>OX422216.1:86727966-91727966 GCA_949130495.1 Sambucus nigra | reverse complement strand
GTGTATATTAATTTATTATTTAAGTGTAAGACTACAAAGTTATAAATAAATATATAAAGTGGGTAACTTTTACAAATATAAAAACATATACTAAGTCTTTTTATGTAGAGTGGGGAACTTTATATATAGACTCTGTAATATATAAGGTTTAAAACATGTTTTTAATTAAAAAATAGGTCTTTGATTAGGAAAAAATAGATTTTTTTATTTTAAAAAATAGTAACCGGGTTGGCCAACGGGCCTGGGTAAGGAGCTTTCAAATCTGGGTGGGCATGAGATTACATAATAAGGCCCAATCCAGGCCTGAGCGGGCTTGGGATAACTTGTAATTTTATAAGCCTTGCCCGAGCCCAACCGGTCCTGCCGAGGCCCGGCCCATGGCCACCCCAAGCCGAAGATAGAGAATAAGGTTTTTCGCCAAATTAAATTGAGGGTTTACAGAAATAGAAATTTTATCTGTTTCGATTTTTTTGTCAAAAATATCGAATATGGGTGTTATTTGATAGATCTTGACGAGTACACAAGTAAATTCCAAATATACAAATTTTGTGAATTTTAAATTTGTAGATTTAAAGTTATGGACTTTTTGATGGGTTTTTTTTAGCCAAAAATGAGGTAGTTACTTGTCAAGGATATTTTGAGGGTATGTTGGTCATTTTAATGTTGTAAATATAAATTTCATTTTATTAATTTGGTATTATCTAGATTAATGTGGACACACGTGTATTTGATTAATACATGCATTTAGTTAGTTCATGTATAAAAAGGTTCATGTATAGAAGTCTAAAGGTTATCATTCAGTTATGTTCACATTAGATGTAATAGATATATATATTTGGGTATATATATTTTAGAGATCCTATAAATACCCATGTAATGTTGATATTTGAAGTTAAGTCAGAAAAAGAAAAACAAAAACAAAAAAAAGTGTATTTAATAAAAAAGTACCTTACAACCTGCACGATGTGCGAGCATCTTACATTCTTTGTATTTGAAAAAAATCTTAAATTATTTGACTCGAAAAGTGAGACAACAGCTAAACCCAACCCACATATGTGATTTTTTTTCCAAAATATAAATATACATGGGGTGACACAGTGCTAAATTAAGTTATACTATTTAAATATAATACACAATATTCAAAACAAAATGGAGTGATAATAAAAATAAAAAAATCATATCACGTAATACTAATCCAAAGAAATATATAAAACATCTAATATCAATAATCAAAATATAAATTTCCTTGTCTGCATCTCTAAATGGTAACAATAAGATATAAAAAAATACTTAATTTTTTCTTACTATACATTCGGCAATAACTAGCACTATTGACTTTAACTGAAATCATCAAAATGTAATGGAATGATGAACTTCATGTAAGAAGATCGAATGAAAAAAAAAGAGAATAAGCAGCAGTAATGACCAATAAAAAATAACAAAGCATTAACTAAGAAATTATTCGCTTTAAACCGAAGAAAAAAAATATTAAGTTTATAATAAAAGATGAAGTATAAATATTTATAACATATAATAATATCACATATAAGTTTATTGGTAACCTCGTATTCTACCACCGTCAATATACATTAAAAAAATTCACTCATAATATATATTATATTTGCTTATAATGGAAAAATATTCCCTTTTGATGCATATGTAGACATAGGTTCGCCAAAACCAATTTAAGGCAACTAAGCGAATTATATTTGTATTTGTATTGTATTCTAATAAGATTTTAGGAAAATAGAATTTTATTTTAAATAACAAAAATAATGTTTAAAACTACATATTCTTGATATTATATTTTAAAAGTTAAAAACTAAATTTATAAATATTTTTAACTCATTAGTCAAGTGTATATATATATATATATATATATATATATATATATACATACATCATAATTCTGACACAATTTAAAGATTCTTGATAAATTATTTTAAAATTTAATAAGCCAAAAATTTTAATTTTTTAATTCATTAGTCAAGTAGTATATAAATACACACAATACTCACTACATATATCTGGCACATAACTTACATGGATAATAATTAACATGTATCTCCCTGTAATGAACCACTTCACAACCCAAATGAGAAATCCCTATGTAACAAATTATTAATGTTGAGAGAAGAAAATTCTAGTGAATGATAAGTCAAATGAACTTTTAGTTCATAGCTTGATTTTTGGAGTTGGTTGGCTACATATGAACCTCTGAAGCTATTTGTGGAGATGAAGGGTAAGAGTTTGGGTTGGGGTGAATAGGATAAAGAACGAGATTAGTTTTAAATAAAATACGGGGAAGGAATGGTAAGAGCCATAAAAATAATTAGAGAGATAAAATGGTTAAATATTGGAGGAAATAAAAAGGGAATGGGAGAAGAGGGGTAAGAGTGATAGATAAATAATAGTGACTGATAGTGGAGAAGATTGAATGGGATATCAAAAGCAAGCTAGTCTCATGAATGGCTTAGAATTCAAGTAGAATTAAATATTGTACGCCATTTTGTAGTATAGTATATTATAGAATATTCTCTCAACTTTTCTCCCAAATTTGTGTGTGTTTAGCTCTCTTGTTTATCTTCCAACAAGTGGTATTGGAGCTTAGACGAACGAGTGTTCGTTTGTGGCAATATTTTGTGCCATCATAACTTGAGAGTTATCAAAATGAATTTCTTGTGTGAAAATTGACGTTTCAAAATTACAACAAAACGAGGATTGTTCTCATGCCGTATTTCAAGGATTGTGATTAATGGGATGTGGTTCGTGGAAAAATAAATTATGTTTTGCCCATAAGAGTGCAAGAGTAAAAAGGGGATAAGGCACTCAAAGTTTTACAAAGGCAATACATCTAGGAATTTGGATGGAGATTCAAGATCTCTATGTTCTATTTGGAGGAATATCTAGACAATCGCCTCGAGTTGTAGAGGTAAAATTTTACCAACTAAGTCTTGGTAGCCCGATTATGAAGGTTCATATTAGAAGTTCTCGAAGACATTCCAATGGAGGATGAAAATGAGAGCTATGTAAATGATTTTAGGGAATTCAAAAAGGAAAAGAAAGAACTAATTGAGGAGGCAAAAGAAGTGGAGAGTAAAATAATAAAAGAAAATGAAACTGGAAATAAAAAGCTTGAGAAAGATGAGATAATTTTGCGTCAAAACTATGACCACCAAGATGGAGATGTCGCCATGTCAGGTATGGAAGATGAATATTTCATTGAGTTATTTCTGTTGCAAGAAGTTGAGAAGAAAAACTTTTCCTCACCAAAATTTAATGAAGAGATCGGTGACTTGATTGAAGTTATACTCGTTTATGAGGATTTTGACGATGCTTCAATAAATTTTGCGAAGTATGGTGCTAAAGATTTTCGTGGGAAGATTTTTGTCATCGGTGCCCAAGAGAATGAATTTGTTAAAGCTTGTGGAAATTATTTTTAACAATTTTCTACAGAGGATGTTGTTAGTGATATCGGTTGGAAGAATATGGAGTCATTTTTTTTTTTATCTTCGTGACCAAACAAATGAGATAAAAGAATATTGGTGGAACACACAAGTGAGGAAGAAATTTTATTATGTCATCTTAAAATTTTTACTCATGCAACGCACATCGAAAGAGATTCCCATTGAGCATCATGCAATTGAAGAAATTGGAACAAAATATATAATTTTAGAATTTTCATCCGGCGCCTCGAGTTTGGACTATTTTGCAAATTGCGGATTTTACTTGGAGTAATCAAATCAAGTTTAAGGAAGGTGTTGGAAGTATAAACTGGATTTTATTCATTTGGTATTAGCTAGATTAACACACACACTTATTTAGTTAATACATGCATTTAGTTGGTTCATGTATTAGGAGGTGCATGTATAAAAGTCTAAAGATTATTAGGGGGTATGTTCACATTAAATATAATAGATACATGTATTTGAATTGATATATTTTAAAAATTTTATAAATACTCATGTAATGTTGACATTTAAAATTAAATGAAAAAAAGTGAAACAAAAGAAAGTGTATTTAATAGAAAAATCATTCTCTCCAATTTTCTCCTAAACGTGTGCGTTTAGCTCTCTGGTTATCTTCCAACATTTAATGGGTTGACATTTGTCACAATTAATTCAATAAAATTTTTTTTGCGTCATTGACAAGTCAATAAAACTCAGTACCTATTAAAATAACCATTATTTTGTTTTCGGTTTTCATTTTTTCACTCCGACCAAAAACAAACAGTTATTTTGTCCATTTTGTTAACTTGTCTTCTCGCGTCACAATTACCTTTTTGTTGCGTAATTTATTTATAATTAAAAGTGTGCCCTTTTATCAATTGGGTCCATAGCTCAGTGGTAGAGCATTTGACTGCAGATCAAGAGGTCACCGGTTCGAACCCGGTTGGGCCCTTTTTCACTCATAGATTTTGTTATTAAAAACAAATTACTAAACACCAGCACATTCATTCTAGACGTCCAGAATCAAAATTATCATAATAGTCTTTGCACTTCCATATATTACTTTAAAGTCAATTTTTGTTTTATGTGGGTAAAGACAGGTTTTGAAGTGGATACGAAATTAACTGACTATATGTATCTATATATCGGCATGTTGCCCTTTCTCGGATTCTACGCTTATAATTACCTTCACTCGATACAAATTTATATACGGGGTTTGTTATAGTGTCAAGTTTTATACTCCATTCTCAATAAGAGTTCACTCTTTTTTTTGACAATCCCAAATTAACGATCAATTTTTTTTCTAGACATAATCAATGAATTAAATTTGACAATAATAAACAAATGTCGATCAAGGTCATTGATTGCATCTATTGTTAATCTATATAAAAAAAATATACACAGAATCTTAATTTGAAACTGAGGAAGAATTTATTTGTTCAAAATAGAAAGTGGATCCAAATAATTCTTTTGCATGAAGTTTAAATAATGTTTTCCTCTGGATCCACATTACAACTTATTACTACCTCCATTTCAAATTATGCGTTAGTCTTTATTTTTATTATTTCAAAGTATCTTTACATAAAATTTTGTTTTACAAAACTATCTACTGAATTTTGTGACATGAGAAAAACCATTCTTTGGTAGTTTTAACAATTAACCTTTATTTGATTTTTTTGCCTAATGGGAGAACTGGGGCTTGTTATATTATCAAGTTTTATATTTATTTGTTCAGAAATACGTTGATCCTCTAAAACCATTCTTTTGTATGAAGTCTAAAATAATGCTTTCTTCTAGATCCGCATTACAACTTTTTACTACCTCCGCTCCAAATCAATTGTTATTTTTTATTTTATTATTTTGGTTTAAATAAAAATTTATTTTAAAACGTTATGTTCTATATTATGTAACATTAGAAAAAAAATTCTTGGTGGTTTTAACTATTAACTATAAAACTAAAAAGTGAGGACACTTCTAACACACTCGAATCTGTATCCAAGACTTTTTTTTCTTGTGTTCTTAATTAAAACTACAAGTATATTAGTTAAATTTTTAACATCCTTTTTGGCAGGGGCGAAGCTGTAGGGGGGGGGGGGGGTCCCCTCCAAAGTTTTCAAACCCAGCAAAAAAGATACTGATTTTTTTTTATAAAGCCCACAAGTTTAAAGGCCCATAACTATACCCAAAAATAAGCCTTTTACACTTACTTATTTGTACCCTAACTAACCAAAACATACTCACCCACAACAGCAAGCAGGAGCAGCCGTCCCTCTTCAAGACTTCAACTGTTATTAACCAAAAGCCAAGCCTGCAACAGCCAAGCAGGAACAGTTTGTTAACCAAAAACCAAAAGTTGAACTTCAACATCTCAGGTATCATTTTCTTTTCTCCTTTTTTATAAGTATTAATTAGGTAATATTAATTAGGGACTCATTCTGATTACTATATTAATACTAATAGGAATTGATTTAGTATTAATTCTTCCATTAAAATTAGAATTAATTTGCTTATGTTTAAAGAAAAAATAGGGACTGATTTTGTTAAGGACGGATATTAAAAAATTATTACCCATATTAATTTTTATTGTTATTAATTATTAGGGTCTCTAATTTAGGGACTGATTTTACTGTTATTAGTATTAATTTTTTATATGCTATTGGAGTGTTCAATGATTATGCTTAATATATGATAATTATATATTTTTTTTTTTGGGGGGGGGGGGGGGGGGGGGGGGGAATGACAAATTTCAATTGTTTTATTTTTGTGTTGTAGAAATATGGGAAAATCAAAGACACTTGATTCATTTTTCAAGAGAAAACATTCCGAAATTCAAAATGTCGAGGAGTCTCCAGTTTCCCCTAATGCTAATGTTCAAAATTCGGTACGTGAAACACTTATTCACCGAACTTTAAAATCACCAAGAATTGAAGTTGAGGAGTTTGATATTGATAATTTAGAGCGTGATCCGGGAAAACGTATCGAAATATGGAGGTATCCCGATAAGCTACTTAATGAAGTTCGACGAGCATACATTAACTTTGGTCCATATCAATGCATTGTTTTGAACTACCCTTTATCTGTACATGAAAAACATCCTCGTCGTTTTCAAGCATCATGGTTTAACATATTTTCGTCTTGGTTAGAGTATTCCCCAACAAAAGATGCGGCATTTTGTTTACCTTGTTATCTCTTTAACAAGGAAGGGGTGCATCATGGGCAATATACTTTTTCAAGGGATGGGTTTAATACTTGGAAGAAAGTAAGGAATGGGAAGAAATGTGCATTTTTAAATCATGTAGTCACATAGGTGACTTCTATAAAGAGTATCCTGTAATATCCCACTTAAACATACTAAGATATGGATGTCATTAAAATCATAACTTATCCTAATTTCGTGGAAGATGTGCAATGTCTCATCTTTGGAATGGATAGGATTAAATATCCTCTAGTGATTACTGAATACAATGTAGTTCAGTTTGCCCATTGAACCTAGATCTTGGGATCTCCAGTTAGCTTAGTTGGGTTGCTACTATATTGATTCTTATTTATTTATAGGTTTTAGACCCATTCCTCTCGATGATCCTCGGTTTAAACCTTTAGTTAGTGGATACGCTAAATTATCTTTTGACTTTACATAGTCAATTAAGATAATTCCGTTTGAGAAAAGTTGTCTGACGGTATTGTGTCCACGACGAATATGTCGTGACTTTCTGTTATACATGTGGTTCTGTGGCCTTCCAATTGTCAATTGACTATCGCAATGTATACATATTGCGGGCACAGGTTTCGACCAATTTAGAACATCCCCTAAGAAATTTTAAAGCCATTCAACTTCTTCTCCAGCTTTTTCCAGTGCAATGAACTCGAATTCCATTGTTGATATAGCAATGCATGTTTGTTTTGAGGATTTCCAAGATACGGCTGCACCTCCAATGGTAAACACATACCCACTCGTAAACTTGGAGTCTTTTGTTTCAGATATCTAATTTGCATCGCAATGTCCTTCAAGAACAGCAGGATATTTCGAGTAGTGCAATCCATAGTTTTGAGTATATTTTAAATAACCCAAAACTCTCAATATTGTCTTCTAGTGATCTCTCCCTAGATTACTCGTAAATCGACTCGGCTTACTTATTGAGTATGCTATGTCCGATCGTGTACAGTTCATGATATGCATTAAATTGCCGATAATACGAGAGTACTTTAGTTGAGATATGCTTTCACCATTATTTCTTGCTAGATGTAAATTTACATCTACAGGTGTCTTGGTAGGACATATATCATACTTCTTGAATTTTTCAAGTACTTTCTCTATGTAATGATATTGAGATAATATAAATCCATCCGAGGTTTTAGAAATTTTAATTCCTAATATAACATCGGTGATACCCATATCTTTCATGTATTGACTACTCAACATTTGTTTTGTAGTTTTGACAATTTCCAGGTTACTACCCATGATAAGCATATCATCAACATAGAGGCATACAATGACATATCCTTTTGAATGTATTTAGAGTAAACACATTTGTCGCATTCATTAATTTTGAGGCCATTTGAAAACATTGCGTTATCAAAATTTCCATGCCAATACTTAGGTGCTTATTTCAATCCGTAGAGTAATTTAACAAGCTTACATACTTTTCCTTCTTGTATGGGAGCCTTGAACCCTTCAGGTTGCTCCATATAAATTTCCTCAACAAGTTCACCGTTTAATAATGCGATTTTTACATCCATTTAATATATTTCGAGTCCATTAATAACAGATATTGCTATTAACATCCGAATAGGCGTAATTCTTATTACCGGTCAATATGTGTCGAAGTAATCTAACCATTCCTTTTGCCTATAGCCTTTAGCTACAAGTCTTGCTTTATATTTATCAATTGATCCATCGGCCTTCAACTTCTTTTTGAAGATCCATTTATAACCTAACGTTTTGAACCTGGTGGAAGATCCACTAGTTCCCATGTGTGATTTTTTAATAAGGATTCAATTTCATTATTAATTACTTCTTCCCAATTAGAAGCATCGGGTAAGGATATGGCTTCTTTGTACGATTAAAGTTCGTTTTCTAGCAGATATGTTAGAAAATCCGAACCGAAAGAAGTCGAGGTGCTTGCTCTTTTACTACTTCTTGGTTCATCTTTTATTTGTTCAATAGGTTGATGAGTACCACTTGTAGTATCATGATTTGTCCTTTTAAAATGACGTAATTTTTGGGCCATGTTATACGGGAATTCGTTTTCAAAAAATGAAGCGTCCCTTGATTTAATAATCGTATTTACATGAATATCCAAAATCTCAGATTTACAAACTAAGAAACGATATGCACTGCTATTAGTAGCATAACCTATGAATACACGGTCAACGGTCTTTGACCCTATTTTTACCCTTTTAGGTTTAGGAACCATTACCTTGGCTAATCACCCCCACACTCGTAAATATTTATAGCAAGGTCTTCGACCTTTACATAACTCATAAGGCATTTTATGAGTTTTCTTGTGTGGTACTTTGTTAAGAATATAATTAGCGGATAATAAAGCTCCCCCCACAAGTTCTTTGGATCTCCTGAACTTATTAACATAGAGTTCATCATTTCCTTCAATGCACGGTTTTTGCATTCAACAATGCCATTCGATTGAGGAGAATAAGGAGCGGTCGTTTGATGAATAATTCCGTTTTAGAAACAAAATTCCTCAAGCGGATATTCATATTCACCTCCTCTATCTCTCCTAATAGACTTTATCTTTTTGCTTAATTGATTCTCAACTTCATTCTTATATTGTTTAAATGCATTAATAGCCTCTTCTTTACTATGTAATAAATATATATAGCAATATTTTGTGCAATCATCAATAAAAGTAGTAAATTATTTGTACAAATTTTAAATCATAAATGTCCATGTGAATTAAATTTAGTGGTTCGGTTATCCTTTCAATAAAATAAAAAGGTAATCTAGCTAATTTTGATTCCACACAAATATCACATTTATGATTTTTATCAATATTAAATTTTGGCAAAAATTCCAAGTTAATTAATCTATGCAAGGTATCAAAATTAACATGTCCTAATCTAGCATGCCAAATATTAGATGAGTCAATCATATAAGTAGAACTAGAAATTTCTTTCATAGGGGATGCATTAGGCATCAATTTCATTACATTCATTTTAAAGAACCCCTCAGACAGGTTGTCCTTTCCCACAAACACATCATCTTTAGATAACACAAACTTATCAGAAACAAACACAAGTTTAACCCATTCTTTCTTAGAAGCGTTCCAGAAATAAGATTCTTGCAAATGTCAGGCACGTGCAACACATTGTTAAGAGCAAGCTCCTTTCCCGAAGTCATCTTCAGAATAATCTTTCCTTGTTCCACGACCTTAGAACTCGCAGAGTTTCCCATAAAGGGAGTCTCCTCATTTTCCAAAGCCTTATAATTAGTTAGCATCAATTTTTGCACAAATGTGGCGTGTAGCCCCAGTATCAACCCACCATTCCTTGGTATTTTCTACCAAATTGCATTCAGAGACAACAGCAGAAAGATTCATATCCTCGATACCATCGAAAATGTTCTCACCCACCGTCACATTTACTTGATCATTGTTCTTTTTCGCGTTCATTGGTTTGCGACACTCATTTGAGCGGTGTCCTGGCTTGCCACAATTGAAGCATTTGCCTTTGAACTTCTTTCTTTGCTTATATGTTCCTTCCCATCACGCTTACGTTTGGATTTAGGACCTTCAACCAGATGAGCTTTGGATTCCATGTTGTGCTTCCTACTTTTCTTTTGAGATTCACAATTGTCTTCTTCAATCCGCAGTCGCACTACCAATTCTTCAATATTCATCTCCTTGCGTTTGTGCTTGAGATAATTTTTGAACAAATTCCAAGATGGAGGCAATTTTTAAATTATCATCGCCACTTGAAAAGTGTCACTGACAAACATTCCTTCAACATGATTGTCATGAAGAATAACCTGAAGTTCTTGAACTTGTGCAATAATCAGCTTGGAGTCAACCATTTTAAAGTCAATAAAATGGCCCACGATGAATTTCTTCATACTAGCGTCTTCAGTTTTTTACTTTTTCTCCAAAGAATTTCATAATCCTTTTGCGGTTTTTATAGTGTTGTACACATGATACAACATCTTGTCCAAGTACATCAGGATGTAGTCTCGGAACTGATAATCAGAATATTTCCATGCTTCAATAGCAATAACTTTTTCAATCTCATCTCCTTCTTTCAAAGGTGGACAATCCCCATACACGAACCTTGCCAATTAGAAAGTTGTGAGGTAAAAGTACATCTGTCCTTGCCAACGTTTGAAATAAGCCCCGATAATTTTTTCCGGTTTCTCCCCATGTAGGCATGGTTCGGGGGCAACAACAGGTGCATGTGTCATATTCACGGTAGGTGGTGGAACTGTGATTGTATTTTTAATTCCATTTTTGTTACAAAAACATAATTTTTATCAATGATGGTATTCATTTGTAATGAAATTATCAAAACAGAATACAAAATTCTGTACACCAATTTCCTCCAAATATAATTAAGAATAAATGAATTCTAACAAGAATTATAAATCATAGTCTGAATGATATAACACGGAATTAATCTAAAATATTAAACACTAGTTATTACTAGTATAAATTAAGAAAATCTGTGTCAAATTATTTTTAATAATAATAAAAAAATTCGTTCGAAAAAGAATACAGAAATAGAATAAGATTACAAAAAATAAAAGAACTTGCTTGAATTTGCAGAAAACTAATAGAAATAGAAAAGAATCTGAGCCCTGTGAATTTACACAGTGTACTTAAGACAATTTATTCCCTCCAATGTGCTCTGAGGTTAATGAATATTATCTCCCAAGATAGAACGGAATTTTCAAATTAATTATGTAGCACGACAATAATTAATTTCAACGAACACAAATCTGTGTTTTTGTTTCGGAATTACCGGAGGGGAATTTTGCATTATTTTAAAACTATAGGGGAAAGGTTTTTTATTTATAGCAAAGGTTTTGACTGTTAGGAACAGTCAAAACCTTAATTTCGTTGACTGTTGACCCTTGGCAATTAACTGACAAATGAAAGCCAATAAAGTTAATTAATTCGGCCCAAAAAAGAAAGATCTTTCTACAAGCCCGAACCGAGCCGGCCAAACGGTGCGCCTGTGGGCTTTTGGCCCAAGCCCAACACATACATGGTGTAGGCCATCTCCCTTTCAAAGAGTTGGAATTTACGCAGTGTCCTTAAGACAATTTATTCCCTCCAATGTGCTCTGTGGTTGATGAATATTGTCTCCCAATATAGAACGGATTTTTCAAATTAATTATGTAGCACGACAACAATTAATTTCAACGAACACAAATAACTATTTTTATAACTATTTTTAATGATAAAAAAATCAGTACAAAACAGAATACAAATAAAAAAAATATCTTATATAAACAGATTTCCCCAAAATTTTATAAATAAAATTTATTTTCTGTAAAACATAATTATTTTATGTAAAAAAATTCTGTAATTAAAAAAAATTATGTACACAATATAAACTGTAGAAACAAGAATAAATTATCTTAAGATTGTTATGTATATTATTTAATTAATACAAAAGTACAGAATTATGAATAATATTATAATTACAGAAATAGAATGAGATTACAAAAAATAAAAGAACTTACTTGAATTTGCAGAAAACTAATAGAAATAGAAAAGAATCCGAGCCCTGTGAGTTTACACAGTGTCCTTAAGACAATTTATTCCCTCCACTGTGCTCTGAGGTTGATGAATATTGTCTACCAAGATAGAACTGATTTTCCAAATTAGTTATGTTGCACAACAATAATTAATTTCAACAAACACAAATCTATGTTTTTGTTTCGAAATTACCGAAGGGGAATTTTTCATTATTCTAAAACTGTAGGGGAGAGGTTTTATTTATGGCAAAGTTTTTGACTGTTGGGAACAATCAAAACCTTAATTTCTTTGATTGTTGACCCTTGGCAATTAACTGACAAATAAAATCCCATAAATGTAATTAATTTGGCCCAAGAAAGAAAGAGATTTTTACAAGCCTGAACCGAGCCGACCAGACGGCACACACGTGGGCTTTTGGACCAAGTCCAACACATACATAGTGTAGGCCATATCCCCTTCAAAGATTTGGGATACTCCAAAGGCATTCACGCCTTAGTCCATACTTTGGGTGATATTAAATCTTAAATTTTTCACTACTCTTCCAATGTGTTACAAAAGTTAAAACACACCCAATTCATTAACTTTTATTGCTTTATGAGTCACTTTGGGGATATATTTATCATTCATATCTTAATGAAATTGTACATATGAATATACCGTGTTAATCTCTTTGCGAAGGAGAACGCATTCGTATACGGTCCCACATTTATCGTAGTGTGGGTCCCACCTAAATTTGAGCTCAAAGTTGCTTAAAATTCTATCCAAAAAATTTGGACAGCTTTTATGTCCAATTTTCTAACACTCCTCCTATAGATAATTTCTAATCCTTGTGAGTTCATTAAATAATTGACCTATGACTACCCAAATTACTGTTTCAAGCTATCCAACTAATACTAAAACATATGAAAATATGCAATATTAACATCATATGTATCATTTTCTAATTGGTATATAATGACCAGTCGTATTTCAGTATGATGCTGTCAGCATACCCTAACACTATTTACGGCTGATCTAGTATGTTATGAGGCTACTTAAAATTATGATTGTACTTGTCCAAGGAAAAAGAGGGCAAAAAAAAAGAAAAATAAAAAGACAAAGACAGACTTGGAAAGCAAGTCTCATTTGTTCAAAGCCAAGAGGAAGAATTGGATTTTTTGTTAGAAAAAACAGAAGTAAGAAGAGAGCTGATACATTGTTAAAAAATAGAACATAAAATCCACAAATATTTAACAATATCCCTAAACTTGTATCTACTATCAACCCTCCGTTCCCTGTTATAGTTATGTGAACAGTGATGTCTGTAAAACCCACAGGACACTAAGATGATCATAAAAAATACCGAGATAACTCAAAAGTGACTTGCTAACTTAAAAATAAAAGTAATAGAACATTAATAATAAAAGAAATAAAGAATGGGGCATACACCAACTAGTCCCTCAAACTTTTTTTAATACGCGTATAGTTCATGCCTTTTTATTTTGCACCAAAAAGTTCTTCAACATGTCAAAAAGGATTTACCATGCCGCTGGAACGGATCTTTAAAGATAAGAGAATAAGGGACTTTTTGGTACATGATTGATAAGTCTTTGAAGATAAGAGAATAAAACTTTTTTTTCACAAGAAAAAATATTTATAATGATTGATAAGCCTTTGAAAAATTTCAAACATTATGTGAGGTGGGTTCCCTCCCACACCTCACCCCCCCCCCCCCCCCCGGCCGGCATCACACACTCGCACACAGAGGGACGAGGAGAGATTTTTTTATCTTTGCTATTTTGGTGTTATCATTTATCTGTAGGTAGTTTGTTTTAATTCAAATTCTTAGTTGGAGTGCATAGCTATCTAGATTTATTTAATTAGTTATTTGCATAGATTTAGGTCTCTAGTTTTTCCACAAACATTTGGCCAGCCATTTTAGTCATTTAATATTAATGAAAATGAGGTGTGGTGGGTAGCGAAAGCGTATTAATTACGCTACACAACAACAACAACAACAACAACAACAACAACAACAACAACAACAATGAAATGTAGAGGAAACTCTCATTCATAAAAGTCAAGTTGTGCATAAAAATGAGGGCCAAAGACCTTCTTTATAGGATGAGCTTAACTTATTAGCCAAGTTAACTCCAAAAGCTGAAAGAGTAAAAAGGATAAAATAACAAATGACAAAAATAACCCCTACTAACTTGGAAACTAAGTAATGACCCTTAAATGGCTTAATGACTAAGGTAACCTAACCTTGAATATTCAATATTCATTTATCTTAATTAATAAAAATAAAATAAAACACAATAAAAAATTGAAAGTCTTCTAGTTGCACCACCTTGCGCCATATGTCATCAATATACATCACTATCCTCTCCTTTGAAAAAGCTCGTCCTCGAGCGTAAGGGGAAAATTGTCAACGCCCATGCCAAATGAACAAATGTTTTGAAAATATTTTTGTATGATTTATTGGGGGTGAAAAAGAATTTTTTTTAAAATTATGTGGCCCAAATAAAAAAATTTCCTTACATGAAAAATTGGGGGCTGCCAAAATTTTCTACCCTAGTAAAATCAATTTTGGGCCTATTCGAGTCCCACCCAAGTGGTTTATGTTTTAAAATTAGGTCCAACTCAAAAAACGCCCACTTAGGTTGCCCACACTACTCAAAATATAGGCTCAAGCTCCCACTTAAAGACCTAAGCTCATTAGGAGAAACCCTAGCCTCTTCTTTCTTCTCTTCTTCATCTAGTCAAACCCTAGCAGCCACACCATACGTCCCTGGAGGTGTGAAAGCTTTGAAGCACGGACACTCTCTCAGAAGTCACGAGTCGGCGTTGACACGAGTTCGATACGTGTCACGCTCCGACACGTCGGGACACGTTTTTTTAAAATTTTTATTTAATTTTTTTTTCTTATGTGATGGTATTGTGTTTAAATTTTCTTTTGTATCGTCCATTTTCTTAATTTCATGTTAAAAATGCTCTAATAATGTATTTTATGAGAAAGTTTGGTTTTATTTCATTAATATATATATATATATATATATATATATATATATATATATATATATGAATAAAACTACGCATACCCACAAAAAAACCCAACACCCATACCCAATGGATTAAAATCTTATACCTTATTGTTGTGGGTCCCACCAGGGCATATAAATGGGTCTCGCACACTGCATAAAAAGTTTGTACTCATTTTTGTCTTATTAGGCGGGTACACTTTTTGGTTTTTTTTGTGGGTATGTGCAGTCTTACTTAGGGATGGCAATTTTCCCCGAAATTTCGGGTCCCCGCGGATATCCGAAAAAAAATTCCCGAAAAATCTCCGAAAATTCGGGGATCGGATCGGGTTTGGGGAGTGGAAAAAATCCCCGAAAAGTTTCGGGTCGGTTTCGGGTATACCCTCGGGTCTCGACGGGGATACCCGATTTACTAATGTATAATAAAAAATATATATTTATATTATAAAAAATATATAAACTGCAGCCCTAACCCTAAGGCCCTCACTCCCTCACACTCCCTCACACACACATCTGCTGCTAAGCCAGCCGCACACTCCCTCACACTCCCTCACGCCTCCCTCCCTCCCTTTCTCCCTTCCTCACGCCCTCCCTTCCTCACGCCGCAGATCCCTCCGTCACTCCCTCACGCCCTCACTCCTCCCTCCCCCTTCCTCACTCCCTCACGCCGCCGCAGGCAGCTCCATCGCAGGCAGCCCTCGCCTCTCTCCTCACAGCCCTCCACCGTTGAATATTTTCACAGGTGACAAGTAGATCCCTTTGTTTTTACTTTTATTCATGACTAAAGATGATTTGCTTAATGATAAATACTTACACTGAGATCATTGTTTTTGTGAAGGTAATTTGATGGTTGCAATTCTTAAAAAAATCTAACTTTGGTTTATTTTTACATTTTGATATTATTTGTTGTTGTCATTGTTCAACTTAGTTAATATTATGTCAACCTACTGAATTTTAGTATATTAGGTTTTATTTTTCTTGGAAAGCTTGAGTTTTTTTTTGGCCATATGCAAGATTTTTTTTTTTTAAACTTCATAGCCTCAAATGCCTTGAAAAAAATAAAAAATAAAACGGGTTCCCCGCGGGGAATCCGATACCCGTTTTAAACGGGGACGGGGATCCCCGAACCCGTTATAACGGGGAACGGGGCGGGGACGGGGAATGGTTTTTCTAACGGGGACGGGGACGGGGAGTTAAAACCCGACCCCGAACCGACCCGTTGCCATCCCTAGTCTTACTCTCTCTCTCTCTCTCTCTCTCTATATATATATATATATATATATATATATATATATATATATATATATATATATATATATATATATATATATATATATATATATATATATATTATACGTATCCTAACGTGTCGTATCCTATTTTTTGAAAAATCATGAGTCATGTGTCGTGTCAAAACACTTATTACGTATCGAGTCCGTACTTCATAGTGTGAAAGTCACCGAATCTGGTTGGAAACTATCACCGGAGGTCAAGGCTTCCGTCGTTGTCCGAAAACAGGTCGGATTGTTATTGCCAGCTACTTGGTCTTCGTCGCGCACCACCGGAGCTTTGACCACCTTGTTTTTCTTTGGAAGGTTGGTTTCCACTGTCGAAGGGTCCAGATTCTCGATCCGACCAGATCATACCATATTTGGGTCAGAATATTATTCCTTGCTTGGTTGTTAGTCGACGGGAGTGTGGGACATGGAGAGGAAACTTCTAAGATGGAGGGGGTCCGATCAGTGGGTGGGTGGCCAGATTCAAGTCGGATCTGATCGGGGTTGGGCAGGGATGGGTCAGAAATGATTGTTGCAGTGTATGAGGGTAGGGGTGAGGTCGGATGGGGTTCTCTAGTCATGGATATGGGTTGAACGAGGTGGCCAGAGCTGGGCGTTTGGGGTATATTTTTGGGATGATTGTCGCTATTCTTGGACCACATTTTTTGGCTTCTTAGATTGGTGGTGATTCGTGGTGGCGCTGCCTTTCCCCTCACATCAAGGGTTATTTGACACAACAACTCTCAATCGGAAGTTTGATTGATTTTTGTGATTTCGATCACAAACCATTTATCAGCCAAGACACCCTCTTGGCCGAATCGGTATTCCGAGTCGAAGCCATAACTCGTACCGGGCTCCATACGCTAATCACCAAGAGCGAACATCGCTCTTATACCAATTCTATGTGTAGTGGGTAATGGAAGTGTATTAGTTATACAACACACCACCACCACCAACAACAACAACAATAACAACAACAATGAAATATAGAGGAAATTTTCACTCTAGTTCTTCATTCATAAAAGTCAAGTTGTGTGTACAAATGAGGGCTAAAGGACTTATTTATAGGATGAGGTTATCTTGCTAGTCAAGCTAACCCTAAAAGCTAAATTATTAAAAGGGACAAAATAATAAATGAAAAAAATAACCCCTACTAACTTGAAAACCAAGTAATCCTAACCTAGAATATTCTAAAGGGATATTTATTTAATCTAACTAGTAAAAATAAAATAAAATACAATTAAAAATTGAAATTCTTCGGGTTGCATCTCCTCAAGCCATGTGTGACTAATCTACATCACTAATGATGTATGAGCATATTCTACCCTAAATGGGCCGAGGCTCGCTTGCACTCCATGGGAAAGACTCACCTTGTGTATTTGGGAATAAAATATTGTCTTTATTAATAGATATAGCGTTTGGTACAATGGTAACCGCTTGACCCATCAGAAAATTCGGTAATAATTTGTACATAAAAGTGGTATTAGTTCTATGTTGATCTTAGTCTTGAAGGACAACTATAAGTCTCACCGCGTGGAGGAAGCCGTTCTGCAACCTCATCGCATTGGGCTATGTCTAGTCAGGTCTAGTTTGTCGCCGCACTACAAAGAAATGTTACTGCTGCAAGCAACCCGATGCACACCACGACCCTTCGTGGTCACTATATGGGTTTTGACCCAGCTGTTCTTACCCCTTATGGCTACTCACCCTAACGCCTTCTGCCTAAACCCCACCCCTACTTTTCTTCCCACCGCCATCCATGGGTGGGTCTCTAACTCGTCAGTCCCACCCCTGACGGTATTGGCCCAAGCCACTATCACCCGTAACCTACAACCCTCCAGCACCCAGATTTGACCAGGCAGTCATCGAAGGATCCCTTTTCCACATGACTTTGGTGGACCAAAAGGACTCAATAAAGCTTCCAAGTTTACCCCTTTGTCACATCCAGATTCAACCGCAATAACCTCACCTTATCTCTTACCTAAAAATTCCATGGAACTGAATTAGAAAAAGCAAGACTTTACCAAGTTATTAAATATAGAAAATGGAATTTCCAAACAATCCGGGATACACTTGAAACCAATAATCACAATATAAAAGAACAATAATAAAACCCACATATATACACACACAAGCGTGCAGAAGAGATATAATGATCGAGGGAATAGGAATGTTTACCAGAGATAGAGAGAGAGATGATTTCGAATATATGTGGCATTCAAAATCTAATTCAATAATAACTAGGCGTGCCCACGCGTTGCACGTGACTATTTTTCTATTAAAAAATTAAAGATACTAATCAAAAATAAAATTTAAGGGAGAATTTTTTATTTTAATAGGACATTTAGTATTTGTCTAAATAATAGACCATAAAAATCCAGAAAAATTGAAAAACAAGACGCCTATTATGAATCAAGTACTTATACAAACTAATTTTATGTATTACTTCAATAAATATTGTAAGTTAATAGGCAATTATTTAATAATATTTTTGAATGTTTAGTCAATATAAGTGTTGATGTCAAAAAATGGACTAGATCCAAATTTCTAATCACAGATAAAATATAATATGCAATGAAATAATTACACAAGAGACAAAGAGTTTTAAAGTGGTTCGGCTGTGAAAGAAAGCCTATGTCCACTGTTATTGTATTGATTTGAGTGATTACAGAAAGCTAGGTACTCTTGTTAAAAAGAGTAAATTAAAATCCATTATATCTTGCCTTTTGCGTAAGGAATACAATGTATTTATAGTGATCCGGAGATCAAGTGTTAGAATGCCTTTATATATTCAAGCATTTATACCCATACATAATGAAATGTGATGGTTGATAGTCTACACCATGTGTGGAAGCACCCTTGGTTGTTTCCCCGAGTGGTGACTTTTTATCTACTTTGATGATCTGCATTCTTCATGTGGGTCAGCCTATCTGCCGAGCAACTATATTTGGGGCTAATAAAGTGGCTGCTGACTAGGATTGTTTCCACGTAAGGAGATAAGTGCCCATTTCTGATTGGTCCACGTAGGTGGATAATTTTTTGTATCAATAGAAGCCCCCAATACTTCATTCTTGATGTTTTTATTCAAAGGTTGGAGTATGTTTTCTTTAAAGTTGGTCGGCGTAAGCCGACGTGCGGGACTTGTGAAAATTTTCCATACCTTGATCTTGTGGTTGCATTTTTGTGAATAATTTGAAAGTTAACGAACCGCCAAAGGGTATATTGGTAGTTTCACGCTTTAAGAGCTGTGCAGACGTCAGAACATTAATCGTCGATACAAGTAATCATTTCTCGTACCATTTTGTACCACAACTTTTCAGTCTATTAAACTCTCTTTCTTCTCCAAGCTTTCTATTTTTGAGCGTTCCTTTGCATCGTACCCTTACTTCTACCACCATTTAGACTATAAGCTTTCTTCTTCCCTTTCCTTTTGATTTCTTTCTTTGCTATAATCATGGTTTACATAGTTCATGGAGATTCTCTAAATGAATTTAGGCGGGAAACAAACATCCCTGAGTGGGTAGAGGTAGAAATGTCTGTACCACCTGTTGACGTGTTATCACTACTAGAGGGTCACTAGATTCCCTTATTGTTCATAGATGAGTGTGGTTTCACTCCCCCCCCCCCGTTTTTGTCTAGAGTTTTGTTAATATTTTGATGTCGTCCCTGCTAGAGTATCCCCCAGTACTTGGAGAGTAGTTATTGCTATACATAGGCTTAACCAGATAATCGGAGCCCACATTAGCATCCCTGAGTTGATGTTTTGTTATAAATGGGTTACCAGTGACAATACCTATTATATGAAATCATGTTTGCCAATAGAGTCTTAGTTGTCAATTTACCAGACTCTAACAAAGACTATTTCAATTATGGGGTAATAGCAAAGAATTGGCAACATGCTCCTTTTCATGGAGGAGAAGTATATGTTGGGTCCAGATGCCTTCAAGTAAGACATGGAATAGGTTGTTGATTTTGATTACTATACTCTTCTTTTTTTTCTAACCAGCTTTTTGATGATATGTTTACTAATATTTTTGTCCGATTTTGCAAGAAAAAGTGTCCTAAATAAGGGGACATCAATCTTCGAGAGTTGAAATTCCTTTGGAGATTTCATCATAGAATTTGTAAGGAACACCCCAAATCAGTTTCCTACTTGTTCCAATATAAGAGCTCAATTACTTTCTTTGTTACTAGGCCCACCACTACTGCATCTTTAGCCCCCATTAATCTAGAAGAGGAACCAGTTCCCACTTCTTCGATTGAGGAATATGCAGGGGCTGAAATGGATTTTGGTACATCATCTTCTTTTGAGTCGTTGGACATTTTTACTATTCCCACCTCCTCAATTGCTATTATGGAAAATAGGAAAACCCTTGACTTGATGATTGGATCTTTGTCTCCCGCTGCCAACAGAGTTACAGAGAAGATTGGCAAGGCTATTGATTCCAAGAAGTTCGTTGTGATAGAGAAAACATCCAAAGTCGCTGAAAAAGTTCCTCAGGTCATTACTACTAAGGAGATTGATACCGCTACACCTCAATTCAAGTGGTTAAGAAAATGTCTTTTCTGAGAAGCAAGTTGAGAAGAGCATTGCCGACCAGGAGTTGGTCGAGAAAATTTAATAGGATATGGCTATTGTAGGGGTCATCCTCTGTTGTTGTTGTTAATCTTGGCATGGCTAAGAAATTGATAAAAATTGGTCTGCTGATAGATCAACTATTGCTTCCTTGTTATGATTAAAGTTGGCAGAAAATGATTGTCAAAGTTTGGCTTTGGTAACTCTTTCCCCTTTTTTACTTGCCTCTACTATCTTGTTTCTCTTCTTGTAATCTGATCGTTTTCCTTTATGAAATTTTTAGTGAACTTTAACCAGTTGATGGAGAAGGACTATCAACTGCGTTCTTCGAGAGAAGATGTGGAAGAAGCCTTTAAATGTTTAAGGCAATCTTTGGAGAGCTCTATATAAGTGTTTGAGTCCAAACAGAAGTTTTGGGAAGGAGAGTTACAGAAGGCTAATGATAGAACCACTAGGGATGAGGGGAAATTAACAATTGCTGAGACTAGTCTGATAGATGCTAATGACAGGGTCAAGGTGGCTGAGGAGAAATTGGTGGCAAATCAAGCCCTTATTAAGTCTGCAGAGGAGAAGATAGTTGGTTTGACTGCTGACATGGTTGGAGAGAAGGCCAAAAATAAGAAAATAAAGGAAGACTCATTTAATAAGGGTTGGGATAAAGCGTTTCCGGCTGGCTCATCACAAATTGAGTATATCAAGAAAAATTCATTCAAGGATAGCTGGTCGAAGGCCCTCAAGGAGGTCGTCACTACTAAAGACTCTGAGTTGTTTTAGAGGCATGATTTAAGCAATCCTCCAAACTTGGAATAATTCTTTGATAATAAGGAAGGGTCTGGAGAGTCTTTCATTCAACCTGTTGAGTCTGTCTTGAAGTAAATTGATGGATCCATCCCTTCTACCAAGATGCCTTTTGGGAGTAATGTTCAGGATAAGGATAAGGTTTAACTCCTTTTTTTCCTTTTGTTCTTCTTCCTTGTAACATGATAGTTATTATGTAACACCGTTTGGTTTATTAAGAAAAATATTTCCTTTTTGATGAATCTGTTGCATTTTTCATACTTATGCTTTCTGACTTGGTTGAGTTATCTTCATGAGGTCACGCACCTTGTATTATTTTTGCTCAGCAATCACACTTGTGTTATGTCTGGCTTGTATTATCTTACATTTGCAATTTTCAGTTTGATGCCAGGAAAAAGGCTATAATTTCTACTGAATCTGACCTGCTCAGGCGGAGTAGAAATCTTTTGGAAGTTATCCATCTTCTTTTATCTCAAGAATACTTAGTCGGCTATCTTGGTCCTGATGTATCCATCCAAGTTAAAGAATCATACAACCATATTCATTACTTTCTCGATAGGGCGATGGAAAATAATGTTGCTTATTATGAGATGATTTAAGATCTGCAAGAAGAACAAAATTTTTCTTTGGCTTCACTCCATGTTGACTATAAAGCTAAGTATAAAGCATTGAGTGAATGATATGGATTTGAGAAGAAGCTTGAAGAGTATGCCTCCATGTACAGAAGGAAAGAGTTATTGTTAAACTGAGAAGTGGATGAAGGTCGGGAAGTACCCAAACTACTTGAAGAGGAAAATAATTAGCTCATAAATGAGTTAAACAGTCTGAAGAAATTTTTTGCCAGTGGTGCTGATGAGGGTGCTTGTTTCTTAGAAATTGAGAATGCCAGATTAGTATAAGAACTTTAAGCACTACAGAAAGCCAAACCTCGATAAAGTTCCAGATAATAAAGAGTTATCCGACCAACTATAGATGAGTCAAGGATTAGAAAAACACTATCCGACCTAGATGCCTAGTTGAAACCAAATAGTCAGGCCATTGTTGACTTGTCTATCTAGTTAGAAGCTAAGGATAAAGCCATCATCAATCAATCCATCCAGTTGAAAGTGAAGAGTAATATCCTGAAGAAACTTCAACATCAGGTTGAAAGGTTAACCTTTTAATTTTGAGCCATCTTAAAGGTTACAGCTGGGGATGGACCAACTTGTTGACCTTATTGAAGTATGACCAAAACAGTGAGCTATAGTACTGGATTGAACATGGTTTTTTGGATTATGACAAGCCCTCATTTAAGTTGGACATATTATGTATTCCTCCTGATGTTATTCCCTAGTGTTTAATCACCAAATACTTCGAAGATTACGGTCTTCACAATGTGCACAAAATAATGCCCTCCGCATATGATCAACAGGACGAGCCGGAGTAATAGGCAAAATGCTGAGGGATTTTTACTTCTTCAATTCCCCTTATACCCTGGATGATCCTTCTGCTGGGATGGAGAGAGTGCAACAAAATAGAGTGCCACAAACTTCCAAAGCTCAAAGGAAAATGTCCAGCTGAATAATTCTTCTGTATTTATACTTATTTGATTGTGAATGTAATATTGCTAGTATTTGAATAAAAATACATGCTTTTGAGTTATCAACTTGTGATTAGTTAATAAATTAGTCAACTAAGTTATAGTTTAATAATGAATTAATAAACTGTGATTGTAGGGCCATAGATTCTACCAGTGCACTTAGATAAAACTACAAAGAGTTTTGTTGATCCTAGTTTAGCATCAGTTATCAGTGGCGACCAAGTATATGAGGAATATATGTGTGTATTCGAGTGTTTAGGAATGTATACATGTCTTCCTATATTTAACTTAGTCGGGTAAAACTTTTTTTTAATTGTTTGAGTTGTATACAAAGTTTTACAGACTTCTTATTCTTGACTTGCCAAAGACGAAGTCATAGGTGAAGTAAGTTATTAGTGGGGACCAAGCGTGTTAGGAATGTATTCTTGTATTTAACTTGGTCGAGTAATACTTCTTATTCGTGTCTTGTTAATACGAAGTCATACATAAAATAATAACTTAGTC
Source organism: Sambucus nigra (assembly GCA_949130495.1). Taxonomy (NCBI): domain Eukaryota; kingdom Viridiplantae; phylum Streptophyta; class Magnoliopsida; order Dipsacales; family Adoxaceae; genus Sambucus; species Sambucus nigra. The sequence continues at coordinate 91,704,055 of OX422216.1, read as the reverse complement.
GAGCGAGATACGACTGTGCATTAAGCTGTTAGAGCATCTCGAATTTGATAAGTTCAACCTGATTATGTATTTGTTATTGCTCGGCAAGGGATGAAGACCAAGGGACATTATTTGTTGTTTCTGGGGGATGTATATCACCGTAATTTGAAAAAAATCGAAAAAAGTGAGGGAACTAAAATCAAGATTTTTATTGAACTTGAAAGATAGTTGTGTTGAACATAAAGTAAAAAGAAATACAATATGCTGATGCCTTTATTCACTGATAATATTTACAGAGGTGCTCAGTATTCCAAGAGTTCTTGAATTCCAACCCATCAAGTGTCTCTAGTCGAAAAGTCCCTAGTCGGATGATCGCCAAAATATGATATGGGCCATGCCAATTGGCCTCAAGCTTGTCACCCTTCTGGATGACCTTGTTGAGGACATAGTCGCCTTCTTTTAGGTTGGCCGGCTTGCCCTTTTTATTGTAAAAGCGAGCAATCCTTTGTTAATATGTAATATTTCTGGGAGCAGCATCTTCTCAGACTTCTTCCAACATGTCCAAGTCTAATCTTCTTATCAAGTCACTTTTGGGAGAATCAAAGTTCAGCACTCTGTGAGTTGGTAGGTCTATCTCGTCTGGTACCATGGATTCTGTCCCAAATGCAAGCATATAAGGTGTTTCCTCAGTTGATGTCCTCGGTGTTATTCTATAAGCCCAAAGTACAAAATGCAATTCATTAATCCAGTTTCCCTTAGAAGCATCAAGTCTCTTCTTCATACCATTAAGAAAGGTTATGTTCGACACTTCCATCTGATCATTGCTTTGTGGGTGGCCTAGTCCAGTATGGAGTTTTTATATCTTGGACTGAACACAGTATGCGTCGAATTCATCATTATTGAACTAGGTTCCATGATCTGTAATGAAGGCATAAGGCATGCCATACCTGTATATAATAGTCTTCCAGATAATTGGTTTACCTTCTCATAAGGCATCTCTATCAATGGCTCCGCCTCCACCCATTTTGGTGGTCAGCAATGGGCCGACTAAGTTAATTCCCCTAATAAAGAATGGACAAGGAGAATTAATCGGTGCTAGGGAGGTATTGGGTGCTATGTAAATTGTAGAAAACCTCTGGCACTTGTCACACTTTCTTGCAAAGGCCCTATAATCTGCCCTTATAGTTGGCTAGTAGTATCCCTATGTGTTGATTCTCTGGAGTAATGACCGACCAGCTGAATAGGATCCACAAGAACCTTCATGCACTTCTTTGATCAAATCATCAACTTCCAATGGATGGACATAACGTAGTAAGGAAATAATAAATCCCCTTTTGTATAAGACTCCTTCATCCAACACATATCGGGATACTTTATATCGGACCATCTTTGCTTTATTTGAATCAGTTGGTTGGGTTACTTCTTCGATGTAAGCTCTGATTGAATCTATCCAGGAAGGTCCCAAATCTATAGCAATTAAATTGATCATCGGATCCTCATATATACTCCTTCGTACCAAGATCTCAATTGGAATGCTTCTCCTGAGTTCTATTCTTGTTGCTGAAGCTATCCGAGTAAGTGAATCAGCTCGGGCATTGGATATCCTTAGTATCCTGCTCATTTGCTCACCAAGAAATTTGGAAATGACTTCCATTGCCTTGGTCAAGTATCTAGTCATTAGCTCTCCCTTGACTCCATATAGATGAAGCACTTGATTGACAACCACCTATGAATCACTGTGCACTACTACTTTCTCAGAGCCTAATGAGTGAGCTAATTCCAGTCTGACTATCAAAGCCTCGTACTCGGATTCATTATTTAATGCTTTGAATTGAAACTTAGGGGAATATTCAACATCAATATTGCCATGAGTATTAAGTATGATACTAGATCCACTACTAGTTGCATATGAAGATCCTTCTAAATATAAGTTCCACAATGGAATATCACGGCTAAAGCTATCTGCAGACATAACTCCATGACGCAATATCTTCTTACTTTCTTCATTATACTTCTGATACATATCTTGAGTGTGGGATGATTCAGGTAGGTCAGGTGTGACTTTGGCTTGCTTTGGGCTAAGCTCTCTTCTAAAAAAGTCTGCTCGGCAGGCCAGTTTTTTTGGTCGGTAGCCTCTCGATAGGTGAACTCTACAATGAAATCTGCCAAGGATTGTCCTTTTAACAATGACCTTGGTTTATTAATGATGTCATATTCTCCCATCTCTACTTCCAAATACATCAATCTTCCTGACTTTTCAGGTTTGTGGAGTACTTGTCGAAGAGGTAGATCAGTGTACACAACTATGGTGTGCGCTTGAAAATAAGGCTTCATACGCCTGGAGGCTTCAATGAGTGCTAAGGCTAGTTTTTCCAAGCGTGGATACTTGATTTCGACTCCCTTGAGTGCTTTTGCTGGTGTAGTAGACTAGTTTATGGATACTATTCTCCAATCGAACTAATGCCGAGCTAACTGTGAACTCAAAAATGGCTAATACAAGTACAATTTTTCTCCCAAGACTGGTCGGGACAGCAGTGGTGCAGATCCCAGATACTTCTTCAACCACTGAAATGCTTCTTCACACGTTGTATTCCTCTCAAATATCTTTCTAAGCACCTTAAAGAATGGTAAACACCTATTTGTTACTCAAGAAATAAATCAGTTTAAGGCAACCACCCTACCAGTAAGTTTTTGAACATCTTTTTTGTAGGTCGCCGACTGCATAGCTTTGATTTTGGCAGGGTTAGCTTCAATTACTCTTTAGTTTACAATAAAGCCGAGGAACATTCCCTCTTACACACCGAACACACACTTGATCAGATTTAACTTCATTTGATGCTTTTCCAGCTGATCGAAAGTATGACTGAGGTCCTTGATATGATCTAAAGCTTTCTTATTTTTAGTCAACATATTATCTATATAAACCTCAATATTTCTCCTAATCTTCTCTTCAATCACCTTATTGACCAACATCTGGTATGTTTCTCTAGTGTTTTTGAGCCTGAAGGCATTACATTGTAGCAATAAGTACCTCAGTTGGTAATGAAAAAAGTGCTTTCCCTGTCTTTTGTTTTCATTTTTATCTGATTATACCTAGGATAAGCATCCATGAAGCTCAACAGCTCATTTCCTGATGTGACATCCACCAACTGATCAATTCTAGGTAAAGAAAAATGGTCTTCTGGGCAAGCTTTACTAAGATCAGTAAAATCAACACACATTTGACAACGGTTGTAGCTAGCAAGTGAAGTATAGTGTGGTAGAGTTCTGTGGAAGCACTCGTACCTGTTTGTCGTGAACGAGGTTCTTATTGAGGTTTTGGTGTGGAAAAACCTTAACTATTATCCTATTGTATGTTTAGAGGTGAGCGGATAATCAGAATTTTGGATAGGTCAAGAATAATCCGATGACTAAGGTAGAATTACCACGAACCATTTTAGGTGGCTTAGAATTTCTTAATTGGAAACCGAGATTTAAAGAACTGACAATAGTGGCCAAATGTTCATATAGTTTCTCTCAGAATGGGAGTTTTGTATTTAGAAAAATATGAGTAGTTGACACGTAGTGAGGTACGGCCTCCTAACAATATTGATAATGGAAGTCAATGATGTATAGGCTCTCCTTATGCGAATGTCATCGGTTAGGAGCACAATGTGACGCGTCGTTAATGAGAGTGTTAAACAAGCTTGCGGTGAGACGGGGCTATAGTGATTGAGTGCCTTACTATGTAAATAGTTTGCGTACTGATAAGGTGTCCAAAATTGTTTTATCGGGTAGGCCTTATTTTCCAAATTTCGGGACGAAATTCCGTTATTAGGGGGGAAGTACGTAATACCCCGTATTTTTATGGCCTTTAAATTTAAGGAGATTTATTAAATTTAATTGAGATAAATTAATTTAATATTAATCTGTAAATTTGTTTTAAATATTTACTAGCATGATGAGAGTTAATAAGTATTTGAAATTTGTTGATTTGTTAAATATTACTTAGTGAGTAAAGTAATACGCAGACTTGAATTTGTTAAAAATTGTCACGAGTGAATAAAATGGCAATTATGGAAATTAAGTCTGGACGCGCCTATGTCGTGTTAGGACTAAATTATTATTATTGAAAGTGAATAAATTATAAGTTGCACGTATGGTCATTTTGGGTGCACCAAAGTTTCCAAAAGGGTTGAGATAGTCAGAAAAGTGTACCCGGGGGTTTAGTTTGGGTCTCGGGGCATTTTAGGCCTAATTGACATCCCAGGAGGGTATATTAGACATTTTGTATTTTTGGGTAATTAAACCCACGAATTTCCAGTAGTTATATCAGCCATTAGGAGTTGCCTTTTAGGGTTAACAAACACAGAACCTTAGAACGACCATTAGAGAAGAAGACAGGAAGCTTTCCAAGGAATCCAAGGCCAAGAACTCAACCGTTTGCACCGCCACCACCACCAAAACGTAGATCGCACGACGAGGAACGCAACCATGCCTTTTTCATCCACAAATCAGAACCTTAAATTTCAGGCAAGTATCTATCTTGCATTATTTTTAGTTAATGTCTCACCCATGTTAGTTTAGGATTATCAAGAACATGTTTTATGGAAGAAATCGATAATTTAGAGACTTTAAATCGTATGTTTAGAGAGATTTAATATATTCTGGACATACCCATCATATGTAAAGGATTAACCACGAATTAGCATGAATTTAGAAATAAGAAATCTGGGAAATAATTAGAAGAATGGATGTTTCTTCCAAAATTAGGGTTCTTGAATATTATGTCAATTTTACCCCATTAATTCGATATCATTGATGAATTTGAACATGTTTCACGTAGGAAATCATGTAGTTAGGTATATAGTACCAGTAGTAATATTGTTTGGGAGTTTGGGGGCTGTTAATGGAAATTTGGTTGAGGTTGGAGAAGCAAACACGTAACTTAACAATGGCAGAATTCATCATAACTGCTTGATCGATCGATCGACCAAGAACATCGATCGATCAATCGACCTCCTTTCCTCGATCGATCGATCCCTCCTGGAATAGTGCATATTTTTCTCCTTTTTGTTTAATCCGATTACAATACGTAGGAATCCTTGATTATTATTTATGGAGTATAATGGGTTATGAAGAGGACCATTAGGGTCTAAGTAGACTCCGTTGAGTGAGAATTAATATAGGATGAAATTATGGGTTAAAGGGGAGTTCGTTACACTTTAGAAATTGTGCGTACGTTTGCTAAATAATTTTAAGACTCGTGAAAGACTTAGACCCCAAAGTTAGAGAGGGTGTACCTACTGAGATTATATTTGAGAAAGATAAAGTAATTCGAGAGATGAGACGTAAGTATGAAACGATTATAATTAAGAAAAGCGAAAAATCCTTTATGTGAGGTAATTGGGTAAAAGTTGTACAATGTGAGGTTAATAATTGTTATCGTTGGGTCGTGTTCGAACCCAATTGGAAAAATGAGAATATATATATATATATATATATATATATATATATATATAATTGAATTCATGTGTATACATATTTATATTATGCTTGTGTATAATCATACCCACGCTACTTGCTATCATGAAGGCTACCGCGTCGGGACAGTCTTATCTCGATGGGACCTTTATGGGGGATATTGACTTGTACCCTAAAACATAGGGTTCCTTGGTACAGGCTATCTGGTTGAGAGTCATATGGTCCTAAGAAATGTGAGGGTATGTGTTGACCTCTTAGTGACTTTGAAATATGCTTCGCCTCCATTTGTATGTGTTTTGAGTTCGAGAGTGATTTCGAACTAGTATTTCCCTTAGTACGAGTGATACGGGTACTTGGTAGCAGATTATGCCAGCACCATAGATTTTATGTTTGGTGCCGTTAGTATATATATATAATATGTAAGACTAAAATATATACGTATATTTACATGGGAACTTTCTACTGTGCGTATAAGTAGTTAAGTAATGAATAAATGTTTCAAGTTTCTTATAAGTGTTCGGGAACTTTATAACCGTACTGATTTGTTATAAATAGCATAAGAAATCTTGAAGAGCTTAATTTTTCTAAACTAAATATCATAACCTTGTTATTTGTCGAGATAAAACTTTATGGAGAATAAGTGAGATAGACTTATGAGGTTTGGTACTACGGTAGGCGTGCACACTAGACGAGAGGTGAGAATTTTCAAGAGAGTGTCGCATACTAACATGGTTGTTGCATTAGCATGTAAGCATTTTAAATACTTGCTAAACTATTTTAAGATTGTTTTACACTCGGCCTCTGACCCATTTCATGTCTTTCTCTCTCTCTTATATATATATATATATATATATATGTATATGTATATGTATTACAGGTGCCCAGCCACAGGGGCGTCATCCATATGTTCCTTGGATTGGATGCGCTGCAGCTTAGGTGGGAGTTGCAGGCCTTTGTTTTAGACGACCTCTTCATTGATTTAGTTCCTTTTTAAGTTCTTCATAGTTAGGGCACGTGTCGCCCGTTTCCCTATTGGGTTTGGATGTATTAGAGATCTATGTTTATTGGTATTTTTTAGTATTCAGTACTCCTTGGGAGTTAACTATTGTCAGGATGGTTTCATTTATAGTTTTAAACTGGTTTGGTTTATCTAGATGGTTCTAATTATTGTGTGTTATTATCATCCGTAGTATTTTTGTGCTTCTTAAACTGTTGGTTGTTAAAAAGGTTTACATATTTGGATTTAATAAAATGGAAATAAAGTTTTAAATTGTTCTGACACTTAGCTTAATTATTTAGGGCGTTTAAATTGGTATATTTTATTTTGCGACAGCGATGCTAAGAATGAACCAACTGTTCACCTTGATTTTAATTTAGTAAAGGACTGATCGCCCGGTATTTAATTAGGCGGGGTGTCACAATATTTCTCAGTAATGCTCCCTTCAATATACCTCTTGTTGCCAACGTACTTCTTGTAATTTTTAATCAACCTATACCTCAAAAGCATAATGAAAACTATTAAATACATATTATATCGTACTATTTATCTTAAAAACATTATCACACGTAATTCGCTTACCTCTCAAAAGGATACATCAATCTAAATCTGATTGGGCCTCATTTTAGTGCTTTCTCGGCTAAATGTATGATGAGGTTGATTATTACAATGAAAAATGTGGGAGGAAAATACTTCTATAAAACACACATAGCCTCAAACAATGCCTTTTTAGCTAAATCATAAACATCCCTCCTTATCACCTTAGCGCACAACACATTGAAAAAATGCTTAATCGCTGAATAACAACTAACAAATCCTTGTGCTTTGCATAAGAATTTTTAAGCAATACCGGAAGAAAATGTTGCATAATCACATGATAACCATGCTATTTCAGTCCCTTCAACCCGAGCGGTTCTAAAGTCACATTCTTACTCAATATCTTTACGTGCATTGGTTCTGTCTTTTGATTTATCTTTCAAGTCCAAAATAGTTGACAAAAGATGATTGGTGACATTCTTCTCAATATGCATAACATCTAAATTATGTCGAACATCATTCTCTTTCCAATACGGGAAATCAAATAAAATGGACCTTCGAGACCATGGAGTTGTGATATTTGTATCCGCACAATCATTGTTGTCCCCATTTCGTTTCCTTTTCTTTTTAATTTTTTGTTTACCAATTTTTGACTTAATGCATTCTACTTTCTGTTCAATCTCAGTACCAGACAACCTTTGCGGAGCTTTACGATCCTCAACATTATTGTTGAAGTTGTGTTTGTTCAACCTAAACTTGTGATTGTGAGGAAGGAATCTTCGATGACCCCGGTAACAAATTTTCTTACTATTTCTAAGATGTTCTGAGTCGACTTCTTCCACACAAACTGGACAATTTTTGTAACCATGAACAGTGCACCCAGACAAAGTGCCATATGTAGGAAAGTTATAAATTGCCCACAATAACATAGCTCTCAGTGTAAAATTAGCTTTCGTGTGGGAGTCATATGTAGTTACACCTTCGAACCATAATATTTTCAACTACTTTACTAAAGGTTCAATATAAACATCTATGTCCTTACCCGGTACATTCGGCCCAGATATCAAAATTGACAATATGGAAAACTCTCTTTTCAGACACAAAGATGGCTTCATATTTAAAGACGCAACAATGACATGACAACAACTATAACTACTGTTGAGATTACTGTATGGATTAAAACCATCTGTAGCTATAGCAAGACGAACATTACACGATTTAGCAGCAAAGTCAGGCCATTTCGTATTTACAGACTTTCAAGCTGATGAATCAACGGGATGACGCATAATATTTGTAATGGATTTCGCTCGAGCATGCCAAGTCATTTAATTTGCAATCCATGGTATACTAAATAATCTCTTCAGCCTTGGAATCAAAGAAAAATGCCTCACTATCTTTCTGGGTACTTTACATTCCCCATTTAAACTATACCGATATCTAGACAAGTTGCATATTGAGCATTTCTCCTTCTTTGCATGTTCCTTCCAGTATAAGATAAAATCATTCTGACATGCATGAATGATATTATAATCCATACCAACATCTTTTATTATGTTCTTCATATCTGGATACTTTGTTGGTGTTGAATTTCCTTTGGGCAAAAACTCCTTAACTAAACCCAAGATATCGGTTAAACTGTTGTCCGACAAACCATATCTTGTCTTTATGTTATTCAATTTGACAAGAAAATACAATGTTGTATGCTTCTCGGTACATGACGGAAATAATGGCTCACTCGCCTTACCATGTATGCACGTGTATTTCAGCTCCTCGGGGGTTTGAGAACCATTTTCACCACCTTCATCTCTACCAATGGGATCTGTCGAATGATTAACGTTTACATTAAACATTTCAAACGCATCATAAACAAGTTCTTCCATTCTCGAATCTTCAGGTATGACATCATTTTGTTCAACATCTTCCTCGGTTGAATGTTCGATACTCTCGACATATTCCTTTTCCCTGTGTAAATGCCAAAATATGTATGAATGCAAGATACCATGACGAAGCAAATGAAAATGAATATCTTCGAGGTCGAGCAATTTTTCATTCTCACATTTACAACATCGACATGCAAACATAGTTTCTCCACGACCATTTTTCCTCGCGAAATCAATAAATGTAGCAACCCCATTTATATATTGTGGTGTTCCTCTATCACGTTCTTTCATTCACTCTTTATAAAGTTGACACGACATTCTACAAGTCATACAAATTTAATGGCAAATAAATGTTAATTGTTATATTTTATAAAGGGTACAAAGTGCTAAAAATAACACAATTAAAGGCCTGTTCGTTCTATGTTTCGACTGTTTTCTGTGATTAAAACCTAAAACTAGTAGAATATGTGCTTGGCAACCTATTTTTTAAAACTTATTTTTAAAGCTATTTGTTGAAAATATGCGTTTAAAACCCCAATTAGCCCCATTTGAATCCAATACCACATACAAAAACACTGAGTACCAACTATTTATATATCGACTATTTCTAGTTACTTGTTGATCACAAATTTCTCTTCTGGACAAATATTATCAGATAATTACAAATGGAAACACTACAACAATCCAAGCGTTTGGAAGAACTAAAGTTGGAATAATTACGAGTAGATTAATCAGCTTTGCCTATTTAAACTAAATTAAAAAAAATGGATTGAGTGCGTTTAATTTTTAAAGAGATGAAAAAAATGAGTTATTTTTACTTTTTAAACAAAATGAAAAGTTAAAAAGTAAACAACCTGTCTTACGGTATCAAGACTCAATACAAAAAGATCTCAATATCAATTTTCAGTGAAGATTGAAGACGTCGGTTTAAACAAAATTAAAAATTAAAATTTCAAGAAGAAGAAAAATAGATGAAAACAAAAACTATACCGATTTAAACAAAATTAAAAATTCAGTGAAATTTTAACACTTTAATCGAAGTTTAACCGATATATTGGGTTACCTGAGATCGAAGTTTAACCAATATCTTGAAATCAAAGCAAAATACTGTGCATGTTGAAAGAACTAATGAAGGGGTATTAATACCGTGTATGCGTCGTGTGTTGGATAAGACAAAACTAACTTCAGAATATAGTGTGTGTGTGTGTGTGTATGGATGTGAAAGGGAAGGGGGTTTACCTGAGACCGAAGGCTAAAGGTTGATTCACCTGAGACCGGGCGAAGTTTCACCTGAGACCTCACTATGATTCACCTGAGATCGCTCGAGTGGAAGAGAACGGATGAAAGCCTGCGCAAGTGAAAACCTAAGATGAGTGGCGAGGGCTTCTATCTAAAGCAGGAAGGCTGAAAATAAGATAGAGGGAAAGGAATTTTTTTTAACACTTTTGAGTCTTCGAATGGGATACATGTGACTTTCACGTGTTCTATATTATTTATTGTGTGTTAAATTAATAATTTTGTATCAGGCATGAACACTTACAAATTTTGTAAGTGACTAAAACTGTTGCAATTTTTGTAAGTGTCACGAACACTTATAAATCTTTTTTTCAATTAGTTATAAAATAGTCAATTTGGTGTAGTGTTAGTCTATTGGAAAAGAAATAGGAGATGTTGGATGTTCAAAGTTAGAAGAACCATGTTAAATGATCCTTGGGTGTGGCTCCATGCAAGCATATCTGATGCACATGGACCCACCTAAGACTTTCTGAAACCTTCATACCCTGAGATCAACAAATCAAACTTGTTAATGTAAAATGGTGAAAAATATTTTCCCCTCTTTGGAATTAAATTTGTACGTAATTGTACTCTGGTGAAAAATCAATTTAACATGTTAATAAAAATTATTAATTGACGTTGCTAGCATGAAAGTAGGCAACTTTGTTTTCTACTCACGTTTCAACATATAATGCCCAATTAGCATATGGTCAATAAGGATTTATTTTTTCATTTTAAGTGTTTATTTTAATATTTAAATGTTGACCAACGGTTTCTTTTGTGTGAATAAGGGAGGTTTGTGGTGAATTTATTAAAATCAGAAGAGGTCCATCGTATTTTGCAAAACTCTGGGGATGTGTCTGATTTTTTTCCAAAATACAGGGGGTTTGCATGAAATTTACCGCCAATTTTTTGTTTGTATAAAAGTGTAGTGGACATGATATGATTATGAAATTTCGAATATAGAAGTTGAACACAGATTTAACTTTGAACAGTCGATAATATTTTTCACATCCATAACCAAACAGACGCCAAATCTTAAAGCTAACCTTGGAACTGAATACAACTGTGGTCATGCAACCCAGCTGCTCCTCACCTACAAGAGGAAAAAGTGTTTAGAGATAAAAAAAAACTTCAACACACACATATAAACAAGGCAGGCAGCAGAGGATTAAATATCATTTCCACATAGTTTTTGGTCCCTTAAGAACTTAAGATGTTTTAGGTTAGTTGGTTGTTTCGGTTGTCTTCCAAACGGATATATTTCTGCCTTTTTGATATGGAATTTCGTTTCTACAGGCAGTCAAATGATGATCTACAATAAACTATCATTTGTTTCCTCTTTTGTTTCTCTTTCATTGGTAAAAAAAGAACATGTATGAATGACCCCATTATATCAACCAAATTTACACACACTCACACGGCAACATAAGAAAAATTAGTATGGTCCCCTTTTGTTGTTCCAAAATTGTAAATTGGATCATTAATAAATTGATCCATTTACAAATTGACCCATTAATTGTGTTTGGTTTCATTGATGAAAGGATTCATTAATTGCCTCATTTTATCTCATGTGCAAAATCTGAAGTTGGATCATTTCACAAAAGAACGTGAAATAAATCCATTTGAAATAGGAGTCACATAAAAGTTCAGGTCCTCTCTCCCTCTCCCACTCCCTCTCCCTCTCCCCCTCTCTATTTTCCCTCCCCCTTTCTCTCTCTCTCTACATATATATGTTTTTACCTTTTTTTCATAGAACCTTAACATCAATTTCAAATTACCAAACATCGTGTAAAATTGGATTTAACTCATTTCAAATTCACTCATTTACAATTCACTAATTCACAATGAACCAATTTACATAATCAAAGAATTTGTGCAACCAAACTGGGAATATGGATTTTCAAGGAGTACTTGATTGTCATATGCATCCAAAACCAAGCAGAGCGCATGATACTTTTCAAATTTCATATTCACAATCCTTAGTTGCAGTTCTCAATTATCAAGCAAACATGACACTTGTTTTTCTATCTTTTTTCTAGGGATCTTTATTTCCCTTTAGTATTTATGTTTTTTAAGGTAAGTAGCGTCAAGGTTTCTTAGTGAGGACGTCTTAGGCACTGTAAATAAGGTGAGGTTATAGTATAGCCTTTCTTTTTAGTCAGTTCTTCAGTATATTGTTAACTATTTTGTTAGAAAATTCTTAGACGTTTATGGGTATGCTTCCCCGGGCCAATTAACATCACATGGTGTCCTCTGTTTGTTTCATTTCTCCTTTTTGTGCTCGTGTACTGAGTGAGGACACCTTTGCACTCTACCTTTTTGTACATCTGATTATTAATAAAATATGTTTCTTGTATAAAATATCTCTGAATCCAAATGAATTAACATTCTTGAGATATTCGCTTCACTTTGCTATTTTATTAATTCTCCCCACTTTGGGAGGTTGAGAAATGTTCAGCATATCGCCTCTAACAGTTGTAAGTACATTATTGGAGCCTGGAGGGATTTTACTAAGAGATATATACACAACACAATAAACTCCAGGTAAAAGATACTTTAGGATTTTGGCGACCCCATGACAAAAGATGGTAAACCACTTTTCATCAACTCTGCAACTCGACTACCAAATAGAACAAATAAGGAGTAAAAACTAAAAAAAAAAAAATATCGAGATCTAAAAGAAAATGTGTACTGCTATTTAAAAATAAAAGTAAACTTTAAAAAGCACTGACGATATGTGGAGCACTAACAATGTCCCGACACTTCTTATTTTTGGAAAATTGAACTTAATGTTGGAATTAAAAAGCTGTCCAGATTTTTGGGACAGAATTATGAGCAACTTTGAGCTCAAATTTAGGTGGCACTCACACCACGATTATTGTGGGACCATATACAAACGCGTTCTCCTCCGCAAGGAGATTAACGTAGTATATTCACATGTCCAATTCCATTAAGTTATGAATGATAAATATGTCCCCAAAGTGACTCAAAAATAATGAAAGTTAATGAATTGGGTATGTTTTAACTCTTGTCATACATTGGAAGAGAGATGAAAAATTTACGAGTTAATAACACCCCAAGTATGGACTAAGACTTGGATGCCTTTGGGATATCTCAACTCTTTGAAGGGGAGATACCTACACTATGCATGTGTTGTGTTTGGGCCAAAAGCCCACTCGCGCGCACGCCGTCCGGCAGGCTTAGGCTTAGGCAATTGCCAACAATCAACAGTCAAAACCAAGGCTATAAATTAAAACCATTCCCTCCAGTTTTAAGTTGCTCATGCTACTGTTCCGGTTGAGTATTAACACAAATTTGTGATCGTTGGGATTAATTATTGTTGTGTTACATAATTAATTCAAGAAATCCGTTCTATCTTGAGAGGCAATTATTCATTAACCTAAAGCACATTGGAGGGAATAAATTTGTCTTAAGGAAACTGTTCTATAGGGCTCGAATTTATCTTCTTATTGTGTTATTAATTCTGCAATATCAAGTAAGTTATTTCTGTAATTATAATTTTATTCATAATTCTGTACTTTTGTATTATCAATATAGTAGACTTAACAATCTTAAGGCAAATTTATTTATGTTATACTGTTTATAGTGTATAGAATTTTTTTTAATTACATAATTTTTTTTATATAAAATAAATCTGTTTTGACAAAAAAATTTGAGTTAAAATATTGTTTTATTACAGAAATTTAATAAAACAGTTATTGTTATAGAAATTAATTTCTACACTGTTTATATAAAACTTTTAATCTTAAAATTATAATTCTGTTTTGTATGAAATTTTTTTAAATATTAAAATAGTGTGACACGGATTTTTTTTAGACTAGTATAAGCTTGTGTTTATATTTTAGTTTAATTCTGAATATTATTTAGAATTCTTTTGGAATTCATTTATTGTTAATTATATTGGGAGGAAATTGGTGTACAGAATTTCGTATTCTGTTTTGATTAATTCATTTATATATGAATATTATCATTGATAAAAATTATGTTTTTGTAACAAAAATGAAATCGCATAGTATGAACACTATTCCTGCTAATGTGACTGCCACTAACACAAATGTGACTGCACCCATATCTACGCCGTACGGGGAGAAATCGAAAAAGTTCAATGGGGCTGACTTCAAATGTCGACAAGGACAAATGTATTTCTATCTCACTACCTACCAATTGGGTAGGTTTGTATATGAAGATTGTCCCTCTATTCAAGAGGGGGATGACTCGAAAAAGGTTGTTGTTGTTGATGCGTGGAATCACTCGGACTACCTATGCCGGAATTATATTCTGGCCTACTTGGACAAAACATTGTATCATGTCTACTTCACGATCAAGACATCCAAGTAATTGTGGAATTCTTTGGAAAAGAAGTACAAAACTAAAGATGTTGGGATGAAGAAATTTATCGTCGGGTGTTTTCTGGACTTCAAAATGGTTGACTTTAAACCAGTGATCTCGCAGGTGCAAGAACTCCAAGTGATCCTCCACGACATTCATGCTGAAGGAATGTCACTTAGTGAAACTTTCCAAGTTACTGCAATTGTTGAAAAATTGCCACCATCTTGAACTTTATTCAAATATTATCTCAAGCATAAACGAAAGGAGACGAATGTGGAGGAGTTGGTGGTCAGGCTGAGAATTGAAGAAGATAATCGTGAGTCTCAAAAGAAAAGTGGTAAGAATCCAATGGAAACAAAGGTCCACGTTGTTGAAGGTCCTAAGAAGAACAAGCGAAAGCATGATGGGGAAGGAACTTCCAAATAGAACAAGAAGAAGTTCAAAGTCAAATGCTACAACTGTGGTAAACTTGGACACCTCTCAAGCGAGTGTCGGAAGCCTAAGAAGCAAAATCGGAATAATCCTCAAGTAAATGTAACTGAGGGTAAAAACATCTCCAATGACTTGGTGGATATGAATCTTTTTGTTATGGTCTTTGAATGTAACTTGGTTGGAAATACCAAGGAATGGTGGGTAGACACTGAAGCCACACGACACATTTATGAAGACAAATGGATGTTCTCCACCTATAAGCCTTTGAAAAATGAGGAAAACCTCTTTATGGGGAACTCTTCCACTTCTAAGGTGGAGGGATGAGGAAAGATTGATCTAAAAATGACTTCTGGAAAGGAACTTACTCTCAATGATGTTCTTCATGTGCCTGATATCCGAAAGAATCTGATTTCTGGATCTCTCCTGACTAAAAATGGGTTCAACCTTGTGTTTGTGTTTGATCACTTTGTGTTGACAAAGAATGAGATGTACGTAGGAAAGGGTTACCTAAATGAGGAGCTCTTTAAAATCAATGTTCTTACTGTAACCCCAAAAACATCTATTTCAATGAATGAAAATTCTAGTTCTTCTTACTTGATTGAGTCACCTAATATTTGGCATGATAGATTAGGACATGTTAATTTTTATACATTGCGTAGATTAATTAACTTGGATTATTTGCCAAAATTTGATATTGATAAAAATCATAAACGGAAAATTTGTGTGGAATATAAATTAGCCAGATTACCTTTCCATTTTGTTGAAAGAATAACTGAACCTTTAGATTTAATTCACATTTATATTTGTGATTTAAAATTTGTTCAAACTATAGGTGGGAAAAATTATTTTATTACTTTTGTTGACGATTGCTCAAAATATTGCTATGTATATTTATTACATAGTAAATATGAGGCTATTAAGGCATTTAAACAATATAAGAATGAAGTTGAGAACCAATTAAGCAAAATGATAAAGGCTATTAGGAGTGACAGAGGAGGTGAATATGAATATCCACTTGAGGAATTTTGTTCTGAAAATGGAATTATTCACAAAAAACCGCTCCGTATTCTCCTCAATCAAATGGTGTTGTTGAATGCAAAAACCGTACTTTAAAAGAGATGATGAACTTAATATTATTAAGTTCAGGAGCTCCACAGAACTTGTGGGGGGAAGCCTTACTTTCTGCTAATTACATTCTTAATAAAGTACCTCACAAGAAGACTCACAAGACACCTTATGAATTATGGAAAGGTCGAAGACCTTCTTATAAATATTTACGAGTGTGGGGGTGCTTAGCCAAAGTGATGGTTCCCAAACCTAAAAAGGTAAGAATAGGGCCAAAAATCGTGGATTGTGTGTTCATCGATTATGCTACTAATAGCAGTGCATATCGATTTCTAGTTTATAAATCTGAGATTTTGAATATTCATGTAAATACGTTTATTGAATCGAGGGACGCTTCATTTTTTGAAAATGAATTCCCGTATAATATGACCCGAGAATCTGGTCCTTCGAAAATGACAAATCAAGCTACTACAAGTGGTACACATCAACCTATTGAACCAATAGAGGATGAACCAAGACATAATAAAAGAGCAAGTACCTAGACTTCTTTCTGTCCGGATTTTCTAACATATTTGCTAGAAAATGAACCTCAATCGTATAAAGAATCCATATCCTTACCCGACGCTTCTAATTGGAAAGAAACAATTAATAGTGAAATTGAATCCATATTACAAAATCATACATGGAAATCAGTGGATCTTCCACCAGGTTCAAAACCTTTAGGTTATAAATCGATCTTCAAAAAGAAGTTGAAGGCCGATGGATCAATTGATAAATCTAAAACTAGACTTGTAGCTAAAGGCTATAGACAAAAGGAAGGGTTGGATTACTTCGACACAAATTCACCGGTAACAAGAATAACGTCCATTCGGATGTTAATAGCAATAACTGCTATTAATGGACTAGAAATACATCAAATGGATGTAAAAACTGCATTCTTAAATGGTGAACTAGACGGAGAAATTTATATGGAGAACCTGAAGTGGTCAAAGCTCCCGGTCAAGAAGGAAAGGTATGTAAGCTTGTTAAATCACTTTATGGATTAAAATAAGCACCTAAGCAATGGCATGAAAAATTTGATAATATAATGTTATCAAATTGTTTCAAAATTAATGAATGTGATAAATGTGTTTACTTTAAATACATTCAAAATGGATATGTCATTGTATGAATCTATGTTGATGATATGCTTATCATGGGCAGTAACTTGGAAATTATCAAAACTACAAAACAAATGTTGAGTAGTCGATTTGACATGAAAGATTTGAGAATCGCCGATGTTATATTAGGAATTAAAATTTCTAAAACATCGGATGGACTTATATTATCTCAATCTCATTACATAGAGAAAGTACTTGAAAAATTCAAAAAGTATGATATTAGTCCTAGCAAGACACCTGTAGATGTAAATTTACATCAAGCAAGAAATAATGGTGAAAGCATATCTCAACTAGAATATTCTCGTATTATGGGCAGTTTAATATATATCATGAACTGTACACGATCGGACATAACATACTCAATAAGTAAGCTAAGTCAATTTACGAGTAATCCGGGGATAGATCACTGGAAAGCAATATTGAGAGTTTTGGGTTATTTGAAATATACTCAAAACTATGGACTGCCCTACTCAAAATATACAGTTGTTCTTGAAGGACATTGCGATGAAAATTGAATATCCGATATAAAAGATTCTAAGTCTACGAGTGGGTATGTGTTTACTCTTGAAGGTGCAGCCGTACCTCGAAAATCCTCAAAACAAACATGCATTGCTAGATTGACAATGGAATCCGAATTCATTGCACTAGATAAAACTCCAGAAGAAGCTGAATGGCCTCGAAATTTCTTAGAGGATGTTCCAAATTGGTCTAAACCTGTGTCCGCAATATGTGTACATTGCGATAGTCAATCGGTGATTGGAAGGGCACAGAATCACATGTATAACAGAAAGTCACGACATATTCGTCGTAGACATAATACCGTTAGACAACTTCTCTCAAATGGAATTATCTCAACTGACTATGTAAAGTCAAAAGATAATATATCGGATCCACTAACGAAAGGTTTAATCCGAGAGCAAGTTAAAAGATCATCGAGAGGAATGGGTCTAAAGCCTATAAATAAATAAGAATCAATATAGTAGCAACCCAACATAGCTGACTGGAGATCCCAAGATCTAGGTTCAATGGGCAAACCGCACTACATTGTATTCAGTAAGCACTGGAGGATATTTAATCCTATCCATTCCAAAGATGAGATAGTGCACATCTTCCACGAAATTAGGATAAGTTATTCTTTTAATTACAAACATATCTTAGTATGTCTAAGTGGGGTATTGCAGGATACTCTTTATGGAAGTCGCCTACGTGAGTAAGAAGGGGGTCACTTCTTGAGAATAATAAAATGCATATTCTCTAAAATACTCACGGAACCAAGTGATGTTCATAGACAAAATGAACACAAACATCAGAACCAACTGTGTTGAAGAATTATTGTGTGAATACTATTACCTAGGTTTACAAAAACGTGAAGTCTACTGATTAACCAAGTAAATCCGATGGTATATCACTAAGGAAAGTTCAAGGCCACTAGGATACTTCTCCCGTTGCAATAAATCTTCAGTTTTACTCAACCCGTGTTTGCATATGCATTAGCATCTATTATGTTTTATTTATAGTGATATATAATTTATGTGGGGGATTGTTGAAAAATTGGACTTAAAGTTGGAATTAAAAGCTGTCCAGATTTTTGGGACAGAATTATGAGCAACTTTGAGCTCAAATTTAGGTGGGACCCACACCACGATTATCGTGGGACCATATACGAACGCGTTCTCCTCCACAAGGAGATTAACGTAGTATATTCACATGTCCAATTCCATTAAGTTATGAATGATAAATATGTCCCCAAAGTGACTAAAAAACAACGAAAGTTAATGAATTGGGTATGCTTCAACTCTTATCCCACATTGGAAGAGTAGTGGAAAATTGATGAGTTAATAACACCCTAAGTATGGACTAAGGCTTTGATGCCTTTAGGGTATCCCAATTATTTGAAGGGGAGATGACCTACACTATGTATGTGTTGGGTTTGGGCCAAAAGCCCACACGCGCAGGTTTACACTTAGGCTTATAAAAATCTCCTATATATTTACTTTCTGGGTTTCAATTTAAATAATTAAGTGCGAAATTAATTAAATTGCCAACAATTAGCAGTTAATTAACTGTTAAATGACAGTTAATTAACTGTCAACAGTTAAAAACGTTTTGACTGTTCCCGACAGGAAAAACCAAGGCTATAAATTAAAACCATTACCTCCAGTTTTAAGTTGCTGTAAAAAGAAACCTCGAGAATTTTTTTGAAAATGCTACTGATTTCATTCCTTCATCCAGAAAAATATTTTCGTCATTTCTGCATACCATGCTACTGTTCCAGTTGAGTATTAACACATAATTGTGTTTGTTGGGATTAATTATTGCCGTGCTACATAATTAATTCAAGAAATTCGTTCTATCTAGAGAGGCAATTATTCATTAAACTAAAGCACATTGGAGGGAATAAATTTGCCTTAAGGAGACTGTTCTACAGGGCTCGGATTTATCTTCTTATTGTGTTATTAATTCTGCAATATCAAGTAAGTTACATTTTCTTTAATTCATTTTTTATTTCTGCAATTATAATTTTATTCATAATTTTGTACTTTTGTATTATTAAAATAGTAGACTTAACACTTGTAGTGTGAGCAAGAAACGTTGGGTGTTGAGATATTACTCTTTTTCGTATGAAAGAAAATAATATAATTTTGAGAAGAAACAAAATGAATTTTAAGTAACTATAAATAAGGACTTTGGCTAACCATTGTATTTATTCAACTCTACATTATTATATTTTGATATTTTTATCATGAATATTCTTGTGAGTGTGCGCTTTTGTGTTTTAATTCCGCTGCGGTTTTATAAGTCAATTAAAAGGATTACCGTGGGAATAAAAGTTTAATCATATAAGTAATTATATTTGATATACATAGAGATTAGTTCCGTATCTATGTATATATAGACACTTGGATCATATTACTAACTTGTTTTTAACATATGGTAGCTGATTATTTATTACTATGAATGATTCATAAGTTGTATGTTTATTTCTTATAAAAAAATATTTTTTGTTATACTTCAACACACATATAGAGAGCATAACTTTTTTTTAATTTATGTGCCCTCTACAAGTGAATTAAATAATTTTCGTGTCAATGTGTCCATATCGTGTTGTATTTGTGTCCATGCTTTATAGAGGAAACTGAAAAAAACATGGCATCAACTAGTTTAACAGCACATTCAAATGATGTGCAAACGATGAAAGGTAAAAATAGACATGGCAGTAGGACTCGCAAAGGAAAAAACTAGCTCATGGAGAGAGAAAAAAATGCCTCATCACAAATCTCCCACTACTTGAACATGACCAGCCAGGTGTCTGTACCAATCTATGAGGGTAAAACTTGATCCACCTAAACACGAAATTATTTCCCTTTGTTTGTCTCCATAACATCTTCTCAATGCATTTACGCAGTCATGAAGAGATTGCTCAACACCATATGGATGGACGAAAACACCAGATTGACTCTGCAATTGCAAAATAATAATTAGTGAATCATTGTAACCAAGTCAAACTAGTGAAACTTGGGTCAATACCAAAGAGGGATAGGTAGGATGTATATTTCAGAAAAGTTCATAACAACTCATAAAATGAACAATTTAGAAGTAAAAAAACGTTAAGACTTGCATTCAATATTTATGGTAATACTAAGCCCAGCGGTAGGCAAAATTGACTTGGTAGAGATTGTAAAGAAAGACACAATAGCATCAAGTTTTTTCTTTTTTCGATTCGAAAAGTGAGACAATGCTAAACTGATGATTTTCATTTGGCATACTCCAATTAACTGAGACAAGGCTTTTGTTAAATAGAGTTGTAGAGCTTCAAATCTTGAAGAAAACCAGAGGACTGTAAACAATCATTTCTAACCAAATTTAACATTTTCAAACAAAACTAATTTGCCAAAATGTAACTCCAGAGGAACAATTATGCCCTCCATTCCAAGACTACTGATGAAAAATAAATGTCTCATTGAATAAAACTGCTCTTCAATTATATAACTCTAGGAACAGTTATCTCTAACAAGAGTACCATCCTAAAATTATTGATGAACAAAATGGCACAAAAACTACGTCGCGTAAGACTAGGTAAATTGAGAAGAAAAACTCCCTGAACTGGGCATTATTGCAAAGACCTCCTTCAAAGATTTTTTAGTGACAAATAAAAGGGAGGGGGGCAACATAATAGATAGTTTAAGGGATTTTTCCCATTTAAAATAGTTGGTTTCTTGAAAAAATGAATAATTCAAGAGAATTTTTGCACCTTACAATTATTCAAGAATATAAAATTTTATATAAATATACAATTAAAATTTGATAAAGCGCAATCAATATAGGATAAACATACACAAACTGCTTTCAGATTTTCAAAACAAAGCTCAGAGTTCACAGTTTCTCCACGCCTCCACCTCTCGAAAAACAAGTAAAATTTCACAACTTCGTATGCAGGATCAAAGTTCTCTGACATAAAGTCAGACATATGAGTAACATCTCAAGGTGATGTATTATGACCCAGGCAAAAATGACCAATGTCTTATATGATACCAGCTGCACATCTCTCAGTTGCATGAATAATTTTAGGGTTACATTTGGCATTCATAACATGCCACTGCAACAATTCTTCCTAGGCATTACTGACCTGCATAATCAAGAAATTTTCCAAAAAATAAATCAATCATGAACACAATCAAATTTCTCACTCCGAGCATAAGGGAAAAAAGGGTAACATGAAAGAAGCTCCCTAAATTTTTACTCTGATTCCAAATACCCCCTCGTGTTGCAAATAACCTTTATACTATGCTAAAGTTTCACATACCCACCCTTATATGTTGCTATAACGGCGCAAAGGGAGAAAATGAAATCAATAGACATAGTTCAAGGAATTTTTTGGAAAAGTAATAGTTTAGGAAGGTATTTGTATTAGAAAATTTGTTAACTAGTTCAGAGGATTTTTTGCAATTTGCCTAGTAAAATTGATAAAGAATTAGATAGACTACTGTAATAACACTCGCTTATGAGACCGTATTTTATAGTAATTACTTAGTATAGTAATTAGAGACCAGTGTTGGGTTATGATTTGAATGTTAATTCAATGTAGAAAAGTTGATATTTATTATGAGTTTGCATACATATCATAATTATGGGTAAATATTGCTATGTCATGCTTATTAATATCATCTGAACTCAAAATGATATTTGGCTTAATAATGAGACCGGAACTTAAATTGAATTTTAAAATGTCCAAATGATAATTTGGTGATTTCGGTTGATTCCGGAACGTTCGAAATAGTCAAGTAATGTACCATATTGTATTTTGAAGTTTTGGGCATTTTTGACTGATTGTACCCAAATTATGCAGTTGCGTATTATTTTATTGCATTATTAGTTAATTTATTGGGATATTTGTCTTAGGTCACGACTTAAGCTTTCAAAGTCTTCCAATTTCCCTAATCCCCTTCCTAAACCTAAAGAGAGAAAGAGAAGAGTAGAGAGAGAGATTGGAAATTTGGAGATTTTGAGAGATTATTGCTCCTACAACCTAGAGACCTGCAAATTGCTGAATCAAGGCAAGTTTGTACTTGCTATTTGTGACTTAAGATAGATGATTTGTGATGATAATGATGTATTGATCTTGATTAAGTTAGTTTAGGGTTTTTCTTATGTTTTTGTGCGTTTGATTCATTCAAAGATGATTGGGATGATTCATGAGGTTTAAGATGGTCAAAAGTATCATTGATGTTATCTTGGTGTTGGTATATAAGTTTGGTTTGAAGAAATTTGAGTTGGGGTAGAAAATGGAGTCCAAGACTCCATAGCCAAATCTTGGCAAAATCGCAGGCCCGAATCGATTCGGCCTCCTGGGCGAATCGATTCGGTTAGGTCCAGTGTTCAGGTCTTGTGAACCGAATCGATTCGGAATTGGTCCGAATCGATTCGGTAGTTATGCAGAAACCCAAATCTTCTGACCGAATCGATTCGGTTTCCATCCGAATCGATTCAGCAACTTTGCAGAATCTCAAATTTTCTGGCCGAATCGATTCGGCCAAGGGGGGCGAATCAATTCGGTAGCCCTGCACTTTTCCAAAATTTTTCTTTTAAATTTTATCCCTTTTCCTTTAAGATTAGTAATTAGGGACCTTCTTAAATGAAGTAAACATAGGGTTTAGAGTATTAGTTGAGTTGGGTCGACATCCTAGACTCGAAAGGGTTCATCTAGGGTTCTTTTAAGGGGGAATTTAAAGTGATGTTTAGGCATTACTTTTATCTTGTAGTTTTATAAGGGTTTAGAACATCTTTAGGTCAATTTGGAGACCTTAGGAATTTACTTGAGTTAGACTTGACTTGAGGGTTATGTTAAAGCCTAAAGGAGGCTTTGGAAATAACTTTGGAGTTTGAATTCCTTATTGAGGATGTTATGACGGTACGAAATACATATAGTCCCGGTTAGGCTTATACCTTTGTTAAAATGTGAAGATGATAAGGTAAATGATAATTTACTAAGTCATGAAATGGAAATAAATAAAATGGATGTTACACACCTCTCTAAATACCATCTTAAGGGAAGTCCGTGCGAGAGGTGAAGCCCCCTGGCTAATGAATGTAGGGTAGATATAGTCCTAGGCCATATGAGCGCTTGTTTTATTTTTCTGCGATGGGTAGGAGATTCTGGGTGTGGTCTTGACTACCCCACAGGCATATGGCCACTTCCCGACGATTTCGATAGGATCCCAGGTTGTCTTATGATAGGCCCTGGAAGATGATGGTTATTTAGGGACGCGCACAATGGGGAAACCCGGACGGGCGGTCTTAGAATCGTTATATGTATATTTATGACTATTCTAATTATCGAGTTGGACTCAATGGAACTTAAATGCCACATAGAGCAAGCTTATGACACAAGAGCATGCTATTGAGATTAGTGCCATTAAGAGCACATGATGATAATTGTATTCCTGATAAGGAATGGAAAAGAAGATTAAAATCGAAATATGTTGAAAGATGTTAAAGGCTCATAAGTACTTTTAATTCTGCTTTATATGAATTTCATTCTACATAGTCATTTATCAGTTTTAGTTCCTTACATGATGTTACCATGCTAGATTATCATTCATGCTTACTTGCGCATCATTGTCATACCTGTCATTTATCTATTGATCACATATATCCGGCCTTGACCGGTTTTCACTTCTTGTTGTGTATATATATATATATATATATATATATATATATATATATATATATATATATATATATATATATATAATCCGTTCAGGTGTTCCGCCGCACGGTCGCCCGAAATGATCTTTCCTTCCATCTGTTTTGAGGAGCCGTGACATCGTGCGGGTCTCACGGGATGTTTTGTGTAGACGCCTCCATTTATGTTTTCTAGTTATGATCAGTTTATTCGGGCATGTGGCCTAAACCGTTGTAATTATATAATGGATCTATTATGTAACACCTGGAACTTATTGTATGTTGTATGGTTACTTTATTGACCGACTTTTCATTCGGTCCTTTTGTATCTTTTGGGTTTCTTAATCATGCTTAGGGGAGTTCCCACCCTCTATTTCTATCATGGGTTGTTGAAAATGTTTTCTTATTATTTCAAAACCAAAATTTTTGATAACCCGTTTTTCTGGAATATAGTGTGGCTATTCCTTATACTTTGTATATTGTTGTGATTGCTGAGAATGATATTTATCCATGATTTCCTATTTATGGAGGTATAGGGCTGGCCACCCTTTATTTCGGATAGGGGGTTGTCACAGATGGTATCAGAGCATCAGGTTCTAGAGTCTTTAGGATCTATGCGGACTTGTCACGTTCTACCGTAGCGTTCTTTAATATAGAACTTAATGTTAGGATTGTTTGTTGCTTATGTATGTGATCTTCTGCTAAATAGATTGTTTTGGATTATGTTTTAACTCTACCTCGTCTTTATCTCAGATGCCGCCAAAGAGAGGACGTCCCGCTAGACGTAATAGGGTTGTTGAGGATGAGGTCGGTCCTCCACCGCCGCCACAGGGAAACATCAGTTCCGCTGAAGTGGCAAATATTGTGGCCCAAGCTGTCAACGCCGCGATGACTGCAGTGGCACAACAAATGCCACAAGTTCAAGCAAGGGGACAAGAAGCACTAGTTCCTACGGGACCTTCTCTGTGGGAACGGGTGAGGGAGTCTTTCCTTAAGGGCCATCCCCCGGAATTTGAGGGAGGTTCGGATGTTATAAAGGCGAACCAGTGGAAGAGAGATATGCAGCGCCATCTTAGGATGGTGGAATGTAGTGAGGAGAACAAGAAAATTCTCGTTACCTTCAAGCTGGTCGGACCGGCCTTACACTGGTGGGAGTCAATGACGACACCCGAACAAAGGGATACTATGTCCATCACAAATTTTTGGGTTTTGTTTGATGGAAAGTATTTCCCTCCCGCAGTTCAGAGGGAAATGCAGAGGAAGCTTCAAGATCTAGTACAAGGGGAGAGATCGGTTGCCGAGTACGAGGAGGAGTTTACCCGGTTAGCAAGCTTTATACCGGATGAAGTAACTCCAGAGGCGAAGAGGATCTCCAAGTTTGTCGGAGGTTTGCACTGGCGAATAAAACAACATTTGCTTGGAAATCCATCTCTGGTGACCTTTAGTGATGTGATGAATGCTGCTTTACTTCACTGTCAGGAGCATATATTGTTTGTGCAAAACAAGAAGAAGGTTGTAGCTGCGGGGCAAGCGGTGAG
Source organism: Sambucus nigra (assembly GCA_949130495.1). Taxonomy (NCBI): domain Eukaryota; kingdom Viridiplantae; phylum Streptophyta; class Magnoliopsida; order Dipsacales; family Adoxaceae; genus Sambucus; species Sambucus nigra. The sequence goes on along the minus strand of OX422216.1, from coordinate 91,678,194 downwards.
ACAGGGAGGAACTGGGAGCGGAGGGGGAACATCTTCTTAGTCCCAATCCTCAGGGAACAAGCAGGTTGAGAGGGATCCTCGGCAGAGGGATTCGTCAAAGCGTCAACATTTCGATGGGTTTAATGCTGGTGGCAATAATAACAGGCAGGGTCAAGGTGGTCAGCAACCACAGGGTGGTAGAGGTGGAAATGGAGGTAGAGGCTAACAGGGCCGAGGTGCGGGGCAATTCCGAAATAACCAAGGTAGGAATCAGGATAATACGACAAATAAATGTTTCCAGTGTGGGGAGATGGGCCACTACAAAAGGGCGTGTCCTCAGTTGGTTGGAGGGCATCTTCCTAGGGCCCCACAGCAGCCGTATGTACAGTTTCCGCCCCAAGCGCCTAATCCGGTTGCTCCTCCTCAACAGGGGAAATTGCAGTACGGACGGGTTTACCATATTCAGGAGGCTCTGCTTCCTCCAGCTCCTCCGGCACCACCAGCGATCGAGGGTAAGTTTCTCATTCATGGGCACATGGGTCGAATTCTATTTGATACGGATGCTAAGCATTCCTTTATTTCTAGAAGTTTTGCCCAGACTCCAGGTTTGATAAAATCTGCTGAGAGTACCTTCACTAGCGTTGAATCCTCTATGGGCGACGGTTCGTTGATTTTCTTCGTATGTAAAAACGTAGAAATTAACCTTGGTGACTTGTGTTTTGAGGCCGATTTGCTCGTCCTTGATATGGTCGGGTACGATGTAATTTTGGGTATGGATTGGCTAGTGAAATACCGTGCTATAGTGATTTTTTTCGGAAAAAGCATAGTTTTTGCGGTTCCGGGACAAGAAATGTTCCTGGTAGTTATGCATTGTATGGAAGGGAGCACGAGTGCTTATCTATATTGTATTGCGGAAGACGCATCTAGAGATGTCGTGGTTCCCCTAAATTCTCTTCCAATCGTTAGAGATTTTGAAGATATTTTTCGGGAGATACCGGGATTACCTCCAAGTCGGGAAATAGAGTTTGTGATTGATTTAATGCCGGGAACTCGACCGATCGCCAAAGCTCCTTATCGAATGGCTCCTGTGGAGATGAGGGAGCTGAGAGATCAGATTCAGAAGCTACTGGAGCAGGGCTTTATTAGGCGTAGTACCTCACCGTGGGGCGCTCCGGTATTGTTTGTGAAGAAGAGAGACGGTTCTCTCCGGTTATGCGTGGACTATAGAGAGTTGAATAAAGTCACCATCCGGAATAAATACCCTTTACCTCGCATCGACGACTTGTTTGATCAACTTAGGGGAGCTTCCTACTTCTCCAAGATCGACTTGAGGACGGGGTATCACCAATTGAGGATACGAGAGCAAGATGTATCCAAAACGGCATTTTTGACCCGTTATGGATCTTATGAATTCTTGGTTATGCCCTTTGGGCTAACCAATGCCCCTGCGGTGTTTATGGACCTTATGAATAGGGTATTCTGGGGTTTTCTTGACCAGTTTGTCATTGTCTTTATCGATGGCATCCTAGTCTATTCTCAGACAGAGTCAGAGCACGCTGCTCACTTGCGGTTGGTCCTGCAGAGATTGAGGGATCATCAATTGTATGCAAAGTTTGAGAAGTGTGGCTTCTGGTTGAAGGAAGTTCAATTTCTGGGGCATGTGGTGTCATCCCAAGGCGTGTCTGTGGATCCGGGTAAAGTGATCGAGGTAAAAGAGTGGGGTCAGCCCACTACACCTACTGAAGTTCGTAGTTTTCTGGGCTTGGCGGGTTATTACCGCCGATTCATTAAGGGCTTTTCCAAGGTTGCTAGCCCATTGACAAATTTAACCCGGAAAGGAGTAAGATTTGTTTGGGACAGTTTATGTCAAGCGGCGTTTGATGAGCTCAAGGATAGACTAACTTCGGCTCCAGTCCTGGAATTGCCAAAGCTGGGATTGGAATATCTCGTCTTCACAGATGCATCTCTTCAGGGGTTAGGGGGTGTTCTTCAATAAGAGAGACAACCCATCGCGTACGCTTCTCGTAAGTTGAAGCCTCACGAGAAGAATTATCCGGTGCATGACTTGGAATTTGCCGCAGTTGTATTTGCCTTGAAGATATGGAGGAATTATCTCTTGGGGGAAAAGTTTAGTCTTTTCACCGACCGCAAATCACTACAATATTTGTTTTCCCAAAAGGATTTGAATATGCGCCAGCGTCGTTGGTTGGAGTTTGTGAAAGACTACCAATTTGATATTCATTATCACCCCGGAAAGGCGAATGTAGTAGCAGATGCCTTGAGTAGGAAGCCCGGGGGAGACTTAGCTGAGGTATGGAAAGCTAAGTGGAGAGAGCTCAGCCTAGAGGATACAGGGGTAAGAGCATTCATTTCCGTGATGATGGTTACTCCCACAATTATAGCAAAGATTGTGGAAGCCCAGAAAGGAGATAAAGTTTGTCAAGACCATACACGCCAGCTGTTGTCCGAGGGAGCGGAGTCATACTCGATTGGTTCCGAGGGCAGACTACGCTTCCATGGAAGACTTGTGGTTCTCGACGATGGGGATTTGAGACGCGCGGTGATGGCGAAATCCCACGGGTCAAGGTTTGCGGTACATCCAGGCGGGGACAAGATGTACCAAGATATGCGTCGTTTGTATTGGTGGGAGGGTATGAAAAGGGATATCTCAGAGTTTGTGTCTCAATGCACTACTTGTCAGTTGGTTAAGATTGACCACTAGCGACCGACAGGTTTATTACAACCGCTCGAGATTCCCGTATGGAAATGGGAGAGCATTTCGATGGACTTTATTACGGGCCTGCCTAGATCGCAGAAGGGTCATGACTCAATTTGGGTGATTGTCGACCGTTTGACTAAGTCGGCAAACTTCTTGCCTGTGCGCACCGATTATGATACCGCTCGTTATGCCCAGTTGTTCATTGAGGAGATTGTTAGACTTCATGGGGTGCCTTTAAACATTGTCTCCGACCGAGATAAGATATTTGTGTCCCACTTTTGGAAAAGTTTCCAAGGAGCAATGGGGACCGAGTTGAAGTTACGCTCTTCCTATCATCCTCAAACAGACGGTCATACCGAAAGGGTAAACCAGATGTTGGAGGATATGCTTCGTATGTGCATACTCGATTTTAAGGGCAGTTGGGAACAATACCTTCCATTGGTTGAGTTTGCTTATAATAACTCATACCAATTTACTATCGGAATGGCACCCTATGAAGCTCTGTATGTCAGGCCTTGTAGGTCGCCCGCTTGTTGGTTGGAAGTGGGTGATAACAAGTTCCTTGGACCTGAAATGATCCAAGACACTTCTTCGAAGATTGAGCTTATTCGAAATCGCATACGGATAGCCCAAGATCGTCAAAAGAGCTATGCCGATGCGGGTAGGAGACATATGGAGTTGGAGGTTGGAGACCAAGTGTTGGTGCGAGTGTCCCCGATGAAGGGCATTAAGCATTTTGGGAAGAAAGGAAAGCTTGCACCACGTTTTGTTGGACCTTTCCCGGTGATTGCAAAGGTTGGTCCCGTGGCATACCAACTTGCCTTGCCGGAACCTTTACAACAAATCCATGATGTATTTCACGTCTCCTCTTTGAAGAAGTACAGAAGGTGTGAAGGTGCCCTTTGGCACATTCCTTTCGAAGATATCGATTTGCAGCCTGATGTTTCTTATGAAGAACAACCGGTTGCTATCCTTGAGTTTGGGGAGCGAAAGTTGAGATCTCGTGTGGTGCCCTTAGTGAGAGTTCATTGGAGTCATCATCATGCAAACGAATCAACTTGGGAACGTGAGGACGAGATGCGGGAGAAATATCCACGTCTTTTCTTATGAGGTACGCCTGAATTTTGGGGACAAAATTCCCTCATAAGGGGGGGAGTATGTAATAACCCTCGCTTATGAGATCGTATTTTATAGTAATTACTTAGTATAGTAATTAGAGACCAGTTTTGGGTTATGATTTGAATGTTAATTCAATGTAGAAAAGTTGATATTTATTATGAGTTTGCATACATATCATAATTATGGGTAAATATTGCTATGTCATGCTTATTAATATCATCTGAACTCAAAATGATATTTGGCTTAATAATGAGACCGGAACTTAAATTGAATTTTAAAATGTCCAAATGATAATTTGGAGATTTCAGTTGATTCCGGAACGTTCGAAATAGTCAAGTAATGTACCATATTGTATTTTGAAGTTTTGGGCATTTTTGACTGATTGTACCCAAATTATGCAGTTGCGTATTATTTTATCGCATTATTAGTTAATTTATTGGGATATTTGTCTTAGGTCACGACTTAAGCTTTCTAAGTCTTCCAATTTCCCTAATTCCCTTCCTAAACCTAAAGAGAGAAAGAGAAGAGTAGAGAGAGAGATTGGAGATTTGGAGATTTTGAGAGATTCTTGCTCCTACAACCTAGAGACCTGCAAATTGCTGAATCAAGGCAAATTTCTACTTGCTATTTGTGACTTAAGATAGATGATTTGTGATGATAATGATGTATTGATCTTGATTAAGTTAGTTTAGGGTTTTTCTTATGTTTTTGTGGCTTTGATTCATTCAAAGATGATTGGGATGATTCATGAGGTTTAAGATGGTCAATAGTATCATTGATGTTATCTTGGTGTTGGTATATAAGTTTGGTTTGAAGAAATTTGAGTTGGGGTAGAAAATGGAGTCCAAGACTCCATAGCCAAATCTTGGCAAAATCGCAGGCCCGAATCGATTCGGCCTCCTGGGCGAATCGATTCGGTTAGGTCCAGTGTTCAGGTCTTGTGAACCGAATCGATTCGGAATTGGCCCGAATCGATTCGGCAGTTATGCAGAAACCCAAATCTTCTGACCGTATCGATTCGGTTTCCATCCGAATCGATTCGGCAACTTTGCAGAATCTCAAATTTTCTGGCCGAATCGATTCGGCCAAGGGGGGCGAATCGATTCGGTAGCCCTGCACTTTTCCAAAATTTTTCTTTTAAATTTTAACCCTTTTCCTTTAAGATTAGTAATTAGGGACCTTCTTAAATGAAGTAAACATAGGGTTTAGAGTATTAGTTGAGTTGGGTTGACATCCTAAACTCGAAAGGGTTCATCTAGGGTTCTTTTAAGGAGGAATTTAAAGTGATGTTTAGGCATTACTTTTATCTTGTAGTTTTATAAGGGTTTAGAACATCTTTAGGTCAATTTGGAGACCTTAGGAATTTACTTGAGTTAGACTTGACTTGAGGGTTATGTTAAAGCCTAAAGGAGGCTTTGGAAATAACTTTGGAGTTTGAATTCCTTATTGAGGATGTTATGACGGTACGAAATACATATAGTCCCGGTTAGGCTTATACCTTTGTTAAAATGTGAAGATGATAAGGTAAATGATAATTTACTAAGTCATGAAATGGAAATAAATAAAATGGATGTTACACACCTCTTTAAATACCATCTTAAGGGAAGTCCGTGCGAGAGGTGAAGCCCCCTGGCTAATGAATGCAGGGTGGATATAGTCCTAGGCCATATGAGCGCTTGTTTTATTTTTCTGCGATGGGTAGGAGATTCTGGGTGTGGTCTTGACTACCCCGCAGGCATATGGCCGCTTCCCGACGATTTCGATAGGATCCCAGGTTGTCTTATGATAGGCCCTGGAAGATGATGGTTATTTAGGGACGCGCACAGTGGGGAAACCCGGACGGGCGGTCTTAGAATCGTTATATGTATATTTATGACTATTCTAATTATCGAGTTGGACTCGATGGAACTTAAATGCCACATAGAGCAAGCTTATGCCACAAGAGCATGCTATTGAGATTAGTGCCATTAAGAGCACATGATGATAATTGTATTCCTGATAAGGAATGGAAAAGAAGATTAAAATCGAAATATGTTGAAAGATGTTAAAGGCTCATAAGTACTTTTAATTCTGCTTTATATGAATTTCATTCTACATAGTCATTTATCAGTTTTAGTTCCTTACATGATGTTACCATGCTAGATTATCATTCATTCTTACTTGCGCATCATTGTCATACCTGTCATTTATCTATTGATCACATATATCCGGCCCTGACCGGTTTTCATTTCTTGTTGTGTATATATATATATATATATATATATAATCCGTTCAGGTGTTCCGCCGCACGGTCGCCCGAAATGATCTTTCCTTCCATATGTTTTGAGGAGTCGTGACATCGTGCGGGTCTCACGGGATGTTTTGTGTAGACGCCTCCATTTATGTTTTCTAGTTATGATCAGTTTATTCGGGCATGTGGCCTAAACCGTTGTAATTATATATTGGATCTATTATGTAACACCTGGAACTTGTTTTATGTTGTATGGTTACTTTATTGACCGACTTTTCATTCGGTCCTTTTGTATCTTTTGGGTTTCTTAATCATGCTTAGGGGAGTTCCCACCCTCTATTTCTATCATGGGTTGTTGAAAATGTTTTCTTGTTATTTCAAAACCAAAATTTTTGATAACCCGTTTTCTGGAATATAGTGTGGCTATTCCTTATACTTTGTATATTGTTGTGATTGCTGAGAATGATATTTATCCATGATTTCCTATTTATCGAGGTATAGGGCTGGCCACCCTTTATTTCGGATAGCGGGTTGTCACAACTACTAACCATGACACCATGTACGTCAGGAATGCTGAAGAGTTCAGCAGCATTGCCGGAGTCACCGCAAGCAAGAGTGTTATTTGGTAATTTTCCCTCCGTCTTCAATTTTTTAAGCAAATAAGCAAGAGCTTGCCCTTTGCCAGCACCTTGTGGCAATATATCCAAGTCCATACCTCCACTATAAGTTATTTTAACATCCAACTAACCAACATTAAAGCAAAAAATGCAAGTGAAGATAAGGAAAGAAGTTTCCTACTTAAAATATGGAAGGATCTGAACATCACGTTTATCTTAAACAAAATAGGCAGAAATACAACCAACATAAACACAAAAATATTGCGGTGAAAATGTTCAATCTCACCCCACGTGTCTCTAAACGCTCAGAAAGAGCCTTCATTACTTCTTGAGCCTTGTCTTTCTCAACATAAAAGCTATCCTTATGCGCACGTTGCTCAGTTTCAGACTGCATTACCCAAAAAATTACAACAATATTAGAATTCAAAGTTTAAAAAACATTTTGTCATTGCTCATCATATGTACTTTCAAATTCAGCTGATGAAAAGAAATATATAAGAATCAGTGGCTCGATACCTATCAAGGCCCCAGTTGATTTGTGCTTATTGTTCGAGTGGACTAAGATTACCAGCAATGTGATGGCCGATAAACATTCATAGTAAGTGACATGGGAAATCAAGAATCGATGAAATTTTAGTAATTTGATATCTTAAAAGATTTTTTTGTCTTTACACTGAATCTTATTTTCCCACAGGAAAGTAAAAATCCACCCAATTCAAGATAGATTCCAAATCTACCAATTTCCCACAAACTAAGTAATCTAATTTCTTTAGAATCACTTTTACATGACAGCTAACCTCGAAGAAAGTGAATCAACATGCAATTTATTGCGTACAACCACGAGTAATTATCAACAACCAAATATTAGTGAACTATAGCTGAAGCTTAAGTTCAGAAAACTTGCTTTTTTCCTCCGTGATAATATTCTTATCCCATTTCTGATTTAAAAACTCGACCCAACCATCATCTGGTACCATCCAATTACCATACGTAATCTCAGTTCCCACAGCCATTATAGTTATATCTGGGGTTAGATCTGAAACTATCATAAGACGCGCTGAGCTCATGAGCCGATGCCTATCCATGACTTCGTTTATGTTCCCTTGACCCTGCAAGACAATAAGTAACCATTGTTAAGAATAATGAAATTCTGAAGGGAAAAAAAATTGAGGATAAAGTTATAATGACTAGATTCAGTTAGACATTTTAGATAAGCAGAAAGTATCTGTTATAATTAGTTTAGCTTTTTAATAAGTCTGGATATCCAAGTGTCTCGGAGCACCAGTTACTCCCCAATGAATAAGGAATCTATCGTATTCATTGGTTGAAGTTGATAGGAAACAATGCCCAAAGGAGTGGCAGCTTAATAAAGTGTCTCCAAGTACACAAGGATAAATAAACCTTGTGGGGTTCAAAACAAGGCATCATGTCAAAATTTCATATAAAAAAATGCCACGTCTCAGATAACAATATAATGAAATAACAAGTTGCACAAACCGTTGAAGCCACACAAATAAATAAAAATACAATTTAAATTATGATACCGTTTATATCGAGTTGGCCAATATACTCGCAGAGCTAGTAAAACAAAAGAAATCCGTTCTTGAAGTGAGGAAAAAAATCAAGCATAGTAGAGCCTCAGGTGTGTACAATTGAATAGGCGAAAGATGTATAAAAGAATTACCTGATCGAAACACCTAGCTTCTAACGGACATGTACAACTATTGGCTACATTTGGCAAGACAGACACAACAGCCAGATTGAATTACATAAGGCTATATAGGAAAGAGGATATAATAAGATATGAATAAGATGAATTTTCTAACCAATATTTGGACAAAAGCTTCGACTAAAATCTAAATTCGGGATATGATGAAATATATGACACTTGTTTTCAAATACGAAAAAATGTCAAATATTTTCACAAACTAGCCACCTATTGAAAATCTTCAATGACATTCTTTTTAATCACTCCTCCTCACACATCCATGGGCCTATTGTCCATCATCATTCCCCACATAACCATGTCATTGTTATGTTTACTATTTAATTAATACAAAAGTACAGAATTACGAATAATATTATAATTAAAGAAATATAATGATTTACAAAAAATAAAAGAACTTACTTGAATTTCCAGAAAACTAATAGAAATAGAAAAGAATCCGAGCCCTGTGAATTTAAGCATTGTCCTTAAGACAACTTATTTCCTCCAATGTGCTCTAAGGTTGATGAATACTGTCTTCCAAAATAGAACGAATTTTTCAAATTAATTATATAGCACCACAATAATTAATTTCAACGAAAACAAATATGTGTTTTTATACTCAACCATAATAGTAATATGCAATGCAAAAATGGGAGAAATAATTTTTTGGATGAAGAAAATAAGGAAAAAGCATTTTCGGAATTACTGGAGGGGAATTTTTCATTATTCTAAAACTATAGGGAAAGGTTTTATTTATAGCAAATGTTTTAACTGTTGGGAACAGTCAAAACCGAAATTAAGTGTTAAAACAGTTAATTTCGTTAACTATTGACCCTTGGCAATTAACTGACAAACAGTTAATTAATAATTAATTAATTTCGTAATTAATTAATAAAAGCCCATAAAGTTAGTTAATTCGGCTCAAAAAAGAAAGAGATTTTTATAAGTCCAAGCCAAACTCATTAACTTTAATTTCTTTATGAGTCACTTTGGGGACATATTTATCATTCATAACTTTATAAAATTAGACATGTGAATATACTACGTTAATCTCCTTGCGAAGGAGAGCGCGTTCGTATTTGGTCCCACAATTATCGTAGTGTGGGTCCAACCTACATTTCAGCTCAAAGTTGCTCAAAATTTTGTCCAAAAAATCTGAACAGCTTTTAAGTCCAACTTTTAAGTCCAATTTTTCAATAATCCCCCACATGAATTATATATCGCTATAAATAGAAACAAAACAGATGCTGATGCAGATGGAGACACATGTTGAGTAAAACAAAAGATTTATTGCATAGGGAGGAGTAGCCTAGTGGCCTTGAACTTTCCTCAGTGATATACTATCGGATATACTTGGTTAATCAGTAGACTTCACGTCCTTGAACCGTCAACTATTTCTGTAAACCTAGATAACAATATTCACACAATAATTCTTCAACAGAGTTGGTTCTCACGTTTGTGTTTATTTTGGCCATGAACACCACTTGGTTTCATGAGTATTTTAGAGAATATGCCTTTCATTTTCTCATAGAAGTGGCTCCCTTCTTACTCACGTAGGTGACTTCCATAAAGCGTATCCTGCAATATCCTATTTAGACATACTAAGATATAGATGTCATTAAAAGCATAACTTATCATAATTTCATGGAAGATGTGCACTGTCTCATCTTTGGAATGGATATGATTAAATATCCTCTAGTGATTACTGAATACAATGTAGTTCGGTTTGCCCATTGAACCTAGATCTTGGGATCTCCAGTCAGCTTGGTTGGGTTGCCACTATTTTGATTCTTATTTATTTATAGGTTTTAGACCCATTCCTCTCGATGACCCTCGGTTTAAACCTTTAGTCAGTGGATCTGCTATATTATCTTTTGACTTTACATAGTCAATTGAGATAATTCTATTTTAGAGAAGTTGTCTAACGGTATTGTGTCCACGACGAATATGTGTCGTGACTTTACGTTATACATGTGATTCTGTGGCTTTCCAATTGTCGATTGACTATAACAATGTATACATATTGCGGGCACAAATTTTAACCAATTTGGAACATCCCCTAAGAAATTTTAAAGCCATTCAGCTTCTTCTCTAGCTTTGCCTAGTGCAATGAACTCAGAATCCATTGTCGATCTAGCAATGCTCTAGCAATGCACGTTTATTTTGAGGATTTCCAAGATACGACTGCACCTCCAAAGGTAAACACATACCCACTCGTAGACTTGGAGTCTTTTGTTTCGGATATCCAATTTGCATCGCAATGTCCTTCAAGAACAGCTGGATATTTTGAGTATATTTCAAATAACCCAAAACTCTCAATATTGTCTTCCAGTGATCTCTCCCTGGATTACTCGTAAATCGACTTAGCTTACTTATTGAGTATGCTATGTATGATGGTGTACAGTTCATGATATACATTAAACTGTCGATCATACGAGAGTACTTTAGTTGAGATATGCTTTCACCATTATTTTTTGCTAGATGTAAATTTACATCTACAGGTGTCTTGGTAGGACTGATATCATACTTCTTTAATTTTTCAAGTACTTTCTCTATGTAATGAGATTGAGATATTACAAGCCCATTCGATGTTTTAGAAATTTTAATTCCTAATATAACATTGGTGATACCCATATCTTTCATGTCAAAATGACTACTCAACATTTGTTTTGTAGTTTTGACAATTTCTAGGTTACTACCCATGATAAGCATATCATCAACATAGGGGCATACAATGACATATCCATTTTGAATGTATTTAAAGTAAACACATTTGTCGCATTCATTAATTTTGAAGCCATTTGAAAACATTGCGTTATCAAAATTTCCATGCCAATACTTAGGTGCTTGTTTCAATCCGTAGACTAATTTAACAAGTTTACATACTTTTCCTTCTTGTTTGGGAGCCTTGAACCCTTCAGGTTGCTCCATATAAATTTCTGCATCAAGTTCACCGTTTAAGAATGCGTTTTTTACATCCATTTGATATATTTCGAGTCCATTAATAGCAGCTATTGCTATTAACATTTGAATAGACGTAATTCTTATTACCGGTGAATATGTGTCGAAGTAATCCAACCATTCCTTTTGCCTATACCCTTTAGCTACAAGTCTTGCTTTATATTTATCAATTGATCCATTGGCCTTCAACTTCTTTTTGAAGATCCATTTATAACCTAACTGTTTTGAACCTGGTGGAAGATCCACTAGTTCCCATGTGTGATTTTTTAATATGGATTCAATTTCACTATTAATTACATCTTCCCAATTAGAAGCATCGGGTAAGGATATGAATTCTTGGTAAGATTGAGGTTCATTTTCTAGCAGATATGTTAGAAAATCCGAACCGAAAGAAGTCGAGGTGCTTGATCTTTTACTACTTATTGGTTCATCTTCTATTTGTTCAATAGGTTGATGAGTACCACTTGTAGTAGCTTGATTTGTCCTTTTAAAAGGACATAATTTTTGGGTTATGTTATACGGGAATTCGTTTTCAAAAAAATGAAGCATCCCTCAATTTAATAATCGTATTTACATGAATATCCAAAATCTCAGATATACAAAATAAGAAACGATATGCACTGCTATTAGTTGCATAATCGATGAATACACAGTCAACGGTCTTTGGCGCTATTTTTACCTTTTTAGGTTTAGGAACCATTACCTTGGCTAAGCACCCCCACACTCGTAAATATTTATAACAAGGTCTTCAACCTTTCCATAAATCATAAGGCATTTTATGAGTTTTCTTGTGTGGTACTTTGTTTAGAATATAATTAGCCGATAATAAAGCTCCCCCCACAAGTTCTTTGGATCTCCTGAACTTATTAACATAGATTTCATCATTTCCTTTAATGTACGGTTTTTGCATTCAGCAATGCCATTCGATTGAGGAGAATAAGGAGCGGTGGTTTGATGAATAATTCCATTTTCGAAACAAAATTCTTCAAACGGATATTCATATTCACCTCCTCTATCACTTCTAATAGCCTTTATCTTTTTGCTTAATTGATTCTCAACTTCATTCTTATATTGTTTAAATGCATTAATAGCCTCATCTTTACTATGTAATAAATATACATAGCAATATTTTGTGCAATCATCAATAAAAGTAATAAATTACTTTTACCCACCTCTAGTTTGTACAAATTTTAAATCAAAAATATCCGTGTGAATTAAATCTAGTGGTTCGGTTATCCTTTCAATAAAATGAAAAGATAATCTAGCTAATTTTGATTCCAAACAAATATCACATTTTTTATTTTTATCAATATTAAATGTTGGAAAAAATTCCGAGTTAATTAATCTATGCAAGGTATCAAAACTAACATGTCCTAATCTAGCATGCCAAATATTAGATGAGTCAATCATATAAGTAGAACTAGAAATTTCATTCATAGGGGATGCCTTAGGCATCAATGTCATTACATTCATTTTAAAGAGCCCCTCAGACAGGTAGTCCTTTCCCACATACACCTCATTTTTAGACAACACAAACTTATCAGAAACAAACATAAGTTTAACCCATTCTTGCTTAGAAGCGATCCAGAAATCAGATTCTTGCAAATGTCAGGCACGTGCAGCACTTTGTTAAGAGTAAGCTCCTTTCCCGAAGTCATCTTCAGAATAATCTTTCCTTGTTCCACGAAATTGGTTTTAACATCACGTGCAACACTTTTATTGCTTTATGAGTCACTTTGGGGATATATTTATCATTCATATCTTAATAAAATTGGACATATGAATATACTGTGTTAATCTCTTTGTAAAGAAGAACACGTTCGTATATGGTCCCGCAATTATCTTAGTGTGGGTCCCACCTAAATTTGAGCTCAAAGCGGCTCAAAATTCTATCCAAAAAATTTGGACAGCTTTTAAGTCCAACTTTTAGGTCCAATTTTCTAACAGTCCTCCTATAGATGATTTCTAATCCTTGTGAGTTCGTTAAATAATTGACCTATGACTACCCAAATTACTGTTTTAAGCTATCCAGCTAATACTAAAACATATGAAAATATGCAATATTAACATGATATGTATCACTTTCTAATTGGTATATAATCAACAGTCGTATTTCAGTATGATGCAGTCAGCATACCCTAACACTATTTTCAGCTGATCTAGTATGTTACGAGGCTACTTAAAATTATGATTTTATTTGTCCAAGGCAAAAGAGGGTAAAAAGAAAAAGAACAAGAAGAAGACAGGCTTGAAAAACAAGTCTCATTTGTTCAAAGCCAAAAGGAAAAATTTGATTTTTATTTAGAAAAAATAGAAGTCAGAAGAGAGATGATACATTGTTAAAAGATAGAACACAATGTCACAAATATTTAACAAAATCCCTAAACTTGTATCTACTATCAACCCTCCATTCCCTGTTATAGTTATGTGAACAGTGATGTATGTAAAACCCACAGAACACTAGGATGATCATAAAAAATACCGAGATAACTCAAAAGTGACTTGCTAACTTAAAAATAAAAGTAATATAACATTAATAATAAAAGAAATAAAACACGGGGCATATACCAAATAGTCCCTCAAACTTTTTTTAATACGAGTTTAGTTCAAACCTTTTTATTTTGCACCAAAAAGTCCCTCACCATGTCAAAAAGGCTTTACCGTGCCGCTGGCGCGGACCTTTAAAGCTAATAGAATAAGGGAGTTTTTGGTACAAAATAAAAGGCTTTGATTAAATGTGTATATAATGATTGATAAGCCTTTGAAAACTTGCAAACATTATGTGAGGTGGGTTCCCTCCCACACCTCAACCCCCCCCACCACCGGCATCACACACATGCACACAGAGAGACAGGGATAGATTTTTTCTCTTTGCTATTTTGGTATTATCATTTATCTGTAGGTAATTTGTTTTAATTCAAATTCTTAGTTGGAGTGCATAGTTATCTAGATTTATTTAATTAGTTATTTGCTGAGATTTAGGTCTCTAGTTTTTCCAAAAACATTTGGCCAGCCGTTCTAGTCATTTAATATTAATGAAAATGAGGTGTGGTGGGTAGCGAAAGCATATTAATTACGCTACACAACAACAACAATAACAACAACAACAATAACAATGAAATGTAGAGGAAACTCTCATTCAATTCATTCATAAAAGTCAAGTTGTGCGTACAAATGAGGGCCAAAGACCTTCTTTATAGGATGAGGTTAACTTATTAGCCAAATTAACCCTAAAAGCTAAAAGACTAAAAAGGATAAAGTAACAAATGACAAAAATAACCCCTACTAACTTGGAAACTATGTAATGACCCTTAAATGGCTTAATGACTAAGGTAACCTAACTTAGAATATTCAATATTCATTTATCTTAATTACTTAATAATAAAATAAAATACAATTCAAAATTGAAAGTCTTCTAGTTGCACCTCCTCGCGCCATATGTCATCAATATACATCACTATCCTCTCCTTTGAAAAAGCTCGTTCTCGAGCGTAGGGGGAAAATTGTCAACGCCCATGCAAAATGAACAAATATTTTGAAAAGATTTTTGTATGATTATTGGGGGTGAAAAAGATTTTTTTTTTTAAATTTTGTGGCCCAAATAAAATAATTTTCCTCACATTAAAAATTGGGGGCTGCCAAAATTTTCTACCCTAGTAAAATCAATTTGAGCCTATTAGAGTTCCTCCCAAGTTGTTTATGTCTTAAAATTGGGTCCAAATCAGAAAACGCCCACTTGGGTTGCCCACACTAATCAAAATATAGGCTCAAGCTCCCACTTAAAGACCTAAGCTCATTAGGAGAAACCCTAGCCTCTTCTTTTTTCTCTTCTTTATCTAGTCAACCCCTAGCAGCCACACCATACGTCCCTGGAGGTGTGAAAGCTATAAAGCACAGACACTCTCTCAGAAGTCATGAGTCGGCGTTGACACGAGTCCGACACGCGTCACGCTCCGACACATTAGGACACGTTGCCGACACGATTTTTTAAAATTATTTTAAATTTTCTTTTAATTTGTTTTTTCTTATGTGACGGTATTGTGTTTAAATTTTCTTTTGTATGGTTCATTTTCTTAATTTCATGTTAAAAATGCTCTAATAATGTATTTTATGAAAAAATTTGGTTTTATTTCATTAATATATATATGAATAAAACTACACGTACCCATAAAAAACCCAAAACCTATACCCAATGCATTAAAAGCTTATACCTTATTGTTGTGGGTCCCACCAGGACATATAAATGGGTCCCGCCCACTGCATAAAAAGCTTGTACTCATTTTTGTCTTATTAGGTGGGTACACTTTGTGTTTTTTTATGGGTATGTATAGTTTTACTCTCTCTCTCTCTCTCTCTCTCTCTCTCTCTCTCTCTCTCTCTCTCTCTATCTATCTATCTATCTATCTATCTATCTATCTATCTATCTATATATATATATATATATATAAAATAAAGTAGAAAAATTATGTATGTCATAAGATTGATTGATGATGTCATCGGATGAATTTTTTCCTGTAATGCCTATTTTGCCCTTAAAAAATTTGGGTTCCTCTCTTTTGATACTCTCTAATTTTTTCCTCTTCTCTTTAAAATTCAAAAACATGGGTATTTTACTATTTGGACAGATCAATTTACCCCTTTTTTCTCTCTATCAAAGCTTTTTCTACCCCTTTTGTCATACCTTCTCTCTCTCTGCAACGATCCACCACTATTTCTCCCATTTCCACCCAGCTTGATCAATCTTTACCCATGCCTCTCTCGATAAAAAATCATCTCCCTACTCAACTGACTATTCCGCCTCGGATCCTCACACGGCATCTCCCTACTCAACTGACTATTCCACACTCGATTGTTGTCCGCTCTCCACTAGATCAACTAATTGATAGCATTGTTTGGGATCGGAGCTCGACCGGAGAAAAGATTGGCGCCTAGATGCTTCTAGGGAATCGCCCAGCGGAGTGAAGACTAAGACGAAGAAGAGAAGAACTGCCAAGACAAATGAAGCGGGGAAGAAATCCAGAAGACGCCATTGGCGAGAGTTGCGTTTTGAGGATGTGAGGTTTAGGTGTCCCTTTTTTTCACTACTAAAACACCTTCAAGATCTCATCATAAATAGAATAATTTATTAGATTGTTGATTTGTGCATGTTAAGGTTTTCGACTATTGTCTGCTCTCCACTAGCGTTGTTTGTGTTTGGAGCTTGACCGGAGTAACGATTGGCGGCCAGATGCGACCAGAGAGTCGTCCATCGGAGTGAACAGATTTGTCAACGAGGGTTTTCTTATTTGTTTTTTCTAATTTCAAACCCCCAAATCATGATTATTTGAGGGTTTCTTGATTTTTTTTTATTACAGATCTGTCAACGAGCGAGTACCTGTGTATGTGTTTAAGATTTCTTATTGTTCATTATGTTATTGTTTTGTTTAAAACCCAAATATGTCAGGGTTTGTTTTGTTTAAAACTTCCATATTACGGAGTTCTCGGTTGTTTACGTTTTGTGTACAAATCATTACGTTTTGTGTTCTCAGCCTTTGTTTTTGTTTATTTGCTCAGCAGTATTGAGAAAGCCGAAATTACCATCAGCTGTTCGATATATATATATATATATATATATATATGATTTGAATGGAAATTTGGGGCTTTGGCCGGCTTGTTGCAATATTTTTCACCTTGAGATTACTGAGACCACCTTGAGATCCCTGTCCCGGTTATGCCTTTGATTGGGATATCTCTTTTCCCGCACCGGACCCATTTTCTGGCGTTTCTCAATCGACAAACACGAACACCAGTTTCTCTCTATTTACGAAGGTACGGTCTCTCTCTGTGCGAATGCTCTGGTTTACCCCATTGATTTCAGATGAGATTTGTCTTTGGGGGTTCAATCAGGGATACTCTCTCAAAATCTCTCTATGTTCTGTTAAATTTGTTTGTGGTTAATTATTGGTGGTTCAAAATCAGGGACATTATTATTTGCACTTTATTATTTCTTTGTTTGTTTGTGAAATGACATAGACCGGATATTTGAAATATCATAGGAAAATTATTATTGCAGTTTACTATTTATGTTTCTTACATATATGATATGCATAGAGGGGATCCCATACTTACCCCCCCCCCCCCCCACACACACGTTTTTATTATTTTGGTATTTTAAAAAAATGGTCAATAAACGGTTTAAAATCTGTCAAATGCATAGAGGGGATCCCATACTTTAAATAATTTTTGGATATTTTTTTAGGGGTATCCTTAAATGTTTAGAACCTATTTTTTTTTTTTAATAAAAACATAACTTTTTTTTTATTAAAAACCCTAAATTCCCCTTATTTAAAGAGTTTGGGTGTGGTGGTGGTGGTGGAGGTGTTTTTTTTTTTTTGGGGCGGGGGGGGGGGGGGGGGGGGGGTATGCAATTTTGACTCTATATGCATAATAGTTTTTTTACCTTTTATTTGTAATGTTAATGTTGGTGTACAAGGGCAAATCCTTGCTCTAGGTATGGTGCTTGGTATTTTGAGTCATTGTGGATATATCAAGTGCGTAGATCAGACAATTTATCCACTTAACATTGAAATTCTGATGTAATTTTTGTGTTATTTTTTTTATTATATCACATGTTAATAAGTTTTTTTTTGCAATTGCATTAGAATAAGTGACTATCCAAGTAAAGTGAAAAAGTAATTTTCTTATTACTTTTTTATGGATGTTTTTGAATTTGTTAATTTTTTTTATATTGTTGTGTGTACACATATATACCTTTTTTTTAAATGATTTTTACATGCATACATGGGGTTCAAATAGGTTTTGGTTTTCAGAAGAGAAGTTTTTAATTGGTTTTTATGGTTGTAATGTGTGTATGCTCTGTTTGTACCTATAATATTATTCTCTCTTTCCCTTGATTTTCTTTTCAATCCCTAGATCTATTTGACATGATCTAGATCTTTGTTCCTCTATCATTTGTACCAACTGATTTCAATACAATGTCAGATCATTGGGTTTTAGTCTCATATGGATGGAAAGAGTGATTTGGTTTATGAGTAATTGAACCCTTTTTTGATGTGTTTTTCATAATGTTGTACTAATATTTTTCTTTTCAATTTCCCTTTGCAGCAAAATGTTAACAACTTGAAATTACAAGGTAGTGTCTACACATAAGGAATGAACATTGCCGTGGAAAAAAATGGCTAAATCTGTACAGGCATTTGTTTGTGGGGTGAATTATAAACTGTGATGGATTAAGTTCTTTTTAATTATTTGTATGATGTCTCTGATGAAGTAATATATATTTATTGGTATTTATTTTCTTAAACAGTGCGAATTGTCTTATAAATAAAGGAGATTTTTTCGATGGTTTTTTTGAATTGTTAGGCTTTGCACATGAGGTTTATATAGAATATTGTTAAATAGGTGATGTAGTTTATACATGGTCCATGAGTGACTATTTTTTTGGTTGTTGAAGTGTTTATCAAAAATCCTATTGTAATCAAATTTTAGATATAATTTTTACCGATTTAATGATGCGTCTGCTTGCTATCGGTTGGTTTATGGGGCCCATGCCAGTGATACCCTAAAATCAATCAATAGCAAGCCGACGCATCATTAAGTCGACAAAAATTATGTTAAAAATTCAGTTATAGTAAATTACTCACTGTTTTTTATATCTTAAATAGGTGGATAGTCCTATAAATAAAGGCAAATTTGTCCAATTTTTTTAAAATTTAACTTATTGGTATTGAAATTAAATTGGGTTGGTCGTTATTTTGTTGTGATTACGTTAGATTTCTGGAATATCATCGTGCCTTTAGGTGATGTAGTTTATACATGGTCCATGAGTGACTATTTATTTGATTGTTGAAGTGTTTTTTATACCTTAAATAGGTGGATAGTCCTATAAATAAAGGAAATGCTGCCCACTTTTTTAAAAAAAATTAACTTATTTGTATTGAAATTAAACTGGGTCGACCGCTATTTTGTCGTAATTATGTTAGCATTCTCGAATATTGTCGTGCCTTCAAGCACGGGCATATCCTAATGTGTGTGTGTGTGTGTGTGTGTGTGTGTGTGTGTGTGTATTATACGTATCCTAACGTGTTGTATCATAATTTTTTGAAAAATCACGTGTCATGTGTCGTGTCAAAACACATATTACGTATCAAGTCCGTACTTCATAGTGTGAAAGTCACCAGATCTGGTTGGAAACTATCACCAGAGTTCGAGGCTTTCGTCGTTGGCCGAAAACAGGTCGGACTGTTGTCGCCAGCTACCAGGTCTTCGTCGCGCACCACCGGAGCTTCGATCGACCTTGTTTTTCTTTGGAAGGTTGGTTTCCACTGTCGAAGGGTCCAGATTCTCGATCCGACCAGATCATACCATATTTGGGCCAGAATATTATTCCTTTCTTGGTTGTTAGTCGACGGGGGTTAGGGACATGGAGAGGAAACTTCTAAGATGGAGGGGATCCGATCAGTGGGCGGGTGGCCAGATTCAAGTTGGATCTGATCGGGGTTGGGCAGGGATGGGTCAGAAATGATTGTTGCAGTGTATGAGGATAGGGGTGAGGTCCGATGGGGTTCTCTAGTCATGTATTTAGGCTGAACAAGGTGGCCGGAGCTGGGCATTTAGGGTATATTTTTGGGATGATTATCACCATTCTTTGAAAACATTTTTTGACTTCTGGGATTGGTGGTGATTCATGGTGGCGCCGCCTTTCCCCTCACATCAAGGGTCATTTGAC
This sequence comes from Sambucus nigra, assembly GCA_949130495.1. Classification (NCBI taxonomy): domain Eukaryota; kingdom Viridiplantae; phylum Streptophyta; class Magnoliopsida; order Dipsacales; family Adoxaceae; genus Sambucus; species Sambucus nigra. Next base: position 91,658,133 of record OX422216.1, on the reverse strand, counting down.
GCAACAACTCTCAATCGAAAATTTGATTGATTTTTGTGATTTTGATCACAACCCATTTATCAGCCAAGACACCCTCTTGGCCGAATGGGTATTCCGAGTCAAAGCCATAACTCATACCGAGATCCATATGCTAATCACCAAGACACACCAAGAGCGAACATCGCTCTTATACCAATTCTATGTGTAGTGGGTAATGGAAGTGTATTAGTTATACAACACAACAACAACAATGAAATATAGAGGAAATTCTCACAATAGTTCTTCATTCATAAAAGTCAAGTTGTGTGTACAAATGAGGGTCAAAGGCCTTATTTATAGGATGAGGTTAGCTTGCTAGTCAAGCTAACCCTAAAAGCTAAAAGTTTAAAAGGGACAAAATAATAAATGAAAAAAATAACCCCTACTAACTTGAAAACCAAGAAACCCTAACCTAGAATATTCTAAAGGGATATTTATTTAATCTAACTAATAAAAATAAAATACAATACAATTAAAAATTGAAATTCTTCGGGTTGCATATCCTCAAGCCATGTGTGACCAATATACATCACTAATGATGTAGGAGTATATTTGTCCCTAAATGTTTCGAGGCTCTCTTGGACTCCATGGGAAAGACTCACCTCGAGTATATGGGAATAAAATATTGTCTTTACTAATATCTATAGCTTTTGGTACAATGTTAACTACTTGACCCATCGGAAAATTTGGTAATAATTTGTGTGATTACATAAAAGTGGTATTAGTGCTATGTTGATCTTAGTCTCGAAGGACAACTATAAGTCTTACCACAAGGAGGAAACCGTTATGCAACCTCATCGCATTGGGTTATGGCTACTCAGGTCTAGTCTGTCACCGTACTACAAAGAAATGTTACTGCGGCAAGCTACCCAATGCACACCACGACCCTTCGCGGTCACTACATGGGTTTTGACCCAGCCGCCCTTTCCCCCTATGGCTACTCACCCTAACTCCTTCCGCCTAAACCCCACCCCTACTTTTCTTCCCACTTCCATCCATGGGTGGGTCTCTAACTCATCAGTCCCACCCCTGGTGGTATTGGACCAAGCCACTATCACCCGTAACCTACAACCCTCCAGCACCCAGATCTGACCAGGCAGTCATCGAAGGATTCCTTTCCCACATGCCTTGGGTGGACAAAAATGCCTCAATAAAACTTTCAAGTCTACCCCTTTGTCACATCCAGATTCAACCGCAATCACCTCAGTTTATCTCTTACCTAAAAATTCCATGGAACTGAATTAAAAAAAGCAAGACTTTACGAAGTTATTAAATATAGAAAATGGAATTTCCAAACAATTCGGGATACACTTGAAACCAATAATCACAATATAAAAGAACAATAATAAAACCCACATATATACACAGACAAGCATGCAGAAAAGATAGAAAGATGGAGGGAATAGGAATGTTTACCAGAGATAGAGAGAGAGATTATTTCGAATATATGTGGCCTTCAAAATCTAATTCAATAAAAACCAGGCATGCCCACGCGTTGCACGTGACTATTTTTCTTATTAAAAAATTAAAGATATTAATTGAAAATAAACTTGAAGAGAGAATTTTTTATTTTAATAGGACATTTAGTATTTGTCTAAATAATAGACCATAAAAATCCAAAAAAAATGAAAAAGAGGACTCCTTTCGTGAATCAAGTACTTATACAAACTAATTTTACCTATATGATTGTTTTAAAATAAAATAGGAAGAAACCAACAAAACCAAACTAATATATTTCATGTATTATATCAATCAATATTGTAAGTTAATAGGCAACTATTTAATAATATTTTTGAATGTTTAGTCAATATAAGTGTTGATGTAAAAAAATGGGCTAGATCCAAATTTCTAATCACAGATAAAATATAATATGCAATGAAATAATTACACAAGAGACAAAGAGTTTTAAAGTGGTTCGGCTGTAAAAGAAAGCCTACATCCACTGTTATTGTATTGATTTGAGTGATTACAGAAAGCTAGGTACTCTTGTTAAAAAGAGTAAATTAAAATCCATTATATCTTGCCTTTTGTGGAAGGAATACAATGTATTTATAGTGATCCGAAGATCAAATGTTAGAATTCCTTTATATATTCAAGCATTTACACCCATACAAAATGAAATGTGATGGTTGATAGTCTACACCATGTGCGGAAGGACCCTTGGTTGTTTCTTTTATGATCTGCATTCTTCATGTTGGTCGGCCTATTTGTCGAGCAACTATCTTTGGGGCTAGTGAAGTGGCTGCTGACTAGGATTGTTTCCACATAAGGAAACAAATGCTCATTTCTGATTGGTCCACATAGGTGGATATTTTTTGGTATCAACAGAAGCCCCCAATACTTCATTCTTGATATTTTATTGAAAGGATGGAGTATCTTTTCCTCAAAGTTGGTCGGCGTAAGCCGACGTGCGGGACTTGTGAAAATTTTCCATACCTTGATCTTGTGGTGGTAGTTTTTTGAATAATTTGAAAGTTAACGAACCACCAAAGGGTATATTGGTAGTTTCATGCTTTAAGAGTTGTGCAGACGTCAGAACGTTAATCGTCGATACATGTAATCATTTCTCGCACAATTTTGTACCACAACTTTTCAATCTTTCAAACTCTTTTTCTTCTCCAAGCTTTCTATTTTTTAGCTTTCCTTTGCATCCTACCCTTACTACTGCCACCATTTTCTCTATAATCTTTCTTCTTCCCTTTCCTTTTGATTTCTTTCTTTTGTATAATCATGGTTTAAATAGTTTATGGAGATTCTCTAAACGAATTTAGGCGGGAAAGAAACTTCCCTGAGTGGGTAGAGGTAGAAATGTTTGTACCACCTGTTGGCATGTTATCACTACCAGAGGGTCACTGGATTCCCTTATTGTTCATAGATGAGTGTGGTTTCACTTTCCCCCACCCCCCGATCATTTTTGTCTGGAGTTTTGTCAATATTTTGATGCCATCCCCGCAAGAGTAACCGCCAGTACTTGGAGAGTAGTGATTGGTATACATAGGCTTAACCAGATACCCGGAGCCCACATTAGCATCCCTGAGTTGATGTTTTGTTACAAATAGGTTACCAGTGACAATACCTATTACATGAAAATCAGGTTTGCCAATAGAGTCTTAGTTGTCAATTTACCAGACTCCAACAAAGACTATTTCAATTATGGGGTAATAGTAAATAATTGGCAACATGCTCCTTTTCAAGGAGGAGAAGTGTATGATGGGTCCAGATGCCTTCAAGTAAGACATGGAATAGGTTGTTGATTTTGATTACTATACTCTTCTTTTTTGCTAGCCAACTGTTTGATGATATGTTAACTAATTTTTTTGTTCGATTTTGCAAGAAAAAAAATCCTAAACACGGGGACATCAATCTTCGAGAGTTGAAATTCCTTTGGAGATTTCATCATAGGATTGGTAAGGAACACCCCAGATCAGTTTCCTACTTATTGCAATATAAGAGCTCGATTACTTTCTTTATTTCCAGACCCACCACTGCTACAACTTTAGCCCCCATTAATCTAGATGAGGAACCAGTTCCCACTTCTTCGATTGAGGAATATGCAGGGGTTGAAATGGATTTTGGTATTTCGTCTTCTTTTAAGTCGTTGGACATTTCTACTATTCTCGCCTAATCAATTTCTATTATGGACAAGAGGAAAACTCCTGACTTGATGAGTGGAGTTTTGTCTCCCGCTGCCAAGAGAGCTGTAGAGAAGACTGGCAAGGCTGTTGATTCCAAGAAGTTCGTTGTGTAGAGAAAACATCCAAAGTCGTTGAAAAAGTTCCTCAAGTCATTACTACCAAGGAGATTGATACCGCTGCACCTCAATTCAAGAGGATAAGAAAATGTCTTTCTAAGAAGCAAGTTGAGAAGACCACTGCCGACCAGGAGTTGATTGAGAAAATTTATATTGCAGGGGTCATCCTCTGTTGTTATTAATCCTGGCATGGCTAGGAAATTGATAAAAATTAGTACTCTCTTTGCTGATAGAGAAACTATTGCTTCCTTGTTATGATTAAAGTTGGCAGAAAATCCTTGCCAAAGTTTGGCTTTGGTAACTCTTTCCCCTTTTTTACTTGCCTCTACTATCTAATTTTTCTTCTTGTAATCTGATATTTTTTCTTTGTGCAGTTTTTAGTGAACTTTAACCAGTTGATGGAGAAGGACTATCAACTGCGTTCTTCGGGAGAAGATGTGGAAGAAGCCTTTGAAGGTTTAACGCAATCTTTGGAGATTTCTATACAAGTGTTGAAGTCTAAACAGAAGTTTTGGGTAGGAGAGTTACAGGAGGCTAATGATAGAGCCACTAGGGATGATGGGAGATTGACAACTGTTGAGATCAGTCTGACAGCTGCTAATGATAGGGCCAAGGTGGTTGAGGAGAAATTGGTGGCAAATCAAGCCCTTATTAGGCCTGCAGAGGAGAAAATAGTTGGTTTGACTACTGACATGGTTGCAGAGAAGGCCAAAAATAAGAAAATAAAAGAAGACTCCTTTAATAAGGGTTAGAATAAAGCGTTTCTGGATGCCTCATCACAACTTGAGTATGTCAGGAAAAATTCATTCAAGGATGGCTTGTCGGAGGCCCTCAAGGAGGTCGGCACTGCTGAAGATTCTGAGCTGTTTTAAAGGAATGATCCAAGAAATCCTCCAAACTTGGAGAAGACTTTGATAATAAGGAAGGGTCTGGAGAGTCTTCCATTCAACCCGTTGAGTCTATCTTGAAGTCAATTGATGAAGCCATCCCTTCTACCGAGCTGCCTTTTGGGAGTAATGTTCAGGATAAGGATAAGGTTTAACTCTTTTTTTTTCCTTTTGTTCTTCTGCCTTGTAACATGATAGTTATTACGTAACACCGTTTGGTTTATTAACAAAAATATTTCCTTTTGTATGAATGTGTTGCATTTTTCATGCTTATGCTTTCTGACTTGGTTGAGTTATCTTTATGATGTCACACACCTTGAAATTTTTTTTCTCAGCAATCACACTTGTGTTATGTCTCGCTTGTATTATCTTACATTTGTAATTTTCAGTTTGATTCTAGGAAAAAGGCTATAGTGTCTAATGAATCTCACCTGCTCAGGCGGAGTAGAAATCTTCTGGAAGCTGTCTTGGTCCTGAATTGTCCGTCCAAGCTAAAGAATCATACATCCATATTCATTGCTTGCTGGATAGGGCAGTGGAAACTAATGTTGCTTATTACGAGATGATGTAAGATCTTCAAGAAGAACACAAGTTTTCTTTGGCTTCACTCCATGCCGACTATGAAGCTAAGTATAAAGCATTGAGTGAAGGATAGGGATTTGAGAAGAAGCTTGAAGAGTATGTCTCCATGTACATAAGGAAAGAGTTATTGTTAAATCGAGAAGTGGATGAAGGTCGGGAAGTAGCCGTTACTTGAAGAGGAAAACAATTGGAACATAAATGAGTTAAATAGTCTGAAGAAATTTTTTGCCAGTGGTGCTGATAAGGGTGCTTCTTTCTTGGAAACTGAGAATGCCAGATTAGTAGAATAACTTTAAGCACTACAGAAATCCAAACCTCGACAAAGTTCCAGACAATAAAGATCTATCCCACCAACTATAGATGAGGTAAGGATTAGAAAAACACTATCCGACCAAGATTCCTAGCTGAAAGCAAAGAGTCAGGCCATTATTGACTTGTCTATCTAGTTGGAAGCTAAGGATAAAGCCATCATCAATCAATCCATCCAGTTGAAAGTGAAGAGTAATGTCCTAAAGAAACTTCAACATCAGGTTGAAAGGTTAACCTTTCAATTTTGAGCCACCATAAAGGTTACAGATGGGTATGGACCAACTTATTGACCTTGTTGAAGTATGACCAAAACAGTGAGCTATAGTACTGGAATGAACATGGTTTGATGGATTGTGACAAGCCCCCATTTAAGTTGGACATATCATGGATTCCTCCTGATGGTATTCCCTAGTGTTTAATCACCAAATACTTCGGACATTATGGTCTTCACATTGTGCACAAAATAATTTGCCCTCCGCATCTGATGAACAGGTCGATCCGGAGCAATAGGAAAATGATGAGGGATTTTAACTTCATCAATTCCCCTTAGACCCTGGATGATCCTTCTGCTGGTATGGAGAGAGTGCAACAAGAAAGAGTGCCACAAACTTCCAAAGCTCAAAGGAAAATGTCCAGCTAAATAATTCTTCTGTATTTTATACTTATTGGATCTTGAATGTAATATTGTTAGTATTTGAATAAAAATACATGCCTTTGCATTATCAACTTATGATTAGTTAATCAATTAGTCAACTAAGTTATAGTTTAATAATGAATTAATAAACTGTGATTGTAGGGCCATAGATTCTACCAATGCACTTAGTTGAAACTACAAAGAGTTTTGTTGATCCCAGTTTAGCATCAGTTATCAGTAGCGACCAAGTATATGAGGAATATATGCGTGTATTCGAGTGTTTAGGAATGTATACATGTCTTCTTGTATTTAACTTAGTCGGGTAAAACGTTTTTTTAACTGTTTGAGTTGTATACAAAGTTTTACAGACTTCATATTCTTGACTTGCCAAAGATGAAGTCATATGTGAAGTAAGTTATTAGTGGTGACCAAGTGTGTTTGGAATATATTCTTGTATTTAACTTGCTCGGGGAATACTTCTTATTCGTAACTTGTTAATACGAAGTCATACATGAAGTAATAACTTAGTCGGGCGAGATTGAGCTGTTGGTGCATCTCGAATTTGATAAGTTCAACCTGATTAAGTATGTGTTGTTACTCGGCAAGGGATGAAGACCAAGGGATATTATTTATTATTTCTCAGCAAGAGCTGATAATATTTGCAAAGGTGATCCGTATTCTAAGGGTTCTTGAATTCCACCCCTTCAAGTGTCTCTAGCCAAAAAGTCCCTTGTCGGATGATCGTCGAAATACAATATGGGACATGCCAATCGGCCTCAAGCTTATCGCTCTTCTAGATGACCTTCTTGATGACATAGTCGCCTTCTTTTAGGTTGGTCGGCTTGCCCCTTTTGTTGTAAAAGAGAGCAATCCTTTGTTGATATGTAATATTTCTGGGAGCGGCATCTTCTCAGACTTCTTCCAACATGTCCAAGTCTAATCTTCTTATAAAGTCACTTTTGGGAGAACCAAAGTTCAGAACTCTGTGAGTTGGTAGGTCTATCTCGATTGGTACCATGGCTTCTGTCCCAAATGCAAGCATATAAGGTGTTTCCTCAGTTGATGTCCTCGGTGTTATTATATAAGCCCAAAGTACAAAATGCAATTCATTAATCCAGTTTCCCTTAGAAGCATCAAGTCTCTTCTTCGGACCATTAAGAAAGGTTATGTTCGACACTTCCGTATGATCATTACTTTGTGGGTGGCCTAGTGGAGTATGGAGTTTTTGTATCTTGGACTGAACACAATATGCTTTAAATTCATCATTATTGAACTGGGTTCCATGGTCTGTAATGAAGGCATAAGGCATGCCATACCTATATATAATATTCTTCCAGATAATTGGTATACCTTCTCATAAGACATCTCTATCAATGGCTCTGCCTCCACCCATTTTGGTGCTCAGCAATGGGCCGACTAAGTCAATTCCCTTAATGGAGAATGGATAAGGAGAAGTAATCGGTGCTAGGGAAGTGTTGGGTTCTATGTAAATAGTCAAAAACCTCTGGCACTTGTCACACTTTCTTGCGAAGGCCCTAAAATCTGCCCTTATAGTTGGCCAGTAGTATCCTTGTGTGTTGATTCTCTGGAGTAATGATCGACCAGCTAAATAGGATCCACAAGAACCTTCATACACTTCTTTGATCAAATCGTCAACTTCTAATGGATGGACACAACGTAGTAAGGAAACAATAAATCCCCTTTTGTATAAGACCCCTTTATCCAACACATATCGGGCTACTTTGTATCAGATCAACTTTGCTTCTTTTGAATCAGTTAGTTGGGTTCTTTCTTCGATGTAAGCTCTGATTGGATCCATCCAGGAAGGTCCCAAATCTATAGCAATGAAATTAATCATCGGATCCTGATCTATACTTCTTCTTACCAAGATCTCAATTATAATGCTTCTTCTGAGTTCTATTCTTATTGCTGAAGCTAGTCGAGTAAGTGCATCATCTCGGGCGCTGGATATCCTTGGTATCCTGCTCATTTGCGTACCGAGAAATTTGGGAATGACTTCCATTGCCTTGGTCAAGTATCTAGTCATTATCTCTCCCTTGACTCCATATAGATGAAGAACTTGATTGACAACCAACTGTGAATCACTGTGCGCTACTACTTGCTCGGGACCTAATGAGTGATCTAATTCTAGTCTGACTATCTAAGCCTCGTACTCGAATTCATTATTTAATGCTTTGAATTGAACCTAAGGGAATATTCAACATCAATATTGTTAGGAGTATTAAGTATGATACTAACTCCACTACCAGTTGCACATGAAGATCCATTCAAATATAAGTTCCACATTGGAATATCATGGCTAAAGCTTTCTACATACATAACTCCATGTCGTAATATCTTCTTACTTTATTTATCGTACTTATGAGACATATCTTGAGTGCGGGATGATTCAGGTAGGTCGGGTATGACTTTGGCTTGCTCTGAGCTATGCTCTCTTCCAAAGAAGTCTGCTCGGCAGGCCAACTTTTTTGGTCGGTAACCTTTGGATAGGTAAACTCTACAATAAAATCTGTTAAGGCTTGTCCTTCCAACGATGACCTTGGTTTTTCCATACGTGGATACTTGATTTTGACTCCCTTGAATGCTTTGCTGGTGTATTAGACTAATTTATGGATCCCATTCTCCAACCGAACTAATGCTAAGCTAACTACGGACTCGACAATGGCTAAATTCAAGTATAATTTTTTGACCAAGACTGGCCGTGTCAACAGTGGTGCAGATCCCAGATACTTATTCAACTCCTAAAATGCTTCTTCACACGTATTCCACTCAAAGATCTTTCTAAGCACCTTAAATAATGGAAAAACACCTATCTATTGCTCAAGAAATAAATTGGTTTAAGGAAGCCACTCTACCAGTAAGTTTTTGAACATCTTTTTTGCACGTTGCCGACTGCATAGCTTTGATTTTGGCAGGGTTTGCTTCAATTACTCTTTAGTTTACTATAAAGCCGATGAACATTGCCTCTTGCACACTGAACACACACTTGGTTAGATTTAACTTCATTTGATGATTTTCCAGCTGATCGAAAGTCTGACTGAGGTCCTTGATATTATCTAAATCTTTCTTGCTTTTAGTCAACATATTATCTATATAAACCTCAATATTTCTCCTAGTCTTCTCTTCAAACACCTTATTGACCAACATCTGGTATGTTGCTTTAGTGTTTTTGAGCCCGAAGGTATTATATTGTAGCAATAAGTACCCCGGCTGGTAATGACAAAAGTGTTTTCCCTGTCTTTTGTTTTCATTTTTATCTGATTATTCCCAGAATAAGCATCCATGAATCTCAACAGCTCATTTCCTGATGTGGCATCCACCAACTGATCAATTCTGGGCAAAGAAAAATGGTCTTTTGGGAAAGCTTTTCTAAGATCAGTAAAATCTACATACATTCGCCACTTATCATTTTTCTTTTTGACCATCACGACATTGGCCAACCATACTAGATATTTGACATCCTTAATAAATTGGGCCTTTTGTAATTTCTTCACCTCTTTTTGTATATCTTGGTTTTTCTTTAGACTAAACACCCCACGCTTCTTCTTGATAGGCTTGGCATCCTTATTAATGTTGAACTCATGACAGAGGAAGTTGGGATCAATCCTAGGCATATTTTCATGGCTCCAAGTGAATACGTTCCTCTGTTCTCTTAAGAACGCAATCAATTCCTATTTGAGGAGTGGATCCAATGTGGATTCTATCTGGGTGGTTCTCTTTGATTTTTCATAATCCAAGATTATGCTTTCGATGGCTTCTACAATCTATCCTTTAACTAGCTCCGTTTCATCTCGGGGATCCAGAGTATCAACTTCTGATTCGCTGTTAGGCTCTGTAGTATCTACCTAATACATGGTTGTCTTTTTCCCTAAACCAACTAAATCTTCTTTCTTGGATGAAGAATAATAGCATTACCGGGCCACCTTTTGATTGTCTTTCATTACACCAACCCCAAAGTGAGTAGGGAACTTCAAACACTGATGGACTGTGAATGGTACAACTTCAAATTTCTTTAGCCCTACCCTACGGAAGATCACATTGTAAGCAGACTGACTATTTTTATCCATAACAAAGAAGTGTATCTTTTCGATTTGACTTGTTAGCCAAGTGACAAACAACACTTCTAGCTTGACTGTCCCAAGGGGGTAGATTTTTTCTCCTAAAAAACTATCAAGGGCCTGTGGTATGGTTCCATTTGACTAAGTTTCAGTCCTAAAATCTTAAAGTAGGGGTAGAACATGATATCAGCTGAGATTTCGTTATCTATTATAGCCCTGGCGATGATGGTTTCTTGAATTCTAAAATTGATAACCAAAGGGTCATCGTGAGGATACAGTACCCCAGAGAGATCATTTTTGGAAAAGTTGATCACCAGTTTGTCTTTGTTAACTTTCTTGGACCGATCATCATCATTCAAATTGATTCATTGTATATAGGAGCAGGCCTGTGCTTCATTCAGGTAGGACTTTCTCTCTACAGTTTGATCTCCTCCTCCTGTATCTCCACCTGTAATGAGATGGCTGATGATGCTGGAAATAACACCACCCTTCAAGGTGTTTGTGAGCTCAATTCAATGTTTAACAATGGCAGCATAAGGGTACGCACACATATAGTAAAAGGAGGTGAGGAGAAGAGGATTCACACCGAAATATAAGTGGTTCAGCCAATTAGGCCTACATCCACTGTGCAAGTGTATGATATGTATCATTGTATAGGGGCTCTAATGGCCATAGTTACAATCTCTCAAGCTTTCTCTCTTTCTACTGTGTGTTTAGACAGAGTTTCAGCTAGGGTTGCTTATTTTGGTATCTTTTGCAAGGTAGAGGATGACCTCTATATATAGTACCTGGGGGGTGTAATGTACCCCCTATGCATGAAATGAGGATGTGTGTGTTGATCTAACCAATCTGATGAAGAAATCTGTCACTGTCACAGGTAGATAATGATGATGAAATATTCCCCCCATGTGAGGAGAATGATTTGTTATAACTTAATTGAGTCCAAGTGTCATTGTCCACACATATGCCAATAAGAGCTCGGCCTCGATGCTTAGTCATGACCTCGGACTGGATGAGGCCGAGACTGGTAAGGTCCAGTTGTTCGTCCAATCCGAGATGAGTCATTATGGTCCCGACTTAAGTGAAGCTGAGGCAAGTATTGAGGTTGGCCCGGGCCGAGGTTAAGCTGGACTGTGCCTGGAACATCGGCTGATCCATTGATGGGTTTGTCCTTGATAGAGGTATGTATCCTCGTAACCTCGGCCTACCCCTGGTCGAGGTTGTCATTCCTAGGTGAGATGAAGAGCTGCTGACCCTTATGATACATACAGCCTCCCCTTGATGAGGTTTGTAGTGGTGTCGGCCAGGGCCGACCCTTCTATGGCCGAGGCTGCTGGTCACCGATCCAAGGCTCTTCCAATATCGTCCATGTCCTCGGTCGCGATTGATGCCTCTGAGCCGAGGTGACACTTGGGGCATATCAATCACCTCCCAGCCCTTAGTTACATATGAGAGCAGGTGACTATGGGATCACTACACCTCCGAGGTCTTTCTTCTATATGCCAATGTTCATTTGACACTTGTCCATTGCTGAAGTGTGGCTTGCCTGGAAAGCATGTGTTGTCAGCCGTCCTTTGGGGCTCCTAAGGCAATGAAGGGCCTTGGGAAACATGCCTCCATATTTGAAGGGTTCAAACCCCATTTTCCTTCTTTCTTCCTCATTTCTCTTTGCTGGCACGATTTGTTTTATCAGCATTTTCTCTTTCTAGAAAAGCTTTGGTTCGAAGCCTTTAGCGGTGATTCCTCACGTCTTCTTCCTTCTTCCTTACCATTTCATCCTCAGGTATCCTCTTCCATTCCTTTTCCTTCATTTTCCCTGTTTTCCCTTTACTTTTGCATTTTCTGGTGGGTTTTTGGGGATTTCCAACGAGTCCCCATATTTTCAGGCGAACTGTTCTTGCTCTAGGTTTATCAGTTTGATCTTTAAATTCCTTTATTCCGTTAGCCAGTCTTGTTTGTAATTTAGGAGAGTTGCAAGTGTAGGGTCGGCCTCTGATGCTCAGACCCCTTTACCAACTTTTAGAGGAGTTCCTTTCTCTGAGGGAGAAGACTTTAGAGAAAATTATGCAAATAGAAAGAGTGCATGAGGAAGCTCGTAGGTCAGAGGAATTCCCCCTCAGACCTATCTTTCCACCACCACTGAAGGTAGAATACCCTGAACCAGCAGAACCCACTAACCAAGCCGAGATACCTGCTGGACCATTACCGATGTCTGAGTCTGACTCTTCCACATCAGACCCTATGTTTGTGGATTCTTTCCAAGAGGCCGTGGACTTCACAAATCAATAAGATCAGATCTCTAATCAAGCCGAGGTCTCCAGTCGGGCCTCATCCCATAAAAGTTCAAGTACATTATCCTCTTCCTCAGAGATTGAGATTGTTGAACGGAGCATGGTAATTCCACAAATACTTGACGCCATTCCGCTATCGTCCGTCACCGGGACTGAGTTCACTCATAGGTTCCCAAGTAATCCCCCAGCGTCTTCTCAGGCCGACGTTGAGTTAAACAATGACGCCGATGATGACGTCGAGAGCGATGTCGACGTCTCTGAGGCGGCCGAGATTGAGAGTTTAGTTACTGAGGTAGACCTTCTTTGCTTCAGATACTTGTACTCCATCAGCCCCTCCATAAATCTCAGGAGACCTCTGAGGGAAGATAGGGCTTATCACGGCCGAAATGGTGAGATCTGCTTGTACGAGTAGATGTTCAAGTTAGGGTTTCGTTTACCCATCCTTCCTATCATTAGGTCCATATTAGCCTACATAAACTTAGCCCCTTCCCAATTGTCACCCAATGCCGGGAGGGTAATAATTGGGGCCATCGTCTTATGGAGGGATGTTCACCATTCAGACCTTCCAGTCTAGGTCTTCGTAGGTTGTTATGTTCCTTCTTCTGCCAAAAACCATCCGAGATACTATCATTTTGTAGCTCGAAAGCCTAAAAAGAAGATGATCCAAATAACTCAGAATTCCAACCATAACTGGAAGCCTCGCTATTTCTTTGCTTCAGGGCCATGGGAATTTGGCCCATGTGCCCCCTCTTCCTCACTAGAGCCACGAATGCCCATAAGGTGGGGAAAGGTTACAATGTCTGCCAAGGCTGACCCTGGTCTAAGCCTGCAAAATCTTCAGAAGGTCAAACACCTTCAGTATCAGGGGATGCACGGTCTGGTCGTTAAGTTTGAACACCTTATGACCCCCCACTACCTCTCTGAGACTGGTTTGGGGGGTAGTCCTCTTACAGAGCTTGGTAAGTGTTTTTATTCAAGTTATACCTCTGAGTTTATGCATGTCGGACTCACTAACTCAGACCTTTCAATTTTGCAGAGCGTTCGAAGGATATCTCAGACGAGCTTTGGGCAATGGAGGCACCGAGTTTGACAAAGCTTGCCAAGAAGGCTGGTCTGAACGCTCCTCCTCCAGCTCCCTCAACCTCGAAGGCTCAGGCCACTAAGAAGAAAATTTCTACCGAGCATGCCCCTGAGGATCAGAGGCAGAAGAAAAATGGTGGGGACTCTTCCATCCCAATATCCTCTGCCGACGCGTTGGCTGCTCGTATAGAGCAACTAAAAATCAACGACAGCATCATAGGTCACAGTCTGCAGGCGCTGGATGCCATCGGCTCTTCCATGACCGAGGCTGACAAACATTTTTTCCGGTCAATGGATACGCCTCTTTTGGTTGAATTTGGTCTCCAAAGGTCCATTCAGGTATGCCTTTAGATTTCTTTATAGTTTCCAAGTGTAACCTTTGATTTGACTTTCAGCTCATATACACGATCACATAATTTGCAGGGCCTGGCCTCCATGCATCATCTCTCTAACTGGACTCTGAGGAAGTTACCCCTCATCCAGAAGGGTCAAGAGGCCGATAAGGTGCAAAGCACTCTGAACGCCGAAATAAACCGCCTGAAGTCTGAGTTTAATGAGTCTGAGAAAAAGGTGAAGGGGCTGGAGAAAGAGATCTCCAAACTTAAAAAGGATCATGCCTTGGCTCTGAAGGCTAAGGACGATGTCCTCCAGTAGAAGGTCGACTCTGCGGTGAAGGCAGCTCTTGACGATGCCTCTGAGGGGATATTAGCTGATTATAAGGCCTCAGATGAATTCATGAGCTTCGGCTTTGAGTACCTTGAAAGAGGTATTAAAGCTACTATCAAGTCGGCAGCTGTCAAGGAGAAGGAGGCTAGAAGTTTGAAGGCCTCTAATTTCATAGGTCTCGGCTTTGCTAACCCTTAACTTGACCAAGACCTTCAGGAGGTTGAAAAAGAGGTTGTTGCGCCTACAGAGACTGCCACACTGGACTGTACGGAGGTTGAAGGAGTTGACCACAGAGAAGACATTATCGAGGTGACAAACGTCGTCCAACAGGATCAGGCTGAGGACACTAGCACTCTCCCTTCTAACCCTTAGTCTCAATTGTGAAGCTTTCTGATACTTTTTGTAACCCCTGATTGGATGTAGCCTCTAAGGAACATATAAAGCTTGTATCTTTTGAATTTTTAAAATTGGAATGACAACCTCTGAGGAGGGTTCTTACTTCATTTGCTTTATTGAATGCTTATTTGCCACATGATGTTTTAGCTCTGAAGTCTTGGTGCAATGGTGTCTGCTTAAACTAAATTAATAGCCTTACCTCAGACCTTGCCACCATAGTGGTTATAAGGTCTGAGGTCATCACCTAAGATGTTATCCTCATAATTAATCTCACCAAATTAATGATGTTAAGGGTCTGAGGTCATTCAATTATGGTGTCTGACCTCAGACCTTGTCACCACTTAATGATGTTATAAGGGTCTGAGGTCATCACCTAAGATGTTATCCTCGTAATTAATCTCACCGAATTAATGATGTTAAGGGTCCGAGGTCATCCAATTATGGTGTCTGACCTCAGACCTTGTCACCACTTAATGATGTTATAAGGGTCTGAGGTCATCACCTAAGATGTTATCCTCATAATTAATCTCACCAAATTAATGATGTTAAGGGTCTGAGGTCGTCCAATTATGATGTCTGACCTCAGACCTTGTCACCACTTAATGATGTTATAAGGGTCTGAGGTCATCACGTAAGATGTTATCCTCATAATTAATCTCACCAAATTAATGATGTTAAGGGTGTGAGGTCATCCAATTATGGTGTCTGACCTCAGACCTTGTCACCACTTAATGATGTTATAAGGGTCTGAGGTCATCACCTAAGATGTTATCCTCATAATTAATCTCACCAAATTAATGATGTTAAGGGTCTGAGGTCATTCAATTATAGTGTCTGACCTCAGACCTTGTCACCACTTAATGATGTTATAAGTGTCTGAGGTCATCACCTAAGATGTTATCCTCATAATTAATCTCACCAAATTAATAATGTTAAGGGTCTGAGGTAATCCAATTATGGTGTCTGACCTCAGACCTTGTCACCACTTAATGATGTTATAAGGGTCTGAGGTCATCACCTAAGATGTTATCCTCATAATTAATCTCACCAAATTAATGATGTTAAGGGTCTGAGGTCATTCAATTATAGTGTCTGACCTCAGACCTTGTCACCACTTAATGATGTTATAAGTGTCTGAGGTCATCACCTAAGATGTTATCCTCATAATTAATCTCACCAAATTAATGATGTTAAGGGTCTGAGGTAATCCAATTATGGTGTCTGACCTCAGACCTTGTCACCACTTAATGATGTTATAAGGGTCTGAGGCATCACCTAAGATGTTATCCTCATAATTAATCTCACCAAATTAATGATGTTAAGGGTCTGAGGTCATTCAATTATGGTGTCTGACCTCAGACCTTGTCACCACTTAATGATGTTATAAGGCTCTGAAGTCATCACCTAAGATGTTATCCTCATAATTAATCCCACCAAATTAATGATGTTAAGAGTCTGAGGTCATATAATTATGGTGTTTGACCTCAGACCTTGTCACCACTTAATGATGTTGTAAAGGTCTGAGGTCATCACCTAAGATGTTATCCTCATAATTTCTACCATTAGAGCACAATGAAGCAAGAATCGATATGGAAACTGATCTCTTATTAATAATCTTTTCATAAGATGGTACATTTTCATAACTTTCCGCAACATCATATGCAATACTTCTTCAGATGATCAGCATTCCAGGGATTGGCAAAATGTTCCCCTTCTAGGTTTTCTAGCCTGTAGGTCCCGGGTACAACCTCTTCTATCACTTTATAGGGGCCATGCTAGTTTGGGTGGAGTTCGTTTATTTTCTATAAGGTTTTCTTTAGTACAAAGTCTCCCACATCAATGGGTCTTGACTTCACCCTCTGATTGTAGAATTTTGCTGCTCTCTGTTGGTAAGCTGCTTGTCTGATTTTTGCATCTTCTCTTCTCTCTTCAATCGGATCTAGGTCTAGTCTCCTCTCTTCCTCATTTTTATCAGGGTCATACGTCTGAACCCTGTGAGTAGGGAGTCCCACCTCTGTTGGTATGACGGCCTCTGAGCCATGTGCAAGCATGAACGGGGTTTCTCCTCTTGGTGTCCTTACCGTGGTCCTGTAGGCCCATAACACAGCGTAGACTTCTTCGGTCCATCTTCTCTTTGCTTCTTCTAACGTCTTCTTGATTCCATTGAGGATTGTTCTGTTCGTGACCTTGGTCTGACCATTTGCCTGAGGTCGGCCAGGAGATGAGAAGAATTGCTTTATCCCAACTCTTACGCAATATTTTTCCAAAGAGGAGTCCTTGAACTGGGTTCCATTATCTGAGATGAGAGTGTTTGGTAGGCCATGTATACATATGATGTTCCTCTAAATAAATTGGAAGGTCTTATATTCTGTGATCGTTATCATCGGCTCTGCCTCCACCCACTTTGAGAAGTAGTCAATGGCTACTATCAGGAACTTATAACTGTTGGTAGCTCTTGGTAGGGGTCCTACTAAGTCAATTCTCCATACTGCAAATGGCCATGGAGAGGTGATTGACATCATAGGTTGATGAGGTTGATGAGGAATATTGGAGAATCTCTGACATTTATCGCACCTCTTCACGTGAGCTGCAGCATCTTTGGCCATGGTTGGCCACCAGTATCCCTGCGTAATGATTCTCTTGGCCAAGGGTCTTCCTCCTATATAACTGGAGCAATAACCCTCATGAACTTCCTGTAAGACCTGGGGAACTTCGGTTGGATGCACACATCTGAGGAGAGGCAACATAAATTCCTTCTTATATAGGACGTCTCCAACTATGGAGAACTTGGCAGCCCTATATCTTAACCTCTTCCTCTCTATATTGGATTCTGGTAGCTCCCCCTCTTTGATATATTTCATGAGGGGGTCCATCCATGACTCTCCTAGGTTCAAATTGAGACAAGGGTTGCATACCTCTTCTTCCTCAATGGTCGCTTTTTCTAAGACCTTGACCAGAACTATCCTTCTGACGCCTGTCTTCGTCACCGAGGCCAACCTTGCCAATGTATCTGCGTGGCTATTACTTTGTCGAGGTACTCTCTTCAGTTTTGTCTCTTCAAAATATTCTAGCATCGTTCTTACCCTCTTAAGATACTTAGCCATCCTTTCATCTCTGGCTTCATAGACTCCCAATACTTGATTGGCAACTAACCTTGAGTCGCTATGAAGTAGGAGTCATCTTACTCCCAAAGTTTTTGCCAATGAGAGACCTGCTATCATGGCCTCATACTCTGACTCGTTATTAGATGCCTGGAAGTTGAATCTTAAAGCGTATTCAATGTTGGCACCATCTAGAGCTGAAAGTATCAGCCTTGCACCGCTTCCATTATCGTAGGAAGAACCATCAACGAAGAGGTTCCAAATGTTCGTATCCGATGAGAAGTACCCTTCTGACACAACTCCTTGTTTGAAAAGGTATTGATCCTCCTCGTTCTTCGCTACTCTGACCCTTATCTTTTTGGATACGACCTCTTCCTGGCCTCGAAAGACGTTATGCGCTGCCTCTTCCTGTTCTCGAAAGATATTTGGTGTCATCTCTTCCTCTCCTCGAAAGACACTGCCGTTTGACCCTTCGGCACCGTCGAGGTCATTCTCAGCCTCAGCCTCTTTCCATGTGAACTCAGCGACAAAGTCTGCGAGGGCCTGTCCTTTGATGGCTATCCTAGGTTGGTAGGTAAGGTCATACTCCCCCAACTCAATGGCCCATGTCATCAATCTTCCAGACTTCTTAGGTTTATGTAGGACCTGTCTTAGTGGGGAGTCGGTGAGGATAACCATGGAATGGGCTTGGAAGTAGGGCTTCATCTTCCTCGAAGCATGTATCAGGGCGTATGCTAACTTTTCCATACGAGGGTAATTTTGTTCAGATCCTTGAAGGGCTTTACTGTTGAAATATACAGGCCTTTGGATTCCAACGTCTTCTCGTACTATGGCTACACTGATGGACGATTCAGAGACTGCTAGATACACATACAATTTTTCTCCTACTATGGGCCGAGATAACAACAAGGGAGACCCAAGGTAAGACTTGAGCTGGTTGAAAGCTTTTTCGCATTCTTCGTTCCACTGGAAGGCCTTTATAAGCACTTTAAAGAATGGAAGACACTTGTCTGTTGCTCTGGAAACAAACCTGTTGAGTGCGGCCACTCTCCCCGTGAGTCTTTGGACGTCCTTAATACTCCTTGGTGTCTTCATATCAAGCAAAGCCTTGATTTTCTCTGGGTTGGCTTCAATTCCTCTTTGATTGATGATAAATCCAAGAAACTTCCCAGCTCCTACCCCGAATACACACTTCGATGGATTGAGTTTCATTATGTACAAGTCCATAGTATCAAAGGTCTTTTCAAGGTCTGCCACATTAGTGCAGGCCTTTAAGCTCTTCGTCAGCATCTCCATGGTCTTGCCTATTTGGTCTTCGAACATCTTATTCACAAGACGTTGGTACGTTGCCCCTGCATTTTTTAGTCCAAAGGGCATCACCTTGTAGAAGTACATCCCTTTATTGGTAATGAAGGCTGTCTTCTCTGAGTCTTCTACATCCATGAAGATCTGATTGTAGCCTGAATACGCGTCCATGAAGCTCATGAGCTCATGCCATGCAGTAGCATCTACCATCTGATCTATCCGAGGTAAGGGATAGCTGTCTTTTAGGCAAGACCTGTTCAGGTCAGTGAAATCAACGCACATTCTCCACTTCCCAGTGGCTTTGGGCACGATGACTGCATTTGACAACCACTCCGGGTATATGACTTCTCTTATAAACTCAGACTCTTCCAATTTTTTAACCTCTTCCCGGATGATGTCGTACTTCTCTCTGGAGTAAACTCTTCATCTTTGTTTGATAGGCTTGGCCTCTTTGGTCACGTTGAGCTTGTGACTCATAACCTCAAGGTTGTTACCGGGCATGTCTGCGTGACTCCAGGCGAAGACACTCTGCCTCTTCCTGAGGAAGTTTATAAGCTCTTCCTTGATTTCTATCTTTAGGGCTTTGCCGACCTGTACGATTTTTTTCGGTTCGTCCTCGTTGAGGATGATGGATTCTACCTCTTCCATGGCTTCTCCCTTATTCAACTTTGTTTCATCTCTTGGATCCAATGTATCAATGCTATAAGTGGTGGTTGCCCTCTTATGTACCGAGTTGAAGTAACATTCTCGAGCTATGGTTTGGTCACCTTGCACTTCCCCTACCCCATAGGGGGTCGGGAATTTTAGCATCTAGTGGACCGTCGATGGCACAACTTCAAACTCCTTAAGGGCTACTCTTCCTATGATGAGGTTATAGGCCGAGAAGACATTTTTTTCCATTATGAAAAAATTTATCTTCCGGTCAACCTCTTAGGCCACTCGTCACCCATCCGTACGTCCATCTCATACATGCCCAATGGGTGGACCTTTTTGCCGTTGAAGCCTATTAAAGGATGATGATAGGGTACCAGCCTAGCTTTACTAAGACCTAGGCTCTTGAAGTAAGGCCAAAACATCAAGTTTGCTGAACTCCCCCCGTCCACTAGGATCCTCTACACCTTGCATCCATGCACCCTTGTTGTTATTACCAAAGAGTCATCATGCGGGGCTAAGATACCTTTGAAGTCGAGCCTGTAGATCCCAACTATAAGAGTGTCCATGTCCACCTTCTTTCTATTCTGTGTTGTATCAGAAGACGTTAGATTTATAACTTCAAGTTTGGCCACTGACTTGGCCTCTGCCACATGAGCTCTCCTATCAGCCACTTTAGAGCGATCTCCCGCTAGTCCTCCGCATATGGTGTCAACACCAAAGGAGATCATGTCAACTTTTTTCACTGGGGTGTTGTTATCTTTCGGTGAAAGGTTCGGATTGTCTCCATCATCATCTTTCGAGTTATTGCCTCTTCTAGCTGGGGCATCGTCACGGCATCTGTCGTTTCTCCTTTTCTTAGGGTCATCTCTTTACCCCTTAGGACCTTTGCCATCAACATACTTCCTCAGCTTTCCGTATTTTAACATATTTTCAATCTCATCCTTCAAGGTGAAGAATCTGTCTGTAATGTGGCCATGGTCCTGGTGGAACTCACACCACAAGTTTTTATTCCTCTTATATGGAGGGGCCTTCAGTTTCACTGGCCATCTTAGAGTCCTGTCATTCTTGATCTCGTTGAGGATATGCTCACAGATCACAGTTAGAGGAGTGTAGTGAGCGAACTTATCGTCGGCTGACCTCTTCTTTTAGATCTTTCTTTCTTTGGGAATTCCCGCCACTACTGCGGTTTTCATCCTCATACTTGGCGGCCATTACCTCTTCGACATTCATGAATTTCCCTGCAGCTTCCAGTAGCTCGGCCATAGACCTGGAGGGTTTTCCGTAAGTTTCCACATCAACTTCCCTTTCTGAATGTCTCTTATGAGGGCGGTCATTTCTATATTTTCTTTGTAGTCTTCAACCTCAAGTTTCTCTTTGTTAAACCTGGCGATGTAGTCCCTTAGGCTCTCGTCCTTACCTTGCTTGACATACAGTAGATGAGTGGTCTTCTTTTGAGGTCTTACCCCAAAGCAGAAGTTGTGAATGAACCGTTCGGCCAAGCCCTTGAAGTTCTCAATTGAATTCTTTAGAAGAGAAGTAAACCAGCTATGTGCTGCTCCTATCAAAGTCCCAGAGAAGGCCCTACACTTCATCTCATCAAGTATCTAGTAGATGTCCACCGTTGATTGATACATCTCAATGTGATGTACAGGGTTGGTGCTACCATCATACTTGGGAGACACCAGGGGTGGTTTGAACTTAGCAGGGGTCGAGAAGCTCACTATCTTAGCCACGAATGGAGAGCCTTCTGAGTAACCCCTTTGCAATGGATCCCTACTTTTGATGAGGTCTCCTATCTTATCCTCAAGATGTTGGATGGAGTCATTCCATGGGATCCTACCATCGGCCTGGCCGAGGTTGTCCCCACTCACCTCCAAGGGATGGACCGAGGGTTCCCCTGCTGTAGCACAACATCAGCTACTGACCTCTTCCTGGTCTTTGCCCCTTCCTTCACGGGGTCGTCCTTGATCAGGCCGACCTTTTCTGCCTCCTCTTTATGAGCAGGCTACGCTTCTCGACCTTGATAACCTCTGTCTTAGGGCATTCACTGGGCCCAACCTCTCAAAGGCTGACCCTCTACTCAATCGATCAAAAGCTGATCCTCTTTGTTGGGCCTCTTCACCTCTTCGGACGACACAACCTCGACTCTAATGAAGAGGATGTACCATATTATTCGAAACCTCATATGGCTCCCAACAATCCTCTGGGACCTCTTTCGCCTCTAGATCGTCATACCTGTCCTCCGGGAAAGGGTTTCCTTACCTCCCCAGGCATAAGCGCCTAGGGTCAGCAACGTCCCTCCTCCACTGGGGTGCAGGTTGGTCCTTCATTGGTGCCTGGGGTGGTCCCCTAGCGTCAGGATGAGGTTGGACCGCTGCCGGAGTGATCATTTCCGGTGAAACTCTAGGTGGCCTCATCATAGTTTGGCTGAGCTGTGCAAACTGCTCCTTCATAGCTTGCTGTGTTGCAGCCAAAGACCTCAAAGCTGCGGCCACCTCCGCCATTTCGGACTGAGGTGGTGTGTGGCTAGAACTGGGCCCTCCCCCACTAGGCTGCGGAAGAGGCGATGGTAATTCTGGTGCCATATGTTAACACTAAAGAGTTTGAGTAGAAGATGAGATTAATACCTTACAGGACCTCTTTCAATGGTGAAACAGATCCGCACAAGGGGGGAGGCCGGATTCACCACTAGAGTCTCCGGTGAGGTTGAGCGAATAAAGAGGAAGAGACAGCTTCTCGTTCCCACAGACGGCGCCAAAATGATGATGCTGGAAACAGCACCACCCTTCAAGGTGTTTGTGAGCTCAATTCAATGTTAACAATGGCAGCATAAGGGTACATACACATATAGTAGAAAGAGGTGAGGAGAAGAGGATTCACACCGAAATATAAGTGGTTCATCCAATTAGGCCTACTTCCACTGTGCAAGTGTATGATATGTATCACTGTATGGGGGCTCTAATGGCCATAGTTATAATCTCTCAAGCTTTCTCTCTCTCTACTCTGTGTTTAGATAGAGTTTCAGCTAGGGTTGCTCATTTTGGGATCTTTTGCAAGGTAGAGGATGGCCTCTATATAGTACATGGGGGGTGTAATGTACCCCCTATGCATGCAATGAGCATGTGTGTGTGTTGATCTAGCCAATCTGATAAAGACATTTGTTACTGTCACAGGTAGATAATGATGATGAAATATTCCTCCCACGTGAGGAGAATGATTTGTTATAACTGAATTGAGTCCACGTGTCCTTGTCCACACATATGCCAATAAGAGCTCGACCTCGATGCTTAGTCATGACCTCGGCCTGGATGAGGCCGAGACTGGTAAGGTCCAGTTCTTCTTCCAATCCGAGATGAGTCATTATGGTCCCGACTTAAGTGAAGCTGAGGCAAGTATTGAGGTTGGCCCGGGCCGAGGTTAAGCTGGACTGTGCCTGGAATATCGGTTGATCCATTGATGGGTTTGTCCTTGATAGAGGTATGTATCCTCGTAACCTCGGCCTACCCCTGGTCGAGGTTGTCATTCCTAGGTGAGATGAAGAGCTGCTAACCCTTATGATACATGAAGCCTCCCCTTGATGAGGTTTGTAGTGGTGTCAGCCAGGGCCGACCCTTCTATGGCCGAGGGTATCGGTCACCGATCCAAGGCTCTTCCAACGTCGGCCATGTCCTCTGTCGAGGTTGATGCCTCTGAGCCGAGGTAACACTTGGGGCATATCAATGGCAATCAAAAGAACTGAAACTTGTCATATCTACCTCAAGTTCTGGTTGCTTCGACTTCTTAGACAAATCGGGATCATATTCATAACAATCTTTATGGTTTCACTTCCTATCATTTCTAGGTTTACAAGGAGAATTTGACTTTGCTCCTGTTTCTCGGCTTTCACACTGATCAATAAATTTATTCATCTTTCCTCGATGAATGAGGGATTCCACTTCATTCTTCAAAGTGATATAATTATCGGTCGTGTGGTCGTGATCCTTATAGAACTCATAATATTTATATTTATCCCTCCTATTGGTTGGTGCCCTCAGCTTCTCAGGCCATTGTAAATCTTTATTGTTCTTAATTTCCTTCAGGATATGGTGAATACTGACCATTAATTGAGTATATGCTCCATACTATTTGGTCTTATCGTCCTTCTTTTGTTTCTGCTCCTTCTTTTTAGACTTAATGGCAGGACTTTGCTTTGAGCCATTGTTTCTGATTAAGGGTGAAAACTAGTGCGTGTCAAACGCCGATTGTTGTTTTCTATTCACTGCCTCAATACGAAAACCTAAAATTATGACTACACTCATCGGGTGAGTATAGTGGCCAAGTTCGGGTATCGAAATCCACAAAGACGAGTTGCTAGAATTTATAAGGTTTAATATTCCTAAATAAAAGTGTAAAAGATGATTATATACAAAAAGGAAAAGATGCACAAAAGGGAAAGATTAATCTAGGCGAGTGTATTTAAGCTAGATTAAAAAAGCGGTAAAAACTATATGTTGCGTCGAATATCCATCATCCGAGTTAATTAGTATAAAATGGTTACATAAGTCGACGAGTTATTTAGACCGCGTCTCGTTTCGACAGTTAATTAAATCAAGAGTTGTCACACCCCTAAATTCGCATAACAGTCTAATATGATTTTGGCGTCAATAAATACCCCGAAAATTACGCACGTAAGGTCGTAAGCATGGAGCATACATGATATACCTCATTAAATCTCCTAGGTGCAATAACTAGGACAACGCACTCGAAATAGACCCGTAAAAATCCATCACGAAAGCAAAGCAACATGTCAACCCGAAATGAGTTCAATCCTACACAACCTAGAATAACTTAGCTAAAAAGCATATTAAAAATGTGGTAAATAAACGTAATAAATCTACACTAGAAAGAACAGAAAGAAAACAAGTAAACCTAATTATGAAAGCATGTAAATTAACTACAAAGCAAGAAAATAAGTAAATACAACTAAATTAATGGAGAGGGAAGATGAAAGTACAACTTACAAACCCTAATGGGTGTCAAACCAAGAGAGGAAGAAGAAATGAGCTCTCAACCCCAAACCCCAACCTAAACTAACCTAAAATGAATTATATCTGAAAATAGAAACCAAAATTGGTTTATATAGTAAGTGGTAAAGAAAATAAAGGAAAAAGAAAAGAAAAGGAAAAGTGACAAAATATCTAGTATACACGGTCGACCGCGGCCAGGGGGCCGATCGACCGCGCCTTCAATTAAAAGCATACTGTCTCCTTTCCACGGCAAAATCCAAAACCGCAGTCAATTGGGCCTTCAACTGCGGTCGACCGGTACTCTGTTTCTCAGCCTTGTTTGGTCCATGAAGAGGGGGGGGGGGGGGAGGTTGCAAATGGAAATGGCCATATCTTCCTCGTTCGGAATCCAAACGAGGTGTCGTTTACGGCCACGCAATGCTAACTCAATGAACTACGCATCATTGGAATTTACATGAGCCGGAGATGAAATGAGAATTGACTAAAATTCCCTTGAAGTAGCATCTGATGACGAAACTTCTCTGAAATGCAATGGATCCTCACTTTTAGCGTTCCAATACCTACAAAAGCACAATTAACCACTGCAAAGCATTTATATATCCAAATCCAAGGTTTTTTGTTTAATGAGCATAAATATAGGCATTTAGGACCGTAAAAGCGCTAGAATGCATAAAGATAAAGGGCGGAAATATGCAATATTCGATACGAATCACACCCCCTAACTTAAACATTGCTAGTTCCTAGTGATGAAACAAACAAAACCAGTCCACAGAAGGCGGTACAAGACGTATATATGCATAGAAATATAAATGCCACTTTCGTAGGGAACAAGATTGCATTTAGCATATGCAATAGGCCGTTAAACCCCTAGGTGGACGAGTGTCGTCTTGTGAGGGTTTTCAGGGACGAAACCCACAAACATCATACGGTTTCCTCAAAATATGTCCAAACCAACATGCAACAAGCCCAATAATAGCGAACAAGATTTCATACGCATTATTAGAACAATAAATGAATTCAAACGAAAGTCTAAATCATTAACATTATAGAATGCACCTCATAGAATTGAAACCTTAAAATGTGGGAGGGGAGCGAGCCATGCAAAGTGTGATTTGGGAAAAACTTATGTAAATCGAATACTAAATAAAGAAGGAATATATTCAATCCTCATGGGCATTACACTCATCAAGAGAATTCACTCGAAACAAGGAAGTAACACACAGAAGATGCGGGCATAAAGAGTAAACGTAAATGGAAACTAGGCCGCACACATGTCACAAATGAAGAACACTATATATAAAATGAAAAATTATAATCTCAATGAAAGATACCGCTCATTAAAAGAGGCGAAATGCATTTTCACAGATTATCAAAACTATTATGACTTTTTAAATTAAATGCACCCTAAGATCACATAGTACTTGTAAAGGGTTATAATGTAGGCTAGACTAGGGTAGGAAATGAAAGGAATGCATATACGTATTCAAAGTGTTCGGAAATGAAAACTCGGGATAATAGGAAGAATGCGGGCAATACCGAAATTGGAAAACAAGTTCCAAACAAGCATTAGATATGACAATTGGATAATAATCAAAGCTTATTGAACTATATACAAAACATTTACAAATTTCTCTTTCTTTTTCTTTTCTTCTTTTTCTCACTTTTTCTTTTGTTTTCTTTTGCTTTTCACTTATCTTTTTCTTCTCTTTTTCATTTCTTTCTTTTTCTTTACTTGTCTCACTCTCATATGTCTAAATTGTAACCGAAACACAACAACATCAGCCAATACCAAGCAACATTCCAAACAATGGAATGGAAGGTAATATGCATGGGCTAAAACTCCAATTCGGTGTTAGTTTTGGGATTTGGGTTTATGAAACGAAAGGCTAATTTTATGGCTCAAAGGGGGTGACGAGGGGAAACATATAAGGTGAGGTCAAGGCTAATATGGGTGATATAACAAAGATGACCTATGATCATTTCCTAAAGTTTACACATTAAGGACCGTAAAAGCACTAGAATGCATAAAGATAAAGGGTGAAAATATGCAATATTCTATACGAATCAGTTTCCTCGGTATTCATGATTTTTCCTCCCTTTGCCATGAGCTCAATCATGGTTTTAGGAGGATTTTTGGCCAAAGCGTAGTATAGATTTTTTGGAAGTAATCCACTCATTAAAGTGGTGATTGTTATTTTCTCTTCATAATCAACCACTTTGAGTTTCTCGTTGTTAAAACGAATGATGCATTATTCTCTGGTGTTTTCCCCGCTCCCTTCCTGACACTCAGGAGGTGGATACTCTCTTAACTGGCTTGGCCCCAAAATAGAAATTGCTGATGAATATCTCGACAAGCTGATTGAAGTTTTGACATTTTGTCCCCGGGGCAAGTTGTACCATATTTGGGTTGAACCAGTAATGGTGCTTGAAAAATCTTTACATCTCATTTCATCGGGAATAAAATATATGTCAGTTGCAGCCTGATACTGCTCAATGTGTAAAACTGGGTTAGTCTTACCATCATACACTACACCAAATCTTGCGAATGGTCACGCCCAGTGGGTCGCGGACTTGGGTTGTGACCAACTAGTCGCGAACTTTGGTCGTGACCCACTTAATATTTGGCGTGACCATATTTATTACCACACTAAATTATCCACGCTATGGAAGTGATCACGGACTAAATCCCTGACGACAGTGGGTCACGGACTTAGACCGTGACCTGGGCGTGACCAGCTTGGCGCCAAATTTCGTGCCAAAATTCCCTCCAAACTAGTCGCGTATGGGTCATGGACTTGGGCCGTGACGAAAGACACGACGAAGTAGAAAAACACAGACATTGAGGGTCACGGCTGGAAGCTGTGACCATTTCTTGGTATGGGTCACGGCTATGGGACGTGACCATACCTCGTTCAAGAAGCATGGAGGGTTACGCATGGTGGATCACGGCTCTTGGCGGTGACCAGGTGCAAGCCAGACTCATTTATTGGTCGCGCGTATGGGGGTCAGGGCTCTAGGCTGTGACCAGAGTCAGGTATTAAAAAAAACCCATTACTTTGTCATTTCGTTGTTGTGATTGTTTAGGCTGTCTCGTGCAATTTCGTGGGGATATATGTTTATATGTGTGTGTATGTATATATTTATGTGTATATGTATGTTTATGTGTGTAACTATGAACAAATAAATTGTTTTTTATCAATAAACCCTATATTGTATGTGTGTGTATGTATAGATTGTTATGTGCGTGTATGTATAGATTTATGGCAAAAAAATATTAGGGTTTAGTAAACCCTAAATAGTATGTGTGTGTATATATAGATTATGTCAATAAACCGTAGATTGTACATGCGTGTATGTATAAATTATGCCAATAAACCCTAGATTGTATTTTTCTGACAAAATATAATTAAATGGATTTTTAATGAGTAAAAAATTTATATCCACCTTGTCGTGATTTTATTGGGGGTCCATATGCATGCCATCATATTATATTAGGGGTTATATGCATGTCGTGATTTTTTGCACTGCAATATGTGTGTAAGTACTACAATAGGTGTGTAAGTACTACAATATGTGTTATAAACAATTATGGCGGGTTGTTATTGGGATTTCACATATACTTTTAAACTCTCATAACTTTCAAACCTAAACCTTAATAGAAGGACTCGTATTCATGCCCTCGTATACTTTTCTCAGGAAAAATGAGGCACGGTGATAATTACTGTCAACAAGAGTGGGAGAGGTTGCAATTAGACCTCACACATAACTCCTTTATTAGCGTGCGTCATATAGAGGGTACTCCTATTTATAGGTACGTAAATAAAAAGATCGAACAATTTAACTACCTTGTAAATCGTGGATTTGATATCCAACAAGATTACTTGTTCAATCGTATTCTATTTTCTCTACTAGAAAACTAGGATGACGTTATACAAAATATATTTCACACACATAATCCCGACATAGCCCTGACCTTGGTTACGTTGTTGGAGAAGGCGGAAAAAAAATCCACCCGTTATGGATACAACTGCGTACAGAGAGCATTAACATAGACTGTGATGTCTCGCGCCACATGCACGTAAAATTTAATATTGCCAACTAGTTGAGAAATAGGGGATTCCGAGTTCATGTCACTGACATCTACACATCAATCATAGATACCCTTCCTTCTAGTTGGCCACGTGCAAAAATTCATAGGTTCTTAAAAACTAATACCGAATGGATGGAGATCAGACACATTGAACTTATTCTAAAGTCTTACTTTGAAAAGGTATCTATCTATCTATCTATATATATATATATATAACTAATTAAGCTTGATTAATTAGTTATAATTTCATATTACTATAATTATTTAGTCACTTATATTTTTTAATTTTTGTAGATAATGTCGAGAGGAAACAACCCAAGGGTACCAAGTGCCGAGGTGACACCACAACGAGGTTCACCATCTCGTGCAGAACCCGGATTCTCAACACCAATGGCTGAGCAATTCACAACTCCACCAATGGTTCACTCCTCACCAAGTCCAACTCCAAGTGCACCTACGCCCTAATCTAGCACTCCCATTGCTTTAATGCCCCCATCCAACACTCATGATGCCTCCCGCTCAAATGAAAAGAAGCCTATTGGCTTCTCCCTTCTCGGGAATAACCCGACGGGTGATAGGAATGACGTGCTGAACTTTAAAGTTCGGTGTTTGTCACTGGGAAAATTGAATGTGGGAGTCGGTGGACCAGACAATTGGAACCTTGTTGATCAAGCTGTCAAAGATGACATACATGACCAACTTTGCAAGCATTTCTCATTTCCTGACCGTTCCAAGAATAAGGTTTTATCTTGGGTTGCTGAAGGATTGAGGACATAAAGGAGAAACCTTAGGAAGAAACATTTCCCGAAAGAGGCAGCGAGCTCAGATATTTTGGCTTTGAAAGAGAGAGTGCCTCCCAATGTTGAAATGCCGTTGGATCAGTGGAATAAGTTTTTGGAGAATGAGGCGAAGGAAAAAAAGTTGGTGCAGACGGATCAAAACAAAAAAAATAGGGCACAAAAAACTGATATCCATAGGCTGGGATCCAAATCATATGAGGATTTGAAGAATGAATGGGAGAGTAGGACAAAAGATGGTCCAGATGCCGGTAAAAACCCAAATCGGTCCAACTAATTCCTTCATTCTCGACGAGATAAAGATAATAAATTCACGCGGCACTTGGCTAAGACACTGGAATCAATAGAGGCCATCAACAGCAATCCGATTCGAGCCCTACTGATGACTTTGACCTTGAAAATGATGCCCTGACTAAGACCTTTGGAAAGGACAAAAGGGGGATGACGAGAGGTGTTGGCTCACATATGCCAAAAACAAAACTTCAACACATTGCACCTCTTATGTACGAGCTTTCTTCGGTCAAGAATTGTATCTCATCCCAAAAGGAGCACCAGTTGAAGACCGATGGGGATGTCCATGAGATTAAAAATACCCTGGGATTATTGACAAATCAAATTGGGAAACTTGTGATCTTTTTTGAAAGTTATGGTCCCCCAATGTCTCCTCAAGGTTACCCTTACCCTACTCCTACTCAAGGTTTCACACATCCTTCCCCTCCAACCTTCCCCTCTCAAATGCCTCATCCTCCAACATTCCCCTCCCCTGCACCTCCGCCAATCACGGGGCTCGGATCATCGTCAACAACTCACAGTGACTATAGCGAAGAGTACTATATCAAGGACATGAACAATTCGAGGTTTGTTGGCGTGTGCTTACTCATCTCCAGGGTTCCTTCAACTCTAGTACATCACCAACCTTTGGAGAAGGGTGAGGCTAAAATAATGGTCGATGAAATATACAATGGCTGCGGAGAAGTACCTGTGTATGTTAACAACGGGGATGGGATGGAATTGAGGAATTATGCAAAAAATTTTAATACTTGGCCACTTTATTTGTTGGCCAAGATTTAATAATATTTTCTCTCGTTTCAGTTGTAATAATATTTTTTTGTTTTAGTTGTAAGAATATTGGTTTTGCTTCAGTTGGAATGATATTTTTTTTCAGTTGTAATAATATTGGTTTTGTTTCGTTTGGAATGATATTTTTTTTGTTTCAGTCGTAAGAATATTCTTTTTGTTTCAGTTGTAATAATATTTTTTAACCTATTACCACAGGACTGAAATTTGAAGATTATTACATGGATTTCTCACAATACAAAGAGTGGATGGGAGAGGCTAACCGGATATCAAATAATCATGTAAAGGGCGTTTATGAATTTGTTAAATACACTTCCAAAAATCTTAAAAGTGAGAAGATTCCGTGTCCATGCACTCATTGTATTAACGGAAAATATAAGTCATTAGAAGTTGTTGAGTTGCATTTACTAAAGTGGGGAATCTGTCAAGACTATATAATATGGACATACCATGGTGAAAAAGTTATACCTTATGTTCCAGAAGAATTACCGGCACCCGACCGTGTAACGGAACCTCAAGGAGTAGAAGTGGTACATGATTCCCCAACGCATCGTCCATTGACCGACTTAATTGATGATGCTTACGGACTCCACAACCAACAAAACCACCAACCTATGGATACAAATAATGCGCATTATGACCAAGTAAATGAACAAATTGATGCTGAACTACTAGGAGATCGGAATATATACGGTTGAAAGTCGATGCGGCTAGACCGTTGTATAAAGATTGCGATGAAGATCACTCGGTATTATATGCAATGATTGGTTTGCATAATTTGAAGAGTCAATTTGGTTTGTCTGGAAATAGCGTAACCGTAATTCTTAAGTGGGATAAAGAAATTCCCCCAAAAGAGAATATGTTACCAGACAATTATCCTACCATGAAGAAGAGTTTGAAGGGTTTAGGTTTGAAATAAAAATCTATTCATGCTTGCAAGTATGATTGCATATTATACCATAACGAGCACGAAGAGAAGGATGAATGTCCTGTATGCAGTGAGCCTAGATATATGGTTTGTGAGAATGTAAATGACAAACATGAAAAAAATTTGTAAGTGCTCGCAAGTCCCACAAAAGGTTTTGAAGTATTTTCCACTTGGGCCACGGTTAAAATGTTTTTTTTACTGTACCGTGGATAGCGGAGGCCATGACATAGCATGCTTGATGCGAGGTGGGTGGAAATTTGATGCGTTATCCGGTTGATTCACTCATCTGGCAAATTTCAAATGCACAACACCATGAATTTGCAAAGAAACTGCGCAATGTTCATCTTGCAATCTCAACCGATGGGTTTAACCCTTTCGGTAATTTAAGTACTAGTCAGACTTATTGGCCAGTTCTTATGGCACCTTTAAGTCTTCCTCCAACATTATGTATGAGAAAGGAGTTCACATTGTTATCTTTGTTGATACCCGGGCCGAAGGCTCCCAATGATGATATTGATATATTCTTAGCACCATTAATCGAAGAACTTAAAGAGTTATGGGATAAAGGTGTGACGGCGTTCGATTCTCATAAGGGTGAAGAGTTCACACTTAAAGCAATGGTGATGTGGGTGATCCACGATCTTCCTGTTTATGGGACCTCGTTCTGTTGTAATGTTCATGGTTATTGTGGATGTCCCATATATGGGGAGGAAACTGAAGCCTGTTGGTGAAAACATAGTGGTAAAATAAGTTACACGGGTCATCGTAGATTTCAGCCGACCAGTCACCCTTTTAGGAATGACAAGTCTAACTTTTTTCCTATCGATCACGAGTGCAAAATGGCACCTATTCGACTTTCTGGTTGGCATATTGAGGAGAAGGCGGTGGCTGCAACTGCGGGGAATAGGTACGTAGGCAAACACCCCCAGTTTGTAAACCTGAAGAGTAAAGATAGGGAGGATCGGAACGACCCTAGTAAAGCGAAGCCATGGTCCAGGCGATCAATATTTTTTGATTTTCCGTATTGGAAAGATCATCGTGTAAGGCATATAATTGATGTGATGCACACAGAGAAGAATGTTGCACAACATTTGATAGGAACATGTCTAGGTGGATGTCATTCCAAAGACGGAGAGCGTGCCCGTCGAGATCTAAAGGATATGAAAATAAAGAAGAGACTGTGGTTAAAAAATGATCCAACGATAGGAAGAATTTCTATCCCCCGACTTCTTTCACTTTGACTACTAGTGAGAAGAAGATCCTCTTAGACACGTTGTTCAACTTGAAGACTCCAACCGATTATTCAGGTAATTGACGTAGGGTAGTAAGCTACCAAGCAAATGACTTGAAATAGTGCAAGTCTCACAACTGGCACGTAATCATCCAATTAATCCTGTTGTTATTTCAGCATGCTTCTCTGAACACAAAGATCTCTGTCGAGCAATTATGCGAATCAGTTTGTCTTTTACCCTACTTTGTGCAAAAGTGGTAAATATAAGTCACATTAAAGCTGCGAAATCAACTTTAGCCGAGGCAGTTTGTGTATTAGAGAAATATTTTCCTCCGTCATTCTTTGATATCAGTATCCACCTGCTTGTGCATTTATGCGATGAAGCTTTATTATGTGGTCCCGTGAGGTATCATTGTATGTATCCTTTTGAGCGCTTGATGAAAACCTTCAAAGATTATATAAAGAATACACGGTATATTGGAGGCTCAATTGCTAAAGAATACGTAACGGTGGAATCATCGCTATACGCTAGGGAACATATGCCAGAACAAGAGGTGAGGAGGTTTAATCCTCGTGGAGAACGAGTGATAGAGGAACCTGACGAGTTTGAGGACGAATTATCGTTTGGGAACCCTAAAGATGTGAAACTCATAAACCTATAATACGAGCAAGCAACTCGTCATGTCTTCGAATCGCAAGATGAAGTCCAAGACTGGAGAGAGTGAGTATCTACTGAATTCTTCTTCTTTGATTATATGTATTTTTTATTTTATGATCTAAACTCTATAATTTTTCGGTAGGAAGTACAAGAACAAAATTATCTAAAATCAAAGGAGAAAATAGACGACAACTGACTTTAGGGCATGGGTGTCGAAAGAGGTACTTTTCACATCTTATGTGTGTGGTTATTTATTCATGTGTGGTAAAAACATGCCCTAATACAAATTCATTAATAAATGCAGCTTCTAAAAAGAGGTGATGTCTCTTCCAGACTTGCACGCCTAGCAAAAGGTCCTAGTTTTCGTGCGAAAGAGTTTAAGAAATTACGCACCAACGATTTTGATTTCATTTCATATCCATATGAGGAAAAGCTTTTGATGCAAACAGTGGATTATCAATTTCTGCCTTGACCACCTGTATCGCTAGCAAAAGTGATAAAAATCCAAAGAATACGGTGCTAACCTATTATGGGATAATTCAACAAATTCTAGAACTTGATTACTTGGATTTCACAGAAACCGTATTCTATTGTGATTGGGTAAAGGTGGAGGATACAATGAATGCTTGCAAAGTTGATCCCGACTCCAAACTTATTATGGTAGATTTATCAAAGCTGAAGACTAAAGACCGCATAGTCGATGAGCCTTTTATTTGTACCTTTCAGAATGTAAAGAAGGCATTCTACTTGAAGTGCATAAACGATGGCAATTAGAGTATTGTTGTGCATGCACCAAAGGGTATGACTACTCAAGTAGACGCATTAAAGGCTCCAAAAGAGTTCCAGTCAGCTCTTGATTACAACCCTAATCTGAAGGATCTTTTAGTTGATTTAGGGGAAGATTGAGTATCAAAATATTATTTAATCCTCATCAATCTTATTTGTATCCTATTATGATATTGACATTGTATTAGCACTTTACATTAATTTATTAATTTCATCTACTTTTAAGTGTAATGTACTGCTATTTGTGCAAATGGTAGGTGATTTATCAGTTCTTTTGTTTATAATAGATATGTTTTCATTTATTTATCTCTATCGTTTGGTTTTAGAGGGCGAAAACCCGAAACAACCCCCGAACGGCCCCGTGAGTGGCACCAACACCTTCCATGGGACTAATGTAACTCGTAAGAACTTACCGCGCGATCACAGAACCCCCGGTTTGAGAATACGACGATAATTTGCATATATGCATCTGCATATATTCATATATGCGCATATATGCAGCCACATATATGCATCTGCATATAATATATGCGCATATATGCATCTGCATATATGCAGCATATATGCCATATATGTGCATATATGCAGCATATATGCACATATGCATCTGCATATATGCATTCTCTATGGATTGGTTTACATATTGAAAGCAAACGGATCGAGGTTTATATATTGCCTACTTGGATTGGTTTTCATTTATTTTTCAATTTTACATTTTGTATTCGTGGAATGATGTTATCAAATTGTTGTTGATGAATCATTTCACACTATTTAGGTAATTCCTATTGAGGTAATTCCCATTGAGGTCTCTGTATTCTTTGGTAATGTAGGTATAAAGCTTGGGGTTCTCTTTTAGGATATAAGTTGGTAGAAAGAGACATTATAGTGGCATGCATTGATTACAGGTGAACGTCATTTCACATTGTAAATATACTTTCTTAGACAAAATAAATACAGTTTCTTTAATACTAATAGAAATTCCTGACCACTAACTTCCTTATTGACCATGGCCAAAATTTAAACGATATATTTTGTTAAATGATATATTTTGGGTACAAGTTAAATGATATATTTTGTTAGATTGAGATTGTACTCTCCTATGATATATTTTATTCAAATAGTGAAATATCCTAATAGGTAATTTGTAAAAAGTCACGAAGGGTGAAAATGTAAAACAACCTTAAAACGGTCCCATAAGAGTCACGAACCCCTCGCACGGGACTAATGTGACCCGTAGGAACCGACCGCGTAGTCACGGGGCTCCCGGTTTGAGTGTATGATGTAAATTTGTAAAAAGTTAGACTTAAGCATAAAAATATGCCATCGAAGGGTGAAAACGTAAAATAGCCATAAAACGGTCCGGTAAGAGTCACGAACACCTCGCACGGGATTAATGTAACTCATAGAAACCGACCGCGTAGTCACGGGGCTCCCGGTGGAGTGAACGACGTAAATTTTCTAAAAAACATAGACTTGAGCATAAAAACATGCCATCGAAGGGTGAAAACGTACAACAAGCACAAAACGGTCCCGTAAGAGTCACGAACACCTCGCACGGGACCAATGTGACTCGTAGGAACCGACTGCGTAGTAACAAGGCATTCGGGTTGAGTGTACGACGTAAATTTGTAAAAAAATAGACTTGAGCATAAAAACATGCCATCGAAGGGTGAAAACCTAAAATAGCCACTAAACGGTCCGATAAGAGTCACGAACACCTCGCACGGGACAAATGTGGCTTGTAAGAACCGACGACATAGTCACGGGGCTCCCGATTTGAGTGTACGACGTAAATTTGCAAAAAGTTAGACTTGCATGCCATCGAAGGGTGAAAATATAAAACAACCTTAAAACGTCCCGTAAGAGTCACGAACACCTCGCACGGGACCAATGTAACTCGTAGGAACTGACCGCGTAGTCACGGCGCTCTCGGTTGGAGTGTACGACATAAATTTGTAAAAAATTAGATTTAAGCATAAAAGCATGCTATCGAAGGGTGAAAACGTAAAAAAGCCACAAAATTGTCCCGTAAGAGGCACGAACACCTCGCACGGGACCAATGTTAATAGTAGGAACCAAACGGGTAGTCACATGGATCCCGGTTTGAGTATACGACGTAAATTTGCAAAAAGTTAGACTTGAGAATAAAAAAGATGCCATCGAAGGGTGAAAACGTAAAACACCCACAAAACGGTCCCGCAAGAGTCACGAAAATCTCACACGGGACCAATGTAAGTCGTAGGAATCGACCGTGTAGTCACGGCGCTCCCGGCTTGAGTGTACGACATAAATTTGCAAAAAGTTATAATTAAGCATAAAAACATGCCATCGAAGGGTGAAAACATAAAACAAACACAAAATGGTCCCGTAAGAGTCACGAACACCTCGCACGGGACCAATGCGACTCATAGGAAACGATCATGTAGTCACGGGGCTCCCGTTTCGAGTATACGACGTAAATTTGCAAAAAGTTTGACTGAAGCATAAAAACATGCCATTGAATGGTGAAAATGCAAAACGAACAAAAAACGGTCCCGTAAGAGTCATGAACATCTCGCACGGGACCAATTTGAGTCGTAGAAATCAACCGCGTATATATATATATCTATATATCTATATAGTATCTATATATACATAATATATATATATATATATACACTAGCGTATGCCCGTGCCTTAAGGCACGACAAAATTTTTCAAAATACGTAATCGCGAAACGACAATAATTTTTCAAAGTACGTAATAGCGAAACGAAAAAATTTCGAAGTGTAATTTTAAAACAATGTCAAATAGTCCAATAACATTCAAATAGTCTAGATTCATCAAATAGATTCACATATAATACGAAATATACAATATTAATCCATCGAATTCACATTGTCTCAAAAAAACAAAGTGTCAAATTTTTAAAAAAATTGGGCATAATCTCCTTTGTTTATGAAACTATTCCCCCTGCTTAACAAATAACAAATAGTCCAACATCCAAATTGTCTAAATTCTTCAAACAAATTCACATATAAAATGAAATATACAATATTCACCAATCAAATTAACTATGTCTAAAAAAAATAAAGTGTCAATTTTAAAAAAAAATTGGACATAATCTCCTTTGTTTATTGGACTATCCACCCTATTTAAGGGTTAACAACAAATCCAACAAATTAAAAAAAAACTCCCAAATTCGAAGATGGGATCTAGAAGGCAGGGAAAGGAGAATATGTGGGACTTCCTCAAAATGTATGTGACATGGTGCTTCTGGATTAGGTGCTACTACTGCTGTCTTCCCATCCATTTTCCCACCTCTAGCCATGATCACTCTCTCCCTCTCGGTTTTCTGTACGATTTGACAAACAATAAACATAATTAATCAGTTTCTCGAACAAAGATACAATAACATAAGTAAATATACAATCAGTAAAATGAAATATGCAATCACATTCAAATTGTCTAAATTCGAGATTGATTCAGCCGGATCCAATTGGATTACCTCTTTTATACAAAAATGCAGTTTCAAGTTTGATCCCATCATATTTCGTCTACAAATAAAATAAATAATAATATTAAGAAAAAGGAACTATTTGAATAATTGCATATGCATATATGCGAGTGCATATATGAAGAGTGCGTGTGTGTGTGTTTGTGTGTGAGTGGGAAAGGGGGGAGGGGAGGGGCAGGGGGCGCGTGTGTGCGTGTGCATGTTTGTGTGTGCGCGCATGTGCGCGTGTAAGTGGAGAAGGGGGGAGGGGACGGGGCAGGTATGCATATATGCAATCTGCATATAAGCAGTGCATATATGTTATGCATATATGCTATGCATATATGTAGTGCGTGTGTGCGTGTGAGTGGGGAAAGGGGGAGGGGATGGGGTAGGTATGCATATATGCAGTGCGAGTGTTTGCGTGTGTTTATGTGCGCATGTAAGAGTGGTAAATGGGGGAGGGAACGTGTAGGGGGCGGGTGTGTGCTTGTTTGTGTGTGTGTGCATGAGTGGGGAAGGGGGGAGGGGAGGGGAAGGGGGAGCATGTGTGCGTGTGTATGTGTGTGTGTGTTTGTGTGTGCATGTGTGCGTGTGAGTGGGGAAGGGGGGAGGGGACGAGGTAGGTATGCATATATGCAGTGCATATATGGAGTGCATTCGTGTGTTTGTGTGCGCGTGTGTGAGTGGGAAAGGGGGGAGGGGACGGGAGGGGGGTGCATGTGTGCGTGTGTTTGTGTGCACATGTGTGTGTTTGTGTGCGCATGTGTTCGTGTGAGTGGGGAAGGGGGGAGGGGACGGGGCAGGTATGCATATATGCAGTGCATATATGCATATGCATATATGTAGTGCGAGTGTGTGCGTGTGTGAGTGGGTAAGGGGGGAGGGGACGGGTAGGTATGCATATATGAAATCTGCATATATGCAGTGCATATATACATATGCATATATGTAGTGCGAGTGTGTTTGTGTGCGCGTGTGTGAGTAGGAAAGGGGGGAGGGGACAGGCAGGGCGCGCGTGTGTGCGTGTTTCTGTGTGTGCTTGTGTGAGTGGGCAAGGGGGAGGGGACGGGAAGGGGGAGCCTGTGTGCATGTGTGTGTGTGTGTTTGTGTGCACATGTGTGCGTGTGTGAGTGGGGAGGGGACAAGGAAGGTATGCATATATGCAGTGCATATATGTAGTGCGTGCGTGTGTTTGTGTGCGCGTTGGAAAGGGGGGAGGGGACGGGAGGGGGGAGCATGTGTGTGTTTGTGTGCGCATGTGTGCATGTGTGTGTGTTTGTCTGCGCATGTGTGCGTGTGTGAGTGGGGAGGGGACGGGCATGTATGCATATATGCATATGCACATATGTAGTGTGTGCGTGTGCGTGTGTGGGTGTGCGTGTGTGCGTGCGTGCGTGTGTGTGTGTGCGCGTGTGTGAGTGGGAAAGGGGGGAGAGGACGGGCAGGGGGCGCGTGTGTGCGCGTGTGTGAGTGGGAAAGGGGGAGGGGACGGGAGGGTGGAGCATGTGTGTGTGTGTGTGTGTTTGTGTGCGCATGTGTGTGTTTGTGTGGGCATGTGTGTGTGTGAGTGGGGAAGGGGGAGGGGATGGGTCAGGTATGCATATATGCAGTGCATATATTTATATGCATATATGTAGTGCGAGTGTGTGCGTGTGTGTGTGTGTGCGTGCGTGCGTGTGTGCGTGTGTGAGTGGGAAGGGGGAGGGGACGGGCAGGGGGTGCGCGTGTGTGTGTGCGTGTGTGAGTGGGGAAGGGGGGAGGGGACGGGAAGGGGGACCATGTGTGCGCGTGTTTGTGTGTTCGTGGGGAAGAGGGGAGGGGGCGGGGCAGGGGGCGCGTGTGTGCGTGTGCGTGTACAACGTAAGCAATGGCACGAAACATTATACTACTAAAAGAGGGTTATCCCCGTATCAGTAGCTACGGGTAATACCATTTAGTGTAACACTTACGGGTGATGTCTATAATAACAATTAACGAATAATTAACTTAAAATAATATAACATCTATACTAAAAGTATTGAATACACTAAATAAAATGCGATCTAATATGTATACCTGAAAAAAAAACTCTTCGGTGAACATCGCTACAGACATGGATGATATGCAATATTAGTGTACACGTAACATCCACCATGATGCGACTACAAGAAATTAGTGTACATGCAATATTAGATTGTTGAGGGAGATAATAAGATCATCTGCAAAACAAAAATATAAGAAACACATTAAAGTTCAAAAACATTGATCATAGAAACAAATTTAAGATAACTAATTTTTACAAAACTTATAGCTTCAGTAACATTTCTTCGTTGTAACTCCCTCATGTCAACAACTCCATTTCTCTCATTCTCTTCATGTAGGTAATCTGAGTTGTTTAACTGGTGTAAGAACTCTGCAACAACACAGACAAAGTACACCAGTATTATCAAACCGAACATCACATCAAAACCAAAACAAAAGTCAGATCTTACCTCTTGCTGGTGGCAGCAGCAATCAGGGAAGGAGGAAAGCTCGACGGGACAGCAGTTGTCATCGGCAGGCAACATGGCTGCATCGACAGGGTGTGTTCGTGTGGAGTTCTGTATAATCAAGATTGATCAACAATTGTACATTGGACATGAATATGCACCTATTTTGTCTGTTCAACGTATATACA
Organism: Sambucus nigra; assembly: GCA_949130495.1. Taxonomy (NCBI): domain Eukaryota; kingdom Viridiplantae; phylum Streptophyta; class Magnoliopsida; order Dipsacales; family Adoxaceae; genus Sambucus; species Sambucus nigra. The sequence goes on along the minus strand of OX422216.1, from coordinate 91,617,673 downwards.
TAGTGGTTTCATTGTTAATGCTATTCAAATTGATTATGCATGCTGTTCAAATTACATGGTTGAACCATGAATTTATTAAGCTTCATTATTCAAATTTCAATCACCTATTTGGACATGAATATGCACCTTAGATGTCCAAATTTATTATGAAATTTGGTATGTCCAAATTGATTATTCAAGAAACTTGTAGATGAATATAAATTTCATGGTTAAGCCATGAAATTTGAAATTTGGAACAGCATGCACCTATTTGGACATGGACATCAATATGCACCTATGTGAACGGTATGCATGACACGCACACTGTTATGTTATGTACGTCCGAATGTGTGTCAGAAACACTGTAATAAAATAAGTATAAACTGCAATTTGGAACTTCAAGTAGCACCTATTTCTCCTCGTATGTTCAAGTATACATGTTGGACATGAATATATGCACCTTGGACATGAATAGGTACATTGTCTATTTTTACATAGTAGCACCTTGGACATATATGTTATCAAGTAGCCATAAAATAGTACTCAATAAAATAGTATCACCTTGGAACATATAGTAGCACCTTGAACATACATGAATATGTACAAATAGCAATAAAATAGCACCTGGGAACAGACATGAATATATATGTGTATAGATATTTTTACATAGTACTCATGAGTGTAAAAATAGTACTCATGAGTGTAAAAATAGTACTCATGTCTGTACAGATATTTTTACATAAAATTGCTATTTTTACATAGTAGCACCTTGAACTGGTATCGAATTCAAAACTTGAAAACATATTGAAAGGTTTTTAACTGTGTGCAAAAGTCCATAACCTTGAATGAGAAATGATGTATGGCATCTTGATAATGACACAACCACTAAAACATCAGGCCACAAACAGGGCAATAAGATCCATCAGGACCGTCACGAACTATACCATAAAAAGCAAAAAGTAAATGGAATGATGCCATATTAGAAATCAGTTCAATGTAAATAAGTTCAATGCTATTACAAACAAATATGGTACCATTTCTTGCATTAGCCACAGATAATATATCATTCAGCAACAGATATTAGCAACATATAATATATCATTCAACAACAAATCAGTTCAATGCATATATTCACAGATATTAGCAACAGATATGTCAAACGAAGAAAATCCTTGATTCCAGCCCCTCCATCACTCGAGGGCCTGTAAATATTTGCCCACTTGACGAAGATGCAAATATCTTCTCATTTCTTATAAACATAAAATTCGAGCCAATTGATAGTTCAGATCTATGCAGTATTAAGTTGAAGATTCAAATGAAAAAGAAAATTTAATAGTAACAATTTACAAACAAACTAAAGTAAAAAAAAAAGAAGGGGAAGTGATAGTAACCTTGCCAGTAAAATCAAGGACCATTTCAAGTAGGAGAGACAGAGCTACAATAACAGTGCAAATTTCCAGTGCCCCTGTAGAAAACCTAGAAATTATGAGTCCTCACAGAAATCGACATAAAACCAAACTCGGAATGTTTTTACTCACACAGGAGTCTACATAACCCAGAAGTTTTGTTTTCGGATGGTATCAAAAGAGGCATGCTACTACATCAAAAAAGATTCAAATGAAAAAGAAAATTTAATACTAACAATTTAAAAACAAACTAAAGTAAAAAAAGGGTAGAATCAAGGACCCTTTCAAGTAGGAGAGACATAGCAACAACAACAGTGCAAATTTCTACTGCCCCTGTAGAAAACCTAGAAATTATGAGTCCTCACAGAAATCAACATAAAACCAAACCCAAATTTTTTTTACTCACATAGGAGTCTACATAACCCGGAAGTTTATTTTCGGATGGTACCAAACTTTGACATCAAAAGAGTTATGTTACTACATAAAAAATACATATATTTAGAGGTCTGTACAACCACAAAAATATACAAAAAAATGTGAATCCTCACCAGAGTCGACAGAAAAAGCCATATGGGTAGCGTGTTGAGAAAAGTGTCCGTGTTAAAAAAAAAATCCAGATGGGCGTACACCGGTGAGGGGTAGCGTGTTGAAAAAATCTAGATAGGGGTACGCCGATGAGGATGAGGATGAGGGTGAGGGGTGTTTGTTGCGTCCGACGGCGTTGAGAGAAAAGAGGGGGACAGCGGAGAGAGAAAAGTAATAGATGAGAGGAATGGGGGGAAGTGTAATCGTGGGTTTAGAACTTCAATAGTTGGTGGGAGGGGTGATTGCAAATGCAGATTTCATAAATCCGAGAATGCCCCCAAATTTTGAATTAAGGTGTAAGATTCATGAGTAGAAAAAGAGGGGGAAATCAAATAATAGAGGAGTAGGTTTGTAAAAAGGAAGTAAATATGATCTCAACCAATAAAATATGTAAGGAGGTGGCATCGATCTGCACCGTTGAAAATGTGTACATTTTCAAAAACCAAGCTCCCATATTATATATATATATATATATATATATATACTAGGGTATACCCGTGCCTGAAGGCACGTTGATAATAGTAAAATGGCAAAAAAATTCAAAATACGAAATTGGAAAAGGAGACAAATTCAGTTCCCCAACAAAACAAAATATAATTTTAAAAAAAGTCTACTCGACATGAATTCATATTTTTTTATAACCATAAAAGTCTACACGACATTAATTCATATTTTTTTTACCTATGTCGACCATGACACCACGTAAAAGCAGCACAATATAAAATATTTTTTAGAACCGAAAATGAATCCGATAAAAATAAAAATAACACTATAATGTTGTGTCATTCTTATTTTTATCAGAATAACATGACACTAACTTTTGAATGTGTACATCGTTGATAGAACCATATGTTGTCTTTAGTTCGCAACAAATAAATATTTTTAGTGCTAATTATACGATGTCATGTGACATCGTGTTCATAAGTAGTGTTATCATGTATTAACCTTTTGATCATGTTTTTACTCGTATTAAATTTGGAGTCAAAATTTGGTGTCAAAATTGTTTAACATGTCAAAATTGGGTGAAAAAAATGCCATGTACTTTCATGTTAAAATGGATGTAAAAGTTGTTAACCATGTCAAAATTTGGTGTCAATATTTTTTTCATCATTTTAGTCATGTATTTTCATGTTAAATTAGTTGTCAAAATTGTTAACCTTGTTAGTCGTGGCATGTTGTGTTTGTATCCAAAAAACCATGTTCATAGCACATTCACAATAGATAAACAATTTTTGAAATAACCTATGCTACGAACCTATTACTTTAAAAAATACGGCACGACACAATAGAGAATTTTTTCTTAACATGACATGATAAATAAATATGATTCGATTGGACATAATTAGATCCGACCCAACACGACACGATTGGACACGATTGGCGAATAATTGAAAAAATTAATTGATCTAAAAAGGATCGATAGTGGATCTACAGAATGTCTATAACATGACATTAATTGGGTCACTAACGTGTCCTATAGATGAACAAATCCACTTCTAATTTAAAATTAATAACAAAGCTAGAGGGAATAAATTTTAATGTATTTATTTCCAATCGTTCACCGCATTAAAAAAATGTCAGGCTCATAGAGATGCACCCACAACCACACAACAATTTAGTTTATCTACCCAATATAAAATCTAAGATAACGCAATTTATTCACCTCCCATATGATCAAACAGATGAGAGTTGTGCAAAGAATCATTCCAAAATATTGAATCATGTATAATTGGTGTCATAAAGTAGATGCCAATTCCTCTATAAAGAGATTGATGCTTTGGCGACGATGGCGATGGCGGCGATGGCAATAATAACAGCGATGACTCGATGAACCAAAAATGAGAAAAACAAATGTTCAAGTCTAGTTAATATACCCCAAAACATGATATTTAAAGACAATGCATATGTATAAAAGAAATAGTATACCTTCATCATTTCCATCTCAGAAGTGGCTGGTGGATCACATGATGAAGCTCGGGTATTCAAAGTCATTATCAGAATGGATAGGCAGTAATCTTAAGAAATCGAGGGAAAATTAGACATGGGTTTGTAATCTAGAGAATGCTACTCAGATGAGATTTTCAATTGTTTTTGGGAAATTGACTATTGGCCTCTTTTGGATAATCCACCAAATGGGATGAAGATATCAATTGTGCGGGCTGAGAACAGTGATCGGGGGTTCACCTTGCTACTGCTCAGAAAGTTAATGAAATGGAGTAATGAGAGCTGGACAATGAATAACAGATAAAGTCATATACATATATTAAAGTCATATAGATGAAAAGTACATCCTTAGATAAAATACAAATCCCACACATGTATCCAAGAGCAGACTTCCCCGACTGCATACTAATTTCATGGCAACTTCATGTTGGTTTAAATACTGCCAAGTGAAAATACACAGAGAAATTACTCACTTGACTGCAGATATAAGTACATAGAACCTTCAGAGTTTTACTTATTCTCGCATTATTATACCTTGCAAATGAGTTCCCCTTGAAAACCACCATCCACCATCAAATTGTCTTTAACAGCCATAGCGTTTATCTGAACTCTGGAAAGAGTTTGAGACAAAGATCTAGGATACTTCTACAGAAGAAATTTTTCTCCGTTTACGCTGGGAACTGCATTTTTTGGATCCATTTTCCATTGAACCATCTTCGGTACTGCGATGTTCATCTGCGGGGAATACATTCAAGCTCAAATCGCATGTGATGTACTAACCTTGTTAATATGATAATTAAGTAATGAAATATCAAGTGTCATTAAAAATGAAGAGTGGGCATACATCAGTTCCAATTTTATAACCCATGTCTTTCTGTTCAGAAAAATAAACTAAAGAAGAAAATAAACTTCAGGTGTTGTATGTAACATGAGGAAATGTAAACACTGCTATTTAATTCATTTTCATGAGGAAATGTAACATAGTTGAGTACACCGAATGTAATAGCAGTGCACGCTGCATTCGAAATTATGTAATAGCAGTTAAATGTAACGTGAGGAAATAGCAAAGTACACTGAATGCTGTAGAGTACATTTCGTGTTAATAACAGTGAGGAAATGTAATATCAGTGTTTACATTTTGTTTCAAAGTCTGCAACCTTCATTTTTGTGAATTAGAGGAATCTTTCATTTATTTGATAACACCCTGTCAGGTTTTAAAAAAAAAATACTGTGATTGTATCCTTTTTTATGTTAAAAATTGAACATAGAACATGTATTAACACAGTGAACACAGAACATTTTATGTTAAAAATTGAACATAGAACATTTTTTGTTCTAGAAATACCCAAAAAATACCCTGTCTAGAAATACCCTGTCAATATGTCAAAAAAAAACAAAACAAAATTATATCCCCTGTCAATATGCGTCGAAATACACAATGAACAAAATGAAAAGCCAAATATTCAAGAACAAAATGAACAGCCAAAAAATACGATTAGAACTAAAAAATTAGAACAACCAAAAAAATGATTAGAACAAAACGATTCGAGAACAGTTGTTGATCTTCAATGAAAAGTCAAAAAAATGATTTGAACAGTTATTGATGTACATTTGAGAGGAAAATCGTGGAGTCTGAGCCAGCCATTTAAGAAATCTTGGTGCTCTTCCATAACCAAGACCTTCTTTGAATCACATCCAAAGTCAGATACACGTACAAAATAATAACTTCGAGAACTTCAAGAAATCAAAAACTTTAAGTAGCCCAAACATCGTGATCTATAAAAACAAATATCAAATCAGAAAACCCTACATATAAAACTTCATACCAATGAGAGAGAAAATATATGGTGTGTTTCCACCCACCTCATCTTCATCAACAACACCAATATATGTTTTACCAAACAAAAAAAGGGCCATCTTGATAAAAAAAAAATAGAAAAAGAAGGGACTGAAGGGTCGTGGTGTCGGCGAGCTCCATGACTGTGAGATCCGTGATGGGGAAGAAGATGGGTTTTACTTTTTCTCGTTTATCCTCCCTATCGTATCAGCCCTAAGCCCCCAAACCAACAATGGATGCGTTCAAATCTAAATACACGGAGAGAGGTGCGGCGTAGCGAGGAGAGAGGGATTTTTTATGTAGTATGTTTTTTAGTTTGCTGATGAGAGAATGGGGGAGAAGGTGAGAATGATAGAAATGTTATGTTTGTTTGAGAAATGTGAGAGGGTGTGAGCGGGGGGAAGTTGAGAAATATTATGGTTCTTACAAAAGTACCCCCTATTTTGAATTAAAGTAGAAATTTGGCAAGCAAAAAAAGAGAGGGAAATCAAAAATTTGAGGGACAAAATAGAAACTGAAGAAAATATCATAAAGATGACATCATCTTTTAATCTTATGACATATATAAGATAACTACTTTATATATATATATATATATATATATATATATATATATATATATATATATATATATATATATATATATATATATGTGTGTGTGTGTGTGTGTGTGTGTAGGTTCTCAAAGCTGAGATCCATTATGAAGAGAATAAAACTCAAGAACTTTTGGTGGAGCTGAACAAAGTTAAGGCTAAATTAAATGATGCCTTATCATTTGGGGAGTAATTCTGGTTTCAAAAGTTCAAAAGGCAGTGGATCAAAAATGGAGATAGGAACTCTAAATACTATCATTCATTGGTGAATCAACATAGAAGGAATTGATTGATTCATAGAATAAAAAATGAGGACATCAACTTAGAGGAGTCAACTGAAGGAATGTCTAACACTGTTATTTATTATTTTTAAAATTTATTCACTGCACGTTCTACTGAGTCATTTGAAGTGTTAACTTATATCCCTGCCTTGGTGACTAACTAAATGAATGAAGATATGGAAAGGATTCCTGATGACATAGAAATTTTGGAAGCTCTTAAAAGTATTAATCCAAACAGTGTTGCATGTCTAGATGGTTTAAACAACTCGTTCTTTATTCAATGTTAGGGCATTATCAAAAAATATTTAGTGTCAACTATTCAATCCTTATTTCTTAGAGCTGAAATTCCAAAATCCCGGGGGGGGGGGGACCCAAAATATGCCTTATTACTAAAATTCCAAACCCCTCCTCTTGCACTGACTTTAGACCAATTAGTCTATGCAATGTCTCCTATAAAATTTTCTAAAAAATCCTCAACTCTAAACTTTCTTCTTTTCTTCTAAGCCTCATTTCCCCATTCGAATTAGGTTTTGTCAAAAATAGAAACATTTAGACAACATCTTACTTAGTCAGGGAATGATGCAACATCTATGCAAGCCTTTTCATTTTAGCCTCAGAAGCATTAAATAGAGGTCTTCATAATCTCATGCTAAATGGCAAAATTAAATACTTCTCTTATCCTAGATGATGTGATTCAATTCGCCATCTTAGTTTTGCAGATGACCTTATCATTTTCACTTAGGGTTCTAAAAGTTGTCTAGATATTCTAATGGATTTTCTAAAGTTATATGAAAAATAATTAGGTCTTTCAATTAATTGAAAAAAGAGTAGCTTCATTATGGGGAACAAAGCAAATAGGAGCCATATTAAAAGTGTTGCAGATCTCACAAACATTAAACAAGAAAATGGCAGTATTAAAAACATGGTGTTAGAGGGTGAAAACTCGAAACATCCCCCGAACGGCCCCATGGGTGGCACCAAAACCTCCCACGGGACCAATGTAACTCGTAGAAACTGACCCCGCAGCCGCGGGTCTCCCAGTTTGAGAATACGGTGGTAATTTGCATATTTTCAGACTTAGGCTTAAAAACATGGCGATAGAGGGTGAAAACCCAAAATAGCGCCCGAACCGCCCCGTGGGTGGTGCCAACACCTCCCACGGGACCACTGTAACTCGTAGGAACTGACCGCGCAGTCGCGAGACTCCCGATTTGAGAATACGATGATAATTTGCATATTTCTAAATTTAGGAAAAACATAGCATTAGAGGTTGAAAACTCGAAACAATCACCGAACGGTCCCGTGGGTGGCACCAACACCTCCCACGGGACCAATGTAACTCATAGGAACTGACCTCATAGCCGCGGGTCTCCCGATTTGCGAATACGGCTGTAATTTGCATATTTCTAGACTTAGGCTTAAAAACATGGCGTTAGAGCGTAAAAACACGAAACATCCCCCGAACAGCCCCGTGGGTGGCACCAACACCTCCCACGGGACCAATGTAACTCGTAGGATCTGACCCCGCAGCCGTGGGTCTCCCGGTTTGAGAATACGATGGTAATTTGTATATTTTTAGACTTAGGCTTAAAAACATGGCGTTAGAGGCTGAAAATTCAAAACAGGCCCCAAACGTCCCCGTGGGTGGCACCAACACCTCCCACGGGGTCAATGTAACTCGTAGGAACTGACCCTGCAGCCGCGGGTCTCCCGGTTTGAGAATACAACGGTAATTTGCATATTTCTAAACTTATGCTTAAAAACATGGCGTTACAGGGTGAAAATCCAAAAAAGCCCCCGAACCGCCCCGTGAGTGGCACCAACACCTCCCACAGACTAATGTAACTCGTAGGAACTGACCCCGCAGCCGCGGGTCTCCCGATTTGAGAATACGATGATAATTTGCATATTTCTACACTTAGGCTTAAAACACATGGCGTTAGAGGATAAAAACTCGAAACAGCCCCCGAACGGCCCCGTGGGTGGTACCAACACCTCCCACGGGACCAATGTCTCGCAGGAACTGACCTCGTAGCCGCGGGTCTCCTAGTTTGAGAATACGACGATAATTTGCATATTTCTAGACTTAGGCTTAAAAACATGGTGTTAGAGGGTGAAAAATCGGAACAGCCCCCGAACGGCCCCGTGGGTGGCACCAGCACCTCCCACGGGACCAATTTAACTCGTAGGAACTGACCCCGCAGCGATGGGTCTCCCGATTTAAGAATACGACAGTAATTTGCATATTTCTGGGCTTAGGCTTAAAAACATGGCGTTAGAGGGTGAAAACCCAAAACAGCTCCCAAACCGCCCCGTGGGTGGCGCCAACACCTCCCACGGGACCAATGTAGCTCGTAGGAACTGACCGTGCAGCCGCAAGACTCTCTATTTGAGAATACAATGATAATTTGTATATTTTTAGATTTAAGCAAAACATGGTGTTAGAAGGTGAAAACTCGAAACAACCCCCGAACGGCCCAATGGGTGGCACCAACACCTCCCACGGGACCAATGTAACTCGTAGGAACTAATCTCATTGCCGCGGGTCTCCCGGTTTGAGAATACGACGGTAATTTGCATATTTCTAGACTTAGGCTTAAACACATGGAGTTAGAGGGCGAAAACTCGAAAAAGTCCCCAAACGGCCCCGTGGGTGGCACCAACACCTCCCACGGGACCAATATAACTCGTAGGAACTGACCCCACAGCCGCGGGTCTCCCGGTTTGAGAATACGATGATAATTTGCATATTTCTAGACTTAGGCTTAAAAACATGGCGATAGAGGGTGAAAACTCAAAACAGCCCCTGAACGTCCCCGTGGGTGGCACCAACACCTCTTACGGGACCAATATAACTCGTAGGAACTGATCCCATAGCCTCGGGTCTCCCGGTTTGAGAATACGATGGTAATTTGCATATTTTTAGACTTAGGCTTAAAAACATGACATTAGAGGGTGAAAACTCAAAACAGCCCCCGAACGGCCCCGTGGGCGGCACCAACTCCTCCCACGGGACCAATATAACTCGTAGGAACTTACCCTGCAGCCGCGGGTCTCCCGATTTGAGAATACGATGGTAATTTGCATATTTCTAGACTTAGGCTTAAAAATATGGCGTTAGAGGGTGAAAACTCGAAACAACCCCCGAATGGCCCCGTGGGTGGCACCAACACCTCCCACGCGACCAATGTAACTCGTAGGAACTGACCCCATAGCTGCGGGTCTCCCGGTTTGATAATACGACGGTAATTTGTATATTTCTAGACTTAGGCTTAAAAATATGGCGTTAGAGGGTGAAAACTCGAAACAGCCCCCGAACGTCCCCGTGGGTGGCACCAACACCTCCCACGGGACCAATATAACTTGTAGGAACTGACCGCGCTGTCGTGAGACTCTCGGTTTGAGAATACAATGATAATTTGTATATTTCTAGATTTAAGCAAAACATAACGTTATAGGGTGAAAACTCGAAACAACCCCCGAACGGCCTCGTGGGTGGCACCAAGACCTCCCACGGGACTAATGTAACTCGTAAGAACTAACCTCGCAGCTGCTGGTCTCCCGGTTTGAGAATACGATGGTAATTTGCATATTTCTAGACTTGGTCTTAAAAACAAGGCGTTAGAGGGTGAAAACCCAAAACAGCCCCCGAACCGCCCTGTGGGTGGCGCCAACACCTTCCACGGGACCAATGTAGCTCGTAGGAACTGACCGCGCAGCCGGGAGACTCTCGATTTTAGAATACGATGATAATTTGTATATTTCTAGATTTAAGCAAAACATGGCGTTAGAGGATGAAAACTCGAAACAGCCCCCGAACGTCCCCGTGGGTGGCACCAACACCTCCCACGGGACCAATGTAACTCGTAGGAACTAACCTCATTTCCGCGGGTCTCCCGATTTGAGAATACGACGGTAATTTACATATTTCTAGACTTAGGTTTAAAAACATGACGTTAGAGGGTGAAAACTCGAAATAGCCACCGAACGTCCTCGTGGGTGGCACCAACACCACCCACGGGACTAATGTAACTCGTAAGAACTAACCTCGCAGCCGCGGGTCTCCCGGTTTGAGAATACGACGATAATTTGCATATTTCTAGACTTAGGCTTAAAAACATGGCGATAGAGGGTGAAAACTCAAAACAGCCCCCGAACGTCCCCGTGGGTGGCACCAACACCTCTTACGGGACCAATATAACTCGTAGGAACTGATCCCATAGCCTCAGGTCTCCCGGTTGGAGAATACGATGGTAATTTGCATATTTCTAGACTTAGGCTTAAAAACATGACATTAGAGGGTGAAAACTCGAAATAACCCCCGAATGGCCCCGTGGGTGGCACCAACTCCTCCCACGGGACCAATGTAACTCGTAGGAACTGACCCCGCAGTCGTGGGTCTCCCGATTTGAGAATACGATGGTAATTTGCATATTTCTAGACTTAGGCTTAAAAACATGGCGTTAGAGGATGAAAACTCAAAACAGGCCCCGAACGGCCCCGTGGGTGGAACCAACACCTCCCACGCGACCAATGTAACTCGTAGGAACTGACCTCGCAGCCGCGGGTCTCCCGGTTTGATAATACGACGGTAATTTGCATATTTCTAGACTTAGGCTTAAAAATATGGCGTTAGAGGGTGAAAACTCAAAACAGCCCCCGAACGTCCCCGTGGGTGGCGCCAACACCTCCCACGGGACCAATATAACTCGTAGGAACTGATCGTGCTGTCGCGATACTCCCGGTTTGAGAATACAATGATAATTTGTATATTTCTAGATTTAAGCAAAACATAGCGTTAGAGGGTGAAAACTCGAAACAACCCCCGAACGGCCCCATGGGTGGCACCAAGACCTCCCACGGGACTAATGTAACTCGTAAGAACTAACCTCGCAGCTGCTGGTCTCCCGGTTTGAGAATACGACGGTAATTTGCATATTTCTAGACTTAGGCTTAAAAACATGGCGTTAGAGGGTGAAAACTCGAAATAGCCCCCGAATCGCCCCGTGGGTGGCACCAACACCTCCCACGGGACCAATGTAACTCGTAGGAACCGACCCCACAACCGCGGGTCTCCCAGTTTGAGAATACGACGGTAATTTGCATATTTCTAGACTTAGGCTTAAAAATATGGTGTTAGAGGATGAAAACTCGAAACAGCCCCCGAACGTCCCCGTGGGTGGCACCAACACCTCCCACGGGACCAATGTAACTCGTAGGAACTGATCCCACAACTGCGGGTCTCCTGGTTTGAGAATACGACGGTAATTTGCATATTTTTAGACTTAGGCTTAAAAACATGACGTTAGAGGGTGAAAACTCGAAACAGCCCCCGAACGTCCTCGTGGGTGGCACCAACACCTCTCACGGGACCAATGTAACTCGTAGGAACTTACCCCGTAACCGCGGGTCTCAAAACAACGGTAATTTGCATATTTGTACTTGGTTACTGATAATTTTAACTCATATATGCAATTTTTCAGCTTGATTAAATTTTTTGTAAAACTATTTGGTTATTGATATTTTTTTATGTATCCTATCATTTATAGGATTTTTGCACGCGGAACAAACGAAGGATGCAATGGTCTACAGCATGAAGATTTTTTATATGTTGTGGACATTCAGGATTTTGTTTTTTGTGTTACAGCCGTGCGGGCTTTTATAATTTGATTGTTGAATTTTATGGCCGAGCGGGCTTTATAATAAGTAGGTTTTACATTTACAGGTTTTGGAATGTCAAGAAAATAGAGGAAACTCTGCCCAATTTTTTTTGGTCTGTGAATTATTAAGACGCATAATATTTATAAGTTTGTATATATATTTGTTTATTAACAACGTTCTCGATTCGCAGTTTGTGATTGTACCCCCAATTTTTGGTGCACTCACAGGACCCCCAATTTTAGGATTGGACCAAAAAAATACATTTTTTTAAATTTTAGTTAAATATGGTCATGGACTTTGTCCATAACCATTTTTATTTCTTTTGTCACGCATAAAAATGGTCGCGGACTTGGGCCGCGACCATTTTTTATATTTTTGGTCACGGTTATGGGTCATGGCCAAAGTTCGCAACCATTTTTTTCCTTTTTTTCATCACGGTCGTGGGTCACGGACTTGGACCGCGATCAATTTTTTCTTATTTTTTTGTCATGGTCGTGGATCGCGTACTTTGGCCGTGATCAATTTGTGACGGTTGCGGGTCACGGCTGAGAGCCGCGACCATTTATTTTTTATTTTTTTTTGTCACGGTGTGGGGCACGAACTTTGGCCGCGACCAATTTGTCACGGTTGTAGGTCACGACCGTGGGCCACGACCAATTTGTCACGGTTGTGGGTCACGGATTAGGGCGGCGACCCGTCACGGCATGGGTCATGACCCAAGTCCGTGGCCATTTGCTGTGACCCCTTCTCGGCCATGACCATTTTTTGGTCACGGACTTGGGCCGCGACCCACGAAAATAGTCACGCCAGAAATGGTCACGGCCCAAGTCCGCGACCCACTATTTTGGTCAGGGATTTTGGCCGTGACCAATCGCCAGTTTTTGTGTAGTGATATTTAGGGGTAACCACTAGGGTTTTAAACTTGGATGGAGTTGGGAAATCAACAATTGCCTAAATAAAATGAGATCCCTTGACAAGATTTTGTTATAATGGATTCTTTGCCTTTGCCATTTCTCCCAACCGATCTTCTAATCGTTGGATTGATCCTTTTACATGAAGGATTTCCTGCATTGGATATATTCGAAGCAACTCAACCATCCCGACCATGTGTTTGTGCTGAGCTCTCTTCCTGAGAAGTCTTCTCGACGTGCACAGAACATCGCACACTTTATCTAGACCTGATTGAGGCTTCATGATGTTCGGCAGGGTGTTCATTGGTTCGGGATAACTCTCTGGGATTATTCTTATTTCGTCGGGGTCCCAAATGATCAAAACGAAAAGCTTTACACTTGTTTTGTCCCAAGAAAGAGAATGGTCGTCATAGAATTCTGTGGACCCGAGTTATGAGCTTACTCCCGGACGGTAAGACCTATCGTGTGAAGACTTGGAATAGCTATATCGGCTATGCCTAGGAGGCGGAGGTGGTATTTCTCTCCTCAGCGAAGGACCTGTATTTTGCCTGGAAAGGGCTGGAAACCTGGCTTGTAATGATTGAGCCAATCGCCTCTTGGTTTTTTGCATGTAATCTTGACCCCTGGCAATACTGGCAAGAATTCCATGTAAGTCTGTTGCTATAAGTAGAGCAGATGGGATGGTAGTGTTGCCTTCATTTCTGGTACTACTCTCAGGGTCATTCATTTTCCCTTGAACAAAGACGTATAAGATAGAGAACGGTAATAGACATACGTTCCCACATACGGCGTTAATCTGTTGATGTCAAAAAATGGACTAGATCCAAATTTCTAATCACATATAAAATATAATATGCAATGAAATAATCATACAAGAGACAAAGAGTTTTAAAGTGGTTCATCTAAGAAAGAAAGCCTACCTCCACTGTTATTGTATTGATTCGAGTGATTATAAAAAGCTAGGTACTCTTGTTATAAAGAGTAACTTAGAATCCATTATATCTTTCCTTTTGTGAAAGGAATACAATGTATTATGGTGATCCCGAGATTAAGGGTTAGAATGCCTTTATATATTCAAGCATTTACACCTGTGTATAATGAATGCGATGGTTGATAGTCTAGACCACATGCGGAAGGACCCTTGGTTATTTCCTCAAGTAGTGACTATTTATCTACTTTGATGATCTGCATTCTTCATGTTCGTCTGCCTGCCTACCGAGTAACTATCTTCGAGGCTAATGAAGTGGCTGTTGACTAGGATTGTTGCCACGTAAGGAGACACGTGCCCATATCTGATTGGTCCACGTAGGTGGATAATTTTTGGTGTCAACAATAAGTATGCACATAAGACCCCCCGCCCCCCCTCCCCAACAAAATTTCAAGATGCATAATCTCTATAAGTGTATTTGTACAAGGCTTCCCCCACAAAGGTTAAAGGTAAAGAATCTGAAACTCCGAGAACATTATTAAATTACACAATACAAGGTTATGAACTTCATAATCTCATTAGTTTGTAGTATGCTACTAAAAAATTCATTTCATACTACAACCATCCAAGTATATCTCACCATGAGAAAAATATGATCTCTAGATTGCAAAAAATTTACTACAAATAATCGATATGATATGTAGTTTGATGTTGTATTTATTCCCACCCTAGTTATCATTCAACAGACCCCAATTATAAAACTTGAGTTTTAAACATTGTTGGGCACAAAAAAACCACAATAGCGCAATTAATATACCCTACTTTAAGTTGAACTATGCTTTGATAATAGTACAAACAAAAATTACCTTTACTTCAACTTGATATTACAAATAGAACAACAAAAGATTTTTACTCAATATCTTTCTCTAACAAAATGAAAAATTTAACGCAAGAAAGAATGTTAAAACCTATCATTATTATGCTCCTTATCCAATCTATGGGATACAATAATACTCTGAAATACATTTTCTTCCAATTTGTGAGTCCATCACAACAAATAATGGTTTAAGTTTCAATAAATAGCCTCACTAAACATCCTTAATGAACAACCCCTGTAATACTCCAAATTATAGTAGTAAATTTTTATTTATGATAAATAATATGTACTTCGCTCTTAAACATTATTATATAGATGTATTGATGATATTGACATGTATTATTATACTATCTACCATGAGAAAAATATGATCAGTATATTGCAAAAAAGTGAATACAAAAAAACAATATGATCTGTAGTTTGATGTACACTAATAAGAACACATGATAGAAACCTAATTACAATGTATACTGTTCCTTCTTATGTACTAAAGCTAATAGATGTGGGTCTTGCAAATAGTTTCGGAGACAAATATATATATATATATATATATATATATATATATATATATATATATATATATATATATATATATATATATATATATATATATATAATGCATTAACTCTGCAATGCACATGATAAAAACTAATGTAAATCCAACTAACACAAAGTTAAAATCACCCAACCTGATAATGTATGCACCTTATATATGGTTCATTAATCTCGTAAAACTACATTGAAGTATCCCCCATCAGAGTAAACACACACAAAAGTTCTTAATAATGAGTCAACAATGTAGAGCTATGCAAAATACATGATATAGAGGAAGTTAAAACTATTGTTTAGGGGATGGATGAGACTGATGGTTACACATGCCAATTTTTCAAAACCCCAAGGACTATAAACATTAGGAGTCAAAATTAAAGTAATAAAGTAGCAGGAGTTGGGTGGTATATGATAAGAAAAATTATTTAACACCTTGATTAATATTAAATCAAGCACAAACCAAATTATCATTAACATATACAAAAAAAATGGTTTAACTACAAATCACCCCTCTAACTATATCCCATTTTATCACTTCCCCACCCATACTTTCAACTTATATAGTTAATCCCCAAACTTTATAAAAAAAAATCAAAGTTACCCCAAAAATTTAAAGAAATCGAAGTTGCCCCCAAACTTCCAAAAAATTAGACCATTACTCCAAACAAAATATATTGTGCAAAATAAAATTATGAAACAAAACTATTAACTTAAAATACATTTGCATCTATGTGCTCACATTAAAATGAAATTTTCATTAAATCTCAATCCCTCTGCTGATTTTCTCCCCTTTATCTTAGTATCATGAAATATAATTCCAAAGTAGTCACTCCATGGAAAAAATATTATTAAGTGATGTTATGTAGTAAGAATCTAGGAAATGAAAAAAAGGTACATGAATTGATATTGTATACAATTCGTTATCTTTGATAAATTTTAGCAACTGATTGGGAAGTAATGGAAAATACAACTTCAATGGGGAAATAATATTATATGAGCAAAAGATATTTTCTTAGGATCAAATACCAAAAACTCCCTCGAACATTTTTTTAATACACATTTAGCCAAAGCTTTTACTTTGTTTCGAAAAGTCCCTCAAACACCCATTGTAAGGACATAAATTTTCAATTGATTCCATGTATTTTTTTGACTTAATTACGTGAACAAAACTGTGTTTGTAATATGTCATATGGAGATTTTATTTTGTCACGATACCACTTGGTCTATGACGTATTGAAGAAATTGAAGACGTTGCGGCAAAGCTTCAAAGAATTAATCATGCCAAAGTTTAATTGGTGCAAGTTTATTCGTCTTCAAATTAATTGCATTCCGAGATCACACAGGTATGAATGCGTATAATTAAGGGTGCTCGGAATTGTTTTTATAAAAGATAAGGATGTCATTTTTATAAGAAAAATATTTAAAAAAAATATTTTTAAAAGTGTTTTAAATGGTTTACACTACGTTTTATTTTGATAAGATCGAAATAGAGTTTGACTTAATTGAATCTCTTTTGGAAGAGACGTTTTAAAGATAAAGTAAAAAAGTTAAACTGACAGGACTGTCGCTCGAACGACATATGTCCTTCGTTCAAGCGAGATGCTCATGTCACGTGAACAACGTGGAAATCTCGTTCGAGTGACACTATTTTCAAGGCGGTCAAGTTTTTGTATTTAAAGGGTGGTTTTGTCAGATTATTAGGTGTGCATTCTGGAAAAAGCATTTTACATTCCAGTACGTGTTTACATATGTTTTTCTAAGCTTTCAAAGCTTAAACACATCCTTAGAGTTTGCAAAGATCCGAGTTATCATTACTATATGTTTATGTGATCTTGCTGCACCAAGAAGTTTTGTTCCACAATTGAACATCAGGGTTTTATGGTGAAGAAAAGAGAAGGACTTCTTATTCGACATCGTAGATGTATAAAATCCATTCGGTGGACATCGAGACATACGTGGGCCCGTGTGTTATGGACATGTATCGTGGAAGATCGAATTTCTACGTGGGCACTATTGAAGAATGGTAGAAGATCAGAAGGAGCATCAAGACCTGTGGGGATCGAGTCATTGAGTAAGGCTAATCTGTCTTTGTAAAACCTTTGTTTATAATGATTGTCTGGCTTGGGCCGTCCGAGGTTGGTTTCTTGTTTTGGGTTTTTTCCTCGTACATTCGGCGTTGTGAGTATTCTTTACTTTGTTTTACTTTCTTTAATCACTAGATGCATGTTTAGGATAAATCAAGATAAAATTGGTTTAAAGTGAGAATTGGTTTTTTTCACAACTTGGATTGGTGCTAATTACAAGTTGGATATTTTTTTGTGAAAAATTGGTTTGATTTGAAACACACATAGGGACCACCCCCTTCTTCAAATTGGTATCAGAGCTAAAAAACATAGGTTATTTTTTTGTGATCCCATGTGTTTATTTATCTCTCCCGTGTTTGTTTTCTCTCGATGGATTCTCTAAGCTTTGACGATTTATATCGTTTGAATTTAAAGTTTGCGAAACGTATGGAAGTTTTGGAGGAAGAACATTCCCATTTTAAATATATGATTGGATATTTGCAAACGTTTCAAATTCAAAGAGATATTTGTCATGAGAAGTTTTGTTCCTTGTTTATCGATTTTAATATGTTCAAATTGGGCAAAAAGGAGAGTGATGATAGAGTCCTTGTTTTAGAAAAGGAGTTAGAGGATTTGAGAAATTCTATGGTTTGGGCCATTGAGGAAAATAATTCGATTAATGATTTTATGGAACGAGAAAAGGCACTTAGGTATAAGTTTGCTCACATTGAGGGGGAGCGAGATAACCTTCTAGGGGTAATTGATAATTAAAAGAAGGAGTCCCTAAAGTTTGAGGAGCTTAATTTTTTGCTTGAGTCCAAAGTTTTGAAGTTTAAAGCTGATTTAACCGACTCAAGTAGTTTGTGTAGTAATGGTAATTGCTCGTCTTATTCTAATGCTTCCATTGCTAAAGACAAAACCATAGTTTGCTTAAGAGCTTCAACCACATCCGTGGGTATTAGAAAAGGTCAACTTAACGGTCCCGTTCCTCATCATGTTTTCACATATTCGCATTGTGGCAGGAAAGGTCACCTTAGGAGTTTCTGTTTTGATCTTAGAAAAGACCCCAGGAAGTTTAAATATAGTGTCCCATTGGTTCCAAAAACCCGCTTTGTTAGGTATACTTCTGTTTAGGTTAAGAAGTTCGTTTTGGAGATGATAAATGCTTCGTTGGTTGATTCTCACATGCATGCACATGATTCATCTCTTGTTATTTCTTATGGATACTAGCTTGCATGTTTTGTCATACGCTAGCCCTTGCATCATGATTTATAAATTTCTAGTGTTATGACATGTTTATCATTTGTATTGTTTTCATTTATTTGAATCCTATTGAAAAATACAAAAAGATTTTTTTTTGAGAAAATTTTTGAAAATCCAAAAAGATTTTGTTTTTGAGAAAACTTTTGAAAAACCAAAAAGATTTTTCTTTTATTTGAGTAAAAATATGTTTGAAAAGGCAAAAAGATTTTTCGATTTTTGTTTTTGAGTTTACATGTTTGATGTGGCATATTGGTGTGCTTGGACCCCCCCCCCCCCATCGTTTCATTATCCATGTGGCTAGGACATTTGGTTATTATTATCGATGCTTAGAATGATCTTAACCATTGTTTATATGGGGTTGTTTCGAAGTTGATATGCATTTTTATTTGACTTTGTATATATGCCAACATTGCACACATGCACGAGTTTCTATGGATGTTTGACTTCTCTTGCATATTTGAATTTGGTGAGGCGTTCTTATCTCAATCTTGTCATAAATGCTTAAGAAGACTTAAGGAGAAGTTTGAATATAAGAACCGTTTACCTTGAGGATTTGAATTGGTACTTAATTGAAAAAATGACGAGTGATTCACGGGAAAGGGCTGCGAAAGTTCAAAATTAACTCATCGTGAAAGCCACCGTTTAAAAGAGCCTAAAAGAAAAAAAGGCAATATGCTAAGAAAAGGGCCAAATTAGTTTAGTTCATTCCATAGAAAATATGATATTATTGAGGGAGTTTGGATGGATTAAAAATTTAAACGGGTTTGCACAACTAATCGTAATGTTGAAACATTAAAATTTGACACTATTATTTGTAGAATCGTCAAAAATCTAGATTTGTGTGCATGTAGTATGTTTAGTTCATTAACCTCACACTTTAATTGTCATTTGGATATGATAAAGTTTGATGATTTATCACTATATATTAGAGCTTCTTGATCGTTTCGATGTGTTGGAATTGTGACTCATTTGTTGTAGTTTCACGACCATACATTCCATATCCATGTTTGAGCACATCGATACTATGTTTGCATGTAACTCGCATTATTATCTTTTATGAGTTTTTGTGTTTTGTGTTAAATTACTGTTTTAGCATTGTTTTGCTACTGTCAGGCCCTTCCACTGTGATTTTTTTGGAAATTTTTTCACTGGGAAAAAATATAAGATATTTCTGGGAAACTGGGAAATTTTGGCCTATCACGTGAAGTCATTCGAGCGACCTCTCCATGTCACGCGAAGTCTCGTTCAAGCGACATCCTCATCTCCTTTGAGAAATGTCCCTGGCTCGTTCAAATGACAGTCTGGAATTTTGTGCTTCGTTCCCGATTTACAGTCCATTGGTTTACTTTGGTATATTTTTTGGTACTGCTAGAATTTTTCTGGACTGACTGGTTTATATGCAGGTTATAATGTCTCAAATTCATATTTTGCATATGATTTCGTTTATCACACCTGATTAGATTGCTATACTCTTTGCGTGATTCCTTGGTTTACTAGCTACTGATTTGTCATTACTTGATCATATTTAGATGGTTGTTTCATGATTATCTAGCGATTTTAAATCTCAAATTGGTGTGTATCTTCATGCTACATACTTTCATTGTTTTATATTTTCACGGGATTGTCTATTCAAGACAAAAAGGGGGAGAGATGTATGTGATGTGGGGGGAGATTTGAGCATGCTTTTTTTATTACATATTTTACAAATTGATAGTACTCATTGGTATCATTTTACAAATTGGTAGTACACATTGGTATCATTTTGTTGCTTAAATTGCTTCATAACAAATATTTTTTCAGAGTTTATTCATATTGGTATCGATTGTCGTTTGGTATCATTTGGATATATATTGGTTTCATTTGTTCCTCCATACTTCACTGGGTATTTGTTTATCTGTTTCATGTGTGTAGGTATGATTCATCGGTTCGAGATTTCAAGTCTACATCACATTCAGATAGTTCATGCTTGCCGGCGCTATATATACTAGTCCGTGTCCTGTAATTTTTTACATTGGGTTTATGGGATGGGATTTAGG
Source organism: Sambucus nigra (assembly GCA_949130495.1). Classification (NCBI taxonomy): domain Eukaryota; kingdom Viridiplantae; phylum Streptophyta; class Magnoliopsida; order Dipsacales; family Adoxaceae; genus Sambucus; species Sambucus nigra. The sequence goes on along the minus strand of OX422216.1, from coordinate 91,596,760 downwards.
CGTCATACGGCTTGATGGACCAACTTAAGCATTTCAATGGTTTAGTTTTGTCCCGAAATATTCAAAGGGGGATATTTTTAAGGACATAAATTTTCAATTGAGTCCATTTATTATTTTGACTTAATTCCGTGAACAAAACTGTGTTTGTAATATGTCATAGGGAGATTTTATTTTATCACGATCCCACTTAATCTATGACGTATTGAAGAAATTGAAGACGTTGCGACAAATCTTCAAAGAATTAATCAAGCCGAAGTTTAATTCATGCAATTTTATTCATCTTCAAGTTAATTGCTTTCCGAGATCGCATAGGTATGAATGCGTATAATTAATGGTGCTCGAAATTGTTTTTATAAAAGATAAGGATGTAATTTTTATAAGAAAAATATTTTTTTTAAAAATGTTTTTAAAAGTGTTTTAAATGGTTTACACTACGTTTTATTCTGATAAGCTCGAAATAGAGTTTGACTTAATTGAATCTCTTTTGGAGGGGACGTTTTAAAAGTAAAGTCAAAAAGTCAAACTGGCAGGACTGTCGTTCATTCAAGCGAGATGATCATGTTGCGCGGACAACATGGCAATCTCGTTCAAGAGACACTATTTTCAAGGCGGTCATGTTTTTGTATTTAAAGCGTGGTTTCGTCAGAATTATTAGGTGTGCATTCTGGAAAAAATAGTTTACGTTTCAGTACGTGTTTGCGCATGTTTTTCTAAGCTTTCAAAGCTTAAACACATCCTTAGAGTTTGCAAAGATCCGAGTTATCATTACTATATGTTTATGTGATCTTGATGAACCAAGAAGGTTTGTTCTACAATTGAACATTAGGGTTTTATGGTGAAGAAAAGAGAAGGACTTCTTGTTCGACATCGTAGATGTATCAAAGCCATTCGGTGGACATCGAGGCATACGTGGATGCGTGTGTTGTGGGCAGGTATCGTGGAAGAGGGAATTTCTTCCTGGGAACTATTGAAGAACAGTAGAAGATCAGAAGGAGCATCAAGACCCGTGGGGATGGAGTCATTGAGTAAGGCTAATTTGTCTTTGTAAAACCTTTGTTCATAGTGACTGTCTGGCTTGGGCCGTCCAAGGTTGTTTTCCCGTTTTGGGTGTTTTTCTCGTACATCCGGTGTTGTGAGTATTCTTTACTTTGCTTTACTTGATTTAATCATTAGATGCATGTTTAGGATTAATCAAGATAAAATTGGTTAAAAGAAATAATTGGTTTTTTCACAACTTGGTTTAGTGCTAATTAAAAGTTGGATAATTTTTGGTGAAAAATTGGTTTGATTTGAAACACACATAGGGACCACCCCCTTATTCACCCATTTAACTAATATTTTCTTATTTTTAAAGGTCCACGCTAGAGGTACTCACCCCCACCTCTCCCCCCTGCCAGAGCTCCTTTTTTTTATGTTTTTATGTGGTGAGGGACTTTTTAGAACAAAGTAAAAGACTTGGACTAAATGTGTATTAGTAAATATTTGAGGGACTTTTTGGTATAAGCCCCTTTTTTATGCATGCGTGATGTTGAGGCGAAATGAGCTCGTAACGTATCGATATTAACATTAAGCCATCACATTTCAGCAAACAGGTGATATACACAGTCTAACACATGAAGACATGATTTTATATGGAAATTTCTAGAAACACTATCATGAATTTCATGTTATAAAATTATAAAGCAAAGGAAATAAAATACAAAAATAAGTTGATTAATACAACATATGAGAACCTACAAAAGACCATAATAAATTTCTAATATAGTAAATTCATAAGAAAAAACAAAACCCACACACATAAGATGCAAAGTATACTCTTACCATAAAGCCCGCAAAAAACAACTTTTAATTAGAAAAAACATACTTGTATGATGGAGATTATATATGATGAAATCAAAATAAAAAAATAACAATAAATAAAATGAAAAACGGCTATTATGAAACCACTTATACAAATGCTAATGGTGAAAAATGTGAAGAGCAGAAGAATTTTGAGTCGAGAGAAGAGGACCAACACCTTTTGGAGAGATAGATTGGATACAAGAAATGAAAGAACTTCTTTGTGGCATGTATGAAAAGGTTTTGGGCTTATTTGCATTTGATATAGGAAGTGAAGCGTTTTCAGGTGTCGGTTTGGGGATCGATTTAATGGGTGGTGGTGTAATAATAGGGGTAGAAGAGTCAAATACAAGATGCTTATGGTTTCCACCTTTTGGTGGAGAGAGATATAGGAAGGAGGAGGTAGTAGGAATCGGATCCAATTTTTTTGGCGATTATTGTCTTAACTCACACCATTTTTGGATATGAGTGAGTATTATCTAGCAGCAATACAAATCACCCGATTTTGAGCCGCTGGACATGGTATACGTGTCGCCATTCACAAGCTCAAGACCAACAAAACCAGCTGAAAAGTAGATATTTATGTTACGCATATTTTTTGGATCGGATTTGTGTACGCATATTCTACGTAATAAAAACATATATACTCATATTAAACTGAAAATCTAAGCACACCAAAAGTGTTTTATTATTATTATAATACCAAAACAAAATATGTGCAGCATAAAAAGAGTTCAAAATAAAATGGAGATGCAAAAAGGTTTGGGGGAGAAAGTTTTTTTATTTTTTTAGTATATCTATTTAGGAGTGTTACTTTTATTTATAGTACAAATTATGTTATTTAAAAAGAATATTTAATAATAAAAAAATATAAGTTTTTACGATCTAGTACCTTGATTGGATATTTTGGACTTTTTAATTGGGTCAAACAAATTTTAAACGATTAGGTCCCTATAAATACGTTTTTCAGTCATTTCATTCATTTTTTTTTATCATTGACCTAATCAGCGATTGACAGCTTTTTCAATAAGCTAGGATCTTCTCTTTCCCTTTTCCACTTCTATCAAACAACTTTGTTCTCTATAATAACTTAGGATATTTTTCTTCTTTCCACTTCTCTTCAACCAACTTTGTTCTCTCCAAGAAAGAAGGTATCAATTCGTTCGAAGAAATTAATTCTTTTCGCGTCTATTTAACCTAGAATTACCTTTGCATTAATTCGACCATTTGCAAGTTTATACTTATTATTAAGAAATATTTTGCATGTCGATCAATTAAAATAGGTATGTATTTGTTTTTTATTAATCAAATCATAGTAATGGTGTAATTCATATGCTGAATTAACTCAAATATTGAATGAATGATTTGATTGTGTGTATTTATAATTTTATTTTAATTTTATATGAATATATTTTGACTTTGTATTTTGATTTTGTAACAAGTTGTGTATGTATATGTTTTGATTGTGTGTTCATGTGTGTGTATACTTGATGTATAGATAAGTTATTCCTGTATATATCTCATTAAAAAATTGTAGTGAAGTACGCGCAATTTGATATAAAGTAGATGTGGATTTCTAATGATTAATTCTGATTTTATGTTTTGGCATTAATTTGGCATAATGTTAATGTGCATTTACTTTATTACTTTTGACTCATTACTTAATAGACTTGTCATGTGTTAGATGGGCATGTGTTTGTTGGTCTGCGCTAGCGGTAATGACTAATATTGAGGTTTAACAAATGTACAGTCACTTGTATATAACTCACAGGATAATTGCAGTAAAGTACACACAGTTTGATATAAAGTACACGTGAATTTTTAATGATTAATTCTCATTTTGTGTTTTGACATTAATTTGGCATAATCTTAATGTGCATTTACTTTGTTACTGTTGACTCATGCTTATTAGACTTGACATGTGTTAGTTGGGCATGTCTTTGTGGGTTTGCACCGGCGGCATTGACAAATATTGAGGTTGAACAATAGTATAGTCATTTGTATATACCTCATAGGAAAATTACAGTAAAGTATACGCAAGTTGATATAAAGTACACGTGGTATTGATTAATTCTTATTTTATTTTTTGACATTAATTTGTCTTAATGTTAATGTGCATTTACTTCGTTACTGTTGACTCATGCTTAATAGGTTGGTCATGTTTTTATGGGTCCACGTCAGTGGCTTTAATTAATCTTGAGCTTTAACAAAAGAATTTTTCTATTTTAATTTAATGAATGTCATAATGGAAAGTTGTAAGATTGTCCAATGTTGTTATTTGGATAATATGGCTTGCATTGAAATATTTGAAGACACCTCATTAGATTTCATATGCAATGAGTTATGTAACAAGTTTATGGATTTGAAAGTTCGATCTTTTTCATTGAAGTACGGCTTTGGAGATGAAAGTCGATTCATATTGGTTTGTAATAAAGATGTTCGTTGTATGTTGCGGTCTTAAGTGGTTCTCAAAGCTGATTTTATTTGGATATATGTCTTTGATTCAAAAACTTTGGCCACTAGTACAATTCACGAACGGGTTGAATGCGCGTATAGAATTCACGTGTAAAGACCAATTTGATTGCACTTAATATTGCTCAATTCATTCATTGTAATAATAGTTTTAAATAAAATCAATAAAGATCACATTTGAATAAATTAATGTAATTTTATTGTTGAGTGTTCATTTCTATTTTATTTGTTTGTGAATGGGATCAATGTAAAAGTACATGCATATTTTTATAAAGTACACACACAGTGGATTGAACAAATCATTTTCTATGTGCGTGTACTTTATGTATTATATATGTACTTTTAAAGTACACATATAATACATAAAGTACACACACATTAAAATTGATTTTGGTCAATACATTATGCATGTACTTTATAAAAACACGCATGTACTTTATGAATTCTATAACTTATAATTTCTATTTTTCACTTGTACTTTATGTATTATTGCATTTACTTTGAATTTATTTGAGTTAGTTTTGACATTATAAATTATTGGAATAATTCAAGAACAAATGTTATTAAATTCTCAAATTATGTCCCATAATATAAATTGTTCATTTACTATCTTTCTCTCATTTACGACACACAACCTAGTTTTCCATTTGTTTTGTTGGCTTCATTTTTTAAAGGTTTTTGACGTGACTGAAAATGTGTCTCAGAAATGCGTTCACTCTAGGCTCAAGTGTAAGCCTGTCGCTCAAGTAATAATTCCAGTAAGTCGGGTATCGATCCTCAGGGAAAAAGGACAACAGAATTGTGATGACGGGAAGAAACAGAGAGACCCTAACTTTGACTCTAAAAAGAAAAGGAAAAATTGATTTGGTTTTGCGATTGATTATAGCTAAATGCAATAATGAAATTATGAAAAAAATGCAACTATACTAATCTACCGAAATTAAGAATGAATGATGATTTGAAACTTTTTGTTTTAAATGATGAGAAAAATAGGACGGGAATACAATCCCCCAACCCTAGTGTAGTGCAGTTATAATATTAATCATTAATTTATCTGATTGATCTAACCCGAAATTTAGTACTCCCAAGCATTATGTATACGAGGTTCAAGCCCGCGTCATACCTAATCTGAGGATGAGTAAATCAGTATCGCGATAGTGACACTCAAATTGCATTCTAAATCAACACGAGTACCCAGAGGCAAATGAGATATAAAGATCTAGAATTATTGTGTAACTACGCAATACGATCATAATCAATCACTAAATTCATCGAATTAATTTTATACACACACACTAACACATCAGGCTGGGTTCATGTACCCCGACCTTGGAAAATCTAGCCTAACATGTTGAATTTAATGAAAAGAATGATTGATGTGCAGGAATTCATAATTAATCTAAGGAAAATGGTAATTAGATGTAGAAAAGAATTAGAAATAACAAATACTTACTAAAATTACCCAAGCAATAAGTGTAACAATGAAGGAAACTGGTACTCACAAAAATCACTAAATAAATCTTCAATCTTCGAATTAAAACTGCAACTGTTAGCTAAACTAGGGTTTCTGGAAAAAGAGAGGAAAGTCTTACTAATTCTCCGTCCCAATAACAATAATAAATCGGGTTTTTATACCGTACAATAATTTCGGAGTTCAGCTGCACTAGGAGTCTTTTTAGGAAGAGTTAGGATTTGCAAATCTCGATGCCCGGACCTGTCCGGGCCTTAGGCGGACCGGTCTGCCTCCAAGGCGGATTGTTTCTTTTTATTTTAGGGCGCACCGGTCTGGGGGCAGACCGGTTCCTTTTATTTTTGCCTTCTTCGGTTTGCTTGTGGTCCGGGGCCTTCTGGAGTTTGGCAAAGCGGACCGGTCCGTCTATTTGACTTTTTGGCTCAACTTTGACTGCTCATAACTTTTGTTTTGGGATTCCGATTGAGGTGTCGTTTCTTCCTATGTACTCGTGAATGAGATGTCTTCAACTTCTCTTTAGGTACCTCATCTGAATTCTGGGTGGCAATTCCACTTTTGCCCTTTTGACTTTTCCTTCTTTCTTTCTTGATTCTTCCGGTTTCTTTCTTCCATTTCTTGACATCAAATACCTGTAAAATCACTACAAAATACCTGAAACTCGGTGTACTCATTAGAATCAGTCAGTAGCATGATTATGAGATAAATCCAACTCAATTACGTGTTTTGAGGTGCTATAAGTAACTAAATAAAGGGATAAATTAGGAAGAATTTATGCATAATCAAACCCCCCCTAACTTAGAACTTTGCGCGTCCCGAGCAATATAAAAGAATCCTAGCAAGGCTCAACTATTTGAAAATCATTTTATTGGGATAAAATACCTTTTTCGCGGGCAAGCGATTGCATTTAGCGTATGCAATAAGCCTTTAAATCCCAAGGTTACCATAGTAGGACGACTGTTGTCTCGTGAGGGTTTGCAGAGAATATACCCACAAAATTCGACTCAAAAAAATTCAAAATACGCAAAAATTGTGCAATTCAAACTTTTCCAGAAAATAGTCATCAGCAAGTGATGCTCAACTGTCTCAAATCATAGTGCGTGTGTGTGAAGCCAAAAATTTAACCGCAAATTTCCACCGATTGACCATTACGTTACTTATTCTAAAATTCGTTTTGATTTCAAGTTCTCACGGGATGCTCTCACAAACGAATCTCTCAGATTATGGATATTCTCTCGGTATGCGTGATATAAAGAGTAAATGTTGATGGAATCAAAATCACGCATACAATTAGAAAGATGGAATTTTTATGGTGAAAGGATCTCATCAAAGGATTACGATTTTAAAAACGGGAACACTGCCTCTTTTTCCACACACTTAATCTCCCTTATTATCTTTTGGTGTATTAGCTCTCCACGCGGTAACCAATTTTGCAATTTAGACTCGGTTAGAACTTTTTCGAGTTTTAAGGTATGTTAGGTAAAATGACAATTGTAGGGAGGTTGGAATTGTAAAAATTATTAGTGATGTCCATATGTGCTTTTTCCGGGCTATTGCTCACTTTCTTCTTCTTTTTCTCAATTTTTCACTTCTTTTCTTTTCTTCCTATTTTTGTTGAGCATATCTATTTTTCTCTTGCCCCTTTATATTCACTTTTTAGACTTAAATTCTGAATTTTTCCATTTTTTTCAATTCCGGGCTATTTGGGTTTTTCGGGTTATCAAACGAAAGGGACAATTTGTTTGGCTCAAATTGGGTTACAAAAGGGATGATATTTTTTTAACAACTTTTTATGGCCAATATTTTTGGGTAACAAACGATGGCCTACTTCATTGTCCAAAATGCCAATTGCGTTACCATATGCGTTTCGAGATGAATTTACGTTTAGAAATCAATCTAGCACGTTTTTCAAAGCAATATTACACACCTTTTTTTTCAAAACTGATCAAAATGAAAGACTTGAGATCCTTGACAACTTTTTAGGCTCTGAAAAGAACTTTGAGTTAACAATTAACTCGGATTGATTTAAAAACTCGCAAAAAGTGATAGGCTCGAATCTCACCGGGTTTGTTAACCTCTACACTTATTCGTTAAGTCATCAATTTTCGCTCAATTTCCATCTTTGGTCAATTTCGGCTTTGTGTATGTTGAATGTTTACAACTTGAGACTTTAAACTGACTTTTAATGATATTTTTGAAAAATTTGAATTCCAATTTTTATTTATGTTGAACAAAAATATTTTTGGATTTTTCAAAATTTTATGATTTTTTTTTTTGGAAATTTCTGGGCATTTTTGAAAATTTGTGAAGTTTTAGAGATACGCACTTGTGACCCCCCCAACTTAGACTTTTGCATTGTCCTCAAGCAAAAAGGACTAAAATCTAAATAAGGCAAAATAATATGTGCGATAAATAAAACAAACAAATAGAGAAAATGCAATTTTTATTACAACAGGACTGTGTTACATATGCAGGAAAAAAAAATACTATTGTGAACAGGGAAAAACATAGGGGTTATGGTAGTAAGAAGGAAGTGGCTCATTAGGATCCCCTATGCGCTGATAGATGTCCGCTTGGAAGCGGAGAACGATGCTCATGTCGCGCTCGTAGTTGTCCTGAAAGGTGTTGAAGTTTGTTTCAAGTGCCGACAGACGCGCGGATAGGTCCGTGCCCTCCCACTCGAAATCTGGGTCGTCCTCCTCGTCTGTCGACTCCTCATCCACGCCGAGATCACCCATCTAGACATCCTCACCGGCTGGCCCTGCTTCTTCCTCGCTCTCGCTCGAGGCAGCCTCTTCTTCACCATCATCACCCACCCTAGCCCGGAGGATAGCCAGCTGTTTGGTGCGGGTCCTTTGTCCGAAAGGACCGGGGATGTGAGTGTGGTCGACCGGGGGTGCTATGCCAGCATCCTTAAGGATGGAAGTGATCAAACGGGCATATGGAAGTGGGGTGACACCCTTCTCATCCAAGGACGCGTTAAAGATATCCGCGTATAAAGTGCGGCCCAAATGGATGGAAGTTTGGGGGTCTAAGAGATGATATGTCAAAGTAGCCTGCCGAGGCCGCATGGCGGAGTCGTTGGACATTTGCAATATGTTGGGGCACACAATCTAAAATGTGAGGTGCGCCTTCTCGTTTAGGCGTCCAACACATTCGGCGCAATTCGGGCCATGATTGCATCCTTGTCGACCGGGGGGACGTTTCGGGGATAGGTAAATTCGAGAACATTCGGGATGTCATACTCGTCCAACTTGACCATGAGACGGGCCAAGGAAAATGGGATGACATTCCCATCCACGAAAGCTTCGGCCTCGAATTGGGCCATCCGCACGAGAGTGCCATAGAATGAGTGGACCTCGGTGGCCCAAACTGCCTTGTAGGGTTGGTTGAGGAATTGGCACCAGCTCCGAGCAATGAATAGAGTGGTGATGGAGTTGGGCAGCTGTTCCCATTGGACAGCTCGCTCCATATGGAGTTTGCGGCCCAAACTGAAGAATTAATTGCACCACCGCTCCTCTTGGCGGGAGCGAAACTCGCCGTGACCGAAGGGTTGGATCTCGATGGAGTTGTATTTGGTGGGGGCAACACGGGGGGGCATGGAAATAGAAGGGGTTTGTTGCTTGAAACACTAGAGAGGAAGAATAGAGTATTGGGGTTGAAGGTGTGAGAAGAAGGGGAGGGTTTGGGGGTGTATTTATAGTGGAAAGGGTGAGAGGAGGGGTTGGTTTTGGAGGGAATGGGTTTGGAGGGAAAAGGGGATGGATTTGGGAGGGAAAGGTTGGGGTTGGGAAGAGGGAAAATGGATTGGAGGGAATGAATGGGATTGGGGGGAAGAGGGTGAATCTTGGGAAGGGGAGAAGACAGATCTGCAAAAGGCGGACCAGTCCGGGGTAGGGGCGGACCGGTCCGGGCCTTTGACTTTTCAACACTCGCCAGGCGGACCGGTTCCTTTTAAAATAAAAGTAATCGGTCCGAGGTCGGACCGGTCCACCTCTAAAAAGGAACCGGTCCGCCCCAGGGCTCTTGGGCTGGAATTCTCCTAACTTGGTTTCGAGCTCTCTTCTTCAAAAAATTTCACTTTGCCGACATACTCTCTATCCAGCTGGACTAAAAACCCTATCGATTTCACTGGTCAACATCCTTTGACTCAAAATTTCCAAAACACATGAATGCTTCTCCCGAACGAAACCTAGTCCTAATGACTCTCTCACACACACGACTCTCACCCCATACGCGTCGGGGGTGCGACGACCTCAGTGCAATAGCTCACTCAACCCCATAAACGGGGTCTGACAACCAGATGGTGTCGACTTCTTCTGCACACGCCCCTGGATATGGCTTTAGGTGTTGTCCATTCACTTTGAATGTATTTCCCCCTTTTAAATCATCCAATTCAACAGCTCCATGGGGGAAAACATTCTTCACAACGAACGGGCCAGACCATCGTGACCGCAATTTGCCCGGAAAGAGGTGAAGCCGAGAATTATAGAGGAGAACTTTTTGCCCGAGGAGAAAATATTTTCGTCGAAGGATGCTATCATGAGCGAGTTTCATCCTCTCTTTCGAAATTTTGTCATTATCATATGCATCATTGCGTAGTTCTTCTAACTCATTCAATTTAAGCTTGCGGGCTTCACCGGCCTTGTCCTTGGCATAATTCAATTGCTTAATCGCCCAATATGCTTTGTGTTCGAGCTCAACGGGAAGATGGCAAGGTTTTCCATATACAAAGTGGAAAGGGGACATGCCGAGTTGATTCTTAAATGCGGTACGATAGGCCTATAACGAATCGTTCAACCTAAGTGACCAATCTTTTAGGGTAGGATTGATGGTCTTTTCGAGAATGTTCTTGATTTCTCGATTCGCGAGTTCGGCCTTCCCATTCGTTTGTGGGTGATAAGTCGTTCCCACATTGTGAACGACACCATACTTTCTCATGAGCTTCACGAATGGCCTATTGCAAAAGTGCATGCCATTATCATTAATTATTGCTTTCGGTGCACCGAAGCGGGAAAGTATGTGTTCTTGCAAGAACTTTATCACCACTTTTTTATCATTAGTCTTGGTAGCTATAGGTTCCACCCATTTAGAAACGTAGTTTATCGCGACAAGGATGTATAGGAAACCAAAGGACGGGGGGAAGGGTCCCATGAAGTCAATACCCCAACAGTCGAATATATCAATGATGAGTATGGGGGTAAGAGGCATCATGTCTCGTCGAGTAATGGCTCCTATTCATTGGCACCTATTGCACGATTTGAAAGCATCGTTCACATCCCGGAAGATTATGGGCCAATAGAGGCCGCATTGCAGAATTTTTGCGGCCGTCTTTTTCGTTGAAAAGTGGTCTCCACAAGCTTTCGAATGACAAAACTGGATGACTTTCAAGATTTCATCATCCGGTACACATCGTCGGATGATTTGGTCAGCGCAATATTTAAAAAGGAATGGATGATCATAGAAGAACATGCGCGACCAAGTAATAAACCTCTTCTTATCTTGCGGTGTCCAGTCGGGAGGGATGGCTACCGTGACAAGATAGTTTAATATATTCGCAAACCAGGGATACGAAGAGGTAGAAAAAAGTTGCTCATCCAGAAAGTATTCGTCTATGGGTATGGGATCACTAGGTACATCGGACGAAAGCCGAGATAAATGGTCGGCAATGATGTTTTCTACTCCTTTCTTATCTTTAATGGAGAGATTGAACTCTTGTAGGAGTAGGATCCACCTTATGAGGCGCGGCTTGGCATCTTTCTTTGCAAGTAGGTATTTCAAAGCCGCGTGGTCGGTGAAGACAATAATAGGAGAACCAATGAGATATGACCGAAATTTATCAAGGACAAAGACTACCGCTAGCAACTCCTTCTCCGTGGTAGAGTAGTTGAGTTGAGGTCCGGTAAGGGTCCGACTAGCGTAGTAGATGACATGAGCTTGCTTATCTTTTCTTTGGCCCAAAACATCCCCGATCGCATAATCGCTTGCATCACACATAAGTTCGAATGGTAAGGACCAATCTGGAACTTGCATGATAGGAGCGGATACAAGTATGTTTTTCAATTTTTTTAAAAGAGCTTTGGCATGCTTCCGTCCACTCGAATGGGGTGTCCTTCATGAGTAGGTTGCTTAAGGGCCTAGCGATGGCGCTAAAGTCCTTAATGAACCTTCGATAATACCCTGTGTGGCCCAAGAATGAGCGCACGTCCTTTAAAAATTTAGGTGGGGGAAGATCAGATATGATATCTATCTTGGACCTATCAACCTCTATTCCTTTGGATGATACTATGTGGCCAAGAACTATTCCCTCGGTGACCATGAAATGGCACTTCTCCCAATTCAGCACTAAGTTCTTTTCCACACATCGGGTAAGTACTTTTCCATCTTTTCTAAACAATGATCGAAAGAGGTGCCAAAAATGCTGAAGTTATCCATGAACACTTCGAGTCCTCTCTCGACCATGTCGCTAAATAAGCTCAACATGCACCTTTGAAAGGTCGCGAGTGCATTACACAAGCCAAATGGCATACGTTTGTAGGAAAACGTACCAAAAGGGCAAGTGAAGTTCGTCTTCTCCTGGTCAAGTACATCTACCTCAATTTGGTTATATCCGAAATAACCATCAAGGAAGCAATAGTAAGGGTGGACCGCAACTCTTTCAAGCATTTGATCAATAAATGGCAAGGGGAAATGGTCTTTCCTAGTTCCCGCATTAAGTTTTCCGTAATCAATGCAAATGCGCCACCCGATGGTGGTACGTTGGGTCACTAGCTCTCCCTTTGTATTCTCAATCACAGTCATACCCGACTTCTTCGGGACGACTTGAATAGGGCTTACCCACTTGCTATCCGAAATTGGGTAAATGATCTCGGCATCCAACAATTTGACAATTTCGGTTCTCACAACTTCTTTCATCTTGGGATTCAGTCTTCTTTGCATTTCTCTAGAGGGTTTGACATCCTCTTCGAGATGGATCTTATGAGTGAAAATCAAAGGACTTATCCCCTTCAAATCAGCAATGCACCAACCAAAAGCACTTTGGTACTTCCTCAGAATTTTCAATAATTTACCCTCCTGCCCTTCATCTAGGCTAGAGGAGATAACAACAGGAAATGTCTCATCCTCTCCTAGGTATGCATATTTAATATGGGAGGGGAGTTTCTTTAATTCTAGGGTTAGAAATTTTTCACTGGAGGGAACCATGTGTGTATCCCTCAGAGGTAATTCCTCGAATCTAGAAACCCAATTAACCTCTCTCACGTCCTCGTCTGACGCACTCTCATTGAGTAGCTCTCTCAACTCCCCAACCTCCCTCTCGAAGTCGGTGTACGTCCCCTCACTCTCGTATCTCGCAGCTAAACAGGACTCTAAAGCGTCGCCACAGTAATTCTCCTCAAAGTAATCCTCTACTATCTCATCTATGAGGCTCACCGAGTGAAGATCATCTTCCTCCCCTGCATTTTGGGCTATGTGGAAGATGTTGGTTTCCAAGGTCATGTTCCCAAAGGTTAGTTGCATTCGCCCATTCCTAGTATTGCTGATTGCGTTAACCGTTGATAATATTGGACGTCCAAGAATGATGGGAACATGATCGCTTGAGTGGAAGGAGGGCTCCGTGTCCCAAATGACAAAATCTACCGGAAAGTAGAAAGTGTCAACTTGGACAATCACGTCCTCGACTATGCCTCGTGGGTTCTTCACTGTTCGATCCGCTAATTGGAGAGTGACCTTTGTGGGCTTGAGGTCGCCCAAGTCAAGTTGCCTATAGATGGAGTAAGGGAGGATATTAATGCTTGCTCCCAAGTCAAGTAAGGATTTTTTGATTTTATTCTCTTAAATGATGCAGGATATGGTGGGTGCACCGGGATCTTTAAATTTAGGCAGGAGATCATTTAATAGAATGGAGCTCACGTTTTGGGCTAGAAATACATTCTTCTTTACCTTCATCTTCCTTTTTACCATCAATAAATCTTTGATGACTTTGCCATAAGCTGGAATTTGCTTAATGGCATCAAGAAAAGATAAATTCAGCTTGACCTGCTTTATCACTTCTAGCACGTCTTCACGTGGGTTTCCTCTATGGGAGGGAATCAACCTTTAAGGAAACGGTGTCGCAGAGGGGGGTTTCACTACTACCTCTGGCTCACTAGCATATTCTTGGTCACTCTCATTCAAGGGGACATCTTCGGCCTCTTTCGTGCCAGGCGAAATCTCCTTGCCTTTCGTTGTGTCGTGTAGGGGAGGTGATAAATCAACGACTCTCCCACTATGAAGAGTGGTCACAGCTTGACATTGCTCCTGATGTTCAGTGGAGGTGGATCTAACACTAGTTTGACCTTGGGGAGGTCTTTGGCCTTGGGCAGGAAACTTGCCCTTCTCTTGAACACTCAATGAGGATTGTATTTTTGACAGATTCGCATTTATGTCGCCAATCAGACGATCATATTTGGCATTGGTTGCGGTCTGGCTTGTGATGAATTAATTCATGGTATCTGATTCGTATCGAATATTGCATATTTCTGCCCTTTATCTTTATGCATTCTAGCACTTTTATGGTCCTAAATGCCTATAATTATGCTCATTAACCAGACAACCTTGGATTTGGATATATACATACTTTGCAGGGGTTATTTGTGCTTTTGTAGGTATTGGAACGCTAAAAGTGAGGTTCGGTTGCATTTCGAAGAAGTTTCGTCGTCGAATGCTACTTCAAGGGCAATTTGGTCTTTTCAAACTCACTATTTTTTATGGAATGAAGTTACCAACATGTAGATCATCAAATTATCTTTCCGTGGCCACTGACCGTGCGTCATTCTGACTCCGTATGTGGAAGTTATGCCCATTTCTGAAAGGTTTTGGTATTTTCTTCTACTTCAAGGGCATTTTGGTAATTTAATACTGCATAATTTGGAGGGTTTCAAAACAGAATCATGTAGATAATTGAATTAGCTTCGCGTCGGTTCCGACCGCGCCTCATTTCGATTCCGTATGAGGGAGTTATAGCCGTTTCCGTGCAACGCCTCAAAAATTGGTTCAAAGTGGAAAAGTGGGTTGCCTCCAGGCCAAGGCAAATTCCAAAAGTGCGGTCGACCGGTCCCAAACATGAGGTCGACCGGTCCCATCAGATATGGACGAAAATTGATTTATTTTGGGTTTTTTGGCTTGGTTTTGTTTGGGGTTTGTTTTGGGGTATAAATAGAATGTTGGGGGCTTTTCTTTGGAGGATATATTTCATTTTTAGGTTAGTTTTTGGGGATTCTTTGTGGAGCTTCCCTCTCCTCTCTTCATGAGGTCGACCGGTCCCATCAGATATGGACGAAAATTGACTTATTTTGGGTTTTTTGGCTTGGATTTGTTTGGGGTTTGTTTTGGGGTATAAATAGAATGTTAGGGGCTTTTCTTTGGAGGATATATTTCATTTTTAGGTTAGTTTTTGGGGATTCTTTGTGGAGCTTCCCTCTCCTCTCTTCTCTTTGGGTTTACACCCATTTGTTTATGTAAGTATCACTATTCATGTTCTTCTCCATTAATGTAATGTTCATTTTTGTTCTCAAGCTTTGTAACCTATATTTCCATGCTTTCCATTTATTTCTTTCTTAGATAAATTGTAGTGTAATTTAATTAGGTGCTTTAATTATTGTTGTTTATCATGCTTAGTGTCTAATTTAGTTTAGGTTGTCTTGGATTGAACTCACCTAGGGTTGACGTGTTGCTTTGCTTTGGTGATGGAGTTTACGGGTCTATTTTGAGTGTGTTGACCTAGTTATTACGCCTAGGGGATTTAACGGGGTATATCATGTATGCTCCGTGCTTACGACCTTGCGTGCGTAATTTTTGGGATATTTGTTGACACCAAAATCGTATTAGACTTTTATGCAAATTTAGGGGCGTGACAACCCTTGATTTAATTAACTATCGAAACGAGACGCATTTGTAATAAATCATCGACCCATGTAACCATTTTATACTAATTAACTCGGGTGAGGGATATTCGACGCAACCTATAGTTTTTACTCACTTTCTTAATATAGATTTATTTTCCCTCGCCTAGATTACTATTTCCCTTTTATGCATCTTTTCCCTTTTTGTGTATAATCATCTTTTACACTTTTATTTTAGGAGTATTAAATCACTTAAATTCTAACATCTCGTCTCTGTGGATTTTTGATACCCGACTTACCGCTGTGCTTGCCTCGCAAGTGTAGTAGTAACTTAGGTTTTTGTATTGAGTTGGCGAAACGAAAACAACGATTAGCGTCTTTACACGCGCTACTTTTCGCACTCCATCAAAATGGCGCCGTTGCCGGGGATGAGTTTGTTTTAGACTTTATTTGATTTAGTATTTCATAGTATTTTCTTTCTATTTGTATTATTTGCTAACTTTTTGTAGGACTTCCACATTTGAGCACTTGGAAACGCTCGAATTCTTTCCGCGCGCACCGACTTTGTGGAATTCGCCACTTGAGCCATTTTTTGGGGTAAGCATGTCTTATTCCAATTCTTTCGGTAATCCTTGTTATAATTCTCAGAATTCTCGCAAACCTATGACTTTCGGTGAATACTTAGAATCCCAAAAATTTTCAAATTCAAATATTACCTTGGGCGAGTATAACAAAAGTCAAAATTTAGGTTATTGGAATTTTGATGATGATGATAATGATTTTGGGCCTTTACCTCCTTATAATAGGAATTTTGAAACAAATTGCAATAGTTTTCAAAATTCCTATAATAATGAGTTTTCGTTTAAGTCCGATGGTAATTTTCAAAGTTCCCATTCTAATGCATTCGCACCTCGACCTATGACATTCGGTGAGGGCTTGCGTATGTATGAGAATGAGAAAATTGAAAATCAATATCGGGAAGAAAATCGTTCGTGGGAACATGAGTTGGATTTATTATTTGAGTCCGGCGACGATTTTGCTTCCGAGACTTTTGAAGTCGAGGAATGTTTTGAACCAAATGAAGTACTTGTACCTACTTTGGAACAAGCCATTCTAGACTTTGCCCATCTCGTAATAGATATTGAAAGTGAGGATGAAAATGACGTAATATCTATTTGCAATGAAATGATTTCTTCTTTGGCCCCCAAAGAAGAACATTTCATTGAAAATGATATTATTTCCTTTGAAATTCCAACTTTATGCGATGATGATTCATCTCATGAGTTTGAATTTCTTTCATCCGCATTTTCATTCTCTATTACCCCACCGGAACAAGTACCCGATGATTCGGTTTCGAACTTTAATGTTTTAAACCCTATCGCCGATGAGGAGTACTTGCTCGAGTCGCCCTCCACAATCGTATCTTTGCCTTTGTGTGCGCCGACTCCCATTCCAACTTCAAAATCCTTGGGAGGATATTCGGCTTTTCTCGGCCCCACATGTTTTTGTCACCCGCCTTATCCAAATCCCCCATCCTCCCTCCCAAAATTTTAATTGGGGATGGTTCCTTTCTTCCGCCTTATACATGCCTTCCGTTGTTAAAACGGAATTCATATTTTTCGGAAGGCATGCTTGTATGTGAGGGTACACCGGTTATCCTCCAAAGTCAAATCGTTCTTATGGTGGACCCTCAGCTATTTATACTTCTAGTGTACAGTTAGTGTGAAGTCTAAATAGTAGGTTGTATATAGTTAACTTTTTATTTTTTCTTTCCTTTTTAATTTAGTCTAGTGTAATTAGTTAACTTTTTGTTATTTGTTTTTGCTATGCTCGGTACTAACTTGTTTTGTAGATTCTTTGGACTTGTTCTTATGGGAATCGCTCCACTTTTGGGTAATATCGCTCTTTTCCTGTCTTTGACTTGGTTCTTAATTCACATTGAGGACAATGTCAAGTTTTAAGTTAGGAGGTGTGGGATATTCTATCAATTTCTTATTTTAGTCCATGTTTTTGCTCACATGTTAGTTACTTACTATGCTTTTCTTAGAAAAATTCAAAAATTTCAAAAAGAATTTCTTTCTTTTTTCTCCTTTTTTTGGCCATTTTGTCTTTGTTTTCGATGATAAATTTTATTAATTGCCCGATCCAATTGACAACCCAATGATGCATGTTCTTGATTTTAGAAGTTATTAGACTTTAGTCCCTAAATAATTGATATTATGAATAACTTCATGAATTAAACTTTAATCCCATAAGCACATGCATTTTTATTGTTATATTGATTTGGTTTAAGATTTTTATAACTCGGTAATCTTTTATTGCATTGTATATACTTACACCGAGTAAGCTTTGTACCTTTCGTCGTTTGTGAGTGTTATACACTATTCTTTTCTCATTGAAAATTTTGAATTCGTTGGTAATATCACTATTCTTTCATTTGACCGTTCATTAATTGAGTTCATACTTGAAATGTGTTACTTGAGCATGATTTTCATATATTGTTTTGACTCGAGAATTGCGTAAACTTTGCGAAATGATCATAGGCCCTCTTTGATATATCACCCATATTAGCCTTGACCTCACCCTTATATGTTTACCCTCGTTTACCTCTTTGAGCCTAAATATAGCCTTTCGTTTCATAACCCAATTCCCATAACCAACTCTAAATTGGAGTTATAAACCATACATATCACTTTCCATACCTTTGTTTGGAATGTTACTTGGGATTGAATGTTGTTGTTGTGATGTCGGTTGAAATTTAGGCATATGAGAGTGAGAAAAGTAAGTAAAGAAAGATGTGAGAAAGTGAAGAAAAAGAGAAAGCAAAAATCAAAAGAAAACAAAAGATAAAATGAGAAAAAGAAGAAAAGCAAAAGAAAGAGAAAGTTTGTATATGTTGTATATAGTTCAATAAGCTTTGATTACTCTTCCCGATGATATATCTAATGCCGTTTTGGAACTTGTTTTCCAATTTTGATATTGCCCGCATTTTCCTATTATCCCGAGTTTTCATCCCGAACACTTTGAATCCGTACATACATTCCTTTCATTTCATACCTAAGACTAGCCTACATTTTAACCCTATACAAGTCCTATGTGATCTTAGGTTGATGTAATTTAAAACTTTAAATAGTTTTGATAATCTGTTAAAATGCATTTCGCCTCCTTTAATTAGCGGTATCTTTCATTGAGATTACAAATTTTCATTTTGTATATATCATTCTTCTTTTATGACATGTGTGCGGCCTAGTTTCCATTTACATTTACTCTTTAGCCCGCATGTTCCGTGTGTTACCTCCCTATTTCGAGTGAATTCGCTTGATGAGTGTAATGCCCGTGAGGATTGAATATATGCTTGCTTTAATGATTATCCGGTTTATATAAGTTTTTTGCCAAATCACACTTTGCATGTGCTCGCTCCCCTCCCACATTTTAAGGTTTCAATTCTATGAGGTGCATTCTATAATGTTAATAATTTGGACTTTTGTGTGAATTCATTAACTTTGCTAATAATGCGTATGAAATCCTTTTCGTCATTGTTAGGCTTGTCGCACGTTTGTTTGGGCATATTTTGAGGAAACCATATGATGTTTGTGGGTATCATCCCTGAAAACCCTCACGAGATGACACTCGTCCACTAGGGTAACCTAGGGGTTTAACGGCTTATTGCATATGCTAAATGCAATCGTGTTCCCTACGAAAGTGGCAATTATATTTCGATGCATATATACGTTTTGTATTTCCTTCTGTGGACTGGTTTTGTTTGTTTCATCACTAGGGACTAGCAATGTTTAAGTTAGGGGGTGTGATTCGTATCGAATATTGCATATTTCTACCCTTTATCTTTATGCATTCTAGCACTTTTACGGTCCTAAATGCCTGTAATTATGCTCATTAACCAGACAACCTTGGATTTGGATATATACATACTTTGCAGGGGTTATTTGTGCTTTTGTAGGTATTGGAACGCTAAAAGTGAGGTTCGGTTGCATTTCGGAGAAGTTTCGTCGTCGAATGCTACTTCAAGGGCAATTTGGTCTTTTCAAACTCACTATTTTTTATGGAATGAAGTTACCAACATGTAGATCATCAAATTATTTTTTTGTGGCCACTGACCGTGCGTTATTCTGACTCCGTATGTGGAAGTTATGCCCATTTCCGAAAGGTTTCGGTATTTTCTTCTACTTCAAGGGCATTTTGGTAATTTAATACTGCATAATTTGGAGGGTTTCAAAACAGAATCATGTAGAGAATTGAATTAGCTTCGCGTCGGTTCCGACCATGCCTCATTTCGATTCCGTATGAGGGAGTTATAGCCGTTTCCGTGCAATGCCTCAAAAATTGGTTCAAAGTCTCCAAAAGTGCGGTCGACCGGTCCCAAACATGAGGTCGACCGGTCCCATCAGATATGGACGAAAATTGACTTATTTTGGGTTTTTTGGCTTGGTTTTGTTTGGGGTTTGTTTTGGGGTATAAATAGAATGTTGGGGGCTTTTCTTTGGAGGATATATTTCATTTTTAAGTTAGTTTTTGGGGATTCTTTGTGGAGCTTCCCTCTCCTCTCTTCTCTTTGGGTTTACACCCATTTGTGTATGTAAGTATCACTATTCATGTTCTTCTCCATTAATGTAATGTTCATTTTTGTTCTCAAGCTTTGTAACCTATATTTCCATGCTTTACATTTATTTCTTGCTTAGATAAATTGTAGTGTAATTTAATTAGGTGCTTTAATTATTGTTGTTTATCATGCTTAGTGGCTAATTTAGTTTAGGTTGTCTTGGATTGAACTCACCTAGGGTTGACGTGTTTCTTTGCTTTGGTGATGGAGTTTACGGGTCTATTTCGAGTGTGTTGACCTAGTTATTACGCCTAGGATATTTGATGGGGTATATCATATATGCTCCGTGCTTACGACCTTGCGTGCGTAATTTCCGAGGTATTTGTTGACACCAAAATCGTATTAGACTTTTATGCAAATTTAGGGGCGTGACAACCCTTGATTTAATTAACTGTCGAAACGAGACACATTTGTAATAAATCGTCGACCCATGTAACCATTTTATACTAATTAACTCGGGTGAGGGATATTCGACGCAACCTATAGTTTTTACTCACTTTCTTAATATAGCTTTATTTTCCCTCGCCTAGATTACTATTTCCCTTTTATGCATCTTTTCCCTTTTTGTGTATAATCATCTTTTACACTTTTATTTTAGGAGTATTAAATCACTTAAATTCTCACATCTCGTCTCTGTGGATTTTCGATACCCGACTTACCGCTGTGCTTGCCTCGCAAGTGTAGTAGTAACTTAGGTTTTTGTATTGAGTTGGCGAAATGAAAACAACGACTGTGCACTTTACACGCGCACACTTTTCGCAGTCAATCAGTATCCTCGAGAGTTCTCTGCTGTGGCGGGATATAATTTCCTTGAGGTGGTGGTGCTTGCATATGTCCTTGCATGTGTGGAGCTTGTTGAAAATATTGTGGTGGAGGAGGGGCAACATGCGAAGGAGGGTTTATTACGGCATGTTGTTGCCCATAGCTAAAATCGGGATGATTTTTCCATAAAGGGTTGTAGGAATTTCCGTACGGGGCACCGAAATTACCCTTAAATCCTCCTATACCACTAACTTGCTCCTGAAGCATTACTTTGTAGGCGGGTATCGTCGGACATTCCTCAGTTGAATGGCCCGCCTCACAAATAGCACACACCTTTTCGACGGGGTTTGGTATGGATCCAGTTAGTCCTCTCCCACATATCCCTTGTAGGTCTCGCATCTCTTTCTCAAGTATATCAATCCAACTGTCTGCTATAGAATTCTTTTCTACATGATATAGGCCTGACGCTGACGGAGTGGTGGTCACTTGACGATTTCGATTTTGAGCATTTGGGTCGGAGGTATCCCAAGATTTGGTAGTCTCGGTGACATACCTCAATTGAAGCTCTGCATCTTGGGCGTCTAAGTCGACAAAGGGACCACTTCCCATGGTTTCAACAAGTTGCTTGGAATTAAGATTCACCCCATTATAGAGAAAATAGATGATTTGTGTTGCATCAAATCCGTGATGTGGGCATGAAGTAACCAACTCATTGAAACGCTCATGACATCGATGAAATGACTCATTTTCAAATTGTCTGAACGATTGAATTTGAGCCTTTATGGAAATTATTCGATGTGGCAGGAAGAATTTCTTGAGAAATCTCTATTGTAACTCATTCCAAGATGGAATCGAGCTCGTAGGTAAAGACCATAGCCAGGTCTTAGCTTTATCTTTGAGCGAGAAAAGGGAAGAGTTTGAGGCGGATCACCTCTTGGGTGGAGGTTTGATCATTGAGCGTATCGTACACATTCTCAAATTCCCTAATATGGAGGTATGGATTTTTAGAATCCATACCGTGGTAATGTGGTAGCATCTTGATCATTCCATTTTTTAAACGGAATTGCCCGGCATTATACGGGAGTATAATGCATCCCGGAGTGACAGTACGCTCGGGATATAGGAATTCTCTCAGCGGGCGGTATGGGGGCTCTTCCTCACCGACAACTGCACTACCATGTTGCGACATCTCCCTCTCTCTTAAGAACTCGGTGCTCTCACTTGGTGTGTTCGAGGTGTACTCGGGAGTGTGTCCTAAGAAGGAAAACGGAGTGTTGTTTGAGATTGAGTGTGACGGTGTGGGAGACGGGATCCAGAACTGTGGAACGTTTGGAGTGTGGGGACTATCTGGGTTATACTCAACTATTGGATTTTCGTGAATGCTGGTTGGAGTATTATGGGGAGTGGGATTTTGCATTAAAAGCTTGCGAGAGATGGTGGTTAATCTTTTTGTGCTTTTTGAATTTTTTTTATATGTTTTTGGATTTTTGGAGATTTTTGGTCAAAGCTTTGGATTGACTCGATCTAATCCTAAGTCTACCTAGTTCCCCGGTAACTGCGCCAAAAACTTGACGCGATTGAAAATGTGTCTCAGAAATGCGTTCACTCTAGGCTCAAGTGCAAGCCTGTCGCTCGAGTAATAATCCCCGTAAGTCGGGTATCGATCCTCAGGGAAAAAGGACAACATAATTGTGATGACGGGAAGAAACAGAGAGACCCCCTAACTTTGACTCTAAAAAGAAAAGGAAAAATTGATTTGGTTTTGCGATTGATTACAGCTAAATGCAATAATGAAATTATGAAAAAAATGCAACTATACTAATCTACCGAAATTAAGAATGAATGATGATTTGAAACTTTTTGTTTTAAATGATGAGAAAAATAGGACGGGAATACAATCCCCCAACCCTAGTGTAGTGCAGTTATAATATTAATCATTAATTTATTTGATTGATCTAACCCGAAATTTAGTACTCCCAAGCATTATGTATACGAGGTTCAAGCCCGCGTCATACCTAATCTGAGGATGAGTAAATCAGTATCGCGATAGTGACACTCAAATTGCATTCTAAATCAACACGAGTACCCAGAGGCAAACGAGATATAAAGATCTTGAATTATTGTGTAACTACGCAATACGATCATAATCAATCACTAAATTCATCGGATTAATTTTATACACACACACTAACACATCAGGCTGGGTTCATGTACCCCGACCTTGGAAAATCTAGCCTAACATGTTGAATTTAATGAAAACAATGATTGATGTGCAGGAATTCATAATTAATCTAAGGAAAATGGTAATTAGATGTAGAAAAGAATTAGAAATAAGAAATACTTACTAAAATTACCCAAGCAATAAGTGTAACAATGAAGGAAACTGGTACTCACAAAAATCACTGAATAAATCTTCAATCTTCGAATTAAAACTACAACTGTTAGCTAAACTAGGGTTTCTGGAAAAAGAGAGGAAAATCCTACTAATTCTCCATCCCAATAACAATAATAAATCGGGTTTTTATACCGTACAATAATTTCGGAGTTCAACTGCACTGGGAGTCTTTTTAGGAAGAGATAGGATTTGTAAATCTCGAAGCCCGGACCGGTCTGCCTCCAAGCGGATCGGTTCTTTTTATTTTAGGGCGGACCGGTTACTTTTGTTTTTGCCTTCTTCGGTTTGCTTGTGGTCCGGTGCCTTCTGGAGTTTGGCAAAGCGGACCGGTCCAGGGTAGGGGCAGACCGGTCCGGCTATTTGACTTTTTGGCTCAACTTTTACTGGTCATAACTTTTGTTCCGGGATTCCGATTGAGGTGTCGTTTCTTCCTATGTACTCATGAATGATATGTCTTCAACCTCTCTTTAGGTACCTCATCTGAATTCTGGGTGGAAATTCCACTTTTTCCCTTTTGACTTTTCCTTCTTTCTTTCTTGATTCTTCCGGTTTCTTTCTTCCGTTTCTTGACATCAAATACCTGTAAAATCACTACAAAATACTAGAAACTCGGTGTACTCATTAGAATCAGTCAGTAGCATGATTATGAGATAAATCCAACTCAATTACGTTGTTCGAGGTGCTATAAGTAACTAAATTAAGGGATAAATTAGGAAGAATTTATGCCTAATCAGTTTTGCATCTATTATATTATCTTCCAATATTTAATGAACAAGTCACTCATATTTTTACATTCTTACGTGTATTATGGCCCACGCTAGCGGCATTATTATCGGAGTATTGTCAGGATATGGTCCGTGCCAGCGACAATATTCTTAATTTAGAAAATATACCTGCTTTGCATATTTAATACATGTATTTGAGTAAAAAAATTTATTTAATTTACATTATAAAAATGTTATCTCCATATTTAATGTATTTCGGTACAAAAATATACTTTATGCATGTATTTTATACAAAAAAATATTTGAAATCATTATCAATGTGCGTGTACTTTCATAAATAACGTGTTTACTTTGTTAAAGTACATGCATAAAAACAATGTACATGCACACTGAAAATGTTTGATCTAAATTGATTTTTCAGTTGTGTTGTTTTCATTTTTATATAATTATCAGTATATACATGCTCTCTATATTTTCATAGCTCATATATTAATTGTGGTGCGCGTAAGTGGCATTTTAAACTTTGTATTATAAGACTATAGACTATTATCATCAACATAAAAAGACATGCATTAAAATAAAACATAATATTATTAATAAATAAAAAAAATCCAACTGATTTGGAAAGAAAAAAACCCATCAAATATAAAAAATATCATCTAAAAATTGATGGAAACTGCCGACAGGGTTCGGAAGAGCACCGATAAAATTCGAGATGACCCAAATTCTATGCACCAATAATGAAAGGACCTCAGTGGTATAATCCCTGTCCTTCATACAATTTTTCAGAAGTATTTTTGCCCCGTGGGTATGGAAATTGACTAGGGCTTTATGGGTTTTCGGCGGCAGGACATCCTCTTGAGATATGTTGTACAGGATGGGTGGGAATCCAGGGGAGCCTTCTTTAACATATTCGTTAAAGGCGTCGATTGCTCGGATGATATTAAAAATTTCTTCCTCAATCATTCGTAATTTTTCTCTATAGTTTTTTTCATTTTCAAGAGAATCTCTCAAAGACTATGCTGGAATAACCATTTTTAACGTTTTTTGTATTTTAACTTAGAATGGTAAAAATTACAACAAGGTTATATTTTTTATTAACCAAGTAAGGTTTAGGATTTTGAGCCTAATAATTATTGTATGTGGTAATTGTATTGATAAATGAGGTAAATACCGTGTAAACTTCCAAGGTTTGGATGTATTTGGCCAATGTTGACTTAATAAATAGTGTAGTATATGGGTGTACACGTGTAAGTGGCATTTTAAACTTTGGACAAAATGTTGTATAAGTGTAATTCTTTTCTATTTTTGCGGGTACTTTAAGAATATTGGCTCAGTATAAGTAAATAAAGCCAAGTACACGCATAGAGTTATAAAGTACTTGTGAAATTTTTTAATATTGTATGTCTATTTTGTAGTGTTTGCGTGTACTTTGTGGTTCCTTATTTATTCAGGACAAATATTGCAAATTATATGCATATCATTACAAAGTACACATGAAATTTTGTTTATATTTTACATGTACTTTGTAATGTTATGTGTGTACTTTGGGATTCTTTGTTTGTTATGAGCAAACAAATAAAAGTACACGCATAATACTACAAAGTACACGCATCATATGCTTGTACTTTACATGGTTTAATCCATAAACATTCAAACAATATGCATTTACTAATGTTAGAATATATTTATTCCTTCGTATAGCCTACATGTTGTATGGTCCGCACCAGGAGCACCATTTTTTTACTACAAATTTTATGGAACTACATTGAATAAACAAACAAAAAACTAATTATTATCATTTGTCCTTCTATTAACAAAAAATTTAAAAAAACCTTTACAATTATTTTTCCTCCTATTAACAATTAGCGAATAAAAATTCATTAGTTATATATGCTATTTGTTGGAGCATTTCATTTTCAAATTATGTTTTGAGCAGTTTCTTTGGCAATTTGTTCCATGTAGTATATACAGAACACGCCACAATCAACACTGATATTAAAATAAAATAATATATCGATTAGCATAATGTGAATGAAATTTGTTTAAATGTGTCGTGATTAATTATGCATGTATTTATTCAAGACTGTTTGATCTTACCTATTATTTTGTCTCGCGCATTCATGATTTTTGAGTATTTCAAAATTGACATCATGACTTAAGAGCCAATCTATTGTTGTTTTTTCCTCGTTGGTTAATGCATCTTCAAATTTTTCCCCTTCCCAACCTCTTTTTATTTTACCTCTTTCACTTTTTTGTAGAGCTTGTTCCTTCAATTTGTATAATTTTTCTTTGAAAGCAAAAAACTGTCAAGAGGAAAAACCATGAGTGTATATAAAATACAAAAGTACATATAATGTAAATAAGTTTAGGGCATAACCATCATATTGGCCTCATTGTAGTATGAGGAGGATTGATTTATTTCCAACGAGCGAAGAGAGTCCATATGGATAACTTTATTTTCTTATTTGTATACAACTAACAATGTAAAATATTCTACATTATCTCCTATTGAATGTCTCATGGGAATGAATAGAATATCACAAATTTCAAAAAATTCCAAAATGTGTTTTTCTATTTGTTCCTTCTGCATGTTGTTGTCATTATTTCAGACGACTTCCTATTAAAAGTAATAGATTTGTTAGTAAAAATAATATTATAGTATATATTTGATAGTGATGGACAAAGCTTTAGGTTTTATTTTCCATACCCAAACATATAACTTAAAAGCGTGCATAGCTCTGAGCCCATTTTCGTCTTTATTAAACAAGAGAAGCATTGAATTATCTCTTTCACACATTTAAAAAGGCAAGGATATAAAGATGTAAATTTAATGAATGTCCTATGTTTCGATTACATACTTGGCTTGATATTTCTTTGCCTTTCAGCAATTCTTTATATCATCAGCGCAAATGATTGATAAGCCTTCTGTTGTATAAAAACAATCACTGGATTTCAAGATAGGGAATAATATTAGAATAATAATTGAAACATGTATGTAATCTATGATCATTAAATAATATGCATGTACTTTATAAATTTATGCTTGTACTTTATAAAGTACACACATGTAGTTCAGTACGAAACTGCATGTACTTTATACCACCAATCATTTACTTGAGTAATAAATGCGTGTATTTCATTGATAATGTGTGTGCTTTATTATACTATGAATGTTCTTCATTTCAAAATTCTTGTAGTTTATAAAAATATTAAATTATATAATATGGAGATATAATTTAGAAAATTAACATGCATCGTAGTATTCGTATATATACATAAGTGCATTACAGAATAAAAATAAGTGCATTTCAAAATAAAAATATGTTGGTTTTAAAATAAACAAACATAAGATTTACAATGTATCCTTCTCCAGTGTGAAATATTCTTTTAATTTATTTTGATCTTTTTCTTTAAGGTATTTTTTACACTTGTAGATTTGTAGGTCTACTTCATCTGTTGCTATTGAAGAGGACTTGACTTTATTGTTCTGCCCTTTTCTTTTTTATGATGGCACACTAGTAGATTTATTGTTTGGTCTCTTTCTTTCTTTTGACTGCAATTTAGCAGAAGCTTCATTCAAAGGATTTTTGTTCTTTTCTTCTTTGACAAATCATTAGTAGGATGTGATCTACAAAATCATCATCAATCTTTTATTTTAGGTCTTCCCTTTCTTGGATTCTCGCATACATTGAGTTAGATGCTTTATTTCTTCATCCTTTTTAGAAAGGGAGGACGTTAAATCTTTTATCTTTTGATTGAGTATTTTATCTGTTGTTTCCTGGAGAAAACAAAACATCATGTTTAACTTATGGATTATTCCATAAGTATGCTATAAACATCAATGAAAACGAAACAAATGTCAAACAATAAGAGAATTTGTGGATTTAGTACATTGATAATTCGTGTACTTTATTAAACTATGCATGTAGTTTATTAAACAACGGATGATCGCCATTAAAAAATGAGTGTACTTTATAAAATATGCATGTACACTCCATTATTTGTGAATAAACAACAGAGTATATCTAACTACACGCATAAGTAAACATAATTTCACGTGTACTTTGTATTGACATGCATGTACTTTATATTATGTCCAAAGAATAAACAAGAAATCATAAAGTACACGCATAACGTTATAAAGTTCACATGTACTTTGTAGTGATATGCGTGTACTTTATATTCTGACCAAAGAATAAATAAGAAATCACAAAGTACGCGCATAACATTACAAATTACATGAATTTTTAAATAATACTTTTTAAGTACTATGAGTGTACTTAAATAACCAATGCGATAATGCGTGTAATTTACCATAATGCGTGTAATTTAACATAAATATGAAAAAATGATTACAAATATATTTGTAATATCACCAAATTACCTGCTCATTGAGTTTCATAACAATTGCGTCCTTATCATTTATGTAAGGACATATTTTTATAAATGTCCATCACAATTAATTATATCGTATACCATTACAATCGTCGAAGAATTGAAGAAGTTTTCATCTACAAAAGAGGAATCCGAATTACAAGTTGTCTTCAATATTCAAGCCCAACAATATGAACATTGGTAAGATAATGTTTTAAAGTTTCATTTACATTTCATATTAAGAGTGTTAGGATATTTTTTAAAAGGGGTTTTAATAAGCTTTTATACAAAAATGTTTTTTTTATAAAGGTTGTTAACTATTTTAGAAAAATGTATTTTGAAAAAGATTTGAGAAATTTTCTAAGGCAGCAAACGTACCTCGTTTTGATGCCAAGGTCATTCAAAGGAGATCGCCAACTCGTTCGAACGACATTGGGATGTCACGCGTAGTCGTTCAAGTGACACGTGGATCTCGTTCAAGTGAGATGGG
The DNA here is from genome assembly GCA_949130495.1 of Sambucus nigra. Taxonomy (NCBI): domain Eukaryota; kingdom Viridiplantae; phylum Streptophyta; class Magnoliopsida; order Dipsacales; family Adoxaceae; genus Sambucus; species Sambucus nigra. The sequence goes on along the minus strand of OX422216.1, from coordinate 91,567,733 downwards.
CTTCTCATTCGAGCGAGGCTACTTTTCGACTAACACGCTGACCTCATACTTATCTTTTGACCGACTCAAAATTTCATATAAAAGGGATAGCAGCCTTTTGTTTTGAACTTGGAGAAAAATTTTCAACCTTAAAGAGTTTTATCCTTTGAAAACTTTTGTTTTGTTTATCTGCCCAAAATCAATTAGAAAATATCTTTTGGAAGAAAGTTTTTCTCCAACAATTTAGGGGTTCAAATATTTGTTTTGTTTACAATTCACAAAAATCCCAATTACTTTTGTGTGAGTTTTTTGTGGAACCCAAGAACAAATTTTGTTTTTGTCCATTTTTTGTGGGGAGAGCTCTGCAACCGACAGCTACGTGCTATTGTGGAGGGAGTCCTTATAAAGTTCACAACTTGTGGAGAAGCCATTTTTCTTCTTCATTACTGACCACCTGGAGTTCTTGCGTGAGATTTCAGCCGACATTATTTCTAGGCGTTGCTTTGGAGGTTTGACGAAGACACAGTGCGTTACACTTGTGGGTGATCATCAGGTTATATGTAAGTCAATGGTCTTGTGAATTCTTCAAAGTTCTGGAAATAAAAGTTTTTCCCCTTTGGGGATTTTTTCTTAATATTTGTGTTGCATGCTGTATCTATTTATGGGTTGACACACGCACACACATAGATGCATGTTTAAGGGATGATTTAATTTTTTAAAAATGGATTCTAATTAAATAGGTGTGCCAAATTAGAAATTTGTGAATTTAATCAATTATCACACAGTCATGTTTTTACAAATTGGTATCAGAGCTTATTTAAGCGATCTCACGTTTTTTCAAATTGGTATCAGAGCGGGTTACGCTAATTTATCGCGTGATCCTGATTTTTCAAGGATTTTTTTTATACAATTTGACTTCTCATGTCATCAAATTGGTATCACAACAGGTTACGCTAATTTATCGCGTATTCCTATTTTCCGCAAACTTGTGTGATATTGATTTTGTTTGAAATTTTGGTTTTGTGAAAAATCGCAATTTTTTCGATGGAGCACTTATCTAATAGGATGCCCCTTTTTGATGACACGAATCAGAGTTTTGATGATATAAATTGTTTGAATTTGACGTTTGCTAAAAGAATTGATTTTTTGGAAAAAGAAAATTCTCGTTTTAAATTCGTGATGGATCTTTTGCAAACGGTTCAAAATTAACTAGATTTTTATCGTGAAAAATTTGTTTCCTTGGACCATGACTTTGTTGCTTTAAAATTGTCTAAGAAGGAGAGTGATGATAGGGTCCTATTTTTAGAAAAAGAATTAGAGGATTTTAAAAAATTGTTGATTTGTGTTTGTGCCAAAGAGGATAAAAATATTTTAATCAATGAGTTTGTGTCACGTGAAGAGACTCTTAGGAAAAAAGTTTACTTTAATTGAGGGGGGCGAGATAACCATCTTGGTTTGATTGATAATTTTAATAAGGAGTCCCTCAGATTGGAAGAGTCTAATTATTTGCTTGAGTAAAAAATTTTGAAGTTAAAAAATAATTTGACAGATTCGAGTAGGTTTGATAGTGATGGTAATGGCTCATCGTGTTCTCATGCTTATAGTGCTATAGCCAAAACCATTATTTGTTTTAGAGGGTCAACCAATTTCAAGGATGTTAGAAAAGGCCAACCCATTGGTTTCGTTCCATCCGTTTACACATGTTCATATTGTGGTAGGAAATGTCACCTTAGGTGTTTTTATTTTTATCTTGGAAAATATCCTAGGAAGTTTATGTCTAGTGTTCCCTTGGTTCCTAAATCCCCCACATGACGTTTTACATCTATTTGGGTTAGAAAATCACTTTTGGAGCCACTAGATTTTAGACAAGTTGATTCCCGTTTTCTTGCACATGATTCTTCTCTTGCCATATCGTATAGATGATTGTGTTTGCATGTTTGTCATACACTAGTTATGGTTTCATGGTATATATTTGCTAGTGTGTTGACATGTACTTTTTGTATAAATTTGTACTTTTGAAATTTTTTGAAAAAATACAAAAAGATTTTATTTTGATAAAAATTTTGAAAAATCCAGAAAGAGTTTTGTATTTTGTTTGCACAGTTTATGGATGGACACTTAGGATGACCAAGTCACAACATCATTCCATTTTTCATGTGACAATTTGATAGTATTTTGAGACAATATGTCAATTCATCATGTGCTTTATAATGTTTGGAGTCATTAAGATGTAATTAAGTGTTACTTCCTACATGTTTGACTCATAATTTTCTTTATTGTACACATGCACGGATTTGTTTGATTATTGTGTTTGTCTTGTCACATGTTAGTTGGGTGTTTTCACTTCAATCCTGTCCTTAAAATGAACCAAGCGCGATAAAACTTGATAAGAAAGTTGTGCATGTAAGATCCATTTGTGAGTTTGTGTGCTTTATTTTGAAAACGGTGAAGGCTACGAAAGATTATTTTTTATCCTTTGCGATTAAGCCGCCGTTTAAATTGGACCTAAAAATTGAGAAATTTTATTATCCGGGGTCTAAAGAGGTTTAAAAGATCCCGAAAAAATTTAAAGGCAATAGAAAGAAATTCATGCCAATTATGGGTCAATTAGGTTTTTGCACCAATTCTCCAATGTTTGAGAATTTAGATTACCTCTAAAAGAAAATATATATGAGGGTGTTTGGATGGAGAATTTAAACGGGTTTGCACGTCCTTGAAATTCTTGAAAAAGCGCTACATAGTTTTAGACGTTATTGGTGTGGAAATCATTTTGACTTTGATTTGTTGATTTTCATAAGACAATGTCATTTAAATTCAACACATTTTTACACCTAAGGATACTTTTGATGTTCATTCGTTAGGGGTACACATATGCATCGTGCACATATGATTGATTGAGTTTATTTACCTATCGAATGTGTTCACACCCATACATTCATTTTCCATGACTTGGTTGTTTGAGTTTAAATTCGTGGTGTGGTTTGTTTTGTATCTTATTTTTGTATGAAAATTTGAAAAATCAAAAATAGTTTCTGGATGTTTGTGGGATACTCCTTTGCATGCGAGTTGATTGATTCAAATTTGCTATGCATTTTTATCGTGACACTCCATGTTTTGATTGTTTCTTCTTATCTGTCTATTTGGGGACATCATAAAAAAGGGGAGAAATAATTATCATGTTATGGGGGAGTTTTTGCATTATGGGGGAGATTTGATTTATTAATTTTTTATTCTTATATCATTTCACACTCGATGCGTAACAAAGGTTTTTGCTTTATGTCATGTGTGTACGTACAAAGATTGAAGATCATGATGTCGCACACCCTGATGAGAAAAGCTTTATGAGTTTTGATGTTGAAGAAAAATTTGAGAACTTGCAAATTTTACCTTTTCAGTTTTGGGATTCATGGGAGGGTAGATTTTTATAGGTATTTTGGTATTTGATAGTTTGGATGTTTTTATGTATGTACTGGCATAGACATAGGGGGAGATTTGTAAGGACATATTTTTATAAATGTTCATCACAATTGATTATGCCGTATACCGTTACAATCGTCAAAGAATTGAAGAAGTTTTCATCTACAAAAGACGAATCCGAATTATAAGTTGTCTTCAACATTCAAGCCCCACAATATGAACATTGGTAAGATAATGTTTAAAAGTTTCATTTATATTTCATATTAAGAGTGTTGGGATATTTTTTAAAAGGGGTTTTAAAAAGCTTTTATATAAAAATGTTTTTTTATAAAGGTTGTTAATTGTTTTAGAAAAATGTGTTTTGAAAAAGATTTGAGAAATTTTCTAAGGCAGCAAACGTACCTCGATTTCGACGCCAAGGTCCTTCAAGCAAGATCACCATCTCGTTCGAATGATATTTGGATGTCGTGCGTAGTCGTTCAAGCGACACGTGGATCTCGTTCGAGCAAGATGGGCTTCTCGTTCGAGCGAGGCTACTTTTCGGCTCACACGCTGACCTCATGATTATCCTTTGACCGACTCAAAATTTCTTATAAAAGGGATAGCAGCCTTTTGTTTTGAACGTGGAGAACAATTTTCAACCTCAAAGAGTTTTATCCTTTGAAAACTTTTGTTTTGTTTATCTGCCCAAAATCAATTAGAAAAATATCTTTTGGCAAAAAGTTTTTCTCCAACAATTTAAGGGTTCAAATATTTGTTTTGTTTACAATTCGCAAAAATCCCAATTACTTTTGTGTGAATTTTTTATGGAACCTAAGAACATATTTTGTCATTGTTCACTCTTTGTGGGGAGAGCTCTGCAACCGACATTTGCGTGCTATTGTAGTGGGAGTCCTTATAAAGTTCACAACTTGTGAAGAAGTAGTTTTTCTTCTTCATTGCTGACCACCTGGAGCTCTTGCGGGAGATTCTAGCCGTTTTTCTTCTTCATTGCTTTGGAGGGTTGATAAGGACACCGTGCATTACACTTATGGGTGATTATCAGGTTGTATGTAAATCAATGGTCTTGTGAATTCTTAAAAGTTTTTGAAATAAAAGGTTTTTCCATTCGGGGATTTTTTCTTAATATTTGTGTCACATGCTTTATCTATTTCTGGGTTGACACATGCACACACATAGATGCATGCTTAGGGGTTGATTTAATTTATTTAAAAATGGACTCTAATTAATTAAGCGTGCCAAATTAGAAATTTGCAAATTTAATCAATTATCACACAGTCACATTTTTACAAATTGGTATCAGAGCTTATTTAAGCAATCTCACGTTTTTTCAAATTAAGAACCTTTGATTGGCTTCAGACAAGTAGTAGATGCTTTGTTGAAGCTGATGTGCTGCGATCCTCTGAGTTTCTGATGAATCTCTAGCAACATTCAGACTATTAGTTAAATTTGAATTTTCAATTTTTGAGTTGGGCATTATCTTCCTCTAACCTTTTTATTCCATCGCAGTCGTTCTTCTTCGACTCTTCAAGTTTATTTTTTCAACTCATTATTTAAACTAATTTGTTAGGCCTTATCCTCCTCCAACTTTTTTATTTGTTCGGTGGCGTTATCTTTTAACTCCTGAAGCTGAAGTTTCAATAGTGTATTTAAAAGAATCTGTTGGTCCTTATCCACCCCAACTTCTTAAGATTCTCTTTAGCTCGACACCTTGCTTCATTACTTTCTTTGACTTGGGAAGCTTTCTCCTCCAACATCAGTTTCATCCCGACATGCTCTTCAGTTAATTTTCTTACATGTTTAACAAATTTCTTCTTAGAAGACTTTGTCACCGCTTCATTTATAGGAATTTCCTAATTGAATTTCGATGAAGAACTTTTATCTTGTGTTGGTTCTGCTTCTGATTCTGGTTGTGATATCCCCAAATCGAAATTGGGCATGTCATTATTTTTTAATTTTTTTTCCTTACTCTTTGAAACTTCCTTCTTCAAAGAAGCTTTACTAATTTTATTCTCATTCATCCATTCTTTTAATGTTCCCAAGCTTCACCAAAGAAATCTTGGTTCTTTGTCCTCCTTCTCTTCGATAGGATTGATAACATTAAATTTCTCGCATAGCCAATACAATGAAAATTGAAATAAAAATTATAAGTTATACCATTTAAGCCAATTAATATGAGTAACAATGTTAGTGAATAAGACATAAAGTACACGCAAATTGCATTGAAATTCCATTTTCAATTTTCATGTACTTTATGTCTTATCCGAGTACTTTCATAAAGTACACGCATGTTTCATAAAGTACACTCACGTTTAAAATATTTTGGTTCAATGTAATGTGTGTGTACTTTATGCTTTATGCGTATACTTTAACAAAATACATGCATGATTTATAAAGTACACACATTCAAAATGATTTGTATTGGACGCAATGTGCATGTACTTTAACATTAAAATGTGTAGAATGACGTTTCCTCATTAATAATGATATGATGCATCCACTAGTTGTGTTGGGCTTAGATTTGATCATTTTATCGAGATAGTGGATTAAAAATTCGTGCATGACAAAAGCCTCATATCATCAATTTCGTCGATGTACTAAGTGAAAAATTCTCCTATTGAAAAGTTGGAGTTGGAGAATAGGACCATTGTCATGACGTGGAGGGTAACAAGTTCATGCCCTCAACGGTATCAAGCTCAACCGACGTCTTTAATCCCTTTGTAATATCTAATTTTTCAATCTTTTTGTCTTCCTTAAAGTAGCGGCTACGAAATTCAGGTTTGGGGGGAGATTGATCCATTCCCTTGTTCAATTTAATTTTCTTTTGCCCCTTCGTTATTGGGATCCCAAAAATTTGACTTATATCGTTATGGTTTATTTTGGCCTCCCTAATCATCTTAAAACACTTGATATTTTTTGTATAGAGCTCCATAATGGTGAGAATGTTTTTATCACTCTTTTTATGATATCCCTCTACTACTTCACTACAGTAGTAAGCATTGAATAAGTTCTAGAAAGGTGTCTTCTTAAAAATCTTAATATGCTTCTCGTTGATTTTGTGGAGAATATTAGGAAAATCATGATAGAAGCTCAGGACACTCGACCTATATTAGTCATATTTTTGAACTTCCCTTGCTGATTTCTGTGGTGACAAATAAATTCAGCACAAAATAATAAATAAAAGCAATCACCAAAATAAATAAAGTATTGAAAAGAATGACAATCACACACAACACAAGATGTAAATGGTTCGACAAGAAGGCCTACGTTCATGATGGTGCTCTCTGTATATTATTTCTCTTTACTCCGGGGAGTGTTTTACAGCAAATAATGCATGCCGTTTGCCCCGGGAGGAGGGTTAGTTATATACATGTTATTTCGAAGAGTGGACGAGCGGAACTCCCCCACGTTAGCCCACAATCCATAAAGTATATCTGAAGAGAGATTTTAGGAACTCACTAGGTCAAAACTGAATTGGTTGAGGCGCGGGGCCTTTAGACTTTGGGCCGTGTTTAATTGGGCTTCTCGTCTGGGTCAAAGTGACAAATTGAGGTACCGAGAATTTCCCCTAAAATTTTTGGGTCACAATTTCAACTCAATAGTTTAAAATGATTTGTCTTAATGGAATTTCTGTGATTCGTGCAACACTTTTGAAGTGAAGCACCCTTCCCGAACTGACTTAGGTGGAAGATTGCCTCGTTTCTGGCGCATCATGCTTAGAAAGGTTTAAATCATTTTAAAGAGGTCATTCCTTAAATCGCCGCTTTCATATCTCTTCTCATTGTCTCAATTTCTCCAAGCTTTCACTATAGCTCATTTTAATCCCAGGTCTCATCTTCCTTTTTCAAGATTTTTTCACATCTTCTAATCGTCCCTGCTTGTGACTTTGCCTCATCCCAAGCTGACTCTTACATTGTAAATTCTTCTCACTTCTTCTTTTTCCTTTTTCTGTTAGAATTTCTTCATATTTTCTACTAGGGTTTTTCTTTTTCGATGTCGAAAATATCCAATAGGTCGATAACTGAATTTAGGAAATACTATAACGTTCCAAACTGGGTGGACATTGAATGTGCCCCTGTCCCTTGTAATATCAAAGAAGTTGAGGGAGGTCACTGGACTCATGTTCTCTTATTGTCCCAGGGGGGTCTTACTTTTCCCCCAAATAATTTGTTTTTGCACTTTTTTGGTTACGTCAATATAGTTCCTACACAATGTCTCCCAATGTCTGGAAAATTATCAATGGCGTGCATAGAATAAATCAGCTCTATGGCACCAATCTAGGGCTTATTGAAATCTGCTTCTATTACTCTTTTTGTAAAATAAGGTCTGGTCTTCTGTACCTCAAGTCTAGGAGTAGTGATAGGGTATTGTTAGTAAATCTACCTGATTCCCACAAGGACTACTGGCATGAGGGTTTTATTGCTAGAAATTGGCAGTTCCCTCCCCATACTGAAGGGTCGAGGTCTGGGGGATTTGTGATTCCCTTTTATGGGGAGGAATACATAGGTAGGCTTAGTTTGTATCTTCTTATTGATCCTCTGTTTATGTATGGTTTTTCTCATATCTTTCTCTTTTTTCTTTTTCAGTGAAGACAAAGAACTCAAAGCCCACTCTCAATGAGATCTGAGCTGCTGAGCTGGTTAAAGCCTGGAAAATCAAGGAACTCTTAGCTGACGGTGAGCATCCTCGATCAGCGACATTCCTTCTGGAATGCAAGAACATTGGGTCCAGTTTCATTACGCATCTTGTGGATAGCATTCCTAAGCTAGCCATCACCAAAGAGGTTTCCCCCGACCCTATCCAAATGGATGAGGAGGGAAGCAACTTTGGTCAGGAGAGCGAGGGTGCTAGTAGGGGCGGTGCTGAAGGTAATTCCAATGAGGAGAGATCTGGTAGTGAAGAATCTTCTAGTTCGGAAGAGGGTTCAGAAGTTCAAGAGTCTTTAGGGGATCTAAGTAGTTCCAGCAAGGAAGACATGGCTCCTCCCAGGAAGAATTTGATCCGATATGATAATGATGATGATGTGCTTCTATTTCATCGGTTGAAGAAGCAGAAGTCTGGCAGTGGGGATGTTGGCACTGGTTCTCAGTCTACTTCCCATGAGAAGGAAAAGAATAAGAAAGAGGAGGATCTGGTGAGAGAGACAGATAGGAAGAAGGAAGAGGAGAAGAAGAAGGTGGAGGAGAGGAAGAGAGTTGAAAGGGAGATAAAAGAGAGAGAAAAAGAAAAGAGAGAGAAGAAGAAAAGAGAAGAAAGGAGGTGAGGACGAAGCCATGGCAAGCTCTGGTGCCCGTGTCTGCTTTGCTCGAGGGGGCTTATGTTTCCCTGTCCCCTTAATTGGCTCCTGCACTGCTCAAAATAGCAATTTTATCGACTGATCGTCAGAAGGCGATAGGGACTGACCAGTTAGCCCTGAATGCGAGTCAGAGGCTAGGCTTGGTAATTCTAATTTTTCTTCTCTATTCTCTCAATACTCTGTTCAACACTTCTCTTGCTAACATTTCTCTTCTTTGTAGTTTGTGACTGATTTCGCTATCCTCTATCGCAGCTGCGATGAGCTGGTGAGGAGGAATGCTTAGCTGGAGAGCAAAAATGTCAAGCTAGAGGACAGTTTGAAGACTGCCAATACTCCCCAAAAGTCTTTCGACCTTGCTCTGTCTAAAGCCAATCGAGCAAAGGAGGCAAAGACCAAGGAGCTCGTGGAGTTGAGGCAGTCCTACCACTTGGTCTGCATGATCAAACTGGTCGTGGTAAAGGAGAACAAGGTTCTCGCTGAAAAGGTGAAGAAGGTGGAATCCGAGGCCGCCTCTCTTAAAGAGAGCTTGTACAATGCCAGTTGGAATACTGCATATGAGTATACTGACATTCAGATTGGCTCTATTAGTCGTCTTAATTTCAAGAAGGGTTGGAATAAGGCTTTGCTGGCGGTCGAGGTGGATATCGACTCCCCAATCTTTGATGATCATGATCCTGGCCCTAAGCCTATTATGGATGAGGCACCTGCTCCTGCCATCGACGAAGGTGATCTTGCTACCCAGACCGTCCTTGTTGGTGCTCCTTTTGACCAGGGGACAATAATTGCTCCATTTGAGGGAGGCGTTCCTGCTACTGCGGACAAGGGAAAGCAACCAGCGATCTCGGAGCAAACTGAGGTTGCCAGTTAGCCTCCTCCTGGGAACTCTTTGTATTTTTCACTTTATTTGTTTTTTCCTTTTGATGATGTACTATGAATCCTTTCTTAATGAAATGAAATTCTCTTCCATCCTGCGTACTGATTTCATTCTTTAATGCTTATATGGTCCATAGTTGATTGATGTTGATGAGTATATACCTGCCACTTCTCAATTAGGAAGGATTCTTGTTCCTAATGCTAGTAACCAAGTTCGTTAAGACTTTATAAGGATTTACATGTCCCTTAGGTCGAGGAACCAGAGCTTTAAAGACCAGTCAGAGCTTGTTGGAAAAATGAAGGATAGGCTTTAGGAGATAGAAGAGGTTGGCTCTTCCGTTCAAGAAGAAAAAAATGCTCTGAGAGATAAACTTCTGGATGACTCTAAGATCAATCAAGTCGGAGAAGTTTTTCAACAAGAGAATGAAGCTTTGAGGAGGGAGGTATCGCGACTTAGAGAGCATGCGCCTAGCGTTGCCCCTCAAGTTTTATCGGGTTCCTCTTCATCGGCTGGTCCATGAGCTGGTACAAATGAGAGGGGTTCATCTAGGGAGATTGACGAGCTTCGAGGAGATGTTAGTCAATCATACATGATAACTATCAGTCTCCAAAGAGATGTTACGCTGCAGAGGCATCTGTTCAAGAAAGTTCCTCGACGAGTGTGGGCTGGTGGTTATGATCAAGGTTGGACAAATGCTCTGACGAGGTTGGCAAAGGTTAAAGAGCTATCATTTATTAGGGTATGGTTGAATGCTCTTAGGGAGCTGAAGGTCCCCATGAACTCAGTACTCTGGTATCATCATGAGATCTCCCCTTCGGCTTTGATGCCTAACCCTTTCAGGAGGGATGACCAGTGGGTCCCTATAGATGCTATCCCTAGGTAGCTACTGGAGCCAGATGCAAATGAAGTCGAGTTGGAGTTAGCTCCTCACCCAGACGATGGACGAAGAGTGAAAGTAGCTGATTACCATGCTCGGAGGCCTAATCCTCATTAGGATCTAATTAATTCGTTCAATGTAACTTTTTGTAAATGCCGTGAAGTAGTAAAATAATTATGTTTTTGGTGATTTGGCGACTAAATATGTGTTGTGTATTGTCCACTTCATTGATTTCTCATTTTGATTATCTTGGTCTTTTCTTAGCAGACTAGAGTTGTATTGCGTGAGTATCCTCCCAGGCCAGTATGCTTATAAGATACCATTCTACCCTACTTCACCTTTTAGGTCATGTCATCACACTCCCTTAGGCCTAAGTGTGGCAATGGTGAGGATACACCTGGTGTTGGATGTTCCATTCGAGCAGGGTTTTTTTAGCTAAACATTATTTGGCGATCAATTTCGAGTTGGCCGAGCTGCCTAAGGGTCCCCTGTAGGGCTTCATATATTGCCAGGGGCAATGCTAAGTGGTTGCTCATGTTAAATGATGAGAACCTGAGGAGGGTAATACCCTGCTTATATGTGTTAAGAGGAGAGACTGTCACTTGGAAAAGGTGCATAAGTTATAAAGTTTCTAAAAAAATCAACACTTCATAGAATGCCACTGCCAAATAATCTTTTATTAATCAGAAAAGAATTGCAAATTTTGACATTGTAATAAAATATCAAAATAGAAAACTAGAAGTATAATTTCTTTAAATTGTCCACATTCCAAGCTCGAGGTATCTCCCTACCCTCCAGCGTTTCTAAGTGATAGGCTCCTTACAAGTTGTTCCTTATCACCTTAAATGGTCCCTCCCAGTTTGGTCCTAGCTTTCCATCTGATGGTTTTACTGTGCTGCCAAGAACTTTCCTTAAGATGTAGTCCCCAACTTGGAATTACCTTCTTATTGTAGTGCTTCGCTAGCTGTTGCTGATAGCCTGCTAGTTTCATTAGATCCATCTCTCTGCGTTCGTCAGCTAGGTCTAGTTTAGCTAGTAATGTTGCATCGTTCTGGTCTTGGTCGACCAGGGTGGACCTCATGGTGGGGAGGCTATCTTCTAAGGGGATGATTTCCTCCATACCATATGTCAGTGCGAATGGGATTTCCCCAGTTGCTCGTCGTGGGGTAGTGCGATAAGCCCGTAGGATATGTGATAGCTCGCTCACCCATGCCCCCTTGGCTCGCTCCAAATGCTTCTTTAATCCATCAATCACTATTTTTTTGGAAGCTCCAGCTTTTCCGTTGCTCTGGGGGTATGCCACCGAGCTGAAATGGTGCCTGATTCCATGGTCGTTACAGAAACCCTAGAAGAGGCCACTCTCGAACTGGGTTCCATTGTCAGTGATGATGGTCTTGGGGATCCCGAAGTGGGTGATAATGTTCTTCCATACGAACCTTATCATATTCGCGTCTCTGATGTTTGCCAACGACTCTTCCTCTATCCATTTGGTGAAGTAGTCTGTTGCGACAAATAAATACTTGTGATTATCGAAAGCGGTAGAGAGAGGGCCCACGACGTCCATTTCCCCATTGAGTGAAAGGACAGGGGCTGGTAAGTGATTTTAGGTCGCTGGTGGGCTGTTGCACCATAGGAGCATGTAGTTGACATTTTTTGAACTTGCGAGCATATATCCCAGAATCCTTCTCTATGTACGACCACCAGTAGCCTTTCATCATTGCTGGGAAGGCTAGTGACCTGCCCCCAATGTGACTTCCACAGATTCCCTCATGGAGCTCGTGCAGAACTTGCTCAACGTCCTTTGGGTGAACGCATTGGAGGTAAGGACGAGTGAAAGACCTCTTATACAGTTTTCCTCCACGAGATAAGTGAAAGTGAGCAGCTTTGACTCTTATCTGATGTGCGGCCTTTTTATCGTCTGGTAGGGCACCATCTTTCAAATAATCCCTCAGGGGGTCCATCCAATTGGGGATTGGTTCAATCTAGAGAATATGACCTGCGTCTGGCTGCTCATCGTTCTGGTTAATGCTCGGATGGGCGAGGAAGTCGATCAGAATTGTTCTCTTTAAGTCATAATTGATTGCTGAGCTTAAGGCCGTTAGGGCATCAGCATGACTATTTTGTCCTCTAGGAAGCTGTTGGATGCTGACTTGTTCGAAGTTAAAAATTAACTTTTTCGCTGTGGCGAGGTAGGCCACCATTCTTTCATCCCTCGCATTGAAGTCTCCGCTTATCTGATTGGAGACCAATTGTGAGTCGCCGAACACCTAAAGTTCTTTTGCACCCAATGCCTATGCCTTCTGCAGGCCTGCTATCAATGCTTCATACTCCGCTTCATTGTTGGAGGCATCAAATACAAGCCTTATTCCTTGCTTGAGGATTGTATCTTCTGGGGTGACTAGTACAATGCCCACTCCTGCCCCTTTGGAGTTGGAGGTTCCGTCAACGAACAGTCGCCAAAAACTTTGTACCCAGTGATCTTTCTTCTGACCAACGGGTTGAAGTTGATTGTGAGGATGTTCTCTTGTGAATTATGTGATGAAGTTGGCAAGAACCTCTCCCTTGATTTCATTCCTTGGCTAAAATTGGATGTCAAATGTCCCAAGCTCGACTGACCACTTGGATAGTCTACCGAACATCTCTACTTTTCGTAGGACTTCTTTAAGGGGGTAAGATATAAGGACGATGATAGAGTGAGCTTCGAAGTAGTGCTTCAATTTCCTAGAGGCTACCACTAGTGCAAAGGCGAGATTTTCCAGTGGTAGGTATCGTTGTTCGGCGTCCAAGAGGGTCTTGCTCGCGTATTAGACTGGGAGCCAGATTCTCGTTATTTCGCATACCAGTGCAGAACTGACAGCGTGGCTAGAAACTACAAGGTATAGGTATATGGATTCGTTCTCTTGAGGTATTACGAGAAAGGTGGTGTGCTGAGATAGGATTTGAAATCCTCTAATGCTTTTGAGCAATCCTGGTTCCACTCCACAGTTTTGCTTTTCTTCAATAGTTGAAAGAACGGCTGACACTTTTCAGATGACTTCGAGATGAATCGATTTAAAGCGGAGAGCATGCCTGTGAGCTTTTGTACATCTCTTATCGTGCGGGGGACTACACCCTATTTATTGCGTCAATCTCGTCCGAGTTGGCTTCAATGCCTCTCTCACTAACCAAGTACCCGAGAAATTTTCCTGGCTAGACACCGAAGGAACACTTACTTGCGTTGAGCTTCATTCGATATTTCCTGAGGATTTTGAAGGTCCTTGATAGGTCTGAGAGGTGGTCTTCTTTATGCCTGCTCTTGACGAGCATATCATCGATGTAGATCGCTATGGTATCCCCCATTTGGTCTTTAAACATTTTGGTGACCAGCCGCTGGTAGCTTGAAGGGCATAACTTTGTAACAATATAATCCGACAGAGGTGATGAATGTTGTCTTGTCTTGATCTGTTACATACAGAGAAATCTGGTGGTACTCGGAGTATGCGTCCAGAAAATTCATTCTTTCATGAGCTATTATAGCGTCCACCAACTGGTCGATCTTCGAGAGAGGGAAATTGTCCTTAGGGCACGCCCTGTTAAGGTCAGTGAAGTCAATATAAACTCTCCATTTTCCATTGCTCTTTAGAACCACTACTAGATTGGATAGCCATTTAAGGAATTGAACTTCCCGTATGGATACTGCATCCAGTAGCTTCTCCACTTCTCTCTCCACAACCTTGGCCTTCTCGCGTGCAGTTCATCATAAATTTTATGCGATTAGTTTGAAGGCCTGATCAACGTGCAACCATTGATAAACCATGATTGATCAATCTCGGGAAGCTTTTAGGGTTCCCACGGGAAAACTTCCAAGTTGTTTCATAAAAGTGCTATTAATTCCTTCTTCTCTCGATCTGGGAGAGAGGCTCCGATCAAGAACATCCTGTCTTTATTGCTGCCCCCGGCTGCGACCTCCTCTAGGTTCTCCACAACCCACTCATAGGGGAGGAGCCTAGTCTCCTCCACTCTAGGTCTTCCATATTTTAACTGCTATTTGGAAGGAATCAAACCTCCTTGTTCTTCATCTCTCTCCTTGGCCTTCTCAATCTTCTTCTTCAGCTTTTGATGGATGACTGCTATAAAGAACTGTCTTGCCATCGATGGATTTCCATTACTCCTCGCTCAGTCACATATTTGAGTTTCTGGTGGTAAGTGGAGGGGACTACCTTGATAGCATGTAGCCATCCTCTGCCAAGGATGGCCTGTTAGGACGAGTCATTGTCAACTACCAACAAATCGATCATCTTAGAGATGCTTCCTGCCCTTACTAGTAGTACAATCTTTCCCAAATGGATGGTCACTTTACCAGCGAAGCCGACTAGAGGGACAATGGCTTCCTTCAAGTCGGCTACGCTTAACTTCAACTTTCTGGTGACAAATAAATTCAGCACAAAATAACAAATAAAAGAAATCACCAGAATAAATAAAGAATTGAAAAGAGTGATAATCACACACAACACATGATGTACATGGTTCGACAAGAAGGCCTACGTCCATGGTGGTGCTCTCTGTATATTATTTCTCTTTACTCTGGGGAGAGTTTTATAGAAAATAATGCATGCCCTTTGCCACAGGCGGAGGGTTTGTTATATACATGTTATTTCAGAGAGTGGAGGAGTGGGACTCCCCCACGTCAGCCCACAATCCCAAAAGTATCTCTGAAGAGAGATTTTAGGAACTAATTGGGTCAAAACTGAATTGGTTGAGGCGCTCGGCCTTTAGACTTTGGGCCGTGTTTAATTGGGTTTCTCGTCTGGTTCAAAGTGACAAATTGAGGTACCCATAATTTCTTTTTACTCTTTTTATCTCCTTTTATTGGACTCTTCGGACCACTCTTATCAGCAATTTCCTTTTCGAGATTCTTTCCCTTTTGTGCCCTTATCTTCAAAGTCATTTCTATAAAGTAAATGCATAAAATTTAAAGTAAACGCATATAGATTAAATTACATGCATAAAGAAATAAAGTATACATATAAAATATAAAGTACATGGATTTTGTATTGAAGAACAAATATATTTCAGTAGAGTACATGAATGTTTCACAAAAGTACATGCAATATTCTCTTAACACTTCATACAAATCTCAATAAAAAATGTAATGAAAATTTTTAAAAAACATATTCCGTATCGTCCGTTACATGGTAATACCTAAGACCTGTTATTTTGCAAGTTATAAACCAAGATTCTCTTTTCGTAACATATTCACAAAAGAAGTGATATAATAGATCCATCCTAAATGCACTAGCCTTTTCAAAACCTCTTAAGCAATACTGCTCAATTCGTTTTTCTAAATCCTTCACTTTAGATTCAGTTACTTGAAGCTTTTGTACATCAAAAGTGCACTTAATGTATTCAAAGTTGTAGTAAAAAACATGTAACTTTTTCGCTCTATCATTATGTAAAGCTGAAAATAAATTATTTCATCATAAGTAGTATTGACTGTCAATGTGAAAGGTTTCGTATTACTAAGATCTTCAAAGGTGCACTCAGTAATTTTGTAGTTGAACATGCTTAATGGTATGATTACTAAACAATAACAAAACCCAAATACTTCTTACAAACAGTGGAATATCATTCAAGTTCCGTTGGCGCAGACAACGTTCACATATGATCTATTAAATATGAAGAGGACATATATATTCCATAAAGTACAATCACAGTAACATAAAGTACAAGCACATTGGATTGAACCAAATCAATATCAATGTGCATGTACTTTTTTAACGTTGGGTGTATCTTATGAAAGTACATGCATAATATATGAAGTACACATATAATGGATTGAACCATATAAATTTCAATGTGCGTGTACTTTATGAAAGTACACGCACATTGGCTTGGATCGAATCACTTTTAATACGCATTTACTTTATGAATTTGCGTGTATTATTAGAAAGTACATGCAAATTAATATAGTACACGCGCATTATAATTGATTGGTTCAATCCAATATTACCACAATAATATTCGAACTATTAAATGCCGCTGGCTTAGACCACAATAAATACGACGTATGAAATACACAGAGCTTGTATATACTCCCCGGTCCTTAATAAATTCAGGTGGCGCGGACCACAATTAATATAGAAGGTACGATAATACAGAGAGCATGTATATATTCCTTAATAAAAACCGTTGGGGCATACCATAATTATTATATGACTTATACAAATTCAAAGATTATGTACATATTCCAATCATGTATATATTTCCAGTCCTCAATAGATTATATATACATGAGAAAATTTATAGTGATGAAATACATAAATGTGCATTCCTCAACATCCAAAAAGTGTATTTTTCATTTTAAATCAGGAAAACAAATGTACAAGTTAGATTCATATTCTATTTTTTCATGTCCTCAACAAACACAAAGTGTTTCATCAGTCCATGTATAATGTCTACAAAGTTATACATATGAGAACACAAAATACATAATAAAATAAGGAAAAAGTTATATAAAACCTAAGGACACAAAAATAGTACATTGAATACACAACATAACCTCAAAATACAAGGATAAGCAGGTGATATCTGATATATAATGATAAGAACACAACATTTACTGAGTGTATGGTATAATATTAAGAACAAAACTTAAGAACACCATATTACATTTAATTCACAATAAATCACATTAAATACATTACATATATATATATGAGCATGAATTTATACCTTTTAGTATTGTTTGGAAGAATTTGATTAAGAATGTGAGTCGTTTGTTAGAAATTTGACGAGGGATTTGATCACTTGAGATTTTGTGAAGTGTTTTTATTTTAGAATTCAAGGGTATTTATACGTTGTTGTTGGGCCAAAACATGATTGAGAATAAGAATCGTTTTGGGGTTTTTATCAAAGAGACAACACGGTTAGAGTTTTGATCGAAGAGACAATACAATCGTTTTGGGGATTGAATTTCTATGAAGTGTGTTTGTTTTTCTATTCAAGGGTATTTATATGTTGGAACTAAATGTTTAAAATTTATTGGGCCTGGATTTAGTGTCTAAAATTGTTAGTCCAAGGACTCGACAATAAAAGCCCCTAAAAATATAAATTTTTACAATCTAGTCTCTTGAGTAGACATTTTAGATGTTTTAACCAGATCAAACAAATTTTAAATGATTAAGTCCATAAAAATACATTTTTTAGACATTCATTTATTTTGTTATCATTGACCTAATCAGCGATTGACAGATCCTCCAATAATTTACGATATTCTTTCTACTTCTCTCCAACCAACTACTATTCTTTTGTCCTTTCTTTCTCTCCAGGAACGAATACATCAATTCTTTCGAACAAGCGAATCCATCAATCTTCCTTTTTTCCTTCTCTCCAATAAGCTAATACATTAATATATTCACTTCTTACAAGTTTTCTTATGTTTACCGGCAAATACATCAATTTTAATCTACATTTACCTTTGTCATAATTCTATCATTTGTAAGTTTATATTTTATCAACAATTATTTTCTATGTCGATCAATTATAATAGGTGTATGTATTTGGTTTCAATTCAATCAAATCATTGCAATTGTATAATGCATGTGCTAAAATAACTTCAATATTGACTTAATGATTTGATTGTGTGTTTTGAAATGTGTTTTGTAAATTTATATGAATATATTTTGATTGTGTGTTTTAATGTACAAATATAAAACATAAAAAACATTGTATTTTGATTTTTCAACAAGTTGTGTATGTATATGTTTTGACTGTGTATCTCATATGTGTGTGTACTTTAAGTTATAGTGTTGTGTTATAAAACTTCAAGTACAAGCATATGTATAGAGCTCATAACAAAATTGTAGTAAAGTACATGCATAAACATATAGAGTACTCGTGAAATTATATTGATTTATTTTCATTGTGTGTGTCGACATTATTTAGCAATACTTTAATGTTCATGTAGTTTGTTACTTAATTTCATGACTTAATAGACTTATCATGTTTTAATTGGGCAAGTGTTTGTGGGTCCGTGCCAATAGTATTAACCAGTCTTGACCTTTAACCAAAGCATTTTCATAATTTCATTTAATGTAAGTCATAATGGAAAGTTGTAGAATTATGAAGTGTTGTTATTTGGACAATATGGATTTGCATTGCAATATTTGATGATAACTCATTATATTTCATATGCAATGAGTTGCGTAGAAGGTTTACGGATTTGAAAATTGGAACTTTTTCATTGGAGTACTCATTTGGTGATGAAAGTCGGTTTATGTTGGTTTGTGACAAATATTTTCTCTTTGTTTTGCGATCTCAACTGATCGTCAAAACCGATTTTATTTACATATATCTATTTCATTCAGGAGATTTTCCCACTAATACAAGTCACAAAGAGGTTGAATGCACTTATAGAATTTGCAAACGGGTTGACTGCACTTATACAAGTTGCGATAGGGTTGACAACAATGATACAAGTAGAGAAAAGGTTGACTGTTTATCATTAACCATTACAATTGATCTTAGTAGTGGTGTTGAAAATGACTTTTATCTTGCAGGTGTGGAGTCGAGTACCTCAAAAATTTTTCTTTTTAATGAATGGAATACATATATAAGTCATGAACGACAGTGTTTTGAAGGAGGTGTGGTTAAGTTTTGAGATAAATTATGAAAGTATGTTGTTGAGGTTAGGTTAAAATACGTCTATTTTGAGAAAATGAATTCTATGGATTGATTCCTATCTTAGGCCAAACACACACAAATTCAAATTTTAGCAAATTTTATCTTGAATTAATTTAATGAGCATGAAATGATGATGTCCAAATTAAATAAGAAAGACCAAACATGCAAACATGCGAAGAAGTAAGGAAAAATCTCTTTTGGGAAAAAACTTTATTTTTCAGCACTATACAAGAATTGACAGATATTAGACGACTTACCAACTCTATAGCTCACTAAGTATAACATGTAGATCTTCGAGTTCGTATAGTAACGAAACAGTTCAGTACCATCCACAGGAAGCGGTTTTCCCTCGGTATCCACCGATGATCCTTTTTCTTCAATAGTAGAGCCTCGACTCCACAAATCAGTAGTGGAGATGAATTCTACAAGTTTTTAAAAAAAAATTGTGTTCTTCTTGATTTGGTAAAGTGATCTCTAAATTTTCAAGGGGTTTGGATGAAGGACGATAGAGTGTAATAATAAAAACAACTCTAAAATGGCTTGTAAAACGGTCGAAAGGAGTTCTCTAAAACTCTAATCCCGCATCTCTATTTACAGGAAAAGTAGTTGCAAAAAGATAGGCATTAGAGATTTGGATCAGATTTGATTAATAAACAAAAACTCTCACACTTGTTCGAACGACTTGGTACCTCGTTCAAATGACATACCCTTTTTCGTTCGAATAGGTTACCACCATAACTTCGAATGGCATTCCAGTGCTTGGACAAAAGGCTTCGCTTTAGTTTTCGTTCAAACGTGTGAAACTCATTCTTACGAAGTACACAATCTCATTTTAACGACTTCTAACGAAACTTTGAATGACATTCCAGAACTGACCAAAAGGCGTCATCCCAGATTTCGTTCGAACAATGGAATTTCATTCTAACGACACTATATAACTCGTTCGAACGACTTATCAATCTCGTATTAACGAGTTATCAAGATTTCAAAAAAATAAAAAAAATATTTAAAATCATTTTGAAATGCAAACCCTTTAAAAATGACCCCTGGAAAATTAAATTCTTTGTCCAACTACCTCATAACTCTTCTGAATATTATTGAGACGAATGATGTTCAATCTTGCAAATGTCATCAACTTCTTGTCTTCAAATGCATGGAAGTAGTCATGAATGTGCAGTTGTGTGTAACGGGATAAGCCAAATAAACAAACATTGAGTAATTATAAAATTTGCTTTTACAAATCTCCCCCTTTGACTATTCTTGTACAAAACACAAACCGCAGCCAAATTGACCCCTAAGACTATACAACTAGTGCCTCCCAAATAAAAAAAAATGAAAATGCATATATGTATAAGTCTTTAACTGAAAAGTCTTCACGTCTTCATCTTGTGCGGTCTAAGAAATCATCATCAAGGCAAAAATGACCTACACACATGAAACAAAAAAAATATTGTGACACATATGAGTTTTAAATAAAACTCCCCCACAATTTGTTCTCAACTTTTTTGTCCGTAATAGATAAAGAAGTAGAATCTAAATATGAATAATAAGCATCACATTAAGAAAAAAAGATATCATCACAAATATAATTAATAAAGCACATGTAATGATAATCTAAAAGACATAATGCGTTTCTCCTCTTAATAAACATCTATTTTTGAAGTTTTTCAAATTTTTTAAGTATAAGGTATAAAAAGTATATAGGTACAAAATACATAGTCACAATGGAATAACACTAAAATATCTTAATCATGAAAATGAAATGTAATTGTGTGAATATTTTCTATAGGCATTCATTACATAGGTGCACGAAAGTCATGACATACTTCTAAAGAAAGAGCTCAATTTCAACCTTAGGTGTAAAATTTTGAACTTAAATGAAATTTAATCGACTTATGCAATATGCCATGAATTTTAATAATTCTCAAAATAATAACGTCAAACTATCTAATGTTTTTTAAGAGAGTTCGTTATGCAACCCATTGATCTTATACTTTATAACTCCCTCAAAATCTCATATATATATATATAAGAATTCACTCCCAAATATTTTGAAGAAATCATAATTCTCATATGTAGCGAAGCATCAATGAATATAAAATAAATGGCCTTGGCACTTCTGTTTTTTTGTGTCGTTAAATTTTTTTGGATCTTTTTGCAAATAATGACTTTTAACGCAAAGATTATTTTTCTCTTTCCTAGTTGGCCCATTTCCATTGCTTAACATACATTAATATTTTTCAAAAAAAGAAAACCATGTAATGGTTCTTACAAGAACAACTTATCTCTTTTTACATTTGGTTCATTATTATGTCATACTAAAATGAGAACATCTTATTCTACACATGACAAGAAAGTATAATTTTCAAAAATTCCATGCACCTAGGCAATAAAGGTGACATGGAGTCTAACATGTAGAAAGTAATCATCAATAATCAACGAAATGTTATACATACATTATTAAGCACATTAATGAAACAAAGTTATATCTCTAAGAACTATGAAAAATTCACGTGAATGGATGGAACATAGGGGTGATCCAAATATCTTAAATGTTCATCCATATACAGTGAAAAAATAAAAATAAAAAATCTCTATCTTTTTCAACAAAATTATCAAACATAAATTCTTTTTCAATTTTTCAAATTTTTTCTTCAAATTCAATTTTTTTTTATAATTTTTCAACCTTTTCCTAAAAATAATTATTTTTAAATTTTTTAAAATATATCAAAAAGAGAAACATATTAATACAATGATAATACAATCTATCAATAGGGATATAAGATATGAACATGATAATCACCTTATTCTAGAAATAAGTCTCAACCTCAATCATAAGGTCCAAGGGAGTTCTCAAAAGGAGAAGATACTATGGAATTCCTCCATCAAACATTGCGAAGTATTAATTAAATACTCTACTTTCTCTCAAAAACTCTCAAAATCTCTATGGTGATGTGCGAGAGCATGTGGAGTAACACGTGTGGGAGTGCATGTAGGAAGATGTGTATGAAATCGTGTGGGAGCATACTGGGGAACATGCATATGAGAAATTCTCCCTAGCTTGAAATAAACTCTCTAAAGTGACCTCTTCGTTTGTAATAGGAACAAACATACACGAGCTTGGGAAAACCTTGTTCATAATGTTTAATACGATCTCTCTTTGGTAGGTTCGTTCTCATAGGTGGGTTAGGACGAGGGCCATAAGTATCCATCACAAACTCGATAACCAGCTCGGGTGTGGCATGAGAAGTGGATGCACCGTCCTAACCCATTCCTTGCCTCTCAACGTTACATAACACGGGGCATAGGATCATCTTTTCAACCTTCTTAGATGTTTCCTCTAAAGTGAATTTAACCTCCTAGGCTCGTTTAAGATCAATCTCGAGTTGGGATATACGAACTTCAAGTTTCTCACGAGTCTCTAATAAACCTTGAAGATCTCTCGTAAGACTAGCCATGATGTTGGTCAAATCGGTCTTTTTCCTAACAATAACAATCAACTTCTCACATTAGGAAACTTTCACTTTTTCGAGTTGACTCACTGACGCCTCACACTCTCTCAAAGTATTCACCTCCTTCTCTAAATCAGACACCTTAAGAGATAAATCTTTATTAATATTTTTCATTTTTAAAGTCTCGATGTAAAGTTTACAAAGAGCTTTTTGGAGTACACCTTCTCCCTCACTCAAATTCTCTTCCTCACTCTTACTCTCTCTAGAGTGAATAGAAACATCATCGAGGGACTCACATTTAAAACTTTCCTCATATGCGTGGGATAAACAATAAGTACTAAAATGATTGGCCATGAACGCAAGACATGGTTGATATGGTGATTCATCCCCAAAATCCACCGACTTGATGTCACTAATTCTAAGAGTAGTCTTATGTGCAACTTTATTGCCCTGTATCTCTAGCGTAGTGGGAGATGAAGCACCTTATACTCTTGACTCACTTGAGTCTATATTGTATAACTGTTCATCTAGTTTGGAAATTGTGACAAAATTATGTCTAACCTAGAATCCAAAGAACCTCAGAGCTTGCATTTCTATTTCATCTTTGATTGAATGGACCTAGACCTAATTACCAACACTCACACTTAGTAGAATGAATCATTTACATGTAATATTTCATATTAGTGTGTGTACATATGTTGTGTGTGTTTAAATCCCCAATATTGTTTTTAAATATTTTTGGGATTTTTTAAAACATTTTAAAAATAAGGTTTTATTAATAAAACTTGGTTTTAAAAGGTTATGGGATAAATCTGCTATTTTAGAATGTTGGTTTAATTGTCTCAAAGTTGGTTTGGGTAGAAACCAAAAGCGGCAGAGACTTCAGGGTTTACATTGTAATTACTTTAGACGCGCGTTTTATCTCGCCTCATATGCCAACATGTGTTAGCTTCTGATTGGTGAGAAGTGCTTCCTTGCTGAGACAAATCGAGTGATCATTTTCATCCATTGGATCGTTCTTATCAACGTTCTGCATGTCTTCCATCATAATCCCTGTGATCCTCTTTGAACCAATCAGGAGAGCTTTAACCACCGCATATCGTATGCCTTTGGATTTAAGTCAATTGAACTTGACTAAATCTGGACCCTTGATTTCAATCCTTATTCTCGAACCTTCCCAGCCTCTTATAAAAAGGCTCCTACTCTCAACATTCGAAGACTTTTGCCATTTCGTCCTTTGAGAGAAAAGAAAGAGAGAGAAGAGAGAAACCAGAAGAGAGAGAAAGAGTTAGAAACCCTAACCCTAACCCTAAATCGTCTACACAGTTCAAACCAAATATAAACCTTCAAACCTCTATACTTTACCAAACACAACCTTGAGTGTTTGAGTGTTTTAAAAGATGATTTGAGAGTTGGTTTGTTGCTGTAACCTCTTCTTCTTTGGATCTTGTTTCCAACTTAATCATTTTCTTAGATCTGTTGTTCTTGTATATAGAAATTTTCACATCTGAGTTTTTCATGATATATTACACTTAGTTTGCATGTTTGTTTCTCAGCTTGAGAAATATTTTGTTGATTAGTTTTCTGTAAATGTTTTTAACTTTGAAATCAACAAAAATGTTTTATGTTTCTAGTTCTCTTAAAACTAAACCTTTGACCTAGTTTGGAATCACACTTGGAGGTTTTCAATCTCAAAAATCTTTTCAAAACCTTGAGATTGATTAAGATCTTGACTGTCTTCTAAGTAAGATATCCGTGGATTCTGGGATTCATTTAAAGGTCAAACAGGTTCAAAGTTTTATGAGAAGAGAGAAAAAGAAAAATCACAACATATAAACTTATATGTAATTTGCTAGGACTGTTTGTACTTAATAAGTGTGAGTGTGTGCATTCATGTGTTAGAGAGCACCTCCACAAACACTTTCACACTACAACACGAAAAGTGTTGGTAATAAGATCTTGAGAAAAAAGAGTCGACGTAAAGAGCTTGAACAAATTGGAGTTAACAAACTGAGAGGACAACATCAACAATCAGAACTGCAGAGAAGTTATAAGGACACCAGAGGGTACATTCCTAAACTCGTATAGGTCTCAGTTGTATGCATGTTTGTTATATAGTTTGTAACTGTTAAATTTGTTTGTAGTGGAGTTTTGTTTTACTTCGTAGAGGCAGTCGTGGATGTTTCCTCAATTGGTGAGGTTTTACCACGTAAAAATCTTGTAGTTAATCTTCCTACATCTTCTCATCTCATTCTTGGTTGTGCTGGGTTTAAAAGCTTGTTTAAAACTGTTTAATAAACCTGTTATTCAAATCTTAAATAGATCTCGTACATACTATTTTGTTAAACACATCTTGTGTTCAAAGAGTTTTATTTTTTCAAGAAAAGAGTTTCCTCAAAAAACAGCTCGGAGTTACTTAAATAGTTTATTTTTAATAAATGACTTTAGTAACATAATTTCAATTGGTATCAGAGCTTGGTAAACTTCTTTTAAAGAGATCCCGTGTTTCTGAAATTGTTCTCTGAAAATCAAATTTGGACGAGAAAAATGAAAGATTTGGTCACTTGACTAGACCTCATATCTTTGATGGAACTAATTTTTCTTACTGGAAAGTAAGGATGGTTGCTTTCATTCAAGGAACTCTGGGAGATGATGTCTGGGACATTGTTGAAAATGGTTGCAATTTTCCTACAAAACCAGCCACTGAAGGAAGTAATGAGAGGGTTAAGAAAGTTTTAAGTGAGTTGACACAAGAAGAGAAACAAGTTTCTCGCAACAATAACAAAGGAAAGAATTATATATTTATGTCTATTAATGAACATGAGTTCAAAAGAATCTCATCCTGTACCACTTCTAAGGAAGCTTGGGACACTTTAGTTACTGCTCATGAAGGTGACACTAGAGTTAAGGCTGCTAAAACTCAAATACTCATTCAACATTATAATTCCCTAATTATGTCTGAGACTGAGTCATTTGATGACTTCTATATGAACCTGACTAATATTGTGACCAAACTTCATGTTAATGGGATAACTTATGATAGACAAGAAATTGTATCTAAAATTCTGAGATCATTACCACAGAAATTTGATAACAAAAGATATTCTATTGAGGAAATGTGTGATATTAATCTCACTCCTGAACTGCTCAGTAGTAAATTAAGAATTGTGGAAATGGAACTGGAATTTAAGAAACAATTAACCCAGTCCCATAGGAGACATACTAGTTCCAATCTAAGCTTCTCTTCTAAATTGATTAAGCCTGAGTTTAATACTTCCAATGATTATTCTGATGAGGAATGCGATATAGAGAGTTTGGACAATCAGATTGCCTTAATGTCAAAACAGTTTAAGAAAATCATTAAATTTAGAAACAACATGGCAAATAAGCAAGACAAGTCCAATTATCCAACTCCTTTCAATCACAGACCTCATGAGAAAATCCATGACAAAAATCACAAGGACTCTCACACTAGACCTAACAGAGACCTTCAGAAGACTGAATGCTATAGATGTGGTAAACTAGGACACATTGCACAAGACTGTAGAGTTAACTTGAACACTCAAAACAAACACACTAGAGCCAACATTTGCAAAACATGGGATGATTCAAGTGAATCTGAAAATGAGGAACCTGAGTCATCTGATGTTTTTGACCCTTGCATGTCTTCCTTTGCCAAGATTATCTATAATGATGATATGCCTATGTTTGTTAATGAGGATGAATATAGTAATTCTACTTCTGATGTTTTGAATACTGATGTTACTGGTTTAGATGCTTTGATTGCTGAGAATATTGCTATCTGTTCCTCGGGGTGTGTGAGTCAAAGGGAAAGCGATAATGACGATGTCAATGGGTGTGTGAGTACAAAGAATGAAGCCCTAGGGGTCATTTCACACACTACACTTAGTGACTCGGACAATGAAGACCTCCCAGATATTCACACCCTCTATGCTAAAACTCTCAAGAAAAGCACTAGACTAGAAAAGATTGTGAAAGATCTCACTAAGAAGTTAGAAGATCTAAGCCTAATGGTTAAACTGAATGCTGAAGAGTATACTGCCCAATGTCTAACTCATTAAAGTGAAATTAAAATGTTTGATGAAAAACTCAGAAATTTAACTGAAACAAATGAAATTCTGGAGAAAAAGTACAAAAGGACATCGTTAGAATTGGAACAAACTAAAGAAAAGACAACAACTATTTTCAAAAAATTTACAAAATTTGAAAATAATTCAAACTGTTTTGATGAATTTGTTGCTGAATCAAAAACCAATTCTGATGATCGAACTGGAGTGGGGTTTTGCCCCAATTTGAAGACACAAACAAAATCTTTTGAACCTATCAAGTTTGTGTCAGGAGGCAAAAGGCCTATTGAAACATGCCCAGACTTTCATTCTCTAAAAACTGAGTTTGATTCAAAACATCAAAATTTTAACATTGGGAATTCAAGTTTCTCTAAACATGAAAGTTCACCTAAGGCTAAATACATCCGCCCCTTTATTAGGAAGAGTGAGTCTGCATTCAAGACTGTCACACCTATGAATAGAGTTCAACCTCAAAACTTCTCAAAACCTTTGTTTAGAGACTTTCCTAAGGAGACCCCAATTTTGAGCAATCTTTACTGCTCCTATTGCTACATATACGGTCATTATTTTGACGGTTGCTATGCTAGGAGATTAGTTAAACCTGTCTATAATCCTCATATCTATCAGAACTTTAACTATTCTAGAAGGAGCCGTAACAATTATATACTTCCTAGACAACCAGATAAAAACTCTAATTATAGAAAGAGAAAGACCAAACCTAAAAGAACATTTCCTAGAAGGATTACTAAGCACTTTCCTAAACCAAATGCTCATGTTTTTCATAAAATTCAAAATCATGCGCAAAACATTTTTCAGCAAAAATCTAATGCTCGCAAATTTTATCAATTGAGAGCTAATAAGCGCAAAATGAAAACTAGAGCAATTTGGGTTAGAAAAGATGATCTATTACCTCAGATGAAGTGTAACATAGTTGTTACTTCTCTAAAAGCTGAACACACATCATCTGGTTGGTATTTAGACTCTGGATGTTCTAAGCACATGACTGGGGATGAAACTAAACTTTTTATTAAAACCAGCTTTGCTGGTGGTAAAGTCATTTTTGGTGATGGAGTGTCATCTCAAATCATAGGCAAAGGAACTATCCAAGAAGATGGACTTCCTGTTCTTGAAAATGTCCTTCTAGTTAAAGGTCTTAAGGCAAA
Source organism: Sambucus nigra (assembly GCA_949130495.1). Lineage (NCBI taxonomy): Eukaryota > Viridiplantae > Streptophyta > Magnoliopsida > Dipsacales > Adoxaceae > Sambucus > Sambucus nigra. The sequence continues at coordinate 91,539,926 of OX422216.1, read as the reverse complement.
TCTACTTAGTATATCACAATTTTTTGACTCAAATCATACTGTTACCTTTTCAAAGAACAATTGCAAAATTTTAAATGAAAAAGGTGAATGCATAATAACAGGATTTAGGACTCCTGACAATTGTTATACTGTCATGAACAAATTTGAAATCTGTAATGTTACCAGAATGGATGACAACGAGATATGGCAGAACAGAATGGGTCATATAAATTACGATAACCTTAGTAGACTGACCTCTCAAGAAATAGTTAGAGGAGTTCTTAAAATCAAACCCATTCCTAATATTGTCTGTGGTTCTTGTCAGGAAGGTAAAATTGTTAAGGCACTTCATAAGAAAGTTAATGATGTTCTTACCTCTAATCCCTTGGAGCTCATCCATATGGACCTAATGGGTCCATCCCAAACTGTTAGTCTTTGTGGACACAGTTATATTTTAGTTATGGTTGATGACTTCACCAGATTTACTTGGGTAGCCTTTTTAAAACAAAAGTCTGACACTTTTCAAACTTTCTTAAAAATACTTCTTCAGATTGAAAATGAATAGGACACTCAAGTAAATAAAATCCGTAGTGATAGAGGTGGAGAATTAAAAGACACTAGTATTATTGAATACTGTGACTATAATGGTTACAAACATGAATTCAGTGCTCCTAAGACTCCTCAATAAAATGGAATTGCCGAAAGAAAGAATCGTACCCTTCAAGAGATGGCACGTGTTATGTTACATGCCAAGAATTTACCTAAATACTTTTGGGTAGAATCTATTCGTACTGCATGTCACATCATAAATAGGGTCTATCTTAGAAATAATTCCAAGCAAACCCCTTACGAACTTTTATACAAGAAAAAGCCCAATCTTAAGTACCTTAGAACTTTTGGTAGCACTTGTTATGTATGCAAAAATAGGGAACACTTATCCAAATTTGAGAGTAGGGGAGATAAACCTATATTTTTAGGATACTCACCTAACAGTAGAGCCTATCGAGTATATAATCTTTGCACTAAAACCTTGATGGAATCCATAAATGTAATTATGAGTGACACTACTGTAGAGAGTAAGACTGGTGAATCAACTATTGAGGAAGAGCCTACAAACATTTTAGAAAATAACTCTCCTGAAATAGATGATTCATTACCAATTGAGACACCTGAAGTACCTAACTGGGTTTCTAAGGATCATCCCATAAATAACGTAGTTGGTAACCCTAGTGAGCCAGTGCGTACAAGATCCCAACTAAGAAACTATGCACATTATGCATGTTTTGTTTCCCTTGTGGAACCAAAGAATGTAAATGAGGCATTGAATGACTCTCACTAAATTTCTTCTATGCAGGAAGAACTTCTTCAATTTATCATTCATGATGTTTGGTATCTTGTTCCTCGTCCTGATCTCAAAAAGGTTATTGGCACACGTTGGATTTTTAAAAATAAGACTGATGAAAATGGGATAATAATTAGAAATAAAGCTAGATTAGTTGCTCAAGGATACTCTCAAATTGAAGGAATAGATTTTAACGAGACATTTGCTCCTGTTACTCGGTTGGAATCTGTGCGTCTGCTCTTTGCTATATCTTGCCACATGCATTTTACACTTTACCAAATGGATGTCAAATCTGCATTCCTTAATGGAATATTGACTGAAGAAACCTATGTAGAACAAACTAAAGGGTTCATTGACCCTCAATATCCAAATCATGTATTTCGTCTTAAAAAGGCTCTGTATGGCCTTAAACAAGCACCTAGAGCTTGGTATGAACGTCTTTCCAGTTTCCTCTTAGATAAAGGTTTCAAAAGAGGTGGAAATGATCAAACTCTTTTTATCAAACATTTTGATAAACACATCATTATTGCTCAAGTTTACGTTGACGATATTATCTTTGGATCAACTTCTCCCTCAGAAGTAAAATCCTTCTCTGAAACTATGCATAAGGAATTTCAAATGTCCCTTATGGGGGAGTTACAATTCTTCTTAGGCCTCCAAGTCAAACAAAATTCAGAAGGATTATTTGTATCGCAATCTAAATACGCTTTAGAGATAGTAAAGAAATTTGGCCTCGAGAGTGCTAAAGATGATAAAACTCCCATGAGTACTACGTTAAAACTTTCTAAAGATGAAAATGGAAAATTCGTAGATCCTACTCTATATCATAGTATGATAGGAACCTTACTACATCTTACTGCCTCGCATCCTGATATTATGTATGTTGTGTGTGTATGTTCTCGTTATCAAAATAACCCTAAAGAGAGTCATTTGAATGCTGTTAAACGTATCATTAAATATGTAAAAGGCACTCTGAATCTAGAACTTTAGTACACTAATGACACACCAAGCACTATAATTGGGTACACTGATACTGACTGGGCTGGGTGTACTGATGATAGTAAAAGCACATAAGGAGCATGTTATTATATAGGTAATAACTTGGTAGGATGGAGTAGTAAGAAACAAAACCGCACATCACTCTCGACAACCGAATCTGAATACATAGCTGCTGGCAGTAGTTGTGCTCAATTACTGTGGCTTAAACAAATGCTAAGTGATTATGGTATTCAAGAAAACCAATTGCATCTCTATTGTGATAATCAAAGTGCGATTAATATTTTTAAAAACCCTGTTCAACACTCGCGAACAAAGCACATAAAAATTAGACATCACTTTATACGCGAATTGGTTGAAACTAAGGAATTAGAAATCAATTATCTTCCTACTGATTTGCAACTCGCAGATATGTTCACCAAACCTCAAGATTATAATAGATTCATTTCCTTGCGTAAATCTATTGGTATGGTTTGTGCTGAGTAATACATTTGCTAATTGTCCAAGTTTTTCCGTTTGTCCATTTGAGACAAAATGGGGGAGAAATTTGAGTCTCTAATGATTCTTTATATACGCTAAACAACTTGATCCTAGTGATTCATTGCATGTGTTTGTACAGCTTTTCTCAACAGATACTATAGGGTATTTACTTTTGTTTTCTAGGATTTGGGAAGATAGAATCTTTACAGGAATAGGTTTTTCTTATCCTTTGTCGCCCTACGAGTCCTAGTTGACTCAAAGGAGATTTTGTCTCATATTTCCAAGGGGGGATATTGAAGCACCTTATACTCTTGACTCACTTGAGTCTATATTGTATAACTGTTCATCTAGTTTGGAAATTGTGACAAAATTATGTCTAACCTAGAATCCAAAGAACCTCAGAGCTTGCATTTCTATTTCATCTTTGATTGAAGGGACCTAGACCTAATTACCAACACTCACACACAGTAGAATGAATCATTTACACGTCATATTGCATATTAGTGTGTGTACATATGTTGTGTGTGTTTAAATCCCCAATATTGTTTTTAAATATTTTTTGGGATTTTTTAAAACATTTTAAAAATAAGGTTTTATTAATAAAACTTGGTTTTAAAAGGTTATGGGGTAAATCTGCTATTTTAGAATGTTGGTTTAATTGTCTCAAAGTTGGTTTGGGTAGAAACCAAAAGCGACAGATACTTCAGGGTTTACATTGTAATTACTTTAGACGCGCGTTTTATCTCGCCTCATATGCCAACATGTGTTAGCTTCTGATTGGTGAGAAGTGTGTTTCCTTACTGAGACAAATCGAGTGATCATTTTCATCCATTGGATCGTTCTTATCAACGTTCTGCATGTCTTCCATCATAATCCCTGTGATCCTCTTTGAACCAATCAGGAGAGCTTTAACCACCGCATATCGTATGTCTTTGGATCTAAGTCAATTGAACTAGACTAAATCTGGTCCCTTGATTTCAATCCTTATTCTCGAACCTTCCCAGCCTCTTATAAAAAGGCTCCTACTCTCAACATTCGAAGACTTTTGCCTTTCGTCCTTTGAGAGAAAAGAAAGAGAGAGTAGAGAGAGAAGAGAGAAACCAGAAGAGAGAGAGAGAGCTAGAAACCCTAACTCTAACCCTAAATCATCTACACAGTTCAAACCAAATATAAACCTTCAAGCCTCTATACTTTACCAAACACAACCTTGAGTGTTTGAGTGTTTTAAAAGATGATTTGAGAGTTGGTTTGTTGCTGTAACCTCTTCCTCTTTGGATCTTGTTTCCAACTTAATCATTTTCTTAGATCTGTTGTTCTTGTATATAGAAATTTTCAGATCTGAGTTTTTCATGATATATTACAATTAGTTTGCATGTTTGTTTCTCAGCTTGAGAAATATTTTGTTGATTCGTTTTCTGTAAATGTTTTTAACTTTGAAATCAACAAAAATGTTTTCTGTTTCTAGTTCTCTTAAAACTAAACCTTTGACCTAGTTTGGAATCACACTTGGAGGTTTTCAATCTCAAAAATCTTTTCAAAACTCTAAGATTGATTAAAATCTTGATTGTCTTCTAAGCAAGATATCCGTGGATTCTGGGATTGATTTAAATGTCAAAAAGGTTCAAAGTTTTATGAGAAGAGAGAAAAAGAAAAATCACAGCATATAGACTTATATGTAATTTTCTAGGACTGTTTGTACTTAATAAGTGTGAGTGTGTGCATGCATGTGTTAGAGAGCACCTCCACAAACACTTTCACACTACAACACGAAAAGTGTTGGTAATAAGATCTTGAGAAAAAAGAGTCGACGTAAAGAGCTTGAACAAATTGGAGTTAACAAACTGAGAGGACAACATCAACAATCAGAACTGCAGAGAAGTTATAAGGACACCAGAGGGTACATTCCTAAACTTATATAGGTCTCAGTTGTATGCATGTTTGTTATATAGTTTGTAACTGTTAAATTTGTTTGTAGTGGATTTTTGTTTTACTTCGTAGAGGCAGTCATGGAATTTTCCTCAATTGGTGAGGTTTTACCACGTAAAAATCTTGTACTTAATCTTCCTACATCTTCTCATCTCATTCTTGGTTGTGCTGGGTTTAAAAGCTTGTTTAAACTGTTCAATAAACCTATTATTCAAATCTTGAATAGATCTCGTACATACTATTTTGTTAAGCACATCTTGTGTTCAAATAGTTTTGTTTTTTCAAGAAAAGAGTTTCCTCAAAAAATAGCTCGGAGTTACTTAAATAGTTTATTTTTAATAAACGGCTTTAGTAACCGAATTTCAGGAGATTCATGAGACTTGTGTCCTTTTCCCTACATTCATAGCATATCACCTCATCTTTCTCACTAACATTCTTTTCCTCATTGCCATTTTTAATTTTCTTAAAAATCTTTTCTTTGAAAGAATTTTCTTTGTTAAATTTGATAATTTTTTTGCAAAAAGGGCTAAATCATCTACCTCAAATCAAACTCAGACTTAGAATAAAAAATCATTTCTTTATTCTTTTTGGACTCAGGTTTTCCATTTTCTTTTTAGTTTTGGAAAACATGTCAATTTCACAAGTTTGAAGGTCTCTTACAAGTTCTTCTAACCTAAAAGTATCTAACATTCTCAACGAATTTAGGATAATGACTTTACGAATAAAATGGGCTGACAGGGATCTCAAAATATTTTTGACTATGCGCATCTCAGGAATTTTCTCACATAAATTAAAACTAAAGTTAACGATATCAAACAATCGTGCATAAAATTCATCGAAAGACTCAGACTTTAGCATGGCAATAGGCTCAAACTGTGCGGTGAGGTTTTGCAGCTTAGAAGCTTTCACAACGTTGGTTATTTTATAAGTGGGTTGGAGGATATTCCATGCTTCCTTGGACATGGTGCACGTCATGATGCAACAGAACTCGTCAGGGGTGACGGCTCCAGAAATGACATTTAAACCGCATGAGTTAAAATTACTCCATTTAAAATAATTTTTGGTCCATGCAGAGACAAGTTTTGGACCTATGACATCGCCATCGGTCACTTTGGGTGGTGTCCACCCTCTTTCATAAAACAATCCACTCTCTTTCATCAATAGATTTTAAAGCAGTCATCGTCCTAGATTTCCAATAAGGATAATTAGACCCATCAAAAACATGCATTCTATTATACAAATTATCCATAAAATCCAAATGTTAAAGGATCACACAAAAACTTAGTATAACCTGATCTGATACCAATTTGAGAAAATTTGTATCCCTAAAAAAAATCATAAAAATCAGAATCTTTCCATATTTTAGTACAACGTGCTCTGATACCTATTTGAGAATGCGAATTCCATGGATTTATTCGTATCTTAGGCCAAACACACACAAATTCAAAGTTAATTTTGAATTAGAATAGTGTTCAGGCAATTGTGATGTCCAAATTAGATAAGTCAAACCAAACATAGAAACATGCGAAAAAGTAAGAAAAAATTTGTTTCGGGCAAAATCTTTATTTTTCAGCACTGTACAAGAATTGAAAGATACTAGGCGACTTACAGACTACTTAGCTCACTATATATAACTCACAGTTCTTCAAGTCTTCTACACCAATGACATAGTTTAGTACCGTCCACAAGAAGTGGTTTTCCCTCGGTATCCACCGAGCAGCCTTCTTCTTTAGCAGTAAAGCCTCGATTCCACAAATCAGCAGTAGAGACAAGGGTTTTTAAACAAGAATGTGTTATTTTTGATTGATAAAGTGATCTCTATATTTCCAAGGGTTTTGGATAAAAATGGTAGAGTTTGATCATAAAAAAGGAACTCTAAAATTTCTTGGAAATGGGCTAAAAAGAGTTCTCCAAAACTATAATACCGCATCTCTATTTATAGGGAAAGTAGTGGCAAAAAGATAGGCCTTAGAGATATGGATCAGATTTTATTAAAAAAATAAAAAATCACGCTCATTCAAATAACCTGGTACCTCTTTCGAATGACATACCCTTTTTCATTTGAATAGGTTTCCAACGTAACTTCGAACGACATTTCTGTGCTTGACCAAAATCCTTCGCTTTAGATTTTGTTCGAACAACTTTCAATAAAACTTCGAACGACATTTCAGAACTGACCAAAAGGCGTCATCCCGAATTTCGTTCAAATGATGGAATCTCGTTCTAACGACACTGTTTAACTCGTTTTAATGACCTATCAATCTTGTTCATACGATTTAGCGAGATTTTAAAATTTTCTTTAAAAAATATTTAAATGGTAAATCATTAAAAATGACCCTTGGAAAATTAAAATCTTTACCAAACTACCTCATAACTCTTCTGAATGTTGTTAAGATGAATGATATTTAATCTTAAAAATGTCATCAACTTCTTATCTTTGAATCGTGGAAGTAATCATGAAGGTGCAGTTGTGTGTAACGGGATAAGCCAAATAAAACTAAAGTTAAGCAATAATAAAACTAACTATTACATATTTAAATAATGATAAAACTCGGGTGAGAGCAAAGTTCTCTAAAACGACTACTGAGATTTATATGTGGCGAGTTCATACTTCACTATCTTCAATAAATTATTACTTTTATGTATGAAGTTTGAATAATGAGCATACTTATAGATGTGTCTATTGTAATTCGTCACGTAAAGTGATGTACTCCAAGTTAGTTTCAACATTATTGGTTGATGATCTTAGGGATAAACTATTGTTGAGGCCAATTGATGTAGTTAGAGATATGAAGAAGAACTACAGTCTTGAAATAGGATATCATCATGCATGGCCTGGGAAAGAGATGGTTGATGTTGAGTTTCATGGTGATGAAAAGGTTTCCGATGCGTTGATCAATGATTATAGGGAACTTCTCTTGCAGTATAATCCAGGATCGCATTGCATTTTTAATGTGGAACCGGAGAGTAAATTATTTAAGAGAATTTTTTTAATGTTTGGAGGATTCATTTATGGATTTCAGTACTGCAGGGCTGTTTTTTTTCTCAATAATGCCTTTTTGAAGAGTCACTGTCGTGGAACGATTTTGTCGACAACCACAATGAATAGGAACAATGGTAAACCCATTATAAATATATTATATATGGCATATAATTTGGTGTAATGCATATACATTTTATTTGTTCCTCGGGAAACTCCTAGAGTACAAGCATAATATTGTAAAGTAAACGTGAAGGAAATTCACATTTACTTTACAATATTATGAGTGTGCTTTGAGATTCTGTGTTTGTTATTTGCAAATAACGCTAAGTACACGCATAATATTATTTATTATGTGTGAACTTCTTTTTACTTTTATGTGTACTTTCTAATGTTATGCATGTACTTTGGCATTCATTGTTTGTTCTTTGGACATAATAGAAAGTACACACATAAATCATAAGGTAATGCATATACATTTTGTTTGTTCCTTAGGAAACTCCCAAAGTACACATATAATATTTTAAAGTAAATGTGAATCTACTATTTACTTCACGTTTACTTTAAAATATTATGCGTGTACTTACAGATTTTGTGTTTATTATTTGCAAATAATGCTAAGTACACACATAATATTGTAAAGTACACTTGAACTTTTTTTTTTTAACTTTTACGTGTACTTCCTAATGTTATGCATGTACTTTGGGATTGTTTGTTTGTTCTTTGGACAAAATGGACAATATACATGAAAATTATAAGGTACATGTGAATCTGTGTGTACTTTATTATATAGTGTGTGCACTGTATATGATTTAATCCATAAAACTAAACATTCGAACAATCTTCGTGCACTAATGTTGTTATTTTGTATAGCCTACATGTTGTATGGTTCACGCCAGTAGCGCCATTATTAGAGTACATCGTATACGGAACTATAATTTATTTATTTCTGATGTATTTCATTATGTTTTCAGGCCTTTTTCCTCTTGCATATGTTGTTATTGATTCAAAGACTAAGGATAATTGGACATGGTTTCTCATTAATGTGCATAATGCACAAGCTTATCAAGGACGAAATATCACATTATATCCAATCAAAATAATGGAATAATTGAAGCTCTTTTGAAGGTCTTCCCGATGTTTGTACATTCCTACTGTATTTATCATTTAAGAAGAAATATAAAGAATAGAATATGGGGGATTGGTGGGAACTTGCGAAAGAAGATTGTGAAAGATTTTCTTCATTATACATATGTTGTAACAGCCGACGAATTTCACAAGAAGATTAATGCCCTAAAGAAGGAAGGTGGAGCTGATGTTGTAGATTTCCTTGATAGTTTGCCTCCAGAGAATTGGTAGGTATGGTGATGCGGCATCTAGTGTTGCATCATCATTCTACTTTTAGATCTTAAAAGATAGGCATTTACTGATAATAAATATGTTGGGCCAATTGAGGGTCAAGATTATGAATTTCAATGCAAACAAACTTGTTGAATCTGAAACATGGACAAATGAGTTATGTCTTACTTTTCAACATTTACTGAATAATAATTGGAATAAAAGTTGACATTGGAATATTAGTCGCTCGAATCGACATGTATTCGAAATTCATTCGAATATGCGGGCGACTGTTGACTTTATACAATAAATTTATTCTTATAAGAGTTAGGAGTTAACGTGTTTTCCATGTCTCATGTTGTTTCCATTATACGGAGGGTAGGTATAAATATTTATGTGCATATTGAGGAATACTATAAGGTTTCTTTCTATGGATAATCATACTCATTACCTATAGTTCCTATTCCTGATTTCATGTCCTTAAACATGCCTATACCTATAAATCTAGACATCCTTCCTCCAATGACAAAGCGACCTATACGCAGGCTAAGAAATAAGAGAATAAAGTGTATTGGTGAAGTAACAGTCAAGGAAGTTATTTATTCAAGGTGTAGTGAGACGGTTCATTACAAGTCTACATTTAAAGAACCCATTTGATTATATTTATTATTGGTTAATTCATTCACAGTAACATTAGTTGTCAATAAAATTATTGAAGAACCCATTTGAATAAATGAATGTAATTTTATTATTGGGTGTTCATTTCTATTATTTTTGTTTGTGAATGGGATCTATTGAAAGTACACGCGTGTGTTAAAAGTACACGCACAATTTTTAATAATATTCATGTGTACTTTATATAATATTGTGTGTATTTACATTTGTGTTAGTTATTTTGGACAAAATATAAAGTACACATAGAATTCAAGTAAGCATATATAGAACTTATTCTAGATTATACGTGAACTTTCAATACATAAAGCACATATAGTGTTACTTATCATTTTATATAGCCTACGTGTATTATGGTCTACATCAGCGACAATATTATCAGAGTATAGATGTGTGACACGTAGCCCAATTAAATAACGAGTGATCAGCTCTTTATTAAATTAAATCGGAATATCTAGTTGATTCGTTCTTAGCATCACTGTCGAAAAACATTAACTTTATAAATCACCTAATAATTAATCAAGCTAGTGTCAAAACTTTTAAACCGATTAATTAATTTCCAACAATTTAAACCATGTACCACATTCACAATTCTCATGAATAAAAATAATGCTGAATAAGAAGTCATTTGACTGAATAAATAAGACTGGAATAAACGTCCCAGTTCAAAAGTCTCAAATACAATAATCCATAAATAAAATGAATCCCATCAAACTGAAATAAAGGAGTACAATATCTCTCTGAAATAAATGATAGCTGACAATGGGCAACATTTCCTAACGGAAAAAACTAGATCAGGAACTGAATGAATAACAGTGGAGGCGTCTAATACAAGGGTCTACAAATCCCACAATAGCTGTAGGATGAGTGAAAGTAGATTTGCAAGAAACGGGTCAGCACCCGAGTGAAAATAGTTTAAAACAGTTTAGAAAGTATTTAAAATGCTTAAAATCAGATATTATATACATGTTAGTTATGCGGGCTCTCTCTTGAGAAATCTCACCTCTCAACTAGTGTACACGCCTAATGTACCGCTAAACCATTCTAGTACTGTTGTCACGCCTAACTAGTCCAAGCTCATTAATCTTCAAATCTATTATCTCATAATAGCTACCTGTATTTCCCACGAAATATATTAATGAATATTTTCACATTTTTTATCTCGAGTGAGAGAGTTTTCAAATTCAAATTTAAGTGTTCACGTACTTAAGTTATTTTAGATTTAACTATCCATCTTATCTACTAATTCACACAGTAGAACATATCACAAGTATATATATATATATATATATATATATATGCCCATGCCTGAAGGAACGATGATAATTTTCGAAAGTGTGCGTCGTTGATAGGACATACGTTTTGTTTAGTTTGCAACAGGTGAACATTTTTTAAATAACCTATGGTACTAACCTATTAATGGTAAAAAATGGGAATTTTTTAATGTTTTTTTACATACACACATACACCGTGGTACAAACACATTAAGTCAAAAAAATTTATAACAAATAATTTTTTAACACATAATTCTATAACATCATAGCCATCAAATACTAATTTGACTCAATATTTTTTTACAACACAAATGTGTAAAAAATTAAAAAAAAAATTAGGCAGGACTTTCTTTGTTTATAGGACTTTCCACCATGTTTAAGAAATAAAAACAACTCCAACAAAGTACTAATAGTCCTATTAACAACAATATCATTAATATTTGAATCCCCCTTCTCATCATTCCCATCGACTACATTGTTTAAGATCTCTTTCACCTCAAAAAACTCTTCACGTGAACCACTCTGTGTATCGTTATCTTCGCTTTCCATATATGCTTGTCCAGTTTTTGGCCACTGATTCCTTAGTTATAGGCTGCAAATTACAATAATATCATTTTAGTCAAGCTATCATGAAGTATATAACAAAACATCAACACTAAAATTTTAGCAAGTATGAGGGAAGTTATGAAAAAAGGCATACCAAATGTCTTCCTTTTGTGAATCAATCAAAGGACTGGAATATATAAAATGAAATCATGTCCGAGCGAATACAAAATGTAATTAAAAGTAGTCATAAAATATATAAACACTAAATCTTAATCATTGTGTTTCATGACAATTGCACATAACGAAAAGATGTAATAAACCTATGGGTGAAGAACAGTAGTTTGAAATGACAATATATATCAACCTATTATTTGTATACAATAAAATTTTTAGAAATTCTGGAAAAAAATTGTATAATAAAGTATGGGAAACATCCATAGTTATCTAGTGATCCATTTAGGATGCCACTATTAAGGGCAAACCACATATTAACTCCCCAAAATATGGTTAGATGTGCAAAATGAAACAAAAATTAGTTGTGAGATCTAACAAAGATAGCTCATAAAATAAAATATGAACCCACACGTGAAAGTGAAACCCCTAAACTAAAATTTCACAGTTCCAAGAATTATTTTAGAATGATACCTAAACAAAAATTTCATGAATAGACCAAAAGCCCAAAAGTTTATAAAAAATAGCAAATTCACAATCCAAATTTAACAGCACTAACCCCTCATGATATGGAAGTCATTATAGGGTATGAATCAAAATATAACAGCACCAATATAGGGGTTCATTCAAAAGAAAAAAATTAACAGCACCAAGCAATAATACGTGTGAATCTCGAAAGGGTAATAGAATCGAAAGCACCAAAAACTTTAGGAGCACTATATAGTGAAGTTGTGGACCTGCAAACACAAAAATGGAACTCGTTATACAGTGAGAATATGGTAATAGAGCCAAACAAGAAATTTAACACTGACAAACATAAAAATGGAACTCGTGAACTAGTAAAAGCCCTAATTTCAAAATATATATAAAAGCCCTTATTTTAAACAAAGCCAAACACAAAAACTGGGTAAGAAATGATAAAAAAATAAGGCAACAACGGGGAGGATGGAAAGGGGTAGAAATAATACCTTTTAAGAGGAAGAAAAACGAAAAAAAACCTGAATCGCATATGAAAAGAGAGATCAAGAGAAAGAAATCATCATAGAGAAAGGGAGATCTTGGAGGATGCATGTCAGACTTGAGATAGTGATAATAAGAAAAATAACACCAAAAGGGTACAACACTATTGTATCCTTGATTTTGAATTTTTAAGTAAAGGGGGAAATGAATTAGAGTGTATCAAAAGAGTGGGAACTTAAAATTTTAGGGGGTAAAAAAGTAAGTATTGGAATAACACATTTTGTGACATCATACTTTTATCTTATGACATACATAAGTTTCTTACTATATATATATATATATATATATATATATATATATATATATATATATATATATATATATATATATATATATATATATATTCATGAGTTTATCACATATATATACTAATACGACACCTCTAGACTCAACTGCGGTGCATGCATACACTATTATCATGTCGTGATACATCTCGCACTGTATCAAGCATTGTTGGTTCAATATCTCCCTCGAACCATAAATAGAAATTACATATATTGGAGGCGAACATAGTCCCCATCCAAATGTCTCACGCACATACCTACGCTCCCATTCAACCGTCGAAACTATCATACTCTCAGATAGCACGTGTCGAAGTGTCTATGTTCTAGGTATGAATCTAAAATCCCCCTGTATGATCTCATCAGGATAAGACCGTCCACGACGCGAAACCTCCCCTCGATAGCAAGCTGCGTAAGTATGTCATACACATAATAAATAATGCAATAGGTATTCACACCACCTATATTTTTTATATCATTGATGTAGCGCTACACACGTCCCATATCATAAGTCTCATACGTTGTAATTTATATCCCGAATATTCCACGTATTAATAAATTACAGCTTTACTTCTCATCGTACGCTCCCGAGTATCTCTCACCACTTGAAGTGTATCTATTATCTTATACATAATATCAGTAGGTAATTCATTCATATCCTACTGGTTTAAGTCATCGATTTCCTCAAATTCTCACGACTTGAATTATCCACACAATTAGGTATTTCTCTCTATTAAGCCTAATTAAGTTTAGCCTTTAATTCTCCTTCATAGAGCAAAGACCAAAACCCCACCTAGGCCTATTGGTACTTCAATATAGTCCCCAATATGTTTCAAAAAATATTCCACCAATGAATGCCGAACGATTTCCAAAGATTCTAAATAAAAAGGGAGAAGGTGGCCAAAACTAGGCAACCAAATCGATTCGCCCCTTATAGGTCTCTTCTTCTCCATTGCACTTTTATTGGCTTCCTCCATTTTTAACCTCTAAACCCTTAATGAATCATTACTAAGCTCCAAAAAAATGACACTAAACATTATACCAACTCATATAAATGATTTATAACATACGAGAATCATTAAATCATTAAGATTCATCAGTTAGTCAAATTAATTCCAATTAAATTCTCATGAACCCTAGTTCATCACTTTTATTCAAAAATCATTGTATAACCCAGATCTCTTCACATTTGGATAATCCCAATTCATAATTCCATCCTACATAAATTAGGGAGTTTAACCTAATATGAATTCCATCCAAGAACATAATTTAATTCTCCAAAAATTAACTCAAACTCGACATAATTATATGTATATTCATCCTATACTAACATGAATATTATATATGCTCAGAAATTCGCAAGTTTAAACTCTTGCCTTGATAGGAAGGTCTCACCCATTGAACATTATGGGTATGGTGGTGTTCCTCTTCCCCCGATCTACGCGGTGTTGGTGTTGGTGGTGAGATTGGTAGTTCTTGGCTTTGGAACTCCTCTTCTCTTCTTCTGATGGACTCTCTGTGGCTTCTCTTTGTTTCTCACATAAATAACGCTAACACCCTTCTATAATAAGATATATTATACTTAGAAAATTCGTAGCTATTATTTCTCCAAAAGTACAAATGATCAAAATGCCCTCCAAGGATGACGGTTTGGCCTAAAACTGCCCGGGACCCAAACTAAACCCCGGGTAGACTTTTTTTACTACCTCGATCCTTTCGAACACTTTGGATCACTCAAAATGATCATTTGAATGACTTAAAAATAAATTAGTTTCTATCTCATTGAATTGAGTCCCGACACAACTAACACTCGCGTCCCGACTTAATTATTGTAACTGTCGTATTTTTCTCTAGCGGTAATTTTAATAAATTCGTAATCACATCTTACTTTATTCACCAAGTAATATTAAATATAATTCACATAAGTAAATACTAACCCTTATCTCTCTAGTTAATATTTATTTTAATCCGGATTAATTATCAATTAATTTCCCATATTTAATTTTAATTAATGCCACATTGAAAAATCATTAAAAATGCAGGGTGTTACATACTTATCCCTTATAATGGAATTTTGTCCCAAAATTCAGAAAATAAAAGTATACCTGGTAAGAACAACTTTGGATATTCTTCGCGCTCCCAAGTAGATTCCTCGATATTATGATGTTCCCACTAGATACGAACAAGTGGAACTACCTTCGACCTCAATCTTCTCTCACTATGGTCTAAGATAGCCTCCGGTCTCTCCTCATACGAACTATCAGGCTGTAAGGCAATCTCCTCTAGCGCAATATGAGTGTGGGCCAACTCATACTAGAGATACCGTCTCAATAAAAAAAATATGGAACACATTATGAATACGATGCAAGTGCTCCGGCAACCCAAGTAGAAGAACTTGTACGACCAAGTGATGAACCTCTTCTTATTTTGCGGTGTCCAATCGGGAGGGACGAGTCCCGAGACAAGATAGTTCACTATATCTGTAAACCAGGGAAAAGATGAGGCGACAAAGAGTTGATCATATGGAAATACTCGTCTATGGGTGTAGGATCACTAGGTATGTCGGACGAAAGCCATGATAAGTGATCGACAACGAAATTTTCTACTTCTTTTTTGTCTTTAACGGAGAGATTAAACTCTTGTAGGAGTAGGATCCACCTTATGAGGCGTGACTTTGCGTCTTTCTTCGTAAGTAGATATTTTAAAGCCGCGTGGTCGGTGAAACAAGTGATGGGGGATCCGATAAAATAGGACCAAAATTTTTCGAGAGCGAATACTACTGCCAGAAATTCCTTCTCCGTGGTGGAGTAATTGAGTTGTGGTCTGGTAAGAGTCCGTCTAGCGTAGTAGATGACATGAGCCTTGTTGTCTTTTCGTTGGCCCAAAACAGCCCCTATCGCATAATCACTAGCATCACACATAAGCTCTAATGGTAAGGACCAATCCGAAGCTTACTTGATGGGACACAAGCATGTTTTTCAATTTTTCAAAAGCACTTTGGCATGCTCCCGTCCACTCAAATGGGGTGTCCTTCGTAATAAGGTTGCTTAAGGGTCTACTGAGGGCGCTAAAGTCCTTAATGAACCTTCTATAAAACACCGCGTGGCCCGATAAATAGCGCACGTCTTTCAACGATTTAGGCGAAGGTGGGGAAGCTATCACATCTATGTTTGCTCTATCAACCTCGATCCTTTGGGATGACACGATTGTAACACCCGGCCTAATTAAATAATGGGTGGCCAGTTCCATACCAAATTAAAACAGAATATACAGTTGGCTCATTCTTAGTATCACTGTCGAAAACATTTATAACTCACCCAATACCCAATTAGGCTGGTGTTAAGAACGTTCCAAATTTTAATTTAACTAAATCCATTTCCAGTTTAAGAATAACATAACACATTTTATTCTACAACACTGATAACCAAATAAATAACACAAAAGAATTTAAATGCAATTGGAATAAACATTCCCAAATAATATAAATCCATTACAATAATCCCAACAATGTTAAATGTATTAAAAAGACACGAATACAATAGTATTTAACCCCGATAAAAAAGATAACTGAATCCTTTGGGCGACATGACCTAAATAAGAATACTGTGAATAAAAAAGATGATAGGCGTCTAAGCAAAACTCCATAGCTCCATAGATCGTCACAACCAACTAAGGTTGGCATCCCTGTTACTGGACACCTGATATAGGAGATACAATAGAAAAGAAAATATGCAAGGAAACGGGTCAGAGCCCGAATGTGTAAATGATTTTTAAAAGAACAAGTATTTAACAAGTGCAATAAAGCATTTATTATGTACATGTTAGATCCAACTCTCACTTGTTATTCTCACATCTCAACTAGAGTGCACACTTAACGTTTCCTATTAACTTCCTAGTTAATGGTTCCTCTACCAATTCCATAATATAATTCCATTCCCATATCATAACCCCGTATGTCCCATACCATACGTTATATAATCATTCTTATACATTTTTCATTTATATGAATCGTTGCTCATTAACATGAATCATTTCTCATTAATATGAATTAAGCTTTTCAAGACTATAAGAATAAACATTCATTAACTTACTTCCATTCTTTTCTCAATTCGCCTTTATCTACAATTATCACACAGTAGATGACTTAACCATAATATAACCATTCAATCATCCAATTCATTATATATATTCATATATAATTCGGCACCCCGAGTCACAACTGCGGCGCAATGCATTACTCTGCTATCATGTCCCATCATCGCTGGTCACCGAATAGGGGACTAAAGGTTCGGTAAGGATTCCTCGAACCACAAACAACAAAAAAAAAATTGGAGGCGAACATAGTTCTCGTATCCATGGGTCACGCACATACCTACGTACCCAAAGTCAGCGGACTTATCAACTCCCCGATAAGTCTTTCATAGACCTATGTTCTCGAGCGACAAATCAAAGATCCCATGGATTCATCAGGATATGAATGCCCTCATGCGCAAACCTCCCACCGATAGCAAGTAAGCTAGGTATGTCATACACATAAATCATCAATCAATCAAATAGGTATTATCATACCTATAATATAATATCAATAAGGTAATATCACTACCCTAAGATAATTCCCATACGTAGCATTATATCTCTTTTAAATTCCACGTATTAAAATATCATATCGTTACTTCATAATTTAATTATCCTCGCATCCTATAACATCTCTCCACTCCCGACGTCGTTAAGGTTCATGCGCGGAGCGTCTCGCAAAGTGAAATCCAAATAAGGAACCCCTCCAATACACTACTACTTAACTTTGTCGATCGAGGAGGTCCGACAACTTCAACTATGCGATCGGGATAACCTCATACCTTCTTTCAACCAAATGTGTTCTAAACTCCCATCTCTATCCAAGAGACATACCACTACGCTCTTGTATTACACTCCGTCCTTGTGAAATAAATAATGAGCTTAAACTCAGTCCTTGATGTTCAAATTATAACCCTAAGGTTACCCTCACTCAATACACAAGATTCGAATAGGTTTTTCCTCAACATATATTCAGTAAGAAGTCACTAATATCCTACTGGTCCATTACGTCATTTCTCCCGAATTACTACGTGTAAAATTCTCCCTTTAATTAAGGTTTAAACCGATAGTTTCAAATCTCTTATAAACACATCTTCTTTCACTTTGGATTAAATCCTCTTCTAAACTTAAGGATACCCATGTGTTATATTAAATCACCCCTAGTGGTCCTATCTTTAATCCTCATACATCCCCATTTGGAATTTAACAAATGAATCTAGCAACCGAAATTCCATTCAATATAATTTTCATCATTTTAATCACTTGAATCCAAATCAATTTAATTCAAATCTTATCAAGGGTTTACTGATATTTTCTAAGTCCCATAATATTCAATTAATAATCACCAAAGATCCAAAAAAGGTTTGGGATAAGAATCAACATTTAAAAAGAAACAACTTTACATATTCTGGGGAGGTCGATCGATCGAAGGCAGGGGTCGATCGATCGATCCCTCAGGTCCAAGCCTGGTTTTCTGCATTTTTTACAACTAGGGGTTTCACCATTTTTAATCATTCAAACCTTCATATTAACCTCCAAAATGAGTTATAATTATTTCTACATGATATATCAACATATATGAACGATTTCCAATACTCTAAACATCCTAGAATCATCAAGGGATTGGATTAAAATCATGTTTCTCTCCTTATTTCCAGAAAATCATCAACATATTAACTTCAAGAACACTTCAATGATTTTTCAGATTTTTTTCAACATATTCATGATCATTTCGTGGATTATTATCATCCTACAATATAAGTTTACTTCCTATATTATTTCAGTATCTATAAATCCATATAACAACTCCATTATGTCTTCCAAACAAGAAAATCATCTGTTTTCATAATTATTCTAACATGGACAATATATGAACTTAAGTTGCAATTATCAAACACTTGCCTTTACTGAAGGTCTGATCCTTTGGTGTAGTATATCTCAGTTGGTTGTCCCTTCTCCGGTCAAACTCCGGTGGTGGTTGGTGATATACCCATATTTACCCCCTGACTGCCGGGACCAAGGCAACCCCTTCAGACGACCCTCCGAGGGGCCGACCCCTCATTTGGCTCCATATGACCCCTCCTGGACTCGGCCTTCAGCAGGACCCGGCCGACCCTCCGAGGAGCCGACCCTTCAGCAGGCTCCGGACGACCCTCCGAGGGTCCGACCCTTCAACAGGCCCCGGACGACCCTCCGAGGGGCCGACCCTTCAGCAGGCCCCGGACGACCCTTCGAGGGGCCGACAGTACGAGGCTTAAATTGGACCATACTCACTACCAGGGGGAACTTTGCCCTCGGCCTCATATCATAGGCCGAGGGTGACATCATCTCAGCGCGTGGTTTGGGAGACGCGTGGAACAGTGCGCGTGAGGCTCATATGACACGTGGCAGACCGTTATAACCGAATCACACCCTCACGTGAGGGAATATTATGCCATCATTTGGCATCTACAGGTGTCAACAGGGAATTGGTTAGATCATCATTCACATGCACCATGCTTACTTGGGGGGTACACTACACCCCCCAAGACTTATATATACTTGACACCTACAACCCTACAGGGGATCAGATAATCGCAACCCTAGCTAAGAACCCTGCTTGTACACACAGTAGAGAGAGAGAGCTTATGTGCATTGTATCCAAGGCCATTAGTGCCCATACATAGTGGATCACACACTCACAGTGGATGTAGGCCAACTTGGCTGAACCACTATATATCATCATCTTACTCCTCTTATACTCATCCCCTTCTACACCCATATACACTTACATACTTACATACCTGCATCTCTATGGCTGCCATGGCTACTACTGTTTGAGGTCATTATCACTTATCCGGTGGTGCTAAATCTTAGCATCATCAGTTTGGCGCCGTCTGTGGGAACGAGAAGACATCTCTTCCTTTGTACAGCTTGACCTCACTGGGCACTCTGGTGGTGAACCAACACTCCCCCTGAGAGGAGGTGTTTCACCATTGAAAGAGACCCACTAAGGTTCCCAAGCTAACCAGTATTTTCTTCAGTTCAGCTCTTCATAGCTCAAGCACATGGCACCTGAGATGCCACCGCCACCACTTCCCCCGCCGGATGATGGGGGAAGACCCAGTTCCAGTCAGCCACCACCTCAGTCTGAGATGGCTGATGTGGCAGCAGCCCTAAAGTCTCTAGCAGCCAGCCAGCGGATGATGCAGGAGCAGTTTACAGCTCTAAGTCAGAATATACTGAGACCACCAGGGGTCTCACCTGAGATGATTACTCCTGCAGCAGCTCCAGGACATCATGAGGCCAGGGGACCACCCCAGGCACCACATAAAGACCTGCCACCCCCTCAGCGGCGTAGGGATGTTGCTGACCCCCGGCGTTTACGCCTGGGGAGGCAAGGAAACCCTTGCCCCGAGGACAGGTATGATGATCTGGAGGAAGAAGAGGCTCCAGTAGAATGCTGGGAGCCATATGAGGTCTCCAACAATACAGTACGACCCCTCCAGGACAGTAGAGGAAAGTGCGGGAGACCAAACCCTGATGATCGCCCAAGAGGCTCTGCTTTTGACCGCCTGAGCAGGGGGTCGGCCTTCGAGAGGCTGGGCCCAGTGAATGACCTGCGGGACAAGTTGTCCAAGTCAAGAAGCGCAGCGAGATCTAGGAAAGAAGCAGAAGGCCGACCCCAAAGACGGGATGACGGCCAAAGGGAAGTAAACAGCCGACACAGGCCTGCCGTAGCGGAGCCCTCCATCCACCTCCGAGAGGCAGCAGGGGATAACATTGGCCAGGCCGACCCTGTGAGGCCCTGGAATGACTCAATCCAGAGGTTAGAGGATAAGATTGGCGACATACTGAAGAGCCGGGACCCTCTTCAGAGGGGATACACCATAGGCTCACCCTTTGTGGCAAAGATAGTCAACTTCCCCACGCCATCAAAGTTCAGGCCTCCTGTGGTCACCCCAAGATACGATGGGAGCACCAACCCTGTCCACCACGTGGAGATGTATCAATCCGCAGCAGACATATACTCTATCTCAGATGAGATGAGATGTCGTGCCTTCTCTGGTACCTTGACAGGGGCTGCGCATGTCTGGTACACATCTCTTCCAAAAAATTCTATTGGAAGCTTTAAGCAGTTGGCAGACCTGTTCATCCATAATTTCTGCTTTGGGGTGAGGCCACAGAAGAAGACCACACACCTGCTCTATGTTAAGCAGGGAAAGAACGAGACTCTGAGAGACTACATAGCCAGATTCAATAAAGAGAAGCTGGAGGTGGAAGACTATGAGGAGAGCATAGCTATGACAGCCCTGATTGGAGGGCTCCAGAAGGGGAAGCTATTATGGAAGCTGGCCGAAGACCCTCCGAGGACGATGGCTGAGCTGTTGTCAACAGCAGGGAAGGTGATGAACGCCGAAGAGGCGATGGCCGCAAAACATGAAGACGAAAAAGGAGGTGCAAGTGGGAATAAATACCTCAAGAAGAACAAAGAGGGGAAGAAGAGGACCATGGATGATAAGTTCGCGGGGTACACCCCTCTGACGGTCAGCTGTGAACAGATCCTCAATGAGATAAAGAGTGACCGAACGCTGAAGTGGCCTGAAAAGCTGAGGGCAGCCCCCGGCAAGAGAAATAGGAACCTGTGGTGTGAATTTCACCAAGACCACGGCCACGTAACAGACAAATGCTTTGCTCTGAAAGATGAGATTGAGAAGATGCTGAAGGAAGGGAAGCTCAGAAAGTACGTCGATAAAGCCGACTTCAAGAGGGGCCGAGGGGACGACCCCAGAAAGAAGCGAGTCGATACCTGCAGAGAAGGTCCTCAAAAAAGAGGGGACGACCCCTCTGATGATGAGGACGACCCTGACCTCCCGCCGAGAGACGACCAAGGCCCTGTCAAGAGGCTCAATATGATCTCGCTCGGGGTGGGAATGATCTCCGGGGGTTTAGCAGGAGGAGGGTCTGAGGTCGCCGACAGGAAGGCCCATGTCGCTGAGGCTAAGGCAGTGATGAAGACGGTGCACTCAACCTCCGTAGAGGTCAAGTCAGAAAAAAGGAAGAAGGTTGATATGGACACTTTGATTGTGGGATTTTCAAGAATGGACTTCAAGGGCCTATTGGCCCCGCATGATGACCCTCTCGTCATCACCACCAGGGTGCACGGGTGCGAAGTGCCGAGGATCCTGGTGGATGGGGGCTCATCCGCAGATGTGATGTTTTGGCCATGCTTCAAGGCCTTGGGCCTCAGTCGTGCCAGACTTGTCCCATACCATCATCCATTGATTGGGTTTAGTGGGGAGAAGGTTCACCCCCTAGGAATATATGAGGCTGATGTTAGGATGGGGGACGAGTGGCCGAGATGGCTCACCAAGAGGGTCAGTTTCTTTGTGCTGGATGAGCATGTGTTTTCGGCATACAACATCATACTGGGACGTGTGGCCCTCAAGGGGTTTGAAGCTGTGCCGTCCACGGTCCACCAGATGGTTAAGTTCCCTACCCCTTATGGGGTGGGGGAAGTTCAGGGAGACCAGACGACAGCGAGAGAGTGCTACTACAACTCCGCTGAAGAAAGGGAGGCACACAAGAGGGCTACAGCCACTTACAACATTGATACCCTAGACCCCAGGGATGAGACGAAGCTCAAAAAAGGAGAGGCCGCTGAGGAGGTAGAACCCATCATCCTCGATGAGGATGACCCGGGAAAAACCGTCCAAGTTGGCAAATCTCTGAATCCCAGTATCAAGGAAGACCTCATCAAACTGTTGAGGAGAAGGCGAAGCGTCTTCGCGTGGAGTCATGTAGATATGCCAGGGATCGACCCTGAAATCATGTGCCACAAACTCAATGTGGTAGAGGGAGTGAAGCCGATAAAGCAGAAGAGGAGGATTTACTCTAGAGAAAAGTATGAGGTCATCAGGGATGAGGTTAAAAAATTAGAAGACGCTGAATTTATCAGAGAGGTCATCTACCCTGAGTGGCTGTCCAATGCAGTCATCGTCCCAAAGGCCAACGGCAAGTGGAGAATGTGCGTGGACTTCACAGACCTCAACAAGCATTGTCCCAAAGACAGCTTCCCTCTCCCCCGCATCGACCAGATGGTAGACGCTACCGCAGGCAATGAGCTCATGAGTTTCATGGATGCCTACTCAGGGTATAACCAGATTTTCATGAACCCTGAGGACTCGGAGAGGACCGCCTTCATCACTGACAAGGGGACATACTGTTACAGGGTCATGCCCTTTGGCCTAAAAAATGCGGGGGCAACGTACCAGCGCCTCGTAAACAAAATGTTCGAAGACCAAATTGGGAAGTCTATGGAGGTTTACGTAGATGACATGCTGACTAAGAGTCTGAAGGCAGAGGATCATGTGGTAGACCTGGAAAGGACCTTTAATATAATGGACAAATACAAAATGAAGCTCAATCCGGCCAAGTGTGTCTTCGGGGTCGGAGAGGGGAAGTTCTTGGGGTTCATTGTCAATCAAAGAGGCATCGAGGCCAATCCTGAAAAGATAAAGGCCCTTATTGAGATGAAGACCCCCAAGTCCATTAAAGACGTTCAGAGGCTCACAGGGAGGGTGGCTGCCTTGAACAGATTTGTGTCAAGGGCTACAGACAGGTGTCTACCATTCTTCAAGATCCTCAGGAAAGCCTTTGAATGGAGCGAAGAGTGTGATGAGGCTTTCAAGCAGCTGAAATCATACTTAGGGTCTCCCTTGCTGCTGTCACGACCCGTGCAGGGTGAACGACTGTACGTGTACCTTGCTGTCTCAGAATCCGCTATCAGTGCAGCAATCGTAAGAGACGAAGATGGGATACAGAAGCCCGTATATTTCAACAGCAAGGCACTCCGGGGGGCAGAGCAGAGATACCCGAGGATGGAGAAGTTGGCCTATGCCTTGATCCATGCCTCAAGGAAGATGAAACCATACTTCCAGTCCCATACTATGGTCATCCTTACTGACTCTCCTCTGAGGCAGGTCCTACACAAGCCTGAAAAATCAGGAAGGCTAATGACCTGGGCTATAGAGTTGGGGGAATTTGACATTGTGTATCAGCCTAAGACAGCCATTAAGGGGCAAGCCTTGGCAGACTTCGTGGCTGAGTTCACATGGGAAGAAGATGAGGCCGAGGGTGAGACCCTCGGGAAGGCAGATACAGAAGACAGACCCGCAGACACACCCGCAGAAATGGCTGAGACGAGCACCGCTAGAAGGAAAGTGACTGAAAACGAAGAGGGAAGATACATCTTTAGACAGGGGTCCCTCTCTGAGGGAAATTTTTCTGAAGGAAAGACTCCGTGGAGCCTCTTCGTTGACGGGTCCTCATGTGATAGTGGAAGTGGTGCTGGACTGATACTATCAGCACCCGATGGCACAGACGTCGAGTACGCCCTGAGGTTCAATTTCAAAGCCTCCAACAATGAGGCTGAGTATGAGGCCTTGATAGCTGGCCTCTCCTTGGCCAAATCCCTTAGTGTCAGCCAAATTTTGGTTCACAGTGATTCAAGGCTGGTGGTGAATCAGATACTAGGAGCCTATGAGGCCAAAGACGAGAGGATGGCTAGGTATCTTGATAAGGTGAGGTCATTGCTGAAAAACTTCAAAGAAGTGAAATTCAAGAGGATACCTAGGATCGACAATGGCCGTGCTGACGCCCTTGCAAGGTTGGCCTCAGCTACTAGGACAGACATAAGGAGGACAGTCCCGGTAGAAATCTTGCTTCGACCAACTATCGAAGACGACGAGGGAACACTTGGTGTTTGCATGAATGTTTCTCAAGAACCTTCATGGATGGACCCCCTGATCAGATACATTAGAGGGGGAGAGATGCCAGAAGCGAGCCAAGAGAGGAAGAAGCTGAGGTACAGGGCTGCAAAGTTCGCTGTCATCGGAGACACGCTGTATAAAAAGGGGTTTCTGCTCCCCTTACTTAGGTGTGTGCATCCCTCTGAGGTCCCTTCCATTTTGCAAGACGTGCATGAAGGGTCGTGTTCAAGCCATATTGGGGGTAGATCCTTGGCAAAGAGGGTGATCACCCAAGGCTACTGGTGGCCGACCTTAGGAAAAGATGCCGCCGCATATGTTAAAAAGTGTGATAAATGCCAAAGATTTGCTACCATCCCTCACCAACCTCACCAGCCTCTCACCTCCATTACATCCCCATGGCCGTTCGCAATATGGGGGATTGATCTGGTAGGACCCTTACCGAGAGCAGTCAATAACTATCGGTTCCTCATCGTAGCAATTGACTACTTTTCAAAGTGGGTAGAGGCCGAGCCGATGGTCACGGTCACGGAGCAGAAGACCTTCCAGTTCATCTGGAAGAATGTGATATGCAGATATGGTCTACCCAACACCCTCATCTCGGATAACGGGACCCAGTTCAAGAATGCCTCTTTACAGAAGTACTGTGAGAGGGTAAGTATCAAACAATTTTTCTCCACCCCAGGCCGACCTCAGGCCAATGGGCAAACCGAAGTTACGAACAGGACAATCCTAGATGGGATTAAGAAGAGGCTTGAGGAGGCAAAAGGAAGATGGGTCGAGGAGTTATATGCAGTATTATGGGCATACAGGACGACAGTAAGGACCCCTACCGGGGAGACCCCATTCATGTTAGCTTATGGATCAGAAGCAGTCATCCCCACCGAAGTGGAGTTTCCTACTCATAGGGTCGAAATGTATGATCCCCAGGGGAATATGGAAGAGAGAAGACTTGACCTAGACCTGATTGAGGAAAGAAGGGAGGATGCTGAGATAAGGCAAGCTTCCTACCAGCAGAGGACCGCAAAGTTTTACAACCAAAGGGTGAAACAGAGGCCTATCGCAGTGGGAGACTTGGTTCTTAAAAAGACTTGGCAGAAACCCAACAAGCTCCATCCTAATTGGCATGGCCCATATAGGGTCATCGATGAAGTTGTCCCAGGGACCTACAGGCTAGAAAACTTAGAAGGGGAACCTTTTTCAAACCCCTGGAATGCAGATCATTTGAAGAAATACTATCAGTAGTGTTGTAAGGTCTTGAAAGGCCATAATTGTAATTGGGGTTGCTCCAACAGAACACTTGGAAAATTAATGAGAAATATCAGTGTTTCCTTCATCCTATTGTCAGTCCTAGCATGCATGGGAAGTTGAACCCTCGGCTATAATGGGGACCAGTGGAGGGGACGACCCCTCCACTCTTCTCAAAAAAGACGAGGGAAGACTAGATTAAAACCATTAATTTGGTTACTTGAACCCTCGGCTATAATGGGGACCAGTGGAGGGGACGACCCCTCCACTCTCCTCAAAAAAGACGAGGGAAGACTACATTAAAATCCATTAATTTGGAAAGTTGATCCCTCGGCTATAATGGGGACCAGTGGAGGGGACGACCCCTCCACTCTCCTCAAAAAAGACGAGGGAAGACTACATTAAAATCCATTAATTTGGAAAGTTGATCTCTCGGCTATAATGGGGACCAGTGGAGGGGACGACCCCTCCACTCTCCTCAAAAAAGACGAGGGAAGACTATATTAAAATCCATTAATTTGGTTAGTTGATCCCTCGGCTATAATGGGGACCAGTGGAGGGGACGACCCCTCCACTCTCCTCAAAAAAGACGAGGGAAGACTAGATTAAAATCCATTAATTTGGTTAGTTGATCCCTCAACTATAATGGGGACCGGTGGAGGGGACGACCCCTCCACTCTCCTCAAAAAAGACGAGGGAAGACTAGATTAAAACCATTAATTTGGTTACTTGAACCCTCGGCTATAATGGGGACCAGTGGAGGGGACGACCCCTCCACTCTCCTCAAAAAAGACGAGGGAAGACTATATTAAAATCCATTAATTTGGTTAGTTGATCCCTCGGCTATAATGGGGACCAGTGGAGGGGACGACCCCTCCACTCTCCTCAAAAAAGACGAGGGAAGACTAGATTAAAATCCATTAATGTGGTTAGTTGATCCCTCGGTTATAATGGGGACCGGTGGAGGGGACGACCCCTCCACTCTCCTCAAAAAAGACGAGGGAAGACTAGATTAAAATCCATTAATTTGGTTAGTTGAACCCTCGGCTATAATGGGGGCCAGTGGAGGGGACGACCCCTCCACTCTCCTCAAAAAAGACGAGGGAAGACTATATTAAAATCCATTAATTTGGTTAGTTGAACCCTCGGCTATAATGGGGACCAGTGGAGGGGACGACCCCTCCACTCTCCTCAAAAAAGACGAGGGAAGACTAGATTAAAATCCATTAATTTGGTTAGTTGATCCCTCGGCTATAATGGGGACCAGTGGAGGGGACGACCCCTCCACTCCCCTCAAAAAGACGAGGGTGGACTTGATTTAAAACACCATAATTTGGTGGTAAACACCCTCGGCTATGAAGAGGGCAAATGGGAGAGACGACCCCATTTACCCTCAAAATGACGAGGGAGGAGTTGGTAATATTGTTAATTTCTAAGCATCACAAAGCAAAGACAGGAATAGAAGACAGTGATTATATTACAAATAAGGGAAATGTTTGATCAACAAAAATACAAAAAAAAATGTTACAAGAAGAGGGTGTGGGCCACAGACAGCCACCCTATTGAGCACACTCAGAGGGCACATCGATTACAGGGGTCTCATCTACGACCACTAGAGGCTGATCCTCAGATGTGCCGGTACCCTCAACGTGGACTTGGGATTCAACCTGTGCCAAGGACTCAGCAATTAAGGGGTCATCTAGCTGGACGGCTTCAAGGGAGGGGCGGATAGTCGTCACTGCATCAGCAAATTTTAGGACGACCCACCGACAGGCCGTCCTAATTCCCCTCTCAAGATACTCAAGGCCGAAGCCTTGAAACTCGTCTGAAACCTTATAGGCCTCAACAGCATCGGCCCCGGCCTTCCTTACTGCACCCTCAAGCTCGGTCTTGAAGTGAGCCCCCAGGTTATTCAAGGCCGCATCCTTGTCTTTAATAAGGTCGTCCTTGGCCTTCAGGTCTGCCTCATGCTGCGTCTGTAGCTCATTCAAGACCCTGGTATGCTCAACCCTCATACCCTCCAGCTCCGCCCTTGCAGTACCCAGCTCAGCCTTTGCAGCATCCAGTTCAGTCTGCAGAAGAGCCTCCTGCTGAATGGCCCTGTCAGCCTCTTGAAATTTCAGCTGATTCTCGGCCATCCATTTTGTAGCCGACGCCCAAGCACAAATAGACTGCACAAGAACAAGCAAACATTAAGAGGACGAGGGAACAGATTGACAAAAAATTAACTGAGGAAGTACGGTAGAAACAAGTACCTGGGCCATGGTATGCAGACCGTAATCATACACCTTGGCAGGGGGCATCTTCGACAAAAAGTCGTAGTCAGAGGCCGAAGGGGCAGAAAACATGGAGACCTTGGCCGCCCTTAAGTTGGCTATGAGGGAAGAAGGGTCAGACCTCAAGGATGCTAAATTTTGAGACCAAAATGCCCCCATGCTGGAGGCAGACCCCTCAGACACTTCTGCCCTCGCCCTCGTCCGTGCATCAGGACGAGAGCCCTCAGGAGCTTCAGGCTGCTTCCTTTTCCGACTATCCACGGTCGGCTCTACCGGCCTCGGCCCCTCGGCCGTTGACTTCCTCTGGGCTTGCTGAGGTTCCTTCCCTTTCTTCTTGCCAAGACCGGACAACAAGCTGGGGGCAGTCATCTCCCACAATTGGTCAGAAATGTTCGCAGGACGACTTGAAAAGAAGGAAATACGTCAGAAAGATACAGAGGCAAAGAGGGAACACTTAGAAGGAATCATAATGCGAAAATGGAAAAACACTCACATAATTCTGTCAAAGGGCCGACCCTCAGGCCAGCTTCTTTGAGGTGATGAGGGGTCATTAGATCTTCAAATTTTGGAAGTCCACCCTCTTTCCCCTGGTCCCTCAGATAGTCAACAATTACCCTCTCTTCCTGACTTAATCCAGGGTCAGACCGTGCCCTCATGGAAGGTTTGGACCATACCTGGGAAACTCTCGGACTATCTTCAAGAGGATCAACCCCAGAGGGGAACTCCCAGTCCCCAGAGATGAAGAAATACCTCTTCTTCCAGTCATGATTTGAGGTCTGGGCTACATGAAGGATCTTCTTGTCAGACTTCCTGGCCCCTAAGTGGTAGTAACCAGGCTGCTTGGACGATGAGGTAATGTTATAACAACCTATGAATAAGTCTGCTGAGGGCTCATCTATGAAGACACTCTTCCAAAGAGATATATAGCCAAGAATTGCCCTCCAAGAGTTGGGGGGGAGCTGAGAGGGGGAAACCTCAAGGGCAGACAGGATCTCAACAATGGTAGGATGCAGAGGGAACCTAACACCTACCCTAAGCATCTGCTCGTAAACAGCAACCTCCCCCTCGTCTCCCTGATAAACTCGCTCATCGGGGTTGGGAACCCTCATAGTCACAGAGGACTTTATGCCGAACTGATGCCTCCACAGCAAGAGGTCACGATCCTTCACAGTGGAAACATAAGCAGAGGCGTGAGAAGTGTCAATGGGATCATCATCAGAGTCCTCAGCATAACCCTCAGCCTCCTGTCTCTCGTCCTCTTCACCTCTTGGGGGCGAACCGTGAAAAGTCATTTGAAATGCATGGGGGGATAGGGCCGTCACAGGGACAGCCTCAGAGGGTCCCACACCCTTGGCCTGATGGTCCTGGGCGTCCTCAGACGACCCTCTCCTTCCAGAGGGACCAGCACCTGCAGGTGAAGACGCACGCTCGTCCATACCACCCTCAAACGTCTGACTGTCGGATGGACGATAGGACGACCCTTGTGGCTCAGAGGGCAGAATTTTCTTCAAGGGGAGGGGAAAGATGGGTCGTACCCAAATGGGGTCGTCCCGTCGTCTCCTCTCCTCCTCTTCCTCTATGCGCCTGATCTCTATGAAGAACTTCTCCCTCAAGGATGGAAACTCGTCTACTAAATCGTAAAGCCTCCTAAGCATTAAGGGGGAGACCTAACACTTGAGATGATTTTACTAATCTAACCACAAACAAACTCCAATTGACCAACCTATGACTTTTGGATCTAAAACTGGGAATATGAAAGGTTCGCTCAAGAACACTCAAGAACAGTCGAAGTCGTTCGCCGGAAAAGATGCCAGAAAAATGCGAGAAAAACCAGAAAAATGCTAAAAGGGGTTCGACCCCAACACACAAAGGAAATGGAAGAGCTAGAGGAGAGTTCAGGCAAAGAAGAGTACCTGGAAACAAGAGCAACGGCTGAGTGAAGAGCGATGGAGAAATCAGCGAAGAAACGGCTATGGAGTTAGCTGGAATTGTAGAGAGAGAAAGTAAGGGCGCGAAGATGAAGAAGAAGCTAGAAGGGGAAAAGGATTTGAAAATCCTTTTAATATCTTTGCTAATTAAGGGGGCTCACTTCCCAAAGCAAAACACAGCCC
The DNA here is from genome assembly GCA_949130495.1 of Sambucus nigra. Taxonomy (NCBI): domain Eukaryota; kingdom Viridiplantae; phylum Streptophyta; class Magnoliopsida; order Dipsacales; family Adoxaceae; genus Sambucus; species Sambucus nigra. Next base: position 91,509,464 of record OX422216.1, on the reverse strand, counting down.
ACGAGGAGGATATCATTAGGGCACAAAGCCCCAAGCATAGTACAGCCGCCTTACCTAGGGAACTGGAGATGACAGTGGGCAACCGCCCAAGTATCACCTCATGTTGACAGGCATCCCTCATCTCACTGACCATACATCCGCCTCAAAAGCAACACTATCCCTCAGCCATCTCAACAACATCAATGGCTAAGGGCTGGGGGGTGATTGATATACCCATATTTACCCCCTGACTGCCGGGACCAAGGCAACCCCTTCAGACGACCCTCCGAGGGGCCGACCCCTCATTTGGCTCCATATGACCCCTCCTGGACTCGGCCTTCAGCAGGACCCGGCCGACCCTCCGAGGAGCCGACCCTTCAGCAGGCTCCGGACGACCCTCCGAGGGTCCGACCCTTCAACAGGCCCCGGACGACCCTTCGAGGGGCCGACAGTACGAGGCTTAAATTGGACCATACTCACTACCAGGGGGAACTTTGCCCTCGGCCTCATATCATAGGCCGAGGGTGACATCATCTCAGCGCGTGGTTTGGGAGACGCGTGGAACAGTGCGCGTGAGGCTCATATGACACGTGGCAGACCGTTATAACCGAATCACACCCTCACGTGAGGGAATATTATGCCATCATTTGGCATCTACAGGTGTCAACAGGGAATTGGTTAGATCATCATTCACATGCACCATGCTTACTTGGGGGGTACACTACACCCCCCAAGACTTATATATACTTGACACCTACAACCCTACAGGGGATCAGATAATCGCAACCCTAGCTAAGAACCCTGCTTGTACACACAGTAGAGAGAGAGAGCTTATGTGCATTGTATCCAAGGCCATTAGTGCCCATACATAGTGGATCACACACTCACAGTGGATGTAGGCCAACTTGGCTGAACCACTATATATCATCATCTTACTCCTCTTATACTCATCCCCTTCTACACCCATATACACTTACATACTTACATACCTGCATCTCTATGGCTGCCATGGCTACTACTGTTTGAGCTCATTATCACTTATCCGGTGGTGCTAAATCTTAGCATCATCATTTGGTGGTGGTGAACCTTGGTTCTTGTCCTTCTCCTTCCCAAGTAGACTTTTCCCTTCCCAAGCACCCTTTTTCTCTCTCTAGGAAGATGACTTCTATACTTTGTGAAAAGGAGATGTATAACCCACGTACACTTAATCTACCAATACTCATAATAGGACAAAACCCGAAATCACTATTCATCCCCCCTAAAAAAATGACCAAAATGCCCTTTCGGGTTGTCTATTCATTTCCAAATGACCCGAGACTCAAAATTAACATCCAAATAGACTTTTCTGACTATTTCAAACCTTCCGGACGCAACGACGCAATCGAAATGACTCTAAGGTCGATAGAAAATAAATTTCCTTTTAATTTAATAAATTAGTCCCGACACGTCCCATACCGCGTCTGACTAAAAATTCAAATTACCGATTTTATATCACACCGTCATATCAATGACATCACATTCATATATTACCTAAATATCTTTAAGTAATATTCAGAATCATCCATTTTAATATCCACAGTCCGGATAAAACCCAAATGAATTAATTTATAATAAAATTCAATTAATCCATTAATTTAAAATATAACCCATTTTAAAAGTCATAAAAATTACGGGGTATTACATACTTTCCCCCTTATAACAGAATTTCGTCCCGAAATTCAGGAATATAAGTCATACCTGTAAGGTCAACTCCGAGTATAAATCTCACATTGCAAGAAATCTAAGACGTACCGCCCATATAGTATATTAATGAAAATCCCTATCGATGTTATACGCCAAGCCTCACCATATAGTTCCAACTGAATCGAATTTAAACTTTACCCAATCTTCCCTATACCGTCCTCGTGACAAACTTTGGGAAAAATAAATAATCCTCTCGTAGTGAACAAATAAATCCTGAAGCCTCAACTACTTACCTTTTTCACAATTATGAAAAATACTACAATCCAATCATCCAGGGCGCCCATACACCCTCTCGTACCGCTTTCAATATTAAAATTTTCGCAAAGGTTATAAACTCGTTTCCCAAAGACCTAACTTATTTCGACTCCCAACGGTTATTAGTTTCATGTGTGGGGTGTCTCGCAAGCGAAATCAAAACAAGGAACCACCCCGATACACTACTTCCTAAAGTAGTCGGTCATCGAAACTCCTAAGGTCCTTAGTCAATAATATATAAAAATTTGGTTTATAAAAAAAAATATCAGGTTTATCAATTTAAAACAAAAATTAGGTTTTATCGATTTCAAATAGAGTCTACGCATCTACTCTCTTACAGAAGACAAGATGCAGACATACACTCTCATATACCACAAGTCAATGCACGTCGATAGTCAAATCACGCTCGAACATGCCCAAGGTAAGTAATCCCATGATAAAAATCAAACCCACGTGATAACATGTAATATAAAGGTGTCCCACACACCTCAGTGAGTCTACGTAAATAACAGTGCTATAGGCTAATTTTAGCAACCCTTTAGCCCACACAATATTAATCGTAACAAAATTCAATAGACGCCTCATAATTCCTTCGATAGAAAACATACCCTCATTTGCGGGTGGTAGTTGTTGATTCACTGCCTGATGGACGTTATATACACGCCCGTACTGACCCTGCCTCGCGGGTGCTGCTGGAATGGGATGCAATGCTAGCACCGGAGCTGGAGCTGGAAGAGCAGCTGGTGGAAACACTGGTACCTGTGGCTCCTATCGAGCATGTTGTTGCTGAGGGAATTTGTCTTTCTTAGGACAATCTTGACGTTTATGTCCATACTTGCCACACACGAAACATTTTCCCATAAACTTTCCACCATTTTTCCCCTGTTGACCCCGAACTTGCTGACCATTACCTCCCTTCCCTTGGCCCTGATGAGCCTGTCTCTGGCCCTGATGGCCCTGTTGTCCTTGCCCAATACCTCTATCCTCAAATCGAGAATCTCCAGATCACAAACGCTTAGTATCGTCCCCTGTCTGGGAACCCTGATTACTCTGACGCTGATGACTCTGCCTTGACTGAGTCCCACTATAACTGCCCCCAGTAGTCTTTCCTTGCAAGCTTGACCCAAACCCCCGCTTGACACCCTGATTATGGAAGCGGTTATCCTGGCAGTGGAGCATTGTAGCATTAAGAACATCTGCATACGTACGTAGTGAAAGATTCCCCAATAAATGTTGGCGAATCTTATAGTTCAACCCATCAGTGAACATTAGAATTCTCCTTTCCTCAGTGAATACTTCCGCTGGTACCAAATTTGTTAATCTCGTAAATTCTTCCTCATATTCCGCCACAGTCTTCTCTCCCTGTTTCAAATCAAGTAGTTTCCGCCTCATCTCTATCTGGATGGCGGAAGGAAAACACTTCCCATCAAACCGTAACCAAAAGTCTTGGATAGTCATTATGTCCCTCTCCTCCATAGTGGTCGTAGCTTCCCACCATTGCAAAGCTGCCCCTACTAGCTTGAATGTAGCTAGTATTTGACGTTGAACCTCAGTGCATTCGATCATTCTCAAGTGCCATTGGATATCTTTCTTCCATTGGCTAGCAGTCACAACATCTGATCCTCCCTGAAACTCAGGTGGGTGCGCTTTCTGATAGGCATCCCTCGCTCGTTCCCATGCAGTAGGAAACACTTGCCCTTGCGCGGGTGGCACAACAGGTGCCGGTGCGGGAGCCTGCTGAACAGCAGCTACAACAGCATTGACTGCCTGAGCGACAATTGCAGCAACTTCGATCGTAGTTATCGTACCCTGAGCTGGGGCGGGCTGAGGTGCACGTTATGGAGGCATCTGAAACGAGAGAACACTATCAGTATTTGATATCTGAAAATAGCTGAAGATAGTAGGCGTAAATAGAAAAGTAATAATCCTACTCATAGGGCTCTACATCAAAGAACGCTAAGCTGAATACACAATAAGCCGTACAGATCCTAAAGGATACTAGAACCTGATGCTCTGATACCACCTGTAACACCCCGCCTAATTAAATACCGGGTGGCCAGTCCCATACCAAATTAAAACAGAATATACAGTTGGTTCATTCTTAGCATCACTGTCGAAAACATTTATAACTCACCCAAAACCCAATTAGGCTGGTGTTAAAAACTTTCCAAATTTTAATTTAACAAAATCCATTTCTAGTTTAAGAATAACACAACACATTTTATTCTACAACACTGATAACCCATTAAATAACACAAAAGAATTTAAATGCAATTGGAATAAACATTCCCAAATAATATAAATCCATTACAATAATCCCAACAATGTTAAATGTATTAAAAAGACACGAATACAATAGTATTTAACCCCGATAAAAAAGATAACTGAATCCTTTGGGCGACATGCCCTAAATAAGAATACTGTGAATAAAAAAGATGATAGGCGTCTAAGCAAAACTCCATAGCTCCATAGATCGTCACAACCAACTAAGGTTGGCATCCCTGTTGCTGGACACCTGATATAGGAGATACAATAGAAAAGAAAATATGCAAGGAAACGGGTCAGAGCCCGAATGTGTAAATGATTTTTAAAAGAACAAATATTTAACAAGTGCAATAAAGCATTTATTATGTACATGTTAGATCCAACTCTCACTTGTTATTCTCATATCTCAACTAGAGTGCACACTTAACGTTTCCTATTAACTTCCTAGTTAATGGTTCCTCTACCAATTCCATAATATAATTCCATTCCCATATCATAACCCCGTATGTCCCATACCATGCGTTATATAATCATTCTTATACATTTTTCATTTATATGAATCGTTGCTCATTAACATGAATCATTTCTCATTAATATGAGTTAAGCTTTTCAATTCTATAAGAATAAACATTCATTAACTTAATTCCATTCTTTTCTCAATTCGCATTTATCTACAATTATCACACAGTATATGACTTAACCACAATATAACCATTCAATCATCTAATTCATTATATATATATATATATATATATATATATATATTCATATATAATTCGACACCCCGAGTCACAGCTGCGGTGCAATGCTTTACTCTGCTATCATGTCCCATTATCGTTGGTCGCCGAATAGGGGACTAAAGGTTCGGTAAGGATTCCTCGAACCACAAACAACAACAAACAAATTAGAGGCGAACATAGTTCTCGTATCCATGGGTCACGCACAAACCTACGTACCCACAGTCAGCGGACTTATCAACTCCCCGATAAGTCTTTCACAGACTTATGTTCTCGAGCGACAAATCAAAGATCCCATGGATTCATCAGGATATGACTGCCCTCACGCGCAAACCTCCCACCGATAGCAAGTAAGCTAGGTATGTCATACACATAAATCATCAATCAATCAAATATGTATCATCATACCTATAATAAAATATCAATAAGGTAATATCACTACCCTAAGATAATTCCCATACGTAGCATTATTTCTCTTTTAAATTCCACGTATTAAAATATCATATCGTTACTTCATAATATAATTATCCTCGCATCCTATAACATCTCTCCACTCCCAACGTCGTTAAGGTTCATGCGCGGAGCGTCTTGCAAAGCAAAATCCAAACAAGGAACCCCTCCAATACACTACTACTTAACTTTATCGATCGAGGAGGTCCGACAACTTCAACTATGCGATCGGGATAACCTCATACCTTCTTTCAACCAAATGTGTTCTAAACTCCCATCTCTATCCAGGAGACATACCACTACGCTCTTGTATTACACTCCGTCCTTGCGAAATAAATAATGAGCTTAAACTCAGTCCTTGATGTTCAAATTGTAACCCTAAGGCTACCCTCACTCAATACACAAGATTCAAATAGGTTTTTCCTTAACATATGTTCAGTAAGAAGTCACTAATATCCTACTGGTCCATAACATCATTTCTCCCGAATTACTACGAGTTAAATTCTCCCTTTAATTAAGGTTTAAACCGATAGTTTCAAATCTCTTATAAACACATCTTCTTTCACTTTGGATTAAATCCTCTTCTAAACTTAAGGATACCCAGGTGTTATATTAAATCACCCCTACTGGTCCTATCTTTAATCCTCATACATCCCCATTTGGAATTTAACAAATGAATCTAGCAACCGAAATTCCATACAATATAATTTTCATCATTTTAATCACTTGAATCCAAATCAATTTAATTCAAATCTTATCAAGGGTTTACTGATATTTTCTAAGTCCCATAATATTCAATTAATAATCACCAAAGATCCACAAAAGGTTTGGGATAAGAATCAACATTTAAAAAGAAACAACTTTACATATTCTGGGGAGGTCGATCGATCGAAGGCAGGGGTCGATCGATCGATCCCTCAGGTCCAAGCCTGGTTTTCTGCATTTTTTGCAACTAGGGGTTTCACCATTTTTACTCATTCAAACCTTCATATTAACCTCCAAAATGAGTTATAATTATTTCTACATGATATATCAACATATATGAACGATTTCCAATACTCTAAACATCCTAGAATCATCAAGGGATTGGATTAAAAGCATGTTTCTCTCCTTATTTCCAGAAAATCATCAACATATTAACTTCAAGAACACTTCATGGTTTTTCAGATTTCTCTTCAACATATTCATGATCATTTCGTGGATTATTATCATCCTACAATATAAGTTTACTTCCTATATTATTTCAGTTTCTATAAATCCATATAACAACTCCATTATGTCTTCCAAACAAGAAAATCATCTCTTTTCATAATTATTCTAACATGGACAATATACGAACTTAAGTTGCAATTATCAAACACTTGCCTTTACTGAAGGTCTGATCCTTTGGTGTAGTATATCCCAGTTGGTTGTCCCTTCTCCGGTCAAACTCCGGTGGTGGTTGGTGGTGGTGAACCTTGGTTCTTGTTCTTCTCCTTCCCAAGTAGACTTTTCCCTTCCCAAGCACCCTTTTTCTCTCTCTAGGAAGATCACTTATCTACTTTGTGAAAAGGAGATGTATAACCCATGTACACTTAATCTACCAATACTTATAATAGGACAAAACCCTAAATCACTATTCACCCCCCCTAAAAAAATGACCAAAATGCCCTTTCGGGTTGTCTATTCATTTCCAAATGACCCGAGACTCAAAATTAACATCCAAATAGACTTTTCTGACTATTTCGAACCTTCCGGACGCAACGACGCAGTCGAAAGGACTCTAAGGTCGATAGAAAATAAATTTCCTTTTTAATTTAATAAATTAGTCCCGACACGTCCCATACTGCGTCTGACTAAAAATTCAAAATACCGATTTTATATCACACCGCCATATCAATGACATCACATTCATATATTACCTAAATATCTTTAAGTAATATTCAGAATCATCCATTTTAATATCCATAGTCCGGATAAAACCCAAATGAATTAATTTATAATAAAATTCAATTAATCCATTAATTTAAAATATAACCCATTTTAAAAGTCATAAAAGTTACTGGGTATTACAACGATATGGCCAAGAACTATACCCTCGGTTACCATGAAATGGCCTTTTTCTCAATTCAGCACTAAGTTCTTTTCCACACATCGGGCTAGTACTTTCTCAAGATTGGCTAAACATAGGTCGAAGGAGGTGTCAAAAAAACTAAAGTAGTTCATAAACACCTCTAGCCCTCTCTCAACCATGTCACGAAAAAATCCCAACATGCACCTTTGCAAGGTTGCCGGTTTATTGTACAATCCATATGGCATACGTTTATAGGCAAACGCTCCAAAGGGGCAAGTGAAGGTCTTCTTATCTTAATCAAGTACATCTACCTCAATTTGGTTATATCTGGAATAACCATCTAGGAAGTAATAATAAGGGTGACCTGCTACTCTTTCAAGCATTTGATCGATAAATGGAAAGGGAAAATGGTCTTTCCGAGTTCCCGCATTGAGTTTTCGGTAATCAATGCAAATGTGCCACCCAGTGGTGGTATGTTGGGGAACTAACTCTCCCTTGGCATTTTCAATCACAGTCATGCCCGAATTCTTCGGGATGACTTTAATGGGGATCACCCACTTGCTATTCGAGATTGGGTAGATAATCCCGGCATCCAACAGCTTTATGATTTCAGTCCTCACCACATATTTCATTGTGAAGTTTAGCCATCTTTGCATTTCTCTCGAAGGCTTAACGTCCTCCTCAAGGTGAATCTTATGGGTGAAAATTAAAGGGCTTATCCCCTTTAAATCCTCTATACACCAATCAAAATCACTTTGGTGCTTTCTCAAAATCTTTAATAGTTTACCCTCCTGCTCTTCATCTAATCTAGAGGAGACAATAACAGGAAATGTCTCACTTTTTCCTAGGAAAGCATATTTAACATTGGAGTGTAGTTTCTTCAACCCGAGAGTCGGGAATGTGTCGCTAGAGGTAACCATGCATGCTTCCCTTAGTGGTAACTCTTCGAATAGAGAAACCCAACTAGCATCTCTCGCGTCCTCGATCGACGCTCTCTCATCGAGTAAGCCTCTCAACTCCTCTATCTCCCTCTCAAACTCGGTGTAGGCTCCCTCACTCTCATGACTAGAATCTAGGCAAGCTTTTAAGGCATCTCCACAGTTATTTTCCTCAAAGTGTTCTTCTACAATATCCTCAATTAAGCTCACCGCATGAAGATCATCTTCTTCCCCTACTTGTTAGGTTATGTTGAAGATTTTTGTTTCTAAAGTCATATTCCCAAAAGTGAGTTGCATCTGCCCATTTCTAGTATTGATAACTGCATTAGCCGTGGATAAAAATGGGCATCCTAGGATGATGGGAACATGATTTTCGAGGCAAAGGAGGGATCCGTGTCCCAAATGACAAAATCTACCGGGAAGTAGAAAGTGTCCACTTGGACTATCACGTCCTCAACTATACCCCTTGGTAACTTCACGGTTCGATCTGCTAATTGGAGAGTGATCCTTGTGGGCTTGAGATCGCCCATATCAAGTTTCCTATAAATTAAATAGGGGGGGGATATTAACACTTGCCCCCAAATCGAGTAAGGCTTTTTCGGATTTGTTCTCTCCAATGGTGCAGGAAATGGTGGGAGCATCGGGATCTTTATATTTAAGTGGGAGATCATTAAGAAGGACTGAGCTCACATTTTGTGCTAGAAACATGTTCTTATTTACCTTCATCCTCCTTTTAACTATCAATAAGTCTTTTATGGCTCTTACATAGGATGGGATTTTCCTCATTGCATTGAGGAAAGGTAAGTTTAGTTTCACGTTCTTAAGCACTTCTAGCACTTCTTCACTTATGGTTCCTTTATGGGCTGGAACCAATCTTTGAGGGAATGGCGCAACGGAGGGTGGTTTTACAACTACCTTGGGCTCACTAGTGTTTTCCTTTTCACTCTCGTTCAAGGATATATCTTCGGCCTCTTTCGTACCGAGCGAATTCTCCTTCTCTTTTGAAATGTCGTGTGGGGGAGGTGATAAATCAACAACTCTCCTACTACGAAGAGTGGTTACATCTTGGCAGTGCTCCTGCAGTTCTGTAGAGGTGGAGCTAACACTAGGTTGACCTTGGGGAGGTCTTTGGCCTTGAGTAGGAAACTTTCCCTTCTCTTGGATGCTCAATGCGGATTTCATCTTGGAGATGTTTGCATTTATTTCGACGAACAAGTGCTGATATCAAGCATTGTTTGCACCTTGAGAATTTATGAATTGGTTCATTGTATCATAGAGGCTTCTCCGCGGTGGAGCTACATATGGAACTGGAGGTGTGGTGGTGCTTGTTGATTTTGAGGAGGTGGAGGAGGTGGGATAGCCTGTGAATGCGGGTTCATCGCAACTTGTGGTTGTCCATAGTTAAAACCAGGACGGTTCCTCCACGAAAGGTTGTAAGAATTCCCATGCGGAGCATTAAAATTCCCCTTGAATCCTCCTATAGCATCCACATGCTTGGTGTGCATGGCCTTGTAGGCAAAAATCATCGCCCATGCCTTTGTTGAGTGACCCGCCTCACATATAGCATATACTCAAAAATCATCGCACAAGTTGTTTGGAAGATATTGTCAACCCATTATGGATGATATGCCATATATGTACCCAACAGCTCAGAAATTACAACCTCGGCCAGGGAGATAGTCGAGGTTAAAAGGGCCTTAGAATGACAACCAGCGGCCTCGTCCCCAGCAAGGTCAGCCATGGCCGACGTTACTAGTTGCCTCATAACCATGCAACAGTTGAGGCCCTCATGATCCATGGTGGCAGTTATTCATCAGGCTATCCAAGGTTGACAACCTCGACAGAGCATCAACCGATGTTCCCAGCCTACTCCTCCATAACCTCAGCTTAGGCCGACATTATGACTCCACTTGTCTTACCTCGGCCTCATATGAGACGAGACTAGCATGATTAATCTCAGAATGGGTAACAGTCAAACTCCACCAACCTCGTACTCTTCCAGGCCGAGGTTAGTATCAATTGAAGATAGGCATATGACTGGGAACACGTGTACACAAATAAGTTATAACAAATCATTCCCCTCACATGGGGGGAATATTTCATCACTCTACATGTTGTAGTGACAGATGTCTTCATCAGATTGGCTAGATCAACCAACACATGCTCATTGCATGCATAGGGGGTGTATTGCACCCCCTACATACTATATAAACCCGTATCCTCCTACTTGGAGGGGGATCCAAAATTACAACCCTAGCTAAAACTCTGTTATTTTACACAGTACAGAGAAAAAGCTTGAGAGATTGTATCCATGGCCATTAGTGCCTTCATTCAGTGATATTACTCACACACACTCACAGTGGATGTAGGCCAGATTGGCTGAACCACTTATATTCAAGTGTTCATCCTCTTCTCCTCACCTCCTTCTACACACACACATTTATGTATATCCTCTTCTGCTGCCATTGTTATCACTAGTTTGATCTTACAAATACCTTAAAGGGTGGTGCTATTTCTAGCATCATCATTTTGGCATCGTCTGTGGGAACCGAGAAGCTATCTCTTCCTTATTTTTTTCTTAACCTCACCGGAAACTCTGGTGGTGAACCAGGCCTCACCCCTTACGTGGAGCTGTTTCACCATTGAAAGAGGTACTTTAAGGTAATAAGCTTATTTCCTTCACAAGCTCTTTAGTTTTAACACATGGCACCAGAGTTACTACCACCTCCTCTTCCTCCACCTAGTGACAGAGGGCCTAGTTCCATCCAGGAACCACCCCAGCCCGAAATGGCTGAGGTGGCGGCAGCCTTGAAGTCATTGGCAGCAATGCAACAAGCAATGAACGAGAAATTTGCCCAACTCAGTCAAAATATGATGAGGCCACCCGGAGTCTCGTCCGAGATGATTACTCCGGTGGCTGTCTAGGTGCATCCTGAAGCCATGGGACCACCCCAGGCACCGCACAAGGACCACCCTACGCCCCAACGGAGGAGGGACATTGCTGACCCTAGGCGTTTACACTTGGGGAGGCAAGGACATCCTTGCCCTGAGGATAGGTATGATGATCTAGAGGCGAAAGATGTCCTGAAATATTATTGGGAGCTATATGAAGTTTCGAATAACACAGTTCGTCCTATCCAGCGGATCCAAGGTTGTGGAGGCAGAATAGGTGGAGAAGCCCAACAACAAGGATCGACTTTTGATCGATTGAGCAGAGGGTCGGCCTTTAAAAGGCTCGGCCCCGTAAATGACCTAAGATAGAGGTTGTCAAGGTCGAGAAGTCCAGCCAGCTCACAAAGGGAAGAGAGGCAACGTCGGCCTCATCAGAGACGAGGAAGAGACCAAGAAGAGGTCAACAACCGACGTTGTGCTGTAATTGGGAAACCCTCGGTCCAACCTTTGGAGGTGGCTGGGGACAACCTCGGTCAGGCTGACATTGCAAGGCCATGGAATGACTCCATCTAACGTCTTGAAGAAAAGATAAGAGACCTCATCAAAAGTCGAGACCCATTGCAAAGAGGTTTCTTAGAGGGATCCCCATTCATTGCCAAGATAGTGAGTTTTCCAACCCTTGCAAAGTTCAAATCGCCCACGGTGTCTCCCAAGTATGACTGTAGCACCAACCCTGTACATCACATTGAGATGTACTAGTCAGCGATAGACATTTATTCAATACCAGATGAGATGAAGTACCGGGCTTTCTCCGGGACTTTGATGGGAGCAACACACATCTGGTTTACTTCTCTTCCGAAGAATTCAATTGAGAACTTTAAGGGCTTGGCTGAACGATTCATTCATAATTTATGTTTTGGGGTAAGACCTCAAAAGAAGACCACCCATCTCTTGTATGTCAAGCAAGGCAAGCACGAGAGCCTGAGAGACTACATCGCCAGGTTCAACAACGAAAAACTTGAGGTTGAAGATTACGAAGAGAATATAGCCATGACCTCCCTCATAGGGGGTCTTCAGAAAGGGAAGTTATTGTGGAAACTTACGAAAGACCCTCCCAAGTCCATGGCAGAGCTATTAGCTGCTGTGAGGAAGGTCATGAATGCTGAAGAGGCCATGTATGCCAAGTATGAGGATGAGAACGGCGGTAGCAACGAGAAGTTCCAAAGAAAGAAGGACGGAAAGAAGAGGTCAGCTGACGACAAGTTTGCATACTATACCCCTCTAACGGTGAGCTGCGAACATATCCTCAATGAGATCAAGAATGACAGGTCTCTAAAATGGTCGAGAAATTGAAAGCTCCTCCGCATAAGAGGAACAAAAAATTATGGTGCGAGTTCCACCAAGACCTTAGCCATATTACAGACAAGTGCTTCGCCTTGAAGGATGAGATCGAGAAGATGCTGAAGTCTGGAAAGTTGAGGAAATATAATGATGGCAAGGCTCCCAAAAGTGGAAGAGATAACCCTAAAAAGAAGAGAAACGACAGGTGTCGTGATGATACCCCAGCATGAAGAGATAGTGACTCAGATGGTGATGACGAAGACGATCCAGACCTCCCACCAAAAGATAACAACACCCCATTAAAGAGGGTTGGTATGATCTCCTTTTGTGTTAACACCATATGCGGAGGACTTGCAGGGGGTGGTTCTGAAGTGGCTGACTGGAAAGCTCATGTGGCAGAGGCTAAGTCAGTGGCCATACTTGAAGTAGTAAATCTGACGTCTTCCGAGACAATGCAAAAAAGAAAGAAGGTGGACATGGACACTCTCATAATCGGGTTTTACCGACTCGACTTCAAAGGTATCCTAGCTCCACATGATGACCCTTTGGTAATCACAACAAGAGTTCATGGATGTGAGGTACAGAGAATTCTTGTAGATGCAGGAAGTTCAGCAGATGTGATGTTCTGGCCCTGCTTCAAAAGCCTATGCCTTAGCAGAGCTAGGTTGGTACACTATCATCATCCCTTAATGGGCTTCAGCGGTGAAAAGGTCCATCCGTTGGGCATGTATGAGATGGACGTGCGAATGGGCGATGAGTGGCCTAAGAGGTTAACTCGGAAGATCAATTTTTTCATTATGGATGAAAACGTCTTCTCGGCCTATAACCTCATTATAGGAAGAGTAGCCCTTAAGGAGTTTGAAGTTGTGTCGTCAACGGTCCACCAGATGCTAAAATTCTCGACCCCTTATGGGGTAGGGGAAGTGCAGGGTGACCAGACCATAGAACGAGAATTCTACTTCAACTCGGCTGAAGAGAGAGAGGCCCATAAGAGAGCAACTACCACTTATAACATTAATACATTTGACCCTAGAGATGAAACAAAATTAAAGAAAGGAGAGGTCGTAGAAGAGGTAGAATCCATTATCCTCAATGAGGATGAACCAAAAAAACCGTCCAGGTCGGCAAAGCCTTAAAAGCAGAGATCAAGGAAGAGCTGATAAACTTCTTGAGGAAGAGGCAGAGTGTCTTCGCTTGGAGTCACGCGGACATGCCTGGCATTAACCCTGAGGTTATGTGCCACAAACTCAACATGACTAAGGATGCTAGGCCAATCAAACAAAGACGAAGAGTTTAATATAGGGAGAAGTACGACATCATCGGGGAAGAAGTCAGAAAGTTTGAAGAGGTTGAGTTTATCAGGGAAGTCATATATTCATAGTGGCTATCGAATGCAGTCATTGTGCCCAAAGCCAATGGAAAATGGAGAATGTGCGTAGATTTTATAGACCTGAACAAGTCTTGACCAAAAGACAGTTATCCCTTACCTTGGATCGACCAAATGGTAGATGACACCATAGGGTATGAGCTTATGATCTTCATGGATGCGTATTCATGCTACAACCAGATCTTCATGGATGCCGGAGACTCGGAGAAGACAACCTTCATCACTAACAAAGGGACATATTGCTACAAGGTTATACCCTTTGGATTGAAAAATACGGGGGCAACATACCAACATCTTGTGAATAAGATGTTTGAGGACCAAATAGGCAAGACTATGGAGGTGTATGCAGACGATATGTTAACGAAGAGCTTATAGGCCTGCACCCATATGGCAGACCTGGAAAAGACATTCGATACCATGGACTTGTACAGAATGAAACTCAACCATGCGATGTGTGTCTTCGGGGTAGGAGCTGGGAAATTTCTTGGATTCATTAGGGGAATAGAGGCGAATCCAGAGAAAATCATGGCTTTGCTCGACATGAAGACACCAAGGAGTATCAAGGATGTTCAGAGGCTCACTGCAAGAGTAGCTGCACTCAACAAATTTGTTTCTAGAGCGACGGACAAGTGTCTTCCGTGCTTTAAGGTTCTCAGAAAGGCCTTCGAATGGGACAAAGAGTGTGACGAGGCTTTTAATCAACTCAAGTCCTACCTCGGATCTTCCTTACTCTTATCTCGGCCCATAGTAGGAGAGAAGTTGTGTGTTTATCTAGCAGTCTCCGAATCAGCTATAAGTGCATCCATAGTACGTGAAGAGGTTAGGGTCCAAAGGCCTGTATACTTCAACAGTAAGGCCCTTCAAGGGTCAGAACAGAACTATCCTCAATTGGAAAAATTGACCTACGCTTTGATATATGCCTCGAGGAAGATGAAGCCCTACTTTCAAGCCCATTCTATGGTCATCCTCACTGACTCCCCACTAAGGCAAGTCCTCCACAAACCTGAGAAGTCGGGTAGATTGATGGCATGGGCCATTGAGTTGGGAGAGTATGACCTTATTTATCAGCCCAGGGCGACCATCAAAGGGTAGGCACTTGCAGATTTTGTTGCTGAGTTCACATGAGAAGAGGCCGAGGTTGAGAATGACCTAGAGATTACAGAGGGGTTAAACGACAACGTCTTTCGAGATCCGGAAGAGGTTGTATTCAAGAGATTCAGAAACGGAATAGCTGAGAATGAGGAAGACCGGTACCTCTTCAAGCAAGGAGTCATTTTAGAAGAGGGCTTCTCAATCGGATAAAGACTTATGGAACCTCTTTGTTGACGGGTCTTCTTGCGACAGTAGAAGTGGTGCAGGGCTAATACTTTCAGCTCTGGATGGTACCAATGTTGAATACGCCTTGAGATTCAACTTTAAAGCATCAAATAACGAGTCAGAATATGAGGCCATGATCGAGGGCCTATCCTTGGCAAAGACCCTGGGGGTAAGACAACTCCTACTTCATAGTGACTCAAGGTTAGTTATTAATCAAGTGTTGGGGGTTTATGAGGCCAGGGATGAAAGGATGGCCAAATACCTGAAGAGGGTGAGAATGATATTAGAAGGCTTCGAAGAGTTAAAGATGAAGAGAATACCTCGTCAAAATAATAGTCATGCAGACGCACTAGCAAGGTTGGCTTCAACAAACAGGATAGACATCAAAAGAATAATTCCAGTCAAGATCCTGCCCAAGGCAACCATTGAAGAAGAAGAGGTAAGTAACCCTTGCCTCAATCTGAACCTAGGGGACTCATGGATGGACCCCCTTATCAGATATATTAGAGAGGGAGAACTGTCGGAATCAAAGCTAGAGAGGAGAAAACTGAGGTACTGAGATGCAAAGTTCTTAATTTTGGGAGACGTCCTATATAAGAAGGGATTCCTATTACCTCTCCTCAGATGTGTTCATCCCATAGAAGTTCCCCACATCCTACAAGAGGTACACTAGGGTTCTTGTTCCAGTCACATAGGAGGAAGACCTTTAGCGAAGAGGATTATTACGCAAGGATATTGGTGGCCGACCTTAGCTAAGGATGCTACAGCCTACGTAAAGAGGTGCGATAAATGTCAGAGATTATCCACTATTCCCCATCAACCTCATCAGCCAATGACGTCAATCGGTTCCCCTTGGCCATTCGCAGTATGGGGAATTGACTTAGTGGGCCCCCTGCCAAGGGCTGTAAATAATTATCGATTTTTTATAGTTGCCATTGATTACTTCTCCAAATGGGTAGAGGCTGAGCTAATGATCACGATTACAGAGCAGAAGACCTTCCAATTTATTTGGAAGAACATTATATGCAGGCATGGCCTCCCAAACACCCTCATCTTGGACAACGGAACCCAATTCAAGAATTTTTCCTTGGAAAAATACTGCGAAAGAGTTGGGATAAAGCAATTTTTCTCTTCTCCTGTCCGACCTCAGGCAAATGGTCAAACAGAAGTCACCAACAGAACTATCATCGATGGGATTAAGAAGAGGTTAGAAGAAGCTAAGGGAAGATGAACTGAAGAGGTTTATGTTGTGTTATGGGCCTACAGAACAACGTTTAGGAAATCAATGGGGGAAACCCCATTTATGTTAGCACATGGCTCAGAGGCCGTCATACCAATAGAAGTAGGACTTCCTAGTCACAGGGTTCAGACCTATGACCCTGAGAGGAATGGAGAGGAGAGAATACTTGACCTCGATTTGATCGAAGAGAGAAGGGAAGACACAGAAACAAGGCAGGCAGCTTACCAGCAAAGAATAGCAAAGTTCTATAATCAAAGGGCAAAATCAAGACCCATAGTTGTGGGAGACCTAGTGCTAAAGAAGACGTTACAGAAGGCTAACAATCATCACCCGAATTAGCATGGTCCTTATAAAGTGGTTGAGGAGGTTGTGCCTAGGACCTACAGACTAGAAAACCTTGAAAGGGAACCTTTTTCTAATCCTTATAATGTTGATCATCTAAAAAAGTATTACATATGATGTTGCAAGTGTTTCTATGTAAATGTATTATCTTATGAAGAGATTATTAATGAGAAGATCGGTTCCCGTGTTAATTCTTGGTTCACTATGCTCTAGTGGTAGAATTTATGGGGATAACATCTTAGTTGATGACCTCAGACCTTATAACATCATAATTTGGTGATAAGGTCTGAGGTGAGGCATCATGATTGGATGACCTCAGACCTTGAACATCTTTAATTTAGTGAATATTTTATGAGGGTAACATCTTAAATGATGACCTCAGACCTTAACATCATTAATTTGGTGAATAATTTATGGGGACAACATCTTAGTTGATGACCTCAGACCTTATAACATCATAATTTGATGACAAGGTCTAAGGTGAGACATCATGATTGGATGACCTCAGACCTCGAACATCATTAATTTGGTGAATATTTTATGAGGAAAACATCTTAGTTGATGACCTCAGACCTTATAACATCATAATTTGGTGACAAGGTCTGAGGTGAGACATTATGATTGGATGACCTCTGACCTTGAACATCTTTAATTTGGTGAATATTTTATGAGGGTAACATCTTAAATGATGACCTCGGAACTTAACATTGTTAATTTGGTGAATAATTTATGGGGATAACATCTTAGTTGATGACCTCAGACCTTATAACATCATTAATTTGGTGATAAGGTCTGAGGTGAGACGTCATGATTGGATGACCTCGGACCTTGAACATCATTAATTTGGTGAATAATTTATGGGGATAACATCTTAGTTGATGACCTCAGACCTTATAACATCATAATTTGGTGACAAGGTATGAGGTGAGACATCATGATTGCATGACCTCAGACCTCGAACATCATTAATTTGGTGAATATTTAATGAGGACAACATCTTAGTTGATGACCTCAGACCTTATAACATCATAATTTGGTGACAAGGTTTGAGGTGAGACATCATGATTAGATGACCTCAGACCTTGAACATCTTTAATTTGGTGAATATTTTATGAGGGTAACATCTTAAATGATGACCTCAGACCTTAACATCATTAATTTGGTGAATGTTTTATGAGGGTGACATCTTAGTTGATGACCTCAGACCTTGCATCATTAATTTGGTGAATATTTTATTTATGGATCTTATGAAAACGTTATATGGAGGCTTCATACCTTAGCACAAACACATTGCATGACAGAAAAATCATTCAAAGAACATTCAACAACTAAAGAGATAAAGGCCTCCTCAGAGGTTGATATAGATTAAAAGAGTTACAAGATACAAGGTAACTGAGTTTGCAATCAAAGGTTACAATTTGAAACCAAAATAAAAAATTACATAAAAGCTTCACAAAAATGACCTAAGGGTCTGCAGCTACATTGTTGGTAACCTCAGCCTCATTTCCTTGGCCGATGCTGGTCACCTCGGCCAGATCATCTCGGAGGTTGGCACCCTCAGTCCCTGTAACATCCAACGACGCAGTCTCTGCAGGAGAAATATCTTCCTCCTCAACCTCTTTAAGGGCCTGAGCAAATTGAGGATTAGAAAATCCCAAACCAATGAAGTCAGAGGAAGTCAAGATCCCTGACTCCTTCTCTTTGGCAGCTGCCCATTTACCAGTAGCCTTGACACCTCTTTTGAGGTATTCAAATCCAAAGCTGATAAACTCGTCAGAGACTTTATAATCAGCCAGAATCCCCTCAGAAGCATCCTCAAGGGCATCTTTCACTACAACATCAACCTTCTACTGAAGAACATCGTCCTTGGCCTGCAGGGCAGAGGTGTGTTCCTTCTTAAGCTTGGAGATATCTTTCTCCACCTGCTTGACCTTCTTGTTAGACCCTTTAAAGGCAGACTTCAGACGATCCACCTCTGCATTCAGAGAGTCTTACACCTTCTCGGCCTCTTTTCCTTTCTCGATGAGGGGCAACCTCTTCAGAGTCCAGTTGGCCAAATGATGCATAACAACGATGTCCTGCAAATCAAGGATCAGATGTATAAGTTCAAATTCAAATCAGAGGTTACCATTCAGAATCAAATTGAAATTCAAATCTTACCTTAATAGACCTGTGAAGGCCAAACTCAGCCAGCAGGGGAGTATCCATGGAGCGACAAAAGTGATGTTCAGCATCGGTCATAGCAGAGCCGATGGAATCTAACGCCTGCACATTGTGGCCTATCAGTCTGTCATTTATTTTTAGCTACTCTAGACGAGCAACCAATGCATCATCGTAGGATATGGGGATGGATTTTTAAGATTTACTCATCCTCTGATCCTCAGGAGTTGAAGTTGTGGTTTTTCTCTTCCTTGTGGCGTCGGCCTTAGATGTGCCGACACCCTGCTTCGAGGGGGGAGGAGGAGGTGCATTCAGACCTGCCTTCTTTACCAACTTCATCAGACTGGGGGCAGACATCTCCCAGATATCATTTGAGATGCCTTCAGGGCGCTCTGCAAATAGAAAGGTCTGAGTTAGAAAATCAGAGACATAAAAAGTCAGAGGTTTAACTAGTTGAAATAATAAAATAAGGACTTACGGAGCTCAGTCAAAGGACTCCCCCCAAGTCCAGTCTCAGAGTGATAGTAGGAGGTCATCAGATGTTCAAACTTGACCAACAGACAGTGTTCCCCCTGATCTTGAAGGTCTTTTACTTTTTGAAGATTATTTTGGCTTAGCCCAGAGTCAGCCCTGGCAACCATTGACACCTTGACCCATCTCAGGGGTATCCTCGGCTCTAAGTTCGAAGAGGGGACAGAGGGGCTAAATTCCCATGCCCCTGAGACGAAGAAATATTGCAGTTTCCAATTATGATTTGAAGTTTGGTTACCCTGCAACATCTTCTTAGTTGACGTTCGAGCTAAGAAATGGTAATATCTCGGATGATTCCTAGAAGAGGAAGGGATGTAACATCCATAGAAAACCTGGACAGGAAGGTCTGAATGGTGAACTTCCCTCCATAAAACTATAGCTCCAATTATAACTCTCCAGGCATTGGGGGATAATTGGGAGGGAGCTAAGTTAATATAGGATAGTATGGCCCTAATGATTGGATGAATGGGCAGATAAAATCCTAACTTGAACATCTGCTCGTACAAACAGATCTCACCATCTCGGCCGCTGAAAAGCCCTCTCTTCCCTCAGAGGTCTCCTGGGTTTTATGGAGGACCTTATTGAATACAGATGTCTGAAGGTAAGAAGTTCAAGCTCGTTGATAGTGATTTCTATCTCGGTTGCCTCTGAGGTGTTAATATTGCTCACATCCTCATCATCCTCATCTCGGTCAACTTCGGTTGGAATAGATAAGGGATTACCTTAAGGAAACCTTTGAGCAAACTCATCCCATGTAGCAGCCAACAGGGGGACTGCATCAATAGGAGGAGGAAAGGCTATATTTGGTTTGATCCCTTCAACATATGAAAAAGTTCGAGAGGTACTAGACTCATTATGGGACGAGACGCGGCTCGAAACCTCGGCTTGATCAGGGACCTGATCCTGCCGAATGGAAAAGTTCATGACCTTTTGAAAAGAGTCCACAGACATAGGGTCTGAGGTGGATGACTCAGACTCAGACATGGGACTAGGTTCAACTGGGACATCTACTTGGGTAGATGGTTCGGCTGGCTCAGGGTATATGACCATCAGAGGTGGTGGAAAGATAGGTCTGAGGGGGAAGGCCTCAGCCCTACGAGCTTCCTCTCGGTCTCTCTCTATTTGCCTAATCTTTTCCAAAGTCTTCTCCTTAAGAGAGGGTAATTCTTCTAAAAGTTGATGAAGAGGTCTGAGCATATAGGGACGACCTTACACTTGAGGATTCAAGATAAAATCAAATAACTTAACTAGAAATTGCCTAAGGATCAAACTGGGTTTTTAAAGAAGAACGGTTAAGAACAGTTCACTAGAAAATGCATAGACTCGTCGAAAAACTAATGAGCTAACTGGAAAACTCTTAAACTCGCCGGAAAATGCAAAAAATAGGAACAAGGCAGGAAAAAATGGAGAAGAAGAGATAGTAGATGATACCTGATGAAATGCGATGAGAAGAAAGGAGAGGTTGGCAAGAAAATCCACCAAATGCACTAACTCTTGTAGAGAGAGAGAAGACAGAGAAAGCTCAGGCGAAGAAAATGAAGAAATGTAGGAGAATGAAAGGAAAAAGGATTAAAACCCTTGATATTCTCTTACACGCATCCCAAGGCCCATATTGGGAGCCCAAAAGACTGCAATCATTGAGCTTTCCAGGCTTGCCATCCACTTCAGTTATTGACAAGTGTCAAAGGAATATTGGCACAAAAAAGAAAGACCTCGAAGTTTTACACCCCATAGTCACCCATTCCCACATGTAACTAAGGGCTAGGGGGTGATTGATATGCCATATATGTACCCAACAGCTCAGAGATTACAACCTCGGCCAGGGAGATGGCCGAGGTTAAAAGGGCCTTCGAATGACAACCAGCGGCCTCGTCCCTAGCAAGGTCGTCCATGGCTGACATTACTAGTTGCCTCATAACCATGCAACAGTTGAGGCCCTTATGATCCATGGTGGTAGTTATTCATCAGGCTATCCAAGGTTGACAACCTTGGCAGAGCATCAGCCGATGTTCCCAGACTACTCCTCTATAACCTCGGCTCAGGCCGACATTATGACTCCACTTGTCTTACCTCGGACTCATATGAGCCGAGACTAGCTTGATTAATCTCGGATTGGGTAACAACCAGACTCCACCAACCTCGTACTCTTCCAAGCTGAGGTTAGTATCAATTGAAGATAGCCAATCCTTTACTCCCCTATGTATGACTGGGAGCACATGTACACAAATCAGTTATAACAAATCATTCCCCTCACATGGGGGGAATATTTCATCATCATTCTCTACATGCGACAGTGACAGATGTCTTCATCAGATTGGCTAGATCAACACACACATGCTCATTGCACGCATAGGGGTTTTATTGCACCCCCCCCCCCCCCCCCCCACATACTATATAAACCTGTCTCC
Organism: Sambucus nigra; assembly: GCA_949130495.1. NCBI lineage: Eukaryota > Viridiplantae > Streptophyta > Magnoliopsida > Dipsacales > Adoxaceae > Sambucus > Sambucus nigra. The sequence continues at coordinate 91,487,426 of OX422216.1, read as the reverse complement.
TCCTTCTTGGAGGGGGATCCAAAATTACAACCCTAGCTAAAACTCTGTCATTTTACACAGTAGAGAGAGAAATCTTGAGAGATTGTATCCATGGCCATTAGTGCCTTTATTCAGTGATATTACTCACACACACTCACAATGGACGTAGGCCAGATTGACTGAACCACTTATATTCAAGTGTTCATCCTCTTCTCCTCACCTCCTTCTACACACACACATTTATGTATATCCTCCTATGCTTCCATTGTTATTACTAGTTTGAGCTTATAAACCCTTGAAGGGTGGTGATTTTTCTAGCATCATCAATGGAAGAAAGATATCACTACGTGTTTGTCAAAACCATGATGGGGGCATGCACTTACTAACTCTTGGAAATGTTACCAACATTTATCAAAAGACTCATTATCGTGTTGTCAAAAAGTTTGGATTTGAGTCTTGGTAGAGTTGGTCTTGTGATGCGGATAGAATTTTGAGACAAACTTAGACTTCATATCTCTCCGGGAAGTGACAGAGTTCGGGGGTAGAGACCATAGCCAGGTCTTGGATTTATCCTTTAAGGAAAAAGGAAAAATCTTTTGGTGAATGACATCTCGGGTGCAAGTTTGATCACTAAATGTGTCACATGACTCTTCGAACTCACGAATATGTAGGTATGGTTTCTCTGAATCCATGCCATGAAATTTAGGGAGAATTTGTATATCCCATTGCGAAAGTGGAACTAACCGGCAGTATACGGAAGTAAAATGCAACCAGGGGTAACGGTCCGCTCAGGAAAGTGTAAGTCTTTCATAAGATGATAGGGGAGATCTCCCTTTCCAGTGCCAAAACTCGTTGCATCAGACATTACGCTCCACTCTCGTCAAATGACTCTGTGTACTCACTCGGTATCCTAGATGTGTGACTCCAAGTTTGACTCCGGGTGTGTCTACTGATAAAGTGCTCAGGAATAGGAATTCGAAACCAAAATTGTGGAACGCGAGGTGTGGGGGGCAATTAGAGTTGTACTCAACGATAGGATTTTCATGGATTCTGGTTGGAGTATTGTGAGGAGTCTGATTTTGTTCAGGATTTTGCATTAAAGGATTTTTGAGATATGAAATTTTTTTTTTTATTTTTTTATGTTTTTGGATTTTCTTGGTCAAAGTTTTATATTGACTTGATCTAACCTAAGTCTACCTAATTCCCCGGAAACAGCACCAAGAACTTGACGCGAACACAAATGTGTCTAGTGTGCATGTTAATTTAGGCTCATGTGCAAGCGTGTCGCTCAAGTAATAATCCGATAAGTCGGGTATCGACCCTCAGGGAAATAAGACGAACGGAGTCATAACGACGTTGAAAAGACGACGGTAACCTAACTTTGACTTCCAAAAAGAACGAAAAGATGATTTGGATTGTGAAATGACTACAACTAGATGCAATTTTGAAAATGACTAACTAGTGAAATTATGACTAAATGAAATGAAATTACTTCTAATTAACTAAAAGATGAATGACAATTGAACAAAAACTTTAACTATAAGATGAGAAAGATAGGACGGGTTACAATCCCCCCACACCCTAGTAATTCACTTCGTAGGATACTAAATTCATAATTAAAGCTTAAAATGAATTAGACTTTTTAACACTCCTAAGTATTACACATATGAGGGATCTTAACCCGCACAGAATGTAAGCAAAGGTTGAATTAAAATTTGGTCTTTATTTCTACTAAGTATTACTTATATGAGGGATCGTAGCCCGCACAGTATGTAAGCAAAGGTTGAATTAAAGTAGTATCGTATTAACTACGATACTATTCATCTAAAATTTTAATTTCAACTTCTATTTCCTCTATCATGAATTACATCGGCTGGGGTTCATGCACCCAAACCCTTGAAAACTTAGCCGGTCATATTGAAACTAGAAAAAAAAACATGTGTTGAATGAAAGCAAACATTTTTACTAACGAACGAAGAAGAAGAATGAAAATACTCACTAAAGAAATAACATCTGCAATAATGAAAGCAAAAATTAGAATGATATTACTTGAATTGAAAATTTGGAATCAAAACTAGGGTTTCTTGTTGTTTTCATTGCTAAACTAATTACAATGATTCTCTAATGAATTCGAAGCCTCCCAATGTTTGGGAGTTATTTTAAATTTATAACCTATGAAAATTACAAGAGTTGGATGAATGAAAAACTCTATCAAGAAGAAGATCAACTTAAATCTCGAACCCCGAATCGATCCGGTCAGGACATACTAGACTGGTCCAGTTGACAACTCGATTGATCCATTTTTTTGGGATACCGGATTGGTCCACTAAACAGGTCGCTATGCAGTGATTTTAAGGGCCGGATTGATCCATTTTTTGGGGATATCGGATTGGTTGGGTAGATGTATTCTTATTCAGTGATTTTGAGGGCCGAACTGATCCATTTTTCAAATAAATCGGATTGGTTCGGATTGGCATCTCAATTTCTCTTGAACATCTATTCAAAATCTCTTGATTATCTCATATCTTTGGGTCTTCATAACTTCTTCTCCAGAACACGGATTGGGACGCCATTTCTTCCTACGTGTTCATAAACTTGAGGTCTTCGACTTTTATTTTGGGTCCTCAATCGGATTCCTGGTGAAAATTACGCTTTTGCCCTTTTGATTCATCCTCCTTTTCTTTTGATTTATTTCTTTCTTTCATGTATTAAATATCTGTAAAATTAATAAGAAATACAAGAAACTGGGGATACTTGTTAGATGAAATCGTTAGCATAGATATGAGATAAATTAATTTATTTAACGTTGTTCGAGGTAATGAAAGTCTCTAAATTAGGGGGTAAATTTTGAAGAATTTATGCCTAATCAGTGGTAATGCTGGGTCTAAATCTCTGAGCCCGATTCTCCTGTTAGAAACTCGCTCCTCCTGTTGTTGTGCACCACTAATATCGTTTTCATATAGTCTTACAGTCTGACCGATCTCACTTTCTCAATGTGGAAACATTTTGTACAGGTAACCCTACTCTCCACAGATAGGACACCTTCTATTCCATTCCCTTGTCTCTGGCCCCACTGTCCATGTCGGGGTATCCTTCCCTCAGACCAGGTAGTTTTGGCATTGTTCCTTGGGCTCCACTGACCCTATAAAACTCGTTGTTGGTCTCGGTGGCCCAGACTGAGTCCACCATCATTTGGTAGGAGTTCAATTTATCCAAATTATTTAAATGGGTTTCCTACTGGGTACACCCTCCCGTGGTGCTTCACTATCACCATCAAATCTAGTCTTGCTCTTCAACTAGATTTTTCAACCTTATTGGCTCCCTTCTCATGGAAGCATTGATATAAACTTGTAAACATACGACCCTGGCGACATCGACACTAGTAATCCTAATCATATTTCTCATCTACGCTTGTAAAATCTCATCACGGGTCCATTATCAACTTACGGACCCTTTAATATTCTCTGTACCCCCTTCGTTAGGTACTAAGTTTGGTAAACATGGTAACTCCCTCAAGATTGATCTCTATCTTGCCCACTTGTGGATAGTTTCAAAACTCCATTCATATATTTGTCCGAATAGCAGATGGAAGGTCTTACGATCAAATCTCACTCAAATTCCTCATTATTAATTTATGTCTCCATGGTTCTAGTGGCTGACTCCCATCATTACTACACTGCTCCTCTGAGCAAAAATAATTTCTCTTGAAATTTAATTCTGGGTGTCGCTACACTCCACCCTACACAATTGCCTTTGGATTATCCTTCCATTGACCCATCACACATCCTCTTTTCCCTAAATTCTTACATGTGACTTTTTGAATGAGACCCTCTGCCTCTCCCCTACCTACTACTAGGGCTAGTAATTTTTGACACGATAACCCGTTTACAGTAATAACCCGAAATGGCCTGAACATGACATGATTAACTTGTATAGATTTAAGAGTACCCAAAACTTATACTCAAATCAAAATCAATGCGACCCGAAAAGGACACGACTAACCTGAATTGCCACTCCTACCTACTACACGGGGTGATCTGAGTTTATACCACTGTTATCTACAACAATGTTTGGGAAATCTACTTCCCCCGAGTGATTATTCCATTGTTATCTACTGGAACAATAATTATGGTGACTTCGATCGCGATCATCGTTCCCAGAATATCCCATGGCTTCTCCGGAGCCTTTCCTCCTGATGTCCTTCTAACAGCCCTTGTTGGTCATCTTATATTGTTTGGTGTACGAAGCCCAACCGAACTCGCATAAGAATCATATCACTAAATTTAATAGCAGAAGAACATAGGTTGCATACGTAGAGGAATATGACAATCCTAAAATAAGGCTCTATATCAAAGAATGCTCAGCTGAAACGTGAAAATCCGCACAGATGCTAAAAGACTCTAGAACATATTGCGCACCTGTGATACCCCGTCCAATTAAATACCGGGTGATCAGTCCTTTGTTAAATTAAATTGGAATATTCAGTTGGTTCCTTCTTAGCATCACTGTCGAAAAATATTTACTTTATTCATCACCTAATAAATAATCAAGCTAGTGTCAAAACTTTTAAACCCATTAATTAATTATTAACAATTTAAACCTTGTACCACATTCACAATTCTCATGAATAAAAATAATACTGAATAAGAAACCATCTAACTGAATAAATAAGACTAGAATAAACGTCCCAGTTCAAAAGTCTCAAACACAATGATCCATAAATAAACTGAATCCCATCAAACTGAAATAAAGGAGTACAATATCTCTCTGAAATAAATGATAGCTGAGAATGGGCAACATTCCCTAACTGAAATAACTAGATGAGGAACTGAATGAATAATAGTGGAGGCGTCTAATACAAAGGCCTGCAACTCCAACAATAGTTGCAGCACGTCAAATCATCTGATAGTCTACGCCTGGCATCCCTGTGGCTGGACACCTATAATAATTTGCTCAAGGGAAAATAGATTTACAAGAAACGGGTCAGAGCCCGAGTGAAAATAGTTTAAAACAGCTTAACAAGTATTTAAAATGATTTAAATCAGATATTATATACATGTTAGTGTGACACCCTGCCTAATTAATTACTGGGTGATCAGTCCTTAATTAATTAATTTCAGAATATCAAGTTGGTTCAGATAATGCGTCACTGTCGAAAACTCAAATTTTACTTTAATAAAAACTGACCACCTAATATTTAAAAAGGTTGGTGTCAAAATTTTATCTTGTTATTAACCATCATCCTTAAAGGAAAATATTTCATCATCACCATACAACACAATAGCTTAAGGAAGATATTTCATCATCACCATACATCACCATACATCGGTATGCATATATATATATACTCCACTCATGGTTAAGAAACCCTTGGTGTTAGGCATACTTAGTTATCCAGTCCCATTGCAATGCTCACTCATAAAGGACAACATGCTAAATCTCTCAAGAATCAATAAAACATATACACATATTGGAGGCGAACATAGTTCCAAGCTGATGGGCTATGCACATACCTACGCACCCATACGACCGTCACCACTATCATTATTACAGATAACCCGTACCTAGGTTCCATGCTCTAGTGATACGACTCAAAATCCCCTGAAGTCACACAAGATATGGTCGTCCACAATGCGCTAACCTCCATTCGATAACAAGTAGCTAGGTATGTCATACACATAATATGTCAAGTAATAAACATGCACACAACTTATATAATAGGCGTTCATACAACCTGATTTCCATAGTACATAAGTAATATTTTTAATTCTTCCACTCACCATGATTCGATCATATATTTACTCTCTCAAACCTACATTCCCTCCTAGGTTCTATAAACTTCCTATATCCTGAGAACTGTTACAATCCCAACACACTAATAATTCGGAATTTAAGTCACCCGTTACTAATGTCCTAGGGCGATTTTTAACTCGAACGGACCCTAATAAGTCATTCTAAAATCTCATTAGAAGTCAAAGGAATCTCGTTCGAATGGGGTCGTTCAAACAAAGTTCTCACTTTTAACGAACTCCATAATTTCGTTAGGAGGTCATTGGAAGTATCGTTAGAATGAGGTCGTTCAAACGACCTGGGTAGACTTCGAACGAGAAGTCGGGTCAGACCCTATTCTTCTCCATATTCAATTTTTCCAACTTTCAATCCTCAATATCAATCCAAAAATCAACCCAACTCTAATTTAATGTTCCTAACCTATTCCAAATCACCCTAAGATACTTTCTAATACAAATTAAATGTCAAATCCGTATATACTCAAATGGAATTCAACAATTTCTTCAATTTCTAAGAAATCTCTTAAATATGAACCCGTAATTTTTAAACCTTCAATAAATTTCTTGATTTCAACATATAATTACCATATTTCATAGTCCTAACAAGGGAAGGTCCTCTACATGCAAATCCATTTCCAATTCACGAGGTTTCTTGACAAATTAGTCTAATTAAACCTAAGTTTTTATTGCAATAAGTTTATCATCTAGTCTAAATGAACAAGAACAATATTTACTAAAAGAGGAGCAAGATAAACACTTGCCTTAAAGTGGATTTCTGATTCTCATACTGAAATTGGTATGTGGTTGATCCTCTCGTTGCGATCTACACCTTGGTGCAACTTTTGGTGGGATTCCTTGAGTTCGTGCCCTTATTCTCCAATGGAGTCTTCTTCCTCCTTGGTACTCTCTCTCTCTCTCTCTCTCTCTCTCTCTCTCTCTCTCTCTCTCTCTATCTATCTATATATTTATCTATCTATCTATCTATCTCTCTCTCTCTCTCTCTATCTATCTATCTATCTAACTATATATCTATCCATCTATCTATCTATCTATCTATCTATATATCTATCTATCTATCTATCTATCTATCTATCTAGCTAGCTACCTACCTCTTTCTTTCTCTCACGTGGGTTGAAAATGACAGACCTCTAACCTATGTAGCTTTTAATTAAGCCTAATTTTCGTCCATTTTATTACTCAAAAATCCTAAAAGACTAAAATACCCCTCTGGGGTGTCATTTTGTGCTAAAATGTCCCAGACTCCAAATATAACACCCGAGTAGTGTTTTCTGACTATATCCACCCTTCCGGACACACTGATGCACCCAAAATTATCATCAAAGTAATATAAAATAATTTACCTTTTTAACCCCCAAATAGATAATAATGACGCGACTCATACGCGCGTCCCAAATAATTATATCTTAATTGTCGTGTATCTCGTCCTCGGCCATATTATATATCTGAGACGATATTACGTTACTCACTATGCAATATTCAACATAGTTATTACTCAACATAATTTCAACATAATTATTTTCAATAGCTACCAACTCTCTTCACGCTAGTAATTATTACTCTTAAAATCAGATTAATTATAAATTAAAATTTCTCCCTTTAAATTAATTAATCCCAATTTCCATAATTTCATAATAAAATAAATATGCGTAAAAATACGAGGTGTTACATACTTCCCCCCTAATAACAGAATTTCGTCCCAAAATTTGGAAATGAAAATATACCTGGCAAGAATAATACTAGATAATGTTCTCACATATCATCCTCACGTTCCTAGGTAGATTGCTCAACATTATGGTGCCGCCACTGAACACGGACGGGTGGTACTATCTTCGACCTCAACTTTCTATCGCCACGGTCTATAATTTCAACATAATTATTTTCGATAACTACCAACTCTCGTCACGATAGTAATTATTACTCTTAAAATCGGATTAATTATAAATTAAATTTTCTCCCTTGAAATTAATTAATCCCAATTTCCATAAATTCATAATATAATAAATATGCGTAAAAATATGGGGTATTACAGTTAGTTATGCGGGCTCTCTCTTAAGAAATCTCACCTCTCAACTAGTGTGCACGCTTAACGTACCGTTAAACCATTCTAGTTACTGTTTTCACGCCTAACTAGTCAAAGCTCATTAATCTTCAAATCTATTATCTCATAATAGCTACCCGTGTTTACCCTGTAATACGTTAATGAATATTCTCACATCTTTTATCTCGAGTGAGAGAGTTTTCACATTCAAAGTTAAGTGTTTAGGTACTTAAGTTATTTTAGATTTCACTATCCATCTTATCTACTAAGTTCACATAGTAGAACATATCACAAGTGTGTGTATATATATATATATATATATATATATATATATATATATATATATCACTCTATCACATATATATATACTAATAAGGCACCTCTAGACTCAACTGTGGTGCATGCATACTCTGTTATGATGTACTGGTACATCTCGCACTGTATAAAGGAAAGTTGGTTCGGTATCTCCCTCGAACCATAAATACAAATCACATATATTTAAGGTGAACATAGCGTGACACCCCGACTAATTAAATACCGGGTAGCTACTCCTTTATTCAAATTAATACCAAATATCAAGCTGGTTCACTTCATAGCATCATTGTCAAAAATATTTTTAAATAATTACTAGCCACCTAATATTTAAAAAGTGAGTTACCAAATTTTATTAAATTAAATTAACATACAACCAATTAAATTATAAGCTAACTATACCACATCCACATCACAATCATAATGGAAATAATAATGGAATAATAAATGAGTCTGGAGTAACACTCCCCTGAATAATCCAAATACTGAATAAAACCCAATACAAAGTCTGAATAATTAAATAACTCCAAAACTAAAATGAAACTGAAAGTATGAGAAAGTTGTCTCTAAATGGAAAGGGCGACATGCCCTAACAGATGAATGACCCAGAAATGGAATCAAATGTAGAATGTGGAGGCGTCTACTACCGAGATCCTGTAACTTCCACAGAATCTACAACACGTCAATGGAATGGAACTCCTATGCTTGGCGTCCTAGTGGCTGGGCACCTAAAAACTTTTTCAAGAAAAATAGATTTGAAAGCAAACGGGTCAGAGCCCGAGGTGAAAACAGTTTAAAAATAGCAAGTGTTTAATTGCATTAAAGAGTGAATATTATATACAAGTTAGTTACGTCCTGTCACATGAGTTACTCACCCCTCAACTAATGTGCATGCCTAATGTATATCCTTAACTCGTCCTAGTTATGTTTCTCACTAACTAATCTGTACCACTTCCTGTCCTCACATTCTAACATAGGGGTCTATTCACATCGTTCTAACATATCCTGTCTGTAACTCACCTTTTCACTGATAAGATTAATTTATAACATTTACGATAGGAAATTCTCATTTTAAATCCCATTCAAAATGTCTCAATAATTTATATTCACACTTTAACAAAAAGTCCTTTATAATCACAAGTATATTATTCTCAGCACTAATATACAAATAGGGCACCCCTAGGCTAAGTTGCGATGCACACATACTCTGCTATCGAATCCTGGTACATCACGTACAGAAGGACTACGTGTTTCGAATATCTTAGGAACCATTTCAATAAGCAAAATCACACATATTGGAGGCGAACATAGTTCACATACCCATGGGTCACGCACATACCTACGTTCCCATGGTCAGCTGACTTATTAACTCACAAATAAGTGATTCACATCCCTATGTCCTTAAGGTACCAATCTAAATTCCCCCCCTAGGCACATAAAGATCAGATGGCCCTATTCCGAAATCCGACCTCCCATGATAGCAAGTATGGTAGGTATGTCATACACATAATAATCCATATACTAAGAATTCACACAACTTAGATAACTTATTATATTACTAAAGGTATGTTCTCATCCCTATACCATTAGTCCAATCCGTTCACTATTATAATTCTGGATGATATATAATATATTTCACCGATACGTCTCACGTCATATAGTTTGGATACTTAAAACCTATCCGAAGAGGTTACTAAGTCTCCTAACTTTCTCACACATTAATTCAGTACTCTTAACTCCTTATTTATGTCCCAAATCCTAACTCATCACTCCTAAGAATTTAAATCACGTTCTCACATCATAAAATAGGAAATTTCTCTTCGAACCTTCATAAATTCAACACTACATTCCAACCAAATTCTAATATGTTTCGGGCTTCAAGTTTATATCCCTACTGGTCTCCCTCAAGTCCTAATGTATTCACAAAATCCCCAACTACAACGTTCGATGGATGGAAACACTTAAAATCAAAAAGGGGAAAAAGTCACCATTTCTGGGGGGGATCGATCGATCAAGCCTGATCATCGATCGATCGATGGTTGATCGATCGACCTATGAATGTCGATCGATCGATCAAGCTGGTGAGGCTACGGGTTTCTTCATTTTTCATTCCCAGATTTGTCCCAAAACTTCATTACATGATGTGAAAGCCTAATATAAATATATAATTACATGATTTTTAACGTTCCAAAACTTTTAAATCATCAACAATTAGCCTTTTTTGGATCAAATCTTCATATTAACATAAAACCCTATTTTTTCTATTATCTTCAAGAACCATCATATATCTCTTCCTAAATCCATTTTTAATTCATCTAGGGTTATGATTTGGTTACTGAATTACTTCCAAAACTAATCTATATGAAAATCCTATCCAAGATTTAGGTTTCTTCTCCAAATTTCACGAGTTTCATCATTATTTAAGGCTATCATCAAATCCTACACTAGCATGGATGAATTATTCACTGAAATTTAATGAAATCAAATCACTTGCCTTGGAATTGAGGTTCTGATCTGCTGGTGATGTTAAAGGTTGGTTCTCTCTCTCTCTCTCTCTCTCTCTCTCTCTCTCTCTCTCTCTCTCCGATTACGATTCCGGCGGAAAGTGGTGGTGGGTGGTGGTTATGGCTTTGTAACCCTTCTGTAACTTCTCCTCTTTCTCACGTTTCCCACTTCTTGATTTTTGAAAGATAATGGTCCTAATGGCCCTCATACTAGCTGCTAAATAAGCCCTAAGATTCGTGTGTCCAAATCCCTTAAAAATTAAAATGACTAAAACACCCTCCCGGGTTGTCGGTTTGGCCTAAAAAGGCCCCGGGACCCAAACTAAACCCCCGGCTAGTGTTTTCTGACTATTTCGACCCCTCTAGACATGTTAGCGCACTCAAAATGGCCATACAGGTGATAAAATTATAATTTACTTTTAAATCTAATTAAATTGAGTCCTGACAGGACTAACACGCCCGTCCCAACTTAATTTCCTGAATTTTCGTATTTAGGGCTCGCGATAATTTTAATAAATTCAATAATCATATATTACCATATATACCGAGTAATATTCAACATTATCATCATAATCAAATACCAACTCACGTCTCGCTAGTATTTAAGTTTGGATTAATTTCCAAATTAATTCCCATTTAATTTAATTAATCCCATTAAAATCAATAAAATTACTGGGTATTACATACTCCCCCCCTAATAATAAAATTTCATCCTGAAATTCGGAAATAAAATATACCTTGAAAAAATAACTTTGGATAACGCTCGCGCATCTCATTCTCGCGCTCCCAGGTAGACTCCTTGGCATTATGATGCCGCCACTGAACACGTACTAACGGTACTATCTTCGACCTTAGTTTCCTCTCGCTGTGGTCTAGAATAGCAACCGGCCCCTCCTCATAGTAACTATTTGGCTGTAGATTGATGTCCTCTAAAGCAATGTGAGTATGGGCCAAATCGTCCCGAAGATATCTCCTCAGTGAGGAGATGTGTAACACGTCATGGACCCTATACAAGTGTTCCAGTAACCCAAGTCTATACGAAACTAGCCCAATTCTCTCAATGATAGGGAATTGACCTAGATATCTAGGCGCCAACTTCCCTTTCTTCCAAAAATGCATAATCTCCTTCATAGGAGACACTCTGAGCAGCACTTGGTCCCACACATTGAACTCTCAAAAGGACCTCTTGGCATCGGCATAACTCTTCTGTCGGTCTTGAGCTACCCGAATACGGCTCTATATCATCTTTATCCTCATCGAAGTATCTTGAATCACCTCCGACCCAAGGAGTTTATTATCCCCCACCTCTAGCCAACATGGTGGGGATCAACAAGGTCTACCGTACAATGCCTCGAATGGAGCCATACCAATGGTGAACTCGTAGGAGTTATTATAGGCAAACTCCACCAGTGGAAGATACTGCTTCCAACCACCTACAAAGTTAGGATGACATACGCAACATGTCTTCCAACATCTGATTCATCCACTCAGTCTGCCCATCTATCTGCGGGTGATAGGTTGTACTCAATCGCAACTCCGTTCCCATGGCTTCCTGGAAACTCTTCCAAAATTATGATAAAAATATATTGTCTCTGTCGGACACGATATTGAGAGGCACCCCATGGAGTCTCACTATCTCAGCTATGAAGATCTGGGCATATTGTCCTGTAGTGTAGTCTATCTAGGATGGCAGAAAGTGAGCAACCTTTGTCAACTGATCCACGATCACCCATATGGAGTCATGACCTCTCGAAGATGTAGGTAATCCCGTGATAAAGTCCATGGAAATGCTCTCCCATTTCCACATAGGAATCTCTAATGGCTGTAAAAGTCTTGTCGATCTCTAATGGTCCACCTTTACTAGCTGACAAGTGGCACATTTGGAAATGAACTCGGTAATATCTCTCTACATCCCGCTCCACCAGTATTGTCACCTCATATCTTGGTACATCTTATCCCCACCAGGATGTACTACGAATCGCGACCCGTGAAACTCTGTCGTTACCTCGTGTCGCAAGTCCTCCCCCTCAGGAACAACTAACCTTATATTGAAGAGTAATCCCCCATCTGAACTAACGGTATAAGACTCGACCCCCTCTGCTAACAATCGTACTATCGGCTCCTGACAAAACGGGTCTCCTGCCTGGGCCTGTATCACCCTTGTAATAATCTGGGGTGTAACTGTCATCACAGATATGAATGATCGGGCCACTTTGTCGTGGTGTCCCAACTCCTTCCACTTTCCTTTCCACACCCCAGCCACCTCACCTACTGGCCTACGGCTCAATGCGTCTGCTACGATGTTAGCCTTTCCTGGGTGGTATTGGATATCAAACCGATAATCCTTCATGAACTCGAGCCACCGGCGTTGATGCATATTCATCTCCTTTTATGTGAAGAGGTACTGAAGGGACTTGTGGTCGGTGAATAAATGGAATTTCTCCCCCAGGAGATAATGTCTCCAAATCCGTAAAGCAAACACGATTGCCGCTAACTCCAAGTCGTGGTGGGGTAATTCTTCTCGTGAGGCTTGAGCTTACGAGAAGCATAAGATATGGCCTGACTCTCCTGTTGTAGTACACCCCCAACTCCTAGTAAGGACGCATCAGTGTAGACTAGATATTCCACTCTCGGCTTGGACAATGCTAACACTGGTGATGAGGTCAACTTGTCCTTTAACTCGTCGAATGCCAACTGACAGGCATCGCTCCAGATAAATGGTACAACCTTGCGAGTCAGATGTATCAAAGTACCCTCTATCTTCGAGAACCCCGAATAAACCTCCTGTAGTATCCCGCTAATCCCAAGAAACTACATACCTTTATCGGTGTTGTGGGTTGTCCCCACTCCCTCACCGCTGATACCTTCCCCGAATCAACAGATTTCCCCCTGTTTGAAATGATATGCCCCAAAAACTAAACCTCCTTCAACTAAAACCCATACTTCTCATATTTTGCATATAACTCGTTCTGATGTAGCGTCTGTAAAACTTGTCTCAAGGGGTTGGCATTCTCATCCTCTATCCGGGAGTAAACCAGAATGTCATCAATGAAAATAATGACGAACTGATCTAGGAACTCTCTGAACACCCTATTCATCAACTCCATGAACATAACTGGGGAATTGGTTAGGACAAAAGGCATAACCCTAAACTCGTAAGAACCATATCTCGTCAAGAAGGCAGTCTTCGAGATGTCCTACTCCCTGATACACAACTGATGGTATCCCGATCTCAAGTTAATCTTTCATAAGAAGGCAGCTCCTCTCAACTTGTCGAATAAGTCATCGATTCGGGGCAACGGATACTTATTCTGTATCGTGACCTTATTCAACTCCCAATAATATACACACACCCTTAAAGATCCATCCCTATTTTTAGCAAACAACACAGGAGCACCCCACGGTGAAGTACTCCTATGGATAAACCCCTGACCCAACAGCTGCTCTATCTGATCCCGTGGCTCCCTTATCTCCGTTGGAGCCATACGGTAAGGTGCGCGGGCTATCGGTCGAGTGTCAGGAGTCAAATTGATAACAAAGTTTATCTCTCTTCTAGGAGGCAATCCCAGAATATCCTGGAATATGTCAACGAACTCCCTAACAACTGGAATCAAATCAAGTGGTATCACCACCTCCCTAGAGGTCTCCTCCTTTGTGTAATACAAATGTGTGGAAGATCCTCCCTCGGTATGAGGCATCACCACTAGAAACATCTCCTACCCGGGTATGGAAAAATAATACTCCTACTAAATAATCAATCGTGGCTCGATATGAAACTAATCAGTCCATACCAATGATTGCATCGAACCCGGTCATATCAAATACTAACATATCAGCGGGAAAAGTAAACCTCCCAATCTCTACGCCCACACCTTTACATATAAGAGAAATTACAGAACCCCTACTCAACAGTGAATCTACACAAGTAACAGTGCTCTTCGCAGTATCTAATAACCCCATAGCGTGTGAAAATCTCGTGGTAATAAAACATTATGTGGCTCTCGTGTCAAATAAAATACGCCCCATAGTCCCCTGAATAGAAAACATACCTTCAATCGAGGGTGGGTATTGCGGGACTGTGGCCTGCTGGAGCTGATAAACTCGACCGTACTGAAGCTGTCCCTACCGGACTGGGACTGCTGGGATGGTTAGCAATGATGGCATCTACGGTGGCGCTAGGAGGGCACCGGGAAACATCGGTCTCTAGGGCTAATGAAGAGCACCCTGTTGCTGCTGCTTCTGCGAGGACCTGCCCCTTTTAGGACACTCCTGGCATTTGGGGACAATCTTGCCACATCTTAAACACTTCCTTGAGAAGTTTCCCCCTCTCTGACCCCGTTGCCCACGACCCTGATGGTTGTTACCATTCCTATCCTGGCCATGATGGTCGTGCTAACCATGTTGGCCATGACGAAAACCTCACTGGTTATGCCTAAAACCTCCTGATCTAAACCTCTTAGAATACCCCTGTTGGGAACTCTGATCACCCTTCCTGTGCTGACCCTGAGCTGATTGTGCCCCTTTACACCATTTCCCCTGACCTTCCTTGCTGGCTGCACTCTCTTGCTCGTTTACCCTCTGACAAATGAAAGAGGTGGTCCTAGAAGTGGAGTAATGCTGCGTTAACCACATCAGAGTAGGTGGCCAATGAGAGATTACCCAATAGGTGTTGACGGATCCTCCACGTCAACCCATCTATTCCTGCTTTAGATTCATCAGAGTAGATGCCAGCATTTCTACCTTCCAGAAGTTCTCTACTCTAACACTGTCCTCCCTTCAGATTCATCAAAGTAAATGTTGCGTTAACCACATCAGAGTAGGTGGCCAGAACTTCTGGATCTTCTACTCTACCACTGTCCTCCCTTCCTGCTTTAGATTCATCAATTTTCGCCTCATCTCGATGTGAACAGCCGAGGGAAAATATTTGCGGTCGAACCGCACCTAAAACTCCTAAATAGTAAGAACATCTCTCTCCTCCGCGGTGGTAATGGACTCCCGCCACTACAATGCTGCTCCCAGTAGCTTAAATGTAGCAAGCATCTGCCTCTATACACCCCTACACTCATACATCCTCAAGTGTCTTTGGATGTCCTTCTTCCACTAGCTCGACACAATGACGTCAGAGCTCCCTACAAACTCCGTAGGGTGCGCCTTCTGAAAGGCATCACGGACATGTTTCCAAGCAGACAGGAATACCATTGGTACCTGAGGTGGTGCATGTAGCATGACAGCTAACGCGACGTTTACCTCCTGGGCCACAATGGCACAACTTCCGCAACGTTCATAGAACCCTGAACTGGTGCAGGCTGAGGCACTCCTGGGAACTCGCTGTGCACGTCGAGGAGGCATCTGAAATAAGATAGAAGTTTTATAAGTCCACAGTTAATATCTCAAAATAGCTGAAGAACGCAAAATACACAAAAAGAGTACAACAATCCTAAAATATAGGGCTCTATATCAAAGGATGCTACGCGGAAACATAACAAGCCGTACAGATCCTAAGGACACTAGAACCTGATGCTCTGATACCACCTGGGACACCCCGACTAATTAAATACCAGGTAGTTACTCCTTTAGAGAAATTAATACATAATGTCAAGTTGGTTCAGTTCATAGCATCACTGTCGAAAACCTTTTTAAATAATTACTAGCCACCTAATATTTAAAAAGTGACTTGCCAAATTTTATTAAATTAAATTAACATACAACCAATTAAAATATAAGCTAACTATACCACATCCACATCACAATCATAATGGAAATAATAATGGAATAATAAATGAGTCTGGAGTAACACTCCCCTGAATAATCCAAATACAGAATAAAACCCAATACAAAGTCTGAATAATTAAATAACTCCAAAATTGAAATGAAACTGAAAGTATGAGAAACATGTCTATAATTGGAAAGGGAGACAAGCCCTAACAGATGAATGACCCCAAAATAGAATCAAATGTAGAATGTGGAGGCATCTACTACCGAGATCCTGTAACTTTCACAGCCACTACAACACGTCAATGGAATGGAACTCCTATGCTTGGCGTACCTGTGGCTGGGCACCTAAATGGTTTTACAAGAAAAATATATTTGAAAGAAAATGGGTCAGAGCCCGAGGTGAAAATAGTTTAAAAATAGCAAGTGTTTAATTGCATTAACCAGTGAATATTATATAAATGTTAGTTGTGTGCTCTCACATGAGTTACTCACCCCTTAACTAATGTGCACACCTAACGTATATCCTTAACCCATCCTAGTTATGTCGCTCACTAACTAGTCTGTACCACTTCCTGTCCTCACGTTCTAATATAGGGGTCTATTCATATCGTTCTAACATATCCTATGTGTAACTCACCTTTTCACTTATGAGATTAATTTATAATAATTACGATAGGAAATTCTCATTTTAAATCCCATTCAAAATGTCTCAATAATTTATATTCACACTTTAACAATGAGTCCATTATAATCACAAGTATATTATTCTCAGAACAAATATACAAATAGGGCACCCCTAAGATAAGCTGCGGTGCACACATACTCTGATATCGAATCTCGGTACATCACGTACATAAGGACTACGTGTTTCGAATCTCTCAAGAACCGTTTTAATAAGCAAGATCACACATATTGGAGGCAAACATAGTTCACATACCCATAGGTCACGCACATACCTACGTTCCCATGGTCAGTTGACTTATTAACTCACAAATAAGTCATTCACAGCCCTATGTCCTTAAGGT
Organism: Sambucus nigra; assembly: GCA_949130495.1. Taxonomy (NCBI): domain Eukaryota; kingdom Viridiplantae; phylum Streptophyta; class Magnoliopsida; order Dipsacales; family Adoxaceae; genus Sambucus; species Sambucus nigra. The sequence continues at coordinate 91,470,043 of OX422216.1, read as the reverse complement.
ACCAATATAAATCCCCCCACCCCCCGTAGGCACACAAAAATCAGATGGCCCAATTCCGAAAGTCGACCTCCCATGATAACAAGTATGGTAGGTATGTCATACACACAATAATCCATTTACTAAGCATTCACACAACTTAGATAACGTGTTATATTATTAAAGGTATGTTCTCATCCATATACCATTAGTCCAATCCGTTGACTATTATAATTATGGATGATATATAATATATTTCGCCGATCAGTCTCACGTCGTATAGTTTGGGTGCTTAAAACCTAACCGAAGAGGTTACTAAGTCTCCTAACTTTCTCACACATTAATTCAGTACTCTTAACTTCTTATTTATGTCCCAAATCCTAACTCATCACTCCTAAGGATTTAAATCAAGTTCTCACATCATAAAATAGGAAATTTCTCTTCAAACCTTCGTAAATTCAACACTACATTCCAACCAAATTCTAATATGTTTCGGGCTTCAAGTATATATCCATACTGCTCTCCTCAAGTCCTGATGTATTCACAAAATCCCCAACTACAACGTTTGATGGCCAGAGACACTTAAAATCAAAAAGGGGAAAAAGTCACCATTTCTGGGGGGGGATCGATCGATCAAGCCTGATCATCGATCGATCGATCAAGCAGGTGAAGCTACGGGTTTCTTCATTTTTCATTCCCAAATTTGTCCTAAAACTTCATTACATGATATGAAATCCTAATATAAGTATATGGGGTCATTATACAACCCAATTACATGATTTTTAACGTTCCAAAACTTTTAAATCATCAACAATTAGCCTTTTTTGGATCAAATCTTCATATTAACATAAAAACCCTATTTTTTCTATTATCTTCAAGAACCATCATATATCTCTTCCTAAATCCATTTTCAATCCATCTTAGGTTATGATTTGGTTACTGAATTACTTACAGAACTAATCTACATGCAAATCCTATCCGAGATTTCGGTTTCTTCTCCAAATTTCATGAGTTTTCATCATTATTCAATGCTATCATCAAATCCTACACTAGCATGGATGAATTATTCACTGAAACTTAATGAAATCAAATGACTTGCCTTGGAATTGAGGTTCTGATCCGCTGGTGATGTTAAAGGCTGGTTCTCTCTCTCTCTCTCTCTCTATGGTCACAATTTCGACGGAAAGTGGTGGTGGGTGGTGGTTACGGCTTTGTAACCCTCTTGTAACTTCTCCTCTTTCTCACGTTGCTCACGTATTGATTTTTGACAGATAATGGCCCTAATGGCCCTCATATTAGCTGCTAAATAAGCCCTAAAATTCGTGGGCCCAAATCCCTTAAAAATTAAAATGACTAAAATACCCTCCCGGGTTGCCGGTTTGGCCTAAAAAGGCTCCGGGACCCAAAATAATCCCCGGGTAGTGTTTTTTAACTATTTCAACCCCTCCGGACATGTTGGCACACTCAAAATGACCATACGGATGATAAAATTATAAGTTACTTTTAAATCTAATTAAATTGATGCCTAACGCGACTGACACGCGCGTCCCAACTTAATTTCTCGAATTGTCGTATTTATGACTCGCGACAATTTTAATAAATTCAATAATCATATATTACCATATATACCCAGTAATATTCAACATTATCATCGTAATCAAATACCAACTCACGTCTCGCTAGTATTTAAGTCTGGATTAATTTCCAAATTAATTCCCATTTAATTTAATTAATCCCATTAAATAAAATCACTAAAATTACGGGGTATTACACATAGTCCCCCGCTAAATGGGTCACGTACATACCTACACTCCCATTCAAACATCGAAACTATCATACTCTCAAATACCATGTGTCCAAGGTTCTATGTTCTCGATGTGAGTCTAAAATCCCCCCAAATGGTCTCATCAGGATAAGACTGTCCACGATGTGAGACCTCCCCCCGATAGCAAGCAGCGCAGTTATGTCATACACATAATAAATCATGCAATAGGTATTCACACCACCTATATTTTATATCATTGATATATTTATACACATGTCCCATATCACAAGTCGCATACGTAGTGTATTTATATCCCGAATATTCCACGTATTAATAAATTACAACTTTACTTCTCATCGTACGCTCGCAAGTATCTCTCACCACTCGAAGTGTATCCATTATTTTATACATAATATTAGTATGTAACTCACTCACACCCTACTAGTCTAAGTGATCGGTATTCTCTAATTATCGTGCCTCGAATTATTCACACAATTAGGTATTTCTCTCTATTAAGCCTAATTACGTTTAGCCCTTAGTTCTCCCTCATAGGGACAAGCCTAAAACCCCACCTAGGCCTACTTTACTTCAATATAGTCCCCATTATGTTTAAAATTAAATTCCACCAATGAATCCCGAACGATTTCCAAATATTCTTAATAAAAAGGGAGAAGGTGGCCAAAGCTGGGCAACCGAATCGATTCGACTAAAGACCTAATTGATTCACCACTTACAGGTTTCGTTTTCTCCATTGCACTGTTACGGGTTTCCTTCACTTTTAACCTCCAAAACCTTCATGAATCATTTCCAAACTCCAAAATAATTACATTAAACGTTATACCAACTCATATAAATGATTTCTAATGTATGAGAATCATTAAATCCTCAAGATTCATCAATTAATCAAATTAATTCCAATTAAATTCTCAAGAACCCTAGTTCATCACTTTTATTCAAGAACCATTATAGAACCCATATTTATTCACATTTGGATAATCCCAATTCATCAATTCCATCCTACATACATTAGGGAGTTTAACCTAACATGAATTCAATCCAACAACATAATTTAATTCTCCAAAAATTAACTCAAACTCTACATATTTATATGAATATTCGTCTTATACTAACATGGATATTATATATGCTCAGAAATTTGCAAGTTTAAACACTTGCCTTGATAGTAAGGTTTGATCCGTTGAAGATGATGGGTATGGTGGTGTTCCTCTTCCCCCGATCTACGCGGTGTTGTTGGTGGTGGTGCGATTGGTGATTCTTGGCCTTAGAAATCCTCTCCACTTCCTTCTATGGCCTATTTGTGGATTCTATTTGTTTCTAACATAACTAACCCTTAATCCCTTCTCTAATTAGATATATTACACTTAGAAAGTTAGTAGGCATTATTTCTCAAAAAAGTAATGACCAAAACGCCCTCTTGGGATGCTAGTTTGGCCTAAAACTGTTCCGGGAACCAAACTAAACCCCAAGGTAGACTTTTCTGACTATCTAAATCCTTCCAAACACTTTGGCGCACTCAAAATGGCCATTTGGATGACTTAAAAATAAATTACTTTCTATCTCATTGAATTGAGTCCCGACACGACTGACACTCGCGTCTCTACTTAATTATTGTACATGTCATGTTTTTTCTCTCGCGAAAATTTAATAAATTTGTAATCACATATTGCTTTATTCACTGAGTAATATTCAATATAATTCAGATCAATAAATACTAACCCTTATCTCACTTGTTAATATTTATTTTAATACGAATTAATTATCATTTAATTTCCCATATTTAATTTTAATTAATCCCACATTTAAAAATCATAAAAAATACGGGGTGTTTCAAGATGTTTATGGTCAAAATGACAAGACACGTGTGACAAAAAAATAAAGTCATTTATAATGATGAAAAAAATATACAAAAGATCTTGAGACAAAAAGAGAAACAAAATCAAACATCAAAAAGTGAATTAGGAAAATTATTAAAACCCCCGATAGGGTCCGAAAGGGTGGCAATGAAATTCGAGTACACTCAAATTTTCTTCTCCTGCACATATAGGAGGGGGTTGAATTGATCCATGTTCTCCCTCAAATTTATAAGATTCGTTGTGACAGTATTTGTGTAGAAATACATGATGTCTTCGTGTGTTTGTGGTGGCTCCTCATCCTCTTCGAACAAGTAAAAAGGAATGGGTGAAAGTACGGAACAGACTTCATTAATGTAGCGCGTAAAAGCATCAAATGCATTTTGGTGAAAGGAAATATTTTCCCCATCCCTTTTTAGTAATCTACTTACCTTTATTTCTTCATCAAGGCTACTTCTCAAAGCCTCTGATGTGAGAACCATTTTTATGTGTTTGTAATTGAATTTGGAATGGTGCAGAAAGGAACAATGTTAGATTTTTATAAGCCAAATGAAAATTATTTAATTATGGGGTCAGATATAGTTGAAGGATGTTGAGCCTAATAAATATGGTAGGTTATGACTAAAGAACATGTGTAAACTTTTTAGCTTTGAAGTAGTTGGGGGACGTTGATCCTAATAAATAGGGTCGGTTATAGGTGTACTAGTTGATATGAATGAACTAAAGAAAATGTGTAAACTTCCTGTTTTGACATATAAAGTCCTTATCAACGTGTAAATTTCTTACTAATTAAATTTTAATAGTAAATTATAGGGGTTTATGCATAAGAGTAAAGTAAATGTGATTAAAAATAACTGTAACAAAAGTAAACGTATATGTAAAGAACCGATTTAATTATAGTAATCATATGTGGTATTATAATGAGTATAAAACAAAACAACTTACAAATATAGTATCTTTTTGTAGCAATTTAGAAACAATTTACAATTTACAATCATTGTTTCTTGGCCCGAGTGTACTTTGTTATATATTGTGTGTATTATGTTATATAGTGCATGTACTCTTTTATATATTGCGTGTACTCTGTTATATACTGCGTGTACAATTATATATTGTATGTACTTTTTTATATAGTGTGTGTACTGTAATATATAACGTGTGTACTTTATTTTATATTGCGTGTACTTTTGTCCCTCTTCCTCCATCTTCGTGTACTTTTTTGTATTGTGCATGTACTTTTGTTTTATTGTGCATGTACTTTCCTTCCACGTGCATGTATTTTTGTTCTATCTTCTTTAACTAACTTCTCTATGTAGTGCAATATTATCAAAGTATAGATGTTTATGATCAAAATAACAAGACACGTATAACAAAAAATAAGTTCATTTATTACAAAGAAAAAATATACAAAAGATCTTGCATGTACTTTATGATTTTGTATAACCTATAGGATTATGGTCTGCACCGGTGGAACCATTTTATAGTACATTGTATATGGAAATATAATGAATGCTAAGCAATACAATTTACAAATATAGTATCTTGTTGTAGAAATTTACAAACAATTTATAAAAAAATTACAATTTATGATTATTTTTTCTTGTAGGAACTATCAACAAATAAATTTCATTAACTATATAAGTCCTTTGTTGTAGAAATTCACCCTCTTGAAATGATGTTTTGAGTTCAATTATTTCAGTAATTTGTTCGATGTAGTAGATGCAAAAGATTCCGCAATCAACACTGAAATTAAAATAAACCAAATATATGAATTAGTATAACGTGAATAAAATTTATTGAAATGTGTATTGATGAATTATGCGTGTGATTTATACATATGAAGTTTTTGCTTGCTTATTGTATTTTTTCAAGCATTCATGATCCGTGATTAGTTAAAATTTGAGAACATGATTCAACAACCAATTTATTGGTCATCTTTCCACTTTGTTTAGGACATCTTCAAAAACATGTCCTTCATAGGTTCTTCGAATGAGACCTATTTTATTTAATTTTTTTGCTTAGGTCTTAAATTTTTATAGTGTTTCTTGAAAAGTATCACGTTGTTAAGAGGAAAAACAAAGTGTATAGAAAAAATAAAAGTACTTGTAATGTAACTAAGTTTGGGGTATAATCAATATTTTGGTATCTCTGAAGAATGATGTGTTTTGTTTCTTGTAGTTGGATCGGAGAGATCCATATGCACAACTTTATTTTTCTTTGTATATGGATAATAATGGGAAATGTCTTTCTTCGTGTCTTATTGCTATGAAGAAATCATCACAAGTGCCTAAGAATTCAAAAAGGAGTTTTAATATATGCTCGTTGTTCTCTATTTATTTATTTTCCCGAATGATATCTTGTCAGAAACTATAGATTTGTTAGTAAGAAACCATAGTATATATTTGATAGTGATGCACAAGCATATATTTTTAAAATGTGCGTAGTGGAGAGCCTTTGCTTTCTCATTTTATTCTCCATTATTTCACCGAAAGCAACAATTATATATTTCACACATTTAAAAAGGTAAGGATATAATAATGCAAATATAATGGATATCCTATGTTTGGATTACATACTTGGTTTAAATTTCTTTGTCTTTCAACAAATCTTCAATATCTTCCCATCCAACGAAGACCTTATGTCCCTGATAGAGCAGTAGCCTCTATTTTAAGAAAGGGAATAATGTTAGAATAATAGTTAAAATATTTGTGTAATCTGTGATCATTATGAACGTATTCCATGGATGTTATTCTTTACAAAATGAGCGTACTTTATAAAACTATGTGCGTACTTTATAAAACTATGCGTTTACTTCATTAAAAAATGCGTGTACTTTATAAAAATATGCATGTATTTAAATAATAAATGTGTGTATTTCATTGACAATGCATGTACTTTATTAAACTATGGATATTCTTCATTACAAAACGTGTGTACTTTATAAAAATATTATATTATATACTATATGGAACTATAATTTACAAAATAAACAAACAGGGTGATATTCGTATATAAAAATAAGTTCATTACATAATAAAAATAAATGCATTACAACATAAACAAATAATACACTTTACCCTTGTTCTGTTGTTGTGTAATATATGTCCATTTTTATTTTGGCAGCGTCACTTACGTATATTGTAGCAGGGTACAATTGAAGGTCGAGTGGCTTGTTAGACCGTTTGTTGGGTGTTGTGGTCATATCCTATTCGACCACAACATTTGATTTTGAAATCTTAATGTTCTTTGTTTGCCTTCTTTTTTATTCGGTTGCACATCAGCAGCTTCAATGGAAGCTTTTTTATTTTTTGGGGCTCTTGTGACTAGTTTTATTGCAAGCCCTTTATATTCAAAATTAGTGTCTTTATTTTCCTTATGATCCTCTCTTTCATGTACTCATTTTTACATTTAGTTTTGAAGATGAATTTTTCATATTCAGTGTCCAATTTTTCTCTTTCGAAAAAGAGGTCTTCAAATCCTAATTTTCCTTTATCAGAATTTCACGAGCTTTTTCAGAAGAAAAAAAATCATGTTTAATTTTTGGAATATTTAATAAACATATTGTCAAGTAAATGCACTAAAACTCAAATACATGAAAACAAAAATAAAACTACGTAAAAAAAAATTATAGATTCACTGTATTGATAATGTGTACACTTTATAAAAATATGCCTGCACTGAAATAATAAATGTGTGTACTTTATTGGTAATGCGTGTAATTTATTAAACTATGGATGTTATTCGTTACGAAATGCATGTCCTTTATAAAACTATGTGTGTACTTCATTAAAAATGCGTGTACTTTATTCCAAAATGTGTCTTTATAAAACTATGCATGCATAATGCGCGTAATTTATAAAAGCATGCATGTAATTAAATAACAAATCCGTGTACTTTATTAATAATGTGTTTACATTACTAAACTATGGATGTTCATCATTACAAAATTCACCAAAGTACCTATTGATTATCCTTGAGTTTTGCTTCAATAATAATTTCCCTCAAGGACATTTTTTCTTCCTCCAGGTCCTTCTGAGTTTTCGTACTTCATTGTTTCGGTGTTTCATTAAAATCTATCAAGTACATGTCTGTTCGCTCAAATTTTATTTCTTTACTCCTTTATATTCTTTTAAAATCTCTTACTTCTTGAAGCTCATTCTTCAAGTTTTCATTATTGTCTCTGAGTTGGGAATATTCTTCCTCCGACTTCTTGACTCTTTCACTGTTATTCTTTTTTTATTCATTAACTTAACTTTTTAAATCATTGTTCAGAAGAATGAGTTGGGTATATTCCTCCTCTAACTCATTAAACTTCTCTTCGACTTCATGACTTACTTCATCATTTTCCTTAAGTTGGGAATTTTTCTTCACCAACTTCACTTTAAGTTCAACATTTTCTTCAGTCAATTTGCTCACATGTTGAGACAAATTTTTTAATCGTTTGAATATTTTTACCATCGTCTTTATTTTGGTAAGACTCAACCATCTGATTTAATGGGACATTCCAATCATCAGAATGATTTATCAGCTGGTTTAGGAGTTATCTATGAAATGTTCAAAGAGAAACTGGGCATGTCATCCCCATTACCTTATTTACTCTTTCTCTTTGAACCCTCATTCTTCAAATCACCTAAACATAAATCTTGATCAGACATCAAGTATTTTAAAGATGCAAGCTCCCTCGAAAAAATTTGGGAGTCTTGTTCACTTTCCCTTCAATGGGTATGTGTGACCTTTAAAGTCTATGATGTGTTTGATTGAAGATGTAGCAGCCAAGATATCATGTTCACATCATTGTATTGAGTTTTATGCTTTGTTTTTGTAGGTAAGTTCCAAGGATCTCTCGGGTATGAATGCATAAATATTTTTATCCTTGGAGATTTTAATATTGGGTGCTGGTTTTATAGATATTATTTTTAAAATGTTTTTAGAATGTTTGTTGGGTCATCCTAATGACATTCATGATGTCATTCAAATGATCCTTGAGTTATCATTAGAACTGATCCAATGAAATTCGAAAGATCGGTTTTTATCTTACACTGGTTTCTCATTTGAAATCTCTTTTTATGTCTGGTACCAACGAATTATGTGGAGTCGTTCTAACGAGTCTTCATACCACGTTCAAATGAGTCAGCGAACTGTTTATAATTTTGAGATTTTCTTAACTTTTAATCCTTATCTCATTTTTGGAAAACAACTATTTTATTTGAGGCTTTAACATATTTTTTGAGTTCCAAAACTCTTTTAAAAAAGCTTTTTGAGTTTATGTGATCATTCGTGATCAAGTTTTTAAAACCCAAACCCTACTTACACCCAACTGTTTAAAGATCCAAGTATTCACCATGTATATGCTTTGAGATTAAGTTTGTGGGTACCAATGATTTTTACTTTACATCTTTTTAAGTATCTGTTTCTTATGGTGTATTATGTGCCTAGTTTGTTTATATATGATTAACTTTATGTGTAATGTTTGTTGAGCATGTTTGGTGGACAGTGAACCGTGTGTAGACTCACATTGTGGCACTACGTCAGTACACTATTTCGTGTATTTTGGAGGTGTCGTTGAAGACTCAAGAGTGTCAAGGCTTGTGAAGGCATCGAGTCTGTGTTGTAAGTCTAGCATTTGTATTGTGTAATTCCTCATCATAGTGAATTGCATTAGCTAGGCCGTTCAAGAATTTTTCCAGTTGAGTTTTTTCTATACATCGGGGCATTGTGGTTTGATTTACTTATTCTATCCGGCATTCACCTAGATGAATTTCTAAGTTAAGATAAAATTGGTTAACCTTTTTATCACAATAATCAAATTGAAAATTGGTGTTATATTTAATTTGGGTTAATTTTTTAAAGTTTTAACTAAAATTGTGAAAATTTAAAAAATAGTGGTTTGCTTAGTTTTGCATCATTTTCCATACATTAGAAACCTATAGGATATAGGACTTTCAATACTATAACCTTTTGACTAATGAAATGATGATTTTCTAGTGTAAGCTTCTAGCTTCTAGCTCTAGCACTAATAGTAATGGAAAATTACTTTTCATTATTTATTTCAATATGAAACCCATACTTGATAGATGTCATTATGTAATGACAATCTATAATTGTCAATTAAAAGATTCAATATAGATATTTTTGAGGATATAGAGTGTTTATGAAAAATAATCCAAAGAAATATGTGTATAAAAATTATACATTTTAACGACTTTGGATCATCACAAATTAGAATTTAATCAGTATGGTTTCAACACAAAAAACCCTATATGGAAATCAAATTAGGATGTATATTATAGGGGTAAAAATTGACTAACCAAAGTTTAGAAATTCGTGTTCATAATTCGTGAATCAAAAGTTCAAATTCTTATCATATTTGAGAGACATGAGGCACGAAAATAAGAAACATTAGGTTTCTAATACAAAGAGGGGGAATAAACATTTAGGTTCAGCCAAAAATTTGCACTTATCCTAATATTGATCCATTTTTTTAAATGTTGTGTAATAAATAAAATAAACAGTTGAGGATATATTATGGATCACTAAAAATTTCCAAATATATATAAACTCCGACAAATAATAATCCAACTTATTTTGTTTTATTTATTTTATTTGCTTAGAGAACAAATGTTTGTTCAACATTCTCAATACTCCAATGGATAGCAAATGTTTTTAATTTGAGAAGAATGTAATATTAAATACCACTAGTTTTTATCCCTGCGCGATGCTCGGGCATCTTTTAATGAAATATACATACATTTTGGACCTTAAGAAAATAATTGTTTTACTTTAAGTTGTTGAACGATGAATAAATGAATAAAAATCGTATGACCATAACAATGTGAAGTAAAGATGCATGAACTCCAAAAATGAAAATAACCTGTAAAACAAAAGCACAACACTATTAAAGTATACGCCATTTTGGACAGTCGATTTGGGTGGACTAATAATCTCGTATCTATCCTAAATGAATATTGATGTATAATTCAATTTATTAATATATATCCAACTTGCAAAACCAATAGATGAAAGGTGCATCTATTTTAATGCTATTATATATGTTCTAGTTCAATTTCATAGAATTTTAGTTATCATCATATAAGCCTCCACTGAATCCTCTTAAAGTTACTCAGTTCCTCAACTTAAAACTAAAAATTTTACACTCACTGTGCAGAGTCATATGTGGAAAGAAACCTTTACATTAAAGAGGAATATATATGTTCAATAAGATCACTTGAAACATAATAAGCTTACTTGAAGTCCCTTAAGCTCAATGCAACATGAAGGATGTATTTCATTTTTCCCTAAGAGGGTGAAAGATAATGAATTAAAAATTAAATAGGCCTTATATTTCCAATAAACAAGTTTCTTCAAGAGGTAAGCTAATAAGTATGAATACATATTAAAACAGTAGTACGACTTTAAAACAAAGTGGCAAAGTACTTAAGAAATAATATATAAGTAAAAAAGTCTCAAAACAATAACACAACCACATAAGCCTTTCGTCAAACACAAAGCATACAAACTCTTACCCAGAATTGTATATAAAAATTTCATCTTAGATAACAACTGATATCCCGATGATAATCCAAATAATTAAAAACAAAGAAACTGGACATTATAGAACAAAACCAATTTGAAAATTACAAACAATGACGTAAAGATTAAAGAACATGTCACTTCCTCTTTTCATTTTTATTTTTTCCCTCTGTTTTGTATATATACACCAAGGTTTTAATGTATTTGTAATATGTTGAATCGTTGATAAGGAATTCACGGGTTATTATTATTTTATACATTTCATGTGTTCTTACGAACATAAAGACATTGCATCTCTGAAACCCAATAACAGAACTTATAAATGTACAAAAAAATATATATATAACTATAACATGCAAAATAAGAACATAAAAAAAGTAAATTAAAGATTTTAAGATCTCATACCTTTAGAGATGTTCTTTAATGGCTCATCCATAAATCCACAATCTACATTTCAACCAACTTTAGAGGTTGACAAACAAACAACAGATGAGAGTAAAATTGTTATCAATACCGATATTGCAACCTTGTGAAACTCATTATTAAAAGAAAACTTGTAAATGTAAATTTATTGAAGCCATAAAGTGCATTAGTAAAACCCAAATATCCAATCATATATAAACCATAAAAAGTTTTAGAACTGATAAAAAAAGACCTTGGATATTAATAATTGTAAACCCAAATCATAAAATCCTAATAATAAAGCTTACCCAATTGATTCTAAACGACTGTGGTGTCCATAGATGATAGGAGGTAGTAACGAATTATGTTTCCATTTTGAGAAGCAACCTGAAATACTAAGGAGGAGGGGCCTTTCGAATTAAGAGATTTCTTGTGAGGGGAAATAAAAATATTAACATGCAACCTATCAGTTTAATTATTATTATAATTGATGAATTAAGGGGCACTAACTACAGGGTCACATGTTATGAAATGTAAGGAACTGCACTTAGTTTATGTATCTTGAGAATTTTATATTATGAAATCTATTCGGGGATATGGGTGTCAGACACGAGGAACCACTTGTAGTTAGTGCATAATGGAAATGGTTTATTCTTTACTTGGATGGTTAAATAATGGAAGCATGCAATTGATATTCATTTTGGGGAGACGAGTAGGACTGCTTCTAGATGAGAGGTGAGGTATGCGTTACATGTGAGAGTCGATGGAGAGACGTGAAATATGAGATAGTAATAAATTACATATTTATTGGTGAAGAATACTTGCACACCTCGGGCTCTGACATAAATTATAAATTCCCCCCCCCCCCCCCCCCCTAGGTATTCTTAATGATAGGTAAAGCAGGAATGACGATGGACCAGGCTTGTAGTTGCATTGGATGTAGTGGATTCTGCTCCAATGACTCTATTATAGGTTGTGCTTTAGTCTCTTGTCATTTTATTTCATTCGAAGAAATTGTACGGGCGTAAGCCCAAGTGTTTATTCATGTTAGTTGTATTTAATCTTACATTATGGACATTTTATGGTGATGCAGGTTTTTTTATTACCCATGTAAATGAAATTTCATTTAGTGTTTTTATTCATTATTGATTTTGATATAAAATAGAGGAAGTTTTCATTCCTTTATTGCTAAGAATGGTATAAATTGTTGATAAGCCCCATATTCGGCGTATCGTGTCTGGCCAGCCTATGTGAGAAAATGGGGGTTATTATGGTTGGTATCAGAGCATGGTTATAGTGTCCTTAGGATCTATGTCTGAGGTTGTCACGTTCTGTGTTATGATCTTTTATGTATATCCCTATGATTAGGAATCATTGTATTCTTTTCGGTCGGTTACTACCCATTCAGGCAAAGGGTTCGTTTTGGAGAGAGAGACGTGGAGACCTTCGTGTGAGTCACTTGCTAAAATTGTGAGAATTTGGGAAATTTGGTGCCTAGTAAATTAAAGGAAGACATTTGGAAAATTTGAGGGTATGGTAATGTCCAATAATGCACTAGTATAGGTTAATTCGTTTAGACCAAGACCCAAAACAAGATGGGCATCGGATTATAAATAAAAAATTTGAAAAAAAATATGACTATTGATAATATATGTGGTAAATAAGGTGTTTTACTACTTTAGAGTATGTAGGATATGTTTCATTTAATATTGGGACTTAGTGTTCACTTGGGTTTTATTAATACCTGGAAAATGATAGACTTTGTATTTGGGGGAGAATACTATACATTGACCATCGTGGGTAAGGAGGAATATTGTTTCGTTGGTGTATGGATACAAAGACAGTATACTTGGACTCTTACGTTTATTTTAGGCTTATTTGTTATCTATTTTGAAGTACGATATTCTTCCTGAGAATGAAATTTTTGTTACTTGGGATATGTTAACTTTATGTGGACTCTATGAGTTGCGGTCACCTTAGAGACAAGATTGGTTGGGAATTTGTGTTCACCGTAGTCGTAAGGATTATCGTGATAAAAATTTTATGCATGAGATTATCTTTGAAACAATAAATTTCAATGGGAAATTAAGTCGTGCAAGAGCGTTTAGAAAGTTAAAAATGCTTAGGGAAGCATCATGTGAGTGTGATTTTAAAATTTTGAATAACTCAAGGAGGTATATACGCCTGAATAAACTCAAAGTTATGGAATAAATCGGGCGATGCTCAGGTGGGAGAAAAAGTCTTTTATGAGAAAATCGTGTGCGAGATAACGTAATGGAATAATTTAGGGAAAGTATTGCCGTAACGAGCATAGGCAACAAAGTAGAAGTAAGTCTTCTGATAGTTTCGATTATTAAGATTGTATATGATCGGGTGTAATGTTGGTATAGTGACATCATCATTAAAGCGGTAATGGTAGACATGATTATAGTGGGTATACCTTTGGAGACTTAGAAACAACTAAGTACTTTATGTGGCATGATTATAGGGGATGTCCTATCTAGATTGTGGAAATTGCGATATCAAGTATAGTAAGGTTGGTTGACTAGTTTAGTAGAACTCTTAAAACGAAATAAGTGGTTGGATTTAAAAATAGCAAATATTGAAAATTATATGAATAGAATAAATGGTTATTTTTATAATTCCTTTGCCTTGGGCCGATGGACCTCGATGATCGACTAAGACATACAGTAGTGTATCGGGAGGGTTCTTTGTTTGGATTTCGCTTGCGAGATGTCTCACGTACAAAATTGTCAAAAGTCAGGAGTTAAGGGAAATCGGATACTAGGGTAATCATTTTATGTACATATGTGGTGGTATACTTGAGGTATAGATTTGCTTGGTATTAATGGTACATATTAGATGTATATGTGGCATTCATATTTGTTAATGGTACGTGTGTGAATGTATGTAAGGTGAAATAAATGTATCCCTGATTGACGTTATGATAGGCATAGATGAGACTTTTCATTTATCTCATAGGCTATGGGTATAGAGTAATTGGGTATAAGCATGATTTAACGGTGCAAATAATATATGACTTTGTGCTACCTTGAATTCCTACGACGGAATTCCGTTGTAAGGTGTGGGGGGGGGGGGGGGGGAGAATGTAATACCCCATATATTTTTGGAATAAAATAAAGATTTAATAAGGATTAAATTAATTCAGTGAAATTAATTAATATGGGCTTACGAGTAACTATACTCAATATTATTTATAAAGTTTAGAATTTGACTTTAATGATTTGGAATAAATCAAATGGAATCATATATATATATATATATATATATATATATATATATATATATATATATATATATATATATATATATATAAAGGTATTTGGGTGTGTCACGACACAATTAAATATATTTTTGGGATAAAATGTTTAGGATGCACTTTGAGAGGTATTACTGGCTTGTTTGGGTATTTTAGATCCTTAGAAATGGTATCGGGGTATATATATATGAGTTGGGTAGTTATCGGGCTAGTTAGATTTTGTATTTGGGCTCATTTGGACCAACTCGGGAATTGGCAATAATATAGGATTTGAGGGAAGAAGAATAAACCCCCACTCCTATCAAAACCTAACCCTTGAAGCCCTACTTCAAGATAGAGAGGAACAAAGGCTTATGAGGAGGAAGAGAAACCTAGGAAGAGAAAGGAGGCTTCTCTACACAATTCCAGGAAAGGATTCTCTTGCTGTATTTGACACACCACAACCCAGTTACTTATAATTAAGTTTAAAAGTCAAAGTGGGTTAAACCATGATTAATTTAACCAAACCATACACAAGAGTTTTAATTTCAGAGTCATCATTATGAATCCATATAACTGAAAACATTTTTACAACATCAGAGTAGTCACACTTATACAAACTTGCTTGAAGGAAAATTTAACTTAATTACATCATTTACATTTAAACAAAATCTTTGTTTATCCATTCCTGGCTAGCCCAACCCGACTTCCTAGATTTGGCAGTGACATCGCATTTCCTGAAAAACGTGAACATAGGAACTATGAGCAAAATATCCCAGTGAATGCATCACTACTATACTACTGCATAAATATAAATGCAATAAATCATGTCCATATAATTATGTATTTACTTATTCGACTCATTCATAATGAATGACCAACTTTTCCGAATCATGATTCACATATCCTGTCTAAATAGACAATTCTCCCCCATTCCTAGTCGAGGAGTGACCCCTTGTCATTAATAGACAAATCTCCCCCATTCCGGGTTGGGGAGTAACCTCCCATTTCATTAAAATGAAATGAACAATTTCATATTCATTATGTTCTGATCATATCAACAATACGATACAAATATCTCTTTCCAGTGAGTACACTCACCTTGGTTGACAACTATGTATTCACGTTTCCTTCTGGTGGAGCTGAACTGGGTTGATTAGACGTTACACCTGTCAATCCAACTAGATAAGTATTGGATCTCAATCATAAATATTATCCTAACATAATTATGTAACTTTCCATGACTATACATCAACAATATAATTCCAATTAAGTCACATTCCCTAAAACATAGGTAAAGGCAAAACAATGATATACATGTTGATAAAGTAACGGATATTCAACCGTAGGAAATACCTTATAAGTAATTTATAACCAAAGTCAAGTAAACATGAAATTATACTTCTCAATGTATATACACATGAAACATGTACTCAAAGTACCCTTTGTAAGGACGAAATACAAACATTCATTCAAGGGGTATCTAGTATGGCCTGAAATTATTGTCCTACATACTTAACCATCCTATATTCCTAAATTGTACAAATACAGGGGTACAACCTTATCAATATGAAAATATATATGAATATAATTTCCAGTACAAGTGACGGTGTAATTTTTCAAGCTTCCTAGAGCAAGTTATGACCATTTCTTTACAACGGAAGAAATCTGCCCTACAAGCTCTTTTATTGTTCCTTCAACTTCCAAGAATTTTCATAATTTTTCTCCAGCATAAATTTCCATGAGTATCAACCCATTTTTAGTACACATACTTACTAGTACAAAATCAAAGTTTTATAATTGTTTGACTTCATTTGCTATCTCAAACGCTTGACTAAACTCAGGGCATACTGAAATGAAGTATACAAACAGAAACTATGTACTAACTTGAAATCATCATTACGGCCTAACCACAAGGAGATAAATTCTAATTTTCGGATATGATATGAATATATGAGTCTACTTTCATGTCCAATTTGAATTTCTTAATTCTAGTAATCACACAAAGAGATATGCAGATTTGAATACAAGGGGTTTAAATACAAAGCAGTTTTAAGGGTTTCTACATTCAATTTAACTTGAACTTTCATCTAACCATACATATATATAAATAGATGAAACATTAGTAAACAAATTATTATTTATATCATATAAATCAGTAATATAAAGAAAAATAACAAGAATTCCAATTAGGATTACCTTCGGGACTTTTACGTAATTTCTACGGATTTTTCTACACTTTTTCTCGTTACTTTTCCTTCCTAAACTCCCTCATTCTCTTTCCTCAAGGTAAAACCCTTTCATGGATGATTTTGGCTGAAGGATAAGGCTATTTCAAGGGTATAAGGTCGGCCAAGGATGCCTCCCAAGCCAACCAATCAAATTAAACCATTTGGTTTAATAAAAGACAATTTACCACTTAAAGGGAATTGACCAATTTGCCCTTTGTTCGTAAATTCGGTATAACTCCTTACTCGGGCATCCGTTTGATGCATCGTTTGTTGTGTTAAAACCCTAACTCACATATCTAAAACTATCTAGTTTTTACCTCAAGTCGATTGTAATGTGATAAGGGTCAAAACTAGTCTTAAACAGGAACATTTCTACCGAAAATAACAAAAATTTGTGTTTATAAATAATTCGACCTTTCATGATTTATAAAAGTAGGATTATAATAAACATAATCACTTGACATTAGATATAATAATAACACATTATTCATATCACATAAGATAAGCATGGTTTAAATATAATTTATCATAATTATATTCGGGTTGTCACAGTATTTATTCAATCTGTACTATTTTCATATGAATGTTAACTCCATGTTTAGATTTAAAGTTAAATCATATTTTGAGATTTTTGGGATTTAGGGCTTATTATTGTTGATTTGTTGATGATGAATGGCACATGTAGAGAAAGGAATTTATATGTGGGAATAGCCCTAGAAATTTTACAAATGAAAATCTGATTTTTTATTATTAGGTTTACTTAATGTTTTATGAAAAATTGGGAACAAAGTAATTGATTAAATCAAAAGGACTGTTATGATGATTTAAGGACTGAAATCGAGTTCCTCAAGAGAGAGAGGAACAAAGGATTATGAGGAGGAATCTCAACCTAGGAGGAGGAAATAGGCTTCTCTACAGAATTCCAGGCAAGGATTCTCTTGCCATATTTCTTCACTCTGTACTATTTCATATGAATGATAACTCCATGTTTAGATTTAAAGTTAAATCATATTTTGAGAATTATGGGATTTAGGGCTTATTATAGTTGATTTGTTCATGATGAATGACACATGTAGAGAAAGGAATTTATATGTGGTAATATCTCCTGAAATTTGGCAAATGAAAATCTGATTTTTGATGATTAGGTTTGCTTATTTTTTTATGGCAAATTGGGAATAAAGTGAATGATTAAATGAAAGGACTGTTATGATGATTAAAAGACTAAAATCGAGTTGTGAATTCTTCATAAATTTCCTTTACTGTTGAGGTTGATAAATGTTGGAATTTGGCCCCAAATACATAGATGTTGGAAGAATTTCTTTAGGTCCTTAAATGGTTGTTTTTGGATTCTGGGTTTTCGTTCTGCATTTGGGAGTTTATTTCTGGGAAGCAGGATGAAGGAATGGGAAAAGGGAAAAAATGACGCAATGTCGTTCAAGCGAGGTAGGATCTCGTTCGAGCGACTTGCCATGTCACGCGAAGAAGGAGCCTACTGGTTCGAGCGACAGGTTGACTTTGGATTACACTTATTTCTTTTTATCCTGCACCTAAAACGAAGAAATTTCCCTCATATACAACAGTAATGTATATAGGAGACCTATAACAAGTGACTGTATTAAACTGTGGGGTGGATTATTTTTTTCGAACTAATGGATTATGAGAATAATATTATACCCATACTTAAATTATTAATAATTACAATCGACTGGATGGTTAGGTGATTATTTTGGAAATGAAATTTATAAATTTATTTGAAGGAATGCTTATATCTAGACGGTGAGAGATGGAAATTTTATAAAGGTGTCCACTTATTTAAGGGAAATTTAATTAGAATAGGGTCCCAATGAGTGAGTTCGAGCATTTTGGTTGAGTGTCACCCTTTTAATAAATTAATTAAGGTATGTTTAATTAAATTTTGAGTTAGGGAAATTGACTCACGTATTAAGGGATAGTGCTACGAGAGTTAGGCATAAGGTAATCGGTTTAATTTATTATATATACTAAATTACCAAGTATCGAATTTTGTAAAAGGTTGTTTGACATAATAGTGGGATTTTGTGCAATAAATTCTGAAGGATGTAGATATGGACCGAATGAGTGATTCCAGAGGTGATAGTTGGGTAATACTACTAAATTATATTAGAGGATTCATTATATATGTACATATAATAATTTTACGATTAGTTAACTCTTTATATATGTACATATAAACCTTATTGAGAAGTTATCAAAAAGTGTATAATTATCAATAATATGGAATGATTAAATTATTAGTCAAGAGGACAACATGCGAAGATTATTAAATGTGTGGGCAAGGTTAGTTTGGGGAATAATTATACCTAAAATGTTTTGGAACGGTTACTTTGAGTGATAACTATACATTTATTATTTTAAGAGTAATAAATTATAAAGCAAGTGTGATTTAAGTCCAAAGAGGATTTTATGAGACTTAATATTTAATTGGGTAGCCGAAAGTTAATGACTTAAAATGAATTATGGAATAATGGAGTAAAAGGTTATGGTGAAGAAACGGAGGCTATAATTTATATGGATTGGGATATCCTTGTATTAAAGTACTTTAAGAGTAACTACGTATCCATATTATATGGGATAATAATATGTATTATATTATATTTGTACATGGACATACCAGTGGACTTTCCTATCTTCTTGGGGGTTCGGGCATTCGAACCAGTGACCACATGTCGGCACAAGTGGGATTGACGTTGTGTAGGCATTTAGGTACTACGTAGAGGCTCCACCCTCGAGGGTTAGGTGTGGCGTTGACTGTTCCTGTATCACTGCTTAGTATGGTCCGTATACAAGTATCCTACGTAAGGAAGACCCCCAAGTTATGTGTGTTTTGTGGTGTCCTCTTAGAATATCAGGATTCCTTCGAACTGTTCGATTTGGATGTTAGGATTCCTTCGAACTTGTCGATCGGGCCCAAATTTGACACCAATGGTAGATGCCCTTATGTGTCAACTATATGTAAGGACATATATTATTAATTACTCGGATACTATTAAAATAAATTTAATTGTCTAAGGATGTGAGCAACAAATATTATTGTGACCCTATAATGCGTAATAGATGTTTATGCCTTATACTTGATACAAACGCGATTGGAATAAATGTAAGTTAGCAATTTAAATGTAAGGATTTCTTTTGAATTATTTGATTATTAATATAGTCCTTTATATTTACCCATTTACACATTGTCGTATACCTTATGGGATAGTGCCCTTTTTGTGTAAGTAAAGATGTAGACATTGTTTAATAATGATGAAATTGAGCTAATAAAATGGCGTGGATAATTAAGGATGAAGATGAGTCCTAACAATTATTGTCGTAAACAATTAATAATAATAATAATAATAATAATAATAATAATAATAATAATAATAATAATAATAATAATAATAATAATAATAATAATAATAATAATAATAATAATAATAATAATAATAATAATAATAATAATAATTGGATAGTCTAAGGGAGTAGACAAACATTAAATATAATGAGAAATCGTGTAACCAACTATTAAATAAGAACAATAATTTGGTAATCTTAGAAAATGAAACGTATAGTCTAATGGGGTAGACGACAAGAAGTATGAATTTAATCATTAAATGATTTGATGAACTGGAGAAGGGGCACAGGTTCTGAAATGTGAGGAACTGCACTTAGTTTATGTATCTTGAGAATTTTACATTATGAAATATATTCGGGGATAGGGGTGTCAGACACGAGGAACCACTTGTAGTTAGTACATAATGGAAATGGTTTATTCTCTACTTGGATGGTTAAATAATGGAAGCTTACAACTGATATTCATTTTTGGGAGACGAGTAGGAATGCTTCTAGATGAGAGGTGAGGTGCTCGTTACATGTAAGCGTCGATGGGGAGATGTGAAGTATGATATAGTAATAAATTTCATATTTATTGGTGAAGAATCCTTTCACACCTCGGGCTCTGACCCAAATTATAAATGTTTTCCCCCCATGTATTCTTAATGACAGGCAAAGCAGGACTAACGATGGATTGGGCTTGAAGTTGCATTGGATGTAGTGGATTCTGCTCCATTGACTCTAGTATAGGTTGTGCTTCAGTCTCTTGTTATTTTATTTCATTCTGGGAAATTCAACGGGCATAAGCCCAAGTGTTTATTCATGTTAGTTGTATTTAATCTTACATTATGGACATTATATGGTGATGCAGTTTTTTTTATCACTCGTGTAAATGAAATTTTGTTTAGTGTTGTTATTCCTTGTAGATTTTTATGTAAAATAGAGGAAGTTTGTATTCCTTTAGTGCTGAGAATGGTATAAATTGTTGATAAGCCCCATCTTCAGCATATCGTGCCTGGTCAGCCTGCATGTGAGAAAATTGGGGTTGTTACAGTTGGTATCAGAGCATGCTTCTAGTGTCCTTGGGATTTGTGTCTAAGCTTTTCGCATTTTACGTTACGTCCCTTAATGTAGATACTTATGATTAGGAATCATTGTATTCTTTTCGGTTGCTTACTACCCATTCGGGCAATGGGTTAGTTTTGGAGAGAGAGACATAGAGACCTTCACGTGAGTCACTTGCTAGAATTGTGAGAATTTTTGCAATATGGTGCCTAGTAAATTAAAGGAAGACATTTTGAAAATTTGAGGGTATGGTAATGTCGAATAATGCACCAGTATAGGTTAATTCGTTTAGACCAGGACCCACAGCAAGATGGGCATCGGATTATAGATAAAAAGTTTGAAAAAAAAGAGAGATTAGTGATAATATCCATGGTAAATAAGGTGTTTTCCTACTTTGGAGTATGTGGGATATGTTTCGTTTAATATTGGGACTTAGTGTTCACTTGGGTTTTATTAATACCTGGAAGAGGATATACTTTGTATTTGGGGGAGAATACTATACATTGACCATCGTGGGTAAGGTGGAATAATTTTTCGTGGGTGTATGGATACAGAGACATGTATACTAGGAGACTTACGTTTATTTTAGTCTTATTGTTAGCTATTTCGAAGCACAATATTCTTCCTGGGAATGAAATTTTAGTTACTTGGGATATGTTAATTTTATGTGGACTCTATGAGTTGCGGTCACCTTAGAGGCAGGATTGCTTGGGAATTTGTGTTCGTCGCAGTCGTAAGGATTATTGTGATAAAAATTTTATGGGTGAGCTTAGCTTTGAAACAATAAATTACAATGGGAAATTAATTCATGCAAGAACCTTTAGAAAGTTAAAAATGCTTAAGGAAGCATCATGTGAGTGCGATTAGAAAATGTTGAATAACTCAAGGAGGTATATACGCCTGAATAAACTCAAAGTTATGGAATAAATCGGGCGATGCTCAAGTGGGAGCAAAAGTATTTTATGAGAAAATCATGTGCGAGATAACGTAATGGTATAATTTGGGAAAAGTATTGTCGTAGCAAGCGTAGGCAACAAATTAGAAGTGAGGTTATTGATAGTTTCAATTATTAAGATTGTATATGATCGTGTGTAATGTTGGTATAGTGACATCGTCATTAAAGTGGTAATGGTAGACCTGATTAGGGCGAGTATACCTTTGGAGACTTAGAAACAACTAAGTACTTTATAAAGTAAATATGAGCATGGGATGTCCTATCTAGATTGCTAAAATTGCGATATCAAGTATAGTAAGGTTGGTTGACTCTATAGGAGTTTAGTATCTCTTATAACGAAATAAGTGGTTGGATTGAAAAATAGAAAATATTGAAAATTATATGAATAGCGTAAATGGTTATTTTTATCATTCCTTTGCCTTGGGCCGATAGACCTCGATGATCGACTAAGCCTTATAGTAGTGAATCGGGAGGGTTAATTGTTTGAATTTCCCTTGCAAGACATCTCAGGCACGAAATTGTCAAAAGTCAGGAATTAAGGGAAGTCGGATACTAGGGTAATCATTTTATGTACATATGTGGTGGTATACTTGTGGTATAATTTTCTTGGTATTAATGGTACATATTAGAAGTATATGTGGCATTCATATTTGTTAATGGTACGTGTGTGCATGTATTTAAGGTGAAATATAGGGGCACCTCATTGATGTTATGATAGGCATAGATGAGCCTTTTCATTTATCTCATAGGCTATGAGTATGGACTAATTGGGTATAAGCATGATTTAACGGTGAAAATAATATATGACTTTATGCTACCTTGAATTTCAAGAACGGAATTCCAGTGTAAGGGGGGAAAAAGTATACCCCGGATATTTTTGGAATAAAATAAAGATTTGATAAGGATTAAATTAATTCGGTGAAATTAATTAATCTGGGCTTACGAGTAATTAAACTCAATATTATTTATAAAGTTTAGAATTTGACTTTAATGATTTGGAAAAAATCAAACGGGTTTTTTTTTTATATAAAAAGGTATTTGGGTGTGTCACGACACAATTAAATATATTATTGGGATAATATATATGTATATATATATATACCCCATGACCATTTCTAAGGGTCTAAAATACACAAACGGACCCGTAATACCTCTCACAGTGCATCCTAAATATTTTATCCCAACAATGACAGACCCAAATACCTTTTTATTTAAAAAAAATCCCGTTTGATTTTTTCCAAATCATTAAAGTGAATATCTAAACTTTATAAATAATATTGAGTTTAATTACTCGTAAGCCCTGATTAATTAATTTCACCGAATTAATTTAATCCTTATCAAAATTTTATTTTATTCCAAAAATATCTGGGGTATACATTCTCCCCCCTTACAACGGAATTTTGTTCTCGGAATTTGAGGTAGCATAAAGTCATATATTATTTGCACCATTAAATCATGCTTATACCCAATCAGTCCATACTCATAGTCTATGAGATAAATGAAAAGGCTCATCTATGTCTATGATAACATCAATGAGGTGCCCATATATTTTACCCTAAATACATGCACAGACGTACCATTAACAAATATGAATGGCACATATACTTCTAATATGTACCATTAATACGAAGCAAATTATACCACAAGTATACCACCACATATGTACATAAAATGATTACCCTAGTATCCGACTTCCCTTAATTTTTTACTTTTGACAATTTCGTGCCTGGGATGTCTTGCGAGCGAAATCCAAACAAGTAACCCTCCCGATACATTACTATAAGGCTTAGTCGATCATCGAGGTCTATCGGGCTAGTTATATATATATATATGTGTGTGTGTATGTGTGTGTGTGTGTGTGTGTGTGTGTGAGAGTGAGTTGGGTAGTTATTGAAGTTGAAAGGTTATATGTTCTTAGTTTAATTCGTGGAATACACACACGGAATCCAATTTTAATATTAGCTAAGAAGTGGTATTCTCCAATTTAATTTATTTAGCAAATTCACAAGTTCGCAAGAACAAATTTCAATTATTGCAATGGGATTGTTAAGATGGCTAATTAAAATAAAATTATTCCAATTTTAACCATTTTATCCTAAGCATACATCTAGGTGATTTAATAAATTAAAGTGCCAAATTCCCAACCACAACGCGCCGATGTACGAGGAAAACCCAAATGGGAAAAACCTCGGACGGCTTGGTCTAGACAAAATCCACTACACAATAGGTTTTACAAGAGACTCAAAAGACTTACAGACATTGACTCACTCAAGACATGCTTATTCCTTCCTCGACCTCCAGATTTGTAGTACGCGAAGCTCCAACGCGTTGCTCGATACTCCTCATGTCGCGGTATCCACCGAAGCCCAAAACCACTGTCTCCACTAAGCTTGAATGCAGAGAGCCACCGCAAACTTGCTTGTTGAATGTCAAGTTGATTGAAGGGGTTTTGTTTCAAAAGTTGATAAAAGTGTTGGAGTTTGATTTTACCAAAGAGAGGGAAGTTATGAAAAATGCTCTCTAGAGAATATGGAACTTCCTTGTCTTTTGAAACTCATTTTTGTCCATATAATATAACTGAAAAAGTAGTGGACCAAAAAAGTTGTGGGAAAATAACTGCTTAAAAATAAGTTAAAAAATTCAGATCTGGCAGAACTCGTTCGAACGAGTTATCTAATGAAATTCCAGTATCGAATTAGATAGGTCGTAAGAAATTTCGTTCGAACGAGATTGTTCGAACGACCTTTCTAACGAACTTCTAACGATTTTCCAGTATAGCCTGGGGATTGTCGTTAGATCCAGGTCGTTCGAACTACCTGGATAAAACTTTGAACGAGATTTCTGATTTTGTAATAAATGGTTGAAATTAATTTCAAAGATAGTTCTTTATGAAAAAAATACTTATTTACAAACATTTCCCTATGTGAAAATTTCTTGATTAAACAAAATACTCCAACACATAAAATATATTTTGGACATATACCTTTTTGGAATAGCGAGCATGACGTACATATTGATGACGCATGAACCTTGGATGCAATGCTCGAATCTTTACGTTATATGATGCTTGATGAGGAATGATCCAAAATTATTTTGTCCAACGGAATGTAGCCAATAAAACAAATGACTCGATTGGAAATTTGTCCTTACAAATATCCCCCTTTGGCTATTCCGAGAGAAAACATAATTAATCAAAAATAAATAAAAAGACTGAATTTGCTAAGCCAGCCGTCAAGACGATTCTAAAGCCCGTCCCAAAACCCCCCCAAAAAAATAGACTCATTGACACGACTAACTATGCTGCAAGAGAGTAGGAGATGTATCCTACACACATGAAACAACAAATTCATAAACGCATGGGGAAGTAGAGAATGTAACATATATACCACAATGAGTTAGCATATGTTGTGAATAGTAAATGAACTTCCCTTAAACTATGCATATATTGAATATTAAGGAATTAACTCCCCCTAAATTATAACATCCCATTAATTAATACAACTCCCCCTAAATATGAATTCGTCATCTAAATTTGAGTTCCAATTAATTAATTAATGATTCTCCCCCTTTTTGTCCGGAAAAGACAAAGGGATAAATGCCCTGCAGGTGAAAAGAGAATAGAGATAACAATAGGCAATAAACCAATAAAGAGGACGAAATAGTAGTAACAAAGGAAATAACATGAGGATGCATTAATCAATAAGGGAAATGCCAAATAGTCAAGGTGCATACATCATAAGGAGAAATATCCAAACCAAGTGAGATAATACACGAAATAAAATATCCATTCATCCTCAAAAGTACATGGAAACAGGAAATTAAAAACAAAGTACATCAAGGGGCAGGAGCAGGGGCATCAGGTGGAGTATCATCAGGAAGAGAGACGGAACCGGAACCGGAATCGGAAGAGCATCCACCTTGGTGCATCTCCATACGGTGAATGGCATCAAGATGCTCTAACAAGAGAGAGTCCCGACGAGCCTGGGCTTCATCTCGTCGCGCTTGAGCTTCCTCCCGGTGAGCTTGTGCCTCACGATCCTGCTGCATAGAAACTAAAAGCTCCTACAAAAGCGCCTTGTCTTGACGTCTATCCTCCTGAATCTGTTCATCCTATGAACGAACAAACAAAAGATTCTTTGACTCGATCGGTGAGGGAGCATAGGAAGGGGAGGGGCGATGGATAGAGCGAGAGGGTACGGGACGACTGGGGGCAGGGTGAGTGGAAGTGGCGGAGTGAAAGGAGGTGGAGGGAGTGAGGTGAGGGGTATCGGGGGGCAAATGGTCCCGAGACCGGCTGATCGAGGACATGTCAATGGTTTGATATTTGGTGACGGGGATGTCAGTGGATAGGTGGGGGCAGCCGGGGGCAAGACATAATCGGGTAATGATAGCCGAAAATGGGAAGGCCTGGCGAGCAGGACTGGAAGAAAGGATCCTAACTGTCCGAATGACACTAAAGATGAAGGCGGGGAGGTCGAAGTCAGCCCGAATGCTAATGGTAAACATAAGGTCCACGTGATGTTTGGTTATTTGGGTTGTGTTTGCACGTGGAATAAGACAGGCACACACGATCCAATTAAGGACCATAAAATCAGGATGTAAATGTTTGTGGAAGATGGTGACAGTGTCGGGAGGGAGGAACCTAAACACGGTTCTTATAACGAGGGAAGGGTCGGGACGAGTATTGGAGGTCCAAGGGTAGGAGGGATTAGTGACCCTAGTAAGGGGATGAGTTGAGCTATCGATTCGGGAGAGACAATAATCTCCCTACCGCGCACCTTAGAATAAATGTGATTATCCTTATCATGCATCCCAAAATAAAATTCCCGAATGAGGTCGGGAAAAACAGTGTCCGTGAGAGAGAAGAGGGGATCCCACCCTAAATCAGAAATCCACGAATGCACAGTGGTGCCGTGGAGGGATTGGAGATTAATAATTTTCTCTCGAACAATAGAGCGTGTAGCGAAACCTTGTGTGCGATATAGAGTGTGTGCTGAGAGTGACCTCCAACGCAGTATAAGGTCAGGTATAGCTGCATTGGCGTTGGACTCCTCATCAGAGGAGGAGGAGCGTTCCTCGGGGGAATTACTAATACGACGTTGGCGACGGTTACGGGCCATGTTAAACAAGAATAAGACTAGAACCTACCCGAACAAAATTCCAACCAAACCACCAATCACACCAACAAATCAACAACCAATCCAACAACCCATCAGTAATAAGCACATCCGCCGTTAAAAAAAATAAAAAATAAATAGTTAAGATAAATTCCATGAAATTAAAAAAAAATAATTGGAGAAAAACTGATAATATCATGGAATAGAGCTTAACCAGGGGCAACATACACAAAATCAGATAAAATAAAAGGACCCCAAAGAAATTAAAGACATATACACAAATGTATATATAAAATTGGGTAAGAAAAAAAAATCGATTTGGTTTTAAAAATGAGACCCAATAGCATATATATAAATATGTGTAGATGTATATATAAGTATATATGGGTATATATATATATATATATATATATATATAGAGAGAGAGAGAGAGAGAGAGAGATAAATATATATAAATGGAGAGAAAAAGAAAAAAAATATACCTCGAAGGGAAGAGGGAGACTCCAAACAGCAAATTGACACAACAAGGGGTGGACGAAATGGATAGTGGTGGTAATGGGAGAATGAGAATGAGAAGTTGAGGTAAATAGAGGAGGTGAAGGGAAGTTGAGGCGTGGGAGAATGAGAGAGTATGGCAGAGAGAGGGATAGTGGGTAATGGGTTAAGGGATAAAGGTAGAGTGGAAGAGAGTGGGAAAAGTGGGAAGAAATATTGGAAAATGGGAAACGTGGGCAGAAATAAGGATTGAGGCGGCAGTTTATTGGGAAGAGCAATCGCAGATTTTAAACCCAGGTCGTTCGAACGAGTGATGTCGTTCGAATGAGGTATTTCGAATGAAGTTCCAGTAGCGGATTGGGAATTTCGTTAGATATATCGTTAGAAGTTCGTTCGAACGACATTATAAACGAAATTACGAACGAAGTTCCAGTATGGGGTTAGAGATTTCGTTAGAAATCTCGTTTGAACGAGAATTTCTGACGAAAATCAATATTTTAAAATAAAAATAAAGATAAGATAGTTTTAAAAATAATATAAGGACAATAATTGGGAAGGCTAGAAAGATGCCAAAATGTGATTTTTAATAGTCCTAGCTTGTGTCAACATATCCAAATGGTGGGAGCGAGAATGTAGCGGTGTGAACACTACGAGTGAGAGTTTTTAGCCACAAAAATGTACAAATGCGGAATGCCAAACAACATATAAGTGCAATATTCACTCACATTAGCCTTGTGTCAGAAAGGAAATATTATTAAACACTTAAACACGAATGCATCAAGCATACAAAATAGATGATTCTCTCGCCAATAATGTCACAATGAGAAAGCAATGAATCGATAAAATGTGCATGCCCATTGATCTTCAACTTATATCTCCCATGAGCAACAATAGATTGAGACAATTCTTTTTGAAGAATCAATCAAGCTAATTATTTTGGCCTTGGCATTATATCATTTTCAATACTTCTATTTTAGGCAAACAATCGAGAATGAAAATGGAGGCTTTTCACGCAAAAACTTTATGTTTTTCGCAGCCCGAGTCCATTGCTTGAAACGAAAACCAACCGGAAGAATATAATCACTTTTGTTTCAATCCGGGCAACGGATGATCATGCACAATTTCGATTGCTTATAACAAATGTGACAGGATTGATAAGACAACACCAAATCTCATTTTGGAAGTACAATCTGAACAAGATATCCGCAATATTTCATGAACGGTGTGTGCAAAAGGCAAAGTTGTGAGGAAATCACAGAAATATATATCATATAAGAGCATTTTTGTGCACAAGATAAACAAGGTATGGATTAACTACTCATCAAAGGCCACATGGACATGGAAATAGATAAGGATCCGAATACATCGACCACAAAGCCATATGGACAAAAATTTTGAAAGGTTTTCTAACCATTCCCGTTTTTTCTTTAAAAATAAAAGAAAAATATTTTTGAGATTTTGGATAAAATATATACAAAAGAAATCTAGTTCATAGGTATAAAAAACTCAATCAATGGAGCAAACCCCAATTGATTTCCTAAGGTTTTCAAACCTAAGGGCATCTAGAGGTTTAGTAAAGATATCGGACAATTGTTGATCGGTTGGAACGAAGCTTAGAGAAACAATTTTCTCTTTAACCAAGTCAGGAATGAAATGTTCACGGATCCTAATATGCTTGCTTCTAGAATGTTGAAAGGGATTACGGGAAATATGAATTGCACTAGTATTGTCGCAATTAAATAGTCATAGTTCCTTTGGAAATACCGTAATCTTCCAACATTTGTTTCATCCAAATGAGTTGAGTGCAACAACTCCCGGCAGCAATGTATTCGACCTCCACCGTGGACAAAGAAATAGAATTTTGTTTCTTGCGCATCCATGAGAAAAGTGCACTTCCAAAATAGAAACAACCGCCAGATGTACTTTTACATCCATCAACATCTCTTGCCCAATCGGCATCCGAATAGGCCGATAGACAACCATTTGTGTCGAAGGAATACCAAATTCCAAAAGACAGGGTCCCACTCACATATTTGATAATACATTTAATGGCAAGTAAATGAGACTCTTTTGGAGCGGCTTGATAGCGTGCACACACTCCTACCCTAAAGGAAATATCCGGACGACTAGCGGTTAGGTAAAGCAAACTACCTATCATACTTCTAAAAAGTGTGTGCTCTACATCCTTTCCTTCGGTATCCTTATTAAGTTTAATTGATGAACTCATACGAGTACGAGCATGTTTAGAGGATTCAAGTTTAAATTTCTTAATAAGGTCTTTAGCATACTTAGTTTGGGACAAAAATATCCCACTTTCGAGTTGATAAACTTGAAGACCTAGAAAGAAAGTAAGTTCACCTACCATACTCATCTCAAATTCATTGTGCATTTCTTTTGAAAAAATTTGAGTATGTTTGTCACACGTAGACCCAAAGACTATGTCGTCGACATATACTTGATCAACTAGGATAGCATTTTCATCACGACGAACCAAAAGTGTCATATCTACTCCCCCTCTCAAAAAGCCACGACAAAGGAGATAAGAAGTGAGTCTTTCATACCAAGCACGGGGTGCTTGTTTCAAGCCATATAGAGCTTTCTTTAGGAAGAAGACATGAGTAGGATGTTTTGGGTCCTCAAACCCTTTTGGTTGTTCAACATATACTTCCTCTTGAATAATAACATTTAAAAAGGTACTTTTTACATCCATTTGATATAATTTAAATTGAAGGTGACATGCTATGGCGAGTAAAAGGCGAACCGATTCTAACGTAGCAACAGGAGCAAAAGTTTCTTCAAAGTCAACACCTTCTATTTGGGTGTATCCTTGTGCAACCAATCTAGCTTTATTTCTAACAATGACACCATTTTCATCCATTTTATTTTTCAAAATCCATTTGGTGCCAATGACATTTGTATTAGAAGGCCTAGGGACTAATTCCCAAACATCATTTTTCTTAAATTGAAACAGTTCTTCTTGCATAGCATTAATCCAATGTTCATCTTTTAATGCTTCTTTAATGTTTTTTGGTTCAATTTTAGAAGTATAGTAGAGATAGGTAACTTCATTTTTTAATTGCGCCCTAGTCTTGATACCTACCTTGGGATCTCCTATAATTTTTGAAGTGTCATGACTTTAATGCACCCAAGGAGTAGGATCCTTTTTCTCAGTAGTTGGAACAACCAAGTCATTTTGAGATTCAATACTTTCAATATTTGACACAACATCACACTCACATGGCAAATCTTCCTCATTATCAATTGATGTGGTTGAAGCATCATCTTTTATGACAACATTAATTGATTCCATGACTTTAGAGCTACTTAAGTTGAATACTCTAAAGGTTCTACTATTTTGAGAATATCCTAGGAATATATCTTCATCACTCCTTGAGTCAAATTTTCCTAGAAGTTCTCTACCTCGAAGAATATATCATGGACTACCAAACACTCTATAATAGGAAAAATTAGGTTTCTTACCATCCACAATTCATATGGAGTTTTGTTAGTGTTCGAACGCACGTAAACCCTATTTACGGTGTGACATGAAGTGTTAACCGCTTCGGCCCAAAACCTACAGGTCACATTTCTTCCTAGGAGCATAGATCTTGCCATTTCTTGGATCGTTCAATTTTTTCTTTCAACTATACCATTTTGTTGTGGAGTTCGAACGACCGAGAATTCATGTTTAATTCCTATTTCATCTCAAAAGGCATTCACACTGGATTCCATGAATTCGGTTCCATTATCACTCCTAAAGCGGTTTATGGTAACACCATGTTGATTTTGAAGATTTCTACACTTAAAAGTAAGAAAATCAACTGTCTCAAATTTTTCTCTTAGAAAGCCTACAATAGAGTACCTAGAGAAGTCATCCACCATTACTAAGATATATCTTTTTCCTCCTATGCTCTTGGTACGAGTGGGACCCATAAGGTCCATGTGTATCAATTCTAAGACACGAGAGGTTGTTATTGTAAGAGGGTACTTTAGATTATAAATGGAGTCGTGATCCCCTATTGAGTATGGTAATGATAAGTCAGTTGGTTAAAGCTTAGGATTAATGACAGAACATATAAACATGAACCCAATGAAGGCAAACTCAGCTTAAACTCCTAAAATCTCTCGTGTATAACTCAGGTAATAATAATGGACTTTAGAAGTGGCTTAGCTAGAGGGAGAGGGAAGTAAGCACCCTAGATACACCATGGCGGGCAGGTAGAAACACACAAAACACCCTCAAGAATCTCTGTCAAGTATTAAAAGCTTCGTAATAAATGACAATGGTGAGTCAGTGAACTCTCTAGTTTGCAATAACTCTTTTCAATTCTCAAAGGGATCATCCTTTCTTAGAGGTGGTTGGGGTCCTTAAATAGCCCACCACACCACCCCCGAGACAACTCAGTCATTGAAGACTATGAAAGACATCCCTCGTACTTTATGTCACAGCATTAAATGCCTGATGCACTAGTTGTCTCCACGTCATAAACATTAAATGCCAAGACATGCTTTTTGCCTAACCACTGTGTGTCAGGGGGCTGTTGTCGCAGCGGTGGCTTACCAACTGACTGACAGCCCCAAATACCACGGTGGTTTACTCAAGTGCAGGTCTGACATTCTTTAGCTGACTAGTGACATCACCTATAGTAGGTGTGACATTAAGTAGAGGGCTACTTGGTTTATGACTCAACGCCCGATGGAACTCCAAGCTGCTCCGCTTGAGGTTCCACGGTCAGGGTCCTTCGGTGTTTTACCATGTGTATCTAAGATGGTCAGGACAAGTCCCAACGGTGCCTTACTTCTCAATCCTCCAAACCAGGTCCCTTGAATGTTCCCACAGTGAGGTCATTCGATAGAGCATGAAAGCTCTCCCAGTCCCTGCCAAGCCTGGTCTCTCGCAAGTACCGTTTGACCTCATACAAACTCTTTTGTTATTATCGTTATGTCATTACAACCGTTAAAGCATACAGAAATCAATAATGAAAATACAATGTGACTAATACAACAAGCTAAAATATGAGCTACCACGTCAAGCTGCCTCGCTGAGTTGCCACGCTTGAGCTGCCTCGGTTGCTTAATCTCGAACACTGTTGCTAATCGGGAATTTGTCCCTAATCTCGGGGTTACCTTCAAGCCCCCTCTACATTTGCCCCCTCGGGGAGAGATTTGTTGGGACAAGAAATGTCTGCACGAAATGACTCAACTTGATGGATTTTTCTTTGTGTAACCGTTGGGACATCTTCTTCGTTGGGGCCTTGTTAGATAAGTCTGACAAAAAGGTTGGCGCCAAAAACTCAAGCTTGCTGAAGAAGGCAACGCTTCCTGTTCTCTACGCGTCATTTCATTAATGACATGGCGCTGTCTTTTTAACTGTCAAAGCGCTTCCCGAAGTGCCACGTGTTCATATGAAATGATTACAGGCGGCCGTGCAAGTGCGAGGGTGGGGAAATCTAAACGTCTAACTCGAAATTCTCAACAGCCATATTCAAAATACTTTGAACCTTCTCCTTTGTTTTTTTCTTACTTCGTTATTATCTTCTTCCTCAGACTGTCGCTTCTTTTCTAGAAAGAGAGAGAGAGATTCCATTGTTGCAATAGCTTTATTCTTCATCTGCTATACCACCACTTGTGATCGTCCGTCTCCATTCTTGCTCTCAATCCCTTTTTTTCTCGAAGCTTTCTCTGTTACAGCTTCACTGTTTGTCATGGCATCTTCAAGCAACCCCATAATTTCCGCCACCAGTGTTCCGTCTGCCACCACCACTGCTGCCTCCGCCCTGGGTGCTGCTCGCCAAGAACAGCTGAAATTTTACCGTCGCTCTCCCATTTTTGGGGAGGGTGATGGCTTTGCTGTTGCCTGTAAGGCTATCTATTTTTCCTCCAAGTTTGACGCCCTCTTGTTGGGTGATGAGGACGAAGAGGTGTCTAAGTGGGGATTTCTACCCCCAGAAGGAACTCTCAGATTTTGCTTGGAGCGAGGGGACTTCCCATGGTCCCATATTGATTTTGAAGCACCCGGGGGGTCCCCCGCGCACTTTGCTTCCTGGAACTCTCACATGAAGAGTTCTTATGTTGATGTCCTTGCTAATATCGGCCTTCAACGGGCTAGATGGTTTGGTAAGTTTACTCTATCAAAGAACAACGCTGCCCTGCCTATACTGGTCTCTCGCTGGAACGTGGATACTCATACGTTCATTGTTGCCTGGGGTGAGTTTACTATAACTCTGGAGGACGTATGCGAGCTCCTGGGCCTCGATGCAACAGGCCATGAGCCTTACACCGATGAGGCTCTTGATGCTCGAGAGACTACAGATCATTTGGAGTTGGATCGCATATGTCGAAGCTGCATCGGTTCTTCCAACAAAGCTACTTTCTCTCCCTTGATCAATTATTTCTTCAAGGGTGCTGGTGAAGGCAGTTCCTCATCAACTGCCCCTGGTCAAGGTACGCCGTTGGAGCTTCCCGCCTACATTCTTGTGATTCTTTCCCGTTTCTTTTTGACGGGCAAGCCCAATGACCAGCCCCGAAGGGACCTTATCAACCTGTCCCTTCGCTTAGCTCGAGGCATAAAGCTTACCCTGGCTGTAATTGCCTTGGGATCCCTGTACACCTGGTTGGATAGGGCTTTATTTAACATGGAACGCTCCATTGGCCGTTATAACTTAGCCAATTTTTCCAACAGTGTGCTTCTGACTAGCTTTCTCTACTTCCGCTTTCATGCCGTAGCGGCCAAGCCCAACAGTCCTCCTTCAGCTGAAACAATTTTGTCTCCTCGGTCCTTCATTTATCATAAGAGACAAAGCCGAAAGGAGTTTATTTCCGTGATTGATCGTTTTGAGAGTTTCGTTATGAGGCCTTATCAAGAAGAGGCCTTTTTTCATACTTGTAAATTTTTCCATCATGATGCCAGAGTGATACGGGACCCTTCTCCCGACATTGAGGATCCCTCACTTGTCGTGGTTCTTCTCCTTTCTCCTGGATATCTGCCCTCCTACACCGAGTGGGGATACTCGAGCGAGCATTATAACCCCAACCGATGCAGCCATCAGTTTGGGTTTGACCAGGGGGTGCCACGTCCAGTTTTCCAATCATCAAACCCCAACGTCTCCTTTGGCTAGGCATGCTCCTTGTTTTCTTCGACTGCTGCGTGGGGGATATCTTCAACAATGGCTGGGCGTGTCACCATTCCCAGTATTAATAGGCATGGGGATGTGACCCCTTTATTTGCCACCAAGTATTGGCCAAAACAACTAGCTGAAATTGCTAAGTTCATTGAGGGAGAGCGGATGTGCCCTCCCATTTATTCATTCTCTGCCCTAGAGTTGGGGCTAAAAGGCAACTCTGTGCTTGGGATAGAATTCCCCCCAAGTTCAACCCACAAAGAACCTCCTACCGAGCTTCCCCCACTTTGCCCCATGGTTCCAGTTACAACGCCAAGACCGAGGACTCTTGCTATTTCGAAGAAGGCTGCCCCCTCTACTACAGTTACTACCCACGAGGGGGCTTCTCCACCACCTGCCAAGAGGGCAAAAACGGCCCGGAGTGGGTTATCCAAGTCGAAGTCCCAAAAGCCCAAAACTCCTGTAGCGGCTCTTCCCATAGCCTCCGTTCCACCTCCCATGCCTGCCGAGATGGCTGAGCATGTAAGGAGGGAGGCCCAAGCAGAGCTAGACCGAATAAATGCCGAGTATCAACGGCATGCCGTCGTTGTCCCCTCCTCCGTTGCTTTTCCCACGGTGGTGGTGGATCCTTCAGAGCCAACGGCTAGGAAGAGGAAGAGTTCCATGGTTCCTCAAGGGGTCAGTATTAGTGCTGCTGGCTCGAGGAAGAAGACTCTGGGCACCAAGTCCCAGAAGAAACGGACTCCTGAGGTACACTCGACCCCTGAGGTGCAATCCACCCCTGCCCCCTCAGTTGCTGCTACTCCTCCCTCTTCGCCCGTGGTCGTGTCTTCTCATTCTCCTTCTGAATCGGAGGTATGTATGCCTGATTTAGTTATTATTGCCCTTTTGCTTAAGGAGGACTATCTTTACTTATACATATATTTTCCCTTCTCTTTTTTTGTTTTTGAAAATTGTGGTGCAGGGAGCTGAAATAGAAAGACCAGACCCTTCCAGTCCTCCCGTGAGCCCTTTTGTGGGGGGACGCTTCGGTGCATCTCATACCGATGTGACTCCTCCCCGTTCCCCCATGACAGGGCTTACGTATTCTCGCCGTGGAGTCAGCCAACGTACGAGGGAAGTCATTGTGGGAGGTGATGCCGTTGACCCTGCGAGTGATTCCTCGCTTGAAGTGGTAACCCTGCCCGAAGTGGCACATCCCGAGATAACACCCTTGGTCCCTTCTGATTTACAGGCCTCACCTGAGGTTCCTCTGCCCATTGTTCCTATTGAGGAGAGTGGACCCGAGGTATGGTTTCCTCTTTAATTTGTTTATTATTGTCCTTGGTCCCATTATTTTCTTATTTGGCCTACTGAACACTGAGGTGTTTTTGTGCACCCCAGGTTGAAATGTCCTCGCTGTTGGCAAGCGTTCTTCTTCCAACGACGCTGATGAGACCTCTAACTGCCATTCCTCTTTTTAGTATCATAACTGAGGTAAGTAGCACGTAGGGGTATTCTTCATATTTTCTGTGCTCATTCTTCTTTACTAACTTTTGGCTTTTTTCACAGTTTTCTCCCGATCTTGCACCAACTCCTGCAGTGAGGGCCCAGGTTGGTGTGTTTACAGCTGCTCCTGATATGGCTTTGTTTGAGGGCTCAGTGTCTTCCCATGATGAACCCAATATGCTGGCCCTTGTTCCCTATACGGGTGATCAGGTTTTGACAAGAGTGGAGGCTTCTGCGTCCAGGGACCCCGTTATGGCTTCTGGGGTAATAATCTCTCCCCCAACGATTCCTCTCCCTGTGGCTAGGGGTGGCAATTTTTGACACGACACGATAACCCGACACGAACTCGACACGAAGTTAGTGGGTTAGGGTTGATGATTTCTTGACACGAACTCGAATATGACACGACCCTCCAACACGAATAATAAACGGGTTGGGTTAGTGTCAAACACGTATAACTCAAAAATGACACGAATAGACCCGCTTAACTCGTATTTTATGGAGAATATATTAGATAATTTATATATCTTGATAGGCATTCTATAAAATTCATGGAAAATCGGATGATAAATTATTTATGTGTTGAAAGAAGTTGAAATTAATTAAATTTAAGTTATTATAGGCCTATGATTGGTATGATTGATTAACAGAGAAGAAAAAAATTATTTTATATTTTACTTAATGGGTTATGCGGGTCAACCCGAACACGACACGATAATAAATAGGTCGGGTTAGTGTTTGCTCATCTGACACGATTAGTTAAATGGGTCGGGTTAGGGTTGACTAATACTTGACACGAACCCGACATGACACGACCCGAACACGACACGACGCACACGAATTGCCACCCCTACCTGTGGCTGCCTCAAATGCTCCCGTTGTGACTGAGGTATATTTTCCTTGCTATCTTTTGTTAAGATTTTCCATAATCTCCATCTTATGATTTTTCATAAGATTGTTCTTAAACTCCCCCTTATAACGGTGACTTAACAACGAAAACACTTGTTAAGTTTTTTCATAAACCCCACCTTATAACGGTGACTTAACAACGAAAACACTTGTTAAGTTTTTTTTTTCACAAACTCCACCTTATAACGGTGACTTAACAACGAAAGCGCTTGTTAAGATTTTTCATAAACTCCACCTTATAAGGGTGACTTAACAACGAAAACACTAGTTAAGATTTTTTTCGCAAACTCCACCTTATAACGGTGACTTAACAACGAAAGCGCTTGTTAAGATTTTTTCACAAACTCCACCTTATAACGGTGACTTAACAACGAAAGCGCTTGTTAAGATTTTTCATGAACTCCACCTTATAACGGTGACTTAACAACGAAAGCGCTTGTTAAGATTTTTTTCACAAACTCCACCTTATAACGGTGACTTATCAACGAAAACACTTGTTAAGTTTTTATTCATAATTCCATTATTTGGGCTTTTTCTTTTCAGGTTGCTCGGGAAAATTCGCCCCCAGTTCTCTCACCTGTAGGCTCGCCCTTCCGAGAACCTGATGTTTAGGAAAATTCTATTCATGATGATCAAGGTTCTAAGACTGGTGCTGCAGCCGAGAGCGAGTCTGGGTGCGAGCTGCCTCTTCTCGACCTGGCTCCTCATGCGTTCTGCCTCATGGTGCTTCGGCAGTCTCCTCAAATTTCTGTCAACCATCGCTTGGTGATCGAGCAACTGGTGAATCGTCATCCTGAGACCTTCACACCAGATTGCCTGCGCTCCAATATTCATGTGATGAGTCACAGACTGCAAGGCATGGCGATCGTTGTTGCTGAAATTGTCGGTACCCCTACTGCAAGTGTTACCAGATCCCTTCTTAACCAATTTCTGGGTTTTCTGAAGGAGTTGGGACGTGATGGTTTCCGTTTTGACTGGATTATAATGTATCTGAAGACCTTGAAGAACCAGCAACTGATCGTCCAGAGGGAGGTGTTACGAAAGCACCAGAGGACCACCAAGCTGAGGAAGCTAGGTTGGTTGCATTGGCACCTCTTTTGGAAGCAGTGGATTAAGAGGTGAAGGATGCCGAAGAAGCTTTGTGCCTGGCCAAACTGAAGCGTGAGAGACTCCTGATCGAACGTAAGCAAGTGCAAACGAGGCTGTAGGTTTCCATTCACGCCCAACGGTCTTTCACAGCAGCTTCTTCGGGCCTGCCTGGAGATTTTTTTTTCCTCAGATTTATCTTTTCTTTTAGGATAGTTACTTCTTGTATACAGATCCTTTACTGCTTTTGTCTATGTAATTCTTGGGCAATAGCTCCCAAAAGAAATTTTGTAATGCTCTATTGTTTATGAATGAAGAACATATACTTTTCAATCCCTTCGCGTGCTGTGACTGCTGTTGTGTGCTATAGAGTTTTATATTTCTGCAATTCCTCCATTATTCTAAAAAAAATGTCACCCAAAACTTGTACATTTATAACAATATCTAGTCATAACATCAGTTCAAACTTGGTTGTTTTACACATGATAAACCTTCAGCCACTTATTGTTAATCTTAAATGGCTTGTCTTCTTCTAACTTCGAAATTAAGCAATAACCTGAGTCATGCGCTTCCTTCACAACGTAAGGTACCTCCCAGTTGGCTGCGAACTTTGGTAGAGGAAGTCCCCTGATGTGCTTTACTGCCTCTTTCAATACGAGGTCTCCTTCCACGAACTTCCTTGGTCTCACCAAGTTGTCATATGCCCTGGAGAGTTATTTCGTATATATTTGAAAGTGTTGCATCGAGTTATCTCTGTGCTCATCCAACGCTTCCAGCTGTACATGTCTACTGTTAGGGAGCATGCTACTTCTCAAGGCATAACGGGCAGAGGGAACTTCCAATTCTACTAGGAGGATTGCCTCAGCCCCATAGACAAGAGAGAACGGCATGTATCCTATGGGTTTTCGCTTGGTTGTTCGATAGGCCCACAAGACAGCTGGTATCTTGTCGTCCCATGCCCCTGGAAAGTCTTCCATCATCTTGGCCAAAATATTAATCAGGGTTTTGTTAGTTGCTTCGGCCTGACCATTTCCCTTTGGGTATGCCACCGTTTAAGTATGATGAACAATGGAGTATTTGTCCGTGAGCATTGTTACATCAGAATTAACGAAGGAGGTCCCATTATCCGAGAGAATTACTTTTGGGATCCCAAAATGGAAAATGATGTATTCTCTGATGAAGTTGCTCACCACCCCAACCGTTGCCCGTTTGAGTGGTATTGCCTCGGCCCATTTTGTGAAACATTCTGTTGCTACTAGTATCCATATCTTGCCTCTCGAAGAGGGGTGGATTGCCCCCACCAGGTCGAACGCCCAAGTATGAAATGGATAGGGCGTTGATAGAGAGTGCAAGTCTGCTGATGGGGCATGGATCATATTCCCATGAAATTGGCAAGCCTTGCATTTTCGAACAAACTCAGCAGAGTCTTTCTCCATTGTTGGCCAATATTACCCCAATGTCATCAACTGATCATACAGCTTGGCACCTCCTATATGTGTTGGATCATGCGCTTGTTTGAGGACCTCCACTGCTTCTTCCCTTGTGACACATCGCAAGGCCTGTTAAAGTACCCCTTTCGATAAAGCTGCCCCTCCTGGACATAGAACCTTGGAGCCCTTCGCCTCAGACCCATTGCATCTATTTTCTCCGTTGGGACAACCCCCTCCTAAATGAAGTCAATGTAGGGCTGCCTCCAGTCCGTTTAAGCTTCAATAAAATGGCACTCAGCTGCTTCGAAGAATAGCTAACACTTATTACATTTCCGTTGTAGCTCTGCCGCATCTTGCTTCATTCTAGGCCAGAAATACCCCTCCCTTTGAACTCTCATGTATAGAGGTATCTCGGTCGTTTCGCAGTGTTCGTTATGCGTCTTCTTCAATATTTGCTCGACCTCCTCTGGGCTAACGCATCTTGACAGCCATCATCCTGTATTTCTAAAATAGAGATTCCCCTGGCATGTAAAATATTGGGCCAACTCTCTTAGCCCCATCGCCCCCTCACCAGACTCCAATTGTATCTTAATATCCCTTCTCCAACCCACTTCTTCCTCCATTGGTAGTATTGACTGTACTACCGAAGGGCTGTTCTTCGTTGGATCACAACTGTAGTCTCATTGGTTTTCATTATCATCTTCTGGGCAATAGTGGCATAGGCGTCGGGATGGCGGTTCATCGTTCTGGGATGTCTCCTGATCTTGGTCCGATGGAACTGGTTGAGGAGCCTTCGAATGATTGCTCGATAGGGCACTAGGCTCATGTGTTTCAACGCATATTCTCCATTTACCTGCTGAATTACCAAGTTCGAGTCACCCTTAATGCAGAGTGAACGAATTCACCTCCGAATAGCCTCTAGAAGCCCTAGTACCAACGCCTCGTACTCTGCTTCGTTATTAGAGCAAGGGAAATCTAGTTTGTAGGAAAGGCAAATCTCTTCCATCCCTTTTGAAAGAACAACCCCTGCTCCTCCCTTCTTTTCTGCCGAAGATTCGTCGAACTGCATCGTCCATTCCTCCTCAGTTGCATCCAGGTAATTGGCCTGCAGATCATCTCCTGGAATGTCTTCCCTAGGTGGCTCAAAGGTTCCTGAAGGGAAGATAGCCAATAAGTCAGCATACGCCTGGCTTTTGATTGTGCGAGGGACCACGCATTTTAAGTCATATTCAGAGAGAATGAGGAACCATCTAGCTGCCCTACCAATCAATATAGTCTTTGCGAGCAAATATCTAATTGGGTCACATCTAGTTACAATATTAATGGTAAAAGACAGCATATAGTGCCTAAGTTTTTGTGCTACAAAGACCAGGGCTAAACAATGCCTTTCTAAGCTAGTATATCTAATTTCTGGCCCATGTATAATTCTGCTGAGGTAGTAAACCGGCCGTTCTTGTCCGTCTACTTCTTGTGCTAGCAGAGCTCCAACGGACCTCGTGGTGGATGTGAGGTATAGCTGCAACGGGGCTCCCGCCTGGGGAGGAACCATGATTTGTGGTGATACGAGCAGCTTTTTCAGCCCAACGAGGGACTTCTGGTGAACCTCTTCCCATATGAATTTCGTGTTCCTTCGTAGCAGCTGCATCAGTGGGTGTGTTATTTCGCCAATCCAGGCATAAATCTCCTAAGGTAGGAGACTTTACCAAGAAAACTTTTCAGCTCCTTCGCCGTTCTTGGACATGGCATTTCTAGGATTGCCCGCTGTTTGTCCTGGTCCATCTGTACCCCTTGTCGATTAACCACGAAGCCTAAAAACTTACCATTTGTTACCCCGAAGACACACCTCAACGGGGTCATCCTTAACTTGTACCTCCTGCACCGAGCAAACACCTTCCTTAAATCGTTCAGATGGGACTTTCCTTCTTCGATTTGATGACCAAGTCGTCCACGTAGAATTCCACAAATTTGTGGAAGAAGTCATTAAAAATGGCCATCATCGTTCTTTGGTACGTAGCTCCGGCGTTCTTGAGTCCAAACAGCATTACCTTGTACATGAAGTTGCCCAATGGCGTTCTGAATGATGTTTTCTCTGCGTCAGAAGGGTCCATCTTAATCTGGTTGTATCCCATATATCCATCCATGAAGATGTACATCTCATGACCAGCTGTGGCGTCTATCAAACTATCGATGGAGGGTAGGGGAAACTCATCCTTAGGGCAGGCCCTATTCAAGTCTCTGAAATCCACGCAGATCCATATTTGGTTTTTGTCTTTCTTCCCTACTGGCACAATGCTAGATAGCCAGAGGGGGTGTTGTATAGGCTTGATAAACCCTGCAGCTAATAAGCGTTGGACCTCTTCTTTAATCTTTAAATCTATTTCAGGCTTGTACGTTCTTTTTTGCCTGCTTTACTGGAATAGCCGAAGGGATCACATTCAACTTGTGGCAGCTCACTTCCTCATCCAACCCTTCCATTTCAGTGTACTTCCATGCGAAGACATTTATGAACTCCCGAATCAGGTTAACCAAGGCTTTTTGTTTCTCCTTAACAAGATCTTTCGATATGAAGATAGGCCTTGGGTCTTCCCCTTCTTCTGCTAGGTTTAGTTGCTCCAACTCTTGTGCCTGGGGCCTTGGTTAGTCTGTCATGTAGTCTGGTTCTTCGGCGACATCTTCTACGAACTCTTGTATGCTAGAGTTGTCTATCACCATACACTGCCCCCGTTGATCCACTAAAAAGCACTCGTATATCGGGTCAACCTCATTGTCAGTCTTTTCGGCCGCCCGTTCACACCATTACAAGCGGTACACCACTTTTCCCTCTTCAGTGACAATCTTCTTGCATTGCCTGCTAGTATCTGTTGCCACGGCCTTTCTCTTCCTTTATCTGGAAGCCTCAGTGATTCTTTCCCCTGAAAAATAACTTAACACACTTTGTCGTTGGACCTCATGCTCGCCTGGGTCTGCCCTAGGCCTCATCTTTTCTTTGAGCTGCTTCGAGATGTTCTGGGGTCGGGGGACCGTCCGGTATGTTTCCTCGATCCTCTTCCCCTCGCCACTCTCATTTAAAGGTCCCATTCTTTCTCTAATCGAGGGGACCCATGCTCCCTCCATTCTCCTCGTTAGAACTCGCACGTCCTCTTTGAGCTCTGTATAAAAGGCTGCATCCACCAAGTGTGCTTCTTCGATAGCGAAAGGCCTCTTAGTTTCCCTAATAGTCACTTCTGTCCCCTTGATATTCACCTTAGCACATTGGTGGTAAGTTGAGGGAACTAACCCTTGGTTGTGCATCCATACTCTCCCTACTAACAAATGATAGGAATTTGCGCTTTCTATTACATGAAATTTGATATGGGAACTCAGATTTCCCATCACTATCCCCACGTTTACATACCCAATGGATTTGGAAGATTGATTATCGTAGCCCGAGATTACCAAGGGCATGGCAACCAACCTTTCTTCCGGAATATTAGCCACGTGGAAGGAGTTGATTGGCATAATGTTGATGGAAGCACCCCCGTCCATAAGAGTCCTGGCAAAGCTAACCCCGTTAATACTGGTCGTTACACACAGGGGCCTATTATGGGGGAACCTTACAGCTCTATCCACATCGCTGAACGTTACCTCTGATAGGAACTTCTTTACCAGCCTAGCCATGGGTCCCCTCCACCTTAGCGAGGGGACCGCATTTCTTCTTGCAATATCCAAGATCGCCTGCGTTATCTCCATTCTGCTCTCTTTTGGGATTCCCACTTGGTCGAAGAACCAAGTGAACTTTGGAGATTTTGAAACTGAGCTATATTCTATGACTGGGTCCGTTTCCTCGCCCTCAACGCTGTAGGCATCTTCTACGTCCCTAGCACTTGCTTCATCATAAGCCAGAACTACGTTAGCCATTCCCCTAGTGCAATGCTCCAGTGCTTTATCGAACTCCATTGTTGCCCCTCCCCTCTCCCACTCTGCCTCCTTATCGTAGGCCGTTACTACATTGGCCCCATGTGCCGGAGTGGGTTATTGTTAACGTTGTATGGGGGGATTTGTAATGTTCCCGCCTTCATATACTTGTCGATGATTCTTCGCAGCGTGAAGCAGCTTTCTGTTGGATGCTGGACCTTTCGATGAACCTGACAATATTTGGGATTGGCCCTAGTTGCTGCATCGGGCTCTTCCACCGGGACACCCTTTGGTTCGTAAACCGTTTCACCTTGGACCATTGCGTTATAGCAACTCACAGCCTCCTCCACCGTACAGGGTAACGGTGGCGGGTCTTCTCTATCTCTTTCGAACTTTCTTTTGTTGTCCTTCCTCTGGGCCTTGCCCCCTTCTTCCCTCTCGATATATCCCACCCGTGGGGCCTGAGACCTTCCCCCGATGGGTTGTATCGGCTGTCTGAACACCATGGGAGCTACTATCGGGCTAGGCCGCACCACCAAAGATATATTTCTTACGGATTTTAAGAATGCTGAAAATGTTCCCTCGCGTGTCTCATTGATCAGGTGACAGATATACTCAGGAAGTAATCCCTCAGCACAAATCTGTAGTAACCTGGCCTCCTTAGCTTCTTCCCTCACGTCGAGAGATCTTTCCCTAAACCTTCGAATATAGGCCACTACCTCTTCTCCTGGCCTTTGCCTCTCCCTGCCAAGTTGGGTTAGGGTGAACTCATCTTCTGCCAAGAAGAACTTTCAGAAAAACAATACATGCATCTCCTCCCACGTGGAGACACTATTGGGAGGCAGATGAGAGTACCAAGTGTAT
Source organism: Sambucus nigra (assembly GCA_949130495.1). Lineage (NCBI taxonomy): Eukaryota > Viridiplantae > Streptophyta > Magnoliopsida > Dipsacales > Adoxaceae > Sambucus > Sambucus nigra. The sequence continues at coordinate 91,425,231 of OX422216.1, read as the reverse complement.
GCTTTATCAGTCAGGGATTTAGCAAACTCCCTCAGCCTAAGCTTTTTGTCATTGCAGTGCGCTCCCAAGTGTTCAACGAAACGCTTAATGTGTTCCTTCGGGTTCCCACCCTTCCCTGAGTATTTTTCAAAGGTAGGGGGAATATAGTCCTTCGGGTAGGGTTCGTCATTGTACTCCTGGGGGTAAGGTGTCCGGAAGTCATCGTAGACCGCTGCCACCTCGCCCACAGCCTGCGAGGAAGACTGCATGAACTTCAGCATCTCCTTCTACATCTCTTTTCTCATCTCTTCCAAGGGCGAGGTTACTGGGGCCACCTGCAACGGGGCCGACGGTTGAGCGCTTGTTTCAACCGGAGTGAACGTTATCGGTTGTGCCGTTGAAACTCCTGAGCCGCCCACAGTTGGGTTCACAACAGAGGGTACACTTGCTGGGACCGCTCCTGTAATGCCTGCCCCTGGTGGGGCCCCTGGGGCCACTCCTGGTGTTACAAAGGCATTAGTCTCCAATCCTCCCAGCATAGTTGAAGCTACTGGGGTTTGCAAAAGCTCGTAAAATTTTCTCATGAGGAGCGCCATCTGGGCAGGTCCCAACCCCGCGCTCGTGGAAGGTTGTGTAGCCCCTGGGACGCCTATCGTTGTTGGAGCCAGCGGTACCTCTACTCGAGGAGCCCCATCTCTTAGGGCCTCCTGCTCCCTCGTAGCCTGTTCTTCATTATGCTGTATGTCATCGAAATTGAGTCTTCTAGTAGCATTATCCTGCGCCATACTCCTTCCCTAGAAGGATGCCTCCTCAGCGGAGTCGCCAAATGTAAGAGGGTACTTTAGATTATAAATGGAGGCGTGATCCCCTATTGAGTATGGTAATGATAAGTCAGTTGGTTAAAGCTTAGGATTAATGACAGAACATATAAACATGAACCCAATGAAGGTAAACTCAGCTTAAACTCCCAAAATCTCTCGTGTATAACTCAGGTAATAATAATGGACTTTATAAGTGGCTTAGCTAGAGGGAGAGGGAAGTAAGCCCCCTAGATACACCCTGGCGGGCAGGTAGAAACACACAAAACACCCTCAAGAATCTCTATCAAGTGTTAAAAGCTTCGTAATAAATGACAATGGTGAGTCAGTGAACTCTCTAGTTTGCAATAACTCTTTTCAATTCTCCAAGGGATCATCCTTTCTCAGAGGTGGTTGGGGTCCTTAAATATCCCCCCACACCACCCCCGAGGCAACTCAGTCATTGAAGACTATGAAAGACATCCCTCATACTTTATGTCACAGCATTAAATGCCTGATGCACTAGTTGTCTCCACGTCATAAACATTAAATACCAAGACATGCCTTTTGCCTAACCACTGTGTGTCAGGGGGCTGTTGTCGCAGAGGTGGCTTACCAACTTCCTGACAGCCCCAAATACCACGGCGGTTTACTCAAGTGCAGGTCTGACATTGTTTAGCTGGCTAGTGACATCACCTATAGTAGGTGTGACATTAAGTAGAGGGCTACTTGGTTTATGACTCAACGCCCGATGGAACTCCAAGCTGCTCCGCTTGAGGTTCCACGGTCAGGGCCCTTCGGTGTTTTAACAGTTGTATCTAAGATGGTCAGGACAAGTCCCAACGGTGCCTTACTTCTCAATCCTCCAAACCAGGTCCCTCTAAAGTTCCCACAATGAGCTCATTCGATAGAGCATGAAAGCTCTCCCAGGCCCTGCCAAGCCTGGTCTCTCGCAAGTACCGTTTGACCTCATACAAACTCTTTTGTTATTATCGTTACGTCATTATAACCGTTAAAGCTTACAGAAATCAATAATGAAAATACAATGTGACTAATACAACAAGCTAAAATATGAGCTGCCGCGTCAAGCTGCCTCGCTGAGTTGCCACGCTTGAGCTGCCTCGGTTGCTTAATCTCGAACACTGTTGCTAATCGGGAATTTATCCCTAATCTCGGGGTTACCTTCAAGCCCCCTCTACAGTTATAGAGTTTAACTTCATATCAGGACTCTTAATTTGCTTTCCTAATTGACACGGATCGCAAATGATGGAGGTTGGCTTTCCTAGTGGTGGTAAGCCTCGAACTAGATCTTTTCTCACTAATCTATCAAGATCTCTAAAGTTTACATGACCTAATCTTTGATGCCAAAGATCGACAGATGAGGCTTTTGCACAATTGCAAACTAAAGATGATTTAGGAATAATTCCATAGCAATTATCACTATTTCTAACACCTTGTAAAATATATTCACCCGACTGATCATATACGGTGCACTCCGATTGACTAAATTTAACATCAAGATTTTCATCACATAGTTGGCTAATACTTATCAAATTAGCCTTGAGACCATCTACATAAAGGACATTTTCAAGTTTGGGGAACCTGAAGATTTCAATAGATCCTCTACCCATGATTCGAGATTTGCTACCATCCCCAAAAGTGACTTTACCATCTTTATAGTTTTCAAGAGTGGTGAATAGAGATTTATCACCAGTCATATGTATCGAAGAACCACTATCAAAGTACCATTTAGAGGAATTTTGAGCCTTTAGTGCAACATGAGCAACAAAAGCTTTATTGGTATGATTTTTCTTAACCCAAGCTTGAGTTGTTTTCTTTCCTTTGTTGGCTCTAGTGTTATAATTAGAATTATTTCCTTGGACTTTAGAAAACCTAAGAAACTCTTCTATTAGACCTTTATAAGTATTGACTAGATACTCAACTTGACTCTTAAGACTAGCTAAGGAGTTATAGGGTTTTTTAGAATTTGGAAATTGAGAGTTCTTTCCAAGCTTGTAGCAAAAATCTTTAAGATGACCCCATTTGTGACAATATGTGCACACATAGGGTTGTTTTGGACCAGCTTTTAAAGGTTGCTTAGTAGGACTTATTTTAGAGACATTAGATTTGGTAACAAACTTAGCTACAGGTTTGGGTTTGACTTTCGATGAATCTCCTTCTCCATATCCTATACCCTTTCTCTCTTGATTACCTTTCTCCTTATTTCCTAAAACATGAACTAGAAATAATTTTCCCATTCTTCCTGAATTATCCTCGAGTGTGACTTTAACTTCACAAGAGGACTCGAGATCTTTTTCAAGTTGGGCAATTTTAGCTTCGTGAGATTTTCTAATCTCTAAAGACTCATTAAGATCTTTGTTGACACCTTCCAAGGAGATAATTAAGTCACATTTTTTTTTACCTATTAAGATAAGCTTCTCAGAAAGAGATATCTTAATTGCCTCGAGTTGACTAACTAAAGCCTCCTTCTCCTTCAGGCCTTTCAACTCTTTTTCTAAAGTTAAGACTTTAAAGGATAATCTTTTGTTAAATTTTTGAATGCGAAGAGATTCAGTGTAGAGTTCAGAATAAGCCGATTGTAGTTCACTCTGATCTATTTCACTATCACTCTCTTTTTCATCACTACTAGTAGAATGAGTAGAAACAACCTCAAGATTTTGCTCGAAATTGTCAACATTAAGGTATGACACACTAGAATTACTTGCATGGCTTGCCATAAAGGCAGTGAAGTTATTTCTAGACAGGTTAGAGTCATCAGAGTCTTCAGACTCATTATCACTGTCACTTAGAGTAGCATTGTAAATAGCTTTTTCTTTGCCTTGTCTTTTATGTTTTGTAGGGCACTCGAAAGCTCTATGACCACGTTCCTCACATTCAAAGCATCTCTCTGAATCATCCTTTTTAAAGTTATCTTTGTTGAACTTCTTCGGATCCTGATTATTGAAATTTTTATTTCCTCCTTTGTTTTTGTTCTCAAATTTTGGTTTTTCAAATTTAGAGTTTTTCTTTTTAAACTTGAGAAGTTTTTTAAACTTTTTAGCAAATAAGGCTATATCATCAGGATCTAGATTAGACTCATCAGAATCAGACACATAGACTTTCTTAACTTTTAAGGCAACACCTTTATCTTTGCTTTTGTTATCTTTAGGAAACATATCTAGTTCATATGTTTGAAGATCACCAACAAGTTCTTCAAGTTTTAAAGTATTTAGATTTCCTAATGAATTAAGAGTGACTTTAGGAATGAACCGCTTAGGAAGACATCTAAGTATTTTCTTAACAACACGATTTTCAGGTATTTTTTTCACCTAAGTTAAAGCAAGAGTTAACTATATATGATAAACGAGCATAAAACTCATCGAATGTTTCAGTTTCTTTCATAGAGATCGTTTCAAATTGAGTTGTTAAGTTTTGAAGTTTGGAAGCTTTGAAAACACTAGTTCCCTCATGATTAACTTGGAGAATATTCCAAGATTCCTTTGACTTTTCGCACGTCATTATACGATGAAATTCGTCGGGGGACACGGCACCAAATAAGGCATTTAATCCTTTAGAGTTAAAGTTACACCATTTTAGTTCTTCCTCACACCATTGTTCAACAGGAGTCAAAATAATTTCATCATTAACAACCATAGTAGGATGGGACCATCCTCTTTCAACAGTAAGCCAAACACGTTCATCAATTGATTTAAGAGCAGATTTCATACGTGCTTTCCAATAGGTGTAATTAGTTCCATCAAACAAAGGTAGTCTATTAGACGAAAAACTATCCATATAACCTCTAGAATTCATCTAAATAAATTTTAGAGACTAGCTCTGATAGCAATTTGAAGTTGCAAGGCTATATGTTCTTAGTTTTAATTCGTGGAATACACACACGCAATCCAATTTTAATATTAGCTAAGTGATATTCTCCAATTTTAATTTATGTAGCAGATTCACAAGTTTGCAAGAAAAAATTTCAATTAATGCAATGGGATTGATAAGATGGTTAATTAAAATAAAATTATTCCAATTTTAACCATTTTATCCTAAGCATACATCTAGGTGATTTAATAAAGTAAAGTGCTAAAATCCCAACCACAACGCGCTGATGTACGAGGAAAAACCAAATGGGAAAAACCTCGGACGGCTGGGTCTAGACAAAATCCACTACAAAATAAGTTTTACAAGAGACTCAAAAGACTTACAGACATTGACTCACTCAAGATGTACTTATTCCGTCCCCGACCTCCGAATTTGTATTACGCAAAGCTCCAACGCGTTGCTCGACACTCCTCGTGTCGCGGTATCCACTGAAGTCCAAAACCACTGTCTCCACTAAGCTTGAATGCAGAGATCCACCGCAAACTTGCTTGTTGAATGTCAAGTTGATTGAAGGGGTTTTGTTTCAAAAGTTGATAAAAGTGTTGGAGTTTGATTTTACCAAAGAGAGGGAAGTTATGAAAAATGCTCTCTAGAGAATATTGAGCTTCCTTGTCTTTTGAAACTCATTTTCGTCCATATAATATAACTGAAAAAGTAGTGGACCAAAAAAGTTGTGGGAAAATAACTGCTTAAAAATAAGTTAAAAAATTCAGATATGGCAGAACTCGTTCGAATGAGGTCATTCGAACGAGTTATCTAACGAAATTCCAGTATCGAATTAGATAGGTCGTTAGAAATTTCGTTCTAACGAGATCGTTTGAACGACCTTTCTAACGAACTTCTAATGATTTTCCAGTATAGCCTAGGGAATGTCATTAGATCCAGGTCGTTCGAACGACCTGGATAAAACTTCGAACGAGATTTCTGATTTTCCAATAAATTGTTGAAATTAATTTCAAAGATAGTTCTTTATGGAAAAAATACTTATTTACGAACATTTCTCTATGTGAAAATTTCATGATTAAATAAAATACTCCAACACATAAAATATATTTTGGACATATACCTTTTTCGAATAGCGAGCATCACGTGCATATTGATGACTCATGAACCTTGGATGCAATGCTCGAATCTTTACGTTGTATGATGCTTGATGAGGAAGGATCCAAAATTATTTTGTCCAACGGAATGTAGCCAATAAAACAAATGACTCGATTGGAAATTTGTCCTTATAGTTGTCGGGCTAGTTAGATTTTTTATTTGGGCTCATTTGGGGGTCCAAAGTTGGGGTCTAGAGCCCAACTAGGGAGTTAGGAATAACATAAGATTTGAGGGAAGGTGAATAAATCCCCCACTCCTATCAAAACCTAACCCTAGCAGCCCTACTTTAAGAAGGAGAGGAACAAAGTCTTATGAGGAGGAAGAGCAACCAAGGAGGAGGAAAGATGCTTCTCTACACAATTCCAGGCAAGGATTCTCTTGCTATATGTATTCAATCTGTACAATTTTCATATTATTGTTAACTCCATGTTTAGATTTAAAGTAAAATCATATTTTGAGATTTATGGGATTTAGGGCTTATTATTGTTGATTTGTAGATGATTAATGACACACCCCAATCCAGTTTCTTATAATTAAGTTTGAAGGTCAAAGTGAGTCACGTCATAATTACCTTAACCAAATTATGTTTATTCAAACTTATAGAAAATATAAGTAGGCTTAAATTACCCCATTTACGTTTGACCAAATTATGGTTTTATGCATCCCTTGCTAACCCCACCGAACTCCTAAATTTGGCAGTGAGATCACAATACCTGAAAAACATAAACATAGGAACCATGAGCAAAATAGCTTAGCAAATGCATCACTATTACACTATTTCATAAAATTAAATGCAATAAATCATATCTATGTAACAATATAAAACATCTCACCATATCTTGGTTGTTAATAAGTAATAACATCTCTTGGTTGTTGATAAGCCATAACATCTCTTGGCTATAATAAGCCATAACATCTCTTGGCTATAATAAGCCATAACATCTCTTGGTTGCTGATAAACCATGACATCTCTTGGCTATAACAAGCCATAACATCTCTTGGCTATAATAAGCCAGAATATCTCTTCATAACACATACATATCATATCCAAAATCAACTCAATAATTATACATATCATATCCATAATCAACTCACTAACAACACATATCATATTGTATATTCAACTTAATAGGTATAACATGTCGTATTCAAGTCAGTGACCACACATATCATATCCATATTCAACTCAATGAGTACACATATCATATCCATATCCAACTTAGTAAGTATCACATATCATATCTATAATCAACTCAGTAAACATATCCATATTCGACTCAGCAACCACACCTATCATATCCATATTCAACTCATTAACTACACATATATTATCCATATTCAACACGGTAAGTATCACATATCATATCTATAGTCAACTCAGTAAACATATCCATATTCGACTCAGCAACCACACCTATCATATCCATATTCAACTCATCAACTACACATATCATATCCATATTCAACACGGTAAGTATCACATATCATATCTATAGTCAACTCAGTAAACATATCCATATTCGACTCAGCAACCACACCTATCATATCCATATTCAACTCATTAACTACACATATCATATCCATATTCAATTGAGTAAGTATCACATATCATATCTATAGTCAACTCAGTAAGTGCCACATATCATATATATATATATTCAACTCAATAACCATATCCATATTCAAGTCAGTAACCACACACATCATATCCATATTCAACTCAGTGACTACACATATCATACCCATATCCAACTCAGTAAGTATCACATATCATATCTATAGTCAACTCAGTAAACATATCCATATTCGACTCAGCAACCACACCTATCATATCCATATTCAACTCAGTAACTACACATATCTTATCCATATTCAACACGGTAAGTATCACATATAATATGTGTACTCAACTCGTAAGTATAACATATCATATTGATAATCAACTCGATATACACAATATATCCAATTCATAAAAATGTATAAATACATCTTACCAGTGAGTACACTCACCTTGGCCACTTCATGTGTTTTTTCCTTGCCTTTGTCTGGCACTTATTCAACCGGTTCTTCTCCCCTTATGGACACTTCCGTAATTTCCCACGGATTTTTCTCCCATTTTTCCTCATCTTTCTCTTCTCAACATTCCAATTCTCTCTTCCTCTCAAGCCAAAATCTTTAATCGCTGAAATATGCTTAAGGAATATCTTATTTCAAGCCTTCAAAGTCGGCAAAACCCCACCTCCTTCCTCCACCAATCAAAACCCACCATTTGTTAGCCTAATAAGACGAAATATCATTTAACGAATTGACGGATTTGCCCCTGCTTCGTAATTCCAGCATAGCTTCTCGCTCGGACCTCTGTTCAACACACCATTTGTTGTGTTATAACCATAACTCACATATATACAACTATCTAGTTTTCACCTGAAGTCAATTATTATATTATAGTGTCCAAAACTAGTCCCAAACTCGAACATATTGTGTTTGTGACTAATTCAATATTTCATAAGTTATGACGGTAGGATTAGACTAAACACAATAAATTAATATTAAATATTCTAATAACACATTATCCTCATCCCATACGATAAGCATGGACAAAACATGGTTTATCATAATCATATTCGGGTCGTCACAATTAATGACACATGTAGATAAAGGAATTTATATGTGGGAATAGGCCCAGAAATTTGACAAATGAAAATCTGATTTTTGATGATTAGGTTTACATTATTTTTTATGACAAATTGGGAACAAAGTGAATGATTAAATGAGAGGACTGTTATGATGATTAGAGGATTGAAATCGGGTTGTGAATTCTTAATAAATTTCCTTTACTGTTGAGGTTAATAAATGTTGGAATTTGGGCCTAAATACATAGATGTTGGAAGAAATTCTTTAGGTGCTTAAATGGCTGTTTTTGGATTATGGGTTTTTGTTCGGGGTTTAGGAGTTTCTTTCTGGGAAGCAGGATGAAGGAATGGGAAAAGGGAAAAAACGATGCAATGTCATTCAAGCGTGGTAGAACCTCGTTCGAGTGACTTGCCATGTCGCGCGAACGAGAGGCCCACTCGTTCGAACGACAGATTGACTTTGGATTGCACTTCTTTATTTTTAGCCTACACCTGAAACCAAGAAATTTCCCTCATATACAATAGTAACGTATATAGGAGACTTATAACAAGTGACAGTATTAAACTGGGGAGAGGATTGTGTTTGTGTGTCTAATGGATTGTGGTAATAATATTATACCCACACTTAAATTAATAATAATTACAATCGACTGGATGGTTAGGTAATTATTTTGTAATTGAAATTTATAAATTTATTTGAAGGGATGCTTATATATAGAGGGTGAGAGATGGAAAATTTATAAAGGTGTCCACTTATTTAAGGGAAATTTAGTTAGAATACGGGCCCAAGTAGTGGGTTTGAGAATTTATGTTGAGTGTCACCCTTTTAATAAATTATTTAAGGTATGTTTAATTAAATTTCGAGTTAGGTAAATTGACTTAGGTATTAAGGACTAGTGCTACGGGAGTTAGGCATGGGCTAGTCGGTTTAATTTATTATATATACTAGATTATCAAGTACCGAGTTTTATAAAAGGGTGTTTGACATAATACTGGGATTTTGTGCAATAGATTCTGTAAGATTTAGATATGAACCTGGTGAGTGATTCCGGGTGTGGTAGTTGGGTAATACTACTAAATTATATTAGAGGATTCCTTATATATGTACATATAATCATTTTTCCCATGATTAGTTAACTCCATATATATGTACATATAAACCTAATTGAGAAGTCATCAAGAAGTGTATAATTATCAATAATCTGGAATGATTAAATTGTTAGTCAAGAGGACAACATGAGAAGATTATTAAATTTGTGGGCAAGGTTAGTTTGGGGAATAATTATACCTAAAAGGTTTTGGAACGGTTAGTTTGAGTGATAACTATACCTATATTATTTTTAGAGTAATAAATTATGAATCAAGTGTGATTTAAGTCCAAAGAGGATTTTATGAGACTTAATATTTAATTGGGTAATAGCCGAAAGGTAACGACTTAAAATGAATTGTGGATTAATGGAATAAAAGGTTATAGTGGACTTTCCTATCGACTTGGGGGTTCGCGCGTTCGGGCCAGTGACTAGACGTCGGTACAGGTGGGCTTGACATTGTATAGGCATTTAGGTATTACGTAGAGGCTCCACCCTCGAGGGGTAGGTGTGGCGTTGACTATTCCTGTATCACCACTGGGTAAGGGTCGTATGCAGGTATCCTGTGTAGGACCGCCCCCAACTTATTTATGTTTTGTGGTGTCCTCTTAGGATGTCAAGATTCCTTTGGACTGTTCGATTTGGATGTTAGGATTCCTTTGGACTTGTCGATAGAGCACAAATTTGACACCAACGGTAGATGCCCGTGTGTGTCAACTATATGGAAGGACATATATTATTAATTACCCGGATACTATTGAAATAAAATTAAACTGTCTAAGGATGTGGACAACAAATATTATTGTGACGTAATAGATATTTATGCTTTATACTTGATACAGACGGGATTGGAATAAATGAAAGTTAGAAATTTAAATGTAAGGATTTCTTTTGAATGATTTGATTATTAATATAGTCATTTATATTTACCCATTTACACGTTGTAGTATACCTTATGGGATAGTGCCTTTTTTGTCTAAAGATGTAGACATTGTTTAATAATGATGAAATTAGGCTAATAAAATAATGTGGATAATTAAGGACGAAGATGATTCCTAATGAATAATGTCGTAAACAATTAATAATAATAATAATAATAATAATAATAATAATAATAATAATAATAATAATAATAATAATAATAATAATAATAATAATAATAATAATAATAATCTAAGGGAGTAAACAAACATTAACATTACACCCAAAACAACAATCTAGCACGGTTTAAAACTGTGCCAAATCAAATCTGGCACGATTTTGAATTGTGCCAGAATTAGGTGTTCCAAAATGGTGAGTTTTTTCTGGCACAACTCAAACGTGTGCCAAATTTGACCAAACAGAAACACTTCTGGCACACTTTATAACTGTGCTAGATCGAGTACATTTTGATTCTCTTTTGGCATAGTTAAAAACAGTGCCAAAAATTGATACACTTTTGGCACGGTTTTGAACAGTGCCAAATTTTTTGGATCAAAGAAAAAAATTATTTAAAAATAAGAAAATTCACAAATTGCGAATCTCGAAAGTTGTTGATAAACTAATATGCATACAAACTTCAAAATATTACAAATAATAATAGTTCACATACCAAAAAAATTGGGCAGAGTTTTCTTTATTTTTTGTTCATTCTAAAATCTGTTAATATAATACCTGCATAACGTAAAGCCCGTACGGCCATAAAATATAACAATAAAATTACAAAAGCCCCCACGACCATAAAAGCTAACAATAAAACTATAAAAGTCCGCACGGACATAATGCAAAAAAATATAATCTTGAATATTAATGACATTAAGTAAATAATCCTCTTGTTGTAGACCATTGTCTTCATGTGTTCCACATGGATAAAAGCTAATGGAAAAATGTTATCCTTCAAAAAAATAAGTTACAAAAGGAGATGATGTTAGTAAGTGAGTAATTTACAAAAAAAATCTTATTCAAGCTGAAAATTTGCATATACGAATTAAAATTATTATTGTATTCACAAATTGATATTGTTGGGACTACGTGGTCAGCTCCTACGAGTTACATTAGTCCCATGCGAGGTGTGAGTGCTTCTTACTGGGCCGTTTAGGCACTAATGTAAGCTTTCACCCTCCAACGACGTGTTTTTAAACCTAATATAGATATTTTTAAATTATCATCATATTCTCAAACTGGGAGGCACATGACTACTAGATCAGTTCTTACAAGTTACATTAGTCCCGTGCAAGGTGTACGTGCCTCTTATGGGGCCATTTGGGAGCTAGCTTGGGTTTTCACCCTCAAACGGCATATTTTTAAGCCTAATCTAGATATATTCATATTATCATCATATTCTCAAATCAGGATAACCGTGACTACGCGGTCAGTTCCTACAAGTTACATCGTTCCCGTGCGAGGTGTTCGTGCCTTTAACGGGACCGTTTGGAGGCTGGTTTAGGTTTTCACCCTTTAACGAGTTATTTTTAAGCCTAATCTAGATATTTTCATATTATCACCATATTTTAAAAATGGGAGACCTGTGACTATGCAGTCAGTTCCTACAAGTTGCATTGGTCCGAGCGAGGTGTCCGTGCCTCTTACGGGGACGTTTGGGGGTTGGTTTAGGTTTTCACCCTTTAATTGCTTATTTTTAAGTCTGAGTGTTGATTTTTCCAAATTATCATCATATTCTAAAATCTGGAGTCCCATGACTATGCGGTCAGTTCCTACAAGTTACATTGGTCTCGTGCGAGGTGGTCATGCCTCTTATGGTGACGTTTGGAGGCTGGTTTAGGTTTTCACCCTTTAACGGCTTGTTTTTAAGCCTAATCTAGATATTGTCAAATTATCATCATATTCTCAAACCGGGAGACCTGTGACTACGCGGTCATTTCCTACAAGTTACATTGGTCCTGTACGAAGTGTTCGTGCCTCTTATGGGGCCTTTTGGGGGCTGGTTTAGGTTTTCACCATTTAACGACTTGTTTTTAAGCCTAATCTAGACATTTTTAAATTATCGTCATATTGTTAAACCGAGAGAACCACGACTACGCAGTCAGTTCCTACAACTTACATTGGTCCCGTGCAACGTGTCCGTGCCTCTTACGGGGGTCATTTGGGGATGGTTTAGGTTTTCACCCTTTAACGAATTATTTTTAAGCCTAATCTAGATATTTTTGAATTATCATCATATTCTCAAATCGGGAAACCCATGACTACACGGTTAGCTCCTACAAGTTACAATGGTCCCGTGCGAGGTGTTTGTGCCTCTTACGGGTCCGTTTGGAAGCTGGTTTGGGTTTTCACCCTTTAACGGATTATTTTTAAGCCTAATCTAGATATTTTCAAATTATCATCATATTCTCAAACCGGGAGACCCATGACTACGCGGGCAGTTCCTACAAGTTACAATGGTCTCGTGCGAGGTGTTCGTGCCTCTTACGGGGACGTTTGGGTTTTCACCCTTTAACGGCTTGTTTGGTTTAGGTTTAGGTTTTCACCCTTTAACGGCTTGTTTTTAAGTCTAAGTGTTAATTTTTATAAATTATCATCATATTCTCAAATCGGGAGTCCTGTGACTACACGGTCCGTTCCTACAAGTTACATGGGTCCTATGCTAGGTGATCGTGCCTCTTACGGTGACGTTTTGGGGTTGGTTTAGGTTTTCACCCTTTAATGGGTTATTTCTAAACCTAATCTAGATATTTTCAAATTATCATAATATTCTCAAATCATGGGACCCGTGACTACGCGATCAGTTCCTACAAGTTACATTAGTCCCCATTCGAGGTGTTCGTGCCTCTTACAGGACTGTTTGGGGGCTGGTTTAGGTTTTCAGCCTTTAACGGCTTATTTATCAGCCTAAACTAGATATTTTAAAATTATTGTCATATTCACAAACCGAGAGACCCGCAACTACCTGGTCAGTTCCAACAAGTTATATTATACCTGTGCGAGGTGTTCATGCCTCTTACGGGGCTATTTGGAGGCTGGTTTAGGTTTTCACCCTTTAACGAGTTCTTTTTAAGCCTAATCTAGAAATTTTCATATTATCATCATATTATCAAAACGGGAGACCCGTGATGACGCGATCAGTTCCTACAAGTTACATTAGTCCCGTGCGGGGTGTTCGTGCCTCTTACGAGGACGTTTGGGGGCTAGTTTAGGATTTCACCCTTTAACTGCTTGTTTTTAATTCTAAGTGTTGATTTTTGCAAATTATTGTCATATTTTCAAATCAGGAGTTCCTTAACTACGTGGTCAGTTCCTACAAGTTACATTAGTCCCGTGAGAGGTGCTCGTACCTCTTATAGTGACGTTTGGCGGCTGGTTTAGGTTTTTACCCTTTAACGGCTTATTTTTAAGCCTAATCTAGATATCTTCAAATTATCATCATATTCTTAAACTGGAAGACCCGTGACTACGCAATTACTTCCTACAAGTTACTTTGGTCCCGTGCGAGTTATTCGTGCCTCTTATGGGGCCGTTTGGGGGATGGTTTAGGTTTTCACCCTTTAACGACTTGTTTTTAAGCCCAATTTAGATATTTTTAGATTATCGTCATATTCTCAAACCGAGAGAACCGCGACTATGCGGTCAGTTCCTACAAGTTACATTGATCCCGTGCATGGTGTTCGTGCCTCTTACGGGGCTGGTTTAGGTTTTCGCCCTTTAGCAGCTTGTTTTTAAGCCTAATCTAGATATTTTCAGTTATCGTCATATTCTAAAACTGGGAGACCCATGACTACGCGATCAGTTCCTACAAGTTATATTGGTCCCGTACAAGGTGTTTATGCCTCTTATAGGGCCGATTGGGAGTTGGTTTGGGTTTTCACCCTTTGACAGGTTGGTTTAGGTTTTCACCCTCAAACAGTATGTTCTTAAGAATAATCTAAATATTTTTAAATTATCGTCATATTACTAAACTAGTTAATCCGTGACTATATGGTCAGTTCCTATAAGTTACATGGTCCCGCGCGAGATGTTCGTTCCTCTTACATTGGTATGTATTAGAAAGTTCTTCCCAAATCACCCTTCATTGGACATTATCGGTGCTGGCATAAATCGTGACTAGGCGGTGAGTTCCTACGTGTTACATTGATCTCGTACGAGGTGTTCGTGCCTCTTTGGGGTTGTTTGGAGGTTATTTTTTGGTTTTCATCCTCTAACGGTATGTTTTTAATCAATTTAGAATGTTTATTGATTTGAAATTTTTTTGACATAGTTTAAATTGTTTATTCGTTAAATCCAACATGTTTTAACATTTAAAATAAACTCAATAGCAATAGCAAATTCCAAAACCAAACCACCAGCAAATCCCTTCCACCAATTTAACTAAATAAGCTCATAAAGTAAGCCATTTTACGTTTGGCTACTTGTTACCGCTATTTCAGGCCATTTTTTTATTTAATGCTGCAACATTTAAAGAGAATTTGAGACTTTGAGACTAACCAGATTTCATTTGTATTTTGATTGCCACCTGATGAACTCTTCGCGCCATAACTTCTCGAAAGTATCCCATTTGGTCCAACAATATCTGCAAATTCTGAAATCTTCAATTCTGAGTGGCATTTAGTTGTTCATTAGATGATATCTTATCATTCAATTTTCTTAGCTCTTCATTATGAGACCGAGACTGTACTATGACTGTTGAAGTGTCAGAAGACTTATATTAGAAGGTTTGTCTTATAAAATACAAAAAGGATAAAAGGGGAAAAGAACTGAAACATACATATGTATCCTTGCACTTATCATTCATCAATCCTTTCTTTTACTCGAATACGATGTATTGAATAATTCCACGATGCTAGGTTTCACGTCAGTTACATGCTCCGGAATTCAAAATCAATGCATTAAAGAATAAAATCACACTAGTTGATGATGCAGGTGAAATATGTCCAATATGCACAATGTCAAGAATATTATTGTGGCACATAAATTGAAATCAAATTTAGTAAGGGTAAAATCAATTTGTACCTTTCCTTCTTGAACTGAACCTTTCACCTTTTTTTGCATAGTGTCTATCATTCAGGTTTGTGTTGATTTTTTTTCCTACCATTTCACCTTTAAACCTTTTTTTTGAACCATTTAAATAACGCCCAAATCTCTTGAAAATTTAAAAAGTGTGTTGTGCAATCCCCAAACATAATAACATCGATATCAATCACATTAAAAGTTCAACGTAAGCTACCTGAAAAACAATTTTAATGATTTAGGTGTAACACCCCACGATTTTTTAGACTGAGAAATTTAAATTTTGGGCAAATAAAATTTAATTTAAATTGGAGAATTTTAAAACTTGGGAATTGAGGCCCAAAAATAGAGGGCATTTTAAAGTATTCCGGATGATGATTTTAAGGGTACCATCGATCCCGAAAGGGTAGAGATAGTCAAAATGACTGTCATTGGGTTTTATTTCGGCTCCGGAATATTTTTAAGTTAGTTTGACTCGAATTGGTGTAAACGAGTCATTTAAATTGTGTATTAACACTTAAATCGGGTTTATTGTTTTAAAAGGGTTATTGGCTTACGAATGAAGCCATTTATCATTTGAGAGAGAGAGAGAGAGAGAGAGAGAGAGAGAGAGAGAGAGAGAGAGAGAGAGAAAAGCCCTAGAGGGAGAAAAAAGAAGAGAAAGAAGAAGAAAAGAAGAGAGAGAGGAAGAAAAGCATGGGATTTTTGGCCCAAACGCGACATCGAGAACGATCCAACCTCTACAAATCTGAGGCAAGTGTTTAATCTTGCTAAATAGCTATTTGTGTATTTCATTTCATAATTTGTGGGGTAAAGAAATGGATTTTTGGGTATTAATGTCAAAACCTATAATTTTGGGTTTAAATCTTGAAATCAGTGTGTATACATGGGTTTGATGACAAATAGATTGTTGGAATGAAATGTAGGATGAGTTTACATACTAAGAATATTATTTGGTTAAAGATTTGGGGGCTTGATGATGATATGTGAGTGTTTGAGGGTTGTGGGTTTGCTGAAATTGGAAAATTGGCCAAGGCAACTGGTATAGCCGGTCGACCGCGATCTGGGGACCAGTCGACCGCGCCTTAAGGGAAAAGCCTACTGCATTTTTTCGTAGGCAAAATTTGGACCCGCGGTCGACCGGGGGTCTAGGACCGGTCGACCGGTCCCTTGTTCTTAGACCAAAATTTGGGATTTCTTTCTTCCCTTTTCTTTTGGAGTTTATTCTTAGGGGCCTCCTAAATGAGTTGTTTTATGAGGTTTTTCTAGGAAGATTTCTACCCCTTTTTGGTTGGGTTTATTAATTTGAGGTTTTCTCTTATGAATTAAGAGATACTTTGGAGTCTTATAGGGGGTCTCTCACTTAGTATATGATGGTGAGGACTTCTTGGAATAATTGGAGAAGAATATATCCATGTATGTTGTGAAATTTCTAGGCCGACATTTATGTTAAATCCTTATAAGGATAGGATATTGTTAAGATACAATTTGGGGCCAAATGGAAGAGAGTGGTCGCATACTCTTAAAGAGTGAGGGGTCTCATATCCTTAGAAATTTTTAGTCTAAGGAACAATTGATTACGCAATAGGAGTAAGTGTTACTGAGATTTATTTGAACCATAGGTGAAATTGGGAACGTTTGGGATCGTTCTATCGACTAGAATAAGTGGTAGCATAAATTCTAGTTAGGATAGTTTACACGTAATTGTGGGGATATGACCATTGAGATTCCAATACTTGAAATGAGGTTGGAATAATTTGAGGTTTTAGACTATTAAGTCATGTATGTGCCTATGGTTAAATAGTACTAAAGGTAATTATGTACTTTCGAATATGGATGAAATGTGTAGTGATGGGTTCCTACACAAAATTTTGGGTAACAACCCTAATGTGGCATATATGTATATGTATTTTTGGGAGACTATTAATCATAGGAAAAATGATTGAATATGTTTCAAGTGAGAGGATTGTATTCACATATCGAGGTAAATTAAATGAGTTTATGGTGACGGCTTGTATATTGAGGATTATGTATACTTATAGCCGAATTTATAGATCTCATACTTATGAACGAGAATAAGTTATATATATGGATATGTGAGTACATGTGTATATATCTATAGAAATATGACTATGGATATACATTTATGTTGTGGATATACATGGTATGGACATTTAAACCGTATATGATGGTTTAATGTTTAAATATATGATTGGATCATATGGATGTATATATATTGTGCATGTGAATGATATATATACTTATTTGGTTAAGCATACCCCGCTCATGCTATCATTGGGAAGTTGCGCGCGTAGAGGGTGAGCATCCTGGCTAGAAAAGCAGGGTGTGGATATTCCCCAGGTCATAGTCGTCCCGTCTGTTATTATATATATATATATATATATATATATATATATATATATATATATTTTTTTTTTTAGGATGAGACGTAGTGGGTATGTTTCATCTCATTGTCGGTTAGGAACTATGACCGCTTCCCGGGACGTCGTGTGCATGAGTTTACCACGAGATGGGTGTCGTTTAGTCCCACCATGGTGGCCCCAGTATTGCTACGTGAGCCGGGCACTGGGAAGATGATAGCATTGATGCAGTTTATCGGAGCTCTATATAGCCGGGTATTTATTTGTGCATGACCTTTGTACATCATATATGGTATGTATACATGGTCATGGAATTAGATGATGGTGTGTATATATATGGTTAGAATGAAATGCCTATATATATATATATATATATATATATATATATATATATATATATATATATATATATATATATTATATATCCTATAGATAAAAAGGATATGGTATCGTTGTGGAGTACATCTTGGATGATTATGATGTACTAGATGATTGGGTGATTGATGTATCGCATTTAAGGAACATTTCGGTTACATCATCCCAAGTATATTATTGGAAATTATAGACGTTTACATAATGTAGTCTAAAATTTAGTAGTAGTAGTAATAGTATTAGTAGTAGTAATAGTAGGATTATATGGTATGTACGGCATTATGGACCTCTATGATCGACATTGTCAAAGAGTAGTGTAACGGGGTGGTTCCTTATTTGAATTTCATTTTACGAGACACCCCACGCACGAAATGTAGTACATTGTTGAGAGTAGAGAGAAGTTATGTCGATATTTATGTGTGGCATAATGGATCTCCAGGATCGACGTTGACATGGAGTAGTGGAACGGGGTGGTTCCTTGTTTGGATTTCGCTTTACGAGACACCCCACGAACGAAACGCAGCGCAACGTTGAAATTGGAGGGAAGTTGTGTCAATAATAATATTGCATGCTTTTTAAATTAGAAATTTAAATCATATGTTTCAATCCAAATGCTTATTAGGTAACTTATTAAATTGTAAATGGTTAAAGTATAAACCGAAATCCACTAAGCCTAATAAGGCACTTATGATTGAAAATAAATACTTATCTGTGGTTTAAAAAGGGGGTGGATTCTTGGGTTATGATAAGTCAGGTTGTCCTAATAAATTGGGGTAATTTAACTAATAAACTTGAGGACGCGAATAGGTGCGCACCTTTAGATGAGAGGGGAGTTGGGATTCCACGAGAGTGCGATTCCACTTTAATTATGAAATAGTGCACCGATATTTATTATGCACGGTTAACACACTTGCTAAATATTTTCACAACTCGGGCTCTGACCCGTTTACTTTTCTCTCCTTCTTGTATATATATATATTACTACAGGTGTCCTACCGCATGGATGCCGGATGACTTTCTATCCAGAGTCTTGGGAGCCGTGACAGGTGCGGACTGTTGCGGGATGTATCTGGTAGTCGCCTCCTACTTTTAAAAAATTCTACGTAGGATTCATTGTTGTATATCGGGTTTGTACCCAAGGGATATTTATATACATGTTTATATTTATTCCATTTCAGTCATTGTATTGGATGTGTCCCGACAGCTTATTCGGGTTTACTTCTTTGTAGTATTTTCAGTTGTAGTTATTTATTTCATTTTATTCTAGCATTTCATTTCTTATAGTTCTTCTTGCATCTTTCTCTTATTTATTAGTAGTTTTATGGTGTTGGTTTGTTAGTTGTTGCATGTTTTAAATTTATTCTAACATCTCGCTTATATGATATCGGGTAGTTAGTCCTGTATTATATAGTACCGGCAGTTGATGTTGAGACTGGACCATCTGAAACTCCTGATTTAATGTAGTATAGGGCTGGCCACCCATTATTATTTTAAGAGGGGTGTTACAGATGGTATCAGAGCATCAGGTTCTAGAGTCCTTAGGATCTGTGCGAGTTTTTTGCATTCTTCCGTTAACGTTCTTGACATAAAGCCCTACAGTTAGGACCATTGTGTTCACTGCGTTGTTTTCTTATGTGAAGTATATTAACTTGATTGACGTTCTGATAACAGTTGTTCTTGTTTCGTTTCAGACGTCGCCTAGATTTTTGTCGTCTAGGAAAGAATAGGATTAGAAGTACAATACCCATAGCATATTTTGGGTACGCTTTAATCGGGGGTATTTGTTTTCCTCGATTCCGGAAGAGATATTGAGGAGGTTTCTAGCAGTGGTGTGAGTTTATTTATCGGCAGTTGAGTAAGAAAGGAAAATTTACTCAAATGGCGAACCTTGGACTTAGTAAAGTAAGTCTGAGGAGAGATTAGTGTAGTCCTTGGGAGGTTTAAGTTGAGAAACCTGTCAGCATTCGTTAGGAAACTTGGTGTTGGTGACTCTTACCGATGTGAGGAAGGTGTAGTTGTCCCAATATCAGGACTGTTGCCTTCTGGGAAGAGGGAGAAAATTTGGAGACTCGATTTCGTAAGTAGGACTGAGGGAGTTTTCGATTGTCGCAATTGCGTTTTGTCCTACATATGGTTAGGAAGGATTTTGAGAAAGATGTTTCTTTTGTGGAGGAATAGGTTTAGGAATAACGATTGTCCTGGAAGGAGTAGAGGATTTTAAATAAGGATCCACGGATGAAGTAAAACAATTGGAGTTTGTTAAGTAGTGGTTATAATACGATTGTCTTATGGGTAGGTCAGGGAGCATAATTGTAGTGTTCTAACGAAGGGAGAACTTATATTGTGGAAAGGTGTTGATGTGATGTAGAAGAATTTTATAGTTGAGAAGTTCAAGTCTAGTAGGTGTATGTTGAGCTGATAATTTAGCTCATAGTTGTGCTAGTTTGAGGACTAGATAGCGGTTAGAAGTATTGTATGTGTTGAGGCCTTGTGTTTTAAACATAAGGTGTTTGTTTGGCGTGTCGAAAGACGCGGGATATAAATTATATCGTATTGTTGTATAGGCCCTCGGGAAGTATTTAAAATATGAAAATCTTTTTATAAAACCTTAACCCTGGTTCATCTAATCTCAATTCCCGACCTAGCTACACAGTAGTGTATTGGGAGGGTTCCTTGTTTGGATTTCGCTTTGCGAGATCTCCCCCGCACGAAGGCAGCTAGCGTCAGGAATTGAGGAGAGTACAACTATTGGGAATTTTCAAAATTTTATATATTTAGTATGTTATTATAGATAATAATGCTGAGGGTTATGTTATGATTTGAGGCTGATGGAGCCTCATTAAAATTCTTCGAGTGGAAGCTCGGGTACGGGGTGTATGGGCGCCCCGGGGTAGTTATTCATTTTAAAAATCTATATGGTTCGACGTGAGAACTATAAAGGATTCGGTATAGTGATCCTAAGAGTTGATGTAGGACTAGATGATATTGAGGTCCAATGTGTATTTTAAATTTTGCGGACGAAATTCTTGTAAGGGGGGAAGATTGTAACACCCCACGATTTTTTAGACTGAGAAATTTAAATTTTGGGAAAATAAAATTTAATTTAAATTGGAGAATTTTAAAACTTGGGAATTGAGGCCCAAAAATAGAGGGCATTTTAAAGTATTCCGGATGATGATTTTAAGGGTACCATCGATCCCGGAAGGGTCGAGATAGTCAAAATGACTGTCATTGGGTTTTATTTCGGCTCCGGAATGTTTTTAAGTTAGTTTGACTCGAATTGGTGTAAACGAGTCATTTAAATTGTGTATTAACACTTAAATCGGGTTTATTGTTTTAAAAGGGTTAGTGGCTTACGGATGAAGGCATTTCTCATTTGAGAGAAAGAGAGAAAATCCCTAGAGGGAGAAAGAAGAAGATAAAGAAGAAGAGAAAGAAGAAGAAAAGAAGAGAGAGAGGAAGAAAAGCATGGGATTTTCGGCCCAAACGCGACATCGAGAACGATCCAACCTCTATAAATCTGAGGCAAGTGTTTAATCTTGCTAAATAGCTATTTGTGTATTTCATTTCATAATTTGTGGGGTAAAGAAATGGATTTTTGGGTATTAATGTCAAAACCTATAATTTTGGGTTTAAATCTTGAAATCAATGTGTATACATGGGTTTGATGACAAATAGATTGTTGGGATGAAATGTAGGATGAGTTTACATACTTAGAATATTATTGGGTTAAAGATTTGGGGGCTTGAGGATGATATGTGAGTGTTTGAGGGTTGTGGGTTTGCTGAAATTGGAAAATCGGCCAAGGCAACTGGTATGGACGGTCGACCGCGGTCTGGGGACCGGTCGACCGCGCCTTAATGGAAAAGCCTACTGCATTTCTTCGTAGGCAAAATTTGGACTTGTGGTCGACCGAGGGTCTAGGACCGGTCGACCGGTCCCCTGTTCTAAGCCCAAAATTTGGGATTTCCTTCTTCCCTTTTCTTTTGGAGTTTATTCTTAGGGGCCTCCTTAATGAGTTATTTTATGAGGTTTTTCTAGGATGATTTCTACCCCATTTTGGTTGGGTTTATTAATTTGAGGTTTTCTCTTATGAATTAAGAGATACTTTGGAGTCTTATAGGGGGTCTCTCACTTAGTATATGATGGTGAGGACTTCTTGGAATAATTGGAGAAGAATATATCCATGTATGTTGTGAAATTTCTAGGCCGACATTTATGTTAAATCCTTATAAGGATAGGATATTGTTAAGATACAATTTGGGGCCAAATGGAAGAGAGTGGTCGCATACTCTTAAAGAGTGAGGGGTCTCATATCCTTAGAAATTTTTAATCTAAGGAACAATTGATAACGCAATAGGAGTAAGTGTTCCTGAGATTTATTTGAACCACAGGTATAATTGGGAACGTTTGGGATCGTTCTATCGACTAGAATAAGTGGTAGCATAAATTCTAGTTAGGATAGTTTACACGTAATTGTGGGGATATGACCATTGAGATTCCAATACTCGAAATGAGGTTGCAATAATTTGATGTTTTAGACTATTAAGTCATGTATGTGCCTATGGTTAAATAGTACTAAAGGTAATTATGTACTTTCGAATATGGATGAAATGTGTAGTGTTGGGTTCCTACACAAAATTTTGGGTAACAACCCTAATGTGGGATATATGTATATGTATTTTTGGGAGACTATTCATCATAGGAAAAATGATTGAATATGTTTCAAGTGAGAGGATTGTATTCACATATCGAGGTAAATTAAATGAGTTTGTGGTGACGGCTTGTATATTGAGGATTATGTATACTTATAGCCGAATTTATAGATCTCATACTTATGAACGAGAATAAGTTATATATATGGATATGTGAGTACATGTGTATATATCTATAGAAATATGAATATGGATATACATTTATGCTGTGGATATACATGGTATGGACATTTAAACCGTATATGATGGTTTAATGTTTAAATATATGATTGGATCATATGGATGTATATATATTGTGCATGTGAATGATATATATACTTATTTGGTTAAGCATACCCCGCTCATGCTATCATTGGGAAGTTGCGCGCGTAGAGGGTGAGCATCCTGGCTAGAAAAGCAGGGTGTGGATATTCCCCAGGTCATAGTCGTCCCGTGTGTTATTATATGATATATATATATATATATATATGTATTTTTGGGATGAGACGTGGTGGGTATGTTTCGTCTCATTGCCGGTTAGGATCTATGACCGCTTCCCGGGACGTCGTGTGCGTGAGTTTACCACGAGATGGGTGTCGTTTAGTCCCACCATGGTGGCCCCAGTATTGCTACGTGAGCCGGGCACTGGGAAGATGATAGCATTGATGCAGTTTATCGGCGCTATATATAGCCGGGTATTTATTTGTGCATGACCTTTGTACATCATATATGGTATGTATACATGGTCATGGGATTGGATGATGGTGTGTATATATATATGGTTAGAATGAAACGCCTATATATATATATTTATATATCCTATAGATAAAAAGGATATGGTATCGTTGTGGAGTACATCTTGGATGATTATGATGTACTAGATGATTAGGGGATTGATGTATCGCATTTAAGGAACATTTCGGTTACATCATCCCAAGTATATTATTGGAAATTGTAGACGTTTTCATAATGTACTCTAAAATTTAGTAATAGTAGTAGTAGTAGTATTACTAGTAGTAATAGTAGTATTATATGGTATATACGGCATTATGGACCTCTATGATCGACATTGTCAAAGAGTAGTGTAATGGGGTGGTTCCTTGTTTGGATTTCGTTTTACGAGACACCCCACGCACGAAATGTAGTACATTGTTGAGAGTAGAGAGAAGTTATGTCGATATTTATGTGTGGCATAATGGATCTACAGGATCGACGTTGACATGGAGTAGTGTAACGGGGTGGTTCCTTGTTTGGATTTCGCTTTGCGAGACACCCCACGCACGAAACGCAGCGCAACGTAGAAATTAGAGGGAAGTTGTGTCAATAATAATTTTGCATGCTTATTAAATTAGAAATTTAAATCATATGTTTCAACCCAAATGCTTATTGGGTAACTTATTAAATTGTAAATGGTTAAAGTATAAACCGAAATCCACTAAGCCTAATAAGGCACTTATGATTGAAAATAAATACTTATCTGTGGTTTAAAAAGGGGGTGGATTCTTTGGTTATGATAAGTCAGGTTGTCCTAATAAATTGGGGTAATTTAACTAATAAACTTGAGGACGTGAATAGGTGCGCGCCTTTAGATGAGAGGTGATTTGGGATTCCACGAGAGTGCGATTCCACTTTAATTATGAAATAGTGCACCTTATTTATTATGCACGGTTAACACACTTGCTAAATATTTTCACAACTCGGGCGCTGACCCGTTTACTTTTCTCTCCTTCTTGTATATATATATATGTATTACTACAGGTGTCCTACCGCATGGATGCCGGATGACTTTCTATCCAGAGTCTTGGGAACCGTGACAGGTGCGGACTGTTGCGGGATGTATCTGGTAGTCGCCTCCTACTTTTAAAAAAATCTAGGTAGGATTCATTGTTGTATATCGGGTTTGTACCCAAGGGATATTTATATACATGTTTATATTTATTCCATTTCAGTCATTGTATTGGCTGTGACCCGACAACTTATTCGGGTTTACTTCTTTGTACTATTTTCAGTTGTAGTTATTTATTCCATTTTATTCTAGCATTTCATTTCTTATAGTTCTTCTTGCATCTTTCTCTTATTTATTAGTAGTTTTATGGTGTTGGTTTGTTAGTTGTTGCATGTTTTAAATTTATTCTAACATCTCGCTTATATGATATCGGGTAGTTAGTCCTATATTATATAGTACCGACAGTTGATGTTGAGACTAGACCATCTGAAACTCCTGATTTAATGTAGTATAGGGCTGTCCACCCGTTATTATTTTAAGCGGGGTGTTACAGATGGTATCAGAGCATCAGGTTCTAGAGTCCTTAGGATCTGTGCGAGTTTTCTGCATTCTTCCGGTAATGTTCTTGACATAAATCCCTACAGTTAGGACTGTTGTGTTCACTGCGTTGTTTTCTTCTGTGAAGTATATTAACTTGATTGACGTTCTGATAACAGTTGTTCTTGTTTCGTTTCAGACGTCGCCTAGATTTTTGTCGTCTAGGAAAGAATAGGATTAGAAGTACAATACCCATAGCATATTTTGGGTACGCTTTAATCGGGGGTATTTGTTTTCCTCGATTCCGGAAGAGATATTGAGGAGATTTCTAGCGGTGGTGTGAGGTGATTTATCGGCAGTTGAGTAAGAAAGGAAAATTTACTCAAATGGCGAACCTTGGACTTAGTAAAGTAAGTCTGAGGAGAGATTAGTGTAGTCCTTGGGAGGTTTAAGTTGAGAAACCTGTCAACCTTCGTTAGGAAACTTGGTGTTGGTGACTCTTACCGATGTGAGGAAGGTGTAGTTGTCCCAATATCAGACTGTTGCCTTCTGGGAAGAGGGAGAAAATTTGGAGACTCGATTTCGTAAGTAGGACTGAGAGAGTTTTCGATTGCCGCAATTGCGTTTTGTCCTTCATATGGTTAGGAAGGATTTTGAGAAAGATGTTTCTTTTGTGGAAGAATAGGTTTAGGAATAAAGATTGTCCTGGAAAGAGTAGAGGATTTTAAATAAGGATCCACGGATGAAGTAAAACAATTAGAGTTTGTTAAGTAGTGGTTATAAGACAATTGTCTTATGGGTAGGTTAGGGAGAATAATTGCAGTGTTCTAACGAAGGGAGAACTTATATTGTGGAAAGGTGTTGATGTGATGTAGAAGAATTTTATAGTTGAGAAGTTCAAGTCTAATAGGTGTATGTTGAGCGGATAATTTAGCTCATAGTTGTGCTAGTTTGAGGACTAGATAGCGATTAGAAGTATTGTATGTGTTGAGGCCTTTTGTTTTAAACATAAGGTGTTTGTCTGGCGTGTCGAAAGACGGGGGATATAAATTATATCGTATTGTTGTATAGGACCTCGGGCAGTATTTGAAATATGAAAATCTTTTTATAAAACCTTAACCCTGGTTCAACTAATCTCAATTCCCGACCTAGCTACACAGTAGTGTATTTGGAGGGTTCCTTGTTCGGATTTCGCTTTGCGAGACCTCCCCCGCACGAAGGCAGCTAGTGTCAGGAATTGAGGAGAGTTCAACTATTGGGAATTTTCAAACTTTTATATATTTAGTATGTTATTATAGATAATAATGCTGAGGGTTATGTTATGATTTGAGGCTGATGGAGCCTCATTAAAATTCTTTGAGTGGAAGCTCGGGTACGGGGTGTATGGGCGCCCCGGGGTAGTTATTCATTTTAAAAATCTATATGGTTCGACGTGAGAACTAGAAAGGATTAGGTATAGTGATCCTAAGAGTTGATGTAGGACTAGATGATATTGAGGTCCTATGAGTATTTTAAATTTCGCGGACGAAATTCTTGTAAGGGGGGAAGATTGTAACACCCCACGATTTTTTAGACTGAGAAATTTAAATTTTGGGAAAATAAAATTTAATTTAAATTGGAGAATTTTAAAACTTGGGAATTGAGGCCCAAAAATAGAGGGCATTTTAAAGTATTCTGGATGATGATTTTAAGGGTACCATCGATCCCGGAAGGGTCGAGATAGTCAAAATGACTGTCATTGGGTTTTATTTCGGCTCCGGAATATTTTTAAGTTAGTTTGACTCGAATTGGTATAAACGAGTCATTTAAATTGTGTATTAACACTTAAATCGGGTTTATTGTTTTAAAAGGGTTAGTGGCTTACGGATGAAGGCATTTCTCATTTGAGAGAAAGAGAGAAAAGCCCTAGAGGGAGAAAGAAGAAGAAAAGAAGAGAGAGAGCAAGAAAAGCATGGGATTTTCGGCCCAAACGCGACATCGAGAACGATCCAACCTCTACAAATCTGAGGCAAGTGTTTAATCTTGCTAAATAGCTATTTGTGTATTTCATTTCATAATTTGTGGGGTAAAGAAATGGATTTTTGGGTATTAATGTCAAAACCTATAATTTTGGGTTTAAATCTTGAAATCAATGTGTATACATGGGTTTGATGACAAATAGATTGTTGGGATGAAATATAGGATGAGTTTACATACTAAGAATATTATTGGGTTAAAGATTTGGGGGCTTGAGGATGATATGTGAGTGTTTGAGGTTGGTGGGTTTGCTGAAATTGGAAAATCGGCCAAGGCAACTGGTATGGCCGGTCGACCGCGGTCTGGGGACCGATCGACCGCGCCTTAAGGGAAAAGCCTACTGCATTTCTTCATAGGCAAAATTTGGACCCGCGGTCGACTGGGGGTCTGGGACCGGTAGACCGGTCCCCTGTTCTTAACCCAAAATTTGGGATTTCTTTCTTCCCTTTTCTTTTGGAGTTGATTCTTAGGGGCCTCTTTAATGAGTTATTTTATGAGGTTTTTCTTGGATGATTTCTACCCCTTTTTGGTTGGGTTTATTAATTTGAGGTTTTCTCTTATGAATTAAGAGATACTTTGGAGTCTTATAGGGGGTCTCTCACTTAGTATATGATGGTGAGGACTTCTTGGAATAATTGGAGAAGAATATATCCATGTATGTTGTGAAATTTCTAGGCCGACATTTATGTTAAATCCTTATATGGATAGGATATTGTTAAGATACAATTTAGGGCCAAATGGAAGAGAGTGGTCGCATACTCTTAAAAAGTGAGGGGTCTCATATCCTTAGAAATTTTTAATCTAAGGAACAATTGATAACGCAATAGGAGTAAGTGTTCCTGAGATTTATTTGAACCATAGGTGAAATTGGGAACGTTTGGGATCGTTCTATCGACTAGAATAAGTGGTAGCATAAATTCTAGTTAGGATAGTTTACACGTAATTGTGGGGATATGACCATTGAGATTCCAATACTTGAAATGAGGTTGGAATAATTTGATGTTTTAGACTATTAAGTCATGTATGTGCCTATGGTTAAATAGTACTAAAGGTAATTATGTACTTTCGAATATGGATGAAATGTGTAGTGATGGGTTCCTACACAAAATTTTGGGTAACAGCCCTAATGTGGGATATATGTATATGTATTTTTGGGAGACTATTCATCATAGGAAAAATGATTGAATATGTTTCAAGTGAGAGGATTGTATTCACATATCGAGGTAAATTAAATGAGTTTGTGGTGACGGCTTGTATATTGAGGATTATGTATACTTATAGCCGAATTTATAGATCTCATACTTATGAACGAGAATAAGTTATATATATGGATATGTGAGTACATGTGTATATATCTATAGAAATATGAATATGGATATACATTTATGTTGTGGATATACATGGTATGGACATTTAAACCGTATATGATGGTTTAATGTTTAAATATATGATTGGATCATATGGATGTATATATATTGTGCATGTGAATGATATATATACTTATTTGGTTAAGCATACCCCGCTCATGCTATCATTGGGAAGTTGCGCGCGTAGAGGGTGAGCATCCTGGCTAGAAAAGCAGGGTGTGGATATTCCCCAGGTCATAGTCGTCCCGTGTGTTATTATATGATATATATATATATATATATATATATATATATATATATATATATATATATATATGTATTTTTGGGATGAGACGTGGTGGGTATGTTTCGTCTCATTGCCGGTTAGGATCTATGACCGCTTCCCGGGACGTCGTGTGCGTGAGTTTACCACGAGATGGGTGTCGTTTAGTCCCACCATGGTGGCCCCAGTATTGCTACGTGAGCCGGGCACTGGGAAGATGATAGCATTGATGCAGTTTATCGGCGCTATATATAGCCGGGTATTTATTTGTGCATGACCTTTGTACATCATATATGGTATGTATACATGGTCATGGGATTGGATGATGGTGTGTATATATATATGGTTAGAATGAAATGCCTATATATATATATTTATATATCCTATAGATAAAAAGGATATGGTATCGTTGTGGAGTACATCTTGGATGATTATGATGTACTAGATGATTAGGGGATTGATGTATCGCATTTAAGGAACATTTCGGTTACATCATCCCAAGTATATTATTGGAAATTGTAGACGTTTTCATAATGTAGTCTAAAATTTACATCATCCCAAGTATATTATTGGGATTCGACGAGAGTGCGATTCCACTTTAATTATGAAATAGTGCACCGATATTTATTATGCACGGTTAACATACTTGCTAAATATTTTCACAACTCGGGCTCTGACCCGTTTACTTTTCTCTCCTTCGTGTATATATATATATTACTACAGGTGTCCTACCGCATGGATGCCGGATGACTTTCTATCCAGAGTCTTAGGAGCCGTGACAGGTGCGGACTATTGCGGGATGTATCTGGTAGTCGCCTCCTACTTTTAAAAAATTCTAGGTAGGATTCATTTTTGTATATCGGGTTTGTACCCAAGGTATATATATATACATGTTTATATTTATTCCATTTCAGTCATTGTATTGGCTGTGACCCGACAGCTTATTCGGGTTTACTTCTTTGTAGTATTTTCAGTTGTAGTTATTTATTCCATTTTATTCTAGCATTTCATTTCTTATAGTTCTTCTTGCATCTTTCTCTTATTTATTAGTTGTTTTATGGTGTTGGTTTGTTAGTTGTTGCATGTTTTAAATTTATTCTAACATCTCGCTTATATGATATCGGGTAGTTAGTCCTATATTATATAGTACCGGCAGTTGATGTTGAGACTGGACCATCTGAAACTCCTGATTTAATGTAGTATAGGGTTGGCCACCCGTTATTATTTTAAGCGGGGTGTTACATTCGGCACCAAGTTAATTTTAGTAGTGTACGCCATTTTGGCTCTAAAAATATGTAAATACTCCAAATCTTCATTTTGCTTACACCAATTGCCCAAATCAACTAAAACAACCTCTCGAGTATAAAAATAAAATATACGTGCAGAGAAAAGTGGAGCGACAAAACTTGATTATTACTCGCTTATATATTATGGTTTCTAATAAAACCTAAAAATAAAAGGAGTTGTCCACCCAAATATTACACATTAAACTATTGTACCAATAACTCGTTAAATTTAAGAGTCGTTCAAAATTGAGTATGGAGTTTAATCAACAAACTTCTAAAATACCTTTAACCTTATTGTAAATTCAAAAGTGGCCATAAAATTTAAGCATAATAAAACTAATTTTGGAACCCTAATTTAAATTTTAAAACCCAAACCCCAAATATGACCTATGATATAATAATATAATTCTAAACAATATATGAGAACAAAATATATGAGAACAAAGTGTTCATAACAGTTTGAGCATCATAGCAGATGAGACCTTTTCAACGTAAGAAATAGCATATTGCTTCCATATGCAATACACAACCAGATAACCATGAATCATGCCATTCTCTTCAAAACCACAACAAACCTGAAGAACCCACAATCAAGCCAAACAAACAAAACCACAAGGAGAACAAGCACCTGACAAAAAACTAGTCATGAGCAATAATTTCAAGGATGATATTTCCTAAGGAGGGAAGAATGTAATCACCTGAATTTTTAATAATGGTTTAGATAATATTTTGGATTAAATCATGTTGGTGTTGTGAATGGTAACATTTTATTGGGATGATTATCTTAATATTGGTGGGAATGTGAAATTAATATGGACTAATTGACGTAATTATTAAAATTTTGTTGAGAATTTTATGAATAGTAATGAGGCATAAATTTGATATTTTAAAATAATTATTTTTAGAATTATTAAGTTAACAGTAATTAGTTAGTATTATTTATATGTGAGGGGTTTAATTCAAGCATGGAAATTAGTGAGAAGATAAGTAGTTATATGCATAAATATATTTTAGTTAACCTATATAAACAAAATGAGAAGTTTAATGAATCGAAAAAGATGAATGGTGGAATAATTAGTTAAATTAGGTTTCTAATATATAGATGGGAGAAAGGAAATGGGAAGAATAACATACCTGTAGCCTTGTTAGGAGAAGAGGAGAAGGGGAGAATCATGGTTCGTAGACTAGCTGTGGTAAAGGAACCCCAGGCCCCAATAGCGGGTACTTCCACTGCGGTAGCAATATGGATAGAAGGGAAAACCACGATAGCGTGAAATTAGGTTGAATCTGTAGCAAAAATAAAAAATGCAAATTATGTGTGTTGACGGACGGGAGCCACTTACCATAGCAGAGAAGAGTGGTGGCCGGAGGCTTGCTAGATGGAGCGGTTGGATGCTGCAATAGAGAGAGAGTGTGTGATATTGGAGCCGATAATTGGGTGAGGGGAGGGAGAGAGATGGGGAGAGGGAGATTGAATGATGAGAGAGGAAAGAGAAGAGGGAAAGTAAACATAATGATTTTTTTAGGGTCTTTTATATTTTAATCAACTGTACTCAATTTTGGCACACTTTAAAACAATGTCAAATTTTGGCACTGTTTTAAAGTGTGCCAGATTGTTATTAAATCGTGCTAGAATTTGGCACAGTTTAAAACTATGCCAGATTTTTAATATTAGGGTGTGCCAAATTGTTGTTTTTGGTGTAGTGTAAATAGAATGAGAAATAGTGTAACCACTTATTAAATAAGAACAATAATTTGGTAATCTTAGAAAATGAAACGTATAGTCTAACGGGGTAGATGACAAGAACTATGAATTTAATCATTAAATTATTTGATGAACTGGACGAAGGTTACAAGTTATGAAATGTAAGGAACTGCACTTAGTCTATGTATCTTGAGAATTTTATATTATAAAATTTATTCGGGGATAGGGGTGTCAGACACGAGGAACCACTTGTAGTTAATGCATAATGAAAATTGTTTATTCTTTACATGGATGGTTAAATAATGGAAGCTTACAATTGATATTCATTTTTGGGAGACGAGTAGGACTGCTTCTAGATGAGAGGTGAGGTACTCGTTACATGTGAGCGTCAACGGGGAGACGTGAAGTATGAGATAGTAATAAATTGAATATTTATTGGTGAAGAATCCTTGCACACCTCGGGCTCAGACCTAAATTATAAATATTTTTTTCCCAGGTATTCTTAATGAAAGATAAAGCAGGACTGACGATGGATCAGACTTGCAGTTGGATTGGATGTAGTGGATTATGCTACATTGACTCTAGTATAGGTTATGCTTAAGTCTCTTGTCATTTCATTTCATTCTTGAAAATTGTATGGGCATAAGCCCAAATGTTTATTCATGTTAGTTGTATTTAATCTTACATTATGGACATTGTATGGTGATGCAATTTTTTTAACTACTCATGTAAATGAAATTTTGTTTAGTGTTTTTATTCATTGTGGATATTGATTTCAAATAGAGGAAGTTTTTATTCCTTTATTGCTGAGAATGGTATAAATTGTTGATAAGCCCCACCTTCGGCGTATCATGCCTGACCAACCTTTACATGAGAAAATGGGGGTTGTTACACCTTCCTACCCAATTGTGTCCAAACTTCACGTTTGATAAATGGTAGAATTATTTAGAACTTTAGGTCCAAATAATAATTAATTTGTATGGGATATTTAATATCCTTACCCTTATTATATAAATAATTAAAACATAAGTTTTAATTCAAGGAATATTTTATTGAAACTTTAGGTCAAAAAATTAAATAACAAATGAGAACTTTTGGACTCTAATTTCAAATAATTATTGAGAACTTCGCCCCCAAATTTTAAGCAATAATTAAGAATTTCAGGACCCAAATTTTAAATAATAATTGGAAACTTCAAGTCCCAAATTTGAATGATAATTAAGAACTTTGGTTCATAATAAAAATATAGGAAACTTTTGATTGTAAATTTGAAGAATAACTAGGAATTTAATATGTCAATACTTTTACAAACATAATGGTTAAAGAATAATTTTTAAAATTTTAAGGATAACTTGGACACAAATAAAAGGTGATTATTAATATAATAAAAATATATATATATAGGTTGAATTTAACTATACAGAATGATGATAACAACTTCACTATACATATTCATGCGATGTGAATAACATTACTTACAATCTGAGGGATAGATATAAAATTATGCATATATAAACATCAACTAGTAAATCCCCCCAAAAAAAATTGGTTGCCAAATATGCAAAATTTTGTGAATAATTAAAATACACAGTCAAAATATAACTAATCAAAAGTATAAAAACTGTAATACAAAGACCCAAATGTAATTGGTGACACCATAATTTTTATGCATGTCATGTAATTCTCGTAAGAGTGTAAATAAAAATATGAAGAAACATATCAATATCAGTAATCATTATTGATGGTTGTTTGTGTTGAGTAAATAATTGCACAAGAGGTAAACCACAAATAAAACTATTTTATTACACAAGAATAATTGTACAAATTTTAGCATAATTATTGACTCAAAAATGCATTCTCAAGAAACCCATTAATATTACAAGACTTGCTTAATATTTCGGATATAATTTTATTACTCAAGTACACACCTCACTCACTCTATATAAACTCATTATTTAACTAGGTCAATTTTACCTACACACTTATTTTTTCTTTCTTCACTTGATGCCTCAAATTGGGGAGTGAGTTCTCTTATTTATACTATTTGTAAAGGTTTGGTGGATAACCAAATGGCTACAAATTTATGGTGGTGGTAGAACTCTCTAGT
Source organism: Sambucus nigra (assembly GCA_949130495.1). NCBI lineage: Eukaryota > Viridiplantae > Streptophyta > Magnoliopsida > Dipsacales > Adoxaceae > Sambucus > Sambucus nigra. The sequence continues at coordinate 91,391,352 of OX422216.1, read as the reverse complement.
GAAAGAAGATGCTAGAGAGGGGAGGGGGAAGGGTTATGAGAATATTCTAGAGAGAGAGAGAGAGAGAGGTTCTCACTTAACAGTCCCCCTCAACACTAGCTCTCTTCTTGAAACATACGGTCGGGTTTCTTTGAATTTGTCTTGTATTTTATTAGTGGTTTTATATTAGGTAATGTTGCACTCAATGTAATTTGCATGTTTGCTTTCATCGTTGCATCACATTGCATTTTATCTTGTTCCTTTAATGCGTAGTTTGACACTCATTGAATGTCAAAAATATTGAATCTCTGAGTAGGGATTATGAACTCTCCCACCAATTTCATCTCCTTTCCCACTGTCTCATTGAATTATAATTTTAATGTCGATTTTCCCTCAAATTCTACTGAGTAGTTATGCCATATGAGAATGTGTCCACCATTCATGCAATAGTTTTTATGGTATTTCTCAGATATCCATCACTCTTTCGATCTATATTAATATGACTGTTGTTCTCTTTTTTGTTATCTCCATCCGCAACAGTTTTTTTTTCTTAAAAACTGGTTCTTTGACCAGCTAGTGTTTTGTTTGGGGTTTGTTCCCCAAATATTTCCTGAAACTCGCTCCCCAATTTTTGGATTTGTGGTACCTCCATTTCTTTACAACTCCACCAAATGGACCCATAAAATCTTAAGCTAATTCTCCCGTGTTGTTAACTTGACTCCTTGACAACTCAAGACATATTGTGTCAAAGTGTGTATCCGCATCTAAATTGACATTATTTTTTACTTTTCCTTCCTCAACTAGGCGTATTTTAACTTCATCCTCATCCAATTCTTCTTCGATTAGAAATAAGACAACTTGGTGTTCAATCAATTTTTCTTTAATTTAAATATGGTATATATTGTCTTCAACCCATTCATCTTCAAAATCTACTTTTTTTCTTCGAGAAATAATCTTGTATAGGATTAATTATTACAAAGGATGCTTTGAAATCCCATTCTTCTTCATTATAAATTTATTGTCTCTTTGATGTTGGCAAGTTACCTTTTATTGACTATATACTATCAGTCTTTGACATAGTGGCCCTTTTTGCCCCAATTATAACACTCATTGTTTTGTCGTCTATATGCCCTATCATGTGGATAATATTTTTCTTCATCTTGTTTACCTACCTCTAAACAAGGGCTCTTTTCTTATTTCTATGAGCTCACTTCTTGACATGAACTTCTCTCTCTCCACGTGCCTCTTTCAATAATCCATCGTGTTATTACTTTTTTATCAGTGTAAAGGTCCTCGTCTTCATCTTATGTTGCGACCCCACTCATTTGTCTTATTAATATCTCTTGGTTGGCCAATAAATTTTATAACTCAACTAGTGTGGGTTGAGTTTTCCAACCATGTGTTTCATTATAAATCCATTATATTTGGGCTTTAAGACACGAATAATTATTCACCGCATCCATGGTTCACTAATTTTAAAGTCGGGAACAAGCAAAAAAAATTCTTGACATATGTCTTTAATTTTCTTAAAATATTGGTTGAAGTTGCATCATTCTTTGTTAATAAGAGAGAGGCAAGAGTGTACCTTGTATCCTTAGGTGTCTTTGCACCCTTGATATGCCCCAATAATTCTGGGTCTACTAATAGTTTGAGTGCGTATATGGATTTATCTGCTTTCATTTTTTATTTTCTTAAACCCTCCATATTTTTCTGAGAGGGTTATGTAGTGTCGCTTCCACCAACAGACTCCCATAGATCTTGTCCTTCCAAATAGGACATCATGCAGGTGCTCCAAATTTCATTATTGGTGTGGTTTAATTTTCTAAATCCACTATCAAATGCATTGACCAAGTCTGCCATAGTTGCATACTTAAATTAAAATTGTCCCTGGCCAATTATGCCGACTCGGTCCCAGTCTATTTTCAATCATTCAATAGTACTTCATTTTAGCGGCACCCTTACAGCGATCCCTAATTATTTGGTTCTGATACTAAATTGTTGAGTTTGTAAATTCGTAGGTGGTATACAACAAATAAAATTATTTTATTACACAAGAATAAATTTACAAAGTTTAACATAATTATTTACTCATAAATTCACACGCAAGTGACCTACTAATATTACAAGACTCACTCACTATTTGGGACACAACTTTATTACTCGAAGATACACCTCACTCACTCTAAATACACTCGTTAACTAGGACACTTTTACTTGACACATTTATATTTTCTTGCCTCACATGAGGTTCCAAATGGGGAGTGGGCTCTCCAATTTATACTATTTGAAAAGGTATGGTGGGTAACCAAATGACCACACATTTTTAGCGGTGGGAAAACTATCTAGTGAAAGAAGATTCTAGAGAGGGGAGGGAGATGGGTTATGATAATATTCTAGATAGGAGGATAGAGAGAGTCAGTGGTTCTCTCTTAAGAGCTTGATTATTACATACCTTAAGGAGATCCATTGATCCACGTGGATATATTGATATAGAGGAGTGTTTTTCCTTAAACAATGGCGTTGTTTCCATTCGCTGGAACCAAATAGTTGACTTCATCTATTATATTGAGTTCTCTCCTATTTGGGGAATTTCTACAAAAGGTTAGTGGGCATCCCTCAATTTTAGCTTTGATATCCATTTTGAATGGTAGAACATAAAATATCTCTATTAGCAAAAATCTAATGAATCAAAACCAGAGTGGTGCAAGCAGCTGTCAGTTTGCGGTGGTAATTGTTAGTGGTGCTTAATAAATCTTAACAGGTGGCACGTTTCACATTTTGGAGAGGTGAACAGTTGAATGTAAAAAATGGAAGTCGGTGGTGTTGATTGGAGACATTTGTGTTGATAACGTACTGTAAAATAAAAGGGATACAAAAAGGATTTAGAGGGAGAAATGTTTTCATTTCTTTGATATATCTATTCAAGGGTATCACCCCTATTTACAGTACAAATCATGATATCCCAATAAGCTCTTTAATAATGAGGACGAGTAGTGGACATTCACTAAAATACATATTGTATAACACTTCTTATTATTTTCATTATATCAATAGAAAACTCAATAATTTTATTCTAAAATTAGTCCCTAAAGTTACTTTACACTAAAAATATTATTTTACCATCTTAAAATACAATTGTGTTAGTAACTTTTTCATCTTCTTAAACCCAAAATCTACGCCATGAAAAGATAATAAACTTTTCTTCTATAAAAATAGTTCCTGTTTTATTTATCCTTAATTAAAAAAATTACTTAAAAAAAATAATTTTATCGTTTATTTTTTCTATAAATCTTACCCCTATTTTTTATCTTTGAATGCGGTATTTTATTTTAATAATAAAATACTAGATTTGCTACTTTTTAAAACATTAGAATAAGGATGTCACCGAACCTCCTATCATCAAAATTCCCTCCACCGCTACTCCTTCTCCAAAGTTCAAAATCAATTTTTCACAGTCAAAATTTTCTATTTTCTATTTGATTTTTATTGTTTTAAACGTAATACCATTGAATAGCTATTCATAGCCTTATTATCGTCGACATGTTCTTAGATTATAAAATTATATTTGCATTATTTTCTCTACAAAATTAAGTTTGTAGTGTTAATACAACAATATCCTTTTGCAATGTAAACTTAAAAATTGAGTGTGCAGTATAACTGTATTTTTTATGAAAACATAAAAATCAAGAATATAAAACATTAAAATGTCTAAAAAATGAAAAAGATGACAATGAAAATTTAATTTTATAATTTAACAAATAAACACCAATGGTTAGATTCTAATGACCCGAAGCTCGGCGACATCCATGTTCCAGTATTTGAAAAGACAATAGCATTAGTATATTTTTTTAATAACATAAATCATTTTAAGAAAAAAATTAGAACTAAATTGATAAAGAAAATATATAAAAGAGGTATTTTAGCAAGAATATTTATTTATTAAGGACAAAAGAAATATGGACCATTTTTATAAAAAGAAAAGTTGATTGTCCTAAAACATAATATGAATTTAAACTAAATTCTTTATTTTTAATATAAAGGTGAAATTGGTATTTTTTTTCTAAAAATGAAATCACCTTTTGAGAAAACAAGGGCTATTTATATAAAAATAAAGTTGAGCGTCTTATATCCATAATCAACATTATTTTAAGTCCTAAAAGTTAATAATATAAAAAATTGTGATATCAAATAAGCATTAGGATTTTTTGTAATGTGATTGCATACAAATAACTAAGATTCTTTTATTGTCATTTAATGTTAAAACTTTAAAATTAAAAATCTCTCAAAATTTTAGTTAGACTTGCCTAAAATATATGTATTTTGAGATTTGTAATATATGAAAGAAAATCCATGAAATGTAGGCAATGTTGAAGTGACCTAAAATTTATTTTTGCGTTTAACATTTCATATTGTAAGTCTTTGAAATTAAATATCTCATAGAATGAAAATATAATTTACAAGATTCATTATGGGAAATTGTTGGCGAAATCTATTAAAAGATATCAAAAAATCAAATGTGATTTTATACACAAATTTTGATATATGCAATGGTCATCAATATCACAAGTGATACCATTTATGAATATTACTTAAATAGGAGTTTTATATTCTATATATGATAAGACACGTGGAAAGCACACATAACGCCACCTAGCAGATTATACTACACCCAAACTATCAAATTGTCAGTGTCATTAAGTCTGAGAAATCATAGTTTTCACGATACATGACTATAACAAGTCTGGGGTGACAAAAATCCAGCACCTCCTTGTCAGAGTCTTTTGGTTATTCAAAAAATGTCAAAAAATGGGGTGCCTATGGATTGTGACAAGTATTAAAGGCTCAAGTTGCATTGAAAGGCTAAAGGCTAACTTGAAGAATGGATGCACTCCAGTTAAAGCGCACGAGTCATAATGATGTTTATAGCATTTTAAAATTTTAACACGTGGTAAGGCCACACTTTTTGTAACAAATCGAAGATTTTAACACTAGGATTGATCACTTCCTAACATTAATATATACAAAGTGTCAAATCAATTTGAATATCATTCTTAATATGTATGTAAACAAATTAAATAAGTGAAAAGATATTAACGCGATTTGATAAACCTCAAATTCTCAATTGATAAAATGCATCATCAACTAAAACACAATGATAGATATCTCTACGACTACACCAAAAGACTCAAAATGTTTTAATACAAATTATCTCTACGAAATCTAACTCAAATGAAATATAAAAATATACATGCCAACAATCTTATCAATATATAAGCCAACTAATGTACAATATACTTAAGTCATGAAACTGAAAATGAAAGATATTACATCATGGAGATGAACCTGCATCAATGCTCTTGATGATGATGGTTGGAAGGGAGATAATATGTAATCAATACTAGCTGGATACGAATGTACTTGCATAGTCCCTAGCACCTGAAAGGTATCCACGAATAGAACGGGTCAAAACACAACAAGTCACAAAAGCTACACAACTCAAAAATAGTTATATATACAAGTGATTAGTCCACAATCATCTATCCTACTATGATAACCAACCATGTCTCACAGAACCTCATAGTCCATTTTAACTAGCCCATAAATTTTAATAATTAATTAATCTCTTAATTATTTACACCGTAACTAACATGCTCCCTTCTCTCCGGTCATCTCAGGAACTCGAAGTACGCTTAAATAAAGACTGTTACACAACCAGACACCATCTTTCTTCTGTATAGATGGAAAAATATACATGAATGAAATCTTGTGATGCACAAATAAATTTCATTACATAAAAAACACCACATGTCTCTCGCGTGGATAGAAATATCAAAATGAACAATTTGTGTGATGCACCAAAACAACATGTCATCACGCCGACCGGACACCACCTCGCGATAGCATGGCTAGGACAAACAATATCTAGCATGACACGCAAATAAAATTGTGCTCCCTTAACATGCTTCTCTCTTAGCACAAACCCACATCCGTATCCATTTATTGAACTTGTTTTAATTAATATAGTTGCCATCTTATCATTGTTCCCATTTAGCTTATCAATTATCTTAACACCATTATATTTTATTTACCTCACCTTTTCTGCCAATCTAATTTAATACATAATCAATCATTAAATTATATCAATAACTTCTAAAGGGATTCTCGAATCACTTGCGAGGTCGTATCTTGTATGGGAGTACTTATATTAATTTAAACACTGTAATGAAAGAGATATATATACATATTATAAGTTTCCTAAAGTCCTTGCTCATACACGTCTATAAACTCAATGCGTGGGACATCTCATAAATGAAATTCAAATAAGGACCCCCCCACCCCCACTCCCCACCCCAATACACTTCCATTTAGATATAGTAGTAATTAAGATACTATAATTAGTTATGTAATAATTAATGTAGATTAATTTAAAGATTAAGTGAATTAAAAATTCAATTTACATTACTAACCACAGCTGCCCACCATAAAATAACAACAACATTAAACCAACATAAGCCAATAATATTCTAATTACAATTCAAGATTATAAACATAGATTTATTTATTATTCATACATTTACATATCTAATTAAATCCTAACTATTAAACATCATGAATCGAATCATATTAATTATGCAATTTCTACCTATGGTACCACCTATTAAGCTAAATGTACAACTGCATTTAACACATACATCCTTAACAATAATTGAATCCCAATTAGGTCTTAATTATACATTATTAATTATAGTTAGCATAAATCTAATATCAAATATCAAACACTAAACTTGAATTAATTGGAAGGGATTAACTCTTGAAAAAACAGCCTTGAAACCTTCTTAAAACCTCTTAATAATATGATCGAAAAACTTTGAATACAACCTTGAATATCTTCTTGAAATAGTTTGAAAATCTCTTTGATTTGGTCAATGAAATTGGTTGATAAAGAATGCTCTAGAGAGTGTTTAGGGTTTCCTTATGAAGAAGACAAGAGAAGAGGGAGTTGATTGGTGTTAAAATGAAGCTTTATGCTATTAAAAAGCCAATAAAACAAAATCCAAACCATAGACCCCGCAACCGTCCGCGACACATCCGCAGTTAGACACGATCGTGATCGCGGTTATATTCTACCGTAGTCATGGATCAAACCCCATGGTAGCAACCCAAATTGTTATGGTTGGGCTTAAGGGTGTGGCCATATGAATTCAAATGGCGGTTAAGTTTCTTTCTAGAATTTTACCTCGATTCAAACCTATTGTCCTTGCTTAATCCCTAAGTAATGCATAAGGAACAACTTACCCTCAGGCTTTTCCCATAATTCCTATTCGTCCAATTTATTATAACTTGCATTAATTACAATTTAATCCCCAATCTATAAAATAATTAAAATTAATCCCATAAAACTTCAACAACTTATTAATTAAACTTAAGCCCACACTCACTCACTTCACTAACCTAGAAATAACAACAATTTAGTCCCAAATGGGCATGAATATGAGCTTAGTATTATCCTGTCAAATTAAAGTGAGAGCGAGAGAAAGCTTGTAATACTGCTCCCATGGAGATTTCTTATTGATATAGTGAAAATTCGCTTCATCTGTGGATGTAGGCACTATTTAGGGGAAGCACGTAAATTCGGGTTCCAAATGTCTTTCTTTCTCTATCTCTTCATTTTAGTCGATTTCGTGGCTTTTCATCACTTAATTGTTTGTTAATTAGCAAATTGGTAATCTATAATTTATATCGGTGTTATACCAATTTCTAACATTAATAATTTGGCTCCGTTTGTGGGAATCATGTAAGAAGCCATATATTTTTATTACTAGAGTTAATTAAGTCCTAATATAAAATATACATATTGTTAAAACAATATAAATATTAATCTCAACATGTAAAGAATCAATGGAAATTAATATAATAAGGTAAAGATGTGGCATGATAAAACTAAAATATAGTGAATCATAACCACAAATACTAAAGAATTCAAAAAGTATCCCATCATCTGAAAAACTACAAGTCGGACATAGACCTCAAATTAAAATTCTATCAACCATGAATCTTAATTTGAAAGTCTAAGCCTCAACAAACCACACAATACTGAATAAAATATACATGTTAAATGTATACTCTCAATAAAAGTCAACATAAAGAAAAATTTCTGACAAAAATTAAAAGAGAGACAGCTGCTAGAGGAACCTACATCCAAGCTCCTGAGTGGTGGATCTAATAAGAAAAAGAGAGGGAAGGATGTGTTATATGGAAAGGAGAGTAATCACCAAGTCAGATCCTAGCACTTGAAATGCTTCAATAAAAATAAAAGGATCAAAGCACACCAAGTTACTAAAGTTACACAACTCAAAATCAGTTATATATATAAATGATAACTTCACGGGTTATCTAACCTATTATAATAACCACGCATATAAAGTTGAACCTCACAATACATTTTAATTAAACCATTAGTTTTAATAATAAAATAATATATTCATTACTCAAACTTCAACCTTCATGTGTCCTTTATCTCTAACCATCCCAAAATCATGCGACATACATAAATAAATCTCGTCACATCATCCAGGCACCACCATTCACTAAAATGGTCCCACATAACATGAATGACATAAAAATAAAACAACCTCTGAATCCAAGTCCAGAATTCCATACTATGGTCCCACCACTCATTCAATGTGCACATATATAATCGTGTTTTATCCTATCAAATCTTACTATTATCACGAGCACACAATATATAAGGTGTCTTCTCACGGCACACACCTATATAACCATATCAAACCATTACTTTTACTTAGTCATTGTTGTTACACCATTGCAAAATCCTCATTTAAAGTTATTACTCATGTTATAATGTCAATATGTATAATTTACTCCATCCATTATACCAAATAAAACTAACTTCCAATTATCATTTATATTAGATAACTATCTCATAAAGATTTATATCATCCTCATTAAATGAGAAAAGTTATTTAAATAATTTGAAGGATCCCAACTCCTAACCTTCTTTAGACTCCATTTGTGGGACATCTCATAAATGAAATCCAAATAAAGAACTGATAAACTTCGATATAGATTAAGTATTCGTCAAGATACTGAAATTAGTTATATAAAATTAAGGTAATTAATTAAAGTTTAATAAATTGAATTACAAATCCCAAGCCTTCAATAATAAAAAAAACCACCATGTAAAACAATCTTATATTCCCATCCACATTCTGAGCAGACTGCTAACTACTTACCACAAGAAATCCTAATAATTCATGAGAAATAATATACGAGGTTTAATTCAATTACATCAAATCTAAGTTTCAAATCGAAAATCCAAACTAATCAATCATGCAAAGGAGTTTTAAATAGAATACTCTGACAAACCGCTTATCAAAATAAGAGGTGGCCAGCCCGATACTCCAATAAGAATAGGAATCATATATGGACCATTCTCAGCATCACAATAATATAATAAGTATACGGGATAACCATCCTAAATTTTGGGAAAACGGATTGTCAGAATATCGTTTTGTAAGTTAAAGAAAACATTTAAACAACCCAATTTTAAAGGAAGGTGGATATCATCAACAAGAATTAAAGTGAACAATACATATATAACACAAAAACCAAATAGGCTGGCGGTTAATAGACTCTTACAATGTATCACAGCCATTAAATTAAGTTACACAATACATTACAGTAGTCAAATATAGAAGCTTGGGCCACACGCCCGAATAAATAACCCGATCATAACTAGAGTACAAAAAATTATGGCGTCTATCACAACATAACCCGCAACATCCGCAAGGTGTTGCAGCTCCAAGACACAGGAACGGGGAAGTAAATACGAGCGTCCTTATGGTGGAATACCTGAGCGAATAAGATTCATGCACAATAAGAAATAGGAATGGGTCAGGGCCCGGTTTTATATGATCACCATATGAATAAAGAGTATGACAGTTATGAACAGTTAATCATGATTAATAGTGATGAGAATCTACTTACTCAATCTCAAAGCATAAACTAAGGCAATTAAATGATCATAAATTTAATTTAGTTATGCAAGAGGATATGAATGAACTATCATTAATTAAGAATTTCCATCCTTTACAATTTTTCATTTCATCGTTCCATATCTCCTTAGGAAACGAAATCAAAGTTATTTGTTCTTTAAAGCATTCATCATAAATCAAGTCCCACTTGAATAATAATGGTTATATTCATCTATATATTTTATTCTAAGACCGTCCTTCCGAGTTTCCCTACTGGACACGCCCTTAAATGGCTATCATCTTCCAGGGCCTATCAAACAAGACAACCTAGACATCCTACAACGCAATGTCGGGAAGTGGCCATATACTTGTGAGTGAGTCATAACCACATCGCACAATAAGTACATAATACATAATAATCGGTCATATGGTCGAGGACTATATTCACCCTGCATTCACTAGCCAGGGGACTTCACCTCATGCGCGTGCTTCCCTTATGATAGCGATTTAGAGAGGTGTGTTTAAGTAAATTATCATTTACAATTTTAAATCTCATTTTTTAAAAATATACATCACGTTTTATCCGGATCCATACGTAATTTATGCTATCATTATATCCTCAATGATTAATAGACCTCTTATTCATTCTCCAAGAATTTATGGTGTTACTATAAACCACCAAGGCGAGCATGCCTCAATTGAGCTTCTAAAGTCCCCTAATATAACCTTAAAATTCCTAGTCTCACATTAATTAACTAAAGGAAAATAATACATTAACATCAATTTGGACATCCTCGGAACAAGCCCTATTTAAGCCATCCCTAATATAGGGTAGTTACCTAACTTATCTAAGACTCTAGGACTCTAAGTTTACTTCATAAGATACGGTTTCTAGGCCCTAAGCCTAAAGAAAAAGGGTAAAAATTGAGTTAGAAAAATAACTCAAAACAGCAAGATTTCGAATCGATTCGCCCCAAGCAGCGAATCGATTTGCCCAAAAGAGAATCGATTCGGATGGAAAAACCAACTTTCTGCCTCAAGACGAATCGATTCGTCCTTAGCCCGAATCGATTCGGGGTCTCAGACATGTAGCCTCACCCCTTTGTGAATCGATTCACAAAAAGGGAGAATCGGTTCGCCCCTGCGAATCAGCCAAGAATGGGGCTACGGGTTATGAACCCTAGTTTTTCCCCAAAACCTATTTCTCCTCCATTTCTACACACATCAACCACCATTATTCTAACCAAAACCATCCTACATGATTATCAACTACTATACTCCACATAATCATCAAATTAAACTATGATTAGGGCTCAAACACCACAAAATCCATAAAATCCATTTTTGTTCAATTGATTCACATACACAAAAATCACACAATTTATTCACCCAAAATCATATATTAGCAAGTAGGAAACTTTCCTTAAACTGAAATCTCATATTCTTGGAAGATGAAAGCAAGATTAAACCCCAAATCTTCAATTCTTCTCCTTTCTCTTCTTTTCTCCACAATTCTCTTCTTCTCTCTTGCTCTCTAGGTTTGGTAAATACACACTTAAGAGAATAAAATGAGGTGCAAGACTTAAACGTGCCTCTCTCCATAATTCCCAACTTAAATTGTTAATACCACATTAAAATGACTCGTAACTATACATTTAAGTCAAAACCAATCAAAAGTTTCCGGAACCCAAAAACACAATATGGCACTTATTTTGACTATCTCGCACATTTCGGGACTAACTACGCCCTCTAAATTAGCATCCGAAAATATTTAAACCATTTCAAGTTCAGACTTCAATTATACTATAAATGTCGTGTAAAGCATATGACACTATAAAACGTAACATGATGACATTTGCATACACGAAACAGTAAATATGCAACAGTCTAGTATTTTTTCTTTATTAACTCACTTAGTTGATATTTACTCCATCATCTATTATTTTATATAATTATTTTACACAGTATAATAATATAAAACAATTTTCTCAAAGATAAGGGTTGTTACATACTCCCCCCCCCCCCCCCATTATGAGGGAATTTTGCCCTCAAAATTCACGCGTACCTTGCAAAAAGAGATGCGGATACTTTTCCCGCATATCATCATCACGCTCCCACATTGATTCCTCGGCGTTGTGATGACCCCAATGGACCCGAACCAAGGGCACCACTCGAGATCTCAGTCGTCGCTCCCCACGCTCTAGAATTGCAACTAGTTGTTCCTTATACGAAATATCGGGTTCCAATTCGATGTCATTCCAAGGAATATGCCAATAAGCTCCTTCACACCTCTTGTACTTTTTCAAAGAGGAAATATGAAACACATCATAAATTTTTTGTAGGTGTTCCGGTAAGGCAAGTTGATACGCCACTGGTCCTACCTTGGCAATAATGGGAAAAGGTCCAACATAGCGCGGCACAAGCTTTCCTTTATTCCCAAATCGCTTTATCCCTTTCATTGGCGATACTCGCACCAAGACTTGATCTCCAACCTCCAACTCTACATGCCTTCTATTCGCATCGGCATAACTCGTTTGACGATCTTGAGCTATTCGGGTGCTATTTCGAATGAGTTCAATCTTGGAAGAAGTATCCTGGATCATTTCAGGTCCAAAAAGTTTATTATCTCCCACCTCCGACCAACAAGTGGGTGATCTACACGGCCTACCATAAAGTGCTTCATAGGGTGCCATCTCAATAGTGAATTGGCACGAATTATTATAAGCAAATTCGACCAAAGGGAGATATGGTTCCCAGCCACCATTGAAATCAAGCACACACATTCGGAGCATGTCCTCCAACATTTGGTTGACTCTCCCCGTCTGCCCATCTATTTGAGGGTGATAAGAGGTGCTCAACTTCAATTCGGTTCCCATTGCTTCTTGGAAACTTCGCCAAAAATGGGAAACAAAAATTTTATTTCTATCGGAGACTATATTTATGGGCAGCCCGTGGAGTCTAACAACCTCCGCAATAAATAGTCGGGCATAACGAGCAGTATTATAATTTGTGCGTACGGGTAGGAAATGTGCCGACTTAGTTAAATGATCAACAATAACCCAAATGGAATCATGACCGCTCTGCAACGTTGGTAATCCCGTGATAAATTCCATCGAGATACTTTCCCACTTCCATACCGATATTTCCAATGGTTGTAACAAACCCGTTGGTCTTTGATGATCTACTTTCACCAATTAACAAGTGGTACATTGGGAAACAAATTCAGAAATGTCCCGTTTCATGCATGGCCACCAATACTGACGGCGCATGTCTTGGTACATCTTGTCCCCACCAGGATGCATCATAAACTTAGATCCATGAGATTCTATCATCACGGACCGTCTTAAATCCCCTTCGTCCGGGACAATGAGTCTCCCGTGGAAACGTACCCCACCCTCGGAACTAATAGAGTAGGACTCGGCTCCCTCGGTCAACAATTGGCGTATACGGTCTCGACAACCCTTGTCCCTTCCTTGAGCTTCCAACAGATTTGCCACAATAGTAGGCGTAACGGTCAACATCGACATAAACGCCCTAGTAACCGCGTCCTCCTGACTAATCTCCTTCCATTTGGCTTTCCATATCTTCGCTAACTCCCCCTCGGGATTCCGGCTTAATGCATCGGCCACCACATTCGCCTTGCCCGGGTGATAGTGGATGTCAAATTGGTAGTCTTTCACAAACTCTAACCACCGGCATTGTCAAATATTTAAATCTCTCTGGGAAAACAATTGCAGCGATTTGTGGTCCGTGAAAAGACTAAATTTCTCCCCTAGGAGATAATGCCTCCAAACCTTCAAGGCAAAGACTATGGCATCAAGTTCCAAATCATGCACCAGATAATTCTTTTCATGGGGCTTTAGCTTACGAGAAGCATAAGCAATAGCCCGTTGCTCTTGTTATAGTACACCTCCCAACCCTTGTAGAGATGCGTCGGTAAAGACCAAATATTCCAATCCTGGCTTTGGTAACGTAAGGACTGAAGCAGAGGTCAATCTATCCTTCAGCTCATCAAAAGATAACTGACAAGAATCATCCCAAGCAAACCTCACCCCTTTCCGGGTTAAATTTATCAAAGGGCTAGCAATTTTAAAAAAACCCTTGATGTCATCAATGAACACGTTAACAAACTGGTCTAGGAAGTCTCGAAACACCCTATTCATAAGGTCCATAAACACGGTGGGGGCATTGGTTAGTCCAAAATCATAACCAGAAATTCATAGGAACCATATCTAGTTAAGAAAATGGTTTTGGACACATCTTGATCTCGTATCCGCAACTGGTGATACCCCGTCCTCAAATATATCTTAGAGAAGTACGACGCTCTCCTAAATTGATCAAACAAATCATCAATCCGAGGTAATGGGTATTTGTTCCGGATGGTGACTGTAATACCCCATATTTTTGTGACTTTTAATTTTAGAGTTAATTAAATGGAGTTGCTTTTAATTATGGGATTTATTAAATTAATTTGGGATAATTAATTGGAAATCAATTCGGATTTAAATGCTAGCGGGACGACAATTAGTGTTTGGTTATGAATATGTTATTGAATATTACTAGGTGATTATGGTAATATGTGATCATTGAATTTATTAAAATTATCGTGAGTTGAAAATACAAAAGTTTCGGTAATTTAGTTGGGACGCTCGTGTTAGTAGTGTCAAGGCACAATTTAATGGATTTAAAAGTATTTTATTTTTATTTCATCTGTATGAGCTTTTTGAGTGCGCCAACATGTCCGGAAAGTTCGAGATAGTCAGAAAACACTAGCTGGGGGTTTAGTTTGGGTCCCGGGGAATTTTTAGACCAAACCGGCAACCCGAAAGGGTATTTTGGTGATTTTAAAAATGAAGGAATTTAGACCCACGAATTTTAGAGTTTATTTATATATTATTAGAAAGGTCATTAGGGCCATTATCAACCAAAAACAAAGAGGTGGGCTATGTGAGTTAGAGGAGAGGTTACAAAAAGTCCCTAAGCCAAAGCCACCATCCACCACCACCAATTTGGGCGGAAAGAAGAGAGGACCAGCCTTTGAACAACAACAACAGATCAGAACATCAGATTTATAGGCAAGTGATTTATCTTGCAAAGATTCAAAGCATATAGTTTACATGTTTTTATATATTCGAAGATTTATCATGAAAAATGAAAATTGAATTGATTTGAAAGGTTTAAAAATCATAATTTGGATAGGACTTGTATGTAGTAATTATTGGAGATGTTAACAACCACGAATTTATGATTTATGGGTAGAGAATTATGAAATTTGATTGAATTTTTTTATGTTCTTGAAGAAATAGGAAAACAAGATTTTTATATGTAAATTGGGTATTTTGATTCAAGTAATTGATGTTATAGGTTGATTTGAGGAATCTAAAACGTAGGGAATGATGTAAACATGTTAATAGGTTGAGTAGTATATTTATTTGTGATTTTTGGACGTTAGAATGAAGAGTTTGAGGTGCAAAAAGTGGAGAACCCGTAACTGTTAAGAATTTTTGGCCTGATACCTGCTTGGTCGATCGATCGACTCAAGACTGTCGATCGATCGAACCATATATCGATCGAGCACTTTCCTTCGATCGATCGATACCTTCTAAGTTTTGACAAGTGTTTATCTTTAAGGTTTAATCATTATTCCAAAGTCGATGTTGGTTATTAGGGAGATTAATATGATATTGTGGGACTTAAATAAAATCAGTAGGGTCTTAGTTATGATCGAAGAATGTTATAATTTACGGAATTGAATGCTATTGCTTACGAGGGTCTACCGAGTGAGGTACGATTAGAAATCATTCGAATTGAAATCATAATGGGAATTAATGATGAGGTAAGGTTAAGGGCAGTAACGGAGGGACTTTAAGTGCTGAGATAACATTAGAAACTAATAAGAGACCTAGTAACCTTTTGAGATAGGTTTAAGTACCCAAATTGATACGACGAGAGAGTTATCAAACATAATATATAGTATGTATAATGTTCGGGGTAAACTTGCAACATATGAGATAAACTAGATGAAATGTTTGAACATCTATATTGATATATGATTACTTAGGTTGTGTAAATGCCTAGTGTATGGATTTCTTATGTGTATGACATACCTACTATACTTGCTATCACGGGAGGTAAGTTTTATTTTGGAAAAGGACCCTCTTATCCTTGTGTGCCTTCGGGGGGATTTAGACTGGTATCTTAAGGACATAGGGCTGTGAATGACTTATTTGTGAGTTGATAAGTCGGCTGACCTTGGGAGCGTAGGTATGTGTGTGACCCATGGGTATGTGAACTATGCTCGCCTCCAATATGTGTGATTTGTATTTAAATGGTTCCTAAGTGATTCGGAACACATGATCCTTACGTACGTGAAGTACATGGATTTGATAGCAGAGTATGCGTGCACCGCAACTTAGCCTAGGGGTGCCATTATATGTATTTATGTATTGAGAGTGACATACTTATGTACTTGTGACTGGTTCATTGTTGCTTAGTAGATGTGAATAACTAAGATATTTGAATGGGTTAAGAATGAGAATTTAATTAACACTTGAGATGAGTAATTTAATGAATGTGAACATGGGTTAAATATGGCTTATTTGGTTATTATGAGTAGATAGTCTACGTTAGAACGCGAAGGCAGGAGTGGTACAAACTAGTTAGATAGTGGCATAACTAGGATGGGTTAAAGGCATACGTTAGGTCTGCACAGTAGTTGAGAGGTAAGAAACTCATGTGAGAGTACACAACTAACGTGTTTATAATATGTGATGTTTAATTGTAATTTAAATCACTTGCTAAACTTTTAAACTATTTTCACATTGGGCTCTGACCCGTTTTCCTCCAAATCTATTTTCATTTTGTAAAAACCTTTTAGGTGCCCAGCCACAGGGACGCCAAGCATAGGAGTTCCATTCTGATGATGTGATGTAGGTGCTGTGGAAGTTACAGGATCTTGGTAGTAGACGCTCTTATTTTATCCTTGATTCCTTCATAGTCATTTGTATCAGTTAGGGCATGTCGCCCATTCTTATTTAGAGGTTGTAGTTGCAGACTTTCATTATTTCAATTTTTGGTTTTTTATTTATTCAGACTCTTGTATTTGGACATTATTTACTCTGGCATCTCTATTATCGGAGTGTTTACTCCAGACTTATTCAATTTCATCTCTTTGAGCATTTATATGAGATTGGTTATGCGATGGTTGGTTTATTAAATAAATTCTTGTGTATTTGTTAACTTAATTAATAAAATTTGGCATCTCTCTTTTTGACTAGTAGGTGGCTAGTAATTAATTAAATGTTATCGAAAGTGATGCTAAGACTGAACCAACTTGATATTATGGATTAATTTAATAAAGGAGTAGCTACCCGGTATTTAATTAGACGGGGTGTCACAGGTGGTATCAGAGCATCAGGTTCTAGTGTCCTTTAGAATCTGTGCGGCTTATTATGCTTCCTGCGTAGCTTTCTTTGATGTAGAACCCTATGTTTAGGATTGTTGATTTCTTTGGTGAGATTTCGTTCTCCTGCTTTGATATATATGATAGTAAGTCTTATTTGCAATCGGGTGTGTTCATGCGCCAAATAATGTGGTACGTCAGGTGAAGGCAGTGGGTCGAACAGCAGGAGGCAAGGATCAGTTGAGGTTATTAAATTTATTAAAGAAGGATGACCGTAGTTGAAGTCACCCGGCACGAAGGTCCAGGACGACAAAGACGGCTAAGGCACGACTTGTGACTTCCAGGTACAACTATAGTATAAGTGGGGTCAATTTAGACTTACCCAACAAGGTTGGAATGGGAGAGAAAGAGTTAGGCGAAACATTAAAGAGAACCAGCAGTGGAAATACTCGAAATGTGGAGATGGCGTGTGCTAGCCAAACAAACGTAATATATCCAAAGGCTTGGACAAACGTCGGGGTATGGCCAATCGAGAGTGAAAATTTGGGGAAATTTTTTCTTGGCTCGTAAGAGCGGAGTTTCAATGGTGAGAGACAATCACCACACTTAGGAGTGGAATGTGACGTCGAGAGAAGGCGTACACGTATGGTCTGACCATAAGTTCCTTCACCAGATGTTCAGGGTGAAAGGAAAATGTTATTCCGAACTCACACAAGAGGGACGAACAGAAGTCACTTTGTGAGGAAAAATTTAATTATGTAGAGAACCTTACACCGGGTGAAGTAGGTGAAATGGAGAAGTGGATATTAAAGGGAGAACTTACATACAAGAAGAATTATTAGCTCTTCTGGGGAATTTTGCTTGGACGATCAATGCATATAGTAATAATGTCACGTAGTGTTAATTTGGAGGTAAACATTCCCTTGGGTGGGGAGATGCAAGAATTGAGGACTTTATATAGAGTAAGACTGGGAAAAATGGTATTGGAGAAGCACCACAAGGGGAAGACCCAATGGAGAACCCGTTGAAATGATTCGGATAGCGGAATTATTACCAAGCGATGGTTTCAGTAAGTGAGGTGGAAACTAGTAGCATGTTCCTTAGGTCCACCAAGCTAAGGGAACAATGGAGGTAGTCATCAGAACCGAGACTACCAACATCCGAGAGAAGGTCCACCTTAACATGGTCAGTGTGACCGAAGATAAGTGGAGTATGTGTAGAGGTATTTTGTGGGGAGTGAAACCCGTGCGTTATAAATTTTTCCCGATGAAAGTGTAGGGATAAAGGTATTGTGCCTGGCAAGGGTAGCAGTTATTGAAATATTCGGTTTGGTAGGGACGGGTGTGTTAAGTCCAGTAACCAATTGAGCAGCCAGGACGATTGTTAGGATAGAAGTATGAGTTATATCCTCAGATGATGTTGCATGTTGTTTGTGGCATGAACGAGTTGCTACAATTGTTATTATTGTTATTTTTGCTGGAGAGTCGAGTTTAGTGAGTATCGACAATTTTATTATTTATGAGAATATTTTCCCTGATAGTGTGGGGTTACCTTTGTTGTCATTCGCGGAGGATGAATGGGTATATTGATAGCGGTATATACTTTATTAAAAAAATTGCTCATTTTAGTGTTGTTTTATACGAGTATGATATTATCCTAATTGTGGTTTTATATATGATTGTACTGATAGTGTGCTGGTATTGTAAGCTTATCGGAGTCACTACCTTGGGGTAGAATGTTTCGTTATTGCGAGGCCCCATCTATGAGAGGGACGGGCTCGTAATTGTACTTTTGTATATATATATATATATATATATATATATATATATATATATATATATATATATGTATTGTCGATATTTCAAAAGGATATAATGGTCTCGAATATTTAATCCCAGTATGCGTAGGGGTTTAATTGATATGATTCGTATGTAATTGGTTTACTAGTCAGCGAAAAGGTTTAGTTGGTTATTATAATTAACGCTCAGGATTTCGTAATAAGAAGAGTGCATTATTTTATCACCCTTTAGAGATTTGGGAGTTTATACTCATGGTTGTGTGTCTGGGGAAGGGATTTTGAGAGCCCCGATTATATTTGCATGATGTATATGAAATGTGATTACCATCAATGCCAAGAGAAAGTGTCTTTCGGAAGGAGTTCCTTGTTTAAGTGTCATTGCGGAAGGAGATGTAACATTGTTGTTGAAAGACGGGAATATAGGGGTACATGTTATGGACTGAGAGCTTAACGGATCCCGATGGCCGACAATGTTAAGTAGTAGTGTATCGGGGGGGTTCCTTATTTGGATTTTGCTTTGCGAGACACCCCACGCATGAAACTTAGAGTAAGGTTGGTAGTAAGGAGATGTGTGGCCATTCGTTCATGATTTTGATACCTCGATCGTTATGGAAGTAAGTAGTTATAACGAGAATTAACAAGGTAAATTACGATGTAAGGCCAGTAGAGCCAATTATTAGTGAAGGAGTACTGATAATTTTGGTTTTTATTCGGATTAAAGGACGCATTGAGGTTAAGGAGGATTTAGGATTTCAAAATTCGAGGGTGATTGAGGACGCCCAAGTGGTAAAGCCACGTTACAAATGTAGGGGGAAACGAAGAGTTTGGAGTACGTATGAAGCGTATATGATGTTTAAACTCGTATGCATGGGTTATAAGGGTGTAGACACCCTGGATTGCTTACGTGTTAATCGCCGAAACAAGAGACATAGGTGGGTGAAATTTTTACTTGTGAGACTAATATGATGCAATGGGAGTGGTAGAGTGGATTAAGCGTCAAGGGAAGGTGACAATATATTGATTCTTGTGCAATCATAGTAGCACGTCAAAATTTGGTGAAAAGGTAGTGGAAAGCCATTTAATAAAGGGATATCTCTTGTGAAGGCAATTATTTAATTATTATGGGCAATTTGGAGTAGAGTTCCGACCAATCGAATGTTGAGGGTGACTCAAGAGTAAATAGAATGAGGATGTCAATAAGGTAAAAGGGTCCAGAGGTGCACAACGTGGTGAAAAGTGCAAGGGTCAAAACTTTTGGTGTACGCCGAGAGAAAAAGAAGATCATTAAGTATCACTTAACGGGAAGAATTATACGTGAAGGTCGGCATTGAAAAGGGTGTAGTGAGTAGTAGAACGGTATGGGTTAGATCTACAACCAGATGATTTTGTATCAAGCCGACGATTGCAGGGATGGAAGAGTCAAGTTGATAAATTTCCTTGAGGGGTTGCCAACTTATAGATAAGTAACGAGTTCCTTTGAATATGTGGGATAGGTTGTCCAGAAGGAGAGAAAAGGTTATATTGGGTGATTTACGCTATTAGATAGTGAACACGCCGGTACGTGGTCCTACGCAGTATTATTTAGAACCAATAGGAGATTCTCGAAATCCATCTTCAGTGTGGGGTAGCAAGAAGTAGTGGAAATAACGCTTCATTCTGAGGGTTGTATCACCTATAGCCCGAGGTGTAGGCGCAAGGTGATTGACGACTGATGGATTGTATGAAAGAAATTTTGGATTCATTGTGATCTTTTCATTTCAAAATCAGGTATTACTAGTAAGTGTGGTATATTATGGTAATGGGGAGAAGATAGTACCTAAGGGTAGAGTTGGGGGAGAGCACCGTATCTAATTATAGTGGACAAGGTGCTTATAAATATTTTGTGTAACACCAACTAGCTGAAGTGGTTTTCCCTTGTGTAAGAGTCACAACACCGGGAATATAGATTCAAAGAACGGACAAGAGTAGTCAGATTTGTTATTGATTTCTTCCAGAATGGGAGTTGGGTGTTTTGATAAACGCGGGAGTTAATGCGTAGTGAGGTGCGGACTCACAATAATATTGAGATAATGCGGCCAATGATGTATAGGCTATTTTTATTTGAATGTTGTTTCGTAAGAGCACAACATGACGTGCAATTATTGAAGTGTAATCTGATAAAGTGTCAAAACTGTTAAACAAGCTTATTGTGAAGTGAGGGCTTTAGTGATTGGGCCTTTCTTTATATTTTGTTCTGACTACTGGAGGATACCTAATTTTTCCAGGTATGCCTTACCTTTCTGAATTTCGGGACGAAATTCCGTTATTAGGGGGGAAGAATGTAATATCCCGTATTTTTGTGACTTTTAATTATGGGGTTAATTAAATGGAGTTGCTTTTAATTATGGGATTTATTAAATTAATTTGGAATAATTAATTCGGATTTAATTGCTAGCGGGACGAGAGTTAGTATTTCGTTATTAATATATTATTGAATATTACTGAGTGATTATGGTAATATGTGATCATGGAATTTATTAAAATTGTCTTGAGTTGAAAATACGACAGTTTCGATAATTTAGTTGGGACGCGGGTGTCAGTCGTGTCAGGATACAATTTAATGGATTTAAAAGTATTTTATTTTTGTGTCATCCGTATGAGCTTTTTGAGTGCGCCAACGTGTCCGGCAGGTTCGAGATAGTCAGAAAACACTAGCTGGGGGTTTAGTTTGGGTCCCGGGGCATTTTTAGGCCAAACCGACAACCCGAAAGGGTATTTTGGTAATTTAAAAATGAAGGAATTTAGACCCACGAATTTTAGAGTTTATTTATATATTATTAGAAAGTCCATTAGGGCCATTATCAGCCAAAAACAAAGAGGTGGGATACGTGAGTTAGATGAGAGGTTACAAAAAGTCCCCAAACTAAAACCACCATCCACCACCACCAATTTGGACGGAAAGAAGAGAGGACCAGCCCTTGAACAACAACAATAGATCAGAACATCAGATTTACAGGCAAGTGATTTATCTTGCAAAGATTTAAAGAATATAGTTTACATGTTTTTATGGATTTGAAGATTTATCATGAAAAATAAAAATTGAATGGATTTGAAAGGTTTAAACATCATAATCTGGATAGGACTTGTACGTAGTAATTGTTGGAGATGTTAACAACCACGAATTTATGATTTATAGGTAGAGAATTATGAAATTTGATTGAATTTTGTGATGTTCTTGAAGAAATAGGAAAACTAGGTTTTTATATGTAAATTGGGTATTTTGATTCAAGTAATTGATGTTATAGGTTGATTTGAGGAATCTAAAACGTGCGGAATGATGTAAACATGTTAATAGGTTGATTAGTATATTTAGTTGTGAGTTTTGGACGTTATAATGAAGAGTTTGAGGTGCAAAAAGTGGAGAACCCGTAACTATTAAGAATTTTTGGGTTGATACCTACTTGGTCGATCGATCGACTCAAGACTGTCGATCGATCGAACCATCGATCGATCGACCAGTTTCCTTCGATCGATTGATCCCTTTTGAGTTTTGATAATTGTTTCTCTTTAAGTTTTAATGATTATTCCAAAGTCCATGTTGGTTACTAGGGAGATTAATATGATATTGTGGGACTTAAATAAAATCAGTAGGGTCTTAGTTATGATCGAAGAATGTTATAATTTACGGAATTAAATGCTATTGCTTACGAGGGTCTACCGAGTGAGGTACGATTAGAAATCGTTCGAATTGAAACCATAATGGGAATTAATGTGTAGGTAAGGTTAAGGGAAGTAACGGACGGACTTTAAGTGCTGAGATAACATTATAAACTAATAAGAGACCTAGTAACCTTTTGAGATAGGTTTAAGTACCCAATTTGATACGACGAGAGAGTTATCAAACGGAATATATAGTATGTATAATGTTCGGGGTAAACTTGCTACGTATGAGATTAACTAGATGAAATGTGTGAACATCTATATTGATATATGATTACTTAGGTTGTGTGAATGCCTAGTGTATGGATTTCTTATGTGTATGACATACCTACCATACTAGCTATCACGGGAGGTTAGTTTTATTTTGAAAAAGGACCCTCTTATCCTTATGTGCCTTCGGGGGGATTTAGACTGGTACCTTAAGGACATAGGGCAGTGAATGACTTATTTGTGAGTTGATAAGTTGGCTGACCTTGGGAGCGTAAGAATGTGCGTGACCCATGGGTATGTAAACTATATTCGCCTCCAATATGTGTAATTTGTATTTAGATGGTTCCTGAGTGATTCAAAACACGTGATCCTTACGTACGTGATGTACATGGATTTGATAGCAGAGTATGCGTGCACTTCAGCTTAGCCTAGGGGTGCCATTATATGTATTTATGTACTGAGAGTGACGTAATTATGTACTTGTGACTGGTTCATTGTTGCTTAGTAGATATGAATAACTAAGATATTTGAATGGGTTAAGAATGAGAATTTAATTAACACTTGAGATGAGTAATTTAATGAATGTGAACATGGGTTGAATATGGTTTATTTGGGTATTATGAGTAGATACTCTACGTTAGAACGCGAAGTCAGGGGTGGTACAAACTAGTTAGATAGTGGAATAACTAGGATGGGTTAAAGGCATACATTAGGCGTGCACAGTAGTTGAGAGGTAAGAAACTCATGTGAGAGTACGCAACTAACATGTTTATAATATGTGATGTTTAATTGTAATTTAAATCACTTGCTAAACTTTTAAACTGTTATCACATCGGGCTCTGACCTGTTTTCCTCCAAATCTATTTTCATTTTGTAAAAACCTTTTAGGTGCCCAGCCACAGGGACGCTAAGCATAGGAGTTCCATTCTGATGACGTGTTGTAGCTGCTGTGGAAGTTACAGGATCTTGGTAGTAGACGCTCTCATTTTATCCTTGATTCCTTCAGAGTCATTTGTAGCAGTTAGGGCATGTCTCCCATTCTTATTTAGTGGTTGTAGTTGAAGACTTTCATTATTTCAGTTTTTGGTTTATTATTTATTCAGACTCTTGTATTTGGACATTGTTTACTCTAGCATCTCTATTATCGGAGTGTTTACTCCAGACTTATTCAATTTCATCTCGTTGAGCATTTATGTGAGATTGGTTATGCGATGGTTGGTTTATTAAATAAATTCTTGTGTATTTTTTAACTTAATTAATAAAATTTGGCATCTCTCTTTTTGAATAGTAGGTGGCTAGTAATTAATTAAATGTTATCGACAGTGATGCTAAGACAGAACCAACTTGATATTATGGATTAATTTAATAAAGGAGTAGCTACCCAGTATTTAATTAGACGGGTTGTCACATTGACTTTATTCAATTCCCTGTAGTCAACACACAACTGGAGAGAACTATCTCTTTTCTTCATAAATAACACCGGAGCACCCCACGGCGACGTGCTTCGCCTAATGAACCCTTTCTCTAACCATTTATGAATCTAGTCCTTTAACTCCATCATCTCCACAGGAGCCATACGGTACAGAGCTTTAGCAATCAGTAGCGTTTCCGGTGCTAAATCGATGATGAACTCAATTTCCCTACTAGGAGGTAAACCCGGTATTTCCCAAAAAACATCTTGGAAATCTCTAACAACCGGAATTGAATCTAAGGAAATGACTACGTCTTGAGAAATCTCTTCCATGATAAAGTACAAGTAAGTGCTAGAACCTCCTTCCGAATGAGGCATAGCCACTAAGAACATTTCTTGCCCCGGAATGGAAAAAACTATACTTTTCCCATAGTAATTTACTATCGCACGATACTTCACTAGCCCATCCATACCCAGGATTACATCGTACACGACCATATCAAGGACGAGAAAATCGGCCTCAAAACACAAGTTACTAAGATTTATTCCTACTTGTTTACAAACAAAGAAGATGAGTGAACCATCACCCATAGAAGATTCAACGCTAGTAAAGGTACTTTTCACAGATTTAATTAACTCCGTAGATTGAGCAAAACTTCTAGAAATAAATGAGTGTGTCGCACCCGTATCAAATTATACACGACCCATATTCCCCTGAATGAGAAACTTACCCTCAATAGCTGGCGGCACTAGCGTAGCTGGAGGAAGCATATCATCCTGAATGTGGGAAACACGGCCATACTATAGCTGTCCCTGTTGTGGAGGGACAACTGGATTAGGCACTTGTGGCGGTAACTGGGCCTGTGGATGCTGTGGATCCCTAGGAAGCTGTCCCCCAATCAACTGAGGACACGCCCTCTTGTAGTGACCCGACTCTCCACATTGAAAGCATCAACCCATCATATTCTCCTAATTTCGGCCCCGGTTATTTCTAAACTGCCCAATGCCTTGGCCTGGATGGCCTCTACCCCCATTACCACCCCGACATGCTTGTTGTTGGGCACCCTGACCGTGCTTATTATTACTGCCACCAACATTGAATCCACTAAAACGCTGCCATTTAGACAAGTCCCCTTACTGGGGGTCCCTTTCTTTTTGTTTAGTTCCCGGAGATTGGGACGAGGGAAAGGCTCCTCCTGCAGCCCCATTGCCTCTGGGTTTTC
Organism: Sambucus nigra; assembly: GCA_949130495.1. NCBI lineage: Eukaryota > Viridiplantae > Streptophyta > Magnoliopsida > Dipsacales > Adoxaceae > Sambucus > Sambucus nigra. The sequence goes on along the minus strand of OX422216.1, from coordinate 91,365,635 downwards.
CCGTTTACCCCAAAGTTGAAGCCTTCTTACTACCTTGGACATACAACTGGTGTTCTTGACAATGGAGTAACGCTGCATTCATCACATCCCCAAAAGTCTGTAAAGCCGACTTGCCCAGCAAATGTTATCGTATCCCCCAGTGTAAACCTACAATAAATTTGGATATCCTCCGGAGTCACCTCATCCGGTACAAAACTAGCTAATCGAGTGAATTCCTCTTCATACTCCTCAACTGATCGTTCACATTGCACCACATCTTGAAGCTTCCTTCTCATCTCCCTTTGAACTGCGGGAGGAAAATACTTTCGATCAAACAGAACCCAAAAATCATTAATGCAGCTCCTACGAGTTTGAAAGTAGCAAGGATTTGTTTCCTTTCTTCACTACACTCCACCATACGAAGATAGCGTTGCATATCCTTTTTCTACTGATTAACTACAATGACGTCAGAACCTCCTTGAAATTCCAGGGGATGTCCCTTTAAAAAGGATTCGCTAACTCTTTCCCATGGAGAGGGTCCCGCGGGAGCTTGTACCTCTTGAGCTCATTGTTGTTGAGTTTGTGGCAATTGTTGAACCACGATAGTCATCGCTGCGTTGACCGCTTGGGCCACAATATTTGCTACATCAGCAGCATTTATAGTTCCTTGCTGTGGCAGTGGAGGACCTACCTCCTCTTCTATAACTCTATTTCTTCTAGCGGGGCGACCTCTCTTAGGCAGCATCTGAGACAAAGAAATAATAAAATTAGGGTACTATTTAGAATAATCTATTTTGTAGAAGATTGCAAACACAGACAACAAAATAGTCCTACAATTAAGCTCTATATCAAAGAACGCTACGGTAGATCGTGACAAGTCCGCATAGATCCTAAAGACTCTAGAACCTGATGCTCTGATACCATCTGTGACAACTCGCTTATCAAAAAGAGGTCGCCAGCCCGATACTCCAATAACAACAAGAATTATAGATGGACCGTTCTCAACATCACAATAATATAATAAGTATACGGGATAACCACCCTAAATTTTAGGAAAACGGATTGTCAGAATATCATTTTATAAGTTAAAGAAAGCATTTAAATAACCCAATTTGAAAGGAATGTGGATATCATCAACAAGAATTAAATTGAATAGTACATATATACCACAAAAACCGAATAGGCTGGCGCTTAACAGACTCTTACAACGTATCACAACCATTAAATTAAGTTACACAATACATTACAGTAGTCAAGTACAAAAGCTTGGGCCACATGCCTGAATAAATAACTCTATCATAACTAGAGTACAAATATGAAGGCGTCTATCACAACATAACCCGCAAAATCCACAAGATGTTGCAGCTCCAAGACACAGGAACAGGGAATTCAATACGGGCGTCCTTGCGGCAGAACACCTGAGCGAATAAGATTCATGCACAACAAGAAATATGAACGGGGCCAGTTTTATATGATCACCATATGAATAAAGAGTATGACAGTTTTGAACAGTTAATCATGATTAATAGTGATGAGAATCTACCTACTCAATCTCAAAGCATAAACTAAGGCAATTAAATGATCATAAGTTTAATTTAGTTATGCCAGAGGAAATGAATGAACTATCATTAATTAAAAATTTCCATCCTTTACAATTTTTCATTTCATCGTTCCATATCTCATTAGGAAATGAAATCAAAGTTATTTGTTCTTTAAAGCATTCATCATAAATCAATCCCCACTTGAATAATAATGGTTATATTCATCTATATATAACGATTCTAAGACCGTCCTTCTGAGTTTCCCCACTGGACGCGCCCCTAAATGGATATCATCTTCCAGGGCCTATCAAACAAGACAACCTAGGCATCCTACAACGCAACGTCGGGAAGTGGCCATATACCTGCGAGTGAGTCATAACCACACCCGGAATTACCCCACATTGCACAATAAATACATAATACATAATAACCGATCATATGGCCGAGGACTATATTCACCCTGCATTCACTAGCCAAGGGACTTCACCTCATGCGCGCGCTTCCATTATGATAGCAATTTAGAGAGGCGTGTTGAAGTAAATTATCATTTACAATTTTAAATATCATTTTTTAAAAATATACATCACGTTTTATCCGGAGCCATACGTAATTCATGCTATCATTATATCCTCAATGATTAGTAGACCTCTTATTCATTATCCAAGAATTTACGGTGTTACTATAAACCACCAAGTCAGGCATGCCTCAATTGAGCTTTTAAAGTCTCCCAATATAACTTTATAATTCCTAGTCTCACACTAATTAACTAAAGGAAAATAATACCTTAACATCAATTTGGACATCCCCGGAACAAGCCCTATTTAATCCATCCCTAATATAGGGTACTTACCTAACTCATCTAAGACTCTAGGACTCTAAGTTTACTTCATAAGAGAAGGTTTCTAGGCCCTAAGCCTAAAGAAAAAGGGTAAAAATTGAGTTAGAAAAATAACTCAAAACAGCAAGATTTCGAATCGATTCTCCCAAAAGAGAATCGATTCGGATGGAGAAACCAACTTTCTACCATAAGCCGAATCGATTCGGGGTCTCAGACTTGTAGCCTCACCCCTTAGCGAATCGATTCACAAAAGGGCGAATCGATTCACCCCTGCAAATCAGCCAAGAATGGGGCTACGGGTTATGAACCCTAGTTTTTCCCCAAAACCTATTTCTCCTCCATTTCTACACACATCAACCACCATTATTCTAACCAAAACCATCCTACATGATTATCAACTACTATACTCCACATAATCATCAAATTAAACTATGATTAGGGCTCAAACACCACAAAATCCATAAAATCCATTTTTGTTCAATTGATTCACATACACAACAATCACAAAATTTATTCACCCTAAATCAAATATTAGCAAGTAGGAAACTTGCCTTAAACTGAAATCTCAGATTCTTGGAAGATGAATGCAAGATCAAACCCCAAATCTTTAATTCTTCTCCTTTCTCTTCTTTTCTCGACAATTCTCTTCTTATCTCTTCCTCTCTAGGTTTTAGTAAATACACACTTAAGAGAATAAAATGAGGTGCAAGACTTAAACGTGCCTCTCTCCATAATTCCCAACTTAAATTGTTAATACCACATTAAAATGACTCGTTACTACACATTTAAGTCAAAACCACTCAAAAGTGCCCGAAACCCAAAAAGACAATATGGCACTTATTTTGACTATCTCGCACATTTCGGGACTAACTACGCCCTCTAAATTAGCATTCGGAAATATTTAAACCATTTCAAGTTCAGACTTCCTTTATACTATAAATGCCGTATAAAGCATATGACACTATGAAACGTAACATGATGACATTTACATACATGAAACAATAAATATGCAACAGTCTAGTAAATTTTTCTTTATTAACTCACTTAGTTGATATTTACTCCATCATCTATTATTTTATATAATTATTTCACACAGTAGAATAACATAAAACAATGTTCTCAAAGGTAAGGGTTCTTACAAATACTAATCTATAATCATGGGGTAATTGTTAATTATGCATTTACATTTGCGATAAGATTAATAACTACTCATTAATCATTTGACTGTATTATTTAAGTATTTCTTCATAAGAGTATATCTTACAATGCTAGGATTACAACCTTACATAGCCTAAAACCAATTCTCAACAATAACTTAATTTTCATTGTGGATTAGTTGTTAATTTACAATTTTAATTCATTATAAGGCTAATCAATATTATACAAAACCCCGATATGCAATATAATACTGTGTCATTCAAATTCACCAATTATTATCTTAATTAATCCTTAATCATGTGAACATTATTTCAATTTCACCATCAGAGGGAAGTTTAGCGAGGGATTATAAAATCCTTATGTTCATATTTAATTTTAGACATAATAAATAGATTTACCTGTAATTAATATTCATATATAAAAAAGGAGGAGTCTAAATGCCCAAAAGTGAGATAAATTGATGGATTGTTCAAAAAATTGAAAACAACCTTGTATTTCTTTGAAAATATCCCTTGAAGATGCTTTAATTGATTTGTTCTTCCCTTGAATCCTAGTTGAATCTTTCGTTTAGAAATCTTGTGATTGAATGTATTTGATAGTTTTATGGAGAGGACATGAAGAGAATATGGTTTTTTGAGAGACGGGGAATGTATTTTGAGATAAGTTGATGTGAAAAATGAGAATTTTGCATAGGTCAAATTATAAATCAAATCTCAACCATAAGCTCTTCGTGACCCATCCGCGAGGGCTCCGTAGCCTAGTACACCTGTGGATACAAAGTATTTACCCGTGATTGCAACCCAAAAATGTAGCAGTCACAGTTGTGCCCCTACATTCCAATTGGTTCAAATCCTAAGTTCCCTTGCAAATGCAACACTAAAACCCTATTCTTGTTCTCTAAGAAAAATACTAAAGACTATTGTAACCCTGGGGTTTCACCTTAATACCACCCTTATCCAATTCAGAGTGTTTTGACCCAATTAAGCAAAGTTTGAGCTTAAGTATACTTAATATTTAAACTAAAACCCAAATTCATTTGACAAATTACCAACCAAGTCTCATAAATTATTCCAATTCATTTTAAAATACGAGGTATTACTCCCTTCCTCCTAACAAAAATAATTTTACCCTTGAAATTCAAAGAAAATAAAAACATATATGTACTAAAATATGGATATTGACGCCTCATCGTATCCTCATATTTCCAAGTGGATTCGGCCTCACTATGATCACTCCACTGATCATGAACTTGTGGTGATTCCTTAGACCTCAAAATTTGGACTTTACGATCTAATATACGCACTGGCTCCTCATTATATAAAGCATTAAAAACTAACTAAATATCACATAAGTTAATGTGATAATACAGTCTTCACCCCATAAGAATCGCCGAAGCATGGATATTTGGAACACATTATGTATTCGATACAAATGATATGGAAGTGATAAATAGTATGCAAGCGTCCCTATCCGATCCGTAATAATGAATGACCCAATGAACCTCGGGGCCAACTTCTCTTTCTTTCTAAAACTCATCACCCCTTTCACGGGCAACACTTTGAGAAGCACATGGTCATCAACCTAAAACTACACATCCTTTATCTTCAAATCCTCATAACTCTTCTGCTAACTCTGGATAATCTTGATTCAATGTCGAATCATCATGATCTTCTATGTCGTCTCTTGAACATAATTGGGTCCCAATAAATTACCCTTGATTGGATCTCGCCAGCACACAGGTGATCTAAGGTTGCCCATGTAATCACCTGTATGATTCCATACCAAACGACTTCTAATGGTGATCACGACAATAAAAGCCTAAAGCATAAGGAGCAACTCTAATTAGTCAACAATCATGTGTTTGTAAAAAATGAGATAATTATATATATTTTTTACGAGCAGTGATTCCCACAGACTGTGGGAAAGATACATGTATTAGTCGTAAATTCGCGAGCAAACATTCCCACAGAACAAATGAAAGATAAAACTATTGTAATTATTAGCAAAAGTGTAATATACAATGTTTTTTAACAGACAGTCTCATTGCATATGAAAAAGTACAAAAAATGTGAAAAAGTTCAAGGTACACGCGGAAAGATAAATATCATTTTCATTTCACAAAATGAACTGCTTGAAAAAGAATGGGCCATAGTTTTACAAATACAACAAAATTTACATAGTTCAGTCAATCAAAAATAAGAGAAGATTCTCTTTCTAGTAAAATTCTTCAAATGAGGGAGAAACTTCTCAAGTTACATCTTGTTCAAATTTGGCAATGCGAGTGATGTCCTCTTCTTCACTAGCTAAAACCCTATTCAACTCAGCTTCAAGAGATTTGATCTGCTTTCTTAAAGAATTTGTTCACGAATGACATTTATTAGTCTTTGAATGTTCTAAAGACTTAAATCTTATTAAACTCCTAGTGGCCGGATGAATAAGTCTGTGAACAAAAGAATCCAACCAATTTAGATTGAAATGTTAATAGTTTTCTTAGCCTTTAATAGCATCCAAGAAGTTGCGAGCACCCACAGTAGTAATTTTGCTAGGTGGAGTTAAAGTGAACTGACAAGTGTGACTTGCGAGTACATTCAAGTTAGTAAGGGATAGGCTATCAATAATACACATGCACGTGCTTGTGAATATCTCATGATGGTGCTAAAAAATCAAGTCTAAGACTGTTCGATCCGCTGCACAAAATCTATTGACATGTTGCTCTCACCACATATCATTCATATAGATGTCAGGAGCGTCCATGTCTACTATCTTAAAGCCAATATCCATCGAACTTGGATCGATGTAAGGAGAAGTCTCCTCACTAGATTGATCTCCCCCAGCCTTATCAGAATGAGTAGTTTTAGTGCCCTGCTCATCCCCACCAGCAGCTTCCCCTTCCTCTCCTACTTTTTCTTAAAAAGTAAATATTAGAAGATAAGTGAATCAAGTAAATAAATAAAATAAATAAGGGATAGTTTCAAGGACGAAGAAAAGAGGCTCACTCGCATTCCAATAGGATTCCACATGCTACCAGAAAGCCTACGTTAATCCCTCCGCTTGACCTGAGGCACCCTAGGAAGAGGAGCATTCATAAACACTTATTTGAAAATAAAGAAATGGGAAATGATTACTTGAGCACTTGCATAGTATAAGCAAGTAAGGCATTTAGGGATGCCAGATTAATACCTTAGACTCCATAAGAATAGGATCCCTCGTAATGCTAAAATGAAAACAAAAAAACAAAAAGTGATTTCTTGGGCATTTTCACAGTAAAAGAAAATAAAACTAAGGTATGAGAGATCTATACTTAAAGCTTCACAGCTAGAGGAGCACTTCACTTGAAAATAAAGAAATATGAAGTGATTAATTGATCACTTGCACAATAAAAAACAAGTAAAATTAAGTATGTCAGATTAATACCCAAGGTCCACGGATAAAGGAACACTCGTAGCACTCACCCGAAAAAAGAAGCAGGAAGTGAATAATGAAATTTGCATAGTAAAAGAAAGTAAAATCCAAATATGTCAGATTAATACCTGAAGGTCCACAGGTAGTGGAGCTCTCGTAATGCTCACTTGAGGCTCTCATAATACTCACCTAAGAACAAAGAAATAAAGAGAGTGATTACTTGAACACGTGCAAAATCAAATGAAAGAAAAAATGAGTAAGGGAAAAGGTGCGCTAGTTTAATTGACTGAACCCCAGATGGGGAAGGATCACTTAGATCTATAACAAAACTTGTTTGGAACACACCATATTAAATAACAGGTGGTGGAAGGTCAATAGTAATAACCTGATTGTAAAGGAACTGTCAATATAAATGGTACAACTAGTTACCAATTCTAAACGAGTGACATGAGAAGAAGCCCACTCGAAGCAACACTAAAAATTGATTGAGTGGAGAGGATTTGGACCTGAGGTTTATTGTCTAGGTGAAGACATACCCTAGGGGTATATATCTTACCTGAGGGAGGTAATCTCGGGATGACTAACCTTGCAGAAAAAAGTGTACACCCTATTAAAATGGGGTTGCTCGTAAGATAACCCTACAAAGATAGAAGATAATGTTATCTAGACCGAAAAAATATAAGCCTAAAGAAAATAACAGAGAGATGATCGAAAAATACCCCCTTGATCTAGTTGCAACATTAGTTTGGGGATGGCTAGATAAACTGATTTCCATAGAAGAAGTAAGTGGACTAAGATCAGACGTAGACATGGAAAGAGATACCTATCGGTAAGAATACAAAATAATATAAGATTCAATTGCATGACAAAGGCCTTTATGAACTGAGGAATACCTAAATTGAGCTTGTGGCAATATAATATCTCCCAAGAGTCATAGGAAACATGGTGAAGATCTACAAGTAAAATAAAAATGAGTTAAATTCATGAGCACTTATGTTTGAGAACTCACAGCTGAAGATGCAAAACAATAAGGGGTATGTATCTTTCAAACATGTTTACAAACCTCTCGTGTTAAACTCAATGAGGAAAATAACATGGAATATTCCACGTGAAAATGGAGCATAAGGAGGGTGCATGGAAGAAGAAGCGGGTAAAGGAGATGTGCCCACCCCAGATAAGCCACTCATGCTCACAAAGGAGACCTACTAAAAAAAGTAGGGGGTTAGTGGTAAGGTATGTTGAAATACCTATAACATATAATGATTAAAAGAAAAATAATTATAATAAACACTTACAAGCTCCCCGCGATGAGCTTGACCGCAAAGCAAAGGCCTAGTGGTTGGCTCGTTGAAGAGGGGGAGTATATCATGGGTTCATCATGATCACCAGTCGGCTAATCTAAGTTCAAAATGATGCCCATAATGGCTAATATAAAAGATGAAGCATTAGACGATGCCCTTCATTGGTGCCAAGGGACTTAATATCATTTGAACAAGAATTGTGATAATCATAAGAAGGAGTATTTCCATAATAAAAAAGTTCCTCTTCAGGTGAGAAGGATGTAAAGTGAGTACTCATATTTACATTGATTTTATTTTTACTAATTACGATACGAATAACTAGAGTACCTTCCACTAATTAAGTGGGAAGTGGAGCAGACGGTTGAGGGAGAGTTGCTTCAAGGGCTTCATTGCTTTACTAGCGCATGGTGTGGAAACTCTCCTCAATGCCACAAGTTTTTTGTGTTAGAGCTTTGATCTACCATGGTAGAAGGAATAATAACTTTGATTGCTTGCCTTTTCTGTCTTGCCACTCATATTTTTAGAGGGGATGGACAAGTGTAAGCCCCACTAACTTCAGCTGGAATAAAGTTGGAAACATCCTGATCCGGGTGTTTCCTATTGGAAATAGTCTTTGATTTGCCTTTAGCCTTTCGATATTGAGTTATTATCTAAGGGTGTTTCGAGTAAATGCTTTCCTCGCACATAGGATTCACTAAGATACGGGTGACTAGGATCCAAGGGAGTCCTCGCTACCTGGACATAATACCAAGCCTCTTTTTTAGTGCGTTTGGTTAAGTATTTGTAAAAAAAAGGGGTCCCTCAGTGAATGACTTATGAGGGACGTCTTGAATGTAATTTTTTATCAACTTAATCTGATGTTGTCATATGGTGAATCATGAGTGATTGATGGAAGGGAGGTAATAACTAGCAAGGATGGTAAAGTTTCCAAAACGAGCAGTTCTTCAAACCATTCCCTCAAAGGTGAAATTGTAATGAGATTCCTAGTATAATTCGTAGGAAGAGTAATTGGTAGGAAAATCTAGAGAGTAAGTGCCTTGGTCGTAATCGTATTATCTCCTCACTCGTTGAGAATGATAATATTCAATCCCTTACCCTAACTCGGTCTATGATGGGAGAATTCAAAGGAGAACAAATACCATAACAAAAATATTAGGACAATCCCTCGAAGACTCAAAATTGGAATGAGGGATGAAAGTTCCTGGTGAAGCATAGAAAATTGCTCAAGAAAATATGCCACCCACTCTCTTTGAGCAGGGGTGGAATGAAAATTCATAAATATTGTCTAGTAATGTGAGAAGACTGGCTATACAACAAGCAAGGCTCTAGGGCCCAATTTGGGAGTTGATCGAATAAAAATCCCATCAATACAAATGAGTTAACAATATTGAATACATCATATCGACCGTGCAAGCGCTCCATGTCCACATGTGTACGATCTAACTAAGTGTACATTCACCCAAGTATCAAAGTGGTGATTAGCACACTTCGACTATGAGTGTGGACATCTCGAATCATCTCTTCTCTTTCTCTTCCCGGGAAGGGGAAAAAGGGGGAGGAAAAGGTCTCGCGATCGCTTTCTTTAAGAGCGCTTTGGTCGTCATCGGTGTGGGATGAATGTAAAGTGATGGAGTTGCCAGCCTATTTTTCACAAAAAAAGGCAAAAGAACATGTCACTCGCCTCGAAAGAGGCATCAAAGACAAACTGACGCTTACGAAATAAATAGTTCGAAGGTTCGAGGGCTAAGTTACGAAATGGGAAGGTGTTAGGCACCCATCCCCCCCCTTTCGATCTCTCATGGGATTGTGTTAATGTTTTCCTTAATTTTTCCGTGAAGTGTGTGTGCGTGTATATATAAATGGAGATCGTAATTTCCCAACTCATACTATGGAAATGATAGAGTGAGATCATTTATAGGAATGTTCCCAAAATAATGTTTAGAAAATACGATGTATACGCTTATCGAGATATTGATCATTATAATGAAACAATAATATATGTTGGGGTCAAATGCTAATAAGTATCACAAATATAATTTATATTAAAATAATGTATAGATGAAAAGGTGACAAATGTGAAAAATGAGAAAATTGGACTCGAGTCTCGAGTTTAGCCAAAAATGCCTACGTAGCCTATAAAGGCATCAAAGTTCGCGTAGTTCGTATGCGACGTAAAGGTGTGGTTTATCCCATAGATTAGAACGAGAATTTTTTATTGTGGGTACCTCGATTTATCACCTTGGGCCCAGAGGAGTAGCCCAATAAATTATGGCCCAAAGTCTGGAGGCCTCATGCCCCCAAATTATTCAGTTAAGACCTAGTTTATTCCTAAAATCTCATTAGGAGATATTCTAGGAGTTGTGGATTGACGTGGGGGAGTCCAACACCCCAACTCCCTGGAAACAAACATGTATATAACAAACCCTTAGCCCGGGGCAAAGTGCGTGTATTATTTTTCCTGTAAAACACTCCCCGGAGTATAGAGAAATAATATTGAGAGCACCACCATGGACGTAGGCATTCTTGCTGAACCACGTAAAATATTGTGTTGTGTGATTGCCATTGTCTTTTCTTGATAATTTGTACTAAAATTAATTGTCACCACAATTGGCACCGTCTGTGGGAACGTTTATCTTCCTTTTATAAAGCCCTCACCAATAAAGAATTTGGAATGTCGGGTGACAGTAGCAATGCCCCTAAAGCAGGGGATATCCAAGACCAGCCTGCCCCTCGCAGGATCAGATCTGAAGTTCGACATTCAGATCAAAAGGCTCGCCCAGAGCGGCAAGCCTTAGAGGAAATTCAGGGACCTTCCAGGTCTACACAAATCTCCAGGTTGATTGATGCTTATGAGGCAAGGCTCCAGGAGCAAGGAGAGGCCGCTCACAAGCAAGAAACTGAGAATGCTTACCTTAAAAGGAGATTGGAAAGGATGGAAAAAGATATCCATCGTAGCACCAAGCGACGTCAATATCGCACTCCTAGCCCTCAGTCGAGCAAGTCTCGCAGAGGAGGAAGGAGCCCTAGACTCGGATCCCAAAGGATCGAGGAACACTCGTCAGATAATGACTTGCTAGAGCGATAATGACTAGCTCGTCATTACAGGAGCCCGGCTCGAGGAAATGATGACATATGAAATTTGGTCCGAAGAGAAATGGATAAGCACCCAGCACATTGGGGTGACAGATCGACCAGAGAGCTAGACCGGCGAGATCTTAGGACCCAGATGAAATCCCCTTTCTCAAGGGAGATAGAAGAAGAAAAAGCCCCCAAGAAGTTCGTGATTCCGAGATTTAAGATCTATGATGGAAAGACTGACCCTATCGATCACGTTAGGCAGTACAAGTAGGCCATGACTCTCTGGAACCACAGGGATGCACTAATGTGTCGGATCTTTCCCTCGAGTTTGGATGATGTGGCTCAGAAGTGATTCGAGAGACTCCCTCGTAGATCCACCAGGAGCTTTGAGTCCCTGGCAGAGCTCTTCATGACTCGCTTTACTACCAGCAACTCCCATCCAAAGAGGATGGATGCCTTGCTAATAATGAAGAAGACGCCCTAGGAGAGCCTTCGGAACTACGTAAAAAGGTACTGGGAGTTGTTTAACGAGGTCGAGGACTGCTCAGAGAAGGTAGCAGTGGACTCTTTCAAGATTATCCTACCCAGCTATTGCCTCTTGCACTAATCTCTAACTATAAGGAGGCCAAAACCATTGATGACCTGATAGCTCACATCAAGAAGTACGCCAAAGTTGAGGATGTAACCCGCCTCAGTGCAGGGTAGAATGGTCGAGCTAAGCTCGCTTCCAAGGGCAACGACAAGGACAAAAAACAGAAGAAACGAGGCAAGAATGGGGGCAAGGGTGGATCCAATAATGGAAACAAGAACGATTTTTCAAAAGTATTTCAGGCAGTAAACACTGTCTTTAAAGAACCAATTTATAAGATCCTAGCGAAGATCAAGGATGAGCCATTCATCAAGTGGCCCAAAAAGATGGGAGGAGATCCCTTAAAGAGAAACAATGCGTTGCGATCCGCTTTTCAGAAGGAAGGACACAAAACTGAGCACTGTAAGGCTCTTAAGTCTCACCTTGAAGAGCTGGCCCAGATCGGGCACCTAAACGAGTTTGTGGAAAAGAAGGTAGAGAAGGTCGCTGCCAATAGAGATGCAAGGCCCGATAATGTGCTCGAAGATGATATTGTCCATGAGTTCGCAGTAATTCATACGGCATCTGATGTTAAGAAGATTCAAGGGAATTCAGCCCAGATGGAAGTGAAAAAGCTTACGTCAGTAGTGCAAGCTTTTCAAATCGATCCAACGAAAACACAGTCCGGAAAAAGTCGGTGAGTAGATGACGTCAACTACAGCAAACACATCGTATTCACGGATGAGGACTTAGTGGGAGTAGGAACCCCACATCATGATGCCTTAATCATTACACTCCGAATAGCAAACTATGACATCGATAAGTTACTCGTCGACTAGGGAAGCTCATCTGAGGTAATGTATCTCGACCTGTTCAAGAAATTGAAGTTAAGCGTTTACTGACTTGAAGGAATCCACTGCCCCTCTAGTTGGCTTCGCTGGGAAAGTAACTATCCCTTTGGGAAAGATCATACTGCCAGTGAGGGCAGGAAGTGTTTCCAAGACGATCGAGTTTTTGGTAGTCAACATTGACTCGCCCTACCAATCTATCCTCGGCAGAGGATAGCTACATGAAATGAAGGTCATCCCCTGGACCTACCATCAGAAACTTAGGTACATGACTAAGCGAGGAGTAATAGAGATCCACAGAGATCAAGAAGGTGCTTCATAGTGGCCATCTGCCCAAAATCAGAAAAGAAGTCCGAGAAGGCCAAAGAGAAGGTTGAGGAACAAGAAGGTTTGATACCTTCAAAATAGCCATTAAAGTATGGAAGACTCGGAGTGGAGGAGACCAGGCTCCTCCCCTCTGAACGGGTCATTGAAGACCTGTAAGAGGTTGCAGCCGGTGGCAACAAAACAGACAGAATGTTCTTGATTGGAGCCTCTATCAAAGATTAAGAAAAAATGGAATTGACGATACTTTTGAGGAATAATGTGGACATTTTCCCATGGGAACCTTACGTGCTGCCTGGAATTGACCCCAGTGTGGTTTGTCATCAGTTGCACGTCGACCCAAATTTTAGGCCTGTCGCGCAGAAGGCTTGGTAAACTTCGCTCGAGAAGGCCAATGCTGTGGAGAAAGAAGTAGAGAAGCTAATGGATGTAGGATCCATACTGGAAGTTTAATTCCCTAAATGGTTGTCCAACCCAGTAGTGGTTCCGAAAAGTAATAGGATCCATAGGGCGTGCCCTAAGGATAGTTTACGTCTCCCAAAAATTGACCAGTTGGTGGATGCCACAGCAGCTCATGAAAGAATGAGTTTTCTGGACGCATACTCGGGGTATCATCAGATTCCTCTATACGCACCAGACCAAGACAAGAAATTATTCATCACCATCATCGGACTATACTGTTACAAAGTTATGCCCTTTGGGCTAAAAAATACTTGAGAAACTTACCAACAGTTGGTCACCAAGATGTTTAAAAACCAAATGGGAGATACCATGGAAGTCTACATCGACGATATGTTCATTAAGAGAAGGCACAAAGAAGACCACCTCTCAAACCTGTCAAAGACCTTCGAAATCCTCAGGAAATACCGAATAAAGCTCAATGTGAGTAAATGTCCATTCGGTGTCCAGTCAAGAAAATTTCTTGGGTACTTGGTTAGCGAGAGAGGCATTGAAGCCAACCCGGACCAGATTGATGCAATTAAAAAGGTACGGCCTCCCTACACGATAAGAGACGTACAGAAACTCACGGGCATGCTCATCGCCTTGAATCGATTCATCTCGAAGTCATCCGAAAAGTGTCATATATTCTTCCAACTATTGAAGAAGAGCAAAATAGTTGAGTGGAATCAAGATTACTCGAAAGCATTAGAATATCTCAAAGCTTATCTCAGCACACCACCCATGCTTGTGATACCTCAAGAAAATGATTCCCTGTGCCTATACCTTGTTATTTCCAGCCACACTGTCAGTTTTGCACTGGTATGCAAAAGAACTGGAATCCAGCAGTCGGTCTACTACGCGAGCAAGACCCTCTTGGACGCCGAGCAGTGATACCTACCACTAGAGAAGCTTGCCTTTGCACTAGTGATAGCCTCGAGGAAGATGAAGAACTACTTCGAAGCACACTCTATTATCGTCCTTAAGTCACACCTCCTTAAAGCAGTCCTGCAAAAAGTGGATTTATCCGGCAGACTATCGAAGTGGTCGGTCGAGCTCGGACGATTTGATATCCAGTTCCAACTAAGGAATTCAATCAAGGGGCAGGTCCTCGCCGACTTCATCATGGAAGTTATAGGCGAACAACCTTGCGACCAACAGCAAACCTTGGGTAAGAGGGAAGATCACTCGGCAGAAGGTATTTGGCGACTATTTATTGATGGAGCCTCCAATTCCAAGGGGGGTAGGAGTAGGCATTGTGCTTGATACCCCAGAAGATACAATCCTCGAGAAAGGAATCAGACTTGGATTTGAATCCTCCAACAACGAAGCAGAATATGAAGCATTGATAGCAGGCATGCAAAAGTTGCAGGCATTGGGTGCAAGATAACTACAAGTGTTCGGTGACTCACAATTGGTCTCCAATCAGATAAGGGGATAATGGATATCGTGGGCCCTCTTCCTACCGCTGTAGGCAATCACAAGTATTTGTTTGTCGCGACAGACTACTTTAACAAATGGGTTGATGCAAAGCTACTGAAAAATATCAAAGACACAGATATGATGAGATTCATATGGAAGAACATAATTACTTGCTTTGGAATTCCCAGAACCATCATCACTGATAACGGAACGAAGTTCGAGAGCAGCCTCTTCTAAAGTTTCTGTAACGACCACAGAATCAACACCATTTCATCTCGGTAGCATACCCTCAGATCAATGGCCAAGCTGAATCTTCCAACAAAATAATGATCGATGGACTAAAGAAGCGATTAGAGTGAGCCAAAGGGGCATGGGCGAGCGAGCTACCCCATATTTTATGGGCTTACCGCACTACCCCACGACGAGCAACTATAGAAACCCCATTCGCACTAACATATGGAATGGAGGCAATCATCCCTTTAGAAGATGGCCTCCTAACCATGAGGTCCACCTTGGTCGATCATGGCCAGAATGATGCAGAACTACTCGCTGAACTTGACCTAGCTGACGATCGCAGAGAAATAGCTCTAGTGAAACTAGCGAGCTATCAGCAACATCTTGCAAAGCACTATACCAAGAAGGTCAATACAAGAACATTCTAGGTTGGGGACTACATCCTAAGGAAAGTTCTTGGCAGCACAGTAAAACCATCTGATGGAAAGCTGGGTCCAAACTGGGAGGGACCATTTAAGGTGACAAGAGACTACCTGCAAGGAGCCTATCACTTAAAAACACTGGAGGGTAGAGAAATACCCCGAGCTTGGAATGCGGCCAACCTGAAGCAATTATATTTATAGTTTCTCTTCATTGATCTTTTATCACATTACTGGAATTGGCAACTCATTTTTATTGTGTTTGATTAATAAAAGATTGTTTGGCAATAGCATTCCACAAAATTATGTATTATGAACTCTATAGCTTACAAATCTTTTCCAAGCGACAGGCACATTACTCAATATATAAAAGCAGGGAGCCTCCCTCGTTAGGTTTTCATTATGAAACACGAACAACCTCTTAGCATTGCCCCTGGGAATATATAAACCCCTATAAGGGACCCTTAGGCAGCTCGACCAAATTGAATTGGTCGCCAAACAATGTTTAGCTCAGAAAACCTAATCGAATAGAACATCCAACACCAGGTGTGTCCTCTCCATTTCCACACTTAGGCCTAAGGGAGTGTGATGACATGACCTAAAAGGTAAAGTAGGGTAAAATGGTATCTCATAAGCATACTGGACTGGGAGGATACTCACGCAATAAAACAACTCTACCCACATCAAATCTAGTCGTTTATGAAGAGGCCAAGATAATAAAATAAAAATTGATGAAGTAAAAAATACACAACACATGTTTAGTCGGCGAATCGCCCAAAACATAAATATTGTATTACTCCACTACATTTACAAACAGAGTTACATTGAATGAATTAAGTAAATCATATTGGGGATTAGGTCTCTGAGCAAGGTAATCAGCTACTTGCGCTCTTCGACCATCATCTAGGTGGGGAGCTAACTCTAACTCTACCTCATTTGCATCCGGCTCCAGCAGCTGCCTGGGAATAGCATCTATGAGGAGCCACTGGTCATCCCTCCAAAAAGGGTTAGGCATTAGAGTCGAAGGGGAGATCTCATGACGATACCAGAGGACTGAGTTCCTAGGGACTTTCATCATCCTGAGAGAATTCAACCATCACCTAATAAAGGATAGATCTTCAAACTCTGTTAACCTCGTTGGAGCATCTGCCCAACCCTGATCATAACCGTCAGCCCACACTCGCTAAGGACCTTTCTTGAACAAATGCCTTAGCCGCGTGACATCTCTTTGGAGACCGATAGCTATCACGTATGCTCGATGAACATCTTCTCGAATCCATCTCCCTAGATGGATCCCCGATATCTGTACCAGCTCGTGGACCGGCCAATGAAGTGGAACCATACAAAACTTGAGGGGTGGTGCTCGACGATGTGCCCACTCGCGGACCAACCGATGAAGTGGAACCTCACAAAACCTGAGGGGTAGTACTCGGCGCTGTGCCTGATCACGAACTAGCCGATGAAGTGGAACCTCGCAAAACTTGAGGGGTGGAGCTCGGCGATGTGCCAGCTCACGGACCAGTCGATGAGGAGGAACCTCACAAAACTTGAGGTGCAATGCTCGACGCATGCTCCCTGAGTCGTGACACCTCCCTCCTCAGAGTTTCATTCTCCTGTTGAAAAACTTCTCCGACTTGATTGATCTCGGAGGCATCCAAAATTTTAGCCCTCAGAAGGTTCACTTCTTCTTGAACAGAAGCACCAACCTCTTCCATCTCTTGAAATCTATCCTTCAGTTTGGCGACGAGATCGGACTGATCTTTAAAGCTCTTGTTCCTCGACCTAAGGGACTTACAAATCCTTACAAAGGCTTGGCGAACTTGAATGCTTGTATTAGGACCAATAATCCTTCCCAATTGAGAGGTAGCAGGTATATACTCATCCACATCAATCAACTACAATCCATAAAAAGCATTAAAGAGCAGAAGAATCAGTATATAGAAAGGAAAGTATTTTCATTTAATTAAAATGGAACATTCCAAGTACATCAGTAATTAGAAGGACAGTATAAACAAAGCAAAAATATAAAGAAGTTCCTCAAAACAGGCTAGCTGGCAACCTCAGTTTACTTCGAGGTCGTCGGTTGTTTTCCCTTGTCTGCAGTAGCAGGGACACCTCCCTCGGGTGGAGCAATTAATGTTCCCTGGACAGAAGGAGCATCATCAGGAACGGTCTGAGAAGAAGGAACACACCATCAATGGCCGGGGCAAGTGCCTCATCCATAACAAGGTTTGGTCCTGGATTATGCTCGTCGAACAATAGAGAATCGATATACGCTCCAATAGCCAAAAGAGCCTCGTTCCATCCCTTCTTAAAGTTCAGTCGATTGATGTAGCCTATCTGAACATCGGCATCCTCATATGCAATAGCTCATCCAACATTATACGAGCTTTCGTTTAGGCTGGCAGCCTCAGATTGCACCTTCTTCACCTTCTCTGCCAGCACTTGATTCTCCTCCACCACAGCTAACTTACCCGAGTACACCAGGTCATAGGACTGCCTCAACTCCTCAAGCTCCTTGTTCATCGCCTCCTTTGTGCGGTTGGCTTCAGACAGAGCAAGATCAAATGACTTCTGGACAGCATCGGCAGCCTTTACGCTGGCCTCTAGCTCGGCATTTTTCTTCTTGAGATCATCATTCCTCCCTACCAGCTCGTCACGACTGTGGTAGAGGACGGCGAAGTCGATCACAAACTGCAAAGAAGAAGAATATTAGAAAAAGAGGCATTAAGCAGAATATTGCAAGAATATAAAAGAGAAAGCAGATTTACCAAGGCTAGCCTCTAATTCGCCTGTAGAGTTAACTGGTCGGTCCCCATTTCTTTCTGACGATCAGCAGGAAAAATTTCTCTTTCGAGCAACGCAGGATCCAACTGGGGAGAGAGGGAAACAGAGGCCCCCTCAGATAAGGCGTACATAGGCACCAGATCTTGCCCTGCCTTCATCCTCACCTCCTCTCTCCTTATATCCTCTTCCCTCTCCTTCCTGTCCTTCTCAGCTCTCTTTCTCTTCTTCACTCTCTTCCTCTCTTCCTCCTTTCTCTCCCTCTCTCTCAACTGCTCTTCCTCCCTCTTCTTCTTCTCCTACTCATGAGCAATAGACTGAGAACCAGTTGCAACCTCTCTACCGCCAGATTTCTGCTTCTTCGACCGACAGGAGAGGAGCGCATCATCATCATCATCGAGGATCAAATTCTTCCTTGGAGGAGCCATATCTTCCTCGCTGGAACTACTAAATTCACTCAAAGACTCCTAAGCCTCTGAAACCCCTTCTGAACTAGAATATTCTTCACTAGAGCTCTCTTCACTAGAACCACCCTCAGCATCGCCCATGTCAGCACCCTCGCTCTCCTCACCAGAGCTTCTTTCTTCCTCGACCAATTGGATGGGATCAGCAGTAGCCTCTTCAGTAATGTCTAGCTCAGGGATGCTGTCTACAGGTTGTGCAATAAAGCTGGACCCAACGTTCTTGTATTCCAAGAGAAAATTCGATGATCGAGGGTGTTCACCGTCAGCCAAGAGCTCCTTGATGTTCCAAGCTTTGACTAACTCAGCAGCTCGAACCTCACTAAGAGCAGGTTCCAAGTTCTTTGTCCTCGCTGAAAAGAAGGAAAGAAAGAAAGAAAAATATCAGAGAAATTGAACATGAACAGAGGATCGATAAGCAGGGCAAAAACTAAGCCTACCTATGCACTCCTCCCCATAGAAGGAGACCTCAAACCTGCCAGACCTCGACCCCTCAGTATGGGGAGGAAACTGCCAATTTTTAGCAAAAAAAACTCATGCCAGTAATCCTTGTCGGAATCAGGTAGATTTACTACGAATACCCTATCAGTACTCCTGGCCTTGAGATAAAGAAGACCAGAACTTGTTCGCGAGAAAGAATAACAAAAGAAGATCTCAGCAAGCCTTAAATTGGTGCCATAGAGCTGATTTATTCTATGTACACCATTAATAATCTTCCAGACAATGGGCGAACACTATGCAGGGACAATATTGAAATAACCAAAAAAGTGCAAAAACAAATTGTTTGGAGGAAAAGTAAGACCCCCTTGGGACAACAAGAGAACATGAATCCAATGAGCGTCCTCAACCTCCCTAACATTACGGGGGATAGGGGTGCACTCAATGTCTACCTAATTTGGAATATTATAGAAATTCCTAAATTCGGATATTGATCTATTGCCTATTTTCGCCATTGAAAGATACAAACCCTAATTACAAATGCGAAGAAATTTTGACAGAAAAAGAAAAAAGAAAGAGCAAGAGGAACTTACGAAGTAAAAACTTAGCTTGGGACGATGAAAAGTCAAAAGCGAAGATGATGAAGAAGATTGAAATTAGAAAACGAAGACCTGGGAATGAAAGAGAAACAACGGAAGCCTGGAGAAGTTTAGAAATATGTAGAAACTTGAAGAAACAACAAGAAAAGACTTCTGCGGGGGATTTTTAAATGTTTCTAATCATAGCGTATAGGCAACGAGGCATGTTACCGCCTAAATCAGTCCAGAAGAGGCGCTTCGATCTTGAAAAGTGTTGCACAATTTGCAAAATAGCCATTGTGACAAATCATTTAAAATTATTGAGCCCAAATTTTGGCCCAACAACTTTAGGGGAAATTGTGGGTACCTCGATTTATCACCTTGGGCCCAGACGAGTAGCCGAATAAATTACGGCCCAAAGTCTGGAGTCCTCATGCCCCCAAATTATTCAGTTACGACTTAGGCTATTCCTAAAACCACGTAAGAAGATATTCTAGGAGTTGTGGATTGACGGGGGGGAGTCCAACACCCCCACTCCCTAGAATCGAACATGTACATAACAAACCTTAGCCCAGGGCAAAGGGCATGTATTATTTTTCCTGTAAAACACTCCTCGGAGTCACTACACCAAAAAAACCAATTTGTCACACCTTCATATTAAAAATCTGGCACAGTTTAAAAACGTGCCAAATTTTGGCACTATTTAATAATAATCTGACACACTTTTAAGCCGTGCCAAATTTTGACACTGTTTAAAAGTGTGCCAAAATTGAGAACACTTTACTAAAATATAATATCCTAAAAAAATTAACCCCTTTTGTTCTCCCGCTCTCTCTCCTCGCTCCTGCTCGCCTCCCGCTCTCTATGTCTCCCGCTCTCTCTCTCTCTCTCTCTCTCTCTCTCTCTCTCACACACACACACACACACGACCAGTACCAGGAGAAGAAGAGCCTAGGGTTTTTAGGGATTTGTGTGATTTGCGTGGTGGCTCGGTTGCGATTGAGGTTTTTAGGGATTTTTTGGGCTGTAAAGGGTTTGAGGATGCGGGTTGGTGGGTCGGAGGTTTGACAGCGGACGGTTCAGGCACCAGAGGGTAGCTCTCTCTCTCACTCCGGTGCCGCCGTTGGCCAGCTCTCTCTCTCACTCTGGTGTCGCCGTCGGCCATCTCTCCATCTTACTCCACTGAGATCGCTCTCTCTCACAGATATGGACTCTTGGTTCCCCTAATCCAAAGTCTACACGGAAAGCCCATTTGAAAGGGATAAATTGTGTTGATTTCCTCACGTTCGGTGAAAAATCGTATTTGGTCCTCACGGCCGGTGAAAAATCGAAAGGTATGCAAGTTCTATTCTTTTCAATATTTAGTTTCCCATATTTTTTATGGATATCATAAATATATAATAGCTCTTGTATCAAACTGAAACTTGCATCCATACTCTAAAAGGCCATACAAATAACAAACTGGTACAGCTCGGTTTTCAAAATAATCTGGAATAATATCTTCAATTTCAATTGCCAACTTTTTTATGGTTTTTGGTCCAGCTGTCAATAATTAAAAAAAAAGATTATAAAAACATTAAAACGGTTTTAGGTTTGGATATTCTGATTGCACATGAAGAAGAAATGTATATTAGGTTAATCTTTAAAGTGTCAAAAAACAAATATAATTTTTGGCCTCTGATACTGTAATCTTAAAATTCAAAACCATAAGCATTAATGGCTCACTAATTAAACCCTTGTAATTTGGTCCTGCTATATATTCAATTGATTATATCGTGGTTTAATGTAGCTAATTTCAAACTTCTCATCATTCCTATTGACGCACAGAATTAAAAAAATCAATTGATTATATTGTGGGAACAACACAGCACCTGTCACTCCTAAAACTAATTGGGATTTGACTTTTTATTTATGACTTTTGACAGGGATGCTAGGGATAGGCGTAACCACTCTCCGTTGCCGCCTTCAGGTAGTGTCTTATTCGAATGGAAATGAAGTGGAAGAGAAAATGACGAGGAAAGAAACGGACATGGAAGAAGGTGAGATAAGGCTGGGCCAATTTTGTCCAAGAATGAGGTTAAGGTAATAATAAGCCCTACCATTTCAATGCCCCTTTTTTCTTTTCAAATTCGTGTATAAAATAAGCACTGATAAGCTAGAGTTTTATGAATTGTTGTGTTTTTCTTTATTTAATATGTTGGATTATACATGTGTGTGTGTGTGTGTGTGTATACTGTAACAGATATTGAAATGATCATATATGGTATGCTGCAATATTGAAAAATGTGAAACAAGCTTGGAGCTTATGTATGTATAATCATATATGGGTACTATAATATTAAAGAGTTTGATCCAGTGCTGGGTGGGAATTGAATGCAGGTATTGGAGAGGTTTGGAGATCAAAAGGCCAGCTTAGGCTGCCAGTGATTTGTTTGGTTTTGTTTTACAAATGTTCAAATCACGCCAGTTCCATCCAATCTTAATCAAGTTACTACAGGTAACTATTATTTAGTACCCATTTATTAACCTTTTAAAATGCAATGAATTATTTCTACTCAACATTTATAGTTTTTCTTTTTTATTCTATATCTGATCATTCCTTTTAAAGTTTGAAAATCACTTCCTGGCTTACTTTATGAGCTTATTTAGTTAAATTGGTGGAAGGGACTTGCTGGTGGTTTGATTTTGGAATTTGCTGTTGCTCTTGAGTTTATTTTAAATGTTAAAACACGTTGGATTTAACGGATAAACAAATGAAACTATGTCAAAATTTTCTAAAATCCATAAACATTCTAAATTGATTAAAAACATACCGTTAGAGAATATGACGATATAGGAGGCACGCACACCTCGCACGGGACCAATGTAAATTGCTGGAACTGACCGCGTAGTCCCGAGTCTCCCAGTTTGAGAGTATGACGATAATTTCAAAAAATCACACTTAGAGTTAAAAACAGGCCGTTAAAGGGTGAAAATCCAAACCGGCCCCCAATAGACCCCGCAGGAGGCACGAACACCTCGCACGGGACCAATGTAACTTGTAGGAACTGACAGCGAAGTCCCGGGTCTCCCAATTTGTGAATATGACGATAATTTGCAAAAATTAACACTAAAACATAAAAACAAGCCGTTAAAGGGTGAAAACCCAAACCACCCCCAAACTACCCCGTAGGAGGCACGTACACCTCGCACGGGACCAATGTAACTTTTAGGAACTGGCAGCGTATTCCCGGGTCTCCTGGTTTGAGAATATGATGATAATTTGGGAAAATCAGGACTTAAACTTAAAAACAAGCCGTTAAGGGGTGAAAATCCAAACCACCCCCCAAATGACCCCGTAGGGGGCACGAACACCTCGCACGGGACCAATGAAATTTATTGGAACTGATCGCATAGTCCCGGGTCTCCCGGTTTGAAAATATGATGATAATTTGTAAAAATCAACACTTAAACTTAAAAACAAGCTGTTAAATGGTGAAAACCCGAACCACCCACCAAACGACCCCGTATGGGGCACGAACACCTCCCACGGGACCAATGTAACTTGTTGGAACTCACCGCGTAGTCCCGGGTCTCCCGATTTGAAAATATGATGATAATTTGTAAAAATCCAAACTGGCCCCCAATCGACCCCGTAGGAGGCACGAACACCTCGCACGGGACCAATGTAACTTGTAGGAACTGACAGCGTAGTCCCAGGTCTCTCGGTTTGTGAATAGGATGAAAATTTGCAAAAATCACACTTAGTTAAAAACAAGCCATCAAAGGGTGAAAACCCAAACCAACCCCCAAACGACCCCGTAGGAGGAACGAACACCTCGCACGGGACCAATGTAACTTGTAGGAACTGACCGCTTAGTCCCGGGTCTCTTGGTTTGAGAGTATGACGATAATTTGTAAAAATCACACTTAGAGTTAAAAATAGGCCGTAAAGGGTGAAAACCCAAACCGGCCCCCAATCGACCCCGTAGGAGGCACGAACACCTCGCACGGGACCAATGTAACTAGTAGGAACTAACCGCGTAGTCCCGGGTCTCCCGGTTTGAGAGTATGATGATAATTTATAAAAATCACACTTAGTTAAAAATAAGTTGTCAAAGGGTGAAAACCCAAACCAACCCCCAAACGATCCCGTAGGAGGCACGAACACCTCGCACGGGACCAATGTAACTTGTAGGAACTAACCGAGTAGTCCCGGGTCTCCCGGTTTGAGAGTATGATGATAATTTACAAAAATCACACTTAGTTAAAAACAAGTCGTCAAAGGGTGAAAACCCAAACCAACCCCCAAACGACCCCGTAGGAGGCACGAACACCTCTCACGGGACTAATGTAACTTTTAGGAACTAACCGAGTAGTCCCGGGTCTCCCGGTTTGAGAGTATGATGATAATTTACAAAAATCACACTTAGTTAAAAACAAGCCGTCAAAGGGTGAAAACCCAAACCAACCCCCAAACGACCCCGTAGGAGGCACGAGCACCTCGCACGGGACCAATGTAACATTTAGGAACTAACCGAGTAGTCCCGGGTCTCCCGGTTTGAGAGTATGATGATAATTTACAAAAATCACACTTAGTTAAAAACAAGCCGTCAAAGGGTGAAAACCCAATCCAACCCCCAAACGACCCCGTAGGAGGCACGAACACCTCTCACGGGACTAATGTAACTTGTAGGAACTAACCGAGTAGTCCCGGGTCTCCCGGTTTGAGAGTATGATGATAATTTACAAAAATCACACTTAGTTAAAAACAAGCCGTCAAAGGGTGAAAACCCAAACTAACCCCCAAACGACCCCGTAGGAGGCGCGAACACCTCTCAACGGACTAATGTAACTTGTAGGAACTGACCGCGTAGTCCCGGGTCTCTCGGTTTGAGAGTATGATGATAATTTGCAAAAATCGTACATAGAATTAAAAATAGGCCGTTAAAGGGTGAAAACCCAAAACGACCCCCAATCGACCCCGTAGGAGGCACGAACACCTCGCACGGGATCAATGTAACTTGTAGGAACTAAGCGCGTAGTCTCGGGTCTCCCGGTTTGAGAGTATGATGATAATTTACAGAAATCACCCTTAGTTAAAAATAAGTCGTCAAAGTGTGAAAACCCAAACCAACCCCCCAACGACCCCGTAGGAGGCACGAACACCTCTCACGGCACTAATGTAACTTGTAGGAACTGACCGCGTAGTCCCAGGTCTCCCAGTTTGAGGGTATGATGATAATTTGCAAAAATCATACTTAGAATTAAAAACCGGCCGTTAAAGGGTGAAAATCCAAACCGGCCCCCAATCGACCCCGTAGGAGGCAAGAACACCTCGCACGGGACCAATGCAACTTGTAGGAACTGACAGCGTAGTCCCAGGTCTACCGGTTTGTGAATAGTACGATAATTTGCAAAAATCACATTTAGTTAAAACCAAGTCGTCAAAGGGTGAAAACCCAAACCAACCCCCAAACGATCCCGTAGGAGGCACGAACACCTCGCACGGGACCAATGTAACTTGTAGGAACTGACTGCATAGTCTCGGGTCTCCTGGTTTTAGAGTATGACGATAATTTGCAAAAATCACACTTAGAGTTAAAAATAGGCCGTAAAGGATGAAAACCCAAACCGGCCCCCAATCGACCCCGTACGAGGCACGAACACCTCGCACGGGACCAATGTAACTTGTAGGAACTAACCGCGTAGTCCCGAGTCTCCCGGTTTGAGAGTATGATGATAATTTACAAAAATCACACTTAGTTAAAAACAAGCCGTCAAAGGGTGAAAACCCAAACCAACCCCCAATCGATCCCGTAGGAGGCACGAACACCTCGCACGGGACCAATGTAACTTGTAGGAACTAACCGAGTAGTCCCGGGTCTCCCGGTTTGAGAGTATGATGATAATTTACAAAAATCACACTTAGTTAAAAACAAGCCGTCAAAGGGTGAAAACCCAAACCAACCCCCAAACGACCCCGTAGGAGGCACGAACACCTCTCACGGCACTAATGTAACTTGTAGGAACTGACCGCGTAGTCCCAGGTCTCCCAGTTTGAGGGTATGATGATAATTTGCAAAAATCATACTTAGAATTAAAAACCGGCCGTTAAAGGGTGAAAACCCAAACCGGCCCCCAATCGACCCCGTAGGAGGCAGGAACACCTCGCACGGGACCAATGTAACTTGTAGGAACTGATAGCGTAGTCCCGGGTCTCCCGGTTTGTGAATAGGACGATAATTTGCAAAAATCACACTTAGTTAAAACCAAGCCTTTAAAGGGTGAACACCCAAACCAACCCCCAAACGATCCCGTAGGAGGCACGAACACCTCGCACGGGACCAATGTAACTTGTAGGAACTGACTGCAGAGTCTCGGGTCTCCTGGTTTTAGAGTATGACGATAATTTGCAAAAATCACACTTAGAGTTAAAAATAGGCCATAAAGGGTGAAAACCCTAACCGGCCCCCAATCGACCCCGTACGAGGCACGAACACCTCGCACGGGACCAATGTAACTTGTAGGAACTAACCACGTAGTCCCGAGTCTCCCGGTTTGAGAGTATGATGATAATTTACAAAAATCACACTTAGATAAAAATAAGCCGTCAAAGGGTGAAAACCCAAACCGACCCCCAATCGATCCCGTAGGAGGCACGAACACCTCGCACGGGACCAATGTAACTTGTAGGAACTAACCGAGTAGTCCCGGGTCTCCCAGTTTGAGAGTATGATGATAATTTACAAAAATCACACTTAGTTAAAAACAAGTCGTCATAGGGTGAAAACCCAAACCAACCCCCAAACGACCCCGTACGAGGCACGAACACCTCTCACGGTATTAATGTAACTTATAGGAACTCACCGCGTAGTCCCAGGTCTCCCGGTTTGAGAGTGTGACGATAATTTGCAAAAATCATACTTAGAATTAAAAACAGGCCATTAAAGGGTGAAAACCCAAACCGGCCCCCAATCGACCCCGTAGGAGGCACTAACACCTCGCACGGGACCAATGTAACTTCTAGGAACTGACAGCGTAGTCCCGGGTCTCCCGCTTTTTGAATAGGACGATAATTTTCAAAAATCACACTTAGTTAAAAACAAACCGTCAAAGGGGGAAAACCGAAAACAACCCCAAACGATCTCGTAGGAGGCACGAACACCTCGCACGGGACCATTGTAACTTGTAGGAAGTGACCGCGTAGTCTCGGGTCTCCCGATTTGAGAGTATGATGATAATTTGGAAAAATCACACTTAGAGTAAAAAATAGGCCATAAAGGGTGAAAACTCAAACGGGCCCCCAATCGACCCCGTAGGAGGCACGAACACCTCGCAAGGGACCAATGTAACTTGTAGGAACTAACCACATAGTCCCGAGTCTCCCGGTTTGAGAGTATGACGATAATTTACAAAATCACACTTAGTTAAAAACAAGCCGTCAAAGGGTGAAAACCAAAACCAACCCCCAAACCACCCCGTAGGAGGCGCGAACACCTCTCAAGGGACTAATGTAACTTGTAGGAACTGACCGCGTAGTCCCGGGTCTCCCGGTTTGAGAGTATGATGATAATTTGCAAAAATCATACTTAGAATTAAAAATAGGCCGTTAAAGGGTGAAAACCCAAAACGACCCCCAATCGACCCCGTAGGAGGCACGAACACCTCGCACGGGACCAATGTAACTTGTAGGAACAAACCGCGTAGTCCCGGATCTCCCGGTTTGAGAGTATGATGATAGTTTACAAAAATCACCTTTAGTTAAAAACAAGCCGTCAAAGGGTGAAAACCCAAACCAACGCCCAAACGACCCTGTAGGAGGCACGAACACCTCTCACGGCACTAATGTAACTTGTAGGAACGAACCACGTAGTCCCAGGTCTCCCAGTTTGAGGGTATGATGATAATTTGCAAAAATCATACTTAGAATTAAAAATCGGCCGTTAAAGGGTGAAAACCCAAACCGGCCTCCAATCGACCCCGTAGGAGGCAGGAACACCTCGCACGGGACCAATGTAACTTGTAGGAACTGACAGCGTAGTCCAGGGTCTCCCGGTTTGTGAATAGGACGATAATTTGCAAAAATCACATTTAGTTAAAACCAAGCCGTCAAAGGGTGAAAACCCAAACCAACCCCCAAACGATCCCGTAGGAGGCACGAACACCTCGCACGGGACCAATGTGACTTGTAGGAACTGACTGCATAGTCTCGGGTATCCTGGTTTTAGAGTATGACGACAATTTGCAAAAATCACACTTAGAGTAAAAAATAGGCCATAAAGGGTGAAAACCCAAACCGGCCCCCAATCGACCCCGTACGAGGCACGAACACCTCGCACGGGACCAATGTAACTTGTAGGAACTAACCACGTAGTCCCGAGTCTCCCGGTTTGAGAGTATGATGATAATTTACAAAAATCACACTTAGTTAAAAACAAGCCGTCAAAGGGTGAAAACCCAAACCGGCCCCCAATCAACCCCGTATGAGGCACGAACACCTCGCACAGGACCAATGTAACTTGTAGGAACTGACCGCATAGTCTCGGGTCTCCCAGTTTGAGAGTATGACGATAATTTCTAAAAATCACACTTAGAGTTAAAAATAGGCACTAAAGGGTGAAAACCCAAATGGGCCCCCAATCGACCCCGTAGGAGGCACGAACACCTCGCACGGGACCAATGTAACTTGTAGGAAATAACCGAGTAGTCCCGGGTCTCCCGGTTTGAGAGTATGATGATAATTTACAAAAATCACACTTAGTTAAAAACAAGACATCAAAGGGTGAAAACCCAAACCAACCCCCAAACGACCCCATAGGAGTCACGAACACCTCGCACGGGACCAATGTAACTTGTAGGAACTGACCGCATAGTCTCGGGTCTCTTGGTTTTAGAGTATGACGATAATTTTCAAAAATCACACTTAGAGTCAAAAATAGGCCATAAAGGGTGAAAACCCAAACCGGCCCCCAATCGACCCCGTAGGAGGCACGAACACCTCGCACGGGACCAATGTAACTTGTAGGAACTAACCGCGTAGTCCCGGGTCTCTCGATTTGAGAGTATGATGATAGTTTACAAAAATCACCCTTAGTTAAAAACAAGCCGTCAAAGGGTGAAAACCTAAACCAACCCTCAAACGACCCCGTAGGAGGCACGAACACCTCTCACGGGACTAATGTAACTTGTAGGAACTGATCGCGTAGTCCCGGGTCTCCCAGTTTGAGGGTATGATGATAATTTGTAAAAATTATACTTAGAATTAAAAACCGGCCGTTAAAGGGTGAAAACCCAAATCGGCCCCCAATCGACCCCGTAGGAGGCAGGATCACCTCGCACGGGACCAATGTAACTTGCAGGAACTGACAGCGTAGTTCCGGGTCTCCTGGCTGGTGAATAAGACGATAATTTGAAAAAATCACACTTAGTTAAAACCAAGTCGTCAAAGGGTGAAAACCCAAACCAACCCCCAAACGATCCTGTAGGAGGCACGAACACCTCGCACGGGACCAATGTAACTTGTAGAAACTGACTGCATAGTCTCGGGTCTCCTGGTTTTAGAGTATGACGATAATTTGAAAAAATCACACTTAGAGTTAAAAAAAGGCCATAAAGGTTGAAAACCCAAACCGGCCCCCAATCGACCCCGTACGAGGCACGAACACCTCGCACGGGACCAATGTAACTTGTAGGAACTAACCGCGTAGTCCCGAGTCTCACGATTTGAGAGTATGATGATAATTGACGAAAATCTCACTTAGTTAAAAACAAGCCGTCAAAGGGTGAAAACCCAAACCGCCCCCCAACCGATCCCGTAGGAGGCACGAACACCTCGCACGGGACCAATGTAACTTGTAGGAACTAATCGAGTAGTCCCGGGTCTCCCGGTTTGAGAGTATGATGATAATTTACAAAAATCACACTTAGTTAAAAATAAGGTGTCAAAGGGTGAAAACCCAAACCAACCCCCAAACGACCCCGTAGGAGGCACGAACACCTCTCACGGGATTAATGTAACTTGTAGGAACTGACCGCGTAGTCCCAGGTCTCCCGGTTTAAGAGTTTGACGATAATTTGCAAAAATCATACTTTGAATTAAAAACATGTCGTTAAAGGGTGAAAACCCAAACCGGCCCCCAATCGACCCCGTAGGAGGCACTAAAACCTCGCACGGGACCAATGTAACTTGTAGTAACTAATAGCGTAGTCCCGGGTCTCCCGGTTTGTGAATAGGACGATAATTTGCAAAAATCACACTTAGTGAAAAACAAACCGTCAAAGGGTGAAAACCCAAAACAACCCCCAAACGATCTCGTAGGAGGCAGGAATACCTCGCACGGGACCATTGTAACTTGTAGGAAGTGACCGCATAGTCTTGGGTCTCCTGGCTGGTGAATAGGACGATAATTTGAAAAAATCACACTTAGTTAAAACCAAGTCGTCAAAGGGTGAAAACCCAAACCAACCCCCAAACGATCCCGTAGGAGGCACGAACACCTCGCACGGGACCAATGTAACTTGTAAAAACTGACTGCATAGTCTTGGGTCTCCTGGTTTTAGAGTATGACGATAATTTGCAAAAATCACGCTTAGAGTTAAAAATATACCATAAAGAGTGAAAACCCAAACCGGCCCCCAATCGACCCCGCAGGAGGCACTAACACCTCGTACGGGACCAATGTAACTTCTAGGAACTGACAGCGTAGTCCCGGGTCTCCCGGTTTGTGAATAGGACGATAATTTGCAAAAATCACACTTAGTTAAAAACAAACCGTCAAAGGGTGAAAACCCAAAACAACCCCAAACGATCTCGTAGGAGGCACGAACACCTCGCACGGGACCATTGTAACTTGTAGGAAGTGACCGCGTAGTCTCGGGTCTCCCGGTTTGAGAGTATGATGATAATTTGGAAAAATCACACTTAGAGTTAAAAATAGGCCGTAAAGGGTGAAAACCCAAACGGGCCCCCAATCGACCCCGTAGGAGGCACGAACACCTCGCAAGGGACCAATGTAACTTATAGGAACTAACCACATAGTCCCAAGTCTCCCGGTTTGAGAGTATGACGATAATTTACAAAAATCACACTTAGTTAAAAACAAGCCGTCAAAGGGTGAAAACCAAAACCAACCCTCAAACGACCCCATAGGAGGCGCGAACACCTCTCAAGGGACTAATGTAACTTGTAGGAACTGAGCGCGTAGTCCCGGATCTCCCGGTTTGAGAGTATGATGATAATTTGCAAAAATCATACTTAGAATTAAAAATAGGTCGTTAAAGGGTGAAAACCCAAAACGACCCCCAATCGACCCCGTAGGAGGCACGAACACCTCGCACGAGACCAATGTAACTTTTAGGAACTAACCGCGTAGTCCCGGATCTCCCGGTTTGAGAGTATGATGATAGTTTACAAAAATCACCTTTAGTTAGAAACAAGCCGTCAAAGGGTGAAAACCCAAACCAACGCCCAAACGACCCCGTAGGAGGCACGAACACCTCTCACGGCACTAATGTAACTTGTAGGAACGAACCATGTAGTCCCAGGTCTCCCAGTTTGAGGGTATGATGATAATTTACAAAAATCATAATTAGAATTAAAAACCGGCCGTTAAAGGGTGAAAACCCAAACCGGCCCCCAATCGACCCCGTAGGAGGCAGGAACACCTCGCACGGGACCAATGTAACTTGTAGGAACAGACAGCGTAGTCACGGGTCTCCCGGTTTGTGAATAGGACGATAATTTGAAAAAATCACACTTAGTTAAAACCAAGCCGTCAAAGGGTGAAAACCCAAACCAACCCCCAAACGATCCCGTAGGAGGCACGAACACCTCCCACGGGACCAATGTAACTTGTATGAACTGACTGCATAGTCTCGGGTCTCCTGGTTTTAGAGTATGACGATAATTTGCAAAAATCACACTTAGAGTTAAAAATAGGCCATAAAGGGTGAAAACCCAAACCGGCCCCCAATCGACCCCGGTTTGAGAGTATGATGAAAATTTACAAAAATCAAACTTAGTTAAAAACAAGCCGTCAAAGGGTGAAAACGCAAACCGACCCCCAATCGATCTCGTAGGAGGCACGAACACCTCGCACGGGACCAATGTAACTTGTAGGAACTAACCGAGTAGTCCCGGGTCTCCCGGTTTGAGAGTATGATGATAATTTATAAAAATCACACTTAGTTAAAAATAAGCCGTCAAAGGGTGAAAACCCAAACCGACCCCCAATCGATCCCGTAGGAGGCACGAACACCTCGCACGGGACCAATGTAACTTGTAGGAACTAACCGAGTAGTCCCGGGTCTCCCGGTTTGAGAGTATGATGATAATTTACAAAAATCACACTTAGTAAAAAACAAGCCGTCATAGGGTGAAAACCCAAACCAACCCCCAAACGACCCCGTAGGAGGCACGAACACCTCTCACGGGATTAATGTAACTTATAGGAACTGACCGCGTAGTCCCAGGTCTCCCAGTTTGAGAGTGTCACGATAATTTGCAAAAATCATACTTAGAATTGAAAACAGGCCATTAAAGGGTGAAAACCCAAACTGGCCCCCAATCGACCCCGTAGGAGGCACTAACACCTCGCACGGGACCAATGTAACTTCTAGGAACTGACAGCGTAGTCCCGGGTCTCCCGGTTTGTGAATAGGACGATAATTTGCAAAAATCATACTTAGAATTAAAAACCGGCCGTTAAAGGGTGAAAACCCAAAGCGGCCCCCAATCGACCCCGTAGGAGGCAGGAACACCTCGCACGGGACCAATGTAACTTGTAAGAACTGACAGCGTAGTCCCGGGTCTCCCGGTTTGTGAATAGGACGATAATTTGCAAAAATCACCCTTAGTTAAAACCAAGCCGTCAAAGGGTGAAAACCCAAACCAACCCACAAACGATCCCGTAAGAGGCACGAACACCTCGCACGGGACCAATGTAACTTATAGGAACTAACCAAGTAGTCCCGGGTCTCCCTATTTGAGAGTATGATGATAATTTACAAAAATCACACTTAGTTAAAAATAAGCCGTCAAAGGGTGAAAACCCAAACGACCCCCAAACGACCCCGTAGGAGGCACGAACACCTCTCACGGGATTAATGTAACTTGTAGGAACTGACCGCGTAGTCCCACGTCTCTCGGTTTGAGAGTATGACGATAATTTGCAAAAATCATACTTAGAATTAAAAACAGGCCGTTAAAGGGTGAAAACCCAAACCGGACCCCAATCGACCCCGTAGGAGGCACTAACACCTCGCACGGGACCAATGTAACTTGTAGGAACTGACAGCGTAGTTTCGGGTCTCTCGATTTGAGAGTATGACGATAATTTGCAAAAATCACACTTAGAGTTAAAAACAGGTCGTTAAAGGGTGAAAACCCAAACCGGCCCCCAATCGACCCCGTAGGAGGCACGAACAGCTTGCACAGGACCAATGTAACTTGTAGGAACTGATCGCGTAGCCACGGGTCTCCCGGTTTGAGAGTATGGTGATAATTTGCAAAAATCACACTTAGTTAAAAACAAGCCGTGAAAGGGTGAAAACCCAAACCAACCCCCAAACGACCCCATAGGAGGCACGAACACCTAGCACGGGAGCCCAAACCGACCCCCAATCGACCCCGTAGGAGGAACGAACACCTTGCACAGGACCAATGTAACTTGTAGGAACTGACAGCGTAGTCCCGATTCTCCCAGTTTGTGAATAGGATGATAATTTGCAAAAATCAACACTTAAACTTAAAAACATGCCGTTAAAGGGTGAAAACACAAACCAACCCCCAAACGACCCCGTAGGAGGCACGAACACCTCGTACGGGACCAATGTAACTTGTAGGAACTGACCGCATAGTCCCAGGTCTCCCGTCTTGAGAGTATGACGATAATTTGCCAAAATTATAGTTAGTTAAAAATAAGCCGTCATAGGGTGAAAACCCAAACCAACCCCCAAACGTCCCCGTAGGAGGCACGAAAACCTCGCACGGGACCAATGTAATGTTTAGGAACTGACCGCGTAGTCCCAAGTCTCCCGATTTGAGAGTATGACGATAATTTGCAAAAATCACACTAAAAGTTAAAAACAGGTCGTTAAAGGGTGAAAATCCAAACCGGCCCCCAATCGACCCCATAGGAGGCACGAACACCTCGCACGGGACCAATGTAACTTGTAGGAAGTTACAGCGTAGTCCCAGGTCTCCCGGTTTGTGAATAGGATGATAATTTGCAAAAATTAACATTTAAGCTTAAAAACATGCCGTTAAAGGGTGAAAACACAAACCAACCCCCAAACGACCCCGTAGGAGGGACGAACACCTCGCACGGGACCAATGTAACTTGTAGGAACTGACCGCATAGTCCCGGGTCTCCCAGTTTGAGAGTATGACGATAATTTGCAAAAATAACACTTAGTTAAAAACATGCCGTTAAAGGGTGAAAACTAAAATCGGCCCCCAAACGACCCCGTAGGAGGCACGAATACCTCGCACGGGACCAATGTAACTTGTAGGAACTGACCGCGTAGTCCCAGGTCTCCCGGTTTGAGAGTATGACGATAATTTGCAAAAATCACACTAAAAGTTAAAAACAGGTCGTTAAAGGGTGAAAATCCAAACCGGCCCCCAATCGACCCCATAAGAGGCACGAACACCTCGCACGGGACCAATGTAACTTGTAGGAACTGACAGCGTAGTCCCAGGTCTCCCGGTTTGTGAATAGGATGATAATTTGTAAAAATTAACATTTAAGCTTAAAAACATGCCGTTAAAGGGTGAAAACACAAACCAACCCCCAAACGACCCCGTAGGAGGGACGAACACCTCGTACGGGACCAATGTTACTTGTAGGAACTGACTGTATAGTCCCGGGTCTCCCGTTTGAGAGTATGATGATAATTTGCAAAAATAACACTTAGTTAAAAACATGTCGTTAAAGGGTGAAAACTAAAATCGGCCCCCAAACGACCCCGTAGGAGGCACGAATACCTCGCACGGGACCAATGTAACTTGTAGGAACTGACCGCGTAGTCCCGGGTCTCCCGGTTTCAGAGTATGATGATAATTTGCAAAAATCACACTTAGAGTTAAAAACAGGCCGTTAAAGGGTGAAAACCCAAACCGGCCCCCAATCGACCCCGTACAAGGCACGAACACCTCGTACGGGACTAATGTAACTTGTAGGAACTGATAGCGTAGTCCCGAGTCACCCAGTTTGTGAATACGATGATAATTTGAAAAAATCAACACTTAAACTTAAAAACATGCCGTGAAAGAGTGAAAATCCAAACCAGCCCCCAAACGACCCCGTTGGAGGCACGAACACCTCGCACGGGACCAATGTAACTTGTAGGAACTGACCGCGTAGTCCCGGGTCTCCCGGTTTGAGAGTATGGCGATAATTTGCAAAAATCACACCTAGAATTAAAAACAGACCGTTAAAGGGTGAAAACCCAAACCAGCCCCAAATCGACCCCGTAGGAGGCACAAACACCTCGCATGGGACCAATGTAACTTGTAGGAACTGACAGCGTAGTCCCGGGTCTCCCGGTTTGTGAATAGGATGATAATTTGCAAAAATCAACACTTAAACTTAAAAACATGTTGTTAACGGGTGAAAACCCACACCATCCCCCAAACGACCCCGTAGGAGGCACGAACACCTCGCACGGGACCAATGTAACTTGTAGGAACTGACCGCGTAGTCCCGGGTCTCCCGGTTTGAGAGTATAACGATAATTTCCAAAAATCACAGTAAGTTAGAAACAAGTCGTCAAAGGGTGAAAACCCAAACCAACCCTCAAACGACCTCATAGGAGGCACGAACACCTCGCACGGGACCAATGTAACGTATAGGAACTGATCGCGTAGTCCCGGGTCTCCCGATTTGAGAGAATGACGATAATTTGCAAAAATCACACTTAGAGTTAAAAACAGACCGTTAAAGGGTGAAAACCCAAACCGGCCCCGTACGAGGCACGAATACCTCGCACGGGACCAATGTAACTTGTAGGAACTGGTAGTGTAGTCCCGCCGGGTCTCCCGGTTTGTGAATAAGAAGATAATTTGCAAAAATCAACACTTAAGCTTAAAAACAGGCCGTTAAAGGGTGAAAACCCAAACCAGCCCCCAAATGACCCCGTAGGAGGCACGAACACCTCGCACGGGACCAATGTAACTTGCAGGAACTGATCGCGTAGTCCCGGGTCTCTCGGTTTGAGAGTATGATGATAATTTGCGAAAATCACACTTTATTAAAAACATGTCATTAAAGGGTGAAAACCAAAACCGGACCCCAAACGACCCCGTAGGAGGCACGAACACCTCGCACGGGACAAATGTAACTTGTAGGAACTGATCGCGTAGTCCCGGGTTTCTCGGTTTGAGAGTATGATGATAATTTGCAAAAATCACACTTAGAGTTAAAAACAGACCGGTAAAGGGTGAAAACCCAAACCGGCCCCATACGAGGCACGAATACCTCGCACGGGACCAATGTAACTTGTAGGAACTAACAACGTAGTCCCGAGTCTCCCGGTTTGTGAATAGGACGATAATTTGTAAAAATCAACACTTAAACTTAAAAACTTACCGTGAAAGGGTGAAAACCCAAACTAGCCCCCAAACGACACCGTAGGAGGCACGAACACCTCGTACGGGACCAATGTAACTTGTAGGAACTGATCGCATAGTCCCGTGTCTCCCGGTTTGAGAGTATGACAATAATTTGCAAAAATCACACTTAGGGTTAAAAACAGGCCGTTAAAGGGTGAAAACCCAAACTGGCCCCCAATTGACCCTGTAGGAGGCACGAACACCTCGCACGGGACCAATGTAACTTATAAGATCTGACCGCGTAGTCCCGGGTCTCCCGGTTTGAGAGTATGATATTAATTTGCAAAAATCACACTTAGTTAAAAACATGCCGTTAAAGGGTAAAAACCAAAACCGGCCCCCAAACG
Source organism: Sambucus nigra (assembly GCA_949130495.1). NCBI lineage: Eukaryota > Viridiplantae > Streptophyta > Magnoliopsida > Dipsacales > Adoxaceae > Sambucus > Sambucus nigra. The sequence continues at coordinate 91,328,883 of OX422216.1, read as the reverse complement.
ACCCCATAGGAGGCACGAACACCTCGTACGGGACCAATGTAACTTATAGGAACTGACCGCGTATTCCCGGGTCTCTCGATTTGAGAGTATGACGATAATTTGCAAAAATCACACTTAGAGTTAAAAACAGGTCGTTAAAGGGTGAAAACCCAAACCGGCCCCCAATCGACCCCGTAGGAGGCACGAACAGCTTGCACAGGACCAATGTAACTTGTAGGATCTGATCGCGTAGTCACGGGTCTCCCGGTTTGAGAGTATGGTGATAATTTGCAAAAATCACACTTAGTTAAAAACAAGCCGTCAAAGGGTGAAAACCCAAACCAACCCCCAAACGACCCCATAGGAGGCACGAACACCTAGCACGGGAGCCCAAACCGACCCCCAATCGACCCCGTAGGAGGAACGAACACCTTGCACAGGACCAATGTAACTTGTAGGAACTGACAGCGTAGTCCCGATTCTCCCAGTTTGTGAATAGGATGATAATTTGCAAAAATCAACACTTAAACTTAAAAACATGCCGTTAAAGGGTGAAAACACAAACCAACCCCCAAACGACCCCGTAGGAGGCACGAACACCTCGTACGGGACCAATGTAACTTGTAGGAACTGACCGCATAGTCCCAGGTCTCCCGTCTTGAGAGTATGACGATAATTTGCCAAAATTATAGTTAGTTAAAAATAAGTCGTCAAAGGGTGAAAACCCAAACCAACCCCCAAACGTCCCCGTAGGAGGCACGAACACCTCGCACGGGACCAATGTAACGTTTAGGAACTGACCGCGTAGTCCCAAGTCTCCCGATTTGAGAGTATGACGATAATTTGCAAAAATCACACTAAAAGTTAAAAACAGGTCGTTAAAGGGTGAAAATCCAAACCGGCCCCAAATCGACCCCATAGGAGGCACGAACACCTCGCACGGGACCAATGTAACTTGTAGGAAGTTACAGCGTAGTCCCAGGTCTCCCGGTTTGTGAATAGGATGATAATTTGCAAAAATTAACATTTAAGCTTAAAAACATGCCGTTAAAGGGTGAAAACACAAACCAACCCCCAAACGACCCCGTAGGAGGGACGAACACCTCGCACGGGACCAATGTAACTTGTAGGAACTGACCGCATAGTCCCGGGTCTCCCAGTTTGAGAGTATGATGATAATTTGCAAAAATAACACTTAGTTAAAAACATGCCGTTAAAGGGTGAAAACTAAAATCGGCCCCCAAACGACCCCGTAGGAGGCACGAATACCTCGCACGGGACCAATGTAACTTGTAGGAACTGACCGCGTAGTCCCGGGTCTCCCGGTTTGAGAGTATGACGATAATTTGCAAAAATCACACTAAAAGTTAAAAACAGGTCGTTAAAGGGTGAAAATCCAAACCGGCCCCCAATCGACCCCATAGGAGGCACGAACACCTCGCATGGGACCAATGTAACTTGTAGGAACTGACAGCGTAGTCCCTGGTCTCCCGGTTTGTGAATAGGATGATAATTTGTAAAAATTAACATTTAAGCTTAAAAACATGCCGTTAAAGGGTGAAAACACAAACCAACCCCCAAACGATCCCGTAGGAGGGACGAACACCTCGCACGGGACCAATGTTACTTGTAGGAACTGACCGTATAGTCCCGGGTCTCCCGTTTTGAGAGTATGATGATAATTTGCAAAAATAACACTTAGTTAAAAACATGTCGTTAAAGGGTGAAAACTAAAATCGGCCCCCAAACGACCCCGTAGGAGGCACGAATACCTCGCACGGGACCAATGTAACTTGTAGGAACTGACCGCGTAGTCCCGGGTCTCCCGGTTTCAGAGTATGATGATAATTTGCAAAAATCACACTTAGAGTTAAAAACAGGCCGTTAAAGGGTGAAAACCCAAACCGGCCCCCAATCGACCCCGTACAAGGCACGAACACCTCGTACGGGACTAATGTAACTTGTAGGAACTGATAGCGTAGTCCCGAGTCACCCAGTTTGTGAATACGATGATAATTTGAAAAAATCAACACTTAAACTTAAAAACATGCCGTGAAAGGGTGAAAATCCAAACCAGCCCCCAAACGACCCCGTTGGAGGCACGAACACCTCGCACGGGACCAATGTAACTTGTAGGAACTGACCGCGTAGTCCCGGGTCTCCCGGTTTCAGAGTATGGCGATAATTTGCAAAAATCACACCTAGAATTAAAAACAGACCGTTAAAGGGTGAAAACCCAAACCGGCCCCCAATCGACCCCGTAGGAGGCACAAACACCTCGCACGGGACTAATGTAACTTGTAGGAACTGATAGCGTAGTCCCGAGTCACCCAGTTTGTGAATACGATGATAATTTGAAAAAATCAACAGTTAAACTTAAAAACATGCCGTGAAAGGGTGAAAATCCAAACCAGCCCCCAAACGACCCCGTTGGAGGCACGAACACCTCGCACGGGACCAATGTAACTTGTAGGAACTGACCGCGTAGTCCCGGGTCTCCCGGTTTGAGAGTATGGCGATAATTTGCAAAAATCACAGTAAGTTAGAAATAAGCCATCAAAGGGTGAAAACCCAAACCAACCCCCAAACGACCCCGTAGGAGGCACGAATACCTCGCACGGGACCAATGTAACTTGTAGGAACTCACCGCGTAGTCCCGGGTCTTCCGATTTGAGAGTATAATGATAATTTGCAAAAATCACACTTAGAGTTAAAAACAGGTCGTTAAATGGTGAAAACCCAAACCGGCCCCCAATCGACCCCGTACGAGGCACGAACACCTCGCACGGGACCAATGTAACTTGTAGGAACTGATAGCGTAGTCCCAGGTCTCCCAGTTTGTGAATAGAATGATAATTTACAAAAATCACACTTAGTTAAAAATAAGCCGTAAAAGGGTGAAAACTCAAACCAACCCCCAAACGACCCCGTAGGAGGCACGAACACCTCTCACGGGACCAATGTAACTTGTAGGAACTGACCGCGTAGTCCCGAGTCTCCCGATTTGAGAGTATGATGATAATTTTCAAAAATCATACTTAGAATTAAAAACAGGCCGTTAAAGGGTGAAAATCCAAACCGGCCCCCAATCGACCCCGTAGGAGGCACGAACACCTCGCACGGGACCAATGTAACTTATAGGAACTGACCGCGTAGTCTCGGGTCTCCCGATTTGAGAGTATGACGATAATTTGCAAAAATCACACTTAGAGTTAAAAACAGGTCGTTAAAGGGTGAAAACCCAAACAGGTCTGGGGTATGGTTAACGCTGAGGAGGTGAGTAGGCCACACGACATACGAGTTAACACATCCACTAATATACGTTGTGCCGCATTGTTCGCGCAACCACAATTGGGAGTTCTCCTTCCTGTCCATCACATACGTGACGAGCACCCTGGACTCGATGTCTTGAAGCTCACGTCCATGAACTAGTGCACCCTGGACGATATTCAGATCCCTCAACCCCCGCCCTATCTGCTGGCCATCAAATATGTCTATTATAAACACGCTCGGCCAACTAAGTGTCGATATTGGTCTGTTGAAGGGAGACAAATAGGGAAGTGGATCATCAAAGTCCGCACGTGTCGGCGATGAAGCAGCGAGGTCCACATCCTCGTCCTCGTCCTCCCACACCTCCTCCTCCCGCACCGCCTTCTCCTTCCCTTTACCCTTACAGTTTTTGCCCAACGAACGCTTCACGAATGAGTACATATCCTGGACCGTCGCCTCCAAACGAGACAGCTTCGCGTCATGTGAATCCACCGTTCGATCCAACCCGGTGTCGCTCATCTCTAATCCGATGATCTAGATTTATCCACCCGTGAGCTCACCCCCTTGTCCTCCCCTTGCGATCAGAGCCAAGCACTTGGCTGAGTGCGTCTGTGGACAAAGATGCCTTGTCGGCATCAGATTGCGACTCATGCACTTCCTTAAGCTTTACCTGAAACGACAAAAAGCACATGATTAGTAAAGTAAGTAAATTAAAAAATTATAATGTAATTAACAAAAAGTAAACTGTCGGATTACATACAATCGTCGCCGCGACGCTTGTGGACACCTCCTTGTCCTTCCCCTTCTTCGTTCGAAGAGCCACATAAGTATCAAGCCTATGTGGCCTACCCCCAGGGCCACTCCCTGTCCCCTGAAATAAAATAAAGTAAAATTAGTATCGGCCTCGCAAAGTAAAATCATGCAGAATAATATATTTTATGTAGTTATAGAAAAATTAAATCTTACCATCATCCTATACTCCACCTCGGTGTAAGACGTCCGACCGAAGTAGTGCACGTCCGTATTTTTTGCCCGATTTTCCCTTCCCGATTGGCGAGATGCCAATTGTCGCTCCCCGATCTCATTGTCAATGAACCTTTGCCATTGTGCCAATGAGATCGGCTCCTTCGGCGGGACAAATTCATGCCTTTGGATAATGGACTCTCGTGTCTTCCCAAAGTACCGGGTCCGCATATTTTTCTTCCACGTCTTGTGTTGTTCCCTCAACTGCTCCAAGATGGAATCGCGTAGCTTTGGATCCAGGTTGAATTGTTCCTATCCAACAAATACAATATTAGTTGCAAATAAATATAAATATAAATATAAAATGAAATTGAAATCGAAATTGAAATTGAAATTGAAATATTCATATTCATATAAATATAAATATATTACCTGTAGTGCCACCCAAACAGCTAACTTGAGCTCATATGGCACCTCCTTCCAACTAATGTACCCCGGGCCAATGATCGTCTTTACCCGCTCGAGGGATCTCGCTAATAGCCCCGACTTGTTCTCAATGGGCATCCCTAATTTGCCATATTTGGGGAGACTAGGGGCCGAGGAGCCCTCGTCGCCTCCGCTACCACCAAGCCCAGATGAAATCATCATAACTAACATCATTATCCTCGCCTTAATACCTGAAGGAGACATTTGCTGTAAAAAAAATATTATTAGTACATATCAAAATGAATTAAAAGAAGACATGCAAATATGTACAATTACTACAAATAAAAATGAATTGTTATTGTTAAACACCTCAATTCTGAATTCCAAAACAACAACATCTAGCTCATTATATGTGCAAGAGTGAAACATCCCCACCCCCACCTCTACTGCCCCCACACACGCATACTACACAAGAGTGAAAATAATAAAGTGCAAATCAATTAAAAGCATTAAAAATGGATGTTTCGGTACAAATTGGAATATTTATTACCTATTAAAGGTACGAAGCGTATATTAATGGACAATAATTTTCAAAGTATGAAGCATATATTAAAGGTACGAAGCGTATAAACAAAGTCATTTTTAAAAAAAGTTGAAAAATCCCACCCCCATATGGACAATAATCCAGTGGTCATGCCACTTTTAAAATTAACCAACCCAACATCGATCCACTATAATCCAACAGCAATGTCAACAACAAATGTGTATCCCGTACTCCTTCTAATTCATCTACTCAATTAATTATTTTCATCAATTAAACTAACAATTAAAATAAACAATTATTAATTTACTAATTTACAACGAGGGGCAATACTACTTTCATAATTAATCATATATTAATTTACTAATTTACAATGAGGGACAATCAATTCGTTTACAAGGGACATTACGCACAAACACGCACACTACACACACATATACACACATGCGCACATACACACACACACACACACACAGCCCCCACCCCTACCCCACAACACACCCACCCATCCCTGTCCCTTCCCCCCACCCTGCCCCACCCCCCCCCCTCCCCACCCCCCGCACACCACACACATGCACACGCACACACACCACACAAACACACAAATAGCCCCCCACCCTGCCCCACACCTACCCCCACCCCACCCCCACCCACCACCCCCACTCTGCCCCACCCCCTCCCCACCCCCACACATGCACACACACACATATATGTAAATGGAAGAGAGAGAGAGAGAGAGAGAGAGAGAGAGAGAGAGAGAGAGCAGCATAGAGAGAGAGAGAGAGAGAGAGAAAAAAAGGAGGGAAGAACGGCGGGGGGAAAAAATAAGGGAAAAGGGTTTTTTTACTGCGACATTTGTCACGATCGTGTCACGGTCGTTGACCGTGACAACATTATAAGGATTGTCATAGTCAATGACCGTGACAATCCTTTGTCACGGCCTTATCACGGTCAATGACCGTGATACAAAACGTGTGTTTGTTGTCAAGATCATTGACCATGACAAGGCTAAACGCTAGAAGGGTGACAATTTACCCATTTTAGTGTAGTGTGATTATGTTGACCGGGTATTATTAAGGACTTAAAGTCTCAACTTAACTTGGGTTTATGTATACTTTTTTGTATGTTGTCGATCAACTTTCGCTTGTGATGACCAACTTGTTAATAATACCAATCAATTATGTGGTTGTTGTTCTGAGCTTTGTCCAACTATTTGGTTGTTGTTCCGATCAACTTTTGCATTTTTACTGACTAAGTATGTGGTGATGTATATCATCAGTACTCCCAAAAAAATCGAAAAATGGAGGGAATCATCATTTTATTGATACTGAAGTGACATGATTACAAATATTTGTCTCATTACATTATTAGTAATATTTCCTAAGATGCTCGGCATGCCAGGGATTTTTGAACTCTTCTCGTTCTAGAGTCTCAATTCTATAAGTACCTGGTCGGATAACTGTTGAGATATATGGATCATGCCAATTGTCTTCAAGTTTATTGGTCTTCTGAATCACCTTCTTGAGCACATAATCCCCTTCCTTCAAGTTGGTCGGCTTCATCATTTTGTTATAAACTTGTGTTGTTCTTTGTTGGTAAGTAGCGTTTCTCAAGGTTGAATCCTCGCGTACTTCCTCCATCATTTCCAGGTTTAATCTTCGCATTAAATAACTAAAATGAGAATTAAAATTTAACACTCGGTGGGTTGGCAAACCCAGTTAAGCTGGTATCACTACTTCAGTTCTAAACGCCAGCATGTATGGTGTTTCTCCAGTAGCAGTCCTTGGCGTTGTTCGGTATGCCCATAAAATGGAGTGTAGTTCATTAATCCAATTTCCTTTAGCCTCATCAAGTCTTTTCTTTAACCCATTGAGCAGAGTCTTGTTTGTCACTTCCGTTTGGTCGTTTCTTTGAGGATGACCTGGAGCAGAGTATAGCTTTTGAATGTTTGATTGGGAATAGTAGGAGGAAAATTCTTCATTATCAAAATGTGTGCAATGGTATGTAATGAGGGCGTAAGGCAAACTATATCTATAAATGATGTTTTTTCGGATAAACTGGTAGACATTCTCATAGGGCATGTCTATCTATGGTTCCGCCTCAACCCATTTTGTGAAATAGTCCATAACCATGACCAAGTACTTGAATCTTCCTCGGGTGGTCAGTAGTGGCCCAACTAAGTCTATCCCCCACATAGGGAATGGCTAAGGTTATGTGATTGTAGTAATAGCAGCCTGTGAAGTTTTACGAATACTATAGTACCTTTGGCACTTCTAACATCTTCTGGCAAAAGCTGAACAGTCTGCTCTCATAGTTGGCTAATAGTATCCCTGGGTATTAATTCGCTGCAACAATGATTTGCCTGCCACATGATCCTCAAAAGAACCTTCATGAACTTTTTCTATCAAGTCTTGAACCTCCATTGGATGGACACAACGCTGCAGAATAACTGTTAATCCTCTCATGTATAGTACTCCTTCTTCTAGCATATATCTTGTTGATTTATACTTAAGTTTTTTATCCTCGATTGGATCTGCTAGCAAGATTCCTTCTTCAATATAAGCTTTGATGGTATCCATCTAAGATGGCCCCATATCTACTATGATGAAATTAATCATCAAGTCTTCATCAATACTCCTGTTGGCCAAAATTTCAATGGGAATAGTTCTTTAGAGCTCGATTCTAGTGGTTGATGCTAATCGAGCAAGTGCAACAGCTCAGGCGTTCTCCAATCTTAGAATTTTGCTCACCCGAACAACTGGCAATTTGGTTATGACTTCCACCACCCTGGCTAAGTATCTTATCATTAGCTCTCATTTGGCTCCATAAAAAATTAGAATTTGATTCATCACCAATTGAGAATCACTGTGTGCCACAACTTTATAAGCGTTCAGTGATTGAGCTAGACTTAAGCCACAATGAGAGCTTCATACTCTGCTTTATTATTTAAGGCCTAGAACTAGAATCGTAGAGCATATTCAATATCTATTCCAGCAGGAGTGTTGAGTATTATACCTGCTCCACTTCTTATTGCACAAGATGATCCATCTACATACAAGTTCCATATTGGGGTGTCGTCGTCAAACGCTTAGTTTGATAATATCCCATGATGGAAAATTTTACTCCCTGCTTCCTTATGTCTTTTGGCCATCTCCTATGCTATGGTGGACGTCTCTGGTAAGTCGATAAAAATTTCTTCTGAGCTTTCCCCTAATGGGGTCTGCTCGGGGTGTTGGTCATTGATGACACCAGTTGGGTTGTCCCCCATTTGGATTTGCTCTGCTTGAGTTCTTCATTGCTCAGGAACCTCCGAATAAGTGAATTCAGCAATGAAATCTTCCACAACTTGGCCTTTTAATGAGGTCCTTGACTCACACACAATATCATATTCCCCTAATTCTACTGCCCAATACATTAATCTCCCATACTTCTCCGATTTATGAAAGGCTTGCCGAAGAGGCATGTCAGTGTACACCATAATAGTACGGGATTGAAAATAAGGTTTCATCCGTCTATATGCCTCAATCAATGCCAACGCTAATTTCTCTAGGCGTGGATATCTAATTTTTGCTCCTCAGAAGGCTTTGCTTGTGTAGTAGACATGCTTTTAAACTCCATTCAAAGCTGACTCAGAGACGGGCAAGTATAAGTATAACTTTTCTCCTAAAATTGGTTGAGAGAGTAACGGGGGTGATCCCAAATACCTTTTCAACTCCAAAAAAGACTTCTCGCATTCATCATTCCATTCAAAACTCTTTTTCAACACTTTAAAGAATGGTAGACACTTGTCAATAGCTTGGGACATAAATATGTTCAAGGTTACTACTCGCCCAGTTAGCCTTTGCACCTCCTTCTTGTAAGTATGGGACTTCATTTCAATCAATGCCTTGATCTTGTATGGGCTTACTTCAATTCCCCTCTGGTTTACTATGTACCCGAGAAACATTCCTTCCTGAACACCAAATACGCACTTGGTTGGATTCAACTTCCTTTGGTGCTTCTCCAGTTGATCAAAGGTTTGGTTGAGGTTAGCAATGTGGTCGGATGCTTTTTTCTTCTTCTTCAGCATGTCATCTACGTATACTTCCATATTCTTGCCTATTTGCTCCTCAAAGACCTTATTCACCAATCTCTAGCACCAGCATTTTTCAAACCAAATGGCATAACATTATAGCAATAAGTTCCTCGGGGAGTAATAAAAGAAGTGCTTTCCCTGTCTTCAGGCTTCATCTTAATCTGGTTATAACCAAAATATTCATCCATGAAGCTTAATAGCTTATGCCCCCATGTAGCATCAATGAGTTAATCAATCCGTGGTAAAATAAAATGATCCTTTGGGCATGACTTGTTCTAATATGTGAAGTTCATGCATATTCTCCACTTGTTATTTTTCTTCTTGACCATAACCACGTTGGCCAACCAATCTGGATATTTCACATCTTTAATAAATTAAGCTTTCTGAAGTTTCTCTACCTCCTATTGGATAGCCCTGTTCTTCTCAAGGCTAAATACTCTACTCATTTTCTTTACAGGCTTAGCATCCTTGTTAACGTTGAGCTCATGATAAAGGAAATTAGGATCAATCCTAGGCATGTTCTCATGACTCCAAGCAAACACGTGCTTTCTCTGTCTCAGAAACATCACTAGCTCCTGTTTGAGAACAGGATTCAGTGTTGTTCCTATTTGAGTAATTCATTCCAACTTATCATCATCTAGAACAATGCTCTTTATAGCTTCTACTATCTGACCTTTCACTAATTCTGTTTCTTCCCTTGGATCTAAGGTTTCAACCTCATATTCACTATTGGGCTCAGTGATGTCCACTTAGTAAGTGGTGGCCTTTTTCTTCATTTATACGAGATCCTCTTGCTCGACAGAAGAGTAATCACATTCTTGAGCTACTTTGTGGTCGCCTTTTAATAGGTCTATACCAAAATTGGTCGGGAACTTCAAACATTGATGGACTATAGACGACACAACTTCAAATTTCTTCAACCCTACCCTTCCCATAATCATATCGTAGGCAGAATGAACATTTTTGTCCATTACAAAAAAATATATTTTCTTTGTCCTGCTTGCTGGACAGGTGTCGATCAACCCTTCCATCTTGATTGTGCCTAATGGAAATACTTTTTCTCTAAAAAATCCTATTAAAGGCATGTGATAAGGTTCCAATTGGCTAAGCTTCAAGTCTAGACTTTCAAAGCAAGGGTAGAACATGATGTCCGTCGAGCTGCCGTTATCAACCAATACCCTGGAAATAATTATATATTGCCTTTTGACTTTGATTACTAAGGGGCCATCATGGGGATATTGTACCCCTAAAAGGTCATTTTTAGAAAAGCTAATCACCAGCTTATATTTGTTAACCTTTCTCGATCGACCTTCCTTGGCCAGATTAATTCTCTGGATATAGGAGCAAGCTTGAGCCTCATTGAGGTAAGCTTTTCTTTCAGCAATACGATCCCCTCCTCCTGCATCTCCACCTGTAATCATTTGATAATCAAACGATCCAAAACTAAGCATGAATACCTCAGGTTCCGGCTGCCTGGGCCTTTTAGGTAGGTCAGGGTCATCTTCTTAATTATCTTCATGAGTAGTGGCGGATCCAGGATTTTTGAGTTGTGCGTGCGGGATTTTTTACAAATTTTGGGGGTTCGGGGGCGGGAGGCCCTGAGATGATTTTTTTGAGTTAGTTTTACTTGTTTTGAAATTTTTAACCCTTAAAAACTTGTGATTAGATCCTACCTAACAAACCAACATTCTTTAATAACTACTAATTAAAATTAAAGTTTAATACAAATTTCAGCAACAACAACTAATTCTGGAGACAAATTAAAATTTCAACAAGAAATTATCTTATAGAAATAATAACAAATTAAAATGTCAACATACTAATTTTGGGGACAATTTATTTTTTAGCAACAACTCCAACAATAATAATTTTAGCATATTAACATACTAAAAATAAATTTAGCACACTAACTTCTAAACTAATTAAAGTTAACAACTAAACTAATCTACTGAAAAAAATTAACTAATCAAATCAGATCTATTGAAAAAAATAACATACTTAAGAATGTGTTGCTCTACTGTTGATTTGTGGATGAAATGAAAAGGGGTTGTCGGGTGGGCCACCATCGGCAGGGGTCTAGCTGTGCATGCGAGTGAGTGGGGGAGAGAAGAGAGGACTGGGTTGCAGGGCACAGGGGTGGCAGAGGGAAAGCTCAAACTAGACGAGAGAGGAGAGAATGAGAAAAAAAGAGGCGAGTTAACTAAGTTACGGACGATTCTCTTTTTTTCTTAGGTTTTCAAACTTTAGGTTATTTAGATAATTGCCCCCATAGTTTTAAAAACTTATAAATAGGTCTAATTTTTTTTACAAAAACCCACGCCAGATTTTTCAAAAACTCGTGGGTGCGGTCGCCCCCATTCGGGATGGGGTAGGTTCGCCCCAGTTCATGAGTTCTCCTTTTCTCATCCATAGGATTGCATGGAGACTTTGACCTTCGCTGAGCCCCACTATTATCCCACTGATCAACAAATTAGTCTAGATTTCCGCTTCGAATAAGTGCTTCAATTTCATTCTAAAGAGTAACGTGGCGATCTGTCGTATGCCCGTGATGCCTGTGAAATTCGTAGTATTCAGACTGATCCCTCTTTCCAGCAGGTGCTCTCAGCTTTTCAGGCCAACGTACCTCATTGCTATGCTTTATTTCCTCCACGACATGGTGGATGCTCATTATTAATGGAGTGTAATTATGGTATTTCTTGAGTCTATTTGTATTCCCCTTTTTCTTTCATTCCCTATGTTCCTTATGTTCTTTCTGCTCATTTTTCTCAGTTTTTCCTTCAGTCTTTACTTCTGAATTTTGTTTGGCTACCACGGCTTCCTCGATGTTCATTATCTTGGCCGATTTAGCCATCAATTATGTCATCGTCTTAGGAGGATCCTTGTAAAGTGTGTGGTAGAACTTTATGGGGATCAATCCACTCATGAGGGCTGTGATAGGTGTTTTCTCTTCATAATCAATGACTTCCAATTTATCGGTGTTGAAATGAATGACATAATATCTAGTACTTTCTCCTACTTTTTGCCTCTCACTGAGCAAATGAGCTACTCTTTTCACAGGTTTGTCTCCAAAGTATAAGTTACCAATGAATAGCTAGGCACGCTGGTTGAAACTAGAAATTTATCCCTGAGGAAGGCTATTATACCAAATCTGAGCAGGTCCTATATTTATTCATGATAATGCCCTGCATCTCATTTCATTAGTAACATCATAAGTATCAGTTGCTGCTTAGTACTTCTCTATATGAAGAACATGATATGTTTTCCTATCATACTTTGGAGTAACCACAAGAGCTTTAAACTTTGAAGGAGTAGGAAAGTCTATCATAGCTTGCATAAAAAGAGATCCTTTCACAAAACTTCGTTACAAAAGGTTTTTTGCCTTCGCCATTTCTCCCAACCTACATTCCAATCGTTGAATAGAGCCCTTCCATTCATTATTACCAACATCATTGCTAGAATCAGATTTATGTGTTTTAGCTTGGATGTTACGACCAACTGTTTATGTTGAACTCTCCTCCTGTAAGGTCTGTTCGGCACGAACAGATCATCGGGCATCAGATCAGGATTAGGATGAGCCTTCACGTTGATCATCTAGTCATCGAGAATTTCCCGACAATGCCCTGGGAATATTTTTATTACTCCTGGGTCCCAAAAGATCAAAGGGAGATGCTCTACTCAACCTTTCCAAAGCACTCAATATTTCAGGAGTTAAAGATTGTTCATTATATGGTTCTAAAGTTCTAAGTAAAGAACTTGCTACTGGACGGTATGACGTATCTCTAGTAGTCCTGGATTGGCTATACCTACCGTTTCTTGGAGTGGTGGTGGCATATTTCCACGAGAAGATAAGGTGGGAGATCCAACTTGCAGTGTTTGGGCTAGTTGTCTAATGGTATCTTGCATAGCCTCTTGTCCTCTAGCAAGGCTAACCAGGATTCCCATCAGGTCATTATTTGTTAGTGAAGTAGATAGAACATGATGGATGCCATCATTCTTGGTGCTTAATTCAGAAAACATCAGTCATGTTGAGTGAATGAATGAGTGAAAAACGTTTAGCAATACGTTTCCCACAGACGGGTCAATCTGTTGATGTAAAAAACTTGAATAAGTCTGATTAATTAATCACATATAATATTTGTAAGTAAAAGAAAGAGACATAGAGGTTTTTAAAGTGGTTCGACCTATGAATAAAATCCTACGTCCACTGTGCTTCTTATTGCCAGGTATTTCTCTTTCAATCACTTGCCCTTGACGAAGGGATTACAACTTATTTATATCCCAATAGGGAGACAAAGTTATGGAATGTTTAAGGATGGAATGCCTTTATAAATTAGGCATTTACATCAATACAGAAGATCCATAATGTTTCTGGCTGTTGGCATTTTGCTGATAGTGTTAGTCGGCCTCCCTCCCTACTGTTGGTCGGGCTTCCTGGCGTTGGTCGTCATCCCAGTATGATGGTCGACATTCCAGGCCTTGGTCGGTGGTTATGCCTTCCTGACTAGGAATATTGCCACAGTGTATGCCACATGTCTATTTTTGATTGGTCCACGTAAGTGGATAATTTTTGGTATCAACAGGGGGCTAAGTTACGAAATGGGAAGGTGTTAGGCACCCATCCCACCCTTTTGGTCTCTCATGGGCTTGTGTTATTATTTTCCTTAATTTCTCCATGAAGTGTGTGTGCGTGTATATATAAAGGGAGATCGAAATTGCCTAACTCATACCATGAAAACGAAAGAATGAGGTCATCCACAGGAATATTCCCAAAATAATATTATGAAAACGAAATGCCTACGTAGCCTATAAAGGCATCAAAGTCCATGTAGTTTGTATGCGACATAAGGGTGGGGTTTATCCCATAGATTCGAACGGGAATTTATTATGTGTTTGTGTGGAAAATATGTTTTGGTTTTGAGAAATTGTGATGGGTAATCCCGTTGGAATTTATAGTGTAACCCTCTTTTTGTTTGTTTTGAATTTTTTTTTATAGAAAATAAAGTATGCAATATAACTAATAAAAATGTTAGACATTAATGTGTATGAATTAAAGTAAAAGCTAAATTATGAATTTACGTAATTAATACAAAAATAAGAAATTTAAAAAGAGGGAGAGAGAAGGATTTTGGACCTTCTTTGGAGAATTGAAGCTTGATCTTGATCTTTAATTAGCTCCCTTAGATGTTGAGATGAATGTTGGATGTGAGAGAATGATATTTTGCCAAATTGGGTATGAAAAGGATGGGAATGTAAGATGGAAAGGAATTTCACATAAGTAAGCTTCGCTAATAACGAGAGAATGTTGTTGAGATCACTGAAATTGATGGATTCAAGGTGTGCTTTGGGGGTGAGGTCATGCCCTATATTTATAGGGTAAGGGGGTGCCGATCGACATAGCCCTATCACTGCCAATCGACAGTTAACCCTCGGCACACTACCAATAGGCAGGGAAATGAACCTGTCAATTGGCAGTCTCGTGTAGTTTTTTTGGAAAAACGATCATAAAACGCAATCCATTGATCTAAATCGTGCAAGGGTCATACCTTTGAAAAGGTAATTCATAAACATTCAAGAGTCCTTTGGGCCGCTCCCAGGTCCGAGAGTTTACTTTGGGTCAAACATGGCTTGGAAGCGCTCATCGATCCCTTAGATGAAAGATCTCGAACGAAAATGGATCGTTCGTCTGAACAGTAAGTCAGAATCGTGCACGAGGCAGACCGTTGGAAAGTTTATGAGAGGTGATTTGACATTCCAAAGTGATTTTCTTGGTTTGGATAGTTGACTTTGGTCAATTGGGGCCTAAAAGTGCCTGGTCACTTTTCAGAGTAAAACATGTAGTTCGTCCGTACCATAAGGTTGATTCATGCGCATAATGGACCATTGGAAAAGGTATTTAGTGAATTTAGAAGATTCGTTCAGTCTCAATCAAGCATAAGAGTTGACCTTGGTCAGACGGAGCCTAGGAGCGCCCGGTGGCCTCTGGTTCAATTTTTGGTGGAAAATGGATCGTTCGTCTGAACGGTTATGCCATTTTGTGCATGAGGCAGACCGTTGGAAAGGGGTTTCAGTGCCCTTTGAATATTCAAAGAGCTTTCGCTCTAACAATGAAGTTGACTGGGCACCGTGTTCTCCCAATCAATTTCAGTGGTAAAATGGTTCGTTGATCCAAATCGTTATGCCGATTCACGCACCGGGCAGGCTGTTGGAAAGCGCATTTAGATCCCTTCAAATATTCATTAAGCTTTTGCTCTGATGATAGAATTGGACGGAGTCAAACGGAGCCCAAGAGTGCCCGGAGATCAATACTCTGACTATGACCTAGGTTTTATAGTGAAATAAGGAGGTTCTAGGGACATAAGGAGAGACTTGGAGCAATTAGAATATGGTGTCTATAGTGAGTAAGTCTCACAACCAGACGAAATAATAATTCACGAGGGGAGTCATTAGGCCTCCCCTGGAATAGGAATCTCGAGAGAAAGGGAATAAAAAAGGTAATAAGATAGCTCTTTAACCCCAATTTTGGGCTATCTTGAGTTTTGGAAACCTTGGTATTGGCCTCCTCCTTAGATAGGGCCTCAAAATACCTAAACTAATACCATTTCTATTTTGTAAAGGAGTGCCTGCTCACTCTTGTAAAAGTAAGTGTTACGTAGCAAACACAAGCTCCGAGGGATTTGTGTAGTGATCAAGGGTGAAAAGCAGCGCGTGTCAAACGTCGATCGTTGTTTTCGTTTCACCGCATCAATACAAACAAACCTAAATTACGACTACACTTGCGATACAAGTATAGCGGTAAGTCGGGTATCGAATCCACAGTGAATGTTTGATAGATCGTAACAGATTATTAATTCAGGAATAAAAGTCTAAAAGGGTGATGTGTAAATGTAAATAAAAGAAAAGAGAGAAGTTAAGTCTAAATAAATTAAAAGCGAGGATCAGGATATCATCCAACCATACGATTCGAAACAACTACTAATCAAGATTCCGGGTCGAAAGAAATTTAATCGAGCATTATCAATTAAACATAAACTTCACACAATAAGGAATTTGAGCCAAAGTTGCGAGAATAAACATTTAACCAAAAATTGGTCGCATGCGGGTTAAACTCGGATTATCACTTTAAACACTAACGTTGCATGACAAAGAATGTTAAACACGTAGTAATTTGACTTTAATACGCACAGGTTCAATTAAACACAATTTTGCACAAAACCTAATTTTCAGAGCTCGGGACCCATTAATGGCGGAACGACATCCCGGCCCTATTTATCTAAGGTCACATAATGAACTAAGCTAATTTATACTAATTAGACTAGGAAAGCAGGAAATAAAGAAATTAAACTAATTAAGAAATCATGGAAATTAATCTACAAAGCAAGAAAAAATGAAGAACAAAGCTATATTAATGGAGATGGAAGTGAATAGTTCAATCTTACAAAACTAAATGGTTGTCAATGCAAGAAGAGAAGAAGATGTGAGAACGTATGTGCTTGTGTTCAACTGAGCAAATTATATATTAAACACCTTTTAACCCAAACAAACCCTAAACATGCAACAATATGTGATTGAATAAGATGATAATCTAAGCAAGAACATTCAAACACATGCTTGTGAGGAAAAATCCCCCAAAGGGGCAAAACCATTTATTTTCATTATAATATTGTAGGCTGTACAATTTCGGATTACAATGAAAATACAAGTGATTAAGAATTACCCTCAGGTGTCGGATTCTGTAGTCGGCGGCTGGAACTATCCCTTTCCAGTAGGGCTGCAATGAAGAAGAAGAACGGTCTTCTCCACAAGGGTGTGAACAGCAAAAGTGCGTTCCTGGGTTGCAAAGTGATTCACAAAGGAATGGCAATTTGTGTGAATCAAATACCTAGAGTCTAGATGCTCAATAGGTGAAGAATTAGGGCTTTCTGTACTCTGAAAATTGTGTGTATAAGTCTTAGAAAACCACTTCCCGTAGTGGGATTAAATAAGAAGTCTCGGGCCTTAAAAATCTGAACACGATCTGAACACGATCTGTTTAAGTTTATCCCAGGCGGACCGGTCCGGGTTTGAGGCAGATCGGTCCGATTGACCGGATCGGTTCTTTTATTCTGAGGCGGATCGGTCCGTTGATTATCGGATCGGTTCTTTTTCAGGCTTCATCGGTTCGCTTACGGTCCAGGGTATACTGGCCTTCAGCAGTCGGATCGGTCCGGGTCTGAGGCGGACCGGTCTGGTTGACCGGATCGGTTCTTTTATTCCAGGAGAACCGGTCCGGTCTGTCAAACTTTGATTCCTCTTCTTCTTTTGATATTCGGATCCGTTAATGAATGTATGAATCTTGAATATCTTCAACGGTGTAACGACGTGCGAAATAATAAATTGATAATGGACAAAAATGTCCTTACAAATATCCCCCTATGTCTATGCCGGTACATACATAAAAACAAACATTCGAATTATCAAAACAACTAAAAATGCCTATACAAATCTACCCTTCCATGAACCCAAAACTGGAAAGATACAATTGAATAAGACTACAACGTTTGCTCTTCAATTCTTCAGGAATCTCAACACTTTTCTCATCAGGGTGTGCAATCCAATGATAATCCATGTAGTACCTACACACATGAGAAAAAGAAAAATACCAAGTGACATATCGAGTTTCAAATGAGATAAACATATATACCAATTTATGAGCAAACTCAAACTTTCAAATCTCCCCCATAATAAGATAATTCATTCTCCCCCTTTTTATGATGTCCCAAAATAGACAAATGAGAGAAATAAATCAAATAAGCAAGTGCGGGGTGTCACTAGTATAAAATCACACCATGAATGAACTCAAACCAACCAAGTCGATGATAGCGTAAATGAGGTGGTGTGATTAAATTCGATAGGAAAATCAATGCATACAAACATGATATATGTGCACAATGAATATTGGATATTCCTAGCGAATGAACTCAAATGCTTCCTTTGGTGTAAAATAATGACAATATAAGATATTGACTCAATGAAATCAATCAAAGCTCAAAGTGATTTTCACACCAATAACGTCCAAAACGATTTTATGCTTTTTCAGGACTTTCAAGGAAGTGCAAACCCGTTTAAAGATTATCCAACCAAACTCCCTCAGATATAATATTTGAATAGAGGCATTCTAAATTCTCAAACTTTGGAGAATTGATGGTGAAACCTAAGTGACCCATATTTGGCATGAAGTGCTTTTTATTGCCTTTAAATTTTTTCGGGCTCTTTTAACCTCTTTGGACCTCGGATATTAAAATTCCTCCATTTTTTAGGTCCTTTTTAACGGTGTATTTTGCGCAAAGGATAGATGATGACCTTTCGCAGCCCCTCCCCGTTATACAAAAACACACAGTCTCACCAAAATGGTTTTTACATGCATTCCAATCTTGTCAAGTTTTATCGCATATTATACATTGTATAGACAGAATTGAGATGGAAACACTCAAGCCAATATGAGATAGACAAGTGCAATAATCAAATATAGCCGTGCATGTGTGCAATAAAGGATATAGGAGTAAAACATGTAGGAAGATATCACTAATTACATCTCAAAGACTCCATACTAAGTAAAGCACATGGATGAAATGATGTAGCGTCTCAAATCTCTATCAAACAGTCACATGAATATATGGAATGAAGTTGTGACTTGGCTGTCTTAAATGCTCATCCATAAAAGAAGCAAAAACAGAAATCTTTTTGGATTTTTCAAAAATTTTATCAAAATAAAATCTTCTTGTGCTTTTCTTAAAATTTTTCTTAAAGGAAAATCTTTTTGTATTTTTGTTTTAACGAAAAAAAATGAAAAAAAATAAACAAACTAATGGTACATGCTAGCAATAGGCAAATGAAGAAGCAGCATGAAAATCAACCTATGCTAGCAACCAAGACAAGATTCTCAACCGGGAGTAACGGTGGAGTTTTCCAAAGATGTTGACATCTTTTGAACAAACTCCACTAAATCATGTGTTGTCTTGATAAAAAACTTCACTTGCTCATCCTCCTACTGTCGAGGTGTCCTTGTGACGTAGCATCCTCATCGTCGTGAGAAGCATTGGAGGTACTCACATGACTTGCCATGAGTGCGGTGATGTTATGCTCATGCAGTGACTCATCTCCACAGTCCACCGACTCAACCTCACTGTCGTCACTAAGGGTAGCATTTAGGACAGCTTTCCCTTTCTCTCTATTCAGACGAGTGGCACACTCAAAGGCTCTATGACCCCTACCATCGTATTCAAAGCATCTCTCACTGTCTGTCTTAGGAGGATCTTTAAAATCTTTTTCATTATTTTTCTCAAAATTCCTTTTATCATTGAAATTTCCACTTTTCTTGAATTTGAGAATTCTTTTGAATTTTTTTGCAAACAGGGCCAAGTCATCTAAGTCCAAATCACACTCAGAATCGGACTCAAAATTTTTTTCTTTCTTTTTCTTACAACGAGTCTTTAAAGCAATGCCATTATCCTTAGCCTTAATGGTTTTGGGAAACATGCCAATCTCATAGGTCTGAAGATCTCCTACAAGTTCTTCCAACTTAAGTGATTTCAAATTTTCCAAAGAGTTCAAGACAGTGACTTTAGGAATAAAGCGTTTTGGGAGAGATCTCAAAATCTTTTTAACGACACGCGTGTTATCAATCACTTCACCCAAATTAGAACTTGTGTTAACGATGTCTGACACACGAGCATAAAAATTATCAAAGCATTCAGACTCGGACATGGTAATAGTCTCAAATTGGGTGGCCAAATTTTGTAATTTTGATTCTTTAACCGCGTTCGTACCCTCATGTGTCAATTTTAGAACATCCCAAGCCTCTTTAGACGTGGTGCACGTCATAATTCGGCGAAACTCATCAGGAGTTATGGATCCGGAAATAGCACTCAAACCTTTAGAGTTAAAAGAAGACCATCTAAATTCATCTTCAGTCCAAGAAGTGACAGGTTTCAAGTTGATCATATTATCAACAGTCACGGAGGGAGGTGTCCACCCTCGTTCAACCAAAATCCAAACCCTTTCATCTATGGATTTTAAAGCCGACCTCATTCGGGCTTTCCAATAAGCATAATTTGTCCCGTCAAAAACAGACATTTTATTATATAACTTCTCCATTTGAACATGCACTTTTTCAAAAATCAATTTTTTCAGAAAATTGATATCTTAGAAAATTTTTGCGGAAAATAGGAATACACGATAGATTAGCGTAACCTACTCTGATACCAATTTGAGAACGTATGTGCTTGCGTTTAACTGAGCAAATTATATATTAAACACCTTTTAACCCAAACAAACCCTAAACATGCAACAATATGTGATTGAATAAGATGATAATCTAAGCAAGAACATTCAAACACATGCTTGTGAGTAAAAATCCCCCAAAGGGGCAAAACCATTTATTTTCATTATAATATTGTAGGCTGTACAATTTCGGATTACAATGAAAATACAAGTGACTAAGAATTACCCTCAGGTGTCGGATTCTGTAGTCGGCGGCTGGAACTATCCCTTTCCAGTAGGGCTGCAATGAAGAAGAAGAACGGTCTTCTCCACAACGGTGTGAACAACAAAAGTGCGTTCCTGGGTTGCAAAGTGATTCACAAAGTATTGGCAATTTGTGTGAATCAAATACCTAGAGTCTAGATGCTCAATAGGTGAAGACTTAGGGCTTTCTGTACTCTGAAAATCGTGTGTATAAGTCTTAGAAAACCACTTCCCGTAGTGGGATTAAATAAGAAGTCTCGGGCCTTAAAAATCAGAACACGATCTGTTTAAGTTTATCCCAGGCGGACCGGTCCGGGTCTAAGGCGGATCAGTCCGATTGACCGGATTGGTTCTTTTATTCTGAGGCGGATCGGTCCGTTGATGATCGGATCAGTTCTTTTCCAGGCTTCATCGGTTCGCTTGCAGTCCGGGGTATACTGGCCTTCAGCAATCGGATCGGTCCGGGTCTGAGGCGGACCGGTCCGGTTGATCGGATCGGTTCTTTTATTCCAGGCGGACCGGTCCGGTCTGTCAGACTTTGATTCCTCTTCTTTTTTTGATATTCGGATCCGTTGATGAATGTATGAATCTTGAATATCTTCAACGGTGTAACGGCGTGCGACATAATAAATTGATAATGGACAAAAATATCCTTACAAGATGAGCTCTCAAAACCAAACCCTAACCTAAAATGTCTTCTAAAATTAAGCATATCAGATATTACAACAAAATTGGGTTATATAGTAAGTTGGGAGAAAAGAAAAGAAGAAAGAAAAGAAAACAAAATATCTGCAGAAAAACAGGGGATCGATTGATCGACCAAAAGAGTCAATCGATCGATCAAGGCAAAATTTTGGCTATACAGAATAGTCGATCGATCGATCGATCAAGTAGGGGTGAGGCAAGCAGCAACACACTGCATTCTTTTCTTCTTTTTCTCCTCCTCTTTTGATTTCATTATTTTTCCCTCCGCTGAAATCGTCGTAATTTCTTCATACGGACTCAGAATCGCGCACTGTTTATGGCCACGCGAAGCTAGCGAGGAGGGATACAACTTTCGTGAAATGTCGGGCCAGGTACCCAAGCTGTTAAAAGACTAAAAAGCCCTTGAACGTGCAATTACATACGAAACTTCACCAGAATGCGTTCGAACTTCATACTTAGCATCCAATTATCTATAAAAGCTCAATTAACCCATGCAAAACATGTTAACGTAGAAATCCGAGGTTGTCTGGTTAACGATCATAAATATAGGGAATAAGATACTCGAGGGGGCTAAAATTCATCCATTCGGAGGATGAAATACGCGATATTTGTGTATCATCATGTAGTTCCTCAGACGTCTTTGTTTCCTCAGCGTCTTTATAGTAATTTATAAAAATGTGGTCTCCTAAGACCGATAAACCCGTGAGCTCGTAAATATCCTTAAGAGTACTAGAGAACTCCCCCAACCAGTGATAAAGGTATGGGTGTCTACACCCAACAAGACATAAAAATATTAATGGCACTTGAACTTTTAGGAATAGTGAAACTCTTTAAGGTGTTAAGAGTTCTAGTAAAACCAAGCCCCTCGATAATGGTACGGTAAGTTGGAACAGACATGACATAATCCACTAAAAGCGCCCACTCATCAGGATCCCCACCACACACATCAACAGTTATATTATATAAGGGAAAATTGCCTCTATCCATTCTATTCCTCATAATTCTCTCAGCCAGAACTACAGGAGCATCATTGGATTTCGGGAATCCAAAAAGTGGATGCTCGACTATTTTGGCCATAAACTCAGCCTCAAATCTTTTGAGTGAAGGCATGAAGTTATCATCCTCATAAAATAAATGGACAAGACGACTTTTCGACCTTGACTCCAGATATAACTTTTGAGCATCAGAGAAGCATAACCCCTCAACCCCCTCTGAGAGGGATCAACACCACCAATAGTGGCGGAAATAGTGGTAGGAACATGTGTCGAAGAATTAACAGTAGTGGAAACTTTGGACATGGAAGAATTGGTCACAATAATATGGAAGGTAAGAATCCCATCAACACCTCAATAATGGTGGTGGAAATAGTGGTCGATGAAGGCACTGATGAAGAAGCCATTGAACAACAAAACATAAAGCAAAAATGGAGAAGGAAATAATGGAGAAGAAAAAGGAGCTTTGGTAATTTATCTCTAGAAGGTTGTAAGTGAAGATGAAAGGTTTGAAATCAGATGAAGGATGCATTTATATGTATAAACACTCCATCTTAGTACCATTTAAATACCTCCTTAGGTCCCTAACGCCTTTCCTTTCACCATAAGACCCCAGGTTCTACTCCAAACTTTGATCCAGAGGTTACTGAATGCTTTTGATCTTCGTTTAACTTTGTCAACACTCCAACCTGAGCGTATCTCATTGAACTTTTCATAGGGATTTGAATACCCTTTCCAACGGTCCATACCATTCATGTATCGACCTTATGGTTCGTGCATACCTGCCTTTTTTAACCTTTCAATCGGGAGCTTACGATCCCCATTTGACTTGGTCAACTCTTGATCCCAAGAACGTCCTGATACATTTTCATAGAGATATAAATATCCTTTCCAACGGTCCCGATCATGCACGATTTGGACTTACGATTTGTATTTTATTTTCGTGTTCCCGAAAAATCCTTTTTGGACTACTTATTGGCACCCCAGACCCTCTGCCTATACATAGAGGGGTACTTTACTTCGCCAGCAAGCCAGCGCTATGCCGATGGGCAGGGCATGGCCTATACCGATCGACATCCCCCCCAACCCTAATTTTTGCTATTTAAGGAGGGCATGACCTCATTTTCAAAGACCTTTTTTTTTAAATCAGAACATTTTGCCTTGAAATCAGTGCATTGCCATTCTAAAAATTCCATTTTCCAAACACTCTCTCCATTTTTCTTACACCACATTCACCCCAGTTTTTGCCATCCCTTTCACCATTACTCTACCACCATTCAACCACCATAATAATCATTCCACATCGCCTCAAAATTAGTAGAAAAGTTTATAGGAGGTCCACCCTTACCTTTTTATATCTCATTTAATTAGAATCATTTATTACTTTTTTATTCACTCTTGGTATATTGTTTCTTTATTTCGCTTTCTCACCCAATTAATCTCACTTTTATTATTTATATGCACAAAACATAATTTCATAAAACCAAAAAAGCCAAAAAAAGAGGGTTCATCTTTAAACCCTAAAGTAGAATTTCCCCACTTTCTTCACACTCTCTAAAGTTGTACACTTTTCTTTAACAAACTAAGGAAAATTCTAATTTCGAGTTTATGGGTTAAACTCCACCTTTTCTTGTTATCTAACTATGTGTACTTTGATGCCTTTTGGTCTACGCAGGCATCCCAAATCATCCTCGGGGTTCGATTTCTGTTTGCTTATTTTGTTACATCACTTGTTCTCATATTTAATAGTATTGAGTATATATATATATATATATATATATATATATATATATATATATATATATATATATATATATGTGTGTGTGTGTGTGTGTGTGTGTAATGATGACCCTGTCAGACATGCATATTCACTTCCTTATAGTGAATCATGATCCAGTTTATATTTGTGGGAACCCGTAAAGATCGCACGCGAGTGGAAAAAATAGGATTTCTCTCTTTGTTCCCCGCACATGTCGAGATTTTCTTTTCTTCTGAGGCAATCATGTTCCGGAGGAATCCCAGATGTCCACAATATGCTAAAACAAAATAAAAAATAGGTGGTTCAAAGATAGGGTAATGATTACCCAAATCACGCCAAACTCTCCTTAGCAGACACGTGTGAGATTAAGACACTCAAAAGACATTTCATGAAATGGTTGTGTCATTGCATTAAATGCACAATAAGAAGTAATGATGATGTTTATATCCTCGAGTTCCCAAAGAATCTTTTTTGTACACAATTCTTCCTCTTCAACTAAAGGAAGACTTTTCTTTGGGGGGGGGGGGGGGGGGATGAAAAGGGTGTACAAATAAACCCCCTACCAAGGATGATATTTTTGCGAGTAGTACCCAAGCAAGCAACCTCACAACCTTGGAGCATCACGAGAGCAGACACTAATAATACATGTTAGGCAAGAAAGCTCAAACCATTGGAAAGCCACTTAAATAGTCACTAATAAAGCGTGTTGGACGAGAAAATCCAAACCCCTAAACTTCCAGCTCTTGAGGACGGGCAAGTACATAGGTTACTCAAGCCACGCAAAGTGAACATTTATTAACACATTCTTTTATTGTTTGAACACATGTTTGATCAACAAGAAGACATGGTTCAGAAAGCAAGGCTCGAGCAGATGGCCAGTCAGGACCTCTTGAGAGTTTTGGTTTGGGGGCTGAGAGGTAAGTTTTGTTGAGTAAGATAAGGCTCAACCACTTCAATACCCTATGAAAGAGACATACTAAAGTGAGGGACCCAAGAGGTCACTCACACCCACTAACACTTACACAGTCCACAATTGATAAATGAGTGAGCAATCAATGATTTGCTCGCAAGATATTTTATGTGTGTTAATGGCGAGTGTCCCTCAAGGACTCTTACAAGTTTTTAAAGTTATTCACTAATTAACCGTTCAAAAATAAACAAAACAATACTTTTTGGTGTTATGCCCAACAACATTACTTTTTGATTTTGGTCTCACCAAGTGTCGCTTGTCAACATACATATTGTGGTAGACAATGACAAACAGTAAAAAAAGACAAAAAATAATATTCGGATATTTATTGCAAAGGAATATTCTTTGGCACGCAAGCGCTACGTCAACCCTAATGTTTCACTATAAATAAAGAACTTATGGCACGATCATTATGATCTTCACTTAAGTACTGTTACTCTGCACAAATTCCTACAAGTATTTTGTCCATGCTTTCTCCTAGGTATTTTAAGTGCTCATGTCTCTACTCTTAGAGAATCTTTATTCTCAAGTGGTTCATTCCTTTTGTGGTTATTGAAAAGTTGTATCCAATCATTATCTTCTCTTTAGTGTAACCAGAATGCTCTTTATTGTATTAAAATTTTGGTTTTGGCATTTTTTTTATTTTTAAAATATCATTACCTTGAAGATAGTTTCTATTAGAGTGAGTTACATTTCATCCTTTTAGTATATTCATAGACCTTGGTATTACCACCTTCTTACAGAATAATACATCAACCGGACTCCTATTATCAACCATGATCCTTTGAACGTTTCTTTCGAGTGCAAGCAAACTTACCACCATGGGTCATCGTGTGGATATAAAACACCAAAGATCTCAACTTCAGAGATATCGATGATAAGCCGATCTCTATTCACTTTTTGTGAGGTCGATAATATGCAACATTTTCTAAGTTAAAGTATGTTTATATCTAACCAATTCATGACTTTGCATCATTCATGTATGACTTTCTCTCAGTAGGGACTTCATCCCATACGAATACACCTCCAGCAATGAAAATTACTCTGAATGAGATCATAACAATGGTTTCCTTCAACTCTTTAGGTTTCTTAGGGAACATACATTCATCTTCATCATTTGATTAATCATTGTCATCAATATTTTCCCTATCTATCTTATCCTCTATGAGAGGATCTCAAAGTTCCTTTCCTTCCATTATCAAGTCGATATCTTGTCTGAACTTGTCAACATACTTTCTTAGTTGACCATTTCAATTAAAGATTATATATTTTCTTTCAGGGTCACACTCATATGTTTTATGGACATGGTCTTTTCATAACTCAAATAAATTTTTTTCTTCATATATTGGTAGGTGTCTTGAGTTTGGGAGGCCACCTTAGGTCTTTGTTGTCTCGGATCTTATTCAAAATGTGGTGCACCCTTATTATAAGTGGGGTATACTCATCAAATTTCTTATCATATTTCTTTCGTGTATGCTTATTGGTCTTATCTATAGTATTCGAGTTGCTTCTCACCTCAGCCTTGGCCTGACCTATTTGCTTAGCATCCATGACCTCTTAAACATTCATAATCGTCCCGACCTTGATCAAGAATTTGGCCATTGATGGTGGTGGTTCCTTTGCCAATGCCCAGTAAAGTTTTGTGGTTACAAACCAATTATGATGGCCATGATAACTATCTTTTTATCTTAATCAATGACCTCTATCTTTTCATTGTTGAACCACATAATATATTTTCTAGTTATCTCATCCTTCTATTGCCTCATGCTAAAAAATGAGGCACCTCTTCGTCAACTTTATGCTGAAGCATAACTTTTTTATAAATAATTTTACCAATTGTGTGAATATGTCTATGTAGACTTTGGGTATTTTTAACACAAGGTATCACAAGAAATGTCTCAAAACACATAAGCCCACAAAAGTAAGATAAAGCACCAAATGCTAGCTAAATAAATACACAAGTGTCATAACAGACATAAAAGCTATGAGGATCTAAAGCGTGTTTAAGAGCGTGATATTATGATGATAAGTGCAAACAGCACTATCTAATCCAAAAGGATCACATATATATATCCAACAAAGATTTATAAGAGAGTAAAAATGTATAACTCGCAATCCAAGTACACCAAACGATTATAAATACATTCAACTAATGCGGTCATCTGAAAATTCAACTACCAAGGTCATAAAAAGCACAAATAACGATAGATTATAACAAACCTAAAAATCACAAATAAAGCTTCATTAATAGAAACTATCATTGAAAATACCATATAAAGTCACAAGAGGACACATACAAAAGAATGATAGAAAATATCTAGAGACATGGCAACAATGAATATGTATAATCTATAAGGCAGCTGGTATAACCACAAGATGAAAACATGAATCATAAAGTACCGAAAGGAAGTTCCAAGCATGGCATAATCATGTGAATGGGGCAACTATGATACCGTGTGAATAGGTTCATGTGAACGAGCACAAAATATGGGCATGTGAATGGTTTGAGGCAGAAACAACCATCTCAAAAAGCCTTAAGCACCATGTGAACGTGGCTAAAACCAACTCATGAGAGAAGTTTTGTCCAAAAGCCAAATGACATTAAAATGTGACCCAATTATTCTTTTTTCTGAACCATCTTCAACAAATCAAATTCCAACCTTATGACTCTTTTAAAAAAAATTCTCCTTAGTCTCATATCATCAAATACTCTCATTGCTCAAAAAAAAAAAATTACCCTCAAATAAGAAAACCTCAATATAACCAAAAATAACCCAAACAATATCAAAATGGGCAAAGGTCTCACCCCCTGAAAATGAACTCAATACCACCAAATACCAAAAACTCAGACATGCATGCTACACAACATTGAATCAAAATCAAATAGAGAGACTAAGGTAAATAGATATCATTATAGGTAAAGATAAAACATATAGGGTATATTGATTACTCGCGTGAAATGTGTGCTCGTGTAAGGGCACGGTCGTTATTTTCGTTTCACCGCGATATTACAAAAACCTAAGTTATGACTACACTTGCGGGGCAAGCACAGCGGTAAGTCGGGTATCAAAAATCCACAGGGACGAGATGCTAGAATTTAATTGATCTAATACTCCAAAATAAAAGTGTAAAAGATAAATTACAACTAAAAGTAAAAGATGCGAAAAAGGGAAATGATTAGTCTAGGCAAGTGTATTGAAACTAGACTAACAAAGCGAGTAAAACTATAGGTTGCGTCAAATATCCCTCACTTGAGTTAATTTGTATAAAATGGTTACATGGGTCGACGAGTTATTACAAATGCGTCTCGTTTCGATAGTTAATTAAATCAAGGGTTGTCACGCCTCTAAATTCGCATAAAAGCCTAATAAGATTTTGGCGTCAATAAATATCCCGAAAATTATGCGCGAAAGGTCGTAACCACGGGACATACATGATATGCCCCGTCAAATCTCCTAGGAGTAATAACTAGGACAACGCACCCGAAATAGAACCGTAAACACCATCACCAAAGCAAAACAACGCGTTAACCCGAGTGAGTTCAATTCAAACACAGCCTAATTTAAATTAACTAGAAAGCATGATAAAACGCGATAAAGAAAGCGATAAATAAACGCGATAAATCTATACTAGAAAGCACGGGAAGAAAGCATGTAAACCTAATTTAGAAAGCATGTAAATTAACTAGAAAGCAAGAAATAAGGAAATATACACTATATTAATGGAGATGGAAGATGGTAGCACAAATTACAAGCCCAATTGGGTGTCAATCCAAGAAGAAATGAAGAAATGAGCTCTCAAACCTCCAAAACATCAACCTAATCTTATCTAAAACGAATTATCTTTGTTTTTACATCAAAATTCCTTTATATAGTAAAAGGAATAAAATTGGAAAAGAAAAGGAAAAAGAAAAGAAAAGGCAAAAATATCTGCAAAAAACAGGGGATCGATCGATCGATCCACTCGATCGATCGATGCTCAGAAATCCAACCCACTGTCTCCCACGATTTGGAAAAATAAGAAGGATCGATCCATCGACCCCTTTGATCGATCGATCGATCAAGCAGGTATGAGCCTCCTGCATTGCTGTTTTGACTTGTTTGCATTTTCCGTCCGCTGAAATCGCCGTAACTTCTTCGTTCTGAATCTAAATCGCGCACCGTTCATGGCCACATGAAGCTTGCGAGGAGGGATACAACTTCCGTGAAGATGTTGGGCTAGGTTCCCAAAATGTGAATTGACTAAATTGCCCTTGAACGTGTGATCGCGTATGGAAATTGAGCGGAATGCGTCCGAATCAATTAACCCCTGCAAAACATGTTAACGTAGAAATCCGAGGTTGTTTGATTGACGAGCATAAATATTGGGAATAAGATACCCGAGAGGGTTAAAATGCGTAGGTTCGAGGGACGAAATACGCAATATTTGCGTCGTATCATATATGTACACAACCATAAAATTTGTTCTCACCAAAAATCATATATCAACTTTTAAATATCATTTGACATTAATAATTATCAAGTTTATTAAACATGTATAATTTATTCAAGCATATATGCCATTATCTGAATTCATACAAAACTCAACTTAGAATATGATGTTAGACAAATTAACATATATTTGCAAGAGAACAAAAGTGTTTTGTATATCATTGATTCAAATCATGAGAGAACTAGTCATAAAAATATAAAATTATATTACAAACTAGACAAGAAGTTTCCACCCACTTCATAAACACCCTCAAGCACATGTTGTATGAATCTGAAACTAGAAGGTGTCAATCGATCGACAACAAATGGTATGTACCCCTAAAATAAAACTATTCCCAAACCTAACTAGAACATGTACTTGGTGACGCTGCATCACAAGCTGTAGGGTGACTTGGTTTCATGTATACCCTCATCTTAGTGGTCAGTCGTAGGAGTATCTTGTCTACCCACGAAGAACAACTGTTTGAATTGATGATCCTAGAAATAGTCTCACATGGAAATAAAGTTGAAATGACCGTTGACCATTTCACCGTCAATCTTAATAGGGTCGGTCGACAATTTCATGATAGGTAGCCTGAAAAGTGCAGATTTCTCTATAAGGGTATTTTGGACATTTTATACTCCCATAAGTGTGAGCATTGATTAGGAAAACATGTGATGGAATAATCTGATATTTGATCAGGCCGTTTAGAATGACATATGTCAACATCTTAGGGGATTAACATGCAATGTGTGACTTGGGGAGAGTAAGTGAGTGCAAACTATTAAAACCCTAACAATGGTGCTTAACCACCATATTATGGTGAAAAATAAGTATAGATGTAGGCCTAATTTGTTGAACCACTTAAATATCGGTGTTTGAACTATTTTCTCATATTCGCTTTTTATTTTTACCGTTCATGCTCATATGAACTTACCATTGATGACAATATTTATATTTATTCAGTAAGTTCATATTTGTTTTCATTTAATTGAATTGATCTTTATTTTTAAGCATCATCAAGGGACCTCAATGCCAAAAAATTATGTAAGTGGATTAAGGCCATAAAAAGTAAAGGAAAGTACTCTTGGGTTCCTCATAAACAAATTTTAAACACTAAAGGAATTTTGACAAATGTTAAACACTTAGGTCCACTAATTATCTTTTTGTAAAAGTCCAAGCTAGTGGCATAACAAGTGGAACTAATAGTGAATTGTCCTTAAATGTTTAAAAATTGTTACCAAGAGATTTAATTGTAAATTACCCTAAAAAGTATTGACTAAATACTAAAATAAAAAATTCCAAAATTTGATTGACATTAAAACTTTGCATTGTAAAGATAGTTGATATTAATTTATTATATTTAGTCTTGACAATTATGTGACTTATGATTAATGTGATCGGATGATATATGAGTTAAAACATGAATTGTGTGATTTGGTAATAACCCATTTTTTCCCTTTACTTTGCAACACAAGAAAATGTTATCATGTTCGCGTAGATCTTGAAAACCATTTAAAGAAGACAACTAATTAAATTTACATAATGCTAATTTTAGTTAGTGGAAGTGTAGGTGCAAATAAAAGGGGCATTTACGTTTAGATCCTATTAGACTTTCTTATATACATTCTAGTCCCATCATGTTTTTCCCTTACATATAAGTCCTATTCCTAATTTTTTGGAACTTTTTTTTCCAATTTTACCATTTTAAAACCAACAATCCGTAACTTCCTTGAGGAAGTTACATAAGTGGTTGAACTTTTTTTTTTAATATTCAAATGATCATAACTTTTGATTCACAAATCCGTTTTTCACAAAATTACTACTTTTGAAATCTGCTCGACGAGATCTATCAAACAAGATCCATGAAGGCTATAAAATTCCAGAGAAAAAAATTTACACAAACAGTAAACTTTACTGTATGCACTAGAATATGAAATAGTTTTATATATGCGACATTTTTACAAACAAACAGTAACATTTACTGTGGTAATACTACACAGTATATATATATATATATATATATATATATATATATATATATATATATATATATATATATATATATATACGGTGGATCCAAACCCTTTTTTTCAGAATTACCTTATATTTGAAGGATCGCGCTAGCGGTATCCAATCCTTACCACCATTATTGGAGCTTCAACGACCTTCGTCAGAGCTCCGATTTGGGGTGGGTAAGGGTGGCATGTGGTGCCGCTAGCGCGGACCATTGAAAATAAGAGACTTTTGAATAAATGGGCTTTGGATCCACCGAAGTATCATGGGGGGCCGCTGGCGCGGACCTTTGAAAATAAGATTGGATAAATGGGATCGGGATCATCTGGAGCGCCAATTTGGGGTGAATAGGGGTGGCACAGAACTTTAAAAATAGGAGCATATTTGATATATATATATATATATATATAGTTTGTAAAAATGTCATAGATATTAAACTTTATTGTATACACCAGAAAATGAAATGGTTTTATATTTGTGACATTTTCACAGACAATAACATTTACTGTGATAATATATTTATGAAATAGTTTTATATATAT
The DNA here is from genome assembly GCA_949130495.1 of Sambucus nigra. Classification (NCBI taxonomy): domain Eukaryota; kingdom Viridiplantae; phylum Streptophyta; class Magnoliopsida; order Dipsacales; family Adoxaceae; genus Sambucus; species Sambucus nigra. The sequence continues at coordinate 91,296,673 of OX422216.1, read as the reverse complement.
AAGATTTTCACAAACAGTAACATTTACTGAGTTTATATATATATATATATATATATATATATATACACACACACACACACACGGTAGATCCAAGCCTCTTTTTTTTAAAATTATCATATTTTTAACGGTTTACGCTAGCAACATTCAATCCCCAACACTACCCACCCCAATTGTCGAAGCTTTAACGACTTTCATCAGAGCTATGATTTAGGTGGGTAGTAGTGGCATAGGGTGCCGCTGGCGCGGACCTCTGAAATTAAAAGAATATTAGATAAATGGAGTTTGGATCCACTGGCGCTCCGATTTGGGGTGAGTAGGGGTGACATTAGGTTAGGTTTATATCTATAATATTTTTACAAACGTTAACATTTACTGTGTTATAACACAGTATATATATATATATATATATATATATATATATATATATATATATATATATATACGGTGGATCCAAACCTCTTTTTTCTGATATTGTCTTATTTTTAACGCCCCGCGCTAGCGGTATCTAATCCTGACCACCACCAACCCTAATTATCGGAGCTCCAACAACCTTCATCAGAGTTCTCATTTGGAGTGACATGGAGTGCCGTTGGCGCGGACCTTAGAAAATAAGAAAATATTGGATAAATGGGGTTTGGATACACCGACGCTCCAGTTTTAGGTGAGTAGGGATAGCATTGGATTAGGTTTATATCTGTAATATTTTCACAAATAATAAATGTTACTGTTCGTGAAAATGTTACATCGGCATCCCATGCCACCTCAAATCAGAGCTCTGATGAAGGTTGTTGGTGCTCCGATAAAGGGGGTGGGTGGTGGTGGGGATTGGATGCCGCTGGCGCGGACCGTTAAAAATAAGATAATATCAGAAAAAAGAGGTTTGGATATATATATATATATATATATATATATATATATATATATATATATATATATATATATATATATATATATATATATATATATATATATATATATATATATATATATATATATATATACTGTGTTATATGAACACAGTAAATGTTAATGCTTGTGAAAATGTTATAGATATAAATCAAACTCAATGCCACCCCTACTCACCCCAAACCGGAGCTCCAGTGGATCCAAAATCCATTTATCTAATATTCTCTTAATTTCAGAGGTCCGCACCAGCGGCACCCTATGCCACTACTACCAACCCAAACCATAGCTCTGATGAAAGTCGTTGAAGCTCCGACAATGGGGGTGGGTAGTGGTGGGGATTGAATGTCGCTAGCGTAAACATTTAAAAATATGGTAATTTTAAAAAAAAATAGTGGTTTGGATCTACCGCGCGTGTGTGTGTGTGTGTATATATATATATATATATTATGTAATATTAACTCAGTAAATGTTTCTGTTTGTGAAAATGTTATATATATATATATATATTGTGTAATATTAACTCAATAAATGTTACTGTTTGTGAAAATGTTATATATATAAAACTATTTCATAAATATATTATCACAGTAAATGTTATTGTTTGTGAAAATGTCACAAATATAAAACTATTTTATTTTCTGGTGTATACAATAAAGTTTAATATCTATGACATTTTTACAAACTATATATATATATATATCCAATATGCTCGTAAATTTTTAAAGTTCTGTGCCACCCCTATTCCTCCCAAATTGGCGCTCAAGATGATCCCTATCCCATTGATCCAATCTTATTTTCAAAGGTCCGCGCCAGCGGCACCACATGCCACCCTTACCCATCCCAAATCGGAGCTCTGACGAAGGTCGTTGAAGCTCCAACAATGGTGGTAAGGATTGGATGCCGTTAGCGCGAACCTTTAAATATAAGGTATTTTTGAAAAAAGAGGGTTTGGATCCCCCGGATGTATATATATATATATATATATATATATATATATATATATATATATATATATATATACTGTGTAGTATTACCACAGTAAATGTTACTGTCTGTTTGTGAAATGTCACAGATATAAAACTATTTCATATTCTAGTGCATATAGTAAAGTTTACTATTTGTGTAAATTTTTTTCTTTGGAATTTTATAGTCTTCATGGATCTTGTTTGATAGATCTCGTCGAGCAGATTTCAAAAATAGTAATTTTGCGAAAAAGGGATTTGTGAATCAAAAGTTATGATCATTTAAAGATTAAAAAAAAAAAGTCCAACCGCTTATGTGATGGTTGGTTTTAAAAGGGTAAAATTGTGAAAAAATTTCCTGAAAAGTTGGAATAGGACCTGTTGATACCAAATTTAATCTGCTAATGTGGACCAATAATAAGAAGACACGTGTCAATCTACATGGCACAATAACAACGAGGAAGTTTATTTCCCCCGACCAAGTCATGTCCTCTCCGAGCAACGAGGAGGACACCCCGAGGAACTCTATCATCCCGAGATACTCTAAGCACTCCGAGGAACTCTTGATCAACGAGCAACTAAGGCGGTCCGAACTGCATCTCGGCCGTATCATTAATTACCAGACGGACAACTGTTCAACTATTCATTATATTCTTGACGCACACGCTGCATTAAATGTATTACCCGTTCATATGTATATCATTTAATGTATTGGACCTTTCATGTACAGCCTAAAGGCTATAAATACCTTGTATCATCCTCATTCAAGGGGACCGAAATTTCTTGAGAGAACTTGTAATCAAGAATTCCACAAACACTCAGCAATAACATAACAGTGGACGTAGGCTTTATTCCTAGCCTAACCACTTTAAAAATCTTTGTCTTATTTATTTATCTGTGATTGAAAAATTAGAGCGATCTAGTTTTTTACATCAACAAATTGGCGCCGTCTGTGGGAACGTGTTACAAGCGTTGTTCTCCACCAAAAGCTAAGTTTTTATTTTCTCTACGTATAATCAATTACACATACATCTTTTGATTGAATCGTGATTTTTATGTTTATATACATAAATTAATTGTCCAATTTTTATCTGCAAAATATTGCATGTCATGATTTTTAAATCATAACTGTTAGATTCATTCTTATTTAGAAATCTGAAAAATAATGGATTTCATAAATCATAATTCTTTGCTTGATTCTCAAGTTTTAATTTAATATCATGAAATAAATATTTTAAATGATTACATATGCCAATATATACGACGATGATAAGATTTGATCATTTTCATTGTTGATTTTGAAATAAATTTTGTAAGATATTTGATGTCTATTCAAATTCCCGTCATATTTTTAATAAAAGAATGGGAAAAGGTTAAAGACAATGAAAAGTCTTCTCATGGAAATCATGACCCATATATATTTTCTCTCTCTTCAAGTTTGAGTCTCTTTGCATTCACAAGTTTAAGTCTCTTTGTATTCATTTTTATGAACTATATAATTAATTTGGTTCATCTTCCATCTATGTCAATAAAGTCAAATTGATTGATTTTTTATATAAATTTGGTAATAATTTCGATCATTCACCATATTTTTATCTCTCCAAATTGGGAATAGGAAGGGATCAATATAAAAAAAAAAAAAAATTTCTCTCACCTGAAAAATCATTACTCACCTCTTGTAAAAGAGGATCAGTAAAACAATCAGTAAAACAATCATGACCATATCAAAACTTTGGGCACAAATTTGATATGTTGGCCCCTCGTTCATCACATCACAAGGTTTCTTTGACGAAATCACACGATCTAGTGGGTTATATATTTATTCATTTAATTAACAGTCTCAAGGCTTAAATTTTACATTGAATGTTATTTTTGATCTAAAGATTCGAGATATTCTAGTCATCCAACCATATATTCTATAATTTGAGATATCCTTAAATGTTGGTCGGCAACATCCATGTCGTTTGTCGGCAGCAGTAGAATATTGGGGTATTAAAAAATGCGAAGCACCCCAGATATTTCTTTAAACATGAGTTCAGCTTGGGGACAAACAGGGGGGCTTAAGTCTTTTTAACTTGTGATCACCCCAAAAATATTTTTAAAACCAAGTGATAAATAATTTTCAAACAGCAACTTATACCTGATTAGTTGTTGGAGATTAAATAAATTTACAAAAAAACTTTACATCTTATTTATGATGCATATCTGATAAAAATTTGTACATCTCACACACGTGTGGCACAAAAATATTATTTCATATTTTGAAATTTTTATGCTGATACATATCATATATTGATTGGATGAGTAAATTATTCTCATGACTAATCAATTCAGCCTACACATATGGTAGAGCAAAATATTAATTTTTACAGGCACAAGATTCAATGCCGACGAATGCTGAAGCACATCCATTCGGATGCATATTATATATTCATCTCATCATGGAGATCAACGAGATACTTATTCAGTTCTGAAGGAAAAGCTACAACATTAATTATATTTCACCCCCAACGGATAGTTGGTCGGGGTCATTCTTATTTATATTCAGGCCCATATATATTGGCTCAAGGACAAATTATTCTATATATCCCTTGGGATTCATATTCTATATTCATCTCAATATGGATCTCGGCGAGATACTTATTATCATATTCAGCTCTGAGGAGAACTATAACATTTATTATATTTCACCCCCAACGGATTGTTGGTCGGGGTAATTCTTATTTATATGCAGGCCCAGCAAAGTTCTCGGCCATATTCTTATGTTCTGGAAAATATTATTCTTATTCGGCATTCCGCAATTATGCCTCGACAAGATACTTATTCAGCTTTAAGGAGAATTACAACGTTCGTTCGGATAATTCTTATTTATATTCAACGTTCTCGGCCATATTCTTATGTTCTGAAAGATCTTATTCTTGTTCTGCATTATATGATTCTACCTCGACGGATCGGCGAGGCACTTTATTATTTTTAATTATTTTTTATATCTATTTGGATGCATATTCTATTCTCATTTCAGCAAGGATGTCTCTAGCATTTATTATATCTTATTCAGCTCCAAGGATATCTCCGGAATTTATTATATCTTATTCCCAGCAATCTGTTGGTCATCGCCGAGGAGGTATCCTGCATTTATATTATATCTTATTCCCAATAATCTGTTGGTCATCGCCGAGGAGGTATCCAGTATTTATATTATCTTATTCCCAACAATCTGTTGGTCATCGCCGAGGAGGTCTCCAGCATTTATATTATCTTATTCCCAACAATCTGTTGGTCAGCTCCGAGGAAGTCTTCATCATTCATTATCAATTACCACCAACTCCGATTGGTAGATAAAATCCAACTCCGGTTGGTAGATAAAATCCAACTCCGGTTGGTATTGGTCGATAAATCTCATTCAAAGTTCACATTCCACAGTTGGGGGCTTCTATTACAGATATATTTGTTCATTTGGTGGCACATTCTTATAACATCATGCAATCGAGAATCAAATTTAACTCCACAAACTCACATGGTCAGGGCCCCGACTAATCATTCAGGAGGAATATTGAAGTTCAGGAGGTATATTGAAGTTCAGGAGGAATATTGAAGTTCAGGAGGAATATTGAAGTTGAGGAGGTATATTGAAGTTCAGGAGAAATATTGAAGTTCAGGAGGTATATTGAAGTTCAGGAGGTATATTGAAGTTCAGGAGGTATATCGAAATTCAAGAGGTGTATTCAGAAGTATCAGGACATGATGAAAGAAAGCGAAAAGTATTCCACCGAGGAACTCTGTCAGACCAGAAATTAGAAGACAAGTTGCCTATATGGAGGCTATATGTAGATGGATCATCTTTCACTACAGGCTGTGGGGCAGGGATCGTTTTGAACAGCCCAGATGAGGTCGACAGGGAATACGCCCTACGTTTCTAATTCAAAGCTTCTAATAATGAGGTTGAGTATGAGGCCATGGTTGCAGGTCTTAATTTGTCAAATACTATGGAGGCACAGCAGGTTATTGTCTTCAGTAATTCTCAATTGATCGTAAACCAAATGTTGGGAAAATAATGAGCCGAAGGAGAATTGATGATCAAGTATCAAACAAAGGTGATGGAGTTAGTATCAGAGTTTGTTGCTGTTCAAACTGGTATGAATATCAAGAATGGAGAATGCGAGAGCATACGCCTTGGCCCGATCAGCATCAGCTACTCGTACCGAGCTACGAAGAACGATACCAATTGAAGTATTAGAAAGTCAGAGCATAGATGAAGACCTGACGATAAATATTATTACCCTTGATTTAGGACCATCTTGGATGGATCCCATCAGAGCATATATTAAGGAGAAATAATTACTGGAGGATAAGCTCGCTGCCAAGAAATGGAAGTATAAAGTTGCTCGGTATGTACTAACTAATGGTGTTTTGTATAGACGAGGAATTATGGAAGGTTTGCAGAGATGTGTACATCCATCAGAAGTCAGGCAATTGATTGAGGAAATCCATGAAGGATCCTGTGGAGCTCATGTAGCTGGTCGGACTCTTTTGCAAAGGGTGATGACACAAGGATATTACTGGTCGACGATGAGGGTTGATTGTATAGCTTATGCCAAGAAATGTGACAAGTACCAACGCTTTTCCTCCATCCGACGAACTTCACAAACATTGTTGACACCCATCATTTATCCTTGGCCATTTTCCATGTGGGGATTGATTTGGTTGGACCATTGCCGACGACTCGAGGAAGATTCAAATACCTCGTCATCACAGTAGATTATTTTACTTAGTGGATAGAAGTTGAGCCACTTATTGACATGACATACGAGAAGGAAGGTGTACCAATTTGTTTGGAAGAACATCATCTGCCGATATGGTCTCCCTCATGCCTTCATCACAGACCATGGAAAACAATTTGATAACGAGGAGTTTGCTGCCTATTATCATCAGTCAAACATTTGAAGTGCTCTAAGGAGCCAAAAGCTCTAAGGAGCCAAAAAGCGCTCTAAGGAGCCAACAGCTCTAAGGAGCAAAAGTGCTATAAGTAGCCAACCTCATTTGGTTAGGAGGACAGCTCTAAGGAGCAAAAGTGCTATAAGTAGCCAACCTCCTTTGGTTAGGAGGACAGCTCTAAGGAGCAAAAGTGCTATTAGTAGCCAACCTCCTTTGGTTAGGAGGACAGCTCTAAGGAGCCAAAAGCTCTAAGGAGCCAAAAATATTCCTTTGGTTAAGAGGTGTACACCAGCATGATCAATTACGGTTGGTAAGATAAAAATATACTCTCATATTACAACTTATGTTGGTCGGGAGGCAAGATTATTACAAAAAGTTCTTTGAAGAACAAAATATTCCAAAATACACCAAGTATAGTTGGTCGGGGATAAAAACCCACTAACTGTAGTTGGTCGACGAGGACAAATTATTGACCTTAGTTGGTCGAACACTTTTTATGAAAATATTTGAAATTGAACCAAGTATGGCTGGTCGGGGATAAAAACCCATCAACTGTAGTTGGTCGACAAGCATAATTTAACAACCTTGGTTGGTTGGAAAAATTTTAACATTTTTATACTCATTACTTTATTATTAAGTGATCGAGCAACGTTACTAATACTTGTAACTTCTTTATTACTAAGTTGGTCGATGAACAACACAATATTGTTATACATATGCACACATGTAAAGTATTTTACAAGACAATAGCAATTAAGATTGCGAATAAAAATGAAAGTCTTTCGTTAAATTCAAAAACAAAATACATTGAGAATGAAAATGTATACTAACTATTACATTGAGATTCCTATTCTATTGGTTTATTTTCCTTCTACTTTTGAAACAGGTTCCTCACCAACAGGAGGATCATCTAAAATATAAGAGGAGTTTATGAAGTTAAGACCTTTCAACATTCTGATATTCATCACAGATGATCTATCCGAGAAGCATTAGCCCATTCTCGAGAAGCACTTGCTCGTCCCTGAGAACCTCTTATTCGTCCCCGAGCAGAGGTAGAAATCAAAATCAACATCAACAGTATTGAGATCTTTGCTACTACTATTCCAACCAATATAGAAGAAGAAGTTATATGAAAATGTTTCGAAGTCCACCACTAGCTCATAGGAGGCAGTAGGTCGGCTAGCAAACCAATCAACATACTTGAAGATTATGACAAGCTACAAGCGACAGATAATGCACTTTATGTTGAACAAATCAAGAAGGTAGATCAAGAATTTCACGAGCACCGAGCAACATTGCAGAATAAATACTCCATCCTTTCAAGTAACCCATCAAGCATGAAGCATTGGGGGCTTCTGTTGATACCAAATTTAATCTGCTAATGTGGACCAATAATAAGAAGACACGTGTCAATCTACATGACACAATAACAACGAGGAAGTTTATTTCCCCCGACCAAGTCATGTCCTCTCCGAGCAACGAGGAGGACACCCCGAGGAACTCTATCATCCCGAGATACTCTAAGCACTCCGAGGAACTCTTGATCAACGAGCAACTAAGGCGGTCCGAACTGCATCTCGGCGGTATCATTAATTACCAGACGGACAACTGTTCAACTATTCATTATATTCTTGACGCACACGCTGCATTAAATGTATTACCCGTTCATATGTATATCATTTAATGTATTGGACCTTTCATGTACAGCCTAAAGGCTATAAATACCTTGTATCATCCTCATTCAAGGGGACCGAAATTTCTTGAGAGAACTTGTAATCAAGAATTCCACAAACACTCAGCAATAACATAACAGTGGACGTAGGCTTTATTCCTAGCCGAACCACTTTAAAAATCTTTGTCTTATTTATTTATCTGTGATTGAAAAATTAAAGCGATCTAGTTTTTTACATCAACAGGACCTATGAAATTATTAAAAAGTCAATAGAACTTATAAGCTTGTTGACCCAATAAATGAGACCTAGATATAATTACTCCCAAATAAAATTAGGGAAAAGTTTATGTAGTTTAGGAATGTGGAAAAGGAGACATACCGCCTCTGAGTGTGCATGCATGCATTAAATGACATTTCGAAACTAAACAACATTTCCAATTTTCCACATTATATTATATGAATTATATGATATGGAGCCATCCCTGTCCACCCAGCCCGATCCCCCCCTCCATTTCCGTATAGCTTAACCATTTGGGATTACAAAGAACCTTTGCTTCTCCGTCTCAACTGACCTACTAGGGTTTGATAATTGGTTGCAAAGATTGAATTACTGTATAACTATAACGGAAACTGGAATCCGAGATTGATAAATTTGAATGGGGAACACATGCGTAGGTCCTAATTTAGGCAACAACGGATTCCTACAATCTGTAACAGCCGCCGTTTGGCGAACACGCCCACCGGAAAACACTCTCCCTCCTCCCAACAATGATACCAATTCCGCATCAAAATCAAAATCATTAGATTCCAAGGGATCCGAAACTAAACGATCCCAATCCGAACCACCAGCTCGTGTCCTGAGCAAACCACCGGAAATGATTAAAATTACCGGCGAGGAGCCGGCAAAACCCAGGCCGAATCACATGAAACGCATGTCCAGCGTAGGACTCCAGGTGGAATCGGTTTTACAAAGAAAGACGGGGAATTTAAAGGAGATTTACAGTTTGGGGAGGAAGCTAGGGCAAGGGCAATTCGGGACAACGTTTTTATGTATCGAGAAAGCGACGGGGAAAGAGTTTGCTTGCAAATCCATAGCCAAGAGGAAGTTGACGACGGCGGAGGATGTGGAGGATGTGAGGAGAGAGATTCAGATAATGCATCACTTGGCGGGTCACCCTAATGTCATTTCCATTGTGGCAGCGTATGAGGATGCTGTTGCAGTTCATGTTGTTATGGAGCTTTGTGCTGGTGGGGAGCTTTTTGATAGGATTATACAGAGAGGCCATTATACGGAGAGAAAAGCGGCTGAGCTCGCAAGGGTCATAGTTGGTGTCGTCGAATCTTGTCACTCTTTCGGGGTTATGCATAGGGACTTGAAGCCTGAGAATTTTCTCTTTGTTCATGGGGAAGAGGATTCGCCTCTTAAGACCATAGATTTTGGCCTCTCTGTCTTTTTTAAGCCTGGTATTCTTCTCATCTTTACCTTCATTTTCATCAATGCCAACCACATCATTTCACTACAACAACGTTCAATGTTATGCCACAAAATAATTCTACAAAAAGGTAAATTAAAGTGAACTCATGGAAAGAAAAAGAAAGGTTCCCTTCTTGTGTATATTTGCTTAATAAAAAAATTAAAAATTATATACATACACACATATATAATTATAGTTTTACAATAAATAAAAGTATAATATATTTCTTATTTCAATTACCAAATATTAATTTATTATAATAAACTTCCATTTTACTAAAAAATACTAATGTTGAAATTCAAATTATGAACATTTAATTCACAAAAATATTAATTAACAACGTATTATTATGAATAATTTTGTGAATATATTTTAGTCATAGATGTAACAAGTTTCCTTGAACTTTACATGATAATATACCAAGTTTCTTTGAACTTTCTTGCTAACCAAACGTGAAATAAAATGAAGGAAAATCACTTCCCTTCATCTTTCCTTTTCTTTTCTGTCAAATAAACGCAGTCTAATGCACTCTTTTTATTTCTTATTTTCTTTTTTTTGGGATTGTTTATGCTTCCATAAATAATAGAGGTTAATATGTTAGAGAAAAATTAGGAGTGATTCCAATTACTGATAAAATAAAGAATAATGATATGAGTACAAAAATCTTCCCTAAAATCTCCTCCAAATTTGATGTGGATTGCACTTACTCTCTCACCTGCCTATTAAGAATTGCCTTGTGTTATGGGGTCCGGTCAGGGTACCATATTAATTGTTTTTTGAGAGAATTTTTGGAGAGTTATTTGGGACTCATAGTACTACTCTAAAATAAAACAAAATATATTAAGATGATACAAACATTTATTGCATAGGCCATTAAATGCATCAATAATAAGAGGAAGATGAATAGAAACAAAGGCAGGTGTGGACCAAAACTATCTTACACTGAAGGACGATGATGATAATGATTCTTCTACATCTACATCTGTTTGTTTGTTTGTCAGAAATTTAATATTAATTAAAGGGTATGTAATTGAGATAGGAAGACAAGATATCATTTTACACTGAGAAAAAATCAAAGAAGACGGAATTACAGAATAAAGAAGAAGGGAATGTTATAAAATTCTTGAATAAAGAAGCTCATAAGGATGCTAAGAATGTTACTCATAAAACTTCAATCGCTAAATCTTATCCAAAAATAATTCTATGGTTTCTTCCGAACGACCCCTAAAAGGCATACCGGCATTTTTCAAATCCTAATCATCTTTCTTAACCCCAACTAAGGATATGTAAAACACCAATCCCTGCTGGTACACCAAGAATTTGGAACTCTCAACACTATAATTCCAATGAATTCCTTCACTCCGCTACAACAGGACACACCAATGTGTATATGAACATAAAGAAATTTTTGGTGTAACCACAAGTATTCACTTCCTATTTGCCATAGATCAAACAGAAACCTACCCATCTTTCTATATCATCTTAAAATCCTCAAATAAGGATAATATGTCTTCTCTAACCTCTTACTGGAAGGAACAATGATATATCATTAACAAGACACAACAATGATGGAAATTCTTTATAATTAAAATTTCTCCTAAATGTCAGATCCCAAGAACTATAATTTGAAGGAAAAAAAGGAAACAAAAGATGGTGCAGAAGGATTATGGTCCATAATAAATGATAAATGTGAGAAAACAAACACCAAAAGCATGGTTCATTAAGCCAAATACATTCCAATAATCAATTCAGCTCAATTCTCAACACAAATTTGGTAAATTAAGAGAAAGAAGAAAGATTTTAACTACTTAAATCAAGGACATTTCACTGTACCCTGTACTTACTTCTCATGCTTGAACACTACAAAGAGTCTTTAAGGGGATATCTCCATAACCATTTTTCTAATAAAGCTTTACCCCTCTTCAATTAATTTCCTATGCCGCATCTATACATCATATATTGATGAGTCATTAAGGTTGGTGGGTCTGTTCTCGTTGTAGCTATATATCTTTAGCATATGTGTTGTCTTTATTTGGTGCGGCATGGGTACTAGATTGTTTCTTGTATAAGAAGTTCAAAACGTAACAATGAAAATTGTGGGATGCAGCTCCCCATCGACTCATGTGAATAGTGTTATAGCTTCTTTTGTAAAGTTTTTAGGGGGTTTGCGTTTTTTGCTCTTGAAATATATGTTAGTGGGTTCATGTGTTTTAGCCGTATCCCTTTAACCTCTTTCCCTATTTTTTCTGCTTCTTTGAGCCTAAGAGCATGTACACTGGTGGGAGTAAAATACAACAGAATTTGTAAGTTTACAAACTCACATGTCTACACTGGTGGGAAGAAGGCATTTGCAGTGATTTTCCAAGTATACAAATTGCTTACTGAATTTGCAAAGGGTTCCTACGAACTACTGAAGTTCGTAGGAATTCTTACGAACAATTAAAGTCCCTAAGAAGTATAAATAATCATTTTTATCATATTAATGGGTTCCAACGAACAAGAGAAGTCCGTATTAATTCCTACGAACTAATGTTGTTCGTAGGAAATATAAAATATATTTCCTACGAACAACATTAGTTCGTAGGAATTTTTTTTACAGATTCTTACTTATCACCACTGCAGAAGTTCACTCTGATAAAAGGTAAAAAGCTCTTTTCGTTTTGTATACTTACCTTTCATCCATTTACACCACTCCGGTTGCTTTTATAAACTTGTATATATATATACACCGAAAATCTCTCCTGCGGGACAACTTATCCCGCACTACACCACTCTGTGGGAGTTTTTAAAAAAGATAAAAATTATATTTTCTATTTTTTTTGTGTATGAATTTTAAATATTTAAAAAGACCCCTTTAAAAAGCCGGCTCAAATATATTTAAAAAAATTAGTTTAACAGTTCACCATTTTTAAACCCCCCCCCCACCTCTCTCTCTCTCTCTCTCTCTCTCTCTATATATATATATATATATATATATATATATATATATATATTACATAGACATAGTAAAATGAGACACGACATGATAACACGATACGAATCGATACGAAATTATAAGTTAATGGATGGACCCTTAATGAATTCGGTTAATATCAGTACCAGCCCGATAAGACACAATAGTTAACGGATCGGGTTAGAGTTGATCTCCTTCGTCCGTTAATACCTGATAAAACCCGTTATGACCCATAATTTACGTAAATAAGATATGTTTTTGGAACTTATAAATAATTTATGTAGCATAATGTTAATTTAATTATAATGAATTTTACTACATGAGAGATTTAGGTTGCGTTTGTTTTTTTATCTGAATTTGAAGTCTGAATCTGAAATCTGAAGACTGAATCTGAAGTCTGAAATCTGAATCTGAAAAATGTGTTTGTTTTTATGTCTGAATATACTTCTAAAATGAATGTATTTAGACTGATTCAGACTTCAGACCTAACTCTACCTCTTAATCATAAAATATGATCGTTAACCTCTTAATCATTTAAAAAAAAACAAATACTTTTTGATATCTCTTAACTCTGAATGATTCAGATTCAGACTTAAGAGGTAAAATCAAATGACCCCTTAGTAATGTAAATAAATTAATGGGTTAAAAAATGAGATAATATATCAACTTGTATATAATTCAAAATAATTCATTATTTTAATGAGTATTAACGAGTGAACACAACACGACACGATAATATAATGGATCGAATTTGAATATGATTTTTTCACACAATAAAAAAATATCCGTTTAAACACGAACACAATGAAATTCAAACGCAATAAATATTTACATAAACACGAATCGATCCAATGAGAGATTTAATATTACACCATCTTTTTAGACGGGTCAGTGACATGTACATACTCATTATATAAGAAAAGAAATATGATCAACCATCATAACATTTGCAGACATTTATGCTGACCTAGGCCTGTCAATGGATCGGATTTTATCCGAATCCGAATCCGAATCCGATCCGTTTAAGCGGATATGGATCATGCCTAAAATCCGATTATCCGATTACCCGATTACCCGATTATCCGTTTATTAAATGGAGCGGATTTGGATTCATATGCTCCGATCCGTTAATAATCCGATCCGATTAATATTTTTGATATACATATATAAATTATATATAATATATTTTTCATTAATATATATTGTATTTAATAATATTTTATATACATATTTTACATATTTATTATAATAGTTCTCTATTTCATTATCTATTTTTATGGAACATTTGCAAAATAAATTTATGAAATAAGAGTTGAAAATAAAAATGTTGCAAATCAAGTTTAAGATAAATGGATAATCGGATAATCGGATCCGATCCGAATCCGTTTAATATTAACGGATATGGATTTGGATTTGCCTGATCCGATCCGATTAATAAACGGATCAGATCCGAATCCGTTTAACATAAACGGATATGGATTTGGATTTGCCTGATCCGGTCCGAATCCGATCCGTTTACAGGCCTATGCTGACCTGCTTCATTGGTACTTGACACTGTCCTAAAAAAAAGGTGTCCCCGCGTTCAATAAATCCCAAATTCATGCTGTCAAGTTGATCTCTACTAAAAGCGATAGCAAAGTGTGGAAGTTCATTACACACTTCATTAGTTTCTATTATGACTGACTAACTCTTTTTTTTTTGGACCTATTATGATTGATTAACTCATAGACTATGTTTTGCGACGCAGTCTTGCTTTTTAGTAACTGCAAGGTTTGGGGTCCCTATATCGAAGTATAATTGTAGTTTTTGAACATGCCAAACGACCCACGTAATTTTCCGTATTAGTTTTTCTATATTTTAAAAACATATTTGAGTAAGCTGTTGCAATTCTATACATTCCTTTTTCTAGTCATAGATTGAACCGGTTGATTAATTTCATGTTTACACCTAATTTTGATAATTTCATGTTTACACCTAATTTTGACTTTGTTTTGGACCTAGGTGAAACATTTACTGACGTGGTTGGGAGCCCTTACTACGTGGCCCCAGAGGTATTGCGGAAACTGTACGGTCAAGAATGTGATGTTTGGAGTGCTGGCGTTATAATATATATTTTACTCAGTGGGGTCCCACCATTTTGGGATGGTGAGAATCCAGTTTTTCTGTTTTGTTTTGTAATTTTTTAAATATTTGATTTGTGATTCTAGTATTTGAAAGTTGCATTGATTTTTGTCGTGGATCAGAAACGGAGCAAGGAATATTCGAGCAGGTTTTGAAAGGTGAACTTGACTTTGCATCAGAACCTTGGCCTAGTATATCTGATAGTGCAAAGGATCTGGTCAGAAAAATGCTTGTACGAGACCGCAAGAAGCGGCTGACAGCCCATGAAGTCCTTTGTAAGTATATATAACCTTTTCATAGCTTCATGAAGCTACTATTATCTTTATGCATCAACAATTAAGGCGTATCAGTATTTTTCCCAAGACAAGATATATGTGATTTGGAAACTTACCTACGTTAATGGGTGATGATGCTTCTCCTTCTCCCCTTGATATTATGATATTAGTCAAGCATATTGCGGTACGATTTCTCAAACTTCAGCAATAGTCTCTCAAACTCCCAATTATTAAAACATACATAAAGGCCCTGTTTGGTTGTCCCAAAATTATAAATTGAATCATTAATAAATTGTCCCATTTACAAATTGATTCATTAATTGTGTTTGGTTTCATTAATAAAATGATTCATTAATTGTCCCATTTTAACTCATGTACAAAATCTGAAATTGGATCATTTCACAAAAAATGTGAAATGAATCCATTTGAAATAGGAGTCACATTAGGTGCATGTCCCCTCTCCCCCATCCTCTTTCCCTCCCCCTCTCCCTCTCTCTTTCCCTCCCCCTCTCTCTCTTGATTTGTTTTTATATTTTTTCCATAGAACCTTAACATCAATTTCAAATTACCAAACATTGTGTAAAATTGGATTTAACTCATTTCAAATTCACTCATTTATAATTCACTAATTCACAATGAAACAATTTACATAATCAAACAATTTGCGCAACCAAACTGGGCCAAAATGATTGAAAGAACGTGATTTAAAAACTTCTCCCTTGTTTTGGAAATTACTTAACTAAAAAGGTCTTGCTGCTCTGCATCCCCATATTTGACAAAAAGTCGATTTTACATGCCCATGCCCTGTTGCTCAGACAAAAACATCTCCATAATAAAGTTGGGGACTACGTATGTCAGCACCTTTTCAAATTGTGACAACGCTGAAAGTGATGCTGAATTGAACTTGGATTTAATTCAAACTTCTAGAACTCAAACTATCCTGATTTTGAGTCAAAATTCACAAATCTTCACATGGTGAGAATTTATATTGTACTCCAACTCCGTCACGGCATGTGAAGAACACCATCACTACACTTCATGCCCTTAAGGGGTTTAACAATGACTAGCTTTGATCAAGCTTGAGCAAATCTCAAACATAACCGTCGTTACCACCATTAATAATCTTCTGTATTAAATGGAATGGACATCAATATGCTTGATCCTGACGAACTTGGTTCTGGACTATGTAGATAACTTTGGCCATCATAATGCACCTCCACACTTGTGTCATTTGTGATCCTCAAATCTTTAACAAGACCTTGAAGTCATAAAGACTCTTTCGCTGCCGCTATTGCTACCATGCATTTTGCCTCCATATTAGATACATATATTGCTTCGCACAACATAGACCTCAAACTAATTGGTCCACAAGTAAGGTAAATACATATCCCGTTGTTGAAAATCCCCGGACCAAGTCAATAGTCATAATCAATATACCAAAAAACATGCAATCTTTTAACCCATTGATACACTAGCCCCACATTTAATGATCCTGTTGAGGCTATAGCATCGAGGTAGAGCGAAGCATAAGCCTCAGTTTGGGAAAAAATACTAAAACAAAAAACACAATTAACAATTAAAAAAAAATTCATAATCATAAAAAGATCGGTATGACAATAATGAAGGTTAACCAAACATAAAAAGTTTATCATCTTTATCAGTGTCATAACAAGAAAGATGATATCATCAATCATCATAATATATATATATATATATATATATATAACATGTATGTTTTAATTCAAATACGTAGTATAGCCTAAAATTTTATGTAGTGTAAGTTAATAACTGTAAACTGGGGCTTAGGCTTTGGCTAGTGTTGAGGCACTATGTCCTTGTTGCTAAAATGTCAAAGGGTTGAGGCGTAGGCTCTACCATTGCCCGTGTTGTTGCTCTCTATGGAAACTCATGGCTTCGCCTTGAGGCTATAGCCTTCAAATATATTTTTAAACATTTTTTTTTAAATACCGCAAAATTCATTTCATGCATGTCAATGTTGTTTCCTTGAATAGTCATATACTTGCTCATCACGCTGGTAAGGATGAGTACAAACTGCGGCATACATCAAGCAACCAACCGTACTCCCATATTGAACCTGAAACCATATACTTCCATCTCATCCTCTACGTAGGAGAACATCATCTATGAAATTTTATAGTGTGGAGTCAAGGAAGTATTCACAGACTTCGAATCATGCATACCAAAATATTTTATAACATTCTCTACGTATTGTCTTGTGCAAGATGCAACCTTCCTTTCCCTATTAATGTCCATGCATAGGTACATATTGTCCTCACCCAAGTCTTTCATCCTAAACTCCCCACTCAATTGATCCTTCATCATGTCAATGTCTACCATATGCTCGGAGAAGCAATTATCATGAAGACCAACTAGATAGCAATGCTCTCCTTGAGCCATTTGTAATAAACATAATGATCAATTTCACTCCATGTAAATTTTTACCAAACATAAACGTGTCAAAACGCTTGTACCACTGTCGAGTTGATTCCTTCAAGGACTCTCAATTTGAGCACACGATCATTAGTTTCAGCTACTCTAAATCCCTCTGTTTTAGACATATAAATCTTTATCTCTTGACACTCGTGTAAGAATGTTAGTTTGACGTGAGTTTGTTTAAGCTCCAAGTTAAATTGCTCTAATATATATAAGTGCATGGAAGCGTGTTTCATCACCACGTAAAAAAATTCACTATAATCTACCCTCCCTTTGTGTAAAACTCTTGGCCACTAACCTTGCCTTATATCACACGTCCTCGTCTTCCTTATCAAACAACCATTTGTACCTAATAGAATTCTTCCCCTTAGACAACGTTATAAGATCTCAAGTTTAGTTCTCGTAAACAGATTTAATCTCCTCACTCATGGTTGTGTTCCCCTCGTCACAACGAGTTTCACCAAGCGCCAGTGGTTTGAAAAGCGTGCGATTATGCTTTTTGGGCAAAAAATGCGACATAGCTCACTCTGATCTGCGCTAGTCACAAATAGTGTGCGCTATTGGTGATGTGGCACTGATATATACACTTTCATGCGATACTGGCGCACTGCATGATTTGAGATCTATTGGGGTTTAAGTTGTAATAATAAGCCAATTATAGTTTTGTAGTTTTTTCTCTCCTTGATTGTTTAGAAATGGAAACCAAGTACTTACAAGAATAAACCCTCATACTAATTTGTCATTTACTCCAAACAAACATGAAAGAGAGAAACCCCTAGCCTGTCTCCCAAGCCCTGTCCGTCGGAAGTCGTGTAAGGGCATCAACTTTCGGAGCTACTTCAAGGTTGTTGCCCCTTTTTCAGGAATTAGGTATGTTTGCAATCAGCTTTATAGGGTTCTTTCGTCTTTCTCTATTTGGATTTACCTCTTCTTTTTCTTTTCTTTTTTTCTATTTTTTTTAGTTGTGACTTGTGTTCTTCCTATTCTAGACCTTAAAAAAAATGTCAAAAAAGTAGACAAGGGGCTGTTTGGAATGTAAAAGAATAAGGTGGACTAAGTTCAAAATGTACTTGGATCCTAGGGACTAAACATTAATTGTCCCAATATTTGTATATATATATTTTTTTTAATTATCTCAAATGCATGAATTGCTTACGCGACGCGATTTACGTGACGCTCCCCCAGAACCAAAACCCGACACCTTGTGCAACCGTGATTTAAAACATTGCTCATCACTTCTAGATATAGAGACAATATATTCCATAAACCAATAATGCATACGCAACACATTCCTTGAAGCTTAACATCTACAATTGTTTACGAACTATTGATTTTCTTCAAACAACCAAAGATGGTTTTGTCGTTTTCAATTGCCTATACCCTCCCTTTTTCCCTCCTTCTCTTTAAGAGAATCATACGTTTATTTCTTGGACCTCTTGAGCATATATGCCGCATCAAATGTCATGTTCGTGCTAAACACAATGATAGTGAGCCAGACACCCAAATTTGTGTTGTATATCATCAAATAGGATGTGACCCTATCCAAACCTTCTTAGAAATTCTATAATCAATCGCTCTGGCTGATAATTTGTTAGACAATTATTCAAGCACAAGATGTAGTCTCAATAATTTTTCTACACCCGCATTGGACAACATACATCTCACATTACAAGTACAATCTTGTTCTCACATGCCACTATTCTGTTTCAATGTATCCCGAATTGTGAAATGACGAGTAACTCCTCATCCTGACAATACTTCATCGAAGGATCATACTTGTACTCGCCTTTGCTATTTGACTTAATCACTTTGATTTTTCTCTCAGTTCGATGTCTTCCTAGAGAAATCATTAGTGAAAGATACAAATTCAAAGGACCCCATCATTTGTGTGAATGTAACAAGTATACCCTTTGTGCTAGGGGTGCACACGATTAGTGTTGGTTTGGTTCTACTGCTAACCCAGAACCGGAACCAAGGTTGATCGGTTCTACATTTTTGGAACCGTAACCGATTTTGTCTAGAACCGAACCAATCCGAACCAACGGTTATTTGGTTGGTTCTCGGTTCAAAAAAATGTATGAGAATAAATAAATAAAACAATAAATTTTCCTAAATTTAACTTAAAAAATACACTATAAGCCAACATTATAAATGTAATCCAAATCCCAAAAATCAAAATTAATTGAAAACCTTTAAATTAAACAGAAAACATTTTTCATATATAAAAAGTGTAAAAAAACATGTCAGGATTGGACATGTTCTAGTTTGATTTCGGTTCTTAGTTTGGTTCCTAATAGGATCAGTTTATGGTTTCGTTCGGTTTGTTAGTTGGTGGTGGAACCAAGAACAGAATTGAAAAACAGGTTTTGCGATTTTTGGAACCGTAACCGAATCGTTGGGGAAAAAACCAACCCAACGAAACCCAATGTGCCCGGTTTGGTTCGGTTTATCAGTTTTTACGATCTGCTGCACACCCCTACTTTATACAACAAGTTGCCTTGCTAACCTTGTCTCTTATTTGCTTCCCACGTACAAAAATGTATCGAAGAACAACTTAAAACTCTTATCAAACATTGCTTACTTGTACCTTCATGGCATTATCTCTGGCATGTCCTAAATGCATATGTTTCAGCCATTTGGAATCCGAATTTACTTTACCTGTCTCTGGACTTGTTACGATGCAACCTTGAAGGAAATAGAGGTTGATCTCCTTAATTGTGTGTAAAGATTCGTATAATTTTTGTACTCGTTTTAACAATGTACAAGGATAACATGGTCTAAAGACGTTATTTAGTTTGATAACCTTTTAAGTTTTTTAGCCAACCTAAATTAATTGATGTCCAATGGTGAAGTTATTTAGATAGAGATGGTATAGCTTTATCTTAATAGAAGAAAAGTTACCAGAACGAAGGAAAAGTTTTCCACCAAGGAACTATCTTCATATGAATAATAAATGAAAAATCCACCCGTACAAAATTAATGATGACAAACCTTCTTCAAAGTTCGAATACAAAAGAAACATGAAAACAAGCAATTTCGTTTTCTTTTTTCAAATGTAGCATTTTACATTTATGCTAAAACTATGAAAGTTAATTTGTAGCCTGGTTCCAAAGCTACCCTTAAAAAATTCTGTTAAGCATTCCCTCTATTGATACCGTACCAGTCTATTAACTAATGATTATATCCTGTTGCAGGTCACCCTTGGGTTCGGGTTGATGGTGCAGCTCCTGATAGACCTCTTGATTCTGCGGTTCTAAGTCGTTTGAAGCAATTCTCTGCCATGAACAAACTCAAAAAGATAGCCATCAGAGTAATTACTTCTAATCTACCAAACCTTACATCTTTTAGAATGCTGGAGGCTGGTTGTATAATTAATTATTTGGAAAAACGTATTCATATTCTTAGAGATTGTATATTTTTTTCGCACCTGAAGTCTGTTAGTGATTTGTCCTTCTTAGTCTTACACGTTTGCTTTAATTTTATAGAGAATTAGACGGCACCCCTTACTAAATATTTTTAGTTCAAATAAACCCACATTGAAACTGTTTAAAGATGGCGGCCCCTTGCCGTGTTTGTAGGGACTTTTAATGGGTATCATTTTCTTAGGTACAGTGTTCTTGGTTTCCTCTTCCTCTTTTTTATTCTTCTTGATTTTAGCGGCCCCTTACCTTGTTCTTGATCCCACACATACCCAGATCACACTCCTCTTTTCAAATTCTGGACCTTCTTTATCCTCTGGTCATGGCCGAATGTATGGTGCTGTGCCAGCTCAAAGTCATTGAACATGACCTGAAAAAAATCTCAACCCCTTGGCTAAATTGCAGAAGGGGGGAAGATGACTCAGTGTCGATTTTGGGGATGGTATCGATATCCAGGGGGTGGGGGTGGTGGCTGGGCAAGGAGAGTGTACTTTCTGGAAACAGTTTGTTGCAGGGGGCGTTGGAGAGGGTGTGGCTGTGGCTGTGGCTGTGGCTGCGAAGAGTTGGCAACGATGGAGATGATGGTTGTATCTACCACTATATACCTTGTTGTACTGATGTAATATAGCAGTGTCTTATAGATACTTACGAGGTGATATACGATGTGTTAAATGTTTTACCCCTTGAAATATGTTCAAGGGATATTGAAATTGGTTTTAAAGGGCTGACATGTTTAATAGATTTGAAGTTGGATCCCGGTATATAAAATTAGAGGGGTTGGTATCTAACCGCCCCTTAATTTTATGCTCAAAATCTTTGTCAATGTGGCATCAAAATTTATTATGTTTCAAGTGTTTTGTATCTTTTATGGTGGAGAAGTTTGTTTTGTCGTGTATTTTTCTAATGGGTTTGTTCCAGATCATATTTCTAATTTTTTATTTTGGGAGTTACCAACCTATGTTTATTTGTTTCAGGTTATTGCTGAGAGTATGTCTGAAGAGGAAATTGCAGGACTGAAAGAAATGTTTAAGATGATTGACACGGATAATAGTGGACAAATCACACTTGAAGAGCTGAAAAATGGTTTGGAAAGAGTGGGCGCCAATCTGAAAGATTCTGAAATCAGTGATTTAATGCAAGCAGTAAGTTAAAATAGAATCTTACATTTAAGATCGATATTTATCATATCATTTACATAAGAGATTTGTTTTGATGAGTGAATTAAGAATATGCCAAAGAGGCAAACTTATGAAAAGAATCATAATGACAGTCAGCCCCCCCCCCCCCCCCCTCCCCCTTCTCTCTCCTCCCACCCAAAAAAATAAAGTACCGTAAAGCACTTTTCATCTTCTTGATTTCTAGCTTGGAAGAGAGCACATCATTTTTATACTTCTGGAAAACCTGGTTAGATTTTAAATTACAGGAATATTTATAGGTCTTTGTGGTGCTGGGAAATAGAAACAACCCATTTATCCTTATCCCATACAAGTAAATATATCTTGGAAGTGCAGCCTAACTAAGAAAAATAATATGTATCTTGAATTTCCATACTAGAAATTAATTGATTATAAAATTTGTCTAATTGATTATATCGGCGTCCGGTACACTTGTCAATTGCATTGTTCCAAAAGGTATAGGCCCACGATCTTAAAATATATTTAATTAAGAAGAATTTGTAAAGAAATTGTGACTTATGAACATATGTGTAATTATATATCTGGATTATACATAAAGATAGTTAAAACATCTATAATCATGGGAAGCACATAGGAAACGAACGAGAGGGTCGCTAGCGGAAGCCGATATTTAGCCCGACTTCTCCAATTTTTCAGCTGAGTTGCTGATATTTTGGCCGGGTCTCTGATATGTTGGTTGAGTCGTCGATATTTATGCTGAGTCAAACCGAGTTAGTACTATTTCGTCTATTTCATTACATGCGACTCGAACGGTTTAATGCTTGGGGTACGTAGTCAACACGGCTAAGTTGTCGTGGTCCGATGCTTTGAATCACAATTTAACACAAGCATTCTTCAGTTATTAACTTTATCTGAAGGATGTTGAGATCAAAATTTGGCGAGCCTTCAGTTGGGACTCTATATTTTGGATGGACCTAGTAGCTTGAAGGGCCTTTCAGTGAGAAGGTGGTTGAGACTCTTCAGGCAATGTGTGGGGATAAATCCTCAAGCTCGTATGGCTTATCCATGACTTCTTCCCAACCTTGTTGGTCCATGGTCAGGGAGGAGGTGATGACTGTATGCAACGAGTTCCATAATCATGGTGGATTTGAGAGAGTCTTGAAGCAAGTATTATTACTTGTCCCATAGAAGGGATCGCAAGTCAAATTCAAGATTTTGATTTTTGGATAGATGGACTTGGTGGCAGTGTGTATTTAGTTAAAGTTCTGTCAATGTGTCTTAGGAAGGTGGTGGGTATATCATTTTGGAGCTCCGTAATGTTTTTTTTGTGTGTGGGGGGGTCGGGGGTTGGAGGGTCAGGGGGGATTACTGATGAGTGTTTGGAGGCCAAAAAAAATACAGTAGTGTCAAGCATTATATGCGAGTTGAATAATGAGAAAGCCTATGACCATATTCATTTAGATCTTTTAATCTATTGCTTAAATAAGATGGAATGATTTGCAGTTGGAGATGATGAATTCGAGTTGGCATTTTTTCATCAAATCCTCTTTTTTATTTTTCTCGATATCTTGCATCTTGACCCCCCCTTTCCCCCATGTTGTTCATCTTAGTTATGGAAGCTTCGAGTATGCTTTCTGCTCATGTTCCCAACATTGACATCAATTTAAAACATGCTTGATATAAAGGCAAGAAGTCCGGTTGTACCTTTTTTTCTTTGCGTTGATTACTGATGTTTTGAATAGAACATTGGAAAAAGCAACACGTTGTGGAGTGGTTGAAGTTTTCAATATGGGTAGAGGTAAACTAGAGATGTCACACTTATAGGACGGTTTGATCTTATTTACTTCCTTTGAGCATGAGAAGTTCGAGTATTTGATTATTTTGTGAAGTGTTCAGGGACGAAAGTAAACATTTCAAAAAATTCGGTAGAGGGTATTACTGTGGATATTTTGGAGGGCCTAGCGGAAGGGTGTGGGTGTGGGTGTGGTAGGAGAATTGGTTTTTGACTTTCCTAAGCTTGCCTGTGGGAGGAAACCTTTCTCTTTAAATTTTGGAATTCAGGGCCTAGATAAAATTAAGAGTAAATCACATTGCTGGACTGAACTTTGATCCATCAGTTTAACGTTTTGGCCCTTAAAACTTTTTCTTTTGTAACAGTTAAGCCCCTGAAATATGTAGTGTTTGCACCAGTGGCCCCTTCTTCAGTTTTTTCATTAAATATGAAGGAATTCATGGACAAAAATGTTTTTATCACCCCCATACCCTAACCCGTACCCAAAATAACTTCAAACCATATACAAACCCATTATTTGTAAAATAATAACATGCTCTATCAATAGTTTTTTGCTCATTTGGGTGTTATTCGGAGTTATTTTAGGTGTAGGGTTTCGGGATGAGGGTGATAAAAGACATATATGCGTTGATATACCAATCATGTGGACTAATTCCATTGAATTTGATTGAAAAGTTGACGGGAGGTTCACTGGTGCAAACATAACATAGTTTAGGGGCTTAAATGTTACAGAAAATAGTTTGAGGGCCAAAATGTTACATTGGCCAAAGTTCAGGGGCCACTAGTGTAATTTACTCTAAAATTAACATTAGATTCGATTATTGGAATTAGAAAAATTAGATATTTTGGAAGAAAAAGCTGATGAGAAAGAACGTTTGTGGGGACGCATTAAGTTCAGGGCATTGCTTCTTGCCTGTTTCATGAAACCTTCAAGGATATCACCCAGATATTATTGCAGCTGTATACAAAGACTCGTCGTGATCTGCTGGTTTTAGATGATTAATTTCTAGCTCAAATATGGTCTGCTAGGAGTGGCAGTCTCAGTGTTGCCCTCTTTGCTCGCCGATTCTAGACCTGATCTTATGAGATTGTATTCTTTTTTGAAAAACTGGCTGTAGTATTTAGGTGATGAGGGATGCTTGCGGAGATTCAGCCCTTTCAATTCAGAGTGATGGGTAGTTTGTTTTGTTGATTTTGTTGCAGGTTTTGACTCTCCTTATGTTCTCTCTTTTCTTTTATCCTTTGTAATACGTAAGGAAGAACTTCTGGTCCACTACTACATTGTAAGCATCTTGTTATATTGATAAAATACCTTTTGCTTCTGATAAAGAAATAAAAATGAACGAGGTTCTGATGAAGGCCTTAAACGTATTTTGGTGAATTGGGAGAAGGTTTGCTGTACTTTAAATCAAGGATGGGATGTAATTAAGAACCTTAACATGTGTAATTAAGCTCTACCGGGTAAATGTCTTTGGAGACTTGTGCTTGAGGAAGAGACATTGTGGGGAAGGGTCATCGAGACCAGATATGGTTTGTGAGCACTTTAATGGCGTTCTTGTGATGATGGTTTTCCTTGTGTTGGTTTGGATGGCCTTCTTGTGATGATAGTTTACCTCATGGATTGAAATGTTGGGGACTATCTTACCTGAGGTTGAGAGAAGTTTAGTAGGAATGTCTCATTTGATGGGGGAATGGACCTCAAGTGAGGTTTTTGCAGGATGTGTGGTGTGTGTGGTGATGTTTACTCATAAACATTTAATTTCTAGAGTTGGTTCTTTAGTATAGCTGTGTATTGCAAGGGGGGTGCATCATTTCAAGGTTGTAGGATCATGTGGAATGTCAAATACCAATTTCTTGATTCAGAGCTTGGGGCAGTGAATACACTTTTATCGCAGGGGAGCTTGGAACCCTCTTGGGGGGAGGGATTTAACGCGATAGAAAGGCAGGGGTAATGGTAGGTTCTCGGTTCAATCTTTCTATTCTATCTTACTTTAGTGGTTATAGGCTTTTCATGGAGATCTATTCTCAAACAAAACCCACCCTAAATATTCCTTTTTTGTGTAGCCTACAGTTAGAGGTGTTATCTTGATTATATATAACATGAGGTGGGACATATTTCTTGCTAATTGTTTTTGTCTTGTTTATTTGAATGTTTCTCCTTTTTGTGTCTGATGTGGTCCATATGAAGGGGGAGTAATAGGAGATGTTTTGAGTTAAATTTCAGTCTCCCTTGTTGACTTTCTTGTTTATATATTTAAGCAAATTACATGGAGATCTCGCTTGCTAGAATAATTACAGACACCTCCCTTCTGTTTTAAATATTCCTCGAGTTCACCTCTTATTATAGATATTTCACCTGCTTTCCTCTTGTTTCAAAACTTTCACATTCACCAGCTCTCACTACCTATGCAACAGGAGTAGTGGGTGTCATAGAAATAAAGTAATAAGGAAGCTGAGTGTAATCCTTTAAACAAGAAATGTGAGGGGAAGAATCAGTACTTACGCCTAACAAGAAGGGAGGCGGTTAATATGTAAAACGAGAGGGGTGTATATGTAATTATTTTAATCAGAGGGGAGGTCCTTCTAATCTGTCCTTTTTGGGTCTATAAGGTTATCTTTTTATTGATTTTTATGTGCACTTATGAGTGAGAGATGTAGTTGTATCTCTTTCTCCTTTTATTTTCTCAGAGGGTGCCCATTAGTTGGTTCTTAGATATATACACTTTTTGCCTTAAAAAATTCTCAATTTTATTTGTTGGCAAGAGATGAGATTAAGAGCAAAAGCTCATTCTGTTGATGGTATATTTTGTTTCTGTAGTTGTTAATCAGCTGCAGACTGCAGAATTTGGAATGATGTCTACCAAGGGCCCATTGTCACACAAGGATTATAGGGACGTTGCAACTTTTTTAACTTCAAAATTTGTATATTATAATCATTTTAACTTTAGTAGTGTTTGACATCGCAATAATGACAGTTATTATTTTTTTTTTAAAACATCCAGCTTATACTCTTTATCGTTTTCCCCTAGTTATGGATGCATAGACTGGAAGATAAGATACAAGATGAAGTGCCACTGTGTATGTTATTCTCAGATCATATTGTTTTAGTGGAAGAACTAAGGAAGGAATCAGTACTAAATTATAAGTATGGGAAGAAATTGCAGATGTAAAAGGCATTACAATAACTTGGAAAACTGAAAATATATGGACTGCAATTTTAGTAATATTAGGATAGGACCACGAATGGGGAGGTAGCGAAGCTCAAGGGTGAAGAGACATTTACAAGTGATCATTTTTGTTAATTAGGCTTTACGTAAGTGATATATTAGCGGTGATGTTGCCCGTGTGATTAAAGGTGGTTTGGAAAAGTTCAGAAATCTTACTGGCTTATCATGTGCTAAACTTATACCTAATAAGTTGAAGGGAAAATTGTATAGGACGGCTATATGAAACGGACTGTTAGGCAATAGAAAAACATGTTTAGAAAATGAGTGTTGGGAAGATGCGGCTGTTAAGGTGAATATATGGTAAGACTAAAAAAGATAAAATTAGACACGAATGTATATTTGAAACAGTAGATGGTTTGGACACATTATATGTAGACCAATAAGTTCTCTCGCAAGTAAGAACGGGTTGATGAATATTGACGGGAACGTTAGGGGAAGAGGTAAGAGGTAGGCCTCATTTGACTTGGGGGGGGGGGGGGGGGGGGAGAGATTATTAAAAAGCACATGATAACTCGTGTTTTAACTGAAGTTATTGCTCTAAACAAAAAGGAATTGAAAAATACGATACATGTAGCTGACTCCAATTAATCAGGAAAAAGTTTTGTTGAGTTGAGTAGGCAAATTATACCTCGTCGTGTGCTTGCTGTGTCCTTGCGGTGTCACTGAATGTCTGAGCCTTGTCCTGTCAAAAAAAACTCCAATACACTTCTCCAGGACGCGGTCTAATAAAACTTATTATTCTTGTGAAAGTAATCATTGATATTATAATTTGGGGAGTATAAGATTTATCAATTATTAAAGTCAATATTTGATAATTTAAGTTTCTCTATTAGGCTCTGTTTTGATGCCATGAACTGCATCTGATTGCAAGAAAAGAATGCATGTGTAATGAGATTTGATTTAAGCTTTTGGGTTTGGCAAAATCTCTTCCCTAGTATCTATTCTGTAATTTAATCAAGTCGTCGGCAAATAAGTTGTTTAATCCACCTACCTGAATCAAATTCTAGGAAGATTGAGAAGTAAATTTTAGGGTGACATTCGAAAATCAGACGTATCACCCTAATTCTAATGCCGTTAGCTCTCATTAAAAACCTTCTTTGATTCATCATTAAATTTAGCCCCTTATTTTTGTAAGATGTAATGTTAATACAGAAACGATCTAGGTCGTTGAAAAAGTTTCACATTCTTGCAATTGCAGATCTCCATCATGTACCCATATGGGTTGTTAAAAAGAGTGGATCGATTGCTGTGCCGTCCTCTTTTCCCATAATTCTTTTCAAGTACTCCATGTTATGCCTCTTTAATTTTGCTCCACTGCGTCCATGTCCTCACGCTGTAAACCTTAAAGATTTCAATTGTTAGCAACAACAAAAGATATAAAGAAATTAAATGCATGCTTCTATTAGATACAAAGAAATTGAGTTCTTATGTCAAGTTTATTCCATATATCATCTCTCTTTTCTTTCTTTTTTTTTTCAAAGTTACAATTTATTCAAAATCTTTTCATTTTCTAAAATTTGACCCTTAATTGCTTGCTCTCAAGATAAAACTAGGCACAAATTTCAACCGGAACAAAAGACTTCTGAAAATGTTAGTCCAACTTCAAGGGACTTGCATTTACAACTAGCATCATCCATATAATATACAAAAAGAAACTCAAGGTATTTGATATCTTTCTCTTTGAATAAGATCTCAATTCTAGCGACGGTTTCATTAGATAACTTGCAACTAGAATCCTTCTTTTTTTCCGATCCAGAGCAACGTTAAAAACAACATTGCAGCTGAAGTTTTTTTTGGCTAATTTGCTAACCTGTCCTCCATTAACTTCTCATGTTATAATCGAGACATTGTTATACCTTTTAATCCACATCCGACAATCCTCCATAATAGCTCAATAGTTCCTGTTGTCTGCTGTTTCCTCGCAAAGCAATAAGATATCAATTTGAAGTCTGTTTTCATATGTAAATTGTTCATTCATCTTTGCGTTGCTAATTTCAGTTCGTCTCTAATTATGATTGTTTCTTTTTCTTTTTGAAACTTTAGGTTTGTATGATCATATTACCTATAGCACAATGATTTGTGTCTTATTTATTGACCTCGTTTTAAATGGACATTGCAGGCGGATTTAGACAACAGTGGCACTATAGACTACAGAGAGTTCGTAGCGGCAATGCTGAATCTAAACAAAGCCCAGAGGGAGGATCATATGTATGCTGCTTTCTCATATTTCGACAAAGATGGGAGTGGAGCCATCAACGCTGATGAGCTAAAACAGGCTTGTGACCAGTTGGGTTTGAGAGATGTTCCACTGGAAGAAATCATGCATGAAGTTGATAAGGATAATGTAACTGTCTTCCCTGCTAAATGCTCTATCTTTTTTCTCCACACCTACCCACCTACATGCCTATATAGATGTGAATTGCCCTCCTAAACCATACTGAAAGTGTAAAAAGATCCCTTAAACTTCAAGTTCTAAAATATTATCCTTCATATGTTCAAGTAACCTTGCGAAGTATAAGGGTCCTTTGCATCAAATTGCATAGTTTAAGGGGCTTCTTGCATTCAAATTGTTCAGGGATTGCTTGCAAAATTTCCATAGATTTTTTTTGCAATTTACTCGCCAAACAATCAATATTTTCAAACACCTTCCTGAACTAGTCTCATTGAACAGTTCTATTTGTTTGCAACTTCCCCTTTTGCATCACTAGAATAGAACTTTGGTGACACTTTTTAGCGAAACACAAGTATTTGCGACTTTTACGTAGTTTAGGGAGTTATTTGCAATCCGATAAATAGTTTATAGGATATCTTGTATTGAACCCTAGAATTATAATATTCTGGCAATTTTACTTTCTGAGTAGGGGTGTAAATGAGCCAAGCTGAGCCGAGCTTAAGGTTGCTCAAGCTTGTTTGAAAGTGTTAACGAGCTTAAAAGTAGGTTCAAGCTTGGCTCTTTAATCTTACGAGCAGAGCTCAAACGAGTTTCTAAGCGGAACAAAAACGCATTGAGCTCGAGTGGCTTGGTTACTTAACACTATTTTAGTATGATTATTGGTAATCGAGCCAAATTTTATCCGAGCTCAATGAGATAACGTGCTTACCAAATGTTCAAGCTTGGCTCATTTATATTACTAGCCAGTCTCAAAACGTTTTTTTTCCCTGAACGAACATGCTCAAATATTTTGGTTCGTTTTACAGGCCTATTTCCTATTTCTGTCTGAGTGGATATTTGTTTTTGTAATTTTCAGGATGGGCGCATTGATTACAGTGAATTTGTGGCCATGATGCAAGACACTGGTTTTAGCAAGAAGGGATATCAAAACAGCGGAAGCATTGGGTTGAGGGATGCCTTTAAGCTTGGTAATACTTGATTGTTGGGTCCACATGATAGTTTTGTAGTTGCAAACTATTTTTTCTTCGTTACATATACCTTGCAACACTTGAGAATGCGTAATGTTGTAAAGATCGGTCAGGCTTCAGAAAATGGGAGAGAGTTTTCCGTTCCATTTTTATCATTTGGGTGTTGTATTTTTTATGGGTTTAATTATTAGGTCATTTTTTGTCCTTGATCGTAATGTTGTCAATAATTCCCTTCTTTTCTTTAGTTTATATTTATATTTGTAGTTGTCTTTTGGTATCCTCTCTCCATTATGAATAGTTGGACAACATTAAATGATTTTTGAGAAAAGGTTGTTTCTGTTTAGACTCATGAAATGTATGTCTCCTGTCACCCACTTAGTTTTATCATCAACCAAGCATTTCCCTCTCAACTTTGAGTGTGCTTTTGTGGATTCAAAGGTTCTTTATTTTCATGTTTCCGCTAAGTTACACGGACACATTAAAGAAAAAGAACCCAAAAAAAAAAAAAGAACAAGTTTGAATCCAAACCTCAACCAAGGCTGAACAGAGGACGTGGTGTTCTCACCGCAATATTGAACACACAATATAGTGTCTGAATACTTGCGAACACCTCACGTTCAATCCTTTGTGAACTAATTGCGAATTTGATAATATAAAATGTGGACAATACCGATATATTTGATAACGAATTGCAATTGGTACAATCGTGCTCGAGCTCATGCCCAGAACAATTTATTTTATTTTCATTTATGAAGGGATTCATCCCGACGAGTTTGCGCACCTCAGACTATTTCCTCCACTCCGGACAAGGAGTTATAAAAAGAAGTAATTTGGGACGTTTCAACTCAATGTCAGGTGTCGACCTTAGGCAAACAAAACATTTAGTAAGGCATAGGCTAGTCGGATGTCGGTCCATGGGTGTATCCTTTTTAGGTTGAGATTTGACTAGGCTTGCTTTATATGCCGGATCTTGCAACCAAGAAGGATTTCCATGATCCTTGACTCATCCAAGTCCTAACCCCAAAATTTAGCTAGTAAGAGGCTCATGACCTCGGGAGTGCAAGCCCCTTACTCCTAGTTGACTACCACTCACACTCTTTGAGGTTTGCCTAGAACAATTAGTATTGTCTCTTAATATTGTGGATAACATATGTTCAACAAATTAGTTGATAAGTTTATAAAAATGTGAAATGCCCCCCCTCCCCCCCCCCCCCCCCCCCCCCCCCCCCCCCCAATCCCAACTGTGCAAATTCTTGATAGAGATGTCTTAACGAGGGGAAGAAGGTGAATAGATGAATAATTAATACGGGTGGGAAGAGAAAATTTGTAAGGATATATTTAGATTTTTTTAATTATAAGAACGTACATTAAAGTGTTCTCTAGCCTCTAAAGTCCCCTTACACAATGATGGGTCTTCCCTTATAGGGTTAGGGGTTACAATTGGATAATGTCTTTATTATTAGAATTTACATCATAATAAAACACTCACTTTAACATAGTTGGTCTTCTACTA
Organism: Sambucus nigra; assembly: GCA_949130495.1. Taxonomy (NCBI): domain Eukaryota; kingdom Viridiplantae; phylum Streptophyta; class Magnoliopsida; order Dipsacales; family Adoxaceae; genus Sambucus; species Sambucus nigra. The sequence continues at coordinate 91,264,473 of OX422216.1, read as the reverse complement.
TAATGAACTCTTGTCTTCCTTATCATGCTATCCTAATCCTAATGATGTAGTACAATTTGGACTGTAGTTGACAAAGGCTGGCTTGGCTGGGTCATGTGTGGTGACTAGGCAAATGATCCACCAACCTCCCTCCCATAAGAATGAATCAAGAACCTCCTTAACACTTGTCGAACTATTAGTGGAGTCATATTTTTATCACCCCACAAATAGTGTAAATATTCGGGTTGAGTTATGGTACCGAGACTCGTGAGTTGCCTACATGTATGGTGTCGATGCTCACACCTCCTCTCACTAGAAATCATCTCCCTCGCTCTCTCCTAATCTCCCAAGAATCTCTCTCTCTCTCTCCCCCCCCCCCCCCATATTTGCTCTAGGCCATCACCTTTGAGCCGAGGACTTGCATTCGTGGATCTAAATGAATGATTTTGATAGCATCCATACGTAGTGAAGGAGATCAAGTCATACACGGAAGGAGGTCATTCGTAGAAATAATTTAAAGATCAAGAAAATGTTTGGCACGTAACAACAAACTCAAGATATAAAGATCCTTTCAACATTCCACAAATCAGTAAGATCCGAATCTCATTAATGTGATAGGCGATAGATTTACAAATAGAAACACTCTTGACAAAGAGATTGGATCCATTGGAGTATTTTTCTCTAGGATTAGTATTTCATCACATATAATTAGGAAGTGCATAATTGTTAAACAATTTTGAAAAGTTTAAAAACTGTTTCTAGGGTAGTGAAATGCAGATTTTTACCATTCTCATTGATTAAGAAAACATATGTGTTGCATGATTGCTAAAATATTAGTTCAATTTTACTCCTGTCCGACCTCATAAGAACTCCAAAATATAAAGTCCATGTTTAATAATTTTTCGCCAAGATTGCTCGAGTGCAAATTTTCTGTTTAATCCAAATTTTGGTGCAACTTAACTACATACTTATATGGGATTTAAATTACAATAATGCAATTTACCAATTTGTCCAAGAGTGCAACGCATAAATTGAATAAACACGTGATATTACGTGGTTCAACAAGTCATTCTTACATTCGTCCAGGGGAAAGAGAGGGATGAAACTTAAAATGCTAAAATTGATAGCTGGGAGTCTAGGCCATGGATCTAAGTGTATATTGTGTGACAAATTGTTAGCGTCTTCCTCATAATGTGAGGTCTTATAGATAAAGTTACAAAGTCCCAAAAATCTACAAATGTGATTCCATATCTTGATTATCCACCTCTGTTTGAGTTTACCTTCACTACTGCACACAAGTTATAGTTGAACTTTGGTTGTTGCACAAGCAGGGCCGGCCCTGAAATTGATAAAAATTGACAAGGCCCCCGTGCAAAACTTATAAAATAGGCCCCTTTTATCTGTATTGATATAAAAAATGGGCCCTCAATATATAAGTAATAAAAATGGATCAACGGGAGGCCCTGTGCGATCGCTCACTTAGCACATGCTCAGGGCCGCCCCTGTGCACAAGTTATATATTTGGATTTGCTTAATTTGTAAGGGTTTGGACTGATCTTCCCATAGTCGGTCACTTTGGTAGGTGGATAGCTTGTCATCAGGGGTATTTTGGAGAGTTTCCGTGTGTCTAGCCTATACGGGCTAAACAAATATAATCCCCTTCAATTTTCCCTCTAGATTTAGTTGGGTTAGCCTTCGGGCGTAGTCGATCTGATCAAATTGGTCAACTTCAAGTTGACCGGCTAAGTGTAAATAAGCTTAAGTTGTTACAAAAAGAGTTTTCAAAAGTTGATTTGAATTCAACAACGATTTTAAAAATTGAAAATGCAACTCGTTTGAAAAAAAATTCAAACTCTTGAAAAGAAAAAATATGAGTTTCTAAACAATCTCAAACTTTTGGAAGATGAAAATTAATTTTTGTGTAATATTGATGCTTAAGGATTTATCCTTAATGTGAAACTTGAATTTGTTGATGACTCCTTTTCGGATTTTTTTGGACTTCTTTTATGATCTAAAAAATAAGCGCATTGCTTCAAAGGAAGAGGATAAACGTTTGTCTAATTTGAAACAAGAGAGGTGATCTGAAAATCTGGTTGGACATCTAGAAAAAGTGATATAAATTTTTGAAGAATTTAATATCAATCTTTTAAATAAAATTGAATAACTTAAAAAAAAAAACTTGGATTCTAGCAAACTAGTATTCTTAGAGGAGAGAGTTTTTATAAACCTTCACTATTACAATCAGTAAACACAATTTGAAATTATTACCTCAAAGTCTCAAAATAAAGAGAAACATGTTGTCAAAATTTTGAAGGGACCTCCTATTTTTGTAAATCGTGTGTTAAAAAAGATACCTAAGGACTTTGTGTACTTTTATTTTCATAAAAATGTTCAACTTTTTGAAAAAGTTGTTCCTAAAACCAAATTCGGCATGGCTTGACAAACTTTTTAAATGTGATAATTACCAGAAAGAGTAATTTGTTAGAGTTTTGCTTTTTACTCAAACAAACCATGCATTTGAATCATGGTAGGCATTTCGAGAATTATGTGAATATAAACAAAGTTAGAAATGTTTACGAGTCTAGAAAATTTGCGCTAAAACTCGTTGGAAGAAAGTTTTGGGCGAAAAAGAATAGAAGTACTTTTGAGAAAGAAGATCTAGGAATAGAGGCAAAGAATTTCAAATTCGCTTCATGTCCCACTTAAACCGAATGCACCCCATATGAGTATAAAATGGGTAAGAACGGACATTTTAGATCATATTAGAAAAGAAATTGAAAAGAATTTGAAATTGGTTCCCTTAATCTCTAAATATTATAGTTTTATTTTCTTTCTGTAGTTTATGGTAGCATTTCATATTTTATATATCTTGTGCTATAATATGCGCTTTTGATTATGATGTGAGTTTTATATGTCATCTTTATCTCATTGATATCTCATATATGATTTATTTGTCCTTTTGATTTGTTATGACCAAGGTTCTAAAAAACGTGGGGGGTGATCGAGGCATAGAGATCAAGCCTTAAGCCTTAGAAGCCTAGGCGGGCCTTAGGCGTAAAAAGGCGTGAAAAGACGTTTAGGCATTTTTAATATATTTTAATATTTTTTTAACCATAATAAGCGTATTAAAATACTAAAATTGTACATATCATAAAAATATGTCTAAATATATTTAAGTTAAAATACTATTTGATTATTTTGAATGAGATAATGGTCCGATTTGTAAAAAAAATCTTTAAAAGACGTGTCGTTTCACTAAAGCATTGTTGTTTTTAGAAAAAAGTGCGCCTTAAGGGTTTTACCAAGAATAAGGCGTAAAAAGCTTAAGGCGGGGCGTTTCTCCCAAGCCTCAAGCCTAGGCGGATTTTTTAGGATAGTGGTTATGGCTATAATAAATTTAAAAAGTCAAAAGGATTTGTTTTAGAATACTCTTATGATTGATTGTACTAATATTATGCTTATAGTATTATCACATCTAGTTGATCTTTTTGTGTTTCATGTATATATCCCTCGGATATTAGAGTATTTTTCATGTTTACCTTGGATCATTGTTCTTTGTATATGCTAACTCCCTTATATTTGCCTATTTTGTATTTAGGCTTTGCTACTCCGTCAGTCTAAAACCTTAGTGATTTCTATGAATTTCACTACCTTACGTCTTAATTTGTTATTTTTCATGATTGATTGATCTTGTAGTGGCATGATTAGTGTTTTATGCATTTTGTATATCCCTTAATCCCATTACATGATGATTTGTGATTGTATGTCTTTCACTGAATAATCTTAAAAGATTGTCAATACAATCATGTTTATGCCTTTTATATAATATACTCCATAAGATATCTTTATATATAAAAATGACTTATTTGATCATTTTTATGTTGTTTGAGAATGTGACTTGTGCTTCACGAGCTTGATTATATTTTCTTTTTAAGTCTCATAAACTTTAGGAGAAATATATTTGGAATGCATGTATGGCATACCTTGTTACACTTTATACTGCATTACACATTGTTATGATTCTAATTTATGAGGAATGACAAAGTTTTATGATATTTTACAAGTTTTCAAAACCTCTAAACTTATGAAAGAGTGCTTAATACCTGTATGTGTAAGATTTTGTGGTTCATAATTTGGAGAAGTTATAAATGCAAATACTATATATATATAAAAAAAAAATCCAAGTGGATATGGAAAAGGTTGCAACTTTAGATATTGTGATAGCTACCATTTATTGAAAGATCTACCTACCTTACTTCGAGTGAAAGCCACCATATGTAAAAAAATATTTGAACAAAATCAATGTCTCAAAGATTTTTATTTATCCAATATTTGGTAGCATGACAACAGATTTTCGCCAATATATCTTATAGAGGAAGATAATATGTCCTAGTTGAAAATGATTTTAAAAAGATTTTAGAGATCTCACTCGAGTCGGAGCTTTGAGGTTTTTGTCTATGATTCATAACTCTTAATTGAACTTAAATTTGGATGTTTCTCTCGAAGATTTTTATTTTTCTTTGTTTTTGCACAAACAATATATGATCTTATGTTCTTAGTTAAATCATCTCATCATGTTATTATTTTTCTAGATAATCTCTTGATTATGAATGTTTGACATAAACTCGAAATTTTGGTAGCTGTGATAATATTATCAAAATTAATCTACGAGTTGTTCTATTGTTGAATAAATAGGCCCGTGTCTCATTGTAAAATTCTTTTTTTAGTATGTTTCTAGAAAGTTTATTGTTCTCATTTTCTTTGCATCTTATTTCTTATTCCCCATGTAATATATATTGCATTTTACCCTATTAGCTTAATTTTTCATTAGATTTTATTCTCTTCATTCACATGTGGTGCTTGCTATACTTAAAGTTTCGTATCATAAAGGAAATGTTGTATGATTAGGGATATAACTAGATTTTGAGTGATAATTTTGTTTGGTGTATGATTGCTCTATTTTATTATTAATTAATTCTATACTTGGTATGGTTTATTCATATCTCTAATGTTTATGGTATTACTTTTGACTTTGATATTGATGTTATTTTTTAAAATATATTTTGATATCATTCTTTTTACATTTTGGATAAAATGTTTGGAGTCTATGATTACTTGTGTGCTTTTGGTAGTAGTTTTGCTAATTCCATCTAATATCATCTTAATTATCTTTTAATTCAATGCAAAAGAAATTTAAGGTTCAAATTGTTACAAATGCTAAAGTTTAGGGGCCATGTATATAACTTACTCGAGTAATAATTATATCTTTGGAGAACATGATTTGATTTTTTTATTATGTCCTTTAAAATAGTATAATAATAATAATAATAATAATAATAATAATAATAATAATAAAAATAATAATAATAATAATAATAATAATAATAATAATAATAATAATAATCTAGTGGTTAGGCCATCCTACAAATGAGACGTTGCCATAAAAAAATCCAAGTGAGAAGTTGCAATGGAGTAATGCGAAAATATAAGTTCTCATACCGTAATCCCTTTGGGGTAGGATATTTTGAAAACGGGCACAAATATTAGTGTCACATCAAAGTCAAAGCGAGAATGAGTCATTATCGTAATGGTGAGAATTAAATAAATTTGACATGATTTCTCCTTTCCAATACAAAATTAGTCTTCATAATGGTGGCATGGAAATGATTAAATTTCTACAAAACAGATTTATATCTTCCTATATATTTATATAAAATTATTTTTTCACTTTACCTTCTTTTTACTGTTCTTCTTATAAAAATTAAAGAAAACTTCGTCTTTCTCAATTTTCCCTCCATTATTTCACTTTACCAAAATACCAAACTCAATGTGTTTATTTTCACTGTACCTACATACCTAACTGAATATTAATGTAAGATTTTTGGTTTTCATATTTTGGTGTACTAAGGTCATGTCTAATATCAAGGTCATTGTTACTTACATCCAAGATTTTACTCGGCAATAACTAGAAGCAGAAATAACTCCCTAACACCACACTAAGATCATTCCTTGCTTCCTTTAATCGCCGAAGGGTCCCATAAAATTGAAGTTAGAAATTTAATTTTTAAAAAAATTTCCCTCTCTCTAAACAACATTCAAACCCCTTTGAACAACAAATGACATACCAACACCATTTTCACCACATGTCATAACAATTTCCACCACCATTACTACCACTACACCAAGTTATGTGTCTGTGCGTGTTTACATATGTTCTCTCTTTTTCTCTCACACAAAAGCCCTAGTATAGACATTTTATATATATTTCATTTAAAATGACCCTATATAATATTTGTTTGAGATTCGCCCCGTTAACAACTGTAAATAAAATACATACCAAGTATGATTCAAAATGTAATTGAAAAGTTTAAAAAAATACGTTAACACTTTGAAAACCTAAAACTTTATTACCAAGATCCCAAACTTTTACTCCAAATTTAGGCATTGACCATAAAATTTTACCATCGATTAGAGTCGTATACCTAAACATTTGGCCCGATATTAGAGGTCTAGACCCCGAATGGGTGCGATTCTTGAAAATATTAAAATTTTACCTATTTTGGGATTTGACCTAAAAATCTTGCCCCAAACTCGGGGCTTGGACCCCCAAAATTTTAGACGAACTCAAGGATTGGACTCCAAATATGTACAACTATATCGCTTTTTTATTTTAATCCAAACTTGGGGATTGGACCTGAATTTGATAATCTTTTTCGGGGTCTAAATAGAAAACTTCAAAGTTTTTGGATCCATAATATTTTTTTAGTATTTAAGTGTTATCTGGATGATATGTGAGTATTTAATTTATTATAAGTTGTTATTGAGTTGGGTATGAAGGAAATATAATTATTTGGGTTATTTTTTATTAAAAATATATACTTTGACATAACTATTTTTATGCATTCACACACGCGTGTGTGTGTGCGTGTATATGTGTGTGTGTGTGTGTGTGTGTGTGAGAGAGAGAGAGAGAGAGAGAGAGAGAGAGAGGGAGAGAGATGAATTGGTGGAGGGTGGATATTGTGTGGTGTGGTGATGAAGAAGATGATTGCGAGATAATGAAAGTTTGAGTGATATGTAGGTGAAAAAAAGAAGTGAGACCCAAGGATAGATTGAACTTAAATATTTATAATATGGTTCCCCTCGGGAATTGCATCAGAGATGTGGTATCATGTACTAAAATTTTCAGTTCATTTACCAACCACCAATATAAATAGATAAATAAAAATGCTTATTGTTGGAAACTTTGTTGACAAAGAGAGTGTAAACTTTGAAAACCATTTTTTGTGACCTTTCCTCTAGAGAAAGGAAGAAGAGTATTTGCCCACATTTGAGCTTTGTCCCACATTGGTAGAAATGATAAAAATGGTGTTATATATCTACAATTGTTTTAGGACTAATGGACAATCACCTTGGGCATTATAATTTTGTGGTGATGGGTTGAAAAACTTATTAGTCCAAAGCCCACACACGTGCTCACCGCCATCGTCCATCCGACCGACCCACCCCTTATATGTATTTGAGTTATAGGTTTGGGTTGTGTGTGTATTAAATTTTTTGGGCCAAAAATAATTTTATTTTTTCAATAAAAATCTAAAGGAAAAATAAAAAAAAATATTTTTTAATTTGATCGGGAGTGATTTTTGACTGCCGAAAGTGGTAGACTTTTCACCCAACTTATCTTGGCTCTCCTTCACTAGCCATTGAACTTTATTCATGTTAATAATTGGCCTTCATGTACTATTTGAAATACAAAAAATAACATACAGAAAGTGATCCTCTCTCTCTACTAAAATAAGGATTTTTTTGCTCTACAAAACAGAAGAAAACACACAAAGGAATACACATACATAAATATTTTTCTCTGCTCCCTCGCTTTCTAAGTAATTTTTCTCTTTTCCTTACCTAATTAGTTTGTTCCCCCAAACTGATGTAATATTGAGCAAAAAATAGTGAATGGGTGATAGTATACCAGGTAACTACGTTGATAGTTTTCAAAGACATAAATTATTTTGATTCCGGGATGTTTTATCCTCGGATGGCGGGACATTAATTGGACTTCACCACAATTTTGGGCAGAGCCGTAAAACACTTTAAAGAGAGAGACCTAGTCCGCGACTCAACCTCATGATTTTTCTACTGTTGAATTTTCGCATTTGATAATTTTGTTTCATTCTCTTATTTCAAATACAACAATTTTTAGGTGATTTATCTCTGCCATGAATAATGAAAAAACCTTTGCAATTAACAAAACTTTAAAATTTGAGGGTTTGCATTTTAAATGACGGAGACAAAAAATGTTATTTTACCTAACTACTAAAAACTAGCACCAAGTGTTCAACTAGACAAACCTACTATGTCTGACCTCCCTATCACTGATGAAAACATGGCCATACGAACTTGGAATGAAAATAATTTCATTTGAAAAAATTATATTTTGAATGGCCTAAGTGGTGATCCTTATATTTATTATGCCAATTGCAAAAATGCCAAAGCTTTTTAGGAGGCATTATTAAAAAATAATGATACTGATGATGGGAGTACTAAATAAATACGCAGTCAGTTGTTATTTGAGATTTTAAACAACCGATCACAAATATGTTATTGCTTAAACTCATGATTTACAGAAAATTACTCATAAAATTATTTCCTAGGGCATGAACAATTCCAAGTTATTTTTATTATTGACAAGTTACCTCCATGTTAGAAAGATTTTAAAAATGCTTTAAGGCATAATTCAAAAGAATTTTCACTTAAGAGCTTAATCACTTGTTTGAGAATTGAGGAGGGATCCCGAAAAGAAGATTATAGCGATGAAATTCTTGTTATTTCAAGTAATAAGAATTATAACAAGAACATCACTCTAGTTGTTTTGAAATCAAATGGAAAAAATATGAAATATTAGAAAAGAAGCCACAACCAAAACTTTAAACTAAATCAGAACTAGAATAAGTTTTGAACCAGCCTAATGAAAATGGATAAACTGGTAACACCAGGCAGTTTCTTTACTTTAGGCGTAACAAACCTAAGCATATATCCACAAATGCCGGAATGGAACTTGTCCTTCTTCTTAGGTGAACCTAACTGAAGATGATCTATATGACATGATTTTTTAAATTAATATGGTAAGTGGTGCTAAAGGGTGGTGGGTAGATATTGATATTTCTCTCTATATTTTCTATGATTGTGATTTATTTAAGACTTAATCTGAGGCTGAAGATAAAAGGGTGTTGTTGGGTGATTCCTATTCCACTTAGGTTCTTAGCACTAGAGATGTGTAATTGAAGTTCACGTCTGGAAAAATTTTCGTCCTTGAGGAAGAGTTGTTATTCCTGAGATAAAGAAGAACATCATTTTTATCTATTTCCTCAACAAAGTTGGTTTCACTTAGACTTTTAGGGAAAGTTTATTTACCTTTATTAGAAAAGGTGTTTTTAGGCAAAGTTTATGCCACTGAAGGAATGTTTAAATTGAATATTGATGCTATTAACAAAATTTTTCCTTATGCTTATATTTCTTGTTCGTATAGCATGCTAGACTTTGTCATATTAATAAACAACTTGTTAAAAATATGAGTACTTTAGGATTAATTCTAGAAATAACACTAAATGATTTGAAAAAAGTGAATGGTGTAGTCAAGCTAAAATAATAAAAAACCCACATAAATCTGTTATTAGAGAATCTGAACTACTTGACTTAGTTGATTAAGATATTTGTGAATTGGATGAAATTACGATAAGAAATGAAAAATGTTACTTTATTACTTTTATTGATGATTGGACTGATTATTCATTTATGTATTTAATGAAAAGTAAAACTTATATGAATAAATGAAGGCATGTAATTGGTGTGATGCACACCGGAAAGAATGTTGCAGAACACTTGATAGGAACATGTTTGATGAGTTTGAGGATTAATTGCCTTTTGTGAACCCTAAATAGGTGAAACTCACAAATCTATAATACGAACAAGAAACTCGTTATGTCTTCGAATCTCAAGATGAAGTTGAAGATTGGAGAGAGTAAGTTTCTACTGAATTATTCTGATTAATTATATGTATTCTATATATTATGATCTAAACTCTACAATTTACTTGTAGGAAGTACGAGAACGAATTTGCCAAAATCAGAGGAGAAATTGTATGACAAATAATTTTAGGGCATGGGTATCAAAAGAGGTAATTTCCACCTTTTATGTATTCGGTTATTTATTCATGCATGGTAAAAATATTCCCTAATACAAATTCATCAATAGATGCAGCTTCTAAAAAGAGGTGATGTCTCTTCAAAGCTTGCATGCCTAGCAAAAGGTCCCAAATTTCGTACGAAAGAGTTTAAAAAATTACGCACCAATGGTTTTGATTTAATTTCATATCCATTTGAGGAAAATATTTTGACAAAAAATAGCGTCATTTTAATTTTTGCCCTGACTACCTGTGTTGCTAGTAAAAGCGATAAAAATCCAAAAGATACGGTGTTAACCTATTATGCGTTTGTTCAACAAATTCTAGAACTCGATCATTTAGATTTGACATAGATATTGTGATTGGGTGAATGTGGAGGATACTACGAATGCTTGCAAAGTTTATCCTAACTCCAAACTTATCATGGTAGATTTATCAAAGATAAAGAGTAAAAATCACATAGTCGATGACTATTTTATTTTTTGCCTTTCAGAACGTAAAGATGTATTATACTCGAAGTGCATAAACGATGGAAATTGGTTTATTGTTGTGCATGCACCAAAGATCTGACTACTCAAGAAGACACATTAGGCTCCTAAAGAGTTTTAGTCTGCTCTTCTTGACAACACTAATCTGAAGGATCTTTTAGTTTATTTAGAGAAAGATTGAGTATCGAAACATTATTTTACCCCTGGCAATCCTATATGTATCATATTATTATATTGGACCTTGATAATCCAATTTTTATTATATGAACACTATATTGGCACTTTAGTTTGATTTATGAATGTTTAGTTTGATTTACGAATGTTTAATTTGATTTATGAATGTTACGCTTGAATTATAAATGTTTAGGGGCACAGACACCTCGCATAGGAGGCCCAATTTGAGAATAGAGCCTTATGTGTTTGTGGTTGGACCAAATTGGCCATGTTACTCCCCATATTTACCATTTTAATGCTGCACTGGTCAATATATCGACGTCTCATTCCAAACATAAAACATTATGTGCCAATTCTAGGAATTTGTTTGTCCAGGCTTTAGTCTCATCCTTAGCTCTAGTTTGGGCGCACTTCAACTGCATAACATTCTCTTTCTCTAATAGCGTATTGTATTTCTCTTGAGCCTTATTTTCTCACACGAGGTATAGTTGGTTGTCCTCGTTAACTTGGGTCAATTTCTCTCTCAGGTGTTCGATATCTAACTTCCACCTTTTCAAATCAACTTCCATCTTGAGCATTTCCAACACAATTTCCCCCCTTTCCTTTTGCATGGCGACGTATTTGGTTTTCATAATTGATTCTCAATTCATCAGAACATTTTCGAATTGTCGAACTCGGATGCGCGAAAGGCTGATCGGATTGCCACCTCAATGAGCACTATCTCGGAGCTCATTTCTTCGATCCGACCAGCCTTTCACATGTTCGAGTTTGACCATATAAAAAAAATTCAAATGAATCGAGAATTAATCATGAAAACCAAATATGCCGCCATAGAAAAGGAATACATGGAAATTATGCTGGAAAAGCTCAAGATGGAAGTTGATTTGAAAAGGTGCAAGTTATAGGTTGAATAGCTGAGAGAGAAACTCACCCGTGATAACAAGGACAACAAATTTTTCCTCATACAAAAGTATAGGGCTAAAGATAAATACAATAGGATACTAGAGAAATAAAATATTGTCTCGTTAAAGCATGCCAAAACTAGAGCTGAGGATGAGGCTGAAGTAATAAAGAATAAATTCGAAGAGCTAATGCCTCGTATTTTATGCTTGGAACACGACGTGGATATATTGATCAATGCAGAGTCAAAGAAGGTAAACGTGGAGGGTTCCAGGACCAATTTTTACCAACCACAAACTTACGAGACTTTATTTCATTGCCTTATTGGATCTTAAGAACCAGGTATTATTTACTTTAACTCACATTTTTATATACTTCATTTGCGTAACTTTTAAAGATTTTAGTCCTATATAATGGTTAATTAAGTTCTCATTTGTTATAAAGATTTTAGGAACTAACAATATAGTCACGTGATTCCCTGTTTGAGAATAAGACTAAAATTTGCAAATAAGCAAACTTAGGCTTAAAAATGTTCCCTTAGGCGGGATCCTAGAACATCCGATTAATGGCCCTTGAAGGGGCACATACAGTTTGCACGGGACCAACGTAACTCCTAGGAACTAGCTACATAGTCACACGACTCCCGATTTAAGAATATGACTAAAATTTGTAAATAAGTAGACTTAGGCTTAAAAACGTGCCCCTAGGGGAGAACCAAAAACAACCCCTACATAGACCCGTAAGGGGAACAAAGACCTCACATGGGACCAATGTAATTCGTAGGAACTGACTACATAGTCAAATGACTCTCGTTTTGAGAATAGGAATAAAATTTGGAAATAAGCACACTTTGTAAGGACATAATCTTGTCATTGTCCACTAGAACCTAGGAATTGTCTGAGTTGTCCTAGATCACATATGATATGGCGTATATGGATACATTATCACGTCTACACATGATCATCCATAACATCCACTATCCGAATCATTGTCAAAGTGATCATCATCACGCACCCATCATCTTCAACATGCGTTACGTTCAACTTCAGCCGGTCTCCACTACTCCACTATGTTAATGGTATTATTTTATTTAGACTTCTTAATATTGACATTTATATTTAGGAGATATTTTATTCAATTTAACAACCGAGTTTATTGTATAAAAAAATAGGGTTGGCATTTAAAATAAAATAATTTTCGTCGACAGTCATTCAAACGATATGGCAACGTCATTCAAATGACATGCATATGTCGTTCAAAGGGTCCTTTCATGCCCCTGATCGAATTTGGATCAAATGAACCCGTACTATTTTGGTCTTCATTTGGTCATTTCTTAAGTCGTTTGATCCCTCATCTAACAAAATCTTAATATCGTTATAACGACCCTGAGAAGTTGTTCGAACGATATGCCACCGCCTTGAATTTTTTATTTGCCTATAAATACCTGCTCTCATTAGGTATTTTATAAGACTTTTTAACTCCGCCTTTTGTAGACCTGTTGCACTTTAAGTCTTCACTTTTAAAGGATAAAAACATTTTTGATTCACTCAATCCTCCTATATTATATTTGTGAATCATTGACAAATCCTCAGAGATATATTATCTCATCTTTAAGTAATTCCTGTGGAGAAACTCTCTCCATTGTTATTATTGGAGTTCTCGTAGGAGCTCCTGCTGAAGAAACGAACCGAGGTTGGCGTCTATTCATATGCAAAACTTATGTATTTCTCTATGTATACGTAGTCAAGGTTTACATACAAAAGTGGAATATAAAAGGTTTTTCCCCCTTCGCGAATTTTTCCTGAAATTTCTTTTGTGTATGTTGGATTGTATGCTAGATAGAATTATCGCTTTTAATCACTTGGTTGCATATTCCAGGCATAATTAAAACTTGTTATAAAATTGGAGGTTAATTAAATAAGTTGATACATTGAAACTTAACGCACTCTCAAATTGGTATCAGATCCATTTATATAATTCTACCGTGTAATTTTTCCGCAAAAGTTTTCTCGATATCAATTTTCTGAAAAACTTGATTTTTGAAAAAGATAAGTTCAATGGATAACTTATATAATAAAATACTAGTTTTTGATGGTACAAACTATGCTTAATGGAAATCCCGCATGAAATCAACTTTAAAGGCTATTGATGAACGTGTCTAGTTAATTTGTGAAAGAGGATGGACTCTTCCCACTATTACTGTAGATAATGTGACTAATCCTAAACCTGTGTCTAATTGGACTCAGGATGAATTTAAATGGAGTACTTATAATAAAACTGGCCTTAGTGAAATTTTTGGTGCCATCTCTCCCGACAAGTTTCGATGTATAATGATGTGTACCACGTCAAAAGAGGCATGGGATATCCTGTATCTTACACACGAGGGAAAAAATGGTGTTAAGGCATCTAAACTGCAAAATTTAACTACTCAGTTTAAACATATAACCATGCTTGAATCTTAAAGCTTTGATGAGTTTTATGCACTTTTGTCAGATATCAATATTATTATCTTTAATCTCGGTGAAAAAATTCCTGACACAAGAGTAGTTAAAAAGATATTAAGATCATTCCCTGTCGGTTTTATCCCGAAAGTCATTGTGCTTAATTATTTAGGAACGTTAGATTCTCTTAGGTTAAAAGATCTTGTAGGAGACATTCAGACTTACGTAATCGACATATTTCCTAAAACGGTTAAACCCAACAAAAAAGGGATTGCACCTACGACCCAGTCTAAAAACAGTGAGGAGTCGTATGGGAAGAGAGACGAGTCGAAAAAGAGAGACGAAGTGTCGTTCGATTCTGAGTACGACTTTAATTTATATGATTTAGCCCTTTTTGCTAAAAATTTTAAGAAATTTCTCAAACTAAAAAGTAATGGAAATTTTGAAGATAAAAACAGTTTTGAAAAAAATAAAAATGGGAAGAAATTAAAAAAAAAAGGACGCCCTAGAGAGAGAAGAATAGAGGTGTTACGAGTGTGATGGGAGAGGTCACAAAGCATGTATGAGTGCCCAACTAGATTAAAGCATCAGGGCAAGGGCAAATTCGCCCTAAATTCCACCCTTAGTGACTAGAGCAAGGTCGAGTCGGTGGATTCATGTGAAGAATCACCATATGAATGTAACTTCACCGCATTCATGGCTAGTCGTGTGAGTGCTTTTAGTTAACCTCACGACGACGATGATGAAGTTACTTCACAAGGACACCTCAACAGTAAAAACGATGTGAGTGAGGGTGAGGGTGAGGATAATGCAAATGAGAGAGAGTGTGACCCACAACGCTCCTACGCTGAGTTATACGTTGAATCCTTTAAGACGAAAAAGGAAAACAATGGGTTAACAACTAGGATCATTGCACTAAATAAGGATTTAGGAGAGACGATATATATTTATATATATATATATATATATATATATATATATATATATATATATATATATATATATATATATATATAGAGAGAGAGAGAGAGAGAGAGAGAGTTTTTAGTGAGATAGTGAGAGCTTTTATAGAGAGAGAGAAATAGAGAGTAGTTTTGAGAAAGAGAAAGGAGACTTGATCAAATAAATGGGTAGTCTTACGAATGATCTCCTTAAATTCGTGGAGACTCAGAAGAAACTTGAAGCCCTTGTATCCCAACTCACTCATGATATTGAGAGAGCTCGAGAGGTCAAGGTAAAGATTGAGGATAAGTCTGGAAATATGGGAAATATTCTCCTCAGCCCCACATTTAGTTTTGGTGAGAGGAAGGGAATAGGTTTCGATGATGCTTCCACGTCATATGTCGCTCTGGAATCGATTCCTGAATTCATTGTCAATCCTTATGGGCTTAAAACTGTTTATTTCTACACTTATTGTAAGAGAAAAGGCCACCTTAGGGAGTTTTGCTATAGTTTGGGTCGTACTCGACGTACACATACTCCGTCGCACCACTTTAGCAATTTTTCTATCCTTAAAGAGCAGGTTGAGTGTCTTGTCTCCAATTCTCACAATTTAATGGAAGTGTTCCAATGGATGTCTTTACCATCAGTGGATACTTCTAACATCCCGACTAGACCCAACAATGACAAGAGTAAACAAAAGTCACCACTACTTGGGTGCCTAAGCATGAAGAGAAAGAGCTTATTTTCCATATAGATCTTAAGCTTCATTATACCTCCCAGTGATATTTTGACAGTGGTTTCTCTAGGCATATGACTAGTGATGTCTCATTTTTACTAGTCTTGAGGATCGAGAGGATGGTAAAGTCAACTTTGGAGATGGGAGTAAATCTAGCATTAAGGGACGTGGTACAATAGAGACACTCGATTTTCTTAAGCTAGATAATGTTTTATACGTTAAATATTTCAAAGCAAACCTTCTCAGCATTATCCAGTTATGCGACGCAAACTTTGATCTAAAGTTTGATCGAAACGAGTGTAACATTCATGATCAAGTTGGTAAACTTCTACTGCAAGGAGTGAGGACATAAGATAATTGCTATGGGATTGTGACCAATTCTATAATTATTTGCAATAGCGCCATAATCTCTTCTATGCATATGTGGCATCAACGTCTAGGTCACGTTAATTTTAGAGATTTGGAGCATTTAACGAAGAAAGACCTAGTATGTGGCTTTTCGTCACTTGGAAAGCCAACTTCCACGATTTGTGATCCTTGCTAAAAGGGAAAATAAGTACGTAGTCCCCATCGGAAGTTGAATTCCAGTACCACTTCATGCGTGCTTGAGTTGATTAACATGGATCTTATGGGCCCTATGCCCATAGAGAGTCTAAGTGGTAAGAGGTATATCCTCGTAATGGTAGATGATTTCTCTCGCTATTCGATAGTTGGTTTCCTGAGAGAGAAATTCTATATTGTAGATTTTCTTATGACCAAGTGCCATGTCCTGCAAATTCAACACAGTGCCACTATCAATAGAATGCGTAATGACAACGACATAGAATTTAAAGAAGCAAAGGTCGATCATTACTGTGATAGCCTCGAAACTAAACATGAATTTTTGGCCATGAAAATTCCAAAGCAAGGATGTAGAGCAAACCAAGTATCGAAGTATGATAGGCAGTCTTCTCTAATTGACTACCAGTCGTCCCGATATAACCTTTAGTTTTGGAGTCTGTGCGTGATATCAGGTTGTAACACCCCACGTATTTGGGTGTCAATCGCCACCAAAATACTCCGGACGTTAATAAATTAAATACCATTCTTAGTATGTGACAGATATGCGAGACATTTAAAATTTTTCCACAAGATATCCTCAAATTTCCAATAAATATAACCATTTATGAAATATTAAAATCCATCACCATGTTATCTCCAAAATATATCCAACTCAAATTTTATAAAATAATATCCAATAAATAATCACACTACAAATTTCTAACTGAAATCCATAAAAAACCGTGGAACCGAATGGCCCACTAAAAATCCATAAATAAATTTCTCAAAATAAAATGATATAATAAAAAGTAAATCTAAACTACTAAAGCAGATAAAATAAATCTCCAGCTGCACTCCAAAGATCTTCAATACATCTTATGAAGCTACTCTAGTAACTATACCTGATATGTTAGTCAACGTAATGAGTCAGAGCCCACTACATGAATACTATCTACTCCTCCCAATTAGGGCCCGTAAATCCATACAATATCATTATACATGATAAACATCATAATAGAGTATTTTAAAGTTAAATGATATACATACATATATATATATATATATATATATATATATATATATATATATATATATATATATAGAATAACTACAACTATCTATCCATATCACTAAGGCATCCCAATGTGCAAGTCCAATTATGACATTTTGATCATTTAATTATGCTAAAGCTACCAATTTAATTTAATTCGCTTAACGAAATTATTATTACCGTCATAGCCATTCAATATTTCTATTGAACCTGCACTTATTCGGGTATGTCTAAAATTTTACACCACACACATTCCCCTCGTTATAGCCACCCGACCTAATTTTGTTAACCATGCACTTATTGACAAAGTTCCACACACTACACGTCACAATAGCCAGCCAACCCATATTCTGTCAGCGCTGCATTTATTGGCGATGAAAATTCATTTTAATACCCGTTTATTATCTTAGGCATTAATTCTCAAATTTCTCGTGTTCTCATTATTTTCTATTAGTCCCACCATTTTGTCGGACACTAATTCCTCAACCTACCCCTAGTCCTACACCTAGAGGTCTCCAAAATGCATGCGTATCCTAGCCTAACATTTAGGAAGAATACCTACCACTAGCTACCACCTATCCTCGCACCTAGTCTCACGATTCAACGAAAATAACGTACAAATCAGCCCCATCTCGAAATCATCTATCCATAAAAAAAAAACACTATCTAGTCCCATAACTGTAACAACCCTCGCTTGTGAGAGCCTATTTTATATTTATTTACTATGTGAAGTAATTATATATAAAATGTTGGATTGTGGAGTAAGTATTAATTTAATGAAGGAAAGTTAATATTTACTAAAATGTTGCATATTTACCTTATGTGTGGGTGAATATCACCATGTGGTGTTTTATTGTGTCATAAGAATTAAAATGACATTATGGTTTAAAATGAGACCGAAACTTGAAATGAGTTATAAAATTTCCAAATGATAATTTGGAGGGTGTAGTTAGTTCCAGGAGGTGCGAGATAGTCAAAATGTGTGCCATATTGTATTTTGAGGTTTTGGGCACTTTTGACTGGTTTTAGTATATTGCGTATTGGAAATCATTTTAATGTGGTATTAACCACTTAAGTTTGGAGACTTTAGACTAATGCCACGTTTTAGTCTTGTTAAGCCTTTTATTTCTCTTAAGCCCCATTTGTTAAACTAGAGTGAGAGAGGAAGAGAACTTTGTGGAGAAAGAGAGAGATTGAAGATTTGTGGATTGATCTTGCATTCATCTTCATCAAATATGAATTTCCAAGCTTGAGGCAAGTTTTCTACTTTCTATTATATGGTTTAAGTTGAATAATTAGTGTTGATAGTTGTGGGTTAATTATGGTTTAAGAATGTTAGCGTTTTGTTGGATTTATGGATTTTTAAACCCTTGGAGGTTGGTTTGGATGATCAATGATGTAAATGATGGTAGTTAGAAGCATTTATGAGGTATTAGTTACAATTAATTATCTTGGTTTGATTGGATTTGAGTTTGGGGTAAATTTTGGAGTCCAAGACTCCATAGCCAAACTTGGCAAATTCGCAGGGGCGAATCGATTCGCTTAGGGCCAGTTTTCCAGATCTGGGTACCCGAATCGATTCGGGTGAATGGCCGAATCAATTCGGCATTTACAGAAAGTTGGGTTTGTCACCCGAATTGATTCGCTTTTCAAGGAGAATCGATTCGCTAGGGCGAATCGATTCGGACCCTGCAGTTTTGAGTTGATTTTTTTTCCAACTCAATTTTTATTCTTTTTCTTTAGGCTTAGGACCTAGGAACCTTCTTGAATGAAGTAAACTTAGAGTCTTAGTTGAGTTTGGTCGCCACCCTAGATTAGAATTGGTTCATCTGGGGTTTATTCCAGGGGTGCTTAAAGTGATGTTCAGGCATTACTCTTCTTTTTACAACTTATTAGGAGTTTGAGAGTTAAAATCCCATACTTGGAGACTTTAGAGGCTCATTTGAGGTATATAAAACCTTGGGACTTGGAAAAACCATTGTGATCAATTGGTGAATAACTAGGGACTTAAAACGTGATGAATATTAATGAGAATATTCAATGACTATGGTTTCAGATATAATGAAACAAATATGATTAATGGAAATGAAAATGGGATTTAAAATGATAAATGTTAATTTACTTAAACACACCTCTCTAAATGCTATCATAAGGGAAGCTCGCGCATGAGGTGATGTCCCCTGACTAGTGAATGCAGGGAGACTATAGTCCTCGTCCATATGCGGGTTTGTTATATATTTTATTCTGCGCTAGTGAGGTAATTTCGGGTGTGGTTATGACTCACTCGCAGGCATATGGCCACTTCCTGACTTGCGTTAGGTGCCCAGGCTGCCTTGTTTGATAGGCCCATGGAAGATGATAGTATTTTAGGGGCGCGTATAGTAGGGAAACTCGGAGGGGCGGTCTTAGAATCGTTATATGTATAAGAATATGACCATTCTAATTCAAGTGGGACTTGAGATATGTAAAATGCCATAAGAAAAGATGATGGTATTATATTCCTGTTAAGGAATGGAAATTGGAATAAAGTGGTAAATAATGATGGAGGCTTTTAAATTTTTGATGTCTAATTATATTCTCTTGCATAATTTAATAAAAGACATAATCATTTAAACTGTTTTATTATGCTTTGTGATTAGGTTGTTAGATTCTCATCTTCATTATTCATGATTAACTGTTCATATCTATCATGCTTCTTATTCATCTGGGAATCATATAAAAATTGGGCCCTGACCCGTTCATTTTCCATGTTGTGTATGTTATTGTATCCGCTCAGGTGCTCCGCCGCAAGGGCGCCCGTGTTAATATTCCTACTCTTATGATTTTGCGGAGCTGTAAGATTTTGCGGATATTACAGGATGTTTTGTTAGACGCCCTCTTTTTTGTATTCTAGATATGATCGGGTCTTTCACTCGGGCGTGTTGCCCAAACCTTTGTAATTGTTTAATGACTGTATTATGTAACCTATTAAACTATTGTAATACGTTGTATGTAGCTGTGGACCGATAGCATATTCGGTCCTCCTCTTGTATATTCATTATGGATGTATTATATATGTTATCTTGGAATTCCATTATCTTTTAGAATGGGTTGTTTAAATTATTTTCTTAACTTAATCTTTTCCTTAACTTTTAATCAAATTAAATATTTTTGGCAACCCATTTTCTGAATTATTGGGTGGTTTTCCCGTATACTCATTTTATTGTTGTGATGCTGAGAATGATTTCCATCCATGATTTCTGTTATATTGGAGTATCGGGCTGGCCACCCTTTATTTCGGACTGCGAGTTGTCATAGATGGTATCAGAGCATCAGGTTCTAGAGTCTTTAGGATATATACAGACTTCTCACATTCTACTGTAGCGTTCTTTGATATAGAGCCTAATGTTAGGACTGTTTTGTTGCTTATATTTGTGATCTTCTGTAATATAGATTGTTTTGAATAGTATTCTAACTCTATTATTTCTTCATCTCAGATGTCGCCTAAGAGAGGTTGCCCTGCGAGACGTAATAGAGTTGTAGAATATGATGTTGCTCCTCCGCCGCCACATGGAACTTTTAATGCTGCTGATGTAGCAAACATTGTGGCTCAAGCGGTCAATGCTGCTATGACCACAGTGGCTCAGAAAATGCCACAAACTCAACAACGAGCACAGGATGCCCAAGATCCTATGGGACCTTCTCCGTGGGAAAGAGTTAGGGAGTCCTTTTTAAAGGGCCATCCCCCAGAATTTGATGGAGGTTCTGATGTTGTTCGAGCAAATCAATGGAAGAAAGATATGCAACGCCATTTACGAATGGTGGATTGTATTGAGGAGAAGAAATAAGTCCTTGCTACCTTTAAGCTTGTCGGATCTGCGTTGCATTGGTGGGAGTCAATGACTACACCAGAACAAAGGGATACTATGTCGATCACTGATTTCTGGGTCTTGTTTGACCAAAAGTATTTTCCTCCCGCAGTTCAAAGGGAGATGAGAAGGAGACTTCAGGATCTGGTACAGGGAGAGCAGTCCATTACCGAATACGAAGAGGAGTTCACCCGGTTGGCAAGTTTTGTACCGGATGAGGTCACTCCGGAAGAGAGGAAGGTTTCAAAGTTTATGGGAGGTTTGAACTTGAGAATCCAACAACATTTGTTGGGTAATCTAGCCTTGAAAACTTTTGGTGAGGTAATGAATGCAGCATTGCTCCATTGCCAAGAGCATCGGTTGTACATGCAGAGTAGCAAGAAAGCTACCGTAGTGGGGCAAGCGGGAAAGCCTGGAGGCAGTGGGAATGGAGGAGGAGCTTTTTCCTCGTCCCAATCTTCGGGTAATAAGCAACGAGAAAGGGATCCCCAGTAGGGGGACGTGTCAAGAAGACAACGTTTTGGTGGGTTCAATTTGGGTGGTAATAATAATCGGCACGGTCAGGGTGCCCCACCACAACAAACAGGTCGGGGTGGTCAAGGAGGTAGAGGCCATCAGGGCCAAGGTGTTAACCAGTTAAAAAATAACCGGGGCAGTGTTCTGGAGAATATGGTGGGGAAGTGTTTCCAATGTGGGGAGACGGGTCATTACAAGAAGGAGTGTCCTCAATTGATTGGAGGTCAGCCTCATAGGGCTCCACAACAGCCTTATGTTCAGTTTCTACCACAAGCACCAAATCCGGTTGTCCCTCCGTAGCAGGGTCACCTACAATATGGGAGAGTTTATCATATCCAGGATGATATGCATCCTCCTTCTCCTCCAACGCCGCCAGCGATTGATGGTAAGTTCCTTATTCAAGGGCACATGGGTCGCTTTTTGTTTGATACGGGTGCGACACATTCATTAATTTCTAAAAGTTTTGCTCAGTCTACAGAGTTGATAAAATCTGCAGAGAGCACTTTCACTAGCGTTGAGTCCTCTATGGGTGATGGTTCACTCATTTTCCTTATTTGTAAACATATAGGAATTACTCTTGGTAATTTGTGCTTTGAGGCCGATTTACTCGTCCTAGACATGGTCGGGTATGATGTGATTTTGGGCATGGATTGGCTTTTCAAGTATCATGCGATAGTTAATTGTTACGGGAAGAGTATAGTCTTCACCGTTCCGGGACAAAAGAAATGTTCTTGGTGGTTATGCCTCGTTTAGAGGGAGGTACTAGTACTTATTTGTATTGTATTACGGAAGAGACTTCTCGGGATGTAGTTATTCCTTTGGATTCTATTCCGGTTTTTAGAGATTTGAGTATGTTTTTTAGGAAAAACCGGGATTGCCTACGAGCCGAGAGATTGAGTTTGTGATTGGTTTAGCGCCGGGAACTCGACCGATTGTGAGAGCTCCATATCGTATGGCTCCTGTTGAAATGAGGGAGTTAGGAGATCAAATTCAGCAGTTATTGGAGCAGGGATTCATTAGGCGTAGTGCATCGCCATGGGGTGCTCCGGTGTTATTTGTAAAGAAAAGAGACGGTTCTCTCCGATTATGTGTTGACTATAGAGAATTGAATAAGGTCACCATCCGGAATAAATACCCTTTGCCTCGTATCGATGATTTATTTGATCAACTTAGGGGAGCGTCACACTTCTCTAAGATAGACTTGAGGACGGGGTATCACCAGTTGAGGATACAGGAGCAGGATGTATCCAAGACCTCTTTTCTGACGAGGTATGGGTCTTATGAATTTTTGGTTATGCCCTTTGGACTAACCAATGCCCTCGTCGTATTTATGGATCTCATGAATAGGGTATTCCGGGACTTCCTGGACCAATTTGTTATTGTATTCATCGATGACATCCTTGTGTATTCTCGAACGGAAGTAGACCATGCTACTCATTTGAGGTTGGTCCTACAAAGGTTGAGGGATCACCAATTGTATGCTAAGTTCGAGAAGTGTGGCTTTTAGTTGCAGGAGGTACAATTTTTAGGTCATATTGTGACTTCGCAGGGCATATCAGTGGATCCTAGTAAGGTGATTGCGATGAGGGAGTGGGGTCAACCCACGACACCGACCGAGATTCGTAGTTTTATGGGTTTGGCAGGTTATTACCGTCGGTTTATCTAAGGTTTCTCTAAAATCGCTAGCCTTTTGATAAATTTGACCCGAAAAGGGGTGAGATTTGTTTGGGATAACTCTTGTCAGGCTGCTTTTGATGAGCTCAAAGATAGATTGACTTCAGCTCCAGTCCTTGCATTGCCAAAGCCGGGGTTGGAATATTTAGTCTTCACCGATGCATCTCTACAAGGATTAGGAGGTGTGCTTCAGTAAGAGCGACGGGCTATTGCTTATGCTTCCCGAAAGCTCAAGCCCCATGAAAGAAACTATCTGGTGCATGACTTAGAACTAGCCGCAGTTGACTTTGCCTTGAAGATTTGGAGGCATTATCTCTTAGGGGAGAAATTCAGTCTTTTCACGGACCATAAGTCGCTGCAATATTTATTTTCACAGAAAGATTTGAATATGCGACAGCGCCAATGGTTGGAGTTCGTAAAAGATTATCAATTTGATATCCATTATCATCCGGGCAAGGCGAACGTGGTAGCGGATGGTTTGAGTAGAAAGCCCTAGGGAGAGTTAGCTGATGTATGGAAAGCTTAATGGAAAGAGCTCGGTCAGGTGGATGCGGTGGCGAGAGAATTCATTACAGTGATGACCGTTACTCCTACAATTGTGGCAAGGGTCGTAGAGGCCCAAGGAAGGGATAAGGGTTGTCAAGACCACATATGTCGATTACTGTTCGAGGGAGCGAAATCCTACTCGATAAGTTCAGAGGGTGGACTACGCTTCCATGAAAGACTCATTGTCCCGGAGGAGGGGGGTTTGAGATGGGCGGTGATGGCAGAATCTCACGGTTCCAAATTTGTAGTGCATCCGGGTAACGATAAAATGTACCAAGACATGCGCCGCCAGTATTGGTGGACAGGAATGAAGCGGGATATTTCTGAGTTTGTATCTCCATGCACTACTTGTCAGTTGGTCAAGATTGATCATTAGCGACTGACAGGTTTGTTGCAACCGTTGGAGATTCCAGTATGGAAATAGGAGAGCATATCGATGGATTTTATTACAGGCTTGCCAAGGTCACAAAGTGGATGTGATTCAATTTGGGTGATTATCGACCGCTTGACTAAGTCGGCACATTTCCTACCCGTGCGTACCGATTATGACACTACTCGCTATGCCTGATTATTCATCGCGAAGATTGTTAGACTCCATGGGGTGCCTTTAAATATCGTTTCCGACCACGATAAAATCTTTGTTTACCACTTTTGGCAAAGTTTCCAAGAGGCTATGGGAATTGAATTGAAGTTAAGCACTTCTTATCATCCTCAAACAAATGGCCATACTGAGAGAATAAACCAAATGTTGGACGATATGCTTCGTATGTGTATGCTTGATTTTAAAGGTGGTTGGGAACAATATCTTCCTTTGGTTGAGTTTGCTTATAACAACTCATACCAATTTACTAATGGGATGGCGCCCTATGAAGCTTTGTATGGTAGGCCTTGTAGATCACCCACATGTTGGTTGGAAGTGGCGGATAATAAATTCCTTGGACCTGAAATGATCCAAGATACTTATTCTAAGATCGAACTCATTCGGAATCGCATTCGGATAGATCAAGACCGTCAGAAGAGTTATGCCGATGCAAATAGGAGGCACATGGAGTTGGAGATTGGGGACCAAGTCTTGGTACGAGTGTCACCTATGAAAGGTATCAAGGGTTTCGAAAAGAAAGGGAAGCTTGCGCCACGTTTCGTTGGACCTTTTACTGTGATTGCTAAGGTGGGTCCAGTGGCGTATCAACTTGCCCTACCGGAACCTTTGCAACAAATCCATGATGTGTTCCATGTCTCTTCTTTGAAGAAGTATAAAAGGTACCCTTTGGCATATTCCTTTTGAGGATATTGACTTGCAACCTGACATTTCATATGAAGAACAACCCGTTGCTATTTTAGAGCGTGGGGAGCGTAGGTTGAGGTCTCGAGTGGTTCCCTTGGTGCGAGTCCAATGGAGTCATCACAACGTTAAGGAATCTACATGGGAACGCGAGGATGATATGCGAAAAAAGTATCCGCATCTCTTTATACGAGGCACGCCTGAATTTTGGGGGCAAAATTCCCTCATAAGGGGGGGAGTATGTAACAACCCTCGCTTGTGAGAGCCTATTTTATATTTATTTACTATGTGAAGTAATTATATATAAAATGTTGGATTGTGGAGTAAGTATTAATTTAATGAAGGAAAGTTAATATTTACTAAAATGTTGCATATTTACCTTATGTGTGGGTGAATATCACCATGTGGTGTTTTATTGTGTCATAATTAAAATGACATTATGGTTTAAAATGAGACCGGAACTTTAAATGAGTTATAAAATTTCCAAATGATAATTTGGAGGGTGTAGTTAGTTTCGGAAGGTGCGAGATAGTCAAAATGTGTGCCATATTGTACTTTGAGGTTTTGGGCACTTTTGACTGGTGTTAGTATATTGCGTATTGGAAATCATTTTAATGTGGTATTAACCACTTAAGTTTGGAGACTTTAGACTAATGCCACGTTTTAGTCTTGTTAAGCCTTTTATTTCTCTTAAGCCCCATTTGTTAACCTAGAGTGAGAGAGGAAGAGAACTTTGTGGAGAAAGAGAGAGATTGAAGATTTGTGGATTGATCTTGCATTCATCTTCATCAAATCTGAATTTCCAAGATGCACAAAATTAATGTGATTTTATATATCGAAATCAATTTATAAAATCCCTACACTTTATTCTATATGCAAACGTCATAATTTTTAATGGAATTCCAACCTCTGACCTAAGCATGTAAGGGTTTTGAATCTTAAATCATATTAAATATTTGAATAAAAATAGTCCCAAATTTAGTTTCACTTCCCTAATTAGTCTTTCAAATTTATTTTAGGTAAATAATAATTATTAATGTTTAAGCAACATTTAAAATGCATAATTACAAAGGTGAACAATAGAAGTATTTATGCCTATAAAGAAGTCATCTTGTAAATCTGATTACAAGGTTGCGTTCCTCTCGCGAAAATAACAAAGTCACCTTCTTGGTTGTTCTTGAGAAAACTTGATTTAGATCTTCAAAACTTAGGTTGAAAGTTGTGTTTAATGGGGTTTAGGTTTTGTAGATGAGAGGAGATAATAATTTGGGAGGACAATTCCTTTTGAGAAGGGTTAAAAGTATTTTAAAAGTCCTAAACCCATCACTTTATGTTTATATACCAAAAATAATGAGTCCTAATCAAACACAAACACATGAAAATTCATTAAGGACAATTGGATCGCCGAAAATCCTCCTCCGATTTTTATATAAAAAGTTATAATTTCCAAATTTTATTCCCGATTTTAATTCCACTTAAAATCTTATTTTTTATATATAAAAACCAACATTTTACACACCAAAATGAACTAGATTCTAAAAAACTTATTTTATCAAAATTTTTAATTTAACAAAGATTTTTACAACTAAAAACCACAGCGTGCTACGTACTCCCCCACTAATACAGGAATTTCGTCCTCGAAATTCGACAAAGCGTAAACGTCAAACTTAAAGTCACGCAAATAAAATAAGGCTTACATATGCCTACCCGTAGAATGCTACGATTGGGTGCTCATACACCCAATCCTACACGTATATACCCCTCAAATAAAGATACAATATATGTCCTAACTATATATATATATATATATGCATAACTATGAAAATAACGGCGTACCACGGTCTCTCACGAATCACCACTTAATTCTATCTCCAAAATACATAGCAAGCTTAAATCCTCAAATCAAATCTCATCACTGCATCGAAACTAGATATATCCAAAATTTATACTAATAATCTGCGATATAAGTATTGTTTTCAAAATCAACTCTAAGGATCCTCATATCAAGATTACTATTTCTAACCTGAATACCTACAACGTCCTTAACACAAAACTCCCCATCTCCAAGAAAAACAGCTAACACGTATGTTAGACCCAATACCTTAAGGAGTACGAATCAACAAAGGAGAATAAAGATCGGTAACGCGGAAGCTGAACGGACTCACAACCTACGAGACGTAAGACCATGCTCTGATACCATCTGTAACACTCCGCGCATTCTGGCGTCAACCTCCATCAAAATACACCGGACGTTACTAAATTAAATACCATTCTTAGCATGTGACAAATATATGAGACATTTAAAATTTTTCCACAAGATATCCTTAAATTTTCAATAAATATAACCATTCATGAAGTATTAAAATCCATCACCATACTATCTCCAAAATAAATTTAACTCAAATTTTATAAAATAATATCCAATAAATAATCCCAGTACAAATTTCTAACTGAAATCTATAAACAACTGTGGAACCGAATGGCCCACCAAAAATGCATAAATAAATGTCTCAAAATAAAATAACGTAATAGAAAGTAAATCGAAACTACTAAAGCAGATAAAATAAATCTCCAGTTGCGCTCCAAAGATCTCCAATAAATTCTAGGCAGCTACTCTAGTAACTATACCTGAAATGTTAGTCAACATAATGGGTTAGAGCCCACAGCATGAATACTAGATACTCTTCCCAATTAGGGTTCGTAAACCCATACAATAGCATTATACATGATAAACATAAAAATAGAGTATTTTAAAGTTAAATGAGAGATATGTATTAACATGCGAGTAAAATAACTACAACTATCTATCCATATCACTAAGGCATCCCAATGTGCAAGTCCAATTATGACATTTAGATCATTTAATTATGCTAAATCTATCAATTTAATTTAATTCACTTGACCAAATTATTATTGCAGCTGTGGGTACCTCGATTATTTATTTCGGCCCGGATGAGTAGCCCGATTAAGTCCGGACCATAACTAATTCAGTTATGACCCATTCAACCCCTAAAATATCTCAAGAGATATTCTAGGGATTATGGGTTAACATGGAGGAGTCCAACACCCCCACTCCCAGAAAAATGACATGTATATATCAAACCCTTAGCCCGGGGCAAAGGGCACTGTAACAACCCGCATAATTTTTGGGGTATTTTCGAAATAAAGAGCAAAATTAAATTTTGAGATAAAATTATTTTTATTGCTCAAATATGTTGGTTATTATTTTTAAAGGCGAGAATTTCAAACGATTTCCAAATCTAAATTAAAATGGAGTTTTAATTGAATTTTTATTATATAGAAGAGTCCTCAAAATATAAAACTCTCTTAGAGTCCTCAAAACATAAAACTTTATAGAAAAAAAATTATTTAAACATATTGAACGGTCTGATCGAGCTGAATTTTTTTCCTGTAGCTTCCTCTCGTCTTCAGCTAATTCTTTGTAAAATTTCATCCAATTCCAATGGTCCGATTGTCTGGAATAAGTTTTTTAGTGTTTGTATCTGATTAAAACTCTTTTCTTAATCAGACTCTTAATCCTTTATATATCAACAAATTCGTGGATGGACTTTTCAAATAACTTTTTTTCAAACTTTTCAACAATAAGACCTCTCCAAAATTACTCCCTTTCATCTACAAACCATAGCCCTAAACTTATTCAAGATTTCAACCTTAGATTAGAAGGCTTATTTGGCGTTTTCTCGAGTTTGGGCTAGAACGAAATTTGATTATTTTCGCGAGAAGAACGTGATGGTGTGAATATATTTTGAGGCTAAAATTATGTGATTATTTATGTTGGTTCTTTTTGGTAGTTTAAGGTATGGGGTTTTACACAATATGCTCCTTAATCTCGCGAGTGTTACTCCCTTTGATTTCATGTGATTATTAAACTCATATTTGAATTGCTAAATTCATTTGGAAATCGGGAAAAATATTGTTGGAATCTAATTCCGATTCATGTGGTATTATATTTGGTGTTGATCATGTTGTCATGAGATTTTAATATGGCACTGAAGTTGGACACCTGCCAATATTCCTTTTTTCGGATATGCTAGAAAAATGCATAGGCGCGGTACGATGGTGAGGCCTGGTGACCCGGTTAATGTGTTGTTGAGAAATTATATTGATACAATTTCTTATGAGATTCACTTTAATTTGAATATTCGTATTCATATTGTTACGTTTTATTCACCGCTAATATTTGTTGAGCATCTTTCCTGTCGTATTGTGTACTTCCCCATATTTTCTTTTAGTGGCAGGTTAGCTCAGATTTTGGGGCGCTATGGAGATTGATCTTAGCGAGGATTATTTTGGAAAGATTTTTAATACAAGATGAGAAGATTGTATTTATTTTGATGTATAGAGCATTGGAGATTTGTATTTATTTTTTGAGTTAGATGTTGTATTTGTAATTCGAGAGACTTGTTGTATTTATTTGAAGAGATTTGAGATTAGTGGTTTCTCTCTTATATTGTGGGTTTTTAGATGCTCTATACCTTATTTATATTGTGGATTTAGTTAGTGTTCAAAAGTAGAGCTCCGTTCGCTCTCCCCGGGCGGGCGGGGTGTTACAAGCACGCAATTATAACACTCCCCTAGAGTAAAGAGAAATATAATACAAAGAGAGCACCACCGTGGACGTAGGCCATTTTGCCGAACCACGTATATCTTGTGTTGTGTGTGATTGCAGTTGTTTTATGTTCTTTATTTATTCTAGTGATCGCATTTGCTTATTCTTTTGTGTTTAGATTTATTGTCACCATAATTGGCGCTGTCTCTGGAAAAAGATTGTTTTCCTTTAAGAAAGCCTTCACCAACAAGAACCTAGATAGTCTGGTCACAGCAGCAATGCCCCTCAAGTAGGGGATATTCAAGAGCAAGCAGCCCCTCGAAGGGTTAGATCTGAAGTTCGATGTTCCAATCCCAGGCCTCGCCCATAACGACAAGCTTCAGGGACCAGCCAGGTCCACGCAAGTCTCTAGGCTGATCAACCTCTATGAGGCCAGGCTCCAAGAGCAGGAGGAGTCCACTCGCAAGCAGGAGGGCGAGAACACTCAACTCAAGAGAAGGCTGGAGAAGATGGAGAGAGGAATCCATCGCAGCACGAGTCAACGCCACTATCGTACTCCTAGCCCTCAGGCGAGCAGGTCTCGCAGCCGAGGAAGGAGCCCTAGACGTGGATCTCAAAGATTTGAGGGGCACATATCAGATGATTACTTGCCCGAGAAATAATAATCAGTTCACCGTTGTAAGATTCCAGGCTGAGAAAACGACGACATACGAAATCTGGTCCGGAGGGAAACAGACCAACACCCCGCCATAGGGGTGCCAGGTCAACCAGAGAGCAAGCCGGGCGGGCTCTCAGACCCAGATGAAATCCCCTTTCTAAAGGGAGATAGAAGAAGAAGAAGCCCCTAAGAAATTTTTGATGCCTCAATTCTAGAGCTATGATGGTAAGACTGATCCTATTTATCATGTTAGGCAGTACAAGCAGGCCATGACCCTTTGGAACCATAAGGACGCGTTGATGTGCCGAATCTTTCCATCGAGCTTGCATGTTGTAGCTCAAAAGTGGTCTGAGGAACTCCCCCATAGATCTATCAGAAGTCTCGAGTCCTTGGAAGAACTCTTCACATCTCACTTCATTATCAGCAACTCCCATCCAAAGTGGATGGATGCTTTGTTCACAATGAAGAAAATGCCCTAGGAGAGCCTCAAAGACTATGCGAAATGATATCGGGAGTTATTCAACGAGGTCGAGGACTGCTCGGAGCAGGTCACCATGGCATCCTTTAAGATTTACCTACCCAACTCCTTCCTCTTACACCAGTCCCTCACTAAAAAAGAGGCCACTACCATTGACGACCTAATGGCTCGTATTGAAATATGCCAAAATTGAAGATGTGACCCATCTCAGTGCAGGGGAGAATGGCCACACCAACTTCGCTAGCAAGGGTAGCGATAAAGCTGAGAAGCAAAAGAGTGAAAGCAAAAATGGGAGCAAGAGCGGCCCCAAGAGTGGGAACAAAAATGATGCCTCAAAAGCATTTTAGGCAGTGAACACAGTTTTCAAAGAACCATTCTATAAGATTCTAGAAGAGATCAAGGACGAACCTTTCGTTAAGTAGCCCAGAAAGATGGGAGGAGACCCATCAAAAAGGAATAATGCACTAAAATGTTCTTTCCACAAAGAGGGTGGGCACAAAACCGAGCAGTGCAAGGACCTCAAGTCTCACCTTGAAGAGTTAGCTCAAACTGGACACTTGAACGAATTTATGGAAAAGAAGGCAGAGAAGGTCGCTGCCAATGGAGACCAAAGGACTGAAAACGTACTCAAGGAGGACGTCGGCCATGAGTTCGTAGTGATTCATGGGGCATCCAATCTAAATCAGATTCAGGGAAACTCATCTCGGATGGAAGTCAAAAATCTTACGGTAGTAATGCAAGATTTTCAAATCGATCCAGCTAAAATGCAAGTAAGAAAGAATCGACGAGAAGAGGACGTCGACTACTATAAGAATATTGTGTTCACGAATGAAGACCTAGTGGGAGTAAGGACCCCAAATCATGATGCCTTGATCATTACACTCAGAATAGCTAACTATGACGTCGACAAATTACTCGTCGACCATAGTAGCTCATCCAAAGTAATGTACCTCGACCTATTCAAAAAGTTGAAGTTAGCATCGCTAACTTAAAGGAAGCCACCGCTCCTCTAGTTGGATTCATTGGTAAAGTGACCATCCCTTTGGGAAAGATTGTACTGCCAGTGAGGGCAGGAAGTATCTCCAAGATGATCGAATTTCTGGGGGTCGACGACATTGACTCACCCTACCAGGCGATCCTTAGCAGAGGGTGTCTACATGCGACGAAGGCCGTCCCCTCGACCTACCATCAGAAACTCAAATATGTAACTGAGCGAGGAGTGATGGAGATCCATGGAGATTAGGAAATGGTGAGAAAGTGCTTTATAGAAGCTATCCACCCCAAACCGGAGAAAAAGGTCAAGAAAGCTAAAGAGAAGGTTGAAGAACAGGAAGGTTTGATACCTTCCAAATAGCAGGTAAAATATGGAAGACCTGGAGTGGAGGAGACCAGGCTCCTCCCCTCTGAGCTGGTCGTTGAGAACCTGGAGGAAGTCGCAGCCGGCGGTAACAACAAAGGTAGGATGTTCTTGATCGGAGCCTCTCTCACAGATCGAGAGAAGAAGGAATTGACAGTAATTTTGTGGAATAACTTGGACATTTTTGCATGGGAACCATACGAGCTGCCTGGGATTGATCCCAGTGTGGTTTGTCATCAGCTGCACGTTGACCCGACTTTCAAGCCGATCTCACAAAAGGCACGACGAACTGCACCTGAGAAGGCCATAGCTGTGGAGAATGAAGTGGAAAAGATGTTGGATGAAGGATCCATACGTGAAGTTCAATTCCCTAAGTGGTTATCCAACCCAATAGTGGTCCCGAAAATCAATGGAAAATGGAGAGTCTGCATTGACTTCACCGACCTTAACAGAGCTTTCCCTCAAGACACTTTTCCTCTCCCAAAGATTGACTAGTTGGTAGATGCCACAGCAGCTCATGAAAGAATGAGTTTCCTAGACGCATACTCCGAGTATCACCAAATCCCTCTACACGAGCCATATCAAGACAAGACAACATTCATCACCACCATCGGGTTGTATTGCTATAAGGTCATGCCCTCTGGGCTCAAAAATGCGGGAATAACTTACTAGCGGTTGATCACCAAAATGTTCAAAGACCAAATGGGAAGCACCATGGAGGTCTACATAGATGCTATGCTCGTCAAGAGCAGTCTTAAAGAAGACCACCTCTCTGACCTATGAAGGACTTTCAAAATCCTCAAGAAATACCGAATGAAGCTTGACACAAGTAAGTGTTCCTTCGGCTTCCAGTTGGCAAAATTTCTCAGGTAGTTGGTTAGCGAGAGAGGCATTGAAGACAACCTAGACCAGATTAACGCCATCAATAGGGTGCAGCCCCCCCACGTACAATAAGAGACGTGCAGAAGCTAACGGGGATGATTGCCTCCCTAAATTGGTTCATCTCGAAGTCATCCTAAAGGTGCCAGCCATTCTTCTAGTTTTTGAAGAAAAGAAAAAATGTGGAGTGGAACGAGGATTGCTCGAAGTCATTAGATGAGCTAAAAGCTTACCTCAGTACACCAGCCTTACTCATAATACCTCAAGAGAATGATTCCCTGTACCTATACCTCTCAGTTTCCATCCACGCTGTCAGTTCTGCACTGGTATGCGAAAGAACGGGAATCCAGTACCCAGTCTATTACGCAAGAGACTCTCTTGGATGCCGAACAACGATACCTACCATTGGAAAAGCTCTCCTTTTCACTAGTGGTAGCCTCAAGAAAATTGAAACATTATTTCGAAGCCCACTCCATCATTGTACTTACGTCCCACCCTTTCAGAGCAGTACTACGAGAGGCAGACCTATCAGGCAGATTATCAAAATGGTCAGTCGAGCTCGGGCGATTCGACATTCAGTTCCAGCCAAGGAATTCTAGCAAAGGACAAGTCCTCGCTGACTTCATCGTGGAATTTATAGGAGAACACCCTTGCGATCCAACTCAAACTATTGATAAGCAGGAAGTTCCCTCGGCATCAGGCATCTGGAGACTGTTCGTTGACAGTGCTTCCAACTCCAAGGGGGACAGGAGTAGGCATCGTTCTGATTACCCCTGAAGATGAAATACTCGAGAAAGGAATCAGTCTTGGATTTGAAGCCTCGAGCAAAGAAGCAAAATATAAAGCACTGATAGCAGGCCTATAGAAGGCACACGCGCTGGGGGCAAAGCAACTCCAAGTGTTCGGCGACTCACAGCTGGTCTCCAGCCAGATAAGTGGTGACTTCAATGCTAGGGATGAGAGGATGGCGGCCTACCTCGCTATAATGAAGAAATTAATGGCTAACTTTGAAAAGGTCAGCGTCCAATAATTTCCTAGAGGATAGAACAACCATGATGACGCCTTAGGGGCCTTGAGCTCAGCGATCAATTATGACTTGAAGAGAACAATTTCGATTGACTTTCTCGCCCAGCCAAGCATCAACCAGATCAATGAACTGCCAAACGTGGCACATGTTCTCTAGATTGAGACAACTCCCAGTTGGATTGACCCCTTACGGGATTATTTGAAGGACGGTGCACTACCAGATGATAAAAAGAATGCTCATCAGATATGAGTCAAAGCTGCTCACTTTCACTTACCTCTTGAGGGAAAGCTCTACAAAAGATATTTCACTGGTCCTTACCTCCAATGCGTTCGCCCGAAGGACATCGATAAAGTTTTTCACATTGGGGGCAGATCGCTAGCTTTTCGAGCAATAAAAAAAGGCTACTATTGGCCATACATGCAGAAAGACGTTGGAGTTTATGCTCGTAAATACAAAAAATGCCAACTTCACGCTCCTATGGTTCACCAGCCAGCCAAAGAACTGAAGTCACTTACCAGCCCATGGCCTTTCACACAATGGAGAATGGACATCGTAGGCCCCCTTCCTACTGTAGCCAATAATCGTAAGTATCTGTTAGTCGCAGCAGACTACTTTACCAAATGGATAGAGGCAGAGCCATTGGAAAACATTCGAGACACAGACATGATAAGATTCATATGGAGGAACATTGTCACTCATTTTGGGATCCCCAAGACCATCATCACGAACAACTAAAACCAAATTGAAGAGGCCTCTTTCAGGGTTTTTGTAGCGACCATGGGATCGAACACTACTACAGTTCTGTAGAATACCTCAGAGCAACGAACAAGCCAAAGCTTCCAACAAAATAGAGATCGATGGATTGAAAAAGTAATTAGAACGAGCTAAACGGGCATGGGTAAACGAACTACCCCACATTCTATGAGCTTATCGCACTATCCCACGACGAGCAACTAGGGGAACCCCGTTCGCACTAACTTATGGTATGGAGGCAATCATCCCTTTGGAACCCGGCCTCCCTACCATATGGTCTACTCTGGTCGACCTAGGCCAGAACGATACAGCATTGCTTGCTGAACTTGACCTAGGATGAGGAGTGAAGAGATCTAGCTCTAGTGAAATTAGCTGGTCATCCGCAACAGCTAGCCAGGCACTACAACAAGAAGGTTAATCCAAGAGCATTCCATGTTGGGGACTATGTCCTAAGGAAAGTTCTTGGCAGCGCTGTAAAACCATCGGATGACAAACTAGGGCCAAACTGGGAGGGACCATTCAAGGTGATAAGAGACGACCTACAAGGATCCTATCACTTAGAAACTCTCGAGGGTAGGGAAATACCTAGAGCTTGGAATGCATCCAATTTGAAGAAATTCTACTTCTAGTTTTTCTTTGATCTTTTTTAACCCAATGTCAAAATTTTCAATTCGTTTATGATTAATAAAAATTAGTTTGGCAGTAGCATTCTATGAAGTGTTGATTTTTCTCAATTACATTATAATTCATGCACCTTTTCCAAGTGATAGACTCTCCTCTTAACATATAAAAGCAGGGTATTACCCTCCTTAGGTTTTGATCATCAAACACGAATAACCTCCTAGCATTGCCCCTTATAATATATGAAGCCCTATAGGGGACCTTTAGGCAGCACGACCAACCCAGGTTGGTCGCCAATAATGTTTGGCTAAAAAAACTGCTCGGATGGAACATACAACACCATGCGTGTCCTCACCATTGCCACAGTTAGATCTAAGGAAGTGTGATGACACAACCTAAAAGGCAAAGTGAGGCAGAATGGTATCCTATAAGCATACTAGACTGGGGGGATACTCACTCAATAAACCAACTCTGCCTATATCAAATCTAGTCGGCAAATAAGAGCCTAAGATAGTCGAACAAGATATCAACGAAGTAAAAAATACACAATACATGTTTAGTCAACGAATTGACCAAAACATAACTATTTTATTACATCATTACATATACAAAGAGTTACATGTGATGAGAAAAATAAATCCTAATGAGAATCAGGACTCCGAGCAATATAGTCAACCACTTATGCTCTTCGGCCATCATCTGGACGAGGAGTTAATTCCTCCTCGACTTCATTTGAATTTGGTTCCAACAGTTGCCTTGGGATGGCATCTATGGGAACCCATTGATCATCCCTTCTAAATGGGTTCGGCATCAAAGTTGAGGGGGAGATCTCACGATGATACCAGAGGACAAAGTTCCTAGGGACCTGCAACTCCATAAGAGCACTCAACCATCCTCTAATGAAGGATAACTCTTCAACCTCCCCCAACTTTGTTGGAGCATCGGTCCAACCATGATCATAACCATCATCCCACAGTCGCCGAGGACCTTTCTTGAACTAGTGCCTCAACAAGGTAACATCTCTTTGAAGACTGACAACTATCACATACGCCCAATGAACATCACTTCGAAGCTCGACAATCTCCCTAGCCGAACCACTATCATCAGTACCAAATCATGAGCCGGTCGATGAATATGAACTATGCAAAACTCAAGGAGCAATGCTCGGCACATTCTCCCTAAGTCATGAGAATTCTCTCCTCAAAGCATCGTTCTCTTGTTAAAGTACCTCTCCAACTTGATTGACCTTGGAGGGATCCAAAATCTTGGCTTTCAGAGCATCCACTTCTTCTTGAACAGAAGCACTGATCTCCTCCATCTCCTGGAGCCTATCCTTCATCTTGGCAAGGAGCTCTGACTGGTCCTTATAGTCTTGATTCCTCGACCTAAGAGACTTGTAAATCCTTACAAAGGCTTTGTGAACTCGATTTCTCACGTCGGGTCCAAGAATTTTTCCTAATTGAGAGGTAGCAGGAATATACTCCTCAACATCGATGAGCTACAAACCATATAAGCATTAAAGAACAAATAAATCAGTACGCGGAAGGTAACTGAATTTCATTTCATTTAAATAAGGTTCAAAGTACATCATCAAAAAGAAAGAACAATAAAAATACAAAGGTCTCCCTAAACATGACTAGCTGGAAACCTCAATCTGCTCTGATGCCGCTGGTTGCTTCCTCTTGTCTACGGCAGCTCTAGGTATGCCTCCCTCAGATGGAGCAGTCACCGTCCCTTGGTCAAGAGGAGTACCAACAGAAATGGTCTGGATAGCTAGAGTACCTTCATCGATAGCAGGAGCAGGCGTCTCATCCATAGTAGGCTTGGGGCTAGGGTCATGCTCGTCAAAGAGGGGGGAGTCAATATCCACCTCGATAACAAGCAAGGCCTTGTCCCAACCCTTATTGAAATTGAGACGACTAATCTAGCCAATCTGAACCTCAGTATCCTCGTACACTGTGACCCATCCAGTGTTGTACGAGCTCTCCTTGAGGGTGGCGGCCTCAGATTCCACCTTCTTCACCTTCCCAGCAAGCACCCTATTCTCCTCAACTATAGCTAGCTTGCTCGTGCAGACCAAGTCATAGGTCTGCCTCAGCTCTTCAAGATCCTTGATTTCCTCCTCTTTCTCTTTATTGGCTTGAGCCAAGGTGAGGTCAGAAGACTTTTGAAAAGACCTGAAAGTCTTCAAGCTAGCCTCCAGCTCGGCATTTTTCCTGTCCAGCTAAGCATTCTTCCTCGCCAACGCATCGCGACTGCAGTAAAGGACGGTGAAATCAGACACAAACTGTAGAGTAAAGGAAAACATTAGCAGAGAAAGTATTGAAAAGAGCATTTCAAGAAAAGAAAGGTAAAAATAGGCTTACCAAGGCTAGTCCCTGACTCTCCTTTAGGGCTAACTGGTCGATCCCTATGTTTATCGGCCTTTAGCGATCAGTTAGCAGCACTGCTCTCTCAAGCACTATCGGAGCTAATTGAGGGGTAAGAGCAACAGAAGCCCCCTCAGCCAGAGCAAACACGAGCACCCGAGAGTGCCATGCCTTTGTCTTCATCTCTTCTCTCCTCTTCTCTTCTTCTCTCTCCTTCTTCTCCCTCTCTATCCTTTTTCTCTCTTCCACCTTATTCTCCTCCTCTTCCTTCTCTCTCTCTCTCTCTCTCTCTCTCTCTCTCTCTCTCTCTCTCTCACTAGTGCCTCCTCCTTTTTCTCCCTCTCTTGCTCATGAGCAACAGTCTGGGAGCCAGTGGTAGTATCCCCTCTCCTAGATTTCTCATTCTTCAACTCGCGAGCAAGGAACACATTGTCTTCATCATTATCTTAGATCAAAATTTTCCTAGGAGGAGCCATATCTTCCTCACTGGAGCTACTTAAATCCTCTGAATCCTCCGGAGCCTCTGAACCCTCCTTTGAGCTGGAAGATTTTTCACTACTGGAGCTTTCCTCACTATAATCACCTTCAACACCACCCCTGTTATCTCCCTCACTCTCTTCACCCAAGATGCTTTCCTCCTCGTCTAATTGAATTGGGTCAGCAGCAACCTCTTCTGTCATATCTAGCTGAGGAATGCTATCCATAGGTCGTGCGATGAAACTAGACCCCATGTTCTTATACTGCAAAAGGAATGATGCTGATCGAGGATGTTCACCGTCAATCAAATAATCCCTGATCTTCCAAGCCTTGACCAACTGAGCAGCTCGAGTCTCGTGAAGAGCAGGTTCTGAGTTCTTTGTCTTCACTGAGAAAAGAAAGGAGGAAAACATAAGATATGCAGTACATTAATAGAGAATTAATGAACATAATAAGACCTATGTCTACCTATATATTCCTCCCCGTAAAAGGGAATCACATGTATCTGGGACCTCTCCCCTTTAGTATGGGGAGGGTACTGCCAGTTCCTGGAAATAAACCCATCTTACTAATAGTCCTTGTGGGAATCAGGTAGATTGACTACCAATACCCTATAAGGACTCTTATCCTCCAGATAAAGAATACCAGGGCTTGTTCGAGAGAAAGAATAACAATAGCAAATTTCAGCAATCCCTAGATTGGTGCCATAGAGCTGATTAATTCTATGTATACCATTGACAATTTTCCAAATATCTGGCTAGCATTGTGTAGGAACTATATAGAAGTAACTAAAAAAATGCAAAAATAAATGATTTGGGGGGGAAAGTAAGACCACCCTGAGACAACAGAAGAACATGTATCCAATGACCATCCTCAATATCTCTAACATTATGAGGAAAAGGGGAACATTCAATATCTAACCAGTCTAGACTATTGTAGAACGTCCTAAAGTCAGCTATTGACCTATTGCCTATTTTTGCCATCAGACAAGAAAAACCCTAACAGCGATAATGAAGAGATTCCAACAGAAAAAGAAAATATAGGGAGTATGAAGAACTTACGAAGTAAGAATCAGATTGGGATATGCAAGGCCACAAGCAAAGAAGATGGGAAGACAAGAAAGAAGCTTGAAGATGAAAGACGGGACTTGGAAGTAATAAAGCACAGTAACAAGTTGGAGAAATCTAGAGAACTCAAAGAAGTTTGAAGCGACATTAGGGAATGACCTCTCCAAATCGGTTTAAACCCTCTCAATCATGATGCACAGGAAACGAAGCTAGTCTACCGCCTAAATCTGCTCGAGAAAGACGCTTCAATCCCAAGGTGCTACGTGATTCACAAAAATGCCACTAAAGCTATCATTTAAAATTATTGAGCCCAAATTGTGACCCAAAATTTTTAGGAGAAATTGTCGGTACCTCGATTAATTATTTCTGTCCAGATGAGTAGCCCGATTAAGTCCAGCCCAAAGTCTAGAGGCCTCGTGCATAACTGATTCAGTTATGACCCATTCAATCCCTAAAATCTCTTAAGAGATATTATAGGGATTATGGGTTAACGTGGAGGAGTCAAACACCCCCATTCCTTAAAAAATGGCATGTATATATCAAACCCTTAGCCCGGGGCAAAGGGCACGTAATTGTAACACTCCCCCGGAGTAAAGAGAAATGTAATAAAAAGAGAGCGCCACCGTGGACGTAGGTTATTCTTCCGAACCACGTATATGTTGTGTTATGTGTGATTGAAGTTGTTTTATGTTCTTTATTTATTTTGGTGATCGCATTTGCTTATTCTTTTGTGCTGAGATTTATTGTCACCACAATAGCGGTATCCTCATAGCCAGTCGACCTTTTTATTGGTCCTGCACTTATTTGGGCCTGTCTACACCACACACATTCCCCTCGCCATAGCCAGCCGACCTAATTTTGTTATCCCTTCACTTATTGATGAGGTTCCATACACGAAACATCACAATAGCCAACCAACCCGTATTCTATCAGCCTTGCACTTATTGTTGACGCCAATACACACCCACGCTGCTATAGCCAACCAACCCGTATTCTTTTATCCCCACACTTATTGGCGATGTAAATTCATTTTAATACTCATTTATTATCTTAGGCATTAATTCACAAATTTCTCATGTTCTCATTATTTTCTATAAGTTCCACCCTTTTGTTGGAATCCAATTCCTCAACTTACCTCTAGTCCCATACCCAGAGGTCTCCAAAATGAAAGCTGAAAACGTGAGTAGACAAATTGTATCAGAAAATAAATCCTTGAAAAATCAGGATCACGCAGTAAATTAGCGTAACCCGCTCTGATACCAATTTGAAAAACCCGAATAGGTTCGGTGTGTGATAATTGATTTAAATTAAATTAAATTCGCAAGATTCCAAGTAACCCTTATTTAATTCGAGTCTATTTAGAAATATCCCATAAACAAACAACTACGTGTGTGTGTGTCAAACCATAAATAAAGCATGCGACACAAAGTTAAGGAAAAATCCCCGCAGGGCAAAACCTTTTATTTCACTATAATAAGTAAATCGCAACTTACACAGATTACAATGAAATACAGTGACACACGAATACCCGCAGGCGTCGGTCGGTGTCGTCAGTAATAAATCCACACGCAACAAACCCACATGAACCTCAGTCCAATCAACAAAGGAAGAACCGCAGAACTCCTCAATGACACGCATCCATAAAACTTTGTAGAGACTCCCTCAGCAATGACACGCAGCCCTCGGTTGCAAAGATCTCTCCACAAAGGTTTGAACAAACACAAGGTTGTGTTCTTGGGTTACCAAAAAGATTCACAAAGGTTTGGCAATTGTGTGAATCAAAACATGAGTCTTGGGACTCAAAAAATATGAAGACTAGAGTAATTGGGACTCTCAAAAACGTCTTCCAAAGTCTTGCAAAACAGCTCCCCCGAAGTTGGTTTTTATAAGGAAACCAAAAGAGTTTTAAAACTTGGGGACTTTTGCAGCGTCAGGTACCCCGAACCGGTTCTGGGGTACCCCGAACTGGTTCCCCCCCGAATCGGTTCCCCCTGCGTTTTGGGGTACCTCTCTGGTTTGGGGATAAAAAAAATCAGCATTCTTTAAGGAATTTTCTCCATCTTCAAAAGGTCATAACGCCTTCACCGTAGCTCGGATTGAGGTACCGTTTCTTCCAGTATCTTCGTTGTGGTGAGATCTTCAACTTTACAGTTGACCAGACCTCCGGACTATGGCTGTAAAATTACGAAAATGCCCTTGAACTCTCCTATCGTGCCTTTTTTCACTATTTTGACTTCCCTTGCGTACCACTTGCATTAAGTCCCTAAAATCGTGGAACGCGAAGTCGTTGAGGCAGATGTGGGACACATTAATGGAGATGTTGAATGATTGATTCCCGAAATTCGGATAGAGGCCGTCATGTGAGATTGTGAGGTGACGTGCCAAATGTAGCGGCGTACGACATACATAAATGTAACATGTTGGACATGAGAAAAATGTCCTTACAAAAGCATAACCTAGCCTAACATTTAGGAAGAAAACCTACCACTATCGACCACCTAGCCTTGCACCTAGTCTCATGATTCAACGGAAATGAAGTACAAATCATCCCCAACCCGAAATTATCCATCCATAGAATCCCACACTATCTAGTCCCATATCTAGAAAGCGTTACCAATGGTTAAGGCCTACCTTCTAGTCCCATAGATTGTAAGAAACATAAAAATAAGATGAGAGCACTAACTACCCCAATAATCCCATCATCCCCGCGGTGCCAAGTTTTAATAACATAATAATCACAAATGGAAAATTTTCAACTTATCACAACAATTTTGTAAATTCATCGCAAGAACACTAGTTATCTAATTTATGTTCGTTTAATTAACATTAATTAGACAATTTGTTTTCTCATCAATTTATCGTATTTATATTCACATGCATGTTTTTGGGAGCATACAATAATAAATCTCTATTCTAGAAGATGCACAAAATTAAATTGATTTTATATATCAAAATCAATTTATAAAATCCCTACACTTTATTCTACATGAGAACGTCATAATTTCTAATAGATTCCCAACCTCTAACCTAAGCATGCAAGGGTTTTGAGTCTTAAATCATATTAGAGATTTGAATAAAAATAGTTCCAAATTTAGTTTCACTTTCCCTAATTAGTCTTTGTAATTTATTCGAAGAAAATAATAATTATTAGTGTTTAGGAAACATTTAAAACGCATAATACCAAAGGGGAATAATAGAAGTATTCATGCCTGTAAAGAAGCTATCTTGTAAATATATATACATGGTTTCTTTCCTCTCGTGAAAATAATAAAGACACCTTCTTGGTTGTTCTTGAGAAAACTTGATTTGGATCTTCAAAGCTTAGGTTCAAAGTTGTGTTTAATGGATTTTAGGTTTTGCAGATGAGATGAGATAATAAATTGGGAGGATACTACTTTTGAGAAGGGTTAAAAGTGTTTTAAAAGTTCTAAACCCATCGCTTTATGTTTATATACCAAAAAGAATGAGTCTTAATCAAACACAAGCACTCAAAAATTCATTACAGACGGTCGGACAATCAAAATTATCTAAACTTTTGATATGTTGTAGCTGATAGCGAGAGTAAGCTGTCGTAAAAAATTTAGCTCAATCCAACGGTCGAATTTTTATTTTTTTATTTTTCCCCCTTAGGTCGAATCCTCCCCCTATTTTTATATAAAAAGTTGTAATTTACTAATTTTAATCCCAATTTCAATTCCACTTAGAACTTATTTTTATATGCAAAACCCAACATTTTTACATACCAAAATGAAATAGATCCCAAAAAAATATTTTTTTGAAATTTTTAATTTAACAAAGAATTTAACGGCTAAAAAATCACGGGGTGTTACTCAAGCATCCCCAAAAGAGTCACCCATAGATGATCTTAAATGTATTATCAAACACTAACGGGACTCTCTCATACGTCATTTGGTATTTCTATGATACTAGCGACCATATATTCGCCAATTCGGATGTCGATTAGGCCGGGGATGTAGATGAATATAGGAGCACTTCGGGTAGATGTTTATATTTTGGTACTGATCTTGTCTCGTAGATGAGCAAGAAGAAGAACTCCATCTCTTTATCCACTACGAATGCTGAGTACATCGTCGCCATGAGTTATTTCACGTAACTCTGGTCGGAGAAGCAGATACTGAAGGATAGTGGGATATCACAAGACACCATGACTGTTTCCTGTGATAACATGAGCACGATACACATATCCCGCACTCCAGTCCAGCATTCGTGCACCAAACACATTAGGATCGTGCATTTTATCTGAGTCCTAGTAGAGGAGAAAGTCGTATCCTTGAGTTTTGTGACCATTGACCTCCAATTAGCCGACATTTTCACGAAACCTTTAGACGCCCCTAGATTCGAGAGTCTGAACAAGTCTTTAGGAATCTGCACAGTTGACTGAGGGTTGGTTACTTTGTCTAGTATAGGATGTGTTTTCACGTACATATTCTTGGTTCCTATCGCTAGAATGTATCATTTATATTATTCCTGTATGATTTTTTCCTTTTTCATATTCTAGAAAAATCCAAAAAGTTTTTTATTTTTATTTTTTAAAAATTGGAAAGATATAAAAAGATTTTTGGTTTTTAAGAAAAGAGAAAAATAAAAAAATATTTTTGGTTTATCAAGGAAAAATGAAAAATACGAAAAGATTTTGTT
This sequence comes from Sambucus nigra, assembly GCA_949130495.1. Classification (NCBI taxonomy): domain Eukaryota; kingdom Viridiplantae; phylum Streptophyta; class Magnoliopsida; order Dipsacales; family Adoxaceae; genus Sambucus; species Sambucus nigra. Next base: position 91,220,258 of record OX422216.1, on the reverse strand, counting down.
TTTAAAAATTTTAGAAAAACACACACAAAAAAATTGTTGTTTGTTTACACCTTCTATGGAAGAACATTTAGGATGTCCAAGTCACCACAGCATTCCATTATCCACGTACTATTAGGTAGTGTTTTGAGACAACGTCATTTCATCCATGTGCTTTGTAATGTTTGGAGTCATTGAGATGTAATTAATGATTACTTTCTATTTATTTGACTCATTGTCTCCTTTAATGCACATATGCACGGATTTATTTGTTTTTTGTACTTGTCTATCACATGTTGGTCAAAATGTTTTCATCTCAATCCTATCTTAAAATGAGCGAAATATGATAAAACGAGTAAATTAAAGTAGTGCATATAAGAACCGTTGCCCGTGAGAGTTTAATTAATATTGAAAAAAATAATGAGTGAACATGAAAAAGGGCTGCGAGAGGCATGTGAACTCGTTGTGAAAGCCACCATTTAAAAAGAGACCAAGAAAAAATTAATGCAATAAGAAAAAAACTAAAACATACAATCTAATATCCCCCAAACCCTCAAATGGAAATATCAAAATGCATGTCTTGAAATCTTCAAAATCTTCAAAACTTCAAATCTCCAAAGTTTCTTTGTTATCATCGGGGGTTGCAAATATAAAATTGTACCTACACACATGAGATAAGAAACAAATACTCGCGATGCACAAAAGTTTGAAATAAAATGATAAATTAATTAAGCACAAGAAAATCATGAAATATGAAACTCTCCCACTCCCCCATAATTCGTTTTCCCACTTGTATGATGTCCCAAATAGATAAGGAAAGAAAACATAAACAAGAAATACGAAGTGTGTCACAAATAAAACTTCTCTTTTTGAATTTTTCAAAATTTTCCTAACTAGAAAAAAAATGCATTATTATTTATGAGGGTGTTTGGTTGGAAATCAACGAGCTTGCACGTCCTGACAAAGTCTCAAAAAAGCATTACATCGTTTTTGATGTTATTTATGTGGAAATCATTTTTAGACATTGATTTATAGAATAGATTGAGTCAATTTCATATAAATTCACCTTTTTACACCTAAAGACGATTTGAGTTCATTCGTTAGGAGTATCCATAATTTTGAGTTCATTCCGATATTTTAATGTATGTATCGGCATAGCCACATGGGGAGATTTGTAAGGACATAATCTTGTCTTTGTCCACTAGAATCTAGGAATTATTGGAGTTGTCATAGATCACATATGATATGACGTATACCGATACATTGACACATCTACACACGATCATCCATGACGTCCACTATCCGAATCATTGGAAACATACTCATTATCACGTATCCATCATCTTCAATGTGCACCACGTTCAACTTCAATCGGTCTCCACTACTCCACTACATTAATGGTATTATTTTATTTGGAGTTCTTAATATTCACATTTATATTTGGGAGATATTTTATTCGATTTAACAACTAAGTTTATTTTATCAAAAATAAGGTTGGGATTCAAAATAAAATAATTTTCGCCAACGGTCATTCAGACAATATGGCAATGCCATTCAAACGACATGCATATGTCGTTCGAATGATTGTTTGATTCCCTTGATCGAATTTGGATCAAACGAACCCGTACTTTTTTGGTTTTGAGTTGGTCATTTCTTAGGTCGTTCGGTCCCTCATCTAACGACATCTTGATGTCATTCTAATGACCCTGAGAAGTCTTATGAATGACATGCTGCTACCTTGAATTTTTTATTTGCCTATAAATACCTTCTTTTGCTAGGTATTTCGTAAGAGTTTTTAACTCCACCTTTTGCAGACCTATTGCACTTTAAGTCTTCACTTTTAAAGGCTAAAACCACTTTTCATTCACTCAATCCTCTCATATTATATTTGTGAATCATTGAAAACCCCTCATAGACATATTATCTTATCTTGGAGTAATTATTGTGGGGAAGCTCTCTCCATTGTTGTTATTGGAGTTCTCGTGGGAGTTCTTGCTGAAGACAATGAACCGAGGCCTGCGGGAGATCTTGATAAAAATACTTTTCGTTACTATATGCAATAGTGATCTTGTTTGCACTAAGAAGAAGGTTTTCTCTGAATAACATTGTTGGTTTTGTAGTGGAGAAGCAAAAGATCCGTGTTCAACATCGTACATGTTATAAGCTATATCAGTGGACACTGAGACATACGTTGATGCGTGTGTTGTGGACGAGCATCATGGAAGGACTTTATACGTGAGCACTGTGAGAGGAGTGGTTGAAGATCAGAAGAGAATCAAGTCTCGTGGGGATCGAGTCGTTGAGTAAGACTTGTGTTCGTTCGTTGTAAATCCACATTCATAGTGATTGTCTGACTTGGGTTGTCCGAGTTTTTTCCCATTGTGGTTTCCTCGTACATCCAGAGTTTTGAGTATTCTTTACTTTAATTTACTCTCTTTAATCACTAGATGCATGTTTAGGATTAATTAAGATAAAATTTGGTTAAGTTATAATTGATTCACAACTTGATGCGAATTAAAAATTGGAAAAAGGTTTTTCATAAAAAGTTGATTGTTTTGTCATCCTTAAAACACTTTCCGCATAAGATAGAAAATAAGGAACCCATAAGGTTGAGCAAAAATCATAGGTGCATTCAATAATTTTTACTTGGGACGATTAGGAAAATTGTTGATGATTTTGTAATTTCATTATCTGAATACCTTACCACTAAACATCTTGGTTGCATTATTGAAATAATTACTAACTAAATATTGTTATCAATTAGATGATAATTTTTATGCTTTGGATTCATGCCTAATACAATTTCTATAAGGGGACCAAAAATTAGGGCACTATGAAATTATGAGAACTTAATAGTGCAATTACTACAACTGTGAACACGATAATAATGTAGAGCCATATAAGATAAGAAAAGACCATGCATATGGAGATGAAGGTTTGAATTTTGAGTTTGATTTGTGCTGCCATTATTTTTTTTCAAGAAGAATTGTTGAAATAACAGAGTAATATTAGCTCATAAATTTCATGCTAATGCGTTGAAAAATTGTCACAAGAAATAAATTAGGCCAAGTGCCATAACAAACAAACTGAATTGATATGTATCATTGCTTACAAGAATTTGCAATAAAAAAACATATATTAGATGAACTTGCTCCGAGTCTTATTTTGATCAGGGTCTGATTTCATAATTAGATCTTGGCTTGATTTTGATTAGGGTTTGATTTCAACTCTTTTCGAATCATTTTCTAGCCAGACCTTAGGTAACTCCTCTTCTCGGATCGTTATGCTTCTCCAATAACCAGGTAAGGATTTTTAGTGCTTTGTTACTTTTTCTTACCTAATAATAACTTCTGCATGACCAAAATTCCATTAATGTAATTATATTGATTACTTCGCTTTCTATTTCTGTACATGAAGGAATAAAAATATTATGGTCTATTCATCCCAAATGTTATCTATGAATATGCATGTGATTTGTGATCTGTTATTTTAACCCTTTAATTTATCGTTTGATTTATAATATAAATGATACATAATGTTGATCCCATTCCTTCATTAAAAAATGAATGGTTAAAATATAATCTCTCCAATCCACTAATTCACAAGTTGTTTTCTACTATTTGATTTGGATTTGAGTTTGATTTCAACCAGGGTATGATTTATTAATTAGGGATTGGTTTGGTTTGGGTTTTGGTTTGATTTCCTTGAACAAAAGGTATTCTTATTAATCTAAGTCATCACAACTTTCTTCGCTTCATATAAATACATGGGAGTAAAAAATTATATGGCATGTTTTAAGTCATCTATTGAGTTAAATATATAAAATCATTTATTTGATTATTTGTTAATGAGTTCGACAAAGTTACTGAGCTTGTTAGAGTATTGGTTAGATGAATCATTATTAAAATTATATGGCACTTTTTTTTAAGAAGTGCATAATGTCCTAAATATTAAACAAAGGATGGATGGATGAGAGGAACATAGTAAGCGAGGTTTACATAAATGGAGTAATTTCTTTCCTTGATTTTGCAATTGCAAACAATGGATATCATCTCTCGACATTTCGATGTCCATGTGTTAATTATCGAAATAAGAAGAGGTTGAGTGCGTCAGATATCAAGAGTCATTTGATTCGGCATGGTATAGACACGACATATACTACATTGTTTTAACGCAGTGAAATAAGATCCTCTAACTCCCCGAATATCGCTATAGATACTATTGATTATGAAGGACAGATTGAAAATAATGAGAACATTAATAATGAAAGGCTTTAAGACTTAGTTAACATGTTCTACGTAGTGCACCAACAACATTGTGGAGCACCTGACCAGTCAGAAAAATTGCATGTTAATAATGAGAAGTATGAAGAGTACGATAGATTAGCGATTGAGAAATTGTACCCTTCATATGATGGTCCTGAGACTACTCTCTCTGTAATTGTGGAATTGCATAGATTGAAAAATCGGTTTGTTTGGTCAGGAAATAGCATTAACGTTCTATTGTCGATTGTAGAATGGTGGCTTCCAAAAGAAAACACTTTACGAGAAAATTATCTGCAAATAAAGAGAATTATGACAGACATAGGGATAAGCAAACTACATTCATGCCTATGAGAATAACATTATTTGGTACTGAAAAGATAACGAAGACTTAGAAGCATGTTCTCAGTGTGGGGACCCAAGATATTTAGTGACGACGAGGAAAGGAAAAGGGTATGCAAAGAATCAATGAAAGTATTGAGACATTTCCCTTTGATTCTAAGGCGAAGGAGATTATACACTATAGATTGGATAGCGCATGAAATGATATGGCACCATCGAGCAACAAGTTAATGGGATAATCAACGACATCCTTATGATTCATCCCAGTAGAGGATGCTAAATAGTAAATGGAATGATTTTTCTAAAGAAGGGAACAATGTGTGGCTTGATATAACTACAAATGGGTTTAATCCCCATGGTATACAATCTAGTTGTTATAGTTGCTGGCCAATTGCGACTGTACATTATAATGTGGGCCCATATTTGTGCTCGAAGCATGAGTTTCAAATATTTTCTTTGTTGATTCTTGGGCCCAAGGCACCGGATTAAGACATTGATGTTTTTCTTAGACCGTTGGTAGATTAATTGAAGCAATTATGGGATGGAGTTCCAACTTTTTTCATGCACAAGATGGAACAATTTACATTTAAAGCTATGTTAATATGGGGGATTCATGATTTTGCCGCATATGGAAACTTATCTAGATGTATAATACATGGCTACAAAGCATGTCCTATTTATGGAGATGAAACACCATCAATTCAGTTACCTAATAGCGAGAAGATAGTTTACAAAAACTATTACATGTTTCATAACATAAATCACCCATTTTGGAGTGGTAAGGGTTTGGGACTTAAATCATAAGAACTTAGATTTCCCTCGGTTCGATTTAATGGAGATGCACTTGTGCAAAAGTTGAAAAAAAATCCAAGTATGCACCTGGTAAAGCCTCAAACGATCCATCTGAGAAGCGTGAGTCTGATAGTGTGAATGAAAGTGACAGTGTTGAAGTTAAAGAATCATGGTATAAAAAATCCATTTTTACTTGGAATACTGGATACATCATCAAGTTTGACATGTCCTTGATGTGATGCACATTGAGAAGAACATTGTAGAGAATTTAATATACATAATTCTTGGTGCTAATAAAATAAAGGATATAGAAAAGGGCCAATTGGATATGAAGGAAATGGGCATACGTAGCAGTCAATGGATTAAATTTAATGTGCGCATCGAGAAAAAGATAAAACTAATGGCACCATTTATCTTGAATAAAGAGGAAAAGAGACAATTTTTCCAAATTTTAAAAGACTTAAAGCTTACGACCATTTTTTTGTCTAACTTGAGAAATATTGTAAGTCTTAATCCCCCTCCTTTGCACTCATTGAACTCCCACAACTATCATGACATAATGGAACACTTGCTACCCATGTTGCTCCAATACGCCTTCCCGAAACATTGAGATTTGAGAAGAGCAATCCAACAATTAATCTTGTTCTTTGACATGTTGTGATTTAAGATCCTAATTTGGCAAGATATCCTAAGAGCAAAATGCATGATTGTTGAAGCATTCTGCGTGTTGGAGAAATATTTTCCACCATCATTTTTTGTTATTAGCATTAACCTCACTATGAATTTAGCAAATGAGGCCTTGGTTTGTGGGGCAACAAATGCTCATTTGAAGTATCCGTTCAGAAGGTTATTTTTTATCTTTTAGTAGAATAAAATATGCACAACAGGTTAATATTGCTTGTTATTAATTTTTATTGCCTTATAAAAATAGGACGGAAGATTTCAAAGATATACCTAGTAATAAGCAATATGTTGAAGGTTCCACTACATATTCCTAAGTCTTTGCCGAATCTATTAGATATTGCATGGAGTATATGCCAAATTTATTAGATGGAAATCATAAATGCTCGTGTGAAGCCTTTTTTAGAGGAAGGTGGAGAGTTGTCTGATGAAAGTACTTTTCTTGGTGATAAGACTATAACATTGGGACCAGTACAATTCCAACAAATACGTCGATGGGTGTTATTTGGACTTAATGTCAATGGCCTTTAGGATTATTATAGGCTAGAGTTCTTTCTTCTATTATCAATTAAAATTTAATGAATATCTTGATTAATAACAACTTATATAAAATGACATATTGTAGTGAGTATGAAGCATCATTTAACTCCATGTCTCGTGCGAAAGGGAAAGGGATTGAAATGACAGAAATGGATGAACAAACTTCTTTTATTTCTTGGTTATTCGAGAAGGTGATTCTATAAATACTAATATTTTTAATGCCTTTTTCACATAACCTCTTGAGATAAAAACAAATATTGACATAATTATGATTTGTTTCTATGGAACACGATTAGTGAAATCAGGAGAGACAAAGACAAAAAAACATTGTGATGGTTAGTTCAGGGCCTGTAATTCAAGGCTAAAACCTATAAAGAGTATCGTGTAAATGATTTCGTATTCTCTCCAAAGTATCATGATGATATGATTGTTACACATGATAGTGGTGTTTAGTTTAAGCCATGGATGCAATTTCAAGCCAGAAAAAGTGATAAGAACCTCAGAAGTACTTGGACTATGTGGTATAGAGTCATCAAACAAATAATTAAGCTAGACTATACCTTATTTAAGGAGGTGTTCTTTTATTGTGATTAGGTGAGGGTGAAGAAAAAGACTAATGGTTGTAAGCTTTGTTTGGACTCCAATTTAGTGATGGTAAATTTTGATAAGTTTAAGAGCGTTGACAATGAGTTTGATGAGCCTTCCATTATCACATCTGAGACTGTGGTTATCCCGGGGTCTCTTTTTAGAATTCCCTCCAGCGTGCATGCAGGGTTTTCCTGCTTTCTCTGGGCGCTTGGTCGTCGTCAATATGGGGGATAGTGTATAGGGATAGAGTCACTAGCCTAATTTACACAAAATAGGCAAAAGAAATGTTGTTGCCTCGAGACAATGATATCAAGAAAAATACTGATGCTTGAGAAACAAAGTAGTTTAAAGGTATGGGGAATAAGTTACAGAATGGGAAGGTGTTAGGCACCCATATCGCCTTTGCGATCTCTCATGGGCATGTGTTAATCTTCTCTTGTTAGAATCCATGAAATGTGTGCTCATGTGCATAATATAGGTGAAGAATGGAATCATTTAACTTGCGTCATGGAAAAGGACAGAGTGAATTCATCCTTAGGAGTGTTGTTGAAAATAATAATTCAAAATATAATATGAGTGTTTCTCGAATCAGAAGTCACTATGGAGGAGAGAATGCGTGTATCGGACGAAACACAAGTATATAAGAATATGAACTCATAAAGAATATATATATGTATGATACGAGGGAAACATATAAACATGCATTAAAAAGGACTAGATTCTTAGGGATCAACCCAAGATGCCTATATAGCTCATAGGGCATCAAAGTCCACGTAGTTCGAAGATAACATAGGGTGGGGTTCAATCCATAAATCTAAATAGGGGATTTCTCTTATGTGTGTGTGGGGGGAAATTGTATTTTAAGAGTGAGAGTGTGAGATGAGAATCCCTCTTTTGAAATTTATAGATAAACCCTCTTTTTCTTATTTTTTTTAATGAAAATAGAGTATGTGAAAATAATAATAATAAAGGTTTGAGATTAATATATGTGATGTAATGAAACAAAATGCTAAAGTATAAATGAAGTAAATAATACTAAAATGAAAGAATTAGAAAAAATGATAGAGAATTGGACCTCCTCATGAACGCTAGATATTGATCTTGGATGTAGATATGCTGATCTTGTAGTGGTATGAAAATGGTACGGAGAGGTGGGGGAAATTTACCAACTGAGGTAATAAAGAGATCGACGGGAATGTGGAAAAATTAGTTATTTTAGGAAAAGGAACAACTCTGAATTCGAGGGAATGTTCTCTACCTTGCTGAGAGGGGCGTTCAGGGGTCTTGGGGTCTTCTTAGTATTACTTTCAATATGAGATCATGGTCTCTATTTATAGATCCATGGGGGTTAACGATCGGTATGAGTCTAGACTTTCCTACCGGCATAACACCTCAGACACACTACTGATAGGCAGTGTCCCTAGGATGCCATTTGACAGTCCGGAAATAGTTTTTCAAAAAAATGATAATAAAATGCAAATCGAGTCAGAATTACATATGAGTTAACCATTATAAAGGGTATTGAGATCCCTTTAAGAATCCATTGAGCCACTCCTGGGTTCGGGAGTTGATCGAGGTCAAACGGGGCTCCAGAGCGCTCGTTGGTCGCTGGACACAAAGTTTTCGAAGGATAATGAATTGTTCGTCCGAACTGTAAGGCCAATTTGCACACGGTATGGACTGTTGGAAAGGTATTCATTGACCTTCGATATTTAATTCACCTTCATTCAATTCGAAGAGTTGATGAAGATCAAACGGGGCTCAGAAGTGCCCGAGACCCTTTGGAGTAAAATGGGTCGTTCATTCGTACTGTAAGGCTGATTCGTGCACGGGGCAGACTATTGGAGAGATAATTCATAGCCCTTAAAAGATTCATAGATCTTCGCTTAAGGAAGAGAGTTGACCGAAGTCAAATGGGGCCTAGGAGCACCTAGTGGCCTCTAGATCAATGTTCAGAGTAAAACAGACCGTTCATCCAAACCATAAGGCCAATTCGTGCACGGGGCGGACTGTTGGAAAGGGGATTTAGATCCCTTTGAAGATTCATTGAGATTTTTCTTAGGAGATAAAGTTAACCAATGTTAAACGAGGCTCGAGATCACTTAGTGGCTTCTAGATCGGTCCTCAGAGTACGTCTTAGGGTTTACGATGAACTAGTGAGTGCCAAGGACCTAAGGAGGTGATTAGGGGGTTACAAGGATGGGGTGTGTATAGAGAGTCCCTCGTCGAGTGATATTGGAACAAGTGAAGGCCGTCGAATGATAGGCATCACATTGACACTAGGGAAGAGTATTTTAAGTCAATTTTGCGGACTTAAAAGACGAGGGTGACCGATTCAGAGGGCCGAGGGTAGTTCTGAGGACCTAAGGAGACAAGGATGGCTGATTCAGTCATGGTCAATTTTGAGGACCTAAGGGGATAAGGATGGCCAAGTCAGCAGGTTGAGGAGGTGTTAAAGTTGATTCTAAGGTGCTAGGGTGACCAATTCAGTAAATCAAGGTCAATTCTGAGGCCCTAAGGAGACCAAAATGATCGATTCAGCACGACGAAGTCAATTATGAGAACCTAAAGAGATGATGATGATCGATTTAGTGGGTCGAGGTCAATTCTGAGGACCTAAGGAGACAATGATGAACGATTCAGCGGGTCGAGGTCAGTTCAAAGGACCTAGGAGACGAAGATGACCGATTCAACAGGTCAAGGTTAATTTTGAGGATCTAAAGTTAGGGGCGACCAATTTTGAGGACCCAAAGTCATGACGACCAATTCTGCAGGCCGAGGTCATTTCTGTGAGCCGAGGTTAATTCTGAGGACCTAAAGTTATGATGACAAATTTGAGGGACGAAGTCAATTTTGAGGACTTGAAGTTGTGACGAGCAATTCTATGGGCCGATGTCAATTGTGAGGACCTACAGTTATGATGACCAATTATGAGGGTCGAGGTTAATTTTAGGGACCTAAAGCTATGACGACCAATTCTGCGGGTCAAGGTCAATTCTGAGGAACTAAAGTTGGGATGATCAATTCTGCAGGTCGAGGTCAATTCTGAGTACCTAAAGTTGGGAAGACCAATTCTACGGGCCAAGGTCAATTTTAAGGGACTAAAGTTATGATGACCAATTCTCTGGGCCGAGGTTAAATTTGAGGACCTATAGTGGTGACGACCTATTCTGCGAGCCGAGGTCAATTCTAAGGACCTAAAGTTAGGATAAAAAATTCTACAGGCTGATGTCAATTATGAGGACCTATTGTTATGATGATCATTCCGAGGACCTTGTTGTGATGACCAATTCTGCGAGCCAGGGTCAATTTTGAGGACCTAAAGTTATGACCATCGATTTTGAGGGTTGAGATCAATTCTGAGGACCTAAAGTTGGGAAGATCGATTATGAGGGACGAGGTCAATTTTGAGGACCTAAATTTAGGATGACTGATTCTACGGACTGAGGTCAATTTTAAGAATCTAAAGTTGTGACAACCAATTCTGTGGGCCGAGATCAATTCTGAGGACCTATAATTATGACGACCAATTCTGAGGGTCGAGGTCAATTATAAGGATCTAAAGTTTTATCGGGGAGTAATTCCATCGGGGAAAGTGCATATGATTTTGGGTTCATGTGAACTTTTGATTTTGTTGGGGATGTTGTTGTCTTGAAATTTCGCTGAGGAATGTTTAGTATTGAGGTGTCAGTTGGGGAATTGTAGTAAAATTAAATTCGGGCGTATCATTGGTTCCGCTGTGGAGTATCACTACACCAAATCTGCCCATTTGTCAAGGTCATTGACCTTGACAAATTCACCTTGTCAAGGTCAATGACCGTGACATTTCGAGGCGAGACAACTTTTTTTGTCACGGTCGTGTCACGGTCATTGACCTTGACAAAAAACTCGCGTCTTGTGTCACGGTCGTGTCAAGGTCAATGACCGTGACACGTTTGTCACGGTTTATAACCGTGACATAACCGTGACCCAGAATTGTCACGGTCAATGACTGTGACACGTCCGTGACAACTTTTGTCGCGGACTTGTCACGGTCAATGACCGTGACAATTCTGGGCAGAATTTAAAAAAAATATGCTGGGCAGTATGGCCACCGCCACTGCCCAGCAGTATATTTGTACTTGTTATAGCAACGTTGTACCTGTTCCAAACATCATATATCCATCACAAACTAAAGATAATGCAAATATATATTCATGACGATATAATCCAAATATTCGAAGTAAAAACAATATACATGACGATATAATCCAAATTTAATTAAAATGGACAAACTTAAAAATAATGTTACTACAGTCTTGGATAAAACTGAGGAAGTGAGTAGGCCACACGACATACGAATTTATGCACCCACTAATATACGTCGTGCCGCATTGTTCGCGCAACCACAATAGGGAGTTCTCCTTCCCGGGTATGACATGCGTAACGAGCACCCTGAACTCCATCTGTTGAAGCGCACGTCCATGAACTATTCCACCCTCGACGATATTCGGGTCCCTCAACCCCCGCCCTATCCGCTGGCCATCAAATACGTCCAATATGAACACGCTCGGCCAACCAATTGTCGACAATGGTCTGTTGGAGGGCGTCAAATAGGGAAGTGGATCGTCGAAGTACGAATGTGTCGGTGATGAAGCAGCGAGGTCCACCTCCTCGTCATCCTGCGCCTCGTCCTCCCGCACCTCCTCCTTCACCGCCTTCTCCTTCCCTTTCCCTTTCCCTTTACGGTCTCCACCCAACGTACGCTTCATGAATGCGTACATATCTTGGACCGTCGCCTCCAAACGGGACAGCTTCGCGTCGTGTGAATCCACCGTTCGAGACAACCCGGTGTCGCTCGTCTCCAATCCGATGATCCTAGATTTGGCCACCCGCGAGCTCACTCCCCTTGTCCTCCCTTTGCGATCAGAGCCAAGCACTTGGCTGAGTGCGTCTGTGGACAAAGATGCCTTGTCGGCATCAGACTGCGACTCATGCACTTCCTTAAGCTTTGACTGAAACGACAAAAAGCACATGATTAGTAAAATAAGTAAACTAAAAAATTATAATGTAATTAACAAAAATTAAACTGTCGGATTACTTACAATCGTGGCCGCGACGCTCGGGGACACCTCCTTGTCCTTCCCCTTCTTCGTCCGAAGAGCCACATAAGTATCGAGCCTATGTGGCTTACCCCCTGGCCCACTCCCTACCCCCTGAAATAAAATAGAGTAAAGTAAAATTAGTATCGGCCCCGTAAAGTAAAATAATATCCAATAATATATTTCTGTAGTTATAGATAAATTAAATCTTACCTGCATCCTATGCTCCACCTCAGCGTAAGAGGTCCGGCCGGAGTAGTGCACGTCCGTCTTTTTAGCCCGATTTTCCCTCCCCGATTGGCGAGATGCCAATTGTCGATCCTCGATCTCATTGTCAATGAACTTTTGCCATTGTGCCAATGAGATTGGCTCCTTGGGCGGGACGGATCCGCGCCATTGTAAAATGGACTCTCGTGTTTTTCCAAAGTACCGTGTCCGCATATTTTTCTTCCACGTCTTGTGTTGCTCCCTCAACTGCTCCAAGACGGAATCGCGTAGCTTTGGATCCAAGTTGACTTATTCCTGTCCAACAAATACAATGTTAGTTGGGAATAAATATAAATATAAATTGAAATATTCATATAAATATTACTTGTAGTGCCGCCCAAACAGCTAACTTGAGCTCATACGGCACCTCCTTCCAACTCATAAACCCCGGGCCGATGACCGTCTTTAGCAGCTCGAGGGATCTCGCTAAAAGCTCCGACTTGTTTTCGACGGTAATCCCAAATTTTCCATATTTGGGGAGCCTAGCGGCGGAGGAGCCCTCGTCGCCTCCGCTACCACCGAACCCAGACGACATCATCATAAACAACATCAGCATCTTCGCCTTAACATCTGAAGGAGACATTTTTGCTGTAAAAAAAATGTTATTAGTACAGATAAAAAAAATGTTAATAGTACACATTTCATTTTACCTAATTGAATTAATAGTACAGATAAAAAAATGTTCCATCTATATTATAACATATGTGTAAGTTCCGTCAATACCATTTCGTTTCAATTTTGTAATATTATGTTTTGTTTACCCGACCGATTAACTATTTTATAATCCTATAAAATTAAGTTTTAGAATCAAGGAATTGATCAGATATTCATTAAAATCGGTTAGTAGAAAATTTATTTAACCAAGAGGGTATCGAAAACATAACGTGGGGAATCATAATATACCGTAATCAACTTTAATAATAAGAACACATTCTTTCGAGTGATTTATAAATAATTAAATTTGAGTGCAATCATGATTATACCTAGTATTTACTTTGAATAAAGGATATAAATTAATAGTAGTAAGCGAGGATACCTATGTGTAAACTCTAGGATCGGAAGGTGTATCTGTTTGTTAGTGTTTTAAAGCTAAGGGGCAGAGTATGTAATTTATTATACTTAAATAGAAAAACACGGAAGAAACATTTTACCAAAACCCTAAACAGAAGAGTAGAAGTACCAGGAAGATAATGTTTTTCAGGTAAGTTATTTGTTAAGTATATAAAACTTTTTTATTCAAATGTTTAATTTTTTTAAATTAAATGTTAAAAAGTATTTTTGTATTCCTTCAAAGGTTTAAATCATTCAATGTTAGGAGTATTTTTGTGTTCATTTGTAAATATTTAGGAAACTAACACTATTCAATGTTAGAAATATTTAGTGGTATGTTAGAAATTAGGGGTATTGTATTTTTGTGTTCAATATTTAGGGGTATCGTATTTAGGGGCAATGTTAGAAATATTTAGGAGAATTTTCAAATTTCAGTGTTATTTTTTCAGTTAATTTTCAATATTTAAGTATAATTTTCTTATAATTTCAATGTTAATCCTAAAAAAATTGCCTTTGGGGCTACCGCCCCTAAACCCCTACATTGCTCGAAAAATTTCACACCCGCTTACTAAAAATCCTGGGTCCGCCACTGCACCCCACCCCACCCCCTGCCCCCCTCCTCCACCCCCTCCCCCACCACACCCCACCACACACACACACACACCCCACCCCACCCCACCCCACCCCTGCCCCCCTCCACCACCCCCTCCCCCACCACACACACACCACACACACACACACCCCACCCTACCCCACCCCCTGCCCCCCTCCACCACCCCCTCCCGCAAAACACACCACCACACACACACACACACCGCACCCCACCCCACCCCCTGCCCCCTCCACCACCCCCTCCTCCACCCTTCCCCGCCCCACCCTCTGCCCCCCTCCCCCACCCCCTCCCCCACCACACACCACCACACACACACACACACACCCCACCCCACCCCCTGCCCCCCTCCACCACCCCCTCCCCCACCACACACCACACACACACACACACACCCCACCCTACCCCACCCCCTGCCCCCCTCCACCATCCCCTCCCCCCCTCCCCCAAAACACACCACACACACACACACACACACACACACACCGTACCCCACCCCACCCCACCCCCTGCCCCTCCACCACCCCCTCCCCCTCCCCCTCCCCCACCCTGCCCCACCCCGCCCCACCCCCTGCCCCCTCCACCACCCCCTCCCCCACCCTGCCCCATCCCGCCCCACCCCCCACACACGCACACACATACACACATATATATATACACATACACACATAAATATACAGACAAATATATATATAAATGGAAGAGAGATAGAGAGAGAAATTGGACCTGAGAGAGAGAGAGAGAGAGAGAGCAGCGTCGAGTCGAGAGAGAGAGAGAGAGAGGGAGGGAACGGTGGGAGGGAAAAAAGAAGGGGGAAAGGGTTTTTGCTGGAAAAGTTGTCACGGTCGTGTCAAGGTCATTGACCGTGACAAGCCCGTGACAAATTGAATTGTCACGGGCTTGTCACGGTCAATGATCGTGACAATTCGTTGTCACGGTCGTGTCAAGGTCAATGACCGTGACATAAAACGCGTGTTTTTTTGTCACGGTCAATGACCTTGACAAGGCTGGCCGGCTGAAAGGTGACAATTTGCCCATTTTGGTGTAGTGTATTATGGGGATAAGAGTGTAAGATTAATCTAACTGGTGATTTCGAGAGTTTGTAAGGGGCTTAGTGCTCCAAAAGATTATTTTCTTCAGGGAAAATAATTTTCCATTATTTTTTGGGATTTGTTAGAATTTTTAGGATTTTTTCGGGCAATTTTTGGATTTTTCTTGCATTTTTTGGAGGAAATTTTAGAGGACTGTCGATAGGCTGGCCTAGGAAGGTTCCAATCGAAAGAGGCATGAACCCCTGGGCTTCTCCACGAAGAGGAAAAGGTAGCTGCCGATTGGTATAGGCGGGGGCTTTAAAACTTTGATTTTGGGTGGATTACTTAATCTTTGTTGGGGATGTAGGTGACCTTCTACCATTGGAGTCTTACTTCAGGGGCTACAGGCCTGCAGGTGTAGATAAAGAGGTTGTTGGCATCTGAGTTTGGGTATGTCTGGTACCTTGGAGAGAGAGTGGTGTGGCAGATTAGGTGACATCCATTTCTGATTCTTTCCTTTTGAGATTTTCTCGCAGATCTTTCGTTAACTGGGGTAGCTTGGCATTGACCTTGTTGTATGCTTGATGTACTGGTTTTGTACCTGAAAAGAGAGACTCAAGAAGACAAAAATAATTTCTTGTTTGATTATCTTGATTTAGTCGACTACTTTATATGTACTTTAATTTGCTTCCTAGATTATTTTATTTTGCGAAGACAGAGATGAGAATGAAAATGATTTTGAGAAAAATGTTTATTAAAAGAAGAGTAATAAAAATGGAAAGACTCGGGGGTAAATTTTCAAAATAAGGATTTTTGGAAATTAATTTGGGAAAAAGACGAGAAATGGGTTTATCCAAATAGGGGGGTCGTTGATCGACATACCCCTTGACCTGCCTATCGGCATAGGGGTCAAGTCAAATCACTCCTAGGCTTTGAATGCACTTTTTTGCACTTTTGTGGTACTTCGTAGGGTAGGGAGTTAAATGGAATTCCGGATGGTGTGTTTTTTTGCAAGGATTCTTGGATATAAAAGGAGAGTTTAGGGGGGGGGGGGGGTTCTTCTCTTGATTTTTGTTTCTTTCTTATCTAAATATCTCTTCTAATGTTCAAAGAATTCTTTTATTATCTCGAAGTCTTAGGGGCCATGTGCCTTTACAATTTTTACTACAACATTTTCAATTTGCGTCAGGGTTCTTTGTGGCGCAATCGTGCTATAGACTGAAATTTGCCAGCATCACTGGTACAATTTTGGTACCCTGAGGATCAGATGAGGCCTGTCCTACCTACGAGGAATTCTCAGCAATGTCGGGGGTTGGCCTTAGTGTTGCGGCGACTATGCCCAATTTCTCTCATTCTCCCTGGGCAGTTTTGGTTGAGTTGCTCCATATTTCCCCTTTGATGACTCGATCATTAGTTCATGTAGGGACTATTTCTCTTTCAACGGTTATGCATTCGATGCATTAGAGGGGCTTTAAGGATGTTGCCTTTGTCGGGGTTATTGCTTTGGACCTGACTGTGAGGCTTCTACTCATGATAAGGGACTTGACGGTTGATCCTCAAGTGGCTGCGATAATGACATGGATGACTTACCACCATTGTTCTATGATGGTGGTTCTTGCGGAGAACCTGAATGGTATCCATGCTTGAAAAAAGGGTCGTTCTAATTTTCTGAGGTAGAGCCTGACAATGTTGTTAATATGGGTTGTAAAGAGGCTTTGTTTGACGGCTCCTCCTGAGTATCTAGTGATGGATGTGCCTAATTTCTTCATTTGACCTTTCTTCAGTTTCGAACCATCGATAGAGAACTAGGTCAACTGGTTTATGGAACACGGAGCCTAGTGTCTTTGTTGGTCCGTGCCATGGTAGGGAAACTTGTAGCCTATTTTACAGCTATAGGAGTACCAATATGTGAGATTGGTTGGTCTATATTAGACACCCTTTTATTTCATTTGGTAGATTCTGTGCCAAGCAGGGTGGGAATAAAAAGTTCCTCCTCACATAACGAACTTTTTTCCAGTGCCTAACTGAATCTTTACGGATGATACTGGGTTCCTGGTGGCAACGTTGCCGGTCGTCTACCCATCCGCCAATAATCTGTAGAAGGGACTTGGAATATGTCTAGGGACTACCTGAAGTGGATGTGGAAGTATATAGTAGAGAAGATTATGGATGAAGAGACTAGGTAAAGGTAACTTGTCGCCTTCGACACCATAGAGGAGGGTATTGTGATTTCGTCCAAACTTAATAGGGCGTATCGCTCCATGGAGTTCATACAAAGTGTTAACCAGGAGTGGGAGACTTTATGGAACTTCGGGGGTAGGGAATGATGACAAGAAGGTACGTCTGGAAGTTGAGGATAATG
Source organism: Sambucus nigra (assembly GCA_949130495.1). Lineage (NCBI taxonomy): Eukaryota > Viridiplantae > Streptophyta > Magnoliopsida > Dipsacales > Adoxaceae > Sambucus > Sambucus nigra. Next base: position 91,202,676 of record OX422216.1, on the reverse strand, counting down.
TCTGTGAAGCTAGGGAAGATTTTGCATTTTGGGTTATTTTGGTGTTTTTCTATGGGTTAGGGATAATTTTGTGAAGTTGGTAGGGATTAGGTAGGTTTATTTAAGATGTTTTTGTTAGTGGAAAGGGGGTGGTCTGTTTAGCTCCCTTCATTGATAGTTCATGTAACAATGATGTATTCCCTTATTAAAAATAAAATGATTTTGATTATATTTTGTTGTACCTCTTGATGAGTTTTGAATTTTGGACTATCTATACCAATCTCTAAGGCATACATAATCCTTTTGTTTATGTAAACTATGAGATGAATCACCGTTCTCAAAGATTAGAAAATAATAACATTTTATAAAAAATGAAGGGGACCATGCCCATGTATGGCGTATGGGCTTCCTACGTTCCTCTGGGGGTTTTGAAAATTTTCAAAAGTTTTTTTTTGAAAAGATATATTTTTGAGAGGATCAGGTTCCACGTAGTTTTGGGTAGGAGGAAATGAATAGATTTTTTTTTAAATAGAAGGGGGTTGAGAAGAATCGTAGTGCACTGAGAATTTGGATGGAGGGTATAATTTCTTGAGACGGTCCAGATTGATGTGCCATCTCTTCGTTGAGACCCGTGAGCTTGGTAGCCCCGCCTGACATAATTTTCTTTACAATATAGGAGCCGCTCCAATTTGTTTTGAATTTCCCATTGGGGTCCCATACGGGTTCTACTATCTGGTTAATTGAATGGTCTCCTTCCTCTACACCGAGGTCCTTGACTTTTCGGTTGAATGATTGCATTATTCGGCGATGGTACCCGTGTATATGGTATAAATCCTTAAGTCTCATTTTATCAAAGAGTGATAGTTCATCAAAGTGGTTATGATGCCAGTCTTCTTCACTAACTTTACTCTCGAGCATGATACGTAGGGAAGGTATTTCTAACTCAACAGGTAGGACCGCTTCCAAGATGTATACCAGAGAATAAGGGTATATCCCCAGTAGGTGTTTTGATTGAAGTATGGTAGCATGGTAGCCCTAAAAGGCATATGGGATTCGATCGAACCAATATCTATAACTTTTGATCATCTTATTGATGATTGTATTGAGGCTTTAATTGACGGCAAAGACATCACCATTGGTTTGGGCTCGGTAGGGAGAAGATTTGTATCTCTGAATCCCATACTCGTCGACTAATTCTGTGACCTTGGCTTCGAAGTGGAGTCCATTATTTGAACTAACTCATAGGGTTTTGTATCGGCAAATGATGTTCTTTTTGATGAACTTGGCCACTTTCTTGGCATTTAGCACTACATATGACTCGACTTTAACCCATATAGTGAAGCATTCAATGGCCACTTGGATGAATTCATGACCATTAGAAGATTTAGGAGTAACCTTCCCTATGATGTCTATGCCCCGGTGGAGAAAGGCCAGGGAGAGGTCATGTTGTATAGTTCTTGAGGAGGTAAGTGTTGGATATTGGCAAACTGTTGGCATTTGAGGCATCTTCGAACATAAGCATTGTAGTCTTGAACCATAGTAGTCCAATAGTACCCTTAATGGATGATTTTCTTAGCAAGCATATGACCGTTCATGTGGGGTTCCCATTTCCCACTATGGATTATCAGTCCCTGCTATGCAGTGCAAATGGGTTCCTAAGAAGTTTCTTTAAAAAAATGCTTTATCACAGATGATATGCCAGGCAACCAGTTTGCGAAGGGTTGAACGATATTTCTTATTTGCATCTTGGGGATACCTATCGTGTTTGAGGAGTCTCAGTGGGTGGGCACAACCTATTTCTGTACCAGGAAAGGGGCCATTGTTATTCCATCGGGCATGTCGACCATGGAGGCTAAGGTTACAAATGGCGTCGACTAGACTGTTCTTTGTACGAGGTAGGTAATGGAAGGTAATATATTTGAACTGGGAGTCTAACTCTTCTGGGTGGGTGTGAAAATGTAGGAGCTTCTCAGCTTTGACTTCCATTTTTTGAGCATCTAGTCGACAATGAGGACAGAGTCCCTATAAACGTCTAGGTGTTTGATACCTTTCTTGAGGTAAATTTTGAGGACTAAAGTGAGTGCTTCATACTCACTCATGTTGTTGGTGCAAGGGAAGTATAATTTGATGGTAATGGGGGTATGAGAGTCATCAAGGGAAATTAGGAGTATCCCAATGCCGTATCCTTTCTTGTTGGAAGCTCCGTAAAAATAACATTTTCCATTTAAGGTCTTCCTAAGACCTAAAGAGAATATCTTCATCCGAGATTCAGAGACCCAAACATCAATTCTTCAATGGGATAATTGACAAGGTAATCATAGATGTTTCTCCCTTTCATATAATTTTACGTGACGTACACAATATCGAATTTGGCTAATAACATCAACCAATGGGCCATTCGAATGGACTAAGTGAGTTTTTCTAGTAGGTACTTGATGGTATCCATTTAGGATACTAGTTTGATAGGAAAGGTAAGTATGTAGTGCCGTAATTTTTTCTTGACCTAGACCAGGGTGACACATGGTTTTTTCAAAGCAGTGTAGTTGACTTCTGTCACACCCCACTAAATCCTGGCATCGGCCGCCACCAAAACTAAGTCGAGTGCGAGTAAATAAAATACCATTCTTAGCATGTGACAGATATAAGACATTTAAAAATCAATCCACGAGATAAGTAATTTAATCAATCCCAAATGATAATAACCAACATGCGATAAAAGATCCATCACCATGATAAACTCCAAATAATAAACTAATCTCCAATAATATAAAGTAAATAAACTTCAATTTAATCCATAATGAAATATCTGAATGAAACCCATAATAACTTTGGAAACGAATGGCCCAACAAAACCATAAACTGAATCTCAATGTGAATATGAAGGAAAGAAAACTAAATAAAACTAATACGCGTAAAGTAAATAACTCAAGCTGCACCTCCAAGAAAGTCTCCAAATAATCCTATGTAGCTTCTCCAAAATTATTCCTGAAAAGGTTAGTCAACGCACGAGGTCAGAGCCCCAAGCATGAATACACACTACTCTCCTCAATTAGAGTCCATGAACCCAAATAGTAGCATTATACATGATAAATATCATAATAGAATATATTAATTTAACGAGATAATAATTAACGATGCTAATAAATAAACATCACAAACTACCTGCATATGAATTAAACCACTTTAAAGTCATAGCCCAACTATTTAATTAAATTATCCGATTAATATTTATTTCCACATTAATAATATAAATCTTTATCTCATCTTATTCATTTAGTTGCAGTACTCCCGCTGTTCTACACCATACACATTCCCCTCACTATAGTCAGTTTGCCCGTTTAAACTATTTGCACATATTGTTGAGGTTCCACACACGACACGTTACTATAGCTAGTTCTCCCGTTTAAACTATCAGCCCTGCACATATTGGTAACTCCAACACACTCCCACATTGCTATAGCCAGTTCACCCGTTCTTACTGTCAGCACTTCACATATTGGTGACGCCAATCCATTTTAATATCCGTTATTATCTTAGGCATTAATTGTCATTTTCTCAACTCATCTTTTTAATTAATTAAAATCACCCCACCCTTATTATCAATGTGAGATCCTAAAAATAGCCCTTAGTCCCATACCTAAGGGTCCCCAAAGTACACATACGTCCTATCCCACGTACAGGATGAATTTCTAACAATAATCTCGTCCTAGCCTCATACCTAGGCTTGCGTAACGATGATAAAATATAAAAATCAACCCCACCCCAGAATATAAAATCCGCACGAATCTACACTAACTAGTCCCATACCTAGCAAGCATAAATCATAACCAAGGCCTACCCACTAGTCCCATACCTAGTAAGAATCCAATAATAAAGGTGAGCAATATACTAGCCAAAATCCCCTCGTCCCTGCGATGGCAAACGTGAACAAAACAAATCACACTAATTCACAATTCATATGAACAACATAGAAATTTAATCATAAAGGTCTCAATTTAATTTAATTCAATGAATAAAACCGTCGTCGTTTTCAACATAATTATTTGCGTTCAATAATGTTAAATTAGTTAACATGAAAAATATTCAATACTTCATAATCATTCTCTTTTATACGTCGCATAATTATATAAGTGTATACGCATCCCATTTATCATTTAAATAACCCCATCAACAGACATGCGAACCTACACCCCCAAACCATAAAACCCAATAATCTAACCTACGCACCCAAGGGTTTCAAAGATTAATTCATAGTAAAAAGTTTCATAAAAATACTCCCAAAATTAATGTCCACTTTTCTTAATTAAGTTACTAATTTATTTTACGAAAAACACATGATTAAAGGTTTAGGCGACACTTAAGATGCATAATACTAAAGGAAGATAATAGAGTATTCATGCCTATGATTTAGAAGAATAAATTCATATTTGACACTTGGATTCCTTTCAAAAAATTAGCAAAGAGTCGTTCTTGAATCGTCTTGAGAAAACCCAGTTTATCTTGACAAATCTTGAGTTGAAAGTTGTGTAAAATGGGGCTAGGGTTTGTAGGAGGAAGAACATGAAATTTAGAGGAGGATACTCATTTTTGAGAAGTCTAAAATGTGTTTTAAAAGTGCTAAACCCGTCATGTTTATATACAAAAAATAGTTAGAGTCCTAATCAAACACAAACACCTGAAAATTTATTACGGATGATCGGACTGTCGAAATTGGCTGAAATTTAAGTAAGTTGTAGTGAACGGCGAGACAAAGCTGTTGTGAAAAATTCAGTTCGATCGGACTATTGGATTTTTAAAATTTTTATTTTTATCCTCCTTAGGTCGGATACCCCCCGATTTTTGTACAAAACGTTATAATTTTTAAATTTTAAATTTTAATCCCGATTTAAATTCAACTTAAAACCTTATTTTTATATATAAAAACCAACATTTTTTTACATACCAAAATTAATATAGATTCTATTTTTTTAGAAATCCAAATTAATTTAAATAAATACCAATTTAAAAATTACGGGTTGTTACATATTAAATAAATACCAATTTAAAAAATTATGGAGTGTTACAACTTCTTACCCGGATAATTTCCACTAGTGTATTAGATTGCTCTTTCCTTGGAGGATTATTCAATGTATTGGGCTAGTAAAGCCCCTACTACGGTATTTATGATGGCCAAGTATAATAGGAAAGGGAGACCAGGCTGTGGAGGCATGAACACAGGAGGTCGAGCGAGGTATCAATTGATTTGGTCAAAGGATTCTTGGCAGGTCTCATTCCAGACTTTAGTTGAATCCTTTGGGTGAAGTTTGAAAATGGGTTCGCAGATAGAAGTTAGATGGCTGATGAGCCAACTGATAACCTATCATTTACCCATGAATTCTCGAACTTCCTTCTCCATATGTGGTGGTGGCATCTCAAGCATGGCTTTCATCTTGGTAGGGTCTGCTTTGATTCCCTTCTCAGTTACCACGAATCCAAAGAGTTTTCCTTTCATGATGTCGAAAACACACTTTTGTGGGTTTAGTCTCATGTGATATTATTGCAGTCATTCGAAGAACTTTCGAAGGGAGGGATTATGAGTCTTAGACTTAATGATCATGTCATCCACACAAACTTCGACCTCCTTGTGAATAAGGTTGTGAAGGATGGTTTTAGTAGCCCTTTGGTTGGTAGCCACGGTGTTCTTGAGTCCGAATGGCATGATAGTGTAGCAGAAAGTTCCCTATGGGGTGATGAAGGAAGTTTTCTCCTGATGGTCAAGATGCATCTTGATCTGGTTATAATCAGCGAATCCATCGACAAATAATTGGAGGGTGTGACTAGCCATGTTATATACAATCATATCAATGTTAGGTAATAGGTAATCATATTTTGGGGATGCTTTATTCAAAACCCGGTAGTCGATGCACATGCGGACTTTTCCTCTCGACTTTGGCACGGGGATGATGTTAGTGAGCCATATTGGGTATTCGATTGGGTATTCGACCACGCGAATGAAACCCAAGTTCTACTGTTTGATCACTTCCTCTTTAATTTAGAGCGACCATTTTGTACGAAGTTTTCTTAGCTTCTGTTTGACTGGCTTCCATTCTGGGAATGTTGGGATCGTATGTTGAGATATTTTTGGGTAAATGTCGAGAATGTAATCGTAGGACCATGTGAATACATCCATGAATTCTTTAAGTAGTTCTTCAAATTACCAACGCTCATGCTCGTTAAGGGTGGACCTTATCCTAATTTTGGGTTGATAGCTATTAGAACCGATATAAATAACAACAGTCTCATCATCATTAATTTGAATGCGGTTATGTTGTTTATTATTTTTTTATTAAGATCAGTTAGGAATTGTTCATTTACAAAATAATCATCATCAAGAGTTTGATTAGAATCAAGACAATTAATATAAAACACAACAAGATACTCAGAATCCTCATTTTTAGGAAAAACAACATTGAGAACCTCGTCAAAAGAGGTCTCGGTTACATTCATATCAGGAAAAGGAAAAGCATGAATAGGTGAAGAGATTTGAATAGGGTAAACAATAGGGTTGGGTTAAAGTGGGGCAGGTTGGACTGGTATGGCATTCTAGTTGAGGAGAGGCATGTCAACAGTCATGATATTAGAGGACGGCTACGATGATGCGACTTTTGAGGGGATCATGCAGAGACTCAACCCCAGTGTTTGCAAGTTGAAAGATTTTTTGAAGTCACTTTACTCAATGTCTTTGACAATTTCCATGGTTTTCACGATGAGAGGTTGCACTTCATGTTTGTAGTCTTCAGCCCAAGAGTTACTGTCTTGAAAAAGCTTTTCGAAAATGGTTTTATCTTCTTGTCAATATGGTCGTACCATGGTTATGAGAATCCATAGAAGGGGAATTCCTCACCCTCCTTAACAAATCTTTTGTTCAAAGAGACTCCTGAAATAGTCTTTTCGTTCTTTAGTTATCTCTTCGGTCACAGTCAATGGAGCACTTTGAGTTCAGTCGTTGAAGGTTGGTAGCTTAAACCACGTGGAGGAAAGGCTTCTTTTAGGACTATGGGCTCAAGGATATCCTATTGACATCGCACTGGCCCCATTCTAGGCATGAAGTGCATGTTGTTGAAAATCTGAATTTCATTAACATTTCATGAGGGCTATGCTCGGGACAGACTTGGTGTTTGAAGTTGTCCCCCGTTGGGATAGGGAGCCTATCAATTCTAAAATCGAACAGGACCATGTTATTGGTCCTATACTGAATCTCCAACACTTGCTTGTTAGTGCTGGCATTGTTTATACTATCATCATCCACCAAAATGGTGATGACCTGACCTTTGTCAAAGAACTCTAGTTTCTGATAGAGAGAAGATGATACCCCTCGAATGTTATGGAGCCAAGGGAATCAAGGATTAGGTTAAAGCAAGCAAGTATGTTGATGATCTGGAATTTTGTCAGAGGATTGATAGGGCAATCCCCTAGTGTGAGTTTTATGGAACCCATTACTTTTTTATGAGTGTTGTCATAGGCATGCACGGCGAAAGAGGTAGGAGTGAGGTCACTAACTTTCAGTCCCAAACAGTTGAAGGTTTTGAGTGGACAAATAATGAGAGAATATCCATTATCAACAAGTGATAGTGCAACTGTCCTACATAAGACTTCGACATAGATGTTGAGAGCATAATTGTGATTAGGGCTAAACTTCGGTATTTCTACTTCAGAAAAAGAGAGGAGTGTGGAAGAGGTCAAGGATCCAACCGTATTTAGGGATTCTTGAGGGCAATAGAGGGACAAACTATGGATCCCTTGAGGACTTTTATCAAGGCATTTCGGAGTAGCTGAGAGGACATGAAAAGTAACCATAGGGTGATATTGGCTTGGGTTTTCTTGAGCTGATCAAGGACTTTGCCTTCCTCAATGGTTATTTATATCATTGGAAGCTCTTCGTCCACACCCTTTCCTTTGTCTATTTCGATTGCATGAAGAATCAAATATTTATAGTACCGCTCTGATAGGGTCATGTGGTTCACCAAGGTAGGAATAATAAGAATCTCGTGGCTTCATCTACCTCAAGCTTAATGAACACTTTGTTGATTTCCCTTAAAAATCCTTAAAGAATATCATTCCACATAAGCTGGCAACTAGACTATGACTCATTATTTGAACTATCAAAGTAATCTCCCCATCCGGTGGTGATTATGTCTTCTTTATAAGATTAATCAATACACTCGACAACCTCAACGACTTCATCATATAAGTCTTCCCACTCATTGGGGAAGTGTGGGAATGAAGGGACTAACCGTACTGAAAGTTTCAAAGCTATGAGCAACTGAGAAATGCTACAGATTTCCTTCATTTGGTGAAACATATTGTCCATAATCTGTACCACATTATCAAGACTGACTTCTTCAATAGGCACTACCCATTCATCTGATTCCTGAGCTCACTTTCAGGCTTTCATGAACAAATCGCTGAATTTATGATAATTGACGATCATCTCGATGAGCAATTTAGCCCAAATTCTAGGAGTTGGTTCAACACAATCGGTAATTCCATGCCTCCCCCAGATCGGGTGCAGACGATAATATAGGTCCTTATAAGGAGTGAAAAAGCTTGATCAACAAAGCACGTAGCGTGAAAGAGGAAGGATGGGCAAACCTTGAGAGGTTTATGTGAGATTGTGGGGATGATGGGTACTTTGCTGGTCACAATTTGAGTAGATGGGTCAAACTCTGGATCACTTTCTAGAAATATGGCATACATATGTGTTGGATGTGGGTTGTGAGTGGTATTGGGTTTAAAATTAGCTAATGGGGTAATGATACCCTAGTCGATCCGACCTTGGATCACATCTCTGAGATGGAAGCACTGGTCGGTGGAAGTCACAATGGGCATTGGGCTTGAAGTTTTTAGGAAGTGGATTTGGTAATGAACGGTGGTCCAATGGTTTGATGATATTTCTAGTTAGGAGAGCTTGGTAGAATTTGGATAGGGGAGCATGGAGCTCAATGTATTCTTTCCTGGAAGGGTTGGGGTGACTTTCTGGTTTCCAAGAGGTAGCAGGTTGGAATATGTCGTTGATGGTTAAGACTGTAGTACTAAAAGGCTTTTCATATTTTTGGGAGGTGAATTGTTTGGTCACCTTCTTCGGTTCAAATTCCAATTTTGTGACACCTTCTTCGATATCCACACTAGTTTCTCAGAGGGATAAAAAATGTGGGTAGTACTGTCCTCCCATGGATGCTCGAATATAAGGCAGGAAGTTCTTCTTAACAATGTTGTCTTGTTCCTCCTCAGAGGGTCTGTTGGTCATAATGATAGCTTTCTTTCTCCATCTTTCGATAAAGCTATTGACTCATTCCCCAGGATTCTGTTTGAGCAGCTCCAGGTCTCGGTGTGTGACCTTTAACTCTTTGTTGTACTTATACTAAGACATGAATTCTCAAGCCATATCTTTCCAACTATGGATTTTGGATTCTTTAAGAGATAAGAAACATCATAGGGAGCTTTCTTTGAAGTTCTGCTAAAATAATTAGGCCATTATTTCTTTAAAGGCACCAAGAAGGGTTATGTATCGGTGATAGCTTTGAAGGTGAACAATTCGGGGCCAACTCCCCTCAAACTTCTCGATGTCTATCATCTTGAACTTCCCTGGTAGCCTAGCTTTGGGATAAGGATACACATGGGTGTAATCCATGTAGTTCTCGAATATCTTGACTTGGTTGAACTTCTTCAATAGCAGTTTGAGTTTTTCCTTTACCTTGTTTAGTTCCTCCTCTTTGGGATCCACGGGTACTGGCAGATTAGCCCCTGGTTGGGCAAGGTTTGGAATCAGGAGTTGAGCAGGTGGTGGGCCATTGGAAGGTGGCCCAAGTGGAATATGCTGCTACTATTATGGTCCCAGACAGGCTCGGGAACAGGTGGATCCATAGCACAAGGAAATAGAACCTTGGGTTCTTCGGGAATCTGGGCTCAATGTCTCTACAATCTTGAACCTCAATTTTAAGGTTAGCGATCTTGGCATTAAGTTAGGTTAGGACGACCATTAGAGTGGGCTGAACATTCGGTGCTTGATCGGTGTTCTTCATGTAGAGCTCGTGGAGGTAGATGCCAAATTTGGTCGAAGTATCAGAAAAGGCAGAGGATCTTAGGGGTGGTTAGACGGAAGACCGAAGCCAATAGAGATCCAGGCCAAAGTCGAGCATACGATTGACCAGAGAGGGAAAATGGTGCGAATTTATTTTTTAAAGGAAAGAGGGAGAAATGTTTTGGTATTTTTGAGAAAAGGAGGGAAATATGTTTTTGGTATTTTTGGTTTTTTGAAAATGAGGGAAAAATAGAGGAATCTCAATGTTGTTGTTGTTGTTGTTGTTGTTATTATTATTATTATTATTATTATTATTATTATTATTATTATTATTATTATTATTATTATTATTATTATTATTATTATTATTATTATTATTATTATTATTATTATTATTATTATTATTATTATTATTATTATTATTATTATTATTATTATTATTATTTCACTTCTATTAGGTTTTCCAAAATGCAAAAAAATACCGGACATGACTCGTGCCTGGGAAAATAAGGTTTAAAATGTATGCCACGATATGACTTATTTCGAGGCTCACGGACAAGGTCTTGTTTTAAAAAAGGTAAAATAGCGCGAAAATCCGGGCGGTATGTCGACCCAAAATTTCGGCAGAGTTTGGCATGGTAACTGACAAACTAAATATGATTGCCTTAGTTTGACACTTATATGAGGTTTATGCATTTGTTGGGCTAGTGGAAGGGTTCCCCCCTTTGGCACGACTACCACGATATACTTCTTGCCTATAAGGGCAATCATTCTTCGGTACGTGTGGACAAGACATTTGATATACCAGATTGTACGTGAATTGCCTCATGATATACCTTGTGGGGATGGCATGTGTGAGAGCGAATTCGATATACTCGACGTACATGAATGAGTTCCCTACTATATGCCTCCAGTCGTGAGTTTGGTCAAGCAGTACGATGCGGGGGGAACCATTCGATATAAGTCGAAGGTACGGGGCCAATAGAATGTGAGAGTCAGGTTAACTGCGCCCCACAGTACCAGCACCCATCACAAAGTGGATCCCATTATGGGACAAAATTTTCATCAATACTGCCATACTCTTGGTGATGTAGTGTGAAAAAATGCATGAGTCTTAATTAGTATATTATGGAGAGAGGTTTTTTATTTGCATTTTAAGTAATGGGAGTACTACACTAATGAGGAAGAATATACAAGTATTATTAAAAGTAAAGTTAACATGGAGCATGAAGACTATGCTAAGCATGGTGAGTGGAAAACATGGGGATATATACATGTGAGTGAGTGACATGTGAATAATTACAAGTGAGTTTGTGTGGTAGTGAGCCTATACATGGATCAACTACAAGTGGTGTGTAATATGTGTAAGTGAGCATGGAGATATAAACAAGTGTGAGAAGTGTGGGTGTGTGCTAGTGAAGCATAAGCATGGATAATCTAATTGGTGTGTGGATCATGGGAGGAGAAAAGAAACTATATACAAGTGTAAGTGTATGAAGTAAACATTGAGAGTACATACAAGTGTGTGAAGTGTATAAATGGGTGAAAAGTGATATATTCATGATAGATATAAGCATGAGGTAGATATATAAAAAAAGTAAGTAGAGGAGTAAAAGGAACATACAGGTAAGAGCATATGAGAACATGTAAAACATAATAACACCCATGTAGAATTAGAGTCCAGTCCTCTTAAAAACTGTCCCTAGCAGAGTCGCCACTGTGTCAATCCTAGGGTCTACCTTTTGGATTCCCTTCGGTGTGCGTTCAGGGTTTGTGCCTTTTCTCTGGGTGATCGATCATTGTCAATGCGGGGGATAATATATAGAGATAGAGTCGCCAACCTATTTTGCACAAAACATGCAAAAGAAATGTCACTGCCTCGAGAGAACGACATCAATGATAATACAAATGTTTATAAAATCAAGTATTTTAAAGGTGTGGGACCAAGTTACGGAATGGGAAGGTGTTAGGCACCCATACCTCCCTTTCGATCTCTAATGGGCATGTGTTAATGACGTGTCGAATGTAGCGGTATAATACATACATGCTGTGATCTAGGACACTTAGAAAATTTCCTAGATACTAAAATGGACATTTATAAAATCATGTCCTTACAAAACTAAATAGAATTGTAGTGCTTCAGCAAAATTTTCAAATGTGGTTGGTCTTCAAGAATAGACTGGAAGCATGTTGGTATCTCTAAATCATCCACTTGACTCGTCAATGTCGTTGGTGAATGTATAACCACCCACCAATTCGTATTTTTAACATCTTTAGAATAAAATACTTAATTATCCTCTATAGACACCCCATCCTATCCCCCCACCCCCAAGAACCTCCTTAGGTCCCTATCAGTAACTTGTTCACTATAAACCCTAGGTCATACTTTGAGTATCGATCGAGAGGTCACTGGGCTCTTTCGAGCCTCGTTTGACTCTGGTCAACTTTCTCACCTGATAAAAAGCTCAGTAAATCATCAAAGGTCTCCAACTACCATTTTTAACGATCTGCCCCATGCGCAAATCATCCTTATGGTTCAAACGAACGGTTTGTTTTACTTCAAAAACTGATTTGAAGGCCATCGAGCAATCCCGGACCTCGTTTAACTCTGATCAAATCTCTAGCTTAATCGAATCTCATGAATATTCAAAGGGCTCTAAATATCCTTTCCAATGGTCTTCCCTATGTACAAATTATCCTTATGGTACGGACGAAAGACACATTTTATCCCGAAGGATCACTGGGTGATTTCGAGCCCCATTTGAACTTGGTCACGTCTACGAACCCAATAAAGCTGAATGAAATCTTGAATGGAACTGAGTACCCTTTCCAACCATCTGTCTCATGTGCGAATTGATGAACAATCCATTTTCCTCAAAATACTTCCTATTTAGTGACCAACAGGCACTTCTGGGCGGTTTATTCTCGATCTTTGGAGTGGCTCAATGGATTTTTGAAAGACTCTGCATACCCTTTTTAACGGTTTGCCCCATGCATGATTCTGACTTACAATTTGCATTTTATGATCATTTTTTCGAAAAACCTATTCTGGACTGCCTAATGGCACTCCAGGGACCCTGTTTATCAATAGTGTGACTGAGGTGCTATGCTGATAGGCAGGTCCAGACCCATGTCGATCAGCACCCCCATGGACTTATAAATATAAGCTATGATCTCAGCTTGAAAGCAACGTTGAGAACACACTAAGACCCCTGAGTACCCCTCTTATCAAGTTAGAGAACATTCTCTTGAATTCAGAGTTGTTCCCTTTTCTAAAAAACCCATTTTTCCATATTTTCTTCCGTCACTTTATTACCTCACTTGGTAAATTCCCCCTCGCCTCTCCATACCACTACAAGATTATCATATATACATCCAAGATCAATATCAAGAGTTCAGAAAGAGGTCCAATTCTCCATCATTTTCTTTCATTCTCTCATTTTAGTATTATTTGCTTCATTTCTACTTTAGCATTTTTTTTCATAACATCACATATATTAATCTCAAACCTTTATTAGTAGTGTTTGAACGAACTTTATTTTCATAAAAAAAATCTAAAAATGATAAAAAGAGGCTTTATCAATAAATTCCTAAAGAGGGATTCTCATCTCACACTGTCACTCCTAAAACACATTTTCCCCCCACACACACATAAGAGAAGCCCACCATTTGGATTTATGGATTGAACCCCACCCTATGTTATCTTCGAACTACGTGGACTCTGATTCCCCATGGGCTACGTAGGAATCTTGGGTTAGCCCGAGGTTTGAGTCCTCCATTATACATTTTTATATGTTTCCCTCCTATTGTACATATGTATATTCTTTATAAGTTCATATTCTTATATGTTTGTGTTTCCTCCGATATACACATTCGATCTTCTATAGCGACTTGTGATTCGACAAAGACTCATATTATATTTTGAATTATTATATTCAGGAACACTCCTAAGGATGAATTCACTCCATCCTTTTCCACGACGTGAGTTGAATGATTCCATTCTTCACCTATATTATGCACATGAGCACACACTTCAGGGAGTCTAATAGGTGACGACCTCAATCCGAAATCTAAAAATCTTCACGCACCCATCAGCTTCATACGTGCGTAGTGCAACCTCAATAAACAACATGCATCGTAAACATTCCCACAACTCCACTCACGATTATGGTAAAATATTTAATTAGGAGTTTTTAAGGTTTACATATTTATTTGGGAATTTTTTATAAACTTTTTTCAATACCTGAAATGTTTCCCAACGTGATAGAATTTTTTTCAAGTGTTGATGCAGACAAAATTTGACGTTCGTGTCGTTCGAACGAGATTGTACTGTCGTTTGAACGACATACGCATCTCGTGCCAAGTCGATCAAACGATATTAACTATCGTTCGAGTGATGTCCCTGTTTTGTCCGAGCGATAACACCGCCTTAAATTTCTTATAAATACCAGTTTTCTGCACTCACGTTTTCTAAGTCTTCACAAATCCATTTTCTACAGAACAACTGCAATTTAAGACTTCATTTTTATGAGTTTTAAACCTCTTTTGATCCACTAAATTGTCCCAAATCCATATGTGAATCATTTAAGCCCTAAATTACTTATTCTACTCATCTGGAGTACACTTGTGGAGAAGAAGGTCGATTTTTCATTGCTAACGATTGGAGCTCTTGTGGGATTTCTTACCGATGACAACGAACCGACGCATGCGGGTATTCATGTGTCAATCTGTATTTCTCTGTATTTGTAAGTTATTACAAGAAATAGTGAAATAAAAATGTTTTGCCCCTTTGGGGGATTTTTTCTCATATTTGTGATTGTGTGAGTGGTTGATTTCATTTAATTAATCAATCACATTAATTTCAAGAGATAGGGTTTTGGGGACTAAAATTGGATTTAGCTAAACAAGTTTGTTCATTGATCGCTGGCGCACTTTCAAATTGGTATCAGAGCCAATTACACAATTATATAGTGTAATTTTTGCCCAAAATTTTTCTGGATATCAATTTTGGTCTAAAAATTGATTTTTGAAAAGCACAATTTCAATGAAAAACTTGTATAATCGAGTGCCAATTTTTGACGTGACAAATTATGCTTATTGGAAAGCCTGTATGAAATCCCACTTAAAGGCCATTGACGAACGTGTTTGGGTTATGTGTGAAAGATGGTGGACTCCTCCCACTGTCACTGTAGAAAACGTAACAAATTTAAAAGTTGTGACTGAATGGACTGATGAAGAATTTAAATGGAGAACATATAACTCACGTGGGCTTAGTGCAATTTCGGCTGTCGTCACCCCTGAGGAGTTTAGATGTATTATGACGTGCACCACATCTAAAGAAGCATGGAATGTTTTGCAACTTACCCATGAAGGCAGTTATGCAGTCAATGAATCAAAATTACAAAATTTAACTACACAATTTGAAACAATCATCATGCTTGAATTTGAGTGTTTTGATGAATTCTATGCACGCTTATATGATATTGTAAACACTAGTTTTAGTATAGGTGAACACATTCCTGATGCTAGAGTAGTTAAAAAGATTCTGAGATCTATACCTAAGCATTTTATCCCAAAAGTAACTGTGCTCAATTCGATAGGAAATTTGAGTAGTCTAAAATTAGAAGAGTTGGTAGGGGACTTCCAGACTTATGAAATTGACATGTTTCCTAACACGATAAAATCAAAAAATAAAGGGGTAGCACTTAAAGCCGAGGACAAAAATAATGAGGGGTCAATAAGAAAGAGAGGCGAGTCATCTAGGAGAGAAGAGGAAGAAATATCAGATTTGGATTTTGATTTTGATTTAGACGATTTGACTTTGTCTGCAAAAAATTCTCAAATTAAAGAAAATGCCAATTTTAAAGATAAAAAGAGTTTTGAGAAAAATAAGTTTGAAAAGAAAAATGATAAAGATAAAAAGCACATGCCTAAGAAAGATGAGGATAGATTTTATGAGTGTGACGGTAGAGGAAATAAGGCATTTGAGTGTCTTACTAGGTTAAAACGTCAAGGCAAAGGCAAAGAAACTTTAAGTGCATCCCTTAGTGACGACAGTGAGGTCGAGTCGGTGAATTCGGGAGATGAGTCACCACATGAATGTAATTTCACCACATTCATAGCTAGTCATGTGAGTACTAACAGTGCGCCTCATGACGATGAGGATGCTACTTCACAAGGACAACTCGGCAGTGAAAGCGATATGAGTGAGGGGAGGATGTTGCAAATGAGAGCGAGAATGACCCACGACACGCGTACGCTGATTTATATACTTATTCTTTTAAAACTAAAAAGTGTAACAAAGCGTTAGCACTTAGTATTGTTTCCTTAGAGAAAGATTTAGGAGAGATGAGAAAGAGAGAGAGTCCTCCATTAGCATTTCCTTGAGAGAGAGAGACTATTTTCATAGTGAGAGAGAGAGAGTTTGTGTAGAGAGATAGAGAATAGTTTGAAGAAAGAGAAAGGGGACTTGACCAAGCAAGTGGCTAGTCTTATGAGTGAGCTCCATTCCGCCCTGGACACTCGAAAGAAACTTGAAGCCCTTATATCCCAACTCACTAATGATCTTGAGAGAGCCCGAGTGGTAAAGGTAAATATAGAGGACAGATCTAGAAAGATGGAAAAGATGCTCCTTGCCCCTGCTTTAGGGTTTGGTGAAAGGCAGGGAATAGGTTTTGATGGTGCTTCCACATCTCACATGACATCAAAACCAATTCCTGAGTTTACTACGAATCCATATGGCCATCACCCAAAACCCCGGAGAAGAGTTCGACCAAGAAAAACAAACCAAGCCCGGCCTAAGACTGTGTAATTTTGTACCTATCATAAAAGAAAAGGCAACCTTAGGGGTTTTTGCTACAGTTTGGATCAGACACGACGTACATTTTCTCCACCACGTGCCACTGGCGATTTTTTGAGTCTTAGAGAGAAATTTGAGTTTTTAGTCGCAACAACTCAGAGTTTAATGTAAGAGTTCCAATGGATTTCTTTGTCATATGAGGATACTTCCAGAATCCCAACTAGAACCAACAATGACAAGGGAAAACAGAAGGTTATTGCCACTTGGGTACCTAAGCACGACGCAAAAGCCCTTATTGTTCATGTTGCTCTTAAAGAATATAATACCTATCAGTGGTACTTTGATAGTGGGTGCTCCAGACACATGACTGGTGACGTTTCATTTTTTACCTACCTAGAGGATCGTAAGGAAGGTAAAGTCACGTTTGGATATGAGAGCATGTCTAGCATAGTATTAGGAGGTACAGTAGAGATACTAGGATTTCTTAATCTAGAGGATGTTTTGTACGTAAAAGGTTTGAAAGTGAGCCTTCTCAGCATTAGCCAGCTGTGCGATGCTGACTTTGCAGTAAAGATTCACCAGAACAAGTGCAATGTTTATGATCAAGACCGTAAAATTCTATTGTAAAGGGTGAGGAGTGAAGATAACTGGTATGGAATTATGCCCAAGTCCTCATTTTTATGCAATAGCCACACAATCACTTCTATGGATCTGTGCATCAACATCTAGGTCATGTGAATTTTAGAGATTTGAAGATATTAGATAAAAAAGACCTAGTACGTGGCTTGCCATTAGTTAAAAAGCTGAATTTCACGGTTTGTGGACCCAATCAATTGGGAAAATAAGTCCATAGCCCCCACAGGAAGTTGAATTCCATTACCACTTCACGAGTTATTGAGTTGATACACATGGATCTTATGGGTCCTACTCGTACTAAGAGTTTAGGTGGCAAGAGGTATATCTTCGTGATGGTAGATTATTTCTTTCATTACTGGATTATAGGTCTTCTGAGAGATAAATTCAATGCTATGGAATTTCTTACTACCAAGTGTCGTGTCCTACAAAATCAACACGGTGTCACCATTGATAGAATGTGAAGTGATAATGGCACTGAGTTTAAGGAAGATAAACTAGATCTTTACTATGATAGCCTCAGGATCAAACATGAATTTTTGGCCGTGAAGACTCCTCAGCAAAATGTGATTGTTGAGAGGAAGAATCAGACGATATAGGAGATGGTTAGATCTATGCTTCTAGGTCATAGAGTTTCTAGGAGATTTTTGGCAGAGGCAGTGTCTACCACGTGCTATACGGTGAATATGGTTTTATTTCATCCACACACACTTAAGACTCCCTATGAATTGTGGGATGGAAAGAAGCCCAACCTTTCATATTTTTGTGTCTTTGGGAGAAAATGATACATCCTACGGGATAGAGAGCAATTAGAAAAGTTTGACTCCCAGAGCGATGAGGGAATATTATTAGGGTATTCATCGAACAGTAGAGAATATTGGGTTTTTAACCTAAGTAGCTACAAGGTTATGGAATCAATAAATGTCACCGTGAAATATGACGAACCATCGGTGTTTATTGATTCTAACCTTTTGTGTGAGGAGGATTCACTTCTTACTAATGGTCCCATTGTGCCTCCCGCACCAAGGGTGGACCCTACTCCTGTCTTAAGGGACACACCTGCTTGGGTTCGTAAGAGTTATGATCCTACTTCCATTCTAAGAGATACAAGTCTAGGGTTCAAGATTCGTTCTTAACTGGAGATCTTGGTTATTTTTATTTTCTACACATCTAAAGTCAAAACCAAGAACGTTAAGGAAGCACTCAAGGATGAACACTGGATATATGCTATGCAGGATGAGTTGCTTCAGTTTAGAAAGAATGATGTTTGTGATCTAATCCCCTGACCTATCGAGAAGAATGTGATTGGTACCAATTGGATCTACAAGAACAAGATGTATGAGAATGGTATCATTATCTAAAATAAGGTTAGGTTGGTCGCTCAAGGTTACACATAGATAGAGGGTGTAGACTTTGACGAGACATTTTCTCCTGTTGTGAGGCTTGAGTCCGTCCGGTTACTACTCGCCATCGCATGTCAAGAGTGCCTTTTTGAATGGAATTATATAAGATGAAGTTTACATGGAACAACTAAAAGGGTTTAAAGACCTTAAGCACCGGGATCAGGTCTATTTTTTGAGAAAAGCCCTGTATGGTTTGAAGCAAGCACCCATGCTTGGTACGAGCATCTTACTTCCTATCTCTTAGCATGTGGCTTCATGAGAGGGGGAGTTGATAAGAGATTATTTGTTGGAAGAGGATACGGTGATATTTTTGTAGCCCAGGTCTATGTGGACAACATAGTCTTTAGATCAAATATGCTCCCGACATGCTCACGACTTTAAGGAGGAGATTAAGAGTGAGTTTGAAATAAGCATGGTTGGTGAGATTACATTCTTACTTGGTCTTCAGGTTCGTTAGCAAGAGGATGGGATGTTCATCTCCCAATCTAAGTATGATAGAGACCTAGTGAAGAAATTTGATTTAGATTCCGCTAAGCATGCAAATACCCCGATGAGTACCTCAACAAAGATTAACAAGGACACTTCAGGCAAGGACGTAGAGAAAACTGATTGGGGGTGAAAAGTAGCACCTGTCAAAATGTCGATCGATGTTTTCTGTTCACCTCCTCAATATAAAAACCTAAACTTATGACTACACTAAAAAAGGGAGTATAGCGGCAAAATCTAGGTATCGAAAAATCCACAGAGACTAGTGCTAGAATTTATTAGGTTTAATACTCCTAAAATAAAAGTGTAAAAGATAATTAACGATCTAAAAAGAGAAAGAAAAATATAAACTAGGCATGGGTTAAATTAAACTAAGATTAACAAGAGAATAAAAGCTATAGGTTGCGACTAATATCCCTCACCTCGGCTTAACGCGTATAAATGGTTACATGGGATCACGGATTCATTAAGACCGGGTCTCATTTCGGCATAAAAGCCAAATAAGATTTTGGCTTCAACAAATATCCCAAGAATTACACACGAAAGGTCGTAAATACGGAGCATACATGACATACCCCATTAAATCTCGTAGGCGTAATAACTAAAACAACCTGATCGAATTAAATACGTAAAATCCATCACCAAAGCAAAGCAACACGTTAAACACGAGGCAAGTTCCGTCAATCACAACCTAGACTAATTTAGCTAGAAAGCATGGTAAAAATGCAGCAAATAAACGCAGTAAAACTACATTAGAAATAGAGTAAAGAAAGCACGTAAATAAAGTAAGAGAAATAAATAAATACCAAAAATGGAAACTTGGATTGATAGAGAAGATGATGAATAGTGTTCTACACAACCACAAACAGGTATACCCACTATACGAGCAAACCCAAGGAGGGAGAAAATGGCACACCCTACAAAATCTCTAAACCCTAGCTCCCAAACCACTAAATACAAATAAAAACTAAGTATTTCAATAATTACAACAAAAATACATTATATAGTAAGTTAGGAGAAAAATAAAGAAGAAAGAAATGAAAAGGAAAAAGTGCCAAAAATTAGGCAGGGTCGATCGATCGACCCCAACAGTTGATCGATCGATCAAACAGGTCACAGTCCACTGTCTTCCATTGATAGCTAATTTTTAGGAGTCAATCGATCGACCCCTGGGTTCGATCGATCGATCCATAAGGTAGGCAACCTCCCGTGCTTTGGGTTGAATGCCCACCCTTTGCGGCCACGCGAAGATTGTTCAGAGGGCTACTACTTTCGTGTAGATGTTGAACCAGTTGCCCAAATTATGAAATGACTAAAATGCCCTCGAGTGTGCGAATTTTAACGAAACTTGTTTGGAATGCGTCTGAACTTCACACTTAGTACCTAAATACCAACAAAAGCCCAATTATATGTCATATATCATGTTGACAATATAAAACCGAGGTTGTCTGGTTAACGAGCATATATATAGAGATTAAGGGACTCGAGAGGGCTAAAAATGCGTAGGTTTGAGGGTATAAATATGCCATATTTGATACAAATCACACCCCATAACTTATACTTTGCTAGTGCCTAGTAATGAAACATGAAACAACAAGAACTACATGTAAATCAAAACAGGAGGCAAGTACAAAAATGGGATAAAAAGCATAAAAGCCACTTACGTGGGCGATTCGATTGTATTTAGCATATGCAATAAGCCGTTAAACCACTAGGTTACTCTAGTGGACGAGTGTCGTCTCGTGAGGGTTTTCAGGGATGAAACCCATAAACATCAAATAGTTTCATCAAAATATGCCCAACCCAACATGCAACAAGTCCAACAATATCGAAAAGGATTTCATACACATTATTAGCATAATGAACGAATTCAAATGAAAGTACAATTCATTAAAAATTATAGAATGCACCTCATTGAATTGAAACCTTAAAATGTGGGAGGAGAGAGAGCACATGCAAAGTATAATTTGGTAAAAACTTAGATAAATCGGATAAGCATTAAAGCATGCATATATGTCAATCCTCACCGGGCATTACACTCAACAAATGAATTCACTATGAAAAAGGCGGTAATACATGGGACATGCGGGGATAATGAGTAAATGTAAATGGAAACTAGTCCGCGTACATGTCACAATGAAGAACTCTATATAGTAAATTAAAAATTGTAATCTCAATGAAATATACCGCTCAATAAAAGAGGTCAAATGCATTTTCACAGATTATAAAACTATTAAAAATTTTAAATTACATCTACCTAAGATCACATAGGACTTGAATAGGGTTATAATGTAGGCTAGGCTAGGGTAAAAAATGAAAGGAATGTATGTAGGGATTCAAAGTGTTCGGCGATGAAAACTCGGGATAATGGGAAATTGCGTGCAATATCAAAAAATGGAAAAATTCAATCCGTAAAAGGCATTGAATATGACAATGGGGAGAGAAAAAAACTTATTCAAACACTGTATAC
Source organism: Sambucus nigra (assembly GCA_949130495.1). Lineage (NCBI taxonomy): Eukaryota > Viridiplantae > Streptophyta > Magnoliopsida > Dipsacales > Adoxaceae > Sambucus > Sambucus nigra. The sequence goes on along the minus strand of OX422216.1, from coordinate 91,180,846 downwards.
ATATGTACACACTTTCTCTTTCTTGTTTCTTATGTTTTCTTTTGTTTTTCACTTCTCTTTTTTATTCTCTTATTTCTTCTCTTTTTCACTTATTTGTTTACTTTACTTTTCTCACTCTTTTCATGCTAAATTGCAACCACAAGCAAGAACACCATTCAATCCAAAGTAACATTCCAAACAAAGGTATGTAAGGTAAAATGTATGGTTTATAACTCCAATGTGGAGTTGGTTATGGGATTTTGGGGTTATGAAACGAAAGGTTATATTTAGGTTCAAAGGGGTTGACGAGGGGAAACATTTAAGGTAAGGTCAAGGTCATATGGGTGATATAACAAAGATGACCTATGATCATTACATAAAGTTTACGCAATTCCGAAGTCAAAACAAACTTTGAAAATAATGCTCAAGTAACACATTTCATATATGAACTGAATTAATGAACGATAAAATGAAAGAATAGTGAGATTACCAACAACTGTTACGTTTTCAAAGAGGAAAGAATAGTGTATAACTCTCACAAATGACGAAAAACCTAAAAGATCACTCAGTGTAAGTATATACAATGCAACAAAAGATTATCGAGTTATAAAAATCTTAAACCAAATCAATAATGCAAGAAAAGTGAATGTGCTCATGGGATTAAAGTTTAATTCATGAAGTTATTCATAATATCAATGATTTGAGGAATATAGTCTAATAACTTCTAAAATCGAGAACATGCATCATTGGATTGTCAATCGGATCCGATAATTATTGAAATTTATCATCGAAAATAAGAAGAAAAGCCCCCAAAAGGAGAAAAAAAGAAAGAAAATCTTTTTGAAAATTTTCAATTTTTTACAAGAAAAGCATGCCTGGGGATAACATATAATCAAATAATGAATGGATAGAATATCCCACACCCCTAACTTAAAACCTAACATTGTCCTCAATGTGAATTAAGAACCAAGTTAAAGAGAGGAGAAGAGCGATATTACCCCAAAAGGAGTGATCTCGTGAAAGTACACGTCCAATGATTATACAAAACATGTTTGTATCAAGCATAACGAAAACAAATAACAAAATCTTAACTAACTACACTAGATAATAAGTAAGAACAAAGGAAAATAAGAATAATAAAACTAACTATTTTTTTTTAGATAAATAAATATACACATGCTCACGATGAATAAAAAGAAAATGAGATGCCTAATCACACCCCTAACTTGAATCACACATCGTCCTCAATGTAATTAATGAAATTATGAAAAAGTAAGGGATATAAATAAATCACCTCAATTTGGAGCGATCCCCGAGGTAATCAACATGAGCCCTAAACAAACATAAGAAAAACAAGTATATATACCAAAATTATTAAGTTAAATGAATCATGAAATAAGTCATAATAGTCTAAAGAGGTTGAAGTGCAAATACTAGATAATTGATGGTAGACATTTGATTTTAATAAAGTGTAAACACATCAAAATATAATTCATCAACAACGACTAAATTATCATTACTAATTTCATCGAGTTCAATACAAAATAACTTAATCAAAGAAATAAAAGAAAGAAGAAAAAAACAATATAATATTCGATCGAAAAAGTACAAAAATGACCCAAAACAACAATCTAGTGCCTAGAACCACTAGGATCATAAGGACTTTGAAAATGTGGTGGGAGCGTCGCGTCCGAGCCGTGTTGCTGTAAATACAAATCCCTCAACATGGCCTGCACCATGTGGAACTCCTGTCGACGCTCAACCCTGTCCTGCCGCTGCTCGGCCTGATGCTGGTCTAGGCACAACTCAAAAGTAGCCCATCGTAGTCGGGTCTCTTCCCATCGCTGGTCCAACTGTGCCTCAAACGCTGCAAAGCGGGAGTCGGTAAATGTGGGTGGCACCTGCGAACTCTGCCCCTCCTCAGAGTCTCTAATCTCTACCTCCTCCTTAGCCTCGTCGGTAGACTCAGTCCTCGGTCTTTTGCCACTCGTTTGTCCCCACTCGTGACTTAAAGTCTTCAATATATTATCCTTGTTGATAATACTCAATGGTTCACGCTTCCTGTCAGAAGTCAGCTCGGGATAGCCATGCGACAAACAAATATGAGTGATAAGTGCAGGAAATAGGAGGGACAATGTCCTGGCTTCCTCCATAGCAATGACACACATCATATCCAAAAAGATGTTGGGCAAAATTAATGTTGCCCGAGTTATTCACTAATGTGTAGACAAATGCCGCGTGATTATGTTGCACCTCAGATCGGTTGCTAGTAACCATGAATGAGCGCATATTGATGTAACTTAGAAATCTCGACAAATCTTCCATTGGGGTCAACCGGTATGATTTCTTCTTATTCCATTCCTCCCCAGGCGCTAGCGCCTAGATCAATGTGGTGATCCCAAAATCACTCTTGTCCATGAGACTAACTGACTCCTTGGGGTTCGTAACATCACCCATGTATCTAGCTAGGTCCAAACGGCTGAAAGCAAGGAATACCCCCTAACTCTATCCTCAAAAGAAAACTGTCCCCCCTCACAACCACAAATGTCGCATATAACATCCTTACTAGCTTCTCGTTGATAAGCCCATTCGTGGTTAGAAAAGGTTCCCAATTGTGTCGGCGCATTAGAACGAGCACCGCCGCATGCATATCCTCCAGTTTACAAGAATAATGATAGGCCAATGTCCTCATATGAGTCTCGAAATAGGCTTGGTACTAGTCATGTTCCCTCTCACAACGGAATCCTTCAAAGCCCCGGGTGGGAACACACTTGGTTGAATTATATTTCTTTATCGCCGGCTCTCTTTGTGATAGCTTCAGAAGTTTTGAATCGGGGCATTCATAAATTGATGGAATGTGGAAAATGGTTCATTTCCCTCTAACAAGGGGTTGTCCCATTATTTCTTGTCTTTCTTTTGCAGATGACACTCTCATATTTGCTAATGGTGCTAGACGCGGTTTAAAGTATTTCATGTAATTCTTGAAAACATATGAAGCAGAGTCGGGGTAAGTGGTGAATTGCAACAAATCATCCTTCTACCTTCCGGGGAATGAGTCATATGGTACGAAGAAAATAGTAGAAACAATCACCGGTTTCAAATGCAAAAATCTTCCCATAATGTATTTGGGAATTCCTTTATTTGAAGGCAGGAAAAAGAAAGAATATTTTTCTTCATTTATTGACAAATTGGTTGGGAAGCTTAATTATTGGAATCATCAAAACATTTCATAGGATGGGAGAGTGACTCTAATAAAATCCATGGTAGAATCCATGCATCTTCATCTTCTGGCGGCGATAAACCCCCCGGTAAATGTTATCATTCATATTGATAAATTACTTTCTCAATTTATATGGGGAAAACAAGAAGAGAAGATGAAATATCAATGGGTGCGATGGAAGGATATTTGCACAACAAAGGATGAAGATGGGCTTAATCTTAGATCCATGACTGATTTATCCTTAGCTTATACTCATAATTTGTGGTGGAAATTTTTCAACTCAAATTTTCATGGTCCCGATTCATGCATACTAAATATAAAAAAATGGAGGCACAAAATTTTAGAGGTTCTATTTCGATGTCATCACATGTGTGGAAAAGAATGCAAAGTGTTTGGGATGATTTTTCAGGAAACTTTAACTTTAATACCAGGAAATGGGCTCTGGAGCAAAATGTAATATTTTCATTGGATTCAGCTTGGCACTTGTGAGAGATATTGGATGTATCCAACGTTCCTTTTCTCTAATATGGGACAAGAGGATTTCCCCCCAAAACTCTATATTTATGTGGCGACTCCTTCACAAAGGGATTTCCATAGACGATAATATAAAAAGAATCCATATACCGTTTGTATCGAAATATAGATATTGTATGGTGGCTTCTGAGGAGGATAGAGATCATCTCTTTTGGCATAGTCCTCTTGCACAATCCATTTGGCATCATTTTCACAACGTTCTTGGCTTGCGGATTTCTCCTTCAAACTTTAGTGGCAATTTGATGAAATGGTGGATCAATTCAAAAGGGGTTAAGATTAGAAGCATTCTATGTCGGATTATTCCTGCTTTCATTTGTTTGCATTTATGGTGTGCGAGAAATAAATGCATGTTTGAGGGCATGCAAATGAAAGAAAATTACACCCTTATTCATATTTGTGGGGAGATTAAAATGGCGTTTATAAATTTTCCTCTTATTGTCTTGAAATCTACATTTTGTATTGATATATTAGAGACTCTCTCCTTTTTAGGAGCTCACATTATATCTATATAATGTAAGCCACCAATGAGGGGCTATTCCTCATTTATTTTGAATAAATTCATGGGACTCATGCCTATTAAAAAAAAACTACAAAATAATAATTAGGCAAAACAAATGAATTTGTAAAGAACAATTAAAAGTTAGGTGATGAACTAGTTGAAATGGTGTTTGCAGGTACGAAAATCGTGCAGAAATATTCCACATTGTTACAAAATGTGTTGAGGTGCAACAACGAGTGAAAACCACCCAAGTGTGCGCTAAAAATGAATTGAAAAATTGGTTTAGGAATTTTAGCGAACACTTAGGGTTCACAATGGGGAATAAGGGTTCGTGAATGCCACTTGAACCAACAACAAGCCCCATTCATTAACATACACATTAAACGATCAACAATAAGTGTTCATGAATGGATATATATCAATAATCAAGCATTAATCAAGTTGGAAAACACAAAATGGGACACTCCCAACAATACACTCAACCATTGTCAAAAATTGCATTTAACTTTAAAAGCATGGCGATCATCAATCAATAACACAAAAAGACAATACATGTGGAAGAATTTATACCTTGATTGTGTAGAAATTGGTTTATTTTGAGTGAAGTTAGGTGGGGGAATAATGGGGGCACGAAAAAGGGGGATAAAACAGTGTAGGAGTAAGAGAGAATGAGAAGAGGAACAAAAATTAAAAAGGGCAGCGCCGGTTATAACTGGTCGATTGATCGATCGATCCCTTTAGTCGATTGATCGACTCCCCAGGTTTTTGCACACCGCTTCCTATTTTGGCAAAAATGGAATTTGAGATGGGAAAAGAAATAATGAGGTGGGGTAATTAGTTAAAGAATATATATAACTATATATAAATCATAAATATACACATTACAAAAATAAAAAGTATGAAAGAAAACAAAATAAATACGTATATGTATATATATATATATATACAACAATGACAATATGTGGATAAAATTTACAAAGGGGAACATACTCACACACAAACACACACAAAAATTCAAAATAAAATAAAATAATGAAATAGCTAAAAACAAATGCAAAGAAGTGAGTATGAGTATGTGCAAAATAAAACAAAATATTTTTGTGAGTTACTATTTTTCAGTTATTTTTTTACAAACGCATGTCTGGGACGCACAATCTCCGCAAATTTAAGTTAGTTGAACCTACAAATAAAATGTTAGAACCAAGCATACAAAAAGCAATAAAAAAAGTTTAACTAATTACACTAGACTACAATTAAAAGGAAAGAAAAACTAAAGAAAGACAGAGTAAAAAGATAACTATGTACGACGTACAACTTAGAATTCAAACTAACTATACACTAAAAGTCTAAACATTTGAGGATCCACCCAAACTATGATTTGACTTTGGAGGATCGACGCTGGACCCTCCCTAGAATGCATGCTTAGCGGAAGATATGAATTCCGTTTGAACAAGGAAAGGCATGTGTAAGGCGAAAGAAATGAACTATCCCCAATTAAAATTTTTGGAGGGAGAATGGGGGATTTTGATAAAATGAGTGACAAATACACAAGGGGCAAGAAAACTAGAATTATCTCCCAAAGATTTTGAAGTTGGAATGGGAGGGGGCACACATGAAGGCAAAGATTCCTTCATGGAAGGCGACTCGAGCGAGTACTTCTCATCGGTGGAAAGGTTTGAAACTATAAAGTTTGGAACCAATTCATCAGGTAATAGTGTCGGTGTGATAGTATAGAATCAAGATGGGAACGAAAGAAATTCAATCTCAAGAGATGAGTTATCATCGCTTAAAGGTTGAATTTCGAAGGAAATATGATCGTTTGTAATGAAACTTTCTTCTTTGAGAATCAAAGAAGAAATGAGTTCATTGCAAATAGATACTATGCCCATTTATTCCTTATTTCATTCTCTACTATACCATGGGTCAAGTCAAGAATGATTTGTTCCAAAGTAGGCAGAAAGTCCTCATTTGGTTCAAAACGTTCCTCGACTTCAAAAGTCTCGGAAGAAAAATCTTTGTCGGATTTAAATAATAAATCCAACTCATGTTCCCAACAACGATTTTCTTCCCAATAACGATTTTCAATTTCCTCATTTTCAAGCAAGCACAAGCCCTCACCGAAAGTCATAGGGTGAGGAGAGGATTCTTGAAAATGAGAACTTTGAAAATTATCATCGGAATGACTATCAAAATCATTAACATAAGAATTTTGAAAGCTATTTCAATCTATTTCAAAATTATTATCACAAGGATCGTGCGACCCAAATTCGAAATGATCATTCCCAAAATTTCTGTAATCCATACTTTGAATTTCGTAATACTCATCCAATATCATTTTAGATATTGCAATTTTTTGGGCTTGTAAGTATTGACCAAAAGTCATAAGTTTACAGAGATTTTGAGTAATATCTTTAGGATTACTAGAAAAATTGCAATAAGACATGCTTATTCCAACAAAGTCTCGAGAAGGCAAATTCCACAAAGATATGCGCGATCGAATAATTCAAATGGTTCTTGGTGCTCAAATGTAGAAGTATTGCAAATGTTAGCAAAAAATACAAATAGAAAGAAAATACTATGAAATACTAAATCAAATAAATTCTAAAACATTAAGTCCCCGACAATGGAGTCATTTTGATTGAGGGCGAAAAGTTGCGCGCGTCAAATGTCTATTGTTGTTTTCTATTCACCTCATCAATACAAAAACCAAAACTTATGACTACACTCAAAAAGGGAGTATAGCGGCAAAGTTCGGGTATCAAAAAATCCACAGAGACTAGTGATAGAATTTATTAGGTTAAATACTCCTAAAATAAAAGTGTAAAAGATAATTATCTAAATAAAAAGAAAAAGCAAAAGATAAACTAGGCATGTGTTAAATTAAACTAAGATTAACAATAGAATAAAAGCTATAGGTTGCGACTAATATCCCTCAGCTGGGGTTAATGCGTATAAATGGTTACATGGGATTACAGATTCATTAAGATCGGGTCTTGTTTCGGCATAAAATCCTAATAAGATTTTGGCGTCAACAAATATCCATGGAATTGCACAGGAAAGGTCGTAAATATGGAGCATACATGATATATCCCATTAAATCTCCTAGGCATAATAACTAGAACAATCCGATCGAATTAAATACGTAAAATCCATCACCAAAGTAAAAGCAATATATTAAACACGAGTCGAGTTCCGTAAATCACAACCTAGACTAATTTAGCCACAAAGCATGGTAAAAATGAAGTAAAACTACACTAGAAAGCGAGTAAATAAAGCATGTAAATAAAGCAAGAGAAATAAAGAAATACCAAAAATGGAAACATAGATTAATAGAGAAGATGATGAATAGTGTCCTACACAACCACAAACAGGTATACCCACTATACGAGCAAACCCGAGGAGGGAGAAAATGGCACACCCTACAAAAAATCCAAACCCTAGCTCCCAAACCACTAAATACAAATAAAAGCTAAGTATTTCCATAACTACAACAAAAATCCGTTATATAGTAAGTTGGGAGAAAAATAAAGAAGAAAGAAATGAAAAGGAAAAAGTGCCAAAAATCAGGCAGAGTTGATCGATCGACCCCAATAGTTAATCGATCGATCAAGCAGGTCACATCCCACTATCTTCCATCAATAGCTAATTTTTAGGAGTCGATCGATCGACCCCTGGGTTCGATTGATTGATCCATCATGTATGCAACCTCCCCAGCTTTGGGTTGAATGAAATCCTCTTCCGCTCAAAGTCTCGTAACTTCTTTGTTCGGACTCGGATACGCGCACCATTTACGGCCACGCGAAGCTTGCTCTGAGGGATAAAAATTCTGTGTAGATGTTGGACCATTTACATAAACTATAAAATGACTAAAATGCCCTTGCACGTGTTGATTTGTACGAAACTTGTTCGAAATGCGTTCGAACTTCATACTTAGTACCTAAATAGCTACAAAAGCCTAATTATACCTCATATAGCATGTCAACAATATAAAATGGAGGTTATACGGTTAACGAGCATAAATATAGAGATTAAGGCACCCAAGGGGGTTAAAAATGTGTAGGATCGAGGGTAAAAATATGCAATATTTGATACGAATGAAAATCCTTGTATCAGAGTGAGATATGTAGTCTTTTCTACTTGACTGCCAGTCATCCCAATGTAGACTTTTGTGCGCGATATCAGGTATCCTCGAAAGAGTTGCACTTAATCGCTCTTAAACGTATTATCAAATACGTGAGTGGGACACTCTAACTTGGCATTTGGTATTACTTTGATACTGATGACTGTTTATCTGCCTATTCGAATGTCAATTGTACCAGGGATGCATATGGATATAGGAGCATTTCTGGTGGGTGTTTCTTCTTTGGTTCTGTTGTTGTGTCTTGGTTAAGCAAGAAGCAAAACTCCATCTATTTGTCCACTATGGAGGCTGAGTACATAGCCTCCGGGAGTTGTTTCACGCAACTTCTATGAATGAAGTTGGAGGATTATGGGATATCACAGGACACCATGAATATTTACTGTGACAATACGAGCGCAATACACATATCTAGGAATCCAGTCCATCATTCTTGTACAAAGCACATTAAAATACGCGAGCACTTTATCCGTGAGCTAGTAGAAGAGAAGGTTGTATCCTTGAGTTTTGTGTCTACCGACCTCCAGTTAGCCGATATTTTCACGAAGTATTTAGTCGCCCTTAGAATCAAAAGTCTTAGGAAGTCTTTAGGAATTTTCATAGTTGACTGAGGGGTGGTTACCATGTCTTGAGTATGATGCATTTTTCATGTTCATATCATATGATTCCTATCTCTAGATTGTATCATTATTTTTTTGGTTTTGTTTTTTTCTTTTTCTTTTTGAAAAATACAAAAAAGATTTTTTCTTTTGAAAAATTGAAAAATACAAAAAGATTTTGTTTTTGATAAATTTTTGAAAAAGTTAAAAAAGATTTTCTTTTTATAAAATTTTTGGAAAAAAAAATTCAAAAATAGTTTTGTATTTTGTTTACACCATTCATGGATGAACATTTAAGATAGCCATAGTCAGAACTTTATTCCATAGTCCTCGTGACTGTTTGATAGTGATTTGAGATGCTACCTTATTTGATTCATGTTCTTTATAATGTATGGAGTCATTAAGATGTGATTAGTGATATCTTCTACATGTTTGTCTCCTTATCTCCTTTAATGCACATATGAACGGATTTGTTTGATTATTGTACTTGTCAAATCACATGTTGGTCGAAGTGTTTCCATCTCAAAATAGTTTTTAAAATGAATCAAATGCGATAAAACTTGACAATGAAAGTAGTGCATGTAAGAACCGTTTATAGTGAGGAATTAAATTGCAAAAAATGATGAGTGTTCACGGGAAAGGGCAACGAGAGTACAAAATTAACTCATCATGAAATCTACCGTTTAAAAGAGCCCAAGAATAAATTAAGGCAATAAAAATAATTGTATGCCAAAAATGGGGACAATAGGATTTCTATAAGGATCACCTCAAGAAAAAAATAAAAGATTTATTTTTTGTGAGGGTGTTCGGATGGATACGTAAAAAGCGGGTTTGCACGTCCTGATAAAGTCTTGAAAAATCATTACATAGTTTTAAATGTTATTGGTGTGGAAATTATTTTAGACTTTGATATATCGATTAGATTGAGTCGATATCATAAGAATTCACATTTTTTACACCTAAGGACGATTTTGAGTTCATTCGTTAGGAATATCCAAAATTCATCATGCACATATGTTATGTTTGTATGCATTGATTTTCCTATCGAATTTTTTCGCACCCCTATATTTCTGCTATCACCGACTTGGTTATTTTCGTGTTCTTTTATGGTGTGATTTTTTTGTTGTAAAATTTTTGTTTTGAAAAAATTAAAAAAGAGAAAGTTTTCTTACCTTGTGACATTCTCGATTTTCATTGCTTTGTGTTCTTCCTATTTGTATATTTGGGGACATTATAAAAGGGGGAGAACGAATTATGGGTGAGATTTTTTTGCTATCATGTTTAAATTGATAACGATTTGCTTAAGCTTATTTGCTATTAATTTTTACATATCATTATTTTTCAAATTGTTGTGCATCATGGGGATTGTTTCTTGTCTCATGTGTGTAGGTACAAAATTAGGGATCATTTTTGCACACCTTGATGATGACAAAGAAAGATTGAATAAGTTGAAGATTTGAAGATGTTGAAGCCTTTTTTAAGACAGGTCATTAAGTATTTAATGTTTTGGGTTTAATGGGGACATTAAATTATATGTCATTTGTTTTTATTTTTGGTAGCATAATTTGGATAGTTTTTATATATGTACTGGCATAGACATGGGGGGGATTTATAAGGACATGATTTTATAAATGTCCATTTTAGTATCTGGGAAATTATTAAGTGTCTTATATCACAACATGTAGTTTTTATACCGCTACATTCGGCACGTCAACACGATCATCCATGACGACCTTGATCTGAATCCAAAACTTCACGCACCCATCATATTCATACATGCGTAGTGTAATCTAAACAATCAACGTGCATCTTAAACATTCCCACTACTCCATTCAAGATCACGGTAAAATATTTAATTTGGAGTTTTTAAGGTTTACATATTTATTTGGGAATTTTTTATAAACTATTTTCAGTACCAGAAATATTTTTCAAAGTGGTAGAATTTTTTTGAGGCGGATAGGATTTTGACGTTCATGTCATTCGAACGAGATCGTACTGTCGTTCAAAGAACATATGCATCTCGTGCGAAGTCGATCAAATGACATCAACTGTCATTCGAGCGACGTCCCTATTCTGTTCGAGCGACACAACCACCTTAACTTTGTTATAAATACCAGTTTTCTGCACTAACATTTTCCAAGTCTTCACAAGTCCGTTTTCTCCAGAACAACTTTAATTTAAGACTTCATTTTTGTGAGTTTTAAACCTCTTTTGATTCACCAAATTGTCCCAACTCCATATGTGAATCATTTACCTAAATTACGTATTCTACTCATCTGGAGTACACTTGTGGAGAAGAAGGCTGGTTCTCCATTGTTGACGAGTGGAGCTCTTGTGGGAACTCTTGCCAGCGACAACGAACCGACACCTACGGGTATTCACGTGTCAAGCTATATTTCTTTGTATTTGTAAGTTGTTACATGATATAGTAAAATAAAAAGGTTTTGCCTCTTTAGGGGATTTTTCCTCATATTTGTGATCATGTGCATGCTTGATATCATTTAATTACTCAATAACAAGTAATTTCAAGAGTTAAGGTTTTTGGGACGAAAATTGGAATTTAATTAAACAAGTTTGTTCATTGATTGTTAGCGCACTCTCAAGTTTTATTTAGTATTTTCTTTCAAAAACTGTTTATTTTGTCCCGTTGATAATATAATAATTGGTCGGCGGTATGAAGCCTCAAGTATTTTTCTCACATTCATTTCAAAAACTGTTTGTTTTGAATTTTAGTTCACATGCATGGTATGATCTTGTGATTTATATTTCAATGGTACAATCTTGTGATTTATATTTCAATTTTTATTAATATGATAATGATGTAAATATATGATAATCCAATACATATAAATTATTGTTTTATGTAGTTATTCATGTGATATTTTATACCGACGACTATAATTTCCCTTGCTGGTCATTATTCTTTATTTTGGCAACATTGTTTTATACATTATGGCTTTAAGTGCTAGTGGAGGTTTGAAGCAAACATCATTAGAAAATGATATGCAAAAAATATTTGTTTTTCTAGAGGAAGCATTAGCCGATCGAGGTTCAGACAAACCATCTTCAAGTGCTAGAAAAAAAGAATCACGATATTGAAAAAAAGGCCAAACAATTGGAATGTATGACCCCTAATGGTACCATCCTAGTTTATGCGAGTGTAATCGGTCCGTGAAATGGATAGTGGAGTACTCGTGTTGGTGATTTTGTTAGATCTTATATCCCGATTAGTTACGAAGATTGGAGAGCTGTGCCAGAGAATTATAAAGATGACGTTTAGAATGCTTTAATGTTAACATTTTCATGTTAAAGATAAAAAGGACTGAGCTGTAGGTTATATGATATTCATTATTTTTTATTTATTAATGTTAATTATAAATGGAATTTGATCCTGATGTCGAACCAGATGTGGCTTGCCCGTTGATGGAGAAGAGGTTCCCAACAAAATTTAGGCTGCACAAAACAAATATGAGATGTTTTTGCCTACTGTTGGAATTATATCGGAAGGTGTTGACCCTGATATATGGAGATCGTTTTGTGAAAATGAAAGTAAAGCAAGAAAAAAGACACAAAACATTAAAAATTCCAAGAATCAGACCAAATTAGAACTTTCCCATACATGTGGGTGATGCACCTATGTTGTGGTGGAATATGAAATGGTATGTATCGTAAGAACTATAAATTATTACAATGTATAACATGCACTATTTAAATAGATAACATGTGCTAATTAAATTGTAAGTTGAGGCAAACCCAGAAGAAGAAGTAAAGTGAGTACATGTTTGGTTTACGGGACATGAGGAAAAAATGGGAATGTCTTAGAAAGTGTTAAGATTCACTATGTGAGTATTTACATAAAAAGTAAAAGTTTTTTTAAAGTATATTTCGCTGTTTTTATTAATGATTTTTCCTCATTTAGATCTATAAATATGTTATGATAGGATCAACTCAATGACGTGGTTGAAAACAGGAAGACTGAGAGTGGAGAGGGTAGTATCAAGATCCAATGGTTAGAAAATGATAAGGTGGCATAAGTTTTTGGAGAGAAGAAGAGGGGTTGAGCTCGTGAAATTTTCCCCCTCATTTCGAAGAGGCGGTTGATGCGTTTAGGGGCGGAAATAGCTAAACTCTAATAAAGAAAGAAGTTAAATGATAGTTCAAATGCATTAAAGAAAGATATCCTCGCTTATGTGAATAAAAAAATGAATGAAAATAACATATAGATTCAATCTATAAAGGTATATTTGTATGTTACATAATTTTATTAATTCAACATACAAGTCTTACTGTAGTTTGATATTATTTGTCAAGGATGCTATACAAAGTTTGGTTCAAGCCTTTAATTCTCAAAAGGAAAATAGTTCATAACAGACATCATTAAGTGATAATGCATATAATTAATACAAGTCATCCAAAGATGAATCTTTCTAAAAATCTAGATAATGTTTTTGCATCAGCTCCTCATCCTTTCCCTAAGACGACACCTTCCCCCTCCATTAACCTCAATGTCATCTTGCTTGATAGGTACAATGAAGAATTTTCAATGGGTTATGTCGTGACGGATGCAAAAAAGGATATATATGCTTGGAGGCGAGTTGGAGTCGAAGAAGGGAAAATATATGTGGAGTAAGTTATGAAGCCCGATGCTAATTTGTGGGATTCTCCTCAAGGTGGAAATTATACTTTCATTGAGTTAGTCTTTGGGAGGATATTTGATTTGGATGGATAATTGTCTTAAATATATTTAGTTTATGAGTTAAGACCATGCTTTTATTTTTAACTTGGACTTAATTTTCCATGCTTTTAATGTGGACTTAATTTGTAGTTTGATTTTGTTATGGACTTTGTTTATGTTATTTCGATTTGGACTGAATTTTTAGTATGACTTTTTTATGGAATCTGTTTAAGTTATCTATACTTGGATTATATATTTTAAAAACTTTTTTAACTTCGCCAATGCCAATGTTTATATGAGCATTACCAGTCCTAAGCCCGGATAAAAAAGGAGGGGAAAGGTGAAGAAACACTTTTAATATTTCTATAGGAATATTCTAATAGATTTTGTGGTGTTTATTTATTTTTTATCTATGCCTTTGTGTTTAATGCAAGTACCTATATATGTTATAGTGAAATGGTTGGATATCTATGAAAAGGTTAAAAAGATTATCAGAGAAGTTTTTGAGTCCGCTATAGTATTGCATCCAAAACTGAATAACCAAACATCTAGGGTATAGTATGGTGTGGATACTATGTTTGATTGCCATTTCCAGTCCAAGTTATTAGAGATTTGTAGCTACTTGAACATTTTCCTTCACTTTAGTGCTTGTTTGAATGAAGATGGATAGACTACAAAGCCAACTTGGTACGTTGGTCTTATTTTTTGAAATTGACTTGGTATTATGTTAAATATAAGATATATACATATACTTATATGTTTATTATCACGTACATATGATCCATGTGGAGAATCTATAATGTTTTTTAAAATTGACTTGGTACTACATATTTATTGTTTTTGAACTCAAAAGTTTCTTTTATGTGGCATTAAATGGCCTAATTTAATTTTTTTTAGTTTATGTGATGCCTTCACAATTTATTTCATCGTACCTTTTAGTAATACTTTTGCATGGACAGTTAAGTTTCTTAATCTACTTGTAATTTCCATCTCGTTTTAACTTGGGCAATAATAATCTTACTTTTCTTTCATCTGGATCTAATGAAATCATTGGACATTGTTCACTTAAATCATCCTACCACCCAAATTTCTTTTTTAAATATACATTATAGTATTGACAAAATAATAATGTGTATTTGAACTAATCAAATGCACATACAATTGTTTGATTGGTATAAGTTTATTGATTATTTTATATATCCTCAAACTTAGACCCCACAAATTATACCTTAAAAAAATAAGCATGTCATATACTTGTCATTCTATTGATGTCAACCTACTAAAATTCTAGTCTTTCAAATGCATGACTTGTATTCAGATGAAAGGACCATTTAAGTAATATGATTTTTATGAATAATTCTTTTGGTTGCCCTGAGGAATATTTATAGGTGAGCACAATTAAATTTGCATGTTTTGATGCTGATCTGTATGTTATGTTTTTTGGGAAACATGTAGGGAAAAACCTCTGTTATACATCTTCTACAAGATGTCCCATTAAACAACTTTTAATGTGGGAAAATATCCTGAGATGAGAAATTTGTTATAAATACCACCCAAGTGTCAATAACGACAATGCCTGCTATGTTAGAATTATTTTAAATAATTGTCCATTATGTGCTCCATAATTATGGTAATACTAAGAGTCACTTTGGTTAATGAAGTGGTATTCCAAATACCAAGAGTCAAAGGACTCTTGGGCATCTACTTTGATGGACGATTGATATCAATTGATTGTTGGAAATTTTGGTCCTGTCCCTACCTATAAATAAGTGGCTAATTTCCATCATTCAGACACTGAAAGACAACATAATAAAATTATAGGAAAAGGAGAGAAAACTAAATTCTCAAGGAGTGTAAATTTCAAAATAGTATTTTGTCCATACATAGAGATCTAACCATTGGAATTAATTGAAATTGGAGCATGTTCTTTCCATATAAAATATGAAACCATGTTCCGAAATTCAGCCTGATCGGATATCGTTAAGGTTGACTGCTCCATCAATCTTTCTAGTCGTGACAATTATCGAGGTATGTTATTTTAATACCGTTTTATGCTCCACATAATAATTATATGTTATTATAATACCATTTATGTTATGCATAATGATTAAATGTGATAATCATGAAGATTCAAGATCCTTTTATTAAGAATTTTTTTTGTGAAAATTTAATCAAATTAATGTTTTCTTGATTAATATTATGGTGTTCTTAAGAATGGAATTACATGTGGTATCAGAGCTAAAGTTTAAGATCTCTTTATTTTCCTATATTGGTGTTTGCCTATAATGGAGTCTACATTAAATCAATTTTTGTGTGTGCCTGAGATTTTTTTTATGACATTTTTCTTCCGTCGCCTATACTCACTAGTCGGAATGTGAAAGGTCAAAACTTCATTGGAATTTTCTGAAACTCACATGGTCGACTCAAAATGTCAAAATAAACAAAACCCATTATTACAATGGGCCCTACCTCAGTTTTACGTTTTGACGTCATTTAGACCTTTAAAATGTGTTTTTGCCATTTTTGGTAATAATGTCAATGCTTATAACTCTCGTTTAAAATATGATTTCACGATTTCGCAAATTGTAGAGTGATCCTAAAAAGATTATATATGTTATTGTAGTGATAACTCAAAATTTTCCATTTTCGAAAAAATAAATTATTTTTTCATATTTTATGGTATAAATCAATACATATATATTTTTTAAATGGTTTTTGTAATATTCGTGTTATGATTTATTTGTATTGACTAAAGGGTTCAATATAAATTTTGAATATTAGATGTATGATTATGTGTTTGAAAATAACATTTCGATAAATTAGATTACTATGCATAATTTATATTTGGTATTCCAAAGGTCCTAATATAATTAATGTTTCGACACTAATATTTATATGATGTTAGATGGGGAATACATTAAAGTGTCTTAATCTATAATTATAAATATTAGATCATTGTGTATGCATCTATATTTGGGCTCTTAATTATACATGAAGTTTTGAGTATAATATTTTTTGGGCATTGATTTTACATAAATAATGTTTATGATGACATCTCAGTACAGAAAAATTATTTTTAAATTCCGTCGAATGTTTTGGGATTCTGGAATAATTTTCTACAATTTCATGATGCTAACTCATTTTTTTTTAATTTTTGAAAAAGAATTAAGTTTCCCCACATTTTATGTGTGTTTTATCTAGAACTGTTATAAAACCTTGTTCTAATGATCCTATTTTATTTAAATATTTGTGCCAAACACAGGCCAACATATTTCATATGCTAGGATATTAGACTTGTGTTATTGTTAATATTCATATTTTGATAAGTCTCCTGCCAAACAAAGGACAATGATTCATATTATTTAATATTATGTTATTGTTAATCTTCATATTTTTGATGAGTTTTGTGCCAAAAATAGACCAACGATTCATACTAATGAATATTATGTTATTGTTAATGTTCATATTTTTGACGAGTCTCGTGCTAAATACGGGTCAATGATTCATATTGTTGAATATTATGATATTCATGTTTGACAAGTCTCCTGCCAAACACATGCCAACGATTCATGTAGTTGAATATCAAAATTATTATTTATTCTAATTCTAGCACTCCCATTAAGTTTAATAAAATGCCAAACACATGCTACATTCATATGTGCAAATACTAGATTTATGATTTCGTTGCATGCATGTATATTTGAATGGATGACTTGTAATTTTGAGACTCATAAGTAAGTATTCATTTTGTTTAATCAAAGGCCCAATACAGGCTGAGATTGCATGTGAATATATTTTACTTGTAGTCATTTTAGATTATCCTAATGTTTGTTATAAGGTTAAATTGAAGTGCAACGCATGCTGAAATTTGAATCAAATAAACATTGGAATTTTTTTGAATATTAAATAATTAAATTCAAAGTTATATAGTCATATTAACAGATGCCAATAGTTTGGTAGTTGTGAATATAACCGTATTGTGCATTAGTATGTCCATGAATGATTTGGGTCAATATTTATGATTCGTTACTCATACATAAGTGATGAAGTGAAAGTAAATGATTCACATTTTCCATTTACTATTGTTCGTGTAATATCTCATGTGAACTCCTTGTCTATTTAATCTTCACATTATGCCTAGTTTTTCTTGAATTTCAAATTAAGAAATAGACAATTATATTATTTGTTCATATATTACGGGTATTTCACATATGTATGCTTATCTCTAATATTTATATAATTTAAGGATTGGTGTTCGTTAAAGTACTCCATTCCATAACAGAGAAATATTGAACTGATGCGTTCATATCATGCATATTTTGGTTGCCTACCGGTCCATGTATGATATTGAATGCTAAGGTTTATGATGTTGCGCACACATTATTATTTATTCAATTATTGTGATTCGGTAGCTTACATGTCCAATTACAATTATTGACAAACACATTAAGCGGTGATATATATTTTGGGAAGGCAATAATGGTCATCAAATGCAGATGTCATTATTTCTTTCATCATGATATCACCAATTAAGTTTATGAAACCTAAACATGAAGAATTTAGTTCATTGATCATGCGATATTTAGTGAACATAAGTGGAAAATTTATTGACTTGTGTATGTAAGTCTTTACTTAATATAATATTCATATTATGAAATATTTGGTAGTCACCACAGTGATCCAACTATAATGAAAATGAATATTAAATGTAAAGATGATAGCAGTAGTAACCTTTGATGCTTATAAATGTGGAGTATATTGAGTTTAATTATCAAACAAGATTATTCCTTACAGGGAGTTGATTTTGACTGATTGAATGAACTCTACATATCATATAAATTATTCAAGTATATATGATGTATATTTAATACTCAAGTATCTACAAGCATCATATAATTTCTAATCAATGGTTACTAATGAGAAAAATAAAATGCACATTAGTGTGACACCCCGCTTAAATTAATAACGGGTGGCCAACCCTATACCAAGATAAAATAGGAATCTCTAGTGGATCATTCTCAGCATCACTATCGCACAGATTAAACATCTAACTAACCACCCAATAATAAAATACGTGGATGCCAAAAAATTTCAATCAACATACAAAGAACTACGAACAAACATGCAATATGACTACAAAACATGATAATATAAACACGAGTACAACAAAAGATATACCCAAATATGTTGTCGGGTCACAGACAATACAACATTAAGTTTAAATAAAACATAAACGAACTACAATTATATAACCCTGGGTACACAAAACCTATATACAAAATGGATCCTAATCTAGATTTACAAGAATAGGAAACGACTACAACAAAATCCAGTAACATTTCGCAACTGCTACGGCTCTAAAGACCCTGGATAGAATAGGCATCATTAGCGTCCTTATGGAGGGACACCTAAAATATATAAATATACTATGAGAGAAGATATAGACGGGTCAGAGCCCATGGTTCAAAAATAGTTTTAGCAAGTGAGTTAAAAATGCATAATAATTACGAATGCACGATATCATAATTAAATTTGTGTCGCACTCTCTTGGAATTCAACCTCACCCCTCATTATAGCGCGCACCTAACGTATGGAAATGAACCTCGAATAATCTATCCTACATATTCTAGGTCTCAGTCTTCTTAAACCTACGCCTAAATCTCATTTTCATAATCCACTATCTCAAACATAACCATTCATCTACTTCTTCTATCATCTCCTAAGTTTACACCCAAACTTATATGATAATAACTCTCAATTATATATATCAATTTTAATCTTTAACCTTCACAAGTTATTAGCATAAGACATCTCACGTCATCATTAATGCTAGTAATATACCCCCATTATTTCACCTATACCTAAAAACTAAGGACCAAACATTTCCCCAAGCCCAATGTTATGCTAAGTTTCATGCCTGGGACGTCTCGCAAAGCGAAATCCAAATAAGGAACCCCCCGATACATTACCACCTAATATTATCGGTTTTGGGAATCCGTTAGGCCCTCGATCCAAAGTACACACCCAAATTACTTACCGTCTATAGGCATAAGAGTATTCCCATCCACTCTCATGCTACAAAAGACAAAACATAAAATACATCTTTATAACTTTCTCTAGTTATAATATTAAGATATCACACACTATCTATAAAGCTTGTATAATATTTCTCGCACGTATAATAAAAAATTCATCAATATCTATCAAGCACACATAATATATGTACTCTAATAGTCTCTACAATGCTATCATCGTCCAAGGGATCACTCACATGTCCCAGAGTTACCAGGGATCAGATTGTCACACCGATGTGGTAAAAACCTAATCACAATGAATGGGTAGTGGCCATAGTTCCTAACTTAAGAGCAAGAAGAATCATGCCCAAGACGTCTTACCCCTACCTCACGCACGGTAAAATAATGGATGCTATGACCTGGGGATTACACTTTCCCTGCTCCTTAAGCCAGGGGGATTCACACACATCGTGCAACTTCCCATGATAGCACTAGCGGGGTATGAAGCACATAATGTATATAACATACACACAAGATATATACATTCAATCACAACATACATACAAACCATCACACAAGGCATATACATTCACACCATATATATATACATACTATCTCATGCTCATATGTAAAATGTAATTTATTCGGCTATATTCTCATAACTCTAACAGATACACTCTCACATACCTTCCAATTCATTTTATTATTCAATCCCTCACTTGAAATTTACTAATCCATCACACCTAAGATATGAATAGTCACCCAATTTAACAACATTAAGGACACGCGATATCTCCCATATAGTCCATATTTGGTGTTAAGTAAATTCCTACTACTCGGAGAATTTACGAAAGGATTCGATAAATTAAACTCCCAAATATACCTCCATAATAACCCGAAACGATCCTCAAGAGAATCCTCATTCCTTTGAGGATTTACTAAAAGAAAACAACACACTTTACTCTTATATACCTGTATTATACCCCCAAAGTGGCCTCTCTTTTACATCCTAATATGAACCCTCATAATATCCCACAAACATGTTCACCGCACTCAAATAGAGGGTCCCTAAGTAAATAATACCAATTAAAGAAGGGTAAAACAGGAACTGGCAAAACGCAGTGACCGAACCGGATCGGGGGTCCTAAAAAACGAATCGCTATAGGTCTTAAAATTTAACAGAACGCTTTAATAGCCGGGTCGATTAGGGGTCTAATCTTCACAAAATTTACCTACACTTCTAAAACCAAAAAATTCCTCACTCTAACAATATTCTAATCATCAAAACCCAGCACATAAATTATTCCCACCATTTTCTCATCAAAACCACAAATATAACCCAAATGCAAGATTTAATCCTCAAATTTTAGGGTTCAACCATAAAAGCTTAAAGAAACTAATCACCAACCAAAAATTATTAAATAACTCACACAAACAATTATTTATCAAGTTTAATCACTTGCCTCAAAGTTGTAGAGGATGGATCTGCCTTGAAATCACGGATTTGTGCCGAAAATCTCTAAATCTCCAAGCTTTTCTCCTATCTTTTTCTTCTTCCTTTTTTTCCTTTGCTTTCTCTCTCTAATTCTAGGGTTTTCTCGTTTCTCACAAATGAGACTGGCTTCTCTCGTAAGACGAATAAGCCAATTTCTAATAATACCCAAATTAAATGATAATATACACTTAAAATGACTCGTTGTCTCCAATTCGAGTCAAACTAGGTCCAAAATACTCTGGAACCGAAATAAAACTTTTGGACAACTATTTTGACTATCTCAACCGTTTCCAGATCAACCGTGCACTCTAATACATCATTCGAGACTCCAAAAAATAAAAAATCAAAATTCTCCCAATATAATAATTCTATTTCTCCCAAAATAGTTAAATTCTCAACCTTCAAATTTTACAGGGTTTGACAATTAGGTATTAGAGGGATATTAACGTATGTGTTGTCAAATTAAAGTATTAATGTAGAAAGAAATTTATCTCATATCTTTAACATGTTATGGCATGATTTTACTTCTCTTGATTATTATGTTGGATATTTTTTGGCCCACTATTAGTGATCAATGTTATGTGGAATACTCCATAAAAAGTTTGAGGATATTAAACAAATTAAGTTTATTTACATATTGGACACTCAGAATAATAATGATAGAGACAATATGTATCTTTTACGATTTAAAACAAATTTTCATCTTAGTAGAGTTTGTAAGTTAAACTTACTATATTGCAGAAAATATTTACTTTTGATGCAAGGATTGTTTACAAAACATACTAGAAATGCAAATAATATTTCTTATCTTTTATTCGTGGGGAATCAAGACATTTATTTTTAATAAACCCTTAATGCTTCCAATTTTCTTGATTTTTTTTATCTAGACTTGATTGTGAGGGATATTTTTTAAGCATCTTTCAGTCATTCTCAAAGGTTATGATATTCCTTTAATGTTTTGTATAAAATAAAGTTCGGATATATTTCTTTTAAAGATTTTTTTTGATCCCGCATCATAATCATAGTATTATTTATGAAACTCTTTAATCTTGTACCAAATTAAATCTAAACTCCTTATGATAATTTTTATGGACAAGATTTTTGTAATATCTTTTGTGAATATTGGTAGTCGAGTTATTCCCTCAAGGTATTACATATAACATAAGGATGACCTATGTGGCACAAGTGGGAGATTATGAAAAAATTCCCTTAAAGTGGACCTACATAGATCATATAATCATCATTGACATGTATTTATTGTATTAAAGAAAATCGAATGTCAAATTCATTATAAATGGTGAAACTAGTGGGAGATGAAAATCATGAAATATGATTTTAAAGGTAGGTAGGGTACTTATCCAATTACTGATGACTTTCTTCAATACGTTTTCTTTTAGTTGTTGGATTGTTTAAACAATAAATGATCAACCACTAAATCATGGTATTATCACTGGGAGACAGATGTAGATAAAGTCATAAAGAATAATATTAAGAAGATCCTAAATGGAGTCTGTTATTCTAAATGATTATGTGGTGTATCTACATCAATATGAATTTGGTGTAAAGATAAATAAATATTTAGTTTTATTTTCACAAATCATAAGAAGTAAACTTATTGGACTACGACATTTCATTGAATTACATTTAACTTGAGTATGCAGAGGTCATCAAGACCAAACACGATGTTAGTTGTAATTAAATGAATAAAATTAAATTGTAGTAAAATGTTTTATGTGTAGTGGGAAAAAGGTTATAAATGAACCTTCTCACCTTTTTCAAGGACGTCATTTTAAGGACGTAAAATTCTTATGAGATGAGTAACTCATTATGATGAGAGTTACATTTAGTGTATGTGAAAACTATTATGTTTATGATAATTCACTCATGTTATGAAGAAATGATTGTATAAACTTAAATAAGTTTCCCTTCCTATGGTATTTTTAGAAGTAATACCATTATATTATATTTGTAATTTATATAACTTATGATTAGTGGGAGTAAGTTTATATATTCAATTTATTGTAAAGTAGAGGAACAAAATGTTATATGAATTTTCAATATGTAATGGATGAATTTATGAGATACTAAAAGATTATATACTCAAATTAAAGTTGACTGTTCATTTTTTGACGATTAGTTATTACAATTCATATTTACTAGTTTTATGGAAAATATGAAGTCCACTCTTATCTACTTATGTTTATTTTGGTTTAACGACCAATATAATGAAGGAGTGCAACAAAACCCATTGACTATTACGAAAAAATGAATCTGTAGCATGCTTTGATGCTATAACTTATTAATTATGGCTACGTAATTTAAATTTTAGGACATGGAGTTGTCGACACTATTACCATGTTATTGAAATATTATGAAACTATCGTTGCAATCTTCTTTATTAAGATACGTTAGGTATTATGTGAGTAACTAAGCACATTGAATGTAAATACCTTTTAAAGAAGAAATTCTGAAACAAATGTCATTTAACACATTTGCACAAGTGTTAACATGAAAAATTCACATGATTGGTCTATCATGAAAGACATTAATGAAGTATGCTTAGGATTCGAGTCTTAAAGTATAGCCGAATAGAATCTTGATGTGGTGCATTTTTTAGTGCTTATTTTGAAACTACCATATGATATCATACACTATTTTAGAATCATTTAATTCTGTCGTTATTGTACACATGCATGTGAATGAAAGAATGTGACAGAAATAGTTTTTTGCAAAGACATTATTGGACCATTATTGAATAACCCTATTTATAGACCTTATTGGATGAGTTGTTAATGTTGTCGTACATGGAAGCGATCATGCTCTTGAATTAGTATGTGAGCGCCATGACTCGCATTAATGATTTGTTTGATTAAGGTGTTTATAGAAAACCATTTAAGGACGACTCAAAGGTTATTGCAAATTTTATTATAATTATTGATAAAGTAGGAGACTATTAGAATTATTTTAAATAATTCTCCATTATGTGCTCTTTAATTATATTAATACTAAGAGTTACTTTGGTTAATGAAAGGGTACTCTAAATACTAAGAG
Organism: Sambucus nigra; assembly: GCA_949130495.1. Taxonomy (NCBI): domain Eukaryota; kingdom Viridiplantae; phylum Streptophyta; class Magnoliopsida; order Dipsacales; family Adoxaceae; genus Sambucus; species Sambucus nigra. The sequence continues at coordinate 91,156,642 of OX422216.1, read as the reverse complement.
TCAAAAGGACTCTTGGGTATCTACCTTGATGGACGGTTGATATTAAGTGACTGTTAGAGATTTAGGTCCCGTATCTACCTATAAATAAGTGACTGATTTCCATCATTCAGACAGTGAAAGACAACATAATGAAATTATAGGAAAGGGAGAGAAATCTAAATTCTCAAGGAGTGTAAATTTTGAAATAGTATTTTGACCATACATGTAGATCTAACTGTTGGAGTACGTTAAAATTGGATTATGTTCTTTCCATATAAAAGATGCATCCATATTCCAAAATTCAGCCCGATCAGTCATCGTTAAGGTTGACTATTCCACTAATTTTTTCTAGTTGTGACAATTATGGAGGTATGTTATTTTAATATTGTTTTATGTTCCACATAATGCCTATATGTTATTATAATACCATTTATGTTCCGCATAATGGTTAAGTGTTATAATCATGAAGATCCAAGATCCTTTTATTAAGAAAATTTGTATGTGAAAATTTAATCAAATTAATATTTTCTTGATTAATATTATGGTGTTCTTAAGAATGGAATTAAATGAAAACCCCAGAATGTGGTTTATGAAACAGGTTGAATAGTTCAAGGGGGTTTCCAAATTAAAAATAACTTGGAAGGTTTCTTGCAAATTGTGATTAGTTCATGAGTTTTTTCCTCTTTCCCATATGTTTTTTTAAAACAAATTTTCTCATTGCCATTTTTTGGGTATATAGAACATTAATGACACTGATGCTACTCCAAAAGAAATTGATGCTCCTGAAACCAATTTAGGGACTGAGCATAAGGATCTTATTGATGTTTAAGATAAATCTTGATGATACGAGAAATCATCCACTTGTCGTTCTCATACCAGCAAGTTAAGTGTAAAATACATAACAAGCAGATAAAGCTAGTAAAGGGAGAGAAAACACAAGATATACAGTGGTTCGGCTATTAAAATGAGCCTATGCCCACTTTGATGCCACACTCTCATTATATGTATTGTAGTATAGGTTTACAATGCCGTAATAGTCATAGAATGTAGATGAGAGAAGAGAATACATGTCTATGAGGGTTTTGGGAGTGCCAGAAAGATGATCGTGATGCCTATGGGTAGCCCTCAAGATGTACCGAAGGAGGTAGAGTGTTTGTAAATGCCTCCAAAAGTGTAGCGGTCTCTAGACTAGGTATTAGTATAACGCTTGGTCCAGGATCAGATCAAATTTCCTAATCTCGAGGTGTGGACCTCTATTTATAGGAGATGTAGGTGTTGTATTGTTGCTGTGAATGGAGAGGGATGCGGCCAGCTAAGAGGACAGACCAAGGCCCACCCTATAGTATGCCAGGCCGTACCCTATAGTGTATGGATGTAGCCTGTGTATGTAAGGCTACATCAGTAAGGCTTTGGCGCATCCCTATCATAATCCTTTCACGGTAGGGGACTATATTTGCCATTTCAATACGACCCCAAGTCGTAGTGCCAAGAGATAGCGATTGGGGCTGCATCAGAGTAATCAAGTCCTCTTATCAAGGTGCCGCGACAATTTAAATGTGGCTCTTCATCTTCCCATGGACTCTTATATAAATGGCAACTGGTCGTGGCCTTCATTACGTTTCCAAATCCTTTAGAGAAAATTGAGAGAAAAGTTTTTCCATTTCCTCCTTTGAGCTTTCCGATGATCTTCAGGTGATTGTTCAAGTGGTTCAACGCTGATCAATTAGTTTTCCTTTCTCATTAGTTTCCAGGTAACAAATCAAAACCTCTTGATTTTGCTTTTTTACTGCTCTTTTTTACTGTTCTTTTTTATTGAATGTTCTTCTTGACTGATTGTTCTTGATTTTTCTTCCTTATTTTTGTTTATAAATGAATAATACGAATCCACTTTTTTTTGTTGAATCATATTAAACAACTAATTTCGAATCGATAATGCTAAATTTATGCTGAAATGAACTCAATTGATCCCATTGATTTGACTGGATCAGATAATAGATAACTGAAATGTGGATATAACTCTTCAATCGATGAAATGAACTGTCAACATCCATGTTGACTCAATAAATGAAACTTGTTGACTTAGTCTTAGGTTTTTAGGTCTTTTGAATTCCCTGTAATTTCGTAGGATCAAATTTATTGGCCTTAGTGTAGTACAAGTATGGAAAACACACCATTTTGTTCTTGATGTTCTTGAGTAAACCTTTCAAAATCTAGGGCTTCGATCTTTAGATTAGGCTTCCTTAGTTATCAAAATCTTTAGGAGTTTGGTCGCGGCAGGTAACATATTCTTATGCTATTTGGTTGCGGCCTCAAGTTAATACTTGTATGATAAATATTCCTTTTTCCCCTTAGGGATTAACCGTAGGCTAGTAGCCGCAACTTTTTGCCAATAAACTAAAGGATTGCGGCATATCAGGACATACCTAATGTCTCCTCCCAAAAATAATGTGCCGTGGCAGTAGTTGTTATAATCTCTATGATTCCCAAACCCAACACTTAGTGTAGTTAACTGAAATTGTTAAAACTTCTATTTTTCTTTCAGAGGCCAGGGACGCACTTGCTGGCCCATCAATAAAAATAGAGAGATCCTATGCAACCTTAAACATCTGCAACATCATGACTCAGGAATGGGTTGACCAAGTTGCTGAGGCATTTGAGTTCCCAGAGAATGTAATTTTCTCAGCACCTTCTGCAGAGCAGAGGCCATGCTCCACTCTTGTTGATGATGGGGTCTGCTTCCCCCTCCATGCTTTTGTATATGGTTTGCGACTACCTTATTTAGTCCCAATTAGGAGAATATTCCAGACCATGAGGCTAGCCCCAACCCAACTAGATTCCAATGGCTGAAGGGAAATTCTTGCATCCATAGTGTTGTGGAAGAATAAGTTTTGGAGGGACATAACTCCCGCAGAGTTCTTCCACTTTTACAGACCGAAGGAGAACTTTGTAAGGTTTGTGTGGTATTATTACTTTGCCCTTCGTGACAATGATGAAACCCTTTATATTGGCAGACCCACCAGTGCAAAAACCTAGAAGGGCAAGTATTTCTATGTTTTTGGAGGATGGGAGATCCATCCAGATGAGTCTGAGAGAGAGAAATCATTCAGGATGTCGCGGTAGTGGGGATGCCCATCCAAACTAGGTAAATGAGGATGCAAACCTTTGATTATTTTCCACGTCCTCTTTGCCCAGTTTTCCATATTCCTTCTATTGTTTTGTACTAATATTGAACTTTTATGTAGATCTTGACAATTTACCCCTAATTGAGAGACATGAGAGAAGAATAAGAAGAGCTGCGGTAGTAAGTGCTAACGACAAAAAGTTTAATACCTTAGTGACTTCAGCTTAAATTTTTAAGGGGGGTTACTTCACCAACAAGTCTCTACCAAAAGTGATGGCTGCGGAAGGTATTAACCCCTTACTTTATTAATGCCGCAACCATTATTTTTAAACCTTCAAATTTTGACTTTTCTTCATTTCTTCTTCAGATGAGGAGATATATAGGGATCTCTTAGCAACTCAATTGTTCGAAATGGATAAGGACATTGCTTCCCTCAACAACGCAGCTAGGCAGAAGAAGAGAAAAAGGACCAAGTCCAAGCGTCTGCCGCACCCACTGTGCCTGTCGCACCCATTATGGGTGACCAAATGGCTCATTTCGCTCCTACAGTTCAGGTTGAGGAGTTTTTTCCTCAAGAAATGTCTGAAGGCCAATTTAATGATGACTTCGGCAGTCATCTGTCCGCGGCAGGCTTAATGCCTTATTGGTCTGAGCCGTAGCATGACTGCGTCACCTCATAAACTAACACTTTAGATTCACCCCCTCCTCCAAGAATAATTGTTGTTAATGCCAACCTGGCACCTCCTCAAAGTCGTTCGAGTGTTGGCCCTAATGGCCGCCCATGGCCCCAATTGCGAAGACCAGATCCTCAGTTATCCTAGGACATAACTACGAGGGCGTTTCATAAGATGTGGAGGGTTATTGACAACATGGACCTGGACTGCCCGGTGGAGGGGGACTATAAGCATCTTGAAGAATATGCTCTACACAGCCTGCTGAGGGTAAGTGCAAATTTTCATTTTCAATACTTTCTTATTGTAACTCATTTTGTTTCTAACCTTCAATTTCTTTTCAGGCCGCGGACGTTGTGGTGTCCCAAAAGTTAAAGTATGAGGACATTTATAAATTAAAGAAGGCCATAGATAGGGTCCATTTGACTGACTTGGAGAATGACAAGAAGTCTTCCTTTGAGGCTGGCAAAGCATCTGCTGCCGCAGCACTTTAAGGAGCACAAATAGACCTCGATGCTACTGTCAAGGCCAAAAATGACGCTAATGAAAAGCTTATAACAACCGTGGAATCTCTCCAGGTTTAACAAAATAAGGATGCACAAACTTCTCTTCATGCCTCTAGCCTTGAGTCCCAGCTGAAGGAGCTTTAAAAAAAATATAGTCAGCGGGAGACAGATCACGCTGCAGCCCTTAAGCAGATGGAGGATTCTCACTCCGTGGCTCTCAAACATGCTGCAAAAGTTGCTGTAGCGGACTATGAAAAGTCCGGAGATTTCTTCCTCACCAATAACAAGTCATATATCCGCAACTACCAAGAACTAAGATACAATGTGTCCAAAAGCTTCCCAGATACTAAGGACTAGGTTATGTCCCGGAGTGTTGGTGATGTAGAACACAGTGCGTGCATAGCTGAGATGAGGGCTACATCAGAGGAGAGAGTAAGAAAGCTGCTGGAAGAGGTTGTGGGAGATGATAACACTGAGGCGACCGTGGTTGGTGATAACGAAGACTTCAAGGACGATGCTAAGTCTTAGACTTAGTAGTTTGTCTCCTTTTTTGTAATGTACCCTAGGCTGCAGTCGATAAAACATTTGAACTTTATTTAGGCTATGACCATTTGTCTATACTTGATAGCTTGACATTTTTTACAACCTTTAGCCAAGGTTGCGGCCTTTAATCTAATTGCTCTTAATTGCTCCTTTGTTTACTCTTCTATTCTCTTCTTTGATATTTGAATGAATTTTATCTCCGTATATTTTATTGCTTGAATGAACAACTTGCAAATATTCTTCTTCAATAACTGAAACTGAAATGTAGATATAAGGCCACGACAACACCTTGTAAATGGTTCCTCCTAGTAGGCTGCGGCCTGTTGTATTTTACCTTGGATTTTTCAAATTTTCCACCCCATATTTATGGTTCATCCCCCAAGCCGCGGTGCCAAAGAAAAATGGCTTTGGGGATGCGACTTAACTTCCTTTGCCTCAATTAACTTCTGTCAATGTTCCAAGTCTTGGTTGCAATTAAGAGGCCGCAACTTGTTTGAAGTCCTGCCGCAATATTTGAGCAATTCAGATAGTCATCATTTTTTCTTCTATACCTTCTAAATGGATGGATGGATGGATGGGACTCCTTAATGGCTACATCCATATTGATAAGGCTGCAGTGCCTTTTAGGCCCTTATCAAGAAATTGATGACATCATGTTGGGCTAGGGCCAACTTCTTTCTATAGCTTTATTTTTCTTCATGATGTCAATGTCAAAACATCATTTAGTCATTTTAATTGCATTTCTTGGCTTTCCCTTAGTCTCTTTAATTGGGCTCTATAGCTTCCTTTAGTCTATTTAATTGGGTTATTATCAGGCCTCCCTGGGCTAGGTATTATAAATCTTCCCCAACCTATGTTTGGATATATATAAAACCTTCCCAGTCTATAATTGGATTATCCGTAGACAATTAAATCTTCAGCCCCTTCAAATATAGGATTATCCGCAGACAATTAAGTCTTTGGCCCCTTTAAATATAGTATTATCCATAGATAATTAAGTCTTCGTCACCTTTAAATATAGGATTATCCGTAGTCAATTAAGTCTTTGGCCCCTGTGGGTTATTATCAGGCCTCCCCGGGCTAATGTACGCATCCCGAAGCTGAGTGGGGGAAATATGAGCCCTTGAAGTTGATAGTAGTATATACTGAAGGATAGTTGGCCTTATGAACATAAGAATATGTCCTTGCACCATGAGTGGCGTTGTAAACCGAATAAGGTTAGCATTTTTTAACCATTGGATCATTCCTGAAATAAATTGTCTTCCGAGATAATTGGTCATCTTTCCCTAGAAATCTGTTTAAGATGAAAGTCATTCATAAGATTTCTATAAATGGAAATCAAGAGCTAAAACATGACTAAATCTGTTCTTTATATTTATATACGATTATGTTAAGACAATAAAAAGTAAGTCTAATTTCATATATATATATATGTTAAGTTTGTAAGTAAATATAATGCCTGTGTTGAAAAGACAACACTTTAGATTTAACAAAAAATATAGACTAAATTGGAGTTAAGCATGTGGCCTGTTTGGTAAAGGCTGCATCCTCTAAGAATTTTTCAGGAATTGCTCCAACATTCCCTGCCTCACAAGCCTTTTGATCTCATCTTTCAGCACAGAACATTTGCGAGTGTTATGCCCATGGTCCCTGTGGAAGCTATAATGTCTGGTTTTGTCCCTCTTATGAGGAGGGAACTTCAATTTCTCAGGCCAGCAAAGAAATTTGTCTTCTTTGATGAGTTCCAACACCTCTTTGTGGAGAGACCAAATAATGAAAATTGTGGAGAGACCGTAGCCATGCCCAAAGTTATTGATCTCTTGGTATTTTGTTTTCCTTTTTTTGTGTATGTTTTGGAGGGGGAGGACTAGGTTTCCAATGAAGATATTTTTTTACTTCAGTTAGCTACCCTGATTTGAAAAATTGAAAATATCATTTTTTACTAACTTACCAAATTTTAGGTATCTAAGGATAATTCTCTTTTTTCTTAGGTATCTTGTGATATACAAATCTTTGTCCGGTCCTACTAGAGCTTGGATGAGTTACCAGAGGAAGCATCTGAATTGGATGACAAAAATACCCTTGCTTTTGCAATTTTTACCCCTGGTAAATTAATTTTTTCATTACATTTATAGTTAATGGAAGTATTCAATTTGACGTCTTCTAATTTTTTTGAGTGATACTACAATAGAGAGGTAGCCTGATTATCAAGTAATTCAAACTTGGCTTCTCAATCTACTAACTGGGAGCTTTCTCTTGCTATAACACCTAGCTCAAATAGGGTTGTATATGTAGAGAAGAAGCTAGTTAGTCTTTTCCTAACTGGGAGCTTTCTCTTATTACAACACCTAGCTCAAATAGGAGGAACTATGTTTGATCATGACCTTAACTTTCTCATAATTTATTGCGAAAGTAGATTCTGTGGCTTAAACATAAGAAATGGGCAGAAAGTATAATTGAAGGTTCCTAGAGTGTGTGTGTGTGTGTGTGTGTGTGTGTGTGTGTGTGTATATCCTCCTATCTCGTCCATCCTTTAGAATTCCTTTAATTATAATAATTTGAATTCAGGACAGTTAGATGTAAAACAGTGTTGAATTTCATAATCATTTTAGACTCAAAGACCATTATTAAGACTCAAAGCCATAATCAGTGTTGAATTCCGAACTTGAACCCTTCTTAATCAACACAAATTTATTACAGATCATATATGTGCCACCATTGGTTAAGAACTGTATATCAATATATATACATCCTTTTCTCTCTCCCTCTCTCTCTCTCCCTATATATATATATATATATATATATATATATATATATATATATATATATATATATGTATGTATATATGTGTGTGTGTGTGTGTGTGTGTGTGTGTGTGTGTGGGCACGCAAGTTCATGTATGAGTATTTGGTTTGTAGTTGCGTTTGTGATGTTGTGCGATCTCTTCAGCATTTTGAAATTTTGGTGATGTTTTTTACTTTTTACTTTACTTTTTTAATAATTGTATATGATTAAGATATGAGTTAGGATTTAAAAGTTATATTTTCTTTATATTTGTACAGAGTTTAGAATATTAGTTAAAGTGTAGTTAGTTTTACAATCAAAGTTCCACATAGCCTATATTACCATGCAATGCATAAATGGTACATTCTTTCATTCTTGGACACGATATTGAGATGATTTGTAGTCGTATTCGAGTAGCCCATGATCAACAGAAAAGCTATGCCGATGCAAAACATTCCTTCTGTGAATTCAATGTCGGAGACCAAGTATTATTGAGAGTATCACTTATGAAAGGGATTATGAGATTTGGAAAGAAAGGGAAATTGGCACCCAGATATGTAGGACCATTTCCTATCATTGAGAGAGTTGGACCGGTTGCTTATAGATTGGGGTTGTCGAAGCACTTGCATAAGATACATGATGTGTTTCATATTTATTCACTGAGGCGATACCTCCAGGATGAGTTGGCTCACACACATGTTGCATTGGAGGAGATCGACTTGCATCCAGATATCTCTTACGAGGAGAGACCGGTAGCGATCTTAGACCATAGTGAAAGACGATTGAGATCCAAAGTGGTTTCGTTGGTGCGTGTATAGTGGGAGCACCATAACATTGAGGAATCTACTTGGGAGCACGAGGATTATATGCACGACAAATATCCGGAGTAATTTTTACCAGGTATGCTTTTATTTTCTGAATTTCGGGACGAAATTCCGCTATAAGGGGGGAAGTACGTAATACCCCATAATTTTTAATAACCTTTATTATGCGATAAATTAAAAGTTAGTGGAGATTAATTAGAATTAATTAAGAAATAATAAATTAGGATTAATCCAGATTTAATATTACTAGAGATTATAGTAATGTGTAATTCTAAATATTACTTAGTGATATATAAGTAATTTATGAATATGATGTTATTTATATTACCGTGAGTTACTAATACGGTAATAATGGAAATTAAGTCCGGACGTGGTATGGGACGTGTCGGGACTAATTTAAATGAATAAAAGGAAACATTATTTTATATCAACCCTATGGTCACTTCGAGTGCGCCGTTGCATCCGAAAGGGTCGAAATAGTCAGAAAATTCTATTCAGGTGTTGGATTTGGGTCTCGGGTCAAACGGGAAATGAAAGGACACCCCAAAGGGGCATTTTAGTCATTTTACTTGGGAGATGAATAGTAATTTCTTGTTTTGTCTTATTATAAAGGTGTTGGGTTTGAGGAACGTAGGTTCATTCCATTTCATCACAAAATTGAGAGGTCCTAGTGAGAGAGAGAGTAAAAGTTTCCTTGGTAGAAGAAGAGGTTGCTTAGAAAAGGGGAGAGTCTTTTGGGGCGAACCAAAGGGGATTAACCACCTTCTACCACCCGCACCACCACCAGAAAGTCATCAAAAAAATGAGGAATAAATCCTACACCATCATCACCAAAGGTTTAAACCTACATAACTAAGGCAAGTGCAATTATTGCTTTATTTTGATGATTAAAATATCCATGCTAGATAGGATAATTATGATCTCAGAAATTTCATGTTTCAATGATAAACTTTAGAGTTTTAGTTAGTTCTGGACATGAGAATTAGATTGAATAAATTTCTTTCTGAACAAAGGTTTTAATCCACGAAATTTGGTTTCAATTAATGGGAGAAATCTGGGTTCATATCATTTTCTGGGAGAAATATTAAAATATAAGAATTCTGTGAAATATATGATTTAATCCAAACTACTTGATGAATTTAGGTTGTTTGATTGTTAAAATTTGATCATATACGTTGCTATATCAATTAAGATGAATTAGGAGAAGTTTTGGATTGATTCATGTTGGCTTTGATGTAAAAGAAGTATCATAATCGTAGGTTGTAATATGCAGAATCTGGCTTGATATCTGATCGATCGATCGACCCAAGACCATCGATCGATCGACCCCCTCTAGAAATGTGAAATGTTTTCTTTTTAAAGTTTGATTAAATCCCAAATTGTGAGAAATCTTTAGTGATGATTATTTGAATATAATGGGACTTAAGGGAGAACAGTAGGATATACTTAAAACCCGAAAAGTGTAATTTGAGTGGGATTTAATCGGGGACAGATTTAACGGGGAATAAATTATATAAATTTCGATAGAAATAATATTCGAATAATTTTGTATTTTAACAAAAGGTGAGGAACTTGGGTGAATGCTGTAAAATTACATTTAATCTAGGTTAATATTATGTAAGTGGTATTCACATAATAATATTCGAAGAATTAAGTTTGGATAATTTTGGTACATTAACGAGGAGTAAAAGACTTGGGTTAATGTTGGAAAATTGTTATTAAAGTGATAAGGACATTATGTGAGTGATAACTACATAATAATAGTGTGATAAAGAAAATAATTATAATTAACAAGTACCGATGGTATTGATAAATACAACGGGTACTTGGGGATAGGATAAATTCCTAGTATTATACATAGGTCGAATAAGTACCTAATTTTATATATGTAGATGATAATGCCTATTGTTTGATAATTTATGTGTATGACATATGGAGCTTACTTGCTATCGATGGGAGGTTTACGCGTGAGGGAGTCATATCCTGATGAATCTATGGGATTTTGACTTGTCGCTTGAGAACATTGGACTTAGGTCAATTACCATTAGTGAGAACAATGGTATTAAACGGTCATTTGGGTGCGTAGGTATGTGCGTAGCCCAAAGGCTTAGGAATATGTTTGCCTCCACTGTTTGTGTTGATGATTATGGTTCGATAAATCCTTACTGAACCTCTAGTCCTCTATACAGTCACACGATGTACTGGTACATGATAGCAGAGTAATGCAGCATTGCTACCGTGTCTCGGGGTGCAGTATAGTATATATATAATAGAGTGAATGTATATATATACATACGATGATATCTACCGTGTGACTAAAGTAGAATTGAAAGATAATGATATTTAGAATTAATTAAGTATGAACACTTAATTGAATTTAATTAATAAGGGGCTCATCCATATTTAATCTAAATGGATATATGTGTTCATAAGATTATTACATGTATTATGTGATTAATACGTGGGAATGAATTGGCTTATAAATAGTGGATACATTGGGTTAATTTAGTTAGCGTGGGAACTGTAACTAGGATGGCTTAGAGGTACGTTAGGTGTGCACTATAGATAAGAGTGAGAGTGAAGCTACATCGGAAATATTGCGACTTCTCAAATAAAAAAAATCAATTTTAATTAAACCCAAATTTTAGTTAAAACCCTAAGACATGCATCTAGATGATTTATCAAATAAAATATAGCATGCAGGATAAAAATAATCAATTTCAGGAAAAATCCCCCAAAGGGGCAAAACCTTTTATTTTCACTATAATTTGTAAGAAAACGGCTTACAATCGGATTACAATGAAAATACAGTGACTAAGAATTACCCTCAGGTATCGGATTCTGTAGTCGGCGGCTGGAAATATCCCTTTCCAGGAGGGGCAGCAATGAATCCACACGCAGCGAACCCACATGAACCTCAGTCCAATCAACAAAGGAAGAACCGCAGCACTCCTCAATGACACGCAGCCATGAAACTTTGTAGAGACTCCCTCAGCAATGACACGCAGCTCTTCGGTTGCAAAGATCTCTCCACAAAGATGAACAACAACAAAGTTTGTGTTCTAGGGTTCCAAAAGATTCACAAAAGTAATTGGGATTTTTGGTGTGAATCAAAAAGATGTTTTGCACATAAAAAAGGTGAAGACTTAGAGTATTTAGGACTCTGAAAATTGTCTTTAACAGACTTAAAAAATAACTCCCCGAAGTTGGCTTTAAATAGGAAAACTTTGAGCCTAAAAAATCTGCAGCGAATCTGGCCGAATTTATCCCAGTCGGACCGGTCCGGTTCTGAGGCGGATCGGTCCGGTCAAGAGGATCGGTTCTTTTATTTTGGCCTCCATCGGTTCGCTTGCGGTCCGGGGTATACTGGATCTGCAGCAAGCGGATCGGTCTGGTTGAGGGCCGGGTCGGTCCGGTTGCGAATCGGTCCGGTATGGAGCCGGATCGGTCCGGTTTTCCCAGAAAAATAAAATCCTTTTAAAAGCCTCATTTTGCTTGAAAAGACTTACTTCTTATTTTTTTTTAAAAACATTTTATAAAAATTTCCCAATACTAAATATGAACTTTAAGGAACGTAAAAACAAAATTTTACCAAGTTCATTCTCGCAGAGGCTATGATGTTGAAGACGCTTTGATATTCGGATCCGTTGATGTAGATGCGATCTTGAGTTTCTTCAACGGTGTAACGGCGTACGACATACAAATTGATAATGGACAAAAATGTCCTTACAAATCTCCCCCTTTGTCTATGCCGGTACATACATAAAAATATCCGAATTATCAACTTATGACCTATACAAATCTACCCTTCCATGAACCCTAAAGATGGAAAGATACAAAGGTATAAATCTTCATCGTTTGTTCTTCAATCTCCAACAATCATCAAATCTCAAAACTTTTCTCATCAAGGTGTGCAACATATTGATCTTCAATCTTCATACCTACACACATGAGACAAAGAAAATACCACGTGACATATCGAGTTTTAAATGAGATAACATGGATATCAATATATGATAAAAACATAAGCAACATCTCAAAAACTCCCACAAAATTCAAACTCCCCCATAAAATGATAATTCTTTCTCCCCCTTTTTATGATGTTCCCAAATAGACAAATGAGAAGAATGAATCAAATAGGCAAAATCGGGGTGTCACGGTACAAATAAAAACAGGGCATCAAATAATATGGTAAACGTGCTCTTGCAAGGAGATGCTCAGAAATAAATGCACAAACTATTTTTTATTTTTCAGATTTTTCATACAAAGATAGGATACCAATATGAACAAATATGATACAAAAATCACACCATGTATTTAGACTCAAACAACCAAGTCATGGAAATGGAATGAATGGGTGTGAACACATTCAATAGGTAAATCAACTCAATCAATCATATGTGCACGATGCATACGTGTACTCCTAACGAATGAACATCAAAGGTATCCTTAGGTGTAAAAATTTGTTGAATTTAGATGACATCGTCTTATGCAAATCAACAAATCAAAGTCAAAATGATTTCCACCCCAATAACGTCCAAAACTATGTAGCGCATTTTCAAGCATTTAATGGATGTGCAAACCCGTTTTAAATTCTCCAACCAAACTCCCTCATATATATTTTCTTTTAGAGGTGATCTAAATTCTCAAACTTTGGAGAATTGGTGCAAAAACCTAAATGGCCCATATTTTGGCATGAATATCTATTTATTGCCTTTCAATTTTTTCGGGCTCTTTTAACCTCTTTGGACCTCGGATAATAAAATTCCTCAATTTTTTAGGTCCTTTTTAACGGTGGCTTTTGCGCAAAGGATAGATAATTACCTTTCACAGCCCCTCCCCATTTTTTCAAATAAAGCACACAATCTCACAAAATGATTTTTATATGCACAATTTCCTTATCAAAATTTATCGCGCTTGGTTCGTTTTAAGGACAGGATTGAAGTGAAAACACCCAACCAACATGTGATAAGACAAGCACAATAATCAAACAAATCTGTGCATGTGTGCAATAAAGGAAACATGAGTCAAACATGTAGGAAGTAACACTTAATTACATCTTAATGACTCCAAACATTATAAAGCACAAGGATGAATTGACCTATTGTCTCAAAACACTATCAAACAGTCACATGAAAAAAATGGAATGATGTTGTGACTTGGTCATCCAAAGTGTTCATCCATAAACGGTGCAATACAAAAATCTTTTTGGATTTTCTCAAAATTTTATCAAAATAAAATCTTTTTGTATTTTTTAAAAAAAATTCAAAAACAAGAATTTATACAAAAAGTACAAGTCATCACACTAGTAAAAATATATCATGAAACCACAACTAGTGTATGACAAACATGAAGCAACAATCAACCAAAAGATTTCACACGGGGTGAATCACGTGCAAGCAAACGGGAATCGTGGACAAATAAACCATAAGCCTCTAAATCCGATTTTCTAACCCAAATTGATGTGTAACAAAGTGTGGGGGTTTTGGGAATCGAATTTATTCTTTCATTAACCTTCCTAGGTCCATTTAAAAGCTTGTAACAAAATCGCCTAAGATGACCTTGCCTACCGCAATGTGTGCAAGTGTAAATCGGGCGGTGTGTGTTACCTAAAGGTGGCCCTCTCCTCAAATTTATCGGTTGCTATCTCCGAATTTTCCTAGGTGGGTCTCTCCTAATGATCCTAGGGGGTTCTCTCATGATGCTCCTATGGGGTGCTTTCCTAACAAACTTAGGTGCCTCTTTCTTAACAATCCTAGGAGGCTCTCTCAGACGTGTGGGAATGGGTGCAACATATTTTTCAAGCCCAATCCCACCCCTATCAGTTTTGATCTCGACTGTGCCTAAAATCTTATCAAGTTTTTCAGACCTAGACTCCAAATCAAATTTCACTTTACTTGAATCTTTCCATTTCACCTCAAGTTCACCTATCCTAGATTCAAGTACTCATTTTGAATCCTCAAACACTAAAAGCTCCTTTTTCATAGTCTCCATCAACCCTCTAAGACTATCTCTCTCACCCTCAACGTACTCAAGCTTCTCTTTCAAGATTTTCACATGAGCCCTAAGTTCTTCAACTAAAAAATCATTATTTTTTATGGCACACTCTTTCAACTGAGCTTTTAATTTCAAATTTTCTTTCTTTGTTTTCAAAGTTTCAGCATAAAGTTCATTGAAAGCAGTTTGCAAGTCATGCTCATCTACACTTTCCTCCTCACTTTCATCCACACTCCCATCACCTTCACTATCACTAATCACATGGATGGGAAACTCTCGCCTAGAAGCATAAAAAACTTCTTCTTCCGAATCACAATCACTAAGGGTAGAAACACGAGAAATCGGTTTATTCAATTTCTTCTTTAAATTTGTGGTACACTCATGTAACGTGTGACCAACACCCTCACAACAAGGACACCTCTCAGATTCGTTTTCAACAGAAGATTTAAAACAAGAGTTCGTGTGAATTTTCCAATTAATTTTTTCAAAAATTTGACATCGAAGATCATCAAAACCATCAAAAGCCATTTTTGCAAAATCAGGATCAAAACACAATAACTTAGTGCAACAGGCTCTGATACCAATTTGACGACGTGAGAAGTCAAATTGTATCAAAAAAATAAATCCTTAAAAAATCAAGATCACGCGATAAATTAGCGTAACCCGCTCTGATACCAATTTGACGACGTGAGAGGTCAAATTGTAAAAAAAATCCTTTAAAAAATCAGGATCACGCAATAAATTAGCGTAACCCGCTCTGATACCAATTTGAGAGTGCAACTACAGCGGAAATATTGCGACTTCTCAAATAAAAAAAACCAATTTTAATTAAACCCAAATTTTAGTTACAACCCTAAGACATGCATCTAGATGATTTATCAAATAAAATATAGCATGCAGGATAAAAACAAACAATTTCAGGAAAAATCCCCCAAAGGGGAAAAACCTTTTATTTTCACTATAATTTGTAAGAAAACGGCTTACAATCAGATTACAATGAAAATACAGTGACTAAGAATTACCCTCAGGTATCGGATTCTGTAGTCGGCGGCTGGAAATATCCCTTTCCAGGAGGGCAGCAATGAATCCACACGCAGCGAACCCACATGAACCTCAGTCCAATCAACAAAGGAAGAACCGAAGCACTCCTCAATGACACGCAGCCATGAAACTTTGTAGAGACTCCCTCAGCAATGACACGCAGCCCTTCGATTGCAAATATCTCTCCACAAAGATTAACAACAACAAAGTTTGTGTTCTATGGTTCCAAAAGATTCACAAAAGTAATTGGGATTTTTGGTGTGAATCAAAAAGATGTTTTGCACATCAAAAAGGTGAAGGCTTAGAGTATTTAGGACTCTGAAAATCGTCTTTAACAGTCTTAAAAAATAACTCCCCGAAGTTGGCTTTAAATAGGAAAACTTTGAGCCTAAAAAATCTGCAGCGAATCTGGCCGAATTTATCCCAGTCGGACCGGTCCGATTCTGAGGCGGATCGGTCCGGTTAAGCGGATCGGTTCTTTTATTTTGTCCTCCATCGGTTCGCTTGCGGTTCGGGGTATACTGGATCTACAGCTAGCGGATCGGTCTGGTTGAGGGCCGGATCGGTCCGGTTGCGGATCGGTCCGGTATGGAGCCGGATCCGTCCGGTTTTCTCAGAAAAATAAAATCCTTTTAAAAGCCTCATTTTGCTTGAAAAGACTTACTTCTTATTTTTTTTTAAAAACATTTTATAAAAATTTCCCAATACTAAATATGAACTTTAAGGAACGTAAAAACAAAATTTTACCAAGTTCATTCTCGCAGAGGCTATGATGTTGAAGACGCTTTGATATTCGGATCCGTTGATGTAGATGCGATCTTGAGTTTCTTCAACGGTGTAACGGCGTACGACATACAAATTGACAATGGACAAAAATGTCCTTACAAAGAGGTGAAAATCTCAAGAGAGAGTCCGATAATCTAACATATATATTTTAAGTGATAAATTTTGCAATTATTCACTTGTTGTTTTACAAATAATTTCACATCGGGCTCTGACCCGTTTCCTTGCATATTATTTTCTCTCTATTATATCTCCTTTACCAGGTGTCCAGCCACAGGGACGCCTACCTTAGAGGATTATGATGCTGACGAGTTATGGACGCTATGGATATTGGATCTTTGTTTTAGGCGACTTCATATTTATTGATTCTTACAATGTAATTGATATTTATTTAGGGCATGTCGCCCAAGAGGATTATAGTATGTCCTTTCTATTTGAGTCAGGATTTTATACTCACATCGTTGTGATACGTTTACTATTGTTGGGATTTATGTATCGAGATATTTTGCTAAAAAGTATTATTCTAGTTTCATTTAAATTCTGTTGTGATTCATTTATTGTTGTGGATTGGATCATTATAAAAACTGTTCCAAAAGGTTAAAATGGAATTTTATTAAATTAAATTTGAAAAGTTTAACACCTGCTTAATTGGATGTTAGGTGATTAATGTTTTTCGACAGTGATGCTAAGAATGAACCAACTGTAAATTCTGTTTTAATTGGGTATGGGATTGATCACCCGATATTTAATTGAGTGGGGTGTTACAGGTGGTATCAGAGTCTTTAAGGATCTGAATGGTTTACTATGCTTTCTGCTAAGCATTCTTTGATGTAGAGCCCTATTTTTAGGGCTGTTGTATCCTTACTTGAATTTATACGATCTTGAGCTATTATATAATGTCGAATATTGATGATATATTCTCTCTCGTTTTAGATGCCTCCTCAACATGCACCTCACCCCGCACTAGCTTAGGGTACCATGAATGCTGCAGAATTGCTTCCATTATTTCTCAAGCAGTCGACGTTGCTTTAGTTGTTGTTCAACAAGCTCCAGTCCGGGCTCCAGCTATACCACCCGCGCCAGAGAAAGTGTTTCCTACTTCTCGGGAACATATTAGGGATGCCTTTCAGAAGGCGCATCCGCTAGAGTTTTAAGGGGGTTCTGATGTCGTGACTGCTAGCCAATGGAAAAAGAATATCCAGAGGCATTTGAGGATGCTTGAATGCACGGAGGTTCAACGACAATTACTAGCTACATTTAAGCTAGTTTGGGCATCTCTGCAATGGTGGGAATCAATTACCACCCCTAAGGAGAGAGATACTATGACTATCCAGGACTTCTAGGTGTGGTTCGATCGCAAATACTTCCCTTCCGCTGTCTAGACAGAGATGAAGCAAAAACTACTTGGCTTGAAACAGGAAGGGAAGACCGTGGCAGAATATGAGGAGGAATTTACTCGGCTGACTAACTTGGTGCCAGCAGAGAACCCAATGAAGAAAGGCGAATTCAGATATTCACTGATGGCTTTAATTATAAGATTTGCAGCACTTATTGGGCAATTTCTCCCTGCATACTTACGTAGATGTTCTTACTGCTTCGATGCTTCATTGCCAGGATAACCACTTACATACCTAGGGTGTTAAGTGGGGGATTGTGTCGAGCCAGCAAGGCAAGACTAATGGAGTCATTTCTAGCGGGACACCATCAGGTCGAAGTCAACAGCGACAGGGTGAGCAGGGTTCCCATCCCGGGGACTATGCTAAACGTTTACGATTCGGAGGATTTTGCTTTGGACAGGGAGGAAACAGGCAGAGCTAGTGGGGCCAGGAATAACAGGGGAAGAATATGGGAAAGTTCACTGGCAAATGTTTTGCGTGCGGTAAGCCTGGACACAAGAGGCAGGATTGTCCTTATAAGGGAAAGAATCCTTAGCAGGTAGCGCGACAGGAGCCACGTAGACCAGTATTTCCACCACCCTCCCTCTCAGCACCAGCTCAATTGCCAGCTCGACCTCCCATTCTAGCAGCTCCAGTACAGCAGGGACAATATAGGCGTATGCATAAAGTCCATCAGGTAGCATTTCAGTAGCCACCGCCCGCGATTAAGGGTTTGTTTTCTATCTATGGGACTATAGGGCGCATTCTATTTGACACGGGGGCCTCACATTCATTTATAGCTACTAAATTTTCAATGGCCACAGGGTTACTATACTTGGCCAGTAACACTATAACTTATGTAGACTCACCGATGGGTAGTGGGACACCTATTTTCTTTATATGTCGTAATGTGAGTATAGAGATTGGGAGTTTGATATTACCGGCGGTTTTACTTGTTATGGACATGTATGAGTGTTGATGTAAAAAATTAGATCGCTCTAATTATTCAATCACAGATAAATAAATTGAGACAAAGATTTTTAAAGTGGTTCAGCCTTATAAGAATGGCCTAAGTCCACTGTTATGTTATTGCTAAGTGTTTGGGAATTCTCGATTACAAGTTCTATCAAGAAATTCCGGTCCCCTTGAATGAGGGTGATACAAGGTATATATAGCCCTTAGGCTGTACATGAAAGGGTTGATACATACATATGAAAGGGTAATACATTTAATGCAACGTGTGCGTCAAGATAATAAGCATTCAATGAATAGTTGAACTGTTGATTATCTGGCAATCAATGCTGGGGCCGAGATGCAGCTCGGACCGCCTTAGTTGCTCGTTACTCAAGAGTTCCTCGGAGCGCTGGAGTTCCTCGGAGTGATAGAGTTCCTCGGTGTATCCTTGTTTCTCGGAGAGAACATGAGTTGGTCGGGGAAATGAACTTCCTCGTTGATATTGTACCACATAGATTGACACATGTCTTCGTATTATTCGTCCATATCATCATATTAATTTTGGTATCAACAGAAGCCCCCAATGTTTCATATTTCGAACTTTGAGGAGTATGGAACATTCTTTCTCGGTATATGGCGATATTAAATGACCCTCCTGGGTTTTAGGAACTTTTTCTTCGTATTTAAATTTCCTTCCAAATTCACAGAATCCGCCTTTTTTGTATTTTTAAAAGCGATCTAAAACCCAGGAGGGGCGATCTAATTTTTTACATCAAAAGATTGGCGCCGTCTATGGGAAGCGATTGTTATTATCGTTTTTCACCAAAAATCATTATTCATCAATGGCGGATAATCCAGAATCTAGTAATCGAAACGCTGGAAATGCTGGAAATCCTCCAAATCCCTCTGCACCTCCAGATCTGGCCGGGATTATGACGAATCTGGCTCAAGGACAAACCGCCATGCAAGAAATAATGAGGCAACTCATACAAACCCTTCATGGCGGTGCACCTGCACGTTCAGGACAGCGAAGTGGTCAGAGGCAAACTTATTTACTTTCTTCACAATCCAGGCGTACTGAGTCATATCGTAATGAGGAGTCTGATGATTTCTCTTATCAACCTGGGCGAACTTCGTCAATAAGGGCTACAGATACTGATCAACATATCACGCTATCTCCAGAAAGACCCAGTGCCTTGGAAAGACTGAGTAGGGTGTCTCCTTTCAGTCGATTAGGCCCTAGGAGGAATAGGAATCCACCTAAGACCACGTCGAGGAGTTTTTGACGACCATTATATCTAAGAGAAGGATCAGTACAATCACGACCAGTTGCTCGTCAAGATAGATCTCAGGAGGCCACATCAGAACAATCAATTGCTCGAACTAATAAGACCGAAGAAGGAAATGAAGCGTAGAAAGGATCCCTTCAGCGGTTGGAGGATAGATTGGGAGAAATGGCTAAGGCGAAGAATCCCCTACAACGAACTTTTGTTCAAGGGACACCTTTTGTCCACGCCATTGTGAGTTTTCCTACACCGTCAAAGTTTAAAGCACCAGTAGTGACCCCCAAATATGATGGAAAGACAGATCTTGTTCTTCACATAGAGCAATATCAAGCTGCTACTGACATCTATGCTGTCCCCGACGAGATGAGACGCAGAGCGTTCTCAGGAACTCTTACTGGAGCTTCCCAGATATGGTACAACAATCTTCCTCGGGGTAAGATTTTAACTTTCTTTCAGTTGGCCGAGTTGTTCATTGGAAATTTCTATTTTGGAGCAAAGCTAGTAAAGCGAGTAGCACACTTGTTAAGTGTTAGATAAAAATCTGGTGAAAGTACTAGAGATTACATAACTCGCTTCAATAACGAGAAGCTGGAAGTCATAGATTACGAAGAGAAGACAGCAATCACCGCCTTGATGAGTGGGTTATTGCCTAATAAGTTGTATTACACCTTGGCGAAAGATCCACCTAAAATTATGTCAGAGTTGATGGCAAAAGCGGCCAAAATCATGAATGCCGAGGAAGCTATGGCTGCAAAGAAGAATATGGATAAAGACACCAAGATGGACGTCGACAAGTCTAAAAATAAAGAGCATAAGGGTAATGGCGGTGATAAGCGTTCCAGAAATAATAAGTCATCATGGGAAGTCCTGAAAAAATTCGATAATTACACTCCATTGAAAATGGGTATTAATCATGTCTTGGAAGAAATCAAGAATAGCGAGGAGGTAAAGTGGCCGAAGAAACTGAGATCAGATCCTGATGCGTGGAATAAGGATAAATATTGTGAGTTCCACAAAGATCATGGCCATATGACTAAAAATTGCATAGCTCTTCAGAACGAGATTGAAACACTCATCCGAAGAGGAAAGCTAGCAAAGTATGTTGATCGGGGAGGTGAAAGAAGAAATAATGATCGAACTAGAGAGAGATCTAGATCTCCTCGTCGAGCAGAGGAGAAAAAGAAGAGAGTTCATGAAGATGATGCCGAGGATGACCCCGATCTTCCCAAGAAACCAAGGCAGCCAGAACGAGAGGTATTTTCTATACTTTTTGGATCATTTGATTGTAATGTTATTACAGGAGGAGATGCAGGAGGAGGAGACCGTACTGCAGAAAGAAAGGCTTACCTTGGAGAGGCTCTAGCTTGCTCATATATTCAGCGAATAAATTTGGCTGAGGAGGATCGCCCGAGGAAGGTGAACAAAGAGAAGCTGGTCATTGGATTTTCAAAAAATGACCTGGCAGGTGTTTACCCTCACGACGACCCTTTGGTGATCAAAATAAGGATGAAAGAAGTAGTGATTTCAAGGGTGTTGGTAGACAATGGTAGTTCGGCAGACATCATGTACTATTCATGCTTTGACAGCTTGAATTTGAAATTATCTCAATTGGAACCTTGTCACAGACCCCTTCTGGGTTTTGCTGGCGAGAAAGTTTTTCCACTTGGAACGATCAAGTTGGATATATTCATTGGAACTTGGCCTGCTTGCCGAACATAAAGAATACGCTTCTTTGTGATGGATAAAAATGTGCAGTCAGCTTACAACATCATCATGGGAAGAGTTGGTTTGAAGAAGTTCAAGGCAGTTCCATCTACAGTACATCAGTGCTTAAAATTCCCAACAAACTTCAGAGTAGGAGTTGTGAAAGGTGATCAAAAAGTAGCCCGGGAATGCTATTATTCATCTGCCGAATAAGAGGAGCTTGAAGAATCAAGGAAAAAGACTACTACCTACCAGGTGGAAGAAGATACAGAGATTGAAACTCTTGATCCCAGAGATGAATCCCAGCTTGTAAAAGGACAGGTGGTGGAATCTACAAAAAATGTTATTTTGGACGACGAGCACCCTGAATGAGTAACCCAGATAGGTTCAACGTTGGATGCTTCAATAAAACAGGAGTTGATAACTTTCTTGAGAAACAGGAAGGAAACTTTTGCATGGAGTCATGAGGACAAGCCAGGAATAGATCCAAACTTCTTATGTCACGAGCTCAATGTGAATAAGGAGATCAAGCCTGTAAAGCAGAGAAGAAGGGTATTTAGCCCCGAGAAGAATCAAGCTATTCAGTATGAGGTCGACAAGCTCCAGAAAGCTCAATTCATTGAAGATGTGAAGTATCCGGACTGGTTGGCAAATGTGGTGATGGTAAAGAAGAAAAACAATAAATGGAGAATGTGTGTTGATTTCACTGATCTCAACAAGGCCTGCCCAAAGGATCATTTCCCATTGCCCAGAATTGACCAACTAGTAGATGCTACCTCGGGGCACGAGCTGCTCAGCTTCATGGATGCTTACTCTGGTTACAACCAGATCAAAATGAAACCTGAAGACAGGGAAAGCACTTCTTTTATTACCCCTATGGGAACTTATTATTATAATGTTATGCCTTTTGGTTTGAAAAATGCAGAAGCAACATATCAACGGCTGATGAACAAGGTTTTTGCCGAACAAATCAGTTGCAACATGGAAGTCTATGTCGACGATATGCCGACAAAGAGCAAGAAAGTTGCTGAACATCTAGTTGACTTAGGACAGACCTTTGATCAACTAGATAAATACCAAATGAAGCTCAATCCGACGAAGTGCACCTTTGGAGTACGAGAAGGAATGTTCCTCGGGTACATCGTCAACCAGCGAGGCATTGAGGCAAATCCAGCAAAGATCAAATCTCTCTTAGGGTTACGATCTCCAACGACGAAGAAAGAAATACAGAGTCTTACAGGACGAGTTGCAGCGCTCAATAGATTTGTATCTCGAGTCACTGATAGGTGCCTTCCATTCTTCAAAACACTCCCAAAAACTTTCGAGTGGAATGATGAATGTGAAAAAGCCTTTCAAGACTTGAAGAAATATCTGGGAACACCTCCACTACTGTCCAGACCAGTAATGGGAGAAAAGTTGTACTTATACCTGGCAGTATCAGAGAATGCAGTCAGCTCGGCATTGATCAGATTGGAGAATGGAGTCCAGAAGCCAATTTATTACACAAGTAAGGCTTTCCGAGGTGCAGAGATCAGGTACCCAAAGTTAGAAAAATTGGCATTGGCATTAATTGAGGCAAGTAGAAGAATGAGGCCATATTTCCAGGCCCATACCATCATCGTGTATACCGACATGCCATTAAGACAAGCCCTTCATAAGCCAGAAAAGTCAGGGAGACTGATGTACTGGGCAATAGATCTCGGTGAATATGATATTGTGTATGAACCCAGATCATCCTTAAAAGGGAAAGCTGTAGCAGATTTTATAGCAGAGTTTACATATCCTGATACCCCCGAGGAACAGAAGTTGCTCGCTGACCAATCTGTGGATGTTACAGGATCAACAGACATAAGTCCAGACCAACTCCAGTTGGTAAAAGGGCTTGTGGATGTAGAAAGATCATCAAATTCAAACCCAGACCATATCCGGTCGACGAGGAGCGAAAAATACCAGGGGAGGATGAAACAAAATAACAAATATTTCACAGAGGAACGTTGTCAGATAAGAATTTTGAAGACGAGCTACCTACGTGGAGATTGTATGTAGATGGGTCATCTTGTACAACAGGTTGTGGAGCAGGGATTGTTTTGAACACCCCAGACGAGATTGACGTGGAATATGCCTTACGATTCCAATTCAAAGTTTCCAACAATGAGGTTGAGTATGAAGCCTTAATAGCAGGTCTTAATTTAGCAAAGATTATGGAAGCACAACAAGTGATGGTATTCAGTGATTCTCAACTAATTGTGAATCAGATGATGGGAACGTATGCAGTTAAAGGAGAACTAATGGTCAAGTATCATGCAAAGGCGATGGAGTTATTGGCAGAATTTGATGCCATTCAGTTGATAAGAATACCAAGAATGGAGAATGCGCAAGCAGACGCACTGGCCCGATTAGCATCAGCTACTCGTACCGAGTTACGAAGAACGATACCAATTGAGGTGTTAGAAAGTTGAAGCATAGATGAAGGCCTGACGATGAATGTTATTTCCCTTGATTTAGGATCATCTTGGATGGATCCCATCAGGGCATATGTCGAGGAAGGAGAATTACCGGAGGATAAGATCGCTGCCAATAAATTGAAGTTTAAAGCTGCTCGGTATGTACTAACTAATGGTGTTATGTATAGACGAGGAATTATGGCAGGGTTGCAAAGATGTGTACATCCCTCCGAGGTGAAAGAATTGATTGAAGAGATCCATGAAGGGTCCTGTGGAGCCCATGTAGCAGGTCGAACACTTTTTCAAAGGGTGATGACGCAGGGATATTACTGGCCGACGATGAGGGCTGATTGTATAGCATATGCCAAGAAGTGTGACAAGTGCCAACGTTTTTCCTCCATCTGACGAACTCCACAAGCATTGTTGACACCCATAACTTCTCCTTGGCCATTTGCCATGTGGGGAATTGATTTGGTTGGACCACTGCCAACGACCCGAGGAAGATTCAAGTACCTCGTCGTTGCAGTGTATTATTTTACTAAGTGGGTAGAAGCTGAGCCACTTATTGATATGACATACGAGAAGGTGTACCAATTCGTTTGGAAGAATATCATCTGTCGATATGGTCTCCCTCATGCCTTCATCACAGACCATGGAACACAGTTTGATAACGAGGAGTTTGCCGCCTATTGTCATCATTCAAACATTTTGAAGGTTCATTCAGCACCAGGCCATCCTCAAAGAAATGGACAGACTAAAGTGACGAACAGAACATTATTAAATGGTCTGAAGAAGAGGTTAAGTAAGGCTAAAACTAATTGGATTAATGAGATACAATCAGTATTGTGGGCTTACCGAACAACTCCCCGAGCAGCAACTGGAGAGTCCCCATATATGCTGGCATTTGGAAGTGAGGCTGTAATACCTACCGAGTTGGGTCTACCAACACACAGAGTGCTGAATTTCAATTCCCCAGTCAGTGACTTGATGAGAAGATTAGATTTGGACATGCTCGAGGAGGTTAGAGAAGAAGCATCCATTAGGAATGCTGCATATCAACAACGAACATCTATGTTTTACAACAAGAGGGTGAAGAAATGCGATTTAAAAGAAGGAGATTACGTGCTAAAGAAGGTCATTCAGAAGCACAATAAATTGGAAGCAAATTGGCATGGACCTTATCGAGTTACAGAAGTTGTTCGACCAGGAACTTACCGAATAACAACTCTAGAAGGAGAGGAATTCAAGAATGCATGGAATGCTGAACACCTACGCAAGTATTATCAGTAATGTAAAATGTAAAGCAGTTCTATCAATATGAATAAAACGATGATGTTTCACCATCTTCTTTCCTTTTATTGAAAGTTTTTCGGGGAATACTAGTGTTGTACACTATGCTGTTCGACAGCAAAAAGAAGACGATAGTTCAGACCCACGACCAACCTCGGTTGGTAAAAGGGCAAGAACAAACTATACTCCTTTGGTTAGGAGGCATACACTAGCGTGACCAACTCCGGTTGGTAAAATAACTAGTGGACACTGATAGTTCGAGCGTGATCAACTTCGGTTGGTAAAATAGCAAGAACAAACTATACTCCTTTGGTTAGGAGGCATACACTAGTGTGATCAACTCCGGTTGGTAAAATAACTAGTGGATATGATAGTTCGAGCGTGATCAACTTCGGTTGGTAAAATAGCGAGAACAAACTATACTCCTTTGGTTAGGAGGCATACACTAGCGTGATCAACTCCGGTTGGTAAAATAACTAGTGGACATGATAGTTCGAGCGTGATCAACTTCGGTTGGTAAAATAGAGAGAACAAACTATACTCCTTTGGATAGGAGGCGTACACTAATGCGATCAACTTTGGTTGGTAAAAGATTTAGTGGACATGATAGTTCAAACCCATGACCAACTCCGGTTGGTAAAAGGGCAAGAACAACATTCATAAAAATGCCGATTTTGGCTGGTTAAGAAACAAAATATGCCAACTTATGTTGGTCGGAAGGTAAAACTATTCCAGAAAATACAAAATATTCCAAACTGAACCAAGTATGGTTGGTCGGGGATAAAAACCCACTAACTGTAGTTGGTCGACGAGGATAAAATTAGCGACCTTGGTTGGTCGGACACATTTTATGAAAAAAATTTACCAAGTATGGTTAGTCGGGGATAAACTCTCACTAACTATAATTGGTCGACAAGCATAATTTAACAACCTTGGTTGGTTGGAAAAAATTTAAACATTTTTATACTCATTACTTTATTATTAAGTGATCGAGCAACATTTTTGATACTTGTAACTGTTTATTACTAAGTTGGTTGATGAACGGCACAAAATTGTTATCTTTTTAACAGATACATATGCAGTGTTTGACAAGCACAAGACAATAGCAATACAAATTTGCAAACAAAAATGAAATTCTTTCATTAAAGTTAAAATGAATTACAAATTACATCTGTACTAACTATTACATTGAGATCCCTACTCTATTGGTTTCTTTCCCTTAGCTTTTGAAACAGGCTCCTCGCCAGCAGGAGGATCTTCTAGGCAAAGAGGAGAATTAATGAAGTTAATATCTCTGAGCATTATGACGTTCATCACAGAAGGTGTGCCCAGTAGATGCTCAGGACGAGATACCTCGATTTGTGAATGAAGATTGTAGTCACCGATGTATTTTGCAATTAAGCTCCGAGGAATGGCACGAGCTGGGATCCATTCCATGTCCAATTCATAAGGTGGCACAGGCAGGTCTAGTAGCCCAGGAGTATGATAATCCCATAAATAATGCCCTTGTTCCAATTTTAATACACCCAGGGCGTTCAGCCATCCTTGCTTATAGCCTTCATTATTGGCATTTTCAATGCGAGCATCCAAGTGATAAAGGGCCTCATTGTAGCCTGCCATCCAGAACTCGCGAGGTTGTTTGTGGAATTGGAAAGTTAATTTCTCTAATTGCTCATGAAAGTTCTTGGCAAGAGCATCCTTATTATCCAGAGCATATTTTGCCGATGCAAGTTGATCCTCCAAAGTTAGGATTTTCTTGGACATTTAAGACAATGCCCGATCTTTGGCATTCAGTTGGTACGCTTGGGTTTCCAATGTTGACAGAGTACGAGCTTATTCA
This sequence comes from Sambucus nigra, assembly GCA_949130495.1. Taxonomy (NCBI): domain Eukaryota; kingdom Viridiplantae; phylum Streptophyta; class Magnoliopsida; order Dipsacales; family Adoxaceae; genus Sambucus; species Sambucus nigra. The sequence continues at coordinate 91,129,499 of OX422216.1, read as the reverse complement.
ATACTACGAGGAGTTCTTGATCAACCCCGAGCAGCTGGAGTACTTCGTTCCTCATTAACATCCTGGGCAACTCTTCCTCTCCCACGAGAACTTCTTCCTCGTCCCCGAGTAGAAGTAGAAGTACCAGATCTTCGCAGGACATCCAACTCTTGACTTAATTTGGCATTCTCAACCTCTAAGAAGGAAAATCCCTCATCAGTCACTGGGATTACCGCTGTTGAAGAAGAGGCTGCAGACTTGTATTGTGCTAGTTCTTTCTGCAAATTATTATTCTCTTGCTCCAGCAGTTCAGCAATTTGTCTACAAGCTTCAACTTCTCCCTTTAGGGTCCTCTCCCTGACATCATACCCAGCAAGGAGTTTGTCGTAGCCCTTCTCGGCAGAGAGCCATTGATATTTCTTTTCATACCCCTCATGCAGTAAGGCAGTTGACTCCTTGTACTGAGTCTGAAGATCTTCTAGGGTATATTGGAGATCCTCGATCATGTCATAGTAAGCCACGTTATTGGCCACTGCTCTATCAAGTAAGTCCTTCAGGTACCGATAAGCTTCGATTGCTTGTTCTGAAGCACCATGGCCAAGGATATCGGCAATTTCAGATGCACTTAGGTCTGTATGACCAGCTTTATAATATTCATGGCACTGCTGCATCAACTTTGTGTCATTAGCAGACAAAAGATCCATCCTGGCCGGAAACTAACAGAGAAAGAAAAAGAAAATCAAGACAGAGTGCAGATAAAGAAGAGACAATCATATGGAAGAAAATAACTTAAATTTTATTAGATCATAAGGCAAAGTTACAAAGATTTGAGATACAAAGTACAAGTAAGAAGAAAAATAGAAAGATAGTACCGAATAACTTCACACCTTTTCCTTGTCTCCCAAGACTTTCTCGGAAGGCTGGGACGAGGAGCTTGGTTGCTCGGTGGGAACACTGATTTGATTGGCTGGAATTGGGATTTGTTCAAGAGGAGCAGGCAAAGAAGAAATCTCCTCAGCAGATGTCTGGTTGGGTTGAGGAGTAAGGATTTGATCACCCATAATCATTGAAGATTCTTCAGATGCAGCTTCGTCTTCATCTTCGTCTTCAATAACTGGAGGAGGACCAGGGAGATTTTATTGAAATAGCTCGGAGTCCTCGCTCACCTTCAATTCCTGCAAGGTAGCAACCCAACCATCATGGAAGTATTTCAAACTTCCATACTTCACCTGAGTCATCATTGCTGCTACCCCCCTATCCCATCCTTTATCCAAACCAGTTCGAAAGGATTTTTTCACAGCTGTTTTTCTCTTCATCTTCTCCGAGGAAAGCTTCTCGGATAGAAGGTCCTCGGAGGCTTTCAGCTTGGCCTCCAACTCCTCCTTATGACGATTTTCTTCGCGCAGAAGGGTCAGCTCTTCCTCAGCTAATTTCAGCTTATTTTCAAGCTCCCCGAAGGTAATGAGCTTCTCGGAGTATTTCTTATTCTCCCTCTCCAAGTCCTTCACTTTATTTCCCAACTGTACCTTCTCTGCTTCAGATGCAGCCAATTTCTTCTCCCATTCACCTTTATCCTCGTCGTACTTCTGACGAGATTCCTTTAGAGATTGGGCCAAACCCTGGAATGCATCCTCTACTCCAGACGAGGAGCTTGAAGCCGTGAGCGCTTCATCTTTCTTCACAATGGTGTTAAAACAACTCACCAGCTGAAAAGAGAAGGTAGTGATAAGTCAGTACCGAGATACATATATTGATTGAACGAAAGAAGAATTCAAGATAAAAAAAGAAACTTACTGAAGCAATGTGACGAGTAGCTAGGGATGTCAGCATATCCCCAGGCATGTTTTCCTCGATGCCTTGGACTTCCGGAATAATCCAAGTCTTTACCGAGATCATTGCAGAGCTCGGGGGAATGATGGTTGGAACACCAGCTCCACTAGTTTGGAGCTGGGGAATGGCTTCAGAAAAACTAACCGAGGAGGATTTCTTTAATCTCCTCAGTGGAACTTCAGCAGTTTCAGCCAAAGAACATTTGGTGGGGGAAATAATGACCACTTCCACAGAAGTACTTCTCTTGCTCGGATCCATTTGAGGCTTCTCGGCAGCCTTCTGAACAGCAACAGAAGGAACAATATCAATTTTCTTGGTCCCCTTTGGGACTTCAGCCTTGTTCCTCTTTCCATCCCCGGCAGAGGAAGTCTCCTCGAAGATAGCAGGAACTCTTCTCTTGCCCATCTTCTGACTTAGAGGATGTGAGATTCTGGTGAAGATTCCTCGGAAGCTGGCAATGGGTCATTAATGCCGACCACAGGACGAGCAGTGAAGGAGGATGTGTAGCTCCTGTACTGCAGCAAATATGAAGCAGACCTGATATGCTCGTCTATAACTCTTCGATGCAAGCTCCAGATATGTTTTAAATGCTTAATATTAACTTCTGTTTCTTTTGGAGTTTTTCTCTTACTGTCAACTGCAAATAAAAACATAGTGAAATATCAGGCATACATTTTGTCAAACACAATGAAATCATAATTTCAAAAATAAAATAAGATGAAAATAACCTATCCCATTGCCATATGGGGGGCATTTGGGACCCTCATATACTGCATCTCCAACCAAAGGGGCATGTTGCCAATTTTTTATAACTACCCCGTGTTCAGAATAATCCCTGTTTGCATCAGGGAGATTGACTACTAAGGCCCTATTCAAAAACCTAGATTTTAAATAAAAAACATTGTCTAAAATAGCCCATCTGTAACAGTACATAATCTCAGGAATTCCTATACGAGTTCCATGAGTTTGATTTAACCTATGTACCCCATTAACTATTCTCCATGTATTGGGGGCTATTTTTGCAGGGACAACATCAAAGTACTGACAGAACTCTAAACACAACGGATTTGGTGGAAAAGAAAATCCACATTCAATAATAAATAGGCTAGGGAACCAGTGTCCCTCAGCCAAATCAAAATAACTTGAAGGCTCAGAAAGACTCTCTAAAGTTACCCAAGAAGGAATAGAGAAGTCAGAACGGAACTTCTCAAGAGATTCGATAATATAAACCATGGTGAATAAAAAGAAGAAGAAGAAGAAGAAGGAATAAAATCTTATAGGAAAAAGGAGATCTGTTGACAAACAAACGAAGGAGGGAATGAACGCACAAGAGAGAGAAAAGCTTTAGAAAACTCGAAAGCAGAAATTGAAAAGGTAGAAGACGATGGGATTGCCTCTAAAGTTTAAATACCTTGCCTTGGGAAACGGCAAAAGAAATGATTACATAAAGGAAACTATTACGCTACCGGCGGCTAAAAGGACAAAAAATGCACGAAGATCGAAGCGTTTTTAAAAATACAAAAAAGGCGGATTCTGCGAATTTGGAAAGAAATTTAAATACGAAGAAAAAGTTCCTAAAACCCAGGAGGGTCATTTAATATCGCCATATACCGAGAAAGAATGTTCCATACTCCTCAAATTTCGAAATATGAAACATTGGGGGCTTCTGTTGATACCAAAATTAATATACTGATATGGACGAATAATACGAAGACATGTGTCAATCTACGTGGTACAATATCAACGAGGAAGTTCATTTCCCCGACCAACTCATGTTCTCTCCGAGCAATAAGGATACACCGAGGAACTCTATCACTCCGAGGAACTCCAGCGCTCCGAGGAACTCTTGAGTAACGAGCAACTAAAGCGGTCCGAGCTGCATCTCGGCCCCAGCATTGATTGTCAGATAATCAACAGTTCAACTATTCATTGAATGCTTATTATCTTGACTCACACGCTACATTAAATGTATTACCCTTTCATATGTATGTATCAACCCTTTCATGTACAGCCTAAGGGCTATAAATACCTTATATCACCCTCATTCAAGGGGACCGGAATTTCTTGATAGAACTTGTAATCGAGAATTCCCAAACACTCAGCAATAACATAACAGTGGACGTAGGCCATTCTTATAAGGCTGAACCACTTTAAAAATCTTTGTCTCAATTTATTTATCTGTGATTGAATAATTAGAGCGATCTAATTTTTTACATCAACAACGAGTATGATGTGATTATTAGCATGGATTGGCTTGTTACATATATATCCATGATTGACTGTTATAGCTGGTGTATTATCTTTTTCTATTTTGGGACATGAGATGTTTCTTATAGCGATGCCTCGTTCTGAGGGAGGGTAATCTACTCATTTGTATTATATTGAGGAGCAGACTTCTACAGATGTAGTATTATCCCTTGATTCGATACCAATAGTTTGTGAGTTTGCAAAAATATTCAAGGAGATACCAGGATTACCTCCCAGCAGGGAGATTAGATTTTATGATTGATTTAGCATCGGGCACTCGACCCATTGCTCGTGCACCTTACCGTATGGCTCCAGCAGAGATGAGGGAGATCAGGGATCAAATAGAACTGATTTTAGGGCAGGGGTTTATCTGCAGGAGTACGTCACCTTAGGGTGCCCCTATGTTATTTGTTAAGAAGCGAGATGGTTCTTTAAGGATGTGCGCAAATTATCGGGAGCTTAATAAAGTCATGATATGGAACAAGTATTCGTTGCCTAGAATCAATGACTTGTTTGATCAACTGAGAGGAGAAACCTACTTCTCAAAGATAGACTTGAGGTTTGGTTATCATCAGTTATGAATCAGGAAGCAGGACGTTTCAAAGACTACCTTCTTGACCAGATATGGATCATATGAGTTCCGGGTCATTCCAATTGGGTTGACTAATGCACTGATAGTATTCATGGACTTGATGAACAGTGTGTTCTGAGATTTTGTAGATCATTTTGTCATTATTTTCATAGATGACATCCTGATTTATTCTCAGACTAAGGAGGACCATGCCGAGCATTTGCGACAAGTTCTACAGACCCTACTTGAGCATCAACTATATGCAAAATATGAAAAGTGCGGGTTTTGGCTTCGGGAAGTTCAGTTTTTGGGGCATGTTGTGTCTAAAATGGGGATATCGGTGGATCCTAGTAAGGTATCAGCAGCAAGGGAGTGGGGACAACCCACGACACCGATAAAAGTGCTTAGTTTATTGGGATTAGTCGACTATTACAAACGTTTTATTCGAGGTTTTTCAAAGATTGTGGGTCCACTGAAGAATTTAAATCGTAAGGGTGTACCATTTGTCTGGAATGATGCATGTCAGTTAGCATTCGACGAGATGAAAGATAAGTTGACCTTAACATCACTGCCTAAGCCAGGAGTGGAGTACTTGGATTACACTTATTCTTCCTTACAGGGGCTTGGTGGAGTACTACAAAAGGAAGAAAAGGTCATAGCTGATGCCTCTAAAAAGCTTAAGCCTTATGAGAATAATTACCCCACTCATGATTTAGATCTTATGGTAGTCGTGTTTACTCTTCGAATATGGAGACACTATTTATTAGGGGAGAAGTTTCGTCTATTCACGAATCATAAGTCACTATAATAGCTATTTACTCAGTGGGAGTTGAACATGCGCCATCACAGATGGCTTGAGTTCGTAAAAGACTATCAGTTTAAGATACATTACCACTCGAGAAAGGCTAACGTGGTAGTTGACGTGTTGAGCCAAAGGCCAGTAGGTGAGTTGGCCGCGGTGTGGAAGGAGAAATGGAAGGAACTAGGACACCAGGATTTAGTTTCCCCATCATTTATATTAGTCATGATTGTTACACCTTAGATTGTGCCGAGGGTGGTTCAGGATCAGGTAACCAATTCATTTTTTCAGGAGAAGATTCGCAGCTTTTAGTCGGGGGAGCAGAGTCATACTCCGTGAGTTCAGATAGGGGCTTACGCTTCAACGGTAGATTTATTGTACCAGGCGATGTGAAGTTGCGGCATGCTGTGATGACAGAGTCGCATGGATCCAGATTTGTGATACATCCCGATGGAGATAAGGTGTACCAAGATATGCGATAGCAGTATTAGTGGAGCGGTATGAAAAGAGACATCATAAGTTCATCTCTAAGTGTACCACTTGTCAGAGAGTGAAAGTGGATCATTAGAAGCCTGTTGGGTTTCTTCATCCATTAGAGATCCCAATGTGGAAATGGGAGAGCATATCTATGGACTTCATCACAAGGTTACCTACTTCTCAGAGGGGTTACGATTCCATATGGGTGATTATGGATTGGTTGACAAAGGTAGCTCATTTCTTTCTCGTCCAAACTGATAACACTACGGGACAGTATCCCCAGTTATTTATTGCTGAGATAGTGAAGTTGCATGGGGTGCCTCTAAATATTATGTCTGACAAAGACAAAGATTTTTGTGTCATGTTTCTAGGAGAACTTTCAGGAGGCTATGGGCACCGAATTGTGATTGAGTATGGCTTATCATCCACAGATGAATGGTCAGATAGAATGTACAAAACAGATGTTAGAAGATATGCTACACATGTGTATACTGGACTTTGGGTGAGGTTGGGATCAATACCTCCCGCTTGTGGAGTTCGCGTAAAATAACTCCTATCAGTTCACCATTGGTATGCCTCCATTTGAGGCACTGTATGGTAGACCTTGTTGTTCTCCTGCATGTTGGCTAGAAGTGGGAGAAAATAAGGTACTGGGTCAGAGGTGATACAGATTATGTTCGCCAGGATTGATATGATTCGTAGTCGTATTCAGGTAGCTCAAGATCGACAAAAAAGCTATGCCGATGCGAAACGATCCTTCCGTGAATTCAGTGTGGGAGACCAAGTATTATTGCGAGTATCACCTATGAAAGGGATTATGAGATTTGTGAAGAAAGGAAAATTGGCACCCAGATATGTAGGACCATTTCTTATCAATGAGAGAGTTGGACCAGTTTCTTATAGATTGGGTTGCCGGAGCACTTTCATAGGATACATGATGTGTTCTATATTTATTCGCTGAGGTGATACCTCTGGGATGAGTTGGCTCACACACATGTTGCATTTGAGGAGATCGACTTGCATCCAAATAGCTCTTACAAGGAGAGACCAATAGTGATCTTGGACCGTAGTGAAAGATGGTTGAGATCCAAAGTGGTTCTGTTGGTGCGTGTGCAGTGGCAGCACCATAACATTAAGGAATCTACTTGGGAGCACAAGGATGATATGCGCGACAAATATCCAAAGTTATTTTTACCAGGTATGCTTTTATTTTCCGAATTTTGGGACGAAATTCCACTATAAGGGGGGAAGTATGTAATACCCCGTAATTTTTAATAACTTTTATTATGTGATAAATTAAAAGTTAATGGGGATTATTTGGAATTAATTAAGAAATAATTAATTGGAATTATTCCAAATTTAATATTACTAGAGATTCTCGTAATGTATGATTCTAAATTTTACTTGGTGATATATTAGTAATATATGAATATGATGTTATTTATATTACCGTGAGTTACTAATACTGTATTAATGGAAATTAAGTTGGGACACGGCATGGGACATGTCGGGACTAATTTAAATGAATAAAAGAAAACATTATTTTATATCAACCCTATGGTCATTTTGAGTGCGTCGTTGCATCCAGAAGGGTCGAAATAGTCAGAAAAGTCTATTTAGGTTTTGGATTTGGGTCTCGGGTCAAGCGGGAAATGAAACAACACCCTAAAGGGGCATTTTAGTCATTTTACTTGGGAGATGAAGAGTAATTTCGGGTTTTGTCTTATTATAAAGGTGGTGGGTTAGAGGAACGTAGGTTCTTTCTATTTCATCACAAAATTGAGAGGTCTTAGTGTAACAGAGAGTGGAAGGTTCCTTGGGAGAAGAAGAGGTTGCTTAGAAAAGGGGAGAGTCTTTTGGGGCATACCTAAGGGGATTAACCACCTTCTACCACCAGCACCACCACCAATAAGTCGTCATAAAACGAGGAAGAAATCCTACACCATCATCACCAAAGTTTCATACCTACATAACTAAGGCAAGTGCAATTCTTGATTTATTTTGATGCTTAAAATATCCATGCTAGATAGGATACTAAGGATCTCCGAATTGCATGTTTCAGTGATAAACTATAGAGTTTTAGTTAATTCTGGACATGAGAATTTGATTGAATAAATCTCTTTCTGAACAAAGCTTTTAATCCACAAAATTTGGTTTCAATTAGTGAGAGAAATATTAAAATATGAGAATTCTGTGAAAGATTTGATTTAACCCAAACTATTTAATGAATTTTGGTTGTTTGATTGTTAGAATTTGATCATATACATTGCTATATCAATTGAGATGAATTAGGAGAAGTTTTGGATTGATTCATGTTGGCTTTGATGTAAAAAGTAGTATCAAACCCGTAGGTTGTAATATGCAGAATCTGGACTGATATCTGATCGATTGATCGATCGACCCAAGAATGTCGATCGATGGACTGATCGATCGATCGACCCAAGACCATCGATCGATCGACCCCCTCTAGAAATGTGAAATGTTTTCTTTTTTAAAGTTTGATTAAATCCCAAATTGTGAGAAATCTTTAGTGATGATTATTTGAATATAATGGGACTTAAGCGAGAACAGTAGGATATACTTAAGATCTCGAAATAGTAATTTAAGCGGGATTGAATCGGGGAAAGATTTAACGGGAAATTAATTATATAAATTTCGATAGAAATAATATTCAAATAATTTTGTATTTTAACAAAAGGTGAGGGACTTTTGTGAATTCTGTAAAATTACATTTAATCGAGGTTAATATTATGTAAGTGGTATTCACATAATAATATTCGATGAATTGGATAATTTTGGTACAATAACGAGGAGAGAAAGACTTGGGTTAATGTTAGAAAATTGTTATTAAAGTTGAGAAGGACATTTTGTGGGTAATAACTAAATAATAATATTGTGATAAAGAAAATAGTTATAATTAACAAGTGCGGGTGGTATTGATAAATACAACGGGTACTTGGGGATAGGATAATTCCTAGTATTATACATAGGTCGAATAAGTACCAAATTTTATACAGGTAGATGATAATGCCTATTGTTTGATAATTTATGTGTATGACATGCGTAGCTTACTTGCTACCGATGGGAGGTTTACACGTGAGGGCAGTCATATCCTGATGAATCTATGGGATTTTTAGTTATCGCTCGAGAACACTAGACTTAGGTCGATTACCATTAGTGAGAACAGTGGTATAGAACGGTCATTTGGGTGCGTAGGTATGTGCATAGCCCAAAGTCTTAGGAATGTGTTTGCCTCCACTGTTTGTGTTGATGATTGTGGTTCGAGGAATCCTTATTGAACCTATAGTCCCCCATACAGTGACAAGATGTATTGGGACATGATAGTAGAGTAATACAACACCGCAGCTATGTCTCAGGGTGGAGTATAGTATATTTATAATAGAGTGAATGTATATATATATATATATATATATATATATATATATATATATATATACATACATACGATGATATCTATTGTGTGACTAAAGTAGAATTGAAAGATAATGATATCTAGAATTAATTAAGTATGAACACTTAATTGAATTGAATTAATAAGGTGCTTATCCATATTGAATCTAAATGGATATATATGTTTATAACATTATTACATGTATTATGAGATTAATACGTGGGAATGAATTGGGATATAAATAATGGATACATTGGGTTAATCTAGTTAGCATGGGAACCGTAACTAGGGTGTCTTAGATGTATGTTAGGTGTGCACTCTAGATGAGAGGTGAGAATCTCAAGAGAGAGTCCGATAATCTAAAATGTATATTTTAAGTGATAAATATTGTAATTATTCACTTGCTATTTTACAAACTATTTTACATTGGGCTCTGACCTGTTTTCTTGCATATTCTCTTATCTTTATTATATCTAGGGACGTCAGCCTTAGAGGATTATGATGGGGACGAGTTTTGGATGCTATGGAGATTGGAGCTTTGTTTTAGACGACTTCATATTTGTTAATTCTTACTCTATTGTTGATTTTCATTTAGGGCATGTCGCCCAAAAGGAATATAGTATTTCCTTTCTATTTGAGTCAGGATTTTATACTCATGTCGTTGTGATACATTTACTATTGTTGGGATTTATCTATTGAGAAATTTTGCTGGAAAAGTATTATTCCAGTTGCATTTAAATTCTGTTGTGATTAATTTATTGTTGTGGATTGAATTATTATGAAAACTGTTCAAAATGGTTAAAATGGAATTTTATTAAATTAAATCTGAAAAGTTTAACAACTGGTTAATTGGATATTAGGTGGTTAATGTTTTTCGATAGTGATGCTAAGAATGAACCAACCGTAAATTCTATTTTAATTGGGTTTGGGACTGATCGTCCGATATTTAATTGAGTGGGGTGTTATAATCCACATTTTCTTTTTCTTTGTTGTGAAGATTGTAGATGTAACAAAAATTAGGGGTTAATGTGATATATTTACAGTATTTTTGTTTTTAGTTGCATTGAGTTCCAAATTTACTCTACCTCATTATATGTTACTCTCCCTCATTAGTTGATATTTTTTTGCCAAATTTGTATGTATGGTTTGGTGTGGATTGAAGAAAAAAAAAATAATTGATCTACTTATGGTGAGGTGTGATGTGGCTATAAGAAAATATATATTATACTTAAAACAAAATCTTTAATATTAGTAACGGGCCTATATCGTTACTAAAGTGTTACAAAATTTTGTGTTAGAAATGTGTTGTGAAATGTTGCTAATGGTAAAAGTCTGTTAGGATTTTAATTAATTTGTAACACTTTAGTAACGGTAGGGATTTGTTTGAAACACGTAGCTTAGTAACGGTAAAAAGTTTTAGTATTTTACTTCCCCACACCTTTTTTGTAACAATAATTTAGTGTTGCTAATTATTTTTTGTAACGCAACAGTACCATTACCTATAGATTATTTTGATGTAGTGAACAACTACCGAACAGCCCCACAAGGGGCACAAACACCTCTCATTTGATGAACATAACTCATAGGTTCTGACCGCGTAGTCAACAGACTCCCGATTTGAGAATATAAATAAGATTTGTAAATAAGAATACTTTGGCTTGAAAATGTGCCTCTAGAGAGAAATCCAAAACAATCCCTGAGAGGCTCTGCAAGGGGAACGAACACCTCGCATGAGACTAGCGTAACATGTAGGAACTGACTGTGTAGTCACGGGACTCCCGGTTTGAGAATATGACTAAAATTTATAAATAAACAGACTTGGGCTGAAAACGTTCCCCAAGGGGGAGCCAAGAAAAACCCTAAACGCCCCGCAAGGGGACGGACACCTCACATAGGACCAACGTAACTCATAGGAACCGACTACATAGTCACAGGACTCCCTTCTTGAGAATAGGACTAAAATTTGTAAATAAGAAGACTTAGGCATGAAAACGTGCCCTTGCCGAAAACCTAGGAAAGTCCCAAAACAGCGCCACAAGGGACTGAACACATGCCAGGATACCAACGTAACTCGTAGGAATTGATCGCATAGTCACGAGACTCCCGGTTTGAGAATATGACTAAAATTTGTAAATAAGCATACTTGGACTTGAAAGCGTGCCCTTGGGGGGGGGGGATCCCAAAAGATCCCCCAAACGACCCCATAAGGGGTACGAAAACCTCGCACCAGACCATCCTAACTCATAGGATTTGATCGCGTTGTCATAGGACCCCCGATTTGATAATAGGACAAAAATTTGAAAATAAGCAGACTTAGGCTTGAAAATATTCTCCAAAGGGGGAAACCCATAACAGAACGACCCCACAAGAGGCACGAACACCTCCTTAAGGACCAATGTAACTTGTAGGAACTGATCTCGTAGTCATGGAACACCTGGTTGATAATAGGGATAAAATTGGCAAATAAGCAGACTTCGGCTTGAAAATGTGCCCCTAGGGGAACCACAAACAACTCTGGACTAGCCCCGCAAGGGGTACGAACACCACGCACCGGACCAACATAAATCGTAAGAACCGATCGTGTACACACGGGAATCCCAGTTTGAGAGCATGACTAAAATTTACAATTAAGCACACTTCGGTTGAAAACATGCCCCTAGGGTGAAATCCCAAAACAATCCCTGAATGCCCATGCAAAGGCCCAAACATCTCGCACTGGACCAACATACCTCGAAGGAGCTGACCGTGTACTCACAGTACTCCTGGTTTGAGAATAGGACAAAAATTTAAAAATAAGAAGACTTAGGATTGGAAATGTGCCCCTACGGGGAACCCAAAATAGCCCCCTAATGGCCCCACAAGGAGCGTGAACACCTCGCATGGGATCAACTAACTCGTAGAAACTGACCTCATAGTCACAGAACTCTCTGTTTGAGAATATGATTAAAATTTGCAAATAAGCAGACTTAAGCTTAAAAATATGCCCCTAGGGAAAATCGAGAACATCCTCCAAATGGTCCTTCTAGGGGCACGAATACCTCACATAGGAACAACGTAACACGTAAGGAAAAATGAGTAGTCATAGGAATCCTAGTTTGAGAATAGGACTAAAATTTAAAAATAAGGTGACTTAGGCTTGAAAATGTGCCCCTAGGGGTAAACATGGAACAACCCCTGAATGGCCCTGCAAGGGGCATGGACACTGACGCGACTCAGAAAGTGTCTCTAATGTACGTTCTCTCTAGGATCAAGTGCAAGCCTGTCGCGTTAGTAATAAACCCGGTAAGTTGGGTATCGATCCTCAGGGAAATAGGACAACAGGGTTGTAACGACGGGAAAAGATGAAGGAATCCTAACTTTGACACTAAAAAGAAAAAGAGAAAATGATTTGGTTTTGGGAATGATTAAACTAGATGCAATTGTGAAATTATGAAAAGATGAAATTATACTAAATTACCTAAACTTCTAATGAAAACTGATTTAAAACTTTAAACTATGTATGATAAAAACAGGACGGGAATAAAATCCCCCAACCCTAGTGTATTGCGGTTATAATACTAATAGTAAATTCAACTGATTAATTTGACCCAAAATTTAGTGCTCCCAAGCATTACGTATACGAGGTTCAAGCCCGCATCATACATAATCTGAGAACGAGTAAATCGGATCGCGATAGTGACACTCGAATTGCATTCTAAATCATCCCGGTTACCCAAATACAAACGAGATATAAAGATATATAATTGTCGTGTTCCTACGCAATACGGTCGTAATCAATCACTAAATTCAGAGGATTAATGTTATACACATGCAACCAACACATCACGCTGGGTTCGTGTATCCAGGCCTTAGAAAATCTAGCCTAGCATGCTGAAAGTAATGAAAACAGTGTTTGATGTGCAGAAAACCATGATTAATCTAAGGAAAGCTTATGAATTGATGTAGAACAGAATTGAAAAGAAGAAATAACTCACTAATATCACCAAAGCAGTAACAACAACAATTAATAAAACTTGTAATCAAAGAACTTCTGAATAATCTTCAACTATTGGAATGAAAACTGTAAATTGTATCTAAACTAGGGTTTCTGAAAAAGAATGGAAAATTAACTAAAATTCTCCGTGAACATAATGATAATAAAACGGGTTTTTATACCCTACAAGAATTTAGGAGTTTCAGTTGCACTAGGACTCTTCTTAGGAGAAGATAAGATTTCAGAATCTCGATAGTCGGACCGGTCCGGGCCTTAAGTGGGCCAGTCTTCCTCACACGTGGATCGATTTTTTTATTTTCTGGAGGACCGGTTCGGGACGGACTGGTTCTTTTATTTTTCACCCTTCTTCGGTTTACTTTCGATCTGGGGTCTTCTGGAGTATGGCACAGCGGATCGGTCCGGGGTAGGGGCGGACCGGTCTGCCTATTTGACTTTCTTTCTCAACTTTGACTGCTTATATCTTTTGTTCTGGGATTCTGATTGAGGTTCCATTCTTCCTATGTGCTCATGATTGTGATATCTTCAACTTCTCTTTAGGTACCTCATTCGAATTCCGGATAGAATTTACTCTTTTGCCATTTTGACTTTCCTTCTTTTCTTTCTTTATTCTTCCGGTCTCCTTCTTTCGTTTCTTGACATCAAATACCTGTAAAAGCAATACGAAATACCAGAAACTCGGTGTACTCGTTAGGATAAGTCAGTAGCAAGATTATGAGATAAAGTCAACTTGATTACGTTGTTCGAGGTGCTAAAAGTAACTAAATTAAGAGATAAATTGGGAAGAATTTATGCCTAATCAAACCCCCCTAACTTAGAACTTTGCGCGCCCCGAGCAATGTAAAAAATCCTAGCAAGGCTCAACTCTTGAAAAATATTTTATTAGGATAGAATACCTTTTTCGCGGGCAAGCAATTGCATTTAGCGTATGCAACAAGCCTTTAAACCCCTAGGTTACCCTAGTAGGACGAGTTGTGTCTCGTGAGGGTTTGCAGTGAATTTACCCACAAAATTCGACTCAAAGAAAAATTCAAAATACCTATAAAAATTGTATAATTCAAACTTTCCCAGAAAATAGTCATCACCAAGTCATATTTACAAGTCTCAAACCGTAGTGTGTGTGTGCGAAGACGGAAATATAACCGCAGATTTCCACCGATTGACCGTTACGTTACTTATCAGAAAATTCGTTTTGATTTCAAAATCCCACGAAATGCTCTCTCAAACGAATCACTCAGAATGTGGCTATTCCCTCAGTATGCGTGATGTAAAGAGTAAACATAATGGACGGAAAGTCACACATACGAATTAAAAGACGGAAATTTTATGGTAAAAGGATCTCATCAACGGATTACGGTTTCAAAAACGGGAACATTGCCTCTTTTTCGCTCATTTAATCTCCTTCATTATCTTTTAGTGTATTAGCTCTCCACGCGGTAACCAATATCACAATTTAGAGTCGGTTAGGACTTTTTCGGGTTTTGAGGTATATGGGGTAAAATGAAAATGGTGGGAAAGATTGGAATTGGAAAAGTCATTTGTGATGTCCACTTGTGCTTTTTTCCGGGCTATTGCTCATTTTTGTTCTTTTTTTCTCTATTTTTTTTTTCTGTTTTCACTTCTTTTCTTTTCTTGCTATTTTTGTTGAGCATATCTATTTTTTCTTGCCCTTTTTGATGCACTTTTTGGACTAAATTCTGATTTTTTTTTTCATTTTTCACAATTCCGGTATATTTGGGTTTTTCGGGTTGTCAAACGAAAGGAAAAATTTATTCGGCTCAATTTGGGTTGCAAAAGGGGTGATTTTTCGCATCTTTTTCTGGCCAATATTTTTGGGTGACAAACGAGGGCCTACTTCATTGTCCAAAATACCAATTGCATTACCATATGCGTTTCGAGATTAATTAAGTTTAGAGATCAATTTTTGGCATGTTTTTCAAAGCAATATTACACACGTTTTTCATAACCGATCAAAATGAAAGGGTTCAGATCTTCGACGACTTTTTAGGCGCTAAAAAAACTTTGAGTTAACAATTAACTCGGATTGATTTAAAAACTTGCAAAAAGTGATAGGCTCGAATCTCATCGGGTTTGTTAATCTCCACACTTATTCCTTAAGTCGTCAATTTTCGCTCAATTTCCATCTTTAGTCAATTTCGACTTTATGTATGTTGGATTTTTTTTACAACTTGAGACTTTAAACCAACTTTTAATGATATTTTTGAAAAATTTGAATTCCAATTTTTATTTATTTTGAACAAAATATTTTTGGATTTTTCAAAATGTTATTATTTTTTTTTGTAAATTTCTGGGCATTTTTGAAAATTTGTTAAGTTTTAGAAATACGCACTTGTGACCCCCCCTAACTTAGACTTTTGCATTATCCTCAAGCAAAAAGGACTAAAATCTAAACAAGGCAAAATAGTAAGTGCAATAAATAAAACAAACAAATGGAGAAAAATGCAGATTTTATAGCAAACAAGACTATGGTACAATTACAGGAAAAACGAACAGCAATGTGAACAGGGAAAAGTACATAAAAACTGCCATAAACACATCAAGCTTCACTGGGGCGGGGGATGGGAAGAACCGGGCGCATCGAGGCCATAGGGGTCATAGAAATAGGGTGGCAGTGGCTCATTACGATCCCCTTGGCGTCGATATATGTTCGCTTGGAAACGGAGTACCAAGCTCGTGTCGCGACGGTAATCGATCAAAAAGTTGTCGAAGTTCGTCTCGAGTGCCGCCATTCGGTTGGTGAGGTCGCTACCCGCCCACTCAAAATTCGGGTCGTCTTCTTCGTCTGCCGATTCTTCATCCGAACCAACATCCCCCATTTCGACATCCGCACCGGCTGCCTCTTCTTCCTCGTCACTCTCGCTCGACGCATCCTCTTCTTCACTATCACCACCCCGCCGTGCCCATAGGACAGCTAGCTGTTTGGCGCTCTTTGTGCGGGTTCCCTGTCCAAAAGGAATGGGAATGCGAGTATGATCGAGCGGTGCCGCTATGCTAGCATCCTTGAGGATGGAAGTAATCAATCTGTCATAGGGAAGTAGGGCAACACCCTTCTCATCTAAGGATGCGTTGATGATATCGGTGTATAAGGTGCGGGACAAGTGGATGGAAGTGTGGGGGTTAAAGAGGTGATAGGTTAAAGTGGCTTACCGGGGCCGCATGGTGGAATCGTTGGACGTTTGCAATATGTTGGCACACACAATCTGAAAAGTGATGCGCGCCTTCTCGTTAAGGCGTCCAACGACGACGGTTTGCCTCGTCCAAGCCACATCCGGTGCAATGCATGCCATGATCACGTCTTTGGCGACCGGGAGGACGTTTCGTGGATAGGTGAATTCTTGAATGTTCGGAACATCGTACTCGGCCAACTTGGCCGTGAGAAGAGCCAATGAAAATGGGATGACATTCCCATCCACGTAAGCTTGGGCCTCGAATTGGCCCGTCCGAACAAGGGTGCCATAAATCGATCGAACTTCGGTGCCTAAACCACTTCATAGGGTTCGTTGAGGAAACGACACCAACCCCTAACCATGAATAGGGCAGTGACGGAGTTGGGCAGCCCGGTCCATTAGACAGTGCGCTCCATATGGAGTTTGCGATCCAGACCGAAAAATCGATGGCACCATCGCTCCTCTTGGCGGGAGCAGAATTCGCCATGATCGGAGGGGAGGATGTCGGTGGAGTCGTACTTGATGGGGGAAGCTCTTTGGGCCATGATAACAAGAGAGATTTTGTCTTGGAAAACTAGGGAGGGAGAAGAGAGGAGTTTAGTTGAAGGTGTGGAGGGAAAGGGAGGGTATGGGTGTGTATTTATAGGTGAAGGGGTGGGTGTAGGTGTTGGATTTGGAGGGAAAAGGGGGTTAATTTGGGAGGGAAAGGGTAGGGTAGGGTTGGAAGTTGGGGAGACGAATTGGAGGGAATGAAGAGGATTGGGGAGAATGGGGGTGAATCTTGGGAAGGGTTAAAAACATATCTGCAGAAGGCGAACCGGTCCGGGGTAGGGGCGGACCGGTCCGGTCCTTTAAAATTTAGGCAAATCAAACTAGCAGACCGGTTCGCTTAAAGATTAAAGGAACCGGTCCTGGGCGGACCGGTCCTGGGCGGACCGGTCCGCCCATAAAATAAAGGAACCGATCCGACCCAGGGTTTTTGGGCTGGATTTTCCCCCTAACTTGGTTTCGAACGATCTTCTCCGAAATTTTTCACTTTCTCAACATACTCCCGATCAATTTTGGTCCAAAACCTCTCGATACCAATGGCAACGTAATTTGACTCAATATTCCCGAACATGCGAATACTCTTTCCCGAATGTACCCTAATCCTATCGACGCTCACTACACACACGACTCTCACTACACACACGACTCTCACCCCATACGCGTCTGGGGTGCGACGACCTTGCTGTAACAGCTGACTCTACCTCGTAAATGGGGTCCGATAACCAGATGGTGTCGACTTCTTCCACACAAGCCTCTAGATATGGCTTTAGGCGTTGTCCATTCACTTTGAATGTATTTCCCCCTTCTAAATTGTCTAATTCAACATCTCCGTGGGGGAAAACATTCTTCACAACGAACGAGCCAGACCATCGTGACCGCAACTTGCCCGGAAAGAGATGAAGCCGAGAGTTATAAAGAAGAACTTTTTGCCCGGGAAGAAACTCTTTGCATCGAATGATGTTATCGTGTGCGAGTTTCATCCTTTCTTTGGAAATTTTAGCATTATCATACGCATCATTGCGTAGTTCTTCTAACTCATTCAATTGAAGCTTGTGGGCTTCACCGGCCTTATCCATGGCATAATTCAATTGCTTAATCGCCCAATACGCCTTGTGGTCTAATTCAACGGGAAGATGGAAAGGTTTTCCATACATAAAGTGGAAAGGGGACATGCCGAGTTGATTTTTATATGCGGTGCGATAGGCCCATAGCGAATCGTTCAATCTAAGTGACCAATCTTTTCGGGTAGGATTGATGGTCTTTTCAAGAATGTTCTTGATTTCCCGATTTTTTAGTTCGTCCTGCCCATTCGTTTATGGGTGATAAGTTGTTCCAACCTTGTGAACGACACCATGCTTTCTCATGAGCTTCGCGAATGGCCTATTGCAAAAGTACTTTCCATTATCACTGATTATCGCTTTCGGAGCACCGAAGCGGAAAAGTATGCATTCCTATAGGAACTTTATCACCACTTTGTTGTCATTCGTCTTGGTAGATATAGCTTCCACCCATTTGGAAACGTAGTCTACCGCGATAAGGATGTATAGGAAACCAAAAGACGGGGGGAAGGGACCCATGAAGTCAATACCCCAATAGTCGAAGATCTCAATGATGAGTATGGGGGTAAGAGGCATCATGTCTCGTCGAGTAATGTCTCCCATCCGTTGGCACCTATTGCAAGATTTGCAAGCATCATTTACATTCCAGAATATTATGGGCCAATAGAGGCCTCATTGCAGAATTTTAGCGGCCGTCTTTTTTGTCGAAAAGTGGCCTCCACAAGCTTTCGAATGACAAAACTAGATGACTTTTGGGATCTCATCATTCGGTACACATCGTCGGATGATTTGGTCGGTGCAATATTTAAAAAGGAACGAATCATCATAGAAGAACATGCGCGACCAAGTAATAAACCTCTTCCTATCTTGCGGTGTCCAGTCGGGAGGGACGGCTCCCGTGATAAGGTAGTTCACTATATTCGCAAACCAGGGCAAATGAGAGGTGGCAAAGAGTTGCTCATCCGAAAAGTATTCATCTATGGGTATGGGATCACTAGGTACGTCGGACGAAAACCGTGATAAGTGGTTGGCAACGACGTTTTCTACTCCTTTCTTATCTTTAATGGAGAGATTGAACTCTTGTAGGAGTAGGATCCACCTTATGAGGCGCGACTTGGCATCTTTCTTTGCAAGTAAGTATTTCAATGCCGCGTGGTCGGTGAAGCAAGTAATGGGAGAACCGATAAGATATGACCATAATTTATCAAGGGCAAAGACTACATCTAGCAACTCTTTCTCCATGGTAGAGTAATTGAGTTGTGTTCCGGTAAGAGTTCGGCTAGCGTAGTAGATGACATGAGCTTGCTTATCTTTTCTTTGGCCCAAAACAACCCCTATCGCATAATCGCTAGCATCACACATAAGTTCGAATGGCAAAGACCAATCCGGAACTTGCATGATGGGAGTGTACACAAGCATGGTTTTTAGTTTTTCAAAAGAGCTTCGGCACGCTTCCATCCACTCGAATGGGGTGTCCTTCATGAGTAGGTTGCTTAAGGGTCTAGCGATGGCGCTAAAGTCCTTAATGAACCTTCGATAAAACCCCGCGTGGCCCAATAAGGAGCACACGTCCTTAAGCAATTTTGGTGGGGGAAGATAAGCTATGACATCGATTTTCGCCCTATCGACTTCTATCCCCTTGGATGATACTATGTAGCCAAGAACTATTCCCTCGGTGACCATGAAATGGTATTTCTCCCAATTTAACACTAAGTTCTTTTCCACACACCGAGCAAGTACTTGTTCCAGTTTCTCTAGACAATGATCGAAAGAGGTGCCAAAAATGCTAAAATCGTCCATGAACACTTCGAGTCCTCTCTCGACCATGTCGCTAAATAGGCTCAACATACACCTTTGAAAGGTCGCAGGTGCATTACACAAGCCGAATGGCATACGTTTATAGGCAAACATACCAAAAGTGCAAGTGAAAGTCATTTTCTCCTGGTCAAGTACATCTACCTCAATCTGGTTATATCCGGAATAACCATCAAGGAAGCAATAATAAGGGTGGCCCGCTACTCTTTAAAGCATTTGATCAATTAATGATAAGGGGAAATGGTCTTTCCTAGTTCCCGCATTAAGTTTCCAGTAATCACTGCAAACACGCCACCCGGTGGTGGCACGTTGGGGAACTAGCTCTCCCTTAGCATTCTCAATCACTGTCATGCCCGACTTCTTCGGGACGACTTGAATGGGGCTCACCCACTTGCTATTCGAGATTGGGTAGATAATCTCGGCATCTAATAACTTGATAATCTCGATTCTCACTACTTCTTTCATGTTGGGATTTAGCCTTCTTTGCATTTCTCTTGAGGGTTTAACATCCTCTTCGAGATGGATTTTGTGAGTGAAAATCAAAGGACTTATCCCTTTCAAATAAGCAATGCACCAACCAAAAGCACTTTGGTGCTTCCTCAAAATTTTTAATAGTTTACCCTCCTGTTCGTCTTCTAGGCTAGAGGAGACAACAACAGGAAATGTCTCATCCTATCCTAGGTATGCATATTTAATATGGGAGGGGAGTTTCTTCAATTTTAGGGTTGGAAATTTTTCGCTGGAAGGAACCATGCGTGTATCCCTTGGTGGTAACTCCTAGAATCTCAAAACCCAACTAACATCTCTCGCATCCTCATCCGACGCTCTCTCATCGAGTAATGCTTTCAAATCCCTAACCTCCCTCTCGAAGTTGGTGTACGTCTCCTCACTCTCATGGCTCGACACTAGATAGGACCCTAAGGCATCGCTGCAAGAATTATCCTCAAAGTACTCCTCTACTATCTCATCTATGAAGCTCACCGCGTGAAGATCATCCTCCTCTCCCATATGTTGGGCTATGTGGAAGATGTTGGTTTCCAAGGTCATGTTCCCAAAGGTGAGTTGCATTCACCCATTCCGAGTATTGATGATTGCATTAGCCGTAGCTAAGAAAGGGCGCCCAAGGATGATGGGAACATGGTTGCTTGAGTTGAAGGAGGGCTCCGTGTCCCAAATGACAAAATCTATCGGAAAGTAGAAAGTGTCAACTTGGACGATCACGTATTCGATTATGCCTCTTGGGATCTTCACTATTAGATCCGCTAATTGGAGAGTGACCTTTGTGGGCTTGAGGTCGCCTAAATGAAGTTGCCTATAGATGGAGTAAGGGGGAATATTTACGCTTGATCCTAAATCAATTAAGGCCTTTTCGATTTTATTTTCTCCAATGATGCAGGAAATGGTGGGTGCATCGGGATCTTTGAATTTAGACGGGAGATCATTTAGTAGAATGGAGATCACGTTCTGGGCTAGAAAGACATTCTTCTTTACCTTCATCTTTCTTTTTACCGTCAACAAGTTTTTGATGACTTTAGCATAAGCTGGAATTTGCTTAATGGCATCAAGGAAAGGTAAATTCAGCTTTACTTGTTTTAGCACTTCTAGCACGTCTTCATATGGGTTTCCTTTATGGGAAGGAATCAACCTTTGAGGAAACGGTGCCACAGAGGGTGGTTTCACTACTACCTCGGGCTCACTAGCATCTTCTTTGTCACTCTCATTTAAGGGGACATCTTCGGCCTCTTTCGTGCCGGGCGAAACCTCCTTATCTTTCGTTGTGTCGTGTGGGGGAGGTGATAAATCAACGACTCTCCCACTACGAAGAGTGGTCACAACTTGACATTTCTCCTGATATTCAGTAGAAGTGGAGTTAACACTAGTTTGACCTTGGGGAGGTCTTTGGCCTTGGGTAGGAAACTTGCCCTTCTCTTGGACACTCAACGAGGATTGTATTTTTGACAGATTTGCATTTATGTCGCTAATCAGACGATTATATTTAGCATTGGTTGCAGTCTGGCTAGTGATAAATTGATTCATGGTATCCTCGAGAGTTCTCCGCGGTGGCGGGATATATGATCCTTGAGGTGGTGGTGCTTGAACATGTCCTTGCATGTGTGGGGCTTGTTGAAAGTGTTTTGGTGGAGGAGGGGCAACATGGGAAATAGGTTTCATCGCAGCGTGTTATTGCCCATAGCTAAAACCAGGATGGTTTTTCCATGAAGGGTTGTAAGAATTCCCGTACAGTGCACCGAAATTACCCTTAAAACCTCCTATACCACTAACTTGTTCCTGAAGCATCACTTTGTAGGCGGGTATAGTCGGGCATTCCTCAGTTGAATGACCCGCCTCACAAATTGCACACACCTTTTCAACGGGGTTTGGTAGGGATCCAGTTGGTCCTCTTCCACATATCCCACATAGGTCTCTCACTTCTTTCTAAAGTATATCGATTCGACTGTCCGCTATATAACTCCTTTCTACATGAAATAAGCCGGATGCTAACGGAGTGGTGGTCACTTGACGATTTCGATTTTGAGCATTAGGGTCAGATGTATCCCAGGATTGGGTAGTCTCGGCGACATACCTCAGGTGAAGCTCAGCATCGTTGGCATCTAAGTCGAAAAAGGGACCACTTCCCATGGTTTCAATAAGTTGATTGGAGTTAAGATTCAGCCCATTATAGAGAAAAGAGATAATTTGCGCTGAATCAAATCCATGATGGGGGCAGGAAGTAACTAACTCATTGAAACGCTCGTAACATCGATGAAATGGCTCATTTTCAGGTTGTCTGAACACTTGAATTTGAGCCTTTATGAGATTGTTCGATGTGGTGGGAAGAATTTCTTAAGAAATCTCGATTGCAACTCGTTCCAAGATGGAATCGAGCTTGGAGGTAAAGACCATAGCCAGGTCTTAGCTTTATCTTTGAGCTAGAAGGGGAAGAGTTTGAGGCGGATCACCTCTTGTGTGCAAGTTTGATTATTGAGAGTATCACACACATCTTCAAATTCCCTAATGTGGAGATATGGCTTTTTGGAATCCATACCATGGTAATGTGGTAACATCTGGATCATCCCATTTTTAAAGAGAAATTGCTCGGCATTATACGGGAGTATAATGCATCCCAGAGTGACAGTGCATTCGGGATATAAAAATTCTCTCAGCGAGAGGTGCATTACTGTGTTGGGACATCTCTCTCTCACTTAATGACTCGGTGCTTTCACTTGGTGTGCTCGAAGTGTTCTCGGAGGTGTGTCCTAAGAAGGAAAATGGAGTGTTATTGGAGATTGAGTGTGACGGTGTGAGAGGTGGAATCCAGAACTGTGGGGCATTAGGAGTGTGGGGGCTATCGGGGTTATACTCAACTATTGGATTTTCGTGAATGATGGTTGGAGTATTGTGGGGTGTGGGAGTGAGTTCAGAATTTTGCATTAAAAGCTTATGAGAGATGGTGGTGAATCTTTTTATGCTTTTTTTTTTTATGTTTTTGAGTTTTTGGAAATTTTTGGTCAAAGTTTTAGATTGACTCGATCTAATCCTAAGTCTACCTAGTTCCCCGGCAACGGCGCCAAAAACTTGACGCCACTAAAAAGTGCCTCTAATGTGTGTTCTCTCTAGGCTCAAGTGCAAACCTGTCGCGTTAGTAATAAACCCGGTAAGCCGGGTATCGATCCTCAGGGAAATAGGACAACAGGGTTGTAACGATGGGAATAGACGAAGGAATCCTAACTTTGACTCTAAAAAGAAAAAGAGAAAATGATTTGGTTTTGGGAATGATTAAACTAGATGAAATTGTGAAATTATGAAAAGATGAAATTATACTAAATTACATAAACTGCTATTGAAAACTGATTTAAAACTTTAAACTATGTATGATAAAAACAGGACGGGAATACAATCCCCCAACCCTAGTGTATTGTAGTTATAATACTAATCGTAAATTCAACAGATTAATTTGACCCAGAATTTAGTACTCCCAAGCATTACGTATATGAGGTTCAAGCCCGCGTCATACTTAATCTGAGGACGAGTAAATCGGATCGCGATAGTGACACTCGAATTGCATTCTAAATCATCCCGATTACCCAGAGGCAAACGAGATATAAAGATCTACAATTATTGTATTCCTACGCAATACGATCGTAATCAATCACTAAATTCAGAGGATTAATGTTATACACATGCAACTAACACATCAGACTGGGTTCGTGTATCCCGGTCTTAGAAAATCTAGCCTAGCATGCTGAAAGTAATGAAAACAGTGTTTGATGTGCAGAAAACCATGATTAATCTAAGGAAAACTTGTGAATTGATGTAGAACAGAATTGAAAAGAAGAAATAACTCACTAATCTCACCAAAGCAGTAACAACAACAATTAATAAAACTTGTAATCAAAGAACTTCTGAATAATCTTCAACTATTAGAATGAAAACTGTAAATTGTATCTAAACTAGGGTTTCTGAAAAAGAATGGAAAATTAACTAAAATTCTCCGTGCACATAATGATAATAAAACGGGTTTTTATACCCTACAAGAATTCAGGAGTTTCAGCTGCACTAGGACTCTTCTTAGGAGAAGATAAGATTTCAGAATCTCGATAGCCGGACCGGTCCGGGCGTTAGGCGGACCGGTCTGCCTCACATGCAGATCGGTTGTTTTTATTTTCTGGCGGACCGGTCCGGGGTGGACCGATTCTTTTATTTTTCACCCTTATTCGGTTTGCTTTCGATACAGGGTCTTTTGGAGTATGGAACAGCGGACCGGTCCGGGGTAGGGGCGGACCGGTCTGCCTGTTTGACTTTCTTTCTCAACTTTGACTGCTCATATCTTTTGTTCCGGGATTCCGATTGAGGTGCCGTTTCTTCCTATGTGCTCATGAGTGTGATATCTTCAACTTCTCTTTAGGTACCTCATCCGAATTCCATATAGAATTTACTCTTTTTCCCTTTTGACTTTCCTTCTTTTCTTTCTTTATTCTTTCGATCTCCTTCTTTCGTTTCTTGACATCAAATACTTGTAAAAGCAATACGAAATACTAGAAACTCGGTGTACTCGTTAGGATAAGTCAGTAGCACAATTATGAGATAAAGTCAACTCGATTACGTTGTTCGAGGTGCTAAAAGTAACAAAATTAAGGGATAAATTGGGAAGAATTTATGCCTAATCAGACACCTCGCCCGGGACCAATGTAAAATGTAGGAACTAATCGCGTAGTCATGGGACTCCCATTTTGAGAATAGTATTAAAATTTGCATACAAGAAAACTTAGGATTGAAAATGTGCCTCTAGGGGGGATCCAGAAAAGTCCTCAAACGGCCTCGCAAGGGGGCACAAATGCCTTGCAGGGACCAACGTAACCCGTAGGAACTGACGTTAAAGTCATAGGACTTCCAATTTGAGAATAGGATTAAAATTTTGCAAATAAGAAGACTTAGGATTGAAGATGTGGCTCTAGAGGGAATCTCAAATTAGCCTTCGAACGGACCCGCAAGGGGCATGGACACTTCGCATAGGATCAATATAACTCATAGGAACTGATCGCATAGTCACAAGACTCCTGATTTGAGAAGAGGATTAAAATTTGGAAATAAGCAGACTTAGGCTTAAAAACCTACCCTTATGAGGAAAATAATAATAACCCCCAAACGGCCTTGCAAGGGGAACGAACACCTCACACGGGACCAACGTAACTCGTACGAACTGATCTTGTAGTCACATGAGTCTCAATTTTAGAATAGGGATAAAATTTGTAAATAAGCAGATATGCTTACAAACATGCCTCTCAGGGAACCAGAATAATTCCCAAATGACCCCGCAAGGGGCAAAAACACCTCATATTGACCAACTTAACTCCTAGGAACTAACTGCATAGTCACAGGACTCCCGATTTGACAACATGACTAAAATTTACAAATAAGTAGACTTAGGCTTGAAAGTGTGCCTTTGGGAGGAAACCTTTAACACCTATCGAACGGACCTACAAGGGGAACGAACACCTCGCACAGGACCAACCAAACTAGTAGGAACTAAGCGCATGGTCACGGGATTCCTGACTTGAGAATATGACTAAAATTTGCAAATAAGTAGACTTAGGCTTGAAAAAGTGCCACTAAAGGGGAACCCAAAATAGCCCCTGAATGGCCCCACAAGAGTCACGAACACCTCGCACAGGACCAATGTAACTTGTAAAAACTCATCGCGTACTCAAGGGACACCCGATTTGAGAATAGGACTAAAATTTTAAAATAAGAAGACTTAGGCTTGAAAATGTGCCCCTCGGGGGAACCGAGAACAACCTCGAGCAGCCCCTCAAAGGGTACGAACACCTTACACATGAATAACGTAACTCTTAAGATCTGACTGCATACTCACGGGACTCTCGAGTTGAAAATAAGACTAAAATTTGTAAATATATAGACTTACGCTTAAAAACATGCCCCTAGGGGTAATCTCAAATCATCCCCTAAATGGCCTCATGAGGATCACGGTCACCTAACATGGACAAACGTAAATCATAATAGCTAACAACGTAGTCATGAGACTCCCGTTTTGAGAATAGGACTAAAATTTGCTAATAACTAGACTTAGGCATAAAAATTCCTTTACGAAGAAATCCCAAAACATCCCTCAAACGGACTCGCAAGGGTTGTGAACACTTCTCATGGAATGAATGTAACTTGTAGGAACTAATCACAAAGTCATGGGACTCTCGATTTGAGAATAGGACTAAAATTTACAAATAAGCAGACTTATGCTTGAAAATGTGCCCCTAGGGGGAAACCAAGAATAACCCCCAAATGACCCTACAAGGGTAACATACACCTCACACGGGACCAACATAACTTTTAAGAATTGACCGCATAGTCATAGGACTCCCTATTTGAGAATAGGACTAAAACTTTTAAATAAGTAGACTTACGATTGAATATATGCCCCTACGGGAACCCATAATAGTCCCCGAACAGCCACACAAGGGCCACAAATACCACACACGAGATCAAAGTAACACATAAGAACTAGTTGCATAGTAACGAGGCTCCTGGTTTGAGAATAAAACTAAAATTTGTGAATAATAAGACTTAGGCTTAAAAACGTGCCGTTGAGGGGAACCCAGAAAATCACCCGAACGGCCCCACAATGGGCACGAACACCTCGCATGGGACTAAACCTAACTTATAAGAACTGATTGCGTAGTCACGGGTCTCCTTATTTGACAATGGGACTAAAATTTGTAAATAAGTAAAAACGGGGGAACCCAGAACAGTCCTTGAATGGCACTACAAGAGGCACGAGCACCTCATAGGGGACAAATATAACTCGTAGGAACTGATGGCGTAGTCATGGGACTTCCAATATGAGAGAATATGACTAAAATTTGTAAATAAGTAGACTTAGGCTTGAAATAGTTCCTCCCGTGGAACCCAGAACAATCCTCGAATGGCCCTACAAGGTGCACGAACACCTCGCGCGGGACCAATAAAATCATAAGAACTGACCATGTACTCATAGAACTCCCGGTTTGAGAATAGAACAAAAAGTTATAAACAAGCATACTTAGGCTTAAAAAGTGCCCTTAGGGAGAAATCCCTAAATAGCCCTTGAATGGTCGTGCAAGGGGCATGAACACCTTGCACGGGACTAACGTAACTCATAGGAGCTGACCGCGTAGTCATGGGACTCCCACTATAAGAATGTGACTAAAATTTTCAAATAAGTAAGAAAAGGTTTGGATACGTGCCCTTAGGGGGAACCCGGAATAATCCCCAAATGACCCCGCAAGGGGCATGAACAGCTCGCATCGGGACAACATAACTCGTAGGAACTAACCATGTAGCTATGGGGCTTCTAGTTTAAGAGTATGACTACAATTTGTTAATAAGTAGGCGTAGACTTGAAAATGTGCCCTTGGGGGAACCAGAATAACCTACAAAGGGCCTTGTAAGGGAACAAAAACCTCACACAGGACCAACATAACTCATAGGTGCTGACCACGAAGTCACATAACTCTCGATTTGAGAATAGGACTAAAATAAGCAGAATTGGGCTTGAAAATGTGCCCCGAGGGAGAAATCATAGCCCTTGAATGGTTGCGCAAAGGGCATGAACACCTCGCATGGGACCAACATAACTCGTAGGAGCTGACTGCATAGTCATGAGACTGGCAATATGAGAATAGGAATAAAATTTAAAAATAAGAAGACTTAGGCTTGAAAATGTGCCCCCAGGGGGAAACCAAGAACAACCTCTGAATGGTCCTGCAAGGGGTATGGACACCTCTCATGGAACTAACGTAAATCATAGGAACTAACCGCATAGTCACGGGACTCCCAATTTGAGAATTGGACTAAAATTTATAAATAAGAAAACTTAGGATTTAAAATGTGCATCCAAGGGGGATCTAGAATAGTCCTTGAACGGACCCACAAGGGGAACAAATACCTCATAGGGACCAACGTAACTCGTAGGAACTGACTCTAAAGTCACGTGACTTCTAATTTGAGAATAGGACTAATATTTGTAAATAAGCAGACTTAGGATTTAAAATGTGACCCCAGGGGGAATCCCAAAATAGCCTTCGCACGACCCCACTAGGGGCATGTACACTTCTCATAAGACCAATGTAACTCATAGGAACTGATCACATAGTAATGAGAATCCTGAATTGAGAAGATGACTAAAATTTGGAAATAAGAAGACTTAGGCTTAAAAACCTGCACTTACTAGGAAATAGATAACATCCCCCAAAAGGCCCTGCAAGGGGTACGAACACCTCACACAGGACCAACATAACTTGTAAGAACTGACCACATAATCACAAGAATCTCGATTTTAGAATAGGGATAAAGTTTGCAAATAAGCAGAGAGGATTAAAAACATGCCTCTAGGAGGAACCCAAAAAGTTTTCGAACGACCCCACAAGGGTCATGAACACCTTGCATTGACCAACTTAACTCATAGAATCTAACTCCATAGTCACGGGACACCCAATTTGACAATATAACTAAAATTTGCAAATAAGTAGACTTAGGCTTCAAAATATGCCATTAGGAGGGAACTTAGAACACCTATCAAACGACCCTATAAAGGGGCACGAACTCCTCATATGGGACCAACCTAACTCATTGGAACTGACCACATGGCCATGGGACTCCCGAATTGAGAGTAAGACTAAATTTGAAAATAAGTAGAATTACGGTTGAAAACATACCACTAAAGGGGAACCCAAAATAGCCCCGCAAACGGCCACGCAATAGGCACAAACACCTCGCATAGGACCAATGTAACTCGTAGGAACTCGTCACGTAGTCACGGGACACCCAATTTGAGAATATGACTAAAATTTTCAAATAAGAAGACTTAGGCTTGAAAATGTGCCCCAGGGGGAACGCAGGAAAACCCCCGAATGACCTCGCAAAGGGCAAGGACACCTTGCACAAGATTAACATTACTCTCAAGATCTGACGCATACTCACGGGACTCTGGGTTTGAAAATAGGACTAAAATTTGTAAATATGTAGACTTAGGATTAAAAATGTGCCCCTAGGGGTAATCTCAAAACATCCCCCGAATGGACGGACGAGGGGCTTGGACACCTAACACTGGACAACCGTAACTCGTAGAATCTAACAGCGTATCCACGAGACTCCCAATTTGAGAATATGAATAAAATTTGCTAATAAACAGACTTAGGCATGAAAATGTGCATTTCGAGAGAAATCCCAAAACATTCCTCAAACGGACCCGCAAGGGTAACGAACACCTCGCATGGGTAACGAACACCTCGCAAGGGTAACGAACACCTAACAAGATTTCTCAAGACGAGAAGCTAAGAATGAAGATCAAAGTGTAATATAACATAAAATGACCAGATCTATAATTTTTATGAAACAAAAATACAGATCTAACCTAATGTTTAAGTTGGACACAAGATCTTAAAATGAAGAGGTTAAACCACGAAACAACTTTAAAACCAACACTCAAAAACTCTCAAACACTCAGGGATGGTGTTTGGGGTAAACTATTTTTTTGGAAAAAGGGTTAGGGTTTGTAACTGGACGAATCAGGGTTTCTAATTTTCTCTCTCTTCTCTCCCTTCTCTCTTCTCACTCGAATTAAACGAAGTGGCAAAAGTCTCTCAAAGGTTGAGGATTAGCCTCCTTTTATAGTGGGCTGAGAAGGATTGAGAAGGCTGAGATGAATCTAAAGGCTGAGATTTAGTCTTGGACTTTTGACTTCCATCCAACGGTTTACGAGAAGCGGTGAGTTAAACACTTTCTGATTGGATATGAGAGGTTCACAGGGATTGTACTTGGACGCATGCAGGACATTGATAACAACAATGCAAGGGCTGGCAATAAACAACGATTTTGTCTCTTAAACAAAACACAAATCCAACCGGTAGTGTAGCGACAGGTGTAGGGCTGATATCGAACCTCACACGCACGTCTAAAGTAATTACACAACTTCCCTTACAGTCTCAAGCGCTTTTGGTTTCTACCCAAGTGAACTTTATAGGAATAAAACCAATAATCTAAATTTACATAATCACCCCAAAACTTTTTAAACCCAATTTTAATTAAGAAAAAATCATTTTAAAATTCATTAAATATTCCCACAGAATTATTAAAAATAGTTTTAAGGGAAATTAACACACACACAATGAAATTATGCAATATATGACCCGTGTATGCAGTCCTAATGTGTGTGAGTCTTTGTGAATTTAACTTTGATCAATCATACAAGAGCAATGAATTGTATAGAAGGTCTGAGGCTCTTTGGTATCTAGGGGAGGGACTCAATTTTGTCACTATTTCCAAACTAGATGAGAACTTATACAATGTAGACTCAAGTGAGCCAAGAGTATAAGGTGCTTCAATCTCCCCCTTTGGAAATATGAGACAAAATCTGCTTTGAGTCATCTTGGACTCGTAGGGTTACAAAGAAATAAAGAAAAAACCTATTCCTATACAAAAATTCTATCTACCCATTTCCTCGAAAAGAAAATTACATAACTTAACTAATTACAATTCAATACCTTATTACATCTGTTGAGAATAACTGTACTACATCCTACAAATAATCACTAAGATCAAGCTTATTAGAATATGTACAAAATAATGAACTCATAAGACTCTAATTTCTCCCCCATTTTGTCTCAAGTGAACAAAGGGAAAAACTATGCAAGTCAAAGAGTTTATTCAGCACAAACCATTCCTATCAATTTACGTAAGAAATAAATCTATTGAAATCCAAAGGTTTGGTAAACATATCTGCGAGTTGCAAATCAGTAGGAAGATAATTGATTTCTAATTCCTTAGTCTCAATTAATTCGCGTATGATGTGATGCCTAATTTTTATGTGTTTTATTCGTGAGTGTTGAACAGGATTTTTAGAGATATTGATCGCGCTTTGATTATCACAATAGACATGTAATTGTTCTTCTTGAATCCCCTAATCACTTAGCATTTGCTTAAGCCAAAGTAATTGAGCACAGCAGCTTCCAATGGTTATGTATTCAGATTCAGCTGTTGATAAAGAAGTGCAGTTTTGTTTCTTACTACTCCAACCTACCAAATTATTACCAATATAGTAACATGCTCCTGATGTGCTCTTACTATCATCAATACACCCTGACAATTGGCATCAATGTATCCTATTATAGTGCTAGGAGTATCATTGGTGTACCAAAGTCCTAAATTTAGAGTGCCTTTAATATATTTTATGATTCTTTTAACACAAACTAAATGTCTCTTTTTAAGATTGTTTTGATAACGGGAACACATGCAAACAGCGTACATAATATCAGTATGCGAGGAAGTAAGGTATAGTAAGGTCCCTATCATAGTACGATATAAAGTTGGATCTATGGGTTTACCAGTTTCATCCTTAGACAGTTTGACCGTAGTACTCATGGGAGTTTTAGCATCTTTTGCACTCTCATGGCCGAATTTTTTAACAATCTCTAAAGGATATTTTGATTGCGAGACAAATAATCCTTCTGAATTTTATCTGACTTGAAGACCCAAGAAAAATTGTAACTCCCCCATAAGAGACATTTGAAATTCTTTATGCATAATTTCAGAAAATGATTTGACTTCTGAAGGGGAAGTTGATCCAAAAATGATATCGTCAACATAAACTTGAGCTATAATAATATGTTTGACAAAGAGGGTTTGATCATTTCAACCTCTCTTAAAACATTTATCTAAGAGAAAATTGGAAAGGCGCTCATACCACGCTCTTGGCGCTTATTTTAGGCCATACAAAGTCTATTTAAGACGAAAGACATGATTTGGATATTTAGGGTCAATGAACCCTTTTGGTTGTTCTACATAGGTCTCCTCAATCAATATTCCATTAAGGAAGGCAGATTTGACATCCATTTGGTAAAGTGTAAAATGCAAGTAACAAGCTATGACAAAGAGAAGACGAATAGATTTTAATCAAGTAACAGGAGGAAAAGTCTCATTAAAATCTATTCCTTCAATTTGAGAGTATCTTTGAGCAACTAATCTGGCTTTGTTTCTAATGATTATCCCACTTTTATGAGATTTGTTTTTAAATATCCAACGTGTGCCAATAACCTTTTTGTGATCAGGCCTAGGTACAAGATACCAAACATCATGAATGATAAATTGAAGAAGTTCTTCCTGTATTGCAGAAATCCAATGATGATCATTCAATGCATCATTTACATTCTTTGGTTCCACGAGGGAAACAAAACATGCATAATGTGCAAAATTTATTAATTGAGATCTTGTTCGTACAGGCTCACTAGGGTTACCAACAACGTTATCTATGGGATTTTCTTTAGAAACCCAGTTAGGTACTTCATGTGTTTCAATTGGTAAAGATTCATCTATTTTTGGAGAGTCATTTTCTAAATCATTTTCAGACTCTTCCATAATAGTTGGTTCTCCAGTCTTACTCTCTATAATAGTGTCACTTACAATATCATTTATGGATTCCATTAAGGTCTTAGTGCGAAGGTTATAGACACGGTATGCTCTACTATTATGAGAAGATCCTAGAAATATAGCTTTATCTCCATGAGTCTCAAATTTGGAT
Source organism: Sambucus nigra (assembly GCA_949130495.1). NCBI lineage: Eukaryota > Viridiplantae > Streptophyta > Magnoliopsida > Dipsacales > Adoxaceae > Sambucus > Sambucus nigra. The sequence goes on along the minus strand of OX422216.1, from coordinate 91,096,514 downwards.
AAGTGTTCTCTGTCTTTGCAGACATAACACGTACTACTAAAGGTTTTAAGGTACTTAAGATTGAGCTTTTTCCCATACCATAGTTCGTAAGGAGTTTGTTTAGAATTCTTTCTAAGATATACCCTATTGATAATATGTCATGCAGTACGAATAGATTCTACCAAAACATACTTAGGTAAAAACTTGGCATGAATCATAACACGTGCCATCTCTAGAAGGGTACGATTCTTTCTCTCAGCAATACCATTTTGTTGAGGAGTCTTAGGATTACTAAATTTATGTTTGTAACCATTATAGTCACAATACTCTATAACCCCAGTATCTAAGAATTCTCCACCTCTATCACTATGAATTCTATTTACTTGAGTATCTTTCTTATTTTCAATTCGAAGTAAAATCTTCAAAAAGGTTTGGAAAGTGTCAGACTTTTGTTTTAAGAAAGCCACCCAAGTAAATCTGGTGAAGTCATCAACCATAACAAGAATATAACTGTGTCCACAGAGACTAACAGTTCGAGAGGGACCCATTAGGTTCATATGAATGAGCTCCAAGGGTTTAGAGGTAAGGATATCTTTGACTTTCTTATGAGGGGCCTTAACAATTTTTCCTTCTTGACAAGATCCACAGACAATATTAGAAATAGATTTGATCTTAGGAATACCTTTAACTATTTCTTGTGAAGATAATCTACTAAGATTTTCGTAATTTATGTGACCCATTCGATTATGCCATATCTCATTGTCATCCATTCTGGCAATATTACAGACCTCAGCACTCTTCTTGACAGTATAACAATTGTCCGAAGTCCCGAGTCCTGTAATTATGCACTCACCTTTTTCATTTAAAATTTTGCAATTATTCTTTGAAAAGGTGACATTATGATTTGAGTCACAAAATTGTGAGATACTAAGTAGATTAGCCTTAAGACCTTTTACTAGAAGAACATTTTCAAGTAAAGGTAATCCCTCTTCTTGGAGTGTTCCTTTACCAATGATTTGATATGATACCCCATCACCAAAAATAACTTTTCATCCAGCAAAGTTGTTTTTGTTTAAAAGTTTGGTATCATCCCCAGTCATGTGCTTTGAACATCCAGAGTCTAAATACCAACCATAGGGAGTGTGTTTAGCTTTTAAAGCAGTAATCACAATGTTATACTTATCTGGGGTAATAGCTCATCTTTTCTAACCCAAACAGCTCTTGTTTTCATTTTACGCTTATTTGCACTCATCTGATAAAATTTGCGAGCATTAGATTTCTGTTGAAAAGTATTTTGCGCATGAGGTTGAATTTTATGGAAAGTATGATCATTTGGTTTAGAAAAGTGTCTAGGAATCCTTCTTGGAAATGATCTTTTAGGTTTGGTTTTTCTCTTTCTATAGTTAGAGTTTTTGTCTGGTTGTCTAGGGAGAACATAATTGTTACGACTTCTCCTAGAATAGTTAAAGTTTTGATACACAGGAGTATTATAAACAGGATTGACTAAGCGTCTAGAGTATAAACCTTCAAAGGAATGACCATATAGGTCACACTAAGAGCAATATAAATTGCTCGAGGATGGTATCTCCTTGGCAAAGTCTCTAAACATAGGCTTCTTGGAATTTTGGGTTTGAACCTTATTCCTATGGAGTACAGTTTGAAAGGCAGAATCACTCTTCCTAATTGGAGGGCAGACATATTTAGCCTTAGGTGTACTTTCACACTTATAGCAACTTGATTCCTCAATATTAAACTTTGATTACTTTTTATCAAACTCATTTTTCAGAGAATGATGGGCAAGTTTCTATAGGTCTTTTGCCTCCTGACACAAACTTTATAGGTTCAAAGTTTTTAGTTTGTGTCTTCAAATTCGGGCAAAACCCTATTTCCAGTTCGATCATCAGAATTGGTTTTTGAATCAGCAACAAAACCATCAAAACAGTTTGAATTATTTTCAAATTTTGTAATTTTTTTAAAAACGTTACTGTCTTCTCTTTAGATTGTTCCAATTCTAATAATGTCCCTTTATATTTTTTTCTCCATAGTTTCATTTTCTTCAATTTTTGATAAAAAAATTTGACTTCATTTTCATGAGTTAAACATTGGGTAGTATACTCTTCAGCGTTAAGTTTAACCATCAGACTTAGGTCTTCTAGTTTCTTAGTGAGATCCTTCACTATCTTCTATAGTCTAGTGATTTTCTTGAGAGTTTTCACATAAAGTGTGTGAATGTCAGGGAGGTCTTCAGTGTTCAAATCACTAAGTGAGGTGTATGAAGTGGCCCCTAAGGATTCAATTCTTGAACTCACGCACCCATTGACATCATTATTATCGCTTTCCCTTTTACTCACACACCCCGTGGTAGAACTAGCATTATTATCATAAATTAAAGCATCTAAACCAGTAGTAGCATGATTCATAACAACAGAAGTAGAGCTATTATCATCATTCTCATACATAGGCATATCATCATTATAGCTTATCTTAGCAAGGAAAGACATGCAAGGATAAAAAACATCAGATGATTCAGGTTCCTCATTTTCAGAATCACTTGAATCGTCCCATGTTTTGAAAATGTTGGCCCTAGTATCACTACACCAAAAACAGGATTCTGGCACAGTTCAAAACCGTGCCAGATCAAATCTGGCACGGTTTTGAACTGTGCCAGAATCAGGTGTTCCAAAATGGGAATTTTTTTCTGGCATGGTTTAAAAGTGTGCCAGAATCAGTCAAACAGGAACACTTCTGGCATACTTTTTAACCGTGCCAGAATTTGATATTTCTGGCACACTTTTGGCACAGTTTTTAACTATGCCAGATTCAGCAAAATAGGAACACTTCTGGCACACTTTTAAACCGTGCCAGAATTTGATATTTCTGGCACACTTTTGGCACAGTTTTTAACTATGCCAAATTCAGCATAATTTAAAAAAAATTAGCACAGTTTAAAATCGTGGCAAAATATGATACACTTTTGCCACGGTTTTGAACTGTGCTAATTTTTTTTAATTTAAAAAAAAAATATTTGAAAGCACAAAATTCACAAATTAATAATATTGCGCGTTAATAATAAACTAATGTACATACAAACTTCAAAATATTACAAATCTTTAACTGCTCATAGGCCCCAAAAAAATTGGACAGAGTTTCCTCTATTTTCTGGACATTCCAAAACCTGTTAATACAAAACCTGCCTAACATAAAGCCCGCACGGCCACAAAATATAACAATTAACTTACAAAAGGCCTCATGGCCATAAAAGTTAATAATAAAACAACAAAAGACCGTACGGTCATGACACAAAAAAATGGATTCATTAATAAACCCCTTGTTGTAAACCATTGAGTTTTTTGTGTGTTCCACGTGAATAAAACCCAACGATAAACTGTCATCCTGCAAAAAAAATAGAATACAAAAAAGATACGATATTAGTAACCCAATAATTTACAAAAAAAAAAAATACTCAAAACAAAAAAATTACATATATGAATGGAAATTAACGTCATACTCACAAACCGGGAGACCCGGGACTACGCGGTCAGTTCCTACAAGTTACATTGGTCCCGTGCGAGGTGTTCGTGCCCCCTACGGGGTCGTTTGGGGGTTGGTTTGGGTTTTCACCCTTTAAAGGCTTGTTTTTAAGTTTAAGTGTTGATTTTTGCAAATTATCGTCGTATTCTCAAATAGGGAGACCCGGGACTACGCCATCAGTTCCTACAAGTTATATTGGTCCCGTGCGAGGTGTTCGTGTCTCCTATGGGGTCGTTTGGGGACTGGTTTGGGTTTTCACCCTTTAACGGCTTGTTTTTAAGTTTAAGTGTTGATTTTTGCAAATTATCGTCCTACTCTCAAATCGAGAGAACCGGGACTACGCGATCAGTTCCTACAAGTTACATTGGTCCCGTGCGAGGTGTTCGTGCCTCCTACGGGGTCGTTTGGCGGTTGGTTTGGGTATTCACCCTTTGACGGCATGTTTTTAACTAAGTGTAATTTTTGCAAACTATCGTCATATTCACAAACCGGGAGACTCGGGACTATGCGATCAGTTCCTACAAGTTACATTGGTCCCGTGAGAGGTGTTCGTGCCCCCTACGGGGTCGTTTGGGGGGGTGGTTTGGGTTTTCACCCTTTGACGACTTATTTTTAACTAAGTGTGATTTTTGCAAATTATCGTCATATTCATAAACCGGGAGACTCGGGACTATGCGGTCAGTTCCTACAAGTTACATTGGTCCCGTGTGAGGTGTTCGTGCCCCCTACGGGGTCGTTTGGGGGCTGGTTTGGGTTTTCACCCTTTAACGGCTTGTTTTTAAGTTTAAGTGTTGATTTTTGCAAATTATCGTCGTATTCTAAAATCGGGAGACCCGGGACTACGCGGTCAGTTCCTACAAGTTATATTGGTCCCGTGCGAGGTGTTCGTGCCTCCTACGGGGTCGTTTGGGGGCTGGTTTGGGTTTTCACACTTTAACGGCTTGTTTTTAAGTTTAAGTTTTGATTTTTTGCAAATTATCGTCCTACTCTCAAACTGAGAGACCCGGAACTACGCGATCAATTCCTACTAGTTACATTGGTCCCGTGCGAGCTGTTCGTGCCTCCTACGGGGTCGTTTGGGGGTTGGTTTGGGTATTCACCCTTTGACAACATGTTTTTAACTAAGTGTGATTTTTGCAAATTATCGTCATATTCACAAATCGGGAGATCCGGGACTACGCGGTCAGTTCCTACAAGTTACATTGGTCCCGAGCGAGGTGTTCGTGCCTCCTACGGGGTCGTTTGGCGGGTGGTTTGGGTTTTCACCCTTTAACGGCTTGTTTTTAAGTTTAAGTGTTGATTTTTGCAAATTATCGTCGTATTATCAAATCGGGAGACCCTGGACTACGTGGTCAGTTCCTACAAGTTATATTGATCCCGTGCGAGGTGTTCGTGCCTCCTACGGGGTCGTTTGGGGGCTGGTTTGGATTTTCACCCTTTAACGGCTTATTTTTAAGTTTAAGTGTTGATTTTTGCAAATTATCGTCCTACTCTCAAACCGAGAGACCCGGGACTATGCGATCAGTTCCTACAAGATACATTGGTCCCGTGCGAGGTGTTCGTGCCTCCTACGGGATCGTTTGGGGGTTGGTTTGGGTATTCACCCTTTGACGGCATGTTTTTAACTAAGTGTGATTTTTGCAAATTATCATCATATTCACAAATCGGGAGACCTGGGACTACGTGGTCAGTTCCTATAAGTTACATTGGTCCCGTGCGAGGTGTTCGTGCCCCCTACGGGGTCGTTTGGGGGGTGGTTTGAGTTTTCACCCTTTAACGGCTTGTTTTTAAGTTTAAGTGCTGATTTTTGCAAATTATCGTCATATTCACAAACCGAGAGACCCGGGACTACGCGATCAGTTGCTACAAGTTAAATTGGTCCCGTGCGAGGTGTTCGTGCCCCCTACGGGGTCGTTTGGGTGGTGGTTTAGGTTTTCACCCTTTGACGGCTTGTTTTTAACTAAGTGTGATTTTTGCAAATTATCGTCATATTCTCAAACCGGGAGACCCGGGACTATGCGATCAGTTCCTACAAGTTACATTGGTCCCGTGCGAGGTGTTCGTGCCTCCTACGGGATCGTTTGGGGGTTGGTTTGGGTATTCACCCTTTGACGGCATGTTTTTAACTAAGTGTGATTTTTGCAAATTATCGTCATATTCACAAACCGGGAGACCTGGGACTACGTGGTCAGTTCCTATAAGTTACATTGGTCCCATGCGAGGTGTTCGTGCCCCCTACGGGGTCATTTGGGGGGTGGTTTGAGTTTTCACCCTTTGATGGCTTGTTTTTAACTAAGTGTGATTTTTGCAAATTATCATCCTATTCACAAACCGAGAGACCTGGGACTACGCTGTCAGTTCCTACAAGTTACATTGGTCCCGTGCGAGGTGTTCGTGCCCCCTACGGGGTCGTTTGGGGGGTGGTTTGAGTTTTCACCCTTTAACGGCTTGTTTTTAAGTTTAAGTGCTGATTTTTGCAAATTATCGTCATATTCACAAACCGAGAGACCCGGGACTACGCGATCAGTTGCTACAAGTTAAATTGGTCCCGTGCGAGGTGTTCGTGCCCCCTACGGGGTCGTTTGGGTGGTGGTTTAGGTTTTCACCCTTTGACGGCTTGTTTTTAACTAAGTGTGATTTTTGCAAATTATCGTCATATTCTCAAACCGGGAGACCCGGGACTATGCGATCAGTTCCTACAAGTTACATTGGTCCCGTGCGAGGTGTTCGTGCCTCCTACGGGATCGTTTGGGGGTTGGTTTGGGTATTCACCCTTTGACGGCATGTTTTTAACTAAGTGTGATTTTTGCAAATTATCGTCATATTCACAAACCGGGAGACCTGGGACTACGTGGTCAGTTCCTATAAGTTACATTGGTCCCATGCGAGGTGTTCGTGCCCCCTACGGGGTCGTTTGGGGGGTGGTTTGAGTTTTCACCCATTAACGACTTGTTTTTAAGTTTAAGTGCTGATTTTTGCAAATTATCGTCATATTCACAAATCGGGAGACCCGGGACTACGCGGTCAGTTCCTACAAGTTAAATTGGTCCCGTGCGAGGTGTTCGTGCCCCCTACGGGGTCGTTTGGGGGGTGGTTTAGGTTTTCACCCTTTGACGGCTTGTTTTTAACTAAGTGTGATTTTTGCAAATTATCGTCATATTCTCAAACCGGGAGACCCGGGACTACGCGGTCAGTTCCTACAAGTTACATTGGTCCCGTGCGAGGTGTTCGTGCCTCCTACGGGGTCATTTGGGGGTTGGTTTGGGTATTCACCCTTTGACGGCATGTTTTTAACTAAGTGTGATTTTTGCAAATTATCGTCATATTCACAAATCGGGAGACCCGGGACTACGCGGTCAGTTCCTACAAGTTACATTGGTCCCGTGCGAGGTGTTCGTGCCCCCTACGGGGTAGTTTGGGGGGTGGTTTGGGTTTTCATCCATTAACGGCTTGTTTTTAAGTTTAAGTGCTTATTTTTGCAAATTATCGTCATATTCACAAACCGGGAGACCCGGGACAACGCGGTCAGTTCCTACAAGTTACATTGGTCCCGTACGAGGTGTTCGTGCCCCCTACGGGGTTGTTTGGGGGGTGGTTTGGGTTTTCACCCTTTGACGGCTTGTTTTTAACTAAGTGTGATTTTTGCAAATTATCGTCATATTCACAAACCGGGAGACCGGGGACTACGCGGTCAGTTCCTACAAGTTACATTGGTCCCGTGCGAGGTGTTCGTGCCCCCTACGGGGTAGTTTGGGGGGTGGTTTGGGTTTTCACCCATTAATGGCTTGTTTTTAAGTTTAAGTGCTGATTTTTGCAAATTATCGTCATATTCACAAACCGGGAGACCCGGGATTACGCGGTCAGTTTCTATAACTTTCATTGGTCCCGTACGAGGTGTTCGTGCCTCCTACGTGGTCGTTTGGGGGGTGGTTTGGGTTTTCACCCTTTGACGACTTGTTTTTAAGTTTAAGTGCTGATTTTTGCAAATTATCGTCATATTCACAAATCGGGAGACCCGGGACTACGCGATCAATTCCTACAAGTTACATTGGTTCCGTGAGAGGTGTTCGTGCCCCCTACGGGGTAGTTTGGGGGCTGGTTTGGGTTTTCACCCTTTAACGGCTTGTTTTTAAGTCTAAGTGTGATTTTGGCAAATTATCATCCTACTCTCAAAACGGGAGACCCGGGACTACGCGGTCAGTTCCTACAAGTTACATTGGTCCCGTGCGAAGTGTTTGTGCCTCCTACGAGGTCTTTTGGGGGCTGGTTTGGGTTTTCACCCTTTACTGGCATGTTTTTAACTCTAAGTGTGATTTTTGTAAATTATCATCATACTCTCAAACCGGGAGACCCGGGATTACGCAATCAGTTTCTACGAGTTACATGGGTCCCGTGCGAGGTGTTCATGCCTCCTATGGGGTCGTTTGGGGGCTTGTTTGGGTTTTCACCCTTTAGCGGCATGTTTTTAACTCTAAGTGTGATTTTTGCAAATTAACGTCATATTATCAAACCGGGAGACCCGGGACTACGCGGCCAGTTCTTACAAGTTACATGGGTCCCGTGCGAAGTGTTCGTGCCTCCTACGGGGTCTTTTGGGGTTGGTTTGGATTTTCACCCTTTAACGACATGTTTTTAACTCTAAGTGTTGATTTTGACAAATTAACGTCGTATTCTCAAACCGGGAGACCCGGGACTACGCGGGCAGTTCCTACAAGTTACATTGGTCCCGTGCGAGGTGTTCGTGCCTCCTACGGGGTCGATTGGGGGTTGGTTTGGGTTTTCACCCTTTAAAGGCACGTTTTTAACTCTAAGTGTTGATTTTGGCAAATTAACGTCGTATTCTCAAACCGGGAGACCCGGGACTATGCGGTCAGTTCGTACAAGTTACATTGGTCCAGTGCGAGGTGTCCGTTCCTCCTACGGGGTCGTTTGGGGGCTGGTTTGGGTTATCACCCTTTAACGACGTGTTTTTAAGAGTGTTGATTTTTGCAAATTAACGTCGTATTCTCAAATCGGGAGACTCGGGACTACGTGGTCAGTTCGTACAAGTTACATTGATCCCGTTCGAGGTGTTCGTGCCTCCTAAGGGGTCGTTTGGGGGCTGGTTTGGGTTTTCATCCTCTAACGGTATGTTTTTAATCAATTTATAACGTTTATTGATTTTAGAAATTTTTGACATAGTTTCATTTGTTTATTCGTTAAATCCAACGTGTTTTAACATTTAAAATAAACTCAACATCAACAACAAATTCCAAAACCCAACCACCAACAATCCCTTCCACCAATTTAACTAAATAAGCTCTAAAGTAAGCCATGAAGTGATTTTCAAAGTTTAAAAGGAATGATCAGATATAGAATGAAAAAGAAATAATATAAATGCTGAGTAGAAATAATTCATTGCATTTTAAAAGGTTAATAAATGGGTACTAAATAATAGTTACCTGTAGAAACTTGAATAAGATTGAATGGAACTGGCCTGAGTTGAACCTTTGTAAAGTAAAACTAAACAAATCACTGGCAACCTATGCTGGCCTTTTGATCTCCAAACCTCCCCAATACCTGCATTCAATTCCCACCTAGCACTGGATCAAACTCTTTAATATTACAGTACCCATATATGATTATACACACACGTGTGTGAAATTGATAACATGTCCCTTTTATTAAAAAAATTGACCGAAAATTCTAAAACCCAATTTAATACTGAACTCATCAAGAATTCAAGGTTGGAACAAATATCAAATAATTTTTTTTACACATAGATCAAACTAGAACTATTGTTATCCTACTCGAATTACTTTAGAGACATTTTCACGAGAATCTAAAAAACTATCAAAGACGCAAACATGGAGTAAAATACACTAAGACTTGTCGTCTCATTAGCAAGCCAATAAAGGAACAAGTTTCTACACCAATGGATAAAAAAACTCCCATAATAAAAAATAAACCGCATCTTAAAAAATCACATGAGAATTAGAAATAACTAAAGATATACAAACTCACCTTGCCAAACAATTAATCTCGAAGAAATCTTTCAAAAAAGCATCAAAACAATCCTTAACAAACAATACCCCAATGACACATCCTCCGACCCCCCCAAGAACACTGAAACAAAGATAAAATCAACCACACATCTCCCAATTAGCCTTTAAACGAAGAAATCAGTCATTAAACCAAAACAAACCCATCAGAAGTCACAAATCCCACCAAAAGATAAGCAGGGCGAGAGAGGGATCAATGAAATCTAAAATCATAGCTCGAATTTAATGAATTCAAGAGAATTCTATGTGTAAAAATCCAAGCAAAAGCAATGTCCCACTATAGAAATTAATAATTTGATATCTCGTTGGCAAGAGACGAATTTCTTAAAAATTGCACTGAGCAACATATCAACAAAATACATCTTAGATTTTAACCGTAAATTATTTAGTGTAAATCGTTTGACTAGAAACAATTTGACAGACCACCTTGGAGGCCTAGATAAAAAAGAACAAGAAAAGTCAAAAGAGATGTTGCAAGTGTGAGGTAATGTGGCAAAACAAAAAGACATTCACAAGAGATCTTGGAAACGATTTCCACGAAGACTTGAAATTCAGGGTCCGTTTGGCAACCGAATTCCAAACCATAAAAATGGAATTGAAAGACCAATTTTAATTCCACGGACCTGAAATAGGCCTTTCAATTCCAATCCTTGGAATTGAGTTACCAAACGAGTCCTCATTGGCATCAAACTTCTGAACTCTAAGCCATTTGACAAAAGTAGACACTGCCAACACACTCGCACATTTCTTTGAAGCTTTTAGTTAATTGTGTGTCTTTCATTAGCTCGTAACTTATTTTGACAATCTCAAAAAGCTTAGAAACAGATAAAGAAAATTGAATTAATAACCTCAAGCATTCTACAAGGCATTGCGGACATTAAAAATAACTGCATATAGTGTACTAGGGCTTTGAATTAAATATATAGGCCCTGTCATGTTTGGGATACAACCTTTTCAGCAAAGTATAAACAAAACAGCAAAGTTAGTTACATTTCATAAACTAAGTATTCACCCAAACCAAACCAAAACCCATTGTGTTGGTTTGGTGAAAATACATCTCAGATTATAGAGTTTTGGTTTGGTTCTGAGAAATCGTTTGATCAAAAACTATTTGATCTATCAGTTCTTACCAGTGTTGCGCCGGAGAGGTCTGAACGGCGGCGGGGAGGTCTGAACGGCGTAGAGAGAGAGCTGCGCAGAGAGCGAGTGGCGTAGAGAGAGAGCGAGCGAGCGACGACGGGGAGGACTGAACGGCGACGGGGAGGTATGAACGACGACGGGGAGTACTGAACGGCGGAGAGAGCGAGCGACGTAGAGAGAATGAGGACGGGGCTGAATCGTTTTTTTCTTTCAAAGAAAGAGTGAGGATTAGGTGAAAAGCGGGAGGGGGAATTGGGGGAAGAGTGAGCGGGAGAGTGAGCTGAATGAAAAGTTTTTTATTTTAGTATTTTATTTAATTTTTTTTAATTTGGAACGATTTTGGCACATTTTAAAACCGTGCCAGATTTTGGCACAGTTTAAAACTGTGCCAGAATTTTAAGAAACCGTGCCAAATTTTGGCACAGTTTAAAACCGTGCCAGATTCTCCTTGTCCACGTGTGCCAGATTGACAGTTTTGGTGTAGTGTATGTTTATTGGCTGTGTTCAGTTTTACTCTACAGTCTTGTGCTATATGTCCTAGTTTTCCACATCCAAAACATTCAATGTTCTTGAAGTCTGTGTTAGGTCTCATGTCCTTGTTATGTTTGTCTTGACCTTTCTCATGAGGTTTGTAGTTAGACTGGGTTGGATGATTTGGCATGCCTTGTTTGTTTGCCATTTTATTTATCATCCAAACAATCTATATCACTGTTGATACCAAAATTAGTATGCTGATATAGGCGAATCACAAGACGACACGTGCCAATCTATGTGGCACAATAGCAACGAGGAAGTCTATTTCCCCGACCAAGTCAGACTCACTCCGAGAAACAAGTATACTCCGAGGAACTCCAGCTCTCCGAGGAACACTAGATCTCTGAGGAACTCTTGAACGACGAGCAACTAAGGCGGTTCGAGTTGCATCTCGACCACAGCATTGATTACCAAATAATCAACAGTTCAACTATTCATTGAATGCTTATCATCTTGACGCACACGCTTGAAGAGCATTAAATGAGTTATCTTTTCATATGTATATCATTTAATGTATCACCCTTTCATGTATAGCCTAAGGGCTATAAATACCTTGTATGACCCTCATTCAAGGGGACCGGAATTTCTTAATAGAACTGGTAATCGAGAATTCCCAAAACATTCAGCAATAACATAACAGTGGACGTAGGCTATTCTTATAAGGATGAACCACTTTAAAATTCTTTGTCTCATTTATTTATCTGTGATTAAATAATTAGAGTGATCTAATTTTTTACATCAACAGATTGGCGCCGTCTGTGGGAACGATTGTTATTATCGTTTTTCACCAAAAATCATTCATCATCAATGGCAGATAATCCGGAATCTAGCAATCGAAATGCTGGAAATCTTCCAAATCCTTCAGCACCTCCAGATCTGGCTGGAATTATGATGAATCTGGCTCAAGGACAAACCGCCATGCAAGAGACAATGCGGCAACTCATCCAAACTCTCCATGGCGGTACACCAACCCATCTTGGATCACGAAACATCCAAAGAAATACCCATGCACCTTCTTCACGATCCAGGCATACAGAGACGTATCATAATGAGGAATCTGATGATTTCTCTTATCAACCTGGGCAAACTTCATCGATAAGGGCCACAGATACTAAGCAAGGTATTACTCTCTCTCCAGAGAGGACCAGTGCCATGGAAAGACTGAGCAGGGTGTCTCCTTTCAGTCGATTAGGCCCTAGGAGGAATAGGAGTCCACCTAAAGCCGTGTCGAGGAGTTTTCGACAACCGTCAGATCTAAGAGAGGGATCAGCACAATCACGACCAGTTCCTCGTCAGGATAGATCTCAGGAAGCCACTTCAGAACAATCAATTGCTCGAACTAATAGGTCCGAGGAAGGAAATGATGCGTGGAAAGGGTCCATTCAACGGTTGGAGGATAGATTGGGAGAAATGGCTAAAGCGAAGAATCCCCTACAACGAACTTTTGTTCAAGGGACACCTTTTGTCAAGGATATTGTGGATTTTCCTACACCATCAAAGTTTAAATCACCCGTAGTAACCCCCAAATATGATGGAAAGATAGATCCTATTCTGCACATAGAGCAATATCAAGCTGCTGCCGACATCTATGCCGTCCCCGACGAGATGGGATGCAGAGCATTCTCAGGAACTCTTACTGGATCTGCCCAGATATGGTACAACAATCTTCCTCGGGGTAAGATTTCAACTTTCTTTCAATTGGCCGAGTTATTCATCGGCAATTTCTGTTTTGGAGCAAAGCCAGTAAAATGAGTAGCACACTTGTTAAGTGTTAGACAAAAATCTGGTGAGAGTACTAGAGATTACATAACTCGTTTCAATAACGAGAAGCTGGAAGTCATAGATTATGAAAAAAAGACAGCAATCACCGCCTTGATGAGTGGGTTGTTGCCTAACAAGTTGTATTACACTTTGGCCAAAGATCCACCTACAACTATGTCAGAGTTGATGGCAAAAGCGGCCAAAATTATGAATGCCGAGGAGGCTATGGCTGCGAAGAAGAATATGGATAAAGAGACCAAGGAGGAAGGCGACAAATCTAAGAAGAAAGAGTATAAGGGCAATGGCGGTGACAAGCATTCCAAGAGTAATAAGTCGTCATGGGAAGTCCTGAAGAAATTCGATAATTATACTCTTTGAAAATGGGTATTAATCATGTCTTGGAAGAAATCAAGAATAACGAGGAAGTAAAGTGGCCGAAGAAACTGAGGTCAGACCCTGACACGAGGAATAAGGAGAAATATTGCGAGTTCCATAAGGATCACGGCTATATGACCAAAAATTGCATAGCTCTTCAGAACGAGATTGAAACACTCATTCGAAGAGGGAAACTAGCAAAGTATGTTGATCGGGGAGGCGAAAGAAGAAATAATGACCGAACTAGAGAAAGATCCAGATCTCCTCGTCGAGCAGAGGAGAAAAAGAAGAGAGACCATGAAGATGATCCAGATGATGACCCCGATCTTCCCAAGAAACCAAGGAAGCCAGAACGAGAGGTATTTTCCATACGTTTTGGGTCATTTGATTGTAATGTCATTACAGGAGGAGATGCAGGAGGAGGAGACCTTACTGCAGAAAGAAAGGCTTACCTTGGAGAGGCTCAAGCTTGTTCATATATTCAGCAAATAAATTTGGCTGAGGAGGATCGCGCGAGGAAGATAAACAAAGAGAAGCTGGTCATTGGCTTTTCAAAAAACGACCTGGCAGGTGTTCTTTACCCTCACGACGACCCTTTGGTGATAAAAATGAGGATGAAAGAAGTAGTGATTTCAAGGGTTTTGGTAGATAATGGTAGTTCGGCGGACATCATGTACTACTCATGCTTTGATAGTTTAAATTTGAAATTATCTCAATTGGAACCTTATCATAGACCTCTCCTGGGTTTTGCTGGCGAGAAAGTTTTTCCACTTGGGACGATCAAGTTGGATATATTCATTGGAACTTGGCCTGCTTGTCGAACACAAAGAATACGCTTCTTTGTGATGGATAAGAATGTGCAATCATCTTACAACATCATCATGGGAAGAGTTGGTTTGAAGAAGTTCGAAGCAGTCCCATCTACAGTACATCAGTGCTTAAAATTCCTAACAAATTTCGGAGTAGGAGTTGTAAAAGGTGATCAAAAAGTAGCTCGGGAATGCTATTATTCGTCTGCTGAGCAAGAGGAGCTTGAAGAGTCAAGGAAAAAGACTACTACCTACCAGGTGAAGGAAGGTACAAAAATTGAAACACTTGATCCCAGAGATGAATCCAAACTTGTAAAAGGACAGGTGGTGGAATCTACAGAAAATGTTATTCTGGACGACGAGCACCCTGAAGGAGTAACCCAGATAGGTTCATCGTTGGATGTTTCAATAAAACAGGAGTTGATAACTTTTTTGAGAAACAGAAAGAAAACTTTTGCATGGAGTCATGAAGGCACGCCAGGAATAGATCCGAACTTCTTATGCCATGAGCTTAATGCGAATAAGGAGATCAAACCTGTAAAGCAGAGAAGAAGAGTATTTAGTCCCGAGAAGAATCAAGATATACAAGAGGGGGTAGAGAAGCTCCAGAAAGCCCAATTCATTGAAGATGTGAAATATCCAGACTGGTTAGCAAATGTGGTGATGGTAAAGAAGAAAAACAATAAATGGAGAATGTGTGTTGATTTCACCGATCTCAATAAGGCTTGCCCAAGGGATCACTTTCCATTGCCCAGAATTGATAAACTAGTGGATGCTACCTCGGATACGAGCTGCTCAGCTTCATGGACGCTTACTCTGGATACAACCAGATCAAAATGAAACCTGAAGACAGGGAAAGCACTTCTTTTATTACCCCTAGGGGAACTTATTGTTATAATGTTATGCCTTTTGGTTTGAAAAATGCAGGAGCGACATACCAGCGGCTGATGAACAAGGTTTTTGCCGAACAAATCAGTCGCAATATGGAAGTATATGTCGATGATATGCTGACAAAGAGCAAGAAAGCTGCTAATCATCTAGTTGACTTAGGTCAGACCTTTGATCAATTGGATAAATACCAAATGAAGCTCAACCCGACGAAGTGCGCATTTGGAGTACGAGAAGGAATGTTCCTCGGGTACATTGTCAACCAGCGAGGCATTGAGGCGAATCCAGAAAATATCAAAGATCTTTTAGGGTTGCGATCTCCAACGACGAAGAAAGAGGTGCAGAGTCTTACAGGTCGAGTTGCAGTGCTCAACAGATTTGTATCCCGAGCAACTGATAGATGCCTCCCATTCTTCAAAACACTTCGAAAAACTTTCGAGTGGAATGATGAATGTGAAAAAGCCTTTCAAGACTTGAAGAAATATTTGGGAGCACCTCCACTGTTATCCAGGCCAGTAATGGGAGAGAAGTTGTACTTGTACCTGGCAGTATCAGAAAATGCAGTCAGCTCGGCATTGATCAGATTGGAGAATGGAGTCCAAAAACCAATTTATTACACAAGTAAGGCTTTTCGAGGTGCAGAGGTCAGGTACCCAAAGCTGGAAAAATTGGCATTAGCATTAATCGAAGCAAGTAGAAGAATGAGGCCATATTTCCAGGCCCATACCATCGTCGTGTATACCGACATGCCATTAACACAAGCCCTTCATAAGCCAAAAAAATCAGGGAGACTGATGTACTGGGCAATAGAGCTCGGTGAATATGATATTATGTATGAACCCAGATCATAATTAAAAGGGCAGGCTGTAGCAGACTTTATCGCAGAGTTTACATATCCTGATACCCCCGAGGAACAAAAGTTGCTCGCTGATCAACCTGTGGATGTTATAGGATCATCAAACACAAGCCCAGACCAACTCCGGTTGGTAAAAGGTCTTGTGGATATTGAAGGATCATCAAATTCGAGCCCAGACCAACTTTGGTTGGTAAAAGGACGAGAAGGGATGATCGACGAGGAGCGAGAAATATCAGGGGAGGATGAAAGGAAACGCCAAATATTTCACCGAGGAACTTTGTCAGATAAGAAATTTGAAGACGAGTTACCTATATGGAGGTTATATGTAGATGGCTCATCTTGCACTGCAAGATGTGGCGCGAGAATAGTTCTGAGCACTCCAGACGAGATCGATGTGGAATACGCCCTGCGATTCCAATTTAAAGCTTCCAATAATGAGGCTGAATATGAGGCGATGATAGCAGGTCTTAATTTAGCAAAGATTATGGAAGTGCAACAAGTGATGGTATTTAGTGATTCTCAATTAATTGTGAATCAGATGATGGGAATATATGCTATTAAAGGAGAATTAATGGTCAGGTATCATGCAAAGGTGATGGAATTATTGGCAGAATTTGATGCCATCCAGTTGATCATAATACTAAGATTGGAAAATGCATAAGCAGACGCACTGGCCCGACTAGCATCAGCTACTCGTACCGAGCTACGAAGAACGATACCAATTAAAGTATTAGAAAGCCGAAGCATAGATGAAGACTTGACAATGAATGTTATTACCCTTGATTCAGGACCATCTTGGATGGATCCCATCAGGGCATATATTGAGGAGGGAGAATTACCGGAGGATAAGATCTCTGCAAAGAAATTGAAGTTTAAAGCTGCTCGGTATGTACTCACTAACGGTGTTTTGTATAGACGAGGAATTATGGTAGGTTTGCAGAGATGTGTACTTCCCTCTGAGGTGAAGGAATTGATTGAAGAGATCCATGAAGGGTCTTGTGGAGCACATGTAGCAGGTCGGACACTTTGACAAAGAGTCATGACACAGGGGTACTACTGGCCAATGATGAGGGCTGATTGTATAGCCTATGCCAAAAGATGTGATAAATGCTAACGTTTTTCTTCCACCCGACGTACTCCACAAGCATTGTTGACGCCCATAACTTCCCCTTGGCCATTTTCCATGTGGGGAATGGATTTGGTTGGACCACTGCCAACAACCCGAGGAAGATTCAAGTGCCTCGTCGTTGCAGTGGATTATTTTACTAAGTGGGTGGAAGCTGAGCCACTTATTGATATGACGTACGAGAAGGTATACCAGTTCGTTTGGAAGAACATAATCTGCCAATATGGTCTCCCTCATGCTTTCATCATAGACCATGGAACACAATTCGATAACGAGGAGTTTGTCGCCTATTGTCATCAATCAAACATTTTGAAGATTCATTCAGCACCAGGCCATCCTCAAAGCAATGGACAGACTGAAGTGACGAACAGAACACTACTAAATGGTTTGAAGAAGAGGCTAAGGCTAATTGGATTTATGAACTACAGTCAGTATTGTGGGCTTACCGAACAACTCCCCGAGCAGCAATTGGAGAATCACCATATATGCTGGCGTTTGAAAGTGAGGCTTTAATACCTGCCGAGTTGGGTCTTCCAACACACAGAGTGCTGAATTTCAATTCCCTAGTCAGCGACTTAATGAGAAGATTAGATTTGAATATGCTCGAGGAGGTTAGAGAAGAGGCAGCCATTAGGAATGCTGCTTATCAACAACGAACAACCCTGTTCTACAACAAGAGGGTGAAGAAATGACATTTAAAAGAAGGAGATTACGTGCTAAAGAAGGTCATTCAGAAGCACAATAAGTTGGAGGCAAATTGGCATGGACCTTATCGAGTTACAGAAGTTGTTTGACCAGGAACCTACCGAATAGCAACTCTAGAAGGAGAGGAATTTAAGAATGCATGGAATGCTGAACACCTACGCAAGTATTATCAGTGATGTATAATGTAAAGAAGTTCCATCAATATGAATAAAACGATGATGTTTCTCCATCTTTTTTCTTTTTATCGAAAGTTTTTCGGGGAATACTAGTGTATAACACTACGCTGTTCAGCAATAAAAGCAACACTGATAGTTCAAACCCACGACCAACTTCGGTTGGTAAAAGGGCGAGAACAAACTATACTCCTTTGGTTAGGAGGCGTACATTAACGTGACCAACTCAGGTTGGTAAAAGAGCTAGTGGACATGATAGTTCAAACCCATGACCAACTTCGGTTGGTAAAAGGGCGAGAACAAACTATACTCCTTTGGTTAGGAGGTGTACACTAGCGTGACCAACTCAGGTTGGTAAAAGAGCTAGTGGACATGATAGTTCAAACCCACGACCAACTTCGGTTGGTAAAAGGGCGAGAACAAACTATACTCCTTTGGTTAGGAGGCGTACACTAGCGTGACCAACTCAGGTTGGTAAAAGAGCTAGTGGACATGATAGTTCGAACCATGACCAACTCCGATTGGTAAAAGGGCGAGAACACCCCATACTCCTTTGGTTAGGAGGCTGACACTGGCTCAGACCAATTTTGGTAAAAGGGAAAGTGGACATGATAGTTCGAACTCAGACCCACTCCGGTTGGTAAAAAAGCGAGAACAACATTCCTAAAAATGCCAACATGTTTGGCTAGGAAGCAAGATATGCTCTCAAATACCAACTTATGTTGGCCGGGAGGTAAGATTAGTACAAAAAGTTCCTCGAAGAACAAAATATTCCAAACTGAACCAAGTATGGTTGGTCGGGGATAAAAACCCACTAATTGTAGTTGGTCGACGAGGAGAATTTATCGACCTTAATTGGTCGGACACATTTTATGAAAAAGAGAAAAATTTACCAAGTATGGTTAGTTGGGAATAAACTCTCACTAACCATAATTGGTCGACGAGCACGATTTAACAACCTTGGTTGGTTGGACATGATTTTAAACATTTTTTATACTCATTACTTTATTATTAAGTGATCGAGCAACATTACTAATACTTGTAATTTTTTATTAAGTTGGTCGATGAACCACACAATATTGTTATGCAAGCACAAATATAAAGTGCTTGACAAATAAAAGAGTAATACAAATTTGCAAACAAAAATGACATTCTTTCATTAAAGTCAAAATGAATTACACAAGTTCATTACACTGATATTAAATTGTGTACTAATCATTACATCAGAATTTCCTATTCTATTGGCTTTTTTCCTTCAGCATTTGAAATAGGCTCCTCGCCAGCAGGAGGATCTTCCAAGCAAAGGGGAGAATTAATAAAGTTAAGATCTCGCAGCATTCTAACGTTCATTATTGAAGGTGTATCCAGTAAATGCTCAGGATGAGATAATTCAACCTGCGAATGAAGGGCATAGTCACCAAGATATTGGGAGATCAAATGACGAGGGATGGCCCGAGCAGGGATCCAACTCATATCAAGCTTGAATGGTGGATTTGGTAGATCGAGCAGCCCAGGAGCATGGTAATCCCATAAATAATGGCCCTGTTCTAGTTTTAATACACCCAGGGCGTTCAACCATCCCTGTTTATAACCTTCATTATTGGCATTTTCAATGCGAGCATCCAAGTGACAAAGGGCCTCATTGTAGCCTGCCATCCAGAACTCACGAGGTTGTTTATGGAATTGGAAAGTTATTCTCTCTAACTGCTCATGAAGGTTTCTGGCAAAAACATCCTTATTATCCAGAGTAGACTTTGTCGAAGCAAGTTGATCCTCCAGAGTTTGGATTTTCTTGAACATTTCAGACAAAGCCCGATCTTTTGCATTCAATTGGAACGCTTGAGTTTCCAATGTTGATTGAGTACGAGCTTCTTCAACATTACGACTAAAAGCTCTTGATCCTCCCCGAGCAGGTCGAGAACTTGGTTCCTCGATAACATTCTGAGTAGCTCTTCCTCGTCCACGAGAACCTCTTCCTCATCCCCGAGTAGCAGTAGAAGGCCCAACTCTTCTTAAAGCCTCTAACTCTTGCCTCAATTTGGCATTCTCAACCTCTAAAAATGAGAATCCTTCATCGGTGACTGGTACTAAGGCAGTGGAAGATGAAGCTGCAGACTTATACTGTGCCAGCTCTTTCTGCAAATTGTTATTCTCTTGCTCCAGCAGCTCTGCAATTTGTCTACATTCTTCAACTTTGCCCTTTAGAGTTCTCTCCCTAACATCGTACCCAGCAAGGATCTTTTTGTGGCCTGTCTCGGCAGAAAGGTGTTGATACCTATTTTCATACCCCTCGTGCAAAAGGGCAGTTGATTCCTTATACTGAGTCTGAAGATCTTCTAAAGTATATTGAAGCTCCTCGATCATGTCATAGTAAGCCATGTTATTGGCCACTGCTCGATCAAGTAAGTCCTTCAGGTACCGATAAGCTTCGACTGCCTGCTCTGAAGCATCATGACCAAGGATGTCGGCAACTTCTGATGCACTTAGGTTTGTGTGACCAGCCTTATAATATTCATGGCATTGCTGCATTAGTTTTGTATCATTAGCAGACAACAATTCCATTCTAGCCATAAACTAATAAAGAAGAGAAGGCAAGAGTTAATAAAAAAGCAGACAGAGCATCAACAATGTAGAGGAACAAAAAAGGTAATTTTATTACATCATCAAAAGGAGTACAACGTTCAGAATACAGAGTACAAGTAAAAGAAAAACAGAAAGAGAATACCGAAAAACTTCACACCTTTTCCTTGTCTCCCAAGACTTTCTCGGGAGGCTGGGACGAGGAGCTTGGTTGCTCGGTGGGAACAACAGAAGTTGGGATTTATTCAGGAGGAGCAGGCAAAGACGAAATCTCCTCAGTAGCTGTCTGATTGGGTTGTGGAGCAAGGACTTGATCACCCACTGTCATTGAAGACTCCTCGGATGAAGCTTCGTCTTCATCCTCATCTTCAATTACAGGAGGAGGGCCAGGAAGATGTTGTTGAAATAGATCAGAGTCCTCGCTCACCTTCAATTCTTGCAAGGCAGCAACCCAACCATCTCGGAAGTATTTCAAACTCCCATACTGCACCTGGGTCATCATCGCTGCGACCCCCCTATCCCATCCTTTGTCCCAACCAGTTCGAAATGATTTTTTCACAGCTACTTTTCTTTTCATTTTCTCCGAGGAGAGCTTCTCGGATAGAAGATCCTCGGAGGCTTTCAACTTGGCCTCCACCTCCTCCTTCTGGCGATTTACTTCTCACATAAGAGTCAGCTCTTCCTCGGCCAATTTGAACTTATTCTCAAGCTCCCCAAAGCTTGTGAGCTTCTCGGCATATTTTTTATTCTCTCTCTCCAAATCCTTCACTTTATTTCCCAACTGCACCTTCTCTGCCTCAGACGCAGTCAACTTCTTCTCCCATTCACCCTTATCCTCGTCATATTTTTGATGGGAATCCTTCAGAGACTGGGCCAAACCCAAAAAAGCATTTTCCACTCCAGACGAGGAGCTAGAAGCCTTGAGTGCTTCATCTTTCTTCACTATGGTGTTAAAACAACTCACCAGCTGAAAAAGAAGGTAATGATAAGTCAGTGCCGAGATACATATATTGATTGAAAGAAAGAAAAATTCAGGATAAGAAAAACTTACTGAAGCAATGTGACAAGTAGCTAGGGATGTCAGCATATCCCTAGACATGTTTTCTTCAATTCCTTGGACTTCAGGAATAGTCCAAGTCTTTACCGAGCTCATTGCAGAACTCGGGGAATAATGGTTGGAACACCAGCTCCACTAGCTTGGAGCTGAGGAATGGTTTCAGAAAAACTGACCGAGGAGGATTTCTTCAGTCTCCTCAGTGGAACTTCAACAGTATCAACCAAAGAAGAGCTTTTGGTTGGGACCACTTCCACAGGTGCATTTTTCTTGCTCGGAGCCACTGGGGGCTTCTCGGTAGCCTTCTGAGGAGTAACAGAAGGGGCAGCATCTACTTTCTTTGTCCCCTTTGGGACATCATTCTTGTTTCTCTTTCCATCTCCAGCAGAGGAAGTCTCCTTGAAGATAGCAGGAACTCGTCTTTTGCCCATCTTCTAACTTAAAGGAATGTGAGATTCTGGAGAATAGTCCTCAGGAATTGATGCTGGTTCACTGGTACTAACCACAGGACGAGCAGTAAAGGATGTAGTATAACTCCTATACTGCAACAAATATGAAGCAGACCTGATGTGCTCATTTGCAACTCTTCGATGCAAATTCCAGATATGTTTCAAATGTTTAATATTTACTTCTGATTCTTTTGGAGTTTTTCTCTTACTATCAACTGCAAACAAATACATAGTGAAATATCAGTCATACATTTTGTCAAACACAATGAAATCATAATTTCAGAAATAAAATAAAATGAAAACAACCTATCCCATTGCCATATGGAGGGCATTTGGGACCTTCATATACTTCGTCACCAACCAAAGGGGCATGTTGCCAATTTTTGATAACTACTCCATGTTCAAAATAATCCCTATTTGCATCAGGGAGGTTGACTACTAAGGCCCTATTCAAAAATCTAGTTTTTAAATAAAAAACATTGTCTAAAACAGCCCATCTATAACAGTACATAATCTCAGGAATTCCTATACGAGTTCCATGAGTTTGATTTAACCTATACACCCCATTAACTATTCTCCATGTGTTGGGGGCTATTTTTGCAGGGACAAATTCGAAATACTAACAGAACTCTAAACACAAAGGGTTTGGTGGAAAAGAAAATCCACATTCAGCAATAAAGAGGCTAGGGAACCAATGTCCCTCAGCCAAATTAAAATAATTTGAAGGCTCAGAAAGATCCTCCAAAGTTACCCAAGAAGGAATAGAAAAGTCAGAACGGAATTTCTCAAGAGATTCGATAATATAAACCATGGTGAATAAAAAGAAATGAAGAAGAAGGAAGAAAATATTACAGGAAAAAGGAGATCTGTTGACAAACAAACGAAGAAAGGTATGAACGCACAAGAAAGAGAAAAGCTATAGAAAACTCGAAAGCAGAAATTGAAAAAGGTAGAAGATGATGGGATTGACTCTGAAGCTTAAATACTTTGCCTTGGGAAACGGCGAAGGAAATGATTACAAAAAGGAAACAATTACGCTACCGGCGGCTAAAAGGACAAAAAGTACACGAAGATCGAAGCGCTTATAAAAATGCGAAAAGGCGGATTCTGCGAATTTGGAAGGAAATTCAAATACGAAGAAAATGCTCCTAAAACCCAGGAAGGTCATTTAATATTGCTATATACCGAGAAAGAATGTTCCATACTCCTCAAAGTTCGAAATATGAAACATTGGGGACTTCTGTTGATACCAAAATTAGTATGCTGATATAGACGAATCACCAGACGACATGTGCCAATCTATGTGGCACAATAACAACGAGGAAGTCTATTTCCCCGACCAAGTCAGACTCACTCCGAGAAACAAGTATACTCTGAGGAACTCCAGCTCTCTGAGGAACACTAGCTCTCCGAGGAACTCTTGAACGACGAGCAACTAAGGCGGTTCGAGCTGCATCTCGACCACAGCATTGATTGCCAAATAATCAACAGTTCAACTATTCATTGAATGCTTATCATCTTGACGCACACGCTTGAAGACCATTAAATGAGTTAACTTTTCATATGTATATCATTTAATGTATCACCCTTTCATGTACAGCCTAAGGGCTATAAATACCTTGTATGACCCTCATTCAAGGGGACCGAAATTTCTTGATAGAACTGGTAATCGAGAATTCCCAAAGCATTCAGCAATAACATAACAGTGGACGTAGGCCATTCTTATAAGGCTGAACCACTTTAAAATTCTTTGTCTCATTTATTTATCTGTGATTAAATAATTAGAGTGATCTAATTTTTTACATCAACAATCACATTCCTCATCAGAGTCATCAGTGGGAATAGTAAACTCAGGTTTCATCATCTTAGGGGAAAAATCAAGTTGGAACTAGTCTGTTTCCTATAGGACTAGGTAATTTGTTTCTTAAATTCTAATTCCATTTCCACAGTTCTTAGTTTACTACTAAGTAATTCAGGAGGATTTTGGTCACACATTTCCTCAATAACATATCTTTTGTTATCAAATTTCTGTGGTAATGACCTTAGAATTTTAGATACAATTTCATGTATGTCACGTGTTATCCCATTAGCATGCAATTTGGTTACAATGTCAGTCAATTTCATGTAAAAGTCATCAAAGGATTCAGAATCTGACATAATTAGAGAGTTATACTGCTGGACAAGCATTTGAGTTTTAACAGATTTAACTCTAGTGTCACCTTCATGTGCAGTGATCAGTGAATCCCAAGCTTCCTTAGAAGTGGCACAAGATGAGATCCTTTTGAACTCATGTCCATTTATGGACATAAAGATGGTATTCTTACCTTTGTTATTGTTTCGAGATGTTTTCTTCTCTTCTTGTATGAATTCACTTAATGCTTTCTTAATCCTCTCATTACTTCCTTCAGTGGTTGGTTTAGTACGATGAGTATATCCATTTTCAATAATATCCCAGACATCATCTCCCAAGGTTCCTTGTATGAAAGCCACCATTATTACCTTCCAGTAAGCAAAGTTGTTTCCATCAAAGAGTGGGGGTCTGGTCAAGTTACCAAATCTCTCATTTTTCTCTTCCATTGTTTTGATTTTAAGAAAAAAAAATTAGAAACAAAAGATCTTTTAAAAAGATTTCCAAAGCTCTGATACCAATTGAAAAACTATTACTAAAGCCGTTTAATATAAGATCAAACTATTTAAGTAACTCCGAACTGTTTTTTGAAGAAACACTTTTCTTTAAATCAAATCAGGTTAATCACAAAATGTGTTTAATAAATCATGCACGAGATCAGTTCAATATTTGTTATCAAGTTTTGAAAAACAAAACTTAAAAGATTAAATCAGCACACTAGCAAGAATGAGATGAGGAGATGTAGAAATATTAATGACAAGAGATTTTTAACGTGGTAAAATCTCACCCAACTGAGGAAACATCCTTGGTGACTTCTAAGTCACAAACCAAAAATCCACTAAAACAAAATATATCAGTTACAAACTATATAACACACATGCATACAAATAAGTCCTATACAAGTTTAGGAACGTATCCACTGATTTCCTTCTAACTTCTCTTCAGTTTTGATTGCTGATGTGGTTCTCCCAGTTTGCTAACTTCCACTTTGTTCCAATCCTTACGTCGGCTTTTGTTTCAAGATCTTATTACCAACACTTTTAGTGTTGTAGTGTGTAAGTGTTTGTGATGGTGCTCTAACACATGCATGCACACACACTCACGCTTATTTATACAAACAGTCCTAGAAAATTACATAACAGATCTATATGCTGTGATTTTCCATTTCTCTCTTCTCAGGAAACTAAAACCTTATTTGACCTTTAAAAAGATCCCGGAATCCACGGCTATCTTACTTGGAAGACGATTCAAGATCTTAATCAATTTCAGGGTTTTGAAAATGTTTTTGAAATTGAAAACTGCCAAGTGTGATTCCAACTAGGTCAAAGGTCTTGTTTCAAAAGAACTAGAAACATAAAATGCTTTTGTTGATTTTGAAGATGAAAACATCTACAGAAAATAATTAACAAAAGATTTCTCGAAACGAGAAACTAAGAATGCAGATCAAAGTGTAATATAACATAAAATGACTAGATCTATAATTTCTATGAAATAGAAATACAGATCTAACCTAATGTTTAAGTTGGACACAAGATCTTAAAATGAATAGGTTAAACCATGAAATAACTTTCAAACCAACACTCAAAAACTCTCAAACACTCAGGGATGGTGTTTAGTGTAAACTGGAAAAAGGGTTAGGGTTAGGGTTTGAAAACACTCAGGGATGGTTTTTTGGAAAAAGGGTTAGGGTTTGAAACTGTTTGGACGAATTAGGGTTTCTAATTCTCTCTCTGGTTTCTCTCTCTTCCCTCTTCTCACTCAAATTAAACGAAGTGGCAAAAGTCTCTCAAAGGCTGAGGGTTAGCCTCCTTTTATAGTGGGCTGAGAAGGATCAAGAAGGCTGAGGTGAATCTAAAGGCTGAGATTTAGTCTTAGCCTTTTGACTTCCATCCAACGGTTTACGAGAAGCGGTGAGTTAAACGATTTCTGATTGGATAGGAGAGGTTCACAGGGATTGGGCTTGGACGCATGCAGAACGTTGATAACAACAATCGAAGGGCTGACAATAAACAACAATTTTGTCTCTTAAGAGAATCACAAATCCAACTAGTAGTGTAGCGATAGTTGTAGGGCTGATATCGAACCTAACACGCGCGTCTAAAGTAATTACACAGCTTCCCTTACAGTCTCAAGTGCTTTCGGTTTCTACCCAAGTGAACTTTATAGGAATAAAACCAACAATCAGAATTTACATAATCACCCCAAAACTTTTTAAACCCAATTTTAATTAAGAAAAAATCATTTTAAAATTCATTAAATATTCCCAAAAAATTGTTAAAAATAGTTTTAAGGGAAATTAACACACACAACACACACACAATCAAGTTATGAAATATATGACCCATGTATGCAGTCCTAATATGTGTGAGTGTTTGTGAATATACCTTTGATCAATCAAACAAGAGGAATGAATTATATAGAAGGTCTGAGGCTCTTTGGTATCTAGGGGAGGGACTCAATTTTGTCACTATTTCCAAACTAGATGAACACTTATACAATGTAGACTCAAGTGAGTCAAGAGTATAAGGTGCTTCAATGGGCACAGACACGTCACTTGGAACTAACCCTAACTTGTAGGAACTGATCACATAGTCACGAGACTCCCTGTTTGAGAATAGGACTAAAATTTTCAAATAAGTAAAACTTTGGCTTGAAAATGTGCCCCTAAGGGGGGAACCCAGAACAGCCCTTGAATGGCACCACAAGAGGCACGAGTGCCTCACATGGGACAAATATAACTCGTAGGAACTGATGGCATAGTCATGGGTCTTCCACTGTGAGAATGTTAATAAAATTTGTAAATAAACAGACTTATGCTTGAAATAGTGCCCCTAATGGGAACCCAGAACAACTCCCGAACGACCCCGCAAGTGTACGAACACCTTGTACAGGACCAATATAAATCTTAGGAACTGACCGTGTACTCATGGAACTCCCGGTTTCAGAATATGACTAAAATTTATAAATAAGTAGACTAAGGCTTAAAAACATGCCCCTAGGGAGAAATTTCGAATTAGCCCTTGAATGGTTGCGCAAGGGGCACGAACACCTCGCACAGGACCAACGTAACTTATAGGAGCTGACCGCGTAGTCATGGGACTCCCAGTTTGTAAATAGGACTAAAATTTTCAAATAAGCAAACTTAGGATTAAAAATGTGCCCTTAGGGAGAAATTCCAAAATAGTCCTTGAATGGTCGTGCAAGGGGCACAAACACCTCGCAGAAGACCACCGTAACTTGTAGGTGTTGACCACATAGTCATAGGACTACCATTATTAAAATAGGACTAAAATTTTCAAATAAGAAGACTAAGCTTGGATACGTGTCCTTAGGAAGAACCCAGAATAACCCCCAAACGACCCCACAAGGGGCATAAACAGCTCGCACGGGACCAATATAAATCATAGGAACTGGCTATGTACTCATGGAACTACTAGTTTGAGAATAGGACTAAAATAAAGAAATAAGCTCACTTAAGCTTAAAAACGTGCCCCTAGGGAGAAATTTTGAAGTAGCCCTTTAATGGTCGCGTAAAGGGCAAGAACACCTTGCACGGGACCAACATAACTTGTAGGAGCTACCCGCGTAGTCATGGACTCTCGGTATGAAAATAGGGATAATATTTTCAAACAAGCAGACTTAGGCTTAAAAACATGCCCCTAGGGAGAAATACCGAAATAGCCCTTGAATGGTCGCGCAAGGGGCACGAACACCTCGCACGGGACCAACATAACTTCTAGGAGTTGACCGCATAGTCATAGGACTACCGATATGAAAATAGGACTAAAATTTTCAAATAAGCAAACTTAGTGTTGGATACGTACCCCTACGGGGAACCCAGAATAACCCCCAAATGACCCGGCAAGGGGCATAAACAGCTCGCACGGGAACAACATAACTCGTAGGAACTGGCCATGTAGTCATGGGACTTTTGGTTTGAGAATATGATAAAAATTTGAAAATAAGAAGGCATCGTCTTGAAAACGTTCCCCTTGGGGGAACCCAAAATAACCTACGAATGGCCCCACAAGGTCACAAACACATCACATAGGACCAACAAAACTCATAGGTACTGATTACTAAGTCACGGGACTATCGGTTTGAGAATAGGACTAAAATTTACATATAAGTAGAGTTAGGCTTGAAAATGTGCCCCTAGAGAGATACCAAGAACAACCCCCGAACAACCCTGCAAGGGGCACGAACACCTCGCATGGGACTAAGGTAACACATAAGAACTGACCGCGTAGTCACAGGAATCCCAATTTGAGAATAGGACTAAATTTACAAGTAAGCAAACTTAGGCTTGCTAATGTGCCTCTAGGGGGAACCCAAAATTGTTCCCGAACGGCCTCGCAAGGGGCACGAACACCTCACAGGGACCAACGTAACTCCTAGAATTTTATTATTTAGTCACGAGAGTCCCAATTTGAGAATAGTACAAGAATTTACAAATAAGTATACTTAGGCATGAAAATGTGCCCTTTGGGGAAACCTTGACCAACATAATTCGTAAGGACTGATCGTATAGCACAAGACTCTCGAATTGAGAATAGGACTAAAATTTGAAAATAAGAAGACTTAGGGTTAAAAACATGTCCCCATTAGGAAATCAAGAACAACCCTCAAACAGTCTTGTAAGGAGCATGCACACTTCGTATGGGACCAACGTAACTCCTAAGAACTGACCGCGTAGTTGCGGGACTACCTATTTGAGAATAAGACTAAAATTTGCAAATAATCAAACTTGGGCTTGAAAATGTGCCCCTTGGGGGAACCTAGAAGAGTCGCTGAATGACCTTACAGGGGGCATAGACACCTCGCATGGGACCAATGTAACTCGTCAAAACTGATCGCATAGTCATGGAACTCCAGATTTGAGAGTAAGACTAAAATTTGCAAATAAACAGACTTAAACTTGAAAACTTTCCTTGGGGGGAACCCAAAACATCCCCTGAACGGCCCCATAAGGGGCATTAGCACCTCGCACGGGATTAACCTAACATAAGAACTGACCGCATAGTCATGAAACTCCCAATTTAAGAATATGATAAAAAATTGAAAAATAAGTAGAAGTTAGACTTGAAAATGTGACCTTAAAGGGGAACCCAGAAAAACTCTCGAACGACCCCAGAAGAGGCACAAGCACCTCATAATGGACCAATGTATGTCATACGAACAGTTCGTGTAGTCATGGGATTCCCGATTTGATATTAGGACTAAAATTTGCAAATAAACATACTTAGGCTTGAAATATTACTCCCAGGGGGAACCTAGAACAACCTTCGAACGACCCCGCAATGCGAACGGACACCTCGCACAGGACCAATGCCAACGTAACTGATCATGTACTCACAACAATCCCGGTTTGAGAATAGGTCAAAAAATTGTAAATAAGAATAGTTGGGCTTAGAAATGTGCCCTTAGGTAGAAATCCTAAAATAGCCCCTGAATGGCCATACAAGGGGCACGAACACCTCACACGGGACTGAAAAGGCGTAGTCCCCCAATTTTTAAATAAAATTCTTTTTACTTCACAAAAAGTAATAATTTCCTTTTTGGATATATGCGTAAGTGAAGATGATGGTTCACTTAAAAAAACAAATTAACAAATTTTAATTTCTTTTCTAAATTAAAATTAAACAAAGTGAAATAGGATGAAACACACACATACAATTTGATTTCACTTAAACACAATTAATTAACCCAAGTCCTAAAAATTTTCCTAAGTCATATTTTTCAATATTATCAAATTAGGCCAAACCAATTTTATCAAATTAAATTACACTTGAATTAGCTACACATTACCCAATATGAATTTAGCACCAACTTAAACATAAGTAGTGATTAAACCAAATTTTATCTTTTTACCTAAGCAAGCGTTTTAGGTGAATTTTGCGAAAGATAAAATAAACAATGAATCACTACACCGTGATGTACGAGGAAAAACCCACAACGGGAAAAAAAAAACCTCAGACGACCCTAGCCTTAAGTCCACTAAGTATGGATTTATAAATTTCAAGACAGATGACTTACTTCCTCGACTCGACCCCTTTCAAGCTTTGACGTGTCTTATTGTATAAACCTCCGCCTAGTAGACAACTCCGGAGCTCCACTGAAATCTTGGACTCACCAATGAGACATAGGTACACCGTCAGCCACACATGGTGCCTTTCACCATATGAGAATGTCGCATCAAAACAAACTTCTTCTTCTTTGTAGGATTTAGAAGCAAGCCCAAACTTCTCTTCAAATGGATGTAGAGATAAATCGGTGCGAAACACTCCAAGAAGGATATATATATATATATATATATATATATATATATATATATATATGGAACTTGGATAAACTAAACTTTGGGTGTAAACCAAGTGTTTAAAATATTTTTCTTGAAAAACAACAACACTTAAACCATGAACTTTTCTTGGAAGAATTTTCTCTCAAAAACTCTCTCTAGGAGTTGGAATAGAATGAAAAGTTCAGTTAGAAAACTTGGTTCCCGCACTTAGATATTCAGGTAAAAAGTTAGTGGGAAAAGTAGTGGAAAAGTTGGAAAAAACTGCTCAAAACTGCCAATTAACTGTTCCCGCCAAAACTTGTTCGAACGAGATTTTCGTTCGAACGAGCTTCTAACGAAGTCTCAGTGTGAACTCATTAGAAATCTCGTTGGAACATCATTTTTCATTCGAATGAAACTTCGAACGACATTCCAGTGGTCAATGTGGGAACTCGTTGGCAAACTCGTTCGAACGACATTATTGTTCGAATGAGAAACTCGTTCGAACGACAATTCGAACGAACTTCAAAAATGTTGGAAAATTTAGTTTTAGCCCAGAAACTTTATATAATTTATTTTAAAGTTTTAATAAAATCTTTCTAAAAATAAAAAATAGTTTAAACTAACAAGTTCACCCAATATAAAATGTTCCAAGCTCCTATATATATATATATATATATATATATATATATATATATATATATTCAAATGCATTCATACCTTAGGAGCAATGGAACCATGTTGATGACGTAGAAACGAGGCATAATAAACTCGGCATTTTGATGAAGCTTTAAACTTGGCCGATACGTCTTCAACTTTAGCATGTCATAGGCTTGAAGGATGGTCAATAACTCTATCCTATGATGCAAACGTTTTTGGCCGGAATTGAGCCAAAACTACAAAGGACTCAAATGGAAATTTGTGTCCTTACAAATATCCCCATTTGGCTATTTCGGGACAAAAACTAAACAAAAATCCTAACGGGTCGTCAAGCTCTACTAGACTGACAAAAGTTCCACCCAAAATAAAAATACAATGCTTGACTCAAACAATCCAAGGATCAATATCTTTGCCGACGATGAAAGTTGTCATTTAGAAGAATTCCTGCACACTTAAGCAAACTATCAAACGCATAGGGAATATCAAGAATATTAAATGCATAACATAAATACTCCCCCTAAATTGATTCTCCCTCTTTATCAACTATGATCAACCTAAGAAGATAGTGCTCTCCCCCTAAGTAAAATCTCCCAAACTAAGATACGATGACAATAGGATTAGATACCATTTCTCCCCCTATCATTCTCCCCCTTTTTGTTCAGGAATAGACAAAGGCTAAAGAATCAAAACATTAACTTATCTTCCCCAATTAAAGCATATACACCCCCTAAACTAAACAAGGGATAAATAGAATGGGATAACAAGGTAAAACATGCAATTGTGCAAAAAGTGATGAAAGTATTAAAGCACATAGGCAACAAAATCATAACTAATCCAACAAATAAGAATGGATACCATCTAGGATGCAAGAAACTGATACCAATAGGATACATAAAGTATTAAGCAGGTGATATCAACAAGGAATGCAACAAGATAGATACCAATTATGAATTAAAGCATAGATGGACTAGAAAGCAAGGCGAAGACAAAAAATATCATATATATACATACTCTAGATATACCAAAGATGCACACGCATATATATATATATATATATATATATATATATATATATATATATATATATAAACACACACATGACACAAAAAAAGTAAGCTTTTCACACTCGTATGGCAAAAATGTGTCATATGAAAACGGAAGTGTTGGGGTGTGAACTAGAAACAATTAAATGTAGAACCAATCACTTAAAACGTGTTCAAGGAGTTCTCAATTGATTGCAAACTTCATCACATTAAAATATAACCTCATGTGACAGTATAGATTGAACTCAATGAACAAACACACACAATGCATACAAGCCTAGACTTTTTGATGATTCTACGAACCAATAGAGTCATGACATTGAAAGTACAACTAGGATAAACGGACATTGTGGAAACCGTTGATATACCATCCAATCTCCCTCAATAAGCATATTTATTTGAATGAATATATAAAAAAA
Source organism: Sambucus nigra (assembly GCA_949130495.1). NCBI lineage: Eukaryota > Viridiplantae > Streptophyta > Magnoliopsida > Dipsacales > Adoxaceae > Sambucus > Sambucus nigra. The sequence continues at coordinate 91,063,983 of OX422216.1, read as the reverse complement.
AAATAGGCCTTGACAATTATTTTTCTTTTTAATGCCACAATTCTGTTTTTAGGCCTTTGGACCACGTATTTCTTTTAGGTCCAAACAAACGGTGGCTTACTATTCGCAGAGGATAATAAATCCTTTCGGAGCCATTCCCCGTGCATATTTATTTTTATCATTTTTTATATCTCACACATATCTCACATGCAACGGATTTTGACATGCACTAGTCCTCGTAGGTCACAAATATGTAGATGACTAGATTGGTAGGAGAACACCTCACAAAGAACAAATATAACATGTTACGTTAAGTTTCAAAAAGCTCGTGCATGTGTGTAAAGGATGCATATAAAAAAAATCCATTCAATCAACACAAAATCCAACTACTCCATATAAGCATGGTAAAGAACGTTTTAAGGATTGACAATCTTAACCAAAAGTTCTAGCCACATGGGAGCGTAAAAGAAGAGATTCTAACACAAGTGTATGCCACATAAAGTGTGTCAAACTAAAATACACACAATTTTTTTTTTTGAGTTTTTGAAATTTTTAACCAAAAATAAAAATACATACTCAAAAGACAAACGAAAATCATTTGAATTTTTCATTAAGTTTAAATTACCAAGAGATAAAAATCCAAATGATAAACAATTTTTTTTTTTGTATTTTTCATTTAATGCAAACTAAAATGAAAGAAATATAATGCAAAAGATAAACATAATTCATTATCTAGCATGTGATTAAGCATGTAGCATAGACTAGAAAATGATTTAAACATGCATACACCTAGCAATGATATCACATTCAACCTTTAGATTTAGCAAGTGAGGTTTCATGTGAAAGCAAATGAGAATCAACAAATCTAATATCTAGCGCGTCTAAGAATGATTTCCAAACCCATATAGATGTATATTTAAAATGATGGAATTTGAAAATTAATGAAATGCTAGGCATAGACTTCCTAGGACTTCTTTTAAGATCAAAACAATATGACCTAAGGTGACCTTTCCTACCACAAGGCAAGCATGTGACAACATGAGGAATGATACCTACGGTGTGACCTTTTCTAAAGTCCATGGATAAAGTCGACCCTCTAAAACAAACAATGGTCTTAGCCTTAGCAACGGAAGTATTTGAACTAGATGAGCTAGAACCATTACAACTACTATTCGAGTTATGTAAATCATTTTTCATATTTAAAATTTTGGACTCAAGTAATAAATTAGACTCCTCAATTTTATGGGACTCCTTCTTTAAATTTTCTATAACTCCTAGAAGGTTCTCACGCTCTCCCTCAATGTGAGCAAACTTGTCCCTAAGAGTCTTTTCTCGACTATCACTATCTTTCTTGGACATTTCTAAAATATTATAATTGTAATTTATGTCCATGAGCTTTTCACGAAAAATATCTTTCTGAGATAGGGAGATTTGCAAAAACTCAACTTTAGTTTTAAAACAAGAATTTTCATTTTCAAGAAATTTAATTCTTTTTGCAAATCTCAAATTTAATTCTCTTAATTTTTCATTACACTTAATAACCTCATTAAATTCCTCTCGAATAGCAAAAAATTCATTATCATTAGAAATGGACAAATTATCATGAAGGCATCCCATCGAGAGATACAAAAAAATCGAGAGTGAGTAAAAATTGAACCACCTAAAAATACAAGGAGCACAAAAATTATAAAAGACGAAAAAAGGATCTTTGACGCGATAAATTAGCGCTCCAGCTCTGATACCAATTTGAAAGCTAGAGCTTTTCTCAATCAAAGCTTTGATACCAATTTGAAAAGGCGTAGTCCCCCAATTTTTAAATAAAATTATTTTTACTTCACAAAAAGTAATAATTTCCCATATGCGGAAGCGAAAATGATGGTTCACATAAAAAAACAAATTAACAAATTTTAATTTCTTTTCTAAATTAAAATTAGACTAAGTGAAATAGGATTAAACACACACATACAATTTGATTTCACTTAAACACAATTAATTAACCCAAGTCCTAGAAATTTGTCTAAGTCATATTTGTCAATATTATCAAATTAGGCCAAACTAATTTTATCAAATTAAATTAGACTTGAATTAACTACACATTACCCAATATTAATTTAGCACCAAATTAAACATAAGTAGTGATTCAACCAAATTTTATCTTTTTACCTAAGCATGCGTTCTAGGTGAATTTTGTGAAAGATGAAATAAACAATGAATCACTACGCCGCGATGTACGAGGAAAAACCCACAACGGGAAAAAAAATCGAACGGACCTAGCCTAAAGTCTACTTAGTATGGATTTACAAATTACAAGACAGATGACTTACTTCCTCAATTCGACCCCTTTCAAGACTTAACGCGTCTTCTTGTACACACCTCCGCCTAGTAGACAACCCCAGAGCTCCATCGGAATCTTGGACTCACCAATGAGACATAGGTACACCGTCAACCACACATGGTGACTTTCACCATGTGATAATGCCGCAGCAAAACAATCTTCTTTTTCTTTGTCGGATTTAGAAGAAAACCCAAACTTCTCTTCAAACGGATGTAGAGATAAACTAGTGCCAAACACTCCAGCAGGATATATATATATATATATATATATATATATATATATATATATATATATATATATATATATATATATATATATATATATATATATATATATATATAACTTGGATAAACTAAACTTTGGGTGTAAAACAAGTGTTTAAAAGATGTTTCTTGAAAAGCAACAACACTTAAACCATGAACTTTTCTTTGAAGAATTTTCTCTCAAAAACTCTCTCTAGGAGTTGGAATAGAATGAAAAGTTCAGTTAGAAAACTTAGTTCCCTCACTTAGGTATTTAGGTAAAAATTTAGTGGGAAAGTGGGAAAAACTGCTCAAAACTGCCAATTAATTGTTCCCGCCAAAACTCGATCGAATGAGATTTTCGTTCGAATGAAGTCTCGTTCGAACGAGCTTCTAACGAAGTCCCAGTGTGAACTCGTTAGAGATCTCGTTGGAACATTATTTTTCATTGGAACGAAAGTTCGAACGACATTCCAGTGGCCAATGTGGGAACTCGTTGGCAAACTCGTTCGAACGACAATTCGAACGAACTTTCAGAAAGTTGGAAAATTTAGTTTTAGCCCAGAAACTTTATATACGTTATTTTAAAGTTTTAATAAAATCTTTATGAAAATAGACAATAGTTTAAACTAAAAAGTTCACCCAATATAAAATATTCCAAGCTCGTATATATATATTCAAATGCATTCATACCTTAAGAGCAATGGAACCATGTTTATGACGTAGAAACGAGGCACAATAAAGTCGGCATTTTGATAAAGCTTTAAACTTGGCCACTATGTCTTCAACTTTTGCATGTCATAGGCTTAAAGGATGGTCAATAACTCTATCCTATGATGCAAACGTTTTTATCCGAAATTGATCCAAAACTACAAAGGACTCCATTAGAAATTTGTGTCCTTACACGGGACCAACGTAACTCGTAGGAGTTGACCGCTTACTCTCGATTTGAGAATAGGAATAAAATTTTCAGATAATCACACTTAGGCTTAGAAACGTGCCGCTAGGAGGGACACGGAGCAACCCCCGAATGGCCTTGCAAGGGACATGAACACCTCGCATTGGACCAATGTAACTCGTAGGAACTAACCGTGTACTCATGGAACTCTTAATTTAAGAATAGGACTAAGATTTTTAAATAGGCAGACTTAGGCTTCAAAATGTCCCTTAAAGGGGAAACCCATAATATCCTACGTACAGCCCCACAAGGGGCATGAACACCTCGAACACGACTAACGTAACTCATAGTAACTGACTACAAAGTCACGGGACTATCAATTTGAGAATAGGGTTAAAATTTTCAAATAAGAAAACTTAGGCTTGAAAATATTCCCCTAGGCGAAAATCAAGAACATCCCCTAAATGGCCCTATAAGGGGCACAAACACCTCGCAAACACCTCGCACGAGACTAAAGTAACTCATAAGACATAAACTCATAGTCATGTGACTCTCTATTTTAGAATGTGACTAAAATTTGCAAATAAGGAAACATAAGCTTGAAAATGTGCCTCTAGGGGAGCCCAGAACAGTCACCGAACGCCCCCCAAGGGGCACGAACACCTCGTAGGGACCAACATAACTCATAGGAACTGACCGCGTAGTCACAAAACTCCACATTTGAGAATAAAACTAGAATTTGCAAATAAGTAGACTTTGGCTTCAAAATGTGCCACTAGGAGGAACCTAGAACAACCTCCGAACGGCCCCACGAGGGGAATGAACACCTCTCAGAGGACCAATATAACTCGTAGGAATTGACTACATAGTTAAGAGACTCTCGATTTGAGAACATGACTAAAATTTTTAAATAAGTAGATCTAGGCTTGAAAATGTGCCTCTATTGGGAAATCAAGAACAACCCCCGAACGGCCCTACAATGGGCACAACACCTCGTACAGGACCAACGTAACTCGTAGGAATGGATCGCGTAGTCATGGGACACCCAGTTTGAAAATATGACTAAAATTTGAAAATAAGAAGATTTAGGCTTGAAAGCATGCCTTTGGGGGGGGGGGGGGGGGACCCAAAACAGTCCCCGAATAGCCCTCCAAGGGGAACGAACACCTTAGAGGGACCAACGTCACTTGTAGGAACTGATCGCACTGTCATGGGATGCCTGGTTTGAGAATAGGACTAAAATTTTCATATAAGCAAACTTAGGCTATACAATGTGCCCTTGGGGGGACTTTTGACAATCCCTAAATGACCCTACAAGGGGTGTGCACATCTCGCATGGGGCCAACCTAACTTGTAGGAACATACCACGTAGTCACGGGACTATGGATTTGAGAATACGACAAAAATTTACAAATAAGCAAACTTAGGCTTGAAATGTCCCCTGAAGGGGGAAACCTAGAATATCCCCTGAACGACCCCGCAAGACGCAGCAACACCTCGTACTGGACCAATGTGACTTGTGAGAACTTGTCGCATAGTCGAGGGACTCATGACTTGAGAATAGGAAATTTGTTTGCAAATAAGCAGACTTATGTTTGAAAAGGTGCCTCTTACGGGAACCCAGGACAACCCCCAAATGGCCCCGTAAGGTGCAATGATACCTCGCACGGACTAATGTCACTCACCGGATCTGACTGTGTACTCACGAAACTCTCGATTTATGAATAGGACTAAAATTTATAAATAAGCAGACTTATAAAAATATGTCCCTAGGGGGAATCCTAAAACAACCTCTAATGGCAGCGCGAGGGGAATGAACACCTCGAACTGGACCAACATAACTCGTAGGAGCTCACCGTATAGTCACGGAACTCCAGATTTAAAAACATGACAATTTTTACAAATAAACAGAATTAGGCTTGAAAATGTGCCCCTAGGGGGATCTAGAACACCCCCCGTACGCCCCCGCAAGGGGCATGAACACCTTGCACAAGACCAACATAACTCGTAGGAATTGTCGACGTAATCACAGAACTCCCGAAAGGGGCACGATTTCCCTATACATGTTTTTTCTTCGGGGCTGGCTAAAAATAATATTTTCCCCGATATGGTCACGGCCTAAAGCCATGACCACGTTTATAAATAAAAAAAATTAAATTTGATCATGGACAGAAGTTGTGGAGAGTTTTTATTTTTATTTGTTTATTAAAAATTTGGTCACGAACTTAGTCTATGACCACTGTTGACCCTTTATCCATTGCTGGTCAAGGATTTAGGTCGTGACTTCTACTCAAATCCTAGACATGGACTAGATCTGTGACCATCTATCCATCGCTAGTCATGGATAAGGTCCATGACCCATGGTCACGACCCACGCGCATGACCCCGAATCCATACGGTGCCCCAAGCTCCAGGGCGTGACCTTCTCTTTCGGTCAGAGATAGATTCTATGACCACTATTTTTAGTCATGTTAGAAATGGTCACTGACCTTATCCTTGGCCCAAAGACCTGGTCATGATCAAAATTCGTGATAATCTGACTTTTTGGTATAATGTTAAACATATCATTCACTACTCGTGGCCTTATCTTGAGTGAAAACTCCAAACCATTGCTTGAAGCTTACTCAGACTCAAATTGGGTTTGCTGTGTTGATGTTAAACAATCTACCAGTGGTTTTGCAATTTATTTTGGGTATAATAATATTTCTTGGTCTTCTCTTAATGCATTGTTTCCCACTCCTCCACTAAGTCTGAATATAATCTCTTATTAATGTTGCTACCAAGCTTACGTGGATCCAGTCACTATTTTTCGAGTTAAAGATTTATCGAACGGAGACTCTTTTTTTATGTGATATTACCAATGAAACACATCTCTCTTAAAATTCTATCTTCCATGCCCATATGAAACACATGAAAATTGATTTTAATTATCTACACAATAAAGTGGCTCAACGACATTTAGAGGTCCAGTTCATTTTTAACCATGATCAAATAGGTGATATTATGACTAAAGGCCTTTCTTCATCTTATTTTAAATTTCTTCGGGGCAAGTTGAAGGTTCATTCTTATTCCTCATCAAATTGAGGGGGCATACTAGACTTATGTGTATTTTCTACATCATAATCATTTGGTTACACTAACCTTAGGGATATTAATAGGTGATATATTTTTGAACTACTAGATTTGTTATCTTAGATTACAATTCAAAATACATTTCAAGTACCATACAAACTCACTGATGGGTTGTGGAATGGTGGGTGAGAAATCTCCAAAATATAAAGCATTTTACTTGTTTCATTTTGAATAAGTCTCGGTAACACCAACTAATGTTTAACATTTAATAAGTGACCATATTACTCATTAGCACAACCAACTAAGCACCCCATTCGCATAATTCTTCTTTGGGAGAGTTATTGGAAGGTCCTAATGATATCTTATTTTTTTCCACCAATTCTTTTTAAATAGTATTAAACCTCGAAGTCCTTTTTCTCCACCTTAACATATTAGCATGATTAATTAGCCCTCCAAATTTTATATTGTTTGTCTAAATTAATTTTATGTGTTTATAAACATTAAAAATCCATAACTTCATACTTGCATGTCCAAATTTTGTACAATTTGTACTTTTGAAAACTACTCTTCAAAATCTATTAAATAAAATACCTATTTTAAATAATTACCCAACAATTTCCCCAAAACCATTTCATTATTAAAAAATCATTCATTCTTTAAAAATACTTATATTCAAATGGGGAAAGTACACTTAGGTCCCTCACAAACAAATTTTAAACATTAAAGGAATTTTGATAAATTTTAAACACTTAGGTCCATTAATTCTCTTATTTTAAAAGTCCACGCTAGTGGCATAACAAGTGGATCTAATAGTAAATTGTCCTCAAATATTTAAAAAATGTTTCCGATGGACCTAATTGTAAAATTCCCTATTCAAATCTACATATCCATAATTCACAAAATTTATATATTTAGAATATACTCATTAATATATATCAAACAAGATCCATAATTGTTATTTTTTAATGAAAAAATAAAATTGATAAATTATCTATTTTTGTAAAAAAAAAAAAACTCTATATTTTAGCATTCCCCATTTCTACGGCGATGGTAATGCTGGCATAGACCAATAAATATAAGGAATTAGAGATATTTTCTCTGTAGGGATTGCTCCGATGAAAGGAGGTGCTGATTTGATGAGGGAGAGGGTAGGGATGGGGCGGCTAGAAGAGGGGAAAGGGGTATGTTTGTTTGTTTGTAAAGAAAGAGTAAATGGTTTGATACTGGATACAAGTAAGGGGTACGATTGTCTAAACATCTGTTTTTTTAAATGACTTGGTGCATTTGATAATGGATACAAGTAAGGGGCGGCTGAGGTGCACGTCGAGGAGGCATCTGAAACGAGAGAACACGATCAGTATTTGATATCTCAAAATAGCTGAAGATCGTAGGCGTAAATAGAAAAGCAATAATCCTACTCACCGGGCTCTACATCAAAGAATGCTAAGCTGAAGACACAATAAGCCGTACAGATCCTAAAGGACACTAGACCCTGATGCTCTGATACCACCTGTAACACCCCGCCTAATTAAATACCGGATGACCAGTCCCATACCAAATTAAAACAGAATATACAGTTGGCTCATTCTTAGCATCACTGTCGAAAACATTTACAACTCACCCAATACCCAATTAAGCTGGTGTTAAAACTTTCCAAATTTTAAATTTCAACAAAACCATTTTTTATTTTAAGAATAACACAACACATTTTATTCTACAACACTGATAACCCAATAAATAACACAAAAGAATTTAAATGCAATTGGAATAAACATTCCCAAATAATATTAATCCATTACAGTAATCCCATCAATAACAACTGTATTAAAAAGACCCGAATACAATAGTATGTGACCTTGATAGAAAAGATAACTGAATCCTTTGGGCGACATGCCCTAACTAAGAATATTTTGAATCAAAAGATGAATGGCGTCTAAGCAAAAACTCCATAGCTCCATAGTTCAACATAAATCGCTAAGGTTGGCGTCCCTGTTGCTGGACACCTGATATAGAAATACAATAGAAGAGAAAATATGCAAGAAAACGGGTCAGAGCCCGAATGTGTAGATGATTTTTAAAACAACAAGTATTTAACAAGTGCAATAAAGCATTTATTATGTACATGTTAGATCCAACTCTCACTTGCTATTCTCACCTCTCAACTAGAGTGCACACTTAACGTTTTCTATTAACCTCCTAGTTAATGGTTCCTCTTTTCTAGTCTCCATATTATAATTCCATTCCCATATCATAATCCCCGTATGTCCCATACCATACGTCACATTATTGTTCATTTACATTTCTCATCGTTTCTCATTAACATGAATCGTTTCTCATTAATATGAATTAAGATTTTTAATAAACATTCATTAACTTAATTCAATTATCTTTCTCTATTCACCGTTATCTACAATTATCACCGTAGATAGATTTAACCATAATAAATATCCATTCAATCATTTAATCCATTATATATATATTCATATATAATACGGCACCCCGATTCACAGCTGCGGTGCAATGCATTACTCTGCTATCATGTCCCATCATCGCAGGTCGCCGAATAGGAGACTAAAGGTTCGGTAAGATTCCACGAACCACAAACAACAACAAATAAATTGGAGGCGAACATAGTTCTCGTATCCATGGGCCACGCACATACCTACGTACCCACAGTCAGCGGACTTATCAACTCCCCGATAAGTCTTTCATAGACCTATGTTCTCGAGAGACAAATCAAAGATCCCATGGATTCATCAGGATATGAATACCCTCACGCGCAAACCTCCCACCGATAGCAAGTAAGCTAGGTATGTCATACACGTAAATCATCAATCAACCAAATAGGTATTATCATACCTATAATATAATATCGATAAGGTAATATCACTACCCTAAGATATTTCCCATATGTATCATTATATCTCTTTTAAATTCCATGTATCATATCTTTACTTCATAATTTAATTATCCTCGCATCCTATAACATCTCTCCACTCCCGACGTCGTTAAGGTTCATGCGCGGAGCGTCTCGCAAAGAGAAATCCAAACAAGGAACCCCTCCAATACACTACTACTTAACTTTGTCGATCGAGGAGGTCCGACAACTTCAACTATGCGATCGGGATAACCTCGTACCTTCTTTCAACAAAATGTGTTCTAAACTCCCATCTCTATCCAGGAGCCATATTGCTAAGCGCTCGTATTACACTTAGTCCTTGCACAATCAATAATGAGCTTAAACTCAGTCCTTGATGTTCAAATTGTAACCCTAAGGCTACCCTCACTCCAAACACATGATTCAAATAGGTTTTTCCTCAACATATATTCAGTAAGAAGTCACTAATATCCTACTGGTCCATAACATCATTTCTCCCGAATTACTACGAGTTTAGTTCTCCTTTTAATTAAGGTTAAAATCGATAGTTTCAAATCTCTTATAAACACATCTTCTTTCACTTAGGATTAAACCCTCTTGTAAACTTAAGGATACCCAGGTGTTATATTAAATCATCCCTACTGGTCCTATCTTTAATCCTCATACATCCCCATTTGGAATTTAACAAATGAATCTAGCAACCGAAATTCCATTCAATATAATTTTCATCATTTTAATCACTTGAATCCAAATCAAATTAATTCAAATCTTATCATGGGTTTACTGATATTTTCTAAGTTCCATAATATCCAAATAATAATCACCAAAGATCAACAAAAGTTTTGGGATAAGAATCAACATTTAAAAAGAAGCAACTTTACATATTCTGGGGAGGTCGATCGATCGAAGGCAGGGGTCGATCGATCGATCCCTCAGGTCACAGCCTGGTTTTCTGCATTTTCTGCAACTACGGGTTTAGCAACTTATGATCATTTAAACCTTCATATAAACATCCCAAATGACTTATAATCTTTACTACATGATATATCAACATATATGAACGATTTCCAATACTCTAAACATCCTAAAATCATCAAGGGATTGGATTAAAAAGCATGTTTATCTCCTCATTTTCCAGAAAATCATCAACATATTAACTTCAAGAACACTTCAATGGTTTTCAGACTTTTCTTCCATATATATATGATTATTTCGTGATTATTTTCATCCTACAACATAAGTTAAATTCCTATATCATTTCAGTTTCCAGAAATCCATTTAATACTCCATTATTTCTTCCAAACATGAATAATCTTCTCTTTTCATACTATTCTAACATGGACAATATACAAACTCAAATTTCCATTATCAAACACTTGCCTTTACTGAAGGTCTGATCCTTTGGTGTACTATATCTCAGTTGGTTGTCCCTTCTCCGGTTAACCTCCGGTGGTGGTTGGTGGTGGTGAACCTTGGTTCTTGTTCTTCTCCTTCCCAAGTGAACTCCTCTCTTCCCAAGCACCCTTTTACTCTCTCTAGGAAGATGGCTTCTCTACTTTGTGTACAGGAGATGAATAACCCCCATACACTTAATCTACCAATACTTATAATAGTTCAAAATCCGAAATCACTATTCATCCCCCCTAGAAAAATGACCAAAATGCCCTTTCGGGTTGTCTATTCATTTCCAAATGACCCGAGACTCAAAATTAACATCCAAATAGACTTTTTTGACTATTTCGAACCTTTCGGATGCAACGACGCAGTCGAAATGACTATAAGGTCGATAGAAAATAAATTTCCTTTTTAATTTAATAAACTAGTCCCGATACGTCCCATACCGCGTCTGACTAAAAATATAAATTACCGAATTTATATCATACAGTCATATCAATGACATCACATTCATATATTACCTAAATATCTTTTAGTAATATTCAGAATCATCCAATTTAATAACCACCGTCCGGATAAAACCCGAATGAATTAATTAATAATAAAATCCAATTAATCCATTAATTTAAAATATAACCCATTTTAAAATTCATTTAAAATTACGGGGTATTACATACTTCCCCCCTTATAACATAATTTCGTCCCGAAATTCAGGAATATAAGTCATACCGGTAAGGTCAACTCCGAGTATAAATCTCACATCGCAAGAAATCCAAGATGTACCGCCCATACAGTACATTAACAAAATCCCTATCGATGTTATACGCCAAGCCTCACCATATAGTTTCAACTGAATCAAATTTAGACTTTACCTAATCTTCCCTATACCGTCCTTGTGACAAACTTTGGGAAAACTGAGCCTCACACATTGAACAAATAAATCCTGAAGTTCCAACTACTTACCTTTTTACCATAATGAAAACTACTACAATCCAATCATCCAGGGCGCCCATACACCCTCTCGTACCGCTTTCAATATTAAAATTTTCGCAAAGGTTATAAACTCATTTCCCAAAGACCTAACTTATTTCGACTCCCAACGGTTATTAGTTTCATGCGTGGGGTGTCTCGCAAGAAAAATCCAAACAAGGAACCACCCCGATACACTACTTCCTAAAGTAGTTGGTCATCGAAACTCCTAAGGTCCTTAGTCAATAATATATAAAAATTTGGTTTATAAAACAAAATATCCGATTTATCGATTTAAAACAAAAATTAGGTTTTATCAATTTCAAATAGAGTCTACGCATCTACTCTCTTATAGAAGACAAGATGCTGGTAGTAGTAGTACATACGCTCTCGTATACCACAAGTCAATGAATGCCGATAGTCACATTATGCTCGGACATGCCCAAGGTAAGTAATCCCATGATAAAAATCAAACCCACGTGATAACATGAAATATAAAGGTGTCCCACACCCCTCAGTGAGTCTACGTAAATAACAGTGCTATAGGCTAAGTTTAGCAACCCTTTAGCCCACACAATATTAATCGTAACAAAAATTAATATACGCTTCATAATCCCTTAAATAGAAAACATACCCTCATTCGCGGGTGGTGGTTGTTGATTCACTGCCTGACGGACGTTATATACACGCCCGTACTGACCCTGCTGCGCGGGTGCTGCTGGAATGAGAGGTAGTTCTAGCACCGGAGCTAGAGCTGGAAGAGCAGCTGGTGGAAACAATGGTACCTGTGGCTCCTGTCGAGCATGTTATTGCTGAGGGAATTTGTCTTTCTCAGGACAATCTTGACGTTTATGGCCATACTTGCCACACACGAAACATTTTCCAGCAAACTTTCCACCACCTTGCCCCTGTTGACCCCGAACCTGCTGGCCATTACCTCCCTTCCCTTAGCCCTGATGAGCCTGTCTCTGGCCCTGATGGCCCTGTTGTCCTTGCCCAATACCTTTATCCTCAAATCGAGAATCTCCAGATCGCAAACGCTTAGCATAGTCCCCTGTCTGGGAACCCTGCTCACTCTGACGCTGATAACTCTGCCCTGGCAGAGTCCCACTAGAACTGCTCCCGGTAGTCTTGCCTTGCAGGCTTGACCCAAACCCCCGCTTGACACCCTACTTATGGAAGCGATTATCCTGGAAGTGGAGCATTGCAGCATTAAGAACATCTGCATACGTACGTAGTGAAAGATTCCCCAATAAATGTTGACGAATCTTATAGTTCAACCCGTCAGTGAACATTAGGATTCTCCTCTCCTCAGTAGGTACTTCAGCTGGTACCAAATTAGTTAATCTCGTAAATTCTTCCTCATATTCCGCCACAGTTTTCTCTCCCTGTTTCAAATCAAGTAGCTTCCGCCTCATCTCTGTCTGGATGGCGGAAGGAAAATACTTCCCATCAAACCGTATCCAAAAGTCTTGGATAATCATTATGTCCCTCTCCTCCATAGTGGTCGTAGCTTCCCACCATTGCAAGGCTGCCCCTACTAGCTTGAATGTGGCTAGTATTTGACGTTGAACCTCAGTACATTCAATCATTCTCAAGTGCCGTTGGATATCTTTCTTCCATTGGCTATCAGTCACATCATCTGATCCTCCCTGAAACTCAGGTGGGCGCGCTTTCAGAAAGGCATCCCTAGCTCATTCCCATGCAGTAGGAAACACTTGCCCTCGCACGGGTGGCACAAACGGTGCCGGTGCAGGAGCCTGCTGAACAGCAGCTACAGCATCATTGACTGCCTGAGCGACAATTGCAGCAACTTCGATCGCAGTCATCGTACCCTGAGCTGGGGCGGGCTGAGGTGCACGTCGAGGAGGCATCTGAAACGAGAGAACACGATCAGTATTTGATATCTCAAAATAGCTGAAGATCGTAGGCGTAAATAGAAAAGCAATAATCCTACTCATAGGGCTCTACATCAAAGAACGCTAAGCTGAAGACACAATAAACCGTACAGATCCTAAAGGACACTAGAACCTGATGCTCTGATACCACCTGTAACACCCCGCCTAATTAAATATCGGGTGGCCAGTCCCATACCAAATTAAAACAGAATATACAGTTGGCTCATTCTTAGCATCACTGTCGAAAACATTTACAACTCACCCAATACCCAATTAAGCTGGTGTTAAAACTTTCCAAATTTTAAATTTCAACAAAACCATTTTTTATTTTAAGAATAACACAACACATTTTATTCTACAACACTGATAACCCAATAAATAACACAAAAGAATTTAAATGCAATTGGAATAAACATTCCCAAATAATATTAATCCATTACAGTAATACCATCAATAACAACTGTATTAAAAAGACCCGAATACAATAGTATTTGACCTTGATAGAAAAGATAACTGAATCCTTTGGGCGACATGCCCTAACTAAGAATACTGTGAATCAAAAGATGAACGGCGTCTAAGCAAAAACTCCATAGCTCCATAGTTCAACATAAACCGCTAAGGTTGGCGTCCCTGTTGCTGGACACCTGATATAGAAATACAATAGAAGAGAAAATATGCAAGAAAATGGGTCAGAGCCCGAATGTGTAGATGCTTTTTAAAACAGCAAGTATTTAACAAGTGCAATAAAGCATTTATTATGTACATGTTAGATCCAACTCTCACTTGCTATTCTCACCTCTCAACTAGAGTGCACACTTAACGTTTCCCATTAACCTCCTAGTTAATGGTTCCTCTTTTCTAGTCTCCATATTATAATTACATTCCCATATCATAATCCCCGTATGTCCCATACCATACGTCACATTATTGTTCATTTACATTTCTCATCGTTTCTCATTAACATGAATCATTTCTCATTAATATGAATTAAGATTTTTAATAAACATTCATTAACTTAATTCAATTATCTTTCTCTATTCACCGTTATCTACAATTATCACCGTAGATAGATTTAACCATAATAAATATCCATTCAATCATTTAATCCATTATATATATATTCATATATAATACGGCACCCCGATTCACAGCTGCGGTGCGATGCATTACTCTGCTATCATGTCCCATCATCGCAGGTCGCCGAATAGGGGACTAAAGGTTCGGTAAGATTCCACGAACCACAAACAACAACAAACAAATTGGAGGCGAACATAGTTCTCGTATCCACGGGTCACGCACATACCTACGTACCCATAGTCAGCGGACTTATCAACTCCCCGATAAGTCTTTCATAGACCTATGTTCTCGAGCGACAAATCAAAGATCCCATGGATTCATCAGGATATGACTACCCTCACGCGCAAACCCCCCACCGATAGCAAGTAAGCTAGGTATGTCATACACATAAATCGTCAATCAACCAAATAGGTATTATCATACCTATATATAATATCGATAAGGTAATATCACTACCCTAAGATATTTCCCATACGTATCATTATATCTCTTTTAAATTCCACGTATCATATCTTTACTTCATAATTTAATTATCCTCGCATCCTATAACATCTCTCCACTCCCGACATCGTTAAGGTTCATGCGCGGAGCGTCTCGCAAAGCGAAATCCAAACAAGGAACCCCTCCAATACACTACTACTTAACTTTGTCGATTGAGGAGGTCCGACAACTTCAACTATGCGATCGGGATAACCTCATACCTTCTTTCAACCAAATGTGTTCTAAACTCCCATCTCTATCCAGGATCCATACTGCTAAGCGCTCGTATTACACTTAGTCCTTGCACAATCAATAATGAGCTTAAACTCAGTCCTTGATGTTCAAATTGTAACCCTAAGGCTACCCTCACTCAAAACACATGATTCAAATAGGTTTTTCCTCAACATATATTCAGTAAGAAGTCACTAATATCCTACTGGTCCATAACATCATTTCTCCCGAATTACTACGAGTTTAGTTCTCCTTTTAATTAAGGTTAAAATCGATAGTTTCAAATCTCTTATAAACACATCTTCTTTCACTTAGGATTAAACCCTCTTGTAAACTTAAGGATACCCAGGTGTTATATTAAATCATCCCTACTGGTCCTATCTTTAATCCTCATACATCCCCATTTGGAATTTAACAAATGAATCTAGCAACCGAAATTCCATTCAATATAATTTTCATCATTTTAATCACTTGAATCCAAATCAAATTAATTCAAATCTTATCATGGGTTTACTGATATTTTCTAAGTCCCATAATATCCAAATAATCACCAAAGATCCACAAAAGTTTTTGGATAAGAATCAACATTTAAAAAGAAGCAACTTTACATATTCTGGGGAGGTCGATCGATCGAAGGCAGGGGTCGATCGATCGATCCCTCAGGTCACAGCTTGGTTTTCTGCATTTTCTGCAACTACGGGTTTAGCAACTTATGATCATTTAAACCTTCATATAAACATCCCAAATGACTTATAATCTTTACTACATGATATATCAACATATATGAACGATTTCCAATACTCTAAACATCCTAAAATCATCAAGGGATTGGATTAAAAAGCATGTTTATCTCCTCATTTTCCAGAAAATCATCAACATATTAACTTCAAGAACACTTCAATGGTTTTCAGATTTTTCTTCCATATATATATGATTATTTCGTGATTATTTTCATCCTACAACATAAGTTAAATTCCTATATCATTTCAGTTTCCAGAAATCCATTTAATACTCCATTATTTCTTCCAAACATGAATAATCTTCTCTTTTCATACTATTCTAACATGGACAATATACAAACTTAAAATTGCCATTATCAAACACTTGCCTTTACTGAAGGTCTGATCCTTTGGTGTAGTATATCTCAGTTGGTTGTCCCTTCTCCGGTCAACCTCCGGTGGTGGTTGGTGGTGGTGAACCTTGGTTCTTGTTCTTCTCCTTCCCAAGTGAACTCCTCTCTTCCCAAGCACCCTTTTACTCTCTCTAGGAAGATGGCTTCTCTACTTTGTGTACAGGAGATGAATAACCCCCATACACTTAATCTACCAATACTTATAATAGTTCAAAATCCGAAATCACTATTCATCCCCCCAAGAAAAATGACCAAAATGCCCTTTCGGGTTGTCTATTCATTTCCAAATGACCCGAGACTCAAAATTAACATCCAAATAGACTTTTTTGACTATTTCGAACCTTCCAGGCGCAACGACGTAGTCGAAATGACTATAAGGTCGATAGAAAATAAATTTCCTTTTTAATTTAATAAACTAGTCCCGACACGTCCCATACCGCGTCTGACTAAAAAAATAAATTACCGAATTTATATCATGTAGTCATATCAATGACATCACATTCATATATTACCTAAATATATTTAAGTAATATTCAGAATCATCCATTTTAATAACCACCGTCCGGATAAAACCCGAATGAATTAATTAATAATAAAATCCAATTAATCCATTAATTTAAAATATAACCCATTTTAAAAGTCATTTAAAATTACGGGGTATTACACCTGTCCTCAACGATCCTAGGATGGAAGAGCTTTTTTACAATGCATTAGAAATGTTTAATCATGAAGTTGATCATTTATCAAGTGGAAGTGTTAGAATGAGGAGCAATGACAATCATGACGAGACTAATGAGGAGTTAAAATATGAAAAATTACATGGCAGGGTGAGTCAACCATTGTACCTATCAAGTCCTGAGAAACATACAACGCTATATTTTCTTATCAAATTGAATAATATAAAGGTAAGATATGATTTGTCAAATGATAGTGTTAATTTTTTTTTTTTTTTGGGGGGGGGGGGGGGGTATTTAAAGATTTTTTCCCGAAAGGAAATACATTACCATCGAAGTATCCAACCATGAAGAAAATAATCAAAGAAGTTGGTCTAGATTATAATACAATTAATGCATGCATAGATAATCGTATTTTATACAGATAAGAACATGCAATGAAGGAAACATGCCCAATATGCACCCAACCCGGGTATAGGTTGGGAATAATGAGGAGGGTAACGTACCTCTGAAGACAGTTAGACATTTCCACTTGATTCCAAGGTTGAAAAAATTATTAACCATAACATGGATTGCAAATGTGATTACTTGGCACACTAGAGCGTAGTGTAGAACAAATGCTAAATGCCATTCTATTGGTTCATCTAATTAAAAATCTACTGATATGATGTGGCCAGACTTTTCGGTTAAAAGATACAATGTCTATCTTAGTATAACCACTGAGGGTTTTAATCCATACGGTATTCTCAACTCCAATTATAGTTTTTGGGACATTATTATTTCTCCTCTTAATATGGGACCGTCTTTATGCATGAAAATGGTTTTCAATGCTGTCAATTTTAATATCCGACCTAAATACTCCATGCAAAGACATTGACATTTTTTTAGATGAGTTAAAGGAATTATGGTTTCAATATGTAATGGAGTATGTCTCTTATAAGAAAACTAAATTTTCTTTGAGAGCGATGTTATATTGGGAAATCCATGATTTTCTTTCATGTGGAACTTTATTGGGTTGCACGATTGATGCTTATAAGGCATGCCCAGTTTATGTGGAAGAAGTAAAATCTGAACAACGTAATATTAGTAAAATAATCTGTTATTGTGATCATAGAAGATTCCTTCCTCACGATCACAAGTTCAGGGAGGACAAACGCAATTTCAGCAATAAGGTTGAACATCTCAAAGCTCCAAGAAGGTTATATGTTTGAAGGTTGAGAAGTAAGTGGAATCCGTCAATATGAGAATTGGTAAACAGATTTTAGGATTAAAAAGAAAGTGCAAAGGCAGTAAGGATGTGTTTAGAGATGTTACCACCATATGGTATCAAAGGTCTATTTGATTTGGTTTGCCATATTATAAATAACATAGTTACTCATAATCTAGATGTGTTTTATCAACCATTCTAGACATCAATGACAAAACCAAAGATAACAAAAAGGCATGTAAAGATATACATATCATGGGCATCAAGAAAAAGACGTGGATGGCAACAAACAAAATTTTAAGAAAAATTCTAAAACCAAAGGCTACACTCGCTCTGAAGAAATAGAAAATGAATGGTTATTTTGTATTTTTAAGGATCTAAAACTTACAATAAGTTTTTATTCTAACTTGAGTAATTGTATTAGAGGGGATCAAGTCATATGACTATCATGTAATTATACAACACTTGTTGTTATTGCTACTTAAAAACATTTATCCAAAACATATACTTATGAATAACCATTCACCGATTAAGTGACGCGGCCACAAATGTGTCTAGTGTGCGTGCTATTTAGGCTCAAGTACAAGCCTGGCACTCAAGTAATAATTCGATAATTCGGGTATCGATCCTCAGGGAAATAGGACGCTCGAGGTCGTAACGACGTTGGAAAGATAAGGGTAATCTAGATTTGGATCTAAAAAGAAGAAAAAGGTGATTTGGATTGCGAAACAACTACAACTAGATGCAATTTTGAAAATGATTAACTAACGAAACTACGACTGAATAAAATAAAACTACACTAATTAAATGAAAAACTGAAGACAATTAGATTAAAACTTTAACTATGAAATGAGAATGATAGGTCGGGTTACAATACCCCACACCCTAGCAATTCACTTCGTAGGATACTAGATTAGGAATTATAACCTCAAATGAACCCAGTCTTTAGTACTCCCAAGTATTACATATATGAGGGATCGTAGCCCACGGAGTATGTAAGCAAGAGACGAGTAAAGCAGTGTCACACTAACCAATACTTGCATCGTATTCTTAAGCATCCCGGTTACCTAGGGCAAACGAGATCAAAAATCCTACGATGGTTGCACCAGTTATACAAATGATTTATCTATGATTTTAATTCAAGCATCTATTTCCATTATTGTGAAATACATCGAGTGGGGTTCATGCACCCCAACCCTTAAAAACTTAGCCAGTCATATTAAAACAAGAAGAAAACATGCTCTTAATAAAAGAAGACATTTTAACTAACAACTTAAGATCAAGAAGAATGAAATTATTAACTAATGAATTAATTACAACAATAATTAAATCAAGAATTGGAACAAATGTACTTGGATTTCAGAACATGAATCAAAGCTAAATGACAAAACTAGGGTTCCGGTTGTTCTTCCTTCAAAACTAACTTCAAGGCTTATCTAAAAACGAATTAGAAGCTCCCCTAATGTCTCGGGGGAGTAAGAAATTTATATACTACAAAAAATACAAGAGTTGGAGTCATGCAAGACTCTAGCTTGAAGAAGATAATTCCAAATCTCGAACCCCGGATCGATCTGGTCAGGACATTTTGGATTGGTCTGGGTGATAACATGATTGATCCCTTTTTTTATTTCATCCGGATTGGTCTGCTAAACAAGCCTTATGTAGAAAATTTTGGGGGTCGGATCGATCCTTTTTTTAGGAGGACCGGACCGGTCCGGTAGATGCAACCTTATGCAGTGAATTTTGGTACCCGGATCAATCCATTTTTTTGTACCATCCGGATTGGTCCGAATATTGTTCTCAATTTCTCTTGATTTTCTCTTGATTATCTCACATCTTCGGGTCTTCATAACTTCTATTTCAGGACTCAGATTGGGATGCCGTTTCTTCCTACGCGCTCGTAAACTCGAGATCTTCGACTTTTATTTTGCATCCTCAATCGGATTCCTGGTGGAAATTATGATTTTTCCCTTTCGATTCGTCTTCTTCTTTTTTTCTTGCTTCCTCCAATTTCGTTCATTCTTTCATGTATTAAATACCTGCAAAATCAACCAGAAATACACAAAACTCGAGATACTTGTTAGACGAAGCCATTGGCAGTGATATGAGATAAATCAACTCGTTTTACAATGTTCGGGGTAATAAAAACTTCTAAATTAAGGGGTAAATTTGGAAGAATTTATTCCTAATCATTAAGCTTATTTTTTAATGTGTGGTGCTCTAAAATGATCAAGAGGAATGTTTTGGAGTCGGCAGAGAAAGCAATGTTTGAGGTTGTGTGTTTTGGAGAAATATTTTCCACCTGGATTTTTGTTATTTCCATCCACCTCATTATACACTTAGCAGAGGAAGTGTTTATTTATAGGTTGATAAGATATATGTTGATATATCCTTTTGAGAGGTAATTTAATAGTAAATGATTTGCTAACCCTTTTTTAATATACTTTTTGGTTTTTGTAATCAATTTACTTTTGATGTGTAGGTTGATGAAATATTACAATAAGTATAATCATAATAATAGATATATTAAAGGGAGCATTACAGATAAATATATTGTAGAAGAATCAACTCTCTATTACATGGAGTACATGTCAAACCTTAGTGAAGAAAATCACAAATATACTCATAAAGATTTTATCGATGAAGTTAAAGATGTTGAATGCAAAGGAAAGGGTCCAATAGAACAAGGGAATAATGTGAAGGTAACCCTATTGCAATTTGCACAAGCACGTATGTGTGTGTTACAACAATCAGATGGAGTGGAGGAATGACAGAAGTAAGTGTACTATTATGATTTAAGATTTGTTAATTATAGAAAATACCTCGTGTGTAGATTGGTGTAAGAAGTAGAATGCCTAAGTGTTTGTATTTTATTTGGTGTATTAAATATGATCTTCATTGGGAATCTACATATGGGCATAACCAAAGAGAGGCTACACTGAAAGAAACTGGTGAGGGATTTATCCCGTGGTTGATTAAGGAGGTTCGCTCTTAATTTGACTACATAATAAAATTATATATATATATATATATATATATATATATATATATATATATATATATATATATATATATATATATATATATAATTATCTTTTGTCACCTTTTTGTAGTTATTAAAAATGCGATTGACTGATCCCGCACTTTAGTGTTTAGAAAATGGGTCAATATACGATTTACAATCATATAAGAAGTATCAGGTGAATGGTTTTGGAATTTACAGAAGTGAGTATAATGAGTTGAGGGTAACCTAAACTAGAGGCATGTTAATGAGGTCCATCACGAATTTCAGGTCAAGTGAAAAAGATATGAATTATAAGGAAGCAGAGATAATATACTTTAGTATTGTTCATTGAAAAAACGTCGTATGCGACTCTGTGATACCGATTAAAAAATAACTCGCAAGTTTCCAAGAACCCTTATTTAATTAGCATCTACTTTTAAACCAAATAAAATCAATCCTTAAACATGCATCTAAATCAACCCATCAAATATAAAGTATGCGACACAAAGTTAAGGAAAAATCCCCGAAGGGCAAAACCTTTTATTTCTAGAACTTTAAAGAATTTACAAGACCATTGACTTACATACAACCTGATAATCGCCCACAAGTGTAACGCACGGTGTCTTCGGTAAACCTTCAAAGCAACGGCTAGAAACAGTGAGACACAGAAATACCCGCAGGTGTCGGTTCCTATGTCGGCGGCTGGAATTTTCCCTTTCCAGGAGGGAAGCAATGAAGAAGAGAACGACTTCTCCACAAGGGTTGAACAAACTCAAAGTTATGTTCTTGGGTTACCAAAAAGATTCACAAAGGATTGACAATTGTGTGAATCAAAACATGAGTCTTGGGACTCAAAAATATGAAGACTAGAGTAATTTGGACTCTCAAAAACGTCTTCTAAAGTCTTGCAAAACAACTCCCCCGAAGTTGGTATTTATAGGAAAAAATATGAAGAGTCCCATGTTCTTAAAACTCTAAAATTCTATCCAGCGTACAAAAAAAATAGCATTCTTTAAGGAATTTTCTCTATCTTCAAAAGGTCATAACTCCTTCACCGTAGCTTGGATTGAGGTGCCGTTTTTTCCAGTATTTTCGTTGCGGTGATCTCTTCAACTTTCCAGTTGACCAGACCTCTGAACTATGGATGTGAAATTACGAAAATGCCCTTGAACACTCCTATCGTGCCTTTTTTTCACTGTTTTGACTTCCCTTGCGTACCACTTGCATTAAGTCCCTAAAATCGTGGACCGTGAAGTCGTTGAGGCAGATGTGGGACATATTAATGGAGATGTTGAATGCTTGATTCCCAGAATTCGGATTGTGGCCGTCGAGTGACATCTTGAGGTGACGTGCCAAATGTAGCGGCGTACGACATACACAAATGAAACATGTTGGACATGAGAAAAATGTCCTTACATTCATGGAATATTTGAGTTAGATTATACACCTTTTAAAATAGTTGTTTTTTACTATGAGGGTGAGAGAGAGGACAAAGTATATGGTTTAAAAGTTGATATTGACTCAAACTTAATGATGTTAAACTTAAGTAACCTAAAGAGTAAGGATAAAATTGATGAAGAGCCATTCATTCTTGCATTCGAAGCATCTCAAGTGTTCCACTTAGAGGATTTTGAAGATGATGGTCATTATATAATTTTACATGCCCCGCAGAAATTAACAACAAGCATTGACAAAATTGAGGTTGCTACAATGTATTAGTTTATTCTTGAGGAAAAATCCAATTTGAAGAATCTCCTTCAGTATTTCTAGTTAAATATGAAACTAATTTTATAATTTTTGGTTAATATTTACTACTTTAATGATTCACTTATTATGTATACGGATTTTAGATATCTTTTCAAGATTTATTTTCTTGTGATCTATCTTGTCCAGATAGTGAATCCGATGAGGAGGAAGTCCCAAATTTTCACGAACCTGTTGGTGAACCAATCACTTACATTGAAACATGCGAGGAATGAACCAATTTGTTTTGCAAACGTAGCAATCCAAATGTACAACGAGTGGAGGCGGATCAAGGAATGCAAGCTTATACTAAAATTTTAAATTGAATTTTTTTATCTATTTTAATCTATTTAGTATGTTGTTTACTAGGTTAGTTTAGTCACCTAGTATCTTATTTTCATCTATTTTTATAATTCAATTCTTAGCATATTTGTATCCCATGTTTTCATGTCAGAGTGTACCGGCTCCAATTACCCGTGCATAATTTGTATTTGCACAAGTTTTAGTAAATTTGATAGGTGAAAATAATGGATTTGGACAGCTTATTAATGCAAAAATATTATGTTGTGATGATATCAACTAAATATTACGTTGTTATGATATGAACTTAATATCATGTCGTAATAATTTAGACAAATATGATATCAATTTTGTTGTAGTGATACTTATGCGGATTATTATGCATTTAGGTGAGACTATTTTTTAATTTAATTCATTATTTATATTAAATGGTATTTATGTAAATTATTAAATTACTCATATTCCAAATAGATTGATATTTTATTTCTTCATGTAATTTGAGAACACAAGTTTATTAGCCTGCATCGTAAATTGATTTTAATTTCAATAAAATGTCAAATGAAGATAATGTCTCTAACCCATATAATGGTTCAGATCATCTTTGGACTTTATAATTGCGGTTGAAATCAATCAACATAATTAGGTAGTAGGTAGTGAGAAACGTCGATTCATGGATCAATTTGGTAAAGTGGTCCAGGCGCAACTCCCAATATCGTATACTAATTGGCGCAAGGTTTTGAAAACATATAAGGATGATGTTTGGAAAGAAATGCAAGTAAGATTTCTTACATATTATTAATATGTTCATTATCTTTACTTTTGTATATCTTTACATGTTTCTTATAATTTTAAAATATCAATTGTCTTGTGCGAGAAAATATGGTGTCCCAGAGAGTTACAAGAGTAGTTGCTGCAAAAGTATGGACAACCAACTTGAAGCATACAAATCCACCATACGGAAGAACTATTATGATAAGTATTCAATGAATGTAGAAAGGTTGGCCAATCTTTCGCCAGGTGTTAAGCCGTAACAATGGAAAAAGTTTATGGGGCCTGAGAGTACAAAAGATGTAAAAAAAGAGAAAATTGGGGAATGATAATAGGGGAAAGATTGGTACCACTTACACAAGTGGGCGCAACGAAAATGGCCAAGTTGAGTACAATTGGTACGTACGACTACTATGTTTTACTTCTTTGTTTGACTAGTATTACCTTGAAGATAATACATGTTATATTTTTTTATTTATAGATAAGGGAATTGCATAAAAACCCAATGCATGTTGATGTGTGGATAGCTAGCCACATATGCAAAGATGGGTCTATCAAAGAGAGCATTGTTCCAATTATGGTGATTTTCTATAAATAGTGCATGTGGATTGGTACATGGAAACATTATACATTAAAATTATTAATCCCGACACTTCCACATATTTGACATTTCATATGATAAGGTGTTGGTGAAGAAAAAAGAATGAAAAGAATGTTTTAATGATACCACCAACCATTCAGAATCATTGAGAAATGATGCCTTGCCTGAAGTCTTTGGTGTTGACAAATGAGGGCGCACTCATGGTCTGGGTTTTATAGTTTTTCTATCACCTATCGAGGCTTCGGCTCCAATATTATGCTTGCTTGCAGTTGAAAAAGTTGATGGTAAGCAAATGAAAGGTTGGCTCGATACATTGGAACTTGAGACAAAAGGAATGAATAATAAACTAAGAAACATATATACGATGATAGGTATGGCATTGGAGAAGTCCTAATCCTCCCCGGCTATTCAAAAAAGTGCAAGTAATGGTACATTTTCATCGTTCAATGTAGAAAACTGTCCACTATAAGGTGTGTCTCATATGATGTAGAAAACTACCCACTAGAAAACTTCCAATTTTAAGTTAAGGTTAGCATGTTCGATTTGAATCGCATTTTGATTACTGAAATATGGAATGATAGGGAGGTAGTTATCACATTTGCTTGCCATTTTAAGTATTTTTCCTTTTTAATCTCCATAATGTATTCATTGCATGAATTCCACATGATAAAATTTTATGATTAACTAATATCGTTTATGTAATTGGATATGTGTCCTTTGTCGCAAATGAGCTGGTTATCAATTTTATGAGAAGGGAATCATTTTAGTTATGATCAAAATTTACACTGTAAATTTTAGTAATGGCCAATAACTGATTCCCCCTTAGTCGCAACAACAGTATATGTGTTTTCATCAAGCATTATCCCACCCTACTTTCTCCCTAAACAAAGCCTTGACATTTTGTCAACATGAAGTGCTTGACTTCCCCATAATATTTTTCTCTTTTCCTTTCGATTTTAGTAATTTCATGTGGTGTCACTAGTTCTATGGAGAAGTGCATTTTATCCTAACATTCAATTATAAAACCAAAGTGCAAATGTATTTGTGTTCATGTGAAAGTGAATAGTCTAGTTATGTTTCCATCAGGTCGACATTAGAAGGTGAATGTGGGGTCTTGGAGGCTAATCTGTATGCAAGGAGTGTATTTGGAGATGATGGTTTGGTAAATTTGAGCATTAAGAAGCAAGAAGCCGATGGTTAGTTGAGTGGATATATACGGATAAAGATCAAGACTCAGGGAATCGCTATATATTAATTATGAAAAAATTGGTGAGTATCCTCCACATTTCCTTGTTAAACATTGTTTGAAAAGTAATCCACAGTAGTCTATCCTACACTAGTAACATTAGTGATAAACCCATCACCTCTTTAGTCTTAAAGGTTTCCCCTTATTAATCCAATTTTGTCTAGACTTTTTTCTAACAATTTTATAAAATCTATTTTTTTAGAAACTGCAATTTATATTCATTCATTTGGAAATTCTTAATATCTATCATCTTGTTGTGCTAACAATAGTTATATAGTAACAATCAAGCTACTTATCATTTCAAATTATGATAAAAATCCTCCCCCCCCCCAATTATGTTTATCCTTAAAGTATGTGTTGATGTTTTTAGTGCATCTCATTTGCTGAATTTTATCCATTAGGCATAAAAATAAATGTTATTATTTGAACTTGTCCCTGGTTAGCTCTATGTTTCAGTTCATATGTAATTTTGTATGAAGTGTACCACACTACACAGTTTCTTGATGCCTTAACTCCACTACCTTTATAATTTTTCTTTGATCTTCTAAAATAGTTCTTTTTTGGTTATTTGGGCTTGAATGATGTTTCAATTAGAGATTCTATTCATATTATAATTTTTTGGGAGCATAGATAAACACTATGTGAGTAGGTTACTACAGATCTACGCATTTGGCAATTGACACCGCAAACTAATAAGATAACAAATGATCGTAAGCTTCAACAATGAAAATTGTCAAGAAACAGTTGATATACTTTGTAATCCTGATATTTAAATCATAAATCTATTTTTGACTAAACCTTAAATATTTATTAATTACTAACTATCAATGTAGCTTATATTTATGATTGATCGTTATTTCCTTGGTGCCTATACATTTTGTTTTCGTGTGTGCAATTAGTTTCATGACTCGTGAGAATATTTCCATTTTCATTTCTAGATATCAGTGACATCGACATTTAATACACAATGCAATTTTAAATTAAGTAGATCGTATTTACGACTAAGCGAACCATAAAAGAAGCACACAATGTATTTTTGTCAAAGAATGGAACGCTATTATTACATCGATGATATTTTAACAGGAAATGAGGTTACAATCCATTCACTTTTTTATATCCATGCTTCTAATTCTGATAAATATCTTATTATAGCATTCAACTTTGTTTTGCTCTTGCTCACTTCTTGAACCAACTGTATTTCGCAAGGCAATTCAAGTGATGATACATACAAGATGATTTATAAAGAATTAGAGGAAGAAGACAGTTTAATGACTTGACTCTAATGATCATGTTTTTTAATTTTAGGCCAAACTAGGTTTATAAGTATAACTACCTTTCTGGCTTTCTTATGAATTTCTTTTGAGACAAGAAGTATCCATTAATGTTCTTCCTTAATTCAATAAAAAGTAAAGTGAGAAATAACTCTGCCTTTCTTTTTTGTTCCCATCAAAATATTGATAGATTTTCATCCCCCAAGGAGCTTAGTAATATAGTGTTTGTAGCCTTACAACATAACTTCGTGTTATAATTTATTTGACAGATTCAGGATATAGTTGTTTTGCCTCAGTGTATCACTTAATAATTTGTTTTCATTCATTTATTTATATCTTCCATGTGAGACATGTTAGAATTAATATTTAATTATTTAATAATTACAAAATTCGGTCAAATTTTGTAATTATAAATTAAATAAATTAATAATTTATCCTAATTAGTGTGGTCCAAATAAGAGGATGAATTGGATTAAATTAATGTATTAATCTTAGAAAATTGTTATTCCAAAGGTCACTTGAAAATTTTGGTATATTTGTGAGTCCCTTTAGCTACTTTGGTGGATGGTAGATGAAGAGTTTTAAGGGAATTTCGGGTTCCATTCCACCCTATATATAGTGAACCAATCTCCACTATTTGGTACACAATAACACATAAAATATATTTGGACTAGGAAGGGAAAATCCTGATTTTCTAAAATTTTCATATTTTGGGTTTCCAGTTGTTTTCCAAGAGTGATTCTGGATCATTTGGGAGGAAAAGATAAGATATTGAAGAAGGAACAACAATGAACTTTTAGGAAGTTGTTCTCAAGTCACGTCAAGGACTACAAACAAATCAAAGCTTCATGAAAAAAGGTATTTTTCCATATAATTTGTAGTTAAAAATGAAATTGTGATTGCATGATAATATTGAAGGTCTTATAATAATTAGTTTCATGTTATAAATAATTCTTATTCATATTGCATGTGGTATGAAAGCCTAGTTTAAATATTGTCATGCTACCCCTTTACGGAATTCAAATGATCATACTATATATATTGTTAAACCCAGATTTTTTTGAATAATTCCGCACTATTTGTTTACTAATTTGTTTATCATGATTAGTATTATTTTCGTGATAATGTTAACACTGATTTGGTTATCATAATTAGTAGTGTTACGTGTTAATTTTTAAAATTGATTGAGATTTATCATGATAATATGTACATATGTATTACATGTTAAATTATATAAGAAATTGTTCTTATGGAACATAATTGATTATGTCAAATTGTTAAGAATTTTTTTGATTTTAATAAATCTAATTAAGAACAGTTTTAAATCTGATTAAAATTAGTTTTGTTTGTTTGATTTTAATAAATCTGATTAAGAACAGTTTAAATCTCATTAAAAACAGTTCCGTTTGATTGGTATTAATCAATCTGTTAAAGAATGGTTTTATTGTTTGATTTTCAATTTGTTAAGAATTCCTGTTTGATTTTTAACAAATCTGATTTAAAACATTCCTGTTTGTTTTGATTTGTTTAAAACATTTTTTAATTGTTAATCAATCTGTTGCACATAATTCTATTTGTTTAACATATCTATTGAAAATCTGTTTAACAAATATGTTGAAAACAGTTTACGTGTTTAACAAATTTGTTGGAATTTATTTTTGTAAAACAGTTAAAAAATTCATATAAAATAGTTTCATTTGATGCACTGAAACCAATTCTATGTCGCTTTGATGTCATTTTAATGGTTACCTAATCCGTTTCAATCAACACTACAAATTTCAAGAAATTTGGGAACAAAAAAAATTTCAAAAAGCGCTTGCAGAGAATAGTGTTTTTACCCCCGAACTTGCTCCGAATGTGATGTAATTTGGTAATCTGATTGGAAACTGGCTAGAGACTGATTTTCACAACCTTTGGTCATGATGTAAACTGTTTTAGGCAATCCGAGGAGTTCAAAACCCAAAATTTGCCATTTGTGGAAATAATCTCGAGGGCCATATCTCATTCCATAAAATTTATTTTTGAATTCCGTCGAAAGTTTTGAGATTCTGGAGTAATTTTCTTTAGATTCATGTTACTAAATCAATTTTTCCATTTGTGGCAAAATTTCATGTTTTTATTATACAAGTGTTGTATCTAGAACCGTTTTATAAACCTTGTTCTAATGATCCTGTTTTAGATGAATATTCGTGCCAAACACAGCACAATATATTTCATATAATAGGATATTAGACTTGTATAAATTTAATATTCATATTTTTATGAGTCTCGTGCCAAACACAGACCAATCATTCATAACATTGAATATTAAATATATTATAATTTTTTTAATATTGATATTTTTATGAGTCTCGTGCCAAACAGATGCCAATGATTCATAACAGCGAATGTTAAAAATATTATATTTATTAAATTTAACATTCATATTTTTATAAGTCCCATGCCAAACATAGGCCAATGATTTATAACATTGAATATTAAATATTATTGTTTTGATATTTTGATTAAAGCGCCTCGTGCCAAACACATGCCAATGACTCATTACGAAAAATGTCAAATTTATGTTTATTCTAAAGTTTGTTGTTATAAAGATTTAATCAACTTTAGAATTATTAATTGAATATTGAATTGTCCAATAATTCGTTTGTTAAATCAAAATTTTCTATATTAAAATTCCATTAAAAATTATTTTGCTTTTATGGTTTTGTGATTTAATAAATATTAAAGGTCAATTTATGACACAATTGTTATAATTCTGCCATCAAAATTTGACAATTTTATATATTCATTTCCTTGCAATTTTATTTATGGGTGTTATTTTTAATTAGATTGAGCATTTTGTAGCAAATATTAACCTGTTTTCTCAAGCCTCAACCTTTACGAATTGGACGGAACTAATCTGTCGGAATGGTGCGAGCAAATTGAATTTAGCCTGAGTGTTATGGACATTGATATATAACTTCTTACTAATGAACTCGTTGCTATTCCTGAACAAAGCAAAGAGGATGATGTGGTAATTTACAATACATGGTTGAAATCAAATAGGTTATGTCTGATGTTTATTAGAATGTGCATTGTAATAAATGTGAAGACCTCCCTACCTGAAACCACCAACGCAAAAGAATATCTGACAAATGTTAAGGATAGGTTTCGCACTGCTGGAAAATCCCTGGCTGGGAAACTTATGTCCGACTTGACCACTATGCGGTTCGATGGCACTAAGACCATGAATTCCCACATTATTGAAATGACCAACATTGCTTCCAGACTAAGGACTTTAGGTTGTTCAGTGGACGATTCTTTCTTAGTCCAATTTGTCCTAAACTCCCTGCCTTCTGATTTTGGGTCTTTCTAGATACATTACAATACCATAAAAGATGAATGGAATGTTAATGAACTGCAAAGCATGTTAGCTCAGGAAGAAGGATGTCTCAAGTAGCAAAATGGTAAGGTGCCTAAATTGCAAGTGGCAAATGTGATGGATAATAAAGGAGATGGTGAGAAAAAGAAAGGAAATGGGATAAGGTGTGGTCTTGGACCTTCCAACGATGAACCTGGTCCTTCCATCCAAAATAAGGAAAAAACAACAGTCACATGTCACAGGAAGGGTCATATTCAGAAAGACTGCATTAACTGAAAAGGTTGGTTTGAAAAGAAAGGTACACATTGTGCTTATGCCTGTTTTGAATCAAACTTAATTGATGTTCCTTTCAACACATGGTGGATTGATTCTAGTTCTACATGTTATGGTTCAAATACTATGCAGGGATTCCTTTCAATCCGGGAAATAAAGCAAAATGAAGATTTTCATTACATGCGAAATCGGGCCAAAGCAAAAGTTGAAGCTATTGGAATTTGTTGTTTAAAATTACAATGTTACCTTTATTTGGAACTTGAAGACAATCTTTTTGTATCCACTATTTCGAGAAATTTAATTTCGTTATCTAAACTCTCAATAAGGGACTTTTCTTTTAGCTTTCAGAATAATGGTTTCAGATTATATCAGAATAATTCTGTTTTTGGATCGGGTTTTTTGTCGAATGGTTTGTTTCAAATTAATCTTGATCCTCATTTTTTGGAATCTTTATTGTCTCTGCATAGTAACATTGGAACTAAACGCCCCTCATTTAATGAGCTTTCTGCTTACTTGTGGCATAAAAGATTAGGACACATATTCAGAGAGAGAATTTAAAGGCTTATTAAAGAGGGAATTATCCCTAATCTGGATTGGTCTGATTTTAGTGTATGTGTAGAGTATATTAAGGGTAAACATACCAAACATATAAAGAAAGGAGCCACAAGAAGCACCCAACTTCTTGAAATTATACATATAGATATTTATGGTCCTTTTGATGTTCCTTCTATCGGAGGAGAAAAATAATTTATCACTTTTATAGATGATTTTCCCGATATTACACATTGTATTTGTTACATGATAAAGCTCAATCTGTTAACGCGGTTGAGGTTTATATTACAGAATTAGAACGACCATTGGGAAAAAAGGTAAAAATCATGATAAAGCTCAATCCGTTAACGCGGTTATGGGAAATATAATGAATCGGGACAACATTCCAGTCCTTTTGCTAAACTCGTTAAATGTTTGGGTATTTGTGAACAATACACAATGCCAGATTCACTTTGGAAAAATGGTGTAGCTGAACGGTGCAATCGTAATCTTATTGAAATGGTTAGGAGTATGATAACTATAACTAATTTACCTATGTTTTGTGGATGCATGCTCTTATGATTGCTGCTCATATCTTAAATAGGGTTCCTAGTAAGGCAATTTCAAAGACTCCTTTT
Organism: Sambucus nigra; assembly: GCA_949130495.1. Taxonomy (NCBI): domain Eukaryota; kingdom Viridiplantae; phylum Streptophyta; class Magnoliopsida; order Dipsacales; family Adoxaceae; genus Sambucus; species Sambucus nigra. The sequence continues at coordinate 91,031,780 of OX422216.1, read as the reverse complement.
GAACGGTGGAAAGGTTGAAAACCCTCTTTAAGTCATTTCGTGTTTGGGGATGTACAACATAAACATGCAAAATTGTAATCCTATTAATGTTCCAATTCTAAAAGAGGGGAAATTTAGTTTAAGTCAATGTCCCCAAACTAAATTAGAAAGGGATCACATGAAAGGTGTACCATATTCTTCTCTTGTAGGGAGTTTATTATATGCAAAAGTTTGTACTCGACCACATATTAGTTTTTCCATTGGGATGCTAGGTAGATATCAAAGTAATTTGGGTGACTTCCATTGGAAGGTTGCAAAGAAGGTGTTAAGGTACTTGCAAGGAACTAAAAACTACATGCTCACTTATAGGAGATCCAATCACCTTGAGGTGATTGGTTATTCAGACTCAAATTTTAGAGGATGCCTTGATAGTAGGAAAAGAACTTCGGGCTATGTTTACCTTATGGAAGGAGGAGCCATTTCATGGAAAAGTGCTAAACGGAGTGTCATCTCTTCTTCAACTATGGAGGCTGAGTTTGTGGATTATTTTAAAGCTACAAATAATGGGTTGTGGCTGCGAAATTTTATTTCAGGACTTAGTATTATGGGTTCAGTATCTAAGCCACTGAAGATTTATTGTGATAATGTCACAGTAGTCTTCTTTTCAAAGAATGATAGATATTCAAAAGTAGCTAAGCATATTGAGATGAAGTATCTATCTGTCAAAGAAGAAGTTCACTAGCAAAACTGTGTCAATTGAACACATTAGTACTAGTGTTAATATAGTTGATCCTTTAATGAAAGGACTATCTCCGAAGATATTTTTGCAACATACTAAAGAGATGGGTCTCGAGTAGTTATTTGTGTAATTTCTATTTGCTTAGTTATTTGACACAACTTTTGATATCAATAAAGTGTTTCTGAATTCTAAATTTCTGTCTTAATTGTATACATGCATGCAAATGTGATAGAAATAGTCTTTTATAAAGACATTATGATATCATTATGATAACTCACATATTTATCTTTATTAAGTATGACATTGGTGGCGTGGTACATTGAAGGAACCATACAATTGAATTAGTGTGGAACCGTAATGACTCACACTAATAAAGTATTTAGTTAAGGTTTTTAATGATGTTCTAAGATACTTGCGCAACTTATGTTAATCGATTCGTTATGTATAACCTTATTAGGACCAAGTTGGAGACTGTCAGAATTAATATTTAATAATTACAAAATTCGGCAAAATTTTGCAATTATAAATTAAATTAATTAATTATTTAGCCTAATTAGTGTGGTCCATATAAGGGGACAAATTTAATTAAATTAATGTATTAATCTTAGAAAATTGTTATTCCAAAGGTCACATGACTTTTGGTATATTTGTGAGTCCCTTCAGCTACTTTAGTGAATGGTAGATGAAGAGTTTTAAGGGGAATTTCAGGTCCCCTTTTACACTATATATAGTGAACCAATCTCCACTATTTGGTATACAATAACACATAAAATATATTTGGGATAGGAAGGGAAAATCCTGATTTTCCAAATTTTTCATATTTTGGATTTCGGGTTATTTTCCAAGAGTGACTTTGGATCATTTTGGCGGAAGAGATAAGAGCTTGAAGAAGGAACAATAATGATATTTTAGGAAGATGTTCTCAAGACACGTAAAGGGCTACAAACAAATCAAAGCTTCATGGAAAAAGGTATTTTTCCATATAATTTCTAGTTAAAAATGAAATTGTGATTGCATGATAATATTGAAGATCTTGTAAGAATTAGTTTCATGTTATAAATAATTCTTATTCATATTACAAGACATAGTGGTTAAAAGGAATTGCTCAATCTAAATTTTAGTTTTATCTAATTATCCTAGGTTTTTGGCCTTTCAACTGTTAAGCCTCACGAATTTACTTAGTATGGATTGGGTTTCCTAGAGAAGTTTGTTGGGCTTGGAGATATCTATGCGGAAGAGACTCGAGAAAAGATCAGAGTTTTGGTATGTATAACGAGTCCAATCAGTTTTAACATTATATTTTTTTTAATGTCACACCATATTCCTCTTTGTAGTTTTGGTGAATTTTTAATACCCGCATTGATTTGATAACTATGATCTATTTGTTAGCAGTCTTAGATATTGACAAAATTTGGACATTTACATCTGACAGGTAATACCTAAAATTTGCATGTTTTTATGTTTCAATCCTCTGAGGAATCCAAGGAACTCACATCATTCACATTATGGAGTTATGTATCCATCCCTAGGTTATTTCAATAAAACCGTCATAATATTTTGGAGTATTATAGCCATCAATATTCTTATATTTGTATAAAGTACAACAATATTGCATATGGTCTCCAAAATCACAAGATCCATTGCGGATTTTAGAGTTCAAATTTATAGTCTCCGCCCTTCCCTACGGATCCTATTCTGCCTATGAGCCTCTCCCACGGATAATCTCTTTGAAACCAGCATAGCATATCTTGTTATCTTTCTTGGTTTAGTCCATTGAAACTGAACATTTCCTCTTGTCAACTACATTAATAAGGAACATAGTTACTGATATTATTGTATTATGAGATACTTCAATCTGTACATAGACAAAAAAGAATTTTGAAATTATGTATTGTGGTGATTTTGGATTGAGTGTGGTTGCATGCAATGAATAGTTTTTATTTTTTATATTTTAATTTAAGTTACGGTTTATAACACTTACACAAGGACTTTTTTTACACATGAGTCTTTTCAAGTGTTATGAACCATTACAAAAGGAGCAAACATTTTTTCATCGGTAAGTGTTCATAACTCTTGGAAAATAAAAAGGTTACAATATATTGCAATGATTTTGAACCGATCGGATTTTAATATTTTCAATGGTTTTGAATCGTTATGATTTTTTTATTTGTAATGGTTTTAAACCGTTACAATTATTTAATTTGCAACAGTTTTTCATCGTTAAATTTTTTTTTGCAACGGTTATCCAAGACGGGAAGCATTCGCAATAAACCGTTGCAAACGCCAATTTGCAACGATTTTGAACCATTGCAAAATATTTACAATTTGCCAATTTGCATCGGTTTTGAACTGTTGCACATGCCATTTACAAAGGTTTAAAACACTTGCAAATTATCTTTTTTGGTGAAGTGATATACAAGTTATATTAATAAATATTGTAAATAAAATGGAATAACTTATCAAGTTACTTGTCCATACCCACCCCAATCTAATGGCGTGGCTGAAAAAAAATATAGATTCCTTAAGGATATGGTAAATTATATGTTAAGCATTCGGGACTACCAACTAATATGTAGGGTGAGGGTTTACTAGGTTGATGCATATTTACTATATATGAAAGTAAATATCATCAGGTTGCATGTTTTATAGTGTCATCTATTTTTAAATGACTCTATGGTTTAAATGAAATGGGAACTGGAAATAAATTATAAAATTCCCGGATGCCAATTTAGAGGTCGCAGTTAGTCCCAGAATGTCCGAGACAGTCAAAATAAGTGCCATATTGTATTTTTGGGTTTTGGGCACTTTTACCTGGTTTTAACTTAAACGTGTATTTGGGAGTCATTTTAATGTGGTATTAACCACTTAAGTTGGAGACTTTAGACTTAAGCCATAATTTTAAGTCTTGCCCCTTATTTCATTCCCTCATTTCATGTCTTCAAACATAGAGAGAAAAGGAGAGAAAGAGAGGGGAAGAGAAAAATGGAGAAATGAGAGAGATTTGGAGATTGAAGATTTGGATTGCTTCTACCCAAAAGAAATCTGAGAATTCAACTCTAAGGCAAGTTTTCTACTTGCTAATATGTGATTTAAGATGAATAATTTGTGTGATATTTATGTATTTGCATTTGGGTATCAAAAATGGAAAATATGGTATTTAAACCTAAATTTTGGTTTTGATGATGATATTGTGGATTTTAATGGTTATAAACCATGTAGGATAATCTTTGGGTAGATAAATGTTGTTGGTTGTGTTTAAAATGGAAGAGATTTGAGGTTTGGGAAATTTCGGGTTCATAACCCTTAAAACAAAACTTGGAAAATTCGCAGTGGTGAATCGATTCGGCATGGCCGAATTGATTCGCTAGAGGGGCAGTGTCCAGGTCTGAGTGGACCGAATAGATTTGACCTAGCCGAATCAATTCGGCAGTTATGCGGAAGTCAGGTTTTCCTGACCGAATCGATTCGGAAACCCTGCACTTTTGAGTGATTTTCTTAGTTTAGTTCCTATTCATTTTCTTTAAGTCTAGGTCCAAGGAACCTTCTTGAATGAAGTAAACTAGGTGTCCTAGAGTTTTAATTGAGTTAGTTAATTACCCTACACTAGGAATGGGGTATGTGGGGACTTTTTTGGGAATACGCCAATTGATGTTAGGGCACTCTTTTCTTATAGTTGATTATTATTAAACTAGGAGTCGTAGTGTTATGTTCGGGAGAATTTAGAGGCTCCATTGAGCTATGTCAATCTTGACGGTTTATAATAACACCATAAAAGTGTGTTGGGAGAATGAATTGGAAGTTTATTCATTCCTTTGAGGTATGATAGTATTGGGGTTTTAAAATAACACCCTAAAATGTTTGGAGGTAATTAAGAGTTTATTTACTCCTTTGAGGTTGTAGCAATGATATAATTTATCGTATGGCTCCGGATAATAAGTTATATTATTTACAAAATGTAAATGATAATGGTTTCGGATGAAATGAATCCTACATATGAATAATGGTGAATGAAAATGAAATGGAAATGGTAATGATGATGGTAAATGATAATTCACTTAACCATGAATATCGTAAATGATAATTTACTTGATTTTTGAAAATGGTATATAAAATGGTTTAAACACACCCTCTCTAAAATGACATCATAAGGGAAGTTCGCACGTGAGGTGAAGCCCCCTGGCTAATGAATGTAGGGTGGATATAGTCCTAGGCCATGTGAACATTTGTGTTGTATATTTTTCTGTGATGGGTATGTAATTTCGGGTGTGGTTATGACTACCCCGCAGGCACATGGCCTCTTCTCGACGTTTTACGTCATAGGTGCCCAGGTTGTCTTGATGATAGGACCTGGAAGATGATGGTCATTTAGGGGCGCACACAGTGGGAAACCCGGACGGGTGGTCTTAGAATCGTTATATGTATGTAAATATAACTATTCATAATTAAGTGGGACTTGATGTATGAGATATGCCATAAAGAGCATAGTGATTTGCCACAAAGAGCACATTGAAATGGCACAAATAGCATTTGAAAATGACTATTTTCCTGATAAGGAAAGGATTTTTTCAAAATATAAAGTGAGATAAAAATGCCATAAAGAGCATAAGATTGTGATTATATATATATTTCCTGTTAAGGAAAAGATATATTAGATAATTGGTGCATATGACGAGAGTTTTAGATTAACGTTACTCATTTTATTTTCCTGCTTCGCTTATTTTTTAAATTGTGTAGGTAGATTCTTATTTCTCTTTCATCATGATTTATCATTCATAACTGTCATACTTTTTATTCATCTGGTAATCATATAGAACGGGGCCCTGACCCGTTCATATTTCATGTTGTGCTTGCATCTTATATACGCTCAGGTACTCCACCGCAAGGATGCCTGATCTGACTTCCTATCCCGGTGTCTTTGGCGAGCCGTGATGCTTTGTGGGTATTACGAGACATTTTGAAATTGATGCCGTCATCCTTGCACTCTAGTTAAGATCGGGTCTTTTTACTCGGGCGAGAGGCCCAAGCTTTTGTACATGATTAATGTAATGTACTAATTAATTTAATGAATTTGTTTAATTTTATTGTATAAGGCTGTGACCGACAGCATATTCGGTCCCTTATTGTACATTTGTGTGTATGTAATATAATTTCGTCTGGATTTCCACTTTATTTTATTGGGTTGTTAAGCTATTTTCTTTTATAAACTTTAAAAATCAAAATTTTTGGCGACCCGTCTTTCTGAAATAAGGAGCGGTTATCCCGTATACTTTCTATTTTGTTGTGATGCTGAGAATGATTCCATCCATGATTCCGTCATTTTGGAGTATCGGGCTGGCCACCCCCTATTTCGGATGTCGGGTTGTCACAGATGGTATCAGAGGATCAGGTTCTAGAGTCCTTAGGAATATGTGTGAAAGCTTTACGCTTTTCGCGTTGCTTTTGATTGGACATAGAGACTTAGGATTAAGATTGTTCATTTCTCTTGTGAGATCTCGTTCTTCTGTCATGAGGTAGAACTTATATAATATGTTGCGCGTTCGTGTGAGAGTGGTAGGTCAATTGAAGAAGAGTGCCAGGGAAGGTTGTGGTGAAGGCGTTGTGAAATGGAATTACTAAGAACTGTAATTTATGGTCGGGGGTGAGGACCGCGTTGGAGGTCGCTCCCCTTTTGTATCATTTTCATATTTTACTACTGCGACAACTAATTACGGTAGATCTAGTTTTCCATGTACCGCTAGAAGTAGAGGGTGGTACAAAGCTTGAGATTTCAAGCGATGTTAAATTGAAGTGGAGAAGTGCCCAGAAGAAGGATGGAGGAAAATCCTTCACCCGTAGGAGTAGTGTTGAAAAGGGGGGGGGGGGGGTAGTCACCTTATTTGTGGGCGCAGAAAGTTTTGCCCAAGGAGGAACCCGGTAGATACTTTCTATAGTAAGTTTCTCTGGGATAACTAGAAGGAGGAGAAGGTAGATTCTCAAATGTTCACGCGAGGCTCGGTCAGAGGCCAACATGTGAATAAAGAATGGTGCGTTAGGGAGATCGTACACTAAAGAAAGGTAGATATAAGGAAGAGCACTCCAATGGAATGATAGGCTCCAGAATAAGTGTCGTTAACACTTCTGATGGAGCAGTGATCATGAAACCCCATTGGCGGACATCCGCCTGGGGAGGTTTCATTGAACTGAGGAAGAGGAGGCCGAGAGCATGTTCTCTTTTACTGAGAAAGTAAGAGGGACTACGTGGGCAATTGTTTGGCAGCTAGGGGCAGAACAATGGTTATGACGTGGAAGAACCACGCATCTTCATTATGTTTATTTAGAGATCAAGGGCAAGAATACATTTCCTAGCTGGGGAGTTAATGGAAGCAATGTTGGTTCGTATAAGACTCGAATATGGAGTCTGAGAACCATTGGTATGGACCTGGAGTGATTGGCATAAAATGTTGGCGGTAATTCCACCTTATTAGTGGGTGGTGTATTCCTTAGGATAAGATAGGGTAGTATTGTGTTTACTCTAAATTCGGGTGTGTATCTCGAGCTTGTGGTAATATTGACGCTATTATAGATAGAATAATTATATGACTTCCGTGGTAGAGAAGTTTTATATTTTCCTTCACTCGTTATAAAGCGAGTGATGATATATTTTCTTTTAAGTTCTATGTACGTTATGTACTACTTGTAGGATGTGTACTATACAAGTAAAGATATCTTGGTTTGATTGGGGTGATAGCAAGCAATTAAATTGCGAGTCTATCCTACTTCTAGTTTCAGGGCGGAACTAGTTGTCCTATAATATCTCTCCTGGATACAGGTTGAGACTTTATAGGGGTGGTTGAGGTAAGTATGGGGTTTTTATTTCTTGTGGTGTATCCTGCATGTGTGTTTGGTTGTTTGTTTGCATTGTATGTGATTGATATGCCTTATCTCCACGACTAACAAAGTTGAGTAGTAATGCATAGGAGGGGTTCCTTGTTTGGATTTAGCTTTTGCGGGACGCTCCACGCGTGAACCTCAACGACGTTGGAAGTGGAGAGATGTTGTTCTTTCTTCTTTTAGTTCATTCCATTTTATTTTATTTTATTTTGTTGGTAAAGATATGGGTTGAAAGGTTTAGCCGAGAATCACGTAGAAGAGTGATTAAGGGCTATAAAAGTGCGAGATAGACGCACTGTATATAGTTATATCCTCTGATCGATGTGAGGGAGACTGAGATATGAAGTCGAATTGAGACTTCTGGTTATGCCTTGATAAGAAGGCTATTTGAAAAGATGTATATATGTTATGGGATAAAATTTGTAAGACTTCATAGAAAGTGAATGTCTGATTAATTGAAATCTTTAAAGATGCAATGGTAATATATATATAGAAGTGGAATTTTATTAGTAAAATTGCAAGTTAAAATTTACCGATCCCGATCATGTGTTTTAGACCGTCATATCTTGATGACCGACGATGCGAGGTAGTAGTGTAACGGGAGGGTTCCTCATTTGGATTTCGCTTCGGCGAGACGTCCCACGCATGAAACCGAGCGAATGTCGAAAGTTGAGATAGGTCTTGGACACTAGGAATATACTTAGTATTATATGTATACAACTTAGATTGGATATATATAGATCGATCTTAGATTTATTAGGATGTAAGGCCTTTAGGGCATGTGGTGTTCATTTAGGAAGGTTATAGGGAGTTGACCACAAATATGTTGTGGGTTAACCCTTAGGGGGAGTAGGTCCCTAGGAACGAAAAGTATGGAATCTCGAGAAATTTTGAAAGTTAGACCGAAGGAGATGAGACCTCTCCTAGTTAAAGTGTTACATTGGTAACCTAACTTTTGGGGAGTTAAATGTATGAATTAACTTCTACTCTCGAGTCCATGTGGTTAAGTTCGGGGGTGGATTTAAGGAACAAGCCTCTGCCAGGATGGGGAGTAATAATATTGGATCATGGATCCATTGGTTATGCGTCTCACAGACTTAAACTTGTGGGGAGTATTATCCCATGCGTGATTTAGAATTCATGGAAGTAGCAATCGCCTTAAAGTGATGGAGGCACTACTTCCCGGGCAGGAAGTTGGTTTTTCTCGCGAGCAACAAGTTGTTGCAGTATGTCATGGGGGAAATCGAGTTGGTGTATGAAGTTCTTAACGGACTATTTATTGCATTTTCTCATTCGCTAAGGAAATGCAATTGGGGTAGTAGATGCGTCGAGTAGGAAACCCGTCGGAGAGATTTGTGATGGCATCGAAGGCCAAATGAAGCGAGCATGACTAGGAAGAGCAAGAGCATTTCGGTCTATAATTGACCATTTCACCTATCGTGTGAAGAAGAGTAGCGGTGGAATGAAGAAGGGTATATTCATAGACGTTTGCATTGAATTGCTGGCACCAAACTGGTCATGATCCTATCTACGAAAATTGTTGATCGTTTGACCAAACCGTTTCTTTTTCGGACATTGCGGGCGGACAATATGTAGAAAAGTACGCCCCGCTCTTTGTGGAGAAATGGTAGAACTGTAAGAGGTGCCTATTAAAATAGTGGTGCACCGAGATTTGAGATTTGTGTCGAAGGTTAGATAAGTTTCCATGAAGTAATGGGAACTGTATGGAGATGGCGTATATCTTACCACCCTAAAGTGGATGAATGAATGGAGGAAGTTGACTTAATGCCGAGAGGCATACTTCGAATGTATGCCTTGGGACAAATGGATGGACGGGAGCAATGACTTGTGTGGATGGAAATTTTTCGTACAAGAATTTGAATCGTTTCCTAAGGTATGGCTCTGTGAGTGGACTCGTGTAGCCGGCTGAGAAATTTCATACTCGTTGAATAAGGCTAGTGAACAATTGGTTCCTTGGACTTGTAGCGGTCCTGGAACAATTCCTTAATGATTGGGCTTTTGAGCCATATGCTTTGAAGAGCTACGGCTATGCAAGGAGAAGTTGAGTAGTGTTGGGGTTAAGCCATTTAGCGTTGGTGTGAATACCCCTGACGTATGATGTAACGCGATTCAAAATGTAAGACTATTTATGCCGAGTCGCGTAGTTATCATCTTCCACCGTAGGAGGTTAGAATTGATAGTTGGTGAGGGACGCTTTGTGCTATGCCAAGGCACAAAGATTATAGACTAAGATCGATAGTGACGACCTTAGTCCAAGTCCATTTTGGGACGCCGTAATAATAAGGGTTTATGAAGGGCGATAGAATGATAGTTTAAGATAGTATACCCTTTATGTGTATAGGGTATGCCCGAATTTTTGGGGGAAAATTCCCTCATAAGGGGGGGAGTATGTAACAACCCTCGCTTTTAGGAGGCTTATTTCATATTTAATTTACCGCATAAGGTAATGGTATAAAATGTTGGGACTGGAGTAAATATTAATTGAATGAATTAAAAGTTAATATTTACTAGGTTGATGCATATTTACTGTATATGAAAGTAAATATCATCAGTTGCATGTTTTATAGTGTCATCTATTTTTAAATGACTCTACGGTTTAAATGAAATTGGGACTGGAAATAAATTATAAAATTCCCGGATGCCAATTTAGAGGGCGCAGTTAGTCCCAGAATGTCCGAGACAGTCAAAATAAGTGCCATATTGTATTTTTGGGTTTTGGGCACTTTTACCTGGTTTTAACTTAAACGTGTATTTGGGAGTCATTTTAATGTGGTATTTGTGACACCTCGCCTAATTAAATACCGGGCGATCACTCCTTTATTAAATTAAATCAAGGTTAACAGTTGGTTCATTCTCAGCATCACTGACGATAAAATAAACTTTCCAATTTAACACCCTAAATAATTAAGCTAAGTGTCAAAAACATTTTCATACAAACTTTCCAAATTTTAATTAAAGAAAAAGATTTATTTATTTAAAACAACATTTCTACAATTAAGAATCACACCACGATAAACTAAATAATAACATACATTCGTCAATCGAATGTCAACATATGAAAACTAAAATCACAAGTCCATACTGAATAAATCCCAAAGAACAATACTGGAAATGACTGAAATATAAAAGTCCCAACAACAAATGAAATGATGAAATGGGGCGACACGTGCCCAATAAATGAGAGTACAAGGAGTGGAGTCAATAACAGAAGTTGTCTACTCAAGTGACCTGCAACTCCCACCTAAGTTGCAGCTCGTTCTTCTCAAGGGATCCTAAGCAAGACGCCCCTGTGGCTGGGCACTTGAAATTATACATATATATACAAGAGAGAGAGAGAGAGAGAAAAAGAAACGGGTCAGAGCCCGAAAGTGTATTTGATTTAAAATACGTTTAGCCAGTATTTAAATTGATACAGGCCAATGCAACAACATATTAGTACGTCCCTCTCTTGAGAAAATACTCACCTCTCTTCTAATGTGCACACCTATCGCACTAACCTTCCCAACGGTTTGTTTTAACCTTTATCATACTAGTCTTTCTAAAAGATTTAACTAAACTTAGATTACTCGAAAGATTTACAATACACGATTTCAATTTAAAAAGATGTTCCAATTTGTAGCCAAAGTTCTCTATCTTTAACTTCGTAAAAATTTATAAAGTACCCGTGACATTTTATACCTTCTCAAAACAAGTATTTATAATATGAGTCAACAACCATGTCCTACTTATCAAATCACAGTAGTCAGTCTCAAATTTCATAATCTCATATATATATTAACTACTCGAATAATATATATATATAACAGCACCCCGAATAAAACTATGGTGCGTGCATACTCTACTATCCAAAGCCCCATATCACTCATATTAAGGGGAATACATTCGAAATCACTCTCGAATTGTATTAACATAAATACACAAACAATATTGAGGCGAAGCATAGATTCCAAGTCTCTAAGAGGATGGCACATACCGGCGTCTCTTAGGACCGTCTGAACTATCACATCGATAGCCTGTACCAAGGATATCTATCTTCTAGGGTACAAGTCAATATCCCCCATAAAGGTCTCATCAAGATAAGACTTGTCCCAGCGCGGAAACCTCAGGGATAGCAAGTAGCGTGGGTATGATTTTTCACATGCATATAATATATGTACACACAATCATATAAATATACCACTTTATCATATTAATATAGGTTCTTCTCATCACCCGTAATTATACCATTTATCCTTAATTTCACAGTTATAGAATTACGTATAAGGTTTTATTCCTAACCTTAACTCGAAGGGTTTTCTCACTTATTACCTAACACTCGTGGATTATATCCCCACAAATCTGAAATTCAGTAAGTGACTTTATTAGATTCCAACGTAACTCTCGTACGCACCTCACCCTTTAAATTCATAAATCTAACAACCGAAGGTAAATATCCCATAAATATCATTCTCGTTGAATATTAAAGGTTCCATCATTATTACATATACCCTACTGGTCCTCAATGTCTCCCAAATCATTTTATTTAGAATGCCCAAAAATTATTTCCCGATAAACTTAATTTAACTAATTAAACAAGGGAAATAGGAGTCTGCCAGGAGGGGTCGATCGATCGATCGAACCTTCGATCGATCGATTCTCTAGGCTCGATCGATCAATCAAGTAGGTCTGGGCAAAATTCTGCAGAATGCAGTTACGGGATTCATCAAACTTCTTTATCCAAAACTATGTTTTTTCCATTCTAATCGTCCCAAAAATCATACTATCATCATCATAACATTATACCAGGTGTTTATAACGTAAGGCATGTGTATAACTATCATTAAACATGAATTTTCAACCTAAAATCATGTCCAATTATCAAGAACCCTAGAATTTTCTTAAACAGATTTCTAATGAATCTTTCTCCAATATTTTTTTATTATGATCACCAAATTTCGTGGATTATTACCTCTACATGGCAAGGGTTTCCAGAATCAACATCTACATCAATACTACATGGGTTCTCCTATAAAAATGGGGTTTTCTTCCATAGTTTTTATCACAATTCATTCCTAAGCTAACATGGAGATTGCATCAATGAAAATAGTAATTTTAAACACTTGCTTGGGATTTTGGTATGCAGATTCACGGCTGATTTTGGTATGGCTGCGTTCCTCGACTCGTGATCTACGCGGTGGTGGTGGTGGCGGTGCAAACCGGTGGCTTTTTGGCCTTGGATTGCCTTGGAGCTCTCTCCTCTCTTCTCCAATGGCCGTCACGTGATTTGTGAATGTTCTAACCCTAAGAGGCTGACCTAATGGATGATATAGGTTGGCTGAAATTCGTGGGTTTAATTACCCACTTATGTAAAATGACTAAAATGCCCTCCCGGGGCACCAATTAGGCCTAAAAACGCCCCGAGGTCCAAACTAAACCCCCGGGTACACTTTTCTGACTATCTCGACCCTTTCGAATGCGTTGGCGCACTCAAAACGACCATACGAACAACTTATAAAATATTCACTTTTTATTTAACAAAATTAGTCCCGACGTGACACGGGCACGTCCCGACTTAAATTTCCGAAATAGTCATTTAATTCACTTATGACATTCAATATAACCAATATAATATATTACTATGCTCATTAGTAATATTCAACAAGTTACCCATAATTACTAACTCTCGTCATGTTAATAATTATTACATAATTAATTTCTGAATTTTTATTAAATAAACCGTCACATTAAATTTAATAAATCCCCAAATTAATATAGCATAAAAATACGGGGTATTACAGTATTAACCACTTAAGTTGGAGAATTTAGACTTAAGCCACGATTTTAAGTCTTTCCCCTTATTCCATTCCCTCATTTCATGTCTTAAAACATAGAGAGAAAAGGAGAGAAAGAGAGAGGAAGAGAAAAATGGAGAAATGAGAGAGATTTGGAGATTGAAGATTTGGATTGCATCTACCCAAAATAAATCTGAGAATTCAACCCTAAGGAAAGTTTTCTACTTGCTAATATGTGATTTAAGATGAATAATTTGTGTGATATTTATGTATTTGCATTTGGGTCTCAAAAATGGAAATTATGGTATTTAAACCTAAATTTTGGTTTTGATGATGATATTGTGGATTTTAATTGTTATAAACCATGTAGGATAATCTTTGGGTAGATAAATGTTGTTGGTTGTGTTTAAAATGGAAGATATTTGAGGTTTGGGAAATTTAGGGTTCATAACCCTTAAAACAAAACTTGGAAAATTCGCAGGGCGAATTGATTCGGCCTGGCCGAATCGATTCGCTAGAGGGGCAGAGTCCAGGTCTGAGTGGACCGAATCGATTCGGACTGGACGAATCGATTCGGGAGTTATGCAGAAGTCAGGTTTTCCTGACCGAATCGATTCGGATGGTTCGAATCGATTCGCTTTCTGACCGAATCGATTCGGAAACCCTTAATTCTAGGTCCTAGGAACCTTCTTGAATGAAGTAAACTAGGTGTCCTAGAGTTTTAATTGAGTTAGTTAATGACCCTACACTAGGAATGGGGTATGTGGGGACTTTTTCGGGAATGCGCCAATTGATGTTAGGGCGCTCTTTTCTTCTAGTTGATTATTATTAAACTAGGAGTCGTAGTGTTATGTTCGGGAGAATTTAGAGGCTCCATTGAGCTATGTCAATCTTGATGGTTTATAATAACACCATAAAAGTGTGTTGGGAGAATGAATTGGAAGTTTATTCATTCCTTTGAGGTATGATAGTATTGGGGTTTTAAAATAACACCCTAAAATGTTTGGAGGTAATTAAGAGTTTATTTACTCCTTTGATGTTGTAGCAATGATATAATTTATCGTATGGCTCCGGATAATAAGTTATATTATTTACAAAATGTAAATGATAATGGTTTCGGATAAAATGAATCCTACATATGAATAATGGTGAATGAAAATGAAATGGAAATGGTAATGATGATGGTAAATGATAATTTACTTATTCATGAATATGGTAAATGATAATTGACTTAATTTTTGAAAATGGTAAATAAAATGGTTTAAACACACCCTCTCTAAATGACATCATAAGGGAAGTTCGCACGTGAGGTGAAGCCCCCTGGCTAATGAATGCAGGGTGGATATAGTCCTAGGCCATGTGAGCGTTTGTGTTGTATATTTTTCTGCGATGGGTAGGTAATTCCGGGTGTGGTTATGACTACCCCGCAGGCACATGGCCGCTTCCCGTCATTTTGCGTTATAGGGGCGCAGGTTGTCTTGATGATAGGCCCTGGAAGATGATGGTCATTTAGGGGCGTGCACAGTGGGGAAACCCGGACGGGCGGTCTTAGAATCGTTATATGTATATAAATATAACTATGCATAATCAAGTGGGACTTGATGTATGAGATATGCCATAAAAAGCATAGTGAAGTGCCACAAAGAGCACATTGAAATGCCACAAAGAGCATTTGAAAATGACTATTTTCCTGATAAGGAAAGGATTTTTACAAAATGTAAAAGTGAGATAAAAATGCCATAAAGAGCATAAGATTGTGATTATATATATATAATTCCTGTTAAGGAAAAGATATATGAGATAATTAGTGCCTATGGCAAAAGTTTTAGATTAACGTTACTCATTTTATTTTCCTGCTTCGCTTATTTTTTAAATTGTGTAGGTAGATTCTTATATTTTCTTTCATCATGATTTATCATTCATAACTGTCATACTTTTTATTCATCTGGTAATCATATAGTACCGGGCCCTGACCCATTCATATTTCTTGCTGTGCTTGCATCTTATATCCGCTCAGGTACTCCACCGCAAGGATGCCTGATCTGACTTCCTATCCCGGTGTCTTTGGCGAGCCGTGATGCTTTGCGGGTATTACAGGACATTTTGAAGTGGACACCGTCATCCTTGCACTCTAGTTAAGATCGGGTCTTTTTACTCGGGCGAGAGGCCCAAGATTTTGTACATGATTAATGTAATGTACTAATTAATTTAATGAATTTGTTTAATTTTATTGTATAAGTCTGTGACCGACTGCATATTCGGTCCCTTATTGTACATTTGTGTGTATGTAATATAATTTTGTCAGGATTTCCATTTTCTTTTATTGGGTTGTTTAGTTGTTTTCTTTTATAAACGTTAAAAATCAAAATTTTTGGCAACCCGTCTTTCTGCAATAAGGAGCGGTTATCCCGTATACTTCCTATTTTGTTGTGATGCTGAGAATGATTCCATCCATGATTCTGTTATTTTGGAGTATCGGGATGGACACCCCCTATTTCGGATGTCGGGTTGTCACATATATTTAAAAAGAAATTAAAAGTTAATGATTCCATTGAAAAATTTAAGGCAAGATTGGTAGCTAAAGGCTAGAGGCAAATGGAAGGAATTAATTTCTTTGACACTTACTCTACTGTCACTAGAATTCCACTCATTAGACCTTAATGACTATTGCTTCTTTATATAATCTTATAATTCATCACGTGGATGTTAAAACAACTTTAATGAATGGAGATCTAGAAGAAGAAATTTATATGGATCAACCCAAGGGGTCTGTAGTCAAAGGCCTAGATAAAAAAATGCATAGACTTAAAAAAAATATTTTATGGTCTATAACAAACTCTTAAATAATGGAATGAAACATATGATCTAGTAATAATATCTAATGCGTTTAACATTAATGAAGTGCACAAATGTATTTATAGCAATTTTAATGATTAGTTATTTGCTTATATGTGGATGATATGGTTATTTTTGGTATTGATATGGATGTATTCAATAAAACTAGAGGTTTTCTTAATAAGTAATCTGATATGAAAATTTGGGTATCGCTCATGTTATATTAGGGATTAAAATCATTAAAAATTTGAAAGAATTTTTTTAAGCCATTCTCATTATGAAGAGACAATTCTTAGATAATTTAAGCAATTAAATTATATTCTTGCTAAGACTCTTTATGATCCGAGCTGACACTTAAGAAAATATTTTGGTCCTAGTATATCATCATTAAATTATTCTACAATTATTGGTAGTATAATGTATCTTATGAATTTCCCTAGGCCTGATATTTCATATATTGTTGGTAGACTTAATAGATATATTTATAATCCTAATAATGAATATTGGTATTCTTTGATTAGAATTTTAAAATATCTAAAATACATAATAATTTATGGTATTCATTACGTTAGATATCCTGTTGTGATTGAACGGTTTTGTGATGATAATTGGATTTCTAATAGTAATGAATGTAAATCTACGAGTGGATATATTTTACCATGGCATGAGGAGATATATCCTAAAAATCTACCAAATAAACATAAATAATGTGATCCACTATGGAATCAAAATTCATAGCATTGGATAAAGTAAATGAAGAGGCTGAATAGTTTAGAAATTTCCTATTAAATGTCCAATTGTATCCTAAACCAATTCCAACCTTGTCTATTCAATGTGATAATAAAGTAGCGATCGCAAGAGTAGATAATAACTCCTACAATGAAAAGTCTAGATATATCTAGAGAAGATACAACACAGTGAGGCAACTACTGAAAGATAGAGTTATATAATAAATAATGTCCAGTTAAAGGAAAATTTCATAGATCCACTGACTAAAGGGTTAGCTACAGACCTAGTTTATCACACATCGAGGGGAATATGCCTAAAGCCTATTAATATATGGATCACATGTAACGCTCAAAATTTGTTGAATTTATAAAGTTGATTTATTTTTTCGGACTCACGTGATTCAAAAATTATATGGACTTAGATTTATGATAAATTAATGGGATTAATTTAAATAGGTTATTTTTAATTGAATTTAAGGTTAAAGAGAAAAATTTTAATGTCGCGTATCGCGTTACACATGTTAAATTAAGTTACACATTTTGAAATCAATTAAAGAAAATTAAATGGAATGAATTGTATAATTACATTTATTTGTGTATTATAATATCAAAAGGATAAAAGAAGGAAATTCAAATAATAATAATAATAATAATAATAATAATAATAAATATAATGGGCTTTTGTAAAAAAAAATTATAAAAATGCTCATAAAAATGAAAAACTGCCACGTGATGTGAAATGAAATTTTAGGCAACTTTCTCTTCTTCGAAAATGTCAAAAAATTATTTAGATCCATATGGAGGGTATTATCTGTTTGAAATTAGTAAAAAAAAGAATAAGAAATAGAACAATTTGAGTTGGATGAGCTACTAACTTTGGACGTTTTTCATCCATTCGTTGAATCGTTTCTACCCCATTTGGCACAAGATATCATCAGTACATATTTATGAGCCATTTTACATGGATAGGCGTCATATAGGGTGGCTTATAGGGGTTACCTGCTCGATTTTCTTCCATTTATGGAGTATGAAAATGGGAATTTTTTCAAATCTGGAAGTATTAATTATCTCCACGATTTTAATTTAGTAAAAGCTTGTGTATGCTCTCTATACTAATTACAATCTCACTATCCCACATTATCATCCTTCCATTAGGAAGAGTTTTCAAGTGTTATAGGGGTGTTATTTTGTGCGTGAAAGATGATTTCTAGAAGAACTTAAAGTTTGCATCTTATTGGTTTTTCTTTTCTACCTCTTCATAAAAGTTATTATCTTTAAGAGGTAGGAGTTATCCACTATTTTCAAATTTGAAATCAAAGTTTTCTAGATATATGTATATATGCATGACTACTTATGATTATTATTATCACTATATATGAATATATGTTGAAAAATATGTGATAAAAATGGATAAAAGTTATATAGTTTGAAAGAAGAAAATTTTCAGAATGTATAAGGTAATTATTTTTTTGGCATAAATCATGTTAAAGTCGTTGATTTAATGAAAAACATATTCTATTGAACTTATCAAGAAATAATAGGATGCATTTGTTGGGTTTTATTGGCATAATACCTTACTTTTATTGACATAAACTTATGTAGTCGGGATAAATGAGTTAAGTATTTGCAAAGTGTATTAAACAGAGCTTTTGAAAATGAAGTGATAAACTTGATAATTTCAGAATACTAATCAAATAAAATGATAAAATTTATGTGAACAGAGTTGGAGAAACTTGAAGAAATTAAAGTAAATTGGTTCTAAGTATAAAAGTTGTAAAAGTATGGATATTAAAATGTCTGATATTGAAAAGTTAAGACCCAGTGTGAAACAAAGAACAAATGAAGGATGATTTCATAATTTCTAATATATACTTTATATGTATATATTTTCTTTGTACGTATTAATTTTCTAGTATTTCTTCTACAGGGCGAACGCTTATATCCCACCATTTGCTAAACCCCCTAGGTACTTTGAGAAAAGATAATGGCAAGGAAACTGTGAGAAGCAAGGAAGGATTTACTAACTAGTAGAACTCTATTTACTATTTACTTTAAATGTGTTATTTAAATGAAAGTTTGAATATGTTATTTGGTATTATTTTTAAGCATTTTAAAATTGGTTTTTAATAACACACGATGATGTGGACTTTCTTAAATTATTATGTATTCTATGTAGTTGGCAAAACTCTTTTATTATTTTAACTATTCTTATAAATTTCATATGTTGTACTTCATTTTATTAAATAAATTAAATGAAATTTACGATATAAGAATATAAAAGAAAGATTTTACTTTAAAATAGGAGTTTCTCGAATGAAATCAAAGTATAAAAGGTTTTTTGCATTGACCCCTATAATTGGGGCATCACAACTTTGTATCAGCGCATAGGTTATGTGTGTATCGGATTGTAATCTTATGTTAAGTTTTTATTTTAATAATAGCTGTCTATATTCTATCTACGATAAGGTATGGATTTATTTTGGCTATGATGAGGGTAAATATAACAAATGGTTATTATAATTGTATTAGATCTTTCGATGTTTGGATTTGAGTTTGAAATATAATCTTTAAATTGAATTTGCAATTTTTATCTTTTTATGTACACGAGTGAGGCATGAAGATGATGGGGTTTCTCACATTAAGTAATAAAAAGTTAAAGTTATAAAAAGACATCAGTGGCTGTGCATGAGATTAATAATGATATTGAAAGTTATTAGTGTCAAAGATATGTGACATAATAAAACGATTTAGGTGGACTCTTGGAGATAAAAATATTATTAATATAGGCATCCAATATGATAAGTGTGTAAAAATCTTATACAATAATGTATAATTCTTCAATACTTGGAATGATATTAGGTATATGACATAAGAACGAGAATGTAAGTTGTCTCTAGTCATTTTGACCCGTTTGGCATGCCAAGATGTGAAGGCGTTCAATTTTAATTATAATAAATATTTGTTTCTTAGATGTAATGATTAAGTTTCGTAGGAGACATATGAATAGCCACTATATGTCTTCTACGAAATCACCTAGCATCATCTGAGTCATCTGTCATCAATTTACCATCTTAGTCCCAACACAACCCCACACGATCGTCCCGAATAAGATCCTATCAATCCGTCGCTTTTACCCACATATGACGTAATATAAAATAATACAATTGCATTTACTTATCACACAAGTAAATATTATAACACATAAAAATTAATCCAATATACGCTAATTATTATTCATTTAATTCACTTTATTTTTTAAATTAATTAAATTAAAGTTACATGTGTATTTTAAATATTCTAAAAAATATGGGGTTTTACATTTTCCTTCCCCTTTTCGAGCACAGAATCCCATAATATTGATCACTCTTAGAATATGTGGATGCTTCCAATTTCTAGCAATAAAACCTTGATTACAATAACAACTATTGGAATTAGTAACGTTGACAACTAAAACTTTTTCAGCCTTCCTTTCCTTTTAATAAATACAGTACCCCATCTGTTGTATGAGACACGAAGCAGCAATACCTAATTTATAGAATTCCTATGTGGATCCCATCCAACTCATTGATACTATCACTACACCAAAAACACTTAATTATCATGGTCAAAGACCGTGGAAAATTGCCTTTATCAAAGTTAATGTTGTTGACTATTTGGGGGAGACCATTGTTTATGTCACGGTTAATAACCATGATAATATTGTCACGGGACTTCTATCATTGGTTTTGACCATGAAAAATATTATCATTGTCATCATCCTGTCATAGTTTAAGACAGTGATAAATCTGGGCAGAATTAAAAAAAAATTGTTGGGCAGTATGACCACTGCCACTCCCCAACAGTATTATTTCTTCATTTCCCTATTTACACAATTAATAAAACCTTCCAATGCAATTAAAAACATATATATAACCAAATAATATTTTCAAATCCAACCACAATCACGTTAAATAACCAAATAATTTTATCAAACATAACCACAAATTCAAACGAAAATAATGTTTTCAAACCATAAACCCAACAACAAAATAATATTACCAAATCAATAACAGCATAATATTTACTGAGTCGGCCTATGAATAAGTTGGGTAGGCCACATAACAAATGAATCCAAACAACCCTGAATATTAATTACGCCTCATTGAGTACCTAACCATCATCTGTCATCTTATTTCTCGAAGTTGATACTCGTGACGTGGAGCTTGCACTTAAAGGACTGAATTGGATGACCGTGCACCAGATTATTCATTTGCACACTCATGTCCCTTATTTCCATTATAATTATAGAACCTCCATTCATGTCGTGGAGTACTACTATTTCTTCATCATAGGGATATGGAGTTTGGATGGAGGAGTGAAAGCTATAAGGAGGGTAATTCCCTTTGAAGACGATTGAGGGCATGTGAGATGGGGTCTTGGTTCCCTCATCCACCACCTTTTCTTTTCCCTTACCTTTAATATACCTACCAAATTCAGTTAAATCTTCCTTGAACATGGCCTTCGTATTTTTCATCGTCTTTCTCTGACCGCTAAGACTTACCTCCGTCTCATTTTTAAGGTTGTTGACCTTCAACGCCAATTCAACTAACTCGTTGTCATCCCATTCACCTTCTACTTTCCAACCCGAGAGCTGACACACCTAGTCCGACCCTTGTGATCACAATCGAGCACATGGTTAAGTCTGTCCATATTTAAAGATGCGTTGTCATCATTGCTCTATGAGTTATGGACCTACCTTAGCTTTTCCTGAATTAAAAAAATATACCTAATTAGAGTTAAAATAAAATATAAGTAAAAAGACTTGAATTAATGACATAATTACAATTATAACTTACAAGTATTGCAGTGAAATTAGGGTTACTCTTTTCCTTCTTTGTTCGTATTGCCACATATATATCGAGCCTATGTGGACAGCCCCCCGGCCCAGTCCATATCTCCTGAACTAAAATAAAATAAAATAAATACATTGAACTAGTAATTACCTATCATCAAGAAAAAATATAATTTAACTTTTACTATGTACTTACTATCAGCTCCTCCACCACGGTGTATGATGTCGCCCCGAGTAGTGCACATTAACCTTCTTTGCCCGGTTTTTCTTTCCCGATTCATGGGAGGACAACTGCCGTTCAGAATTCTTATATATATAAATCGTTGTCAATTTACCAATGATATGGGCTCTTTATCTTGAACTTTGTCTCTGAGACTCAATATGGAATCATGGTCCTTCCCAAAATACGGGACCCGCATATTCTTCTTCTATGTTTTCCACTGGGCTCTCACTTGTGCTAGTACGGAATAACGATATACATAGATGATGTTAAATTTCTCTTATCCAACAAATACATAATATAACAAAGTTAGTGAATTAGTGTTAAATTTAGAAATATAAATATATTACAACAATCATATTTGTAGTGTACCCCATACAGCAGATTTAAGTTATGTGGGAAATTCTCTCCAATCCCTAAAGTTGGGACCGATAATGGTATTGGCCAACTCTAAGGCCCTCCCCAAAATTTTATTTTTATTATCCAATGGTGTCCCAAGTTTTCCCCACTTGACGGGCTCACTATTGGATAAGCCCTCCTCGCCCCTATCACTGCCCAGGGTCTTGCTAGAAGTCGACATATCTTGTAAAAAAAAAGAAAAAAGTAATAGTAAATTGCAAAAAATAACTATCAGTATACATAAGCATAGAGTACCTTTTATAACAATACTTAACAATGTTATAAAAGATCTAGTGACAATGTCAAAAATACGGTCATTATAATAAATATAGTAGAATCTAATTATACCAATGACTGACAGAAGATGGAACCAATAATTGCACCTGTTTAGGAAGATTCAAGCTACAAACCAGTACAATACAATGTTAAATTATCATCCAATAATAATATATTGAACAAAGCATTGAACCGTGATAGATCAACAATGACATTAGAAGAATACAAATCCATATGATAAACCAAACTAAGAAATTTTTTAAATAATCAAAATCCATATTACAATCTAAGAACTGTTTCAAATTCGATTTATGATAAAAATGGATTGATATTCAGTAAGAGTAGCCAAGTCATCCATCATGTTGGTTAAATGCTTTGGCATGTGTAAAGCGATTGACCAAGAACTTTATTAATATACTCCGAGTAAAACCCTTTCTTGAACTTTCGAAAAGCAAAAACAAATGGATCATCACAAAGAAGTGACTTGTCGCATAAGTGTACCAACAAGTGAATACTTATGTAAAAAAATGATGGGGGAATGCACTTCTCCAACATGTAAATCGCTTCAACTATAACTACTTTTATAAGCTTTTAGTTGACTACTTTTTCACATAAGAGTGTGAATTAGATGTTAATTTTCATAATGGCCCTCCGTAAATCTTTATAATTAAAGAAACAATGCTTAAACAACAAAGGAACCAATTTCATAATCACATGCCAATAATGAGGCTTGCACTTATGTAAATCATAGGTGGCATAAATAACAATCCTTTGCAAGTTGGATGAAAAATTAGAGGGAACTTTTAAATTATATATTGTGTCTAAAAGAACCTTTCGTTCCTCACTCGTCAAAGTAAATGCACTAGGGGAAATTATTTTCCTTTCGCTACTATCTTATTTCAACCACAACCATGGCTTAAGTTTCAACAATTAAAGGTCATGTCGTGCTTCGAATGACTCCCACTAAGATATGTGCTCCCAATATGTTCAGTGATGTTCTTCTCTACATGCATTATATATAATACATGATGCACCGGGTTACCCTTCCAATAAGGCAAGTCAAATAAAATTAACCTCCTAGTCCATACCTTTATTTTCTTAGTTCATTCTTAATTGGGGCTTTCTTATGCTTGGAATTCTTAAATTTAGTATTCTTGCCTGGCATCTTAGGTCCACAATTAGAAGATTTACTCTTAAATTCTGAACCTGAATGTTTTCTCGAGGGTAGCCTATGTTTAACCCTGGGTGATAAAAAATTGGAACCTTTCTCAATTATAATACTATGATTGGGGGTAAAAACCTCATATGGGAATGGTATATATTTTTTCCACTAGCCTTGAGATGTTGAGATTCAGTCTACTCTCTATAAATAGGATAACCCAAATAACCATGAGCTACACAACAAAATAATGTCCCATAAGCTTGGAAATCATGAATTGCCCAAATCAACATAGCTTTCAGTGTAAACTCTTCTTTTTTACAAGGGTCAAATGACATCCTCTACCCACAAATCATTTAATTTTTCTACCAAAGAAGCCAAATAGACATCAATGTATTCACTTGGTGACTGTCCCAGGTATCAACAAAGAAAATATAAAAACTTTGGGTCTCATACACTTTGAAGTAGGGAGGCTGAGTGGTGCTGGGATCATGGGTCATATAATCTATTTGGTGATTATATTTCCAAATAGATTAAAACCATCTATTGATATTTCCAAATGAATGTTACGCTCCGAGAAAAATCAAGATAATCATAATTTATCCTTTTCTAAGCTGGTTAATCAATAGGATAAAGCATGACATTATCACCTTCTTCTTCCCTAGCATGACAAGTCATGGCCTCCGCTATCTATGGTATTATGAAAAACCACTTCAATTTAGTCCCAACAAGATAATATTTTAATACTTTTGAGGCACTTTTGAAAGCATGCCTTCCTTGCCATTAGATTGCTCATATCTAGGTTCCCCACACACTAAACACTGATCGAGATTTTCATACTACCTATAAGCATGAATTGATTTATACTTCATTCCTAAACCTTTCAAACTATTCCTCATACTAGGATAGCTATTCGAAAGCATCACCTAATTTCGAATTCATGTCATGCTATTATCAGAAAAACCATATTGAGTCTTCGAACTATGCAAACCACACCATGCCATGCAAAATTATTTGATCAATACCACAACTACGGTACACCGTGTAACACCCCGTAAATTTTAATGATATTTATATGGGGATTAATTCAATTAAAAGGGGCAATTAATTATAATTTTTATATGGGGACTAATTAAATTAAAAGGGGGCAATTAATTCGGATTAAAATAAATATTAATTAGCATGACAAGGGTTAATATTTAATTGCAAGAATTATATTAAATATTACTTCGTGAATTTTAAGAATGAATTAAAATTGCCGTGAGTGATAAATACGACAATTACGGTAATGTAGTCGGGATGCGCGTGTGAGTCGTGTCGGGACTTAAAAGTATGAAATAAAATGTGATTTATTTACAGGTCATTCATATGATCATTTCGAGTGCGCTAGTGTGTCCAGAAGGGTCGAAATAGTCAGAAAAGTATACTCGAGGTTTGCATTGGATCATGTGGCATTTTTAGGCCAAACTGGCACCCTAAAGGGATATTTTGATCATTTGAATTTTTAGAGAAAAGGGAACTACGAATTCACCCTATTTATATCAGTATATATTATGAGGGGGTAAGGATTAAAGGTTAGAAAATTAAAGGAGAGGAGAGGAAAGGCCATTTGAGAGGAAGAAAAAAGATTTTGGAGTTATAGCACATTGATTCATTCCAAAAGTGTTTTCGAAATCAAAACGAGGGAAGATCAACTTCATCATTGACAAACGAATTCAGATCATCAATAATAAAGAGGTAAGTGTTTATTGCAATTTCTTTTGAAGTTATAATACCCGTGTAGTATAAGGTTTTATATTAGATGATTTTAAATGAAGTTCTTAGAAAATTGATGAATTATACACATGATCTTGGGTGGGATTGCATGTAGATTTATCCATGTATGTAGAGGATACGAAACTAGATGATATGTGATCATTTAGATGGGAAAAATCTGGGTTTTATATTGAGTATGAATGAAGAACATAAAAATCTAGGGGTTTTGATGAATAAATGATTTGATCCATTCTTGAATAGAAATCATAGTGTTTTGATGTTATAACCACGTTAGAAATCATCCTAACAGATGTAGATAACGTTTGGGACAATTGGATGTAAGTGAGGTGAAGCATCATGGATGTTGTGTCAAAGAAAAATCGTGAAAAATGCTAAAATCCAACGAAGAAGACAGCCTGCTACTGTTCTAATCGATTCGGCCCAAGGGCAAATGGATTCGGTTTGCCTAGAGTTTAGTTATTTCCCTTATCAAGCCCTTAAAATGTGGTTTATAAATGGAGAAACCTTTGGGACATCCTTATAACATAATGAGGGATATTATGAATTACAGCAGGCCTTGGTAGGATTGGAACTTAGTCTTGAATGGGAGAATTTCAACTAAGATTATCGGGCTTAAAGACTAGTGTTAGTGAATTCGAAAGAATTATATTGATCCGCGGAGATTTCGAGTTAACTTATAATGTAGACCAGTAGAGTATGAGTGAATTATCTACTGAAATAATGTACGGGGTAACTAGGGCCCTTCGGATAGAGAGTAATACTCGAGAAAATGCGATATAGAGTTATAATCATATATCAATAGTACGCTAAATATTCAAAAGATATAAAACGTACAGATTATATTTATAGGTTGAGTGTATACCTAGACGGATGGTATTTATAGGTTGAGTGTATATCTATACAGATTATATTTATTATTTGTGTTTAAACTTACGTGGGTGTCACTTATGGGTTGTGTGTATACCTATATGGATTATATTTATAGGTTGTGTGTATGCCTATTATGTACTTTCTTATGTGTATGAATATACATATGCTGCCTCCTATTCGAAAATTTTCGTACAGAGGGCGACCCCACCTTGACGATTCCAGTGAGGTATGGATTTACGACTCATTATGTGTGTGTATTAGTGTGGCTATCTGTAATACCCCATATTTATAAGGATATATAATTTAATTAATTTGGTGATTTGAAATTTATTTAGTTCGGAGAATTTATTTAATTTGGTGATTTAGAATTTAAATTAATTCCTTCTATTGTTAATTTTAAGCATACCGTATTTTCAAGTAGAAATAAGAAAACTAGTATAGAGTGACTCGAATGATGATTTAGAGGTCACGATTGTTTTCAAAGGGGTCAAAATAGTATACTCGGGTGTATAGTTTGGGTCCCGTGATGATTTTAGACCAAATCGACACCATTTAAGGGCATTTTAGTCATTTGGTAACCTAGGGTAGAGAGACCTACGGATTTCCAAAGCCTTTATCAGAATATTATTGGGAGAGTCTAGGGTTAGAAATAGAAAAAACAAAGAGAGGCCATTAGAGAAGAAAAAGAAGCCATTTTTAAAGCTTAAGATAGAGTTCTTGAAGGATTCAACCTTGTTCTTGCACCACCATCATCGTTGGAGAGTGAATTTAAGGGGAAGACAAACAAATCCATCATCATCAAATGAAATAAGATCTGCTCGACCAAAGCCAAGTGTTTATCTTGCTTATTTTTGAAGAGTTATAATACATATGTGGTGTAGAGTCTTATGGTTGATAATTTAATTTGAATCTTGAGGTTTTCAAGATCTAAACACATGTTTTAGGGTAGGATTTGCATGTAGTGATATTCCTTTATGTTTGTAATACAAAATTAGAGAGTTTTGGACGAACTGTAAGAATGAAATTTGGGTTCTTGATTAAATGAGATGAAGAACATGATAAACTATGGTTTTATGTTCATTAGAAGAAAATTCGACTTTTGGATTGAATCATTAATGTTTGGTGTAAATCGTTCATTAGATATCATCCTATGTACTAATATAAAGTTTATTAATGTTGGTTTAAAGTTTGGTAAAGAATTGTGAGGTTTTGATTAATGGAAACTATGAAAAATGCTACTATTGAGAGGAATAAGAAAGATTCTACACATTTTTTAATCGATTCGGCTTGTTGGCCAGATTTTTGGAATTTCCCTTTTTAAGCCATTAAAATGTTATTTAGTAATTAGGAACCTTTTGAGACATCCTTAGAATATAATTAGGGATATATTGGATGACAGTAGGCCTTAGTAAGTAAGATTTAGTCATATATGAGAGGGTTTAAGGCAAAGATTAGTTGGGGCATATTATTACTGTAATAAATTCGAGAGATTGAGAATGGATTAAGGAAAGGTTAAGAGTGAATTTAGGATGTAGACGAGTAGGGTATTAGTGAATCAATAACTGAATTATTTTTAGGGGTAACTATAGGCCCTTCGGGTAGAGAATAATACTCGGGAATATACGTTAGTTAGTTAATATTATGAATTAATGAAACTGTAAGTATTCGAAGGATAAATACTATGTAAGGGTCATCATTATAGGTTGAGTGTATAACTGTACGAATTATATTTATAGGTGGACTGTATACCTATATGGGTTATTGTTATCGATTATGTGTCTGCCTATATTAAATGCACATATGGTTAGGTTGTGTGTATACCTAATATATGTTTTCTATTATGTGAACATTCCTACGCTTCCTGCTATCACGGAGGTTCCGCACAAAGGGTGATCCCACCTTGACGATTCCAGTGAAGTCTGAATTAGTGCCCTAGGACATAGAACTTAGGGAGGCTCACTATGTGTGTGTATTAGTGGGACTGGCAGGTCATTTGGGTACGTTAGGTATGTGCGTATCCCAAAGGCTTAGA
The DNA here is from genome assembly GCA_949130495.1 of Sambucus nigra. Classification (NCBI taxonomy): domain Eukaryota; kingdom Viridiplantae; phylum Streptophyta; class Magnoliopsida; order Dipsacales; family Adoxaceae; genus Sambucus; species Sambucus nigra. The sequence goes on along the minus strand of OX422216.1, from coordinate 91,003,274 downwards.
ATTATGTTTGCCTCCAATATGTGTTAATTTGATTTCTGGTTCGAGGGTGACATTCGAGCCGATAGTCCTTAATTTGGTACAAGAGGTACATGAACTTGATAGAAGAGTACACTTGTGTGCATTGCGGTGGCCAGTTCGGTAGATGCTAGATTATATATATATATGTATATACACACACACACACACATGCACACATGGGTGAATATCTTACGGTTGTGTGATAGTTGGGAGATTAGATAGTGTATATATAAAGAAATGTTTAATCTACTTATGCGTGATGGTAGGGAGACTAGATAGTATATGTCTAAACAAGGCTAAATCTACCAATGTGTAAATAGTAGGAAAGATAGATAACGTATCAATATAATATGTGAAACGTATCAATCTAATAGCATATCAAGCCTTGTTTAGACATTTACCTTTTCATTAAGTGTAAATAAGGGAGATGTTTAATCTACTGAATAAAATGATCTGAACCAAACACCAGAGAAATTAAAATTTAAGTAGAGAAACTTAATGAAAAGATTTGAACGATAGCATATGTGAAATGCTAACTTGGATTTAGTAATAACATAAGGGAGATGTTAATTATTAATTAGATTGATAGAATACTGTATAGGAGATACGAATAAGTTAAATAGAAACGTAAGTAAAGCCTTAGTGACAATGAATGGTATATTGTGGCGTACTGTATGTGTGGTACAGGGGAGTTAAACCTGTTAGTGGTTAGTTAGTTATTGATGGGACTTAGTCGGGCTGGGAAGCATAGCTAAGTAGTAGACGTTAGGCGTTAACATTAGTTGAGAGGTGAACAACTCAAGGGAGTGTACGTTGAACTAACATGTGTAATCATTAACTGTTTTTAAACTTGTGATAAATACTTGCTAAATATTTTTAAACAGTTTTACTTGGGCTCTAACCCGTATGCAAAATATTTTCAAAACCTTTTAGGTGTTCATCGACAGGGATTCCAATCTTGATGGTCTGTTCCAGGGATGCGTAGCTGCAACACTTGTGGATGCTTGCAGGATTTGGATTTAGTCGATTCGGTTACTTCATTCCTAGAGTAGGACGCAGCTCAGTTATTTCATTTTTATTCAGTTTACCAGACTTTATATTTGTGGACTCGGTCTGATTTCATTAGATGTTAGTTGTATTTTTGTATTGAGAACCGATAGTTTATTCGGTACCATTTTATTTATCTGGTGTTTAGTTCAGATCATTTTATTGCATGGATGGTTTGGTAGTTATAATTATTCCTTCTAGTCGTTGTTGTTTAATATAAAGATAAATTTTGGCACCTACTTTCTTTCGAATACTAGGTAGTTAGCAAATTTTAAAAATGTTTTCGACAATGATGCTAAGAATGAACCAAATGGGTTTCCTGTTTTAATTTGAAAAAGGATTGATCACCTGGTATTTAATTGGATGGGGTCTCACACTATCATGCGGTTTGGGTACGTTAGGTATGTGCGTACCCCAAAGGATTAAAACCATGTTCGCCTCCATTGTGTGTTGATTTATTTTGGGTTCGAGGAGGCATGCCGAACCAATAGTCCTCGATTGAGTACGAGAGCTACATGAACTTGATAGTATAGTATGTAGACTCATAAATGGTTCTTAACCCGTGGATGCTAGAGTTATGTATATATATTGTGTGACATATCTATACAGACATGTGTATTTTCCTACTTGTGTGTGAAAGTAGTAGCTGTAGGTAACGTAAATTTACATGTGATGTAACTAAGAGATATTGTACTTAATGTGTGATGGTAATAAAGTTAGATATCGTATGTTTAAAAGATGATTTAACTAGATTAACTTAATGAAATGGATTAACGATAACATAAGTGAGATGTTAATTATGGTTAATAATAACATATGAGACATGTGAAGGAGCCAACCCCTTTACTGTATAGATTGTTATTGAGGACACCTAGTTGGGCGGGGTAGCATAGCTAGGTAAGAGACGTTAGGCGTGCACATTATTTGAGAGGTGAGGAACTTAAGGAGTGTACACTGAACTAACATGTGTAATCAATAATTGATTTTAAAATATGATAAATAACTTTTAAATATTTTCATATGTTTGGGGCTCTGACCCGTCTTGAAAAAACATTTTCAAAAAATTTTAAGTGTCCATCCACAAGGACGCTGAGATCAATATATGTTCCAAGGATTCGTATATGTAGCACTTATGGATGCTTTCAGGATTTAGACTATACGCTTCAGTTGTTTCATTCCTAGAGTAGGATTCAGGTTCAATTATTCCATTCGGGCGTGTCACCCCTTCAGTTATTTCTTTTATTCAGTCTACCAGACTTTTTATTAGTGGACTCAGTTTATTTAAGTAAATTTTTAGTTGGACTTTTGTATTGGCAACCGATGGTTTATTCAGTAATTATCTTGTGATGGATTTATATTTCTACTACGAGGATTTTTTTGGTGATTATATTTATTTATATATGTTGTTATTTAATGAAAGATAAAATTTGGCACTGGTTTATTTAATACATAGGTGGTTAGTAATTTAAAAAGTTTTCGACAGTGATGCTAAGAATAAACCAGATGAGATTCTTGTTTTATTTTTATAAAGGACTGATCACCCGATATTTAAATAGGCGGGGTGTCACAAATGGTATCAGAGAATTAGGTTCTAGTGTCCTTAGGATATGTGCAGCTTTTTAGGTTTCAACGTAGTGTTATTTGGTATAGAGCCTTATTATAGGATAGTTTTATTCCTTTACGTATGAGACTTACATTCTCTTGCTATTAAGTATAGCTGATGTGATTTATATATGAGTTCGGTGGGGCTTCGTATACCGAACAATATAGGACAACCAGTGCGGGCCGTTAGAAGGACTGCAGAAGGAGAGGCTCAGCGGAATCCATAGAGTATTTTAGGATCGGTGATTGCGATAGAAGTCACTATTATTATTGTTTCGAAAGATGATAATAGGTTAAGTACTTGGGAGTAGAAGCTTTGCCAAACACTATCGTAGTTAATGGTGGTAGAAATTCAGACTCACCCGGCATAGTCGACAGGGGGAGTCGGAGGAACTCTTTCGAAGAGTCATCTGCAAGTATTCAGGGAAGAAAGGAAGAGTGATAGTCCAATAGAAGGGGATAATCCAACGACAATTGTGTAGGGTGGAGTTCAGCGACACCCAGGAGTGAATTTCAGGCGAAATTAATTTTAGTCATAGGAGCGGCATAAAGTGATGAGATTCAGTCACCACATATGGAGAAGTACATGTAGAATTACACAAGAAATTTGGGTGCGATTTGATGGTAAGATATTCCATCTGCTATTTGGACAGAGATGTAAATGGAGTTTTGAAACTTATCACTAGTGGGGGGGGCAAGGTAAAAATCGATCATGAGAGAGAAGTGGACTTGTTTAGCGAACTTCGTACCCGATGAAGGGGGTATAGAGAATATAAAAGGGTCCATAAGTTGATAATGGACTCATAAGTATAATATACATCATAGATTGGAGATTCGTCAAGGATAACTAGTGTCAATGTCATTAATGTCGTACGTTCACAAGTTTATATTAACACTTCCATGAGAAGGGAGCCAAATGGGTTGAAGAATCTAGCCGATAAGCAAGGCTAGAGTAAACGATGCTATTGAAACACCATATGAGGGTACCCATTTAAATGTTTGAGATTAATGGGAGTCTACCAAGTGACGGTGGATTCAGTAAAGGTCGTCAAGTCCAATAACGAGTTCCATAGATGCAACAGAGCCAAATGAATAGCGAGAGTAGTAATCGGGGAAAAGACTACCAGGTTCGAGAGAAGGACACCCCGACATGGACATTGTGGATAGAGACAGGGGACAGGATAGAAAGGTTTCTCGTGTGCGGAGATTAGGGTCACCCGTATTGAACATGTCCACGGTGAGAAAGTGAGACCATTCAAACTGGGAAAGTATATGGGAATGGTGCTAGTGGGACACAACAGCAAGAGGAGTGACATTTCCAGTAGGGAAATCGGGATAAGATATTTAGGATAGAGGTTACAAACTCAAGAATGGTGGGTTTTGTAAGGACCAATACGGTCCTTAGTGGAAGTATCATCCCGTTCATTTGGGCTGATATAGCCAAGGGAAGGGCGGGGGAGGCCAGTAGGGTTAGGTTCAGAGATAGGGGAAATCTCTGGCAGTTGTCTCAGTTGTGGAGAGACGGGTCATAGGAAGAAGTATTACCCCAAAGAGAGGCAGAGGAAACTACAGGATGAGATCCTGGATATACAACCATTGCAGCAGATCAGGGGTCAGTTTTGGCGAGAGAGTTACGCTTAGGAACACGTTGACCAGGCAAGGTACATGGAAAATGGAGATAGAATTTTTATCTTTCTCTTATGTGTATATGATAAGTTTGGGTGACATGGATACGTCACAATATATGATTATTTAACACCTAAATTCTCAAGTGAGTTGGATTTATTGGGTGCGTTGGCAGTGTTAACCTTATCAGGTATATATTCATCGTTGGGTAATAAGGCTCTTCGGTGTTTCCTGCAGGGGAGAGGGTGTGTAAACTAGGAGGATATTTGTATTGTGTAATTAGTTTTACTACTTTTTAGAGTTATGAAAGTAGAATTTATTATAATCATTTTTAGTGACTGGATATCGGGGGTTTGAGCGGTAGTAGATTGTGTGATATGACTATCGTGCTCATTATTCCAAGGCAGATATATTATTGTACTGTATCATACACTTCAGTGAGTATGTTGTCTTGTTATATTTAATCTCGATGAGTAGGGACGTTTACTGATGTGATTCAGGGTACTTCGTGTTCTTTGTCGAACGGAGAGATATAGCTCATTATTTATATAGCACTGAGAATTTGAAATAGTGAGAGCGTCGTGTTGTATATCATCTTTAGTGAAATGAGAGTGGAAGAGTAGACTTTTTATGTCAACAGAAAAAGATATTTTGGGGTACATGTTATGTTCTAAGGGCCTAACGGATCTCGAAGACCAGCAATGTTAGAGAGTAGTGTATCGGGGGGTTCCTTGTTTAGATTTCTCTTTGCGTGACATCCCGCACATGAAACTTAGCGAGCATTGGAAGTTGGAAGGAGTTTGCTTACTAGGAAATGGGTTTAGTAACTTAGTTATCGTATGTATACGTGATAATAACTGAGAGTTGATAGTTATATTATGATTTAAGGCTCATAGAGTCGTATAATCCTAATATGAAGAGCAGTGTAGAATGTTTACACCAAGAGTAGATCGATGGGGGCAACCTAGAGAATAATTAAGTTTCAATTAGTAGGGTGGTTGAGTATAACCTCATTGTACGGTCATGCTAAGTACGCGAGGATTAGTTTAAAACAAGTATATTACGTTCAGTTGATTTGAGTAGAAATGCACGGGACATAGGGTGTATGGGAGCCCTAGTTAGTTAATATTTTAAGTATCATTCACGAAGAAAAATGTGGAAATATATGAAATAAATATATATTCATGAGTAAATTAGAGACAGAACTAAAATGAAACAAAGAGAATGTAGTTACATTGTGAGCAAGGGGTGTCACCATAAATCGAAGAGTAGATGAAAGAGGGTGATTATAATGTTGAAAAGTACAAGGAATGTACATTTTAGATTTTTGAGGACCATCGGGAACTACTCTGAGCAGAGGAGTAAAATGACGAGAGTTATGCTATAACCAACTGAAGATATAAAAGTCTCACGTGAATAGTCGGGTATGATTGCAAATATCTCCCACGAAGGGAGTATATGATTTAAAAATAGGGGAGTTAGTATCTAGGGAATAGGGAACCTTTCCCAGGATAGTGGAGGGTATAGCCGTTAGAATATTGTCCCAAATCGTGTTGGAATATTCTTGGGAGAAGGGAAATTGGCTTCGCAGGCATCAAGATGAAATGCCAATGGAAATAAAAGAGTACTTCGGAGTAAAATGATTAGGGTGGATTGATCACTAGTTCAAATGGTAGGGTATAGATAGTCGGACTGAGAAGTACCACTAGTGAAGGGGTATCGGGAGTAGCGTAATGTTCCAAATTTTAGAAGGTCATGGATACCATGCAAGAAAGTATCTGAGATTGTTAGTACTGAGCTTATCCTAATTTCAAGGATAAAATTCCCTTATAAGGGGGGAGGTATGTAACACCCCGTAAATTTTAATTATTTTTATATAGGAATTAATTAAAGTAAAAAGGGGCAATTAATTATGATTTTTATATGGGTATTAATTAAATTAAAAGGGGCAATTAATTCAGATTAAAATGAATATTAGTTAGCGTGCCAAGGGTTCATATTTAATTCCAATAATTATATTGAATATTACTTAGTGAATGATAATAATGTATTAAAATTGTCGTGAGTGAGAAATAAGACAGTTACGATTTTTAGTCGGGACGCACGTGTGAGTCGTGTCGGGACTTATACGTATGAAATAAAATGTGATTTATTTATGGGTCATTAAAATAGTCATTTCGAGTGCGCCACTATGTCCAGGAGGGAAATAGTCAGAAAAGTGTACTCGAGGGTTTGGATTGGGTCACGGGGCATTTTTAGGCCAAATCGACACCCCAGAGGGGTATTTTGGTCTTTTGAATTTTTAGAGAAAAGGGACCTACGAATTCACCCTATTTATATCAGTATATGTGATGGAGTTAGGGTTAGAAGTTATAAATCAAAGGAGAGGAGAGGATAGGCTATTTGAGAGGAAGAAAAGAGAGTTTGGAGGTGTAGCACATTGATCCATCCCAAAAGTGTTGCCGGAATCGGAATCAAAACGATGAGAGATCAATTTCATCATCAACAAACGAATTCAAATAATCAATCATAATGAGGCAAGTGTTTATTTCAATTTCTTTTGAATTTTTAATACCCATGTAGTGTAGGGTTTTATATTTGATGATTTTAATTGAAGTTCTTGGAAAATTGATGAATTAAACACATGATCTTGGGTAGGATTTCATGTAGATTGATCCATGTATGTAGAGGATAGGAACTAGATGATATGTGATGATTTAAATGGGAAAAATCTGGGATATATGTTGATTTCATGGTGAAAAATGCTAAAATCCAACAAAGGAGACAACTTGCTACTGTTCGAATCGATTCGGCCCTAGGGCGAATCGATTCGGTTTGCCTAGATTTGTGTTATTTCCCTTATTAAGACCTTAAAATGTGATTTATAAATGGGGAAAATTTTGGGACATCCTTGTAACATAATGAAGGATGCTATGAATTACAGTCGGACTTCATAGGATTGGGACTTTGTCATGAATGGGAGAATTACGACAAGATTATCGGGATTAAAGACTAGTGTTAGTGAATTTGAAAGAATGAGATTGAGATGAAAAAATTTCGAGTGAACTTATGATGTAGACTAGTAGAATATGAGTGAATTAACTACTAAAATAATGTATGGGTAACTGGGGTCCTTCGAATAGAGAGTAATACTCGAGAAAATTTGATAGAGAGTTATAATCGTATATCGATAGTACGTTAAATATTCGAAAGATATATTATGTACGGATTATATTTATAGGTTGAGTGTATAACCATACAGATGATATTTATAGGTTGAGTGTATATTTATAGGTTGCGTGTATACCTACTTGGATGTTATTTATAGGTTATGTGTATACGAATTACATTTATAGGTTGTGTGTATGCCTATTATGTGCTTTCTTATATGTGTGAACACACCTACACTGCCTGCTATCCAAAGGTTTCCGTGCAGAGGGCGATCCCACCTTTACGATTCCAGTGAGGTCTGGATTTGTTCCCCAGAACATGGAACTTAGGGTGGCTCACTATTTGTGTGTGTATTAGTCCGGATGGCATGTCGTTTGGGTATGTTAGGTATGTGCATATCCCACAGGCTTAGAACCATGTTCTCTACCATTGTGTGTTGATTTATTTTGGGTTCGATGAGACATATGTAATACCCCGTGACTTTAGGACTGAGAAATTAAATTTTTGGGAGAAATAAAATTTTATTTAGATCGGGGAATTGTAAAATTTGGCAATTGAGGTCTAAAAATTGAGGACGTTACAAAGTATTCCGGAAGACAATTCTGAGCGTGCCATTAATTCCGGATGGTTCGAGATAGTCAAAATGGTTGTCATTGGGTTTTATTTTGGCTCCAAAATATTTTTAAGTTAGTTTGACTCGAATTGGAGTAAACGAGTCATTTAAAGTGTGTATTATCATTTAAAACTGGAACTTATGTTTTAAAGGTTTAATAGGCTTACGAATTAGCCTATTCTCATTTGTGAGAAAGGGAGAAAACCCTAGAGAGAAAAAGAGAAGAGGAAAAGAAGAGAAATAAGAAGAAAGGAAGAGAGAGGGGAAAAAGCTTGAAGATTTTCGGCCCGTACGCGATTTCGGGGATGATTCCACCTCTAGAACTCTGAGGCAAGTGTTTAATCTTGCTAAAAATTTCATTTGTGTATTTCATTTCATAATTTGTGGATAAAAGAAATGGATTTTTGGGTTATAAGTGAAAACCTAGATTTTTGGGACTAAAACTTCAATTTGATGTTTATATATGGGATTGATGGCTTTTAAAATTGATTAAATGAGATGTAGGTTGGATTTTGATGTGAGGAATATGATTGAGTCAAATATTGGGGGTTAGATGATGAAAATTGGGTGTTTGGAGAGTTAGGGTTTTGATCAAAAATGGAAAAAGAGCAAGATATTTGGTATGGAAGGTCGACCGCGGCTAGGGGGTTGGTCGACCGCGCCTCAAGGGAAAAGCTTACTGCATTCTTCGTAAGGTATAATTTTTTACCCGCGATCGACCGGGAGTCTGGGACCGGTCGATCAGTCCCCTGTTTTTATCCCAAGATTGGGATTTTCTTTTACCCCTTTTCTTTTGGGGTTTTATTCTTAGGGGCTTTATTAATGGGCTTATTATTGAAGGTTATGATATTATATTAAGGGAATAAGTGCCCTAGGATGAATAGAGGCTTTCGGGCCTATGTAAGAAATGGATTTTAAGGGTAGGATGCCTCTTTTAGTAATGAAATGACTATGGGACTGAATGATAGACGGATTATATTAATACGATGGTGGATGGCTATCATAAAATAGTTATGAAATGTAGAGATAGTCCCTTTTTGTTTATGCGCGTATGAATAACAGATATTTCAAGGTATTATAAGGGATCTCATTGAGGATGGGAGTTCTATCTAGAGGTCATAAGTGAGTTTAGATATTATTTCAGGTTTAGGACTCTTTGGGAGAGTGGTAAGGGTATGTCGTGACAATTGTAGGCCGATATTTATACCGAATCCTTATAGCCATAGGATTCTAAATAAGGTACGATTGGGGACTGAGGATAAAGAGAAGTCGTCTATCCTTAGTGATGATAAATTCAAGGAATAAATCGTAAACATGGTAATATTAAGGGTTCATAGGAGCAATTGAACCGTAGTCGGAATTGAGAGCGATGGGATCATACTATCAACTAGAATAGTGTATGTTGTAAATCTAGTCAGGATAGTTGTTATATATCGGTGGGTGTTTAACAAAGGGGGGATTCCAATAATGGACGGGATCATGAAATGAATTTATGATTGAGCTTGAGGTTTGTAGACTATTAGTTATGTTCACGCCAATAGTCGAGGTTGTTATGATAGATATCGAAGTGTATTCGAGTATCAATGGAATGTATAGTGATTGTTATATATGTTAAACATGGGAGTTAGTAACTTCATTGTTATATGTATTGCAAGACTATTCATATTATAGGGGAAATGGATGAATATGCTTCAAGTGAGGGATCGTATTTACATAACAAATTAAGTTCTTATGTTTGGAGTGATAGCTGGTATAATGAGGACTATATACCCATAAAGCTAAGTTTATGGATTTTATACACACACACACACACACGTGTGTGTGTGTGTGTGTGTGTGTGTGTGTGTGTGTGTAGTTATGGCGTGAACATCTAAACCATGTGTGATGGTTTGATTATACGATGTGATCATATGGATATATATATACAGTGTGTGAATGACATATATACTTATAGTGTGAAGCATACCCGACACATGCTATCATGGGAAGTTGCGCGATGAGGGTGAGCACCCTGTCTTGAGGAGGAGGGTGTGGATAGTCCCCAGGTCATAGTCGTCCATTTTTTATTTGTGTGATATTATATTTTGGGGGTGAGAAGTCTTGGGTATGGGTCGTTCTCACTTCCCGATTAGGAATTATGACCGCTTCCCATGCGTTATGATTGATTTTGTCACCATGGTGGTGTGATAATAGTCCGATAGGTGGTGACCCTGGGAGAAAGTGAGTAATTCCTAGAAGATGATAACATGGTGTCGTATTTTGGCATCCAATAGCCATTTATGTTATATGGATTGCAAAGTGTACATTATGTGTGTTATGTATACGTGGTTATAGGAATGAATGATTTCTCATATATATTTAGAGTAAATATATATTTATATATCTTATATATTCTATAGGTGAAGAGGATATGGATTTTCTATGACGTACATCTTGGGTGATTTGGTGTACTAGTTTGTTAGGGTCGAAAGATCGTACTTAGAGAAAATTACGGTTATATCGACCTCAAGGAGATTAAATAGAGATTCTATTTATGTTATTAGATATAATACTTATTATTTAAGTAGTTGCAGTAGTATGATATATGTAAATGACATAATGGATCCCTACGATCAACATTGTCAAGGAGTAGTGTATCGGGGGGTTCCTTGTTTGGATTTCGCTTTGCGAGACGCCCCACACATGAAACGTAGTGCAATGTTAAGAATAGAGAGAAGTTTTATCCTTAATACTTGTATGTATGTTTATGTGAGTAATAAACTCTTATATTGAAACCTAATATTAATGTGTAAGGTAATAAGACTTATAACTAGTTTAAGTTAATGATTGGAACCAATAATAGCCTGCTAAAGCATATGCATATGTGTATATTTATGCGGGAATAGAATGGAAAAGGATTCTTGAGTTATGTTAGGATGGCAGGTCACACGGGTATAAGCTGTGACTATTGTAAGGTAGGTTGTCCTTATTTGGGTGGGGTAACTTAATTAAGGTTCCAAGACACAATCAGGTGCACGCTGTAGAGGAGAGGTGAGTTGGGGGGTTTCACGAGAGTGCGACTCAACTTTAATTATGAAATAGTGCATTTAGATTTATTATGCACGGTTGACACACTTGCTAAACATTTTTACACCTCGGGCTCTGACCCATTTATATTTCTTTCCTTATATATATATATATATATATATATATATATATATATATATATATATATATATATTGTACTACAGGTGTCCTACCACATGGATACCATATGTTTTTCTATCCAGAGTCTTGGGAGCCGTAGCAGATGCAGACTGTTGCGGGATCTAGATTATAGTCGCTTCCTATTCCTGTGTAAATCTAGATAGGATTCATGTTGTACATCGGGTTTACACCTAGGAGTTATATGTAGTGATTTATATTTCTTCTTTATGGATGTTGAGCTATCTGTGACCCGACAGCTTATTCGGGTATATTTTCCTTGTATGTACTCATTTCATTTTATTCTAGCACTTTCTTTTATCATGGTTCTTGCGCATTCTACCTTTGTTAGTAGATGTACATTGTTGGTTTAACTTCCATTGTATGTTTTATTTATTTTTGGCATCCGCATTTATGATTTCGGGTAGTTAGCCTTATCTATTTATATTATAGTCTGTTGATGCTAAGAATGAGCTATCTAAGATTCCTGATTTAATGTAGTATAGGGTTGGCCACCCATTATTATTATTTTAAGCAGGGTGTCACATATGGTATCAGAGCATCAGGTTCTAGTATCATTAGGATCTGTGCGTGTTTTCTGCATTCCTCCGCAAGTGTGTTTTATATAGAACCCTACTATTAGGATTATTGTGTTCACTACGTATATTTCTTTCTGCGAGATGTACTCACTTGAACGACATTCTGACGCAGTTGCTTTCGTCTCAGACGTCTCCAATAATAAGTCATCTGGAAGGGGCAAGACGAGAGATGCAATACCCATAATAGATTTTGGGTACGCTTTGATTGGAGGTATTTCTTTTCGCGACTCTGGGGGATATAAGAAGGAGAATTGACTCGAATGAAAATTTTGATGATCGACAAGGTAAGTACTGAGGGGAAGCGAATAGTGACGCCCTTGGGAGGTTTAAATTGACGAATTTGTCAACATTTGTAGGAAACCTGGTATTGGTGACTTTTATCGATGTGAAGTGTGTTAAGTTGCCCCAACCTCGGGAGTATCTCCTTCTTAGAAGAGGGAGTGAGAAATTTGGAGACTTGGATTCATTGAGTAGAAATGAAGGGGTTGTCGGGGGTCGCAATAGCGCCTTATCCTTCAAGATGGTTAGGAAGGATTTTCGGGAGGATGTCTCTTTGAGGAGAATTAGACCCTAGGAAGAAGGGCTTGTTCTGGAAGGAGTAGAGGGACCCAGGGATGAAGTGAAACAATTGAATTATGGAAGTATAAGGTAGAATACCTTTTTTGGGGGTTTAGCTTATGCTTTGCATGGTATTGGGAGCGTTGCATGTAAAGTATAACGAGTGGTTAGTCTCTATAACCATAGTGTGTATAGAATTTCCTTAGAGGAAGGAAGGAGCAGGTGTAGACTTTGTATAGCATCCTTTGGGATAGTAAAATGTATCGTGAGGAGCTAGTAGAGAGTTATGTTATTGATTTTCGAAAGTGCAAATTGTTAAGGTTTGTTGAGTAGCGGTTATAAGGTTATTGTCTTATAGATAGGATAGGGCAGGAAATTGTAGTATTCCAGTGAAGGACGGACATACTCTATGCAAATGTTATATTGTAAAGGAATTGTATAACTGAGAGTTTCAGAGTTTAGCAGATTCATTATTGAGCAGGGAATTTAGCTCAGGGATTGTGCTAGTTTTGAGATCTAGTTACTGGTAGGAGTATTGTGTTTGTTAGGACCTTATGTCTTGAACATAAAGTGTTGATTGGCGTGTCAAAAGACATGGAATTATTTTATATTATATTGTTATACAGGCCTTTGGGAAATATCTATAATTCAAAAATATTTTACAAAACCTTAACCCTGGTTCGACTAATCTCAATCCCCGACATAGCTACACAGTAGTGTATTGGGAGGGTTCCTTGTTTGGATTTCGCTTGCGAGACCTCCCCCGCATGAAGGTAGCTTATGTCAGGAATTGAGAAGAGTTCAACCATTGGGAATTTCAAACTTTTATATATACTGAATATGCTGCTATAGATAAAATTTGTTGAGAGTTACATTACGATTTAAGGCTAGTGGAGCCGAGTTATGTGTTTTTACGAGTTAAGCTCAGAAACCGGGTATATAGGTGCCCTGGGTAGTTAGTATTACTTTAAAGTTATATGGTTCGATGTGAGAACTGGGCGAGATAGGTATAGCGATGTTGAGGGTAGATGTAAGGACTAGATGAGATTTGAAGTCCTAGGCATAACTTAAATTTCGTGGACAAAATTCTTGTAAGGAGGGAAGTATGTAATACCCCGTGACTTTGGGACTGAGAAATTAAATTTTTGGGAGAAATAAAATTTTATTTAGATCGGGGAATTGTAAAATTTGGCAATTGAGGTCTAAAAATTGAGGACATTACAAAGTATTTCGGATGACGATTCTAAGTGCGCCATTAATTCCGAATGGGTCGAGATAGTCAAAACGACAATCATTGGGTTTTATTTTGGCTCCAGAATATTTTTAAGTTAGTTTAACTCGAATTGGAGTAAACGAGTCATTTAAAGTGTGTATTATCATTTAAAACTGGGACTTATGTTTTAAAGGTTTAAGAGGCTTACGGATCAGCCTATTCTCATTTGTGAGAAAGAGAGAAAACCCTATAGAGAAAAAGATAAGAGGAAAAGAAAAGAAAGAAGAAGAAAGGAAAAGAGAGAGGAAATATCTTGAAGATTTTCGGCCCGTACGCGATTTTGGGGATGATTCCACCTCTACAACTCTGAGGCAAGTGTATAATCTTGCTAAATATTTCATTTGTGTATTTCATTTCATAATTTGTGGATAAAAGAAATGGATTTTTGGTTATAAGTGAAAACCTAGATTTTTTGGACTAAAACTTGAATTTGATGTTTATATATGGGATTGATGGCATTTAAAATTGATGAAATGAGATGTAGGTTAGATTTTGATGTGAGGAATATGATTGAGTCAAAGATTGGGGGTTAGATGATGAAAATTGGGTGTTTGAAGAGTTAGGGTTTTGATCAAAAATGGAAAAAGAGCAAGATATCTGGTATGGCCAGTCGACCGCTGCCAGGGGCGGTCGACCACGCCTCAAGGGAAAAGCTTACTGCATTCTTCGTAGGGCAAAATTTTAGACCCGCGGTCAACTGGGGGTCTGGTACCGGTCGACCGATCTCCTGTTTTTAGTCCAAGATTGAGATTTTCTTTTACCCCTTTTCTTTTGGGGTTTTATTCTTAGGGGCTTTCTTAATGGGCTTATTATGGAGGTTTATGATATTATATTAAGGGAATAAGTTCCCTAGGATGAATAGAGGATTTCGAGCCTATGTAAGAAATGGATTTTGAGGGTAGGATGCCTCTTTTAGTAATGAAATGACTATGGGACTGAATGATAGGCGGATTATAATAATACGATGGTGGTGGACTATCATAAAATAGTTATGAAATGTAGAGATATTCCCTTTTTGTTTATGCGTGTATGAATAAAAAATATTTCGAGGTATTTTGGAAGATCTCATTGAGGATGGGAGTTCTATCGAGAGGTCATAAGTGAGTTTAGATATGATTTAAGGTTTAGGACTCTTTGGGAGAGTGGTAAGGGTATGGCGTGACAATTATAGGCCAATATTTGGGTCGAATCCTTATAGCGATAGGATTCTAAATAAGGTAAGATTGGGGATCGAGGATAGAGAGAAGTCACGTCTCCTTAGTGATGATAAATTCAAGGAATAAATCGTAAACGTGGTAATATTAAGGGTTCATAGGAGCAATTGAACCGTGTCGGAATTGAGAGCGATGGGATCATACTATCAACTAGAATAGTGTATGTTGTAAATCTATTCGGGATAGTTGTTATATATCGGTGGGTGTTTAACAAAGGGGGGATTCCAATAATGGACGGGATCATGAAATGAATTTATGATTGAGCTTGAGGTTTGTAGACTATTAGTTATGTTCACGCCAATAGTCGGGGTTGTTATGATAGATATCGAAGTGTATTCGAGTATCGATGGAATGTATAGTGATTGTTATATATGTTAAACTTGGTAGTTAGTAACTTCATTATTATATGTATTGGAAGACTATTCATATTATAGGGGAAATGGATGAATATGCTTCAAGTGGGGGATCGTATTTACATAACAAATTAAGTTGTTATGCTTGGAGTGATAGCTAGTATAATGAGGACTATGTACCCATATAGCTAAGTTTATGGATTTTATACATACGGATGAGAGATAGTGTGTATATATGTGGATATGTGGATATATATATATGAATAGATATGTATATATGTGTGTACTTATGGCGTGAACATCTAAACCATG
The DNA here is from genome assembly GCA_949130495.1 of Sambucus nigra. NCBI lineage: Eukaryota > Viridiplantae > Streptophyta > Magnoliopsida > Dipsacales > Adoxaceae > Sambucus > Sambucus nigra. The sequence goes on along the minus strand of OX422216.1, from coordinate 90,987,705 downwards.
TGTGATGGTTTGATTATACGATGTGATCATATGGATGTATATATACAGTGTGTCAATGATATATATACTTATAGTGTGAAGCCATATCCGACACATGCTATATTGGGAAGTTGTGCGATGAGGGTGAGCACCCTGGCTTGAGGAGCAGGCTGTGGATTGTCCCCAGGTCATAGTCGTCCATTTTTTATTTTATGTGATATTATCTTTTGGGGGTGAGAAGTCTTGGGTATGGGTCGTTCTCACTTGTCGATTAGGAACTATGACCGCTTCCCATGCGTTATGATTGGTTTTATCACCATGGCGGTGAGATAATAGTCCGATAGGTGGTGACCCCTGGAGAAAGTGAGTAATTCCTAGAAGATGATAGCCTGGTGCAGTATTTTGGCATCTTATAGCCGTTTATGTTATATGGATTACAAAGTGTACATTATGTGTGTTATGTATACGTCGTTATAGGAATGAATGATTGCTCATATATATTTAGAGTAAATATATATTTATATATCCTATAGGTGAAGAGGATATGGAGTTTCTATGACCTACATCTTAGGTGATTTGATGTACTAGTTTGTTAGGGTCGAAAGATCGTACTTAGAGAAAATTAAGGTTATATCGGCCTCATGGAGATTAGATAGAGATTCTATTTATGTTCTTAGACATAATACTCATTATTTAAGTAGTTGCAGTAGTATGATATATGTAAATGACATAATGGATCCCTATGATCAACATTGTCAAGGAGTAGTGTATCGGGGGGGTTTCTTGTTTGGATTTCGCTTTGCGAGATGCCCCACGCACGAAACGTAGTGCAATGTTGAGAATAGAGAGAAGTTTAGTCCTTAATACTTATATGTATGTTTATGTGAGTAATAAACTCTTATATTGAAACCTAATATTAATGTGTAACGTACTAAGACTTATAACTAGTTTAAGTTAATGATTGGAACCAATAATAATCTGGTAAGGCATATACATATGTGTATATTTATGCGGGAATAGAATGGAAAGGATTCTTGAGTTATGTTAGGTTGTCCTTATTTGGGTGGGGTAACTTAATTAAGCTTCCAAGACATGATCAGGTGTGCGCTGTAGAGGAGAGGTGAGTTGGGGGGTTTCACGAGAGTGCGACTCCACTTTAACTATGAAATAGTGCATTTAGATTTATTATGCACGGTTAACACACTTGCTAAATATTTGTACACCTTGGGCTTTGACCCGTTTATATTTCTTTCCTTCTATATATATATATATTGTACTACAGGTGTCCTACAGCGTGGATACCAGATGCTTTTCTATCCAGAGTCTTGGGAGCAGTAGCTGATGCAGACTGTTGCGGGATCTAGATTGTAGTCGCTTCCTATTCCTGTGTAAATCTCAATAGGATTCATGTTGTACATCGGGTTTACACCCAAGAGTTATATGTAGTGATTTATATTTCTTCTTTATGAATGTTGTACTATCTGTGACCTGACAGCTTATTCGGGTATATTTTCCTTGTATGTACTCATTTCATTTTATTCTAGCACTTTCTTTTATCATGGTACTTGTGCATTCTACCTTTGTTAGTAGCTGTACATTGTTGGTTTAACTTCCATTGTATGTTTTATTTATTTTTGGCATCCGCTTTTATGATTTCGGGTAGTTAGCCTTATCTATATATTATAGTCTGTTGATGCTGAGGATGAGCCATCTGAGATTCCTGATTTAATGTAGTATAGGGCTGGCCACTAGTTATTATTTTAAGCGGGGTGTCACGACATGCCAAACCAATAGTCCTTGATTGAGTACGAGAGGTACATGGACTTGATATCATATTATACAGACTCGCACTTCGGTTCTTAGCTTGAGGATGTTGAAGTTATGTATATAGATTGTGTGACATATCTTTACAGGCATGTGTATTTTCCTACTTATGTGTAAAAGTAGCAACTGTAGATAACGTATATCTAAATGTGATGTAATTAAGAGATATTCTACCTAGTGTGTGATGGTAATAAAGTTAGATAACGTATGTCTAAAAGATGATTTAAGTATAGTAACTTAATGAAATGTTTTAACGATAACATAAATGAGATGTTAATTATGGTTAATAATAGAATATAAGACATGTGATTTATTAGTGTCACGATAGCATACTGTATGGGCGATACGGGAGAAGTTAAAGTGATATTTAACCGAGGACTAAATGGGTAGCGTACTATATGGGCGATACGAAGATGCCAAACCCTTTAGGGTATAAATAGTTATGGGGGATACCTAGTTGGGAAGGGTAGCATAGTTAGGTAGAAGACATTAGGCGTGCATATTATTTGAGAGGTGAGGAACTCAAGGGAGTGTACACTGAACTAACGTATGTAATCAATAACTAATTTTTCTTGTGATAAATACTTGATAAATATTTTCAAACGTGTTGGCCTCTGACCCGTCTTGGAAAAATATTTTCAAAATATTTTTGGTGTCCATCCACAGGGATGACGAGATTAATATTTGTTCTAGGGATGCGTAGTTGCAGAACTTGTGGATGGTTGCAAGATTTGGGCTAGATGCTTTAGTTGCTTCATTCCTAGAGTAGGATTCAGGTTCAGTTATTCCATTTGGGCATGTCTCCCCTTAAGCTATTTCTTTAATTCAGTTTATTAGACTTTTTATAAGTGGACTCAGTTTATTTCAATAGATTTTTCGTTGAACTTTTGTATTGGCAACCGGTTGTATATTTGGTGTTATCTTATTCAGTATTTATCCTGTGATGGATTTATATTTCTACTGCATGGATGGTTTGGTGATTGTATTTATTTCTGGAAGTTTTTATATAATAAAAGATAAAATTTGGTACTGATTTATATAATATATAAGTGGTTAGTAATTTGAATAGTTTTAGCAGTGATGCTAAAAATGAACCAGAAGAGATTCATGTTTTATTTTTATGAAGGACTGATCACTCGGTATTTTAATAGGCGAGGTGTCACACAACTATTGGGTCACCTTTAATTTTAAACTTTTATAGTCAACGTCAAGGTTTATCCCAATACCATCATGAGCACTAGATGCCTCTACATTGTCAATGACCTCATTTCCTTCCACTTCATGAACCCTATAAGCATCATCAACTAAATTCTCTAACATATTATGATATACATTATGCTCATATCCATGTACATCGATCCTACTTGATGACTGTTATAAAGGTTGCTCGGGGACAAAAGGAACATGAATTTCCTCGGGAAAAACCCACGACCAATAATTATCTTGTATACCCCATCTAAGTAAATGTAGTTAAACTATTTTCCACTCAAACACCATACTATTCCTTCAATGTGCAGACGGACACGGGAACTCTTCATCATTAAGATATCTCTTTGCGAATTTTATAAACTCATTAGAACATATACGATACTCATCCCCTATCCTATTTGTCTCACCTTGTATAGAGGATATTCCATCATAGCTACTATAAATAAACACCTATAATGGGTAAAAAGCATTTATTCATTGATTAATATCTGCAAAAGTGTGAAAAATTCAAGAAGCCTTGGTTAATTCCAACATACAAACAAATTGACAAAGTTTGTATGTAAGTTCACTAAATTATCAATATATATATATATATATATATCCATGACGGAGTTTTCATACTCAATTGAAATGATGACATGGTGGGAGAAGGATCCACTTTTTTCACAAAGTTTTTTTTACGTAACAAGGTATATGTTTTCATGGGCAGCAAGAATGATCATGTGGTACCTTTAAAATTTCTTTCTTTCTTCTGGCTCAAAATCATCCCATAATTGTAAAAAAAAATTATCATCTTTAAAAATTATACCAAACACCTATTAACACCGAATGCCTACACAATATTTCAAACTAGTGCCAAAATACCCATTGCCAACGAAAGCCTACATAATAATTCAAACTAGTGCCAAAAACACTAGAGAATTTCGTGTCTTCAAAAAGCCTACAGGACAAAAAATATGCAAATATGCAAATACAACAAAAGTGTGAAAAATTCAAGCACCCCTAGGTTAATTCCAGCATACAAACAAATTGGCAAAGTTTGTATATAAGTTCACTAAATTATCAACATATATATATATATATATATATATATAGGCATTTTTATACTCAATTGAAATAATGACATGGAGGGAGAAGGATACCACTTTTCACAAAGTTTTTGTATGCAACAGGGTATGTATTTTCATTGGTAGCGAGAACAAACATGTGGTATCTATGAAATTTCTTTCTTTCTTCCGACTTAAAATCATTCCATAATTTAAAAAAAAAATACAAACAATAATCGTCTTATAAATTTTACCAAACACCCATTAACACCGAAATTCGACACAATAATTCAAACTAGTGCCAAAACACCCATTAACACTGAAAGCCTACACAATCATTCAAAATAGTGCCAAAAATTAGAAGATTTCTAGTCTTCAAAATGCCTACACAACAAAAAAATTCAAATATGCAAATACAGCAAACTAACCCTCTATGATGAACTAAAAAATATGAAAATACAAAAAATAACTAACTTCAACAAAAAAAACACAATAAAACAATTTTCACGACAGTCATCAAATCCTACTATTTTATCAAATAAATATGAAACCAAAGCTCCAAGTTATAGTACACAATGATGGGATTTCAATTTGGGGTTTCAATTTGAGAATAGTCCATCAGCAAGAAATATTAAAGATGGGCTTTCAATTTGGGAAAAAAAGGAATAAGCATTAATTATTTAACACTTACAGTGATAAAAAAAAGGTGACGCCGGTGATAAGTCAGGGAGCAAGTGATGTTGGTGACGTCAACGATGGTGTTTTGGTGGCGGTGGCTTCGTCTAAAAATGGAGCTTTAGGGGAAAATAAATGGAGCTTAGGAGTCTTCGGTTTAGGAGTAAAGAAAAGGGGGAGTTTTTGGTTTTTAGCGGGAGAAACGAAAATGGGGCTAGGGTTGTTCTTAGCAGCATGATGAAAAAAGGGCCTTTTGGTTGTCACGATCAAAGACCGTGACAAGTCCTTAACAAATAATTGTCACAGTCTTCTCACGGTCTTTAGCCATGACAAATCTCGCGTATTTTTTTTCACAGTCTTTGACCATGACATTAGCTTGCTAGAAAAAGGTGACAATTTGGTCTTTTTGGTGTAGTGCATGGATGCCATTGACAATCCGCCATGTATTTGGGGCACGTTGAGCGGGGACCATCAAAGAACTCGTAGAATCTTAAAAATAACTAATGTAGGGGAAAATATATTCCTCCCCCATCCACCAAGAGAGTATGAATCTAGTGTCCACTCTCAACGATGTGGCAATCCTCAGGATCCTTGGCACATTTGATTATTACCCAAGGAGGAATTGATTATATCTTCCTTAACTCCCCTACAATTTCCTCATTTATAAAGTACTACATTGTTACATAAACGAAGATGGGTGTAACAAACCTCGCTTTTAGGAGGCTAATTTCATATTTAATTTACCGCATAAGTTAATTAAATAAAATGTTGGGACTGGAGTAAATATTAATTGAATGAATTGAAAGTTAATATTTACTAGATTGATGCATATTTACTATATGTGAAAGTAAATATCATCAGGTTCCTTGTTTTATAGTGTCATGTGTTTTAAATGACATTATGGTTTAAATGAAATTGGAACTCGAAATAATTTATAAAATTGTCGGATGCCAGTTTAGAGGGTGTAGTTAGTCTCGGAAGGTGCGAGACAGCCAAAATAAGTGCCATATTGTATTTTTGGGTCTCAGGAACTTTTACCTGGTTTTAAGGTAAACGCGTATTTGGGACTCATATTAATGTGGTATTAACCACTTAAGTTGGAGACTTTAGACTTAAGCCATAATTTTTAAGTCTTGCCCCTTATTTCATTTCCTCATTATATGTCTGAAAACATAGAGAGAAAAGGAGAGGAAGAGAGAGAAAGAGAAAAATGGAGAAAGAAGAGAGATTTGGAGATTGAAGGATTGGGATTTCTTCTACTACAAAGAAATATGATATTACAACCCTAAGGCAAGTTTTCTACTTGCTAATATATGATTTAAGATGAGTAAATTGTGGGATAGTTGTGTATTTGCATTTATGGATCAAAAATAGAATTTATGGGATTTAAACCCTAATCTTAGTTTTTATGATAAAATTGTGGATTATACTGGTTATATATCATGTAGGATGATTTGGGGTAGTTTAATGACGTTGGATATGTATAAATATGGAAGAAATTTGAGTTTGGGAGAAATTTAGGGTTCATAACCCTTAAAACAAAACTTGAAAAATTCGCAGGGGTGAATCGATTCGGTCAGGCCAAATCGATTCGCTAGAGGGGCAGTGTTCAGGTCTGGGTGGACCGAATCGATTCGACAGTTATGCAGAAGTCAGGTTTTCCTGACCGAATCGATTCGGATGGTCCGAATCGATTCGATTTCTGACAGAACCCTACACTTTTAAGTGATTTTCTTAGTTTAGTTCCAATTCATTTTCTTTAAGTCTAGGGCCTAGGAACCTTCTTGAATGGAGTAAACTAAGTGTCCTAGAGTTTTAATTGAGTTAGTTACTTACCCTACACAAGGAATGGGTTATGTGGGGACTTTTTTGGGGATGCGCCAATTGATGTTAGGGAGCTCTTTTCTTCTAGTTAATTATATTGAGATTAGGAGTTATAGAGTTGTGTTGGGAGATTTCAAGAGCTCAATTGAGCTATGTTAATCTTGATGGTTTATAATCACGCCATAAAAGTGTGTTGGGAGAACGAATTGAAAGTTTATTCATTCCTTTGAGGTGTGATAGTATTGGGGTTTTAAAGTAATACCCAAAAATGTTTGGATATAATTAAGAGTTTATTTACTCCTTTGAGGTTGTAATGACGATAAAATTTATCGTATGGCTCCAGATAATAAGTTAAATTGTTTACAAAATGTAAATGATAATGGTCTCGAATAAAATGAAAACTGCACATGTATAATGGTGAATGAAAATGATATGGAAATGGTAATGATGATGGTAAATGATAATTTACTGAAGCATGAATATGGTAAATGATACTTTACTTGATTTTTAAAATGGTAAATAAAATGGTTTAAACACACCCTCTCTAAATGACATCATAAGGGAAGTTCGCACGTGAGGTGAAGCCCCCTGGCTAATGAATGCAGGGTGGATATAGTCCTAGGCCATGTGAGCGTTTGTGTTGTATATTTTCTGCGATGGGCAGGTAATTCTAGGTGTGGTTATGACTACCCCGCAGGCACATGGCCGCTTCCCGATGTTTTTCGTTATAGGTGCCTAGGTTCTCTTGATGATAGGTCTTGGAAGATGATGGTCATTTAGGGGCACGCACAGTGGGGAAACTTGGACGGGTGGTCTTAGAATTGTTATATGTATATAAATATAACTATTCATAATCAAGTGGGACTTGATGTATTGAGATATGCCATAAAGAGCATAATGAAGTGTCACAAAGAGCACATTGAAATGCCACAAAGAGCATTTGAAAATGACAATTTTCCTGATAAGGAAAGGATTTTTACAAAAGGTAAAATTGAGATAAAAATGCCATATAGAGCATAAGATTGTGATTATATATATATTTCCTGTTAAGGAAAAGATATATGAGATAATTAGTGCACATGATGAAGTTTTAGATTAATGTTACTCATTTTATTTTCCAGCTTAGCTTATGTTTTAAATTGTGTTGGTAGATTCTTATTTCTTTTTCTTCATGACTTATCATTCATAACTGTCATACTTTTTATTCATCTGGTAATCATATAGAACCGGGCCCTAACCCGTTCATATTTCTTGTTGTGTATGCATCTTGTATCCGCTCAGGTACTCTGCCGTAAGGATGCCTGATCTGACTTCTTATCCCGGTGTCTTTGGCGAGCTGTGATGCTTTGCAGGTATTACGGGACATTTGGAAATAGACGCCGTCATCCTTGTACTCTAGTTAAGATCGGGTCTTGTTACTCGGGCGAGAGGCCCAAGCTCTTGTAATTGATTAATGTAATGTATTATGTAAATTATTGAACTTGTTTAATATTGTTGTATGAGTCTGTGGCTGATAGCATATTCGGTACCTTATTCTACATTTGTGGGTATATAATATAAGTTCATCTGAATTTCAACTTTATTTTATTGGGTTGTTAAGTTGTTTTCTTTTATAAACTTTAAAAATCAAATTTTTGGCAACCCGTTTTTCTGAAATAAGGAGTGGTTATCCCGTATACTACATATTTTGTTGTGATGTTGAGAATGATTCCATCCATGATTCCATCATTTTAGAGTATCGGGCTGGCCACTCCCAATTTTGGATGGCGGGTTATCACAGATGGTATCAGAGCATCAGGTTCTAGAGTCCTTAGGAATTTGTGTGAACATTTTGCACTTTCAGCTTTGCTTTTGATTTGACATAGAGCCTTAGGATTAAGATCGTTGATTTCTCTTGTGAGATCTTGTTCTTTTGCCATGAGGTAGAACCTATAGAATCTTTTGCGCATTCGTGTGAGAGCGGTAGGTCGATTGAAGAAGGGCGCCAGGGAAGGTCATCGCGAAGGTGTCATGAGAAGGATTTTTAAGAACTATAAATTATGGTCGGGGATGAGGACCGCTTTGAGGGTTGCTACCTTTTTGTTGCACTTTCTTGTCTTGCTACTACGACTACTAATTATAGTAGACATAGTTTTCCAAGTACCTCTAGACGTAGATTCTGGTACTAAGCTTGAGATTTCAAGCAACGTTAAATTGAAGTGGAGAAGCGCCCATGATAAGGGCCACCCGTTGAAGTAGGATGGTGGAGAATCCTTCACCCTTAAGAGTAGTGTTGAGATGGTGAGAACGTGGTCACCATATTCGTGGGTATAGAAAGTTTTGCCCATGGAGGAACTCAGTAGATACTTTCTATAGTAAGTTTCTCTGGGATAACTGGAAAGAGGAGAAGGTAGATCCTCAAATGTTCATGCGAGGCTCGGTCAGAGGCCGACATGTGAATAAAGAGTTGTACGGTTAGAGAATCCATACACCAAAACAAGGAAGAATGAGCCCCTTTATGGAATGATAGGCTCCAGAATAAGTGTTGTTAACACTTCTGATGGAGCAGTGGTCATAAAACCCCATTGGTGGACATCCGCCTGGGGAGGTTTCATAGAATTGAGGAAGAGGAGGCCGTTAGTGTGTTCTCTTTTACTGAGAAAGTAAGAGGGGCTACGTGGATCATTGTTTGGAAGTAGGAGGCGGAACAATGGTTATAATGTGGAATAACCACGCATTTTCATTATATTGATTTGGAGAACAAGGGCAAGAATAAAGTGCCTAGTTGGGGCATTAATGGAAGTAATGTTGGTTCAGATAAGACTCGAATATGGAGTCTGAGAACCATTGGTATTGACCCGGAGTGATTGGCATAACATGTTGGCGGGAATTCCACCTTATTAGTGGGTGGTGCATTCCCTATGATAATATTTAGTAGTATTGTATCTACTATAAATTCGGGTGTGTATCTCGAGTTGTGGTAATATTGATGCTATTATAGATAGAGTAATTATATGACATCCGTGGTAGGGAAGTTTTATGTTTTTCTTCACTCGTTATAAAGAGAGTGATGATATATTTCTTTTTAAGTATTATGTACGTTATATGCTACTTGTATGATGTATACTATACAATTAAAGATACTTTGGTTTGATTGGGGTGATAGCAAGCAAATAGATTGCGAGGTATCTTACTTCTAGTTTCAGGATGGAACTAGTTGTCCTATAATATCTCTCCTGGATACAGGTTGAGACTTTATAGGGGTGGTTGAGGTAAGTAGGAGGTTTTTATTGTTTGTTGTGTTATCTTGCGTGTGTGTTTGATTGCTTGTTTGCATTGTATGTGATTGATATGTCTTATCTCCACAACCAACAAAGTTGAGTAGTAATGCATAGGAAGGGTTCCTTGTTTGGATTCCTCTTTTATGGGACGCTCCACGTGTGAACCTCAATGACGTTGGAAGTGGAGAGATGCTGTTCTTTCTTATTTTGGTTCATTCCATTTTATTTTATTTTATTTTGTTGGTTGAAGGTTGGGTTGAAAGGTTTAGCCGAGAATCATGTAGAAGAGTGATTAAGGGCTATTAAAGTGCGAGATAAAAGCACTGTATATAGTTCTCTCCTCTGATCGATGTGAGGGAGACTGAGATATGAAGTCGAATTGAGACTTCTGGTTATGCCTTGATGAGAAGGCCAAATTGTGTATATAATGAGATATATAATGGTAAGACTTCACAGAAAGTGAATGTCTGAATAGTTAAAATCCATAATGATGCAATGGTAATACATAAAAGTAGAATCTTATAAATAGGACTGTGAGTTATACTTTTATTGATCCTGATCATGTGTTTTAGACCGTCACATCTTGATGACCGACGATGCGATGTAGTAGTGTAACGGGAGGGTTCCTTGTTTAGATTTTGCTTCGGGGAGACGTCCCACGCATGAAACCGAGCGAATGTCGAAAGTTTAGATAGGTCTTGGACACTAGGGATATACTTAGTATTATATGTATACGACTTAGATAGGATATATATAGATTGACCTTAGATTTATTAGGACTTAAGGCCATTAGGGCATGTAATGTTGATTTAGGAAGGTTATAAAGAGTTGACCACGAATAGGTCGTGGGTTAACTCTAAGGGGGATTAGATCCCTAGGAACAATAAGGGTGGAATCTCGAGATATTTCAAAGGTTAGGCCGATGGAGATGAGATCTCTCCTAGTTAAAGTGTTACGTTGGTAACTCAACTTTCGGGGAGTATAAAGGGTGAGTTGATTTTCACTCATGAGCCCATTTTGTTAAGTTCGGGGGTGAATTTAATGAATAAGTCTCTACCAGGATGGGGAAGTAATATCCCATGTTTGATTTAGAATTCATTTTGGTGGAAATCGCCTTAAAGAAATGGATGCACTACTTCCTGGGCATGAAATTTAGTCTTTCTGGCAAGCAACAAGTTATTGCAATATGTCGTGGGAGAAATCGAGTTGGAATATGAAGTTCTTAACGGACTATTTATTGGATTTTCTCATTTGCTAAGGAAATGAGATTGGGTTAGTAGATGAGTCAAGTAGGAAACCCGTCGGAGAGATTTGTGAGGGCATGGAAAGCCAAATGAAACCAGCATGACTTGGAAGACTTTGTAGCGAGAGCATTCTAGTCTATGATTGACCATTTCACCTACTCGAGTGAAGAAGAGTAGCGATAGAACGAAGAAGGGTATATTCATAGACGTTTGCATTGAATTTCCGGCACCAAACTAGTCATGATCCTATCTGCAAAAATAGTTGATCGTTTGACCAAATCTTTGCTTTTCCGGACATTGCGGGCGGATGATATGTAGAGGAGTACGCCCCGCTTTTTATGGAGAAATGATAAAATTGTAGGAGGTGCCTATTAAAATAGTGGTGGATCGAGACCAGATGATTCGTGTCGAAGGTTTGGTAAAGTTTACATGAAAAAATGGGAACCGTATCGAGATGAAGTATAACTTACAACCCTAAAGTGGGTGGACGAATGGAGGAAGTTGACTTAATGCCGAGAGGCATGCTTCAAATGTACGCCTTGTGATAAATGGATGGACGGGATTTTCGTACAAGAATTTGAATAATTTTCTACGGTATGGTGCCGTGAGTGGCCTTGTGTATCCGGGTGAGTAAACTTCATACTCGTTTAATGAGGTCAGCGAATAATTGGTTCCTTGGACTTGGAGCGGTCCCGAAACATTTCTTTAAGGATTGGGCTTTTCAGCCATATGCCTTGAAAGGCTACGCCTATGAGAGGAGAAGTTGAGAAGTGTCGGGGTTAAGCCATTTAGTGTTGGTGTGAGTACCCCTGTGGTGTGATGTAACGCGATTCAAGATGTAAGAATATTTACGCTGAGTCGCGTGGTTATCATCTTCCGCCGTAGGAAGCTAGAATTAATAGTAGTGAGGAACGCTTTGTGCTATGCCAGAGCACAAAGATTTTTGACTAAGATCGATAGTGATGACCTTAGTCCAAGTCCATTTTGGGACACCACAATAATGAGGGGTTGTGGAGAGTGATAGAATTATAGTTAAAGATAGTATACCCTTTATGCGTATAGGGTATGCCTGAATTTTGAGGGCAAAATTCCCTCATAGGGGGGGGAGTATGTAACAACCTTTGCTTTTAGGAGGATAATTTCATATTTAATTTACCGCATAAGGTAATTATATAAAATGTTGGGACTGGAGTAAATATTAATTGAATGAATTGAAAGTTAATATTTATTAGATTGATGCATATTTACTATATGTGAAAGTAAATATCATCAGGTTGCTTGTTTTATAGTGTCATGTGTTCTAAATGACATTATGGTTTAAATGAAATTGGAACTCGAAATAATTTATAAAATCGCCGGATGCCAGTTTAGAGGGTGTAGTTAGTCTCAGAAAGTGCGAGACAGTCAAAATAAGTGTCATATTGTATTTTTGGGTCTCGAGCACTTTTACCTGGTTTTAATGTAAACGCGTATTTGGGAGTCATATTAATGTGGTATTAACCACTTAAGTTGGAGACTTTAGACTTAAGCCACAATTTTTAAGTCTTGCCCCTTATTTCATTTCCTCATTATATGTCTTAAAACATAGAGATAAAAGGAGAGGAAGAGAGAGGAAGAGAAAAATGGAGAAAGAAGAGAGATTTGGAGATTGAAGGATTGGGATTGCTTCTACTACAAAGAAATCTGAGATTACAACCCTAAGGGAAGTTTTCTACTTGCTAATATATGATTTAAGATGAGTAGATTGTGTGATAGTTGTGTATTTGCATTTATGGATCAAAAATGAAATTTTTGGGATTTAAACCCTAATCCTAGTTTTTGATGATAAAATTGTGGATTATATTGGTTATATAACATGTAGGATGATTTGGGGTAGTTTAATGATGTTGGGTATGTATAAATATGGAAGAGATTTGAGTTTGGGAGAAATTTAGGGTTCATAACCCTTAAAACAAAACTTGGAAAATTCGCAGCAAATCGATTCGGCAGTTATGCAGAAGTTAGGTTTTCCTGACCAAATCGATTCGGATGGTCCGAATCGATTCGAAAACCCTGCACTTTTGAGTGATTTTCTTAGTTTAGTTCCAATTCATTTTCTTTAAGTCTAGGTCCTAGGAACCTTCTTGAATGGAGTAAACTAAGTGTCCTAGAGTTTTAATTGAGTTAGTTAATTACCCTACACTAGGAATGGGTTATGTGGGGACTTTTTCGGGGATGCTCCAATTGATGTTAGGGCGCTCTTTTCTTCTAGTTAATTATATTGAGACTAGGAGTTATAGAGTTGTGTTGGGAGATTTCAGGAGCTCAATTGAGCTATGTTAATCTTGATGGTTTATAATCACGCCATAAAAGTGTGTTGGGAGAACGAATTGAAAGTTTATTCATTCCTTTGAGGTGTGATAGTATTGGGGTTTTAAAGTAATACCCCAAAATGTTTGGAGATAATTAAGAGTTTATTTACTCCTTTGAGGTTGTAATGATGATAAAATTTATCGTATGGCTCCGGATAATAAGTTAAATTGTTTACAAAATGTAAATGATAATGGTCTCGGATAAAATGAAAACTGCACATGTATAATGGTGAATGAAAATGATATGGGAATGGTAATAATGATGGTAAATGATAATTTACTTAATCATGAATATGGTAAATGATACTTTACTTGATTTTTAAAATGGTAAATAAAATGGTTTAAATACACCCTCTCTAAATGACATCATAAGGGAAGTTCGCACGTGAGGTGAAGCCCCCTGGCTAATGAATGCAGGGTGGATATAGTCCTAGGCCATGTGAACGTTTGTGTTGTATATTTTCTGTGATGGGCAGGTAATTCTGGGTGTGGTTATGACTACCCCGCAGGCACATGGCCGCTTCCCGACGTTTTACGTTATAGGTGCCAAGGTTGTCTTGATGATAGGCCCTGGAAGATGATGGTCATTTAGGGGCACGCACAGTGGGGAAACTCGGACGGGTGGTCTTAGAATCGTTATATGTATATAAATATAACTATTCATAATCAAGTGGGACTTGATGTATTGAGCTATGCCATAAAGAGCATAATGAAGTGACACAAAGAGCACATTGAAATGCCACATAGAGCATTTGAAAATGACTATTTTCCTGATAAGGAAAGGATTTTTACAAAAGGTAAAATTGAGATAAAAATGCCATATAGAGCATAAGATTGTGATTATATATATATATTTCCTGTTAAGGAAAAGATATATGAGATAATTAGTGCGCATGATGAAGTTTTAGATTAATGTTACTCATTTTATTTTCCAGCTTAGCTTATGTTTTAAATTGTGTAGGTAGATTCTTATTTCTCTTTCTTCATGACTTATCATTCATAACTGTCATACTTTTTATTCATCTGGTAATCATATAGAACCGGGCCCTGACCCGTTCATATTTCTTATTGTGTATTCATCTTGTATCCGCTCAGGTACTCTGCCGCAAGGATGCCTGATCTGACTTCTTATCCCGGTGTCTTTGGCGAGCCGTGATGCTTTGCGGGTATTACGAGACATTTGGAAATAGACGCCATCATCCTTGTACTCTAGTTAAGATCGGGTCTTGTTACTCGGGCGAGAGGCCCAAGCTTTTGTAATTGATTAATGTAATGTATTATGTAAATTATTGAACTTGTTTAATATTGTTGTATGAGTCTGTGGCTGACCGCATATTCGGTCCCTTATTCTACATTTGTGGGTATATAATATAAGTTCATCAGGATTTCAACTTTATTTTATTGTGTTGTTAAGTTGTTTTCTTTTATAAACTTTAAAAATCAAATTTTTGGCAACCCGTTTTTGTGAAATAAGGAGTGGTTATCCCGTATACTTCTTATTTTATTGTGATGCTGAGAATGATTCCATCCATGATTCCGTTATTTTGGAGTATCGGGCTGGCCACCCCCTATTTCGGATGGCGGGTTGTCACAATGGGTAAAGGGAATAATCAATAGAAATGAAAATGTTGAGTGAAAAGAAGGAATAACGAACTTGAGATTGATTGTGAAGACAAAATAAGAGCCAAAGATGAAGAAAACTTACAAGTAGAGTATGGGAAACAGTTGCCCCGTGCGTTTGCTTTTAAATAGAGAGAAGTGCACAAATGACGGTGTAGAGTCTTAATTAAATGAAAAACTAAATCCTAAATATCTAACCATATGGGAACATAACCTAAGATTCATCAATGCAACTGGCGGTTCATTTTTAAGAGATTACCAGCATACCCCTATTATGATGGAACAATTACTAAGCATGCCCCTGAAAGACTTAAAGCTAATCACGTGGGCCGACCAGTTGTGTGGGACAAGAAGATTCTCAAAACTCTCTATCCCATTCATGCCAAAGTGTTTTAGGGGCAATTTTGGGGTGCAAACCGATCGGCCCAAACGTAGCAGCCTAGGTAGGGTCCGGATCTGGATTAGAGGCAACCTAGAGTTAAAATGATAAATTGAATATTTTGAACATCTAAACCCCGTACTTACACTTTGTTAGGCTCATATTATAGGATAAAACATGTTTCTTAAGTTTATTTTAGTATTTGTAAACCTTTCTTAAAGTTTGAATTAAAATGGATTTTAAATGATAAATTTATGGCAAAAAAGAGAAAAAAAATAGTAATTTCATATTTTTAGCACCTTTTCAACTAAAATTTATGAAAATTATATTTAGTATATTATTTTATAAGTTCTCCGAAAGTTTCATTGAAATCCAAATTGAACGGACACTAAAATGACACAGTTTAACTTATAGAGCCTAAAAATGGTAAAATGGGTACTAAAAAAGGGCAAAATTATAATTTGATCAAATTAATATTTTTTAAGTCTAAAATATTATGATATGGTATATTTTTATATTTTGTAAGTGCCCCACGAATTTGGATGACAAACGAAGTGAAACGACAAAGCTAATTGGATTTGTCACGACAATACATAGTTGACACTGCTTTACTAAATGATTTTTATAAAATCATTCGAGTATCCATTAGGATCGTGCTATAGCTTTTTGAAAAAGTCTTTAAAAGAGTCACAACTTTGTACTTCGGGCAAAAAAGATTTTGATGTTTTGGAGGTCGAAAAAGCGATTATAGTTAGTGCTGAAAATGAAACTTAAAAAGTAATGAAAATGAACATTAAAAAAGAAAAAAAGGAAAATGTAGATGTTATTACCTGACTTTGTGCGTGAATATCAAGGCTCAATTTAAGAGTCCAGAGGATACAGATCATAAAAAGCAGGAAAAAACCTATAAAAGGGATAAAAAGTAATGCACAAGAGAGCTCAAACCCCCAAAAATCTTCCCCTCTTATCTTCTTTGTTTAATCTTTTGTCACGCTTTTAATTTAATTTTTTGGGAGAAGAAGACTTTAAAGATTAATTTTTTGAGGTTTAATTTTTTATTGGCATATATTCAAGTAAGTGTTCTTATTTATTTAATTATGCTTCAATTATTAATATGATAGGCTAAATTTGTGTGACACCTCGTCCAATTAAATACCAGGTGATCAAGCCTTTATTAAATTAATACAGGATTTCCATTTCATTCATTCATAGCATCACTGTCGAAAACCATATTAGTTATTGATCACCTATTAGTTAATTAAGTCGGTGACAAATTTTATCTTTCATTAAAAAGATGAATACATGAGGAATAAGATAAACTAATCCATACACACAATCACCGAGTCTAAAATAAAACTGAATAAATAAATAAATAAAAGACATACCGAATAAACCATCGGCTATAAATTTCAAATCCAAAATAATAATCCAACAGATGAATAAATAATTCAAATACTGAATCTGAAACTAAATGGGCAACACACCCTAAATGAAACTGCAACTAAGATAAAATTCCTAATATAGGAATAAAAAAATGACGTATCTAATCGAACTCCTGCATGCATACGCATGTGCTGCAACTGCGTGTCCCTGGATTAGATAATCAAGTATGCCGTCCCTATGGCTCGACACCTAAAAGGTTTTAAAAATATTTTTGGAAAGGGTTGGAACCCAAAACATTTGCAAGTGATTAAGTTTGTAGTAATTAAAATGCATGAATGCTTTTCATATTAAAGCTAATGTCTCACTCCCTTAAGATATTACTCACCCTTCACCTAAAGTGAACATATAATGCTTTCTTACTAACCCTCCAAGTTGTACTACCCTGTCTAACTATCCTTGTTATGAAGACCTCCTGACACACTACTCTAGCCCATGTAATCTTACTGTCGATTAATAAGTTATTTATCGCATTGACTTAATTAATCATGTCTAATAAAATTATATAACAATCTCACTAGTTATATACAAGTAATATCATTTTACTTCATGTAATCCATCTGTTTACAAATATTTACACTATTATATACATATATAATTAATAAAATATCACTTCATGTGTTTCACCCGTATATAATTATCTACACTATTATATACGTACGATTATACTCTAACATTTTCACACATGTCGTATGCATATCCATCCTCCCAAGTAATAACTTATCGGATGCTTTTCCTAAAATGCTATCACCCCTAGTATAGTCATCCACCCCTGATACCACGAGATGGTTAACTCACTCCGAATCGGGAAATAATATAATAATCGTAGTGGAGGCGGAGAAAATATCAGTGTCAAATCCCCGACACTTAATTTAATTAACTTATCCTCCATTAATTTTATCAAAGTAGTGTCACTCAACCAAAATGCCCGGACTCCGTTACTTGGTCCATATTTTTTTTCTCTTTACACTTTAATTCACAAACTTTAGTTATTTAGTTTGGCATTATTTCTAAATGAAATAGTACTTAAAAGCCATCTCCCAAGGCCCTAAGTCTTTTTGTTCTTTTAATTTATTGTGTACACTAATTAAATCAAAAATTAAATCCCAAAAGAAATCAAAGTAAAAGATGGAACTGTTCAAGAATCCTCAAACGACATCTTCAGTCATTTGAATGACTTCCCAGTGTCGTTTGAACGACATCCTTTATCGTTCGAGCGACCTTGTGTGTTCTACCCTCCTTTTTCTTCCACACGACGTTGCTACCATAAATTTTCCTCCGAGATTTATTTCTCTAACCCAAAACTTAATTCAAACATCACCAACTATAAATCCTTCTCTTAAATAAATTCAAATCATGGATTCAATCTATAAACATCATTGATTCTCATCACAATTTATTAAATCCTAAATTCGGGTTTTCTACGGGTTTCGTAAATTTGTCATTCTAATACTCAACATCATAAATCGCATAACTCAACTATGCAACTAGGTTTCTACATAGTTCAAATTCCAATAATTCTGACTTATACTATATCATCAATTGAACTCTTAATCCACATCACACGTATAATTTCTTAAAACCCATTTCAATGTAATAATCCCCCCCCCCCCCCCAAAAAAAAAAACGTATTTCAATTACACCCACCATGATATGAATCAAAAACAACAAATTAAATTGAAAAAAAGTTTACCACTTGCCTGATTAGATTCATAGAGTTTGATTCATTTGATGAAGAGGACGAATTTGACACAAACACCTAAATCCCTCTTCGAATTGGCTCCCAAAAGCTCCTCAATTTCTCCCTCTTTTCTTCTCTGCAGATCCAGGTTTTTTCTATTTGAGTTATGGCGACCTCTAATCCCATAACTTAGGTTAAATAATGCTAATCCGATTTTTAGGCTAATGGGCCAGGCCCAAATGACCCGAACACCCCCGTGTGTGCCCGATTATGCCTAAAAATTCCCCGAGTCCCAAATACTACTCCCAAGTACACTATTCTGACTATCTTGACCTATCTAGAATCAATCGTACACTCACAATCATTATCTGAGTTACTCTATAAAATTCTCCAATTTTGACCTCGCTACTACGACACATGTGAAATTTAAAAATAACCTCAATTAATTAAATCTTCACTAAATTAATTAACTCCTCCAAATTCATAAAATCCTATATCACTAAAATAATTAAGTTCTCTGTCCTCAGAAATACGGGGTGTTACATACTTCCCCCCTTTCAAAGGAATTTTGTCCTTAAAATTAAGTTAAGTCTTATACTCTGAGCCTCGAATATATCCCTCTATACATACTCCGAAGATCGCTATCTATATCTCTAACTCTTCTAATCGTGGACTATTTTAAAATTAAATTAATTAACCAGGGCTCCCATACACCATATACCCATGTTTAATTGCACAAATGTTACCTCACTCTACTAGCCTTAAATCGTAATATAACTTTCAACTCACAGTTATAACTACATGTATGTATAATAACCAAGGTACCAAACCCATGTCCTAATGACAAAACATCTCCCCACTTCCAATGTTGCTCTAAGTTTCATGCGTGGGATGTCTCGCAAAGCAAAATCAAAACAAGGAAACCCCGATACACTACTGCCTAACATTGCGAGTCGTTGAAATTTGTTAGGCCCTATGTCCATAACACATAACCCCAAATCCTTGTCTCTTGACATAAAAGTATACTCGTACACTCCCATGTTACAAAAGACTTCATACAATGTGGCACTCTTATTATCACTAGTTTCTTAGCGCGAATGAATCACGAGTTATATCTCCCGGCTCAATAATAAGTCTACCCACCCTGCATCCTATCAATAAACGTCCCTACCTACTGGGATCAATTATAATAATACAAACACATTTTCTTATAAGTCTATTATGCAACACACTAAACATATATACACGTATATATAGTCCAGACCCTCTTTCAGGGATAACTAGAACAAGTAAATCATACCTTATAACAACGAACACAAATTCTTACTGTACTCTATTCTAGCCCAAACCATCGCTAACCACCTAAAACATGGAAAATAGTCTACTCTATTCTCATAACTCTCGAAAGTAGTAATATCACATGTAATGAAGACATCCTCTTAGTGAACACATCATCTCTCTCGTGGATACACCAAAGAGTCTCACTACCCCACGATATGTATATATACATAATATGGCTATTACAGCCGGCGTAATAACTAAATTTGACTCACTCATGAATTCTAATAATCATAATCTTACTTGTGACTCCTTCATGTCATAAAAATCTCCCCCATACTCATAGTATAATAAAGACAAGTTAGCTCTATATTCTAACTGCTTCACCTGATCAATGGCTTTCTGATCAAAATTCTTGCGTCTAAACTGACCCATGAACTGCTGTAGTGGTTGTAGATCCAAAACCTTATCATGTAGTTGCCCTCTGCCTCACTTAGGACAATCTCTCTTCTTGTGACCTGTCTCTCCACAAAAGAAACATTTTCCAAAAAACCCTTTATGCCACTATTCCTGGCTTTGTTGGCCTCCCCCGTTATTCCCTTGGCCCTGGCAGCCCCGAGGAACGAAATAAAGTTGTTGATGCTAAGGGCACTTTAGACCCTTCCTGAGCGCACCTCTCTCAAATAGATAACCTCGGAATTTAAATCTCTTAGACGGATTCCCCTATCGGGAGTCCTGCTCCTGCCACTGTTGTGCCCCACTAGTACTATTCCCATCTTCCTTCTTATCCTGACTGGATACACTCATCCTTTTTCTATCTACATGTGCAAGTTTTGATCCCGGCAATGAAATAATGGTGCATTGACAACCTCTGCGTATGTCTCTAACATCGAATCGCCCAACAGATGTCGTTGGATCCTTCAGGCAAGTCTATCCATGAATTTACGCATCCTCTTCTCTTCAGTGTTTACCTAATCTTTCACAAAGTTTCCTAACTAAGTGAACTCTTCCATGTATTCTGCCATGGTCCTATCTCCTTGAGAAAGATTAAGAAACTACCTCCTCATCTCTGTCTAAATAGCGAACAAAAATACTTAAGGTCAAAATGTACCAAGAACTCCCCAATCCTCATCACATTTCTCTCCTCTACGATGGTCACAGATTCCCACCACTGCAAGGTTGCGCCCACCAGCTTGAATGCTGCTAAGAACTTTCATACGTATATGGAGGGTGCATGTCCTTTTTCCAATGACTAGCCACTACTACATCTGAATTACCATGATAGTCCGATGTGTGACCCTTATGAAATTCTACTCTTGCTCTCTGCCAATCCGACGGCCCCGAGTGGACCTGAACGTCCGGTGCCACTAACAAATGTGGCTTATTCTATGATAAGTGGAAGTCCGTGGCGGTCATGTCCGCATTGACTGCCTAGTCCATAATCGCCGCCACTTGTGCAATCGTCACCAACCCTGGTGTTGCATGTGACTGCGGAACCACTGGCTCCTGATGAGCCTCTCTCACCTCATCTCTCGCTGCTGCTCTAGTCTGTTTACCTCTCCTAGGCGGCATCTAAAATTTAAAGCGAGTTGTACGAGTTCACAACCAATACCAAATTTAATAGTAGAAGTACGATATCTTCAAACACGTAAAGATGAGTACAACAGTCCTAATAATAGGGCTCTATATCAAAGGAACACTGAGCTGAAACGTAATAAGTCGCACAGATCATAAGGACTCTAGAACTTGATGCTCTGATACCATCTGTGACACCCTGCCTAATTTAATACTGGGTGATAAAGCCTTTATTAAATTAAATTATAATTTCCATTTGGTTCATTCTTAGCATCACTGTCGAAAACCATATTAGTTATTAATCACCTATTAGTTAATTAAGCTGTTGCCAAATGTTATCTTTCATTAAACAGATAAATGCATGGGGAATAAGGTAAACTAATCCATACATACAATCACCGAGTCTAAAACCAAACTGAATAAATATATAAAAGACTTGTCGAATAAACCATCGGCTATAAATCCAAAATAATAATCTAATAGAAGAATAAATAATCCAAATACTGAATCTGAAAGTAAATGGGAAACACGCCCTAAATGAAACTGCAACTGAGATAAGATTCCTAATCTAGATATAAAAAATGATGCATCTAATCCAACTCATGCATTCATCCACATGTTCTGCAGCTTTGTGTCCCTGGAATAGATAATCAAGTTTGGCGTCCCTGCGGCTAGACACCTAAAAGGTTTTGAAAATATTTTTGGCAAGGATTAGAACCCAAAATATTTGAAAAAAATTTACAAGTGATTAAGTTTGTAGTAATTAAAATGCATGAATGATTTTCATATTAAAGCGAGTGTCTCACTGCCTTGAGATATTACTTGCCCCTCACTTAAAGTGCACACCTAACACTTTATTCCTAACCCTCCTAGTTGTACTACCCCATCTAACTAGCCTTGTCATGAATACTTCCCAACACACTAATCTAGCCCGAGTAATCTTACTGTTGATTCATAATTTATATATTGCATTAACTTAATTAATCATGTTTAATAAAATTTATAGCAATGTCACCAGTTATATACAAGCAATATCATTTTACTTCATGTAATCCACCCACATATAAATATTTACTCTATTATATACGCATATAATAAATACAATATCACTTCATGTATTTCACTCATATATAATTATCTACACTATTGTATACATACAATTATACTTCAACATTCAAACACATGTCGTATTTATATCCATCATCACGAGTAGTAACTCACCATATGCTTTCTCCAAAATGCTACCACCCCAGGTACAATCATCCAACCCGGATACCACAAGATGACTAAGTCACACTGAATCAGGCAATAATATAATAAGCATAATGGAGGCTGTCATAGTTCCCCGAGTGTGAGATCGAATCATACCCAAAGCATCTCACCCCGAAAAGATTCACAACATAAAATAATGGATGTTATGACCTGGGTATTATACTCTTCCTGCGTTCACTAGCCAGGAGATTCACCCACATCGCTTAACCTTCTATGATAGTAGTAGAGGGGTATGTAATTGTATAATATCTATCATAGATATTTAAAGATGACACAAATGTGTGTGTGTGTGTGTGTGTGTGTGTGTATAATAAATTAACCTAGCAAACCTGTGCCTAAATTTCATAGTAGTAGCCTGAAAATGTTTGAGTAAATTCCCAGACCATTAATTTAATTAACTTCACCGCCATTAATTTTATCAAAGTAGTGCACTCAACAAAAATGCCCGGACTCTCTTGGTCCTTATTTTTTTTTTCTCTTTAGACTTTAATTAACAAAATTTCGTTATTTAGTTTGGCACTCTTTCTAAATGAAATATTACTTAAAACCCACATCCTAAGGCCATAAGCATTTTTATCCTTTTAATTTCTTGTGTACACTAATTAAATAAAAAATTAAATCCCAGAAGAAATCAAAGTAAAAGACGGAACTGTCCAAGAATCCTCAACGTCGCTCGAACGACGTCTTCAGTTGTTTCAACGACTTCCCAAATCGTTTGAACAACGTCCTTTATCATTCGAGTGACCTCCTATGTTCCGCCCTCCTTCTTCTTCCCCACGACGTTTCTTCCATTAACGTTCCTCCGAGATTTATTTCTCTAACCCATAACTTAACTGTGGCACCCCGCCAAATTAGATATCGGGTGATCAGTCCTTTATTAAAATGAAACAGAATATACAATTGGTTCATTCTTAGCATCACTGTCGAAACACATTTAATTAATAATCACCTAATAATTAATTAAGCCAATGTCAAATTTTAAACCTCGGTAATTATCATACAAAAAATTGAATTAAATAATAAACTACATTAAGTCCACAAGATAAATAATAAAATGTCTCATAAACCAAATGAGACTGGATAAAACACTCCAGCCAAAAATCCTAACATAATAACTTTCTAAATAAGACCGAATCCAACAAACTAAAATCAATGGGTACAATATCTCCGAAATAAAGAATGACTAGAAATAGGCGACATGCCCTAACTGAAGTAATTCAACATGAGACTGAATAAATAAGAGTGGAGGTGTGAAATATCGAGAGCCTGCAACTTCCACAATAGCTTCAGCACGTCAAGCGACAGTGAGTTCCTAAACTGGGCATCTCTGTGGCTGGACACCTAATATAATATGCACAAGATCTTGAGTAGAAAATAGTTAAAACATTTTATCAAGTATTTAAAATTCTTAACAACAAATATAGTAAACATGTTAATTTCCTCGGCTCTCTCTTGAGAAACCTCACCTCTCAACTAGTGTGCACACCTAACGTAGTTCTACCCAATTCTAGTTAATGATATCATAACTAATTAGCTTGAATATGTTATCCCTTTTTAAACTATTACTAATAGAGTACACCCGCATTCCTCTCTTAATGCATAATTAATTGTTATCATGCCTATTTAACTCACGTAATAATTTCTTATTTTGCAGTTAAGTGTTCACATACTTAAACTATCTCAAATTTCACTATATTTATCATCTACTAAGTTCACACAGTAGATTAAATCACAAGTGTATATATATCATCACTATATAGTATATATACTAATACGGAACCCCTAAGCTCAGTTGCGGTGCATACATACTTTGCTATCAAGTCTCGGTACATCGCGTACTAAGTAAAGGACTACCGGTCCAGAATCACTTTTGACCCATAAATGCAACGACAAATATGTTGGAGGCAAACATAATCCTAGGCCTTTGGACTACACACATACCTAGCACATCCAAATGATCGGTCACACCATTGTTAACACGGATGATGCTCAACCCTAAGTTCTATATTCTAAGGTACGAGTCTAAGATCCCCTAAAATGGCAAATCAAGATAAGACCGCCCACGACCCGAGAACCTCTCATGATAGCAAGTATTGTAGGTATGTCCATTACACATAAGTAGTCACACATTAGGTATTCACACAACCTATTTTCATAGATTAGTATAAGTATACATCCCACCTATAGCATATATATCCCGTACGTTTTACATTCAACTTAATACCAAAATAGTTATGCCCCGCCATTTATTATTTAACCCTAAGATTATATTTCTCGTCTCTTATATACTCGGATAGGTCCTTATTGGTCTCACTAGGTCCCTATAATTTTATATTAAATTTTGAGAACATTTTTTCATCATTCACAACTTCAAGAGAATTTTAGACCTCTCTAAATTTATGCTAAATTCATTTAATCCTTACGACAGTGTACTTCTTTAAACTACCTACACGTGGCCATGGACGGCGTGTCAATTCGAGTTTGTATGACCAAGATATCCCTTTAAAAGTTTCTCCCAAAGAGTGGGGTTTTTTAAAAACATTATATATATATATATAATACTGCTCTTGTGCCAACTAGTTCACATTTTAAGAATGCGGACCGGATATGTGTCACCTAACGATGCGCCTAGAAATTATCACCTAAATTATAGGCACACTCTCTCTCTTGTTTGGTCTCAGCACCAGGTAACACATGTCTGGTCTGCATTCTTCAAATGCAGACTAATTCGTACAAGAGCAAGACTGTATATAGATATAACACTCACCAGCCCAATCGTGCCTGAAATCGGACCCCATGTCGATCAGCCCTGGGACTCCGGTCGACCGCTCCCTACAGATATGACGCAATTTTCCTTATGGAAGATTCATTTTTCCACCATAAATAACTCTCAAACCTCCCTGATTCTTCTTAAAACTTCCAACTAAGTATCCTAAACATTATACTAACATGCAGGGGCCATTTCTAACGTACAAAAATTATTGAATCATCAATTTTCATCAAGAATCATTTAAATTTCCAATTTATTTCCTTAAAACCCTAGTCATCTCCTTTATTCAAGAACTCAATATAAAACCCAGATTTCTTTACACATGGATCATCTCAAATCATAAATTCCGTTCTACATATGTATCAGAGGGTTAAATCTAACATGAATTTCATTCAACAACAAATTTTAATTCTCCAAATATATATATCCAATTTCTACAAAATCATATTCATAATCATCCTATACTAACATGGTTATCATAAATGCTATAAATTTGCAAGTTTAAACACTTGCCTCTATGTGTAGGTCTGATCCTTTGAAGAAGATGGTTATGGCTGCGTTCCTCTCTTTCCAATCAACGCAACAGTGGTGTTTGTGGTGTGGTTCTAGCCTTTGGAACTTCCTATCTTCCTCCTCCTATGGCCTCACTGTAACTTGTTTGATTCTAACCCTAGAAGACATAACCTATGATCTGATATAACTCTTAGAAATTCGTAGGTCTAATTCTCCAAAAATTACAAATGACTAAAATACCCCATCATGGGTGCCGGTTTGGCCTAAAAGTGCCCGGGACCCAAAATAAACCCCCGAATAGACTTTTCTGACTATATCGACCCTTCCGGACTCAATGGCGCACTCGAAATGACCTTTTGGATGACTTAAAAACTAATTACTTTTTATCTCATTAAATTGAGTCCCGACACAACTGACACGTGCGTCCCGACTTAGTTATAGTAACTGTCATATTTTCCACTCGCGATAACTTTAATATAATTTCGAAATCACATATCACGTTATTCACTAAGTAAAATAGAATATAATTCACATTAACAAATATTAATTCTTGACTCGCTAATTAATATTTTTTTTCATTCTCGATTAATTGCCTGTTTTAAATTTAATTAATCCTATAATAAAAATCATTAAAAACACGGGGTGTTACATACTTCCCTCCTTATAACAGAATTTTTTCTCGAAATTCAATTTTTTTTATACCTGGAGTAAAAAAAGTCCTGATATTTCTCACGCATCTCATCCTCGCGCTCCCAAGTAGACTACTCGACATTATGATGTTCCCACTGGACACGCATAAGTGGAACTACTTTCGACCTCAACCTCCTCTCACTATAGTCTAAGATAGCACCTGGTCTCTCCTCATATGAACTGTCGAGCTGCAAGTTAATCTCCTCTAACTCAATATGAGTATAAGATAACTCATCATGGATATATCTCCTTAACGAAGAAATATGGAACACATCATTAATCTTATGAAAATGCTCCGGCAACCCAAGTCTATATGCCACTCGCCCAATTCACCCGATGATAGAAAATGGCCCACCGTACCTTGGCATCAATTTCCCTTTCTTCCCAAATCTCATTATCCCCTTCAATGGGGATACTCTTAGTAGCACCTGGCCTCCCCACATTAAACTCTAGAAAGAAGGGCTTAGCATCCGCATAATATTTTTGCCTATCTTGAGTTATACTTATTCGATTTCGAATAGGTTCGATCCTAACCAAAATATCCTAGATTAACTTTGGTCCGAGAAGTTTGTTGTTCTCCACCTTTGACCAAAAAGTGGGTGAATGAAATGGTCTCTCGTATAATGCCTCGAATGGTGCCTTTCCAATCGTAAGTTGATACGAGTTATTTTACCCAACTCGGCTAGTGGAGTATACTGCTCCCAAGCCCCCCCAAATTACGGGTGCACCTATGGATCATGCCCTCCAACATCTGATTAGTCCTCTCTATATGCTCATTCGTCTGCGGGTAATAAGTCATACTCAACCGTAACTCGGTACCCATGGCCTCCTAGAAGCTCTCCAAAAATCGAGACACAAAGTTCTTGTCCTTATCGGACACAATATCAAGTGGCACCCCATGTAATCTCACTATCTTATCTATTATGAGATGGGCATACTATCCCGTAGTATAATCAATCCAAACCAGAATAAAGTGATCTACCTTGGTCAGCCTATCTACAATCACCCATATAGAATCGTGACCTTTCTATGAAGTAGGCAACCCGATAATGAAATTCTTGGAAATGCTATCCCATTTCCACATAGGAATCTATCGATTTCTGATGGTCCACCTTTACCAGCTGACAGGTGGCACATTTTGACACAAAATCGACGATGTCTCTCTTCATCCCACTCTACCAATACTGTCGTCTCATATCCTGGTACATCTTATCCCCTCCGAAATATATCGCGAAACGTAACCCGTGTGACTCTGCCATCACTACGTGTCGGAAGTCTTCTCCCTCTGGGATAACCAACCTCCTATTAAATCTTAGACCTCCCTTGGAACTCATGAAATACGACTTGTCTCCCCCAGTTAGGAGCTATCTAATCCAATCCTGATAATAAAAAACTACTGCATGTGCATGTATCACCCTCATGATAATCTAGGTGTGATGGTCATAACTGACATGAATGATCTTCCACCTGAATCTTAATGTTTTGGCTTTCCACATCCATTCACCCTTATAATACATACCATTTTACACTTTTCGAATGCGGATGATATTAAAAATAAAACTATGTAGGTCACCCATACACCCTATGTCCCATGCATTATTGTACAAATTAAATGGATGTAATATACTTGTCTTAAACTAATTCTCGAGCACTTGGCATGATCGTACAGTAAGGTTATACTCAACCACACCACTAGTCGTAATTTAATATTTACCTTAGTTGTTTCATCGATCTACTCATAGTGTAAGCATTCTACATTAGTTTTCACATTAAAATTATACGTCTCTACCGACTTTAGTTTATAATATAACTATCAACACTCAGTTATAATCATGCGTATCCACAATAATTAAGTTACTAAAGTCATATCCTAAAGACCAAGTTTTCTCAACTCCCAACGTTGGCTAGTTTCTTATGTGGGATGTCTCGCAAGCGAAATCAAAATAAGGAACCCCCCCTGATACAATACTACCTAACATTGCCAATTGTCGAGATCCGTCCTTAGTCCATAATATGTATGTCCCTAAAATTCCCATACGTTGACATAAAAAGTCTACTCTTCCACTCTCCTATCCCTTAAAGACAACATAAAACATGGCGCTCTCACTATCAAGAGTTCTCGGTGCTATATGTAAATAACTAGTTATATCTCTCTGCTCGATAATGAACACAAAGCTCCCTGAATCACATCAGTAACAAGTTCCTACACACTACGATCAAATATAATAAGACAATATACTTGCTAAAGTCTCTGATACAATGCACTTTTCGTACATATATATAGGTTCGACGTTCTTTCATGTGATGTCTCAAAATAACATATCTCACTCTGAAATAACAAGCACGATAGTTCATCATGCAATCTGCTACCAGTCACACCCTCGGTATTCAGTCACTACACAATATAATAAGTCCTACTTTCTTAACTCCAAAAGTAGCAAATCATAACGTAAAATTCTCGTAGTTCCCACCCGGTTCCCTTACAAATGACACCAAAGAGACCCATTACATGTGGTTAATATTTTTATAACCAAATTATTACAACCAACTCATCCACTAAACTAGACTCTCACTCGAATTTTAGTGTTAACAAATCATATATATTATGACACACCCATATCACTCGAATTAATACCATACTCGCAAGGTTGAAACCAAACTTTATCTTTATGGGGCATCTGCCTCCCCTGATCGTTGGGTCCCTGCACATAACTCTTGCGATCAAACCGACCCATGGTCATTTATGAGGGTTTTACATCTAGGATCTTATTCCGTAGTTGCCCCTGCCTTGTTGTTGGAAATTTTTACTTTTGTGGCATACACACCCATCATTGAAACATTGGCCCCAAAATCTCTAGGCGTCTAATCATGGTCTTACTGACCTCCCCCATTGTTTCCTTGGCCTTGAGAGGCGGAAGGCTACTGTTGCCAAGGACCTCACTGGTCCTGCCTAAACCCATCATTCTCAGCTGATAATCTTAGGGCCTCACTCTCCTAGCCTAATTCCTCGTCGAAAATCTCACTCCTCCCATTGTTATGCCCCACTAGCATAGTTCTCATCTACTATTTGTATTCTCATTCGTCCAACTTGCTCACTGTGGACATATTCAACAATGGTAGTACCACTCTTTACACATAGTACAACTTCTTTTGCCATTCCCCTCTCTGGTTCTTGTGTCATTTCGGGGATTTCTTTCTCTCGAACCTGGCAGTCTTAGTCCCAATTTCTACTCCCGTTGTCCCTTTAGCTCCACTAGCCCTATAGAACTCAATAATCTTAACTGAATCCATCTTCACTTGGTAGGAATTCAATTGAATTATTTAGATGGGTCCCCTATTGGGTATACCCTCATGTGGTGTTTTTCCAACACCATTAAATTCCATCTTGACCCTTGGCTAGGTTTTCCAACCCTTCTGCTCCCTTATTCTGGAAGCGTTGACTTAACATGTAAACGTAAGCTTAATGACATTGTGACACCCCGCCTAATTAAATACCGGGCGATCACTCCTTTATTAAATTAAATCAAGGTAAAAAGTTGGTTCATTCTCAGCATTACTGTCGATAAAAATAAATTTTCCAATTTACACCCTAAATAATTAAGCTAAGTGTCAAAAACATTTTCATACAAACTTTCCAAATTTTAATTAAAGAAAAAGATTTATTTATTTAAAACAACATTCCTACAATTAAGAATCACATCACAGTAAACCAGATAATATAAAACATTCGTCAATCGAATGTCAACATATGAAAACTAAAAATCACAAATCCAAACTGAATGAATCCCATAGAACAATATTGGAAATAACTGAAATATAAATGTCCCAACGACAACTGAAATAATGAAAAGGGCGACACGTGCCCAATAAATGAGAATGCTAGAATGGAGTCAATAAAGGAAGCCGTCTACGAAAGTGACCTGCAACTCCCACCTAAGCTACAGCACGTTCCTCTCAAGGGATCCTAAGCAAGACACCCCTGTGGCTGGGCACCTGAAATATATACATATATATACAAGAGAGAGAGAGAGAAAAAGAAACGGGTCAGAGCCCGAAAGTGTGTTTGATTTAAAGATACGTTTAGCAAGTATTTAAATTGATACAGGCCAATGCAAAAACATATTAGTGCGTCACTCTCTTGAGAAATACTCACCTCTCATCTAATGTGCACACCTATCGCATTAACCTTCCCAACGGTTTCGTTTTATCAATTAACGCACTAGTCTTTCTAAAAGATTTAACTTATCTTAAATTACTCGTAAGATTTACAGTTCAACGATTCCATAAAAAAATGTTCCAAATAGTAACCAAAGTTCTCCATTTTAACTTTATAAAATCAATAAGTTTTCCAGTGATATATTATATTTTCACAAAACAAGTATTCATAATTTAGTCCAGAATTATTCCTCACTTACTACGTTACAGCAATAGTTTAAATTCCTCAATCCAGATATATATATAAGGTACTCGTATAATTTATATATATATATATATATATATATATATATATATATATATATATATATATATATATATATATATATATATATATATATATATATTATAACTGCACCAACATATAAACTATGGTGTAGGCATACTCTGCTTTCTCAAAATAAGTATTTACAATTTTTAGTCATCAACCATGTCCTACATATCAAATCACGGTAGGTAGTTCCAAATTTTAGAATTTCATATATATATTAACTACTCATATAATATATATTATAACAGCACCCCAACTAAATTATGGTGCGGGCATACTCTACTATCCAAAGCCCCATATCACTCATTAAGGGGAATACATTCGGAATCACTCTCGAAATGTATTAACAATACATACACAAACAATATTGAGGCGAAGAATAGATTCCAAGTCTCTAAGAGGATGGCACATGCCTGCGTCTCTTAGGACCGTCTGAACTATCACGTCGATAGCCTGTACCAGGGACATCTATCTTCTAGGGTACAAGTCAATATCCACCATAAAGGTCCCATCGAGATAAGACTTGTCCCAGCGCGGTAACCTCAGGGATAGCAAGTAGCGTGGGCATGATTTTCACACATAGATAGTATATGCATACACAATCATATAACTATACTAATATTACCATATCAATATTAGGTAAATTCTCAATTCCCATAATTTCGACATTTTCATGTTATCATAATATTAGTATCGCGTATAAGGGTTCGTCTCTAACCTTAATTCGAAGTATTCTTCCATCCTATCACGTAACTCACATGGACTCTCTCTTCCCAAGTATAAAACTCAGTAGGTGTCCTTTTTATGTTCCAACGTAAACTCTTATGTAACCTTCCCTTTAAAACAATAATTTGACCAACCTAAGGTAAATACCTCAGAAATACCATCCTCGTCGAATATTAATGATCCCAACATCTATTCATATACCCTACTGGTCCTCAATGTCTCCCAAATTATTTTATTAAGAAAGCCCAATAATTATTTCACGATAAACTTAATTTAACTAATTAAACAAGGGAAGTAGGAGTCTTCCAGGAGGGGTCGATCGATCAAAGCTTGGGGCTCGATCGATCGAACCTTCGATCGATCGATGCTCTAGGCTCGATCGATCGATCAAGCAGGTCTGGGCAAAATTCTACAGAATGCAGTTACGGGATTCATCAAACTGCTTCATCCAAAACTATGTTTTTCCATTCTAATCGTCCCAAAAATCCTACTTTCATCATCATAACATTATACCAGGTGTTTATAACGTAAAGCTTGTGTATAACTATCATTAAACATGGATTTTCAACCTAAAATCATGTCCAATCATCAAGAACCCTAGAATTTTCTTAAACAGATTTCTAATGAATCTTTCTCCAATATTTCTTTATTATGATCACCAAATTTCGTGGATTATTACCTCTACATGGAAAGGGCTTCCAGAATTAACATATACATCAATACTACATGGGTTCTCCTATCAAAAATGGGGTTTTCTTCCATAGTTTTTATCACAATTCATTCCTAAACTAACATGAAGATTGCATCAACGAAAATAGCAAGTTTAAACACTTGCCTGGGATTTTGGCATGCAGATTCACGGCTGATTTTGGTATGGCTGCGTTCCTTGACTCGTGATCTACACGGTGGTGGTGGTGGCGGTGCAAACCGGTGGCTTTTTGGCCTTGGATTGCCTTGGAGCTCTCTCCTCTCTTCTCCAATGGCCGTCACTTGATTTGTGAATGTTCTAACCCTAAGAGGCTGACCTAATGGCTGATATAGGTTGGCTGAAATTCGTGGGTTTAATTACCCACTTATGTAAAATGACTAAAATGCCCTCCCGGGGCACTAATTAGGCCTAAAAATGCCCCGAGACCCAAACTAAACCCCCGGGTATACTTTTCTGACTATCTCGACCCTTCCGGACGCGTTGGCGCACTCAAAATGACCATACGAACAAATTATAAAAATTTACTTTTTATTTAACAAAATTAGTCCTGACGTGACATGGGCACGTCCCGACTTAAATTTCCGAAATAGTCATTTAATTCACTTATGACATTCAATATAACCAATATAATATATTACTATGCTCATTAGTAATATTCAACAAGTTTCCCATAATTACTAATTCTCGTCACGTTAATAATTATTA
The DNA here is from genome assembly GCA_949130495.1 of Sambucus nigra. Taxonomy (NCBI): domain Eukaryota; kingdom Viridiplantae; phylum Streptophyta; class Magnoliopsida; order Dipsacales; family Adoxaceae; genus Sambucus; species Sambucus nigra. The sequence goes on along the minus strand of OX422216.1, from coordinate 90,954,449 downwards.
CATAATTAATTTTCGGATTTTTATTAAATAAACCGTCACATTAAATTTAATAAAACCCCAAATTAATATAGCATAAAAATACGGGGTATTACATACTTCCCCCCTAATAACGGAATTTCGTCCCAAAATTCAGAAAATAAGGCATACCTGGTAAAAACAACTCTGGATATCTATCGCGCATATCTGCCTCACGCTCCCAAGTGGATTCCTCCACATTATGATGCTCCCACTGGACTCGCACAAGTGGAACTATTTCCGACCTCAATCCCCTCTCACTATAGTCTAAAATAGCCACTGGTCTCTCCTCGTGAGAGCTATCGGACTGTAAGTCTATCTCATCTATCGCAATGTGAGTATGGGCCATATCATCCCGAAGATATCATCTCAACGACGAGATGTGGAATACATCGTGGATGCGATGTAAATTTTTTGGCAATCCCAACCTGTATGCAACCGGTCCAATCCTCTCGATGATGGAAAATGGTCCCACGTACCTTGGAGCCAACTTCCCCTTCTTCCTGAACCTCATCACTCCCTTTATAGGAGATACACGCAATAACACTTGATCTCCCACATCAAACTCTCGGAAGAATCGTTTCGCATCGGCGTAGCTCTTTTGCCTGTCCTGGGCTACCAGAATACGACTCCTGATTATCTCGGTCCTCGCGGAGGTCTCCTGAATCACTTCTGGCCCTAGCAACTTTTTATCCCCCACCTCGAGCCAACAAGTTGGAGAACGACATGGCCTGCTATACAAAGCCTCAAATGGAGCAATACCAATGGTCTGTCCATCTGTCTGTGGGTGGTAAGCTGAACTCAACCTCAACTTAGTACCCATAGCCTCCTGAAAGCTTTCCCAGAAACGTGACACAAAAATCTTGTCCCTATCTGACACAATATTCAGGAGCACCCCATGAAATCTGACAATCTCAGCGATGAACAACTGAGCATACTGACCCGTGGTAAAATCTGTCCGCACTGGCAGAAAATGGGCCATCTTGGTCAAACGGTGTACAATCACCCATATATAATTGTGGTCCCGCTGTGATGTAGGCAACCCTGTAATGAAATCCATGGAAATACTCTCCCACTTCCACGCGGGTACTTCCAATGGCTGAAGTAATCCTGACAGTTCCTGCTGGTCCACCTTCACCAGCTGGCAGGTAGAACACTTGGACACAAACTCAGCAATGTCCTTCTTCATCCCACACCACCAGTACTATCGTCTCATGTCCTGGTACATTTTATCACCTCCCGAATGTACTGCAAATCGGGACCCATGAGAATGAGTCATCACTTCATGATGTAACTCTGCTCCTTCTGGAACCACTAATCTCCCATTAAACCGCAAACCTCCATCAGAACTAACAGAATAGGACTCAGCACCCTCGGCTAGAAGTCGCACAATCTGCTACTGGCAAAACGGGTCTGTGGTATGTGCCTGTATCACCCTCGTAACAATATCGGGTGTGACTGACATCACGGAAATGAAAGGACATCTACCACGTCTTGGTGACCCAACTCCTTCCACTTTGCTTTCCGGACGTTCGCTACATCATCTACCGGTCTACGGCTCAATGCATCAGCAACTACGTTGGCCTTCCCCGAATGATACTGTATATCGAACTGGTAATCCTTCACAAACTCTAGCCATCTGCGCTGACGCATATTCAGCTCTCGCTGAGTGAACAGGTACTGCAGTGACTTATGGTCTGTGAACAAATGGAATTTCTCCCCCAATAAATAGTGCCTCCGCATCCTCAATGCAAAGACGACCGCTGCTAACTCCAGGTCGTGGGTGGGGTAATTCTTCTCATGCGGCTTAAGTTTACGGGAAGCAAAAGCTATAGCCTTCTCCTCCTGCTGGAGTACACCTCCAAGTCCCCGTAAGGACGCATCGGTGTAAACCAGGTACTCCACACCCGATTTCGGTAAGGCAAGTACTAGTGCTGAAGTAAGCTTGTTTTTCAGCTCGTCGAAAGCCAACTGACAAGCGTCATCCCAAACATGTGGTACCCCCTTGCGAGTCAGATTCGTCAATGGACCTGCTATTTTGGAGAGTCCCCGAATGAATCTCCTGTAGTATCCGGCTAATCCCAAGAAACTACGCACTTCCGTCGGTGTCGTGGGTTGTCCCCACTCCCTCACCGCTGACACTTTACTTGGGTCAACTGCTATCCCTTGCTTAGAAATAGCATGGCCCAAGAACTGTACCTCTCGCAACCAGAATCCACACTTCTCGTACTTAACATACAATTGATGCTCTCGTAGAGTCTGAAGAACCTGCCTCAAGTGTTTGGCATGCTCCTCCTCGAAGTGTGAATATATCAAGATGTCATCTATGAAGACAATGACAAACTGATCCAAGAACTCTCTGAATACTCGGTTCATCAAATCCATGAAAATGGCTAGGGCATTTTTGAGTCCGAACGGCATTACCCTAAACTCGTAGGACCCATATCTCGACAAGAAGGCAGTCTTTGAAACATCCTGCTCTCTAATACGTAACTGATGGTACCCCGACCTCAGATCTATCTTCAAAAAGGAAGTTGCTCCCCTCAACTGGTCGAACAGATCATCGATTCGAGGCAACGGATACTTATTCCGTATCGTGACCTTATTCAATTTCCGGTAGTCCACACACAATCTCAGTGAACCATCTCTCTTCTTCACAAATAAGACTGGAGCGCCCCAAGGTGAGGTACTCTTACGAATGAAGCCCTGACCTAATAGCTGTTCTATCTGATCTCGTAGCTCTCGCATCTCTACCGGAGTCATACGGCACGGTGCGCGTGCTATAGGTCTCGTATCTGGCAATAAATCTATAACAAAGTCTATCTCTCGACTGGGTGGTAGGCCTGGTATCTCCTGAAATACATCAGAATACTCCCTAACAACTGGGATCGAATACAAGGGAATCACAACCTCCTTAGAGGTATCCTCCTCTATGTAATACAAATGAGCGGTCGAACCTCCCTCTGGGCGAGGCATCGCCACTACAAACATCTCTTGCCCCGGAATGGCAAAAATAATGCTCCCACCGAAGCAATCAATCATGGCTCTATAAGATGCGAGCCCATCCATACCAATAATCACATCATGCTCGTGCATGTCTAAGACTAACATGTCTGCAGGTAATACCAAGCTACCAATCTCTACCCCTACTCCCCGGCATATAAATAAAAATAAGTGACCCACTCCCCAGTGGTGAGTCGACACACGCCACGGTGCTCTCTACTGTGGCTAACAACCCTAAGGACTTCACAAAATATGTAGCTATAAAACAATGCGTTTTCCCCAGTAACAAATAGAATTCGACCCAAAGTTCCATGGATAGAAAACATACCCCAAATCGCGGGTAGTGCCTGTGGGGCTGCTGCCGGGTGGACATTATAGATATGTCTGTACTGTAATCGCCCTTGTTGCACTGGTGCTACTGGAAAGGTTGGTAGGTCTGGTACCTGAGCTGGTGCTGGGAGAGCGACTGGAAAAAGTGGCCCCTGTGGCTCATTATGGGCACCCCGCTGTCGTGGGCCCTATCTCTCTTCGAACAATCCTGGCGCCTATGGCCGTGCTTTCCACACCCAAAACATCGGCCTTCGAAGTTACTCCCCCTCCGACCCTGTTGCTTTCGGTGTCGTCCTTGCTGACTTGAGACTTTATTCCTCTTTCGAAACTGCTTCATTTTACCACGTTGTTGACTAGAATTTACCCGGTCTTGGGTAGTTTGCTGTCGCAATTTTGGAGTCTTTGCACATTTTTCAGCTTTAGTCACACGCATTTGGCTAACCTCTCTAGGTCTTTTTCCTTCTCTAAGTTGCATCCTGCGTTCTTGGTATTGTAAAACTGCAGTGGTGACTGCTTGTGCTACGATGCCTGCTAACTCGGCGGTTGATATTCTCTCTGGGAACACCTGAGGTGCGAGTCAATTTTGCTCGTCGACTCCCTCAACCGTTTTAGCTAGTTCTTCTCGACGGTCCATCTGAAAATTTAAATGAATTTGGATGAGTTCATCATTCAAATAAACAAATCGCAGAAGCACGAATTCCCAATGCATAGAGATGAACACTACATTCCTAGTATTAGGGCTCTATATCAAAGAAAGCAGCACTGAAAGCATAATAAGCCGCACAGATCCTAAGGACACTAGAACCTGATGCTCTGATACCACCTGTGACACCCCGCCTAATTAAATACCGGGCGATCACTCCTTTATTAAATTAAATCAAGGTAAACAGTTGGTTCATTCTCAGCATCACTGTCGATAAAAATAAATTTTCCAATTTACACCCTAAATAATTAAGCTAAGTGTCAAAAACATTTTCATACAAACTTTCCAAATTTTAATTAAAGAAAAAGATTTATTTATTTAAAACAACATTCCTACAATTAAGAATCACATCACAGTAAACCAGATAATATAAAACATTCGTCAATCGAATGTCAACATATGAAAACTAAAAATCACAAATCCAAACTGAATGAATCACATAGAACAATACTGGAAATAACTGAAATATAAATGTCCCAACGACAACTGAAATAATGAAAAGGGCGACACGTGCCCAATAAATGAGAATGCTAGAATGGAGTCAATAAAGGAAGTCGTCTACGAAAGTGACCTGCAACTCCCACCTAAGCTGCAGCACGTTCCTCTCAAGGGATCCTAAGCAAGACGCCCCTGTGGCTGGGCACCTGAAATATATACATATATATACAAGAGAGAGAGAGAGAAAAAGAAACGGGTCAGAGCCCGAAAGTGTGTTTGATTTAAAGATACGTTTAGCAAGTATTTAAATTGATACAGGCCAATGCAATAACATATTAGTGCGTCACTCTCTTGAGAAATACTCACCTCTCTTCTAATGTGCACACCTATCGCACTAACCTTCCCAATGGTTTCGTTTTATCAATTAACGCACTAGTCTTTCTAAAAGATTTAACTTATCTTAAATTACTCGTAAGATTTACAGTTCAACGATTCCATAAAAAAATGTTCCAAATAGTAACCAAAGTTCTCCATTTTAACTTTAAAAAATCAATAAGTTTTCCAGTGATATATTATATTTTCACAAAACAAGTATTCATAATTTAGTCCAGAATTACTCCTCACTTACTACGTTACAGCAATAGTTTAAATTCCTCAATCCAGATATATATATAAGGTACTCGTATAATTTATATATATATATATTCTAACTGCACCAACATATAAACTATGGTGTAGGCATACTCTGCTTTCTCAAAATAAGTATTTACAATTTTTAGTCATCAACCATGTCCTACATATCAAATCACGGTAGGTAGTTCCAAATTTTAGAATTTCATATATATATTAACTACTCATATAATATATATTATAACAGCACCCCAACTAAATTATGGTGCGGGCATACTCTACTATCCAAAGCCCCATATCACTCATTAAGGGGAATACATTCGGAATCACTCTCGAAATGTATTAACAATACATACACAAACAATATTGAGGCGAAGAATAGGTTCCAAGTCTCTAAGAGGATGGCACATGCCTGCGTCTCTTAGGACCGTCTGAACTATCACGTCGATAGCCTGTACCAAGGACATCTATCTTCTAGGGTATAAGTCAATATCCTCCATAAAGGTCCCATCGAGATAAGACTTGTCCCAGCGCGGTAACCTCAGGGATAGCAAGTAGCGTGGGCACGATTTTCACACATAGATAGTATACGCATACACAATCATATAACTATACTAATATTACCATATCAATATTAGGTAAATTCTCAATTCCCATAATTTCGACATTTTCATGTTATCATAATATTAGTATCGCGTATAAGGGTTCGTCTCTAACCTTAATTCGAAGTATTCTTCCATCCTATCACGTAACTCACATGGACTCTCTCTTCCCAAGTATAAAATTCAATAGGTGTCCTTTTTATGTTCCAACGTAAACTCTTATGTAACCTTCCCTTTAAAACAATAATTTGACCAACCTAAGGTAAATACCCCAGAAATACCATCCTCGTCGAATATTAACGATCCCAACATCTATTCATATACCCTACTGGTCCTCAATGTCTCCCAAATTATTTTATTAAGAAAGCCCTATAATTATTTCACCATAAACTTAATTTAACTAATTAAACAAGGGAAATAGGAGTCTGCCAGGAGGGGTCGATCGATCGAAGCTTGGGGCTCGATCGATCGAACCTTCGATCGATCGATGCTCTAGGCTCGATCGATCGATCAAGCAGGTCTGGGCAAAATTCTGCAGAATGCAGTTACGGGATTCATCAAACTTCTTCATCCAAAACTATGTTTTTCCATTCTAATCATCCCAAAAATCCTACTTTCATCATCATAATATTATACCAGGTGTTTATAACGTAAAGCTTGTGTATAACTATCATTAAACATGGATTTTCAACCTAAAATCATGTCCAATCATCAAGAACCCTAGAATTTTCTTAAACAGATTTCTAATGAATCTTTCTCCAATATTTATTTATTATGATCACCAAATTTCATGGATTATTACCTCTACATGGCAAGCGTTTCCAGAATTAAAATATACATCAATACTACATGGGTTCTCCTATCAAAAATGGGGTTTTCTTCCATAGTTTTTATCACAATTCATTCCTAAACTAACATGAAGATTGCATCAACGAAAATAGCAAGTTTAAACACTTGCCTGGGATTTTGGCATGCAGATTCACGGCTGATTTTGGTATGGCTGCGTTCCTTGACTCGTGATCTACACGGTGGTGGTGGTGGCGGTGCAAACCGGTGGCTTTTTGGCCTTGGATTGCCTTGGAGCTCTCTCCTCTCTTCTCCAATGGCCGTCACTTGATTTGTGAATGTTCTAACCCTAAGAGGCTGACCTAATGGCTGATATAGGTTGGCTGAAATTCGTGGGTTTAATTACCCACTTATGTAAAATGACTAAAATGCCCTCCCGGGGCACTAATTAGGCCTAAAAATGTCCCGAGACCCAAACTAAACCCCCGGGTATACTTTTCTGATTATCTCGACCCTTCCGGACGCGTTGGCGCACTCAAAATGACCATACGAACAAATTATAAAAATTTACTTTTTATTTAACAAAATTAGTCCTGACGTGACATGGGCACGTCCCGACTTAAATTTCCGAAATAGTCATTTAATTCACTTATGACATTCAATATAACCAATATAATATATTACTATGCTCATTAGTAATATTCAACAAGTTTTCCATAATTACTAACTCTCGTCACGTTAATAATTCTTACATAATTAATTTCCGAATTTTTATTAAATAAACCGTCACATTAAATTTAATAAAACCCCAAATTAATATAGCATAAAAATACGGGGTATTACAGACAACGACACTAGTTATCTTAGCCTGATTTCCCATTCGCACTTGTGTATTGTACTCACGATTCTCTTATAAAATATAGAACCTTTATATCATATGTACCCTTCCTTTATCGGGTACAAGGTTCGTTAAGTAAGTAGACTCCTCTTTCAAGATCGGTCTTCATCTGACCCCCTAATGATAATTTTTGAAAACGCATTCACAACTCTGGCTGAGCAGAAGATGGAAGATCTTACGATCAATTCACACCCAAATTTCCTGTTTAATTCCATATGTACCTCTTTGTATGTGGTGATAGACTTTAACCACTTTATGTTGCTCCCTATGAGCTAAAACTTTCGCCCGAAATTTACTCCTGGGTATCGCTACACTCCACCCTACACAATTTTTGTTGGATTCCCTACTTCAACTTGCCCGTTAGTCTTATTCCTTCCCTGTATTTTATACCTAGCGTTTCAAAAGAGTTATTTTAACTCTCCTACCCCTTGCTGACTCCGTTGGGTGTATCTGATATTTGCAACACCATTATCTGCAACAGATCTTAGGGGAACTACTGTTCTCGAATGATTATTCTATTGTCATCAGCCTGAACAATAATCATGGTGAAATTTATCGCGATCACCGTTTACAGAATATGTTAAGTATCCTCTTAAGCCTCTCCTCTTGCAATCCTTTTTATGGCCCTCACTGGTCGTTCAAAAATCTTCGACATACAAAGTCCAAACGATCGCATATATGAATCTCATCACTTACACCTAATAGCAGGAGAACATAAGTCGTAATACGCATAGGAATACAACAATCCTAATGATAGGGCTCTATATCAAAGAACGCTACACTGAAATGTAGAAAGTCGCATAGATCCTAAGGACACTAGAACCTGATGCACTGATACCACCTCTGACACCCCACCCAATTAAATATCGGGTGATTAGTCCTTTATTAAAATTAAACAGAATATACAGTTGGATCATTCTTAGCATCACTGTCGAAACACATTTAATTAATGATCACCTAATAATTAATTAGGCTAATGTCAAATTTTAAACCTCATTAATTATCATATAACAAATTGAATTAAATATTAAACTGCATTAAGTCCATAAGCTAAATAATAAAATGTTCGATTAATCAAATGAGTTTGGATATAACACTCAAGCCAGAACTCCTAACATAATAGCTTTCTAAATAAGCATGAATCCAACAAAATGAAATAAATGGGTAAAATACCTCTGAAATAAGGAATGACTACAAATGGGCAACATTCCCTAACTGAAGTAACTACAGCAAGAGACTTAATAAATAAGAGTGGAGGCATCTAATATCAAGGACCTGCAACTTCCCCAATAGTTGTAGCACGTCAAGCGAGAGTGAGCTCCTAAACTGGACGTCCCTGTTGCTGGACACCTAATATAATAAGCACAAGAAAATAGATTTGTCAGAACCCAAGTAGAAAATAATTAAAACATTTTACCAAGTATTTGAAATACTTAGCAGCAAATATAATAAACATGTGAGTTTACCCGGCTCTCACTTGAGAAACCTCACCTCTCAACTAATGTGCATGCCTAACCTACTTTTACCCAATTCTAGTTAATGCTATCATAACTAATTAACTCGAATACGTTAGCCCTTTTTAAACTATTACTCATAATCTCTACCCTCATTCCTCTTGTAATCCATAATTGACTGTTATCATATCTATTTAACTTACGTAATAATTTCCGATTTCGTATTTAAGTGTTCACATACTTAAACTATCTCGGATTTAACTATCTTTATCATCTACTAAGTTCACACAGTAGATTACATCATAAGTGTATATATATCATCATTACATAGTGTTTATATACTAATATAGCACCCCTAGGCTCGCTACGGTGCATACATATTATGCTATCAAGTCCCGGTACATCTCGTGCTAAATAGAGGACTATCCATCCAGAATCACTCTTGAACCATAAATGCAAACACAAATACGTTGGCGGCAAACACAGTCCTAGGCCTTTGGACTACGCACATACCTAGATTATCCAAATGACAGGTCACACCATTGTTCACAGAAAATGATGCTCAACTCTAAGTTCTAAGGTACGAGTCTAAGATCCCCCAAAATGGCACATCAGGATAAGACCGCCCATGATATGAGAACCTCCCGTGATAGCAAGTATTCTAGGTATGTCCATTACACATAAGTACTCACACATTAGGTATTCACGACCTATTTTCATAGATTTGTATAGGTATACATTCCACCTATAACATATATATCATGTACGTTATATATTCAACCCAATAACAAAATAGTTACGCCCCACCAATTATTATTTAACCCTAAGATTATATTTCTTGTCACCTATATACTCGGAGAGGTCCTTATTGGTCTCACTAGTTCCCTAGAATTTTATATTAAATTTTGAGAATGTTTCGTCATCATTCATAAATTCAAGGGCATTTTAGGACTCTCTAAATTTATGCAAAATTCATTTAATACTTACGACAGTGTACTTCTTTAAACTAGCTACGCGTGGCCGCGGACGGCGAGTCAATTCGAGTTTGTATTACTAAGATATCCCCTTTTAAAGTTTCTCCCAAAGAGTGGGTTTTTAATACTCACTAGCCCAAACGTGCCTAAAATCGAACCCCTGATCGACCGGCCGTGGGACCCTGGTCGACTGGTCCCTATAGATATGACACAATCTGCTTTATGGAAGATGCGTTTTTCCACCATAAACGACTCTCAAACCTCCATGATTTTTCTACAAACTTCCAACCAAGTTTCCTAAAAATTATACTAACATGTAGGGGCCATTTCTAACGTACAAAAATTATTGATTCATCAGTTTTCATCATGAATCATTTAACTTTCCAATTTATATCTTTAAAACCCTAGTTCATCTCCTTTATTCAAGAACTCAATATAAAACCCAGATTTCTTTACACATGGATCATCTCAAATCATAAATTCCGTTCTACATATATCAGAGGGTTAAGTCTAACATGAATTTCATTCAACAACAAATTTTAATTCTCCAAATATATATATATAATTCCTATAAAATCATATTCATAATCATCCTATACTAACATGGTTATCATAAATGCTATAAATTTGCAAGTTTAAACACTTGGCTCTATGTGTAGGTCTGATCCTTTGAAGAAGATGGTTATGGCTGCGTTCCTCTCTCTCCGATCTATGCAACGGTGGTGTTTATGGTGCAAGAAGTGACACGGTTGGTGGTTCTAGCCTTCCTCTCTTCTTCCTCCTATGGCCTCTTTGTAACTTGTTTGATTCTAACCCTAGAAGACAACCTCTAATCTGATATAACTCTTAGAAATTCGTAGGTCTAATTCTCCCAAAAAAACAAATGGCTAAAATACCCTTCTAGAGTGCCGATTTGGCCTAAAAGTGCCTTGGGACCCAAACTATGGCGCACTTGAAATGACCATTTCGATGACTTAAAAATTAATTACTTTTTATCTCATTAAATTGAGACCTGATATGACTGACACGTGTGTCCCGACTTAGTTATGGTAATTGTCATATTTTCACTTGCGACAACTTTAATATAATTTCAAAATCACATATCACTTTATTCACTGAGTAATATTCAATATAATGCACGTTAACAAATATTAATCCTTAACTCGGTAATTAATATTTATTTTCATTCCGAATTAATTACCCATTTTAAATTTAATTAATCCTATAATTAAAATCATAAAAAATATAGAGTGTTACATTAATTCCAACATCCCCAACAATAAATACTTCTCGTAAACATATTAAAATAATGATTTCAATCTATAAACATCATTGATTCTCAGCACGATTTATTAAATCCCAGATTCGGGTTTTCTATGGGTGTCATTAATTTGTCATTATAATACTCAACATCATAAATCGAGAACTCAATTATGTGACTGGGTTTCTACATAGTTCGAATTCCAACAGTTCCGACTCATACTATATCATCAATTGAACTCTTAATCCAGATCACATACAATTTCTTAAAACCCATTTCAATGTAATAACCCACCCAAAATGGATTTCAATTACACCCACCATGATATGAATCGAAAACAAAAAAATTAAATTAAAAGAAAGATAACCAGTTGCCGGATTAGATTTGTAGAGTCTGATTCATTTGATGAAGATGGTGAATTTGACAAAAGCACCTAAATCCCTCTTTGAATTGGCTCCCAAAAGCTCCTCAATTTCTCCCTCTTTTCTTTTTTGCAGATCTAGGGTTTTTCTATTTGACTTATGGTTGCCTCTAATCCCATAACTTAGGTTAAATAATGTTAATCCTGTTTTTAGGCTAATGGGCCAAGCCCAAAGGTCCCGAACACCCCCGTATAGTCCCGATTATGCCTAAAAACTCCCCGAGATCCAAATGCTACCCCCGGGTACTCTATCCCGACTATCCCGACCTATTCAGAATCAACTGTACACTCAGAATAGTCATTCGAGTTACTTTATAAAATTCTCCAATTTCGACCTCAACGTACGACACATGTGAAATTTAAAAATAACTCGAATTAATTATATCTTAATTCACTAAATTAAATAACTCCTCCAAATTAATAAAATCCTAAATGACCAAAATAATTAAGTTCTCTATCCTTAGAAATAGGGGGTGTTACAATTTGTCACTAGCGTTAAGGTTAAATTATATGTGTTAGCATTTATTTGACTCAATACACCCTATAAATTATGAGTTTTTTATGTTTAATATTAGCTCTTGTTCACTCATCCATATTCATTATTAAAACTTAAAATGATATATTATATGTGCTTCATTGGATTGAGTTTTTGATTTATATAATTAAATGGATACATGTTGTGTTTTGACAGATTCAATTAATGATTGCGTTTTAGACATTGGTTTGACGAAAGAGGTGTTACTTTATTGATGTTAATGGTATAAAAATTATACCTTCATGACATATCACCCATGATAGTAATGCCAAGCAACCATATTATCGTGTTGTAAAATAAGGGTAGTGATAAACATGAATGTGAGCACGTGTAAGTGATTCTGAATCCCTAGTGCCAGTATTAATTAATTTTAAGTCGTAAAATTATCATCTCATTAAATTATTCATGTTAATATTTAATTGAAGTAAGTTCTTGTATGTTCTTTAGCATAGTGTTATTATTTTAGTTCGTGTTGCTTGAGTTTCAAATTTAATTTAATAAATTGTAACTTTTTATTACCTAGATTAGGAATTAAAATTTAAGATAAAATCGAGTTATTCACTAAAAAGGAATATACTTTGCATAGTTCCTTTAGGTTCAACCTCGCACTTTCATTCTATACTATAAAATGGTTCGTGCATTTGCGAGTAATTTAATTTGACATAACAAGTTTTTGGCTTTGTTTTCAAGGGCCTAATTTTTTATAAATAACTCGTTAGTCTTAGGTTATATTCCTTCTACTAGTTATAATTAACAATTTTAAAAAATCAAAAAATTAAACTTAAAATAAAAAAATTATAACTTTAAAAAGAAAGAAAAACAAAAAACAAAATAAATATTTTCTCAGTAATTCATGCTTTAGGACTAATTGGGAATTTTAGGTAGTGTATGTGTTCTTTGGTTCGTGATCAAACATATCATTTATCTAGCATAGAAATGTCCGAGCAATTAAATAAAGAATAACATGCACCCAAGACACTTCAAGATTTTTTCTCTCCTAATTCTACCAACCCACCTTCGTGCATAGTGTTGCCCGCCACGACTATTGCACATTATCAATTACAATTGCAAATAATTCAACTTTTTTCCACCTTTTACGAGTTTGACAAAGAAGATACATATTTACATATAAAATATTTTCTCAAAATTTGTTCACCATTTAAATTTAAAAAATTCTCAGATAATCAATCGATTTGTCTATGTTTACTACCATTCTCACTAAAGATAAGGAAAAATTATGGCTTAATTCCCATGATCCTAATTCCATTACTACATGAGAAGCTCTAGTATCTAAATTTTTAGGCAAGTTCTTTCTAATGTAAAAATCTAATGCCCTCAGGGGAAAAAAATCAGATTTCTCTCAAAAAGAAAATTAAAAATTCTTGAAGTGTTGGGAAAAAGTCACTGACTTACTTTTAAAATGCCCTCACCATGGTTTCGAAACTTGTCATCTTGTTCAATACTTGTATAATGGATTAAGACAAGCTTATAGAAACCTGATAGAGTCTAGGAATAATTGAATTTTTCTAAGCCTTAGGGATGATCAAGCATATAATTTCCTTGAAAATTTAGCTGAAACTATCGAGATTGGGATTTTTCTGACTAAAATGATCACAATAATATTTCGAAAAGGGCAGGCATGGGTGAGATAAGAGAGGATGTTAAAATAAAGAGACAACTGGACAATCTCACAAAGAAAGTGGAGGCATTAATGTTGAGTTGACTAATAACACAGTCAATCAGTTGCAAAATGAGGTTTGTGGTATGTGTGCGACTCTGATGCATCTAACACATGCATGTCCTTCAGTAATGGGTTATAATGAGAAATTAAATGAACAATATAACGATATGAATAACCATACAAAATTGATTAATCCATATATAGATCCATATAATCCAGGGTGGCGTAATCACCCAAATTTTTCATATCAATAAAATCATCTTATCACAAACGTGGGAGGACCAACAGTAATGGTTCCTCAATTTCCTCTCAAATTTCATCCACCAGTGAAAGAAAATCCACAACAGACTCAATCAGTTATTAACAACTAACAACAATTAACAATATCAGCGGAATCTCTCAAACAACTAGCACGGTTGGCCACCCAAAACATTCAAAGCACAAATTAAGATATTACACAAATAGAAAATCAATTAATTCAGTTAGCTAATCAAATGGGTGAGAGAGAAAAAGGAAAATTTTCTAGTCAACCTGTACCTAACCCAAAAGGTCCATGTAGTAGTGCAATTAACCTGAATCAGTCTTTTGGACCATCACAACTTCAAGCCGTCAATACTTTTAGGATGTTTAAAATAGGTTGACAATCAAGTTAGTATGCATGTAGAGGGTGAAAATGAAGTAAATAGTGATAATGAAAAGTCAACTAGGGTTGATGAGTCCCCTTGAGTTGTTGAAAACTCTAACACTTTCCCTCGTAATGTATTTGATTCTTCGGTTAGGGACTTTGTTCCTAAACCACCATTTCCATATAGGCTACAAAATAACAAGAAGGGTGTGCAATTGGGAGAAGTTTTAGAAATATTTAACGAGTACATATAAATATCCCTCTCCTTGATGCTATTCAACAAGTACACTGTTATGCTAAGTTTTTAAAAGATTTAATTACCCAAAAGAGGAAAAATAACGTTCCTAAAAAAGCCTCCACAGCTGGACAAGCTAGCTCAGTAATTCAATGTAAATTTCTTGTTAAATATAAGGACCCCGATTGTCCAACGATAGATGAAAAATAGGGGAACATAATACCGAGCGCACTTTGTTAGATCTAGGAGTGAATGTTAATTTATCCCCGTATACTATGTATTTAGGAGACTTAAATCCTACGCCAATTACACTCCAATTAGCCGATCATTTCATGAAAATTCCTAGGGGTGTAGATGGGAACGTGCTCGTAAAGGTTGATACCCTTTATTTTCCAGTAGACTTTGTCGTCCATGAAACCCAACCCGTAGTTAATATAAAAGAGAAAATTTTAGTCATTTTAGGGAGACCTTTCTTAGCCACATCCAACTCTATTATAAATTATCGCAGTGGATTGATCTTTCCTTTGGAAATCACACTGCCGAGCTTAATATTTTTTATATAGGTAAGTCCCCACTAGATGTAAATGATGCGATAGCTAAGATTAATCTTATTGATAGTCTAGTGGAGGAGAAATTTCTCCAAACACATTGTGAAGACTCACTTGAGGCATGCTTGGTCTACTATGGGTGTGATTTTCATATTGATGAGTCCATTAAGCAAGACACGATACCTTTAATGAGAATGTCTAATTACACACCAAAAGTATAACCCGTTATATTGTCTTTATCACCAGCACTTCCTTCCACAGTTGAGCCACAAAATATGGACCTAAAACCCTTGCTCGATACACCTAAATATGCTTTTTGGGTTCATGTGACATGCTACCTGTCATTATACCCTCTGATTTAGATGATCCTCAAGAAACAAAATTATTAAATACCCTGAACAAACATAAAGAAGTCATTGGGTGGTCCATTGCAGATATAAAAGGAATTATTTCCCAGTAGTTATGCACAAAATCCACTTACAATAAGGTACTAAGAAGCGACTAAATCCCTTGATGAAGTAAGTGGTAAGAGTGGAAGTTTTAAAGCCCTTAGATACGGATATTATTTACCTGATTTCATATATTGAATCAGTGAGTCATGTACAAGTTATGCCTATGAAGTTTGGTGTAATAGTAGTTATGAATGAAAACAATGAGTTAGTTTCAGTTTCATTCCATGTTCAAACAGGATGGAGTGTTTGAATTGATTACCATTAGTTATACTCAATGAAGAGGAAAGATCACTTTCCTATTCCTTTCATTAATCAAATGTTAGAGAGACTAGTCAGGCATGCTTACTATTGAATTTTAGATGGTTACTCCAATTTTAACCAAATTCCTATTGACCCCACTGATTAGAAAAATACCACATTTACGTGTCCTTTTGGTACATTGGGCGATCGACGCATGCCCTTTAGGTTATGTAATGCACCCGCCACTTTTTAGCACTGTACGATTTCCATCTTCTCTACTATTGTAAATCGTTTCCTAGAAGTTTTTATGGATGATTTTTCAATGTTTGGGTCTTCATTCGATGAGTGCCTACACCACATAACCCTAGTGCTAAAGAGTATAGAGAATACTTTAGTGTTAAAAGGGGAGAAATTCCATTTTATGGTACAAAAGGAATTGTGTTAGGGCACATTATATCCAAACAGGGTATTGAGGTCGATAAAGCCAAAGTCGATTAAATTTATAACCTTTCCCCCCACGCACAGTAAAAAATTTCATTTATTTTTAGCGCATTCAGGTTTTTATAGGAGATTTATTAAATATTTTAGCAAGATTTCAAAACCTTTATGCAACCTTCTTGCTACCGATGCACCGTCTATATTTAATGATTCGTTTCTTTGAGCATTTGAGGCTTTAAAATTCGTCATTACATCAGCGCCTATTATTCTATCATCAGACTTGGTTGACCACTTGAGATTATGTGTGACGTGCGTGATTACATAATAGGTGCCTTGTTAGGATAAAGGATTGACAAAATTCCTTGTCTGGTTTATTATGCCATTAAAACTCTAAATGATTCCCAACTCCATTATTCAACTACTAAGGAGTTGTTAGCCATCGTATTTTTGATAGATAAATTTAGATCTTATCTTTTAGGGTCTAAAGTTCTTGTATTTTTAGATCATGCCACCTTAAAATACCTTTTTTCTAAAAAAAATTCTAAATCGTGACTTATTCGTTGGGTCATATTGCTTCAAGAATTTGACTTAGAAATTCATGACAAAAAGAGTTCTAAAAATGTTGTAGCAACCACTTATATAGGCTTATTATAGAGTTTACTAATGATTCCATTCCCATAACCGAGACATTTCCTGATGAGCAACTTATGCATGTTTCTCAGTCGCTTCAGTATGCTGACATAGTGAATTATCTTGTTACAGGAGAAAGGCCTACACAATAGTCTAAAGAAGATAAGTCCAAATTCTTGGTCTAGGTGAATTACTTCTATTGGGATGACCCTTACTTATTCAAATATTTTTCTGATCAAGTCATTAGAAAATGTGTTCTCGAAAGTGACCAAGTAAGTATCCTCTCATTTACCCACGATCAACCATATAGGATACTTTAGTTCAAAGAAGACCGCTGTAAAAAATTTACAATGTGGATTTTATTGTTCCTCTCTCTTTCGCGATTCACAAACCTATCGTGTAGCCTGTGAGAAATGTCAAAAATTAGGTAGTTTGACTATTAGAAATATGATGCCTCTTAATCCTATATTAATTATTGATATTTTTTACATGTGAGGTTTTGATTTTATGGATAAATTTCCTAGTCCATATGTCTACCTCTATATTTTAGTGGCAGTGGATTATATGTCAAAATGGGTAGAAGCCACAATGTGAAAAAACCGATGACCATAAAGTGGTGCTTCAATTCTTAAAAGACTTTATATATGCACGATTTGGTACACCACGTGTCATTATAAGTGATGGAGGAATACACTTTTGCAATAAGCTATTTAAGAGATTAGTAAATAAATATGGTGTTATATATAAAGTGGGAACGATATATCATCCTCAAATGATCGAGCAAGTAGAGATATCAAATAGGGAGATTAAACACATTTTACAGAAAACGATTAACCCTAATAGGAAACATTGGGCTTTAAGGCTCATGAGTGCATTATTTTGTATGTATTATGCCCAAATCTAGACCTTGCTATGCTCATTATATAATAAATAATGAATTTTTAGAGTCATTTTCGTAAACAAAAAGTAAAAACCAAGTTTGAATAAACTTTGAGTTAAAATATAATTTTTTAGAAATCTCAGTTGGTGAAACCATAGTTTTAGAAACTTTAAGGGCCTATAAATAATTTGTAAATACTTATCTAGGAAAAATAAAGTTCTCTCTACAATTTGGTTGAATTTCAGATTAAAAAGAGCAACTTATGAATTTCGTGGGCTAAAATACAATTAAGGGGTAATCATGCAATTTTTTAAACTTTTATGACCCTAAATTATAATTAATTATTTTTATTTTACATTTTTACAATTACCTTGGGATTTTGGACAGTAAAAGAGTCAATATGCAAAAGTTGTTAGGATATGTCGCGACACGACACGGTTGATACAACATTATTAAATATTTTTTTATAAAATCGCTCGAGTGTCCGTTAAGGCTATGCCATAGTTTTTCAAAAAGGTCTTGAAAAGACTAAAACTTTAAAGTTCATATGAAAATGGGATTTTGAAGTTTAGGGGGTCAAAATGTGATTAAAGTTGGTGTTGTGAATAGAGACAAAAATTAGGGATAATTATTATTAAAAAAAATACTTTCCGAATGTTTCCAACTCTTCCTAAGACCCCATGGGATAATTATCAACTAAAATAAAACCAATCAAATGGAGTTTTACTCCAACCCAAACACCTCACATCATGGCCTATAAATAGGATCCTTGGGTCATTCTTTTATATAGAAAATTTGAGAGAGCCTTTAAAATTATTTTTGGTAATTTTATTTTGAGATTTATTTTATTTTAGGAACATGAATTATTCATTTGGGAAAGAAATTTTTGTCAAGATCAGTGGTAAGACATGATTAATTTTTAAGTTTGTTTTATTAAAGAAAGTTATTATTCATTCTTGCACATTTATTTTGTGATGCTACCATAAATTTCTTTGCTAGGAATAGGTAAAGTTTATTATGTTTGATTAATATTGTGCGTAGTTTAAATTCGTTTTCTTTCCTAACTTGTTTTAATTGGAATAAAAATTCAGTATTCATTTGACACGACACGAGAGTGTATATTAAACCTTCAACTTTGTTTGAAAAATTATTTTATATTTTAAGTGCGAGTACTTTTTGATGGATTATGCGTGCACTCGATTATTTTGATAGTCCATACTTAAAGACTATACTTTGAAATGTAAAAGTGAACTTTTTAAATTAAACTTAATCGTGTAAGGAAATAGGGATTTCAAGTGAACTTTTTAAAAACTATACTTAAAGTGAAGTTTTTAAGGAAATAGGGATTTTATCTATCTAAATTTAGAGACGTTAAATTTTATTATGAACTTAACCGTGTTATTTTTTGAATTAAATGCAACAAAAGTAAGTTTAATTTGAGTTATGAATTGAGAATGACGAGTTTAAATTATTGCATAGTATTAGTTAAACGTGATAAATGGATCTAACGTCTTAGTTTTCTCGCACACTTGATTATACATCGTACTCGCACTTTTTATGAGTTAACTTAGTTTAAAACTCCATCTTCTCTCTAAAATCAGTTCGTCTAGTTGGATAGTCACAATTATTTTTAACGAAAAAAAATGACAAATCTTTGTGTGTTCGACTCGTGCTTACACTCGCTATTCTAAAATAGCCCATACACTTGCGGTATTTTATAAATTGACAACAAGTTTTTTGCGCCGTTGTTGGGGATTTGTTTAATTTTTTTTAAGAAATTACGACTTTCGGACTAGTTTTTTTAATTTTCCATAATTTTTTTAGTAATAATTTCATAAAAATATAAAATGAAATCCAAAAATAAAATAAAATAAATTAATAGCTAATACCTACATTTTGTTATTTAGGAAAATAAATTAAATTTAAGAATTTTTTAAGTAAAGAATAGTTTTAGAACTAGTTTATCACAAAAATCTATAAAATTTTGAAAAAATTCAAAAAATAAAAATAAAATATTTTTAGTAGTAATTTTGCTATTTCCAAAACGTAATAAACAATAAAAAAATTCAAAATTTATTTTATAAGTGTGCTTGGTTAGTTTTATTTTGTGTTAAATACACCACTTGTGCGTGTGTTGTATTATATGTAATTTTTTTGTGTGTCTCACTTTACGCTTTCTGTTGTATTTTTATGCTTTTTTCAGAAGCACATCATAAAAAAGAAGAAAAAACAAGCGGCAAAAGTTAAGAAAAATTTGGAAAAAGTGTGCCACATTGACCAAACCTGAAGAAAACTTGTGCAATCTTTTCAGAGTAGAAGGAACTCTTGGGGATGACTAAAACGTAGGCGACATTTTCCCCCTATCGACGTCAACTTATTCGACCCGATATAAACAAGTGTCGTAAAAAGTCCAGGCCGAAGGTATGTTTTTGTATGCTCCTACGTGGTTTAATTTTGCATTTACTTGAGCACGTTTTGATAGCACAAATATAACACCGTGCTGCGGTTATGTATTTATACTGGCACTTGGAGCATGCCGCGGTCAGGAGCTGCCCAGGGTGAGGCATCCATATTTCCTCACTCATAAACCGTATGCGACACCTGTATCTCTAGCCTCATTAATAGGTCATAGCCTACTACAGCATAGGGTACGGCACCCACAGCTACAGCCTCATACATGATGCAGACTTATACTACAGGATGCAACACTCCATGAGTTTGCCTTAGAGGCCGCATCCCCCCTCTTGTTTAATAGCATCACTAGGCTCTCTTTATGTTACGAGCTCAGGGCACGTGACACTACACGCATACCTCATATAAATAAAGGACCACACCTCGAAGTAAGGGGATCGATTCCTCTTGCCCCGAGAAGATTCTACAGTACCTGACGAAGCCTTGCCAAATCCTCTCTACACAACCTCAACATATAGCTTGGGGGCTACTCACATACATCGTATTCATATCTCCAGCACTCCCGAAACCGCTACAGTCATGTATTATTCTCTCTTATCTATCTCGTACGCCCATTGTATCATTGTAAACTTGTACATCAACGATATGAATATAATGAGAGGGAGGCACCAAAGTGGACGTAGGCTCTTTTATAGCCGAACCACTCTATATTTTGTGTTTATGTCTCTTTACTTGTTTTATTTCTATTCTTTACTTCACTTGCTGATATGAGAATAACTTATGGGCGATTTCTCGTATCATCAATCTGGCGCTGTCTGTGGGAACGAGATATTTCAATCTTGTTTCTCTATGTTTTGAGTTCTTAAACAACTTGTTTTATTCATGGGAATCTTTTGGGTCATCATCTCGTGATTCAATTTTATTTGTTGAGCTATGTTTTAGATTTACACCCATGAGTGGGTACTTCATATATTCAAATTTGCTCTTAGGTCTCCATTTTATGACTTTAGATCTATTTTATATACCCCTGTGATGTCATTTCATCTAGATAGTGCTGAAAAGCATGATGGGCTTTAGCCCCGTAAAGACAAGTGATTAGGGAAGAATTGTATTTACTCCCTTTTCACTGTTATTGACCTATAATCTAGGGTTTATCATTGGAACTTTGCCATTTTGTGCACCATGAGGGTATTCTCTCAGTAATAGAACCTAGTAGGATCGCTCTCCATATGTTTTGCGATAAAAACTCAGTTCCTGGTTTCAATCTTGGGATTATTCCCTTCACTGCTTAGAAGGGGATGCGGCCTGGCAGTTCAAATGCTTTTCTGGTCGTGGCCTTTACTAGTGCGGATGTAATACAGAAGCTTCAAATCATCGGGGAATGGACTCAAGTAGTCTTCAGCTCAACCTTGGTGAAAATCATTCAAAGGACACAACAGTATACTTATGTGCCTTACTGGCCATGGCCTTATCAATAATATCTTTAAAAAAAGCCACGGTAGTATACTCGTATGCTTTGCCGACTTCAGCCTCAGCAGTAATACCATGCAGCAATTCAAGCGCAGCATCCCAATTTCTTACTTGGTTACTCCAATATTTATGAGATTACTCACTTCTGCTAGTTTTCTCAGATTATATATTTTGTAAAGACTAACAAAAAAAGAAAATGGAAGGAGAATCCAGCCAGAGCACAGAAGTCAAAGATGAGATTGTGCAGCTGTACAATCACCTCAACCATCTCTACGATAGCCATGCCTCACTCCAAACTCAGGTTAACTATTTGACTCAAATGGTCCTCATGCTTGAGGCCACAGCCTCTCCCAATGTGGGTGCAGCACCCAGGATCACTGCTGCCGCAACCTCAGAAGTTTCATCCGCGGATGCAGCTAGCAGGAGCCAAAAAAGGAGAGTGGAGAAGGCAGAGAGGCCTGAGGCCTACACTACGTTGGCCTTCCCAGTTGAAGACATCTTTGAGTTCATCAAAGAGGACAAGCTATTTAGGTGGCCGCGGAGGTAGGCCCTATTATTGATAAGATAGAAGTCCTTAGATCCCTTGAATGACTCCACAGTACTTTCAATGGCCAATTGAAGGGCTTAAGCATAGTCTCCATCCATTTTCTTAATTTCTGTGGCATGGACTTCGACATCGTGGGAAGCCTTGGTCTCAAGCTCCTCGTATTTATTTTGAGGAAGTTCAACTTGCTATTGGAAAATTCCACATCTCGTGCATCTTTTGCAGCCTGAGATTAGGAGACCTTGAGGGATTCCGTAGCCTGCTTAAAATTTTCCTCAGCTTCCACCTTTGCTTTGACGGCAGCTTCAAGGTTCATCTTAGGTGCCTGAAGAGCCACGGCAGCAGACTTTTTGTCAGCTTCAAATAAAGAATTCCTTGTACTCTCCAGGTCAGTGGCATGTACCCTCTCCGTAGCCTCTTTCAATTTGTATAAGGCCTCATACTTCCTCTTCGGAGAAATGATGACGTCCGCGACCTGCAAAGAGAAAAGTTAGGAGCAAGATACGGAATGTAAAAATAGAAATGAGAAGGTACTTTCACTTACCCTCAAAACACTGTAGATCCCATAATCCTCCAAGTCGTTGTAGTCTTCATACACGAGTCTATCAAGGTCAGCGATGTCTGGGACCCTCTTTATCCAGCGGGTAGCCCTCGAGGTCGTATCCCAAGAGGATTCAGGGTTGGGCTGCCTAAGTTAGGGTCGTGGATGGCCATCAAGACCAACACTGGCACGACACTAAGGAGGTGCCATATTGGCATTGATTGCAACAATTGGTGGTGGGGGGAGAATTTGAATGGTTTGGACCCTCGGACGTTGACATCAGCCAATCCGCTGCCAAATTGGCCCCAATATCATCATCGAAGGTACCCTTAGGCCTCTCATGAGGGCCCAACTCCTCAACTTGGAGTTGGGGGCGGCAGGGATAGTTTGTTTCGCAGCTTGATTTTGTGCCACGGCAGGTGAATTTTGGTCACTAGAAGGGACCGCGGCAAGAGCCTTGGTCTTGAACCTCTTACTCTTCCGGTGCCTAGCAGTGTTGTTGAGGACAATTACGTCCTCATCCATCTCTACCAGTTGGGCAGCCAAGAGCTCCCTATCAACTTCCTCGCCTGAAAGATGAAATGCAATCGTAAATATCTGAAGTTTTAAAAATAATTACCGCGAAACAAATTGTAGACAGTTATTACCTTCTGCAGCCATCTCTTTTGGTATGGATTTGCTAGGGAAGTAGCCCGTTTTAAAAATAGAGGCAGAAGTTACAAGTGTGCTAAACTTCTTCTGCTCAGTAGGAACTACCGCGACCTTGCAACTCTCTTTTCTTGCCGCTTACTCAGCTGCAAATTGTCAAGAACTGCAGAAAAATACAAAGGTTATTACAAAAGCAAAGTGGATAATAATATGCAACTATAAAGAGGGGATGAGGCTATAGTTGAAAAAGTACCTAGTTTAAAGGGACACCCCCATTGGCGCGGCATCCTAAACGATCTCTCCCTCTCACTCTCCTCAGGGTGAATCTCCCACCCTTCTATAAAAATATAGTAGTATTTTCCCTTCCAGTTCTTGACACTGGTGGGCCTTTCAGAGTAAAAGGGTCTCATCCCTGTCGCAGATTGAGAAGTAGTAGTACCCCACGAACTTTATGGAATTTTCCTTGGGGTGGTAGAAATGGAAAAACTCCGTGGGAGTAATGTCCCTCTTAAATTAGTTCTCTCATAATACAACAGCTGTAAGAATGCCCCTCCAGCCGTTGGGATCTAATTGGGCTAAGGCTAACCTCATTGTCTGGAAAATTCTCCTAATGGGAATAAGGACAAGCAACTACATCCCATAAATGAAGGCGTGTAAGGGGAAGTAGATCCCATCGTCGGTAAGCATCGTGCATGGTCTTTATTTTGCGGCAGGTGCTGAGCACATCAAGTTCTCTGGAAATTCAAAGGCCTCAACTACCTGATCAACCCATTCTTGGGTTACCGTGCTGTGGATGCTAAGTGCAACAAGAGGTCTCTTAGCCCTCCCAGATGTGCCAGCAAGTTCATCCCTAACTTTATATGCACCCCCTACCGCGGTATTATCATCTATGTCCAATAGTTGGTTGCAAGAATTGGCTTCTTCCTCCATGGCCGCAGAGTTAGAGTTTGAATCTGAAAGTACCACACAGTTGGGGAAATCCTTTAGCTGGAAAGGTCCTAGTGACTTCAAAGGAGGCACATAAGGAAGTTCAGGAGGAGAGGCCCTAAAGTATTTTTCCCAAAAGCCTCTTAGAAATTTGTCTGGGTCAAAGTTCACATGGATGTAGCAGTACCTAAAAAGCAGAGAGTCCGTAGTTAGGTTCTGCAGCCAATATGGTATTAAGGCTTCTCAGAGGCCATGGCAGGAGAGGAAAATGACCTAAATAGAGATTTTAGAAAAATTGGCTCACTCTAAGTGTTGGGCTCTAAAGACGAAGAAGTTAATTATTGTCTTGGTATGTTATTTTCCTACATGCCGTAGACATTCAATTAAGGGCTAACATGCAGCAAACGCTAATCTAATAACCTAAGGGGTAAAGGAATATTTTACCAAGCAACAGTTGCTATAGGTTGAACCCTACAACTTGATACAGACTATATCCCTTACTCACTACATACTGTAGATGTTTCTTAAAAACTTTAAAGGTTATACAGACATAGGGCAGCCCTAGATTACTAAAGGGGTATTTTATCATGTCGCGGCCACTCATTCAAATAATTTAGTATCCAACGTTGATTCACTCAAAGATTGAAGACCCAGAATGTGAAGGGTCTATTTAAGAACATCAAGAACAGTTATTTGATTTCAATGTGATTCAACACAAATACATGACATATGATCCAAGTAATAGAAGATTAAGGGTTCATTTCATCATATGAAGATTGATTTAAAGAACAATTTGGCAACGATTACAATTATTTATCATTAGGATGTGTTCAATTCTTGGAAATTGGCAAATTATGCAATCAAACCCCTAAGTTTATATCAAGCAGCTCGAAATTTTTTTCTCAAAAACATATATGGTAGATATAATCCAAAAAAATCTAATACGAGTTCATAAAGCAGCAGAGATGATTCAAGATCGGGAGATTCACAAATAAAGAAATTCAGACGTTCAGAGGATGAATTATGAACTGAAAAAGCTATTAAAGAGATTATTGGTTGGAAAATTATTTGGAAATGGAGAAACCAACGATGCTCAGTCGCAAACCGCCTCAGAACCACCGCACACAGCCTTAAAAAGTCATCGAAAAGATTAAGAAAAGGAACGAACAGAGGTTGGCTATTGATATGCTCTTAGATATTTGGAAACGTAATGAAGTTCACGGCCGAAAAAATTTATATAAGAGGGAGCGAGAAGATAAAGCGTCTCCTTGAAAGTACCACGGCACCTTAAGAGGACTTAACTACTCAGTCGCAGCCCCAATTGCAATCTATTGGCACTACGACTTGGGAGCTTATTGATAGCATAAATATAACACCCTGCCACGGCTATGTATTTATACTAGCACTTGGTACATGTCGAGGTCAGGAGCTGCCCAGGGTGCGGCATCCACATTTCCTCACTCATACACCGTGTGCAGCACCTGTATCTATAGCCTCATTAACAGGCCCCAGCCTACTACAGCATAGGGTGCGGCACCCACAACTCCGGCCTCATACAGGATAAAGCCTTATACTACAAGATGCAACATTCCATGAGTTTTCCTTAGAGGCCGCATCCCCCTCTTGTTTAATAACATCACTAGGCTTACTTTATGTCATGAGCTGAGGGAACGTGACACTGCACGCATACTTCATATAAATAGAGGACCACACCTCGAAGTAAGGGGATCGATTCCACTTCCCCCGGGAATATTCTACAATACTTGGCGAAGCCTTGCCAAATTCTCTCTACATAACCTCAACATATAGCTTGGGGGCTACTCACCTACATCGTCGTCATATCTCCGGCACTCCCGAAACCGCTATAGTCATGTATTCTTCTCTCTCATCTATCTTGTACGCCCATTATAGCATTGTAAACTTGTACATCAACTATATGAATATAATGAGAGGGAGGCGCCAAAGTGGACGTAGGCTTTTTTATAGCCGAACCACTCTATATTTTATGTTTATGTCACTTTATTTGTTTTATTTCTATTCTTTACTTGACTAGCTGATATGAGAATGACTTATGGGCAATTTCTTGTATCATCATGTTGCATAAATTCTCAAAATCCCCGTTTAAAAGATAATATGGGGATTCCATCACCCTTATTTGCCTTGAATAGCACTAATTAACTATCTAGATGTGAAGTCTAGCATTCCTGATACTTACGTACGAAGATTTTCGATATTCATCGAGATGGGAGACGACTTAGCACCACGTGCCTTCAAAGATTACCTTTATCTAACTAGGTCTAGTCAACCATAGTGTATACTTCTACCCGAGTAAACCACGAATGTAAGAACCCCTATCTTTCACATAACGGTTGGTCAGACACGATACGCCGAAGATGGAGATTGTTATACAATTTATATCAGTCTTGCATCAAGACCATAAAAATATTTATTTGTAAACCACAATTGATTTAAACTAGAATTTAAATAAATAACCCCACACAAATAAATCCAACATCCAAAGTCTGAATAGATAAATAATTAGAAAGCCAACATGTGAATGATATCTCAACCCAAGCGAAAGGAAATAAACTTCGGGCTTATGCCCTTACAATCCATAATGAAATAACCTAAATGAAAAGACAACCTAAGATAAAGTCAAGGAACTAAAATCTCCACAATGCAAATGATGGTAAGGCCGATCTCTGAAAAATCCTCCTATCCTTGCCCAGGCACACCTGGGAGGAAAAACATTTGAATTTTGGGTTAGTGCCCTAAAGTGTGCAAGAATGAACTTACTCAATTTAATGGGGCAAACAAAAAATTAATTCTAAGTGAGTGTTCCCATCGTCACTCTCAAGAACAATATATCTCACCCCTCACCTAAAAGCAGTTCTACTCGAATAGCCACCAAGTACCCGATATGGATACAAAATAAGTGAAAATGGTAGTATAAAGATGCATCTAGCAAGATAATGTACTAAAATAGAGTTATATACTCTTAAGTAATTGTTTTCCAATTTACCCCCAATATACTACCCATAAAGAGATAACATCTAATGTCATTCATATTATGTAGTATTAGGTTTGTATCTTTAGTCTACAACATTAGACTTAGGAATTCTTTCATTTATTTTAATTAATTTCATATATGTCATTATATATGCGACACTAAGTCATCTACCTATAGTGTCTCGTTCGTGCTCTATCAGTGAGTCCGTAGGAGTCTCTTATCCAAAATGTACAAACAAAACAAAATAAAGTGGGGTTGTACCTATGCAGTTTAACCATTGCACGACCCATACCAAGTGGTGTTATATGGATCCTGCATTAACACTTAACTCCTATAAGTGGCTCTGCCATGTAGTATCTAAAATATGACCATACACTACGCCTAGCCCACTTGTGCCGACGTGTGCTCCGATCCCGAACGCGCATACCCCAACCGTTAGGATGGTCCATGAACATCGATATGTCCACACAAAAATATAATTACATATCATCATATGTAAAGGTAATCCTAATAATGACCCCATAGCTGCCCAAAAATAATATTCCAAACTTATGCTTATTTAATAATTTACAAACACGTGAATTATTAAATACTCCCTCTTTATAGGATATTATTAATCATCTAGTTAATTTAGTCATTCTCTGATAACTAGTCATACATGTTCATTTTTAAAAAATTCCAAGAATGCCCAAACACGGTTATATCAACTCATATGAACTCCTATAAATCACCCGGACCCAACGGCAGACCTCGTGACCAATCCCCTAAGAGCCAAACCGGTTCGGTCCAGGAGAGAACCAGTTCGCTCCTCTAGACTTCATTTTCCCAATTTTTCTTCTATATGGGATTTACACTTTCTAAAGAAAAACGTGATTTTCTAGGTTCCTACCAATGTAGGTTCCACCAAATAAATCCTAATAATTAGTTCACTAACTTATGATAAATAAATCATGTATTTTAACAATGAATTCATATTCTAAAATCCCATAAATTTGAGTGACCAATCTATATTCATATCAATTCAGAATTTCCATAACAATAAATCTCTAAAATTTCTATTACATACATGGGCTATAATCATCATAATTACTGTCCCTATAATATGTGTAAAAGTCTTCTACATATATATTAACACACATATTTCAATAGGAGCCCTAAGCACGATTTTTATTTATTTAATCCTGATAATCGAACCATCCTAACTTATGGATTCCTTAATTACTCATAAATGTCACTTTTATCATAAGTATATTCAATTTTTATCATCAAATCACCAAGATACCTCAATCCAGAATTTCTACATGAACCACAACGCACAGTGAATAAATAAGTAATTTGAACCAATAAAAATTAAGCAAGATAATTCTCTCATTAGATCTTGGATTATTTCTTGGTTGATTCTTGGATTCTTCCTTGGATCTTTCTCTCCCAATTCTCCTGCTAGGGTTCTTGGATGTAAAGTGGTAGGGGGTTATTTAACTCTTAATAAAAGTAATTAACTTACTAATCCCGAGTCGGGCTTTAGGCCATAACTTTAGACCACCAAATGAACCCAAATACCTTATTCAACTAGCCCAATAACCTCCTAACTCATATATATATACATATACCCAGGGACCATTTCTAAAGGTCTAAAACGTCCCAACAATTTCATAAAACCTCCCAAAGCCCATCCCAAATATTTTTTTATTTAACGTACCCATTTGTATTATGTTTAATCAACACCCAACCAAAAGTTAATTACTTTATGATTTATTTCTCATGAGCGAACCCATCATTCCTAGTTGAGTCATATAATTATGAATAACTATTTATTCTCACTTTAAATTTTATTCATTTAAATTTAAATCACTCTGATTTAATTCATTATAAAATTTAATTTGAAAATATTAATTTAATTTCTGCCATAATATTTTATTTTGAAAATGCGAGGTATTACAACGAACAATTTCCAATTCCATTCAGGAACAATCTAATGGTATCCCATGTTTCAAGCACCGAAAAAGATGATCCCTACCTCCACGTGCATGAGTTCGAAGAGATTTGTGGGATTATTAAGTACCAACAACTCAACGACGAGAATGATAAACTTAAATTTTTCCCGTTTTCATTGAAGGAGAAAGAAAATAGTTGGTTTAACTCCATAGAATCAGAGTCCATAACCACTTGGAATCAAATGAGTGTTGCATTTTCATAAAAATTCTTCCCCTGAAAAAGACGGCGTTGATACGTCACGCCATCAACACATTTAGCCAAAATGAAGGAGAAGCCTTGTGGATGTATTTGGAGAGATCCAAGGTCTTTGTACTGTAATGCCCTCACCATTGTATTGAGATGGGACGCTAAGTCCAAATTTTGTAGAGGGGTTCTATTGTAATACTCAAATTATGCTCGAGTCACAATGTAATGGTGATTTTATCGAGAAAAGTGAGGTCGACTCGTGGGTAATCCTAGAAGCCATAGCGAAAAATTCCCAGCGATGGGCACCCAATAGAGAATCTAGGGCCGACACGTCTAATAAGGGTTTTGCCTACCAAGTCAAATAAAATTATGATTAAAATTACAAAGTGGTCATATTGTCCAGACGTTTAGAAGCTTTAGAGACAAGCAAAGAGGGAAATCAAACTGCACTTGCAGTCGTGCAACATATAGGTTCTGAAAAGGAAGTATGAATGCTCAGATACCACTTAGAGAGAGTGAAAGGCACTTATACCACTATGAGAATGTGGAAACAAATATGATCAACAAAAATTCCAATTTGAGAGTGCGTAATTAATCTTAACTTTTTATCCTAAACATGCATCTATGTGATAAAACAAATAAATCAATTCAAGCATTCAGTGAAGGCAAAGTTTCAGGAAAAATTCTCTCAAGGCAAAACCTTTTATTCACTTTATAAAATTTACAAATAGCAACTTACAAACTTTGTAAAGGAATCTATAGTAGATGAATCTTCCGCAGGTGACCTTCAACCACAATTATGATCCTCGCAAGAATCAGAAGACCGCAATCCTCTTTCAGCCTCAGCCTTTGTCTTCAGTAGTGAGTTGCCTCAACTATCACAAGTCAGCCGTGGAGATGCCTTCTCCAGAAAGGTGTATGAAAGAATAAAAAAGTTTCTAGGGTTTAAATGAATTCACAAAACTAAATATTCACTATGTTTGTTTGTGAATTACACAGTATTTTTCAACACAAATAGTGAAGAACTTTCACAATTTTTATGCAAAAATAAATCTGAAAAAAGTCTTGAAAAATTTGAAGATGAAAGAGGTATTATAGGAACTTCACAAAATTCGAGGCGGTGGTGCCATTCGAATGATAATACAGTGTTGTTGTAACGAGATGATGATCTCGTTCGATCAAGAATAATCTCGCTTCTAACAACATCCAAAAAATTGAGACAGTAAGCCCTCCTTTGAACCTTGTTTTAAAAACACTTTAAACGACCTTCAAATAAAATCTCATCTTGTTTGAACGAGATTTAAAATCAGAAAATATTTTTCTTTTAAAAATAAAAAAGCCCTGTTCATTTTTCATAAAAATAAACATCCCAAAAATAAAATTATGTAAATTACTTTAAACTTTAAATTGCTTCAGACCTTTACGAGTTGTCAGGAAGTCTTCAACTTGGAGATGATTGAGTTCTATTCGTCTTGACGGTGCGTGACGATTTGTAGCAGGATACGCGAAACTAGTCTAAAACTATGCTATGAACAATGTTGGTAAAATTGTTCTTACAGGTTCACCTATGTGTATACTTTGCGACACATTCTACCAATTATTTGAGAATTGTCCTACCCTTCCATCCCATAAGGCACTCACCGAGAAAGATAATGACCTATATCAAAATAGTCCAAAGTATGACCCATATTCTAACGCGTACAATCTGGGGTGGCGAGACCATCCCATTTTTTTATGGTCCAAGGGTCAATACCAAGGAAGTGGAGATCAATCTACTGGTAATCCACCTATGGTTTCCAAAAGAATGCCACCGTACCATCGTATCCCATGTCCCAAAAGATCCAATCTTTAGAGGATATGCTGGACCTTCTTTTCCGAATTACCCTGCAACTCCATCAAACCACTCAAAATGCCCTCCAATCCAGCCAACAAAGCATGCACATGAATACTCAAGCCATTGCCAAATTTGAGGTCCAAATGAGCCAACTTGCGAACGCATTGAGTGAGAGGAACAAGGGAACATTATCAAGTAAGTCTAAACCCAATCCAAAAGGTAACATGCATGGTGGTCAATTTGTTATTCATGACAACACGATCACGTCACACACACAAAAGCTTGCAAAAACCATCATTACTGTTAGGTCCGGTAAGGAAGTAGATAAAAACATTTCACCACCCACTAAGACTGAATCTGAAAAATGTAAGGAGAAGAAAGATCCATCCATGGATCCAACTTTCTCCCCACCTTCATCTTTTGAGCCTTCTGTAGAGATCTATTTCCTAAAAGCTCCGTTTCCCCAATGTTTGATGCCCCAAAAGAAAAAGGCCCAAGTTGACAAAATTTTGGAAGTATTCAAGCAAGTACAAATCAATATCCAACTACTTGATGCTATTAAACATGTCCCTTACGACGCAAAATTTTTGAAGGACCTTTGTACCTTCAAGAGAAGCACCAAAGTATCCAAGAAAGCTATTCTCTCACCGAGAAATTAAGCTCAATCATTTCTTATTAAACTCCCATAAAGTATAAAGATCCCAAAACTCTGACGATCCTTATAAATATAGGGGAACACATCATTAAGAAAGCCCTTCCAGATTTAGGAGCAAGCGTGATCCTTCTGACATACACCATGTATAAGAAACTAGTTTTGGGTGAGTTAAAAATGACTAGGATTACCATATCCTTAGTCGAACGTTCCATGAAAATTATGAGAGGTATCGTTAAAGACGTCCTAACTAAAGTGGGATATTTTGTATTTTTCATCGATTTTATTGTCTTGGACACCCAGCAAGTGCAAAATAATATTATAAAAATCCTTGTTGTTTTGTGTCATCCTTTCCTCACTACATGTGTTATCTTCATTAGGTGTTGTAGCGTCCAATTGAACCTATCCTTTGGGAACACAACTATGGACCTTAATGTGTTCAATTTGGCAAAATAACCACCTGATGGTAAAAAACCCATGGATGTCAACACAATTGATAGTATCGTCTAAGAGACTTTCAAGAAAACTTATAATAACGACCCTTTAGCGACATGTATCATCTTTTTTTGGGTCCGAATTTGATATTTAGGAGTCAATCAAAGAATTCAATAACCTTCTTGATTCCTTCCTCATTATAGAATATGTAAGTTAAAAGTATAAGCCTGAGCCCCTATCACTCTCCAATTCACCTATTCGTCCCTCGATTGAGAAAACTTCCTAGCTTGAAGCCTGAAATGCTCGAGTATAGGTGCTTAGGAACAGTTAACACATTTGATGTTATCATCGCGTATGACTTGGATAAAGAACGAGAAGGAAAGTTGTTGTGTGTTATTAAAGAACACAAGGAAGACATAGGATGGACTTTAATCGACATTAAAGGGATAAGTCCCTCGGTGTACATGCATTGGATACATTTAGAAGACGATGCTAAAACTCCCATGAAGCACAACATAGCCTTAATCCAAATATGAATGAGGTCGTTTGAGCTAAGGTGCTCAAATGTTTTGATGTGAATATCATTTAACCCATATCTGATAGCCAATGGGTCAATCCAGTTCAAGTTGTCCCGAAGAAATTCGGTGTTACAGCGGTGAAAAATAACGATGATGAGTTTTTACCCAGTGAAATTCATACCATTTGGCGAGTGTATTGATTATAAGAAGTTGAATGTTGTTACAAGGATGGATAAATTTTCTTTTCCTTTAATAAACCAAATGATAGAGAGATTAGCCGACCTTCCCTATTAGTGTTTTCTAGATGGTTATTATGGCTACAGTCAAACTCCCATCACTCCGGAGGATCAAAAGAAAACCACCTTCACTTGTCCATTCGATACTTTTGCTTACTAACGTATGCCCTTTGGGTTATGAAATGCACTCGATAACTTTCAGGGGTGCATGATGAGTATCTTTTCGAATATGGTGGAGCAATTTCTCAAAGTTTTTATGGATGATTTCTCGATATTTGGTTCTGCTTTTGATGAGTGCCTCCATCACCTCACCCTCATTCAGAAAAGGTGTAAGGAAAATAACCTTGTGCTTAATTGGGAAAAGTGCCACTTCATGTTCAAACAAGGAATAGAGCTAGGACATATCATTTCGAAAAAAGCGTATCATAGTCAATGGAGATAAAATTGGCCTCATCGCTAATCTCCCACCACTAAAAATCTTACGTGAAGTTTGATCCTTCGTAGGACACGCCGATTTTTATCAAAGATTTATTAAGAATTTTAGCAAAATCTCTCGACCCTTGTGCAATCTTCTTGCCAAGGATACACCCATTATGTGACCCCTAGACAGGAGTTGGACTTTTGAGATCATGTGTGTTGCTTCCGACCATGCCATATGTGAATTTCTAGGACTTCTCAACGAGAAACTTCATCACATCATCTACTACACCAGTAGGACTCTTAACGATGCCCAATTGAACTATTCAATGATTAAAAAGAGTTCCTTGCTATTATTTTTGCTCTTGAGAAGTTTAGGTCTTACTTGGTAGGATATAAAGTTATCATCTTCACCGATCACTCGACCCTATAATACCTTTTATCTAAAAAGGATGCTAAGGCCCATCTTATTATGCGGATCCTATTACTGTTAGATTTTGACCTTAAAATTAGGGATAAGAAATGATGTGAGAATTTAGTGACGGATCACTTGTCTAGGTTAACCATTGAATTATTAGATAAGTTTTTTCCACTAAATGATTCCATTCCTAATGAGTAATTGATGCTTGTCTCTCACCTTCCATAGTTTAATAATATTGTGAATTATCTTGAGACGGGTGAAATGCCTCCGCATTGGCCTAAACAAGATCGTTCCAATTTTTTAAAGGAATTCAAGAATTTATTTTTGGGATGACCCATATCTCTTCAAGTATTGTCCTAATCAAATCTTTTAGATATGTGTACCTAATCACGAGATTCAAAGCATAATCTATTTCTTTTATGACCAAGCCTGTGGAGGTGATTTCAATGCTAAGAAGAGTAATGCAAAGACTTTGCAGTGTGTATTCTATTGGCTCACCATTTTTTGTTACTCGAATAATTAGAGTAGGAGTTGTGACTGTTGTCAATGATTAGGAAAGATCACACGTAGGAGCATGATTCCCTTAAATCCCATTCTGATTAGTGAGGTTTTTTACGGTTGGGGCATGGAGTTTATGGGTTCATTTTAAAATTCCTATGGGAATCTTTACATCCTTTTTGCAATTGATTATGTATCTAATAGAGTAGAAGCGATACCGTGTAGGATGAATGACCTCCACGTGGTAGTCAAGTTCATTCAAAAAACATTTTCTCCCATTTTGGTAAGCCTCGAGTTGCAGTAGCGATCAGGGAAACCATTTTTGTAATCGATCCTTTAAGAGTCTCATGAAAAAGTACTCGGTCACGCACAATATAGGATGTTCTTATCACTTCAAACTAGTGGTCAAGTACAAAATTCTAATAGGAAAATTAAGCACTTCATTAGAAAATAATGAATCTGAACCAAAAGGATTGGTCCTAGGTTGTTGGATGTACTGTGGGCTTATCTCACTACCTACAAAATGCCACTTAGTATGTTCCCGAATAGGCTTGTCTATGAAAAAGACTGTCACCTTCCAGTATATTTAGAAGATGAGGCCTATAGGTCCATTAAGACCTTCAATTTTGATTTGCCTGCTGCGAGTGAGGTCCAAGAACTCCAACTTAATGAGTTGGAATATATTAGGAACGATGCATAAAAAAATGCAAAATTGTTTGAAGAGAAAATGAAAATGTTCCATGGAAAGTCCATCCTACGGAAATCATTCAACATGGGGCGGTAAGTTGAGGTCTAGGTGGTCCGGTCCCCTCGTTGTTAGGAAAATTTACCCACATGGGGCGGTTGAGATAGAGAATCCTAAAAATGGTGAAATTTTCAAAGTCACTGGTTAGAGGTTGAAGTCATATCGGGAATTGCAAGATCGAGTAGTGAAGGACATTCTCCTTTAAGACCCTATATACCAAGAGTGGACATGAAATTGGTTCATTGTTATGGTATCATAGTTTTTCTTTTGCATTTGTTTAGGAATTGTGCAATGGAAAAAGTCCCTCATTACGGTAATATCTTTCATGTCTTTCCCTTCTTTTTTTAATTTTTGTCTACTACATTGAGGACAATGTAGAAATTAGGTTTGGGGGTATTAAGGTCATTTTTTTCCGCTTTGAAAAGAAATCCAGAAGATTTAAAAAAATCTAAAAAGGTTTTCAATATAATTATGTTTTGAAATGATTTCGTAATATTGAATTAATTCATGGGACTCTCGGCTTATGAAATTTTTACACGTTAGCCGTATAATATGATCGAAATGGATATTGATGAAAAATTTATTATGCTTAACGAATAAATGTGAAAATTTTAACCCGATGAGATATTGTGTCATTCATCGTTATCGAGATATTTGAATCAATCCGAGTGAAAATAACTAAAACTTTCATTCAACGCTAAATTCGTCGATGATCTCAAATTATTTTATTTTCTTCGATTAGTGCAAATAAAAAGTCAAAATGTGAATCCTAAGCACTAGAAGTCTTAATAAGCCGTCTTGAGACATAAATTAACTTAACAAAACTTGAGAGATCAGATTAGGCAATCGCTTGAAAGACTAAAAATTGAGCTTAACTCCATGGTTTTTACATTATTCTGCTGCAAGCCTATTCGAGCCAAAAAGAAAATAAGCCTTTTGTTGAAAATCAATTATCCCACCTAACTCCAAATGGTAGTTTAAAACCAGTAAAAAAAAGCTATACATATTTTTCCTGAAAAAAACGGTAGAAAAAGGCCAAAGATTATTTTTTGCAAGAATGATATGTGAAAATAAAAAAAATGGGGAAAAAATAAATAAAGAATGAGAAAAATGAAAAAAAAAGTTTGTAAGTTTGAAAAAGAAGAAGAAAGAAAAAATAGTGGATTAGAAAAAGTGCCTAAAAGTCAAAATGCCGAAAATCCTCTATATTATCAGAAATATTGAACTCCAAAAATATTATTTCAAGACAAAACTCGAGTCTACAATACAACCGAAGAAAGTCTTAATTGATATTAAGTGAAATGAGTGTGGAGTGAAGAGGAATTGGATCTATGGTGTGATTCAATATTTTCATAAAGTAATTGATTTTTTGTTCATAAGATCATATTCACCCATTAAATAAAATGTCCAATTTTTATTATTTATATGTGAAATTTGCTCAGTTAAAAGTTACTCTTTTACGCACATATGCCGAGAGAAAATAACTCATCTCCGGGTGTTCACTTGTGAGTATTTTGGATAAGAAACATAACGAATAAATATTTTGAAATTGACACTTATATTGGCTACGCACGTACCCACGATAAGTTGAGATTGAAAAGTGAAGTTCTACTATATTTATGAAGTTTGCATTCAAACTTGGTTATATTACTTTTGTATCTTTTTAAATTTTGCGGGTATATTTACTGGAAACCCTCACAAGATAACATTCATCCACTAGGGTAACTTAGGGGTTTAACGGCTTGTTGCACATGCTAAGTGCATTCCTACGAAAGTGAGTTGGATTTTATTTTTAGTTTTACTCGAGGACTACCAAAGTGTTAGTTCCAGGATATTTGATGAGTGTATTATTTTGTATTAACTATGCCCAAATCTAGACCTTGTTAGACCCGTTGTATCATAAATAATGAGCTTTTAGAGTCATTTTCGTAAACAAAAAGAAATATACAAGTTTGAATAAATATTAAGTTAAAAATGTAATTTTAATTACTTAGTGGGTGAAATTATAATTTTAGTAATTGCATGGCCCTAAAATTAATTTTTAAATATTTATCTTAATAAAATAAAGTTCTCTCTAAAATTTGATTGAATTCCAGAATAAAATGAGGAACTATCGAATTTTGGGGGCTAAAATACAATTAAGGGATAATTATGTAGTTTCCAAAACTTTTATGATCCTAAATTTAAATTAATTATTTTTATTTTGCATTTTTATAGGTACCCCTGTAGTCTTGATAATAAAAGACTCGATATGCAAAAATTATTAGGATACGTCACGACACGATATAACACGACGCGGTTGATACAACTATACAATATGTCTTTCGTAAAATCGTTTGTGTGTCCATTGCGACCATGCCATAGTTTTGCAGAAAGATGTTGAAACTTTGAATTTCAGATGAAAATGAGATTTTGAAGCTTAGGGGGGGCAAAAACGTGATTAATGTTGGTGCTGTGAATAGTGATAAAAATTGGGGATAATTATTAAAAAAAAGACTTCCCAATTATTTTCAACTCTTCCCAAGATCCCATGAGATAATTATCAACTCAAATACAACTAATCAAATGGAATTTTACTCCAACCCTAATACCTCACCTCATAACTTATAAATAGGATCCCTGGATTCATTATTTTATATAGAAAATTTTGGAGAGCCTTTAGAATAACTTTTGGTAATTTTATTACATGAGTTATTTTATTTTAGGACCAAGAATTATTCATTTAGGGGAGAAATTATTGTCAAGATCAATTGTAAGGCACGATTAATTTTTAAGTTTGTTTTATTAATGAAAGTTATAGTTCATTCTTGCGCTTTTATTTTGTCTTCGGTGATGCTAGCTTAATTTCTTTGCTAGGACTAGGTCAAGTTTATTATGTTTGATTAATATTGTGTGTAGTTTTAAATTTATTTTCTTTCCCGACTTATTTTAATTGTAATAAAAATTCGGTATACATTTAAAATGATACGAAAATGTGCTTAAACCCTTCTACTTTGTTTGAAAAAATATTTATTTTCGATGGATTATTCGTGCATTCCATTATTTTGATAGTCCATGCTTAAAGACTACATTTTGAAATTTAGATGTGAACTTTACTAGAAAATATGGATTTTGTCTGTCTAAATTTTATTACGAACTTAATCGTTATTTTCGAAATTAAACGCAACAAAAGTAAGTTTAATTTGAGTTATGAAATCGGAAATGACGAGTTTAACTTATTGCATGGTAGTATTAGTTAAACGTGATAAATGGATCCAACGCCCTAATTTTCTCGCAAACTTGATTATATATCATAAGAACGCTTTCAATCCTATTGGTGGTATCCCATACTCTGTATACTTTACTTTTATTGTCTATGTGCATTTATGATTATATTGAGGACAATATAGGTTTGGGAATATTTGGTTCAAACTTTATTTTTCTTGGTAACGTGACACTAATATTCACCATGTTGGAGAAATTCTAGTAAATGTTAAAAAAAATTGAAAAAATAATAAAAGCACAAAAATATCTTTCCTTTTTATTATTATTTTTTTTCAAATATAATTCTTTCCAATGTGATATTAATTTTTCTCCTTGCCAATGCACTAGACGAAGACACGTTTAAATATAGATTGTATGAGAGTAGTACGTGAGGCATGACATTCCAAAGTTTGACTATTATCAAAATTTCATGAATTTCAATTCTCAAACATTTAGGAATGATAAGACAACTCTTGATTAGACTTGAATGAATAAGTATAAGCGATGAGAAAAGCTTCATAAACAAAGTGGGGACTTATTAAACCCTGTGAGTTTAGAGCCATTCACCTTTATAAGGGTTATACAGATTTACTCTTACATTTTAAAATATGTAATTCGGTATTAATCTCATTATTCTTTGCTTGGTTAAATACTAAAAGAGAACGTTCAGGGTTTACCTACTTAAAACTCCTGAAATAATTAAGCGAATGTTGTAATGAACCAAGAAAATAATTTAGGCCCTCTTTGATAACCTATATTAAAGCCTTATCCTAAATTTATTCAAAAAAATCTCTAGTCAACTCGTTGAGCCTAGCTATATAAGCCTTTTGTTATTTAGCCAAATACACCTACCCTACTCCAATCTCAGAGTATAGTCTATATATGTATCCCTTACCCCTGTTCAAATTTTTATTTAAAATATCAAAATTGGTTGAAGGTTATCTATGTACAATGAAAAGAAATAAAATGCTAAAAAAGTCTTATGGCAGTATGCAAAAATAAATATGAGACTGTTAAAAAAGGAAAAAGAAGAAGAAGTTATGCTCAAAGCACTAGATGTATTAATATAATCTCAACACGTATTTAAAATTTTGAAATTGTATTTAGTTTCATAACCTATCACTCTAGCCTTACATTACAACATTAATAAAGACCTAATGATCCTAGGTGAGTTGGAAATGAAATGAAGGTAAAGTAGGGAGCATTAGCGGTATTTGTTTATTGTACTGGTAGACATTCCATTCATAAGATTAGTGTTCTTTCATATGCCCATTTTTCATATATAGATATGTGTGGTAGTTGAATTTGAATAAATTTACTCTATAAAGACCGCATATCAAGAGTGATACATATTACACCTGTTCTGAGTGATTTTGTTTTTTGAAGTCAAATCATAGTTTTGATAGTAAATTGAATAACAAAAGCTTTGAAATCTAAGTTTGATATTGAGTTTGTTTATAATACACATGCACTTGAGAATTATTTGAAAGAAATATTCTTGTGGATGTTTCTCTTTTTAAATTTTGGATATGAAATGTATTCAATTATTAAAGCATATTTCATTTATTGATGTCAATGTTGAGTCTTATGTACATTGGTAAAAAGTGAAACTTTCTGAAAAATTTTAAGAACCATAAAATGAATTTTGTGAGTATATTCACTTCAAGCCCTCAAAAGACTATAACTCTTCATTAGGGGTAACCTAGGGGTTTAAAGCTTTGTTGCATTTGGTAAGTGCAGTCATGATTCCTGCGAAAGTGAGTTAGGAATTTATTTTAATTTTATATTTATTCAAGGACTAGCAAAGTTTAAGTTTTGGAGAATTTGATATATTCAATATTTTGTACATCTAGACCCCCTACTTACACTTTGTTATTGGCTAAAATTTATCTATTAGGTTTATTTTGGCATTTTAAAGCTTTACCAAAGTTTCAATTAAACTAGATATAAAATGACAAATATATGGCAAAAAGGAAAAAAATGACAATTTCATATTTTTTACACCTTTTGACTGAAATTTATGAGAAACTTATTTATCATATCATTTTATAGGTTCCCCTAAAGTTTCATTGAAATCGGAATCGAAACGGACAATAAAATGACAGAGTTTAACTTATAGAGCCTAAAATGGTAAAATGGTTATTAAAAAGGGCAAAATTATCATTTCATTGAATTTATATTTTTTATGCCTAAGCTATTATCGTATGATATATTTTTATATAATGTAGGTGCCCCGCAATTTTGTCCGACAAATGAATCGAAATGACAAAGTAAATTAAACATGTCGCGACACGACATTGTTGATACTGTTGTACTAAATAATTTTCATAAAATCACTCGAGTATCTATTGGGGTCATTTCATAGCTTTTTAGAAAATTCTTTGAATAACTCACAACTTTGTAGTTCGGACGAAAATGAAATTTTAATGTTTTAGTTGTCAAAAACGCGATTAAAGTTAGTGAAGAAAAATGTAACATAAAAGTGACGAAAATGAATATTAAAAAAAAAAGAAAAAGGAAAAGGTAGATGTTGTTGGCTGAATTTATGCATGGATATCAAGGCTCAATCTACGAGTCCAAAAAATAAAGGAAACCAAAAAGAAAAAGGGAAAAAAGACTATAAACGTAATAAAAATGAATGCACAAGAGTGCTCCAACCTCTAAAAACAATTTCCCTCTTTTCTTCTTTGCTTAATCTTTTGTCATGCTTTTAATTTAATGTTTTTGGG
Organism: Sambucus nigra; assembly: GCA_949130495.1. NCBI lineage: Eukaryota > Viridiplantae > Streptophyta > Magnoliopsida > Dipsacales > Adoxaceae > Sambucus > Sambucus nigra. The sequence goes on along the minus strand of OX422216.1, from coordinate 90,913,209 downwards.
GAAGAAGACTTGAAGATTAATTGTTGGAGACTTATTTTCTTTATTGTCATGTTTTCAAGTAAGTGTTCTTATTTATTTAATTCTGTTTTAATTATTAATATGCTAGGTTAAATTTGTCACTAGGATTAAGATGATATGTGTAAGCATTTATGTGACTCAATACCCCCTATAAATTATGTGTTTTTTTTATTTAATGTTACTTCTTATTCACTCTTCCATGTTTATTAAACGAGATATTATTTGTACTTCGTTGGATTCAGTGTGTGATTTATTTAATTAAATGGATACACGTTATGTTTTGACGGATTCAATTAATGATTGCATTTTAGACACTAGTTTGACGAAAGAGGTGTTACTTCATTGATGTTAATGATATAAAAATAGTACTTTCACGACATATCACCCGTGATAATAATGCCTAGAAGCCACATTATTGTGTAGAAACAATAAGGGTATTGACAAACATGAATCTGACCATGTGTAATGGATTCTGAATCTCTAGCCCGGTATTAATTCATTTTAAGTTGTTAAAGTTACCATCTCATTAAATTAGTCACGTTAATATATTATTGAAGTAATTTCTTGCATGTTCTTTAGCGAACTATTATTTTTTTTAGCATTACCTTAGTTCGTGTTACATAAGTTGCAAATTTAATTTATAAAAATCTCAGTTTTTTTACGTAGAATAGGAATTAAAATTTAAGATAAAATCGAGTTATTCACTAAAATAGGCATATACCTTGCATACATCCTTTGTGTTCGACCTTGCACTTGCATTGTGTACTATAAAATGGGTTTCGCGCTTGGGAGTAACTCAATTTCATACAACAATAGAATATCAGGGAGATGATTTTGAAGAGTTCAATATAACTGCCAAAGATATCAGAGGAGATTAATGCAAATCATAAAGTCGCTTAACTAACATGTGAGGAATCCAATGCGATTTGACCTCCTCCATCTCTATCAATGTAACCCTCACCCCAGGGAAATGGGGTTTGTAATTTCTTTCTAAAGAATTAAAAAAAACTAATATAAAGAGAAAAAATCCCATGGACATAGGCAATTACTGAACCACGTAAATCCTTTTGTTATGAGATAGTTTTATTCCTTGTTCGGTTTCAATTGCTTAGATCCATTCATTGTGGTTATTTGCACTTATAAAAAGTATTAGTGGTATCTTAAAATAATAATTATATGTTCACGAGTGAAATCTTGAGATTAGAGAGATAAAGCATTCAAAACTCATGGGAGTTAATGGAAAATTATTAGTAGTTGTTTAATTTTGTGGCATACCATGATTGTTGATACAAAAATTTACCACCCTATGTGGACCAGTTACAATCCATCATGTGTCATCCAATGTGGCACAAGTCCAAGTCAACCTGATACAAAAGCTCGACGAGCAAAGAAGCCCGACCAACAGCCTGTATTGCCAACAAAGCGATAGCAGTCTTACAACCTATATTGCTAATGAAGAGATAACATTCATATATTTAATTCTCATTATGTATTGATGTAAATGCCTAACGAATGAAGGCATTCCATCCTTTCACGCGATAACTATCAGTACCCCTCTTGGGCTATAAATACATTGTATCACCCTCATTTCAAGGGAATGAAAAAACAACTCAAGGCAATCAATACATAACAATGGACGTAGGTTATTCTATTGGGATGAACCACTTTAAAATTTCTTATGTCTTGTTTGTTTTACTTATTTTATCTGTGATCAATTAATTGGGCCTAGTCTAGTTTTTTGCATCAACATATTGGCATCATATGTGGGAACATATTGCTAAACGTTTTCACTAATTCATCATCCATGGCTGAAATTCCTGAATCAAGTACCAGAAATGAGGGAATTTCGCCTAATACTTCTGCCCCCCAAATAACACTGATTTAACAAGAATTTTGGCTACCTTGGCCAAGCGTCAAGAGGCTATGAAGGACACGATAAGACAGCTGGCCAAAACTCTAACAAGATTGAGCTCCTACACAATAAATCAAAGGAATATGCCACCGTCGCCAACAAGGAGTGTTGGGCATAGCCGGTCTAGAACTTCTAGGGATCCTTCATACCTTCCTGGGTCAATTTTTTCTATCAGGATTACTAATTCTAATGATGGACAATCCCTCATCCTAGAAAGATGGAGTCCCTCAAAAAGGTTAAGTAGGGCATATCCCTTCGATCATTTGGGACCCCAGGGAAATGCCCTATGGGTTGCATCGAGAAATACTCGATGACCAAGCAATCTGAAGGAAGGTTCATCCCAATCCAGATTAAATACCCAATGAACTGATAGATCTAGTCAGAGAGAAGGTTCACAAGAAAAAATCTCAGCACGATCAGTTGGACGGCATAAAAAATTGCCACCAATACATCTAGTGCTGGCAGTGATGCTTGGAAAGGCTCCATTCAGCGTTTGGAAGACAGATTGGGAGAAATGTTCAAGGCCAATAATCCTCTCCACATAAATTTTATTTAAGGATCCCCTTTTGTGCAAACCATCATAGATTTCCCTACACCGCCCAAGTTTAAAGCTCCAGTGGTCACTCCCAAGTATGATGGGAAGACTGATCCAGTTCTTCATACAGAACAATACCAAGAAGTGGATGATATCTATGATGTTCCTGATGAGATGAGGTGCAGGTAATTTTCAGGAACAATCACTGGATCTGCTTAAATCTGGCACAATAGTCTTCCTCGGGGATAAATTTCTTGCTTCCAATAACTCGTCGAGCTATTCATTGGTAATTTTTGCTTTGGAGAAAAACCAGTGAAGTGAGTAGCTCATTTTCTTAGGGTAAGGGAGAAGGTGGGAGAAAGTACCTGGGATTACATCACTCGTTTTAACAATGAGAAATTGGAAGTTGTTTATTACGAAAAGAAAACTGCAATCACTGCACTCATGAGTGGTTTTCTCCCCAATAAACTCTATTATACTTTGGCAAAAGATCCCCCGAAGACGATGACAAAATTGATGGCCAAAGCAGCGAAGATTATGAATGTCAAAGAAGCTATGGCTACCAAAAAGAATTCAGATACAAAGGCGTAAGCAAAGACAGAAGGGAAGTCAGATAAGAAGGAGCACAAGAATCACAATGAACGCAGGAATTTAAAAGCAAAAGAAAGCCTAGATTGGATCAGGAAATTTACCAATTACACTCCCTTAATGGTGGATATACATCATAGTTTGGAAGAAATCAATCACAACAATGATTAGAGTTGTCCTGAAAACTTAAGGTCACCTGCTGATAAAAGGGATAAGTCCGAGTATTTTCACAAAGATCATGGTCATACGACCAACCGATGTATTTCCCTCCAGAATGAGATAGAAGCACTCATCCGAAGAGGAAAATTGGACAGATTTATTATTTGACAGGCTGGTGGAAGATTTAGAGGTAGAGGTCGACGGAGATCTAAATCACCAGTAAAGCCCAGAGAAGATAAGAAGAGGAACCATGACAAGGATCCAGAAGACGATCCTGATCTTCCCAAGAAGCCTAGACAATCGTAACGCGAGGTATTCACACTCACTTTTGAATCTTTTGATTTCCATATGATTACAGGTGAGGATACAGGAGGTGGAGATCATACAACTGAAAGGAAAGCTTACCTCAATGAGCCCAAATATAGTTTGTATATCCAGTGAATCAGCCTTGCCGAGGAAGACCGATCAAGAAAATTTAACGAGGATAAGATCGTAACTATCTTTTCGAAGAACGATCTATCTGGAGTGTTGTATCCTCATGATTATCCTTTAGTGATCAGAGTCAGGATGAAAGAAGTAATGGTGGCAAGAACATTGGTGGATAATGGCAGTTCGGCAGACATCTTGTTATATTCCTATTTCGATAGTTTGGGATTAAAACTCAGCCAACTAGAGCCTTACCATAGGCCACTCATTACATTTTCTGGCGAGAAAGTATTTCCATTGGGGACAACCAAACTAGATGTGTTGATAGGGACATGACCCGAGATAAGGACAGAGAAAGTGAGATTCTTTATAATGGATAAAAATGTTCATTCTCCTTATAACATGATCATGGGAAGAGTTGGTCTGAACAAATTTGAAAGTGTACCCTCTGCTGTTCATCAATGCCTGAAGTTCCCGATCAACTTTAGAGTTGGATTAGTGAAAGGAGATCAGAAAGTAGCTCGAGAATGCTATAATTCCTCTACCGAGGGAGAAGATATGTTGGAAACAAAGAGGAAAACATCCACTTATAAAGTGGATATATCTGAGCCAAACATCGAATCTGAGGTTGAAACCTTAGATCCACGATACGAATCTGAGCATGTAAAAGGCCAAGTGATGGAGGCAACAAAAAGAATTGTTTTGGACGATGATAAACCAGAATCAACTACTCAAATAGGAGGGTCATTGGAACCGATTCTTAAACAGGAGTTGGTGGCTTTCTTGAGAAAAAGAAAATAGTTGTTCACATGGAGTCATAAAGATATGCCAGGCATAAACCCAAATTTCCAATGCCATGAGCTTAATGTTAATAAGGAGGTTCAACATATGAAGTAACGAAGAAGAGTTTTTAGCCTGAAGAAGAACCATGCCATATAGGAAAAGGTGGAGAAGCTTCAAAAAGCCTCCTTTAGTGAAGACGTGAAGTACCCAGACTGGTTGGCCAATGTAGTTATGGTCAAAAAGAAAAATAATAAGTGGAAGATGTGTATTGTAAGTACCTATAACATGATTAGAAATCTTAATTACGTGATTACATATAAGTTATGATTTCTAAGTTTTGTGAGGGGTGTTAAACATTTTAATTATCACATTTGGGGGATGCATACCCATGTGATATATATGTTGTTTACAGTAGATGCTAATTGAGCTTATGATCGGGGAGAACATGTTTAGGACATATGATTAGTTATGTGGTAAAATTCATCATGAAAATATTTTTCTAATGCATCGTTATTTTTATAAAAGTAAATTAGGGTGTTAGTGCGAAATTGGCAATGTTTAGTCGCCAAATGTGAAAGTTATGAGATTTTTAGTAAATTGCTACTTTCCTGTTAGAGCCCAAATTATGTGTACAAATCTTATGATTTTAGGAACACGCAAAATATGAAATATTATATATATGAATTAAGTTTATAACACAACAAACAGTGTGTAAAACAGAGGTCCAAGTAAGGAGTTATGCTGAAATTACGAAACAAGGGAAAATATGTCTATTCGTTAAATGATATTTTGTCTTATTAGTAGAACAAATGGCTTGTTTTGATTGGACCAAGGGGAGGCACCTGATGCCGGCTTAAAGACATTAAAAAAAATTCCGTATTCTTCATTTTCATCAGAATTTCAAGTGGGTTTGAGAGTTACGTGGAAGAAAGAAAGGTTAGGGTGAATTAGTGAAGGATTAAGGAAGATTATCGAGAGATAAACAAGCTTATGTATCCAAACGTGCTTAGGTAAGATTTAACTTGCAAATTTCATTCTTTACAAGACATAGGTTGTTTTGTATGATATTAAAGATCATATTTTGGGATGAGATAATACGTGTTGTTACGTGTAGGTGGGTATGTGTAGGTTGTATATATGAAGTATGTTGAATTCATACAACTAAGGGTGTAATCATCATGTTAATCAAATTGGTGTATCTTTGTGAATACTCAATGGAATCGATTTATTCTAGTTGGATATGAAACTAAACTTATATATGCATGTCATATCCTAAAATTATGTAAAAATACAAGGAAATGAATCTTGGATGATAGTTTGAAGTTTGAGTATAAAATCTGCCCTAAAAGTGTATGTGCGCACACCAGGTGTTCGAAGTTTTGCTTGACTTAGCAAATGAACTATAAAAATTATGAAACCTTAATTTTATGTTATTCAATATGTTTAATATATTTTCCCATGATTTATAACCGAGGTGAAGATCATATATGCTTGAAAAATGTTAAGTTATGCTTTGATGGTTTACTGAGACCTAGATGTGTTAAAAGTGGCATAAATAATTGAATGCTTGTTGAAATCAAGAAATTCCAATCGAAAATGTTAGAGAACATATATTAGTATGATATAATTGAATGGGAGAATAAAATTCTGGTTTGGCATAGGGGTTGTGTTTAAGTTGAAGTTTTGTTGTAGTTTTTCTCCAGAAAATGATTTGGAAAAGGTTGTAATAAAACGGGCATAACTTTGTCTAAGGAATTCGTAATTTAATTCCGTAAATTTTGTTAGAACCCCAATGAATAAGGTGTTATAGAAATGTGAAGTTTTATATTCAATAAATTTTCAGTTATATCAGATTGACCAACGGATGTGATGTGTTACTGAGTTTAATTTGATTTGGTGTATTCAAATACTAATGACGTTGAATTGTTAGGTAGGGAAGAGGCTAACACTACCATACCAAGAAAATAGTTTTGGAATTAATCTTAGTACAAAATTCAAGTTGAGTGACCTATCGTATGAAATATAGGTGGTTATATTTTCATATGGAATTGTGTAGTTAAATACATGTGGGGTGATGCTTATGGAGTGATGTGGTGTTATGAAAAATATGCGTATGATTAAAAATGTTAAATGATGTTATTTAATGTTATGGACTATAGTGGGACCTCTATATAATGTTAAGAACTGTGGTGAGTCCTATGGGATGTGGGGGTCCCATTAATCAAACTTAAAGGTCTGTTGTACTCGGGCCTAATTATGGGATGTAGTGGTCCCCTTTAACTGTGGTGGGTTAATTGGACTGTGGTGGGTCCAGGCTTGTGGGAATTGTACAATTCCTATTGGGTTATGACATTAGAAAATAAAAGTTGTTATTCAAATTAGTTATTTATATGTGGTGTATGTGTGGAATATGGTCATTCACTAAGCTTGTGTTGCTTACACTCCTATAACAATGTTTCAGGTCTACCTATCGTTTGGAGTTCACTGCCAAGTTAGGACGTTAAACGGGAGAGTGGAGGATAAATAACGTGGGTTGAATATCAACAAGATTTTTGGGTAAATGTTATACAAAGGAAGTTATGTAAGTAAATTTGTTGGGTAATTTTAAGTTGTGCATAAAGGTAGCTATGTTTTCATCTAAACATGCCTTCAAAGAAAAAAAAATCTTGCATTATTTTTTGAAAGATTTCAAGTACCATATTGTTTAATGGGGATTTATCTAAATATAAAATGATAATCTTAACTTACTTAAGTCGGGGTGCGAAAAATTGGTATCAAAGCATGGTTATTAGGTTCTGGACTGGGTGTGAGGGTCTAGATTGGCAGTGGACGGGGAAACTATTTTGAGTCATAAGTACTCAGTTTCAAGGGATACATTTAAGAATGTTGGATTCCTGAGGCATGGACACGAAGGGTTTGTTATTAACTTTTAAAATGGCTTTGTTGACTAACAACTATCAGTTATACACATATATTATTGTACGTTATATGAAATGCAAGGACTTTGCAGGAAAGGAAATAAGATGTTAAGGTTTATTCGGGGATGACAGCGAATACAGGTATTTTAATATAAAGCATTGCATTGTTTTATATGTTGTATGAACAAATGTGTCATTGGAGGAATATTTTTAAAGGTACATAAAAATGTGAAGTATTGGAAGTGATCTCTTCTTATACTTGTATATATGAACTTGACAAAAATTATGAAGTATTCGAGGTAATCTCTTCCTATGTTGGTATATGTGGATTTAAGTCGTGTTATAATTATCATTATGAATGGGTGAGCTCCTCATTTGTATAGAAGAGTGATGTACGAGAACACATATTCCATTAAAGGATGGGAAGTGAAAATAATTATGGTTACATGATTATAATAAGACTAAAATTGTTGAAATGTGAATAAAAAATGAAGATTCGCATAGTAAAGGTTAAATGAGAGGGTTAGTAGTTGTATATGTTTATATATGTGAAAATGTACGAAATTCAATAACTAGTCGATATATCACAAATGATCAAAATATGGGTTCATAGTGAATTATGATAAGTAGAATAAAAGAGTAATGAGAGTTGAGATGTACGTCTTTAATAGTATGAGTACGTGTACTGGATATTACTCTTGTGAGGTTTTGAAAATTTTATATGACTAGTAAAGTTGAGATAAGGTGTTAAGGAGTTGGACATTTAAAAATATTGAGGATTCCTTTTAAGAATATGTGTTGTGGATGAGTATGGGAAATATGTTAATCAGGTTCAAATATTTACAATTGGGTTGGGTGAATATTGAGTTGTATTTGTCATTATGAGTAGGTGTTACCACTAAGAGTACATTATATAATCAATATGATTGACATTACATGGAGTCACCAAGAAGTATGTGTAAGGATAATATGCTATGTGAGATACCATAATGTGGTATATTAAGGTATTTGTTCAAGTTATTTGAAAAAAGATACGACATATAATAGGTAGATAAGTATTGTGGGATTGGTAAGTATGGTTAAAGTTTCAAGTAATGATGTTATGTCTAACATCCATGTTATCAAACGGGTAAAATGATATACCTATATATACCCTCGATCTGGCCGCCTGGATGACCCCTCATCAGGCCCCAGACGATCATTCAAGGGGCCGAGCCCTCACCAGGCCCAGACGACCCTCCAAGGGTCCGACTGATACGACGCAAATATTGCGTATTTTACCCGTTAACCTACGCGTTATTAGCCCGCTCGGGTATCTTAATCCTTATATTTATGCTCGTTAACCAGACAACCTCGGATTTCTATGTTAACATGTTTTACAGGGGTTAATTGAGCTTTTGTAGGTATTTGGATGCTTAGTATGAAGTTCGGATGCATTCCGGTGAAGTTCCGTACACAATCGCACGCGCAAGGGGATTTTAGGCTTTTCACAGCTTGGGTACCTGGCCCGACATCTCACGGAAGTTGTATCCCTCCTCGCTAGCTTCGCGTGGCCGCGAACGGTGCATGACTCCGATTCATAACGAAGAAGTTACGGCGATTTCAGCGGAGGAAAAACAAGAAAGCAAAAGAGGAGAAGGAGAAGAAGAAAAGAAGAATGCAGTGAGCTGCTGCAATCTGCCCTGCTTGATCGATCGATCGACCAGTGTCGATCGATCGACCATTCTGGATTGCCGAATTTTTCCCTAGGTCGATCGATCGACCAAAGGGGTCGATCGATCGATGCTCTGTTTTCTGCAGATATTTTGCCTTCTTTTCTTTCTTCTTTATTTTTATTCCAACTTACTATATAAGCCAATTTTGTTGTAATAAGACCAGATAGCAGTAGATACATGATTTTAGGGTTAGAATAGTTAGGGTTTTGGTTTGGAGAGCTCATTTTCTCTTCCTCTTGGATTGACAACCCATGTGGTTTTGTAAGATTGAACTATTCTCTTCCATTTCCTTTAATATAGCTTGTTTTCCTTTATTTCCTTACTTTCTAGATAATTTACATGCTTTCATAATTAGGTTTTCTTGCTTTAATTCTTGTTTTCTTAGTTTAATTAGTGTTAACTAATTTATTCATGCTTTGTCCTTAGATAAATAGGTTTGGGATTGCGTTTCCGCCATTTGCGGGTTTGGACCTCGAAAATTAGGTTTTGTATAAAATTGCATTTAATTGAAACCTCGCGTATTAAAGTCGGATTATTATGCGTTTAACTTTCTTTGTCATGCAACGTTAGTGTTTAGAGCGATTATCCGAATTTAATCCGCGTGTGACCATTTTGGATTAAATGTTTAATCTCGCAACTTTGGCTTAAATTCCTTATTGCGTGATGTTTATGCTTAATTGAAAATGATCGATTAAATGTTTTCGAATCGAAATTCTAGTTAGTAGTTGTTTCGATCCGTGTGGTAGGATGCGATCCCGATCCTCGCTTTCCTTTAATTTAGCATTAACTTATTCTTTTCTTTTGTCACCATAACCACCCATCACCTTTTCTTATTTCTTTTACACCCTATTATTCTAAGAAGTTTTAAAACAATTAACATCTAAAATTCAATCACTCCCTGTGGATTTCTTACGATACCCGACTTACCGCTGTGCTTGCTTGTTAAGTGTAGTAGTAGCTTAGGTTCTTTTTGTATCGCGGCGGCGAAACACACAACGATTGTGCACTTTACACGCGCACACTTTTTCCGCCCGGTCACCGACCCTCCATCAGGCCCAGACGACCCTCCAAGGGGCCGACCCTCCATCAGGCCCAGACGACCCTTCAAGGGGCCGACCCCTCATCAAGCCCAGACGACCCTCCAAGGGACCGACCCTCCATTAGGCTCAGATGACCCTTCAATGGGGCGGACCCCTCATCAGGCTCAGACGACCCCTCACCAGGCCCAGACGACCCTCCAAGGGGCCGACCCTCCATCAGGTCTAGACGACCCTCCGAGGGTACGACAGTATGAGGCCTAAATTTGGCCAAACTCACTTCCAGAGGGAACTTTGCCCTCGACCTCATATCATAGACCGAGGGTGACATCATCACAGTGCGTGGTTTGGGAGACGCGTGGAACAATGCGCGTGAGGCTCACATGGCACGTGGAAAACCGTTATAACAATATCACCCCCTCACGTGAGGGAATATTATGTCATCATTTTGCATCTACTTATGTCAACAGGAGATTGGCTAGATCATCATTCACATGCACGATGCATACTTGGGGGGTACACTACACCCCCCAAGACCTATATATACTTGTCACCTACAACCCTACAAGGCATCTATCGATAATTGTAACCCTAGCACAAACTCTGCTTGTACACACAGTAGAGAGAGAAAGGGGGCTTATGTGCATTGTACCCAAGGCCATTAGTGCCCATAGTGGATCACACACTCACAGTGGATGTAGGCCTAATTGGCTGAACCACTATACATCATTGTCTTATTCCTCTTATACTCACCTACTTCTATACACTTATACACTTACATCTCTATGGCTGCCATGATTACTACTGTTTGAGCTCATCATCACTTGTTTGGTGGTGCTGAATCCAAGGATCATCAGTTTGGCTCCGTCTGTGGGAATGGGAAAACATCTCTTCCTTTGTATAGCTTGACCTCACTGGGCACTCTGGTGGTGAACCAGCTCTCCCCCTGAGAGGAGATGTTTCACCATTGAAAGAGACCTATTAAGGTTCTCAAGCTCACCAGTCTTTTCTTCAGTTCAGCTTTTCATAGCTCAAACACATGGCACAGGAGATGCCACCACCACCACCACTTCCTCCATCAGATTGTTGAGTAGGACCTAGTTCTAGTCAGCCACCACCTCAGTCTGAGATGGCTGATGTGGCGGCAGCCTTGAAGTCTCTGGCAGCAAGCCAGCGGATCATGCAAGCAGTTCACAGCTCTAAGCCAGAACATACTAAGACCACCAGGGGTCTCACCTGAGATGATTACTCCGGCAGTGGCTCCGGGGCATCACGATGCCAGGGGACCACCCCAGGCACCACGCAAAGACTTGTCACCGCCTCAGCGGTGGAGGGATGTTACTGGCCCCCGGCGTCTACGCCTGGGGAGGCAAGGAAACCCTTACCCCGAGGACAGGTATGACGATCTGGAAGGAGAAGAAGCCCTCATAAAATGTTGGGAGCCATATGAGGTCTCCAACAATACTGTACGACCTCTCCAGGAGAGTAGAGGGAAGTGCGGGAGGCAAAATCCTAACGATCGCCCAAGAGGCTCTGCTTTTGACCGCTTGAGCAGGGGGGCGGCCTTTGAGAGGCTGGGCCCAGTAAATGACCTGCGGGAAAAATTGTCCAGATCAAGGAGCGCTGCGAGGTCCAGAAGGGAGGCAGCAGATGACCGACCCCACGGGGGCCGACCCTTAGGACAAGACGATGGTCAGGGGGAAGTAAATATCCGACACAGGGCTGTCGCCGCAGAACCCTTCGTCCACCTCAAAGAGGCGGTAGGGGATAACATCGGCCAGGCCGACCCTACGAGGCCCTAGAATGACTCAATCCAGCGACTGGAGGACAAGATCGGTGATATTCTGAAGAGTCGGGACCCTCTTCAGAGAGGATAAACCATAGGCTCACCCTTTATGGAAAAGATAGTCAACTTCCCTACGCCATCAAAGTTCAAGCCGCCTACGGTCACCCCAAGATATGATGGGTGTACCAACCCTGTCCATCATATTGAGATGTATCAATCAGCGACAGACATCTACTCTATCTCAGATGAGATGAGGTGTCGTGCCTTCTCTGGTACTCTGACGGGGGATGCACATGTTTGGTATATGTCTCTTCCAAAAAATTCCATTGAAAACTTTAAGCAGGGGAAGAATGAGAGTCTAAGAGACTACATAGCCAGATTCAACAAAGAAAAGTTGGAGGTGGAAGACTATGAGGAGAGCATAGCCATGACCACCCTCATTGGAGGACTCCAGAAGGGGAAGCTGTTATGGAAGCTTGTTGAAGACCCTCCGAGAATGATGGCTGAATTACTGTCGACAGCAGGAAAGGTGATGAACGCCGAAGATGCGATGGCCGCAAAATACGAAGACGAAAAAGGAGGCGCTAGTGGGGGTAAGCACCCTAAGAAGAAAAAAGAGGGGAAGAAGAGGTCTACGGATGACAAGTTCGTCGGTTACACCCCTCTAACGGTCAGCTGTGAACATATTCTCAATGAGATAAAGAGTGACCGATCCCTGAAGTGGCCTGAGAAGTTGAGGGCATCCCCCAACAAGAGGAACAAAAACCTGTGGTGCGAATTTCACCAAGACCGTGGCCATGTGACAGACAAATTCTTTGCTCTGAAAGATGAGATTGAAAAAATGTTAAAAGAAGGGAAGCTGAGGAAGTACGTTGACAAGAGTGCCTTCAATAGGGGCCGGGGGGACAACCCCGGAAAGAAGAGAGGTGATGCATGTCGAGAAAATCCTCCAAAAAGAGGGGACGACCCTTCTGACGATGAGGACGGCCCTAATCTCCCTTCGAGAGACAACCACGGGCCTGTCAAGAGACTTAATATGATCTCTCTAAATGTGGGGATGATCTCGGGGGGCCTAGCAGGAGGAGGGTCAGAGGTCGCAGACAGGAAGGCCCATGTAGCTGAAGCCAAGGTAGTGACGAAAACTGTACACTCAACCTCTTTGGAGGCAAAGTCAGAAAAGAGGAAGAAGGTCGATATGGATACGCTGATAGTGGGATTCTCAAGAATGGACTTCAAAGGCCTCTTAGCCCCATATGATGACCCTCTCGTCATCACTACCAGGGTATATGGATGTGATGTGCCTAAGATCTTGGTAGATGGGGGTAGCTCTGCAGACGTGATGTTTTGGCCATGCTTCAAAGCCTTAGGTCTCAACCATGAAAGACTCATCCCGTACCATCACCCATTAATTGGGTTCAGTAGGGAAAAGGTTCATCCCCTCTGAGTGTATGAGGCCAATGTTAGGATGGGGGACGAGTGGCCGAGATGGCTTACCAAGAAGGTCAGCTTCTTTGTGATGGATGAACATGCCTTTTCGGCCTACAATATTATACTGGGGTGGGTAACCCTCAAGGGTTTCGAAGTTGTGCCGTCTATGGTCCATCAGATGATTAAATTTCCAACCCCTTATGGGGTGGGGGAAGTTCAGGGAGACCAGACGATAGCATGGGAATGTTATTACAACTCCGCTGAAGAAAGAGAGGCACACAAGAAGGCTACAACCACTTACAATATTGATACCCTAGACCCCAGAGACGAGATGAACCTGAAGAAAGGAGAGGCCGCGGAAGAGGTAGAATCCATCATCCTCAATGAGGATGACCCGAAAAAAATCGTCCAAGTCGGCAAGTCTCTGAAGCCAAATATCAAGGAAGACCTCATTAAACTGTTGAGGAGAAGACAGAGCGTCTTTGCATGGAGTCATGCAGATATGTCGGGGATCAACCCTCAAATCATATGCTATAAGCTCAACGTGGTAGAGGGTGCAAAGCCGGTAAAGCAGAAGAGGAGAATTTACTCTAGAGAGAAGTATGAGGTCATAAGGGATGAGGTCAAAAAATTAGAAGATGCCGAGTTTATTAGAGAGGTCATCTACCCAGAATGGCTGTCCAATGCAGTCATTATCCCAAAGACCAATGGGAAGTGGAGAATGTGTGTGGACTTCACCGATCTCAATAAGCATTGTCCCAAAGACAGCTTCCCTCTCCCCCGTATTGACCAGATGGTAGACGCTATCGTAGGCCATGAGCTCATGAGCTCCATGGATGCCTATTCAGGGTACAACCAGATCTTCATGGACCCTGAAGACTCGGAGAAAACAGCCTTCATTACTGATAAGGGGACATACTGTTATAGGGTCATGCCCTTTGGCCTGAAGAATGCGGGGGCAATATATCAGCGCCTTGTGAATAAAATGTTTGAAGACCAAATTGGGAAGTCTATGGAGGTCTATGTAGATCACATGCTGACTAAGAGTTTGAAGGAAGAGGATCATGTGACCGACCTTGAGAGGACCTTTAACAAGATGGACAAGTACCGGATGAAGCTCAACCCGGCCAAGTGTGTCTTCGGGGTTGGAGCAGGGAAATTCTTGGGGCTTATCGTGAATCAAAGAGCATCGAGACCAACCCTGAAAAGATAAAAACCCTTATAGAGATGAAGACCCCCAAGACCATTAAAGACGTTCAAAGGCTCACGGGGCGAGTGGCTGCTTTGAATAGGTTCGTGTCCAGAGCCACTGACAGGTGCTTACCATTCTTCAAAATTCTTAGAAAGGCCTTTGAATGGAGCGAGGAGTGCGATGAGGCTTTCAGGGAGATAAATTCATACCTAGGGTCTCCCTTGCTGTTGTCACGACCAGTGTAGGGTGAATGACTCCATGTGTATCTAGTTGTCTGTGAGTCATCCATTAGCACTGCAATCGTCAGAGACGAAGACAGGGTATAGCCAGTGTATTTCAACAGTAAGGAACTCCAGGGGGCAGAGCAAAGATACCCAAGGATGGAGAAGTTAGCCTATGCCTTGATCCATGAATCAAGAAAGATTAATCCATACTTCCAATCCCACACAATGGTCATCCTCATTGATTCTCCTCTTAGGCAGGTCCTACACAAGCCAGAAAAATCAGGCAGGTTAATGGCTTGGGCTATAGAGCTAAGGGATTTTGACATTGTGTATCAATCTAGGATGGCCATTAAGGGGCAATCATTGGTAGATTTCATGCTCGAGTTTACTTGGGAAGATGATGAAGCCAATGATGAGAGCCTCAGGAAAAAAGATACCCTACAAGACAGGCTCACTGACACACCTGCAGATAAGACTGAGACAAGCACCGCTAGAAGGAAAGTGGCTGAAAATGAAGAGGGAAGATACCTCTTTAGAGAGGGATCCCTCGCCGAGGGAAATTTCTCAGAGGAAAAGACTGTGTGGAGCCTCTTAATTGACGGGTCCTCCCGCGATAGCGAAAGTGGGGCTGGACTGATAGTATCAACACCCGATGGCACAGACATTGAGTACGCCCTGAGGTTCAACTTTAAAGCCTCCAACAATGAGTCTGAATATGTGGCCTTAATAGCAGGCCTCTCCTTGGCCAAGTCTCTTAGTTTTGGCCAGATTCTGGTCCATAGTGATTCGAGACTAGTAGTGAATCAGATACTATGAGCCTACGAGGCCAAGGATGAGAGGATGGCCAAGTACCTTGAGAAAGTAATATCATTACTGAAGAGCTTCAGAGAAGTGAAATTAAAGAGGATACCTAGGCATGACAATGGCCGAGCCGATGCACTTACCAGGCTGGCCTCAGCAACTAGGACAGATATCAGGAGGACACTCCCAGTGGAAATTTTTCTTCGACCAACTATTGAAGATGTTGAGGGAACACTTAGCAATTGCCTGAATGTTTCTAAGGAAGCTTCATGGATGGACCCTCTGATCAGATACATTAAAGAGGGGGAGATGCCAGAAGCAAGGCAAGAAAGGAAGAAGCTGAGATACAGAGCTGCAAAATTCACTGTCGTCGGAGACACCTTGTACAAAAAGGGATTTTTTCTCCCCTTACTTAGGTGTGTACACCCATCTAAAGTCCCACGAATGTTACGAGACGTGTATGAGGGGTCATGTTCAAGCCACATCGGGGGGAGGTCTTTGGCAAAGAGGGTGGTCACCCAGGGGTATTGGTGGCCGACCATGGGGAAAGATGCCACTACATATGTAAAATAGTGTAATAAATGTCAAAGATTTGCCACCATCCCACACCAGCCTCATCAGCCTCTTACCTCCATTACATCCCCATGGCCATTTGCAGTGTGGGGGATCGACCTAGTAGGCCCCTTGTCTAGGGCCATCAATAACTATCGATTCCTCATCGTGGCCATTAACTATTTTTCAAAATGGGTGGAGGTGGAGCCGATGGTAACGATCACAGAGCAGAAGACCTTCCAGTTCATCTGGAAAAATATCATATGAAGATATGGCCTCCCCAACACCCTCATCTCGGATAATGGGACTCAATTCAAGAATGCCTCTCTCGAGAAGTACTGCGAAAGGGTGAGTATCAAACAATTCTTCTCTACCCCAGGTCGACCTCGGGCTAATGGGAAAACGGAAGTCACGAACAGGACGATCCTAGATGTGATCAAGAAGAGACTTGAGGAGGCAAAAAGAAGATGGGTTGAGGAGTTTATGTCGTACTATGGGCCTACAGGACGACAGCAAAGACCTCTATCGGAGAAACCCCGTTCATGCTAGCTTATGGCTCAGAAGACGTCATCCCCACCGAGATTGGGTTTCCTACTCATAAGGTCCAAATGTATGACCCCTCAGAGAAATAAGGAAAAGAGGAGACTTGACTTAGACCTGATTGAGGAAAGGAGGGAAGACACTGAGATAAGGCAAGACGCCTACCAGCAAAGGACTGCAAGGTTTTACAATCAGAGGGTGAAGCAGAGACCAATTGCAGTGGGGGACTTAGTCCTCAAAAAGACTTGGCAGGAGCCTAACAAACTCCACCCAAATTGGCATGGCCCATATAGGGTCATTGATGAAGTTGTCCCTGGGACCTATAGGCTAGAAAATCTAGAAGGAGAACCCTTTTCCAACCCCTGGAATGCAGATCATTTGAAGAAATACTATCAGTAATGTTGTAATGTCCCGACGGACCATAATTATAATGGGTGCTGCTCCAACAAAACACTTAGAATATTAATGAGAAATATCAGTGTTCCCTCCCATCTAGTGTTTGTCAGTTCTAGTATGTCTGGGATCACCTTTGGAGAACCACCCTCGGCTATAATGAGGGTCAACGGTGGGGACGACCCCACCTTTTCCCTCAAGAAAGACGAGGGTGAACTTTATTAAAAATCATTAATTTGGTAAAAGAAACCCTCGGCTATAATGAGGGTCAACGGTGGGGAAGACCCCACCTTTGCCCTCAAGAAAGACGAGGGTGAACTTGATTAAAAACCATTAATTTGGTAAAAGCAACCCTCGGCTATAATGAGGGTCAACGGTGGGGACGACCCCACCTTTGCCCTCAAGAAAGACAAGGGTGAATTTGATTGGAAACCATTAATTTGGTAAAACCAACCCTCGGCTATAATGAGGGTCAATGGTGGGAACGACCCCACCTTTGCCCTCAAAAAAGACGAGGGAGGACTTGAAAATCATTAATTTGGTAAAACCAACCCTCGGCTATAATGAGGGTCAATGGTGGGGACGACCCCACTTTTGCCCTCAAAAAAGACGAGGGAGGACTTGAAAACCATTAATTTGGTGAAATCAACCCTCAGCTATAATGAGGGTCAATGGTGGGGACGACCCCACCTTTGCCCTCAAAAAAGACGAGGGAGGACTTATAAACCATTAATTTGGTAAGACCAACCCTCGGCTATAATGAGGGTCAATGGTATGGACGACCCCGCCTTTGCCCTCAAGAAAGACGAGGGAGTACTTTATCAACCTTATCAATTAAAATTGGTGGAAACCATCCTCGGCTATAATGAGGGTGAATGTTGGGGACGACCCCTCATTCACCCTCAAGAAAGGCGAGGGAGGGGTTAGTGATATTGTTAATATAAAAAATTCACAATACAAATCACACAAGAGACGAGTATGGAAGACAAAAAGAGAGATGATATTATAAATGAAATATTACAAAAGGATGTTTGTTCTCCAAAAATAAAGTACATTCATGGATACATAAAGAGGGTATTGTCTACAAACAGCCACCCTATTGAGAAGCATCAGAGGGAAGGGCCTCAACGTCGATAAGAGAAGTCTCCTAACGACCATGACAGGCTGATCCTCAGACGTGCCGATACCCTCGACGTGCACTTGAGACTCCACCTGTGCCAATGCCTCAGCGATCAGGGGGTCGTCCAGCTAGACTTCTTTGATAGAGGGGCGGACAGATGATACTGCGTTAGCAAACTTAAAGACGACCCACCGACAGGCCGTCCTGATCCCCCTCTCTAAGTACTCAAGACCGAAGCCTTGAAACTCATCCGAGAGTTTGTAGACCTCCACAGCATCGGCCTCGGATTTCTTCACAGCCACCTCGAGATCGGTCTTGAACTAGACCCCCAAGCTGGTCAAGGCCTCATCCTTCTCTTTTATAAGCACGCCCTTGGCCTGCAAGTCTGCATCGTGCTGCCTCATCAGCTCATCCAAGACCCTCGCATGTTCGGTCCTGGCACTCTCCAATTCATCCCTTGCAGTCTACAGCTCCATCTACAGATCAACCTCGTGTTGGATGGCCCTCTCTGTCTCATGAAATTTTTGTTGATTTTCAGCCATCCACTTGGTGGCCGAAGTAAAGGCACAAACAGACTGCACAGAAAAATGATAAACAGTTGTTAAGAGGCCGAGGAAACAATTGGAGAAAAATTCAATTAAGGAAGAAAAATTAAAATCAAATACCTGAGCTAGTGTGTGCAGACCATAGTCATACACCTTCCCTGGGGGCATCTTGGACAAGAATTCGTAGTCGGCAGCCGAGGGGGCAGAAAACATAGACGCCTTGGCCCCTCTCAGGTTGGCAATCAGAGAAGACGGCTCGGCCTTCAAAAATGCCAAGTTCTGAGACCAATAGGCCCCCATACTGGAAGAGGAGCCAGCCCCCTCTGATGCCTCCACCCTTGCCCTCGTCCTTGAGTCCGACCGAGGGTCAACAGGAACTTTAGAGCCTTTTCTTTTGGAACCCTCGGCGGAAGGTTCGACAGGTGTCGGCCCCACGGCCTCGACTTCCTCGGAGCCTACTGAGGCTCCTTTCCCTTCTTCTTGCCCAAGCCAGATAGCAAACTTGGGGCAGTCATTTCCCAAAGTTGGTCAGATATACCTGCAGGACGACCTGAAAAGAAGACGACACATCAGAAAAATCCAGAGGCAAAGATAAAACACTTGGAAAAAAGCAAAGATTTGGCAAAAAATAATATAACTCACATAGCTCTGTCAGTGGGCCGACTCTCAGACCAGCTTCTTTGAGTAACCGAGGGGTCATCAGATCTTCAAACTTTGCAAGTTCACCCCCTCTCCCTCGTTCTCTCAGGTACTCAACTATGTCTTTTTCATCCAGACTAAGTCCAGGGTCTGACCTAGCCTTCATCGAGGGGTTATACCATCTCCTTGGAACCCTCGGAACGTCTTTCATAGGTTGAGCCTCGGCAGTAAATTCCCAGTCTCCAGAAATGAAGAAAAACCTCTTCTTTCAGTCGTGGTTGGAGGTTTGAGCCACGTGGAGAAGTTTTTTATTAGACTTCCTCACCCCCAGATGATAATACCCAGGCTGTTTAGACGAGGAAGTGATATTATAGCAAGCCAAGAACAGATTGACCGAAGGCTCGTCAGTAAAGGCATTCTTCCATAAGGAGACATAGCCGAGGATCATCCTCCAGGAATTGGGAGGAAGTTGAGAAGGGGCAACGCCGATGGCTAACAAGATATTTATAATGACAGGGTGCAGAGGGAACCTAATACCGACCTTAAACATCTGTTTATATATTGCGATCTCTCCATCTTCACCCTCAAAGACCCTCTCAGACTCAGAGGGGACCCTCATACTTATGTTGGGGGACACACCAAATGCATGCCTCCACAGCAGCAGGTCACGATCCCTGACTGAGGAAATATAGGATGAGGCATGGGAGGTGTCAACTGGGTCAGTATCAGAGTCCTCACCATCATCCTCAGTCCCCTCTCCCTCGGCCTCATCACCTGTCAGAGGCCCATGAGGAAATGCCATCTGGAAAGCGTGGGGGGATAAAGTTGTCACAGGAACAGCGTCAGAAGGGACCACACCCTCGGCCTGTCGGCCTGTGCTAAGATCAGACGTTTCTCTCCTCCCAGAAGGTCCTGGACCTGTTGGTGACGAGGCTCTCTCATCCATCTCTCCTGAATGACTCTCGACTCGACGACAGGACGACCCACAAGACTCAGATGGGTTTATTGTGGCTAGAGGAATGGGAAAAATGGGTCGTACCCAATTAGGGTCGGTCCCTCGTCTTCTCACTTCCTCTTCCGCTACGCGTCTGATCTCAACAAATAATTTCTCTCTCAAGGAAGGGAATTCTTCAGATAAATTGTAAAGCCTCCTAAGCATTAAGAGGGAGACCCTACACTTAGAAGAATTTGGCTAACCTAATCACAAATAAGTTGACAGTTGACTAAGTTATACTTTTGGATCAAAACCAAAAATTAAAGGTTTTTGGTCAAGAACACTCAAGAAAGGGAAGAAATCAACTCGCCGGAAAAGGTACCAGAAAACGCAAGGAAGCCCTAGAAATGCTACAAGGGGGTGTCAGGCCCAATGCATGAAATGAAATTGAAGATTAAAAAGGGAATTTATGACAGAGAAGAGTACCTGAAGACGAAAGCAAAGGCTGAATGAAGCGTGGCACAGAAAGGTTACAGAAATGGCTATGGAAGCTATTGAGAGGCTAGAGAGAGAAAGTTCAGGCGCGAAGAAGAAGAAGAAGGGAAATGATTTCAAAAATTATTTACATACCTTGCCAATGATTGGGCCCATTAATCAAGGCAGAACACAGCCCATGAGGAGGGCATCATTAGGGCACAAAGTCCCAAGCAGAGTGTGCAGCCGCCACGCCTAGGAAATTAGAACAACAATGAGTATCTGCCTAAGTGTCGCATCATCTTGATAGGTGTCACTCATCAAATGGACCATACACTTGTCTCAAAAGAAACACTATCCCTCATCCATCTCAGCATCATATATGGCTAAGGGCTGGGGGTGATTGATATACCTATATATACCCTCGGCCTAGCCGAGGGCGTAATCCACTTGGCCAGGGCCAGGATGACCCCTCATCAGGCCCCAGACGACCCTTCAAGGGGCCAACCCCTCACCAGGCCCAGACGACCCTCCAAGGGGCCGACCCTTCAATAGGCCCAGACGACCCTCCAAGGGTCTGACCCTCCATCAGGCCCAGACGAACCTTCAAGGGGCTGACGCCTCATCAGGCCCAGACGACCCTCCATCAGGCTCAAACGACCCTTCAATGGGACCGACCCTCCAAGGGGCCGACCCTCCATCAGGCCCAGACGACCCTCCGAGGGTACTATAGTACGAGGCCTAAATTAGGCCAGACTCACTGCCAGAGGGAACTTTTCCCTCGGCCTCAATCATAGGCCGAGGGTGACATCATCACAGCGCGTGGTTTGGGAGACGTGTGGAACAGTGCGCGTGAGGCTCACATGGCACATGGAAGACCGTTATAACAATATCACCCCCTTACGTGAGGGAATATTATGTCATCATTTGGCATCTACAGGTGTCAACGGGAGATTGGCTAGATCATCATTAACATGCACCATGCATACTTGAGGGGTACACTACACCCCCCAAGACCTATATATACTTGTCACCTACAACCCTACAAGGAATCGATCGATAATTGTAACCGTAGCACAAACTCTGCTTGTACACACAGTAGAGAGATAAAGGGAGCTTATGTGCATTGTACCCAAGGCCATTAGTGCCCATAGTGGATCACACACTCACAGTGGATGTAGGCCTAATTGGCTGAACCAGTATACATCATTATCTTATTCCTCTTATACTCACCTCCTTCTATACACTTATACACTTACATCTCTATGGTTTCCATGGTTACTACTGTTTGAGCTCATCATCACTTATCTGGTCGTGCTGAATCCAAGCATCATCTAGTACATTATATAATCAATATGATTGACATTACACGGAGTCACCAAGAAGTATGTGTAAGGATAATATGTTATGTGAGATACCATAATGAGGTATATTAAGATATTTGTTCAAGTTATTTGAAAGAAGATGTGACATATAATCGCTAGATAAGTATTGTGGGGTTGGTAAGTATGGTTAAAGTTTCAAGTAGTGATGTTATGTCTAACATCCATGTTATCAAACGGGTAAAATGAGTGCATTAATTATATTTCATAAGAATATCATGTTAATAAACATTGGGATAAGATTATGATTATAAAGTTATTGTGTTGGATAAATGACTTGCTAAGGTCATTGTATGTTTAGTTAAAAAATAATCAAATGATACGGAAAAAGGGAATATAGTGAGAAGTTAGATTGAGTTCATAGTGCATAACTACACAAGATACATGAAAGTGAATATGGAATATTGCTTAAAAATATACAATTGGTGAATGATTGTTTATTATCAATATGTGGAAAGTAGTGAGGCTATGTTTATATTAAGGATCGTAAAAACGATATTTAACATACTCTAAAACTTCAGAGATGAGGCAGATAGTAGTTAAAGTCGAACACATATATTTGGTATTGAGTGGAAGATGAGAAGATGACACGTAATAAGGTGGTATTGTAATATGATGTTTATCATTTGAAGTAATGAATGGAAGTTGGAGAGATGAACTATAAAAAGTTAGTCTTGTTATAGAATATTTATTATTTGAAATGTTATACGATGATAAGGATGGACTGTGGGAATGAAGTGAGAAACCTAAAGAATGATGTCTGGTTTATTAAGAATGTTCATTCATTGTTACTATAAGAGGATACACCCAATAATCTATTATATGTTAATTTTTAACATAAGTATATAAAGGTATGACATAATATATGAGTTGGGAATTGACTTTCATTGATAAGAAATCTCTAAATGGTTATTCTTACGTATGAATGATAAAGATGCTTATGTGTTGATAGATCATGGTTCTACAGATTCTTTATTTCTTGATTTATCAATTGCATCTTAATAAACCACTATCATCATTAGATTTTGGTTTAGCTATTATTACTCTAGTGTGGGAGATTTGTTTTTATTGATAGGGTGTGTAGGGAGTGTATGGTGGAAAAAAGGGGAAAAGAGTTATTGGTTAACTCACAACCTTTCAGTATGCATGAATTTAATGCGATATTGGGTATGGTTTGGTTGTCCTCATATCATGTATGTTTAGATTGCTTTAGAAGGGAGGTAGTGTTTCGATTATCGGGTGAACCTGAATCAAATTTATAGGGGAACGGAATGTCACCTGTGTATTATTTTACAGACTTTGCGAGAGAAGCAGTTATATACTAAATTTTCTAAATGTGATTTTTGGCTAGGCCAAAGTAGTATTTTGGGGCATGTTATTTCGGCTGATGCTTATTCTGTTGTTTAAAAAGAAGATGGATGTAATTTATAAAGGATTATGACTGCACCATACATCATCATCCGGGTAAGGCTAATGTTGTTATTGATGCTTTGAGTAGAAAATATCTAGGAAGAGTATCTTGTTTTTATTATATTTGAGTTGATCTGCTAATAGAGTTAAATTTAATGGGGGTGGAATTAATTTTAAATGAGTCCGGTGAAATACTAGCACATTTAATTGTTAGACCTAAGCTGATAGATTGGATAAGCCAAGCATAGGCAGGAGAAATAGAATTGCAGAAAGTTAGAGACGATATAAAAAAGGATAAAACAAGTGAATTTTCTATTCGTAATGATGGTAATGTTATGTACGATAATCTTTTGTGGGTACTTAATGTGCCTGATTTGAGGAAAATAATTATAAAAGAAGACCATTGTTCATTATATGCTATGTATCCACGGAGCATCAAACTGTATAGATATTTAAAACAATATTGTTGGTGGTTGGGAATGAAACACGACATTGAAGATTTTGTTGCTAGATGTCTACTTTGCCAATAGGTGAAGGCGGAGCATTAGAAGCCAAGTGGTTTATTACAGTCCTTACCTATTCCTGGGTGGAAATGGGAGCATGTTACAACATATTTTGTTATAGGTTTACCAAAATCCTCACGGGGGTTTCTCTATTTGGGTTATCGTTGATAGGTTGACTAAGTCTACACATTTTTTTCCATTAAAAACTACTTACTTCATGGATAGGTATGCCAAAATATATGTAGATGAGATTATTATATTGCATGGTGAATCTGTTTCTATTATTTCTGATCAAGATCCTAAGTTTACTTCTCACTTTTGACCTAGTTTACAACAAGCCTTGGGGACTAAATTGAAATTTTGTACAGTTTTTCATCCTCGGATTGATGGGTAGTCAGAAAGAATGATCTAGACACTCGAAGACATGTTACGAATCTATGTATTAGAGTTCAAGGGAAGCTAGGATGAACACTTGTCGCTAATAGAGTTTGCTTATAATAACAGTTATCAATTGAGTATTGAAATGGCTCCTTATGAAGACTTGTATGGGAGGAAGTGCAGGACCCTAGTTTGTTTGATCGAAGTAGGAGAACGAAAACTACTTGGGCCAAAATTTGTACAATTGACTACTGAGAAGATAAATATTGTTCATAATCACTTGAGGGTGGCTCAAAGTAGACAAAAAGGT
This sequence comes from Sambucus nigra, assembly GCA_949130495.1. Classification (NCBI taxonomy): domain Eukaryota; kingdom Viridiplantae; phylum Streptophyta; class Magnoliopsida; order Dipsacales; family Adoxaceae; genus Sambucus; species Sambucus nigra. The sequence continues at coordinate 90,888,507 of OX422216.1, read as the reverse complement.
TATACAAACAACAGAAGGAAGGAATTGAAATTCGAGGAAGCTGATTGAGTATTCCTGCATGTTTCCCGTTAGAGAGAGGTTATGGGATTTGATAAAAAGGGTAAATTAAGTCCTAGGTACATTGTTCTTATGAAATAAGTGAAACGAGCTAGAGTCGTAGCTTATAAATTGGCTTTGATACAAGAATGGTCGCAGATACACAATGTTTCTCATGTATCAATGTTACGTAAGTATGTGTTCGATCCTTCACAGATGTTTATTTCACAACCGATAGAGCTTAAAGATAACTTAACCTATATGGAGGAACCAATTGCTATTTTAGATCGAGAAGAACAGGCATTACATAATAAAACTAGTCTGTTAGTTAAGATGATGTGGGAAAGGAGAGAATAACATGAAGGAGTACTATCCTCATTTATTGGGTAAGTTCTTATGCATTAAATTTCGAGGATGAAATTTTTATAAGAGAGGTAGAATCGTAAGTCCCTATAACATGATTAGGAATGTTAATTACATGATTAAGTATAAGTTATGATTTCTAAGTTTTGTGAGGGGTGTTAAACATTTTAATTATCACATTTGGGGGATGCATACTCATGTGATATACATGTTGTTTACAGTAAATGCTAATTGAGTTTATGATCGGGAATAACATGTTTAGGGCATATGATTAGTTATGTGGTAAAATTCATCAGAAATATATTTTTCTAATGCATCGCTATGTTTATGAAAGTAAATTAGGGTGTTTGTACGAAATTGGCGATGTTTAGTTGACCAATGTGAAAGTTATGAGATTTTCAGTAAATTACTACTTTCATGTTCGAGCCCAAATTATGTGTACAAGTTTTACGATTTTGGGAAAACACAAAATATGAAAGTTGTATATATATGAATTAAATTTATAACACAACAAACGGTGTGTAAAACATAGGTCCAAGTAAGGAGTTATGCTGAAATTACGAAACAAGGGCAAATATGTCTATTCGTTAAATGGTATTTTGTCTTATTTGTGGAACACGTGGCTTGTTTTGATTGGACTAAGGGGAGGTGCTTTATGTCGACTTAAAGACCATAAAAAACTCCCTTACTCTTCATTTTCATCGGAATTTCAAGTGGTTTTGAGAGTTACGTGGAAGAAAGAAAGGTTAGGATGAATTAGTGAAGGATTAAGGAAGATTATCGAGAGATAAACAAGCTTATGTATCCAAACGTGCTTAGTTAAGATTTAAATTGTAAATTTAATTCTTTACATGACATAGGTTGTTTTATATGATATAGATCATATTTTGGGATGAGATAATACGTTTTGTTACGTGTAGGTGGGTATGTGTAGGTTGTATATATGAAGTATGTTGAATTCATACAACAAAGGGTGTAATCATCATGTTAATCAAATTAGAGTATCTTTGTGAATACTCAATGGAATCGATTGATTCTAGTTTGATATGAAACAAAAATTATATATACATGTCATATCCGAAAACTATGTAAAAATACCAAGAAATGAATCTTGGGTGATAGTTTGAAGTTTGGGTATAAAATCTGCCCCAAAAGTGTAAGTGCGCATACCAGGTGTTCGACATTTTTCTTGACATAGCAAATGAACTCTAAAAATTATGAAACTGTAATTTTATATTATTCAATATGTTTAATATATGTTCCCATGATTTATAATAAAGTTGAAGGGTTATATATTCTTGAAAAATGTTAAGTTATGCTTTGATGGCTTACTGAGACCTAGATGTGTTAAAAGTGGCATATATCATTAAACACTTGTTGAAATCAAGAAATTCCAGTTGGAAATGTTAGAGAACATATATTAGTATGATATAATTGAACGGTAGAATAAAATAACTTCTAGTTTGGCTTGAGGGTTGTGTTTAAGTTGAAGTTTTTTTGTTGTTTTTCTCCATAAATGATTTGGAAAAGGTTGTAATAAAACGGGCATAACTTTGTCGAGAGAATTCGTAATTTAATTCCGTAAATTGTGTTAGAACCCTAATGGATAAGTGTTATAGAAATATGAAGTATCATATTCAATTAATTTTTAGTTATATCATATTGACCAAATGATGTGATGTGTTACTGAGTTTAATGTGATTTGGTGTATTCAAATACTAATGATGTTGAATTGTTAGGTGGGGAGGAGGCTAACACTACCATACCAAGGAAATATTTTTGGTATTAATATTAATACCAAATTCAAGGTGAGTGATCTATCGTATGAAATATAGATGATTATATTTTCATATGGAATTGTTTAGTTAAATACATGTGGGGTGATGCTTATGGCGTGATGTGGTGTTATGAAAAATATGCGTATGATTAAAAATGTTAAATGATGTTTTTTAATAATATGGACCAAGGTGGGGCCTCTATCTAATGTTAAGGACTATGGTGGGTCCTACGGGATGTGGCGGTCCCGTTGAGCCAACTTAAAGGTTTGTTGTACTTGGTCCTAATTATGGGTTGTAGTGATCCCCATTAACTGTGGTGGGTTAATTGGACTGTGGCGGGTCCAGAACTGCGAGAGTTACACAATTACTATTGGGTTATGACATTAGGAAATAAAAATTATTATTCAAATTGGTTATATATTTGTGGTGTATGTGTGGAATGTGGTCATTCATTAATCTTGTGTTGCTTACACTCCTATAATGTTATGTTTCAGGTATGCCTATCGTTTGGATTTCACTGCCAAGTTAGGACGTCAAACGGGAGAGTGGAGGATAAATAACGTGGGTTTAATATCAACAAGCTTTTTGGGTAAAATTTAAACAAAGGAACTTATGTAAGTAAATTTGTTGGGTACTTTTAAGTTGTGCATAAATGTAGCTATGGTTTCATCTAAACATGCCTTTGAAGAAAAAAAAATCTTGCGTTATTTTTTGAAATATTTCAAGTACCATATTATTTAATGGGGATTTATCTTAATATAAAATGACAATCTTAACTTACTTAAGTCGGGGTGCGACATGTGTGGATTTTACCGACCTAAACAAAATGTGCCCAAAGGATCACTTTCCTTTGTCGCGAATTGATCAACTGGTGGATTCTACTTCAAGGCACGAGCTGCTAAGTTTGGTGGATGCATATTCTGGTTATAACCAGATCAAAATGAAGCCAGAAGATAGAGAAAGTACTTCATTTATTACTCCCCGAGGAACTTATTAGTATAAAGTTAAGCCATTTGGTCTAAAAAATGCAGGTGCTACTTATCAAAGACTGGTGAATAAAGTATTTGAGGAGCAGATAGGCAAGAACATGGAGGTGTTTGTTGATGATATGCTCACTAAGTGCAAAAAAGTTGTTGATCATATTTTTTACCTCAGCTAGACGTTTGATCAATTGAAAAAGCACCAGTTGAAGTTAAACCCCACCAAATGCGTCTTCGAAGTTCAGGAGGTAATGTTCCTTGGATATTTAGTAAACCAAAGGAGCATTGAAGCTAATTGTGCTAAGATTAAAGCTCTAATCGAAATGCATTCCCTGGCCTATAAAAAGGATGTTCAAAGGCTAATAGCATAGGAGCACTCAACAAATTTGTGTCCCGAGAAACGAATAAGTGTTTTCCATGCTTTAAGGTTCTCAGAAAAACCTTTGAATGGAATGATGAATGTGAACAAATGTTCCTGGAATTAAAGAAAATTTGTATCTATATTTGGCAGTTTCTGAGTCAGCTATTAGCTCTTCCTTGATTAGGGAGGAGAATGGACTCCAAAAGATATTTTATGACACTAGCAAGGCTTTTCAAGGAGCAGAAGTTAGATATCCCAGACTAGAGAAATTAGCGTTGGCCTTAACTAACTCTAGTAGACGAATGAAGCCATATTTCCAAGCTCACACCATAGTGATATACACGGACATGCCACTGAGGCAAGCTTTGCATAAGCTAGAGAAATCTGAGAGATTGATATATTGGGCTGTGGAGTTGGGGGAATACGACCTTGTATATGAACCAAGGAATGCTTTAAAAAAAAAGCAATGGCTGATTTTATTATAGAATTCACTTACCAAGAGGTCCCCGATAAATAAGGGACTCTAGCCGAGTAACATACAGGAGTCAGCAAACCTGCTGAAGATACGCCCGACCAACTCAAATAAGGGAAACTGCAGAAAAAGTTACCACCGACCAATCGTAACCCTCCTGTAGGGTACAAGAGATGAAAAAGAAATATGAGGAGGTAAAGGATAAAATTTTCCATCACGAAATTTTGACAAATCAAGCGTTTGATGAAGATATTCCCATATGGAGCTTGTACGTTGATGGGTCATCCTGTGCAACTGGATGTAAAGCTGGAATCATTCTCAATACTCCTGATGAATTAGATATAGAGTATGCTCTATGATTACAATTTCAAGCCTCCAATAATGATGCAGAGTATGAAGCTGTAATTGTTAGGTTAAATCTAGCTAAATCATTGAATGCCGAGAAACTTATGGTATAGAGTGACTCACTGTTGGTGATAAACTAGTTGATGAACTTATATGCATCTAAAGGAGAACTGATGACCAGATAATTAGCCAAAGAGTTGGAGATAATTTCCACTTTGATAGCTGTCCAGATGATCAGAATTCCAAGAATAAAAAATGCCCGAGCAGACGCACTTGCCTGGTTAGCTTGAGCAACTAGAATTGAGATGCGAAGAGCTATTCCTATTGAGCTACTTGTTAATAGGAGCATAGGTGAAGATTTGATGGTCAAATTTATTGTAGTTGATATGGGGCCATCTTGGATGGATCCCATTAGAGCATATATTGAATAAGGGATTCTTCCAAACGACCTACTTGAAGCTAAGAAGTTAAAATACAAAGACGCAATATATGTGATATATGGTGATGTGTTATAGAGAAGAGGATTAACTACTGGTCTACAACGGTGTGTGCATCCAGATGAAGTGAAGGATTTGGTTGAAGAAGTCCATGAAGGATCTAGTGGAGCCAATATAGCAGGAAGAACGTTGTTGCAGAGAATCCATACATAGGGGTACTACTGGCCAACTATGCGAGAAGATTGTGCAAATTTTTCCAAGAAGTGTGATAAGTGCCAAGAGATATCCAGCATACGCAAGGCTCCACAAGCTCTCCTAACAAAAATCACTTCACCTTGGCTCTTTTTTATGTGGGGAATTGACTTGGTTGGGCACCTACCAACCACCCAAGGAAGGTTTAAGTACCTGGTTGTAATTGTTGATTACTTTATTAAATGGGTGGAAGCTTAACCGTTGATCGATATGTCCTATAAAAACGTTTATTAGTTTATTTGGAAGAATATCATATGCACGCATGGCTTACCCTATGCCTTTATCACTGATCATGGCACACAGTTTGACAACAACGAATTTGCTGCTTATTGTGCCCAGTCCAACGTCCAAAAAATCCACTCTTCTCCTGGCCATCCTCAAACAAATGTCCAAATAGAGGTATATAATAGAACTTTAATGAATGGGTTGAAGAAAAGGTTGGAAAATGCCAAAGGGAATTGGAACAATGAACTGCATTCTATCTTGTGGGCTTACCGAACAACTCCCAGAGCAGCTACTGGAGAAACTCCCTACCTATATACGGAAGCCTTAATTCCTGTCGATCTAGGTTTACCTACGTATAGAGTTCTTAACTTCGATACCCGAGTCAGTGATTTGATAAGAAGGCTGGATTTAGACATGCTGAAAGAAGTTCGTGAAGACGCAGCTTTAAGGAATGTAGCCTATCAACAATGGACTGCACGTTTCTACAATAAGAGGGCCATGCCGAGCAACTTAAAAGAGGGTGATTTTATTTTAAAGAAAGTGATTCAAAAGAGCAATAAGCTGGAAACCAATTGGCATGGGCCTTATCGTATTACTGTAATCATCCGACCAGGCATATATCGAATTGAGACTTTGGAAGGGGAAGAATTCAAGAACCCATGGAATGCATAATACTTGAGGAAATACTATCAATGATGTAATCATGTTGTATTAATTTCATTTCAATATTAATGAGAATGTGTTTTCCCAAAAATTGTTATTTTTTCGGAGTACTAGTGTTATGCACTACACTATGCATCTACAAAAATACCAACAAAGTTGGTCGGTATCAACAAAAACCACCAACAAAGTTGGTCGGCATCAACAAAGACCACCAACAAAGTTGGTCGGTATCAACAAAAATAACAACAAAGTCGGTCGGCATCAACAAAGACCACCAACAAAGTTGGTCGGTATCAACAAAAATACCAATAAAGTTGGTGGGTATCAACAAAGACCATCAACAAAGTTGGTCAGTATCAATAAAGACCGCCAACAAAGTTGGTCGGCATCAATAAAGGAACCAACAAAGTTGGTTATCAAACATATAAAAAATCATGCAAGGTAAAATTGTAAGTCCCAAATGCTTGGTTAACGAAGACCCGAATGAATAATTTTCATTCAAAATAGGCTAAAAGATGGACAAATGTTCCACTCATGTCTGGGAACCGAGGTAACTAATGAAATTACCTAAAAACTTCAGATACATTAGTAGAACCATGGTGATGCATTGGTAATTGATATAATACTAAGGATAATCGTAAGGATATCAATAGAACCAATGAAAAACTAAATATTAACTAAAAGTTTATCCATTCATAGTCAATGACTAAAGAAAGATTCATATATACAAAGATTGACTAAAATTTCATCCATTCGTAAAATAAGCTTTTCATTAAATTAAATGATTACATATTGTTGCTTAAGCATGCAGAAATAAAATACAAAGCCTTATTCTACAAGACGTTTTCCTTCAACCTTAGAAACATGATCCATACCAGCTGGAGGATCATCCAAAGTTAAAGGGGAGTTGATGAAGTTAAAGTTATGAAGCATCATGGTATTGATACTACTAGGACGATCAAGCAGATGAGGAGATCAGAAGATCTCTAGTTCATCATGTAGCTCATAATCCCCTAAGTATTTTGAAATCAAGCATTGAGGAATATGATGAACAGGAATCCACTTAACATTTAACTTGAATGGAGGATTGTCAAGATCCAGCAAGCCTGGGTCATACCAATCCCATAAATAGTCATTATAATCTACTTTTATCACGGTTAAAGCGTTCATCCAACCCCATTTATAGGATTAATTCTTAGCCTGTTGAAGTCTATTGTTAAAATGTCCCAAAACATCATTATACCCATCCATCCAAACTTCTCTTAGATGTTTGTGGAATTGAAAGGTTAATTTATCAACCTGTGACTGCATCTTTTTCAGTACTCCATCCTTAACCTCTAATTGGGAATATTGAGTGGATAATTGTTCAGACAAGGTCTGCAACTTTTGGGACATCTCAACAATAGCTTGGTCTTTTGCTTTTAACTATGCAGCTTGATTGACAAGTTCCTGTTGGGTCCTAATTTATTTTGTGGTTCCTCCATCAGGCTTACTTATTCCTCGGGAGGAAGATGTAGGCTTACTATTTTTTAAAGCCACCATCTCATCCCTTAATGTTGCATTTTCAGCCTCTAAAAAGGAGTAACCTTCGTCAGTAGTAGAAACAACAGATCCAGAGGTAGACTTTAAAAGATTCACTTCATCCCTTAAATTATTATTCTCCTCTTCCAAAAGTTTGGCTACACTTCTAGTTTCTTCAACTTCAACCTTAAACAAAGCTTCCTTTTTATTGTAAACATACAGTGACCGGCCTCACAGTCGCGGGATGCCCGGTTTGAGAATCGGACCCTGATTTGAGATTTGGAAAACCTAGAGTTAAAAATGTGTCGCGAGGAGGAGGACACCTCTAATAACCCCCAAATAGCACTGCAGATGGCACAAACTCCTCGTGCGTGTCCAACGGAACACACAGTAACGATTGCGCAATCGCGGGATGCTGAGTTTGAGAATAGGCCCTGGAGCTTAAAAATGTGTTGTGAAGGGGAGGACGCCACCAACCCTCTCCCCTCCCAAATGGCACCTCGAGCATCACGAATAGCTCATACGCATCTATCTTAACACGTATCAACCGGTTGCCTAGTTGCGAGACTGTCAGTTTAAGAATAAGTCCCAAATTTCAAAATAGGCATATTAGGCTTGAAAACGTGCCATGAGGGGGCAAAAATCACTAACAGCTCCCAAACGACACCACGCACGGCACGAATAACTCATGCGTGTCCAATGTAACACGTAGAAATCGGCTGCCTAGTCGCGGGACGCTCGGTCTGAGAATAGGACTCGGATCTTAGAGTGGGAACACTTAGCCTTAAAAACATGTTGTGAAGGGGAGGATGCCACTAACAGCCCCCAAACGGCACCACATGAATCCAGAACACATCGTGCCTGGCCAGCATAAGACGTAGTCACCGATCGAGCAGTCGCGGGATGTCCGATTTGATAGTAAGACCTAGATTTGAGAGTTGGAACACTTAGGCTTGAAAATTTACCGCGAGGGGGAGGATTCCACCAACCCCCCTCCCAGGACTATGGGCGACATGAATAGCTCGTATGTGTCCAATGACATATCAATGGGTCGTATAGTCGAGGTACTCCAGGTATGAGAATAGGACCCGGATTTAAAAATAGGCACACTTAGGCTTGAAAATGTGTCCCGAGGGGGAAAAACACTAACATCCCACCAAGTGTCGCCGTGGGTAGCACGAACACCTCTTTCATGTCCAACGTAACGTGTAGCGACCGGTCGCGTAGTTGGAGGATGCCCGATTTTAGGAAAGTACCCGAATTAGAGAGTAGGAACACCTAGGCTTGAAAATGTGGCGCGAGGGGGATGACACATGTAACGGCGCCCAAATGGAACCTCAGGTGGCATGAACACCTCATGCGAGTCCAATGTAAAACATAGCAACCGATTGCACAACCACATGATGTTTGGTTTGAGAATAGAACCAAAATTTGAGAGTAGGGAACATAGGCTATAAAACATGCCATAAAGGGGAGGACTCCACCAACCATTCACCCTCCCCCCCCCCCCCCCCACAAACTACACCATTGGTGGAACGAGTAGCTCATGTGTATCCAGCATAACACATAGAAATCAATCGCATAATCGTGGGACTGCCGGCTTAAGAATAGAATCAAATTTCAAAATAGGCACACTTAGGCTTTAAAACGTGTCGTGGGGGGAAGGAAACCACTAACAATCACTAAATGTCATCGCGGGTGGTAATAACACCTCGTGCATGTCCAACATAACATGTAGCAACTGATCGCGTAGTTTCGGGATGCTCGGTCTGAGAATAGGACCCGAGTTTAAAAGTAGGAACATTTAGGTTTGAAAATGTGTCGCGAGGGGGAGGACGCCACTAATAACCCCCAAACGGCACCGTAGTTGGCCTGAACACCTTGTGCGTGTCCAACGTAATACTTAGCCACTAGTCACGCAGTCGTGGGATCCCCGATTTGATAATAGAACCGAATTTACGAGTAAGAACACTTAGGCTTAAAAAGGTGTCACGAGGGGGAGGATGCTACCAACTCCCACACCCCTGCTCAAACCTAACCCCGGGTGGCATGAACACATCATGTGTATCCAATGAAACACATAACAATCGGTCACATAGTCGCGGGACTTTCAATTTGAGAATAGGACTCGGATTTTAAAATAGGCACATTTAGGCTTAATAACATCTCGGGAGGGGAAAAAAACACTTGTATCCCACTAAGTGGCACTGCGGTGGCATGAACACCTCGTCAGTGTCCAATGTAATAGGTACACACCAGCCGCACAGTCGTTAGATGCTCGATTTGAGAATAGGATGCGGATTTGTGAGTAGGAACACCATGGCTCAAAAAATTACTGCGAGGGAGAGGACGCCTCTAACAGCACCCAAACGACAGCACGGGTGCATGAAAACCTCATGCATGTCCAATGTAACACGTAGCAATTGGTTGCACAGATGCTCGGTTTGAGAATAGAATCTGGATTTAAGAGTAGGAACACTAAGGCTTGAAAATATGCCGCGAAGGGGAGGACGCCACTAACCCTCCCCACCCAGACGACACTGCGGGTGGAAATAGATCATGCGCTTCTAATGTAACACGTAGTAAACGATCGCGTAGTCATGGGATTGTCGGTTTGAGAATAGAACCCAAATTTCAAAATAGGAACACTTAGTCTTAAAAGTGTACTGTGACGGCATGGAAACCACTAACATCTCCCGAACTACACCGCGGGTAGCATGAACACCTCATGCATGTCCAATATAACACGTAGCAACCGACCGCCTAGTCACGAGATGCCCAATCTAAGAATAAGACCCAAATCTTAGAGTAGGAACACCTTTGCTTGATAACATATCGCGAGGGGTAGGATGCCACTAACAGCCACCAAATGGCACCGTAGGCAACCCACCTCGTGCGTGTTTAGCATAACACGTAGCCACTGGTTGCGAAGTCATGGAATTCCTGGTATGAGAATAGGACCCAGAATTGAGAGAAGGAACACTTAGGCTTGAAAACGTGTTGCGAGGGGGGGGATTCCACCAACCACCCATTCCCCTAAGTGGAACTGTGGCAGCACAAACTGCTTGAGAACTTCCAACGTAACACGTTGCAATCGATCGTATAGTTGCGGGACTTCCGGTTTGAGAGTAGGACCTAAATTTTAAAATAGGCACACTTAAGCTTAAAAACGTACCGTTAGGGGGCGATAATCACTAGCAGTACTACTGGCGGTATAAACACCTCATTTGTGTCTAACATAACATATAGCAATCAACCCCACAGTCACGGGATGCCCAGTTTGAGAATAGGAACCAAATTTAAGAGTAGAAACACTTAGGCTTGAAAATGTGTCGTGAGGGGGCGGATGCCACCCCCCGGGCCCCCTCCCCCAAATGGTACCACAGGAGGTACGAATAACTCGTGAAAGTCCGATGAAACACATAGCAATCATCCGCTTAGCCGTGGGACTCCTGGTTTGAGAATAGGATTCAAACTTCCAAATTGGCACACTTAGTCTTGAAAACGTTCCATGAGAGGGTGAAAACCACTAATTGCCCCCAAACGGAACCACAGGTGGCGCGAACACCTCTTGAGTGTCCAACACAACATGTAGCAACCAGTCGCACAGTCGCGGGGTGCCCAGTTTAAGAATAGGACCCAGATTTGAGAGTAGAAGCACATAAGCCAGAAAATGTGCCACGAGGGGATGGACGCCACCAATCCCCTCCCTAAAGGAACTATGGGTGGCATGAACACCTCATGCATGTCCAATGTAACATGTAATAATTGGACGCATAGTCGTTGGACTCCCTATTTGAGAACAGTACCCGAATTTAGAAATAGGCACACTTAGGCCAGAAAACGTGCTGCGAAGGGGCGAAAATAACTAACAACCCTAAAACAGCACCACAGGTGGTATGAATACCTCGTGCGTGCCCAACGTAACACGTAGCAATCGGTCGCGCAATCGCAGGATGCTTGATTTTAGAAAGGACCCAGATTTGAGAATAGGAACACTTAAGGCTTGAAAATGTGCCATGATGGGGCGGATGCCACCAACCTCCCCCAAAAGGTGTCGTGGGTAGCACGAACAACTCGCATGCATCCTACGTAACACATAGCAACTGGCCGCATAGCCGTGGGACTCTCGATTTAAGAATAGGACTCGAATTTCAAAATAGGCACACTTAGGCTTGAAAACATGCCGCAAGTGGGTAAAAACTATAAATAACCCCCAAATGGCACTCGGGGTGGCACAAACACCTTGTGCGGGTCCAACGTCCCCAATTTGAGAATAGGACCCAAACAACCTATATTTTTTTCCAATTAAATATCATCACGACTCTGTTCTGTAACCATATTTTTATTTTTTTCGTGATATATGTTGTCTTAGTTGGGGGCCGTGACCACACTGTAATGGATATATTTATTGGACAAGACTATGGGTCGTGACCACCATCGTGAGGAAGGAAAATATAGTCATGGCTCTAGGCAGTGACTACTATCGTGAGGTGTAAATTAGTCACGAATTTAGGTCACGACTACGGGCCATGACCATCCTACCATATAGTTATGCTGGGGTCAGGGATTTAGTTCATGACCAACTAGTCATGGCCTCTACCCATGACTATTTTACCTGACGTAGTGTCTCATGGCTACTACTCTTGGTCTGGGACATAGTCCATGACCAGTAATTTTGGTCACGCTAGATTTGGTCACATCCTAGATCGACGATCCCTGTGCCCGCTCGGTCCAAGACCATGACCATTCGCCTATTTTGGTGCAGTGTATGCTTATTATCACTACATGTGAATATATGTTAAAAAATATATGATGAAAATGGAAAAAAGTTAAAGTTTGAATGAAGAAAATTTTCATAATGTTTAAGCTAATTATTTCTTCCATAAATCAAGTTAAACTTGTTAATTTCATGATAAAATATTGTATTGAACTTATGAAGAATTGGTAGGATGCATTTATTGGTTTTATTGACATATAATCTTCACTTTCATTAACATAAACTCATATAGTTAGGATAAATGAGTAAATTATTTGAAAAGTGTATTAAAATAATCTTTTGAAATGAAGTCTTAAACTTGAAAATTTCAGAATACTAATCACATAAAATGATACAATTTATGTGAACAAAGTTGGTGAAACTTGAAGAAAATAAAGTAAATTTGTGTTAAGTATAAAAGTAGTAAACGTATAGGTATTCAAATGTGTAATATTGAAAAGTTAATGCCTAAGGTGAAACAAAGAACAAGGGTAATATTAAATGTAAGACGGGTCTTGAAATGTCAAAAGTATAGTTTTGGGATCAAAAGTATGATTCTATGATAAGGTTAAAGTAGTTAATTTTGCAAGCAAAAGTATTATTTTTGGTTTTAAATGAAATAATATGAACACAAAAAATCATAGGAGTTAACCGATTTGAAATATAATTTTCGAAATGAGAAATTATTGTTTTAGTACAAAAGTGTCATTTTATGTAAAAATTGAACTTATAAGTAAAATTTTTAAACTAAAGGACTCTAGTCAGAAGATTTAGATTGTGTGTGGTGAAACTCATGTTTTATAAAGTAAATATGAAAAGAATCATTTTTGAAAAACTACATAAAAGTGTGTGTGTGTGTGTGTGTGTGTGTGTGTGTGAATAGTGAAAAATGCATCAAAGTTTATAAATAGGTATATTGAACTTGGGTCAAGTTTCACAAGAAATTATAAATAAAGTTATTTTCAAAGATGAAATAATAAGTCAAAGGTCAAATGAAAAAAAAACTTTTTATAAAGTGTGAAAGTTGAAAATAAAGTGAGTTGAGACTTGTCTCGTCCCAGATATTTGGCCTCATCGGCAAGTAAAAAATAAAGGAAAAGGGATAAGAAAAGAAAGAAAGAAAGAAAGAAAGAAAGAAAGAAAGAAAGAAAAAAGGGTTACAAAGATGTAACAACTAAAAGGCACTAAAAGGTAATCAAAAAATTTAATAAGGGCTTGGAGCCCTAGGGTGAGGTTTAATGCTTGGACCCAAAATAACTAATCAGTAGCATATTCCGTCATGGTGGGGGTCAATGAGGCCATATAAGACTCATGGATTGGTACCCCAATTAATTAGGTGAAAAGATGATTTTGAGTATGATGCTTATTAACGTAAAGGATATTTTATGAAATAATTTAAAAAATGTGAAAGTACATTAATGGTTAAATTAACGGGGTACGAATGGTATTAAAAGAAAGGTTAAGTATGAGGAGGCTCATCGCCCGGGTTACATGGTAAAACGTTAATTGTATGTAACTTTTCATTTTGCATGAGAACACTTAATCAAATGAAGAATGATTCCATAATTGGTAAAATATACTTAATATGTATAGATATTCTTTTTACGTATTACTCTATTAGTATTTCTCTTACTGGGCGCATGCTCAAACCCCATTATCCCCCCCCCCCCCCCCAGTAATTCGAAAAAAGATAAAGATAAGAAAACCGCCATAGGAAAGCAAGGATTTACATGGCAGTAGAGCTATGTTTACTATTTACTTTAAATATTTTTTTTAAATGGAACTTTGACTACGTTATTTGGAACAGTTTTCAAGCATTTTTTTTTTTTTTGTAATAACACATGATAATATGGACTTTCTTAAATTGTTATTTATTCTATGAAGTTGGTAAAACGCTTTTATTTCAAGTGTTCTTATAAAATTTAATAATCTAAACATCAGGTCATTAATTAAATTAAACGGATTTTATGACCAAAAAAATGTAAAATCAAGATTTTACTTTAAATTAGTAGTTTCTCAAATGAAATCAAAGTATAAAAGGTTTTTCTCATTATCCCTCGGAAATCGGTGCATCACATCACCTATAATGGAATCCCAACCCATATGACTGGAGATCCAAATATCTTGGTTCAATGGGAAAACAAAATTATATGAGTGATTTGTGGGGGTACTAACTTAAGTATTACTTAAAACACATTTCTTATGATGTAGTAGTACTTTTGTATTGGTGAGAGGGTGAGATATAATCTGTTAATGTTTTCTATTGCTATTACTTAGTGGGGGTGTAAGATACAGTTTACTCCTGAACAAAGAACCTATATAAGTGTAGTAGTGGAACCGCTTCCTATGAGAATTAAGGTTGATTTTCTAGAGTACTCAAGAAAATCGAGGTATGCTTAAGGCCGAAATGAACACAACCGTAGAACTCGATGTTGACTTTTGGAAGTCACGTGTTTGTTTTACGGACTTAAGTTTACAACTACATTAAAATAGTTCAAATCATTAGTTCAATATCAATTGATAAACTCAATAGATCAACACAAATTAAATGTTCAAGTCGAATGACACGTTAGCTTTTACTTAAATTTTTATGGCACTCCATAGCGTCTTTCTAAATTAATTTTTTATTTCATTCATGTGAAGGATTATAGGGAATATAGTATACATATTTATTTGGAGTGAAATAAATGATTTGGGTAAATGGCCAAGCGGTAGGTGTATGGAGTTTTGTGCTTATGGTCTTGGGTTCAATATTTTGATTGGTCATTAAACCTTTGGGATCTTTGGGCTTATCTTGTGTGACTAAAATTTTTGCCTAATTAATATTTTGTTTTTAATTATTTTTAACACGTTTTTAATAATTTTTTGCTAAGTCTCCTAATATGTGTTAACTACCCGTTGGTGAAGAATATTTTGGTGTTGGTGGAGTAATCCATGAATCTGAGAAAATAACCTTTTTCTGGCCTATTTTATTGATTAGCTTTTTCATCAAAAAATATAGAAAAATCATTATCCCCTTTCTGCAATTTTCCATCCGAAATAATTCTACACTTCATTTTATATTTTTACGATTTTTGGTGATGAAGTATCCGTAGAGTTCCAAGATTCTCCAATATTATTGGTGGTGTAATCTGATTGTCAAATATTGGGAGGCGTTTGTTCAAAAGGTTGGTAGCATCTATATTAGTCGACAATTTTACCTTTAAGACTTTACGTCAAAGACAAACCTCGATCGATAAGTCCTTCCAATTTTATCTATTTACGAAGTTTTGATTTTTCATTTATTCTGCATACAATCTTTCAAACATAGGTTATGTTTAACCTTAACCTTATGTTTTACATTATTTTATTGTGGTGTGATATTAAATAATACTTAATAAAAATGTTTCGTTTATCATTAACATGATTTTGATTAAAATTTTATTTATGTTGGACAGGGTTTATTTGAATTTCACAATTGTTGTGTAAGTTAGTTTTTATTTTGTTAAAAATGGCCTTTATATAAACACTATTAATTTGATAATGTTAGACTGAGTGAGTGTATTCATTGCATTTCATTCTAAAGGAAATAGAGCGAGTGAAAAAAATCCAAAAAGTGCCAACACTATCCTCGTAAACACGGGCAAAAACCTACCATAAACGCCGGGTTATTTTGAGAGAGCTCTTGTTTCATTTTTCTACTTTTATTTATTAGTTCAATCATAACAATTGGTTATGGACCGAAATAAAATTATAAGACTACCAGAACAAATGTTTGGAAGTATATGACTATCAAAAGAAATTTTCTTCGAAGTAACTTTTTGTAGTATCATTTTAAATTCAAATATATTAACTCTCATTACATTAATTGAAATATCTAACTTTGATAGATCCACAATAACTAGATCTAATATATATATATATATATAAATGTGTCTTAAAAACACCTTAATCTGACACACGGCATTGTGGCCATCCCCGATCCCCGCTGCGAAGGGAGTAAGGGATCATTCGGGTCCCGCGCGTCCCCTCTCGGGAGAGCGCTTCGGCCGGCGTCGATTTGTGAGGTGTGAAGATGTAGAGAGATTTAGAGTCGCCAGTATATTTTACTCAAAACAGACAAAAGAAAAAGGGGAAGCCACCCCGAAGGATGGCATCCAAAGACATACTGGTGCCTGCGAAACCCAATGATTCGAGAAGGGTTCGGAGGCTTAGTTATGAAATGGGAAGGTGTTAGGCACCCATTCCGCCCTTTCGATTTCTCATGGTTATTTGCTATTTTCCTTTATATTTCCCCCCGTGATATGTGTGCATGTGTATATATACAATGGAGGTAGGAATCCTCGACTTGTATCATAGAAAAGACAAAGCGAGTCATCCGTAGGAATGTGAGATTAGTGTAGAAAATAAGAATTACGTGATTACCCCTAAGTTGACCGTTATAAAGGAACGATAACGCATATGGGATAATACGTTACTAAGAACAAGTATATAGAATATAATGGAAAATGAGATGAAGAGAAGATAGAAAATAAGAGAAAAAGTGAGAAAAGGACTTGAGTTTCGGGTTTTATCCCGAGATGCCTACGTAGCCTCTAAAGGCATTAAAGTCCACGTAGTTCGCAAATAAACGAGGGGTGGGGTTTAACCCATAAATCCAAATGGAGAAATCTATTATTTGTAAGTGTGTGTGTGTGTGTGTAGAAAAAAGTGTTTTAGTTGTGAGAAAAGTGTGGAAAAGGTGTGAGAATCCCTACTTGGAATTTATGAGCAAACCCTCTTTTTCTTGTTTTTTGGGTTTTTATTTATATGAAAATAGGAGATGTGAAATAATACTAGATAAAAAGTATATTTATGACGTGTGAGATGAGATAATAAAAGCGCTAAGTAAGAAAACAAGTTATTGCAAATTTAAGAGAATTTAGGAGAGAGTTTGAGAAAGTTGGACCTTCTTGGAGACCTTAAGCTTGATCTTGAATGTTGAAAGGCAGCCCTTGCACTTGGATGATGATGGAGAGTGGTTAATTCATCAAGTTTGATGAAAGGGATGATGAAAAGTGGAAGTGAAAAAGGGATTTGAGAATTGAAATCACGTTGCCTTCTAGAGAGATTTCTGGGGGTTTTCTGAATGTGATTTCCCTCTGATCTGAGCTCCCCTTGAAAATGAGGCCAAGGCCTCCTTTTATAGCTCCAGGAGACTCTCGATCGGCTTAGAGACCTTCCTGCCTGTCGGCAGTAAGGTGCCGATAAGCAGGTTCTGGGACCTGCCGTTTGGCACTGTGTTTCAGACTTTTTCGGAAAATTGGCCGCCGAGTACAAACCCTTGGTCAAAATCATGCACGGGGCATACCGTTGGAAAGGTATTTCAGAGACCTTCGAAAGTCGTTTGGACCGCTCCCGAGTTCGGGAATTGAATTTGGGTCAAATGTGGCTCGGAAGCGTTTGTCAGTCCGCTGGACGGGGAATCGTTCAGACGCAAATGGATCGTTCGTCCGCATGGTAAGTCCAAATTGTGCATGGGATGGACCGTTAGAAAGGTTAGGAGGTGTACTTCGACATTCCAAAGAGTTTGACCCGATTCAGGGAGTTGACTTTGGTCAACCGGGCTCGAGAACCCTTTGGTGACCTCTCGGAGTCAAACGGATCGTTCGTTCGCATGGTAAGTCAGAATTGTTCACAGGATGGACCGTTGGAAAGGGTATTCAGTTCCTTTCGAAGATTCATTGAGTCTTGGTTGAGATGAAGAGTTTGACTTTTGGGTCAAACTGAGCTGGGGAGTGCCCGATGGCTTTTAGGTCAGTACTCGGGACGTGATCAGGGTTTACAGTGATGAGTGGAGGTACTAGGGACCTAAGGAGAGTTAGGGGGTAACAGAATGAGGTGTCTATAGAGCCCCTTGAAGGGTGAATTTGGAATAAATGATAGCCATCGATTAGACACCGCATGATGCTTCTGAGAGAGTGTGACCGATTCAGCGGATTGAGGTCGATTCTGAGGACCTAAGGAAGAGAGGATGACCAATTCAGAGGGTCGAGGTCAATTTTGAGGACCTAAGGAAGCGAGGATGACCAATTCAGATGGTCGAGGTTGATTCTGAGGACCTAAGGAAGCGAGGATGACCAATTCAGAGGGTTGAGGTCGATTCTGAGGACCTAAGGAAGCGAATATGACCAATTCAGAGGGTCGAGGTCGATTTTGAGGACATAAGAGTGGTGACGATCGAGGACCGAGGTCAATTTTGACCTAACTCAGGTGACGATTAAAGACCGGGGCCAATTTTGATCCAAGAGTGGTGACGACCGAGGATCGAGGTCAATTCTGACCTAACTCAGGTGACGATCCAAGATCGGGGCCAATTCTGACCCAAGAGTGGTGAAGACCGAGGACCGAGGTTAATTCTGACCTAACTCAGGTGACGATCCAAGATCGGGGCCAATTCTGACCCAAGAGTGGTGACGATCGAGGACCGAGGCCAATTCTGACCTCAGGTGACGATCCAAGACCAGGGCCAATTCTGACCCAAAAGTGGTGACGACTGAGGATCGAGGTCAATTCTGACCTAACTCAGGTGATGATCCAAGACCGGGGCCAATTCTAACCCTAGAGTGGTGACGACCGAGGTCAATTCTGACCTAACTCTGGTGACAATCCAAGATCGGGGCCAATTTTGACCCAAGAGTGGTGACGACCGAGGATCGAGGCCAATTCTGACCTAACTTAGGTGACGATCCAAGACTGGGGCCAATTCTGACCCAAGAGTGGTGACGACCGAGGACCGAGGTCAATTCTGACCTAACTCAGGTGACGATCCAAGACTGGGGCCAATTCTGACCCAAGAGTGGTGACGATCGAGGACCGAGATCAATTCTGACCTAACTCAGGTGACGATCCAAGACTGGGGCCAAATCTGACCCAAGAGTGGTGACGACCGAGGACCGAGGTCAATTTTGACCTAACTCAGGTGACGATCCAAGATCGGAGCCAATTCTGACCCAAGAGTGGTGACAACCGAGGACCGAGGTTAATTCTGACCTAACTCAGGTGACGATCCAAGACCGGGGCCAATTTTGACCCAAGAGTGGTGATGACCGAGGACCGAGGTCAATTCTGACCTAACTCAGGTGACGATCCAAGACTGGGGCCAATTTTGACCCAAGAGTGGTGACGACCGAGGACCAAGGTCAATTTTGACCTAACTCAGGTGACGATCCAAGATCGGAGCCAATTCTGACCCAAGAGTGGTGACGACCGAGGACCGAGGTCAATTCTGACCTAACTCAGGTGACGATCCAAGATCGGGGCCAATTCTGACCCAAGAGTGGTGACGACCGAGGACCGAGGTCAATTCTGACCTAACTCAGGTGATGATCCAAGACTGGGGCCAATTCTGACCCAAGAGTGGTGACGATCGAGGACCGAGGTCAATTCTGACCTAACGCAGGTGAAGATCCAAGACCGGGGCCAATTCTTACCCAAGAGTGGTGACGACCGAGGATCAAGGCCAATTCTGACCTAACTCAGGTGACGATCCAAGACCAGGGCCAATTCTGACCCAAGAGTGATTGCATTTCCTTTGGGAAAAGAAAAAGGGCCACTGGGGAATAAGAATTGGATTTGAGGTTTCGCTGTGGAACGATGAATGAGTTGGGGAAGATTTGGATCGTCCTTTGGGAGAGATCGCCTGGGGCGAGTGATTCTTCTGAATTCTGCAGGGAAAAATACCATGAGATATTGTTTTGCATTGGGTAGCCAATGGCTGGGGAGGCCCTTTGCCTTTGATTTGAGCGGAGGAGCTGATCGTTGGGGAGATAACCGATTTGAGGTCGTAAACTCTGCTGAGGAGGTGATTAGGGGGTCCAGGTGCATCGCTCGAGAGGTCATTTGCTTGGATTTTGAGGGTTCCGCTAGGGAAAAAGAGGTTTTGCCTGAAGAAAATGCGAAAATTTTCTTGATGAAAATGTTCAAAATCCATCCTGGGATTTTGGGGATTTTCCGGGGAATTTTTTAGGATTTCTGGCTTTTTGAGGAATTTCTGTACGAAACTTTAAGGGGGGTGCCGGTCGGCATAGACTGAGAGGTGCCATTCGGCAGTGGCATGGCCTTTTGGGCTGCCTCGGGAAGGTGAGGAGACAGTGTCGATCGGTATGGCAGTGGTCTGTGCTGATCGGCATGGCGCTTGGCCTCCTATATAAAGGGGGCGAATCCCTTTCATTTTTCACAGCTTCTTACCTTCTCTCTTTCTATGATTTCTCTCTGTGAATTGTTCTAACGTTCCGATCTTTAAAAAATGGCCGCCTTTGTGAGCACCGTTGTCCACCGGGAGTGGTTGACCGTTGATGACTGGGCGAATGTGGATTGGAGGGACAGGGTGCCACTTTCTTTGGAGAATGAGAATGCCTTTGATGCATTCGAGCCGGTTGCGGATGAGAGGACCTTACTGCGGGATCCGTCGCGTCATCGCTCTTCGAGAGTGATTCTCGGCGGTTATGTAAGTAACCTGACCTTCGGCATTCCTTTCTTTTTGGGTGATTTTTCCTTTTTCTTGACCTTTGATTGAATTTTTCCTTTTTCCAGTCGGATATTTCTTTGAAGAACATGCGTGCTCGTGGGGCGATGGGGCTTAAGGATGTTTGGGAGCATCTTCCACCCGTGGTGTGCTGGATGATATCGTCAGCGGGTTTTAGGAGGTTGGCGGCTGCGCTGGATGAGATGCCTCGTTCGACAACAGTTTTGTGTGCCTTGGGGGAGAGGTGGTGGGACACTACCCACACCTTTCATTTTGGCTTCGGGGAGATGACGGTGACTCCCATATATGTACAGCAACTGCTGGGGTTGGATTGTGACGGGGAGCAGATAGAGGTGGATCGCTCCTTGCGGGTGAGGTCGGAGGCGGTGCATGCGGCACTTGGTGATGTGAGGAGGATAGTTTCTGGAGATTCCATCCGGCTTTCCTTGCTGAAGGATGTTTTGCTGAGCAGGGTTAATGTGGAGGACGGGCTGCAAGTGAGGCAGATGGCCCGGTTATTCATCTTGTTGGTGCTGGGAGGTTTCATGGTGGCATCGAGCAGTGACGTCATCCATTTGTGGTTTCTGCCATACTTGAGGATATTTTCGAACATCCCTTTCTATGATTGGGGGAGTCTGACCTTGGTAACCCTTTACTCTTCTCTGCATGCATTCAGCCGGTGCTATCGGTAGACTTTTACTGGAGCCACATATCTCCTTGAGGTATTCTTTATTTTGCGCATCTTCATATCATGCATTCGCATTTTCTTTTCATGCGTTCACATTTTCCTTATGCGTCTTTTGCTTGTGAATTCAGACGTGGTTCTATGAGGTGATTGGGTGCAACACCCCACTGATTGCTTTGAAGGATGACACTGCTGGGGACTTCTGCCCACTATACCGATGGCGTAAGGCCAACCGACAGTCGAAGGAATCTCTTTCCCTAGAGGCGGTGCGTCAGGTCTTGAATAACCTGACCAGTGGTCGAGTAAGGTCTTTTACTTTTTAGTCTGGGTTTTTGCACCTTCTGATCTTTTATCGACTCATGCCTGCTTGGCGATTTTCAGGTGACCTTTTATCCTTAGGGGACAGCTATTCAGGACACGGGGCTGACTAGGGTGAACGCGCAGATGAGGCGCTTGTTGTCGCATGAGTTCGGCCATTCCTGGTACCTCGAGGAGAGGGTGATTCGTCAGATTGCTGAGGAGGAGTTGGCGGTGCCTCCTGCGAAGCCTCCTACGTCAATGAGGCGGGAGCGATAGTTGTTGGAAGATGAGAGGATCGCGGCGATGATCGGCGAGTCCTATGCTTTGTATACTGATACGGTCGCGCCGTATGATTATATGGACTTTGTGACGACCTGGTTGATGGCGCCCAGCATACATGACGCTTTGCCTTTCCCTCCTGCTAGTTCGAGTCGGGCGGTGGGGTCTTCCCACAGTGGTGGTGGTCCCTCGGCACCTGCGGCGACATCGAAGGTCCCTTTCGTTCGGCTGCACACTCCTTCGTACAACATCCGGCGGGCTGATGGAGGGATAGTGCCGATGTTTCACCATCCCCTTACAATGGATTCAGAGGAGCTGGGTTTGACAGAGGAGGTCCTTCGTCCTACGGTAAACCTTTCGGTCCTTTTTCTCTTTTTGATTTCTTTTTCTTGATATTGATTCTGCCTTTTGCTTGCAGAAAATCCGTGTGTCGACCACTTGGCTGAGAGACATTAGGGATTGGATATCATCGGCGACTTCCCACATTCAGGATGTTGTCCCTGTTCCTTCTTGCTTGGTGCCGTCAGCCTCGTTCGGGGAAGACTCTGGCTCGGGTAGTGGGGGCGTGTCGTCTCGCCGTAGGGGGAAGAGAGCGCGTTGCAGGGGCGGAAGCTCTTGAGAGAGAGAGAGAGAGAAAATGTGGGTTCGGGCTGAGTCCCGTTGTTTTTGGCTTTTTCTTCCTATTTCCTGCAAGATGATGTAACACAGAAAACAGATATATGCAATGCAATGTAATTTTTTTTTTGACTATTATCTTTTATTTATGATGAATGAATGCATGCACATGCGCTTTTTAATTTGCTACTGAGGCCGTAAAACAAGAGTATTTTTGGATTTTTTCAAAGGAAAGCTGTTTTATTTAAAACGGGGAATCCCATAAGGAGAAAACAGGATTCTTGAAATTCTTTTGAGAATATCAATTTATTTTTATGGAGTTTTCTTATTTGACAAAAAAAGGAAAGGAGGAAATTTCCAAAAATGGGGGGTTGCCGATCGGCAAGCACCCTGGCCTGCCTATCGGCAGTTCAGTCCAGTCCCATCAATTGAAAGCTTTTAACGTTACCCTCTTCAGCCTTTGGTACCTTATGGGGTAGGATTCCCTCTGATTTCTGCAGGGATTGTGTCTTTTGTGAGAGTTCTCAAGTATAAAAGGGGGTGAGGGTGGAGTGTTTTCATCACACCTTTGCATCCTTATCCACCTGCCTACTATTTCTTTGCCCTACAAGATGGCTCTCCCTGGTAGCACCGAGTTTGTCAACTACCTCGAAGCCTTGGAAGCTATGTGCTCTTATAAGGTCGACTATGATGCTTTCAACAAGCGTCGAGTCTCCTTATGGCGCAATCGGCCTTTTGAGTGGAATATGCTGACAGCGGTGGTACAATTTTGGTATCCCAAAGACCACGTATTCTGCTTTGGGTTGGAAGAAGTTTGTCCTACCTACGAGGAATTTTCTGCCATACTAGGTGTGAATCCCAGTGTTGCTGCGGCTTTACCCGAATTTTCCTGCTCCCCTAGGGATTTTTTGGCCGGGCTTCTTCATATCTCTCCCTCGGCGGCCAGGTCATTGGTTTTTGGAGGAATGATCTCTCTCCCGGTGGTGTTGTAGTCCGTGCATTTGCGGGAAGAAGGTGATGTTGGATATGTTGGAGCCGTTGTTCTGGGTCTGGTCTCAAAATTGTTGGTGGTGATCGGGGAGGTGCGAGTGGACCCACAACTTGCAGCCATTACTTCATGGATATCATATCGTCGCAATCATGCGGCGGTAGTATTGGCGGAGACTCTGAATGGCTTGGATGCCTGGAGAGAAGGTCGTTCTGACTTTTTGAGGGGTAGCCCTGTGATGCTGTTCATGTGGTTGTCCGAACGATTCCGCTTATCAACTCCTCCAGAATATCCTTTGTCGGCTGTACCCAACTTCTTTTCACGCTACTTCATCCGCATTGGCCTGTATGTTGAGAACTGGGAGAATTAGTTTGTGGAGTATGTGGCTCGTGGGCTGTATTGGTCAGTGCCTTCGTGGGGGCAGTTACAGCCAGTTCTGGAGCTAGGAGAGTATTCATATGTGCGACTGTTTGGTCTCAGACAGACCTCTTTTTATTTTCCTTGGCGACTTTTGCGCCAATTCGGCTGGGCGCAGGTCTTGCCCCCTTGGACCTTAAACTTCTTTCCAGTAGAGGATTTGACTGAGCGTCTGCGTCTGTTGCTTGGGTCTCTGTGGGAAAATCGGCGTCCGTTGACCCTTCCCTCTCAGTGTGTCGAGAAGGTTTTCCATGCCCCCAAAGATTATATGAGGTGGTTGTGGAGGAAAGTAGTCAACAAGATGTTGGCAGTAGAGACTGGTCAAAGATGGTTTATTTTATCTGACTCCATGGAAGGGGGTGTTGTGGTCTTTTCGAAGATGGTTAAGGCTCATCGATCCATGGAATGTTTGCGACACTCCATTCAGGCAGGATAAACTTGGGGTCCTCAGGATATAGATGATGAGGGTGCAGGCTCTTCTGATAGATGTGGGTAGGACTCCTGGGGAGCTTATTTATGTAATAGACGTGGGAGATTTTATCTGGTTTTTATGGTAGTGAGGGGAATGGAGTTATCCGTTCCTTTTTCTTATGTAATCAGTACTGTAGTTTCTTATTAATGAAATAAACAAGTTTCTTATCATCCAACTGTGCCTTTCGATGAATTTTGTGTTTTGAATTATCTATACCAATCGCTAAGGCATACATAATCCTTTTGTTCAAGTAGATGTTTAGAATGAACTGTCGTTCTCGGAGATAAGAAAAGAATATATTTTTGTGAAAAAGAAGGGGTCGTGCTCATGTGGGATGTATGAGCTGCCTACGTACCTCTGGGTTTTTTTTTTAAGTTTTAAAATAGTTTTATGTAGAGGATCAGGCCCACATAGTTCTGGGTAGAGGGAAATGAAGAGTTTTTTTTTTAGAATAGAATGGGGATGAGAAGAGTCGTAGCGCGCCGAGATTTTGGACTAGGGGTAGAATTTCTTGAGACGGTCTAGATTGACTGGATGAGCCACCTCTTCCCCATCCAGGTCAGTGAGCATGGCGGCACCGCCAGACAAGATCTTCTTCACAATGTAGGGGCCACTCCAATTGGGCTTGAATTTTCCTCTGGGATCCCAGATGGGTTCTATTATCTCCTTGAGGGCTAAATCCCCCTCCTGGACACCACAGTCCTTGACTCTTTTATTGAATGAGCGCGCTATTCAGTGATGGTATCCCTGTATATGTGATAAAGAGCTTTTAATCTTCTTTCATCCAGAAGGGCTAGCTCATCAAGACGGCCTTGGCACCAGTCTTCTTCACTAACCTTGCTTTCGAGCATTGCACATATAGAGGGTATTTCTAGCTCCACAGGTAGGACTGCCTCCATGTCGTAGACCAATGAGTAAGGGGTAGCCCCAGTAGTGGTTCGGATTGAGGTTCGATAGCCCCAAAGGGCGTATGGGATCCGATCGGCCCAATCTCTACAACTTTCGGTCATCTTGATGATGATGGCTTTAAGGTTTTTATTGGCGGCTTCAACTGCACCATTGGTCTGAGTTCGGTAGGGAGAAGATTTATGTCTCTGAATCCCATACTTGTTGACAACTTCTGTGACTTCTGCCTCGAAGTGCAAACCGTTATCTGACACTTGCTCGTGCGGTACTCCATATCGGCAAATGATATTTTTCTTGATGAATTTGGCCACCTTCTTGGTATTTAATACTGCGTATGACTCAGCTTCGACCCATTTTGTGAAGTAATCGATGGAAACCAGGATGAACTCATGCCCATTTGACGCTTTTGGCGTAACCTTCCCTATGATGTCGATACCCCAGGTGGAGAACGGCCAGGAAGAAGTCATGTTATACAATTCACGCGGAGGCAAGTGTTAAAGATTGGAGAACTGTTGGCATTTAGGGCATCTCCGAACATAGGCGGTGCAATCCTGGGCCATGGTGGTCTAGTAGTAGCACTATTGGATGATCTTCTTGGCAAGCATGTGACCGTTCATGTGGGGCCCGCATTCCCCGCTGTGGATTTTCTGCATTATCTTTTCAATGTCAGCCCCTGCGATACAGTGCAAATGAGTTCGGTCGAAATTCCCCTTGAGTAGTGCTTTATGACAGATGATGTACTGAGCGGATAACCTTCAGAGGGTAGCTCGGTCGTTCTTATTGGAACCCTCGGGATACCAACTGTACCTGAGGAGGCACCAGATATCATAGTACCAGTAATCGGCTAGTTCGGGATCTTCTGTGGAGACGAGATTAATATGGTAACAATGGGTCAGTTTGTCCTGCTTCTGAACTAGGAAGGGGGTCATTGTTATTCCCTCGGGCATGTCGATCATGGAGGCCAAAGTGGTGAGAGCATCGGCTAGGTTGTTCTATGCTCGGGGCAGGAATTGGAAGGTGATATCTCGGAATCGGGAGGCTAGCTCTTCTAATTGGGCATGAAAGGGTTGGAGCTTTTCGTCCTTGACCTTCCACTTTCTGAGCACTTGACCGATATGAGGGCAGAATCCCCATATACATCAAGGTATTGAATACCTTTCTCGAGAGCGGCCTTGAGGCCCACTGTGCATGCCTCGTATTCTGTCATATTATTGGTGCAAGGGAAATCTAATTTTACGGTGATGGGAGTGTGGGAGTCATCTGGGGCGACCAGAAGTATCCCAATGCCATATCCCTTTTTATTGGCAGCGCCATCGAAGAACATTTTCCATCGGAGGTAGTCTTGAGTGGTGCAGAGGACATCTTTATCTGGGAATACGGAGATCCAAACATCTGTTTCTTCTATAGGGTAGTCAGCGAGGTAGTCAGAGATGGCTCTTCCTTTAACGGCTTTCAGTGTGACATACACGATATTAAACTCGGTTAGGAGTATCAACCATCGGGCCATTCGACTGGATAAGGTGGGTTTTTCGAGAAGGTACTTGATGGGATCCATTCGGGATACAAGCTTAATGGGAATGGTGAGCATGTAGTGTCGCAACTTTTGGGTGACCCAGACAAGCGTGACGCATGCTTTTTCTAAAGCAGTGTAGTTGACCTCGTACCCGGCCAATTTGCGATTGGCATAATAGACGGCTCTTTCTTTGTGGGAGTCTTTAAGGTATTGGGCTAGCAAAGCCCCAGCTGTAGTGTCGGTTATGGTTAGGTATAGGAGCAAAAGGAGACCAGGTTGTGGTGGCATGAGAACTGGAGGTTGGGTCAGATATTGTTTGATTCGGTTAAAAGCTTCTTGGCAGGCCTCGTTCCAAACCTTGGTTGAATCCTTTCAGGGGAGCTTGAAGATTGGCTCGCAGATGGAGGTTTGATGGCTGATGAACCGGCTGATATGTTGTAATTTCCCAAGAAAACCTCGGACCACTTTCTCTGTTTGGGGTGGTGGCATCTCAAGTATGGCCTTCATCTTGGCGGGATCTACTTATATCCCCTTCTCACTGACCACGAATCCTAAGAGTCTTCCCTTTGTAACGCCGAAGATGCATTTCTCTGGATTAAGTCGCATCTGATACTGTCGCAGTCGTTCGAAGAACTTTCGTAGAGCAGGAGCATGACCTTCTCTAGTTTTGGACTTGATAATCATATCATCCACGTAAACCTCAACCTCTTTGTGAATCAGGTCATGCAGGATGGTTGTGTCAACCCTTTGGTAGGTAGCCCCAGCATTCTTGAGATCGAATGGCATAACGGTGTAGTAAAAGGATCCCCATGGGGTGATGAATGCGGTTTTCTCTTGGTGGTCGGGGTGCATCTTGATTTGATTGTATCTGGCAAACCCATCGATGAATGACTTGAGAGCATGACTGGTTGTGTTGTCCACGATCATATCGATGTTGGGTAGCGGATAATCATCCTTCGGAGAGGCTTTGTTTAAATCTCGGTAATCCACACACATTCGAACCTTTACTCCTGATTTTGGTGTAGGTACAATGTTGGCTAGCCACGTGGGATATTCGATCACTCGAATGAAACCCACGTTTAACTGTTTGACCACCTCCTCCTTGACTTTGAGCGACCATTCGGTGTGGAGCTTTCTCAACTTTTATTTAACTGGCTTGGAATCTGGGAGAGTGGGGATCTCATGCTGAGCTATTTCGGGATCAATACCGGGCATGTCGTCGTAAGACCATGCGAAGACATCCATGAACTCCTTTAGCAATTCTTCGAGTTGTGCACGCTCATGCTCGTCAAGGGTGGCCCATATCCTAATCTCGCGCAGTTGGTTACTAGAACCGAGATTAACAAGAACAGTCTCTTCTTCATTAACTTGAACGCAGTTATGTTGTTTGTTATTAACCTTATTTAAATCAGTTAAGAATTGTTTATTTGTAAAATCATCATCATAAAAAGTTTGATTAGAATCCAAGCAGTTAATGTAAGGCACAACAAGATACTCAAAATCTTCTT
Organism: Sambucus nigra; assembly: GCA_949130495.1. Classification (NCBI taxonomy): domain Eukaryota; kingdom Viridiplantae; phylum Streptophyta; class Magnoliopsida; order Dipsacales; family Adoxaceae; genus Sambucus; species Sambucus nigra. The sequence continues at coordinate 90,860,147 of OX422216.1, read as the reverse complement.
TTATTTCATTGATAGGAAAAATAGCATTGAGAACCTCATCAAAAGAGGTCTCGATTACATTTGAGTAAGGATGGACAACAGTAGAAGAAACAGGGTAAACATTAGGGTTAGGGGAGATTTCAAGAGGTAGAACTGGCGCAGCATGCCAGTTGAGGAAAGGTGTATCAGCAGCTTTGATCAGATAAGAAGGGTCCAGTGATGCAGTGCCTTAGTGAACCATGCAGAGTGCCAGCCCCAGTGTCTACAAGTTGAAGGAATCTTTAAAATCACTTTCCTCAGTCTCTTCGATATTTTTGATGAGCGGTTGTACGCGGTGTGGGAAACTATCGGCCCATGGGTAGCTATCTTAGAAGAAGATCTCCATTCCAGGCTTCATTTTCTTATCTGTATGGTCATACCACGGTTCTGGAAAGTCGCAAAAGGGGAAGTCTCCACCCTCTTTAATGAATCGTCCATTTAAAGAATCTCCCGAGATAGTTTGAACGCAGTCTAACCCTTTCTTTGATCGAGACTGGCGGATCATTCTGAGCTCTTGTTCTGATGGTTGATATCCCAAGCCGCAAGGAGGGAAAGCTTTCTTCAGTTCGATGGGCTCCAGTATCCCTTGTTGTCTTTGTCCTAGCCCCATTTCGGGCATGAAGTGCATGTTTCTGAACATCTGAATCACATTGACATTACCATGAGGGTCGTATTCTGGACAAACCCTTTCTTTGAAACTATCCCCTGCCGGGAGTAGAGGTGGCTCAACTCGAAATCCTGATAGGAGCATATCATTTGACCCATGTTGTATCTTGAGGATCGGACTGCTGGTGCCTGGACCCTCGGCGTTATCGTCATCACCCAAGATGGTGATGACTCGCCCATCGGCGAAGAACTTCAATTTCTGATGGAAAGAGGAAGAGACACCCTTTATACTGTGGAGCCAGGGTCGTCCGAGCAACAGGTTGTAACAGGTCGGGATATCAATGACATGGAATTTGACGATAGGGTTTATAGGTCCAACCCCTATTGCCAGTTTTATGGATCCCATCACCTCCCGATGAGTATTATCGTAGGCGCACACGGCATCGGAGGTTGGAGCGAGGTCACTTTCTTTTAAGCCTAGACATTTGAAGGTTCTCAGTGGGAAAACATTCAAAGCGGATCCGTTATCAATGAGCGGAAGCGGTACCACCTTCCCCATAACTTCGATGGAGATGTTGAGTGCATGATTGTGATTCGCCCCAATTTTGGGGATTTCCTCTTCAGAAAATGACAGCATTCGGGTGGAGGTCAAGGACCCGACCAAATTCACCACTTCTTCTGGTGTGGTAGAAAGAGGAACTATGGGTCCTGTGAGCAACTTGATTAAAGCATTTATGTGCTGCTGGGAAGACATGAAAAGCCCCCATAAAGTGATGTTAGCTTGAGTTTTCTTCAGTTGATCGAGGATCTTGCTCTCCTCGAGTGTCATTTCTGGCATAAGAAGGTCTTCAACGCCCTTCCCCTTGTCATTTACTGGTAGTGAGTTTAGAATTTGATAATGTCTCCCAGATGTGGTCATGTGATTTACTGAAGAAGGGAAAAACTTAAATCCAGTTTCCTCGTCAATCTCAGGTTGTTCTGCTACCCTATCTATTTCTCCGAGGAGTTCTTCAAATGATATCATCCCACATATGTCGGGTACTGGGACATTTCCTCCTGAAGCTTGTTCTTCATTTGAAACTTTAAATTCTTCCCCCCATCCGGTGGCAAAAATTATGTTTTCCCTCATAAAATTAATGCATTCCACAACTCCAATGGCCTCCTCATATAGGTCTTCCCATTCTGTGGGGATGTGTAGGGGTGAAGGGATCAGGCGCCCTTGTAGCTTAAAAGTGTCAAGTAACTCGGTGATACTGCAAATGTTGTTGGTTTGCCCGAATGCTTCCGCCATAATCTGGACAACATCATCTAAGATGACTTCGTCGGTTGGTACCACCCAACTATTTGATTCTCGGGCCCATTTTCGTGCCTCCAAAAATAGCGCCCTGAACCTCTGGCAGTCGATATTCATCTGTGAGGGCAATTTCATCCCAAACTCTAGGAGTTGATTCAATACCTCTGACAATTCCATACTTCCATTTTCAGAACAGGTCCGGACAGTGATGCACGCTCTGGTAAGAAGTGACAGTGCCTGATCAGCGGGGCTAGTAGGGTGTAGGAGGAAATATGGGCAAACTTGAAGAGGTTTAGGAGGGTATAGGGGTGTGATTTGAGTTGATGGATCGAAATTCAGGTTTTCTTCCAAGAAGATGGAATTGGTGTGATTTGGGGGTGGGTTATGAGTAGTGTTTGGCTTAGGATTGGCTAGTGGGGCGATGGTACCCCGATCGATGAGATCCTGGATTACGTTCCGAAGGCGAAAGCATTGGTCAGTGGTATGGCCAGCTGTTTGGTGAAAGGCGTAATGAGCATCGATCTTGAAGTTTCTTGGGAGTGGGTTTGGTAACGAACGGGGATCCAAGGGTTTTATAAGGTTTCGGCATAACAGGGCTTGGTAAACTTTAGAGAGGGGAGCATGAAGCTCAGTGTATTCCCTTCGGACGGGGGCAGGGAGGCTTTCTGTTACCCATGATGTGGTTGGTTGAGAGATGTTGTTGATGGTTTAGACTGCGGCACTAATAGGTTTGTCATATTTTCTGGGGTTGAACTGTCCGGTCACCTTCTTCGGTTCAACTTCTGTTTTGGCAAGACCTTCCTTGATTTCTACTCCTGCTTCTCTGAGAGATCGAAAGTGGGGGTAGTACTGTCCTCCCATGGTTGGTCGTACATGGGGCAAGAAATTCCTCTTCACTATGTTGACTTGTTCTTCCCCGGATGGCCGATTGGTCATGGTAGCTGCTTTTTCCCTCCATCGGACTATGAAGTTACTGACTGATTCTCCAGAGTTTTGTTTGAGCAGCTCTAAATCACGGCTGGTGACCTCGAGCTCTTCATTGTATTTGGACTGCGATATGAATTCTCGGGCTACATCCTCCCAGCTACGGATTCTGGATTCCTCAAGAGATAAAAATCATCGGAGAGCACTGTCCTTCAAAGTTTGTTGAAACAGTTGAGCCATCACCTCTTCAGAAGCCCCTAAGAGAGTCATGGAACGATGATAACTGCGAAGATGAACAATTGGGGGACCACTCCCTCCAAATTTCTCGATGTTTGGCATCTTGAACTTCTCGGGTAACCTTGCTTTAGGATAAGGAGACATATGGGTGTAGTCCATGTAATTCCCAGAGATTCAGACCTGGTCGAACTTCTTAGTGAGCATCTTAAGATCTTCTTTGACTTTGTTCAACTCCTCCTGCTTTGGATCAGCGACCACAGGCAGGTTAGCCACAGGCTGGGCAATGTTTGGCATTGGAAGCTGGGCAGGCGGTGGCCCATTAGCTGGAGGGACACGTCGAGCTTACTGACATTCCTCCAGGACTCAGATAGTCTCGAGTGGACCCATAGCATGAGGGAACAGGGCCTTAGGCTCTTGAGGCATAGGAACTTGGTTTCGTTGCATTTCTCGGACCTCAGCTTAGAGGTTGTTAATCTTGGCCACGAGCTGAGCTAGACTGTCAACAGGTCCGATTGTATGACTGGTGGTTGATCTTCATTCTCCATGTAAGATGGATGGATTCCGAATTCGAAAGAAGTAGTAGAGGAGCGGATAAAACTCCGAGGTGATTTGACTGAAGACCGAAGCCAATAAGGAGCCAGGCCAAGGGTGTGCGATCGACCTGAGAAGGCGGAGGATAAGATTTATTTTGAGAAAAAAGGGAAGAAACTATTTTTGGATTTTTTATAAAGAAGGGAGAAATATTTTTGGATTTTTAATAAATAAGGGAGAAATGTTTTTGGATTTTTAATAAAGAAGGGAGAAATATTTTTGGAGACGGAACTCAGCATGATTATTATGATTATTATGTTCTCACTTGTATTTAATTCTCCTAAATGCAATGTCGGACGGGACCCGAGCCTGGAAAAGTGGGGTTTTTAATATATGCAAGGCTATGGTTTGGACTTGTAACCAGGCTCGCGGACAGGGTCCCGTTTTAAAAAATGGGCAAAAATTGGGCGGCAGGCCGACCCGGAATTTCGACAGAGTTTCGGGTTGAAACCAGCAATCTAAAGTGCGTGTCCTAGGTTTGACACCTATATGAGGGTATGCAATTGGTTGGGTGAATCGGCATGGGTTCCCCCCTTTGGCGTGACTTCCACGATATACATCTTGCTCTTGCGGGCAATCGATACGTGTGGACAAGCCATTTGATATACCTAAGTGTACGTGAATTGCCTCACCATATACCTCGTGGGGACGGTACGTGTGAGAGAGAATTCGATATACTCGGCGTACGTGAACGAATTCCCTGTGATATACCTCCCGTCATGACTTCGGTCAAGCGGTACGATGCGGGGGAACCGTTCGATATACGTCGAAGGTACTTGGCCAATGGAAGGTGAGATTCATATCACTTAGGCTAACTGCGACCTGCCGGACCAGCGCGCATCACGAAGTGACCCTCCAGTTACTGGGTAAAATTTGGTAAATATCAATGCTCTTTGGTGATATCGTGTGAATCATGCATGATTCTCTTATTAGTATCTTATGATGATAATGCCTTGCTGGATTATGCCAAACAGGGAGCCAATGTACAAGTACCCCAAAAGGTACACCAAGCATGGATGGGTGATGCGTGCAATATGGGGATATATATGTGATCCTAGGTGCACGTGGTGTGAAGTGTACATGGAGAATTTTCTATAAGAGTATGAATATAAGCATGGGCATGGGATATACATGTGAGAAAGGGGGATAGGCAGATATGGGGGGGACATAAACAAATATAGCATCCATGTAACTAGAATCAAGCCCTCAAAAATATAATAAAAACAAGTCCCCAGCAGAGTCGCCACTGTAGCCATCCCTGATCCCCGCCGCGAAGGGAGTAAGGGATCATTTGGGTCCCGCGCGTCCCCTCTCGGGAGAGCGCTTCGGCCGGCGTCGATTTGTGAGGTGTGAAGATGTAGAGAGATTTAGAGTCGCCAGTCTATTTTACTCAAAACAGATAAAAGAAAAAGGGGAAGCCACCCCGAAGGATGGCATCCAAAGACATACTGGTGCCTGCGAAACCAAATGATTCGAGAAGGGTTCGGAGGCTTAGTTACAAAATGGGAAGGTGTTAGGCACCCATTCCGCCCTTTCGGTTTCTCATGGATATTTGCTATTTTCCTTTATATTTCCCCCCGTGATATGTGTGCATGTGTATATATAGAATGGAGGTAGGAATCCTCGACTTGTATCATAGAAAAGACAAAGCGAGTCATCCGTAGGAATGTGAGATTAGTGTAGAAAATAAGAATTACGTGATTACCCCTACGTTGACCGTTATAAAGGAACGATAACGCATATGGGATACTACGTTACTAAGAATGATTATATAGAATATAATGGAAAATGAGATGAAGAGAAGATAGAAAATAAGAGAAAAAGTGAGAAAAGGACTCGAGTTTCGGGTTTTACCCCGAGACGCCTATGTAGCCTATAAAGGCATCAAAGTCCACGTAGTTCGCAAATAAACGAGGGGTGGGGTTTAACCCATAAATCCAAATGGAGAAATATCTTATTTGTAAGTGTGTGTGTGTGTAGAAAAACGTGTTTTAGTTGTGAGAAAAGTGTGGAAAAGGTGTGAGAATCCCTACTTGGAATTTATGAGCAAACCCTCTGTTTTTTGGATTTCTGGGGGTTTTCTGAGAGTGATTTCCCTCTGATCTGAGCTCCCCTTGCAAATGAGGCCAAGGCCTCCTTTAATAGCTCTAGGAGTCTGTCGATCGGCTTAGAGCCCTTCCTGCCTGTCGGCAGTAAGGTGCCGATAGGCAGGTTCTGGGACCTGCCGTTTGGCACTGTGTCTCAGGCTTTTTCAGAAAATTGGCCGCCGAGTGTAAACCGTTGGTCAGAATTGCGCACGGGGCATACCGTTGGAAAGGTATTTCAGAGACCTTCGAAATTCCTTTGGACCGCTCCCGATTTTGGGAGTTGACTTTGGGTCAAATGTGGATCGGAAGCATTTGTCAGTCCGCTGGACGGGGAATCGTTCGGACGCAAATGGATCGTTCGTCCGCATGGTAAGTACGAATCGTGCACGAGACAGACCGTTAGAAAGGTTAGGAGGTGTACTTTGACATTCCAAAGAGTTTGACCCGGTTCAGGGAGTTGACTTTGGTCAATCGGGCTCGAGAAGCCTTCGGTGACCTCTCGGAGTCAAACGGATCCTTCGTCCGCATGGTAAGTCAGAATCACACACAGGATGGACCGTTGGAAAGGGTATTCAGTGACCTTCGAAGATTCATTGAGTCTCGGTAGAGATGAAGAGTTTGACTTTTGGGTCTAATTGAGCCGGGGAGTGCCCGATGGCTTATAGGTCAATACTCGGGACGTGACCAGGGTTTACAGTGATGAGTGGAGGTACTAGGGACCTAAGGATAGTTAGGGGGTAACGGAATGAGGTGTCTACTGGCATATCATAATAAATTCCTCTCTCCGTTACTCTTCTTTTACCATTAATTCATTTAGGCTTTTAAACTGATTGAAATTCAAACGAATCTCTTGAAAATAGGTGGCTTTTGAAATTCTATCTCTCCCATAATCGGTTGTTCCTATTTGCTTTGTCCTATTTTTTGGTCGGACTTTCAATGAAATTACTATTTCTGTCCATTCTCTCTTTACCCCCAAAATCTATTGCAATTCCAAGAATTAAATATCTCCATTCAAGTCCTCTGCTTCAATTATGTCAACATCTCTTTGTGGTTAGTTTTTTTTAAATTACTGTTCCTTTTCTTTCCCCGAAAAAAAGTCATTTACATTCTTCTTTTCCTCTTCTCCTATTAACCGAATGTTCAGGGTCGAGACTGAGATATCTGGAACTGAAGATTCGAGCTAAGATAGAGCAGAACTAGAAGTAAGTTCACAATTATCAAAATTTCTTTTGCAATACTTTACTCATCACTTCCTTGAGTCTGAATACGCCAAAAAGTCCTTCATCCTGTAATTTTCATTTGAATAGATAAACAAGAGTGGACCTCTTATTTCCATTCATTTACTGGTAAAAAAATATTCTTCTTAAATCTCACTCGCGGTGAGCATGTAACAATTTATCTGTACACAATGTATGTGGGCTATTTCTGAAACATTATTAATATTTTTTGTTGCAGCAATTTAAATACAAAATTAAATAAGGAACGAAATTACCCAATTAGGAGCTAATAAACCGAGATAAAAAAAAATATAAGAAATCCGAAACTGGACAGTCTAGAATTATGGCTGAGTCGCGGACAATGTCGCTCTCTTTAAGGTGCTTTGTGGCTCTGCCCAAATTGTGCCGACAGTCTTAGTTGCCTCGTCACCCCCAGGATAAAACAACCCTAAAATATGAATTGGTAGCACGAACAAGATTCATTCAATCAACACCCATTCTGAAATATATATTGCTCGATTCTGATAATATAATTAATCTTTAAAGCGAGATTAATTATTCTGGAAAAAAAATCAGAACTGTATAATGGTGGAAGATGATGTATGGAAATCATTTTTGTGTTGGGAACAGTCTCTAAAAAACGGAGGCTTCCACCTCCTTTTAATATGAAAAAAAAATAACGTTAATGGGCATAAGCGTGGAGAGAAAACAGGAAAACGTGGGAAAGTGGAAGATTTTTTCAACAGTTAAAGAAGTCACGTTTTATTTTTTTCGAAATTAAAAAAACGTTAAAATATAATTTTTAAAGCCCAAAAAACCGTCAATTAATTTGTCCAAAAAAACATTTCCTAATGAGCCCAGGCCCCGGACACGGGCACAAAAATATGTTTGTTGGCTAAATCGGCATTTAATTACATTGATAATTTTCGTCACGCAAAAGTAAGGCTCGAATCAAAATCGCACCACCAAGCCACAAAATGACGCACCTTGTACCAAACCAACCAATATCCGGTCGCAACTCACGTGATATGTGCCAAGTGCGCCTTTAAAGTGCAAAATTATGCCCAGTGAATGTGATTGCGAACACGACCGAGTTAGGGTTGGGGCCGAGCAGATGCACACGCACACATCACATAAGTTTTCAGTTGTGATGGTGCTATGCACCACCTACAGACACATCACTGGCAGGTTGGTGCTATACACCACCCAAATGATGGTGGTCTATGGTAGGATCGTGGGCATCACATAAAATAAGTAATAACTTATCTAACACGAGCCTTTTTTAACTCCAGTAACTATTGGTGTCCATACGGAAGAAAGTTACACACTACTTTTCGCATATCTCAAACTTTTCAACGTCTTTATACACAATAGTTTTTACAACATAATTTCCTATAAAAAGAACATATTTATTTTGTAAAAAACATCCTACAATCCCACACCATTTCACAAAATACAATGAAAGATTCATTTAGAAACTACTCATCAAAGTTGATTGGAGGGCATAGTAAAACTAATATTTGAACTAGAAAACCATGTATACCATTCAGATTTATATTACGAATCGAAAAAAAGTTCCTTATATGTATCATATATATGTGTCAAGACTATTAATGGCCATGTATTAGTTTTGTGATTTCACAGTGTTGTGTTAGTATCTTGATTTCACAAGTGCTCTAGAGATATGCCCTTCATATAAGAATATACACCACTTCCATACTTGTATAAAAAGATTTTTCAGAAGTGTATTTGTAATTATAACACTTTAATAGAAAACTGTTATAATCTTATTAAGAACATATGCTCATACTCCTCTTTTACGCAGCTTATATTCTAAGAAATTGTTTCTCGGATAAATATTATGAATTAAGGGATTGCCATCATGACATACGATGTACTTTACCCATTGAAATTGTGATGGTAAAATGATGTGTCAAGTCGAATTTCCACCAACAATGATCTGTGAAATGGGCTTGGATCTCATCCTTGTTGATGTCTTTAACACCATTTCTCTTCAAAGTCCTTTTGTAATGGATTTTCCATATCTTGTCTAGATCTTACATAGTCCATAATTATTATGCCATCCTCAATTAACTATCTGAGATAATTATATTTAAGTCTAGTATGAATGGACTTCATGTTGTAGACATTGTTATAAGAACGGGTAAATACCGACTCATTATCATAATGTAAAGATATATAAGAGCCACTATCTTGAGCCGGTGAGTAATTTCTAATAATATATCCTTTAACCATTTTGCCTCTTTACTACTTGTGGCCAAAGCCACAAATTTCTATGTCATAGTAGATTCAGTTATACGTGTATACTAGATTGAAGGCCACGCGATGCATGTCCGAATATATACTAAAAGCAATTTGTAAAGAATTTGATGATATTGAATACAATGATGTATATGCAGCCTTAATGGACTCAATATAATTAATATAAACTATGAAATGAATTTATCCAATATTTTACTAAAGGATATTGTAATTTATTACTTAAAATTTAAAGTAAACAAAAAATGAAGCGATCCTCTTGTAATTTTTGTGTAGATTTTATCATATCACGTTTGAAGCAAGCTCTGATAGGTTATGTCCTGCTAAAAATAAAATAATAAGTTATTAATTTTCAAAGATTATTTTCTTTATTTTATAGAATGAGATATTTAAATTTTTCAATAGTTACCAGTTTCATTCGTCATCTTCCACTGTTGCAATGTACTTTCTCTTTTTGTGTATATGATACAATAACGATAGGTTTTATTAGATAGAACTGTTATATTAATTTATCCAATATATATAGTATATTACCTTTGATGAACTTTCGCAATCCTCGTTGTTGGAATTGTCATTTGGATTTTCCTTGAATTCCGTAACTGTGTAGTGCTCCTTCCCCATTACTAAATTAAATTTGTTGAGCTTGAGAATGAATTTGTACATTTTCCCAATAATATTTCTGAATATAACATTTGCGTCGTTTGTATGGTCCTGTGAAAAATAATTAAAATTAACCGCGTTTGAGTTACGTAAAGTAAAAATTAAGAGCTATAAAATTTGTTTATGTACCTTATTATGATGTGTTTCAATCTGTGAAAGTGTGAACCCAACCAGTTTTTCTGCGACCTTGTCGAAAAGAGCCAATGTTGTATCTGATTTATAGTCTTCTACGTCTATTTGAAGTTTATATCTACAGAAATTGAATCGCTAAATAATAATTTATTTATTTCATCATAGTATATATGATTTATTGGGAAGAGTTAAATGATACTTACTTAGGAACATGACAGGCATTGTTAGTGGCGCAATATTTACAGGTGTACGATTCTGCAAGCTTTGTCAATATCATGTTACAAACTTTGCATGCCACATTAGACCAGCCGAACTTATCATTGATACGAATAATAGATGCTACAATTGATACAATCTTTACCTGTAAAAGATCATTAAATATTAGGAAAAAAAATTAAAGTTTACAATTTTTAAAAAGAATGTACATTACCTCTTGTTCAGATGTTGATCTCATTTTTTAATATCTGAAATGTTTAGGACATTAGGTGTTGCATTACTCGATTGCAAATTATGAGCAAAAGGTAGACGTTCCATTGCTTACAATAGTGTAGAACTTGAGTTGTTAATTATAAAATTATAATCAATCTATTGTGATAATATCGTTGTATTACTATTTATTAATTAAATCAACTACAATTCAATGAATGCTTGAATATCAAGAACTGGGATGTTAATGTACGTCTTCGTCGCATTTGTGGACGATAGATATATACCTGTCATTTTAAAATAAATGAATGCAAAAGTTCAGAAATTTTAATTTGTCATTAAGAATATATGTGTACCTCTAAATTCTTTAACAGTGAGTGATGTAATGGCAATTGTAATCGCCATGTCTATTACAACTTTCAAATTGTTATTGAGAATAATTGCTGAATTTTCCCACAAAGTTATCTTCATTTTGTTGTTGTTGTATTGTGTATATTTTGCAATAAAGAATTTTTTTGTAAGATTAATATGTATATGAATATAAAAGATAATTGATAATTTAAATAAATGTTTTAATACCTAGGATCCGAGATGTGGATGTCTAATTTCTCCACACTGTTTCCACTCTGATTCAAGTATTTGACATCGCTTCTTCCGATAAAAATGCCACATACATATGAATAAAATAGTATATGTAATGTGTATGCTGTACGGAATGTAAATGATGAATAAGTTTATAAAAGATAAGATTTTGGTCTAAAAGTTCCAAGTGAGATTTTCCTTGTTCACTATTCTGTCTTTGAGAGTACTGTACTGAGCGAATTCAAATTTATATAATGAATATTTTGGATGTTGTTTGTCACTTCTTCTACATTTGTGCCAATTTTGAAATGTATTACACATGCATGTGTAACATATTTGTATCCTTTGTTGTTAGCAGCAGCCTTGAACTTGAATATTTTGTAAATTTTACCTTCTTCAATTAAGGATGCAAATCCCTCAACTTCATCTTTCCAAATAATCACGTCGATATGATTATCCTGTCAGAGAAACGATATAATGATGTTAGACTAAAAAATTCATATAATATAAAGATATGTTACTGTATGAAATGTAATAGGATTTATTTTATATTTGTTTAATGATCATCCTTCTTTTAGTTAGGGTGAACCTCCATTTTTTATGCCGTTAAAGTCCGTGGTTTTAAGAAAAATTGTCACAACCGTTGAATTGTTGTGACCATTTTGTTTAATAAGAATTCAAATAAAATAGAAAATAGAATATAGAGAAGAAGAATTAATGAAAAATAAAAAAAATTGAGATAATTATAATTAAGTCCCATTTATCGGGTCAACGTTCATATAAGTCGTATTGACTTTTCAACAATCATATAGGTCCTATTCCAACTTTTTAGGGAATTTTTTCACAATTTTACCCTTTTATAACTAATCATCCGTAACTTCCTTTAGGAAGTTATATAAGTGGTTGGACTTTTTTTTTAATCTTTAAATGATCATAACTTTTGATTCACAAATCCATTTTTCGCAAAATTACTATTTTTGAAATGTGCTTGATGAGATCTATCAAACAAGATCCATGAAGGCTATAAAATTCTAAAGAAAAAAATTTACACAAACAGTAAACTTTACTGTATGCACTAGAATATGAAATAATTTTATATATGTGACATTTTCACAAAGAGACGGTAACATTTAATGTTGTAATATATATATATATATATATATCCGGTGGATCCAAACCCTCTTTTTTCAAAATTACCTTATATTTAAAGGTTCGCGCTAGCGGCATCAAATCCTTACCACCATTGTTGGAGCTTCAACAACTTTCGTCAGAGCTCCGATTTGGGGTGGGTAAGGGTGGCATGTGGTGCCGCTGGTGAGGACCTTTGGAAATAAGAGACTTTTGAATAAATGGGTTTCGGATCGACCAGAGTGTCATGGGGTGCCACTGGCGCGGACCGTTGAAAATAAGATTGGATAAATGGGATCTGGATCCTCTTTAGCGCCAGTTTGGAGTGAATAGGGGTGGCATTAGGTGCCGGTGGCGCAGAGCTTTAAAAATAGGAGCATATTTGATATATATATATATATATATATATATATATATATATAATGTGATAACACAGTAAATGCTATTGTTTATAAAAATGTCATAGATTTTAAACTTTATTGTATACACCAGAAAATGAAATAGTTTTATATCTGTGACATTTTCACAAACAATAACACTTATTGTGTTAATATATTTATGAAATATTTTTATATATATAAAATTTTCACAAACAGTAACATTTACTGAGTAAATATTACACAATATATACAAAGCATTTTCACAAACAGTAACATTTACTGAGTTAATATTACACAATATATATATATACACACACGGTAGATCCAAACCTCTTTTTTTTCAAAATTATCATATTTTTAAAGGTTTACGCTAGCGACATTCAATCCCCACCACTACCCACCCCCATTGTCGGAGCTTCAACGACTTTTATGAGAGCTATGAATTGGGTGGGTAGTAGTGGCATAGGATGCCACTGGCGCGGACCTCTAAAATTAAGAGAATATTAGATAAATAGGGTTTGGATCCACCGGAGCTCCGATTTGGGATGAGTAGGTGTGGCATTGGGTTAGGTTTATATCTATAACATTTTCACAAACATTAACATTTACTGTGTTCATATAACAAAATATATATATATATATATATATATATATATATATATATATATATATATATATATATATATATATATATATATATATCGAAACCTCTTTTTTCTGATATTAAATTGTTTTTAACGGTCCGTGCCAGAGGCATCCAATCCCCACTACCACCCACCCCCTTTGTCGGACCTCCAACAACCTTCATCAGAGCTTTGATTTGAGGTGGCATGGAGTGCCGCTGGCGCGGACCTTAGGAAATAAGAGAATATTGTATCTCTTTATCGGTTGTTCTTGCAGATGCCTTACAAATTGAGTGTAAACTTAGGTATGTACGTTCTTATTCTGCAATTGTATGTAGAACAAAGTGGTTTATATCGTCCACCACATCATTAGTTGGTGTTAAAATTTCTGATGATCTCAAGTATTCTTCGTTCTAAAGGAATTATGTGCTTTCCATAATTGTTGTAATTGGATTATTGGTGGGTGGAATTAGTAGATCATTTGGAACCTCAATCCATGTCTTTTTTAAGTCATCAGTAAAGGAAGTTGAGCATATCGTCCCTTCACCTATTCCAAGAACCCAATTAGAAAAATCTGAAGTGTCTTGTATTCGCATATTTTGTTTTAGGACAAAGACTCTACACATTTTCCAAATTGGTGACATATTTATTGAAGTCCAAGCAAATCATGTCTTGTTCCTCTCAGGATAACTTGTAAAGTTTGTCTGAAGTCTCCTCCAAGAAGTACCGTTTTGTCGCCAAAAGTTTTTTGCTACAATTTATATCGCCAAAGTGTAAGATATCGCGTAGTGTTTTGTCAATTGCTTCAAATGTATGACGATGATCCATAGGAGCTTCATCCCAAATAATTATTAAACATTTACGATTGAGTTTAGAAAGGTTGGTTCCTTATCGTATTTCACATGTTGATGATTCTGATATGTCAATCGGAATTGCGAAACATTAATGAGTTGTTCTTCCTCCAGGTAGAAATAATAATGCAATCCCGGAGGAGGCTACAACAAGAACAATCTTACCTTCTGATCTTAATTGAGTAATGATTGTCTTGTATAAATAAGTTTTTCCAGTTCCTTCTACCCCATAAACGAAAAACAATTCTCCCTTCTGCTCATTCAACGAATCAATGACATTTTTATATACCTATAACTGATCTTCATTTAATCCAACATGTAGTCTTTGGTGCTCTGAAGCCAATTCATGAATAATGTACGATGTCTTCTCATAAATCAATCGATTTCCCATATCTCTTAACAATGAAGCATCAGGAAGTGGTAGTGGGGGAAAATCTTTCAAACTTATATTGTTACGACACATGATTTGTTCAATTTCATAAAGGGCACAATTTTGGACTTGAGAATCAGTTAAGACCAATTCTGGGAATTGAAGTTTTTTCTTTGGATGTACAGAACATCTTCAAAAATAATATGCTATTTTTTCCCCAAAGATCTAATGGATCAGCTACCTCACAAAAAATGAGCATTGTAACAAATAATTTTCGAAGTTGATTGCCAGATAACCAATTCGATGCATAAGACAGTGCATCGTGCCATTCTTTATCTCTAACTAATAGATCTAATGCATAACATGTTGCCATGAAGATCGGATATGTAATGCCATTTACTATTCTGATTTCTTCGTAATTTTGGGCTTCGCGTACAATGTTAAGAAGCATTCATAAGTAAATCTCTCCCTGGAGCCTACATGTGCGTAAACGATCCTACATATGCAATCTTGTCTTTTTCTTCTTTTCCACTATTTATACTGCGCTTGACATCCCCATTTTGTCAAAAATTCAGCATATGTAAGTTGACATGCATCTGGATTTTTAGAATTCATCCTCATCCATTCAGTGAACAGGGTTTTTCCTGCATCGATCTTGTTTACAACATTGTCTAATCTTTCAAAATCCTTAAATGTTACATAGTGCTATTCAGGTAAATGGAATGTTAATCTCTCAATTTCTACACTACGGTGTTGGATATCGAAATTAAATATCCTCTAAGCGGATTCACAACCAGATACATAGTGACAGTCAAGAAATGATATGATCTCATCAATAGGTATAAAATTAACCCTACCGTTTGGTCATTGCGAACAACGTTTTCTTGCAGCACATCCCTTGCTTTGTCAGTTCTCTTGTTGACATACTTAAAGAGACACTTAATAGCTTCATATTTAGTACAAAGCTCAACATTAATATGTGCGTTGTATGTAACAATAAAGTCCTTATTATGAGTTACAACAAATCTAATGTCGATTTTAATACCATTTTTCTTAACAACAACCCCCATCATCTCTCCTTTTGTAAACAGGGAAACCTTTTCATCAAAAGAGGTCTCATTTGCGAAAGGCTTAGGGAGTTTTTTTGAACAAATTCCTTTTGACATACACGGTGAGTTACGATTTGCTTCACCACAGGGACCGTGCATCATATATTGGGAGACAACTTTGAAGTCAACATGATCGTCTTGCTCATTTGGTAGTTCAGCTTAAATAATTGCATCTACTTGGGCAGATGTTCGAGGTTTATCGTCAGTATGTACGAATAATATGATATAAGAATGGGGTAACCCTCTTTTTTAAAATTCAATTATCTAAATAGCTTTAACAAAAATTATATATATATATATATATATATATATATATATATATATATATATATATATATATATATATATATATATATATATATATATATATATATATCATATTAAGTTAGATTATGTTGTAAGTGTGTTAGAAAAAAAAACTTAAAATAGATGGACGTACCCACTAAGATAATGCCAAAATTCTTTCCCTCTTGTATATCTTTCATGAAATGATCAAGATTTATTTTGAAACATCTTGCAATAATGTTCGGCCGTTCATCAGGTTGCTGGCCAAGAATTAGGGAAAGGAAATTATTAATTTCTGACCACCTGGGGTTCGTCGTGAAGGTGATGAATATGTCTGGGTTACCAAACCATCTACAAATTGCCATAGCTTCCTGAAAGCTTTGAGCCATGTATCTTGGTCCTCCTGTGAAAGTAGAAGGGAGAACAATTTGTTTACTAACGGATGCAGGTGTTGTGTCACCTCTTAAGACTGCATCCTTAAAACCTTTGTAAAGCTCAGAGCGCAATTGAGATTGATTAAGGCATATCCATTGCAACCTCTCTTCCTTTATATATGTGTATGTATCCACATTGTATTGTTAAAATAGACGCCCAGAAAGGTGCAATGCACTTGATTCATTTGATCTTTATTGTAGCTTATACGAATAAAACTCCTGCATCGTTACACATTTCCTCTTCGTATGTCGATGACCATTATTACTTACGTAACGAATGTCTATGTGATATCCATCTTCGCCGTATTGAAAAATAATTGGATATTGCATCCCCATAAAGGAGGGATGTAGCTCGCTAATACGTTGTAATCTAGCACACTTATGATGAATGATAATATCACGCACCTAAGTTATATCGGATATGTCCCAAACTATCAACCCAGCAACCTCATAGGCTTGCGGTAAATTGTAAAAAGGGGGATCAGAACATCTAGTACCCAATAACCTTAGGCGAACGTCAGCAAAATTAGATTGTCTGAAACAATCATGGGCCATTCTAAACACTTTTTCCAATTCATTTCTTTCATATAACATTTTTACGAGTCCATCTACAATGAGGGGATCAATATTATCGAGACTGTTTGAAGATCGTACAGCTAATATATGATTTGAGACCTCGAATTCAGTGTCGTAGATGTATAGTTGGGAAAATTTTGGATGCTTGCCATCAATCGGTAGTAAAGACCCAATCTTGTGATGATTTTTTCCACTTATTCAATATACGTATGGTCCACATTCATTAATGTAACTGTTATGTACTTTCCCTGCTATGGACGTTAACACAAACATAGAGTTGTACTCACGAATGTTAGTCCTAAATTTGGTAGAGAGCACACCTCCATTATATGATAGCATATCCATTAGGAATGTAGGCAGCTCCTTGGTCACTGGGAGTTGAATTTTTCCATCTTGATAGCAAAGTGAGAATTTAGGAAATGATGTTTGCTTATTTTTTCCACTGCGTTCTTCATACCACATAGTAGCGAAAAATATCTACATTGTTTTGAAGAAGGTCCAAACGTCCATGGAGCAAAAATCATACCTATAATGTATTAGCCAAAGGAATGAAAAGAAGTTAAATATCTTAAACGATGTATCATCCTAACTTATAATTTTTTTTGTTTCTATAGTCTTACTGTTATTGGATGTTGTTGATGGTTGACGTGTATGAAGACCATTAGATCGACATCATCGTTGATTACCTGTTGTAACGCATAGAATTTGTTATTATATAAAATCTTAATCTTCATTAAAACTTAGAAGGATTATACGTTGAAACGACATACATATTTCGTTCGAACGACCTGTCGACTTAATTTTATTAGTTAAGGCACTGTTTGCTCAGAGTTTCATAAGTGTGCATAACCATATTCTAAAAAAGAATTCATATGTTTTATGCATAAGTTTTATAAGGTTTTCAAAGTTAAAAACCATCCTTAGAGTTTAAAAGATTCGAGCTTTCATATACTATTTCTATAGAGATCTTGTTTGCGCCATATGGGTTTGTTCATCCATATTGAACAAGTTATTCGCTGGGCTTTGTGGTGAAGAAGAGGAGGAATATATGTTCGAAATCGTAGACAATTGCCAAAGCTACATCGGTGGACATCATGGACGCGTTTACTGTGGACGAGTATCATGGAAGTATTTTTGCATGGGCACTATAGAGGAGCGATTAAAAAGAAGAAGAGCGTTAAGGCTTGTGGGGATTGAGTCATTGTGTAAGTCTGCCCGTCTTCCTTTTGTAAAATTGCATTATAATGATTGTCTAGCTTGGGTCGTCCGAGTTTTTTTCCCTTTGAGGTTTCCTCGTACATCCAGTATTGTGAACTTTACTTTATTTTACTTACATTAATCACCTAGATGAATGTTTAGGATTAAACAAGATAAAATTGGACCTAATTAAAATTGGTTCACAAACTTGGTGCGTGTTAAAATTGGAAAAATATTTTTGAAAGAAAAATTGTTTTGACATCCTTAAAGCACATTTGAAATAAAAAGGGGCGTACAAGCGTAACTCTTTTGTCGGTCCTGAGCTACCTAAATACGACCCCCTGATCAATTCAATACTTGCTGACATATCCTGAATCACGTTCGACCCAAGAAGCTTGTTGTCCCTAACCTCTAACCAAATAGAATGAGAACGAAGAGGTTTCCCGTACAAAGCCTCAAATGGATCCATGCCCATATTAAACTGGTACTAGTTATTATATGCAAACTCCATCAATGGTAAGTACTGCTCTTAGTTACCCTTAAAATCTAATGAACTCATCCGCGGAATATCCTCTAACATCTAATTCACCCTCTCCATCTATCAATCGGTATCCGAGTGATATGTCCTGCTTAAACGCAACTCCGTCCCCATCGCCTTCTCAAACTTTTCCAGAAATGGGACACAAAGATCTTATCCTGATCTGAAACAATATTAAAAGGCACCCCATGAAATCTCATTATCTCATGCTACAAAAAATTGGGCATATTTCCCTGTCGTGTACTCCACCCGAACTGGTATAAAATGAGATACCTTAGTCAATCGATCCACAATAATCTAAATGGATTTGTGACCCCTCTGCGACGTCGGAAACCCTAAAATAAAATCCACAAACCTTAAGATTTGATAAGTGGTGTACCGGGAGACAAACTCTACTATGTCTCGTTTCATACTGAACGACTAATACTGCCTCTTGATATCCTAGTACATCTTATACCTTTTGGGATGTACCGATAGCGGTGACCCATGTGACCTTTCCATAACTACGCATCATAGGTCCTCATTGTATAGAATAAATAACCTTCCATTGAAGTGTAAGTCACCCTCAAAACTGTCAGACTAATAATCTGCTCTGCCTGCCAATAACTATTATATCCTCTCCTGATAAGAACGATCCCCTTTATGTGCATTCACAACCCTCAGAAGGATCTCGGGTGGGATGATCATCACTTCTATATAGGCCCGGACAACTTCCTCCCCCTGATAAAGCTCCGATCACTTCTACATCCAAACTACTGCCAATTGTAGTACATGAATATGGCTCAATGCATCTGCCCCCACGTTAGTCTTTACCCAATGATACTGAATATCGAACCGACTAGGGTGCCCATACAACCTATACCATGTACTCACATGCACAATTATCACTTATGTAACTCACATGCATCCCAAAAATCAACTACACATACCATGCATGACCACACAATAAAGGTGTACTCAATTACCCTACTAATCGTGACTCAACTCTTCTTAAGATTGGCCCATTTATTCACTTATGGTACAAACATCCCTGAGTGCTCTCAACATTGCAGTACTTGGCTCCGCTGGCCTTAAATCATATAATAGCTTATTGCTCGATGCGTTATATTTAACACATGTAATGCCTAACGTATAAAACCAAAGCCCTGGAGCCCAAATGTCTCTCAACTCCCAACACTTACTAAACCTCATGCGTGGGACTTCCCGTAAGAGAAATCAAAATATAGTATTGGAGCATCCCCCAATATACTATTTCCTATCTCAACCGATTATCGAGATTCGTTGGCCCAAGATATAGTATTGGAGCATCCAAGGTACTGCTCGCCTACAGACAAAACCTTGTGCCAAAAGTTGCTAAATCTGATCTCTCAACTCCTGCAATATAAAGGAGTCATACAATATGATGCTCACACTATCGCCTAGTCTCCGGCTCTAAGTTGATCATAAACTCAATCTTTCCACCAAGTGGTAACTCCAATATCTCCTGATACACTTCATCGTTGTCCCTAACCATATGGATAAGATATAACGAGACAACTATACTCTCTAAAGTCTCTTCCTTAATGTAACACTAATGCGTTCTCGACCCTCCCTTCGGACGAGGCATCATCATAAGAAACATATCCTACCCTGGAATAGCGATCACGATATCCTCACTGTAACAGTCCACCATCGCTAACCAGTCTATACCCAGCGTAACATCATACTTGTACATATTTAAAATGAGTAGATCCACTAATAAGCATAACCTCCCAATGTCCACACCCACTCCCCTGCATATGGAAGATATAAGAGTCCCCTACCTAACGATAAGTCTACAGTCATAATAATATCGGATGTTGTATCCACTAAAATCATCTCATATGCGAATCTAGTGCTAACAAAAGAATATGACGCACTCATATCAAATAATACCTGCCCTAAATGCCCCTGGATAGAAAACATGCCCCCAATCGCTAGCATCGTTGGATGAAAATATTGGTCCACTTGCGTTATACACACGACTAAACTACGACTACCCCTATGGAGGCATCAATACTAGAACTATTGGTGGGGTTGAAAGTTACGATAGTTGTTGCCCCGACTGGGTATCCTGCTGCTGACCCCTAACCCTATTCGATCATACACGCCGTATCTAACCCTGCTCCCCACATATGAAACATCTCCCTATAAAATTTTCCTATCCTTGGCCTTTATGAGGTTGCCCATGTCCCTGCCCTTGATGGCCTTTAGTAAAGTTCCCCTGTCCCTATTGGCCCTGAGGAGCATGTTGTTGGCCCTTATGGCCATCTTTGTAATTACCATTACCCTATCTAAATATGTTAGTCGAGTCCTCCTGTTGGGAACCCCGTTCCTACTGCCTACCATGCTACTGCAGTGCCCCACATCTTTCCCTATTGGCTCGACTCTCCTATCCTCTTTGCTCCCCTCGGATGGAAGTGATAATTTTGGCAGTGAAGCAATGCGGCATTAACGACATCAGTATAAGTCCATAATACCAGGTTCCCCAATAAATGTTGGTGTATCCTCCAAGTAAGACCATTCATAAACTTGATAATCCTTTTCTTATCAGTGTTCACCTCACCTGGCATAAAATTCACTAGGCGAAGGAAATCCTCCTCATATTCGACCACTCTACGACCCTCTTACGATAGATCTAGAAATCTTCTCCTTATCTTCGAATAAACTGTCGACGGATTGTCTCTCATCTTGCATTGTAATTGACTCCACCACTTTAGAGATGCTCCAACTATCTTGAATGTAGCTAGTACTTGATTCAGAGTGTATATGCACTCAAATATACAAAGGTTCCTCTGGATGTCCTTCTTCCATTTTGATTTTTGTTACTACATTTTGCCCTGAAACTCCGACATATAGCCCTTCTGAAAGGCCTCCCTGACTTGCTCCCACACTGACGGCACTAGGTGAGTCTGTACTGGCGCTGCCAATGGAGACTGTGGCTGTACCTGGAGAAAGTGTTGTGCCATGCTAGTCATAGTGACATTAATTTCCTGTATTACTATGGAAGCGACATCTACTGCAGTCATAGTCCTCTGAATGTCCTGTGGCTCCAAGTGAGCCTCCCATTCTGTGGCCCTCGTCACTGCACGAGCGAATCTAATCTCTCCTGGTGTTTGGCATCTGAAACCAAATCAAATTTTTAAGAGATTCACTTCAACCATAATCAATAGCAGAAGAAAGTAAACGGGTACTATGAAATAAGAGTCCTAAACATAGGACTTTATGTCAAAGAAAATGCAATGATGACTACGTAGTAAGTCCTCATAGACCCTAAAGGACACTAGAACCTAATGCTCTGATACCAACTGTGACACCCCGTGTATTTAATACTAGGTGATCAATCCTTTATTATAATAAAATGCGAATCTAGCATGATTTCATTCTCAGCATCACTGTCGCAACAAGTAATATAATATAAAACCGAATAAAACCATGCATACAACTCAACAGATAAAATAAATCAACGAATAATAAATAACCGTTAACCAAATAAACCATCGGCCACTACTAGTAACCATCCATTTTGCTGAATACAGATAAATAAAAAACATCTCTGATATGAAATAAAATTATATCCAACTACGGGCAACACGCCCAAAAAGAAAATACCAAAATAAAATTGCATCCTCTCTAAATAGAATCTAACTGAGCGGCTATAATAAACTCGTAGCATCCACAGCCAATGCTCGCAATGGAATGAAAGATCTGCCCCTACTATATTTGTTGTTGCAGCACACCAAGGGTTTTAAAAAGAAAACAAGAAAACAAATTTCACACGGGTTAAAGCCCAAGAAGTTTGAAAATATTTTACAAGTAATTAAATGTTTTAAATTGATAAAACACATAGTGTATTACTTTCATAACTAATTTTTCGATCGTATTCACATGAGATAAACACCTCACCTCTCATCTATAGGGCCCACTTAACACATTCATTTTTATTATCCTAATTATGCTATCCAGTCAAACTAGGTCAATAACCGCTTTCAAGGCCATCCCGCTAATCGTCACCATTAGCTAAACTTATGTTACGCTTACCAGGTATACTTTCATAAACAATAATGTAGCCACACACATGCTATAAATGAACGTATACACGATACAATACAATAGCTACACTTATGCTATAAACAAATATACTCATAATATAACAACATAGCTACACCTCCACTATAAATAGATATATATTCACATCACATCTCGTACACACACACACACAAACACACACACACACACACACACACATATATATATATATATATATATATATATATGTGGAAAGGGTGAATTGAGGTCCCAATTTGAGGACCCTGAATGAAGTCCATTTTTTTTAAATAGTAAAAAAAATATTTTTGGGATGATTTTTTTAAGGTTTTTAAACATTTCAGTGGGACCATAAAAAAATTTCATTTCAAAATGAATTTTTTTTCTATTTTAAAAAAACCGGTCAAATTGTGTGAGTTTTTAAATTGTTAAAAACTGACAAAGTTTGACCCATTTTTTTAAAATAGTAAATAAAATCATTTTAAGCTGATTATTTGTTTATGGTCCGATTGAAATGTCTAAAAACCATAAAAAATAAATTAGCCCCAAAATATTTTTTTTACTATTTTTAAAAAATGGACCTCATTCAAGGACCTCAAATTGGGGGACCTCACTTGCTTCTCTATCTTTCTCTCTCTCTCTCTATCTATATGTATATGTATATCACTCGTAATATACATATAACTCATACCCGGAACTGAGACCTCATGGATGCATCCCTCGTGTGCTATCAGGCTCCAGGCATACCAAATATTACATTGAGCCACTGGGTTGAAATCTCACCACTGGGCATTGCTCACTACCCGAGTATGGACACTGGGAATGGAAAATTGAAGAATAATTGCTCATAGAATACTATAAATTCGAGACATACCGTAATTATGGTCACCCCAGTCGCGTCTATAGTATTTAAGTTTCATGTAGTAGTAAACATTTAAGTTTATGTGACCATCTATAGTAATTCAGATTTAATTGAAATTTTAGTTTTATTCAATCATAATATTACTCAATCTTTTCATAAATAAAGTAATTGAAGTGCTAAAGTTGCATGCTAATGGTCAAAATTTGGTCAAGTAATAATTATATAGATATAAAATTATTACATGATAAGGGTCAGCAGATATAAAATTTGGTCAAGATATGCCCCAAGTGTGACGTCGGCTCAGAGACACCAACCTCGGCCGAGAATGTAGCCGACGTTGGAAAAGCCTTGGATCCGTGATAGCAACTCTCGTCCATATAAGGGTCGGCCCAGGCCAACACTACCACCAATCTCTCCAAGGGACACTACACGTATCATAAGGGTCAGCAGCGCTCTAGTACACCTGGGAATGGCAACCTCGGCCAGATGTAGGTCGAGCTCACAAGAAGCCTTACTTCTACCAAGGTCAACATCATCAAGATATCAGTTAATGCTCCAAGCACATGCCAGCTCAACCTCGGCCCAGGCTGACCCCTATCCATTGTCTCGATTGAACTTAAGCATAGACCTTCATGGTTCATCTCGGATTGAACGAGAAAATAGACTTATCAACCTCGGCTTCTCCCAGGCCAAGGTCATGACCAAGCACGATAGTCGAGCACCTATTGACATGGATAAGGACACGTGGACACAAATCAGTTATAACAAATCATTCCCCACACGTAGGGAGAATATTTCTTCATCATTCTCTACATGTGACAGTGACAGATGCCTTCTCCATATTGGCTAGATCAACACGCACATGCTCATTGCATGCATGGGGGGCACATTACACCCCCTAGGGACTATATATAGAGGTCATCCTCTACCTTGTAAAGGATCCCCGAAATTGGCAACCCTAGATAAAACTCTGTTTAAACACACAGTAGAGAGAAAAAGGTTGAGAGATTGTATCCATGGCCATTAGATCCCTCATACAGTGATACACATCATACACTTGCACAGTGGACGTAGGCCTGATTGGCTGAACCACTTATATTCCGGTGTTAATCCTCTTCTCCTCATCTCCTTCTAATATATGTGTATACCTTCTATATACTTTATCCTGCCATTATTGACATTAAATTGAGCTTACAAACACTTTGAAGGGTGGTGCAGTTTCCAGCATCATCATTTTGGCATCGTCTGTGGTAACGAGAAGATATCTCTTCCTCTTCTTCAGCTTATCCTCACCGAAGACTCTGGTGGTGAACCAGGCATCACCCCTCGCGTGGAGCTGTTTCACCATTGAAAGAGGTCCTTTAAGGTATTAAGCTCACCTGATACTTAAGCTCTTCACTAAGCAACACATGGCACCAGAGCTACCTCCGCCTCTTACGCCACCCGGAGGTGGGGGGCCTAGTTCCAGTCAGGCGTCGCCCCAGTCCGAAATGGCGAAGGTAGCTGCAGCCTTGAGATCTTTGGCTGCAACACAACAAGCTATGCAGGAGAAATTTGCACAGCTCAGCCAAACTATGATGAGGCCACCTGGAGTCTCACCGGATATGATCACTCTGGCGGCTGTTCAGACTCATCCTGATGCCAGGGGACCACCCCAGGCACCAATAAAGGACCAGCCTGCATCCCAGCAGAGAAGGGACGTTGCTGACCCTAGGCGGAAGAGGACAGGTATGACGATCTAAAGGCGGAAGAGGACCCAGAAGATTATTGGGAGACATATGAGGTTTCAAACAATACGATTCGTCCTCTTCAGTAGAGCCGAGGATGTGCTAGCCGAAGAGCTGAAGAGGCCCAACAGCGAGGATCAGCTTTTGATCGATTGAGCAGAGGGTCAGCCTCTGAGAGGTTGGGTCCAATGAATGACCTAAGATAAAAATTATCGAGATTGAGGAGCGCGGCAAGCTCTCAGAGAGGAAACAAATAGGGTCGGCCAGACCAAGGCCGACACTGTGAAAGAAGGGGCAGGGACCAGGAAGAGGTCAACAACCGACATTGTGCTGTGGTAGGGGAACCCTCAGTCCACCCCTTGGAGGCGGCTGGGGACAATCTCGGCCAAGCCGATGGTAGAAGACCATGGAATGACTCTATCCAGCACCTTGAGGAGAAGATAAGAGACCTCATTAAAAGTAGGGACCCATTACAAAGGGGTTACTCAGCGGGCTCTCCATTTGTGGCTAGGATAGTGAGCTTACCAACTCCCACTAAATTCAAACCTCCCGTGGTGTCTCCCAAGTATGATGGCAGCACTAACCCTGTACATCACATCGAGATGTATCAGTCGAAAGTAGACATCTACTCGATACCTGATGAGATGAAGTGTAGGGCCATCTCTGGGACCTTAACAGGGGAAGCACACAGCTAGTTTACCTCACTTCCGAAGAACTCAATTGCGAACTTCAAAGGCTTGGCTGAATGATTCATCCACAACTTCTGCTTTGGGGTGAGGCCTCAAAAGAAGACTACACACCTGCTGTATGTCAAGCAGGCCAAGGACGAGAGCCTAAGAGACTACATCGCCAGGTTTAACAAAGAGAAGCTGAAGGTCGAAGATTATGAAGAGAATATAGCCATGACCGCCCTCATAGGGGGTCTTCAGAAAGGGAAGCTATTGTGGAAACTCGCGAAAGACCCTCCTAGGTCTATGGCGGAGCTACTGGCAACCGTGAGAAAAGTTATGAATGCAGAAGAGGCAATCACCGCTAAGTATGAGGATGAGAACCGCGGTAGTAGTGGGAAATCCCAAAGAAAGAAAGATGGAAAGAAGAGGTTGGGTGATGACAAATTCGCCCACTATACTCCCCTCACTGTGAGCTGTGAGCACATCATCAACGAGATCAAGAATGATAGGACTCTGAGATGGCCAGAGAAACTGAAGGCCCCACCACATAAGAGGAACAAAAACCTATGGTGCGAGTTCCACTAGGACCATGGCCACGTCACAAACAGATGCTTCGCCTTGAAGGATGGAATTGAGAAGATGTTAAAATCTGAAAAGTTGAGGAAGTATGTGGGAGGTAAGGCTCCTAAAGGGGGAAGAGATGACCCTAAGAAAAGGAGAAATGACAGATGCCGTGACAATGCCCCATCCAGAAGAGACGATGATTCAGAAGGTGATGATGAAGACGATCCGGATCTTCCATTGAAAGATGACAACACCCCGGTGAAGAGGGTTGGTATAATCTCGCTTGGTGTTGACACCATATGCAGAGGATTTGCAGGAGGTGGCTCTGAAGTAGCTGATAGGAAGGCTCACGTGGCAGAGGTCAAGTCAGTGGCTAAGATGGAAGTTGTAAACCTAACATCTTCCGATACGGTGCAGAAGAGGAAGAAGGTAGACATGGACACCCTTGTAGTTGGGTTATCCAGACTTGACTTGAAAGGTATATTAGCCCCCCATGATGACCCTTTGGTAATAACAATAAGGGTGCATGGGTACAAGGTGCAGAGGATCCTCGTAGATGGGGGGAGCTCGGCAGACATGATGTTTTGGCCTTGCTTCAAGAGCTTAGGTTTTAACAGAGCAAGGTTGGTACCCTATCACCACCCCTTGATAGGCTTCAGTGGCGAAAAGGTCCACCCCTTGGGCATGTATGAGATGGACGTACGGATGGGCGATGAGTGGCCTAAGAGGTTGACCAGGAAGATAATTTTTTTCATAATGGACGAGAATGTATTCTCAGCCTATAACCTCATCATAGGAAAAGTTTCCCTTAAAGAGTTTGAACTTGTGCCGTCGACGGTCCATCAGATGTTAAAATTCCCGACTCCCTATGGGGTAAGGGAAGTGCAAGGTGACCAAACCATAGTGCGAGAATGTTACTTTAACTCGGCCGAAGAAAGATAGGCCCATAAAAGATCAACCACGACTTACAGCATTGATACAATTGACCCAAGGGATCAGACAAAGTTGAAGAAGGGAGAGGCCGCGGAAGAGGTAGAATCCATCGTCCTCAATGAGGACGAGCCGGAAAAAACAAACCAGGTCGGCAAAGACCTAAAGACAGAAATCAAGGAAGAGCTGATAAACTTCCTCAGGAGGAGGCAGAGTGTCTTCGTATGGAGTCACACAGACATGCCCGGCATTGACCCTGAGGTTATGAGTCACAAGCTCAATGTGACCAAAGATGTCAGGCCTATCAAACAGAGACGAAGAGTCTACTCCAGGGAGAAGTACGACGTCATCAGAGAAGAGGTCAAAAAATTGGAAGAGGCTGAGTTTATAAGAGAAGTTACATATTCGGAGTGGTTATCCAATGCAGTCATCGTGCCCAAGGCCAATGGGAAATGGAGAATGTGTGTTGATTTCACTGACCTGAATAGGTCTTGTCCAAAATACAGCTATCTCTTACCTCGGATAGATCAGATAGTGGATGCTATGGCAGGACATGTGGTCATGAGCTTCATGGATGCGTATTTAGGCTACAACCAGATCTTCATGGATGCTGAAGACTCAGAGAAGACAGCCTTCATTACAGAAAAGGGACGTACTACTATAAAGTGATGCCCTTCGATTTGAAAAATGCAGGGGCAACATACCAACGTCTTGTGAATAAGATGTTCGAAGAGCAAATAGGTAAGACTATGGAGGTGTATGTAGATGATATGATAACAAAGAGCTTGAAAGCTTGCACTCATATAGCAGATCTTGAGAAGACCTTCGATATTTTGGACTCATAAAGGATGAAACTCAACCCTGCAAAGTGTGTCTTCGGAGTAGGAGCTGGGAAGTTCCTGGGATTTATCGTCAACCAGAGAGGGATTGAAGCGAACCCTGATAAAATCAAGGCTTTGCTTGACATGAAGACACCGAGGAGTATCAAAGATGTCCAAAGACTCACGGGAGAGTAGCTGCACTTAACAGATTTGTTTCTAGGGCAACGGATAAGTGTCTTCTATTCTTTAAAGTGCTTAGAAAGGCCTTACAGTGGGACGAAGAGTGCGAAAAAGCCTTCAACCAGCTCAAGTCTTACTTGGGGTCTCCCTTATTGCTATCTCAGCCTGTCGCATGAAAGAAATTGTATGTGTATCTGGCAGTCTCCGGGTCAGCCATCAGCGCAGCCATAATACGGGAAGATGAGGGGGTCCAAAGACCTGTGTATTTTAATAGTAAGGCCCTTTAAGGGTCTGAACAAAATTATCCCCGTATGGAAAAGTTGGCTTACGCCCTGATACATGCTTCAAGGAAGATGAAGCCTTACTTCCAAGCCCACTCCATGGTTGTCCTCACCGACTCCCCACTAAGACAGGTCCTACATAAACCTGAGAATTTCGGGAGATTGATGACCTGGGCCATTGAGTTGGGGGAGTATGATCTTACCTACCAACCTAGGACAGCCATCAAAGCGCAAGCTCTCGCAGACTTTGTTGCTGAGTTCACATGGGAAGAGGCCGAGGGAGAGAATGACCTAGAGGGTGTGGAAAAGAAAAACTGTGGTATCTCCCGAGTTCAGGAAGAGACGGCATTAAATGTCTTTCGGGATCAGGAAGAGACGGCATCAAACGTCTTTCGGGATCAGGAAGATACGGCACCAAACGTCTTCCGAGATCAGGAAGAGATCGCATTCAACAGGGCCAAGAGCAGAGTCGCAGAGAACGAGGAAGATCGGTACCTCTTCAAACAAGGAGTCGTGTCAGAAGGGGCCTTTTCATCAAATACAGACATTTGGAGTCTCTTTGTTGATGGTTCCTCTTGTGACAGTGGAAGCGGTGCAGGGCTGATACTTTCAGCTCTAGATGGTGCCAACATTGAATACGCTTTGAAATTCAACTTCCAGGCTTCTAACAACGAGTCCGAGTATGAGGCCATGATAGCACGTCTCTCATTGGCAAAGACTCTTCGTGTAAGGCGACTCCTACTCCACAGCGACTCAAGGTTAGTCGTCAATCAAGTATTGGGGGTCTATGAGGCCAAAGATGAAAGGATGGCCAAGTATTTGAAGAGGGTTAGAACGATGTTAGAATATTTTAAAGAGATAAAACTGAAGAGAGTTCCCCGGTAAAGTAATAGCCACGCAGATGCTTTGGCAAGGTTGGCCTCAATGACGAAGATAGACGTCAGAAGGACAGTTCCGGTCGAGATCTTAGGGAAAGTGACCATCGAGGAAGAAGAGGTATCTAACCCTTGTCACCATTTGAACCTAGGAGACTCGTGGATGGACCCCCTCGTTAGATATATTAAAGAGGGAGAGCTACCTGAGTCCAAGATAGAGAGGAGGAAATTGAGATATAGGGCTACCAAGTTCTCGATGATAGGAGACATCTTATACAAGAAGGGATTTCTATTACCTCTCCTCAGATGTGTGCATCCCACGGAAGTTACCCGGATCTTACAGGAAGTCCATGAGGGTTCTTGCTCTAGCCACATAGGGGGAAGATCCTTAGCCAAAAGAATCATCACACAGGGGTACTGGTGGCCAACCTTGACCAAAGATGCTGCAGCTCATGTAAAGAGGTGCGATACATGTCAAATATTCGCCATTATTCCTCACCAACCTCATCAACCTATGACGTCAATTACCTCTCCATGGACATTTGCAGTATGGGGGATTGACTTAGAAGGACCCCTACCAAGAGCTGCCAACAGTTATCGATTCTTGATAGTTACCATTGACTATTTCTCAAAGTGGGTGGAGGCAGAACCGATGATAATGATCACAGAGCAGAAGACCTTCCAATTTATTTGGAGGAACGTCACATGCAGATACGGCCTCCCAAACACTCTTATCTCGGACAATGGGACCCAGTTCAAGAACTCCTCTTTAAAAAAGTACTGCCTGAGAGTTGGGGTAAAGCATTTCTTCTCATCTCCTGGCCGACCTCAGGCAAATGGTTAGACCGAGGTCACGAACAGAACAATTCTCAAGGGAATCAAGAAGAGGTTAGAAGATGCGAAAGGAAGATGGACTGAAGAGGTCTACGCTGTGTTATGGGCCTACAGGACCACGGCAAGGACACCTACAGGAGAAACCCCGTTCATGCTTGCACATGGCTCCCAGGCCGTTATACCAATAGAATTGGGGCTCTCTACTCACAGGGTTCAGACCTATGACCCTGATAAAAATGGGGAAAAGAGGAGGCTAGACCTAGATCTAATTGAAGAAAGAAGAGAAGACGCAGAGGTTAGGCAAGCAGCCTACCAACAGAGGGCAGCAAAATTCTACAACCAGAGGGTGAAGTCAAGACCCATCGCAGTGGGAGACTTGGTGCTAAAGAAGACCTTATAGAAAACAAACAAGCTCCATCCAAACTGGCACGGTCCCTACAAAGTGATAGAAGAAGTTGTGCCCGGCACTTAGAGGCTAGAAAACCTAGAAGGTGAGCCTTTCACTAACCCATGGAACGCTGATCACCTAAAGAAGTATTACATATGATGTTGCAAAGAGTTTTATGTAAATGTACCATCTTGTTATGAAGAGGTTATTAATAAAAGATCAGTTCCCATGACGATTCTTGCTATATTGTGCACTTATGTAAGAAATTATGAGGATAACATCTTAGGTGATGACCTCAGACCCTCATAACACCATTAAGTGGTGACGAGGTCTGAGCTCAGACACCATAATGGGATGACCTCAAACCCCTAACATCATTAATTTGGTGAGATTAATTATGAGGATAACATCTTAGGTGATGACCTCAGACCCTCATAACACCATTTAGTGGTGACGAGGTCTGAGCTCAGACACCATAATGGGATGACCTCAGACCCTTAACATCATTAGTTTGGTGAGATTAATTATGAGGATAACATCTTAGGTGATGACCTCAGACCCTCATAACACCATTCAGTGGTGACGAGGTCTGAGCTCAAACACCATAATGGGATGTCCTCAGACCCTTAACATCATTAATTTGGTGAGATTAATTATGAGGATAACATCTTAGGTGATGACCCCAGACCCTCATAACACCATTCAGTGGTGACGAGGTCTGAGCTTAGACACCATAATGGGATGACCTCAACCCCCTAACATCATTAATTTGGTGAGATTAATTATGAGGATAACATCTTAGGTGATGACCTCAGACCCTCATAACACCATTTAGTGGTGGCGAGGTCTGAGCTCAGACACCATAATGGGATGACCTCAGACCCTTAACATCATTAATTTTGTGAGATTAATTGTGAGGATAACATCTTGGGTGATGACCTCAGACCCTCATAACACCATTCAGTGGTGACGAGGTCTGAGCTCAGACACCATAAAGGGATGTCCTCACACCCTTAACATCATTAATTTGGTGAGATTAATTATGAGGATAACATCTTAGGTGATGACCTCAGATCCTTATAACACCACTCAGTGGTGACGAGGTCTGAGCTCAGACACCATAATGGGATGACCTCAGACCCCTCACATCATTAATTTAGTATGATTAATTATGAGGATAACATCTTAGGTGATGACTTCAGACCCTCATAACACCATTCAATGGTGACGAGATCTGAGCTCAGACATCATAATGGGATGTCCTCAGACCCTTAACGTCATTAATTTGGTGAGATTAATTATGAGGATAACATCTTAGGTGATGACTTCATATCCTTATAACATCACTCAGTGGTGATGAGGTCTGAGCTCAGACACCATAATAGGATGTCCTCAGACCCTTAACATCATTAATTTGGTGAGATTAATTATGAGGATAACATCTTAGGTAATGACCTCAGATCCTTATAACATCACTCAGTGGTGACGAGGTCTTAGGTCAGACACCATAGTGGGTTGACCTCAGACCCTTAACATCATTAATTTGGTGAAATTAATTATTTGGATAGCATCTTAGTTAAGGACCTCAGACCCTTATAACATCGTTAAGTGGTGAAAAGGTCTGAGGTCAGACTACTAATTTGGTTTAAGCAGACACCATTGCATAAGCTTTAGAGCCAAAACATCGCATGACCAACATTCAATAAAGTAAATGAAGAAAATGATCCTCCTCAGAGATTGACATATTCAGGGATTAAAAATATTCAGAGGTTACAAGATTCAAAAAATGAGTCAACCATGTTCATTCAGAGATTACAAATATTCAGGGGTTACAAATAAGCTTCACAATATTTTTCAAGGGTTTGAGGGGGGAATGCTGGTGTCTTCGGCCTGGTCATGCTGGACGACATTGGTCACCTCGGCAATGTCATCATTGTGGTCTGCTCCTTCAACCTCTGTGCGTCTAACGTTGTAGTCTCGGCAGGCGCGACAACCTCATCCTCAACCTCCTGAAGGGCCTGGGCAAGCTGAGGATTAGCAAAGCCAAGGCCTAAGAAATTAGAGGCTTTTAAAGTGCCAGCCTCCTTCTCCTTGGTAGCTTCCCACTTGGTAGTAGCTTTGATACCTCTCTCGAGGTATTCAAAGCCAAAGCTCATAAACTCATCAGAAGTTTTGTATTCAGCTATTATCCCCTCAGAGGCATCATCAAGGGCTACCTTCACAGCCGAGTTGACCTTCTGCTGCAGAACGTCGTTCTTGGCCTTCAGAGCCACAACATGGTCCTTCTTAAGTAGAGGTATCTCCTTCTCCATCCCCTTCACCTTCTTCTCAGACTCACCCAGCTCAGACTTCAGGCGGTCAATTTCTACGTTCAGAGTGCTTTGCACCTTCTCGGCCTCTTTACCCTTCTAGATGAGGGGCAACTTCCTCAGAGTCCAGTTGGAGAGGAGGTGTATAGCTGCCAGGCCCTGCAGATTTTGTGATCATGAATAAGTTGGAGACAAATCATAGGTTACATTTGGAAATTACAAAGAAATATGAGGTCATACCTGAATGGATCTGTGGATGCTGAACTCAATCAGCAAGGGAGTATCCAGTGACCAGAAGAAACGCTTATCGGCCTCGGTCATTGTAGAGCCAAAGGCATCCAGGGCCTGCAGGCTGTGGTTGACGATGCTGTCAGTAATCTTTAATTGCTCTAGACGAGCCGAAAGGGCGTCTGCTGAAGAGATTGGGATGGCAGAATCAACGCCCTTTTTCTTCTGCCTCTAATCCTCAGGGGCATGTTCAGTAGAAGCCCTCTTCTTCGTGGCTTGGGGCTTTGGGGCAGAGGGAGCTGGAGGAGGAGCATTAAGACCTTCCTTCTTTGCGAGCCTCATCAAGCTAGGTGCATCCATTTCCCAAAGCTCGTCTGAGATATCCTTTGGGCGCTCTGCAAAAGTTAATAGATCTGAGTTAGGGAATCAGACATGAATAAACTCAGAGGTTCAACTTGGAATAAAAAATGCTTACCAAGCTTAGCAAGGGGACTTCCACCTAGACCTGTCTCAGAGAGGTAGTGGGGGGTCATCAAGTGTTCGAACTTAACGAGTAGACCATGTATCCCCTGATCTTGAAAGGCTTTCACCTTCTGAAGGTTTTTCAGGCTTAGGCCAGGGTCGGCCCTCGTAGATATGGTGACCTTACCCCATCTCAGGGGCATCCTTGGCTCTAGCAAGGACGAGGGAACACATGGACCAAATTCCCACGGCCCAGAAGAGAAAAAGTATCGAGGCTTCCAGTTGTGGTTGAAAGTCTGAGTTATTTGGAGCATCTTTTTCTCTGGCTTCTGAGCTACAAAATGATAGTAGCTCGGATGATTTTTGGCAGAGGAGGGAACATAACAACCAACAAAGACCTAAACTGGAAGGTCTGAGTGGTGGACAGCCCTCCACAAGACTATAGCCCCTATTATGACCCTCCAGGCGTTAGGGGATAATTGGGAGGGGGCCAAATTGATGTAGGAAAGGATGGACCTAATAATGGGATGGATGGGAAAACAAAACCCTAACTTGAACATCTGCTCGTACAAGTAGATCTCACCATCTCGGCCATTGTAGGCCCTCTCCTCCCTCAGAGGTCTCCTAAGCTTTATGGAGGGGCTGATGGAGTACAGATATCTGAAGCAAAGAAGGTCTACCTCAGTAACGGTACTCTCGATCTCGACCACCTCAAAGACATCGACATCGCTTTCAGCCTCATCATCATCATCTAGCTCAATGTCGGCCGGAGCAGACGTTGATGGGTTGCTTGGGAACCTTTGAACGAATTCAGCCCCAGTGACGGTCGACAGAGGAATGGCATCAAGTATGGGTGGAATAGCCACACTCGGCTCGATAATCTCAACCTCTGAGGAAGAGTACGATATGCTCGAATTATTATGGGACGAGGCCCGGCTAGAGACCTCGACTTGATCAGGGGCCTGATCTTCCTGAGTCGTGAAGCCCATGGCCTCCTGGAAGGAATCCACAGACATGGGGTCTGAGGTAGAAGACTCAGACTCGAACATCGGTACTGGTTTGACAGGGACCTCTACTTGGTTAAAAGGTTCCAAAGGATCAGGGTATATCACCTTCAGGGGTGGTGGAAATATGGGTCTAAGAGGGAATTCTTGTGACCTACGAGCCTCCTCCTGTGCCCTTTCTATTTGTCTAATTTTTTCTAAAGTCTTCTCTCTGAGAGAAGGGAACTCCTCAAGAAGTTGATAGAGGGGTCTGAGCATCAGAGGAAGACACTACACATTAAAGATCAAGTGACAAACAAGATTGGCTAAGGAAATAAAGTAATTTAAAGATCAAACTGCCCAAATATTAGCAAGAACAGTTCGCCTGAAACTATGGAGGCCTCACCGGAAAACTCAGAAACTCGTCGAAAAACACAAATAGAAGGGAAAAAGCAGAGAAAATGAAGACAAATGAAGGGAAGAAGATACCTGAAGATGAAACGATAAGGGAAAGCGAAGAAAACTTGAGGAAATCACCACCAAGGACTGTTGAAGTGAAATCGAGAAAAAAATGCCCTTTATAGAGAGAAACTGTTGAAGCGAAATCGTGCCAGGAAAGAGAATTGAGGAAAAAGGAGGGAAAAATAAGGGTTCAAACCCTTAAATATGCAGGCATGCTTCCCAAGGCCCATCATTGCCTTGGGAGCCCCAAACGGCGGCTGACAACACATGCTTGCCAAGCAAGCCACACTTCAGCATTGGACAAGTGTCAAACGAACATTGGCTCATAAGAAAAATGCCTCGGAGATTTAGAGATCCCATAGTCACCTGTTCTCACATGTAACTAAGGGCTGGGGGGTGATTGATATGCCCTAAGTGTGACCTCGGCTCAGAGACACCAACCTCGGCCGAGAATGTAGCCGACGTTGGAAAAGCCTTGGATCTGTGATAGCAACTCTCGGCCATATAAGGGTCGGCCCAGGCTGACACTACCATCAATCTCTCCAAGGGACACTACACGTATCATAAGGGTCAGCAGCGCTCCAGTACATCTGGGAATGGCAACCTCGGCCAGATGTAGTCCGAGCTCGCAAGAAGCCTTACTTCTACCAAGGTCAACATCATCAAGATATCAGTTAATGCTCTAAGCACATGCCAGCTCAACCTCGGCCCAGGCCGACCCCTATCCATTGTCTCAGCTGAACTTAAGCCGAGACCTTCATGGTTCATCTCGGATTGAACGAGCAACTAGACTTATCAACCTTGGCTTTTCCCAGGCCGAGGTCATGACCAAGCACGATAGCCGAGCACCTATTGACATGGATAAGGACACGTGGACACAAATCAGTTATAACAAATCATTCCCCACACGTGGGGAGAATATTTTGTCATCATTCTCTACATGTGACAGTGACAGATGCTTTCTCCATATTGGCTAGATCAACACACACATGCTCATTGCATGCATGGGGGGCACATTACACCCCTTAGGGACTATATATAGAGGTCATCCTCTACCTTATAAAGGATCCCCGAAATTGGCAACCCTAGCTGAAACTCTGTCTAAACACACAGTAGAGAGAGAAAGCTTAAGAGATTGTATCCATGGCCATTAGAGCCCTCATACAGTGATACACATCATACACTTGCACAACGGACATAGGCCTGATTGGCTGAACCACTTATATTCCGGTGTTAATCCTCTTCTCCTCACCTCCTTCTACTATATGTGTATACCTTCTATATACCTTTATCCTGCCATTGTTGACATTGAATCTAGCTTACAAACACTTTGAAGGGTGGTGCCGTTTCCAGCATCATCAATATTACTCAATCTTTTCTTAAATAAAGTAATTGAAGTGCTAAAGTTGCATGCTAATGGTCAAAATTTGGTCAAGTAATAATTGCATAGATATAAAATTATTACATGATATTTCGAGTAAGAGGGATAAATGTGACTCTCACCAACCTTTAAACGACCCATTTCCCCTAACACCTCAAAGCCAGTGCAAGCCAGCCTAAGTAGATGACCCAAACTTGAGTCGGGGCATTACAATTTGGAATTAGAGCTTAGGATTTTCATCCTTCTTACGTGAGTAACAGAGTGTTAAATTAAATTCCTGTAATTATTTCGTGCAATTTAACTGTTATGTGATGAACCATTTCTCTTTTAAGAATGTTGACATGTAGAGAGATGGAGAGCGGTGTAAGAAACTTAGAAAAAATAAATTGTGGCAAATATATAAAGCTTTCAGGCAGTTGCTTGATGCCCTATACCAATAACAAACAAATGGGGATAGTAAAGTGGCTCTATGGAGTAACACTGCAACTTCTCTATTTAAAGAATTTAAAATTTTGAACTCACCCACTTTTTTCGACATCATAGGGCCTGAAATAGTCAAAAATTGGCTCGAGCACACTATGTGCATCCTAGTGGTCCTTAAGGTGCCATAAGGACACCTAGTCAAACAAATTGATTAACCACAAAATGGTGGATCTCCTACCAAGTCGGTCAAAGAGGAACTATGGTCTGAAAGGAATTTTGCAAGGCCTTTTTGAATAGGTACTTCCCTGAGGCTTATCGTGATAAAAGATGAATTCATACACCTAATCCAAAGGAAGTAATAAAAAAATGAAAATGAAATGTAGATATAAAGCCTATTGAAATATGTTTATTTAATTACTAACGACGAGGGAGAAAACACCATATTCTTCATTAAGGATTTTAATCGGTCGATTTATAGGCTTTTGGTGGGACAAAGACTTTATAGTTTTAGAGAGTGTAAAGGCAAATTTTTTATCATTGCCCCAAGTATCTAGGACTTGTCCATAGAATCTAGGTTACATCGACTATGGCATATCCCGTTACTTCCATCATGGTACTTCACGTTCACATATTCAAGAAGACAGATTCGATTATTCAGCATCACCAATTTGTCTTCCATAAGCTCCACGACGTCACGTAATATTAGTATAGTTGTTGCTTTGGATTTCTTTGATATTTTTCAAAACGAAGTAGTTTTCGAACAGTTTTTCGAACTCAAAAATATTTTATTTTTCATCATCTTTGTTCAAACGAGATAGCAATATTGTTAAAAAGACTTTGTATTTCATTCAAAGGTCGTTAGAAGCCTAGATCAAATGAGGGCTCACTCTCTTGAATTTTTGGATGTCGTTAGAAGCATTATTTGCGTCGTTCAAATGATATCTTGATCTCGTTAGAACGATACTAATATGTCGTTCAAGCGACCCTACATAGCCTCGAATTATGTGTCCTCCTATAAGTACCAATTTTCTAATTTTTTAACACACTCCATTTATGAAAACTGCAGACATGCTGCAAAAAGTCTTCACTTTTAAAAGGGTACAACACTTTTTGATTCACACAATCTCTCCTATATACTTTTGTGACTCATCTTTAAAATCCAAAACACTTTTGTATTGAAGTTACAAATATGAAGAAGGAGTCATCACTGTTGCCTTGTAGAGAAGGAGTCTCTACTACTACTCTTGTGATTCTTGCGGGAATCATTACTGAAGGAAGACTGCATTTTTTATGGGACTTAAGAGAACCACTACTGAAGAAGACAAAGGTCACCTGCAGGAGATTCGTCGGGTTGTATTTCACTTGTAAGCTTGTAAGTTGCGATTTGCAAACTATGTAGTGAAATAAAAGTTTTTGCCCCTTTGGGAATTTTTCCTGAAATTTTATTTTCCTTGCATGCTTTATCTACTTTATGTTTTAATTCACTTAGTTGCATGTTTTAGGATTTGATGGAATTAAAATTTGTTTATGAAATTGACATCTAATTAAATAAGTTACACTGTTCGAGAATTTTGCATTCTCAAATTGGTATCAGAGCCAGTTTCTATTTTATTAATTGTTTTGAAAAATCGCAAACTTTTTGATGGAGAACTTATATAATAGGATGCTAATTTTCAATGGATCGAATTATGTGTATTCAAAAACCCGTATGAGATCCACTTTAAAACAAATTGATGAAAGAGTATGGCTTGTTTGTGAAATAGGGTGGACTCCTCCCACTGTCACTGTTGATAATGTCATAAATCCTAAACCTATTTCTTCATGGACTAATGATGAGTTTAAGTGGAGTACTTACAACTCCTGTAGCCTTAGTGCTATTTCTAGAGTCGTCGTCCCTAACGAGTTCCATCGTATCATGATGCGCACTACGTCTAAGGAACCACAAGATATCGTCAAGTTGACACACGAAGGTACCAACACTGTCAAGGCGTCAAAGCTTCAAAATTTGACCACCCAATTTAAGACCATCCTTATGTTAGAGTCCGAGAGTTTTGATAAATTTTATGTTAGGTTGTCAAAACATCATTAATACTAGTTTAAATTTAGGTGAGAAAATTGAGGAGTCAAGAGTCATGAAAAAGATTTTGAGGTCACCCCCTTCTCGATTTATTTTTAAGGTCACCGTGCTTAACTCTTTATGGGTGTTAAACACTGTTAAGTTACAAAAGAACTCATAGATGACTTTAAAACTTATGAGATCGACATATTTTCTAAAATCACTAAGCCTAAGGATAGAGGGGTAACTTTAAAGACTCAAATTAAGAAAAAGAAACAAGAGAAAGTCTATGAGTCTGAATCTGAGGGAGAGTTTAATGTTGATGACTTGGCATTGATTGCAAAAAAAATTAAAAAGTTTCTCAAATTTTCCAAAAATAATTCTTTCAATAAAAAGGTTTTTGAGAGAAACAAAAAGAAAGATGAGGTCAAGTATACCGGTGACAAAGAGGAAGAGATAAGGTATTTTAAGTGTGAGGGTAAACGAAACAAGTCATTTGAGTGCCCCACTATGCTAAAGAGAAAGAGCAAGAAGATTGCAAATAAAGCCACTCTTAGCAATAGTGACATCGCGTCGATTGATTCAGGGGAAGAATCACCACATGAAAAGTGCATTTCTTTCATGGCTAGTCACATGTGTACTTCTATTTTGTCCTATGACGATGTGGACACATGTAAATTTGAGAGCCTCGATGAAGTTTTGAGCCATTCGAGTGAGTGTG
Source organism: Sambucus nigra (assembly GCA_949130495.1). Taxonomy (NCBI): domain Eukaryota; kingdom Viridiplantae; phylum Streptophyta; class Magnoliopsida; order Dipsacales; family Adoxaceae; genus Sambucus; species Sambucus nigra. The sequence continues at coordinate 90,820,379 of OX422216.1, read as the reverse complement.
AGGATGATTTTGCAAATAAGGGAGAAGTGGGATCTCCAAAAAGCCTTTAGTGATTTATGCACTGAGACATTAAAAAACAAAAAGTTAAACAAATATTTGAGTCTTAGGGTGTCAGATTTGGAGAGAGAAGTGAAAGTTTTGATGGAGTGTGAGGCGTCGACGAGTCAAATCGAGAAGGTGAAAGTTTCTTTGTGATAGCAGTTGATCGTCCTAGGCCGAAAAAAGAGTGAATTGACCAATACAGCGGCTAGTCTTACGGGAGATCTTCAATCTTCAATGGAGATTCATAAGAAACTTGAAGCCCTTGTATCCCAACTTGAGAGAGATCTCTAACGTGCTTGGGAGGACAAGGTTACTTTAGAGGACACATCTAAGATGGTTGGAAAGATGTTCCTCAGTCCCTCTTTGGTTAATGTTGAGAAGCTAGGAATAGGTTATGATGGTCCATCCACTTCCCATGTTGCACCCAATCTGGTTCCCGAGTTTGTGATAAATACATGTGGTTCTCGATCTAACCCGCCTAGGCATCAGATTCCCCGCAGAAGAGCGCATTCTAAACGTTTTGAGAGTTGTTCCTAAGCCCATATATGTTTGTTCCCATTGCAAGAAAAGAGGACACCTTAGGGAATTTTTCTTTAAGTTGGGTAGTGTGTTTGATAGGTACCTTCCATGATATGCTACTTCACATGTTGTCACACACACTCCCACACATGTTACTCTACATGCCCCCACACATCACATGAGAGATTTTGAGCATTTTCGTGAGAAAGTTGAGTATTTAGTCAAAACTTCGTAAGATTTTATGGATGCTTTTCATAGGTGGTCATATCCTTTGGAGAACTCCGGACCTAATGATTGAGGTTTAGACTTTTTTGCTAGCACAAGATGCTTTTCATGTTTATATAACCCACGCCTATAACTAGTGAGTACTACTATTGTATGATCATTGTATTTATCTTTTTTTCCATTTTAGTACATTTTTCAAAAAATCCAAAAAGCGTTTTGTATTTCTTTTTATACCATATGTGGATGAACACTAAAGATGTCCGAGACACCAATTCATGCCATATACATGTGACCATTTTGTACTGTTTTGAAACATGACATCATTTCATTTTGTGTTTTATAATGTGAGGAGTCATTAAGATTTGAAATGATGACTACTTACTACATGTTTGACTCCTTGTCACCTTTAAGGCACACGAGCATGCACTTATTTGAGCATTGCAATTATTTTTCACACATTGGTTGTAGTGTTTTCATCTCAATCCTACTTTTTAAAATGAACCAAATGCGATAAAATAAGATAATAGAATTAGTACTTGTAAGAACCATTACCCGAATTGGAAAAATTAAAAATCATATCTCCGATAAATGTGTTATTTTTGAAGAAATGGAATCGAGCTGCGGGAGACAAAGTGTGTTTGCATGAATAGCCACCATTTTGCAAAAACAGAGCCTAAAAGATTAAAGTCACATAAAAACAAAAAATATATAGTGTTAGGACAATTTCAAAGAATATTGATACTTCACTACATATGAGCATTGATTTATTTGAAACAAAAGAGTTGGGAGAAAAATTCAATATGTGAGTTTTGAGGGAGTTTAGTCGAAGATCAATGGGTTTGCCCGTCCTGAAAAATTCTCGTAAAAGAATTACATAGTTTTGGGCATTATTGGTGTGAAAATCCCTCACAATCTTGATTAATTGAATTGGTTGAGTCGGTTTCACTTGAGTTCACCATTTTTATACCTAAGTTAGACTTTGATATCTTGCCTTAGTGATGTCTCAATCCTTCGTGCACACATATTATGTTTGTCTACGTTGATTTTCCTATAGAATGTGTTCACACCCCTACATTCTTCTTTCATGATTTGGTTATTTTTGTGTATCTCCATGGTGTGTTGTTCTCGTAACATTATTTGTTTTTGCTTGAAAATTTGAAAATATCAAAAATTATTTCCAATGATCATTGTGACACACTTCGGTTTATTACTTTTTGTTTATTTTCCTTGTCTATTTTGGACAAATAAAAAGAGGGAGACAAAATTATAAGGGAGTGAGATTTTGATTTATGGGGGAGAAATTTAGTTACAAGTTTTATCTTATTTCAAACTCGATGCGTCACTAGGTGTATTTGTTTGTCTGTTGTGTCCATGTACACTTTAATAAGCATAAGAAAAGTACACGTAAGATAAAGTTCCCAAAAAGAAGATCAAGAGAAAGCAAGAGAACTGAAGATTTGGGAATTTGAATTTGAAGACTTGTACGTCTTTAGTATCTTTCCATTTATGGGTTTCTGGGAGGGTATTAGTTATGTATATGATTCATTGGACAATTCGAATTTTTTATTTTGTACTAGAATAGACATAAAGGGAGATTTTTAAGGGGAAAATTTATATCATTGTCCCTAGTATCTAGTACTTATTCACAGAACCTAGTGATAATACGCAAATATTGCATATTTCATCTCTCGAACCTACGCATTTTAGCCCCCTCAGGTGCCTTAATCTCTATATTTAAGCCCGTTAACCATATAACCTCGGTTTATATTGTTAACATGCTATATGAGGTATAATTTGGCTTTTGTAGGTATTTAGGTACTAAGAATGGAGTTCGGACGCATTCCGCTCAAGTTCCGTACACAATCGCACGTTCAAGGGAAATTCTGTCAATTCACAGTTTGGGCACCTGGACCAACATCTACACGAAAGTTGTACCCTCCTCACAAGCTTCACGTAGCTACGAACGGTGCACGAATCCGATCCCTAACGAAGAAGTTACGGCGTTTCTAGCGAAAGGTAATTCCCAACTAACCAAAATAGGAGGAAGATTATGCAACCCTGTGTGACACCCCGCCTAATTAAATACCGGGTGATCAGTCCTTTATTAAATTATAATCAAGGTGAACGGCTGGTTCATTCTTAGCATCACTGTCGTAAAAATAACTTTTCCAATTTAAACACCCTAAATAATTAAGCTAAGTGTCAAAACCATTTTTAGACATCAATTTCCAAATTTTATTTTAAAACCCAACATTTAAAACTTTACATAATTCATAGTTAAGGAATCACACAACAACTATACTGGAACATATAATCCAAAAAATTAAACATCCGACTAATTAATTCCAACTTTAAAACTTAAAGGAAAACATCCTGACAGTAATAAATCCCAAAGTATAAATACTGGAAATAAACGAATCACAATCTCCGATAAAACAACTGAATAATGAAGAAGGGTGACACATGCCCAACAGAATAAATAGTGCTAGAAGTGGAATCAACAATGAGATCGTCTAAGCAAGAGGCATGCAACTCCCACTTAAGATGCAACACGTTCCTTCCAAAGGATCCTATGCAAGACGCCCCTATGGATGGGCACCTGTAATATATACATATATATACAAGAGAGAAGAGATAGAGCCCGATTGTAAAACAGTTTAAAATTAGTTTAGAAAGTATTTAAAATGCTTACCGGCCAACGCAACCAACATATTAGTGCGGCACTCCCTTGAGAAATTCTCACCTCTCTTCTAATGTGCACACCTATCGCAATAATATTCTCAACAGTTTAACTTATCTTATCTTAAATTACTCGTAAGGTTTTAAGCCAACAATTTCAAATGTTAAGGAGGTTAATTTTTATTTAACAGCACAATTCTCACCTAAGCCTTATTTGATAATAAAGTTTCTCGATAATATATCATACTTTTCAAACACTTATTCCCCAGTTGAAATAATTATTCTTTTATTACATATTATAGTCACAGCAGGTAGTTCCCAAATTCTAGATATATATATATATATATATATATATTCTAACAGCACCCCACATAAAATCTATTGTGCGGGCATACTCTGCTATCCAGTCCCCGTATCACTCGTACTAAGGGAAATATTAGTTCGGAATCACTCTCGAACTGTACTTACACAAAACACATATAAAATGAGGCGAAGCATAGTTCCAAGTCACTAAGAGGTCAGCACATACCCTCACGTCTCTTACGACCGTCTGACTATCAATCTGATAGCCTGTACCAAGGATTCCTATGTTCTAGGGTACTAGTCAATATCCCCCATAAAGGACCCGTCGAGATAAGACTGTCCCAGCGCGGTAACCTCAGGGATAGAAAGTAGCGCGGGCATGATTTTTACACGTATATAATATATGCATAAACACAGTCATATATGTATACTACTATTCCCATATCAGATTTAGGTATACTCGCATGACCCATAATTATGATATTTATTCTTATTACTCATTATTTAGTTATCACATATAATGGTTTGTCTCTTAATTTAATTTGTGGGATTATTCCAACTTATTAAGTGACACTCGTGGATTCCTATCTTCCCAAGTGTAATTTTAGTAGGTACTCATTTATTTTACAACGTAACTTTCTTACGAGTCTCACCCTTTAACACATATTCCCATTGTCCCTTATGTAAAACATCCCCATGAAATGTTAATCTCGTCTTATATTAAAGGTTCCATATTTTTAATACGTCCTACTGGTCTTCTTTATATCCCAAAATGTTCTAACATTAATATCCAAGAATGTCTAATCATTTAAGTTGGAACAACCTATAAAAAGGGGAATGCGAGTTATCCAGGAGGGGTCGATCGATCTATGGCAGTTGTTCGATCGATCGAAGCATCGATCGATCGATACTCTAAGGTCGATCGATCGATCAAGCAGGTATGAAAAATCTGCAGAATTTCCAGTTATGGGTTTTCTCTTCCAACATCATCCAAAACGATATATTTGACTACAAAACTCCCAATAATTCCTACTACAAGTATTATAACCTCAAATAAGTGATTTTTTATGTCAAGCATGCGAATTTTCATCATGAATAACGAATTAAAAGCGCATAATCCATAAAAACATCAAGAACCCTAATATTTCTTTTGTTTGGTTTCTTCCCATCCTTTTACCAGATTTCATACTCTTTAATTACTGTAATTTCATGGTTCAACTTCTACATATGAATTGGGTTTCTAGAATACATCTATTACTCATACAACATGCGGATTCAAATCTCCAAATAGGTTTTTCTTTAACAAACACTAGTCCTAATCAATCCTAGGCTAATAATATTGGATCATTAACTGAAATAGAGCAAGATAGATACTTGCCTGAGAATTTTTGGTTCAAATTTGTGGAGATTTTGGTGTGGTTGTGATCCTCGTTGTACGATCTAACGTTTGGCGGCGACGGCGGTGCAAACGGTGGAGTTCTTGGCCTAGAACTCCTTGGAAAACCTCTCCTCTTCCTCTCCAATGGCCGTATTTGGTTTATGGTGTTTCTAACCCTAGAAGGTGACTCTTACCATCTGATATTCCCTTAGAATTTTCGTGGGTTTTCAGGCCCAAAAATAAAAAATTTCCAAAACGCCCTCCCGGAGTGTTAATTAGGCCTAAAAATGCCCCGAGACCCAAACTAAACCCCCGGGTACATTATTTTGACTATCTCGACCCTTCTGAACACATTGACGCACTCAAAATGACCATACGGGTGACTTATAATTTATTTACTTTTAAAAGTCTGAATTTAATCCCGACACGACACAAGCGCGTCCCGATAAATTTCCAAAATTACCAAATTAGATTCTCATTATAATTTTACTCATCATAAATACACCACTTACTTTACCCATAAGTAACTTATAACAAAATAATTACTAACTCTCACCACGCTAGTAAGTATTTAAATGATTTTTCGGATTATTATTAATTTAATATCTCTAATTGAATTTAATAAATCCCCAAAATTTAAAAGTCATAAAATACGGGGTATTACACTCTGCTTTATCGATCGATCAATCCTTCAAATTTTTTCCATCACGGGGAGACAGTGGGCATGACTTTCAACCATCGATCGATCGATCGATCAAAGGGATCGATCGATCGATGCCCGGTTTTCTGCATATATTTTGCCCTTTATTTTCTTTTTCCTTTTCTTTTCTAATTTTATTCCAACTTACTATATAACCCTTTTTTGTGTAAATATCACATATATTCAGTTTTAATTAGTTTTAGCTCAGGGTTTTGGATTTTGAGAGCTTGGCTTCATTTCTCTTTGGGTTGACAACCATTTGGTGTGTGTATGTTGAACTTTCCACTTCCATTACCATTAATAAAGTTGTTCTTCTTTAATTCTTGCTTTGTAACTTAGTTTCATGCTTTATGAATTAGTTTACTTTCTTTATTTCTTGCTTTCCTAGTTTAATTAGTATAAATTAGTTAGTTCATGATGTACCTTTAGATAAATAGGGTCAGGATTTCGTTCCGCCATTTTTGGACCCCGAGCTTCGAAAATTAGGTTTTGTGAAAATTGCGTTTAATTAAACCCACTCGAATTAAAGTCGGATTATTACGCGTTTAACTTTCTCTGTCATGCAACGTTAGTGTTTATAGCGATAATTCGAATTTAATCCGCGTGTGACCATTTTTCTTTAAATGTTTAATCTCGCAACTTTGGATTGAATTACTTATTGTGTGATGTTTATGCTCAATTGATAATGCTCGATTAAATTTCTCTCGAGTCAAAATTCTGATTAATAGTTGTTTCGAGCCGTATGGTTGGATGTTATCCCGATCCTCTCTTTTACTTTATTTAGACTTAACTTCTCTCTTTTCTTTTATTTAAAACCACCCATCACCCTTTTACACTTTTATTCCTGAAGTAATAATCCAATTAAAATCTTTCGAACACTCCCTGTGGATTCGATATCCGACTTACCGCTATAATTGTATCGCAAGTGTAGTCGTAACTTAGGTTTTTTTTGTATCAGCGTGGTGAAACAGAAAACAACAATTGTGTCCTTACATGAACACACTTTTCACGCCTGATCAAAATGGTGTCGTTGCCGGGGATGTTTTGATTTAGATTGTAATTGGCTTATTAGTTCGTAGTATTCTTTCTTTTGTATTTGTATTCTTTGTTTTAACCTTTTTTGCATGACTTCTACATTTGAGCGCCTAGAAACGCTTGAATTTTTCCCGTCGCATATTGCTTTGTGCAATTAGCCCTCTCGAGCTTTATTTTAGGGTAAGCATGTCTTATTCTAATTTTTTTGGTAATCCTAATGATAATTCTCAAAATTCCGGTAAACTAATGAATTTTGGTCAATACTTGCAATCCCAAAAAATTGGAACATCTAAAATGGCGTTGCGTGAGTATTACGAAAGTCAGAGTTTAGATTACATGAATTTTGGGCGTGATCATTTTGATTCTGGGACGCAAGATCCTTATTATAAGAATTTCAAAACCAGTTGTAATCATTTTCAAAATTCTTATGTTAATGATTTTGAGTGTAGTCTCGAGAACAATTTCCAAAACTCTCAATTCCAAGAATCCTCTCATCGCCCTATGACTTTAGGTGAGGGAATGCGCATGCTTGAAAATGCGAGGATTGAAAACCGTTATCGGGAAGAAAATCGTAATTGGGAACATGAGTTGGATTTATTATTCGAATCCGACGACGACTTTTCTTCCGAGACTTTTGAAGTCGAGGACGATTTTGAACCAAATGAGGACTGCGTTCCTACTTTGGAACAAATCATCAATGACTTGAACCACGGTGTAGTAGAGAATGAAAATGAGGATGAAAGAGGCATAGTATCCATTTGCAATGGACTCGTTTCTTCTTTTATTCTCAAAGAAGAAAGTTTCATTGTAAACGATCTTATTTCTTTCGAAATTCAATTTTCCAGCGATGATCACTCATCGCCTGAGATTGAATTTCTTTCATCCCCATCGTTATTCTATACTGTCACACCAATTATAATACTCGATGAATCGGTTTAAAACTTTACAATACCAAACCTTTTCACCGACGAGGAGTACTCGCTCGAGCTGCCTTCCATGATGACATCTTTTCCCTCATGTGCGCCACCTCCCATTTCAACTTTAAAATACTTGGGAGATGATTCAATTTTTCTTGGCCCACATGTGTATTTGTCGCCCCTCCTATCCAAATCCCCCATCCTCCCTCCCAAATTTTTAATTGGGGATGGTTCATCTTTTCCACCACCCACATGCCTTCCATCGTTTGAACGGAATTCCTATTTTCCGGGAGGCATGCATGAGAGGGATGGTCCAAAATTGATCTTCCAAAGTCAAAATGTTGTTTGGGTGGACCCTCAAAAATTTCTCCTTTTAGTATATAGCTATTTAGACATCCTATATGTAGGTTGTATATAGTTAACTTTTTCATTTTTTTATTTTTTATTAATTTAGTCTAGTGTAATTAGTTAATCTCTTTTTATATTTTTTTGTATGCTTGATTCTAACTCTTTATGTAGGTTCAACGGACTTGAAATTGCAGAAATTGTGCGTCCCGACATACTTTTATTAAGAAAAAAATGAAAACAGTCAAAAAAAAATTCTTTATTTTACACACACTCATTCTCACGCATTTGCATTTGCATTTGTTTTTCTTTTCATTTTTCATTTCTTTGTGAACATGCGTGTGTGTCGCTCGTAGTATATATTTTTCATTTTTTGGTTAACATATTTGTATGTATGTGCATATTTAGTCTAATTCTTTGTTATTTTTACTTTATTTTTATTTTTTATTTTTATTTTTATTTGCATTTTTATTTTCATATACTTATATATACTCTATATATACATATTTATACCTATTTATACATTGCCCCCCCTTATTCCCTTAATTGCCATTCCCCCCCCCCCCCCCCCCCCCAATTTAAAAAACAACATGCAGTGGGCATTTTACTGTATGATCGATCGATCGATCGTCCAGTTAAAGGCCGAAATCTGCCTTGTTTTTTCCACTTTCCTTCATTCTTTTATCTGTCTTCTCTCCATTTTCGTGCCCTAAAAATTCCCCAACCACATTTACTTCAATTTTCAGCCCTTGTCTACACTTTAAAGGTATAATCATTCCTATTTACTTGTTTATTTGTACATTTTGGTTGAATTTTGTCATTATTTCACTGTTTTGTTCATTTTTTGACATATTTGAATGTGTGTTGGTTATGTCCCTGTTTTGTTGTTTCAACTGTTTTTTCTTGCTGATTATTGCTATATATCCATTCATGAACATATATTTGTTGTTGCATTGTTGTTGTGTTCATGAATGGGGATACGTTGTTGGTTCAAATAATATTTTTCACCCTCACCGCACATTGCACACGTCAAGTGTTCGCTAAAATGCCCCCAAACAGTTTGCAATCCATTTTTGGCGCACACTTGGGTGATTTTCACTATTGTCGCATGTCGACAAATTTTATCGCAATGTTGATTCTTTTTCGCTCGATTTTGCGCACGTGCACCCACCATTTCAACTCGTACACTAACTAACCATTAATTGTGCTTACAATTTTTTTTTGTATTTCTTAATTATTATTTTGTAAGTTGAAATGGCAAATCTCAAGAAATACAAGTTCACTAGGTACGTGCCCAACCGGGGCTTCAAGGGGTTCCGTTGTGAGCAAGAGCGGGATTGGTTTTCGGCCTATTCCCAGAGTTTCGAGAGTCCATTGGGCTATCACTTTGCCTGGAAACTTGAAGATATACCACAGGAAGTGCGTGTACTGTTGCTCCGACAGGGATGGGAGCCCTTTCTCACTACTAATGGGCGCGTAAATGAAGATCTCGTCCGAATGTTTTACGCGATATTAGTAGAGGTGAAAGGGCAGGGGTCTACTACATTCGAGGCCATGGTCCGTGGGGTGAGGATACCTCTACGCCATTCTGATTTGGCGACCTTTATGGGTGTGCCAGACCCTGCGGATCCTATCAGTTTCTTGGATGGGTATATCTTTGGTCATGCGACGTTGATTGAGGCCCTTGCGTCGGGCGAGGTATGGGAGAAGGGTGCTTTCCGCTCGGTCGCAATGGTGGACTTGCCGAGACTACTCCACTACATCAACGTCCACTCTTTCATGGTGACGGGCAACCGATTTGAGGTGCGTCACAAGCATGCGGTTCATCTACACTATGGTTAATAATTTGGGCGATATCAGTTTGCCCAAAATCTTTTTGGATACGATGCTCGCGACATCCACAGAGATTGCCTGGAGATATTGATCTTAACTTGATTTTGTATGTATGTCGTTGATGGAACCAAGCTAATCAAAATCCTCAAATACCTACAACAAATATAAAATACTAACAATATAGAGGTAAGTAAGGAATTATCGAACCAACTTCAAGGATGAAACACATAAGAGAAAATTTTGTGCAAGTCACTTTTTCTAATGTAATTTTTTTTGTTTTATATTTTTCTATTTTGTTATGCTTTTTCAATATTAAAACAAATTTTGAGGATGAGTGAATATGACTAAGACTAATAACAAAAATAAGAGTAATCAAACTAAAATAAAGTGTGACAAAAATACTAGTGAGTGATGAAAATGAGTGAGAGTGTAACTGAATGAGAGAAAAATATTCAAGGGAAGAGAAATCCACCCTCAATTCCCCAAATCAACTAAACTTGTATTATTTTAATTTCATTAATTTCCAAAATATTTAATTAATTCAAAAGCTAATTCTCATTAAACTAGTGAATTAATTAAATACTCTTTTAGAAAAGCAAATTTAATTCCCACAAGCACTACTCTAATTGAATTAAAATTAATCAAACAAATCATCCCTTAGGAATCATTTGTCAAACTAATTTTAAATTGAAAGAAATTAATGAAATCAAGAGTAGATGAAAATTATATTAATATTACAATCAAATGATAGGTCTATCTCTAGCTTAAATCACTTGATCAAATATTGATTAGATTTTCATACCTTTCTCAAGGTTGATTTTTCATTTCTCAATGTGAAAATAAAGTGGGGATCAAATATACAACTCAAAGGAAATTATCAAAATTAAAATTACAAACTAATTTGATTTGGATTCATGAGGGTTTCAATCACCCCTTGAATAAGGTGATTAGCCCTCCATAATCATCATCCAATAAAAAATAGAATCAAATAAGAGTATAAAATGAAAATTAGAGAGGAGTAATCAAACCAAAATTGCCTTCAATTGCATTAATTCTTCAATTCTTCAATCATCTCAATTAATTACAACACTCAATTTATGAAAAAACAACTAAACTACTAAAAAAATTAAAATGGTGTTTTTCTATCTAATTCTCTCTACAATTTTCTCTTTCGATTCTTCTCTCCAAAAACTTTCTTTCTTCTCCTTTTGATTTTGGGTCTTCTTCTTCAATTTATAGTAGGCATGGAGCATGGGAGTAAAAATAGGAATTGACTATGGTGAACATGTGGGAAAGGTGAGAGCACGTGTGCATGGAGGTGTGAGGATATTTGAAAAAAATCTGATTTGGGTTTAGAAGAGGTTAGTTGGGGATTTTTAAGGGTATAATGGGTAAATGGGAATAAAGGGTTTAAGTGGGTTCATTAGGCATGTGGCATTTATTTTATTTGGTTTTGTTGGTTTGGCTTGGGTTTGGAATTCACAGGTGGAAGAATCGTGGGTGGCATTTGGGAAATGGGTAAAGGGTAGGTTAGGATGGGTTTGGATTTCTGCTGCTGAAAACCGGGTATGGGATGGGTCGGATGTCGCCACGGGTTGCGAGGGGATCGGAGCTCCGTGATTGAGTCGGGTGGTGTGGTGGCAGCTCCGATCGGAGCTGGGTTTCAGGTGGTTCTGCGTCGCCGGCGAAGAGACTGAAGAGAGAGAGAGGTCGGCTCAAGGGTCGGCGTTCGCTGGGGATCGAGAGAGAGAGGAACAGAGTTGGTTCAGGCGCCTGAGGCTTGGGCTGGCCAGAGGTCGGAGGGTGGAGGTCGCTGGCGAGGGGTTGAGGGTGTCGTGACCGGAGATGGGTAGCAGGAGAGAGGGAGGTTGGGTTCAGATGGGGGACGTCGCCAGCGGGTAGGGAGAGAGGGGCTGTCCGCCTGCTGGGGTTATGTGCAGCGAGCAAGTGGGAACGCCGGTGAAGGTCGCCGTGACAGGCTGTAAGGGGGTCCGGCGACGGAGGTGACTACCGGGTTGGGGGTATGTGCAGGTTTGAGAGAGAGAGAGGAGAGTTTATTGGGTTGGTAATGGAGGAGAGAGAGAGAGAGAGTGTGTGGATGGTGATGGGGGAAGAAGATGAGTTGGGTGAGGATAGTGTATAGGTGAGTGTATGGTAAGTTTGTAAGGGTGAGGGTGTAGGTTTTAGGGTGTGTGTGAGTTTAATTTGGACCCTAAAAATGACACTAACTAACTAAAAATAAAACAATTAAAACTAAAAATCTAAAAATAAATAAATTTCTACTCTAAAAATAAAATAAAGACTCAATTTAAAAATGAAAGATATAAAAATAAAAATAAGATCTAATAAGATTAAAACTAAAATCCTAAAAATGTAAAATCAAATAAAACTAAAAAAATTAAATGAAATCCTAAAAATCTAATCCTAATAAAATAAGATAAAATAAAATAAAAATTAAGACTAAAAACTAATAAAAATAAAATAAAATTAATAAAAATAAAATAGAAAAATAGAAAATAAAATCTAAAAATTCTAAAATAAACCTAAAATTAATCTTAAAAAATAAAAATGACACAAACTAAAAAATCTAAAAATATTAAAATGACACAAACAAAACACACACAGGCTAGGGGTAAGTTTGGGCTAGGTTTAGGCTTAGTTTGGATAGGCTAGGGTTACGGGTGAGGGGAATTAGCTCCATATTGCGCACAATTGCTTTGATTTAAACGCTTGAACTCTGCAACGCACAATTGACCTACAAGATAAATATTTAAGCACATAAGACCCATATTGCTGAGAATTAACAACTAAAGTACGTCTATTCGGGGTATAAATTGTGCAGTTTTTTATGCTTATCAGATATTCCCTTCCTTTTCCTGCCCTCATCACGAGGATCTGCACTACACACGGTTGCCCTGAGTATGACGCTGATCGCAAGCGTGAGCTGCTAGGGCTTCTCACAAAAGACAACATTTTGAAGATGTTGACTCACGCATGGGGGAACCGAAGAACAAGAGGCAAAGGGCAGAGGCGGCTGACAGGGCAGAGGAGGAGGCAGAGATGAGACATATGAAGAAGGGTGAGGGTTCTCACGTTCCACACATAGATTTGGAAGCCCACTTTGAGGCATTTTAGGCAGTGCAGGACCAGCGTTGGGAGGAGACCCAGCTTAGGTGGGCTACATGGGAGTCCCGCCTAGATCAGTAGCAGGTAGAGCTGAGACATCAGCAGGCCGATCTGCAGTAGGATCGAGATGAGCGTCGGCAAGATAGAGCCGAGCAGACGCAGGCGAGAGCACAGCAGTGACGAGAGTTCCAAATGATGCAGGCGATGATTCGGACGTGGCGCCACCTCCTCATTTTCAGGATCCTTCTGATCCTAGTGGTTCCGGCCACTAGGCCACTGCTGTTTTGGGTCATTTTTTTGCATTTCTGGGACGAATATTCTGTTGTATTTTTTATTTTTATTTCTTTCTTTTTAATAGTTGTAATGTATTAAGTTGTTTTGTATCGAACTTATGAAATGAGAATGCAGTTTGAGGTTGTTTATTGGATTTTGATGTGTGTGACCTTCCATTTTATAAAATCAAAATGTTCACCATCAATTTATCTAGTATTTGCACTTCAGCCCCTCTATATTGTTGTGACTTGTGACATAAATTCTTTTAACTTAATACATTGGTATATATTCTTCCTATGCTTTGTACTAACTTGTTTTGCAGATTCATTTGGACTTTTACTTATGGAGATCGCTCCAAATTTGGGTAATATCATTCTTTTACCTTTGTGTTGTGTTCTTTAATGCACGCATTGGGGACAATGCAACATTTAAGTTAAGGGGTGTGGGATATTCTATCCATTTCATTGTTTAGTCCTTAAATTTGACTACAATTTAGTTACAAAGCATGTTTTTGTTAAAAGTTTGAAAATTTTTAAAAATATTTCCTTTCTTTTTTCTACTTTGTTGGGTATATTTTCCCTATTTTCGATGATAAATTTTAATAATTTCTCGATCCATTAGACAATTCAACGATGCATGTTCTCGATTTTATAAGTTATTAGACTTTAGTCCTCAAATCATTAATATTATGAATTACTTCATGAATTAAACTTTATCTCTTGAGCACATGCATTTTTTTTGTTATATTGATTTAGTTTAAGATTTTTATAACTCGGTAATCGTTTGTTGCATTGTATATGCTTACGCCGAGTGAGATTAGAGACTTATCTTCGTTTGTGAGTGTATACATTATTCTTTCCTCTTTTTAACGTTACAGTCATTGGTAATCTCTTTATTCTTTCATTTACCATTCATTAATTGAGTTCATTCTTGAAATGTATTACTTGAGCATGATTTTCATATATTGTTTTGACTCAATAATTGTGTAAACTTTTTGAAATGATCATAGTACATCTTTGTATATCACCCATATGACCTTGACCTCACCTTTTATATGTTCCCTAGTCAACCCACTTGAGCCTAAATACTAGCCTTTCGTTTCATTACCCAAAATCCCCTAACCAACTCCAAATTGGAGTTTTATACCATACATATTACCTTACATACCCTTGTTTGGATTGTTTACTTGGGATTGAATGATATTGGTGTTTTGTGGTTGCAATTTGAGCATGAAAAGAGTGAGAAAAGAAGAAAATGTAGTGAAAAAGAGAAGAAAAAGAGAAAGTGAAAACAAACGAAAACAAAAGAAAAAAGTGAGAAAAAAAAAAGAAAATAAAAAGAAAGAGAAATTTGTATATATTGTCTATAGTGATTCAATAAGCTTTGATTACTCTCCAATTGTTATATCTAATGCTTATTTGGAAATCATTTGTCCAATTTTGAAATTGCTCACTTTTTCCCATTATCCCGAGTTTCATTCCCAAACACCTTTGAATCTGTACATACATTCCTTCATTTCATACCCTAGACTAGCCTACATTACAACCCTATTAAAGTCCTATGTGATCTTAAGTAGATGTAATTCAAAGGTTTAAATAGTTTTGATAATCTCTGAAAATGCATTTCGCCAATTTTATATGTGCGATATCTTTCACTGAGATTACAGTTTTTATTTTTTATATAGCGTTCTTCATTTGTGACATGTGCGCGACCTAGTTTCCCTTTACATTTACTCTTTATGCCCGCATGTCCCGTGTGTTACCTCCTTGTTTCAAGTGAATTCATTTGATGAGTGTAATGCCCGTGAGGATTGACATATATGCATGCTTTAATATTTAGTATCCGATTTATTTAAGTTTTTGACAAATCACACTTTGCATGTGCTCACTCCCCTCCCACATTTTAAAGTTTCAATTCATTGAGGTGCATTCGATAATGTTAATAACTACGGACTTTTCACGTGAATTCGTTTGCTATGCTAATAACATGTTGAAATCTTATTCGTATTGTTGGGTTTCTCACATGTGATTAGGCATAATTTGAGGAAAATGTATGATGTTTGTGGGTTTCATCCCTGAAAACCCTCATGAGATGGCACTCGTCCACTAGGGTAACCTAGGGGTTTAACGGCTTATTGCATACGCTAAATGCAATCGAATCGCCCACGAAAGTGGCCTTATGCTTTTATAGCATATTTTTGTACTTATCGTGCTCTTATTTTTCTTGTAGTTCTTGTTTCGTCCTATTTTATTGCTAGGGACTATCAATGTGTAAGTTAGGGGGTGTGATAATATGCAAATATTGCGTATTTCATCTCTCAAACCCACACATTTTAGCACCCTCGGGTGCCTTAATATCTATATTTAAGCCCGTTAACCAGACAACCTCAGTTTATATTTTTAACATGCTATATGAGGTATAATTGTTCTTTTGTAGGTATTTAGGTACTAAGAATGGAGTTCGGATGCATTCCGCTCAAGTTTCGTATGCAATCGCACGTTCAAGGGAAATTCGGTCAATTCACAGTTTGGGCACCTGACCCAACATCTCACGAAAGTTGTAGACCTCCTCCCAAGCTTCACGTGGCCGTGAACGGTGCGTGAATCCGATCACTAACGAACAAGTTACGCCATTTCTAGTTGAAGGAAATTCCAAACCAACCAAAACTGGAGGAAGATTATGCAGCCCTGCTTGATCGATCGATCAATCGATCCTTCAAATTTTGGCCATCGTGGGGAGACAGTGCGAATGACTTTCAACCATCGATCGATTGATCAAACGGATCGATCGATCGATGCCCTATTTTCTGCAGATATTTTTCCCTTTACTTTCCTTTTCCTTTTCTTTTCTAATTTTATTCCAACTTACTATATAACCCTTTTTTGTGTAAATATCACATATACTCAGTTTTAATTAGTTTTAGCTTAGGGTTTTGGGTTTTGAGAGCTTGGCTTCATTTCTCTTTGGGTTGACAACCATTTGGGGTGTGTATGTTGAACTTTCCACTTCCTTTACCATTAATAAAGTTGTTCTTGTTTAATTCTTGCTTTGTAACTTAGTTTCATGCCTTATTAATTGGTTTACTTGCTTTATTTCTTTCTTTCCTAGTTTAATTAGTATAAATTAGTTAGTTCATGATGTACCCTTAGATAAATAGGGTCGGGATTTCGTTCCGCCATTTTTGGACCCTGAGCTTCGAAAATTAGGTTTTGTGAAAATTGCGTTTAATTGAACCCACGCGAACTAAAGTCGGATTATTACGCGTTTAACTTTCTCTGTCATGCAAGCGATAATTCGAATTTAATCCGCGTGTGACCATTTTTCTTTAAATGTTTAATCTCACAACTTTGGATTGAATTACTTATTGTGTGATGTTTATGCTAAATTGATAATGCTCGATTAAATTTCTCTCGAGTCAAAATTCTGATTAATAGTTATTTCGAGCCGTATGGTTGGATGTTATCCCGATCCTCTTTTTTACTTTATTTAGACTTAACTTCTCTCTTTTCTTTTATTTACAACCACCCATCACCCTTTTACACTTTTATTCCTGAAGTAATAATCCAATTAAAATCTTTCGAACACTCCCTGTGGATTCGATATCCGACTTACCGCTATAATTGTATCGCAAGTGTAGTCCTAACTTAGTTTTTTTTTGTATCAGTGCGGTGAAACAGAAAACAATGATTGTGTCATTACACGAACACACTTTTCACGCTTGATCACCTAGGTTACATCGAGTATGGCATATCCCATTACTTCCATCATGGTACTTCATGTTCACACATTATTTGAAGGATCCAGTTATCAAGCATTGTCAATTTATCTTCAACATGCTCCACGACGTCACATAATATTGGTATAGTCGTTACTTTAGATTTCGTGGATTTTTTACATAGTACCGGGAGATTTTTATAAAATGATTTTTTACAAAACGAGGCAGATTTTTGAAGAGTTTTTCAAACTTAAAAATATTTTTTTTCTCACCAACTTCGTTCAAATGAGATGGAAATCTCGTTAGAAGGACTTTGTATCTCATTCAAGGGTCGTTAGAAGCCTGTATCAAACGAGGTTCAAGTGAGGGCTCACTATCTATAATTTTTTAATGTCGTTAGAAGTTATATTTGGGTCATTCGTATGAGATTTTGATTTTGTTAGAACGACACCAATATGTCGTTCAAGTGACCCTATGTCGACTCAAAATTTTGTGTCCTCCTATAAATACTTATTTTCTTTAGGTTTTTTGTTAAGGCTTTGCATTTACAAAAATGGGAGACCTGCTGTAGAAAGACTTCACTTTTAAGAGGGGGAAAAAACTTTTTGATTTACACCATCTCTCTTGTATACTTTTGTGAATCATATTTGAAACCCAAAATACTTATGTATTGAAGTTACATTTTGAAGAAGGAGTCTTCACTACTGACCTTGTAGAGAAGGAGTCTCTACTGCTGCTCTTGTGATTCTAGCGGGAATCATTGCTGAAGGAAGATTGCGATCTTTGTGGGACTTGAGAGAACCACTGCTGAAGAAGATGAAGGTCACCTTCGGGATATTCGTCGGGCTGTATTTCACTTTTTATATTATAAGTTGCAATTTGCAAAACTGTAATAGTGAAATAAAAGGTTTTTCCTCTTTCGGGATTTTTCCTGAAATTTTATTTTCCATGCATACATTATCTACTTTGTGTTTTGATTTACCTAGATGCTTGTTTTAGGATTTAAAGGAATTAAAATTTATTTGTGAGATTGACATCTAACTAAATAAGTTACACCATTAAATAATTGTGCACTCTCAAAGAGGCAGTGAACAAGGCCATTGAACTTAATTAGAGGAAGATTAGTTGAGGGAGGTCATAGTAGTGGAAGTAAAAAGCACTATAAAGGATACTTTCATGGGTTTTTTTCTTAGTTGAAAGTAGTAGTGGAAACTAGTTCTTCGTATGGAAACCAAGATAGTAAGGGTTTAATGTCAAGTGGATAAGTCTCTTATTCTTATGGGGGCACCTGATCCATTCTAGCAGGATTTCCCTCAAACAAAAAGTGGAATCATCAATCGAGTAACCATGCATCTAATTTTATACCGATAAGAAACTCCAGTTAGAGGAGTCCCACCAAACGAAAGCAATAAAAAGGAGGATTTAAACAACAGAGGTACAATGTGGGTGGTTTATGCCCAAATTTTAGGCAATGAGAATAGGGATAGGATAAGGCACCAGGTGGCTAGGGGAATCAATATAAACAAGGGTGAGTATAAACACCCCATCCTAGGACCCCCCCCCCCCCCCCAAGAACCTTCTTAGGTCCCTATCACTCACTCGTTCACTATAAATTATAAGTCATACTTTGAGTAATGATTTGGCGTCCATCGATCACTCTCAAGCCCAATTTGACTCCAATAAACTCTCACTCTTAAGTTTAATCTCAATTAATATTTGAATATATCTATATCCCCTTTCCAACGGTCCATCTCATGCACGAATCGGACTTACGGTCCGGAAGAACGGTCCATTTTATACAGAAAAATTATCTTAACGCTATTGAACTCTCCCGAGCCCCGTTTGACTCCAGTAAACTCTACACCTTGAGAAAAGCTTAATGAATCTTGTAAGGGCTCGAAATCCCCTTTCCAGCGTCCATACACATGCGTGAATCAGCCTTACAGTTTGGACTAAAGACCCGTTTCACTCTAAAGGGTCATCGGGCGCTTCTGGGACCCATTTTTCTCTAAAGGGTCATCGGGATCTTCTGGGACCCATTTGACATTAGTTATCTCTTCAAATCGAGCCAAGATGAATGAAATATACAAGGTCACCGAATATCCTTTCCAACGGTCTGCCCCGTGCACGAATCGGCCTTATGGTTCGGACGAACGATCCATTAACCTCCAAAAACCTCCCGTTTCGTGACCATCGGGTACTTTTGAGCCCCGTTTGACTTCGATCAATACCCAGACCCGTGAGTGTCTCATGTATTCTTAAATATCTCTAAATACCTTTTCCAACGGTCCATCCCATTCACGATTCAGACTTATGGTTTGAATTGTATGCCGGTTATTTTGAAAAAACTATCTCGGACTACATATAGGCACCCTGAGTATCGACAGTGTGCCTGAGGTACTATGCCTATAGGCAGGACAACACCCCAGCCGATTGTCACCCCTTTGACCCTATATATAGTGTCCATGACCTAACTTTGATAAACAACAATCAAAAATCCCTGAACACCCCTCTTAGCAAGTCAGAGAACATTCTCTCGAATTCAGAATTATTCCCTTTCCTAAAAAATCAATTTTTCCGCGTTCCCTTCCATCATTTTCTTACCTCACTTGGTAATTCTCCCACATATCCATACCACTTTCATTTCATTACAAGACTAGTATATCTACATCTCAAGGTCAACATCAAGAATTGATAAGGAGGTCAAACTCTATCCCTTTTCTCTAATTCTTCCATTCGAGTGTTAGTTACTTCATTTATACTTTAATATTTTTTTTCCATTACAATACATCCATTAATCTCTACTTTTCTTAGTAGTATTTGCACATAATCTATTTTTATAAAAAAAAAGAGATATTTTATCCATAAATTCCAGAAGAAGAATTTCCATTTCACACTCTAACTCTTAAAAGCACATTTTCTCTCCACACACAGATACATATAAGATAAACCCCCCATTTGGATTTATGGATTAAACCCCACCCTATGCTATCTTCGAACTACATGGATTTTGATGCCACTTGAGCTACATTGGCATCTTGGGCCAATCCCAAGATTCGAGTCCTCCTTTATGCATGTTTATATATTTCTTTTATATCTTATATTTATATATGAACCCCATATTCTTACATGTTTGTGTTTCATCTGATACACACATTCTCTCTTCTATGGCGACTTATGATTTGGCAAACACTCATATTATATTTTGAATTATAATTGTTGGAAACATTCCTGGGGATGAATTCACTTTGTCCTTTTCCATGGCGTGAGTCGAATAATTCCATTCTCTACCAATATTATACACATGCGCGCACACATCACAAAATCTAAAAAGGAAAAGAATAACATTTGCCATGAAAGATTGAAAGGGCGGGATGGATGCCTAACACCTTCCCGTTTCTTAACTTAGTCCCTGGACCCTTGAACTACTAGGTATCACAAGCATCCATATTGTCCTTGATGCCATTCTCTTGAGGTAGCAACATTCCTTTGCCTATTTTGAGAAAAATAGGCTGGAGACTCTATCTCTTCCCATTACCCCACATACTGACGACGATCAAGCACCCCGAGGAAGGGTTCAATCGTGCATGTGCGTGCACCGGAGGGAATTCAAAATCCCCGAGATAGACACAGTGGTGACTCTATTGAGGACTTACTTTAAGAGGACTAACTCTATATCTACATGGGTGTTATTCTTTTCTACATGTGTGCATATGATTCCACCTGTATGTTCCCTTTACTCCTCTAGTTACTTTTTGTATATCTACCTCATGCCTAAATCTACCATGTTCTCTTCTCATGTATATATCACTTTTCACTCATTCCACTTCCACTCACATGAGCCACGCACCATTTAGATTATCCATGTTTAGCTTCATTAGCCAACACCCATACGTCTCTTGTATACACCTCAATGTTCACTTAAACATCTCATACATTTCACAAAGTTGATCCATATGTAGTCTCACTACTACACACTCACTTGTATATATTCACATGTCATTCACTCACTCACATGTATATATCCCCATGCTTCCTTATCACCATGCTTAGTATAGTCTTCATGTTCCATGTTAGATTTACATTTCATAATACTTGCATATTCCCCCTCATTAGTGTAATATTCCCTTTACTTAGCAACTAAATAATAAATATCTCTCTTCATAATATACTAATTAAGACTTATGCATTTTTGCACACTACATCACCAGAGAATAACAATATTGACCAAAATTGTGTCCTGTACTGGGGGGGTCACTTTGTGATGGGTGTCGGCTTCACTGGGGCGCGGTTTACCTAAGCGATATGACTATCACCTTCCATTGGCCTCATACCTTAGATGTATATCGAACGATTCCCCTCGCATCGTATCACTTGACCGAACTCACGACACGAGGTATATAACAGGAAACTTGTTCATGTACATCGAGTATATCAAATTCTCTTTCACATGTACCATCCCCATAAGGTATATCGTGAGGTAATTCACATACACTCAGGTATACCAAATGGCTTGTCCATATGTACCAGTGAATGATTTCCCTTACAAGAAAGAGGTATATCGTGAAAGTCATGCTAAGGAGGAACCCTTCCACAAACCCAACAACTGCATAAACCTCATATAGGCGACCACCTAGGGCAATCATATTTAGTTTATCAACAAAATTCGGGATCAACAAACTGTTCGAATCTTTTACGCTATTTTGCCTTTTAAAAGAGGACCGTCGTCGTAAGCCTAAAAATAAGTCAAACTGTACTTACATATTCTTTAACCCTATTTTCCCTGGCTCGGGTCTTGTCTGACATTTCTTCTTGCATTAAGGAAAACTTAATACAAGTGAAAACCTAATGATAATAATCATGCGAATATTCTTCTCATTTTCCCTCATTTTTCAAAAACCAAAAATATTTTCCTCTCCTTTTTTCAAAAATACCAAAAAATTCTCCCTATTTTCTTTCAACAAATAAATTCGAATCGTTTTCCCTCTCAAGATGATCGGATACCCAATTTAGGCATGGCTCCCTATTGGATCCGTTCTTCTGTCAAATTGCCTCGAAGCACTGCTGCCTATTTAGCTACTTCAATCGAGTTTAGAATTTACATCCATGATCTCTTCGTGGAGAAAACCGACCAAGCACCAAATGCTCAGCCAAATCTGATGACCATCTTTGCCCAACTCTGTACCAAGATGTCCAAGAGATGCAGCAACACTGGGCCTAGATTCCCGAAATGTTCATCCAGGTCTGATAACCATCTTAGCCTAATTTTACACCAAGATGTCCAAGAGATGCGATAACACCTAGCTAGATTTCTGAAGCTCCTAAACCTGAGATACTCTTTCCTCTTGCTATAGGTCCACCTGCCCCTGAGCATATTTGGTTCCCAGAAGAATACTCGCATGTTCTGCAAGCCCTACCTACTAATGGGCCACCACCAGCTCAACTCTCAATTCTGAACCTTGCCCAGCTAGGGGCTAACCTTCCAGTACTTGAGGGTCCCAAAGAAGAGGAACTAAATAAGATCATGGAAGATATAAAATTGTTGTTAAAGAATTTCAACCAAGTGAAGATATTCGAGAACTACAAGGACTACACTTATATGTCTCATTATCCCAAAGCCATACTTTCAGAGAAGTTTAAGATGCCAAACATCGAGAAGTTTGGGGAAACGGGCCCCCAATTATACACCTTAAAATCTATTAACGAGCCATGACCCTTCTTCGTGCCACTAAAAAGATAACGATAGAGATAGTTGAAAGAAATCGCTCTTCGATGGTTCCTACCCCTCGAATATTCCAGGATACACAGTTAGGCAAATGATGCTCAGGAATTTATGTTTCAGTACAAGTATAATGAAAAGTTAGAGGTCATGCATAGGGATTTAGAGCTACTTAAGCAAAACCCTGAGGAATCAGTCAGTAGTTTTATTGGAAGGCGGAGAGAAAAAACCACCACTATGACCAAGAGGCCCTTAGAGGAGGAATAAGTGAGCATTTTGAAGAAGGTTTTCTTTCCCCGTCTCAAAACATTTATGGGAGGATAATATTTCCCGCACTTTCAAGCCCTCCAAGAAGTTAGTGTGGAAATCGAGGAAGGTATAACAAAAACAAAATCTAAACCAAAGAAGTTGACTGAACAGTTTATACCGATAAAGTATGAGAAGCCTACTAGTGGCCTAATCTCAATTATCAATAATATTTCACAATCCGTTACCTCTTGGGCACTAGAAAGCCATCCTAGTCCTTCCAGGAAATAGTATACCGATCTCCATGCTCCCCTGTCCTCAATTTACCTGGCCCACTGAGTCAAGATCTCATTAAACTGTCCCCATACATTATAAAACTTGCACCTTAAAAACTTCAAGATTGATCCCGTCATGACTTCCACCAATTTGTCGATCATACCACGGACCAATGCTTTTATCTCAGAACTGTGATCTAAGGCCTGATAGATCGGGGTATCATCACCACGCTGGCTAATTTTAAACCCAATACCACTCACAAACCACTTTTATCACATATAAATATTGCCTTCTTAAAAAGCAACCCAGAGTTTGACCCTTCTGCTCAGATCGTGCCCATCAAAGCACCAATTATCCACAAAGTCTCTTCCAAACCTCTCATGGTTTTCCCTTCTTTTCTACTACATCTTTTATGCTTTGCCAATCAATCTTTGTCACTCCTTACAAGGGTCTGCATTGTCATTTGTACCCAATTTGGGGGAGAGGCATGGAACTACCTGTTGTGTTGAACAAACACTTTAATTTTTAGCTAAAATTGCCCATCGAGATGTCCTTAGACTACCAGAGATTCAACAGCCTATTCATGGAAGCCCAAAAGTGGGCTCAAGAATTAGATGAGTAGGTGGTACCGATTGAGAAAGCCAGTCGTGATGATGTTGTACAGATCATGGTCGATGTGCTTTTCCAGATCAGAGAAAGCTACGACATCTCCAAATTTCTCACTGCTTTGAAACTTTAAGGATAGTTAGTCATTTCACTCCTGCAATTCCCTGTTGAGGGGGAAGATTTATATGATGAAGTCATTGAGGTTATGGAGTGAATTGATTACGGATGATAGGAAGACGTCATCGTCACTGAATGGGGGAATCACCTTGATAGTTCAGACGAGGAAACTAATCATAAAGAATCTAGTTCATTTGTCAGTCTGTGTGGAATGATCTCCTTTGAGCATTTATTAGGAGCACTGTTCTAAAAAACCCGCCTAGGCTTAAGGCTTGGGAGAAACGCCTCGCCTTACGCTTTTCACGCCTTATTCTTGATAAAACCCTTAAGGCGCACTTTTTTCTAAAAATAACAATGCTTCAGTGAAACGATGTCGCCTTTTAGAGAATTTCTGTACAAACCGGACCATTATCTCATCCAAAATAATCAAATAGTATTTTAATTTGCATATATTCAGACATATTTTTATGATATGTGAAATTTTTGTATTTTAATAGCCTTGTTATGGTTAAAAAATATTAAAATATATTAAGAAGGCCTAAACGTCTTTTCACGCCTTTTTACGCCTAGGCCCGCCTAGGCTTCTAAGGCTTAAGGCTTGGCCTCTACGCCTCAATCACGCCCCGCGTTTTTTAGAACCTTGATTAGGAGAAATCATCAAGTGGTCCAGTCATCCCGAGATAGATGAAGCCATGGGGTTCTTATTTTTTCCCACCTCGGTAAACCACATGAACAGATCAGGGTGATACTATAAAGACCCAAGTCTTCATTCACTAGGGGTGGATGACGAAAAGGGAGTTACCGAAGAGCTCCTAATACCAGAAATAACCAATGAAGAAAGCAAAGTCCTTTAATAGGTCAAGAAAATCAAAGCCAATATAACCATATGGAGACTCTTCATGTCATCCCAACTACACCAAAATGCCTTTATAAAGATCCTCATAGTACCCATAATTTCTCCCTCTACTACTCCCAAAGAAGACCCAAATATGGTTATCCTTATCCTCTAATAGACTCCTCTCTTTTTTCAAAGAAAAAATCTTGATGTTTGGCCATGATCACAACTATGCTCTCAATATCTCCATCGAAGTCTTAGAAAATATAGTCCCACTATCACTTTTAAATAATGAATTTGCTCTTAATGTCTATCTGCTCAGAACCTTCAACAGTTTGGGATTGAAAGTCAGTGATATCATTCCCACCTCTATCACCGTGTGTGCTTATGATAAAACTCGCCGAGAAGTAATAAGATCCATAAAACTCATATTATCAATCCTCTGGTAGAATTTCAAGTCATCAACATACCTGATTACCTCAACCTGCTCCACAGTCGCCTTTAGCTCCACAGCATTTAAGGAGTATCATCTTCTCTCCATCAGAAATTGAAGTTATTTGCTAAAGGTTAGGTCATGGCCATTGTCGGGGATGATAATAGTTCAAACAGTGACAGTACCAGCAATCTAGTATTAGAGATTTAACATGGGGCCAATGGCATGCACCTCTCCAGTTTCAGGATTAATCCACTCCCCATCCAAGTAGAGGATAACTTCAAAAATCTAGTCTGCCCAGAGCATAGACCTCACGACAACATTGATGTAATTTAGAAGCTCAAAATAGGGCTAGGAAGACACCAATAAGTAATCATTGAGCCTACAGTCCTAAAAGAGGCCTTTTCCCCATGTTGCCTAGGTTACCAACCTTCACCAGCGAAACTCAAAACACTCTGTATAACCAGATAAAAAAAAGCTTAGAGAATGAAAAGACTCTTTCAGGAGACTCTCTAAATGGAAGGTTTATTAAGGAGGGCTAAGACTTCCCCTTTTGTGGATTCTCAGAACCATGGTATGATCATGTCGTTAAAAAGATCTTCTTTCAAGGCAGTTACACCTGGAACGAAGACTATTAACATGAGGTGAAACCTCTCACTGATCAAACCATTATAATAACTAAAGGATGTGAGGAAAGCGACTTTAAAAAATCCTTCGACATACAGACACTAAGGTTGAGTCTCTGCATGATTCTCTCAGATGCTCCACCGTCAAACCCGTCTACTCATATACCTCTCCTTAACTAGAATGTTGTCCCAGTTCAGCTAACAAAAATGCAACCCAACCCTGATGTTTATCCTATTCACATCTCTTCACATATTCCTTTTTTTCCTTTTCTTGATATGAAAGTAACTGAGACCTCTTTTGACGAGGTTCCCAATGCTATTTTTCCTAAAAATGAAATAAACAAGGATTTTGAGTATCTTGTTGTGCCTTAAATTAATTGTGTTGATTCTAAACAAATATTTAATGATGATAACTTTGGAAATGAGCAATTCTTAACCGATCACAATAAGGAAAAAATAAACAACATAATTGCGTTCAAATTAATAATGACGAGACTATTATTATTAACCTCGATTTTAGTAGCCACCATCGTGGGATTAGGATATGGGTTACCCTTAACGAGTATGAACATTCAAAATTTGAACAGCTACTGAAAAAGTTCGTAGATGCCTTTGCATGGTCTTATGACGACATGCCTGGCATTAGCCCAAAGATAGCTCAGCATGAAATCCCGACATTCCCAGAATGCAAACATGTCAAGCAAAAGTTGAGAAAACTCCAAATGAAATGGTCACTTAAATTCAAAGAAGAGGTAATCAAACAGCTGAATGTGGGTTTCATTCGTGTGGTCGAATATCCTACATGCCTTGCGAATATCGTCCACCTGCCAAAGTTAGGAGGAAAGGTCCACATGTGTGTCGATTATCGGGATTTGAACAAAGCATACCCGAAGGACAATTACCCATTACCCAACATCGACAGGATCGTATACAACACGACCATCCATGCCCTCAAATCATGTGTTGACGGATTTCTCAAATATAACCAAATCAAGATGCACCCTAACCATCCGAAGAAAAACGTCTACATTACCCAATGGGGAACGTTTTGCTACACCGCCATGCCATTTAAACTCAAAAATGCTAGTGCTACCTACCAAAGGGCTGCCAGATCCATTATTTACGACTTTATTCATAAATAGGTCAAAATTTATGTAGACAACAGGATTATCAAATCTAGATTTGGGAAGGTTATATTCCCACCCTTTGAAAATTCTTTGACCATCTACGGCAGTACCAGATGCAACTAGATCCACAAAAGTACATTTTCATTGTCAAGAAAGGAAAACTCTTGGGGTCCATGGTCAGTGAGAGAGGAATTAAAGTGGATCCTGCTAAATTGAAAGCCATACTCGACATGCCACCACCCCAAATGGAGAAGGAAGTCGGAAGATTCCTATAAAAATTACAATACATTAGTCGATTCATTAGCCATCTAACCTCCGGCTGCGAACTTATTTTAAACTTCTCCGAAAGGGTTCAACTAAAGTATGGAACAAGGTCTTCTAATAAGCCTTTGAGAAAATCAAGCGATGCTTCACCCAACCTCCGGTTCTCATGCCTCCTAGCCAGGTTTTCCCCTCCTCTTATACTTGACCATCACGGATATCGCATCAGTGGCTTTGGTAGCCCAATATATTGAATAAACTCATAAGGAAAGATCCATCTACTACGCCAGTCAGAAACTGTCAGGTACAAAGTCAACTACACTGCTTTGGAGAAAGCATGTGTCGCCCTAGTCTAGGTTACACAGAAGTTACAACATTACATGCTTTCCTTTCTCATCAGACTAGTATCCCAAATGGATCCCATCAAATTCCTGCTAGAAAAAATTGCTATTTCAAGACGACTGGATCGCTAGTTGAAGTTTCTAGCCAAATTTGACATTATGTCATCACGCAGAAAGCCGAGAAGGGGAGGACCATCTCCGACTACCTTGCTGACTACCCCATGAAAGGATCTGATGTTTAGGTCTTTGAATTCTCAGATGAAGAAATTCTCTCTAACTCTCAAGAGGACCTTAGATGGAAGATTTTCTTTGATGGACCTGGCAATAAAAAGGATATAACATTAGGGTACACCTGATTGCCCATGATGACTCTCACACCCCCATTGCCATCAAATTAAACTTCCCTTATACCACCAACATGGCTGAATATGAGGCATACATCGTAGGCCTCAAGATTGCCTTTGAAAAAGGAATTCGACACCTGGGCCTTTATGGAGACTCTGCCCTCATCGTTGGCTAAATCCTCAAAAAATGGAAAGTCAAAGACGAAAAGATCCTACCCTTCCATGCCCACCTAGAAGAGTTGGCATCCCAATTTAAAGATGTCACATTCCACTACCTTCCTCGTGTAGAGAATAGTCTAGTTGATGCCCTTGTAACCCTGGCCTCCATGGTTGACATGCCCGAGGGCATAATAATGGCCTTATTCCTAATTTAGAAACAGGTTATGCCCACCCCCTACTACCACATTGAGCTCGTTACCGAAGAAGATCCCGAAATGTCCAAGTTTTGGTACTATGATATTTGGGGCCTCCTCAAAAATGGTAGGTATCCTCGAGATGAAGATAAGAAAGATCGTGTGACCCTTCACAAATTTGTTGCCCTGTACATCATCTGCGATAAAGTGATTTTTAAGAGAAACTTCAATGGAGCCCATTTGCATTATATAGCAGGGGTTAATATTGAAAGAAATATGTAGAAGATTCATTATGGGGAATACAGACCCCACATGAAAGGTCATATGCTTGAGAAAATGATCATTCGCTAAGGGTATCATTGGACCACCATAGATCAAGATTGCACTGCCTATGTCTGAAGATGCCTCCACTGACAACAGTTTTCCAATCTCCAAAACTTACCTCCTCGAGAATTATACAACATGGCCTCTCCTTAAACCTTCTCCACTTAGAGCATAGACATCATAAGGAAGGTAACTCACAAAGCTTCTAATGGATGGAGTTCATTATGGTCGCCACTGACTACTTCACTAAATTGGTGGAAGCCGAGTCATACGCAGTGTTGAATGCCAAGAAAGTTGCCAAGTTTATCAGAAAGAACATCATTTGCCGATACGGGATTCCCCATGAGTTAATATTAGATAATAGAATCCACTTCGAAGATGAGGCCATAAAACTAGGAGACGAGTATGGGATTTAGAGACACAAATCTTCTCCCTACCGACCCCAAACCAATGGTGTTGTGGAAGCCACTAACAAAAGACTCAAAACCATTATCAACAAGATGATCGAAAGCTACAGAATTTGGGTCGATCGAATCCCATACGCACTTAAGGGCTATCGCACTTCAATAAGAACGCCTATTGGGACTACCTTGTATTTTCTAGTATACGACATGCAAGCAGTCCTACCCGTTGAGCTAGACATACCTTCCTTACCCATCATGCTCGAAAGTAGGGTTAGCGAAGAATATTGGCATTAGAGCCGCTTTGATGAACTATCACTCCTAGATGAAAAGAGACTTAAAGCTTTATACCACATACAGAGGTATCATCACCAGATAGTGTGATTACTCAACCAAACAGTCAATGACCATGGTGTCCAGGTAGGTGACCTGGCCCTCAAAGAGATCATAGAATCCATTTGGGACCCCAGAGGGAAAGTTAAACAAAATTAGAATGGCCCTCACATCGTGAAGAAAATTCTTTCAGATGGTGCCACTATACTCACAGACCTTGACGAAGAGGAGATTGCACGCCTAGACAATCTGGACCGTCTCAAGAAATTCTACCCTTAGTCTGAATTCTCAGCGCGCTACATCTCCTCTTATCCCTCTTCCATTAAAAAATATATTCATTTACTCGACCCAAAACTACATGGGACCTGATCCTCTCAGAGAAATTCTTTTCAAAATAAAGCTCACAAATTTTCAAAACCCTCAGAGGCACGTAGGGATCCCATGCAACACACATGGGTGCAGTCCTTTGTTCTTTACAAAATCTTATTCCTTTCTAATTCTTGATAATGGTGGTCCATCATATCATTTATGTGAACAATATGTATTCCTTAGCAATTGGTATAGATTGTTCAAATCCAAAACTCATCAAGAAAATAAAATAAAATATAATCAAAATCATTTTTATTTCAATCAAAGGAAACATCACAGTTAAATGAAGTATCAGTGAAGGGAGTCAAGCAGACCACCCCCTCCCACTAACAAAACCATCCTATGAAACGTACCGAGTTCCAACCATCTTCATAAAAATTACCTCTATCCTTATAGAAAAACCCAAATTACCCAAATCATAAAGTTTCCCCTGCATCATAGATGTTACCTCCAGTTACACAGATGTTGCCCTCAACAAGACGGCCCAGCCTCATCATCATTTCCTTCCCTTTAAGGTCCCCAAGTCTCCCACTTATGATTAATATTATGCATGCTCTCCATGCACCGATATGCCTTGACGAGTTTGGACAAAATCATAATACCCTCCTCCATGGTGTTAAAGGCAACCAGCCACCTTTACCCAATCACTTCCTCTATAGTTTTCCCCACTAGCTTCCACAACCACTTCAGGTACTCCACAGACACATACCATAACCCTCCCACAAATAATAATGGACAGGTAGACAGCCGACAGCGTTGCCACAAGGATCGTAGTATCATCCGCAAAGATTCAGTCACTAGGAAATAGTTCGTTATGCGAGGAGGCGCCATTTGTTCCCACCTCACTTGGAGCAGGAGACATTAAGGGAAATAGAGGGAATTTTATCAGAGGCCAACCAACTGTGCATCTCGATACTCTCCCAGATGCAAAATAGGCTACAAGTCCCCCCATCATGGCACCAACCAACAAAAATACTGGGCTTCGGGCTCCACAAACAACTTGACCCAGTTCTATGTTAAAGGGACGAATCTAAAGAAAGGTTGAAAAAAAATTAGGCACACTCGACAAGGTATACTCAGGAGGGGATTCCAAGCGAAACCTCTCTGTAAGACACATAAACAACATCATCGGGCTCCCCCTTAAAAAATTGAAATGACCCACTTTCCAAGCATCAAGACCCTTCAAGATGTTCATCAACACCACCGTTGCAGGACTACAGCGACAAGACATTCACGTCACTATTGTGGCCACTTGGGGATCAGTCATCAACTACCTTGTCACCAGTAATAGGCTCACAGTCAGGCTCAAAGAAATATCTTCAACAAAACCAGCATCAACATAGTCCCTCTGACGCACCGAGTGCATAATCACAGTAAGAGAAATGGTCCCTCCTTAAACTAATGGTCGAGCCGCTAAAGGGAAAATATGGAGCAACTCAGCCAGAGACACCAAAGGAGAATGGGAAAAATCAGACATAGACGCCACAACACTGGGGCTGACCCCAGTATTTTTTAGAAATCCTCATAGGTAGGACAGGCCTCATCTAGACCAAAACGGAAGACATGATCCTCGGGGTATAAAAATTATACCACCATCGCCAGTAAATTTTAGTCTATACCCCAATTGCGTTATAAAGAAATTTGATGTAAGCTGAAAGTGTCATAGTCAATATTGTAAAGGCACATGGACTCTAAATCTTAGAGATAAGAAGATAATTCTTCATACATCAAAAGACCCATTTGGAGAAAAGAGAAGGAAGACATGAGAGAGGAAATATGGATGTTAGTCAAAAGAACACATCCCTTAACTCTCCTTTTATACCCAAAAATCCTTGCAAAAAATAATCCTTCCAGAATCCCATTTAACTCTCTGCCCTACAGAGTACCATAACTATGTAGAAAAGTGGAATCAAAGATTAGGAGTGATTTGGCTTGACCTTCATGATAATACGCAGGTCAAGGGGTATGTCGATCAGTAACCTCCTATTTTTATAAAGATTCCATGTTTCCTTTTTTCCCTAAATCAATTTCCAAAAATGTTTACTTCGGAAAAGTTAGCCCTCGGGTTATTCTTTTTTTACTCCTCTTTTCAAAAAATAAACATTTTCCCTTACATTTTCATATTTATTTCTGTCATTGCATAAAATAAAATAATCTAAGTAGAAAACTAAAAGTTCATATAAGACAAGCCACTAAATAAAGAGAAATATGCCAAAAAAGAAATGCATATTTTTCATATTTATTCTTGGCTCGCATGATTACATTTTGTAGGTATAAAGAAAAAAGAAAAAAATACAATGGAACTTCACTCGAACCCTTAACCATCCCCTCAATCTCTCAGCCCCCGTGGCACACACGCTTTCTTCTGCAACGAGCGGTACACCATCCACTCCCAGAATGGAAGATCTAGTCTGAGGTGGCAGATGGAACCAAGAAGGAAGGTGACGACTTCTTTATATTGTCAGATATGGAGGCCATCCAGTCCTTGATATCCCACGGCCAATTCGTGGGCCCCCCACATACTGCAAAGAAAAAAGAAAAAAAGCAACAAGAGGTAAGCAAGTCAGTAAAGAGCCATAAAAGTATAGCAGGAAAATCGAAAATGAAAGATAAAAAAGAAAAGTATACCTTAGGCCTGAGGGCCTCATCACTAATCCCCATTAGCCCAAACACCGAAGCAAAAGGACGGTATGGCACACTCAATGACTCCCCTCTACTTAATAAAAAATTATAAGAAAGAGGGGTGACCTGATGAGTCGAGCCTCATCTGTCATCGTCAATGTACCACCACTAGTGCTACATGTCGATACCACCGGCACACTAGTACCTCTCTCTAAAGTAGTAGCAAGAGGCGTCATATTTTTCACGTCATAAATGGAGGAGGGCATCAACCACCAGATCATAAAATCCATATAATCGTAACTAGCCGCCGTATCTGTGTAACGTATTTAGGGCTCGCCTATCACCATTGTCGCCCTAGCATCATTTGACATCTCCGTCACATGATTCATATACATCGCGGGCGCCATGGTGGGACTACCACCTCCTCCTTAACTATATGTCTCACCACTCTCTCCCCTACGTACCAGATGTACCTGAACTCATGCATCATCAGTCGTTGTATCTGCACGTACATGCCAGTAACACTCGTGTCCCGCGGAGGAACTCCCAAAGGGTAGAAGATCACCTGGAATCCCCAACAGAGAATCAATATCTACTCATAAATAAAGACACCAAGAAAAACTAAAAAAATGGATAAAGGTTAACTTTCGCATGTCCTTTAGGGATAAGGACTGGTTGGACCTTCGGTTGGACTTTTTCCATCAGAACATCCAACATAAGTCCCCCAAATCATCATCCTTCAAGGCCATTAATTCGGCATTGTGCCCAATCACCTCATAGAACCACATTTGCAAAAGATAGAAATTAGCAAAAATAATAAAAGAGGACTGCAAGGAAATGCACAAACATGAAATAAATCCAGAATTACCTCCAGAAGATACGTGGCCCCTATAAAGGTATATCGGTAGCATTAGGGGTGTGTTTCGGATGGATCGGATCGGAATAGGGGTGTTCGGAAAAAAATCCAAAATTTTTGAAATTTTAAAATCCTTTCCAATTAAAAAAAAAATCGAAAAATCATTTTTTTCCTATTCGGAATATTGGAAAATTTCAAAAATTTATTATTCGTAAAAATATCGGAAATGTAATTTTTTAAAAGGATATTTTTAAGTCAAACACTCCACTTTACATCACCTACGCAATTAACTACTGAGCTACGTGAATGACAAGGCTATGCATCTCATACCATTTCAAAAATGCAATAAACTACACCGCTATGCAACTCATACCATTTTGGAGAAAGATCAATCAAGGCTTGACTACGATATTAAGAAACTACAAAAGTATGTGAATGAAAAAAACTACTGTTTACCTACTTAAAATAAGGAAATGCAAGAAAGGTTAACAGCTGTAGCAGAGCCTCTGCATCAGTATTTCATTTCAGATACAAAAAATGAACAAAAAGAAGATAATGGAAACTTAATATAAATCATCATTGGAATCTAAATTCGCATAACAATTGAATATAATTTCGGATGTTGTCTTTCAATTTAGGGTTAGTGTGATGTAGAAGGTTAATATATATGGGTATATATTAATGGTTGAGATGGTTTTGAATGGAGGGTCAAGATTAAACTAATAAATAATAAATATTATATATAAATAAGGGTAGTAAAAATGTATTAAAATTAACAAATATATTATTATTTTGGAAAATATTTTGGATGGATTGGATCGGCGTGATATCGAAAAATTCGGAACCCATATAAGATTTCCAATTCCATTCCAAAAAAAATTCAAAAAATTCGAAATCGGAAAATTCAAAAATCGACAAATTAAATTGCGCCAAAATTGGAAAAACTCGAATCGAAAAACAAAAAATTCGAAAGTTCAGAAATTACT
Source organism: Sambucus nigra (assembly GCA_949130495.1). NCBI lineage: Eukaryota > Viridiplantae > Streptophyta > Magnoliopsida > Dipsacales > Adoxaceae > Sambucus > Sambucus nigra. Next base: position 90,786,114 of record OX422216.1, on the reverse strand, counting down.
GACACCCTTGGGAACATCGATTACATAGGTCGTCAAAAATATTCCTCAAATACGGTAAGAACCAAAGATGGACAACATGGTCGCTCATTGCCGTCAAGAAACCCCCAAGCATAAGCAAAATAAACAGACGGGTTGTCTATCTCAACTGCTTCCCGTCCACGACATCCACCCTTATCCTTAATAAAGACTTCTTTAACTCAAAAATTTGGATAGAATCCCTCAAAACGATTCAACCCACATCTTCGAAAGCAACCTGCACTGCCCCAGCGTAACCCTTAGCATACGGTCCACCACGATCTGGAACCCCTCATAATCCAACTCCATCAGCTGCTGGACATCGATGGGAAGAACGATCATCTCCATGAACCCAAGATGGAATGCGTGGGTAGTATCCCACTATCTCTTCTTAAGCACCGTAGTAGAATGCGCGTCTCATCCAAAGCCTTCGCCAATGGCCTAAACCCGTCATACGATACCATCTAAGGTACAACCCCAGGGAACTTCTCCCAAACATCCTTCAACCCGGTCGTCCTCCGGGACCGAATGCTCGAAGGAGCTATGTCAGTCTAAAAGAAACCAAAAGAAAACCCTTCATTGGCGCAAGAAGAGAAAAAGAAAAAATAATTAGAAAACCAAAAGCCCTTATACTTACATAGCCACTAGGGTTTTTCACCCTGTCGATCAATGGTGCAAAGGTTCGCACAAAAAAATCCACTTATCAGTAATTTGCTCGAATGAGTCAAAGGCATTCTCATATCTTAGCGCAAGGGGCACCTAAGACTACTAATCTAGGCCAGCCCAATCATCAACCACCAGCCACTAGTTTTTATGAATATCACCTAAAGTGCTAGCCATTTGGAATCTTGAAGAATAAAAGACTTAGAGATAAATATTAGAGAGAGAAAGCAAGAAATTTAATTACTCGAAGGTGTGAAAAATGAAGATGGGTCGCCCCCTTTATATAGAAAGTTAAGGGGCCTACCGATCAGCAAACCCGTGCCCATTTCGATCGGTCGTTGCCTTTTTCTCTTCCTAGAGAATCCCAAGAGTCCGTGCCATATATCAATTGTCACCCCCAAGACCTTCCTATCGATAGTTCCTCCATATTTCATCCCGAAAATGTCTAAAAAATCAAAAAATTCCCAAAAATCCTTGAAAAATATTTTAACCTTATTTTGTTCCAAGAAAATAATTTCGGAACACCAAAATCGTTTACAAATTTGAAAATCCCCATCAATATTCACTTACACTGTCATTATCAACATATTCTCCAATAAAACCAATGACGTGCTCACATCCAAGTCTACTGCAATTCCTCAGTAGGAACCATAAACCTACACATTCCCCCTAGGGAATTTCAAGTCAACCCATTCCCCAGCAAAACCAAAAGTATGCCTAAGCCAAAATCATTCATGCTTTCCCCAACAGAGCTATCCCCCTCCAAACTACAACTTTAGATCCTCATAATCGATCATCACAACTTTAGGTCTTCAGAATTTACCTCTCCTCGCAAAATTAATCATCATAACTTTAGGTCCTCATAATCGACCACGTCCCATAGAATCGATTGTCACAACTTAAGGTCCTCATAATTGACCACGACCCACATAATCGATCGTCCTAACTTAAGGTCCTCAGAATTGACCTAGATCCACGGAATCGGTCATCAGAACTCAAGGTCCTCAAAATTAACCCCGACCCACAGAATCAGTCATCAGAACTCAAGGTCCTCAGAATTAACCTCAACCCGTAGAATCGATCGTTCCAACTTTATATCCTCATAATTTATCTCGACCCCTATAATCGATCGTCTTAAATTTAGATCCTTATAATTGACCTCGGGCATCAGAATCGGTTGTCCCAACTTTAGGTCCTCAGAATTAACCTCGACCCTTAGAATCGATCATCCCAACTTTAGGTCCTCATAATTGACCTCAGCTCACAGAATCGATCGTCATAACTTAAGGGCCTCAGAATTAGCCTTGGCCTGTAGAGTTGGTCATCCCAACCTTAGGTCCTCGTATATGACCTCGACCCCCAGAATCGATCATTTTCACTTTAGGACCTCAGAATTGACCTTGACCGCTGAATCAATCCCTACACTCCTTAGGTTCGTAGAATTGACCTTGACCTTATGAATTAGCCATCCTCATCCTCTAGGTCCGCAGAAATAACCTCAATCCTCTTCCCCAACATCGTTGTGGTGTCTATCACTCAAAGGACTTCACTTATTCCAAGCTCTCCTATTAAGGGGCTCTCTATCGACACCCCATCCTAGGACCCCACTAAGCACCTCCTTAGGTCCGTAGCACTAACTCGTTCACCATAAACCATAAGTCATACTTCGAGTACTGATTCGGAGGCCACTAGGACCCATTTGACTCCATTTAACTCCCCTGCTCAATATAAATCTCTGTGAATCTTTAAAGCGCTCTAAATTTTCTTTCCAACGGCCCATCCCGTGTGCCAATTAAACTTACGGTCCGGACAAACGGTCCATTTTACCAAGAAAACTGATCTAAAAGCCACTGAGCCCCTTTTGACTCCATCCAATTCTTTAACTTGACAAATATCAATCAATCATCTAAGATCTCTTAATCCTCTTTCCAACGGTCAATCCCATGTGGGAACCAGCCTTACGGTTCGGATGAACGTCCCATTTTACTCCGAAGGGCCATCTGGCACTTTCAGGACCCATTTAACCTTGGTTTACTCTTTGAACCGAATGAAGCTGAATGAAATCTTAAAAGTCACTAAATACCCTTTCCAACATTTGCCCCGTGCGTGAATCATCCTTACGATTTGGACGAATAATCCATTTTCCTTAAAAAAATCTCCTATCTAGAGACCATTAGGGCTTTCGAGCCCCGTTTAATTTCAGTTAACTACTAGACCCAAGAGGGGCTCAGTCGATTCTTAAAGGTCTCTATAATACCCTTTCTAACGGGTCATCCTATGCATGATTCGGACATTTTATGCCCAGTTTTTTGAAAAACTTGTCCTGGACTGCCAATAGGAACCCCAGGGATCATGCCTATACCGATAGACAGGCCAAGACCCAGCCAATCAGCATGCTCTTTGTCCCTATAAATATAGGCCATAACCTCACTTCAAAAACAACACTCCACTCTCAGCAAGTCAGAGAAAATTCTCTCGAATTCAGAGTTGTTACCTTTCCTTCAAAACTCGTTTTTCCACATTCCCTTCCATCACTTTCTTACCTCACTTGGTAATTCCCCCACCTCTCCATATCACTTTCATATAATTACAAAACCATCATATCTACATATCAAGGTCAATATCAAGCATTCATAAAGAGGTCAAATTATCCATTCCTTTCTCTAATTCTTCAATTTTAGTGTTATTTACATTATTTCTACTTTAGTAGTTTTGTTCCATTACATCACATCCATTAATCTCTAAGTTTTATTAGTATTATTCTCACATAATCTATTTTAAATTAAAAAAAAAGAAAGAAAAGAAAACGTGGGTTTATCCATAAATCCCAAAAGCGGAAATCTATTTCACACTCTCACTCTTAAAAGCACGTTTTCTCTCTACACACACACACACATAAGATAAATCCCCCATTTGGATTTATGAATCAAACCCCACCCTATGATATCTTCGAACTACGTGAACTTTGAATCCCTTTGGGCTATGTAAGCGTCTTGGACCAATCCTGAGATTCGATTCCTCCTTTATACATGTTTATATGTTTCTTTCATATATATATATACCTTATATTCTTACATGCTTGTGTTTTGTCTGATACACACACTCGCTCTTCTATCGCGACTTGTCATTCGTCAAACACTCATATTATATTTTGAATTTTTTTATGGAACATTTTGAAGGATGAATTCACTCCATAAACCATAAGTCATACTTCGAGTAGTGATCTGGAGGCCATTGGGTGATCTTGAGCCCCGTTTGACTCCGATCAACTCTCCCTCTCCAGAAAAAGGTCAACGAATCTTGGAAAGGCTCCGAATCCCCTTTCCAATGATATGTCCCATATGCAAATCGGACTTACAGTCCAGATGAACGGTCTATTTTACCTAAAAAATTGATCTAGAAGCCACCGGGTGCTCATGAGCCCCATTTCACTTCGGTTAACTCTCCATCTTGAGAGAATATCAATCAATCATCAAAGGGCTCTAAATCCTCTTTCCAACGGTCCATCCCGTGCACGAATCAGCCTTACGGTTCGGATGAACAACCCATTTTACTCTAAAGGGTCATCGGGTGCTTCCGGGGCCCATTAAACTTTGGTAAACTCTCCGAACCGAATGAACTTGAATGAAATCTTAAATTACACTGAATATCCTTTCCAATAGCCTACCCCGTGCACAAATTGGCCTTATGGTTCAGATAAATGATCCATTTTCCTCTGAAAACCTCCCATCTAGAGACCATCACGCTTTTGAGCCCTGTTTGACTTTGGTCAACTATCGGACCCAAGAGTGGCACAATGGATTATTAGAGGTCTCTGAATACCCTTTATAATTGCCCACCCCATGCATTATTCGAACTTAAACTTTACATTTATGCTCATTTTTTAAAAAACCTATCGTAGACTACCTATAGGCACCCTAGGGGCCCTGCCTATCGGTAGTGTGCATGAAGTGCTATGCATACAGACAGGCCAAGACCCCTGTCGATCGGCACTCCCTTTGGCCCCATAAATAGACCTCACTTCAAAAATAACACTCAGAAAACCTTGAACACCCTTCTCAGCAAGTCGAAGAACATTCTCTCGAATTCAGAATTGTTCCCTTTCCTAAAAAAACTCATTTTTCCACATTTCCTCCCATCACTTTCGTACCTCACTTGGTAATTCCCCAACCTCTCCATACCACTTTCATACCATTATAAGGCCAGCATATATACATCTCAAGGTCAACATCAAGCATTCATAAAGAGTCAAATTCTCCATCATTTTCTCTAATTCTTCCATTCTAGTGTTATTTACTTTATTTCTACTTTAGTATTTTTTTCCATTACATCACATCCATTAATATCTACTTTTTATTAGTAGTATTTTCACATAATCTATTTTCATTAAAAAAATCCAAAAAGAGGAAAAAGATAGTTTATCCATAAATTCCAAAAGAGGGATTTCCATTTCACACTCTTACTCTTAAAAGCACATTTTCCCTACACACACATTAGAGAAATCCCCCATTTGGATTCATAGATTAAACCTCACCCTATGATATCTTTTAAGTACGTTGACTTTGATGCCCTTTGGGATACCTAGGCATCATGGCGCGTGCGCATGCGGGGTTGGCGACTCTATCTCTTCACATTAGCCCCCACATTAATAATAATCGAGCACCCCGATAGAGGGCACAACCCCTCATGCGCACGCGCCAGATGGAATTCGAAAGCACCGAGTTGGCTACAGTGAGCATATGTTATTTTACTGAGAACTGCACAACATGAAATATCATCATGCAAGGTATGATATTAGTGTTTAACATTGGTTAAGGCATTGTTTATTTTCTATCATCAAATTCATTTATTTATAGTTCACTTTCCTTTGGTTTTAGATGAAAGGTGGAATACCTTTACCCTCATATCTTTTTGGGTCTCCTAGTTGGTGGTGCATGTGTTTAAATAGAGTTTGTAGGGCTTATGCTATATTTTTTAGGGAATATGTCCTCATATATGAATTGATCATCATGAACATGGATGTATTTGCGATAATATTGGGAATGGATTGGCTTTGTACTACCATAATTGAATTCCATCAGCAAAACATATATGTGTTGCTTCTGGATGGCTCCCGGTACTATTTTAATAGTGAACATATTGTTGATTACCCATACAAGTATGTTAATGTTAATGAATAGGAAAATTATTTTAGCTAGTGTCTTAGGGCACTTCACTAATATCAATTCCAGCACACTATTTGGTTTCAGGAGAGCTTAGGGAGATTAAGGTAAAATTAAAATACTTGTTGAGTAAGAGTTATATTCGACCTAGTGTATTTCCTTGGTGAACGTGTATATTTTCTATGAATTTTCATTGACTATCATCAGTTTAATTGTGCCTCTAGAAAGAATAAAGATCCATTGCCAAGAATAAATGACATTTTTAATCAATATCGAGGTTTAACAAGATTTTCTATATTTGACTCCATTATGGATATCATCATCTTTGAGTTGGTGAGGAATACATCCACAAGATAACATTTTGTACTCATTACGAGAATTTTGAGTTCTTAGTCATGCCCTTCGAGTTGACTAATTTCCCTTTCAACCATAATTCGATTTGTTTAACATCGTATTTATGGATAAAATTTTGATATACTCAACATCCAATGTGGATCACGAGGAATGCCAATGAATATCTTGAAAAATACTCAAGGAGAATAAGTTTTATGCAAAAGTCAGCTCATGTGAGTTCATGATGGAGGAAGTTTATCTCTTAAGTCATGTTGTATCAGGATAAGGGATCTTCATTAATTATAAAAAAGGTTGAGGTTGAGGTTGTGTTAAGTTGAGAACGTTCAAAGAGTGTCATAGAGATCAGGAGATTTTTAGGTTCAGTTTACTACTATCGCTGTTTTTTTTTAATATTTTTCTCGAATAACCTTGTCCCTAACTCGACCTACTAAAAAAAAAATCAGATTTGAGTGGTGCGAGGAGCGTGAGGAAACTTCCACAACATAAAAGCGTGATTAACAAAAACACTTATTATTTCTCTGATACTGTGGAAGGGGATATGTAGTTTACTGTGACACATCATGATCATGACTTGGTTCATTTTTAATGCAAGAAAAGCAAGTGGTATAATATGTTGCGCTAAAGCAAGACTATCTCTAGCGACCTAGACTACAAAACTCACTCAGGAACTTTATCAAACACTTGGTGTGCGAAAAAAACACCAAAGACCTTGTTCCCAAAATGAACTAGTGTGCAAACTCCCAATCAATTCAACCAAACATCAATGAAGAGACAATAAGAGCATACAAGCAACAAATAATAAAAGCAACAAAAATGATATACCATGGTTCACCCAAATTTGGGATACATCCACCAATGAGGATTTCTTCTTTCTATAGATAAATGGAGGAACCCAAAGGGTATACACACACACACACAATTTATCTCTCTTAGAAAGTCACTCACAACTTCACAAGAACTCACCTCTCAAATGGAGCTCTACCTCTCTTTATCTTTGATAACTCTCAAAATAGCTCTCAAACTTATCCTCTCCCAAAACCTAGAAATAACACTTGTATTTATAGATTCGAGCCAAAATGGCAAATTTGTAAATAAACCAAAAGTGAAAAATAGGAGAGCTAAAACCAACAAACTCCACCTTGGTGATCCTGATGATCCAACTAATCTCTAGAATACTGAAATTAAACCCGCTTGAAGATTGTCCCACCATCTACCAAGATAATGAGATTACCCCAGGCGATCGTCACGATACAACTGAACTCGAAATACAAACATCGAATCCGCTCCAAGATCATCAGGACATCTAGCAAGCCAATACGCTCCACCCGATGCTAAGCCACCCCAAACTTCAACCATGAAGTGAGATATCGCAAGTCTTCACTCCAAGACTACAAACGACTCCAGCCACCGAGGAACCAAGTTATAAAATAAGAACTCCCCTGAATGCTTCCCATATAACCATACGGTGACCCTCGCTCCACTTATAACCCGGTGAGTACATCCCCACACAATACATATATCATACACCTTCTTTACACGAAACATTCAAACACATCAACACCATCTTCCACCTTGAGAAATATCCACGAATGAGAGGGAAAATTCCTCACCTCTCATACCCTCCAAATCTCACCCTCGAAAGATGTACCAAGTCTTTGTCACAAAAAACTCCCGTTTGCAAATGCTCGCAAACAATAACTCATCGGCCCTCCTTGAACTAGCTACACACACCTCGAATCCATCACAGTCCTACACCTCCTCGATTCCAATCAGCCAATGCATGTGTGTAACTAAACCGAGTCAACATCACCCGTTGACCCCGAAGGGGGACTTCGATCCATCCCCTCCACTAGTAGGTATTCTCCCATCACTACCGTCTACTCTCGAAAAGCTAGCACCCAATGTCTCCGTTTTGTTCACAAACGAGACATGCCTCGAACGTTCGATCACTTGTGTACATCGCTTCCCCGTCTTCCTCGAAGTCTGATTTAGACGATACAACCCCTCTCTCTCCTCTCCCCTCGCTAGGACCATACAACCGCGTGTGACTTTCAAGACTCCACCTGCCACCGACACCCGACGACCCTTGGAATCCAAACGGCTAATGGATATCAAATTCTTTCGCAACTTTGGGACATAGGCCACACCACCCAAAGTGCGCTCCACCCCATCGAACATCTTGAGTTTCACCATCTCGACACACTCAACGGTAACCTTCTCGCCGTTATCCAAAGACATGGAACCTTTTCCATTTTTCGTGAAAGTCTCAAAATATTCCCTCTTGGAGCAAACGTGATCCGACGATCTCGAATCTAATATCCAATCATCTTGGGAAAGAGAGTTAACCTTGGAGATTGTGAGAAGTTCTCTAAGTTCATCTTTATAATTCGCACTCACTACCGTTTCCCTTTCGAAATCAACCTTTGCCCTTAACCTTGTCATTCCACAAAGGACATTCTCGAATCATATGACCCCATTCCCAGAACTTGTAGCATTACGGCCCTTTACCACCAACACCCCTCAATCTTGACCTACTACTATCACTAAATCCCCGGTTGGAGTTCCTCCCGTTATTTTTCCCACCTCCGTCTCTCGCCGTAAGGCCTTCATTATGGGAATACCCGTCACCTCCACCTTCATTCTTTCTCATCGTGACATGAGATTGAATATCTTGCACAACCTCATTGCACCGGAGCGTAGACTTCCCAAACATGAGAGTGGTCACAAAATGCTCGTATGAATCAGGTAATGATGCAAGCAACAACAATGCTCGATCCTCATCAATGAATTGAACGTCTATCCGATTCAAGTCATTTATCAAGGCATTAAAAATGTTGACATGCTGCATCATATCCTCACCCTCCTTCATCTCAAGCTTGAAGAGTTTCTTCTTGAGGAACAATTTATTTGACGATGACGTTCCCAAATAAATCTCATCAAGCTTATCCCACATGCCTTTAGTCGTGTTCTCCGCTATCACGTTATTCAACACATCATCCGTGATAAGCATCTCAATACACTAAGCCACTTTTTATCAATGTCAATCCACTCGGCATTGATCATGCCTACTGGTCGTCCCTCTACCCCCAATAAGGCTAATTGCAACCTCTGTTGGACAAGAATGCCTCGCATTCGTCTTTGCCATAACTTAAAATTGATCTTCTCATCAAAAGCCTTCATGTTCGTCTTCACTGAGCCACTCGATCCATAACTCGGATCCCATCTCTTAGAGCCTCCGATCGTAGAGGTTGATTCTCGAGTACTCTTCACATTTTCTGTCATTTGGAACAAAAACAAAAGCTACACCAAAATTGCCAAAATTGATTCAACCTCGAATCAAAATATCGGGCAAACAATGCAACCAAAGCTCTGATACCACTGGTTGCTCTAAAGCAAGACTATCTATAGCGACCAAGAAGATAAAACTCACTCGAAAATGTTATCAAACACTAGGTGTGCGAAAAACACCGAAGACCTTGTTCCCAAAATGAACTAGTGTGCAAACTCCCCATCAATTCAACCAAACATCAATGAAGGGACAATAAGAGCATACAAGCCACAAACAATCAAAGCAACAATAATGATATACAGTGGTTCACCCAAATTTGGGCTATATCCACCTAGGAGGATTTCTTCTTTCTATAGATAAATGGAGGAACCCAAAGGTTATACACACACACAATTTATCTCTCTTAGAAAGTCACTCACAACCTCACAAGAACTCACCTCTCAAATGGAGCTCTACCTCTCTTTAGCTTTGATAACTCTCAAAATAGCTCTCAAACTTGTCCTCTCCCAAAACCTAAAAATAACACTTGTATTTATAGAATTGAACCAAAATGGAAAATTTGTAAGTAAACCAAAAGTGAAAAATAGGAGAGCTAAAACAAACAAACTCCACCTTGATGATCCTAACGATCCAACTAATCTCTAGAATGCTGAAATTGATCCCGCTTGAAGACTTTCCCACCATCTACCAAGATAATGCGATTCCCCCAGGCGATCGTCACGATACAACCGAACTCGGAATACAAACATCGAATCCGCTCGAAGATCATCCCGACATCTAGCAAGCCAATACGCTCCACCCGATGCTAAGCCACCCCAAACTTCAACCATGAAGTGAGATACCGCAAGTCTTCACTCCAAGACTCCAAACGACTCCACCCATCGAGGAACCAAGTTCTAAACTAAGAACTCCACTGAATGCTTCCCATATAACCATACGGTGAAACTCGTTCCTCTTATAACCCGATGAGTACACCCCCACACAATACATATATCATACACCTTCTTTACACGAAACATTCAAACACATCAACACCATCTTCCACCTTGAGAAATAACCACGGATGAGAGGGAAAATTCCTCACCTCTCATACCCTCCAAATCTCACCCTCGAAAGATGTACCAAGTCTTTGTCATGAAAAACTCCCGTTTGCCAATGCTCGCAAACAATAACTCATTGGCCCTCCTTGAACTAGCTACACACACCTCGAATCCATCACAGTCCTACACCTCCTCGATTCCAAGCAGCCAATACATGTGTGCAACTAAATCGAGTCAACATCACCCGTTGGCCCCGGAGGGGGACTTCAATCCATCCCCTCCACTAGTAGGTATTCTCCCATCACTACCGTCTACTCTCGGAAAGCTATCACCCAATGTCTCCATTTTGTTCACAAATGAGACATGCCTCGAACGTTCGATCACTTGTGCACATCGCTTCCCCGTCTTCCTCGAAGTCTGATTTAGACGATACAACCCCTCTCTCTCATCTCCCCTCGCTAGGACCATACAACCGCGTGTGACTTTCAAGACTCCACCCGCCACTGACACCCGACGACCCTTGGAATCCAAACGGCTAATGGATATCAAATTCTTTCGCAACTTTGGAACATAGGCCACACCACCCAAAGTGCGCTCCATCCCATCGAACATCTTGAGTTTCACCATCCTGACACCCTCAACGGCAACCTTCTCGTCGTTAGCCAAAGACATGGAACCTTTTCCATTTTTCGTGAAAGTCTCAAAATATTCCCTCTTGGAGCAAACGTGATCCGACGATCCTGAATCTAATATCCAATCATCTCGGGAAAGAGAGTTAACCTTGGAGATTGTGAGAAGTTCTCTAAGTTCATCTTCATAATTCGCACTCGCTACCGTTTCCCTCTCGGAATCAACCTTGCCCTTAACCTTGTCATTCCACAAAGAACATTCCCGAATCATATGAACCCATTCCCGGCACTTGTAGCATTTCGGCCCTTTACCACCAACACCCCTCGATCTAGACCTACTACCGTCGTTAAATCCCCGGTTGGAGTTCCTCCCACCATTTTTCCCACCTCCGTTTCTCGCCGTAAGGCCTTCATTATGGGAATACCCATCACCTCCATCTTCCTTCTTTCTCATCGTGACATGAGATTGAATATCTTGCACAACCTTACTACACCGGAGCGTAGATTTCCCAAACATGAGAGTGATCACAAATTGCTCGTATGAATCGGGTAATGATGCAAGCAACAACAATGCTCGATCCTCATTAATGAATTGAACGTCTATCTGATTCAAGTCATTTATCAAGGCATTAAAAATGTTGATATGCTTCATCATATCCTTACCCTCCTTCATCTCAAGCTTGAAGAGTTTCTTCTTGAGGAACAATTTATTTGACGATGACTTTCCCAAATAAATATCTTCAAGCTTATCCCACATGCCTTTAGTTGTGGTCTCCGCTATCACGTTATTCAACACATCATCTGTGATAATCATCTCAATACACGAAGCTGCTCTTTGACCAATGTCAATCCACTCGGCATCGGTCATGCCTACCGGTCGTCCCTCTACCCCCAACAATGCTAATTGTAACCTCTGTTGGACAAGAACGCCTCGCATTCGTCTTTGCCATAACTCAAAATTAATCTTCTCATCAAAATCCTTCATGTCCGTCTTCATTGAGCCACTCGATCCATAACTCGGATCTCATCTCTTAGAGCCTCCGATCGTAGAGGTTGATTCTCGAGTACTGCCCACATTTTCCGTCATTTGGAACAAAAATAAAAGCTATGCCAAAATTGCCAAAATTGATTCAACCTCGAATCAAAATATCGGGCAAACAATGCAACCAAAGCTCTGATACCACTTGTTACGCTAAAGCAAGACTATCTCTAGCGACCAAGATGATAAAACTCACTCGAAAATTTTATCAAACACTTGGTGTGCGGAAAACACCGAAGACCTTGTTCCCAAAATGAACTAGTGTGCAAACTCCCCATCAATTCAACCAAACATCAATGAAGAGACAATAAGAGCATACAAGCAACAAACAATCAAAGCAACAATAATGATATACCGTGGTTCACCCAAATTTGGGCTACATCCACCAAGAAATATTTCTTCTTTCTATAGATAAATGGAGGAACTCAAAGGTTATAGACACACACAATTTATCTCTCTTAGAAACTCACTCACAACCTCACAAAAACTCACCTCTCAAATGGAGCTCTACCTCTCTTTAGCTTTTATAACTCTCAAAATAGCTCTCAAACTTGTCCTCTCCCAAAACCTAGAAATAACACTTGTATTTATAGATTTGAACCAAAATGGCAAATTTGTAAATAAACGAAAAGTGAAAAATAGGAGAGCCAAAACCAACAGAATATGCATATCTACGATTGAAGACTCATGAGAGGAACTACCCTACTCATGATTTAGAAATTACTGTAGTGTATCTTCATTGAAGATCTATCAATACTACTTATATGGGGAGAGCTCTAAAGTGTTCTCCAATCATAAGAGTCTTCGTTACATTGTCACCCAACGAGATCTTAAACTATGTCAACGTAGATGGGTTGAGATCGTGAAATATTATGACATCACGCTTCAGTATCACCTGGGCGGAGGCCAACATTGTGGTTGGTGCACTTAGTAGTAAATTAAAAAATTTATTGGTAGCTATGACGTTCCATCATCATAAAATGTTCAATGAACTCTAAAGTTATGAGTTAAAACTAAAGAGGGGAATATAACATGCCTATATATACACAATATGATAGCAATGTCAATCCTACAGTATAATGTTTTGGACATGCAATTGTATGACACTAAACTCATGCACTTTCAGGGAAGACTCCAATGTGGGGAACCATTTTATTATCTTACATTGGATAACATAATGGAGTATTTAGGTATGATTATAGTATCTGCCATCACAGAGCTTCGAAAGGATATTACCATAGAGGTGCACCAATCAAGCCTCAATATCTAACTAGAAGGCACCAAGATGTACCGATTTGTGTTCATGAATCTTGGTGGTTGGGAATAAAGAAACATGTCGCCTTCTTAATCACCAAATGTCATGCCTGTCGGCAAGTTAATGAAGAGCATTAGAAACAACCTTAATTTGTTCATCCACAACCTGCTGCAGAATTTAAATGATAGGCCATCACTACAGACTTTGTTATCGCTCTGCCTCATTTACAAGTGGGACATGATGCAATATGGGTTATTATGGATCGTCTAAAAAAATCCGCACACTTCCATCAGATAAAAATTCAGATAGTGTGATTCAACTAACCAAATTATATATTAGAGAGATACTTCAATTACATGTCATATTGCTATCAATCATTCAAGATAGAGGACCAAAGTTTGTGTCAAGATTCTGGAATATACTACATCAAGAAATCGAAACCAATCTCGACCTCAGCACCATATACCATCCTCTAATGGACAGTCAGTCCGAACAAACCATTCAAATCCCCGAGGATATGTTATAGCATGTGCATTAGACTTTCAATGCAATTGGGTAGATCACCAACCATTAGAAGATTCACCAACAATAAAAGTTAACAAGATAGCATTGGAATGATGCATTTCAAGGCTTTATATGCGACACCTTATCGTTCACGAGTTTGTTGGGGAGAAGTCAGTGAGAAACATCTCACCAAATAAAAAATCATTCAGGAAACGAAGAGAAATCCAGATTATTTATCAATCACTTGGGAAAACTCAAAGTAGACAAAAGAGATACGTGAACAAATGTAGGATATCTTTAGAATTTACAGGGGGGTGGGGTGGGGGGGTGGGGAGGGGGTTACGTTTTCCTTAAAGTTAAGCCTCTATCGGGATTGTGTTACTTTTGTAAGAAGAGAAGTTGGCCCTATTGTACATCGGACCTTTAGAGATCCAAATAGGATTGGCCTTGTGTCATATCTTCTAGAATTACCTCGTCAGCTATGTCATTTTCGGAACAAGTTTCACATCTATATTCTATATAACTATATAAAAATTATAGACTAAACTCACCACATAATGACACGTGGATACAGTAAATGTTGCATCTCCTAAGGGTGTTTCTCTCTCCTTTCATTCCTCGCCTCTCTTTTGCTTAACCGTCACATTTCATTTACTACCTTAATTTTTTGAGAAAAGTTCCATTCATTATATAACCCTTTCCTCTTCTCCAACATTCGATCCTCTGTATTTGTCAAAGACATTAAATACATCTTCACCCGTTGCTCTTCTCAATTGTCTCATAAATATTATTTCCTCTCTCTATTAAAAACTTCACCCGTCCCTTTACACAAGGCCTCCATTTATCTTCTCTTGATTTTTTATTTTTACCTAAATTATTTGTAATCTAATTTTATTTTTATTTTTTTTAGGTGAAGGTAAAGGCGGGCAGAGAAGGCCGAAGCGGTCCGTGTATTAAAACGCAACAAGCGAAAAGGTATCACCTCTGTTAAAGGCCTTTAACTTTTTGGTGTTAACTTAGTGAAGCTTCAAAGAAACTTGGGAAGAAGTTTGTTCCTTCTGAGTTGGCCCCTTAACAACAGAGACACCAGTAGCAATAGAGGCACCAGTGGGTAATTTTACTGAGACCTGTAAAAATAGTGTACAAATAGGGGCTGATTTGTTGGTGTTTGTTATGCGAATTTAGAGGTTCTCTCATCTAGGTTCTCATCGCCTCTCTCTACTTTTTGGAGAAGAGGGGATGTTCTTGTATGTTTTTCTCTCTCAGTGTTCAGGTTGTATTTTTTAGGTGGTTGTATTGTTTTTTTGAGGGCTACGTGTAAGCTACCAGGCTGTTGGGCCTTACACGTAGTTGTCTCCTTGCTTTTGTGTTATAAGTTTGGTTTAATCCCATTAATGAAATCAGCATTTAGCTCACGATTAAAAAAAAGATGGGAAAAGGTCGCGGCTGCGTAATTTTGGTTTTTGGACATGGTATTTTTTTAACTTGCATGAATTAAGCTAGCAGGAAGAAAAGGGCTATTTCAACACTTTTAATTTAAAGTCCAGATTCGAAATTTATTTTCAAAAAACATTTTCCTTTCATTTTATTCTCTCCATATATATTAGCAAGATGAATGATTTTGCAGCAAAAAAAAAAAGGCAGGCAGAATTTTGAGAGTATTGTTTTTCAGGTAAATTTTTTTATTACGTCTCACTTAAAAAAAGGGTAAACTCAACTATCATTTTACCCTATTTTAGTTATCTTACTAAACAAGTTTTTTTTAGGGTATTGTTTTTCAGGTAAATTTATTTTTAGATGGCACTTCAAAAAAATGGGTAAACTCAACTATCATTCTGCACTACTTTAGTTATTTTACTAAACAAGGCTTTTCGAGATTTTATTTTCTTTTTTTACCCAAACTATTTATAATCTGATTTTATTTTTATTGATTTTTTACGTGAAAGTAAGGGCACGTGGAATTTTTGGATAAATTATGACATCATATGAGAATTTTTTTGTGTGTGTGTTTTCAGTGTTGGGCAGAAGAAAGTGAAGGAATGTCAGATTTATTTTTGTATAAGGTAAGATTTTCTTCTTCAATCAATTTTAAGTGGGCTTTTTAAATTGATAATAAGGTGTTTCTTGAACATGAACAATTTGGCCAGTGGGGATGCGTGCGCTGTGAATTCGACTGATGTTTGAAGCAAACAGTGACTTTGTGTGACAATCAATTAGGTCAGTGGTTCCAATAAATGTGTGATTCTTTACAAACCCTTCTTATCCCACATTACTATAGTTTTTTTTATTTCTAAATTTTTGTAAATTAAATTTTATATGATTTTGTGTTT
Organism: Sambucus nigra; assembly: GCA_949130495.1. Lineage (NCBI taxonomy): Eukaryota > Viridiplantae > Streptophyta > Magnoliopsida > Dipsacales > Adoxaceae > Sambucus > Sambucus nigra. Next base: position 90,769,834 of record OX422216.1, on the reverse strand, counting down.
ATTTTGAGACTTTGAAAACGTTTTGTTCACCTTTTAATATTTCCTTCGTATATAAAATAATAATTGATTATTTCGTATTTGTTAATCATCTTCTTCCTTACTTTGTTATTTTGTTCCTTTAAACCTTTAAGATATCATTCATATTTAAAATAATACAGTTTAGATAAAGTCGGCCACGCATCGCGTGGCCTGCATGCTAGTTTTAATGATCTAAAAGTACATCCCTGACCATTCTTGGGACTACCTCAATATTTAAGAAGTCATTTCGTACGAGACTAGACTAGTCTAAGTGGTCGACTTCAAATAACAAGTCGGGGTCATAAATGCGATTTTGCTCGTTAAAGTGGTTTGACATAGCCACGATATTGATGGTAAAAACTTGGGAACTTGAGCCAGAGATGCGTGACAAATTACATCAATAATAAATGCAAATTTTGGGATAAATTCTCGAAGGTGGAAATAATGTAATGACCCGAGTTTTCATAAATTTTCCTTGTATTGAATTTTACAAATACAAGTAATTTTTTTAATTTGTTATGTGCATTGGTGAATTTAGTGAGAGTAATAGATTAATTATTAAATGTGAAATTTGTGTGACCTAAATTAAAATAATTAAATGCATTTAGGGTGATCATAATTTAAAGTTAATGTGAAAAAAAATTAAAGTTAAATTAGATAAGCACTTATTTGTCGAGATATTTTTCAAATTTAATATAAACTATAATATACTAATAAATATGTTTGATACCATAACTAAAACAATAGATGGAAAAGGAGGTTTGCGCCTAAGAGTCCAAATATAATTAATTAATTTCTTAATTTAATCAACACATAAATCAAATTAAAATTCCTTTTATTTTTTAACCAAATTTTAATTTTACCAAAATAAATTATTTAGACCCAATTGCATATAGTTGGTATTAACATCAGAAGAAAGTAAAACCAATCATAAATATCTAACCCATATTTAAAGTGGAAACCCTAGCGGAAAAACTAGTATCGCACCCAACCTACAACAAGTTTAGTATTACTGAATGTATGATTATAGGACTTAACAAGGACTCTAACACAACTTATATATATATATATATATATATATATATATATACATACAACAACGAAAGATGCCATAATGCCTCTCTCTTGCTTTATTCTCGTTTGCCTCTACCGTACTAGCAATAGCCTCTCTAGTCTAGAAAAATGGTTGGACAACCTCCAACGCCCCGTTATCCACCAATCTCGATTGATGAATGATCATCCCACGTGTAATCCGTGAGAACCTGAACCTAAGCGACACGTCTTTCCCCTCCATGCTTGTGTGGGAAATAGGGTCATTCGCGGTGATACGCGATCATCGATTCGTTCTCTATTAAAAAGAATGGATTCTCCAGTATATTTTACAAAATAAATAAATTAGGGGTAGGTCTTCGTTGAGACCTAGTGGTGGCAAGTGATCTGGGTGTTTAACCAAAGAATCAAGGGTTTTGGACCTTGGTTACAAATTAGGAAGTTATTAGGCACCCTTTCTTCCCTTTAGGTATTAAATGTAGATTTTATATTAGCATGTTATAGTGTAAAATGAAATAATAAATTTGAATTAGTTAGATGTAAATACATTGTGTAGTACAGTGTAGGATGTGTGTGTAGATAATACAGATAAAGGGTAATTAGGTACAAAGTCGGACTTGTTCACTCAAAATACAATCTGAGTGAACCTACGTACTCATATAGAGTGATTCAAAGTTTATGTAGTTCACAAAATGGTCTATAGGGATTCTACATCTTACTTTGACTTGGAGTAGGAGATCCTAATTCCCTTTGATGTCTTGAAATAGTTTTAAGTTGAAAACGATTTAGATCTGAAAATATCTGAAAAAGGTTTGTGTTCAACTAGAACTAATTCATGTAAATCGATTTAATAAATGAAGCTATTTTTATGAAAGATGGAGTGAAAACATCTCGTATTAAGATCAAAGAATTAGGCAGGATCCCCAGATCAAGTGATCCTCGAATCTACTATTTTTTGTATTTGTGATTTTGAATCATTTTTGTTTAGGTTTTTATTTTTACAAAAATAAATTAATATTGATATAAGTATGTACAAAGTTTGATGTGTTCACTGGATGATAGTGTGAGTGATCATACATACTCGTACATAGTGATTCAAAGTCCATGCAATTCTTAAAGGTAAAGGAATGATTATACCTCTTATGAAGACTCAATTTGATATAGATTTTAACTCCTTTTGATGTCTCAAAATGATTTTATAGTGAAACTGGTTTAGAACTGTGGATGTAAAGAAGTTTATGTTCATGAAAGATACTTTGATGAAATGGATTCACTCATAAAACAACTTGGATGAATAAAGGGTTTAGAGACTTCCAACATTAAGAACAAAATAGTAGGTAGAATCACGGGATCTAGGGATACTCAAACTTGTTGTGAATACAAGAAATCACAATGAAATAGTTCTAGAAAACAAGGGTATTAAAAGAGAGAAAAAATAATCACAACACACAATATTTACGTGGTTCGACAACTACCTACATCCACGGATCCAATTCTTAATTATCTTTTATTAATTTCTTAGAGGTTGGAAATTACATTCCTCTTTGGCCTGGGGTGAGAGTTGTATTTATAGTAGTAAAAATTAGTTGAGTCGTATAAGAAACTCTCCTAACTCCTCATTGCGTTGTTTGGTGATTCCTATATACCACATCCAAGAATGTAAGTAACTAGATGAGTCATTAATTATCCACGTGATAAGATTTTATGATTATTCATGCAATATTGAATTTGACTAGGACAATGTGCTGGGCCGTCGAAAGTTGGGCTCCTATGGTTAGTCCCCATAATTTCCCCTAAAATTCTTTGCCAAAGATAGGCCAAGAATTTTAAATCCTTTGTATGCCCAAGTTGAACCCAAACGCTGGTGTATGAAAAAAGTCAACTGCCAAAATTCATCTTGAGGTTATTCCTTGGAACTCGAACTTCACTTTGTTTCAAACTCTGTGCCGTCATTTTTCTCTTCATTTCTGCTCAAAAGACTCTTTGAAACTTCTGTTATCTTAGTTTACTCTGTAAGTTCTTTTCGTTTCCTCTTATTTTTCCACCCTCACAGTTCTTTTCTGCTTGCATTCATTACATATTCTTCTTTTATTCTTTTATTCTGTGAAAATGGTTTATACTCTTCATGAGAAGAACTTGGAGGATTTTAGAAAAACTTTTTCTATCCTTTCTGGGGTCATAATCGAGTGTGCCCACATGCCCAGAAACTACATTACGGTTGATGGTGGTCACTAGATTTATACTCTGCCAATAGTCCTGGGGGAATAAAGTTTCCCCCAAATAAACTTTTTTTAGACTTTTGTGAATTTTTTTATGTTGTCCTAGCCTAGTGTGCTCCCAATATATGACTAGTTGTTAATGGGGTTCACAAGATTAACTAACTATAAGGTACCAACCTAGGAATCCTAAAAATTAGGTATTGTTATCCCTAGTCCCATACGACAGATGATATTTTATACCGGAAGGCAAGGAAGACTGACAGGGATCGTATAGTTAAAACTTCTTGATTTCAATAAGGGATATTGGGATCAGGGTTTTATTGCTCACAATTGCCAACATCCTCCTCTCCCAAAGGTCATTTTGCTTTTATGCCTGTTATGGATTTTCTTCTGATTATGTTGACTGATAATGTTTCTTCCTTTCTTTGTCTGAGCAGCTCGATTGAAGAAAAAAGCGCCCTCTTTTACCACATCAATAAGGAAGAGATACTAAAAGTTTGGATGTTTAGGGAACCCTTAGTTCTAGGTGGTTATTATCCTCCATTCGCCTCTTTCCTTCTCGAATACAAGAATTCTACTGGTAGCTTCACAGTTCATCCTATAGGTAGCATTCCTGAACTCCCACTTCCAAGTGATGAAGCCTCTATTTATTCCTCTTTTGAATCACTAGATGTTGAGTCCATCCCTATTGATCAAGAGGATTGAATGTCTCCCAATAAGAGAATCCTGCTAATCAAAGATGATGATGTTGGTGCCTCCTCCCTCAAAACTAAGTCCTTAAAAGAAATTGAGCAAGAAGTCCCTTTAACCACTGACTCGAACTTATCAGTCTAAGAGAAAAATACAAAGGGAAAGTCTCCCATGCCTTCTCAGCCCTTTAACAAGGGTGATGCCCCCTCATCTGTGAGGTCTTCACAGGTGATGTCAGTGGCTAAGAATCTGTCTTTGGCCTACAGTTTACTGAACAGAGTTATGCTCTCCCCTAATCACGAGAAGGTGAAATAACTATCTTATGAAAAACCGATATCCCATGCCGCTCAGGCATTATCTCTGGTAATCCAAAAGTTCTTTTTTTATTCTTCTCCGAAGTGGTTGGATGCCTTTTTTGTATTACTGACATGTCCCTTATTTGTTTTTTTATAGTTCGTGACATATTTTGTTTCTATTTTTGATAGCTGACTAGATTAGTCCAAAATTAATAATGAGCTAAGTGAGGCTTTGCTAAATTCTCATGAAGCCCTGGACTCTGCCAAGAAGGCTTATGATAATGAGAAGAAGTCCACCAGTAACGTTATGAGCACACTGAAGAATGGTCGCGATCAAATGAAGCTTGAAAAAGACTAATTAAAGGTTAAATGTGGTCATTAATAAAGGTAGCTAAAGACCTCTCCTCGGCCAAGGAGACACGTTATGACAAAGGCTATACTAAGGCCTCATAGGATGCCAAATGCCAGATGTCCTTTATCCATAAGTACAACTTTAAGAAAGGCTTGGATGTCACCTTGATGAGAATGAACGTCCCTGTCGATTCAGAACTCTTTGGTGAGCACAATCGAGAGTCCATCACAAGTGCCCCGACCAATCGAAGTGATGATGTTACTTCCAAGGGAAGGGCCTTAGAGAGCGAGGAGAAGATGAAGAGCAAAGAAACTTAGTCTAATAATGATTATTCATATGCTCTTGTAGATTCATTTTGATATCTGTTTGGTGTTATTAATGAAAAACTTCTTCTTTCTGAATTGAAATATTATCTAGACCCTTTGTTGAATATTTCTTCATTTTTTTTTACTTTAAGCAGTCTGCAAATATTGTCGAGGATGTTCCTCCTTTTGCTGGAAACTTAGATTTCCTCTTTGGTCGAGATGTAAGCGCCCAGGCTCGTCGAACATTTGTCTTTATTTACAAGGCTCTTAAAAGATGACTGGTTCCTATAAAGACTAGTCTTCCCTGGTGTTAAAGTTAAAACATGATGTGAAGGACTTGGGGTATGTAGGTATCCTCATATAGGAGGACGTGAATTCCTTAAAGGCCCAGCTAACTAGGGCAAAGAACATTGGAGATGTTGGGGCCCTTCTCCAAACTGAGAATAATGACCTTAAAAATAAACTTTTCGAGGCTGAGGATAGCGACCAAAGAGCCCATGTGATGGGCCTTAGTCGTGATATTATGAAGTTGCATTATTTTTTTATAATGGATCCCCGAGTAACCTAATTGGCTGGTTATGAAGAAGGTTAGGTGGATACCCCTGCTAGGATGGACGAAACTAAGAGCTTGGCTTATAAGCTTGGATGGCTGAATGCCTTAGGAGTTTTAAAAGTTTACGAGGACTTTCAATTTTGGTATATGTACCAAGTTGATTGTCCGCGTTATCCACCATTTGGCAATGAAGAAAGTTGGTTGCCTTTAGATGTTGTTCTTCTTTATTTATCTAAGAGTTATTTGTCTTCTCACGATACTGACGACAAGTTCCAACAAGACCCTAATGATAGTCGACGAAGAGCTATTACCTCTGTTCTTACCAGACGATCATAGCATGTTCATATTTTTTGGACGTTTGCCTTTGTAGGTTATATTTATGTAATAGGCGATTTTATTGTAATAAGTTGTTTATTAAATATCAATCTTTCTCATTTTTCCATTCTATTATGCCGAACATTTGTTTTCTTGTCTTATCTTACCTTTTAGATTGTGTTGTCATACTACCTTAGGCTTAGAACAAACTATGGAAAAATGCATCTAGTTTAATGGCTATCAACTCGTTTAGGATTTTATCCAAGGGGTCCCCCATAGGTCTTTTTCTTACCGGAGCAATTCATGAGGTCTTTGTGTATTCTTTAACAAAGACCTAGAAACCTTAGGTTTAATTGTAATTAAGAAAATTATAATTGTAATTAAGTTAAGGTAATAGTGATCGACATTTTGATCATTAGTGCAAAGTGTGAGACTTTCATTTTGGAACAATGTTAAATAATTGATTGAACTACTTGGATCTTTATTAATGATTTTAAATCAAACTGCGAGCATCATAAGTTATGAAATCAAAATTTATAAAAACTAAGTACACTGGAAATAAAATCAAAAGAAAAACTTCTTGAGATTAGTCACATTCCACTCTCTAGGTATCTCTCTTCCCTCTATTATTTTCAAATGATAGGCTCCCTGTAGGTCATCCTTAATCACCTTGGATAGTCCCTCCCAGATAGGTCCTAAAAGAAAAACTATTTGGCCAATGCTTTAGGGGTAGGCCACAAAACTGAAATGGTGTTTATTTCTATGGTCGTCGCAGAAACCTTGGAAAATTACACTTTTGAAGTGCATTCCATTGTCTGTAATGATTGTCTTAGGTACCCTAAAGCGAGTTATGATATTCCTCTAGAATAATCTGATCATATCAATGTCTCTGATATTATCAAGTGGCTCTGCTTTAATAAACTTTGTCAAATAATATGTGTTAACCATCAAGTACTTGTGATTTCCTAATGCAGTTGGGAGTGTCCCTATAATATCTAGCACCCACTAGGCGAATGATCATGGACTAGTTAGTGACTTAAGGTCGCTGGCTAGTTTATGAAGCACGGGGGAAAAGTTTTGACACTTTTCACACTTTTGGGCATAAATATTTGTGTCCCTCTGCATGTATGGCCACCAGTATCATTCTTTAATTACTCGAAATGTAAGAGACCTTCCTCCTGCGTGGTGCCTGCAAATCCCATTATGTAGCTCATAAAGAACTTGGTCGATATCTTTTGGATACATGCAAAGAAGGTAAGAACCTGTGAAGGATCTTCTCTAGAGTTTTTTCCCAGGTCTATGGTAGACCCATGCAGCTTTTACCCTAACTTGATGGGCCTATTTTCTATCGATCGATAAAGTATCATTCTGTAGATAAGCAATTATCGAATCTATCCGACTCGGACCCTTTTCTACAGTGAGAACGTTCTCGGAGACCACTGTCTTCACAATGCTAATCTTGTCGAGGAATTCCACTTCAATTGCTCTCCTTAGATTTGAGTCCACTACTGAGCTTAGGGTTTTTAAGGCATTGGCATGGTTATTATGCCCCTAAGGGAACAGCTGGATGTGGACTTCTTCAAATATTGATATCAAATCTCGGACCATCTGTAGGTATGCTTCCATCCTCTCATCCTTAGCATTTAAGTCTCCAGTGACTTGGATGGACACCAATATTAAATTGCAATTCAGTTTATGGGGGTTTACCCCTAGCAAGTGAGCCTTATGTAGTCCAGCAATGGGGGCTTCATACCAGACTTCCTTGTTGGAGGCTTCAAAGCCTAGCCTGATTCCTTGATCGATCATGGCATTCTCTGGTATTATGAACACAATCCCTACTCTAGCCCCTTTAGAGTAGGAGGTACCATCCATATATAATATCCATTTCCTGGATTGATTAATTCCACGATCTTTCAACTGGTTGGTGATTTGTTAGTCAGTAAGGGCTTCTTATCTAAAAAATTTAGCTATGAAATAAGCCAAAACCTTCCCCTTGATTATTGTTCTTGGCTGGTAGTGTATATCAAACCTTTTAAGTTTGATTAACCATTTGGACATGCATCCAGATAGGCCGGCCTTGTGCAAAATAACTTTAGGAGGGAAGAATGTGATGACTGTAATGGAATGGGCCTCAAAGTAATGCTTTAACTTTCAGGATGTGATGACCAATGAGTAAGCCAACTTTTCTAGTAGAAGGTAGTGCTAATAGGGATTCAAAATCATCTTATTGACATCATAAACGAGGAACTGTTTACTTTCTTTCTCATAAACCAAGGTTGAATTGACTACGTGTCTTAAAACTTCTAGGTAGAGGTAAAGAGGATCCCCTGGGTCTAAATGGATAACAACAGAGGTTTGCTCATAGACAACTTGATTTATTCAAGTTTTTTTTAGCATTCATCGTTCCAGGTGAGGCCTTTTTCCTTCTTTAGCATTTTAAAGAACGGTCTACAATGCTCGAATGACTTAGAGCTAAAACGATTCAGACCAAACCTTAAATGGGAATTTGCTTGCATTGATCTTCATGTAGTAGCACTTGAGGATTTCATAGGTTTCTGCCAAGTCTTTAAGGTGGTCATCCTTGTGCCGGCTTTTAATGATAATGTCATCAATATACACTCCAATTATCTCTCCCAACTGTTGCTTGAACATTTTCGTGATAAATATTTGGTATATGGCTCCAGTATTTTTTAGGCCAAAAGGCATGACCTTATAATAATACAAGCCCAGTGGAATGATGAATGAGGTTTTAACTTGGTGGTATACCGGGTAAGCGTCTAAAAAAATCAATCGTTCGTGGGCTACTATGGCATCGACCAATTGGTCTATCTTTGGCAGAGAGAAACTATCTTAGGGGAAAGCTCTGTTGAGATCAGTGAAGTGCACACAAACTCTTCAGTTGTCGTTGATCTTCTGAACGACCACTAGGTTTGAGTGACATTTCGGGAATTGAACTTCTCTGATGGATCTTGCCTCCAGAAGCTTCATTACCTCTTTTTCCACTGCCTTATCCTTTTCTAGGGTAGTGGACGAGCATTTTGTATGATCGACTAAAATGTTGGGCCCACGTGAAGTTGATGGCAAGTGATTTCGGAATCAATCTCTAGAATGTCATATATCTTCCATGCGAAAACATCTAGGCTCTGTTTTAAAAAAATGCTTAACTCCTTCCTTTCCTGGTCGCATAATATGGTTCCTATTAAAAAAATACTTCCACCAATTTTTTCACAACTCTATCGGCGGGGTCGATTCTCGTCTCTTTCACCCCTAATCTGCCATACTTTAATTGCTCTTTGGAGGGGGTGACTTCGTCTTGGGATATTTAGGGGATGACTTCCTTCTCTTTTTTCTTCTCTTATTTGGGCCTCATGGAAGCGATGTAGCATTTTTTAGCAATAGCTTTATCGCCACTAATCTCCATTATTCCCCGATCTGTGATACACTTTAGTTGTTTATGGTAGATTGAGGGCATTGCCACCATCTCTAAAGGATAGTTTGGTAGGGTGAGTCTATATCTACCACCAGAAACTTGATGAGTTTAGAAATATTCCCTATCTTTATTGGCATAACTACCTTCCTCAATGGCATGGTCATCTCTTTGGTGAAGCTGACCAATGGGACAGTCACTTCTTTCGAATCTATCATCTATAGTTTGATCTTGTGAAAAATCTCCAGGTACATCACTTTCGAAGAACTTTCTTGACCCATCTATAACTTATCCACATCCCAGTTTATAATCCTGAGAATGATTACTAGTGCATCGTGGTGTGGGGTTCTTACCCCGATCAAATCATCCTCTATGAACACTATGTGCTTGTTATAATCCACATCTTCTAGTCGCCTGCATTTACCATCTTGGCTTTTGACGGGATCTATCGAAAAAGGCCTCCATTACTGTCGTGATCTTTTTGAGTTCCATCTGAACTGTGATGCCCTGGATGTGTGTGATGTCGAACGCCCTGTATATAATAAAATACCCATACCCCACTTTATTGTAAAGCACATTGTGGGTCACCGTTGGTGGCAACCTGATCAACTTCCTTCTAAACATATTCATTCAGGTGACCCCTCTTGGGCTATCTCCTCTGTATGGGATTTTAGGGCCTTTCAATCTTCTATTTTGTGTCTATTTTCCTTGTGGTAGGTGCACTTGAGTGAATTTTTCCTCTTGTTCGTATCTCCAACCTTTTTTTTGGCTATTTGAGAAACTGTTGGTCCTTTATCTTTTCTAGGATTTTGAAAATTGGTTCCTTGAAAATTATGTTAATGGCTTTGAAGGCTTTGGATGATTCTTATTTGCCTCCGTTCTTATCTCCTTCACCCTACTTCTTGCTCCCCATCATAGGGGTGTTCTCTTTGTCATTCACTTTGTTCCCTTTTATGCGACTAATTTTTGCTTGGCTAGAGTTGACCACGTTTTCCATCTTGGCTTACTTTTCAATATGCGACATGAGATCGTCAATGGTGTTTTCTTTCTTCATAGTGAGGGACTAGTGCAACATGGAGGTAGGGGCAAGAAGATCTTAAATGATGCTACATTTACTTGCTCCAACCAATCTTCAACTTCGTTGAAGGTCTCCCAGTAACGCTTAACATTCCCATAGAGTCTCCTATGGCTTTTTCCTCATAGTCAGTAGAGAATCCATCCTCTTAAGATGCGAGCTGTTGATTATAAAGCGATCTGTGAAGGCCTCTACAAGGCACTTGAAGCTCTTAACTGACCTGTGGGGCAGCCTCTTAAACCACTTCTGGCTGACATCTCCTAGACTGGATAGGAATATGCGTCACATAAGAGCATCATTGTAAGTCTAAAAAGTCATTGCTTGTCTATACTGGCGAACGTGATCTATGAGTTATGTCTTCCTATTGTATATCTTGAACCTTGGGTTGCGAATTTCTTTACGGGTTTCTCCTCCTCTATTTACCTTAAGAAAGAGGACTACATCTATATGATGACGGCCCTTCTTGCCCGTTCTTTTATGGATCTAGCTCCACGATGTGCTGGGTGATGATCTATTTCTTTTCGGATCAAGCTCCTTATAGCATTCCTATGTCATTTTTCATCCCGATTTTAACTCACTTGATGACTTCCACACTCTGAACGGTCCTGGTTATGCCCAGTACTCCTTCCTCGACTGCGAGTTTTGGTCGTCCGAGGGCTAGGAGTCCAACTATAGTGTTTTCGGTTCCATGACAAAGTTTTTTCTCAATTTTTTTTAATTGTCGCTGGAGAAGTGCATTCTCATTCATTTAGAGGAGATTTTCCTCCTCTTGCTGGTGTAGTAGTTCTTCATAAGCGTCAACCAGCCATAAGATCCATGTCAATATAGGTTGCTCATTACTTTCCTCAGAGAGAGGCGCTTTCGGGTTAAATCTAGGATTCATATCTTGGATAACCTCATATTTGTTTGTGAGTGGGGCTAGGGGTGTACTATTTGGATTATTAGACATTGTCTTCACTTTTTTTATTATAGGTTCCTTTTTAGAAAAAAAAAAAAGAATCGTTCCCACAGACGGCGCCAATTGTGAGTATAAGAAATCACAAAGAGATATTTCTAGAAAGTAAGGATATTAAAAGATAAAAGAAAATGATCACAACACACAATATTTACGTGGTTCGGTAACTGCCTACGTCCACAAAGAGGGTTCTTGGCTTTTATTAATTTCTCAGACGCTCAAAATTACATGCCCCTTTGTCCTGGGGTAAGGGTTGTAATTATAATAGTAAAAAGTAGTTGAGTCATATAAGAAACTCTCGTAACTGCTCATTGGCCCGTTTACTAATTCTTGTTTATCTCATCTAAGAATGTAGGTAACTAGCTGAGTCCTTAATTATCCACGTGATAAGATTTTAGGATTATCAATGCTACAATGAATTTGACTGGGGTAGCATGATGGGTCTATTGGGCCGCTGAGATTTGGGCCCCTATGGTTCGGTCCCCACACTTTTATTTGTGTATTTCATGGCGTTTAAGTTTTTTATCTGGTTTTTTATATTTGTAGGAAAAAAAAGTAGAATCGTGTTATATATACAAGATCTAAATTAACCTTTAGGGGTGGGGCCTGTATTACACGTACGTATCCTCCATAGGAAGAATAAAAGTCAGCATAGTTTAAACATGACCTTTAGACAAAGTCCATGAACAGAGAAGAAGAAGGAGAAGAAGAAGAAAAAGATGGGTGGACTTGTAGCAAAGCCCTACCCCTTAACGATTAATAATAAAGAAGGTTAGAAAAATACCCCTAGAGCGGTATATTTGACTTTTTTACCATCATAACTTTGTCTCTATAACTTTTTTCGGTGTCTTCAAGAAATTTGGCCACCAACTTCTAAATCTGACCCTTGTATAACACTGTAGAGCGGTATATTTGACCTTTCATGGCGACAAAACTTTGACTCTATATTTAGGAAGGCCGAGCTCCAACTTCTAGGGAATTTGCCAGAGCTACGGTATAAATTTTTGAGAGATCTAGGATCTTTTTAGATCTCTAGTATCCTTATTATATCTCTAGGATCTTTTTTATATCTTTTGGCTCTTTCCCTCATTATAATTCTCTTTTGAGAGTTTTAGTCTCCTTTTCTCTCTAAAATCACATCTAAGGTTGAGAGGGATGGTTTGAAAAATAAAGGGACCATACCCCTTTTATAGGGAAGATGAGGGATATTTAGGAACGATCGGTCATCCCTTTTTAACTAGTCATTCGCGTGCATGATTGGTCAGTCCTAAAATCTAAATTTGGGCCAAGTTTATAACAATTTTGTATTTTGAGCCAACCTTTTGACTCGGAGCTCCAATTCATGCACAGTCAGAATCGTTGGGAAGATGATTAAAATATATATAACTTCTGCAATTGGAATAACTCCATATTGAGAAATTTTCTTAGGTTAAATTTGATTGTAAGTTTGTCTTTGTGTCCATAATGTGAGTCTGGACTAGCCTTTGTGTGCCTCATGCTTGGGATGACCTTGGCTATTCATGAAAGTCTTAAAAACATAAAACATAGATATTGTACTTATGATATAATGGTCTTGGGGTCTATAATTCACTATAGGTCTCCGGCTGATACCTCGAACCATCCCAATTGGGGTGAAGTTTTGGGGTCGTGAAATGGGGTATCTATAGATTCCCTTAATAGTGAATCTCGTCCTTGAGTGTACATTGTCTATGAAAAGGACCCTCATTTTATGAATTATACCTTTCCAACCTCTTTGGTAGGTCTGGTTTGAGGTTTGATGGTTCATAGTTTGTTACCTTGGTATAAAAAATTAAGACTGTGCACCTTTACAAAAATACAACTTGCGGTGTGAAGACTTATTTTGGCTAGTCAAGTCATCGTGCAAAAGCTTGGGATATATAGGGAGATTGATTTTCAATGAATCGGATTGTTGTGAAAGGGAATAAAATAATAGGATGGTAACTCTCATTCTATCGATCTAGATCATCCTGTAAGAGAACGATATCATAGATGAATCATCCTGCGAAAGCATGGAATCATAGAATAAATGTAGGACTCATCCTGACAAGTCAAGTCATCGGTCCAAAATAGGGAATCGTGACAAGTAGAAGGATATTTTTTATGACTCGGGTCATCGTGTGAGAGCACAGAATCACAGAAGAAGAGGGAAATACTCATTTTGACGAGTCAGGTCATTGTATAAAGGCACAAAATTGTATAAAATTAATAAGACTCGCTTTACGAGATATATTATCGTATGAGAGCACAAAATCACAAAATGATGGCAAGACTCATTTTACGAGTTTGTTCATCACACAAGAGCATGGAATTATAGAAAGAGGCATCATTTTGATAATTTGGGTCATCGTGCAAGGGAATGGAATAGTATAGTCATAAAAAGGCTTATTTTGTGAATCAAGTCATTGTGCGAGAGCACAAAATCATATACTCATATTAATTGAGTAGAGTCATTGTGCACGAGCAAAGAATCATAGAAGAAAGGAAATAACTCATTTTTCCATGAGTCAGATAATTGCGTAAGATCATGGAATAGTATAATCATTAGAAAATATCATTTTAATTGAGTTGATTCATTGTGAAAGAGTACAGTATCATAGAACTGATTGGAAGACTCATTCTAGGAATAAGTCGAGATCATCATGCAAGAGAATATAATCATAAAAGAAAGGAATGACTCATTTGTGATGAGTTTGGTCATCATACGAGAGCATATAAGTGTACATCTATTGAAAAGACTCAATTTAAGTGATTTTAGTCATCGTGAAAGATCCCAAAATCTTACAAATAAGATAAAGACTTATGGGGATAAAACTAGTTATTGTGAAAGAGCACGAAATCGTATAAATGATTGAAGATTCTTTTAAATCAGTCGAGTCATCGTGCAGGAGCACATAATCATAAAAATAATTAAAGAATCATTTTGATGAATCGAGTCATTGTGCAAAAGCATAATATTCATATAAATGAGAAAAAGACTCATAGAGATGAGTGTGGCCATCGTGCAAGAGCACGATATTCGTAGAAATTAGAAAAAAAACTCATGAGGAGAGTCTGGTCATTGTGCACGAGCACAGTATTCGTAGAATTAAGAGAAATAATCATGGGGATGATTCTGGTCATTGTACAAAAGCATGGTATTTGTAGAAATGAGAGAAAGACTTATGGGGATGGGTTCGGTCATGGTGCAAGATTATGATATTCATTGAAGAAAGACTCACGGGAATTATTTTAGTCATCATGCAAGAGCATGATATTTATAAAATAAAGGCTCGCGGGGATAAGTTTAGTCATCATGCAAGAGCACAATATTCGTAAAGGAATACTCACGGGGAGAGATTGATCATCCAATCAGATCATGGATTAGATCAGGCTTTGAGGTTGGTATATATACCATAGGAGGATTAGTCTTATGAAGATTTTGTTCTTTTTTCTTTTTTGTTATTTTGGTGAAATGGTCGATAAGTTCAAATATCATGTGAGAATGTCTCTCACTCCCTAAGAATGAATTTCATTTTTTACTTTGAATAGATTAATGGCATTCTAATTTAGCAGTGAAGCTCTAAAGTAAGAATGGGTAATGGCATAAAATGACATAAAGGACATTCAAGAGGTCCTTCCCAAATTGGAAACTCTTGCATTCAATTAAAGTCTCAGAGATTATGTTGTCCTCATTATTTTGTTATTCATAAACATAATAGTTCTAATCATAGGATTGCGTTTCGATCAAAGGGGAAAATTAATAAAATGGATTTATTTTTTGGTCAGGGTGGACCCATAAATGGACTACCTTCATATCCCATAAAGAGGAATCGAGCTAAATGTAATTCATATTCGGGCAACATTTGAGTTGGTTGAGATTAAGTCCATTAGGTAAGTGTTGGTTGTGGATTGACCACAAAACTATGATTTTCAAGGTTTAATCACTCATCAAGTGATACGTTTTGGCTCAAAGATTCTCACATCTAAAGATAGGAGACTATGATAGCTCTCTCTATCAAAGAGATGTTCTTGAAATGATATGAATGGTTTAATAAAATATGCCTTGTATACTGAAAATGGTGCTCACATTGCACCTCAATGACTTCTTTGATGGAAATGATTTTATCGCAATTATTTCCATTGGTTCACTAATGTTCAATGGGAGGATATTATTTTCCTTTTACTTTCTTTTGCCCTCACTTTGCCCAAATCTTGGTTAGGGAAGGTTAGGGAATAGTCGACTTGGTAGGCTATTTTTTTTTCCCATCAATCTATAAGATATAAATTGGTGTTATGATGTGTATTTCATGGCCATGGGTTTCATTTTTGTGTCCTAATGCGATTATTAACTTACCGGGGCCTTCCTATTGTCATTTCATGAACATTCTCACAAGGTCATTATGACAAAAAAGGAAATTGTTTAAAAAGGCGGGATATGCATTCCCATATCATAATTTGCATGTCCATGGCCTAAAGAATCCTCTTTAATAGATATAACATGTATTTAATGAGATCAAGGTCATCATTGCACCTTTTAAAAGAGGGAAAATTATGATTTGAAGCATGAAGTAACCGAATGTGGAATTTCTTGAAAGACATGTTTCAAAAATGGTGTTGAAATGAACATTTGACTCAATGAAAGAAGACACATATTTGAAAAATGTCTCAGACAATATGTTTTACCTTAAATGAGGGAAAATAGTCTAACTCTGGATTCAGATTTAATAGCATGCTTGCATTATAGCTTCACTTAGAAAAATGTGTTAGAAGTGATCTTATATCTCAATTTTTTCTTTTCCCTAATTTTTCCCTGGGCCAACCCTCTCGGGGTTTTCATCCTTGTGGAACTTTTTTCTTTTTTTTCCACATGTATTTGAGCAATTAACCCCCTACAACACATACGATGGGTTGGCCATGCATTCACAAGGGTTAATTTTGCCCGTGAGAGAGTGGGTGGGGATGTAAGCTCCAATGAACTTTTCCAATATGACAGGTTTGACCATATTTAAGAAAAATGATCGAATACGTAGGATTGGATGCAGGTATAGTGATCTTAATTATTGGTAGAACCTTTATTCTGTTTATCTTTTCTCTTAAGATTAAAAGCTCACGTTAAATTCAAAGCGATTCATGGAAATTCAAAATCTTCATTTAATTTGTTAATAGAAGGTAGACCTTAAAAAGATGAGTCGACTTGAATATTAATATAGGAAAATACACCACTTTTTTGTACAAAGCTTTCTTAAAATAACACGTTTTTTACAGATCCAAATTATAATACAATGAGCCCACAAGTTCTCATACTGTTATATACACAATATTTACATGCCTTTGAGTAGGGGTGTGTTTATAAAGGCAAGAAATTTTTTATAAAAGAAGGGTGGAACATACCTATAGAGGCAAGTTAGATGGGCCTGTAAATGGGGACAATGTGCTTATGGAGGCATGGTTGATGGGTCTATAAAGGATAAAGTGTGATGAGCTTATGAATGTGAGAATGTACCTATAGAAGAAAAGTTTAATGAAACATTGAAAAACATAATATGCATGTGGAGTCAAGATTTGATGAGCCTATGAAGTCAAGTTTTCCAATGAATGCAAAGTTGATAGGCCTATGAAAGTGACGGGATGCCTATGAATGCAAGGTTTTATGACCCTGTGAAGGCTAGAATATACCTATGAAGACAATTTTGATGGACCTACAAAGCAAAGAGTGTGCCTATAGAGGCAAGTTTGATAGACCTACGAGGGCAACGGGATTCCTATAAAAAACAATGCCTAAGATAATGTACATAAAAATTAGTATGGCCTAAAAAGGCTGATAGCATTCTCGAAAAGGCGGAACAATGTCTCTAAAGGCAAGCATGGTTGAAAACACATTTTTGTACGAATGGTTTGTAAAATTCTCACCCGTGGTGAGCTCGGTGTGCAGGATCGAAAGGTTTAGAGTATAAGAGGACTAAATAAAGTGGTAACCCCTTTAGATCTGACTATCCATTAGAAAAAATAAAAGTTAAAAAGCTCCAAGGTGGAAGGGACTAAATAGTCCTTAAACTAGACTAGTCACACAAAACCCCTGTATTAAGGATAGTTTCAACTGACTAAATGGTTGGGTTAATTTCTTGTATTTAACTCATGGCAATCACACAAAGCTGAAAATTATTTCCACCCACTAAATAGTTGGATAAATTGCTCATAAAAGCTTAATGGATGAAGTCCTCTTAATATACAAGTGCTCAGATGATGGATGACCAATAAATATGGATTTGTATTAAATCATTGATCGTGATTGAGAATTTGATATGTGGGATGATGGCTTATCCTAAATATGATGTACAAGTGGATGAGAAATAAATGAAGGAATACTGCTCTCAATGAAATGGACATCATATACCTTTGAAAGGAGTTGGCCTTACTAGCCGCATATTGAAAATTATTGGGTTTACCAATTCCACGGAATGATGCATGGAAACAATTGATTATCATTCATTGAAGAGGGCGTAACAACCGACATATTTTAATCTTAGGATTTATTAACTCCCAATATTTAAGATATAAAAATTGCTATAATTTAAAATATCATTCTTAACATGTGATAGAAATATGAAACATTTAAATCTTTTTCTAACAATATAATAAGAAATAAATAACAATATAAATGATCACCAAATATAAATCCAACTACAACATTATCCAATAATCCATCCATAAAAAAGTCCCAGTACAATATCCCAAATAAAACTATGTAGTAAAAAACAACTCAAAAGTCCAAGAAATGTCTCATATGAAGAACACAACGAAAATGAAACTAAACCGTACATAAAATATAAATCCTCAAAGTCCATCTTGCTCTCTAAGATCAAATTCGCTCCTAAAAGGTCAAACCTAACCTTAGATGTTAGTCAGGACGATGGACCAAGGTCCATGGTAAAAATACTAGCTATGTTTCCCCAAAAGGGCAACATAACCTAACCATTAGTACCAAATGAAATAAAGTTTATAATAAAATATCTTATATAACTTTAGAAATTAAACTCAATATCTTTATCAATATTCTTCAGATAATGTAACAAGTTCAATTGTATGAATAACATGGTTTATCAATGATTCTTAATATCAAGAGTATAAAGAGTTATCCAATTACTAAATAGGGTATAACAACCATCCATTTAATATTGGTTCAATAACGGCTATCTACTCATTATTTAATATTAATCATATCTATTTGTAAAGGAA
This sequence comes from Sambucus nigra, assembly GCA_949130495.1. Lineage (NCBI taxonomy): Eukaryota > Viridiplantae > Streptophyta > Magnoliopsida > Dipsacales > Adoxaceae > Sambucus > Sambucus nigra. The sequence continues at coordinate 90,751,343 of OX422216.1, read as the reverse complement.
AGTCTCAACAACTATTGGTTTATCAACTGATACAAAATAACACATAACATCTACCTCGGGATATCGATAAAAAGCCCTTCAACTACCTTACAGTTTCATGTTCTGTTAGTCTCATCATTTCACTTTCATTAAGTCACATTGATTCACTTTCCATTTCTATTCTAGCCAAGAGGCCTTATCAATATTAAGTTTAAAGATATATTAATCACTTATCTATTTCTTATTTCATTTATGTCATGTTTATCTCGTTAATTACATTCTACTTATCCGGCCTCCTTCACAACCCCGAGTATCACAATACATTCAATTAACTCGTTAGTTTCATTAATTAATAAACCTTTTAATTAATTACAATGCAATAGACATATGCCCCTTCTCTCCATCCACCTCAAGAAACATATGGTACACCCATAAAAACCCGTCACACAAATCGTAGTCACCTGCTTCATAGTGTCAGAGAAATTGTCGCCACTCTACTACGCAGTGACAGATTTCCAAAACATTGCGTGACGCATAAACATCCCATCACATTTAGATGCCACTTGTTATTTGCATGAACAGAAATATCAACAAATTGTGTAACGTGCTAAAAGTCCATATCAAACAATACTCCATAAATAGCTGTCACACAAATCATCGCCACATGTCATGCATTGCCATATTTACCACTTGTTGCACTAAGAATTCATTTAACTTTACAGCTCAAGTACATAGTCATAAGGGTGTTCCCTCTCAGTTCGTTACTAAAAATTATCACTTATTAATTTTTTACAAGAATTTTAAAACATCATAAAAATCCGAATTTCCAACCCTTTTTACACTCCGTGTGTGGGATGTCTAATAACTGAAATCTAAACAAGGACCCCCCGATACATTTTTGTCAAGGTTAGGTAGTCCTCGGGAGTAAACAACTACCAACTCACCAATTTGAATACCAATGAATCTAACTCAAATCATCAATTTCATATTATGCGAAAACTAAAAATGAATCACTTCATTACATTATCTCCTTGTTTAATGGCAAGGTACTTCACACATTCCTCATACAACTCATCATTCATGAAGGAAGTCTACTCACGAGTCATACTTTTCAATATCCAATCCACAAGTCATACAATTCAATATCCAATCCCACAAGGCATACATTTCAATAATCATTGGCCCAATACTCATAATCTTAATATTGCAATTAGTACAAAACTTACTAAATCCTAAACTCCAAACTCCTACTTTCTCTAAACTCCATACGTGAGATGTCTCATAAATGAAATTCAATCAAGAAACCCCCTGATACACTTTTGTCTAAATTAGATAGATTATAAGAGTGGACAACACTAAACCTAGCCTTCCTTATACATCCTTAGCTCCAATCAATCCAAAATACACATCACTCTCATGAAAATCATAGCTCACTCTATGATTACCCAATCACCTCATTACATATCCTAACAATCCTCATAAATATAAACTATTATATTAGAGTCTCAAATCAACTATTTATTCTATCATAAATACTCACAAACACCATCTCACAATTTTTAAACTTTACATGTACATAACCCAAGTACCATAACCCCACATCTCAACCATAAGTAACCCTAAATATCTTATCCCTCACATCAACATTATAGACCCATCAACATAAACCCCAAAACAACATATCACCAACGATTACTATTATCCAATCACCCAAGCCTCATCGCCAAATAAGAATCACAGAAAAATTCACAAATCACATATACAACATTATTACCCGACAATATATTTTTCTCACAATAGTGTAACCAATATCCCGTCAACACACAATGGCACCAAATGATCACCAATTAGTAGATCTACTATAACATCAATATTTTATAATAATGTTCTAATAATACGCATCCTCCATTCAACAAACCCCAAACATCCCAATTTCCCTAAAAACATAACTAATACAATTTCAATAATCCAATACATGAAATTGACAGTAAATATAATCCTCACAAAAAAGTTAATAAATTACAACATATAATCGTCAACAATGACTAATCATCCTCCAAGTCCCGACATTAACAACATAGGGCTAGAATAATATTACTCTTAATAAACACATATAATTCATAATCTCAAATAACATCTTCCTTCATTCACACTATTTCTAATCATCAATACCAATGCGGATTATCTCAATTTTTCGAGGGTACAAATAAAATTTCTTACATTAATTATTCATGTACAATTCAATTGGGGCTCAGAATATTTTCCAACAATTAAAAATATCACGGGACAAGTACATTCGTATCTTATTTTTCAAATCTCAAAGTTCATAAGGAATATAATTTAACTCTTTGTCGTTTAACATATTAATATTCTTGTGTGTATAACAATCACATTATTCAATTCACATAGGAATTTTCTAATAATTTCTCATTAAAGAGGGGTCCAATTGAATTAAACATCACTTGATAACAATAGGAAAATAATTTTATCTTTCCCCAATTAAACCTGTAATCTCTTTCATTTTATAAAAAATGTGGTTTAGGCAATATTAAAAACATTAAGCACTAAATGGAAAAATTATAGTATTCTTGTCATTCACTGAAATCTTACTTGAGTTCCTTCATATCCTCGAAAATCTGAGCAACTTTGCCTCGTGAATCAATCCCAAATTTTATGCTCATGGTCCCCAAATGGAGGTTTGTTAGTTTAATGGTGTTTAGGATTTTAAAGGTTATGAATGAAGATAAAATAAAGTTTAGGGCTTTGGTTTATGAGAGAAATGAAAAATACTTATTCAAATCTTGTTCAAATGTAATAAATAAGGGTCTAAACAACACAACCCACACCCCAGGATGCGGATGGGCCGCAAGCCACAAGGTTATGGTCGCGGTCCCTTTAGTCATAGTCACGGAAGGGTTAACCTACGATCACGGGTCCTCCTCTGATATCAACTACCAATTTCTTTCTTTCTCCATTCACAAACCAAAAACATATAGACTTTACCCATTTATTGTGGCTGTTCCCCTTCTTCCAATTCGAGCTCGTTTGGCTCGCGTGGTGCCGCAGGGCCAGATTTCATCTTTGGAGCTAAGGTAGATTGAGATAAAGGATCGCTCATTGAGAAGGACCGACACCACTGCCACCACATCTGATAGAAAGAGGCATGCGATCCATGAAAGACAACACAAAATCGATCTCATTTACACAAAGAGGGCAGGCCCCACAAAATCACACACATATGGGCCTATTCCAATCCCTAACTTAGACACTAAGATATGGAAAATTACTACCTTACCCCCAAGGTTATGGATTAATTCCCACAAAGTATTTAAACAAATAAAAAGGTCCAAGTCAAAAATTAATTTATATGAAAATTAATAAAAAAAAATTATAAATTCAACATTTATCATTTTAATTAAATCTTTTCCATTTTGATCAACTTTATTTATATATTCTCAATTAATCATAATTAATTATTAAATCATTTAATTATTAACTTAAAATTCAGAGAATTACAAAGGGTGTGACAGTCATCCAAGGATAATACCCCTTTTAGAGAACCTCCTAACTGGGTGTTAACGAACATTTGGTCCATTATAGCTTTTCCAAGCCCCTAGGATCTTCATGACATGGACGAACAACACGAGCTGGAATGTAGGTGTACCCAATCAAGATCTGACATCTTAAACTTTCTAAGGAGTTTAGCATATGGGTGCAAGGATAGATGTTTCAAATACACGAGATCAATAACGGTCATAGAGGGAGAATATTTTGCTAGAGACTTCAACTCCTTTGCCTTAAAAGATTAAGATCCATGTGAGTATGCCCAACGTTAAACGTGCAATGCACTTGATGGTGGTTGCAATTAAAGGAAGTGGTGGGGTTTACGGCATCAGTTTTTGTAAAAGCCATTAACCAATAGACAACAAAATGATGGTCATGTAAAAACAAAATAAGGTATAACTCAAATTTTTAATCTATCTTAGATTTAGCATATAAGATTAATTGCATATGTTCTTGGGGGATTTTATAAAGTGGATGCAAACTTCTTTCTAGTCCATAATATGATATGGTGATCTTGTAGACTAATTCTCACATGATTCGAATAAAGTCATATTTGAAATACTTATTGATTCATTTTGTACTTTATGCACATATTTGATATCATGTATAATCTCATATGCTAAATTGAATTTTTATCTAACTTGAAATAAGTGTATAATGTGTTTGAAAAAATTCTATGTGCGATGATTCAAAAATGTATAATGAAGATTTTAATGTTGAGGTGTTAATGTTGTTAAGTTTGAATATTGTTTTTTTACATGTTTTCGTATTATATGTATATAATTTTTTTTAATTTGTTCTTTCATTTGTTAAAACTTCTCAAAATTCTGAAAAACATACCTGAGCATGCATTTTATTGCATATTATAAGAGAGTATTGGATTTTTTAGGTTCATATATTATTAAGTATTTTCTATAATGATTTCCCTAACTTATATCTTATGCTAAAACCATTCACAAAGTTTGTTGAGAACCATACACAAAATGGTTCTTAATGTGTGAAGAGGAAATGTTTTTGCTTCAAACCGGTGAAACGGTGGACTTTTGTTTGTGCACACGATGTTGCAAATTATGGGTTTTTACTTGAAACCTTATGCACATGGTGTATTTCTGCGAATCAACCATTCACATGACATAATTTTTGTAAATAATTATGAAGACTGTACGCACAGTCATAATTGAACACAATGCGCACAGTAAAAACTATAATCGGTTCATATTCTTAGTAAATTTTAAAATCATTTAAACCATTTTGAATTCGTTTTGCATCCTTCTATCTCTCTGGAACTTTTTCCCCGGGTGATTTTGTCCTTAATGCGTTCACATCACTAATTCCTTGAGATTTCATTAGTTTGATACTTGATTTGGAGGTATAGTGTTTGAAACCTCAGTTTTGCTATATCTAGGGGTTTTCGTGATTCAACTCAGATAATTTTCTTTTTGATGTTTTACTCATTTTTCGTGTAGATTTTAGTCCCTAGAGCTATCTATTTGATTAATTATTTATATCATCACATTTTTATCTATTTAATAGGTTTTCAGATAGCTAGGGGCACATTTTCCTTTATTATTGCCTTTATTACTTGTTGTTTATCATTGTATGTAGTCTCTCTATGCAATCGATCTCAATTACATGTATTTTAACCGTCTGAGGGTTGGAATTGTTTTTTTTTTTAAACGGACTATTATTCGATCTTGTTTTCATTTGTCGATGACACGAAAAAAAGAAGTTTGTTCATATCCAAGTTGGACATTGTTGTTTAGGATAGATGATCACTATTGTGGATAGACATTTATCTCCGCAGCGTACGACATCGAGCCATTATGTTACCGATGATTTTGTCGTTAAGCAATTGATAATTGAGTGTTCTACCATTCTCCCTGTTGATACCAAATTTAGTCTGTTGACGTGGCTCAGTTAAGTGGAGACACGTGTCAATCGACATGGCACTAACAAACATTTCTGAACAACACCTTAACTTCGAGGAACTCAACTTCCCCGACCAACTCAGATACTCTGAGCAGTAGGTGCTCTCCGAGGAACTTTACTGCACCGAGCAACTCATGGATATCGAGATACTTAGGCGGTTCGAGCAGCTTAGGCGGTCCGAGCTGCACCTCGATCAGAGCATTTATTACCAGACAATTAAGAGGATTAAATGCGCATTAAATGCTGATTATTATCATACAGATGTATATGCCTATCGGACAGCTATGTATTATCCTTTCACATGTACAGCCTCAAGGTTATAAATACATTGTATCATCCTCATTGTAAGGGGACTCGGAATTTCTTGGTAAAAAAACCTGTTATCGAGAATTCCTAAACAGTCACCAATAAGAAAAACAGTGGACTAGGCCATTCTTTTAAGGCTGAACCACTTTAAAAATTCTTCTGTCTTATTAATTTTATCTGTGATTGAATAATTAGAGATAATCTAATTTTTTACATCAACAGATTGGCGCCGTCTGTGGGAATCGAATGAAATTCTCGTTTTTCACCAAAATAATTTATCACCAATGACTAATAATCCTAAATCCAGTAATCGAAACACTGGAAACCCCCCGAATCCATCCGTTCCTCCAAATGTCCAAGATCTAGCTGGAATTATGGCCAGTTTGGCTCAAGGCCAGATGGCTATGCAAGAGACTATGCAACAACTCAAGCAAACTATCCAAGGTGGAGCGTCGACCTATTCAGGACAACGAAGTGTTCAAAGAAATACCCGTTTAGTTTCTTCACGCATTAGGCAAAGCGATTCATATCTCACTGAGAAATCTGATGATTTTTCTTATCAACCGGGTCGAACTTCGTCAGTACGAGCCACAGATACTGAACAACACATCACTCTCTCTCCAGAAAGGACTAGTTCACTGGAAAGAATAAGTAGGGTCTCTCCTTTTGATCGATTGGGCCCTAGGAAGAATAAAAGTCCTCCTAAGTCTATGTCGAGAAACTTTCGACTACCATTTGATCTAAGAGAGGGTTCTGCCCAATCACAACCAGTTGCTCGACAAGATAGATCCCAGGAAGCGACTTCAATACGATCAATTGCTCGAACCGGTAGGCCCGAGGAGGGAAAGGAAGCATGGAAAGGCTCTATTCAAAAGTTGGAGGATAGGCTAGGGGAAATGGTTAAGGCCAAGAATCCTCTACAAAGAACTTTTGTCCAAGGGACACCTTTTATACAGGCAATTGTGGATTTTCCCACACCATCGAAGTTCAAAGCACCTGTTGTGACCCCTAAATGTGATGGAAAACTGACCTTGTCCTTCATATAGAACAATACCAAGCTACTGCCGACATCTATGTCGTGCCAGACGAGATGAGATGCAGGGCATTTTCGGGAACTCTTACCGGATCTGCACAAATATGGTACAATAATCTTCCTCGGGGGAAGATATCAACTTTCTTTTAATTAGCCGAGATCTTCATTGGAAATTTCTATTTTGGAGCAAAACTAGTTAAAAGAGTTGAACATTTGTTAAGTGTTAGACAAAAAACAGGTGAGAGCACCAGAGATTACATAACTCGTTTCAATAACGAGAAGCTTGAAGTTATTAATTACGAGGAAAAAACAGCAATTACAGCTTTGATGAGTGGACTGTTGCCTAATAAATTGTACTACACTTTGGCCAAAGATCCACCCAGAACCATGTCATAACTAATGGCAAAAGCGACCAAGATCATGAATGCCGAGGAGGCTATGGCTGCGAAGAAGAACATGAACACCAAAGAGACCAAGGTGGAGGTTGATAAGGCTAAGAAGAAAGAACATAAGAACAATGGTGGTGACAAGCAGTCAAAAACAAAGCCATCATGGGAAGTATTGAAGAAATTTGAAAATTATACTCCTTTGAAAGTAGACATAAACCATGTCCTGGAAGAGATCAAGAACATCGAGGGACTAAACTGGCCTGAGAAAATGAAGTCGGATCCTGACAAGAGAAATAAGGCCAAATATTACGAGTTCCATAAAGACCATGGTCACACAATAAAAAATTGCATAGCTCTCCAGAATGAAATCGAAGCACTCATCAGACGAGGAAAGCTGGCCAAGTATGTTGATCGAAGGAATGAAAGAAAAAGCAACGACCGAGCAAGACAGAGGTCTATATCTCCTCGTCGATCAGAAGAAAACAAGAAAAGAGACCATGAAGATGATCCAGAAGACGACCCTGATCTCTCCAAGAAACCAAGACAGCCAGAACGTGAGGTATTTTTAATTTATTTTGGATCATTTGATTGTAACGTTATTACAGGTGGAGATGCAGGAGGTGGGGACCTTACTGCGGAAAGGAAAGCTTACCTCAATGAAGCTCAAGCTTGTTCATACATTCAGCGAATAAATCTAGCTGAGGATGATCTCCCGAGGAAGGTGAACAAATAAAAACTGGTCATTGGTTTCTCCAAGAACGACCTCGCAGGTGTACTATATCCTCATGATGATCCGCTGGTGATCAAAATGAGGATGAAAGAAGTAATAATCTCAAGAGTAATGGTGGATAATGGTAGCTCGATGGATATCATGTTCTACTCGTGCTTCGATAGTTTAAATCTGAAGTTGTCTCAGTTGGAACCTTATCACAGGCCCCTCCTTAGGTTTGCTGGCGAGAAAGTTTTTCCACTTGGGACGATCAAGTTGGATATGTTCATCGGCACATGGCCCGCCTGTCGAACAGAAAGAGTACATTTCTTTGTGAGGGATAAGAATGTCCAGTCAGCTTACAATATCATTATGGGAAGGGTAGGATTGAAGAAGTTCGAAGCAGTACCATCTACGGTACATCAATGCCTGAAATTTCCAACCAATTTTGGAGTAGGAGTCGTAAAGGGTGACCAAAAAGTAGCTCAGGAATGTTACTACTCATCTGCCGAGCAGGAAGAACTGGAGGAATCTAGGAAAAAGACTACTACCTACCAAGTGGATGAAGGTGCAGAGATTGAAACATTGGATCCTAGAGACGAGTCGCAACTCGTGAAAGGTCAGGTGGTGGAAGGTACTGAAAATATCATTCTGGACGACGAGCACCCAGAACGAACAACTCAGATAGGTTCGTTGTTAGATGCCTCACTAAAACAGGAATTGATAGTTTCCTAAAAAGCAGAAAATAAACTTTTGCTTGGAGTCATGAGGATATGCCAGGAATAGACCCAAATTTCTTATGTCACGAGCTCAATGTGAATAAGGGGATCAAGCCAGTGAAGCAGAGAAGAAGAGTGTTCAGCCCCGAGAAGAACCAAGCTATATAAGAGGAGGTCGAGAAGCTCCAGAAAGCTTGCTTTATTGATGATGTCAAATATCCAGACTAGTTAGCAAATGTGGTGATGGTAAAGAAGAATAATAACAAATGGAGGATGTGTGTAGACTTTACTGACCTTAATAAGGCATGCCCAAAGGATCATTTTCCTTTGCCCTGAATCGATCAATTAAGGGATGCTACCTCGGGACACGAGTTATTGAGCTTCATGGATGCTTATTCTGGTTACAACCAGATTAAAATGAAACCTAAAGACAGGGAGAGTACCTCTTTCATTACCCCTAGGGGAACTTATTGTTATAATGTTATGCCTTTTGGTTTGAAAAATGCAGGTGCAACATATCAGCGGCTGATGAACAAGGTGTTTGCAGAGCAAATCAGTTGCAATATGGAAGTCTATGTTGATGATATGCTGACAAAGAGCAAGAGAGCTGCTGACCATCTAATTGACTTAGGCCAGACCTTTGATTAACTAGATAAATATCAAATGAAGTTGAATCCCACAAAGTGCATATTCGGAGTACGAGAAGGCATGTTCCTCGGGTATATTGTCAACCAACGAGGTATTGAAGCAAACCCTGAAAAGATCAAAGCTCTATTAGGGCTGCGATCTCCAACGACGAAGAACGAAGTACAAAGTCTCACAGGGCGAGTTGCAGCACTTAACAGATTTGTATCACGAGCAACTGATAGGTGCCTTCCATTCTTCAAAACACTCTGAAAAACGTTCGAATGGAATGAAGAATGCGAGAAAGCCTTTCAAGAGTTGAAGAAATATCTGGGAGCACCTCCACTGTTGTCCAGGCCAGTGATAGGAGAAAGATTGTACTTATATCTAGCAGTTTCAGAAAATGCAGTTAGCTCGGCATTAATAAGAGTGGAGGATGGAGTACAAAAACCAATTTATTACAGTAGTAAGGCCTTCCGAGGAGCAGATATCAGATATCCAAGACTGGAAAAGTTGGCATTGGTGCTGATCGAAGTGAGTAGAAGAATGAGGCCATACTTCCAGGCTCATACCATAGTCGTGTATACCGATATGCCGTTAAGGCAAGCTCTTCATAAACCAAAAAAATCAGGGAGATTGATGTATTGGGCAATAGAACTTGGTGAATATGATATAATTTATGAGCCTAGATCGTCACTAAAAGGGCAGGCAGTAGCAGATTTTATAGCAGAGTTCACCTATCCTGATACCTCCGAGGAGCAAAAGCTGGATACCAACCAACCTGTGGATGTTACAGGACCATCAAATTTAAACCCCGATCAACTTACGTTGGTCGACGAACAAAAGAAGTTGGCCGACGAGCAAGAAAAGTTGGTCGGCGAGCAAGAGAAGATGGTCGACGAGCAACAAGATGCGCTAAAGGAGGACAAAAGGAAGCAACAAATGTTTCACCGAGGAACTCTATCCAATAAAAAATTTGAAGACGAGGTACCTATATGGAACCTATATGTGGATGGCTCATCTTGCACTACAGGCTGTGGGGCAGGGATTATTTTAAACAGCCCGGATGAGGTCGATATGGAGTATGCTCTGCGCTTCCAATTCAAGGCTTCTAATAATGAGGCTAAATATGAAGCTATGATTGCAGGTCTTAATCTGGCAAAAACCATGGGGGCAGAGGAAGTTATTGTATTCAGTGACTCGCAGTTGATCGTAAATCAAATACTGGGAGTATATGCAGCCAAAGAAGAATTAATGATCAGGTATCATGCAAAAGCGATGGAAATTTTATCAAGTCTGATGGCAGTGCAGATAATTAGAATACCAAGATTGGAGAATGTCAGAGCAGATGCCTTGGCTCGTTTAGCATCAGCCACACGCACCGAGCTACGAAGAACAATCCCAATTGAAGTCTTGGCTAGTCGGAGCATAGATGTAGATCTAATGATGAACTTTATTACCCTTGATTTAGGACCATCTTGGATGGATCCTATCAGGGCATATACTGAAGAGGGGTATTTGCCAACTGATAAACTCGCAGCCAAGAAACTAAAGTTTAAAGTTACTCGTTATGTATTGACCAATGGTGTTCTATATAGACGAGGAATTATAGCTGGCTTGCAGAGATGTGTACATCCCGCCGAGGTGAAAGACTTGATCGAAGAAGTCCATGAAGGGTCTTGTGGAGACCATGTAGCAAGTCAGACACTTCTGCAAAGGATAATGATGCAGGGATACTATTGGCCGACAATGAGGGTTGATTGCATAGCCTATGCCAAAAAATGCGACAAATGTCAACGCTTTTCCACCATCCGAAGAACTCCCCAAGCATTGTTGACACCCATTACTTCCCCTTGGCCATTTTCCATGTGGGGAATTGACTTGGTTGGGCCACTTCCAACGACCAAAGGAAGATTTAAATATCTCGTCGTCGCAGTGAATTATTTTACTAAGTGGGTGAAAGCCGAGCCTCTTGTCGACATGACGTACAAAAAGGTTTACCAATTTATTTGGAAAAATATCATCCGTAGATATGGTCTTCCCCATGCATTCATCACCGACCATGGAACACAATTTGACAACGAGGAGTTCGCTGCATATTATCATCAGTCGAACATACTAAAAACCCACTCTGCACCAGGCCATCCCCAAAGCAATGGGCAAACTGAAGTGACGAACATGACGCTGCTGAATGGCTTGAAGAAAAGATTAAATGATGCAAAGGCAAATTGGATCAACGAGCTACATTCTGTACTGTGGGATTATCGTACTACTCCCCGAGCAGCAACAGGAGAATCTCCATATATGCTGGCATTTGGAAGTGAAGTTGTTATACCCGCCGAGCTGGGCCTCCCAACACACCGAGTGCTGAACTTCAATTCCCTTGTCAGCGACTTGATGAGAAGGTTAGACTTGGACATGCTAGAGGAAGTTAGAGAAGAAGCAACCATCAGGAATGCTGCTTACCAGCAACGAACAGCTTTGTTCTACAACAAGAGAGTGAAGAAGTGCGACCTGAAAGAAGGGGACTATGTGCTGAAGAAAGTAATTCAAAAGCACAATAAACTGGAAGCTAACTGGCATGGGCCCTACAGAGTAACAGAGGTTATTCGACCAAGGACATATAGAATTGAAACTTTAGAAGGGGAGGAGTTTAAGAATGCATGGAACACAGAGCATCTTCGTAAATATTATCAGTAGTCTCATCTCTATGTAATGCAATTTTCTTCGATATGAATAAAGTTTTGGTTATTTCGCCCAATTCTCTCTTTTTGTTGAAATTTTTTCGGAGTACTAGTGTTTCACACTACGCATCATGGGAAGAAAATCCACCAACTATAAGTTGGTCGGGAATAAAAAATTTCCCAGAAATACCAACTCTGGTTGGTTGGGAAGAAAATCCACCAACTATAAGTTGGTCGGGAATAAAAAATTTCCCAAAAATACCAACTCCGGTTGGTTGGGAAGAAAATCCACCAACTATAAGTTGGTCGGGAATAAAAAATTTTCTCAGAAATACCAATTCCGGTTGGTTGGGAAGAAAATCCACCAACTATAAGTTGGTCGGGAATAAAAAAATTTCCCAGAAATACCAACTTCGGTTGGTTGGGAAGAAAATCCATCAACTAAGGTTGGTCGGGAATAAAAAATTTACCAACTAAGGTTGGTCGAAAACTAAAAACACCAACTCCAGTTGGTTAAACAAATGAAAGTCATTTCAAGGCTTAAAATTAAAAAGTGGTAAATTTCTTGATATTTATGGCATCTTAAATTACTAACATAGTTGGTCAAAAAACGAAATATCACCAACTCTGGTTGGTCATCAGATGATTATCATCCTTTCAAGATAGTCAATAATAAGTTTTCACTAACTTTAGTTCGTCGGCAATTTAAAATAACACAAAATATTTCTATCTTTTTAACAGATATACATGTACATTCATTAATAAATAAAAAGAAATGTCTTACAGAATATTTCCAAGACAATCGAAATTGCAAATAAAATTAGAAGTTTTTCATTAAATCCAAAATAAAATACATTGAGAATGAAATACATATTTAAAAAATTATTACATCAAGATTCCTATTCTATTGGTTTCTTCCCCTCTGCCTTTAAAACAGGTTCTTCGCCAGCAGGAGGATCGTCTAAAGCATAGGGGGGATTTATGAAATTAATATCTTTGAGCATCCTGATGTTCATCACAGATGGCCTATCAAGAACGTGCTCCGGGCGAGATATCTCAAAGTTGGAATGAAGGTTATAGTGACCGAGATACATTGAAATCAGACATTGGGGAATAGCCCGAGCAGGAATCCATCTCATATCCAGTTTCAAAGGAGGCACCGGCAAATCGAGCAACCCAGGGTCATAGTAATCCCACAAATAGTGACCCTGTTCCAACTGCAGCACGCCCAAGGCATTTAGCCATCCTTGCTTGTAACCCATATTATTTTCATTTTAGATCCGATCATCTAGATGGTAGAGGGCTTCATTATAACCAGCATCCAAAACTCCCTGGGCTGCTTGTGGAATTGATAGGTTAACCTCTCCAATTGCTCGAGGAGGTTCTTTGCTAAAAGTTCTTTACTCTCCAAGGCAGATTTTTGTGCAGAGAGCTACTCGTCCAGATTCAGAATCTTCTTGGACATCTCAGTTAATGCTTGATTCTTTGCCACCAACTGGAATGCTTGATTCTCCAAGGCTGCCTGCGTTATAGCTTCTTTAATAGTAATTCGAGCAGGCCTTGCTCATCCCCGATAAGCTCTTGCTCGTCCGCGAGCAAAGGTAGAAGGTCCAGCTCTCTTCAAGGTTTCCAATTCGTCTCTCAGATTGGCATTTTCGACCTCTAAGAAAGAGAAACCCTCTTCATTGATAGGGACCAAAGCATTTGAGGAAGACGCTGCAGATTTCAACTGAGATATCTCTCCTCACAGGTTATTATTTTCCTGCTCCAGCAACTTAGCTATCTGCTTGTGCTCTTCGACCTCGGTCTTCAAAGTTCTCTCCCTCACATCATAAGCAGTGAACAACTTATCATATCCCTTATCAGCACTTAGTTTCTGATACTTCTTCTCATATCCCTAGTGCAAAAGGGTTGTAGATTCCTTGTATTGTTGTTGAAGCTCCTCGAGAGTGCCCTGGAGGTCTTCAATCATCTCATAATATGCTACATTATTAGCCACTGCCCGGTCGAGCAGACACTTTAAGTACTAGTAGGCTTCGACTGCTCGCTCTGAAGCATCTGGACCGAGGATATTAATAATTTGAGCTTCAGTCATATCTGTATGACCAGCTTTGAAGTATTCATTGCATTGTCTCAACAATTTTGTATCATGAGCAGATAACAATTCCATCCTGGCCATAAACTAGTAAAAGGAAGGGATAGCAAGAATCAATAAGAGTGCAAATAGAGCAAGAAGAAGAGAATTAACAGTATGAATAATCAAAATCTCAAATTTTATTGCACCATAAAAGGGAAGTACATAGTTCAGAGTTACATTTGACAAAAATAAGCAAAGAGAAAAAAGTTCGAACAATGTTACACCTTATCCTTGTCTCCTAAAACTTTCTTGGGAGGCTGGGATGAAGAGGCAGGTTGCTCGGAAGGCATGGTAGGTTGCTCGGAGGGTGTTGGAAGTTGCTCGGCTGAAAGGTTGGTTGGTTGAAACTGCTCATGGGAAGTCTGGATAATTGGGGCATGAGAAATATGATCTCCAATCACCATGGAGGATTCCTCAGAAGCAGCCTCGTCTTCTTCTTCTTCCCCGGGAGTAGGAGGGGGGCCAGGAATGTGTCGCTGAAACAAGTCGGAGTTCTCATCGGCATTCATCTCTGTCAGAGCAGCCACCCAACCATCCCTGAAATATTTAAGGCTGCCATACTCCTTTTGTGAGACCATGACAGCCAAACCCTTATTCCAGCCTTTGTCCCAGCCAGCACTGAAAGACTTTTTCACAACCAATTTCGTTTTCACCTTCTCCGAGGAAAGCTTCTTAGATATAAGTTCCTCGGCAGCTTTCAATTTCTTTTCTGCCTCTTCCTTCTGACGACCGACGTCACGAAGTCTACTTAGCTCTTCCTCGGCAGATTTAAGCTTGTTTTCAAACTTTCCAGCATATTGGAGCTTCCCCTCGAGCTATTTATTCTTCTCCTCCAGGTCTTTTATTTTCTTCTCCAACCCCTTGGAGACTTCAACAGCCTGATCTCTCTCCTGCTCGGTGGAATTAAGCTGCTTCTCCCAAGCAGCTTTATCATTGACATACTTCTGACGAGAATCCTTTAAAGACTGCGTCAGACCTACAAAAGCCTCCTCTACACCACCAGAGGAGATGGATGCCTTAATGGCTTCGTCCTTCTTCAGAATTGTATTGAAACAAGTTACCAACTGAAAAAAGAAAATAACTGTAAGTCAGTGCAAGCACATAACATTGAAAAATGAAAGCTTAGATTAGCAATACTTACTGAGGCAATGTGCTGATCTGCCAAAGTGGTAACCCTATCCCGGGAAAGATTTTCTTCAATACCTTGGATCTCTGGGATGATCCAAGACTTCACCGAGCTCATGGCAGAGCTAGGAGCAACGAAAGTGGGAACACCACTCCCAGTAGTTGGAGGCTGATAGATGGATTCAGCCAAATTGACCGAGGAGCTCTTCTTCAGCTTCCTCGAAGGAACAGGAACATTCTCGACCAAGGATTTCATCTTGGTCGGTGATATAACTACAACCTCGCTTGGAGGGGAAACAGCTGCAACCTTACTCGGAGCCACAGGGGGCTTCTCGACAACCTTCACAGTAACAGCTGGAGGAGGTGCATCAATTTGTCTTGTCCCTTCTAGGACATCCTGCTTGCTTTTCTTTGCCTCTCCAGCAATAGAGGCAGATTTCTCAAAAAGGGCAGGAGCTCTTCTTCTCTTCATTCTTTCACTAAAAGGAATATGTGACTCAGGAGAGGAACCTTCAGAAGCTGGTACTGGTTCTACGTCGCTTATCACTGGACGAGCTCTTGTACTGCAACAAGTATGAAGCTGGTCTGATGTGTTTGTCGGCAACAGTTTGATGCAAACCCCAGATAAGTTTTAGATGCTTTAAATTAACTTCTGTCTCTTTTGGAGACCTCTTGCTGTCAACTGCAAATAAATCAAAATTAAAATATCAGTGACACATTTTATCAAACACAAAGAAAGCATAATTTCAAAAGTAAATTAAAATAAAAACAACCTATCCCATTGCCATAGGGAGGGCATCTAGGACCCTGATACACATCATTTCCAATTAGCAGAGCATGTTGCCAATTTTTCATAACAACATCATGCTCGAAGTAATCCCTGTTGGCATCTGGGAGATTGACAACTAAAGCCCTATTTAAAAACCTAGTTTTCAAGTAAAAAGTACTATCGCTGACAACCCATCTATAGCAAAACATAATTTCTGGAATTCCTATACGAGTTCCATGAATCTGATTTAACCTATAGACTCCATTAACTATTCTCCATGTATTGGGGGCTTTTTTTGCAGGAACCATGTCAAAATATTGACAGAATTCCAGACACAAGGGGTTTGGGAGAAAAGAAAAGCCACATTCAGCTACAAAGAGAGTGGGGAACCTATGTCCCTCAGCCAAATGAAAATAATCTGAAGGTTCAGAAAGTTCCTCCAAAATGACCCATGAAGGAATAGAGAAATCAAAACGAAACTTATCAAGCGACTCAATAAGGTAAACCATGATGAATAAAGGAAATAAAAAAGAAGGAAGAAGATCTTACAGAAAAAGGATGGATCAGTTGACAACGAACGATGGAAGGAATGAACGCACAAGATAGAGAAGAAATGGAGAACTCAAAGATACAGATTTGAAAAAGTGAAGAGACGATAGGATTTTCTGCAACGCTCAAATACCTTACCTTGGGAAAGGGTAAAAATAATGATTAAAAAAGAGAGGCGTTTGTGCTACTGGCGGCTAAAAGGACAAAAAGGGAGCGGAGACCGAAGCAGTTAAAAAAATTTGAAAAGTCCGATTCTATGAATTCAAAAAGAAAAATAAATACAAAAAAAACACTCCTAAAAATCAGGATGACCATTTAATCCCGCCATATTTTGAGAAGAATGTTCCACACTCCTCAATCTCGAACTGTGAAACATTGGGGGCTTCTGTTGATACCAAATTTAGTCTGTTGTTGTGGCTCAGTTAAGTGGAGACACGTGTCAATCTACATGGCACTAACAAACATTTCTGAACAACACCTTGACTTCGAGGAACTCAACTTCCCCAAACAACTCAGATACTCCGAGCAGTAGGTGCTCTCCGAGGAACTTTACTGCACCGAGCAACTCATGGATACCGAGATACTTAGGCGGTCCGAGATGCACCTCGATCAGAGCATTTATTACCAGACAATTAAGAGGATTAAATGCGCATTAAATGCTGATTATTATCATACAGATGTATACGCCAATCGAAAAGCTATGTATTACCCTTTCACATGTACAGCCTCAGGGCTATAAATACATTGTATCATCCTCATTGTAAGGGGACTCGGAATTTCTTGGTAAAAAAACCTGTTATCGAGAATTCCTAAACAGTCAGCAATAAGAAAAACAGTGGACGTAGGCCATTCTTTTAAGGCTGAACCACTTTAAAAATTCTTCTGTCTTATTAATTTTATCTGTGATTGAATAATTAGAGATAATCTAATTTTTTACATCGACACTCCCCAAAAATCATTTTTTTACCTCTCAAAAGTTCCTCCGCTGTCTAGATTTTGTGTTATGTCTAAAGTGAGTTTTTAATAAGGGTTAAGTATCGTTTAAAACCTTTAATACTGCAAGTATCCTATGGGTCTAACTTATGACCTCTAAATAAGTTCAAAATGCTATCTAAACACTCCAAAATTTTAGCCCAAAGGGGAACCCACCCTTAGGGCCCAAATCGACATACTAAAAGCACATCTCTGGCCTTTGTGTCCCCCAAATCCCAATCCAACAGCACTAACTCGCAACATAAAAATAAATCAACACGTTATTATCAGTTAACGAGTCATCCAATTTTAATTTTACGAATTAAATTAATTCTAACACGCAATTTAAATATCACAATAATTCACACTACTATTATGCCCACAACTCTACAATGAACTCGAGGTATAATAATCCACACTAAATAATTAATTAATAATTATTATTATTATCGTATTATTGAAGGGGACAAAGTAAAAAGAAAACAAAATTTCAATAAGCTCTTGCACAACTTTTTAAATGCTATTTGAACTTTTCTTATCATTTTCAAAACAAATTTAAATACATCATCCTTTTAAAAAAGCAATAACCCCCATTTTGTTAAATATTATGTTCAATTTGTCACCCCAAATTGATAAAAATATTTAACTAAAATTACTTAAAATAAATAAATACATGACATAATAACTACCATTGCAACACTACACGTTGGAAAAACCAACCCAACCAACACTACTTACACCCCGCCACTGGCCCCTATCACCACGACCATCATCACCAAATAAAAATTATGGACAAATTAGGGTACATAACTAATTTTTTTTAAATTAGTAAATTGGTGATGATGGTGGTTGGGGAATATGATTTTTTTTAATCAATTGTTTTGAAAACATTTTACTTGATTAAATTTGAAAAATAATACTATTTTTTATTTTGATAGGTATGCCATGTTTGTTAAATATGATGTCATAGATATTTTTTGCTCCAACAGAACATTTTTGCTTCAATCGGTCCCATTGGAAATTGTAGATTCAGTTGGTTTGCTTATAATGATGTGATTATTGACAGAGAACGACAATGTTGATCTATCATGAGAAGTAAAAAAAGAGTATGTGTAAGAAATTCGAGTATGATCTATCATAAGAAGTTAAAACACATTCTTAAAACCTTAGCTTTAAAGTAAAAAACACAATGAATATCAGTTCAAATAAAAAAACACAATGACCCATGTCATCAACACTAAAGGAAATAGCAACGGACACTCACCATCTAAAGGTTACATGTTCATTATTTCATTCTTTTTTCTAGTTTCATCTGGACACTCACCATCTACCTTGATCTACACCAGTAATTCGGATGGAAAGTCAACCCTCGAGATGTGAACTTTCATCTTCATTATGGTACAGCAACACTCTATGATAATCTGCTCATCCTATCATAATCTGAAAATATAATTTATGGTATTAAATTTCAACCAATGTGTATGAAAAGTAGGAAAATGGCATCTATATACACACAGATAATATATAGATAAAAAAGTGATATGAGTTCAGAAAATATAGACTATTGAAATATGAAGATAGAACCAAAACACCACAGCACGCCGAGAGATATATGAATTAAACATATGTACTCCACGCTGAGAGAAAAAAGAGCAGCAAAATGGGAACATGAGTTTCAATCTGAAACTCCTGATTTTCTTCTGCTCATGTTGAGCTTTAGACAAAGTTTGATGCCTCTCCCATTAAGCATTATACACATACACAATAACTCTCGTTGATTTTATCTCTCCATTAAAAAATAATTCAAGTGTAGTCACTTTACCCAGTTTGCCATAACATGCCATTTTTTTTAACCATTCACACAACCCACTAACTATGATTTCTATTAAGACTATAACACTAAACTCACATCAAATTTTTCAATCACTTAAAAATGCATCTGCAGATTAGGATGATTATCAGCAAAATAAAGCTTCTCACATACCTGTAATTTCCCTTCACTCTTCAGAGCTTCTTCTTTAAGCAGCTAAACCAGGGCGTCTTTTTCCTCTCTGATCAAAACACGCATGCTGCAATACCATTGTCTTGGATTTCCATGAAATAAAAACCTTATCCCCAAGGCCCCTTTCATAATCCGATCGAAAATTCTATTGACCACATCGGGATTTGTAAGATAAGCTCCGACAGAGTTTAAGCCAACATCAAGGTGATGGATTTCGGTTATGCTGTTCAAAAAGGTTTCCTTTGATGTTGGTATAATCTGTCTTTCTTTCTTTACTTGACTGGGATTTTGGGTTATTTTGAATTCTAATAAGCCAAGTTCAGAAACTAGTTGATTAAGCGCAGTACCACCTTTACTAAATGCAAGGAAAATCATTTTTAGTTGATGTAAATTCGATGCAGAAACTTCATCTTTGTATAGTACCTACATGGAAACATGGACAGTACCTACAGGGAAACATTAACCATTATTCATTATGTACATTTCTTGCAGACTATAACCTTTTTGAAAGATCAAGTTGGTTTTCTAGATACCTTGTCCATCTTTGAGAGAATGATAGTGTTTTCAATGTCATCCCATCTAATGTTGCGAGGGAAAAAATATTATTTATTCATAAACAACCAAAAAACCTGTAAATAATATCATAAAAATCAGCAATGTAACTCTTGTCCTGCTAGTACTAGGTTTCCTATGCCAGTCAATGATTCAGCTTCCTCATAAGTTAGAAGAGAACATCACCCATCCTCAAGAACTTGTCAACTGCTCTTCATTCTTCAGGTATTCCGATAGCAAATGTCTTCCCCCTGGGTTCAGGGTCAAAGAAAACTGATGTTCCAACTTCAACAGAGTACTCTAAAGCAGAAACAATCAGACCATGAGGGGCGCTCGTTAAAGCCATAACCATTACAGAACAAAATCTTTGACCGTCTGATAGCCATCTTTACTTTAGTATATAGTTTGCTCATCCAACTGAAGGTAGGCTCCTTACTAAAATCTGCTCAACTGCAAAAACCAAGTCTTTGCAAAGAGTCCACCAAAACACAGAATATAAGTGTTCCGTAATAACTATAACAAAGATAGAGAAAAAAATCTAGATTCATGACATAGAAACACATTTATAGATTAGTGTATAAATGTAAAACTGAATCTATAATCACATCATTATAAGCAAACCAACTGAATAAAGAAATAATGATCTTCCCAAAAAATAATGACACATAAAAACATTGTATTTATAAGTAAATATAAAGATAAAAAAGAACAACACCAAACCCAACCAGTATTCATAGGTAGAGTTCATTACACCTTTTACCTACAACGGTTTAATTAGTTCACTATACTCAGTGTCAATAATAACATATAGTTTTAAATAGTTTAATTTAAGACTACACACCCCAAAAATCACATGTACAAAAAATTAGGGTCATTACACCATTAATATGATTAATTGATGAGTTAAAAATTGAACCAAAAATTAAACTAAAGTTCTTTGAAAAATCAATAGAGTAAGTTACTCATTTAGTTTCTCAACTATACCTTATGTTTTGAAATAGTCCTGAAACTTCATTTTGTGTCAACTAAAAAATTATCTTAATTCACTTTTATTTTAATTATAATACATAAATTACTCCAATACTAAAAAAATATATGATAAAAGTAGTTCCAAGAATTTCTAGTGAAAAAATATTTACGGTATCAGTTAAATAATTAGGCCCTAAATGTTCTCTTTTCTCATGCATATCCCACATATATCGACAGAGATGCAGAAGACAATTAACAAAAAAATGGCCTAAAAAAACTCGGATAGAGAGAGGGAGTACATTGAAATATGTGTAATTTAGTTTTAGGGAAAAAATATGTACCATGCTCTTATGTGATGTGTGTACACATCATTAAGATTGATACCTTACCAATTAACACACTTATAAACCTTTTCATCATTAAGATTGATGTCATAACCTCCCCACCATTGATTAGTTCAAACCCTTGCATGTGAACGCTAATAAAGCTGAAATCAAAGAAAGTGAAACTTAGAGAAGCACAAATGTTAGCCAAATAATTAACACAAAACACTACAAATTAAACTTGTGGTGAAACATACAAATAGAATGTAATAAATAGACAAATGGGTTTGACAAAATCATGAGAGTAATTCGACACACCCTTTCAAATTATATTGAGGATTTCGGCATAAATAATCAAACCATGAATATCACAAAAATTATATGTAGTATTAAAATACCTGAGATTATAGTGACTAATCCAAACGATTCTATCCAACCTGGAATCACCTGCAAATATAAACAAAAAACAAAACATTAGATACACTAAAATTTAAAAAAAAAATTACAAATTAAAAATGCAAAAATACACCCAAAATGCCGCAAGCTAAATCCCAAAAAAATAATTTCAACATAGAAAATGTTTCATCCTCAAAATCCAAAACCAAAATCCCAATGACCCCCAAACTATTAGATAGAGAGATGTGCGTACCCAACAAAAATAAAACAGTGTTGGCTATGAGCTGGGATCTTTAGAACCATGTTTTGGAGTTCTTTCGACCTCGAATTTCTACTCAACTCAGCCTGAGATGTTTAGAAACAACTAAAATCCAAATCAAAATAAAAAATAAGAAACCAAATTAGTACATGCAAAACAAAACTCCCAAAATAAACATAAGATCAAACAAAAAACCTAACATCAAATTAGATCTACGTAAGAATCATAGCATATTTTCTAAAGAAAACCATTAATATGAAACATCGTACCATATTTCAGATCTAGATTTTGCTCCCACATTTCACATCTTATGTGAATCGGGAGAGAGGAGATGAGATGGAGGGTTTGAAGATGTTTCGTGTGATTGGAGAGTATGAAAGAGAGTATGAGAGAGAGTTTGACTTGGGTGAAGTTTACTACTTTACCCCCGATTTTGAATTTTGAAAAATAAATTAGAGTGTGTCAAAAGAGGGGGAATCTAAACTTGTAAAGGGCAAAATAGGTAGTGCAGAAAAACTTAAAAAGATGACATCATCATTTAATCTTATGACATACATAAGTTTTCTACTTTATTATATATATATGATGTGGGGATTAGAATTATGGTAACATGTGTTCGACACAAACCTCCAAGCCTCTTGTGCATCAAGTTAATAAAGAGTCCAAGTTACGAAAAACTTTCGCTTATTTATCACTTGGAACAATTCAAAACTTATAAGGAATATGTACGAGCTTCTAAGAAAAGTTATTACCGGAGCTTAGGAATCTCCTTAGCTTCTCTATAAATATAAACTCACTTCTCATTGAGTGGGGTATGTGACAGTACTACAACTCTCTTGACTCGTTTTCCGAGTTAATAAAAGAGAAAACCCCAAACCTCATGGACGTAGACATGTTGTCGAACCACGTATATCTTGTGTTATGTGTTTTCTGATTTCTTTTCTTTAAACATTTCTCTTAATTTAGCTTATGCGCATTGAATACAAAAATTGTTGGAAATTTACCACTTACAAATGGCGTCGTGTGTAGGAACCGATCTGAGTTCTTTACTACTAGCTAAATCCCTGAGATGTCTTACTCACCCAACCAAGATCATATGAATGTAAATGACTAGGGAGTCATCAATAATAGAGTTATGGAGACCTAGAGGGTTATTCCTTAACCATGGAGATCAAAACAACAAGGAGGGTCACCAACTAACCCATCCCTCTCACAAGGTTATATCTGATATTGGTTAGTATTACCTATCCTCAAATACTCACTACGTCCTCAAAAATATTGGATGGTGAACAATTATGATCTTAAATAATCCAACCATATCTCAAGGCTCATTGACAACTATGAGAAGCGCCTCCAAGATGAAAGGGCTATCAACAAGCTCCAAGAAGCACAGAAAGTCATGCTCTAAAAGCATCTAAAGAAGTTATAGAAGGAAGCTTGCAAGTAGAGGTGCAAGTTTAGTTGCCGCTAAAGAACTCCTATCCCTCAGGCGAGCAGAGGTTGTAGATGAGGAATAAGTACTCAATCAAAAAAAGGAATGTTATCCTCGTTGAAGGTCTCCTAAAGGGAGATAAAGCCTCGATGATCGATGAGGAGACAAAGAGCTCTTTAACTTTATCAGAAGGGAGGTAGAGAGACACCCAACCCATCAAAGGGATTGTGTTACCAATGATCTCTCCAGAAAAACCCTCGCATGTCATATGAAATAAACTTTTAGTTGATCTATAAAAGAGTTTGAGCCTGCTAAGAAGTTTTCTCCCCCACGATTCAAGATCTATGAAAGGAAGACCGATACCACTAATCATGTCAGGTAATATTGCCAGTAGATAACGTTGTGGAACACAAATGAAGGAATAATGTATCGAACATTCCCCTCCATCCTTAGAGACACTGCCCATAAGTTATTTGAAAAGCTGCCACACCCATTGATAGCCATTTTCAAGAAATTGGTTGAGTCTTTCACGACCAGATTCATTACAAGCAGCACCCGTTCCATGTTGATGGATTCACTCTTGACTATGAAGAAAAAGCTCCAGGAAACACTTTGCGAGTAGGTCAAAAGGTATTGGGAGGTGTACAATAAGATAGAGGACTGCACTGAGCAAGTCGCGATGTTATCCTTCAAAATTGTTCTACCGAGCAATTTCATGCTCAACTAATTCCTCACAAAGTAGGAGGCAATCACGATCGATGACCTTATGGTAAGGATTGAAAAATACGTCGATGTTAAATATACTGTGTCCAAAGTTGGTCAGGATGGAGAGCGACAAAAACATCCCAATAATGAGGATAAGGAGGGGGCGAATAAAAAAGTATGGATAAAGCAAAATGGGAAGCTGAAAGGGACCAAGAAGAAAGATCTCGAAAAATCATTAAAGGCAGTTAATGCGGTGTTTTCTGAACCACTCTACAAGATCTTTTACAAGATCCATTATTGGAAATATTTCAAGTGGCCCGAGAAGACGTTCAGCGATCTGAAGAAGAGGAAACAAGCGCTAGAATGTGCATACTATAAAGATCGCGATCACAAAACCTAAAATTGCAAGGCACTAAAGTCCAACCTCAAGGAATTGGTTCAGGCTGGGCATCTAAACAACTTATTAGAAATGAAAAAAGGCACGGTGAATCTTGTTCACAACCAGAGGCTAAATAATGTCCTGGATAATGACATGGGACACGAGTTTGAAGTAATCCATTGGGCCCAAGGCCGAAAAATGTCTTGGACGAATGTTTGGGTCATGAATTCGTGGTGATTCATGGTGCATTAAACCGAAACCAAATAAAAAGTAACACAATCAGGATATACGTTAAGAAGATCATTACAATCATGGAAGCATTATAGATAGATCCGACCAAGCCCATTACGAGAAAATGCCAACGATCTAAAGATATTGATTATACAAAGCACATCGTCTTCATTGATGATGACTTGGTCGGAGTAAGGACTACCTATAACTATACTCTTATCATTATTCTCAGAGTTTCTAACTAGGATGTGGATAAGCTATCATTGAACCAAGGGAGTTCCTCGAAAGTTATGTACCTCAAGATGTTCAATTAGTTGAACTTTTATAGAGTCGACCTACAGGAAGCCACTATTCCTCTGGTTGGATTTACAGGAAGGATGACCTTGCCCCTGGGAAAGGTAATTCTCCCTGTCTCAGTAGGAAGGATCTCTAAGTTAACGAATTACCCATGGTGGATAAAGAGTACCCGTATAACGTTATCCTTAGTATAAGGTGGTTGCATGTCATGATAGTTGTAACGTTTACCTACCACCAAAAAATAAAAATCATTTTTGGCAAAGGAGTTATGGAGATATAGGGAATCAAGCCTTGGCTAGAAAATGCTTTATAAATGTTATCCAACCAAAGAAGGAGAAGAAGAAGTAAAAATATGTAAAACCGAAGGAAGGCTCCATACCCTCCAAATAGGATAAAACGTATGAGCGACCTGGTGATGAGGAAACCAGAGTTTCCCATACCGATAACATTATGGAACCCCTTCAAGAGATAACATTTGATGATAATCAGCCTGAAAAGAAGTTCATGATTAGCAGTTGACTCATAAAAGAAGAGAAGAAAACTTTGGTTATTTTTCTCAAAAGCAACTAAGATGTATTTTCCTGGAGGCTATATAGCATGCTGAGAAAAAATTTGAAAGCGGTGTGTCACAAGCTCCACGTGGATCCACTACATCTATTAGGGATCCAAAAAGCATGACAAACTGCACCCGAGAAGGTCAAGGTTGTTAAGGAGGAGGTGGGGAAACTTCTGGTGGTGGAATCCATAAAGAAAGCTCAATTCCCAACGTGGATGTCAAACCCAATAATCGTGAAGAAAAATAAAGAAATTTCAAGATTTTCCATGTATTTCACTCACTTGAACCATACATGCCCAAAGGATAGTTTTTCTTTACCCATGATAGATCAATTGGTTGACGCCATAGCTAACCATGAAAGTATGATCTCCCTTAACGCCTACTCATGGTATCGTCAACTCCCGTTATTTTCCCCCAACCAGGAAAATACCTCCTTCATCACTACACTGTGGCTATTTTGCTACAGGGTGATGCTGTTCGGATTGAAAAGTGTTGGTGCAACATACCAAACGCTTATGACAAAGATGTTCAAGGATAAATTGGGAGACACGATGAAGGTGTATATAGAGGACATGATTGTAAAAAGAAAGAGGAAGGGGGATCACCTTGTAGACCTGGAAAAAACTTTTGAAGTCCTTTATTAGTGCAAGATGAAACTAAAAGCGATGAAGTGCTCATTTGGTACATTTGGGAAAATTCCTTGGATATATAATCAGTTTAAGAGGTATTGAAGTAAATTTCGATCAGATTTAATCCACCAGGAAGGTGCAAGCCCCCAAAACTGTGCGAGAGGTACAAATATTTATAGGCATGCTATTCACCCTTAACCGTTTCATATCAAAATCCTTGGAAAAATGTCGAACTTTCTTTCAAGAACTTAACAAATAAATAAAGGAAGTATGGAATGATGAATGCACTAGGGCACTTGAAAAAATAAAAAACTATTTAAGCAAACCACCAATGCTAACCATTCAAGACGATGGAGGCCATTTGTACTTATCTCTGGAAGTCTCCAATGGCATTGTAAGTTCAGCCTTAGATTGTGAAAAGAATGGAGGTCAGGATCCTATTTATTGTGAAAGAAAAACATTGCTCGATGCTGAAAAATGACACTTGCCATTAGAAAATCTTTCATATGCACAGGTGATAACCTATATGAAGTTGATACATTTCTACGAGCCTTTCACTATCATTATTCTAACTTACTTCCTTCTAAAAGCAATGCTTAGGAAGTCCGACTTATCTGAATGGATGTCCAAGTGATTGGTACAACTCAAAAGGTTTTATATCCAGTTTTAGCCTATAACCTCGATCAAAGGTCAAGTCATAATAGACTTTATTGCCAAATTTTCCAATAATCAAGAACCGATAGGTACAGGCAATGGAAGTAAATAATCTATCATATAGTCAATAAAAAAAGTGATAGATGGGTACTATACGTTAATGGAGCCTCAAATTCCAAGAAGGTAGGAGTAAGGATAGTACTGGTATCCCCAGAGAAAATAGTTTTCAAGAAGAAAATTATCTTGGGATTCACATGCTCTAATAATGAAGCTGAGTATGAAGCCTTTCTCAATGGATTACAAAAATCACTCTCCCTGGGAGCCTGCCACCTTGATGTCTTTTGCGACTTAAATTTGTATCAAATTATATATAACGAGACTACAACACTAGGGGAAAACACATGGATGCATACCTTAACAAAGCCCAAAACTTGGTCTCTCAATTCAATCATATACAAGTGCAATAATTCCCAAGAGGGAATAATAGTCATGCAGACACACTAGTCATACTCTCTTCAGCTGGCAAAGGGAATATGAATGAACAATTGAAGTGGAATAGTATGACCAGCCCAGTATTAGTAGATTGAAATTTTCTAAGCAAGTTATTATCATCAATATGACTCTGACTTGGATGGATTCGATCATACACGACCTAAAGGAAGATGCCATGCCAGTTGATAAAAAGGAAGCGCACAAATACGTGTGAAATCTTCTTGTTTCCACATAGCGACAGATCAAAAGATTTATTGGAAAACGTTTTTATGACCTTACCTCCAATGCATGCACTTATAAGACGTTGACCAAACCCTCTACGAGATTTATGAGGGGATATATGGGAGGCACGTAGGGGGTAGGCCTCTAGAGTTTAGGGTTATGAAAGCGACTAGTGGCCATATATACAAAAGGGCACAGTT
The DNA here is from genome assembly GCA_949130495.1 of Sambucus nigra. Classification (NCBI taxonomy): domain Eukaryota; kingdom Viridiplantae; phylum Streptophyta; class Magnoliopsida; order Dipsacales; family Adoxaceae; genus Sambucus; species Sambucus nigra. The sequence continues at coordinate 90,723,557 of OX422216.1, read as the reverse complement.
GCCTACGTTTGAACATGAAAGAACTATTAACTCTTCTTACTATTGGTGAACTAACCGGCCAACGACCTCAAGTCCCTCACAAGTCCTTGGTCATCTACCCAATGGGGCTTGACATCGTCAGCCCATTGCCCCTCGCATCTGGTAATAAGAAATATCTTTTGGTCAGCATAGACCACTTATCGAAATAGGTTGAATGGGAACCCTTAGTAAGCGTTTGAGATGTCTATATGAACATATGCAAATGGAAAAACATCATAACATGGTTTATCATCCCTTAGATCATCATCACAGATAATGGAACTCAGTTCGAGATCACCCTCTTTTAAAGTTTCTGCAACGAGCGTGATATTAGGCACTACTACAGTTTAGTGGCCTACACTAGAAGCAACAGGCAGGTAAAATATTACAACAAGATAATCCTCGAAAGAATTAAAAAGTGTTTGGAAAAAGATAAAGGCGCACCAACTCCCCCACTTTTTTCAGGCATTCCGAACAACATCCAGGCGATCAAAGGGAGAAACACCCTTTTTGGCTTATGTAATGGAGGTCATCATCCTGCGAGAAGCATGTCTATTAACCATGAAGTCCACATTAGTCGGTCAAGATCTCAACAACGAAGCAATAAGATAAAAGCTTGACTTAGCCAATGAAAAGAAGATAATAAGCTATGGTAAAACTTTTCGCCTACCAGCAGCAGTAGGCCAAGAAATACAATAAGGGTGTCAAAGCCAGAGGCTTCATAATCAGAGATTACGTACTTAGAAAAATCATGTGCAGCGCTAAAAATCCCTTAGATGGGAAACTTGGGCCTAATTGGTAAGGTTCATTCAAAGACCTTCGAGACGACTTAATAGGAGTCTGCCACTTATAATTAATGGAGGGCAAAGAGGTTCCCCAAGCATGGAATGCAGCCAATTTGAAGAAGTTTTACTTTTAATATTTTTTTAGTTTATGACTAATCTTATTTAGTTTATTTCAATTTTAAATCTTCTTTGTGAAGTTATTTTAAACTTCTCGCATATATCTCTATGTCTTGTTCCAAGTGGCAGTTGAGTGAGTTCTCTTTAACATAATACTTCTCATTGTGATGATTATCTTCTCTCAAATGTCTTCTTTTAAGACTGACTAGTTTAGCAACTATAAACCAACTCTGAATAAAAGTTTTGTGTATGAGACTAAGTGGCGGGTCGACCAGCATAATGAGTTTTAGTGAATAACAAAACATGAATAATGGCTTACAACTAGTGAAAGACCTACTTAGAAACTCTTGACATCTATGGACAACTGGGTCACAAAATCCTCATTATGCATCGACCCCACAAACATCTAATGCATGAGGAGTAACGGTCGTAATCATATCTCTGATCCTTGACGACCCCCTGGACTCACCCTGTCGACTAATTGTTGAGGTTGATAGAGTTCATGATCTCCATCAAGGTCGTAGTCACTGAGGTACTTCAATATAATGATAACTAGAATAATATCCATTGGGATCCAAAAAACATCAAACTTATAAGGAGAATCTTGTTGATCAAGGAAACCCGAGTCATACCAATACCATAACTCAGAATCCTGTGGGACATTTGCCACTGTGAGGGAATTAATCCAACCATGTTTATAGACAATATTTCGAGCATCGTTAAAGGTAGAATCCATATTGAAAAAGGCATTGTTGTAACCATCCATCCATACATGGCGAGATTGTTTATGGAACTGGAATGTGAGATAGTCAATTTTCTCGGTCAGACTTTAGATGATTAGTCTTCTTAATCTTCCCTAGATCTTCTTTTAGACGACCTTCCTTTTGAAAAGACTATCCCTCGGCAAGGATGACCTTATCATTCAAAGACTTTTGGGTTTTCTCTAGCTCCTCCCTCAACTATTCATTCTCTTCTTCTAAAAAGGAAGTGTCCTTTCCATCCTGCTCACTTAACTTGGAATTACTAAGTCCTTAAAGCTCAACCCTCAAATCACTATTCTCCTTATTAAGAATAATGGTGACCCTTTCGGTACCCACCAGATCAACATCAGAATGAAATTTCTTCTCAAATGAGCAGATTAAATAGTGGACAATCTCTCATCGATTCCACTATATCTACTTAGTTAGACAAGATTTCGTTCAAATTCGGCTCTGAGATTGGCTAAAGACTCCTTATTACTTCATTGGGAAGTAAAATCATGTCATGAAAGGTGGCATTGTCTCTAACTGCCTGATGAAAGAGGCAACAAAGATCCAAGTATGCCTCTTTTGCTTGAGCAGGTACATCAGGTTCTAAGTGTTGGTCAAGGTCATCATCCTTATCATATTCTTTATGATCAACACCGAACAATTTTCCACGTCTTTTTTTAAATTCGTTCTGATCAGCGACAAGCATTGCAAGTCTTACGTTAAACTGGATGAACAAGTGGTCGGACATATAAGTTTGTCAAACAAAAGAGAAAACTTGTGAAAATTAGAAAAAATGGCGACAGTTGAATCGAACCATGAATTTCATTAAAAAGGATTACAAATGGGTCATCAATTCAAAAAACAAATACAACATTCCCTAATCAAATCCCTAAGGTCCTGTCTCGTCAACTCTCTCCTTCTCGGTAGCCTACTTAAAAACTGTTTGATTCTGATCGACATCATTCTCCTTCTCGACAGCCTGCTCTGTAACCGATTGATTTTTATCGGTATACTTATCCTTTTCATCATCATCATAATCACCACCACCACCATCATCATCATCATCATCATATTGAGGGAGCTCACTTATATCGTGCTCGCGAAAGAGGTTTGACCCCTCACTTATGTCAACCTTAACAAGAGCCTCATCACAGTCGCTCTTAAAAAATACTTTTTAAGACGTTCAATTTTCATTTCGGAAATAGCAAAGGCTTTATCGCAGTCGCGGGTAAAGGCATCATCCTTTATCTTTTCTACACTAGCCAAGGCCTCCTTAGCTTTAGCATTAGCTTCAATTGATTGTGTCCTAGCAAGATCGGTCTCAACCTTCGCATCTTTGGCCTCTTTTTTTCCTGTCCTACAGAAGCCACTAGTGTAGTAAAATCATCAATCTTCTTCTGAAGCTTGGTCTTCTCGTCCTTCATGCCCTTTACCATTTATTTGAGCTTCAACCTCTTAGTCGTTTGGGAAGCATTAAGCTTCATAAAAGACTTTATAGACTTGACAGTATCTTCAAAATCCACCTGCACGTCAGTAAATATTTATTCAGCACATCGTTCCTCTTTAATAATTAATTGTAATTAGTCAGAAACTAACAAGCAAGGAGCAAACTACTCCTGATCTGAATCAGGTCTACCTATATACATACTAAATGCTGACAATTTTTTAGCGAATAGAGTTTTTCCCAATTACTCGTCGGGTCTCAAAAAATCTAGCTAGAATCGGACCCATTAAGGACCTAAGAACCCGACTCGAATATTCGAATAAATGGAACTAAAAAATGGAGCAAAAACCCCAATTTAAATAAAACAAATATTTATATCGGCTTGTTTGTATATCTGTATATATTTTTGTGTGTGTTTTGGTTTATATTGATTTGGTTTGTATGTGTGTGCATATATATATATATATATATATATATATATATAATAATGCTCCTGTGCGGACTAGTCCGCATTTTAAGAATGCGAACCGGACATGTGTCACCTAACGGTGCGCCTTGAAATTATCGCCTAAATTATAGGCACACTCTCTCTCTTTTCTGGGCTCACCGCCAGGTGACACATATCCGGTCCGCATTCTTAAAATGCGGACTAATCCGCACAAGAGCAGGACTGTATATATATATATATATATATATATATATATATATATATATATATATATATATATACAGAGAGAGAGAGAGAGAGAGAGAGCATGTCCTTAACGGATAGAGTCTACCTATATCCATATATGATCCATTTAATTAGTGGGTAATCGGGTAACTGGGTAATCGGGTAACTGGGTAATCGAGTTTTATAAATGTGCTGAGACCCAGGTTTAACAGGTCGAGTCTGATTTCATGTCCATATCGACCCATTGACAGGCCTAGAGTAAATAAATACTAACAAGAAACAAATAAAGGGGAGTGAACAAGCAGAATAATATAATGAAGACCAACTTACAATGGAAATTTTGTAATTGGCATGCTCTAATAACCTAGAATGGGGCATGGGAGAGGCACCTGCTCTATTTGTAAAAAAAAAAAGATCGAATCAAGTCTCGATCCAAGGAATTTTGAATTGTTTTTAAAACTGTTTTTAAATAGGATAAAAAAAAGTTTTTACTTTTTAAATAGGAAAAAAACAGCTTTTTATATAGGATAAAAACAGTTTCTGAAATAGGATAAAAAAGAGTTTTTTAAGATAAAACCTGTTTTTTATATAGGATAAAACAGTTTTTTTTCATATTAAAAAACCGTTTTTAAATAAAGAAAAACAGTTTTTAAATTTAAAAAAACAAACAGTTTTTTATCCTACTTAAAAACTGTTTTTAAATTTAATAAAACAGTTTTTTATCCTATTTAAAAGATATGTTTTTTTTAAATTTAAAAACTGTTTTTTTTAATTAAAACAGTTTTAATTAAATCTGTCTTTATTAAAACAATTTTAATTAAAACAGTTTTTTTAATTAAAAATGTTTTTTGATTAAAATTTGTATTTTATTAAAAATGTTTTTTTAATAGAAGGCTGTTTTTTTAATTAAAACTGTTTTTATTAAAACTGTATTTTATTAAAACTGTTTTTATATTTAAAATTGTTTTATATTTATTAAAAAACAGATTTGAGGGACTAAATCGGCCAAAATTAGTAGTTTAGGGACTAAATCCGCTAAAATTAGTAGTTTAGGGACTAAATTGGTTAAATTAATAGTTTAGGGACTAAATTAGCCAAACCTTAATAGTTTAAGCGCCAAAGGGGTACTTTACTCTATAATATATGGAAAGTTCTTTCCCCTCATCAGATTTAATTACCCTTAATAACTGATTTGGTCCTATGTTGTTGTACTATTGGTTTTAAACCAATAGTGATATTTAAAGCAACAATTGATTTTAGAAAGCTCCTTGAGTAATATTAAAAAATTTGGATAACCAAAAAAATGCTTTTTCAAAGTGTGAACCATCGGCACGGGCACGCACACTAGTTTATAAATATCTATTTAATCTATATGATAAAGTACAATATGGATTTTGGGGGGGGGGGGGGGGGGGGGGAGGGGGTGTCATACATGCATGATATTTTATGTATTGCATGCATACATACATACATACATTATTATTTTAATACTTTTTTATTAAATTGTTTTTTTTTAATTATTTTTTTTACTTTTTAAAAAAAAAAATAGAATTTTTATTTTTATTTTTTTAGGATTTTTTTTTATAATATGGGTTAGGTTTTTAGGATTTTAATAGGTTTTTTAATTGGTCAATGTCTTTGATTTTAATTGGTCAATACTGTCACAGTTCCAACACGTGGACGACTGACACCTAAAATGCTCATCCATTAGCAGCTTCGTCCCCATGCACTCCCGTCTTTGTCACGTGCCTTGGTCTTTCCCTCTCCCCGCCGGCACCGCCCACATTTTCTATATGTATTCAAACACATATAAGGTCAGGGTACTCCATTCTTTACCCAATACAAGTTAAAACACAAATTATCTAAAAATATATGGCACTATCTGCATTACTTGGTGTGTGTATCAATAGCACGTAACGGACGTATTAAAATAATAATTTAAAATATATAATAAATACAAAATTTAGATCTAAAAAATATAATAATAGAAAAAAAGACTACACATTTATTGTTATTTGAGAACAGTGCGTATTTCAAAACTCAATTGAACAATTCAAATACCTACATAAACTGTTGTTGAAAAATATAACAAAAAATTATAATAAAAGTCTAAATAATTATCTCTATTACTTAAAAGAGGAAATTCTTCTTCAAATCTCAAAGTACTAAATTACCCTCATTAAATTAACATTTTCTATCATAATATTAGTCTCACACATTCATTAAATTAAAATCATTCAATGAATCTTAACTTGATACGTTTTTTCTCCTAATACATTCATCTAACAAAACTTTCAATTACATTCATCTTGAAACCCTAAAAATCAAAAGTCAGCTGCCCAATTACATTCATCTTCCCATCATATTCATATTGTATAGTTTATTCGTTATTGTTGTTTCTTGTCCAAAAAAAGAAGGTCAATACTCCTAATTTCCTCTCTAATTTTTTACTCCTTTTTCATTTACCATCAAAAGTATGCATTTGTTAATTTGAAAGCAAATACATAATTTTTGTAATTATATCTATCTCATTCATGAATGTTGTCTCTATTTTGGGCTCAGATTTTGTATTTTCAATTTTATTGTTGTTCTATTCATGTTTTATAATAATTCTAAATTCAATGTTAATTTCAGAAAAATTATATGTATATTTTAAGTTAAGGAATTACCAAGTTCACACCTTATTAGATTATTATTTTTTATGCCTTCATATGTATTTTCCAGTTGGACATGTTTATTTCTTAAAGATTCTAAAAAATCTTAAAACACTCTATTTACTTTTTAAAAGACAAAATTTCCCTTTGCTCTAAAGATCAAACAAATACATTTTTATTTGTTAATTTTTTTCAATAAAAAACAGTATTTTAAATTATTTTTTAAATTTTTTTTTTAATTTTTAAAATTAAAAAATAACTGTTTTTTATAAAAACTGTTAAAAACTGTTATGATAATTTTAAAAACCCTTTATTATTTAAAAAAACTTTTATGATAGTTCTATAGAAGTTTTTTTTAAGATAGATTTAAAATCTGTTTTTAAAAAAAAAAAATGATTTTTACATAAAATTGGGAAAAAAATTAACAAATAAAAAACTATTTTTTAAATTGAAAATTGTTTTTATAACCGAACACGACTCAAATAAAAGCAGCTCGACACAACACGACACGACAATTTTTTATTTAACCAAACATGAACACGATCATAATAAAAGTGGCACGACACAGCATGAAAAATTATTTTTTTACAAAACACGAACACGGCGCAAGTAAAAGTGTCACGCCACAATATATGTTTTTTTTAACCAAACAGGAACCCAACCAAAATAAGAATGACACGACACCCCTCAAAATCTTATTTTCACCAATAAAAGTAATATGACACAACACGAAATCTCATTTTTTTACCAAATACTAACGCAACCCACTTAAAATGCAACATGTCAAGTGGGTGGTGTTCGCATTTCGTAAAAAAAAAGGATTTTGTGTCGTGTCATATCACTTTCATATGTGTCATATTCATTTTACGTAAAATTAAGATTTTGAGGTGTGTCGTGGCATGTCATGTTAATTTTATTTTGGTCGCGTATTATAAAACATTTTAAATAAAATGTACAAAAAAAAACAGTTTTAAATAAAAAGTTTAAAACAACTTTTTTAAGTGCCTAAAGATTTTATTTAAAAAAAAATTAAGATTCTAATAGTTGTTGTTTTGGAACTACTGACTTTTTATTTTTATAAAACAATTTTTGTAACAATTAGAATTTTTGTAACAGTTTTCTTAAAACACTCTCATGCTTGGATTTTACTTAAAACATTTTTTTTTAAACAAAACCGTTAGGCACTTAAAAAATTGTTTAAAACTGTTTTTTTTTTTTTACATTTTATTTAAAATGTTTTATAATATCATCTATACATACCGTTGACGTGTACCAACATACTAAAAAAATGTTCCTCGCCAGCGGTATGTATAGGTGGTTGGATCGCCTATACCTACCGCTGGCGCGAACCATTTTTTTAAATAGTAAATTTATTATTTTTGAAATAATAAATAATGGTCCTCGCCACCGCTATAAAAAAAAATATGACTCCATGTCACGTCGCATTTTATTTGGGTCGTGATCGTGTTAATTAAAAAATATAAAAATAGTTTTCAATATAAAAAATCGATTTCAATATAAAGAACAATTTTTTTATTTGTTAATTTTTTTCCCAATTTTATGTAAAAATATATTTTTTTTGAAAAAGAAAACAGTTTTTAAATCTATCTTATTTTTTGTTTTAAACTATCATAACAACTTTTTAAATAAAAAAATATTTTTAAAACTATCATAACAATTTTGATAAAAAAAAAAACTATTTTTTAGTTTTAAAAAATAAAAAAAATATATTTAAAAAAACAGTTTAAAATACTATTCTTTATTGAAAAAAAAATAACAAATAAAAAAGTATTTGTTTGATCTTTAGAGCAAAGGGCAAGTTTGTCTTTCAAAAAGTATTTGGAGTGTTTTAAGATTTTTTGGAGCGTGGTTAGCTTTACCCGTTAATACCACATTTGAAAATATTTCCTATAATTTATATTCGAAATGGTCATATATTTACTTTGAAACTTTTTATGATATTGTCAATATTTGTGGTCAAAGCTTGGATTGTGCATCTCATAGTGAAGGAATTTCACTTTGGTTTACGAGGTAGTTGCAATTGAGTAATGTATCATTGCTATTTTACTTATCATTTAGAAACTGATCTATATAAGATTCTCTTATGGTGACAAAAATGAAAAAGTAAGGCCCGTCATAACCGTGATGATAATCATTCATACGTTTGCCTAACAAATTTCTAATCTCAAATACCTTTTTGTAATATAAATAAATGATTATATACATGGTTGGAGTATATGCTTTGATCCAATTATGTATTATTATTTTATGAGTGTTGGACAATTAAAATTTGTTAGCATGAATGAAATCCATTGCATATCATGTGTTTGATAATATTCATCTATGTCTTTTTTTTAACATTTCTATCTCCGTTTTCTGTTTTGAGTATCCGATTTGCGAATTATAAAATACAAATGTATATATACATAGTACCTAATACTGAAAGAAATGCAGGTGATATAGTTTTGTGAAAGGGGTGTATTTACAAACTATGCGTGTATAACAAATTATAGAGTAGAACCAAGTAGACACCCAAATTTTTATAAAATAAGGAAGAACATAATTGTTTGGATAAACAAAATTACGTCATTGCTATATACATATTAAACTTTTTGATATCATGATAAATGAAACAACCTATGAACCAAAATAATCAAAGACTCTGATGATTCATTATTTAGTGGGCTTTTTTGGAGCGATTGGGTACTCAGTGAGTGAAATTTTGGGTCCACTAACTTTAAAATGACATTCACGCACAAACTTACGTATTGATACATAATTTATTTTTATATTAGCCGAATATATGTTTTTTTAACCTACATTTTTTAAACTGTTTTCATTTTATCATAATTATTGGATTCATATATATGGGAAACTAGATGGTTACGTATATAGAGAGAATGGGGATGGGTCTGGCATTGGTTTTATAAGTTGCGACCTAAATTGTTGAGTATAATGAAGATTTGACACATATTGTCCCATTTATTTAGTCCTGAAAATTTAGCACTTGGCAAAATACTATCGTCTTTCGCCTACATCAGAGAGAAGATTTTTTCCCACGTGATTAGTGTAGGGTATATCTGATTGGTAAGTTATGAAAATGGTGAATAACATTTTAATTTTTTATGGTAGTAATAAAAAGAGACAAGTGGTTAGGTACCCAATTAATAAAGTCAATGATGAGAATCATATTTCTTTGGTACGGTAGAAAAGTAGACCAATATCAAGTCGAAAGCGTTAGAAAATAATCCACCAACTTAACGAAAAATAATGCGACCGGTGGTTCCTACTGTAACATCTGCCTAGATATGGTTCAAGACCCTGTAACCACCTCTATTGCTGCCCCTGTATTTTACAAATGGATTCGTTACCCAAGTGTATCTACTGAAATTCAAGATCACCAACAGCCTCAATGCCCTGTGTGCAAGGCTAAAATTACAGAATAAACCTTAGTACCACTCTACAAACACGGTCAAACAGAAAAAGCATCTGAAGATAAAGTCCCACACACGAATTTAGTCATACCACGAGGCATTCGAGTCCTAAATAGGATTTAGTCATCAGTCGATATCGTCCACATGCATGACAGGCTGGCAACAACAATAGTTGATGTTGTTGCTTACAGATACATGTCAGCTGGCTGGCACAGAGGAGTAAGCACGGATGAATGACTAAGCCAGAACAGTAGCTGCTGCTGTAACTAGAATTTTAGCGAGAAAAGATAGGATTCTTTCAACGAAATCAACCTTAATGGATGCATAATATAATAATGTGTTGTCTTCTATGTTGGTTTACTATTAAGCTTAGCATATTTCACTTAATATAATTCATGGTGGAATTCTATACATTTTCCTAGAATTTATGACAACTTGGTTGTTGTGAATATTTGGAGTAATAATTTAACTGGTGAGATAGGAAATTCCCTTCATGTATGCTCTAATATTCACTATGTTGATCTGAGCGCTAACAAATTGAGTGTAGATTTAGGGTTTGAATTTGAGAAGATGGAAGAGTTTTGGGAATCGGAGAACAAATTAGGTAGCATAGTGTCACTCACGAAAAGTTACACTTTACAAACTCTGAACGCGTCGGAAAATGATTTCAGAGGATAATAGCCTAGGGGAATTTCAAACTGCCAAAATTTACATGTATTGACTTTGTGGGGTTACAGGGCCAATTCAACAATAGATTGGTTTATTTTCGAATCTTCAGGGGCTTTTATTGGCTACCAAATCCTTAATTCTAGAGTCACTATTAAGCCTGAGCAAATTACCTTTCCCAGATCTAAGTACAAACAAATTTTATACTCCATATTAACATCCCCTAATTTTTTACCCATTTGATGAGCCACATAAATCGTTTCAACCACTCGGAAGAGGTATTTTTACCAGAGCTTTTGCAGTAGCTCTGTTGCAGTTATAGGGATTCTAATTATATATACATACATGTTTGTGTGTATTTCTTCCTGCTTTTGAGTAGGGAGTTCTGAGTTCGTTTGTGATAGATTTAGAGTATTCACAGGAATATCTTGTATAGTTTACAGTTGAACGGAGGTTTGGTTTTGGGGGTAATGATTGATGCTTCATACTATGTACTTTATGTTATATTTTAACAAAATAAATTCTATATAATATGTTGCAAGTATTTTTATTACTTTATCGTTCACAGATTTGCAGTGGAAGGAAGATTAATATCTGGAAACGGCCACACGTGCAACGCACGTGGGCACAACTAGTTTACTAAAATATTTGTACTTACATTCGAAGAAAAAGTAACCAAACATTCTCACGTTGCACAATATAAGCCAAGTCCTTGATCGGCATTTCCTCGAAGAGAACATATGCCTCCACCATCTCACGAGCCCTTGTTACACAGTTAAGAATACCACTGATACAAAGTTAAGAAGAAAACAAAAGAGAAAATATTAGAATGGGAAAGCTATGTATTTTTATTGATAAAACAGAGGGCCAGACTTCTTCCAAACACTAACCACCACTCCTATAAAATAGGATCACACTAAAGACACTTTCTCAACCATGAAATCAAATAACTAAATACCTAAAGACTTGGACAAACCTATCAAACAATTGAATACCTAAAGAATTAGACAAACTGACCTTAAATCTTAACACCCTCCCTTAAACTGAAATTGACAGTCATGAGTTTAAAAGAAAACCAACCCTCTACAAAGTCCTCCTTTACAGTAGCAGCATGCGAACAAACACTAAATAGACCACGCAACTTCATAAATGTAGCTATCTTGAGAGGCTTGGTCTGTATATCTGCAACTTGGTTTTCACTTTGACAATAAACCAGTTTGATTATTCCATCATTGTTGAGATCTCTTAAAATATAATATTTCACATCAATATATTTTCTTCTTCCGTGTAGCATAAGATTCTTGGAGAGTTTGATTGTTGAGTTTTTGTCACAAAAAAACTGTAGTAGCTTCCACTTACTTGACATGTAGCTCTTTAATAATTCTTCTCAACCAGATAGCTTGACAAGCACAACCTCTTGCAGTAATAAATTCAGCTTATATAGTAGATAAGGAGACAATTGGTTGCTTCTTAAAAGATCACGACACAGCCGATGTGCCCAATATAAAAACATAGCCCGAAGTGTTCCTTCTATCATCTTGATCTCCTGCATAATCACTGTCAGTATACCCGAAGATCTCTAACTTTTCACCCTTCTTGTAGAACAACCCAAAATCTCTAGTTTCTTACAAGTAACGAATGATTCTCTTGGCATCTAACAAATGCATTTATGTTGGATTCTCCATATATTTACTTATTAAACTCACAGAATACATTATATCTGGTCTTATTGTAGTTAAATACATCAAACTGCCAATAATTTTCTTATAAAGTGTATTGTCCACCTTCTTCCCTTCATGATCTTTGTTTAGCTTCAAGCCAAACTCGGTTGGAGTGCTTACAGGTTTGCAATCCTTCATTTGAAACTTGTCCAAAATATCTCGCACATACTTATTTTGAGAAATAAAGATCCCATTAGCTGATTACACTACTTCTATGCTAAGGAAGTAATGCATCATACCAAGATGAGTCATTTCAAATTCAACCATCATAGATTTCTTGAATTCTTTAAACATGACACCATCATTTCCAATAAATATAAGATCGTCTATATATAAGAAGACAATGAGCAGTTTCCCCTTATCTCCAATTTTAACAAAAAGGGTGTGCTCATATGGACATTTGCGAAAGCCTTCTTTCAAAAAATAAGCCTCAATGTGAGTTACCAAGCTCGTGGAGCTTGTTTTAATCCATAAAGATATTTCTTTAATCTATACAGTTTATGCTCATTTTCGATCTTAATAGGACCAAGAGGTTGTTCTAAAAATACATGTTCCTCCAAGTTTCCAGGCAAGAATGCCTATTTGACATCCAGCTGGAAAATAGGCCACGAGTTATGTGTCGCTAATGCGATCACCAATCTGATTATATCATGTCTAGAAATAGGAGAAAAAACTTATGTATAATCAATCCCATATTCCTGCTTATATCCCTTAGCTACCAAACGCGCCTTATACTTGTCAACTTCACCAATTTTCTTTTAGCTTTGTTTTGAAAACCCACTTTACACAAATGGTTTCGTGCCTTTTCGGAAGATCAGTCAGCTCCCAAGTATCATTTCTTTCAATGGCATCAATTTCTTCACCCATCGCCTTTCGTCATTTTGCTTCTTTGACGGCATTTAAAAAAATTATTGGATCACAATCTGAAAATACAGCAAAATGAGTGATTGGATCTTCAATTTCACTTACCTCATAGTCTTCCATCCATGCCGGCCTTTTTCGAATACGATAAAGAGATTGAGCTATTATATCAGTAACTTATGTTGCTGTTGCCGTTGGAATAATTTTAGCAGCTGTTGGAGTTACTTTTGATGAACTTTCAAGCATAAAGGTTGTTGGGGTTGTCTCTCTTTCAGAATCATTGTCAAAGAGAACTTGAGTAGGTTGCTGCCCATTCCAATCCCAAGTGTTTTCCTTATCAAAGACTACGTCTCGACTGGTCACAATCTTCTTAGTTAGTGGATTAAATAATTTATACTCTTTGGATGCTTCACTAACACCAAGAAAGACGCACTTTACTCCCTTATCATCAAGTTTCTTTCGTTTCTCATCCAGGATATATGCATAAGCGAAGCAACCAAAATTTTTAAAATAATCTACAGTTGGTCTCCTTCCACTCCAAGCCTCTTCTGGTGTCATATTTTGAATAGTAAATGTATAAATTCTGTTCAAGATGTGAATACTCTAATTTACTGCTTTAGGCCAAAAAGATTTTAGAAGTCTCCCTCTTGCCAACAAGCTTCTCTACAGTTGGTCCCCTTCACTACACCAAAAACAGGAATCTGACACGGTTTAAAACTGTGTCAGATCAAATCTGGCACGGTTTTGAACTGTGCCAGAATCAGGTGTTCTAAAATGGCAATTTTTTTCTGGCACGGCTCAAAAGTGTGCCAGATTCAGCCAAACAGGAACACTTCTGGCACACTTTTAAACCATGCCAGAATTTGATATTTTTGGCACACTTTTGGCACAGTTTTTAACTGTGCTAGATTCAGCAAAATAGGAACACTTCTGGCACACTTTTAAACCATACCAAAATTTGATATTTCTGGCACACTTTTGGCACAGTTTTTAACTGTGCCAGATTCAGCAAAATAGGAACAAATCTGGCACACTTTTAAACCGTGGCAGAATTTGATATTTCTGGCACACTTTTGGCACACTTTTTAACTGTGCCAGATTCAGCACAATTTAAAAAAAATTAGCACAGTTCAAAACCGTGCGAAAATATGATACACTTTTGCCACGGTTTTGAACTGTGCCAAATTTTTTATAAAAAAAAATTATTTAAAAGCACAAAATTCACAAATTAATAATATTGCGCGTTGTTAATACACTAATGTACATACAAACTTCAAAATATTACAAGTCTTTAACAGCTCACAGGCCCAAAAAAAAATTTGGCAGAGTTTCCTCTATTTTCTGGAAATTCCAAAACCTGTTAATACAAAACCTGCCTAACATAAAGCCCGCACGGCCACAAAATATAACAATTAACTTACAAAAACCCGCACGGCCATAAAAGTCAACTATAAAACAACAAAAGACCATTCGGACATGACACAAAAAAATGGAATCATTAATAAACCCTTTGTTGTAAACCATTGAGTTCTTTGTGTGTTCCACGTGAATCAAAGCCAACGATAAACTCTTATCCTGCAAAAAAATAGGATACAAAAAAGATACAATATTAGTAACCCAATAATTTACAAAAAAAATTACTCACTACTAAAAAATTACATATATGAGTGGAAATTATCGTCATACTCTCAAACCAGGAGACTCGGGACTACGCGATCAGTTCCTAGAAGTTACATTGGTCCCGTGCGAGGTGTTCGCGCCTCCTACGGGGTCGTTTGGGGGCTGGTTTGGGTTTTCACCCTTTAACGGCATGTTTTTAACTCTAAGTGTGATTTTTACAAATTATCGTCATACTCTCAAACCGGGAGACCCGGGACTACGCGGTCAGTTCCTACAAATAACATTAGTCCCGTGAGAGGTGTTCGTGCCTCCTACGGGGTTGTTTGGGGGCTTGTTTGGATTTTCACCCTTTAACGGCTTGTTTTCAAGTCTAAGTGTGATTTTTGTAAACTATCGTCTTAGTCTCAAACCGGGAGACTCGGGACTATGCGGTCAGTTCCTACAAGTTATATTGGTCCCGTGCGAGGTGTTCGTACCTCCTACGGGGTCGTTTGGGGAATGGTTTGGATTTTCACCCTTTAACGGCAAGTTTTTAAGTCTACGTGTGATTTTTGCAAATTATCGTCATACTTTCAAATCGGGAGACCCGGGACTACGCGGTCAGTTCCTACAAGTTACATTGGTCCCGTACGAGGTGTTCGTGCCTCCTACGGGGTCGTTTGGGGGTTGGTTTGGATTTTCACCCTTTAACGGCTTGTTTTTAAGTCTAAGTGTGATTTTTGCAAATTATCGTCATACTCTCGAACCGGGAGACCCGGGATTATGCGGTCAGTTCCTACAAGTTACATTAGTCCCGTGTGAGGTGTCCGTGCCTCCTACGGGGTCGTTTGGGGGTTGGTTTGGGTTTTCACCCTTTAACGACATGTTTTTAAGTCTAAGTGTGATTTTTGCAAATTATCATCATACTCTCAAACCGGGAGACCCGGGACTACGCGGTCAGTTCCTACAAGTTACATTGGTCCCGTGCGAGGTGTTCGTGCCTCTTACGGGGTTGTTTGGGGCTGGTTTGGGTTTTCACCCTTTAACGGCTTGCTTTTAACTCTAAGTGTTGATTTTTGCAAACTATCGTCATAGTTTCAAACTGGGAGATCCCGAACTACAAGGTCAGTTCCTACAAGTTACATTGGTCCCGTGCGAGGTGCTCGTGCCTCCTACGGGGTCATTTGGGGGCTTGTTTGGGTTTTCACCCTTTAACAGCATGCTTTTAACTCTAAGTGTGATTTTTACAAATTATCGTCATACTCTCAAACCGGGAGACCCGGGACTACGCGGTCAGTTCCTACAAATAACATTAGTCCCGTGCGAGGTGTTCGTGCCTCCTACGGGGTTGTTTGGGGGCTTGTTTGGGTTTTCACCCTTTAACGGCTTGTTTTCAAGTCTAAGTGTGATTTGTGTAAACTATCGTCTTAATCTCAAATCGGGAGACTCGGGACTACGCGGTCAGTTCCTACAAGTTATATTGGTCCCGTGCGAGGTGTTCGTGCCTCCTACGGGGTCGTTTGGGGGCTGGTTTGGGTTTTCACCCTTTAACGACTTGCTTTTAACTCTAAGTGTTGATTTTTGCAAACTATCGTCATAGTCTCAAACCGGGAGACCCGGGACTACGAGGTCAGTTCCTACAAGTTACATTGGTCCCGTGCGAGGTGTTCGTGCCTCCTACGGGGTCATTTGGGGGCTTGTTTGGGTTTTCACCCTTTAACGACATATTTTTAAGTCTAAGTGTGATTTTTGCAAATTATCGTCATACTCTCAAATCGGGAGACCCGGGACTACGCGGTCAGTTCCTACAAGTTACATTGATCCCGTGCGAGGTGTTCGTGCCTCCTACGGGGTCGTTTGGGGGCTGGTTTGGGTTTTCACCCTTTAACGGCTTGCTTTTAACTCTAAGTGTTGATTTTTGCAAACTATCATCATAGTCACAAACTGGGAGAGCCGGGACTACAACGTCAGTTCCTACAAGTTACATTGGTCCTGTGCGAGGTGTTCGTGCCTCCTATGGGGTCATTTGGGGGCTTGTTTGGGTTTTCACCCTTTAACGGCATGTTTTTAACTCTAAGTGTGATTTTTGCAAATTGTCGTCATACTCTCAAACCGGGAGACCCAGGACTACACGGTCAGTTCCTACAAGTTACATTAGTCCCGTGCGAGGTGTTCGTGCCTCCTACGGGGTTGTTTGGGGGCTTGTTTGGGTTTTCACCCTTTAACGGCTTGTTTTCAAGTCTAAGAGTGATTTTTACAGACTATCATTGTAGTCTCAAATCGGGAGACTCGGGACTACGCGGTCAGTTCCTACAAGTTACATTGGTCCCGTGCGAGGTATTCGTGCCTCCTACGGGGTCGTTTGGGGGCTGGTTTGGGTTTTCACCCTTTAACGGCTTCTTTTTAACTCTAAGTGTTGATTTTTGTAAACTATCGTCATAGTCTCAAACCGGGAGACCCGGGACTATGAGGTCAGTTCCTGCAAGTTACATTGGTCCCGTGCGAGGTGTTCGTGCCTCCTACGGAATCATTTGGGGGCTTGTTTGGGTTTTCACCCTTTAACGGCATGTTTTTAACTCTAAGTGTGATTTTTGTAAATTATCGTCATACTCTCAAACCGAGAGACTCGGGACTACGCGGTCAGTTCCTACAAGTTACATTGGTCCATGCGAGGTATTCGTGCCTCCTACGGGGTCGTTTGGGGGCTTCCTTGGGTTTTTACCCTTTAACGGCTTGTTTTCAAGTCTAAGTGTGATTTTTGCAAACTATCGTCATAGTCTCAAACCGGGAGACCTGAAACTACGCGGTCAGTTCCTACAAGTTAGATTGGTCCCGTACGAGGTGTTCATGCCTCCTACGGGGTCGTTCGGGAGATGGTTTGGGTTTTCACCCTTTAACGACATGTTTTTAAGTCTAAGTGTGATTTTTGTAAATTATCGTCATACTCTCAAACCGGGAGACCCGGGACTACGCGGTCAGTTCCTACGAGTTACATTGATCCCGTGCGAGGTATTCGTGCCTCTTACGGGACCGTATGGGGGCTGGTTTGGGTTTTCACCCTCGAACGACTTATTTTCAAGCCAAATCTACTTATTTTGAAATTGTCATTATATTTTCAAATCGAGAGATCCGGGACTGCACGGTCAGTTCGTACAAGTTACATTGGTCCCGAGCGAAGTGTTTGTGCCTCTTACGGGACCGTTTGGGGCCTGGTTTGGGTTTTCACCCTCAAACGGCTTGTTTTTAAACTTAATTGATATATTTTGAAATTATCATCATATTCTCAAATCGGGATTCCCGTGACTATGCGGTCAGTTCGTACAAGTTACATTGATCCCGTACGAGGTGGTTGTGCCTCTTACGGGACTGTTTGAGGGTTGGTTTGGATTTTCGCCCTCAAACGACTTGTTTTTATCATTTGTACGCGGTCAGTTCGTACGCGGAACTACCCTGATTGTGTGATTTGTTAGATCTCTATCATCAGCATTTTATATTTATTACATTTTACTTTTGATTTAAGTTTGTGAATCTTCTCCGTGATCTAAGAGAAAAGATAATTGTCAAATTCAACCCACCCCACTCCCCACCAATATATGCATATATCTGCATATATGCATATATATGCAGCGTATATGCACCATATATGCAGATAAATGCATATATGTGCATATATGCAAGCATATATGCATATATGCAGATATATGCATATAAGCAGCATATACGCTTTCATACCTGATGGAGGCAGCGAGGGAGGGAGGGAGGCAGAGAGGGAGGGGCAGTAGAATTTTCAACCAACTGACCTGCTTATTCTTAGAATTTTCTCTCTTCAAATATTCAGAGAAGAACTTCTTCGTCATTGGACACCACACTTCAGCACATTGTACATTTGCAATGAATCTCCCTTTCACTAAATCCAACCAATTTACCTCTTATAATTTGGGACCAATGAGAAAGTTCAAATCTGTAATCCTTTCATCCTCTCTTACAAGTGTAGCTGCAGTTTAAACACATTCACACTTGAGCACAAAAGGGTGAAGTCTAACCGTTGGGACACGCGCACGCACACACACATGTGAGCAGTTATCAACAGCATACCAGTTAACCCAAGTTTGCAGTGAGACTTGGTAATGCCGATGACCTTTCAAAACATGTAAGCAGGAACCACATGCACCTAAACAGATATCAATACATAAAAAGAAAAAATTATGCATGCGAATATAATTCCATTTAGTCTAGGCTGGTTTATTCACAGTCCTTGGTTTGTGTGATCTCATTTATTCAATCTATACTTTGTTTCCCACTGTCTGCATTTGTTTGCTTTGGCTTCGAAGTGCTATTAGCAGTTCGAAATTATGTCGTAAACATTATCACATTTTCATAAACCAATTACTTTAGTTTAAAACTGTCAGTCATTAATTCATCATCATTTGGGGGATACGTCGACTTCATCATCATTTGGGGGATACGTCTGGTCTGGGACGAGGCTGTACACAGCCGCTATCTGATTTATTTAAGCAGTGGACTTTCGCAATGGGTCTGACTTTACTTGCTTAGTCTACGAATTTCTCATTACAGTTGGCACTAAAACTTAATCATTACATACATTGTGTTCATTTAGACAAGTCTTCGATTTGAGATCAAAACTTCCATCAATTCATTATTAGTTTTGGGCTATGTTTGTTCGGGACGACGACTACACACAAACACTTTATAATTAATTTTAGCATTGTTCTTTCACATATCTTCGGAATTTCCTTACTTATGCTAGAGAGTGCTCATATCATTTGGAAATCAACCTTACTCATTTCATACATTGGGGCGAGTTACATACATCAATGTTTCACGATTTAAATTTGATAGAATTTATTAGTTTCTTTGTACTTATCGAGGAATTGACACTCATAAATTCAGTATAAAGCATGATCTCAATTGATAAATTCTGATTACTTGCCCTAATTTTCTCAATTACTATTCTGATTGCTTGCCCTAATTTTCCATGTACACTTGATTGTTAAGTTTATAACACTGTTTTGATTCTTACTCTATAAAGTCTTTGACATTCTCACTTGATTGCTCATGATTCTAATTATTAATTATCTATGTTGTTAGATTTCAAGAGGATAAATGTCGTATTCGTCTAACGTCCCTTTTGCTTTTAATGTTGTTTATATCTCCATTCATATAGCTATTTAGAAATAGGTTAAACTGTGGTAATCTACTCTTTAATACTTTATACAGCAAAATCATTATATTGCCTTCATCCAATTCGTCTTTCGCATTCCATTTTCACCTATCCAAGTCAATTGTTTAAACTATTTATTCCTTTCTATCCCTAACGTAATGCGGGTCATTTCCATCTCCTGTCACGAAAAAGATGGTCAATAAAAGACAAAATTACGATCTCCAGATGTGCATCTTGCACATGAATCAAGCTCTCTTAATTCAGACCTCGAACATAATGACAAAGGTAACAACACAAGAACGTCAAAGCAAATACAATATTCTTGGCAAAGTTAAATATATTATGTTACATATACTAATAGTCATTACAACATTAGCTTATTTTATAAATACTCTATATTTTTAAACATTACATGTCAATACTTTGCAGGAGCAAACGAATAGAGATGGAGGATTTAAGGAGTAAAAAGATGTCTTCAATGATGAATAGTTGTTCTCATTTCAATAAGTGTTACGTTAGGGGTTTTCTTTAAAACACCACATTGAATACCATAAACTTCAATTAATTTTTGTAATGCAATTACTACGCTAATTCATTTGTCATTCAATATAATTATTTGATTTCTTTATGCGTGTGTATTTAATTTTATTAAATATTTCAAATAAATTTCGTTTCACACATGACCGCCCGTGCATCGCGCGAGGCGGGTTTTCACCCTTTAACGGCTTATTTTTAAGTCTAAGTGTTTATTTTTGCAAACTATCGTCATATTCTCAAACTGGGAGACCCGGGACTACGCGGTCAGTTCCTACAAGTTACATTGGTCTCGTGCGAGGTGTTCGTGCCTCCTATGGAGTCTTTTGGGGGATGGTTTGGATTTTCACCCTTTAACGGTTTGTTTTCAACTCTAGGTGTGATTTTTGCAAACTATCGTCATATTCTCAAACCGGGAGACCCAGGACTACGCGGTCAGTTCCAACAAGTTACATTGGTCCCGTACGAGGTGTTCGCGCTTCCTACGGGGTCGTTTGGGGGATGGTTTGGGTTTTCACCCTTTAACGGCTTGTTTTTAAGTCTTAAGTATTGATTTTTGCAAACAATCGGCATACTCTCAAATCGGGAGACCCGGGACTACGCGGTCAGTTCCTACAAGTTACATTGGTCCCGTGCAAGTTGTTCGTGCCTTCTACGGGGTCGTTTGGGGGATGGTTTAGGTTTTCACCCTTTAACGGCTTATTTTCTAGTCTAAGTGTGATTTTTGCAAACTATCGTCATATTCTCAAATCGAGAGACCCGAGACTACGCGGTCAGTTCCAACAAGTTACATTGGTCCCGTGCGAGGTGTTTGTGCCTCCTACGGGGTCGTTTGGGTTTTCACCCTTTAACGGCATGTTTTTAAGTTTAAGTGTTGATTTTTACAAACTATCGCCATACTCTCAAACCGGGAAACCTGGGACTACGCGGTCAGTTCCTACAAGTGACATTGGTCCCGTGTGAGGTGTTCGTGCGTTCTACGGGATCGTTTGGAGGCTAATTTGGGTTTTCACCCTTTCACGACATGTTTTTAACTCTAAGTGTGATTTTTGCAAATTATCGTCATACTCTCAAACCGAGAGACCCGGGACTACGCGGTCAGTTTCTACAAGTTACATTGGTCCCGTGCAAGGTGTTCATGCCTCCTACGGGGTCGTTCGGGGGATGGTTTGGGTTTTCACCCTTTAACGACATGTTTTTAAGTCTAGGTGCAATTTTTGTAAATTATCGTCATACTCTCAAACCGGGAGACCCGGGACTACGCGGTCAGTTCCCACAAGTTGCATTGGTCCCGCGCGAGGTGTTCGGGCCTCCTACGGGGTCGTTTGGGGGGTGGTTTGGATTTTCTCCCTTTAACGACATGTTTTAAGTCTAAGTGTTGATGTTTGCAAACTATCATCATATTCTCAAACCGGGAGACCCGGAACTACGCGGTAAGTTCCTACAAGTTACATTGGTCCCGTGCGAGGTGTTCGTGCCTCCTACGGGGTCGTTCGGGGGATGGTTTGGGTTTTCACCCTTTAACGGCTTATTTTTAACTCTAAGTGTGATTTTTGCCAATTATCGTCATACTGTCAAACCGGGAGACCCGGGACTACGCGGTCAGTTCCTACAAGTTACATTGGTCCTGTGCGAGGTGTTCATGCCTCCTACGGGGTCGTTCGGGGGATGGTTTGGGTTTTCATCCTTTAACGACATGTTTTTAAGTCTAAGTGTGATTTTTGCAAATTATCTTCATACTCTCAAATCGAGAGACCCGGGACTACACGGTCAGTTCCTACAAGTTACATTGGTCCCGTGCGAGGTGTTCGTGCCTCCTACGGGATCGTTTGGGGGATGGTTTGGGTTTTCACCCTTTAACGACATGTTTTAAGTCTAAGTTTTGAGTTTTGCAAACTATCATCATATTCTTAAACCGGGAGACCTGGGACTACGCGATCAGTTCCTATAGGTTACATTGGTCCCGTGCGAGGTGTTCGTGCCTCCTACGGGGTCGTTTGGGGACTGGTTTGGGTTTTCACCCTTTAACGGCTTGTTTTTAAGTTTAAGTGTTATTTTTGCAAATTATCGGCATATTCTCAAATTGGGAGACCCGAGACTATGCGGTCAGTTCCAATAAGCTACATTGGTCCCGTGCGAGGTGTTCGTGCCTCTTACGGGTCCGTTTGGGGGTTGGTTTCAGTTTTCACCCTTTAACGACTTGTCTTTAAGTTTAAGTGTTATTTTTGCAAATTATCGTCATATTCTCAAACCGAAAGATCCGGGACTATGCGGTCAGTTCCTACTAGTTACATTGGTCCCGTGCGACGTGTTCATGCCTCTTATGGGTCCGTTTGGGGGCTGGTTTAGGTTTTTCACCCTTTAATGACCTATTTTTAAGTTTAAGTGTTGATTTTTACAAATTATCGTCATAGTTGATTGCATAATAATGATTAGTCTATAATGCAATATTTTGATATCCATATAAAATAAGGGTTATCTGAGTTGCAAATGTAAGAGGATTTATTTAATCCCATACCTGCTGGTTAGTAGACTTTATACCAGTTAAATGTTTAGTGGAAACTATCTCCGCAGCTGGGAACATAATGTTCATACCATGGCTTCCAGCGTTGTAGAGTTTTGATAGTCCTACCAACTCGTAAACCTTGATAAAAGAAAAAAAACTTAATAAGACCCTAAGAATAAGTCATTAAAAAAAGGGGCTTTGTAAATTTAAGACCTATTATAATATCTATTCTCAAAATAGGACAACAAACATTTTATTATTGTTTTAGTCCTTATTTTTTAATAAACGTTAGGGCGGACCCATATCCATAAAACGTTAACCAATCACAGCATATCACGTCAAACGCTAATTTGAAAATAGGGCCTAAAAATGGAAACGAAATGTTTGTTACCCTATATCCATAATCAATATTATTTTAAGTCATAAAAGTGCGTAATCTATTAACAAAATTATTTTTCAATAAAGCTAAAGTTGGAAAAGATTCAAACTTTTAAGCAATCAAAGAATTCGATTGCAAAAAGCAACATCACTAATGATTAATAAAAAATATTCTAAAGTCTAAAAGCGAAAAATTAGTAAAGTGTTGATTTTGAATAAAGGTAAAATATGATAAGATTCTAACTTTTGAGCAATCATCAAATTTGAAGTAACCACAAATTTAATCCCTGCAATATTCTCAAAAACGAGATTATTGCAAAAGGCAACACCACTAACAGTAAGTCCAACAAAGAAACACAAAATCCATTTAATGAAAATAAACTGGCATGTCTGGATCTGCACTCTACTCCTTCAATCCTGCTTGAAAAACTCGTCCTCTATAATCCTACAATCCAACAAACAACTAAATTACATTTACTCAAAATTTGGTAAATTAAAAACGAGTTTACAGATGTAGAGTTTTACTTGTAATGGCCCTCAAGACATCTCAAATTGAAGTCCATATACACCAAGAACGCATATATATTCTACATCAAGAACGCATTTATGCACACATAAATAACTGAATGGATTTATGCACACATAAATAACTGAATGGATGAACAAACTAAATTCCAAATTCTATGTTTGATTTTAGACAGGAAAACGCAAACAAAGTCTCGAACCTGACCATCGCAAAAATGACTCCATATTCATCGAAAATTGAAGCCACCAACAATCCTCCGGCCATTACCCGACCTCTCTGTCCGCCCAGACTTGTAAACCCACCTTCAAAACCCGAAGCTAACCCGATACATACCTCCGATCTAATGACCCGTGAACCCGGATACTCATTGAATCCCCATGTTCGATCCACCATTAACATCCCATATTTAACCCGTTCTCAATCAACCCGGAGGAGTGAAGGTTTGTACACAGGGTTAGATGTAAGAGAGAGCACACGCGAGAGAGGGGGAGACATGAATTAGAGAGGAAAGTGAGCGGGAGAGAAAAAAAAATTAATGGGAGTATTATTTTTGTAGGGTATTTATATTTTATCGAAGTGTGCTCAATTTTGGCACACTTTTAAACAGTGCCAAATTTTGGCACGATTTTAAAGTGTGCCAGATTGTTCTTAAACCGTGCCAGAATCTGGCACAGTTTTAAACTGTGCCAGATTTTTAATATCAGGGTGTGCCAATTTGCTGTTTTTGGTGTAGTGCTTCCACTCCAAGCCTCTTTTGGTGTCATATTTTGAATAGAAAATGTACAAATTCTGTTCAAGATGTGAATACTCCAATTTACTGCTTCAGGCCAAAAAGATTTTAGAAGTCTCCCTCTTGCCAACAAGCTTCTCACCATATTAAGAATGGTTTTGTTTTTCCTCTCTAATACTCGATTTTGTTGTGGTGTATAAGCAACTATCATCTCTCTTCGAATGCCATGAACTTCACAAAAAACTTTAAATTCAGATGATCAATATTATCCATCACGATCTATTCGGAGGGTCTTAATGGTGTTTCCTGTTTCATTTTCCACACGGCCTTGAAGCTTTCAAATGCAAAAAAAGCTTCTGATTTTTCCTGTAAAAAATAAACCCAAGTTTTTCGAGTATAATCATCAATGAAGGTAATTAAGTATCTTTTACCTCCATTAGAAACAGGTGTTATCGGGCCACATATATCGGAATGAATTAGCTCTAAAACACCTTTTGCTCGCTATGACTTCCTTTGGGGAAATTGAGAACAATGTTGTTTGCCAACAACACATTCTTCATAAACTTGGGAAGGAATATTGATACAAGGAAGACTTGTCACCATATTTGTCTGTTGGAAGGTCTTCAATCCACCAAATTTCAAGTGACTATAACAAAAATGCCACAACCAAGATAGATCATTTACTTCAGTTACCAAACAAGATTGCACACTTTGAAGCTTCAATGGAATAACCTGTTTGAACTCATTTACACAACATCAATAGCTCCTCTAGTAGGATTATAAATCTCACAAAGACCCTTTGGAATAGCGATTACATAACCCTTTTCTTGAATTTGACCAACACTTAACAAATTGCTTTTGAAGTCAGGAACATAAAGGACATTATTAATTGTTTCTACAAAACCATTCTTGGTTCTAATCTCAATATCACCCTTTCCCATCACCTTGACAGTGGAACAATCACCAAAACTTATAGTAAAATGAAAGCCTTCATTTAAATAAGAAAAAGAAGACTTACTTCCACACATGTGGTTACTGCATCCCATATCCACATACCAAATATCAGACTTAGGTTCTTGATTAGCTTGAACAACCATTAACAAGGTTTCCACTTCCTTCTTTAGGTAAAATTTTATTGCGCTTCCTTTTCTTTGTCTTTAGGCAGCCTAGTATAACATTCAGTGAGATAATGTCCAAATCTATGACATTTAAAGCACCCTATCTTAGATTTTTCAAAATGTAGATCTCGTCCTCTACGTTTGCCCTGAAATTGATCATCATCGGCTTTGAAATACCTGCTGCCATCTTTATTACCTCGATACCCCATTCCTCTACCTCTACCCATTCCTCTAGTGTTTAAGAAATGAGTAGAGATAGAATCCTTTAAAAATTTCTCCGCTGAAGTTGAACTTCAGTTCATCTTCTATTCATCGACTAGCAAGGAGCTCTACAGTTCATCAAGAGAGAATGCATCTACGTCTTTCAATTCTGTAATTGAAAATACGACATAATTAAATGTAGGTGTTAGGGAACGCAATATCTTTTCCACAATGGTGATATCTTTCATCTTCTCACCATGAAATCGTATTTTGTTTCCGATCTCCATAGTCCAGGCATAGTAGCTTGTGACAGATTCCCCATCCTTCATTTGTAGAGTCTCAAAATCTCTTCTCGAAGCTTGAAGTTGTGCATGCATCACTCTAGCAGAGCCTTGATATTTTTTCTTCATGGAATCCCAAATATCTTTGGAAGTTTCTTTGCCAAGAATTATTTCCACGATGAGACGACTAATTGCCTGAAAAGGGTAATTTTTTGCCTTCAGGTTTTTTAGCTTTCTCCCTTCTAAGTCTATTTTTTTGACATATATCAAGACAATATTTGCTGCTGGTTCTTCAATTCCAGGTTCAACGATCGACCAATACTCTTTTGACCGTAAAAAATTCTCCAATAGCATACTCCAATGGTCATAGTGACCATCAAAATGAGGGATTGTCGCCTGCACAAAATTTGAATCTAAAGCCATAAATGTTGTTTGGGAACTCTTTCTCTCTTTCTTTCTCTCACACGTTTTCTAGCTCTAACACCACTGTTACAGAGTTAAGAATACCAATAATACAAAGTTAAGAAAAAAACAAAAGAGAAAATATTAGAATGGGAAAGCTTTGTACTTTTATTGATAAAGGAGAGGGCCTATCAATAGGCTTTACATTAGAAGACTTCTTCCAAACACTAACCACTACTCCTATAAAATAGGATTACACAAAAGGCACTTTTCGAGTCACGAAATCAAATAACTAAATACCTAAAGACTCGGACAAACCTATCAAATAACTGAATACCTAAAGACTTGGATAAACTGACCAATAAAACATTTAAATCTTAATAGCCTTAATATACCCATAAATAATGCTAGTCCAAAAAATAATATCCTTCTTACCCATTTTATCAAAAAACTCAGGAGCAACATCGACTATACCACTATTCTCATATCCATAAATCACAGTGTTCAAACAAACAATATGTTTTTCATGCATATCATCAAATATCCATCTATCCAAACTAACTTATCAAAACCATACAAAAAAATGAAAAGATACAACCGAGTATTTTAGTTAAAGTACAAATGAGCACATTAAACGAAGATTACCATATTATTTACAATTATTATAGGCAGAAAAAGAAGTTTCAAGTTGTAACCTTGGCCCTTCTACGGTGTTTTTTTTATAGTATTCTCCGCATAAGATCTTAAATTAATACATACTTTCACCATGTTAAGAGCTAGTGGGAATGATAATCACGTGGAATAAAAATCTAATGAATATTCTGGATTTCCCAACAATCCAATGGATAAAGATACCAAAGAATCTGGTAAATCGAACTCGGGCACTTCAAATAAAAATAATAAAGCATGAAAAAAATTCTCAAATCAAAGTTTGAGAAAAGAAAAAGAAAACATCACATGCATGTGAAACATGAAAAAGAGCACAGTTGAAGTTCCATTTACTTTTTATTTAGAAATTTGATGTTTTTATAAAAGATAAAATTATACCTAGATAAGCCCTCAAGCTTGGGTTGTAAAAAGTTCTTAATCTTCTTAGAGGTAAGAGCATAACCCATAACCACAAACTTCATATTTTGTATTAAGCCTTCTACTACCGATAAAACCTCTTCTTCTCTCTCCCTATTATTCATTTGATGTTTTTATAAAAGATAAAATTATACCTAGATAAGCCCTCAAGCTTGGGTTGTAAAAAGTTCTTAATCTTCTTAGAGGTAAGAGCATAACCCATAACCACAAACTTCATATTTTGTATTAAGCCTTCTACTACCGATAAAACCTCTTCTTCTCTCTCCCTATTATTCTCATACATGGTTTCCTCTTTCAACCTGGTTCTCAAATTATATAAACCTATATCTCTGAAAATATGAATCACGTTAAAAGTTGGTTTGGTTTTAGTTTTAATTTTTAATCCAAGATGAATGTTGTTTATGAATTTGGATTTTGAATATTTCTTTCTTACATGGAAGAAGGGCTAAATATAGAGATTTGGTTAACGTAACGTAGTGTCAATTACAGAGAAAGAGAAACATATATAGGTACTTGAAATATTTTGGGGGGGTTTAAAATGTGAGAGATACAGAGTGCCAATATTTTAGCAATTTAAACATTTATTGAGTGTACACGTGTCGTCGTATAATCGCAACAAATGTCGAGGTTATGCTGTGATGAAAAATTTAGGTTTATACTATAATTTGTAACAAAAATCAATTAAGGCATGATAAAATAGTGCGTCGCAAAAAACGATTCAAAATTTCTTGTCAGCCTAAAATTATTCACAATAGAGGGATATTCATATACACTATAGAGCATTTGTTACATATTTCACGGGTATATTCATGAATTCGAGAATCATTCGATTCATCAACACCAATAATTAATGAGGTGAATTGGTATTAAACGAAAATAATCTTAAAATAGTAGCATAGCCATATAGCTCCTTGTGGGTTCAAAAGTGTCCCATCTAGGATTTTTCAAAATAACACACACACACACACGTGTGTGTGTGTGTGCGCGCTCGCGCGCGCGTGTCATATAGTAGAAATCTCGAACTTGTATTATAGGTTCCACCCTAAGTTGATAACTTGTGCTAATTGTGGCGATTATTTTTTTGGAGTTACTTTCCCACAATTAATCTCAAATTTAACTCAACTAAAATTTCAAGTATGTATTTAAAATTCTTAAATGAATATTTATACAAAATTTAAAAATAACATCTAAAGTTTACAAATGTTCAACCTCGCATTCGTCGAATGGGGATGGTGATTTAAGATGGAAGGTAATAGGGAAATGATTTTTTACGGTGAGAGGTTACTACTTCATTTTGAGAAATAACGAGAACCATAAAGCTCAGTTCCCATGGAAGTAAATATGAAGATCCAGGTGCCCCCAAAAGTAATGTTCTTTGTTTGGACCGTGGTAAGACAAACTATTTTGACGACATTGCATAAGAGAAGATGGTTTATGGCTAGATGGTGTTGGTTATATAAAGAGGTGGAAGAGAAAACGAATCACCTTCTTCTGGATTGCAAGGTGACGAGAGTCTTGTGGGATATCTTTCTTGTCCATAACCGGATTGGATGGATTATGCTCGAATCGGTGAGGGAGTTTTTAGAGGCATGTAATCCTCCTGAGGGATGGAAGGGAGATAACAAAGTGTGGAGACCGGTCCCACATTGTATCTTTTGAACTATTTGATAGGAGAGGAACACGATATGCTTTGAAGGGGTGGAGAGTTCGCCTTCTAAGATTCGTTACCTTTTTCTGAGCAACTTACTGAATTCGTCTAAGGAGAAACATGTCTCCTTTGATGTAAACATGTTAGAATTCTTGGAGGATTTTCACAGAGGTCTGTAGGTGTGATTGTTGTTGGGTAGGGATGCCTTCTTGGGGAATTTTCTTTTTTAGGTTGTATTATTTATTGCATGTATACGGGTTCCGCTCTATTGACGATTGAATTCTTTAATTAATTATTTATCAAAAACATATTTTAAAGGGAACTTTTAAAAACACCCTAAAACTATGCCTCGGGGACTCCCGAACCCCTGTTAATCTTCAAGTGCCCCTACCCAAGATTTTTTTTTTTTCTAAATTATATAAATTGAAAAATGTTACTAAAGCCGTTTATTAAAAATAAACTATTTAAGTAACTCCGATCTGTTTTTTTAAGAAACTCTTTTCGTAAAAACCAAACTATTTGAACACAAGATGTGTTTAACAAATCAGTATGTACGAGATTTATTCAAGAATTGAATAATAGGTTTATAAAGTAGTTTAAAAATCTTAAACCCAGCACAACCAAGAATGAGATGAGGAGATGTAGAAAGATTATGTTCACGATATTTTTTACGTGGTAAAACCTCACCAATTGAGGAAATATCCACGACTCCCTCTACGGAGTAAAATGAAAAATCCACTAAAACAAATATATGAGTTACAAACTATTTAACTAACATGCAAACAACTCAGTCCTATATAAGTTTAGGAATGTACCCTCTGGTGTCCTTAAACTTCTCTGCAGTTCTGATTGCAGATGTAGTTCTCCCAGTTTGTTAACTTCTGATTTGTTCCAGCACTTTACGCCGACTCTTTATTCACAAGATCTTATTACCAACACTTTTAGTGTTGTAGGGTGAAAGTGTTTGTGGAAGTGCTTTCTAACACATGCATGCATACACACACACACACGTATTAAGTACAAACAGTCATAACAAATTATAATAACACTATATGCTGTGATCTTTTCTCTTTCTTTCTTCTTACAAAACTTTTCACCTTATTTGACCTTTAAATCATTCCCAGAATCCACGGATACCTTGCTAGGAAGACAGACAAGGTCTTAATCAATCTCTGAAATTAGAAAAACTTTTCGAGATTGAAAACCTCCAAGTGAGATTCCAAACTAGGTCAAAGGTTTAGTTTTACAAGAACTAGAAATAGAAAACATTTATTGTTGATTTCAAAGTAAGCAAACTTTTTAGAGAAAATAATCAACAATATATTTCTCAAGATGAGAAATAAAGAATGAACCTAAGTGTAATGTAACATGAATAACTCAGATCTGAAATTTCTATGAAATCAGAAAGCATATCTGAATAAACGTTTAAGTTGAAAACAAGATCTAGTGAACACGAGGTTACAGCAAGAAAAACAAACTCAACTCAAACTCTCAAACTCTCAAGAACACTCAGAGAAGTGTTTTGGATATGGAGGTATGAAGGTGTTTGAGTTTAGTTGGAAGAGTTTTAGACGAACAGGGTTAGGGTTTCTAACTCTCTCTCTTCTCTCTCTTCTCTCTCTCAATTTCTCAGAAGAAATGAAAATGGCAAAAGTCTTCGAAGTCTGAGAATAGTGTCCCTTTTATAGGGTGAGGAGAAGGTTCGGGAGGCTGGCTCAGAACCAAGGGCCTGGATTAAGTCAAGCCAAATTGACTTAGATCGTAGGGTTCTAATAAGGCGGTGATTAAACGAATCCTGATTGGTCTAAAGTGTTGTACTGGGATTCACCAAGATAGCATGCAGATCGTTGATAGCTAATGATCCAAGGGCTAGGAACAAACGTTGTTTTAACTCAGTAAAGAAACACAACTTTAGCCAATCAAACGAGGACAGGTGTTAGTCAATAACAGGATCATAAACGCGCGTCTAAAGTTAATTAAAACCACACCCTCAAGTTTACTCCGCTTTTGGATTCTACCCAAGGTAACATTAAGCCAATATAATCAACAAATGATATCTACAAATTGACCACAAAACTTTTTAAAACAAGTTTTAATTAAGAAAACCTTATTTTAAAAATGTTTAAAAAATCCCAAAAAATTATTAATATACCAATTTAGGGATTTAAACACACTCATCATATGTACACACATTATTATGCAATATTATATGCAATAAATGAATTCTACTGTGTGTGAGTGTTGGCAATAGGTTCTTGATCACTACAAGATAGAGAGATGAAGTAGCAAACCAACTTCTGAGGTTCTTTGGATTCTAGGGAGGACACAATTTTGTCACAATTTTCAAACTAGATGAGCACTTATACAATATAGACTCAAGTGAGTCAAAGGTATAAGGGCTTCAATATCCCCCTTTGGAAATATGAGACAAAATCTCCTTTGAGTCATCTTGGACTCGTAGGGCAACAAGAAAATAAGAAAAACTTATTCCTATCAAAATTCTATCTACCCAATTCCTAGAAATCAAAAAGTACATAACTCAACTAAGTACATATGAATACCCTATTACAACTGTTGAGAGTAACTGTACAAAAAGAACCTGCAATAAATCACTAAAATCAAGTTGTTTAGTATATGTAAGATTTGAATAGACTCAATACCAATTTAGGGATTTAAACACACTCATCATATGTACACACATTATTATGCAATATTATATGCAATAAATGAATTCTACTGTGTGTGAGTGTTGGCAATAGGTTCTTGATCACTACAAGATAGAGAGATGAAGTAGCAAACCAACTTCTGAGGTTCTTTGGATTCTAAGGAGGACACAATTTTGTCACAATTTCCAAACTAGATGAGCACTTATACAATATAGACTCAAGTGAATCAAAGGTATAAGGGCTTCATAAATTATATATGTTACTTTACTTGCTTGTTCCTAGTATTTTAGAAGAATTAATATGTACAGTATGGTGACACTATAAATGGTATTATTGTTTAAAAGAGATGAGGATATTAATCTTATGTTTTTATTACTGGACTATGTATCAATCTGAACACAACTCCACTGATAAATACGCCGAGTTAATGTTAGGTAATTTGATACAATTAGTCAAATAGGTCTAGTTAGGATTGGTCAATTTTTTACATGAAAACCGAAATAACATGACATAACTCACACTAATTGACATTACTAATATTAGACAGGAACATGTGTAAACTTAAAAAACAGACATCCCTATTTTAAGAGTTAAATAAATTAGTTTTGTTTTATAAAATGTAAAAGAGGTGACTCACCCACCAAATTTCATTAATAATAGTAAGTGCATGAAAAGCAAAACTGGTTTATTATATATATATATATATATATATATATATATATATATATATATATATATATATATATATATATATATATATCAGTGTTCTAAAAGGTGTGCCTAGGCTCCGCCTAGATGCACCTAGACTTGAGGCTTGAGAGGAACGCCCCGCCTTAAGCCTTTTACGCCTTATTCTTGGTAAAAGACTTCAGGCGCACTTTTTTATAAAAAAACAAAAACACTTTAGTGAAACGATATCACCTTTTGAAGACTTCTTTTTTACGAATCAGACCAATATCTCATCTAAAATAATCAAAAGACAAACAATATCCCAAACCTCTCTATCTCTAAAGTGTATATGTTTCATTTGAAAGGTGAAAAATACATTTCTTATATTGAATCATTTTTTTATTGATTATTAATTATTGATTATTGAATGATTATTGATATTGATTATTGAATTATAAAAATTACATCTTGAATATAACTTATTAAATGTTGAGAAATACATTTTATATATTGATTATGGAGCATGCATATGAGAAAGATGGCTACCAAACATACGAATATATTTTCAAAATTCAAGGTATATATTATTTGATTATATTACTAGACTTAAAATAATTAAAATAATAAAAAGGGAAAACGCCTTTATACGCCTAGGCTCCTAAGGCTTGAGGCTTGACCTCTATGTCTCGATCATGCCTCGCGCCTTTTAGAACCTTGATATATATATAACCTTTGATGATTATCGTAAGTTTGGCCATAACTTTGCGTCAATATGAGTAAAATTTAATACTAACATTTTATCAAAATATTAAGGTTGTAATAATGCCATAATTTTCAAGCTTCGTTGATTTCCTATAAGATTTTGACATTGTATAATATAAATTTCAAAAAATCTAAAGGACCGTTTGATTGAAAACTCGGAAAATGCAAATAATTCTAGGGCATTTGATTCTAGGACAAACAATTTCAATGCAAATGAATATTTTTCAACTTGTGTCCATTTGATACAAGTTAGAAAATCGTCAATTTTTCACATTTTCTATCAAACACAAAAGCTGCAAATAGATATAAATGTGAAAAATTTGTTTACAGAATTATATATATATATATATATATATATACTAGGGTATGCCCGTGCCTGAAGGCACGCTGATAATTTTGAAAAGTATAAAAGCATGCCTAATGTAAATAATATGTGATTTATATATTAGAAGTGTAAATTTTTGAAGTATAGAATCGTGTAAATTTAAATCATACAATTTTTTTCCAACACAAATGTCTAAAAAATTTAGAAAATTCGGGCAAAATTCCCTTTGTTTATTAGAGTATAAAATTTAGAAAATTCGGGCAAAATTCCCTTTGTTTATTAGAGTATCCACCCAGCTTAATCGATTCATCAATAAATAAATAAAACAATAATCACTTTAATCAATTCATGAAGAAAACACAAATACATCGATAAATAATATTAGCCTGTAACGCGCAAACTCAATTTTGTAGATTAGTTGTATCCCAAATAAGCTCACCATCTAATTGCAAATACAAACCTTGGTCATCTTACATAAGAGTAAAAAATAAAGATAAGATAACAATTCTTTATCTTCATAAAAAGAAATACTTTCCTTTTCTTATATAACAGGATATCTTGGGACAGTTATAGGGAAAAACATTTGTCTAACTCCTTCAGACTTTATAATAGGGAAAATGATTCCGGACGCACCCTACAATGGACAAAATAGCATACGTGTCAATGATTTCGAAATAGCATAGGGAAAATGATTTCGAAAGTATATGTCGTTAATAGGACCATACATCATGGGGTCTATGATATAACAAATGGTATTTAATAGTGGTAAAAATATATATTTTTTTAAATAATTAATATTTAGCCTGTATGAGTTGAACACACTTTCCACTTATTTGAATTTATTTTTTATGCATAAAAAATCCAATGATTTTTTAAACAATTTTTTTGTGAACTGAATAATTGTTGTTAAAATCTCTTCAGGGCCTTACTTTTAGCAAGAAAAAATTTGCTTGTAAAAATATGTTTGACTTGCACCTGTTTAAAATAGGTATGTATTTTAGTTTTGTAATTTGATATGCTTTGAGATCTTTGCTTCGGTAATGTTTGTTGGACATGAGTGATATCATCACTTTCTAGATAGGATAAATCTTTCCCTGTCATGTCCAACTGAAGAGAATCTCTTTAGGGGAACAAAAGCAGTTGTAACCTAAGGAAAACACATCCTTTTTGTTATAGATATACCACATAACTCTAAATTGAATGATGAACCAAATTTTATACTCTTAGAAAATTTAAACATTAAAGAAATTCAGGGATATAACAAATATTGTAAGATAA
Organism: Sambucus nigra; assembly: GCA_949130495.1. Classification (NCBI taxonomy): domain Eukaryota; kingdom Viridiplantae; phylum Streptophyta; class Magnoliopsida; order Dipsacales; family Adoxaceae; genus Sambucus; species Sambucus nigra. The sequence continues at coordinate 90,688,544 of OX422216.1, read as the reverse complement.
AATATTTTTTGAGTTTAGTTCAACTTATTTTATAACATATCCCTCACTTTTTTTACAATATTTTTTGTTATAAAAGGTTTTAGTTTAAATCAAATTTACATTACTTTGAACGTTACATTTATTAAAATACTTTGCAGAAAAATACATCAAGCCAAGTGTTATTGAATCGGAGCAGTCCTTCGACTATAGTACCTTGTAGCTTTTGGCCTTAGAAAGATTTTGTAAGATATATAGGATAGCTGATATAGAATAGCTGTTAAAAAGATTTTGTTGTCCAATATTTTATATTTGTTCTGATTTGACCTTTAAGAAAGCCATTAAGCTTTTTCACTTGGACTTCATAATTGCACCCATGTGTGAATCTCTCTCCACCAGAAATAGATTCAAATTTTGAGTCTTCAATTATTTCGTTGTAGAAAAAAGATAAAACACCTTTTGTTAATATACAATATAAAATAATAAATTATTTTATTTTCCTCACAAACACATGTTATCAAAAGAAAAATTGCATTACGGAAGGGGATTTAGGAACTTTGACAAAGTAAGGCTTTGGGAACTTTGCTGAAATTTCAAGAAGACAACGTTTTTTAAAATAAACAAAATGATTTTTTTTTTATTAATGTTCATTTAAAAAAAATCATAATTTCTTTATTAATAAAATAACGTTTTTTTATATTTTTTTCCAGAATATTTGCACATTTTAATTAGCAACACAGACAACATGAAAAACACAAATTTGTGTCGTGTCATGATGTTTTTTATTCAGACCGTGCTCGTATCAACTAAAAACACGAATAGAAAGAGAGAAGATAAAAATAGAAAGAGAAAAACACAATAAACATTTTAAAATATCCAACATAAGAAACCCAAACCACGTAATTCAGTTTATGTCAAGGTCTCTATTTTTTAAGGAAAGAATATTTTGAAACTTCTCCTTCTTATTACATATAGATACAAAAAAATCGACATATACAGAAGATGGATTTGGAAACAACTAATAGGAATAAAAAGCCTGAGACAAAACCAACAAACTAATCAAGCAAACTCGTGGACTATCATTTTGAACCTTGATGCTTTAACACCATATTTGGAATGATTTCAGGATACCACGATTTTCTCTAAACTTTGTCACTCTCTCTCCACCAAAGCTTGGAAATAAACCTACAAAACCATAAATGAAAAACCACAAAGTCTAAATTAAATAACAAAAGAGAGATAAAAGGATGCCATCGACACCTTGCTTCGGCAATGGAGGTGATGAGGGCAGTGAAAAGATGTGAAAGAATTTACAAATTTCAGAAAGTAATGAGTTGGCTCCTAATCTAAGATATTTGGGATGGAGCATATAATGGGAAACATAGATTCGCTAGCACTAACAGTTGGGAATTAAAGTAAAACATTGTTAGATAACTGAAAAATAAGGTACAACATTTTTTCATCCAAAATAAACCGATGAAACCTCCGAACTTAAACAAAAGCGTCACTCAAAAGACTGTGGATAGGTAATTTCGAATTAAAAGCCAAAACCAAAACCAATCTCCAAAATAGGGGGTAAACCTTAAATAACACAAACCAAACTTAAAAAGAGGGTTTCACAAACCCTTACTTGAACCTTGATGTTGAGAGTGGGACCCGAGAGTGCTCCTAAGTATGAACATTCATTTTTTTACCTGCAAAATAGTAGAGAAAAAAACTTATGCAGAGATTTATCTCCAAAACGAACCAAAAATAAAACAAAAATACGAAAATTCCTAATAAAATAGCTCCAACAGACCGTCTCTTTGAAGCGATGTGTGTGTTTGAAAGCAAAACCCCAACAACTTTATCAAAACCACTACCAACAAATCAAATACCTGTTTTCAATACCCAAAAATCGTTTCAAACGTTACCACCAAAATTGTTAATAAATATTGAAGAGAAAAAATCAAAAGGTCGCTCTTCAACCTTCTCAAATTGTAAATGCAAAACTGCTTGTAATGAAAAAAAATACCATTAGACTTTTAGATCCATCATATTTCAAGCCATAGGAGCCCAGCAAGAGTGAGAAATCTGCATCAAACAACAAAAGATACTTATTAGATCTCAGATCAGCTATATGTGTGGATGAAATCAATGGTTAACTCTCATAGATATGGAAATCAAACAATATCAACCATGCTTGTACAAATCGTGTTTAGGAAAGAAAAAAAATGAAAAAAAATGCAAATACTAACCTGGGTATCTCGGATTTGAGAAAGAGAGAGAGATAGCCATGTCCGATGTTAGAGAGAGAGAGAGGAGGAGCGGTCATTTTGGGGGTAGAGGTACAAATCGTGTTTAAGAAAGAAAAATAATGAACAAAAAATACAAATACTCACATGGGTAGCCCAGATTTGAGGTAGAGAGAGGGTCGTGTCCGATGTTAGAGAGAGAGATAGAGAGAGAGAGAGGAGGAGGAGCTGTCATTTTGGGCGTAGTAGGGAAGTAGACATGGACAGAGCCAGACATAAAATATGGGTTTACACAGAATCGTCAATTTTTTTCTCGAGCCTTACGCTCAACTTTTGAGGTATGCGTACTATTCTCTCTCGTGTTAAAATCAGCTTGGTTGAGATGAGTTTACAAATTCAACCTCAATTTTGAATTTTAACGTAGAGGTGAAAAGAGGGGGGAATCAAAAAAATTTAAGGGCAAAAAAGGTAGTGCATAAAAACCTCATATAGATGACATCATCTACAAAACTTATGACATACATAAGTTTTGTAACTTATTATATATATATATATATATATATATATATATATATATATATATATATATATATATATATATATATATATATATATATATATATATGAATTATTTTAAAAAATTATAGGAAATATATGAAACATATTAATTATAAGAAATATATGAATATACGGAATATATTAAATGTACGAAATATATAAATTTGGGGAATATATTAAATATATGAAATATACGAAAAATATAAATATACGAAATATATAAATATATGCATATATGAAATATACGTGACATATGAAATATACATATATATGCTAAAATATATAAAATATACGAATATATACATATACATATTAAAATATACAAAATATATATTTTTTCAAATTTATGAACAATATATATGTATATATTTATGAAATATATAGAGTTTAAAAAAAACAGTTTTGAGTGATTTGCCACCCAAAGGTGGAAAACAAAAACCTGCCCCCCCCCCCCCCCCCCCCCCCCCCTAAGAATTGAATTCTATCCAAATGTGATAAATTGTGCGTAAAGGATATTGTATATCAAAAACAAATTTCAAAGAAAATTAAGGCTATCAAACAGTCTGAAAGTTAAAAATTTTCAAAAAATTTCAACTTTTCCCGATTTACATTGGAGTTGTAAGACTATCAAACGCGCCTTAAAAGTTAAAGCGGGCATTCAATTGCCCAACATAAGTACATATGGATATATGCCCATAATGATTGTTTTAATTTAATGTAGATTATGTTCGCCAAACTTCATTAAAATAGTCATCCATTTAAATTTTAAAATGTGGAGGCTTGATTTTTAGGTGCCTTTTTTGGGTACGCTCATGATCTATCATGCGTATTATAGTTGGGGGAATAAAAAAATAAGGGTGATTTTATCCATCCAATATTTTCTTTTAACCACCCCAATTGAATATACCTCCTAATTAAAGGATCAAATATCAAAAAGTCTCTCAAATATTTTTTAATATACATTTAGTCTAATTATTTTTTTTTGTACCAAAAAGTTCCTTATTTTCTTATCTTTCAAAGTCCGCGTCAGTGGCATGGTAAAATTTTTTTGGCATGGCAAGAACTTTTTGGTGTAAAATAAAAAAGATTGGATTATACATGGTATATAATTTATCTTAATTCTTCATGCACCGAGAGGATAAAATTGTTTGAAAGAAAGATGGCATGTAAACAGATATACACGCGTAGTAGTGTGGCACGTAGCGAGGCATAAATGTCCCACCATCCACCACCACGAACAGACAAAGGATTATCAAGATGCACCAACAATGTCCTTTTTGGGCCACTTTGTCTACATCCTTCCTTTATTCATTGACACCTTTACAGCACCTCAAATCACACGTCAACCAAACAAACACCTCCCCACTTAACTTTTGCCTTTTGTCTTTTACTCATTTTACAATGACATGCATTTACTGTCATTTTAAGGGGCTTCCTACGAAAACTAAACTTAGAGTCCATTATATTAATAAATTAATGTGCAGGTTACGTTATGCGTGATTAAATTTATTTAAATTATATTATTTTATTATTGTATTTTATTTTATACAATATATTTAACGAACAAAAAAATATTAAAATTTAAATTAATATAAAAAATCATATGAATAGGATTCAATAATTGCAATCATAATTTTAATTTTGAAAATACATCGTAACTCAACTTTCATTTAATTTTATGATCACTAAACAAAGAAAATAATTTTGTTCAATCATTAGAGTAACACATTAAAATAGACAACTAACTGCATAATTGGAATAAACAAAGTAATTGTCTTAAGTAGCGCTGTGTTTTTTTCGAACTTTTCAATTTTTTTGATTTTCGATCCGATGTTTTCCGAGTTTGGAATGAAATTTTAGTTTGCCAATTTGCGATTTTTCGATTTCGGATTTTTTCGAAAAAAATGGGATCAGAAATCGAAAAATAATTTTGAATTTTTTATTTTTCGATTTTTTCGATCCGATTTTTTCGAAACTATGCCGATCCGATTTTTTCGATTTTTTCGGAAGTATTTTTCAATTTTCGATTTTTGAAGGTTTCCCATATCCCACATCGGTTGGGAGAGAGTGAGAGCTTCAAAATGTGTTCTATAAAAGGAGAGTATTCTCCTAACTTCTACACAAATAAAAAAATGGGTCAAATCCTCATGTATTTATATGTTGGGTTAAGCCATTTTCTTTGTTTCTTTAAAATGAGAATTTCGAGTAATAAAAAATTCATAACTTTTTTTTTGAAAATTTGGAAATTCCGAAATTTCTAGATTTTTAATATATTTTGTGAATTTTCGATTTTGAAATTTAGCTAATAACTGCCGTACTTTGTCCTGACAGAACTGATCCTCTGCTTGTGCCTTCACTACCCATATAACAATCTCGGGAGTGATAGCCATAACTGCCATGTATGCTCTGACAACCTCATCCTCCAGCTGGAGCTCACTCCACTTTGCTTTTCACACCTCTGCTAATATTTCCAGTAGGTCGTCGGTTTAACTCGTCTGTCACCACGTTAGCCTTTCCAGGATGATACTGTATATTAAACTGGTAGTCCTTCATGAATTCTAGCCGCCGCCTTTGCCTCATGTTTAGATCCTTCTATGTGAAGAGATACCTAAGTGACTTATGATCCGTGAATATTGTGAATTGCTCCCCCAAAAGGTAATGTCTCCATATCCTTAATGCAAAAACAACCGCTGCCAACTCTAGGCCGTGGGTGGGGTAATTCTTCTCGTGGGGATTTAGCTTTCAAGACGCATAAGCTATCGCCCTCTCTTCCTGTTACGACACCCCCCAAGTCCCTGTACGGATGCATCCGTGTAGCCTGATACTCTACCCCACTCCTAGGCAATGCAAGTATGGGTACTAAAGTCAATCTATCCTTCAGCTCATTGAAGGCCAATTGGCATTGGTTGCTCCACACAAATGGTACTCCCTTACGAGTCAAGTTCGTCAAAGGCCCAGCAATTAAGAGAAGATAATATCTGACCAACCCCAAGAAACTGCGAATCTCAGTCGATGTAGTGAGTTGCCCCCACTCCCTCACCGCCAATACTTTACTTGGATCAACAACTATGCCTCTGTCGAACAAAATGTGGCCGATAAACTGTACCTCCCGAAGCCAAAATCCACATTTCCTGAATTTAGCGTACAACTTATGGTTCGTAACGTCTGCAGAACCATCCTTAAATGATCGGCATGCTCCTCCTTCGTTCGTGAGTAAACCATGATGTCATCGATGAATACTATCACAAACTAATCCAGGAACTCCCGGAATACTCTGTTCATAAGATCCATGAACACTACAGGCGCATTGGTGAGCCCAAATGGCATCACCCTGAACTCGTAGGACCTGTACCGCGACAGGAAAGCGGTCTTAGGAATATCCTGCTCCCGCATACACAATTGGTGGTAGCCTGACCTCAAATCGATCTTGGAGAAGTATGCAGCCCCTCTTAAAGGATCAAATAAGTCGTCAATCCTAGGTAACATTTACTTGCTACGTATCATAACCTTGTTCAATTCTCTATAATCAAAGCACAGGCGAAGTGAACCATCCCTTTTCTTCACAAACAACACCGAAGCACCCCAAGACGATGTACTCCGTCCTAGAGTTGCTGAATTTTCCCTCCTCGATGTAATATAAATGAGTGTGTGATCCTCCCTCGAGAAGAGGCATCGCCACTAGGAACATCTCCTATCTCGAAATCAAAAATACAATTGTCCTCTCATATCAATCTACCGTCGCTCTGTAGCCTACTAACCAGTCAATACCAAGAATCACGTCATACCCCTCCATATTTAACACTAGGAGGTCTGTCGCTAAGCTCAGTCTCCCAATCATAATATCTACTCTTCTACAGATCGCATAAATCAATGAACCACTACCCATTGGTGACTCTACACACATAAGGAGATTGTTGATTGTATCTAATAAACCTACGACTCATGCAAATCTAGTCTTAATAAATGAGTGATATGCTCCAGTATCAAATAGTACTCTACCCTCAGATCCATGAATAGAAAACGTACCCACTACTACAGCTGGCGTCGGAGGTTGTGGAGGTATAGGCACAGCCCAGACGTTGAATACACACACGTAATGCATTTGGCTCTACTGCTAGGGTGGGGCTAGCGCTGGTGCTGGAGTTGGAGCCTGTTGCGCCTGTTAGGCACCCTGATGGTGCACCCCCAATAAGCTATGGACAAGCCCTACTCTTGTGACCCTGCTGGCCACATCTGAAACACTGCCCCTGAAACTACCTCTGACCTTGGCACTACTACCCTGACATAGGCCCTGTCCCTGCTGGCCACCCCCTTGGTTCCCCTGGCCCTGACGACCCTTAGGAACCTACTCCTGCTACTGCGGCTAGACATGTCTATCCGATCGGTACCCACCAAATCTAAACCACTTGGAAGAATTCCCTTGGCGGGAGTTATTCCCCTGTGTGCACCCTATCTGCTGCTGCTGGGGTGGTTTCCCACTAACACTACTCCCCCCAGTCTTTCCCTACTTCATAGACTCTTCTCCCCTCTTACTTCCCTTCCCATGGAAATGAAAGTCCTAAAAGTGCAAAAGTGTCACGTTAGCAACATCAATATATGTTATCAACGTGGTATTACCAATCAAGTGTTTCCTGATCCTCTAGGATAAGCCATCCATAAACTTTCACTTCTTCCTCTCTTAGTTGCTCACCTCGTCTGGCACAAAATTTGTGAGGCGGGTGAACTCCTCATAATCAGCAACTGAGTGGTAACCCTCATATACCTCACCAAACTTCTTCCTCATCTATGCCTCCACTGCCGGTGGAAAGTACTTTCTATCAAATCGCACCCAGAACTCTAAAATAGTCATCGAATATCTATCCTCAAATGTGCTCACTGAGTCCCACCACTGAAGGGCTGCCTCTGTTAGCCTTAAGGTGGTCAACATTTGTTGCTGAACCTCCCAGCAATCTAACATGTGCAGGTGTCGCTGAATATTCTTCTTCCAAAGTCATGCCTCCACTACATCCATACCACCCTGAAACTCGGGTGGATGGCCCTTCTGTAAGGTCTCTCTGATGCTATTCCAAGTGGGTGGCCCTTTTTGGGCCAGAATAGCTGGTGTTGCGGGCTGCTGAGCCTGAGGCTGAGGAAAGTGGGCTGCCATGACCCTCATAGCCGTCTCTACTACCTGAGCCACTATCACTGCCACCTGAATAGTAGAAATCATCTCTGGTGGTGGTGGTGCTGGTGGTGGTGGTACCTTCTTCTCTTGAGGATCCTCCTCCACCTCATCTTTGGATGCAACCCTCTCTGCTCGGTTTCTCCTCGGCAGCATCTGAAAATATATCGAATTGTATAAGCACACAGTTTATACAAAATTCAATAACAGAAGCATGATATCTCATGGCATGGAAATATATAATCAACAGTCCTAATAATAGGGCTCTATATCAAACAAACGATACGCTGAAAACGTAGTAAGACATACAAATCCTATGGACACTAGAACCTGACGCTCTGATATCATCTGTGACACCCCGTCTAATTAAACATCGGGTGACCAGGCATTTATCAAATTAAAACAGGTTTCTCATATAGTTCATTCTTAGCATCACTGTCGAAAAACAAATTAATTACTAACCACCTAAGTTAATTAAACCGGTGCCAAATTTTATCTTCCAAATAAAACAGGATAATATAATAGTTTGAAAACTAAAACAACATACACAAGATAATAGAATCCAAACCATCACTAATATGTAAAAACAACTAAGTCAAGTCGAATAAACCGTCGGCTAAAATCATAACCAAGCAAAATTCCGCAATCCAACTACAAAGTAAACCTGATACAAAATTGGAACTGTAATGGAGTCAATTGACAACATGACTACATATGAAAAATAAGAATGAGATCCTATGCTAGATCTGAATGAAAGAGTCGACTACTCAATGATCCTGTCAGCATCCACAGTGCAATAACTCCGAATACTTGGAATGAACTCAAGTAAGGCGCCCTTGTGGCTGGGCACCTAAAAGGTTATGAAAACATTTTTATAGCAAGAGTTAGCACTCAAAACAGTTTGAAAACATTTAACAAGTAATTTATCGCAATTAAAATCGATTATCGATTACACATGTTAGGTTCATGTACACTTTCTTGAGTCTCCTCACCTCTTATCTAATGTGCACACCTAACGTCCTATACTTAGCCCACCTATCCATCATACCCAATCTATCTCGACTAAAGTATATAATCGATCTTATCAATGGTCTACTCTCCCGTACCGCCCATACAACACGCTTTATTACTAACATCGTCGTGTAATTCAGTTTTCGTAAAACATTCACATGTGTTATATTTAATCATCATAATCAAGTCTCACTACTTAATTCATTAAGCATTTCAGATTTATCATCCGACTTTCATAATTAAGTTTCATTACTTAATTTTCTATAGATATTCCCAATCTATTTTTAATCTTAAAATTAAGTTTCTCTCAACTTAATTTATCATTTATATGTATATCTATGTATATATTATCTACAAGTCTACTTTTGCACATAAGTAGAATATCATGAAGTGTGTGTGTGTGTATATATATATATATATATATATTTCACACAATATATGTTATAAGGATTATTGGTCCGGCTAATCATCGACCCTAATCATCCTATCATTTACATTGGTCTGGATATCCTTGGACCCCAAAGTAAATGATATGCATATATATATTGGTCCGAACACTCATCGACCCCAATATCGTTTCACTTCGATTTGGTCCGGATCATCATCCACCCCAAATCAAGTTTTCATGTATTGGTCATTATAATCATCGACCCCAATACTGAATTAAGCATACATTAGGCATTCACACTTCCTAAGTATCAATATAATAGGTATTCACACAACCAAATTATTTATACTAGTGCGTGATGTTTTTCTCTCTAATATTCATCGTACTTTACTATGTATTTACGAGTTTACTTCACTTTCGTACTCCCCTCGTAGGCCTAATTTAAAATAATATATCTCCCAATATTATTATCACAAGTACATAAGTATTTCCCCACCACATCCATTTAGGAATACAAGAGAAATGGGAAAATTTCAGAAATTCTGAGCACCGAACCGATCCACTTCCCAGGATCGGACCGATTCGTTTCCTGTTAAGGCCGGATCGATCAGCTTCCTAGGACTGGACCTCTACAGATATAAATCCTCTATAGATATAAACCCTAACTACATGCAATTTTACCCAACATGAAATTAATTGGTACTCTTCATCAAGGTTTTGAAATAAAAATCAATCTATTCATGAAATCCCTACACATAGGTAGTATAACTTCAATTCAATTTGCAATAAACATTTGCCTTAGATTGATTGATCTAATTTCTTTATTCTTAGTTGATGATTGATTTCTTCTTCTCCAATCTTCTTTTCCAATTTTCTTGAGGTGCAAGAAACCTTTCACCACCTTCTCAATTCTCTCCCTAGGCTTTGGGAAAACGGTTCTCTCTTTTCTCTAATGGCCTCACTAATCTTTTGTGTTATGAGCCCTAACCCCAATATCTAAATATCATATATATGGCTCTAATTTTCATAGGTATCTTTCCCTCTTTTAGAAAAATGACTGTAATGCGCTTAATAGGTGTCGGCTTGGTCCAAAATTGACCCGCGCCCAAACTATACGCCTGAGTACACTATTCCAACCATTTCGACCCCTTCGGAATCATTTGTGACCTCTAAATTCCCAACCGAGTCACTTAATATATATTTCTCCTTTCTCACCTCAAAATAGTCTGCACATGACTCCTGGTGAGATAAACTAGAATACGCACATATCACTCGCTATGTCGTATAATAATAATCATTTATTATTTACTATCCACACTTAGTAAATTTCATCAAAATATTAATCAGTATCTATATCTTGATCAGTATCTATATCTCGATTAATATTTAATAATCACATTTATTAATTAAATCACATTAAATTGCTTCACTCGCTTAATTTAAATAAGACATATTTTCCTAATTAATAAATTTAAAAATACGCAGAAATATGGTGTGTTATATCAAAATGTAGTGCAAATCTAAATCCAAATCAAAATTTGAGATTTGTAATGTTTACAAACCCAAAATCCAAATCTCAAATCAAACAAAAAAAGAAACAAATGGTATACATAGCGTAAATCAAAGCCCAAATCGTTAACTCACCATCTCTCTCCCCCTCTCTGTGGGTTCTTAGACAATATAAAAGTAAGAATACAACCATCCATTTTGAAAAAAACATTGTTGTCTTTGAGAGATGACGTCTATACCATTTGATCAAACCACATAAAATTCACAAAAAGCAATAATTTATCAAGATCGAACAAAAAAGAAAAAGAAAATAATGCCCCAACCTCTGATTCTTTGCCTTTGGAGATAGATGAGCATGGAAAAGATAACATGCGTTTTGAAGATGATGACCTTCTCATTGTTTAAACCATGTCCATGTAGTTCTTGATCTAAATTTCTTCACCCTTTCCGCGGGGATCATTGATGTAGATGATTAGTAACACCACAAGTAATCCCTTTTATAATTGTAAAGGTCTATTTCTTATTATCTTTTGGGGAATATCAATGAACAATGAGGAAGCTGAAATGAAGAGTCTTAAGAACTATAATGAGGAGTTAGAGATAAAATGAGGAATAAAGGTGAAGTGGAAGGTAAGGATGCACGTGGATGACGAAATGGGTAGTAACAATTATTGCATTCTTCCATTTTAGAGTATTAGAGAGATTATGAATATACTGAATGCTATTTATACCTCTAATACTATTGTATTAGAGGTATAATATAGACACAACTCAATAATACATATTATAACTAATAAAAATAACTCTAAAATAAATTTAAGAAATTACCTTTTCAAATCCATGAAATTTCTAAAAAAAAAGAATTGGAGCATCTTCAAAGTCAACCAACATCTTTTATCACGTCACTCGATGAAAACTTGTTAAAAAAAACCTAACTAAAAAATTTTCTTCTAACATTTCTACTAGAAAAATCACTAATTAAATTTTTACAATCAAGTTTATCTAGCAAATCATGTTGTATAAACAATAAAGCGAGTACATTTAACCTTTCATGTGACATAGTTGACCGCAAGTAATGTTTTAATATTTTTAGTTTTTAAATTTTTATTTCTACAGATGCCACCATAATAGGTATAGTCAATATTATTCTATAAGAAATAAGTGAATTTGAAAAAAAACAAGTTTTTTAGAAATTAATTATATCGATCACTGTGTTTGTATCTTTGGGAAAAAAATTTCGCAAAACTTTTAGTTCTTTAATTAAATCATTCCATTAATATCAGAAGAGTGTTATACTTTAAAATAACTTCAAGGTGATCACAACATGTTTTCATCTTTTTTTCATCCATTGAATTTAATTATTCCGAACAAAATAAAAATCCAAAATTTTTCTCGTATTCGTCGAATTGAATAAATCTTTTATCTAGTGAACCAATAGCTTCATCTACTACACGAAGAAAGTAATGTATTCTAAAAGAGTCTTCCGATGATTGTGTACTCTCTTTAATGGGATTCTCATCAAAATATTTCTTTCACAAATTTAACGTGTTATATTAAATCCGGGATCAACATCCATTTTAATAGCAATTTTTTAGTGGCTTCCATGGCATCTATTAGACGACTTCTTTATAATTTTTTAAATAAGCAATCAACCCTTTCACTTGTTCAATTGCAACATCAATAAGCATGTCTTTAGATTCTAGACTTTTTCTAACTAAATTAGCAGCATGCAATACTTCATACCAAATAACCATGGATAATAAATATTCAAAATTTCCTACAGAAGTATTAGCTAATGATTTAGCTTCACTCGATACATTATACTCTTTATCACTATCTACTACTTGAAGTAAAGCTTCTCTTAGTTCTAGAGCTTGAAATCTTAGTGCTTTAATAGCATCAACCTAACTTTCCCAACGTGTAATTGATAAAGACTTGACACTAATTGTTACATTCTCCTTCAAAATTTTCCATCATTTTGTAGAATTAGCAAATATTGTATAAATATGTCGTACCATTCTAAAAAAATCTTTTGCAATCATGCAAGAGTTTTCTATATCAGAAAGCGTTAAATTAGGACTGTGACACCCACATGGCATGTAAAATACTCTAATATTTATATCTAATAGTTTTTTTCTGGACACCTTGATTTTTACCTTTCATGTTTGACCCGTTATCATATCATTGTCCTCTAAGATCATTGATATCAAGATTAAGATTTTTTTTATCACATTTTTTAATTCTTCCAAAAGCCTTTGTCCCGTTGTATCTTCCACATTTATAATATCTACAACGTATTCTTGTATTATTATTGGAAAATTGGAAATGTCAACACACCGTAGTATCAAAGATATTTGTTCTCGGTGACTTGCATCTTGGGTACAATCAAGTATAACAAAAAATTATTTTTCTTTTTAAATTTTTTTAATTATTGTGCTTTTTACTTCGGAAGCTAACATATATATCAACTCATTCTGAATTGTATGACCAAGATCATGATAGTGAATCTTGTTATTTTTAATACGTCTAACATGTTCTTTTATTAAGGGATCCCATTTTGAAATCGCTTCAATCAGACCTAAAAAAATTTGTTAATATCTTTAAAAAGTCTCTCATTTGTTCCACGACATGGCAAGTTATTTTTAGCTAAAAAATGTATAAGATAAATTATTCTTTCTAATACTCCCTTCCAATTTTCTTTATCTTTTTTAATATGATCTTGAATGTATTTTTCAGTTGTTTCATTTTTTTTCTAATCTAGTTAGCAAATCGACCTAATCACTCATATTATTCATATGTTAATTACTTGCTTCATGTTCTTTTAGCTTAACACTAAGAAGTCCCCAATCATTATATCCATCATTTGTTAATTGACCACCTTTGTTAGGATCTTTTTCAAACAACTTACAACATAAGCAAAAACAAATCATATCCGCTTCCATTGAATATATTAGCCATGCCCTATCTGATTTCTCTCCATTGGGTAAAAAGAGAGTATAATGTACCGAAGAAAAACGTCTAGACAACTTATCTTTAAGTCCTTTTTCTACCGATAGATCTTTTAAAGGACCTTTTTCTGCTATTATATCTCTAGATTTTATATCAAGATTGTCCCAATTTCTTGGGTCGTAAATATTAATTGCAATAATCTGTGGTTCGTTAATCACATTAGAATTTTCTTTTTCAATATTCTCTATATTATTGACATCTTCAATATTTTCATTGATAGTGTTTTTAGTGTTTGGTAATGATTCCACTTGACTTGTTTTTTCTCTAACCAAAAATTTATCAGAGCTCCAGTTAGAGATTGTGTCAATTCTTTTTGTTTTCTTTTCTTTTTCCTTTTCTAGTATCCCCATGGTTGTTTGGAATACATTTTACTTTTATAGAATCTAAATTCCTAATAATTAAAAACATAAAACAATATATAAAATATTAATAATTTTAATACATAATTAACAATAAAATGGAAAGATAGCTGACGTGACTAAAAAAATGTCTCTAGTGTGTGTGAATACGACTCAAGTGTAAGCAGGTTGCGTAAGTACTAATTCGAACCGGTAGGGTATCGAACTCATGGACTAAGATGTGAAACGTAACGACTACTAAGGAAGGCGGATAGACCTAATGATCGACTCACAAAAAGAAAAAGAAAAGATGATAATTGTTTGAGAGAAAATTTCTAATGCACTAATGCAACCTAATTAATAAATGTCAATTAACTATGCATGAAATAATGGAAATGGTGATTTTAGACTATATGAAAAAGATGGGATTTGGAATACATTCCCCCGAACCTTTGGTAATTATGCCGAACATAAAATTTTAACGAATTAAATATTTAATTGAGAGAAAAATTTAAATTCATTTAAGTATTATATATATGGGGATGTTACTCCTCACAATAAATAATAAAAAATAACTTTAAAGTGCGTGACAAAATTATCTACACGCCTATCGCATCCTTAAATATCCCAGTTACCTAGGAAAAATGAAGTTCAAAGGGATACGATACTCATACTGACAAAGTATCAACCCTCCAATTAGTTATTTAGTTCAGTTACGATTTTGATCCATCCATAACACCAAAGTTGGGTTTATGTACCCCAACCAGCTAAAAAATTAGCCAACATTGTGAAACTAATATTAAACATGGATTCTACGTTGCATGGATTCATTACGACTTAACGAATGTAAACAAACATATATATAATCTCTACAACAAGATAATAACTATAACCTAGAAAAATAATGATTCTTGAAAGCAAAAAAAAGAGAAATACTTATATTGAATAATTGAGTGCAAAACAATGAAGAACCCCAAATTTTTAATGATGATATTGCCTCCAATATTTCTTGCCTTCTTAGCTCTCAAAAACTAGGTTAAAAACATCCTTTATAATCTCTAATTACGAACTAACTAAGTTGGATACAAATTTTACAAGTGTTTTAACCATATATAACTCTCATTAAATATAGGATTAAAAACATATTTCGCGAACAATAATTCTGAGCCGGTTTGCTTCCCAAATCGAATCCATAAACCTCCAAATCGGTTCGAAGGAGGAATAATTACAATAATGCCCCTGGATTCCTTTCATCTTTGAATGCTCATAACTTCTCAACTACAGCTTGAAATTGGGTGTCGTTTCTTCCAGTGTGCTCGTGGAGTTAAGCTGTTCAACTTCTCTTTAGGTTCAGCTTTCGCGTTCGGGCTGCAAAATTATATTTTTGCCCTTAAACTTCTTTTCCTTCCTTTTTTTATTTATTCTGGTTTCTCTCCCGCATTCTCTTGCATGAAATACCTGTAAAATACACGAAATAAGAAACACTTGACGAATAGGGTCAGTAGCATTAATATGAGATAAATCCATCCTATTTACACTGCACGTGGGGCTATAAAAGTGCCAAAATTATGGGGATAAATATGAACTATTTACACCGAATCAAACCATATAAGTTAGGACGTTGCTCGTCCCGAGCAATGTAAAAGAATAAGAGTATGAGTTACACACTTCTAAAATAATTTATTGGGATAGAATATCTTTTTTTACGAGCAAGCGATTGCATTGAGTGTATGCAACAAGTCGTTAAATCCCTAGGTTACCCTAGCAGGACGAGTGGTGCCTCGTGAGGGTTTGCAGTGAATTTATCCACAAAATTCGTTTTTAAACTCAAGAAAAATATCAAAATAACTAAAAATCGTAAAATTTAAAATCCTTAAAAATCATCAATTTCAATTTTTATTCAATTCATAAGTGTGTGTGTGTGCGCGCACGCGAAGCCGTAAATTAAACCACCAAATTCCATCGATAGATCATTACGTTACTTTTCAAAAAAATTCTTTTATTCAAATTCTTATGGGATAGTCTCATTGGAAGACTAAATTTTTATGTGTGAAAGAACTCATCAACGGGTTACGGTCATTGAAAAACGGAAAATATCATCTTTTATTCGCACCATTTAATCTCTCTCATTATCTTTTCGTGTTTTCGTTCTCCACGCAGTAATAAATTTCGTTATTCGAACTTGGTTAGGACTTTTTCTGGACGTAAGGTGTATTGGATAAAAATAGGAATGTTTGCGATGTCTGTTGGCACTTTTTCAGGCTTCGCTCATTTTCTCTTCTTTTTCTAATTTTTTTCCTCATATTTTTCTCATTTTTCTATTTTTTTGGCATTCTTTTATTTTTTTATTTTTTCTTGCCTATTTTTATGCACCATTTTGGACTTAATTGATGAATTTTAAATTTTCACAATTCCGGACCAATTAGGTTTTTTGGGTTAACAAACAAAAAGGATATAAATTACTAGGCCCAAATTGGCTTGCAAAAGGATAATTTTTTATGACTTTTTATGGCTAATACTTTTGGGAACAAATGATGGCCTAACTTCATTTATCTGAATTACTGCTTAAGTTACCATATGCATCTCGAGTTGAATTTTAATTTTGAGATATTTTTAGCGCGTTTTCAAAAAAATATCTCACTTGTTTTTCATAACCGATCAAAACAACAATTTAGAGATCATCAATGACTTTTTCACACTAAAAAATAACTTTGAGTTAACTTTTAACTCGGAGTGATTTAATTACTCTAAAAAGTAATATTCTCGAAATCTCACCAGGTTAAAAATCTCCCCACTTATTAGTTAAGTCGTTAATTTTCTTTCAATTTCCGTTTTTGGTTAATTTCGGATTAGTGCATTTGATTGTTATAAATTGATACTTTAAAGAAATTTTTAATGATATTTTTGAAGAATTAAAATTAAAATTTTAATTGATTTTGAAGAAAAATACTTTTGACTTTATTTTTGGATTTTTTCATTTTTTGCGAAAATTTTGGACTTTTCTATTTTTTTTAAATTTTTTGACATTTTTCAATTTTTTTGGCCATTTTAAAATTTGTGAAGTTTGAAAAATGCACATGTACCTCCTAACTTAGACTTTTGCGTTGTCCTCAATCAAAAGGACAAAAATCTAAATAAGGAAAAGAAAGAGTGCAAAATAGAAACAAGCAAAGTTTCAAATGCAGTAAGACAATAAACACCAACACACGACTCAAAAATACAACAAAAAGAATCACCCCATACGCATTGGGGGTGCGACGACCTCTCTCTCAAAACCTACTCAACCCCGTGTGCGAGGTTAGATAATATCCTCGCCATCTCCCCCTCATCATAAATCAAAAGTCAGAACAATTGGGAATCGATCCAATAGAAAAATTGGACACCCGGAGGGACATGATGAATGGGGTGAGTGAAATCATCAAGGTGCCGAATCACCTTGTAGCATAAATGGTTCTCATTGGAGGGACTATTATAGGGAAATTTTGAATGGCGTAGATTGCCCCTAAACTCGACAGTGCATGGATCGGGCTCTAAATTGAACGATACCCAAAACACAGCCTCGATTGCAATCGAGAACTCAAGTGGCAATGGGTAGAAGTTCACAAAGAAGGCATTGGTATATCCTATTTTTCTACTCGCTTCCTTTAAGTGATAAAAAGAGTCTAATAACAATTGGACTTCAACAGTGAAGTTCTCATCCACCGGTCCGAATTCTTTGTCAAAATTTTCTAGGCTTATATCTCCTAACTCCCTCTCTCACTCAATCTCCGAAGAGTCTCTCCCCTTTTTGTCTACATGTTCTCTCCCACTCTCGCTTAAGTTCTCTCTCCCGCTCTCTATAGACGTCCCTAAGCACGCCTCACATGGATCCCAAAAATTACTATCCTCAAATTGTTCGTGTACTACCTCTTTATTAAGTCCCGTGTCATGTGAATCGTCCTCATCAGCCACTTGCTTGGAGATGTTGAAGATATTCATTTCTACTGTCATATTCCTGAACGTGATTTGCATTTGCCCATTACGCGTGTTAATTAAAGCATTATCAGTAGCTAAAAATGGGTGACCAAGGATCATGGGAACGTGATGGCTCGAGGGAGAGGAGGGCTCCGTGTCCTAAATGACAAAATCTACCTTGAAGTAGAAAGTGTCGACTTTGACGATCATGTCCTCAATAATCCCTCGAGGTAGAATATTATCACTCATCCATTGTTGGAGAGTAATTTTTGTGGGCTTAAGGTCCCCGAAATCAAACTATCCATAGATGGAGTAAGGGAGAATATTATCACTCATCCATAGATCTAATAACTCTCTCGCAATTTTACTCTCTCTAATGGTGCCCGAAATGGTAAGTGCACCCGAATCTTTATACTTCGGCTGGAGGTCGCTCAAAAGTACCAAAATTATGTTTTGTGCTAAGAACACCTTCTTTTTTACCTTTAACCTATGTTTCACCGTTAGCAAGTCGTTAATAAACTTTACATATGCGATAATTTGCTTGACTGCCTCAACAAAAGGTAAATTAAGCTTTACTTGCTTAATCACTTCTAAGATATCATCACGGGAGGCCTCTTTGGGAGGAGGGACCAACCGTTGAGGGTAAGGAGTGGCATTAGGGTATTTCACTACCACCTTGGACTTAATTGTGTCCTCTTTATCACTCTTTTTCAAGGGGGTATCTTCGGCCTCTTTCGTGTCGGGCAAAACCTCCTTGTCATTTTTCTCGTCGTGTGGGGGAGGTGACAAGTCAACAACTCTCCCAATACATAAAGTGGTAACCGCTTGATATTGCTCTTTGTTCTCGTCAATATTAGAGCTAACACAATTTTGACCTTGGGAAGGTCTTTGGCCTTAGGCGGAAAACTTGTCTTTTTCTTGAACACTTAGGGAAGATTGTAACTTAGACAACGACGCCTTTAAGTCGACAAAATTTTGAACGTTTTGAGAGTTTATCGTTGACTGAGTTTGCACGAATTGGGCTAAAGTTTCCTCAAGATTCTTCCATTGTGGGATTATATAAGGCATAGGAGGGGGCGCTTCCATAGGTGGTGCTTGTTGGTAAGGTGGGAGTGGTGGCGGTTATTAGTCAACATGTGGATTTGGGTTCATCGTTGCGTTCGGTTGACTGTAACTAAAATCTAGATGGTTTCTCCACGAGGGATTATATGAATTCCCATGAGGGGCATTAAAATTACCCTTATAGGCTCTCACCACCCCAATTTTCTCGTGTTGCATAACTTTGTAGGCGAGTATCGTCATACATTCCTTTATTAAATTTCCATCCTCACAAATTTCACACATCTCCTCCTTAATTGCTCGAGTGGAGACGAATACATAGCTTCGACCACGTTCTCTAATCTCTTGGCTAGTTGATTAATTTGAAGCTTTGACTCGGTTTCCTTGTCCAATTAATAGAATCCAGATAAGGAAGAAGTCGTGGATGTGTGTTTAGTTTTGGATTGGGTGTTTGGATCCGATGTGTCCCACGCTTGAGTAGTCTCAGTGACATACTTAAAGTGGGCCTCCGCATCATCCGCATCGAACCCAAAGAAATTTCCCGAGCACATAGTCTCAACGAGTTGCTTGGAACTTAAGCTTAGCCCATGATGGAAGTGGGAGATGAGTCTCCACTTCTCAAAACTGTGGTGTGGGCACATGCTAATTAAATCGTTGAACCTCTCCCAACATTCATCAAATGGCTCATTTTTGTTTAGCCTAAAGGTTTTAATTTGAGCCCTAATAGAATTAGTCATATGTTCAGGAAAGAACTTTTGGAGAAACTTAGCCAGCATATCCCTCCACATGCCTATCGAGTTCGGTGTTTGTGACTATGGTGGCAATGGGTTGTATCGAACCATGTTCATGTCGGGTGATAAACGAATCATGTGGTAAATGGATCCACCCATACACGATTTGTTTACTAAACTGGGGAAAAAATTTAATTCCTATACGGTTCGTTTGCTTAACCGGTGACCTGGAACGATACGTTTTCATCCGTTTAATTAAACAAATCGTGTTGAATCGTTAGACCCAACACGACTCATTTTCACTTGTTAACCCATTTCATTTGTTTCACTCATTAACCCATTTCATTTGTTTCACTCGTTATCCCGTTTTTGAAATTCAATGTTCAAGTGTCAATTATTTTCTATAATGATGAAAATTAATTCAATGATATCATCCAAAATGCAAATAAATATAGCCTTAACAATGAGTAAACAAAACCAACCATAATTACAACCCCAAATTGTTCCAAATCCAAACAAAATCATCTACCAACAATTAGCAACACAACTATTCGTCAAAATCCAAACAAAATACAAATAAATTGTTCTATTGAAATTTACTACATCTTCATCTTCTCAAGATGCACAAGTCCTTACCGTCTCCATATCATAGCTCCTTCATATAATTTTTTCCTATCAAATTTAAATAGATACAAATAGTTAATATAATGGACAAGTAAAAAAAAAGATAAAACTACTCAACAAATTAAGTACGGATTACTTTCACCACTTTCTTTCTACCCTCAAATGACTCCATCTGAAAAAAATGTAAAAAACATGTAATATGAAAAAATTAGTATTTTTTGTGAATAAAATGTTTATTTCTTGTGAAAAAAAAACGAAGCAGCTGACTCGTGTTTAATCATTTGAAAAAAAATGAAACAATTGACTTCTGTTGGAAAAAAGGAAAAAAAAATTAATTCAACCTTCCTTACACCATAAATCCAATGTTATAAGCAAGGAAACAACAAACAAAAATTGGAGGAAACGTAATAGCAAAAAAAAACGAGTCATGTTTGAAACCAAAACAACAAACCATAATTTGAAATTGAAACAAAAAACAATCGGTTTGAAATCGAAACAACAAACAGAGAGATCTAAGATCTAAAATGCAAAGAAAAAACAAACGATAGTGTCCCATTTATTTAAAACAACAAACAATAAATGGAGAGATCTAAGCTCTAAAACAAAAAAAGGGATACCGAAAATGTTTGAAGAATATGTGGGAGCTGAAGAAATATAAGGTGGAGAAACCTAAGTCGGAGAAATAAATGGTGAGGTAGCAGCAGTCGCTATGTGGAGTGGAGAGGGAAGAATGTGAGGAAAATAATGTTTGGTAAGGGAAAATAGGGCTTTTGTTTGGGGGCTTCTTTTTACCCCTCAAATTACAAAATAGGTGACACAATTCAAAATTAATTCGAGTCTAGCATGTCTAAATGGGTGACATGATTCAAAATTAATTCGTTTAATAACCGGCTCTGGCGGGTTATAAAGGAGTTTTGTGAATACACACGAAACCGATTAGTTTTCTAAACGGGTTCGATGAGTCCACCCATTTATGACCCAAAACCAATAAGGCTATACTCAAACCCGCTTAAAGCGTGTCGGTTTCGTGTAATGTTAACTGGCCTTGTCGCAAATTTCCACTCTACTAGTAACCAAAGCCAAGTCTTGAACTTGTCCTTAAGAGAGAAGGGAAAAAGCTTAAGGTGCACGTTTGATCATTAAATGTCTCGCATGCCTCCTTGAACTCTCTAGTGTGGAGATAGGGATTTTTTGACTCCATGTCATGAAACATCAGGAAATCATAATCATCCCATTTCTAAAGTGAATCTGCCCCACATTATACGAAAATATAATATATTCCGGAGCAACGGTTCTCTCGGGTTATAAAAGGTTATGGGATGATACGTCATCACTCCCTCACCTGTTCCAAAACTAGCATGATTAGACATCTCACTCACACTTATAGAGCCACTTTCATTACCATAGTTCCTAGACATAAGACTCGTGGTATAACTACGCGGTGTAGGAGGTGGTAAAAATTTGGAGCATCTAGAGTGTACGGGCTATCAGGATTGAGTTCGACTATGGGATTTTCGTGCACCGTAAGAGGAATATGATTGGGATTGGGTTGATTGTTTTTCATTTAAAGCATGAAATAATATTTTTACTTTTATTTTTTTGATTTTTTGGGGATATTTTGATTTTTTTTTTTGAATTTTTGGGTTTTATGATTTTTTTAGCTATTTATGGATTAGACAAATTCTTATGACTCTTCTAACTAACCTAGTATGTCTACCTAGTTCCCAACAACGGTGTAAAAACCTTGACATGGCTCAAAAGTGTCTCTAGTGCGTGTGAATACGGCTCAAGTGTAAGTCGGTCACGTAAGTAATAATTTGAGCGCAAGTCGGGTATCGAACTCAGGGACTAAGATGTAAAATGTAATGACTACTAAGAAAGACGACTAGACCTAATGATCGACTCAAAAAAAGAAAAAGAAAATATGGTAATTGTTTGAGAGAAAATTTCTAAGGCAAAAAAATTAATAAATGTGAATTAACTATGCACGCAAGAACGAAAACGTTGATTTTAAACTATATGAAAAAGATGGGATTTGGAATACATTCCTTCGAATCTTCGGTAATTATGTCGGACAAAAAACTTTCACAAATTAAATATTAAATTGAGAGAAAACTTTGAATTCATCTAAGTATTATATATATGGGGATTTTACTCCTCACAATACATAATCAAAAATAACTTTAAAGTGCGTGACAAAATTGTCGACAAGCATTTCGTATCCTTAAATACTCCGGTTACCTAGGGAAAACAAAGTTAAAAATGGCTACGATACTTTTATCGATAAAGTATCAAGCCTCCAATTAGTTATTTAATTCGGTTCTGATTTCATATTCATGCATAATACAAAAGTTGGGTTCATGTATCCCAACCCGCCAAAACCTAGTCGGACTTGATGAAACTAAGATTAAACATGGATTCTATGTTACATGCATTCATTATGACTTAAGGAATGCAAACAAACATGTATATAATCTCCACAACAGGATAATAAGGAATTGTAACCTAGAAAATATTGATTCTTGAAAGCAACAAAAAGTGAAATACTTATATTGAATAATTCAGTGCAAAACAATGAAAAACCATGATTGTTTTATGATGATATTACCTATAATGTTTCTTACCTCCTTAGTTCTCAAAAACTAGGTTAAAAACTTCCTTTCTAGTCTCTAATATGTAACTAACTACGGTGGATACAAAATTTACATGTGTTTAAACCATACACAACTCTCATTAAAAATAGGATTAAAAGTAAATTTCGTGAACAACAATTCCGAACCGGTTTGCTTCGCAAACCGAATCCATAAACCTTCAAACCGGTTCGAAAGCAGAATAAATACAACAATGCCCCCGTATTCTTCTTATCATTGAATAATTGTAACTTCTCAACCATAGCTCTGAATTGGGTGTCATTTTTTCTAGTGTGCTCAAGGAGTCCACCTCTTCAACCTTTTTTTTCGCTTCCGGGTTCGGGCTATAAAATTATATTTCTACCCTTGGACTTATTTTCATTCCTTCTTCTCTTTATTCTGGTTTCTCTCCCACACTCTCTTGCACGAAATACATGTAAAATAAATGATAAATACTGGAAACAAGAAACACTTGCGAAAAAGGGTCAGTGACATGAATATGAGATAAATCCATCCTATTTACACTGCACGAGACTATAAAAGTGCCTAAATTATAAGGATAAATATGAGATATTTATGCCGAAACAATAGCACCTGGGATTCTAATTTTTCTTCAATTTCTGAGGTACAAATGTCTTATTCCCACACTTTTATTTTCCTTCCTCCCACCCACCAAAAATAATTGGGGATGCTTGAAAATTATTTCCCAAAATGCACAAATTTTTGTTCCTCAACAATTTTTTTTGTTATGGGTTAGAAGTTAGAACATGGACTTGGCAAATTGTTTTGATTTTGGAATAGAGGGTAAGAAGAGGGAGGGATAGTAGAGAACCGATTGGATGAAGTAAAAAAAATAGTTATGAGAGAGAAAAGGAAAATACCTATAGTAAAAGTGGAGGCAAATGAGGAGTTAGTTTTGCTGGGACTATCAAAATCTAACGTGGAATTTTTTTTTCTCTTACACAATTCTAGGCCCCATATATAGAAGAGAGTTAATTATTATGGGCCCCATATCTATGCTAAAACAACATGAAAAAAGGCCCTGAGTAGTTCCACAGGTGGCTCGTGCCTAGAACTAGGCATGGTTTTTACATTCGTCCTTTAAAATCGATTATAAAACATTGTTGATTCATATAATGAGATGATATACTTTTTTCTTTTTCTGTAAAAACTAAATTTAATTTATTTCTATAAGATATTGAATTAGATCTACTATTTGACTTGGCAAAAAACTTGCTCTTAGCAAGAAAATAACCTAAGAGAAGGTCAATTAGATTTTGAAAATTAATGCTAAAAATGTGTAAGGCCAATATATAATTCTCTACAAATATAATGAATACATAAATACATTATATGGAGACGAAAGCTAGAGAGATTTATATTTCACGAATTTTAACTTGATTCCATGCCGCACACGTACCTGCACATCTTGAGATGTTCCCAAGAATTATAACTAAATAATGATTCTTACACAAAGCCCACGATGACCATGCCTTTCTTCCAGCACAACACCTTGGATGAAACAACTTGAAAGTGCACAACTTGAACTTCAACAAGCGATGCTAAGGTCATACAAATCAACACTGTTGGATAGGCTTCAATGTCTCACTATGCAATTGTAACAACCCTCGCTTTTGAGAACCTATTTTATATTTATTTACTATGTAAAGTAATTATATATAAAATGTCGGAATGTGGAGTAAGTATTAATTTAATGAGATAAGTTAATATTTACTAAAATGTTGTATGTTTACCTTATATGTAGGTAAATATCACCATGTTGCAGTTTATTGTGTCAAAAGAATTAAAATGACGTTGTGGTTTAAAAATGAAATCGGAACTTGAAATGAGTTATAAAATTTTCAAATGATAATTTAGAGGGTGTAGTTAGTCCCGAATAGTGTGAGATAGTTGAAATAAGTGCCATATTGTATTTTGATGTTTTGGGCACTTTTGACTGATTTTAGCATAACGCGTATTGGGAGTCATTTTAATGTGGCATTTATCATTTAAGTTGGAGATTTTAGAGTAATGCCACGATTTAGTCTTGCTAAGCCCTTTTATTTCTCTTAAGAGCATTTGTTAACCTAGAGTGAGAGAGAGAAGAAGAGAACTTGTGGGGAAAAAGAGGGATTGAAGATTTGGAGATTGATCTTGCATTCATCTTCCTCAAATCTGAATTTGCAAGCTTAAGGCAAGTTTTCTACTTGCTATTATGTGATTTAAGATGAATAATTAGTATGATAGTTGTGTATTAGTTTTGGTTTGACAATGTTGGGGTTTTTATTGGATTTATGGGTTTTGAATCTTTGGAAGTGATTTGGATATTTATTGGTGTAGATAAATGTTGTTGGATGCATTTATAATCAGTTGGTGGCAATAAATGATCTTGGTTTAGGTAGATTGGTGTTGGGAGAATTTAGGAGTCTAAGACTCCATAGCCAAACTTGGCAAATTCGCAGGACCGAATCGATTCGGCTATGTCCGAATCGATTCGCCCAAGGGGCAGTTTCTGGGTCTGCAACCCCGAATCGATTCGGTTTAAGATCGAATCGATTCGACTGAAGCAGAAAGTTGGGTTCATCTTTCGAACTGATTCACTTTTTGGGCTAATCGATTCGGCCTTAGGGCGAATCGATTCGAACCCTGCAATTTTGAGTTGATTTTTCAACTCAATTTTTATTCTTTTTCTTTAGCTTAGGACCGAGGAACCTTCTTGAATGAAGTAAACTTAGAGTCCTAGAGTTTTAGTTGAGTCAAGTCACTACCCTACATTAGTATTGGGTTAAATGGGGCCTATTTTGGATGTGTACAAATTAAGGTTAGGGTTTTTCTTTTCTTTAGAAATTCGTTAAGTATCTTGGAGTTGTAGGCCCATACTTGGAGACTCTAGGGGCTCTAATGAGGTATATAAGACCTTGGGACTTGTAGCATTATTGTGATCACCTGGAGATTAATTCGGGACTTAAAATATGATGAATATTAATGAGAATATTCAATGATTGTGGTTTCGGATAAAATGAAACAAATATGAATAATGGAAATGAAAATTAGATTTAAAATGGTAAATGCTAATTTACTTAAACACATCTCTCTAAATGTTATCATAAGGGAAGCTCGCGCATGAGGTGGTGTCCCCTGGCTAGTGAATACAGGGAGACTATAGTCCTCGGCCATATGCGGGGTTGTTATATGTTTTATTCTGCGCTAGTGAGGTAATTCCGGGTGTGGTTATGACTCACTCGCAGGCATATGGCCACTTCCCGACCTACGTTAGGTACCCAAGTTGTCTTGTTTGATGGGCCCTGGAAGATGATAGTCATTTCGGGGCGCGCCCAGTGGGGAAACTCGGAGGGGCGGTCTTAGAATCTTTATATGTATAAGAATATGACCATTCTAAATCAAGTGGGACTTGAGATATGTAAAATGCCATAAGAACATATGATGGTATTATATTCCTATTAAGGAATGGAAATTGGAATGAAATGGTAAATAATGATGGAGGATTTTAAATTTATGATGTCTAATTATATTCTCTCGCATAATTTAATGAAAGACATAATCATTTAAACTGCTTTATTATGCTTTGGGATTATGTTGTTAGACTCTTATCCTTATCATTCATGATTAATATTTCATGACTGTCATGCTTCTTATTCATCTGGTGATTACATAAAAATCGGGCCCTGACCCGTTCATTTTTCTTGTTGTGTATGTAATTGGTATCCGCCCAAGTGCTCCGCCGTAAGGACGCCCGTTATGATATTCCTACTCCTATGCTTTTGAGGAGCTGTAAGATTTTGCGGATATTATAGGATGTGTTGTTAGACACTTTCTTCTTTTGTATTCTAGATATGCTCGGGTATTTCACTCGGGAGTGTGTCCCAAACTTCGTAACTGTTTAATGGATGTATTATCTAACCTATTAAACTGTTGTAATATGTTGTATGTAACTGTTGATCGACAACATATTCGGTCCTTTATTGTATATTTGTTGTTGATGTAATATATAGTTATTTTGGAATTCCACTTTCTCTTCAGATTGGGTTGTTTAAGATCTTTTCTTAACTTGTAATAAAACTAAATTAAAATTTTTGGCAACCCGTTTTCTGAATTATTGGGTGGTTTTACTGTATACTTATTTTATTGTTGTCATTATGAGAATGATTTCCATCCATGATTCCGTTATGTTGGAGTATCGGGCTAGCCACCCCTTATTTTGGATTGCGGGTTATCACAGATGGTATCAGAGCATCAGGTTCTAGAGTCTTTCGGATCTATACGGACTTGTCACGTTCTACCGTAGCGTTCTTTGATATAGAGCCTAATGTTAGGACTGCTTTGTTCCTTACATTTGTGATCTTCTGCAATATAGATTGTTTTGAATAGTATTCTAACTCTATTATTCCTTCATCTCAGATGACGCCTAAAAGAGGTCCTCCAGCGAGACGTAATAGAGTTGTAGAAGATGACGTTGGTTCTCCGCCGCCATAAGGAACAATTAATGCTGTTGATGTAGCAATTATAGTGGCCCAAGCGGTTAATGTGGCTATGACCGCAGTGGCTCAGAAAATGCCACAAGCTCAACAACGAGCACAGGATGCACATGCTCCTACGGGACCTTCTCAGTGGGAGAGAGTTAGAGAGTCCTTTTTAAAGGGCCATCCCCCGAAATTTGATAGAGGTTCTGACGTTATTCGAGAAAACCAATGGAATAAGGATATGCAACGGCATCTATGAATGGTGGAATGTAGTGAGGAGAAGAAACAAGTCCTTTCTACTTTCAAACTGGTTGGGGTCGCGTTACATTGGTGGGAGTCAATGACTACACCAGAACAGAGAGATACCATGGCGATCACTGATTTCTGGGTCTTGTTTGACCAAACGTATTTTCCTCCCGCAGTTCAAATGGATATGAGAAGGAGACTTCAGGATGTGGTACAGGGAGAGAGGTCCGTTGCCGAATACGAAGAGGAGTTCACCCGATTGGAAAGTTTTGTACCAGATGAGGTGACTCCGGAAGAGAGGAAGGTTTCAAAGTTTATGGGAGGTTTGAACTGGAGAATCCGACAACATTTGTTGGGTAATCCAGCCTTGCAAACTTTTAGTGAGGTAATGAATGCAACATTGCTCCATTGCCAAGAACATCGGTTGTACATGCAGAGTAGCAAGAAAGCTACCGTAGTGGGGCAAGCGGGAAAGCCTAGAGGTAGTGGGAACGGAGGAGCTTTTTCCTCGCCCCAATATGCGGGTAATAAGCCGAAAGAAAGGGATTCCTAGGAAGGGGACTCGTCAAAAAGACAACACTTTTGTGGGTTTAATTCGGGTGGCAATAATACTAGTCACGATCAGGGTGCCTCGCAACAGCAACAAACCGGTCGGGGTGGTCAAGGGGGTAGGGGCCATCCGGGCCAAGGTGTTAACCAGTTTAGAAACAACCGGGGCTGTGTTCCGGAGAATATGTTGGGAAAGTGCTTCCAATATATGGAGGCGGGTCATTACAAGAAGGAGTGTCCTCAGTTGGTTGGGGACAGCCTCCTAGAGTCCCTCAGCATCCATATGTTCAGTTTTCGCCACAGGCACCAAATCCGGTTGTTCCTCTGCAGTAGGGTCAGCTACAGTATGGGAGAGTTTATCATATCGAGGATGCTATGCATCCTCCTGCTCCGCCAGCGCCGCCAGCGATTGAGGGTAAGTTACTTATTCAGGGGCATATGGGTCGCGTTTTGTTTGATACGGGTGCAACACTTTCATTCATTTCTATGAGTTTTTCTCAGTCTACAGAGTTGATAAAATCTGCAGAGAGCACTTTCACTAGCGTCGAGTCCTCTATGGGTGATGGTTCACTCATTTTCCTTGTTTGTAAATATATAGGAATTACTCTTGGTAATTTGTGCTTTGAGGCCAATTTACTCGTCCTAGACATGGTCGGGCATGATGTGTTTAGTGGCATGGATTGGCTTGTTAATTATCATGCGATAATTAATTGTTATGGGAAGAGTATAGTCTTTGCCATTCCGGGACAAGAAATGTTCTTGGTAATTATGCCTCGTTTAGAAGGAGGTACTAGTACTTATTTGTATTGTATCGCAAAGGAGACTTATCGAGATGTAGTTCTTCCCTTGGATTCTATTCCGATTGTTCAAGATTTTGTAGATGTCTTTCGGGAAATACCGGGTTTGCCTCCGAGTCGGGAGATTGAGTTTGTGATTGATTTAGCGTCCGTGATGAGACCGATTGCGAGAGCTCCGTATCGTATGGCTCCCACTGAGATGAGGGAGTTAAGAGATCAAATTCAACAGTTACTAGAGTAGGGATTCATTAGGCATAGTACGTCACCATGGGGTGCTCCGGTGTTGTTTGTGAAGAAAAGGGACGGTTCTCTCCAGTTATATGTTGACTATAGAGAATTGAATAAGGTCACCATCCGGAATAAATACCCTTTGCCTCGTATTGATGATTTATTTGATCAACTTAGTGGAGCGTCATACTTCTCTAAGATAGACTTGAGGACGGGGTATCACTAGTTGAGGATACGGGAGCAAAATGTATCCAAGATCTCTTTTCTGACGAGGTATGGGTCCTATGAATTTTTTGTTATGACCTTTGGACTAACCAATGCCCCTGACATATTTATGGATCTCATGAATAGGGTATTTCGGGACTTCCTGGACCAATTTGTTATTGTATTCATCGATGACATCCTTGTTTATTCTCGAACGGAATCAGACCATGCTACTCATTTGAGGTTGGTACTACAAAGGTTGAGGGATCACCAATTGTATGCTAAGTTCGAGAAGTGTGGTTTTTGGTTGCGGGAAGTGCAATTTTTGGACATATTGTGACTTCCCAGGGTATATCTGTGGATCCGAGCAAGGTGGTTACGGTGAGGGAGTGGGGTCAGCCCATGACACTTATCGAAATTCGTAGTTTTCTGGGTTTGGCGGGTTATTACCGTCGATTTATCAAGGGTTTCTCAAAGATCGCTAGCCCTTTGATAAATTTGACCCGAAAACGGGTGAGATTTGTTTAGGATAATTCTTGTCAGGCTTCTTTTGATGAGCTCAAAGATAGATTGACTTCTGCTCCAGTCCTTGCGTTGCCAAAGCCGAATTTGGAATATCTAGTCTTCACCGATGCATCTCTACAAGGATTAGGAGGTGTACTTCAACAGGAGCGACGAGCTATTGCATATGTTTCTCGCAAGCTAAAGCCCCATGAAATAAATTATCCGATGCATGACTTAGAACTGGCCACAGTTGTCTTTGCCTTGAAGATTTGGAGGCATTATCTCCTAGGGGAGAAATTTAGTCTTTTCACGGACCATAAGTCACTGCAATATTTATTTTCACAGAAAGATTTAAATATGCGACTTTGTGAAAGACTATCAATTTGACATCCACTATCATCCTGGCAAGGCGAATGTGGTAGCGGATGCTTTGAGCAGAAGGCCCGAAGGAGAGTTAGCTGATGTATGGAAAGCTAAGTGGAAAGAGATTAGTCATGAGGATGCGGTTGCTAGGTCGTTCATGTCAGTGATGACCGTTATGCCTAAAATTGTAGCAAGGGTTGTAGAAGTCCAAGGAAGGGATAAGGGTTGTTAGGACCATATATGCCGATTACTGTCCGAGGGAGCGGAATCCTACTCGATAAGTTCAGAGGGTGGACTACGCTTCTATGGAAGATTCATTATCCCAGAGGAGGGGGATTTGAGACGAGCGGTGATGGCAGAATCTCACGGTTCTAAATTTACGGTACATCCTAGTGGGGACAAGATGTATCAAGATATACCCCGTTAGTATTGGTGGCCGGGCATGAAGCGGCATATTTCTGAGTTCGTATCTCAAGGCACTACTTATCAGTTGGTCAAGATAGATCATCAGCGACCGACAGGTTTGTTGTAATCGTTGGAGATTCTGGTATGGAAGTGGGAGAGCATATCGATGGACTTTATTACAGGATTGCCAAGGTCACAGAGTGGTTATGATTCTATTTGGGTGATTGTCGACCGCTTGAAGTCGACACACTTCCTACCCGTGCGTACCAACTATGACACTGCTCGCTATGCCCGATTATTCATCACGAAGATTGTCAGACTCAATGGGGTGCCTTTAAATATAGTTTCCGATCGTGATAAGATTTTTGTTTCCCACTTTTAGGGAAGTTTCCAAGAGGCTATGCGGACCTAATTGAATTTAAGCACTTTTTATCATCCTCAAACAGATGGCCAGACCGAACGAGTAAACCAAATGTTGGAGGATATGCTCCGTATGTGTATGCTTGATTTCAAGGGTGGTTGGGAACAATATCTCCCTTTGGTCGAGTTTGCTTATAACAACTCGTACCAATTTACAATTGGAATGGCGCCCTATGAAGCACTTTGTGGTCAGCCTTGTAGAACACCCACGTGTTGGTTAGAAGTGGGGGATAATAAATTCCTTGGACCTGAAATGATCCAGGATACTTCTTCTAAGATCGAACTCATTTGGAATCGCATTCGGATAGATCAAGACCGCCAAAAGAGTTATGCCGAGGCAAATAGGAGACATATGGAGTTGGAGATTGGGGACCAAGTCTTGGTGCGAGTGTCACCAATGAAAGGTATCAAGCGTTTCGGAAAGAAAGGGAAGCTTGCGTCGCATTTTGTTGGACCTTTTCCCGTTATTGCTAAGGTTGGTCCAATGGCGTATCAACTTGACTTACCAGAACCTTTACAACAAATCCACGATGTGTTCCATGTCTCTTCTTTGAAGAAGTATAAAAGGTGCGATGGTGCCCTTTGGCATATCCCTTTCGAGGATAGCGACTTGCAACCTGACATTTCATATGAAGAATAACCCGTTGCTATTTTAGAGCATGGGAAGCGTCTGTTGAGGCCTCGAGTGGTGCCCTTGGTGCGAGTCCAATGGAGTCATCACAACGCTAAGGAATCAACATGGGAACGTGAGGATGATATGCAGGAAAAGTATCCACATCTCTTTATTCAAGGTACGCCTGAATTTTGGGGGCAAAATTCCCTCGTAAGGGGGGAGAATGTAACAACCCTCGCTTTTGAGAACCTATTTTATATTTATTTACTATGTGAAGTAATTATATATAAAATGTTTGAATGTGGAGTAAGTATTAATTTAATGAGATAAGTTAATATTTACTAAAATGTTGTATGTTTACCTTATATGTAGGTAAATATCACCATGTTGCAGTTTATTGTGTCATAAGAATTAAAATGACGTTGTGGTTTAAAAATGAAACCGAAACTTGAAATGAGTTATAAAATTTCCAAATGATAATTTGGAGGGTGTAGTTAGTCCCGAATGGTGCGAGATAGTTGAAATAAGTGTCATATTGTATTCTTTTGGGCACTTTTGACTTATTTTAGCATAACGTGTATTGGGAGTCATTTTAATGTGTCATTTATCATTTAAGTTGGAGATTTTAGACTAATGCCACGATTTAGTCTTGCTAAGTCCTTTTATTTCTCTTAAGAGCATTTGTTAACTTAGAGTGAGATAGAGAAGAAGAGAACTTCTGGAGAAAGAGAGGGATTGAAGATTTGGAGATTGATCTTGCATTCATCTTCCTCAAATTTGAATTTACAAGCTTAAGGCAAGTTTTCTACTTGCTATTATGTGATTTAAGATGAATAATTAGTATGATAGTTGTGTATTAGTTTTCGTTTGACAATGCTAGGGTTTTTATTGGATTTATGGGTTTTGAATCTTTGGAAGTGATTTGGATATTTATTGGTGTAGATCAATGTTGTTGGATGCATTTATAATCAGTTGGTGGCAATAAATGATCTTGGTTTGGGTAGATTGGTGTTGGGAGAATTTAGGAGTCCAAGACTCCATAACCAAACTTGGCAAATTCACAGGGCCGAATCGATTCGGCTATGTCCGAATCGATTCGCCCAAGGGGCAGTTTCTAGGTCTGCAAACCCGAATCGATTCGGGTTAAGACCGAATCGATTCGGCTGAAGCAGAAAGTTGGGTTCATCTTTCGAACCGATTCACTTTTTGGGCGAATCGATTCGGACCCTGCAGTTTTGAGTTGATTTTTCAACTCAATTTTTATTCTTTTTCTTTAGGCTTAGGACATAGGAACCTTATTGAATGAAGTAAACTTACAGTCCTAGAGTTTTAGTTGAGTCAAGTAACTACCTTACATTAGGATTGGGTTAAATGGGGCTTATTCCGGATGTGTACAAATTGAGGTTAGGGTTTTTCTTTTCTTTAGAAAAGTATCTTGGAGTTGTAGGCCCATACTTGGAGACTCTAGGGGCTCTAATGGGGTATATAAGACCTTGGGACTTGTAGCATTATTCTGATCACTTGGAGATTAATTCGGGACTTAAAATGTGATGAATATTAATGAGAATATTCAATGATTGTGGTTTCGGATAAAATGAAACAAATATGAATAATGGAAATGAAAATGAGATTTAAAATGGTAAATGCTAATTTACTTAAACACACCTCTCTAAATGCTATCATAAGACTATAGTCCTCGTCCATATGCGGGGTTGTTATATGTTTTATTCTGCGCTAGTGAGGTAATTTCGGGTGTGGTTATGACTCACTCGCAGGCATATGGCCACTTCCCGACGTGCGTTAGGTACCCAGGTTGTCTTGTTTGATGGGCCCTAAAAGATGATAGTCATTTAGGGGCGCGCCCAGTGGGGAAACTCAGAGGGGCAGTCTTAGAATTGTTATATGTATAAGAATATGACCATTCTAAATCAAGTGGGACTTGAGATATGTAAAATGCCATAAGAACATATGATGGTATTATATTCCTGTTAAGGAATGGAAATTGGAATGAAATGGTAAATAATGATGGAGGCTTTTAAATTTATGATGTCTAATTATATTCTCTCGCATAATTTAATAAAGACATAATCATTTAAACTGCTTTATTATGCTTTGGGATTATGTTGTTAGACTCTTATCCTTATCATTCATGATTAATATTTCATAACTGTCATGCTTCTTATTCATCTGGTGATTACATAAAAAACGGGACCTGACCCGTTCATTTTTCTTGTTGTGCATGTAATTGGTATCGGCCCAGGTGCTCCGCCGCTAGGATGCCCGTTATGATATTCCTACTCCTATGCTTTTGAGGAGCTGTAAGATTTTGCGGATATTACAGGATGTGTTGTTAGACGCTTTCTTCTTTTGTATTCTAGATATGATCGGGTCTTTCACTCGGGCGTGTGGCCCAAACTTCGTAACTGTTTAATGGATGTATTATGTAACCTATTAAACTGTTGTAATATGTTGTATGTAACTGTTGACCGACAGCATATTCGGTCCTTTATTGTATATTTGCTGTTGATGTAATATATAGTTCTTTTGGAATTCCACTTTCTCTTCAGATTGGGTTGTTTAAGCTCTTTTCTTAACTTGTAATAAAACTAAATTAAAAATTTTGGCAACCCGTTTTCTGAATTATTGGGTGGTTTTCCCGTATACTTATTTTATTATTGTGATGTTGAGAGTGATTTCCATCCATGATTCCGTTATGTTGGAGTATCGGGCTGGCCACCCCTTATTTCGGATTGCGAGTTGTCACAGCAATGTACCGAGAATTGTCATTGTCTTAGTCTGTGACCAAAATTTTGGGTCACGATATTGGTCTGTGACTATTTTAAGAGTGGCCATCTAGGGCTCACGGTCTACAATCGTGACCATAATATGGGGTCACGGTTCTTTGGGTGACATTAAAGTTATGACTTGGTCATGATTGCTGCCCGTGATCACATGGTCATGACTCAGACCCGTGACCTTACCCGTGACCATTTAGTGTGTTATTTTGATGGTCACAATCCCCAATCGATACCATGAATGGGGACATTTTTATGTTGATCACGGTTTAGGACCATGACCTTATTTGTGACCAAAATGCTATGACCATTGTTAAATTTAATTAAAATAAAGAAATTTAAATCTTTTGCCTCCAAAAAAAAATTTATACGTGTTTTCAAACATGTATACATTTTCACAAATAAATATTAAGACACCAAATTGTTCAGATACATTAACTAATTATTAAGCCACTAACTCACTCATAAGTCAAAAATAATAATACAACACAAATTAACTAACTATTAGGACATCAAATTGTTCTAATGCAAATAACAATACAACTCATGCATGTGGATGTCCGCCCAACTTACGACAATGAAATATAGTCATCTAAAATGTCAATCCAATGAAAATTGCGACAATGCTCATATAAATACGACTAAATATGAAATCGTGTTATCTCCCGTAACATTCGAACTAGTGTGTTATCCATGTCTTTGCAAAATAAAATCACAAATGATTCCATCGCCACTGCAACACAAAATAACATGAACATTATTATAAAGTCATAAATACTTTGTCATAAACAACGAAATGCTATAACCAAAGAAAAGGGTGAACATTATTATTAATAATAAAGCGGATAAACATGACATGAATAGTAAAATAAGTGTTAAGAAAAGGTCGTGAATCCTAAAATAACTTCTTGACACCTACGTAGCCAAAAATGGCTTCAAAGTCCACATAGTTCGTACGATGAATAAGGTTGGGTCTAGCCCATAATCCTAATCTAGGGTGTTAATCTTGATTTATGAAAATAGATGTCAAATGTGTTGGAAATATAGAAAATTATGTGAACACTCTAAATTGGAAATTAGGGTATAAGCTCCCTTTTTTGGATTCTCGATTTATGAAAATTGATTTGAATGTACATATACAAATAGAGAACTAAATATATGAGTAGAAGATACAAAAATGTAAATAAATACAAGAATTGATCCAATACATATGATACAAATAGTGTTGTCATACAAGGGTTAACTAAATAGCAATAAAACAATGTTTCAAAACTCAATTTTTGTTTAAATCAACTAAAAGATCCTTTAAATTAGGGTTGCCATTAAGAGAAGACTAGAATTCTATAGGGACCTTTAATGCGTCTGCTTGAGTAGTCAAATCCTTTGGTGTATGCATAACAACAAACTAATTATCGCCATTTATGCACTTTGAGTAGAATACTTTCTTCACGATTTGAAAGGCACAAATAAAAGGCTCGTAGAGAATTCCATATTTAATCTTCATCTTAGATAAATATACCATCACAAGTTTTGAGGCAGGATTAAATTTACAATCATTATTAGTGTTCTCTACCTTCATCCAATCAAAATAGAAGATGACATCTTTTAAATATAAGTAATCTAGTTCTAGGATTTGTTGACAATCCCATAATAGGTCAACATTGTATCCTTACAATTTTTATCTCTTTTGCTAGCCACATAAGAAGTCAAGGCAAAAATATAAATTTTGATTTTTTCATTAACAGTCTTTCCTCGCATGGGTATGACACGAAATCAAAATCGTTGACACGAAATTTTTTAAACTCCTTCACACAAAAATTAGGACATTTGGCTAGGTGTGCAAGCCTTGAAGAGACATCACCTCCTTATAAAAGCTTCATTTATTAATGGATTTGTATTATGGCATGTTTTACAACACAAATATAAATAACTGCAATGGAAGAGGTGGAAATTACCTCTTTTGATACACATGCCCTAAAATCATACGTTGTGAAATTTCTCTTCTGATTTCTGGCAATTTTGCTCCCATACTTCCGAAATGTGTTCAAGAAATTGTAGAGTTTAGACAGTAATATAGAGAATACAGTAAATCAAATAAAAATAAGTTATATATGTAGCTACTTACTCTCTACAATATTCAACTTCATCTTGTGATTCGAAGACATAACGAGTTACTTACTCATATTGATGATTAGTGAGTCTCATGCCTTTAGTGGTACCAAAAGGCCATTCATCGTCAAAATCATCAGGTTCCTTGATCACTCATTGTCCATGAGGATTGAACCTCCTAAGAACTTCTTCTGGCATATGTTCCCAGCGTATAATGATGATTCTGTTGTTACTTATTCTTACGCAATTGACCCTCAATTATACCATGTATTCTTAATATAATCTCTGAAGGTTTTCATCAAGCTCTTGAAATGATAAATCCATTGATACTTGAAGGTTCCGCACAAAAACTCATAATCGTATAAATTCCCAAGCAAGTGGACGCTAATGTCAACGAACGACGAATAAAAATATTTCTCCAATTCACAGGTCGCATCAGCTAAAGTGGCAGTCACAATCTCAATGTGCTTTTTATTTACCACTTTACACACAATAATGTGAAGCACATACTAGTCTATATAATTGCCTCGTGAATATCTTTTCTCTATGAAAAATAATGCTTAAACAACAGAGGGATTAATTGGGTGATGATGTCTTGGTAATGGGACTTGCAATGTTTCAGGTCATTTGTTTGGTAGCTTATAACCCTATGAAAATTACCCGAATAACCAGTCGGAGTCTTTAAGTTGAACAACGTCTCTATGAGGTCTTTTTCTCATGATTAATCAAAGTGGAAGAACCCACAAGAATTGAATTTCTACAAATTATATGATTAGTTATTAACCAAAATATTTTTGCATCTCTTTTATATCATAGTGCTCCCTCTCTCTATCTTTCGAATGAGAACCACCGAAAAATGTTCCTAATAGATGTTTCGCAAAATTCTTATCTGTGGGATCATACAAATTACATGCCTTACATGGTACTATTTCCAATCTTTCAGATCCTCCCTAGCTTTATGCTTATGGTATGCAAACTGAAGGTGTTTGCCTACAAAGTTATTTCCCGATGTTGCATCCTTTACCTTCTCCTTGATTTGATAACTACAAAGTCGAGAAGATTTTGTCCTCCGCTTGACAGGTAAAAAGTTAGACTTGTAGTTCCTTAAAGGGTGAGTGTTCGGCATAAGTATATAATAACAGTTATAACTCATCTTACCACTATGATGTATCCAAGTGGATTCAGTTTCCTCCCCACAGATGGGACATCCATAATAACCATGAACATTAATAGTGGACAAGGTAACATAGGTAGGAAAGTCATGGATCGTCCATAACACCCATTACTTTAACTTTGAACTCTTTACCCATTTAAGTGTCAATATCCCTCAGGCCTTCATGCCATAACTCTTTAAGTTCTTCGATTATCGAGGCTAAGAAAATATCAGTTTTGTCATCGGGAGCCTTTGGCCCGTGTATCGGCAACGATAATAATGTGAAATTTTTTCTCGTGCACAGTGTTGGAGGGATACTTAAAGATGCACGATAATTATTTAATAAATCTTATTAGCGCTTAAATTACCTAAATTAAATTCGTCGGTTGATAATTCAAGATAGATATTGGGTAGTTCCTTTGTAAATTCGGAGTGTCGTGATTTTAAAAGTTTCCAAATGAGTGAATTAATCAGATAAAGCATGATATTTCCACCCACCTCATCTCGAGC
Organism: Sambucus nigra; assembly: GCA_949130495.1. Lineage (NCBI taxonomy): Eukaryota > Viridiplantae > Streptophyta > Magnoliopsida > Dipsacales > Adoxaceae > Sambucus > Sambucus nigra. Next base: position 90,649,985 of record OX422216.1, on the reverse strand, counting down.
GTTCCATGTCAGAGCCTCTGCTATTTGCGATACACTGAAAAATCTTTTTAACCGTGTCTCGAGGGAAAAAAATTCAATACCTTCTGTGGAACTTGCGAGCACTTGCAAAATTTTGTAGGTTTTTCTTTTCCACTCTGACAAATAATATATCTTGGCTCATTATATAAAGACACTCATCCTTCAGTTCATGTTCATTATAGTACAATACAAAATTATACTTGCATGCATGAATATATGTATACTTAAAACCCAAAACCTTCAAGCTCTTCTTCAAGCTCAGATAACTATTTGGTAAGGTGTTCTTTTTCAGGAGAATGTCTTTAGCCCACTTAAGAATTTTGGTTATGTTATTGCCCGATAAACCAAATTGACTCTTCAAATTATGCAAGTTGTTAATTGCGTACAATACCGAGTGATCTTCTTCGTAATTTTTTTTACATTTTCTAACCGCATCGTCTTTTAACTATATGTTTTCTCAATCTTTGGGTAATTCGACATCAACTTGTTCATTGACGTGGTCATAATGTACATTATCCATATCTATAGAGTAGTGGTTTTAATGGTGGTAAGATCCATAAGAATGATCAATTAGGTTGGTTAAAGGATGATGTGCTGGAGAATCATTCATAACTTCCACCCGGTAGGGTTTCGTTATGCGATCGGATACCAGTAATTCTTCGGGAACATATGGTACATTATTTTCCACATGGAATGTCCATATTTTATAGTCTTGTGACATACCCCCACATTAGTAAATAAAATTTAACACCTTTCAAATACTTAAATTTGTCGTTCATACAATGGTTGCATGGACACATAATCTTGTCACTGTTAAGATTTCTATTGGCATATTTAAAAAATCACAAACGCCCTTTACATGATTATCATTGACTCTATTACTCTCTCCCATCCACTCTTTGTATTGTGGGAAACCTATTAAATAGTCTTTGAAATTCAAGTAACCTGTATAAACGGGTTAAAATGAAGGTCATGTTGGATACAAGAACTCTCAATTTATAATTCAAACAAATTCATTCAACCCGAGCATTCAATAAATATGAAATATAACTACACAAATTAAGATGTCATTAAACTATAAAAATTAAAATTAAAATAACAAATGATGTCAATAAATCTCCCGCATAATTACAACATTACAATCTTGTTCCAAAATAAAACATTTTTCATCGCCTAATCCTGACCAACAAATGAATTGGCCAGGGAATATAATAATTTTAATAATATTTTAACAGAGTCCCTTCACTGGAGTCAATATGCATTAGTTAATCTCTGTAACCATCGTATACTTTATCAACCAATATCTTAGCCTCACCCACTTATAGAGGGCGATACTGGATAGGTTTTCGGATATATATGGAAACGAGAGTTCACGTGCCAGCAACCCTGCTATTGTACAAGTCCCTTAAATAATACTCCTTGTCATAGGCATTGTACATGGACGCTAATGATCCAATCAATATTGTAGGAAGAGTTAGTTGGGAGGGGAATATTGTAGGAAGAGGCACTTAGGAGGGGAAACCTTGAGGCTTAGGATAGGGAAATGTTTGAGGAGGCATCTGGGAGGGTAAACCATATTGTTGAGTAAACAATTGGACCAACCCTTATATTTTATTCATCAGTATTGCCATGTTCCTACACACATTGCCCATCTCCCTCCTAAGCTCTGAAAACTCTCTTTTTATCATGGATTGTTCTTTAGCCTGGCTCGACACGTGACTCTACATCAAAGAGATCTTGTCCGATAGAGTTGCAGTGTGTCATAATTTTCTACTTGGCATATATGAACCCACACCTCTTGTCCTCACCCTTTTGTTCTTACTTCAATGTCATAGGGGTTTCACTCGGAATGATTGGTCACCATACCTTTTATCATTTCCTCTAACTTAATATTATATTTAGGACTATGATTTTAATATTTTTTTATTATAACGCGTATATATACGTGATAGTTAAATTCAAGCTCACCAGATTCATTGCCAATTTGTTTGGGAATTTATTAGTCCCTTTTTCTCGTCAGTTATACAAGTGCAAGTTGACCTGATTAGTGTCTTTACCTTATTTTTGATTTCCCTTGGTCCCGTCCTTACATTCACCCTTCAGGTCATCATATAATATTCCCCAAGTTTGTGGACATCAAATTTTTTCACCCTGTTCTGTTAATTTTTCTCATTCTCAATCGTTTTTCCCTCCCTAGACTCTTCTCCAAGAATTTGTTCCGTAGGTCAGTGGGAATTTGAACATTTGGAGGAATTCTGTCTTTCAACCCGAAAATATCATAACTTGATGCCCCCTTTGGGAAAAATTCTTTCAAAGGTTCTTCCAATAGGATTTCATATGTTAATCTACTCGGGAAATAAGCTTTGCCTTCGAACCAAATGGGAACGTAAAAGTCTTAAAAATTTGATTCCACACGTCATCCTTTATGGAATAATCAACCTTCTTCTAGTTGTCTGAGCCCTCGGTGCCCACAGTCATCTTTCTGAGAGACAGAAAACGGATTTTGAAAATTACGACATCAAGTTTTTAATTGGTAGGATTATTCTCGATCGTTGAGAATCTAATGGGATTATTATTATCGGCTCGAAATTACTCGATAGCGGTGGGTGGGGATATTGGATTAATAGGATTTTGTTAAGTTTGATGACTCAGAGATGGAGTGACTGAATCTACGACAGTGTAGAGTATTTTCAACCTCCCGGTGATGAGAATTGAGGGTGGTATGTGGGATAACACCAACCTGACAATATTTTATTTTTTGGTTGATCATTTTCATTCCTGTTCGACATTGATTACAAGTAAAGAAAAAATTTAATGAAGAATATACGACAATCATGTTTATGACTATATATATGTATATACATTTTCAACAAATTTTAAAACATTTTTGATGTGCTTGATTTCAATCCAATCAATATTTGTTTTTAAAAATTTATGAATTTTTGCAGGCGACGAACTGGGCAAAAGCGTATCTATGATTGGCGTATAGAGAATTCTGCCATGAAATCGAAATCCTTTCTTCTTCAACTTATTTTCAAGCTCACTTTTGACGTGCATATATCTCGAGACATCGTAATCTCGGAGAATGCTCTCCTTACGAAGTTCTATCCACAATGGATGAATATTTTTTAGCCTTTTCTAACAGTGACACCAACATCAGTGCCCTGTCTGCACTATGAAGGTGAATATATTCTCTTTTACCTCATCTTGACTTTCTGGTAATGAAAACAGAATACGACCGAACATGTTTTCTTTCAAGAGATCAACCCTATTATTTTTAAGGTAATTAAGCCTTTTGATTTTCATATTCTCATAATTGTAAGTAGGTGTTCCCTCTATATGGTGTGCACTAAGAAAAGATATTTTAGTGCATCCCGGTTTCACCCTTTTGTAGTAATGTTAAAAGTAGTTATTACTGCGACTCATTTTCTTGAAAAGATATATAAAAGGAGGGTGTGAATATGAGTCCTGGAGGTAATGGATATAATTTATCCTAAACAAATTATTATTTTTCAACCAATCAATCATACACAACAAGTCCAATTTAAGTTCATTTTAATTAAATTAATTGTAAAATTACTACGTGTCAACAAAATGAGAAATCCCTTCCATCAATTTATGTTCACTTAAATAACAACCTCTTAAGGAAGAGGTGAACATGACCACATCGAATCAAACAGGTATATGCATTAATATTCATCCTCATAGTATCAATAAGTCTAATTTAAGTTCATTTTATTTAAAATAATCCTAAAATTACTATGTGTCCACCAAATGTGCAAGCCCTTTCACCAATCTATGTTCCCCTAAACAACAACCACTTAAGGAAGGGGTGAACACAGCCACAACAGTTAACTAAATAGAAATATGCATTAATATTCATCCTCAAAGTATCAACAATAATAATTTGAGTTGATTTTAATTAAATTAATCCGAAAATTACTACGTGTCCACCAAATGTACAAGCCCTTCCACCATTTTGTTTTCACTCGAATAACAACCACTGAAGGAAGGGGTGAACACAACCATAAAATATTAACCAAACATATATATGCATTAATATTCATCCGCACATTACCAACATGTCCAATTTAAGTTCATTTTATTAAATCTTAAAATTGCTATGTAGCCATCAAATATGCAAGCCCTTCCACCAATTTGTGTTCATCTAAACAACAACCACTTAAGGAATAGGTGAACACGGCCACAACATGTTAACCAAGAAGTTATAACTGCATATAATACTATGTTACATAAAATAAAAGATAACTAAAATTACCTGAATAAAGAAAGCACCTGGAATCAATTGAACTTCAATAATTGTTCTTCAATTGCAAGCGCACATGGAACGAGAAGAAAATGTGTTAACACATTATTCAATCTAAAATTTTACCAAGTGACTCTATTCTAAACATGTAATTAATGTATCTCATGTTACTCAAAATTATCATTTACGTAGAAAGTGTATTCATTACATATACGTGTATGTGTTATACGTGTGCGCATCGTATGAGTTTATATGTATATATGTGCATGAGTGTGTGCATATATATTCATTTTATCATAAATAATTTCGTTTTTAGTTTTAGTATTGGTTTAGACAAGAGTAAGTGTTTGTATATGTAATAACCCACCCTAATGTTTCATTTAAATTCTGTAAAAATTGTGCTGAATGGGGGTCGATGATAATTGTTGAATATTGTAGGGAAAACTAGAATTTGGATAAAAGAATAAGAAAGGAGGGTTCAAACGAGATTAAAATGTTTCAAGTGAGATTTGGATCTCATTAGAAGTGAGGTTCGAACGAGCTTCAAACGAGGGCCCACTGTACCACTTTTGAGGGTCGTTTGAAGGTTGTTAGAAGCCGTGACTCGAATGAAATGCCTCTATCATTCGAACAAGGCTCAATGTCATTCAAATGATGCACTTTGAAAATTTTAGATCTAACTGCCCTTATGTGTTGTCACCTTTATATCCCTTGAATTGTTGAGCTGTCGAAATTTGGTGAGTCCAGATGGGGAAAAATGGGATTTTTGGTGTTTAATGGGTTTTATAAGGGGTGGTTTAGGGCTTATTTGGGTAATTTGAAGTTGGGAGAAGAGGGAGAGAGAGAGGTGGTCTCCCACCATGTTTGGATACCTCTCTCCACCATTCCACCACCATAAATCATCTTGTTCTTCTAGTATTCCACCATATTTAAGCCTACTACACCTATTTCCTCCATTGCTAAAATAGATATACAAATTCGAGAGTAATATTAGGGGATTTTGAAGATGAAAATGGAATCTTTCATGGAGTTTGAAAGGGATTTTGATTGGAGGCTTAAATGGAGCACATATGGAGAAAATGGGGGATGCCATATCCAATCACCCGTCTATGTTTGATCGATCGATCGAGAGAGGGTGAGGAGTTTTAAGTGGGTATTATTTAAAATTTGGAACATTACAAAAGTTTACCTTTTGTTTTATAAGTACACACATATATCCTTAAATTTTTACAAATCTATTTTTTTTTCAAAATCCTGGCTGGGGCACTTCCCCCCCCTAGTCAAAGGGTATCTCCTGCATGTTAAGTACTTATAATACACACACACACACACACACACACACACACACACTATTATATAAATTCTTATAAAATTATGTGACATTTTACTTATTTGTTGTGTATAATTTAACAAACTTTTCTACCTTATAGATGACTGACGAGTAAATGAAGGCACAATAACACGATACGAACTGACACAAAATTATTTCTAATGATTTGGGGTCATATCATTGCCAACTCGATAAGAAACTATAACAAATTAATATGTTTTATGTTAATGCTTTAAAACGTTAAGACGCTTTAAGAATTATGAATTTAGCTAAATGATGTCTATCAATTATTTTAGTGTTTATTTTCACATAGTGCATTATATATTCTGTCATGTATAAGGTTTGTTTAAATTGATTTAATACTAGGGACCTAATTTCTAAGCTTTTGAGAAAATAATGTCATATTATATGTCAAAAAAGTCTCACGTCATCTTGGTGGTTGTAAGATAAAGAGTAACCTAAGCTTTCCCTTACTAAAGTATATTCTTTAAACTTCATGAAAATGTCATCGAGGATCAACAAAGAATGGATAAAAGAGAACAATTTTAAGACCAATGCGTATAGGGAAGGGATTTAAAGTTTCCACCGTTTCTGCGTAAAATTATTCTTGATGATAAACATTCATATTTGTGTATGCGTTGTTGAAATGACAAAGGTCATTCAATACAGATAATATCTATGTTCACTTGATGGACTATGGTATGGACATGAACTAAACCTTATGGAATTTTCATGGCGAGATGCCAATTGTTAATCAAGTCTATCGACCAACACAACCTGTGACTAAAACTATATTGTAGAACACATTGATGTGTCCAATTTTTTGATGTTGGATGACCTTGTGAATGATTCTTGTAAGATGTTCATGAGTGAAGTGATTCCTAGTGCACCTAATTATGTAGGTTATGATGAAGGGCCTCTAACTTTTGAGGTTTAGAATGATTCATATGCACATGAAGGCAAATGCAAGAAGTATGAGCGTTTACGTCGACTTATAATGGTGCCATTGTACACTCGTACTGGCTAATAGCTCCATACAATAATGTCTGCCCTTATAGATTTAAATGATTTGAAAATGCAATTTAATTTATCAGATGATGCTACAGGTGGAATTCTTGGATTGCTGGATGAGCTACGTCCTGAAGGGAACAACTTGACAAATAGTTATACCAAAATAAAGAACATAATTAGAGATTTTTTATGGATTATGTTAAGTATGATGTGTGGGTTAACAATTGCATGTTATTTTATAAATAACGTGAAAACTATTGTATATGTTTAAAATGTGGCAATATGCGATAGAAGTATACTTCACAAGATAAAGTTGGGGAGGAAATTATAAACACCAAAGGCCAAAAGAAGTATCCTAAGGTTGATAAGAAGGTAATGCGATATTTTCCTATAATACCTAGGCTAAATAGGTTGTATACTATAAAATGGATAGCCTAAAAAATGACATGGCATGCTCGAGAAAACTCTTGTATGGAATTTTGCATCATTCCCAAGATTCGATAAATTGGGTAAAGGGAAACTTTATGTGGAGACAATTTGACAAGGACCCGTGAAATATTCAAATTGAAATAACAACAAATGGTTTTAACACTGTAGTTATAGTTATTTTCCAATGATTATTCAGCTTCTCAACCTTCGCTCATCATTGCGTATGAAGAATGAGTTTTCAATTTTTGATGCATTGATTCGTATGCAAGAGTCACCATCAATTGATATTGAAGTCTTCCACCAACCATTAGTCGATGAGTTGAATATCTTATGGTCTGGAGTGGAGACTTGGGATACAAATAAAAATGAACATTTGTAGTTTAAAGCCATGTTGATTCGGGGTATTCATGATTTTCCCGATTATGGGATGCTATCAGGTTGTTCAACACAAGTTGATTATGCATGTCATGTTTGTTCTACAAACACACATTCGTAAGTTAATAAAATATTGTTATTAACGATCTCGCATGTTCCTTACCCTAAACCATCATTATAATTACGACACATCAAATTAAATATTTAATTGTAAAATAAAGGATTATATGGCTCCATGTAAGTAAACAAGTATAGAGGTTGAGAATAATGTGTCAGCTATTGTGTCCATCTAGGATTACTCTCGCACATGAGCACCCTAAAAGCAGAGAAAAACTCAGCACGTGCGGGGATCAAGGACGGAAATCCTCTTTCCACCACTCTCGCGATCTTCGCGGCTCCGATGGATATGAACCGGTCATCGTCAAAAGGGGATGAAAAGATAGAAAATGGAGTCTCCATCCTATTTTGCTCAAAACAGGCAAAAGATGTAGCATTCCTCGAAGAAACGACATCAAAGACAAACTGATACATATGAAACCAAATAGATCGACGATCCGGGGACTAAGTTACAGAATGGCAAGGTGTTAGTCACTCATTCCCCCCTTGTGGTATCTCATGGGCTATGATAATATTCTTTTTTTTTTCTCAAAATGTAACTAATTATGAATAATGTGTGTGATGTGAAAATATATGAGAAAAATAAATCGTCATGCTCACGTCATGGGAAGGACAAAGATGAGTCATGTTGAGGAGTATAAAAAAAGAAACTAATATGAAAAGGTAGTCTAAATATAGTGCATCGGATCATAATTCATTGCAAAGAATGGAATATGTATGTTTGATGAGGCCCCTAAAAATATTATAAAGAAAAAGGGCTACGTTATGTGCCATACACCGGACCATGATCCACTATGAGGAAGTAGATATGCATGTCTAACAGGATTGAAAAATAGGTAAATATAATTAAACAAAATAAAAAGATGAATATATGATGTGAGTAACCATCGAATCATGATTCACTATAAGGAAGTGAATATGCATGTCTGACGGGGTTACTAATACATATACGTATATATACATACAATACTACTAAATGTGATAACAAGTAAAGTAACGAAATAAGCAAATAGGACTTGAACCTCGAGGATGACTGCTGATGCCCACATAGGCAAAAAGGCATCAAAGTCCATGTCATTTGATAACAAGCAAAGGTGTGGTTTAATCTATGAATCTGAAATTAGAATTTCCCGTAGTTTGTTAAAGAAAAGTTCACGTGTAGAGAGTGTGAAATAAGTGGGAAAATTCTACTTTAGGGTTTAAAGGCAAACCTTCTTTTTTTGGTTTTATGAAATTATGTTTTATGCATATAAATAATATAAAAAAAGATAAGTAAGGGTGAGAAAGTAAAATAAAGCAAGAATATACCAAGAGTGAAAAAAAAGAGTAACAAATGTACTAATTAAATGAGATGTAAAAAGATAAGGGTAGGCCTCCTATAGAACTTTGTTACTAATTTTGACGTCATGTATGCTGGTTTTTATGGTGGTTGAATGGTGGTAGAGTAATGGTAAAATCAGTGGAAAAATTGGGGTGAATGTGATGTAAGAAAAATGGAAAAATGTTTATAAAATGGAATTGTAAGGATTATGGCACACTGATTTCGAGTAAAGAATGTTCTGATTTTAAAAAAGAGGCCCTAGGGAATGAGGTCATAGCCTCTTTAAATAGAAAAAAATAGCATTAGGGTGTATGCCAATCGGAATAGGCCCTGGCCTACCTATTGGTATACCCTTGGCTTACTGAAGAACTAAAGTACCTCTCTGCCTATACGCAAAAGGTCTCGGTTGCCTAAACCCAGTCCAAAAAGTAGTTATTCAGAAAAGCGAACATAAAACGAAAATCATAAGTTCGAATCACGCACAGTCGGGAATGTTGGAAAGGGTATTCATATACGTGTGAAAATATATCAGGCCACTCTTGATTCAAGAGTTGACCAAAGTCAAATAGGGCTCATAAGCGCTTGATGGCCTCTAGACGCGGGTTCTTGAAGTAAAAAGGAAAGTATGTACGAACCGTAAGGCTGATTCGCTCACGATATAAACCCTTGGAAAGGGTATTAAAATTCCTATGAAAGTAAAATGAGCTACACTTGGGCTTGACCAAAGTCAAATGCAGCTCAGAAGCATCCAACAACCTCTAGGTCAAGGCTTGGAGGGAAAAAGTAAACATGCGCGAACTATAAGGCTGATTTGCGCACGGTATGGACCATTAGAAAGGGAATTCAAAACCTTATGAAAGTGCAATGATTATGCTCGAATTAAAGAGTTGACCAAAGTCAAAAGGAGATCCATCAAAAGTTTCCAGTGGTCTCTAGGTTAGGGTTTGGAATAGGACATGGGGTCTAAGGATGAAAGGAATAGTGTAAAGGCACCTAAGGATGTATTTGGATGGTTTTTGGATTGGGTGTCTACAAAGCCCCTCGATGGGAGAGCGTGGGAAAAGAAGAGGTCATCGAAAGAGAGACACCTTATGAAAGGCTACAATTTTTAAAGGTAAAGGCTTGACGTATAGGACTCCAGTAGCGCGGGTCAGCAATTTAGTGGGTCGAGGCTTTTAAGGGGTAGTGACCAAATTTTGAAGGTTAAGGCCAATTATGCGATCCTAGGTCAATTTCATGAACCTAGGTCAATTTTTCAGACCTTAAAGAGTGGACGTGACCAATTCAGTGGATCGAGGCCAATTTTGCGGACCTAGGTAAACTTTGCGGACCTTAAAGAGTGGAAGAGATGAATTTATAGAGTTGAGGTATATGTCAATTCTACTTACCTAAAGAGTGAAGGCGATCGATCCAGAGGGTCGAGACTAATTATGTGGGCCTAGTCAATTTTTCAGACCTTAAAGAGTGGAAGCAATCGATTTAGAGGGTCAAGGCCAATTCTTTGGACATTAAAGAGAGGAAGCGACTGATTAAGAGGGTCGAGAACAATTATATAGACCTAGGTATATTTTGCAGACCTAAAGAGTGAATGCGCCTAATTTAGAGGGTCGAGGTCAATTCTATAGAGCTAGGTTAATTAAGTGAACCTCAAGAGTGAAGGCAGCCAATTAAGCGAGTCGAGACTAATTTTGTAGGCCTATGTTAATTTTGCCAACCTTAAAGAGTGGAAGCTACTGATTTATAGGGTCGAGACCAATTTTGAGGGCCTAGATTAATTACAAGGAACTTAAAGAATGGAAGAGACCGATTCAGAGTATCGTGGACAATCCTGCAAACCTTAAAGTTTGAAAGTGATCGATTCAGAAGGCCGAGGCTAATTATAGAAAACTTAAAGAGTGGAAGTGATCGGTTCAGAGGGTCAAAGAAAATTCCGCGGACCTAGGTTAATTCTACAGATCTTAAAGAGTGGAAATATTTGATGAATGTAGCCAACGACCAGTGGTTAAGATGGATGACATATTTTCATTCTTGTCCCTATGGGGAGTATTCCGGTGATGATAGTTTTGTGCATACTGCCGCATTTTGATTAGAACAATTGTTTTGCATTTTTTGACAAAAGAGTGTTTTTGGTTCACGACCTTTTGGAGATTTTGGGGTGTTTTTGTAAATGTTTTGGACAATTTTGGATTTTTTAAAATAATTTTTATGATAAAATTTAGCGAGATGGTCGATAGCCATAGGCAGGGTTATGCTTATCAATACAGGACAAGGACTCCTAGACTTCTTAGGGAAGGTGAAAAGTCTCTACCGATGGCCATGACTAGGGGACTGCTGATCGGCATACCCGTGATCCCTTAGAAAAGGGGGGTTGTCTATATTTTTCATACCTCCCAGTAAGTGAACTTCTTTCTCTTTTTCTCTAGCAATCAGTTTCAAGCGTATTTTCTTACAAAAATTCATGAAAGGATTGGCGAACAACTCTTAGATGGCCACCAACGACTGGATGACTTGGAGTTGCATGATGATGAGGCACTAGTACTTGGGAGTTGTAATGCTTATGGTAGCTTCGATATTCTTCTTGATGAGAGGGTCTTGCTGTGGGAGCCTGGGAATCATCATTTCGTGTGGGTGAAGATCCCGAATGGTTATGTGAGTGCTTGTCCTTTATTTTTAGAGTTCTTTATAATTTATTATTCATTTTATTTTTAGGATTTTGAAATTTTTTTGCTTGTGTCCAGGAGGATATTGCTTCATCGAGTATTCGTTCTCGTGGTTTAAAGAGGATAAATAAGGCGAGGGAGAAGCTCCCTGAGGCAAAGTAACTGATGGTAGAAGTTAGTGGATGGTCCTCTGGACAGGACTTTAGACGAGATGTCGTGTTCTTCAAAGGAGTTGTGAACTTTGGGAGAAAGGTGGTAGGATACTACTCATATGTTTTATTTCGACTTGGGGAAGTGGATGGTTGCTCCCATAGATGTGCATCAGTTGATCAGGCTAGAATGTGAGGGTCAACAGATAATGGTGCGAGATCAATATGACTGATGAGAAGCAGGTGAGGAAGACAACTCATTTATTAATTTTTCTTCTGTTGGGGGGGGGGGGGGGGGTGACGAGTGGTGATGTCATCCATTTGCGATTTCTCCCCTTCTTAAGGATCATCTCTGAGATTCATTGTATGACTAAGGGATATTTACACTAGCATCCCTCTATGCTTCTCTGGATACCTTTAGTCGATATTGTCGATAGACTTTTATTGGGCCCGCATACCTCCTGGATGTAATCTTTAGGTATCGCTTTTTTTAGTTTCCTACTTTTATTCTCTTTTTGACATTTAGTGTTGCTTTATGAAGATGTGGCTCAATGGGGTAATTGGGCACAACGTTAGGTTGGTGTCCTTGAATAAAAGCAAGGCAATGGTATTTCTTGAGGATGTACCAATGGAGGAAGTCGAATACTGAAGGAGTTTTTAGCTCTAAAGGATGTGAGGGCGACGTTGAATACCTTGACGAGTGATGAGTTTAGGCTTTGGTTTCATTTTTTTCCGTTTTGGATTTTGTGTATTTTTTGCACCTTTTAGATTTTTAATGACCGAATTTTATTTGGGAATAGGCGGCGTTCTACCCTTGGCATCTATCTTTAGGGGATGCAGTGGTTACATGCATCCATGACCAGATGCAGAGGATGCCAGTATATGAGTTAGGTTATATTTGGCACCTAGGAAAGAGGATGGTGAGGCCGGTGATGGAGGGTGAGGTGGAGGTCCCACCATCAATACCCCCTTGGTAAATGAGGCGGGTGATGGAGATGTCGAACGAGGCGAAGGTGGTGGCGATAGAGAGCGAACCCTACAGGCTCTACCCAAATACAACATTGGGATATGATTATCTAGACTTCATGACTAGTTGGTTGATGCTGTCATCCATTTATTGTAACACCCCGCCTAATTAAACCCCGAGTGATCAGTCCTAAATTAAATTAGAACAGGTTTCTCAGTTGGTTCATTCTTAACATCACTAGCGAAACTTTTTAATTACTAACCATCTAAGTGAAATTAGACTGCTGCCAAATTTTATCTTTCATTAATTTAAAGAAATACTCATGCGGAAATAAATCATTAACAATCACAAGTTAACTGAATTAGACCATCACATATAAATAAGAAACTGGACGAATGAATCATCGGCTAAAAATCCAACACAAATGTAAAGACAGATATGGATCTCAATTATATAAAATAAATAATAAATAAACACCTTGAGCAACATGCTCGGATATCTAATAGAAAATCCGAACACTAGGAATAGAGGCGCCTATCCAAATCCTGTAACATCCACATATGTTGCAGCAGGGAATCCCTGGAATGAATCAAGCCTGGCGTCCCAGTGGCTGGACACCTAAAAGGTTTTGAAAATATTTTATAGCAAGGGTTAGAACCCAAAATATTTTGAAAACAATTAGCAAATGATTAACTTGAAATAATAAAATATGCATGAATGCGCTTCATATTTTAGTTAGTGTCGCACTCCCTTGAGAATAGACTCACCCCTCAACTAATGTGCGCACCTAATGTCCTCTTCATATCCCACCTAGTCCTCTACCCTAAAACTAGATACTTGATATAACTCTTGTCAACCGCCCTACTCAATCCCGAGTATTTTAAAAGCATGATTTATAAGTTATTTATCACCTTAACTTAGTTAATCATCTTCCTCGAAAGACATATAACATTCACTAGTTATATAAGTAAATCACTTTTCTCCATATATTTAAATTTCCTGTATATAATTATTCCCCCATTATGTACGTATAGTTATCTTACAACAATCACACATGTTGAATGGGAATATAACCCATATATAATTAATACAATTCACTTCATGTATTTAATGACCCGTTTATAACTATTTATCCCATTATATACGTAGAACCATATTACAACATTCACACATATGTTGAATATAAATATAACCCATCCTCCAGAGTAATAACTCACCGGATGTATTCTCTAAAGTGCTATCACACTAGGTGTACTCGCATAACCTAGTTACCCCAAGTCAGAATCGTTCACTAACTTGGCAAAAAATACAAACATAATGGAGGCGGTCATATTCCTTCCCTAAAAGTGAGATAAGCCCCTTACCCATATAACGGACGCTATGACCTGAGGATATACTCACTCTACTGCTCAAGCTAGGGGATTCACCCACATCGCGCAACCTCCTCCGATAGCACTAGAGTATATATATTAATAATATCTAATCACTGATATTTATATGCACACACCATAGATATACTATTGCACACCGAATATATATGAATATAAAATATCCTGGCTTTACTGTGTACTGAGTCCGTAACACTAGCCTATACTTAATATCTCGAGTTTATGGTCCAACTCTGATTATTAATTAATTTGCACATTAATTAATTAAATTATAATTGGTGTCACCCAACTAATATATTCGGACTCACTCTCGTGGCCCGAGAAGAAAAATGATACCCGAGTCTAATACCCGACTCTGAATTAATTAGTTTTCATCCATAATTAAGTTAAGTGAGTAGTGTTTCCCTACTACTATACCCGAACTTATTGACCCAATCAATAATTTTGTTTCTCAGAATTTACGCTCAAAATTCATACGTAAGTGTCGCACTTAATTTTCCCCCACCCCTCCCAATTATTATTCCGTTATAATTGTGAGGATATTAACTTCCCTAATTAATTTCTCCTTTAATTAGGTTGGGTAGCATTTAGACTAAAAAATTTCACCTGATTATTATTCCCTTTTGGAAAAAGATCCCCAATTATTATTCCCTTTTGGAAAGTCCGAGTCGCGTCCCGTCAAGTTTTGATCTTTTTTTTCTCTTTTATTCCTGAAAAATGTAAACACAATGACGAATATATATTCAAGATGAATTTTTTATTTTCTTAATTTATCTTAAATCAAAGGACCTAGTGACACGACTCAGAATGTGTCTCTAAAGTGTGTACTCTCTAGGCTCAAGTGCAAGCCTATCGTTCAAGTAATAATCCGACAAGTCGGGTATCGATCCTCAGGGAAAAAGGACAACGAAGTTGTGACGACAGGATAAGATTGAAGAATCCTAGCGATGACTCTAAAAAGAAAAGAAAAAGATTGATTTGGCTTTTTGGGATTGGTTAAACTAAATGCAATTACAAAAGTATAATGAAAAATGCAACTAACTAAACTACCTAGATTAAGAATGAAGGATTGAATTGAAACTTTTAACTAAATGATGATAAAACGGGATGGGAATACAATCCCCCAACCCTAGCGTAATGCAGTGACAACGTCAATCATAAATTTATTCGATTAATTCAAACCCGGAATTTAGTACTCCCAAGCATTATGTATACGAGGTTCAAGCCCGCGTCATACCTAATATGAGGATGAGTAAATCGGTATCGCGGTAATTACACTCAAATTGTACTCTAAATCATCACGAGTACCCATGGGCAAACGAGATATAAAGATCTACAATTCTTATGAAATTATGCGATACGATTTAAATCAATCATTAAATTCAGCGGATCGACGTTATACGCATGCACTAACACATCAGGTTGGGTTCATGCATCCCAACCTTGAAAAACCTAGCCGGACATGTTAAATTGACTAATGCATGAAATAATAACGTTGCATGTGTATGAATTCATGATAAAACTAAATCTAAACATGTAAATACGTATTATGAATGCGAAAACAAGTTGAATCTAATGGGAAAAGAAAGCTTGCAAGAACAATAATAAGAAACAAGAATCTTGAATTAAAACTTGCAAAAACAAACCCGAAACAATGAATTCTTGAAGTAATTTATGCCCTTGATGTTCCTAGATGTTCCTCCCCTTTCTTTCTATCAAAAACTCTCTAAAAATAGCCCTAAAGGCTGCCCCTAGGTTAATGCCTACGTTTCCCACAAGTTTTGGGGTGTTTAAAACCTAATAGGAGACTTGGAGACCAATCCAAATGAAAGACAAAATTCGCGTGTCAGGTACAGCGAACCGGTTCGGAGGTACAGCGAACCGGTTCGCCCCTCCGAACCGGTTCGGGGTGGGGTTCGCATGTACCAGCCTGGACTTGCTCTCTACACTTAGACTTTTTCTGGATTTTCTCTTCTTTTCTTGGATTTTTCTTCAACTTCAACTGAGCATAACTTTTCAACCGTAGCTCGGATTTGGGTGCCGTTTCTTCCAATGTTCTCGTTGTCCCGAGCTCTTCAACTTCCCAGTTGACTTCTTCTTCCGGATCGGGCTGCAAAATTATCGACATGCCCTTGAACTTGCCTTCTTAGCTTTTCTTGCACAGTCTTGTTTCCTCCTTTGCACTGCTTGCATAATTAACCTGTAAAACTAATAGGAGAAGCACGAAACACGCAATACTCGCCAAGAAGGTTAGAAGCATAAAAGTGAATCAAATCCATAAATGTTACATCATTCGGGTTCACAAAAGTACTGAAATTAGGGGGATAAATATACAATATTTATGCCCAATCAAATCCCCCTAACTTAGAACTTTGCGCGTCCCGAGCAATGTAAAAGAATGAGAGTAAGAGTTAAGGACACTTCAAGGACTTTATTGGGATAGAATACCTCTTTCGCGGGCAAGCGATTGCATTTAGCGTATGCAACAAGCCTTTAAACCTCTAGGTTACCCTAGTAGGACGAGTTGTGTCTCGTGAGGGTTTGCAGTGAATATACCCACAAAATTCGACTCAAAGAAAATTCAAAATATGCAAAAATTGTACAATTCAAACTTTTCCATAAAATATACATCATCAAGTCGTATTTACAAGTCTCAAACCGTAGTGTGTGTGTGCGAAGCCGGAAATATAACCGCCAATTTCCATCGATTGATCATTACGTTACTTATCCGAAAATTCGTTTTGATTTCAATTTCTCACGGAATGCACTCACAAACGAATCTCTCGGATTATGGCTATTCTCTCGGCATGCGTGATATAAGGAGTAAATGTAATGGAAGCAAATACACGCATGCAATTAGAAAGATGGAAATTTTATGGTGAAAGGATCTCTTCAACGGATTACGGTTTTAAAAACGGGAACATTGCCTCTATTTCGCGCATTTAACCTCTTATATTATCTTTTGGTGTATTAACTCTCCACGCGGTACTCAATTTTCGCAATTTGGACTCGGTTAGGACTTTTTCGGGCTGTAGGGTGTATAGGGTAAAATGAAGGAGGTATGGAAGGTTGGAATTGGAAAAGTCATTCGTGATGTCCATTTGTGCATTTTCCGGGCTATTGCTCATTGTTTTCTTCTTTTTCTATTATTTTTTTTTCTTGCTATTTTTGTTGAGCATTCTTCTATTTTTTTTTTCTTGCCCCTTTTTGTTGCACTGTTCGGACTTAAATTCTGAATATTTTTTTTTTTTTCATTTTTCGCAATTCCGGGCTATTTTGGGTTTTTCGGGTTGTCAAACGAAAGGGGAAATTATTTGGCTCAATTTGGGTTGCAAAGGGTAATTTTTCGCTACTTTTTCTGGCCAATATTTTTGGGGTGACAAACGAGGGCCTACTTCATTGTCCAAAATGCCAATTGCGTTACCATATGCGTTTCGAGGTGAATTTAAGTTTAGAGACTAATTTGGCACGATTTTCAAGGCAATATTGCACACATTTTTCAAAATCGATCAAATGAAAAAAAATTTGAGATCCTTGACAACTTATTAAGCGCTAAAAAGAACTTTGAGTTAACCATTAACTCGGATTGATTTCAAATCTCGCAAAACGTGATAGGCTCGAATCTCACCGGGTTTTGTTAATCTCCACATTTATTCGTTAAGTCGTCAATTTTCGCACAACTTCCATCTTTAGTCAATTTCGGCTTTGTGTATGTTGGATGTTTACAATTTGAGACTCCAATTCGACTTTTAATGAAATTTTTGAAAAATTTGAATTCCAATTTTTATTTATTTTGAACAAAAATATTTTTGGATTTTTAAAAATTTTATGATTTTTTTTTGGAAATTTTGGGCATTTTTGAAAATTTGTGAAGTTTTAGAAATACGCACTTGTGACCCCCCCTAACTTAGACTTTTGCATTGTCCTCAAGAAAAAAGGACTAAAATCTAATTCAAAGCGAATAATAAGTGCGGAAAAATAAAACAAACAAATATGGAAAAATGCAAGTTTGTATTATAACCAAGAGAAGCCTGTGTTACATAAGAAATGGGTAAACAACTGTGAACAATGTGCAATCCCTACCACCACTAACAATTAAACCAAAAGATAAAAACAATAAAAGCTCATGGGGGAGGTGGGTGGGAGGAGCTTGGTGCATTCGGGTCATATGGGTCATAAAAGAAGGGGGGAGGAGGACCGCCAAAGTTGAGCTGGTGAAGATGGACTTGAAGTTGATACATCATCCGGGTGTCCCTTCGATAGTCCGCTTGGTCTTGATTGTATTGGTTGATGAACCCGTCGAGACGGGACTCAACCGTTGAAAGGCGCCTATCGAAGTTTGCCCCCGGGGGTTCGAAATCAGAATCATCCTCCTCATCCTCGAATTCTTCCTCGTCGACATCCATCATCGGGTCATCGGGAGCTTCCTCGGCCACGTCCTCCTCGTGAATAGGACGGTCGGGGTGAGCCACGCGCATTTGGCGCTCACTTCGAGTTGTGGACGTGCCGCCTACGGGGCGAGGAAGTCGAGTTTGGTTTCCGGGTTCATCCACTCCCGCATCCATCAAGAGCTCCGTAATGAAACGGGCGTATGGGAGTGCCACCTTGCCATTCTCGTCATAGGCGGCATTGATGATATCCGCGTAGAAGACTTGGGCAAGGTTGATGGTGCTCTCGGGGTCCAAAAAATAGTAGAGGAAATTGGCGTGACGGGACCGGACCACCGAGTCATTGGTGGTTTGGTGGATGGCACCACAAACGATGATGTGAGTGAAGCGGACCGTGGCGGCCAAACCACCAATGGGGAAGGATTCGCGTGTCCATTCCGCCCCGGGTGCCATGCGGGCAACGCATTCGTCTTTTGAGTGTGGGGCACCATTGTTGGGGTATTGGAAGGGCACGGGGAGGATCACCCCTTTGGCACGCATTTTGCGTGCAATGAGAGCTGCCGAGAAGGGAATGGTGATACCGTCGAGATACGCCTCGTGAAGTGTGGAAGATTTGCGAACCAAGGTCGTATAGAATTGACGAATGGCTGTCTCAAACACGGTATTGCACGTAGGGGCGAGGAACGAGCACCACCCACGGCGGTCAAAAAAGGCGGTGACTTCGCCCGGAAGGGTGTCCCAATCCACGAAGCGCTCGATGTGAATGGCGCGCGTGGAGGAGAAGTAGATCTCGGACCAATGGCGTTCTAGGACGCATCGGAATACCCCCCTACCCGGGTCATCAAGTATGGTGGTCTCATCATATTTCCTTGGGCGGGGAGCGGGGCGGCGCGGCATTTTGATGGAAAAGAGGGAGAGAGAGGGAGAAAATATGGGAGAAAATATGGGAGAGAATAGAGTGAGGGAGAATGTTTTGGTGTGAAAAATGGAGGAGGGGTGAGGTGTATTTATAGGTGTGAAGGGGTGTGTTTTTGGTGGGAAATGTGAAAGGTTGGGAAGGAGAGGGTGGAGGGAATGAATTGGGATGAATTTGGGAAGGAGGGAAGGATTTGGAGGGAAGAAAAACGAAGGGGGAAGAAGGGGGAAAGAATGGAGGGAAGGGGAATGAATTTGGAGAAGAAGGGGGGAAGAATCTGACAGGTACAGCGAACCGGTTCGGGGGTACAGCGAACCGGTTCGGAGGTACAGCGAACCGGTTCGGGGGTACCAGGCTGGTCCAATCGAGGAAATTCACTCTTCTCTCCATTTCTAAGTGCTCTCTCATCCCCTAACTTGTGCATACGGCCCCTAAAACCCTTCTAGACCCTCGGGCTCTCAAAAACTTCCTCAAATACGACCTTGAAAAGCGTACTAGCACCCTCGAAAAACGTGCTAACCTATCTCTCATGCAACGCAGGCTCCGGACTCCTAACTAACCTATTTACACACGACTATTTTACACACAAAATCACCCCATACGCGTCGGGGGTGCGACGACCTCACTCGCTTAGCTCAATTGACCCCGTAAACAGGGTCCGACAACCAAATCGTGTCGACCTCATCCACAAACGCCTCTAGGTATGGCTTTAGGCGTTGTCCATTTACCTTGAACGTGTTTTCCCCTTTTAAATCGTTTAGTTCAACAGCTCCATGGGGAAAAACGTTCTTTACCACGAACGGGCCAGACCATCGTGACCGCAACTTGCCTGGGAAGAGGTGAAGCCGAGAGTTGTATAGAAGAACTTTTTACCCGGGATGAAACTCTTTTCGTCGAATGATGCTATCGTGAGCAAGTTTCATCCTCTCCTTTGAAATTTTGGCATTCTCATACGCATCATTGCGTAGTTCTTCTAACTCAATCAATTGTAGCTTACGGGCTTCACCGGCCTTGTCCAAGGCAAAGTTCAATTGCTTGATTGCCCAATACGCTTTGTGTTCGAGCTCAACAGGGAGGTGACAAGGTTTGCCATACACAAAACGGAAAGGGGACATTCCAAGTTGATTTTTAAACGCGGTACGATAGGCCCAAAGTGCATCGGTCAATCTAAGGGACCAATCTTTCCGGGTAGGATTGACGATCTTTTCAAGAATATTCTTGATCTCCCGATTATCTAGCTCGGCCTGCCCATTCGTTTATGGGTGATAGGTCGTCCCAACCTTGTGGACGACCCCATACTTTCTCATGAGCTTTTCAAATGGCCTATTGCAAAAGTGCGTGCCATTATCGCTAATTATCGCTTTCGGTGCTCCGAAGCGAGAAAGTATGTGTTCCTGTAGAAACTTTATCACCACTTTGTTGTCATTAGTCTTAGTAGCTATAGCTTCTACCCATTTAGAAACGTAGTCTACCGCGACTAGGATGTATAGGAAACCAAAGGAAGGGGGGAAAGGACCCATGAAGTCAATACCCCAACAATCGAATATCTCAATGATGAGTATGGGGGTAAGGGGCATCATGTCGCGTCGAGAAATGGCTCCCATTCGTTGGCACCTATTACATGACTTGCAAGCGTCATTTGCATCCCGGAAGATTGTGGGCCAATAGAGGCCGCATTGCAGAATTTTAGCGGCCGTCTTTTTCGCCGAGAAGTGGCCTCCACATGCTTCCGAATGACAAAATTGGATGACCTTTGGAATCTCGTCATCCGGTATACATCGTCGGATGATTTGATCGGCGCAATATTTAAAAAGGAAGGGATCATCGTAAAAGAACATGCGCGACCAAGTAAGAAACCTCTTCTTATCTTGCGGTGTCCAATCGGGAGGGACGACTCCCGTGACTAGATAGTTTACTATGTCCGCAAACCAGGGACAGGAAGAGGTGGCAAATAATTGCTCATCCGGAAAGTGCTCGTCTATGGGTATGGGATCACTAGGTACGTCGGACGAGAGCCGAGATAAGTGGTCGGCCACGACGTTTTCTACTCCTTTCTTGTCTTTGATGGAGAGATTAAACTCTTGTAGGAGTAGGATCCACCTTATGAGGCGCGGCTTGGCGTCTTTCTTCGTGAGTAGATATTTTAAAGCCGCGTGGTCGGTGAAGACAGTGATAGGAGAACCAATGAGATATGATCGGAATTTATCAAGGGTAAAGACTACCGCTAGCAACTCTTTCTCCGTGGTAGAGTAGTTGAGTTGAGGTCTGGCAAGGGTCCGGCTAGCATAGTAGATGACATGAGCTTGCTTATCTTTACGTTGGCCCAAAACGGCCCCAATCGCGTAATCGCTTGCATCACACATAAGTTCGAACGGTAGGGACCAATCCGGAACTTGCATGATGGGAGCGGACACGAGCATGTTCTTTAATTTATCAAAGGAGTTTTGGCATGCCTCGGTCCACTCAAACGGGTTATCCTTCATGAGAAGGTTGCTTAAGGGTCTAGCGATGGCGCTAAAGTCCTTAATGAACCTTCGATAAAACCCGGCGTGACCCAAGAATGAGCGTACGTCTTTAAGCGATCTCGGTGGGGGAAGGTCAGCTATGACATCTATCTTAGCTCTATCAACTTCTATGCCCTTGGATGATACTATGTGACCAAGAACTATTCCCTCAGTGACCATGAAATGGCACTTCTCCCAATTCAGCACTAAGTTCTTGTCCACACACCGGGTAAGTACTTTTTCCAATTTTTCTAAACAACGATCGAAAGAGGTGCCAAAAACGCTAAAATCGTCCATGAACACCTCGAGTCCTCTCTCGACCATGTCGCTAAATAAGCTCAACATGCACCTTTGAAAGGTCGCGGGTGCATTACACAAGCCAAATGGCATACGTTTGTAGGCAAACGTACCAAAAGGTCAAGTGAACGTCGTCTTCTCTTGGTCAAGTACATCTACCTCAATTTGGTTATATCCGGAATAACCATCAAGGAAGCAATAGTAAGGGTGGCCCGCAACTCTCTCAAGCATTTGATCGATGAATGGCAAGGGGAAATGGTCTTTTCTTGTTCCCGCATTGAGTTTCCGGTAATCAATGCAAACACGCCAACCGGTGGTGGTGCGTTGGGGAACAAGCTCTCCCTTGGTATTCTCGATCACAGTCATGCCCAACTTCTTCAGGACGACTTGAATAGGGCTCACCCATTTGCTATCCGAGATTGGGTAGATAATCCCGGCATCCAATAGTTTGATGATCTCGGTTCTCACAACTTCTTTCATATTGGGATTCAGTCTTCTTTGCATTTCTCTAGAGGGCTTAACATCCTCTTCGAGATGTATCTTGTGGGTGCAAATCAAAGGACTTATCCCTTTCAAATCATCTATACACCAACCAAAAGCACTCTGGTGCTTCCTCAGAATTCTCATCAATTTGCCCTCCCGCCCTTCGTCTAGGCTAGAGGAGATAACAACAGGGAATGTCTCATCCTCTCCTAGGTATGCATATTTGATATGGGAGGGGAGTTTCTTTAATTCGAGGGTTGGAAATTTTTCACTGGAAGGAGCCATATGTGTATCCCTCGGAGGTAGTTCCTCGAATCCAGAAACCCAATCAATCTCTCTCACGTCCTCGTCCGACGCACTCTCATCGAGTAATTCTCTCAACCTTCCAACATCCCTCTCGAAGTGGGTAGACGTCCCCTCACACTCATAGCTCGTCGCTAAACATAACTCTAAGGCGTCGCCACAAAAAGTTTCCTCGAAGTACTCTTCTACTACCTCATCTATGAGGCTCACCGCGTGAAGGTCATCTTCCTCCCCTGCATTTTGGGCTACGTGGAAGATGTTGGTTTCCAAGGTCATATTACCAAAGATGAGTTGCATTCGCCCATTTCTTGTGTTGATGATGGCATTAGCTGTAGCTAAGAAAGGGCGACCAAGGATGATGGGAACATGGTTGCTTGAGTTAAAGGAGGGCTCCGTGTCCCAAATGACAAAGTCTACCGGGAAGTAGAAAGTGTCCACTTGGACGATCACGTCCTCGACTATGCCTCGTGGAATCTTCACTGATCGATCCGCTAATTGGAGAGTGACCTTTGTGGGTTTGAGGTCGCCCAAGTCAAGTTGCCTATAAATGGAGTAAGGAAGTATGTTTACACTTGCTCCCAAGTCAAGTAAGGCTTTCTCAATTTTATTATCTCCAATGATGCATGATATGGTGGGTGCACCGGGATCTTTGAATTTAGGCGGGAGATCATTTAGCATAATGGAACTCACGTTCTGAGCTAGAAAGACGTTCTTTTTAACTTTCATCCTCCTTTTCACCGTCAACAAATCTTTGATAACTTTGCCGTAGGCTGGAATTTGTTTGATGGCATCAAGGAAGGGTAGATTCAGCTTCACTTGCTTTAGAACTTCTAGCACTTCATCACGTGGAGTCCCTTTTTGAGTAGGAATCAACCTTCGAGGAAATGGTGCTGCGGAGGGTGGTTTAACTACCACCTCAGGCTCACTAGTGCCTTCCTTATCACTCTCGTCCAAGGGGACATCTTCGGCCTCTTTCGTGCCGGGCGAAATCTCCTTGTCTTTTGTTGTGTCGTGTGGAGGAGGTGATAAATCAACGACTCTTCCACTACGAAGAGTGGTCACTGCTTGACATTGCTCCTGATGTTCAGTGGATGTGGAGCTAACACTAGTTTGACCTTGGGGAGGTCGTTGGCCTTGGGCAGGGAATTTGCCCTTCTCTTGGACACTCAACGAGGATTGTATCTTAGACAGGTTTGCATTTAGGTCGCCAATGAGACGATCATACTTGGCATTGGTTGCGGCCTGGCTATTGATGAATCGATTCACAGTATCCTCAAGAGTTCTCCGCTGTGGCGGAATATAATTTCCATGATGTGGTGGTGCTTGCACATGTCCTTGCATGTGTGGAGCTTGTTGAAATTGTTGTGGAGGAGGAGGGGCAACATGCGAAGGAGGGTTCATTGCGGCGTGTTGTTGCCCGTAGCTAAAACCGGGATGGTTTTTCCACGAAGGGTTGTATGAATTTCCGTGCGGGGCACCGAAATTTCCCTTAAAGCCTCCTATACCATTAACTTGCTCCTGTAATATTACTTTGCAGGCGGGTATCGTCGGGCATTCCTCAGTTGAATGTCCCGCCTCACAAATTGCACACACCTTTTCGATGGGATTCTTGATGGATCCAACTACCTCACATAAATCTCGCAGTCCTCTCTCAATGGTGTCCAACCGACAGTCCGACATAGAATTCTTATCTACGTGGAATAGACCGGATGTCGACGGAGCGGTGGTAGATTGTCGATTTCGGTTTTGAGCGTTCGGATCAGAGGTATCCCAGGATTGGGTAGTCTCGGCGACATACCTCATGTGAAGATCAGCGTCATGGGCATCTAGATCGACAAATGGACCACTTCCCATAGTTTCAACAAGCTGTTTAGAATTAAGATTTAACCCATTATAGATAAAGGAGATGATTTGTGATGGATCAAATCCATGATGGGGGCATGAAGCCACTAACTCGTTGAAACGTTCATAACATCGATGGAAAGGCTCATTTTCTTGTTGCCTGAATGCTTGAATTTGAGCCTTTATAGAGATTGTTCGATGTGTTGGGAAGAATTTCTTGAGAAATTTAGACTGTAGCTCATTCCAGGATGGAATCGAGCTTGGAGGTAAAGACCATAGCCAAGCTTTAGCTTTATCTTTAAGCGAGAATGGGAAGAGTTTTAGGCGGATTACCTCTTGTGTGCAGGTTTGATCGTTGAGAGTATCACACACGTCCTCAAATTCCCTTATGTGGAGGTATGGCTTTTCAGAATCCATACCGTGATAATGTGGTAGTGTCTGGATCATCCCATTTTTGAAACGAAATTGCCCGGCATTATACGGGAGTATAATGCATCCCGGAGTGACAGTGCGCTCGGGATATAAGAATTCTCTCAACGGGCGGTACGGAGGCTCTTCCTCACCGGTAGTTGCATTACTGTGCTGCGACATCTCTCTCTCACTCGACGATTCGGCGTTCTCACTGGGTGTGCACGACGTGTGTCCTACGAAGGAGAAGGGAGTGTTGCTAGAGATGGAGTGTGACGGTGTGGGAGGTGGGATCCAGAACTGTGGGGCTTGTGGAGTGTGGGGACTGTCAGGATTATACTCAACAAGCGGATTTTCGTGAATGCTGGTTGGAGTATTATGGGGTGTGGGAGTGGCTTCAGAATTTTGCATTAAGTTCAGGAGAGATGATGATTGTGAATCTTTTTGGAATTTTATTTTTTAATTAATTTTTTTTTAATTGGATTTTTTTGAATTTTTGGTCAAAGTTTTGGATTAACTCGATCTAATCCTAAGTCTACCTAATTCCCCGGCAACGGCGCCAAAAACTTGACACGACTCAGAATGTGTCTCTAAAGTGTGTACTCTCTAGGCTCAAGTGCAAGCCTATCGTTCAAGTAATAATCCGACAAGTCGGGTATCGATCCTCAGGGAAAAAGGACAACGAAGTTGTGACGACAGGATAAGATTGAAGAATCCTAGCGATGACTCTAAAAAGAAAAGAAAAAGATTGATTTGGCTTTTTGGGATTGGTTAAACTAAATGCAATTACGAAAGTATAATGAAAAATGCAACTAACTAAACTACCTAGATTAAGAATGAAGGATTGAATTGAAACTTTTAACTAAATGATGATAAAACGGGATGGGAATACAATCCCCCAACCCTAGCGTAATACAGTGACAACGTCAATCATAAATTTATCCGATTAATTCAAACCCGGAATTTAGTACTCCCAAGCATTATGTATACGAGGTTCAAGCCCGCGTCATACCTAATCTGAGGATGAGTAAATCGGTATCGCGGTAATTACACTCAAATTGTACTCTAAATCATCACGAGTACCCATGGGCAAACGAGATATAAAGATCTAAAATTCTTATGAAATTACGCGATACGATTTAAATCAATCATTAAATTCAGCGGATCGACGTTATACGCATGCACTAACACATCAGGTTGGGTTCATGCATCCCAACCTTGAAAAACCTAGCCGGACATGTTAAATTGACTAATGCATGAAATAATAACGTTGCATGTGTATGAATTCATGATAAAACTAAATCTAAACATGTAAATACGTATTATGAATGCGAAAACAAGTTGAATCTAATGGGAAAAGAAAGCATGCAAGAACAATAATAAGAAACAAGAATCTTGAATTAAAACTTGCAAAAACAAACCCGAAACAATGAATTCTTGAAGTAATTTATGCCCTTGATGTTCCTAGATGTTCCTCCCCTTTCTTTCTATCAAAAACTCTCTAAAAATAGCCCCAAAGGCTGGCCCTAGGTTAATGCCTACGTTTCCCACAAGTTTTGGGGTGTTTAAAACCTAATAGGAGACTTGGAGACCAATCCAAATGAAAGACAAAATTCGCGTGTCAGGTACAGCGAACCGGTTTGGAGGTACAGCGAACCGGTTCGCCCCTCCGAACCGGTTCGGGGTGGGGTTTGCATGTATTAGCCTGGACTTGCTCTCTACACTTAGACTTTTTCTGGATTTTCTCTTCTTTTCTTGGATTTTTCTTTAACTTCAACTGAGCATAACTTTTCAACCGTAGCTCGGATTTGGGTACCGTTTCTTCCAATGTTCTCGTTGTTCCGAGCTCTTCAACTTCCCAGTTGACTTCTTCTTCTGGATCGGGCTGCAAAATTACCGACATGCCCTTGAACTTGCCTTCTTAGCTTTTCTTGCACAGTCTTGTTTCCTCCTTTGCACTGCTTGCATAATTAACCTGTAAAACTAATAGGAGAAGCACGAAACACGCAATACTCGCCAAGAAGGTTAGAAGCATAAAAGTGAATCAAATCCATAAATGTTACATCATTCGGGTTCACAAAAGTACTGAAATTAGGGGGATAAATATACAATACTTATGCCCAATCACCTAGTCTAAAAGCACTTTAATTTTTCACTAGGGTTTTATTTATTTCATAGTAAGAAATAATTTAAAAATGTGCAATATTATTTTTTGAAAATTCTTTTCTAGGGATAAATACTCGAAAAACCTTTTCAAATAGGTTGTTTTGACAAAGAAGTAGATGGGAAAAAAAGGAAAGGTAAAATATTTCTCAAAATAGGGAGATGACGATCGATATACCCCTTGACCTGCCTACTGGCATACTAAAGAGGTCTAAATTAAGTTTCCAGCCATTATTGTACTCCTTCTGTACTTGGGTGTATTTGGGAATAGTCGTTAAAACAATAAGCTGGTAATCATTGTGTTTTATGAGTGGTTTTGAGTATAAAAAGGGGTTTTGATATGGAGTTTCACACCACACTTTACCTTCTTTCTTTCTTTTTGTTGCTCGAATTTTCTTGCTCCCTTGAGATGGCAGTTCCCATAACTAAAGTATTCGCAGCTTACCTTGAGGGTTTGGAGGCCTTATGCATTTACAACGTTAACCATAAGGCTTTTAACTTGCATTCAGTCACCCTATAGTGTAAACATTCCATGGATTGGAAACTCTGAGAAGTGGTACCCTGAGGACCATATTTTTCACTTTGTCCTAGACGAAGTGTGTTCGACCTACGATGATTTTTCTGTAATTTTGGGTGTTAACCCAAGTGTTGTTTTGGCTATTCCAGGCTAGTTATGTTCCCTGGGGTGCCTCTATCCAAGTTGTTTAATGTTTCCCCTTCGGTTGCCCGACCACTTGTGCATGGGGGAAGTATTATCCTCCCGGTGGTACTAAATTTGATGTGTCAAAGAGACTATGTCAATAACCATTTTTCTGGTACTGTTGCTTTAGGATTGACTACTAGGCTGCTCTTAGTAACTGGTGATATGACGGGAGACCCTCAGGTGGCCACGATTGTGCCGTGGATGTCTCATTATTTTAATCCGACTGTTGTCATATTGGCAAAGTTCTGAATGGCCTGGATGATTGGAAGGAAGGTCGGGATAACTTTTTTCCAGGCAGTCTCATGATGTTGTTCGTGTGGTTGTCTAAGAGACTTCGCCTAGTGGTTTTTCTCGAGTACCCTCTGACAGGTGTCCCTAAATTCTTTGCACGATCTTTTTACAGATTTGGCCCATCTGTGGAGGACTGGGTGAGCTGGTTGTGGAGCATGGGGATAGAAATCGTATCCAGACTTCCTTCTATTTTCCTTGGCGACTTTTATGTCAAGTAGTCTGGGAGAAGATTGTTCCTCATCATAGAAGAAAATTATTTCCTGTAGAGGATCTGAATGAATCTCTAAGAATGATTTTGAAACCTTTATAGCATCATCGCCGACCGTTTACATGTTCATCCCAATCCGTTGGGGAGCCTGGGTTTGTACCTAAGGACTATTTAAACTGGCTATGGAAGAAGGTGGTTATGAAGGTATATGCTGAGGAGACGGGGAAAAGGTGGCTTGTGATGTTTGACGCTCTAGAGGAAGGCATTGTGGTTTAATCCAAGCTGATCAAGGCGTATCATCACACAGAGCACATACGGAAGTGTAGTCAGGATTGGGATTCCTAAGGTAATCCAAGAGTTGGTAATGATTATGAGGCGAGTTTATCTGGAAATTAAAGTGGGTTTTATGGGAATATGGGGATAAGTTTGTCAATAGATGTGTTTATGTGTAAATAAAGTTATAGGGTTAGTAAAGTGTTTTTGTTGTTTTTTGATTCATATCACCGATACATCATGTAATCTTCGTGTTTAGTATTTAATAAAAGAATGGGTAATGTTTTTGACATATTTTGTTGTGCCTTTTAAGAATCTCTTTCTCTTGAATTATCAATATCGATCGCTAAGGCATATATTTCCCTTTTCTTCGTTTAAATGATGAGCGAGACTAATATTTAGGGCATAAGAAAAGAATATCATATGAAAGAGAAAGTACCGTGCTCAAAGTGTTTTATGGGCTGCCTGCGTACTTCTGCGGGGTTTAAAAATTACGAATTTTTATAATAGGTGATTTTGAGAGGATTAGGTCCCACGTGGTTCTGAGAAGAGAGTGGAGAGTTTTTTTAGAATAGAAGGTAGGTGATAAGAGTCGTAGCGCGATGAGAGACTACTAGGGTTAGAATTTCTTAAGACAATCAAAATTAACTCGACATGCCATCTCATCTCTCTTGAGGTCTGTGAGCATAGAGGTTCCACCTGAAAGAATTTTCTTTACGATGTAAGTCCCACTCCAATTATATTTGGATTTCCTTCTTGGATCCCAGATGGGTTCTATAATTTTATTAAGGGTAAGGTCTCCTTATTACACACCACAGTCTTTGACTTTTTTGTTAAATGTTAGCGCAATATGGTGATAGTATCCTTGTATATGATATATGGCTTTTATTCATCTTTCAACGAAGAGTACGAGTTCATCGTAACGATTTTTCTTCCTATCTAGCTAGTTGACATGACTTTCGAGCATAACTCCCATTTAGTGTATCTCAAGTTTGACAAGTATGACCACCTCCATGACTTATACTAGGGAGTAGGGGTTAGACCTAGTGGGTGTTTTGATAGAGGTGTAGTAGCCTCAGAGAGCATATGAGATTCGATCAGTCCAATCTCTATAACTTTCAATCATTTTGCTTATTATGGAATTGAGGGTTTTGTTAGAAGCTTCGACAGCCTTATTGGTTTACGATCGGTAGGAAGAGGACTTGTTCCTTTGAATTTCATACGCATCGACTAACTCTGGGCCTTCAGCTTCAAAATGGAGCATATTGTATGATACTACCTTGTAGGGAACTCCGTAGAGGCAAATGATGTTCTTTCTGATGAACTTGGATACTTTATTTGCATTTAATAATGCATATGACTCGTCTTTAACCCATTTGGTGAAATAATTAATGGCGATCAAGATGAAATCGTGCCCGTCTGAGGCCTTAGGAGTGACTTTACCAATTATGTCTATGTCTCAAGTTGAGAAGGGCCAACGTAAAGTCATATTGTACAAATCTCAGGGAGTCAAGTGATGAGGATTAGCAAAGTTTTGGAATTTGAGACATCTTTTGATATAACTAGTGCAGTCTTGAACTATGGTGGTCCATTAATATCCTTGGCTCGTAATCTTTTTGGCAACCATATGGTCTTTCATATTGGGTCCACATTACCCACTGAAGATTTTCCACATCACGCCCTTGACCCCAACCCTTCTATGCAATGCAAATTGGTTCCATCGAATTTTCTCTTGAAGAGTGCTTTGGCACAAATGATGTATTGAGTAGTCAGCTTATGAAGGGTCGCGGGGTCTTTCTTGTTAGCATCCTGAGGAGGCTCTAAATGTAATTATATCATAATCCAGATATGTTTGAATCTTCTTCTATTGTGAGCACTATGTGGTAGCAAGTCAA
This sequence comes from Sambucus nigra, assembly GCA_949130495.1. Classification (NCBI taxonomy): domain Eukaryota; kingdom Viridiplantae; phylum Streptophyta; class Magnoliopsida; order Dipsacales; family Adoxaceae; genus Sambucus; species Sambucus nigra. The sequence continues at coordinate 90,619,279 of OX422216.1, read as the reverse complement.
CATGCTAGAGGGAGTAATAATTTCCCCCTTTCTAGTCTAGAAATAGGCTAGGGTTGCCAATGCGTCGGCTAGGTTATTTCTTGAGAGAGGAAGATAGTGGAAAGCGACACCATCAAACTAGGAGGTAAGCTCTTTAAGGTGGGAATGGAAGGTTAAGAGTTTTACATCTTTAATTATCCACTTTTGAAGGATTTTCCCTAGGTAAAGAGTTTAATCTCCATAGACATCGATGCATCTAATTCCCTTCTCGAGGGATATCTTGAGACCTACGGTACATGCTTCATACGCAGTCATGTTAGTGGTGTAAGGGAAGTCTAACTTGATGGCGATGGGAATATGAGAATCATTGGGATCAATCAGGAGTATCCCAATATCGTATCCCTTCTTGTTAGCGTCCCTATTAAAAAATGTCTGATGTGGCCATTCGGTCGGGTTCCTCCAGCATGGGTTGGCCCTGAAATCGGGATGGGAGGGGGGAACAAACCCTTTGGAGGTAATCGTATCCCTCGCTTTCCCACCATGCACGTGCAGGTGATTCGAGGATATAGGGGTCCTCTTTCCTCCACTCTCTCTAGTATCCTCATGGACTGCCTCAGATATATAATCGATCCTCGTCTAAAAGGGGATAACATTAAGGAATAGAGTCTCCAGCCTATTTTGCTCAAAATAGGCAAAAGAAACGTAGACGCCTTGAGAGAATGGCATCAAGATCATATTAATGCATACGAAACCAAGTAAATAGAGGGTTCGAGGACTAAGTTACGAAAATGGAAGGTGTTAGGCTCCCATTCCTCCCTTTCGGTCTTTCATGGGTTATGTTAAGATTCTCCTTTTTTACAAAGCATGATGTGTGTGTACATGTGCATAATAAAAATAATGGGAAGGGGAAATAATCTGGCTGACGTGAGGAAAAAGATGGAGTGAAATCATCATAAGGAGTGTACCCAAGAATAATAAAAACATATGATGTAAAGTGTTCATCAAATCACGAGTCGCTATAGAAAAACGAGTGTGCATATCGGACGAGACACAAATACATAGGAGTTCACGACTCACAAAAATAAATACAATATAGTATAAAAGAAGAAAATGGAAAGAGAGACTTGAATCCCAAGATTAGCTCGGGACACCTACCTATCCCAAGGGGCATCAAAGTTTTACCTAGTTCGATATGTCATAGAGGTGAGGTTTAACTCATAAACCCAAATTTTAGACTCCTCTTTTTAATATTTTTATAGAAAGTGTGTCCAAGTATAAAAGTGTGAAAAAGTGAGGAAGTCTTACTTTGGGTGTTTACAAGTAATCCCTCTTTTTTGTTTTTTAGATTTTACGAAAAAGGGTTATGTGGATACTGATAAGAAAATTGGATATTAGTTGATGTGAGATAATAAAGTGAGACTAAAAAGATATCAAAATGGAAATAAGGTAAGTAAATAATGCTAAATGAATAAACTGGAAAAGAGCAGGAATAGACCCCTAGGAGACTTTTGCTACTGAATGTAGAAGGTATGTGGCTAATTTTGTAGTGCTACAAGGGTGGCAGAGTGGGGTGAGGTAAGTGACCAAGGGAGATAGGAAAGTGGACATAAGATAAATGTAGAGAATGCTGAAAAATAGGGTTTTTAGGGAATGACGACGCTCTGATTTCGAGAGAATATTTTTTACTACTGAGAAGGGCACCCCTAGGAGTGAGGTCATAGGCGCCTTAAATGGTTCCATTTAGTGTTTAGGGGGTGCCGATCATCATCGAATAGGTTTGGCCTATCGGCATAGTGCCTACCTTACTAGGTAAGGAAAGTACACCCTGCTAGTAGGCAAGGGGTGTGAGGTGCCTATAGGCAGTATGGAACGAACTTTTCAAAAAAATGGGCTTTAAATGCAAATCGTAAGTACGAATTACGCAAGTCCAAGACCATTAAAGAGGGGATTCAGATCCCTTTAAGAATCCATTGATACACTCTTATGTTCGGGAGTTGATCAAAGTCAAACGGGGCTCAGAAGCATCCGATGGTATTTGGACGGGATGTTTGGAGTAAAAAAGGTCGTTCGTGAGTATTATGTGTCCGATTCGTGCACATAAAGGACCATTAGAAAAGGGATTCAGATCCCTACTCTATTCCATTAAGCTTTGCTCAATTTGTATAGTTGACCAAGGTAGAACAGGGCTCGGGAGCACCCAATGGCCGCCTTTGTAAGTAAAAACGTTCGTTCGTGTGAACCGTGAGGCCGATTCGCAAATGGTATGACCCTTTGGAAATGGGATTTATATCCTTTTAAGGTTTCATTGAGTTTCACCCGGGTTAGAGAGTTTATCGGCATCAAATGGGGCTCGGGAGTGCTCGGTGGCCTCCAGATCAATTCTCAAAGTAAAAAGGATTATTCATGCGAATCATGAGGTCAATTCATGCTCTATATGGATCATTGGAAAGGGTATTCAGAGCCCTTTATGGTTTCATCAAGATTCCTCGAGTTGGAGATTTGATCGGAATAAAATGGGGCTCAGAAGCTCAAGGTGGCCATTATATTTGTACTCGAAGTGTTACTTAGGGTTTTCAGAGGGAGGAGGATCTTAGGGACCTAATATGGTACCAAGGGGGTATTAGGATGAGATGTCTACAAATCCCATAGACAGGCAATCTTGGAACAAGCAAAGGTCATCAAAATATAGACACCTCATCAATGTTTGAGAAAAGTGTTGAGGTCAATTCTGTGGACCTAAAGATTAAAATAATAAATTTCGTGATTCGGATTGAAGTGGTCGATTCAGAGGGTTGAGGTCTATTCTACGTACCTAAAGATTGGGATGACTAATTTCACTGGTCGGATTAAAGTGACCGATTCAGAGGGTCGAGGTCAATTCTGTGAACTTAAGGATTGAGATGACCAGTTCTGAGGGTTGACATTGATTCTGCGGACCTTAAGTTTGATGTGATCGATTCGGGGGGTCGAGGTTGATTCTACGGATCTAAGGATTGAGATGACCAATTCAGATGGTCAGGTTAAAGTGACCGATTCAGACGGCCGAGGTTGATTTTGTGGACCTAAGGATTGAGATGACTAATTCAGAGGGTCGAGGTTGATTTTGCGGACCTTAAGGTTAAAGTGATAAATCTAGAGAGTCGAGGTTGATATTGTAGACCTTAATATTAAGGTGAATATTAAGGTGACTGATTCAAAGGGTCGAGGTCGATTCTGCGAACCTATGGACTGAGATGACCAATTAACGGGTTTGATTAAAGTGATCAATTTATAAGGCCGATGTCGAATATGCAAACCTTAATATTTAAGTGATCGATTTAGAGGGTCGAGGTCAATTCTGCGGACCTAAGGATTGAAATTACCAATTCAATGGGTTGGATTGCAGTGACCGATTCAGAGGGTCGAGGTCGATTCTGCGGACCTAATAATTGAGATGACCAATTCAGTAAATTAAATTTAAATGAACAATTCATAGGGTCGAGGTCAATTCTGTGGACCTAAGGATGTTATTTACGGGAAGTTTTTCAAATTGTGGCTCCGCTAGGGAAAGCGTGGATTATTCTTATTCCCTCGGGAGTATGTTGGTGATAAGAGTAAGTGTCGACGATCCTTCTAGGTAAGTTTCAATGATACTGCTGCAGATTAACGAGGGCTTATAACTATCTTAACGCTTCACAATGGGTTTTTATTGGGGTAATTACATTCTTCACTTCGCGGGGATTTTTCGAGAATTTTTAGGGAAATTTTTGAATTTTTTCGACATTTTTGTAAGTAAATTTAGAGGGGACTACCAATAGGCAGGTCCCGGGAGGTGCCTATAGGCATACAACACAAACTCTTAGAATTCTCGGGGAAGGGGAAAGGTAAATAACGATTGTTGATGCACAAAACTAGACTATCTCTAATTATTTGATCACAGATAAATAAGTAAATAAAATACTTAAAATATTTTTAAAGTGGTTAGGCTCAAAGGGAAAAGTCTACGTCCAGTGGTGTATATTGCCTTGTGTTTGTTCAATTATATCTTGTTTCGTGTCGCCTGGCTATAGGGATTACAATGTATTTATAGCCCCTGAGGGTGTACCAGCAGTGGAATACTAAAGGATGGAATGACTTTATAAAATAGACATTTACATTTGTATAACTTTCAAAATGTAGACAACCAATGGCGCTTGATAACCCTTGTTGGTCGGTCTTCCTAGTGTTGGTTGGCATTCTGAACTTTTGGTCAACATTCTTGGATTCATTCTGGTCAATAGGCCTTCCAAACTAGGATTAATGCAATGATGGATAACATATGTCTATTTCTGATTGGTTCACATAATAGGATAATTTTTGGTATCAATAAAAGCCCCCAATGTTTCATACTTGAGGTTTTTATAAGAGTATGGAACATTTAGCTCTTAAAGTTGCTCGGGTAATAATTTCGAGTCTTGGTCGGCTACCGACTTCCCATACTTATAAAGTTAATGATTTGGTTATCGGCTCATGATGTGTATGGAATTTTTGTAATTATCCATAGTTTTAACTAATCATTTTTATGCAAATGTTTCTTTTCTGGTTTTAATCGCCAATAATTCAACCGACGCTTCCTTTAATCATTACCTTCACTAGTTTCGAGGCAACCTATAAGAGGCGGGATAAGCTACGATTGGTGTTACCTCAAAATCTTCTGAGTTTTTGCTGTTATTTCTTTGTGCTCCCTGTGCGATAGTTTTCCCGTTCTTTAGTTCTTGTTAAATCCTTAAATTCTTATAAGAATCTTTTCTCCTTCCTTTTTCTTTTCCTTCGAATATGGTTTAATCTGTAACCTCTTTAGAAGAACTCAGAAATGAATAGAATATCCCTTCGTGGGTAGAGTTAGAACTTCCTAATCTTCCCACTGATATTTTTTCTTTGCTTGAGGGTCATTGGTTACCTTCCATTTTCATTGCTGAGTGTGGGTTTACTTTCCCCCCAAACTCATTTTGTCTCGAATTTTGTCAGTACTTTGATGTCATTCCTGCTAGAATAGGCCCCAACACTTGGAGAGTGGTTAATGGGGTTTATAATCTAAACCAGCTTCATGGGACCCATATAGGGATCCCAAAAATTATGTTTTGTTACAACTGGGTCACAAGTGACACCACATATTATTTTTAAACTAGGGCTCTAAACAAATCTTTAGTTGTTAATCTTCCTAACTCCAATAGAGATTACTTTGATCATGGAGTAATTGTAAAAAATTGGCAACATGCTCCCATGACTCGAAATGCTGAGTATCCGGGGCCTAAATGCCCACCAAGTGGCAATGGGGTAGGTTGCATTTGTTTATTTATTTTTCCTTGCATATTTTTTGCTAATTGCTATACGGATGTATACTTTGTTAACTTTGATTGCAGTATATAGAAAAAGAAAGTGTCCCAAAGAGAGTGATATCAACCTTAGAGAGTTGAAGTTTATCTGGGGCATTCACCAAAAAATTAGGGAGGAGCATACCAGATCAACCTCATATTTGTTACAGTAGTGAAATACCATTACTTCTTTCGTTGCTCGCCCCACTGTTGCTATGTCTTCACCCCTGATTATTCTTGATCAAGATCCCATATCCACATCCTCAGTCACTGTATCTGGCAGTGGTGAACTTACTGTTGCTTCCCCCTCATCTCTAGATTCAGATTTACCTCTTGCTTCTGTCATGGGGAAGACAAAGTTTCCCAACATTTTGGGTGATATTGCTGCTACTGGTTCCTCGAAGCATGCTGCTGATGGGGAAAAGAACAAAAATGATGCTGGGAAGAATTCCCCACTTAATAACGAGATGAAAGACTTCTCAAGAGGCTAAAAAGAGGGACCCCTTATAGGTTGGCAGAAGGGTCTTCAGTCAACATCGACCAACAAGAGTTGGTTGATTTATCTGCTTCTGGCTCACTAGTGTCTCTTGTCCATGCCTTGGCCAGATAATTAATGAAGTATGGTATATTTCCCCACCATAGGGTTGTTGCTTCTTCTGAAATAACTGCTTAAAGCCTGGCTATAGTAAGTACTATCATCTCTTCTTATGCTTACTCATTTTTTTTGCTAATCTTTACACTAACTTGCCTTGTTTTCTTCCTGTAGTTCTTAGTCAATTTCAACAACATGTTAGAGAAGGATGATATTCTGCATTCTTCTTCAACTAAGGTTGAGGAGGCCTTTGATGAATTGAAGAAGTCATTGCATGACTCCCAATAAGGATTGGCTAATGAGTAGAAGAAGTGGGAGTTCAAAATAAAGGCTGATGAAGATAATGATGCTATTAATCGGGGGCAGTTGTTGATCTGCAGAAAGATTTGGATGCTGAAAAAGCCAATATTATTGCAAAGAAGGCGAAAAGAGCCAAGGCCAGGGAATCTTCCTTCAACAAAGGTTGGGATAAGGCCATTGGAGCTTCTTCTATGAAAATTGAATTTGTAAAGAAAAAATGCTTCAAGAATGGCTAGTCGGTAGCCTTAGTGAAGGTCGACACTCCCCAAGAATTTGAACTATTCCTCAGACATGATCGAGGATCTCCTCCAAACATGGATGAGGAAATTAAAGATGATCATGTATCAAGTGAATCCAATTTTATGTTGTAATCTAGCGATTAATGTAAGCGTCTGTAGTTGACTCCTCTGATCCTCCAACTGGTGGTAACCCTACCTTGCTTGCTCCTGTCTCCAATCATGCTGGGTCTACTTCAGATATGAAGAAGATGTAGACCAATTGCCTGAGAAACTTTTTATTTTATTTTCTTTTGCAATTGTAATTTTTCTTTTCTTCTATCCTGATGTACTTGTACTCAACAGTTTATCAATAAAAAGAACTTTTACTTTTTATTTGCCTGTGTTTTCTTCTTACTTCACATATTGTTGTTTATTGAAAACTTTTCTTGCTCTTAATAGTTCATGGATAAACTAGACCAATTCTCCACAACTGAAACTGGGATACTTCAGAGATGCAATGAACTCTTTAAAACTGGTCATCTGTCTTTGATCGAGGAAGAGCTATCCAAGTTGCTTGGGGAAGATGCCTCATATCAATCCAAGGAAGCCTACCTTCATTTAAAATGCCTCCTTGATCGGGTAGTAGCCAATAACGTGGCTTACTATGAAATGATTGAGGAACTGCAAGAGAGTCATAATGAATCCAAGGCCCTCTTGGATGCTAACTACGAACAAAAATATCAAGTTTTAAGTGAAGGGTGGGGTTTTGAGAAGATACTCGATAAATATGCTTCCCATTTCAGAAGATAGGAACTTTTGCTTAATCGTCAAGTGGAAAAAGCTAGGGCTATTGTTAAGTTATTGGAGGAGGAGAATAATAACCTTAGGGATAAATTGCATGCACTGAAGACTTCCTCTTCCACTGTTGTGCTACTGATGAAGGAGTTTCGTTCTTAGAGGCTAAAAATGCCAAGTTAAGGGAAGAAGTGGAGTCACTAAGAAAGACCAGATCTGCTTCATCTTCCCGAGCAAGAACTAAACCTAGCCGAGCTACAACAGATGAGGCAAGGATATAGCAGACTCTTATAAATCAAGTTGCTCATTTGAAATCCAAGAATCAATCCATCACTAAAATGTCCCAAAAGCTTCAAACACAATACGAGCAACTTGTTACTCAATCTACTCAGTTACAAGCCAAAGATGGGGTACTGAAGAAGTTATAACAACAAGTCGATAGGTTAACCTTCCAATTCCACAATAAGCCTAGGGAAATCTGGATGGAGGGGTACAATGAAGCTTTAGGGTATTTTGATGAGTGGTTTAAATAAGACCATAATAAAAGTTATAAATAGGGTTGGACCAATTGCTTGACAGTACTGGCGGTAAATCAAAATAGTCATTTATGAAAACGGTATTATCCTCGCTTATTGGACCTTGAATATCCTCGTGGCATATTAGTGTATACTACAATCGTATGGGCTTGAGAATATGGCTTCATCCATCTGGATGCCTCAATCAGTGCCAATGCCAACTTCTCCAGGCGTGGGTATCTGATTTTTGCTCCTCGAAAAGCTTTACTGGTGTAGTAGACTGGTTTTTGAACCCCATTTTCTTCTTAGATTAAGGCAAAACTTACAGCTGATTCAGAAACAACTAAGTACAAGTATAATATTTCCCCTAAAATTAGTCGGGAGAGTAGGGGAGGTGACCCCAAGTACTTTTTTAACTCCATAAAATCTTGTTCGCATTCGTCATTCCATTCGAAACTCTTTCTCAGTACTTCAAAGAATTGTAGGCACCTATTAGTAGCTCAGGACACAAATCTGTTCAGAGTTACTACACGCCCAGTTAGCCTTTGTACATCATTCTTGCAAGTAGGGGACCACATATCAATAAGTGCTTTGATTTTGTCTGGCTTTGCTTCAATTCCCCTTTGATTTATAATGTACCCGAAGAATATACCATCCTGCACTCCAAACACACACTTGGTCGGGTTCAGTCTCATCTAGTGTTTCTCCAGTTAGTCAAAAGTTTCTCTGAGGTCAACAATATGATCAAATTCCTTCTCGCGCTTTGTTAGCATATCATCCACATAAACTTCCACGTTTGTGCCAATTTACCCCTCAAAGACTTTATTCCCCAATCTCTGATAAATTGCACCTGCATTTTTCAAACCAAATGGCATAACATTATAACAGTAAGTTCCTCCGGGGGTAATGAAGGTTGTGCTCTCCTTGTCTACAGTCTTCATTTTGATCTGGTTATAACCAAAATAGGCATCCATATGAAACTGAGTAGTTCATGTCCCGATGTAGCGTCTACAAGCAGATCAATTCGTGGCAAAGGAAAATGATCCTTTGGGCATGCTTTGTTCAACTCTGTGAAGTCTACACACATTCTCCACTCATTATTCTTTTTCTTGACCATAACTACATTGGCCAACCAATCTGAATACTTTACTTCATTAATAAAAGAATCTCTTTGAAGCTTTTTAACTTCTACCTGTAGTGCTTGGTTCTTCTCGAGGCTGAACACTCTTCGCCTTTGCTTTACAGGCTTGGCCTCCTTGTTAACATTGAGTTCATGGCAAAGAAATTTAGGATCAATCCCTGGCATATCTTCATGACTCCATATGAAGATATGCTTTCTCTATCTAAGGATTTTCACTAGTTCCTGTTTAAGAACGAGATCCAATATTTTCCCTATCTGAGTGATGCATTCTAGTTTGTTATCGCTCAACACAATGCTTTATGTTGCCTCTACCATTTGGCCCTTTCCCAATTCCATTTTAGCCCTTGGATCTAAGGTTTCAACCTTAGATTCTTCATCAGGTTCCGAGGTGTCCACTTGGTAAATGGTGGTTTTATTCTTTATTTCTTCTAGAACTTCTTGCTCGGCAGATGATTAGTAGCATTCCCGAGCTACTTTTTGGTCACCCTTTACAATGTCTACCCCAAAGTTGGTCAGGAACTTTAGACATTAATGGACTGTACATGGTACGACTTTGAACTTCTATAATAGGACTCTTCTAATAATCATGTTATAGGCCGAATGAACATTTTTATACATTACAAAGAGATGTATCTTCTCTGTTCGGCTGGCTAGCCAAGTGCCGATCAACATCTCCACCTTAATTGTTCCCAGAGGGAAAACTTTCTCACCAGAAAACTATTAAAGGCTGTGGTAGGGCTCAATTGGCTGAGCTTAAAATCTAGACTTTCAAAGCAAGGATAGAACATAATATCTATCGAGCTACCATTATCAATTAGTGCTATGGAAATAGTGATATCCTGCTTCTTAACTTTGATTACTAGAGGATCATCATAAGGGTACAATACTTCTAAGAGATCATTTTTAGGGAAACCGATCACCAACTTATCTTTGTTGACCTTCCTCGATCGATCTTCTTCAGCTATATTGATTCTCTATGTATAGGAACAAGCTTGGGCCTCATTGAGGTAAGCCTTACTCTCTGTTGTATGATCTCCTCCTCCAACATATCCACTTGTAATCATTTGGCAATTAAAATAACCAAAGATAAGCATGAATACCTCACGTTCTGGTTACCTAGACTTCTTGGGTAGGTCGGGATCATCCTCTTGGTTACCTTCATGGGTCCTCTTTTTCTTGTCTCTGGGTTTACAAAGCTATTTTAACCTTTGTCAAGCTCCTTTGTTATTCTACCGTTCAACACACGGATTCAATTTGCCTCTTCGGATGACAGTTTTAATTTCATTTAATAGGGCGATATAATGATCTGTCGTGTGACCGTGGTCTCTATGAAATTCATAATATTTGGACTTATCCCTCTTGATAGGGGGATTCCTCAACTTATCAGGCCAAGGTACATCTTTCTTATGTTTAATTTCCTTGAAAATGTGGTGAATACCCATTGTTGATTGAGTGTAATTACTATACTTCTTGAGCCGGACTATAATCCCTTTTTGCTTCGATTCCCTATGTTCCTTGGAATCTTTGTGTTCTTTTTTGTTAGTTTTTCTTTCTCCTTTTGTCCCCGACCTTCGCTTAGCTGCCATTGCCTCCTCTGCATTCATGATCTTGGCTGCTTTTACCATTAACTTGATCATTGCCTTTGGGGGGATCTTTAACAAGCGTGTTGTACAGTTTCTCGGGGAGCAGTCCACTCATAAGAGCTATTATAGTAGTCTTCTCCTCATAATCCACAACCTCCAATTCCTCGTTGTTGAAATGAGTGGTATATTCTATAGCATTTTCTCCTTCCTTTTTGTCTCACACTGAGAACATGAGCTACCTTTTTTACTAATTTGGCCCAAAATCAATAGTTGCTAATGAATAGCTTGGCCAGCTGATTGAAGCTGAAAATTTGCCCCCGAGGAACGCTATTGTACCAAATTTAAACAGGACTAGTAATTGTTTCGGAGAATGCTCTGCACCTCATCTCATCAGGAATGGCATATATGTCACTTGTTGCCTGATATTTCTCGATATGAAGGATAAGGTCAGTCTTTCCATCATATTTGGGTGTAAACACGAGAGCTTTAAACTTTGAAGGTATGGGAAAATCCATAATAGCTTGTATGAAAGGATATCCTTTCACAAAGTTTCTTTGTAGAGGGTTCTTATCTTTAGCCATTTCTCCCAATCTATCCTCCAAGCACTGGATTGAGACCTTCCAAGCATTATTTCCAGCATCAAATTTTTGTGTTATAACTTTTTCATTCCTGTCAACTATCGGTACGAGCAGTTCGTCGGGTATCTGATCTAAATTTGGCTGAGCCTTCCCTTTGATCGGTTGGTCATCGAGTATTCCTCGGCAATGCCCTGGGAATATTTATATTCCCCCTGGGTCCCAAATGGTTAAAAGGAGATGCCCGACTAAGCCCTTCTAAGGCACTCAATCTTTTAGGAGTAAAAGACTGATCATCATAGGGCTCCGATGTTCTAAGAGAAGAACTTGCTCCTGGGAGATAAGAAGAATCTCTAGTAGTCCTGGATTGGCTATGCCTACTGCTTCTTAGAGGAGGAGGGGACATATTTCCACGAGCAATAAGGAAGGTGATCGGGCTTGCAAGGTCTGTGCTAGCTGCCTCATAGTATCTTGCATAACATCTTGTCCTCTGGTGAGACTGGCTAGAATTTTAGTCAAATCATTAGGAGTTGGTGCAACAGAAGGAATAGGCGAAATGCCATCGTTTCTGAGGCTTGATTCAGGAATATCATCCATTTGAATGAATGGATGGGTGAAAATGGTTAGAAACACATTCCCACAGACGATGCCTACAAGTTAGATGAGATTTTCATTTCCTACAAGTTTGATTTACTTTTTTCCAATAACGAAGCAGAATACGAGGCATTGGTATTAGGGTTGTCGGAGGCTCTTCAAAGGGGAATTCATTCACTCTTCATCAAGGGTGATTCGAACTTAGTGATCTAGCAGGTAAACGGAGAATATGCGTTGAAGCACATGAATTTGGCACCATACAGAACGATCATTCAGAGACTCCTCATCCAGTTCCATCAAACTAAGGTTAAGAGACATCCCAGAAGGATGAATCACCATCCAGATGCGTATGTAACTATTACTCAAAAAATGATCATGAGGAGCGATACAACTATCATCACAATCCAACGAAGATCAGCTCCTTCGGTAGTGCAATCAATGCTACCAATGGGGGAGGACGCGGACTGGAGGAGAGAGATTAAGAAACAGCTAGAGTCTGGCGAGAGGGCAATGGGGCTAAGAGAGTTGGTCCAATATTTTACAAACCAGGGAAATATCTACTTCAAAAACACAGGGGGGTGGTTATCAATATGTATTGGCCCAGAAGAAGCAGAGTGAAGGTTGAAGAAAACACATGAGGAGCACTGCGAAACAACTGAGGTACCTCTTTATAGGAGAATTGAAAGAGAAGGATATTTCTGGCCTAGAATGAAGCAGGACGCGGCGGAGCTACAACGGAGGTACGATAAGTGTCAGCTTTTCTTTGAGGCATTCGAATGTCATTTCATTGAAACCCAGGCCGACTGGAGGCAACCTTATATCGATTTCATCCAAGATGGAGTTATCCCAACAGAAAAAAATTGATGCAATGGGACTAAAATGAAGGGCCCCAAGGCTCTATATCCAGGGAGGGCAGCTCTACCGAAGAGGATACTTCAACAGACCACTGCGCTTCATCACGAAAGAAGAAGAAGTTGAGGTCCTCAAACAGGCGCACAATCCAGCTCACATATGAGGGGCCAAATTGTATGATCAGTTGATGTAGTTGGGGTGTTATTGGCCGACGATGGAAAAAGATTCTACTGAGATCGTTCGAAGATGTAAATCTTGCCAACTACATGGAAACATGATCCATGCCCCTTCGATGGACTCACACTCTCTGGCAATGCCTTACCCTTTTCACACTTGGGCATTTGACCTAGTGGGGGAAATACATCCTCCTTCGAGGGGGAGGATATGGATACTAGTTGCAACGGAGTGCTTTACAAAGTGGGCTGAGGCAATACCACTTAGAAGGGCAACGGCTGGAGTGGTGAGCAACTTTATTAAAGAATACATTATTTGTCATTTTGGGATCCCAAAGGTTATTCTCTCAGATAATGGGACGCACTTCGTCAACTCCAAAGTAACAATGCTCACGGACAAGTACTCCATTATTCACCATAATTCAACGGTGGCATATCCAAAGGGAAAAGGTCAAGCCGAGGAAACTAACAAAACATTGGTTAATATTCTGGCCAAGGTGATGGAGGACTTCCCAGGATCATGGGACGATAAGATACCAGCTATGTTATGGGCCTATCGAACAACCAAGAGGAAACCCACGGGGTACACTCCGTTCTCGCTTGTTTATGGGGCGGAGGCAATCCTTCTAGTGGAGCTAGAAGTTCCCTCTGCCCAATACACATTACGAAGCAATATGCTCCCTCAGAATAGACACGTGAAATTTGAAGCATTAGACGAACACAGAGATAATGCGATGCAACACTTTCAAATGTACATGAAACAGCTCTCTAGGGCATATGATAACCTGGTAAGGCCCAGGAAGTTTGTAGAGGGAGACCTCATTTTGAAAGCAGCAGTAAAGCACATCAAGGGGCTTCCTCTACCGAAGTTTGCAGCCAATTGGGAGGGACCTTTTGTTGTAAAAGAAGCTCATGACTCAGGCTATTGCTTAATTTCTAGAATGGAGGAAGACAAGCCATTTAAAATTAACAATAAATGGCTAAAGGTTTATCATGTGTAGACAATTAAGTTTGAACCATGATTATAAATAGCTGTTGTTATGAATATACAATTTTTAGTTATAGCTTGAACAGAATGAAAGAGCTACAGAAATATAGAAATTTATAAAGCAGTTGTAACACGCAGACGAATGGGAAAATATACATTTTTCATTCATTTGTAAACGATAGAGCATTACATAATTGGGAACTACTGCCCAAGAATTACATAGAAAGAAGAAAAAGGAAAAAATATATACAAGAGTTGACTAGCCTAAGAGGAACCATAGGTCAGAAGACGAGAAAAAATTTCCAGGAAGGCCTGAAGTAGCTGCAGCGCAAGACTGTTGGGCATTGATAGAAACCTCCAACTTCGTTTGTACTTGTGCACGTTCAATGAGGATTCTTTCTCGTTTTAGCTTGGCCAGGTGCAAATCTTCTTCGACATCATCTACCTCCTTATCAACTGCTCCTAGAAGGGGTGCTATTTCGTCCAACCTGGCTTCCTCAGCCCGTTGGTCCTGCTGATGCTTCTGCAATAATTCCCTCTGCCTGATCAGTTGCTGGCTCTTCAAAGTTTTCAAATATGATATAATCCAGTTAAAACGAAAACCATCACGACCCAACTCCTTCAAATATCCAAGAAATTAGTTAAGGAGTGGTCTGGTAACGGTCGCAGTAGGAGTGCTAGCAATTTCTGCAACAACGATAGCCATGCCTTGTAGCCTATAACTTATGACAGAGATGTTGGAACGTAAGAAATCCACCAAGAAGGTTTCAGGATGGTGATTAGAAAGTTGCTCGATCACTAGTCGATGAGTGGCAGGCACTTGGGAGAATGTTGAAGCACCACTAAGTAGAATGCATGAGGAGCCAAGTCCGACAGAGGAAGCTCGCACCCGGATTTACTCTCCGCTGCAGCACTGGTCGAGGAACCTTGGTCAGCATGGCCAAAATCTTCCGAGATGACAAGTTCCCGATGAGGTGAGCTAATAGGAGAAAGAACGGGTGGAGAGGTCTCTTGTGCAACTTGAGATAAGAAAAGTAATGAGTTTATGAAAAAAAATTATCGCGTGTTTTCATTGTTAAGTCACCGTTATAGGTGGAGTTTATGAAAAAAACTTAACAAGCGTTTTTGTTGTTAAGTCACCATTATAGGTGGATTTTATGAAAAAAAACTTAACAAGTGTTTTCGTTGTTAAGTCACCATTATAGGTGGAGTTTATGAAAAATCTTAAACAAGCGTTTTCGTTGTTAAGTCACCATTATAGGTGGAGTTTATGAAAAATCTTAAACAAGCGTTTTCGTTGTTAAGTCACCGTTATAGGTGGAGTTTATGAAAAATCTTAACAAGCATTTTCGTTGTTAAGTCACCATTATAGGTGGAATTTATGAAAAATCTTAACAAGCATTTACGTTGTTAAGTCACCGTTATAGGTGGAGTTTATGAAAACATCTTAACAAGCGTTTTCGTTGTTAAGTCACCGTTATAGGTGTAGTTTATGAAAAAATCTTAACAAGAGTTTTCGTTGTTAAGTCACCATTATAGGTGGAGTTTATGAAAAAAACTTAACAAGTGTTTTCGTTGTTAAGTCACCGTTGTAGGTGGAGTTTATGGAAAAAACTTAACAAGTGTTTTCGTTGTTAAGTCACCGTTATAGGGGAGTTTACGAAAAATCTTTGATAAAAATGCATAGAATTAAAGAAAATACCTCAGTCACGGCCGGGACAAGAACGGGAGTCACCATAGCAGCCATAGGGGCAGGAACCGTTGGGGCGGTATCATTACCTCAGAAGCCACAACGGGATCCCTGGTTGCAGAAGCCTCAACGACAGGCAAAACTCCCTCACCAACATAGGGGACCAATGCTAGCATGGGTTGCTCACTGGGAGAAGATGATGGGCTACCAAGTGAGGCCTCAACAGGGGTGGATGCAGAAAAACCACCGCCGGGGGCAGAAGCACCAACCTTGGCCTTATACGCGTGCAGACCTTCGAGAGAAGGTGGAGAAAGATTGGGAGAAAGCTGCAACATGAAGTTCAGTGTTAAAAAAAGAAAAGAGGAACAAGTACAGAAAAAACATAGAAGCCTCTAAATGTCACTTACCTCAGTTATGCTACGGAAAAGGGGAATTGTGGTCAGAGGTCTTGTTAGCTGCGCGGGAAGACAAATGTTGGCTAACAACGAGGACACTTCCACATAAGGCATCCCAAAATATCAAGGTTTAGCACGATAAATAAATAAAGGGATGAGGCTGACAGGACGTTATACCAAACAAACTATAGAGGAAATCATACCTCGGGCTCATTTTCTTCAGCCAGAACGATGGGCAGAAGAAGCACGAGTGGAGAGGATAAACCAGAAGGAATGGGGGAGTTGTCTCTGGTCATGAATAGACGCCCACGGAGTCAACAACATCACCACCTATGGCAAAATCTCTAGCACGTTGGGAGGATGAATGGAGGGAATAGGTAAGCCCCGTCATGGGCGAACGAGGAGAAGCCACATCGGGTGGCGAAGCACCGAAACGTCCTCCCACGAAAGGGCTCACGGGGGGGGGGGGGGGGGGTAAGGGGATTGGCACTATCTTCTTCAACCTCCTGCACCAAAGTTACCAAAATACATAAGCAAATGTACTTATTTTTTTCCTTAGGCAAATGGGAAATGATAATAGAACAAGTATACATACCTCAGATCTCACAGGCGAGGGGGTAGGAGATAATTGCACATCAGGAGTTTGTCTCCTCTGGGACTTGGTACCCAAAGTTTTCTTCCTCGTTCCTGATGCACTAGTGCCACTACCTCAAAAAACCTTTGAAGTCTTTATCCTCTTTGCCGTGGGCTCGGTGGGATCAACTTGGATTGTGGGGAAGGTTCCCGGTGGAGGAACAACTGGAACATGCCATTGGAACTCAACGTTCATGTGTGCCACCTTGGATTGAACTTTCCTTCTCAACTCCTCAGCTATCTCTGCAGGCATAGGAGGAGTAACGGAGGCAATGGGGAATGCCTCCTTAGGAGCTTGAGATTTAGTCTGGGACTTGGACTTGGAAGAAGTCCCACTCTTTTCCTTCTGCCCTGAAGGTCCATCGGTAGCAGCTTTGGTCGAAGGGGTAGCTTTCTTAGAGGCTGCAGCACTCTTGGGTTTGGGCGTAGTAGTAGAGACCATGGAACAAAGGGGAGGAAGCTAAGTGCGACATGCCTTAGGCGTCTTACTCAGAGGGAACTCAACCCCAAGGATGGAGTTGCCCTTTAAACCCAACTCCAACGCAGAAAAGGAAAGAAGTGAAGGGTACACTGGATCCCCCTCGATGAACTCTGTAATATCAGCCAATTATTTCGGCCAGTATCGTGTAGCGAATAGGGAGGACACATCCCCTTGCCTTTTGTTGCTGGGAATAGTTGCTCGCCCAACCATTACAGAACTTATTCCCCATGCAGTGGTAGATAAAAATAGGGAGAAGACCTCGCTAAAAAAAACCTTTGGGTTTGATGATTGAAAAATTGGGCGAGGAGCCCCCTGATCAAAACCAAATTGGCAGCTGCATCGATTTGGATTGTAGTGCTCAGTAGTATATCCCCACTCGGTATAAGAAGGCAGATACCCAGGGGAGAACAGCACAACCATGACCAGTGAAGGATCTTTAATATCTGCGCCTACCTCCACTAACCTGGCCTCATGTTGGAAAAAGTCACAGTTGTAAACAAAGATGTTCTCTTCGTAGGGTCTCATAACAAAGTCCTGAAAATGATCAATCACAGGGATCAACTCCTTTTGACTCAGTTTCTTTTGATAAATGTAGGAGCGTGGGGGAATAATTATTTCCCCAGAAGGAGGACGGTTAATCTTGGCCGCTACGGCAGGGAAACGAACATAGAGGAAGCTCGTCAGAAGGATATAGTTGGCAAAATTTGCCAAATTATAACGACCAAGTGATCGTTCATGTCGAAGAGGGTCCTACCGAGCCATGTATAGAGAGATCCCAAGGCGATTGCAGCCAAAGGAAGCTTAGTACCTCGGGCCAAGCGAAAGGATATGTTAATAAGGTCCCTTTGAGGATGATCGTTGGGTTTTCCTGGTAGAAGGAAATGGGAAAGAATAACAAGGATAAAAGCAGGGAGTTCCAACGATGTACCTTGACTAGGGGCACCTCCAGAAGAACTACCCTCAGCAGAATCCTTAAAGAAATAATTGATAAGTGGGGAGAAGATGGCTTTGTTCGACGAACCGGTGTAGCTTCGGCATATTCAGTCCAATTCCAAATGGTCAGCAGTCTCCTGGGCATCCAAAGCCTCATCAGTATAAGGCTCTTGTCCTGTTGCTTCAAGGCCCAGGAGCTCGCACACGTCTTCCAATGTCACGGTGAACTCGCCCCACGCAGCGATGAATGTATGTGTGGTAACGTTCCAGCGAGACACTAGAACAGGAAGGACAACATTATTCTTGGAAAGAGTAAACTCACCAAACCACTTAGCCCGTTGCAGCCCAATCTTGGTGAGCATTTCAGCATAGGAGTTCTGCATATGGGAGTTCCACGCAGCAAACTGAGCAGGAGAACCCTCGGGCACTTCAAACTCAATGTGGGACCACAGGAAGTCCCCTCGCTCCAAGAGAAATTGGAGAGTCCCCTCGGGAGGGAGAAAACCCCACTCAGTAGAAGCTTCGTCTTCATCACCCAACAATAGAGGGTTAAACTTAGAAGAAAAATAGACCCCCTTACAAGCACCAGTAAAATCATCACCTTGTCCAAAAATAGGTGATCGATGGTAAAAACTTAGTTGTTCCTGGCGGGAGACATCCAGGGTGATGGCAATGGTAGAGGCAGCAGGCGGAGCACTGGCGGCAGATATGGTGGGGTTGCTTGAGGACGCCATGGCAAGTAATGATACAGTAATAGAAAATCTTTGACCAAGAAGGGTTTGAGAACGAAAATGGAGAAACACGATCACAAGTGGTGGTATAGAAGGTAACAGAAGAAAGAAGTCAGGTAAGAGCAATAACAATGGAGTTCTCACAGACTCTCTCTCTAAAGTAAAATGGAAGCTTGAGGAAGACGAAGGCAAAGTAGAGAAAAGAAGGGTTAAGTGTTGGGATATGGCCGTTTGAAATTTTCTAAGTTTGGCGTTTAGATTTTCCCACAATCGCACATGCGCGGCCGCCTATAACCATTTCAAATGAACACGTGGCACTTCGGGAAGTACTTTGGCAGTTGAAAAGATAGCGCCACGTCATCAATGAAGTGACGCATGGGGAACAAAAAACATTGCCTTCCTAAACAAGTTTAAGTTTTGGCGCCAGTAGATTTTGTCAGGCATATCTAATAAACTTCTAATGAAGAAGATCCCACATGCTCAAACGTTTTTTGAACATAGCGAAGCACCACGGGGAAAAATTTCATTTACCAGGAGTCCAAACGAGTATTTGAGAAGGTTACTAGGCCTTTCGAGAGAATTTCAAATATTAAAGCTATTACAGTTGAGGATCAACACGAGGAAAAAGCGGCGATATCCCTTCGCCCCAGCCCCAATGAGAATGGCGCTTCGACTTAGATACATCGGGGATAATTTTACTTTTTTTGAAGAGATTATATCGCCTCGGTTCTAACGGGGGAAGGAAGGCCAAAATTTTTTCATGTAGAGAAGGTTCATCGGATTGAGAAGTTTTCGTGCAGGCATTTCCTGTTCCCAAAATAAATCCCTCCACGAAGGGGAAAATATAGAGGGGGCTTGGAGATAATCCTGAGATTAGGGATAATCCACCCATTGGAAACAGTGTTTGGGATTAAGACAGTGTGGCAGCTCAAGCGAGGCAGCTTGGCGTGGCAACTCATACTTTAGCTTACTGATTACTTAGTTATATTGTATCTTTGGTTTGTATTGGCTATGAGCTATAACGATTGTAATGATGTAACGAGAATCATGAACCTGTGTGAGGTAGAACGCTACTCGCGAAAGACCAGGCTTGGCAGGGCCTGGGAGAGCTTTTATGCTCTATCGAACAACCTCACTCTGGGAACTTTAGAGGGATTTGGTTTGGAGGATTGAGAAGTAAGGCACCGTTGGGGCTTGTCCTGATAATCTTAGATACACCTGGCAAAACACCGAAGGACCCTGACAGTGGAACCTCAGGCGGAGCAGCTTGGAGTTCCATCAGGCGTTGTGTCATGAACCAAACAACCCTCTACTTAATGTCACATCTACCGTAAGTGATGTCACTAGTCAGCTAAACAATGTCAGACATGCACTTGAGTAAACCACCGTGGTATTTGGGGCTGTCAGGCAGTTGGTGAGCAACCTCTGTAACAACAGCCCCCCCTGACACACAGTGATTAGGCAAAAGGCATGTCTTGGCATTTAATGTTTATGACGTGGAGACAACTAGTGCATCAGGCATTTAATGTTGTGACATAAAGTGTGAGGGATGTCTTTTATAGTCTTAAATGACTTAGTTGCCTCGGGGGTGGTGTGGGGGGATATTTAAGGACCCCAACCACCTTTGAGGAGGGCATGTTCTTTTGAGAATCAAGAAGTTATTGCTAGAGAGAGTTATTACAAACCAGAGAATTTCACCCACTCACCATTGTTATTAATCACGAAGCTTTTTATACTTGACAGAGAGAAAAAGGGTGTTTCGGGTTTGTTTCTACCTACATACTAAGGTGTATGTTGGATGCTTTCTTCCCTCTCCCTCTAGCTGAGCTACTTCTAAAATTCCATTACTACTTTTCTGAGTTATACACGAGAGATTTGTGAATTTAAAACGAGCTCCATCTTCATTAGTCTTGTGTCGGCATGTTCTATTACTAATCTAAAGTTTTGGGTTAATTAAAATATCATTACCATACTTAAAAGGGGTTAAGCCTCCATCTACATTCTAAAGTACCCTATTACAACAACTATACAACACAATTCTTTCAAATTTCAATTCAAACCCTAGTTTTTCAAGGCTAAATTACATCGGGTTGGGTTCACGCACACGCACCCTTAGAAATCTAGCCTAACGTGGTGCAATTAATTAAAAACATGAATCCTATGTTGCATGTAATTGAATCAATAAGAAAACTATCTCTAAGCATGTGTAGACAAATTGGAAACCCAAAAAATAAAGAAAACCTGTAAATAAATTAACTACAATATTAAGAAAGAAAGGAACAAACTTTATTTAAAGAAGACTTGTAATTCAAACAATAAAAGTACCTACTTGATGGAGAATTATTTTCTATGGTTCTAAGCTACTCTCCTACCTTCCTCTCTATGAAAAACTGTTAAAAACTATGTTTTCTAAGTCAATACAATGATACAACTACGTTTTTGAAGAGTTTGTTACATAATAGGACTCTTTGGACCTATCAGCATTAAGGGGAAAATTCGTGCATCAGGTACCTCAAACCGGTTCACATGTAGCCCGAACCAATTCGCCCCCCGAACCGGTTTCCAGTGTGGTTCGGGATCTTGCTGGTTTTGAGCCTCTTTTCTTCACTTCCAACACTTAGAATATTTTCCAATTTTTCTTCTTTTCTTCTATGGATTTTCTTCAACTTCAAGGGATCATAACTCTTTCACCATAGCTCGGATTTAGGTGCCATCTTTTCCAGTGTTATCCTTATTCCAATATTTTCAACTTTCTAGTTGGCCCCACCTTCGGAATTAGGCTATAAAATTACAAAAATGCCCTTGAACTTGCCTCCCTAACCTTTCTTTCACTGTTTCGATTTCTCTTTCGCACCGCTTGCATATTTTACCTGTAAAACACATAAGAGAAACAAAAACTATGAAATACTTGCCAACGAAGGTTAGTATCATACATACGAGTTAAATCCATAGCAATTACACTGCTGGGGTTCATAAAGGTAACGAAATTAAGGGGATAAAGATACAATATCTATGCCCTATCAAACCCCCCTAACTTAGAACTTTGCGCGTCCCGAGCAATGTAAAAGAAAAAGAATAACTTTACAACTCTTCTAAACACTTTATTAGGATAGAATACCTTTTTCACGGGCAAGCGATTGCTTTTTGCGTATGCAACAAACCTTTAAAACCCTAGGTTACCCTAGTAGGACGAATGTTGTATCGTGAGGGTTTCCAGTGAATATACCCACTAAATTCGTTATTAACTCATAGAAAGATCAAAACAATGAAAAATTGTACAATTTAAACCTTTCAAAAAATAGTCACTATAAATTCATATTCAAAAGAGTCTCAAGTTGTCGCGTGTGTGCAAAGCCAAAAATCGAACCGCTAATTTCCACTGATTGATCATTGCGTTACTTTCCAAAAACTCGCTTTGATTTCAAAATCTCACCGAATACACTCACAAGCGAATCACTGGGAAGTGTGGTTATTCTCTCGGTATACGTAATTTATAAGAGTAAATGTAATGAAACACAAGTTCATGCACACCATTATAAAAGACGAAATAATTTAGTGAAATGATCTCTTCATTGGATTACGATAATTGGAAAACGGGAAACATCTCCTCAAATTCACACCATTTAATCTCTCATATTATCTTTTTGTATCTTAGCTCTCCACAGAGTAGTCAATTTTGCAATTCGAACTCGGTAGGACTTTTCAGGTTAAAGGTGTATTGGGTATCGTGGAAATGGTTGGTAACTTCGGGATTGGAAAATTTTCTTATGATGTCCCTTAGTGATTTTTCAGGCATTTGCTCATTTTCTCTTCATTTTCTCTACTTGCTATTTCTGTTGAGCATTTTTCTACTATTTTTTTCTTTCCCGTTTTTATGCACTTTTCGGACTTAAATTCAGACTTTTTCCATTTTTCACAATTCCGGGCTATTTGGGTTATCAAACGAAAGGGAAAACTTATTCGGCTCAATTTGGGTTGCAAAAAGTGTAGTTTTTCACATCTTTTTATGGCTAATGTTTTTGGGTAACAAACTATGGCCTACTTCATTGTCCGAATTACTCATTAATTTACTATATACGTCTCGAGATTAATTTAATTTTTAGAGATTTGTAGCGCATTTTTTTTCAAGACAACATTCCATTTTCCATAACCGATCAAAACAAAGAATTGAGATCATCAATGGATTATTTAAAACGCTAAATTAGAACTATGACTTAACCATTAACTCGGATTGATTTAAAAACTCAAAAAGGTCGATAGGCTAAAAATCTCACCGGGTTTTGTTAATCTCCACACTTATTCGTTAAGTCGTCAATTTTTGCACAATTTCCATCATTGGTCAATCTCGGCTTAGTACAATTGAGATTTAACAGTTTGAGACTTCAAATAGAATAAAGGTGATATTTTTGAAAAATTTAAATTCCAATTTTTATTTATTTTGAAGAAAAATATTTTTGTTTTTTTTTTTAAATTTTCATTTTTTTTGGCATTTTAAAGATTTGTGAAGTTTTCGAAAGACACACTTATCACCCCCCTAACTTAGACTTTTGCATTGTCCTTAATCAAAAGGACTAAAATCTTAAGAAGAAAAAGAATAAGTGCGAAAAATAAAACAAGCAAATTACAAAATGCACCAAGACACTATATGACCCTCATACATGACTAAAAAATACAACAAAAATCACCCCATACGCGTCGGGGGTGCGACGACCTCTCATTTCTCTCCAAAATCAACCAACCCCTTGCACGGGATCCGTTGCTCTCCTAGTCTCTCCCCTATGCATATCATACACCAATAACCGGAATAAGTTGGGCCCTTGCCCATAAATAAAGGAAAGATTGGGAGACTCATCGTGATTAATCGAAAAAGGATCCTCATGATGCGTACTATGTGGGTCGGGCTCTAAGTCAGACGAGACTTGAGTCTTATCTTCAATTACCTCCGAGGACTCAAGTTGCATGGGTGGATGGTCATTGTGAAGAAACTCATCAATTTTATCTTTCAACTTGCTCTCTCCTAAATGAGTCCATGAGTCCAATAGAGATTGGACTTCGTCGTTAAGGCTCTCATCCACCTGCCCGAATTATCTCTCAAATTTTGCTAGGCCCAAATCCTATAGCTCTCTTTCTTGCTTTGTTTCCACATCCTTCCTTACTTTCTCCATTTCCAAATTATTAGGTGGTGTGGGTGGGTAGCAATCGAGGAGAAAAGTATCTATCGTGTCTCACCATTCTCTCTCCTCTAAGAACTCATACAAACCTCTCTCGATGCCCTCTAAATTGTCTCTCTCTCTCTCACTCAAGGGCTGACTCACACTCTTCATTTCATTTACTATGCATACCTCCCCTACCCTTCTCTCCTAGTTTCAACCGTCGCTCTCACTTGATGTAACAAGGCATACCCCTAACGGCTCTCGCGTGTGGGTCCTCCCATGCTCGTGTGCTGTCTCTAAACGATTCGTCTCTCGCTGTTCTCCTTCGTCACCCTCGTTTTTGATATTATTAAAATTATTTGTTTTGAGGGTCATGTTCCCAAATGTTAATTGCATTCTACCACTCCGAGTATTGATGAGTGCATTAGCCGTAGCTAAGAATGGGCGACCAAGGATAATGGGAACATGATTGCTCGATAGAATGGAGGGTTCCTTGTCCCAAATGACAAAATCCACCGGGAAGTAGAAAGTGTGTATTTGGACAATCACATCCTCAACGATTCCCCGAGGCTTCTTCACAGAACGATCCGTGAGCTGGAGAGCCATATTTGTGGGCTTAAGCGATCCCAAATCTAGTTTCTTATAGATGGAATAGGGTAGAATGTTAACATTCGCCCCAAAATCTATTAGCGCCCTTTTGATTCGGTTCTTTCCTATGATGCACAAGATGGTGGGCGCACCCGAATCTTTATACTTTAACAGAAGGTCACTCGATAAAATCGAACTGACATTCTGGTCCAAAAAGACGTTCATATTTACCTTTAGCTTGCGTTTCACCGTGATTAAGTCCTTAATGAACTTAGCGTGTGCGGGAATTTTCTGTATAGTCTCGAGAAAAGGTAAATTAATCTTTACTTGCTTGAGGACGTCCAAAACATCATCCCGAGAAGTCTCTTTGGAGTTAAGGACCAACTGTTGAGGGTATGGGGCATCGGTGGGGGGTTTCACCATGACCTTGGGTCCGTTAGTGTTATCTTTTTTATCACTCTCAATTAAAGGGGCATCTTCGACCTCTTTCGTGCCGAGCGAAACCTTCTTATTTTTAAGTATCGATTGTGGGGTAGGTGACAAGTCAACTACTCTCCCACTACGTATAGTGGTAATTGCTCTATATTGCTCAGGATGGTCATGGGGTGTGTAGCTAACACTAGTTTGACCTTGGAGAAATTTTTTACCCTGGGCAGGAAACTTGCCCTTCTCCTGGATACTCAATGATGATTGCATCTTTGAAATAATCGCATTTATGTCATTGATCATGAGCTCATGTCTAACAGTGGTTGCATTCTGGGCAGTGATGAATTGGTTTATCGTATCCTCGAGATTTCTCCGCGGTGGCATGATATATGGCCCTAGAGGTGGTGGTGCTTGCACATGTCCCTGCATGTGTGGTGCTATTTGAAAGTGTGATGGTGGGGTAGGGGCAACATGTGAATCTGGATTCATCGCGGCATTTTGTTGCCCATAGATAAAACTAGGATGGTTTTTCCCTGAAGGGTTGTAAGAATTCTCATGCGGTGCACCGAAATTACCCTTCAATCCTCCTACACAACTCATTTGCGCTTAAAGTATAACTTTGTAGGTGAGTATCGTCGAGCATTCCTCTGTTGAATGTCCCACCTCACAAATAGCACACACATTCTCAATGGGGTTCTCGATGGATCCAGTTGGTCTTCTTGCACATATCTCAAGTATTTCTCGCATTCCTTTCTCAAGTAAATCGAGTCGACTGGCCGTCATAGTATCCTTTTTTACGTGAAATAGGTCATCCACCGAGGGAGTGGTGGTCTCTTGGTGCATTCGATTATGAGCACTAGGGTCAGATGTATCCCATTCTTGGGTAGTCTCGGTGACATCCCTCAGGTGAAGCTCAGCATCGTTGGCGTCTACGTCGACAAAGGGACCATCACACATGGTTTCAACGAGTTGTTTGGAGTTTATATTCAGCCCATTATGGAGGAAGGAAATGAGTTGCAATTTATCAAACCCATGTTGAGGGAATGAAGTGATTAACTCATTAAAATGATCGTAACATCGATCAAATGACTCATTTTCTGATTGTCAGCAGGTTTGAATTTGAGCCTTGATGGAGTTCGTTCGATGCGGAAGAAGGAATTTCTTAAGGAATTTAGATATTAAGTCATTCCATGATGCAATCGAGTTTGGAGGTAAAGACCATAGCCATGCCTTAGCCTTGTCCTTTAGCGAGAATGGGAAGAGTTTGAGGCGTATCACATCTTTTGTGCAAGTTTGATCACTAAGGGTCTCGCACGCCTCCTCAAATTCCCGGATGTGGAGATAAGGCTTTTCTGATTCCATTCCATGGTAGTTGGGAAGTATCTGGATCATCCCATTCCAAAATAGAAATTGCCCTGCATTATACGGGAGTAAAATGTATCCTGGAGTGACTGTTTGCTCGGGATATAAGATTTCTCTCAATGGGCGGTACGGGACCCCTTCCTCACCTACGGCTACACTACCGTGTTGTGACATGGCTCTCTCACTTGACGACTCTGTTTCCTCACTTGGTATGCTCGGAGCGTGCTCTGTGGTGTGTCCTAAGAGGGATGTTGAAGTGTTGCTTGCAATTGAGCGTGGAGGTGTGGGAGGTGGAACCCATAATTACTGAACGTTTGGAGTGTGAGGGCTATCGGGGTCGTACTCAACTATCTAGTTTTCATGAATGCTGGTTGGAGTATTTTGGGGAGTTAGAGTGAGTTCAGATTTTTGCATGAACGGGATTTTAAGAGATGAAGTATCTTTTTGTGTTTTTTTTTTGAAAAAAAAAAATTAAAATTTTTTTTAGTCGAAGTTTTAAATTAACAGAATCTAACATACGTCTACCTAATTCCCCGGCAACGGTGCCATTTTGATCGAGGTGGAAATCAAGCGCCCGCTTAAATACACTAGTAGTTGTTATCGACTTCCAATCGCAAAACAAAAAGCTAAACTTTAACTACACTCTTGTGGAGTATAGTGGCTAGTCTGGGTATCGAATCCTGAGGGAACTAGGACGAGTGAACCTGATGACAAAGGTAAGACTGTTAACCTTAACTTGACTCTAAAAAGAAACAAAATTATGATTGAGATGGGAAATAACTAATTAACTAAATGCACACTAAATTGAACTACTGCATTAACTATGTGAGTAAAATTAACTAACTAAGAATGACTTAATAAGAATGAAGGAAAAAAAAACAGCTTGGGAATACAATCCCCCAAACCCTAGTAAATTTACCGTATAGAATGCTAGAATTTTGAATTAGAAATTTAATTGAACCCGGTCTTTAGTACTCCCAAGCCTTACATATATGAGGTCCCAGCCCGCATCATACATAATCAAAGGATGAGTAAAGCAGTGTCGCAATAGCTACACGCACATCACATCCTTAAACACCACGGTTATCTAGGGTCAATTGAGGTAAAAAGGTCTATGATGGTTGTGACAACTATACAACACGATTCATTCAAATTTCAATGAAACCCTAGTTTCTACATGGCTAAATTACATCGGGTTGGGTTCATGCACACCCACCCTTAGAAATTTAGCCTAACATGGTGCAATTAATTAAAAACATGAATCCTACGTTGCATGTAATTGAAACAATAAGAAAACTATCTCTAAGCATGTGTAAACAAATTGGAAACCTAGAAAATAAAGAAAGCCTGCAAATAAATTAACTACAAGATTAAGAAAGAAAGGAACAAACTTTATTTTTTTACACCTCCAAGTTATTTAATCTCTTGATTTTCCTCTCTAAAAGTCAATTTCGAGCCTATTTCCTTTACAAGATCTCAATGGTGGGTACTTCTAGAAATAACAACAATGACTGGGTGATTGTTGACGATTGGAAGGGCTTTGAATTGTGGGTTGTGATGCCACTTACGTTAGGCAACGAGAATGCGTATAATAGCTTTGATCCGATGGCTGATGAGAGGGCACTACTACAGAAGCCTGTGTATCACCGTTTTGCTAGGATTAAGCTTAATGGCTATATAAATGTTTGCCTTTTGGTTTTGTACCTTTTTCTTTTTATCTCTAGGATAATGAAGGGTTTTTTTCTTAATTTCTACGCAGGTTGACATAGCCTCTTTGAGCATTCGGTCCTGGGGAATGATCGGGATAAAGGAGGTTTAGTACCGTCTTCCTGAGGCTGTACAAAATATGGTAGGGTCTACCGAGTTTGGTACGTTGGCGGGGGCCTTGGATGAGACATTGCACTCTACGACGGTTTTATGTATGTTGGGAGAGAGGTGGATGGAAACAATCCACACATTTCATTTGGGAGTGGGGGCGATGATAGTTACTCCCTTGTATGTCTAGCATCTGACAAGGTTAGAGTGTGTTGGTCATCAGATTATGGTGGATCGAATTTTACAGGTTACGGAGGTGGTAGTGCGGGCTGCTTTAGGGGATATAGGAATAATCGTGTTGGGGAATTCTACCTGGATATCTGTGTTGAAAAAGACTCTAATTTCTATGCATATTGACGATATTGATGGGTGGTAGGTGAGACAGGCAACCCAATTATTCATTTTGCTTATGTTGGAGGGATTTGTGGTGGCAACGAGCGACCGACGTCGTCCATCTATGTTTTTTTTCACTTTGAGGATTATTTTAGACATCCATCTGTATGATTTGGGGAGGTTTACCTTGGAGTCCCTTTATGGTTATTTGGATGCTTTCAGTCGGTGTTGTCGACAGACATTTACAGGATCCACGTATATGTTGGAGGTAATCTTTAAAATCAATTTCTCCTTCTTTTCTTGCAGTCTTTTTGCTTTCTCTTTTCACTTTTGGAGTTACCTTTTGCAGACGTGGTTTTATGAGGTGATAGGGCCAAACGTGGGGTTAGTGTCCTTGAAGGCGAGAGAGCTGGGAGACTTCCGCAACATGTATACGTGGAGGAAGTCGAATAGGAGTTGGAACCAATCCCTTTCTCTGAAGGATGTGTAGGCCGCGTTCAGGGAGAAATCAGGTTAGGCTTTTGATCCTTGTCTCTTTTTGAGTTTTTAGAACTTTTTCTTCTGGGTAGATTACGGACTCTTTGCTGAGGAAACGGGTGACCTTCTACACCTGAAATCTATCTTTAAGGGTCGTAAGGGTTATGGGTATGCATGCACAGATGAGCAGGTTGTTGGTGCATGATTTTGGCTAAGTATGGTACCTTTAAGGGAGGGTTATGGAACATATCGTGGAGGGGGAGGTCCCACCATCGTCATCCCCTGAGGGCCTGAGACGGGTGAAGGAGATAACGGACAAGGCTAGCGCGATGGAGGGTGAGCCCCATAGGCATTACACATATATGACAGCGTATTTTGACTATCTGGACTTTGTGACAAGTTGGTTGATGTCGACATGCATATATGATGAAGAGAATATGCCTCCCCCTGAGGCGAGATCAAGGAGAGGTACCAACATACAAAAAACATCGGCCCATAATTCTGGAAGAGGTGCGACGACGGTAGCGGGGGAGGTTATGCTTCTTTATATTTCCATTCCCTCTTATCATATTTGGCTTAGCAACGGGGAAGTGGTTGAAAAAATTGTTTAGTAGATAAATAAAAAAATGTTATAGGTTGAGTAAACTCCGAATAAACTTTTTGAACAAAACTCTTTTCGAATAAAAACACAAGACGTGTTCAAAATTATTTTCTGAATATGTAGTCTAGATTTGGTAGTTGATTAACTTAGGTTTTAGAAATTGAAAGTAATTTACTAAGTCCAACATGCAGTACCAATCACAACAGAAATTAAGCACATTCAAAGTAAAGAACACAAGAATTTTAACGTGGTAAAACTCTTAATTAAGGGAAACATACATGGTGCCCTCTACGGCACAAACCAAAAATCCACTAAAATAAAGAATCATGTTACAACACTTAAGCAAGCACACAAATATCCTAAATATAAGTTCAGAGTTATACCTACATGAGCTATTCCACTCCAAAGGTTTTCAAACTTGAACTGATCTTTTCTGGTTGCTTCTTTGCCTTTTCCTTGATCTCCTTTTCCTTAACTTCTGATTCTAGCAACTATTTCAATATCCAAGTTTCTCAAACAGAAACACTGTGACTAAGTGTTCGTGTGTGAGAATGTGTTTGTGATGTGCAATAAATGCAAATTTATGCAACTCACCCTCTCAAATTATTTACACAGAAAAATTCCTATAAATCAAGAAGTTTTATATGACATGAAGAAACCGATTCAAATTATTTTGAGAAATGACTTCTTTTCAAAATTAGATCTGAAAAATAACCTTGCTTTTAAAACTATCCAAGGTCCTATGTGTTTCTTTTTATTTTTGTACACGTTTATTTAATAAATCGTGAAATATAAGATCAGAAACACAAACGCTATAGAGATCTGATGTAGCCTTGAAATTCAAAAGTTTCTTCTTCAAAATTTCTTGAAACAAAAAGGATCTAAAATAAACAAATCCAAAAGAGAATATTAAAGAAAATTAAGCATGTGATATTCTCTTGTAATAAAACTCAAGTTTCAATAGTGAAACTCAATATTCTCTTAGAGATAAGTTCTAAGAGAAACTAGGACTTGAAGAGGTCTTCAAATGTTTTGCAAACCCAACACCAAACTCACAGAAATCCTAAATGGATCTAACATTCAAGGTTTAGGTTTTCTGGTGTATGAAACTTTGAAGTTTATGGTGTTTGGGTGAAGGGAAAATACTTTAGAGGTTTGAGGTTTCGAAGATTAGGGTTTCTTCTCTCTCTCTCTCTCTCTCTCTCTCTCTCTCTCTCTCTCTCTTCTATCTATTTCTTTTCTCTCTCTTATCCCTTCTCTCTCTTCTCTCTACTATCCTTTTTTTCCTTTGTTTGGACAAAATCCAAAAGTCTCAAATGGCTGAGATTACATGGGTTTATATAGAAGCCAAGGAAGAATCTCTAACATCTGAGGCAATCCAAGGGCTGAGATTAACTTTAACCAGTTGACTCCCAATCTAACAATTTAATCTAAGCGGTGGAAATAACTAACGATGATTGGCTAAGACTGGTTACACATGGATTGCTAACAAACACATGAAGATCGTAGATAATGAGAATCCAAGGGATTAGAATGAATGTAAAGAATGTGTCTATGAGAAAACACAAAATTAACAACTCAAAAGAAAACACGTGTAAGATGGATAACGACTGAAAAATGCGTGTTTTGAAAATAATTACATTCTCCCCCTGAAGTCTCTAGGGCTTTGAGATCCTACCCAACACAAATTTTAAGGAATAAATCTATTTTGCATAATTCAACTTTTAGTCCCAATACTTTTAAAAACCAAATTTTAATAATTTCAAAAATGTTATAAGGAATTAAATTGATTTGTAAAAGTTGATTAAAATTCTTAAATCATCATATGCACATAGGAACTATAAAATATGTCGTGCAAGTGTCCTAAAGTGGTTATAAGATAGTATTAACTTCCCTTTAGGTGATCTTGAGGATTTCTTGGACTCGATTTTTTCATTCATGCTTGAACCTTTGAGAGATAGAGTAACTCATAAAAACTAACCTACTTTGTCTTAATATCCAAACTAGATGGAACTCTTATATATATAGACTCAAGTATGTCAATATATAGTGTGTTCTCAGTGGTATCGGTACCTCACCGCTCTTATGCGTCCATGGAAGGGTTGACTTTAAAGGAGGCTCTCCAGAGTGAGGTATAATCATTTCTTTCTTTTTTCCATTTCCTGCCTTCTTTTCTTCTTTACTGACTTGCTTTGATTTTGGTGCTTTTTTATCTTTTCTTGCATACTCTCCGTGTGTCGACCACCTAGCTGAGGGATATCAAGGATTGCAGTACGTCGATGTCGAACTGTGTGAGGAAGTCGGATAGTGTCTGCTTGGTTCTCCTAGCCACATCTGATGAGAGCTCCAGTTCTGGGAGTGGAGGATCCATAACTCGTCTCACGAAAAGCACGTCCGCCGAGGTGGTTAAAGGCGAGGGGTTTTAGGGTGATTTTGGGAAGGATTCGTGCTGCTTCTCGATATATCTTCTTTTCTTTTTTTGATTATACATGTAAGAGGATGTAATGATTCCAAACAAATTATACATGAGAAATGCATTTTTGGGTGTTATCTTGGTTTAATGACTTACTCTATATGATTTTTAATTTGATGCTGAGGTTTTTTACTATTTGCAAAGATGGAGATAAAATGAAAAAGGGACTCAAGGATTTATTTTTCATAGAATGATATGTATAAAAGTAGAAATAAGGAATTTTCAGAGGGATAGATCGAAGATTGATTTTTTCAAAGCAACTGTTTATTTTGAAAATGATATGTATAAAAGAGGAAAATGAACAATTTCTAAAGAAGGGGATGCCGATCGGCATACCCCTTAGCCTGCCTATCGACATAAGAGTCAAATTTAATTCACTTACTTAGCTTTGTTTGCACTTTCTGCATATTATAGGTATTTTTGGAGCAGGGAATCCGGTGGCATTTTTAATGATTTATTTCTTGTGGAGTTTTTTAGTATAAAAGGGGGCCTATAAAAGTGTTTTCATCACCACATTCCATTTTCTCTTTTTTGTAACTTTTTTCTTCTCTTCTACAAAAATCTCTTTTAGTGTTTGAAGCCTTTTCTGCTTATCTTGAAGGTTTAAAGGTCGTCTGCCTCTACAACGTTAATTATGATGCATTTGGTCTGTGTCATGTCTATATATGGCGTAATCATCCCATAGATTGGAACCTCTCGGAAGAAATGGTTCAGTTCGGGTACCCTGAAGATCATTTTTTTATTCAGCTTAGATGAGGTATATCCCACTTACGAGGAGTTATCTGTGATGGTAGGTGTCAGACTCAGTGTAGCGATAACTATATCAAATTTAACCCATTTTCCCCTTGTGTCTTCGACGGATTTGCTTCACATCCCCCTTTTAGCTGCTCAGCCACTGTTTCATGGAGGAAACATCATTGTCCCAGCAGTCATGAATTTTATATGTCGAAGTAATTTTACTGATAACGGCTTTGCTAGAATTGTATCCCTGGGTTTGACTACAAAGATTTTATTGGTGATGGGTGATCTGATGGCTGACCCTGAAGTGGTTGATAGCATTGCGGTTGTCCTACCACTGTAGTCTTGCTGCAGTGGTCTTAGAAGACAATTCAAATGGCCTAGTTTTCTAGAAGGAAGCTCGGGGTAGCTTTTTACCGGGGAGCCCTGTCATGTTGTTCATGTGGTTATCTGAGAAACTACCTGGCAAACCTTCATGTGTACCCTTTGTCGAGAATTCCAAAATTCTTTTTTAATCCTTTCTTCAGCTATGGCCTATTGATGGAGAACTAGATTAACTGGCTTATAGAGCATGGGGCCTAGTGCCATCACTGGTCTATGCCGTGGTGGGGGATTTGCGGCCCATTTGTAGTTAGGGGAATACCGATATATACAATTAATAGGTCTTCAATAAACATCATTCTACTTACCTTGGAGGCTTCTGCGCTAAGTAGGATACAAGTAGATTGTTCCTCCCTACATAACTAATTTCTTTCTAGTGGAGGGCTTGATCCAGTCCTTGATAATGATACTAGGTGCTTATGATAGTGCCGTCATTTGTCTATCCATCCGCCATAATCTGTTCAAGAGGTTGGGTTTATATATGAAGATTATTTGAAGTGGTCATGGAAATGGGTGATTGAGAAGATTCTGGTGGAGGAGACTAGACAAAGATGGCTAGTCATGTTTGACACCTTAGAAGAGAGTGTCCTGTTTTCATCAAATATCGTTAAGGCCTATCATCGCATGGAGCACATCCAGAGAAAAAATTAGGAGTGGGTTGCTTACAGGCCTCCAGCAGCTGGTAGTGACGATGAGGTGGGCCCATCTGGTAGTTAAGGATAAGGTTTTAAGAAGCTGGTGTAGGTTTGTATTTGTGGAAATTTTTATTTGGTTTCGCGTAGGTTTTTGGATCTTTTGTGAAGCTTGTTTAATGGTAGGGTATGTATGTTGTACGAAGGTTAAGAAGGGAATGGTTTGTTTGAATCCCGTCGCCGATACTTCATGTAATAGCCATATTCCTGATTAAAATAAAAGAAAGTGATTTTGACATATTTTATTGTGTATTTGATGAATTCGTATTTAAAATGTATATTCTAATCGCTAAGGCATACATAATCCTTTTTTGTTTAAAAAATGAGAGAGATCGTCATTCTCGGGGGAAGAAAGGAATAGCATTTTGTGAGAAATAAAGGACCGCACCCATGTGTGTTTTATGGGTTGCCTACGTACCTCTGTGTGTTTGAAATTATGTGAGCTTCTTCTTTAAATAGGGTGAATTGAGAGGATCAGATCCCATGTAGTTCTGAGTAGGGGAAGTAAAGAATTTTTTTTAGAATAGAATGGGGATAAGAATAATCGTATCATGAAGAGAGTTTGGATTAAGGGTTAAAATCTTTTAGACAGTCTAGGTTGACTGGACTCACCATTTCTTCTCCATCGAGATCTGTGAGCATAGCGGAGCCACATGACAGGATTTTCTTCATAATGAAGGCGCCACTCCAATTAGGTTTGAACTTTACTCTCGGATACCAACCAGGATCTACAATTTCTTTGAGGGAAAGATTTCCTTCTTAGACACCGCAATCTTTCACTTTTCTATTGAATAATGACGCAACCTGGCATTAGTACCCTTGCAAATAGTACAAAGCTTTTAAACTCTTTTCATCCAGGAGCAAGAGTTCGTCGTAGTGTCTCTAATGCCATTCTTCCTTATTGTCATTGCTTTCGAGCATAACATGCGTGGAAGGCACTTCTATTTCAACGGGAAGAACCGCCTCCACGTCGTATACTAGAGAATAGGGAGTAGCCCAAATGGGTGTTATGAGGGAGGTATGGACCAAAGGGCATACGGGATCCGATCAACCGCATATCTGTAGGTTTTAGTCATCTTGATGATGAAGGTCTTGAGGCTCTTATTTGCAGTTTTGATAGTGCTATTAGTTTATGGTCGGTATGAAGAGGACTTGTGTCTTTAAATTCCAAACTCATATACTAATTTTATGACCTTATCCTCAAATTGGAGTCCATTGTCTGACACTAACTCATGGGGAACTCTATAGCGGCAGATGATATTCTTTCTGATGAATTGGGCCACTTTCTTCGCATTCAGTACCATGTATGACTCGTTTTTGTCTAATTTTGTGAAGGAGTCAATGGTGACCAGGATGAATTCGTGCCCATTGGAAGCTTTTGGAGTGACCTTCCCTACGATATTTATGCCCCGCGTAGAGAAGGGGTAGGGAGAGGTCATGTCATACAATTCTCGATGAGGTGAGTGTTGAAGGTTTCCAAAATATTGGCATTTGAGTAATCTCCAAACATAAGCAATGCAGTCTTAAACCATGGTGGTCCAGTAGTACCCTTGATGGATGATCTTATTAGAAAGCATGTGACTGATCATGTGGAGCCCGCATTATCCAGTATGGATTTTATGCATTATTTTTTGTATTCCAGACCCTGCTCTGCAGTGCAAGTGGGTTCCATAGAAGTTTCTCCTAAAAAGCACTTTATCATAGATGATGTACTGGGTAGTTAGTTTTTGAAGGGTCACTCGATCTTTCTAGTCCGCATCTTGGGGATATTTACCATGTTTGAGAAGACACCAAATGTTGTTGTACCATAATCTTACCATGTATGCATCTTCTTCCATAACGAGCTCGTTGTGGTAGCAGTGGGTGGGTGTAGCTTGTTTCTAGGCCAGAATGGGGGATATCATTTTTCCCTTAGGCATGTCGAACATAGAGGCCAAGGTAGCTAATCCGTCGATTAGGTTATTTTTTTAGCAAGGAAGGTGATGGAAGGTGACATCTTTGAATTTGAAGGCAAGTTTTTCTAGATGGCATGGAAGGGTAAAAGCTTCTCATCCTTGACTTTCCATTTTCTAAGAATTTATATGATAATAAGGGTTAAGTCTCCACATATGTCCATGTTATTGATTCCTTTCTCCAGGGTGATCTTGAGTGCTACGATGTATACCTCATATTTTGTCATGTTGTTCGTGCGAAGAAAATCTAACGTTATGAAAAATGGTGGTGTGAAAGTCATCGGGAGTGATCAGGAGTATCCCAATACCATATCCTTTACTATTAGTATCTCCATTGAAGAACATATTCCACCTGAGGTCCTCCTGAGAAGTGCAGAGAATATCTTCATCTAGAAATTCGGAGACAAAACTCTGATTCCTTACATGGGATGGTCGACAAGATAATTAAAGATGGCCCTCCCATTCATATATTTTTACGTGACGTACACAATGTTGAACTCAACTAATAACATTAGCCAGCGGGCCATTCGTCTTAACAGAGTGGGTTTCTCCAGTAGATATTTTATGGGATTCATTTGGGGTACTAGTCTGATGGTGGATGCAAGCATGCAGTGTTTTAGTTTCTGCGTGACCCAGACCAAGGTGATAAATGCCTTCCCCAAGGCAGTGTAATTGACTTTGTACCCAACCATATTTTGACTGATGTAGTATATTCCTCTCTCCTTATGAGATTCCTCAATGTATTGGTCCAACAAAGCCTTTACTGCAGTATTAGTGAAAGTGAAGTACAAGAGGAGGGAGAGACCTAACTACGGAGGCATGAGCACCGAAGATCGGGTGAAGTATCTTTCGATCAGATCAAAGGCTTCTTGGCAAGACTCATTCCAAACTTTGGTTGAGTACTTCTAGAGAAGTTTGAAAAAGGGTTCACATATAGAGGTTAGTTGGCAGATGAATTGACTGATGTATTGTAGCTTACCTAAGGATCCTCACACTTCTTTCTCCGTCTGAGGTGGTGGAAACTCAAGTATAGCGTTTAGTTTGGTGAGGTCTATTTCAATCCATTTTTCACTAACCATGAACCCAAGGAGTTTTCCTTTCATGACACCGAAGACACATTATTGTGGGTTGAGTCACATCTGGCACTGCCGTAGTCGCTCGAAGAATTTCCTCAGGGTAGGAATGTGACCTTCCCGAGTCTTGGACTTGATAATCATGTCATTGACATAGACTTTGACTTCCTTATGGATAAGATCATGAAGGATAGTTCTCATAACCCTTTGGTAGGTAGCCCCGGCATTCTTGAGATTAAATAACATGACTGTGTAGTAAATGATACCCTATAGGGTAATTAAGGCAGCCTTTTCTAGGTAGAGAGAGTGCATTTTAATCTAGTTGTAATCGGAAAAACCATCAACAAATGATTTTAGGGCATGGTTAATCATGTTGTCAACGATCATGTCGATATTGGGCAAGGGGTAATCATTTTTTTGGGATGCCTTGTTCAGATCTCGATAGTCGGAGCACATACAGACATTCCCTCCTGATTTCGGTACGTGGATGATGTTTTAAAGACACGTAGGTTATTCGACTACACGAATGAAGCCTATGTCTAGTTATTTTACCATTTCTTCTCTAACCTTGAGGGGCCATTCTGTTCGAAGTTTCCTCAATTTTTGCTTAATGGGCTTGCTTTCTGGGAATGTGGGGATCTCGTGCTAGTTATGTCTAGATCAATATCGGGCATGTCGTCGTAGGACAATGTGAATACCTTTAGAAACTTTTTTCAGAAACTCTTCGAATTATGCCTACTCATTCTCATCGAGGGTGGACCGTATCCTAATCTCACGTAGATGGCTACTAGATCCAAGATTAGTAACAACAGTCTCATCGTCATTTTATGTTAATTTTTTTCATTATTGAGATCAGTTAAGAATTGTTCATTTACAAAATCATCATCGTCAAAGGTTTGATTAGATTTATGATAATTCATGTAAGGCACAACAAGATACTCAAACTTCTCGTTTATTTCATTTATAAGAAATACGCCATTGAGGACCTCATCAAAAGAGGCGTTATTTATAATGATATCAGAAACATGAAAAATAGTAACGAACTCAGGGGTATCTTCGAGAGAATAGATAGCAGGATTTAGATTAGCTTGAGCAGGTTGGATAGGAATGGCATGCCCATTAAGGAGGGGTGTTTTAGCAGTGACGATCTTTGTAGACGGGTTAGGCAGTGCAAACTCTTGGAAAAATATATAGAGACTCATCCCCACTGTGTTTAGGTTGCATGACTCCTTGGTATCACTGTCCTCAGGGTTTTCAGTACTTTTTATGACTTTATTAGTAAGAGGTTACACCTTATGTTTCTGCTCCTCATCCAAAGTGTTTTCATCTTTGAAGAAGATTTCTAGCCCCGATTTCATCGTCTTATCAATGGGGTCATACCATGGCTTAGGGAACCCGCAGAAGGGGAAATACTTGCCCTCTGGACCGTCATTTGAACTCTCAAAATCATCACCCCAGCCCATAGCGACGATATCGTCTTTCTAAGAGTAGTTAATGCATTTAACCACCTCCATAGCTTGATCACATAAATCTTCACACTCATCGGGGAAGTGAAGAAATGAAGGGACCAGATTCTTCTGAAGATTCAGAATTGTTAGCAACTTAGGGATGCTACATATCTCTC
Organism: Sambucus nigra; assembly: GCA_949130495.1. Classification (NCBI taxonomy): domain Eukaryota; kingdom Viridiplantae; phylum Streptophyta; class Magnoliopsida; order Dipsacales; family Adoxaceae; genus Sambucus; species Sambucus nigra. The sequence continues at coordinate 90,581,090 of OX422216.1, read as the reverse complement.
CTTTCTGGAAAAACATGCCTGACATGGTTCGTACGATGTCGTCAAAGTTGATATTTTATGTGGGCATAATCCATTCATCTGATTTTCAAGCCCCCTTTCGGGTTTCCATAAACAATTCTTTGAACCTTTCACAATCGATAGTTATTCTGTGGGAAATTTTAGTCGAAACCTACGAAGTTGGTCCAGAACTGCAGGTAATTACATGCTTCCCTCTGATCGGGTATGCATGGTAATGTAGGCTTGGGTGAGGAATGACAGAGCTTGATCGACGAACCTTATGATATGTAAGAGAAAGGATGGGAAAACCTTGAGGGGTTTAGGTGAGTTATTAGGTATGTTGGGTATTTTGACAGGTATGATTTGGGTAAAGGGGTCAAACTCTGGGTTTCTTTTTAGGAAGATGGCTTTCACCCCAGTTCCATGTGTTGGTAGGGGGTTAAGAGTGGTGTTGGATTTAGTATTAGCTGATGGAGCGATAATGCCCTGGTCTATGAGACCTTGGATCATATTTTTAAGGTGGAAGCACTGGTTAGTGGTGTGTCCTGCAATCTGGTGAAAATCACAGTGAGCGTCGTGTTTGAAGTTATTGGGAAAGGGATTTGGAAATGGTCGGTGTTTCAATAGCTTGATGAGTTTTTGGGTCAGCGGGTATGGATAGACTTTTGACAAGGGAGTGTGGAGTTCAGTATACTCTTTTCTGGCAGGGTTAGGATTATTTTTCAGGTGCTGAGGTAGTGGTAGGTTAGGATATGTTGTTAATTGTCAAGACTGAAGTATTGGTTGTCTTATCATACTTCTTTAGTGAAAATTTCCAGGTTAGGCTTTTCGATGAAAATTCCACCGTGTGAGTAGCAACCCATTCTTTCATCTCCACACTAGCCTCCCGAAGGACTCTGGAGTGTGGATAGTATTAACCTCCCATCGATGTTCGGATATGGGGTGAGAAGTTTTTCTTAACTATACTCACTTGCTCTTTTTTTGATGTCCTGCTGGTCATGGTGTCGTCTTTCTCTCTCTATATTTCGATGAAACAACTGACTAACTCTCCCTAATTCTACTTGAATATCACTAAGTCTCTACTTTTAACTTTAAATTCTTATTTGCATTTGTACTGTGACATGAATTCTCTGGCCATATCCTCCCAACTACAAATTCTGGATTCCTCTAGGGATAAGAACCATCTGAGGGAACTTTATTTCAGGGTTTGCTAAAATTTTTGGAAGATTATCGCTTTTGAAGCCCCGGGGAGGGTCATGACTCGGTGATAGCTGTGTAGATGCACAATCAGAGGCCCGCTGCCTCCAAATTTCTTAATGTCTGACATTTTGAATTTCTCTAGTAGCCTAGCTTTAGGATAGGGGATATGTGAGTATATTCTATGTAATTCCCTGAGATCTTGGCCTGGTCAAATTTTTTTAATAGAAGCTTTAGGTCTTCCTTGACTTTGTTTAGTTCTTCTTCCATATGATCCACGGGCACCGACAGATTAGCCCTTAGCCGGGTAAGATTCGAAATTAGTAGCTAAGATGGTGGTAACCCATTTGCAAGTGGGGCACCCAGGACATACTAATACTCTTCTGGAACCTAAAGTGGTTCAGGAGGAAATGATCCCATGGCACATGGAAAGAGAATTTCGGGTTCATGAGCCTCAGGAGTTTGGACTTGATGTAGTTTCCTCTCTTGAACTTCAGCTTGTAGGTCATCAATCTTAGCACTGAGATAAGCTTGGAGGGTCATCAACTCTGGTTAAACATTTGGGGTCTAGTCCACGTTCTCCATGAATAACTTATGGAGGTAGGTCTCAAACTCGATGGATGCAGCAGAAGAAGCAGTGGAGCTTCAAAGTGGTTTGACAGAAGACTGGAGACAACCGGGAGCTAGGTGAAAATCTAGGTATGCGATCAACATGAGAGGAAAAATGATTTTGGTTTATTTTTTAGAGAAAGAAGAATATTTTTGGTATTTTTATTTTGAGAAATGAAAGGAAATGTTTTTGGTATATTTTTAAAGTAAAGAAAAGGAAAAATGCTCATCATGGTTATTATTATTAGGTTCCATTTGTATTATGATTACCTAAAATGTAGTAAAAATGTCAAACGAGACCCGAGCCTGGGAAAAACATAGGGTGTAAGATGGAAGAGACGATTTGACTTCTTTTAAGGCTCACAGACTAGATATTGTTTTAAAAATGGGAGAAAAATTATGAAAATTCGGGTGGTATGGCGACCCAGAATTTTGGTAAAGTTTCACATTGTAACCGGCAAACTAGATATGAGTGTCCTAGGGAAGACACCTATATGAGGTTGATGAATTTAGTGCATTAGTAGAATGGGTCCCCCTTTGGCATGACCTCCACGATACACCTCTTGCCTATAGGGGAAAACATTCACCCATACGTGTCGACAAGCCATTTGATATGCCTGAGTATACATGAATTGCCTCACAATATACCTCATAGGGATGGTATGTGTGAGAGAGAATTCAATATACTTGACGTACGTTAATGAGCTCCCTGTGATATACCTCCCATCGTGAGTTAGATCAAGAAACACGATGCGGGAGGAACCGTTCGATATATATCGAAGGTATGAGGCCAATGGAAGGTGAGAATAATATCTCTTAGGTTTACTGCACCCGCAGCACTGGCACCCATCACAAAGTGACCCGTGAGTATGGGACAAAGTTTTGGTCAATATTTCCAAGATCAGGTGATGTGGTGTGCAAAAATGCTTAAGTCTTGATTAATATCTTATGGAGAATTTTCATATGCTAAGTAAAAGGAGTACTACCACTATGAGGGAGAATACACAAGTAGCTTGAGATAAAAGGGATGATTATGGAAAATAAATCTAGCAAGTATATGCATGGAGACTATAAAAAGCATGGTGATAGAATGAACATGTGAATATACAAGTGAGGAATATATGTAAAATGAGAGTGTGGCATGAGAATAGTGTGCGTGAAAAAGAATTTGCATATATACAAGTGAAAGAAACGTGGAAGTGCGTGTTAGTGATACTAATCATGGATAATCTATAAGTGGTGTGTAAAATATGTGTATTTGAGCATGGAGATATATACAAGAGAAAAAAAAGTGAGGGTGTATGCTAGTGAAGTTAAGCTTGGGTAATCTACAAGTGGTGTGTGAAGCATCTAGGAGTGAGACTATATATGAGTGTGAGTGTGTGAAATGAGCATGGAGAATATATACAAGTGAGTATAGGGTGTAATATGTTGAATATGTCTAAGTGGGTAAAAAGTGAAGTATGTGAAAAGAAGGAGATATATACATGTGAAAAAAAGAGCATGGTAAGGATAATCATCATGATAGAATGAGATATATATACAATATGTAAGCACAAACGTAAGGAGAACATATAAATCAAGGCACATGTACACATAGAGAAATGTAGGAGATCAAATAAACAACACCCATGTTAAAATAGAGTCTAGTCCTCTAAAAAGTCCCCAACGGAGTAGCCACTATGGTCATCTGGGTTAGATTCCTTCGACGCGGGCAGACTTTAAAATCGGGATGGGATTGTCTCCCTTTCTTCCACAGCATACGCGTGCGGGTTGAGGATATGGGGATCCTCTTTCTGCCACTCGTGCTGGTATCTTCGTCGGCTGCCTCGAATATAAAATCGATCATCATCAAAAGGAGATAACACGAAGGAATGGAGTCGCCAGCCTATTTTTCTCAAAATAGGAAAAAGAATTGTAGTTTCTGTAATACCCCGTAATTTTATTGATATTTATTTAAGGGATTAATTAAATTAAATGAGAATTAATTGGAAATTAATCCGGGTATAAATACTAACGGGATGTGAGTTGGTATTTGATTATGATGGTAAAACTTATTTTTTCCGAGTATGTATCGTATACATGAATATTGATGAGATTTAAATTAATTTGGGAAATTCAGTTGAGACGCACGTGTCAGTCGCGTCAGGAACGTAATTAATTGAATTAAAAAGTGAATTTTATTTTTATCGACCGAATGGTCATTTCGAGTGCGTCAACAAATCCGGAAGGATCGAAATAGTCGTAAAACACTAGCCGGGGGTTTAGTTTGGGTCCTGGGGCATTTTTAGGTCAAACCGGTAACTTAAAAGGGTATTTTGGTAATTTTAAAACTATGGGAATTAAAATCCACGAAAATTAGAGTTAATATTTATTATTCTAAAGGGGCCACTAAGGCCATTACCAGCAAAAAATTTTAGAAGAGGGCTACGGGAGTTAGAGAGGAGTTACCATAGGGTTCCAAACCTAAAACACTCACCACCATCAAATTGGAGAGGATTTGTGACTGATTAAAGGAGAGAATCAACCTCGAATCATCAACAACACATCTGGAAAACGAATCTAAGGCAAGTGATTTGTTATTTTTAGTGCACTGAATATGTCTTCCATGTTCAGTGTAGGAATTATCTTATATTGAAATTTTTGAAGAAAACCCATGAAATTGTTGGAGAAACTTTGAATTTGGGTTAGGATTTGCATGTAGAATGATGATGGACTGATTTAATATTCGAAGATTTATATATGATGATTTAAAAAAATGGATTAATGATGAGTAATTGGGCATAAGAAAATTATGAGTTCATGTTAATAGGGTTTGGGAAATAATTGGAGATTTATATAAATTCCTTGATGATTTGTAAGATTTGACCCCTAAAATATGTTAAGGGATGATCTAGGATGATTAGAAATGGTTTAAAAACGTTAGAACATAAATTGGATGGTCTTAGGGTGGATTTAGAGAAGAGAAGAATTGAGAAAAACGGACTTGGGAATTTCTGGGCTGAAACTGCCATCTCGTTGGAAAACCTGCCCAGGTCCTTCGAACGACCTCGTTCGAACGAACTTCTAACGAGATGACAGTATCACTTTTAACGAGTTGGTAGTTCGTTCGAAGCCTTTCGTTCGAACGACACTCGTTCGAACGAGTTGACAGAATGGCCTTTTTGGCCTGAATTTATTTCTAGTATCTCATAGACTTATTTAAATGGTGAGATAACCTTCCCTTATTAACTAATGGGTATAGTTGGGAAGTTGGGGTACATTGAAGAGTAAAACTTAGAATCTTGTAGTAAACCAGATGACATTTGTGGATTGGGAAGCGAATAACTAATCACGACGTGAGAAGAGTTAATAATTTAAATACATATAAACCGGGAACTTGAGAGTTGTATAACACTAAATGTTGGTATAAGAATGAGAAGTATACCATTAATCAAATATTGTGATATCTAAGATGTGTGAATGCTTAGTGTATATAATTATCTGTGTATAACATACCTACCGTACTTGCTATCATGGGAGGTCGGCGTTCGATCAGGGCCATCTAATCTTGTGTGCCTACGGGGGGATTTAGATTGGTACCTCGAGGACATAGATCAGAGAAGGACTTATTGAGAAGTTAATAAGTCTGCTGATCATGGGAGCGTAGTTATGTGCATGACCCATGTGATATGAATTATGTTCGCCTCCATTATTTGTGGTTGTTGTTTAATGAAACGATTCCTGAGAGATTCAGAATACGTGGTCCTTATGCACGTGATGTACCGGGATTGGATAGCAGAGTATGTGTGCACCGCAGCTTAGTCTCGGAGTACTAGTATTGTATATTTATGATGAGAATAATATACGATTAATTGAAATGAATTGTCATGAATAGATATGTGAGTATTAATAATAGCAATAGTTTATAAAGTAAAAATGGAAGAGCTCAAGTAATTAGTAGTACTAATATGGGAAACTGCGTAGCAAGTTATAACACTTTGTTAACTAAAAGTTGTTGATAATTGAATTGGGTATTGTATAGAAATGTTAGGTTTTAGTATCGGACTAGTTAGATATGGGAACAACTAGAATGGGTACGGGTACGATAGGAGTGCACAATTAGTTGAGAGGTGAGGAACTCATGTGAGTGCACACACACTATCATGTACTTTGTATTCACTGTTTAATGATATTAAACACTTGCAAAATTTTTAAATTATTTTCACAATCGGGCACTGACCCGTTTGCTTTGAAATCTATTTTTTTTTGTAAAAACCCTTTAGGTACCCAGCCACAAGGACACCATGCATAGGAGTTCTATTCAGGTGACATGCTGTAGCTGCTGTGGAAGTTACAGGACCTTGACAGTAGACGCCTCCATTTCTGATCTTGACTCCATTATCAGATTTTCTCATTTGTTGGGAATGTCGCCCCATTCCTTTAGAGACATCTTACTTTTCAGTTATTTCAGACTTTGGGTTATAATTAATTTAGTGATGCAGACTTGGTATTTATTTATTTCAGTATTTGGACTGTTGTGAGGAGTATCCCTCCAGACTCAATATTATATTTGATGGATATTCTATTGTGACTATGTTGTGGTAGTTATGTTAGCATTTCATAATTTACTTATTGTATGTTAATCGGATTTAATTAAAATTGACAACTCACTTTTTAAATATTAGGTGGCTAGAAATTGTTAAAACGTTTTCGACAGTGATGCTACGAACTGAACCAACTTGGCATTTTGTATTAATTTAATAAAGGTGTAGCTACCCGATATTTAATTAGTTGGGGTGTCACAGTTTCCTTTAGAGAATGGCATGAAGGTAATATTTATGCATATGAAACCAAGTACATAAAGGGTTTGGGGGTTCAGTTACGGAATGAGAATGAGTTAGGCACCCATTCCTCCCTTTCGATCTCTCATCAGCTATGTTAATATTCTCATTTTCTCTAAAGCGTGAAGTTTGTGTACATGTATGTAATATAAATAGTGGGAGAACGAAATCATTCGACTCGCGTCATGGAAAAGACAGAGCGGAATCATCCTAAGGATTGTACCCAAAAATAACATAAACATATGATGTGAGTGTTCGTGGAATCACGAGTCGCTATAGAAAGAAGAGTGTGCATGTCAGACGGGACACAAATATATCGGAGTTCATGACACACAAAAATAGATGCAATATAGTATAAAAGCATTAAACAAAAAGAGAGAACTCGAATCCCAAGATTGGCCTAGGACACTTATTATCCCAAGGGGCATCAAAGTCTACGTAGTTCGATATGTCATAGGGGTGGAGCTTAACTCATAAAACCAAATTTAATACTCCTCTTTTGAATATTTTTGAAGAAAGGGTGTCCAAGTGTAAAAAGTGTGAAAAGTGAGGAAATCTTACTTTCTGATTTTATGAAAATAGGTCATATGAATACTAATAATAATAATGGATATTAGTTGATGTGAGATAATAAAGTGAGACTAAAAAGATATCAAAATGAAAATAAATGAGTAAATAATGCTAAATGAATAAACAGGAAAAGAGTAGGAATAGAACTTCAAGAAGATTTTTGTTATTGAATTTGGAAGGTATGTAGGCTGATTTTGTAATGGAATAAGGGTATTAAATTAGGGTGAGGTAAGTGACGAAAGGTGGTAAGAAAGTTAGGTAAGAGAAATGGAGAGAATGTTGGAAAATAGGGTTTGGGGGAATGAAGGTGCTCTAATTTTGAGATAAGGTTTCTGACTGATGTAAAGGGGACCCCTATGAGTGAGGTCATGGGCTCCTCAAATAGTGTCATTTAGGTTTTAGGGGGTGTCGATCAGCATCCCCCCTGTCCTGACTATCGGCACAGGCTCTGCCTTGCTCAGTAAGGAACGTTCACCCTGCCGATAGGCCAAGGGCCTATAGGTAGTCCGAAACGAACTTTTTGAAAAATGGGCATAAAATTCAAATCATAAGTTCGAATCAAACACATTTGGGACCACTAAAATGGGGATTCAGATCCCTTCAAGAATCTAATGAGTCACTCTTAGGTTCGGAAGTTGACCGAAGTCAAATGGGGCTCAAAAGCACTCGATGGTCTCTAGATGGGGGTTTTAGAGTAAAAAAGGTCATTCATGAAAATCTTATGACCGATTCATGCATAACACGGATCATTGAAAATGGGATTCAGTGCCCTACGATATTTCATTGAGTTTCACTCAGTTTGGATAGCTGACCAAGGAATTATGGGGCTCGGGATTACCCGGTGGCCTTTCGGAGTAAAAAAGATTATTTGTGCAAACCATGAGGCCGATTCACGCATGGTATGGATCGTTGGAAAGGGTATTCAGATCCCTTTAAGGTTTACCCAATCTTTACTTAGGGTGAAGAGTTTAATAGAGTCAAATTGGGCTAGGGAGTGCCCAATGGCCTCCAGATCAATTCTCAAATTAAAAGGGATTTTTCATGAGAACCATTAGGCCTATTTGTACACGGTATGGATTATTGGAAAGGGTATTCATATACCTTTAAAGTTTCATCGAGCTTCACTCGGATTGGAGAGTAATTGGAGTTAAATGGGATTCGAAAGTTCTCAGTGGCCTCTAGATTAGTACTCGGAGTAGGACCCAAGGTGTACGGAGGGAGGATCAGTGTTGGGGACCTAAGAAGGTATCTAGGGATACTAGGATGGGGTGTATACATATGCCATCAGAGATCTTAATAGGAAATGTAAAGAATGTCTTCATCCGAGAACTCAAAAATCTATACATTGGCTCCTTCCATGGGATTATCGGTGAGATAGTCAGAAATGTATCTTCCCTTTTATGTCCTTTTGAGTAACATATGTCAAATTCAGATAGTACTATTAACCATCAATCCACGTGACTAAACAAGCTCGACTTCTCCAATAGGAATTTTATTGGATTCATTCGAGACACCAATTTGATGGGGAATGCGAGCATATAATGCCAGAGCTTTTGCATGGCCTAGACTAAGGTATAGTTCATCTTGTACCCTGCTAGCTTTCGACTAGAGTAGTAAATGGCACTTTCTTGGCTTGACTCTTTGATGTATTAGGCAAGCATACCCCCCCCCCCTTTCTTTGATGTTCGTGACAGTGAGGTATAAAAGAAGGGGAAGACCTTATTATGGAGGCATAAGCACCGGAGGTCGGGTAAGGTATCGCTTGATCTGCTCAAAGACTTCTTCACATGTCTCATTCCAGACTTTGGTTAAATTCTTCCAAATAAGTATGAAGATGGTCTCGTAGATGGAGGTCATTGGTTAATGAACCAACTAATGTATTGAAGTTTGCCTAGGAAGTCATAAACTTATTTTTTTATCCGAGGTTGTGGCATTTCGAGAATCGCTCTGGGTTTGGTAGGGTCCTCATCCGTCCCCTTCTCACTGACCATAAAGTCAAGGAGTTTACCTTTCGTGTGGGTTGAGGCCCATCTGATACTACTATAGTCAGTCAAAGAATTTCCTCAAGGCAGCGATGTGACCTTCTTAAGTTTTGGACTTCATGATTATATCATCAACATATGCTTCAACCTATTTGTGGATAAAATGGTGAAAAATGGTTATAACTCGCCTTTGGTAGGTATCTCTAGCTTTTTTGACACCTAACAATAAGATCGTATAGTAAAAGGTTCCCCACGGGGTAATAAAGGCAATCTTCTCTTGATGGTCAAAATTTTTTCTTGATCTGTCGACAAATGATTTGAGGGTATGACTGGTAGTTTTATCGATAATCATGTCGATGTTGGGCAGAGGGTAATCATCCTTCAGGGATGCTTTGTTCATATCTCGATAGTCGACGCACATGCGAACATTTCCTCCTAATTTTGGCATAGGAACGATGTTTGCAAGCCATATAGGATATTGGACCATGCGGATGAAGCTTACATTTAACAATTTTACCACTTCGTCTTTAACTTTGAGAGATCACTCCGTCCAGAGATTTCTAAACTTCTACTTGACAGGATTTCTTTCTTGGAATGTAGGAATCTCATGTTGTGCGATCTCTAGGTCAATTCAGGCATATCGTTGTAGCACCATGCAAAGACGTCCACAAATTCGTTCAAAATTTCTTTAAATTGCAACTGATCATGCTCGTAGAGGGTGGATCCTATTCTAATCTTACGAATATTGCTACTAGAACCGAGATAATAACAATAGTCTCATTATCATTAGTTTTAACGAGGTTATGTTGTTTAATTTTTTTTCTTACCCAGATCAGTTAAGAACTGTCCATTCATTACATCATCTATATTAATTGTCTTATTAGAATCAATGCAATTAATATAACACTACACCAAATGCATAAAATGTCACTTTTCACGCAGCTAACATTGTCCCAGTAAAAAATCGTGACAACTTTATCAATTGTCTGATTAAAAGCAATGTAATTAATATAACACTACACCAAATACATAAAATGTCACTCTCTACCCATCTAGCATTGTCACAGTAAAAAATCATGACAAAAAATGACAACAATGTTATCACGGTCCTATCAAGTCTTTTAACCGTGACAACATCTAAATGTTGTCAAGGTCAACAGTCTTGACACGACCGTGACAACATTGTTAATGAAAATACAACAAAACCCTTCCCTTTCACCAAACCTCGTTCTCTCTCTATATATATAATAGCAGCGAGAGATTCCTCTCTCTCTCTCTCTCTCTCTCTCTCTCTCTCCGATTTCAGGTAAACATCTCTCTCTTTCGTTGCACACCACACACACACACAAACCATTTATATCTCTATAATTCTTGTGCCAAATTCTTTGGGGTTTACTATGTGTGTGTTATTATTGGGTTATTGAGTTTAATTTCTGCGAGGTTTTGCTTATTTATTGTGTGCGTATTATTTTTGGTTTATTGGGTTTATTTCTGTGGCATTTGGTATCAAAAGATTTATGATTATAAACAATTCAATTATCAATTTATTTTTACAATAATTGAATGAATTTTGTTGATGTGATTTAAAAATTGTCAATTGAAGTGTGCGACTTACAGGTGATGTGGTACTTGAATTTTGTTGTGAACATCACTAAATTCCTTGTTTATTTTATTTTAATAACGCATGCATATATAGAACTAAAATAACAGGTTTATTAACGAACACCTCAAACCAAAGCGAGGGGTTTTCTTAAAATTTTGCCCTCATTATCACACCAAAACTACGTCATTATGAGGTGGTCCATTATCTTGTTCTCTTTAATTGTTTCTCCCTCATTATTGAGTTAATTATTTCTGTTCTGAGCTTTGATCTTAGATTATTTACATGCTGAAAAATCGTGGCTTGGGCTTATAAGTTTAAATGTTGAAACTCTATTGAATATTTCACATTATTATATGAATTATTGTTTGGGATTCTTGAATTGTTGTTGAGTAATGAATTTTAACATTTATATGTCTATTGAAGTGGTTAGCCTTAGGCAATTCTAACATTTAGGGTTGTGATACTACCGAATAGAAATTAAAAATACTACCATGGAAATATAAATAAAATTTAGTGGGCAATATAAATTTTAAAACATCAATTAAAAGTAGGATAAAATTATAGATAGCAATAACACAAATCATTCACTCAATATGTATAATTTAACACTATGGACTTTGTGTTTGTTATTTGATGGTAACATCAGATTGTAAATTTGAATCATTAAACAATGCATGTTGAGACTTTATTGCCAAATAACAAACAAAGTCTATAATGTTAAATTATACATAGTTATAAGCATATTAAGTTGCAGATAGTGCGCGTAGATACTACCCTTCTAGTTCATATGCGTACGCATTCAATAGACCTTAGACCCGTTCGAGAGTCATTACCCCTGTAATGAAAACTCTCGAATTGTCCCATTTGGAAAGTTTAGGACAGCGTAGTTTTGGTATAATAATATACTTAATGGATTACACTTGTTACCTTGGGGGGAAATTCTGCTACCATCTCTTAATGTTCTTTGGGTACATACTAGATGATGACGTGTTAAGTGTAATTCAATTGATAATTTGAAATAGCACGAACATTTGCAAATCTATATCGTGTATTTGGATTAGCTGCTAAGTATATTACAGAAATATGCGGTCTTGAATGGGATAGGACCACTCACCCTTTAGAGGAGATGAGGAAATAGGATTCATAATGCATCTTGTATTAATAATGAAATTAATTTATATTATTTTTATAATATAGCACCGAAAGATGAAATGCCAATCTTGAAGTAAAACATTTAGTGATAACAAAATTTTCACACTTTTGTTTATACTAATCCATGAATATATGCTTCTTACCCATAATAGGTTATTATTTGTAGTAGTTGTGATGGGATATCCTCTATACGAAGAATGGAAGGGTGAGACAAATAGACTGGGGGATGTGTTTCATAGAGGCGCTAATGAATATGTGAAATACACAAAGAGATGTCGTAATGATGAAGAGTTCCCATGTTCGTGTTCTAAGTTTACGAATGGTAAGCTGTTTGAGTGGAAAATAGTTGAACTACATTTGTTAAGATAGGGTATGCAAAATAGTTATCGATTTTGAGTTTTAAGACGAATCGCATATTACTTTTGTCCCCGAGTAACCATCACAATAATCAACAAGTAGGTTAGATGTACACGGATATGAGAACATTGTTGATAATAATATGCTAGAGGATTTAGTTGATGATGTATGGAGTTCAAGAAGTGGAAGTAAATGAGGTGATTGACGATGTACAAGGTTTAGGTGCTCACGAAGCTATCAGGATAAACTTTGACAATGACTATTAAAGTTTAAAACTTAACGTGGCCCAACCATTGTAGCCTGGTTGTGATAATTATCAAATAACTTTACATGCCATGGTTGGTTTGCATAGTTTGAATATCCAATATGGTTTGTCTGGTAATAGCGTAACGGGAATTTTGAATTGGGTGAAGGGCTTGCTACCTAAGTAGAATATGTTTCTAAATATCTATCCTACTATTAAAATGTTTGAAAGGTTTGGGAATGAAGTATAAATCAATTCATGCTTGTGTGTATGATTGCATACTATACAGAAAGGAGCATGAAAATCTCAATCGGTGCCCGGTATGCGATGATGCAATCTATTGGAAAGGAAGGTACAAGCTTAAAAGTGCCTCAAAAAGTGTTGAAATATTTCCTTGTTGGGCTTAGATTGAAGAGGTTTTTCACATTACCCACTACACCAAAACACTGTATTAGTAATAGACTAATTTTTCAATTTCTAACAGTATTATACCTTAATTATTTCTCACAATAAATTACCGTTAGTAAATTACAATATCCGTTACTAATTTTACTTTAATATTCTAAAAGTGTAGATTTAAAAAAAAAAGATTTTTCTCCCAACCAAAATAAATCCCCGCCTCTTTCCCAACCAAACCCAAATCCCCAACACCTCACACTTTGGGTTTCTCGTACACACCCAAAATGAAAATGAAAATCTTCCACAATTAGGAAAATCCCCACAAATCTTGGCCTTCTACGAAGGCCATTATTATGAAAGCTCGAGTGTCTGTTAGAGCGAGATTAGAGGCCCACATGGTGTTATGTTAAACACTTGTATTGATCGTGAGTAAATTAATTCAGAATTAATTTGTTTTGATCTGAATATTTAAATTTGTTTTTATATTGGTGTGGTAGATCATGGATGGATGTCCTCGGGCTTATCATTGGTGCACAATGGTTGCTGGTTACCCGGTTCAAAAACCAGTATGTCTATCATTTTCATCTGTAAATATATTTTTTTAATATCGTTTGGTAATGTTATGTCCAAGTATAGCATTGACTAAGAGCATTACCCACGCTTAGGGGGACTCAATAATTTCTTATTTTCTTGTTTCTCTCTCCCCCTATTTTTTGAATGAACTGGTGATGAAGTCTAAGTTTCATAATAATTTCTCATGAAAATGATGTATATAATCTTATCTTTACAAAGTCAAGCAACCCAAAACTGATTGGATGTATTTTCACCAAAAATTTTTTTGGTTTGGACCTGTTTGTTCATTACTTGGTTTCAAGTTTTTTTAGTTCTATGTGGATAGGATGCAAGAGGAAACCTTAAAATAAATACTATCATCTAGTCGTTCGCACATCACGTGTTTGACAAAAATCCTTCACCATATGAGTGTGGTTTAAAATCCCAACCAAAAATAGCGTTCCTTTCTTGATAAGAAACAAAATTTAGAATGAGCAACCAATCTATAAGGAAACGAGAGCATCTAAGAAAATAGTTTTGAATGGTTGAGTTTACTGTGAACCAATTTAATGTTAGTTTGAGTTAGTGTATGAGAAATAAGCATTTGAATAAGTCATCAACGATTTTTGTTCTAGCAAGTTGAGCATAATTTTTTGTACGAGCAAGCTGCGATCACTTTGAGTTGAGAAAGTCGCTACATTTATTTGGTCAAGCAAGTTGCGAGATATTTTGGTTCGAACAATTTATGAAACATTTTGGATCGATAACCGAATAACTTGTGAATCATTCCATAAGATCCGAGCAAGAAACATGAGAATTACACATTGAGTATTTAGGCAAACGAGAAGGGTGCTTTGCTTGCACGAGCAGTTTGAAAGCACAGGGCTTGGGTTATTTATGTTTTGAGAATTTATTTCGGAAGAGGGTGTTAGAAGTGGACATAAAGATAAGGGTTAATGTCAAAATAACCCTAAATTTACTCTCACTTTTCCCAAGTGAAAAAGATTTCACCTGGAACAAAACAGGGCTTATATTTGGAAGCTAAATCCGTGATCAAATTACCACATAAGAACACATGGAATGAATATAAATGATTGCATAAGAGAATCAAAATTGAATTGAGCTTTTAACTTTAGTATTGTTTAACCCCAGGCAATTAGAACTATCAATTCATATACTATAAATTTGAAAATAATGACTCGATCTATTGTTGAGTATTGAGTATTATCGATAGACAGAAGAAACATGACCATAACTCGGCCTTCTTGTCAGTGAGGAACTGGGGTTATGCCTTCATCAATGCAAAGAAGAATCACCATGACGATTCTCATCTTGGAACCAGTTCTCAAAGTACTTGAAAATGGGATAAAGTTGGTACCAGGGATTGGTTTTGATATGATGATAAATTGTTATGTATCTCCAATATTCAATTTTCTCACACAAATATGTCGCGTGGAAAATGAACTTTGTCTTGGAAAAAGTGTGTTTCCTAGCCTTTGTTAGGAACCCCAAGTCCAACGCATATTTAAAATCAGATAAACCCTTGTTCAAAAGCCTGCCAAAAAAAATTATAATAATTCAAAAATAATACACATATGTCTATGAACTATGTAGTGTAACCATATTCAAAGGATAATGTTGAATTTGTGAGCATACCTAGCGTGTCGAGCTTACTCCCTAGACATGAGAGAGAAAATCTCTACCACGATAGAATTGATTTTCTTCATATTCAATTGCCAAATAACTTAGTTGAATAATTGGAGCTCCATTACAAATTAAGCTAGTTATGAACGAATCTAGACAATTCTGGTAATTTCTTTATAGCACATTTTGGGCTAAGAACTTGACAATTCAGTGATTATATGTGTGCGCACGTGCGCGTAACTAAAATTTGGGTATTTCAGATAAATTACGCGATATTACCTATGACTTGAAAAATAAAATCTTGAGATTAAGTGACAAGTGTTAAATTTAGAATACTAGTTTACAGATTATTTTATCAAAAAATCCAATAAATATAAAAGTAAATTATATTCATAAAATGAGGTAGTTAGCATAATTCCTTTTATAGTTAGTTCTAACAAATTGAACAATATACCCAAATTCAACCATACAACAGTTTGACCAATTATATGAACAGACAAAATGAGGCAGTTAGCTTACTTCCTTTTATTATTTGTGCTGACAAATTGGACGAAAAATAATAAAAGTATATTCATATTCAAGACAAAGATTTGGATCATGAAATTTCAGTCAGTCGTAATGAACATTTTACTCGAATTTTAGTTAGTTACACTTTTCTTTTCCTTTATGAAGCTATATACTGGATATATGTACTTAATACTCTAATAATGGGTGAGATGTCCACACCTCCTCTTATTCTCAATTATAATCCATATTTCTTATTGTTATTGAATTTGTGAAGGAGACTATTATGTTTATGAATGACTCTTAGATACTCTACTTCAATTATTAGGTTATCATTTATCGCGTTGTGATGTTATTGCCTTTCTCAGAAAACTGTCATTGTTGGACGCTATATTACCGTGTTATAATTATTATCAGCTTTGAGGGCTTCAATCCATGCACTCATTAGCAGGAAATCATGGAACATCAAAACTAGAGGTAGTGTCACAAAGAAATATTGGGGATTATAGATTCTACCTTTAACAAAGTGTCAGAATGGACTAGTCTTAGTAAGAAATATTCAAATCCATGAATTTTTTAAATTTATTTGGATACTTTTTTGTATTATTAAACATAAAATTAAGATAAAAACCGTTTAATGACCTTCTGAGAAAAATTCCCAAGTTATAGGCAGCCTCCCAATGCCCTCTTTCCTCCTAGAAACTTTTAGGATATTGGTCAGAGGCCAATACATATTTTTGCGCATTGTGTTTTAATGATTTTAATTAGTCAATGTATTTTAACTTTAGCAAGACTTTTATTTTTGTTCTATTTTTGAGTTCATGATTCATTGATTGGGGCTTATACTTTCTCTTACTCTAATAATTATTTTTGTTGTAATGAAACTATACCATAAAATTATGGATGGATACTCATTTTTAAAATAATACGATGTTGACTTTCTTGTGACTGCAAGACTTGCTTTTCTCTTACAACACCATAGTGGATAGAACTGGTGAAATGAAGAAAGTACTTGGAAAATCTGCTGCAAGTGTGGATTTATAAATTCTTGATGTTTATCAGTCTTGAGGATTGGCATGTCACCTAATCTTACTGTTTGATATCCTTAAAAATATAGCCAAATAAATTTAAAAAACATCTCTTAAAATTTGGCAAAATTATCTAACTTGATATCCTTAAAATTTATTTATTTTGGTTGGAACAACTCTGCATTTATTTAGTTAACAGATGTTAAGCTCTCCCCTTAATTTTAACCTTGCATTTAGTTTGTTCCAAAATAATCCAAGACTCATAGTATAAGCTAGATTCAGACTTGATGGTCTGTTGATCATAATCGTTTTGTGTGCGAGTATGTGTAATGTTTTCATTTTTCTCTTGATTTTTTCTTTAATTACTTGACCTCATATGATAGAAAAGATTTTATCAATGTTTTACTAGAACAAATGTATTTTGTGCATCACTATGTTGTCCCTGTTCCTACTCTTATGATTATTTGAATCTCGTTCACTTCTTTTCTACTTGTTTCTTGATTGCATATTTTCCCATAATGGAAAATCAGTTTCTATTGTTAATGTTGAACTCGCGATTTTTAATATTTATGAATAGCTTGAAAAGGCTCATAATGTATGAAGTTCATTGTGTTGACTGTAATCGTTACTATGGAAACTTCATTTTAACAAGGTATGTTATCATTCCTTGTTTACCACATATATACGTAGTATTGTCCTTTGTTCTTATGCATAAATCAATCGAATTATTAAACTTAAAAGTACGCTTGTTGTAATTTAGGTGACAATGTTCAATTTTGAAGTAAACACTTAATTAAAGTTGTATGTGATATTATTTATGCTATACTTTAGTGTCCCCACACAAGTATATAGATATAAAATCATTCCTTGATTTTAGAACTTGTTTACTACTTTTATTAGTTCAACATAACTACTTGGGTTGGTGGATTTACTATTTCTTATCTTGCGTTGGCAATGTTTTGAGAAATTGGTAAAAATGATATATCTCCTAAAAACCAGAGTATGCACTGTGTTCTAATATATATGGTATAAATAATGTAAATAAGTGTTAATGCACTTGTAAGTGATGATTACAGGGACGAAATACAGAACTGGTGAGGGAAGCCATGCATATTCGTTACATGTTGCTCCTGTATTTCTACATATTATTCTGCGAGGAAAACAAGAGCGGTATTCCAGGTGTCCGTCCGCATTTAGATGTTAAAGAGATCTAATACCTCAATGTGACTTTATATATACGAGAGACTAATATATTTTCCCATATTCTTTAGTTTAAATTTTCTTATGACATCTTATTGAAATCATCTTTAACATATGATGATAGTAGTAGATGGAGGTCGAGATGGAGGCAAAGCAATATGATTGTTCTCCATTGATGAAGATTTAGAGATGGAGTTGACGGGCCTCCTGTTTTATATTTCAATTTTTGCTTATAATATTAAAATATCTCATTTCCGGATTTTTGTATTAGGATGTTACATTGGATTCATTTATGAAAATATTATAAATTTCGGGGTGAGTGTGTTAGGATGTTTCATTTGCTTAGTTTAAATTTCATTTGTAAATAAAGCGTGTATGATTATATAAAATGTAATTGTTGAATATAACGCCCTTGTTTGTGTGAACTATTTTTGTATATGTTTTTATGATTTGAATAGAGTGGTAAGCATGGACTATTTTTTTATATGTTCTTATGATTTGAATAGTATGGTAAGAATAATTGAATTTGTTTAAATTCATGATATTGGATCTTGAAAATTATTTTTTTTAAATGTGTATGAATATTACTTACAGACTTTTACTGTTACAAAATCAGACAAAAGTGTTATAAAAAGCGGTGTAATAAGGTTAAAATAGTAACACAAATATCCGTTACTAAATCAGAATTAGTAACGGTAAAATATTGTTGGTAAATTTGGAATTAGTAACAAAAATTATATTACTAATTTTGTTCCCCACGCCTTTTTTCTAACGGAAAAATTCAAATACTAATTTTTTTCGTAACGATAAAATACCGTTACTAAAGATGTGTCTTAGTGTAGTGACCATGGATAGCAGAGGCAATGACTCGGCATGCTAGGACAAGAGTAGGGGACAATCTCATGCGTCATTTCGTTGATTCTACAGCTTGGAAGAGTATGAATTATGAGTATCCCGATTTTTCTCAAGAATAGCGTAGCATTCGTTTGGCAATACCAACATATGGTTTCAATCTACTTGGAAATCTAAGAACCAATTAGAGTGTATGGCTAGTGATCATATCACCACTCAACCTCCCTCCTTCATAGTATATGAGACTCACATTTTCAATGTTATCTTTGTTAATACATGAACCAAAGGCACCAAGTGCATACATCAATGCCTACTTGGCTCCTTTAGTAGAATAATTAAATGAGTTGTGGAAAGAGAGTGTGCAAGCAGTTGACTCTTTCAAAAAAGAATAGTTTACACTGAAAGCTATGTTGATGTGGGCAATTCATGATTTTTTAGCATATGGGACATTATTCGGTTGTGTAGTACATAGTTATTTAGGGTGTCCTATTTGTGGAGAGGAGACTGAATCTATGCATTTTATCACTAGTGAAAAAAATATATACCATTTTCGTAGGAGATTTTTACCCCACGTTTATAGTTGTAGATTTGATAAAGGTTCCAATTTTTTATCGGGTGGGGTTGAACATAGGCTACCTCCGAGAAAACTTTCAGGTTCAGAAATTGAAAGTAATTTTTTTATAATTACATAGTTTTTTATTAATTTAGCTAACCGTGTACCTTTTTGTTGTTTCGGGAAAAGCTAAAAGAGGTTCACAACTCCTAGAGTGATGCCGATAAGGCATCTCTCGCTACGGACATAGTCATCCAAGTGTTCGGGTGAGATCACAAGGGTTATACGTGGGGGTGAGCTCTCGGGTGGGGAAGTCGAAGCTCGTCGGGATTGCGTTGAGCAATGATAGGCTGGCTCAGAAGGTGGATGAGTTGTCGACCAACCACGATGAAAAATTAGAAAACTTAGAGCGAACAATGCATAAAATGTTCGAGTATATAATGGTGATTTTAAAGGCCAGGTAGGGTCCAGCTTGGGGAAGGGAAATGAGAAATTGGTGGATGAGGGAACCATTTCTCCATCTTTTTTACCTTCACCCTCATCGATACCCCCCCCCCCCCCAATCTACATATGACATATTCGCCACCCCCACCCATACCTCCATCCTAAGGCCAATTTTAACTATTGGTTGGCCTACTGTGTATATAGTGGACATACGGGGTGGCGATAGAATAGTTAGGGGTTTTAGGGACTCGGATACGCGCCCTGGTACTATGGTGTATAATCGTTCGTTGTAACCGCATGAGGCACGGGTCCTTGTTGCGGATGTATACGTGGAAAAAGAGAATGAACCCATGTGGTTGACCAAGCAGTGTTGCATTAGTACTATTGAGGGTTGTCTCAATTCCTATATAGTATGGCCTACCTTTCTCCTTCAAAGTGAAGATTATTGAACAATTATTTGTAATAATTTGTTTATTATGATTATGAACAACAACTTTGAGTATTGAATATATTGAATGTTATTTATTGTTAATTGTTTGATATAATGATTGAATGAATGGCTGTTTGGCTTTAGATCTTATGAATTAATGAACGTCAGCTGATATATATATATATATATATATATATATATATATATATATATATATATATATATATATATATATATATTCTATAACAGGTACTATAACAGGTTAAAATAGACTGATGTGCAGTGGTAGTGGCCATAACTACCCGACAGTTTTTTTTAAATATTATCCAATATTATCACGGATTTTGATCGTGACAAGTCTGTGACAAACAAAAACTTGTCACGAACTTGTCACGGTCTAAGTTCGTGACAAGGATAAACGTGTCACGAACATTGACCATGACATGTCCGTGACAATTATTGTTTTCACCCCAAAACTTGTCACGATTTTTTACTGTGACAATAGAGCCTTATCTAGGTTTTTAATCATGATAATTCATCAGTTTTGGTGTAGTGTAAGGAATAATGAGATACTCAAAATCATCATTCATTTCGTTCAAAACATATTTTGGAAATACAATAGTGGGAACCTCATCAAAGTAGGTATCGTTTACAATCATACCAGTGATAAAAGGAGAAGGTATAGACTCCGGTTTATTTTTTAGGGCTGAATAACGGGGCTCGAATTAGTTTGGGTAGGCTTGATAGAAATAATGTGTCTCAGTAGGGATGATCTTATTGCATGGATCGTACGTCTTGGTCTTCATGTGCTCATCGTAGTCATTGCCTTTAGATTTTTCAGTGCTTTCCACAACTTTGATGGTTATAGGCTCTACCTCGTGTTTTTAGTCTTCATCCTAAGTGACTATCACCAAGGAAAATCTCCAGTCCTATCTTCATCTTCTTCTCCATAGGGTCGTACCATGTCTCGGGGAACCCACAGAATGAGAATTCTTCACTCTTCACTTTATAGCTTGAGCTATCTGAATCATCACCTCATTCAGTGGCAATAATGTCCTCTTCCCATAAAACGTCAATGCATACCACAACTTCAACAGGCTAGTTGTATAGGTCTTACCATTCAATAGAAAAGTGTTGGAAGTAAAGGGCAGATACCCTTTGAGCTTCAAAACTATGAGAAGTTTGAAGGTCGTACATATTTCTTTCTTCTTGACAAAGTCATCAGACATAACTTGCATAATACTGTCCAAACTGAACTCTTTTGCTAACATGAAGCATTCATCAAACTGTCAGGCCCACTCCTGGGCTTCCATATAGATAACAATGATCTTCATAATAGTCTCCTTCGAGAGTCATTGGTGAGAGAAGTTTCAGCACAAAATCTCATAATTGATTCAAGACTACGGACAGCTCCATACTTCCCCTTTTAGAATGGGTTAGACGACTATGCAGGCCCTGGTTAGGACGTATATGGCTTGGTTAGATGCATTATCTAGACGTAAGAGGAAAGAGGGGAAAACCTTGAGGAGTTTGGATGATCTGATACATGGATCATGTGTTTCGATGGGATTAATTCTAGTGGAAAGGTTAAAATCTTTGTTTTCTTTCCGGAGATTATCAATCTTGGCATTGAGCTGAGCAAGAACTGCCATCAAGTCTGGTTGAATATTAGCATTCTGATCATCATTCTCCATGAAGAGTCTTCGTAAGAACTGATCAAATTATGTAGAAGTAGCGAATGAAGTAGTGGAATTATAAGGTGGCTTAATGGAGGACCTGAGCCAATATGGAGTTAGGCCAAGACTGGGGTATACAATCGCACCTGAGAGGGAAAAAGGATTTTTATGTTCATTATAATGGGAAAATGAATATTTTTGGCATATATATTTTTTTTGAAAAAAGAGAATATATTATTGGTATTTTAGAAAAGGGTGAAATATTTTTTATATTTTGCAAAATATTCTTGGGTAAAAGAAAGAGAGAAAGGGAAATTTCACAGTATAGTTCTTATTATTTGGTTTCACTTATAATATGTTCTGCCTAGGGTACAAGTGAAATGTCGGGCAGTTTTTGAGTCAAGGGAAAAGATAGGGTATGAAAGCACGGTTTGACTTATTTCTAGACTCACGGATAAGTCCTGTTTTAAAAATGGATGAAATAGTGCAAAATTTTGGGCGATAAGAGGACCCTAAGTTTTAGTAGAGTTTTGTGTTAAAACTTTCAAACTGGGTATGAGTGTCCTAGGGCAGCTGTCTCTATAAGGATGATGTACTGGGAGGTTAGTGGAAAGGTTCCCCCCTTTGGCATGACTTCTACGATATACCTCTTGCCTATAAGGGCAATCATTTATCGATATTTGTGGACAAGCCATTTTATATACCTAAGTATACGTTAATTTCCTCATGATATACCTTGTGGAGACGACATGTGTGAGAGCGAATTTTATATACTCGACAGGCGTAAACGAGTTCCTTATTATATACCCCTTGTCATGAGTTCGATAAAGCAGTACGATGTGGGTGGAACCGTTTGATATAGTCGAAGTTACTAGGCCAATGGAACATGGTAATCATATCTCTTAGGCTAATCGCGCCCAGCAGGACCAGGACCCATCACAAAATGATCCCCCGGTACAGAACAAAATATTGGTCAAAGTGTAATGCTCATGTGACGTAGTGTGTCAGAATGCACGAGTCTTAATTAGCATTTTATGGATGTTTTATGTATTCTAAGCAAAAAAAATACTACTACTATGAGGTGAAGCATGAAATATACACATGCTAGTATGGGATGAGGGGATAGACAGTGAGAGTAAAACTAGCAAGTATGTACATGAAGCATGGAGAATATACAAAGCGTGATAATATATACAAAGTGTGAGGTGTGTGAATATACACAAGTGAGCATAAGGTATGTGCAAAATGAGAGTGACATGGGAAGATGCATAAGTGAAGGAAATGTGAGGATGTATACACGTGAAAGAAATATCGAAGTTTGTACTTGTGCGACTAAGCATGGATATCTACAAGTGATATTGGTCATGTGCAAGTAAGTGGAGTGATGCATGGTAATTATACATAAGTATATAAAGTATGAGGAATGTGATCGAAAAAGGTAGTATATACATATACTGCGGAAAAAAGCATAGTAGAGAGAAGGATATAAACATCATGATTTGATCAAGGCATATATTCAACATGAAAAATTTGAGAGTAAGAAGAATATACAAGTGGGGGTGTAGGGGATCTAGAAGGTAATCTTTGAATTATAGAGAGCTTCTCCAATTAATAGAAGTCACTCGAGAGAATGAAATAACATGAAGTCATTGAAGCAGCTCATTGAAGTAGCTCAGTGAGACAGCTCAGTGATGGAGATTAGCGAGGAAACTTGTCGAGAGAGCTCCTCTTTATCCTTTGTTTTTACTTAGTCAAATTTTATCTTTTTAAATACAATGATTGTAATGCTTTAATGATTGTAATATTAAGCGTGAGGTCAATTAGTACTCGCGAGAGGCCAGGCCTGGCAGGGCTTAGGGAAGCTTACATGCTTTATTAAATGAATTCATCGTGAGAACTTCAGGGGGACTTAGTTTCTAGGATTGAGAAGTGAGGCAGGATTAAGGTTTGTATTGACCACCTTAGATACACCTGGTAAAACACTGAGAGAACTTTTATCGTGGAAGCTTGTTCAGAGTAACCCATTGTTGCATCGTATATTAAGCTTTGAGCCAAGCATCCCTCTACCAAATGTCACATCTACTTTAGGTGATGTCACTAGTCACCTACCCACTGTCCAATCCAAACTTGAGTAAACCACTATGATATGGGAGCTATCAGACGGTTTGGTGAACCACCACTGTCGTGACAGTCTTTTGACGCATAACTGGTGGGAAAAAGGCATGTATTAGCATTTAATAATTATAACGTAGGGAATGTTAACCCATCAAGCATTTAATACTTGAGACTTAAAGTGTGAGAGGATGTTTTTCACATCAATGAGGACTGAGACATCTCGATAAGGGTGTGGGCCTATTTATGGGCCTCAACCACCTCTGAGAAGGGATAGTTCTTTCTAGGGAGAGAAAAAACATTGAGAGCAAGAGTTATTGCAAACTAGAGTTATATCCACCCACCATTGACGTTTATTACGAAGCTTTTATTAGCTAAACAAGGAGATATTAGAGGTTTTTGGTGTGTTGACTGACTGCCAAAGTGTATTTAGGGTGATTAATTCGCTCTCCCTTTGAATGAGTTGTTTTTACTTTATTTTGTGGTTATTTGAGTTATACACGAGAGATTTGTGAGTCCAATCTGATTGTTTATTGTATACAATACTTTGTGTTCATTTCTCATTGTTAAGAGTATTTGTGTTAGCATTTATCACCATATCTATAGGGATTACACATATATTTGTATTACTATACTCCTAGGATTCAAGGGGACTACCCTTTTACATTTGGCAACTATATTGGGGAGGCATTCTTCTAGAAATTATGTCCCAAGATAACATTTATCGTAGGCTTGACTTCAATGCTATTCAGCAAAATGAGGAACAGGTGGCAAGGGATCTTGAAGATTCCAGAGATGGGGTGCCTCGGGTGGAGGTCCCCCAAGTTCAAATGGCAACAAGGATCCCAACGATTACACATGATTCCACTAGCATTGTGATGGGCCCTGCACAGATGGACATCTTGATGGGTAAATTCTTTGAGTTTTTATAGACCCCAGTAGCTGTGATAACTTTTGGGGGAGGATTCGACCCTAGTCCTTTTGTTACTCCAATAGAGGCTCTAATAGTCCCATCGAGTGCAGCTCCAACGGGCGCAGGCCCCACAACCACTACCGTCACCCACGTCCCAATGGTGGGTGGCCTATGTGTGATCGGTATTCCACCCGTGGTCCCTCATCCCATTGCTTCAATGACTGAGAAAACTCATGCATCTTTTTTAGAAAAAATGAGGAAAGAGATGCAAAAAAATATTGAAGATGATAGCAGTTTCCTCGCAGTCAGCTAGTGAGGTAGTATTAGTATATGATGATTTCTGCACTCCATACCCAGATATGTATAATGAGGAACCATGCCTGAAGGATTACATACCTCTTGTCTTTGAAAAATACACAGGGAAGGGAGGAAACCCGAAGGAGCATATCAAGAGGTTTATTGAGCATTTGGGAGCCCATTGCAACAATAAGAAGTTAATATTGAGGGATTTTTCTAAATCCCTCACCAATAAAGCATACACCTTGTACTCTCACTTGACGCTAAAATGTGTCTTAGCGTGGTAAGAGATCCAGAAGTTCTTTCTGGTACAGGAAGAATTTACATTGACATAGCTGGGTAGGGAGAAACAACGACTAGGAGAGGGGGTGGTGGAGTACGTCCGAAAATTCAGAGAAAGGTCCCTCGACGTGAGGGAGGAGTCCAAGTTGCTTCAAATCTGTGCTGAAGGCTCACTCTCGGAGTATATCTATCACCTTAAAAATGAGATGTGTGAAGGAACTTTTGCGACGTTCTTAAAAGCTGCGAGAAATATCTCATTAGTGGTACGCCCAAACCCAATCGTGATGCTTATGATGTTTAGGCATCCAATGCCACCCGTTGTGGGATATGGCCAGCCCCCATGAGTGGGTTATGCATATGGGGGAGAAGGAGAGGTTAAGCAGCCAAAGAAGGACAACAAGAGGAAGTTCGGTAGAGACAAGGAGGATCCACCACCATTACCTTGCACCATTGAGGAGGAAGTTAGCTGCTACAACTCCATGCTTTGAGGGGGTGATAGTCTATGAACCTAAAGATGCTCCAACAATGGATCCAGAAGCAAAAGTGAGGGCTAACCTCGAGTATCGCCAAATCCATTAAAAGATTGGTCATCCAACGGCGTTATGTTTCAGGCTGAGGAAGATCATTAACAAGCATGTGAAGGTAGGGACTTTGCAGATCCCTCGAGAAAACTTTAACAACGACCTATTACCAGCACATGGAGCAAACTTTATGCTGGCCTATGACGAAGCGGATGAGAGAGAGACAACAGAGTTATCATTAGAGCAGGATGAGTTTGAGGAAACCCTTAAGGATTGCACAAGGGGGATCGATAATATTATAAAATATTATGACCAAGCAATTACGAGGGATGTGGAGGAAGTTTACAACCTTGAAAATAAGGATATATATTAAGGGCTGGAGTACCAGGCTGTGTCGTAGACACCCAAGTTCACATTGTTCTTCGACCAAGTGAGATTGCCCAAAAAGAACAGACTGGAGATAACTTAGGCAATTTTAGACATTGCATGGAAGAATGCAGTTCCATCGTTAAAATAGAAGGGACCTACGACTAGGCTGGTGAGGAAATTTTTGTCAGAATTGACTTTCTCTGATGCCGATAAAGTTGTGAGGTTCCCTCACAACAGACCCCTGTACGTAACAACAAGCATCAACGGGGTGAGTTTACCAGAGCACTGATGGATGGGCGAGCTCCCATAAATATCATACCTATCAGTTCATTTTATGTATCCAACATCTCTGAGTCAAGGTTGATACCAATGACTTTGGTAATCTATGGCTATAAAAGACAGTCTTTTAAATCAATTGGGTATATAAATGTAGGGATAGTGATGGGGAATCTCACTTAACATATCAAACTCCATGTATTTGAGAGTGCTACTTCCTACCATCTCTTGATAAGAAGGGTGTGGATGCAAAACCATGGTCTAGTTCCCTCGATGTATCACATTTAACTAAGGAAAATGTGAAAGGGACTGCGATCATTAGACGGGAAACCAATAAGCCATTTACAATCGAAGAAGCTCATTTGGTGGATGTTATTTTTTACACCGAGATGGAGGAAGATGCAAGGATTCTAACAAGATGCATAGAGGGTGTCAGAGTACCCTATATTAAAGAAATAATGGGGCCGGTGAATGGTCAAAGAAATTAACGAGCAAGCAGGAGCTGAGTAGCTGAGGAGGTCAGTAGTGCAAGTCCCAAGCCTCAAAATATATCTAAATAATCTAGAGATAGGATGAGGCCAAGGATTTATTCAATAGAGTCTAGAAGAAGCTTCGAGAGATAAAAAATGGAAGACAGTTGCATCGGCCAACCGTCACTGCAAGAAGGTTCTAACGAGAATGGAAGGTTGACTTATCACCTTTGAAGGTGTGAGCGAGCATTCGAAAGAGTTGTTGAAGAGGCTGGCAAGGAGGCTGATTCGAAGTATGAGTGTTTTTTGGTGGATAATCAAGGGAAGTGAATAGTCATAAATAACTCAAACATCCAAGAATTTATGGAGGAAGTGGAGGATGAGCTAAAATACATGATGGATCGCCCAAAGCCGCAGGTACAGGAGCCGGAGCATCTTGACTCAGTGGAAAAAAGAGAATATCTAAAGCCTATCTTCATTTTAAAGGATCACAGTGTAGAGAAAGATGTCTTTGTATGGAAGTACACAAAGATGGAGGGGTTAGATAAGGAGGTAAGTTCCTAGAAGATGAACATTATGCCTTCAGCCATACCGATAAAGCAAGCTACAAGAACTTACAAGCCAGAGTTGGATCTGAAGATTAAGGAGGAGGTCCAACAGTTGTTAGAGGTAGGGTTCATCAAACCGATTAAGCAACCACTTTGGTTATCCAGCATTGTCCTAATGGGGAAGAAGGATAAAAACCAGATACAAATCTATGTGGATTTCAGAGACTTGAACAGAGCTTTCCGAAAGTATGAGTTCCCTCTGCCCTCCATTAATAGCTTGATCGATGCAACTGATGGGCATGAAATATATAGCTTCATGGATGGGTATGTGGGATATGACCAAATCAAGATGGATTCAACTGATGCGAAGAAAACTGCATTCAGAACTTCGTTAAGTAATTTGATATACAAAGTGTTGACTTTCATGTGGAAGAATGATGGAGCGACGTACCAGAGAACGATGATGGCCATTTCTATAACTTTTTTCATAACATATAGGAATTTTATATGGATTATTTAGTCATAAAGTTGAAGAAGGAGGAGTCCCATCAAGATGACTTAAGGAAGGTGTTCATTCGATTCAGGAACTACAAATTGAAGATGAATCCATTGAAATGTGCTTTCAGGATAACAAGTGGGAGGTTTATGGGTATTGTGGTGGATCGACAAGGAGCACAGATGGACTAAGACAAATAACGAGCGATCCTAGAGATGCCATGTCTAAGAACGGCAAAAGAGCTCAAGAGTTTCCTCGGAAAAGTCTCTTATCTCAGGAGATTTGTGCTAGGACTGGACGAGATAACTCATCCACTTATGGATCTACTATGAAAGGGCACAAAGTTCATATGGGAGGATGTTTACCAAGAGGTGCTCAATAAACTGAAGAAGGTCCTCACTTCTTCACAGACAATGATTCTTCCCATAGCGGGGATACCATTGAATCTCTATCTCACCTCTACCACTAAGTCTATTGGAGCTCTTTTGGTGCAGGAAATTGATGGGCAAGAAAGGCCAGTCTAGTACCTGAGTAGGATTATAAATGCACCCTAGGCAAGGTACACTAGTGTAGAAAGGCATTATTTAGCCTTAGTATTTGTAGCACAAAAACTTAGACATTATATGATATCATTCACAATTCATAATGTGACAAGATGTGGTCCTATTAAGTTTTAGTTGACAAGAACTACTTTAATTGGAAGAGCAGCTAGGTGATTCCTCATCCTCTCAGAATATGACTTGAAGTGTGAGGTTTGTTGAGTGATTAAGATCCAGGTATATGCCAATTTAATGGCAATCTTCCCGTCAGTAGTATTTGAGCCACCTTGTGAGAGCATTAGAGGACATGATTTCCAAGTCAATTTCTTGGACGGAAATTATGAGGAATGGACTATGGAATTTGATGGTTCATTAGCAGAGAAGGGGGATCGGGGGTTATTCTTTTAAGAGGGAAGGAAGAGATTTATCTTTCCTACAAGTTAGATTTCCCTTGCTCTAATAATAAAGCAGTGTATGAGGCGTTAGTCCTGGGATCGCCAGAGGCCCTTCGAATGGGCATCTGTTCATTATGCATCAAAGGTGATTCAAACTTGGTGGTCTAGCAAGTGAATGGGGAATACGCATTGAAGCATCTCAGCCTGGCTCCCTATAGAATAATCATCCAATGGTTGATTAACCAGTTCTATCAGGTTAAAATAAGGAGGCATCCTAGAGCGATGAATAGACATGATGATGCTTATGCCACCATTGCTCAGAAAGTGGCCATAAAAAGTGACACAACTACGATTGTGATACAATGAAGAACTGCCCCCTCGGTGCTACAGTTGATCTTACCAATGGAAGACGATTCAAATTAGAGAGATGAGATTAGGAAATAAATAGAGTCTAGCGAAGGAAAGATGGAACTCAAAATTGGAGCAGCACTTTAAGAGCCAAGGAAGTTTGTATTCAGGAACCTGGGAGGATGGCTGTCAAGGTGCATCAGGCTATAGGAAGAAGAACACAAGCTGAAGAAGATACATGATGAATATTACAAGATAACTGAGATCCCACTGTACAGAAGAATCCAGAGAGAGGGATAGTTCTGGCTAATGATGAAGCGGGATGCAAAAGAGTTACAATCAAGGTGCGATAAATGTCAACTTTTTTTTAGATAGCTTAATGTCACTTCATTTAAGCCCAAGTAGATTGGAGGCAGCCTTAAATTGATTCCATTAAAGATGGAGTTATTCCTATAAATAAAATGGATGCTATGGGATTCAAAAGAAGGGCCCTACGATTCTAGGTTCAAGAGGAGAAGCTCTATCTTAGAGGATACTTCAATAGGCCTTTACGATGCATCACAAGGGGGAAGAAAAAAAAAGTCTTAAATCATGATCATGAACCATCTCACATTAAAGGGGCAAAGCTATATGACCAATTAATGACCTTGGGTTATTATTGGCCAATCATGGAGAAAGATTATGCTGAGTTCGTTGACAAATGAAAGGCATGCCAGATGCATGGAAATATGATCCATGCTCCCTTGATGGACTTACACTCTTTGGCCACTCCTTACCCATTTCACACTTGAGCATTTGACCTGGTAGGGGAAATACATCCATCTTCCAGAGGAAAGATCTGGATAGAGGTGGTAACATAGTTTTTCACCAAATGGGCTAAGGAAATACCTTTAAAGAAGGAAATAGCAGGTGTGGTGGAAAACTTCATCAGGGAGTATATAATTTATAGATTTGGGATTCTAAAGGTCATTGTCTATGATAATGGAACCGCATTTGTTAACAAAGAAGTAAGGATGCGAACGGATAAATACTCAATTATTCACCACGCCTCAACGGTGGCATACCCCAAGGGTAATGGCCAAGCAGAGAAAACTAACAAAACCTTGGTTAACATTTAGGCAAAGGTGATGGAAGACTTTTCAAGAGCATGGGATGACAATATCCCATCAGTCCCATGGGCCTATCGAACATCAAAGAGGAAGCCAACATGGTACACACTGTTCTCACTAGTTTTTGGAGTTGAGGCCATTTTACCTGTAGAGCTGGAAGTCCCATCGGCCAGATATGCCTTACGAAGCAGCATGCTACCCTAGAGTAGGCACGTTCAGTTGGAAGCGCTTGATGAGCACAAAGATAACGCAATGCAACAGTTCCAAATACACGAAGCAACTCTTTAAGGCATATGACAACTTAGTGAGACCATGAAATTTTGTAGAAGGGGACCTAGTTTTGAAGGAAGTTGTGAAGCACATTAGGGGGATCCCATTACCCAAATTAGCTACCAATTGTGAAGGACATTTTGTAGTGAAGGAAGCTCACGATTCAGGTTATTGGTCCATCTCAAAGATAGAAGAAGACAAACCTTTCAAGATTTACAACAAGTGGTTAAAGGTCTATTATGTCTTAAGTTGTATCACTTGAGTTGAGATTTTTATATCAACCTTTTTTATGTTCAAAGTCCAATATTTTATTATTGTTATTTCTTTTCCTCTAAGAAGTTAAAGTTAGATGGGAAAATAGACTATAAATTGTATTAGTTTTTACTTTGCAATGAGAATATAGAACTAATAACTTGAAACATAAATTGAGACATGAGGTATCCAAAATAATCTCCTTTTATATATTTCATTCACTTCAAAATGTTACAATCAAGGGGAACTACTACCTAGAACTACATGTATGGAAAGAAAAGAAAATACATCAAAAAGGCTCAACCAAAAGAAACCAAAGGTTAGGAGAAGAGAAGAAGTCCAGAGGTAGGCACGTAGAAGCTTGTAGACAAGACTGTTGAGCAGTAATGGACCCCTAAAACCTAGTTTGAACTTAGCTACGTTGAATGAACAGAGCTTCTTATTCTTGCATATCTTTAGCCAAATCCAAAAAGTCTCAAACCCATCAAGACTTTATTTGAACACAAGCACTCAGGGGTAAATGTCTTTAAATGGTGTGAGGCAAGTCATTCAATGATGTACCTTGACAGGCTAGGATTTGGGGAGATTACTAAAGAACGTGGAGGCAGAATTCGTCAGGAGACATAGAAGGAAGAGGAACCTCATAACCAGATTCGCTATTAGCTTAAATGTCAGTGGTGCAACCACAGTCGTTGTGACTAGATTAGTCTAGGGAAGCAAGTTCTCGATGAGAAGACGCAACGGGAGAAGGAGAAAGTTGAGGTTACCTTTGGGTAGGTGTGGGCTCCTTCATAACCTAAAATGTGATAAAGAAAAACTGAAATGAGATTTTGAGAAAATCTTAATAAGTGTTTTTCATTATTAATCCACCTTGCAGGTGGAGTTTCGAAAAATCTTAATAAGTGGTTCCATTGTTGAGTCACCTTGAAGGTGTGAGATTTTGAGAAATTCTTAACAAGTGTTTTTCATTATTAAGCCACCTTACAGGTGGAGTTTCAAAAACTCTTAATAAGTGGTTCCATTGTTAAGTCACCTTGAAGGTGTGAGATTTTGAGAAAATCTTAACAAGTGTTTTTTCATTGTTAAGTCACCTCGCGGGTGGAGTTTGGAAAAATATTAACAAGTGGTTCCATTGTTAAGAAACCTTGAAGGGGTGAGATTTTGAAAAAATCTTAACAAGTGTATTTTCACTGTTAAATCACCTAGCAGGTGTGAGTTTTGATAAAATCTTAACATGTGATTTCATTGTTAAGTCACCAATAGGTGGAGTTATGCTTTCCTTCTTGATTTTGTTCAAACACGGGCATAACGAAAAAACTTATGGAAGAGAAGTACAAGAAGAAGGAATATCACTGGAAGGAGGAATAGCTCCTATACCCCAAGGGCCCTCAAAGGTACCTTTATCTAGAGGAATCTCAACACCTTACGAAGCAGCTTCCCCACGAAAAGGCACAAGTGACAAAACAGGGGAAGTTCCCATTGAAGTCTCTTATGCTTCAACAACTTCAACCACTAATGATGCCGAAGGAACTTTGGGATGAGAGAATGGCACAACAATAGTTTTAATAACCCTTGGAACCTCAAAAGGGTAAGGCGAAGCAATTACAGCTTCAAAACCTAGTGGTACCTCTGGAATGGGAGAAAGAGGAACTCCCTGATAAGGCTGCAAATTATTAAGAAGTGTTAAACACACAAAGACACCACATGAGTTAGAGCCAAATATACAAAGAAATTACCGTTACCTTTGAAGCAACTGGGAAAGGAAAAAGTCCAGTAATGGGTCTCTCCAGAGGAGAGTGGAATAAAGAATCCATAAATGTTGCGGCCAAGGACGAAACAACAGCCTGACAGAATAATGAAATAACACTTAGTATGTAAAGAGATCAATTTGAAAAAGTTTTTAAAGGAAGAAACTGTTACCTCTGGGGGGACTTTTCGATATAGATAGCACAGCCAGTAGAAGCACCAGCGAGGGGGATGCACTAGAGGAAGCCAATGGAGTCTCCTCTTTCTAAGAGGAGGGCCGAATGGAGTCTTAGGACATCTTTTCCCTACGAGCATCCACCTCCATACGTTGAGATGGAGAATACCTTGAGTATGTAAGTCCCGTAATGGGAGAACGGGGAGGAGGTGAAACGGTCTGAGAAAGACCAAATTGTCCTCCCACGAAAGGACTTACAGGAGAAGAAGGTGGAAGAGAAATGCCACCCAACTAAAGTTCGTGTAAAAACAAAGACTATTACATTTTTGTGAAGTCTTAAAATATTTGCATAGAAATTGTAGAGAAGAAAGCTTGTAAATGCAACGGTCCCTCCATGTGTGTCTTTTAGGTGAAAATAATTTTTTCCAAAAAAAATTTCAATTTTATCGAGCACCAATTTTGTGAACCAATTTCAATTAAGCCAATTTTATCTTCTTAACCCTAAACATGAATCTAGTGTGATTAGGTAAGATAAAGTAAATAATGTTCACAAAATATGCCGATATACAAGGAAACTACAATGGGAAAAAATCTTGGACGGCATAGGCCAGATAATCACTTTAATACGGTTTTACAAAGGAAGATCACAGTCTTACTTAATGACTTGATCCCCACAAGTCTTGATGACTCTTCTTCTCTTCAACCACTCCGCTATAATGCAATGTAGGCATACATCTATGCCAGTTCCATAACACACACGCCCATACATGCCTCGATATCCAGCGATACAGCTAGAAACCATCAATCAACAAGTATGGAGTCATCGCACGAAACAGGTCCTATGGATGATGAAGAATGAAACTATGGTGCAAACACAAGATATCTATGACATATGGTATATAAACTCAGATCATTTAAACAAAAGGGATGTTTTTAGCTTTGCAAACCTTTGGTAAACAAATGTAGAAAATGTGTGGGTTTTGTGTAATTCTGTATGTTCTGCACTGCTATTTTTCTGAGGAAACTTCGCCTTGAATATAAAACTTTGAGGCGGAGTGTCGTTAGAATGAAATCATCCAGTCATTTGAACCATGTGAACATATCGTTGAAATGAGACTTCCATATTGTTTGAACGACAGCATGATGTCGGTTGAACGACTGTTAAAGTCGTTTGAACTATCAAAACTCAAGGGAAGGTTCCATACGACTCTAAACAGGATTTATCTCAGAAAAATCATTTTAAAAACACTTTAAACTCAGATTTAAATAAAATAACATCCTTAGAAAATATTTTCCAAGTATACATAAACCATAAACCAATATATATCCATACCTATGAGAATGTCAAAAAACCAAGTGAAGACGTGAAACGTGAAACCAAACTACGACATGGTCTATCTTTTAAGCTTAGTCGCTCCGTCTTCAACATAACATCATAGAATAAATGGGAATAGTAAAAAGTAAAATCTACCCTATAACTTAAAGTGGATTTTGTCCAGAATAATGTCAATACAGACAAATTGACACTATTTAGAAATTTGTCCATACAAATCTCCCCTTTGGCTATTTCGGAAAAAACCAAAAAGGTGAAATGGCTAAGCCAGGCCGTCAAGACGAATGATCTAAATCCCATCCCATAAAACTTAAAAAGACGATACATGACTATCAAATGTAGCTATCAAATATAGGACGACTAGCAAGCATGAACTGTTTGAATGTGATGTAGTCGCAAAATATCAAATCGATGAAGACTCACTACACATAAGAAATAAACAAATACCATTTGAAGTATGGAGGAACAAATGATATATAATAAATATGATATCAATATAAAAATACTAGCAAAAATCTCCCCCTAGATCACACATCTATCTCTCCCCTTTTTTGTCTTGAATAGACAACAAGTGGGAAAAATAAGCATACAAATGAATATCTAGCATGAATATAACATGAAAAGCATATCTAGATAAACATGAGAGACTAGCTAATAAAAATCAGAATATATCAAATCATAGCTTGTAAACAGTCACATAGTAATAATCATTAATATTAAATGATGTGACTAAACAAGATCAATGCAGTGTAAGAATCAAAGCATGAATAATCAATATCGACTGCATATAAACTGACCAAAATAATTTAGAAGTAACAAATCAGTGTAATATCAGAATATATAACCAGCGTGTACAAAAACATAACGAAGAGCCAAAAGTCCAAACAAGTCGTTCAAACAACAATGCAAGGTCCACTACACCAAAAATAGCAATCTGGCACGGTTTAAAACGGTGCCAGGTCAAATCTGGCACGGTTTTGAACAGTGCCAGAATCAGTTGTTCCAAAATGGCCAATTTTTCTCGCACAGTTTAAAAGTGTGTCAGATTTGACCAAATAGGAACACTTCTGGCACACTTTTAAATCGTGCCATAATTTGATATTTCTGGCACACTTTTGGTACACTTCATAATTGTGCTATATTAAGTACATTTTGGTACACTTTTGACACAGTTCAAAAACGTGCCAAAATTAATACACTTTTGGCACGGTTTTGAACTTTGCCAAAAATTTTGGATCAAAGAAAAAAAATAATTATTTGAAAACGGGAAAATTCATATGTTGCGAATCTCACAAGTTGTTGATAAACTAATGTACATACAAACTTCCAAATATTACAAATCTTAATTATTCACGCACAAAAAAAAAATTGGCCAAAGTTTCCTCTATTTTCTGAATATTCTAAAACCTGTTAATATAAAACATGCGTAAGTAAAGCCCGCATGGCCATAAAATATAACAATAAAATTACAAAAAGCCCCCACGACCATAAAAGTTAACAATAAAACTACAAAAGCCCGCACGACCACAATATAAAAATAGAATCCTGAATATTAACGACATTAATTAAATAATCCCCTTATTGGAAATCATTGACTTCTTCGTGTGTTCCACGTGGATAAAAGCTAATGATAAAATGTTATCCTGCAAAAAAAATAAGATACAAAAAAGAGATGATATTATCAACCAAGTAATTTTAAAAAAAATCGTATTCAAGCCGAAAAAATGCATATATGAGCTATAATTATTATTATATTCTCAAACCGGAAGACCATTGACTATGCGGTCCATTTCTACGAGTTGTATTAGTCTCATGCAAGGTGTTAATGCCCCTTATGGGACCGTTTGGGGGCTAGTTTGGGTTTTTACCCTCAAAAGACATGTTTTTAAGCCTAATCTAGATATTTTTAAACTATCGTCATATTCTCAAACTGAAAAACCCGTGACAAAGAGGTCAGTTCCTACGAATTACATTGCTCCCATGCAATGTGTCCATGCCTCTTATAGGACCGTTTGGGGGGTGATTTGAGTTTTCACTCTTTAATGACTTGTTTTTAAGCCTAATCTAGATATTTTCAAATTATCATCATATTCTTAAACCGAGAGACCCAGGACTACGCAGTTGGTCCCTACGAGTTACATTGGCCCCGTGCGAGGTGTTCATGCCTCTTGCGGGGCCGTTTGGTTTGGGTTTTCACCCTTTAACAGTTTGTTTTTTAAGCCTAATCTAGATATTTTTAAATTATCATCATATTCTCAAATCGAGAGACCCGTGACTATGCGATCAGTCCTTATAAGTTACATTGATCCCATACAAGGTGTTCATGCCTCTTACTGGACCGTTTGGGGACTGGTTTGGGTTTTCACCCTTTAACAGCTTGTTTTTAAGCCTAATCTATATATTTTCAAATTATCATCATATTCTCAAACCGGGAGACCCAAGACTACGCGATCAGTCCCTATAAGTTATACTAGTCTCATGCGAGGTGTTAGTGCCTCTTACGGAGCCGTTTGGGTGCTGGTTTGAGTTGTCACCCTCAAACGGCATGTTTTTAAGCCTGATCTACATATTTTCAAATTATCATCATATTCTCAAATCGGGAGACCCGGGACTATGTGGTTAGTCCCTACGAGTTACATTGATCCCGTACAATGTGTTCATGATTCTTACGAGGACGTTTGGGGGCTGGTTTGGATTTTCACCCTTTAACGACTTGTTTTTAAGCCTAATTTAGATATTTTCAAATTATCATCACATTCTCGAATCGAGAGACCCATGACTACGCGATCAGGCCCTGCGAGTTATATGGGTCACGTGCGAGATGTTTATGCCTCTTAAGGGGTTGTTTAGGGGTTGGTGCAAGGTGTCCATGTGTCTTATGGGGAGCCCGTTTGGGGGCTGATTTGGGTTTTCACCCTTTAACGACTTGTTTTTAAGCCTAATCTACATATTTTCAAATTATCGTATGCATTATAAGGTAATTAGAGGTTTTGTTATTCTTATAAAACATTCTTAAGAATATATTTGACACCCTACAATATACATTCATTCTATACATGAATTCATTTTTTTTCATGTAATGAATGTATAAGCATTGGTTGAACTTATATCATCTTTTTAAGTGATATCGATTCAGCAAATCACTACAACATCTGAATATAATATGATATTTTCCAAATAAGTCCCAATATAAGCCTTATAAGGTAATTAGTTAATCCAAAGAAACCATCTCCAAGTGTCCCCATCAACATGGACCAGTGTCATATAAAAGCATGAAAAAAGGTATCCAACAAATCAAGTACCTAATCTTGAAAATGTTGATAATCGGCAACTCAAGCTTCTTTGTTCATATAGAAAATTATGTATGCTATAAACTTATTTATTTAACACAAAAAATATATAATTCTAGAAGATGGATTGAACCCATACCTTACGCCCCTTGATGGTTCTCGCATCGGAGCAGAAGGTGACTGGAAAAAGATTCACAGATCCATTGTAGTAAGAAAAAAATTGTGTACAAATCGATATATTTTTAGTAATGACATGTATCAAAGTCAAACTACCGTTTCCTTACCCTGTCAAACAGAAATGAGATATTGCATTTAAGCTTTAATATTAAGAAAGATTGCAAACCTTGATGCTTGGATAGGAAGTTCTGAGAACTCATGTACAGGGTCTCCGGCTGAGGTTTCTTTAACAGCAATTGTGACCATCAAGGTGTTTTTAGCAACTTCTTTTCACTTTATAAAAATCCCCCAGATAATGGAATCTGCAGAATTATAAGTGAGGTCAGTGAAAATTTTAAAATTTGTAAAGAAAGACAATGGAATTGTGCTTCGCCAAATAGAACTCAACTGTTTAAAACTAACCAGACTTAATCCTATTATCTTTGTATCAAAAGAAATCTGAAATTTCTTTGAATACAATGTGCATTTTACAAATTTAAAGAGCCAAACCCAAAGCTTCATTGGAACACAACCGACTCACAAATACTTTACCATCAGAATTTACTTCACATTGCCAAAAGACTATAAAGTCCTTTATTTTTGAAATAAATTAAACTCAGATATTAAAATGAACTTGGTAATTAACTATTTATTAACTTCTTAATGGAACCAAAGATTCACCCAAATCAAGCTATTAGTGAACTTTAAAAGTGCCATTATAATAGAAGCTCTATTTAACCATGGTGTTCCCCTAAAACCCAAAAAAGTAGCTTTGGTACGGCTCAGTATAACTCATGGTATAAAATATAGGATTTAGAAAACATAATATGTGCATAACGACGTAAGAGAACTGTGAGAATTGGAAAAGTGTCATGTGGCAATACGTAACAGACTTGAGAGAATCAAATTTTGTTACCTAACAGAAATATGTAGCTGTAGTGACTCTTTGAGATTGTTGGATATTTCATAATAGATAAGTGGCTAAACAGTTAATCATTCATCATAGAAGAGTGATCATAATAATGTCCATTTATATGCATATTTCCCAAACAATATTGTATTGTAAGTTGCAAAAGCTATCCTCCAATTGAACTTTTCATATTGATTACACCAGCCAAAACAGGAGGCTAATTTCCTAAATATAAAATGAAAAATTCAAGACTCCCAAAACCAAGGCATTTACAAATCAAACTCTAATGAGATAACATGGAAGATGGAAAACATACAAATGAGTGACATATGAAAGTTAAAATATGTGACAATTTAACCATGCTCTTGAACTTCCATAACAATGGAAGAAGTATATGGACCTAGCTTACAGTTAAAGTATGAAAACCCCTAAACTAAAAAGGAAAGTTAATGCATTCAATTACACCTATAAACAACAATTACATTATACTTTAGACCGCTTCATACATGTTGTTCGAAGTGTCCAATTATCCCAAGGCCTCGCCTTTGCCTTCAAAACCATCAAATATGTTCATTACAACCAATATTTCTCATTCGGTAAATTAGGTGCTTCTCCATCATGGTTTGGCCTCGATGGCCTCATCGTGGCAGAAGTGAAGTGTTTGAAATTGTCCAACCCATTTCAAGGATGCCATTGTTTAAGTCTGCAAATGAATAGAAGACAGTTCCAACATTAATATTATTTGTATATAAATGATTACCCAACAAACTCAAAGAAGACAGAACAAAAAATATATCATTTGTATTACATCAATACATGTTCGTTCATTCTTAGTATTAGTAAATCTTTTATTCAAACAGGTAGCTCGGTTATTCATACATAGGAGTCATCAAAATAATGGCCGATTGTTGCTATTTTCTCTTTTAAATCCAATTATGATTATATATACACATGAGAGAGAGAAGGGCAAAGGTCAGAAGCAATAATTGAACAGAGATAAAAGTAAGAATAAATAAGAAACAAATTTATGATGTGAACTTACTAGTGAAGTGAATGATCATATTGAAAAGATACGGATTCGTGGTGGCAATGGTCAACACATCTACATTATAATATATCTTAGTTTATAAAGGATGAAACATCTGATTGAGAGCATAGTTCTAATATCTTAGTGAAAAAATTATTTTATGCCTCATGAATAGCCAAATGTGTTACCTGAACAGTAACTAAGAAATGAAGTAAAATTTGTAAACTAACCATATGCGTTATTTAAACAATCATGCACGTATTTGAGTGTATAGTGGAAAAATAAACTGAATACAATATATATATAGCAATTATTCATTATGAAATACCAAGTTTCAAGCAAATGAAAGATTAAAATAAAAAGAGCGACAATCAATCAAAAGTGTATTAAGTTGTCGTAAGTGAACCAAAATTGATAGAAGATGACATAGTATAAGAGATATAAAATACAATATTGCTAATCTTTAAGACATATTACAGAATGTTTCTTTAAGAATTATGTAGTACTTCCACTTTTTTAGATGTTAAAGGGGATTTTAGGTAATTTTTTATGTAGTCGATAAAGTTACTTTTCTTGTAGTCATTTTACATCAAAGCTTAGGTCTGGATGGTATTTTAGTCTAATAAATTATACTAGCAGGTTGATGCTAGATACATGAATGTGTCAGACGTAAACCAAAATTCAAAGTTGGGCTAAAATAGAATCATTAGTATACCTAAACCGTTAGTATACCTGAACCATAAGTATAAAGATGCATTAGTATATCGAAACCATTAGTATACCTGAACTGATTCATTAGTAGGCAAAATAATCCATTTTGGAACTTTAATTAAGAAACATTTTTTTAACTGGTTCATTTGTAACCAAATTGAAACATTAGTGTATTAATGGATTCAGTAAATCAACCGAATCAAAGCACCAAGCTGATAGAGTTTTGATTATACCTAGTCTCTTGAAATTATTGGATGAATCAACTCGATAATAATTGAGGTCTTATTTGTTAGGTCTCATTTTTGTTGTTGTATAAGATTTGCATTGATGTTATGTTTGGTAATTAAATGAATCAACAATAGTGAATGTTGGTTAACTGATCTGTTGGCTCTATAAATTTTTAGGTTAGAGTGTTTGTTTTTACTTTGATTTTGAAGTATATTGTTATGTAGTTGTAGGGTTAGTTATTGAAATCCGTATATTTCATACTCTAGTTACTAAAGGAGTGTGTAATCCAAAGTGCCAAGGAAAACATGTTAAATGCTTGCTTTGAAGTCCATGTGAAGTTAACTTTTGCCTTACATAAACTGTAAGAGAGGTCTAAATAAAATAAAATATGATAGATGCATTAGTATACCTAAACCATTAATTGATTTAATATTAGATAAAATGATCCATTTTGGATCTTTACTTTAGATGAAATTTATAACAATCATTTACAACCGAATTGACACATTAGCATATAAACAGATTCAGTATATAATCTGAATCAGAGTACCGAATTGCTGCATTAGTATACAAACAGTTTTATGGATGCATATACATACAATCATCCCAAAAAATCCACCATACTCTACATAACCACTTCCAAATTTCAAGAACCAATAAAACTACCACTTCACCCAAATCATAAAAACCCCAGCCTATCACATCTTCAACTTTCATAACATGCTGTTCACCCCTTAACAAAAAGTTGTATGATAAAAGTACACTATGGATCCACTACGAGAATTTAATATTAAAGTAACTAATTATATATATTAACTACCATAAGAAAGAACTTGCATTTGAAATAGCAAGTTAAAATTTCTCTTACCATGATAATAAAATATAAATTAAATGTTAGCAAAAATCGTTATCGATTTTGTTGTGGAATACAATCAAGCAATAGATATGTAGTCCAATTCTTGCCCCTTTTTAGTAACTTTGAGTATCCATTTATCATCAAGAACTTGTGTTGGCATGGTGAAATGATGCCAACTTGAGTCCACCATTGCCGAGCTTCGGTAGGCCCAAAATCTCCTCATACTAATCATGTGTAGAATTCGTAGACTGTCCATTAAAACATTCTAATAGAATAATTACCAAAATGATATTCTCATAATAAATTTATTTATAAAGAAGAGTACAACACGTTACCACCCATTTATGTAACTCTATATAACTACTGACGTTTATAAGAATTCTATTAATAAATTGGGTATAATTTTTTTCTAATACATGATGGAATATAATACATGATGCCAAGTCTATTTAAATGGCTTCAATAAAATCCTATGAAATCTAATAATGATGGAAAAAACTTTATGGATTTGAAGTCCTGCTAATGAAACCACGTATACATTAAATCAAATAATTGGTAAGCATATATTATGGAATCCAAGTTTGAACATGATAAATTCAGTGTAAAAATTACATGGTAAAATACCAACAATACATGATTTTTACCTGGAGAAGAGCTTCTTGGCCGAAAATGAGGAAATGAAAATCAAATATTCAAACAACTGCTACACCAATTAATTTGTTTCAAACCAAAAATAGGTCAAAAAATATTAAAAAAGGAAAAAAAAAGTTCCACCGATTAACGGGGAAAAGTCATTGTCAAGATTGTTACCTTGAACAAAAGTTGTTGGCCAAAAATGAGGAATTCTAGATGAAATTGTTCCAATAAATAGATTGGGCATAAAAAATAGCATATTCCATTATATAATATGTCTGTGGAGAAAATGGAGTTGGAAAGTCTACAGGTCTTGAACGGTCTGTCTGGGGGGAATTGTCAC
This sequence comes from Sambucus nigra, assembly GCA_949130495.1. NCBI lineage: Eukaryota > Viridiplantae > Streptophyta > Magnoliopsida > Dipsacales > Adoxaceae > Sambucus > Sambucus nigra. Next base: position 90,538,669 of record OX422216.1, on the reverse strand, counting down.
TATCTGAGGGCAGGGGAGGGGAATCGTCACTTAGAGATAAATAATAGAGGTTGTGCGTGATAAAATACATATGTCCTACGTGGACTGCTTAAACATGAAGGAGACTTAACATAAGGCTTCCATTTTAGAATAATAAAATAATAATACAAAGTAATGTCATGATGAGTTACTGTGTAAATATGATATATCATGTCTTGTCATGTCAATTCAAAATTCAAATAAAAAATAAGAATTGCCACCCCTACTAGCAATCTCTTAAAGCATATTACAAGTATTGAATATCTAAAATTAAAAGTGAATATAAAAATAAAGAGCATGTACCTTCCTGTATAGAGGAACCACTTACTATGGTCCTCATCATCTTGGTAGCCTCTCGAGAGTTCCACAGACTGAGAACCATAAATCGATTGCCCAGCAATCCTCGGAACGCGAGGAAGATGATACCCCAATTGTCTACATTCCATCCCTGTAGTTTTTTCATGGAATATGAACCCGATCGGCGCTATATCAAGATCATAGGGCGATTGAATTCTTTGAGATCTTTGAAATCACGAAACTAAGTGAAAGCAATGACTGGACAAAAAATAGTTTAATTATTAGAAATCTTTTAAATAGATTCAAACAGTTGTAATCCATGAAATTGATTGCAATCACGAATAACATCTGAACAATGGTTGAACAAAGGAACGAACAATGTCTCCCAACTCAAAATCTAATTCTTCAAACCCGACAAAAAATCCAACTCTATAAACCCTAACGAAAATCAGACTCTTCAAAACCAACTCCTAATCTATTTCAAAACCCCACTCAAATTCATTTCAAAACCTAACTCAATTTAATTACAATCCAACCCAATTCAATTTCAAATCGATTTTCAGACTTAACTCAAATTGTTCTAAAAACCTAACTCCATCAATTTCAAACTATATATATATATATTAATATTACGTCCAACACTTTCAATGAAATCTAAAAATGAAATCGAAACAAAAAACGAAATGAAAAACAAAACTCGTATGGAGCTATTTACCTTACGGTTGGCGGTATGGAGTAGGTCGACGGTCGGTGGTAATAAAAAATGAAGATGGTTGTTGATGAAAATGGCTTGCTGTTGATGAATAAAATGGACGTGAGAGAGAGAGAGAGAGAGAGAGAGAGAGAGAGAGAGAGAGAGGGAGAGAGAGAGAGGAGGCGACCTATGAGTAGAAAGTGGGGGACACGTGAAAATGAGAGAGAGGAATGGGCGGGAGACGAGAGAGAGAGACCAAAAGTGAGATTAGTATGTTTTTTAGGTATTATATATTTTAGTTAAGTGTGCTCAATTCTGGCTCACTTTTAAATAGTGAAAATTTTGACACACTTTTAAACAGTGCCAAATTTTGGCACTGTTTTAAAGTGTGCCAGATTGTCATTAAATCGTGCCAGAATTTGGCATAGTTTTAAACTGTGCTAGATTATTAATATCAAGGTCTACCAAATTGCTATTTTTGGTGTAGTGGTCGATCAAGCGACTGAAGCATGTTGTTCGATCCTTGTAACTAATGACCCAAAACAATGTGATGTCATTTGAAAGGTCTAGCTAATGAACCATAACGATCCTTCTAACAGCCATACATGTACGTGGACTTATCTCGTTTGAATTGTCATTTGATCCACTCATCTAACGACAGTGAAATGCCGTTCAAACGACAACCCAAAGTCGTTCTAACGACTTAACAAACTCTTAATTTTAGCTCAAATTTTATGCAACATCTACCCAGCGAAAAAATTATCTGATAAAAGCAAGTGGAAGTATGAAAATAGAAGCAAAATAGACTCAAAAACAAAAGATGTGAGTTATGCATTAACTTAGTATCAATGTGCTCAAACGTGGAATTGAATGAATGGGTGTAATTAACACAAATGAATCACAATCCAAACACAAAGATACGTTGAAGAAGCTCTAATTGATTGTTGAATATCATCAAACTATATTTTAGCCATATATGACAATTAAACTTTAACTTAATGAACTAAACAAACATCACACACACGTGTCTAGAAATTTTGACGATTCTACGAACAATAGCAACATGACTCGACTTTTTCAATAAAGGACTTGTTTATGCAAACCCATTTATCTTCAACTAAAACACCCTCAAGCATATATGATATGTCTTTTCTATTCATATTTTCTTTTGAAGATCTAATTTCTCTATTTAAGAGATTTTCTATTGGCCCCATTTTTGGCATATTTTTCTTTTTATTGCCTTATTTTTTTCTTGTGCTCTTTTAAACGGTGGCTTTCACGATGAGTTCGCATGCCTCTCGTAGCCCTTTCCCGTGCACACTCATAATTTTTTAATATCCAATATAAATCATCACTGGAAATGGTTCTTACATGCACAACTCCTCCTAAGTCGATTATGCGTGTAGATTGATTAGGCATAAATTCTTCTTATTTATCCCCTTAATTTAGAGGCTTTTATCACTCTGCATAAGTGTATTTCGAGTGGATTTATCTCATATCATTTCTAATGACATTTCCTAACTAGTACATCGAGTTTAGTGTGTTTCCTATCAATTTAGCAGGTATTCAGTGCACAAGGAAGGATCAGCATCCTAATCCGAGTTCCAGACCAAAAGTTACAAATCTTCAAAAATACAAGGAGGAAAAGTTCCTGAAAAGATGGAACCGAACCGAACCGAAGAGGAAGAAAAACGAACCGATCCTATACTGGAAGAACTTCCTGTGAAGCACGAAAAGATGGAACCGAACCGAATAGAAGGAAAAACGAACCGAACCGGTTCAAGGAAAAACTTATGTCATAGATGGAACCGAACCGAATCGCCTTAGCAGGATCGGTTCGGGTGTCAAAAATTTGGAATTATCCACTTGAAAAATAAGAGTCTTGTATGGTTGAAACTCTTAGAAATCATAGAGTATAAATTTAAAACACCCCCCAGACAAACAGGGGTGGTTCCAAATTGTTAGAGAAGCTTTGTAATTAGTTTAAAGAAGAACAATAACAAGAAATCCTAGTTTTGATTCCAGTTTTGCAATTCAAGTAAAATTCTATTCCAATTCGTGCTTTCATTATTGCAGTAGTTAATTCCTTAGTAAGTAATTTTATTCTTCTTCATCTTCATTCAGTAGTAAAAATGTTTTCTTTCATTCAAACCATATTTTCTTCTAGTTTTAATATGTCCGACTAAGTTTTCAAGGGTCGGGGTGCATGAACCCCACCTGATGTAATTCACGATAGTGGAAATAAAAGTGGTAATTAAAACCTCAGAAGAATTTTATCGTAGTCAATACGATATTGCTTTAATACATCCTTTGCTTATATACTGTGCAGGCTACGATCCCTCATATATATAATACTTAGGAGTGTTAAAGGTCGGGTTTTGATTCATCCTTTACTTACATACTGTGCGGGCTACGATCCCTCATATATGTAACAGTTAGGTGCATTAAAAATCCGGATTCATTTTACGCTATAATTCTGAATCTAGTATCCTACAAAGTGAATTACAAAGGTGTGGGAGATTGTAAACCGACCTATCTTTCTCATCTCATAAGTAAAGTTTTAGTTAAATCATCAGTTGTCTTTTCGTTAATTTGGAGTAGTTGTGTTTCATTTTTTTCATAATTCCATTAATTAATCTTTTTTCCAAAAATTGCATTTAGTTGTACTTGTTTCCCAATTTAAATCACCTTTTCGTTCTTTTTAGAAGTCAAAGTTAGGTTACCTTCATCTTTCCAACGTCGTTACAACTTTGTTCGTCCTATTTCCCTCAGAATCGATACACGACTTATCGAATTATTACTTAAGCGACAGGCTTGCACTTGAGCCTAAATAGCATGCACACTAGATACATTTGTGGTCGCATCAAGTTTTTGGCGCCGTTGCCGGGGAACTAGGTAGACTTAGGTTAGATCAAGTCAATCAAAAACTGTGACCAAGAAAATCCAAAAACATAAAAAAATAAAAAAAAAATATTCATCGTCTCTCAAAAGCCGTTAATGTAAAATCCTAAACACACTCAAACTCCACACAACACTCCAACCCGAATCCACAAAAATTCAATCATTGAATATGACTCCGAAAGCCCCCATGCACCTCGCGTTCTATAATTCTGGTTTCCCATTCCTACACCCGAGCACTCTATCGGTAGCTACACCCTGAGTCAAACTTCGAGTCACACATCTAGGACACCGAATGAGTACACAAAGTCATTTAAAGAGAGTGCGAGCGCAACGTCTGATGCAACAAGTTTAAGTACTGGAGAGGGAGATCTCCCCTATCGTCCAATGAAAGACTTACTCTTTCCTGAGTAGACTGTCACCCCTGGTTACATTTTACTTCAGTATACTGCCGATCAGTTCCACTTTCACATTGGGATGATACAGATTCTCCCCATTCAGAGAAACCATACCTGCATATTCGTGACTTCGAAGAGGCATGTGACACATTTGGTGATCAAACTTGCATGCAAGATGTCGTTAGCCTAAAGCTTTTTCCTTTTTCCTCAAAGCATAAAGCCAAGACCTGGCTATGGTCTCTACCCCCGAACTCCTTCACTTCCTAAAGAGATATGCAGTCTAGGTTTGTATCAAAATTCTATCCGCATCACAAGACCAACTCTACCAAGACTCAAATCCAAGCTTCTCAACAACACGATAATGAGTCCTTTGACAGATGTTGGGAACAATTCCAAGGGTTAATAAGCGCATGCCCCCATCATGGTTTTGACAAACACTTAGTCATATTTTTCTTCCATAATGGGTTGGCAATAGCTTCCAAATAACTTGTGCAAACAATGTATGAAAGACCCTTTTGGGATTTAAACTCATGTGATGTCGAGGCCCATCTTAAGTACGTCGCAGAAACTACTCAAGCATGGGACATATCTAATCCCAACCAAGATCGACCTAGACAACCATCTACCAATTAAACTGCCTCCGGTCTATACCATTTGGATAGCAATACCTTAATAGACCGTCAATTTGATCAGTTTCAGAGAGATATGAAAGAGTGGTTTCGTGGTCGGTTGAGAAATATCTCCGGATCCAACTATGGTTCGAAAGAAAAGGTGTGTGCTATCTGTGAGGCGAGCCACTCCACAAAGGCATGCTCGACGATTTCTGCCTATAAGGCCACGCACACCGAGTATGTCGATGCTATAGGAGGTTTCAAGGGGAATTTTAATGCCCCGCATGGGAACTCTTACAACTCTTCATGGAGGAACCATCCTGGTTTCAAATATGGACAACCACAATGTGCGATGAACCCACATTCACAGGTTTTCCCACCACCACCACCTCCTCAATACCAACAAGCCATCACCTCCAACCCCATATGTAGCTCCACCGCGGTGGAGTCTCGAGGATACAATGAACCAATTCATCTATTCTCAAAGTTCAGCCAATGCTAGAAATAAACGTATGTTCGCCGAAATAAATGAGAATATCTCCAAGATGCAATCCGCATTAAGCATCCAAGAGAAGGGAAAGTTTCCTGCCCAATGTCAACTTAGTGTTAGCTCCACCTCTACCGAACAGTAGGAGAACTTCCAAGCAATAACCACTCTTTGTAATGGGAGGGTTGTTAATTTATCACCTCCCCCACACGACATTTCAAAAGATAAGGAGAATTCACCCGGCACAAAAGAGGCCGAAGATATCTCCTTGAACGATAGTGAATAGGAAAACACTATTGAGCCCGAGGTAGTTGTAAAACCACCCTCCACTGCGCTATTTCCTCAAAGGTTAGCTCCTGCCCATAAAGGAACCATAAGTGAAGAATTGCTGGAAGTGCTTAAGAACGTAAAGTTGAACTTACCGTTCCTCGATGCAATAAGGCATATGGGAATGTTACCTAAATGTGGACCTTTCTTAACATTCCTAGTTGCCTCTCTTACACGATTGGTGTTGGATTTGGGAATGGAAGCTATCCGATCATCGAAGCCTATACCACACCTATCATCCTTGATTTGGACGGTGCCTAAAATCCTATCCAACTTTTCTAAGCTAGCCTCCAAATTAAACTTAACCTTACTCAAACCTCTTTATCTATCCTCAAGTTCACTAATCCTAGACTTCAGTAAACGTTTAGACTTTTGAAACTTTAGAATCTCCTTCTTCATAGCCTCTATCAAACTACTAAGATTATCTCTCACACCATCAATGTACTATAGTTTCTCCCTAAGATTTCTCTCCCATGCCCAATGATCCTCAATTAATGCATCATTATTTTCTATGGCACGCTCTTTCAACTTAGCTTGCAACTTCAAGTTTGACTTCTTTACCTTCATTTTTTCCTCATACAATTTTAATTCACTTTCCTCTACATCCTCATCCTCAATCTCTTCACCCTCACTCACTTAGGATTCACACATAATGGCCATGGAAGTGTCATTCACATGAGTATCTTCACGAGAAAATTTATCATCGTCACTCACATGACAAACCATAAACACTGTGTAATTACGCTCAATGGGGGTATCCTCTCCCTCTTACAATTCACTATCAATAAGGGTGGCGTTATATGCAATATGTTTCTTCCCCAGCTTCTTAAGTCTAGTGAGGCACTCCGCTACCCTATGGTCATAACCCTCGCAACCGAAACACTTATCTGACTCATCCCTCTTATCACTCTCGCTTCGATTCTTAGGGACGTAATCGTCCTTATTGTTCTTGAAATTCTCTAGCCTTTTGGCATCTTTCGATTTCTTTTGGAACTTAAGAAACTTTTTGAACTTCTTTCGCTAACAAGGCTACATCTTCAAAATTGGTTTCAGATTCATCATTCTCTGAAACTTTTGTTTCCTCCTTTCGGGATTTCAAAGCAATGCCCTTTTCTTTCTTTGGCACTTGCTTGGAGGTAAACATGTCAAGCTTATAAGTTTGTAGGTCACCTACAAGCTCTTCTAGTTTCATTGAGTCAAGTAAACCCAAAGAGTTCAAAATGGTCATCTTTAGATCAAATCTACTAGGCAAAGATATTAAGATTTTCTTTATGACTCGATTGTCGGGAATTTTCTCTCCCAAAATTAAACGACGAGTTGATAATATGGGATAACCTGGCGTAAAACTCATCAAATATCTCACTTTCTAACATCTTAATCATCTCAAGTTGGGTAGCGAGGTTTTGATGTTTAGATGCCCTAATAGTTCTAGTTCCCTCTTGAGTAAGTGCAAGGACATCCCAAGCTTTTTTTAATGTCTTACACATTATAATACGATCTTATGGGGTAACAGACGCGGAGATAGTATTTAAACCTTTGGAATTGTATTGTGTAAGTCTGTGTTCGACTTCATTCCATGACTCAACAATTTTAAATGTGCGGCCTCACCATCTCTCGTGACTAGTGGAGTCAACCACGTTTCTACTGCTAACCAAACACGCTCATCTATGGCCTTAAGAGAACTTTTCATATGCATCTTCCAATAAGAATAATTCGATCCATAAAAAATAAGTGTTCTAAAACCTTCATAAATACCGAAAATCATACCTAATGACAGTGGCATCACTCACATAATAAAATAGTGTTCGTAGCTCTGATACCAATTTGTAAACACAATGGTCACTCTATGTGTTTTGTAGGTGAAAATAATTTTTCTTTTCAAAAACTTTTTCCAATTTTATGAACCAATTTCAATTAAGCCAATTTTATCTTATTAACCCTAAATATGCATCTAGTAGTGAAAATGTTTTCTTTCATTCAAACCAGGTTTTCTTCTAGTTTTAATATGTTCGGCTAAGTTTTCAAGGGTCAGGGTGCATGAATTCCTCCCACCTGATGAAATTTACAATAGTGGAAATAGAAGTTGGAATTAAAACCTTAGAATAATTTTATCGTTGTCAATACGATATTTCTTTAATACATCCTTTGCTTATATACTTCGCGGGCTACGATCCCTCATATATATAATACTTAGGAGTGTTAAAGACCGGGTTTTTATTCATCCTTTGTTTACATATTGTGCGGGCTACGATCCCTCATATATGTAATACTTAGGAGCATTAAAAAGTCGGATTCATTTTACGCTTTAATTCTGAATATATTATCATATGAAGTGAATTACTAGGGTGTGGGGAATCGTAACCCGACCTATCTTTCTTATCTCATAAGTAAAGTTTTAGTTAAATCGTCGGCAGTCTTTTCGTTAATTTAAAGTAGTTGCGTTTAATTTTTTTCATAATTCCATTAATTATTCTTTTTCTAAAAATTGCATCTAGTTGTACTTGTTTCCCAATTTAAATCAACTTTTCGTTCTTTTTAGAAGTCAAAGTTAGGTTACCTTCGTCTTTCCAACGTCGTTACGACTCTGTTCGTCCTAATTCCCTGAGGATAGATACCCGACTAATCGGATTATTACTTGAGCGACAGGCTTGCACTTGAGGCTAAATAGCACGCACACTAGATACATTTGTGATCGCGTCAAGTTTTTGGCGTCGTTGCCGGGGAACTAGGTAGACTTAGGTTAGATCAAGTCAATCTACAACTTTGACCAAGAAAATCCAAAAACATAAAAAAACAACCAAACAAAAAAATTCGTCATCTCTCAAAAGCCTTTAATGTAAAATCCTGAAAACACTCAAACTCCTCACAACACTCCAACCCGAATCCACAAAAATCCAATCGTTGAATACAACTCTGAAAGCCCCCACACACCTTGCGTTCCACAATTCTGGTTTCCAATTCCTACACCCAAGAACTTTATTGGTAGCTACACCCTGAGTCAAACTTCGAGTCACACATCTAGGACACTGAGTGAGTACACAAAGTCATTTAAAGAGAGTGCGAGCGTAATGTTTGATGCGGTGATTTTCAGTACTGGAGAGGGAGATCTCCCCTATCGTCCTATGAAAGACTTACTCTTTCCTAACCAAACTGTCACCCCTGGTTGCATTTTACTTCCATATACTGCCGGTCAGTTTTTGCAATGGGATGATACAAATTCTCCCTACGTTCCATGGCATGGATTCATAGAAACCATACCTGCATATTCGTGAGTTCGAAGAGGCATGTGACACATTTGGTGATAAATCTTGCACGCAAGATGTTATTCGCCTAAAGATTTTTCCTTTTACATTAAAGGATAAAGACAAGACCTGGCTATGGTCTCTACCCCCGAACTCCGTCACAACCTGGGGAGATATGCAGTCTAAGTTTGTCTCAAAATTCTATTCGCATCACAAGACCAACTCTGCGAAGACTCAAATCCAAGCTTTCTGACAACACGATAATGAGTCCTTTGACAGATGTTGGGAACGATTCTAAGAGTTAGTAAGTACATGACCCCATCATGGGTTTGACAAACACTTAGTGATATCTTTCTTCCATAATGGGTTAACAATAGCTTCCAAATAACTTGTGCAAAAATTTTGTGAAAGACCCTTTTGGGATTTAAACTCATACGATGCCAAGTCCCATCTTAAGTATGTCGCAGAGACTACTCAAGCATGGGACACATCTAATCCCAACCAAGGTCGACCTAGACAACCATCTACCAATCAAACTACTTCCGGTTGATACCATTTGGATATCAATACCTTAATAGACCGTCTATTTGATCAGTTTTCGAGAGATATGAAAGAGTGGTTTGATGGTCGGTTGAGAAATATCTCCGGTTCCAACCATGGTTCGAAAGAAAAGGTGTGTGCTATCTGTGAGGCGGGCCACTCCACAAAGGCATGCCCGACGATTTCGGTCTACAAGGCCAATCACACCGAGCATGTGGATTCTATAGGAGGATTCAAGGGGAATTTTAATGCCCCCCATGGGAACTTTTATAACCCTTCATAGAGGAACCATCCTGGTTTCAACTATGGACAACCACAAGCTGCGATGAACCCACATTCACAAGTTGTCCCACCTCCACCACCTCCTCAATACCAACAAGCGTCACCACCTCCAACCCCATATGTAGCTCCACCGTGGTGGAGTCTCGAGGATACAATGAACCAATTCATCAATTCTCAAAGTGAAACCAATGCTAGAAATGAATGCATGTTCACTGAAATAAATGCGAACATATCCATGATGCAATCCGCATTGAGCATTCAAGAGAAGTCCAAAGACCTCCCCAAGGTCATCCTAGTGTTATCTCCACCTCTACCGAACAGCAGGAACACTGCCAAGCGATAACCACTCTTTATAGTGGGAGGGTTGTTGATTTATCACCTCCCCCACACGACATTTCAAAAGATAAGGAGAATTCTCCCATCACAAAAGTGGACGAAGATATCTCCTTGAACGAGAGTGAAAAGGAAAACACTATTGAACCTTAGGTAGTTGTAAAGCCGCCCTCCCTGTGCCATTTCGTTAAAGGTTGGTTTCTCCCCATAAAGGAACCATAAGTGAAGAAGTGCTAGAAGTGCTTAAGAATGTAAAGTTGAACTTACATTTCCTTGATGCAATAAGGCAAATGCCATCCTATGCAAAAGTCATAAAAGACTTATTGATAGTCAAAAGGAGGATGTGGGTAAAGAAGAACATGTTTCTAGCACAAAATGTGAGCTCAGTCCTTCTTAATGATCTCCCACTTAAATATAAATATCCCGGTGCCCCAACCATTTCCTGCACCATTGGAGAGAACCAATTTGAAAAATTCTTGCTCGATTTGGTGGCAAGTTTTAATATCCTACCCTATTCGATTTATAGGAAACTTGATCTGGGCAATCTTAAACCAACAAGGATCACTCTCTAGTTAGCGGATCGAACTGTGAAGATACCAAGGGGTATAGTTGAGGACGTGATAGTCCAAGTGGACACTTTCTACTTCCTAATATATTTTGTCATTTGGGACACGGATCCCTCCTTCGCCTCGAAAAATCATGTTCCCATCATCCTTGGATTCCCATTCTTTACCAAGACTAACATAATTATCAATACTAGAAATGGGCATATGCAACTCACTTTTAGGGATATGACTTTAGAAACAAACATCTTCAACATAGCCCAACAAGCAGGGGAAGAAGATGATCTTCACGCAGTGAACTTAATTGAGGAGATTGTAGAAGAGCACTTTGAGGAAAATTACTGTGGAGAGCTTCTAGTTATGAGAGTGAGGGAGACTACACCGAGTTCGAGAGGGATATAGAGGAGTTAAGAGGTTTACTCGATGAGAGAGCGTCAGACGAGGACGCGAGAGATGCGAATTGGGTTTCTCGATTCGAAGAGTTACCACCAAGAGAAGCACACATGGTTCCTTCTAGCGATACATTCCCGACTCTCGAGTTGAAGAAATTACCCTCCAATGTTAAATATACTTTCCTAGGTAAAAGTGAGACATTTCCTGTTATTGTCTCCTCTGGGTTAGATAAAGAGCAGGAGGGTAAACTATTAAAGATTTTGAGGAAGCATCAAAGTGTTTTTGGTTTGTACATAGATGATTTGAAGGGGATAAGCCCTTTAATTTACATCCACAAGATTCACCTCAAAGAGGATGTTAAGACCTCGAGAGAAATGTAAAGATGGCTAAACCCCACAATGAAAGATGTGGAGAGAACCGAAATTATAAAGCTGTTGGATGCCGGGATTATCTACCCAATCTCGGATAGCAAGTGGGTGAGCCCCATTCAAATCATACCGAAGAAGTTGGGCATGGCTCTAATTAAAAATGCCAAGGGAGAGCGAGTTCCCCAATGTACCATAACTGGATGACGCGTTTGCATTGATTATCAAAAACTCAATGCGGGAACTAGGAAAGACCATTTCCCCTTTCCATTTATTGATCAAATGCTTGAAAGAGTAGTAGGCCACCCTTATTATTGCTTCCTAGATGGTTATTCCGGATAAAACCAAATTGAGGTAGATGTACTTGATCAAGAGAAAACAAAATTCACTTGCCCTTTTGGAACGTTTGCCAACAAACGTATGCCATTTGACTTGTGTTGTGCACCGACGACCTTTCAAAGGTGCATGTTGGGCTAATTCAGTGACATGGTTGAGAGAGGGCTAGAGGTATTTCCGAACGACTTTAGTGTTTTTGGCACCTCCTTCGACCTATGTTTAGCCAATCTTGAGAAAGTACTAGCCCGATGTGTGGAAAAGAACTTAGTGCCGAATTGGGAAAAATGACATTTCATAGTAATCGAGGGTATCGTTCTTGGCCACATCGTGTCATCCAAAGGGATCGAGGTTGATCGAGAAAAAATAGATGTCATAGTTGACCTACACCCACCTAAATCGCTGAAAGACATGCGCTCCTTCTTAGGCCACGTGGGATTTTATCGAAGGTTCATTATCGACTTTAGTGCCATCGTTAGACCCTTAAGCAATCTTCTTATGAAGGACACCCCATTTAAGTGGACGGAAGCATGCCAAAGTGCTTTTAAAAAACTAAAAAAAATTCTTGGGTCCGCTCCCATCATGCAAGCTCCGGATTGGTCCTTACCATTCGAGCTTATGTGTGATGCTAGAGATTATGTGATAGGGGTTGTTTTAGGCCGAAGAAAAGACAATAAGGCTCATGTCATCAACTACGCTAGCAGGACCCTTATCGGGCCACAACTCAATTACTCCACCAGGGAGAAGGAGTTGCTAGTAGTAGTATTTGCGCTTGACAAATTTTGGTCCTATCTTATCGGTTCCCCCATCACTTGTTTCACCGACCATGCGACTTTAAAATATCTACTTGCGAAGAAAGATGCAAAATCATGCCTCATAAGGTGGATCCTACTCCTATAAGAGTTTAATCTCTCCAGTAAAGACAAAAAAAGAGTAGAAAATGTCGTTGTCGATCACTTATCATGGCTTTCATCCAACGTACCTAGTGATCCTGCACCCATAGATGAATATTTTTCGGATGAGCAACTCTTTGCCACCTCTTCTTTTGCCCTAGTTTGTGGATATAGTGAACTATGTTGTCACAGGAGCCGTCCCTCTCGATTGGACACAGCAAGATAAGAAGAGGTTCATCACCTGGTCGTGCATGTTTTTCTATGATAACCCATTCCTTTTTAAATATTGCGCCGATCAAATCATCTGACGATGCGTACCGGATGACAAAATTACAAAAGTCAACCAATTCTGTCATTCAAAAGCATGTGAAGGCCACTTCTCCATGAAAAAGACAGCCGCTGAAATTCTCCAATGCGGTTTGTACTGGCCCACAATGTTGCGGGATGTTAACAATTATTGCAAATGTTGCGAAAGGTGTCAATGGATGGGTGTGATCACCCGACATGAAATGATGCCATTAATCCCGATCCTCATCATTGAGGTTTTTAATTGTTGGGGTATCGACTTCATGCGCCCTTTTCCCCCATCCTTTGGATACCTATACATCCTAGTCACGGTAGACTATGTTTTTAAATTGGTGGAAGCTATAGCTACCAAGACTAATGATAATAAATCGGTGATAAAGTTCCTGCACGAACACATACTTTCTCGCTTCGGTGCACCTAAAGCGGTAATTAGTGATAACGGCACACATTTTTTCAACAAGCCGTTTGAAAGACTTATGAAAAAGTATGGTGTCATTCACAAGGTGAGAACAACATATTACCCATAAATGAATGGACAAGCCGAATTGGAAAATCGTTAGATCAATCACATACTAGAGAAGACCATCAATCCCGACCGGAAATATTGGTCCCTTAGATTGAACGACTCGCTATGGGCCTACCGTATCGCATACAAGAACCCACTCGAAATGTCCCCATTCCTCTTTGTGTCTGGAAAACCTTGCCATCTTCCCGTTGAGTTGGATCACAAAGCGTATTGGGCAATCAAGAGATTAAACTACGATATGGACAAAGACGGTGAAGCTCGCAAGCTTCAATTAAATGAGTTAGAGGAGATACGCAATGATGCGTATGATAATGCCAAAATCTCAAAAGCCCAGATGAAACTAGCACATGATAAGATTATTCGACGAAAAGAGTTTCAACCAGGACAAAAGGTACTCCTCTATAACTCTCGGCTTCATCTATTTTCGGGTAAATTGGGGTCTCGATGGACTGGTCCATTCGTTGTGAGAAGTGTATTCCCCCACAGAGCAGAAGAGTTGGAAGATCCAAAAGGGGGGAATGCATTCAAAGTCAATAGACAGTGCTTAAAGTGATATGTTGAGGCGTGCGTAGAAGAGATCGACACCATCTGGTTATCGAACCCCGTTTACGGGGTAGAGTGAGCTTGAACTGAGAGGTTATCGCACCCCCAACGCGTATGGGATGAATTCTTGTGTATAGTAGCTGTGTGTAGGTAGAATAATTAGAGTCCGTAGGTAGGATACGACAGGTGAGGGTTCGAAATAGGAACACAAACACGCACTTTATGAGGGAGTCAAGGAAATCTAAGTGGGAGAATAAGTAAGAAAGTGTCCGAAAATTCGAGGGTGCGAGATTCTATTTTCATCAAACTGAAGGGAGAGACTTATGCCTAAGGTGAATTGAACTGAACTCCCTTAGCTGGATCGGTTCGGTTATGATAATTCGCAAAAATATAAATCCCAAAATCGAATCGGTTCGCCCCTGAACTCGATCGGTTCAATTTATGTCGATTTTGCTTCTTCCCGAGGTACCTCCCCCCTTCCCCTATCCCTTCATTTCCCTCCTTTCACACCCTTTTTTCCCTCCAAACGTCCCTCTCTTATTTCCCTCCAAATTCTTCCCCCCAAACCATCACCTCCACCTATAAATTTCACCTCGACCCCACCATTCTTCCACACCTCATCACATAATCTCTCTCTCTACACCTATCTCTCCCATTTCAACCATCCACAAATATTTCCATGGAAAATCCCGATCTTCCCCCAAAATACATGTCTACCGAGGTCCTTACGAATGGAAACGAGGAATACCACTCTCACATGGAGCGCATGTGGTGCAAAAAAAATTTCAGCCTCTCCCGCCAACTTCACATCGAGCGCGTTGTCAACTGGGACGAGCTACCCTGCTCACTCACCACTCTTTTCAGTCGGAGGGGGTGGACGCAATACCTCACCGAACCACACAATGCCGTGTGGGCCGATGAGGTCCAATCTTTCTATGGCTCTCTCGTCCGCACGGGCGAGTTTGAGGGCCAAGCGTTTGTGGACGGTCGCCCCATCCTATTTTCCTTGTCCATTCTGTCCCAAAAAATCTCTTCCAAGGGGGTCCCAAACCCGGACAACTATGACTACCCCATAAATGCCCCCACCATCCCAAAAAAGCAATGCATCGATCGTCTCGCACCTAATGAGATTTGGGAAAGGAGAACTTTCCCCTTGGGACGCCTCAATTATAAGGTGCGCATTACATTTCATATTGTTTGCGCCAACTTGCTTCAAACCTCAAACGAATCGCCGATGCGCCCTCTCCAAGATACCCTCGTCTACCACCTTTTTTATCCCAACTTCACTATCAACTTTGCCCGCGTGTTATACGCCGACATTTTGTATGCGGCCTTGGAGCAAAAAGGTGCGCTGCCACTCCCATATGCACGTCTCATCACCTCCATTCTGGCCGATGCCGGTATCAAGCCACCTCGAGCCTTTTTGTGCCTCCCGGAGCCCATTGGGAGAGTGTCACGCACTAGGAGCGCCCAGCAAAGGGTAGCCATTCGAGCATCCTGGGAGGTGGTTGATGTCGATGAAGATGAAGCAATCAATGTTGAAGAGCACGAGGCTGAGGATGTCGTAATGGGTGGGGAAGATGAGGAAGAGTACGACGAAGACGACGACTCGGATTTTAAGCCCCCGAGTGCAGATTTTGATAGGCGCCTTTCGATGGTGGAAACCCGTTTTGAAGGTTTCCTCACACAATACCGACGGGATCAAGAGGCCTATCAAAGGGACATGAGCATGATGCATCGCCTCCAAACTCATTTGTACGAGCTCAACTTCGATAGAGCCCCTCCAACCTTCTTCTATGATCCATATGATCCCAGTGCACCCGGGCCCTCCAATCCACCTCCCTAGTGACGCCCATTTCTATTGTGTGCTTTTGGTGGCTATTTAAATATGTTGTTGCGTGTTTTCTCCCCCCCTCCCTTGTAACATATGTTCTCTTTCTCTATAAATATATGCATTTATGTTTCATTAGTTCGTTTTATTTTCTCTCACTTTTAATTCGTTTTGAGTTAAATTTTAGTCCTTTTTGCTTGACGACAATGCAAAAGTCTAACTTAGGGGGGGTCACAAGTGCGTCTTTCTAAAACTTCACAAATTTTCAAAAATGCCCAGAAATTTCAAAAAAATCATAAAATTTTGAAAAATAAAAAAAATGTTTTTCTTCAAAATAAATAAAAATTCAAATTTAAATTTTTCAAAAATACCATTAAAATTTGGTTTAAAGTCTCAAATTGTAAAAAAATAATACACAAAGCCGAAATTGACCAAAGATGGAAATTGAGAGAACATAGACGACTTAGCGAATAAATGTGGAGATTAACAAACCCGGTGAGATTCGAACATTTCCCTATTGTGAGTTTTTAAATTAATCCGAGTTAATTGTTAACTCAATGTTCATTTCAACGCTCTAATAAGTCGTCGAGGATCTCAATTCTTTCACTTTAACCGGTTATGGAAAATGTGTGTGATATTGCCTTGAAAAATGTGTTAAGCAGATCTCTAAACTAAATTAATCTCGAGACGCATATGGTAACGCAATTAGTATTTCGGACAATGAAGTAGGCCGTTATTTGTTTACCCAAAAATACTGGTCAGAAAAAATAGTGAAAAATTATCCCTTTTGTAACCAAAATTGAGCCAAATAATTTTTTTCCTTTCATTGACAACCAGAAAAACCCTAATTGGCCTGGAATTGTGAAAGTTGATAATCAAGAAATTAAGTCCGAAAAGTGCATAAAAAGGGGCAAGAAAATAATTGATATTCTCAACAAAAATAGCATCTCAAAAATAGAAAAAAAAAACAATGAGCAAAAGCCCGGAAAAGCACTACCGGATAACATAAGAAAATTTTCCAATTCCATATTTCCCAACCATTCCCATTTTACCCAACACACCTTTAACCCTAAAAATTCCTAACCGAGTCCAAAAAAATTGTGAAATTGGTTACCGCGTGGAGAGCAAAAACACAAAAAGATAATAAAAGAGATCAAAGATACAAATTAAAAGCAATGTTCCCGTTTTCTTAATCCGTAACCCGATGATGAGATCTAATTACCATAAATTTTTGTCTTTCTATTTGTGTGCGTGAACTTGGTTCCAATGCATTTGTTCTTATAAATCACGCATACCGAGAGAAAATAACCACCCTTCCGACAGATTCATTTACGAGAGCATCCCATGAGATTTTGAAATCAAAACAAATTTTTGGATAAGTAACGTAATGGTCAATCGGTGGAAATCCACGGTTAAATTTCTGGCTTCACACACAGGCACTATGATTTGAGACTCTTGAACATGAATTGATGATGACTATTTTCTAGAAAAGTTTGAATTATGCAATTTTTGTGTATTTTGAAGTTTTCTTTTTGTCGAATTTTGTGGGTATATTCGTTGCAAACCCTCACGAGACACAACTCGTCCTACAAGGGTAACCTAGGGGTTTAAAAGCTTGTTGCATATGCCAAATGCAATCGTTCGCCCGCGAAAGAGGTATTCTATCCCATTTTAGAGTTAGACCATGCCGTGATTCTTTTACATTGCTCGGGATGATCAAAGTTCTAAGTCAGGGGGGTTGGATTAGGTATAAATTCTTCCTATTTATCCCCTTAATTTAGAGACTTTTATTTCTCTACATAGTGTATTTCGAGTGTATTTATCTCATATCATTGCTAATGACATTTCCTAACTAGTACTTCGAGTTTTGTGTATTTCCTATCTATTTTGCAGGTATTCAATGCACAAGGAAGGATCGGCATCCTAATCCGAGTTCCAAACCAAAAGTTACAAATCTTCAAAAATACAAGGAGGAAAAGTTCCTGAAAAGATGGAACTGAACAGAAGAGGAAGAAAAATGAACCGATCCTATACTGGAAGAACTTCCTGTGAAGCACGAAAAGATGGAAATGAACTGAATAGAAGTAAAAGTGAACCAAACCGGTTCAAGGAAAAACTTCTGTCATAGATGGAACAGAACCGAATCACCTTACCAGGATCGGTTTGGGTGTCAAAAATCTGGACTTATCTACTTGTAAAATAAGAGTCTTGTATGGTTGAAACTCTTAGAAATTGTAGAGTATAAATTTAAAACACCTCCCAGATGAAAAGGTGGGCTTCAAAATTGTTAGAGAAGCTTTGTAATTAGTTTAAAGAAGAAGAACAACAAGAAACCCTAGTTTTGATTCCAGTTTTGCAATTCAAGTAATTCTATTCCAATTATTACTTTCATTACTGCAGCAGTTAATTCCTATGTAAGTAATTTCATTCTCCTTCATCTTCATTCAGTGGTGAAAATGTTTTCTTTCATTCAAAACAAGTTTTCTTCTAGTTTTAATATGTTCGGCTAAGTTTTCAAGGGTCGGGGTGCATGAATTCCAACCACCCGATGTAATTCACGATAGTGGAAATAGAAATTGGAATTAAAACCTTAGAATAATTTTATCGTAGTCAATACGATATTGCTTTAATACATCCTTTGCTTATATACTGCGCGGGCTACGATCCCTCATATATATAATACTTAGGAGTGTTAAAGGCCTGGTTTTGATTCATCCTTTGCTTACATATTGTGCGGGCTACGATCCCTCATAGATGTAATACTTAGGAGCATTAAAAAGTCAGATTCATTTTACGCTTTAATTCTGAATCCAGTATCATACGAAGTGAATTACTTGGGTGTGGGGGATCGTAACCCAACCTACCTTCTTATCTCATAAGTAAAGTTTTAGTTAAATCGTCGGCAGTCTTTTCGTTAATTTAAAGTAGTTGCATTTAATTTTTTTCATAATTCCATTCATTAATATTTTTCTAAAAATTGCATCAAGTTGTACTTGCTTCCCAATTCAAATCACCTTTTCGTTCTTTTTAGAAGTCAAAGTTAGGTTACCTTCATCTTTCCAACGTCGTTACGACTCTGTTCGTCCTATTTCCCTGAGGATAGATACCCGACTTATCGGATTATTACTTGAGCGACAGGCTTGCACTTGAGACTAAATAGCACGCACACTAGATAAATTTGTGGTCGCGTCAAGTTTTTGGCGTCGTTGTCGGGGAACTAGGTAGACTTAGGTTAGATCAAGTTAATCTACAACTTTGACCAAGAAAATCAAAAAACATAAAAAAATAAACAAACAAAAAAATTCATCATCTCTCAAAAGCCTTTAATGTAAAATCCTGAACACACTCAAACTCCTCACAACACTCTAACCCGAATCCATAAAAATCCAATCATTGAATACAACTCTGAAATCCCCCACACACCTTGTGTTCCACAATTCTGGTTTCCAATTCCTATACCCGAGCACTTTATCGGTAGCTACACCCTGAGTCAAACTTCGAGTCACACATCTAGGACACCGAGTGAGTACACAAAGTCATTTAAAGAGAGTGCGAGCGCAATGTCTGATGCAGTGAGTTTCGGTACTGGAGAGGGAGATCTACCATATCGTCCTATGAAAAGACTTACTCTTTCCTGACCAAACTGTCACCCCTAGTTGCATTTTACTTCCGTATACTGCCGGTCAGCTTTCGCAATGGGATGATACACATTTTTCCTACATTCCATGGCATGGATTCATAGAAACCATACCTGCATATTCGTGAGTTCGAAGAGGCATGTGACACATTTGGTGATCAAACTTGCACGCAAGATGTCGTTCGCCTAAAGATTTTTCCTTTTTCCTTAAAGGATAAAGCCAAGACCTGGCTATGGTCTCTACCCCCGAACTCCGTCACTTCCTGGAGAGATATGCAGTTTAAGTTTGTCTCAAAATTCTATCTGCATCACAAGACCAACTCTGCCAAGACTCAAATCCAAGCTTTCTGACAACACGATAATGAGTCCTTTGACAGATGTTGGGAACTATTCTAAGAGTTAGTAAGTGCATGACCCCATCATGGTTTTGACAAACACTTAGTGATATCTTTCTTCCATAATGCGTTGATAATGGCTTCCAAATAACTTGTGCAAAAATTGTGTGAAAGACCCTTTTGGGATTTAAACTCATACGATGCCAAGGCCCATCTTAAGTATGTCACAGAGACTACTCAAGCATGGGACACATCCAACCCCAACCAAGCTTGACCTAGACAACCATCTACCAATCAAATTGCCTCCGGTCGACACCATTTGGATAGCAATACCTTAATAGACCGTCGATTTGATCAGTTTCAGAGAGATATGTAAGAGTGGTTTGGTGGTCGATTGAGAAATATCTCCGAATCCAAACATGGTTCGAAAGAAAAGGTGTGTGCTATCTGTAAGGGGGGACACTCCACAAAGGCATGCTCGACGATTTCTACCTATAAGGCCATGCACACCGAGCATGTCGATGCTATAGGAGGTTTCAAGGGGAATTTTAATGCCCCGCATGGGAACTCTTACAACTCTTCATGGAGGAACCATCCTGGTTTCAACTATGGACAACCACAAGGTGCGATGAACCCACATTCACAGGTTTTCCCACCACCACCACCTCCCCAATACCAACAAGCACCATTACCTCCAACCCCATATGTAGCTCCACCGCGGCGGAGTCTTGAGGATACAATGAACCAATTCATCTATTCTCAAAGTGCAACCAATGCTAGAAATAAACACATTCTCGCCGAAATAAATGCGAATATCTCCAAGATGCAATCCGCATTAAGCATCCAAGAGAAGGGCAAGTTTCCTTCCCAAGGTCAACTTAGTGTTAGCTCCACCTCTACCAAATAGTAGGAGAACTTCAAAGTAATAACCACTCTTTTTAGTGGGAGGGTTATTGATTTATCACCTCCCCCACACGACATTTCAAAAGATAAGGATAATTCACCCGGCACAAAAGAGGCCGAAGATATCTCCTTGAGCGATAGTGAAAAGGAAAACACTATTGAGCCCGAGGTAGTTGTAAAACCACCCTCCGCTACGCTATTTCCTCTAAGGTTGGCTCCTGCCCATAAAGGAACCATAAGTGAAGAATTGCTGGAAGTGTTTAAGAACGTAAAGTTGAACTTACCGTTCCTCGATGCAATAAGGCATATGGGAATGTTACCTCAATGCGGACATTTCTTAACATTCCTAGTTGCCTCTCTTACACGATTGGTGTTGTATTTGGGAATGGAATCTATCCGATCATCGAAGCCTATACCACACCTATCATCCTTGATTTGGACGGTGCCTAAAATCCTATCCAACTTTTCTAAGGTAGCCTCCAAATCAAACTTAACCTTACTCAAATCTCTTAATCTCTCCTCAAGTTCACTAATCCTAGACTCCAATACACGCTTAGACTTCTGAAACTTTAGAATATCCTTCTTCATAGCCTCTATCAAACCACTAAGATTATCTCTCTCACCATCAATGTACTATAGTTTATCCCTAAGATTTCTCTTCCATGCCCAATGATCCTCAATCAATGCATCATTATTTTCTATGGAACGCTCTTTCAACTTAGCTTGCAACTTCAAGTTTGACTTCTTCACCTTCATTTTTTCCTCATGCAATTTCAACTCACTTTCCTCTACATCCTCATCCTCAATCTATTCACCCTCACTCGCTTAGGATTCACGCACAATGGCCATGGAAGTGTCATTCACATGAGTATCTTCACGAGAAAATTTATCATCGTCACTCACATGACAAACCATAAACATGGTGTAATTACGCTCAATGGGGGTATTCTCTCCCTCTTACGATTCACTATCAATAAGGGTGGCGTTATATGAAATATGTTTCTTCCCCAGCTTCTTAAGTCTAGTGAGGCACTCCGCTACCCTATGGCCATAACCCTCATAGCCAAAACACTTATCTGACTCATCCCTCTTATCACTCTCGCTTCGATTCTTAGGGACGTGATCGTCCTTATTGTTCTTAAAATTCTCTAGCCTTTTGGCATCTTTCGATTTCTTTTGGAACTTAAGAAACTTTTTGAACTTCTTTGCTGACAAGGCTACATCTTCAAAATTGGTTTCAGATTCATCATCCTCCGAAACTTTTGTTTCCTCCTTCCGGGCTTTCAAAGCATTGCCCTTTTCTTTCTTTGGCACTTGGTTGGAGGTAAACATGTCAATCTTATAAGTTTGTACGTCGCCTACAAGCTCTTCTAGTTTCATTGAGTCAAGTAAACCCAAAGAGTTCAAAATGGTCATCTTTAGATCAAATCTACTAGGCAAAGATATTAAGATTTTCTTTATGACTCGATTGTCGGGAATTTTCTCTCCCAAATTAAACGACGAGTTGATAATATGGGATAACCTGGCGTAAAACTCATCAAATATCTCACTTTATAACATCTTAATCGTCTCAAATTGGGTTGCGAGGTTTTGAAGTTTAGACGCCCTAATAGTGTTTTTCCCTCTTGAGTAAGTGAAAGGACATCCCAAGCTTTTTTTAACGTCTCACACATTATAATACGATCTTATGGGTAACAGACGCGGAGATAGTATTTAAACCTTTGGAATTATATTGTGCAAGTCTTTGTTCGACTTCGGTCTATGACTTAACAATTTTAAACGTGCGGCCTCACCCGCTCTCGTGACTAGTGGAGTCAACCACGTTTCTACTGCTAACCAAACACACTCATCTATGGCCTTAAGAGCACTTTTCATATGCATCTTCCAATAAGAATAATTCGATCCATCAAAAATAGGTGTTCTAAAACCTTCATAAATACCGAAAATCATACCTAATGACAGTGGGATCACTCACACAATAAAATAGTGTTTGTAGCTCTGATACCAATTTGTAAACACAATGGTCATTCTATGTGTGTCATGTAGGTGAAAATTTCCAATTTTATGAACTAATTTCAATTAAGCAAATTTTATCTTATTAACCCTAAATATGCATCGAGTGTGATTAGGTAAGATAAAGTAAAGAACGCTCTAAAAAAATGTACGAGGAAACCACAACGGGAAAAAAATCTCAGACGGACCAGACCAGACAATCACTATGATACGGTTTTACAAAGGAATATTATAGTCTAACTCAATGACTCGATCACCATAAGTCTTGATGCCTCTTCTTATCTTCAATCGATTAATGAAACGCATGAGTCCACCTATGTTAGGTCCACAACACACACATCCACACGTGCCTAGGTATCCACTGATATAGCAAGCAATCACCAATCAGCAAGTATGAAGTCCATTGCATGAAACAGGTTCTTCGAATGATAAAGAATGAAATCGTGGTGAAAACACAATATCTCTATGACATATGGTATGTAAACTCGGATCTTGTAAACACAAAGAATTTTTTTAGCTTTGGAAACCTTTGGTAAACAAATGCAGAAAACGTATGGATTTTGTGTAATTCTGTATGTTTTGCAGTGTTATTTTTTTTAAGAAAATTTGCCTTAAATAAAAAACTTTTAGGTGGCGCAATATTATAACGAAATCAGCCAGTCATTCGAACCATATGAATATCTCGTTAGAACGAGACTTCCATATCGTTTGAACGACAGCATGATGTCGTTTGAACGACTGTTAAAGTCGTTTGAACCATCAAAACTCAAGAGAAAGTTCGATAGGACCCTAAATAGGATTTATCTCATAAAAATCATTTTAAAAAAATTTAAACTCAGATTTAAATAAAGTAACATCCTTAGAAAATATCTGTTGAGTATCCATAAACGAATATGAATCCATACCTGAGAGAATCTCAAAAAACCAAGTGAAGACGTGAAACGTACACCAAAACTACGCCATGAATCTATCTTTGAAGCTTAGCCGCTACGTCTTCAACATAAAATTATAGACTAAATGGGATCTTAAAAAGTAAAATATATCTTGTGACTCAAAGGTTTTTATTCGGAATAATGCCAATACATACAAATTGACACTATTTGGAAATTTTCCCTTACAAAGTTACCTCTGGATCTGGAGAAGACTGGACAAAAAGAACAACTGGAGAAGAAGGTGACTGGGGTACTAGAGAAGAAGCTTCAACAAGTTCAGGGGCATAATAAGGGCTATCCTCAATCCCAAAAATCCCAATGCTTGATAGAGGTGGAGAGGTTCTGGGGATTAAAGGACGAGATGTGGGTTTAATAATATAATCCCAAGTCTTTCAAGTCTTGGTTCGTAATGTTTTCCAGAAGGATCACCAGCGCCAGATGTTATTTGTGTGCTCTTGCACCGTGTGGTGACTTCCTTTATGGGAACCATGAGAATTGATGGGGAAACATACGAATGTGGAACAGCAGGGGTGTGTTATCCAAACTCCCGTTGAATCTGTTCAAATTCAGCACGACACTTTGATCGAACTTCCTCTTATATTTCTATAGATGCTTAGGGGGGGACGGAGGCAATGGGGAAAGCCAGAATAGGCACTTGTGATTTACACTTAGACCTATACTTGGAAGAAGTCCCACTCTTGGAAGTCCTGTCTTTTTTAGAGTTTGATTAAAAATCCCCTTGCCAGGAGCACCATTGGTAGGGGCAGGTTGATCTGGTGTGGGAGATTTCTTGGCCCTTGGAGAAGCAGTAACGATGGAGTGGAAACATGGAGGCAGCTCGTTGGGGGGACCTTTAAGGGTTTCACTCAGAGAAAACTCAATCCCTAAAACAGAATTGCCTTTAAGTCCCAGCTCAAAGGCTGGAAAAGTGAGAATTAGTGGATAGATGGGGGGGACGTTGAATAAATTCTTTAATTGTGGCTAATTGGGTAAGCCAGTATTTCACCGTGAACTAAGAAGATACATCCCCCTTCCTCATCAAGCTTGGAATGGTGACTTGACCACTGAGTTGGGAGTACGGAGATGAAATGGCAAAGATGGAGTAATGGGAGCATGCTTCAAAGAAAGAAGCCTTGGGGTGAGATGCTTGAAAAACTGAGGAAATGGCTCCTTAGTCATAAATAAACCAGCGAGAGAAATGATCGGGATTATACGATTCAGAAGAATAACCCCATCAGTGTAGGAAGGAAAGAAACCAAGAGTCAATAGAAGTACCATGACAAAGTAAGGATCCTCTACAATAACCCCCTTAATAGTCATTTGAACTCTCCTATTTTTATGAGAGAGAAAAGACCAAGCGTGAACAAAAATGTCTTCGTTGTAGGACCTCATGACGAAGCAGTTACGTTTGTCAAAGATAAGCATGATCTCTTTGAGACTATGTTTCATGTTGTAACGCATCAGGCGATGGGGCTTAAGAGTTGGCTTATTTGGAAGTTCCACTTCGGTTGTAGCTATCTCGAGATAATGGGTGTAGAGACCAATAAGAAGAATGATGTTAGCAAAATTCAACTACTAGTCAATATATAATAATTAATAGTGAGAGGATTAATAGTTGTATATGTTTAATTTTAATATGTGAAATGGTGTGAAATTCAATTACTAGTCAATATATAATAATTGATCCGAATATGGGTTCATACTGAATTATGATAAGTAGAAGAAAAGAGTGATAAGAGTTTAGATGTATTTTTTTAATAGTATGAGTATATGTAGTGAATATTACTCTTGGGATGTTTTGAAATGCCTATATGAATAGTAAAGTTAAGACGAGGTGTTAAAGAGTGGAAAGTTTAAAAATATTGGGGAGCCCTTTTAAGTGTATGTGTTGTTTATGAGTATGGGAAATATGCTAATCAGGTTAGAATATCGACAACTGGTTTGGGTGGATATTGAGTTGTATTTTTCATTGTACGTACGTGTTATCACTAAGAGTATGACAGATAATGAATATGTTTGACATTTTATGGAGTCACCAAGAAGTATGTGTAAGGATAAGATGTTATGTGAGATGCCATAATGGGATACATTAAGGTATTTATCCAAGTTATTTGAAAGAAATACGACATATAATAGTTAAGATAAGTATTATGGGGTTGGTATGTGTGGTTAACGTTTTTAGTGGTTATGTTATGTTTACTGTCCACGAACGGGTAAGGTGAGTGTATTAATAATGTTGCATAAGACTATAATGTTAATAAGGATTGGGGTAAGATTATGATTGTAAAGTTATTGTGCTAGATAAATGAATAGTTAAAGTCGTTATATGTTTAGTTAAAGAATAATCATACGATACTAAAAAGGGGAATACAGTGAGAAGTTATATTAAGTTCATAGTGCATGACTGCACAATATACATGAACGTGAATATGAAATCTTGGTTAAGAATAAACATTTAGTGAAAGATTTTGCAATTTTGATATATGAAAAGTAGTGAGGATATATTTAAATTAAGAAATTGTAAGGATGAAATTTAACATACTCTTAAACATCATAAATGATATGGATAGTAGTTGAAGTCAAACATGTGTATTTGGTGTTGAATGGAAGATGGAAATATGACGTGTAATAAGTTAATATGATAATATGATATTTATGAATTGAAATATTACACGATGATAAGGATAGAATATAGGAATGAAGGAATAGAGGCAAAGAGTTAAACATATTCACTCATTGTGAATATATGATAATACAACTGATAATCTAGTATGTGTGAATGTTTAACATACGTATATGAAGGTATGAAGTAAAATATTAGTAGGGGATTTACTTTCATTAATAAGAAATTATTAGACAATTATTCTTAAGTGTAATGATAAAGAAACTGGAGTTATTATGAAAGAAGATTTGCAGTACATAACCGGTTGAAATTATTGGTCGTAAGAAGCAAGTATTAGGGAATAAAGTTAGTTCCGTAGTTAAAGTGTTGTGTAGGATCCATGAAATTAAATAAGCAAGTTGGCAAAGGTAAGACAGAATAATAAAATAGTTTCCCCAATTGTTTGATAACTGAAATTCATCCTAAATTTCGGGGGCGAAATTTTCTAAGGGGGGAAGGTTGTGACGACCCGGATATGATTATGACAAACCATGTTTAAATCATGCTTACCGTATGGGATGGGGATAATGTGATATTATAATATTTAATTTTAAGTTATTTTGTTTAGTCTAATCCTACCTTCATAACTTATGAAATACTGAATTAGTCACAAACACAAATTTGTGAAGTCTTCGGTAGGAATATACGAGTTCGGGACTAGTTTTGGCCACTATAATATAATAATTTAGTTGAGGTGAAAACTAGATAGTTGTATATATATGAGTTAAGTTTGTAACACAATAAACGGTGTGTAAAACAGAGATCCGATCAAGAGGTTATGATGGAATTACGAAGCAGGGGAAAATTTGTCCATTCGTTAAATGATATTTCGTCTTATTAGGCTAACAAATGGTGGATTTTGATTGGTTAAGGAAGGAGGTGGGTTTTTTCCAACTTTGAAGGCTTGAAATGAGATCTTCATTCAGAATATTTTAGCCATTAAAAAGTTTGTATTGAGAGGAAGAGAAGTGGGAAGTCGAAGAAGAAGAATTGAGGAGAAAAATTGGAGAAAAATTCATGGGAAATTACGGAAGAGTCCTTAAGGTAATTCCATATGTAAATCTTGTTAATTTTCTTGTGTGACTGATTCAAAAAGTATAAATCGTAGATTGTTTATGTAAATTTCATGTCTTGGTTTATATGTATGAATAGATGCGAGTTTAAGCAAAGTGGAACGTGTAAATCATGTATATTGCTTCGATTGGAAACCTTGTATATTCAAATTCCCATATCTTTTTGTATATTTATTAGAATTGAATAATTCAAGTTGGATATAAAAAAATACTCATATATGTACAACATATCCGAAAATTATGTGAAAATATGAAGAAATGAATCTTTTGTGATAATTTGAAGTTCAGGTATAAAATCTGCCCCAAAGGTAAAAGTATGCTCACTAGGCGTTCGATGTTTTGCTTGACATAGGAAATGAACCTTAAAAATTATGAAACTTTAATTTTGTATTTTTAAATATTTTTATGGATGTTGGGTGAAATATCACAGGAAGTTATTATGTAGAAAAATTATAAAAATTCCTAGAAGTTGACTGAACGATAAAAGAGCCTATAGGGCATATTCGCTTTGTAATAAAGAAATAGACACATCTTGCTCTAGGAAACTTGAAATGATGTGTTGTCTTTTATATTGGGAACCTAATATGATAATAATTGGATTACCAAGAATAAATTAAAGTATGTTTGGGCTATGGATTGGATATGTTAAATATTTTAACATGAAATTGGATGAGACTTGATTTATGATAAATGATTTGAATGGGATCATATGATGCTTATGAATTGGGTTAAGTTTAAGTAATTATTTGGATTGTTAATATCCTTATGATGATAATAATATTTTAAGAATTTATATGTGAAAGGGAAGAAGAACCAGCTGAACAAGTGTCAGACAAAGGGAAGGGAAAAACACATAAAGTGGTTAAGGTAATTATGGTTTAACTCACTTTCACTTTCAAACTTAATTATAAGTAACTGGGTTGGGGTGTGCCAACTTTGGTATCAGATCCTAGGTTTTAGTTGTTCTAGGGTGAGGAGCGCCTAGATTTGGCAGTGAAAGTAGAAATTATTTTGATTCATTAGTAAATTGGCTTTATTGACTAACATTTGTTAGTTATACATATATATTATTGTATGGGATATGAAATGTAAGGATCTTACAGGAAAGGAAATGAGATGTTAAGGTTGATTCCGGGATGACAGCGAATACAGGTATTTTAATTTGGATCATTGTATTGTTTTGTTTGTGGTATGGACAAACATGTCATTGAAGGAAAAATTTTAAAGATAAAATGTGGTATACGAATATTGTGAAGTATTGGAAGTAATCTCTTCTTATACTGGAATATGTAGACTTGAGTTGTGTAACTTATTAAACCATGGTTTGGTGTGTGCCCATTTATGTGGCAGAGTGAGGTATGGGAATCCATATTCCGTTAAAGGATGAGATAGTAAATTGTTAAAGTGTGAATAAAATGAAGATTCACATGGTAAAGGTGAAGTGATAGGATTAATACTTGTATATGTTTAATTTTAATATGTGAAATGGTCTGAAATTCAATTACTAGTTAATATATAATAATTTATCCGAATATGGGTTCATACTGAATTATGATAAGTAGAAGAAAATAGTGATAAGAGTTGAGATGTATTTTTTTTAATAGTATGAGTATATGTAGTGAATATTACTCTTGGGATGTTTTGAAATGCTTATATGAATAGTAAAGTTGAGACGAGGTGTTAAAGAGTGGAAAGTTTAAAAATATTGGGGAGCCCTTTTAAGTGTATGTGTTGTTTATGAGTATGGGAAATATGCTAATCAGGTTAGAATATCGACAACTGGTTTGGGTGGATATTGAATTGTATTTGTCATTGTACGTACGTGTTATCACTAAGAGTATGACATATAATGAATATGTTTGGCATTTTATGGAGTCACCAAGAAGTATGTGTAAGGATAAGATGTTATATGATATAGCATAATGGGATACATTAAGGTATTTATTCAAGTTATTTGAAAGAAATACGACATATAATAGTTAAGATAAGTATTATGGGGTTGGTATGTGTGGTTAAAGTTTTTAGTGGTGATGTTATGTTTACTGTCCATGAACGGGTAAGGTGAGTGTATTAATAATGTTGCATAAGACTATAATGTTAATAAGGATTGGGTTAAGATTATGATTGTAAAGTTATTGTTCTAGATAAATGACTAGTTAAAGTCATTATATGTTTAGTTAAAGAATAATCATACGATACTAAAAAGGGGAATACAGTGAGAAGTTATATTAAGTTCATAGTGCATGACTGCACAATATACATGAACGTGAATATGAAATCATGGTTAAGAATAAACATTTAGTGAAAGATTATGCAGTTTTGATATATGAAAAGTAGTGAGGATATATTTAAATTAAGAAATTGTAAGGATGAAATATAACATACTCTTAAACATCATAAATGATATGGATAGTAGTTAAAGTCGAACATGTGTATTTGGTGTTGAATGAAAGATGGAAATATGACTTGTAATAAGATAATCTGGTAATATGATATTTATGAATTGAAATATTACACGATGATAAGGATAGAATATAGTAATGAAGGAATAAAGGCAAAGAAATATACTAGGTTTGTTAAAAATATTCACTCATTGTGAATATATGATGATACAACTGATAATCTAGTATGTGTGGATGTTTAACATATGTATATAAAGGTATGAAGTAATATAATAGTTGGGGATTTATTTTCATTAATAAGAAATCATTAGACAATTATTCTTAAGTGTAATGATAAAGAAACTGAAGTTATTATGAAAGAAGATTTGCAGTACATCGAGGAATCGGTTGAAATTCTTGGTCGTAAGAAGCAAGTATTAGGGAATAAAGTTAGTTCCGTAGTTAAAGTGTTGTGTAGGATCCATGAAATTAAATAAGCAAGTTGGCAAAGGTAAGACAGAATAATAAAATAGTTTCCCCAATTGGTTTGGGTGGATATTGAATTGTATTTGTCATTGTACGTACGTGTTATCACTAAGAGTATGACATATAATGAATATGTTTGGCATTTTATGGAGTCACCAAGAAGTATGTGTAAGGATAAGATGTTATATGATATAGCATAATGGGATACATTAAGGTATTTATTCAAGTTATTTGAAAGAAATACGACATATAATAGTTAAGATAAGTATTATGGGGTTGGTATGTGTGGTTAAAGTTTTTAGTGGTGATGTTATGTTTACTGTCCATGTTACCAAACGGGTAAGGTGAGTGTATTAATAATATTGCATAAGACTATAATGTTAATAAGGATTGGGGTAAGATTGTGATTGTAAAGTTATTGTGCTAGACAAATGACTAGTTAGAGTCGTTATATGTTTAGTCAAAGAATAATCATACGATATTAAAAAGGGGAATATAGTGAGAAGTTATATTAAGTTCATAGTGCATGACTGAACAATATACAAGAACGTGAATTTGAAATCTTGGTTAAGAATAAACATTTAGTGAAAGATTGTACAGTTTTGATATATGAAAAGTAGTGAGGATATATTTAAATTAAGAAATTGTAAGGACAAAATTTAACATACTCTTAAACATCATAAATGATATGGATAGTAGTTAAAGTCGAACATGTGTATTTGGTGTTGAATGAAAGATGGAAATATGACTTGTAATAAGATAATCTGGTAATATGATATTTATGAATTGAAATATTACACGATGATAAGGATAGAATATAGTAATGAAGGAATAAAGGCAAAGAAATATACTAGGTTTGTTAAAAATATTCACTCATTGTGAATATATGATGATACAACTGATAATCTAGTATGTGTGGATGTTTAACATATGTATATAAAGGTATGAAGTAATATAATAGTTGGGGATTTATTTTCATTAATAAGAAATCATTAGACAATTATTCTTAAGTGTAATGATAAAGAAATAGAAGTTATTATGGAAGAAGATTTGCAGTACATCGAGGAACCTGTTGAAATTCTTGGTCATAAGAAACAAGTATTAGGGAATAAAGTTAGTTCTGTAGTTAAAGTGTTGTGTAGGATCCATGAAATTAAATAAGCAAGTTGGAAAAGGTAAGATAGAATAATAAAATAGTATCCACAATTGTTTGATAAGTGAGATTCATCCTAAATTTCGGGGGCGAAATCTTCTAAGGGGGGAAGGTTATGACGACCCGGATATGATTATAATAAACCATGTTTAAATCTTGCTTACCGTATAGGATGGGGATAATGTGATATTATAATATTTAATTTTAATTTATTTTTTTGGTCTAATCCTACCTTCATAACTTATGAAATACTGAATTAGTCACAAACACAAATTTGTGAAGTCTTCGGTAGGAATATTCGAGTTCGGGACGTGTTTTGGCCACTATAATATAATAACTGACTTGAGGTGAAAAGTACATAGTTATATATATATGAGTTAAGTTTGTAACACAATAAACGGTGTGTAAAACAGAGGTCCGATCAAGAAGTTATGATGGAATTACGAAGCAGGGGAAAATTTATCCATTCGTTAAATGATATTTCGTCTTATTAGGCAAACAAATGGTGTATTATGATTGGTTTAGAAAGGAGGTGGGTTTTTGCCGACTTTGAAGGCTTGAAATAAGATCTTCCTTCAGCATATTTTAGCCATTAAAGAGTTTGGATTGAGAGGAAGATAAGTGGGAAGTCGAAGAAGAAGAATTGAGGAGAAAAATTCGTGGAAAATTACGGAAGAGTCCTTAAGGTAATTCCATATGAAAATCTTGTTAATTTTCTTGTGTGACTGATTGAAAAAGTATAAATAATATATTGTTTGTGTAAATTTCATGTCTTGGTTTATATGTATGAATAGATGCGAGTTTAAGAAAAGTGGAACCTGTAAATCATGTATATTGCTTCGATTGGAAACCTTGTGTATTGAAACTCCCATATCTTTTTGTATATTTATTGGAATTGAATATTTCAAGTTGGATATAAAAACATACTCATATATGTACAACATATCCGAAAATTATCTAAAAATACAAAGAAATGAATCTATGGTAATTGTTTGAAGTTCATGTATAAAATCTGCCCAAAGGTATAAGTATGCCCACTAGATGTTCAATGTTTTGCTTGACATAGGAAATGAACCTTAAAAATTATAAAACTTGAATTTTGTATTTTTAAATATGTTTATGGTTGTTGGGTGAAATATCAAAGGAAGTTATGATGTCAAAAAATTATAAAAATTTCTGGAAGTTGACTGAACGATAAAAGAGCCTATAGGGCAGATTCGCTTTGTAATTAAGAAATGGACACTTCTTGCTCTATGAAACTTGAAATGATGGGTTGTATTTTATATTGGGAACCTAATATGAGAAGAATTGGATTACCAAGAAGAAATTAAAGTATGTTTGGGCTATGGATTAGATATGTTAAATATTTTAACATGAAATTGGATGAGACTTCATTTATGATAAATGATTTGAATGGGATCATATGATGGTTATGAATTGGGTTAAGTTTAATTAATTCTTTGGATTGTTAATATCCTTATGATGATAATCATATTATAAAAATTTATATGTGAAAGTGAAGAAGAACCAGTTGAACAAGTGCCAGACAAAGGCAGGGGAAAAACACATAAAGCGGTTAAGGTAATTATGATTTAACTCACTTTCACTTTCAAACTTAATTTTAAGTAACTGGGTTGGGGTGTGTCATATCTGGTCCATCTCTTCTCGGGTTGCAGCCTCTTTGGCAACCGAAGGCTCATCCTAGTAGGACGATACACCTGCAGGCTAAAGCCTAAAAACTCACATTCATCTACTAAGGTTATGGTGAACTCCCCCCACGTAGCAAAGAAGGTATGGGCGATAATGTTCCAATGAGATACAAGTACTTGTAGGGTAGCATTGCGCTTGGACAGAGTAAACTCACCAAACCATGTAGCTCAATAGATACCAATATTAGTGAGGTCATCAGCGTGAGTAGTCTGCATATAACTACTCCAAAGAGCGAAGTGGGAGGGGGAGACTGCAGTCCCCTCAAAATATATTTGGGAGCAAGCAAAGTCCCCACAATTAAGACGAAAATTAAGAGTCCCCTCTGGGGAAAAGTATCCCCAAGCTAAAGAATAATCACTTTCACCACCAAGTGGCATAGGGTCTCACTTGGCATTTGTAGAGTAAGTCTTATAGGCACCTGAGAAATCGTCACCCTTACCAAATATGGGAGAGAGATGATAAAAGCGAAGTTTCTCTTGGAGAGCTTCCAGTAAGGAGGTGGCGTCCAAGGTTGTGGTAGGAGTAGCAGTGGCGATAGGAAAAATAGTGGTGGTTGGGGCAACTGGAGCATCAGATGAAGAAGCCATTAGATCTTGAGGTGAAGTATTCGTGGCAAGAAAAAAGGTTAGGTTGAAAGCGACTGAAGAGTGGTAGTTTAGGGTGGCAAAGAGAGGGGGAAGAAAAAAAATCTTGAGCAAGAGTTTAATAATGGCGAAAGAAGTTCTTTTCCTCTCTCTAAAACTCTAGAGACGGTGAAGACAAATGAAAGATAAAGAGAAGAAAAATGGTTAAGTGTTTTGAGATATTAGCGCTTGAGAAATTTAAATGGATGTTTGTGTTTCCCTCGAAGGCATGTGCTTAGCCGTCAAAATGATTACAATGGGACACGTGACACTTTGGATAGTGCTCTGACAGTTGAAAAGATAGCCTCACGTCATTAATGAGGTGACGCATGGGAAAAAGAGAAGGTTACTTTGAAAAGAATTAATAGTTTGTCACTAATATTTTTATAATTTACAAGAATTCTAAACGCCTAATGAAAGACTGTCCCCTCATTACAAGCTCAGACGATGGTAAAACAGATTGAGGTACATCGAGGAAAATTTTTAGTAACAGTGTGTGTTGATGTAAAAAATTAGATTGTATCTAATTATTTAATCACAGATAAAATAAATGAGACAAAGAATTTTTAAAGTGGTTCAGCCTTATAAGAATGGCCTACGTCCACTGTTTCTGCTATTGATGACTTTTTGGGAATTCTCGATTACAAGTTCAATCAAGAAATTCCGGTCCCCTTACAATGAGGATTGTACAATGTATTTATAGCTCTGAGGCTGTAATATGAAAGGGTAATACATTCAATGTTGTACATGTGAAAGGGTAATATATTAAATGCCCCTTAAGCGTATACATCTGAATGATAAGAATTTAATGAACAGTCAAACTGTTGGTCATCCTGCTATTAATGCTTTGTTCGAGGTGCAGCTCGGACCGCCTAAGCTGCTCGGTATTCAAGAGTTCCTCGGTACTCAAAAGTTCCTCATAGAGTTCTTGTTCCTCGGAGCTCCTCGGGGAAACAATGTTCCTCGTTGTAGTATGGTTCCTCGGAGCGTCTGAGTTCCTCGGAAGTGTTTGTTGTTGCCACGTAGATTGCCACGCATCTTCATTCAATTGGGCCATGTCAGCAGATTAAATTTGGTATCAACAGAAGCCCCCACTGTTTCATAGTTCAAAATTTGAGGAGTATGGAACATTTTTTCTCGGAATATGGTAGTTTTAAATGGTCCTCCTGATTTTTAGGAGTGTTTCCTTTGTATTTATTTTTCCTTCCAAATTCGTAGAATCAGGCTTTTTTGAATTTTTATAACCGCCTCGATCTCCGCGTACTTTTTGTCCTTCTAGCCGCCGGTAGCGTAATCGTTTCTTTTTGTAATCATTACTTTTTCCTTTTCCCGAGGAAGAGTATTTAAGCGTCACAGACAATCCCATCGTCTTCTACTTTTTCAAATTTGTATCTTCGAATTTTCCATTGTCTTACTCTCTTGTGCGTTCATCCTTTCTATCGTTCGTTGTCAACAGATCCACTCTTTTTTTGTAAGATCTTATTCCTTCTTCTTCATTTCCTTTATTCATCATGGTTTACCTTGTTGAATCTATTGATAAATTTCGCTCTGATTTCTCTATTCCCTCCTGGGTTATTTTGGAAGAGCTTTCTGAGCCTTCAGACTATTTCCGTTTGGCTGAGGGACATTGGTTCCCCAGTCTCTTTGTTGCTGAGTGTGGATTTTCTTTTCCTCCCAACCCTTTATGTCTGGAATTCTGTCGATACTTTGACGTTGTTCCTGCAAGAATAGCCCCAAATACATGGAGGATAGTTAATGGGGTTCATAGACTAAATCAAATTCATGGAACTCGCATAGGAATTCCAGAAATCATGTTTTGTTATAGATGGGCTATTGGTGATAACACTTTTTATTTAAAAACTAGATTTTTAAATAGGGCTTTAGTGGTCAATCTCCCGGATGCCAATAGGGACTATTTTGAGCACGGGATTGTTATAAAAAATTGGCAACACGCTCCTTTATCTGGAGATGAAGTTTATCAGGGTCCCAGATGCCCTCCCTATGGCAATGGGATAGGTTATTTTTATTTCATTTTACTTATTTTGAAATCATGCTTCTTCTGTGTTTGACAAAATGTGCCACTGATATTGCAATTTTGATTTATTTGCAGTTGACAGCAAAAGAAAGTGTCCAAAAGAGGCAGACGTTAATATAAGGCACTTAAAACTTATCTGGAGTTTGCATCAAACTGTTGCTGACGAGCACATTAGGTCAGCTTCATATCTGCTTCAGTACAAGAGTTACACAACTTCTTTCACTGCTCGTCCGGTGATAAGCGACGCAGAGCCAGTGCCAGCTTCTACCAGTTCTTCGCCTGAATCACACATTCATTTAAGTGAAAGGATGAAGAAAAGAAGACCTCCCACCTTATTCAAGAAACCTGCCTCTGGTGCTGGAGAGGCTAAAAGAAGTAAACATGATGTCCCAGAAGGGACAAAGAAAATTGATGCAGCCCCTCCAATTGCTCCTATGAAGGTTGCTGAGAAACTCCCAATGACCCCGAGCAAGGCTGCTGCTCCAGGGGAGGTGATTGTCATATCACCAACCAAGAGTTCTTCTTTGGTCGAAATTGTTCCTGTTCCCCCGAGGAAGCTGAAGAAGAGCTCCTTGGTCAATTTGGCTGACACCGTCTCTCAGCCCCCGACTAGTGGAGTTCCCACTTTCGTTCCCCCGAGCTCTGCCATGAGCTCGGTGAAGACTTAGATCATTCCCGAGATCCAAGGTATTGAAGAGAACCTTCCTCGGGACACTATTACTACACTAGCAGCTCGTCACATTGCTTCTGTAAGTCTTATTGTTTTGAACTTTTCATCTTTCCCTTGTTATATCTGTCTCCGACTTGCTTTCATTTTCTTTTCACAGTTGGTGAGCTGCTTTAACACAATTTTGAAGAAAGATGAAGATATTAAAGCTTCAAGCTCCTCATCTGGTGTGCAGGAAGCTCTGATGGGCGTGAGACAGTCTTTGGAAGATTCTCGTCAGAAGTACGATGCTGACAAGGCTGCTTGGGAGAAGAAACTTACCTCCACCGAGAAGGAGAAGGCTCAAGTTGTTGAAATCTCCAAGGGGTTGGAGAAGAAAATAAAGAACTTGGTGGAGAAAAATAAAGAGCTTGAAGGGAAGCTAAAAGATGTTGGAGAGCTTGAGAATAAGCTCAAGGTTGCTGAGGAAGAACTAATCCAACTTCGCAAAGTAAGTCTCCAGAAGGAAGAAGTTGAGAATAAACTGAAGACTGCTGAAAGTCTTCTGTCCGAGAAGCTTTTCTCGGAGAAGTTAAAGAGGAAAATGGCTGTGAAGAAGTCTTTCAGCGTCGGCTGGGACAAGGGGTGGAATAAAGGCTTGGCTACCATGATGTCTCAAGTAGAATATGACAGCCTTAAATACTTTAGAGATGGGTGGGTCGCTTCTCTACAGGAGATGAAGGTCGATGAAAACTCCGAACTCTTTCAGCGACACATCCCTGGTCCCCCTCCAACTCCTGAAGACGAAGAAGAGGACGAAGCTGCCTCCGAAAAGTCTTCCATGGTGTTGGGAGATCATCCCCTAGCCATCTAGCCTGCTAATGAGAGACTTCAGCAGCTCGCTACTTCCTCCGAGCAACCTCCAGCACTTCCCCTGCTACTATCTGCTCCATCCGAGCAACCTACTTCCTCGTCCCAGCCTCCCGAGAAAGTTTTGGGAGACAAGGAAAAGGTGTAGAGTTATTCGGACTTTTATCTATTTTATTTTTCTTTGACAAATGTAATCCTGAACCATGTAACTCTGAACCTTGTGATATAATAAAACTTGAACTTTTGTTTTTGCATACTGTTGTCTCCTCTTCATGCTCTGTTGGTACTCTTATTGATTATTGCTTTTTCTTCCTCTACTAGTTTCTGGCCAGGATGGAATTAATGTCTGCTCATGATACCAAGCTGTTACGACAATGCAATGAGTATTTTAAGGCTGGTCACACAGATCTGAGTGCAGCACAAATCGTCGACATCCTCGGCAAAGATGCTTCGGAACAGGCAATTGAGGCCTACCAATATTTGAAGTGTCTGCTTAATCATGCGGTGGCCAATAATATATCTTACTATGACATGATTGAGGATCTCCAAGGCACTCTTGAAGACCTTCAACAACAATATAAGGAATCCACTGCCCTCTTGCACGAGGGGTACGAGAAGAAGTACCAGCAAATCGTTGCCGACAAGGGATATGAGAAGCGTTTTGCTGCTTACGACGTGCGGGAGAGAACTCTGAGGGCTGAGGTCGAAGAGTGTAGATAAATAGCTGAATTATTAAAGCAAGAGAATAACAACCTGCAAAGAGAGTTGTCGCAGTTGAAGTCTGTAGCTTCCACATCAAAAGCCTTGATCCCAGTGACTGATGAGGGATTCTCATTCTTGGAGGTCGAGAACGCCAACTTGAGGGATGAGTTGGAAACCTTGAAAAAATCTGGCCCTTCTACATCATCTCTTGGATGAGCAAGAGCTCCTCGGGGACGAGCAAGAGCTGCTCGGATTCCTGTCGAGGAATAGAGGACTCAATTTGCCTTAGAGAACCAGGCCTTCCAATTAATGGCGAAGAACCAGGCGTTGGCTGAAATGTCAAAGAAGATCAGGGACCTGGAAGAGCAGCATTCTACGCAAAAGTCTGTCTTGGAGAATAAAGAACTCTTCATCAAAAATCTCCACGAACAGCTAGAAAAGATTGACATATCAATTCCACAAACAGCCCAGGGAGTTCTGGATGGCTGGGTACAACGAGGCTCTCTACCACTTGGACGATCGTATCCAGAATGCCAATAATGAGGGCTACAAACAGGGCTGGTTGAATGCCTTAGGTGTGCTGCAACTGGAACAGGGTCATTACCTGTGGGATTACCATAATCTTGGGCTGCTCGACCTTCTAGTGCCACCATTCAAGCTAGACATGAGTTAGATCCCTTCTCGGTCCATCCCTCAGTGCTTAATTTCCAAGTATCTCGGCGACTACAATCTCCATTCTAATGTCGAGATATCTTGTACTGAGCACCTCCTAGATCGACCATCCGTGATGAATATCAGGATGTTAAAAGATCTTAACTTCATAAATTCTCCTCTTGCTTTAAATGATCCATCTGCTGGCGAGGAACCTGTTTCAAAAGCAGAGGGGAAGAAATCAATAGAATAGGAATATTGATGTAATAAATTTGTACATTTCATTCTCAATGTAATTTATTTTTGGATTTAATGAAAGACTTTCATTTTTTCGCAATCTTAATTGCCATTGTTTTGTAACACTTTACATCTGTGCATGTGTATCTGTTAAAAAGATAACAATATTGTATTATTTGTCGATCAACTTATTGTCGAATAGTTTGAATTTATGGTAATCATTTGGCAAAAATGATGTTTTGTTTCTCGACCAACTTAGTAAAAAGTTACGAGTATCAAAAATGTTGCTCGCTCACTTTCTCGGTTTCATAAAATGTTTCCGACCAACCAAGGTCGGTAAATTTTCCTTTTCGACCAACTACAATTAGTGGGTTTTTCCTCTACGAGCAACTTTGGCATTTTTTTGAATAGTTGTAGCTCCCAACCAACCTTAGTTGGCATTTTTGAGAATATATTTACTTCCTAACCAACATAAGTTGGCATTTTTAGGAATACTTTTACTTCCCGAGGAACACATAGTTTTACTTCCTGTAGGAATACAAGTTTTACTTCCCGGGGGAATACAAGTTTTACTTCCCAGAGGAATACAAGTAGCTTTACTTCCCGGAGGAATACAAGTCGCTTTACTTCCCGGAGGAATGAAAGTTTTATTTCCCGGAGGAATACAAGTTTTACTTCCCGGAGGAATACATTTGTTTCTCGACCAACCTTAGTTGGTGTTTTCGAGAATAAATTTGAGTAGTCTGAGCTCCGAGCTTTGCCGAGTAGTGTGTAGAACTAATATTCCCTGAAAAACTTTCAATAAAAGGAGAGAATATCCATCACTGATAATACTTGCGCAGGTGCTCTGCGCTCCATGCATTCTTAAACTCCTCCCCTTCTAAAGTTGCTATTCGGTAAGTTCCTGGTCGAACAACTTCTGTAACTCGGTATGGTCCATGCCAGTTTGCCTCCAGTTTGTTGTGCTTTTGAATTACTTTCTTCAGCACATAGTCTCCTTCTTTCAGGTTGCACTTCTTCACTCTCTTGTTGTAGAACAAAGTTGTT
Source organism: Sambucus nigra (assembly GCA_949130495.1). Lineage (NCBI taxonomy): Eukaryota > Viridiplantae > Streptophyta > Magnoliopsida > Dipsacales > Adoxaceae > Sambucus > Sambucus nigra. The sequence goes on along the minus strand of OX422216.1, from coordinate 90,498,693 downwards.
CGCTGCTGGTAAGCAGCATTTCTAATGGCTGCTTCTTCTCTAACTTCCTCGAGCATGTCTAAATACAATCTTCTCATTAAGTCGCTGACAGGGGAAGTGAAATTCAGTACCCTGTGTGTTGGGAGGCCCAACTCGGCAGGTATAACAACTTCACTTCCAAACGCTAGCATATATGGAGATTCCCCTGTTGCTACTCGGGGAGTAGTTCAGTAAGCCCATAGTACTGATTGTATCTCATTGATCCAATTTGCTTTCGCGTTACTTAGTCTTTTCTTCAAGCCATTTAGCAGCGTTCTGTTTGTCACTTCAGTTTTTCCATTGCTTTGAGGATGGCCTGGTGCTGAGTGGATCTTCAAAATATTTGATTGATGACAATAGGCAGCGAACTCCTCGTTCTCAAATTGTGTTCCATGGTCTGTGATGAAAGCATGAGGAAGACCATATCGACAAATGATGTTCTTCCAAACAAATTGGTACACCTTGCCGTACGTCATATCAATAAGAGGCTCAGCTTCAACCCACTTAGTAAAATAATCCACTGCGACGACGAGGTATTTGAATCTTCCTCTGGTCGTTGGCAGTGGCCTGACCAAATCTATTCCCCACATGGCAAATGGCCAAGGGGAAGTGATTGGTGTCAACAATACTTATGGAGTTCTTCGAATGGAGGAAAAGCGTTGGCACTTATCACATTTCTTGGCATAGACTATACAATCAGCCCTCATCGTCGTCCAGTAATATCCCTGCGTCATCATCCTTTGCAAAAGCGTCCGACCTGCTACATGGGCTCCACAGGACCCTTCATGGATCTCTTCAATCAATTCTTTCACCTCGGAGGGATTTACACATCTTTGCAAACCTTCCATAATTCCTCGTCTATATAGAATACCATTAGTTAATACATACCGAGCAGCTTTAAACTTCAATTTCTTGGTTGCGAGCTTGTCAATTGGTAATTCTCCCTCCTCAATATATGCCCTGATGGGATCCATCCAAGATGGTCCTAAATCAATGGTGATAAAGTTCATCATAAAATCTTCATCTATACTCCGACCAGCTAAAACTTCAATTGGGATTGTTCTTCGTAGCTCGGTATGAGTAGCTGATGCTAATCGAGCTAGGGCATCTGCTCTTGCATTCTCCATTCTTGGTATTCTGACCAACTGAATAGTAGCAAATTCTGATACCAACTCCATCACTTTTGCATGGTACTTGATCATTAATTCTCCTTTGGCTGCATATATTCACAACATTTAATTTACGATTAATTGAGAATCACTGAAGACAATAACCTGCTGCGCCTCCATAATTTTTGCCAAATTAAGACCTGCAATCATGGCCTCATACTCAGCCTCATTATTGGAAGATTTGAATTGGAAACATAGGGTGTATTCCATGTCGACCTCATCCGGAGTGCTCAAAACTATCCCTGCCCCACTGCCTATTGTGCAAGATGAGCCATCTACATATAGCCTCCATATAGGTAACTCGTCTTCAAACTTCTGATCTGACAGAGTTCCTCGGTGAAATATTTATTGCTTCCTTTCATCCTCCCCTGATATTTCTTGCTCTTCGTCGATCATCTTTTCTTGCCCTTTTACCAACCTGAGTTGGTCTGAGCTCGAATTTGATAATCCTGTAACATCCACTTGCCCTTTTACCAACCTAAGTTGGTCTGAGCTTGTGTTTGATGATCATGTAACATCCACAGGTTGATCAGCGAGCAATTTTTGCTCCTCGGGGGTATCAGGATAGGTGAACTCTGCTATAAAATCTGCTACAGCTTGCCCTTTTAGCGATGATCTGGGTTCATAAACTATATCATATTCACCAAGCTCTATTGCCCAGTACATCAATCTCGCTGATTTTTCTGGTTTATGAAGGGCTTGCCTCAATGGCATATCAGTATATACTACTATGGTATGAGCCTAGAAGTATGGCCTCATTCTCCTACTCGCCTCGATCAGCGCCAGTGCTAACTTTTCAAGTTTTGGATATCTGATCTCTGCTCCTCGAAAGGCCTTACTTGTATAGTAGATTGGTTTTTATACTCCATTCTCCACTCTTATCAATGCCGAACTGACTGCATTCTCGGACACTGCCAGATACAAATATAATTTTTCTCCCATCACTGGCCTGGATAGCAGTGGAGGTGCTCCCAAGTATTTCTTTAAGTCTTGAAAAGCCTTCTCACATTCATCATTCCACTCAAAAGTCTTTCGGAGTGTCTTGAAGAATGGGAGACATCGATCAGTTGCTCGCGATACAAATCTGTTGAGTGCTGCTACTCGTCCTGTAAGACTTTGCACCTCTTTCTTCGTCGTTGGAGATCGCAGCCCTAATAGAGTTTTGATCTTTTCAAGATTTTCCTCGATGCCTCGTTGATTGACAATATACCCGAGAAACATGCCTTCTCGTACTCCAAATATGCACTTCGTCGGGTTCATCTTCATTTGATATTTATCCAGTTGATCAAAAGTCTGACTTAAGTCAACTAGATGATCGGCAGCTTTCTTGCTCTTTGTCAGCATATCGTCAACATAGACTTCCATATTGCAACTTATTTGTTCATCAAAGACCTTGTTCATCAGCCGCTGATATGTCGCACCTGCATTTTTCAAACCAAAATGCATAACATTATAACAATAAGTTCCCCTAGGGGTAATGAAAGAAGTACTCTCCCTGTCTTCAGGTTTCATTTTAATCTGATTATAACCAGAATAAGCATCCATGAAGCTCAGCAGCTCGTGTCCCGAGGTGGCATCCACTAGTTGATCAATTCGAGGCAGCGAAAAGTGATCCTTTGGGCATGCTTTGTTGAGGTCGGTGAAGTCTACACACATCCTCCATTTATTGTTCTTCTTCTTCACCATCACCACATTTGCTAACCAGTCAGGATATTTATCATCTTCAATAAAGTAGGCTTTCTGGAGCTTCTCGACTTCCTCCTGTATAGCTTGATTCTTCTCGGGACTGAATACTCTTCTTCTCTGCTTCACAGGCTTGATCTCCTTATTCACATTGAGTTCGTGACATAAGAAATTTGGGTCTATCCCGGGCATATCCTCATGACTCCACGCAAAAGTTTGTTTTTTGCTTCTTAAGAAAGTTATCAATTCCTATTTTAGTGAGGCTTCCAACGATGAACATACTTGAGTAGTTCGTTCAGGGTGCTCGTCGTCCAGAATGATGTTTTCTGTAGCTTCCACCACTTGACCCTTTACGAGTTGCGACTCATCTCTAGTATCCAATGTTTCAATTTCGTCACCTTCATCCACTTGATAGGTAGTAGTCTTTTTCCTTGATTCCTCCAGTTTTTCTTGCTCGGCAGATGAATAATAGCATTCCCGAGCTACTTTCTGATCACCTTTAACAACTCCTACTCTAAAATTTATTAGAAATTTTAGGCACTGATGCACCGTAGATGGTACAGCCTCGAACTTCTTCAATCCTACTATTCCCATGATGATATTGTATGATGATTGAACATTCTTATCCATCATGAAAAAGCGTATTCTTTCTGTCCGATAAGCAGGCCACGTACCAATGAATATATCCCACTTGATCGTCCCAAGTGGAAATACTTTCTCGCCAGCAAAACCGAGGAGGGGTCTATGATAAGGCTCCAGTTGAGATAGCTTTAGATTTAAACTGTCAAAGCATGAGTAGAACATGATATCTGTCGAGCTACCATTTTATACCAGTAATCTTGAGATCATTACCTCTTTCATCCTCATTTTGATCACCAATGGGTCATCATGAGGATACAAAACTCCTGCGAGGTCGTTCTTTAAAAAACCAATGACCAATTTCTCTTTGTTCACCTTTCTCGGGCGATCCTCCTCGGCTAGATTTATTCGCTGAATGTACGAGCAAGCTTGAGCCTCACAGAGGTAAGCTTTTCTCTCTGCAGTAAGGTCTCCTCCTCCTGCATCTCCACCTGTAATAAAATTATAATCAAATGACCCAAAGCGTATTGAAAATACCTCTCGTTCTGGCTGCCTTGGTCTCTTGGGAAGATCGGGGTCGTTTTTTGGATCAACTTCATGGTTTCTTTTCTTGTTCTCCTCTTCTCGACGAGGAGATCTAGACCTCTCCCTTGTTCGGTCATTGTTCCTTCTTTCGCTTCCACGATCAAGATACTTTGCCAGTTTTCCTCATCTGATGAGTGTTTCAATCTCATTCTGAAGAGCTATGCAATTTTTGGTCATATGGCCATGATCTTTATGAAACTCGCAATACTTTGCTTTATTCCTCCGATTAGGGTCTGCCTTCATTTTATCTGGCCAGTTTAATTCCTCGTTGTTCTTGATTTATTCTAGAACATGGTTGATATCCTTCTTCAAAGGAGTATAATTATCGAATTTCTTCATGATGTCCCATACCGACCTAGTTTTTGAATGTTTGTCATTACCATTGTTCTTATGCTCTTTCTTCTTAGCTTTATCACCTTCCACCTTCGTTTCTTTGGCATCCATATTCTTCTTCGCATCCATAGCCTCCTCGGCATTCATAATCTTGGACGCTTTTCCCATCAGGTCTGACATGGTTCTCGGTGGATGTTTGGCCAAAGTGTAGTACAACTTGTTGGGCAGCAGTCCACTCATCAAGGCGGTAATCGCTGTCTTCTCCTCATAGTCAATTACTTCGAGTTTCTCGTTATTAAAACGAGTTATATAATCTCTGGTACTCTCACCAGCCTTTTGTCTAACACTTAACAAATGCGCTACTCGTTTAACTGGCTTTGCTCCAAAACGGAAATTCCCAATGAACAACTCGGCCAGTTGAAGAAAAGTTGAGATCTTACCCCGAGGAAGATTATTATACCACATTTGAGCAGATTCGGTAAGAGTTCCCGAGAATGCTCTGCATCTCATCTCATCTAGAACAGCATAGATGTCGGCTGCAGCTTGGTATTGTTCTATATGAAGGACAGGGTCTGTCTTTCCATCATATTTGTGGGTTACAACAGGTGCTTTGAACTTTGATGGTGTTGGCAAATCTACAATGGTCTGGATAAAAGGTGTTCCTCGAACAAAAGTTCATTGTATAGGGTTCTTAGCTTTAGCCATTCCCCTAATCTATCCTCCAGCCTCTGAATAGAGCCTTTCCACGCATTATTTCCTTCCTCGGGCCTGTTGGTTCGAGCAACTGATCGCGTTGAAGTGGCTTCCTGGGATCTATCTTGACGAGCAGCTGGTCGCGACGGGGCAGATCCTTCCCTTAAATCTGATGGTCGTCAAAAACTTCTCGATGCGACTTTAGGAGGACTTCTACTCCTTCTAGGTCCTAAACGATTGAAAGGTGATGCCCTGCTTAACCTCTCTAGCGCACTAATCCTTTCTGGAGAGAGAGTGACATGTTGTTCAGTATCTGTGACCCGCACTGACGAAGTTCGTCCATGTTAATAAGAAAAGTCTTTAGACTCCTTATTACGATATGAATCGGTGCGCTTAGTACGTGAAGAAGGTGTACGGGTATTTCTTTGAATATTTTGCGGTCCTGAATGGGTTGGTGCACCGCCATGGAGGGTTTGTATGAGTTGTCGCATAGTTTCTTGCATGACGGTCTGGCCCTGAGCCAGATTTGTCATTATTCCAGCCAGATCTGGAATATTTACCGGAGCAGATGGATTTGGAGGACTTCCAGCGTTTCGATTGCTAGATTCTGGAATATCAGCCATTTGTGATGGATTATTTTTGATGAAAAACAATATTACCAGTCGTTTCCCACAGACGGCGCCAATATGTTGATGTAAAAAATTAGATAGTATCTAATTATTTAATCACAGATAAAATAAATGAGACAAAGAATTTTTAAAGTGGTTCAGCCTTATAAGAATGGCCTACGTCCACTGTTTCTGCTATTGATGACAGTTTGGGAATTCTCGATTACAAGTTCAATCAAGAAATTCCGGTCCCCTTACAATGAGGATTGTACAATGTATTTATAGCCCTGAGGATGTAATGTGAAAGGGTAATACATTCAATGTTGTACATGTGAAAGGGCAATATATTAAATGCCCCTTAAGCGTATACATCTGAATGATAAGCATTTAATGAACAGTCAAACTGTTGGTCATCCTGCTATTAATGCTTTGTTCGAGGTGTAGCTCGGACCGCCTAAGTTGCTCGGACCACCTAAGCTGCTCGGTATTCAAGAGTTCCTCGGTACTCAAAAGTTCCTCATAGAGTTCTTGTTCCTCGGAGCTCCTCAGGGAAGCAATGTTCCTCATTGTAGTATGGTTCCTCGGAGCGTCTGAGTTCCTCGGAAGTGTTTGTTGTTGCCACGTAGATTGCCACGCATCTTCATTCAATTGGGCCATGTCAGCAGATTAAATTTGGTATCAACAGTGTGAATTCATATGGAATAAAGACCAAATGCAGAGAATAGGCACCAGCCTTCACTCAACTCTCAAAAAAGGTCACGATGTCCCCTCGCCATAAGCTCATTTGGGTTAGTTTTTGCTTAGGTACATCAGGGAGAATTTTCCTTTTTTGAGCAGTCAAAACGATGATGGCCAAGATCTAAAGATACTTCAGGAGGATTTCAACATGAAATGAAGAAGATTGAACAGTTGGAGTCTACTCACAGAAAAAAAATTACAGTGTCCCCTCGCCATACGTGCGAGTATTGAAGAGCTTTAGCGCAGGTACATCGGGGAGAATTTAATATTTTTCTAACAAAAATAACGGCAGTAGTTGCAATGGAGGTGGATAAGGGAGAAGTTTTACCAGCAAAAGAAGATGGCCCATTGGATTGAGAAGTTTTCGTGCAGACATTTCTTGTGCTCACAACAAATCTCTACACGAAGGGACAAATGTAGGGGAGCTTGAAGGTAATCTTTGAATTAAAGAAAACTTCCCCAATTAATAGAAGAGACTCAATAGAAGGAAGTAACATAAAGGTAGTCAGGAAGCTCATCGAGACAACTCAATGATGGAGCTCAGCGAGGAAACTTGCCAAGAGAGATTTTATTTATCTTCCATCTTTACTTAGTCAAATTTTATCTTTTTAAATCCATTGATTCTAATGCTATAATGATTGCAATATTGAGCAAGGGGTGGGTCAACTAGTATTTGTGAGAGTCCAAGCCTGGTAGGGCATGAGAGAGCTTATATTCTCTATCGAATGACCTCGTCGTGGGAACTTCAAAGGGACTTGATTTGGAGGATTAATAAGTGAGGCAACGTTAAGTATTATCTTTACCACCTTAGATACACCTGGTAAAACACCGAGAGAACTTTTACCATGAAAGCTTGTGCAGAGTAACCTTGAGTTCCATCATATATTGAGCTTTGAGCCAAACATCCCTCTACTAAATGTCACATATACTTTAGGTAATGTCACTAGCCACCTACCCACTGTCCAATCCTAACTTGAGTAAACTATTATGGAACTGGGGTTGTCAGACGGTTTGGTGAGCCACCACTGTCGTGACACTCTTCTAACGCACAGTTGGTGGGGAAAAGGCATGTATTAGCATTTAATGATTGTGAGGTAGGGTGTACTGACCCATCAAGCATTTAATGATTGAGACTTAAAGTGTAAGAGGATGTCTTTCACATTAATGAGGACTACGACATCTCGAAAAGGGTGTGAGGCTATTTATGGGCCTCAACCACTTCTGAGAAGGGAGAGTTCTTTTTGAAGAGAGAAAGAACATTGAGTTATTGAAAACCAAAGTTTTATCCACCCACCATTGACATTTATTACAAAGCTTTTATTAGCTAACCATGGAGATATTGGAGGTTATTGGTGTGTTGACTGCCTGCCAAGGTGTATCTAGGGTATTTACTTCTCTCTTTTTGAATGAATTTTTTCTGAAGTCCTTTTGTGGTTATTTGAGTTATACACGAGAAATTTATTAATCTAATCTGAGAGTTTATTGTATACAATACTTTGTGTTCGTTTTTCATTGTTAAGAGTATTTGAGTTAGCGTTTATCACCATATCTATTGGGGTTACGCCTCTATTTTATTACTATACTCCCAGGCTTCATGGGGAGTACCCTCTTATAGAAGGCACATATGTACATGTAAAAAATAGAGAAAGGGAGATAAAGAGATATAAATCCCGTGTGAAATAGAGTATAGTCCTATAAAAATAAACAAATCCTTAGAGGAGTCACCATTGTGACCCTCAGGGATCTCTCCAGCACAGGATCGCCCAAAAAGGAGAGAAAAACTCGATGCATGCGAGGATCAAGGAGGGAAATCCTCTTTCCTCCACTCACATGATCTTTATGGGTTCCCACAGACATAAATCATCCATCATCAAAAGGTGATGAAAATATAGAAAAAGGGTCATTATACTTTTTTGCTCAAAAGTTTTAGTTGTCCCCGTAGAAATGGCATCAAAGACAAACTGATGCATAAGAAACCAAATAGATCGAGGGTTCGGGGACTAAGTTATGGAATGGGAAGGTGTTAGGCACCCATTCTGCCCTTCCATATCTTATGGGATATGATAATATTCTCCTTTTTTCTCAAAATCTATATCAAGTGTATAATGTGTGATGTGAAAATAGGTGAGAACAAAAAATCACCATACTCACATCATGGGAAGGAAGGAGATGAGTCGTTCTGAGGAGTATAAAAAAAAGAAAATAATACGAAAAAGTAACCAAAATATGAGCAGTGCGCCAAATCATAATCCATCACGAAGAGTGAAATATGCATGTCTAACGGGACCGCTATAAATATAATTGAGAAAAAGGACTTCGATGTCTGCTATATACTGGACCATAATTCACTATGAGGAAGTGGATATGCATGTCTAACGGGATTGCAAAAAAGGGAAATATAATAAATGTATATGAAATTATGATGTGAGTAAACATCGGATCATGATTCACCATAAGTAAGTGAATATGCATGTCTGACGGGGTCACTAGTACATAAAAGTATATATATATACACAATACTACTAAATGTGAGAATAAGTAAAGCAACGAAATAAGGAAATAAGACTCGAACCCGGAGTAAGACTGGGGATGCCCACGCAGTCATGTAGGCATCAATCCACATAGTTCAATAACACGCAAGGGTGGGGTTAATCACCATGAACTCGAAATTAGAATTTCCTTTAGTTTGTTAATAAAAAGTGCAGAAGTGTAGAGAGTGGGAAAAAAATAGGAAAATTCTACTTTAGGATTTAAAGGTGAACCGTCTTTTTTGAAATTTTTGATTTTGTGAAATTATTTTTTGTGCATATAAATAATAAAAAGAGATTAATTGGGGCGATGAAGTGAAATAAAGCAAAATATACCAAGAGTGAAGAAAAAAGTAATAAATATTACTAATTAAATGACATGTAAAAAGATAAGGGTAGACCTCCTATTGAACTTTGCAACTCATTTTCAGGTAGTGTATGTTGATTTTTATGGTGGTTGAATGATGGTAAAATAGGTGGAAAAAGTGGGGTGAATGTTATGTAAGAAGAGTGAGGAGAATGTTTAGAAAATGAATTCTTTTTTATGACTGCTCGTTGATTTCGAGGCAAAGAATGTTCTGATTTCAGAAAAGGGGACATTGGAAATGAGGTCATGGACTCCTTGAATAGAAAATATTAGGGTTAGGGTATTATTCGATCAGCACAGGCCCTGGCCTCCCTATCGGCATACCCATGCCTTACTGACGAAGTAAAGAACACAAAGGGTCTGAGGTGCCAGTAGGCAGTGCAAAAAGCAATTTTTCGTAAAAATGGTAATAAAATGCAAATCATTGTAAAAATTAGGATTATAATGTTTGTCGATCGACATAGGCCCTGGATTGCCTATAGGCATACCCTTGTCTTTCTGGCGAAGTAAAGTACCTCGCTACCTATAGGCAGACGGTCTGGGGAGCCAATACGGAGCCCAGAAAGGGCTTTTTCGTAAAAACGGACATAAAATAAAAAATTATAAGTATGAATCATGCCTAACTAGGACCATTGGAAAGGGTATTTAGATCCCTATGAAAAAATATCAGTCCAATGTCGAGTTTGAGAGTTAATCAAAGTCAAATAGGGCTCAAAAACGATCTATGGCCTCTTGATGGGGGTTCTTGGAGTAAAAAAGCAAGTACACGCGAATCGTAAGGTTGATTCACGCACGATATGGACCTTTGGAAAGGGTATATTAAGAAACCTATGAAAGTATAATGATTCATGATCAGTTTGGAGGTTATCCAAAGTCAAATAGAGATTGGAAGCATTCGACGGCTCTAGTCAAGGTTTGGTGTAAAAAGGTAAATACGAGCAAATTTTAAGGCCGATTCGCTCACCGTATGGATCGTTAGAAAGGGTATTCATATCCCTATAAAAGTGCAATGATTTATGCTCGGGTTCAATAGCTTGCCAAAGTCAAACGGAGCTCAAAAGCGCCTAGTCGCCTCTAGGTCAAGGTTTGGTGTAGGACCTGGGGTTTAGGGACGAAAGGAATAGTGTTAGGGACCTAAGAAAGTATTTGGATGGTACTAGGATGGGGGATCTACAGCGATCTCTCAAAAAAATAGAGTGGATGGATAGGGAGATGGGTGTGGATATATACACACAAACATGCACACACACACACATGTGTGTGTGTGTATACAGAGAGAGGGGGGAAGGGGAGAGGAAAGGGAATCATAGGGGTAAAGTGAAGGTGAAGGGGGAAGTGAAAGAGGAATTAGTATTGAAAGGAGATGAAAATAATGGTGATCATCAAAGAGATGGTGACGATGAGGATTCTATGAGGACCAAGGGTTTTTCAAGGAGTTCCATTTTTTTACTTAGAATATTGGAAGGATCGTTATATTTGACATAATTTAGACATTATGCATGTTAAAAATGACATCACGTAGACTCTTTTAGGTACCGTACTCTTAACGAAAGGATAGTCAAACAAAGATACAGTTAAATCCTAGGAAGAGTTAAAGAAGCAGTTAAATCTTAAAAGAAAATTATGGATGCAAGATGTTGAAAGTAGTGTTAAAAGGTGAATGTCACTAATACCTTCCGCACTAGAAAGGAAGAGAAATAAACCTTTAAACATATCTTTAAAACATTGCAGGTACTAATTAGATTTTCATCAAACTTCAATAATAAAGTCAACCTTGACCCTCTAATATTTGCAAATCTCAAGTCTCATGATTATTACAACATTATGCAAGGATTCCTTCCTGTGTTGACTATGCATTCACTTCCAAATTTTAAGCCTTTGTTTAAAGTTATACAATAGATAAGCATATGCTTTAAGGTTTGGGGTGAAAAGTTGATTTTTAGGGAATGTGTTTTAAGGCAAAGCAATTGTTAGTAAAGGCACTTTCTGTCCTCAAAATTTACTTTCCACGTTCGATCTTTATGATCATAATGCACCTCATGCACCATTTAGCAGATGAGTCATCGACAGTTCGGCCATATATATATTGTGCGTTGCAGTTTTTTGTGATAGAAATGGGAAAATACAAAAAGTGGTTGAAGAGAGCGTTGTTAAAGCATATTTATTACATGGAGATTCTTTGTATGCCATTGAATACGTGTTGAATAGAGGTGATTGAATTACTAAGAGGAACCTTGAGGACAATCTTGATGATGATTTTGACAACTCAACGTGTCAAAGAGCATTGGGTAAAAGTAAAGAATTTATCGTAAATAATGCGGAGTATGAGAAAGTACAAAGATGGGTTATATTTTAATACCATGGCATTGATGATTGAATAAGGTAAACATGTAACTATATACTAATGCATATTATTTTATTGTAATTGGATATTTCTTAATGTCAAAATTCATTACTTGTATCAAATTTGGGTTAACATGCATAACATCGATGAATAAAATTGTTGATTTAATCCCTTGGCCAAGGAATGAGGCAAGTATTTAAATATACATGTACTTTATTTTAATTGAATTTTTCATATAAAAATATAAAAACTTGTTCATTTCCTTATAGGACTCAAGATCTAATTATATGGAATTTTTTCATATGCGGATGGCCCACTCCATAGGGTTAAAATCTATAACAAGTTCCAATGCAATGATTATACCTTTTGTAATTTTCAATATGAAGAAAATCATAAATTTTAGAGTATTAGTGTATCCATGTAGGCCTTTAATAAGAAGGGATCCTCACAACTTTTTATGGAGTTATTTGTAACGTCCTGATGCCTACCTTGTTCGGTCGTGGACTGTAGGTCACTTGATCACATGGGTATTTAAAACTTAAACAACGTAAGGAAATTCTAATATTACTGTGACCTGTAAGAGGCCTCGGCTTCTACATTAGAGTTTGTAGATTTAATATTTCAACAATATAATATTACACCATATGAGAAGACGAATCAACCAGATCTTTCAAATTTCATTAATGCCATAATAGTTTTTAATACAAGTCATAGATCCAGTCCTGCTTCAAAAAATCATCAAAATAAAATTTTAAAGCTAAATAAATATAACTAATCATGAAATCAATATAAAAACTCCCAAAGGATCACTATGAAAACTATCTTTGCGATCTTTATTAACAATGTGGCCTCTAATAAGGTCCTCAACTCCTAACCTGAGCAAATAAAGAATGTTTAAGGGATGAACTCAAATAGCTCAGCAAGGGTTAACTAAAAGGTCCTTAGTCACCTGCCAAAGTTAGTATTTACAAAAGCGATAGATATACAAATGATAAAAATAGGGAATAATAATTATGCAAAATCAACAATAAGGAAAGGAAAGAATAGAATTTTCCAACCCTTCAGATTCCCCAATGACCTATAGCTCAATCTCCCAAATGTATCAACTCCCCAACTTCCCCCATGGCTTAATATCCTATGGTTCTCTCTTATATTCGTCAGGATATATTTTTATTACCTTGTATTTCTCAAACTCGGCGGCCTTATTATAGGTGTCTCTAAACTAATCATGTCACAGGTTATGTCCTCCTCTCCTGCCTAATTCGAGGATGAATGATCCACAATCTGCTATTAACTCTACACATTGGTCGATCTCTACCATATTATTAAGCCCCATAGTTAGCCTAGGATCGATCTCCATAGACTAACAGTGTTAACATCACGCACTGAGCAGGAGGAACTCAAATAGACATGATTCCTCGGCCTAGTTAATGAACGTCGTCGACTTAACACCAAATCCCCGACTCAACAAAGGAACAATATGACACTGCCTTCCAACTCCACAGCCTCCTCTAATAGGCCACGACCTCCAAAAAATAGTTGAACCTATAGTAAATACAATGTTTTAAAACCCTAATTTACACCCAACTTGAAGCTTCAAAGATCAAAAGCAAAACCCTAAATAAATCTCCATAGGTCAAATAAAAACTTCTTTAAAATCTCATTCTCTAACTATGGAATCTCATCTCAAGAATCCTAGTAGAAAACATCTAAAATCATATATTTACTCAATGAACAGTAATATACTTAAGTCTCTAAATCACAATGAAATGGTGGCACTCCACTACCTATAAACCTTGATGAATAGTAACTTTTTAGGCCTATAATCCAGAAACCCATATGAACAGTAAAACTCCATGGCCATACCCAGATTACACACAAAGGTGTATCTCATTCAATAAAAAAATATTGGAAACTAAGGTCTCAAGCAAGGAATAAGAAGATTTGGACAAATCCCTTACCTCAGTGGATCACTTCGATGAATAGTACCTTCTGCCACCTCTAGCGCTGCCTTTTTCTCTGGTGAACATTATCCCTTCGTCGCCTTACTCTGGAAGCCCTATTTTCTTCACACACAAACCTTACTCCCTCTCTCTAGAAAGTATTTCAAGATTTCTAATATTTTTGGAAAGTGTGATAAGGATGGATATTTATATGTTTTAGTCGGGAACCTAGGGTTTAAATCTTTTCCACAATTGCCCCATTTAAAAATTCTTCAAAAACTCTCTAAACTTGCTCCTCACGTCATGAAATAATAAGGCCATGTCATCACTCCTCGTATTACCAAGGAAACTAAGATTTGCGAGCATCGCCTTAGGTCCTGGTCTTCTAGAGTATGTTTTCCGCCTCAGCATAATATGTTTTAGCCTTTGGGTTTTATATGTCCACGAATCCCCCTTCTAAACTAGATTTCTCACCAGTTCAACTATAAACTGTGGCCCCCCACTGGGTCACGGCCTCTTAAGGTTTTAGGGTTGATACATTATTAGAAAAATATTCAACCTGGATTTCATTAAGTCCACATATACGTTATTTTATTGTGATTGGGTGGATGTGGATCATACGAATGCTTTCAAAGTTGAGTTGACCTTAAAATTGGTAATAGTAAACCTTCGTAATGTGACGCCCATATATTTTAATAATTTGGTTGATCAAGTCTATTTATAAAATCTATACTTGTTGTTAAAAAAATAATATACCATCCTTGGCATGAAATAAGAATCAACGAATAATGACAAGTGTCGAATGTGTGTAGATTTAAGTACTCGATTGAAGATGGTTTCAGGGAAAGAATCACTTAAGGACTCGAATGAAGGTGGTTTAAATAACGCTAGTTTCTTTTATTTTATTAATGTAAGCATCTATATTTTTCAATTTTACACTATAGTACTAACAAATTCTTTTATTTCTTGTGAGGTACATAACTATGGGTAGGGGCTGAGGACAAACACTAATGTTGATATTTATTTCAAAGGTAATATTCATTTTACTTCCCTCCTTATTTGATGCTTAATCTTTATTTTAGTTCCATCTTTATAAGATGATCATTGACATTAAAAATGATAAGTATACGCAAGTTTTAGGTAAAATGATATAATATATTTATAATAATCACAAAAGACCACACGAAAATAACCACGTCATTATAACGTATGTGAACTAATATGTCCTTATCGGATAACTAGTTTACCACAAATGACAAGTAAACGCAAAATTTAAGTAAAAAAAATGAGGTCTTAGGAGGTGAAATATCGAAAAAGAGATAAAATGGCCCAAAAATAGTCACGAACACCTCCAGCTGGACCATTGTAATGTGTGTGAATAAACCATGTCCTTATCAGTTTCCCGATTTAACAAAATAACAAATATACCCAAGTTTTAGGTTCAAAATTGGGGATTTGAGGGGTAAAATCTCAAAACTACAACCAAATAGCCCAGAAGGAGGCGCAAACACCTCAAGAGGGACCATTGTAATATGTGTGAATAATCGTGTCCTTATCGGACTCTCGGTTTAACAAAATGACAAATATACATAAGAATAAGTTAAAGACGGGGTGATGGGGTGAAATCTTAAAACAACAAACTAAATGGCTTGAAAGGAAGCACAAACACCTCGGGAGGGACCATTGTAATGTTTGACAATTAACCGTGTCCTTATAATACTCTCGGTTTGACAAAATAATGAATATACGCAAGAACAAGTTAAAAATGGGTGTTGGAGTTGAAATCTCAAAATAACAACCAAATGGACCAAAATGAGGCACAGGCACCTCGAGAGGGACCAGTATAAGGTGTGTGAATTTCTCATGTCCTTACTAGACTCCCGATTTAACAAAATAATTATTATATGTAAGTTTTAGGTTAAAATGGGGCATCGGGGTAAAATATCAAATAATAATCAAATGGCCCAGAAAGAGGTTTGAACACCTTGATATGGATCATTGCAACATGTATGAAATGTTTACGTCCTTATCAGACTTTCGATTTAATAAAATGACAAGTATACACAAGTTTTAGGTTTAAATGGGGCATTGGGGCGTCAAATCTCAAACCATTAACTATATTACCTGAAAGGAGGCACGAACACCTCGAGAGGGAGAATTATAACGTGTAAAAACTACTCATGTCCTTATCAAACTGTTGATTTAACCAAATAATAATACACAACAATAATTTAAAAAATGGGGCTCTAGGGGTAAAATTATAAAATTGTAACCAAATCGCACGAAAGGAGGCACAAACACATCGAGAGGGACCATTGTAATGTGTATGAACTGAATGTATCCTTATCGGTCTCTCTCTTTAATAAAATGATAAGTATATGCCAGAACAAGTTAAAAATGGGGCGTTGGGGCTGAAATCAGAATAAAGAAACCAAATGGCCCAAAATGAGGCACGAACACCTTGAGAAGGAACATTGTAACGTTTATGAACTAACGATGTCCTTACTGGAATCTAAGTTTAATAAAATGACAAGTATATGCAAGTTTTAGATAAAATGGGGCAATGAGCAGTGAAATCTCAAAACAGTAACCAAATGCATTGAAAGGAGGCACCAAACCTTAAGATGGACCATTGTAACGTGTGTGAACTACTAGTGTCCTTATCGAACTCCCACTTTAACAAAATAATAATTATACCAAAGTTTTAGGTTAAAAATGGGGCATTGGGGCGAAATATCAAAATATCAACCAAATGGCCCAAAAAGAAGCACACACCTCGAGATGGACCATTGCAACGTGCATGAACTGACCGTATTCTTATCGAACTCCCAGTATAATGAAATGACAAGTATATACAAGAACTTTTTTTTTGAAATTTTCCAACTTGAACATAACTTTTTCAACATTATTTAATTACTGATATCTTATCTTACTTTATAGGATAACAACGTTTATCCACGAGACCTGAACAAATCAATGGTTTTTTAAATCATCGTATTGACCAACTATTACACATGAATAAGTTCGTGTTTTACTTTGACACTCTGGGTTAGCTTATTTATGGTTGTTGTTGACATTCGGGTTTATCTTACATGATGTATTATGATCATGCGGGCTTATGTGATATTATTGTTAGATTTTAGGTTTATGTTTAAGCAGGTTTTATATTAACAAATTTTTAATAATTTCGGAAAACAAAGTACTTTGTTGATTCTCTTATGTTTGTGAAATATTAATACTTGTAATACCCCATAATTTTATTGATATTTATTTAAGGGATTAATTAAATTAAATGAAAATTAATTGGAAATTAATCCGGGTATAAATACTAACGAGATGTGAGTTGGTATTTGATTATGATGTCAAAACTTATTACTTCCGAGTATGTATGGTAATACATGAATATTGATGAGAATTATCCGGGTATAAATACTAACGAGATGTGAGTTGGTATTTGATTATGATGTTAAAAATTATTATTTTCGAGTATGTATGGTAATACATGAATATTGATGAGAATTGAATTAATTTGAGAAATTTAGTTGGGACGCGCGTGTAAGTCGCGTCAGGACCGTAATGAATTGAATTAAAAAGTGAATTTGATTTTTATCAACCGAATAGTCATTTTGAGTGAGCCAATGAATCCGGAAGGGTCAAAATAGTCGGAAAACACTAGTCGGGGGTTTAGTTTAGGTCCCGGGGCATTTTTAGGCCAAACCGGCAACTTAAAAGGGTATTTTGGTCATTTTAAAAATATGAGAATTAAAACCCACGAAAATTAGAGTTAATATTTATTATTCTAAAGGGGCCACTAAGGCCATTACCAGCAAAAGTTTAGAGAGTGGGCTACGGGAGTTTTGAGAGAAGTTGGAGAGAAGTTACAAGAACCAAAACCAAGCCATCTTCAACCTTGGGAGAAAATATGTAGAGAAAGGAGAGAATCAACCTTCATTCACCAAAATCAATTTTGAAGAACAATCTAAGGCAAGTGATTTGATATTTTTATTTCATTGAATATGTCTTCCATGTTTAGTGTAGGAATTATCGTATATTGAAATTTTTGAAGAAAACCCATGAAATTGTTGGAGAAACTTTGAATTTGGGTTAGGATTTGCATATAGAATGATGATGGACTGATTTAATATTTGAAGAGTTATATATGATGATTTAAAAACGGATTTATGATGAGTAATTGGGCATAAGAAAATTATGAGTTCATGTTCATAGGGTTTGGGGAAATATTTGGAGATTTATATTAATTTCATGATGATTTGTAAGATTTGACCCCTAAAATATGTTAAGAGATGATCTAGGATGATTAGAAATGATTTAAAAATGTTGGAACATAAATTGGATGGTCTTAGGGTGGATTTAGAGGAGAGAAGAATTGAGAAAAACGGACTTGGGAATTTCTGGGATGAAACTGCCATCTCGTTAGAAGACCTACCCAGGTCGTTTGAACGACCTCGTTCGAACGAACTTCTAACGAGATGACAGTATCCCTTCTAATGAGTTGGTAGTTCATTCGAAGCCTTTCGTTCGTACGACACTCATTCGAACGACCTCGTTCGAACGAGACTTCCAACGAGTTGACAGAATGGCCTTTTTGGCCTGAATTTATTTCTAGTATCCCGTAGACTTATTTAAATGGTGAGATAACCTTCCCTTATTTACTAATGGGTATAGTTGGGAGATTGGGGTACATTGAAGAGTAAGACTTAGAATAGTGTATTAAACCGGATGACATTTGTGGATTGGGAAGCGAGTAACTAATCACGAAGTGAGAATAATTGATAACTTAAATACATATAAACCGGGGACTTGTGATTTGTATAACACTAAGTGTTGGTATAAGAACGAGAAGTATACCACTAATAAAATATTGTAATATCTAAGATGTGTGAATACTTAGTATATGTAGTTATCTGTGTACGACATACCTATCGTACTGGCTATCATGGGAGGTTGACGTTCGTTTAGGACCATCTAATCTTTGTGTGCCTACGGGGGGGATCTAGATTGGTACCTCGAGGACATAGGTCAGAGAAGGGCTTATTGAGAAGTAAATATGTCTGTTGATCATGGGAGCGTAGGTATGTGCGTGACCCATGTGATGTGAACTATGTTCGCCTCCATTGTTTGTGATTGTTGTTAATGAAATGTTTCCTGAGAGATTCGTAATACGTGGTCCTCATGTACGTGATGTATCGGGATTTGATAGCACAGTATGTGAGCACCGCAGCTTAGTCTCGGGGTGCTAGTATTGTATATTTATGATGAGAATAATATACTGTTAATTGAAATGAATTGTCATGAGTAAATGTGACTATTAATAATGGCAACAGTTTGTGAAGTGAAAATGGAAGATCTCTAGTAATTAGTAGTACTAACATGGGATACTGTGTAACAGGTTATAACACTTTGTTAACTAAAAGTTATTGGGAATTGAATTGGATATCGTATAGAAATGTTAGATTTTAGTATCGGACTAGTTAGATATGGGAACAACTACAATGGGTACGGGTGTGATAGGAATGCACAATTAGTTGAGAGGTGAGGAACTCATGTGAGTGCACACACTATTATGTACTTTATATTCACTTTTTAATGATATTAAACACTTGCAAATTTTTAAATTATTTTCACAATCGGGCTCTGACCCGTTTACTTTCAAATTTATTTTTGTAAAAACCTTTTTAGGTGCCCAGCTACAAGGACACCATGCATAGGAGTTCTATTCAGGTGACGTGTTGTAGCTGCTGTGGAAGTTATAGGACCTTGACAGTAGACGCCTCCATTTCCAATCTTGACTCCATTATCATATTTTCTCATTTGTTGGGCATGTCGCCCCATTCCTCTTAGAGACATCTTACTTTTGAGTTATTTCAGACTTTGGGTTGTAATAAATTTAGTGATGCAGGCTTGGTACTTATTTATTTCAGTATTTGGATTGTTGTGAGGAGTATTCCTCTAGGCTCATTATTATTTGTTGGTTATTCTATTGTGACTATGTTGTGGTGGTTATGTTAGCATTTCATAATTCACTTATTGTATGTTAATTGGATTTAATTAAAATTGACAACTCACTTTTAAATATTAGGTGGCTAGTAATTGTTAAAACGTTTTCGATAGTGATGCTATGAACTGAACCAACTTGGCATTTTGTTTTAATTTAATTAAGGAGTAGCTACTCGGTATTTAATTAGTCGGGGTGTCACAGGTCGTATCAGAGCATCAGGTTCTTTTGTCCTTAGGATCTGTACGGCTTGTTATGTTTCCACTGTGCTTTCTTCGATGTAGAGCCCTATATTTATGGACTATTGTATTCTTTTGTGTATGCTTTGCTCTTCAGCTATTTTGAGATAATGACTGCGAACTTATAAGACTTTACTCTCATTTCAGATGCCTCCACGACGTGCGCAGTGAGTTCCTAGGGATGCACAGCCAGAGCCACAGCCTGCACCAGTTCAGGTCACTATGAATGTCGCCGAGGTTGCAGCTATTGTAGCCCAAGCGGTAAATTCCGCCCTAGCCATTGTATAGCAGGCACCACCCCAGGCGTCGGTAGTCGCGCCAGTTCAGGCTCATGCATTCCCGTCTGCTTGGGAACGCGTTCGTATTGCTTTTCAGAAAGTACACCCTCCGGAGTTCGCATGTAGCTCCGATGTTGTGGTATCCAGTCAGCGGGGGAAGGACATTCAGAGGCACTTAAGGATTTACGAGTGCACAGATGTTCAGAAATAGATACTGGTTACTTTTAAGCTAGTAGGATCTGCATTGCAGAGGTGGGAGTCTATTACCACCATAGAGGAGAGGGACACCCTCACTATTCAGGAGTTCTGGGTGCGGTTCGATCGCAAATATTTTCCATCAGCTGTTCACACTGAAATGAGGAGGAAATTGATGAACCTCAAGCAGGAGGGAAAGACTGTGGCCGAGTATGAGGCCGAATTCACTAATCTCTTGAACACTGTTCCCAATGAAATTCCGACTAAGGAGAAGAAGATTCAGAAGTTTATGGATGGATTGACTTGGAGGATCCGTCAGCACTTGTTGGGTAATCTCTCGTTGGCCACTTATTCTGATCTGGTTAACGCGGCGCTACTTCACTACCAGGATCATCTCTTTCACATGACTGAGACTAAGAGATCAGGAGAGTCCAGCCATCAGGGAAGGACAGGGGGTAATGGTTCCAGCGGGGCACAATCTACTCAGGTTCAGCATAGGCGGGGAGATCAGGGTTCCCAACAGGGGGATTTTAAGAGGTTCAGATCTGGGAGTTTCAGAAATGGACAGAGAGGTTTTCGTAATGGCCAGCAGGGTCAACAGGGCCAACAACAGCAGTTTTAGCAGGGCCAGCACGGCCAGGGGAGAAATGGTAACGGCCATCAGGGCCGTGGGCAGCAGGGACAGCGAGGGAGAAATTTCTCGGGGAAGTGCTTCACTTGTGGCAAGATTGGCCACAAACGCCAGAATTGTCCTGATAGGGGCAGGGCCCCATAGCAGCAGCAGCAGGGTGCTCGACACGAGCCACAGAGGCCTATGTTTCCTGTCGCCCTCCCAGCACCACCACAGATGGCAGCTTTACCACCCATTCCAGCAGTCCCAGTTCAGCAGGGACAGCTTCAGTATGGGAGAGTGTATCATCTCCAGCATGCCGCAGCCCCACAGGATCCACCCGCCATTGAGGGTATGTTCTCTATTCAGGGGACTATGGGGCATATTTTATTTGATACGGGGGCCACACATTATTTCATTGCCACGAGATTTGCACGCACTATTGGGTTGTTAGACACCGCAGAGAGCACGGTTACTTGTGTAGATTCACCATTGAGTAAGGGTTCCATGATTTCTATTTTTTGTAGAGGTGTGGGTATAGAGATCGGGAGGTTTACTTTACCCGTTGATATGTTAGTGTTAGATATGACTGAGTATGATGCGATTATTGGTATGGATTGGTTAGTTGCGTACCGAGCCATGATTGACTATTTTAGTAGGAGTATTATCTTTGCCATTCCAGGGCAGGAGATGTTTTTAGTGGCGATGCCTTGCCCTGAGGGAGGATCATCCACTCATTTGTACTATATAGAGGAGGAGACCTCTAAGGAAGTGGTGATACCACTCGATGCGATACCCGTTGTTAGTGAGTTTGCTGATGTATTTCAGGATATACCTTGACTACCTCCGAGTAGAGAGATAGATTTTGTGATCGATTTGACGTCGGGCACTCGGCCTATTGCCCGTGCACCTTACCGTATGGCTCCGGCAGAGATGAGAGAGTTACAGGATCAGATAGAGCAGTTGTTGGGTCAGGGGTTTATCCGGAGGAGTACTTCATCGTGGGGTTCCCCTGTGTTGTTCGTAAAGAGGAGGGATGGATCGTTGAGGTTATGTGTAGATTACCGAGAGTTGAATCAGGTCACGATACGGAATAAGTATCCGTTTCCCCGAATCGATGACTTATTCGACCAGCTGAGAGGAGCTTCCTTCTTCTCAAAGATTTATTTGCGATCGGGATACCATCAATTGCGTATCAGGGAACAGGACGTCTGGAAGACTGCTTTCTTAATGAAATATGGTTCCTACGAGTTTCGAGTTATGCCTTTTGGTTTGACCAATGCTCCAGCCGTGTTTATGGACTTGATGAATAGGGTGTTCAGAGAGTTCCTAGACCAGTTCGTCATTGTCTTTATTGATGACATTCTGGTTTACTCCCAGACAGAAGAGGAGCATGTTGAGCATTTGAGACAGGTTTTACAGATGCTACGTCAGAACGAGCTTTATGCAAAGTATGAGAAGTGCGGGTTTTGGTTGAAGGAGGTTCAGTTTTTTGGGCATATCATTTCAAACCAGGGGATATCTGTTGATCTGGGGAAGGTATCCACAGTGAGGGAGTGGGGACAGCCCACGACACCGACTGAAATCCGTAGTTTCTTGGGCCTAGCAGGATACTACAGGAGGTTTATTCGGGGTTTCTCAAAGATAGCGGGTCCTTTGACACATCTGACTCGTAAGGGTGTGCCATTCATCTGGAGCGATGCCTGTCAGTTGGCATTCGATGAGTTGAAGGACAAGTTGACCTCATCACCTATGTTGGCATTGCCGAGACCGAGAGATGAGTATTTAGTCTACACCGATGCGTCCTTACAAGGACTTGGAGGTGTACTGTAGCAGGAGAGTCAAGCCATAGCTTATGCTTCCCGTAAGCTTAAACCTCACGAGAAGAATTACCCCACCCATGACTTGGAGTTAGCGGCAGTTGTATTTGCCCTTCGAATTTGGAGACATTATCTCCTGGGGGAGAAGTTTCGGTTGTTCACGGACCACAAGTCTCTACAGTACCTCTTTACACAGAAAGAGTTGAATATACATCAACGACGGTGGCTTGAGTTTGTGAACGATTATCAGTTTGATATCCAATATCACCCGGGAAAGGCTAACGTGGTAGCAGACGCGTTGAGCCGTAGGCCAGTAGATGAAGTGGCCGAGGTGTGGAAAGCAAAGTGGAAGGAGTTGGGATACCAGAATGCAGTGGCCCGATCGTTCATGTCTATGATGACTGTTACACCGCAAATTATTACGAGAGTGGTAAAGGCCCAGGCAAATGACTCGTTCTGTCAGGAGCAGATAGTTCGATTACTAGCAGAGGGATCCGAGTCTTATACCGCTAGCTCAGACGGGGGATTACGCTTCAATGGGAGACTAGTCGTTTCGGAAGGGGAAGACTTGCGACACGAGGTGATGGCAGAGTCTCACGGTTCGCGGTATACCCCGGTGGGGACAAAATGTACCAAGGCATGAGACGTCAGTATTGGTGGAACGGGATGAAGAGAGATATTGCCGTGTTTGTTTCTAAATGCGCCACTTGTCAGCTGGTAAAGGTGGATCATCAGAAATCGGCAGGACTTCTACAGCCATTAGAGGTTCGGACGTGGATATGGGAGAGCATATCTATGGACTTTATCACGGGGTTACCTACATCACAGAGGGGTCACGACTCCATTTGGGTAATTGTGGATAGGTTGACCAAAGTTGCTCATTTTCTACCCGTGAGGACAGACTACACTACGGGACAGTATGCCCAGATTTTTATTGCGAAAATAGTGAGACTTCACGGTGTGCCTCTAAATATCGTGTCTGACCGAGACAAGATATTTATTTCACAGTTTTTGGAGAATTTCCAGGAGGCCATGAACACTGAATTGCGGTTGAGTACGACTTATCACCCGCAGACCAATGGGCAGACCGAGCGAACAAATCAGATGTCGGAGGACATGTTGCGTATGTGCATCCTAGACTTTGGGGGTGGATGGGAGCAGTACCTTCCACTGGTGGAGTTTGCTTATAATAACTCCTATCAGTTCACCATTGGTATGGCTCCATTTGAGGCGTTGTACGGTAGACCTTGTCGTTCCCCAGCATGTTGGTTAGAAGTGGGGGAAAACAAACTCCTTGGGCCGAAAGTGATTCAGGATACTTCGGTAAGGATATAGATGATACGAAGTCGCATTCGGGTAGCTCAGGACCGGAAGAAGAGCTATGCTGATGCCAAGAGGTTCTTCAGAGAATTCAAAGTGGGGGACCAGGTTTTACTCAGAGTATCTCCTATGAAGGGGATTATGCATTTTGGGAAGAAGGGGAAACTGGCACCGAGATATGTGGGATCATTTCCTATCATCGAGCGGATTGGGCCAGTTGCGTATAGACTTGGGTTACCGGATCACTTGCATAGGATTTATGATGTGTTTAATATTTTCTCGCTAAGGAAATATCTTAGGGACGCTTTGGCCCATACTCACATTGCTTTGGAGGACATCGATCTCCAGCCCGATAGTTCGTACGAGGAGGGGCCGATTACTATTTTGGACCGAAGCGAGCGGAAACTGCAGTCAAAGATAGTACTGTTGGTACGTGTTTAGTGGCGGCATCATAACGCCGAGGAGTCCACATGGGAGCGCGAGGATGAGATGTGCGAACGTTATCCAGAGTTGTTTTTATCAGGTACTCTTTAATTCCGAATTTCGGGACGAAATTCTGTTATTAGGGGGGAAGTATGTAATACCCCGTAATTTTATTGATATTTATTTAAGGGATTAATTAAATTAAATGAAAATTAATTAGAAATTAATCCGGGTATAAATACTAACGAGATGTGAGTTGGTATTTGATTATGATGTTAAAACTTATTATTTCCGAGTATGTATGGTAATACATAAATATTGATGAGAATTATCCGGGTATAAATACTAACGAGATGTGAGTTGGTATTTGATTATGATGTTAAAACTTATTATTTCCGAGTATGTATGGTAATACATGAATATTGATGAGAATTGAATTAATTTGGAAAAATTAGTTGGGACGCGCGTGTCAGTCGCGTCAGGAACGTAATGAATTGAATTAAAAGGAGAATTTTATTTTTATCAACCGAATGGTCATTTTGAGTGCGCCAACGAATCCGAAAGGGTCGAAATAGTCGGAAAACACTAGTCGGGGTTTAGTTTGGGTCCCGGGGCATTTTTAGGCCAAACCGGCAACTTAAAAGGGTATTTTGGTAATTTTAAAAATATGGGAATTAAAACCCACGAAAATTAGAGTTAATATTTATTATTCTAAAGGGGCCACTAAGGCCATTACCAGCAAAAGTTTAGAGAGTGGTCTACGGGAGTTTTGAGAGAAGTTGGAGAGAAGTTACAAGAACCAAAACCAAGCCATCTTCAACCTTGGGAGAAAATCTGTAGAGAAAGGAGAGAATCAACCTTCATTCACCAACTTCAATTCTGAAGAACAATCTAAGGCAAGTTATTTGATATTTTTAGTGCATTGAATATGTCTTCCATGTTTAGTGTAGGAATTATCTTATATTGAAATTTTTGAAGAAAACCCATGAAATTGTTGGAAAAACTTTGAATTTGGGTTAGGATTTGCATGTAGAATGATGATGGACTGATTTAATATTCGAAGAGTTATATATGATGATTTAAAAACGGATTTATGATGAGTAATTGGGCATAAGAAAACTATGAGTTCATGTTCATAGGGTTTGGGGAAATATTTGGAGATTTATATTAATTCCATGATGATTTGTAAGATTTGACCCCAAAATATGTTAAGAGATGATCTAGGATGATTAGAAATGATTTAAAAACGTTGGAACATAAATTGGATGGTCTTAGGGTGGATTTAGAGGGGAGAAGAATTGAGAAAAATGGACTTGGGAATTTCTGGGCTGAAACTGCCATCTCGTTAGAAGACGTGCCCAGGTTGTTCGAACGACCTCGTTCGAACGAACTTTTAAAGAGATGACAGTATCCCTTCTAACGAGTTGGTAGTTCGTACGAAGCCTTTCATTCGAACGACACTCGTTCGAACGACCTCGTTCAAACGAGACTTCTAACGAGTTGACAGAATGGCCTTTTTGGCCTGAATTTATTTCTAGTATCCCGTAGACTTATTTAAATGGTGAGATAACCTTCCCTTATTTACTAATGGGTATAGTTGGGATATTGGGGTACATTGAAGAGTAAGACTTAGAATAGTGTATTAAACCGGATGACATTTGTGGATTGGGAAGCGAGTAACTAATCACGAAGTGAGAATAATTGATAACTTAAATACATATAAACCGGGGACTTGTGATTTGTATAACACTAAGTGTTGGTATAAGAACGAGAAGTATACCACTAATAAAATATTGTAATATCTAAGATGTGTGAATGCTTAGTATATGTAGTTATCTGTGTACGACATACCTATCGTACTGGCTATCATGGGAGGTTGACGTTCGTTTAGGACCATCTAATCTTTGTGTGCCTACGGGGGGGATCTAGATTGGTACCTCGAGGACATAGGTCAGAGAAGGGCTTATTGAGAAGTAAATAAGTCTGCTGATCATGGGAGCGTAGGTATGTGCGAGACCCATGTGATGTGAACTATGTTCGCCTCCATTGTTTGTGATTGTTGTTAATGAAACGTTTCCTGAGAGATTCGAAATACGTGGTCCTCATGTACGTTATGTACCGGGATTTGATAGCAGAGTATGTGAGCACCGCAGCTTAGTCTCGGGGTGCTAGTATTGTATATTTATGATGAGAATAATATACTATTAATTAAAATGAATTGTCATGAGTAAATGTGAGTATTAATAATGGCAACAGTTTGTGAAGTGAAAATGGAAGATCTCTAGTAATTAGTAGTACTAACATGGGATACTGTGTAGCAAGTTATAACACTTTGTTAACTAAAAGTTGTTGGGAATTGAATTGGATATCGTATAGAAATGTTAGATTTTAGTATCGGACTAGTTAGATATGGGAACAACTACAATGGGTACGGGTGCGATAGGAGTGCACAATTAGTTGAGAGGTGAGGAACTCATGTGAGTGCACACACTATTATGTACTTTATATTCACTGTTTAATGATATTAAACACTTGCAAATTTTTAAATTATTTTCACAATCGGGCTCTGACCCGTTTGCTTTCAAATTTATTTTTGTAAAAACCTTTTTAGGTGCCCAGCCATAAGGACACCATGCATAGGAGTTCTATTCAGGTGACGTGCTGTAGCTGCTGTGGAAGTTACAGGACCTTGACAGTAGACACCTCCATTTTCGATCTTGACTCCATTATCAGATTTTCTCATTTGTTGGGCATGTCGCCCAATTCCTTTTAATGACATCTTACTTTTGAGTTATTTCAGACTTTGGGTTGTAATAAATTTAGTGATGCAGACTTGGTACTTATTTATTTCAGTATTTGGATTGTTGTGAGGAGTATTCCTCCAGACTCATTATTATTTGTTGGTTATTCTATTGTGACTATGTTGTGGTGGTTATGTTAGCATTTCATAATTCACTTATTGTATGTTAATTGGATTTAATTAAAATTGACAACTCACTTTTAAATATTAGGTGGCTAGTAATTGTTAAAACGTTTCGACAGTGATGCTATGAACTGAATCAACTTATCATTTTGTATTAATTTAATAAAGGAGTAGCTACCCGGTATTTAATTAGTCGGGGTGTCACAAGAACATTATCTAAACATAGTCCTTATAATATCAATGGGCAAATTTATGGGTCATCAAATGCCAAAATCAAATGTTTAGGCATCTAGTCTCGTATTAGTCACCTAGACTTAAGCAGCAGATACCTAATGCATTAGGCTTTTGTAAGGATAGATTTATTATATAATTTTAGTTTCGTAACATTTCATTTTAGATGGTTTATCACTGATGATCCTAGAAATGATTTAACCTCAAGAAGATGAGTATTCTATAACCTCGGTCCAAAATGATTCAGTCTCACACCCTCAGCCTCGTACCCTCATAGGGTCGAACAAATAGAACCAAAAAGCTAAGAACACAAGGAATTCGTCGAAAAGGGATTTTTTTCGTATCAGGGCTACACAATTAGGTGCATATGTTTGTATTGCATGTGAAGAGAATTTTCACACATTCTACACACATGTTCGCACATTTTACACACGATCTAGAAGGTCATGTGGAAGCGCTTAAGAGGAGGATGTCATTCAGCATCATGTGACTTAGGGTGCAAATTATACCCTAAGCCACCTATAAATATATTGTAACTTGTTACTTATTTGATAAGTCTGATTATTATTAAAACACTATTACTCTAACAAAATAATATCTACTGAGAGAAAGTATATCATTATAATCTGTAAAACATTGTTGAGGTCGTAGGCCAATTAGTTGAACCAATTATATTTTTATGTTGGAGTTGTCTTTTAATTCATTTACTGTATTCATTATTGTTCATTACAGACCCTGATCATGTTTATTTTGATTACTCACTGAGTTCCATCTACTATTCGAATATTACATTTCAGTGTAACATCTTATTGGCGCCTTTTGTGGAAATGACTGTTAATTCAGTTATTTTTTCACATGTGAACTCACTCACAACCTCATTATAGGTATGGATATGAGTTAACTCATATATGGGTCTGTAGTTGGAAGGTTTGGGTTAAGGGCTTACCCCTCTCTCATCTTCAACTCATTTTCTAGGTATTGTGAATTTAATCTTAGTTTGAGTGTAAATTTTGAGCAAAATCACCATTCACCATCATATTCTTACTACTTTGATCCTAAAATCACCACTAGTTCATCCGTAATTTTATTTATTTGATAGTTTTGGAAATTTTGATTATAAACATTAGTCTAGATCTGTAAATTTTGGGTTTACTATTCACTCTCGTATTCAGTGTTTTTTAGGTTGAATTCCGTATTTGAAACATAGATCTATAGATCAAAAAATCTAGTCAGACGTACCACCACCACCACCTAGGGGTGGAATGCATGTTTCAAGTAGTGCGCTACCTTCAGATATGGCTGAGCTCATCAGAGCACTAAAATGATGATAGTAAATCAGGAGAAAATGTAGTCACAAATGTTGAATCTTACTTAGACATTGGTAGGAAGGCTATCGGACGGGGTCGCTAACCCTTATACTCCAGTGATCAGGGTTACTCGAAACCCACCAGATGGGTTGCTCTATACTCCGAGAAAAGCCAGGCCATCGAGGATAAGACAAAAAAATAATTAAGGTTCCTATCATTATGAACTAGGATACGAGGAGGAGAATTAGAATGATTGAATTCCAGCAATAAAAGAGGAGGCAGATGATGAATTCATCCAATAATCCAAGAACAATCTTATCAAACATCTTTTATCCCAAGAACAATATTAGAAACATAGATGAAGCATCCATCACAATCGAAGGCTAGTGTCTTCACTAAGATCAAGAATCCATTGGCCTTTGAAAGTCTAGGACCCAGAAGTTGCGCTCCACCTGTAGCTCATAGCCACTGTGATATGAGGTAGTATCCTGAGTAATGTGGAGTAACATCGACCCAAAGGGGTTTGGCCTACGTTGGACCTTGGGATCTGTCTCATACTCTGACTAATTAGAGTAGAGGGACATCAAGAAAAGAAGTATTCGGAGATAACCACCCTGAAAGTGACAAGCCTTTTAAAAGTTCCATTCAGGGGATAGAAAACAAGTTAGGGGGTATCACGAAGAGTAAAAACCCCTTGGAGAGGGGATGCATGGAAGGGTCACCCTTTGTCCCAAAAATTGTTAGTTACCCACCCCTGCGAAGTTCAAACCTCAAGTGGAGACACAAAGGTATGATGGGAGAACATATCATACTCATCATGTATAAATGTACTAGTCGGCTGCTAATATCTACTCAGTGCCAGATGAAATAAGATGTCGATCATTCTCATGCACTCTCACTAGAGTATAACGCATATGGTACACAATTTTGCCTAAAGGAAAAATAAAAATTTTGAAGATCTTGATAATAAGTTCGTATACAACTTTTGTTTTAGCCTAAAACTAACTAGGATGGTAACCCACCTCCTTATTGTCTGACAGAAGAAGGGGAAACAATCAAAGGCTTTATCTTTGGGTTCAACGAAGAGAATCTCGAGGTTATTGATTATGATGAAAATATCACGATAACATCCCTCATTAATTGGCTCTTACTTAGAAAACTATATTGGACACTTTCAAAGGACCCTTCTACTACAATCAATGCAATTCTGGCAGAGGTCGAGAAGGTTATAATAGCTGAAAAGGTAAGGGTGGACAAGAAAGGAGAGCTAAAAAAATATGGATCGGATAAGTCTTCTTAGATTAAATATAAAGAGAAGGGGGTAAGAAATCTCATTATAAGTCAAAAAAATAGTTCACTAGTTAGATGCCCCTCATTACGCAAATCCATCATATCCTCAATAATATCAAGGATGAGGAAGAGATCAAATGATTAGAAAAACTAAAGTCCCCTCCGAACAAGAGAAAAAAAAATAACTATTGTTAATTTCATAAAGACTATGGTCATGATACTGATGATTATTACGCTCTTAAGGATGAGATTAAAAAACTCATCAATAAGGGTCGGGTAAAAAGATTCATGAATCACAACGACAATCCTCAAGAGAAAAAAAGTGGCAAGTATCTCCAGTAAAGGATAAATCCAAAATAAGGAAGGTAAAAAGTAAAAGGATGGGGAATCAGATGACGACTCGGGATATGATGCAGAGTTACCTGAAAAAACTCAAAATTTGAAGGAAGGCATACACTTAATTTCATTTGTCATGTGTATGATTTCAGGAGGAGTCGTTGGTGGAGTAACTGAACCAGTCGATAAAAAACATACATGGGAGAAGCAAGAGTTGATGCTCGATAAATGGATATAAATCATACGGCAAAAAACAAAGAAAAAAATCATCCTAGGAAGGTAAACTTCAATCGACTGATCGTTATATTTTCTAGGATGGATTTTAATAACATCATTTGCCCACATGATGACCCATTGTTCGTGAGCCTCGTGGTTTACCAATATAATGTTTTTCATATTCTTATCGATGGATGAAGTTTAATAGATGTAATTTTCTAGGACCATGTCAAGGGTATAAAGCTAAATGTGGAACAAATCGAACCCTGTTATCAACTCCTCATAAGATTCAATGAGGATAAAGTTTTCCACCTGGGAATGGTGGAATTAGATGTTTGTATGGCTAAGTGGCCGACTTGTTTGAAAACAAAAGTGAACTTCGTCATCACGGACCATCATATAATATTGGCTTATAAAATTATCTTGGGATGAGTCACCGTAAAGCAACTTGAAGTAATTCCATCAATCGTGCATAAGATGATGAGGTTTTCAACTCATTTTGGGGTTGTCAGAGTTTCAGTTGATCAAGTGGAAGCAAGAGAATGCTACTTCACATATGTTGAACAAAAAGAAGCTTATAAGAGGGAGACTACCTTATATATCTTTGACACGCTCGACCCAAGGGACGAGGAGAAATTGCCAAAAGGTGAGACAACCGAGTAAGTAGATACTATGGTCCTCTGTGAAGAGGAAACTAAAAAAATCATGCAAATTATCTCATCCTTGAAACACAATGTAAAGGTTAAGTTGGTCAAGAACTTAAAGGAACAAAGGGACATCTTCGCGTGGCGTATAAGAATAATTTGTGGATCGACCCTGAAACCATATGCCACTTCTTGTATATGGACCCTTCGTAAGGAGGTCAAATAGAAATAAAGGTAATTTTCCCCAAACCATTATCATATCAATCAAGAAGAAGTAAATAACTCCTTGATCTAGGGTTCATAAAAGAAGTAAAGTATTCCTCTTGGTTGTCCAATGGTTTGCTCATGCCAAAGTAGAATGGAAAGTGTCGAATGTGTGTAGACTTCACCAACCCAAATAAGAAATTCTCAAAGGATTATTTTCCTTTTCCTCGATTAGATAAAATGGTGGATGCCACAATAGGCCATTAACTAATGAGATTCATGAATGTATACAACAAGTGCAACCAAATATCCATAAATACGAAAGATGCAGATTAGACCTCGTTAACTGATAAAGTTACAAATTGCTATAAGGTGATGCCTTTCGAATTGAAGAATACTGGAGCCATATACCAATGGTTGGTGAACAAAATTTTTGAAGACCGGATAGGCCAAACTATGGAAATGTATGTAGATGACATGCTAACTAAGAGCCTTAAGGCTAAAGACGATGTAAAAGATTTGGCAAACACTTTTTATACAATGGAGAAGCACTAAATAAAGTTGAACCCAGCCAAATACATCTTTAGAGTAGGATTAGGAAACTTCCTCACTTTTATAGTAAACTAGAGAGGAGTTGAAGACAATCCAACATAAATCAAGACTCTTAATGATATGAAGTCGCCAAGAAGTCAAAAGGAAGTTTAGAGACTAACAGGGTGCATAGCAACCTTAAACAGGTTTGTTTTCAGATCCAAAGATATATAATTACCATTCTTTAAAGATCAAATTAAAGCCTTCGAATGGAATGAAGAATGTGAGAAAGAATTTAAATATTGAAGGTTTACGTGGGTTCTTCTCCTTTATATGGTGAAAAGTTATACTTGTATCTAGCAATCTCAGAATCAGCAATAAGTGCAGCAATGGTTTGGCTAGATCAAGGGGTTCAGAAGCCAGTGTATTATACAAGTAAAGGTTTTCATGGGCAGAGAGTCAGTACCCTAAGATGGAGAAATTAGCATCTGAATTTATTCACACAACAAGGAAGATGCAACCATACTTCCAGGCTCATGCAATTATGGTACTAACTAACCAGCCTCTTAGGAAAATTATGCATAAACCAGAAAAATATGCTTAGCATATGGCATGGTCATTAAGTTGAGATCCTATGACATAGATTTCCAGCCTCGCACTATAATTAAATGCAGTGGCAAATTTTATTTCAAAATTTACTTGGGAAGACCCAAGTTTAGTTAAGGAAGGTTTATCCTCTGAGCCAGGACCTTTAGTCTTAGCCTTGGCTCTTATAACTAAGGCTTTCTCTCAAGCCTCGGCCTTAAAAATTGAGGCTCCCTCTCAAGCATCGATCTTAATAATTGAGGCTCCCTCTCAAAACTCGACTCTAGCAGTTAAAAATCCTTCATAAGACTCAACTCCTATAGTTGAGAATCCTTCGCAACCCCCGGTTCCTATAGTTGAGAATCCTTCTCAAGCCTCAGCTTAAGCAAACATAAGTTCGGATCTAAGAAAAGGAAAAGGGGTTATTAAAGACAAAGATATGGAGATGGCACCAAATTACCATCAAGAGGAAGATCGTGATCCATTTTTTTCATGTTTGGAAGTTATATGTCCACGATTCCTCGTGTACAACAGGGAATGGTGTGGGGGTCATACTCTCAACCCCAAATAAAATAGACATTAAGTATGGTCTTCGATTCAGCTTCTTGACCTCCAATAATGAGGAAGATTATGAAGATTTAATAGAAGGAATTAATATTTATTTATTAATTGGAGTTAAGTAGATTCAAGCCCATAGGTATTCTTGGCTTGTGGTACGACGAATATCAGGAGAACACGAAGCTAAAGATGAGAAAATGGATAAGTACTTAGTTAAAGCGAAGATGCTCATATCTCGATTTGTGAAGGTTAAGATGCAGAGAATTCTGAGGGTAGAAAATGCTAGAGCAGACACTTTAGCAAAGTTGGCTTCAGCCACAAGAACAGGTCTCAAGAGGGTGGTGTCGATAAAGATATTGGTAGAAACCAGTATCAAAATGAAAGACACTGATATCAAAATCTTTAATCTAAATTGCAGTCCTTCAAGGATGTATTTGATCAAAGACTACCTAAGAGATGGGAAACTCCTAGGGGTAAAAAGGGACACAAAGAAATTCAGATTTAGAATGGCCAAATTTTCTATATTTAGGGACATGTTGTATAACAGGGGTTTCCTTTTTCCTATCTTAAGGTGTATTCATCCCTCGGAGGTAGAATTCATTCTGAAAGAGGTGCATGAGGGGTCCTGCGACAATCATATAGCACGGCATTCATTAGCCAAGAGGACTATTGTGTAAGGTTATTATAGTCCAACCATGGCTAAATATGTACTCCTGCCAAAGACATGCAAATATAAGTCATCAACCTCATCAAAACTTAACTCCCTTTACTAGATCATGGACATTTTCCCATTGGGGAATGGACATCATCGAACCTCTTCCCTATAGCACCAGGAAATTTCAAATATCTGATAGTGGAAGTTCATTATTTCATGAAATGGGTAGGGGTCGAACCTCTGATTGAGATCACCAATTAGAAATGCTTTTAATTTATATGGAGAAACATCATGAAAGATATGGTATCCCTCAGTCCTTCATCACTCATCATGGAATGGAGTTTCATAATGATGCACTTGAGACATACAATTAAAAATAAGGGATAAAACATTTTTACTCAGTTCCTGCTCGTTTGCAAACCAATTACCAAACTTTTCTCTAAGGGAAAGTGTATGGAAGAACTCTATATCATCTCATAAGCATATAGAACTATGCCTAGGACTCCAATGGGGGAAACCCCATTCCTGTTAAAATTTAGGTTTAAGGCAGAGGACATTTCAAATATCTGATAGTGGAAGTTCAGTATTTCATGAAATGGGTAGGGGTCGAACCTCTGATTGAGATCACCAATTAGAAATGCTTTTAATTTATATGGCGAAACATCATGAAAGATATGGTATCCCTCAGTCCTTCATCACTCATCATGGAATGGAGTTTCATAATGATGCACTTGAGACATACAATTAAAAATAAGGGATAAAATATTTTTACTCAGTTCCTACT
The DNA here is from genome assembly GCA_949130495.1 of Sambucus nigra. NCBI lineage: Eukaryota > Viridiplantae > Streptophyta > Magnoliopsida > Dipsacales > Adoxaceae > Sambucus > Sambucus nigra. The sequence goes on along the minus strand of OX422216.1, from coordinate 90,463,940 downwards.
CGTTTACAGACCAATGACCAAACTTTTCTCTAAGGGAAAGTGTATGGAAGAACTCTATATCATCTCATAAGCATATAGAACTATTCTAGGACTCCAATGGGGGAAACCCCATTCATGTTAGAATTTAGGTTTAAGGCAGTTGTGCCAACTGAAATTGGCTTGATAAGCCATAGAGTTCAACACTTCAAGGATTAAAACAATGACGAAGAGAGGAGGATGAATTTTAACTTACTTGAAGAGATCAGGGAAGATACTCAAGTGCAAGAGGAAACTTATTAGCAAAGAGCAGCCAAGTTCTATAAGAAGAATGTGATGAGACAACCATTGAAAGTGGGGGATTATGTTCTCAAGAAAGTGATTCAGAATAAGTACAAACTCCATCCCAAATAACACGACCCTTAAAAGGTCACTGAAGAAGTAATTCCAGTGACTTATAGGCTCCAAAATATTGAGGGAGAACCCTTCGCCAACCCACGCAATGTAGAGCATTTGAAGAAATATTACCATCAGAGATAGGAAGAGGGGTTTATGTAAATAAAATTTTTCAAATGATGTAAATGTTACTTCTATATGAATGAAAATAAGTTTCGCTACTACCCTACTTGTTGATGTACTAAATATTTCTTCTTATGATTTTAAACCTCATCTCTATCATAAAAAGGGAAATGCCTGGGGATTTTGACTCGTAAGAATTTCAAATAAATTCAACATTGTCCTAATGTAAAACTTGGATATGATACAGGATAAAGATAAGAGGGTAGTCTGACAGAATTAGTTAGATCATCCAATTAAAAAAATATCTCAAGAACAAGTGTGGATTATTATTTACTACTTGTTTAGCTAATTTAAGAAAAATTGGTTTGAGAACAAGAAAATTAGTGCAGTAACAACAATGTCACCTCGGTCACCCAAGGTTCCTCCTCATACCTAAATAGATTGAGTAAGAAAGTCAAGCATATTAGGGATACCAATTGGGAAACTTGTTAAGTACCATGCTTAACTAAAGTACTTAAATAAAGCAACACACATCAAAACCATGAAGATGGAAGAGTAAAAATCATAAATGTTGCAAAATAAAACTCCTAAGAATAAAATGTAACACCCCTCAAAAGGGGGGAAATGTTAAGGTTAAAAACCAAGTCTTCACTAAAAAATTCAGATCAATCCATACAGGGCCGAAATAATGTTAAAAAATAAAGAAAATTTAAGCATCACAATCCTCAAGAGTGGCGACATTGAGGGTAAGGTCGGTAGGAGTAGTATCATCTCCCTTATGAGTATCTTCAATCTGTATAGGACTTTTTTCTACGGCATTGATTTCAACCTCAGATGTTGCCCGCGCATCTTCCTGGGCAGTAAACTCTAGGGAAATATCATTACCCACATCATCATTAATATTTCAGATGCCGACCTCATTAGCAGTATCAGGGAAGTCACAACTGGCTCTCACATTCATCTCTATATACCCTCGGCGTATGTAATACAGACCAAAGTTTTGAAAGTTGGCAAAGTTATTATACTGAGAGATTGTATTCTCTTTATTCTTCTATACAGTAGTAGCAATGGCCTCATTCATATTCTTCTCCAAATTAAACTCAGCCTTTTGAAAAGAAAGCCCAACCTTGTACCTCTCCAATGAGTATTGATTTCAATAGTTTTTCCTTCTAATAGTTCTCTAGCTTGGTGTTCCTCTTCCCTACGAGGGCCTCATACTTGACCTTGTAATTATCTAGGGCATTCTTATTATTTTGGGCATTCGTTAGAGCATTATTATTTTTCTTATTTCGGGCTGAAGGTCGACCATCATCATCAAACACTACATTGAAAAAGTATACAAGATCAGCCAAGCAAGACTTAGAGAAATGTGAGCAAGTTAGTAAAAGCACAAACCCAAAAAACTTTGGTAATTACAAGATCGAACTCCTCATCCTTCTCTATATTTTTATAGTACCCTCTTATATAAATCTGGAAAGTTCTTCACTAAGAAGTCAAGAGACCTTACTGAATTGGCATAGAGAGTTTTGGGGTCAGCTTGAAGAGCCTAGTATATCTCCCTAGACGAGGAGAATTTCTTTTGCATTACTGGCCTAATTGGACTCAGATTTCCCTTAGTCCTTTTAGAAGGATGAGATTACTTCCTCTTTTTCTTAGAAGGCTTTCTGCCAGCAGTCTCCTTGTCTTTTCAGTTGGCTCGTCGAACCTCCCCTCTTCCTCGGTGACCCTGCCATTTACGAGTTTGGGGATAAACATATCCTACTCTTCTGCAATAAGGTCAGAAGTCTAATTTTCACCGATTGCAATTTGTAATTAGTTAAATATGAAATGATTTTGAACTCTTCAATCTTTACCAAAGGCGATAGCTCCTCATAGGACTTGATCCAATAATTGACAACAATTTCTACTCGCTTCTAATTGGTGGCACGAAGACCTGGAATGACTTTATTTCGAGAGTATAAAAAGGAAATAAAATATAAGTATCAGTATTAAACCATACAAATGCTACGATAGCGAGAATGAATAAAATATAGGAATATATGCTACTTAATGGAGGCTTTCCCAATCATGAGGGAACCTTACGCCTCCTTCATTTGCCTTTCCCTTTAAAAACTCCCAATCTCGACTAACATAGAAGAACCGTGTTTTCAAATTATGATTAGAGGTTTGGGAAACTTTCACCAGCTTATGTTTTGGGTTACGAGGGCTCAAATAGTAATATTTAGGGAAATGCTTCGTGGATATGACAATGTGCACGCTAGGAAATATCTTTTCAGCTATATCATTGGCATGAATGGACCTCCAAGTTATGATCGAGCCAAGTATGTGCCTCCAAGAATTTAGGAAAAATTGGGTAGGTTTAACCCCAAGATGAGATAGTATGTCTTGGACGCAAGTATGGAAAGAAATTATAAACCCTAAATGGAACATAGTATCGTATAGTGCAACCTCGGAGGCATATTTATATCATATGCCCTCTCACCATCCTTTGAACCCCTCACTGTAATGGATGTCTTAAGCCAAAAAAGTGTTAAACCTACAAACTTTTATCCTATTAATTGTGCTTCTGTAAAGTCAAGCTCGTGAAAGGTTAAGTGTATAAACCTAATCATCATCTAATATCTCCTGTGAATAATCATGATTCAGAGGGGGAAACCCAGTGACAAGTTCAATAAATGAGGTATGCTCTAACTCCCCATCGTACTTATCGAGAACTACTATGTCTTAAGTATCAAGCTCCCTCTCAGAAAAAGTTGCCTCAAAGTCACAGGATCAAGTAGCCTCCGAGTCGGAGGATGAAGATGCTTCAGAGATAGAGGCAGATGATTATGAGGATGAAGATAAAGCAATGGCCAAAGCTAAGCCATCTACCCTAGTCCTAGAGGAAGAGGCTAAAGTAACGGTCATAGCCTAACAGAGGATCGACACACCACAAGGAATATCATCAGTGGTAGCAGTAAAGGATTCCATATCTCCACTCATGATATTTCTGTCAATAAAACAGTCACTAGGGCGAAGAGGCACGATCGGCCTAAACCTAGGATCAGAATTTTAAGATCCACAAAATGATAACTCGTCTAGGTTTCGACAACACGTGTATGTACGCATAATTTTAAGTAATTAATAACCTTACCATATTCAAAAAATTATTAAAACTAAAAACCTTGAACATTAACTAAAAGAACCTTTGAAAAACTAAATTACAAAATAACCCCAAAGTTTTAAATATTAAAAACCAGCCCCTACAGTTTTTATTTGACTTTTAAACTTTATAAATAAGTTATAAACCCCAAATTTTTTCCATAATTAACTTCATAACCACCTAAAATTAAAAACAATCCCTTGAAATTGCTCCACTAAGTTTTAGAAGTTACACAAAAGCCCTCAAAGTTTGAAAAACCCTAAAAAATGAACTTACAATTCAACCAAAACTTTCCAAGGACCAAAGCCTAAACTCCTAACTTTATCCTCATGAGCTAAGAAGATGAGAATGACACCAAGCAACCATTAGAGACAATGGGAACCAAGGTAATACATATTTTCATGTGTACTCCAAATTCTTTCAAAAATATCTTCTATTAAACCAGCTCAAACTCTGCTTTTTTTTCGACCAATCGACCCTCTTCAACATCACCTATAAAAGGCACACCTTGGTACAGAGAAAATCATTAAAACAGTAGCATAAAAACAAACTCAAAATTTTGTCATTTTCGGGTATACCTATAGTTTATGCATATGGCTCAGTTCTTTCGATTCTACTTCATTTTTTCAGTAGTTTAGGATCCATTTATTCTTTTACATGCTTTACTTAACATAGAAATACATAGCTGAGGGTCAATTTTTAGAAAACACCATGAAAGCTTAAGATTTAATGGTGAATTATGTGTTCCTGACTTTGAACCAGTTTTGAAGTGGGACTAATTGTCCTTAGACCTGTAGGAACTCAACCATAATGTTTAATTTGATTATAGTATACTTGTATATCTCAAAATTGAGTTTTTTTTATTTCGACGGTTAAAATTTCAAAGTTCAAATTCTCTATGTATACTATGAATTAAAACCTCAAACCAAAATCATTTTGTTCCAAATTAACACAGAAACAAAACCATATCACTGCCATGGTTAGAATTTTACTAAAACTCTAACAATATAGAGGTGAAATTTTTGAAGTTTTACAGTTTATGGATAAGAGGTTAGAGTTCACCTGAATCCATATATGTTATATTTTTTAATTCCTTGTGAAAAATTAGGAAGAATGGAATTTGAATCATCTAAAATGGTATTCTTTAATGGATTTAATTGAAGGTTAAACTTTATAACCCTAAAATTAAAATTACGAAGATTGATAAAGTGTGTCACACGTGCGCGAATAGGGCTAAATCTAGTGAGTGATAAATTTGATTGAGCACGTGAGGGCATGTGTCCAATCAGAAAATTCTGAAATCCTTTCCAAAAAATTTATTTTATTTTTTGGTCAAAATGGTTTATTGTAACATACTATTTGGTCAACCAGAAAGCAAGTTCGAGGAAACATCCAAACTTGAATTTTAAAACTCTAAATTATTTTTACACTTAAACCTTTAAAGTTTTTCAACTTCTCAATTTCCATCCCAAAATTTTTCTACTTATTTTTCACACCTTTAGGAGAAAAAAAGTCCATTACACCACTAAAAATGAAAATCGAAGGAAGTACAAGAAATAAATTCAAACTTTATTTATATATTAAACACCCGAAATTATTTATATAGGATTTAGCTTTTGATTATATCACAATTTCTTTTAAAATCCAGCCTTACGCATATATTTTTCGTATTCCATACTTTCACGGAACCTTTCCCTAAACCAACGAAACATATTTCGAAAGCCTTAAAAATAAGTTAGGTTATTGTTATTCAGTATTAATTTCACAAAATGCTATTGTGTACACCTTTTGTTGATATCACCATGTGATTGACCCAGTATATCATATTCACATTGGTGAACTCATTTGACTAGTTCAACCATTTACGTATAGTTGATTCAGATTTTAATGATGATTTTATGCAATCATATTATTTCATATGATGTAGTTTTACCCGGTTCAGAATACAGTATGATCAGGGAATAATCTATCGATATACCCACGATTGTATTATTTGGCATATAGGGCTCAGATAATTGAGGGCTTAGTTATTTCTATCATATCGAATGTTTATGATTGACTTAGCATGATTACTTTATCTTTAGTTATATAGATTAGTTATCTCCAATTTATTTGGATTGAGTTGTTGTATATATGGTTATTGCCCTAAAGCCTCTGAACGGATAATTATGGGTTATTTGTTTAGAAACCATCCACAACCATTAACAAGTTCTAACCTTGATATTTCTAGTTATAGAAAATATCATTCTATATATGTATGCCATCTCATACTAACTGTTAAATCTCAATTGTTATGATACTCTTGATATTCCAAATCTTGATTATTTTCAAACTGTATAGAATAAGAATTATCTACTGGACAATTTTTGCTTATATTTTTTAAATTCTAAATGGAGAAGGAAATAATTTTCCCGACCTCGTAAATCATAATGCATACTCTCGTGTATCTTTAGCAATCATTTACTCATGAAAAATCACTAGCGGTTCTGGCAAACCCGTCATAATATCATATGTTGCTACTTATAAGTTGATGTAAATTCATGTTGTAGCATCTTCACATTGCACCAGTCATATGTTGTATCTCTCTTTCTTTTCCTTCTTTAGTTTCGCTATGTAATGTAAGAACAGCCCTAGTATGTATATAATGAATAAAGTGCCTCATCACTATGACTAAAATGATGTAATAACGACCTTTATTATCTTATTTATATTTTATTTTGAGTCTTTTATATATTACCTAATTCCTTAGATACCTCAAAAACCCAGGATGTGACAAGAATTAGAAGTCTCAAGGCTACGAGAGCAAGTTGAACCCTCAACACAAGGATTTTGGGGATAAACAACTGACAAGAGGTCAGTCAAAAGTACACCTGAGCTAATTTCTTGACATAAAGTGTTTCTCTGGCTATATTCTAACCAAAATCCCTTAAGAACTCCTCAAAAATGTCAGTCATTCATAAACTGATAAACACAATGTAAATTATAAGATTAAAAGATCAAACTAAGCCAAAGTTGATGAACTTAAGCAAGAAGAATGAAAAATAATGCCTTGATTACAACTAATGATTTTGACTGTAGTGAATAAGTTGTTATGCACTATAAAATATTATCAGAAAAGGATCTAAAAGGAAGGAAGAACTCTAAGAACAATCGAAGACTCTTGTAAATGATCCTATAGAGAGAAATTATTTCTTGAGAGAAGTTGTGAAATGATTTACAAGTGAGAATCAACCTTTATATAGAAGCAGTCAAACTACATAAGGGGTTGGTTATTCCAAGACACTTTTTGTTAAGCTCACTATTGGTTGTTGGCCTAAGATAAAAAGGTGTACAAAGTAATCTTATCGGCCTATAAAGTGTCAATTCTTAAACTTCAGTACCCTCAGTTCCTTCGGCTCCTTCATTTTAAGGACCCTCAACTCCTTCGGTCTATAGGGGTCGGCTACTTCATTTTAAGGACCCTCGGTTCCTTCGGCCCACATATGATTGGCTCCTACATTTAAAGGACCAAGTTTCAGCTCAGCCTCAAGAGGGCAGGCTCTTATATTTTATGGACCCTCAGTTCCTTTGGCTCAAGCATTGAAGATCTCTCATCTCCTTCTGCCTATAATGGGGAAGCTCGTACATTTAAAGGACCCTCGGCTCCCTTGGCGTCAAAAGGGTTGCACAAGTGGGTGGACATATTTGTATCTCATATAAAGAGAATGTTCACACATTTTACAGAGCTTCCAAAAGAACAAATAGAAACTCTTAAGAGGAAAATGTTATCCACCATGCATCATGTGACTGGGGGTGCACATTACAACCCAAGTTACCTATAAATACATTGTACCCTGTTACTTGTTCGATAAGTCTGATTATTGTAAAAACACATTGTTGCTCTATTAAAATACTATCTAGTTAGAGAAAGTACATCATTGTGATCTATAAAACACTATTGATATAGTGATAAACAAGTTACTTCTACAATGGTTGTAAGCCAATTGGCTGAACCACTTATATTCGTGTGTTGATCTCTCTTTTACTTCATTTACTGCATTTATTACTATTCATTATCATGCCCATATCATGTTAATCTTCATTACTCACTAAGTTCGTTCTTTTATCTAGATGTTACATTTCAGTTAACATCAATCGCGTTAGTCCATGTACTTTTTTGTCAATCTAAGGGATTTTGGTGATTCATAAAATCTCAAATAATGTGAAAAAATATTTTAAAGTTAAAATCACATTTTTCATACTTTCTTCATGAAAAATCATGAGAGAAATTATTATTCTTTCCTTATATGCTATTGTACATTATATGAATTTCTTGAGAAAATTTAATGAGTTCACAATGCAGTACGACTTATGAGCTTCAATGGAAACGAATTTCAAGCATTGAATTACCCTTGCTTTAAATCTTCAAGTACTTTTTGCGTAATGACTTGAGCTTGATGGAGATTATATCCATGCCTTGTTTATATTCTTGTGATCTAGAGCTTCATGTATTCGCATTTTGCACTTCCATCTTTGACTTATTTGTACTTCTTTGAGAGACCTATCAATGCCTTGGTAACTTGCTTTGTGGATGGAGATAGATTTCATGCATTGAATTCCTTGTACTTTAAATCTATAAGTACTCTTTGTACAATGACTTTAGCTTGATGGAGATTATCTTAATGCCTTATTTATATTTTTATGAGCTAGAGCTTCATGTCTTCATGTTTTAATCTTCTATTTTTGACTTATTTGTACTTCTTTGAGAGATTATAAATGCCTTGGTGACTAGCTTTGTCTTGAGGTTTTTATTTAAGAAGTCTTGATCACTTTTAGTTTATCTTTTACCTTTGCCTTTGTCCATAACTTTATCATTCTCTGGAAAGTCTTGAACATATCATTTATCCTTCAAATTGGACTCCGTTCTTATCCACCAGTTGTTCTTCGATATCCACACTTGCTCATAACACATCCCACTCATTCACAATTGTACAAGTATCTACTCAGATTGCTCAAAGTGCATCTCCTCATTATCAATTATAATTAAGATCGAGAGTGGTTTTACCATGTCCCACGTACAGCTCACTCACACTGAATAAAGATGTCATACCTCGATTTCCCTCTACTCATATGCACCAATATCCTGTAAATTTGGTGGGAGATATTGTAGAAAACTCTCAGGCACATTAGCTAAGGGCACCATGACTTCGCAGCAATCCCTAATCATCTGTGGTGTCCAGTCCTCTATTATTCGACACTCTAGTGCATGGAAAATAAGTGTTGTACCATACATGTGTGTATAAAAGACATTTGATATAGGATTCTTATATTGAACCATATCCTTAATTGCATTATTGTTGGCCACCTATTATAAAAGTAGTCTTAAATGCAGAAATCCATGTTATGATATCAGTTTAGAGTTATTGAGGAAAAAATTCTTTAAGTATACTCATTAAATGCTATAAAACATAATGAAAATTCAAACCAGGAGTATATGCATTATGTTAGCTGATCCAAATAAATGAAGCCCACAAATTGGTTATATCAATTGAACAATATCCATCCATGCATTTCATAGCATTTTTCTTAATCTTGACAGATCCAGAAAATAACTGAATCATTTTAATTCTTAAATCAATAATGCAAGTAAATTTCCTTAATCTTGGCACGAAAGGAAATATATTATAGTATTTTCATAACACAATAACGCCATGTGTTTACAACATTTCGTCATCGTGACAACATCACACATTGAGCCAACAAAAAAATTCATGCCCCACTGAAATTATGCTTCCCCTCGGAATTACGGCACGTCGCTCGTATTGCAATAAAGAACTTCTTGTTAACCTCACATTTTTCATATGATAAATCTATTTATTTATATATATTGTACAAATAAAAGTAGAATTTCCAATCAGATGTTACTACAATGTAATATTCATTTTAATACCAAACAAACTAAATAAGATACAAAGATTAAGTAGTCTAAAATCAATTGTCCAGATAAACATGTACATTATGTATAATCACAATCATTATCTCATTATACAACTTAAGAATGAAAACTCATAAGAATGAACCCACTACATGTTCACTTGAGTAGCAAGCTCGTACGTAATACTTTGGCCATATATTATTAGACTAATGTCAATAACAAAAAATAAAAATAAGATTTGTCTAAGTAAAACTATAAATTAATTCTGTCACCTGCTCAAAAAAGTTAAATTCAAATTCGTACTTGGTCCCCAACTCTAACTGAGACCCATTATCACAACCTTGATAATATTACCTTAAAACCGTATGTGAATCTTCGAAATCTGTAAGGCCCATTGCCAAAGCTTTAATAACATTACTTTAAAACCGTATGTGAATCTCCAAAATCTTTAGCCACCGCACATGATTATAAGATTTGCACCACTTGATTCTCCATTAACATGCCTAAGAGAGTGCAAAATATTCACTGATCAACAAAAGTCAAATGAATTAAAAAAATAAGAAATAAAAACAAAAATAAAAATAAAAATTGCCCTCAAATTTCTTTGAACAAACATATGCATAATTCATGAACCCGCTTTTTAAATATAAGTCGCCGAAATCATAAAATGATCATAATATTTAAATAGCATACCTCCATAAGTATGGTAGATATGTCACTAATTTGAATTCTGGAAGTTTCCTTTTTACCTCTCACTTGCGAAACCAACTCAACTTATCTCTTTGTGCAGATCCAAAAATGTATGATTTGAAAGGTTCTTTCAAATTCACTCAACATATGGGATGGTTGAATCATCAAATAAAAAAAATCAGAAGAAAATTCGAAACAGAGAATATCTATGAAAGCAACGTCAAATGTGACATTCTTCCTAATTCTATACCTTTAAGAAAGATACAAAATCAAACTAACAGCAATTCGAAAGATTTGTGTTAGTTCAGACATCAATGTGAAAGAATTAGATAGTACCATACAAACATTGGCATTCACATCCTAAATTCATTTTACACCCACTTTATCTTTTTATTTCATTCACTTTATGTGGGAAAAATAAAAAATAAAAAATAAAAGGACCAAAAAAAAATCAAGATGGCATCAATTTGAAAGCACTGATCCGTACCATCTAAACATAGCCAAAGTTTCTATAACGTAAAAATAAATATAAAAGAATACCCATTTCAATGATAATTAGGAATGTTTTATTGTTGGCACTTTTATCAAACAGTGGATGTGCATTTTGGGATTGTTACATTATTCGCAACATTACAAAGACTACATAGCCATATCATCATCACAAAATATTCCCAGAAATATCAAAATAAACCAATAAAGATTTTTAGACATCCTAACTTGGACCTTTAATCAACATATTAAAAGTATGCATATGGGTACCTGTGTTGGTAGCGCATCACTCTGTCTTCACTCAACGCTCATTTTATATTAGCATGCATATGTGTAATCATCAGGGCCATCATCGCTGGTCTCATCCATCCCCCAAACAAAACTTTTGACTTCCTCTATATTATTAAGTATTTTAAATAGCTCTTCATTGCTTGTCTCATTCATAATACATGTAATAACTTCCAGTACGTATTCCTTTCTAATTTATGAAGAATCCTTTAACTGTTTTTGAAAATACTATATTTGCTTTCCATTCTTATAAGAAAACCAAATAAAATATTAGTACTTAAAACAAAACAGGTTAAATCCTCTTTAGAGGGGAATCCCAAATTTGTATCAATAGATCATATATTAGAACTAAGACACATAATAGAGATTTTATATAAATAATGTTTTGGGAGTAAACTAAGATTCTTGGAGATTGAGTTAATGTTGTTTTGAGTCTTAAGTTTCATCAGGGAGAGGGTTTTGATCTTGAGGTTAATATTTGTGGTATAAAATCAAGTTTTATGCAGTGTAAGCCTAATAATACCAAATTATAAAATTACTTAAAGATTTACATATGCACCATGGTTTGCAAATGTGTAACAGTAGGAGCAGCTACTATTCTTGCTTAGTCATTTATACGTGCTTACTCCTCCGTGCCTTCCAGCTGACAGTTATGTCTGCTTACAGCAGAAGCTGTAGTTGTTGCCAGCCTGTCATGCTTGTGGGCGATATCGGTTGATGACTAAATCCGCATTGGGGACTCGAAGGCCTTCAAGGTATGACTAATTCTCCGTGCAAAACTTTGTTTTCAGATGCTTTTCTGCTTGACCGTGGCCGTAGAGTGGTACTTAGGTTTTTTCGGTAATTTCAGCCTTGCACACAGGGCATTGAGGTTGTTGGTGATTTAGGATTTTAGCAAATACACTTGGGTAATGAATCCATTTGAAAATATAGGGCCAGCAACAGAGGTGGCCACATAGGGTGATCACAGGGTCTTGAACCATGTCTAAGCAGATGTTAAAGTCGAAACCACCAGTCGCATTATTTTCCGTTAAGTAGGTGGATAGTTTTATACAGCTTCCGACTTGATATTGGTCTACTTTTCTACCACACCAAGAAATAGGATTCTCGTCATTGACTTTATTAAGTGGATACCTAATCATTTGTCTCTTTTACTTACTACCGTAAAAAAATTAAAATGCTACTAAATTTTCAGGACTAAATAAATGGGACAACCTATGCCACCATCTTCATTATACTCAACCTTCCAGTCATCTATTACCTAAGGCCGATCCTAATTATGTACTAAAGCATCTTCAATTAAAATTTCTCCCAAATATATAAAACCATTAAAACCAATAATTTCATCAATTATAATTTCAAATTCCACAAATTTGAATTTCCTCCCCAGATTATTCGAGAAAATTTCTGAAATTGGATCTCATTTTTTTGGTTCCTCTCTCGTATTTCCCATGCTATAATTACTCATCTCTTGGTTCTCTTTCAAATATTCCTAGTAGAGCTGTCATTTGCCCATTATTAGATGTGTGCTTCACAATACACCATCACCTTCCCAAAATAACTCACAACCTATAAAACCAATGTCAAACCCATCCCCATTCTCTCTATATATATGTATCCATCTACTCTCTCATATATATGAAGCCATCGATTATGACATAATGAAAATAGTTTGAAAATTTTATCATGATATCAAAAAGTTTAATGTGTATATTGCAATGACGTAATTTTATTTATCCAAACAATTATGTTCTTCATTATAGTTTATAAAAATTTGGGTATCTAATTGGTTCTACTCTATAATTTGTTATACACACGTAGTTTGTGTTATCATCAGTGTTAGAGCTGAACTTTCTTTTTCATTTTTTTGGACATAAGACAATCTTATATAGATTAGTTTCTTCAACGGGTTTCATAATGGCCAATAAATTAAATAAAAAATGATAAATAAAATTACAATCATACATTAATCAATTGCAATTACCTCGTAAACAAAATTGATATTCCTTCACTATGAGATTGAAAGTCCAAGCTTCTACAAGAAATATTGACAATATCCTACAAAGTTTTGAACGAAATATATGACCATCTCGAATATAATTTTTACGAAAGAGTTTCAATATGGTATTAAGTATTTCACATACCTCGTAAACAAAAGTAAAATTCCTTTACTCTCAGATTCACAATTCAAGCTTGTACCACCAATATTGACAATATCCTATAAGATTTCAATTAACAATTACTTACAAAAGAGTGAAATGATAACAATTTCTTATGAACTAAATTACATTCCGACTACTGTAAGGAGTAAGAACATCATATTGCATAAGATTGACAATAAATCAAAAAATTAAATAGTTGTCCTAGTGCCATCAACTAATGTAGTAGTGAACTTCCACCTTACGAAAATAATAAAAAAAATTGTTATCATGAGTGAAATTTCCGTAATTAGAAATTATATAAGAATGACAATAAATCATAAAATTAAGTACTTGTCTTGTTGCCATCAACTATTGTAGTATTGAACTTCCACCTTACGAAATTAATAATAAAAATTATTATCATGAGCGAAATTTATGTAATTAGAAGAAAACCCCAAACAATAGGCATAATCTGTAGTACCAAAATAGTGAACTTCCACCTTGCGAAAATAATAAAAAATTATTAACTACAATACTGAACTTTCACCTTATGAAAATAATAAAAAAAATTATTAACTACAAAAAATTGTTATAATGAGTGAAGTTTCTGGAATTATAAGAAAACACCAAACAATAGGCAGAATCTTTAATACCCAAAAAGTTTATATCGGTATGCATACATTTAATTTAGAATATGTAAGAAGTACACATCTCTAAAAACATGAAAAAAATGAAAACGGAAAATACAAACTCTGATCACAAATGAGAGAGAAAATTTAACAAATGCATACTTTGCAGACATAATAAATTTTTTTAGATGAAATTAGGAGTATTGACCTTGATTTTGGCAGAAGAAATGCTAGCAACGAAGTAATAAATGATGGACTTTCAATTAAATAGGCATACAAATAACTTACGTAGGCATATTGGATGTTTGGGGTTTCAGCTGCCATTCGAAAAGATGAATTTCTAGGATTGGAAGATAAATGTATTTGGATGGTTGGTGTTCATGAATGAATAGGAGAGAGATAGGATGAATGAATGTGGGTATCTAAAGTTTATTCAATGGGGAACGTATGGAATATTAAAATAGAAGGGTATTAATGGGTTTTTAAAATGTGTGAGGGTAAACCGGTCATTGTACAATTAAAGAGGAACTTCCCTCCTTTTAAGTAGTAGAGATATATTTAGCTTGATTTTACAGTAATTAGATAAATAGTTTGTTTTATTCTACCAATATATAATATTATCATAATAAGTTGTTTAAATTTGTCCATTAAGTATCAATAATCTAGAATTTAGTAGTTAATTTATATACATAAAATTAGGATGGTCTTTGTGGGACATACATAATTTCTTTTATATCATTCGTGGGTGCAGCTAACTCCCCGCGATAATTGTATGATTTTCCAAGGCAAAAGAGCTCCTGGCCAATTAAAAATAAAAATAAATAAATAATTCCAATAAAAGGAACCCAAGGACCATATTCTTTTTCAATTTGAGTTTGACTCCCATCTCGAATGAATTCAAGAATATATTTGAAGAAATTCTAAGTGATGGTCAGAATGGTTTTAGCAGTTCTTTCATCCAACTTATATATATTTTATTTCTCAGCATTAATAAAATATATTGGACATGTATATTAATGTATCATAAATTCTCATAATAGTTGTTACATTATTTTCTTAATGATGACTCATTATTATAAGGTGGTTGTATTTTGAGTAAGACTAGCATGTAACCCACGTGATGCACGAGCGTTCGATTAAAAAATTACAAAATATGCACTTAAATTTTTTCTCCGCCAATGTATCTTCTTAATAAAAACTAAAACATAATGCTTATTGAAATATACAAATTTATTGACCACTCCAAGCATCCTGTGCTCTGTCAATCCTTTATCTCTATTCTTTTACTCCTCGAAATTTATGATATTTAAATTTAAAATATGTATGTTTTTTTTAGAAAAAATGTAATATTCTAATGACCATATAAGTGGGGTAACCACCAAATCATCCATGACCATACCCCTTTACAAAACCACCCTCGTGAGTAACTACCACCTCGGTCAATACTCGAGCAACATATGTCACCTCATTACACATAAACTTTCTGCACTGTGGACAAACAACTCTAGCATCATCAGCAACTTTTCGGTGATTGTTGGGACAGCTTAGAAGGTAGTCTTTTTTCTAGTTGGGTTGCATGCCCGAGGCGACGTCCTGATTTGAGGCCCCGCAGATAAAGATATTTTTATTATTAATTAATAAATAAATCATATTTATTACGCTAAACAATTTTTTTATATTATAATTATAATAATAATTATTATTCTTCACCCAATTAGCTTATTGTGTAGCTTGTTGCTTTTTCATTCTTTTTGTAGGTCCACACTCGTACTTTTCGAATGCGTATTTAGCAATTAAACAATAAGACCCGAGGTGATTAATTATGTATGTAAATTGATCTCTTTTTTTATTATCATATATAACAAAAACACTTTTTATTTAAAAATATTTTTTAAGAGACCTTGTTTATAAAACCCTTTTTGACATGTATTTTTTTTATTTTTTTATAAATATGTTATTAAACTTTTTATAAAACGTAGTTTTATAAAAATACAGTTTTTAAAAACACCTATGTCCAACTATTTTTTTAACTAACAAAAACAGTTTTATAAATAACTTTAACACAAAACAATTTTTTTATAAACGGATCTTTTTTATTATTATATATAACAATAGTGTTTTTTCTAATTTTTTCACAATAACAATTATTTCGTAACATTTAATAAAATTATAAATCCGTTTATTTATTGTTATAAAAACGTCATAAACTTTTTTGTAAAAACAATTTTTTCTAACTTTTTCACAAAACATCTTTTTGCAACAACTTTTTAAAAAATTAATAAAATACGTCCATTTTTGTTATAAGGATTTTTTTTCTAACTTTTTCACAAAATAATTTTTGTTTTGTTTTAAAATGCTATATCCGGTAATTTTTTTTAAATATGGAAAACCTTTATTTTTATTTTTCCACAATACAGTTTTCTGTAACATTTTTTTATAAATTTTATAAACAATGTCCATTTATTTTTTTAATAAAAATTTGGAGCTCCCTTTTAGTTACCCAAAATCACAGAAGGACTTTTAATTATCCAAAACCATAATTACTATTGAGTAAAGAAAATTCAGATATTAATTTATATTTATACCTCTAATCTTATCCTATTAAATATATAATTAGTATATTTCACAACAATGTGATAATTCCATAAACATCACACCAGAGTCTAATTACTCAACAATGGTTATCCTCTGAGGGATCTGCCTTTTCAACTTGACGAAAAACCGTGTGAAGAATTTGTATGGCCTACTTTAATGTCCATAAGATCGGCCACAAATCCAGGTTCTGATATCTACAGTGTCGATTTCATTATTCAACATTTGGATAACTGTAGACATCAGTTTGGTCCGCTGCTTCTTACGAAAAATCTCCATTTAGTGCATGATCCACCAGGTTGTCATCAATGTACATCTCCCATGCCTGCTCACCAAAAAGGTTGGATGAAACAATAAAAGTAAATCATTAAAAAGTTCTGAGAGAGTAAGAAATGAGAAACGGGTAACTCACGGGATGGCATGCTTCAGTAGATTGTGTTTGCAATACGATGATATCCTTCACAATAAATAGAGTGCCAAAATTACTTTACATATTCCGTTAAGGATGAAGAGGCATAGCTTGGAAGGGAGATGAAAGGGGGAGAATAAATGATTGGGGTGTTTTATTCATTGCAATGTTTTGTAATAGAGGATTATAAAGTGCATTTATTACTATTAAAATATTTAGTATTATTGTATTAAAGGTATAATATAGATTATATAAGTTTAGAAAGAAAAATATAAATTTATAAGCTTTTACAACATTAAGAACTAAGAGAACGTAAAGTTTAACCCTGCATGTACGCTTGGAGCCTTTAATTTTACATTATGATTTAAAATATCAACGACTCTCAATTACATTATGAAGTAGAGAAGTCCAATTGATATATATATATATATATATATATATATATATATATATATATATATATATTACTACTCTTGTGTGGACTGTCCCGTATTTTAATAGTGCAGACCAGACATATGTCACCTGGCAGTCAGCTCAGAAAAGAGAGAGAGAGAGAGAGAGAGCGCTTATAATTTAGCCGATAATTTATGGGTTCACCGTCAGGCGACACATGGCCGGTCCGCAGTGTTAAAATGCGAAAAAGTCAACACAAGAGCATTATTTTATATATATATACAAAGTCGTCCTTAAGCGGGTCTCAAGAGCATGTGTCAAGAACAGGTATAATAAGTTGAGCAGCTACGTGACAAATATCATCTGCCTAATAAAACAAAATGCAGAAACTTACTTAACTCATTTCTCTCTCCAATTCCAAACCAACGGCACATATCTTCATTTTGTTTTGGCTAAGAAAAGAATTCTCCTTTTATAACCCATTTGGAGGCATTCATCTTTATCAGGTAACTTTTTTTCCTTTACAATCTTGAGTTTTTCTTGTTTTATATTTGTTAACTGTTATACATTTGTTAAACCCATTTAGACGCTTTTTTTTTGTATTCCTTTACAATCTCTGTATATTTATTTTTCTTTTTTTTCAAATCACACATAATATACTTGAAATCTTTAAAAAAATTACAGATTTAAAGATAGTGTAAGGACATAAATTTTCAATTGAGTCCCTGTATTGTTTTGACTTAATTCCGTGAACAAAACTATGTTTGTAATATGTCATAGGGAGAATTTTATTTTGTCACGATCCCACTTGGTCTATGACGTATTGAAAAAATTGAAGACGTTGCGGGCAAAGCTTCAAAGAAATAATCATGCCGATGTTTATTTGGTGCAAGTTTACTCGTCCTCAAAGTTAATTTCATTCCGAGATCACTCAGGTATGAATGCGTATAATTAATGGTGCTCGAAATTATTTTATAAAAGATATGGATGTAATTTTTATATAGAAAAATGTTTTTAAATATTTTAAAAGTGTTTTTAATGGTTTAAACTTCGTTTTATGATGATAAGCTCGAAATAGAGTTTGACTAATTTGTATCTCTTTGTTAAGAGACATTTTTATTTGAAAGTCAAAGAAAGTCAAACTTTCGCAAGGTCGCTCGAGCGACATTGGATCTCGTTCGAACGAGATACAATGTCACGCGAACGACATGCTTAAGTCGTTCGAACGACACTTTTTTTGAGGCGATGTTTAAATCCTATTTAAACAGTGTTTGCATCATAATTTCGTAAGTGTGCTTTCTGGAAAACAGTTTTACAAACCAGAACCTTGTTTGCACATGTTTTCTAAGGTTTACAAAGTCTTAAACACATCCTTAGAGTTTGCAAAGATCCGAGTTATCATTCTTATATGTTTACGTGATCTTGCTGCACCAAAGTTATTTGTTCTACACATTGAACACAAAGGGTTTTGCGGTGAAGAAGCGACGGACATCGTGTTCGACATCGTAGACGTATTAAAGCCATATCGGTGGACACCGAGACATACGTGGACGCATGTGTTGTGGACAGAGATCGTGGAAGACAAAATTTCTACGTGAGCACTATTGAAGAACGGTTGAATATCAGAAGGAGCGTCAAGACCCGTGGGGATCGAGCCTTAGTGTAAGGCTAATCTGTCTTTGTAAAACCATTGTTTATAGTGATTGTCTCGCTTGGGCCATCCGAGGTTGTTTTTCCGTTTTGGGTTTTTTCCTCGTACATCCGGCGATGTGAGTATTCTTTACTTTACTTTACTTTACTTTACTTTACTTTACTTTACTTGCTTTAATCACTAGATGCATGTTTAGGATTAATCAAGATAAAATTGGTTTAAAGTGAGAATTGGGATTTCATAACTTGGTTTGGTGCATAATTAAAAGTTGGATCTTTTTTCAAAGAAAAATTGGTTTTGTTGAAAACACACATATCGGGCCACTCACAAACTTCTCAAATTGGTATCAGAGCCAGAAAACGTTTTTATTTGTTTTGTGATCCCATGTGTTTTCAAGATGAATTCTGGATATAATGAATTTTCTCGAACTCCTGTTTTTTATGGCACTAATTACACTTATTGGAAGATGAGAATGAGATATGTTTAAAATCTATTGATGAGCGTGTTTGGCTTGGAGTTGAGAAAGGTTGGATACCCCCTGTCACTATTGTAGGTGAAGTCACTAGTTTAAAGCCTGTTGAGTCTTGGACCGAAACTGAACAAAGACTTGCACAATATAATTTTAAGGGTCTGCACGTTATTGCTTCACATGTCACACATGAAGAATATAACAGAATTATGACTTGTGAAACATTAAAAGAGGCTTGGGATATTTTGGCACTCATCATGAGGGCACTAGCTCGGTTAGGGCGTCAAAACTTCAAAATCTCACTACACAGTTTGAGACCATTAGGATGTTAGAGAGTGAGACCTTTGATGAGTTTTATGCTAGGTTGTCCAGTATTGTCAACTCGTCGTTTAACCTAGGTGAGAAAATTCCCGACAACCATGTCATTACGAAAATCCTTAGGCCGTTGCCTAGTATGTTTGATGCGAAAGTGACCATTTTAAACTCCTTGGGTAGGTTAGAGTCAAAGAAACTAGAAGAGATTGTAAGTGACTTACAAACCTATGAAATCGACATGATTACCTCCAAGCAAGTGCCTAAGAAAGAAAAGGGTATTTCTTTGAAAACCCGAAAGGAGGAAATTAAAGTTTCGAATTCAATTCCTATTTTGATTTTGAGGATGTTGCTTTGTTGGCAAAGAAATTTAAAAAATTTATTAAGTTTCAAAAGCAATCGAAAGATGCAAAGAAATTTGAAAAATTCAAGAACAATAAAGTAGATCCCACCTCTAAGGATAAGTTTGAAAAGCCTAAGAGAGATGAGTCGGATAAGGGTTTTGGGTGGGAGGGGTACGGTCATAAAGTTAAGGAGTGTCCCACTAGACTTAAGAAAGAGGGCAAGCAACCCGTTGTCTATAATGCCACCTTAAGTGATGGTGAACCGGAAGAGGGAGAGAGTTCCCCCATTGAGCGTAACTTTGTTGCGTTTATGGCATGTCATGTGAGCGACGACGATACAACTCATGTGAATGACACTTTCGAGGAGGTTTTGAGTGTATCCCATGTTAGTGAGGGTGAAGAGAGTGACGAGGAGGAGATAGATGTGAAAGAATTGCAAAATGCGTTTAATGAGTTGAATGCCGAAACGGTGAAGGTAAAAAAGGTTAACTCAAAATTGCAATCTAAGTTGAATGAGCGTGCCATAGAAAATAATGATAGTTTGATTGAGGATCTTAGGGCACGAGAGAAGAAGTTTAGGGAGAAATTAGAGTTTATGGAGAAAGAGAGAGATAATCTCCGTGGTTTGATGGAGTCCTTAAAAAAGGAGATTTTAGAGTTTGAGGAGACTAGGCGTTTACTCGAGTCTAGGATTCTTGAGTTGGAGGAAAGGTTAAAAGACTCATCTAGAGTCAAGTTTGATTTGGAGGCTAGGTCGGAGAAGTTAGATAAGATCTTAGGCACCGACCAAATTAAGGGAGATAGGGGAGGTATAGGTTTTGGTGAGAGAGTTGTTCCCATTCCCCCCGCACGTGTGAGAAACACTAGGATGGTTAGAAAAGGTCCCCATAAAGGTAATCATTCCCACCACCGCTACACTTGCACATTTTGTGGTAGGAAAGGTCACCTTAGGCGTTATTGTTACGACCTTAGACAAGCTCCTAGGAAGTTTAGGAATAAAGTTGCCCCAGTTCCCCACACCCACATGCGTCGTTTTACACCTACTTGGGTTAGGAAATCGGATTTAGTAGCTTTAGGAATTAAACTTCATGATTCTCCTTTGGGTGCACTTGATTCTTCCCATGCTAAATCTAAAGGACGATAGTGTTGCCATGTTTGTCATATGCTAGTTTGCTTCATGATATATTCATTGCTAGTATTATGACATATGTATCATTTTGTATTACAGTTTTCATTTGCTTGAGTCTTATTTGAAAAATACAAAAAGATTTTGTTTTTGAGAAAACTTTTGAAAATCCAAAGAGATTTTGCTTTTCTTTGAGTCAAAATATGTTTGAAAAGTCAAAAAGATTTTCGATTTTTTATTTTTGAGTTTACATGTTTGATGTGGCATATTGGTGTGCTTGGACCCCCCCATCGTTTCATTATCCATGTGACTAGGACATTTGGTCATTATTATCGATGCTTAGAATGATCTTAACCATTGTTTATATGGGGTTGTTTCGAAGTTGATATGCATCTTGAGTCGACTTTGTATATTTGCCAATATCGCACACATGCACGAGTTTATATGGATGTTTGACTTCTCTTACATATTTGAATTTGGTGAGGCGTTCTTATCTCAATCTTGTCATCTATGCGTAAGTAAACTTAAGGAGAAGTGTGCATGTAATAACCTTTTACCATGAGGATTTGAATTTAAAAAAATGATGAGTGATTCACGGAAAAGGGCTGCGAGAGTTTTAAACTAACTCGTCGTGAAAGCCACCGTTTAAAAGAGCCCAAAAGAAAAAACAAGATGCTAAGAAAAGGGCCAATAAGATTTTCTCTAAGTTGAGAATGCTAGAAACCTCAAAAGAACTTGAAAAATTATGTTTATATGAGGGTGTTTGGTTGGAGAAAATTTAAACGAGTTTGCACATCTAATCCTAATGATTGAAACATTGCAATTTGACGTTATTGTTTGTAGAATCGTCAAAATTATGGATTTGTGTGCATGTAGTATGTTTAGTTCATTAAGCTCACACTTTAATTGTCATTTGGCTATGATAAAGTTTGATGATTTATCGCTATCAATTAGAGCTGCTTGATCGTTTCAATGTGTTGGAATTGTGTCTCATTTGTTGTAGTTTCACGCCCATTCATTCCATGTCCATGTTTGAGCACATCGGTACTATGTTTGCATGTAACTCGCAGTTTTAGTTTTTATGAGTTTTTGCATTTTGTGCGAAAAGCTTACTGTTTTAGCACTGTTTTGCTTCTGTCAGCCCCTTCCTGGAATTTTTTTGTGGAAATTTTTTTACTGGGCAATACTTTATAATATTTCTAGGAAACTGGGAAATTTTGACAGGTCGCGCGAAGTCGTTCTAACGACATCTCATCTCGCGCGAACGACTTTTGTACTTTATTCGAGCGACTTCGTCATCTCGTATGAGCGAAGTCCCTGGCTCGTTCGAACGACAAGGTGAAAAATAGCTTCTGATTGGTTTGCAGTCCTCTGGCTTAATTTGATATATTTTTGGTTCTGCAGGAAGCATTTTTTTATTGATTTATATGCAGGTTCTTTTATGTTCCAAATTGGTATTTTGCATATATGTCTGTTTATCACACTTGATTTGATTGGTATACTCTTTGTGTGATTCCTTGGTTTACTAGCTACTATTTTGACATTACATGATCTTGTTTAACTGGTTTTCTCATGTTTATCTAGTGGTTTTCATGTTTCAAAATTGGTATCAACTTGATTCTATTTGGTATCATATTATCATGCTAGATATTTCATATTAGTTTTTCTTTTCACCGGATTGTCTATTCGAGACAAAAAGGGGGAGAGATGTATGTGATGTAGGGGGAGATTTGTTGAGTTTCTTTATGTTTCAAATTGGTATCAAATAATTGCTCACATGTTTTTAAATGATATACTTTTATTGAATATATAAATTGGTTTCATTTGTTCCTCCATACTTCACATGGTATTTGTTTGTCTATTTCATGTGTGTAGGTATGCTTCAGCGATTTGAGATTTCAAGTCTACATCACATTCAGACAGTTCATGCTTGCCGGTGCTACATATATTAGTCTGTGTCCTGTATTTTTTGATTTTGGGTTTATGGGATGGGATTTAGGCGTCATACGGCTTGACGGCCCGGTTAGGCATTTCTCTGGTTTAGTTTTATCCCGGAATAGTCAAAGGGGGAGTTCTAAGGACATAAAATTCCAATTGAGTCCCTGTATTGTTTTGACTTAATTCCGTGAACAAAACTGTGTTTGTAATATGTCATAGGGAGAATTTTATTTTGTCACGATCCCACTTGGTCTATGACGTATTGAAGAAATTAAAGACGTTACGGCAAAGCTTCAAAGAAATAATCATATCGATGTTTATTTGGTGCAAGTTTACTTGTCTTCAAAGTTAATTTCATTACGAGATCACTCAGGTATGAATGCGTATAATTAATGGTGCTCGGAATTATTTTATAAAAGATAAGGATGTAATTTTTATATAGAAAAATATTTTTAAATGTTTTAAAAGTGTTTTTAATGGTTTAAACTTCGTTTTATGATGATAAGCTCGAAATAGAGTTTGACTAATTTGTATCTCTTTGTTAAGAGACGTTTTTATCTGAAAGTCAAAGATAGTCAAACTTTCGCAAGGTCGCTCGAACGACATTGGATCTCGTTCGAACGAGATACAATGTCGCGTGAACGACATGCTTAAGTCGTTCGAACGACACGTTTTTCGAGGCGACGTTTAAATCCTATTTAAACAGTGGTTGCATCATAATTTCGTAAGTGTGCTTTCTGAAAAACAGTTTTTCAAACCAGAACCTTGTTTGCACATGTTTTCTAAGGTTTACAAAGTCTTAAACACATCCTTAGAGATTGCAAAGATCCGAGTTATCATTCTTATATGTTTACGTGATCTTGTTGCACCAAAGTTGTTTGTTCTACACATTGAACACAAAGGGATTTGCGGTGAAGAAGCAACGGATATCGTGTTCGACATCGTAGACGTATCAAAGCCATATCGGTGGACACCGAGACATACGTGGACGCGTGTGTTGAGAACATAGATCGTTGAAGACAAAATTTCTATGTGGGCACTATTGAAGAACGGTTGAAGATCATAAGGAGCGTCAAGACCCGTGGGGATTGAGTCTTAGTGTAAGGCTAATTTGTCTTTATAAAACCATTGTTCATAGTGATTGTCTGGCTTGGGCCGTCCGAGGTTGTTTTCCCGTTTTGAGTTTTTTCCTCGTACATCCCGCATTGTGAGTATTCTTTACTTTACTTTACTTGCTTTAATCACTAGATGCATGTTTAGGATTAATCAAGATAAAATTTGTTTAAAGTGAGAATTGGGATTTCACAACTTTGTTTGGTGCATAATTAAAAGTTGGATCTTTTTTCAAAGAAAAATTGGTTTTGTTGAAAACACACATATCGGGCCACTCACAAACTTCTCAGATAGATTCATGAAACCTAGAATCTAAAAAAAAATCTAGAAAAAAAAAATTACAGATTTAAACATAATATACCTAAAATCTAGAGAGAAAAAAATATTGTTGACTGATTTTGTTTTCCAAAAAAAATATGGTAATTCTCTTTTAATAATGTTTATTATTTGTATGGTTATTATTTATAGGTTTGATTTAAAACGGATAATGAGGAAATTGAGCAACAAAATGGAGAAAATTTACAACGGGATGGGGGGGGGGATATGGATTTTGAAATACAAAGTGAAGGAAGAGATTTGAAATACACTCCAAAAGTAGCACCCGAATTGAAGCCTAAATTGCATCAAGAGTTTAAAACGGCAAAAGAAGTTAAAAAATTCTATAATGATTATGCGAGTGAATTTGATTTTAGTGTTAGAAATTGGTCTGAAAAAAGAGATGCGGAACTGATGAGATTATTAGGAAAGAGTTTGTTTGTTGGAAATAAGGAAAGGGTAAACTTCTTACCGACAATGAGGTGGAAAGGCGTCGGGGATCGGTGAAAGTGGGTTATAATGCAAAACTTGTTGTTGTGATGTCACAAAATGATTTATATGAAGTGAGTGTTTTTGTTGAGGTTCATTGCCACCCATTAGACACTCCAAGAAAAACACATCTTTTGCGTTCCCACCGCCAAGTGTTCATTGCTCAAAAGTCATTGACTCAACAACTTGACATGGTTAATATTCCGAAACATCAACAATTTAATTCACTCGGGTTGCAAGTAGGGGGTTTTGAAAATATTGGGTGTACACAATGAGATTTGTACAACCACGAAAGGGATAAACGCAAAGAATTGAAGGGGCGTGATGGGTATATGTTTCACGGGTACTTGAAGTTAGAACAATCAAGAAATCATTCATTTTATTTTAAGATGAGGCTGATGATGAAAAGAAAATTATCCATTGTTCTTAGGCCGATGCCACCTCGAGGCAAGCATACACTTTTTTGGGGGATGTTGTAATTTTTTACACTACATACAACAACAATCGTTATGGTTTGATATTTGCGCCACTAATGGGAGTTAATAATCATGGTCAAATAATCATATTTGCTTGTGCATTCTTGTATATAAATCTGGACTATTTTTTTTTATGTCCGAATCTAGCATGTATTTTTTTTAAAGTAATATGTTGATATAGGGTTAAAAAACAATATAAAAGGTTGTCCAAATAATCAAAGTTAAACAGTAATATATTGTTGTATTTTTTAAAAAAAATCGGACATCATTTAAAAAAAAATCCGAACTGTTTTTTTAAAACAAATCTAACATGTATTTTTTTTAAAGTGATATGTTAATAGATGGTTTAAAAAAACAATATTAAAAAAATGGATCTTCACAAAAGATTGGGACAACAATTCTTTAAAAAAAATTCGGACAACATTTA
This sequence comes from Sambucus nigra, assembly GCA_949130495.1. Lineage (NCBI taxonomy): Eukaryota > Viridiplantae > Streptophyta > Magnoliopsida > Dipsacales > Adoxaceae > Sambucus > Sambucus nigra. The sequence goes on along the minus strand of OX422216.1, from coordinate 90,438,098 downwards.
AAAAAAATCCACTGTTTTTTTTAACAAATCTAACATGTATATTTTTTTAAAAGTGATATGTTAATAGAGGCTTTATAAAAAGAGGTTATTATATATAAGTTCTATTAGAAATTTATTTACTCATTCTAATCATATCATGTTTGCTCCCTATATATAGGTCCTACTCCTAATTTTTTGAAACTTTTTCTTACAATTATACCATTTTAAAAGCAACCATGTGTAACTTCCATTGAACTTTTTTTTTAATTTTCAAATGATTATAACTTTTGATTGACAAATTCGTTTTTTACAAAATTACTATTTTTGAAATCTCCTCGTCGAGATCTATCAAACAAGTCCCGTGAAACCTATAAAATTTCAAAGAAAAAAATTACACATACAACAAACTTTACCGTATGAGCTAAAAATTGGAATAGTCTTGTATTTATGATATTTTCACAAACACTGACATTTTTTGTGTTAATATTACACAAACAGTAAAATTTACGGGTTAAATAAATGAGTCAAATAATCTATAATCGCATATATATATATATATAAAGATAATAAACTTTACTGTATGCACTAGAAAATGAAATAGTTTTATATTTATGTCATTTTCACTATCAGTGATATTTTTTATGTTAATATTACACAGACAATAAAATTTACTGGTTAAATAAATGAGTCAAATAATATATATATATATATATATATATATTAAAAAAGACACATTTTTAGTTTAACCCATTCAGTTGATCAAACACATATTTATCTAATATTCTCTTATTTTTAAAGGCTCGCGCCAGCGGCAGGCACCCAATGTCACCCCTACTCACCCCAACCCAGAGATCCGGTGGATCCAAGCCCTATTTATCCATTATTCTCTTATTTTTAAAGGTCCGCGCCGACGGCAACCCATGCCAGCCCTACTCACCCCAAACCGCCCATTATCCAATATTCTCTTATTTTTAAAGGCCCGCGTCAATGGCACCCATGCACCCCTACCCACACTAAATCGGAGCTTTGATTAAGGTCGTTGAATCTTCGAAAATGGGGGTGGGTGGTGGTGGGGATTAGGTGCTACTAGCGCGGACCTTTAAAAATAAGAGAATATCGAAAAAAAATTGGTTGGGATCCACCGGAGCTCTCGTTTGGGGGGTGACATGGGGAGCCGCTGGTGCGGACCTTAAAAAATAAGAGAATATTGGGTAAATAAGTGTTTGATTGATTAAATGGGTTAAACTAGAAATATGTGTCTTTTTTACAATATATATGTATATATATACATTAATTGACCAACACAATAAATTTTAATGTCTATATAATATCAACATAATAAATGTTACTTTTTTGAAAATGGCACAGATATAAAACTATTTTAACACAGTAAATGTTAGTGTTTGTGAAAATGTCACAGGTATGAACTATTTCATTTTCTAGTGCATAAGGTAAAGTTTACTGTGTTCACAAGAAAATGTGACATTTTCACAAGAATTTGAAAAAATGTCACATATATAAAACTATGTAATTTTTCGGTTTGTGGTGGGTAGACCTCGCATGCGTTGCCGCTGGAGCGGACCTATAAAAATAAGAGAAGATTGGATAAATAGAGTTTGGATCCACCGGATCTCTGGTTTGGGGTGAGTAGGGGTGGAATTAGGTGCGACTAGCGCGGACTTTAAAAAATCAGAGAATATTGGATAAATGGGTGTTGGAGCGACTAAATGGGTTAGACTAAAAATAGGTGTCTTTTCTTTAATATATATATATATATATATATATATATATATATACACACAGAGAGAGAGAGAGAGAGAGAGAAAGAGAGAGAGAGAGAGAGAGAGAGAGAGAGAGAGAGAGAGAGAGTCTGGCTCATATGCGGATTTAAGTATGCGGATAGAATGTGGATTAGCTATCTTCCAAAAACGTCTTTGGGCCGCGTTTATCTTTTATGGACCGCTTAGGGACCACTTTCTCTTTCTAAGGTTTCTGAGAATATTAATTTCTACCCCAATGATTTATAAGGTCTTTTAAGCTTATTTTTAACGTCTAAATTAATCTGGGAGTCTAAGAGAAGTGTCAGAGTTGTTAGTTCTCCGATTTCATCCATCCCTATCGTACTAAAATTCGGAATAACGACGATTATCTATATAGATGTTTTCTTCAGGGAGTCTGGAAATTATAAGGGGTTTTGAAGGAAAATATTCTAGTTTTAAATACCTCATGCAGTATTGCGATTTTATCAGTCTAGTTTCTTTATATATATGATTAATAATATAAATTATATCGTTTTCTATAAAGTTGTATAAATCATTATCACCATAGGATGACAAAAATCTACGATATATTCTAGGGGCTGATGTTTCTACGTTTTTAAGAAGAGGACGAAATCCTCCTTATCTAATTAAAATAGTTCTTGTTTCAGCTAACCGTTTGCGTCTAATATATTTTAATATGATTATATTATCTTCAAGTATTCTAGTGTATTCATGATATTTTTCTGGTCTAGAAAGTTCTTCTCCGAACTCTGCAGTTCTTAGCTTTTGTTTAAAGACGTCACAGATCCCAGTTCTAATTATTTCTATTCTAGGTACTTCACGTACTAACCACTCAATAACCTAGTCTATATATTTGAAGGCACCACCTGCGTATGTTAAAGCATATTCTATAAGTTCTTTATCTTTAGGGTCTGTAAAAGTCCACTCTTGGATTTTTCTTATTAAGTCTGGATTTGTTTGGTTCACAAATGCTAAAAAGTCTGTAGTGATTTGTAGGCTCATGCAATTCTTTAGATAATAACAATAATATGTAAAATAGCTAGGGGTTTGGTTCGAGTTTATACCTTCCTTTTGGTCTGTAATATATTTATCTTATTTCCTTCATCTCTTCAACTTTGCTATTATTGTTCTCCGGTCTAGGCCTCCTGCAACTCTCTCTTTATGTATCGCACATCAATCCACTAGTTTGGCATTGGACCCGTTTCCTGCGTGTACTCCACCACGCCTAATGCCCACCTGGCAAACGGCTCACTGTAAATCAACACCTGATAGCGGTTCAACAGTATAACACCTACGTGCTACACTAGAGGTTCCACACAATAGCCCTCTATAGACAAAAAGTTGGAGACAATTGGAGAATAATAACAACTTGACATTACAGATTTCTGAAAAAAGAAAATAATTTTATTGCATAACATAAGTAAATATAACTCTCCCATATCCCCTTACTATGAGAGGTTTACTTACTCAAATACATTTTACTCTCTCTAAGCTTACTCACTCTCTCTCCCTTATAATCTTCCATCTCTTACAAACTGGACGTTACTTTTATAATCACAGGGGCACTACATTTGCCTGGCAACTGGAGGCTAAAAGCTAACCGGTTCAAAGAAATACAATTATTAAAGTCTTTGACATAAAGCATCTTTGTCTTTTACCAATAATTCTGACAGGAGGAGCTGTCTAATGGCCCATGTGGGGCAGGTCTTCATCGTCTTGTGATTGCAACGAATCTTTTGCTTTATAGAAAACAGTCTAAATAATTAAGTCTTTGGTTTTTTATAGTTCTCTCAGTAGGGTGGGACCCTTTTCTGTCCCATCTTCGTCTTCTTTTGCCATGTCTTTGTCTTCGTCTAGTAGAGCATTATTATTTAAGAATTCATCAATAAGGCGTACCACTCTAAGGCTAGCTGGCAAATCTATCTCTACCATGTCCTTGGATTCTTTCTTGAGCCTTCCATTGAATGACTCATCAGCTTAAATAATGAGGTATTCTTTATGGTATGCAGTGTACCGTCTGTCTTCACCTGTTAACAGCTCAATGATTTCTATAGTCTCCAATAGGTTGGGAAATCTGGAGTTTGGACTTATTAACAATTAAATCTTGAGTCTCGTCTTCGGATAGAATCTCAACGTCTTCAAATGAATCATTGGAAAATCTAATAAGTCTAAATCTTTCAACTCTCATCCATCGATAGGAACTTGGAGCAATCTGGTAGATCCTGGCAAACAGGGGAAGAAAGTATTCTACCTTCTTGACATACTCATGGATTATTTTTCCAAGAGCAATAAACTCTTCTATAGTCTTTATCTGGACGAGTCCAATTAACCCATAGTCTGCTAAGGTTATATGGGCTATATCTGCCTTTCCAAAAAGATAAATTTTTGAAACGTCTTTGAAGAAACCTCTAATCATTAAGGCATCTCCATTAGTCTCGGATAATAACATATTAAAATGTTCAATAGTGTTATTAGCTTCCTTCTGACAGTCTTCTAAAATTGGAAGATTATTATGACCGAATGGTATAATAATCTTAGTCTTAAAGGTCTTTTTCTAATAACAAAAGTTATCAGTTGGTCTAATTTTGGAGGATTCTCCAAGAGTCTGAGCATACGTTTGAGTCTGAGGTCTAGGAATAGCAGTACCACTAAGTTGAGTAACTGCAAGTCTTTGCATTCTCATGAATCTGGCAACGGCTACCAAATTCTGCTTAAATTATACCCATAGTCCATTCTTTACGTTCCACCATTGGTCATCTATAAGAGTATTCTCATCATCTGAAAATTCTCGTCCAAATTTAATTAAGTCTGGGTATCTTTGGTCTGGTCTATATTGGGGGAAATACATCTTTCCAATGGGTCTATTTTGAGACACAATCTCATGTCTAGATTTTCCAGGAGGAACCAAGATATCATCAAAGTTCTCTAGGATAGGTCTTTCTTGAGAGTCTTGAATATGAGTTTGTCTTTACGTTACACCAGCATTTAGTCTTATGCATCTAAGATAGTCTGTAACATCTTCTTTGTTCAGTATATTTGTTCTAGAGGAACTCGTGATATCTAAGTCTTCTGTTTGCCACATAAAATACGAGATAATATTAGTGTTAGCAAACATAGGTTCTCTAGATATGATGTGTAGAATGGTGTTTTTGCTTCCCTTAATATGTATAACGGAGAAGTCATAACCATTAAGCAATTGTTGCCATCTAATAAGTCTGTTAGTCCTTGATTTGGATAAGTCTAAGTCTCTGAATTTTACTGCATAAGAAGAGTCATTATAAACAGTAAAATATTTAGGTCCAAGAAAAAGCATATATTTTTCTATTTCCCTTACTATAGCTAAAACTTCTTTTTCATGGGCAGTGTATCTTGTTTTTTTATCAGTAAAGGTTCCAGAACTATATCTACAAAGTTTTTTCTTTTTAGTCTAATGATCAATGTCAAAGTATACTGCTCCCCATTGTTTATCAGATGTGTCTGTTTTTACTATAAATTAATCTTCAGCATTAGGCAGTTCAAGTAAAGGAATATTATTGACTGCTTCTTTGATTAGTCTTATGACTTCAAAATCATCTTTAGTCCAATTAAAAGGATTGGTCTTATCTGTTCCTTTTAATTTTGAAGTTAGACTTTGTCTTTTTGAAGCAAGATCTTTAAATAAATATGCAGCACAATTTAACAATCCTAAAAATGATTGTAATTGTTTTTTTATCTTTGATCTGGTCTAAAAACTCAAGAATCTTTTTGGTTATGTGTTCTGTTAAGGATATTTTTTCTTTATTAATATGCATTCCCATAAAGTCTATCTAAGTCTGAAATAATTGCATTTTCTTTTCAGAAATAACAATACCATGTTTATCTAATTCTAGAATAATCTTTTTAAGATGATCTACATGTTCTATCTCAGTCTTGCTTGCTATAAGAATATCATATATGTATACAAGTCAGAATTCTAAATATGGACTAAAAATATTATCCATACGTCTTTGAAATACTTGAGGGGCTTTCAAATATCCAAATTGCATTACTAACCATTCATATTTTTCTTGGGGTACACTAAAAGTTGTCTAAATTAATCTGGGAGTCTAAGAGAAGTTTCAGAGCTGCTAGTTCTCCGATTTCTTGCATCACTATCGTACTAAAATTCGGAATAACGAGGATTATCTATATAGATGTTTTCTTCAGGGAGTCTGGAAATTATAAGTGGTTTTGAAGGAAAATATTCTAGTCTTAAATACCTTATGCAGTATTGCAATTTTATCAGTCTAGTTTCTTTATATATCTGATTAATAATATAAATTATATCGTTTTCTATAAAGCTGTCTAAATTATTATCACCATAGGATGACAAAAATCTACGATATGTTCTAGGGGATGATGTTTCTACGTTTTTAAGAGGAGGTCGGATTCCTCCTTATCTAATTAAAATAGTTCTTGTTTCAGCTAACCGTTTGCGTCTAATATATTTTAATATGTTTATACTATCTTCAAGTATTCTAGTGTATTCATGATATTTTTCTGGTCTAGAAAGTTCTTCTTCGAACTCTGCAGTTCTTAGCTTTTGTTTAAAGACATCGCAAATCCCTGTTCTAATTATTTTTATTCTAGGTACTTCACGTACTAACCACTCAATAACCTAGTCTATATATTTGAAGGCACCAGCTGTGTATTTTAAAGCATATTCTATAAGTTCTTTATCTTTAGGGTCTGTAAAAGTCCACTCTTGGATTTTTCTTATTAAGTCTGGATTTGTTTGGTTCACAAATGCTAAAAAGTCTGTAGTGATTTGTAGGCTCATGCAATTCTTTAGATAATAACAATAATATGTAAAATAGCTAGGGGTTTGGTTCGAGTTTATACCTTCCTTCTGGTCTGCAATATCTTTATCTTATTTCCCTCATCTCTTCAGCTTTGCTATTATTCTTCTCCGGTCTGGACCTCCTGCAACTCTCTCTTTATGTATCGCACCTCAATCCACTAGTTTGACATTGGACCCATTTCTTACATGTACTCCACCACGCCTAATGCCCACCTAGCTAACGGCCCACGATAAATCATCACCTGACAGCGGTTCAATAGTATAACACCTACGTGCTACACCAGAGGTTCCACACAATAGCCCTCTATAGACAGAAAGTTGGAGACAATTGGAGAATAATAACAACTTGGCATAACAGATTTCTGAAAAAAAGAAAATAATTTTATTGCATAACATAAGTAAATATACTCTCCCCTATCCCCTTACTATGAGAGGTTTACTCACTCAAATACATGTTATTCTCTCTAAGCTTACCCACTCTCTCTCCCTTCTAATTTTCCATCTCTTACAAACTGGACGTTACCTTTTATAATCACAGGGGCACTACAATTGACTGGAAACTGAAGGCTAAAAGCTAACCGGTTTAAATAAATACAATTATTAAAGTCTTTGACATAAAGCATCTTTGTCTTTTACCAATAATTCTGACAGGAGGAGCTGTCTAATGGCCCATGTGGGGCAGGTCTTCATCGTCTTGTGATTGCAACGAATCTTTTGCTTTATAGAAAGCAGTCTAAATAATTGAGTCTTCAGTTTTAATAGTTCTCTGAGTAGGGTGGGACCCTTTTCTGTCCCATCTTCATTTTCTTTTGCCATGTCTTTGTCTTCGTCTAGTAGAGCATTATTATTTAAGAATTCATCAAAAAGGCGTACCACTCTAAGGCTAGCTGGCAATGCTATCTCTACCATATCCTTGGATTCTTTCTTGAGCCTTCCATTGAATGACTCATCAACTTAAATAATGAGGTCTTCTTTATGGTATGTAGTGTACCATCTGTCTTCACCAGTTAACAGCTCAATGATTTCTATAGTCTCCAATAGGTTAGGAAATCTGGAGTTTGGACTTATTAATAATTAAATCTTGAGTCTCGTCTTCGGATAGAATCTCAACGTCTTCAAATGAATCATTGGAAAATCTAATGAGTCTAAATCCTTCAACTCTCATCCATCGATAGGAACTTGGAGCAATCTGGTAGATCCTGGCAAACAGGGGAAGAAAGTCTTCTACCTTCTTGACATACTCATGGATTATTTTTTCAAGAGCAATAAAGTTTTCTACAGTCTTATTATGGACGAGTCCAATGAACTCATAGTCTGCTAAGGTTATCTGGGCTATATATGCCTTTCCAAAAAGATAAATTTTTGAAACGTCTTTGAAGAAACCTCTAATCATTAAGGCATCTCCATTAGTCTCGGATAATAACATATTAAAATGTTCAATAGTGCTATTAGTTTCTTTCTGACAGTCTTCTAAAATTGGAAGATTATTATGACCGAATGGTATAATAATCTTAGTCTTAAAGGTCTTTTTCTAATAACAAAAGTTATCAGCTGGTCTAATTTTGGTGGATTCTCCAAGAGTCTGAGCATACGTTTGAGTCTGAGGTCTAGGAATAGCAGTACCACTAAGTTGAGTAACTGCAAGTCTTTGCATTCTCATGAAACTGGCAACGGCTACCAAATTTTGTTTTAATTATACCCATAGTCCATTCTTTACATTCCACCATTGGGCATCTATAAGAGTATTCTCATCATCTGAAAATTCTCGTCCAAATTTAATTAAGTCTGGGTATCTTTGTTCTGGTCTATATTAGGGGAAATACATCTTTCCAATGGGTCTATTTTGAGAAACAATCTCATGTCTAGATTTTTCAGGAGGAACTAAGATATCATCAAAGTTCTCTAGGATAGGTCTTTCTTGAGAGTCTTGAATATGAGTTTGTCATTACGTTACACCTGCATTTGGTCTTAGGCATCTAAGATAGTCTGCAACGTCTTCTTTGTTCAGTCTATTTGTTCCAGAGGAACTCGTGATGTCTAAGTCTTCTGTTTGCAACATAAAATACGAGATAATATTAGTGTTAGCAAACTTAGCTTCTCTAGATATGATGTGTGGAATGGTGTTTTTGCTTCCCTTAAGATGTATAACGGAGAAGTCATAACCATTAAGCATTTGTTGCCATCTAATAAGTCTGTTTGTCCTTGATTTGGATAAGTCTAAGCCTCTGAATTTTACTGCATAAAAAGAGTCATTATAAACAGTAAAATATTTAGGTCCAAGAAAAAGCATATATTTTTCTATTGCCCTTACTATAGCTAAAACTTCTTTTTCATGGGTAGTGTATCTTGTTTCTGGTTCAGTAAACGTTTCAGAACTATATCTACAAAGTTTTTTCTTTTTAGTCTCATGATCAATGTCAAAGTATACTGCTCCCCATTGTTTATCAGATTTGTCTGTTTCTACTATAAATTAATCTTCAGCATTAGGCAGTTCAAGTGATGGAATATTATTGACTGCTTCTTTGATTAGTCTTATGACTTCAAAATCATCTTTAGTCCAATTGAAAGGATTGGTCTTATCTGTTCCTTTTAATTTTGAAGTTAGACTTTGTCTTTTTGAAGCAAGATCTTTAATAAAATTTGTAGCACAATTTAATAATCCTAAAAATGATTGTAATTATTTTTTATCTTTGATCTGGTCTGAAAACTCAAGAATCTTTTTGGTTATGTGTTCTGCTAAGGATATTTTTTCTTTATTAATATGCATTCCCACAAAGTCTATCTCAGTCTGAAATAATTGCATTTTCTTTTCAGAAATAACAATACCATGTTTATCTAATTCTAGAATAATCTTTTTAAGATGATCTACATGTTCTATCTCAATCTTGCTTGCTACAAGAATATCATCTATGCATACAAGTCACAATTCTGAATATGGTCTAAAAATATTATCCATACGTCTATGAAATACTTGAGGGGCATTCAAATATCCAAATGCCATTACTAACCATTCATATTTTCCTTGGGGTACACTAAAAGCTGTCTAAATTAATCTGGGAGTCTAAGTGAAGTTTCAGAGCTGCTAGTTCTCTGATTTCTTCCATCACTATCATACTAAAATTCGGAATAACGAGGATTATCTATATAGATGTTTTCTTTGGGGAGTCTGGAAATTATAAGTGGTTTTGAAGGAAAATATTCTAGTCTTAAATACCTTATGCAGTATTGCGATTTTATCAGTCTAGTTTCTTTATATATCTGATTAATAATATAAATTATATTATTTTCTATAAAGTTGTCTAAATCATTATCACCATAGGATGACAAAAATCTACGATGTGTTCTAGGGGCTGATGTTTCTACATTTTTAAGAAGAGGACAGATTCCTCCTTATCGAATTAAAATAGTTCTTGTTTCAGCTAACCGTTTGCGTCTAATATATTTTAATATGTTTATACTATCTTCAAGTATTCTAGTGTATTCATGATATTTTTCTGGTCTAGAAAGTTCTTCTCCGAACTCTGCAGTTCTTAGCTTTTGTTTAAAGACATCGCAAATCCCAGTTCTAATTATTTTTATTGTAGGTACTTCACGTACTAACCACTCAATAACCTAGTCTATATATTTGAAAGCACAACCTGCGTATGTTAAAGCATATTCTATAAGTTCTTTATCTTTAGGGTCTGTAAAATTCCACTCTTGAATTTTTCTTATTAAGTCTGGATTTGTTTGGTTCACAAATGCTAAAAAGTCTGTAGTGATTTGTAGGCTCATGCAATTCTTTAGATAATAACAATAATATGTAAAATAGCTAGGGGTTTGGTTCGAGTTTATACCTTCCTTCTGGTCTGTAATATATTTATCTTATTTCCTTCATCTCTTCAACTTTGCTATTATTCTTCTCCGGTCTGGGCCTCCTGCAACTCTCTCTTTATGTATCGCACCTCAATCCACTAGTTTGGCATTGGACCTGTTTCCTGCGTGTACTCCACCACGCCTAACACCCACCTGGCAAACGGCTCACTGTAAATCAACACCTGACAGCGGTTCAATAGCATAACACCAACGTGCTACACTAGAGGTTCCACACAATAGCCCTCTATGGACAAAAAGTTGGAGACAATTGGAGAATAATAACAACTTGACATTACAGATTTCTAAAAAAAGAAAATAATTTTATTGCATAACATAAGTAAATATAACTCTCCCATATCCCCTTACTATGAGAGGTTTACTTACTCAAATACATGTTATTCTCTCTAAGCTTACTCACTCTCTCTCCCTTATAATCTTCCATCTCTTACAAACTGGACGTTACCTTTTATAATCACAGGGGCACTACATTTGCCTGGCAACTGGAGGCTAAAATCTAACCTGTTTAAAGAAATACAATTATTAAAATCTTTGACATAAAGCATCTTTGTCTTTTACCAATAATTCTGACAGGAGGAGTTGTCTAATAGCCCATGTGGGGTAGGTCTTCATCGTCTTGTGATTGCAACGAATCTTTTGCTTTATAGAAAACAGTCTAAATAATTAAGTCTTTGGTTTTTGATAGTTCTCTGAGTAGGGTGGGACCCTTTTCTGTCCCATCTTCGTCTTCTTTTGCCATGTCTTTTTCTTCGTCTAGTAGAGCATTATTATTGAAGAATTCACCAATAAGGCGTACCACTATAAGGTTAGCTGGCAAATCTATCTCTACCATGTCCTTGGATTCTTTCTTGAGCCTTCCATTGAGTGACTCATCAGCTTAAATAATGAGGTCTTTTTTATGGTATGCAGTGTACTATCTGTTTTCACCTGTTAACAGCTCAATGATTTCTATAGTCTCCAATAGGTTGGGAAATCTGGAGTTTGGACTTATTAACAATTAAATCTTGAGTCTCGTCTTCGGATAGAATCTCAACGTCTTCAAATGAATCATTGGAAAATCTAATAAGTCTAAATCCTTCAACTCTCATCCATCGATAGGAACATGGAGCAATCTGGTAGATCCTGGCAAACAGGGGAAGAAAGTCTTCTACCTTCTTGACAGACTCATGGATTATTTTTCCAAGAGAAATAAAGTCTTCTACAGTCTTTATCTGGACGAGTCCAATGAACCCATAATCTGCTAAGGTTATGTGGGCTATATCTGCCTTTGCAAAAAGATAAATTTTTTAAACGTCTTTGAAAAAAACCTCTAATCATTAAGGAATCTCCATTAGTCTCGAATAATAACATATTAAAATGTTCAATAGTGCTATTAGCTTCTTTCTGACAGTCTTCTAAAATTGGAACATTATTATGACCGAATGGTATAATAATCTTAATCTTAAAGGTCTTTTTCTAATAACAAAAGTTATCAGCTGGTCTAATTTTGGAGGATTCTCCAAGACTCTGAGCATACGTTTGAGTCTGAGGTCTAGGAATAGATGTACCACTAAGTTGAGTAACTGCAAGTCTTTGCGTTCTCGTGAATCTGTCTTTTACCAATAATTCTGATAGGAGGAGCTGTCTAATAGCCCATGTGGGGCAGGTCTTCATCGTCTTGTGATTGCAACGAATCTTTTGCTTTATAGAAAACAGTCTAAATAATTAAGTCTTCAGTTTTTGATAGTTCTCTGAGTAGGGTGGGACCCTTTTCTGTCCCATCTTCGTCTTCTTTTGCCATGTCTTTGTCTTCGTCTAGTAGAGCATTATTATTGAAGAATTCATCAATAAGGCGTACCACTATAAGGTTAGCTGGCAAATCTATCTCTACCATGTCCTTGGATTCTTTCTTGATCCTTCCATTGAATGACTCATAAGCTTAAATAATGAGGTCTTTTTTATGGTATGCAGTGTACTATCTGTCTTCACCTGTTAACAGCTCCATGATTTCTATAGTCTCCAATAGGTTGGGAAATCTGGAGTTTGGACTTATTAACAATTAAATCTTGACTCTCGTCTTCGGATAGAATCTCAACGTCTTCAAATGAATTATTGGAAAATCTAATAAGTCTAAATCCTTCAACTCTCATCCATCGATAGGAACATGGAGCAATCTGGTAGATCCTGGAAAACAGGGGAAGAAAGTCTTCTACCTTCTTGACATACTCATGGATTATTTTTCCAAGAGAAATAAAGTCTTCTACAGTCTTTATCTGGACGAGTCCAATTAACCCATAATCTGCTAAGGTTATGTGGGCGATATCTGCCTTTGCAAAAAGATAAATTTTTTAAACGTCTTTGAAAAAAACCTCTAATCATTAAGGAATCTCCATTAGTCTCGGATAATAACATATTAAAATGTTCAATAGTGCTATTAGCTTCTTTCTGACAGTCTTCTAAAATTGGAACATTATTATGACCGAATGGTATAATAATCTTAGTCTTAAAGGTCTTTTTCTAATAACAAAAGTTATCAGCTGGTCTAATTTTGGAGGATTCTCCAAGACTCTGAGCATACGTTTGAGTCTGAGGTCTGGGAATAGATGTACCACTAAGTTGAGTAACTGCAAGTCTTTGCATTCTCGTGAATCTAGCAACGGCTACCAAATTCTGTTTGAATTATACCCATAGTCCATTCTTTACGTTCCACCATTGGGCATCTATAAGAGTATTCTCATCATCTGAAAATTCTCGTCCATATTTAATTATGTCTGGATATCTTTGGTCTGGTATATATTGGGGGAAATACATCTTTCCAATGGGTCTATTTTGAGAAACAATCTCATGTCTAGATTTTTCAGGAAGAACAAAGATATCATCAAAGTTCTCTAGGATAGGTCTTTCTTGAGAGTCTTTAATATGAGTTTATTTTTACGTTACACCAGCATTTAGTCTTACGCATCGAAGATAGTCTGCAACGTCTTCTTTGTTCAGTCTATTTGCTCCAGAGGAACTCGTGATGTCTAAGTCTTCTTTTTGCAACATAAAATACGAGATAATATTAGTGTTAGCAAACATAGATTTTCTAGATATGATGTGTGGAATGGTGTTTTTGCTTCCCTTAATATGTATAACGGAGAAGTCATAACCATTAAACATTTGTTGCCATCTAATAAGTCTGTTAGTCCTTGATTTGGATAAGTCTAAGTCTCTGAATTTTACTGCATAAGAAGAGTCATTATAAACAGTAAAATATTTAGGTCTAAGAAAAAGCATATATTTTTCTATTGCCCTTACTATAGCTAAAACTTCTTTTTCATGGGCAGTGTATCTTGTTTCTGGATCAGTAAAGGTTCCAGAACTATATCTACAAAGTTTTTTCTTTTTAGTCTAATGATCAATGTCAAAGTATACTGCTCCCCATTGTTTATCAGATGTGTCTGTTTCTACTATAAATTAATCTTCAGCATTAGGCAGTTCAAGTAAAGGAATATTATTGACTGCTTCTTTGATTAGTCTTATGACTTCAAAATCATCTTTAGTCCAATTACAAGGATTGGTTTTATCTGTTCCTTTTAATTTGGAAGTTAGACTTTGTCTTTTTGAAGCAAGATCTTTAATAAAATATGCAGCACAATTTTACAATCCTAAAAATGATTGTAATTATTTTTTATCTTTGATCTAGTCTGAAAACTCAAGAATCTTTTTGGTTATGTGTTATGCTAAGGATATTTTTTCGTTATTAATATGCATTCCCGCAAAGTCTATCTCAGTCTGAAATAATTGCATTTTCTTTTCAGAAATAACAATACCATGTTTATCTAATTCTAGAATGATCTTTTTAAGATGCTCTACATGTTCTATCTAAGTCTTGCTTATTACAAGAATATCATATATGTATACAAGTCAGAATTATGAATATGGTCTAAAAATATTATCCATACGTCTTTGAAATACTTGAGGGGCATTCAAATATCCAAATGGCATTACTAACCATTCATATTTTCCTTGGGGTACACTAAAAGCTATCTAAGTAATACTGTCTGGGTGCATCTTAATTTGCCAGAAGCCTAATTTGCAATCAAACTTGTTGAATATAATTCTTTATTCAATCAAACTAATTATATTATTCTTATCTGGTATCTTATAAGAATCAAATTCACAATTCTTATTTAGTTATATATAATCTATAACCATACGTCTTTTTCCTCTTTTTCGTTCATATTCATTTTGAACGTAGTAGGCAAGGCTATTATGTCTACTTTTACTTTCTCTAATAATACCTAGCTTAATCATTTTTCTTCTCTGTCTTCTTGGAATATCCTTTCTTATAGGTTTCACCATTAATAGTGGCGTCTGCGTTAATAGGGATAATTTTACAATAGCTTTGATCTTTATCCCACTTAGCAATGGGATTTTCTCCTAAAGTACGCTCTGCTAATTGCCTAATCTTTTCCTTTTCTACTTTTATATCCATTTTCTTCGTTTGGATATGGTTTGAACCTTTATAATAAAGTTTGCTGGGTTTGATCTAAAATGTCTTGTTGTATAAGTGATATTTGCTTATAACATTTTTGGTCTGGACACTTACATTATTTTTGTAAGGGTTTGGTTATTTCTAAGGCTTCTTGTTGGTTTGTAGGTCTAGGTCCACCATGCTCAGCTGAAGAACTCTGATATTTTATTGGTCTGTAGTTGAGTTTAACCTGCATAAGGTCAAAGGCAGTCTTGTGATCTATTAGAGGGGCTTTAATATTAAATTCCTCTTTATCGCTAATTAATATCTTATCATTATACTGAGTATAAGGATGATATTTACTAATAAAGTCTTATCCTAAAATAATATTTTTTTGTGAAACTAGGACGAGGATCCATTATCTAAAATCGATGATTAATGATTTTGTTGGTCTGATTTCCTAATTTAAAATAAGTAGGAATATTCTGAAAATATAAGGTAAATGGTTCTCCATTAGCTATCTTACCATAGATCTCTTAATTCCTGTCTAGAAAATAATCTTCAAGGAAGGCATTAGCCTTGCAAATACTCTGAGAGCATCTTGTATCTATAAAAGCTGAAAGTCTTTTAGGATAATTTTTATGTTGTATGAATACTTCTACAAAAACAAGCATGTGGTTTAGTAGAAATTCCTAAATTATTCTTTTCTAAAATAGATATTCCTTTCTAAAGTTTATCTATAAAATCTAATGATGTTAAATCTTCTGTACTATTATCAGAGCAGTATTCTCCTACATCATAGGAAATTCCTTTTCCTTTTAAGTCTTCATTTTCTTATAATCTTTCGACTATATTTCTATCAATGTCTTGATAATATGTTTTAATATCTAGGTCTATTTGAGCATCATACTGGCTAGTTTAAATTGCTCTAAATCTAGTTCTCCAATAATTATCATGGTATTATAATTGATAAATAATACAAACCATAAATAATTATATTTGTATAGTCTCAAAGCATTCTACACATCTAAAGTCTTTCTTGCTACATTTCATTTCAAATGTGTAGTAATGTCTTTCATCAAAGTAACATCTAGGTATATATGTTAGTAATTCAGGCTTACTAACAATCCATCTTTTCTTTAAAAAGGGGTTTAATATACATTTATACCAAGCTTCATCAAAGTCTATATATTCATCATCTTGTTCATCTTGATTAGTTTGCATCATGTATAAGTCTAAAGTATCTTGGGAGTCTTCATACTCATCAGTGTCACTATTATAATCTTCTGAATCACTGTCTGTGTATGAACTATAGATACTAGTAGTATCATCATTTTCTATGTTTGATATTTCTATAGCATAGAGAATGTTTAATTCTTCTTGATCTCCAAAGTCTAATATTATATTAATAATCTTAATACTTTCTTTATCTTTTTTGTTAGGACATTCTTTAGCAAAGTGCCCTTTGTCACAAGTCCAACATTCTTTGGTGACAGCCTTAGATTGAGTTATTTCTTTTTCTTTCCTACAATTAGGAACCTTATTATATTTACTAGTATTCTTCTTAAAGTGTCGTCTTTGGTTAAATGTATTTTTCTTGTTCTTAGAGTTCCTTTCTCTAAAGGTAGTCGAGGGTCTAAATCTATATTTCTTTGGAAATCATAAGGGTCTAGCCTTATACTTCCTTTGTCTTTATTCTAATTTCTTTTTGAATTTCTTAGATTCACTACCACATCCCCATTGGATTGGAGCTATGTCTCTTTCGTCTTTAATTGGAGGAATCTATATGAAAGTCTCTTCTATCAACTTTCCTTGGGTTATATCACGTCTTTTAGATATGATATAGTCTTTGGCAAAATTAATTCTTTCACCAAGGGAGTTATTCTTAACTCCAACTACCCCAGGCCAATTCCTATATTCATTAATTAGGATTTGTCCTATGGCTAGTATCTTTCTAAAATATTCATCTTTTAAGGTCTCTCCAAATTCTTTAATTTGGTAATATAGTTGTTCATAATTATTGCTATATTCATTAATCTTATCTAGTTTGCAAATTCTAAGAAGAGCTAACTTTGTTTTTGCTAAGTCTTGTTCATTGAAATGAGCTAAATGTCCAGCTCCAATGAATTCTGAAGTGAATAATTGAATATATTCATCAATTGATCTTTCTTCTAGGTTTTCTTTTATTTTCTCAATCTTAGATGGGGAATCTTCATCTGTAGTTTTTCTTAAACTATCTAATTAATCTTTTGCAATACCCCTATTGGATTGCTCAGCGTATTATTTACATGAAATTGCATCCCATTGTTCATTAGATGAAAAACATGTATTAATTTGATTACGTCATTCATCTAAGGCCTTCTTCCTATCTTAGACATTATCTAAGTTAAGGTATATCCCAACTGGGTTTATGGCTTGACTTGCCATGATCTTAACAGGAGTAAAACTCTTGTCGCTAGTTGGAAAATCTTTTATATAATCAGGTTTGGTCTTTACTAAAGTTCTTGAGTATATAGGAATATTTATTCCTATTGGTTTACTAAAAAGTCTAGGAGCATCATTTAGCCTACTACTTCTTCCTATCTCTTGTTTATTGGGACCTACTTGTGTAGCTGGCATTAATCTTTCTTCTCCTTCTTCTATTAGTCTTAGGTTTCTAAGAAGTTCTTTAGTAATCTTCGATTATTTTAATTTTAATATATGGTCTTGGACTATCATGTTAAATCTATCTCTTTCTTGGATCCTAACAGAATGACTTCTATTAAGATGTTCTTTAAATGTCTTCATGTCCAATTCTGAGGAATTATGTCCAAAGTTTTGGATTCTAGCTTTTTCTCTAACTAAGTCTTTTTGTTAAAATGATCTTCTAGGTCTAATTACTGGGACTTGTCTTAGTAAACTAAAGTTAGTCTTACTACTACATTCTCCTTCTGAAGGATCATTGATTATGGTTTCTCCCATATTCCTAAATCTAACTTCTTCAGTCTGGATATTCTTATTGATAATCTTAGGAGGACCAAAGTGGATAGTAACATTTTTAGTGACATCGTCTTGGTTAATAAAAAAAAGGTTTATTCTGTATAGTCTTAGTTTCTTGAAATTCTGGCTATTATCAGAGAGTGTTAGCTTTTTCTTTCATAGGTCCAGTATTCCTAATACTTTAAGTATGATTGTAGTCTGAATTATTGGTTCTAATTAATATTTCTTCATTAAGTCTACCACTAGGAATTTCCGATTGCACTCCTTCATAGGGGAATTGGGAGAATTTCACATAGCTTTGGAATTCTACATTTATATTAGCATCTGGGACAACATAGTCTTCATAGCCACTAGCATATAAGATTAACGTAAAATGTTTGCTTTAAAGAGTCCAAAGGTTAGGAACTGGAACTTCCTATCAGTTCCTCTTGATCTTAGCCATTCTGAGTCAAAAACTTGAAGCTCAGTATAGGATTTATCTAACACATGATTTCTATAATGATAAGTCATGTTGTAATTATGAGTCTTAGGAGTAACACCTTCTTTAAACAAGTCTATGTATTTAACTGCTGAAAGTTATCCATTATGTATGAAATCTTCAACAATCTTCCAATCTACTTCACCCCATTCCTTCCATTGGAGAGGATTGGTGAAATTTCTCTCCTTCCACCATGTTCTAACATTGGAGGATGAATCTTTAAGTCTTTGGAGCATAAAATTACTATGTCCAATATTTGGGATAGGACTAACTATCTTACTAGTCTTATCTAATCCATCATTTATAATTCTTCCAGTTATGGTCTTTCCTTCCTTAGTTTCTATATAAGGAGATTCTCTAAATTTACAGGTGGTTACCTGTTTTTGTTCAAATCTTTTTTCAAGTCTTTCTAAAGAGTCTGAATAATCTTTTTGTTCTTTTATTTGGTTAAGGATTTCTTCTTTAAAGGTCTTATTCTCATTTCTTTCATTATTATTAATATCTTCAATAGTTTTAGCAAGAGTATTAATAAGAGAATCAACAATGTTATTAATATAGTCTTTTACCTCATCATCTTTTTCTTATTGTTGCACAGATTTTTGTGTCATTCTAGTATCTATAGTTTCTACAGCTTTTTCTATTTTATATAAATGTGTTAAAATAAATGGAGAGTCTAATTCTGCTTGGAAAGGTTTATTATAAACGACCTTAATTCCTCGTATAATTTCTTCATATTTTTCTTTTGGTTGTACCATATTTAATCTAAGTTCATTAACAATATTATCCATTTTGGATCGATTATGGCTTTTCATATTGTTAAGATAATTTGCTAAATTTTATTGAAATTTAACAAAGTCTGTATAGAAGGTGGTTAATCCTTCTAACTTAGCCTTTAAGTCTAATTATAAGTCTTTAACAAAGATACTATTATAGTCTTGAGTAGCTGCTATTGATGTAGAGATTAAATTTAATCTCTTAAGCATAAGTCCAGATGCATTAGGAGCATTAGCAATCTCATTTTCATTTATCTTATTTTAAAATCTATCATCATTTATCTTTTTGCTAGAATTCTTTGGTAAAAATCTTCTAAGGTCTGAATGGAGAGGTCACTAAGTACCTCATTTCAGTTTGATCTAACTATTTCTATTTGGTAGATAATTGTGTAATCTAGGAATAAGTTTAGCTTGTTCTTTGGTGAGTTTAATTAGCTCACTTTCTTGATCTTTTGTCAAAGTTTTAATTTATAAAATGTCTTTGTTAAGGATTTCTAACGTCTTAATATTTACTTCCTGTAGTATTAGTACAAGGTCTATTGGGATTTGGCTATCTATTTCTTGTATACTTTTAGAGATATTTGTAATCCCTGTTTCTAGGGTTTGAGTGTCTTTAATTAATTGTCTTAAAATAAGGAGCATACACTTATTTTGATCTATTATGTTATTAATAGCATTGACAGTAACTTGTCTACTATCTGCGTCTTTAGCTGGGATGTGTTAAGTGTGTGAACAACCGTCTATGTGTGAGGTTAAGCAACCTTCTTAGTCTAAATCAGTTATGGGTATAGGTTGGTAATCTGGATTGGTTCCAAAAATATCTTTGTAAATGTGAGGGATAAATCCCAAGGGCATTAAAGTCTTTTTACTATAAGTCGAAAAGGAGCGTCTTGGTCCTGATACCACAATTAGGATTGGGTCGGAATTTGACGAGATTCTAAAACTCTTAAAGGTCTGATACCAATTTTGGGTCTAAAATATAAATGTGTTATAATTATAGTCTTGAAAAGGGATTTTTCCATAAGACAATAGGGGACCACTAAGAAAAATAACAAAATTGTCTTTGGGATGACGAGGGGACCATTTTTGGGAAAAGGACCAAGTCCGCACGTTTTAGTCCGCACCAGAGATTATCCCTATATATATATATATATATATATATATATATATATATATATATATATATATATATATATATATATATACAGAGAGAGAGAGAGGGGGGCAGGCTCCTACGCACACTAAGTTTGCACAATGCTGGTGCATACTAATTTTTTTAAAGCATTAAAAAAATATTTATGAGTTGATTTTTTTATGTGATATTTAAACATTTCAACGCACTCATGTAAAAAAAATCAGCTCCAAAAAACTTTTTTTGCTATTTTTAAAAAATCGGTCAAACTTTCGCAGCTTTTAAAGTGCTTAAAAGATGCGAAAGTTTGACCGATTTTTTAAAAATAGCAAAAAATGTTTTTTTGGACTGATTTTTTTACCCGGGGCCGTTGAAATGTTTAGATATCACATAAAAAAATCAACTCTAAAATATTTTTTTTACTATTTTAAAAAAATGATGCGCAAACTTAGGGCCTGTTTGGTTCACTGTTCTGAAAACTCGATTTAAACGCTGTTTTTAAATACAATTTTAAAATTCAGTTTTTTGTGTTTATAATTATTGGTGTACGTTTGGTAAACTTGTTTTTAAATACAGTTTTTTGAAAATTTGACAAAATTGGCAAACATGTATATTTATATTATACATATGTGTATATATATATAAACACATACATTAAACTTTCATACATACATGATACATGAATGTATACATATATACATACATACATACATCATAAATTATATACATATACATTTAATATCATGTATTTTTATGTATATTTAATGAGGTATGTTAGAGAGTTTAACTACACACACACACACACATATATATATATATATATATATATATAATGATATTGCATGTATACTTCACAATAAAATTATATACATACATGAATTGATAATATTTTTTAATACATATGTAGTATATGTATATTTTATATTATTCAATACATTAATAATACATGTATAAAACTATATATAAGTAGCATGTATCTATTCATATTATTATTTAACATATGGATCTTAGTATATTATATAATTTAATAATATAACTATACGTAATTTTGTGTACGTGTACATATATATTTTTTATTTATAAGACTTGCACATATATTAATGTGTAATATGTATGTATATTATATATTAAGGTATAAATGCATTAAAATATTAAGAATGTATAATTCTGAGTTGAAAAATAAAAAACAGAAGTTATAAAACACCCTTTTGCTGTTTTCTGAAAAACTTGATTATAACACAGAAATATTATAATTCAGTATTTAAAAACAGGTTGCCAAGCACAAATTTTTACCAGAATTGTATTTAAACACAGAAAACAGAATTATAGTTGCAAACCAAACAGGCCCTTAGTGTGCACTTGACCCTGGCTCTCTCTCTCTCTCTCTCTCTCTCTCTCTCTCTCTATATATATATATATATATATATATATATATATATATATATATATGAGTTTATAGATTATTTAACCCATTTATTTAACTAGTAAATTTTACTGTGTAATATTAACACAAAAAATATCACTGTTTATGCCATAGATATAAAACTATTTTATTTTCTGGTGCATACAATAAAGTTTACTATATGTGTAATTTTTTTCTTTGAAATTTTATAAGCTTCATGGGTCTTGCTTGATAGATCTCGACGAGGAGATTTCAAAAATAGTAATTTTGCGAAAAACGGATTTCTTAATCAAAAGTTACGATCATTTGAAAATTAAAAAAAAAAGTTCTACCACTTATGTAAATTCCCCTAAGATATTACGGATGGTTGGTTTTAAAAGGGTATAATTGTAAAAAAAGTTCTAAAAAATTAGGACTATGACCTATATGTAGGGAAAAATATGGTGGAATTAGAATGAGTAAAGAAATGTCTAATAGGACCTATATGCGAAGCCCCCTTAAAAAACAACAACCTAAAAAAAGAAAAAAAAAGGGATCTAAACTCAATATTGGCAAGGTAAACAATATTAAAATAATGAAATGGTTTGATGAAGGAGGTTGTCATGGTGGGTTTGGTTAGAGAGAGTGGATATGTTCAAAAGAGGAGTTGAAATTAGGGGTGGCAATTTAGAAACGACACGAAATTTATTCGAAATTGACACGATATGTTGTGTTCGTGTCATGTTTTTTTACACGAAGTCGTGTCGTGTCGTGTCGTGTTCGTGTCTGAATTATGAGTCGTGTCGTGTTGTTTTGTATTCGTGTTGTATTATTTTTTATTCGGGTCGTATTCGTGTCAACTAAAAAAATATGAATTCGTATTGTGTCGTGTTTATGTCCGAAAAAACCTTGTCATGTCGTGTCGGCCCGAAACACAACTCGTTGCCCGAATTGCCACCCCTAGTTGAAATGTATTTGTTCTATTGTTGACTAAAACCCCTCTTATGCACGTGTCTTCATTTTAAAAGCAAACCCGTTCCTTCACCCACTATTTACATCCGTTCGAGAACGTCTCTCTCTCTCTCTCTCTCTCTATATATATATATATATATATATATATATATACACCCAGAAAAGAGAAAGAGAGACTTATAATTTAACCGATAATTTCTACACTCACCGTCAAGTGACACATGTCCGATCCGCACTCTTAAAATGCGGATTGGTCTGCACAAGAGCATTATTATATATAATGCTCTTATGCGGACTTTTTCGCATTTTAACAGTGCGGACCGGTTATGTGTCGCCTGACGGTGCGTCCAGAAATTATCAGTTAAATTATAGGCACACTCTCTCTTTTTTCTGGGATCACTATCAGGTGACACATGTCCGATCCGCACTCTTAAAATGCGGACTGGTTGGCACAAGAGCAGCACTATATATATATATATTGAGAGTCTCATGTACATACCAAACGGTACATACCAACGGTGCCTGCCAATTTTTTTAAATAGTAAAAAATTATTTTTCGGTTGAATTTTTTTATATGATGTTTAGACATTTCAATAAACCGATATAAAAAAATCAACTCAAAATAATGTTTTTGCTATTTTAAAAAAATCGGTCAAACGTTAGCAGCTTTTAAAGAACTTTAAAAGCTGCAAAAATTTGACAGAATTTGACAGATTTTCTTAAAATAAAAAAAAAAATAAAAAAATTTGTCTTGATTTTTTTTATATGGCTCCCCCCGAAATATTTAAATACCACATAAAAAATTCAATTCAAAATTATTTATAAAATGAGTTCGCATCAGCATTATGTACCTTGGTATGTACAGAAGCCTCTCTCTCTCTCTCTCTCTCTCTCTCTCTCTCTCTCTCTCTATATATATATATATATATATATATATATATATATATATATACGCACAAAAGCTATAGGCAAAATTCCAAATTTTGATTTAGTTCCCTGCTAAATGGGGCAACTGAGATTGAAGCAAGGCCTCATAAATTCATAATGATCTTAGACTTTGATATTAATAAGTGGCTTATGTCGATCTCATTCCACATTTGATTTAGGCGGCACCGATGCTACGTAATAATGTTAGGAAACCATTAATGTTAAAAGTTGGATAATTGACTCGAAAATCTGAAAACACATTTCCACGAAAATAAATAGGGGAGGAATGAATCAACTAAGTGTCGGGACGGAACACGTGTACGGTAATCCTGGTTGGACAGCATGAATATGATTGAGCAACCATGTACATTATTACGTATGTATATATCACATCTTCATATTCATGTCAAGTAATTTTCAGAAGAAGAGGGGTAGTTTGGTAAACTGAAGGTGTTCTCTTTATAAAAGAAGAAACGGTTGAAGCGTAGTCTCTTCTCTATATACACTTTGAGTGGGTTGGGTTGGGTACCTCCGTAAACAGATATCTTCTCTAGCTTCCCTTGTAGCCAAGAGACATATAGGTATGTTATTTTCTCTTGTCTTGTCTTGTTTATTTTTAAGGTAGTAATAGTATAGCCGTACAGGGATGTTAAAAATTCCAACCTTGGTATTATCAAGTGTTTGTGTGTTTATAGAATTGAGCTTAGGTACATTTTGGTATAACCAGAAACCAACCTCTCATAATAAAATGTTATTATCAAGTGTCATTCATGTATTTATCGTCCTCCTTTTTTGTGGTGGTCCGCGTAGGTATGCTAAAATTCTACTTTCTTCGACTGTTTGTCTTGTCTGTTTATACTATTTAGAGTTATTTTAAATTCAACCCTCCGTTTGTTTATAACCGGTTGACCCAAAAGGTAGCGAAAGAGTGTCTTCATACATAAATGGAGTAAATACCAAGTTATTTTAAACCAAGGGAGTTTGGATTCAAAAAAAGTCCTTATTATAGTTAGTTTTGTTCTCAAGAGAAGAGAGATTAGAATTCTGTTATTATGAATATTTGTATTTTTTCAAGCCTTGAAGAGAAGGAGGTATAGATGTAATTAAGGCTCCTATTTTTGATAATTCCAGCAAACGATGGATAAACCAAACTCAACTTCGGGAATAATGAGGACAAAATCCGACCAACTTGTTGAGTTAGCTACGAGCGCCGGATTGCCGCCAGAGAGTGGCGGGAGGAGATCCAGCAGGCGAATGACGGGGGCGTCACCGGGGAGTGGCGGTAGCAAAAACACCCATATTAGGAAGTCGAGGAGTGCTCAGATGAAGTTTGAGGTGGATGAAGTTAACAGCGGCGCGGCTCTGAGCCGAGCTTCTAGCGCCAGCTTGGGACTGTCGTTCTCGTTCACCGGTTTCACTATGCCTCCTGATGAGATTGGTGACACAATGCCGTTTAGTGATGATGATATTCGTAAGTGTTGTTATTCTTACTCATTCATTCATTTTCAACTATCTTAATAAATCCATCCATCCATCCCTTTACATTCATTCATCTTATAGCTTTTTATGTCTCCGACCCATGCCAAACTCTACAAAACAAAAACAAAAACAAAAACAAAAAATATATCGACACGACACTACTTGCCACTCCCATCATTTTTTTAGGACTCAAAACTAACGTACAAAATTATAATATTTACACTTGACTAAAATATATATTTTTGAGCTCTTTGTCGAATGATCCATTACTTTTTAAGAAACCCAATATTATTAAATGCTATTACAGACTATCTATATATTTTAATATAAAATTTCAGTTTTCAGTTTTTATGGAAAACTAATCTTTTTAATATCATCAATTATTAAAACCTTGTTGGGAAAGATTAACTGATTCATTTTCAGAAAGGTTTCCCAAACTTCTTGTCAGACATCGGATCTTTCTCTTTTTGTAATGAATAATTCTCTCATTCAAAGAACAAGGAGCTTGTTTATAAAATGTTTCTCCTTCACTTAATACATTATATTCAAGAATCAGTGTGGCACAAAATATGTGAGAGTTTATAAAATAATACCAAATCCTAGAGAGAGATTGAGTTTTGGTCAATTAAATCTTGGGGTAAAACAAAGCAAGTTGTGAGTTCTGTAATTATCTTAGTGGTCGGTCATACCACTAACTTTAATGATAGAAGGGTGCATTTGCTTGTCATAAAAGTTTTTCTAATGAAAATATTTTATTTTAATTTTGTGGTGTTTGATTGTAAATATAATTTTATAAAAAATAATGGACATAATTATGAAAAAAGGCATCCTATTTTTCTCAATTTTAATGAAAAAAATGTTTCACCCACCACCAAACAATTAACTTTTTTGAAAAAATCAAAAACTAAGACAAACCACTCGTATATTATTCTACTTTTTTTCTAACTTATCGTTGAAACAAATTAAGTTTCAATCACTTTCTAAATCCGAGATCAAACGCACATGAAGATTACAAATGTTTAAAGTAATCCTCTCTCTTTCTGTTAAATTAATAATAGGAAAAATTACAGTAACTCATCCTAAACTATTGATGTCTATTTAACAAATTGTAAAAAAAATTATGCACGATAACATAATTTTTTTTAATTATTTTTTTATTGGATGGGTTGCAAGACATCTATGGTTGAGATGGATTTATTTCAATTTTCTCTTATCAATTGGTACCATGCAATCATTGCCCCATTGGTAGCATTTTTGTCGACAAGAAACATTCAAAGAGTTTCAATTGACCAAAGTTGCCCTTGCATAGATAAGTTTCTTAGGCCATGTCATGTGTACTCCACAAGTATGAGGGTGTTTTGGTCTTGTACTTTTAAGATCCAGTTGCTTCATATATAACCAAAACAATCACAGGCAGCATGTAAGAAAGCTTCGAGGAAATGGTTTTAAATGAGAGAGAGAAAAGGGTGTTTCTGATTACAACTTATGCATGCCTCAACAGAAAACTACTAGTCTAGGGCTAAAACTTTAAAGCAAAAGGCCAACAACTTGTGAACATAAAAAGATAGGGAAAATGAGAAGCTGGTGAAGAGTGGGACCTTCTGTTCTCCAAAAAGTTAGGCTTCGGCTTCTCTCGAAACAAATGGGAACCAGAAGATATTGAAGGATAACTACTTTTTATTTACCGTTTCATAGTGTCCTTGCGATTCTTACACTTTTGGTTATGAAAATTTAATTTTTATGAAAGAAACATTTTTCTCCTTACTCTCTGGATAATTGAATTTTAAAAGTAAGAGAATATCATATCAAACCACTTGCCTCTTTTTTCTCAGTTATTAAAATTTCAAACCGATGCAGTTTATAGAGAGAATGTGTGTACCAAATTAAAAGCTGACTTTAGTTCTATTCTAGTCTGGGTAGCAAATGGTAGTAACTAATTGGCTCCGTGGTTTTGAGATGGTGACAAGAAGCCTGAGTTCAATATGGCAAGATTGATGTCTTCTTTGTGGGTCCCAATCCACCATCAATTTAGGCAAGATTAGAGATTTTGATAACAAAGATTCCAATCAAGGCGTTTGTGGGCTTTCCTTTCTATTCTCAACTGTATTATATGGCTATCAGAAAGTGAAGGCTCAAATATCTCACCTGCATCAAAATTCACTAGCCTTCCATATGTTCCCACCCAACTGGCTTAAGCCCATCGAATGATAAATAGTTTCATTAATTTGCATTTTAAGACTTTGCAACCTTTTTGTCAATGTCATCTTCAATGGCCAAACTCACATTATTCGGTGACAAAAAATGTACCAAAGTTAAAAAAAAAAAAAAAAAATATATATATATAGGGGTGGTAAACGGACGGATACGGATCGGATACCAAGTTTTTCATATCCGTATCCGCTATCTGAATGTACTATCCGTATCCGTATCCGCCCGGATAGTTAAAACAACTATCCATATTCGTATCCGCTCGGATTCGGATAATATCCGTATCCGTTTACATTATTTAGCCATCGCAAAAAATAACAATTAAAATATCCAATCCAAATAAATATGTAACAAAATTACTACCTCCTAAAATCAACAATTATGGATTCCATAATAATAGTATCATTCCATAATGATAATATGGCTTAAAGTCATCCATACTTTACAACGATATACGCTTAAAGCCATCAAAAAAAAAAAATAACAGTCGCATTCCATGACAATAGAAATAAATATGCACTTTTTAGATTAATCAAATTTATTGAGAATGATAACCTCATTGACCTTTTGTCTTCAAAACATACTGATATTTTTATTTTAATAAGTATACATTTTTTATTTTGTATATAATATACATGTTGTTAATTTTAGTTCTCATTACAATCAAAACCATCTCTTTACTTTTATGTTTCTCTCTTACATTCTTTTTTGTTTCTCTCTTACATTTATTTATAATTAAGGAAATTAACGAACAACCACATGAGAGTTTCTTTTCTCTTATTTTGTACGAAGGAGAAATGAAACGAAGTTAGTTTTTTTCTAGTGGAGTATATATTCTTTAGGCGGTGTATGTTGTGTGATAAGGTGTATTGTAACTAGCCCCAGCAATATGGGTTCTTAAGGATGAAACCGCCCATAATTCATCCAAAATAATGTGTTCGGGGCCCATTAATTGTGTTTGTGGGTCAAAATGGTTTGAACGATCCAATGAGACGGTTTGTTGGCGGGTCATTAGCGGGTCAAAATGGTTTTGGACCCTCACAAAAATAAAACTCAAATTACTAAAAAGTTTAAAGATTTTTTTTATTCAAGTATTTACTTGTATATTTTTTTTCAAAATTATTATACCATATTTATTTGTATATGGTATAATAATTATTTTTTCAAAAAAAATGTGGGTCAACCCGACCCGATCCGGTTTAACCCGACCCGACCCAAATTTAACCCGCCCAAACCCGCACACATTATTATGTCCAACCCGCTTTTGACCCGCCCAAATTTATCCATATCCATTTTTGACCCGTCCATAACCGCCCATTTGCCACTACTAATTGTAACTTTAGTGTAACTCCATGATAATATACCAAATTAAATAATAATATATGGCATTTTATAATATACTTAATAAAACAAAAACTTTAGGGTGTTTTTGTTTTGAGTGGAGTATGTGTTTATTTTGTTTTGGGAATAAACGATTAAGATTTGTTTTAATATTATTTTATTAGTAATATTAATATTATTAGTAACATTTTAAACATATGTTTGACGGATACGGATATCCGGTAAACGGATATCCGATAAAATGGATACTCCGCATCGGATATGGATTATCCGTGTCGGATACTAGTACTATCCGTATCCATATCCGTATCCGTTTTCTCGAATATTTTTAAAGAGTATCCATATTCATATCCGTTTCCATATTTTCGGATAAATATCCGCAAATTCGGATTCGGATATTGGACGGATGCGAATTTTCGAATATCCGTTTACAGCCCTATATATATATAATGCTCTTGTGCGGATCAGTCCGCATTTTAAGAATGCAGATTGGACATGTGTCACCTGACGGTTAACCTAAAAATTATCGATTAAATTATAGGGATACTCTCTCTCTTCTCCGAGCGCACCGTCAGGCAGGGACGGAGCCGGTATATTGCTAGGTGGGGCAAGTGCCCCAGTCAGAAACTTAAAAAAAAAATTGTGAGTTTGAAAGAAAATATAATTTCAAGGTTGGGACAATCTATTTCCTGTTAGAATAAAAAGGAAGTGCGTGTCTTTTCTGTATAGGAATGATTATATTTACCCTTTTGGAACAATTATTACACCTCATCTTGAAGTTTAGTCTCCAGTGATTGACTGATTTTTTATATATCTAAGAAGTTTGTTGCATTGATGCGTGAATATATAATAATTTTTTAAATAGAGAATTAAGGTAAAGGTAATGTTCCTTTCTATATTTAGATTTTTAGGGTGATGCTTTTTAAGTTTATAAATCTAGTCCCTCTGGTACAATAGCATTTATAAATCTAGTCCCTCTGGTACAATAGCATTTATTTTTTAAGTTCGTGCCAGTGGCACTATTTTTCACCATTTTTCATGAAATTTTTAGTGCATGGACTAAATTTATAAAATTATATGGAGTGTCCTATTTTTATACACTTTGACCATTATAAGGACATTTTCCCAAAACCTCCTTTTTTAAATTGGACAATATTAGTTTGTTTAGTAACAATAGGTGAGAAATAATATATATTAAGGTATTTTTTTGTTTTATTTGAGTTATAATTTAAAAATGCAAATTTTCAATTGAATATTTGTAACAAAAATATAAAAATAATGCTCAAAAAATTCGTCTCGGGGCCTCCCGTCCCCCCGAACCCCGGCATTATTTGATGCTTTCTAAAATTATGCCCCACTCAAGATAAATTCTTGGCTACGCCACTGCCGCCAGGTGACACATGTTCGGTCCATACTCCTAAAATGCGAACTAATTTGCACAAGAACAGTACTGTATATATATATATATATATATATATATATATATATATATATATATATATATATATATATCCACTAAAAAATTAAATTTGCAAATCAGAGAGGTATTGGGAAGATAAAAAAAAAATGAGCACCTTACTGCATGGTTCTTGTTGACATTTGTATATGTAAGCAAACTGCTTGCAATATTGAACACTAACATAAGCTTATTAAAAAGAACCTACATATGCTCCTTGCAGCTGAGGATCTTGAAGCTGGCACACGTAAAAGGGTGATTCAAACAGAGCCCACTTTGCCAATTTATCTCAAGGTAAACATACCAGCCCTGCTTACGATCATGTGTGTTCCATTTTTAATTTTACCCTATGTTAAAATGTATATATATATGACCCGGTGTCATAGCCATGTTCCTCCCTCAATGCGCAAGAATTAATGTGGTACTATCTATTTGGATTGGGCAGGCAAGGGATATGATGGAGGTGTTTATGTAAGAGATCAACGCGACCCAATTGAACATGGTTATCATGTCAGGTTCAGTCTTGTACATAATCTCATCTGATATGGCATTTATGTACAAGACTATCCTTCTACCAACAATAATATCTTACTTAGAAAAATTCACCAACAATAAGAAAGTAGACACAAAATTTACATGGTTTCACAACTCATTTACGTTCATGGATGCTAAGCGATCTACCAAAGTTGTGGGATGTAAAAATAAATCGGTTTTTGTGTGTGTGTGTTGTGTGGGGGGAGGTATGTATATTTGTATAATCAAAAGTTAAGGAATCTTAAGTATTTGGTCCCATTGTTTAATATTTATTTGTAACCACTCCGGTGTCTTAATTTTTTTAGTTGTTAGTCCTATTATAATCACTCTAGGACAAGTGTCATTCTCTGCACAAAGAAAGATGGAAAGTTACAGGGTAGTTACGAACATTTTTCGATAGTTATGGGACTTAATATCATGTTAAAAATACATGGGATGGGAGCGTAACAAATTTCAGAAGATGGAACTAAAGTCAAGAAAACTAAAAAGTTATGGGTCATGATAACATCTGCACTAAGGGCACACACTAAGAACCAAAAAATAGTAGAGACATAATTCTAACATGCATTTATTATGGCACAAATACTCATATAGAGCGCTCATACTTACTATTTTGAGGTTCAAAATATATGCCTAACGGGCACGTGTTATTATTTTCCAAAGGTTAATATTTTATTGTCATTTATGATTAAACTTACCATTCTTAGGTGTATATACATACAAAGAACATTTATAATGATATAATTTAGGGTGTGGAAGCGTAAAAAGATGAAGTTATCTACAAACAATTACACTACACAACAACAACAACAACAACAACAACAACAACAACAATAACAACAACTAAACTAAAGAAATGAAATGAGTTTCCTTCTCTCTATTCTCAATTCTCAATATTCAAGATTGATTACAAATGATGTCATACATGGTATTTATAGTTGTGTAGGGAAGGTTCTAAAGCCAATCTAAAAATATTTACAAGTGGGCCCACTTGTATAAGTGGGTATAACTAACTAACCAATTAGATGTGCTCCCACTTGTTAGATGCTTCTAGAATGTTCTAGAACTAACAAGTTCCTATACATCACTAAAATACAAAATAACTAACAAGTACAAAGTAACAAAAATACAAAAATACAACTGACTAATTTGTCCCTTCTTATTTCCATCATTCTCCCCTACTTGAGAGAGCTCGTCTCGAGCGAATAAAGTGTGTGCTTGGGCATCATCTGCGGGTTCCCTTACTTGAGAGGGAAGTCGTCCTTTGAAGTGTCCCGCATAACGACTCAGAAAATATCCTTGAAGAGAAACCACAAATTTACGCCATGGTCAATGAATAGGAATGTGGCCTCTAATCCGTCCAAATAAAAAGCTAGCATAAGATCGACGCGGAGAGAGCCATTGATGCCAAATTTAATCCAAATTCCTCGTGATGAGCCTCCGTAGCATCAAATCATGTCAATGAGCCGTGGAGCACTCCTCATAAGTAACCCAAAAAGGATCCACAAATCCCACACCTATCGCGATCACCTCACGCAACATATACTCATCAAAGGAAACAACTATCGAACCATCATCACAAAACTCATCATCGTGTCCAAAAATTGAAAAAAAATCCGTCAAATCAAATATTTCCACTTCGCGATAGTGAGTGAGAGTCTCCCAACCATCTTCAACAAATAAATCAAAAAAATCACATAGAAAGTACCCATCATCTTCTACCCCAAAGATAGGAATGAAGTCCATAATCTCAAATGCCGCAAAATCCCTATATCGAGTATGAGTGATCCACCCATCCTCCTCGAATATGGGAATAAAGTCACAAGGAAGGAACACGTAGTCACTATCTAGCATCGTTGGGGTTTCAAGATCCTCGTAAAGCATAATCGAAGATATAGTATCACCGGTGTGCGCGGGAATGACATTGGATGTAATAGGAGGTACACCGGTAGACAAGTACTCGAAATATGGGACCAAATGTCTCGCTCGTCCACGTACCCATTGTTCACGTTCCATCTCCATCTCAAGATACTCGGCTCGACACCTATTTAGGTGTTGACGATTCGTTTCATACTCTCCGATGGAGTAAGCACTATACGCGAATGTGTGAAGCTTTTGAGATAGGTATGAATCCGTTGCGGCCCAAAAATCTAGAAGACTTTGGAGTTTCTTAATTATGGCACAACTTATTTTGTCAAAATCGGCACATGAATTTATATCGAGCCCGTATTTGGTACCATCCCACAATAATTTGGAAGAAAGATATTCTTCGGGTGGTGGAGGGATTAAATCGTAGGGTCTTGATAGATTTGGGACTTATTTGTAATTTTTAGAAAATTCAAGGGCTGAATTGTAATTTTCAGAAATTGGTAGGGGATTAATGTGTTGAAGAGGTACGGGTGGTAGGAAAGTTTGATTAGGGTTTGTGATGTGGTGGGAGATTGTCGGGGTTGAATATGAATGTCTATTAGAGTTAGGGTTTTTAGATGGAGCGAGGTTTAGGGTTTCTTGAGGATGGGGAAATTAGGGTTTGGGGTTTGTGGGGGAATGATTTTGAGGTAGTTCCGGTTGTATTTCGGGTGGATCGGGGGCTAAAAAATTTGGTTATTGGTCATGGCCAATACAATCTTGAAAATTCGGGTAGGAAAAAGAGATTTGGGTATGATATAAATGGTCAGCGGGATTAACAAGGGTGGGTAATGGTCGGTCGGAGGAAAAATAGGTGGGTCGGCCTCTATTTGTGCAGGTGTTTATCCTAGGGTGGATTCAGGCCTTATTTTGGGCAGATCTGGCCACTGGGATTGGTCGACGGGGGAGTAGAGGGGTGTTGGGGCTATTTCGAGGCTTAGGAGGGGCTGGAAATGGAGACCCGGCGCCGAAAATGGGTCTAGAGGCCTGGCCAGTGGTCGGCAACATTAGAGGAGGGGGTGAGGGCTGCTGGGGTTGCCGGAGTACGGTCAATGAGGGTAGGAATAGGGCAGGGGTTTCTAGGGTTTCGATGGTGGGACTTATTGTACGTAGAATGAAGTCAGAGTGGTCCCATCCCGAATCCAGCTTATATTTGATAATCATCCTCGCGCCAAGAACAAGCACGGCTCTGATACCAGTTTAATGTAATCTAGGGTGCGAAAGCGTAAAAAGAAGAAGTTATCTATGCAATAAATAACTACACAACAACAACAACTAAACTAAAGAAATGAAATCGGTTTCTTTCTCTCTCTATTCTCAATTCTCAATATTCAAGGTTGATTACAAATGATGTCATACATGGTATTTGTAGTTGTGTAAGGAAGGTTCTAGAGTCACTCTAAAAATATCTCAAGTTGGCGCACTTGCATAAGTGTGTATAACTAACTAACCAATTGGATGTTCTCCCACTTGTTAGATGCTTCTAGAATGCTTTAGAACTAACACGTGACTATACATCACTAAAATAAAAAATATCTAACAAGTACAAAGTAACAAAAATACAAAAATACAATTGACTAATTTTTCCTTTCTTTTATCCATCATTAATGATGTGAATGAAGAATTAGGGGTTCTTTTTAGTTTTTTTAGTATTTTATTGTATTTTTGTTATTTTTTAGTCTTTCTTTTAATTTTTAGTAATTCATTGTTTTTTCCTTTTTTGTTAGTATTTAGAAGAAGAAATGTTAATTGGCACTTAAGGGCATAATTGTAATTAGATACTTAGCTTAGAGGCCAAGCAACCTCCTTTCTATAAATAGCCTTTTTTAGCCTCATTTGGGGCATTCTTCCATATTTTGAGATATTGATTAGAGAGAGTTTGAGAGAGAATCGTCTTTTCTTGCTCCCATTTGACGTCATTTATGTCAATTGGTATCATAGCCTAATTCGCTCCACCGGTTGTTGTTGTTGTTGTTGTTGTTGTTGTTGTTGTTGTTATTGTTATTATTGTTGTAAAAAAATAAAAACTCGTAAACAACGTCAATGTGGATCCAAGAAAAGATGAGCATCTCCGCGACATGGAAGCCTTCAAACAATTGAAGGCCCAAATGGATGAGCTCAATGCACGAAACTCACCACCACCTAAATTCCCAGCCACCTCCATTAACCCTAACCCTAGCCTCCCAAACCCTTCTAGCTACGCTTCTGCAACCCCTTTCACACCACCACCCCAAGAAAATAAAAACCCTAATCCTATTTCAACCACCACCACCTCAAGAACAACCACAACCACCTTTTACCGCCCCTTCCCCACCCAAGCAAGGGCAGAATCCTTGCCCAACCCCACTAGACCTGTCGACAAACCCCTCTGATCAAATTCAGCCACCACCTCTGTCCACTGACCGAACAGCCCTCACCCCTCCCCAGACGGATCGCGCCTACCCAAACAACCATCACTCAACCCCGATCATCTCTTCCGACCCACAATGACAGAGATTCGATGTCGCCTACCCTCTAGCTTGCCAAAGGCCATTCCCAGTTCCCCAAGCATCACCTACGCAACGCTGACAGCCACCGACGCACCAATCGCCCCAAACCAAGGCTCGAGGCAGCTAATTTGCCATAACGAAGGTCCTTTGGCATTACCAGACCCTCCGACATGTGTTCGCTCCTCATCAACAATTTCAACCATTTTCCGGCAAAAAAACAGCCTGCACTACATCTGTTGGCCCTAATCTCAACAGCTGGGCAATTTTCGGCCACGATCAGCACGATTGTTACACTGAAATTCACCGGGTTCTTCGGAACCTTTCAAGAACACTTGCAAGAACTAGGATTTGGTTCAAAAACCTTGATTTTTGACCCCGGGGTAGATCTTTTTGAAGATTTATACGCGTGGCATGAGGAAGAAGATGACGATTGGTGCAAAAATGAAAGAATTTTCCTCAACTATTCAGAAATTACATTTTGACCCCTCAAGTTTTGCCTCTTTCGCAATTTTGGGTTTTTACATTCGACCTCAATCTTAACGTTCCAGGAAGAACTTTTTCGAAGGCGAAGAGAATGATGTGAATGAAGAATTAAGGGTTATTTTTAGTCTTTTTAGGGTTTTTATTGTATTTTTGTTATTTTTTAGTCTTTCTTTTATTTTTAGTATTTCATTATATTTTCCTGTTTTTGTTAGCATTTAGAAGAATGAAGGTTAATTGGCACTTTACGGGCATAATTGTAATTAGATACTTAGCTTAGAGGCCAAACAACATCCTTCCTATAAATACCATTTTGTAGCCTCACTTGAGGCATTCTTTCATATTTTGATATATTGATTAGAGAGAGTTTGATATAGAATTAATTTTTCTTGCTCCCATTTGACGTCATTTACATCATATACCTATATTTTTTCAGAAAATTTCTTGTATTACAAAAAATATTTGACTTTAAAAAATGGTTACTGTTTAGACTCCCCACCCAAAGACGCCCAAAGGTCAAAATTCTGGTGGTGGTATGTGTTTCTCTTATTAATCAAATTCGTAAGTACAATGTAGCAGAGCTTACTCCAAGAATGCGTTTTTCACATATTCATAGGTTTAGAGCTACAATTCTTTAAAGTAGGGAATTCCTTTAACAGTTTAAATATATCACTTATCTACCAATCCTTTTTTTATAATAGCTAACCCAATCATAAGAAAAGTTAGCTGTTTAAGCTATCCAGTGATATGAGCTCTCCAGTTCTGGCAAATTGGGCTCAAAATGTACCCATAACTAAAGATTTGTTATCGTCACAGGTGACAGGTCAAACGACTTGTACGAGGGGAGAGGTTTCCTCAAAACCCAAGAGTACTTAAGACTTGCTAAGTTGTTATTAAATTGATCACAAGTGATGGGTCATACGATCGGATTTCGCGAATTTACAAACAATTGACTCGACTCCGTATTATATTAATGGGTCGTGTCTCAAATTACCACTACCAAGCATCACAAAGAATCAATGTCCTGTACCTGACACGTCACTTGGGAAGAGTAACATGAAGTTGAGTATTGGGGGTGTATTCAATATTTCCAGATAACAAGAGGAATTGAATCATCACTACGTTATATATCAGTGTCTAGAGGTTTACAAGAGTAAAGAGTAAAAAAAGAGTATTCCCAGGTTATGTCATTAGCACAATATATAGCAGTTCTCAAGGAACTTGTTGCCCATCTATTAAATGAACTTTCCTTTTTATATATTATGCAGTTCACGGATGTGACCTACAAGGTAATTCTGAGAGGAGTGACATCAACAGAAGAGAAAGACATTTTACATGGGATTAGCGGTTCCGTGAACCCCGGAGAAGTATTGGCGCTGATGGGGCCATCGGGAAGTGGGAAGACTACACTCCTGAGTCTGCTCGGAGGGAGGTTGAGAGATCCCACCCCTGGCGGTTCAATCACTTACAACGACCAGCCCTATTCAAAGTTCCTAAAGAGCAAGTACGTATATATGAACTTTAATTAATTTAGCGTACAAAATAAAACCGTATTATCTCAACATAGTACACTCACCACCCCCTACCACACTGGCAGGTGTAATATTTGAAACAATTGAGAAGTATCTATAGTTATTGCAAACAAGAGGGGAGGTTGATGTTATTTACCTAATCTGAGATATCTCAAACCATATTTAAGTACATTTGTTCAAAATAAACTAAAAGATAGATTGCTTTTAGCTTCAAGGAACAACTTCCTAATAAAGGAAAAAAACAAAGGAAATGAAATATGACTATTTGGTGTCCAGATGTGAAGGTGCCATTGCTTTACTAAGTTAAATGGAAGTTGTACACTCTTTAGCGTAAAACAAAAAAGAAAACAGTTCAACTTTTTAGTTTCTAGAATCAACAACTTGAACTCCAGATCAAGAAAAATCATCTCATTTTTAATATATTCCTGAGAATTTCATACATAAATACTATTAAAAAAAAGTGAAAACAGTGATACAATCACAGAAAGGAACACCGATTCTGAGATTTTTGTATTGAACACCATAATCATGATCCCTATCAAGAAAGAGGTTTTATATTTTTTATTTTTCATCTAAATTTCTAGTAAAATGAATATAGATGGCACATACACACGGAAAAAAAAAAGAACAGTGTTATTCTGCATTATTTTAACACAAAAACTCTGGCAGGATAGGATTCGTTACGCAAGACGATGTTCTATTTCCTCACCTTACAGTGAAAGAAACGTTAACATATGCAGCTCTCCTACGACTGCCGAATACATTAACGAAACAGGAAAAGGAAAAACGAGCCATGGATGTCATTTACGAGTTAGGCTTGGAGAGGTAAGTTGTTTAAACTATTGGTCTGATTGCAGATGCCCCCTACTGATTGCAACTAACCCCTCAAACATTGCAAAAGAAAAAAACTTAAATGTGGCTAATAGTGTAGCAAACAATGGGAATAGTTTAACGGATTTTATTTTATTTTTTTTTTGCAAAATTCATAGTTCAAGGTGATATTTGCAACAAGGGTGATAATTAAAGGGGCATATACCAAATAGTCCCTCAAATATTTTTTAATACACGTTTAGTTCAAGCGTTTTTATTTTGCACCAAAAAGTTCTTCACCATGCCCAAAAGGCTTTACCATGCCGCTGGCGCGGACCTTTAAAAATAAGAAAATAAGGGACTTTTCAGTACAAAATAAAAGGCTTAGACTAAATGTGTATTAAAAAATGTTTGAGGGACTTTTTGGTATTTGATCCATAATTAAAGGGGGTTCTCACAATTTATCCTTATATATAAGCTCAAGAAATCAATTCCATAACAAAAATCACTTGGGGAAATCAAAAGATTATTTGAACCTAGTGAGGAAGGAATAAGCAACAAGTAGAAACTATTGCTTGTCAAAAGGAGATGATCATATGAGATATAAAATGTGTGTACAGGTGCCAAGACACTATGATAGGTGGTTCCTTTGTTCGAGGGGTTTCGGGTGGAGAGAGAAAGCGCGTGTGCATCGGGAACGAGATAATAATCAACCCTTCGCTCTTGTTCCTCGATGAACCCACCTCTGGCTTGGATTCTACAACTGCCTTGAGGATCATTGAAATTTTACAAGATATAGCCGAGGTATATTACATTTTACATATCCTAACCTTGAGTTCATTTATTCAAAACCATGATTGAAAGCACTCAAATTGTCCTCTTCTTTGAAATCTTAAAATCTACTTATGATTACATGATAGAACAATAATACTATAATAACTCAAAAACTCAAAACATAAGGTCTATTACATAGAGATGGGAAAAAATATAATAAATAACGTTACATTCTCTCATGAGGATTTCCCGAGTCTATTCATTCTCTCATGAACTCTTGCTCAAACAAGATTGCTACCAAGTCTAAAATCCTATTTTCATTATAAGGAGTATCTATATACCAACTGTTATGTAAAACATAAGATATTTCAAGTATTGAGGATAATGTACTGATAAGCCCCAATATTGAGGCTAAAAATTGACTCTTCGCTCTCCCCCACCCCCACCACCACCACACGCACACCAAATATTTTGATTTGTTGGATTTTGACCCTTTTGTCCATTGGACGTACATATATTTTAACAAATGATTAAAAGAGAAACCTGCATAAACTAGAACACAATTTTTGTTCATTTGCTATGATCTAAAAGATCAAATGACAACGGGAAAAAAGGAATGAAAAAAAAAGTCAATTGAACTCTTTGGGGCACAAAGTCAAATGACCCTTAAATATAGTGACATATAATGAGAGAACCTCTACTCTATTGCGTTACTAAATTTGTTTAAACATCATGGGCAGGCTGGGAAAACAGTGATCACCACAATTCACCAGCCATCCAGCAGACTCTTCCACAAGTTTGACAAGTTAATACTACTTGGCAAAGGTAGCCTGATTTACTTTGGGAAGGCATCAGATGCAGTAGTATACTTTTCA
This sequence comes from Sambucus nigra, assembly GCA_949130495.1. Lineage (NCBI taxonomy): Eukaryota > Viridiplantae > Streptophyta > Magnoliopsida > Dipsacales > Adoxaceae > Sambucus > Sambucus nigra. The sequence goes on along the minus strand of OX422216.1, from coordinate 90,398,683 downwards.
TCCATAGGATGTTCCCCTCTCATTGCCATGAACCCAGCAGAGTTTCTCTTAGATCTCGCAAACGGAAACATAAATGACGTTTCTGTCCCTTCAGAATTGGACGACAAAGTGCAGATGGTGAACTCAGAAACAGAAACATGGAATGGGAAACCAGCTCCAGCAGTTGTGCATGAGGTGAAGAAATATTTATTTTAATTTTAGGGTAAAGTGAAAACAAAACATATTGTGAACAGTGCAATAGTTGCAAGAAACCCCTGGGCTCTTTTTAAAGCAGAACCCCACCTCCCTCCCCCCCCCCCCCCCCCCCCCCCCCAGGCGAAGAATGCATATTGTTCAAAATACCCCTATGTGTCACCAACAAACTGCAGAAGGGTGCTTTTGTAACAAAATGAGTAGTATAAGGGGAACTTTTTCAAAATAATCTAGGGGTCTCTTGCGAAAACTACATAATTCAGGGGGGGTTTCTTCTTACAATCTCCCCTTATTTTTAAGGGTAAATTACTTATTAGGCCCCTAAAGTATTGAAAAATTAGCTACCAAGCAGTGCAATATTGTTTTTGTTTTTGTTTTTTTCAACACAGTATCTTGTGGAGGCCTATGAGACACGAGTAGCTGATGAGGAGAAGAAGAAACTTATGGATCCTATACCCATTGATGACGAAATTAAGGCAAAAGTGTGTTCAAAAAAGCGAGAATGGGGAGCAAGCTGGGGCGAACAGTTCTCCATATTGTTCTGGAGAGGACTCAAAGAGCGGAGGCATGACTACTTCAGCTGGTTGAGAATTACCCAAGTCCTCGCCACCGCAGTTATATTGGGACTGTTGTGGTGGCAATCGGATGGTAACAACGTCAAAGAACTGCAAGATCAGGTATGAATCTATTTCATTGTCATAGATTTGGCTGAAATAGTGCCAAATTGCTCAGTTTCGGCACTCATCTAGCACCTATATGTTAATGAATTAACTAGACTCGGTGCGACTCCTGAGTTCCTTACTTAAATAACTGCAATACTGGCCGAGTCGATTTGTTAAGTTGTCGATACGAGTCTTAAAGAGTCCTATTATTCTTTTTCAAAAAGTAAAAAACTGACCATCAAATAATTTATGTTTTGTAACACCCAAAACAAAAATGAAACCGATAGAGTCCAAAATTGGACGAACAAGTTTTGGCCGAAACGGTATTTTTAAACCATGTATGAAAAACTGAGATATGTTGGAGAATAGGGTATAGAATGTATAAATCTTCCAAGTGTTTAGGTCTTTTACAATAATCTTATTTCTGAGTTCCCCCAACTATGCAATACCTTTTATTAACACATCCATCAATAAATAACTCAACTAACAGCCTTCACCTTCTGTAATACATCACTTCAGAGCATTTGACCAGCACTAGATCATTCTCTTTGATCATCTGCAACATAATTTTACAAGTTGACCCCCCTCAATAAAATTTATCTACAATCTAACCCTCTGTTCACCAATTCATGGCCTAGTTATGCTTCTACAAAAAAAGTACAGGAAGGTCTGATCCTAGAAATTGCATTGCAGGCAGGGCTGCTGTTCTTCATTGCCGTCTTCTGGGGATTTTTCCCGGTTTTCACAGCAATCTTCACATTTCCTCAAGAAAGGGCTATGCTGAATAAGGAACGAGCAGCCGATATGTACAGACTAAGTGCATATTTTGTGGCTCGGACGACAAGTGACCTTCCGCTCGATCTTTTACTGCCATTACTCTTCCTCCTCGTTGTCTATTTCATGGCAGGCTTGAGACACAGTGCCGATTCATTTTTCCTAACCATGCTCACAGTTTTCCTCTCCATTGTTGCAGCTCAGGTATGGGTTTTGCGCATCTATCACATGGTTCAAAGTAGGGGTAGACATGGGTAGACATTGTTTCACAGGCCCGTCTTGGGCCTAATCTTATGCTCCCAAAACCATATTAAATTCCTTACCCACCTAATGCATAAATTGTCATTATTGTTCAATCATGATCTTAACAACTAAATTCATCTTATATATCCTAGTTATCTGTTGCGCAAGTGAGATATAAAGACTGGTAATCAAGTAAATACAACATATGTTTAGAACGTGGGTTTTTAGCTTTAAGTTCGAATATTTTTAACCTAAATTTATGCTTTATGTTTCGTATTATAAATATAACTACAAATATAGTATTAACTATTGATATATTTTACAATATTTGGGACTCAGGCCGGATACCGCCTTTTCGGTTGACTTGTTTTTGTACCCTCCAATCCAAACCCAACTCGGCTTGCCTCGCCGAATTTGATACCGAAACGGTCAAAATATCGACGAGTCATCAAGTCTTATTGTTTTATTCAATTTTTTATATTCTAAATAATGTATCATTTGGTCTCAGATCAAAACTGATAATCAAACACAGGACTGCCAATTCTTAGGCTGAAACCCTATAATTGAACCATAATCTATTGTATCATTGTGGTAAAATAAAAAAATATTCCTATTGCGCTTTATAACAAGTACGGTTGCAAATTGCAGGGACTTGGATTAGCTATTGGGGCTACACTGATGGACTTAAAGAGGGCGACTACTCTGGCCTCTGTAACTGTAATGACCTTCATGCTGGCCGGTGGGTACTTTGTGAAGGTGAGAATGTCATATACTTGATATTCAGAATTTGCATATCCTTATTTCAAAAATGTAAATTTAACTTGGGTCATATGATTGAATAACTAATACGAGAAAAGGTAAAAAAAAAAAAACAATGAACTAAACCGTGTTTTTTTAAATCCCTTCAACTATTTCCAATACAAACACCTCCTCGAGTTCTAATACAGGGTCTATAATTTTGCAGGAAGTTCCAGTATTCATATCATGGCTCCGATATCTCTCTTTCAACTTTTACACTTACAAACTCCTTCTAAAGGTGCAGTACGAACACATTACTCACACATTCAATGGGATGAAAATAGATGGAGGTTCAAAGGAAGTATGTGCCCTGGTTGCCATGGTGTTTGGCTACCGTTTCTTGGCATACCTATCCTTGCGGAGAATGAAATTCCAACCTGGAGTTTAGATGAATGAGAATTTTCGAGAGAACACACATCCAAACAAAAACAAATAGCTTCCACTTTCTACCACTTCAAGAGCTATCTTGCGAAGTTTTTTCGAGGCATGAAGCTAGAGAACGGAAGCTAGCGGTTTAACAGTTTTTGAATTTCCAAGTGCTAAAAAATTACAGATTTATCACGTAGCAGAATGTAGCATAAAGGAGAATATAACATGTTATTCTAAACATTTATCGAAAAGACACCAAGTGAAGCTCCGTTAAAGATTTTCCTTGAACATATCTTGAACTCCTTTCACATTTTTCTTTCTTTGGGTCCATCCAATATGTATCAAGTAATTAATCCCCATGCTGTATGCATTATATCAACTAACTACAGTTCACCTAATTCATCTAAATCAGCGTGTGGATCAGTCTTTTAACTAGCATCATGTTGTGTGCAAAACAAATGCTCTTTTGTAATTTTTTGGGGCAAAATGCAATATAACAAGGATTGAAATGACAGCAAAAATAGCGTGCAAAATTGATTGCTCAGTTTACATGGCCTGCAAAATCTGCTATTTGCATGAACTTAAAATTGCTCAGTTTACCTCCGATAGTTGTAACGTGGTCGACAAAATCTGCGCCATTTGCTTGAATGTTTGCACCATTTGCAGGAAACCAGAAATTGCTCGGTTAACTCTCTCTTTAGGTTGTGATCAACGAAATTTCAATTTGATTTAGGCCATGTTTAAATCAATTTGTATTTCCCTTAAAAGTGGTTGGGACGGTCTTATAAACGTAATTTCGGAATAGGATGAGTTCTTTCAGGTTTGGGGAAAATATGTTTGGATTTATTGTGTTGATTTTATAATCTTCAGTATGTCTGGCTTATTTTACAATTTTTTCTTTATATATTTTCTGTAATAATATTCTGGAATAGCTTACTCAGAACAAGATGCAAGGCAAACTTGAACCAAAACATGACACCTTGCATGAAAGCCACTTAAAATATTGGTGATGATATCCGAAGTTTATTTAATTTATAGATGGGTTTAAAGATTCAAGGCCAATAGTATAACAAATTTTTTTCTGGTGATGAATTGAGACCCTGTTTCGAATTCACATATAATACCGAAAGTTGTCATATTGAATCTTGGATCCGAATATTGCAGAGATCATTCTGCAATATTCGCTCACATAATTTATAATTACAACCAAAAATCTTCAATAATTTACAACAAACATTCAAAAAGCTAAAAATTTAACTTGAAAATTCCCGTGTTGAAAATGTACCTTATTGGATTCAACATATAATATTAAAAGTATATATGTGTCTCAATGTGTTGTTGATCTTTGATGTCAGATGCAAGCTCCAGCCAAACGATCATCATGTTTCTTATATATATATATATATATATATACTGCAGAACTTCTCATGCTAGTGTCCGTAACCAACCTAGAACTCGAAGCAAAGCAGCATCCAATATTGGTGATTTCTCTACAAGCCCTGCGGAGGAAAAAAAACTCTAGTTGAATACAAACATAAATAACCAGCTGATTAAATTTTGGGTTACTTTGAATTTATCCCACACTTTTAGGGATGATTATTAATAACGCCCCCAAAAGTGATAAGTCTCATAAAATGTCAAAAAAAGACCTCACACAGTGACATCTGTGAGCTTTAAACTTGTGGCGGTGTAAGTCAATTAATTTTTTTTTTTTTTTTTTTTTGGGGGGGGTGGGGGGGGGGGGGGGGGTGGGGGGGGGGGGTGGGGGAGGGGTGTAATGCAAGTAGGGGTCAAACTCAACATAATCGTTAATTTATTTTACCAAAAAGATAAGCTTTAATTTATTTGTCAATACTGCAATTAGTAGCGTGTCTGTTTAAACAGGTTGATCAGAATAGAAAGATTGACAAGTTGAGTTCTTTGAAGTACCATCAGATTTGTCTCTATAAATATGAAGTTCCATAAATTGTGATGCAAGTTCACATTTCAATGAAGTTTTTAAGTTTTAAAATGAGTGGGGTTTTATTAGAAAATCAGTGAGTCTTTTCAGTAAATGCTTGAAGCACACTGAAATTGATGAAGTCCTATAAACCCAAACCAACCCTTGTACGTATATATATAGTAAAAAAAAATAAAAAGCGAAGCTTACCAATGTCAGCAGATACTCGATGAGCACACATTACTCCTGAAAAGGCTACAGCAATAACACCTTGTCCTGGAAAACAACTATCCCCCACACAGTAGAGACCATCTACAGCCTGCAAGCTCCATTACAATATGGTCTACTTCACTCATTGTCCTATAAATTATTAAGGCTCTGTTTGGTTTGGGATGATTTTCATCTGGTTGAAAACTAAAATGGTGAAAATATGTTCACTTGTAGTGAGAAAGTTTATTCACTATTTTCGTTATAAATCACATAATTATGGTGTGCATACTTATTTACAATTCCATATGAACTAAAAGTCTATCAGTATGATGTAATTTGACTGAGTAGTTATTACTAAAACATTAGTATGATATAATTTCACTTACAGTTGTGTTGAATGGCATTCCCAATAAGCCCTTTGGAGTTCTGCGCGGCACTGGGCCATATGTTCCGCTATCACGAGCCAGGTACCGCCTGTGTGTCTTTGGTGTGCCCACCTGCCATGATGAAAGTTACTAGGAAATTTAGAAACAAAATTACTAAATCTGAAATGATGGACAAGGCCTACGCAAACTATTTTCATTCACTAATGATGGTGATAAGAGTGTTGTGCCTTGTTTTGGATTTCTCTCATTTATGACGGGTCAGTATTACAAAAAACATCAATGTGACTAACATGTTAAGCTGGCCAAATCTTAAATTTTTGGGCAGCCAAAAGTGTGTTGCAAAACTATTGATGTCATACTTTTGCACCTAAAGATAGAAGATCATCAATATGGTCTCCCCACCTTTCCTAATAAAAATCCGCAGATAATATGAATATTTTTGGCTCATACATTTGATGGTGTCTAAGTACTGATCTCATAAAATTACCTACTATTATCATTAACAATATCGCTTGGTACACAGTCGCTCTGGTATGATGTATGAGTATGGGGTATGGGTTACGCTGTTTTGGTTCGTACGCAGTGCAGTGAATAAACTTATTTGATATCCATTTTAGCTCATGGGGCACTTTAGGAACTCTTGTTTGAGTTTATATTGGTACTTTTAATTATATTTTGAAGTATACAAACACACCACAATAAAGTTTCTTAAAAATATATATTGTATATCAATGAGAATATTGAAACAATTCCCTTATGTTTCTTTTTTTGTCAAGTGCTGTATTTTTTTATTGCTTTTTCCCTTGTTGGAATTCAAAAACTTCCCTCCTTTAGGAATTATTTCCCCCACATGCCTTTGCCCTTTTTCCCCAAAGAAAAAAGAAGAATCTTCCGAGCACAAAAGGTAGTCCACTTTTTTCTCCTCCAAAACCTTTCTTAGTGGCAGTCCACGAGCAAGGAATGCCATGGGGAAGCCACTGGTCCAGGAATGAGGTAAAGTTGCATTGTTACCGGTCGTAGTTAAAAAATTGGATTAATGTCAACACGATCACTCTACAACATATCTTTACCAAAAAAGTCCACCTAAAACCCACAATATTGGATCGACTTGGAAAATCTTACACATTCTCTTTCTCCTTCAAGTGCCTCTAGAGAGGACCACGTGTAGGAGAATGAGATTTTCCAAATCAATCATATATTGTCGACGATTCGGGAAATCTTTGCATATTGTGAATCGATTTGGAAAACCTTTCTTGAAGTGTTTTATTTAAATGTGGTAGAAATTGATCGTTTTAACATTTCTATAGAAAAATAAACTAAAATAAAATAAAACTAAATAAAAAAGAAACTGAGGGCTAAGGTTGGAGATGTCAATTTCGGAGTCCGAATGCGAAGCCACAATATTTAGGATCGTGCCATCCAGATCATTGTTTGCAAAGTTACCAAGGCAGCATGAAGACCCCAATACCTATGATCACAACAATTCAGAGGCAACCACTCTAATTAAGTCATTTCGTCTATAAAAACTTGTTATGATAAATACAATACATGCTCAAATCCCATTAAAAAATCCATTATCACAATCTGAAGAGCGAAATTGATGTGCCAAATTGTTTTTATTCAAAAAGTAAGATACGAATACATTAGGATAGTTAAAAACTATATATACAACAATATTACAAATTGCATGTTAACATACGACCTAAGGGCACATATTAAGACCCAATAATAGTAAGTATAAGGACCCAACAATATCTTGGCAAAGAACCCGAAAAAAATCGTGTCTCCGAAAAGTTTTGAGAAGGCTGTGAATTAGTGGGCCATGAGAGAGGTCAGCCAGTCTTAAAGCTGAGTGGGTCCCTTTTTACCCCACCAAACTCATATAGTCCCTCGTTCACAAAGAGATCATCTGTTTAGCTTAAACCCTTTGTACCCTACAGCGCGGGTCCCTTTGTACCGTGTGAGTATTGTATAGCGCGCAGGACCTTTGCACCATTTGCGCACCACCGGGTAGCTAGAAATGTTTGTAGAGAGAGTCGCGCAGTTATTGCAGTTTACCCACAAATATCAGTACTACAGCCTAAATGTGGCATTGTCAGGTAAATAATAGTTTTCTCTCATTCTTATCCAGGGCCTGATCTATTCTCATTCTAATGAGACTCTCACTCCCCCTTGTCCTTCATACGTTGATCCCAATGTTACTAGATACTCTCTCCACCTAGTACCGCATGCCTTCCACTTTTGTTTTGAAGAGAAGAGAATGCTTATTCATAGAATTTTGTAAAACTTAGTCATTAAGTCTTGTGAAACTATATATAGGCCTCTCTTGCATCATACCACAAAGCAATACAACATACATTATATTCTCTTGAATGTTATGATTGATATACCCATATATACCCTCGGCTAGGCCGAGGGTGTCCTCCACCAGACGAGGGCTCATGCCCAGGACGAGTCCAATGACATCAGTACCGTTACATGAAGGATCGGCCAAGAACCCCTCAGCCAGGATCAGGCGACCCTTCAAGGGGCCGACCCCTCATCGTGGCCCAAACGACCCTTCAAGGGGCCGACCCCTCATCATGGCTCAGACGACCCTATGGGGGGGCGACAGTACGAGGCCCAAATCCATCAGGACCCAACGTCAGCATCCACTTTAGCCTCGGCCTGGCATCCTAGGCCGATGGTGACATCATCACAGCGCGTGATTTGGAAGACGCGTGGAACAGTGCGCATGGAACTCATATAGCACGTGGACTAGACCGTTATAACAATATCATCCCCTCACATGAGGGAATATTATGTCATCATTTATCACAAAGGGCCCATCCAGGTGAGGGGATTGGCTAGATCATCATTCACATGCACCATGCATGCTTGGAGGGTACACTACTCCCCCCAAGCCCTATATATACACCTACAACCCTGCAAAGGGATCGATAATTGTAACCCTAGCTAAAACTCTGCTTGTACACGCAGTAGAGAGAGAGTGAGCTTATGTGCATTGTATCCAAGGCCATTAGTGCCCATATTTAGTGGATCGCACACTCACAGTGGATGTAGGGCTAATTGGCTGAACCACTATACATCATTATCTTATTCCTCTTATACTCACCCCCTTCTACATTCTTATGCATATATATCTCTATGGCTGCCATTGTTATCATTGTTTGAGCTCTCACCTCTTATCTGGTGGTGCTGAATCATAGCATCATCAGTTTGACGCCGTCTGTGGGAACGAGAAGACATCTCTTCCTTTAAACAGCTTGACCTCATCAGGCACTCTGGTGGTGAATCAGTTCTCCCCCTTTGTGGAGTTGTTTCACCATTGAAAGAGACTCATTGAGGTTCTCAAGTTCATCAGTCTTCTGATCATTTAGCTCTTCACAGCTCAAACATATGGCACCGGAGATGCTACCACCACCACCTCCTCTACCAGATAGTGGAGTAGGACCTAGTTCCGGCCAGGCACCACCTCAGTCTAAGATGGTTGATGTGGCGGCCGCCCTGAAGTCTTTAGCAGCAAGCCAGCGAATTATGCAGGAGCAATTTACAGCTCTTAGCCAAAACATACTAAGACCTCCAGGAGTCTCACCGGAGATGATTACTCCGGCAGCGGCTCCAGGGCAGCATGAGGCCAGGGGACCACCCCAGGCACTGCGCAAAGACCTGCCACCTCCACAACGGCGGAGGGATGTTGTTGACCCCCGGCGTCTACGCCTGGGGAGGCAAGGAAACCCTTGCCCCGAAGACGGATATGATAATGTGGAGGTGGAAGAGGCTCCGATTAAATGTTGGGAGCCGTATGAGGTCTCGAACAATACTGTGCGACCTATTCACGAGAGCAAAGGGAAGTGTGGAAGGCAAAAACCCGACGATCGCCCGAGAGGATCTGCTTTCGATCGTCTGAGCAGGGGGGCGGCCTTTGAGAGGCTAGGCCCAGTAAATGACCTACGAGAAAAACTGTCCCGATCGAGAAGTGTTGCGAGGTAGGCAGCAGATGGCCGAACCCATGGGGGCCGACCCCATGGACGGGACGACGGCCAGGGGGAAGTAAACAGTCGATACAGGCCTGCCGCAGCAGAACCCTCCGTCCACCTCAAAGAGGCGGTTGGGGATAACATCGGCCAAGCCGACCCTACGAGGCCCTGGAACGACTCGATCCAAAGGCTGGAGGATAAAATTGGTGACATCCTGAAGAGTCGGGACCCTCTTCAGAGAGGATACTCCATAGGCTCACCCTTTGTGGCGAAGATAGTCAACTTCCCAACGCCATTGAAGTTTAAGCCACCTGTGGTCACCCCAAAGGTATGACGGGAGTACCAACCATGTCCATCATATTGAGATGTACCAATCAGCAACAGACATATACTCTATCTCAGATGAGATGAGGTGTCGTGCCTTTTCTGGCACTCTGACTGGGGCTGCACATGTCTAGTATATGTCTCTTCCAAAGAACTCCATTGAAAGTTTCGAGCAGTTAGCAGATCGGTCCATCCATAACTTTTGCTTTGGAGTGAGGCCACAGAAAAAGACCACACACCTGCTCTACGTTAAGCAGGGGAAGAACGAGAGCCTAAGAGACTACATACCCAGATTTAACAAAGAAAAGTTAGAGGTCGAAGACTATGAGGAAAGCATAGCCATGACAGCTCTCATCGGAGGACTCCAGAAGGGGAAGCTATTATGGAAGCTTGCTGAAGACCCTCCGAAGACGATGGTTGAATTGCTGTCAACAGCGGGAAAAGTGATGAACGCCTAAGAGGCGATGGCCGCAAAATACGAAGATGAAAAAGGAGGTACTAGTGAGGGTAAATACCAGAAAAATAACAAAGCGGGGAAGAAGAGATCTGCAGACGACAAATTCGCTGAGTACACCCCTCTAACGGTCAGTTGCGAACATATTCTGAATGAGATAAAGAGTGACCGGTCCTTGAAATGGCCCGAGAAGTTGAGGGCAGCCCCTCACAAGAGGAACAAAACCTGTGGTGTGAATTTCACCAAGACCATGGCCATGTGACCGACAAGTGATTTGCTCTAAAAGATGAAATCGAAAAAATGCTAAAAGAAGGGAAGTTAAGGAAATACGTTGACAAGAGTGCCTTCAAGAGGGACCGAGGGGACAACCCCAGGAAGAAGAGAGGTGATACGTGCAGAGAAGATCCTCCAAACGGAAGGGACGACCCCTCGGATGATGAGGACGACCCTGACCTCCCGCCGAGAGACGACCGCGGCCCCGTAAAGAGACTTAATATGATCCCACTCGGTGTTGGGATGATCTCCGGGGGACTAGCAGGAGGAGGGTCAGAGGTCGCAGACAGGAAGGCCCGTGTAGCTGAAGCCAAGGCAGTGACAAAAGCTGTGCATTCAACCTCTATAGAAGCAAAGTCAGAAAAGAGGAAGAAAGTTGACAAGGATACTCTAATAGTGGGATTCTCAAAAATGGGCTTCAAAGGCCTCTTAGCCCCACATGATGACCCTCTCGTTATCACTACCAGAGTACACGGGTGCGAGGTGCCGAGGATCCTGGTAAATGGGGGTAATTCTGCAGATGTGATGTTCTGGCCGTGCTTTAAAGCCTTGGGTCTCAGCCGTGCCAGACTCGTTCCATACCATCACCCCTTGATTGGTTTTAGTGGGGGACGAGTGGCCGAGATGGCTTACTAAGAAGGTCAACTTTTTCGTGATGGATGAACAAGTCTTCTCAGCCTACAACATTATACTGGGGCGCGTGGCCCTCAAGGAATTCGAGGTCGTGCCATCCACGGTTCATCAGATGATAAAATTCCCGACCCCTTACGAGGTAGGGGAAGTTCAGGGAGACCAGACGACGGCACGGGAATTCTACTTCAATTCCGTCGAAGAAAGAGAGGTGCACAAGAAAACAACAACCACTTACAATATTGATACTCTCGACCCCAGAGACAAGACCAAGCTGAAGAAAGGAGAGGCCGCGGAAGAGGTAGAATCCATCATCCTCAATGAGAATGAGCCGAAAAAAACCGTCCAAATAGGCAAAGCTCTTAAGACAGACATAAAAGAAGACCCCATCACGCTGCTAAGGAGAAACAGAACGTTTTGCATGGAGTCATGCAGATATGTCGGGGATCGACCCCGAAATTATGAGCCATAAGCTCAATGTGGCAGAGGACGCAAAGCCAGTGAAGCAGAAGAGGAGGATTTATTCTCGAGAAAAGTATGAGGTCATTAGGGATGAGGTCAAGAAGCTGGAAGATGCAGAGTTTATCAGGGAGGTCATCTATCCCGAATGGCTATCCAACGCAGTCATAGTCCCCAAAGCTAATGGGAAATGGAGGATGTGCGTAGACTTCACCGACCTCAACAAACATTGTCCCAAAGACAGTTTCCCTCTCCCCCGCATTGATCAGATGGTAGACGCTATCGCAGGTCATGAGCTCATGAGCTTCATGGATGCCTATTCAGGGTACAACCAGATCTTCATGAACCCTGAAAACTCAGAAAAAACGGCTTTCATTACCGACAAGGGGGCATACTGTTATAGGGTCAGGCCCTTTTGCCTAAAAAATGCGGAGACAACGTATCAACGCCTTGTGAATAAAATGTTCAAGGACCAAATTGGGAAGTCCATGGAAGTCTATGTAGATGACATGTTGACCAAGTGTTTGAAGGTCGAGGATCATGTGGCCGACCTCGAGAGGACCTTTAACACAATGGACAAGTACCGGATGAAGCTCAACCCGGCCAAATGTGTCTTCGAGGTCGGAGCAGGGAAGTTCTTAGGGTTTATCGTCAACCAAAGAGGCATTGAGGCCAATCCTGAGAAGATAAAGGCCCTCATAGAAATGAAGACCCCCAACACCATCAAAGACGTTCAGAGGCTCACAGGGCGAGTGGCTGCTTTGAATAGGTTCGTGTCCAGAGCCACAGACAGGTGTTTACCGTCTTTCAAAATTCTCAGAAGGGCCTTTGAATGGAGCGAAGAGTGTGACCAGGCTTTCAAGGAGCTAAAGTCATACCTAGGGTCTCCATTGTTGTTGTCACAACCAGTGCAGGGCGAACGACTACATGTGTACCTAGCCGTCTCAGAATCAGCCATCAGCGCAGCCATTGTGAGAGAAGAGGACGGGGTACAGAAGCCCGTGTATTTCAACAGTAAGGCACTCCAGGGGGCGGAGCAAAGATACCCAAGGATGGAGAAGTTAGTCTATGCATTGATTCATGCATCAAGAAAGATGAAGCCATACTTCTAGTCCCATACCATGGTCATCCTCACCGACTCTCCTCTCAGGCAGGTTTTACACAAGCAAGAAAAATCGGGGAGGCTAATGGCCTGGGCTATAAAGCTAGGAGAGTTTGACATTGTATATCAACCAAGGGTGGCCATTAAGGGGCAAGCATTAACAGATTTCGTGGCTGAATTTACTTGGGAAGATGATGAGACTAATGATGAAAGCCTTGAGAAGACAGATACCCGCCAAGGCAGAATTGTTGACCCATCCGCAGAAAAGGCTGAGACCAGCACCGCTAGAGAAAAAGTTGCCGAAAACGAAGAGGGGAGATATCTCTTTAGGCAAGGGTCCCTCACTGAGGGAAACTTCTCGGAGGAACAGGCTGTGTGGAACATCTTCGTTGACGGGTCTTCTTGTGAGAGCGGAAGTGGGGCTGGATTAATTGTATCAGCATCCCCGACAGCACAGATGTCGAGTACGCCCTGAGGTTCAACTTCAAAGCCTCCAACAACGAGTCTGAATACGAGGCCCTGATAGCAGGCCTCTCCTTGGCTAAGTCTCTTAGTGTCTGCCAGATCTTGGTCCATAGTGATTCAAGACTAGTGGTGAATCAGATACTAGGGGCCTACGAGGACAAGGATGAGAGAATGGCCAAATATCTTGAAAGGGTAAAGGCACTATTGAAGAGCTTCAGAGAAGTAAAGTTGAAGAGGATACCTAGGCTCGATAATGGGCGAGCCGATGCACTTGCTAGGCTGGCCTCAGCAATAAGGACAGATATCAGGAGGACAGTCCCAGTGAAAATTTTGCATCGACCCACGATGGAAGAGGAAGAGGGAACACTTGGCTCTTGCTTAAATATCAGCAGGGAAGCTTCATGGATGGACCCTCTAATCAGATACATTAAAGAGGGGGAGATGCCGGAAGCAAAACAAGAAAGGAAGAAGTTGAGATACAGAGCTGCGAAATTCACTGTCATTGGAGACACCTTGTACAAAAAGGGTTTCTTGCTCCCCTTGCTCAGATGTGTGCACCCGTCGGAAGTCCCACACATCTTGCAAGATGTGCACGAGGGGTCATGTTCAAGCCATATTGGGGGCAGGTCATTAGCAAAGAGGATAGTAACCCAGGGATACTGGTGGACGACCCTGGGGAAAGACGCCACGGCATACGTAAAAAAGTGCGATAAATGTCAAAGGTTTGCCACCAGCCCCATCAGCCTCTTACCTCTATCACTTCCCCATGGCAATTCGAAGTGTGGGGAATCGATCTAGTAGGACCCTTGCCTAGGGCCGTCAATAATTATCGATACTTGATAGTAGCAATTGACTATTTCTCAAAATGGGTGGAGGCGGAACCGATGGTAACGATCACCGAGCAGAAGACCTTCCAGTTTATCTGGAAAAACATTATATGCAGATATGGTCTCCTCAACACCCTCATCTCGGATAACGGGACTCAATTCAAGAATACATCTCTGGAGAAATACTGCGAAAGGGTCGGTGTCAAACAATTCTTCTCAACCCCAGACCGACCTTAGGCTAATGGGCAAACTGAGGTTTACAAATAGAACCATCCTAGACGGGATCAAGAAAAAGCTCGAGGAGGCAAAAGGAAGATGGGTTGAGGAGCTATACATTGTACTGTGGGCCTACAGGACGATGGCCAAGACCCCTACCGGGGAAACCCTGTTCATGCTAGCGTATGGCTCAGAAGCCGTCATCCCCACCGAGAATGGGTTTCCTACTCATAGAGTCCAAATGTATGACCTCCAGAGGAATATGGAAGAAAGGAGACTTGATCTAGACTTGATCGAGGAGAGAAAAGATGACGCTGAGATAAGGCAGGCAGCTTATCAGCAAAGGACCGCCAGGTTTTACAACCAAAGGGTGAAGCAAAGGCCAATCGCCGTGGGGGACCTAGTCCTCAAAAAGACTTGGCAAAAGCCTAACAAGCTCTACCCAAATTGGCATGGCCCATACAGGGTCATTGATGAAGCTGTCCCTGGAACCTATAGACTAGAAAACCTTGAAGGGGAACTCTTTTCGAACCCCTGGAATGCAGATCATTTGAAGAAATACTATCAATAATGTAATGTCCTATCGGACCACAGCTGTAATGAATGTGTTGCTCCAACAGAACACTTGGAATGTCAATGAGAATATTATATTAGCTCTTCATCCTGTGTTTGTTAATGATAGCATGATTAGGGTCATCCTTGTTGAACCACCCTCGGCTATGATGAGGGCAAATGGTGGGGACGACCCCCCATTTACCCTCAAGAAAGGCGGGGGGGGGGGGGGGGTTGAAATAATTTAAAACACCAAATGGGGGGCCAACCCCCCATTTACCCTCAAGAAAGACGAGGGGGGACCTGAAATAATTTAAAACACCATTTAGTTGGTGGAAACCACCCTCGGCTATGATAAGGGCAAATGGTGGGGACGACCCACCATTTACCCTCAAGAAAGACGAGGGGGGACTTAATGGGATGGTTAATTCAAAATACCATGAGCTAAGATAAATCACGCAAGAGAAGCATAGAAGACAGGAAGAGACGTTATATTATAAACCAGGTGTTACAATTGCTTGTCCAACAAAAATAAATTACAAAAATATTTGTTACATGAAGAGGGTATGGGCTACAGACAGCCACCCTATTGGACCATATCAGCAGGCAAGGTTTCCACATCAATCAGAGGAGTTTCTTCAGTGACCGAAACTGGTCGATCCTCAGAGGTGCCGATGCCTTCGATGTGTGCTTGAGACTCTACATGGGCTAGAGCCTCAGCTATGAGAGGGTCCTCCATCTCCACTGCTTCAAGAGAGGGACAGATGGACGACATGGCATCAGCAAATTTCAAGACGACCCACCGACAGGCCGTCTTAATCCCTCTTTCCAGGTACTCAAGGCCAAAGCCCTGAAACTCGTCCAAAAGCTTGTAAGCCTCCACGGCATCGACCTCGGCTTTTCTAACTGCCTCAACAAGTTCAGCCTTGAATTGGGCCCCCTGGTTGGTTAAGGCCTCCTCCTTTTCTTTGATGAGGGTGTGCTTTGCCAGCTCATCAAGGACCCTGGCATGCTCGGTCCTCGCACTCTCCAACTCTGCCCTCGCAGTCTCCAGTTCGGTCTTCAGATCGGCCTCATGCTGAATAGCTCTCTCGGCCATGGAACTTCTGTTGATTCTCAATCATCCACTTGGTGACCGAGGTGAAGGCGCAAACAGACTGCACACACAAACACATGTTAAAAGGGGTCGAGGGAACAGTTCATGAAATGATAAATCAAAAAGAATGCAGTCGAAAGAGGTACCTGGGCCAAAGTGTGCAGACCGTAATCATAGACCTTGGCCGGGGGCATCCTTGATAAGAATTCATAATCCGCGGCCGAGGGTGCAGAAAACATTCAGGCTTTGGCCGCCCTCAAATTGGCTATGAGGGACGAGGGCTCGGCCTTGAGGAAAGCAAGATTCTGAGACCAATAGGCACCATGCTAGAAGAGGAGCTGGTCCCCTCAGTGTGTGCCTGAGACACCTCTACCCTCGCCCTCGTCCGTGAGTCAGGCCGAGAGCCCTCAGGAACTTCGGACTCCTTCCTTTTGCGACTGTCGGAGGTAGGCTCCACCTTCGTCGGCCTCACGGCCTTTGACTTCTTCTGAGCTTGCTGAGGCTCTTTGCCTTTTTTTTTCCCAAGCCAGATAGTAAGCTTGGAGCAGTCATCTCCCAGAGTTGGTCACATATATTTGCAGGACGACCTGAAAAGGAGACGATATATGAGAATGATACAGTGGCAAAGATGAAATACTTGGAGAAAATTTCAAATTGAGCAAAAAAACCACTCACATAATTCTGTCAGGGGGCCGACCCTCAGACCAGCTTCCTTGAGGAAGCGAGGGGTCATCAAATCCTCAAATTTGGCAAGTTCACCCTCTTTCCCTCGTTCCCTCAAGTAGTTAACAATGACCCTCTCCTCCAAGCTGAGTCCGGGATCTGACCGCGCTTTCATTAAAGGGTTGGACCATACCCTTGGGACCCTCGGACTGTCTTCCACGGGCTCGTCCTAGGCGGGGAATTCCCAATCCTCAGAGATAAAGAAAAACCTTTTTTTCCAGTCATGATTGGAAATCTGGGCTACGTGAAGGAGTTTCTTGTCGGACTTCCTAGCACCCAGATGAAAATAGTCAAGCTGCTTGGACGACGAGGTGATATTGTTACAGGCTATGAACAAATCAGTCGAGGGCTCGTCGGTGAAATTATTCTTCCAGAGGGAGACATAGCCGAGCACAATCCTCCATGAATTGGGAGGAAGTTGAGAAGGAGCAACCCCAAGGGCAGACAATATGTCGACTATAGCAGGGTGCAGGGGGAGCATCTGCTCATAAATAGTAACCTCCCCTTCATTCCCCTGGAAGACTCTCTCATCGGCGTTTAACACCCTCATAGTCACATTGGGCTTTATACCAAACGTGTGCCTCCACAGCAAGAGGTCGCGATCCCCAACGAATGAACGTAAGCCGAGGCACTAGAAGTGTCAACTTGGTCAGCATCCAGATCCTCACTATCGTCCTCATGCCCCTCGTCCCCAGATCTCTCGGCCTCAATGTCTGTTGGTGGTCCATCTGGAAAGGCCGTCTGGAAAGCAAGAGGGGGCAGGGCTGTTACAAGGACAGCTTCAGAAGGCACTGTGCCCTCGGCCTAGCGGCTCGGGTTAAGATTGGACGTCTCTCTCCTCCCAGAAGGCCCAGCACCCGTTGGTGACGATGCTCTCTCATTCATTTCTCCCTCGTACGTCTGACTATCGGCTGGACAACAAGACGACCCACAGGACTCGGATGGTATTATTATGGCTAAAGGAATGGGGAAGATGGGTCGTACCCAATTAGGGTCGGCCCCTCGTCTTCGCTCGTCCTCTTCCTCCAAATGCCTGATCTCAGCGAAGAATTTCTCTCTCAAGGTTGGGAACTCCTCGGCTAAATCATAAAGTCTTCTAAGCATTAAGGGGAGGACCCTACACTTAAAGGGATTTGTTTAAGCCAACTACAAACAAGTCCACAGTTGACTGAATTTGACTTCTGGATCAAACCAAAGAAATAAAGGGTTTTTTGTTGATGAAATCCGAGAGCAAATGAAAACAGTTCGCCTGAGAAGAACGCCGGAAAGTGCAAGAAAGCCCTAGGAATGCCACAAGGGGGCACTAAACCACCACTGAAAGATGGGGGGTGAACTCTGAAGAACCTAAAACCTAAATGCTGCCCTACAACCACCACTGCAAGGTGGGTCTACTCACCGGACAAGCAAAGCAACCAAGAAAAGAGGGGAAACAAACCCAAATGCAAGAAACAAAACAAAAATAGAAGCTAAAAGAGGAATTAGTGGCAAAAGAGTTACCTGAAGACAAAGACGACGGCTGAGCAAAGCTTGATACAGAAGAAATCGCAGAAATGGCGGTGTGAACTAGTAGGAAGTCAGAGAGAGAAAGCTGGCGCGCGAAGAAGACGGAGAAGAAAAGAATAAATGTTTCAAAAATCCTTTATATCCTTTGTTAATTAATGCGCCTAATAATCAAGGCGGCGCACAGCCCACGAGGAAACGCATCATTAGCGCGCCAAGCCCCATACACAGTGTGCAGCCGCCTCATCTGGGAAAAACAGAAACGATGGACACCTGACGATATACAACTTGACAGATGTCACTTATCCATCTGACCACCCACTTGAGAATTCCAAGGCAACATTACTCCACAGCCATCTCAACAAACATCGATGGCTAAGGACTGGGGGGTAATTGATATACCCATATATACCCTCGGCTAGGCCGAAGGTGTCCTCCACCAGACGAGGGCTCAGGCCCAGGACGAGTCCAATGACAACAGTATCGTTACATGAAGGATCGGCCAAGATGACCCCTCAGCCAGGATCAGGCGACCCTTCAAGGGGCCGACCCCTCATCATGGCCCAGACGACCCTATGAGGGGACGACAGTACGAGGCCCAAATCCATCAGGACCCAACGTCAGCATCCACTTTAGCTTCGGCCTGGCATCCTAGGCCGAGGGTGACATCATCACAGCGCGTGATTTAGAAGACGCGTGGAACAGTGCGCGTGGGACTTATATAGCACGTGGACTAGACCGTTATAACAATATCATCCCCTCACATGAGGGAATATTATGTCATCATTTATCACAAGAGGCACATCCAGGTGTCAGCAAGGGATTGGCTAGATCATCATTCACATACACCATGCATGCTTGGAGGGTACACTACTCCCCCCAAGACCTATATATACTTGTCACCTACAACCCAGCAAAGGGATCGATAACTGTAACCCTAGCTAAAACTCTGCTTGTACACACAGTAGAGACAGAGTGAGCTTATGTGCATTGTATCCAAGGCCATTAGTCCCCATATTTAGTGGATCGCACATTCACAGTGGATGTAGGCCTGCGGCGCCCCAAACTTATGTCCTTATTTGCGTTGGTTTCAGAAGCCCGTTTTGCAGTTGACTTAATGGTTTTTGTAGACAATAAAGGGTATCATTTTCAATTCCGGGGTCTTCTCCTGCTCTGACTTGAGCCAAACGTCTTGAAAGGAAGAAGCTATTATGTGAGCATTGTGGAGAAGAGGGGCATGCAAAGCTCAAAAATTGTATCAGGAACTAAAAAGGAAGAACTTGTATAGTTATCCTTGTTAAGGTCCTATCGATTCTCATTCCTCTACTCCTGATGATTTGAATGTCATGATTGAGCACGTTAGTTCAAAGATGGATCGATTCTCCATTTGTTGAGTAATCGTCTAGCTCCTGCTCTTGCTAGTGAGCCTGCTGCCTACTGCTATGACCGCATCTATCTCAGGTATATTCCTCGAGCATACCATGTTCACTATATTCCTCGAGCATACCATTTTAGCACAGTTGATACTCGTTCTACTTCGGTTCAAAACTATTGTGTTATTAACCACATAACTGGTGAGAAGGATCTCTTTATTTCACCTGTCAAACCCTTACCTCGTTGGTGGAACTTATTCTCAACAAGGACGATATACACCTCTTTACATTATTTTACACTCAGTTTTACTTGTACCCGATTTCGCTATGAACTTGTTATCTTTATTTTTTTTAGCAAGAAGTCTTAATTGTTTTCTTGTCTAATTGGTATTATCTTCAAAACTTGCATACAAGGAGGATTTTTGGCAAGAAGATATAAGCGTGACGAGCTCTACTACTTTGGGGATCATCCTCTAGTTTCACCTTTCGCTTCCACTTTTTCAGGTTGAAATGTTTTTTCTTAGACTTTATAGTCATGGCATGATTGTATGTTGTTCCTTTAACTAATTCAAACTTGCAATCTTCAAAGTTCCAATGTTTTATCTACTTTTCATTTAAGCATACTAGGAATTCTTACATACATCGCATGTACCAAACTCCTTATGCTTTTAACCTAATACACTTTGATGTTTGGGATCTTTCGTCTGTTAAAGCTTTTTATGAACATCGATATAATGTCACTTTTATTGATCACCACTTGAGGTGTACCTTAGTTTATCTGCTTCATAAAAACTTTAATGTGCTATCTATTTTTTACTTAGTTCTTACAATTTGTCAAAACTCAATTTAATGTTGTTAAAGGGATTTGGCCAAAAATGCTCAAGAGTAAATTAGAAACAAATTTGTCGCTCATCTTAACCAACGGGGTATTCTTCAACAACTCGCCCATATATCCAACAAAATGGAGTTATTGGGAGAAAAAAAACATAAGTCTCATAGGGGTAGTTCGATTTCTGTTGAGGGGGGTGTGAGTTCCTCAATATTAATGGCTCTTGGTTGTTTTAAAGGCATTATATCTTCTGAATCGTACTCCAAGTCAGGCCAGAACAAGGCTCTGTTAGCTTATTTATCCCGATTAGATTCTTTTTTCCTATAATTCCTCAAGGTTTTTGTTCACAATATATATCATATGCACTAAGCATGATGATAAAGCTTGTCTTTGCATTTTGAAGAATATTATAATATGTCCAAAGGGTATCATTGTTATGATCATATGACACGTCGCATGCATCATACTTTAGATGTCACTTTTATGAAAGTGTATCATTCTTTAGTAATTTTAATTCTGATCATTTTGTTACTTAACCTTTTTGAGGACTCACATATTATTTACTTTATGCCTGTCTTTGTATCATCTAATCATGTCTCTCCGGCTAATCAACCTATTCAGGTATATTCCCGTCACCCACGCTCATATTTCTCTTATCATTATCTCTTCCTCCCCTTATAACACTTCTCATTCAATTAATCTTGTTGTTGAGAATAGTAATGAGATTGTAGATGATGACCTAGTTGCAACGAACCCTGAGCCTCAGTATCCCTTTCGGGAGTTTAAAGAGCCTATTCACTATGGTCATACTTATTCAACAAAACATCATATTTCCAATTTAGTTTCTTAATAAGGGTCTCTCTATTCCTTATCGTGCCTTTGTTATGGCCACCTTTTCCTTCCTCTCGACTCTCGAAGTCTGTTTTTGAAGCTTTCCATGCAGTGTGAATGGATGCTTTGCAACATAATCAAACATGTGATATGACTCTTTTACCTAAAGGAGATAAGATTCTTAGCTACAGATGGGTATATACATTCAAGTTCTTAGTTGAAACGTCGTATCGTTGTGGAGGTCCTTACTCAAATTCTGGGCAAGGATTTTAGTGCTACATTTGCCCGAGTTACTAAGCTCAACATTGTTCGCTTATAAATTTCCTTAACTCCTTTTTCTCTTGACCGCTTTACCAGCTTGATGTCACCCAATTGCCATTCTTCATGGAAATCTTGATGATGCCACGAGCCTGATTCTCTAGATTTGGTGAGGCTGCCATTGGATTTAGTTTTATCAGGTGTCATTTTGATTACACATGTCATTTTGATCACACATGTTTCATCAGAGAAATCATATTCACCTTGAAAGAATGTGATCTCACTTGTGTGTTGATTATATTATAAATACTAGAGATGATTTTATTGGGATTACACGGGTTAAGACAAATTTGGGAAAGGTATTTGATGTGAAAAATATTGGTCAACATTAATATTTTTGGGGCATTGAAGTAACTAGATCTCGTCATGGGATTTCTCTTCGACAGAGGAAGTATGTGATGGATCTTATCGAGGATATTGGGATAATAGGGTGTAACCTAGCTTCATCTCCTATGATTTCTAATTTGAAGCTTGTAGCTGAAAAGATCCATTTATATGTCGGCGTTTGGTACGTCACCTCATTTACTTGGCCAAACCAAACCGAATATATCGTTTGTTATTGGGAGAGTTAGTAAGTTTATGCATCAACTCTACTCATATGGACGCAGTATATTTTATTTTTCCGTAACTCAAATCTTACACTGGACTTCTAATATTCTACATAACAACACCTCAGTGTGGAGGACTCAGAGCTACACTAATTCATATTACAGAGGAGTTTGTGATGGCCACTCTACTACTGTACTTTTTATGGGAGTCATCCCACCTCCTAAAAAAGTAAAAAGCAACTTGTCATTTTACGTTCCTCTCCAAAGACAAAATATAGAGTTATGGCATTGGACATTTGTGAGATTACATAGCTTCGTTCTCTTCTAGGAGAATTGGGATTTCCTAAAAAAAATTCTTTATATTCTTCATTGTGACAATAAGTTAGCCATTCAACTTTAATTTGGTTCTTCATGAGAGAACAAATCACATTGAGATGAACTTTCATTTCCTCATAGAGAAGGTTTGTCATGCAATCATCACCCTACCATTTGTTTCTTCACGGGAAGAGCACGAACCTGTTAGTCCTTCTCTTCTTCGCGAATCTATTACCAAACTTGACTTGGTTGATATCTACGCACCAGCTTGGGTGAAGGGGGGGGGGGGGGGGGGGGGGGGGGGGGGGGGGGAATACTTAGTCTTTAAGTTTTGTAATACTCGGTCATTAAGTCTTGTAAAACTTAGTCATTAAGTCTTGTGATACTTAGCCATTGAGTCTTGTGACACTTAGCCATTAAACCTTGTAAGACTAATATATAGGCCTCTCGTGCATCATCTCAAAAAACGATACAACAAACATTATACTATCTGCAGTTTTATTAGAATAACAAAGAAAAACAAGAGAGGAAGCATATATGTTACAAAATTCTATCGATTTGTTCCATCTCGAGCTGATTTAGAAAAATATAGGTACTCCAGCCTAATATCAAAACTAAACTTAAATATTAAAAAAATGAATGTGTGTGTTCTTATGTACTATAGGATACACACATACACTTATGATACCTAAAACAATTCGAATAACAGTTTTGTGAGAAACACAAACTAAACAGCATCTCAACTAGGCCTAACCTCAATATACTAATGTATTGTGTACCGGACACGATAACATATACCCTTACCACACACCAAGTGATCCATGATCCATAATCCACGTTACATTGATCCTCTCTATAAACTCCATCTCATCCTCACTTGCTCCTCTCATTTGCACATGCACCCCACTCCCCTAGGCGGGGGCTTCATTTCATCCCTTTACAGATTTGTTCTCTCATCAACTCTTTATTGTAATCCACTAAATACACCTCCCGGATTTTTCTAGCACGATGTATACAAACTCCAACATCAGCATCTATGGTAGTCCCTCTACTGGCTCACTACTCTCTTAAATTGAGTATTCTACTTCCAAAATTGTTAGTATTAATTCGATGAAACTAGGAATCAAAAAATCCACAAAATATTTAATCCCAAAGCCCAAATCAATGTTAGAAATGCCCTGATTACTTCCATTATTATCCCTCCACGCGGCTTACGGAGAACTAACTTTTGGTTAATGGATCACCTGGTTATGCAATGAGAATAACTTTCGAAACACCAAGGAATAGAATCCACAATTTTGATCCTTTTTGGTCAATTGGGAAATTTGTTGCACACTTGGCTGCAGCCCTGGTGGCATACAACTTCAATGTTAAGAATGTTCTTGTTTGGGGGAATACATAATTTGATTCAGTTATTC
The DNA here is from genome assembly GCA_949130495.1 of Sambucus nigra. NCBI lineage: Eukaryota > Viridiplantae > Streptophyta > Magnoliopsida > Dipsacales > Adoxaceae > Sambucus > Sambucus nigra. The sequence continues at coordinate 90,374,877 of OX422216.1, read as the reverse complement.
TTTCATTTGCTTCCCATCTTTTGTGTATTAATTTTCAATGTTTACATTGGCATCCAAACAGTAAATTTCGATATAGAAATCAGATCCACCGGGATGTACTGTGGTTACTCAAATATAACAAAAAATAACAAATATTTAAAATAAGCATTTCCATATATTAAGTGAGCCTAGTGGCCAGAGCTCTTTAACCCTAATGTAGGAGGTAGAGGGTTCGATTTGCGCTCCCCACCACCACCCCATCCCACCCCAAAAAAAAAATCTACTTCTTGGTTGCTCCCTTAGTTCTTCAATGGATTGTTATTGTTCTTATTTTCAGCTTCGTTGCTTTGTTTGTGAACTCCATGTGTACATGGGGTGTGCCCCCTGTTTTCCGCGCCATTCTCTACGACTAGTAAGAAAAGTTTTCAGGTTTTCTGAAAAAATATATAGTAATCTTCTAAAAGCATTTAGTAAAGTTGGTTATAGAATGTTTAGAGCGTGATTTGTACCTCCTTAAAAAGGACTGAAGACTTTAGACCTGGAAATAGTTTCTTTTCCAGTCTGCTTATGATTTTGTCCGCCACAAGTTCCTTCTTTGCCTCATAGTCCTTTGGAGAGAGTCCCTGTTACAGTCAAAACCAGTTATTTTATCTTGAAAGTAGAAACGTCAAAAATATAAAATTAAAAAATAAGAGAGGGAGAGAAAGAAGTAAATCGACATAGGATGTCAATGTAAATGCACCTGCCAGTCTTCTATCGAAGACGTTGTAAATATGTGAAGAATGTGGTGTCCTTTTGGCGCCAAAGTTGAATCAAGAATGGTTGGAATGCTCAGAAATATGCTTCCATATGGATCTTCTAAGTTTGTCCAGTCATTCTACACAATTAGGGGGGGAACAAATGAATGGAACAAGTGCTCATATTAAAAGGGACTTTTTGACTTCCACTCCCACTTTTCCAAATTTAGCATTTCACTCCCATTTTTTAACCAAGAAAATGGGATACACCCTAAACCCACCACTAAAACTCAGAGTCACTTTTACTTGTAAAGTCTCACTTTTTAGGGCATTTTTATACAATTTGTAACCTTTAGTGGCAATTCTGAGGGGATTATCTCAATTTTTGTTTTAAAGCAGAGGTGTGACACAAAAGTTTATATAACAGTGGAGGTGAAAGTAAAAATGGCCCTGATTATAATCTCCGAAACTGTCGAGCTACCAGTATACTGGAAACACCTATTACCTCAAGAACAAAATGGTGGCAATCTGTATCTGGTGGCAAAATCTCAGCCCTAACCCCCATGTGAATAGAAAGAAAAGAAGGGGCCTTGACATAAACTTTCTGGAAGTTCTCTTCTTCTTTGGGTAGATCTTCACTTTTTAAGAGTTTGCCTTAATATAAGAGATTTTATTTATTTAATCAGGTAACCACGCAAAACTTTTTTGGAAAAAACAGCATTAAGAAATAACAGCACAAAACCATGATCAACATTTCTCAAGTTAATTTAAAAATGATTCCGGTGTAAATTTACCAAAAGTATCCCATCTAGTAGCATTTGAAATTATGGTTTTAGCAAAGAACTCCCTTCCATCTGAAAGCCTCACTCCTGCCTACAACTTGCAAAACCAATTAAATTAAGGTAAATATTCATCTTTTCACACATAGTTAGTGGGCAAAAAAGATAAGGGGCAAAAAAAACAAAACATCCAGTTTTACAAGAAACCCCTGAACTTTAATGTTTGGGTAAAAACCGAAGTTTTATTTTATTTTTATTTTTTTTGCGACAAAATGCATAGTTTAGGAGGTTCTTTTGCCACAAATTGCTTAGTCGATGCACTTGAAGAAGTTCAGGAGGTTTATTACAAAAACGCAGTTCAAGGGGGTTTTACATTTTACCACAGAAGTATAGAAACTTTGGCAAAGTTTATCCCAGACTAAAACTTAAACTCACAGCTTTTCCATGGTCAATAATAATGCTCGTCACGTTTGCCCTGTAAAGCATATCACTTCCCTGATCGACCAATCCTTTCGCTAAGGACTTTGCAATTCCACCGACCCCACCAACAGGGTAATTGATTCCCCCGAAATGTCTGTCACATAGAACCTAGCACGAGAACCAAAATATACGAGGAAAAATCATTATGTGCGAAGTAAAACCCTATGAACAGGAGCTGACTATATTAAGTATAGGGGGGAATATAACTCTTGGTAAACATTCGAATGTTAATATATATCTTTTTATTTATTTTCATGTTATATTTCATTCGTTTAGTAATTGATTACCATATTAATATAGGCATATGTCTCCCCTTGTAAACAGACCATTACAAATATTAATATTATGATTTGAGAATAATTTACGACATTGTTCTTTTATCCCCCTCCCCCGTGCATACATCAAAACAGGATAAGAAGGAAGAAAGAGAAGCCAAAATCTAATAAAAAAATTACCATGCTCGCGTTGATCATTGGTGTTTTCAAAGCATTAACAGTGCTCACTATAAAACACTGCAAGAATAGCATTAGAAAATTTGGCCTCAATAGAGCAAAATGCATACCACAAGTGCATTCTAGCATTTAAATACAAATAACTTGGTCAAGGGAATATCAACAACCCACCTCAGCATCTATGAAAGACTGCAGCTGGGGATCTTTTATGAACTTCCGAGCTATGTCTCCGGCATTTTGGGGTAAATAGTAAGCTGCAGTAGATGCCAACGGCACGTAAGATAATTCAAGTCAAAACAAACTTCTGAAAAGATTCAGTAATGCTCAAAATATGCAAGGGAAGACTCAAACTTCCAAACTGTCTCCAGCATGCTCAAAGTTGAAGCAATCTTTTGAACATGGAGTCAATAACCTTTTGGTGACTTATAAAGGAAAACAAAGATGCAGAAAATCATTGCGGTATGGTATAGGCCAACAGGAACACGTGACAGAAGGAACAAACTTAGACCAGCTCCAAGGAAGCATTACAAGACCTGGAGCCCCAAGACTTCTACCTAATCTAGGAAACTTTTAAAAGATAATTATGCTATTGCTACCTTTGATAAATCCTAAAAAATAGCTAACTAAACCAACTTGAAAATTCAAAATTAAAACAATTCATTTTCTCTCATCATGGGCAGCACCCTCTCTTTTGCCCATTTATGGTGAAGATGGAAGAAAGGGTCACCATCGAGCTGCAGTCCAATGGACAACTAGCCGACGTCGACCTCTGTGACTACTACCCCTCATCAATGGGGTCGGTGGCTATGGGGAAGGCGCAGAAGGTATCATCGCACAGAAGCAACGCATCAAGGCCAGGCCAACAAAGGCGGAAAAGCCACACACAGTAGCAGTGAACCCAGAGCGATTCCATAGCAACCCGCAACTAGGTGTGATGGAAGCGGGCAAAGAGACAGAGTATTTTTGGGCGTTGTTTGGCCACCCAAAAGCCCGTGATGGAGCAACGACCAGTGGTACGAGCCTTACGGCGTTTGATACTATCGGGGCCAACGCAAAGTGAGACAAGAAAACGGGAAGGAAAACAGCCCATGGGGCTTTCTGGCACCACCACCACCACAATCAAGGCCCTTTGGCCACCGACCCACAGTCGAAGCTGTGATCATCGAGGAGTTACCCCCTCAAAAGACGCAAAATCATCCCGCCAACTCCCATTCTATGCTCTCAGCCCCCACGAAACCCCAACAGTTGGGTAGGGACCAAAATACTAGGGTGAAAGAGTGGTTTTAACAACCAGCACCAGGCTTGAACTTGGTCAACTTCGACGTAGGATCCAAGGTTGAGATTCAACCGTTCACTATTGAAGACCATGTTATACTCCCCACAAAAATCCCACTTCGTTGCGAGAGAAAACCCAAGAGTGATTCAGCGTTTGTTCCCATACACGGGGATATTACGGGTGCAAGGAGATTGGGAATATGGCATACGATTGACCACATAGTGTAAGGGGCGAATTTCAAGTTCTTGGGCATGGTAGAGGGCAACCTTGGGGGGTATTGGGGCAGCCCAGAGGTGAAATTCATAAGGGGTTATGCAGCCCCATTAGGTAAATAATGTGGCAGATGACATTGAGGAGGCTCCCAACCTGGCACAAGTGGAGGGAGAGGGCACGATGTGTCTTATATTACGCCTCCTCAAGAAAGCGTTACATGGGAGATCGACGCTCCCATGTTTGATGGGAATTTTAAATCAGGACACATTCATCAATTGGCTTAATGCAATAAAGGTTTTTTACTACAAGAGAGTTACCGGGCTCAAGTGTGTCAAGCTGGTGGCGACAAAATTGCAAGGGTATACCCTAAGAAAAAGAGGAGGCACTTCCACACCCTCGGGGACACGCAAGCCCGTGGACACCCCACCCCCAGCCCAATCATATTGTTTATGGTACACGGGTGGTACAATGGGGCATAGGATGGTGGAGTGGAGTGTCCAAAAAGACAAGAAGCACACCGTCCTTTATCACTTATGGCACAGAGTGAAGAGACAATTGAGGAGGATGTGCAACGACAAGTTTTGATATCCAAAGTTCGTGTGGTACTAAAAACCAAAGGGGACACCCTTTAAGCTCGAGGTCGAGCTTCGTCCAGAGGAGAGAGTGATGTAAATAAAGAGGGCCAGAAAAAGAGCCTGGCCCATGAGGAGAGAAAATAAATTGCTCTAATTTTGAAATTTAAATTTGGTTTAGTTAGCTACTTTTTATAGGACTTATCAATGGTAGCATAATTATTATTTTTTGTTAAGTGTTTCCTTTTTATTTTTATTTATTTTTAAAGGAAAGAGGACGGTATACCAGGAAATTTATTAAAAATATAGTTGGGGAAAAACAAACCTCCCCCACTAGAGAGGTATGGGCATACCTAACACCTCACTCAAAATCAACCCTTACTGAATCTAAAAAGGAATAATTCACAATTGAACACTTCAAGAAAGGGGTAGTATTAAATATTTTTATTGTCTTTTTTTTTTACATTAAATAATTATTTTAAAGGGTTAAATACTCATATATTTTAACTGTTAGAAAAAGGAAATGAGATATTGGTGGATGAAGAAGACGAATTTGTGGATGTTGACTCGGGTGATGATTATGATGATGAGATTACCATTAGATATGATGATGATTCCATGGACGATCCTATTAGCAATGATGGTGATAGCGAGGATGAGGATGGATTAAATCCACTTTTCAAGCTTTTGGATACGGATGATCCATTATTGTTTTAGTAGTAAACTCGAGGATGCTTAATTTTTTTATGCTTTTGTGATGAACAATATGTTAATCTTGTTCATCTCAGACTCACCTGGTAATGATGCAATGGGGATGAACTATGAGTTTGATTGGTTGATGAATTGAATGATTATGGGCCTTTTTGCATCATTTAATGTGTTGGATTATTTTTTTCTCTTTTTTTCTCTTTTTTTTGGCGTGCCTCGCGCCTTTTTAAACATTGTAATCCTATATAATCCACTTTTATGCCCCCCCCCCCCCCCCCAACATTAGTGGGGGCATCTACACATCTACTAAATATCGTATTTGTACACTAAGTAATGCCCCCAGTTGGCTAAACCATCCGCTGGCTCATTGCTTTCTTTGTACACATGACACACTTGGTAATTAATTCCCTTCCACCCATTTTTTATGTGATATATAGTATCCATCAGCTGCCAAGGAGCAGGCTAATGAGTATTTATACTCAAATTTCAACAAGGATTTTCAAATCAGATTCCATGACCAAACTAATAATTTTCCCGTCTTTGGCACTTTGAACCCCACGCATAAGAGCTTTGGCTTCAGCCATCATGTTTGTGCCATGGCCAAAAAATTGGTCGCAAGCAACCACAAAATCACCCAAGTGATCTCTAATCAACCCACCACCCCCACAAGAACCTGGCCCCCTTTTGAAGCTCCATGACAATTTAATTTGAACCACCTCATGATAGGCTTGCTCCATTAAGTAATAATAACCTTGTTGTGCGCCTGGGAGGAATAGTCACATTCATTTCAATAATAAACCTCACCTTGGATTTTCTTAGCCTTAGACCAACTGCTGAAATTATTTTGCATTTGTACCTGGAGTGAATAATTTGCATAGCCAAGTTATGGGTCCCCTCAAACTTCCCTTCGTTTCTATTAATCCATAACTGCCAACAAACACATGTGGGGATTAATGCATACAGAAATTCCCTAAATTCAATTCGAGGGGATCAGCCACCAATTATTTAACCTCGGATGAAGCAATGTAGATCTCTTAGGAACCCCACAGAAATTATGAAAAAAATTCCATACATCATTAGCTAGAAGCCTTATTGAAAATACATGTTGGAGAGTTTCAGAGTTCCTAATGCAGCATTGACAATTATAGACCTACCTAATGCCCATTTTTTGAAAACCATCATCAAGAGGCAATATCTCTTTTATTAATCTCGACATAAAAATGGAGTATTTAATGGAAGAAATGATAGTGTGCCAGTATCTTAAAGTTATAAGAAAGTACTAAGTTGTCTTACTTGATCCCACGCCTTCGTAGAACCAATCTTCCATCGTTAGAGCTCAAGTAGTTGTCGGAGGCGAAAGGCACACCAAGGCGCTAATGTGATGCCTGTGCCCAAGATTGCACCTCTTTCCCCTTAATTTGCATGCCTATTGATCATGGACTTAATGTAATGGATGGTTGTCTATTTTGAACTGTTCTTGTGGCCTTTGTGCAATTAAAATGGGATTGAATGGCCCAAAAATTTAAATAAGAAAAAGTTTGGGTCGTTCGAACGATATGCTAGGTCGTTCGAACGAGATTCAAATCTCGTTCGAACAATGTTTCAAACGACCATCGAACGAAAAACACTTGTTCTCTTTACCATCTTCGTTAGATCCTCCTTCGAACCCCGTTTGACCGAGATGCGGTGTCGTTCAAACGAGGTCTAGTCTCGTTCGAACGAGACTGCAAAAAAATCAAATTTCTGTAGATTTTATGTGCTGTCGCATGGAGAACCCTTAGATCGATTGAGCTGTCAAGCTCCCATATAGAGCAAATCAAACGGGGCAGGGGTTTTTGGTGGACCAAAGGTTAAAAGTCTAGGGATTTGGGGTATAAAGAAGAGAGAGTGTTGGGGGGTCATTTGAACACTTCTCTATCAGATTTCCAAGCCGCTTCTCTCTATTTCCAAGTCTCTCTCTCCATTTCCAACCTTCCTCCACCTAATTCTAAGGTTTATACCTCCATTTTAAGCATTATTCTAACCATTATAAAGCTTGTAAGACCCATTTGGGTTGAAGAATTGTTCTTGGAGCTTTCAAGAGGAGTTGGTGCATTGTTGGGAGTTTTAAGAGCTTTCAAGTCATTATTTCTTGGTTTCTCCTCTTCAAACCTATGGTAGGGTCTTCCTCACTATGTTTTCAAGTTTAAACCTAAGCTACATGTTAGAATACATGCTAGAATGTAGATAATCTTGCAAAGTTATTTTCTAGCATGTTTATTTAAAGTTTTCTTATGAAAAATGCAAGTTTTAAAGAAAACTAAACTTGAAATATAAGATCACTTATTATATTTCAAGGCGAGGCGCAAAGTGCAAGGCGAGGCGCGCACTAGATCGAAGTGAGGCGCAAAGTACATAAAATATGCAAAAGTTGTATATTTATAATAATAAGATCAATTATTATCTAAAGTTTGAAATATATAGCATATATTACTATTATAAACGGTTATGAAGATACACATCAAGAGAAGATAGAGCTTATACCACCACATGAAAAAAAATATTTATTTAAACATCAAATTTATTTAACAAGTTAATTATCCAATAATCAACGAAAGAAAATATATTGATATATTTGAAAAAGAGATACTCCAATATGTGAAAAGAAAAATCAAAATCAACATATAAATTGTTTTATCATGCAACAGTTTTGGAGTTTAATTTTGTTTGTTTCTTCGGCCTAAGTAGGGACTTATTGAGAAAGAAAAAGTTTCATTAGGAATCAAGAAATAAGTTTGGTTAATTTTGAGGTTAGGAATCGTCTAATCTTCCATATTCTATTGGAAAATATATAAAATCAGCATATCAATTAGTCCATTCTTGTATTGGGAGTGTTATACAAAAAAATTTAACGAGGCACGCCTTGAGCTCGGAGCCTAGAGCCTAGACGCACACGGCGAGCGTCTTATTGAAGGAGCCTTGCCCGAATGTGGCAAGGCGCCGAACATCAGTGCCACAATAAAAACATCTTTTACCTCGGATCTTATTTAAATTTTACCTGTAAATTCATCAATTATATCTTCACTAACCACCTGACTCGGTTTGCCTTTGTCCCACACCATATTCAGCCAGTAGTCTTTAATCAGCTCCCCCTCTCCAATAGGTGCGTTCTTTTCAGTAGAACCTTTGGAAATTCATGGCTCAATCCAAATTTCTAAGTCACCCTCTTTCACATACCATTTGAGACCCTTTTCTACCTCATTTCTGACTTCAAGCAATCTTTTCCACGTATGAGAGGCATTAGGTTGACATGTAATATTGGATGGGTGACCCTTTTTTGCAATACTTATTCCACATAAAATCTGCCCAGAGAGTTTTTTACCCTTAAACTGCCACCATAGCTTGCAGCCCATTGCATTGATTACTTCTTAATCTCTTGATTCTACGATAGGATAGCAGATATCTTTCCATTTTATCCAATGGTGTTTAGGGCCGCCATCTTCCTTTAAGTCCCCAAAAAAGTTAGCAAAAATGCCTTCAATCTTTTTATCACCATTTTAGGGTGGGCTGATAGCAGAGATTAGGTGTATTGGAATAGATTGGAGCACATGTTTTATGAGTACAAGCCTTCCTCCTATATAGAGGAGATTCCTTTTCCACGTATCTAATTTTGTCATTATTTTTTAAATTAACTCATCAAACAGACTTTTTTTCCTCCCAACATACAAAGGACATCCACGTCCTTTTTAGTAGTTTCCTATATTAAGTAGAAGTCTTGAGGCACAAGTCTTGTAATTGCCTATAAAAGAATATCCCATTATCGTTTTGATTACATTAATATTAAGCTTTTATTGACTTGGGCAGTTGGCTTTAATATTTCAATTGCTTTTGATGTGAATCGAGGGCATAATTGTAATTTTTGGGCATATTAGTATTTTATTTTCTTCTTGTTATATTTCTTTTATTTTGTTGGTCATTGTATTCCTTTTTGCTTTAATATTTAGAGGTAGGGTGTCGCATAAGGCAATTAATAGCATTTTTGTAACTTGAGCCTTATCTTAGAGCCTAAGCTACACCTCTCCTTTAAATACCCCCTTGTAAGCCTCATTTGAGGAAGAATTGAATTTTGAATAGAAAAGAGTATTTCTATCTCTAAAAGATATTTTTAGGAGCCTATTTACATGTAGTTCACGTCAAATTGGTATCAGAGCGGGTGTCGCTCCAACATTGGTGTTTGGTATATCGGTGTATTTTTATCAAAAAATCGTACACTACAATCAATGGCTCCCAAGAAATCAATACAACTATTGGCAGAGATTCAAGAGTTGAAGCAACAAATGGGAGAAATGGCACTTCAACAAAAACAGCAAACCCTAGCTTCCCAAGAACTCAATCAATTCAAAAGTTTGAGGCCCTTTTTTAACTCTTCTCCACAAAACTACCTCCTACCACCATTCCCCACCCCCTACCCCAGCCCCTCAGCTTCCGCGCCCCTCCCCTCCAACGTCTCCTCTCAATCCCTCTACCCTAACCCCATTGCTGCTCCATCACTAAAACAGCCCCTGACCCACTCAAGCCCATGCCCTCCTTCCCAAACCCTGGCCGCCCAAGGAGGGGGAGGCCACCCCGGCCACTATCGTAGGCAGTCTGACCCGGGGCTAACCCCGGAACACCCCCCAGCCGATGCCGACTTCAGCCCAGCCCCTCCCCTGGTCCCCCACCCCGCTTCCAACCCAAGGCAGAGCCCCGAACTCCCCAAGCCCACTACCGACATTACCCCCAGCCCACCCCTGGCTCCCCGACCAGACTCCGATGGTAGCCCTTGGCCCCTGAACACCAGAACCCTACCCCAACCCCTCGTCGACCCACAAAACAACCTCCAACCCAACTTAAACCCTCACCAGTATAAACCCGACCCCAAATACCCATCCCTTGGCCCAAACCCGAGCCCAGGATCCACGTCCCAACCCGTCCACTTTTTTTGGAGCATCCACCTCATTTCAGCCCGTGACCCTATTTTACCCACCCACCCACTGGGCAACCCGAGTCATTTCCCCGCCTCCCTGTTGCCCCAATCACTCAGTCAAATGCCTACACCAACCTCCTCGGTTTTTTCAACTACCCCGGTGGCCTGGGCCACCATTTTGGACCTCCCGACTCCGATTGATAATACCCGCGCAACCCCACCTTGCCCATTGAACCTCGACAGGATACACACTCATTCCCTCGCCCGTTACGTCATACTCACTTCCACCACGCCCTTTCACTACTTCATTCTGATTCCTCCTCCGAGTTTGGGGATAGCCACCGCAGTGTTTAGAGTGGATACCTCCACCCCTACCTAATGCTCATCGCTTTGCACCACTACGGGACCGGCACTACTTTTATTGCGGTGAGCGTGGCTATTTGATTGGCGCATATCCCCATCATCCTCGCGCACCCCCAGCAACTCCCGTGCCTCAGCACGTTCATCCCCCTCATCCACCACCTGCACAGATGTCGTCCCCTCCCGCTGATTGTGTTCCGCTTGTGTCAGGTGACGTGATGGGCCTTGATGCTCATCAAGATGGAGGCCCACTATCTATGGCGCTTCAGTTTCTTTCCCGGAGCCATGGAAGATATTTGTATTTACGTTCTCATGTTTGACGGGCGGTTCTCCCCAGATGCCATGATTGATTGGTTAGCTTCGATGGAGACGGTTTTTTATTACAAGCGGATTCAGGGCCGCTCTTGTGTTCTCCTCGTAGCTACTAAATTTCAAGGATTCGCCCAGGTTTGGTGGAACAACCTCTGCTATCGTCGGACAGCAGCGAGATTGCCCCTATCCAAACTTCGCCTGTGCTGAAGGCCGCCCTCCAAACATCATTCATCCCACCCACTTACGAGCGCGACCTTTTTGCTCGTATTCAGTCCCTCAGATAGGACACATCTACGATGTGTAACACCCCGTAAATTCAAGGACCTTTAATTAAATAAAATATTTGGAGAAAAAGAATTTATTTTATTTGGAGGAATTAAATTCATGATTTGAGGATTTTTAAATTTAAGGAATTTATTAATTTGGCGAATTGTGGATTAATTATTTTGGACTATTTTATGTCGCCTTTTGAGGTCTTAAATTTGGAAGATGTTATAAATTAATTCGGATGTCGATTTTGAGCGCACGGATGAGTCCGGTAGGGTTCAAATAGTCCGAAATGAGTGGCCATATGTATATATTGGGTTTCAGGACTTAATTAGACATAACTGAGCTCCAAATAAAGAGTTTGGGCCCTTTTTAGGAGGCCCATAAGCCAAAAACGAGGTTAGAGTTTTAACCCTAATTGTGCTTAAAGTCATTGTAGAAGACTAAAATTGTGGAGCGCTTAAGAGGAGAGCCATTAGAAGAGAATTTGGGGATTTTAGGAGATTGCTTCGAGAACAAAAGGAGATCCTTGAAGTCAATCCAACATCTTCATCCAAAGGCTTTGATCTACAAATTAAGGCGAGTGGTTTAATTTGCAATTGTTAATTTGCATTTACCTATTCATATTAAAGGAGGTGGGAATCAATTAATATGTTATGTTTTGTGTTCATGAGAAATTGGGGATTTATTTAATTGGGAATTATAAATCTGTAGAGGTGTTAAGATTTGACTAAATTAATGCCCTATGGGATGTAATTGTTGGGGTTAGATTGAATATGATAAGAGGATGGGTTTAGGATGAATCTTGGGAAGTTTTGATGACGAAATCTGTACAGGATGGAGGTTTTAAACGTTTCAATGGAGGACTGGGTTTTACTAGGCATATTAGGGATGAAGATGATACCAGGGTCGTTCGAACGAGAGCCATTGTCGTTCGAACGACATGGATGGTCGTTTGAACTAGCTGTTAAACCCTGTCAGATTTTCTCCTTCCCCTGATTCAGACATGTTATGTGTTGTGAGATACACAGTTTCTGCATTAGTTGATTCTGCAATTTTGGTGATATCCTAGGGTTTAAGTTTGTGAATATTCACCCTTGAATTAGTTAGAGGATTAATTAATTTGAATAATTAAGGTTCATGATTGAGTGATTTGAAACATTGTTAATTAAGTGGGTAGACTTAATTGAATGAAATCGAATGATAAATTGGAAATATTGAAATTTGGGCCGAGAGAGAGAGTCCGGGTATAATTGGTAGGGTGACACCAAAATATTGAAAATTAATTAGTGCATAATTAATGGAAATGAAGTCGGACCATAGACTTGCATGTTTTAGGCTTGTGTATGGACCTATTAAGCATGAACTCGACACGTAATACGGGTTTCAACACGACACGCGATACGTGATTTTTCCAAAAAATAGGATACGACACGCTAGGATACGTATAATATATAATATATATTTAAATATATATATTAATGAAATATAAAGTTATATTGGATATTTAATTATAAGTCACACCGTTAATGAAATATATTTTATTAGTTATAATAATATTCAATTTTTTTTTTAAAAGTATTCAAAAGCGTACAAAGGCAACTGAGGGCCAGCAAACAGTCCTAGATTAAAGTGTACATCTGTCAGCTAACAATCCTAGTTTAAAGTGTACAAAGTTGACAGCTCAAGAGCAACTAAGGGCAAAAGCGTAAAAGGCTTATAAAAGACAAAGTATCAGATGAAATCCTATTTTTTTAGTGCGTAAGGAGTCAACATATTTCCTCTTCACCAAGAACCAAACTACACAGCAACTAATTTCTTCTTCTATGGATCTGACTTCTTCTCTAGAGATCTGCCTTCTCCAAAGCTTTTTGGGTGTATGATTTTATCCTATAGTTTGAGGAAGCAGCTATGTGTTCAAGTTCAAATTTCAAACCCTACACAGCAGCTATGTGTTCAAGTTCAAGTTTCAAACCCTACACAGCAGCTATGTGTTTTGTTTGGGGAAGCAACTATGCCTTCTTTAGAGATCTGCCTTCTTTAGGTAATGTTTTGTTTTTAGTTAATAACTTTTGACCCCAAAAACGTGACCAAAAACTTGTATCAGCGTAGGATAGGTTGGGACACGCTAGGACACGCGTGTCAACTGCATGTCCGGGCAGGTCCGGACGTATCACGTGTCCGACTCGAGTCAAACGTGACTCGTGGCTTTCGGGAGAGTGTCCGTGCTTCATAGGTATGGACATAGTACACTGGTAACCTAAATTTCTATATATATACGATGATGTGTAGTGTATATATATATGTATATATATACACGCGCAACCTCCCCTGATAGCACTATATATATATATATGCTATCAGGGGAGGTTGCGCGATGTGGGTGAATCCCCTGACAAGTGAATGAAGGACGAGTATAGTCCCCAGGTCATAGCGTTCGGTTCAGGAGTGCGACGAATGGTGTCTGATTCGATCTCACTACCATGGGAAACTATGACCCCCTCCACAGCGTTTGTTTATTTTTCTGAAAGGGGGAGCTAACCGTATCAGGTTTTTGGGTGGATGAGAATACTCGATTATGATAGCATCTAGAGAACACCCGATGAGTGCCTACTCGGGGGATAGTATATATCTACGACATGTATGTGTGAATGCTGTAGGATGAGTACATATATATAGTATAATTATATACGGGACAATACAGGATGAGAATTGTATTAATTATATAACTTGTGAAATGATTATATGGTATTAAATGAGAATTGAATTAAATAAAGGGGGTTTTGGGAAAAGGTCCTTATAATACTTAAAGTGTATAAAAATAGGACATTCCATATAATTTTATAAATTTAGTCCCTGTATTAAAAAAATCATGAAAAATGGTGAAAAATAGTGCCGCTGGCGCGGACCAAAAAAATAAAGGCAATTGTACAACAGAGACTAGATTTATAAATGCTATTGTACTACAGGGACTAGATTTATAAACTTGAAAATCATTGTCCTAAAAATCCAAATATAGGAAGGATAATGACCTTTACCTTAATTCTCTATTAAATAAATTAGTGTGATTAATAACTTATTAAAATGTATACTAAACTCACTCGGGTTAGTGTAGTGGGGAAGTTGTGGATTATATGTGACAAGACTAGTTACAGGGTGGTTAGCTAGGTGGGTCATGTATAGTACGTTAGGCGTGCACACTAGTGGAGGGGTGAGGTGTCCTCAAGAGAGTGTACGACACTAACTTAAACATGAAGACCATACTTGCATTTTAATTTCCTGCATTTAAATTCACTTGCTAAATATTTTTCAAATATTTTGGGTTCTAACCCTTGCTATAAAAACCTTTTCAAAACCTTTTAGGTGTCCTACCTCAGGAGCGCCAGGCCTGATCTTCTTATAGGATGCGTAGCTGCAAAATATGTGGATGCTGCGGGATATTTGCTTAGACGCCTATCTCATCCTCTCTAGATAGGGACATTTCAGTTGTACCGTTTGGACTTGTACACATATTTTCAGTTTGGCATGAATCAGTACTCTCGTTTATACTTTGCTCTTGGTGGATTGCTTTTATAGTCGATGTTATTCGGCTCATGCTTTTATCAGTTGTGTGGCATGTTTAGATTTCCTCTTGTGTTAGTTATCTTGGATTTCTATTATATTGGTTGGTTTTGATTTAAATCATAAGATAAAATTTGGCACCAGCTTAATTAAAGACTAGGTGGTTAGTTATTATTAATTTTTCGACAGTGATGCTACGAATGAACCAAATGAGATTCCTGTTTAATTTGATATAGGACAGATCACCAGGTATTTTACTAGGTGGGGTGTCACAGATGGTATCAGAGCATCAGGTTCTAGTGTCCTTAGGATCTGTGCGGCTTGCTTTAGTTTCAGCGTTGCGTTTTTTGACATAGAGCCCTATTATTAGGACTGTTGACTCATCTTTATGCTTATAAGTTATCACTCTTCTTTTTAGAATTGTATTAATGATGAACTAATACAACTCGTTCTACGTTTCAAATGCCGCCCAGGAGAGCGAGATGTAGACCCGCGAGGGCAGACGCCCTAGGAGGAGAGGGTAAGGCTCCCCAGGAGCCTGATGTACCGCAGCCCCAGCCGCCACAGGGGTTCGTTTCTACCGAGCAGGTAGCGATTATAGTGGCACAGGCGGTTAATGCCGCCATGATAGCGATGGCAGCCCACTTTCCTCGACATCAGCCACCGCAGCACATGGCTCCAGTAGGGCAGGCCCCAATGTTTAAAAAGGCAAAAGGCGAGGCGAGGCGTTTTAGTCTCAGCGAGGTGTTGAGGCCTAAGCGTCACCGAAAAGAAAAAAAAAAGAGCAAAATAATATTTAAAAAATATTAATAAAACCATAAAAATAAAATAACAAAGAAATATAAATACAACTACAAAAAAAACATCCTTGAGGGTTTTCTCACATAGTTTGACATTTTCTTGTTCCCCCCGAGATAACTTTTTAGAAAAAGAAAATCAATTTTAACATATTGGTTATTTTATAATATGACAATAAATTAATCAATGCAAAATCGTACTGGCAAAATCATTTTTTTAGCTTCATTCTCATATTGGTTATTTTATAATATGACAATAAATTAATCAATGCAACTTAACAAGCAAATTTATTAAAAAAACATTGATTTTCAAGCTAAGATTAAAAAAATAGTAACTTTATTAAAAAAATAATAAAACATATTAACCTAAGTTTATTAAAAAAAAACAGCAATCTTTAAAATATATTAGTATAAGTTAAAGAAAACATATTAATCTAAGTTGAAAATAAAAAAACAGAAACCTTTTTAAAAAAACTCATATTGAAGTTAATTTAGTACATTTATTTCAAACAAACTATATATTTATAACAAAATATAGTTTCAAACAAATTTATACACTTATTTCAAACAAATTAGTAAAGAAAAACAAAATTAAGTGCAATTTTAAAACTAAATTAAAATAAAAAAAAGAATAAGAGTTAGTAGATTAAAACAACTATTTTTTTAAGTTAAGTGCAATTTTAGAAAAATTAATTTAGTACATTTATTTCAAACAAACTATATATTTATAACAAAATATAGTTTCAAACAAATTTATACGCTTATTTCAAACAAATTAGTAAAGAAAAACAAAATTAAGTGCAATTTTAAAACTAAATTAAAATAAAAAAAGAATAAGAATTAGTAGATTAAAACAACTATTTTTTTAAGTTAAGTGCAATTTTAGAAAAATGAAGAACTTTAACCTTTAAAAAAACAGACTTTGTGATGAAAGAAGATTTTTTTTTTTTTTTTTCGCGCCTCAGCAAAAAGGCAGGAGGCGCATTGAGGCGTAAGCCTCAAATTCAGCCATGAGGCTTAAGCCTCGAGGCTTTTTTTCAGCGCCTCGCCTCGAGCGCCTTTTTAAACATTGGCAGGCCCACCCAGAGTTCGGGAGGCCTTCCAGAAGGGCCATCCCCCAGAGTTCCAGGGTAGTGCGGATGTGATTGCAGCTTACCAGTGGAGACGTGATATGCAGAGGCACCTACGGATGGTGAAGTGTAGCGAGGTGCAGAGACAGATGCTTGCGACGTTTAAGCTGACGGGAGCCACCTTGCAGTGGTGGGAGTCCACTACCACTATTGCAGAGGGGGATTCTATGACAGTTGCAGAGTTTTGGGCGCGGTTCGACCGCAAGTATTTTCCTCCGGCCGTCGAGACTGAGATGAGGAGGAGGCTTAGAGAGGTGACTCAGGGAGACCGATTTATTGCCAAGTATGAGGAGGAGTTCACTCGTTTGGCCACTCTTGTGGCAGATGAGGTGAGAACGAAGAAAGAAAGAAAGCTATGTTTGTTGATGGGTTGGCATGGAGGATCAGGCAATCTGATTGGGAATCCGAATTTAGTGACGTATACTGACGTGGTCAATGCGGCTTTACTACATTGTCAGGATCATCGCTTCCATCTTAAGGGGAGCAAGAGGGGTGGTGAGCTGAGCCAGCAGGGCAAGGCCAATGGAGGTTCTTCTAGTGGTGCACAGCAAGGGCAGGATACCCACCAGGGGATTCCTGCCAAGAGATTTCATTTTGGAGGACAGGGCCAGCAGGGCCCAAATCAGCATTACGTTCCTCACGCCGCCAGGGCCAGGGGAACAACGGGGGTGGTCATCAGGGCCAACATCAGGAACCGCAGCGTCAGAGTCAGCAGGGCCAGTATCAGAGAGACGGGCTGAGGCACTGCTACGTTTGTGGCCAGCCAAACCACGTAAAGAGAGTGCCCACATAGAGGTAGGGACCAGCAGCAGGACGCCCAGCAGGGCATCAGGTACAGGGACCCCCAGCAACACCAGCTCCCCAGGTTCCACAACAGTTGGGACATTTGCAGTACGGACGTGTACAACGTCCGAGATGTTCCGATTCCCAAACACCGCCAGCGCCACCGACAGTAGAGGGTACGTTTCCTATCTATGAACATGATGGTAAAATCCTTTTGTTACTTGTACATGGCATTCATTATTAGGACACGTTTTGCTAGAGTTGTTGGGTTATTTGAAACGGCTGTTAGTCCACTCATGTGTGTGGAGTCACCTATAGGGGGGTGGGTCACTCTTTTGCCTAATTTGTAGAGGGGTGGTAGATATTGTGATTGGAGAACTGAGGTTGCGGTAGACCTCTTGGTATTAGATTTGGAGGGCTAAGATGTTATCTTGGGCAAGGATTGGATAGCCATAGCCAGTTATAGGACGATGGTACAAGGTTAAAACCTCAAGTGTAGATAATATGGAGTAAGGTCGAAGGAGACTTCGTTTCAGAAAAACGATCCGCTAAAATTTGAGGGAGGTGCGGAAGGGCAAATTACCAATGGATGCAGAACATCCAACTGGGATCACGTGGGGTGAGAAAGTTGACAATAGACCCGTGGGTAGATAATACAGACACGGATAGGAAATCCTAACGTAATATATTAGTACTAGACCCTTGTGAGGAACGGGTCTAGTAGAGGTATCGTTAATATCAATAGTGTGTATTTTTACCACGGAGTAGCAGGGTACTCTTCGGTTCCACCTGAAAGGAATGGGTGGGGACATTAGGACGATATATTTTATGAGGATTAACTCGTTCAAAATGTAATATTCGACGCGTAGTTTCATCCTGGATATGAACGGGCTAGCAATGGTGGATGTTTTTGGTAAGGACTCTTACTGATTTGATACAGGATATGTTGGGTTGCCATGAAGCAGAGAGATTTAGCTCGTTATTGATATTTAGCCCAAAGGATTTAGTGATAGTCCGAGCGCGGTAGTATACGACTCTAAAGAGGCAGGAATCCATAATTTGTCATGCGAGTATAGGGACAGAGCTTGAGTGTCCTGGTTGTATAAGTAGGTAGTGTTGCAAAGGAAGCACTGCGAGGATTTGCACCACGAGTTGACAATTGGAGCAATAGCGGGATGAATTGTATAGTAATTGGGAAAGGTCATCAAAAATAATTTGGAGGTTATAGACACGATGAAAATGCGGGAGCAGAACTTGAGATAAATATGGTCACGTATGTGATGATTTGAGATTTGTGCAGATATGTACAAGATCTAGGGTGTATGGGCACCCTGGGAGGAGTAAGAGTCTCCACTGTGTAAATACTTAGCAGATTCGGTGAGAAGACCCAAAGGCGTTAATTTTGGATACATTCTGAAGGAATAGGAATAAGATGTGCCTCGGGTTACGAAACATTGAAGTGTGGGGATGTTTGGAAGTGATATTAAATACGTCACAATCTATGGTTTGTTACCACTAGGATTTGCGAGGGAGATGGATATTAGTGGAAGTGTTGGTCATAATAGCCTCAGTAAATATAGTTAGGTACCGTGGGAGTAGCGTGAATATTTTTCAAGTTTCAACTGATTAGCTAAAATTTAGGACTATAGTGGATTGCTATATAGCCAAACTGGGTATTCGCGGTATCAGGGTATGAATTGTCGAGCGGGGAGATACAGCTCGGGATTTATTTTCGCGCAAGGAAACTAGTGATAGTAAGGGCGCAATAGAGTATGTTGTCGTTTTTAGCATAAGAGTGAATATGTATACTGTTATGCCGAGAAAAGGGTAATTGGGGTGTTATGACTATGAGATTAAAGTTATATTACGGTTTAGCAGCTAGTAAAAGTCGGGTTATTATTTCGTGCAGATAAGCATGGGAACAGAGCGTGTGGACACTCTGGTTAAGCACGATCATTTAAGGACTATGTAGCGTGGCTAAGAGTTGAGGAATACTGAGCTAATTAATACTGGGAGTTCTAGGCTTATCCGAATTTTAAGGACGAAATTCCATTGTAAGGGGGAGTATGTAACACCCCGTAAATTCAAGGACCATTAATTAAATAAAATATTTGGATAAAAAGAATTTATTTTATTTGGAGGAATTAAATTCAAGATTTGAGAATTTTTAATTTTGAGGAATTTATTAATTTGGCGAATTGAGCATTAATTATTTTGGACTATTTTATGTCGCCTTTTGAGGTCTTAAATTTGGAAGATGTTATAAATTAATTCGAATGTCGATTTTGAGTGCACGGGCGAGTTCGGTAGGGTCAAAATATTTCGAAATGAGCGGCCATATGTATATATTGAGTTTCGGGACTTAATTAGGCATAATTGTGATTCAAATAAAGAGTTTGGGCCCTTTTTAGGAGGTCCATAGGGCCAAAAACGGGATTAGAGTTTTAACCCTAATTGTGCAAGGGTAAGGCAACTTAAAGTCATTTCAGAAGATTAAAATTGTGGAGAGCTTAAGAGGAGAGCCATTAGAAGAGAATTTGAGGATTTTGGAAGATTGCTTCAAGAACAAGAGGAGATCCTTGAATTCAATCCAACATCTTCATCCAAAGGCTTTGATCTACAAATTAAGGCGAGTGGTTTAATTTGCAATTGTTAATTTGCATTTATCTATTCATATTAAAGGAGGTGGGAATCAATTAATATGTTAGGTTTTGTGTTCATGAGAAATTGGGGATTTCTTTGATTGGGAATTATAAATCTGTAGAGGTGTTAAGATTTGACTAAATTAATGCCCTATGGGATGTAATTATTGGGGTTAGATTGAATATGATAAGAGGATGGGTTTAGGATGAATCTTGGGAAGTTTTGATGACGAAATCTGTACAGGATGGAGGTTTTAAACGATCCAATGGCGGACTGGGTTTTACTAGGCAGATTAGGGATGAAGATGATACCAGGGTCGTTCGAACGAGAGCCATTGTCGTTCGAACGACATGGATGGTCGTTTGAACTAGCTGTTAAACCCTGTCAGATTTTCTCCTTCCCCTGATTCAAACATGTTATGTGTTGTGAGATACACAGTTTCTGCATTAGTTGATTCTGCAATTTTGGTGATATCCTAGGGTTTAAGTTTGTGAATATTCACCCTTGAATTAGTTAGAGGATTAATTAATTTGAATAATTAAGGTTCATGATTGAGTGATTTGAAACCTTGTTAATTAAGTGGGTAGACTTAATTGAATGAAATTGAATGATGGATTGGAAATATTGAAATTTGGGCCGAGAGAGAGAGAGAGAGAGTCCGGGTATAATTGGTAGGGTGACACCAAAATATTGAAAATTAATTAGTGCATAATTAATGGAAATGAAGTCGGACCATAAACTTGCATGTTTTAGGCTTGTGTATGGACATAGTACACCGGTAACCAAGAATTCTATATATATACGGTGATATATATAGGAAGAGGTTCACAAGTGAACCTAAAAGATGAACTTTTTAATGAACCTTACCAAAATAACACCTAACAACTCATTAATTTTAATTTATATGTTGTAATTGGTTCGCGCCAGTGGCAACGAACACACGTGTCGATCGATCCCCTAACCCTTCACCCCCCACCTCCAACCACCACCACCACCATGGCAGCCCTTATAGCTGCCATTATGACAACTGGGCTGCCATGGGGGTGAGCGTGGGGGGGGGATCGATCGACACGCATGTCCGTTGCCGCTGGCGCGGACCAATTACATCATAGGAATTAAAATTAATTGATTATTAAGTATTTTTTGTTAAGGTTCATTAAAAAATTCATTTTTTAGGTTCACTTGTGAACCTCTCCCTATATATATATATGATTTATAAATAATTGTGTGAATAATATTTATAGTAAAGCCTACCTATTCTAGTGCTATCAGGGGAGGTTGCGCGATGTGGGTGAATCCCCTGACTAGTGAATGAAGGGCGAGTATAGTCCCCAGGTCATAGCGTTCGGTTAAGGAGTGCGACGAATGGTGTCTGATTCAATCTCACTACCGTGGGAAACTATGGCCGCCTCCACAGCGTTTGTTTATTTTTCTGAACGGGGGAGTTAACCGTATCAGGGTTTCGGGTGAATGAGAATACTCGATTATGATAGCATCTAGAGAACACCCGATGAGTGCATACTCGGGGATAGTATATATCTACGACGTGTATGAGTGAATGTTATAGGATGAGTACATATATATGGTATAATTATATACGGGATAACACAGGATGAGAATTGTATTAATTATATAACTTGTGAAATGGTTATATGGTATTAAATGAGAATTGAATTAAATAAGTTAGTGTGATTAATAACTTATAAAATGTATGCTAAACTCACTCGGCTTAGTGTAGTGGGGAAGTTGTGGATTAGATGTGACAAGACTAGTTACGGGGTAGTTAGCTAGGTGGGTCGTGTATAGTACGTTAGGCGTGCACACTAGTGGTGGGGTGAGGTGTCCTCAAGAGAGTGCACGACGCTAACTTAAATATGAAGAGCATACTTGCATTTTAATTTCCTGCATTTAAATTCACTTGCTAAATATTTTTCAAATATTTTAGGTTCTAACCCTTGCTATAAAAATCTTTTCAAAACCTTTTAGGTGTCCTACCACAGAGACGCCTGGCCTGATCTTCTTACAGGATGCGTAGCTGCAGTATATGTGGATGCTGCGGGATATTTGCTTAGACACCTATCTCATCCTCTCTAGATAGGGACATTTCAGTTGTACCGTTTGGACTTGTAAACATATTTTCAGTTTGGCATGTATCAGTACTCTCGTTTATACTTTACTCTTAGTGGATTGCTTCTATAGTCGATGTTATTCGGCTAATGCTTTTATTAATTGTGTGGCATGTTTAGATTTCCTCGTGTTAGTTATCTTGGATTTCTATTATATTGGTTGGTTTCGATTTAAATCATAAGATAAAATTTGGCACCAACTTAATTAAAGACTAGGTGGTTAGTAATTATTAATTTTTCGACAGTGATGCTAAGGATGAACCAAATGAGATTTCTGTTTAATTTGATATAGGACGGATCACCCGGTAATTTATTACGCGGGGTGTCACACAATGGAGTGTATGGAGCAGTTCCAGCTTCGTTGCACTCAAGCTCGCCTCCCTGAGACGGAGGATCAGCGGATGAGCCGCTATATCTTGGGACTGCAGCCGTACATTCAACATGATCTCGACTTGAGGGAGATACCGATCTTTCTGAAGGCGGTCGAGTATGCGACCAAGGTTGAGGCCTACCACATAGCGCCCGCAGCTCATCCAGCCTCACGGGCTTCACCTACACCGATTTCTACCCCAGATCCTCCTCCAGTGACAGCTTCAGTCCCTACGTCCTTTACTTCCGTTGCACCTCATCGAGGGCCTCCTACATTCCAGTGTTACAACTATGTCAATGTTGGCCACCGAGCTTCTGACTGCTCTCTCCCGCGTCGTTGTGCCCTATTAGCGATGGATCATCCGCCTGACTATTTTGACGCGTCTGAGGAGCTTCCCCAACATGCCTTGATCACAATTTTGGAGGGAGATTCAGTTGATCTTCCCCTTGGAGTTCGAGGGCGAACTCTTTTCAGGGGGAGACTGATGTAAATTGAGGGCATAATTGTCATTTTTGGGGATATTAATATTTTATTTTCTTCTTGCTATTTTTCTTTTATTTTGTTGGCTTTGTATTGCTTTTTTCTTTAATATTTAAAGGTAGGGTGTAGCGCAAGGCAATTAATGGCATTTTTGTAATTTGAACCTTAGCTTATAGCCTAAGCTATACCTCTCCTTTAAATACCCCC
Organism: Sambucus nigra; assembly: GCA_949130495.1. Lineage (NCBI taxonomy): Eukaryota > Viridiplantae > Streptophyta > Magnoliopsida > Dipsacales > Adoxaceae > Sambucus > Sambucus nigra. Next base: position 90,351,700 of record OX422216.1, on the reverse strand, counting down.
TTGTAAGCCTCATTGGAGGTAGACTTGAATTTTGAATAGAAAAAAGTATCTCTCTAAAAGTGTGTTAGATATTTTTAGGAGCCTATTGCCGTGTGTTAGATATTTTTGGGGCCTATTTACATAAACTCCTAAAAATATCTAACACACTTTTAGAGAGAAATACTTTTTTCTATTCAAAATTAAAGTCTACCTCAAATGAGGCTTACAAAGGGGTATTTAAACGAGAGGTGTAGCTTAGGCTCTACGCTAAAGCTAACATTACAAAAATGTCATTAATTGCCTTACGCTACACTCTACCTCTAAATATTAAAGCAAAAAAGAATACAGTGCCCAACAAAATAAAAGAAAAATAACAAGAAAATAAAATGCCAATATGCCTAAAAATGACAATTATGCCCTCGATTCACATCAGCTTTTACTTGTTCCACTGCATAGTTACATGTTTTAAGTCAAAAAAGGCACCGATTTGCCTATTGAAGTCGAGCCAAATGGGACGCTCACGCGGCACTCACTAAAATATTTGGACATTTGTTAAATTTGCATGTTAGCATCTTGTCAATATGTGAATCCTTGGCAAGGCAAAATTCCCTCAACATTTGGTGATGATGGTACATGGATACATGCTAAAACTGAGGGAATTGGTCCACTTGTCGAAGACCAAGACCACTAGGTTTGCTCTTCTACCATGTGAACTGCTAGGTCCCGAAATCCTTGGTGTGGATATAAGAGAACTCGGGTCTCCCATAACCTAATCGGTAGCTCATTGGGACCCTTGGAAGATATTTAGCTTAGAGACTAGAAAATAGGATTCATCCCGTAACCTAACCGGCTACTCTAGATGTGAGAGAGAATCATCACGACCACCGGTGCATTCCATGAAAGCTCAGTAGATAAACCCTAACCATTGCCTTCTTGTCCTTTTTGGTAAAAGTACAACGTACACCTTTTGCAATAAGACTTATGGTAGTGTTGGGGAGACAAACTCCCTCCACCACCTTCTCTCTCCCACAACATCTCATACTATGCACATCCATCACAACTCATAGTGCAACTTGTATTACCTGGCCCTTTTTAAAGGAAGCCTTACTCAACCTCAAAGATGACAAGTCTATATATATATATATATATATATATATATATATATATACACACATGTATAATTGTTGGAAATTTGAATTTGACTACATAAAAGGTCTAACTTTAAGATAAAATTTCAATGAGACCCACTCATTATTTGAGGCGGGTCTGCATACCAAAACGTTCTACTTCGTAAGGAGATTAACGTGGTATGTTCACTTGGTCAAAATGATAGACAAGTGAACAACAAATTGGCTCCCAAAGTCGCACACATGAGTTGTTAAATGGGTTTGAAGGTGGGAAAAAAATAGCTCAACTCACATCGGAAGAGTACCCCAAATCTGATGTAAATCTTCAAATGCGGAAGCGTTATTACTACACTACACAACAATTACACTACACAATAATTACACTACACAACAACAAAAAATAAATTAGACTCGAGAAATGGGTTCTTTCTCTCTATATTCTCAATTATCAATATTCAAAGTTGACTACAAATGATGGCTAAAGGGCCTATTTATAGGAAGAGTTAGCTTGCTAATCAAGCTAATACCCAAATTGACCAAAAAGAACAACTAATACTTAAAAATGACCCATTAGTCCCAAACATACTTGGAAACCAATTAAACACTAAAAATAAAGGAAAATAATAATAAACCCTAAACTAAATATGAAAAATAAAATAAAATAAAATAAAATAAAATAAAAAATAGCCGTCTCCCGTAGGCACAACCACACGCCACGTGTCGCTAGAAATCCCATATACATCATTCTCCCCGTCTTCCAAAAAGCTCGTCCTCGAGCTTGGAGGGTGACTCATCAATGCCACATGAACACGTGTTAGTACAAGTGTTATCTTCCAACATAAAGCAAAACCCCAAATCAAATCCAACACGCAAATAAGTCAGACGAACTTTTGTTAGGGACTCATATGGACCTTCAACAAGTGGATCTAATATACCCGAATCTTAACGATGTCTCCCTATAGAATCCGGGCAACCAAAAACTGACGACCACTCCGCCTACTCAGCACGATAAGCATATGGTTGCAACTTGGCTTGGTGGACCCCTGAATCTGACCGGACGATAACTCCGGCGATCGCACCTTTGCAAGTACGATGGCGAAACAAGAGAAATGAAGACAGCGACATCTCCGGTGGAAAAGTAGGAAAATGTATCCCCGGTGGGTACATTGCTCATGGAAGTCATATGTTGTGTCAAAAATTGACCGGAATAGAGGTCAATAGGGAGGGTGAGATCAGCGCAAAGTAGGGCAGACCCGTTTGGGTTGGATTTACTTGTGGTTGGGCATCAATGAGTGGGAAAATGGGTAAAAATGGGGTTAAGAATGGGTGGGGCTATTTTTTGGGGTTTTCTTGAAGGTGGTGGGGGTTGGGTTGTTATTTGTGGGCAAGAAAAAGGGTGGGAGGGCAAACCCTAGGAGTGGGCTGCCCTAGGGGCAAGAGGAAGATTATCCGGGTAAAAAAAAATTAGGTTTGGGAGGTGTTGGTCCAGATCGGGATTTGGGGGGGGGGGGGGGGGGGGGGGAGGGGGACTAGATTGGAGGGTGGGTGGAGGTTTGGGACTCGTCTGGCCTGGAAAAAGGGGCTGGAGGTACTAGGGGCTGTTTTGGGTTAAAAGGTGGGCTAGGGTTTGGTTTTGGTGGGCAAATATGGGTCCACTGGGGCTGGCCGGCCCCTGTTTGAGTAGTTCTGGTTCAGATCGAAGGGAAAACAGGCTGGTTTGGACTAGTTCGGCAGTCTGCCCTATTTGCCAGGAGATTCTGGCCTTCCAGGTGTATTTTCGACCAGCAAGGGAAGGGGGGAAACTAGATCGGGGGTTGGATGATGTGGTTGAAGGGCTAGAGAGGTGCTATGGGCTGTTTTGAGCAGTTAGAGGAGGGAGTGGGGGCTTGATTAGGGTTAGGTTTTGGGGTGTTTGGCGGCAGGGTAAGGGCTTGATTAGGGTTAGGTTTTGTTGGTTCTTGGTTAGGGTTTGTAGGTTCTTCAATTTAGGGTTTGGGTTTTAATTTTGGAATGGTGGGTTTCTTTGGTTAGAGTTTGGGTAAAAATTGTATACGGAAATTCATGTAGACGGGGGGTGGGTTGTGTGGCGGTAGAAGGTGGAGATGGAGGATGGTGGTGATGGAGATGGAGGGTGGAAGAGCTAAAAGAGTTGGTATCTCCTCTTTTAGTGGTGATGGAATTTAGGGTTTCCATTCACCGGATTCTCTTTTGGGCATTTATCAATTTTTCGATTGAAGGGTTGCCGGAGTTGGAATATCCACTCGTGACCCGCTTCATGCACCCTGACGAACACCAAGAACAAACCGAGCTTTGATACCAATTTGATGTAGATCTTCAAATGCGGAAGCGTTATTACTATACTACACAACAATTATACTACACAACAACAACATCTAAACTAAAGAAATGAAATGGGTTTCTTTCTCTCTCTATTCTCAATTCTCAATATTCAAGGTTGAGTACAAATGAGGGCCAAGATTTATAGGAAGAGTTAGCTTGTTAATCAAGCTAATACCCAAATGACCAAAAAGGACAACTAATACCTAAAAATGACCCATTAGTCCCAAACATACTTGGAAACTAATTAAACACTAAAAATAAATGGAAATTACAATAAACCTTAAACTAAAAATGGAAAGTAAAAGATAGCCGTCTCCCGTAGGCACAACCACACGCCATTAGTCGCTAGAAATCCCATATACATCAAAATCATTGGAGCATGTATACTGAAAAAATAACTCAAGGGATCGATTGCCTTGGGGTATCTCAACCCTTTGATGGGAGAGGACCTACATGATAAATGGTGTGGGCTTTGGACGGACCCAAAGCCCACGCGAGCGTGCCACCACCGCCGCCCGCCCGGGGCCGTGTCGTGGATCCTTGGAGCAAAAATATATTTTTTGATGAAAATTTATTTATTATTTCTTCTCCAAAATTAATTACAGCACTGTCATTTTATTTTTAGCCGTTGGATGAGGCAGATTAGATCATGAACGTTAGTTTTTAACATGACGATCATCACTTAAATTTCTTACCGAAACGTCACTGTTTTGAACCATTGCACGGTGGTGCCTATACCAACAGTAATTTGTCTGCCTATTTAAAGAGTCATTGTCTAAATCTATGAAGTTGATTTTTTCCCATTCATTGACCATCTACATATAGAGTCTCTCTTAAAGAATACTGCCATGGTTGGTATCCGTTCTTGTGGTTTGTAGTGTCGCTATTGCGCGAGTCATTGTTGCATTCTGGGAGACGAACGCTATAACATTCCTTCCGTTAGCACTACTGCAGGGGACGAAATTCGTCTTTAGGAAAGAAAGTCCAACTCTTGCCTCGGTGAACATGTGTTTGATCTTAATGCAATTTGTGCATTCTTCCTTTTTTTCATACATATACAATCAATGTATCTGTTCTGATTTATTAATATAAATCTATTAATTACACATATATACGCATATATGTAATATTATATATTAACAAGAAAATATGGAGACTGAATTCAGAGTTAAAAAACAAGTTTCTGAAAACAGCATTTTATTGTTTCCAGATAACTGATAAAGCTCAGTTTTAAAATATGTGTGCCAAACACAAACTTTAACCATAAATGTGTCTAAAAACATAAAACAGTTTTAAAACACATAACCAAACAGACCCTTCTTATCTCTTTCCAAAAAAAAAGATATTATTCCTTGTGGCGGCACTCGCGGTCATCCTGCCTATGTTCTCTCTCTCACTAGAATAACTGTGTTTCCATCATCCATCCTAGACCTACCTTCCTTAGATGCTTAAGAGTTATCCGTGTCTCTTATTTGAAGTTACGCCTCATTCTCATCATCCATACCCCAGCTCACACTACCCTACACTACCCTCCTACAGTAAGAAAGCAAACTTCTGCTGCCAGAAATAAGAACATTCATTTACAGATATTCAACACTTACCAGCAGAAGTGGTCTACAAACAGGACACCGGGATATGTAGTTAACAGCAGAAGGTAGTTCAAAAGTTCAATGACCCACACTTTCTATGGTTCTATAATTCTATGCAACTTTGTACCATAACAGATTTGGTTAGCAGCTGGTTTTAAATATTTTGGTAGTCCCCAGATTATCCTACGCATTCAAAAAATGTGATTTCAAATGATTCCACCACTATTGTTTTGGGGATTACTGACTGACACTTGAAGAGAGTCAATAAAGATGCAGAGTACATTACGGGTATCACAATCATCTTCCATTCAGAATTTCCTTTCCATCAGCAGATAGTGTGATGAGGCGTCGTTCAGTTGTTTTGAGTCCTGAACGAACACCCTTTAAAAATAAAAACATAATCAAATAAGATAAACTTCACTTGTAACGGAAAACCCTGTTACAAATGTATTCGCAATAAACGACACAAATGCACTAGTAACGAAAGTTCTGTGACAAGTGACAGTCCATTTTCTGAAAAGAAAAAAGAAAGTGTCTGTCCATTCCACTGTATATGCCTCCTGCATTCTTATATTCCACTCATATTATTATATACAAAATGCATATGAACAAATGTTCAAAATATCATTTCCCAATTAGACTAAAGAAACCTAAACAAATAAATTCAACCTCAAATACCTTATTTAACAACAAATTCACCCCATAGAAATCCAAATAAAGAACTAAAACAATTACCAAGTGTCAAGCATTCAAGAGGCTTCTTCAAAAACTGTCCAAACAGGTACATTGGCTCCTCAAGTGACTTCAATTCCAACGAGTTCAAGGCATTGAAAATCTACGAAATATGTATAAGATTATAACTGAGAGTTCGAATTATTAATTAAAGCGAAAATATCTCAAGGAAAATCTGCAGTCACCTCAGGCACAACAAACCTTCCAGCATTCTCCATAGAATTTGAGGATCCCTTCCTTTTCATGGGGAAATTTACTTGTCAGCTCTGCAATGAATTTACTGTATTCTCTGTGTACTCGAACTGAAAGGTTATTGGGTAGATGAAAATGGACAGTAGTTGGATCAGGTATCACATCCATCTTACATCCAACAGCTGCCAATGCTTGAGTTATCAAATTTAGATTGCCCTGCAAAGATTTAAAGCATTATTCAATTCTAAAAGGATACAAAGACAAAGAACTCAACCATGACAAACAAATAGAAATAGACGATATACTAGAGGCCCTGAGAAACAAAGTCCTCGTTTGATACTTAGGATAAGAGAGTTGGATAGGATAATTTTATCGTATCCCGTGTGTGCTGTTAGTTGCAATGGGATATGAAGTTCGATAATGCATATTATACTTCTTATATCATGTGTTCAGTGGCATAAAACCAACCCACCTAGGAGGTTGGTTTATCCTACCTAGATGGAGAAAAATATCCTTTCCAGCCTTCTATTTGACACATCAAACGAGTTGGATCGAAACTGCGGGGTAAGAATTTTAAAATCTATCATCAAGCTCTATCGGGTAAGTGGTTTGGATATTCTCTCGTGAAGAGGATCGCTTGTGGAGGCGTGTGATTTCAGCTAGATTTGTTGTTTGGATGGAGATGTAATAACCCTCGCTTATGAGACCGTATTTTATAGTAATTACTTAGTATAGTAATTGAAGCCAAGTGTTGGGTTATGATTTGAATGTTAATTCAATGTAGAAAGTTGATATTTATTGTGAGTTGCATACACATCATATCTATGGGTAAATAATTGCTATGTCATGCTTATTAATATCATCTGAATTTAAAATGATATTTGGCTTAATTATGAGACAGGAATCTAAATTGAATTTTAAAATGTCCAAATGATAATTTGGAGGTTGCAGTTGATTCCGGAATGTGCGAAATAGTCAAATAATGTACCATATTGTATTTTGTAGTTTTGGGCATTTTTGACTGGTGGTGCCTTAATTATGCAGTTGCGTATTATTTTATCACACTATTAGTTAATTTAGTGGGATATTTGTCTTAGGTCACGACTTAAGTCTTCTAAGTCTTCTAATTACCCTAATTTCCTTCCAAAACCAAAGAGAGAAAGAGAAGAGTAGAGAGAGAGACTTGGAGATTGAGAGAAGATTTGCCACTACACCAAGAAATCTGCAAAGTTGCTGAATCAAGGCAAGTTTTTACTTGCTATTTGTGTCTTGAGATAGATGATTTGTTGTGATAATGGTGTATTGATTTTAGTTTAGCAAACTTAGGGCTTTCTTATGTATTTTTGGGTTTTGCTTCACTCAAAGATGATTCATGAGGTTTTAGATGATCAATAGTATCATTGATGTTATCTCGATGTTGGTATATAAGTTTGGTTTGAAGAAAAATGAGTTGGGGTAGAAAATGGAGTCCAAGACTCCATAGCCAATTCTTGGCAAAATCGCAGGCCCGAATCGATTCGGCCCCCTGGGCGAATCGATTCGGTTAAGTCCAGTGCCCAGGTCTTGTGAACCGAATCGATTCGAAATTTATCCGAATCGATTCGGCAGTTATGCAGAAACCCAAATTTTCTGGCCGAATCGATTCGGCCAAGGGGGCGAATCGATTCGGTAGCCCTGCACTTTTTCAAATTTTTCTTTTTCATTTTTAACCCCTTTTCTTTAGGATTAGTGATTAGGGACCTTCTTAAATGAAGTAAACATAGGGTTTAGAGTATTAGTTGAGTTTGGTCGACATCCTAGACTCGAAAGGGTTCATCTAGGGTTCGTTTAAGGGGGAATTTAAAGTGATGTCTAGTCATTACTTTCGTCGTGTAGTTTTATAAGGGTCTAGAATATATTAAGGTCAAATTGGAGACTTTAGAATTCAACTCGAGTTAGATTTGACTTGAGGGTTTATATTAAAGCCTAAAGGAGGCTTAGGGAATAACTTTGGAGTCCGAATTTTTATCGAGGATGTTACGACGGTACGTAATACGTATAGTCCCGGTTTAGCTTATACATTTATTAAAATGGGAAGTTGTTAAGGTAAATGATAATTTACTAAATCATGTAATGGAAATTAATAAAATGGATGTTACACACCTCTCTAAATACCATCTTAAGGGAAGTCCGTGCGAGAGGTGAAGCCCCCTGGCTAATGAATGCAGGGTGGATATAGTCCTAGGCCATATGAGCGCTTGTTTTATTTTTCTGCGATGGGTAGGAGATTCTGGGTGTGGTCTTGACTACCCCGCAGGCATATGGCCGCTTCCCGACGTTTTCGATAGGATCCCAGGTTGTCTTATGTTAGGGCCTGGAAGATGATGGTTATTTAGGGACGCGCACATTGGGGAAACCCGGACGGGCGGTCTTAGAATCGTTATATTTATATTTATGACTATTCTAATTATCGAGTTGGACTCGGTGGAATATGAATGCCGTAAAGAGCAACTTTATGCCACAAAGAGCATGCTATTGAGATTAGTGCCATAAAGAGCACATGATGATAATTATATTCCTGATAAGGAATGGAAAATAAGATTAAAGTTGAAATATGATGAATGATGATAAAGGCTCATAAGTACTTTTAATTCTGATTTAATATGAATCTCACTCCATGTAGTCCTTTATCAGTTTTAGTTCCTTATACGATGTTACCATGCTAGACTATCATCCTTGATTATTGTGCATCATTGTCATACCTGTCATTTATCTATTGATCACGTATATCCGGCCCTGACCGGTTTTCTTTCTTGTTGTATATATATATATATAATCCGTTCAGGTGTTCCGCCGCACGGTCGCCAGTAATGACCCTTCCTTCCTTATGTTTTGAGGAGCCGTGACATTGTGCGGGTTTCACGGGAGTTTTGTGTAGACGCCTCCATTTATCTTTCTAGTTATGTTCAGTTTATTCGGGCTCGTTGCCCAAACCGTTGTAATTGTATAATGGATCTATTATGTAACACTTGGTACTAATTGTATGTAGTATGGTTGTTATTGACCGACGTTTCATTCGGTCCTTTGTATCTTTTGGGTTTCTTATTTACGCTTGCGGGGGTTTCCACCCTCTATTTCTATTATGGGTTATTGAAAATGTTTTCTTTTTATTTCAAATCAAAGTTTTTGATAACCCGTTTTCTGGAATATAGAGTGGTTATTCCTTATACTTTGCATATTGTTGTGATGCTGAGAATGATATTCATCAATGATTTCCTATTTTATCGGGGTATAGGGCTGGCCACCCTTTATTCCGGATAGCGGGTTGTCACGGATGGTATCAGAGCATCAGGTTCTAGAGTCTTTAGGATCTATGCGGACTTGTCACGTTCTACCGTAGCGTTCTTTGATATAGAACTTAATGTTAGGATTGTTTTGCTGCCTATGTATGCGATCTTCTGCTAAATAGATTGTCTTGTATTATGTTTTAACTCTATCTCGTCTTTATCTCAGATGCCGCCGAAGAGAGGACGTCCCGCTAGACGTAATAGGGTTGTTGAGGATGAGTTTGGTCCTCCACCGCAGCAGGGGAATATCAGTGCCGCTGAAGTGGCAAATATTGTGGCCCAAGCTGTCAACGCCGCGATGACTGCAATGGCCCAACAAATGCCACAAGCTCAAGTGAGGGGACAAGAGGCACTAGTTCCTACGGGACCTTCTCAGTGGGAACGGGTGAGGGAGTCTTTCCTTAAGGGACATCCCCCGAAATTCGAGGGAGGTTCGGATGTTATCAAGGCGAACCAGTGGAAGAGAGATATCCAGCGCCATCTTAGAATGGTGGAATGTAGTGAGGAGAAAAGGCAAATTCTCGTTACTTTCAAGCTTGTCGGACCGGCCTTGCACTGGTGGGAGTCAATGACGACACCCGAACAGAGGGATACTATGTCCATTACAAATTTTTGGGCTTTGTTTGATGGAAAGTATTTCTCTCCTGCAGTTCAGAGGGAAATGCAGAGGAAGCTTCAAGATTTGGTACAAGGGGAGAGATCGGTTGCCGAGTACGAGGAGGAGTTTACCCGGTTAGCAAGCTTTATACCGGATGAAGTAACTCCAGAAGCGAAGAGGATCTCCAAGTTTGTGGGAGGTTTGCACTGGCGAATAAAACAACATTTGCTTGGAAATCCATCTCTGGTGACCTTTGGTGATGTGATGAACGCTGCTTTACTTCACTGTCAAGAGCATAGATTGTTTCTGCAAAACAAGAAGAAGGTTGTAACTGCGGGGCAAACAGTGAGACAGGGAGGAGTTGGGAGCGGAGGGGGAACATCTTCTTCGTCCCAATCCTCGGGGAACAAGCAGGTTGAGAGGGATCCTCAGCAGGGGGATTCGTCAAAGCGTCAACGTTTCGGTGGGTTTAATGCTGGTGGCAACAACAATAATAACAGGCAGGGTCAAGGTGGTCAACAACCACAGGGAGGCCGAGGTGGAAATGGAGGTAGGGGCCAACAGGGCCGAGGTGCGGGGCAATTCCGAAATAACCAAGGTAGGAATCAAGATAATACGACAAATAAGTGTTTCCAGTGTGGGGAGCTAGGCCACTATAAAAGGGCGTGTCCTCAGTTGGTTGGAGGGCATCTTCCAAGGGCCCCACAGCAGCCGTATGTACAGTTTCCGCCCCAAGCGCCTAATCCGATTGCTCCTCCTCAACGGGGGCAATTGCAGTACGGTCGGGTTTACCATATTCAGGAGGCTCTGCTTCCTCCAGCTCCTCCTGCACCACCAGCGATCGAGGGTAAGTTTCTCATTCATGGGCACATGGGTCGAATCCTATTTGATACGGGTGCTACACACTCCTTTATTTCTAGAAGTTTTGCCCAGACTACAGGTTTGATAAAATCTGCTGAAAGTACCTTCACTAGTGTTGAATCCTCTATGGGCGATGGCTCATTGATTTTCTTCGTATGTAAAAACGTAGGAATTAATCTTGGTGACTTGTGTTTTGAGGCCGATTTACTCGTCCTTGATATGGTCGGGTACGATGTAATTTTGGGTATGGATTGGCTAGTGAAGTACCGGGTTATAGTGAATTGTTTCGGGAAGAGTATAGTTTTTGCGGTTCCGGGACAAGAGATGTTCCTGGTAGTTATGCCTTGCATGGAAGGGAGCACGAGTGCTTATTTATATTGTATTGCGGAAGACGCATCTAGAGATGTCGTGGTTCCCCTAAATTCTCTTCCAATCGTTAGAGATTTTGAAGATATTTTTCGGGAAATACCGGGATTACCTCCAAGTCGGGAAATAGAGTTTGTGATTGACTTAATGCCGGGAACTCGACCGATCGCCAAAGCTCCTTATCGAATGGCTCCTGTGGAGATGAGGGAGCTGAGAGATCAGATTCAGAAGCTACTGGAGCAGGGATTTATTAGGCGTAGTACCTCACCGTGGGGCGCTCCGGTATTGTTTGTGAAGAAGAGAGACGGTTCTCTCCGGTTGTGCGTGGACTATAGGGAGTTGAATAAAGTCACCATCCGGAATAAATACCCTTTACCTCGCATCGACGACTTGTTTGATCAACTTAGGGGAGCTTCCTACTTCTCCAAGATCGATTTGAGGACGGGGTATCACCAATTGAGGATACGAGAGCAAGATGTATCCAAGACGGCCTTTCTGACCCGTTATGGATCTTATGAATTCTTGGTTATGCCCTTTGGGCTAACCAATGCCCCTGCAGTGTTTATGGACCTTATGAACAGGGTGTTTCGGGATTTCCTTGACCAGTTTGTCATTGTATTTATTGATGACATCCTAGTCTATTCTCAGACAGAGTCGGATCACGCTGCTCACTTGCGGTTGGTCCTGCAGAGATTGAGAGATCATCAATTGTATGCAAAGTTTGAGAAGTGTGGCTTCTGGTTGAAGGAAGTTCAATTTTTGGGGCATGTGGTGTCGTCCCAAGGCGTGTCTGTGGATCAGGGTAAGGTGATCGCGGTAAAGGAATGAGGTCAGCCCACGACGCCCACTGAAGTTCGTAGTTTTCTAGGCTTGGCGGGTTATTACCGTCGATTCATTAAGGGCTTTTCCAAGGTTGCTAGCCCATTGACGAATTTAACCCGGAAAGGAGTAAGATTTGTATGGGACAGTTCGTGTCAAGCGGCTTTTGATGAGCTTAAGGATAGACTAACTTCGGCTCCAGTCCTGGCATTGCCAAAGCCGGGATTGGAATATCTTGTATTCACTGATGCATCTCTTCAGGGGTTAGGAGGTGTTCTTCAACAAGAGAGACAACCCATTGCGTACGCTTCTCGTAAGTTGAAACCTCACGAGAGGAACTATCCGGTGCATGACTTGGAATTTGCCGCCGTTGTATTTGCCTTGAAGATATGGAGGCATTATCTCTTGGGGGAAAAGTTTAGTCTTTTCACCGACCACAAATCGCTGCAATACTTATTCTCCCAAAAGGATTTGAATATGCGCCAGCGTCGTTGGTTGGAGTTTGTGAAAGATTACCAATTTGATACTCATTATCACCCCGGAAAGGCGAATGTGGTAGCAGATGCCTTGAGTAGAAAGCCTGATGGAGACTTAGCTGAGGTGTGGAAAGCTAAGTGGAGAGAACTCAGCCTAGAGGATGCAGGAGTGAGAGCATTCCTTTCTGTGATGACGGTTACTCCCACGATTATAGCAAAGATTGTGGAAGCTCAGAAAAGAGATAAAGTTTGTCAAGACCATACACGCCAGCTGTTGTCTGAGGGAGCGGAGTCGTACTCAATTGGTTCTGAGGGTGGACTACGCTTCCATGGAAGACTTGTGGTTCCCGACGATGGAGATTTGAGACGTGCAGTAATGGCGGAATCCCACGGGTCCAAGTTCACGGTGCATCCAGACGGGGACAAGATGTACCAAGATATGCGTCGTTTGTATTGGTGGGCGGGTATGAAGAGGGATATCTCCGAGTTTGTGTCTCAGTGTACTACTTGTCAGTTGGTTAAAATTGACCACCAGCGACCGACAGGTTTGTTACAACCGCTCGAGATTCCCGTATGGAAATGGGAGAGCATTTCGATGGACTTTGTTACGGGCTTGCCTAGATCGCAAAAGGGTCACGACTCAATTTGGGTGATTGTCGACCGTTTGACCAAGTCGGCACACTTCTTGCCCGTGCGCACCGACTATGATACCGCTCGTTATGCCCAGTTGTTCATTGAGGAGATCGTCAGACTCCACGGGGTACCTTTAAACATTGTCTCAGACCGAGATAAGATATTTGTGTCCCACTTTTGGCAGAGTTTCCAGGGAGCAATGGGGACCGAGTTGAAGTTAAGTTCTTCCTATCATCCTCAAACAGACGGTCAGACCGAAAGGGTAAACCAGATGTTGGAGGATATGCTTCGTATGTGCATACTCGACTTTAAAGGCAGTTGGGAGCAATACCTTCCGTTGGTTGAGTTTGCTTACAACAACTCATACCAATTCACTATCGGAATGGCACCCTATGAAGCTCTGTATGGCAGGCCTTGTAGATCGCCCGCTTGTTGGTTGGAAGTGGGTGATAATAAGTTTCTTGGACCTGAAATGATCCAAGATACTTCTTCGAAGATTGAGCTTATTCGAAATCGCATACGGATAGCCCAAGATCGTCAAAAGAGTTATGCCGATGCGGGTTGGAGACATACGGAATTGGAAGTTGGAGACCAAGTGTTGGTGCGAGTGTCCCCGATGAAGGGTATTAAACGTTTTGGGAAGAAAGGAAAGCTTGCACCCCGTTCTGTTGGACCTTTCCCGGTAATTGCAAAGGTTGGTCCCGTGGCATACCAACTTGCCTTGCCGGAACCTTTACAGCAAATCCATGATGTATTTCATGTCTCCTCTTTGAAGAAATACAGAAGGTGTGAAGGTGCCCTTCGGCACATTCCTTTCGAAGATACCGATTTGCAGCCCGATGTTTCTTATGAAGAACAACCGGTTGCTATCCTTGAGTTTGGGGAGCGAAAGTTAAGATCTCGGGTGGTGCCCCTAGTGAGAGTTCATTGGAGTCATCATCATGCAAATGAATCAACTTGGGAACGTGAGGACGAGATGCGGGAGAAATATCCACATCTTTTCTTATGAGGTACGCCTGAATTTTGGGGGCAAAATTCCCTCATAAGGGGGGGAGTATGTAATAACCCTCGCTTATGAGACCGTATTTTATAGTAATTACTTAGTATAGTAATTGAAGCCAAGTGTTGGGTTATGATTTGAATGTTAATTCAATGTAGAAAGTTGATATTTATTGTGAGTTGCATACACATCATATCTATGGGTAAATAATTGCTATGTCATGCTTATTAATATCATCTGAATTTAAAATGATATTTGGCTTAATTATGAGACAGGAATCTAAATTGAATTTTAAAATGTCCAAATGATAATTTGGAGGTTGCAGTTGATTCCGGAATGTGCGAAATAGTCAAATAATGTACCATATTGTATTTTGTAGTTTTGGGCATTTTTGACTGGTGGTGCCTTAATTATGCAGTTGCGTATTATTTTATCACACTATTAGTTAATTTAGTGGGATATTTGTCTTAGGTCACGACTTAAGTCTTCTAATTACCCTAATTTCCTTCCAAAACCAAAGAGAGAAAGAGAAGAGTAGAGAGAGAGACTTGGAGATTGAGAGAAGATTTGCCACTACACCAAGAAATCTGCAAAGTTGCTGAATCAAGGCAAGTTTTTACTTGCTATTTGTGTCTTGAGATAGATGATTTGTTGTGATAATGGTGTATTGATTTTAGTTTAGCAAACTTAGGGCTTTCTTATGTATTTTTGGATTTTGCTTCACTCAAAGATGATTCATGAGGTTTTAGATGATCAATAGTATCATTGATGTTATCTTGATGTTGGTATATAAGTTTGGTTTGAAGAAAAATGAGTTGGGGTAGAAAATGGAGTCCAAGACTCCATAGCCAATTCTTGGCAAAATCGCAAGCCCGAATCGATTCGGCCCCCTGGGCGAATCGATTCGGTTAAGTCCAATGCCCAGGTCTTGTGAACCGAATCGATTCGAAATTTATCCGAATCGATTCGGCAGTTATGCAGAAACCCAAATTTTCTGGCCGAATCGATTCGGCCAAGGGGGCGAATCGATTCGGTAGCCCTGCACTTTTTCAAATTTTTCTTTTTCATTTTTAACCCCTTTTCTTTAGGATTAGTGATTAGGGACCTTCTTAAATGAAGTAAACATAGGGTTTAGAGTATTAGTTGAGTTTGGTCGACATCCTAGACTCGAAAGGGTTCATCTAGGGTTCGTTTAAGAGGGAATTTAAAGTGATGTCTAGGCATTACTTTCGTCGTGTAGTTTTATAAGGGTCTAGAATATATTAAGGTCAAATTGGAGACTTTAGAATTCAACTCGAGTTAGATTTGACTTGAGGGTTTATATTAAAGCCTAAAGGAGGCTTAGGGAATAACTTTGGAGTCCGAATTTTTATCGAGGATGTTACGACGGTACGTAATACGTATAGTCCCGGTTTAGCTTATACATTTATTAAAATGGGAAGTTGTTAAGGTAAATGATAATTTACTAAATCATGTAATGGAAATTAATAAAATGGATGTTACACACCTCTCTAAATACCATCTTAAGGGAAGTCCGTGCGAGAGGTGAAGCCCCCTGGCTAATGAATGCAGGGTGGATATAGTCCTAGGCCATATGAGCGCTTGTTTTATTTTTCTGCGATGGGTAGGAGATTCTGGGTGTGGTCTTGACTACCCCGCAGGCATATGGCCGCTTCCCGACGTTTTCGATAGGATCCCAGGTTGTCTTATGTTAGGGCCTGGAAGATGATGGTTATTTAGGGACGCGCACATTGGGGAAACCCGGACGGGCGGTCTTAGAATCGTTATATTTATATTTATGACTATTCTAATTATCGAGTTGGACTCGGTGGAATATGAATGCCGTAAAGAGCAACTTTATGCCACAAAGAGCATGCTATTGAGATTAGTGCCATAAAGAGCACATGATGATAATTATATTCCTGATAAGGAATGGAAAATAAGATTAAAGTTGAAATATGATGAATGATGATAAAGGCTCATAAGTACTTTTAATTCTGATTTAATATGAATCTCACTCCATGTAGTCCTTTATCAGTTTTAGTTCCTTATACGATGTTACCATGCTAGACTATCATCCTTGATTATTGTGCATCATTGTCATACCTGTCATTTATCTATTGATCACGTATATCCGGCCCTGACCGGTTTTCTTTCTTGTTGTATATATATATATATAATCCGTTCAGGTGTTCCGCCGCACGGTCGCCAGTAATGACCCTTCCTTCCTTATGTTTTGAGGAGCCGTGACATTGTGCGGGTTTCACGGGAGTTTTGTGTAGACGCCTCCATTTATCTTTCTAGTTATGTTCAGTTTATTCGGGCTCGTTGCCCAAACCGTTGTAATTGTATAATGGATCTATTATGTAACACTTGGTACTAATTGTATGTAGTATGGTTGTTATTGACCGACGTTTCATTCGGTCCTTTGTATCTTTTGGGTTTCTTATTTACGCTTGCGGGGGTTTCCACCCTCTATTTCTATTATGGGTTATTGAAAATGCTTTCTTTTTATTTCAAATCAAAGTTTTTGATAACCCGTTTTCTGGAATATAGAGTGGTTATTCCTTATACTTTGCATATTGTTGTGATGCTGTGAATGATATTCATCAATGATTTCCTATTTTATCGGGGTATAGGGCTGGCCACCCTTTATTCCGGATAGCGGGTTGTCACAGGAGATAGGGGAACTTGCGGAATCCATATGGGGAAGGCTATTACTAAAGGGTGGAGGAGTTCAACATATTCACGCCCCTTGAGATTGGAGATGAGAAGCATATGATATTTTGGCAAATGCGTGGTGTGGGCATACTCCAATGTCTGGCCAAATTCCGGATCTGTGATGCAGATTGTGTTGTCTTGATGTGGTTTATCGACTGCTCCTAGTTTTAAGGGAGGTTAGGGAGGGGCAATAGGGGAAGGGACATTTGAAATGTGTTAGTAACGGTAGCATCAAGCTCTTGGTGAAGTCTTACTATTTTTAATTTTTTTATACGTTAGGGTGCCCTGGCCTCTTTAAGCACCGAACTAATCCCAAGGGTATATGTAGACCCTCCAATCTGAACGCACCATGACACACTGGGAGGTGGCAGGATTTGAAACTCTTGACCCCGAGGTACGAGCCCATGCCAAGGCTGGTGAAGTCTTACTATTCACTCGTGGAAGGTAGATCAAAAGTTGGTTTCCCATGAAAAGGCACTTTGAAATCGCCGGCGCAGTTGAAAGTGACTTTTTTTGCTGGACAGACATGAGAGAACCTTCAGCGCAATGGTGAGCAATTAGAGTGTAGGTGCTGGCTTTATAAAGCGAATAAGGAAACAGTGGACGTTTGTTATTACATTTAAAGGTAATTGGATGTTTATGGAACTCGGTCTTTACTCACACAGGGATGGAGTGGGTTATGCCGAAGATGGTCTCTGAGTTAAGCTCGGTTTGGCAGGGGTGATTGGTGAGGAAGAAGTATCATAAAAGGTGATTGGATATCCTGCTTTGCATTTTGTGGAGCACTTAATGCTTTGAGGAAGAGGAGTTATCTCCAATAAAGCTCCAGTTCATGTTGAATTATTTTTGTTTATGGTGCACAGACTACAGGGTCGCTCCTACACAAGTATTTTCTTAGGTGGAGTTTTTGGATGGAAAGAGTGAGGGTCAAATTTTGTCGTCCCGCTGTCTTGCTCTATTGATAGTTTATAGGGTTTTTTTTGTTTTTGTACTTTTTGTTGTTTTGCACTCAAGTCTAGCAGAGGTCTGCCTTGTCATGTAAACAATGTTATGAGCACTAGATCTTTTTGTGCTTATACAATTGATCCAGTTATGTGTTTTTATTTATACAATAAAATCCATTATATTTTTAAGATTGTTGTGATCCCTCTTAACTGTGTATTGTAGCATTAGCATATGATACAAAATCAATACTTGCGCATACTGAATCGGTAAATTAGGAGCCAAGATGGTGAGCCAAACTGCACCTTTAAACCATTCCCTAGCAACCAAACTCCCCAAACATATTCACCAATGTAGCCTTTTAATCTATAAAATAAAGCCGACAACTTTTAATCTATATATGAGCCCTAATTTCACAAGCTTCGCACCCTGTAGGTGCCTAAAGCTTCCATGATTCATTTTACTTTTGCAGACCATTATATGGTCGATACAGGATATAGGCACATGGCACAGGTTGTCAAATTGTCTAACAGTCATGACCATTACATGCACAACCTATTATCATTAACCCGAGTTTTACATTTTGGACTTCAATAAACTGCAAACTAATTTTCATTCAGGCAATCAAATTTCAACTATAGGTCCAAGTTTAAAGCCAAGACTCTTGCAAGCACACACTAAAAAAAAGTCTAAAACAATGTTTACAATATTACAAATAGCTAATGACTGATTGCAGCACGAGCGCCAAAATTTTTTCAAGGAATCAAGCAATAGCAAACTTTAAATATAAGCATTGTGTTTTATGGTGATTGTTTACCTACCAAAATAATGCGTTGTAATTAAACAAGCTAGGCCAATTAGCCAATTAGATGCAGGAGGCAGTTTCATTATTGGTTTATGTAGTACCTGGATTCACATTATTAAAGCATTGTTTCCTATAGTGATCAATTTGCAGTCAATGTATAACTGAACTAGCAAGGGGTAAAGTGTTAACCTACTATCTGTTATCGACTCATCATATGTCATTAAAGTTACATGGAATGCTATATTGGTTTCAAGTTTTGTTAACAAATGAGGAAAAAGTGAGGAAAAAAAAACTCTAACCATACAACTTTTGCAAGAAACCTCCTAACAGATATTGAATGCAAGGAAATGCATTTTCTAGTTTGCTAACAAAGAGACCTTTATAGCGACGATTTTTACAGCGTATTTGAAACTTAATGCATAGTGCAAGGGATTTTCTGCATCCAAGGTTTTGCAGCAGAGTACCTTTCAAAAAACTAAATAGTTCATGGTGCTTAGCGCTTAACCAACATGTTCCAGAAATAATCTACCCCTCTTTCTCAAAGAAGGGTAGCACTTTCTTTTCTACAACATCTCAAATTAAGGGTGACTTGAGCATCAATGTCCGCACGGAATTACATATTGACTGGCGAATCGATCTGACAGGTCAAAGTACTTTCAAAGCAATTATCTAAAAATTTGACACGTGAAGACCACAGCATATGTGATGGTCCCCGATCGATGAAGGCATACTGTGGTTCAGTTAACCTCAATGTCTGTTACAATCCAGAAGAAAATGAAGATGCCCACTGGTGTGCGTTGTTTGGGAAGCGGTAATTATACCAACTGCTACCAAGGCCACCCTCATGTGACAAATATATATATTGTTAATTTGTATTAGTATGTTTATGTTTTTAAGATAATTGCAATCCACAATTATGTATTGCTCCACTAAAAACATTTGTTAGTGAAATAAAAGCATTATTTATTAGTAAATCATTAGCAATTATATCTATTGAAATATTAAATGTTGCCACGCAAATTCCACAAAAGGTTCGATCAAGTCTTAGTGGAGAAAAATATTTGTAACGGAATCACGAATGTGAGCCTTTCCTTGTAGATTAGATGTACAACATCAACGTGATCGTTGTTAAGTAATTCAATGGGCCCTCAAAGGCTCAGAGTTATCAAGGGTCGAGATCTTTGTCTCGTTCATTTTTTACCAACATATTTGCAAAATGATACAAGTCATTATATCATAAGCAGCTCAGACCCTTCATAATGGCAAAGAGAACCTGCAGAAACCCAAAATGACACTTCACATCCTTGCGTGCAGCCTATCCCCACTGAGCAATGTGCTTTTGTTTTGCATTCGTTGGTTGTGAAATTGTTTAGACAAAAGTTCATGTTGTATATATGCCGTCAGCAAGATCGTAAATCAATGCTGTATGGAAAACGTAATTACATTAAGGAACCATGTCTTGTACAAGCTCTTCTAACATGTCAGATTGGTCTACGACGTGTCATTGTGCAAACCGGCCATACAGAGGTCGTGGCCAGCTATGGCCTCACGAATGATAGTAGCCTTTTTGTGGTGGCTGCAACGTGTTCCCCATGCTATGACACAACTTCTTTCATTCCCAGTACACACAACATACACCACATGCAAAATCTCTTAAAGTCTCAATGCAAGTTTACTCTCCGCAATTCGTACGTGCTAAAAAACAGCATCCGCAGCGTAGCCGTAAGCTAGCATTCAAAGAGGTACTGCTATTTTAGAAAGACTCCACCCTTTACAAGAGTAATTTTCTTACAAAATAGCTTTCGCACGACAGGATACGGCTGAACAAATTACGCCCCATGCGGAATTGGCGACGAGAGTATTTCGCAAAACACGTCGAATCTTCCACAAAATAACCTTTCATTAATCAGAAGTACTCAGCCCTTCCTATGGCACTTTATAACTTACCCGCCAGTTTGATGGTGTGATCATTTTTGTTTCACTTAGACCATTGAAGACTGGGAATAATAGTAGCCATTGTGTAAAGAATAACTTCTTCATAATTATCATTACCCAAGTCTATTAATTCTGTTGACAAGAAGAAGACATATTCTAAATGTGAAGATTTAGTGAAATCTGAGGTTGCGTATTTAAAACTTTTGAATATAGTTGTTTGGAGATGTGAAGAAACTGAGGGGAATATAAGTATATTGACATCGCGGCACTTTATGTTCAGTGGAGAGTAACTCATGTGGCACTTAAAGTACCGAGCGATATATTGTTTTCCATTACTGGCTGGAGCACTTCGGTAAATTGTGGATTGGCAAAACAATTTTTAAATGTTTTTAGCACGCATGGCAATGCAAAACTCATTAATCCTCCAGAGATGGTCTGTAAGTATTATTTTCATAAGTAATATAGAATTTAATCCACTCTACACTCCTATCCTTCTCCAATTCTTTATCTACGCCCATCACCAAATATAAACGTAACAACAAAGTTCCTTTTTCCTTCAACTTACACCGTAAGACCCTAATTTTAACTCAACCTCATGTCAAATAGAATGTAGGGTTTTCAAGGGCTCCTCCAAACACGAAATTCTTGATTTGAAACCGCATAATTGCATAGTTTCTGAGTTATGGGTTTCTTTGGAAAATTAAGAGCACCCAATTGTGTGGCTTTGTGGTGAGTGAAGAAGTGAGAATTGTGGGTGGTGGGTGCACATGTGAAAACCACTTGGGGCATAGGGTTGCGAGTGAGAGGGCAAACTTTGGGTGTTGTTTGGTGATGGTGGGACTGTGACTAGAAGGTGTGGGGGTATTGTTGGTTATGTAGTTTGAGTGTGGAGGGAGGGAGAGCTTGGATTAGAATCATTAAAATTGATGATTCTGAAAGGATGAGACAAAAAGTGTATTTAGAAGAATATTATACGGAGTTTTTGGATGTGGACTTTTGGGTTTAGTTGGTCATTGGCTGGGTTTCCAGAAATGTGAAAATGGTCATGCTAATGATTAGTGGTTGTAGAATGGTCTTGCGCCAAGCAGTGGGAACCAGGTATGTTTTTGATAGGTTAGTTCAACTCCAAACGACTAGTCCAAATAATTTTTACTTAAATTATAACCCATATTAGAACCCAGGCAACAACAGTCTTATTGCTAGGACAGTAGGCCAACAGTAGGCTTGCCACCCGAAATGAAATTTCTCAATAGTTATTTGTCATCTTACTTATTTAAATTCAACTTTCCACATCTTAACTCATCATCAACCTAATTCATTTTCATACAAAACCAAACAATGAATTTAGAATTTTATGTGATTTTTATAAGTCATTGCAGTGGGATAAAAGTTGGACGAGCAGATGGAGGAGTGTGTACCGGATGTTGAAGGTTTTTAGATTTGATGCAATGAGGAAGCAAACTCAGCATATATGATGTCAATGGACAGGTAGCGACATCCTGTGGTCCTACTCAACTCTGCGGCCTTTTATGATCCTGGTGTTGAAGGGAGCTCTTTTGGTGCTTAGGATCAACGTTAAAGAGACATCTAAGACTCATGTCAAAGTTGAAGAAAAGGCCAAAGCCCTAGGTATTAATGTATTATAGCAAGGAATGTACATCACAAACCTCGTGAATACACCTATTCTTTGATAAATGTTGATGTTTATTGATTTTCCAGTGTATGCAATCTTATCTATCGCCATAGCAAATAATGTCATAAATGAAATAAAGTGATGGGAATTAGAAGTTTTTGGGTAATTTTTAGTATTTTTAGGATTCCATGGCATTTTGTCATTTTTTTAGTTTTTGTATTTGTTTGTATTTTCTTTTAGTAAATAGTTGCTTGGTATTTAGGGAAGGAAGTAGCAAAGGCTAATAGGGGTATATTTGTAATTAGATCATTTGAAGAAAATACATGGGTAATTAAAGGGGGAAGTAGCTTAGGCTCTATTTTCCCCTGCTACTTCCTTCCCTAAATACCAAGCAAATATTTACTAAAAGAAAATACAAACAAATAAAGAAACTAAAAAAATAACAAAATGCCATGAAATCCTAAAAATACTAAAAATGGCCCAAAAACTTCTAATTCCCATCATTCTTCCCCTCTTAAAACCAAGCTCGTCCTCGAGCGTTAAAAAAAATTGGGGACTCATGTGAAAATTCCAAAAATTTGTGCCAAACTTGTGGGGGGGCAAAAATTTATTTCTAAAAATTGAGGAAGGGTGCATCCCACAATTTTCTTCTTATTCCTTCTTTTCTTCACCCCAAACAGCCTTAGTAGCCTCCTCCCGGGTCAAAAATCACGGTTTCGGAGCACCAAAATGGGCTTTAAGTTTGAATGGGCTGGGGAAGGGTTCGGAACAGGGGTGGAAGGCCGAAAAAAGCAAGAGAGATGTCGGGAACAGACCGCTCCTTTCTATGACTGGTCTGAATAGTTTTTTTAGTGCAGGGATCAACATCTCTTCCGGCTGAAGTGGAGAGACCACATTTCTTGAAGGGTGGTTTGGCCTGGTCGTAAGCAGCGGGTCCTTGAAATACGGTCGGGGAAGCAGAAATGTCAACAGCAACTCGAAAACTAGGGCAGTAGTGGCTTTGCTTCGTCGCAGCGTCGTTTTCTTGAATTTCGGGCAGGCCGTGGAAGGAGGGATTGCCACCTAGGGTTGGCGTTAAGTTTTGCCCACTTTCTTGCGCTGAATTTTCATCCATGGCCTCTTTTTCGGGCCTATGAGGGAGGGGCTCCGGTGACTCTTTCATGGTGGTGTGAATTTTGGAGAATTATAGCAAGAAGGCCTCAAATTGTTTTTGTTGCTTTCGAACCACCTCTTCCATCCTTGCTAATCGCCCCTTCAATTCTTAAATCTCTTCCGCTTGTGGCTTGGATTTCTTTGGAGACATCGAGAAAGTAGCGTACGATTTTGATAATCTACACATACCGATACACATTAACACACGAATATACCAATGTTTGGAGCGACACCCACTTTGATACCAATTTGACGTAAACTACACATCAATGGCTAAAAAGAAATACACCAAACCCTAACTTTTGGAGAGAGAATCAAAAGATATCT
Source organism: Sambucus nigra (assembly GCA_949130495.1). NCBI lineage: Eukaryota > Viridiplantae > Streptophyta > Magnoliopsida > Dipsacales > Adoxaceae > Sambucus > Sambucus nigra. The sequence goes on along the minus strand of OX422216.1, from coordinate 90,328,147 downwards.
TATATTTCAAGAATGGAAAAGTGACGCAAACTACACGTCAATGGCCAAAAACTAAACAAACACCAATTTCTATAGAGAGAGACTAAGAATTTTTTATATTCAAGGTCAAAGCTATCTCCAAATAAGGAGTACATGGGTATTTATATGAGGAGGATTACTTATTAGCCAAGTAATTACCTAAATGACTAAAAAAGAATAATCATTAACAAAAATATACCTAATTAGTTCCAAAAATGCTTGGAGACCAATTAAAAGACATAAAAGGATATAAAAGAAAAACTAATGACAAATATTAAAATGACACATAAGCCCTAATTATGAACCCATTTCCATCACTCTTCCCAGCTTCAAAAAAGTTCGTCCTCGAACTTGTACGGTAAGCGGTCAACGTGATTAGGCCTCCTTCCAAGAATTCTTCAATTTGAAACGGGAGGCGTCCTCGTATGCGACTCACGTACCTACTTCAAGAAACCCAAAAAAATTAAGCAAGAAATGCAAGGGGTTGGGTTTCTTGATTTTCTTTCGTTGCCAAGGGACTCGAGGTTTTCTGGAGTTTAGCCGAGGGGTCTTGGTTGGTCGAGGGAGGTGGGAATTGCGCCGAAGCCGAGGAACGAATTTCCGACTAGGGTCGGCATCAATTTTTTGCCCTTGTGTGCCAAATTTTCGGGAATGGCCTCCTTTCCGGATTTTCGGGGAATTGATTCCGCTGGGTCATTTGTGGTTAGTGGAATTTTAGAAGAGAGGAGTTGGAAGAGAAGATCAAATTTCTAGTTGAATTCTAGGGTTTGTTGATCCCTCTTGTGTCTCAATTCTTGAATGCTTTCTTTCAATTCTTGAATCTCTTCTTTTTGTTGTTTGGATTTTTTTGGAGCCATTGAAAAAGTAGTGTAGGAATTTGATTATCTACACACCTATACACCAATTCATCGATGTTAGAGTGACACCCGCTCTAATACCAATTTGACGTAAACTACACATCAATGGTCAAAAACTAAACAAACACCAAATTCTAGAGAGAGAAACTAAGAATTTCTTATATTCAAGATCGAAACTATCTCCAAATGAGGAGTACCTGAGTATATGAGGAAAATTACTTGCTAGCCAAGTAATGACCTAAATGACTAGAAAGGACAATCATTAACAAAAATATATCTAATTAGTCCCAAACATGCTTGAAGAGTAATTAAAAGACATAAAAGGAAATAAAAGAACTAAAATAAAAGAAAAAACTAATGACAAATATTAAAATGACACATAAGCCCTAATTATGAATCCATTTCCATCACTAAGTTTTTATTTATTAATAGTACTGCAGTAGTACAAGTATTGAAATAAACACTTCAAATTTGAGTAAAATTCTAACGACAAACTACACCCCCTGGACGTGGAAGGGCTCCACAAATGCTCCAAATGCGCGGCAGTATTATGCATCCAATCTTGAACTCGAGCACATACCGTAGAGATCAACATGATTGTTTTTTAGTAGTTCGACGGGAGTTGGTGGTATATCTCTATGTGAATGTCTTCACAGTTAAAGGCCTTTATCACGCTCATCCTCAACGATTAAGTTGCAAATTACAAAAGTCATTATGATCTAATCAGATTCATCCCTGTACCAACCCCTAGTCGAACTGTTAACAATCGCAAAGCAAGACTGCAATACAACTAAGGTTCGCTCAACATCCTTATGTGTTAACTCATGGGACTTAGGAAAGTACCTTTGTTTTGTGCCTGTCGAAATAGGTATTGTTTAAAAAATGTTGCCCACTTCAATTATATACCATCATCAAGACAATACCCTGTCTTGTACAGTTGTCCATTGACAACATAATCACACGCTGAAATTTGATCATTCATCAACCCATCAAACACGTTATAGTTCCAGCACATTTAAATCATTGTGTGAATATGCCATCCCAAAAGAGACATGCCATATCTAATGATTATGATCTGAAATTGCCTCGAGAATGATGATTGGCTTAAGGGACCTTCCTTTGTGACTCCTCTGTCATATCGTTGGACAATTCTTCCACTAATCAATGCTGTCAAGCATGCCTGGGAATCCTCGAGCCTCCCCCTGAGTTAGCAAACGTCAAACATCTTTAAGCGTACGTATCCCAAGGAACTGGTCTTTATAGATGTAAAATGCGAACGTATTCGTGAGATGAATCAGCAGGGCAGCCATACACTAGTGTGCGAAGGGGTGTTGCAACCTTTTGTGGCCCAGAAAAATTCAATAACTTCGTTGCATTCGTCAAACGTATGAAAATACGGGTCGTGCAAAAAAATGCTGACCAAAATGCAATTGAAGAGTTCCCATCGCATGTGAGTGTCAAAAATAGGACAAAGGAGACGTCGATAGCAGTACCTGGTAACCAGGCTCCTTTGCTCTCTTATTCTAGTTGTTGGGGGATAAGGTAACCACAAGAGTCGAAAATATCACTATGCGAAAGTATTGGATGTGTGGGTTTGGGAGTTAATATTGGAGAATAAATAGAAATTCGAGTTGTAGGTTTGGGGTAGGCCCGGAAATATGGGCACTTGAGGATGAAACCGTCCATAATCCACCCAAAATAATGTGTTTGGAGCCCATTAATTGTGTTTGTGGGTCAAAATGGTTTGAACGATCCAATAAGACGGTTTGTTCGCGGGTCATCAGCGGGTCAAAATGGTTTTGGAACCTCACAAAAATAAAACTCAAATTACTAATGAGTTTAAAGTTTTTTTTATTCAAGTATTTACTTGTATATTTTTTTTCAAAATTATTATACCATATTTATTTGTCTATGGTATAATAATTGTTTTCTCAAAAAAAAAAAACTGGGTCAACCCGATCCAGGTTTGACCCGGCTCGACCCGGATTTAACCCGACCAAACCCTCCCAAATTATTTTGTCCAACCCGCTTTTGACCCGTCCAAATTTATCCATATCCATTTTTGACCAGTCCATAACCGCCCATTTGCCACTACTGGGGGAAGAACAGTTGGATAGTAGTTATCTAGTTGGATAGTAGTTATCTGGCTTTGTGGCAAGGCCCTTGCCAGATGGGTAATATAGTTGGTGACGTTGGGAGTTTATGCTCTTTTTTAAAAAATTTGAAAATCAAAAGAGAGATGTAGCTAATAAGTTATCTTCAACAAGTGTATAATAATAATAGGTCTAAATGGATATTGAATGAATTCTGAATTGGAAGTAGAATTTGTTAGCAGATAGTTTATTTATATAAAATGGAAATGGAAATGGATGGATGTGTTAGAGTAGTATTTATTTATGAGATTTAAGAGCTTGTTTGGGAGTTTTAAAATGGAGAGAAAAGAAAGGAAAGGGAGGGAAAGTTCCGTATTTCCGTCGTTTGGGAGTTTAGTTAGGAGGGAAAGGGAGAGAAAATGATGGAAAGTTTTTTTAGATTCAACCAAAATTTTCTCTCCAAAATTTTCCGTCCAATATGGGAAGAAATGGAGAGAAGAGAAAGCCACCTCTAAATATTTTTATTACACTTCCTATTTTACCCTTTAACTCCTCCGGTTAAATTTTACTGATCAGTCAGGTTTTCCAAGACTGCGTTGCTTATTTGCCTTCATCTTTTTCTTTGTTTTGTTTCTAATTCTGCTTTTTCCCCTTTGAAACATACAACTTGGCAAATTTCCAATTAACAAAGATCATGAGTGATTTGATCCTTAAGATGTTCTTGTTTTTTAAGGATGTATTGACCGACAGAAATTTTGAATGTTTCAAACTCCACGCCATAGTTTCACTCCTGAAAATATGTAGCCACCATGGACTTTAGTTAAGCATGCTTTAATGCCTACATATCTTGTGCATGTGACCTATACATATATTGTGCATGTGACCTTTTTCCTTTTTTTAAATTAAATGTATTTTAACACACAGTAAAGCAAAAAAAATGGAAAAATTACTCTTAGGTCCCTCGCAAACAAATTTTAAATACTTAGAAACACTAATTCTCTTCTTGTAAAAGTCCACACTAGTGGCATAACAAGTGAACCTAATAGTAAATTGTCCTTAAATTTTAAAAATTATCAACAAGGGACATAATTGTAAATTGCCAAAAAAAAAATAAAGCCGAGAAGGGAAAAAAATAAATTGCTCAATCCAATGCATAATCAACGTGATGACACAACACCATCAAAGGGGAAAAAAAGAAGACTTCACACAATGAAGATGAATGATGAATTAATATGTTATTATTTTCTTTAAAATGTAATAATATGCTTTGTTAGTAACAAGGGTATAAATATATTTTTCTTTTTTTTCCTTTCCTTTCTTCTCAACTCACAAACAAACAAGGAGGAAAGAAAGTCATTTTCCTTTCCTTTCCTTTCTCTTCTCTCCTCTCCTAATAAAACTTTCTTTTTCCTTTTCTTTTCCTTTCTTTTCTCTTCTAAAGTCCCAAACGTGGCCTAAAAGAGAATTGAGTAGAGAAGTACCTTGTCGCTGAAACCAAACATGACAGATGATCCAACATCAAATGTATATCCATCCCTCTGATAGAAGCCAGAGCTCCCACCTGGAATCACATACTTCTCAAGCATCAAAACCCTAGCTCCCTTCACAGCCAGCTGTGTACCCGCAACCAACCCACCAATCCCTGACCCAATAACTATGGCATCATAACTCTCTACTTTATCCACAACCGACCTACACCTAACTGCAAACTTCGATTTTCTGTCACCCTCTGAACCCCTAATTTTCTGATTTTGTTTTTCAGTTGGTCTGTGGTGAGTGAACAAGTGAGAATTGTGGGTGGTCGTGGTGGTGGGAGCACAGCTCAATACCATTTCGGGAAAAGGGTTCACAGACCAAAATTCTGGCTGTTGCTTGGGTATTCTTGGTTTTGTTGTTGCCACTTTGGATTAGCATCATTCGAAGTCATGATTCCTTCAGGAGATGAGACAAGACTCTTTTTTACTGGAACAATATTATTCACACCTTTCTCGATGTGCACTATTCATTTTTTCTTTTTTCTTTTTCTTTTTCTTTTTGGGTTGTATTTTTTTTTTTTTAACATAACATGAGGTGTTCGATCCAGCTTACGTGCACCTCGACTAATCTTCATTCGTGATTTGTGGCTTCCGCTGGCCAAGCATTATTTTGACAGTGTCGGGAATCAAACTGAGGACTAAACTCAATTCACCCCAATATTGTCCCAGTGACAACCTTATACCACTGCGCAAGAAACTTGATTTTTTGGAGTTGTATTTACACCAAAAATTTTACTCTCAAACACTCTTTTGTACAAAACACCACATAAGTATCCAATATTTATACGAAATATCAAACACACACAACACCACATGTACATTGTCCCATATAAAAACCCACAAAAATTTAAACCTCATTTTTTTATATTTTCTCTCTCTCTCTCTAACTTCCCTCCCAAACCTCTCTCAAATGGAAATATATTGCATAAACTCATTTAATAACCCTAATATGAACATTAGTAACGTATTGCATAAAAAAGGAAATAAACAAACTAGGGTTTAAAAAAAAAATCTGTGAACACAAAACTCATGGCCATTTGTGACCGTGACAACTGTTTTCGCGGCTTAAGTTAACCGTATGTGGGTTCATTTCAGTTGCATCTCACCGTAATCTACTTACCACGACCCTTGCTACCGTAACAATTGTTTTCACGGCCACTTCTAACCGTGAATAAATAAGTTACGGTTATAGTCCACCGAAACTACTCGTCACCTACGGTGACGAGAGGTCGTAAGTACAGTAATCCCAGGGTTTTTTTAATCTTATTTTTATTATTCAATTTAATCGTGTGTGGGTTCATCTCGGTTGCATCCTACCGCGGTTTTATTTGTTTCGATTACTTTCCATCATAATCCACTTGACACGTTCACCGTAACAACTATTTTCACGGTCGCTTCCAACCGAAACTACTCATCACTTACAGCGAGGGGGGCATAAGTCTAGTAAACTAAGTTTTTTTTTAATCTGATCTTCGTTTTATATATAATTTTTGACATTATGCACTTTATAGAGGTGTTTTGCGGACTATTACAATGTATTTCAGGGGGGTTGGAGACAAATGAACAAGGTGAAATAGTTAGGTTATTTTGGAGTTGAAGAGTTTTTGAGATTTTGTATTATGTGGTGTTGAGTTTCTGGTGTTAGTATGTGTGTAATTTTTTTATTTATTTTGGGGTATGTTGATACCAAAAATTATCCACCTTCATGGTCCAATCAAAGACAAACACATGTCATCCAACCTGACAAGAATCCTAGTCAGCCAGATATACTCGCCGACCAATGTGTAGAATGCCGACCAACTCCAAGAAGGCCGACCAATAGTGGGAAGACCGACCAACTTGATGAGCAGAATGCCAATAGCCAAGTGCCTTATGGACATTATGTACTGGTGTAAATGCTTAATTTATAAAGGCATTTGATCCTTTTACATTCCACTTATCTATCTCCTTACGAGGCTATAAATACATTGTAATCCCTTCATCAAGGGAGGGTTCAAGCCATTCAAAAATACGAAAAGCAAGACAGAATACAAGGCAGTAAATAACACAGTGGACGTAGGCTTTCCCTTATAGCCAAACAACTTTAAAAAACTTTTTGTCTCTATTTTATTTACATATATTATCTGTGATTAAACTATTAGACCTGGTCTAGTTTTTTACATCAACAGATTGGCGTCGTTTATGGGAACGTATTTCTAAACGTTTTCACTCTCATTTACTTATGATAGCTCAAAGATGACTGACATTCCTGAGTCCAGTGCCAGAAATGATGGTAATCCGCTTATTTCATCCACTCCTCCAACAAATAATGATGTGACTGAGATCTTGGCTAGTCTTGCTAGAAGACAGGAGGCCATGCAAGATATAATCAGGCAATTAGCCCAAATGCTACAAGAAGGATCTCCCACCTTGTCTATTCATAGAAATATACCACCATCGCCTCCAAGAACCAGCAGGCATTGCCACTCCATGACTTCCAGAGATACATCATATCGTTCAGGAGCAAGTTCTTCCCTTATGACTTCAGAGCCTTGTGGCGAGTAGTCTTTGTCTCCGAAAAGGCTAAGTGCCTTAGAAAGGCTTAGCCGAGCATCGCCCTTTGATCATTTGGGATCCAGGGGGAATAGAAATGTTAGTAGGGCATTGGCGAGGCATACTCGACGACCAGATGACCAACATGAGGCCTCAGCCTAATCTAGATCATGTGCACGACGATCTGTCCATGCAGAGCAGACCTCTCAGGAAGAGAGCTCAACACAGACAATTGGTCAGAACAGCCAAGTTGCATCGCATAAATCTAATTCGGGTAATCACACATGAAAAGGCTCAATCCAGAGGTTAGGAGATAGGTTAGGAGAAATGGTGAAGGCGAAGAACCCTTTGCAATAAAGCTTTATGAAAGGATCTCCTTTTGTTCAAGTTATTGTGGATTTTCCTACTCCTTCTAAGTTCAAAGCTCCCGTTGTTACGCCTAAGTATGATAGGAAAATCGACCCTATTCTTTATATATAACAATACCAAATAGCAACACACATTTATACTGTCCCCGGTGAGATGAGATGTAGAGCATTCTCAGGTACCATAACGGGTCCTGCCCTAGTATGGTAAAATAGCCTACCTTGGGAGCAAATTGTTGATTTTAACCAACTAGTCGAGTTATTCATTGGTAATTTCTACTTCGGGGCCAAGTCGGTAAAGAGAGTAACTCACTTGCTAAGCATGACACATCATGTAGGAGAAAGTATAAGAGATTATATTACTCGTTTTAATAATGAAAAGTTGGAGGTCATTGGTTATGAGGAGAAAACAACTATTACAGCTCTCGTGAGTGGACTACTTTCTAAAAAACTTTACTACACTCTTGCTAAAGATCTTCCTAAGATAATGACGAAACTGATGACCAAGGTAACCAAGATAATGAATGCCGAGGAAGCAATGGCAGGGAAGCAGAGCTCGATCACAAAGCTTGAGGTCAAAATTGAGAAGAAGGATCAAAAGAAGCATAAGGATAAAAAAGAGTCAAAGCAAAAGAAAATTAATGACAAGCTCATAGAGTATAATAAATACACTCCATTAACGATGGGCATTCACTATGTTTTGGAGGAAATTAAGCATAATAATGAGGTACGCTGGCCAGAGAAATTGAGAGCACCTACTGGGAAAAGGGACAGATCCAAATACTGTGGATTTTATAAGGACTATAGGCATAAGACAAATCGTTGTATTGATCTGCAAAATGAAATAGAAACCCTCATCCGCCGAGAAAAACTGGATAAGTTTTTTGATCGGTAAGACGACAAAGGATCTCGACGAAGGTCAAAATCTCCATGTAAGCCCAGGGAAGAAAAGAAAAGAAATCATGAAGACGATTGTGAAGATGGTCCCGATTTCCCCAAAAAACCTAAGTAACCAGAACGTGAGGTATTTACACTTAGTTTTGGTTCCTTTGATTGTTAGATGATTATAGGTGGAGATGCTAGAGGTGGAGATCACACTGCAGAGAGAAAAGCTTACCTCAATGAGGCTTTAACTTAATCTTACATCCATAGGATCAATTTAGCCGAGGAAGATAGGCCAAGGAAGGTGAATTAAGAAAAATTGGTGATTGGGTTTTCCCAAAATGACCTATCAGGAATTCTATACCTCCATGACGACCCTCTGATGATCAAATTCAAATACCAGGACACAGTCATTTCCAGGGTGTTGATTGATAATGGAAGTTCAGTAGATATCATGTTTTATTCCTGCTTTCAAAAGCTGGATTTGAAGCTCAATCAGCTAGATCCGTACCACAAGCCTTTGATCATTTTTTCTGGTGAAAAAGTTTATCCTTTGGGCATAGTTAAGCTGGAGGTGTTGCTCGGCACCTGGCCAGCAAGTCGGACCGAGAAAGTTTATTTCTTTGTGATGGACAAGAACGTGCAGTCAGCCTATAATGTCATCATGGGCAGAGTAGGGTTAAGCAAGTTTGAAGCAATTCCCTCAACAGTCCATCAATGTTTAAAGTTCTCTACCAACTAGGAGTAGGTGTAATGAAGGGTGATTAAAAAGTAGCTCGAGAATGTTATTACTCCTCTGTCGAGCAAGAGGATCTTGAGGAAATAAATAAGAAGACCACCACTTACCAAGTGGACATTATTGAGCCCCATAGCAAATCTGAGGTTGAAACCTTAGATCCAAGAGAGGAGACAGAGCTGGTGAAAGGCAAAATTGTGGAAGCAATGAAGAATATCATTTTAGACGACGACAATACAGAGCGAACTATATAGGTGGGTTCAACGCTAGACCTTGTTCTTAAACAGGAGCTAGTGATGTTTTTAAGACAGAGAAAGCACATGTTTGCTTGGATTCATGAGGATATGCCTGGTATTGATCCCAATTTCCTCTTATATGAACTCAATGTCAACAAGGACGTCAAGCCAGTGAAACAAAGGCGCTGGGTGCTCAACCCAGAGAAGAATCAGGTTATTCGGGAGGAGGTAGAGAAGCTTTAAAAAGATTCATTCATTGAAGATATAAAATGTCCAGATTGGTTGGCTAACATTGTTATGGTCAAGAAGAAAAATAATAAGTGGAGAATATGTGTGAACTTCACTAATTTGAATAAAGCATGTCCAAAGGATCATTTTCCTTTGCCCAGGATTGACCAACTTATGGATGCTACGTTGGGACACGAGCTATTGAGTTTTATGGACGCCTATTATGGTTACAAACAGATTAAAATGAAGCCTGGAGATAGAGAAAGTACCTCTTTCACTACTCCCACAGGAACTTACTGTTATAATGTTATGTCGTTTGGTTTGAAAAATGCAGGTGCTACCTACCAGAGGTTGGTAAACAATGTCTTTTAAGATCAAATAATCAATAACATGGAGGTGTATGTGGATGATATGTTGCCGACCTCAGCCAAAACTTTGATCAATTGGGAAAGCACCAAATGAAGCTAAATCTGACCAAATGTGTGTTCAGCGTGCAGGAAGGAATATTCTTTGGGTACATAGTAAACTAAAGAGGAATTGAAGCTAATCTAGATAAAATGAAAGCGTTGATTGAAATGCAGTCCCCGACTTGTAAGAAGGATGTTCAAAGACTCACTGGACGAGTAGCTGCTTTGAACAGATTCGTGTCCCGAGCAACAGACAGGTGTTTGCCATTCTTTAAGGTGTTAAGGAAGACCTTTTAATGGAATGATGAATGCGAGAAAGCTTTTCAGGAGCTGAAGAAATATCTGGGATCACCACCATTACTCTCCCCGACTAGTTTTGGAAAAAAAAATATGTTTGTACTTAGTCGTTTATGAGTCGGCTGTAAGTTCAACTTTGATACGAGAAGATAATGGAGTGAATAAGTCAGTCTGCTACACCAGTAAAGCCTTCCGGGAGCAGAAATCAAATATCCATGATTGGAGAAATTAGCTTTGGTGCTTATAGAGGCATTTTGACGGATGAAGACTTATTTCCAAGCATATACTATAGTGGTGTACACTGATATGCATCTTCGGTAAGCTCTTCATAAACCTGAAAAAGTTTGGGAGATTGATGTATTGGGCAGTAGAATTAGGGGAGTATGACATTATGTATGAGCCAAGGTCCTCATTAAAAAGCCAAGTTGTAACGGACTTTATTGCAGAGTTTACTTATCCAGAGGTTCCCGAGCAACAAGGCATTCAGGCATAGCAGGCCCCAACAGGGGTAAGCTCAACCAAAGTCACCTCCGATCAATAGCCCGAGCAAACTCTAGCTGGGGAGAGCTTAGATGAAACAAACTACCGACCTACCGGAATAGTCAACCAGGATGCAGGGGATGACTAAGAAATATGAGGAAGCAAAAAGAAGATATTCCATTATGGGACATTGACAAACCAAGGCTTTAACATCAACATCCCAGTATGGAATCTATATGTGGATGGATCTTCGTGTGCGATAGGAAGTGGAGCAAGTATTATATTCAATACCCCTGATGGGATTGATATTGAGTACGCACTTAGATTCCAGTTCCAGGCCTCAAACAATGAAGCAGAGTATAAAGCATTAATTATGGGATTATGTTTGGCTCAAACACTAAATGCCGAGCATGTAAATTATTCATGCCTTTCTTTTTTCTCAAGAGTGTATTTGAACTTGCTATTTTTCATATCATAGTTTGTTCTCAATTTTGATAATGTAAAGCAAAAAAAGTCCAGTTATGTAAGAAAATTACGTTAAAGGGAGAACAAGAGGGTCTTATTGTGTTTATTATTTAAATTAGAATCATGTAGTTGTAAAAGTAATAGAATAAGGTGAGTGAATGAAAATATGTTATTTTGTAAAAATAAGAGAACAAGAGGGTCTCATATCCTTATGTTGATGTCATTTTCAATATTTTCCTTAACAATTTAATAATTGGAAAATTGTTTTTTATATTAATTATTTATGGACCGAATAGGATCGAGACCGAACACAGACCACTTGAAAAACGAATAGGACCGAGATCGATTATTCCGATCCGATCTCGGTCTATAATTTTTTAAGACCGATTAATGCAGTTCAGTCCTAAAAATACCTTAAAATCGGACCAAACCGGATTACGAACACCCTTAGTTATGGCCATAGGGCGGTTGAATATCCCACTAAACTAATCAATGAGGGCAAGAAATCGAAAGTGTATAATAACACCCTTAGTGATAGTGATCCGGAAGAGGAACTCGATTCCCCCTTTAGCTCAATTACACCACATTCATGGTTAATCATGCGATCCTTTATAAAAAAAAAATCCTGCTGAATATAATTACGAGCATGACACTTTCGAGACCATTGTTTGTGATTCCCAAGTGAGTGACGATAGAAAGAATAGAAAAGAAGATGAAGAAGAAGAGGAGGAGGAGGAGGAGAGTGAACTTCAAATTGCTTTTTGTGAGTTGTATGCAGAAACGGTGAAATTAAAAAGGGCTAACTTGAATTTGGAAGTTAGGTTGAAATAACGTACAATAGGGAATAATAAAAGTAAATTAATTGATGATCTTAGGGCACATGAGAAGACTCTTCGAGAGAAGTTAGAGTACGTTGAGGGAGGGAAAGATCACCTTCGTGGGTTGATGGAGATTTTAAAGAAAGACTCCCTTGAATTTGAAGAGTCTAGTCATTTTCACGAGTCTAGGATTATGGAGTTAAAAGAGAGATTGAGAGACTCGAGTAATATCAAATTTTATTTGGAGTTCAGGTCGAAAAAGTTTGATATAATGTTAGGAATTGTTCGAATCAAAGATGACACTTGTGGTATTGGATTAAATATTCCAAATCCTTCCGCTACGCAAGCCAACACCATGTTTTTGAGAGAATTAATCGTTGCTAGGAACATTAGAAAATGTCAACCCAAGGATAACATTCCTCGTGTTTACACGTGCACACATTGGGATGGGAAATGTCACCTTAGGCGTTTTTGCTTTGATCTTAGAGATGGTCCTAGGAAGTATAAGTTTAGAGTCACCAAAGTTCCCAAAATTCAAAAGCATCATGTCACACCTATGTGCGTTGGGAAACCAAATTTAGAGACTTTATATGTTAGATTTATTGATTCTCGACTGTTGCACATGATACCTCTCATGTTATATCTAATGGTTAATTGTGTTTGCATGTTTATAAGCACTAACTTTTGTACTTCATGTTATATGAGTTTACTAATTATATGTGGATTGAGTCTTTTGTACTTTGATTTTTCCTTTATTATGTTTTATTAAGAAAAATACAAAAAAAATATTATTTGTCTTTTTAGTCGTTTTTGTTAAAAAGGTATAAAACTCAAAAGATTTTTTTATGTGTAGTTTAGTTTTACACATTTTTTGTGGCATATTTGTGTGTTTAAATCCAGTTCATTCCATATTTTCCTATGGCCAGGACATCTGATTATGACTTGCAATGCTTAGATTATTCTTAATCATGCTTCTATGGAGTAGTTTGAAAATGACTTGCTCAATGGATTCACTTTACATATATCCTCACACACATGCAAGAGCTCTTTTGGAATTTAACTTCATATGTTACATGATCTAAGTGAGATGTTCTCCTAATAATATTTTCATATACATATATAGTTGATTGAGGTATTTGTGCATGTAAGAACCATTACTCATGATTTTGTGATTTTATTGAAAATATGAGTGTGCACAGGAAAATTGCTACGAATGGAGAAGTCTTCCTTGTGTAAAAGGACATCATTGGCAAGGCCTAAGAATTGAGAGGCAAAAGGAAAAAATATTACCAAAGCCAAAATTTTATTTTATTGATTCTTGAATTAAATTGGCATCTTCAAAATATGAGAGTGAAAAAAAGATATATTTATAATTTTGAGGGTGTTATAAGTTGAAGATCAATGGATTTGCACAATGAGTCCTAGTTATTTCATGTTTGACACTATTGATTTAAAAATCATCAATATTTTTTAGACTAGTATGCATTGTGTTTGTTTGTCCATTTCTGAGTTTGCTTTTTCTATCACTATGAGGCTAAATATTTTGTTGATAAAGTTAATGCGGTCATATAGGACTCTTTGGACATTCTTTAATGATTGGTTCATAATTCATTTGTTTCTAGTTCCCGCCCCTTCACTCCATTCCACTTGTTTAGATATATCGATACATTGTTATTGTGTAATGCTTATATGTTTTGTATTAATTTGTGGTTGTTTGTACCTATATATATATATATACGTGTGTGTGTGTGTGTGTGTGTATTTCGCATAATTATATATATGGTATCATTTGTTTTTCAGTCTTTGCTTTTGCATTTGATCCATGTTTGCAATGTGCTTTCTCTTTAAATCAAATTGACATGCTATATGATCATATTGGTATCTCTTGTTACTTGTTTACATTGGTATCTCATGCTTTATTTTGTATTCAAGCTAGTAGCATGCTTCATTTGTGCTTGTGTTGCCATGTTATATTTATTGGACTTTACACCATTGCATGATATTATTCTTTCCTCTATATTTCCAATTCATATCACATGTTCTCACATTTGGGGGGAGATATGATTTATAGGGGAGAAATGGTTTATTATGCATTCTTTCATTGTCTATTACAGAAGAAAAAGGGGGTAAATGGTATCCTTCACTTTAGTGGTAGGGAAAAATCTTTATTTTAGGGGGAGATGTCTGACCAAGGTGGGGATGATTAATCATAGGGAGAGTTTATTCATATGAAAATTTATATTATTTATATATTCTCTTTGGATTTAAAGGTGTGTTTAAGTGTGCAGGTTTGCAAGATGCAACAAAGTTTATAAGAAAGCAAAGCTATTCAATATTTATGATTCAATCGAGTCGTACTTTTTCCTTTTAGGATTAGAGAATGAGCCTTAGTTGAGCTTGACAGACCATATAAGTTTGTATTTTTGGTTTTCTCTTGGAATAGTCAAAGGGAGAGATTTATCAGGAAAAACTTCTAATAGAGTCATGTTTAATATATTTTGTCTTTATTCCGTATTTGAACAAAACTCTTTGAGTCATATGTTAGGACTTGAGTGTGTTGACCTTTCAAGCCTATGACGTGTTTTGATGAAGACGTAGTGGCTAAACTTAAAAGATTTACATCACCGTGTCGTGTTTCTTGCTCATTTTCGTCTTTATGTTCCGAGGATCTCTCAGGTATGGATGCATATATATATTTTGATCCATGGAGATTTGATATTTAGGCACTACACCAAAATTGGCGAATGGTCACGGCCAAAATTTCTGACCAAGACTGTGGGTCGCGGACTTGAGCCGTGACCATTTCGGGCGCGACCAATTTCGCGGGTCGCGGTCCAAGTCCGTGACTAAAAAATGGTCACGACCCGCAGGGGTCGCGGCAGATGGTCATGGACTTAGGCCGTGACCCATACCGTGATGGGAAAAATTGATCGCGGCCTTAGTCCGTGACCCACAACCGTGAAAAAAATTGGTCGCGATAAAAGTCCATGAGACACACCGCGACGAAAAAAGAAAAAATATGGTCGCGGCCCAAGTCTGTGACCCACAACCGTGACAAAAATTGGTCGCCACCAAAGTCTGTGACCCACACCTCGACGAAAAAACTGCGACCCCCAACCGTGACAAAAAATGGTCGCGGCCAAAGTCCATGACGCACACCGCGATGATTTTTCATCATGATTGGGGGTCATGGACTTTGGCCGTGACCATTTTTATGGGCGACGGAAAAAATAAAAATGGTCATGGACAAAGTCCATGACTATATTTAACTATACTTTTAAAAAAATGTCTTTTTTTGGTCCAATCCTAAAATTGGGGGTCCCGTGACTGAACGGTCGGTTGTTACGTGTAACGTTAGACGCGTACGAGGTGTTACAAATATTTATTATTGGCAAAACGACAAAAAAATCACAAATTGCGAATCGAGAACGTTGTTAATAAACCAATATATATACAAACATAAAAAGATTACACGTATTAATAATTAACAAACCCAACAAAAATTAGGCAAAGTTTTCTCTATTTTCTGGACATTCCAAACCCTGTAAATATAAAACCTTATTATAAACTCGCATGGCCATAAAATTTAACAATCAAATTATAAAAGCCCGTACGACCATAAAACTAAGCAATAAAAGCCTGCACGGCTGTAACACATAAAAAATATAATCCTGAATGTCCACAACATTATATAAACACCCTTCATGTTGTAAACCATTGCCTCCTTCATTTGTTCCACGTGCAAAAAAGCAAACGATACAATGTTATCCTGCAAATGATAGGATACAAAAAAGTGATATCAGTAACCAAGTAGTTTTACAAAAAATTTATTCAAGCTGAAAAATTGCATATATAAGTTATAATTATCAACATATTAATTCCTACAAGTTACATTGGTCCCGTGTGAGGTGTCGGTGCCACTCACGGGGTTATTTTTGGGTTTACTCCTCTAGCGCCATGTTTTTAAGCCTAAGTTTAGACATTTTCAAATTAAAGTTGTATTCTCAAACCAGGAGTCCCATTATCATGCGGTCAGTTCCTACGAGTTACATTGGTCCATTGCGAGGTGCTGGTGTCTCTCATGGGACCGTTCGGAGGCTGATTCGGGTTTTCGCTCTCCAACGCCATGTTTTTAAGCCTAAGTCCTGATATTTTCAAATTATCCTCGTGTATTGAAATCGGGAGTCTCGTGATCGCACGATCAGTTCCTACGAGATACATTGGTCCCGTGCGAGGTGTTGGTGCCTCTCAGGGACTGTTTGGGGGTTGCCTCGAGTTTTTGCCTTCTAACGCCATGTTTTTAAGCCTAAGTCTAGAAATTTGCAAATTATCGTCATATTCTCAAATCGGGAGTCCCGTGATCGCGCGATAAGTTCCTACGAGTTACATTGGTCTCGTGCGAGGTATTAGTGCCACTCACGGGGCCATTCGAGAGTTGTGTCGGGTTTTTACCTTTTAACGCCATATTTTTAAGCCTAAGTCTAGAAATATACAAATTATCATCGTATTCTTAAACTGGGAGTCCCTTGATCGCCTAGTAAATTCGTACGAGTTGCATTGATCCCGTACGACGTGTTGGTGCCACTCACGGGGCCGTTCGGGGGCTGTTTCGGGTTTTCACCCACTAACGCCATATTTTTATACCCAAATCTAGAAATATGCAAATTATCATCGTATTCTCAAACCGAGAGTCCCATGATTGCACGATCAGTTCCTATGAGTTACATTGGTCCCGTGCGAGGTGTTGGTGCCACTCACGGGGCCATTCGGGGGTTGTTTCTAGTTTTCCCTCACTAAGGCCATGATTTTAAGCCTAAGTCCTCATGTTTTTAAATTATCACTGTATTCTCAAACTAGAAGTGCCGTGACTGCGCGGTCATTCCTATGAGTTACATTAGTCCCGTGTTAGGTGATGGTGCCTCTCACGGGGCCGTTCGGGGACTTTTTCGGGTTTTTGCCCTCTTACGCCATATTTTCAAGCCTAAGCCCTCATATTTTTAAACTATCATCATATTCTCAAATCGGGAGTCTCATGATTACGCGGTTAGTTTTTACGAGTTACGTTGGTCCCGTGTGAGGTGATGGTGCCCCTCACGGGTCCGTTTCGGGGCTGTTTCAAGTTTTCGCCCTCTAACCCCATGTTTTTAAGCCTAAGTCTAAATATTTTCAAATTATCATCGTATTCTCAAATCGGGAGTTTCGTTATCACGCGGTCAGTTCCTACGAGTTACATTGGTCCCGTGTGAGGTGTTGGTGCCTCTCACGTGGCCGTGCGGGGGCTGTTTCTAGGTTTCGCCCTCTAATGCCATTTTTTAAGCCTAAGTCTATATATTTTCAAATTATCATCGTATTCTCAAACCGAGAGTTTCGTGACTCCATGGTCAGTTCCTATGAGTTAAATCGGTCCCGTGCAAAGTCTTGGTGCCTTTCGCGAGGTTGTTCGTGTGTCGTTTCCAGTTTTCGCCCTCTCATGCCATGTTTTTAAGCCTAAGACCTCATATTATCAAATTAGCATCGTATTCTTGAATCGAGAGTGCCGTGACTGTGCGGTCAGTTCTTACGAGTTACATTGGTCCCGTGCTAGGTGTTGGTGCCTCTCAAAGGGCTGTTTCAGGGTTTCGCCCTCTAACACCTTATTTTAAAGCCAAAATCCTCATACTCTCAAATCGGGAGTCCTGTGATCGTGCGGTCAGTCTCTACGAGTTATATTAGTCCCGTGCGAGGTATTGGTGCCTCTCAGGGGGACGTTCGGGGGCTGTTTCGGGGTTTCGCCCTCTATCGCCTTATTTTTAAGTCGATGTCCTCATATTTTTAAATTATCATCATATTCTCAAATCGGGAGTCCCGTGATTGCACGGTTAGTTTCTATGAGTTACATTGGTCCTGTGCGAGGTGTTGGTGCCTCTCACGGGACCGTTTGGGAGATGTTTCGGGGTTTCACCCTCTAATGCTATTTTTTAAGCCTAAGTCTATATATTTTCAAATTATCATCATATTCTCAAACCAGGAGTCCCGTGACTGTGCGGTCAGTTATTACGAGTTACATTGGTCCCGTGCGAGGTGTTGGTGCCTCTCACGGGGCCTCGTTCGAGTTTTCACCGTCTAACGCCATGTTTTTTTTATACTAAGTCCTCATGTTTTTAAATTATAGTTGTATTTTCAAACCGGGAGTTCCGTGATTGCACGGTTAGTTTCTACAAGTTACATTAGTCCCGTGCGAGGTGTTGGTGCCTCTTACGGGACCGTTTGGGGGATGTTTCGGGGTTTTGCCCTCTAATGCTATTTTTTAAGCCTAAGTCTATATATTTTCAAATTATCATCATATTCTCAAACCGAGAGTCCCGTGATTGCGCAGTCAGTTTCTACGAGTTACATTGGTCCGGTGCGAGGTGTTAGTTCCTCTCACGGGACCGTTTGGGGGTTGTTTCGGGGTTTCGCCCTCTAATGCTATTTTTTAAACATAAGTCTATATATTTTCAAATTATTGTCGTATTCTCAAACCGAGAGTCTCATGACTGTGCGGTCAATTATTGCGAGTTACATTGTGCCCGTGCGAGGTGTTGGTGCCTCTCACGTGGCCCCGTTCGAATTTTCTCCCTCTAACGCCATATTTTTAAGCCTAAGTCTTCATGTATTCAAATTATAGTGTTATTCTCAAACATAGTGTAAGGCCCTAAAACATGATTAGGAAGGTTAATTACATGATTAATTATAACTTAGGAGTTATAAGTTATAAATTGGTTATGTGTGTTAAACATGTTAATTATCATGTTTAGGGGATGCATGCTCATGTGATATATGTGTTGTTTACATTAGGTGCTAATTGAGCTTATGATCGGGGATACCATGTTTAGAACATATGATTAGTTATGTGGTTAAATGAATCATAAATTATGTTTTTAATGCATGATTATGTTTATAAAATTAAATAAGGGTGTTGATACGAAATTGGCAATGTTTGGTCGCCAAATGTGAAAGTTTTGAGATTTTCGGTAAATTGCTACTTTCCTATTCGATGCCCAAATTAGGCGTATTAGTTTATGATTTTGGGAAAACATAAATTATGAAAGTTGTAGATATATGAATTAATATTATAACACAACAAACGGTGGGTTAAACGGAGGCCCGTACAAGAAGTTATACCGAAAGTACGAAACAAGGGCAAATATGTCCATCCCTTAAGTGACAATTGTCTTATTAGCACACCATGTGCTATTTTTTGATTGGTTAAAGGGTGGGTGATGGTTTGGCCAACTTAAACCGTATAAAACAACTCCTTTGTTCAGAAAATGCAACCATGAACAAGAGTTTTGCCTAAAGAGAGAGAAAGAGAAGAAAGTTAAGGAATAAATCTTTGGAAATTTTCCATAAATCAAGGAATCCTCGTAAGGTAATTACATCTTTATTAAAGTTGGTCACATGGATGAGTTCTATACTTATCATGTTTTTATTTTTGATTTGGATATATATTTTAATGATACCCATATTGCTGAATTGTGTTGGAACAAGGATGGGTTAAGAACATAAGTTTAAACTGGAGCTAGGATCGTAAATGCATACTTTAAAGTCCTAAATTTACATCATCTTTTCGTAAAGCATTTTGATTTAGAACATTCATGATTATGATGCATATTTATGCTAAAACATGTTTATTATATGTTTCCATAAATTATACTCAAGGTCAAGGTTATGTATGCTTAAAAATGTTAAGTTATGCCTTAATGTTGTATTTTGACCTAGTTATACTAAAAATGGCATAAATCATGGAATACTGATTGGAATTAAGTGATTCAAGTTGGAGAGTAAAATATACTCATACATGTATAACATATCCGAAAATTGTGTAAAAATACCAAGGAATGAACCCTTGGTGATAGTTTGAAGTTTTGGTTTAAAATCTGCCCTAAAGTAGCAAGAATGCATACCAGGTGTTTGACGTTTTGTTCGACATAGAAAATGAGCCCTAAAAATTATGAAACATTAATTTTGTATTATTCAATATGTTTACTGATGTTGGGTGGAATATCATGCAAAGTTATATTGTATAAAAATTATGAAAATTCCAGGAAGTTGAAGTTGTGTTGTTGTTTTTCTGGAGAAATGATTTGGAAAAGGTTGTAATAAAATAGGCATAACTTTGTCTAGCAAATTCGTAATTTAATTCTGTAAATTGTGTTGGAACCCTAATTAATTCGATGTTATAGATATGTGATGTGTCATATTTAATTACTCCTTAGTTATTTCTGATTGACCAAATGATGTGATGTATTATCGGGTTTGATGTTAATCGGTGTATTCAAATACTAACGCCATTGACTTGTTAGGTGGGGAAGCAGCTAATACTACCATACCAAGGAAGTAGTTGGTATTAATATTATCACTAAATATAAGGTGAGTGACCTTCCTTATGAAATAGAAATGCTTATAATTTCATATTGAAATGTGTAGTTAAACACACGGGTTAAAATGTTTATGGGAGTGATGTTGTATTTATGAAACATATGCATATGATTAAAAATATTAAGCGATGTTATATGATGATATGGACTAGTGAGTCCTTTATCTAATGTTAAGGACCGTGTTGGGTCCTATGGGATGTGGTGGTCCTGTTAATCCAACTTAAAGGTTTGTGTACTCGGGCCTAATAAAGGGATGTGGTGGTCCCTAATAACTGTGGTGGGTTAATTGGACTGTGGCGGGTCCAGGCTTGCGAGAGTTTCACAATTCCTGTTGGGTTATAGCATTAGAAAAAAGTAAAAATGGTTATTCAATTGGTTGTATGTGTGGTATGTGGTCATTCACTAAGCCTTTATAGCTTACACTTCTATAATGTTTTGTTTCAGGTATGCTTATAATTTGGAGTTCACTGCCAAGTTAGGACCTTAAAACGGGGGAGTGACGAATAATTAGTATGGTTTGAATATCAAGATTCCTTTTGTGTAATTATTAAACTAAGGATCTTGGTTATGTAAAGTTATGTAGTACTTATAAGTTATAAGTAAAGGCAGTTATGTTTTCATCTACACATACCTTTGGAAAAAAAAATCTTATGCTATTTTCCTTAGAGATTTAAATTAAAGCATTGTTTCAGGCAATTTATCTCTAATTAAAAGGATGAGTTTAACTTAATTAATTCGGGGCGCAACAACTTGGTATCAGAGCGTGGTTATTAGGTTCTGGACAGGATGTAAGGGTCTAGATTGGCAGTGGACACTAGAACGTGAGTTTTCTATGTGTTTGGATTTTGACTAACAATGTTAATATTAAACTGCTACTATTGTATTTTGTTTAAGTTAATTATATTGCAGTGAGCGATGGATCCACGCGCACCGCATGATGGATCAGAGGGAGAGGCATCTTATGTTCCTAATAGTCAGCAAGGACATAGACATGTTCAAGTGGAGGAACCATAGGTGCAACAACAACCTATTGATGACGTGGGAAGAATATTACGTGCTGCGGCACAACTTATGGAACAAGCAAGAGGTGGAGAACATGGTGGGGATAGGGAAAAATTGCATGAGAGGTTCATGAAGTTAAATTCGCCAGCATTTACTGGGACTACTGATTCGTTAGTGGCAGAGGGGTGGATTAGAAAGATGGAAACAATATTCAAGGTGATGGAAGTGCGAGATGAACAAAAGGTTTTGTTAGCAACCTTTAGGTTAGAGGATGATGCAAAGTTATGGTGGGACGCAACATAAAGATTACTTGCTACAATGGGGGGAGTGGTGCCAATAAATCCTCCACAAATTACATGGGAGAGGTTTGTAAAGGTGTTCTTTGAAAAATATTTTCCAAGGCTTTATAGGAAAGAGAAAGAGGAAGAATTTATCACGTTAAAACAGGGGAATCGAACAGTGGCAGAGTGTGAAGCTTTATTTATATCCTTATCTAGATTTGCACCTGACTTGGTGAGGACGGAAGAAAGTAAATGTGATCAATTTCAAACCGGGCTGAGTGTAGATATAAAAAGCATGGTTGCTAATATGAAGATCACGAATTATGTGGACTTGGTGGATGGGGCCATGGTGTCAGAAAAGTCAATAAAAGAAATGAAAGTTGAACACTCGAAGAAAGCTAGACATGATAGTATAAGATCATATGGATAGGAGGCAAGAACCTCAACTCAGAGTGTAGCACGAGGAGTGCCTAAGGACCAAGAATTTAAAAACAATAGAAATGCACGTGGAAGATTCCAAGCTCGAGGTGGAAGAACTGGGATGAATCGGTCAGAAAATGCATCTGTGATGGGATCGAGGGCCATATTTTGTTATAGATGTGGTGGTCAAGGGCACATGTCTCAGGAGTGTACAATAGCTGAGACGACACCTTTATGTTTCCATTGTCATCAACCGGGGCACTTACGAAAGAATTGTCCAGTGATGGGAGCTACAACTTCAGTTGGAAGTGTGATAGTAGGAGATAGGATTTCTACACCGAAAGTACACAGGGGAGGTAGAGGAGGCATGTCTCAAAACCAAGGCCAAGGCAGAGTGTTTGCACTGACGCAACAAGATGCACAAGCTATGCCTAATGTAGTGACAGGTACACTTCCTATTGGTGATAAAGATGCTTATGTGTTGATAGATCCTGGTTCTACACATTCTTTTGTATCTTTGCTTTATCTGTTGCATCTTAATAAACCATTATCATCATTAGATTCTGGTTTAGCTATTGTTACTCCAGTGGGGGAATTGGTTTTTATTGAGAGGGTATATAGGTAGTGTATGGTACGAGTGGGTGAAAAAGAATTACTAGTTGACTTATTACCTCTCGATATGCGTGACTTTGATATGATACTGGGTATGGATTGGTTAACCTCATATATGTATGTTTAGATTGCTTTAAAAAGGAGGTAGTGTTTCGATTACCGGGTGAACCTGAATTTAAATTTACTGGGGAACAAAGTATCACTCCAACATGTTTGGTTTCTGCTACGAAATGTTATGAACTTCTAAAGAAAGGATGTGAGGATTATCTTGCTCATGTGGTGGACGCACGACAAGAGGCTGGAAAACTATCAGATATACCAGTAGTTAATGAGTTTGCAGATGTCTTCCCAAAAGAACTCCCAGGGTTAGCACCAGACCGTGAGGTGGAATTTTTAATTGAGTTGGTACCAGGAATTGCACCAATATCTATTGCACCATATCGTATGGCACCTGCAAAATTAAAAGAGCTAAAGATACAGTTGCAAGATTTGTTAGATCGTGGTTTTATAAGGCCTAGTGTATCACCGTGGGGAGCCCCAGTATTATTTGTGAAGAAGAAATATGGAACCATGAGGTTGTGCATCGATTATCGTCAATTGAATAAGGTGACTATCCATAACAAATACCCACTACCCCGAATTGATGACTTGTTTGATCAGTTACAAGGAGCTAAGGTGTTTCCTAAGATCGATCTCAGATCCGGATATCATCAATTGAAAGTAAGAGACTGTGATATTTCTAAAACTGCTTTTCGTTCCAGGTATGGACATTATGAATTCCTTGTCATGCCATTTGGGTTGACAAATGCACCAGCTGTATTCATGGATTTGATGAACCGTATATTTCACCCATACGTGGATTCTTTTGTTATTGTCTTTATTGATGATATTTTGATATATTCTCATACGAGGGATGAGCATGAACACCACCTGCATGTTATTTTACAGACCCTGCGAGAAAAGCAGTTGTATGCTAAATTTTCTAAATGTGAATTTTGGCTAGACAGGGTAGTATTTTTGGGGCATGTTATTTCTGCTGATGGTATTTGTGTTGATCCAAGAAGGTAGAAGCAATAATGAATTGGGAAAGGCCAACTAGTGTGACAGAGGTACGTAGCTTTTTGGGATTGGCGGGCTATTACAAAAGGTTTATACCGGGGTTTTCTTCTATTGCATTGCCATTGACTAAACTTACCAGAAATGAGAACAAGTTTGTGTGGAGTGATGATTGTGATAAGAGCTTTGAAAATTTAAAGGGTAAGTTGACATCAGCTCCAGTATTGACTATCCCAACAAGTATAGAAGGTTTAGTTATTTATAGTGATGCTTCGTATCAAGGACTTGGATGTGTATTAATGCAGCATGGAAAGGTAATTGCTTTTGCTTCTCGACATCTAAAGATACATGAACGTAACTACCCTACTCATGATCTCGAGTTAGCTACAGTAGTTTTTGCATTAAAGACCTAGAGACATTACTTATATGGTGTTAGTTGTGAAATTTTTACTGACCATCAAAGCTTAAAATACTTGTTTACTAAAAAAGACTTGAACTTGAGGCAAAGAAGGTGGATGGAACTTATAAAAGATTATGATTGCACGATACATCACCATCCGGGTAAAGCTAATGTTGTTGCCGATGCTTTGAGCAGAAAATCTCAAGGCATAGTATCTTGTATTCATTGTATTTGAGTTGACCTGCTGAGAGAGTTAGCTTTAATGGGGGTGGAATTAACTTTGAATGAGTGTTACGGAATAGTAGCACATTTAAATGTTAGACCCACGTTGATTGACTGGATTAAACAAGCACAGGTAGGAGATGCAGAATTGGAGAAAGTTATAGATAATATGAAAAAGGGTAAAGCAAATGAATTTTCTACTCGGGATAATGACATTATTATGTACGGTAACCGTTTGTGTGTACCTAATGTGCCTGATTTAAGAAGAACGATTTTAGAGGAAGCGCACTGTTCTTTATATGCTATGCATCCAGGGAGCACGAAACTGTATAGAGATTTGAAACAATGTTATTGGTGGTCGGGAATGAAACACGACATTGCAGATTTTGTTGCTAGATGTTTAGTTTGCCAACAGGTGAAGGCAGAGCATCAGAAGCCAAGTGGTTTACTACAACCATTTTCTATTCCTGAGTGGAAATGGGAACATGTTACTACAGATTTTGTTGTAGGTTTACCAAAATCATCCCGAGGGTTTTATTCTATTTGGGTTGTCGTTGATAGGTTGACTAAGTCTGCACATTTTCTTCCTGTTAAAGCTACTTACTCCATGGATAGATATGCAAAAATATATGTGGGTGAGATTATTAGATTACATGGTGCACCAGTTTTTATTATTTCTGATCGAGATCCTAAGTTCACTTCTCACTTTTGGCCTAGTTTACAACAAGCTTTGGGGACTAAATTGAAATTTAGTACAATTTTTCACCCTCAGACTGATGGGCAGTCAGAAAGAACGATCCAGACACTCGAAGATATGTTACGAATTTGTGTATTGGAGTTCAAGGGCAGTTGGGATGAACACTTGCCACTAATAGAGTTTGCTTATAATAATAGCTATCATTCGAGTATTGAGATGGCTCCTTATGAAGCTTTGTATGGGAGAAAATGCAGAACTCCAGTGTGTTGGACTGAAGTAGGAGAACGAAAACTACTTGGGCCAGAAATTATACAGCTGACTACTGAAAAGATCAATCTTATCCATAATCACTTAAAGGTGGCGCAAAGTAGACAAAAAAGTTATGCAGACAACCGAAGGAAAAAATTGAAATTTGAGGAAGGTGATCGAGTATTCCTACGTGTTTCTCCTTGGAGAAGGGTTATGAGATTTGGGAAGAAGGGAAAGTTAAGTCCCAGGTACATTGGCCCTTATGAGATAGTAAAAAGGGTTGGAACTGTAGTTTATAAGTTGGCATTACCACCAGAATTGTCTCGGATACACGATGTTTTTCATATATCCATGTTACGTAAGTATGTGCCCAATTCTTCACATGTGTTTATTTCACAACCAATAGAGCTTCAAGATGACTTAACCTACATGGAGGAACCCATTGCTACTGTAGATCGAAAGGAGCAAGTGTTGCCTAGTCTCAAGCCGGGAGTCCTGTGATCGCGCGGTCAGTTCCTGCTAGTTACATTGGTCCCGTGCGAGGTGGTACCTCTCACGGGGCCGTTCGGTGGCCGTTTTTGGGTTACACCCTCTAATGCCATTTTTAAGCCTTAGTGTATATATTTTCAAAATATTGTGGTATTCTCAAATCGGGAGTTCCGTGACTGCACTAAATTTCGGGTTTTCACCCACTAACGCCATGTTTATAAGCCCAAGTCTAAAAATTTACAAATTATCACCGTATAATCAAACTGGGAGTCTCGTGATCACGCGATCCATTCGAACGAGTTATATTAGTCCCGTGCGAGGTGTTGGTGCCCCTCATATGGACGTTCGGTGGCTGTTTCAGGTTTTTCCTCTCTAACGCCATGTTTTTAAGCCCAAGTCTAGATATTTTCAAATGACCATCGTATTCTCAAATCGGGAGTCCCATGATCACGTGGTCAGTTCCTATGAGTTATATTGGTCCCGTGTGAGGTGTTGGTGCCAATCACGGGGCCGTTCAGTGACTTTTCGGGTTTTCACCCACTAACGCCATGTCTATAAGCCAAAGTCTAGAAATTTACAAATTATCATCGTATAATCAAACCGAGAGTCCCATGATTGCGCGATCAGTTCCTACGAGTTATATTAGTCCCGTGCGAGGTGTTGGTGCCCTTCACGGGTCCATTCGGGGGTTGTTTCAAGTTTTCGCCCTCTAACGCCATATTTTTAAGCTCTGTCTAGATATTTTCATATTATCATCATATTCTTAAATCGAGAGTCCCATGATCGTGTGGTCAGTCCCTACCAGTTACATTGGTCCGGTGCTAGGTGTTGGTGCATCTCACGGGGCCGTTCGGGGGCTATTTTGGGGTTTCGCCCTCTAACGCCTTGTTTTCAAGCCTAAGTCCTCATATTTTCAAATTATCGTCATACTCTCAAATCGCGAGTCCTGTGATTGTGCGGCCAATTCCTACGAGTTACATTGGTCCCGTGCGACGTGTTGGTGCCTCTTACGGGTCCGTTTGGGAGCTATTTCGGGGTTTCGCCCTCTAACGCCTTATTTTTAAGACAAAGTCCTCATATTTTCAAATTATCGTCGTATTCTCAAACTGGGAGTCCCGTGATTATGCAATCAATTTCTACGAGTTACATTGGTTCCGTGCAAGGTGTTGGTGCCTCTCACGGGACCGTTCGGGGACCGTTTTGGGGTTTCCCCCTCTAATGCTATTTTCGAAGGCTAAGTTTATAGATCTTCAAATTATCATCGTTTTCTTAAATAGGGATTCCTATGACTCTGCGGTCAGTTATTATGAGTTACATTGGTCCCGTGCGAGGTGTTGGTGCCTCTCACGGGGCCCCGTTCGAGTTTTTGCCGTCATCCTAAGTCCTCATGTTTTCAGATTATAGTTGTATTCTCAAATCAGGAGTCTCGTGATTATGCAGTTAGTTTCTACAAGTTACATTGGTCCTGTGTGAGGTGTTGGTGCCTCTCACGGGATAGTTCGGGGGCAGTTTCGGGGTTTCGCCCTCTAATGCCATTTTTTAAGCCTTAGTATATATATTTTCAAATTATCGTCGTATTCTCAAATCGGGAGTCCCTGACTCTATGGTCAGTTCCTATGAAGTTACATTGGTCCCGTGCGAGGTGTTGGTGCCTCTAACGGGGCCGTTCGGGGACTGTTTTGGGTTTTTGCCCTCTTACGCCTTATTTATAAGCCTAAGTACTCATATTTTTAAATTATCATCGTATTCTCAAATCGAAAGTCCCGTGATTACGCGGTCAGTTTCTACGTGTTACGTTGGTCCAGTGCGAGTTGTTGGTGCCCCTCACCGGTCCGTTCTGGGGCTGTTACGAGTTTTTGCCCTCTAACGCCAAGCCTATGTCCAGATATTTTCACATTATCATTGTATTCTCAAATTGGGAGTCTTGTGACTGTGCGATCAGTTCCTACGAGTTACATTGGCCCCGTGTGAGGTGTTAGTGCCTCTCACGGGGCCGTTTGGGGGTTGTCTTGAGTTTTTGCCCTCTAACGCCATGTTTTTAAGCCTAAGTCTAAAAATTTGTAAATTATCATCGTATTCTCAAACTGGGAGTCCCATGATCTCGCGATAACTTCCTACGAGTTACATTGGTCCCGTGCAAGGTGTTGATGCCACTCACGGGGTCGTCTGGGGGCTGTGTCGAGCTTTTACCTTCTAACGCCATGTTTTTAAGCCTAAGTCTAGAAATATGTCAATTATCATTATATTCTCAAACTAGTAGTCACGTGATCGTGCGGTAAGTTCCTACGAGTTACATTGGTCCCGTGCGAGGTGTTGGTACCACTAACGGGGCCGTTCGAGGGCTATTTTAGGTTTTTGCCCACTAACGCCATGCTTTTAAGCCTAAGTATAGAAAAATTCAAATTATTGTCATATTCTCAAATCGGGACTCCCGTGATCGCATGATCAATTCCTATGAGTTACATTAGTCCCGTGCAAGGTGTTGGTGCCTCTTACAGGGCCGTTCGGGGGCTGTTTCGATTTTTCACCCACTAACGCCATGTTTTGCTTAAGTCTTGATATTTTTAAATTATCATCGTATTCTCACACCGGGAGTCCCATGATCGCGCGATCAGTTCTTACGAGTTACATTAGTCCCGTGCGAGGTGTTGATGCCACTCACGGGGCCGTTCGGGGGTTGTTTCGGGTTTTCACCACTAACGCCTTTTTTATAAGCCTAAGTCCAAAATTTACAAATTATCCTCGTATAATCAAATTTGGGAGTCCCGTGATCACCCGATCCATTCGAACGAGTTACATTATTTCCGTGCAAGGTGTTGGTGCCCCTCACGGGTCTGTTCGGGGACTGTTTCGGGTTTTCGCCCTCTGACGCTATGTTTTTAAGCCTAAGTCTAGATATTTTCAAATATCATCGTATTCTCGAACTGGGAGTTCCATGATCGCGCGGTCAGTTCCCACGAGTTATATTGGTCCTGTGCCTGGTGTTGGTGCCTCTCATGGGGGTGTTCGGGGGCTGTTTTTGGGTTTCGCCCTCTAATGCCTTTTTTTTAAGCCTACTAAGTCTATATATTTTCAAATTATAGTCGTATTCTCAAATCGGGAGTTCCATGACTGTACGATCAGTTCTTACGAGTTACATTGGTCTCGTGCAAGGTGTTGGTGCCTCTCACGGGGCCGTTCGGTGGTTATTTCGAGTTTTCGCCCTCTAAGGCCGTGTTTTTAAGCCTAAGTCCTCATATTTTAAAATTATCATAGTATTCTCAAACCGGGTGTGCCGTGACTGCACGGTCAATTCGTATGAGTTACATTGGTCATGTGCTAGGTGTTGGTGCCTCTCACGGGGCCGTCCGGGGGCAGTTTTGGGGTTTCGCCCTCTAACGCCTTTTTTTCATGCCTAAGTCCTCATTTTTCAAATTATCATCGTACTCTCAAACCGGGAGTCCCGTGATCACATGGTTAGTTACTACGAGTTGCATTGGTCCCGTACGAGGTGGTGCCTCTCACAAGGCCGTTCGGTGGCCGTTCTGGATTTCGCCCTCTAATGCTATTTTTTAAGCCTAAGTCTATATATTTTCAAATTATCGTCGTATTCTCAAATCGGGAGTTCCATGACTGCAATAAATTTTGAGTTTTCACCCACTAACGCCATGTTTATAATCCTAAGTCTAGAAATTTATAAATTATCATCGTATAATCAAATTGGGAGTCCCGTGATCGCGCGGTCCATTCGAACGAGTTACATTAGTCCCGTGTGAGGTGTTGGTGCCCCTCACGGGGCCGTTCGGTGGCTGTTTCGGGTTTTCGCTCTCTAACGCAATGTTTTTAAACTTAAGTCTAGATATTTTCAAATTATCTTCGTATTCTCAAATCGGGAGTCCCGTGATCGTGTGGTCAGTTCCTACGAATTACATTGGTCACGTGCGAGGTGTTGGTGCCACTCACGGGGCCGTTCGGTGACTTTTCAGGTTTTCACCCACTAACGCCATGTTTATAAGCCTAAGTCTAGAAATTTACAAATTATCATTGTATAATCAAATCGGGATTCCTGTGATCGTGCGGTCAGTTCCTACGAGTTACATTAGTCTCGTGCGAGGTGTTGGTGCCCTCACAGGTCCGTTCAGGGGTTGTTTCAGGTTTTCACCCTCTAACACCATATTTTTAAGCCTAAGTCTAGATATTTTCATATTATCATAGTATTCTCATTCCGGGAGTCCCGTAATCGTGCGGTCAGTCCCTATGAGTTATATTAGTCCCGTGCGAGGTGTTAGTACCTCTCACGGGGCCGTTCGGGGGCTGTTTCTGGGTTTCACCCTTTAATGCCATTTTTAAGCCTAAGTCTATATATTTTCAAATTATCATCTTATTCTCAAACTGAGAGTTCCGTGATTGCATGGTAAGTTTCTACGAGTTACATTGGTCCCGTGCAAGGTGTTGGTGCCTCTCATAGGGCCGTTCGGGGGTTATTTCGACTTTTCGCCCTCTAAGGCCATGTTTTTAAGCCTAAGTCCTCATATTATCAAATTATCATCGTATTCTCAAATAGGGAGTCCCATGACAGCGCGGTCAGTTCCTTCGAGTTACAATTGTCCCATGCTAGGTATTGGTGCCTCTCACGGGGTCGTTTCGTGGTTTCGCCCTCTAACGCCTTGTTTTTAAGCCTAAGTCCTGATATTTTCAAATTATCGTCGTATTCTCAAACTGGGAGTCCTGTGACTGTGCGGTCAGTTCCTATGAGTTACATTGGTCCCGTGCGAGGTGTTGTGCCTCTCACGGGGCCGTTCGGGGACTGTTTTGGGGTTTCTCCCTCTAACGCCTTATTTTTAAGCCTAAGTCCTCATATTTTCAAATTCTCGTCGTATTCCCAAATCGGGAGTCCCATGATTACACGATCAGTTTTTACGAGTTATATTGGTCCCGTGCGAGGTGTTGGTGCCTCTCACGGGGCCGTACGGGGCTATTTCGGGCTTTCACCCTCTGACGGCATGTTTTTAAGCCTAAGTCAAGATATTTTCAAATTATGCTCGTATTCTCAAACCGGGAGTCCCTTGGTCACACGATTAGTTTCTACGAGTTACATTGGTCCCGTGCGAGGTGTTGGTGCCTCTCACGGGTTTTTGCCTTAAAATCGGGACTCTAAATTTTTTTCAACATATGATCCAAAAATCAAGCCAATAATTATCCCGTACTCCTTCTAACATACTACCCAATAACCAGCTAACAACTAATAATTATCCAACTGCCAAACCAAACAAAACCATTAATTATCGCGTACTCCTTCTATCATCTAAAAGTTTTAATAGATACTGCATATCAATTATATAACTACTTTAGTTAAAGTAAGGGGTACCTGGTATGTAATGAAGAACTGGTATGCAATTGGTTAGATCTAAAATATGTAAACAATGTGTAATGAAGAACTAGTTTGTAAAATTAAAGAAAGTACCTCATAAAACCCTGAAGAATTATTAGTTGCCTATAATATGTCGTAGATTTACATATGTCGCATATTGATTTCCCCATTTTAATAAGATAAAAATAAGATTGACAAGGATAAAATAATATTTTGATTCAGTGACGTATACAAGTTGATTTAGTGTAAATTTACACATGCCTAGATCATATTAATGAGAACCGTCTAAATCAACTTGTATACGATTACTTATTACTTATTACCTTTCACCCTCGCTACTTGTTATATATGTATATATATAGAAAGAGAGAAAGATGTACCATAATGTGTGTAGAGAGAGAGAGAGTCGGTCACCGGAATATGTGAGGAAGGAGGAAAGGGGGTCATTTCTGCTACAATTAGAGAGAGAAACCAATTACCAACTTATACCAATTACCAGTTTCTGGTGTTCCATATGATTTTATTTTATGGTATACAAAATGCCTGTTATAGCAAAACTCCGTACAAACTTTGTGGAATCGATTTGAGGAGTTAATGGATTTTGAACTTAACTCGCCAATCTTCATAAATTATGTGGATTCAACCACCGACCCCAAAAAACCGAGTCATAAATCAACCCCCTTACACCCCACCAACTCATCCACCCCCCAATAAAAAAAAGAAAAAAAGGGAACACATACAAGCCTTTTCATATCAGAATTCAAATTAAGAACCAAAAAAAATAAAAGGCAATTCACAATCTCTTCAAAATAATGAAAAAGGAAAAATACCGCGTCCTTGGATGAAGGAACTCCTTCCGAAGTCGTGTGTCTGGAGTGTTCACTATGCCGACCCGGACCTGAGGTATTTCTTCTAGAAAAAGCTTCAACAGCACCTTAGAATCTATCCCGAATATATTGACTCACTATATTAAACAACTACTAAAATTACACTCCACATATTCTGTTTTAGTTCTGCTTATTTTAAATTCTCTTGTTTCTAAAGTTTCTCTCCACAATTCCAACCTAGCGTTTATCCCCATCTTAGTCTCATCGACTAAAACAATATCATCTGCAAATAGCATACACCATGGCACCTCATCTTGTATTTGTCCAGTCAACTCATCCATAACAAGAGCAAAGAGATAAGGACTTAATGCTGAACCTTGGTGTAGCCCTACCGTAATTGAAAATTCACTACTTTCTCCAGCTGATGTTCTTAATGTAGTCATCGCACCATCATACATATTCTTGATCACGTCAATATATCTGCGAGTCACTCCTCTTTTATGTAGAACCCACCATATTATATCTCTGGGTATCCTATCATACGCCTTCTCCAAATCTATAAAAATCATATGAAGATCCTTCTTTTTCTCTCTATACCTCTCCATTAATCTCCTCAATAAATAGATTACTTCCATTGTTGACCTCCCAGGCATAAACCCAAATTGATTCTCAGATACTGTTGTCTCCAATCTCAATCTATATTCAATCACTGTCTCCCAAAGTTTCATTGTATGACTCATTAACTTAATACCACGATAATTTGAACAACTTTGTATGTCCCCTTTATTTTTATAAATAGGTACTAAAATACTTTTTCTCCATTCATCGGGCATCCTATTAGTCATTAAAATTCTATTAAATAATTTGGTAAGCCATGATACTCCATCCTCCCCTAAGCACTTACAAACCTCAATAGGGATACCATCTAGTCCTAAAGCCTTCCCTGTTTTCATCTTTTTTAGAGCAATCCTGACCTCTGTTGTCCTAATTCTACGAAAAAATATATCTTCTCGAGTCTCCCTAAGTTCCTCTATATCTAATCTACTCCCATTATCTCCATTTAATAACCTCTCAAAGTAGTTTTTTCATCTTTCCATAATTTCATCATCTTTGACTAGGACTCTCGAATCATCACTTTTGATGCACTTAACGCTATTGAAATCTTTTGTTTTCCTATCCCTAAGTTTAGCAAGCTTATAAATACTTTTTTCCCCTTCTTGTGTTCCTAATTTTGTATAAAGATCATCATATGCTTTTAACTTAGCATCTCTTACCACTTTCTTAACTTCCTTTTTAGCCCATTTATATTTCTCAAAATTCTCTTCATTTCAATTTGTTTGCCATGTTTTAAAGCACTCCCTTTTAATTTTTACTATATTCTGTACTTCTTCATTCCACCACCAAGTTTCTTTAGACTATGGCCCTTTGCCTTTTGATTCTCCAAGAATTTCTTTTGATATTTTCCTAATGCATGTGGCCATCTTATTCCACATTATGTTAGTTTCTTCTTCACAATTCCATGTTGCTTCATTTAATACTTTATCTTTAAATAGTTCTAATTTCTCTCCTTTTAAATTCCACCACCTAGTTCGTGGGTTAATCTTCACTTTTCGCATTCGTGATTGATTTTTAATATTTATATCCAACACCATTATCCTATGTTGTGAGGTTAAGCTCTCTCCCGGGATAACCTTACAATCTTTACACGTTAATCGGTCTCCTTTCCTAGTAATGAAAAAATCTATTTGGCTCTTATGTGTTCCACTTTTATAAGTTATTAAGTGTTCAAGCCTCTTTTTAAAACATGTATTTACTAGTACAAAATCATAAGCCATCGCAAAATCTAAGATAGACTCTCCCTCGTCGTTCCTATATCCAAAACCATGTCCGCCATGCACTATCTCATATCCTACACGATCTTCTCCTACATGGCCATTAAAATCTCCACCTATATAGATTTTCTCACCTAGGGGTATTTCTTGAATTAGTTCATCCATTTGTTCCCAAAATTGTACTTTAGTGTGCTCATCTAATCCTACTTGAGGTGCATAAGCACTAACAATATTAATTATGTTTTCACCTAATACCAATTTTACAAGTATAAGTCTATCACCTTTCCTAATAACGGTTACGATATCGTCCTTAAAGTTTTTATCTACTATTATTCCAACTCCGTTCTTATTTCTATGTTTTCCCGTATAATATAATTTAAATCCTGTATTTTCTATTTCTCTAGCTTTCTCACCGACCCATTTAGTTTCTTGTAAACAAGCTATGTGAACTTTTCTTCTTATCATGGTATCTACTAACTCCATCCCTTTTCCTGTCATAGTCCCTATGTTCCAAGTCGCTAACCTAGGTCTAGTATCCTGGACTAGCTTCTTTACCCGCACACGTCCAGCTTGTTGCAGGAACCCTTGCGTATTTATCGTCGCATCCGGGCGCCGATGCGACGCCCCTTGCCTATTTTTCGAGACACCCGGTGGCAGGCGCAACGCCCCTTGCCTATTTTTCGAGACACCCGGTGGCAGGCGCAACGCATCGCTTAAGGGGAATGCCCTAGCATTAGCACGTATATTCATAGGATTCATGTTCATAAGGATCTGACAAAGTTTTACGCTGGCTGTCAGCTACCTAACGCAACCCTCCTCCTTTTTCCGGGCTTGGGACCGACAGTGTCAAAAAAAAATAAGAAGTTAAGCACGACACAGGCGGAGTTGAATAAAAAATATGACTTAGAAAAATAAAGATGGAATTCAAATGGGAAGAGAGAGAATTCAAATACCTCTCTAATGCCTCCCACCTCTACTCCATAAAATCTTGCTTTTGTTATACCAAACTTTGATGTGTATTTTAGAAGATTGGTGACAAGATGATAATAATATCATAATTTGTAGTTTTCATTGCTAGTTCCAATTACTATTGATCTTACTGAAAATTTTATATTTTTTTACGTTTTGCTTTTTATTTCCACTTGACTTCCCTTAAATCCTTAATTAGTAAATGAGAAAAACAACAACATATCCTTAATGGAGGCACATGAAAGTTAAAAAGAAACAAATCAAACTTAGCAATATAAAATCAAAATTTTTAGGGTTATTTTGAGTTTTATGAATATGTTTTGGCCTAAAAAAATCAGGAAAAAATTTGAGCAATATAAAATTTGAGCAACAAATCAAACTGGCTAACTTTGTGAGTAATTCTATTGTTTCTCATAATTAAATCAAAGAAACAAACTGGCTAACTCTGTGATTAATTCTACGGTTTCTCAGAATTAAATCAGTAATAAAAGCATGGTTTACAACCATGGATGTTTCATAAATCAACAATAAAGGCAAGGAATAAAACCAAAAATAAATTGTTTTTACCCGCCAACACTGGATGTTTACAACCATGGATGGTCATGACCTGGATGTTTACAACCATGGATGTCTCGAAATCGGGTTTGACCCACTGGCAGTGGTGCGCTTCTGCTTCTTTTCCCGCCAATGCTGTTGCTCCGAGCACCAACGCTGCCTCTTGCCTTATTTTAAAGTGATGTGTAGATGGGCTTCTTGCTGGGTGCATAGGAGAGTGAAAGAGAGAGAGAGATAGGGGTGGGGGAGAGGGTTTTGTTTGGGGTAAAAATAAGGAAATGAAGGCACTGTTGGAGGGAAAAAGAAGGCAGCGGGGGTATTTTTTTAGTATTGTACCTGGTCATGGCTCTCAGCCGTGATCCACCTGTGAGACCCTTTGATGAAATCATATTATCCCATTAAGTTGTATATCATCATGGCCCATATCCATGACAAACGTCTATGTTTTATGCTTCGTCATACCTATGGTCACGGTCCAAGTCCGTCACCCATCCGCGACCAAGGTTGGAGGGAATTTTGGCGCGAATGTGGCGCCAAGATGGTCACGCCTTGGTTAAGGCCCAAGTCGGTGACCCATAGTGGTTAGGAATTTGGTCCGCGACCACTTCGAGAGCATCCATGACTTAGTGTGGTAATGAATATGGCCACGCCAAAAATTGATATGGTCACGGCCCAAGTCCATGACCAACTGGTCGCGGACTTGGGCCGTGACCAACTGGGTGTGACCATTCGCAGAATTTTGTGTAGTGAGGTGTTAGAATTTTAGAAAATTGATTTTAAAAAGTTTTAAAATTATTTTATCCTTTTATTATTTTTTAGCAGAAAATAACTTTTTAAGGGTCATTAGAACAACATTCCGTATGTCATCCGAACGAGTCTATGTACCTTATTAGATCATTCACATTCCAATGAAACTTCGAACGAGATAATTTCCTCCCTTCTCTGGAAACTCGATGGAAGTGTTGTTTGAAAGGTGTTCAAATGAGATGCATGGCTTTGTTGGAACGTGACGTACCTCATTCGAACGAGTCTACAAATTTTTATTTTATTTTAGATTTTCCAGATGGTGTTTTATCTTTATCTCATTTTTGGAAAACATCCTATAGATAGAAGTGAAAAGTAGTATATTTACAAAAGAGAAAATCTTATCTTTTAAGTTTCCCAACTCTATAAAAAATCTCTCCAAAACCCTAGTTTTCACCTAAGTCACTTAGGGTCCAAGTTTCAATTCATATATGCTTTGAAGATCCTATTTTGGGCAACAAAGGTTTATACTCATTATATTGATAGAGAAAATTTTCGTGCAGTATATTTCGTGTCTGATTGGTTTACATACGGTGGACTCTGTATTGGGTGACGATAGTTGAGCTGCTTAGTGGATACCGAGACGTCTATGGACTCACGTGTTGTGATAGTTTCATGGGTGCATTCCTACGTTGTCTTGTGGAGGATTGGTTAAGATGCATTAAGGCTTACGAGGGCGTCAAGTCGTTGTGTAACTCTTCTGTCAATCTCGTGTAATTCTGTATCATAGTGCATTTGCGTGGCTAGGCCGTTCGAGATTTTGTATTATTTGGGTTTTTCTCGTAAATCGGGCATTGCAATTGATTTACTTTATTTTATCCTGCAGTCCCCTTGATTAATGTTTAGGTTAAGATAAAATTGGTTAATTAGTATAATCATAACTTGTTTAAAATGGGTGCAAGGTTTTACTTTGGTTTAAATTGTTTAAGTTTAATATTTAATTTGAAAAAATTAAAAATTTGCTTTTATTGTTTTTACCCTATCTATAATAGAACCCTTCGGGCCTAAGAGTTTCTCATATGTCCTTATCTTTGACATTGTGCTTTATTATTCCATGTTGTCTATTTATGATCACATTGCTAGTACGTGGCTTTATTATCACATTTTATATTACTATGTCTTCATGGTTGATATCATTCATTGTCTAGTATATGTTTGTGAGAATCTTATATTGTGACGGTGTGATTTACATATTCTTATGCTCATTGTGTTGATTTCTTTAATATAGTTTCTCATGTTTTATGACTTTTTATTCCCTTCTATACTTGTTATCTATGATTTCGATTTCTCTTTGACTTTTTCGTGTACAAAAGGGGTAGAAAACTTTGTTCACCATGGATTAATAGGGAGTAAAATTTCTTTGTAAATTTTACTATCACTTACTAATGGGGAGAGTGTTGTTTATGATAGGGGGAATTTATTATTTGAGATTGCGTATTATTGTTATTTGGTACGAGTTTTATTTTGGTATTATTCCCAAGCCAGGGGAATGTCTCTTTGCATATGCTTGTCTGCATAATGCTTTTGTTGTTTCATGTGGTTTCAAGCATAACATTGTTAAATCTTGCTCCAGCATATGTTCAGACATGACTCTTGCATTGTCACCTTGGTCTTATGGATTTTGTACATTACTTCCTCCAACATTAACTATATGGCAAGTGGATTGTTAATTATATAGGCTGTAATATGGAAATTTTATGTTTGTGCGCTTTTGCCACAGAATAGCCAAATGGGGAGATTGAAAATATAAATTTTGTATTATTATATAATTGGCTATATTCCTGGGATAAAACTTCGAGTCGTTGATTCAATCGAGTCATATTAAATTAATTCGTATTGAGTGAGGCACGGTTTAGACTAGGTTAGATATTCCTAGAAGATGAAGATTAAAGATCAAGCATCGCCGTTCAAATTTGAAGAATTACTAGCCTCCCACTCAATTGGAGATTGAAGATGTTTCATTTTACTTTATTATGGTATTACAAGGCTAATCACACTCGTGCACGTTTTTCATAAAACGATTTTTCAAAATGCACTTAATTTTAAATTGTATGAGTTCTTTAAATAAAAAGGGACTCAAGTGACCTTTTTAAAAGCCTTCGAGCTTTTAAAAATGTTTTGAAACATTTTGGAGATTGGTTAAAATTTCATTTTTTGGTATGAAACTCTTTGAATGGTCTTTTGAACAGAACCTGCAGACACCACATTATTGGACCCCCTAAGTCTCTCCTTAGGTCCCTAGCACATCCACATTTATCGTAAACCCTAGATCATACTCAGTATCTAGAGGCCACTGGGCGATCCTGGTCCCCGTTTAACTCCGGTCAACTTCATCATCTGAGAAAAAGCTCAACGAATCTTCTAAGGCCTCTGAATACCCTTTCCAACGGTCCCCCCTGTGCAAATCGACATAACGATGCGGACAAACGGACTAGTTTACTACCAAAAACCAATCCAGAGGTCACCTGGCACTCCCGGGCCCCTGTTTGACCACAATCAACTTCATCATCAGAGAAAAAGCTCGATGAATCGTCGAAGGGCACTGAAACCCCTTTCCAACAGTCTGCCCTGTGCATAAAATAGCATAACCATTCGGACGATTGATCCGTATTCCCTCGAAAATTGATCTGGAGGCCACCAGGCGCTCTCGAGCTCCATTTGACCATAGTCAACTCTTCATCTTGAATAAGACTGAATGAATCTTCAAAGGTCACTGAATACCATTTCCAATGGTCCACCCATGTGTGAATCATTCGTACGGTACGAACGAATGACCCATTTTACTTTGAAAGGTCACTGTGCGCTTTTAGGTCCCGTTTGACAAAAATTAACTTTCCGAACCAAGCGAAGCTCTTTGGAACATCTAAGTGCCTCGTATAACCTTTCCAACGGTTCGCCTCTTGTGCGATTCAGACTTCTAGTTTGGATGAACGATCCACCGTTGTCCAATGATCTTCTATCCAAAGGACCGATGGGAGCTTTTGAGCCCCGTTTGACCCAAAGTCAACTTTCGAACCTAGGAGCAGCCCAATGATTCTCAAAGGTCTTTGAATAACCTTTCCAACGGTATGACCCGTGCGCTATTTGGACTTATGGATTTCATTTTATGACTATTTTTTCGAAAAATCTGCACGAGACTGTCAATTGGCAGGTCCATTTCCCTGCCCATCGGCAGTGTGTCTAGGGTTACCTACCGACAGGCAATGCAAGGACAATGCCGATCGACATTCCCTTGGCCCTATATAAGGAGTTCATGAGCTCACCTCAAAGGCACCTCAAAAATATCAACTTTGGTGATCTCAACAACATTCTTCTTAAGTCAACGAGGTTTCCTTGTTTGAAACTTTTCTCCACCTTTCATTTCCATCACTTTCACACCCAATTAAGCAAAAACCCTTCTACATTCTTCACCCACTTTCTAGGAAGCTCATCTTTAATCAATATCAATATCCAAGTCTCCAAATAAGGTCCAAACATTCTTCTCCCTCTTTAAATTTCTTTATTTTCGCATTAATTATATAAGTTCTTAATTTAGCTTTCACTTTAGATCATACACATATTAATCTTAAATTTTTTGCACATAATATATTTTCTATAAAAAACAAGAAAAAGGGGGTCACACCTATAAATCCCAACGGGATTTTTCACCACATTTTCTCAAAACTAAAAACACTTTTTTCTTACACACACGTATAATAAAATCCCCATTTGAATTTATGGGATAAACCCCACCCTCTTGTCGCATGTGAACTACGTGGTCTTTGATGCCTTTATAGTCTACGTAGGCATCTCGGGCTAAAGACTTAGACTCGAGTACTATTTTCCTTTTGTTTTCCTATTTTATCCATATATTATTTACATATATCATATTTGTGATTCATATTTGCGTCTTATCCAATACTATCATCATTTCATCATAATGATCAATATCTCGATAAGCGAACATATCATATTTTTAATTATTATTTTGGGAACCTTCCTATGGATGACCTCACTCTGTCTTTTTTCATGACGTGAGTCGAGCGATTCCGATCTCCACTTATATATACACGTACACACACACTTCACGGAGAAATTAAGGAAAATAGTAACATAAGCCCATGAGAAACCAAAAGGGCGGAATGGGTGCCTAACACCATCCCATTCCATAACTTAGCCCCTGAACCTCTGATCTAATTGATTTTGCAAGCATCAGTTTGTCTTTGATGCCTTTTTCTCGAGGCGATAACATGTTTTTTTGCCTGTTTTATGCAAAATAGGCTGGCGACTCTATCTCTTTGTATCACCCCACATCGACGACAACCGAAGTGTTCCTAGGAAGGGAGCGATACCTCTCTCTCTCTCTTTCTCTCGCTCCACTGTGCGCACGAGCGCCAACCCTCGAGATGGATAAGGAGAAAAGATCCGAGGAGGGATGGCCACAGTAGCGACTCTGCTAGGGACTTACTTAATAGGGCTAGACTCTGTTTTCATGGGTGTTATCATTCTCTGCTTGTGTGCATATTCACTTACCTGTATGTTCCATTTTTTTCTCTATTATTTCTTGTATATATCTACCTCATGTTTATATCACCTCTCACTCACTTTTCACTTCACACACTTGTAAATACTCTCTATATGTACACCTCACACTACTTACACTTGTATATAGGGTCACTTATATCCACATGTTTTACCCACCACTTAGAATATCCATGCTTAGATTCACTACCACACACTTACTTATAGATATTCACTCTCACGTATCCATGCTTACTGCTCCATGCTAGATTTACTTTTCATGATACTTGTACATTCTTCCTTATTAGTATAGTGCTCACCATTCCATATACAATACTCTCTCCATAATATACTAATCAATAATCCTGTATTTTGCACACTACATCACCAAGAGCATGGCTATTGACCAAAATTTTATCCCGTACTGGGGGTCACTTTGTGATGGGCGCTGGCCCGATAGGGCGCAGTAGCCTAAGAAATATGACTCTCACATTCCATTAGCCTAGTACCTTCGACGTATATCGAATGCTTCCTCCCGCATTGTATCGCTTGACCGAACTCACGACGGGAGGTATATAGCAGGGAACTTGTTCACGTACGTTGAGTATATCGAATTTGATCTCATACCTACTGTCCCCACGAGGTATATAGTGTGGCAATTCACATACACTAGGTATATCAAATGGCTTGTCCACGCGTACTGATTGCTCTAAAAAGCAAGACGTATATCGTGGATGTTATGACCAAGGGGGGAACCTTTTTACTAACCCAACAACAACATACCCTCATATAGGCATCGAACCCAGGGCACTCATATTTAGTTTATCGATTACTATACGAAACTCTGCCAAAATGCCAGGTCAATTTTTAATGTGATTTCGTCTCTTTTCAAAACAGAACCCTGTCCATGAGCCTGGCAACAAGTCAAACTGTATTTTACATATTTTTCAAACCCAATTTTTTCTAGTTCGGGTCCCGTTCTATTTTTCTTTT
Source organism: Sambucus nigra (assembly GCA_949130495.1). Taxonomy (NCBI): domain Eukaryota; kingdom Viridiplantae; phylum Streptophyta; class Magnoliopsida; order Dipsacales; family Adoxaceae; genus Sambucus; species Sambucus nigra. The sequence continues at coordinate 90,286,541 of OX422216.1, read as the reverse complement.
TGCATTTAGGTAAACCTAATACAAGTGAGAACATAATAATAATAATAATAATAATAATAATAATAATAATAATAATAATAATGAGATTCTTCCCTCGCTTCTTTCTCTATTCCTTTCTCAAAAAATCGAAATGCCAAAAATATTTTTCTTCCTTTTATCATAAATACCAAAAAATATTTTTCTTCATTTGATTAACAAATACCAAAACATTTTGTCCTCCCCTTTCCAAAAATTATCAAAAACATTTTTCTCTTTTCCAATAAAAATTAATTATTCCTTTTATCTTTCAAAAAAAAATTCGAATTATTTTCCTCCTCAGGTCGATCACCTACCCGACCCTTGGTTTGTCTCCCTATTGGCTTCGATCTTCCATCAAATCGCCCCCAAGATCCGTCAGTTCTCTCGCTACTTCCTTCGAGTTCGGAATTTACCTTCATCAACTCTCTATGGAGAACGCAAACCAAGTAGCGAATGTGCAACCTGATTTGATGACAATCCAGGTGCAACTTACCGCCAAGATTGACAACCTTCAAATCGAGGTTCATGAGATGCAGCAAAATTAGGTTCCTATTTACGAATAGACCGAGGTCCTCTTCCCTCTCACTATGGGTCCACCTACACCTGAGCTTATGTGGGTTCCATAAGAATATCAACTCTCTTCGCGTGCCCCTCCTGCTAATGGGCCACCACCAACTCAACTCCCTATGCCGAATCTTGCCCAGCGAGGGGCTAACATGCTAGTGCCCGTCAACCCAAAGGAAGAAGAATTAAACAAGGTTAAGGAGGACCTTAATATGTTAACCAAGAAGTTCGACCAGGTCTTATCTTCGAGAACTATATGGATTACACACATATGTCTCCCTACCCTAAAGCAAGGCTGCCGGAAAAGTTCAAGATGCATAATTTGAGAAGTTTAGGGGTAGCGAGTCCCCAACTATTCATCTTTGAAGCTACCACCGATCCATTACTTTCTTAGGTTCCTTCGAGAAAATAATGGCCCAGATGTTCCAACAGACTTTGAAGGACATCGTTCTTTATTAGTTTCTATCCCTCGAGGAATCCACAATTCGTAGTTGGGAGGATGTTACCCGTGAGTTCATGTCACTGTAAAAATACAACGAGGAGTTGGAGGTTACATGTTGTGATCTAGAACTTCTTAAGAAGAACCCCGGAGAAACTGTCAGCAATTTCATAGCAAAGTAGTGAGAGAAAGCGACCGCCATGACCAACTAGCCTTCCTATATAGAGCAAGTTAATATTATGAAGAAAAAATTCTTACCCCGTGTCCAAACGATGATAGGAGGACAACATTACCCACATTTTCGAGCATTCTGGGAAGTAGGAGTGGAGATTGAAGAAAGTATTGTCAAGACAGAAGTTAAGCCAAAGAAAGTATCCGAATAGTTCACTCCAGGAAAATATCAAAAGCTTGCTACAGTCTCGACCGTCAACAACATCTCTCAGCCCGCTACCTTTTGGGCTCCAAAAAGTTATGCTAGTCCAGTCAGAAAAGAATACACCAGGCTCCATGCTCTCCTCTCAAAGTTTACTAAGCCTATTGGGCCGAAATATCATCAAACCTTTGGATCCTCATCCACTACCAAACACACTTCCCAAAAATTTTAAACCCGATGCCCATTATGATTTTCACCAAACTACCGCCCATACCACTGATCAGTGCTTCCATCTCCGAAATGTAATCCAAGGTTTAATTAACTAGAATGTCATCGCCCCACCAACCAATCCCAAATACAACACCTCTCACAATCCACTTCCAAACCATACAAATTCCATCTTCCTAGAGAATGATCGGAATTCGATCCATCTACCTAGATTATACCCAGTAAAGTACTCATCGTACCCATATTTTCACCCAAACCCCTTAAAGTCTGCCCATATTTTCTCCTACACCCTACCTGTTTGCCGACCAAGTTCTATCGCTTCTCACAAGAGCGTGTATTACCGTTCGTACCCGACCAAGAGGAAAGGATATGGAATTGCCAACACCACTGAACCCAATTCTAGAGTTTGGGCAGAAATTTCTCCTGAAATGACCATTGACTGCCAGAAGTTTAGTAGCCTATTCATGGAAGCCCAAAAGTACGCTCAAGAGTTAAATAATTAGGTGGTACCCATTGATGAAGTCAGTTTAGATGATGCAGTACAGATTATGGCAGACTTATTTCGATAGACCAATGAGATTTACAGTATATCCGATTTACTCGAAGACTTAAAACTACAAGGGCGGTTGGTTCCTTCACTTCTGCACCTCCTCGTCGAGTGGGATGATCTATATAAAGAAGCCGTTGAGGTTGTGGAATGCATTGACTTCTCATGTAAAGACGACATCATTGACACTGAATGGCAGGATGAGTTTGATAGCTCAGATGAAGAACCAAGCCAAGAATATGTTAGTCCAGTAATCAATGTGTGTTGGATGATATGAAGATCTGCTAGGAGAAATCAACAAAGTTGTCATACAACCCGAAATTGATGAAGAAATGAGGTTTCCATTTTCCCCATCCTCTGTGAACCATATGAAAAGATTTGGGAGACACTACTAAAGTTCGAATCCTCAGTCAATAGGGATAGATAAAGGAAAGGAAGTTGATAAGAAACTCCCCATGCTTAAATGACCATTAAGGAAAGCAAGATCCTCGACCAGCTCAAGAAAACTTAGGTCAACATCATCGTGTGGGGAATCTTTATGTCTTCCCAGTTACACCAAAATGCTTTGATAAAATTGCTTATCGGCCCCACAACCCCTCCTTTAACCACTCTAGAAGAAGCCGTGAACCTGGTCAGGTCCTTAACCTCTACTAGATTACTTTCCTTCTCTGAAGAAGAAATCCCAAAGTTTGGTACTAATCATAACTATGCTCTCAACATCTCCGTTGAGGTAATGGGGAAGACAGTCCCGCTCTCACTCGTCAATATCTGATAAACACTTAATATTTTCCCATTGAGAACTTTCAACTGCCTAGGTTTTAAAGTAAGCGACCTTGCTACAACTTTCATTGTCATGCGTGCCTATGACAACACTCGTCGAGAGTTTATGGGATCCATAACACTCACAATAGAGGATGACCCTATAAATCCTATTATCGAGTTTCAAGTTATCAACATACCTGCTTATTTCAATCTATTACTTGGTCGACCGTGGCTTCATATCATCAAGGGGGTATCTTCCTCTCTCCATAAAAAACTGAAGTTCTTCACTAAGGGGTAGGTCATCACCATCTAAGGAGATAATGGAAATATTGAGAACGCCAACACCAGCAATCCGGTACTCGAAATACAATATGGGGCGAATGACATGCTTATTTTTTACTTTCGAGTTAAACCACTTCCACTCCCAACAGGGGATGATTTCAAAGCCTAAGTCTGTCTAGAGCACAATCCTCACGATAATGTCAATGTAATACATATGTTTAAGAATATGCACTTCATGTTCGGACTGGGACTGGGATGACGACTAGAAACTATAGTACTGAAGAAAGCCTTTCCTCCATGTGTCCTGGTTTATCAACCGTCGTCAAAGGAACTCAAAATGCTTCGCTAACCTCGATTGAAGAAAGGTTTAGAAAGTACCAAGACTGTTTTAGGGGAGTCCTTGAACGGAAGGTTCTTCAAAGAGGGTAAAGATTATCCCTTATATAATTTTCCCGAACCATGGTATGATCATGTGGATATGAAAATGAAGCCAGGGATAGAGATATTATTTTAAGATAGTTACTCCTGGGCTGAGGACTCCCAGCATCATGTACAACTGCTCATTGAGAAAGCTATAGTTATTTTTAAAGTTTCCAATGGAAGTAACTCCGAGGACTCGTTCAATATGCAAACACTGGGGCTGACACTCTGAATGATCTACTCAAGTTCTACAATGTCGGATCCATCCATCCTGATCAAGGTCATTGATGAACCTCTTCTCAACTAGAATGCTATACCAGTTCCACCTGTTAAAATGCAACCCAACCCAGATGTTTATCATATTTCTTCCTCTTATGTTATTCCTCCTTTTTCTGATAATAATGTAATTGAGACCTCCTTTGATGAGGTTCTTAACACTGTTTTTCTCGAGAATGAAATAAACGAAGATTTTGAGTATCTTGTTATGCCTTACATTAATTGTCTTGATTCTAATCAAACTCTTAATGATGATGATTTTACAAATGAACAATTCTTAACTTATCTCAGTAGGGTCAATAACAAACAACATAATCGCGTTCAAATTAATGAGGATAAAACTGTTATTATTAATCTCGGTTCTAGTATCCAACCGCGTGATATTAGGATTGGGTCCACCTTTGACGAGCATGAGCACATGCAACTCGAAGAACAGTTGAAGGAATTCATGGACATCTTCGCATGATCTTAAAAGGACATGCCTAACATCGATCCCGAGATAGATCATCATAAGATTCCAACTCTCTCGAAATGCAAACCGATTAAACAGAAACTGTGATAGCTCCGCACCGAATAATCGCTCAAGGTTAAAAAAGAGGTGATTAAATAGTTAAACGTAGGCTTCATCTGGGTGATTGAATATCCCATATGGCTATCCAACATTGTACACATTCCAAAATCAAGAGGGAAAGTACATAAGTGCGTCGACTATAAGGATTTATACAAAGCATCTTCAAAAAATGATTACCCGTTGTCCAACATCGACATGATTGTGGAAAACATGACCAATCATGCTCTCAAGTCATTTATTGATGGGTTTGCAGAATATAATCATATCAAGATGCACCCTGATCATCAAGGAAAAATTGCATTCATCACCCCTCAGGGAACCTTTTGTTACACAGTTATGCCATTCGGTCTAAAAAAAGTGGGGGCTACCTACCATAGGGCTACCACAATCATCTTGCATGATCTGATACATAAAGAGGTATAGGGTTACGTGAATGATATGATCATTAAGTCTCAGACTCGAGAAGGTCATGTTCCCTCCCTCTGGAAGTTTTTAGAATGGCTACGACGATAGCAAGTGCGATTTAACCCACATAAATGCATTTTCGGCGTCACCAAAGGAAAGATTTTAGGATTCATGGTTAACAAGAAGGGAATTGAAGTAGACCTGCCAAAATAAAAGCCATATTCCAAATGGCACCACTCGGAATGGAGAAAGAAGTTCGAGGATTCTTGGGAAAATTATTGTATATCAGTCGGTTCATCGGCTAGTTGACTTCTATTTGTGAACCTATCTTCAAACTCCTCCGAAAGGATTCTACGAAAGTCTAGAATGAGACCTGTTAGGAAGCCTTTGATCGAATAAAGTTGTACCTTACCCAACCTCTGGTACTCATGCCACTACAGTCTGGTCTCCCTCTACTCCTATACTTAATTGTAATAGACACCTCTACTGGGGCTTTGCTAGCCTAATACCTTAAAAAATCCTGTAAAAAAGTCCATCTACTATGCCAGGCAAAAATTGATCGGGTACGAAGTCAACTATATTACCTTGGAGAAAGCATGTGTTGTCCTGTTCCATATCACTTAGAAATTAGGGCACTACATGCTTGCTTTTCCCACCAGACTTATCTCCTAAATGGATCATATCAAAAATCTACTTGAGAAACCCACTTTGTCTAGCTGAATGGCCCGATGGTTGATGCTGCTAGCCAAGTTTGATATTGTGTATGTCATGCAAAAATCCATGAAAGGAAGAGCCATCTCTGACTACCTTGCTTATTACCCTATGGAAGAGGTTGATGTTTGGGTCTCTGAATTCTCGGACGGAGATGTCCTTTGTATATCTCAGGAAGACCTCCGGTGGCAAATGTTCTTTAAAGGTGCTGCTAATAAGAAAGAATGAGGCATTGGTATACTCCTGATCACTCTTATTTCCATCAAGCTAGATTTTCCTTGCACCAACAATATGACTATATACGAGGCATGCACCGTAAGCCTCAAAGTCGCTCTCAAGAGAGGTTTTAAGTGCCTAAATGTCTACGGGGACTCCGCCCTCATCATCATCCAGGTTCTTAGAAGATGAAAAGTCAAAGATGAAAAAATTTGGCCCTTCCACGCCCACATGGAAGAGATGGCCTCCTAGTTCCGAGATATCACCTTCCACTACTTTCCTCGAGTAAGGAATAGTTTGGAAGATGCCCTTGCCACCTTAGCCTCCATGGTCGAAATGCCTGAGGCAACAACCATGGCCCCTTAATAGTTTAAAAACAAGTTAAATCGACCCACTACTACCACGTTGAGATCGTCATAGAAGAGGATTATGATATGCACGAGTGCTGGTACTACGATATTTGGCACCTCCTGAAGCACGATAGGTACCGCCAATATGCAAACAAGAAAGACAGAGCGACCCTTTATAAACTGGCTACCCATTACATTGTCTACGATAAAGAACTGTTCAAGAGATACTTCGGTGGATCCCACTTGCAGTGCATCGCAGGGGCTAGCATTGAAAGAATGGTGTGGAAAATCCACATCGGGGAATGCGGCCCTCACATGAATGGCCATATGCTCGCTAAGAAAATTATCCGACAGGGGTACTATTGGACCACCATAATTCAGGATTGTACTGCCTATGTTTGCAAATGCCTTAAATGCCAATAGTTTTCCAATATCTTGCACTTACGTCCTCGAGAATTATATAACATGGTTTCTCCTTGACTGTTCTCCATCCGGGGCATTGATAGCATAGAGAAAGTCACACCCAAAGCTTCCAATGGACACGAGTTCATCCTGGTTTCCATTGATTATTTCACCAAATGGGTCGAAGCCGAGTTATATGCAGTGCTGAATGCCAAAAAGGTAGCCAAGTTCATCCAAAAGAACATAATTTGCCGATACGGGGTTCCCTACGAGTTAATGTTAGATAACGGGTTACATTTTGAGGAAGAAGTCACAGAATTGGTCGACGATTATAGAATTTAGAGACACAAATCTTCTCCCTACCGACCACAAACCAAAGGTGCAGTTGAAGACGCCAATAAGAACCTCAAAAAAATCATCAGCAAAATGACTGAAAGTTGTTGAGACTGGACCGGTCGGATCCCTTACACCGTTTAGGGCTACCGCACTTCAGTTCAGGTATATACTGGGGCTACCCATTAATCTTTGGTATATAAAATGAAAGCATTCCTACCCGTTGAATTAAAAATACCTTCATTATGCATTATGCTGGAGAACAAAGCTAACGAGTAAGACTGGTATCACAGACGTTTCGACAAGTTATTGCTCTTATACGAAAGGAGGCTAAAGGATTTATATCATATCTAAGGGTACCATTGCTGGATAGTGCGATCGTTCAACCAAAGAGTCAAGGACCATGGTGTCCGAAAAGGGGACTTATATCTCAATGAAATCATTGAACCCGTTTGGGACCCCAGAGGGAAATTCAAGCCAAACTAGAGTGGCCCCTACATCGTGAAAAAGATCTTGTCCAGTGGTGTTGCTATGCTCACTGACCTTGACAGAGAATAAATGGCACGTCCAGTCAACCTGGGCCGTCTCAAGAAATTCTACCCTTAGTCTGAAATCTCGGTGCCTTATAACTCCTCTCATCCCCTATCTATTCTAAAAAAAAACTTCATTTCCCTCTACTCAGAACTATGTGGGTCCTGATCCTTTAAACAAACCTTTTGCTTTCAAATAAAACTCATTTTTTTTTAAAATCCCTTAGAGGTACGTAGGTAGCTCATATGCTTTACATTGGCGCGAACCCCTTCTTTTTCAAAAAATGCTATCCATTTCTTACCTACGAGAATGACAATTTATTTTATCATTTACATGAACAAAAGGATTATGTATGCTTTAGCGAATAGTATAGATAATTCAAATGCAAAACTCATCAGGAGGCGCAACAATATAATTAAAATCCTTTTTTATTCCATAATGGGAGAATTCGAAACAATCACAAGAAATATCAACATAGAGAGTCAAACAACTACCCCCTAACCAAACTGGAACAAATCAAACTAAACTGTCCCTAAAATAAGCCTAACCAAACCTTCCCAAATTTATTCCTAAGAACAAAAAACAAACCCAAAATAACCAAACACATTTCCATCATAAAAGTTTCACAAGAAATGGACACCAGCTTCACGAAGATCCTATCCACAACTGCCGAAAGACCCAACCCCATCATCGTATGCTTCATGAGGCCCCCAAACTCCCCCTAATTGGTTAGTATTTCGAAGGCACTCTATGGAGCGATATGCCCTAACCAACCTGGAGAAAACCACTACGCCCCTTCCATAGTATCAAACATAACAAACCATCTCTGTTCGGTCTCCTCTGCCAAGATCTTAGCCACTACCCTCTCCCATAACTATTATAAATAATCCCCCAAAACATGCTAAACCATGCCGACAGATTGAGAAGGACGGGTTGGCGACTGACGATTCTCCCATAGAGAACCCAACCGAATGCGCATGCCTTTAGTTAAATCCTCCACATGAAGGAAATCCAGGGTACGAGGAGGCACAATTTGCTCCCATTTGACTTAATGCAGGAGCCGCCAAGGGAAATAAATAAGGTTTGTCGGATGCCAGCTAACCAAATGTACCAGTATTCACCCAGTTCCATAATGGGCTGCATGTTCCCCCATCATGGTACTGACTAGGGCAGACATCGAGCTCCGTGCTCCACAAACTAGTTTACAGTTCTCCACGGATGGGCTAAAGCTGATGAAATAACAAGTAAAAAAATTTGGCACAGTTGATAAGGGATATTTAGGGGGGACTGCCAAATGAAATCTATCGAATAGCCACATGAAAAACATAACCGAGCTTCCTCTCAGAAAATCAGAACAACCTTCTCGTCAAGCATCTAAATCGTTCAGAGTCTCCGCCTATATCACCGTCATAGGATTGCGATGACATGACATCCATGCTGTAATAATAGCAAGTTAAGGGTCCACCATCAGGTCCCCGGTCACCAGCAATAGCTTTGAAGTTAAGCCCGGGGCAATAGCCCCGGCATGGTCCGCATCACTGAAATCCCACAGACGCACAAAATATAGGACAACTGGGAGAGATATCATTACCCCAGTGACCAATGGCCGAGCTACCAAATGGGAGATGCAGAGAAATCATGTTAACAACTCCTGAGGAGATTGAGAGAATTTGGGAATAGCCGTCTGATTCGTATCGAATATTACATATTTCCGCCCGTTATCTTTATGCATTCTAGCACTTTTACGGTCCTAAATGCCTATAATTATGCTCATTAACCAGACAACCTTGGATTTGGATATATACATGCTTTGCAGGGGTTATTTTTGCTTTTGTAGGTATTGGAACGCTAAAAGTGAGGTTCGGTTGCATTTCGGAGAAGTTCCGTCGTCGAATGCTACTTCAAGGGCAATTTGGTCTTTTCAAACTCACTATTTTTTATTTAATGAAGTTACCAACATGTATATCATTAAATTATCTTTCCGTGGCCACTGACCGTGCGTCATTCTGACTCCGTATGTGGAAGTTATGCCCATTTCTGGAAGGTTTTGGTATTTTCTTCTACTTCAAGGGAATTTTGGTAATTTCATACTGCATAATTTGGAGGGTTTCAAAACAGAATCATGTATATAATTGAATTAGCTTCGTGTCGGTTCTGACCACGCCTCATTTCGATTCCGTATGAGGGAGTTATGGCCGTTTCCGTGCAATGCGTCAAAATTGGTTCGGAGGGAAAAGTGGGCTGTCTCCAGCCCAAGGCAAATTCCAAAAGTGCGGTCGACCGGTCCCAAAATGGAGGTCGACCGGTCCCATCAGATATGAACGAAAATTGGCTTATTTTGGGTTTTTTGGGTTGGTTTTGTTGGGGGTTTATTTTGGGGTATTAATAGAATGTTTGAGGCTGTTCTTAGAAGATATATTTCATTTTAGGTTAGAAGCATTTGGGAATTTTTGTGGAGTGTTTCCCCTCTCCTCATTTTTGTTGTGTAATCCACCATTAATGTAAGTTCCTTACACTATTCATCTTCTTCCTCTTGTTCTTGCTTTGTGCCCTAGATTTATTTCATGCTTTATTTATTTCAAGTCTAGTTTAATTTGTGTAGTGTAATTTAATTAGTTGATTTATTTATGTTGTTTATCATGCTTAGTGGTTAATTTATTTTAGGTTGTCTTGGATTGAACTCACCTAGGGTTGATTTGGTTGCTTTGCTTTGGTGATGGTGTTTACGAATTTATTTCGAGTGTGTTGTCCTAGTTATTATGACTAGGAGATTTGACGGGGTATATCATGTATGCTCCGTGCATACGACCTTGCGTGCATAATTTCCGGGGTATTTGTTGACGCCAAAATCTTATTAGGCTTTTATGCAAATTTAGGGGTGTGACAACTCTTGATTTACTTAACTGTCGAAACGAGACGCAACCTTAATAACTCGTCGACCCATGTAACCATTTTATACTAATTAGCTCGGGTGAGGGATATTCGACGCAACCTATAGTTTTTATTCTCTTTATTAATTTAGTTTAATTTCCCTCGCCTAGATTTATCTTTCCCTTTCATGCATCTTTTCTTTTAGTTTGTAAGTCACCTTTTACACTTTTATTTCGGAATATTAAACCTTATAAATTCTAACAACTTGTCCCTGTGGATTCTCGATACCCGACTTACCGCTCTACTTGCCCCGCAAGTGTATTTGTAACTTAGGTTTTTGTATTGAGTTGGCGAAACAAAAACAATGACTAGTGTCTTTACACGCGCTACTTTTCGCCCTTAATCAAAATGGCGTCGTTGCCGGGGACTAGTTTGTTTTAGACTTTATTTGATTTAGTATTTCATATTATTTCTTTCTATTTGTATTATTTGCTAACCTTTTTACAGGACATCCACATTTGAGCACTTAGAAACGCTCGAATTTTTCCCGCACGCACCTATTTTGTGGAATTCGCCACTTGAGCCATTATTGGGGTAAGGATGTCTTATTCCAATTCTTTCGGTAATCCTTATTATAATTCTCAAAATTCTAGGCCTATGACTTTCGGTGAATACCTAGCATCCCAAAGTAAAACAAATTCAAATATTACTTTGGGCGAGTATAACGAAAGTCAAAACTTAGGTTATTGGAATTTTGATGATGATGATAATGATTTTGGGCCTTTACCTCCTTATAATAGGAATTTTGAAACGAATTGCAATAGTTTTCAAAATTCCTATATTAATGAGTTTTCGTTTAAGTCCGATGGTAATTTTCAAAGTTCCCATTTTCGTGCATCCGCACCTCGACCCATGACATTCGGTGAGGGTTTGCGTATGTATGAAAATGAGAAAAGGGAAAATTGCTATCGGGAAGAAAATCGTTCGTGGGAACATGAGTTGGATTTATTATTTGAGTCCGACGACGATTTTGTTTCCGAGACTTTCGAAGTCGAGGAATGTTTTGAACCAAATGAGGTACTTGTGCCTACTTTGGAACAAACCATTCTAGATTTTGCCCATCGCGTAATAGATATTGAAAGTGAGGATGAAAATGACGTAATATCTATTTGCAATGAAATGATTTCTTCTTTGGCCCCCAAAGAAGTACATTTCATTGAAAATGATATTATTTCCTTCGAAATTCCAACTTCATCCGATGATGATTCAGCTTATGAGTTTGAATTTCATTCATCCCCATTTTCATTCTTTGTTATCACACCGTCACAAGTACCCGATGATTCGGTTTCAAACTTTAATGTTTTAAATCCTATCGCCGATGAGGAGTACTTGCTCGAGTCGCCCTCCAAAATCGAATCTTTGCCTTTGTGTGCGCTGCCTCCCATTCCAACTTCAAAATCCTTGGGAGGATATTCTGTTTTCCTCAGTCCACACATGTTTTTGTTACCCGTTCAATCCAAACCACCCATCGTCCCTCCAAAACTTTTAATTGGCGATGGTTTATTTCTTCCGCCTTACACATGCCTTCCGTTTTTCAATCGAAATTCATATTTTTCGAAAGGCATGCTTGTATGTGAGGATACACCGGTTATCCTCCAAAGTCAAATCGTTCTTATGGTGAACCCTCACCTATTTAGACTTCTAGTGTATAGTTAGTGTGGAGTCTAAATAGTAGGTTGTATATAGTTAGATTTTTTATCATTTATTTCTTTTTATTTTTTCTTTTATTTTTAATTTAGTTTAGTGTAATTAGTTAACTTTTTATTATGTGTTTTTGCTATGCTCGGTACTAACTTGTTTTGTAGATTCTTTGGACTTGTTCTTATGTGGATAGCTCCATTTTTGGGTAATATCGTTATTTTCCTCTCTTTGACTTGGTTCTTAATTTACATTGAGGACAATGTCAAGTTTTAAGTTAGGGGTGTGGGATATTCTATCCATTTCTTTATTTAGTCCATGTTTTTTCTCACATGTTAGTTACTTAGTATGCTTTTATTAGAAAAAATAAAAATTTCAAAAAGATTTTCTTTCTTTTTTCCCCTTTTTTGGGCATTTTGCCTTTGTTTCCGATGATAAATTTCAATAATTGCCTGATCCAATAGACAACCCAATGATGCATGTTCTCGATTTTAGAAGTTATTAGACTTTAGTCTCGATTATCGATATTATGAATAACTTCATGAATTAAACTTTAATCCCATGAGCACATGCACTTTTATTGCTATATTGATTTGGTTTAAGATTTTTATAATTCGGTAATCTTTTGTTGCATTGTATATACTTACACCGAGTAAGCTTTGTACCTTTCGTCGTTTGTGAGTGTTATACACTATTCTTTCCTCTTTGAAAACGTTAAATTCGTCGGTAATCTCACTATTCTTTCATTTGACCGTTCATTAATTGAGTTCATACTTGAAATGTGTTACTTGAGCATGATTTTCATATATTGTTTTTATTCGAGAATTGCGTAAACTTTAGGAAATGATCATAGGCCATCTTTGTTATATCACCCATATTGACCTTGACCTCACCTTATATGTTTACCCTCGCCAACCCCTTTGAGCCTAAATATTAGCCTTTCATTTCACAACCCAAATCCCATAACCAACTCCAAATTGGAGTTTTAACCCAAACATACACTTTCCATACCTTTGTTTGGAATGTTACTTGGGATTGAATGTTGTTGCTATGATATCGGTTGCAGTTTGGGCATATGAGAGTTTGAAAAGTAAATAAAAGAGAAGTGAAGAAAAAGAGTGTAAAAGAGAAAGCAAAAAGCAATAGAAAACAAAAGAGAAACATGAGAAAAAGAAGAAAGCAAAAGAAAAAGAAAGTTGTAAATGTTGTGTATATAGTTCAATAAGCTTTGATTACTCTCCCCAATGATATATTCGATGCCTTTTGGAACTTGTTTTCCAATTTTGATATTGCCCGCGTCGTCCTATTATCCCTAGTTTTCATTTCGAACACTTTGAATCCGTACATACATTCCCTCGTTCCGTACTCTAGCCTAGCCTACATTATACCCCTATACAAGTCCTATGAGATCTTAGGTTGGTGTAATTCAAAGGTTTAAATAGTTTTGATAATCTGTGAAAATGCATTTCGCCTCCTTTAATGCGTGGTATCCTTTCATTGAGATTACATTTTTCAGTTTATATATAGCGTTCTTCATTTGTGACATGTGTGCGGCCTAGTTTCCATTTCCATTTACTCTTTATGCCCGCATGTTCCATGTGTCACCTCCCTGTTTCGAGTGGATTCGCTTGATGAGTGTAATGCCCTTGAGGATTGAATGTATGCATACTTTAATGTTTATCCGGTTTATATAAGTTTTTGCCAAATCACACTTTGCATGTGCTCGCTCCCCTCCCACATTTTAAGGTTTCAATTCTATGAGGTGCATTCTATAATGTTAATGATTCAGACTTTTGTGTGAATTCATTCACTTTGATAATAATGCATATGAAATCTTTTTCGCTTTTATTGGGCTTGTCGCATGTTGGTTTGGGCATATTTTGAGGAAATCATATGATGTTTGTGGGTATCATCCTGAAAACCCTCACGAGACGACACTCGTCCACTAGGGTAACCTAGGGGTTTAATGGCTTATTGCATATGCTAAATGCAATCGTGTTCCCTACGAAAGTGGCAATTATATTTCGATGCATATATGCATTTTGTATTTCCTTCTCTGGACTAGTTTTGTTTGTTTCATCACTAGGGACTAGCAATGTTTAAGTTAGGGGGTGTGATTCGTATCGAATATTACATATTTCCGCCCGTTATCTTTATACATTCTAGCACTTTTACGATCCTAAATGCCTATAATTATGCTCATTAACCAGAAAACCTTGGATTTGGATATATACATGCTTTGCAGGGGTTATTTGTGCTTTTGTAGGTATTGGAACGCTAAAAGTGAGGTTCGGTTGCATTTTGGAGAAGTTTCGTCGTCGAATGCTACTTCAAGGGAAATTTGGTCTTTTTAAACTCACTATTTTTTATGTAGTGAAGTTACCAACATGTAGATCATCAAATTATCTTTCCGTGGCCACTGACCGTGCGTCATTCTGACTCCGTATGTGGAAGTTATGCCCATTTCTGGAAGGTTTCGGTATTTTCTTCTACTTCAAGGGCATTTTGGTAATTTCATACTGCATAATTTGGAGGGTTTCAAAACATAATCATGTAGATAATTGAATTAACTTCGCGTCGGTTCTGACCACGCCTCATTTCGATTCCGTATGAGGGAGTTATGGCCGTTTCCGTGCAACGCGTCAAAATTGGTTCGGAGGGAAAAGTGGGCTGTTTTCAGCCCAAGGCAAATTCCAAAAGTGCGGTCGACCGGTCCCAAAATGGAGGTCGACCGGTCCCATTAGATATGGACGAAAATTGGCTTATTTTGGGTTTTTTTGGTTGGTTTTGTTGGGGGTTTATTTTGGGGTATTAATAGAATGTTTGGGGCTTTTCTTAGAAGATATATTTCATTTTAGGTTAGAAGTATTTGGGAATTTTTGTGGAGTGCTTCCCCTCTCCTCATTTTTGTTGTGTAATCCACAATTAATGTAAGTTCCTTGCACTATTCATCTTCTTCCTCTTGTTCTTGCTTTGTGCCCTAGATTTATTTCATGCTTTATTTATTTCAAGTCTAGTTTAATTTGTGTAGTGTAATTTAATTAGTTGATTTATTTATGTTGTTTATCATGCTTAGTGGCTATTTTAGTTTAAGTTGTCTTGGATTGAACTCACCTAGGGTTGATTTGGTTGCTTTGCTTTGGTGATGGTGTTTACGGATTTATTTCGAGTGTGTTGTCCTAGTTATTATGCCTAGGAGATTTGACGGGGTATATCATGTATGCTCCGTGCTTACGACCTTGCGTGCATAATTTCCGGGGTATTTGTTGACGCCAAAATCTTATTAGGCTTTTATGCAAATTTAGGGGTGTGACAACTCTTGATTTACTTAACTGTCGAAACGAGACGTAACCTTAATAACTCGTCGACCCATGTAACCATTTTATACTAATTAACTCGGGTGAGGGATATTCGACGCAACCTATAGTTTTTATTCTCTTTATTAATTTAGTTTAATTTCCCTCGCCTAGATTTATCTTTCCTTTTCATGCATATTTTCTTTTAGTTTGTAATTAACCTTTTACACTTTTATTTCGGAATATTAAACCTTATAAATTCTAACAACTTGTCCCTGTGGATTCTCGATACCCGACTTACCGCTCTACTTGCCCCGCAAGTGTATTTGTAACTTAGGTTTTTATATTGAGTTGGCGAAACAAAAACAATGACTAGTGTCTTTACACGCGCTACTTTTCGGACTTAATCACCGTCGCCACGCTGGGATTGATCCCTAATGTGGCTGAAAACTCCTCATAGGTCAGATAGACCTTGTCCAAGCCAAAGAGAAAAATATAATCCTTGAGATACCAAAATTACACTACCGCCGCCAGCATGTTCCAGTTGCTGGGTCGATTGCGCCACAAAGAAACTCGACGCAAGTTAAAAGTGTAGTAATCCACATTGTACAAACACATAGCTTCCAGGATCTCGAGATATGAACCGAATTATGCACTCATGGGAAGGGACATTTAGGAAATAATAAGATAGAAGTCAAGAAATAAACAAAAAAGAAGAGAAAATGTGAATGGGTGGAAAACCTCACCACCTTACCCCTTTTTATACGTGAAGATCTTGGATAAACAACAAGAAATCTGAGAAACTGGAATGAATACCTGTCCCACCAAGTACTTTGAAGATGAAGAAAATGCAATCAAAGCCTTAGGGTGATTTGACTAGACTCACCTACCGATAGGCAAGACAAGGGGTATGCCAATCGCACCCCCTTATATAAGAAAATTCTATCTTTCATTTTTTGTCAAAATAAAAAATCTAAAAAAATAAATCCCTATTTCAAAAAATTCGGGTTGCTTCTTCCTATATTATCCATTTTTACTCATCCTTTCTCAAAATAAATTTTCTCTTGAGTTATTTTAATATTCCATCCTTTTTACTGCCTCAACAACAAAGTAAAACGTGCACGTAGATCAAAGCATTTAAAGCAAAGATAAATAAACAAAAATCTATTTCATTTTATATATATTGCCATTTGCCTCATTACATTTTTTTAGGAAAAAAGAAGAAAAACAGAAAAAATATAAAACAACGGGACTCAGCTCGAAACCCCCAATCGCAATCTCTCTCTCTATGACCCCCATCCCTACGGTGAGCGCGCTTCCCCCGGCAGTGAGTTGTGGAGCCTCCAATCCCCAATCCAGATCCCTCCTTTGAGGTAGAAGACGACACCAGACAAGAAGGAACCGAAACTAGAACCGGAACCGAGTCCCTGATGTATGCCGTCGCTGAGGCCACCCTATTTCGGATGTCCTAAGAAAAATCGTTCACACCCAACCATGCCACCTGGGTTGCACTACCTGAAAAATCCTCCATGTTTAAGACTCGAAGAAGGAAAAATCTTGAGAACGGATCTTAGCAAGAAAGGGCATAAGATCTGAATGCTAGGAGCTGTGAAAAATGAAGAGAACTCGCCCCTTTTTATAGGAGGCCAAAGAACATGCCGATCGACAGTCCCCTAACACCCACCGATCGACACCTGCCTCTTCCCCTTCCCAAAGCAGCCCATAAGACCGTGCCATTGACAAACGACAACCCTTACAACATACCGATCGACAACCCCCAAAAAATTATGTACAAAAATCCTAAAAATGCCAGAAATTTCCAAAAGTTCTCCGAAAAATTCCTAAAATTACCAATAAATATTGGAACCTTTCTTCATCAAGAAAACCATTTTTCAAGATCTTAAAATTCCACACAAGATTAAAACTACATTATTTTAAACCCTAAAATGACGGGCCCACATCCCCAAAGTCCACTACAATTCCTCAGCATCCCCAGTGAACTTCCAAATCCAACTTCCATAATGGAGGTATAAGCTAATCGGATATCTCTACCTGACAGGGTTTCAGAGAAACACATTCCCCAATGGAATCCAAAAACCTCAAGTCATCAACTGTTTCCCCAGCGGAATTTCCAGACTAAACTTTCTCCTAATTCATCCACCATAAGAATTTTAGCTCCTCCAGTGAAACTATCCCCTCTAAAAAGGACATAATCCCCATCCAGATGTATCTTCCCTAGTAAAGTCTCAAAAAAAGTAAATTAAATACTCCCCAGAGAGCAAAACTTTAGGTCCTCAGAATTGACCTCGACCCGCAGAATTGGTCACCTTAACTTTTGGTTCGCAAAATTAACCTTGGCCCACAGAATTAGTCGTCACAACTTTAGGTTCTCAGAATTGACCTCGGACCACAGAATTGGTTGTCATAACTTTAGGTCCTTAGAATGGACCTCGACCCATTGATTTGATCGCTATAACTTTAGGTCCTCAAACTTGACCTCGACCCTCAGAATTGGTCGCTATAACTTTAGGCCCTTAAAATTAATCTTAGCCCTCAGAATTGGTCATTACAACTTTAGATCCTCATAATTGACCTCGACCTGCATAATTGGTTGCCACAACTTTAGGTCCTCAGAATTGACCTCGACTTCCAGAATTGGTCGCCCCAACTTTAGGTCCTCATAATTGTTCTCGACCCGCAGAATTGATCACCCCTACTTTAGGTCCTCAAAATTGACCTTGACCCGCAGAATCGGTCGCCCCTACTTTAGGTCCTCAGAATTGACCTCGACCCACATAATCGGTCTCCCCAACTTTAGGTCCTCAGAATTAACCTCGACCCGTAGAATCGATCCCCATTAATTTAGGTCCTTAGAATTAACCTCGACTCGTAGAATCGGTTACCATAACTTTAGGCTCTCAGAATTAACCTCGACGCACAGAATTGGTGGCCTCTATTATAGGTCCTCGTAATTGACCTCGACTCACAGAATTGGTCGCCCCAACTTTAGGTCCTTAGATTTGACCTCGACCTACAAAATTGGTCATCAAAACTTTAGATCCTTAGAATTGACCTCGACCCGCAAAATTGGTCGCCCTTACTTTAGGTCTGTAGAATTGACCTCGACACGCATAATTGGTCGCCCCAACTTTAGGTCCTCAAAATTGACCTTAGCTCGTAGAATTGACCATCCTTAGCATTTCTTTAGGTCCTCAGAGCCGACCTCGACCCTCTAAAATGGTCATCCTCGTCCATTTGATCCGTAAAATTGACCTCTTTCCCAAACCATCATGTGGTGTCTATTCGATGACTTTCACTTTTTCCAAGCTCATCATCGAGAGGCTCTGTAGACACCATATTCTATGACCCTCTTAAGTCTCTCCTTAGGTCCCTAGAACCTCCCCATTTACCTTAAACCCTAATTCATTCTCTGAGTATCGATTTAGAGGCCACTGGGCGATACCGAACCCCGTTTAAATTCAGTAAACTTCATCATCTGAGCAAAATATCAATGAATCTTCGAAGGGCTCTGAATACCTTTTCTAATGGTCTGGTGCAAATTAACAAACCATTTTACTATGGAAAACTGATTTGGAGGCTACCTGGTGCTCTTTGGAACATCAAAGTGCCTCATATAACCTTTCCAATAGTCCGCCCTGTCCACGATTCAAATTTAAAATTTAGATGAACGTGCGCTTTCGAGTCCCATTTGACCCAAAGTCAACTCCTGGACCTGGGAGGAACCCAAAGTATTCTCAAAGGTATCTGAAGAACCTTTCCAACGGTATGCCTCGTGCGCGATTTGGACTTACGAATTGCATTTTACGACTGTTTTGCCGAAAAATCATCACGAGACTGCCAATCGGTAGGTCCATTTCCCTGCCTATCGGTAGTGTGTCGAGGGTTACTTGCTGACAGGAAGAGCAAGGACAATGCCGATCGATAGTCCCTTAACCCTATATAAGGAGAGCATGATATCACCTTGAAGGCACATAAAAAACATCAACTTCGGTGATCTCAACAACATTCTTCTTAAGTCGACGAGGTTTTCTTGTTTGAAACATTTCAACACCTTTTATTTCCATCACTTTCACACCCAATTTAGTAAAAAACCTTCTACATGCTTCACCCACTTTCAAGGATGCTCATCATCAATCAAGATCAATCTCCAAGTCTCCAAACAAAGTCCACACATTCTTCTCTCTCTTTAAATTTCTTTATTTTCACATTAGTTATATAAGTTCTTAACTTATCTATTACTTCAGATCATACATATATTAGTCTTCAATACTTTATTAACAATATTGCACATAATATATTTATTATAAACAAACCCAAAACAAGAAAAATAGGGTCACACCTATAAATTCAAACGGTATTTTTCACCATATTTTCTCAAAACATAAAACACCTTTTTCTTACACACTCATAGAATAAAATCTCCATTTGAATTTATGGGATAAAATCCATCCTCATGTCGCATATGAACTAGGTGGACTTTGATGCCTTTATAGGCTAAGCAGGCGTCTCGCGCTTAAACTCGAGACTCGAGTCCTATTTTTCTATTTTCCTTTTTTTCCTATTTTATCCATATACTATTTACATATATCATATTTATGATTCATACTTACGTCTTATCCAACACATATTATCATTTCATCATAATGATTAATATCTTGACAAGATCGCAGGTAACCCGTGCGATGCGCGGGCGCAAATGTATAGTACGAATATTAATGACTGATGCAGTTTCATTGTAAAAGACAACTTGTTGCAGCTATTACATATTCTTCTTATACTATGCATACATTTTCAATATACATTTTTACAATGCTCAAAACATCCATAACAGTACACCCATAAAATGAAGCAAAATTAATCATTTTTGACAAAAGATTCAACTTATATACGACCATATAAATTAAACATATTACGCAGGCCTACAAAACTAACAGGTCACTCTTTACCATATTTACATTTATTTTGGAATGGCATGTGTATATCCTCAATGCCCCCAATATTTATTCAAACAGTTGTCACTAAAATATAATCAAACAAAATTATAAATAAATAATAGCAATGCAATGTTAACTAATTATTTGTCTATAAAATTATTGAATTCATTTTGGAAATGAAAAAAATACTGAGATTTGTTAGGTTGTTTATATTCTAACAAACTTTTATTCAAACAGTTTATATGCAACGAAAGAAATTTACATTTTGAAAGTATGATAGATTGAAATATAAACATGGTTTTAGAAAACAAATCAAAACACTAAAAACCAAAAACATAGGCTTGCATTAATAACATTTTTATACCTTACCAATTATACTCGAGAAAAGTTCGTATCAATGGAAAACTATCCCCAGTACCTTCCCAATTAGGCATGGACTCAGATCGGATTAAGATCAATCCATATCTATTCATTAATAAAATTATCGTACCAGATCGGATTAAGATTATATAGCGAATCCTGAAAACTCTAATATGCATTAGATCCTATCAAATTTGAATCAGATATTATATTAAAAAAATATTAATTACTTAATATTTTTATAAGTGTATTGACAATTTAGATAATTAACTAAATAAATTAAACTTAGAAAAGTATGTCATATGTAGTATCTATTTCTAAGTGTAATAATAATCATGAAATAATATAAATCATGGTTAAAGATTATAAGTATTAACTATAAAATATTAAATTTTCCAATTATTTAATATATGAAATTGGATCAGATTCTTAGCGAATCGGGTATGTATAAATTTGAAGCACCTTATACTCTTGACTTACTTGAGTCAACATTGTATAAGTGCTCATCTTTTTTGAAAATTGTGACAAAATTTGAGTCCCATCCCTTAGATACCAAAGAACTTCAGATTTTTCTCAAGATGCCTAAATTGATCCATTTGAAGGTAAAATCTCAATCACACACACACACACACACACACACACACTAGGATTACATTCATATCTTATATTGTATTATTTGCTTGTGTGTGAGTTGTGTGTGTTAATTCCCTTTCAAATTAGTTTTTAATAATTCTTGGGAATTTTTAAATGATTTGTTAGAAATTAAAAGTTGGGTTTTAAAACATTTGGGGTCATTATGCTAATATGGGGTTTATCTTTTCTTACCGGAATGTTTGGTTGGGTAGAATTCGAAAGCGCTTTAGACTTCAGGGTGTCTGTGTAATTATTTTAAAACACATGTTTGGGTGCATTTGAGCCTTACACCTGTCGTCATTACATCGACCGGATTTGTGTTTGTTGATACACTCAGAACCTGTACGAATTCTCAGCCCTTGGATTTAGTTAATCGACGTTCTGCATGCGTTTAATCCCAATACCTGTGAAACCCCTTTAGACCAATCAGAGGACGTTTAAATCACCGCTTATGTTAAACCGTTGGATCTTCGTCAAATGCCCAGGACCAAATCTCAGCCATTGTTTTGATCTGTTTTTCTCGAACCTTCCTTGCTTAGTATAAAAGGAGGTTGAGCCTCAACGTTTCAAAAACTTTTACCAGTTTGTCCAACTGAGAGAGAGAGAGACAAGGGGGAGAAACCAGAGAGAAAATCCTAAATCGTTCAAACCCTAATCTCGTTTTCA
Organism: Sambucus nigra; assembly: GCA_949130495.1. NCBI lineage: Eukaryota > Viridiplantae > Streptophyta > Magnoliopsida > Dipsacales > Adoxaceae > Sambucus > Sambucus nigra. Next base: position 90,264,634 of record OX422216.1, on the reverse strand, counting down.
AACCCTAAATTTCCTTTCCAAAATAAGTTTACACCAAACATAAAACCTGAGTGTTTGAGAGTTATTTTGGTAGTGGCTTGAAGGTTGTTCGAGGGTTGAATCCTCCGAGTTTGAGATCTTATATCCAACTTAGACATCTTAGGGTTGATCTTTATTTCTTTTTCATAGAAACAATAGATTTTACTATTACATGTCATATTACACTTAGATCTGCATTATTTTAGTTTCTCATCTTGAGAAATCGTATTTTTTGATTATTTTTCGATAGATGTTTTTTCACTATTCAAGAATCAACAAATTCTTTTATGTTTCTAGTTCTTATGAAACAAGACTTCTGATCTAGTTGGAATCGCAATTGGTGGTTTACAATTTCAAAAATATTTTCAAAACCCTCTGAAATTGTTTAAGACCTTGGCCGTCTTTAGAGTAAGGTAACCTTGGATTCTGGGTTAAATTTAAAGATCAAGAAAGTCTATAGTTTATAAAGAAGACAAAAACTGGAAACCTTATTATTTAGATCTATTTTGTAATTTGATAGGAATTGTTTGTATAAATAAGTGTGGGTGTGTGCATGCATGTGTTAGAACACTGCCACAAACACTTGACACACTACAACACAAGAAGTGTTGCCTATAAAATCTTGAAACGTCAAGAGTCGACGTAAAGCTAGAACAAAGTGTGGAGAAGTTAGCAAGCTGAGAAAGCCACATCAACATCAGAACTGCAGAAAAGTTAGAATCAAACCAGTGGGTACATATTCTAAACTTATATAGGTCTGTTTGGTTTGCATGTGTGTTAAATAGTTTGTAACTTGTATATTTGTTTGAGTGGATTTTTGGTTTGTGACTTATAAGTCACCGTGGATGTTTCCTCAGTTGGGTGAGGTTTTACCACGTTAAAAACTCCTTGTACTCAATCTTTCTACATCTCCTCGTCTCATTCTTGTGGGTGTGCTGATTTAGCTGATTTAACTGTTTTAGTTTTGTTTTTCAAAACTAGTTACATAATCTTGAACATATCTCGTACATTTTTTTATTAAACACATCTTGTGATTAATTGGTTTTGATTTAGAGAAAAGAGTTTCTCCAAAAAACTGTTCGGAGTTACTTGGACAGTTTAATCCTGAATTAAACTACTTAAGTAATAACTTTTCAATTGGTATCAGAGCTTGGAAAATTTTCTTTAAAGGTCTCGTGTTTCTGAAATTGTTTTCTTAAAATCAAACAATGGACGAGAAATCTGAAAGATTTGGTAACTTGTCCAAACCGCCTCTTTTTGATGGAAACAACTTCCCTCACTGGAAAGTAAGGATGGTTGCTTTCATACAAGAAATCTTGGGAGATGATGTTGTAATACCCCGTACTTTTAAAGGTATTTAAATTACACTGTGGATGTAATTTGGTAATTTGAAGAATTATTATGAATATTAATTTTGGGATTAATGAGTGAAATTAAATAAATTCAATATTATAAAATGAATAGTAAATATTAGTTTTCGAGTGACAAATTAATATTTACGTGGATTATATTTCGAGACTAAGTATATGAGTAGATTATTTTTATTACATGTCGTAGTTGGGTAAAAGCGACAAAGGAAAATATTTTAAATTGGAAAACACGCGTATTGAACGTGTTGGGTCAAAATAGTGAATTTTAGTTAAGTGATTCATATGGAGATTTTGACTGCGCCATTGGGTTCGGAATGGCCGAGATAGTCAAAATAGAGTACCCGGGGGTAGTATTTGGGTTCCGGACATTTTTGGACTAGTAGGGACTCGTAAATGAGTACACGAGTCATTTAACAATTGGGTATATACCCAATTTCGAATTTAAAGAGGTGGCAGCCCTCATTTTCCTCAAATATCAGCCCTAAGAGAGAGAGAGAGAGAAGTGAGAAAGAAGAGAAGAAAGAAAAGAGAAGAAAAGAAGAGATTTCCGGCCAAAATTCGCGGGATTCAACTCGTGATCGTCGGATTTAATCCACGAGGTAAGTGTTTAACTTGATTTATGATTTAGTGTGTTTAATTTCTCATATTGTAGTTGGTATAAAACTAAAGATTTTAGGGTTGAACTTTCGTGGATCAAACGGGTTTTCGGAAGATTAAAACGGATATAACTCGATTAATACCCAATTTGAGAAACTTGGAATTTATTGAAATTAATTATTGAATATGGGCTCTAGGATGATTAGAACCCTTTCTATATGTGTATTTATGGTTGTTTGAGGTTGGTTGATGATGAGAGAGGAGATAAAAATCTTAGAGGTGTTTTAATGGAGGTTTGGATTTTTAGAGAAGAAGGTGAATAGTGACCAGCGTCACTTCCAGACTGTTTCGGACAGGAAGACCACCGATTCAGCTCTCGGTCAAAACACTAAAGTTGTATATTTTTTCGATACAGTCGCGTGGGCGCTGACCGCGTATTTTTCTGATTTTTTTTGGAATTGTTATGATTTTTATAAGATGGTAGTTCCGGGGTGAAATCACCAACTCGGAAATGCACTCGGAACTTGGAAAAATAAAAGGCTAAAATTATTTGGAGATAAATATTTGGGGTTCCTAAAAATAGTGTGGGGACTTCTAAATATTTTTTTTAGTAAGGCGTGTATTTTGGATTAGTTGAAAGTAAAATCCAAGATTTACCCAAATAGGGGTGTTCGTGAGGAATAATACTTAAAGAGATATTTATGTGTGATTTGAATATTAAATAAGGGAATACATATTGGGGTATTTTAATTGTGTGACGGCTTATATTATTATGAATGAGAATATTCGAGGCTATTGGCTATCGCTATAAGAGTTTGGAAATTATAGTTATAAAAGATTGAGAAGAGATATAAATATTATATATCGATGTTGTTGATATATTCATTGTGCGGTGAGAAAAGCTCAGAAAATAAAATATTGGGGATGGATAAAATTGATAAATGTGTAGGATATCCAATATATAAATATACTATGTATGGGATGTATTATATGGGCTATGAGTATGCCCTTATATTATATATGTGTAAAAATCATGCCCGCGCTAATTGCTATCACGGAGGTTACCGCGCCGGGACAGTCTTATCTCGATGGGACCTTTATGTGGGATATTGACTTGTACCCTAGAACATAGGACTCCTTGGTACAAGCTATCTGATTGATAGTCATACGGTCCTAAGAGACGTGAGGGTATGTGCTGACCTCTTAGTAACTTGAAACTATGTTTCGCCTCCATTTGTATGTGTTTTATGTTAATACAGTTCGAGAGTGATTCCGAACTAGTATTTCCCTTAGTTTGTGTGATACGGAGACTTGATAGCAGAGTATGCCAACACCATAAATCTTATGTGGGGTGCCGTTAGTATATATATTACATGTGTGACTAATATATATACGTATATTTATATGGGAACTTTCTACTGTGCGTATAAGTAGATAAGTAAGAAATAAATGCTTTAACTTTATTATAAGTGTACGGGAACTTTATAACGGTACAAGTGGTTTCTTAACCAGGGTGCAATAGTGTTATATATTGATATATAAATTGATGTGTACACATAAAGAGAATAATATGTGTATACCTAAATCTTGTTTGGTGTCCTATATGGATAACTAATATACTTGTTGCGAATAGTATATTGTATATATATGAGATGAGATATCATATAACCTAACCCTGTATAAAAAGGAGAAGAATAAATAAAGTGATATACTCCTTCCGGTATATTTATATCCGGATTTATATGAATATGGATCATAGGTTCTAATGATAACTATTAATAAATACGGGATGGTATAAATATGGTATGCACTGAAGGCCTAATGGATCCCGATGATCAACATTGTCACGTAGTAGTGTATCGGGGGGGTTCCTTGTTTGGATTTCGCTTCGCGAGACACCCCACGCACGAACGTAACGTAATGTTGGGAATGGGGAGAAGTTTAGTCCTTAGTACTTAAATTGATGAGGATTATTAGAAGATGGGTAATTACATTAGTTAGGCAGGGTAGCTTAACTAGGTTGTTTAAAAAGGTATGCGATAGTTGTGCACTATTAGAAGAGGGGTGAGGTGTATCTCATGTGAGAGCGATACCAGTTTAAATATGAGAAATAACATATTTTTAAAATATAGATTTTAAGCACTTGCTAAAATGTTTTCAAAACTCGGGCTTTGACCCGTTTCTCTATTTTCCCCTCTTGCTATACCTATATACATATAGGTGTCCAGACACAGGGACGCCTGGATGATGATTCTTTCGAGTCAAACGTTTGCTGCAGCAGCTGTGGATGCAAGCAGGTTTATATTAGACGCTTCTATCATTGATATCTAGATATGAGGTATTGTAGCAACATTCGGGCTTATGACCCAACTGTACTCATTTATTCTTTTATCGCCTTTTAGTGCGGTATTCGATTTGGTTATATTATTGTACCGAGTGTTCGGTTATTTTATTTTATTTCATTTCAGTTGCTGCATATAAACTGTTATAATTGTTTTATTTGAATGGTTTGGTTAAAAAAATTACTTAATTAAAAATTTGACGTCAGCCTAATAGGATATTAGTAATAAAATTGTTTTTTGACAGTGATGCTAAGAATGAACCATATGAGACTCCTATTTTAATTTGATATAGGAGTGATCGCCCGGTATTTTATTAGGCGGGGTGTCACAGCTGTCTGGGATATTGTTGAAAATGGATATACTTATCCTACTAAACTAGCCACTGAAGGAAGTAATGAGGGGATTAAGAAAGTATTAAGTGAATTCACTCGAGAAGAGAAGCAAGCCTCTCTGAATAATAACAAAGGCAAGAATGCCATTTTATGTCTATAAATGAACATGAGTTCAAAAGGATCTCATCCCGTGCCACTTCTAAGGAAGCTTGGGATACTATGGTTATTGCACATGAAGGTGACACTAGAGTTAAGGCTGCTAAAACACAGATGCTTATCCAACAGTATAACTCTTTAATCATGTCAGACTCTGAATCTTTTGATGACTTTTACATGGACTTGACTTATCCAATAGTATAACTCTTTAATCATGTTAGACTCTGAATGTTTTGATAACTTTTACATGAACTTGACTGACATTGTGACCAAATTACATGCTAATGGGATAACTTATAATAGACACGAAATTATCTCGAAAATTCTAAGGTCATTACCATAGAGATTTGATAACAAAAGATATGCTATTAAGGAAATGAGTGATCAAAATCTCACTCCTGAATTACTCAATAGTAAACTGAGAACTGTGGAAATGGAACTAGAATTCAAGAAATAATTAAGCGAGTCACATAGGAAACAGACTAGTTCCAATTTGAGTTTTTCTTCTAATCTGATAAAACCTGAGCTTAGTATTCCCAATAATGATTCTGATGAGGAATGTGATATATATAGTTTGGATAATTAGATTGCCTTGATATCAAAGCAGTTTAAGAAGATTGTGAAATTTAGAAATAAAATGGCAACCAGACAAGGCAAGCCAAATTATCCTACACAGTCTAACCACAAACCTCATGAGAAAGGTCAAGACAAACATCACAAGGACATTCATACGAGACCTAACAAAGACTTTAAGAATATTGAATGTTTTAGATGTGGAAAATTGGGTCACATAGCACAAGATTGTAGAGTTAACTTCAACATGACCAATAAACATACTAGGGCCAACATTTGCAAGACATGGGATGATTCTAGTGATTCTGATAATGAGGAACTTGAGTCATCTGATGTTTTTGATCCTTGCACGTCTTTCTTTACCAAGATAGTCTATAATGATGATATGCCTATGCCTAAGTATGAGAATGATTCTAGAAGCTTTACTTATGTTGTTATGAACCATGCTGCTACTGGTTTAGATGCTTTAATTTATGAGAACAATGCTAGTTCTATGGCGGGGTGTGTGAGTCAAAGGGAAAGCGATAATGACAATGTCAATGTGTGTGTGAGTTCAAGAATTGAATCTTTAGGGGTCACTTCACACACTACACTTAGTGACTCAAACACTGAAGACCTCCCTGATATTCACATACTTTATGCCAAAACTCTCAAGAAATGCTGTAGACTAGAGAAGATAGTGAAAGATCTCACTAAGAAACTAGAAGACCTAAGTCTAATGGTTAAACTTAACGCTGAAGAGTATACTACCCAATGTCTCATGAAGTCAAAAGTTTTGATTAAAAAATGAAAAATTTGATTGAAATAAATGAAACTCTGGAGAAAGAATATAAAGGGACATGATTAGAATTGGAACAAGCTAAAGAAAAGATAGCAACTGTTTTAAAAAAAATTGCTAAGTTTGAAAATAATTCCAATTGTTTTGATGATTTTGTTGCTGATTCAAAAACCAATTCTGATGATCGAACTAGAATAGGATTTTGCCCAAATTCAAAGACACAAATTAAAATTTTTGAACCAATCAGCTTTGTGTCAAGTGGCAAAAAGACCTATAGAAACCTGTCCAGATTTTCAAGCCTCAAATGATGAGTTTGATAAAAATAACAAAATTTGGATATTGGGGAATCAAGTCACTCTAAGTGTGATAGATTCTATAATTTGATAGGACTTGTTTGTATAAATAAGTGTGGGCGTGTGCATGCATGTGTTAGAACACTGTCACACTACAACACAAGAAATGTTGCCTATAAGATCTTGAAACGTCAAGAGTCGACGTAAAGCTGGAACAAAGTGTGGAGAAGTAAGCAAGCTGAGAAAGCCACATCAACATCAGAACTGCAAAAAAGTTAGAATCAAACCAGTGGGTACATATTCTAAACTTGTATAGGTCTATTTTATTTGCATGCGTGTTAAATAGTTTGTAACTTGTATATTTTGTTTTAGTGGATTTTTGGTTTTTGACTTAGAAGTCATCGTGGATGTTTCCTCAGTTGGGTGAGGTTTTACCACGTTAAAAACTCTTTGTACTTAATCTTTCTACATCTCCTTATCTCATTCTCGTGGGTGTGTTGATTTAGCTGATTTAACTGTTTTAGTTTTGTTTTTCAAAACTAGTTACATAATCTTGAACATTTTTTGTTAAATCTTGTGATTAATTGATTTTTTTATTAAACACATCTTGTGATGAATCGATTTTTATTTAAAGAAAGGAGTTTCTCCAAAAAACAGTTCGGAGTTACTTAGACAGTTTAATCCCGAATTAAACGACTTAAGTAATAGCTTTTCTGAATTAATCGTGTCAAATTCGGGTCATTTTGAGTTATTACCATAAATGGGTTATCATGTCAAAAATTTTCAACCCTACTTTCAAGCAAGCATCAAGCATGGATCATTGGGGGCGTCTGTTGATACCAAAAATTACCCACTTACGTGGACCAAGTAGAAATAGAACTATGTCATCCACTATGGAAATAATCATAGTTAGCAAGGCATAACCACCGATCAAGGCCTGGAATGCCGACCAACATACTAGAATGTTAACCAGTGTACAGGAAGCCGGACAAACACCAAAAAGCCCGACCAATAGTGGGGAGGCCGACCAACAGTATTAGCAAAATGCCAACAACCATCAACATTATGGACATTGTGTACTGATGTAAATGCCTAATTTATAAAGGCATTTGATAGACTGGGTCTTGCCGCAATACGAAAGTCACCTACGCGCCGGTCTTTTTGAATTTGGCTCACCTGAACTATACAAAAACCTAAACTACGACTACACTCAACGGGTGAGTATAGCGGTAAGTCGGGTATCGAAAATCCACAGAGACGAGTTGCTAGAATTTATAAGGTTTAATATTCCCAAATAAAAGTGTAAAAGATGATTATACACAAAAAGGGAAAACATGCATAAAATGAAAATATTAATCTAGGCGAGGGAAAATAAAGCTAGATTAAGAAAGCGAGTAAAAACTATAGGTTGCGTCGAATATCCCTCACCCGAGTTAATTAGTATAAAATGGTTACATGGGTCGACGAGTTATTACGAATGCGTCTCGTTTCGACAGTTAATTAAATCAAGAGTTGTCACACCCCTAAATTTTCATAAAAGTCTAATAAGATTTTGGCGTCAACAAATACCCCAGAAATTACGCACGCAAGATCGTAAGCACGGAGCATACATGATATGCCCCGTAAAATCTCCTAGGCGTAATAACTAGGACAACACACCAAAAATAGACCCGTAAACACCATCACCAAAGCAAAGCAACCAAATCAACCCTAGGTGAGTTCAATCCAAGACAAACTAAACTAAATTAGCCACTAAGCATGATAAACGATAATAATTAAAGCACCTAATTAAATTACACTACAATTTATCTAAGCAAGAAATAAATAGAAAGCATGGAAATCTAGGTTACAAAGCTTAAGAACAATAATCGGACTTACATTAATGGAGAAGAAGAAGGAATAGTAAACTTATAAACCCAAAATAGGAAGGAAAATCTAGGAGAGAGAAGCTCTCAAAAACCTAATCTAAACTCTCTAAAATGAAAAATATATCCCAAATAAAACCCTACAACATTCTATTAATACCCCAAAATAAACCCCCAACAAATCCAATCCAAAAAAACCAAAATAAGTCAATTTTTGTCCATATCTGATGGGCCCAGTCGACCTCATGTTTGGGACCGGTCGACCGTGGTTTTGAGATTTGCCTTGGGCTGGAGACAACCCACTTTTCCTCTTTGAACCAATTTTGACACGTTGCACGAAAATGGCTATAACTCCATCATACGGAATCAAAATGAGGCGTGGTCGGAACCTAAGCGAAGCTAATTCAATTATCTACATGATTATGTTTTAAAACCCTCCAAATTATGCAGTATGAAATTACCAAAATGACCTTGAAATAGAAGAAAATACCAAAACCTTCCAAAAATGGGCATAACTTCCACATACAGAGTCAGAATGATGCACGGTCAGTGGCCACAGAAAGATAATTTGATGATATATATGTTGGTAACTTCATTCCATAAAAAATTGTGAGTTTGAAAAGACCAAATTGCCCTTGAAGTAGCATTCGACGACGAAACTTCTCCGGAATACAACCGAACCACACTTGTAGCGTTCCAGTTCCTACAAAAGCACAATTAATCCTTGCAAAACATATATATGTCCAAATACGAGTTTGTATGGTTAACGAGCATAAATATAGGCATTAAGAACGTAAAATTGCTAGAATGCATAAAGATAAAGGGGGCAAATATGCAATATTCTTGATGTATCAGCATTCCATTCTTTAACATTTCATCTCTTTGTCTCCCTAATGGGCTATAAATACGTTATAATACCTTCGTCAAGGGCAAGTGATTGAAAGGTAAACACAACGCAACAATAAGCATAATGGATGTCGGCTTTTCTCTATAAGACGAACCACTTTAAAAAACCTTTTTGTCTCTTTCTTTTACTTACAAATATTATTTGTGATTAAATAATTGGACATAGTCTAGTTTTTTACATCAACGATAGGGTTTCCAGCAAAATGGCATGGGCCATTTTCAATGACTTTGTTTATATCCTCATTTAGCTTGAACTTGAAGATAAAACATCCATTGTCAGGGGGTAAGACTTGGAGTAATCCATATTGATCCCATAGTCTATGGGCTATGTTGTTCACTAGGGTATAGGGGAGTATTCTCCCTAGGAAGAAGCCCACAAAACTATTAAGCCAAGCAGCATTTCCAACAACAACTGATGGAGGGGGGATACATATACTTTCCCATCCACTAGAGATGGTTTGTGGCAGGAAAGTTTGAGGCTGGGAGTAAGTTTAGGAGCAACAATATTGCTCCCGATTATGGTGGTGGCTTGGGAATTTTTATTTTGTGAGGTGGATGTTTTTTGGGTAGTGGTATGTTCGGTCATGGTAGTATCATGGGTGGTTTGGTTAGTGGTGTTGGGTTGTGTGTTTTGGATTAAAGAAAGGTTGGTTACAACTGGTGGGGAGCAAGCATGGCATTAGAGCCTATTTTATGCTCAAATGACTAACTCCTCCTTCTGTGTTGGCCATCGAAGGTTTGGACACCCTCATTGTTGGTAAGAAACTTGCAGATATCATCATGTGTAAAACCTTTACTTTTAAGAAAGTTAAGGTAGACATTCTTCTCCTCGTTGAGCTCTTGGATCCTAAAAGCATTGATATTATCTCTAGATACTTGATCTTCAGTCTGGATAATAATACTTGTCTCCAAGTTATTCTCCTCTTCCACATCAGTACACTGCCCATATGGCGATGGGGACATGAACCATATCATACAATACAATATCATGAATAACAATGGGTAGGGGTGGTTTGGAAGGTAAGATCTCTGTCATGGTGGTGATGGATTGGACAAGAGGTGGGTTGGTAAACCTAGCACGTAGGGCTACAAGAAGATTTATCATAGCTATAGGGCTGCAATAGGGGAGGGTTGGTGGTGGTTCTAGTGTTTAGGGTGGTTAGGAGGAGGTGATAGGTTGGTAGGGAAAGCTGAATCCTAGAGAGAAGGGAGAGAATTTTTGTGTTTATATTTTATTGGTGGGTGTCAGTTATTTTAGATGATTAAATTACCAAATATAGACTTAAAAAGAGGTCTACCAATTTTTCTAAACTTGGGATTTTCCTCCAAAACCAAGTGGTGTCAACTGGGATAGTCAAAGCCCAAATACTCATGTGCTTTATCTTGAATGTGTGGCACCATTTGACCCAAGGTGTGTCTTTCTTCTTAAAAAGATTTCGGAGATGTCTGTGCATTGAAGCCTTATTCCACACTACCGAATTCTTAATTCCCAAACCACAGTCATCTTTGGGGTTATAGACATCATGCCAAGCCACTTTAGCACATGTGTGTTTGAAGTTAGGACCAATGCAGAGGAAGGCTTTACGTGGTTGATTGATAAAAATCAACACTTTTTAAGGAGAAGAAAACTAATGGAAAGAACAAAGCTTCCATCTTCAAATAAATAATTTAGTCTCTTGGAATATAAGGGGGCTCAACTCACCCCATAAATAACAAGAAATTTGTAAGTTGATCATTATGAATAATTTATCTTTTATTTGTTTAATTAAAATGAAAGTTAGACTTTTTAGCATTCATCCAATCAAGATGGGATGTTTCTAAGCTTTGGCATCCCCTCTATCTATCCATGGAATAGGGAGTTTGCTCATAATTTCCCAGTGGATGGAGGAGTTACTAAAGACATTTATGGATGGAATCCCAATGTTTTACATGTTGAAGTTATAACTACCCATAGTCAAGCCACTTTTTGTAAAGTCAAGTTTATTGGCATGGACAAATTCTTCTTTGCAACCTGCATTTATGGGGTAATCTCCTTATGTATTGAAGACAATTATAGAATTTTCTTACATAGCATTTGTTACCATTAATGGACAATAGCAGGTTCTTATAGGAGACTTTAATATTATTTGTATAAGAGATAAGAAGAGTGACATCCATAGATTTGACATAGGAACTACTGAAGAATTTAATAGATGCTTGAATGAAATCCAAGTGGATGACATGGATTCAAGTGGTTTGTGGTTAATTTGTAATAGAAAACAAAAAAGTAACAATAATGTGCAATCAAGAATTAATAGAGTTCTTCATAATGACTAACAGAGTATCACTTTACCGAATGCCAAATTTGAAGTTATTTTCCCTAGTATCTATGACCATATTCCTATCCTCATTTCCATTATTCCCTCATGTTCTAATAAACATAAACCCTTCAAGTTCTTCAACTTTTGGATGGACCATATGTATTTTAAACAAGTTCTTATTGAAGTTAGGTAGGCACACATTATTTCCAATCAAATGTTTGTTCTTATTAGAAGGCCGAAGATCCTAAAAATAGCTCTTAAAATTTTTGATAGGGGATTTTATAGCACATAGCCACTGCATTAATAATGATAAAAGAGAAGTTAGATGGAATCCAAACCAGATTAGATAGATATTGTTCTAATGTGGACTTGCTTAAGCAGGAGAAAGCCATTATGGCTAATTATCTTGACATTAGAGGAGCTAAATAATCCTTCTTTAGGCAAAAGTCTGGAATGAACTGAATGCAAAAGGGTGATTTGAACACCGGGTCCTTTAATTAATTGATATAAGGTCGGTGAATTCGAATGGTTCATTTTTTTGGTGTTGAATGGGGTTTTGTCCTGAGCTATGGTTATGAGGTTATGTGTTCTCAGCGGTAGTCTTTTCCCGTTGTGTATATGTTGTGTTTTTCCATTTCTTGTTGCCTTGTTTTCTTGGTTTTTAATGTTGTGTTATGTTATTGTGCCTTGATACTATGGTACTTGGTTGGTGCCTCACCGAGTTTGTTTGTGTTTCTTCCACTAGGTTTGGGGGATTGTTGTTTGTATTCCAACCTAGGGTTGGTTGTCTATAATTGGACTCCAAATATGTTTCACTAATTGATCTCAATGATTTCTTCATGTGTTCCTTCTTGGTGCTTGGGCTTGGGATGTGGTGGTCGCTGGTTTCAATAGTTTTTTCTTTCTTTCTCATTTTATTCCATATTATGTTTCTTTTGTTGCTTTGTTTTTTGCCTTACATGTTTATTCGTTTGTTTTGTTTACTCTAGTTTTGTTACTTCGTTATGTTTTTGGTTAGTTGTTCTTGTGCTCTAGATACGCGAGGGTATGCCCTCTAGTTGCTCTAATTATTTTATATATATATATATACAGTTTACCTTACCGAAAAAACTGGAAGTTTCTTTTCTCTTTTCTAGATTATATGAACTTCCCTCCCTGGGTCATTAATTAATTGAAAAATGTCTAACCTCACCCAAGTTCTATATATCTCTAAATGGTTATTTGCATGGTTTCTTAAAAGGTGCTAGAAGTGTTAGACAAGTCCCTTTATTTCTATCTTCTAGTTATGGGAAATTTCTCTTAAATATTGGACGAAAGTTGTGACAACCCTCTGTTTAAATATTATCAAAAATGTAAAAGAGTTTCATCTTAACTACATGTGTTTTGCAATTGATCTTATCATTATTAGTGGAAGAGATCTAGACTCCATTGCTTGTGTGAATAGGGCAACCTATGATTTTAGTAGCATTTCTGGATTAAATCCCAATCCAACTAAGAGTGAATTATATTACTCAAGTGTCCAAGATAATGTAATTCAAAGAATGACATATATGTTGCTTTCCTAAGTGTGATTAATATACTTTGGGTCCCTCTTATCTCCTCTGTATTAAGGTATGAGGATTGCCAATATCTCATTGAGAGAGTCACTTTGAGAATCAAAAGTTGGACTATAAAAAACTTCTTAATTATGTTGGTAGGCTTATACTTTTCCAGTATGTCCTCTTCAATATCCAAGTTTATTGGTATATCTTGTTCATTTTGTCTAAAAGACTTCTTAATTAAATAGAACAATTGATAAGGGATTTCCTTTAGAATGGACCAGAGTTAAAGCACAGTGGGGCCAAAGGTGCTTGTAAAAATTTGTGGGTTTCAAAAGAAGAAGGTGGTTTAAATATCAAAAGGTTAGAAGATTGAAACAAAGCATCTTTGTTGAGACATCTATGGAATCTTTGCAGTGAGAATGATAGCTTGTGGGACAAATGGTGTCATGTGTACAAGATTATAGAGAGAAGTATTCGACCCCTTAAATTACTATCTGATGTATTTTAGAGCTGGAGGAAAATTTTAAAATTAATAGACATAGGAAGACCTTTCATAAAGTCCATCATTGGCCATGGCCAAACACTTTCATGTGGCGCGATGACATAATATAGGTCTTCTCTTGCCTCTTTATGGAGAGAGAAAATTTATGATGCTTCTAGAAATTCTAAACCTAAATATTCCAACTTTATCCATTTAGGCAACTGGAGATGGTCTGCTACTATCACTTGGGAATTGAATAAGATCAAGAACTTCCTTATACAAAGCATTAATACTATTAATAATGACTATCTCATATGGTTACCCACCATTAATGGGATGTATTTTTCTCCTTTGTCTTGGGCAGTTATTGTAACACCCCATATTTTTAATGATGTTTTTAAATGTGAGAAATTAATGGATAATTAACCCGGTTTAAAATAAATATTAACTAGCGAGATAAGGGTTAGTATTTATTGATGAGAATTATATTGAATATTACTGAGCGAATAAAGTGATACGTGATTATGAATTTATGAAAATTGTCACGATGGAAAAATACGACAGTTACGGTAATTAAGTCGGGACGCGCGTGTCATTTGTGTCAGGACTAATTTATTGGAATAAAAAGTAAATATATTTTTAGTCACCCAAATGGTCATTTCAAGTGCATCAATGTGTCCGGAAGGGTCGAGATAGTCAGAAAAACCTGCCCAGGGGTTTAATTTGGGTCCGGGGGCAGTTTTAGGCCAAACCGGCATCCCAGGAGAGCGTTTTGGTAATTTGTATTTTTGAAGAATTATTAACAACGAAAATTAGAGGGATAAATTAGCTTGTACGTGGGAGGAGTTAGGGTTATCAGTTGTTACACACAGAGAGGCCAAAGAATTGGAAGGAGGAGGAGAGGTTTCAAGGGTTAGAACATCCATTGCTACACTTTTTTCACCACAAACACCACCACCGCATAGATCAGAGAGAGGGGATCACATATATACCATCTTTTTCAATGGATCCGACCTTCATTCTGGAGGCAAGTGTTTAAACTTGCGCAGTTTTAGCAATAATTATATCCATGTTAGTGTAGGTGAAAAATATACTTGAATTGCATATGAATTGGGTGAAAGTGGACGATTGAATTCATAACTTAGGACTGAATCTGTATGAGTGTAATCCCTTCATGTATGTAGATTAGAACCCATGAAATTTGGATTAATATTGCTGAATGAATATGGGTTAATTATATTCTTGAATTGAAAATTGATGAACTAAGGTTCATATGATTAAATTTGGGGATTTCTCGATGAATATTAATGATTTAAAGATTCTGAAGTATTAGAAATCATCCTTACATGTTAGAATAGTAGGGGTACCTACTGAAGAATAGCAGGGGTACCTACTGAAGAACCTGATACTAGCAGGGGTACCTACTGAAGAAAAGAGAATCCAGTTATTTATGGATGGCCTGACCTGGAGGATTCGACATCATCTTCTAGGTAACCATTCCTTTCAGTCCTATATAGATGTACTCAATGCTGCATTACTACACTATCAGAACCACTGTTTCCACGTTAAGGGTAGCAAGCGAGTTGGAAAGTCCATCCAATAGGGTAGGACCGGGGGAGGTAGAACCAGCGGGGAACCAGTAGCTCAGAGTTAGAAGAGATAGGGAGAGCAGGGTTCCCAGCAGGGGATGCTGCTAAGAGATTTAGATCAGGGTGTTTCCTTCATGAACATGGAGGTTTCAGGCATGGCCGCCAAGGCCAGCATGGCCATCAGGACCATCAGGGCCAAGAGAGAGGTGGTAACTGCTAACAGAGTCAAGGACAACAGGGTCAGAAGGGAGAAAACTTGTCGGTAGGTGATTTGTTTGCGACAATACTGGTCACAAATGTCAGGACTGCCCACAGCAGCAGCAGGGCGTTCGTCAGGAGCCCCAGCAACCGATGTTTCTCTCCGCCCTCCCAATACAAGCACCAGTCCCAGCTTTAACTGCCATTCCAGTAGCCCCGATTCAGCAGGGGAAGTTATAGTATGGGCATGTTTACAACGTCTACCAGACAGCAGTCCCTCAGGCATCGCCTGTATTTGAGGGTATGTTTTCTATCCATAGGTATATGGGACGTATTTTATTTGACACGGGGGCCTTACATTCTCTCATAGCCACTACATTTGCACGGGTCATAGGGTTGTTAGACACGGCTGACAGTATAGTGACTTGTGTAGACTCGCCTTGGGTAATAGGACGTTGATTTTCTTTATATGCTGGGGTGTGAGTATAGAGATTGGGAGTTTTATTTTACCTGTTGATATGCTTATTTTAGACATGTCAGAGTACGACGCCATTATAGGCATGGATTGGCTAGTCGGGTATAGGACCATAATTGACTGCTTCAGTAGGAGTATTATTTTTTCCATTCTTGGTCAGGAGATGTTCGTAGTGGCGATGCCTCGCCCCGAGAGAGGATCGTCCACCCATTTATACTATAAAGAGGAGGAGACCTCTACAAAAGTGGTGATTTCCCTTCATTTAATTCTGGTAGTATGTGAGTTCACCGATGTGTTATAGGAGATACCAGGACTACCTCTGAGTAGGGAGATAGAGTTTGTTATTGATTTAGCGTCGGGCACTCGTCCGATAGCTCATGCACCGTATGACTCTTGTAGAGATGAGGGAGCTGAGGGATCAAATTGAGCAGTTGTTGGGATAGGGTTTCATCCATAGGAGCACCTCACCTTTATATACCCCAGTTCTGTTTGTGAAGAAGAGGGATGGATCCTTATGACTGTGCGTAAATGATCAAGAGTTGAATAAAGTCATGATACGGAATAAGTATCAGTTACCCAGAATCAATGACTTATTCAACCAGCTGAGGGGAGCAGCCTACTTCTCTAAGATATTCTGTAATTTGATAGGACTTGTCTGTATAAATAAGTGTGGGTGTGTGCATGCATGTGTTAGAACACTGTCACAAACACTTGACACACTACAACACAAGAAGTGTTGCCTATAAGATCTTGAAATGTCAAGAGTCGATGTAATAAGGTTCAACGTTAAAATCCAATAAAACCTATGTTTAGAGATTTTTCTAAGGAGATACCCCCTTCAAGCAATCTGTATTACTCATACTGTGACATATACAGACATTCTTTCAAAGGTTGCTACTCTAGACGTTTAGTTAATCCTGTCTGTAATACTGCTTTATACCAAAACTTTAACTACTCTAGGAGAAGCCGTAACAATTATGTTCTGACTAGACAACCAGACAAAAACTATAACTATAGAAAGAGAAAGACCAGACCTAAAAGATCATTTACAAGAAGGATTCCTAGGCACTTTCCTAAACCAAATGCTCATATCCTCCATAAAACTCAAATGCATGCGCAAAATATTTTTCAACAAAAATCTAATGCTCGAAAATTTTATCAAATGAGAGCAAATATGCGTAAAACAAAAGCAAGAGCTATTTGGGTTAGAAAAGATAAGCTATTGCCCCAAATGAAGTGTAACATTGTGATTACCGCTTTAAAAGCTGAACACACTCCTTGTGGTTGGTATTTAGACTCTGGGTGTTCAAAACATAGACTGGGGATGATACAAAACTTTTAAACAAAACCAGCTTTACTGGAGGACAAGTTATTTTTGGTGATGGTGTATCATCTCAAATCGTTGGTAAATGAACACTCCATGAAGAAGGAATGTCTGTGCTTGAAAATGTTCTTTTAGTAAAAGGTCTTAAGGCTAATCTACTTAGTATTTCGCAGTTTTGTGACTCAAATCATACTGTCACCTTTTTAAAGAACAATTGTAAGATTTTAAATAAAAAAGGTGAGTGCATAATTACAGGGCTCAGGACTTTTAACAATTGTTATACTGTCCAAAATAGTACGGAGGTCTGTAATATTGCCAGAATGGATGATAATGAAATATGGCATAATAGGATGGGTCACATAAATTACGATAGCCTTAGTAGATTGTCTTCTCAAGAAATAGTTAGAGGAATTCCAAAGATCAAACCTATCTCTAACATTGTCTATGGATCATGTCAGGAAGGAGAAATTGTTAAAGCACCTCATAAGAAAGTTAAAGATATCCTCACCTCTAAACCCTTGGAGCTCATCCATATGGACATAATGGGTCCTTCTCGTACTGTTAGTCTATGTGGACACAGTTACATTCTAGTTATGATAGATGACTTCACCAGGTTTACTTGGGTAGCCTTCTTAAAACAAAAGTCAAATACTTTCAGAACTTTTTCAAATGTCTCTTATGGGGGAGCTGCAATTTTTCTTGTGTCTTCAAGTCAAACAGAATTCAAAAGGTTTATTTGTTTGCAATCAAAATATGCTTTAGATATTGTTAAAAAATTTGGGCTTGAAAGTGCCAAAGAAGCTGGAACTCCCATGAGTACTATAGTCAAATTATCAAAGGATGAGAGTGGAAAATCCATCGATCATACTCTATACCGTAGTATGATAGGAACCTTACTATACCTTACTGCTTCGTGTCCTGATATTATGTACGCAATTTGCGTGTGTGCCCGTTATCAAAATAATCCTAAAGAGAGCCACTTAGTTTGTGTAAAAAGAATCATTAAATACATAAAAGGCATTCTAAATTTAGGACTCTGGTACACCAATGATACTCCTAGTACTATAATAGGATACACTGATGCCGATTGGGTAGGGTGTACTGATGATAGTAAGAGCACATCAGGAGCGTGTTACTATATCAGTAACAATTTGGTAGGATGGAGTAGTAAGAAATAAAATTGCACTTCTTTATCTACAGCTGAATCTGAATACATAGTTGGTGGTAGCTGCTGTGCCCAATTACTTTGGCTTAATCAAATGCTAAATGATTATGGTATTCAAGAAGACCAACTGCATCTCTATTGTGATAATCAAAGCGCGATCAATATCTCGAAAAATCCTATTCAACACTCGCGAACAAAATATATAAAAATTAGACATCGTTTTATACGCAAATTAGTTTAAACTAAGGAATTATAGATTAATTATCTTCCTACTGATTTGCAGCTCGTAGATATGTTTACCAAACATTTAGATTACAATAGATTTCATTCCTTGCGAAAATCGATTGGAATGGTTTGTGTTGAATAAACTCATGACTTAATTATTTTTTCCCTTTGTCCATTTGAGACAAAATGGGGGAGAAGTTTGAGTCTTATGAGTTCAGTTTTCTTGTATATATGATTAAAAAGCTTGATCTTAGTGTTATTTGCAGGAATCTATACCGTTGTCTTCAACAGATGTTATTAGGGTATTGGTTTGTAATTAGTTGAGTTATGTAATTTTCTTTTTCTAGGAAATGAGTAGATAGGTTTTATATAGGAATAGGTTTTTCTTATTTTTTTCTTAGCCCTACGAGTCCTAGATGACTCAAAGGAGATTTTGTCTCATATTTTCAAAGGGGGAGATTGAAGCACCTTATACTCTTGACTTACTTGAGTCTACATTGTATACGTGCTCATCTAGTTTGGAAATTATGACAAATTTGAGTCCCATCCCTTAGATACTGTAATACCCCGTGATTTTAATGACTTTTAAAATGGGTTATATTTTAAATTAATGGATTAATTGGATTTTATTATAAATTAATTCATTTGGGTTTTATCCGAATTGTGGATAGTAAAATGTATGATTCTGTATATTACTTAAAGATATTTAGGTAATATATGAATGTGATGTTATGGCTATTGCAGTGAGTTATTAATTCCGTAATTTGAATTTTTAGTCGGACGCGGTATGGGACGTGTCGGGACTAATTTGTTAAATTAAAAAGGAAACTTATTTTTACATCAACCTTATAGTCGTTTCGACTGCGTCGTTGCATCCAGAAGGGCTGAAATAGTCAGAAAAGTCTATTTGGATGTGGATTTTGGGTCTCGGGTCATTTGGAAATGAAAGACAACCCAAAAGGGCATTTTGGTTATTTTTACAAGGGGGATGAATAGTGATTTTGGATTTTGTCTTATTTATAAGTATTTGGAGATTAGTTGAACGTGGGTTCATTTATCTCTTCTACACAAAATTGAAAGGTCATCTTCTTAGAGAGAGTGAAAGGTTGCTTGGAAAAAGAAAAGCTTGCTTGGAAAGGAGGAGAACCAAAGAACCAAAGGTCACCACCACCAACCACCACCGAAAGTTGGTCGGAGAAAGGGAGAACCACCTGTATTATTCAACCCCAAAGGATCATATCTTCATTAGAGGCAAGTGTTTGATAATTGCAATCTAAGTTTGTATATTGTCCATGTTAGGATAGTTATAAAAATATGAGATTTTTACATGTTTGGAAGATAATGAAGAGTTGTTAATGGATTTCTGAAAAATGAAAGTTTATAGGAATCAAACTCATGTTGTAGGTAGATAGTAATCCACGAAATAATCATAAATCTGTTGAAGAAATGCTGAAAAACATTGATGTGTTCTTGAAGATATTATGTTGACAATTTTCTGGAAAAAGAGGATATAAACATGCTTTTAATTCAATCTCTTGATGATTCTAGGATATTTAGAGCATTATAAATCATTTATATATGTTGATATATCATGTAGTAAGGTTTATAAGTCATTTGGGTTGTTAATATGAAGGTTTGATTCATCAAAAATGGTTAAACCCGTAGTAAAATAAATGCAGAAAACTGGGCTGTTATCTGGGCGATCGATCGATCGACCCCCTGCCTTCGATCGATCGACCTCCCCAGAATCTTTGAATTTGTTTCTTTTTAATGCTTTTTCTTATCCCAAACCTTTTGTAAGTCTTTGGTGATTATTAATTGGATATTATGGGACTTAGGGAAGATCAGTAAGCCATAGATGAGAATCGAATTAATGTGATTGGGATTTAATTGATTAGAATTATGATAATTAAATTGAAAGAAATTTCAGTTGCTAGATTCATGTGTTGGATTCTAATTTGTATGCATGAGGATTAAGGATAGGTCCAATAGGGGAGATTTAATATAACACCTGGGTAGCCTTAGGGTTACAATTTGAACATCAAGGACTGAGTTTAAGCTCATTATTGATTGCGCAAGGACTGAGTGTAGTACAAGTGCTTAGTGGTATGGCTCCTGGATAGAGATGGGAGTTCATACCACATTTGGTTGAAAGAGGGGGATGAGGTTATCCCGGTTGCGTATTTGAAGTTGACGGACCTCCACGACCGACAAAGTTAAGTAGTAGTGTAATTGGAGGGGTTCCTTATTTGGATTTCGCTTTGTGAGATGCTCCGCGCATGAACCTTAACGACGTCGGGAGTGGAGAGATGTTATAGGATGGGAGGATGTTGATTTTGTTGATAAGTCATATAGTGTGAATGAAACACTATATACTATGAGACATGTGATGATGGTATTCAATCCTAGTTGATAGAAAATGTGTTTATAAGAGATTAGAAACAATCGGTTATAACCCTAATTAAAGGAGAGTTTAATTCGTGGTAATTCGGGAGATAAGATGAGATGGACCAGTAGGATATTAATGATTTGTTACTGAATAAATGTTGAGGAAAAACCTATTTGAACCTTGAGTAATGAGTGAGGCTCGGGGATGATTAAATTTAAAGAGATATAACGCTACGTATGGGAATTATCTTATGGTAGTGTGAGTACCTTATTGATATTGTATTATAGGTAGATGATAATGCCTGTTTGATTTGATTGAGAATTTATGTTTATGACATACCTAGCTTACTTGCTATCGGTGGGAGGTTTGCGCGTGAGGGCAGTCATATCCTGATGAATCCATGGGATCTTTGATTTGTCGCTCGAGAACATAGGTCTATGAAAGACTTATCGGGGAGTTGATAAGTCTGCTGACTATGGGTATGTAGGTATGTGCGTGACCCATGGATATGAGAACTATGTTCGCCTCCAATTTGTATGATGTTGTTTGTGGTTCGAGGAATCCTTACCGAACCTTTAGTTCCCTATTCGGCGACCTGCGATATTGGGACATGATAGCAGAGTAATGCATTGCATCGCAGCTGTGACCCTGGGTGCCGTATTATATATATATATATATATATATATATATATATATATATATATATATATATATATATATATATATATATATATATATATATATATATATAATGAATTAAATGTGTGGTTTGATTAATCTACTGTGTGATAATTTTAGATAACGGTGAATTCAGAAAAATAATTAAACTAAGTTAATGAATGTTTATTCTTATAGATTTGAAAAGATTAATTCATATTAATGAGAAATGATTCATGTTAATGGGAAACGTATATGAATGATTATACTACATATGGTATGGGACATACGGGGTTATGATATAGGATGGAATCATAATATAGAAACTAGTGAGGAGTAACCATTAACTAGGAGGTTAATAGGAAACGTTAAGTGTGCACTCTAGATGAGAGGTGAGAATAGCAAGTGAGAGTTGGATACTAACATGTACATAATATATGCTTTATTGCACTTGTTAAATACTTGCTATTTAAAAATCATTTTTACAATCGGGCTCTGACCCGTTATCTTACATATTTTCTTTTCTATTGTACTATTTATATCAGGTGTCCATCAGCAGGGACGCCAACCTTAGTTGATTTTGACGAGGTATGGAGGTATGGAGTATTGTTTAGACGCCTATCTTCATTTGATTCACAGTATTCTTATACTTAGGGCATGTCGTCCAAAGGAACTCAATTATCTCTTTTCTATCTAAGTCAAATACTCCTGTACTAGTGTCATTTTAATACATTTATTATGATTGGGATTACTGTATTGGATTATTATTTTGGAATGTTTATTCCAATTGCATTTAAATTCTTTTGAGTTATCGGTTCGGTTATTAGTGTTGTAGAATAATATGTGTAGTGTTACTCATAAACTAAAAATGGTTTTTGTTGAATTAAAATTTGGAAAGTTTTCAACACTAGCTTAATTGGGTATTGGGTGAGTTGTAAATATTTTCGACAGTGATGCTAAGAATGAGCCAATTGTATATTCTGTTTTAATTTGGTATGGGACTGGCCACCCGGTATTTAATTAGGCGGGGTGTTACAGATACCAAAGAACCTCAGATTCTTCACATGATGCCTAAATTGATTCATTTGAAGGTAAAATCTCAATCATACACTAGGATTGCATTCATATCATATATTGTATTATTTGCTTGTGTGTGTTAATTCCCTTTCAAATTAGTTTTTAATAATTTTTGGGAATTTTTAAATAATTTTTAAATGATTTTTTAGAAATTAAAAGTCGGGTTTTAAAACATTTGGGGTCATTATGCTAATATTGGTTTTATCTTTTCTTACCTGAATGTTTGGTTGGGTAGAATTCGAAAGCGCTTGAGACTTCAGGGTGTCTGTGTAATTATTTTAAAACATGTCTGAGCCTTACACCTGTTGTTATTACATCGGCCGGATTTGTGTTTGTTGATACACTCAGAACCTGTGCGAATTCTCAACCCTTGGATTTAGTTAATCGACGTTATGCATGCGTTTAATCCCAATCCCTGTGAAACCCCTTTAGACCAATCAGAGGACGTTTAAATCACCGCTTATGTTAAACCGTTGGATCTTCGTCAAACGCCCAAGACCAAATCTCAGCCATTGATTTGATCTGTTATTCTAGAACCTTCCTCGCTTAGTATAAAAGGAGGTTGAGCCTCAACGTTTCAAAAACTTTTGCCAGCTTGTCCAACTGAGAGAGAGAGAAGAGCGAGAGAGAAGATAGAGAAACTAGAGAGAAAATCCTAAATCGTTCAAACCCTAATCTCGTTTTTAAACCCTAAATTTCCTTTCCAAAATCAGTTTACACCAAACACCAAACCTAAGTGTTTGAGAGTTATTTTGGTAGTGGTTTGAAGGTTGTTCGTGGGTTGAATCCTCTGAGTTTGAGATCTTAAATCCAACTTAGACATCTTAGGTTTGATCTCTATTTCTTTTTCATAAAAACAGTAGATCTTACTCTTACATGTCATATTACACTTATTGCATTATCTTAGTTTCTCATCTTGAGAAATCGTATTTGTTGATTGTTTTTCTGTAAATGTTTTTTCACAACTCAAGAATCAAAAAATTCTTTTCTGTTTCTAGTTCTTATGAAACAAGACTTTTGATCTAGTTGGAATCGCAATTGGAGGTTTACAATTTCAAAAATATTTTCAAAACCCTCTGAAATTGTTTAAGACCTTGGCCGTCTTTAGAGCAAGGTAACCTTGGATTCTGGGTTAAATTTATAGGTCAAGAAAGTCTATAGTTTATAAAGAAGAGAGAAACAGAAAACCTTATCATTTAGATCTATTATGTAATTTGATAGGACTTGTTTATATAAATACGTGTGGGTATGTGCATGCATGTGTTAGAACACTGTCACTACAACACAAGAAGTGTTGCCTATAAGATCTTGAAACGTCAAGAGTCGACGTAAAGCTGGAACAAAGTGTGGAGAAGTTAGCAAGTTGAGAAAGCCACATCAACATCAAAACTGCAGAAAAATTAGAATCAAACCAGTGGGTACATATTCTAAACTTGTATAGGTCTGTTTTGTTTTCATGTGTGTTAAATAGTTTGTAACTTGTATATTTTGTTTTAGTGGATTTTTGGTTTGTGACTTAGAAGTCACCGTGGATGTTTCCTCAGTTGGGTGAGGTTTTACCACGTTAAAAACTCCTTGTACTTAATCTTTCTATATCTCCTCATTTCATTCTCGTGGGTGTGCTGATTTAACTGTTTTAGTTTTGTTTTTCAAAACTAGTTACATAATCTTGAACATATCTCGTACATTTTGTATTAAACACATCTTCTGATTAATCGGTTTTGATTTAAAGAAAAGAGTTTCTCCAAAAAAATAGTTCGGAGTTACTTAGACAGTTTAATCCTAAATTAAACGACTTAAGTAATGTCTTTTCAAAATTAATCGGATCAACGGATAACAACCACACCCATGTAGGAATGCTATTGAGAGGCTATTGAGAGGCAAGTATTTAAATGTCAAGTATTGAGAGGCAAGTATTTGGGTTTGAGAGGCAAGTATTTAAATGGCAAATTATGTTAAACATGTTATAATACCCATGTAGATTAGGGTTTGATTTCATGCTTTTGGAAGTTTTATATGAATTTGGGAGGATTTAATTCATAAACTAAAGTAAGAATGCATGTAGATATGTTCCTTAATGATGATAATACGAAATCAATGGGTTTGGGTTGATTAATAGGATATAAATCCAAGTTCTTGATTAATAAAGATGATGAACAAGAGAAAACTAGGGTTCTATGTTTATCAAAGGAGAATTTGATTCTTGGATTGAATCTTTGATGTTCTTGTGTAAACCTTTCATTGGAAATTATCCCCATGTGAAGATAAAATGATATTAGAATATATTTGATGATTAATATTGAATCTTAATGGGTTCTTGGTTGAAAAACATGAATCTTGAATGACTTAGGGTTTAATTAATGAACATAAGATGCCAATCTGCCAGAATTTTTAACGTAACTTTAAACGTATGCCATTTCAATTGTACTTAAAATTATAGGGATATCTTACATGCCTGGAACAGTCTATCTCTTATATTTATAATTATCTTGGAATCACGTAAATCGGAGTTCTGTAGAGGGAGTAATCGACGTTTTACTATAGGGTGTTTGATCTGCTAGCATAGTAATCTCCTATAATTTTTGACGTAACTTTAAACGTATGCCATTTCAATTGTTATTCGAATTAGAGTGAGAGACTTACATTACTGGAAAGGTCTATCTCTTATCTTTCTAATGAGCTTATAATCAGGTCAATTGGAGTTCTGTAGAGTGAGTAATCGACATTTTAGTACAACATGTTTAATCTGCTAGAAAATTTATGACTCGATTTGATTTGCTTGATTTTAGCAAATTCCCCTGTTTAAACCCGAAACTTGCGGATACACCATCGAGGGAATTTTTGGGACATCCTTAGAATATTATGAGGGATATATTGGATGTCCTTAGGCCTTGATAGGTTTGAGACTTAGTCATGTATGCGAGAGTTAAGGCTAAGGTTAGTTGGGCTTAATTGTTAAAACGAGATTTTTGACACTTCTAACGAGATCCCAGAAAATTGAAATAGTCTCCGCACGATTAGGATTTTTACGAAATTAACCCGAGAGAGGATAGTCGTAATGGGCCAATGTACCATGAGTGGTAGAGATAATTATACTACATATTTAACTAAAAGAATTGGGTTGGGTGAATACCTAAGGTTTATATTGGGTTGCGTGAATACCTAAGGTTTATTATGGGTTACGTGAATGCCTAACATTTATTATGGGTTGTGTGAATACCAAAAAAAATGATGATAGGTTGTGTGAATACCTAAGACTATTATAGGTTGTGTGTATACCTATGGATTGATTGATTATGTGTATGACATAGCGCGCGTGGGCAGTCTTATCCTAATGAGACTTCCGGGGGATTTTAGACTTGTACCATATAATATAGAACCTTGAAAATGTGCTATACGAGATATGACAGTTCGATGGCCAAATGGGAGCGTAGGTATGTGCATGACCGATCGGTCTAGGGACCATGTTTGCCTCCAATATGTGTGATTTGTATTTTGATTGTTCGTGGGAGATTATCCGAACCCTTTATCCCTATTCAGTGGGGGATGTACCGGGATACGATAGCAGAATATGCATTGCGCCAAGAGGTCTTAACCTAGGGGTGCAGGATTTGTATATATATATATATATATATATATATATATAATGATGATATTGGATATATATATATACTCGTGAATAATTCCACTGTGTGAAATTAGTAGATATGGGAATGATGCTAAGTAAAATAATCTTAGTGAGTAAAAGACTAATTATACGAATGGCGAACTTGTAATTTGGCTTACTGGTATAAATTATTTTGTTAACGTATTGTAGTGAGATGAGATAATGTGTATCTAAAGAACGATTAATCTACTAAAGAGTAAATAGTAGGGAGATTAGATAGTGTATGTTGACGTAAAAAATTAGATTATCTCTAATTATTTAATCACAGATAAAAATAAATAAGACAAGAGATTTTTAAAGTGGTTCAGCCTTGAAAGAAGGGCCTACGTCCACTATTTTGTTATTGCTGACTGTTTGGGAATTCTCGATAACAAATTTTACCAAGAAATTCCCAGTCCTCCTACAATGAGGATGATATAATGTATTTATAGCCCTCAGGGTGTAAATGTGAAAGGGTAATACATAGCTGTCCAATAGGCGTATACATCTGTATGATAATAATGAGCATTTAATGCGCAGTCGATTTATTGATTATCCGGACATTAATGCTCTGTACGAGATGCATCTCGGACCGCCTAAGCTGCTCGGACCGCCTAAGTAGCTTGGTATTCATGAGTTGCTCGGTACAGTAAAGTTCCTCGGAGAGCACCTGTTGCTCGGAGTGTCTGAGTTGGTCGGGGAGGTTGAGTTCCTCGAAGTCAAGGTGTTGCTCAGAAATGTTTATAAGTGCCATGTAGATTGACACGTGTCTCCACTTAACTGATCCACGCCAGCAGACTAAATTTGGTATCAACAGAAGCCCCCAATGTTTCACAGTTCGAGGTTTAGGAGTGTGGAACATTCTTCTCGAAATATGGCGGGATTAAATAGTCATCCTGAATTTTAGGAGTGTTTTCCTTGTATTTAATTTTCCTTTCGAATTCATAGAATCAGACTTTTTGAATTTTTCCCACTGCTTTGGTCTCCGTACCTTTTTTGTCCTTTTAGCCGCCGGTAGCACAAACGTCTTTCTTTGTAATCATTATTTTTACCCTTTCCCAAGGTAAGGTATTTAAGCGTTGTAGAAAATCCTATCATCCCTTACTTTTTCAAATCTGTATCTTTGATCTCTCCATTTCTTCTCCATCTTGTGCGTTCATTCCTTCCATCGTTCGTTATCAACTTATCTACCCTTCTTCTGTAAGATCTTCTTCCTTCTCTTTTATTTTATTTATTCATCATGGTTTACCTTATTGAGTCTCTTGATAAATTTCGTTCTGATTTTTCTATTCCTTCCTGGGTCATTTTGGAAGAACTTTCTGGTCCTTCTGATTATTTTCGTTTGGCTGAGGGACATTGGTTCCCCAGTCTCTTTGTAGCTGAATGTGGCTTTTCTTTTCCTCCAAATCCCTGTCAATATTTTGACGTGGTACCTGTAAAAATAGCCCCCAATATATGGAGAATAGTTAATGGAGTCCATAGGTTAAATCAGATTCATGGAACCCGTTTAGGAATTCCAGAGATTATGTTTTGCTATAGATGGGCTATCAGTGATAGTACTTTTTATTTGAAAACTAGGTTTTTAAATAGGTCTTTAGTTATCAATCTCCCAGATGCCAACAGGGATTACTTCGAGCATGAGATTGTTATGAAAAATTGGCAACATGCTCCATTAACTGACGTATATCAGGGTCCTAGATGCCCTCCCTATGGCAATGGGATAGGTTGTTTTTATTTTATTTAGTTTTTGAAATCATGTTTTCTTTATATTTGATAAAATGCGTCACTGATATTTTGATTTTTATTTATTTGCACTTGACAGCAAAAGAAGGTCTCCAAAGGAGACAAAAGTTAATTTAAAGCATCTGAAACTTATCTGGGGTTTGCATCAAACTGTTGCTGACGAACATATCAGATCAGCCTCGTACTTGTTGCAATACAAGAGTTACACTTCGTCTTTCACTGCTCGTCCAGTGATAAGTAACATAGAACCAGCACCAGTTTCTGAAGGTTCTTCTCCTGAATCGCATATTCCTCTCAGTGACAGAATGAAGAGAAGAAGAGCTCTTGCCCTCTTCGATAAGTCTGCCTCTACTGCTGTAGAGGCAAAGAAAAGTAAGCAGGATGTCCCAGAAGAAGGGACAAGACAAATTGATGCACCTCCTCCAGCTGCTACTAAGAAGGTTGCCGAGAAGCCCCCTGTGGCTCCAAGCAAGATTACAGTTGTTTCCCCTCCAAGCGAGGTTATAGTTATATCACCGACCAAGACGTCATCCTTAGTCGAGAATGTTCCTTCTCCCACGAGGAAGTTGAAGAAAAACACCTCGGATAATTTGGCTGAATCCATCTCTCAGCCTCTAACTACTGGAAGTGGTGTTCCCACTTTTGTTGCTCCGAGCTCTGCCATGAGCTCGATGAAGTCTTGGATTATCCTCGAGATCCAAGTTGTTGAAGAAAATCTTTCTCGGGAGAGGATTACTACATTGGCAGCTCAACATATTGCCTCTGTAAGTATTACTATTTTAAACTTTCATTTTTCAATGTTATGTCCTTGCACTGACTTACAATTATTTTCTTTTTCCAGTTGGTAACTTGCTTCAACACCATTCTGAAAAAGGATGAAGCTATTAAAGCTTCGAGCTCCTCGTCAAGTGTGGAGGAGGCTCTTGTAGGTCTGTCACAGTCCTTAAAAGATTCTCGTTAGAAGTATGACGAAGACAAAGCTACTTGGGGGAAGCAACTAAAAACCACCGAGCAAGAGAGAGATAAAGCTGTTGAAGTCTCCAAGGGTTTGGTGGAGAAGATAAAAGACTTGGAAAGTAAGAATAAAGAGCTCGAGGGGAAGCTCCAAAATGCTGAAGAGCTTGAGACCAAATTCAAAGCTGCTGAAGAGGAGTTAGGCAAACTCCGTGAAGCGGATCGCCAGAGGGAAGAGGAAGAAAGGAAATTAAAAGCTGCCGAGGAACTCATGACTGAGAGGGTTTCCTCGGAGAAGGCGAAGAGGAAACTTTCTGTTAAGAAGTCCTTCAGTACTGGCTAGGACAAGGGTTGGAATAAGGGTTTGACTGTCATATTCTCACAAATGGAGTATGGCAGCCTTAAATATTTCAGGGATGGTTGGGTGGCTGCTCTGAGAGAGATAAATGCCGATGAGAATTCAGACCTATTTCAACGACACATTCCTGGCCCCCCTCCTTCTCCTAGGGAAGAAGAAAAAGACGAAGCTGCTTCCGAGGAATCCTCTATGGTGATCGAAGATCAGATTTCTCATCCCCCGATTATCCAGACCTCCTGCGAGTAACTTCAACCAACCAACATTTCAACCGAGCAATTTCCAACACCCTCCGAGCAACCTTCTATGCCATCCGAGCAACCTACCTCTTCGTCCCAGCCTCCCGAGAAAGTTTTAAGAGACAAGGAGAAGGTGTAGAGTTGTTCGGACTTTTTCTCTTTGCTTTTTTGTTAAATGTAACTCTGGGCTATGTACTTCTTTTATGATGTAATAAAATTTGAAGTTTTTGGTTGTGTAACTTAACTCCCTTTTTCTTGCTCTGCTTTTATTCTTATTTCTATGTCTGCATTTTATTGATTATTTCTATCTCTTTTCTTTACTAGTTTATGGCTAGAATGGAACTCTTGTCAGCCCATGATAAAGAACTGATGAAAAAATGTAACGACTACTTTAAGGCTGGCCATGCTGACTTGAATGAATCTCAAATCGTCGATATCCTCGGTTCAGATGCTTCAGAGCGAGCAGTTGAAGCTTACCAGTATTTGAAATGCCTGCTCGACCGTGTAGTTGCTAATAATGTGGCATACTATGAGATGATTGAAGATCTCCAGGGTACCCTCGAGGAACTTCAACAACAGTACAAGGAGTCTACTATCCTTCTGCATCAGGGATATGAGAAAAAATATCAGCAACTAAGTGCTGATCAGGGATATGATAAGTTATTTTCTGCTTACGATATAAGGGAAAGGACTTTAAAGACCGAGGTTGAAGAGCATAGGCAGATCGCCAAATTGTTAGAGCAAGAAAACAATAATTTGAGAGGAGAGATATATCAGTTGAAATCTGCAGCCTCTACCTCGGGATCCTTGGTTCCTATGAACGATGAAGGTTTTTCTTTCTTGGAGGTCGAAAATGCCAATCTGAGAGACGAATTGGAAACCTTGAAGAGAACTGGTCCTCCTACCTCTGTTCGCGGATGAGCAAGAGCTTCTCGGGGAAGAGCAAGGGCTGCCCGGGTTACTGTTGAAGAACAAAGAACTCAATCAGCTTTGGAGAATCAGGCCTTCCAGTTAATGGCGAAGAATCAAGCTTTAGCTGAGATGTCCAAGAAGATTCTGAATCTGGACGAGCAGCTCTATGCACAAAAGTCTGCCTTGGAGAGTAAAGAACTTTTAACGAAGAACCTCCACGAGCAACTAGAGAGGTTAACCTATCAATTCCACAAGTAGCCCAGAGAGTTCTAGATGGCTGGTTATAATGAAGACCTCTACCATCTAGATGACTGGATCCAAAATGCAAATAATGAGGGTTACAAGCAAGGATGGCTGAATGCCTTGGGTGTGCTGCAGTTGGAACAGGGTCACTATTTATGGTATTACTATGACCCTGGGTTGCTCGAGTTACCGGTGCCACCTTTCAAACTGGATATGAGATGGATTCCTGCTCGGGCCATTCCTCAATGTCTGATTTTAAAGTATCTCGATGACTACAGTCTTCATTCCAATTTTGAGATATCTCGCCATAAACACCTACTTGATCGTCCCTCAGTAATGAATATCAGGATGCTCAAAGATCTAAATTTCATCAATTCCCCCTATGCCTTAGACGATCCTCCCGCTGGTGAAGAATCTGTTTCAAAGGCAGAGGGGAAGAAACCAATAGAATAGGATTCTTGATGTAACAATTTTTTATGTATTTCATTCTCAATGTATTTTATTTTGGATTTAATGAAAAACTTCTAGTTTTCTTTGCAATCTTAATTGTCATTGTCTTTGGAAATATTTTGTAAGAAATTTCTAATGAATGTGCATGTATATCTGTTGAAAAGATAAAGGTATTTTGTGCTATTTTAAATTGTCGACCAACTAGAGTTGGTGAAAATTTATTGTTGACTATCTGAATTGATGATAATTATCTGACGACCAAGCAGAGTTGGTGATATTTTATTTCTCGACCAACTATGGTGGTAGTTTAAAATGTCATAAGTATCAAGAAATTTATCACTTTTTAATTTTAAGCCCTGAAATGACTTTCATTTGTTTAACCAACTGTTTTCGACCAACCGGAGTTGGTGGTTTTTGTTCCCGACCAACCTTAGTTGGTAGATTTTTATTCCCGGCCAACCTTAGCTGGTGGATTTTTATTCCCGACCAACCTTAGCTGGTGGATTTTCTTCCCAACCAACCGTAGTTGGTATTTCTGGAAATTTTTTTATTCCCGACCAACTATAGTTGGTGGATTTTCTTCCCAACCAACCGTAGTTGGTATTTTTGGGAAATTTTTTATTCCCGACCAACTATAGTTGGTGGATTTTCTTATTCCCGACCAACCTTAGCTGGTGGATTTTCTTCCCAACCAACCGTAGTTGGTGTTTTTGGGAAAATTTTCTTCCCGACCAGCCTTAGCTGGTGGATTTTCTTCCCAACCAACCGTAGTTGGTGTTTCTGGGAAATTTTTATTCCCGACCAGCCTTAGCTGGTGGATTTTCTTCCCAACCAATCGTAGTTGGTGTTTCTGGGCTTGATGTGTAGTGTGTAACACTAATACTCCAAAAAAATTTCAACAAAAGGAGAGAATTGGGCGAAATATCCAAAACTTTATTCATATCAAAGAAAACTTCATTACATAGAGATTAAATTACTGATAATATTTGCGCAGATTCTCTGCGTTCCATGCATTCTTAAACTCATCTCCTTCTAAGGTTTCGATTCTATACGTCCCTGGTCGAACAACCTCTGTTACTCTGTAGGGCCCATGCCAGTTAGCTTCCAATTTGTTGTGCTTTTGAATTACTTTCTTTAGCACATAGTCTCCTTCTTTCAGGTCACATTTCTTTACTCTCTTATTGTAGAACAGAGTTCTCCGTTGCTGGTATGCAGCATTTCTGATTGCTGCTTCTTCTCTAACTTCCTCGAGCATATCCAAATCTAATCTTCTTATCAAGTCACTGATAGGAGAGTTGAAATTCAGCACTCTGTGTGTGGGGAGACCTAGCTCGGCAAGTATAACAGCTTCACTTCCAAATGCTAGCATATATGGAGATTCTCATGTGGCTGCTCGTGGAGTAGTACGATAAGCCCATAGTACAGAATGCAGCTCGTTGATCCAATTTGCCTTTGCATCATTTAATCTTTTCTTCAAGCCATTCAGCAGCGTTTTGTTTGTCACTTCAGTTTGTCCATTGCTTTGAGGGTGGCCTGGTGCAGAGTGGGTTTTCAATATGTTCGACTGATGATAATACGCTACAAACTCCTCGTTGTCGAATTGGGTTCCATGGTCTGTGATGAATGCATGAGGAAGACCATATCTACAAATGATGTTCTTTCATATAAATTGATACACTTTGTCATATGTCATATCGATAAGGGGCTCGGCTTCCACCCACTTAGTAAAGTAATCCACTACAACGACGAGATATTTAAACCTTCCTCTGGTCGTTGGAAGTGGCCCGACCAAGTCAATTCCCCACATGGCAAATGGCCAAGGGGAAGTAATGGGTGTCAACAATGCTTGGGGAGTTCTTCGGATAGTGGAGAAGCGTTGACATTTGTCACATTTTTGGTATAGGTTATGCAATCAGCCCTCATTATCGGCCAATAGTATCCATGCGTCATTCTCCTTTGCAGAAGTGTCTGACCTGCTACATAGGCTCCACAAGACCCTTCATGGACTTCTTCGATCAAGTCTTTTACCTCGGTGGGATGTACACATCTCTGCAAGCCAGCTATAATTCCTCGTCTATATAGAACACCATTGGTCAACACATAACGAGCAGCTTTAAACTTCAGTTTCTTGGCTGCGAGTTTGTCAGTTGGTAATTTCCCTTCCTCAATATATGCCCTGATGGGAACCATCCAAGATGGCTTTAAATCAAGGGTAATAAAGTTCATCATCAGATCTTCATCTATGCTCCGACTAGCTAAGACTTCTATTGGGATTGTTCTTTGTAGCTCGGTGTGTGTGGCTGAAGCTAACCGAGCTAAGACACCTGCTCTTGCATTCTCCAATCTTGGTATTTTAATTATCTGTACTGCAATCAAGCTTGATAAAACTTCCATTGCTTTTTCATGATACCTGATCATTAATTCTTCTTTGGCTGCATATACTCCCAGCATTTGATTTATAATCAACTGCGAGTCACTGAATACAATAACTTGCTCTGCCCCCATGGTTTTTACCAAATTAAGACCTGCAATCATAGCTTCATATTCAGCCTCATTATTAGAAGCCTTGAATTGGAAGCACAGAGCATACTCCACATCGACCTCATCCGGGCTGTTCAAAATAATCCCTGCCCCAAAGCCTGTAGTGCAAGATGAGCCATCCACATATAGATTCCATATAGGTACCTCGTCTTCAAATTTTTTATCGGACAGAGTTCCTCGGTGGAATATTTGTTGCTTCCTTTTATCCTCCTCTAGCACTTCCTACTGCCCGTCGACCATCTACTCTTGCTCGCTGACCGCCTTAAGTTGATCGGGGGTTAAATTTGATGATCTTGTAACATCCACAGGTTGGTCGGTGTGCAGATTTTGCTCCTTGGAGGTATCAGGATAGGTGAACTCTGCTATAAAATCTGCTACTGCTTGCCCTTTTAACGACGATCTAGGCTCATAAACTATGTCATATTCACCAAGTTCTACTGCCCAGTACATCAATCTCCCTGATTTTTCTGGTTTATGAAGAGCTTGCCTCAATGGCATATCAGTATACACAACTATGGTATGAGCTTGGAAGTACGACCTCATTCTCCTACTCGCCTCGATCATTGCTAGTGCCGACTTTTCCAGTCTTGGATATCTGATCTCTGCTCCTCGAAAGGCTTTGCTAGTGTAATAGATTGGTTTTTGTACTCCATCCTCCGTTCTTATCAATGCCGAGCTAACTGCATTCTCTGACACTGCCAAATACAAGTACAATCTTTCCCCCATCACTGGCCTGGATAACAGTGGAGGTGCTCCCAGATATTTCTTTAACTCCTGAAAAGCCTTCTCGCATTCGTCATTCCATTCAAAAGTTTTTCGGAGTGTTTTGAAGAATGGGAGGCATCTATCTGTTGCTCGTGATACAAATCTATTAAGTGCTGCAACTCGCCTAGTGAGACTTTGTACTTCCTTCTTCGTCGTTGGAGATCATAGTCCCAATAGATCCTTGATCTTATCTGGGTTTGCTTCGATTCTTTGTTGGTTGACAATATACCCAAGGAACATGCCATCTCGTACTCCGAATATGCACTTGGTGGGATTCAGCTTCATTTGATATTTATCTAGTTGATCAAAGGTCTGGCCTAAGTCAATTAGATGGTCAGCAGCTCTCTTGCTCTTCGTCAGCATATCATCAACATAAACTTCCATATTGCAACTGATTTATTCTAAAAATACCTTGTTCATCAGCCGTTGATATGTTGCACCTGCATTTTTCAAAACAAAAGGCATAATATTATAACAATAAGTTCCCCTAAGGGTAATGAAAGAGGTACTCTCCCTGTCTTCAGGTTTCATTTTAATCTGGTTGTAACCAGAATAAGCATCCATGAAGCTCAACAACTCGTGTCCCGAGGTAGCATCCACTAATTGATCAATTTGGGGCAAAGAAAAATGATCCTTTGGGCATGCTTTGTTAAGGTCGGTAAAGTCTACACACATCCTCCACTTGTTGTTTTTCTTCTTCACCATTACTACATTTTCCAATCAGTCTGGATATTTGACATCGTCAATAAAGCAAGCTTTCTGGAGCTTCTCAACCTCCTCTTGTATGGCTTGGTTCTTCTCGGGGCTGAACACTCTTCTTCTCTGCTTCACTGGCTTGATCTCCTTATTCACATTGAGCTCGTGACATAAGAAATTTGGGTCTATTCCTGGCATATCCTCATGACTCCAAGCAAAAGTTTATTTTCTGCTTTTTAGGAAAACTATCAATTCCTATTTTAGTGAGGCATCTAACGACGAACCTCTTTGAGTTGTTCATTCCGGGTGCTCGTCGTCCAAAATGATATTTTCAGTAGCTTCCACCACCTGACCTTTCACGAGCTGCGACTCGTCTCTAGGATCCAATGTTTCAATCTCTGCACCTTCATCCACTTGGTAGGTAGTAGTCTTTTTCCTAGATTCCTCCAGTTCTTCTTGCTCGGTAGATGAGTAGTAACATTCTCGAGCTACTTTTTGGTCACCCTTCACAACTCCCACTCTAAAGTTGGTTGGAAATTTCAGGCATTGATGTACAGTAGATGGTACTGCTTCGAACTTCTTCAATCCTACCCTTCCCATGATGATATTGTAAGCTGACTGGACATTTTTATCCATCACAAAGAAACGTACTCTTTCTGTTCGACAATCAGGCCATGTACCGATGAACATGTCCAACTTGATCATCCCAAGTGGAAAGACTTTCTCGCCAGCAAACCCGAGGAGGGGCCTGTGATAAGGTTCCAACTGAGACAACTTTAGATTTAAACTATCGAAGCATGAGTAGAACATGATATCCACCGAGCTACTATTATCCACCAGTACTCTTGAGATTATTACTTCCTTCATCCTCATTTTGATCACCAGTGGATCATCATGAGGATATAGTACACCTGCGAGGTCGTTCTTGGAGAAACTGATGACCAGTTTTTCTTTGTTCACCTTCCTCGGGCGATCATCTTCAGCTAGATTTATTCGATGAATGTATGAACAAGCTTGAACCTCATTGAGGTAAGCTTTCCTTTTCGCAGTAAGGTCCCCACCTCCTGCATCTCCACCTGTAATAACATTACAATCAAATGATCCAAAACGAATTAAAAATACCTCATGCTCTGGCTGTCTTGGTCTCTTGGGGAGATCGGGATCGTCTTCTGGATCATCTTCATGATCTCTTTTCTTGTTTTCTTCTGCTCGATGAGGAGATCTAGACCTCTGTCTTGCTTGGTCGTTGCTTTTTCTTTCATTTCTTCGATCAACATACTTGGCCAGCTTTCCTCGTCTGATGAGTGCTTCGATTTCATTCTGGAGAGCTATGCAATTTTTGGTCGTGTGACCATGGTCTTTATGGAACTCGCAATATTTGGCCTTATTCCTCTTGTCAGGATCTGTCTTCATTTTCCCAGGCCAGTTTAGTTCCTCGCTGTTCTTGATCTCTTCCAGGACATGGTTTATGTCTACTTTCAAAGGAGTATAATTTTCAAATTTCTTCAATATTTCCCATGATGGCTTTGCTTTTGACTGCTTGTCACCACCATTGTTCTTATGTTCTTTCTTTTTAGCCTTATCAACCTCCACCTTGGTCTCTTTGGTGTCCATGTTCTTCTTCGCAGCCATAGCCTCCTCGGCATTCATGATCTTGTACGCTTTTTCCATTAGTTCTGACATGGTTCTGGGTGGATCTTTGGAAGTATAGTATAATTTATTGGGCAACAGTCCACTCATCAAAGCAGTAATTGCTGTCTTTTCCTCGTAATCAATAACTTCGAGCTTTTCGTTATTGAAACGAGTTATGTAATCCCTAGTGCTCTCACACATTTTTTGTCTAACACTTAAACAAATGTGCCACTCGTTTAACTGGTTTTGCTCCAAAACAGAAATTTCCAATGAAGAGCTCGGCCAGTTAAAAGAAAGTTGAAATCTTCCCCCGAGGAAGATTATTCTACCATATTTGTGCAGATTCGATAAGAGTTCCCGAAAATGCCCTGCATCTCATCTCGTCTGGCACGGTATAGATGTCGGCAGCAGCTTGGTATTGTTCTATATAAAAGACAGGGTCAGTTTTTCCATCATATTTAGGGGTCACAATAGGTGCTTTGAACTTCGATGGTGTGGGAAAATCCACAATTGCCTGTATAAAAGGCGTCCCTTGGAAAAAAGTTCTTTATAGAGGATTCTTTGCCTTATCCATTTCCCCTAGTCTATCCTCCAACATTTGAATAGAGCCTTTCCATGCATCCTTTCCCTCCTCGGGCCTATTGGTTCGAGCAATTGATCGTGTTGAAGTCGCTTCCTGGGATCTATCATGTCGAGCAACTGGTTGTGATTGGGCAGAACCCTCTCTTAGATCAGATGGTCATCGAAAGTTTCTCGACACAGCCTTAAGAGGACTTTTATTCTTCCTAGGGCCCAATCGATCAAAATGAGAGACCCTACTTAATCTCTCCAATGCACTAGTCCTTTCTGGAGAGAGAGTGATGTGTTGTTCATTATCCGTGGCTCGTACTGACGAAGTTCGACCCGATTGATAAGAAAAATCATCGGATCTCTCAGTGCGATATAAATCGCTCTGCCTAATACGCGAAGAAACTAAACGGGTATTTCTTTGAACACTTCGTTGTCCTGAATGGGTCGACGCTCCACCCTGGATAGTTTACATGAGTTGTCGCATAGTCTCTTGCATGGCCGTCTGGCCTTGAGCCAAATTGGCCATAATTCCAGCCAGATCTTGGACATTTGGAGGAGTGGATGTATTCGGGGGGTTTCCAGCATTTCGATTACTGGATTCAGGATTATCAGCCATTGGTGATAAATTGTTTTGGTGAAAATCGATAATTACAGTCGATTTCCCACAGACGGCGCCAATCTGTTGATGTAAAAAATTAGATTATCTCTAATTATCTAATCACAGATAAAAAATAAATAAGACAAGAGATTTTTAAAGTGGTTCAGCCTTAAAAGAAGGGCCTACGTCCACTATTTTGTTATTGCTGACTGTTTGGGAATTCTCGATAACAGATTTTACCAAGAAATTCCCAGTCCTCCTACAATGAGGATGATACAATGTATTTATAGCCCACAGGCTGTAAATGTGAGAGGGTAATACATAGCTGTCCAATAGGCGTATACATCTGTATGATAATAATGAGCATTTAATGCGCAGTTGATTTGTTGATTATCCGGACATTAATGCTCTGTACGAGATGCAGCTCGGACCGCCTAAGCTGCTCGGACCGCCTAAGTAGCTCGGTATTCATGAGTTGCTCGGTACAGTAAAGTTTCTCGGAGAGCACCTGTTGCTCGGAGTGTCTGAGTTGGTCGGGGAGGTTGAGTTCCTCGAAGTCAAGGTGTTATTCGGAAACGTTTGTAATGCCATGTAGATTGACACGTGTCTCCACTTAACTGATCCACGTCAGCAGACTAAATTTGGTATCAACAGTGTACATCTAATAAATGACGAATCTACTAATGTGTAAACAGTAGGAAGATAAATAATGAATATCTAAGATAAAGTTTAAGTAGATAAACTTAATGGAAAGGCTAAATAATAACATATATGAAATGTTAACGTTGGGTAGATAATAACATAAGAGATATGTTATTTATTAATTAATTCAATAGAGTATTGTATGGGTGGTACGAGTAAGTTAAGGGGGAAACTTAACTAAGGACTTAATGGTAATTAAGGGTATTTGGTAGCGTACTGTATGGACGGTATGGGTGAGCTAGATTAATTTGGAGTTTATTAGACACTTGAGACCTAGTTAGTTTGGGTAGAATGACTAGCTGGGATTGAGTAGAAAACGTTATGTGCACACTATAGAGGAAAGGTGGGGAACTCAAGAGAGTGTTCGCAACCTAACATGTGTATCTAATAACTGTTCATTTAAATTGCAATTTAAATGCTTTCTAAATATTTTTAAATGATTTCTATTTGGGCTTTGAGCCATACTTGCAAAACTTTTTTCAAAACCTTTTAGGTGTCCAGCCACATGGACGCCAAGTAGGATGATCCATTCCAGGGATGCGTAGCTGCAGTACTTGTGGATGCTTGCAGGATTTGAACTTAGACGCTTCAGTTACTTCATTCCTAGTATAGGGTGGTGCAATTTGGTATTTCATTTGGGCATGTCGCCCTCAGTTATTTTCTGTTATATTAGTTAGACTTTGTACTTACAGAGTTTTATTCACATTGGATTTTATATTGATTTTTAGCCGATGGTTTATTCAGTATCATTTTTATATCAATCATTTATCTTGTGGATGGATTTATATTACTATTGCATGGAATGTTGATTATCGTAATAATGTTACGCATGTTGTTGTTATTGTTTAAATAAAAGATAAAATTTGACACCTACTTTTTGAATACTAGGTGGTTAGTAAAAACTTTAAAATGTTTTCGACAGTGATGCTAAGAATGAACCAAATGGGAATCCTGTTTCAATTTAATAAAGGCCTGATCACCTGGTATTTAATTAGGCGGGTTGTCATAGCCTCAGGATGGGAAATCCTTTCTTCTTTAGTAGTAGATTCTCAACTCCACAAATCAGCAATTGGGAACACTCTACAAGGGTTGGATGTAGTGTATGGAACCAGGGTTTAACAAACTCAATAAATCATTCTAGGTGTGTATGATTTGAATTTTTTTTCTATGAAACAAAAAGTGGAAAACTTTTGGAACAAGTATGGAAATTTATTTTTGCCAACGGTTCTTGAAAAATATGACCACAAAAGTCCATTTTATAGAAAAACACAATTTTCGAGGCGACAAACTCGTTCAAATAGAAATGGCACTCCGTTTGAACAAAAATAACAGTTTTGTTCTAATGAAGTTGACTTTTGTTCGAACGGAGGGCTTAGTTCATTCGAACCATCTTCCAACGAACTTCCAATTCCAACGGGTGCTGTCAAATAGATAGACCCCATTTGAAGCTCATAAGAAGTTCGTTCTAACAAATTAAATAACTTAGTTCCATTGAAAATAGAGCTTCGTTTGAACCAACTACAATCTTCGTTTTAACGAGATAAGAAGCCTCGTTCTAACGAGGTGTGCATTTCGTTCTAACAAACTCAAAAACAAAACTATTTCTTTTTAAAAATCCTTTTATAAAAAATGCCTTGAGTAAAAAAAATCCCAGAATAAATTTGAATAAGTTTAAATCAAAGACCTAAATACCATATACATACGAATAGTGTTGTGACGATTCCACCGCCTTCGATCTTCTAAATGTTGCTTGGTCACAAATTGTCTTCAAGTGTTTTTTTTGGTTTGTACCGGGTTAAGTCAAAATATTTAAATTATGAGCAATTATAAAATCTCGCTCTTACAATATTTCATCAAATTATCTTAGTTTTTGGTTACGAGATTCAGTTATCATTTATATTATTCTATTAGTTATTATTTTTGGTATTTATTTATTTTTTCAGACTTAGAATGGTATAGTTGTTGGATAGCCCTTATTGATTGTCGTAGAGTGATCACATTATGTATGGAAAATGGGGTGTCACATTTGGTTCGAGTTTATGTGTAAAAAGAAAAACGTTCATGATTATACATAACTTGGCAAAAAAATTATTATAAAAAATAATTTACAAGAAATAGAATTTTATTATTATATTTAAGTTGTATTATTCAAATTATTTTAAGAAACTAAGTTCAACAAAATATAAAAGTTTACTGAACAGGCCAGGTTCGAGTTGGATTCGAGTCCATACATATCATTTTAGGACGGGTTAAGATTTTGAAAATAAAACCTATTTTGGGTTTGGGGTAAATATTATTCTAAAAGGGTCGGGCCTAGTCCGACTTTAAACAAGATCTCATGTAAACATTTCGTGTTTCCATTCCTATATTTTTATACAACAATTGGAATTAGTAGTTAGTCATATTATGCACTCGATTACCGATGATGTGGAGGATAAACAAGTCCAAAAGTTCACCAAAGCAAGTCACCGAGTTGGCATAAATCCTATCGAACCACGTCCTCGTCAAATGCTTAAGAGTGGCGGCGAAGGATCAACGCCTTATCTGATCGAGACTCCTTATAAAGTTCATGTATGCCTCGTAATTGTATATGCAACCTTTTAGATAAGAAATATTATCAAAGGCATATATCTGAAGACTGGAGTCATATGGAAACCAAGGATATCTATATTAAATAAGGATGATTTTATGGCATATCTCCATTGATTTTGGGTTCTAAAGGGTTCATTCACTATACCATCGAGGCATAAATTATGGATGACACAATCGCTGATGTTTGTGATGTTGGTGG
Organism: Sambucus nigra; assembly: GCA_949130495.1. Classification (NCBI taxonomy): domain Eukaryota; kingdom Viridiplantae; phylum Streptophyta; class Magnoliopsida; order Dipsacales; family Adoxaceae; genus Sambucus; species Sambucus nigra. The sequence goes on along the minus strand of OX422216.1, from coordinate 90,223,146 downwards.
TATGTTTTCTTTCACGTGGTTTGGTGGAGGGATAGGATTGTCCTAGTCCACCTACTCATCCACCATATTCTAGTCGACAATGTGGATTGGGAATGAATGAGCTTATTTCAATTGTGAGAGGATTCGAGTGCGTAAGGACAAATTTCCAATATAGTCAATTTGTATGTATATTAACTAAATTCCAATTGGACAAAATCGTTTGATTCATAAGTTAGGACTTGAGTTTGTTTATCCTTCAAGACTATGATATGAGTGATTGAAGACCGTAACGGCCAAATAAAGTGTTTTTATCATCGTGTCAGGTCTCTTATTGGGTCTTGTCTTCAAATTTCATAGATCTCATGGGGTATTGTCTTATTTTTTATCCTTGGATATTTATTTGGTTGTTTATTTTAAAAAGTTTGAGGCTATTTTTCGTAAAAATAATTTTAAAGAAAAATTTAATTTTTATGAAAAGTCGTTTGAAAGAGAATTTCACCATGTTTCAACGAGTTTAGGAAAGTCGTTAAAACAACCTTCAAACGAGGATCAAACGAAATTTTCCTATCTTGCAGAAAAATATCGTCCGGAGTTTATTTAATGTTTGTTTAAATGAAATTCACTATGTCGTTTGAACGAGATCTAATTTCATTCAAATGAGATTGTGTACTTTGTTCGAACGACCCTATTGATTTCAGTAGAACAAGTTGCCTCATTTTTTGTTACCACCTCAAAATTTGTGTTTTTTTATAGATAGGAGTGCTGACAACTTAATTTCAGAAGAGGTTCTACGAAAAATGTTTTCTAAAGATAAATATAAGAGCCTATAAACCCTAGTTTACCCAATAGTTTTGAGATCCAAGTTTCAATCAAATATTCTTTTTTGAGATCTCCTCTTTGTCACCAAAGTTTGTTTACTCATTATCATCTTTGTTGAGTATCGTTTCATGCATTGGATTTCCTGTTTGTTGCTGTTTAACATAGTGGACTTCGCATTAGTGTGGCGGTTTGAACGCTGGACTTCTTGTTTGATCCATTGACAGTTTATTGAGCCAGGATCGGTGGATACCAAGTCGGTGAGGAGGACACATTATTAAAATGCGTAGCTTTAAAGAAGGTATAAGGAACTAAGACGCATCTGTGACACCCCGCCTAATTAATCCCGGGTGATCAGTCCTAAATCAAGTTAGAACAGGTTTCTCATTTGGTCCATTCTTAGCATCACTGACGTTTTATTAAATTACTAACCACCTAAGTGAGAAAAATAGACTGGTGCCAATTTTTATCTTTCATTAATTAAACAAAAACCCATGCGGAAAAATAAAACAATACAACAATCACAGATAACTGAAATAATCATCCACAAATAGAAATAATTAACCGAATAAACCATCGGTCCAAAATAAATTCCGTAAAGACAAGAATGAACTCCCAACAAGTCTAATACAAATAAGTGGAATGTGAGCGACATGCTCGAATAACTAATAATGAATTTCTACATTAAGAATGAAAAATGAGGCGTCTATCAAAACCCCGCAACATCCACATATGCTGCAGCAACGAATCCCTAGAATTGAGTCAAGGCTGGCGTCCCTGTGGTTGGACACCTAAAAGGGTTTTTAAAAGTTTTTATAGCAAGGGTTAGTACCCAAAACATTTGAAAAAAACATTTAACAAATGATTAACTTGCAGTAATAATAAATATGCATGCTCTTCATATTTTAGTTAGTGTCGCACTCTCTTGAGAACTTCCTTGCCCCTCCTCTAATGTGCACCACTAACGCTTTAATTATCACCTAGTTATCTATCTCATGACTAGATAATTATTAAAGTCTCCTTGTACCCCCCCTACTCTAATTTGAGTATAATATGATTATGATTTTTAAGTTATTAGTAACATCAACTTAATTAATCATTTCCCTATATGATTCATATAACTTCTCCACTCGTTATACATATACAACAACTCATGCTTGTATTTATTTAGCCCGTATATAATAATCACCTAATTATATACTTAGAAATATTGCAGCATTCACACACATACTGAAATACATAAAACACTAACATCCACCTGAGTAAAAATACTCACCGGACATAATTTCTCTAAAGTGCTAGTACACTAGGTATATTCACATACCCTAGTTATCCAAGTTAGAATTGCTCACTAACTTGGTTTGGTATACGATTGGAGGCGTCATATTCCTTCCCGGAAAGTGAGATGCCCCTCACCCCCTGTAACGGACGCTATGACCTGGGAATCTACTCGCCCTACTCCTCAAGCTAGGGGATTCATCCACTGCGCGTAACCTCCCCCTATAGCACTAGAGTATAATAATATCTAACCACTGATATTAAGGCATACACTATATATATATACTATCACACACCGTATATATATATATATACATATATAAAAATGTTCCAGCTACACCGTGTACTAAACCCGTGACACAAGCCTATTCCATTTTTATTATGAGTTTGTTACCCAACTCGAATTAATAATTAATTTGCACATTAATAAAATTCAGTTATTTTTTATGTTGCCCTCACCATTTAATTGGACTCAATCTCATAGCCCGAATTAACCTCACCCGAGTCTAAATCCCGACTCTAAATTACTTAGTCCATTACTAAATAAAATAATTTACCTCGATGTCGCTCAACCAATTTTGACGTGTCACCCAAATTTCTACTCCCATCTCCTAATTAATTTCCCCACAATTAATCAAATTTAAATCATGCATTAATTTTTCTCAATAATTAATCACATAACAACTTTTATATAAATCTCTTTCTATATAAACAAAACTGGGCGAATTGTCAGTTTCTGCCGACCATCGATCGATCGACCTCATGGCGTCGATCGATCGATCGATCAGGTACTCGTCTTCTTCGCGAAGATAGACAGCCATGGACGAGTTTTTCCAAAACCAAATTTCTTCCCACACCAACCTCAAGCCTTTATATCACTAATATATGTTAGAAATCTTATTAGGAGCCTCCCAGAATGTCCACAACAATCATTAATTCGTCCATTAACTATTAATTCATGAATTTGGGGAAAATCTATCTCTGACCCTAAATACATTTATACTCCAAATCTCTTCACCAGATTCGTTCTAAATGATCCAGATATCATTCAACAATTTTACATCAACTTCCACAGTCAGATTTTTACACGAATCCTCAATAATTTCGTAACTCAGATTATTGTTTTCTCAAAACCCCATATTTATGCCACGAAACCCCAAAACGAATTTTAACTCATCACATCACATAAATATGAATTGAAATACAGATTTAATACTATTGCAAGTTATTCACTTGCCTTAAGGTTCGTAGGGTCTGAACTTGGAGTTGTGATTTCCCAAGTTTAAAGATGAACTCTTGATCTTTGGCTCTTCTTTGTCCCCAAATTGCCTTAACTGCTCTTAGGGTTTCTTAACCCACTAAGTTATTTTTTTAATCAGCCGTTCCTAATTTCTCAAGCTTGTTTAATTATGTAAATCCCGTTTTTTGCCTTATGGGCCAAGCCCATGTGACCCAAAAGCCCCCGAGTGGACCCGACTATGTCTAAAAACGTCCCGTGACCCGTTTACTACCCCCGGGTACACTTTTCCGACTATCTCGGCCCATTCGGACTCAACTGTACACTCAGAATTGGCATCCGAATAAATTTATAAAATTTCTTATCCCCCCCACCCCATATTGTCTATACCGACTTCCGGTTGAGATAAGTGTATACTTTGTCATTGACACTCGAAATGACTTAAATAGATTATTACTATTCACTCAGTAATTTAATTTGCCTAAATATTAACCATTCACTCTCCGATTAATACTTAAATTTTATTTTACCATAATTAATTCATTAAATCACAACACACTAGTAATTTGAATTTCCGAATTAATTAAATTTTAAATGAACCCAAAAATACGGGGTGTTACAGCATCAAGGCTTGAAGGAGTCAAGTCGATTGTGTAAGTCATCTATCATCATTGTGTAATTCCTAGATTAAAGTGAATTTGCGTGGCTCGATCGTCCAAGGTTTTTATCGTTGTGGGTTTTTCTCATACATCGGCGTGTTGTATGATTGGTTATTTTCACTCTTGCTTATTAAAATAGAGGCATGCTTAGGTCAAGATAAAATTTGGATAATTATTTTTCACAACACAAGTTTAATTCGTGTTAAGTTTAATCGGTTTAATTAATTTTGAAAAAAATTAATAATTGGTGTGTGTGTTTGGCAATCCATATAAAACCCTATCACTTTCAAATTAGTATTAGAGCGGGTGTCTATAAGTTTTTTAGGCATGGATCCCTAAGGTCTTTATATGGAGTGTCAGTCATTTTCTAGGCTCCCTTTGTTTGATGGATTAAATTACACGTACTGGAAAACACATTTGAAATCTGCACTTACGTCTCTTGATGAGCGAGTATGGTTAGCTGTAGTAAATAGGTGGACCGTACCCACAACTCTAGTAGGGGAAGTTCGTGTGTCTAAACCCATTGAGAGTTGGAGTGAGAATGAAAATAAGTTGTGTAACTACAATTCCTATGGTTTGAATGATTTGTTTTATGCAGTTATATCAAAGGAGTTCCGCCATATTATAACGTGTGAAACGTTTAAAGAATCTTGGTACATACTTCAACTAACCTATGAGGCAACTAGTTCGTTTAAAGCTTCCAAACTTCAAAATCTCACCATTCAAACCGAATCCATTAGGATGGATGATGGTGAAACCTTCGATGATGCGAGACTTTCGAATATTATAAACTTGTCTTTTAATTTGGGAGAGGGAATACCCAACACCAATGTTATGAAGAAAATCTTAAGGTCCTTACCTGAAAGATTTAATTCCAATGTCACTATTTTGAACTCTTTGGTAACTCAGGACTCAATAAAACTGGAAGAGCTTGTGGGTGATCTTCAAACCTATGACCTTGACATGTATCCTTCCTAAAAGACAAATAGAGATAAGGATATTGATTTGAGATCTCTAAAGGCAGAAACACATTAATTGCAATGATATGGCCATGTTTTCTATGAAGTTTAGAAATTTCTCAAGTTTAACAAACATAACTCAGAAGTTGATAGAAATAAATTTGAGAAGAAGAAGTTTAAGAACGCTGAAAATTCCCTAAAAATTGTAATGAAAATTTAAAAAGGGATGAATGGAATAGATGCCTTGGGTTTGAGGGTTATGTCCATAGGGCAGCCGAATGTCCCATTAAACTAAGGAATGAAGGTAAAAAGCCGAAGCATTCAGTGCTACCCTTAGCGATATTGAATTGGAAAAGGAACCTGATTCCCTCGTGGAGCATCACTATACCACTTTGATGGTTAGTCATGTGAGCATTAATGAAAAGTCTTCCTATGAGGATAATTATCTTCATGAAGATTTCTAGGCTAGGTCGTATGAATCCTAAGTGAGTGGTGATAAGGAGGAAGAATATGAAGAGAGTGACCTTTAGGGTGCCTTTCGTGAGTTGTACATGGAGTAGTTAAAGTTAAAAAAGGGCAAATTGAAGTTGGAAGGTAAGTTAAAAGAATATTCCATAGGTAATGATGATAGTAAACTGATTGATAATTTTAGGGAACATGAGTAGACTCTTAGGGAGAAACTTATTTTTGTTAAAGGGGAGAGAGATAACCTTTGAGGATTAATGGAGATTTTGAGTAAGGAGTGCCTAGTTTTTGCTTGAGTCTAGGATTGAGGAGTTAGAAGAGGCAATCAAAGGCTCGAGTCACGTCAAAATTTATTTAGAATCTAGGTCGAAGAAGTTAGTTAAGATTTTAGGCACCGTCCAAATAAAAATGACAAGGCTAGAATTGGCTTCGACGATCCCATTGATTCCACTACTAAAGCCAACAACAACAGTTTTAAAGAATCGAATACTTTCAAGGACATTAGAAAAGGTCAACCCTCGAGTCACATTCCTCATCGTGTCTACACGTGCAAATATTGTGGTAGGAAAGGTCACCTTTTGGCCTTTTTGTTATGATCTTAAAAAAGGTCATAGGACGTCGAAATCTAGTGCCACCAAGGTTTTCAAAGCCCAAGTGCATCACGTTACACCTATGTGGGTTAGGAAATCGGATTCGGAGGCGCTTAATGTTAGATTTGTTGATTCTCGCATGCTTGCACATAGTTATTCTCATGCTATTCTAATCGTTGATTGTTTTTGTATATCTTGATATATTAGCTTTTGTTCTTCATGTTATATGTTATTGCTAGTTGAATGATGTTTGCGTCTTTTTTTTATTTTTATTTTATTGGATCTTTTTGAGAAAATTATAAAAATATTTTATTTGTCTTTTGAGTTGTTTTTGAATTTGGTATTTTTTTTAAAATGTTTAAAAACTCAAAAAGATTCTTAGTTTGTCTACGTATTTTGGTTTTACACATTTTGTGTCACATATAGGTGTGTTTTAATCCCATTCGTTCCATGTGTTCCGTGTGGCTAGGACATTTGATTATGATTTTCAATGCTTATGATTATTCTGAATCATACTTGCATGGAGTTCGAACTTGGTTTTCTTAATGGGTTCACTTTGCATATGCCTTCGCACACACTTTGCACGAGCTCTTTTGAATTTTAACTGCCTATGTTGCATGATCTAAGTGAGGTGTTCTCCTATCAATCCTGTCATAACATATCTATTTGACTATGGGGGATTTGTGCATGTAAGAACCATTGCCCGAGAAAAAAATATAAGGGTGCAATGGCAAAGGGGTACGAAGGGAGAAAATCTTCTTTTTGTGGAAGGACACCATTGGCAAGAGCCTAAAATAAAAGAGAGGCAAAATATAAATAAATATTGTTAAGGACGGGGTTAGAAATTGATGCTTAAAAAGAAACAAAGCATAAAAAATTATTTATGTTTTTTAGGGTGTTATATATTGATTATTAATGGGTTTGCACAATGAGTCCTAGTTAATATAATTGTTTAACACTATTGATCCGAGATTCATCAATATTTCTAGGCTAGTGTGCATTGTGTATGTTTGTCCTTTATGAGTTCATTATTTGTCACTTGAGGTTAAACCAAAGTTTGATAAGTTAATTCGTCTAGATATAAATCCTTGCACATATCGTTAGTGATTGGGACACATTTCCTTTGTTTTATAGTTCACGCCCTCCACTCCGTACCACATTTTGTTTAGACACATTTATGCCATAAGAGTTTGGAAAATTTATGTGTTTTGTGTCTTTTGTGGTATTTATATCTATATATATTTGTGCGTCATTGGTATACTTGCATATTTATATATGGTATGTTTGTTTTGAGTCTTTGCATTTTCGTTTAATCCATGTTTGCCATATACTTCATATTTGATTCAAATTGGCATGTTTTATGATTATATTTGCATTTTTTGTTGAATGTTTACATTGGCATCTTATGCTTCAATTTTTGCACCAAAATTAGTATCATATACTTCATTGTTTGGATTATTTGTGATTGTGTTTTCGAGTCATTTGTCGTTGCATGTTTCACTTCACATCAGCGCATAATATTACTTGTTTTCCTTTATATTTGCACCCTTTTCTTTGCCTATTCCTGAACAAAAAGGAGGAGATTTGGTATCTATATCTTTAACTCAGGGGGTGAAATTTTTACCTTAGCAGGAGACATCCTATCTTAGGTGGAGATTGTTAGACAATTTTTTTGGGGGGTATGCGGACTTATATTTGTTATATATTTAAGTGTGTAGGTTTGTAATGACGCGCCAGTGTTTCACAAGAGCAAAGCTGCTCAAGTTTGTGTCTATCAAGTGTCTATACTTTTCCCTTTGGTGTTGGAATTGAGTATTTAGAAGAGATTAACGACCCAAATATTTTTATTTTTGAGTTTTGTCCTAGAATAGACAAAAAGGGAGATTTATAAAGAGAAATTTCCAATAGAGTCAATTGGTATGTATAATGGCTTAATTATGTTTGGACAAAATCGTTTGAGTCATAGGTTGGGACTTGAGTTTGTTTATTCTTCAAGACTATGATATGTGTGATTGAAGATCATAGTAGTCAAGTTAAGTAATTTCATCATCATGTCGTGTTTCGTATCGGGTTTTATCTTCAAAGTCCATGGATATCATGAGGTATGAATGCATATTAATTTTTATCATTGGATATTTATTTGGGTGTTTGTTTTACAAAGTTTGAGGCTATTTTTCATAAAAATAATTTTAAAGAAAATTTTTGTTTTTGTGAAAAGTCATTTGGTCTATAATTTCATCATGTTCTAACGAGCTTGGAAAAATCGTTCAAATAACCTTCAAATGAGGATCAAATGAAATTTTCCTGTCTAATAGAAAAATATCGTTCAAAGTTCTTTTGGTGTCTGTTCAAATGAGATTCATTATGTCGTTCAAACAAGATCTAGTTTCATTCAAACGATATTGTGTACATCGTTTTAACGACTCAATTAATTTCGTTCGAACGTGTTGCCTCATTTTTTGTGTCGCCTCAAAATTCATGTTTTCTATAAACATGAGTGCTGGAAACTTATTTTCAGAAGAGGTTTTACGAAGATAAATCCAATAGCCTTCCTTTAAACCTTTGTTTTACCCAATAGTTTTCAAATCTAAGTTTCAATAAAATATGCATGTTTGAGATCTCATATTTGGCACCAACGTTTGCTTAGACATCATTATCTTTGTTGAAAAATATTTCGTGCAGTGGATTTCATGCTGATTAGTGTTTAACATGGTGGACTCCATGTTAGTGTGGAGGTTTGGAATGGTAGACTCCGTGTTCAATCGATTGACAGTTTGCTGAGCCAAGATCGGTGGATATTAAGGCGTGCGAGGAGCACACATTGTGGTTGTGCATAAGTGGACTCCTGCATGTCGATGTGAAGAATTTAAAATGAACTAAGACACATCAAGGCTCGAAGGAGTTGAGTCAGTTGTGTAAGTTATCTATCGTCCTTGAGTAATTCCCAGATTTGAGTGAATTTGCGTAAATGGGCCATCCGAGGTTTTTTTTGTTATGGGTTTTCCTCGTACATCAGTGTGTTTTCTGATTGATTATTTGTACTCTTGATTATTCATCTACATACATGTTCATGAAAAGATAAAATTTGGCTAATTATTTTTCATAACAAAAGTTTAATAGGTGCTAAGTTTAATCAGTTTAATTTATTTTGAAAAAAATTAAAAATTGGTGTTTTTTTTAGCAATCGATATAAAACCCTAGAACTTTCAGAGTGAGTTTCTTCAAGACCCTTTGTTTCTCAATAAGTCTATTGATGGACTAAGTAACCTGGTATCGATTAATGGATTAGTATGTCATTCCAACAGATGGAGCCAAAGATGTTGGAGTTAAAAATTAACATCTTAAACTTATAAATAGGAAGGAATAAACTAAAGTTAATAATACCAAATATACATGGTTCAGTCTCATATGGACATGTGTACACATGGGGTAAAGTTTAATCACTTAAATGAGTTTATGAGGCCTTAAGTGAAAGCAAGTTTTTGTGTTCATTATGGTTCCTATATTGGCTTTATATATCATCCTTAAGATTATATACATTACGCTTAGGGATCAACTACATAGCTAGACATTTGTTTAACGTGGCCAGACACATGTCAGTTAGTGTTAGTCTGTTGCTAGTCCTCCTTCCCAAGTATTGGGGGAGTTCCCCTATCTCGAGCCTTAATAGAGATCATGGATATAATGGGACGATGGCATCCTTGACCTTAACCAAAACTAGGATAAATCACATGCTCTCTTTTCAAGAAATTGTATTATCTTTTGAAAGGCCTGATCATAATGCCTAGTTTGAAGTATCATTCAACCAACCTCGATCTTCAGTCAGATATTTAGTGAATGAGGAATGGAAATACCCTCATTACTAAAAATGACGATCTTTATGAACCTTTAAAAATATTTAAATAAAATGTTTTTATGTAAAATCCAAGTTTTTGAATAACCTTCCACTTGTAAAAGAAGCAAATGAATTTTTGTGTTCTTTAGATATCCGCCCAAACGGGAAATGGTAAAGATTGTTGGGTTATGAAAAGTTTGCTACCTCAAACTTCAAAAGGTGAAAAACTAATGTAAAAGATTCTTCTAAAAATGAGACAAAAAAAACGAAAAAGTTCCCTCAAAATTTCAAGGGAAAGTGGAAAATACAGTGAATAACTTTTAAAAGAATAATGAATTTTTAAATTCAAGTTTGGTAATAAATATTGTGTGGTTAATCATAAGAGACCTAATAGTGGGTATATTTTCTCATTTGTCATTACAAGGGCCATATTAAGTATTTTTGTTACAAAGGTTAAAAATTGTTCAACATAAGTTTGAAGTTGTTCCTCAACCTTATTCAAAGGCGAACAAATAAAAAATCATGTGTTTATATTTACTACCATAACTTTTTTCACCTTAGATTAGAAATACTCCCAAGTTTTTGAACATGTTTAGAATTGTGAGAAGTGGGTTCAAAATGAGTTACGGAGTTAAATCAAAGCTCGTCATTGTTTTAACGAAAAGGGTCCAAATATTTCTTATTCAAGGATATTTTCTCCTAAACATGTTGAAAGAAAAATGTGCGTGGAAAAGAATCAAATAGCCCTAGTTAATAAGTTTAGGTAACGAAAGTCAAAATAATTCAAAATTCACATTATGTCCCACTTAAAACCAAGAGCCCCATTTGAGTCAAAGATGGGCGAGGAATGACATTTTGGGTCGGAGTATAAAAGAAAATAAAAAGAATCAGAAATTGGTGCTTTCCACCTTTAATTGTTATAGTTAGTTAGATTTTTAAATAATCTTGTTAGCATTTCATATTTTATAAATATTTTTCTAGGTTATGTACTTTTGGTTCCTATCTGACAATTTGTGGTTCATGCTTAGTCTATTTTTCATATTTGGATCATTTAACCTTTTGATTTGTTATCTCTATTATATCATGAAAAGTCAAATTATTTTGTTTATTAGAATACTCTTTTGTTTGGTTATCCAAAAATATGCTTAGGCCTATCACATCTAGTTGATATTTTTTTGATCCATGTATATTTTATACCCTTCCATGTATAGTGTTTTCATATTTTCCTCTGATGGATTTTCTTTGTATATACTTATTGCCTTTGAGCTTCCCTATCTTATGTTTTTAAGGCTTTGCATGCTCTTTAAGTCCAAACCTTTATGATTTCTCTAAATGTAAATATCTTAGAACTTCATTAGGAATTATAATGATTTATTGAGCTTGTGTCAATAAGTAAATGATTTTGTGTTCTTTGTATTACATTTCATTGTATGACATTTTTTTAAATTGTATATAGTTGGCGCGGGCTGGGGAGGCCCCAGTGGTGGGAACACAGGCTGCGCTTGGGGAGGAGTAGGGGGCCCCAACAGGAGGACAAGAGGTGGAATCAGAGATGCTGGAGGTTCCTGTCGGGGAGATCTTTCAGATCTATACCAAGGACGACGAAGACTAATAAAGGCGGTGGGGTACCCATGGTTATTTTGTAGGATGATGTTGTTGAGGATGAGTTTAAGGGTGAATGGGATTTTGATGACAATGTGGAGGTCGATTATGAGGCCAGAGAGACATATGGGGTTATTGGAGACATGTCGACGAACCTATCGAGGATATATTTGGTGTCGATAGGGGACTACTATGTGGATATCCATTTGAGATCTTTAATAGAGATGGGGGTTGTTTTCTTAGGCTTTTAGGGCATGGATTTGGGTGGAGGTTCCCATCCTGGGGGACCCAGGAAAATTTCTCTGGTTGGCAGGGTATGGAGTTGGGAGAAGGATCCCATATAGTGGATCCCGAGGTGGATAGGAGACTTCTCCTGATTCTGCTATTGGAAAGTATGGATGTTGAGGTATGACATACCAAGAAGGTGATAAACGTCATGTTGGCTCGAGCACGAGATAAGGCTTGGAGGAGGGCATGCGCCAGGTGAAGAGGGCTATTGCGATCCATATTGTAGAGCTGGAGTTCAATATGATGATTGATGAGGTAGCGATCTTAGAGGTTTAGGAGAGGGCCCGAGAGACTGAGTCTTGGGCAAAGGAGATCAAGGAAGGGGCTTAGGGAGAGGCCAGGAGGGGGTATCGTTCAAGGACATGCTCACCTTAGGAGGGTGGTCCTGTGTCACACTCTGATTTCTTGGGGGCAAATGTTATTTTAAAATAATGCTTTCTCATAATTGAGCCATGCATACTAAGCTAACTAAGAATTTATAAAATCTAAATTATCTTACACTGTAGTTCAAAAGCTTATTCTTCTATGATTTCTATGCATATCTCAAATCGTTGCACTGTAATTCATGTAGTATTTGTCATTTCCTATTGGTACTTATGCAAAATAACTAGAAGGAAACGAATCAACAAAATTGCTGAATAGGTTCTACCAGTTCTATAATAAGTATAAATATAAAGAGAGTTTGGAATGTGTATAGAATTCAGTGTTGATCAAATGAAGCGGAAGAAGATGTTTTTTCACAATAACCCTTAATAAAATCAAGGAGTCTGAACTGATAATCCCATACTTACCAACTCATTAAGGGTCATATAAAGAAAGTTGAACTGATAATCCCATACTTACCAGTTCACTAAGGGTCATATAAAGAAAATTCAGTGTTATATCAAATGTAATGGAACTATAGTTACTGGTAACAACGTTTAGGATCATATAAGAAAGTCAAGGATCTTTGAACTAATAATCCCACTCTTGCCATCTCACTAAGGGGGTATAGAAATAAGTAAGCCATAAGTAAAATAAAATAAAATCAACCCAAAACCTTTGGGGAAAAGTAACTGGCTAGGCGCACTAGCTAAGTGGCACTCATACGTATGTAACAATAAATCCAGACTCTCAATTATCTGAGACTATTAGGCCAAGTAGAAAGTTTCGTGGGATTACATGTCAATCTGATCCCTGGTTAATACTGATACTCATAAAGTAAATAATGGCACAAAAGTGCAAGGGTGAACTGAATCAACAAGGAACATGATATCAGTTATTAGGTGAGAAGGGTTAAATTTATCCATAGTCAAATTCAAATATCGATGATATTCAATAAATTACGTAGTATGGCAGTATTATAACATGCACATACTAAGAGTAAATAGGAACTATCACATAGTGATATCAATAGCAGTATGCCAAATATGCAAAGTTTACTATTGAAAAGGTAGGAAGAACATACCGGTGTATTGAGTAGTCGAGCTTGTCTGATTCATGATGCGTTGTCATATTTAACTGTAATTTTTAATGCAAATTTCACTACAAATAATCTAAAAATAAATGTCTCACTCTACACGTTACTTTTCGTAATTACACTACCGTCGGTATTCGGGTAACGAACTCGTATGCATATAAAAGTCATATACGATTCGAATAAAATTATCTATATAATTTACGTAACATGTTCGGACGATTTTCTTTAGGAAAATATAATAAAATAATAGTGCCGAAATAAAAATATTTTTTATATCAAGAAATTCTATTCGACAACACGATTTCAACAGTACATTTCATGTATTTTTTTTATCAACGGTTTAAAAGATATTAATGTTCAAAGTTACCAAAACTGGCACTTTTCGCGTTTTTTTATAAATTGACGTCGAGTGTTTAAATTCAATACCAATTATTTTTATGTGACATGAAACATTATTTTAGCCCTTTTTCTATTTCAACACACACTAGTAGGTGCACACACACACACACACACACACACACACACATATATATATATACACACTAGGGTTTACCTGTGCCGATGGCACGACCATAAATTTATTCCCATGATATTTTATACTCGTGCCAATGGCAAGACAATAAATTTATTCCCGTGATAAATTTGTCCCCGTAATATTTTATATTTTAAACATGTCGGCAATAGTGCAAATGGCTAAGCGTAACCCGTGTTGATGGCATGGTTAGCATATTGACTCAATGCTTGCAACATGATTATGATTTTAATGCGGTGCATTTGTGTCATAGGAACATCTAGTTTAGATTTACAATTAGTATTTTTTTATTATAACAAATTTTATAAACTTTACTGAACCAAATTTTATAAACTGTACCCGTGCCAGTGGCACAGTCATAAATTTTCTCCCGAGTACGTATTATTATAGCATACTCATACCTATAAAACGTGTTATTTTTCATGCATGAGTACTTAGGTTCGAATTGACCTAGGTTTTGGGTCATGGTCTCCTCTTTGAGATTTGTTAAGCGTCATAATAGACCTAGATCTTCTGAGATACTATTTTGGCTATATATCTTGTTTGTAGTACAATGTACAGAATATGAAGATATTAGTCACCATCACCTCTACCAACCTAGTGTTGTTTATTATTCAAATAAAAAATTAAAAAAATCATCACTTGATGGATCTTCTACTTGCTTAGATCTACAAATACCTAAGCTTCATCATACATACCAAATACTAATAATAAATAAAAAATTGGGGGGCTTTCAAATAAAAGAAGATATGTGAATAATTAAACAAAACTCATTAAATAAGCTCCCTGTCAAACTACCCAATATAAAAAAGAAATGTGAATAACTAAGCAAAACTCCATAAATAAGCTCACGGTCAAACTATAACCAATATAAATGCTTTATTCATTAAGACTTACCTTTCTTTGAAATTATGTGAAAGTACCATCAAATATTTTAATAACTTAAATAACTTAAGAAAAAATGTTTAAAATATTTTAATAATTTTTTTATAAAAAAACTATTTTAAATATTTCAAAAATACCTTTTAAAAACCTGTTTTAAAAAATGATATTAAACCTGTTTTTAAATATTACCTAAAGACTGTTTAAAAACTGTTTTTAAGAATTGTTTTAAAACCGATCTAAGGTTGCCAAGAGTCCCCTTACCATTCGGCCTCAATGCTTGCAACATGATTACGATTTTAATGTGGTGCATTTATGTCATAGGAACATCTAGTTTAGATTTACAATTAGTATTTTTTTTTATTATAACAAATTTTATAAACTTTATTGAACCAAATTTTATAAACTGTACCCGTGCCAGTGGCACAGTCATAAATTTTCTCCCGAGTACGTATTCCCGAGTACGTATTATTATAGCATACTCATACCTACAAAACGTGTTATTTTTCATGCATGAGTCCTTTGGTTCGAATTGACCTAAGTTTTGGGTCATGGTCTCCTCTTTGAGATTTGTTAAGCGTCATAATAGACCTAGATCTTCTGAGATACTATTTTGGGTATATATCTTGTTTGTAGTACAATGTGCAGAATATGAAGATATTAGTCACCATCACCTCTACCAACCTAGTGTTGTTTATTATTCAAATAAAAAATTAAAAAAATCATCACTTGATGGGATCTTCTACTAGCTTAGATCTACAAATACCTAAGCTTCATCATACATACCAAATACTAATAATAAATAAAAAATTGGGGGGCTTTCAAATAAAAGAAGATATGTGAATAATTAAACAAAACTCATTAAATAAGCTCCCTGTCAAACTACCCAATATAAAAAAGAAATGTGAATAACTAAGCAGAACTCAATAAATAAGCTCACGGTCAAACTATAACCAATATAAATGCTTTATTCATTAAGACTTACCTTTCTTTGAAATTACGTGAAAGTACCATCAAATATTTTAATAACTTAAATAACTTAAGAAAAAATGTTTAAAATATTTAATAATTTTTTATAAAAAAACTATTTTAAATATTTCAAAAATACCTTTTAAAAACTTGTTTTAAAAAATGCTATTAAACCTGTTTTTAAATATTACCTAAAGACTGTTTTAAAACTGTTTTTAAGAATTGTTTTAAAAACGATCTAAGGTTGCAAAGAGTCCCCCTACCATTCGGCCTAATCCCACCGACATCCTTGTCGGAATCACAATCCCACTCAATGAAACCCCCACCAACACAACACAAATGTAAGCAAATAAATACATTGAAACAACTAAATACACAGTAATGGTTCCATAACTATCTTTCATATAGACTCACAGTAACTAATTTCAAATCATGGATAATGGATCAATGATAATAACATGAAAGAAAGCTCTTTTTCATATAGACTCGTGAACTAATGAAATGCAACAGAGAGATAAAAATAAATAAAAAAATAGCTACAAACCTATCAAATTAATATTATTCATCCGTTAGTCACAGTCTCAATCCCATTATCTCAACATATAACTGTTAAAAATATTGTTGGGAAAATAAATCACAAACAAAAGTAATGCATTAAATTGGGCATGTTGCCAAATACCTCGCGTGCAATGAAGAAAATGAACAAAGATTAGAAACCCAACAATATCCCTATCTGTCATGAAAAGCTGAGCAAATTAGAACAACAATCTCTCATTTTCTCTGATTTCTCTAAACTAAACCCATAAACATGAACCAACTTTACAAAATCTCCTAAAAAATTTAATAGAGCCTCACTCTCCTCAAAACAGAGTTCATTGTATTGAAGGAAAAACAAAAGAACGGTATCATACTCCTATTCCACTTCCAGATCTACATGTAATGCACAAAACTCTTCACGGTTCAAATACTAATGCACCAAACTCAACTACATACCCAAAAAAAAACTTTAAATAGAGTTAACACAAATTCATCCAACGCAAAAAGGAACATATAAAAAACCCAACAGTGAACAAAACCTGTATAAAAGAACATATAGAAAACTAAAAATGCAAAAAAAATCGATTGTGTTTTGTCAAACTGTGAAAGTGAGAATAGTGAAACGAAAAATAAGATCTTAAACAAAAAGGAAAACTAATTAAAATGAAAAATAAATCCCAATCCACCAGCCATAACCTACATTTAAGAAAAATCACAACTAATTTAAACTACTTAAGATGAATTCCATTTTATGAACCTGCTCATAATCTCCTCAAAGGCAGAGAGGGGGGAAAGTTGAGGCGTAGGAGAAAATGGTTTCAATGTTTAAGGTGTTCAATGTTTTAACAACACGGACATATATAAAAACCAACAGAGTGAAAAGATAAAGTGAAGAAAAAAAATTACATATTTTCTTTAAAGAATGCGTCAAACGACTCTAACGATGATGACCATCTTATGTGAGTCGCATAAGATGGTCCGAGTTCCAACCGAGTCGCGAGCGAGAGCCAACACCTTAAACCTTCCAGGAAACTCCGGGGTTGTCACATAGCAGGAGTATATCTTTTGGGTTTGGTTTTGAAAGGAGATGAAATGGTTAAAGGGGATTTCAGTGGCGTTATGAGAATATCTACCCAAAACGCAAAAAAGATTAAAGCTGATGCCTGGAAGAGAACCTGGTGGTGGGACACCGCTGAGAGGGAGAGAGTATGTATGTTAAACCATTGGGACTACAATATAAGGGAGAGAGAGTGGTGTGGTGAGTTTGTGACGTGAGTTTTGGAAAGTGGTTTAAAAGTAAACTAAAAATTTCCTTCCCATGTTTCTCGAGCCAAGAGTAATTAATTCCTTTCATTTGTCAAATCGGAATTAAGAGAGACCCACGCCATTGTGTTTCCTCTCGAGCCTTGTGCTCTGTCCAGTAGAGAGAGACTACGTAATAGTATGGAGTCATACAAATCCATCTCAACCGTTAGATTTTGCTCATGTGCACGATCTTGAAACTCTTACTAAAATTAAATCTCAACCACCAGTTGATAAAGACTAAACTTATCAACTTTTGATCTCAACCGTGAGTTAGCCAAGATCAAAAGTCCCTCCTCCTTTATTATATAGATATATATATAATAAGTATCTCGTGCAGACCGGACATGTGTCACCTGACAGTGAACCTAGAAATTATCGACAAAATTATAGTCGCACTCTCTTTCTTTTCTGCGCTCACCGCCAGGTGACACATGTCCGATCTGCACTATTAAAATGCTGCATTTTAAGAGTGCAGACCGGACATGTGTCACCTGACGGTGAGCGCAGAAAAGAAAGAGAGTGCGACTATAATTTTGTCGATAATTTCTAGGTTCACTGTCAGGTGACACATGTCCGGTCTGCACGAGATACTTATTATATATATATATAATAAAGGAGCATGGTTTTTGAAAATTTTGGCCAAAATATCTTCACTTTGGCATGCATGACATTTTTCTCTTTCATGTCCATACATGAATGTCATGCTAAAAGTTGTTTTTTTTCTTTTTCCTTTTTTTTTGTGTTATATATACCATTATATACTATTATACTATTATAAATACATGTATTTTTTTAAATACGTGTAAATTTAATTGTTTTTATTAAATATTTTTTTCCAATTTTAATTTTTTTAATTAATTTTTTTAATTTTTTTAATTTTTTTAATTTATATTTTTAATTTTTTCTTTAATTTTATTTATTTATTTTATTTATATTTATATTTTTTTTCTTTAATTTTATTTATTTATTTATATTTTTAATTTTTTTTCTCTATTTTTTTTTAATTTTTTTTCTTTAATTTTTTATTTATTACAGGGCAAATTTATCGCCGTGCCCTCGGGTACGGGCATCCACTAGTATATAATATGGAGCCATATGGAGATGGCAAAAAGACATGTATGATATTTTTAACATTTCATGCCCATGCATAAAATGTCATGCTAAAAGGTGTTTTTTTTTTTTTAATAAATAGATATGGATTTTTTTTAACTATTTTTTTTTCTTTCTTCTTTTTATTTTTTTATGGGTTGGGTTTTTTTATCACGGGAGAAAATTTATCGCCGTGCCCTCGGCACGGGTATTCGCTAGTATATATATATATATATATATATATATATATAGAGAGAGAGAGAGAGAGAGAGAGAGAGAGATTCTTAAGTGAATCAAAAGAATGAACTTTTTAATGAAACTAATAAGACATTAATAAAATAACCTTTAATTCGTTATTGTAATAAAAAATAACCCTTAATTCATTATTGTAATTGATCCGCGCCAGTGACAACAAACACGCTTGTAACACGCGTATTTTTTGATACACCCCCTCACAAACCTTATCGCCACCCACCCACGCCACCCCACTGCCATCAGCTTATCCAACCCGACAGCTTCAACGCGTGTGACACGTAGCTTCAGTGGGTATCCTTGAAACTTTCGATGATGTTCCACCATGAAATAGTGATTTCTCTGTATCTGTGGCCACACCGCCAGTGAAGGAAGTGCTTATTGCCGAAAAGAAGCTCAGTTTTTGAGAATGTTCTGAAAAAGATTGCATCCAGTTGGATTGGACAATACAAGAGTTGGAGACTTTGGAGTATAGTAGGCGGAGATGTAAAACTGTTTTGGATTGGTGTGTTTTGACATGGAGTTGATCACCGGTGACTATACATGTGACATCTTTTTTAGTGGCCCAGTTAGGGTCGTATTTGACTGGGGCACTGCATATGTCGGAGAATTTTTTACAGTTGATGGGATCTAACGATAGTTGGTGATTTCTTCTGATCCCCGCCATATTAGGGAATCATCTCTCCCACTAGTGCCGTTCTCACCAAACATGAATTCAATATGTATTTTAACTTCAAGTTCTTAACCCACTTGATATAAAAGTTGTAAGAGGATCCGGTGATGTCTCCATTTTCATGTATTCTGGTCGATCAAGTGATTTAATTAAAGGGTAGGGTTTGGGGGTGGTGGTGGTGGTGGATAAGGTTTATGGGCGGTGTGTATATTAAAAAATATGCGTGTTACATGTGTGTCCCTCATTGACGTGGATCAATTATAATAAGGAATTAAAAGTTATTTTTTAATGTCTTAATAAGTTCATTAAACAGTTCATTATTTTGGTTCACCTAAGAACCTACGTACGACTCCTATTGCAACGTTTAAAAGAAAAGTGAACAACATATCCGAAGAAGAGTCGTCTTCTACTTTCATTTTGCTGCCCACGTATATATTTAAAACTTACAACTATTCAACCGAACCGACACTGCCCAATCTTCCATATACCATAGACATAATATCCACTTAGTTGGCATATCTCTGTAGGCACACTGGTAAAATAAACGGGTCGTGAGGGAGAGGAAGGTGTGAGAAAAATGGCTTGGCTTGCTCCCTATTTATAGCGTTTGAAATGAAAATATCTAACGATTAAGATAATATTATATATAAATATCTTAGATATTTTGATTAAAATAATATTATATGTAAAGATATTTTGTTTAAAATAGTATCTTATATAAATATTTTAGATGTTTTGATTTAAATAATATTATATCTAAAGATATTTTGTTTCAATTCTTGTTATTCTTAGTTTAAACCCCTTAAGGTTTCAAATCAATTTATACTTTCCCCCATATAATCCTTCGGTTCACCATATAATTCTTCGGATTGCCATTGATTTCATGTTTTGCTAAGATTCACTTACTAAAAATATTTTTTTACTACTAATAAGTGTACAATGCTAATTAAAATGTGTTGTAAAAGCGTCTGTTGGTCAGTTGACAAGAAGTTCCTTGAGAAAACAAATCGTTCGTTTGACTCATTAGACCAATTCACATACGAGATGGATCATTGAAAAGAGTATTCAATGCCCTTCAAGATTTTATTCACCTTCGTTTGGTTCGGAGAGGTGACTAAGGTCAAATAGTGCTCGAAAGTACTCGGTGACCCTTTGGTAACCCTTCGGAGTAAAACGAGTCATTCGTTCATACCGTAAGGCTGATTTGCGCACGGGGCGGACCGTTGGAAAGGAGATTCAATTCTCTTCGAGATTTTATTTAGGTTCGCTCAAGATGATGAGATTTAAATTGTGGGTTGTTACATTCTACCTACCTTAAAATAATTTCATCCTCAAAATTTCCTATATTCTTAGAGTTTCAAATGCTCGTGGTACTCACATTATATATGATATATCGTAAAAATGATAACTCATGTGTTCGAGATTGTAACTTTATTATATAACTTAGACGATTTTCCTCATGTCATCCTTTCGTGATTTGTAGGTTATGTAAAATTATCGTATAAGAAATACTTGATATAGCCAGGATTAGAAAACAACTGGGATTTCATGTAATTAATCGACATTTTTACAAGCTTTGCGTGTGTGGCCATCCCCGATCCTCGCGATGGAAGGGATGAAGAAGAGGGGTGTCTTCATCTCGAGAGGATCTTGCTCCCGCGCATCCCTTTCAGGAGCGCTTCGGCCGGCGTTGGTGATGAGGTAAAAAATGTAGAGAGATAGAGTCTCCAGTCTATTTTACTCAAAATAGACAAAAGAAAAGGGAGCCATCCCGAAGGACAGCATCCAAAGACATACTGATACATACGAAACCAAAATGATTCGAAAAGGGTCCGGAGGCTAAGTTACGAAATGGGAAGGTGTTATGCACCCATTCCGCCCTTGCGGTCTCTCACGGATTGTTGCTGTTTTCCGTTATTTCCCCATGATATGTGTCCATGTGTATATATAGTGGATATAGGAATCATCGACTTGTATCATGGAAGAGATAAATCGAGTCATCCGTAGGAATGTTCCTAAAAGTAATATTAGAAAATAGGATATACGCGATTATCCTAGCGTTGATCGTTATAATGGGATGATAACGCTTATATATATATATATATATATATATATATATATATATTGAATCTAGGAGAATTAAGTTAAAGAATATAGAAAAATAGAAAATGGAAAAAAAGTAGGAATAGGACTCGAGTCTCGAGTTTTACCCTAAGATGCCTACGTAGTCTATATAGGCATCAAAGTCCACGTAGTTCGTATGCAAAAAAAGGGGTGGGATTTATCCCATAAATCCAATCGGGGATTTCTCTTATATGTGTGTGTGTGTGTAAAAAGGTGTTTTAGTTGTGAGAAAAGTGAGAGAAGTGCGAGAATTCCCATTTGGAATTTATGAGGAAACCCTCTTTTTTTTTGGGTTTATTTATATGAAAATAAGGGATGTGAAATAATACTAAATAAAAATTATATTAGGATATGTGAGATGAGTGAATGAAAGTGCTAAGCAATGAAATAAATTAATGCGAATTCAGGAGAATTTGAAGAGAGAGTTGAGAAAGTCGAACCTTCTTGAAGATCTTGAGCTTGATCTTAAATGTTGGAGAGCAGCTCTTACACTTGGGTGATGATGGAGGGTAGTTAATTCACCAAGTTTGATGAAAAACATGATGAAAGATGAAGGTTGTAAAGGGATTTGTATGTGGAAATCACGCTGACTTCGAGAGGGGTTTTCTGAGCTCGCTGAGAGTGATGGATTTCAGATATTGTATCCTCTTATAATGAGGTCAGACCCTCCTTTTTATAGGCCCATGGAATTGTTGATCGGCATAGTCTTGGTCCTACCAATCGACAGACATTTTTAGGCACACTTCCGATAGGCAGGGTTTGGAACCTGCCGTTTGGCAGTCTCTTTCAGGTTCCTTCGGAAAATTGATCGTAGAGCGCAAACCGTTGATCCGAATCGTGCACAGGATAAACCATTGGAAAGGTACTTTAGAGACCTTCAAAAGTCTTTAAACTCCCTGTGGCCATCCCCGATCCTCTCCATGCGGGCGGGCGTGTGGAGGAAAGGATCCTTCGGGTCCCGCGCGTCCCTCTCGGGAGCGCATCGACCGGCGTCATTTGATATGTCGAAATGTAGAGAGATTCAGAGTCGCCAGTCTATTTTACTCAAAACAGACAAAAGAAAAAAAGGGGAAGCCACCCCGAAGGATGGCATCCAAAGACATACTGGTGCGTGCGAAACTAAGATGATTCGAGAAGGGTTCAGAGGCTTAGTTACGAAATGGACAGGTGTTAGGCACCCATTCCGCCCTTTCGGTCTCTCATGAATATTTGCTATTTTCCTTTTATTTCCCCCCGTGATATGTGTGCATGTGTATATATAGAATGGAGGTAGGAATCCTCGACTTGTATCATGGAAAAGATAAAGCGAGTCATCCGTAGGAAGATATAAGAATAATATTAGAAGAATAAGATTTATGCGATTACCCCTACGTTGACCGTTATAATAGAATGATAACGCATATGGAGTCAAACGGATCGTTCGTCCGCATGGAAAGTGGGAATCGCGCACGGGATGGACCGTTGGAAAGGGTATTTAGTGCCCTTTGAAGATTCATTCATCCTCGGTCGAGCTGAAGAGTTGACATAGGTCAAACAGAGTCCGGGAGCGCCCAGTGGCCTTTAGGTCAGGTTTCGGACGCAAACGGATCGTTCGTCCGCATGGTAAGTCAGAATCGCGCACGGGGTGGACCATTAGAAAGGGTATTCAGTGCCCTTCGAAGATTCATTCAGTCTCGATCAAGATGAAGAGTTTAACTTTTGGGTCAAACTGAGCCGGGGAGTGCCCGATGGCCTCCAGGTCAGTACTCGGGACATGACTTGGGTTTACGGTGATGAAGGGAGGTACTAGGGACCTAAGGAGAATTAGGAGGGTAACAGAATAGGGTGTCTATAGAGCCCCTCGACGGGTGAGTTTGGAATAAATGATGACCGTCGAATAGACACCACATGATGCTTTTGAGGGAGTATGATCGATTCAGAGGGTCGAGGCCGATTCTGCAGACCTAAGGATTGTGCTGGGGATGATTGACGATCGGAGGTTTAGGTCAATTCTGAGGACCTGAAGTAGTGTTGGGGAGGGTGACCAATTCTGCGGGTCAAAGCCAAATCTGCGGGATTAAGTGATGAGGGTGATAACCGAGGTCAATTCTGACCCAAGAATGGTGACGACCGAGGACCGAGGTCAATTCTGACCTAACTCAGGTGATGATCCAAGACCAGGGCCGATTCTGACCCAAGAGTGGTGACGACCGAGGACCGAGGTCATTTCTGACCTTACTCAGGTGACGATCCAAGATCGGGACCAATTCTGACACAAGAGTGATGACGATCGAGGATCGAGGTCAATTTTGACCTAACTCAGGTGACGATCCAAGACAGGGGCCAATTCTAACCCAAGAGTAGGGACGACCGAGGACGGAGGTCAATTATGACCTAACTCAGGTGACGATCCAATATCGGGGCCAATTCTGACCCAAAAGTGGTGACGACCGAGGATAGAGGTCAATTTTGACCTAAGTCAGGTGACGATCCAAGATCGGGGCCAATTCTAACTCAAGAGTGGTGACGACCGAGGACCGAGGTTAATTCTGACCTAACTCAGGTGACGATCCAAGACCGGGGCCAATTCTGACCCAAGAGTGGTGACTATCGCGGACCGAGGTCAATTTTGACCCAACTCAGGTGACGATCCAAGATCAAAGCCAATTCTGACCCAAGAGTGGTGACGATCGAGGACCGAGGTCAATTTTGATCTAACTCAGATGACGATCCAAGACCAGGGCCAATTCTGACCCAAGAGTAGTGACGACCGAGGACCGAGGTCAGTTCTGACCTAACTCAGGTGAGGATCCAAGACCGGGGCCAATTCTACCCAAGAATGGATAAAGATTGGATTTTGATTTTGCTGGAGAAAGACCTTTGTGATTTTGATCTGAGCTGGGGAGCTGATAGCTGGGGAAGCTTTTTAGGAGACCTCGCAGGGAAAAAAACCTATTTTGGGTGTCGTAGGAGAATTCCACTGGGGAAGTGATCAGGTGATCCTTAGGGATCCTCCGAAGCTTTGCCGGGAGGAGTTTGCACTTGGTTTTTTGAGGATTCCGCTGGGGAAGAGGGGTTACGCTTGAGGGAATACGAAATTTTCTTGGTAAAAAGGCTTTAAATCCTTCCTGGGATTTTTGGGAATTTTTCGAGGATTTTTTGAGGTTTTCTGGTATTTTCTGGGAATTTCTGTACGAAATTTAAGGGGTGTGCCGGTCGGCATAGTATGAAGGGTGCCATTCGGCAGTGGCACATACTTTTGGGCTACCTCGGGAAGGCAAGGGGTCAGTGCCGATCAGTATGGTAGGAGGAGTTATCGATCGGCATGGCGCTTGGCATCCTATATAAAGGGAGCGAATCCCCTCATTTTTTCATAGCTTCTTTTGCCTTCTCTCTCCCAGCGATTCTTCTGTAAATCATTCTATCATTTCGATCTTCTAGAAATGGCCGCTTTCGTGAGCACTGCAGTCCACCGGGAATGGTTGACCGTTGATGACTGGGCGAATGTGGAGTGGAGGGCTAGGGCGCCTCTTGATTTGGGGAGTGAGAACTCCTTTGATGCGTTTGAGCCTGTTGGGATGAGCGAACCTTGCTGCGGGAGCCATCGTGTCATCGCTCTTCGAGAGTGATCCCCGGTGGTTATGTAAGTAACCCAACCTTTGGCATTCTTCTCTTTCTGGTGATTTTTCTTTCTTGACTTTTGATGAGACTTTTCTTTTTGCCAGTCTGATATTTCTTTGAAGAACATGCGCCCCCGCAGGACAACGGGGCTCAAGGATGTCTGGTAGCATCTCCCACCTGTGGTGCGCTAGCTGGTCTCATCAACGGGTTTTGGGCGGTTGGCATCGGCGCTGGATGAGACGCCTCGTTCGACAGCGGTCTTGTGCGCTTTGGGAGAGAGGTGGTGGGACACTACCCACACCTTTCATTTCGGCTTCGGGGAGATGATTGTGACTCCCATAAACGTGCAGCAACTGCTGGGTCTGGATTGTGATGGAGAGTAGATAGAGGTGGATTGCTCTTTACGGGTGAGATCGGAGGCAGTGCATGGGGCAGTTGGTGATGTAGGGAGGATAGTCTCTGGGGATTCTATCCGGCTGTCCCTGTTGAAGGATGTTCTGTTGGATAGGGAGATCGATGTGGAGGACGGGCTGCAAGTGAGGCAAATGGCCCGATTATTCATTATGCTAGTATTGGGAGGTTTCATGGTGGCATCGAGCGGCGACGTCATCCATTTATGGTTTCTGACATACTTGAGGATGTTTTCGAACGTCCCTTTCTATGATTGGGGGAGTCTGACCTTGGCGACCCTTTACTTTTCTCTGGATGCATTCAGTCGGTGCTGCCGATAGATCTTTACTGGGGCCACATACCTTCTTGAGATATTCTTCAGTTTGTGCATTTCTGTTCATGCATTCGCATTTTCCTTTCATGCACTCGCATTTTCCTTATCCGTCTCTTTTTGCTTGTGAATTCAGAATTGCTTCTACGAGGTGATTGGGTGCAATACCCCGCTGATTGCTTTGAAGGACGACACTATTGGGGACTTCTATCGATTTTATCGATGGCGTAAGGCCAATCGACAATCGAAGGGATCTCTTTCTCTGGAGGCAGTGCGTCAGGTCTTGAATGACCTGACCAGTGGTAGGGTAAGACTTTTTCCATTTCAATCTTGGTTTTTGCTCCTTCTGATCTTGTATTGATTTATGCTCGCTCGAAGATTTTTAGGTGACCTTTTACCCGTAGGGGACAACCATTCAGGATGCGGGGGCGACCGGGGTGAATGCGCGGATGAGGCGTTTGCTGGCGCATGAGTTCGGCCATTCCTGGTACCTCAGGGAGAGGGTGGTTCGTCAGATTGCTGAGGAGTAGGTGGTGGTTCCACCCGCACAGCCTCCTACGTCTATGAGGCGGGAGCGACTGCTGTCGGAGGATGAGAGGATCACGGCGATGATCGGCGAGTCCTACTTGCTATACACCGATACGGCTGCGCCGTATGACTATATGGATTTTTTGACGAGCTGGTTGATGGAGCCCAGCATATATGATGCGCTGCCCTTCCCTCCGGCGGGTTCGAGTCGGGCAGTGGGATCTTCCCACAGCGGCGGTGGTCCATCGACATCTGCGGCGGTGACGACCTCGGAGGTCCCTTTTGTGCGGTTGCATACCCCTTCATACAACATTCGACAAGCTGATGGAGGGATGGTGCCTATGTTGCACCGTCCTCATGCGATGGATCCGGAGGAGTTGGGTTTGATAGAGGAGGTCCTTCGACCTGCGGTATACCTTTCTGTTCCTTTTTTTCTTTCTTTTCTATTTTGGTTATCCTGCTTTTGATACTGATTTCGCCTTTCCTTGCAGCAGGTCCGGGTGTCGACCGCTTGGCTAAGGGACATCAGAGATTGGATATCTTCGGCGACTACCCATATTCGGGACGTAGTTCTTGCTACTTCTTGCTTGCTGCCGTCTGCCTCGTCTGGATGGGACTCTGGCTTTGGTAGTGGTGGTGCGTCATCTCACCGTAGGGGGAAGAGAGCACGTCGCAGGGGTGGAAGCTCTTAGTGAGAGAGAGAGAGAATGTGGGTTCGGGATGAGTTCCGTTGTTTTTGCGTTTTCTTTTTATTTCCTGCAAAATTGATGTAACACAAAACACAAATATATGCAATGCAATGGAGTTTTTTTATTATCTCTTATTAATGATGAATGAATGCATGCGCTTTTTACTTTGCTGCTGAGACCGTAAAAAGGAATATTTTTTGGAATTTTTTGAAGGAAAGTTTTTAATTAAAAAGGAAAATTATATAAGGAGAAAAAAGGGATTCTTGAAATTTTGTTGAGAATATCAATTTGTTTTTATTGAGTTTTCTGATTTGACAAAAGAGGAAAAAAGGGAAATTTCTAAAAATGGGGGGGGGGGGGGGGGGTTGCCGATCGGTAAGCACCCTGACCTGCCTATCGATAGTTCAGTCCAGTCCAGTCCCATCAATTCAAAGCTTTGAATGGTACCCTCTTCAGCCTTTGGTAACTTGTGGGGTGGGATTCCCTCTGATTTATGCAGGGATTATGTCCCTTGTGAGGATTTTCAAGTATAAAAAGGGGTAAGGGTGGAGTGTTTTCATCACACCTTTGCATTCTTACCTACTTGCCCACCATCTCTTAGCCTTGCAAGATGGCTCTCCCTGGTAGCATTGAGTTTGCCAACTACCTCGTAGCCTTGGAAGCTATGTGCTCTTAATATGTCGACTACGATGCTTTCAACATGCGTCGAGTCTCCTTGTGGCGCAATCGGCCTATTGAGTGGAATATGCTGATGGCGGCGGTACAATTCTGGTACCCCGAAGACCATGTATTCCGCTTTGGGTTGGAAGAAGTTTGTCCTACCTACGAGGAATTTTCTGCCATACTGGGTGTAAATCCCAGTGTTGCTGCGGCTTTGCCCGAATTTTCCCACTCTCCCAGGGATTTCTTGGCCGGGCTTCTTCACATTTTTCCTTTGACGGCTAGATCATTAGTTGCTGGAGGAATGATCTCCCTCCCGGCGGTGCTGCAGTCCATGCATTTGCGGGAAGTAGGTGATGCTGGCTATGCTGGAGCCGTGGTTCTGGGCCTGGTTTCAAAATTATTGCTAGTGACAGGGGAATTGCAGGTGGACCCACAACTTGCAACCATTACTTCATGGATGTCATACCGTCGCAATCCCGCGGCGGTGATATTGCCAGAGACTCTGAATGGCCTGGATGCCTGGACATAAGGTCGTTCTGAGTTTTTGAGGGGTAGCCCTGTGATGCTGTTCATGTGGTTGTCTGAAAGATTCCTCTTGGCTACTCCTCCAGAATATCCCTTGTCGGTCGTACCCAACTTCTTTTCACGCTACTTCATCAGCGTTGGCCTGTATGTTGAGAATTGGGAGAATTGGCTTGTGGAATATGGGGCTCATGGGCTGTATTGGTCAGTGCCTTGGTGGGGACAGTTGCATCCTATTCTGGAGCTAGGAGAGTATTCATATGTGCGGCTGGTTGGTCTCAGATAGACCTCTTTTTATTTCCCTTGGCGGATTTTATGCCAATTCAACTGGGCGCAGGTCGTGACCCCTCGGACCTCAAACTTCTTTTCGATATAAGATTTGACTAAGCGCCTGCGTCTGTTGCTTGGGTCTCTGTGGGAAAATCGGCGTCCGTCGACCCGTCCCTCGCAGGCTGTTAGGAAGGTTTGCCATGTCCCTAAAGATTATATGAAGTGGTTGTGGAGGAAAGTAGTCAGCAAGATGTTGACATTGGAGACTGGACAAAGATGGTTTGTTTTATCTGACTCCATGGAAGGGGGTGTTGTGGTTTTTTCGAAGATGGTTAAGGCTCATAGATCCATGGAATGTTTACGGCACTCTATTCAGGCAGGGAAAACTTGGGGTCCTCAGGATGTAGATGATGAGGGTGCAGGCTCCTCTGGTAGCTGTGGGTAGGACTTCTGGGGAGTTTATTTGTGTGATAGGTGTGGGAATTTTATTTGGCTTTTTATGGTAGTGGGGAAGGGAGTTATCTGTTCATTTTTTTATGTAATCCGTACTGTAATTTCTTATTAATAAAATAAATAAGTTTCTGATCATCCAGCTGTGCCTTTCGATGAATTTTGTATTTTGAATTATCTGTACTGATCGCTAAGGCATACATAATCCTTTTGTTCAAATAATTTTAGAATGAACCGCCGTTCTCGGAGGTAAGAAAAGAATAGTATTTTATGAAAAAGAAAGGGGCCGCACTCATGTGAGGTGCATGAGTTGCCTACATACCTCTGGGGTTTTTTGAAATATTTTAAAATAGTTTTTGTAGAGGATCAGGCCCACGTAGTTCTGGGTAGAGGAAAATGAAGAGTTTTTTTTTTAGAATAGAAGGGGGATGAGAAGAGTCGTAGCCTGCCGAGATTTCGAATTAGGGGTAGAATTTCTTGAGATGGTCCAGGTTGACTGGATGAGCCATCTCCTCCCCATCTAGGTCAGTGAGCATGGCGGCACCCCCAGATAAGATTTTCTTCATAATGTAGGGGCCGCTCCAATTGGGCTTGAATTTCCCTCTGGGGTCCCAGATGGGTTCTATTATCTCTTTGAGGGCTAAATCCCCCTCCCGGACACCGCGGTCCTTGACTCTCTTATTGAATGATCACGCTATTAGGCATTGGTACCCCTGTATGTGGTAAATAGCCTTTAATCTTCTTTCATCTAGGAGGCCTAGCTCATCAAAACGGCTTTGGCACCAGTCTTCTTCACTAACTTTGCTTTAGAGCATGACACGTAGCGAGGGTATTTCCAGCTCCACAGGTAGGACTGCTTCCAAGCTGTAGACCAGGGAGTAAGGGGTATCCCCAGTTGAGGTTCGAATTGAGGTTCGATAGCCCTAGAGGGCGTACGGGATCCGGTCAGCCCAATCCCTATAACTTTCGGTCATCTTGCTGATGATGGCTTTGAGGTTCTTGTTGGCGACTTCAACTGCACCATTGGTCTGATGTCGGTAGGGAGAAGATTTATGTCTCTGAATCCCGTACTCGTTGACTACTTTTGTGACTTCTGCTTCGAAATGTAACCCGTTATCTGATACCAGCTCGTGCGGGACCCCATATCGGCAGATGATATTTTTCTTGAGCAATTTGGCCATTTTCTTGGCATTCAATACTGCATATGACTCAACCTCGACCCATTTGGTGAAATAATCGACGGCAACCAGGATAAACTCATGCCCGTTTAAAGCCTTTGGTGTAACCTTCCCTATGATGTCGATACCCCAGGTGGAGAACGGCCAGGGAGAGGTCATGTTGTATAATTCTCGTGGAGGCAAGTGTTGAGGATTGAAGAATTATTGCCATTTGAGGCACCTTCGGACATAGGCGATGCAATCCTGGATCATGGTGGTCTAGTAGTAGCCCTGTCAAATGATCTTATTGGCGAGCATGTGACCATTCATGTGGGGTCCGCATTCCCCGCTATGGATTTTCTGCATTATTTTCTCAATCTCATCCCCTGCGATGCAGTGTAGATGAGTTCCATTGAAATTCTTCTTGAGTAGAGCTTTATGACAGATGATGTACTGGGCGGCTAGTCTTCGGAAGGTCATTCAATCTTTCTTGTTGGAACCCTCGGGATACCTACCATGTTTGAGGAGGCACCAGATATCATAGTACCAATAATTGGCTAGTTCGGGATCTTTGGTGGAGACAAGCTCAATATGGTAGCAATGTGTCGGTTTGTCTTGCTTTTGAACTAGGAAGGGGGTCATTGTTATTCTTTCGGGCATGTCGACCATGGAGGCCAAGGTGGCAAGAGCATCGGCTAGGTTATTCTTTGCTCGGGGTAGGTAATGGAAGGTGATATCTTGGAATCGAGAGGCTAACTCTTCTAATTGGGCATGAAAGGGTTGGAGCTTTTCGTCCTTGACTTTCCACGTTTTGAGCACTTGACCGATGATGAGGGCAGAATCCCCGTAGACATCAAGGTATTGAATACCTTTCTTGAGAGCAACTTGGAGGCCCATTGTGCATGCCTCGTATTTCGTCATGTTGTTGGTGCAAGGGAAATCCAATTTTATGGCGATGGGAGTGTCGGAGTCATCTGGGGCGATCAGAAGTATCCCAATGTCATATCCCTTTTTGTTGGCAGCGCCGTCAAAGAATATTTTCCATCGAAGTTGGTCTTGAGTGGTGCAGAGGATATTTTCATCTGTGAATTCAGAGATCCGGACATCTGCTTCGTCAATGGGGTAATCGGCGAGGTAGTTAGAGATGGATCTTCCTTTAATAGCTTTCTGTGTGACGTACACGATATCGAACTCGGTTAGGAGCATCAACAATCGAGCCATTCGACTGGATAAGGCGGGTTTCTCAAGCAGGTATTTGATGGGATCCATTCGGGATACAAGTTTGATGGGGAAGGAGAGCATGTAGTGTTTTAACTTCTGGGTGACCCAGACAAGTGCGGCACATGCCTTTTCTAAAGCAGTGTAGTTGACCTCGTAATTGGCCAATTTGTGACTGGAGTAATATATGGCTCTTTCTTTACTGGATTCTTCCAGGTATTGAGCTAGAAAAGCCCCGGCTGCAGTATCGGATATGGTTAGGTATAGGAGTAAAGGGAGACCAGACTGTGGTGGCATGAGCACTGGAGGTTGGGTTAGGTATTATTTGATTCGGTTAAAGGCTTCTTGGAAGGCCTCATTCCAAACCTTGGTTGAATCCTTTCGGAGGAGCTTGAAGATCGGTTCACAGATGGAGGTTAGCTGGATGATGAACCGGCTGATATATTATAATTTCCCAAGAAAACCTCGAACTTATTTCTATGTTCGGGGTGGTGTCATCTCAAGTATGGCCTTCAGCTTTGCAGGATCTGCTTCTATCCCCTTTTCGCTGACCATGAATCCCAAGAGTTTTCCCTTTGTAACGCCGAAGACACACTTCTGTGGATTAAGTCGCATCTGATACCGTCGGAGTCGTTTGAAGAACTTCCGGAGGGCGAGAACATGACCTTCTCTAGTTTTGGACTTGATAATCATATCATCCACATAAACCTCGACCTCCTTGTGGATCAGATCGTGTAGGATGGTTGTGGCAGCCCTTTGGTAGGTAGCCCCAGTGTTCTTGAGACCAAATGGCATGACGGTGTAGCAAAAGGTTCCCTATGGGATGATGAATGAAGTTTTTTCTTGGTGGTCGGTGCGCATCTTGATTTAGGTTATATCCGTTAAACCCGTCGATAAATGACTTGAGAGGATGACTGGCTGTGTTTTCTATGATCATGTCGATAATGGGTAACAGATAATCATCCTTCGGAGAAGCTTTGTTTAAATCTCGGTAATCTACACACATTCAAACCTTCCCTCCTAATTTCGGCACAGGTACAATGTTGGCTAGCCATGTGGGATATTCGATCACCCGAATGAAACCCACGTTTAACTGTTTGACCACCTCTTCTTTGACCTTGAGCGACCATTCGGTGCAGAGTTTTCTCAATTTTTATTTCACTGGCTTGTAATCTGGGAGAGTAGGGATCTCGTGTTGAGCTATTTCAGGATCTATGCCGGGCATATCATCATACGACCATGCAAAGACATCTACGAACTCCTTCAGCAATCCTTCGAGTTGTGCACGCTCATGCTCGTCAAGGGCGGTCCCTATCCTAATCTCGCGCAGTTGGCTACTAGAACCGAAATTAATAACAACAGTCTCTTCTTCATTAACTTGAACACGGTTATGTTGTTTATTATTAACCTTATTTATACCAGTTAAGAATTGTTCATTTGCAAAATCATCATCATCAAAAGTTTGATTAGAATCCAAGCAGTTAATGTAAGGCAAAACAAGATACTCAAAATCTTCATTTATTTCATTGATAGGAAAAACAACATTGAGAACCTCATCAAAAGAGGTCTTGATTACATTTGATCTAGGATAGACAACAAAAGAAGAAATAGGGTAAACATTGGGGTCAGGGGAGATTTCACGAGGTAGAACTGGTGCAGCATGCCAGTTGAGGAGAGGTGTATCAGCAGCTTTAGTCAGACGGGATGGGTCTATTGATGTAATGCCTGAGTGAACCATGCAGAGTGCCAGCCCCAGTATCTGTAAGTTGAAGGAATATTCAGAATCGCTTTCCTCAGTCTCTCCAGTATCTTTGATGAGCGGTTGTACTTGGTGTGGGAAACTTTCAGCCCATGGTTAGCTGTCTTGGAAAAATATCTCCATTCCAGGCTTCATCTTCTCGTCTGTGTGGTCATACCATGGTTCTGGAAAATCTCAAAAGGGGAAGTCCTCGCCTTCTTTGATGAACCATCCATTTAAGGAGTCTCCTGAGACAGTTCAAATACAGTCTAATCTTCTCTTTGGTTGAGATTGGAGGATCATTCCGTGCTCTTGTTCTAATGGTTGATACCCCAAGCCGAAAGCTTTCTTTAGTTCGATGGGATCAAGTATCCCCTGCTGCCTTTGTCCTAGCCCCAATCCGGGCATGAAGTGCATGTTTCTGAACATCTGAATCACATTGACATTGCCAGGAGGGTCATATTCTAGACAAACCCTTTCTTTGAAACCGTCCCCTATCAGGAGTAGGAGTGGCTCAACTCGGAATCCTGATAGGAGCATAACATTTGACCCGTGCTGTATCTCAAGAATTGGATTGCTGGTGTTTGCACCCCCGACATTTTCATCGTTGCCCAAAATGGTGATGACTCACCCATCGGTAAAAAACTTCAATTTTTGATGGAGTGAGGAAGACACACCCTTGATATTGTGGATCCAGGGTCATCCGAGCAACAGGTTGAAACAAGCTGGGATGTCTATGACTTGGAATTCAACGACGGGGTTTATAGGGCCAATCCCTATTAAAAGTTTTATGGACCCCATCACCTCACGACGGGTATTATCGTTGGCACGCACAACGACAGAGGTTGGAGCGAGGTTGCTTTCTTTCAGGCCTAAACACTTGAAAGTTCTCAGAGGGCAAACGTTCAAGGCGGATCTGTTATTGACAAGGGAGAGTGGCACGACCTTTCCCATAACTTCGACAGAGATATTGAGTGCATGATTGTGATTATGCCCAATTTTGGGGATTTCTTCTTCAGAAAATGATACCATTCGGGTAGAAGTCAAGGATCCGACCAGATTTACCACTTCTTCTGGTGTGGTAGAGGGAGGAACTATGGGTCCAGTGAGTAATTTGATTAAAGCATTTTTGTGCAGCTGGGAAGACATGAAAAGCCACCATAGAGTGATGTTAGCTTGGGCTTTCTTCAGTTGATCGAGGATCTTGCTCTCCTCGATGGTCATCTCTGGCATAGGAAGGTTTTCAATGCCCTTCCCTTTGTCATTTGCTGGTAGTGAGCTTGGAACCTGGTAATGTCTCCCTGATCTGGTCATGTGATTTACTGAAGAAGGAAAGAACATGAATCCCGTTTCCTTGTCAATCTCAGGTTGTGATGCCACCTTATTTATTTCTCCGAGGAGTTCTTCAAATGATATCATCCCACATATGTCGGTTACTGGGCCAGTTCTTCCTGAAGCTTGTTCTTCACTCGAATCTTCGAATTATTCCCCCCATCCGGTGGTAGCAACTCTGTCTTTCCATGTAAATTCGATGCATTCCACAACTTCAACGACTTCTTTATACAAGTTCTCCCATTCCGTGGGGATATGTGTGATTGAAGGGACCAAGCGCCCTTGTAGCTTCAAAGTGTCAAGTAACTTGGTGATACTGCAAATGCTGTTGGTTTGCTCGAATAATTCTGCCATAGCCTGGACAACATCATCTAGGCTGACTTCGTCGGTTGGTACCACCCATTTGTCTGAATCTCGGGCCCATTTCCATGCCTCTAAGAATAGTGTGCTGAACTTCTGGCAATTGATGACCATCTGTAAGGGCAATTTCAGCCCGAACTCTAGGAGTTGGTTTAACACCTCTGATAATTCCATACTTTCATTTTCAGAACGGGTATGAACAGTGATGCATGCTCTGGTAAGGAGTGACAGTGCCTGATCTGCGATGCTAGTAGGGTGTAGGAGGAAATATGGGCAAATTTGAAGAGGTTTAGGAGAGTATATGGGTGTGATTTGAGTTGAGGGATCGAAATCTGGGTTTTCTTCTAAGAAGATGGCATTGGTGTGATTTGGAAGTGGATTATGAGTAGTGTTTGGCTGGTGGGGCGATGGTACCCCGGTCAATGAGATCTTGAATTACGTTCCGGAGGTGAAAGCATTGGTCGGTGGTATGGCTGGCAGTTTGGTGGAAGGCGCAATAAGCATCGTCCTTGAAGTTTCTTGGGAGTGGATTTGGCAATGGACGGGGATCCAAGGGTTTAATGAGGTTTCGGCTTAACAGGGCTTGGTAAACTTTGGAGAGGGGAGCATGGAGCTCAGTGTATTACCTTCGGACGGGGGCAGGGTGGCTTTCTAGTGCCCATGATGTGATTGGTTGAGAGATGTTGTTGATGGTCGAAACGGTAGCACTGGAAGGCTTGTCATACTTTCTAGGGGTGAATTGTCCAGACACCTTCTTTGGTTCAACCTCTGTTTTAATGAGGCTTTCCTCGATTTCCACTCCAGCCTCTCTGAGAGCTCGAAAGTGGGGATAGTATTATCCTCCCATCGTTGCTCGAACATGGGGCAAGAAGTTCTTCTTCACTATGTTGACCTGTTCTTCCTCGGATGGCCGGTTAGTAATGGTAGCTGCTTGCTCTCTCCACCGAGTTATGAAGTTACTGACTCATTTTCCTGGATTTTATTTGACCAAGTCTAAATCAAGACGGGTGACCTTAAGCTCTTCGTTGTATTTGTATTGCGATATGAATTCTCGGGCTACATCCTCCCAGTTATGAATTCTGGATTCCTCAAGAGATAAAAACCATCGGAGGGGACTATACTTCAAAGTTTGCTGAAACAATTGGGCCATCACTTCTTCAGAATCCCCTAGTAGAGTCATGGAACGATGATAACTGCGAAGATGAACAATTGGGGGTCCACTCCCTCCGAACTTCTCGATATTTGGCATCTTGAACTTCTCGGGTAACCTCGCTTTAGGATAAGGAGACATGTGGGTGTAGTCCATGTAATTCCCAGAGATCCTGACCTGGTCAAACTTCTTGGTGAACATCTTGAGATCCTCTTTGACTTTATTCAATTCCTCCTCCTTCGGATCAACTACCACAGGCAGGTTAGCCATAGGCTGGGCAATGTTTAGCATTGGAAGCTGGGAAGGCGTCGGCCCATTGGCAGGAGGGGCACGTGGAGCGTGCTGATATTCATCCGGAACCCAGATTGGCTCGGCTCGACCCATAACACGAGGGAATAGGGCCTCGGGCTCTTGAGGAATTGGAACCTGGTTTTGTTGCATCTCTTGGACCTCAGTTTGGAGGTTGTCAATCTTGGACATGAGCTGAGCTAGGACTGTAGTCAGATCCGACTGTATGACTGGTGCTTAATCTGTATTCTCTATGGAAGATGGATGGATTCCAGACTCGAAAGAAGTAGTAGAGGAACGGATGAAACTCCGGGGTGATTTGACTGAAGACCGAAGCCAATAGGGAGCCAGGCCAAGGCTTGTGATCGACCTGAGAAGGCGTAGGATGAGATTTATTTTTGAGAAAAAAGGAAGAACTATTTTTGGATTTTCGATAAAGAAGGGAGAAATGTTTTTGGATTTTTGATAAAGAAGGAATAAATGTTTTTGGATTTTTGATAAAGAAGGAATAATTGTTTTTGAAAACGGAACTCAGCATGATTATTATGATTATTATGTTTTCACTTGTATTTAATTCTCCTAAATGCAATGCCGAACAGGACCTGAGCATGGAGAAGTGGGGGTCTTAATATATACAAAGCTACAGTTTGGACTTGTAACCAGGCTCACGGACAGGGTCCCAATTTAAAAATGCGTGAAAATTGGGTGGCAGGCCGACCCGGAATTTCGGCAGAGTTTTGGGTTGAAACCGGAAATCTAAAGTGCGTGTCCTAGGTTTGACACCTATATACAGGTATGAAGTTGGTTGGGTGAATCGGCATGGGTTCCCCCTTTGACGTGACTTCCACGATATACGTCTTTCTCTTGCGGGCAATCGGTACGTGTGGACAAGCCATTTGATATACCTGAGTGTACATGAATTTCCTCACCATATACCTCATGGGGACGGTACGTGTGAGAGAGAATTCGATATACTCGACGTACGTGAACGAATTCCCTGCGAAATACCTCCCATCATGACTTCGATCAATCGGTACGATGCGGGGGAACCGCTCGATGTACGTCGAAGGTACTTGGCCAATGGAAAGTGAGAGTCATATCGCTTAGGCTAACTGCGACCTGCCGGACCAGCGCCCATCACGAAGTGACCCTCTAGTTACCGGGTAAAATTTGGTCAATATCAATGCTCTTTGGTGATGTCGTGTGAATCATGCATGATTCTCTTATTAGTATCTGATGATGAGAATGCCTTTTCTTGATTATGCCAAACAGGGAGTAAAGTACGAGTACCCCAAAAGGTACACCAAGTATGGATGGGTGATGCGTGCAACATGGGGATATATATGTGATCCTAGGTGCATGTGGTGTGAAATGTACATGGAGAATTTTCTACAAGTGTGTGGACATAAGCATAAGCATGGGATACATATGAGAAAGGGGAACATGCAGATATGGGGGGTAAACATAAGCAAATATAGCATTTATGTAAATAGAGTCAAGCCCACAAATAAAAACACATGTCCCCAGCGGAGTCGCCACTGTGGCCATCCCCGATCCTCGCCATGCGGGCGGGCGCGTGGAGGAAAGGATCCTTCGGGTCCTGCGCGTCCCTCTTGGGAGCGCTTCGGACGGCGTCGTTTGTGGTGTAAAAATGTAGAGAGATTCAGAGTCGCCAGTCTATTTTACTCAAAACAGACAAAAGAAAAAAAGGGGAAGACACCCCGAAGGATGGAATCCAAAGACATACTGGTGCGTGCGAAACCAAGATGATTCGAGAAGGGTTCGGAGGCTTAGTTATGAAATGGGAAGGTGTTAGGCACCCATTCCGCCCTTTCGGTCTCTCATGAATATTTGCTATTTTCCTTTTGTTTCCCCCCGTGATATGTGTGCATGTGTATATATAGAATGGAGGTAGGAATCCTCGACTTGTATCATGGAAAAGATAAAGCGAGTCATCCGTAGGAAGATATAAGAATAATATTAGAAGAATAAGATTTATGCGATTACCCCTACGTTGACCGTTATAATAGAACGATAACCCATATGTAGCAATACGTTACTAAGGGCAAGTATATAGAATATAGGAAGATTAGATTTAGAATAAATAGGAAGATGAGAGAAAAAGTGGGAAAAAGGACTCGAGTCTCGGGTTTTATCCCGAGATGCTTACGTAGCCTATAAAGGCATCAAAGTCCACGTAGTTCGCATACAAAATGAGGGGTGGGGTTTATCCCATAAATCCAAATAGGGGATCTATTATTTGTAAGTGTGTGTGTAGAAAAAGTGTTTTAGTTGTGAGAAAAGTGTGAAAAAAGTGTGAGAATCCCTATTAGGAATTTATGAACAAACCCTATTTTTTTGTTTTTCGGGTTTTATTTATATGAAAATAGTAGATGTGCAATAATAATAAATAAAAAAGTATATTAGGATGTGTGAGATGAGATGATAAAAGCGCTAAGTAAGAAAACAAGTTATTGAGAGTTTAAGAGAATTTAAGAGAAAGTAGAGAAAGTTGGACCTTCTTGAAGATCTTGAGCTTGATCTTGAATGTTGGAGAGCAGCCCTTGCACTTTGATGATGATGATGGAGAGTGGCTAATTCACCAAGTTTGATGAAAAGGATGATGAAAAGTGGAAGTAAAAAGGGGATTTGGATGTTGAAATCACGCTGCCTTCGAGAGAGGTTTCTGGGATTTGTTGAGAGAGATTTCTATCAGATCTGGGACCTCCTTACAAATGAGGTGAAGGCCTCCTTTAATAGGCCCAGGTGAGTGCCGATCGGCATAGACATGTTCCTGCTTATCGGCAGGTGCCGATAGGCAGGGTCTGGAACCTGCCATTTGGTAGTGCGCTTCAGGCTTTTTCAGAAAATCGGCCGCCGAGGGCAAACCATTGGTCAGAATCATACACGGGACATACCGTTGGAAAGGTAATTCAGAGACCTTCGAAAGTCCTTTGGACCATTCTCGGGTTCAGGAGTTGACTAAGCGTCAAATATGGCTCGGAAGCATTTGTCGGTCCATTGGACGGGGAATTGCTCGGACGCAAACGGATCGTTCGTCCGCATGGTAAGTCCGAATCGTGCACGGGGTGAAAATTTGGAAAGGTTAGGAGATGTACTTTGAAATTCCAAAGAGTTTGACCCGATTTTGGGAGTTGACTTTGGTCAACCGGGCTCGGGAAGCATTTGGTGACCTCCCGGAGTCAAATGGAACGTTCGTCCGCATGGAAAGTCAGAATCACGCATGAGATGGACCGTTGGAAAGGGAATTTAGTTCCCTTTGAAGATTCATTCAGTCTCGGTCAAGCTGAAGAGTTGACATAGGTCAAACAGAGCCCGGGAGCGCCCGGTGGCCTCTAGGTCAGGTTTCGGACGCAAACGAATCGTTCGTTCACATGGTAAGTCGGAATCGTGCACGGGGTGGACCGTTGGAAAGGGTATTCAGTGCACTTCGAAGATTAATTTAGTCTCAGTCGAGACAAAGAGTTTGACTTTTGGGTCAAACTGAGCCGGGGAGTGCCCAATGGCCTCCAGGTCAGTACTCGGGACATGACCTGGGTTTACGATGATGAAGGGAAGTACTAGGGACCTAAGGAGACTTAGGGGGTAACATAATGAGGTGTCCACACTCTCGGGTCCGGGAGTTGACTTTGGTTCAAATGTGGCTCGGAAGCATTCGTCGGTCCTTTGGACGGGGGATCATCGGACGCAAATGGATCGTTCGTTCGGATGGTAAGTCATAATCGTGCATGGGGTGGATCGTTGGAAAGTTTACGAGGTGTACTTCAACATTCCAAAGATTTTGGCTCAGTTTGGGAAGTTGACTTCGATCAACCGGGACCTGGAAGCGTTCGTTGACCTTCTAGAGTAAAACGGATCGTTTGTCCGCACCGTATGTCAGAATTGGGCCTGGAGTAGACCGTTGGAAAGGGGTTTTAGCTCCCTTAGAATATTCGACCAGTCTCGATCGAGCTGAAGAGTTGATTTTGGTTAAATAGAGCCTGAGAGCGTCCGGTGGCCTTTTGATCTAGTTTTGGGAAAAAATGGGTCGTTCGTCCACACCTTAAGTTAGAATCGCGCATGGGATGGACCGTTAGAAAGGGGTTTTAGTGCCCTTTGTAAATTCATTCAGTCTCAGTCGAGCTGAAGAGTTTGATTTTTTGGTCAAACGGAGCCTGGGAGTGCCCGATGGCCTCTAGGTCGAAACCCGGGGTATGGCTTAGGTTTGTAGCGATGAAGGGAGGTGTAAGGGACCTAAGGAGAGTTTAGGGGGTACTAGAATGGGGTGTCTACAATATGTGTCGTCAATTGTCGCATAAGTTTACGTAATAAAGTTTTACGTATTGTCTGCTTATATAAAGTTCGGTTAACATATCAATAATCTCATACTATGATTAGAATGGTATCGGTAAAAGATCATTGTACATTGTATATGGTTCAGGAAATAATGATAATTAATTTTCACTATATAAAAATATAGTATAGGTAAGAGAATACTTGTAGGTTTGAAATATTGATATCATAATAATAACATATAATAACCATTTGCATAGTAGGTAAAGGAAAGTATAAATTCCTTTCGGATCAGGTAGGTCAATAGTTTACTCATATTCAGTGGTTGATAACGTAATTGTAAGTCACAATTTTCAACAATGTGTAGGATTCTTGTCCAAGAGTGTCTTTATTCAGTTTGCTACCAGAATTTTCAATTTCCATTCGTGGAATATAATGATAGTTTCTCTTATTGATATTTCTATAAATATCAAACAACGTGGGAAACTACTAGATGGGTTTTCTATAGTTGTAAAATCTTGTGTTGGTTTAATCGGGAAAAATCATCAACTATTCCATATAGTTAATAATTTATAGGGAAGTTTCCTTTGAATTTTAATTACGGGAAGAAACTGTATTGGATATCTTAATGCAGTGTTTCCTCAATTTCCTATATACCAAAATAATGTGTTTATAAGATTTGACTTTTCATTAAGTCACTGTTTTGGAATAAAAGGTAATGTCTAATACTTTTGGGTATTTCAACTAGGCTCGTTGGTTCGATTAGTGCCTAGATCACATAATATTAATAAGTATCGCAGTTGGTATGGTGTCTAATATTGCATAGTTTCACATGGAATCTACCATAGACATATAAATATAACTGGTTCTTTAAAGCACATCAAACTACTTTGGATATACTCTGAAATTTTGGGCTAATTTGTGGACCAGATAGATAGAGGTGGTTTACTAAAAAGAATTTAAGTATAGTTATACAACTATAGGAAAGTTATTTCTGTCACTGATATCGTTCAACAAAATGATACTACTATTTGAAATATATTCAATCCATATGCTAACGTTTATAAAATCATAGCAATAAGGGCTGAAACTTTTCTAGAAATGATTTGCGTACTTAGGGTAGGATAACATCAGATCATATTGATATTCAATCTAAATTTACATATGCTGAAACATGATCTGTGTGTCATAAAAGATAAAGGAGACTATCCCCTTTTTCCTATCCACCGGGAGGAAAAATAATTAGAATAAATATGCTAAGAACGTACTACCGATTTTTATAAAAAAAATTATAGATATAGTTGGAAAAATGGTGTGATTAATATAATCTAAAAACACGTCTTTATTCCAATACTCGACGTAACTTGGGCTTCTATGTACATCAACTAGGTTATTCATGTTGATAATCTTACTATGAATCCTAATACCGACCTTTTGGAATGAACAAATAATTTCCAATTGAAGCGAACAACATATTTGGTGAGTTTGTCTAATATCATCCATAAATAGAATTACATCCTTAGTACGTACAAGGTAGTTTACAAGTAAAGTTCATGGTGATGTGATCTCATCTCCATTCCAGGATCAAAAGAAATTCGAAGAAATTCATTAGGTATATGTAATATATCTCTAAATCGAAGACTTGTTTCTTTATCTCTTGATAATCATTGAGTCTAATTTTTGGTTTAAAATTGTAACACAAGGAGATCTGAGAGTGATTATTCTAAGTTCGTCGTTCTCAAGGTTGGGTAAGAAATACTATTTGGTTAACATAAAAATTATGGGGGTGTTGTAAATCATAACAATATCCTAGGAAATGATGTTGTTAAATCTTCTGACGGGTTTACGGCTTAAGGTGTTGGCTATAACTTTCCCTTTTTCGGGGTTGGTGTCTAACTTGAATCTGTAATATTTAAAATTCTATTCAATGTTTCTATCTTAAATTTAAGTTTCCTTAGGTGAACATGTATCTCAAACTTTTGTGATATGAATTTACCTTGGGATTTCATACAATAAAAGACTTAGGGTTTCCTATATTTATGCAAAAGATAACATAAATACCATATATGAATTTCTCTTGACTAGGTACTAACTGATTATTTAGAAACTGGTACTAGGGTTGAAGTAAATAATTATAATGGAGTTTGAACTAATGTTGGCTTTATTAATTTTCCTTAACTTGAATGGTTACGGTACACTGCTTAGAATTCTAGAGGGTCATAGGGTACTATATTCCGAATAAATTTATTGATAGGCAATGTAAATATATTTATAATAGGATTTACAATCACTAATCCATCCAAAATATTCCTTATTGAGTTTGAGAACATTTGCTGAAGGATGTTGTATAAGTTGAAAGTACAATGGACTATACGGAATCAAGGGTAGGTTAACAGTATGAGGTAACGGGAGTCTAAAATTCTGAAAAAGGTTTAATTGCAAAAGGAAAGTTGTGGGTTTGGTCATAAAGTTAACATGTATTGGGTTTGGAATGTATTGGATCAAATAGAACACATGGAACACCTATAGGGTATTAAACAATTTTGTG
Source organism: Sambucus nigra (assembly GCA_949130495.1). Lineage (NCBI taxonomy): Eukaryota > Viridiplantae > Streptophyta > Magnoliopsida > Dipsacales > Adoxaceae > Sambucus > Sambucus nigra. The sequence continues at coordinate 90,180,089 of OX422216.1, read as the reverse complement.
GATAAATCTAACTGATAGGCCATAGAGCCAGTGCATTTGATAATGCTAAAGGGTTCAATGTATCTTGGTTTCCCTAGGTCTTTCTCTTATCTATTACATCTTCATAGTAGTTTCTTGAGTTACTACATAAGGAAAAAACGAGTACTCTGAGGCTAAGGGTTTCAAATACGGCACGATATAATATAAAGATCTTGTTGATTAATATTAATAACTATTTATTCAGGATAAAAACGTTGGCGACATCAGGTAGGTCTAACTATAATGCGTCAAAAATAATATTCCATAATTCATATGATGATGTCACTAGAATTAAAAATATCAGGTTTCATAAAGTTTAGGGTTGCAGATGGTTTCTAAAACAAGATAACCCACAATTATCTGTTCTAGAGGCTTATGGTTAATAGGAATACAAATAAGAAATCAATCCAAAACTTTTGGATATAAATCAATCCCAATAATTGGGGATAATCAATCCAAATAACTAAAGATAAAGCAATACGGTCAAGCCAAAACTCCAAAGAGAGGCATTAATATGATAAATAAAACTAGGCACTTAATAATTTGAGTCTTACAGGCAAATAATACTATTGTGGGTATAACGGTAGTTTATTTCCTGGTTATATTGTATGCTATGTAAAAATATAATCAATAGAATAAGGTTAACTTGAATTCATTGTTTCAAAACTAACATAGGGGTTTAAAATTGCATCAAGCGTAACATATTTTGAACCTCATAAATTAGTTCATAAAGTATCGGGGGGTTATAATATAATGATACGAGCATTTCGTGAAATGATACTAAATCATACTCACCTACTATGGGTTAAAATTTATATTTCTCATTAACACGATTATCTGGGCTTCAAAGTAAAGTTTCTTAGAAAAAATGGCTTATCAAGAAAATCATATTTATGGCATCAAGGTCATGTAAAGGTTTTAGATAAATTTTCGTATGATCACAACTATTTTAGTTGTTTATCTATACAAAATAATGTTTCACTTTGAATTCCATACTGCTTCTAGGGATATTAAATTTTTTCAGCGATATCTTGAATCACTGTAACTTCGAAAAATAATTGACAATGGTTACAGGGTACATGGTAGTGATTTATTAATAATAATTCAATGTCAGGGTTGTGTAAAATTTGGGAAAAATGTTGTTTGTGGAATAAGATTTAATAAGTAGTGTCGTTACGTTCTAAAGAGTAAAACGATTAAACTTTACGTTTCTGATACTTCTACTTTTCATAAAGACATTTCCAATTCTCATCAAGGAATTCATTTATAATTTCTCCAATCTAATCTTATTCAAGTACCATCTAACATAAGCAATCTAGTCTCGTAATCCAGTGGGAATTTTATACAGTCTAACAAGAGTACAATGCAAAAAACGAAAATAAAAAGGTCAATAGAAATATGAAACAACTTCCAAAGAGGAAAATGGAGTTCCAAATGAAGTAATTCATTATCAAGGGGAGTTCAATCGAATAGTTCAGACAAGGAATGGTGCATTACATAATGACTTGAGTGTATACAATCCCTTCATAAGATAACTTTCTTAGTATGCCTCTACATCCTCAATAATATCTTGATATTTCTAAATCCTTTATGATTTTTCCCACTATATAAAATTCGAGTATCTGCCTCAAATCATAATTTTCAAAATTAGAATTCCAGAATTTTTCTCGTAATTATTTAATCATCTTAACCTTGAAACTATACTTCTATCCCGTAAAATATTTCCCTAGGAAATATCCTACAATCCCATACTCTCATTATGTAACTTAAAGATCAATATTCCTGATGCATGTCTAAGAATAGCATCCTTACTTTCCTTATAACTTGAATAACTTTCCTAATCACAATCTTAACTTATGTCCCGCATAGGCTAACTTAAGCTTGGCTCTGATACTAACTTGTCACAACCTGATTTCTCGGGGACGAATGTTATTTTAAAATAATGCAAAATCATAATTGAGCCATGCATACTAAGATAATTAAGAATTTATAAAAGCTAAATTGTCTTACACTATAGTTTAAAAGCTTATTCTTCTATGATTTCTCTGGATATCTCAAACTACTGCACTATAATTCCTGAAGTAATTGTCATTTCCAATTTATACCTATGCAAAATAACTAGAAGGAAACAAATCAGCAAAATTACTGAATAGGTTCTACCACTTCTATAACAAATATAAATATAAAGAGAGTTTGAAATGTGTATGGAATTCAGTGTTCATCAGATGAAGCGGAAGAAAATGCTTATTCATAATAACCCTTAAATAAAATCAAGGAGTCTGAACTGATAATTCCATACTTACCAACTCATTAAGGGTAATATAAAGAAAGTTGAATTGATAATCCCATACTTACCAGTTCACTAAGGGTCATACAAAGAAAATTTAGTGTTGTATCAAATGTAATGGAACAATGGTTACTGGTAACAACGTTAAGGATCATATAAGAAAGTCAAGGATCTTTTAATTGATAATCCCATACTTACCAGCTCATTAAGGGGTATAGAAATAAGTAAGCAATCACCAAAACAAAATAAAATCAACCTAAAATCTTTGGGAAAAAGTATCCGACTAGGCACACTAGCAAAGTGGCACTCATACGTATGTAGCAATAAATCCAAGCTCTCAATCATCTGAGATTATTAGGCCAAGTAGAAATTTCCTTGGGATTACACGTCAATCTACTCCCTAGTTAATACTAATACTCATAAAGTAAATAATGGCAGAAAAGTGCAGGGGTGAACTGAATCAATGAGGAACATGATATGAGTTATTATGTGAGAAAGGTTAAATTGATCCATAGTCAAATTCAAATATCAGTGCTATTCAATAAAATATTAAGTATGACTATATTATAACATGCACATACTAGTGGTTAATAGGAGCTATCACATAGTGATATCAATAGCAAAATGCCAAATCCGTAAAGTTTACTATTGAAAAGGTAGGAAGAACCTACCGGTGTATTGAGTAGTTGAGCTTGTCTGATTCGTTGTGCATTATCACATTAAACTGTAATATTTAATGTAAATGTTACTACGAATAATCTAAAAAAAATGTCTCACTCTACACTAGGGCTGTCAATGGACCGGGTCTGGACCCGGACCCGATCCGGACCCGACCTAAATTAACGGATCTGAGCAAATTTTATAGACCCGATTATCCGATTACCCGTTTACCCGATTAGTTAATGGATCGGATCTGGATATACATGACTCCGATCCGATAAGGACCCGACCCGAATGTGTATATATATAATATAATAAATATATATTTATATATAATATTATATATATATATAGTCTTACATATAGTTACTAAATAGATATATAACTAACTTATATATATATATATAACAGTTTTACATACATATATACATACATATATATAAGTTATATATAAAAACTGTTTTACATATATATATATAAGTTATATATTTATATAAAAATAGTTTTATATAAAAACTGTTTTTATATATATATATAAGTTATATTTATATAAAAACAGTTTTATTTTATATAAAAACAGTTTTTTATATAAAACTGTTTTTATATATATATATAAACAGTTTTATTTTATATAAAAACTGTTTTTATATATATATATAAGAGTTATATATATATAAAAACAGTTTTATATAAATAAAACTGTTTTTATATATATATAACTCTTATATATATATATAAAAACAGTTTTTATATTGTTTTCATATAAAACTGTTTTTATATAAATATAAGTTATATTTATATAAAAACAGTTTTATTTATATATATATATATATAAACAGTTTATATATATATATATATATATATATATATATATATATATATATATAATCGGGTCGGGTATTCGGGTCGGCTCTCCGGGTCCTTAACGAATTCGGGTCTGGATCCATTTTCTGAGACCCGTCGGGTAATCGGGTAAGACCCGATCCGTTAAAAATATACCCGGATCGGATCTGGATATACCCAGACCCGATCCAGACCCGACCCGTTTACACCCCTACTCTACACATTACTATTTGTAATTACACTACTGTCAGTATTCGGGTAATGAACTCGTATGTATATAAAACTCATATACGATTCGAATAAAATTATCTATCTAATTTTCCTAACATGTTCGGACGATTTTATTTAGGAAAATATCATAAAATAATATTTTAACAGTTATTCGATTTTTTTAATTGACATGATGACCCAGATATGACGTTGTAAAAAATAGTGCCAAAATAAAAATATTTTTATATCAAGAAATTTTATTCGACAACACGATGTTAACAATATGTTTCGTGTATTTTTTTGATCAACGGTTTAAAAGATATTAATGTCCAAAGTTGCCAAATATATATATATATATATTTTCGTGGCTTACAAAAGCCTCCAAAACCTCAATTCTAAATTCTCAGATTTTTGAGTTTTTTTAATCAAGCAAATACACGTGTTTACATAGAATGTTTCAACATAAGTTCGAAAAATCATACTCACCCATCAAATCCATAACTTCCAATTATCAGTCTATCCACGTCGTTTTTCAAAACTGCCATCAAATTCGTAACTTTCGAATTGTCATCGATCAAATCCGTAATGCTTGCATATCTCTTTAAGCTTCCCTCAGAAAAAATACACTCGCCTCTCTTCCCTCTCATACTCACAACCTTTCTCTCCCTATCAGATCCTTCAACTTTGAGTAGAAATCTGTTCCATTCCGGTGGATTATTTTCCATAGTCCTCTCTCTCTCCGCCTCTCAATTTTTTAGTGGTTTCTTTTGGATTTTCTTTTTCTTCACAGTTGAGTATAAGTAACTAATCACAGTTATGGTATTATCGCACTGCCATATTTTCTCAAACGGTGGCTACATACTTTAGTTTGTTTGTTTCCCATATTCTGTGTTATATATACTCTGTGTGTTATATATACTCTGTGTGTTAATTTGTGAGATGAAACAATACTCTTTTTTTTGGTTATGTCAGACAATACTCTATGTGTTAATTTGTGTGTTAAAAAATAATACTCTGTGTGTTAATGAACTCCAACTTGTGTGTTCCTCGGCCCATGTGACAATAAACTTCGGCCTGTGTATTTTTGGCCCCCATGAAAATAAACTCCGGCCCAAGTCTGTTCATTTCGGCCTTTGATTTTAGAGTTTGTCACTCCAGCACAAACTTATCAAACGTTTTTTTTCACTCTGGCACAAACAGTGGATCTCCTGCATTTTTTTAAATATTTTAGGAGAGATACTGTTCAAGCGTTTTGGGGTGGTCTCTTCAGGCAGTTATACTTCTGGGTGGTCACTCCGGATAGGTCATATGCTGTAAATGGTTATAGATTACGTGGCTATAGGTGTTGTGGGTTATACTAGTTTGTAAATGGGTAGGTGCATTTGATCTTTGCATGTGAAGGTGGGTTACAATAGTTTGTAAAAGGGTTATAATAGTTTGTACATGTTGAAGCTTTCAATTCTTTGTATGTATGATGTACATGTATGTTTGTATATTTATGAAGCTTCCTACTGTGTGTGTTTAGTACTGATTTTTATTTTATCTATTAGTAGTGGAAGATTTTCCATTATTTTTTCTATTAGTAGATTAATTAGCAATGCAAATAAAATCATAAAAAACTCATTCTACACATTTATTAGATGTTTAAATTTATTTAAGCTAATACATCATCATTAGTATTTTGTATCCTTTATTAAATCTTTAAATTTATTTCTATGTAAAGTTTAAGCAGTCCAGTTTTCCATTGCAGTATGTTATTTTTTCTAACACGCACCTTTCTCTGTATTTTCTCTATGACTTCATTTGATTTTTTTCCACCCGCTTTGTGTGTTTTTCAGACATATGCCAACATGGGTTCATATCCAAGATCATTCGTGGGGTAGAAGAAGATGTACATACACTGTGTTTTCCCTCTTTCTCTAGATCATATATTTTGTTTGGGTTATTTTTTAATGTTATTAGGTTGAGATCCAATATCTGTTTGCACGTGTATTTGTAGTGGTGGGTGTATGTTGAAACTGAAAGTCACCTTCTAAAAGATAGTTTTATTGATAACTTAAAAACACACTAAAATGTGTTTTTCATTCTCTTCTACTCAATTAAATGGTCTGAACATATACATGACATATAAAACTACACCAAAAACTGTAATCTGACATGGTTTAAAACTGTGCCAGATCAAATCTGGCACTGTTTTGAACTGTGCCAGAATTAGGTGTTCCAAAATGGCCAGTTTTTTCTGGCACACCTTAAAAGTGTGCCAGATTTGACCAAACAGAAACACTATTGGCACACTTTATAATTGTGCCAGATCGAGTACATTTTGATTCTCTTTTGGCACAGTTAAAAATCGTGCCAAAAATTGATACACTTTTGGCACGGTTTTGAACTGTGCCAAATTTTTTGGATCAAAGAAAAAAAATTAATTATTTGAAAACAAGAAAATGCACAAATTGCGAATCTAAAAAATTGTTAATAAATGTACATACAAACTTCAAAATATTACAAGTAATAATAGTTCACATACCAAAAAAATTGGGCAGAGTTTACTCTATTTTTTGGACATTCTAAAACATGCTAATATAATACCTGCGTAATGAAAAGCCCGCACGGTTATAAAATATAACAATAAAATTACAAAAGCCCACACGACCATAAAGCTAATAAAAAAACTACAAAAGCCTGCACGTCCATAACACAAAAAAATAGAATCCTGAATATTAACAACATCAAGTAAACAGTCCCCTTGTTGTAGACCATTGACTTCATGTATTTCACGGGGATAAAAACTAATGACAAAATGTTATCCTGCAAAAAAATAAGATACAAAAGCAGATGATATTAGTAACCGAGTAATCTAAAAAAATAATCTTATTTAAGCTAAAAATTTGCATATACGAATTAAAAATATTATTGTATTCACAAATCAAAATTCTTGTGACTACGTGTTCAGTTCCTACAAGTTACATTGGTCCCGTGCAAGGTGTTCGTGCCTCTTACGGGGCCGTTTGGGGGCTGGTTTGGGTTTTCATCCTTTAATGGCTTGTTTTTAAGCCTAATCTAGATATTATCAAATTATTACCAAATTCTCAAATCGAGAGACCCGCGACTACGCGTACAATTCCTACAAGTTACACTGGTCCCGTGAGAGGTGTTCGTGCCTCTTACGGGGTCGTTTGGGGACTGATTTGAGTTTTCACCCTCAAACGACTTATTTTTAAGCCTAATCTAGATATTTTAAAATTATTATCATATTCTCAAATCGGGAGACCCGTGACTACGCGATCAGTTCCTACAAGTTACATTGGTCCCATGCGAGGTGTTCGTGCCTCTTACGGAGCCGTTTGGGTGCTGGTTTAGGTTTCACCCTTTAACGACTTATTTTTAAGCCTAATCTAGATATTTTCAAATTATCATCATATTCTCAAACTGGGAAATCCGCGACTATGCGGTCAGTTCCTACAAGTTACATTGGTCCCGTGCGAGGTGTTCGTGCCTTTTAAGGGGACGTTTGGGGGATGGTTTGGATTTTCACCCTCAAACGGCTTGTTTTTAAGCATAATCTAGATATTTTCAAATTATCGTTATATTCTCAAACCGGGAGACCTATGACTACGCGGTCAGTTCCTACAAGTTATATTGGTCCGGTGCGAGGTGTTTGTGCCTCTTACGGGGCCGTTTGGGTGCTGGTTTGAGTTTTCACCCTTTAACGACTTGTTTTTAAGTCTAATCTAGATATTTGGAAATTATCATCATATTCTCAAACCGGGAGACCCGTGACTACGCGGTTAGTTCCTACAAGTTACATTGGTCCCGTGCGAGGTGTTCGTGCCTCTTACGGGGCCATTTGGGTGCTGGTTTGGGTTTTCACCCTTTAACGGTATATTTTTAAGCCTAATCTAGATATTTTCAAATTATTGTCAAATTCTCAAACCGGGAGACCCGTGACTACGCGGTCAGTTTCTACAAGTTACATTGGTCCCGTGTGAGGTGTTCATGCCTCTTATAGGGCCGTTTGGGAGCTGGTTTGGGTTTTTACCCTTTAACGACTTGTTTTTAAGCCTAATTTAGATATTTTCAAATTATCGTCATATTCTCAAACCGGGAGACCTGTGACTGCACGGTTAGTTCCTACAAGTTACATTGGTCCCGTGCGAGGTGTTCGTGCCTCTTACGTGGCCATTTGGTGTCCATATCGAAGTGCTCGTGCCTCTTTTAGAGAGGATTGTGTGATATAATACGTGGAATTTGAGTAATGAAATAGGGTTTATAAACCACCCTTATGAAAATCTAAATACAATAATGTTATCTTGTATAAATGAAAAAATAGTTATATTCTCCCTATATTATTTTGGGTTCTATGTGTTATGATAACAAATGAGGCAGTAATCCAAGTTGAAATATAAGCACAAATATGAGAATTTCTATGCTCCTTTGATCGATCTATGTGTATATAGCGTACCGTTGAACCCCCAAGTGTAGGTAGACTGTAATGAACCACATACTTAGAATCCACGATTCCAACATTTTTGGTTGTATTGCCTTGTAAAAAAAGAACACTAAATAAAACAGCCGTATAACAAAACTAAAAATGAAGAAGCATAACCAGATAAACTAAGCAGCTAACATGGACCTCAGACGCTCTGAGGGAAAGCAGGACCATCCATAATTATGAAAAGCATTTTGATTTTTGCAAATCCAATGGGCAATGCTATTGAGGCTATGAGGAATCCACCGAAAATTAGCATTCCAACTCGCACAGATCTCCGTAATGTCTGCTGTAATAGCGATGATTTCTTGAAAGCCAAATGTGACATATAGTAACAACTATTTTCCTCAATAATTCCATACTTTTAGAAATGGGTTCATCTCCCTTAAAGAAACCGAAAAGCCGTCAAATCATAGATTCTTACATTGATTAGTTTGATTACATTCAGACCACCGCGACCAAACTAATAATTACATTCAAACATCACTTTGATTAGTTACCATCGCCATGGGAAAATGATATATAATTGTTATATATAACAGTTATATAACTGTTTATATAACTATTATATAACAGTTATATAACTGTTGATCCCCATTAAATTATCGTCATAAAGTTTATATGATCCTGACCGTATATGTGTACCTCACAAGAAATAATTGTTATATTTGGAGATTTGTACCTTAGAGGGAAGTACTTCGAAGCAAGGTGGCGTAGGTGGAAGAGGATCTCGTGGAGAATCCTCTTGTCTGCATACTTCCTAACTGTATATGTGTACCTCACAAGAAATAAAATTAAAATTTAATAAATAATTGTAAAAATGGAAAATATAGATGTTAGCATCCAACATATATTAAACTAACCTTTCTTTAAGTGATCCATAATCGAGTCCCGAATGCTCATTTTACTAAAGCTATAATCATCATCCATGACAAAAATATTTGATGCAAAGAAACAAACGATGTGATAATAATATTTTATCCCAACACCACAAAAGCAAATATAATATGCAAACAAACAAAAAACAAAGATAACAATTATATTGTCAGAAGTGATAGTTACTTTTACAATTGGGACTACAAAAGTGGATGCAATACCTAATTAGGACCAAGACAACTATTTTAACGATGTAAGAGCTCCATGTTCATCAAACACAATACCACAAAAGTTACAAAAATTCATCATTCGTCGGTGTCACCAATGGGAGGACAAAGGTCATTGAGCCAATACATAATTCCATTTTTACCAACATCTTATAAGTTTTTACAATGAGCTTGTTTTCCACCCCAAATAGGATACTTGGGCACAACTTCATTCATTCTCAACGTATGGAAGTGAACGGTCAAGACGGCTCCTGGTTGCGTTTTCCTCCCATAACCAACAAGTTCACGTGTGTGGAATAGTATTTTGCATTCAATTAGAGAGGTGAAATTTGGAACATCTAATGAAGGGGAGGAAAGAGAACATGAAGGAGTTCCAGTGCCTAAAGTAGGTAACTCCTGAACGTTGTGTCTAACACATGAAAATTTCTCGATCTTGAAGTCAGTAATGAATTCTGATAATGAGGACTTCATCCCATCTATGTCACTCCTAAGGTGATCAACATGATCCTTCCAATTTTTGGTGTCCTCTTTCACCTCTTCAAGCATTTTTCTAGCAAATGCCGACCCTAATATAGTGGCTCTCGAAATTATGGTCCCAACACGATGAACACATCCTCACGTATCTTTTTCGAAAAGCTCAAAAATAAGCCCGACATCCAAGGTCTCCTCCTGACCACTCGCTTTGTATACATCCAGAAGCAATTGAATTTGGTCCTGTACAAAAATATATTAACATTAGGTTTGACGATACAATACTTTTTTAGACAAAATGAACATTAAAAAATTTAGCTTATCGCAAATATTTTATCATGAGGAGCATAACCACCTACTTTGACTATATGAGTTGCCAACCATAATTCAACACGAGTGGGTTCACGCCCATGCTTCTTTATCCAATTCTTTATAGCTCGGGCATAACTATGACGACCTGTGTTATGAGTTATCTTTCTCACACAATTTTGTTTAGTCTCTATATTCTTTTTTCACAAAGTTTTTTGAACCTCTAAAGCTTCATTATTGCAAAACACCTCCCAGTCCTCAAATTTGATATTTCGTGGCACTTTCTCCTTCCACTTTCCAACATCACCATCCTTCAAATTAACCCTTAGCTTTGACTTGAACTTTTTCCAAGCATCGGTCGCTTTTTTCATAAAAATAATCTTCTGACTTTCGCGCACATCTGGAAACTCTTTTTATAATATATGAAGAAATAAAATTAAAACATCACATAATTGAATTTACTAACTATTACATTCTTTTGAAAATAAAATAATAGTATACTATTAATGATGACCAAACTGAGTTCTTATATCGCACATCCACTTGTTTTCAACTCGTATAAGAAATGGGAACATGTGTCCTTGCTAAGTCTCCCAACCTCGTTGAGAGTGTATATGAATCTTCACCAACTGGAAGGCCGTGCTCATTAAATTTTAATTTCTTAGAGGAAGAGTCATCACCTACCCTTGAAGCACTCGAAGCAACCTTAGAACAGGAGGTTGATATAGGTGTCGCCCCATTTATTGACGGTTGCAAAGTATTACCCATATGAGACATTTATCTGGAAAAAAGTGACTATTGGACACCAAAATAATCATAAGAACCATTTACAAGAATATTACATATTCAAATAGCAATATAAAGAAGATTACATGTTCAAATAGACACTAGTATATTACATGTTCAAACAGCAGTAAACATAAAATTACAAGTTCAAACAACCATACCTGTATTAAATGTTCAAACAACAGTAAACTATTAAATGTTTACAACAATAACAACATACGTAATAAATAGAATATTACCTGTTCAAAATAACAAAAAATATAATATTGCATATTCAAAAATAAGTTCAGAACTAAATCATTGCACTAGAAATCCGTGTCCAAAAGCTTCAGTAATTTAAAATTTTCTTCGAGAATGGAGTCATATATCATATGGTCAATGTCAACCGCATTTATTTCTTTTATGAGTCTCTTGGGAGAGTGTAAAACAACTGACCACCCCTTCATCTTTACATATTGAAAATAAAATACTTGGCTTGCTTGAGATGCAAGGATGAACGGATCATCGTGAATGGTATTTTTACTCATGATCTTACTAAGATTCACCATCACTAATTTTGAGGTGGGTTCAACTTTGCAAGCATTCTTATCATCAACATCCACCCAATCAAAATAAAAGACCGTATGTGTGAACTCAATGTAATTGAGGTCGAGTGTTTGTCTAATAACTCCATAAAATGTTATCATAATCCCCTTCTTATTAAATGCCCTAGTGGATACACCACTACTCTGAAAGTTATGATTCTCTTTATGTTTAGAAGTAGAAAAGATGTACCCATTGCATTGAAATTTCTCATAACTGGTAACCCTATGGAGCGGACCATCAGCATATGGAAAAATTCCCATATTATTAATTCTTGAGGCCTGTATGGAATTGATAATTTTTTAGAGTTTCATTAAAAACAATTATAGTTGATAAAAAAGTACACGTATAAATAAAGACTTGCCTCGTTCCTTAGCCAAGGGATGAAATAACCAATTCTATGCCTCAATTGAGTCTCAGTCACCACGAATTTTCTACAATAAATTAGTTTCAAAATTAAGAAATATCACATTACAATCAATTAACATGAATTAACATAGAACTAAGTGTGTACCTTCTCCATTCATCAACATCGTCGCATTGAGATAAAACCCATCTTCACACTTTCTCATATTGTACATTATTTAAGATCAATCCTCTACTTTTACCCAATGCTCATTGGCATTCCAAGTCATCAAACTCATCATCAAGAAAAGCCTCAAGATTCCTCTTATGAGTTCCTTCTCCTCTTTTCGATATGTACTCCATGGTATTCAAAGAAGCTTCATGTAAGAAATATGCATTAACAATTCTCCCTTCAATGTACCTCTTATTTCTTGACCACTTTTTATATCTTCCCATTTCCCTCTCAAACAACCACATCGCTCGATATCTTGGTGGCCCAACTGTCAAAGCTTTATTGGCTAAATGGTGCTTGAGGTGGATCATCACCACTAAAAATGCAGGTGGAAAATAAATTTCAAAGACACAAGTACCTCTACTAATGCATTTTTATCCTTCAAAAGATGTTCTCTAAATATCACTTTGGCACACAACACATTAAAGCACATGCTTATCCGTTGTATAGCTTTAAACAAATGCTTAAGATCCGAAAAATAATGAATAAGAAACGCCAGAAGCAACCGTTGCATCATGGTGTGATAATCGTGGGACTTAAGATTGGTAAATCCAGGTGGATCGATGTTAACATTGTTGCTGAAATTTGGTGAAAATCCAATCGGTACCTTAAATGTTTTTAGTGTACGAAAAAAGGCTTCTTTCTCTTCCTTTACTAAGGTGAATGGTGCCTTTGGCATCCTCCTTTTGTTAGTGCCTTCAACATCTTTCATCCATAATTTCCTTTTAAGATTCAAATGAACTTTCAACTCTTCAGAGGCTTTGATCGTATATTTATTTAATAAACCTTTCACCGAGAGTATTCTACCTAAAAGAGTCTATGTGACATTCTTTTCAACATGCATAACATTTAAATTATGTCTAATATCATGATCCTTCCAGTACTCTAAGTCAAAGAAAATTGGCCTCCTTGAAAAACCCTCGGTACCCGCTAGATTCTCATCGTTACCCTCACTTGGATAATCATCGTCTTTCATTATGACATCCTACTTCTCCTTTTCCTCTCCCTTCCCCTTTTTATCTCCCTCTCCCTCTCTTTGAACACCTTCTCGAGCGATAAGTGACACTATCTGCTCAACTTATTCACTTGTTAACTTTCTTGGAGCCATATCATCCTCTATTTTACCATTAAATGTTTGCTTTGATGTGTCAAACCTGTAAAGATGGTTTTTAGGAAGGAACATACGAGATCACTGGTAACAACATTTCGTTGACTTAGGAAGATATTGAGAAGGTGTATTTGTAGAACAAATAGGACACCCATTGTAACCTTAAGTTGAACAACTTGCTAACATTCCATAAGCTGGAAAATATTGTATACCCCACATCAACATGGCTTTTAACTAAAATTTCTCATTTTTGTACGCATCCCAAGCCTCAACTCTAGACCATAATATCTTTAACTCATCGACCAACGATTGGAGGAAGACATCAATATTACTTGATGGTGACTTTGGTCTGGGAATCAGTACATACAACATTGATGGAGGAGGGCTGAGAGGTTGAATTATTATTGGCCAACAACTATACTTACGGCCAAACATGTTATTCGGGCTGAGATCAACAATTGCTATTGCAAGTCGAATATTTCGCGGATCTTTTGCAAAATCTCTCCACATAATGTTTGAATTTACCCATTTTACTGAATCTCAGGGATGACGCATGAATTCCATACAAGAGCTTGCATGAGCCTGCCAAGTCATTTTCTCTGCTATCCATTTTATGGTATACAATCGTTTTAGCCTAAGGATTAGAGGGAAATATCGCATTACCTTCTTAGGAACCCTATAGTACTTTTTTTTCCATTAGTATTCTGAATTTTTACACCATCCTCGTCTAGACAAGTAAACTTGTAGCGTAAAGAACCACATTTTATACATATATTAGATTTTTCATGCTCTTTCCAAAATAGAATACAGTTGTTAATGCACACGTCATACTTAACATAATCCATACCGAGAACTCTAACGGTGTTTTTCATTTCTGTATAACTAGTTGTCAAGTTTTTCGCTTCAGGAAGTAGTTCATTTAACAATCTAAGAATTCCACTTGTAGCACCATCCGATAAATTGAATTGTGTTTTCAAATAATTCAAATTTAAAAGAGCATACATTGTGGTAAGACACGAAGAACCAGTAGCTGGGTGAAATGGCTCCTGTGCGAGTTGATATAAATGATCATACTTCTCGCCTTTATTTATATGTGTGCGAATTATTAGGAACCTCAAAAGTTGGGGGGGGGGGGATCATCACTTCCTACACAATTAGGTTCACTAGGTTCCGCTTCACCCATAAACATCTTATAAGCATCATTCATAATATCATTCAAAATTGGAATATTGTGCACATCAGCGTGTTCTGTCGGTGTCACAGATTGAGGTGGTGGTTGGACTTGATCAACAACTAATGTCTCACCATGAAAATTCCATAATGTATAGTTCATGTCCATACCATATGTCATTAAATGAACGAATATATTATCTATAACAACATGTACTTTCCCATTTCGACAACGTCTTCAGGGACATGCATGTTTAGCATTCGAACTATTATTACGCACATAATGTAGAAATTGTAACACCCCATCTCTATATGTATCGATCTCGATATTCTTCTCATTTATCCACTCTTTGTTGATTCCCGACGACATCCTGATAAGTTTAAAGAACACACATTATAATATAAATGCTTACAGTAAATATATTTAAGTTTATTCAAGTGTAAATATGCATGTATTTTAGCTCCTATATTTCCTCCATCTCCTCTACAGGGTAAGGGTTCTATCCCATTCGAAAATGCATATTTTGTATTGTTCATAATGTCTCATGCCATGTCCTAATCTGAAAAATTCGCCAGCATCTTCCTACAGTTCTTCAAGTACACAACTTAATTTGGGAGTGTTCATGTGTTACTTAAGTTTTTCAACCAAGAAAATACAAAACACTACATCAATCTAGTATGTTCCCAAAGAACGTAAAGAGATACCATTGAATTTTCCAAAATAACACATGCATAAATATTATGTACAATACAAACTTTTGCATTTCCAAACTGTCAAAAATGGGACAATTCAAGACATCTCACCACAGTCATAGTGAGACCTCTTGAACGGGTGTAAGATTTTTCTACATGTGTAACATCATTATTTAATGTTTAGTAATAATGTCTACTTACTATTTAAATAGTTTTTTTTTGCCTTTTTTTAAAATTTCAACACAAAATCTCATTTATCCATTTAATTAGTGGGGTGTCTACTTACTATTTCAATTTGTTATTTTTACATTATTATTGAATATTTAACACTTAAATTTTCTTAAAACTCCATAACCTATACGAATCAGATCAAATATGCATTTTAAATAAAAGGGTAAGAACATAAAAACATAGATTACCACTAAAAGATCCCAAGCTCCGTCCAAAAACCAATGATTGTTTTTTCATTATCAACATTTAATTTGCACCAAAAACTCACACATTAAAAAAAATGCAATAAATATTTTAAAATGTATATATAAAACCCTAAACATGCAAACATGAATCAAATCACGGATTGCATAAACTCTAGGATCAAATCTGATACCTAACTTAGGTTAAAAAAATAAAGATGATTTAAAAAATTACCTGATTGGGATGAGTGGAGTGAGGGATCTGAGAGAATACAAATAGAGATGAGAGAAGAGAGAACAATGCACTGATCAAAGAAAGAGATAGTGGGATGGAGAGAGAGAGCGCTGGCCGGAGAGAGAGAGAGTGCGCCGGAGGAGAACACGCCGGAGATAGAACGGGAATGAGGAGAGAGAGCGAGGAGGGCCGAGAGCGGGAATGAGGAGAGAGAGCGCGGGCTGAGATAGGGAATGAATGTGTTAGACAACCCACTCACCAAAATAAGGGGTGGCCAGCCGATACTCCAATAATAGCAGGAATCAAATATGGATCATTCTCAACATCACAATAATACAATAAGTATACGGGACAACCACCCTATATTTTAGTAAAACGGGTTGCCCAAAATTTTATTTTATAAGTTAAGGAAAACATTTAAACAACCCTATTTAAAAAAAAGGGTGGATGAAGTCTACAAGAGTAAAACTGAACAATGCATATATAACACAATAACCAAATAGTCTGTCGGTTAACAGTCTATTACAAGTAGTTTGAACAATTAAATTAAGTTACATAATACATTATAATAAGCAAATACAATAGCTTGGGCCACACGCCCGAGTAAATGACCCGATCGTAACTAGAGTACAAAAATGAAGGCGTCTACAAAAAAATTTCTCGCAACATCCGCAAGGTGTTGCAGCTCTATTACACTGGAAAGGAAAGTCAGTACGGGCGTCCTTGCAGCGGAGCACCTGAGCAAATATAAGATTCATGCACAACAAGAAATATGAACGGGTCAGGGCCCGATTTTATATGATCACCAGATGAATAAAGAGTATGACAGTAATGCACAGTTAATCATGATAGATAACGATAATAATCTACCTACTCAATCTCCAAGCATAAACTAAAGCAATTAAATAATCATAAGTTTAATTTAGTTATCCAAGAGGATATGAATGAATATCATTGATTAAAATCATTTACACTGTTTCATTTCATCGTCCCATTTCTCATTAGGAACATAATCACAGTTATTTGCTCTTTATGGAATTTATCATAAATCAAGTCCCACTTGAATAAGAATAGTTATATTCATCTATATATAACGATTTTAAGACCGCCCGTCCGGGTTTCCCCATTGTGCATGCCCCTAAATGACTATCATCTTCCAGGGCCTATCAAACAAGACAACCTGGGCATCCTAACACACATCGGGAAGTGGCCATATACCTGCGAGTGAGTCATAACCACACCCCGAATTACCCCACATCACACAATAAATATAACATACATAATAACCGGTCATATGGCCGAGGACTATATTCACCCTGCATTCACTAGCCAGGGGACTTCACCTCATGCGCATACTTCCCTTATGATAGCATTTAGAGATGTGTGTTTAAGTAAATTATTATTTACCGTTTTCATTTCCGTTTTATTATATACATCACATTTAATCCGGAGCCATATGTGATTCACGCCATCATTATAACCTCAATGAATGAATAAAATCTCAATTTATTCTCCAAACATTCTATGGTGTTATTATAAAGCACCAAGACTAGCATCTCCCAATAACGTGACAAATACTCTTCAATTATTTATTTCTACATCCCGAAATATTACATTAACTAATTAAGGGAAAAGAATATCTAATCTTCTATTTACTAATCCCCAAATAAGTCCTAACTATCCCCTCCTAACATAAGGTGTTTGCCTATCCAATATAAGACTCTAGGACACTAAGTTTACTTCATACAAGAAGAATCCTAAGTCCTAAGCCCAAAAGAAAAGGGTAAAAATTGAGTTAGAAAAATAACTCAAAACAACAGGATTTCCGAATCGATTCGCCCCAAGCAGCGAATCGATTCGGATGGAGAATCCAAGTTTCTGCCTCAAGCCGAATCGATTCGGCCTTAACCCGAATTGATTCAGGTTTACAGACCTGTAACCCCACCCCTTTGCGAATCGATTCGCAGGAAGGGAGAATCGATTCGCCCATGCGAATCTGCCAAGAATGGGCTACGGGTTATGAACCCTAGCTTTTTCCCAAAACCTATTTCTTCTCCATTTTTACACACATCCACCAACATTAATCTACCCAAAACCATCCTACATGATTTCTAACCACTATACTCCACATAATCATCCAAGTAAACTATGGTTAGTGCTAAAACACCACAAATTCCATAAAATCCATATTTGTTCATTTGATTCACATACACAACAATCACAAAACTTTTTCACCTTAAATCATATATTAGCTAGTAGAAAACTTGCCTTGAGGTTGAGATTTCAGATTTCTTGGAAGATGAATGTAAGATCAAATCCCAAATCTTCAATTTCTTCCTTTCTCCTCTTTTCTCCACAATTTTCTTCTTCTCTTTCTTTCTCTAGGTTTAGAAATACAATTTGGGATAATAAGAGAATTGGAAGACTAAAATCGGGGACTTAACATTAGTTTCCAACTAAAAATGCTAATACTCCATTAAAATGTCTTGTAACTACATATTTGAGCCATAACCAGTCAAAAGTGCTTGAAACACAAAAATACAATATGGCACTTATTTTAACTATCTCGACTTTTTCGGGACTAACTACGCCCTCTAAATTGGCATCCGAATATTATTTAAGTCATTTTAAATTCTGGTTTCATTTATATCATAAATGCCGTTTAAAGCATACGACAATTATAAAACATAACGTGAGGATATTTACATACACATAACAGTAAATATGCGACAATCTAGTAAATATTATCTTTCAACTCATTTAATTAATGTTTATTCCATCATCCATTATTTTATATATTTAATTCATACAGTAAATTCATATGAAATGCATTTCTCAAAAGCGAGGGTTATGAGGGGATTTTTCCCTCAAAATTCAGGCGTACCTTGCAAGAAGAGATGCAGATACTTTTCCCGCATATCGTCCTCACGCTCTCACGTCGATTCCTTGGCGTTGTGATGACCCCATTGAACTCGCACCAAGGGCACCACTCTCGATCTCAATCTACGCTCCCCGTGCTCTAAGATTGCAACTGGTTGTTCTTCATACGAAATATCGGGTTGTAAATCGATATCCTCCAACGGAATATGCCAAAGGGCTCCTTCACACCTCTTATACTTTTTCAAAGAGGAAACATGAAACACATCATGGATTTGTTGCAAGGGTTCCGGTAAGGAAAGTTGATACACCATTGGGCCTACCTTGGCAATAATAGGAAAAGGTCCAACATAGCGCGGCGTAAGCTTTCCTTTCTTCTCAAAGCGCTTTATACCTTTCATTGGTGATACTCGCACCAACACTTGATCTCCAACTTCCAACTCTACACGCCTTCTATTCGCATCGGCATAACTCTTTTGACGATCTTGAGCTATTTGGATGTGATTCCGGATGATTTCAATCTTGGAAGAAGTATCCTGGATCATTTCAGGTCCAAGAAATTTATTATCTCCCACCTCCAACCAACAAGTGGGTGATCTACACGGCCGACCATACAAGGCTTCATAGGGTGCCATCCCCATGGTGAATTGGTACGAATTATTATAAGTAAATTCGACCAAAGGGAGATATTGTTCCCAACCACCTTTGAAATCAAGCATACACATTCGGAGCATGTCCTCTAACATTTGGTTGACTCTTTCTGTTTGCCCATCTGTTTGAGGGTGATAAGAAGTGCTCAACTTCAATTTAGTTCCCATAGCCTCTTGGAAACTTCGTCAAAAGTGGGAAACAAAAATCTTATCTCTGTCGGAGACTATATTTATGGGCACCCCGTGGAGTCTAACAACCTCCGCTATGAACAGCCGGGCATAACGAGCAGTATCATAATCTATGTGCACGGGTAGGAAATGTGCCAACTTAGTTAAATGATCGACAATCACCCAAATAGAATTATGACCATTCTGCGACATTGGTAATCCCGTGATAAAATCCATCGATATACTTTCCCACTTCCACACTGGTATCTACAATGGTTGTAACAAACCCGTTGGTCTTTGATGATCTATCTTGACCAATTGACAAGTGATACATTGGGAAACAAATTCAGAAATGTCCCATTTCATGCCTGGCCACCAATACTGACGGCGCATGTCTTGGTACATCTTGTCCTCACTAGGATGCACTGTAAACTTAGATCCATGAGATTCTGTCATCACGGCCCGTATCAATTCCCCTTCGTCCAGGACAATGAGTCTCCCGTGGAAACGCACCCCACCCTCAGAACTTATAGAGTAGGATTCTGCTCCCTCGGTCAACAATTGACGTATACGGTCCTGACAGCCTTTGTCCCTTCCTTGAGCTTCCACCACCTTTGCCACAATAGTAGGCGTAACGGTCAACACTAACATAAACTCCCTAGCAACCGCGTCCTCCTGTCTAAGCTCCTTCCATTTAGCCTTCCATATCACCGCTAACTCTCCCTCGGGCTTTCGACTTAGCGCATCGGCCACCACATTTGCCTTGCCCGAGTGATAGTGAATGTCAAATTGATAGTATTTCACAAACTCTAACCACCGGCATTGTTGCATATTTAAATCTCACTGGGAAAATAAATATTACAACGATTTGTGGTCCGTGAAAAGACTAAATTTCTCCCCAGGAGATAATGCCTCCAAATCTTCAAGGCAAAAACTACGGCGGTAAGTTCCAAATCATGCACTGGATAATTCTTCTCATGGGGATTTATCTTGCGAGAAGCATAAGCAATAGCTCGCCGTTCTTGTTGAAGTACACCTCCCAACCCTTACAGAGATGCGTCGGTAAAGACCAAATATACTAATCCTGGCCTTGGTAACGTAAGGACTGGAGCAGAAGTCAACCTATCCTTGAGCTCGTCAAAAGCTAATTGACAAGAATCATCCCAAACAAACCTCACCCCTTTTCGGGTCAAATTTATCAATGGGCTAGCAATTTTCAAAAAACCCTTTATAAATCGGTGATAATAGCCTGCCAAACCCAGAAAACTACGGATCTCGGTAGGTGTCATGGGCTGACCCCATTCCCTCACTGCAATAACTTTACTTGGGTCTACCGAAATACCCTAGGATGTCACAATGTGACCCAGAAACTATACTTCCTGCAACCAAAAACCACACTTCTCAAACTTGGCATACAATTGGTGATCCCTCAATGTCTGCAGGACCAACCGTAATTGAGTAGCATGATTGGACTCTGTTTGAGAATACACTAGAATATCATTAATGAACACGATGACAAATTGGTCCAGGGAGTCTCGAAACACTCTATTCATGAGGTCCATAAACACGGCGGGGGCATTGGTTAGTCCGAAAGGCATAACCAAAAATTCGTAGGACCCATATCTCGTTAGGAAAGCGGTTTTGGACACATCTTGCTCTCGTATTCACAACTGGTGATACCCCATCCTTAAATCTATCTTAGAGAAGTACGACACTCCCCTAAGTTGATCAAATAAATCATCAATCCGAGGTAATGGGTATTTGTTTCAGATGGTGACTTTATTCAACTCTCTGTAGTCAACTCTCTTTTCTTAACAAACAACACCACAACGCCCCACGACGAGGTACTTCGCCTAATTAACCCTTGTTCTAACAGGTCCTGAATCTGATCTCTTAACTCCCTCATCTCAACAGGAGCCAGACGATATGGAGCTCTCGCAATCAGTCGCGTTCCCGGTGCTAAATCAATTACGAACTCAATCTTCCTACTAGGAGGCAAACCCGATATTTACCGAAAAACATCTTGGAAATATTTAACAACTGGAATCGAATATAAGGAAATGACTACATCCCGAGAAGTCTCCTTCGTGATACAATACAAGTAAGTGCTAGAACCTCCTTCCGAACGAGGCATAGCCACTAAAAACATTTCTTGCCTCGAAATGGCAAAAATTACACTCTTTCCCATAACAATTAACTATTGCACGATATTTCACTAGCCAATCCATACCCAGGATTACATCATACCCGACCATGTCCAGGACGAGCAAATCGGCCTCAAAACACAAGTTACCAAGATTTATTCCTACTTGTTTACAAACAAAGAAAATGAGTGAACCATCACCCATAGAAGATTCAACACTACTGAAGGTACTTTTCGTAGATTTAATCAACTCTGTAGACTGAGCAAAGCTTCTAGAAATAAACGAGTGTGTCGCACCCATATCAAACAATACACGATCCATATGCCCATGAATGAGAAATTTACCCTCAATAGCTGGCGGCGCGGGCTGGGCCGAAGGAAGCATAGCATCCTGAATGTGGTAAACGCGACCATACTTTAGCTGTCCCTGTTGAGGAGGGACGACTGGATTAGGCACTTGTGGCGGTAACTGGACCTGTGGGTGCTGTGGAACCCTTGGAAGCTATCCCCCAATCAACTGTGGACACGCCTTCTTGAAATGGCCCGACTCTCCACATTGAAAGCATCAATTTGTCATATTCTCTTGATTTTGACCCCGACCATTTCTAAACTATTCGAAGCCTTGGCCCGGTTGGCCTCTACCCCCATTACCACCCTACCTACTTGTTACTGTTGCGGGACACCTTGACCATGCCTAATATTACTGCTACCAACATTGAATCCACCAAAACGCTGCCGTTTAGACAAGTCCCCTTATTGGGGGTCCCTTTCTTTTTGTTTATTTCCCGAAGATTGGGATGAGGGAAATGATCCTCCTCCATCCCCATTGCCCTCGGGTTTTCCCTCTTTCCCTAAAGCTGAAGCCTTCTTACTACCCTAAACATACAACCGATGTTCCTGACAATGGAGTAACGCCGCATTCATCACGTCTCTAAAAGTCTGCAAAGCTGGATTGCCCAGCAAATGTTGCCGTATCCTCCAGTGCAAACCTCCAATAAATTTGGATAACCTGCTCTCCTCCGGAGTCACCTCATCCGGTATAAAACTAAATAACCGCATGAATTCCTCTTCATACTCTGCGACTGAACGCCCTCCTTGCACCACATCCTCAAGTTTTCTCCTCATCTCCCTTTGAACTACGGGAGGAAAATACTTCTGATAAAACAGAACCCAGAAATCATTGATAGTCATATCATCTCTCTGATCTGGCGTAGTCATCGACTCCCACCAATATAGTGCAGCTCCAACTAACTTAAAGGTAGTAAGGATTTGTTTCCTCTCCTCACTAAACTCCACCATGCGCAGATGGTGCTGCATATCCTTTTTCCACTGATTAGCTACTATGACATCAGAACCTCCTTGGAATTATGGGGGATGGACCTTTAAAAAGGATTCTCTAACTCTCTCCCACTGAGAAGGTCTCGCAGGAGCTTGTACGTCTTGAGCTCGTTGTGGTAATTTCTGAACCACGACAGTCATCGTTGCGTTGATCGCTTGGGCCATAATATTTGCTACTTCAGTTGAATTTATAGTTCCCTGGTGTGGCAGTGGAGGACCTACCTCCTCTTCTACAACTCTATTTCTTCTAGCGGGGGGACCCCTCTTAGGCGGCATCTGAGACAAAGAAATAATATAATTAGAATACTATTTAGAACAATATATTTTGCAGAAGATCGCAAACATAGGCAACAAAATAGTCCTAACATTAAGCTCTACATCAAAGAATGCTACGGTAGAACGTGACAAGTCCACATAGATCCTAAAGACTCTAGAACCTGATGCTCTAATACCATTTGTGACAACCCGCTCACCAAAATAAGGGGTGGCCAACCCGATAGTCCAATAGTAACAGGAATCCTAGATGGATCATTCTCAGCATCACAATAATACAATAAGTATACGGGACAACCTCCCTGTATTTCAATAAAACGGGTTGCCAAATTTTTTATTTTATAAGTTAAGGAAAACATTTAAACAACCCTATTAAAAAAAAAGGGTGGATGAAGTCTACAAGAGTAAAACTGAACAATGCATATATAACACAATAACCAAATAGTCTGTCGGTTAACAGTCTATTACAAGTAGTTTGAACAATTAAATTAAGTTACATAATACATTACAATAAGCAAATATAATAGCTTGGGCCACACGCCCGAGTAAATGACCCGATCGTAACTAGAGTACAAAAATGAAGGCGTCTACAAAAAAATTTCCCGTAATGTCCGCAAGGTGTTGCAACTCCATTACACTGGAAAGGAAAGTCAGTAGGAGCGTCCTTGCGGCGGAGAACCTGAGAAAATATAAGATTCATGCACAACAAGAAATATGAACGGGTCAGGGCCCGACTTTATATGATCACCAGATGAATAAAGAGTATGACAGTTATGCACAGTTAATCATGATAGATAACGATAATAATCTACCTACTCAATCTCCAAGCATAAACTAAAGCAATTAAATAATCATAAGTTTAATTTAGCTATGCAAGAGGATATGAATGAATATCATTGATTAAAATCATTTACACTATTTCATTTCATCGTTCCATTTCTCATTAGGAACATAATCATAGTTATTTGCTCTTTATGGAATTTATCATAAATCAAGTCCCACTTGAATAAGAATAGTTATATTCATCTATATATAACGATTCTAAGACCGCCCGTCCGGGTTTCCCCACTGTGCATGCCCCTAAATGACTATCATCTTCCAGGGCCTATCAAATAAGACAACCTGGGCATCCTAACGCACGTCGAGAAGTGTCCATATACCTGCGAGTGAGTCATAACCACACCCGGAATTTCCCCACATCTCACAATAAATATAACATACATAATAATCGGTCATATGGACGAGGACTATATTCACCCTGCATTCACTAGCCAGGGGACTTCACCGCATGCGTGTACTTCCCTTATGATAGCATTTAGAGAGGCGTGTTTAAGTAAATTATTATTTACAGTTTTCATTTTCGTTTTATTATATACATCACATTTAATCCGGAGCCATATGTGATTCACGCCATCATTATAACCTCAATGAATGAATACACTCTCAATTTATTCTCCAAACATTCTATGGTGTTATTATAAACCACCAAGACTAGCATATCCTAATAACGTGACAGATACTCTTCAATTATTTATTTCTACATCCTGAAATATTACATTAACTAATTAAGGGAAAAGAATACCTAATCTTCTATTTACTAATCCCCAAATAAGTCCTAACTATCCCCTCCTAACATAAGGTGTTTGCCTACCCAGTATAAGACTCTAGGACACTAAGTTTACTTCATACAAGAGGGTTCCTAAGCCCAAAAGAAAAGGGTAAAAATTCAGTTAGAAAAATAACTCAAAACAACAGGATTTCCGAATCGATTCACCCTAGGGTCGAATCGATTCGCCCAAAAGAGAATCGATTTGGATGGAGAATCCAAGATTCTACCTCAAGCCGAATCGATTCGTCCTTAACCCGAATCGATTCGGGTTTACAGACCTGTAACCCCACCCCTTAGCTAATCGATTCGCAGGAAGGGCAAGTCGATTTGCCCTTGCGAATCTGCTAATAATGGGCTACGGGTTATGAACCATAGCTTTTACCCAAAACCTATTTCTCCTCCATTTTTACACACATCCACCAACATAAATCTATCCAAGACCATCCTACATGATTTCTAACCACTATACTCCACCTAATCATCCAAGTAAACTATGATTAGGGCTAAAACACCACAAATTCCATAAAATCCATATTTGTTCATTTGATTCACATACACAATAATCACACAACTTATTCACCTTAAATCATATATTAGCAAGTAGAAAACTTGTCTTGAGTTTGAGATTTCAGATTTCTTGGAAGATGAATGCAAGATCAAATCCCAAATCTTCAATTTCTTCCTTTCTCCTATTTTCTCAACAATTTTTTTCTTCTCTCTCTTTCTCTAGGTTTAGAAATACAATTTGGGATAATAAGAGAATTGGAAGACTAAAATCGGGGACTTAACATTAGTTTCCAACTAAAAATGCTAATACTCCATTAAAATGTCTCGTAACTACATATTTGAGCCATAACCAGTCAAAAGCGCCCGAAACACAAAAATACAATATGGCATTTATTTTGACTATCTCGACTATTTCGGGACTAACTATGCCCTCTAAATTGGCATCCAAAAATTATTTAAGTCCTTTTAAATTCCGGTTTCATTTATATCATAAATGTCATTTAAAGCATATGACAATTATAAAACATAACATGAGGATATTTACATACACATAACAATAAATATGCGACAGTCTAGTAATTATTATCTTTCAACTCATTTAATTGATGTTTATTCCATCATACATTATTTTATATATTTACTTCATACAGTAAATTCATATGAAATGCATTTCTCAAAAGCAAGGGTTGTTACATGTACTCAATTTTGGCACACTTTAAAACAGTGCCAAATTTTGGTACTGTTTTAAAGTGGGCCAAATTGATGTTAAACGTGCGAAAATTTGGCACAGTTTTAAACTGTGTTAGATTTTTAATATCAGAGTGTGCCAAATTGCTATTTTGGGTGTAGTCTAAATGGTCTGAACATATAATGTTATTTACTAGTTTATTTGGTTCATTCGTGTTTGTTTTCATATAATTGGTCCGAACATATAAATGACACACAAATATTTTTTCTGTTTTTTTATTTTATTTTAACTAAAGCTCTGAACCGAAAACATATTCAAACTGAAAGCTCTAAAGCTTTAAACTGTATTTACACTAAAATATCGACACTAAACAGGATCACACTGAAACATACTGAAAAAAAACATAGTCACACTAAACATACTCTTCAAGTTTTTCCACCACATTGCTTCAAGTTTTTCGGCCAAAAGAATTTGCCATGTTTGCACTATTTGGTATAGTGTTTGTCAAAGTTTGCCACATTCACTTTGTTAAAAGAGTTTTCCACGTTTGCATAGTTTCACATGTTGGTATATAGTGTGACTTAACCTTGAAATGAAATAAGCTAAGACGTGTTCTGTTTTGGGTGGAAATAAGCTAATGAATGTTCAGTTTTGGGTGAGAGAATGGTGAGTTTGCACAAGTTGGTATAGTACCCATGTTTAGTTTTTGGTTATCATGTTGCTCGGGTCATGGGCAATATATTTTTTGTATGAATATGTGTAATATTTTTGGCAATTATCTTAAATGTAATAATTTATTTAGAAATGTATGCACATGTTTTGTATGTGAGTGTTGCACTAAGATATGTATAGTTAGTGTTAGTTGTATTTTAAGTGTCATTTACATGAAAACCGCACTCAGATATATGTAGTTTGTGTTAGTTGTATTTTAGTTGTCTATTAGTAGTGCAATAGGACTTTTTTGGGAAAATAATAGGCATGGCAACTATAAAAGCTTTCTAACCATTTCTTTTAGGTTCGAAAATCATGTTTTGTAAGTATTTTAATTTGTCGGGGGATTGGTGGTGTTAAGATTATCATAATTAACATTTTACTTATGAACTTTATATAAGTCAATTAATGAAAGTTTTATTTCGAATTATAAAATTATAATCAATTAAAATATGTCATAAAATTATTTGATGGTACATTGTATGTTTTAAAGGAAACTTATACTATGAAATATTTAAAAGTTTCTTTAATTATGACAATATGTTTAAATAATAATTATTTTGATTGCATATATTTTAGTTTACTGAATTTATGATCCATCAATGATTCACGTGTATGTTCGACACATACAATGCGTTACACTTGCCCGTGCATCGCACGGGTCACCACTAGTTATACAAATAAAGTCAAAATTATTGGATAATCATCAACTTTCACACCTGCTAAAAAGGGACTTGACACAAAAAATAATGAAATATTTTTGGCCATAAAGATTCGTATAAAAACGTTCATTGGAGTGGGAATGGGATGTCCACTGAAGATAATTGGTCATTAATTGCATCAAATATGGGTCACAAAACATGACGCGGAGAACTTCCCCAAACCGGTAGACAAGATCATGGTAGAAAAAAATCACTTCGCTGATGCGAGGGATGCTTCCTCTATAGCGAACCACCAAAAACCAAGGTTGTAATTTATTTAAAGGGTTTGTTAGAGACTATACAACCAATATCCCTGCCTACTAAGACAAAAGTTTAGGTGAAAATGGGACTTCTTCATAATATGCATACGTTGTTAATATACATTTCATACTTTAGAGTATCATGGCATATGATGATGACAAATCCAAAAAACATACATTTAGTTTTGAAAAATATTTTTAAGAAGTTTAAATTCATCTAACCAATGTTAATTAAAAGTGATCAATGTGACTTGTTGACGAAGAGTAGTCTTGAACTTTGATGTAGCATTATAAAGCTACAAAACACTAAGTACCCAAGGTGTATTTTAGTCCACGGATCAAGATAACCTAAACTCCCCAAAGCAAATGATTATATTAATTCTTACAATATCCCATTTTTTATATTCTATGAGAAAACATGTAAAAAGATTATTATAAGAAAATGATGGAAATCTATCACCTATGACCCAAATCGCATGACCAAAGGCATAAACAATAAAAAAATATATTTACAAGAATTTTAAAAATACACAAGACAACCAGCCAACTTGAATGGAGATCTTATACTTTGTTTTCCCATCACGATTTCAAACTACATCATGTAGAAAGACATATAGAAAATATAAATGCATTCTAAATAAAACACAGTAACATATATGCATAAATGCAAGAGTATATCTTAAAATATAACTGGCATGTGCTTCATCTTCTAGAAAATATCCACTCCAACACCTATAAGATATGTAAAAAGAAGAAAACCTATAAACCACTCACCCTTACTAATGAAATAAGATCATACATCTTACCACCTCTGTATAAAAATCTCTTCATGTTTTGTCATGGAGAAATATGTTAGGAAAATAAATATAAAGAAATAAGGTATGATACTCAAAGTTTCAAGTGAAGTGATTTATGGAATATAGTTAAAATAGAGATATAGGATGTAAACCAAAGGAGATAACAAATATTTTCACACAACATATCTCTAAACAAATGGTTTTACAGGGAGACACATGCATAAATATGAATAAATAGAACAATTAGTAGACCATTTTAATAAGAAAAAATATAACCAAATTAATCTCACTTACCCAATATCTGACGAATGTTCATAATCAACAAAACATTATCCAAAAGGCTAATAACATGATGAGATGATAAACCACAAACATAAGATCAAATATTGTTTGTGAAAAAAGAAAAAAGTGAGCACCAATGGGAGATTAAAACCAAACCAAGTTCAATCAAGATAATGAATCATTGAACTAATAAGCATTCCAAAATAAAATAACTTGTTATCAAAATAACCCATTTGATATTTAATGGATTATATAATCCAAAATTCATATACAATATTGTATGAAAAGACATATTTTGGGAATTTTGAAGAAAAAATATATACTATAACAACAACAACAACAAAAAGTTATAGGATAAATAAATTATGCAAAAAAGTCTCAAAATTATAGACACATGTAGGAGCTCAATAAAACAAAAAAATCATAATAATGATCTAACTTATTAAAATCTAAAAAAATCAAGAAGCTTAGTAAAATTATAGGCTAATTGATTCTCAGTTGGTACATAATTTAAGGACAACATCTTGTTTTCCACAAAATCAATCATAAATAAAATGAAGGAGTGCGCCAGTATGTTAAGTACGGGAATGTTGAATGGAATATTTAGATATATAAATGGAACTTATATTATAACAACAATTTACATGCAATCTAGTTTAATATGATAACCCCTTAACATTTGATTCTTCCAAATAAATTGTGTACAACAACTACCGACCACAATATGCTATGCTTTAACTGTGGATAAAGACACAAATTTTCTTATTAGCCTGCTAAGAAACTAAAGAACTTATTAAGTGGAATCATCAAATGTAAGTAATATTTATACCTTACACATATCATGACCAATCAACATTTGAATCAATCGGTAAAGAAATATTCATATTCCTACAATACCAATACCAAAACCCACAGTACACTCACGCATTTGATGATATTCTTAATCGCATGTAAGTTGGACTCCTTGGGTCAATATTGGTAGAGATCACACTTGCCAATGCTAAAAAAATATATCGAAACGACTAGCCGTAAGTTATAATGAACTACATATCATGCTTTGATACAAAATTTCATCATAATATATTCCTTCAGAATCCTATCAAAATATCATCAATACACTCTTGGGAATGCATGAATGCTTAATCGATCCGAGTTTAACCTTCTTAACTATGTCCTTTACATACTTATATTGTGAAATATATATTTTAGTATTCCTTGTCACACTTAAAGACCTAGAAAGAACGTGAGTTCCGCAACTATGCTCATCTCAAACTCGTTTTGCATCAACAATGCAAAATCGCAAGGACTTTGTTTATTTTATCCCAAAGACTCTAAAGAGATTGATGGTGTTTTTTTTACCCTTTTGAGTCTCATATGTTTTAGGTTACGGCACACTTTTTATTAATTTGATTCATGGTATCACATGCCATGTGTAAGGACATTTTTTAAAAATCCATTTAGGTTTTAATTTTGTGTTGGATTTATTTCGGAACAAACCTTTGAGTTATTGTATAGAGTATATTAAGTTGTTATGCTACATCATATGAAGACAAGATACAAAGGCATAACAATTAATATTACCATGTCGAATCGAAATACTAGACTGCATATCGGCCATTTGGTAAAGGTATAGGTTTTTTTAAGTTTTGAAATTCCTTGTAGTTTATTTTAATTGATTTGAAGGGACAAAACATGAATTCTATGAAAAATCATATTTGGAAAAGGTTTATATAATTTTTGTAATAAATATTTAGTCAAGGGTCTTTTTCAAGGAGCCGTGTTTGAACGACGTCTCACTCAATTGATACCGTATCGATCAAGAAGCTTTTTTTGAGGCAGAATGCATCGATCGAAATAAGTTTTCAAATCTGGAACTCTCGATCGAAAACTGTTTTGAACGAGGGCTCACTAACCATGAAAAAGACCATGAACGTTTTTTATTATTGATTGAGAGCCCCTTGATCGAAAGCTCTCATTTGAATGAGGTCTCATTGGTTTGATTGAGAGACTTTGTCTTGGAAAAAATGTTTGGATGAATTTATTTCATTGTGAAACTATTTAAAAACATTCATATGCGTATTTAAGTTAAGGAAGCCTAGTTTTTTCACAACCTTTTGCAAAGAGTCCTTTCATTTCAAATATTTTGACAACTCTATGCAACTAAAATATAATCTAGGTTTACAAATCCTTAATGATATTCTACATTCAAGAAGGTTAGAACGTAGAATTAGGTGTGGGCATCGTTCACCAAACTGAGATCAATGGATATTGAGACGTTAGAGATTGTGAGTCAGTTTTCCTAGATTAGAGATGGCATCACTAGTATTGATAATTGTAGAGGAGAATAACATAAAGGAGTGACATCTTGGCGGCCGTCGTTGTCATATATGTAAGTCGTGTTTGAGTTTTTAATAAATCATGAATTCAAAACATTTAGTACTAATGGACTTTTGGTGGGTTGGGTGTGATGGTTGTTTTTCCCGTGAGGGTTTGCACTCTATATCCTAGTATGCTTTGTGTGATTGATTTTTATATTTGCTTCTTCTAACTAGTAACCAACTGCATGAAATTTTGACAAAAATTAACTTATTTAGTATATTAAATTTTTGTTAAAACTAAAAAGGCTTTTTAATTTTTTTTAACTTTCTAATTTAATTAATTAATTAATTAATTAATTCTGGACTCTTGAGGCGCATACCTTGGTTTCAAACTGGAATTAGATAGGGAGTTATCCATGGATCCAAGGGTTACGATTAGTGAGGGTCAGCCAATCGCATGGATACCTGTGTTTGATGGTAGTAATGACATGTAGTGGAAAGTGCGTTTGGCATTTTTCTGAATTCCCAAGATCGAAGGATGTCATTAGCCATAACAAAATGCTAAAGATGTCCAACTACTTTCCTAGGAGATTGTTGTCTTAAAACCTAAGGAATCTTGGTCTAAGGATGGACATAGGGTATATAACTACAACTTGAGGGGGTATTAATGGCCTTTTATTTGAAGTAACCCAAGAAGAGTTTCATAAGATCTCTATATGTATTATGTCCACGGAGGCATAGTAAATTCTCTAACTCACCCATGAGGGTACATAGATCATACATGTCTCGAAGCTCCAACATCTCATCACTCTGTTTGAGTTGTTGAAGATACAAGAGAATGAGACATTCAATGAGTTTTATGCAAAACTCTCAAATGTCATGAAATTTAATTTTTATTTCAAGGAACGAATCCTATATTCTAGGGTTAATAGGAAATATCTTAAGTCACTACTACATAGGTTCTTTTCCCACATTTTAGACATTAACGTTGTTGGGGTATAAATAGTATTAAGGTAGAAGAGACCGTAGGTCTATTCATACATTTGAGTTACAAAATTGTCCACTCAAGAGGAAGAGCATTGTTTTAAAATCCCACAACGATGAGTCTTCTGATTCTAACATGACCAATGATGAAGGAGAATTTAAAAAAAAATTGTCCGAGGCATTGAAGAAAATTCCCAAATGTAATAATTGCGATATAACCAAAAGGTTTAAGAGAAATTTTCCAATAAGGTGAGATACTCAAAGAATAGAAGGAAGAAAAATTGACAAATGAAAATGGATCCAGGGAGATTCTTTGAATGGCAAAGTATTGGTCATAAGTCAATTGTCCCATTAAAATAAGGAGTAAAGATAAGAAAAGAATGAATTCCACTTCAAGTGAAAGTGACTTGGGATCCACGAGTGAGTCTTCTATTTAATGAAATATTATCGCATTCGTTCCCATCAAGGATGTGTTTAGTTCTAAGTTTTCCCTTGTGGAAGATAAGGTTGATCATGATGGCCTCATTTCGATAACTCCCAAGATGGAGAGAGAGAGAGGTTGACATTAAAAAGTCTTGCTCCAAGATTTTTTTTATATGTTCCTCAATATGGAGAAGGTGAATCTTAGGCTTTCCTTTAAGCTTAATAAGCGTGACAAGGATAACTGTGACATGAAGTAAGGTAGGTCACTTGTGAGCCAATTGAAGGCTCGTGAATATACTCTTGTTTAGAAGATTAAGGAAAAAAATGTCGAACATATGATTTTTCACGACAAGGTCTCTAATCCTCAAGAAGGCACTTCTTGAGTCTTCCCAGGATCGAATCATACTAGAGGATAAAAATGCTAGCCTAGATATGGATCTTGAGGAGTCAAAGATGGTTAAGGTTGACCTTTAAGAGCGATGATATAAAATAGGGAAGATGTTCCTATCACCATCCTAAACCTCGAAGGACGAGATTAGACTTGGATATGACCATTCGAAAGGGTCAACTCCAAAAGTTGAGCCCATCTTTGTTAAAATGCCAAATAACACTCCTATTCATACCCACTTAGGAACACTCTTAAGACGAAAAAGGTGGACATATCGTAACCTTACATTTGCATTTATTATCATACGAGTGGTAACCATCTTAGTAGAGTGTTTAGGAAACCTAAAATCAATTATTAAACATCCAAAACTCAAATTTGAACCATTTAGGCCAAGGATTAGGAACTTGTCTAAAGAAGTTAACAAGTTGACAATGCTATGGAGTTTGGAGGTCTAAATCCTAAAGTTAAGGTACCTTTTAGGGCTAGAATAAAGCCGATTACCAAACCCCATGTTCCAATTATTAAATCTATCTGGGTTAACAAATATTACTTGGTCACAAAATTTGTTCGTAGGCTTAATTTTTCTCACCATATTCTCTTGGTTACACATATCTCTGAACCTATAGTAGATAAGAAACTTATGTATATGTGTTAATTAGATAAAAAATAAAATGTAATATTTATCCAAATGAATACTCTCAATAAATGAAAATAAAATCTAAAATAACATGTTTAAGGGAGTTCTAAGTTGAAGATCAATGTGTTTGTACATTTCTATCTAATATGTGATTTTTTGCCCTTATTAAACTGTTAACATAAGCGATTTATTTTGATATTAATTGAATTGAACCTGTAAGCACTCACTTTTTCATTATGGTTGACTTATATAAATTTTCAACCATGGACATCAAAGGATTCCTGCATAAACATAGGTGGGGTCTATCGATTTTGTAGGTTTCGAGTTCATTTATCTTCCCATTAGATAACTTGAGTGGGATTTCATAGATTTGACGTTGTCTTTCTCTTAATATTCACTTGTGTTTAGTTTCTTTATTGTTGTTTTCATCATGTTGAGATATAGATATGTTGATTTCATTGATATATGCGTTATCATGTTCATATATCCATGCTTATTCTATCATTTATCTTGTTGATCAGTTATTTAATTGATTATCTTATTTTCTTGATTTGATGGATTCGTGATCGACTTTTTGTTTTGATTTCTTCTTTTGTCTATCCAAGTAAAAAATAAGAGAGAAATTTTGGGATTTTGGGGGAGTATATATTTAGGGGGACTAATTAGTGTGTACATTGCATTTTCAATTCCATCATTACACACACACACACACACACACACACACACACACACACACACACATATATATATATATATATATATATATACTTTATTACTTCACGAGGGTTTGTGTTTAAGTGTGCGGGTCATAGAAGACATATAGGGCTCGTGATGTTCATAGAGAGACTATACTGATAGAGAGACTAATTTTTAGGTAAAAATTGTATTGATAAAAAGATTTTTTTAAGTAGAAGACCTCGATCAAAGTCAATCTTAAAAAAAGAAACCCTTAATCAAAGACCGTTTCGAATGAGGGCTCACTGACCATAAAAAAATGGTCCTCGACCAAATTTTTTATCGATGGAGAGCCCATCGATTAGTTCAAATGAGGGCTCCCTAGTTTTGAACAAGAGTCTTTGTCTTGGAAAACATGTTATAATGGATATCTTTCATTGAAAAACTATATAAACATATTCATATTCATATTTCAATTGACGAAGCCAAATTTTCTCAAAACCCTAATTTGGTTTTGCAAATATTCCTTCCGTTTCAAAGAGCCTGTCAACTCTATGCAACTAAATTAAATTCTAGGTTTATAAATCCCTGGTGATATTATACATTCAAGAAGGTTACACGTAAGAGTATTATATATGTGCATCTGTCTCCAATCGAGATCGATGGATATTGGGACCTTGGAGGTTATGTGGGAGTTTTTGTAGATTGGAGTGGCCATCACTATTTCGGGCAAAGGCAGAGGAGCGAAATACAGGGGAGAGGCATCATGTCGGTTATTGTTGTTGTATATGTAATTCGTGTTTAAGTCCTTAATAAGTTCTATATTCAAAACATTCAACACTAGTGGACTTTGTGTGGGTTGGGTGCGATAATGGTTCTTCCTGCGAGGGTTTCCAGTCCAAATCGTGGTATGATTTGTGTGATTGATTTTTATATTTTCTTTCGCTAACTAATTACCAATTGCATGCAATTTAGACAAAAAATATTTTATTCGGTAAATTAAAATTTTGTTTGAATTAAAAAGATTTTAATTTGTTTAAACTTGTTAATGAATTAAGTAATTGATTAATTAATTTAGGACCCTTAAGGTGCATACATAGTTTTTCGCATTTTGTAATTGATTAAGTAACTAAGTAATTGTGGGTTTGCGTTTTAAGAAGAGTGATTATAAAGCCCTAAAACATGATTAGGAAGGTTAGTTACATGATTAATTATAACCTAGGAGTTATAAGTTATAAATTGGATATGTGTGTTAAACATGTTAATTATCATGTTTAGGGGATGCATGCTCATGTGACATATGTGTTGTTTACATTTGGTGCTAATTGAGCTTATGATCGGGGATATCATGTTTAGAACATATGATTAAGTTAGGTGATTAAATGCATCATAAATTATGTTATTAATGCATGATTATGTTTATAAAATTAAATAAGGGTGTTGATACGAAATTGGCAATGTTTGGTCGCCAAATGTGAAAGTTTTGAGATTTTCGGTAAATTGCTACTTTCCTGTTTGATGCCCAAATTAGGCGTATTAGTTTATGATTTTGGGAAAACATAAATTATGAAAGTTGTAGATATATTAATTAATATTATAACACAACAAACGGTGGGTTAAACGGAGGCTCGTACAAGAAGTTATACCAAAAGTACGAAACAAGGGCAAATATGTCCTTCCTTTAAGTGACAATTGCCTTATTAGCACACCATGTGCTATTTTTTTGATTGGTTAAAGGGTGGGTGATGGTTTGGACGACTTAAAATGTATAAAACAACTCCTTTGTTCAGCAAATGCAGCCATGAACAAGATTTTTGCCTAAAGATAGAGAAAGAGAAGAAAGTTAAGGAATAAATCTTTGGAAATTTTCCATAAATGAAGGAATCCTCGTAAGGTAATTACATCATTATTAAAGTTGGTCACATGGATGAGTTATATACTTATCATGTTTTTATTTTTGATTTGGATATATATTTTAATGATACCCATATTGCTGAATTGTGTTGGAACAAGGATGGGTTAAGAACATAAGTTAAAACTGGAGCTAGGATCGTAAATGCATACTTTAAAGTCCTAAATTTACATTATCTTTTCGTAAAGCATTTTGATTTAGAAAATTCATGATTATGATGCATATTTCTGATAAAACATGTTTATTATATGTTTCCATGAATTATACTCAAGGTCAAGGTTATGTATGCTTAAAAATGTTAAGTTATGCCTTAATGTTGTATTTTGACCTAGTTATGCTAAAAATGGCATAAATCATGGAATACTTATTGGAATTGAGTGATTAAAGTTGGAGAGTAAAATAAACTCATACATATATAACATATCCGAAAATTGTGTAAAAATACCAAGGAATAAACTCTTGGTGATAGTTTGAAGTCTTGGTTTAAAATCTGCCCTAAAGGAGCAAGAACGCATACCAGGTGTTTGACGTTTTGCTTGACATAGAAAATGAGCCCTAAAAATTATGAAACATTAAATTTGTATTATTCAATTTGTTTAATGATATTGGGTGGAATATCATGAAAAGTTATGTTGTACAAAAATTATGAGAATTCCAGGAAGTTGAAGTTGTGTTGTTGTTTTTCTTGAGAAACGATTTGGAAAAGGCTGTAATAAAATGAGCATAACTTTGTCTAGAAAATTCATAATTTAATTCTGTAAATTGTGTTAGAACCCTAATTAATTGGGTGTTATATAAATGTGAAGTGTCATATTTAATTCCTCCTTAGTTATTTCTTATTGACCAAATGATGTGATGTATTATCGAGTTTGATGTTAATCGGTGTATTCAAATACTAACGACATTGACTTGTTAGGTGGGGAAGCAGCTAATACTACCATACCAAGGAAATAGTTGGTATTAATCTTAGCACTAAATCCAAGGTGAATGACCTTACTTATGAAATATAAATGCTTATAATTTCATATGGAAATGTGTAGTTAAACACATGTGTGAAAATGTTTATGGGAGTGATGTTGTATTTATGAAACATATGCATATGATTGAAAATGTTAAGCGAAGGTATATAACGATATGGACTAGTGAGTCCTTTATCTAATGTTAAGGACTATGGTGGGTCCTACAGGATGTGGTGGTCCTGTTAATCCAACTTAAAGGTTTGTGTACTCGGGCCTAATAAAGGGATGTGGTGGTCCCTAATAACTGTGGTGGGTTAATTGGACTGTGGCGGGTCCAGGATTGCGAGAGTTTTACAATTCCTGTTGGGTTATAGCATTAGAAAAATATAAAAATGGTTATTCAAATTGGTTATATGTGTGGTATGTGGTCATTCACTAAGCCTTTATAGCTTACACTCCTGTAATGTTTTGTTTCAGGTATGCTTATAATTTGGAGTTCACTGCCAAGTTAGGACCTTAAAACGGGGGAGTGACGGATATTTAGTATGGTTTGAATATCATGATTTCTTTTGTGTAATTATTAAACTAAGGATTTTGGTTATGTAAAGTTATGTAGTACTTGTTAGTTATAAGTAAAGGCAGTTATGTTTTCATCTACACATACCTTTAGAAAGAAAAAAAATCTTATGCCATTTTCCTTTGAGATTTAAATTAAAGCATTGTTTAAGCCAATTTATCTCTAACTAAAAGGATGAGTTTAACAAAATTAATTCGGGGAACGACAACTTGGTATCAGAGCGTGGTTATTAGTTTCTGGACAGGGTGTGAGGGTCTAGGTTGGCAGTGGACACTAGAACGTGAGTTTTCTATGTGTTTGTATTTTGACTAACAATGTTAATATTAAACTGCTACTATTGTATTTTGTTTAAGTTAATTATATTGCAGTGAGTGATGGATCCACGCGAGCCGCATGATGGAGCATAAGGTGAGGCATCTTATGTTCCTAATAGTCAGCAAGGACATAGACATGTTCAAGTGGAGGAACCAGAGGTGCAACAACAACCTAATGATGACATGGGAAGAATATTACGTGCTGTGGCCCAACTTATGGAACAAGCAAGAGGTGGAGAACATGGTGGGGATAGGGACAAATTGCATGAGAGGTTCATGAAGTTAAATCCTCCAGCATTTACTGGGACTACTGATTCGTTAGTGGCAGAGGGGTGGATTAGAAAGATGGAAACAATATTCAAGGTGATGGAAGTGCGAGATGAACAAAAGGTTTTGTTAGCAACCTTTAGGTTAGAGGATGATGCAAAGTTATGGTGGGATCCAACATAAAGATTACTTACTACAATGGGGGGAGTGGTGCCAATAAATCCTCCACAAATTACATGGGAGAGGTTTGTAAAGGTGTTCTTCGAAAAATATTTTCCAAGGCTTTATAGGAAAGAGAAAGAGGAAGAATTTATCACGTTGAAACAGGGGAATCGAACAGTGGCAGAGTATGAAGCTTTATTTATATCCTTATCTAGATTTTCACCTGACTTGGTGAGGACGGAAGAAAGTAAATGTGATCGGTTTCAAACCGGGCTGAGTGTAGATATAAAAAGCATGGTTGCTAATATGAAGATAACGGATTATGTGGACTTGGTGGATAGAGCCATGGTGTCAGAAAAGTCAATAAAAGAAATGCAAGTTGAACACTCGAAGAAAGATAGACATGATAGTATAAGATCATATGGATGGGAGGTAGGAACCTCAACTCAGAGTGTAGCACGAGGAGTGCCTAAGGGCCAAGAATTTAAAAATAATAGAAATGCACGTGGAAGATTTCAAGCTCGAGGTGGAAGGGCTGGGATGAATCGGTCAGAAAATACATCTGTGATGGGATCGAGGGCCATATTTTGTTATAGATGTGGTGGTCAAGGGCACATGTCTCGGGAGTGTACAATAGCTGAGACGACACCTTTATGTTTCCATTGTCATCAATCGGGGCACTTACGAAAGAATTGTCCAGCGATGGGAGCTACAACTTCAGTTGGGAGTGTGACAGTAGGAGATAGGATTTCTACACCGAAAGTACACAGGGGAGGTAGAGGAGGCATGTCTCAAAACCAAGGCCAAGGCAGAGTGTTTGCACTGACGCAACAAGATGCACAAGCTATGCCTAACGTAGTGACAGGTACACTTCCTATTGGTGATAAAGATGCTTATGTGTTGATAGATCCTGGTTCTACACATTCTTTTGTGTCTTTGCTTTATCTGTTGCATCTTAATAAACCATTATCATCATTAGATTTTGGTTTAGCTATTGTTACTCCAGTTGGGGGGTTGGTTTTTATTGAGAGGGTATATAGGGAGTGTGTGGTACGAGTGGGTGAAAAAGAATTACTAGTTGACTTATTACCTCTCGATATGCGTGACTTTGATGTGATACTGGGTATGGATTGGTTAGCCTTATATCATGTATGTTTAGATTGCTTTAAAAAGGAGGTAGTGTTTCGATTACCGGGTGAACCTGAATTTAAATTTACTGGGGAACGAAGTATCACTCCAACATGTTTGATTTCTGCTACAAAATGTTATGAACTTCTAAAGAAAGGATGTGAGGGTTATCTTGCTCATGTGGTGGACGCACGACAAGAGGCTGAAAAAATATCAGATATACCAGTAGTTAATGAGTTTGCAGATGCCTTCCCAAAAGAACTCCCAGGGTTAGCACCAGACCGTGAGGTAGAATTTTCGATTGAGTTGGTACCAGGAACCGCACCGATATCTATTGCACCATATCGCATGGCACCTGCAGAATTAAAGGAGCTAAAAATACAGTTGCAAGATTTGTTAGATCGTGGTTTTATAAGGCCTAGTGTATCACCGTGGGGAGCCCCAATATTTTTTGTGAAGAAGAAAGTTGGAACCATGAGGTTGTGCATCGATTATCGTCAATTGAATAAGGTGACTATCCGTAATAAATACCCACTACCCCGCATTGATGACTTGTTCGATCAGTTGTAAGGAGCCAAAGTGTTTTCTAAGATTGATCCCAGATCCGGATATCATCAATTGAAAGTAAGAGATTGTGACATTTCAAAAACTGCTTTTCGTTCCAGGTATGGACATTATGAATTTCTTGTCATGCCATTTGGGTTAACAAATGCACC
This sequence comes from Sambucus nigra, assembly GCA_949130495.1. Lineage (NCBI taxonomy): Eukaryota > Viridiplantae > Streptophyta > Magnoliopsida > Dipsacales > Adoxaceae > Sambucus > Sambucus nigra. Next base: position 90,139,671 of record OX422216.1, on the reverse strand, counting down.
GGCCGTATTCATGGATTTGATGAACCGTATATTTCACCCATATGTGGATTCCTTTGTTATTGTCTTCATTGATGATATTTTGATATATTCTCGTAGTAGGGATGAGCATGAATGCCACCTGCGTATTATTTTACAGACCTTGCAAGAGAAGCAGTTGTATGCTAAATTTTCTAAATGTGAATTTTGGCTAGACAAGGTAGTATTTTTGGGGCATGTTATTTCTGCTGATGGTATTTGTGTAGATCCCAAGAAGGTAGAAGCAGTAATGAATTGGGAAAGACCAACTAGTGTGACAGAGGTACGTAGCTTTTTGGGATTGGCGGGCTATTACAGGAGGTTTATACCGGGATTTTCTTCTATTGCATTGCCATTGACTAAGCTTACCAGAAAGGAGAACAAGTTTGTGTGGAGTGGTGATTGTGATAAAAGCTTTGAAAATTTAAAGGGTAAGTTGACATCAGCTCCAGTATTGACTATCCCAACAGGTACAGAGGGTTTAGTTATTTATAGTGATGCTTCGTATCAAGGACTTGGATGTGTATTAATGCAGTATGGAAAGGTAATTGCTTTTGATTCTCGACAGTTAAAGATACATGAGAGCAACTACCCTACTCATGATCTCGAGTTAGCTACAGTAGTTTTTGCATTAAAGATCTGGAGACATTACTTACATGGTGTTAGCTGTAAAATTTTTACTGACCATCAAAGCTTAAAATGCTTGTTTACTCAAAAAGACTTGAACTTGAGGCAAAGAAGGTGGATGGAACTTATAAAAGATTATGATTGCACGATACATCACCATCCGGGTAAAGCTAATGTTGTTGCTGATGCTTTGAGTAGAAAATCTCTAGGCATAGTATCTTGTATTTATTGTATTCGAGTTGACTTGCTGAGAGAGTTAGCTTTAATGGGGGTGGAATTATCTTTGAATGAGTCTTATGGAATAGTGGCACATTTAAATGTTAGACCCACGTTGATAGATTGGATAAAACAAGAACAGGCAGGAGATACAGAATTGGAGAAAGTTAGAGGTAATATGAAAAAGGGTAAAGTAAATGAATTTTCTATTCAGGACAATGACATTATTATGTACGGAAACCGTTTGTGTGTACCTAACGTGCCTGATTTAAGAAGAACGATTATAGAGGAAGCCCACTGTTCTTTATATGCTATGCATCCATGGAGAACGAAACTGTATAGAGACTTGAAACAATGTTATTGGTGGCCGGGAATGAAACACGACATTGCAAATTTTGTTGCTAGATGTCTAGTTTGTCAACAGGTGAAGGTGGAGCATCAGAAGCCAAGTGGTTTAATACAGCCCCTACCTATTCCTGAGTGGAAATGGGAGCATGTTACTACAGATTTTGTTATAGGTTTACGAAAATCATCACGAGGGTTTGATTCTATTTGGGTTATCGTTGATAGGTTGACTAAGTCTGCACATTTTCTTCCTGTTAAAACAACTTACTCCATGGATAGATATGCCAAATTATATGTGGATGAGATTATCAGATTGCATGGTGCACCTGTTTCCATTATTTCTGATCGAGATCCTAAGTTTAATTCTCACTTTTGGCCTAGTTTACAACAAGCTTTGGGGACTAAATTGAAATTTAGTACAACTTTTCATCCTCAAACTGATGGGCAGTCAGAAAGAACGATCCAAACACTTGAAGACATGTTACGAATCTGTGTGTTGGAGTTCAAGGGGAGTTGGGATGAACACTTGCCACGAATAGAGTTTGCTTATAATAATAGCTATCATTCAAGTATTAATATGGCTCCTTATGAAGCTTTGTATGGGAGAAAATGTAGAACTCCAGTGTGTTGGACTGAAGTAGGAGAACGAAAACTTCTTGGGCCAGAAATTGTACAACAGACTACTAAAAAGATCAATGTTATCCATGATCACTTAAAGGTGGCGCAAAGTAGACAGAAAAGTTATGAATACAATCGAAGGAAAGAATTGAAATTTGAGGAAGGTGATCGAGTATTCCTACGTATTTCTCCTTGGAGAGGAGTTATGAGATTCGGTAAGAAGGGAAAGTTAAGTCCCAGGTACATTGGCCCTTATGAGATAGTGAAACGGGTTGGAGCTGTAGCTTATAAATTGGCGTTACCACCATAATTGTCCTGGATACACGATGTTTTTCATATATCCATGTTACGTAAGTATGTGCCCGATCCTTCACATGTGTTTATCTCACAACCGGTAGAGCTTCAAGATGACTTAACCTATGTGGAGGAACCAATTGCTATTGTAGATCGAAAGGAGCAAGTGTTGCGTAGTAAAACCATTTCACTAGTTAAAGTGATGTGGAGAAGTCACAATGTAGAGTATGCCACTTGGGAAGGGCAGGATAACATGAAGAAGCAATACCCTCATCTATTTGGTAAGTTTCTTATGCGTTAAATTTCGAGGACGAAATTTTTATAAGAGGGGTAGAATTGTAAGGCCCTAAAACATGATTAGGAAGGTTAGTTACATGATTGATTATAACCTAGGAGTTATAAGTTATAAATTGGTTATGTGTGTTAAACATGTTAATTATCATGTTTAGGGGATGCATGCTCATGTGATATATGTGTTGCTTACATTAGGTGCTAATTGAGCTTGTGATCGGGGATATCATGTTTAGAACATATGATTAAGTTAGGTGGTTAAATGCATCATAAATTATGTTTTTAATGCATGATTATGTTTATAAAAGTAAATAAGGGTGTTGATACGAAATTGGCAATGTTTGGTCGCCAAATGTGAAAGTTTTGAGATTTTCGGTAAATTGCTACTTTCCTGTTTGATGCCCAAATTAGGCGTATTAGTTTATGATTTTGGGAAAACATAAATTATGAAAGTTGTATATATATGAATTAATATTATAACACAACAAATGGTGGGTTAAACGGAGGCTCGTACAAGAAGTTATACCGAAAGTACGAAACAAGGGCAAATATGTCCTTCCTGCAAGTGACAATTGTCTTATTAGCACACCATGTGCTATTTTTTTGATTGGTTAAAGGGTGGGTGATGGTTTGGCCTACTTAAAATGTATAAAACAACTCCTTTGTTCAGAAAATGCAGCCATGAACAAGATTTTTGCCTAAAGAGAGAGAAAGAGAAGAAAGTTAAGGAATAAATCTTTGGAAATTTTCCATAAATCAAGGAATCCTCGTAAGGTAATTACATCTTTATTAAAGTTGGTCACATGGATGAGTTATATACTTATCATGTTTTTATTTTTGATTTGGATATATATTTTAATGATACCCATATTGCTTAATTGTGTTGGAACAAGGATGGGTTAAGAACATAAGTTAAAACTGGAGCTAGGATCGTAAATGCATACTTTAAAGTCCTAAATTTACATCATCTTTTTGTAAAGCATTTTGATTTAGAAAATTCATGATTATGATGTATATTTATGATAAAACATGTTTATTATATGTTTCCATGAATTATACTCAAGGTCAAGGTTATGTATGCTTAAAAATGTTAAGTTATGCCTTAATGTTGTATTTTGACCTAGTTATGCTAAAAATGGTATAAATCATGGAATACTTATTGTAATTGAGTGATTCAAGTTGTAGAGTAAAATAAATTCATACATGTATAACATATCCGAAAATTGTGTAAAAATACCAAGGAATGAACTCTTGGTGATAGTTTGAAGTCTTGGTTTAAAATCTGCCCTAAAGGAGCAAGAACGCATACCAGGTGTTTGACGTTTTGCTCGATATAGAAAATGGGCCCTAAAAATTATGAAACATTAAATTTGTATTATTCAATTTGTTTACTGATATTGGGTGGAATATCATGAAAAGTTATGTTGTACAAAAATTATGAGAATTCCAGGAAGTTGAAGTTGTGTTGTTGTTTTTCTTGAGAAACGATTTGGAAAAGGCTGTAATAAAATGGGCATAACTTTGTCTAGAAAATTCGTAATTTAATTCTGTAAATTGTGTTAGAACCCTAATTAATTGGGTGTTATATAAATGTGAAGTGTCATATTTAATTCCTCCTTAGTTATTTCTTATTGACCAAATGATGTGATGTATTATCGAGTTTGATGTTAATCGGTGTATTCAAATACTAACGGCATTGACTTGTTAGGTGGGGAAGCAACTAATTGATAATACGCAAATATCGCGTATTTCATCCTCCGAACCTACGCATTTTAGCCCCCTCGGGTGCCTTAATCTCTATATTTAAGCCCGTTAACCAGACAACCTTGGTTTATATTGTTAACATGCTATATGAGGTATAATTGGGCTTTTGTAGGTATTTAGGTACTAAGTATGAAGTTCGGACGCGTTCCGCTTGATTCCCGTACACAATCGCACGTTCAAGGGCATTTTAGTCATTTTACAGATTGGGCACCTGGCCCAACATCTTCATAGAAGTTGTAGCCCTCCTCGCAAGCTTCGCGTGGCCGCAAACGGTGCGCGATTCCGATTCATAACGAAGAAGTTACGGCATTTTTAGCGGAGAAGAAATGCAAGCCAAAACAGGGGAAAATGCAGTCTGCCCCTGCTTGGTCGATCGATCGACCAAAATGGTAGATCGATCGACCCTTCTTTTTTTTGCCACGAATTACACTGTCGATCGATCGACCAAAATGGTAGATCGATCGACCCCCTGTTTTTTTTGGCAGATATTTTGCATTTTCTTTTCTTTCTTCTTTTCTTTTATTCCCACTTACTATATAAAGGTTTTTTGTTGTAATAATCATTTTGAGTAGATAAAACGTTTTTAGGTTAGAATAGCTTAGGTTTTGAGGTTTTTGAAGAGTTCTTCTTCAATTGTTCTTGGATTGACACACTTTTGGATTGAATGTTGCACTATTCATCATCCCCTCCATTTATATAGTTTGTATTTCCTTCTTTCTTGCCTTGATAGTTAGATTTACATGCTTTGTTAATTAGATTCACATGCTTTCTTTAATCGCTTTCTAGGTAGATTTATCGCGTTTATTTACCGCGTTTATTTATCGCGTTTTTAACATGCTTTCTAGCTAATTTAAATTAGGTTGTGCTTGAATTGAACTCACTCGGGTTGACGCGTTGCTTTGCTTTGGTGATGGAGTTTACGGGTCTATTTCGAGTGTGTTGTCCTAGTTATTACGCCTAGGAGATTTGACGGGGCATATCATGTATGTCCCGTGCTTACGACCTTTCGCGCGTAATTTCCGGGATATTTGTTGACGCCAAAATCTTATTAGGCTTTTATGATGATTTAGGGCGTAACAACCCTTGATTTAATTAACTGTCGAAACGAGACGCACTTGTAATAACTCGTCGACCCATGTAACCATTTTATACAAATTAACTCGGGTGAGGGATATTCGATGCAACCTATAGTCTTACTCGCTTTCATAATCTAGTTTCAATACCATTGCCTAGGATAATCTTTTCCTTTATGCATCTTTTCTTTTAGTTTGTAATCATCTTTTACACTTTTATTTCGGAGTATTAGACCACTTAAATTCTAACATCTCGTCTCTGTGGATTTTCGATACCCGACTTACCGCTGTGCTTGCCTCGCAAGTGTAGTAGTAACTTAGGTTTTTGTATTGAGTTGGCTAAACGAAAACAACGACTGTGCACTTTACACGCGCACACTTTTCGCACTCGATCAAAATGGCGCCGCTGCCGGGGATGAGTTTGTTTTAGACTTTATTTGATTTAGTATTTCATAGTATTTTCTTTCTATTTGTATTATTTGCTAATATTTTGCAGGACTTCCACATTTGAGCACTTAGAAACGATCGAATCTTTCCCGCGCGCACCTATTTTGTGGAATTCGCCACTTGAGTCATTTTTGAGGTAAGCATGTCTTATTCCAATTCTTTCGGTAATCCTTGTTATAATTCTCAAAATTCTAGGCCTATGACTTTCGGTGAATACTTAAAATCCCAAAGTATAACAAATTCAAATATGACTTTGGGCGAGTATAACGAAAGTCAAAATTTAGGTTATTGGAATTTTGATGATGATGATAATGATTTTGGGCCTTTACCTCCTTATAATAGGAATTTTGAAACGAATTCGAATAGTTTTCAAAATTCCTATAATAATGAGTTTTCGTTTAAGTCCGATAGTAATTTTCAAAGTTCCCATTCTAATGCATCCGCACCTCGACCTATGACATTCGGTGAGGGTTTGCGTATGTATGAAAATGAGAAAATTGAAAATCGTTATCGGGAAGAAAATCGTTCGTGGGAACATGAGTTGGATTTATTATTTGAGTCCGACGACGATTTTGCTTCCGAGACTTTTGAGGTCGACGAATGTTTTGAACCAAATGAGGTACTTGTGCCTACTTTGGAACAAGCCATTCTAGACTTTGCCCATTGCGTAATAGATATTGAAAGTGAGGATGAAAATGACGTAATATCTATTTGTAATGAAATGATTTCTTCTTTGTCCCCCAAAGAAGAACATTTCATTGAAAATGATATTATTTCCTTTGAAATTCCAACTTCATGCGATGATGATTCATCTCATGAGTTTGAATTTATTTCATCCCCATTTTCATTCTCTATTACCCCACTGGAACAAGTACCCGATGATTCGGTTTCGAACTTTAATGTTTTAAACCCTATCGCCGATGAGGAGTACTTGCTCGAGTCGCCCTCCACGATCGCATCTTTGCCTTTGTGTGCGCCGCCTCCCATTCCAACTTCAAAATCATTGGGAGGATATTCGGCTTTTCTCGGTCCCCACTTGTTTTTGTCACCCGTTCAATCCAAACCCCCCATCGTCCCTCCAAAACTTTTAATTGGCGATGGTTCATTTCTTCCGCCTTACACATGCCTTCCGTTGTTAAAACGGAATTCATATTTTTCGGAAGGCATGCTTGTATGTGAGGGTACACCGGTTATCCTCCAAAGTCAAATCATTTTCACGGTGGACCCTCAGCTATTTAGACTTCTAGTGTACAGTTAGTGTGAAGTCTAAATAGTAGATTGTATATAGTTAGCTTTCTTTCTTTTTATTTTTTTTCTTTCCTTGTTAATTTAGTCTAGTGTAATTAGTTAACTTTTTATTATTTGTTTTTGCTATGCTCGGTACTAACTTGTTTTGTAGATTCTTTGGACTTGTTCTTATGGGGATCGCTCCAATTTTGGGTAATATCACTTTTTTCCTCTCTTTAACTTGGTTCTTAATTTACATTGAGGACAATGTCAAGTTTTAAGTTAGGGGGTGTGGGATATTCTATCCATTTCTTTATTTAGTCCATGTTTTTGCTCACATGTTAGTTACTTAGTATGCTTTTCTTAGAAAAATTAAAAATTTTAAAAAGATTTTCTTTCTTTTTTCTCCTTTTTTGGGCATTTTGCCTTTGTTTCCGATGATAAATTTCAATAATTGCCCGATCCAATTGACAACCCAATGATGCATGTTCTCGATTTTAGAAGTTATTAGACTTTAGTCTCGATTATTGATATTGTGAATAACTTCATGAATTAAACTTTAATCCCATGAGCACATGCACTTTTATTGTTATATTGATTTGGTTTAAGATTTTTATAACTCGGTAATCTTTTGTTGCATTGTATATACTTACACCGAGTAAGCTTTGTACCTTTCGTCGTTTGTGAGTGTATACACTTTTCTTTTCTCATTGAAAACGTTGAATTCGTTGGTAATCTCACTATTCTTTCATTTCACCGTTCATTAATTGAGTTCATACTTGAAATGTGTTACTTGATCATTATTTTCATGTATTGTTTTGATTCGAGAATTGCGTAAACTTTGTGAAATGATCATAGGCCCTCTTTGATATATCACCCATATTAGCCTTGACCTCACCCTTATATGTTTACCCTCGTTAACCCCGTTGAGCCTAAATATAACCTTTCGTTTCATAACCCCATTCCCATAACCAACTCTGCATTTGAGTTTTATCCCATACATACACTTTCCATACCTTTGTTTGGAATGTTACTTGAGATTGAATGATGTTGTTATGATGCCGGTTGCAATTTAGGCATATGAGAGTTTGACAAGTAAAGAAAAGAAAGTAGTGAAAAAAGTGAAGAAAAAGAGAAAGCAAAAAAGCAAAAGAAAACAAAAGAGAAAATGAGAAAATGAGAAAAAGAAGAAAAAGAAAGAGAGTTTGTATATGTTGTATATAGTTCAATAAGCTTTGATTACTCTCCCCGATGATATATCTAATGCCTTTTTGGAACTTGTTTTCCAATTTTGATATTGCCCGCATTATCCCATTATCCCGAGTTTTCATTCCGAACACTTTGAATTCGTACATATATTCCTTCGTTTCGTACCTTAGCCATACCTACATTATAACCCTATTCAAGTCCTATGTGATCTTAGGTTGATGTAATTTAAAAGTCATAATAGTTGTGATAATCTGTGAAAATGCATTTCGCCTCTTTTAGTGTGCGGTATCCTTTCATTGAGATTACATTTTTCAGTTTATATATAGCGTTCTTCATCTGTGACATGTGTGCGGCCTAGTTTCCATTTATATTTACTCTTTAGCCCGCATGTCCCGTGTGTTACCTCCCTGTTTCGAGTGAATTCGCTTGATGAGTGTAATGCCCGTGAGGATTGAATATATGCTTGTTTTATTTAGTATCCGATTTACATAAGTTTTTTTTGCCAAATCACACTTTGCATGTGCTCGCTCCCCTCCCACATTTTAAGGTTTCAATTCTATGAGGTGCATTCTATAATGTTAATGATTTGGACTTTTGTGTGAATTCATTCACTTTGCTAATAATGCGTATGAAATCCTTTTCTCCATTATTGGGCTTGTCGCATGTTGGGTTGGGCATATTTTGAGGAAACCATGTGATGTTTGTGGGTACCATCTCTGAAAACCCTCACGAGACGACACTCGTCCACTAGGGTGACCTAGGGGTTTAACGGCTTATTGCATACGCTAAATGCAATCGAATCGCTCGCGAAAGTGGCCTTTTGCTTTTATACCATACTTTTGTACTATCTCCTGCTTTTGGTTTACTTGTTGTTCTTGTTGCATCCTATTTCATTGCTAGGGACTAGCAATGTGTAAGTTAGGGGGTGTGATAATACGCAAATATCGCGTATTTCATCCTCCGAACCTACGCATTTTAGCCCCCTCGGGTGCCTTAATCTCTATATTTAAGCCCGCTAACCAGACAACCTTGGTTTATATTGTTAACATGCTATATGAGGTATAATTGGGCTTTTGTAGGTATTTAGGTACTAAGTATGAAGTTCGGACGCGTTCCGCTTGATTCTCGTACACAATCGCACGTTCAAGGGCATTTTAGTCATTTTACAGATTGGGCACCTGGCCCAACATCTTCATAGAAGTTGTAGCCCTCCTCGCAAGCTTCGCGTGGCCGCAAACGGTGCGCGATTCCGATTCATAACGAAGAAGTTACGGCATTTTTAGTGGAGAAGAAATGCAAGCCAAAACAGGGGAAAATGCAGTCTGCCCCTGCTTGGTCGATCGATCGACCAAAATGGTAGATCGATCGACCCTTCTTTTTTTTGCCACGAATTACACTGTCGATCGATCGACCAAAATGGTAGATCGATCGACCCCCTGTTTTTTTGGCAGATATTTTGCATTTTCTTTTCTTTCTTCTTTTCTTTTATTCCCACTTACTATATAAAGGTTTTTTGTTGTAATAATCATTTTGAGTAGATAAAACGTTTTTAGGTTAGAATAGCTTAGGTTTTGAGGGTTTTGAAGAGTTCTTCTTCAATTGTTCTTGGATTGACACACTTTTGGATTGAATTTTGCACTATTCATCATCCCCTCCATTTATATAGTTTGTATTTCCTTCTTTCTTGCCTTGATAGTTAGATTTACATGCTTTGTTAATTAGATTCACATGCTTTCTTTAATCGCTTTCTAGGTAGATTTATCGCGTTTATTTACCGCGTTTATTTATCGCGTTTTTAACATGCTTTCTAGCTAATTTAAATTAGGTTGTGCTTGAATTGAACTCACTCGGGTTGACGCGTTGCTTTGCTTTGGTGATGGAGTTTACGGGTCTATTTCGAGTGTGTTGTCCTAGTTATTACGCCTAGGAGATTTGACGGGGCATATCATGTATGTCCCGTGCTTACGACCTTTCGCGCGTAATTTCCGGGATATTTGTTGACGCCAAAATCTTATTAGGCTTTTATGATGATTTAGGGCGTAACAACCCTTGATTTAATTAACTGTCGAAACGAGACGCACTTGTAATAACTCGTCGACCCATGTAACCATTTTATACAAATTAACTCGGGTGAGGGATATTCGATGCAACCTATAGTCTTACTCGCTTTCATAATCTAGTTTCAATACCATTGCCTAGGATAATCTTTTCCTTTATGCATCTTTTCTTTTAGTTTGTAATCATCTTTTACACTTTTATTTCGGAGTATTAGACCACTTAAATTCTAACATCTCGTCTCTGTGGATTTTCGATACCCGACTTACCGCTGTGCTTGCCTCGCAAGTGTAGTAGTAACTTAGGTTTTTGTATTGAGTTGGCTAAACGAAAACAACGACTGTGCACTTTACACGCGCACACTTTTCGCACTCGATCACTAATACTACCATACCAAGGAAATAGTTGGTATTAATCTTAGCAATAAATCCAAGGTGAGTGACCTTACTTATGAAATATAAATGCTTATAATTTCATATGGAAATGTGTAGTTAAACACATGTGTGAAAATGTTTATGGGAGTGATGTTGTATTTATGAAACATATGCATATGATTGAAAATGTTAAGAGAAGTTGTATAACGATATGGACTAGTGAGTTCTTTATCTAATGTTAAGGACTGTGGTGGGTCCTACGGGATGTGGTGGTCCTGTTAATCCAACTTAAAGGTTTGTGTACTCGGGCCTAATAAAGGGATGTGGTGGTCCCTAATAACTGTGGTGGGCTAATTGGACTGTGGCGGGTCCAGGCTTGCGAGAGTTTCACAATTCCTGTTGGGTTATAGCATTAGAACAAAATAAAAATGGTTATTCAAATTGGTTATATGTGTGGTATGTGGTCATTCACTAAGCCTTTATAGCTTACACTCCTGTAATGTTTTGTTTCAGGTATGCTTATAGTTTGGAGCTCACTGCCAAGTTAGGACCTTAAAACGGGGGAGTGACGGATATTTAGTATGGCTTGAATATCAGGATTTCTTTTGTGTAATTATTAAACTAAGGATTTTGGTTATGTAAAGTTATGTAGTACTTATTAGTTATAAGTAAAGGCAGTTATGTTTTCATCTACACATACCTTTAGAAAGAAAAAAAATCTTATGCCATTTTCCTTTGAGATTTAAATTAAAGCATTGTTTAAGACAATTTATCTCTAATTAAAAGGATGAGTTTAATAAAATTAAGTCGAGGCGCGACAGTGATACCTTAAATTGTCATTTGAAGCTTGGTTGTTACCTAACTTATTGGAGTTATCTTTTAAATCCACATGGACATTCGTAACAGTAACCAAATAATTTTCAAGAGAGACTAATTTTAGGTTCAAAGAGTCACTGGACTTTTAACATTCCTACAATTCATTTTCCAGAACCTTTATTCTCTTTTGAAAATCATTTTGTTCACTATAAAACAAAGGATCTTTTTCACTAAGAGTGTTCTTTTGTGCTTCCTCATTGATCAAGTTCAAATATTTCATTCTAAACGAAATTATTTTTGGGCTTTTCTTAACATCATGTAAGTTTTGAACAAGATTTGCCAACGTCTGGTCTTTTTAGGAAAAACTTTATCAAAATATTTCATTGATCATGCATCACCGTGAGAGGATGATGTAATACCCTGTATTTCTACGTATTTATGATTTAATTAATTGGATAATTAAATAGAAAATACGTTATATTTAAATTACGAGAGTAGAGTAATTTAATGTGATTTAATATTTTGAATTACGTGAGTGAAGTAATCTAATAAGACGAAATAATAATTAAAATTATTGAGTGGTCGTATAATAATCGCGATATTTCTATATTAATCGAGAGATAGAGACTGATTAATATGTGATTTAATTTTACTAAGAGTGAATAGTATATATACGTCATAGCGAGTGATATGGGCGTATTTTATGTTATTTCACCGAGAGTTGCACATTAGACTATGTTGAGGTGAGAAATGAGAATAATATTGTACGTGACTCGGATGATAATTTAGAGGTCACGGATGAACCTAGAAGGGGCGAATTAGTCAAAATAGTATACCCGGGGATAGGCCTGTCAATGGGTCGGGTCTGGACCCAGACCCGGACCCGATCCTTATAATAGGGTATGAGCATATTTTTTTTGACCCTAGACCTGAAGACCCGAATACCCGAAGACCCGTTTATTAAACGGGCAGGGTCTGGATCTTATATAAGACCCGGGCCCGAAGACCCAACCCGGATTGTACATTATTATTTTTTAAATATATATACATATACTAAAAATTTATATATATTTATTAATAAATCTTATCAATATAACATGTAAGTAATATATATGAAAATATATATTTATGTGTATAATAAATATAAATAATATATATTTTATTTATACTAATAATATTCTATAATACATTACAAAATATTTTGATTTAAGATTAAAAAATAAAGAAGGGGGATAATATAAAATAAATGTATATATTTGGCCAGACCCGAACCCGAACTCGAGACCCGAAGACCCGAACATATCTGGGTCTGGATCCAATATTGTAGACCCGATGAAGACCCGGACCCGGACCCGAACCCGAACTCGATGAAGACCCGATTACACGGATCTGGATCTCCCTAAACCCGACCCGGCTCCGACCCATTGACAGGCCTACCCGGAGATGTCAATTGAGTCACGGATTAATTTTGGGCCAAACGGGCACTCTTAGGGGGGTAATTTGGTCATTCTAAAAATAGAGGTTAAAGGACCTACGAAAATTAGAGTCCTATATATGATAATTAGAGTTGATAACTCAAAAATCTTAGATAAGTCACTAGAGGGTAAAGAGAGACCGTTCCCAAGATCTAAATGAGGGTTTGCGAAGCATTGGAAGGTGTTCTTGCATCCCAAGTACCTAAGGAGTGAAGATTTGAAAGGAAGCACATCAAACCATCATCTTCATCACGAAATCAAATCACCTTTGTATAAGGAAAGTGCTTTATTGAAATTAAATTCAAAGTTTTAATACCCATGTGTAGGGTTACATGATTTATGAAAATTCTAATTAATCTCTTGGAGAAAAAGATAGATTTTGATGCATGTTTGGTTAGGATTGCATGTAGTTGATATTAACAACTGTAGAGGATTGAAAATCAAATGAAATTGGGTTGTCACTACATATTTTAACTCTGGGTTTATGTTAAAATCAATATGAAGAACACCATTATCTAGGGTTTAATGGAAACTGAATTTTGATGATTCTTGGGATGATTTCGTATGGATTTAATGATATATTTATGTTAGGATTAGCCCCTATACATGTTAGTAATGTTTGGTGATGATGGGAGAATGTTTAATAAGGTGTTAGGAGGTTTAGAATGAACCAGTTTGGAGAAAACCTAAACTAGGCATGGTTGGTATCTGGTCGATCGATCGACCGACCCATGAATCTTGATCGATCGGCTCATCGATCGATCGACCAAAACCTTCGATCGATTGACTAAAGCTGAATTGAGGAGCTTTTATACGTTGATGGTTATTCGATTCTTAACAATCGGGGGGAACCTTAGGGATGATATTATACCTAGTTAGGGACTTAGGAAAGACCAGTCGGTATATTGTTAAGTCCGATAGAGTACTTTAAAGTGAGACTTAGAGTATGAACCAACGAGGATAAATGGATTGGGATGTGTATCGAGAAATGCGTGGCATGAGTTATGGAGGGAGAGTAAACATTAATCCATGATACATAACAGTAGAGTAAGTTAGGCTTAGCTACTAAAATTAAAAAAAGGTTAACTAGGTCCCTTAGAGTTGGGTGAATACTCGAGAAAATGCAATAAAGAGAGAAATCGAAAATACAAGGTACGATAAGTATTGGAGAGAAATATACTACATACTAATGTAAATATTTAGGTCGTGTGTATACCTATAAATTTTGTACTTAGGTTGGGTGAATACCTACAGTGCCTATATAATATTGGAGTCGAGGATTAGACTGGGCCAATATTTTACTATTTCATTTACATTTGGAGTCGAGGATTAGACCAAGCCAATGTAAATGATAGGAGAATTGGATTCGATGATTAGACCGGGCCAATACTCCTTATAATATTGTGTGTGAAATATATACTATATAAATAATCTACTTGGGTAGAATGGTAGATGATGATATGATGTGCATACATCTAAAAGATAAATAATTTGGGATAACTGGAGTCGATGATTATATTGGGCCAATTATCCTCATAGTCTATATTGTGTATGAAATATATACTATATGAATAATCTATTAGGATGGAGTAGTAGATAACTAGATGACAAGAATACATCTAAATAATAATCTATATGGAGAAAGCTTAATTTGAGAAATATAATATTAGATAGTGGGCATCTAATGTTTAAGATTAAGTGGACAGACTTAATCTTTAAAAATTAGAAACTAACATATGTGAAATGTTACTCGAAAATTTATTAACAAAATGAGAAGTGTTAATGAAACTTAGTACTGTATGGGCGGTACGGGAACTTAGACATGTGGATAAGATCAGACGAGTACTATTGTCTAAATAGCTTGGTTAGTTGTAGCTAAATAGGCTAAGTATGGAACGTTAGGCGTGCACTATAGATGAGAGGTGAGGAAACTCAAGAGAGTGTGCGTGAACCTAGCATGTGTAATCAATAAATGATCTTTACTGCGATAAATTACTTGCTAAATATTTTCAAAACGTTTCGAGTACTAACTCTTGCTATGTAAAATATTTTTAAAAACCTTTTAGGTGTCCAGCCACAGGGACGCCAAGTGTGAATTCATTCCATGGATTTTGGAGCTGCAACACAGGTGGATGTTGTAGGATATTGATTAGACACTTCTTTTATCATTTCTGATCTAGTGCAGGATTTCAGTTTGAGTATAGACATGCTGTCCCACCGTACTTTCTTTAGTTGGGATTTTGATATTTGTTGGTTTTTGGCCGATGGTTTATTCTGCAAAACTTGTTTACCTTAGTTGATATTCTGAGACTTCAATGTTGGTATTTGATTTGTTCCTTTTTCCACATGTTGTTGTATGTTTAATGAAAGTTAAAATTTTGCACTAGTCTAATTTCACCTAGGTGGTAAGTAATTAAAAAGTTTCGACAGTGATGCTAAGAATGAGCCAACTGAGAAACCTGTTTTAATTTGATTTAGGTCTGATCACCCGGGATTTAATTAGGCGGGGTGTCATAGAGGATTGGTAAGACTCTCATTCATTTAGTACGTTGTTTCTTAAAGAGCCAAAAACACAAAGAGTTTCGAAGACATTATTTTTCTCAAACTAATCTCTTTAATGTTCCCATTCTCAATTTTGACACATACCGATATCTTACTTTAGTTAGTTAAACAAAATAAATATAAGTATAATCTTTAATACCAATTGAGAATTCTCTGTCTATAACAGTTTAATAGGAATAAAATAATTAAAAATATATCCAAATTGAATTGTGCTAAAATATGAAGCACCCTATCGGTCTATGTGATAAGATTTACCAATTTTAATCTTGTTATGCATGTTAACGATAAATTGTGTGGAAAATGTAAACCAACACATAACACCAGATATACAAGGAAAAATACACTAATAGAAAAAGCATTAGGCAATGCAACACTCTCGTTACAAACTTAGTAAATACTTATATAGGGGATTAATGTCTTACACTCCTTTTCATGCTAGTTCCACAACTAACTTTTTTTACTATTCTTTAGTAGGATGGATACCTCTAAAACTTTAGTGAGAATCTTAACAACTCAATGTCTTGGTCAACAACAAGCAATGTTTCCCTTGAAATGCTTCAACAAAGTCTTATTTAAAGATAAAGTGATATTAAATTCCAAAGGATGTGCAATCTTAAAATTAACCTCAATGACCATAATAAATCCCATATGAATATAAACCCTAATGTGATTAGGAGGCTAAGTGATATAAAGTGTAGGATTAAAAAGGGTTTTCTTTTTTCTATTGGTATTGACCAACCTTTAAGACAAAAGATGACCATTTGAAAATAATATAATAAAAAGAGAAAAGAACAAGATAAGACTTATGATTATTCTCTTCCTCTAAAATGTTTTAAAAATTTAATCTTCAACATAAAGAAATTTGATATATCTTGTTTAATTATAACAATATCTTACTAATAAAGGTTCTCTTTCAAAACAAAGCATTAATGGGTTGTATAAAGATATGAGATTGATGGATAACCCAAGAATATAAGATAGGGGTGACTTATCATTTGGCATTAAGGTGTGGGTGATGGCTATGGCATCTAATCATCAACTTTTACACCTCTTAAAAGTGAAAAAAACTAATGAAATCTTTGATTTTTAGCCATAAATATTCACATTATAATCTTTTGTTGGAGAAAAAGGTAAATGTCTATTGGACATGAGAGGTCATAAACTGTAGCAAAGCTAGATCATGAAACAAGCCATAGAGTTTCCCCAAACTATTGGATGAGATCGTGATAATAAAGAAATCACTTCGTTGGAAGGAATATTTGTAGTAGTCAATATACAACGACCAAGGTTGCGAATTTATCCTGAGAGTTTGTCAAAGTAAGCAACTAATATCATAACCAAGGGCCTAGTTTTAGATGAAAATGTAACCTCTTAATATAATACCTAATTTTTGGAAAATGCATTTCATACTAAAAAGTATTATGTCATATGATGATGATAAATTTCTAAAACACACCCACTTGATTTTGAAAATAATTTTGCTTAAGTTAAAATTAACCTAACTAAGGTGATTACTATGGTGGCTAGGCCTTATAGCTTCGTACTAAAAATGATCAATGTGATTTGTTGATGAAGAGTCGACTTGAACTTTGATGTAGCTTTTAAGGAGGAAAAAAGACGTATCACCTAAAATCTGATTTGGTTCATGGAACCAAAACAACCTTAAACTACAAAATTCACACGAGTGTACTATAATCTTACAAGTTATCGTAGGGATCAAGCACAACCTTTGTCATAGCCAAACTTATATTCTAACTAGAGAGACACAATGACAAGGTTATGTAAATCATATAGATATTTTTCCCGAGTCTTCTCCATAAGGTTCTCGAGTAGAGAACTTAAGTTTGTTGTAGCGAAGGAAACAAATCAAGAAAATTATGTTCAACTGAAAAACTAGTCTTATAAACACAAAAATATTTATTTTTTGGAGATATAATTTTATAATAAAATTAGAATGTACCATGTATTTGTCAAAGCTCAAAGGATTACACATATAAGGTTACACATTTTCTAATTTAAGAAAATCCTGACTGTATTAATGTTAAGCCCATCATGAATTATGTTATCTAAAGTGATATTTTTATTGGTCATGATATAGGTGAGATTTGCGATGAAGATGAAAAGTATTAGTATTGAAATCTTGAATATGAATAATTTTTTATCTACTCATAATAAGACATAAGCGTGTCTTTGTAAAAAAATCAAAACAACCAAACAATCGAAGGGCACGTGAGTATACATATACTCTTATTATCTACCAGTTTGTCTATTCCATGAAAAAACACATAAATGAAACAAAACTATGACCTCTGACTCGATATTCCATGATCAAATGCTTACATTATAAGAAGACACACTCATATGAATCATAAGAGACTCCTCAACCATTGTAACTCTTGGCCTCGTCTCCTGTCAAGCATTAGTAAACAGCATCAAAATACCAATGCATAATCAAGTGAAAGTGATGCATAAGTTATAATATGAATCATATATGTGACCATTGTGAAGCATTCATCAAATCAACAAATGTTAAATCTAATCACCCTTATTAAATCTCCCCAACATGTTATATCACAAACTCTCTTCCCCTAATAAGTATGATACAAAGAGTGCAACCTGATATCGTGTTATGGGATACACAATTGACTCAAGGGAGATCGAGGGATGCAAGTGCATGAGAAAAACATATTGTTCCAGTCTGCATGTGTGTTTATATTGGGCCCACGAGGGCATGACAGTGCTTTTCTCTCGATCTAAGTCTTGGGAAGATATACCAATTGGTACAAGACTTAGGATTGGAGATGGAAAATATTTAGCATCCTCAGTTGGTAAGGGATCCTTCACTCCAGAAAAAGTTGCAATTGAGGATGCATGAGGAAGAAAAAGTAATCCTCCATGATTTTGGTACTAATTAATTTCTTTGTATTATAAATTTAATTGGGAGAAAATTAAATTAGAATTTTGTAAATATTAATTAGCGAGATAAATGATTAATATTTATTATTACTTAATTATGTATGATAAGTAAATAGTCATATGATTTATTATTTATCGCGTATGAGTGATAGCGACAATTTAATTGGTGATAGGTCAATAGGGTGTTATATCGACGGATCGATATAATTTATGGGCGACACGTAGGGTATACACGTGTCGGTCCAGGTTAATGAAAAGTAGCAAATTTGGAATTAGGTGGCTTGGATGACCTTTTCGATTGCACTGATGATCAGAGAAGAGTAAAAATAGTTCAGAATAGGTTCCCGGGTGTTATGTTTGGGTTCCGAGGGGTTTTTAGACATGAAAGGACCCGTGTAAGGGTAAGAGGATCATTTTATAACTATAATTAAGAGGAAAAACGGTATTAGATTTTTAGGAGGACATTTAAGGGTTTGGGAAGGTGGATGACAACCGATCTTTCATATTTTATACAAAAGATTGAGAGAGAGAACCTTAGAGAAGAGAAAAAAGGAAAAAAATAAGAGGAATCTTGAACAGGAGAAGAAGAGGATTCAACCTGACATAAATGCATAGAAGACTTCGGATTTGTAATCCATCGAGGCAAGTAAATATTTGCTTTATATTGCAATTTTATTGTAGTTAATTATTTTCTTGGTTCAAAGTAGAAATTAGGGAATTTGAGTACGAAAGATTATAATTTGATGATTTGATGAAGAAACCTAATGACAAAGGATGAATGATCTTGAATCAATGATTAATTGGGATTGATTATACCTGTAATTAGAAATAAAATTCTAGTTTTTAATGGAAAAAAGATGTAAAACTTAGATAAAAGATGGAAATTTTAAAAATCAATTTGATAAAGGACTTGTGATCTAGAATTTAAGGAGGTTTTCATGTAAGAATTAAATATATAAAGATGGAATCATGATTTCTTGATAATATATGGGTTATATTTCTTAAAATTTTTGTAGGAAGAATCCTATAAACAAAGTTGAGTTTTATGTGATAAATACTGCCAAGGAAAAATGCTTGTAATCTCTTTCGAACCTCGTTCCAACAAGATTTCATTTTTGTTCGAACGAGATAGGATTTCGTTCGAACGACCCATGGGTTTGGGTCGATTTTGGATTGTGGAATGTTTCGGGAATTTTTATGAACTCAAGGAAGTATATGGGAGGTTATCTATTTATTAGTTGGGAATTTAATAATTAACTAGGTTTCTCATGTAAGGGACTAGTTAAATAATTAATCGAGAAGTTGGGCCGAACTTCGGGATTAGGTGAATTGTACGCAGTGGGATATGTGTACGAGTACGGTGTTTACTATATATATATATATATATATATATATATTAGAGTGACTTGTATATATATGTGTATATGTGCATGCTACTTGTTTTATTTAAACATACCTACTCGAGAGTGATCTCGTATGAGCTTGCGCGTAGTAGGCTGTCCACCCTAGCATTGGCCAAAAGGTGTTGTGAGGATAAATATTGGTTTCGAGTTCGGTTGGGAGTGATGTGGTATGGTTGCGACCCACGAATGTATGTTTATGATAACTTCTATTGTTTGTGTAGAAACCACATTCTAGGCCCCCTATGTCTCTCCTTAGGTCCCTAACACTTCCCCATTTAACTACAAACCCTAGGTCGCACTCCGAGTACAGATCTAGAGGACATCGGACGCTCTCAGGCCCTGTTTGACTCTGGTCAACTCTACTATCAGATCTAGAGCTCATTAAATCTTTGAAGGGCTTTTAATACCCTTTTCAATGGTCCACACCATACACAAATTAGCATAACGATTCGGACGAACGGACCATTTTACTACTAAAGATTGATTTAGAGGCCACCGGTCTCTTCCGAGCGCCGATTTGACCTCAATCAACTTCATCATCAGAGTGAAAGATCATTGAATCTTCGAAGGTCACTGAAACCCCTTTCCAATGGTCCACCCCGTGCACTAAACGACATAAGCTTTCGGACGAACGATCCATTTTCTCCCAAAAATTGACCTGGAGGCCACAGGGCGCTCCCGGGCTCCGTTTGACCAAAGTCAACTCTTCAGATCGGATGAGAATGATTGAATATCATAAATTCACTGAATAATCTTTCCAACGGTCTGCCCCATGCGTGATTCTAACTTACGGTGCGGACGAACGATCCATTTTACTCTGAGATGTCTCTGAGCGCTTCTGGACCCCGATTGACCAAGGTTAACTTTTTGAATTGAGCAAAACTCTTTAGAATATCGAAGTATATGTCCTAAACTTTCCAAAAGTCTATCCCGTGCGCTATTTTGACTTACCATACGGATGAACGATCTGTTCCAGTTCTACGATCTTCCGTCCAAACGACCGATATGCGCTTTCGAGCCACATTTGGCCCAAAGTCAACTCCCAGACCTGGGAGCGGTCCAAAGGACTTTTGAAGGTCTCTAAAGTAACTTTGTAATGGTATGCCCCATGCATGATTCGGATCAATAAATTACGTTCTAAGACCATTTTTCCAAGAAAATCTACACGAAACTGCTAATTGGCAGGTCCAGTTCCCTACATCGGCAGTGTGTCTAGGGTCACATGCTGATGGGAAGGACTAGGGCAATACCGATCGGCACCGTCCCTAACCCTATAAATAGAGGGCATGGCCTAACTCCCAAAGCACACCAGAGATCCATCAACATCAGTGATCTCAGCAACATTCTCTCAAAATCTGTGAAGTTCCTCCATGTGAAGTTCCATTCGAATTTATATTTTCGTCCTTTTCATACGCAATTTAGCAAATCTCATTCTCCCTAATCCAACATTCATCTCACATTCAAGGGAGTTCATCCAAGATCAAAGATCAATCTTTAAAGAAGGTCCAAATCCTTCCCTTTATCTTTAAATTCCTTATTTTTGCATAAATTACATTAGATTCACAATCCAGTTCTTACTTTAGTTTATACCCATTAATATATACATTTTCATTAGTATATTGCACATACTTATTTTCTATAAAAAACACAAAACAAACAAAAAGAGGGTTACACCCATAAATTCCGAATGGGATTATCCACCACTCTTTTTCAAAACTAAAACTCATTTTTCTACACACACACCCATAATAAAATCCCATTCGAATCTATGGGATAAACTGCACCTCCATGCTGCATTCAAACTACGTGGAATTTAATGCCTTTATAGGCTACGTAGGCATTTCGGGTTAAAACACGAGACTCGAGTTCAATTTTCTAATTTTTACAATTTTCTAATTTATCAATTTTCATAATTTATGCATTTATCATATTCTTGCATTAATATACATATTATGTTTGTTAACATTTCATCCAATACATATTGTCGTTTCATAATAACGATCAATATCGTGATAAATGCACAAATCATATTTTTTACATATATTATTATGAGAACATTCCTATGGATGACCTCACTTTACTTTTCCTATTGAATGATTTGAACGATTCCAATCTCCATTATATATACACGCACACACGCTTCATGGAGAAATAAAGGAAAATAATAACACTAGCCCATGAGAGTTCGAAAGGGAGGGATGGGTGCCTAACACCTTTCCATTCCGTAACTTAGCCACAGAACCTCCAAACTATTGGTTTCGTACGCATCGATTTGTCTTTGATGATGCTCTCTTAAGGTGACAACATATTCTTTTACCTATGTTGTGCAAAATAGTCTCACGACTCCATCTCTTTACATTTACCTCATACCGACAATGATCTAAGTGTTCCTAAGTAAGGGAGCAAGACCTTTCGATCCCCCTTCCTTCTCCATCTCCCCCCTCCTTTGAGAAAAAAAGGGCAGAAGGAGAGAGGAGGCCCGGTGCACGATCTCGATCGGGATGGCCACAGTGGCGACTCTGCTGGGGAAATTTTTTCATAAGAGGGATAGACTCTATTTTCATAGGTGTTTCATTTTCTTGTGTGTGTATGCACCTACCTGTATGTACCCTTTCTCTCCTCTATTATTTCCTGAACATATATACCTCATGCTTGTATGACTACTCACTCACACACTTATAGAAATTCTCCATGTACACTTCACACCACGTGCACCTAGGATCACTTACATCCCTATGTCTCACACACCACTTAGAAATCCATGCTTACTTGTCATTAACCACACCTCCACAAACCACATTTGTATATATCCATGCTCACTCACACTTGTCACACACCACTTGTAGTTAATCCATGCTTAGGTTCTCTACCACACACTCACTTGTAGATAATTACAGTCCACGCACTCTCATATATCCATGCTTAGTATAGATTTACTTACTTGTGTCTTATTCCCTGCTTAGCATGATAAATATAGATGCTCTATCCATAAGATACTATTAAAGAATCACGCATATTACACACTACGTCACCAAAGATAATTTCTATTAACCAAATTTTGTCCCATAACTGGTGGGTCACTTCATGATGGGTGCTGGTCCGGTAGGTCGCAGTTAACCTAAGTGATATGACTCTCACCTTCCATTGGCCCAGTACTTTCGACATATATCAAACGGTTCCCCCCGCATCGTACTGCTTGACCAAAGTCATGACGGGAGATATATCGCAGGGAACTGATTCACGTTCATCGAGTATATCGAATTCTCTCTCACACGTACTGTCCCCACGAGGTATATAGTGAGGTAATTCACGTACACCCAGGTATATTAAGTGACTTGTTCACACGTACCGATTTCCATCAAAAGCAAGACGTATATCGTGGAAGTCATGCCAAAGGGGGAACACCTTCCAATTAACCTCACAACGTCATACCCGCATGTAGGTGTAAAACCTAGGACACTCATATTTAGTTTATCGATTTTTACTCAAAACTTTACCGAAATGATGAGTCGGCATGCCGCCTAAAATTTTGCTCACTTTTTTTAAAAAACGGGACCCTACCCATGAGCCTGGTAACAAGTCCAACCATATTTTTTTACCTATTTTTCAAACCCAATTTTTTTAGGCTCGGGTCCCATCTGGGGTTCTTTTTGCATTTAGGTAAACCTAATACAAGTGAGGACATAATAAACATAATAATAATCATGCTGAGACCCGTCTCCCCTTTTTTTCCTTCTTGCTTTTCCAAAAAGTGTACATTTTTCCCTATTTTATCAAAAATCCCAAAATATTTTTCCTTCCCTTTGCCCGAAAACATGCTTGTCCTCATCTTTCCCAAAATTATCAAAAACATTTTTTCTTATTTTCCAAAAATAAATCCCAATTTTTCTCCTCCTCAAGTCGATCGCTTACTCTTGGCCTGGCTTTATATTGGCTTCGGTCTTCAGTCGAACCGCCCTGATTCTCCGTCATTTCCTTTTCTACTTCCTCTGAGTCCAGGATTTATCCATTTTCCATGGAGAACACATAACTAGTACTAAATGTACAACCGAATTTATTGACAGTCCTAGCACAACTCACTGCTAAGATTGACAACCTTCAAACCAAGGTTCATGAGATGCAAACAAACCGGGTCTCTATCCCCGAAGAGCCCGAGGTCCTTTTTCATCGCGCTATGTGTCCACCCGTACTCGAGCCTATTTGGGTTACCAAGGAATACCAACATGCTCAACATACTCCTCACACCCGACATAGAGGCTAACTTACCCGTGACCATTGATCCGAAGGAGGAAGAATTGAACAAGGTCATGGAAGACCTAAAGATGTTGACCAATAAGTTCGACCAAAGTCAGAATCTCTGGGAACTACATGGACAACACCCACATGTCTCCCTATCCTAAAGCTAGGTTATCAAAAAAGTTTAAGACGCCGAACATCAAGAAATTTGGGGGTAGTGAACCCCCGATCGTTCATCTTCGCAGCTATCACTGAGCCATCTAGGGGCCTTCGAGGAAATAATGGAGCAATTTTTTCAATAGACCTTGAAGGATAGCCCTCTCTATTGGTTCTTATCTCTTGAGGAGTCTAGAATCCATAGTTGGGAGGATGTTGCTCGCGAATTCATGTCACAGTACAAGTACAATGAAGAGTTAGAGGTTACCTACTGTGATTTAGAGCTGCTCAAGTAGAATCTTGGGGAATAAATCAGTAACTTCATAGAAAGGTGGAGAGAGAAAGAATCCCCCATGACCAACCGACCTTTCGAAAGGGAACAAGTCAGCATTGTGAAGAAGAACTTTTTACCCCATGTCCGAGCGACGATTGAAGGACAATACTACCCTAATTTTTGAGCCCTCCAAGAAGAAGGAGTGGAAATCGAAGAAGGTCTTTACAAGATAGAAGTTGAACCAAAGAAATTATCTAAACAATTCGCTCCCAGAAAGTTTGAAAAGTCAGTCAGTACCGCAGTTTCAACCATTAATGACATCTCTCAGCCCGCCATTTCATGAGCACCAGAAAGTCAACCAAACCCAGTTCGAAAGCAATACACTGAGCTTCTCACTCCCCTCTCCAAAGTTTACCAGGTCCTCTTAAGCCGAAACCTTATCAAGCCCTTGGAACCTCGTCCACTACTAAACCCACTTCCCAAAAATTTCAAACCAGATACCTATTATGACTTTCATCAAACTGCTGGCCATACCACCGACCAGTGTTTCCACCTATGAAATATTATCCAAGGTCTAATCGATCGGGGTGTAATCGCCCCACCAGCCAATCCTAAATTAAACACTACCCGTAATCACTCCCGAATCATACAAATACCATATTTTTAGAAGAAAACCCATAATTTGACCCATTTACCCAAATTATACTAAGAAAAACACCAATCATACCCATATACTCTCCTAAACCTCTCCAAACATGGTCATACTTTCTCCTACACCCTACCAGCTTTGCCGATCAGGCCTTAGTACTCCTTATCGGAGCATGCATCGTTGTCCGCACTCATTCTGGAGGTAAAGATATGGAATTGACAGAAGTGTTGAACCAACTCCTATAGTTCGGGCTGAAATTACCCTCCCAGATGATCGTCAACTGTTAGAGATTCAGTGTGTTATTCTTAAAAGCTAGAAAATGAGCTCGAGAATCAGATAATTGGGTGGTACCGATCGATGAAGTCAGTTTAGATGAGATGGTCCATATCATGGTGGATTTATTCCGACAGACTGGTGATATCAGTAGTATATTCGTGCTGCTCGATGCTTTGAAACTACAAAGGCATCAAGTCCCTTCACTCTTACATCTCCCCGTCGAATGGGAGGATTTATACGAAGAAGCCATTGAAGTTGTGGAATGTATTGACTTTTCATGGAAAGATAATATCATTGCCACCGGGTGGGGGATGGATTCGATGATTCATATAAAGAGTAGAGTCCAGAAAAGACTGGTCTGATAGTCAGCATTTATGGGATGATATCATTTAAGGAGCTGCTAGGAGAAATCAACAAGGTAGTTAAAAAACCCGAGATCGATAAGAAAACGGGGTTTATCTTTTTCTCTTCTTATGTGAACCATATGACCTGATCAATGAGGCATTACCAAGTCCCAAACCTACTACCATAAAAAATCGATACAGGAAAGGGTGTTGAGAATCTTCCTATGCCAGAAATGACCCTCGAGGAAAGCAAGATCCTGGATTAGTGAAAAAAAACTCAAGCCAACATCACTCTGTGGGGACTCTTTATATCTTCCCAGCTGCACCGGAATTCCTTGATCAAGCTACTCACAGGACCTACAGTTCCTCCTTTTACCTTGCCAGAAGAAGCAATGAATCTTCTCGGATCTCTAACCTCTAATAGAAGGATCTTTTTATCCGAAGAAGAAATCCCTAAGATTGGTCCAAACCACAATTATGCTCTCAGCATCTCTGTCGAAGTCATGGGAAAGACTGCCCAACTTTTGCTTATCGATAATGGATCATCTCTTAATGTCTTCATGTTAAGTACCCTAAATTATTTGGGACTGAAAGTAAGTGACCTTGCTCTAATCTCCGCCACAGTACGATCCCATGATAATACCCGCCGATAAGTGATGAGATCTACAAAGCTTTTAATAGGGGCTGACCCTATAAATTTGGTTGTAGAATTCCAAGTCATTAATATCCCAGCCTATTTCAATCTGCTTCTCGGACGATCGTGGATCCATAGCGTCAAGGGGGTGTCTTCTTCCCTTTAACATAAAAAGAAGTTCTTCGCCAATGGGTAGGTCATCACCATCTTGGGTAACGACGACAATGCCAAGAATGCAAGCACTAGTAATCCAATATTAGAGATACAACACGGGACACATTATATGTTTCTGTCAGGTTTCTAGGTTGAACCCCTTCCACTCCTAGTAGGGGATGATTTCAAAGATAGGGTTTGCCCAGAGTATAACCCCCATGGAAACGTCAATGTAATCCATATGTTCAAAAAAATGCACCTCATGCTCGGACTGGGGCTGGGATGACGACAACAGGGGATACTTGAACCCATTGTGTTGAAGAAATCTTTTCCTCCCTGTGGCTTGGGCTATTAACCGTCGACAGAAGAACTCAGAATGATCCATCAACCTCGACTAAAGATAAGGCTAAAAAGTGCTAAGATTGTCTCGAGAGATTCCTTCAATGAAAGATTTACCAGAGAGGATGAAGATCTCCCATTCTGTGACATTCCTGAACCATGGTACGATCATGTGGATAAGAAAATGAAACTTGGAATGGAAATATTTTTCCAAGACAACTACTCATGAACCGAACATTCCTAGCATCAAGTGCAACCACTCATTCAGAAGACTATAGTTGATACCAGAGATTCAGAGAAAAGTGACTCTGAGGATTCTTTCAATTTGTAAGCACTGGGGCTGACACTCTTCATAATCCTCTTATGAGATACATCATCGGATCCATCTCATTTGATTAAAGATGAAAATACACCTCAGCTGGCATGCTGCACCCGTTCCACCTGCTGACATTAAACCTAACCCTGATGTTTATCCCCTTTCTTCTTATTTAGTTGTCCTCCTTACTCTGATGTAATCGAGACCTCCTTTGATGAGGTTCTCAATGATGTTTTTCATATCAATGAAATAAATAAAGATTTTGAGTATAATCCTGTGCCTTACATTAATTTTCTTGATTCTAATCAAAATCTTGATGATGATGATTTTGTAAATGAGCAATTCTCAACTGATTTAAATAAGGTTAATAGAAAATAGCATAACTGCGTTCAAGTTAATGAAGATGAAACTGTTGTTATTAATCTCGATTCTAGTAGCCAACTGTGCGAGATTAGGATATGGGCCACCCTTGATGAGCATGAGTGCACGCAACCCTAGGAATTACTAAAGGAATTTATGGATATCTTTGCATGGTCCTATGATGACAATCCCGTCATTGACCCTGAGATAGCTCAGCATGAGAGTCCTACTCTTCCCAAAAGCAAACCGATCAAGTAGAAATTGTAAAAGCTTCTTACCGAACGATTGCTCAAAGTTAAAGAAGAAGTGGTCAAACATTTGAATGTGGGTTTCATTCGTGTGATCAAATATCCAACATGGCTAGATAATATCGTACCCATGCCAAAATTAGGAAGGAAGGTTCACATGTGCATCGACTACCGAGACTTGAACAAGTCCTCTCCGAAGGATGATTACTAGCTACCTAATATCGACATAATTGTGGAAAATACGGCTAATCATGCTCTCAAGTCATTCGTTGATGGGTTTACTGGATATAATTAGATCAAGATGCACCCAGATCATCAAGAAAAAACCGCATTTATCACCCATTGGGGAACCTTTTGTTACATCATCATGACATTTAGTCTAAAAAATACAGGGGATACCTAGTAGAGGACTGCCATAACCATCTTTCATGATCTGATACAGAAGGAAGTCGAGGTCTATGTGGATGATATGATTATCAAGTCTAAGACTAGGGTATGTCATGGAGAAATCCATGAAAGTAAGAGACATCTTTGATTACCCTATTGACTACCCTATGGAATAAGCCGATGTCTGGATTTCGAAGTTTTCAGATGAGAATATCCTTTGTACCTCTCGAGAAGACCTCTAATGGCAAATGTTCTTCGACGGTGTCGCAAATAAGAAAGGGTATGACATATGGATACTTTTAATTACTCCTGATGACTCTCACACTCCCATTGCCATCAAATTGGATTTTCCCTGCACCAATAACATGAATAAATATGAGGCGTGCATGGTAGGCCTCAAAGTTTCCCTCAAGAAAGGAATTCGATACCTCGATGTCTATGGGGATTCAACCCTAATTATCGGTCAAGTGCTCAGAAGATGGAAGGTTAATGATGAGAAACTCTTACCCTTCCATGCCCACTCAAAAGAGATATCTTCCCAATTCCAAGAGGTCACCTTGCACTACCTTCCCCTAGCAAAGAACAACCTAGTCGATGCCTATGTGTATCCCTGATCCTCGCGGTGGGAGAACGGAGTAATGGAGGATCCTAGGTCCCGCGCGTCCCTCTCGAGTGCGCTTCGGCCGACGTCATTTGGGTGAGGTGAAAAATGTAGAGAGATAGAGTCACCAGTCTATTTTACTCAAAACAGACAAAGAAAAGGGAGCCATCCCGAAGGATAGCATCCAAATACATACTGATGCATAGGAAACCAAAATGATTCGAAAAGGGTCCGGAGGCTAAGTTACGAAATGGGAAGGTGTTAGGCACCCATTCCTCCCTTACGGTCTCTCATGGGTTTTTTGCTATTTTCCTTTATTTTCCCCGTGATATGTGTGCCTGTGTATATATAGTGGAGATAGGAAACATCGACTTGCACCATGGAAGAGGTAAAGCGAGTCATCCGTAGGAAGGTATGAAAATATTAGAAAATAGGATTTACGCGATTATCCTTACGTTGACCGTTACGATGGAACGATAACACATGTGGAATAATACGCCACTAAGAACAAATATATGTATATATATAATACAAGAGAATGGAGTTGGAGAAAAAAGAAAATGAGAGATAAAGTAAAAATAGGATTCGAATCTCGAATTTTACCCCGAGACGCCTAGGTAGCCTATAAAGGCATCAAAGTCCACATAGTTCGCACGTAAAACGAGGGTTTGGCGTTTACCCCATAAATCCAACCGGAGGATTCTCTTATTTGTGTGTGTGTGTGTGTGTAGAAAAAATGTTTTAGTCGTGAGAAAAGTGTAAGAAAAGTATGAGAATTCCCATTTGGAATTTATGAGCAAGCCCTCTTTTTCTTATTTTTTGGGTTTTTATTTGTATGAAAACAAGAGATGTGCAATAATACTAAATAGAAAGTATATTAGGATATGTGAGATGAGAGCATAAATGTGCTAATTAATAAAACAAGTTAATGCAAATTTATGAGAATTTAAGGAGAGAATTGAGAAAATTGAACCTTCTCGAAGATCTTGAGCTTGATCTTGAATGTTGGAGAGCAGCCCTTGCGCTTGGATGATGATGGAGAATGGTTAATTCACCAAGTTTGATAAAAATGATTATGGAAGGTGATGGTTAAAAAGGGATTTGGATGTGGAAATCGCACTGACTTCGAGAGAGGTTTTCTGGATTTACCGAGAGTGATATCTATCAGATCTGGGCCCTTTTTGCAAGTGTGGTCAGGCCTCCTTTTTATAGTCCTAGGGAATTTTCAATCGGCATAGCCCTGTTCCTGCCGATCGGTAGGTGCGTTTAGGCGCACTACCTATAGGCAGGGTCTGGGACTTGCCGTTTGGCAGTGTCTTTCAGGCCTTTTCAGAAAATTGGCCTCATAATACAAAATGTTGATCAGAATCGTACACGGGGTGGACCGTTGGAAAGGGAATTCAGAGACCTTCAAAAGTCCTTTGGATTGCTCCCAGGTTCGGGAGTTGACTTTGGGTCAAAGATGGCTCGAAAGCATTTGTCGATCCATTGGACAAAGAATTATCGGACGCAAACGGATCGTTCGTACGCATGGTAAGTCCGAATCGTGCACATGGTGGACCGTTGGAAAGGTTAAGAGATGTAATTCGACATTCCAAAGAGTTAGATACAGTTCAGGGAGTTGACTTCGATCATTCGGGCCCTATAAACATTCGGTGATCTTTCAAAGTAAAACGAATCGTTCGTCCGTACCGTAAGTCAGAATTGTGCACGGGACGGACTGTTGGAAAGGGGTTCAGTGCCCTTTGAAGATTCATTCAGTCTCGATCGAGACGAAGAGTTGACTTAGATCAAACAGAGGCTGGGAGCGCCCGGTTGCCTCCTGATTGAGTTTCGGGGAAAAATATGTCGTTCGTTCGCATGGTAAGTCATAATCGTGCACGGGATGAACCGTTGGAAAGGGGTTTCAGTGCCCTTCAAAGATTCATTCAGTCTCGATCAAGTTGAAGATTTTAACCTTTGGTCAAATGGATCCTAGGAGTGCCCGATGTCTTTTAGGTTAGTAATCAAGTTATGTCCTGGATTTGTAGTGATGAAGGGAGGTGCTAGGGACCTAAGGAGAGTTTAGGGGGTAACAGAATGGGGTGTCTATAGAGCCCCTCGACGAGTGAGTTTGGAATAAATGATAGCCATCGAATAGACACTACATGATGCTTTTGAGGGAGGATGTCCAATTTAGAGGGTCGAGGACGATCCTGAGGACCTAAGGGAGAGAGGATGACCAGTTTAGAGGGTCGAGGCCAATTCTTAGGACCTACGGAGTGTGCTGGGTAGAAGATGATTCTGCGGGCTTAAGTTGAGATGACCAATTCTGCGGGTCGAAGCCAATTCTGCGAGCTTAAGTAGAGATGACCAATTTTGCTGGTCAAAGCCAATTCTGCGGGCTTAAGTATGAGATGACCAATTTTGTGGGTCGAAGATAATTCTGAGGGCTTAAGGTGGGATGACCAATTCTGCCGGTCAAAGCTAATTTTGCGGGCTTATGTAGAGATGTTCTTGGGGAACTCTACCGGGGAAATTTTTCTTGTGGTTTTTATTTTGGGCTGGGTAGCAGATTGCTAGGGAAATATTTTGCATCCTCTGAAGGAATAGCCAAAATTCCACTGGGGAGATTTAGGTGGCCGAGGGTTTGGATCTATTGCTTGGGGAAAATTGAGGCCTTTGGGGCATGGGGGGGGAGGATCTTTAGAGATCCTCCGGGGATGTTGTCGGGAGGAGTTTTACTTGATTTTTGAGAGTTTCTCTTGAGGGAGTGAGAAATTTTCTTAGTGAAAATGTTCTAAATCCTTCTTGGAATTTTTAGGAATTTTCTGAGAAATTTTCAGGGCTGTCTAGTATTTTCTGGGAATTTTTGACAAGGTTTCTTCTTTTGACAGTCTGATATCTCTTTGAAGAACATGCGTGCCCGTGGGACGACGGGGCTTAAGGATGTCTGGGAGCATCTTCCTCCCGTGGTGCGTTGGGTGGTATCATCATCGGGTTTTGGGAGGTTGGCGTCTGCGCTGGATGAGACGCCTCGGTCGACAGAGGTCTTATACGCATTGGGGGAGAGATGGTGGGATACTACCCACACCTTCCATTTCAGTTTTGGGTAGATGACCGTGACTCCCATAGACGTGCAACAGCTACTGGGGCTGGATTGCGATGGGGAGCAGATAGAGGTGGATCGCTCTGTGAGGGTAAGGCCGGAGGCAGCGAGGGCGGCGCTTGGTGATGTAGGGAGGATAGTTTCTGGGGATTCCATCCGGTTGTCCTTGCTGAAGGATGTCTTGATGAGTAGGGTGGTTGATGTGGAGGATGGGCTTAGGTGAGGAAGATGGCCCGATTGTTCATTTTGCTGGTGCTCGGAGGTTTCATGGTGGCGTCGAGTGGCGACGTCGTCCATTTATGGTTCTTGCCGTATTTGAGGATGTTTTCGAACATCCCTATTTATGATTGGGGGAGTCTGACTTTGGCTACCCTCTATTTTTTTTGGATGTATTCAGCCGGTGCTGCCGACAAACTTTTTACTAGTGCCATGTATCTCCTCGAGGTATCCTTTAATTTTACGCATTTTCCTTTCATGCATTCGCATTTTCCTTATGCGTCTCTTTTTTTATTGTGAATTCCTGTCTTTGGCAGACATGGTTCTATGAGGTGATTGGGTGCAATACCCAGCTGATTTCCTTGAAGGACGAGACTGTTGGGGACTTCTGCCGATTGTATCGATGGCGCAAGGCCAATCGGCAGTCGAAGGGATCTCTCTCTTTGGAGGCGGTGCGTCAGGTCTTGAATGGCCAAACCAGTGGTAGGGTAAGACTCTTTCCTTTTCATCCTTAGTTTTTGGCATGTTCTGATTTTGTATTGACTTATGCCTGCTGGGGATTTCAGGTGACTTTTTACCCTTGAGGGATATCCATTTAGGATACAGGGGCGACTAGGGTGAATGCACAGATGAGGCGTTTGCTGGTGCATGAGTTTGGCCATTCCTGGTATCTGGGGAGTGGGTGGTTCGTCAGATTGTGGAGGAGGAGGTGGTGGTGCCACATGCACAACCTCCTACGTCTATGAGGTGGGAGCGGCTGCTACCGAAGGATGCGAGGATCGTGACTATGATCGGAGAGTCCTACCTGTTGTACAATGATACAGCTGTGCCGTATGACTATATGGACTTTGTGATGAGGTGGTTGATGGCGCCCAACACATATGATGGCTTGCTCTTCCCTCGTGCGGGTTCGAGTCGAGCGGTGGGGTCTTCCCACATCGGCGGTGGTCCGACGGAATTTGCGGCGGTGACGACTTCAGAGGTTCCCTTCGTTCGATTGCATACCCCTTCGTACAACATCCGGTGGGCTGATGGAGGGATGGTCCCCATGTTGCATCGTCCTCATGCGATGTATCCGGAGGAGCTAGGTTTGACAGAGGATGTTCTTCATTCTGCGGTATACCTTCTTCCTCTTTTTGGTTCCTTTTCTAGTTTGATCCCTCTTTGTTACTATTTTTTCCTTTTACTTGCAGCAAGTTCGTGTTTCGACCACTTGGCTGAGGGACATCAGAGACTGGATATCTTTGGCGACTGCCCATATTTGGGATGTCGTCTCGATTCCTTCTTGCTTGGTGCCGTCTTCTTCGTTTGGGAAGGACTCTGGTTCGGGTAGTGGTAGTGCGTCATCTCACCGTAGGGGAAAGAGAGCGCATCACATGGGTGGAATCTCTTAAAGAGAGGGGTGAAGGGTAGGTGAGAGAGAGAGAAAATGTGGTTCGGGCTGAGTCCCATTTTTTTTTCTTTTCTTTTATTTCCTGTAAAATTTGATATAACACAGAAGAATATATATATGCAATGGAATGTTTTTTTTATTATCTTTGTTAATGATGGATGAGTGAATGCATGCTCATGCGCTTTTTACTTTGCTGCTGAGATCGTAAAAAAAGAGTTATTTTTAGGATTTTGGGGGAAAGTTTTTTTTTAAAAAAATGAGAAATTATATAAGGGTGGAAGAGGATTTTTTTAAAATTCTGTTGAGAATACCAATTTTATTTTTATTGGATTTTTCTGATTTTGATAAAAAAGGATAAAGGAAACTTTCCAAATATAGGGGGTTGCCGATCGGCAAGCCCCTTACCCTGCCTATCGGCAGTCAAGTCCAGTCCCATCAATTCAAAGCTTTTGATTAGTGCTCTCTTCATCTTCTTGTACCTTGTGGGGTAGGATTCCCTCCGATTTCTGCAGGGGTTATGTCTTTTGTGAGGGGTTTCAAGTATAAAAAGGGGTAAGGGTGGAGTGTTTCCATCGCACCTTCAAATTCTTACTTACTCACCTACTAATTCTTAGTCTTGCAAGATGGATCTCCCTGGTAGCATTGAGTTTACTAACTACCTCGAAGCCTTAGAAGCGATGTGATCTTATAATGTCGACTATGATGCTTTTAACATGCGCCGAGTCTCTTTGTGGTGTAATCGGTCCATTAAGTGGAACATGCTGATAGAGGTGGTACAATTTTGGTACCCTTAAGACCATGTATTCTGCTTTGGGTTGGATGAAGTTTGTCCTAACTACGAAGAATTTTCTGCCATACTAGGGATAAATCCCAGTGTTGCAGCGGCTTTACCCGAATTTTCCCGTTCTCCCAGGGATTTGCTGGCCAGGCTTCTTCGTATTTCGCCTTTGGTGACTAGATCACTGGTTGCTGGAGGAATGATCTCCCTCCCGATGATGTTGCAGTTTGTGCATTTGCGGGAAGTAGGAGATGCTGGCTATGCTGGAGCCGGTGCTCTGGGCCTGATTTCAAAATTGCTGCTGGTGGATCCACAACTTGCAACCATTACTTCATGGATGTCATACCGTCACAACCCTGCAACGGTGATATTGGCAGAGACCTTGAACTGTCTGGATGCCTGGCGAGAAGGTCGTTCTGACTTCCTGCAGGGTAGCCTCGTGATGCTGTTCATGTGGTTATCTGCATGACTCCGCCTGGTGACTCTTCCAGAATATCCTTTGTCGACTGTACCCAACTTCTTTTCATGTCACTTCTTTAGCGTTGGCCTGGATATTGAGAGCTGGGAGAATTGGCTTGTGGAGCATGGGGCTCGAAATCTGTACTGGTCAGTTCCTTGGTGGGGATAGTTGTTGCCTATTTTGGAGATAGGAGAATACCCGTATGTGCGGCTGGTTGGTCTCAGCCAGACCTCTTTTTTTCCCTTGGCGAATTTTGTGCCAATTTGGTTGGGCACAGGTTGTGCCACCTCGAACACTAAATTTCTTTTTGGTAGAGGATTTGACCAAGTGTCTGCGCCTGCGGCTTGGATCTCTATGGGAGAGTCGGCGTCCGTGGACCCGTCCCTCTCAGTTTGTTGGGAGAGTTTATCATATCCCTGGGGATTATATGAAGTGGTTGTGGAGGAGAGTAATTAGCAAGATGTTGGTAGTGGAGACTGGAAAAAAGTGGCTTGTCTCTTTTAACACAATGGAAGGAGGTGTTGTGGTTTTTTTCGAAGCTGATTCGAGCTTATCGGTCCATGGAGTGTCTGCGACACTCTGTTCAGGCAGGGGAAACTTGGGGACCCCAGGATATAGATGATGATGATGGAGCGGGCTCCTCTGGTAGCTGTGGATAGGACTCCTGGAGAGTTTATTGTGTAATGGTGGATAAATGTGGGGATTTTATTTGGCTTATTTAGGGGGGTTGGGGGAAGGGAGTTATCCGTTCCTTCTTATGTAATATGTACCGTAATTTCTTATTTGTGAAATAAATAAGTTTCTGATCATCCGGCTGTGCCTTTCGATGAATTTTGTATTGTTTGAATTATCTATACTGATCGCTAAGGCATGCATAATCCTTTTGTTCAAATATATGTTAGAATGAACTGTCATTCTCGGAGGTAAGAAAATAATAGTATTTTGTGAAAAAGAAAGGGCCGTGCTCATGTAAGGTGTATGAGCTGCCTACGTACCTCTGGGGTTTTGAAATTTTATACTTTGTTTGAAAATGGTTATTTGCAGAGGATCAGGGCCACGTAGTTCTAGGCAGGGGGAAATGAAGATATTTTTTTAGAATTAAAGGGAGACGAGAAGAGTCATAGCGCACTGAGATTTCAGACTAGGGGTAGAACTTCTTGAGATGGTCCAGGTTGACTGGACGATCCATCTCTTCCCCATCTATGTCAGTAAGCATGGCGGCATCGTCGGACAAGATCTTCTTGACAATGTAGGGGCCGCTCCAATTGGGCTTGAATTTCCCTCTGGGGTCCCAGATGGGTTCTATGATTTCTTTGAGGGCTATGTCCCCTTCTCGGACACCGCAGTCCTTGACTCTCTTATTGAATGAACGAGATATTCGGTGATGGTACCCTTTTACGTGGTGTAGTGCTTTTAATCTCCTTTCATCTAGGAGGGTCAGCTCGTCAAGACGACTTTGGCACCAGTCTTCTTCGCTGACCTTGCTTTCAAGCATAACGCGCAACGAGGGTATTTCTAGCTCCACGGGTAGGACTTCTTCCATACCGTAAACTATAGAGTAAGGGGTATCCCCGATAGAGGTTCAAATTGAGGTTAGGTAGACCCAGAGGGCGTATGGGATCCGATCAACCCAATCCCGATAGCTTCCGGTCATCTTGCTGATGATAGCTTTGAGGTTCTTGTTGGCGACTTCAACTGGACCGTTGGTCTGAGGTCGGTAGGAAGAAGATTTGTGTCTTTGAATCCCATACTCATTGACCACCTCTGTGACTTTTGCCTCGAAATGCAAGCCGTTATCTGATATTAGCTCGTGCGGGATCCCATACCGGCAGATGATGTTTTTCTTGATGAATTTGGCCACTTTCTTAGCATTCAACACTGCGTATGACTCCGCTTCGACCCATTTGGTGAAGTAATCAATGGAAACTAGGATGAACTCATGCCCATTAGAATCCTTTGGTGTAACCTTCCCTATGACGTCGATGCCCCAGGTGGAGAACGGCCAGGGAGAGGTCATGTTGTATAATTCAAGTGGCGATAAATGTTGAAGGTTAGAGAATTATTAGCATTTGAGGCATCTCCGTACATAGGCGGTGCAATCCTGGGTCATGGTGGTCCAGTAGTAGCCTTGTCGGATGATCTTTTGGTAAGAATGTGACCGTTCATGTGGGGTTCGCATTCCCCGCTGTGGATTTTTTGCATTATCTTTTCAATGTTAGCCCCTGCGATGCAGTGCAGATGAGTTCCACAAAGTTCCTTTTGAGACGTGCTTTATGACAGATGATGTACTGGGCGACCAGTCTTCGAAGGGTTGCTCGATCTTTCTTATTGGAAAACTCGGGATACCTACCATGCTTGAGGAGGCGCCAGATATCATAGTACCAATAATTGGCTAGCTCGGGATCTTCTGTAGTGATGATCTCAATGTGGTAGCAGTGGGTTGGTTTGTCTTTCTTTTGAACTAATAAGGGGGTCATAGTTATTCCTTCGTGCATGTTGACCACGGAGGCCAAGGTAGCAAGGTCATCTTCTAGGTTATTCTTTGCTCGAGGTAGGTAATGGAAGGTGATATCTTGGAATTGGGAGGCTAGTTCTTCTAAGTGGGCATGAAAGGGTTAGAGTTTTTCTTCCTTAACCCTCCACTTTCTGAGCACTTGACCGATGATGAGGGAGGAATCCCCGTAGACATCTAAACCTTGAATACCTTTCTTGAGAGCAACTTTAAGTCCTACTGTGCATGCCTCATATTCAGTCATGTTGTTGGTGCGATGAAAATCTAACTTGATGGCGATGGGAGTGTGGGAGTCATCTGGGGTGATCAGAAGTATCCCAATGCCATATCCCTTCTTATTGGCAGCGTCGTCAAAGAAGATTTGACATCGAAGGTTATCTTAAGCAGTGCAAAGGATGTTTTCATCTGGGAATTCGTAGATCCATACATCAACTTTTTCTACGGGGTAATCAGTGAGGTAGTCAGATATGGCTCTTCCTTTTAGGGCTTTCTGCGTGACATACACGATATCGAACTCGTCTAGGAGCATCAACCACCAGGCCATTCGACTAGACAAGGTGGGTTTCTCAAGCAGGTATTTGATGGGGTCCATTCGGGATACAAGTTTGACGGGGAAGGCGAGCATGTAATGCCCCAGCCTTTGGGTGACCCAGACAAGTGCGATACACGCCTTTTCCAAAGTAGTGTAGTTAACCTCGTACCCGTCCAATTTGCAACTGGCATAATAGATGGATATTTCTTTGCGGGAATCTTTAAGGTACTGGGCTAGCAAAGCCCCAGCTACAGTGTCGGTTATGGTTAGGTATAGGAGCAAGGGGATACCAGGCTGTGGTGGCATGAGTACCGAGGGTTGGGTCAGATATTATTTGATTCGGTCAAAGGATTCTTGGCATGCCTCATTCCAAACTCTAGTTGAATCCTTTCAGAGGAGTTTGAAGATAGGTTCGCAGATGGAGGTTAACTGGCTGATGAACCGACTGATGTATTATAATTTACCGAGGAAACCTCGAACTTCTTTCTCTGTTCGGGGAGGTGGCATCTCAAGTATGACTTTTAGCTTGGAGGGATCTGCTTCTATCCCCTTCTCACTGACCATGAATCCCAAGAGTTTTCCCTATGTAACGCTGAAGATGCATTTCTATGGATTGAGTCTCATCTGATACTGTTGCAGTCGTTCGAAGAACTTTCAGAGAGCAGGAACGTGACCTTCTCTAGTTTTGGACTTGATAATCATATCATCCACATAGACCTCAACTTCTTTGTGAATCAGATCGTGCAGGATGGTTGTGGCATCCCTCTGGTAGGTAGCCCCAGAGTTCTTGAGGCCAAATGGCATAACGGTGTAACAAAAGGTTCCCCATGGGGTGATGAATGCGATTTTTTCTTGGTGGTCTGGGTGTATTTTGATTTGGTCGTATTCGTCAAACCCGTGGATGAATGATTTGAGAGCATGACTAGATGTGTTGTCCATGATCATGTCAATATTGGGTAGCGGATAATCATCCTTTGGAGAGGCTTTATTCAAATCCTTATAGTCTACACACATCCGAACTTTTCCTCCTGATTTCGGCATGGGCACTATATTGGCTAGCCACGTGGGATATTCAATCACACGAATGAAGCCTACATTCAAATGTCTGTCTTCTTTGACCTTGAGTGACCATTCGATGCAGAGCTTTATCAACTTTTGTTTGATCGACTTGTAATATGGGAGAGTGGGAATCTCGTGCTGAGCTATTTTAGGATCAATGCTAGTCAAATCATCGCAGGACCATGCGAAGACATCCACAAATTATTTTAGTAATTATTCGAGTTATGCACGCTCATGCTCGTCGAGGGTAGCCCCTATCCTAATCTCATGCAGTTGGCTACTATAACCGAGGTAAATAATAATAGTCTCTTCTCCATTAACTTGAAGAAGAGACTATTCTTTATTAACGCGATTATGTTGTTTATTATTAACCTTATTTAGAGTAGT
This sequence comes from Sambucus nigra, assembly GCA_949130495.1. Taxonomy (NCBI): domain Eukaryota; kingdom Viridiplantae; phylum Streptophyta; class Magnoliopsida; order Dipsacales; family Adoxaceae; genus Sambucus; species Sambucus nigra. The sequence continues at coordinate 90,100,546 of OX422216.1, read as the reverse complement.
TAAGAATTGTTCATTTGCAAAATCATCATCATCAAAAGTTTGATTAGAATCCAAACAGTTAATGTAAGGCAAAAAAAGATACTCAAAATCTTCATTTATTTCATTGATAGTAAAAACAACATTGAGAACCTCATCAAAAGAGGACTCGATTACATTTGAGAAAGGATGGACAACAAAATAAGAAAGGGGGTAAACATTAGGATTAGGGGAGATTTCAGCAGGTAGAACTGGCGCAGCATGCCAGCTGAGGAGAGATGTATCAGCAACTTTAATCAGGTGGGATGGATTCAATGATGTAATACCTGAATGAACCATGAAGAGTGTCAGCCCTAGTGTCTGTAAGTTGAAGGAATCTTCGGAGTCACTTTCCTTAGTATTTTCGGTATCTTTGATGAGCGGTTGTACTTAGTGTTAGGAACCTTCAGCCCATGGGTAGCTGTCTTGGAAAAAGATCTCCATTACAGGTTTCAGCTTCTTATTTGTATGGTCCTACCATGGTTTCGAAAATCCACAAAAGGGGAAGTCCTCACCCTCTTTGATGAATCGTCCATTCAAGGAGTCACCTGGGATAGTCTGGATGCGGTCTAATCTTCTCTTTGATTAAGACTGGCGGATCATTCTGAGCCCTTGTTCTGATGGTTGATACCCCAAACCACAAGGAGGGAAATCTTTCTTTAGTTCAATTGGCTCAAGTATCCTTTGTTGTCTTTGCCCTAGCCCCAGTACGGGCATGAAGTGCTTGTTTTTGAACATCTGAATCACATTGACGTTGCCATGAGGGTCTTATTCTGGACAAACCCTTTCTTTGAAGTTTTCCCCTGCAGGGAGTAGAAGTGGTTCAACTCAGAATCCTGATAGGAGCATTTCATTTGACCCGTTCTGTATCTCAAGAATTGGATTGCTTGTACTTACACCATCGTCATTGTTGTCGTCGCCCAAAATGGTGATGACCCATCCATTGGCGAAGAACTTAAATTTCTGATGGAGCGAGGAAGACACGCCCTTGATACTGTGGAGCCAAGGTCGTCCTAGTAATAGGTTGAAATAGGCTGGGATGTCAATACCTTGGAATTTGACGACAGGATTTTTAGGGCCAGCCCCTATTACAAGATTTATGGATCCCATCACCTCCCGACGGGTATTATTGTAAGCACGCACAGTAGCGGAGGTTGGAGAGAGGTCACTTTATTTCAGGCCTAAACATTTGAAGGTTCTCAGTGGGCAGACATTCAAGGTGGATCCATTATTGACAAGAGAGAGCGGTACGATCCTCTCCATAACTTCGATGGAGATGTCGAGTGCATGATTGTGGTTTGGCTCAATATTGGGGATTTTTTCTTCGGAATAGGATAGCATTCGGGTAGAGGTCAAGGATCTGACCAAATTTATCGCTTCTTCTGGTGTGGTAGAAGGAGGAACTGTAGGTCCAGTGAGCAACTTGATCAAAGCATTTCTGTGTAGCTGAGAAGACATGAAAAACCCCCATAGAGTAATGTTAGATTGAGTTTTCTTCAGTTGATCGAGGATCTTGCTCTCCTTGAGGGTCATTTTTAGCATAGGAAGGTTTTCAACGCCCTTCCCTTTGTCATTGGCTGGTAGTGAGTTTGGGATCTTGTAATGCCTCTATGGTTGGTTATGTGATTTACTGAAGAAGGGAAAAACATGAATCCCATTTCCTCATAGATCTCAGGTTGTTTTGCCACCTTGTTTATTTTTTCGAGGAGTTATTCAAATGATATCATTCCACACATGTTGGTTACCGGGCCAGTTTTCTCGAAAGCTTGTTCTTCATTCAAATCTCCGTATTCTCCCCCCCATCTGGTGGCAACAATTCTATCTTTTCATGTAAAGTCGATGCATTCCACAACTTCAATGGCTTCTTCATACAGGTCATCCCATTCTGTGGGGATGTGTGAGGGTGAAGGGACCAGGCACCCCTGTAGCTTCAGAGCATCAAGTAACTCGGTCATACTGTAAATGTTATTGGTTTTCCTGAATAATTCTGCCATGATCTGGACGACATCATCCAAGATGACTTCATGGTCAGCATCTTGAGGTCCTTTTTGACTTTGTTCAGCTCTTCTTCCTTAGGATCAATGATCATAGGCAAGTTAGATCCATGCTGGACAAGATTTAGCATCGGAAGCTGGGCAGGCGGTGGCCCATTAGCAGGAGGGGCACGTGGAGCGTGCTGATATTCTTCGAGAACCCAGATGGGCTCGGGTGGATCCATGGTATGAGGGAATAGGGCCTTGGGTTCTTGAAGAGCGGGAACCTAGTTTCGTTGCATCTCTCGGACCTCAGTTTGGAGGTTATCAATCTTAGACATAAGCTGAGCTAGGACTGTCGTCAGATCCGGCTGTACAACGGGTACTTGATCTGTGTTCTCCATGGAAAGAGAATGGATTCTGGACTCGGAAGGAGTAATAGGGGAACGAACGGAACTTCAAGGTTACTTGACTGAAGATCGAAGCCAATAAGGAGACAGGCCAAGGGCTTGCGATCGACTTGAGGAGGCATAAAATGGGATTTATTTTTGAGAAAAAAAGGGTTGAAAATATTTTTGACATTTTTTTTGAGATTGAAAGACAAAATATATTTGGATTTTTGATAAAAAGAGGAGAAATGTTTTTGGATTTTTCATAAGGAAAGGAAAAAATGTTTTTGGATTTTGGATAAAAAAGAGAATTTTCTTTTTGGAGACGGTCTCAGCATAATTATTATAATTATTATGTTTTCACTTGTATTAATTCTCCTAAATGCAAAAGGAAATGCCAGACGGGACCCGAGCCTGGAAAAATTTGGTTTGTAATATATGCAAAGCTATGGCTGGACTTGTGACCAGGATCACGGGCAGGGTCCCGTTTTTAAAAATGCGCAAAAATTTGGGCGGCAGGCCAACCCGAAATTTCGGCAGAGTTTCGGGTAGAAACTGGCAATCTAACATGTGTGTCCTAGGATCAACACCTATATGCGGGTATGCAGTTGGTTGGGTGAATCGGAAAGGGTTCCCCCTTTTGGCATCACTTCCACGATATACATCTTGCTCTTGCGGGCAATCGGTACGTGTGGACAAGACATTTGATATACCTGAGTGTACGTGAATTGCCTCACCATATACCTCATGGGTAAGGTACGTGTGAGAGCGAATTTGATATACTGAGCGTGCGTGAATGAGTTCCCTGCGATATACCTCCCGTCATGACTTCAATCAAGCGGTACGATGCGGGGGAACTGTTCGATATACGTCGAAGGTACTTGGCCAATAGAAGGTGAGTGTCATATCTCTTAGGCTAACTGCGCCCTGCCGGACCAGCGCCCATCACGAAGTGACCCTCCAGTTACTTGGTAAATAATTGGTCAATAACAATGCTCTTTAGTGATGTCGTGTGCATTATGCATGATTCTCTTAATAGTATCTTATGATGACAATGTCCTTCTTAATTATGCCAAACAGGGAGCAAAGCACAAGTACCAATGGTAAACTAAGTATGGATGGGTGATGCGTGCAATATGTGGATATATGTGATCCTAGGTGCACGTGGTGTGAAGTGTTCATGGAGGATTTTCTACAAGTGTGTGAATAAAAGCATAAGTACGGGAGATACATGGAAAAGGGGAACATGCAAAAATGGGGAAAATATGAACAAGTATAACATCCATGTAAATAGAGTCTAGCCCTCAAAATAAAGTCCCCAACAGAGTCTCCACTGTGGCCATCTACGATCCTCGCGGCGGGCGAACGACATGATGGAGAATCCTAGGTCCCGCGCGTCCCTCTCGGGAGCGCTTCGACCGACGTCATTTGGGTGAGGTGAAAAATGTAGAGAGATAGAGTCGCCAGTCTATTTTACTTGAAATAGACAAAAGAAAAGGGAGCCATCCCGAAGGACATCATCCAAAGACATATTGATACATACGAAACCAAAATGATTCTAAAAGGGTTTGGAGGCTAAGTTACGAAATGGGAAGGTGTTAGGCACCCATTCCGCCCTTAGGGTGTCTCATGGTTTTTTTGCTATTTTCCTTTATTTTCCCCGTGATATGTGTGCATGTGTATATATAGTGGAGACAGGAAGCATTGACTTGCACCATGGAAGAGGTTAAGCGAGTCATCCGTAGGAAGGTATAAAACCATTAGAAAATAGGATTTACGTGATTATCCTTACGTTGATCGTTATGATGGAACAATAACGCATGTGGAATAATATTCCACTAAGAACAAATATATGTATATATATAATACAAGAGAATGGAGTTGGAGAAAATAGAAAATGAGAGAAAAAGTAAAAATAGGACTCGAATCTCGAATTTTACCCCGAGACGCCTACGTAGCCTATAGAGGCATCAAAGTTCACGTAGTTCGCATGTAAAATGAGGGCTGGGGTTTACCCCATAAATCCAACCGGGAGATTCTCTTATTTGTGTGTGTGTGTGTAGAAAAAGTGTTTTAGTTGTGAGAAAAGTGAAAGAAAAGTATCATAATTCTCATTTGGAATTTATGAGCAAACCCTCTTTTTCTTATTTTTTGGGTTTTTATTTGTATGAAAATAAGAGAAGTACAATAATACTAAATAAAAAGTATATTAGGATATGTGAGATGAGAGAATAAAAATTCTAAGTAATAAAACAAGTTAATGCGAATTTATGAGAATTTAAGGAGAGAATTGAGAAAATTGGACCTTCTCGAAGATCTGGAGCTTGATCTTAAATGTTGGAGAGTAGCCCTTGCACTTGGATGATGATGGATAATGGTTAATTCACCAAGTTTGATAAAACGTATGATGGAAGGTGAAGGTTGAAAAGGGATTTGGATGTGGAAATCGCGCTGACTTCGAGAGAGATTTTCTGGATTTGCTGAGAGTGATATCTATCAGATCTGGGCCCTTTTTGCAAGTGAGGTCAAGCCTCCTTTTTATAGGCCTAGGAAGTTGCCGATCGGCATAGCCCTGTTCCTGCCAATTAGCAGGTGCGTTTAGGCACACTATAGATAGGCAGGTTCTGGGACCTTCCCTTTGGCAGTGTTTTTAGGCCTTTTAGGAAAATCGACCGCAAAATGCAAAACGTTGATCAGAATTGTGCACGGGGTGGACTGTTGGAAAGGTAATTCAGAGACCTTCGAAATCCCTTTGGACTGCTCCCAGCTTCGAGAGTTGACTTTGGGTCAAATATGGTTCGGAAGCATTTGTCGGTCCATTGGACGGGGAATTGTCGGACGTAAACGGATCGTTCGTCCGCATGGTAAGTTCGAATCGCATACGGGTTGGACCATTGGAAAGGTTAGGATATGTACTTCGACATTCGAAAGAGTTTGATCCGGTTCGAGGAGTTAACTTCGGTCAACCGGGCCCTGGAAGCATTCAGTGACCTCTCGGAGTAAAACGGATCATTCGTTCGTACCGTAAGTCAGAATTGCACAAGGGACGGACCGTTGGAAAGGGGTTCAGTGTCCTTTAAAGATTCATTCAGTCTTAGTTGAGATGAAGAGTTGACTTAGATCAAACGGAGCTCGGGATCTCTCGGTGGCCTCCTGATTGAGTTTCGAGGGAAAATAGGTCGTTCGTCCGCATGGTAAGTCGGAATCGCTCATGGGACAAACCATGGGAAATGGGTTTCATGCCCTTTGAAGATTCATTCAGTCTCGATTGAGTTAAAGACTTTGACCTTTGGTCAAACGGAGCCTGGGAGTGCCCGATGGCTTCTAGGTTAGTACTCGGGGGTATGACCTGGGTTTGTAGTGATGTTGGGAGGTGCTAGGGACCTAAGGAAAGTTTAGGGGGTAATAGAATGGGGTGTCTATAATGCCCTTGCTACCTTAGCCTCCATGATTGATTTTCCCGAAGGAATAACAATGGCCCTTTCCTTGTCCAAAAGTAAGATAAAATAACCCACTTCTACCACATTGAGCTCACCACAAAAGAAGATCCTGATCTAGCCAACTGCTGGTACTATGACATTTGGCGCCTCCTCAAGCATGGTACATATCCCCAAGGCTCTGACAAGAAATACCGAGCAACCCTTCACAGACTGGCTGCCCATTATATTGTCTATGATAAAGCACTATTAAAGAGAAGCTTCGATGTAACCCATTTATACTGCATCGCAGGGGATGATATTGAAGAAATGATGCAAAAAATACATAGTGGGGAATGCGGACCCCACATGAAAGACCATATGTTCGCCAAGAAGGTCATCCGACAGGTATACTACTAGACTACCATAGTTCAGGATTGCATAACCTACGTACGAGGTTGCCTAAAATGCGAGCATTTTTCAAACCTACAACACTTGCCTCCGCGGGAATTATATAACATGACTTCTCCCTGGCCGTTCTCCACATGGGGCATTGACATCATAAGGAAGGTTACATCCAAAGCATCCAACAAACATAAATTCATCCTGGTTTCCATTGATTACTTCACTAAATGGGTCGAACCCGAGTCATACACATGAGTCCCAAGAAAGTGGCCAAGTTCATCAAGAAAAACATCATTTATCGATATGGGGTTCCATACAAGCTAGTATCAGACAACGGGTTACACTTTGAGACAGAGGTTACATAGGTGGTCGACGATTATGGGATTCAAAGACACAAATCTTCAGTTGAAGCCACCAATAATAATGATATTAAAGACATCATCAACAAAATGACCGAGAGTTGCCGAGATTGGGCCAACATGATCCCTTATGCCCTCTAGGGCTACCACACCTCAGTTCAAACCTCTACCAGGTCTACCCCTTACTCTCTAGTCTACGACATTGAAGCAATCCTACCCGTAGAGCTGGAAATCCATTCGCTACGTGTCATGGTTGGATGTAAAATTAGCGAGGCAGACTGGCACCAAAGCCGTCTTGATTAGTTGTCATTTTTGAATGAAAGAAGGCTAAAAACTCTATATCATATGCAAGGGTACTAACACCATATAGCACGATCATTCAATAAGAGATTTAAGGACCGCGGTGTCTGAGAAGGGGATTTACACCTCAAAGAGATAGTAGATCCCATCTGGGGCCCTAGAGGGAAATTCAAGCCCAATTTGAATGGCCCCTACATTAGGAAGAAGATCCTATCAGGTGGCGTCGTTATGCTCACTGATCTTGATGAAGAAGAAATGGCGCGTCCAGTCAGCCTGGACTGTCTCAAGAAATTCTACCCCTAGTCCGAAATCTCGACGCACATTCTTCTCATCTCCCTTCTATTCTAAGAAAAAAATTCTTCATTTCCCTTTACTCAGAACTAAGTGGGGCCTGATCCTTTAAAAATCTTTTTCCTTTCAAATATAAATTTCAAATTTTTTTCAAAACCCTCAGAGGTATATAGGCAGCTCATCTGCTTTATACGAGCATGGCTCCTTTCTTTTTCATAAAATTCTATTCTCTTCTTATCCCTATGAATGATAATTAATTTTAACGTATACATGAACAAAATGATTATGTATGCCTTAGCAATTAGAATAGATAATTCAAATGAAAAACTCATCAAGTGCCACAACTAGATGATCAAAAACTTTTTTATTTCATTCCTGAGAAATACCAGTACAATTACATTAGCATATGGAGTCAAATGAATTCCCTTGCCAGTCTACTCCTACCTTCCTAAATCAAAATAAAAACATTCCCCACTACAACCAGAATAACCCACAAATTATTCCTAAACATCCATTACAAAAGCTTCCCAAATACACTTATCAGGGTTCCTACTCGCAACTGCCAAAAGAACCAGCCCCATCATCACCCACATCCCGGGGTCCCCAAACTTCCCCTACTTGCATAGAGTGCCACAAACGTTCCATAGAATGAAATTCTCGGACTAGCTTGGGGAAAACCACAACACCTCCCTCCATGGTGTCAGAAATGGTGAACCACCTTTGCCCAGTCTCTACAACCAGCATCTTGGCAACTACCTTTCTCCATAACCACTTCATGTAGTCCCCTAAAATATGCCAGACTCTTCCAACAGATTGGGATGGACATGTCGGTGGTTGGGGATTCTCCCCTAAAGAGTCAAGCCACATGCGCATACGCTCTGTCAGATCCTCCACAGGAAAAAGGTCCAGTGTCGGTAGTGGTACAATTTATTCCAACCAAATTGGCGTAGTAGTTCCCAGGGAAAGTAGAAAGAGGTCTACCTGAGGCCAACTAACCAAACGTACTGATATTCTCTGAGTTTCGAAATGGGCAGCAGCTCCCCCACCAAGGCACTGACCAACGCAAGCCTCGAGCCTCGACCCCGAGCCCCGTGCTTCATAAACCACTTATCCCAACTCTCAATATCCAGGCCTACACTATTAAATATCTTGAGAAGAAGTTTAGCACCACCGACAAAGGATACTCAGGTGGGACCACCATACAAAATCTTTCTGATAGCCACATGAACAACATTACAGGGCTACCCCTCAGAAAGTCAGAACGATCTTCCCGCCATGCATCCAGACCATTCAAAGTCTCCACCACAGGATTATGACAGTACGACGTCGAGAAAACAACAACTTCAAGTTGAGGGTCCAGTAGCATTTCCCTAGTTACCAATAGCAGTTTTGAAACTAGGCCTAAAATGATGGCTCTAGCATAGTCAGCATCACCAACATCCTGCAAATGTACATACCGTAGCACCATAGGAAGAGAAATAATTCCTCCCGTAACCAACGACTTGGTTGCCAAAGGTGAAATATGGAGAAGTCCCGCCAACATCTCCATAGGGGACCGAAAAAATTGAGGCATAACCACTACAACACTGGGATTTATCCCCAATATGGAAGAAAACTCTTTATAGGTCGGACAAATTTTGTCCAATTCGAAGCAAAAGACATGGTCTTCTAGGTACCCGAAATCAACTGCTCCCATCGGCATATTCCACTCTATGGGCTGGTTACTCCACAAAGAGACTCATCGCATGTTGAAAGCATCGTAGTCATTGTTGTAGGAGCACATCGCTTCCAAGGTTTCAAGGCAGTTTGCAAACTCAACACTACCAGGGAGAGCCATAGCACAAAATAAGAAGATAGTGAGAACAGAAGAATGTAAATAAGAAGGAATGTGGAACTGTGAAGGAAAATATCCATCCACACCGCTATTTGTACGTGAAATCTCTAAAACAAAGACAAAAACCCCCCGTAGAAATCGGAGGAAAACTTACCCCACCAAGTACCATACAATTAAAGAAAGTACAATCAAAGCCTTGGATTGATTAGACTGGACTGATATGCCGATAGACAGGACAGGGGTCATGCCGATCGGCAACCCCCTATTTTTGGGAAAAATTCCCTTTTTCCTTTTTTGATAAAACCAAAAAACTCAATAAAATAATTTTTATTTTAAGGTAATTCCTTATTTCCTTATCGTTATGTTTTTACTTATCCCATTTTAAAATAAAATCTTTCTCCAATATTTTTTAATTCTTTTTATGGTCTCAGCAGCAAAGTAAAAAGAGCATGTGCATTAGTCACTAAAAACAAAAATTAACAAAAACTTCATTTTTTTGCATAGGTTTTTGTTGTATTGCATCAGTTTTGTAGGAAAAACAAGGAAATACAATGGGACTCAGCCCGAACCCACCTACTTTTTCTCTCTCACTCACTCTTCACCTAAAATCTACCTCTCTCTCTCTCTCTCTCTCTCTCTCTCTCTCTCTCTCTCTCTCTCTAGGATCCTCCTTTGCTATGACGCGCCCTCTTCCCTCTGCGATGAGATGACGTGCCTCCACTCTCCGAGCCTGACCCTTCCTCAAATGAGGCAGACGGTACCAAACAAGAAGGAATCGAAATCGCATCCCAAATATGGGCAGTTTTCGAAGATATCCAATCTCTAATATCCTTTAGCCAGGTAGTGAAGACCCATATGTGCTGCAAAACAAAACAAAAAAGAGTAAATTAGTCAATCTGTGGCAAAGGAAAAAATTAGGAAATCAAATATACAAAGAGATTAAAAGTATACCTCAGGTCGAAGGACCTACTCTGTCAAGCCCAACTCCTCTGGATCCATTGTATTAGGATGGTTAAGCATAAATACTGGCCCTTCATCAGAACAAAGGGAGCCTTCGAAGTTGTCATCATCGCTGATGTCGATGCATCGCCTGCGTTGTGGGAAGACCCCACCAACTGAATCGAACCCGCACGGGGGAAAGGGATCACGTCATATTTACTGGGTGGCATTAACCAGCTCGCCACAAAGTCCATATAGTTATACATCAGAGCCGTGTCGATATATGATGAGTAAGGCTCACCCATCATCACCGCTACACGTGCATCGTATGATATCTCCACCGCTCGACTCATATATACCGGGGGCCTCGTTGATAGCATCGCAATCTCATCCTCCATAATCTGTTGAACTACTCTCTTCTCGGGGTACCAAGAGTGGCCAAACTCGTGCGCCAATTAACGTCACATCTGCGCATTTCCACCAGTCAACCCCATGTGCTATATGGATGCCCCCTAGGGATCGAAGGTAAACTGCAAATTCCTCAGCAAGAGAAATATCAATATCAGGAAAAGATCATCAAAGGAAATACAGTCTTAAGAAGAATATAAAGACTTACTAACTCACTCGTCAGACCATTAAATAGCGAACGCACTACCTATAGAGAGAGGGACTTATTCAACTGTCGATTAGACTTCCGCCATAGGTACATCCGGCAAAAGTCCCCAACAGAATCATCCTTAAAAGCTATCAATTGAGTGTTAAACCAAATCACCTCATAGAACCACGTCTGCAAACGACAAAGGTTAGCACTTAAGAAATCAGGAATGAAACGCATAAAGGAAAATGTGAATACATAAAGGAAAATGCGAAAAATAAAGAATATCTCAAGAAGATACGTGGCCCCAATAAAAGTTTTTCGACAGCACCGGCTGAATGCATCAAGAGAATAATAAAGGGTCACCAAGGTCAGGCTCCCCCTGTCATAAAGAGGGATGTTCTAAAACACCCTCAAAAATGGAAAAAATGACGTCGTCACCAAACCCCCCCAACACCAGCAGAATAAAAAAACAGGCCATCTGCCACACCTGCCACCCGTCACTCTTATCAATCCTCCTCCTCAATAATAACTCTCTCAAGAGATACAAACAAAAATAGTCCCCAGAGACTACCCTCTCCACATCACGTAACGCCTCCGTCACCCTCAGAGTCCTATCCACCTCAATCCACACCCCATCACAATCCATCCCCAGCAACTGTTGCACATCTATGGGAGTTACCGTCATCTCCCCAAAGTCAAAATGAAAGGCGTGGGTGGTGTCCCACCATCTCTCCCCTAGATCATAGAGAACATCCGTAGAATGAGGCATCTCATCCAAAGAAGATGCTAGTCTCCCAAAATCGACTAATGACACCATCCAACGCACCACAGAAGGGAGGTTCTCCCAAACATCCCTCAGCCCCATCATCCCTTGGGAACACTTAGTCAACATAGAAACATCAAACTGTCAAAAGCAAAAAAGCAAAAACCCTTGTCAAAATTCAAGAAATAAGGAAATATCGCCAAGAAAAAAAGAGAAAGGAAGACCAAAAGTCATCAATACTTACATAACTGCCAGGGTTCACCACCTTAGAAGAGAGATGATGCATAGGCTCGCACGGGAGAGTCCAATCATCCACCACTGGCTCGAATGAGTCAAAAGAGTTTTTGCTGCTCAAAGTAAGGGGCATCCTAGCCCTCCATTCCAAGCCTTCCCAATCGTCAGCATCGAGCCACGCCATGTGTATTGCATTACGTGAGAACTTAGTTATCTTTTGAGTTTGGAACATTAAAACGGTTTGCCGAAAGTAATTGCACAAGAAGGCAAGTCAGAAAGTTGTGAAAAAAGAGGAGATCCCGCCCCCTTTTTATAGGATGCCAAGGGGCATGCCGATCGGAATCTCCCTGCCACCCACCAATCGACACTACCTCTCCACCTGCTTGAGGTACCCCAAAAGACCGTGCCACTGCCATTTGTCACCCTTCCAATCATGCAAGTTGGCACCCCCTTTAAAATTTCATACAAAAGTCCCCAAAAATGACACAAATCCTGAGAAGTCCCCTAAAAATTCCTAAATTTGCCAATTGGATTTTAGAGCCTTTTTTACCAAGAAAAACATTTTTACCACACTCATTTCCTCGATGGAACTTTTACCTCCCTAGCAAAATTCTCGAAAATAATTGGATATACTCCCCAGCAACGTCTCCAAAGGACACCAAAAAAACTAAGAAATTTTCTAGTCGAGAAATCACATCCAACCCTCGGATCATTCCCTCTTCCCCAATGGAATCTAAAATCATATCCAACCCTCAATACCTAACGGAACTACATGATACACATCCCCAATGGAGTCTCCAATTTTCCCTAAAAGGAAGTTGTAACCTCAGCAATCAAAATTAACTTTAACCCCAAATAGTGGTCACCTCTTTCAGGTCAGAATTGACCTCGACCCCGAGTCGTCACCTCTTTTAGGTCAGAATTGACCTCGGCCCTCAATTGTCACCTCTTTTAGGTCAGAATTAACCTCAGCCTTCAGTCGTCACCTCTTTTAGGTCAAAATTAACCTAGACCCTCGGTCGTCATCTCTTTTTAGGTCATAATTGACCTAGGCCCTCGGTCGTCACCTCTTTGAGGTCAGAATTAACTTCGGCCCTCGGTCATCAACTCTTTTTGGTCAGAATTGACCTCAAACCTCGATGTTCACCTCTTTTAGTTCAGAATTGACCTCGACCCTCAATTGTCTACTCTTTTAGGTTAAAATTGACCTTGGTTCATGGTCGTCACCTCTTTCAGGTCAGAATTGATCTCGGCCCTCCATCGTCATCTCTTTCAGGTTAGAATTAACTCCGACCCTCGGTCGTCACCTCTTTTAGGTCATAATTGACGTCGACCCTCTGTTATCACCTCTTTTAGGTCAGAATTGACCTCAGCCCAGGATCGTCACCTCTTTTAGGTTAGAATTGACCTCGGTATCGGGTCTTCACCTCTTTCAGGTCAAAATTGACCTCGACCCTCGATCATCACCTCTTGTTGGTCAGAATTGACCTCGACCCTAGGTTGTCACCTCTTTTATGTTAGAATTGACCTCGTCCATCGATTGTCACCTCTTTTAGGTCAAAATTGACCTCTACCCATCAGTCATCACCTTTTTAGGTCAGAATTGACCTTGACCCTTGGTCGTCACCTCCTTTAGGTGAGAATTGACCTCAATCCTCGATCGTCACCTCTTTTAGGTTGGAATTGGCCTCGACCCCGAGTCGTCACCTATTTTAGATCAAAATTAACCTCGACCCTAGATCATCACCTTTTTAGGTCAGAATTGACCTCGACCCTCGCTCATCACCTCTTTTAGGTCAGAATTGACCTCAACCCTCGGTCGTCACCTCTTTTTAGGTTAAAATTAACCTCGGCCCTGAGTCTTCACCTCTTTTAGGTCAAAATTAACCTCGACCCTCAGTTGTCACCTTATTTAGGTCAGAATTGACATCGACCCTCGATTGTCACCTCTTTTAGGTCAGAATTGACCTTGGCCCTCTATCATCACCTCTTTTAGATCAAAATTGACCTCGGCCCTGGGTCATCACCTCTTTTAGGTCAGAATTGACTTCGGCCCCGGATCGTCATCTCTTTCAGGTTAGAATTGACCTCAACCCCAAGTCGTCACATCTTTTAGGTCAGAATCGACCTCAGCCCTCAGTCATCACTTTTTTTAGGTTAGAAATAACCTCAACCCAGGGTCATCATCTTTTTTAGTTTAGAATTAACCTTGTCCCCGAGTCGTCACCTTTTTCAGGTCAGAATTGACCTCGACCCTCGGTCATCACCTCTTTCAGATTAGAATTAACATGGGTCCTCGCTCGTCACCTCTTCCAGGTCAGGATTAACCTCGGCCCTTAGTATTCACCTCTTTTAGGTCCTCAGAATTGACCTCGTCCCGCAGGATTGGTCATCCCCAGAATTCCCTTAGGTTGGCATAATCAACCTCTTTCCAAAACATTACGTAGCGTCTATTTGACGATTTTCACTTATTCAAAGCTCACCCATTGAGGGGTTCTATAGACACCACATTATAGACCCTCTAACTCCTCCTTAGGTCCCTATCACTTCCCCATTTCACTACAAACCCTAGGTCGCACTCCGAGTACCGATCTAGAGGACATCGGGCGATCCCGAGCCCCGTTTAACTCCGGTCAACTCTATTGTCAGAGAGAAAGATAATTAAATATTTAAAGGGATATGAATAGTCTTTCCAACGGTCTGCCTCGTGCATGAATTGACATAACATCTTGAACGAACGAACCGTTTTACTACTAAAAATCGATTCGGAGGCCACTGGGCGCTCCCGGGTCCCGATTTCCTTAATCAACTTCATCGTCAGAGTGAAAGCTATTTGAATCTTTCAAGGGAACTAAAACCCCCTTTCCAACAGTCTACCTCATGCATGAAATGACATAGCTGTTCGGATGAACAATCCATTTTCCCTCAAAAATCGATCCGGAGGCCACCGGGCATTCTCTAGTTTTGTTTGACCAAAGTCAGCTCTTTATCTCAAATGAGAATGAATGAATATATGAAGGGCACTGAATACCCTTTCCAACTGTCTGCCCTGTGCACTATTCTGACTTACGATACAAACGAATGATCCGTTTAACTCTGAGAGGTCTCCGAGCGCTTTCGGGCTCCGATTGACGAAGGTTAACTTTTTGAACTAAATGAAACTCTTTGTAATATCTAAGTAAATATCATAACCTTTCCAATGGTCCGCCCCAAACTCAATTCTGACTTACCATGCAGACGAACAATCCGTTTCGGTCCGACGTCTCCCGTCCATAGGCTAAAGGTGCGCTTCTGAGCCACATGTGACCTAAAGTCAACTCTCAGACCCGAGAGCAGTCAAAAGGAATTTTAAAGGTCTCTAAAGTAACTTTCTAATGGTATTCCCCATCTGCGATTCAGATCTACGGATTACGTTCTATAATCATTTTTTAAGAAAATCTGCACGAAACTGCCAATTGGCAGGTCCAGTCCCCCGCCTATCTGTAGTGTGTCTAGGGTCACCTGTCGATGTGCTGGACTAGGGCAATGAAAATCATCCCCACCCCTGACCCTGTAAATAGAGGGCATGACCTCACTCCCAAAGCGCACCAGAGATCCATCAGCACCAGTGATCTCAGTAATATTCTCTAGAAATCAATGAAGTTCCATTCAAATTTATATTCCCATACTTTTCATACCCAATTTAGTAAATCTCATTCTCTCTCATTCAACATTCATCTTATATTCAATGGAAATCATCCAAGATCAAATACCAAGCTTCAAAGAAGTTCCAAATCCTTCCATCTATCTTTAAATTCCTTGATTTTGCATAAATTACATTAGATTCATAATCTAGTTCTTAATTTAGTTCATACACATTAATATCTACATTTTTATTAGCATATTGCACATACTTAATTTCTATAAAAAATCCAAAACAAACAAAAACAGGGTTACACCCATAAATTTCGAACGGGATTATTCATCACACTTTTTCAAAACTAAAACACATTTTTCTACACACACCCATAATAAAATCCCCTTCAAATCTATGGGATAAACCCCATCTCCATGATGCATTCAAACTACGTGGACTTTAATTCCTTTATAGGCTATGTATGCATTTTGGATTAAAACCCGAGACTCGAGTCCAATTTTCCGAGTTTTCGATTTTCCAATTCTTTCAATTTTCTAATTTATCAAATTTTCTAATTTATGCATTTATCATCTTCTTGCATTAATATACATATTATGTTTGTTAGCATTTTATCCAATACATATTGTCGTTTCATAATAATGATCAATATCGCGATAAACGTACAAATTATATTTTCTACATATATTATTTTGGGAACATTCCTATGGATGACCTCACTTTACCTTTCCTATGGTATGAGTTGAACGATTTCGATCTCCATTTTATATACATGCACATACACTTTGCGAAGAAATAAAGGAAAATAATAGCACTAGCCCATGAGAGACCGAAAAGGGGGGGATGCTCTCTCTCGAGGCGGAAACATATTATTTTGCTTGTTTTGTACAAAATAGGCTAGCAACTCCATCACTTTACTTTTACCTCACACTGACGATGATCGAAGCGTTCCTAAGTAAGGGTGAAAGACCTTTCCATCCCCCTTACTTCTCCATCTCCCCCTCCTTCGAGCAAAAAAGGGCAGAGAGAGAGAGGAGGCCCAGCGCACGATTTTGAACGGGATAGCCAAATTATGTGTATTCGATTGGGATCAGTGATGGGATTCTATCTCGGTGGCTACGTGTGGGGCGTGATGCTTGGAGCCGAATAACACACACGAGGAATGTATCAGCTAGGTCCCAGCTCTGGGATACCGTTATACGTATATACTGAGCGATATATATGTATGCTTATATAATATAGTTTGTATATCTGTTTATAGAACGAGCGTAGCTATGTTGTGATTATTACGCGATTATTTATTTATAGCTAATGTGTCGCTACAATACTGTTTATAAATATATACCTAGTGAAGGTAGTTATACTTAGCTAATAGAGGGTATTATCGGCTTTGGGCTTAACTAGAGGTTATGTGTCCTAGTTAGATCGGGTAGTTTAATTAGGATAAATAAAATGAACACGTTAGGTGCACACTATAGTTGAGTGGTGAAGTTTATCTCAAGTGAGTGTGACCCGTTAATCTTGAAAGTAATACACTACTATTTTAGTCGATTTAAAAAAATATTTACTACTCTTCGGGCTTTGACGCGCATGTTTTTTGCCTTTCTTGTTTTTCGTTTTTACACTATAAGTGTGTAGCAGCAGTAGTCGGGATAGTAGGGATAAATCTGTTATTTCTGTGAAGTAATTGTGGAGGCAGCATCCTTGCTTAGACGCCCCAGTCAATTTTATCTAGATAGGATCAGTTACGTCAGTTACAGTTGGGTATGTTACCCGTAGATGGATAGGATTTCATCTTTTCGTGGACATTTACATTTTCGTACTCAGTTATTATTCGATTTTACACCGTGGATGTTTATTTGGTTACAGATGGTTTATTCGATTTACAATTATTAGTTATTTATGCATGGTGATTATTTCCTTAATTGTGATTGTATGGTTTGCTCGTATTCCTTATATTAGTTATTTTTTTGTGACAGTGATACTGGGAATGAACCATACTGAGATTCCCATTATATTTTAGAAGAGGATTAGCCACCGGTATTAAAAAAAGGTGGGTTGTCACAGAAAATAACTTGGAGTTAAAAGACTTGTGTGGCCATACCAAAACATAAAAAATATTACCAAGGGTTAAAACATTGGTATACTGACCACCTTAACCTTATAAAAAGGCTTCTTAGCTATGGCCTTCACTATTTTCTTCATAGGAATCTTGAACATGTTCTTTAGTAGATGTTGAACAAGCTCAAAGATAGGTGATACATTTCTTGATGGGGCCTTAAAGAATATTTATTCTTCGATTGTTTAAAAAGAGGTGTCATTCTCTCTTCTTCTTCCTCCTCATCTTCGGCAAACATAAGTTTCCTCTATATAAAAGAGGCACATGAAGTAAGACAAGGGACACCTATAACACAAAATGGGGGAGAAAAAAAATAAAAAAGATAGAATGTGAAATTAAAAAGGACCTTACTTGAGTAAAAAGGCACAATTGCATAATTGGTTTAGAGTATAATTTTAAATGATGCTCAACATCAAATGATCACCACTTTATAAAGGCATCAGTCGCTCCAGCATAGAACTCTACACCAACTATGCTAAAAGTTCATCGAATCTCAACATAGCTTGCAAACCTTGCCATAACAGCTTCACCTGGAATATTGGATGATTTAGCAAATAAAAAAGGATTGACACCACTCCTCACGGGAACAAGGATTGCATGATACAAGGCAAACTATCTTAAAAATTGAATAGGCAAATAAAGGTCATCACAAGATTTGGTATCAGAGGCTTTGGGGTGAAAACTGCCACAATATAAATCTTTGGGAAATAATAAATTCCCCCGATAGAAATATCTTTCCCCATAGGGGGAGGGATTGTCGAAATTAAGATAAGCCAAAAAGAGTTATGGGTAGCTTTCAACAAAGGTTGAAAGATGAGTGTAGGCCGATCAAATTTTAGGACTCTAAACAAGCTTAAAAGATATTTGAAGCTATTGTTACCAAGTTTGGCATGATAAAAGGCAGTGATGGATGCGACTAGTGTAAGGAAAAAATTTCCAATTGAATCCGTTGTATATTTATTTGACTTATTCCCAAAACAAAACATGTTTTAGTCATATGTCGTATTTTTATTGTCACGATCCCATAAAGACTATGATGTATTGAAGTTTATTAAAGACTTTGTAGCAAAGCTTCAAATATTTATCATGCCGATTTTATGGTGCAAATATTGTCTTCAAGTTCAATCGCATTTCGAGATCACTTAGGTATGAATGCGTAATTTTAATGGGACTCGGAATTTATTTTAAAATGTTTAAGGATGTTATTTTTATTAAAGAAATGTTTTTAAAAGAGTAAAATTTTTTACACTTCGTTTATTTTGAGATAAAGATGGTTTAGAGTTGTCTTAAAATCAAACACACATGTCAGTCATTCAAACGACCATAGCAGTCGTTCAAGCGACATAGGGATGTCGTTAGAGCGACATGCCTATGTCGTTCGAGCGATACACCAACTTAAATTTTTTATTTAAGGCATGTTTTCTCAGAGTTTCAAAAGTTGTGCATTCTGCAAAAATAGTATACGACCAGAACGTTGTTTGCACAAGCTTTCTAAGATTTTCTCAAACCAAATACATCCTTAGAGTTTCAAAGATCTGAGTTTTCATTACTATATGCTACAATGATCTTTGTTGGAACCACTGGAGTTTGTTCTACATAGAACTTTGCTGGGTTTTATGGTGAAGAAGTAAAGGAGTTCATGTTCAACATCGTAGATGACACAAAGCCATATTGGTGGACACCAAGACATACATGGACGCGTGTGTTGTGGACGAGCATCGTGGAAGGAGGACTTTCTGCGTGGGTACTGTGGAGGAGTGGTTAAAGATCATTAGAGCATCAAGTCTCATGGGGATCGAGTCGTTGAGTAAGACTTGTGTTTGTTCCTTATAATTCCACATCATAGTGATTATTTAGTTTGGGTCGTTCGAGGTTTTTTCCCTTACTGGTTTCCTCGTACATCCGACAGTATAGTATTCTTTACTTTATTTTACTTGCTTTAATCACTAGATGAATGTTTAGGATTAATGAAGATAAAATTTGGTTAAGTTAAAATTGGTTCACAACTTAGTGCGATTTAAAAATTGGAAAAGTTTTTTTTCATTAAAAGGAAGTTTGTTTGTCATCCTTAAAATACTTTTCGCATTGAAAAGAGGCCTTCAAATTGGTATCAAATCTAGAAACATATTTTTATTGTGCTAATCCCTTGTATTTTTCAGGATGAATTTTGGTGGTTTTGAAAATTTCTCGTTCTCCTATTTTTGATGGAACAAATTATGCTTATTGGAAAATACGAATGAGAAGTGCCTTAAAATCCATTGATGAACGTGCGTGGTTAGCGGTTGAAAAGGGTTCTCCACCAGTCACACGAGAGGGTGAGGTCACTAGTTTGAAAACTGTTGAGTCTTGGATCGAAGCTGAACATAGGCTTGCACTTTATAACTTTAAGGGTCTGCATGTTTTTCCTCACATATCACACCTGAAGAGTATAATATAATCATGACTTATGAAACTTCAAAAGAGGCTTGGGATACACCTGCACTTACTTATGACATCACTAGCACAATTCGGGCGTCTAAGCTACAAAACCTCACTACATAGTTTGAGACAATTAATATGTTCGAGAGTAAGTCATTTGATGAGTTTTACACTATGTTGTCTATTATTTTCAATTCGTCGTTTAACTTTGGAGATAAGATTCCCGACAACCGTGGGATAATTTTTTTGTTGAGATCTTTGCCGAGTAGGTTTGATGCAAAAGTGACCCTTTTAAACTCCTTAGGTATGCTTGAATCGTTGAAACTTGAAGAGATTGTAGGTGACTTATAAACCTATGGACTCGATATGTTTACCTCCAAGCAAGTGCCAAAGAAAGAAAAGGGCATTGTTTTGAAAGCTCGAAAGGAGGAGCCTAAAGTTTTGGATGACCATTCCGATTCTAATTTTGAGGATGTCACCTTGTTGGATAAAAAGTTCAAAAAATTTCTTATGTTTCACAAGGAATCAAAATATGCCAAAAAGTTTGAGAAATTAAAAAACAACAAAGTAGATTCCACCCTTAAAGATAAAAGTGAGAAATTTAATAGGGTTGAGTCGGATAGGTGTTTTGGGTGTGAGGGGTATGGTCATATAGTTGTTGAGTGTCCCACTAGACGTAACAAAGAGGACAAGAAACCAATAGATTATAGTGCTTCCTTAAGTGATAGTGATCCATAAGAGGGAGAGCGTTATCCCAATGAGAGCAAGTTTCTTTCTTTCTTGGCATGTCATGTGAGCGATGATGATAAATCTTCCCACGAAGATACTCTTGTATATGACAGTTCCGGGGATGTTGAGAGAAAATACCAAGTGTGAGAGGGTGAGGAGAGTGAAGAGGAAGAAATTGATGTGAAAGATTTAAAATTTTCATTTAATGAGTAATATGCCGAGGTGGTGAAAGTGAAAAAGGAAAACTTTAAATTGCAAGCTAGGATGAATGAGAGTGCTGTAGAATATAATGATGCTTTGATTGAGGATCTTAGGGACCGAGAGAAGATGTTTAGGGAGAAGCTAGAATATGTGGAGAAAGAGAGAGATAGTCTTCGGGGTTTGATGGAGACTTTGAAAAAGGAGATTCTAGAGTTTGGGGAGTTTAGTCGTGTGCTTGAGTCTAGGATTTGTGAGTTAGAGGAGAAGTTCAAAGAATTGAGTAAGGTTGAGTTTGAATTGGAATCTAGGTTGGATAGGATGTTAGGCACCATCTAAGTCAAAAGTGATAGGTTTAGTATAGGCTACGATGATAGAGTTGTTCCTATTCCCAAAGCCAATACTAACTATGTGAGAGAGAGCCCACTAGGAACGTGAGGAGAGGTCAAAATTTTGGTAATCATTCCCCCTATCTTTACACTTCCACACATTGCGGTAAGAAGGGTCACCTTAGACATTTTTGCTATGACCTTAGGAATGCTCCTAGGAAGTTGAGGAATAAAGTTGTTTCGGTTACCAAAATCCCCTTGCATACATTCACACCTACTTGGGTTAGGAAATTGGACTTAGAGGCTTTAGGACTTAAACTTCATGGTTCTCATTTGGTTGCACTTGATTCTTCCCATGCTAAATCTAAAGGATGATTGTGTTTCCATGTTTGTCATATGCTGGTCTTTGCATCGTGATTTATATCTTGCTAGTGTAATGACATGTGCATCAATTTGTATTATATTTTTCATTCATTGAGTCTTATTTAAAAAATACAAAAAGTTTTTTGGTTTTACATTTTTTTAGAAAAATAAAAAAAGATTTTTATTTTTTTGTGTTGTGACTTTACATGTTTGATGTGGCATATTGTTGTGCTTGGACCCTCATCCTTTCATTATCCATGTGGATTGGACATTTGGTCATAATTATTTATGCTTAGAATGATTTTAACTGTTGTATTATGGGGTTGTTTCGAAGTTGGTATGCATTCTGATTCAACTTTGTATATTTGCCATACTGGCACACATGCATGAGTTTATATGAATGTTTGACATCTCATGCATATTTGAGTTTGGTGAGACATTCTTATCTCAATTTTTTCATCTATGCGTAAGTATACTTAAGGAGGAGGTGTGCATATAAGAACCGTTTACCGTGAGGATAGTAATTTAAAAAAAATGATGAGTCTTCACAGGAAAAGGCTGCGAGAGTGAAAAATTGACTCGTCGTAAAAGCCACCGTTTAAAAGAGCCCAAAAAGAAAATCAAGGCAATAAAAATAAAAATATGCCAAAATATGGGCCAATTAGTTTATTTTCATTCCAAAAGAAAAATATAATATATTTGAGAAAGTTTGGATGGATAATTTAAAGGGGTTTACACCACGAATCCTAACACTAAAAAATCGTAACATGACGCTACTGTTTTTAGAATCGTCAAAATTCCGAATTTGTGTTCATGATTGATTGTTTAGTTCATTTAGCTCACAATTTAAATGTCACATATGGATAAGATAAAGTTTGATGATTTATTGCTATCAATTAGAGCTTCTTGATCATTTTGATGGATTAGAATTGTGATTAATTTGTTGTAATTCACGCCCATATTTTCCATGTTCATGTTTGAGCTTATCGGTAACTCATATTAGTTTGTTGTTTTTGCTACTATTTTGCAGTTTTATGCCACTTCTAGGTAGATTTTTCAAGAATTTTTTTCGCTAGACAAAACTGTTTAATTTTTAGAACTAGATGTGAGAGTTAGAGTTTCTCGTTCGAGTGAGAAACATATGTCGCGCAAAGCCATCTCGTGAGAAGCCTCTGTCATTCGAACGACAGGACTGTTTCGTTCGAGCGACCCTCTGGAATTTTTTTCCTTCTATTTTAGTAACCTGTTCTTTGTTGACATATTTTTTGGTATTGCTGGGTTTCTTCTAGAGAGTTTATATGGAGATTCACATTGATTACATCTATTACCACATTGTGTTCGTTTAGTCACACTTGCTTAGATTGCTGATTCCTATTGTGTGATTCTGTTTGCTAGCTGCGGATTTGTTATTGTTGATCATTATTACCTATTTTTTTCATTGATATCTAGTTACACTTCATTGATCTATGTCATGCTAGATATGTTTATCTTTTCACCAGGTTGTCTATTCGAGACAAAAAGGGGGAGAGATGTATGTGATATAGGGGGAGAGTTTGTTTGATGAGAAGATATATTTGTTGCATTTATTATTGATATCATATTTGTCATCATATGCTTTCATGGTTATATTGGTTAGTTTACACAAATTAGTAGCATATTGTTTTTGTATCGGTACAAATTGGTATCCGGATTTAGAGGTTATTTACATGTTGATATCATGTTTTACTCACATAACAAATGATTTAGGTTTGTTTTTACATATTAGTTTATATCATTTGTTCCTCCATACTTCATTGGGTATTTTTCTATTTCATGTGTGTAGTTATGCTTATGAGATTCGAAATTTCAAGACTATATCACATTTAGACAGTTCATGCATTCTGGACCATCATGTAATTTTTGATTTTGAGTTTATGGGATGGGATTTATGCGTCATACGGCTTGACGACCAGACTTAGGCGTTTCACTATTGGTTTTGTCCTGGAATAGTCAAAGGGGGATATTTGTAAGGATAAAATTTTCAATTGAGTCCGTTGTATGTTTATTTGACTTATTCCCTAAAAAAAACACGTTTGAGTAATAGGTCATATTTTTATTGTCACGATCCCACACAGACTATGACGTATTGAAGTTTATTGAAGACGTTGCGACAAATCTTCAAAGATTTATCATGACCGTTTTATGGTGCAAATTTTATCTTCAAGTGCATTTTGAGATCAGTCAGGTATGAATGCATAATTTTAACGGGACTCGAAATTTATTTCAAAATGTTTAAGGATGTTATTTTATTAAAGAAATGTTTTTAAAAAAGTTTGAAAATGTTTATACTTCGTTTATTCTGAGATAAAGATGGTTTAAAGTTGCGTTAAAATCAAACACACGTGTCAGTCGTTCAAATGACGACATCAGTCGTTTGAGCGACATAGGGATGTAGTTCGAGCGACATGCCTATATTGTTCGAGTGAGACACCGACTTAAAAAAAATATTTAAAGCGTGTTTTCTCAGAGTTTCAAAAGGTGCGCATTATACAAAAATAATATACAACCAGAGCGTTGTTTGCATATGTTCTCTAAGGTATTCTAAAGCCAAATAAATCGTTAAAGTTTTGAAGATCCGATTTTTCATTACTATATGCGATAGTGATCTTTTTCGGCACCTTTGGATTTTGTTCTACATAGAACTTTGAT
The DNA here is from genome assembly GCA_949130495.1 of Sambucus nigra. Lineage (NCBI taxonomy): Eukaryota > Viridiplantae > Streptophyta > Magnoliopsida > Dipsacales > Adoxaceae > Sambucus > Sambucus nigra. Next base: position 90,076,552 of record OX422216.1, on the reverse strand, counting down.
GGGTTTTGTGGTGAAGAAGCGAAGGAGTTCATGTTCAACATCATACACGACACAAAGACATATCGGTGGACACCTAGACATACGTGGACTCGTGTGTTGTGGATGAGCATCATGGAAGGAGGACTTTTGTGTGGGCATTGTGGAGGAGTGGTTGAAGATCAGTAGAGCGTCAAGTCTCATGGGGATTGAGTCGTTGAGTAAGACTTATGTATGTTCCTTACAATTCCACATCATAGTGATTGTTTGGTTTGGGCCGTTTGAGATTTTTTCCCTTAGTGGTTTCCTCGTACATCCGGCATTATGTGTATTCTTTACTTTATTTTATTTGCTTTAGTCACTAGATGAATGTTTAGGATTAATTAAGATAAAATTTTATTAAGTTAAAGTTGGTTCACAACTTGGTGCGATTTAAAAATTGGAAAAGTTTTTTTTTCATTAAAAGGTAGTTTGTTTGTCATCCTTAAAACACTTTCTGCATAGAAAAAAGGTTCGTCAACCTGAAATACTACTGAGGTGGTGAATCTCAGGGAAATAAACATGTAGAAACATTTAGAGGATCCATAATGTACCAACTTGATTGGAGTTAAAAGGGTTATATTGGAGCTCAAAGCAGCTTCTGTAAGGGGAACCCAAGAGGTAAGGAGCTCGATCTACTTCTCTTTCCTCACCTAGATGACTGCCAATAAGGAATACTCTAACATTATTTCTGAGACTTAACGCAAAATACATGATTCGATAGCCAAAGCAGGAGAAAGCAATAATACTCCGTGTTAGCCACAAAACCTGCAGCCTTCCCCTCTTTCTTCATGAAAGTGGAGTAGGACAGAAGGGAATTTTTATTCCTCAAAATCAAAGGGCATTCTGTCGGCAACATTTATGGATGAACATTTACCCCAATGGATTTAAAGCCCACCAATTATAAAATATTTAATACAGTGGGTCCATCCATCCCAAAGTTAGATTCAAAATAATTGAATAATGGGTTCCAAAATTAAATGGCTCTAGAGATAACAAAGGTATCGTATTCAATGTCCTTCACCGCATAAAAAATACCAATCTTCTCCATTCCTTTTGGTGTTGCTTTGAGAATAAACTTTACCCTCTGTGACCACTTGTCACCATCAAACCATCCAGGCCAACCCTAAATTTAAAAAAAGAGGGTGCTTTATTAAATCAAATTCTTGAATTGTAAGAGTTTTCTCCCCAAACCTAGGGTAGTAGATCGAGAATTTCACCCTATAAAAGGGACCCCCGATAAAATTATAAGACCCATATGGAAGCTGAACGGGGAAAACGATATTCCCAACCATGCTAGAGCCATCAACCAAGCTCTCATTAATGTTTTCTTCAAACTGCGCATGTACATATAGGGTTTTTGATATGAAAGCCATTGATGACAAATAAGTTCGGAGAAAAGAAAAAACAGAGCAGAGGGCTAAGAAAAGTGTGGAGAGAAAAAGTGAACGACAAAGCAAGAAAAGCTAAAGGACGGATTTAAATATCTTAAAAGAGACATTTGAAATACAATTATCGTACCAAGAAGAAATTCGACATGTTTATCTAAAAACTTCTTGTAAAAGTAAAAGCCATAGGGAAACGCAAGAGATTAAAAATGCCTTTATTGGCTTAGTGGTTAAACCCCCAAGGATTAGACTTGCGGCTCTTTAGTGCTTTAAGAAAATAAAATCAAATGATGGGAATTCCAAAACAACCCAATATATTAGTTAAAGGAGATTATAAAAGTTGTCCATTAAAGGGATTTGATCATTCCAACAAAAGACAAAAAAATTATCATTTGGACACTACCACATGCGCAATTGGATTTGGTGGGACCACTACTGATAACAAAACATGCATGCATAATAGACTAAAACCACTAGATTTTTAGGAAGAAACGTAAAAAGAATATATAAGTACGTGAAAAATGCCAAATTTGGTTACAACATGAGATATTCATCAAATGGCTAAGCTAAATAATGTGTCGAAGTCATAAAATTAGTTTAATTAAAATTAATCCTCAAGCAAAATGAATGAAAAAATATATCATAAGGAGTAATGCAACATATAACACATTGGCAACATATAACACAACGGTCATTCGAAGTAAAAGTAATTTTTCCATTAATTCCCCCAAAAATGAGAGTTACAAGATTGGAAAAGCAAAAACATTACTTTCGGCAAATTGAATAAGAGTGAGGAAATGTATAGGTCACAAATTTGTGGAATGTATCCCACAAATAATTGATATGTTTTTTCTCAAAATCCTAACGGTCTTTGTTTCATTCTAACCTCAAAAGGAATGCTTCATAATGTTGGAAGTCTCTGACTACCTCGTGTGCTCTGTCCTTGAAATCCTTAACTCTAAGGACAATCCCCTAAGTAGCCAAAACTTTAAAACCCCAATCCTTGGGGTCACCTTGGCCATTCATACACACATTCTCAAACACTTTCCAATCCTCCAAAATTTGATTGGTTGTGATACAAAGATCATCACGTGTATTATCTCAAACCTCATAATCAACCAATATAGAAAGAGGTTACTCTACCCTTATAATAAAAGAAGGATAGATCTTGAGGAAAAATGAAATTTGGGTCTTGGATATAGCAAGTCAGTTTTCAAAGTTGTAAATGACCTTGCATGCACAAGAAAAAATGTTTTGACCGTGGCCTTTCAAAAAATGGAGGGAGGGAGATGAGAGAAAGTATGGATAGCTTCAATAGCCTTGCCAACATTAATGATAGTGGAAGTATAGTGCACCACAAGTTGGAAAATTCCAAATCCATCTTGAATGTACCTCTCTAGATCATGAATTGGGTCCCCAGACAACATGAAAGGGTAAAAAAACCAAATAAAAGAGAGGGGCATTAGAAAAGTGGAATCAATCACTAAAAATTTAAAGACAGTGAGATCGAAGATGTAACACAACAACTACATTAGAGGTGTACATGCAATTAATGATGACATGGTGTATGGGTCGTACAAAAGAGTGGATCAATCACATCATGGACCCTCTCCCGGTATCCCGCTGCCAACCCTTCCATGACAGATTGGCAGATGAGCTCTTGTAGCTCCTATAGGACAAAATGATAGTGCCCCTATGAATATAACACATATACTATCGGTGCCTACTAAGTTGGGGATGTGGGGTCAACGTGTCCCGCTCACGCCTTACCTAGTCCTGCTCTCCTATTCGACAATATCTTAAATTCAATATAAAGTCCTACCAGTAATGAAAAGTAAATAAGAACAGAAAGAAAGACCAATATCAAAGAATGCTATGCATAAGTCTAAGAGAACCTATAACCATCTAGGACTAGACCATGCTCCGATACCAATTGTAAAACCCCCTAAATTTTAACATTGGGATTGATCAATTCCTAATATTAGAATATACAATTTATAAAAAAAAATTGAAATATTAACCTTACATTGTATGAAATCAAATGAAAGAATATGAAATTGGTAGGATAAACCTCAAATACTCAATTTATAAATGAATCATCAACTAAAATAATATGAAAGATATCTCTACAACTATATCTGCAAGTCTCAAATTAAATATACCACTACACAATCTCACTACAACATCAATATAACTCATAAAATGAAATATATACATGTCGATTGTCTAGCCAATACCTAAGACAACCGAATCCTTAGTACTATCCCCACGAAACTAAAATAATATATAGTATACGAAAGAAATAAACCTATATCAAACTCTTGATGATGATGACTGAAAGGGAGAGAAAATGATGATATGTTCTAGTTGGATAAGAAATCTACTCAGGATGTCCAACCCTAGCACCTTATATGTTTCCATGAATATAAACGGGTCAAAACCTAATAAGTTGCCAAAAATATACCACTCAAAAGAAATTATATATACAAGTGATAATTCCATGGTCATATATTATACTATGATAACCAACCATCTACCATAGAACGTTATAGTTCATATGAATTAAATCATTAGTTTCAAGAATTAATTAATATCTTAATAAATTAATACATAACCGACATGCGTCCCTTCTTCCAAAACCTCTGAAGAACATGCGGTATTCACACATAAAGATCGTCACACAACAAAACACCACCTTTCTTTTATGTAGCCAAAACTATATACACGAATAAATTTATGTATCGCATAAAGAAATCCATCACACAACCGAGCACCACCTATCTTTTGCGTGGCATGATTTATCAACATGAATAAAACTATTTGATTCACCAAAACAAGATACTGTCATGCCTACTAGGAATAACCTCACGATAATGTGGCTAGAACAAATGACATCTGGCATGATGGACAAATAAAATTGTTCTCCCTTATAGTCACACACCCATAACCACATCCATTTATCCATCTTCTTTAATAAATATCAATATCAATATCATTATCATTCTATATTCCTCATTTAGATTACTATATATCATAACATCATTATATTCCATTTATCCCACCCTTTGTACCATTCTAAACTAGTCTTTAAATTGCTCATTACATAATTTCATTAACTTCTAAGGGGATTCTCAAACCAGTCATATATTCATATCTAGTGCGGGACTACTCATGAATTTAAGAATTATAATAAAAGAGATACCTACCTCCAAAGTCCTCACTCCTACCTATTACTAGACTCCATGCGTGGGACGTCTCGTAAATTAAATCCAAATAAGGTACGATACACTTCTGTCTAGATAGTGTTGTCATTAAGACACTAGAATTAGTAACGGAATTATTAATGTGAATTAATATGAGGATTAAATTAATTACACAACCAATTTTGATTTCCAACCACAACCAACATAAACCAACAACATTTATCCCTTACTCCTTCTAATACAACTACACAAATATTTCAATTCCAACCGTTTAAGAAGAGTAATTAAATGCCTAATTCCAATAAAAATGTAATTTGGTCAAAATTATAATTTCCAAGACTCTAAATCAATTAAAGGGATTCTAATTACTATTCAGGATTATTGATGATACCTTATTTGGTGTTTGAAAGGATCCAATGACCTAGGAATACCCTCAAGCCAGAGCAGAGGTCCCACATATGACCTTTGACGGATCGTTATTTGGCCCCTAAGACCTACGTTGCTCTTGAGGATAAGCCACAGTACTGCAGCGAACCTCAGTACCTCCTCATCCTACCTAGTATGGGAAGTCGTTCCAACATGTCCCCCCAACCAAGATCAAAGACCATAGGACAAGGGTTTTTTCGTATCTGATGCTCAGATAATACCTCAGACTAAAATTAAATGATGGCCCAAGGTCTCTCATCCCATAGCACTCAGGTAAATCATTATGCAATATCTCGAGAACTGCTTGTGGTAATTTCACAACAGTTCTATACCCTTTAGACCGTTGGTAAATCTTCTGCAACTAGTTTGGCGAGTAGGTGGAAAGCAAAACATGTTTCACCTACATCCACTAGTTACACCTAATTGCATTGAAAGCTCTCAACCCCATTAAATGCGCCCAACAACTCCTTTACACTACTTACAAATTGTTTGGCCAACACTCCACCACCTTGATGACACCGTCAGACCTCATAGGCGCAAGAGCCATGCTCTAATAGTCCACTCATTCTCTCTCCTAGGGTTTTCATTAAAATAGGGGACTGGTTGAAGGATGAAGACATGATCAAGCAATCAGACTTATAGAGAATCAGGCTATTTAAGCATTCACAAGTGTTTTAGTCCTTGTTCCATACTCGCATCCCACTGTTGTAACTTTTTATTGAAAATTTGGATCATTTACATTTATCTAATACTTTATATATCTTGTTGAGATCTAAATCAGTACTTTAGAATCTTTAGAGAAGTTTATGAATTACTTTCTAAGGTCCTCGCGATTGTTGACAAAAGTTGTAAGACTTTAAACTCTTTTAACTAAAGCTTAAGAGGTCTCTTAGACTGTAATACCTCTTTTTATGATCTAATAAACAACAAAACACCTTGGACAATGGACAGAGGATCCTCACCTGAGGTCCGAACCACTTTAAATCATTGTCTCACACTTTGACACTCCTTTCCTCGTACCTGTTTGAGGTCTAGAGGGGAGAACCTATGGGTCTGTGGTCACTTACGATTTCAACACCCATTAATTTTAAACATGGGGTTATCCTTTATTCATACATTTATATTTGTAATTAAACTTTAATTATTAAACATCATGCTTTGAATTACATTAATTAGGCCTTTCTTATCTAAAGGTACCAACCATCAAGCTAAATGTACAAATATATATAGACCATGCATTCTAAAAAATAATTAATCTTAATTACCCATGATTAAGTCTAAATCAACTTATGTCCATTATTCAATATCAAAACCAAATATGCAAGTCTACTAAACTATGGTTCAATTTCAGAATTCATAATTACTCAAGGCCAAATTCTAATTTAGTCCATATGAGGTTATACAACTTCACCAAAATAAGGAAAAACATACGGGATATTAAAACCCTAAGGGTTACTAACCAATTTTAACCCTATAATTAATGTTTAGGAGAAATTAACCATTATATGTATAAGGGGAGAGAAGTAGTTTTGTAACTTGTCTCTAAAATGCATAAATATATGACTTGAATGTGAAAGATGAAGCCATTGAGAAATCATCCTTGAAATCCTTTTGAAACCTCTTAGAAATCTGATTAAATTGCTTTGAATATCCTCTTTAAGTGTTCATGAAAAAACATTTTATTTGGTTTATGAAAAGGGTTGCTTGGGGAAGGGTTGTGTTTTAATGAAATAGAAAATTTATATATTCTTGAAAAAACCTAAAAGGGTTCTACCAGATCTTCGATTTACCTACGGCCCTTTGCATCTTTGCACCTTGTGATAGTGGTGGTCAAGTCGGTGGTCGCGGGCTTAGATGAAAGCTAGAGATTTTATGGAGGTCGCAATCCGTTTAGATCGTCACCTTAATTTTTAAACCTAGAAACCCTACTTATTCCCCCAAGTAATGAATAAGGACCAACTTACCCTTCGACTTTTCTCAAAATTGCTCATACATCCAATTAAATTATAATTTGCTAAAATTATGGTTGAAAACCCAACTTTATAATTATTAAACTAAGGCATACACAACTTTAACACCTTTCCCATTAAAATCTAGAATTCTATTTTATTTCATTTTAACTTTAAAATAACATAAATTAACTTTAAATTCATAATTTTTTTTATAATAAGTCATAATTTCCAGTCATAGAGGGATCAGTAGTACTAGAGCATATAGGTACTAGGGAGAGACATGGGCTCAAGTTAGAAGGAGAAAATGATCTGGAGGTGTGACCACGCCCCCAATAATCAGTGTCCTTGTTAAGGACATGTTATCACTCCCCGAAGATCAATACCAAAGAGGCTACAGGGTGGATAGGCCCTAGGATGGTGAGATAAAGAATATAAAAGATCAGTTGGGGAATGTTCTCAACTAATACAAGACTCAAACGCCCGACACCATTGTATTGTCCCTCCAAAAGACACTGTCTCTATTCTCTAATGATGTTCATCTTTATGCTCTTACCCAAAAGTGGAAGATGCCTAATATTGAACTGTTTGATGGGTTTAAGGACCCCATCGATCATTTAAAAACCTACAGGTCGCTTATGTTCCTTCAAGAGACCCCATATGAGGTCCTGTATAAAGTTGTTACTGCCACTTTGAGAGGATCAACTTGGCATTGGTTTACCTAGCTCCAACTAGGGACCATTGGAAACTTCACTAAGATGTCAAGATCCTTTATTATCCACTTTAATGGAGCTCAAAGGATGAGGAGACCTTTCACTTCCCTCCATCTCATGCAAAAGGTCAATAAGGCCCTCAGAGGATAGGCTAAGAGGTTCAACTAAGAATCTCTCCAAGTTGATAATTTGAATGATACAATTTGTGTGGCCGCCTTCATCTCTGGCCTAACTTTAGAGGACTTGCCGAGGTCCTTTAGTAAGAAGACTCCAAAATCTATGACCGAGTTTCTAAAAAAACCTCAAAAATATATTAATGCTGAGGATGCTATCTCAGTAAGGCATGACATAGACTCCCCTCCACAAGAAAAGAGAAATGATGTATTCTCCCATCTTGGGCACACCTTTGAAGCAACTAAGGCTAAAAATAAGAAAAACAACGTGAAAAAGAAAGGGCTTACAAGGGCTAAACACTTCACTCCACTCACAACCACCCTTAAAGAGGTATTTATAACATGTGATGCTTATGATCTCTTACCTCCTACTAATTCCATGAGAACCACTGATGATAAAAGGTACAAGTCCAAATACTGCAGGTTTCACCGAGACCATGGCCATAACATAAATGACTCCTTTAGACTAAAAAAAGCCATTGAAGGGGATATAAATAGAGGATACCTAAAAGAATATGTGGCTAAAGATACAAGTCAAAGGTCAACATGGACACAAAACACAAAAAAGATGATGTCCCTCTGATAGATGTCAACTCTATCTCTAGAGGCTTTGTCTAGGGTGAACTATTTACCACAACGAAAAAATCTCACCTCACGAGTATTTAATAAGGATTGCAGATTAACCATGTCTCTTTCCTTCATCTGGCTCCGAAAGAATCGCCTATGATAGTCTTTCCATAGGTATACCTCAGACGGTCCATTTGCCTCATGACGATCCCTTCATTATCACAGGGACCACGAGGAATATTAATATAAAATAGGTTTTAATTGACACAAGAAGATTTGCAGACGTCCTATTCTTAAACACCTTTGAGGCTATGGGCCATGTCACGAAGCGCATGCAATTAGTTACCGCTTATCTCATAGGATTCAATGGGGAGCCAACTTATTACTTGGGGTATGTCACTCTCCCCCTCACCCTTGGTTCCAAAGATTGCTGTAAAACTATTTGTAATAAGTTCATAATAGTGGACCTACCCTCTGCCTATAATGTGATAATAGGTAGACCATCACTCAACGACTTAGACATTTTTATCTCAAAGCTAAGGCTATTTATCAGGTTCCCAACCCCTAGAGGGGCAGGGGAGGTCTTTGAGGACTAGAAGAAATCTTAGGAGTGCTACATCACCTCTATGAAGGATAAGAAGAGGTCATTTAATGGACCCTAGGTCCGGATAGAGGTCCTAATAATGCCTCAAAAGATCCCTAAAGTCTTAACAGATGTCTTATGTCCACATTCACTAATGTCTGAGCTCCCTCAAGAAGGTCTGGGCATAGAATTGATGAGTTTAAATACCTCAGTTTCGCAAGACGAGGATAGTCTCCATAGCAACTAGAGTCCCAGATTGAGAAAGAAAATCAAGGCAAAAAAAACATTAGGCGGCAAAGGGCATCTTAATATTTTTTTTTATAAATGATGTATTCTGTTACTTGAAAGAATTGAATTTTTTTTTATTACCCACGATGTATTCAAAACTGATATTCTTTAAAGATTTACAAGGTTTTTAGCCTTGGATATAAAATCCAAGGTCAAAGGACCCACAAACCGAGTTGCAATGACTTCAACCTTGGATCAAAACTAAAACCAAAGTCCAAAGATACAAAATAAAGAGTTACAAGTACTCCAACCTTGGCTCTAGGTTTAAGCTAAGGTCTTTGTTAGAGAAGTAGACTAAAACCATGATTTATTTAATAGTTTTTGTGACAACCCTGCTTTTTATATCTAATTCGGTTAGCTACGCCCAATTAAATTAAAGCAAAACGTCAATATGTTGGCATTAGAAATTGAATTTAAATAAATGCAGTAAAGTAAACATGTACACTCTCATACGTGTAACCAAATCATATATTAACAACTATAACAAGTGAAACCAACTCATAACTATTAACTGCGATAATCCATCACTAATCTCAAACTGAAAATATAAAATGCCAATACATGCGGCCCAACACAAAACGGGATAGAGTAATACAATAATTCTCTCAAATCCCAAGTATAAACAAAGTTACTAATCTTTGATACCACCCTCAAGAAAAGGGAAACAAGTGACATAAATCAAAATAGAATAACTCCACGGCTACAAGAATCTTAAGATTGATACGATCTCATCAATCTCTATAGTCTATTGTCCATCGGGACGAGGACCTGTCATATATTATATATATAGGAGAGGAACAAGAAGCAAGATAGACGAACGTCAAAGCAAGAAAACAAACTATAAGATTATAAGATGTACTTATAATGAAAGCACACTAGTCATTAGTCGTCTCTAGTAATTAAGTTCAATTACCCAACCAATGCTCCTATGTCGTGACTATCCAACCCAAACTCGAGTAACATGTAGTCTCATATCGTATCATGATTAATCATTATTAATCTCATTTCAGTATTTAACATAACAAAATATTCCTTCAATTATAATATCAAATGCATGGATTTGGGATAATACTTTAAGACATAAGCATAATATCTCACACAACAAGTCATATCCGGTCACTATCGTTACCCAGGGGAACAAGTCATAACACTAGGCCTACACACAAATATTCTCCAATATTACATGGAAAGATCAATCTTACTAAGTCCTAAATCACATGGAGTTCCAAGGTCTTTCTATTCGACCCGTATTACAACCATGTGTCCGGTTCCGATAGTTTATCTCCGACACGACACTCGAGCGGAATCTAACCGGATCTATCACAAAAAATTGCATTCAACATGTGCCTACGTCGATCGGAGGACTAGTCTAGCATTTACTTGATAATATACATGTAAAACAATTTCACGCTCATGTGTATATACAATCATATCAAGTTACAGAATAGTCATTGTTTCCAATATAGCATAAATTACACCATTAATTTACTAATTCAACATCAAATCATTTCAAGGTCATATATCCCTAATAACCATAAGTATGTGATCAAGTTAGGATATTAGGCACAACACTACAATTATCTTACTAACAACATGAAAAACATTAGCACTCTTATTTCAACAACTTTCTGCCCAGAATTGTAAAACGCCAATTTGAGGCTTTTCCGATCCGTTTTTGAAGAAACTTAAAACTACAAAGTTGTTCAAAATATGATTTTCTATAGGAACTAACGTGTAAACTTCCATTTACATCGTAAAACAGACCCAAAATCAACTTATAATATTCGCCCCTGTTTTCGACAACTTTCTGCGTAGAACTGTAAAACACATATTTGAGGATTTTTTGATCCATTTTTGAAGAAACTTAAAACTACAAAGTTGTTCAGAACATGATTTTATACAAGGCAACACAAATGAAACATCCTTTTTCGGAACCAAAACAGCTCAAAATAGTTTTTAATATGATGATTTACTCAATTTCATAAATTTCTCAAATTCAAGAGGTTGCTCTACAACTCAATCCCTGTAATGATGTTATTGCATTTGAATCTTCATGGAGGGTGATCGTAATACATTGCATATCATTTTTGACATCAATTTCATATTAATTTAGGGATCCAAATACATGTTCATGTGAAATTTCATTAAAGATACATATTATACACATATAGGTTATTAACTTGCACTGGATTGTATGAAGAAGTTGAATCCTATTGAAATCCTCTTAGCTTTCTTATCTTCTTACTCTCTCTCTACCAAACCCTAGCCCCCTTTTGTGAAAAGAGAAAATGAAGACTTCTTTTCTTCTTTTCTATTTATACCTAGGGTTGGTTTATTTACAAAAATGCCATTGCCCCAAATTTAACCCTCTCGATCCTTTTACGGGTTAATGACTTCTAATATTTAAGTCGAACATTCGTATCTCAATGAATTCATTTTAGATTTTCATTTCCAAACAATTTGAATATATATACTGGCATAGTTTCATTTCTAAACATTTTGAACATTTATACTGCGTAGTTTTTTTGTTCAATTTCAATTCAATAAAAAATGCAGGGTATTACATTTCCCCCTCTACGAATGGGATTTCGTCCTCGAAATCCAAAATAAAACAAATCAATTCAAGTTAAGTAAGGTATTTTCGCAAGTGCCTTCCATGAAGAGATATGGGTGACTAATTCGCAAGTCATCCTCTCTCTCTCTCCCAAGTGGCCTCAGACTCATCATGATGACTCCATAGAACACGAACAAGAGGAGTGACTTTTGACCTCAACTGCTGCTCACGACGATCTAGGATTCTAATCGACCTCTCCTCGTAGCTCCCATCAAGGTGAAACTGAATCCCGTCTAAATATATGTGCATGTGTGAGTCCTCGGGACCTAAGAACTTCCTCAATATGGATACATGAAAAACATCGTGTACCCGCTGGAGATGGTCAGGTAGGGCTAAACGGTAGGCAAATGACCCCACCATGTACAAAACTATAAATAGACCCACATATCGCGGTGAAATCTTCCCTTTGGCACCAAAGCGAACAACGCCTCTCATGGATGAGACCCTCAACAGCACTTGGTCCCCAACGACGAACTCTAACTTCCTCCGCCTTATGTCTGCATAAGTCTTCTGACGATCTTATGCGATCTTCATTCGTGCACGAATCAAGTCAACCTTCTCTGAGGTATCCTTAATAATATCCGAACCCAACATCCTGTTCTCTTCGAACTCCAACCAACATGTAGGGGATTGACAAGGTCTGCCATAAAAATCCTCGTATGGTGCCATGCAATTAGTCTGCAGATAAATATTATTGTATGCGAACTCCACCAGTGGAAAATGTGTATCCCAACCACCTTTGAAGTCCAACACACAAACTCGTAACATGTCCTCCAAAATTTGGTATACCCACTCCGTCTGACCATCAAACTGAGGCTGGAACGTAGTACTCAAACTCAACTGATCTCCCATCACCTCCTGAAGATCGCCTCAAATGTGCGAGATGAAGACACTTCCATGATCGGACATGATATCACGCGGTACCCCATACAACTTCATAATCTCATTAATAACCACCGTGGCATACTACTGTGCTACCGTATAATTCATCCTCACTGGAAAGAAATGAGCCACCTTTGTCAGTCTGTCGACGATGACCCAAATCAAATCATGATCGCGCTGCGATCTTGTTAACCCAACAATGAAATTCAAGGAGATAATTTCCCATTTCTATCTGTACAACCGAACTCTCACCATGAAGCCTAACATAACTGAACTACTAAGCTGATCCAGAAATCAATACCACCAAGTCCCGACTCGCTAAGTTTCGTGCATGCAGTGTCTCGCAATAAAAATCCAAACAAGGAACCCCTCCAATACACTACTGTCAGCTTGTTGAGATAAGGAATTTGTCAACTCAAGACCCCTAGTGATATGAGAATCATCTAACTCTAAAAACCACTTATCTCTCGACTCAACGGTTCATCACACATAAAAAAAAATCCAACTTCGCCTATTCAATACAGATGTCACTATTCATCAATCATGCCTCGATACTCAACTCAGAATCAGCTAACAATGTTTCCCCAGCTACACTGTGAGTCGTGATCCCAGATCTCAGATACCACATCAAACAGATGGTACTAAAATCTCAAAATCCTACTTTACTTCGAGTTATCAATAACACTTTCCTTGCACTTAAATTGATTGTGAGCCAAACGATATGGAAACCCTTATGATCCACTAATGTTGCACATGTGCATAAGCACACAACTTCTATGAACTTATGAATATTATTCCATCTTTCCAAGTCTGGAGTTAGGTAAATAATATCAACAAGGTTCATACTCTCTCGAATAAGACAACACCGATAAAGTTGCATTCTAGGCGATCAATGATCCCTCCCCAAAGGTTTCGAACTAACCCAAGATCTTGTACACCCCTACTTCTCACAGTTTGGCCGCTCTAACCCAAGGCGACAGACCCTCGCTAGATTTGACTTACCACTCTTTTGTTAAAAACACATATAGGAATTCAACCTATCCGACATGATTTTCCTTAGACTGTGAGTATATTAGAATTTTCTCACCGAACATGAAATGAACTTGGTTCTTAAAACCACGAAAAAGGCTTGTACATTTTCCAAGCAACGAGGTAAGACCCAAAATTCCCACTTATCATACCAAATCAGAATATCGGATTTGGCACACTCACCATCCGAATACTCATCTTCCAGCACGCCAATGCTACCTGATCTTTATGAAGAACGGTGTGCTATCCAACAGGTCAAAGGTCGTAAATAAAAGGTTACGGGTACCTTCACATACCGTGACCTAAATTAACACTTAGATACCAAATTCACAAGTGCGGATCGAAATATTATTGAACTGATAATATTATTGAACTGATGTGAGTAAAGGATATTACAAGAGAGGAGAAGAGAAATATTACAACTTATGACTGATGATACCAACTGAGAGGAAGCTCTCCTATTTATCACCTACGGACTTCATCCGTTATGTATTCTAATTCAGAAAGAAAAGAGAAACAAACAAAAGAGATAATACAATCTGACAGCATCTTTTATTTTTTCAAAAAGTGCACAGTAATATTAAAGTAAATAGTAGTTGCACAGTAAATGTGCATAGTAATGTGATTTGGACATTTTTGTTTTAAATGCCAAACGTCATTGCATGCGTCAGTTGGTTACTGTCCTTATGCAATCCTTATGCAATCCCCACTTCGTGTGCTAGATGATTTGCAGTCGTTCATGTGGGTTCATCTTCTTCATACATTTATCATGCATCAAATGCATTGGCAATGTTGGCCTCAGCAACAGAGTCGAAGGACATGCTGTCGTTAGGGCTGTGGTTTGGAGGTCCATGTAATTGGGCTTGTTCATATTCCTCCGCATGGCTTAATTGTTCAAAGGGAACATCCAAATTATTTTTGTTTTTCAAATTATTTAGAAACTCCCTTACCGCCGCTCGTTGTTCAAGCGAGGTGGTGTAATTTATCGGTAAATCGGTAACAAATAATCGTCTGCCATCAGTTACCATGAATTTTAATGTTGATTCCCGACAAAAATATTCTGCATAGTTTGAAGTATTGATCAGGTTTTGTGACCAATATCTCGTTGTGTCCAACTGGTCCAACGGTACATTAAGTGAAAATTCCCAATTTTGTTCAATCTCGTCCCATTCATAGTCCTCAGTACCTCTGAGATACCAGATCTGGTAGGGTTGATAGAAAATTTCTCTTGATCGCCAACCAATTGTGCTTGTGATATGAAATGACAGATAGCGAGTATATTTGTACTTGCTTTTTGTCAATACATGATAGATCATGGTTTTGATCATCATAGGTAAAAATTCAAAATGATTGAAACAAGCTACACTGGAGAAGATTAGTTTGTTTACTAACCCCCATTCAATTGTTTCAATATCCCAAGGTGGATATCCCTCTTCAGTAATGAAATGCAGTTTTGGCATGTCATCACTATAATTTAAACTGGAGTAAAAATGTTGGAGTAAAAGACTTTTTATCTTTTGCTCATGGTCCTCAATTTTTGGTAAAATTTTGATTTGGAATAGAGGACGTGGGAGAATTATCTTTGCTTTTTCAAATAGACAAATTCTCCTGATGGTATTGAAGATCTTGTCAGAAAAATCATTTTCTAGTAATTCAGAAAATTCCAGAAAAGTATCAATTTTTTCTAAAGGAAAATCTTCATTTTCATAGTTTAAGCTTTTTATGAGTTTGAGGCTCAGACTTTTGAATTTATCCAAAGTTGCTGTTTGTTCAGCAATTTTGTTAGCAAGGATACTCATATTTTTTCTAAAATCTTTTCTTTTATCTCGGAGATGAGATTTCCATGCTTCATTTAATGGTGTATACAACTCGCAGGGAATTCCTGGGTTGTGAAAGTCATGGGTTTCAGTATCAAGGAGGCTTTCCTTGGTCTGTAGTTTGGAGAACTGGTAAATCATATTAGGAGGTCCTAACTGTTTCATCCAATTTTCCCATGCTGTGATGGCTTCTGGCATAGTATTAAATTTTTGGTGACACGCACCAGGGTATTTGTTTACTTGCATAAAACATTGATTCCAGTTGTCATAGAAGCCTGGATTTCTTCCACTGAATACAACATAAACATGATTTTGTTGAGGTTGTGTAGATGATGATGCTTGGGTTTTTGCCTTTTTAGCAATAGTTACCCAATCTCCTTGTGCTTCCCCGGGGTGCTTATCTCCCATCCTGAAAATAGTAATTCCACTTGTTTAGTGGTTTTGATAAAATATATTTCAAAATATTCCACTTGTTTAATGGGTTTCTAAAAACTCTACTTGGTTAGTAGGTTTTTCTTCATAGTTCCTGCTAAGATAATCTGCAAGAAAATTATTAGTACCATTTAAATGTTCAACTTCAAATGTATAGACAGCGATTTGGTTGAACCATTTAAGTCTTCTTCCTTCTAAAATATTTCTTTTATTTATAAGGAAGTCTTTGACAGCTTTATTATCTGTTCTGACAATAAAGTCTTCAGGTGCTAAGAAAATATGGAATTTTTTAATAGCAAGCTTAATTGCTAATAATTCCTTTTCAAAAATAATATAATTCAGTTCATTTGGTTTAAATTTTCCTGAATTATATCCACATATCAATTCATGTTTTTGAATTGTTTTTGGGATAGTGGTTTTCTTACCACGAATACCAAAAGTATTGGAAGGATTGTTTTCATTCCAATATTCTCCAAGAATTGCTTTGAGAACACATCCCCAGCAATTGTCCGAAGCATCAGTTTCCAATATTAATTTATCTCCTATTTTAGGAAAATAGACTTTTGGGCAATTATTAATAATTTCTTGTTTAATTGTTTTAACAACAAGGGTATCATTATCACTCCATGTAAAAACTTCATTCTTTTTGAGTTTTTCAAGAAGTGGTAATTCTTTTTGAGATAATCCTTTTATGAAATTTCTTCCATAATTAAGGATCCCTAGGAAACTTTGTAATTGTTTTTTATCCAAAATTTCCTCATTAAAATCTCTTATTTTAGAGATGATATGATCTTGTAATTGTAGGCCATCCTGGTTTAGGATTATGCTAAGAAAATTAATTTCTGTTTTTTCAACATCAATTTTCTTAGGTGATAAAATGATTCCATGTCTTTGGAATTTTTCACAGATAATTTTCAGATGATATCTATGTTCTTCTATGGTTTTGGAAAAAAACAAGGATGTCATCTATATAGACAACACAAAAATCCTTAAGGTCTTTAAAGATTTTGTCCATCCATCTTTGATATACTTGAGGAGCTGTGTTTAGTCCAAAAGGCATAACATTCCATTGATAATGTCCTCTAGGGGTACTAAAGGCTGTCAATGGCTTGGATTCTTCAGTTAGTTTTAACTGCCAAAATCCAGATTTACAATCGAATTTGCTAAAGAACTTTTTTCCTTTAGTTTGGTTGATTAATACATCTTTTCTTGGAATAAAATAACCATCAAATTCTAATTGTTCATTTAGTCTTTTATAATTTATAACCATTCTAGCTTTTCCTCTTATGACTTCATTGTGTTTTCTTACCATGAAGGCAGGGCTAGAGTGTGGACTTATTGTTTCTTCAATAAGGTTTATATCCAATAATTCTTTGATTTGTTTATCAAATTCATCTATATCATTTCTGGTATAGATCATTGGTTTTACTCTTATAATGACATTGGGATCTCTTAGTCTGAGATTACAATACCTTGGACTTTTATTCCATAATTTTAGTGGGTTTTCACTAAAATTATCATTTAATATAGTATAAAGCCAATGAGTTTCTTCAAGGGCTTTGATAAAAGGAGTTATATCCCCTTTCTTAGTAGGACGAAAATCTCTCTCGCACTTATATTTATGTTGTTGTAGTAAAGGGATTTTTACTACATCTTTGTTGAGGGTTAGATTTATAGTTCCCTCATCAATACTTATAGGCAAATATTCTGAGATAAAATTGTTGCCTAATATAAAATCTCCATGCATTTCTGGAAAGCATAAGATTTTTGGAATAATGAATTTCTTTTCGTTAAACCATATAGCCACTTTTTTGGCTTTTAAATCAATGAAATTCTGTGTCCCATTGATGCCTGTTACAGCAATAGGGTTTTTCATTTTTATCCATTTTTCAGGAGGTAAAGCATTAGGTCTACAGGAACATATAGTTGCTCCTGTATCAATTAATGTGCAAAGACTATATGGTTTATAGCCTGCAAAATTGAAGTAACCTAATACATAAGTATATCTTCTCTTTCCGTGGCTTGGTGAGAATATTATTTCTTCTTTTCCTAATTGGAAATGATAAATTTGACTGGATTTTATATTATCTTCTTTTAGATAATTTGTTCCAGGTAATATTGGTACTTGTATATTTTTCATAGCAATAGGAGGTTTACTATTACTACTTTTGCCTTTTAAAAGGTTTTTTCCCTTTAATTTTTCCCAATCATTGTCAGGAAAATTCTTTTGCCAATTTTCTGAATGTTTATACATCCGAAATATGTCAATTTTCTGTATGGCAAAATTGGCAAAAGAATTTTCCTGAAACAAATTGTAATAGTAATAGTAAACCTCCTATTGCTAGAATAAATATACAAGTACCAATATTACCTGGAACAAATTATCTAAAAGAAGATAATATAAAATCCAGTCAAATTTATCATTTCCAATTAGGAAAAGAAGAAATAATATTCTCACCAAGCCACGGAAAGAGAAGATATACTTATGTATTAGGTTACTTCAATTTTGCAGGCTATAAACCATATAGTCTTTGCACATTAATTGATACAGGAGCAACTATATGTTCCTGTAGACCTAATGCTTTACCTCCTGAAAAATGGATAAAAATGAAAAACCCTATTGCTGTAAGAAAACACAATGAAGTCATAAGAGGAAAAGCTAGAATGGTTATAAATTATAAAAGACTAAATGAACAATTAGAATTTGATGGTTATTTTATTCCAAGAAAAGATGTATTAATCAACCAAACTAAAGGAAAAAAGTTCTTTATCAAATTCGATTGTAAATCTGGATTTTGGCAGTTAAAACTAACTGAAGAATCCAAGCCATTGACAGCCTTTAGTACCCCTAGAGGACATTATCAATGGAATGTTATGTCTTTTGGACTAAACACAGCTCCTCAGGTATATCAAAGATGGATGGACAAAATCTTTAAAGACCTTAAGGATTTTTGTGTTGTCTATATAGATGACATCCTTGTTTTTTCCAAAACCATAGAAGAACATAGATATCATCTGAAAATTATCTGTGAAAAATTCCAAAGACATGGAATCATTTTATCACCTAAGAAAATTGATGTTGAAAAAACAGAAATTAATTTTCTTGGCATAATCCTAAACCAGGATGGCCTACAATTACAAGATCATATCATCTCTAAAATAAGAGATTTTAATGAGGAAATTTTGGATAAAAAACAATTACAAAGTTTCCTAGGGATCCTTAATTATGGAAGAAATTTCATAAAAGGATTATCTCAAAAAGAATTACCACTTCTTGAAAAACTCAAAAAGAATGAAGTTTTTACATGGAGTGATAATGATACCCTTGTTGTTAAAACAATTAAACAAGAAATTATTAATAATTGCCCAAAAGTCTATTTTCCTAAAATAGGAGATAAATTAATATTGGAAACTGATGCTTCGGACAATTGCTGGGGATGTGTTCTCAAAGCAATTCCTGGAGAATATTGGAATGAAAACAATCCTTCCAATACTTTTGGTATTCGTGGTAAGAAAACCACTATCCCAAAAACAATTCAAAAACATGAATTGATATGTGGATATAATTCAGGAAAATTTAAACCAAATGAACTGAATTATATTATTTTTGAAAAGGAATTATTAGCAATTAAGCTTGCTATTAAAAAATTCCATATTTTCTTAGCACCTGAAGACTTTATTGTCAGAACAGATAATAAAGCTGTCAAAGACTTCCTTATAAATAAAAGAAATATTTTAGAAGGAAGAAGACTTAAATGGTTCAACCAAATCGCTGTCTATACATTTGAAGTTGAACATTTAAATGGTACTAATAATTTTCTTGCAGATTATCTTAGCAGGAACTATGAAGAAAAACCTACTAACCAAGTAGAGTTTTTAGAAACCCATTAAACAAGTGGAATATTTTGAAATATATTTTATCAAAACCACTAAACAAGTGGAATTACTATTTTCAGGATGGGAGATAAGCACCCCGGGGAAGCACAAGGAGATTGGGTAACTATTGCTAAAAAGGCAAAAACCCAAGCATCATCATCTACACAACCTCAACAAAATCATGTTTATGTTGTATTCAGTGGAAGAAATCCAGGCTTCTATGACAACTGGAATCAATGTTTTATGCAAGTAAACAAATACCCTGGTGCGTGTCACCAAAAATTTAATACTATGCCAGAAGCCATCACAGCATGGGAAAATTGGATGAAACAGTTAGGACCTCCTAATATGATTTACCAGTTCTCCAAACTACAGACCAAGGAAAGCCTCCTTGATACTGAAACCCATGACTTTCACAACCCAGGAATTCCCTGCGAGTTGTATACACCATTAAATGAAGCATGGAAATCTCATCTCCGAGATAAAAGAAAAGATTTTAGAAAAAATATGAGTATCCTTGCTAACAAAATTGCTGAACAAACAGCAACTTTGGATAAATTCAAAAGTCTGAGCCTCAAACTCATAAAAAGCTTAAACTATGAAAATGAAGATTTTCCTTTAGAAAAAATTGATACTTTTCTGGAATTTTCTGAATTACTGGAAAATGATTTTTCTGACAAGATCTTCAATACCATCAGGAGAATTTGTCTATTTGAAAAAGCAAAGATAATTCTCCCACGTCCTCTATTCCAAATCAAAATTTTACCAAAAATTGAGGACCATGAGCAAAAGATAAAAAGTCTTTTACTCCAACATTTTTACTCCAGTTTAAATTATAGTGATGACATGCCAAAACTGCATTTCATTACTGAAGAGGGATATCCACCTTGGGATATTGAAACAATTGAATGGGGGTTAGTAAACAAACTAATCTTCTTCAGTGTAGCTTGTTTCAATCATTTTGAATTTTTACCTATGATGATCAAAACCATGATCTATCATGTATTGACAAAAAGCAAGTACAAATATACTCGCTATCTGTCATTTCATATCACAAGCACAATTGGTTGGCGATCAAGAGAAATTTTCTATCAACCCTACCAGATCTGGTATCTCAGAGGTACTGAGGACTATGAATGGGACGAGATTGAACAAAATTGGGAATTTTCACTTAATGTACCGTTGGACCAGTTGGACACAACGAGATATTGGTCACAAAACCTGATCAATACTTCAAACTATGCAGAATATTTTTGTCGGGAATCAACATTAAAATTCATGGTAACTGATGGCAGACGATTATTTGTTACCGATTTACCGATAAATTACACCACCTCGCTTGAACAACGAGCGGCGGTAAGGGAGTTTCTAAATAATTTGAAAAACAAAAATAATTTGGATGTTCCCTTTGAACAATTAAGCCATGCGGAGGAATATGAACAAGCCCAATTACATGGACCTCCAAACCACAGCCCTAACGACAGCATGTCCTTCGACTCTGTTGCTGAGGCCAACATTGCCAATGCATTTGATGCATGACAAATGTATGAAGAAGATGAACCCACATGAACGACTGCAAATCATCTAGCACACGAAGTGGGGATTGCATAAGGATTGCATAAGGATAGTAACCAACTGACGCATGCAATGACATTTGGCATTTAAAACAAAAATGTCCAAATCACATTACTATGCACATTTACTGTGCAACCACTATTTACTTTAATATTACTGTGCACTTTTTGAAAAAATAAAAGATGCTGTCAGATTGTATTATCTCTTTTGTTTGTTTCTCTTTTCTTTCTGAATTAGAATACATAACGGATGAAGTCCGTAGGTGATAAATAGGAGAGCTTCCTCTCAGTTGGTATCATCAGTCATAAGTTGTAATATTTCTCTTCTCCTCTCTTGTAATATCCTTTACTCACATCAGTTCAATAATATTATCAGTTCAATAATATTTCGATCCACACTTGTGAAGTTGGAAACTCAACTATCTTATGAACCCATTCGCGAGTGTTTTCCCAAGAGTACACACCCTACTTATAATACTTCTCAACACCGGTCGAAACACTCTCCTATTGTCCCCTTACAGTGGAGGTTAGGACAACCATTTCAATGAATGGGTCCAACATTTGAAACCCCAAAATGTCTCAATCCTTGCCATTAACGACGACACTCACTTGGCAACACTATCATGAATCACGCAAAAACTGACTGAACTACACGCGACTCTACCATTATCAAAAGACCATCAAGGTATGACTATTCACTAGTCTAGACGTCACTATATTCGAACATCTTACACTTGGTTTTGAAACGCGTCTTTAATCACACATGGTCTAAGTAAACATCATGTCACTAACTACTCACTCGTGCTCTAATTCACATTAATACATAACTAGGGCCATAATATAGCCACATTCCCATATCTGATGGATTCAAAATCAAGCACCACCATTATCACGGTGAGACAAATTAGTACCCCCAATCACCGGGTGATAACATAAAACCGAATTCGTGGATATATCACCAACTCAAGCGATCACACTCGCATAAAATGAAACACCTATTGAACACTCCTTCGTGATGTTCTCACTCGACAACTCGTCCATGAGATTCGCTACTCACCGTAGGGTTTACAACTGGTAACTCTAGCTCAAGTCCATCCCTTAGCACACCCATATTCACGTCCCGCTCTCGACAGCTTTTAACAAATATACCGGTGCTACAAAGTAAGATAACCACATCTTATCGAAAACCCATTCTAATCTAGGGATTTACAAAGAACAATGAACTCCAATCATTACCAAATATGGAAAGAAAACTCCCTCTAAAATTCTGGACTTCTCCAATGTCAATCCTCGTATGACCTTGGGATACATACTTCCTCATCCCTAGTGTCCATGTCCAAGATATCACAACATTACTGATACATTCTCACGAACTTTTTCGGGATAACTCACCGCAACATTCCACTATGAAGAAGTGAGTACTCAACCCACTAATATATCTTGTACATGACTGAACACACACCTAATCGGCCTTAAGTTCATTCCATTATGGATTTTATCCGATCAGAATACTATGAAACCATTATGCCACCCCAATACGACATCAATTGTTTGTGTGGACAACGCGTAGGTTTACATGCCTACCAAACTTCCCTAATACCAACACAATATTTCAAGGATAATCACTTATCCAATACAGATTTAGACTCATGAAATTCCCATTAAAAATCTTCAAACAAATGAATCTAGTTTGTGATTTTCACAAGTATGATAACATTCTTGCTTACATAAAAATTGGACCCCTTAGGTCATCCTTTGACGGGGTGGGACATACATCAATTTGGAGTAGTCCTCTCTCAAATCACAACCCTTCCTTTACGTGTTCATGAGTAATAATATAATCTTATTACCACAAGACTTACTTTGTTAACCATTCATTGATTAATACGTCATCGAATGCCTCAGCAGTCTGTCCATCACGGGGGGAGCGCGATAATTCGTTCTCAGGAAAACAGCACAACAATAACTGGACCACATCATTTTGAGGTATGCCATATCTAAAGCTCTACCCTTCCACATTGAAAATAACTTCAGACAACTACACACGCAAGTGGTACCAACAACTCAGTGGTACTACAGGGTGGCCTATAACTTATACTAACATCTTTACAACCATAAGAGCGATGATATTCAAAGTTGGTAATGCACAACAAATATACGGGTGTTTCCTCCCCCTAAATCACCAAAAGTCAACTCAATCATTGAGTTCAACATCGATGCTCTCGCCTACTGGTGGGCGATGAAACTACGATTGTTGCTCATGAATCATGGTTTCCTAAAATGCTTGGATACTTTTCCTTCCCAGAGTCCACGTCTCATTAAATCACCATCTTAAAAGATAGTAAGTGAACACGTATCCTAAAAAAATTATTCAAGTGGAGCACTAGTCATAATTACAACAAGTACTCATACACGGAACTCACACGTACTATCCTGTGGTCAATCGGAGATTTGCCTCATGCGTGGGATGTCTCACGAATGAAATCCAAACATGTAACCCTCCCTATACACAAGGCTAAGTTCGAATCTACGGTCGAAATCGTAGCGCGAAGATCTTCCAAGTCATCGAATACAAGACCTAATAGTAAGGCTCTACGTATCAAGGAAACGATGCGCGAAAAACGAAATGGACGCCTTCAGATCCCTAAAGGCTCTAAAACCATGCTCTGATACCAACTGTGAACAACCCTACTTTTTATATCTAATTCGGTTAGCTATGCCCAATTAAATTAAAGTGGAGCGTCATTATGTTGGCATTAGAAATATAATTTAAATAAATGCAGTAAAGTAAACATGTACACTCTCATACGTGTAACCAAATCATATAATAACAACTATAACAAGTGAAACCAACTCATAACAATTAACTGAAATAATCCATTAGTAATCTCAAACTGAAAATATAAAATGCCAATACATGCGGCCCAACACAAAATGGAAAAGAGTAATACAACAATTCTCTCAAATCCCAAGTATAAACAAAGTCTGATACCACCCTCAAGAAAAGGGAAACAAGCGACATAAATTAAAATATAATAACTCCACGGCTACAGGAATCCTAAGATTGATATGATCTCATCAAGCTCTATAGTCTATTGTCCATCGGGACGAGGAGCTGTCTTGTATTATATATATAGGAGAGGAGTAAGAAGCAAGATAGATGAACACCAAAGCAAGAAAACAAGCTATAAGATTATAAGATGTACTTATAATGAAAGCACACTAGTCATTACTCATCTCCAGTAATTAAGTTGTTCAATTACCCAACTAATGCTCCTATGTCGTGACTATCCAACCCAAACTCGAGTAACGTGTAGTCTCATATCGTATCATGATTAATCATTATTAATCTCATTTCAGTATTTAACATAAAAAAATATTCCTTCAATTATAATATCAAATGCATGGATTCGGGATAATACTTTAAGACATAAGCATAATATCTCACACAACAAGTCATATTGGGTCACTATCGTTACCCGGGTGAACAAGTTATAACACTAGGCCTACACACGAGTATTATCCAATATTATGTGGCAAGGGAAATCATACTAAGTCCTAAATCACATGGCGTTCCAAGGTCTTTCTATCCGACCCGCATTACAACCATGTGTCCGGTTCCGGTGGTTTATCTCTGACACGACACTCGAGCGGAACCTAACCGGATCAATCACAAAAAATTGCATTCAACATGTGCCTACGTCGACCGGAGGACTAGTTTAGAGTTTACTCAATAATATACATGTAAAACAATTTCATGATCATGTATATATACAATCATATCAAGTCTCTTACTCAAGTTATACAATAGTCATTATTTACAATATAACATAATTTACACCATTAATTTACTAATTCAACATCAAATCATTTCAAGGTTATATATCCCTAATAACCATAAGTATGTGATCAAGTTAGGATATTAGGCACAACACCACAATTATCTTCTTGACAACATGAAAAACATTAGCACTCTTATTTCAACAACTTTCTGCCCAGAATTGTAAAAATTCAATTCGAGGCTTTTTCGATCGGTTTTTGAAGAAACTTAAAACTACAAAGTTGTTCAGAATATGATTTTCTATAAGATCTAGCGAGCACACTTCCATTTACGGCTTAAAATAGACCCAAAATCAACTTATAATATTCGCCCCTGTTTTCGACAACTTTATGCGCAGAACTGTAAAACGCATATTTGAGGATTTATCGATCCATTTTTGAAGAAACTTAAAACTACAAAGTTGTTCAGAACATGATTTTCTACAAGGCAGCGCAAACGAAACATCCATTTTCGGAACCAAAACAACTCAAAATAGTTTTTAATATGATGATTTACTCAATTTCATAGATTTCTTAAATTCAAGAGGTTGTTCTACAACTCAATCCCTGTAATGATGTTATTGCAGTTGAATCTACATAGAGGGTGATCCTAATACATTGAATATCATTTTTAACATCAATTTCATATTAATTTAGGGATCCAAATACATGTTCATGTGAAATTTCATTATAGATACATATTATACAGATATAGGTTATTAACTTGCCTTGGATTGTATGGAGAAGTTGAATCCTCTTGAAATCCTCTTAGCTTTCTTCTCTTCTTAATCTCTCTACCAAACCCTATCCCCCTTTTGTGAAAAGAGAAAATGAGGACTTCTTCTCTTCTTTTCTATTTATACATAGGGTTAGTTTATTTATAAAAATGCCATTGCCCCAAATTTGACCCTCTCGATCCTTTTACGCGTTAATTCACTTCTAATATTTAAGTCGCACATTCATATCTCAATGAATTAATTTTAGCTTTTCATTTCCAACATTTCGAATATATATACTGGCATAGTTTCATTTACAAACATTTCGAATATATATACTGGCCTTGTTTTTTTTTTCAATTTCAATTCAATCAAAAATACGGGGTATTCTAGTTTTAGTTGTGGATTAATTATTTTGATAATTTCAGTTTTTCCTGTTTTAATGTGAATCATATATGGGCATAATCTTTGAATTAGTTTATATATTGCTAGCGTCTTTTATTCTGCTTAGTAGGTGATCTAGTGTGTATAGAACGTATTACACACAAAGGATCAATTCACTGGTTCTTACGGAATATATGTTTTATCGTTCATAGTCTTAGATAAAATTGGACACATCATCAGTAGTGCTATAGCATAATATTTTAGTTGGTGTATTTTGATTATGATAAATAATATAGTTTCAACTTGTTGAGCTAGTATACTTTGTGTGTATTGAACGAGACCACCTTGAGATCATTATCTTTATACTGATTTTATAAGACAATGTACACCTCATTATTATTAGGTTTACTTATGGCTCTTAATCCCGATATGACTGATGGACATATAAAGTAGTTATTTATTGCTTTGACCTATTAGGTGAGATTCATTATTGGATTAATAATCTTGATAGATTAGGTAATGGTGATTAATATATGGTTAAAGTCTTTAGTATGGTTAAAGTTTTCTCATTGTAGAGATTGGTGATACCCCCTTGAGATGCTTATAACTTTTGTATGTGTCAAATCCTTGGGGTTAGTTATCTTAATTCGACACTATAAATATTTAAACTGGACTTCTCAAAGATTTAGATAAGTTAATTAAATAAATTATCAGTAATTTATTTTATCAACGAGTATCTATAATCTTAACGTGGAGAGAATTAAGTAATTAATAATAAGGAGCTCGAATAATTTTGAGTTAATGAGTGGATTTTGCATTTATAATTATATAGTGGTACTAATTATAATTAATGGACTGAGATTAGAATCCGGGTTGGATTGGATTTTCGTAGGATCATTAGGAGATATGTCCTTATCTCTCCTTAGGATCCCTATCGTAGCCTATATATATGCACCTAAGGATCGTTTTCCTTATGCAATCCATGTAACTTGAAACTATAAAAACCCTAATTCTGATTCAAGGAGAAATAGAGGCAACATAGAGAGAAAAAAGAGAGAAGGTGATCACGAAGGATGAGCCCACCCTCTATTTGTGATAGTTCATATCGAGAATATAGAGAATATCGTGAGGTGCATCAACAACATTCTCGATCAATCGTCATCAAATATTGTTCGTACTGAGATGGAATCAAATCAAATAGATTTTGAAGCTAAACCCTAATTCATTCTTTTAAGATTTTATGTATAAATTTTTTTATAGTTCGATTTATATGCATAATCAATGGACCCCGTGGCAACCGCTCCTACAATTGGAATCAGAGCCTTGTTGATACCATGCATAGGTCAAACTCAACAATTTTGTCCAAATAAAACGATATTATGTATGCATCGATGTTGGGTAGAACATAAATATGTACTAACCTCTATTTTTCATCGATTTAATCCCGCTATTATGGTCATGTATTTTGATTTATGTATTAAGTGATTGGATCCCATGATGGTTTATTCGTGGTTATTTTTTTTATTATGCTGGATGAATGTAATATTAATGTAGTATATGAAATCCTAACGGGATACATAAGGTCTTTGTTGTTTTATTATATTCAAGATGTAGTAATCAATTACAATGTGGTTGTCCCAACGTAATCGAAACATGAAGTGTTTAGGTTTAAGGAGGGTTGTAGGGTATTGGCATGGAGAGGAATCCTATCTACAATAGAGTTGTATCTTGACCATAATACCGAGAATCCTTATTTATCTTGATTTCCTTATTTTTGTTGACTTACGTCTTTATTATTCATGTTTTAATTTTGGGTTGTTAATACGTGTTAACGGTTCCTGTAAAATTATGGACAACATGGATATTTGATCGAACTTAGATCATGTGGATGTTAATGTGTGTAATTTATGATTATTTTGAATTGTGGACATTAATATGTGTAGTTATAAAAAAAATGTGTATCCATCTTTTTAAAATAATGATCAAGGGTATTTGAATATTTTTATTTATTACACATTTTCTTGATATATAAAAATAGGGGTATCCCAGTATTTTTGAAAATATATCAAATGTCTTACACTTTTAAATTAATTAAAAATTGGACACATATTTTTTTCATAACCCTCACAAATGTTTTTAAATTACTATATGGGAGAGGGAATTTGCCAATAGAAATTCCCATGGCCTACATCAACGATTTGTAGACTTTCAATAATAACTAAGCCCTCTAGAGAGAAATGCTAATTATTGTGATAGTCGATACAAGTTTCCTTATGGGTAATTTTTTATTCATTATTCACAAAGGCACTCCTCAAAGGAGGAGTCTATGTGATATGAGATAATATAAAATTAGTTGGTGGTATACACTTAGACAAAAAAAATGGTAGGTTCTCTAAAGAGGAATGCTATTATTTTATGGGACCAAAGTGTCAACTATTTATTTTTATTTGACATAGTATTTGTCTAGATAATAAAATTAAAAGGAATTACATTGCCTATTTTTTTTGGAAAGTAGTTTATCCAAAGAGTAATGCTATTCAAATGGTAATTGGGATGCTGACGAATTCTTTCTAAAATTGGTAAAGGGAACCTTAATTTTAATTTAGATTTCAAAATGTTTTATGTTCTATAATAATTTATTTTATTATTGATTCTTGAAGTTAAGATGGGAAGCACTTTTAATACACTTGTTGTTATTCTTAAGGAAAAAATGTAACGGACCTAATTACATTGACTTGATTTAGATATAGTGTTGACTGCTGAAGGGTATAAGTTTATGCTTTATGAGACTTGTCCTGAGTATCCTGGTGAGGGGGGAATCGAAAAGGAAAGAGCTTACGAAAATGGATCAAGGCTAATAAGATGGTAAGGTGTTACATTTTTTCATTTATGTCAAATGTTCTGCAACATTGACATCAGTTGATGATCAGTGCCTATGACATGATGTTGAAACTAAAAGATATCTTTGGGGATCAGAGTTGTACTGCAAGGCAGGTTGCCATGAAATAACTCATGAACACAAACATTGCTCAGGGGATCCTAGTAAAGGAACATATTTTTAAGGATGATGGATCTTCTCAATATGCTTGCAATCTTTGGAATTGATGGGGAAACCAGGGCCGATATTATTCCCCAGTACTTGCCTGAGTTCTTTTAGCCGTTCTACCTTAATTACGACATGAAAAACTTTTTTACTATTTGGCGAAACTAATTAAAGAACTATAAGAAGATGAGGGTCTCATCAAGAAGTTAATAAATTCTTTTGTTGTATGGGAACAAAAAAATAAAAGAAGGCTAAAAAATAGGCTATTCCCTCAAGAATCTCGTGGGCCTCTAGAAGGTGCAAAAAATCCCAAGGGCAAGTGTTTCCATTGTAAGTAGTGAGGACACTGGAACAAGAATTCTTCGATTTTCCTCAACAAATAGAATAATGCATGTATGTTCCATTCACTTATAGTTGAATCAAGTCTTGTAGTTCGTACTACCCGTGCCTCATGTGTAGATATTGGAGGCACTAATCCTTTTCTCGTTCAAACAAGATCAAATCTTGTTAGAAAGAAGTGTTGTTTTCATTATAACGGACTTCTAATGAACATCAATGGAAAGGGGATGTGTTTGAAAGAACCACTCTCATTTGAAGGTTAATCGAATGAAATTAGAATCTCGTTAAAACAAAACTTCACCTCGTTAAACCAATATTTTTGTTCGAATGAGATCTTATTTTCGTTCTAACGACTTCACCACATTGAAAAAATTATTTTCTTATAAAAAGGATTATTTTGGTCAGTTTTACATGATTATTTTGGCGAAAATCAATTGCAATTTGCACCTAAAGTTTTCCACTTTGTGTTACTCAAAAACACTTTTGTTTTCCAAATCCATATATTTCTTATATTATTTGTTGAGTTTTGTCATACCCAAGTTTCCAGACACTTCATCAAACCCTTGTAAAGTTTACTCTACTACTGATTTGTGGAGCTGAGACTCTACTACTGAAGAAGAAATGATTCGTAATCTTGAGGGTGATCGATGGATACTGAGGGAAGAGATGCTCCTATGGACAATGCAGGACTGTGCCGTATCTGTTGAATATTTGAAAAGCTGTGCATTATAATTAGTGGATGCCTATGTGGTCTGTAAGTCATCGAGTCTATAAAATTCTCAACAGTCCTGAAATCTAGGTTATTCTCGAAAGGAATTTTTTCCTCAGTTTCTTCTTTTGCTCCGTTTGGATTGGTTTAATTGTGTTAATTGGAGCACTCAATTTAGAATTCATATTGGATGCACACCTTAATTTAATCAAGATAATTTTTTTATTAAAAATTGGACCTTGTGTGTCAGTAACCTAATATACGAACTATTCATACAAACTCGCTTTCTCAAATTGGTATTTGAGCAAGTTACACTAAGTTTTAGTGTAATCTTTTAAAATTTTGTTTTTATGGATAATTTGTATAATAGGATACCCATTTTCGATGATTCTAATTATGCTTATTGGAAAGCTCGAATGAGGTTGGATTTGAAAGCGATTGACAAGCGTGTTTATCTAGTTTGTGAAGAGGGTGGACACCACCCACTATGATGAATAACGATGTCATAAATACTAAACCCATCACCACTTGGACGGAGGATGAACTAAAATAGGGTAATTTTAACTCACACGATTTTAGTGCTATTTTTGGAGTCATCACCCCTGATGAGTTCTGTCACATCATGACATGCACCATGTCTAAGGAGGCATGGGATATCCTCCAACTCATCACGAGGGTACCAACACTGTGAAAGATTCTAAGCTTCAAAATCTCACCACATAATTTGACACTATTACTATTCTAGAGACTGAGACTTTTGATGAATTTTATGCACGATTGTCTGATATCGTTAACTTTAGTTTTAATTTGGGTGAGATATTTCCTGAGATGTGCACTGTGAAAAAGATTTTGAGATCCCTTCCGTCCCGATTTATTCTTAAGGTCACTGTCCTTAAATCATTGGAAATTTTAGATATGCTTAAGTTAGAAGAACTCGTAGGAGACCTTCAAACTTATGAAATCGATAGCTTTTAAAATAATTGAACCTAAGGAAAATGGAAATTAATTAAAAGTTTAGTCAGAAAGAAATAGGAGGTTCCTTCTAACTTCGAGCATGATTTTGATCTCGATGAGCTTGCCATTTTTACAATGAATTTCGAAAAATTTCTCAACCTATCAAAAGAATACAAAAGTTTTGAGAAAGATAAAAAGATTAAACCAGGCAAGAAAAATTTCAAAAAAGAGAGAGGAGAGTACCTAAGAAAGACGAGGAGAGATTCTAGGAGTGTTAGGATAAGGGTAACAAAGTTCATGAGTGTACTATCATATTAAAGAGACAAGGCACAGTCAAAGATGCCTTCAATACCATGCTTATTGATAGTGATGTCAAGTCAGTAAATTTCAGAGATGACTCACCGCATGGACATAACTTTAACCTGTTCATGTCCAGTCATGTTAGTAGATCTCGTACACATCACACCGATGAGGAAGTTACTAAACATGATGACCTCAATAGTGTGTCTAGTCATTCTTGATAGAGTGAGGGTGATGACTTTTTGAGTGAGAGAGAGAGAAAGTGACCTTCAACGTTCTTACCCTGAGCTTTATGTCGGGTCTATTAAAATGAAAAATAAAAATAAAAGTTTAGCACTTAGGGTTTTATCTTTAGAAAAAGAGTTGAAAAAGTCGAGAGAGAGTGATTCCTCGGTGAGAATTTATTTACGGTAGAGTATTTTTGGGGGATGAGAAAAATGTTGACTTGACCAACAAAGTGGCTAGTCTTACGAGAGATTTAAAGAATCGTTAGAGACTCGTGAGAAAATTGAAGCTCTTGTATCCCAACTCGAGAAAGATCTTGAACATGCCTAGGAGTTCAAGACCACTATAGAGGATACATTGAAGTAGGTTGGAAAGATATTATTTGACCCATTTTAGGAATTAGGGAGAGGCAAGGAATAGGTTACGATGGTGCATCCACTTCTCACGCCGCACCGAAATCGGCTGCTAAATTTTTGGTATATCTTTATGGACCTCGACCTAATCCACAAAAGAAAGTTCAACCTAAATGAGAGAACCAACGTAGACCTAAACAAGTCCATGTTTACATCTAATGAA
The DNA here is from genome assembly GCA_949130495.1 of Sambucus nigra. Classification (NCBI taxonomy): domain Eukaryota; kingdom Viridiplantae; phylum Streptophyta; class Magnoliopsida; order Dipsacales; family Adoxaceae; genus Sambucus; species Sambucus nigra. The sequence goes on along the minus strand of OX422216.1, from coordinate 90,043,958 downwards.
AAACGAGAGTTAACCTTAGGGATTTTTTTTTGCAAGTTAGGAAGAACTAAATGTATACATACTCTTACGCATCGCTATAACGACTTTTCTAGCCTTAGAGAGCAAGTTTAGTTCCTAGTCGCGACTTCTCAAGGATTAATGGAAGAATTTCAAAGGGTGTATATGCCTTTTGAGAAAGCTTCCAATGCTACGACTAGAGCAAATAATGATAAGGGCAAAAAAAAGTTACCTCCACTTGGGTAGCTAAGTAAGACGACAAATCCCTTGTTATTCACGTTGCTATAAAGGTTCAAAAAACTTCCCAATGGTATTTTGATAGAGGGTGATCTAGGCATATTACTGGTGACAAGCCATATTTTATCAACCTTGTAGATTGCAAGGAAGGCAAAGTCACCTATATAGATGAAAATAGGCCTAGTATTTTAAGATAAGGTTGTGTTGAGATACTCAAATTTGCTAAACTAGACAATGTGTTGTACGCCGAAGGGTTGAAAGCGAACTTGATTAACATAAGCCAACTTTGTGAAGCAAAATTTATGGTAAAGTTGGACCGGTCTGAGTTTAACGTATACGATCAATTTAGTGAACTATTACTGGAAGGAGTGAGGTTCGACAATAATTGCTATGGGATCATTCCCATTTACTCCTTTATATACAATAATGCCACAGTCTCCTCTATAGACCTTTGGCATGAATAACTGGGTCATGTGAACTTTAGAGACATTGAGAGATTAGTGAAGAAAGACCTAGTGCATGGATTAACATCGCTTAGGAAATCAACTTCCAAGGTTTGTGGTCCTTTGCAACAAGAAAAAAAATCAAGAGTCCCCATCGAAAGTTGAATACCATTACCACTTCTCGTATATTGGCATTGATACATATGGATCTTATGCGTCCTACTCGTACGTAGAGAATTATTGGTGAGAGATATATTCTCATAAGGGTCAATGAATTTTTGAGATACTCTATCGTGGGGTTTTTTAAAGAAAAGTTCGATGCGGTTGAGTTCCTAACAACCAACTGCCGTGTCCTATAAAATTAAAATGGTGTCACTATTATTCGGATGCATAGTGATAATAACACCGAATTAAAGAAGCCAAAGTGGATAGATATTATGATGGAGTGGGCATCAAACACTAGTTTTTGGCTGTTCATACTCCTTACAAAATATGATAGTTGAGAGGAAGAACCAGACGATACAAGAAATGGCTAGTTCCATTTTTCTTAGGAGAAATAGGACTAAACGTTTTTGAGCAGAGGCGGTTAATACCGCATGCTATATAATGAATAGGTTATATCTTCATACACATACTTTACACATGCCTTATCAGTTATGGACAAGGAAGAAACCCAACTTATTGTATTTTCGTGTCTTTGCGAGTAATTGCTACATCTTGAAAGATAGAGAGCAGTTAGGATAGTTTGAATCTTGAAGTGATGAGGGTATATTTTTAGGTTATTCATCATCGAGTAGGGATTATAAGGTGTTTAACCTTGCAAGCTCTAAGGTTATGGAGTCAATACACGTCACGATTAGAGATGATGAGCTATCGACATCTATTAACCCCATCCCCGTATCTGAGGATGATGTACCCCCAGTGACGATCCTGTCATTCCTTGTACTACCCTGGTGGACCCCACTCTTGATTTAGAGGATACAACCTCTTGGGTTTGAAAGAGTCACGACTCTTTCGCTATACTTGGTGATCCCACACTAGGTGTCAAGAATCGCGCTCAACTTGAGAATGTAGTTAGCTACCTTGGCCACACCTCCTTAATCGAGCACAAGAATGTGGAAGAAGAACGCAAGGACGAGCATTGGATATTCGTTATGCAAGAAGATTTGCTTTAATTTCGAAAGAACGATGTATGGGAGTTAGTCCCTCAACCTAGCGAGACTAATGTGATTAGTACCAAATGGATTTACAAGAATAAGATGGATGAGAATGGTACCATAGGTTGGTCACTCAAGGCTACTCACAGATTAAGGGTGTAGACTTTGACGAGACATTCTTTCCTATTGCTAGGCTTTAGCCCATCCACTTACTACTCGCCATAGCATGTCGTCTACGATTCAAGTTATATCAAATGGATGTCAAAAGTTAATGGCATTCTATAAGAGTAAGTATACGTGGAACAACCAAAGAGGTTCAAAGAACCAAAGCATATGTGACACGTCTATTATTTAAATAAGGACCTGTATGGTTTGAAGCAAGCACCCCATGCTTGGTACGAGAGGCTCACTTCTTATCTCTTAGCTCGTGGCTTCAAAAGAGGGGGTGTGGATAAGACCTTATTTGTGAGGAGAGATAGTGGTGCTATATTCGTTGCCCAAATCTATGTAAATGACTAGTATTTGGATCCATGTGATCTTGACATGCTCACACTTTAAGAGGGAGATGAAAAGAGAGTTTGAGATGAGTATCATTGGTGAGCTTATGTTCTTCTTGGGTCTCCAAGTGCATCAACTCGAGGATATGATATTCACATCTCAATCCAAATATGCTAGGGACCTAGTGAAGAAGTTTGGTGTCGACTTCGCTAAGAACTCATGCACACCTATGAGTACATATACTAAGCTTAGGAAAGACACTTTATATAAGGACGTAGAGAAAACCCTTTATAGGAGCATGATAGGTAGTTTACTCTACTTGATTGCTATTCGTTCTGATATTACCTTTATCATTGGAGTTTGTTTTCAATACCAAGCATACATGAAAGAGTTTCACTTGATCGCACTTAAACGTATTATAAAATATGTAAGTGGAACTCTTTCCTATGACATTTGGTATTCCTTTGATGCCGATTACCATTTGTCTCACTACACCAAAACGCTCATTTAGTAACACACTATTTTTTTTATTAGTAACACTATTATCCCGTTATTGTTACTTACACTAAATTAGTGTTACTATTATAGAATAAGTGTTACTAATATTAGTTCTTTATTTTAAAAGAAATTGTTTTCTAAAAAAAAGGAGGTAAATTTGCTCCAACCCAAAAAAGACCCCGATTATACACCCAAATGAGATCTACCAAAAGCTACACCCAAACAAGACCTGCCAAAACCCTATCTTTCTTCTCCAAACCGACCTACCAAAACCTATGTAAGATTGGTTCATTCGGAATCGTGTGTAAAACGAGACCTACCATCTCCTTCTATAAATCGTGTGTATCTTTGGAAGAGTCGCGGTTTGGATTCACAAACCTATGTAAGATTTCATTCTAACTCTTCTTAATCTACACTTCATTTTAGATTCATCTCCGAATCGTGTGTAGTTATGTGTTTATACGTTTTCATTTGTCTTTTTTTTTTATATTTATGAATCTGATTTTTGTGTTGATGCTACATTTTATGAAATGGGTGTGAGTGTTAGCTGTTTAAATCTTTCTTTCTTGAATTTGGGTTTAATGGGATATTCACTATTTGTTGAGTATATTGACTATTTGGATTATGGATAATGTTGTTAGGGTGTAATGCCATTGCCCATTAAGTATTGGATGCTATGGTGGTGATTGTTAGTTGTTTGACTGTGTGTTGAATTTGGGTTTGATGGAATTTAAGTGTTTAAAGCAATGATACATTGATTATTGAAGTTGAACAAGTTAAAATAAGATCTATAGGGATTTGTTTGGTTGCTTTGAAGATTGAAGAAAAAGAAGGTAAATGAATCTTAGCTAAGGGTTGTTATTTATTGGATAATGTGGTTAGGTACTTACTCTATATCGTATTTACCGCTCTAGTATACCGTCGGCGTTTTGATTATTACTCTATATCGTATTGTTAGATTATTTCGTATTTTTAGATTATTGTTATAGTGCTTTGATTACCCTTTATTAAATGTAAAATGTGATTTTTTGGTTTTCTTATTACTAGTCACTATAAAAAAATACTTTTGAGACTAGACCTTTTGAGACGGCTAAAATTTGAATCTCAAAAGGTGGGATTTAAAGACTACATATTAGAAGTCGTCTCGAAAGGTATACCTTATGAGACGGTTAAAACCAATTTTAATTTCCCTCCTTTATCATTTTTCACTCCCTCCTCTTTCTATTGGCCTAAGGCTAATGAAAAAAAAAACACCCCATTATTTCTTATTCTTCTCTCAGATCAATGCCCTCAGCAACTCAACTGCACACTACTCTAGCCCTAGCTCTCATTGCTCTAGACCTCGTCATTTCCACCCTAGACTTCTCCATAACCAAAGTTGTGCTTTGGGGTTCAAAGAAGAGTTCCACATGATTCTCACGTGATCTTGAATCTTTTGGGTAAATTTACACTAAAGATTCAATCTCGAGGGTAAATTTTACATGGATTGTGTACACTTTTGTGACACAATTCCTTAATATTTGCAGTTTGTATATTTTTTCGTCTTTGTTCTTTGAATGATTTCAATATGTGAAAAAAGATAACTGGTGTTTTCAATTATTGTGTAACCATATCATTGGCCAACCTGGCTTAAGTATCAGACAATGATATATTTTCACTCTCATTTCTTAATATTATCCACAATTATGTATATATATAGTTATATGTTAAATATAAATATCATAATTATGCTCTTTCAATGACAATCATATATTTCTCAATGATGGGTATTTGACAGGGTTCATTGGTATTTAAGTATTTGATCTAGCCTCGGACATTCAAGTTATAGTATTGTCGACTTGATACGGATAACAAGTAATTTTAATTCTTGGTTATTGATTCATATCATTAGTTTTTGTACTGGATCAATTTGTAGTGGTGATAGGAGGTTGAGGGTGAGCCAATTGAAAACCCGGATTGTCAATTGGTTGTCGTAGTATAGTTTTAAGATTAATTTATGAGAATATCTGTACCATTTTTTGTGTGAATTTTAGTTCGAATTATTGATATGTTTATTTGTGTTAATTAATTCATGTCCTTTGGAAGTAGTTCATGCCATTCAAGTTAGAATTATTGATTGTCTATAATTGTTTGTGTGAGTTTACTATTCGAAGCGAAAGTAATTTAAGGGAAGTGACCATGTCCAAATAAGATTCCTGAATTTGAAAATTGATTAGTATACTGTCGTTTTGGGCTTATAGTGTTTAGGAGTGAAAACTCAAAATAGCAAATAAGTGGCCCAAATAAAGGTACGAACATCCACAGAGGTAAAAAATAACTTATAGGAAGTATCTGTGTCCTCGTCTAACTCATAATTATGAAATTGATTAGTAAACGTTCATTTTGGGGTTTAAACGGAGCTTTTGGGGGTGAAAATTAAAAATAACAATTAAGTAGTGTAAATAGAGATACAAATACTCCAAAAGATACGAAGGTAACCTAAGATAAGTTATTGTGTCCTCATCGGACTCCCGCTTCTCGAAATTAACTAGTAGATGTTCATTTTGGGGTTAAAAGCGTGCATTAGGGGTGTGAAAAGCAAAAACAATAATGAAATGTCCCGAAAAGAGGCACAAATAACCGAGAAGATACCAACTGAGTGGCCTGAAAAGAGGCCCGAAAAGCAAAAACAATTATACAATCGTTTAGGGATTAAAATGGGATTTAGGGGTGAAAACTCAAAATAGCAATCGAGTGGCCCAAAAAGAGGCATGAAAATCCATAGATGTACAAAAGTAACTTTTAGGAAGTGTCCGTGTCCTCATCGGATTACTGGTTTTCCAAATTGACTAATAAACATTCACGTTGGTGTTAAAAGTGGTCTTTTGAGGGATGATACTTATTGACTATTAAACTTTAACCAAACTTACAATTCTTAAACCCAGACTTAGTGAGATTATACTAGTTCTAATCTCAAAAGGAGATTATAACATCCTTTTTAATCTGCATAATGTCCTAATTAAAAGTCCACTGAAGGCTTTTCATAAAATTAACCATAGCTTTCTAAGGTTAATGGATTGGCACAAGGCTTTTCATGAGGTTTTTTCACCTCTTCCCTCCAATTTGGTAAAACTGGTGTTGACAAAGCTTCTTAATAATTCTGTATCCCCAACAAAAGAAAATATGATTTTTCATATTTGGGAACTTATGGTGGAATCATCAATTTGATGCCAATGTCGGTTCAATAGTGACATTGAATCATCTTCTACTGCACATCCCTCTTCATTGTGGTGCCAACTATAGTAATCATGTGTTCGGTTCTTGTGTAAAGTTTCCTGACCAACACTGGACTCACGAAAAGCTAAGTACTTCGGTTGTGGCTATGTCATGCTTCTTGCCAAGCTTTCGATATTTCCATCGTCGTCAATGGTTATGTATACATGGGCAGATTGGTTAATCACTAGAGTGCACATTCCATTTACAATGTTTTGTGGTTCTGTATTGTTTATAATTTATATGTTTTCTTCACGAGTAAAACTTATGCATAAATTTTGGTTATGCGTAAGAAGAATGACCTCGACTAAGGTTTTTCTAACTCAGCTACTTTGACTTTGGTTACATCAATACAAAGAAATAGTGACATGAAATTTTTAGTTACTGGAGAAGATTACTATCAATTCTGTGATAACGTTATATCATAAGCTAAAGCAACGTTATAGGTATAAATATCATGGTGGAAAGGGCACAAGACAACTTCAAATTGGCGTTGTATCTAATAATCCTTATTGGTTTTCCAGTTGACAATTCAAATCCTCGTTGGTGTTTTAGTTATGCCCAATATCAATTTTTAGTTGGGTATATATCTAGATAAAGTAATGCAACAACTCAATGTTTAAGTTTATTTTCATATTATTTAAATCCGGGGCAACCTCTGTAAACACAAAATAAATTACGGTCGTTCAATGTAATGTGTGCTAAAAATAGTGTAAAAAATATATATTAATTTTGTGTACGAGAACTATATTCTATTCGCAATCTCTATCAATCCTTGGGATGGATATTAGACCTAAGAGATAATAAACTAGGGGTTGAAATCTTTATTTTATCAAGAAACTTCTATAGTAAGATCCTTCTTTGGTAGGAGAAGATCCCAATCAGAATACAAACTACCAGTTGTTTTCTCATCATTTTCAATGACGATGTTGTAGGCATCATCAAGAAGGATGAATTTAGTTGATAAAATAATCATTTGAGAACAAACCAGCAAGACTCAGAATCTGTTGATATGTTGTTCACATATTGCTGATATGTTGTTCACAGAATCTGTTGTTTGTTCTCAAATGTGAACTACATTTAGTGTTACACATTTGAGAACAAAGTTGGTGGATTACTCGAGAACAAACCAACAATATGTAGTTCACATTTGAAACCAAAATCATGTAATATAGTGTTACTCAGAAACTGTTGTTTGTTCACATTTGAGAACAAACAACTTTGGTTGATTTGGATGTTTCTGTTGATATGTTGTTCACAGCAATATGTAATAATATGTTATTACATATTTGGTGGATTACCTGACAACTTCTTTGATATTGATGATTGTCTTAAAGGATCAAAGATGTCGATATGTCTTCACCAAAACTTTGTAGTCTTCCTAAGTGAGATCCTCAGGATGAGAGTGCGTCCATCGAATACCATGCTAAATGATGCATCGTTTAATGATTTCTCTTAATATAAAGGATAAGTTTGATTCATAGATATTGAAAGGTTAGAATTATAACTTATAAAATAAAATATTTTCTGAATAAATTTTTTCCAAGTTCTTTTCCATGTATACATCATCAGAAGTGTAACATAAATTCCCCTCTCATATAGCTTGTATATCTGATGGAGAGAGACTTTTGATGGGAACAAAGTAGGGTAAGGCTATGCGATTTTTGCTATAATTTTGGGACTTTATCCTTGTTGGGGGGTGGATTTAGGAAGTTGAATCCAAAGTTTTGTAATTGTGAACTATAAAACTACATATTGCTGGTTTGTGTGAACAAACTACACATGCTAAGCAACTAGATAACCCATCGATAAACAGAGAGAACGTATAAAATTGAGAAAATCCATGCCGATCTTCAAAACCCCCTTTAACGGGTACGCCGTAAAGTTCAGCCCCTTCTACGAGCACCGTCTGGCCGTAGCCACCGCCCAAAACTTTGGCATCCTGGGCAACGGGCGCCTCCACGTCCTCGACCTGACCCCAGGCAGCCCCATCTCCAAAGCCGCCTCCTTCGACACGACCTGACCCAAGGGATGAATGGCATTTCCTAATCAATTTCTACTCCATTCCATTCCGCAGTCTACAAAATTTGTTCCTGATTAAATCCCTGCCTATAAAACATTTCATTAAGTTTTAAAATGGAATCTGTTGGGACAGCCTTGTCATCCTAAAGTTTATGGGTAGATCTACAATGATAAGGGTTTTGACTTGGGTAGCGATTACTTTTGGGTTGTAGGTTGATTTTTATTGTTGTTAATCATTTTAAGGATTTATATATGTAAACCCTGAAATGTATATGAAAAATCATTTTCGACAATGATAACTTTATCCGATGGTACATCATGTAGTACAAATGGTGCTATATTCTATTATTTTATTGTCTGTCTATTAAGTACCCCAATCTATTTTGTATGTTATGCCTTATTTACTCAACTTGAATTGTGTACAGGTGTGGGATGTATTAAAACCTCGATTCTTAGCCGTGTTAAAAGATCCTTTTGACCCTATGCCTTTAGATATAATTGTTTTTGATGTGCTACCAACTTCGGATGGAAATGGTGAAGGTCGAGTATCACTAGAAAAAGAGATAAAAGATTGTAACCCCTTACGCCATTCATTTAAGGTGCGTATCATATGAACCTTTAATTTTGTGGGCAACTCATTGTGCATGGCCTTCTCTTATTTACCTTTTTTTTTTCATCACTCAGAATATAGGCTTTATTTGAATTTTGGTTTAGTCAGTCATGATGTTTTCTACTTAAGATATCTGTTGCATCAAATCTATGTACCACTGCTATAGCTATCAATATTGAATCATTGTTGTTATCTTTTCCCCTTTTAAGATGTAAATATAAGTGAGGGTTTTATATATTAACGAAAATAATGCCCAACTAATTATGTAAATGAGTTTTTTATGCAATTTCAACTCCTAAGAAACCAAAGTCTGAAAATTACAAAAATGTTCTAATTTTGCTTTTGCCAAGAAGTCTGACTATGGCGTTATCCTTCCATCTTCTTCGTAATTTCTCCACGTGTTTGAGTAGAATGCATACTCTTATCTACTTCTTGGAATCTCCTTAAATTTATAGTATATTTGTATGAATCCGCCTCATCATCTACACCAGCTTCTTTTGGTGGCCATCTTTATATGTTTTGTGGTGTTGGGGGGTGTTTTTGGTGTTTTATCAGTGTTTGTTGCTGCTGTTGTGGCTGTTCCAGCTACTAGGGTCACATAGATCACTGTTCTTATTTTGCTGACCTTTTTTTGAAAGCCAAGGGGAGCACTTGTAGTGGAAGGTAAGACAGTATTGGCTCCGTTACCGATTCTTTTCTAGTGAAGACTACAGTACAAACCAGAGTGTCCTATCTTACGCTCTTCCAGTTTGAAGAAAGCTAAAGGGATTCTATTAATCCAATGCTTCATTTCCAGAATCGATTGAGTGATATGAATTTACTACGCTCTACAAAATAGGTTCATATATCATATGATTCAGTTGAGTGATATGAATTTACTACTAAAATCCATTCCTAAAAAAATCTCAGTTTTTGTATGATAGCACCTGCCTTCTCAGTTCCTTACTATTTTTGTTTAATGCATTTCATTTTTATATTTATTAGATAAACATTTTGGAAATTTTCAACTTTCAAGGATAATACTGAGTACATTCATACCTTGTGGTTATGTGTGTATAATGTATTTATATAGCACTAAATAGAAAAATTGAATGTTCAGTTTTGAGTAGTCTAAAAGGTATTTTATACAATAACAAGACATTATGATTTCGTTAGCTAAATGCCATGAGATGTTTCTGAGGGAGTCATCAATTCTAGTTTAACGTGGTCTCAAATCTTATAGGATGCCCAATAATCGTAATATATGACATTACATTGCACCACCTTCTTTAGCGCCCCCATTTGATGAAGGTAATCATATTGACCTTTGCATGGGTGGCCACAATCAACTTGTAATTTATGTGTTTCTCAACTTGAGCTTTGTTTATGGTAAATTTAGTGTATAGTAATTACGTGGCCTTTTTTTAGATGAACTTCACATTAAATTTGTGATTTTCTATTATAGGATTTATGTCCTAGATCTAATGGCCGAATGACCACAATGGGCATGTATGTGCGCGATTTACTTCTCGAACAGGTCAGGTGCCAATCATACTTCTGAATAATTTAATTTTACCTTCATTTTTCTCATTCTCCTTCGTAGTCAAATGTTATGATGATTGTATCTCATATGAGTGATGGACACATATTTTTAGTTATTTTTATGGGTGATAACGAGTGTGATGGAAGCATATTTTTAGTTGTTTGTACGCTTCTGTGATAGACATGATACACATTCTCACCCAAAGCCACGTACACCTATCTTATTAAAAATGAGTTTAAAAAAACTTGAGTCATCGTCTCTTTTCTTCTCCCAACATGTGTTGTTCTCTAAATGTCATTATTAGATAGGGTTTTATTTAGAGAATAAAAAATAGATAGGGCTTGGAAAGTTGGCTCATCACCAAGATTTTATTGGTTTTACTAAACAACTCGATGTCATTATTAGACAGGGATTTATTTTACTCTGTTTATTACAAAGATATGCTGCTTTTCTTTCACATATTGAAGCTTATCTAAAACTTAAAAAGTTCATACTGTATGAACTTTACAAGTGTTGGTGGTGTAAAACATGTGTATAATTTTTATGCTACAACAAGATCCCTATTCACACAGTGTATAAAAAATAATACCGCAATAGTAGTGCAAAATTAGGAAAAAAGTAAGATGAGATTCATTAACGAAAAATGTAATAAACTTTGTTTGCCTACTCAAAACTTAAAAGGGCCTTTATGTCCATCATAAGCCCGACTTTGTTTGCCTAAGAATTCTCATCAATATAAGCATACCAATATCGGTGTTTTGATAATAAATATATGACACCAAGATAGATTTGTCTTCATTACCAAATGTAGTGTCATTTAGGTGCATTTGTGGAAGTGGAATTTATCATTAAATAACGGAAATTGGCATGTGTGCAGGATGTTCGTAAGACGATAGTATATGGGATCTAATTTGCACTCCGTCAAATGGGATCATATTATATTGGATGAGGTGAGTCTGGAATGAATTTTACCGAGTTCTTACTTTTTGTACTTGAGTTCTTTCTTTTGCATTTCTTACATCTCACGCCGTGTGAATTTATGAAAAATAGTCAGAATTCATAAATGCACACTAAATGCTTGGATATAAAGCACAGAGCAATTTTAATTAATTTTTTTTATCATAGTGTCTGTGTGAATAGTGTGAAGTGTGTGTTCAGGGTTTGTGTGCAGCGTAAGTGTGTGTTTCTGTGTTTGTGTGAACAGTGTTAGTTATACCAAAAAAGTTTGAATATGTGTTAGAAACTATATGTGTTGTGTGCTGATGTGAAAGTGTGATATTATAAGTTGACATACTTATTTATATGTGAAATTTCCTACTTTTAAGTGCTGATGTGAAATATGATATTATAAGTTCATATACTTGTGCAATTAATTTTGCTGGTGGATAATTTTTTGTACTAAATTAATTTTGTATGACTAAATGTTGATATTATAACTAATATGATAATTTTATTTTGTTTTACAGAATGTCATTTTTGGATCCTCATTTAGTTTCCAGCGTTGCGGGTTGCGGCATTGATGACGATGATAATAGAACGAAAGTTGATAGTCAACAACAACGAACTTCTTTTTTATATTTCATTTGATTTGTTATAATATAAAAATATCTCATTGGGGGATGATTGTATTAGGATGTTATATTGGATGCTTTTATTAAAATAATGCAACTTTCGGGGGGATTGTATTTCATTTGTTTGGTTTAAGTTTCTTTTGTAAATAAAGAGTGGAGCCTTACATAAATATAAATGTTGAATATAATGCCCTTGTTTTTGTAGAATATTTTTGTATATGTTCTTAGGATTTAAATAGTGGTAATAATAATCAGGAAATTGGATCTTAATTTTTTTTAAATGTGTATTAATATTACTAACATAATTTTACCGTTACTAATTCTGAATTTTCTATTACTATTAGTAACACAAGTGTAGCGTTACTAATTCTGAATTTTACCGTTACTATTAATAATAGAATTTTACCGTTACAAATTCTGAATTACCATTACTATTAGTAACAAAATTTTATCGTTACTTATTCTGAATTTTACCGTTACTTTTAGTAACAGAATTTTACCGTTACTAACTTCGTGCCCCACGCCTTTTTTCTAACAGAAAAATTGTGTTACTAATATTATTAGTAACAGTAAAATTATGTTACTAATGGTGTGTTTTGGTGTAGTGTCTACCTATTCGGATACCAATTAAGCTAAAGATGTTGATGGTTGTAGGATCACCTCGGGTGGGTGTTTTTACTTTGGGAGTTCTCTTGTCTCTTAGTTAAGCAATAAGAAAAACTTCATATCTTTATCTATGAAAGAGGCCGAGTATATAGTCATCGGGAGTTGTTGCACGCAACTCGTACGGATGAAGCAAATGTAGGACGATTATAGGATTTTCCAAGGCACAATAACTATTTCATGTGATAATACGAGTGCAATTTATATATCCCATAATTTGGTCCAACATTGTCTCATATGACACACTAGGATATGTGAGCATTTCATTCATGATCTAATTATGGAGAAGGTCATTTCCTTGAGCTTTGTGAGAACCGAATGTCAATTTGTCGATATATTTACAAAACCTTTAGATGAACTTAGATTTGAGAATCTTAGGAAGTCTTTGGGTATTTGCTCCGTTGATTGAGCTCGGGTACTTTATCTAGTGTAGGGTGATTATGATGTTCACATATTTTATCCATATTGCTAGATTAAAATTCTATATATTTATATGCATGCTTTTTCTTTTTTATATATTTTTGAAAAATCCAAAAAGATTTTTGATTTTTAAGAAAAAGTTTGAAAAATTCCAAAAAAAATTTCTTTTGATAATTTTTTGAAATAGACGAAAATATTTTTGTATTTTCATTTTTCATGATATATGGATGTGCATTTAAGAAATTCGGATCACCACTACATTCTATCCATTCATGTGACTTTTTCATGGTGTTTTAAGACATGGATTCGATATTTTAGTATGCTTAATAATGTACGGATATCATTTCGTTATTCATTGATGACTATTTTCGTTATGCTAGACTTTTTTTGCCTTTATTCCACATGTGCACGGACTTGTTGACCATTGTTCTTGATTATCATTTGTTGAATATAGTGTCCTCATCTCAATCGTGCTTAATAACGAACTAAATGTAAAAAGAGGTAAGTTATGATTGTAAGAACCATTGCCCGAATATCATTTTTCGGAAAGATGATTATATTTTAAGTTATGGAAAGGGGCTATGAAAGAGCAGAATTCTATTTACTTTAAATAAAAGTAACCATTTTCAAAAAAAGCCTAAAAGATTAACTGCACACAACATAGAAGTTCCAAGGCCAATTTTATATTTCATTGATGCTTCCCTACATATGAGCATTATGATATCTTCAGAAATATTTGTGAGTGAATTCGTATATATATGTGAGATTTTGAGGGTGTTATAAAGTAGAAGATCAATGGACTTGCACAACAAACTCTCTTGAAAAAAATTAAACAATTTGGCATTATTGATTTGAGAAGCATTTAAATTCAAGGAATATTGTATAAGTTGAGTCAATTTTATTTAAGATCAACATTTTTACACTTAAGGTTGAAATTGAGTTCTTTATTTAGAAATATCTCATTGACTTCGTGCGCATATGTTATGAATGCCTATGGAAAAAGTTCACACAATTACAATCCGCTTTCATGATTCGATTATTTTGGTGATATTCCATGGTGTTATGTATTTTGTATTTATATCTACCTTTTATACTTAAAATTTTTATTCTAAAAAAATTTGCAAAATTTTTAAAATCTCATCACATCTGCTTAATCATTTATCTTTGTGATGTTATTTCATTTGTATTTGGGTGATGCTTATTATTTCTTCTTAGATTATTACCCTTTGTCTATTACAGACATAAAGGGGGAGAACAAACTGAGGGGGAGTATATTTTTCTTTAAAATCATGCACATAATGGTATTCGTTTGTTTCATGTGTGGAGGTCTTTTCTGCTGTGATGATGATCTCATGGACTACACAAGATGAAGAATTTTAGTTGAAGACAAAGTATCGAATGTTGTTTCGTTTTTTGGGTTTGGGATGACATTAGAACATCGTCATATTGGTTTTATTGTAATTTGTTTCACTTTTATTTTTATACCGAAATAGCCAAATGGGGGAGATTTGTAAGGGAGACATTTTATAATTGTTCATAGCTAAGTTATTTTTGCCTATCCCATTACAAATCGAACACTACATCCGCATTGACCTCCAAAATTTTTGAAGACTTGTTAGTCACCTAGCATCATTTCCAGAATTCAAGCTATTAGTATCATCACAAACACTTTGTGGAGGTATACGAATTTGTGGTGTTAATTATTTCTCAGTCAAATTATATTCCGAGATGTTTGTTTTTACTTGAGGCATTTTTTATAAATCGATTTTTAATATATATATGTTCTTTATTTTTAGTTAATTGGAACAAGATTCCAATCTCATTAGAACGAGATCCTTTTCTTGATCGAATGAGATCAAATCTCGTTAGAACGAAGTGTTGCTTTCGTTAGAACGAACCTCTAATAAATTTGAAATCAAAGGGGCTCTGTTTGACAGAACCACTCTTGTTGGAAGGTCATTAGAAAGTCGATCGAATAAAATTGGTATCTCATTCGAATGAGAATTCACCTTTTTTAGAAAGAAATCAGTGCTTTCATTCGAACGAAATCTCATTTTTGTTCGAATGACTTTGTCGCCTCGAAAAGCATATTTTATTCTAAAAAGGATTCTTTTGATCACTTTTACACAACTCTTTTGGCAAAAATCAATTGCAATATATGGAAAAAGTTTTCCATTTTGTATTACTAAAAAATATTTTTGTTTTCCAAATCATACATCCCTTATATGATTTTTTGAGTTTTGTCATTACCAAGTTTCCACAAACTTCTTCAAACCCCTATTGAGTTTACTCTACTGCGAATTTGTGGAGTCGAGGCTCTACTGCTGAGGAAAAAAGAATTCGTAATTCTGAGGCTGATTGGTGGATACCGAAGGAAGAGTTTCTTTCTGTGGACTATGTGCTGGACTATGCCGTATCTATTGAAGATTTGTAGACCCGTGCATTATAGTTAGTGCAGCTCTAAGTAGTCTGTAAGTCATCGAGTCTATCAAATTCTCAACTGTGCTGAAATCTAGGTTTTGCCCCAAAGGTATTTTTTTCCTTAGTTTCTTCTTCTACTCTGTTTTGGTTGGTTTGATTATGTTGATTGGAGCACTTAATTTAGACTTTATCTTTCATGCACACCTTAATCTAATGAAGATAAAATTTGGATTAAAAAATTGGATTTTGTGTGCGCATAACCTAATATACGGACTATTCATACGATTTTGTGTGCGCATAACACCCCGCCTATTCTAATACCGGGTAATAATTACTTTACTAAAAGAAAATAGGAATCCAATATGATTCCATTCTCAACATCACTGTCGCAACGAGTAATAAAACATAAAACATAATAAAACCATACATAGAACTAAACAGAATAAACCGATGTGCATAAATAAATAATTGTGAACCGAAGAAACCAACGGTCACCATTAATAACCATCCAACATAAATAACAACTGATAAATAAAATGAGTCTGACATAAAAGTAAAGTCCTTTCCAATTACGAGCAACATGCCCTAAGGAAACACTGAACTGAAATATGATCCTATCCAGATATAAAGAGGTGACGTGACTAAATCAACTCGTAGCATCCACGACTATTGTTCGTAACGGCATGACAGATCAACCCCTGCTATCCCTATTGCTGCTGCTGTTGCATACATGGGGTTTTAAAAGAAGAATCATAAAAGATATTTACCCACTTGTCAAAGCCCGAAAACATTTGAAAATGTTTTGCAAGTAATTAAATGCTTTAAACCAATAAAATATGTTGTGTATTACTTTCAAAATTAATTTATCAGCCATACTAACACGAGATAAGACCTCACCTCTCATCTACAGTGTGCACCTAATGCATTCGTTTTATTATCTTAATTATACTACCCAGTCTAACTAAGACAACAACTTCTATCAAAGCCAATCCTGCTAATCGTTACCATTAGCTAACCATATGCTACCCTCACCAGGTATACTTTCATAAATAATAACATGGCTACACCCTTACTATAAACGAAAATACTCACGATATAATAACATAGCTACACTTATGCTATAAACAGATATTCATCCAAAGTAATACCCGTGCCATAAATAGATATACATATCATATATCATACACATGCATATATATGACTCGCTATATACGTATAACCGTATCCCCAGAGCTGAGACCTCGTGGATGTATCCCTTATGTGCTATCAGGCTCCAGGTATATATCACATCACACTGAGCCACCATGTCGAAATCTCACTGCCGATTCCAAAACATAAACACAAACAACAAAGGTGGTCATAAACATATGTATGGGGTACCAACTATACCACATCGCACCCAATCGTCTCCAAACCAACACCTATCCTCACACATGGATAGGGGACATGCAACAATATTATGACCCAAGGAATCAATCCAACACCTGCTTGTGAAAGCCAGGGTGGACTGCCCACTATACACAATCTCTTAATGATAGCACTACCAAGTAAGTATGTTCAATACAATAAAGCAACAATCACACATAAACACATATATATATACAAGTCACCCCAAAACATGCATCCATCCACACACACACACACACACACACACACACACACACATATATATATATATATAAATAGATCGATCGATACATAGATAGATAGATAGATAAATAGATAGATGAGAGAGAGAGAGAGGTTCAAAAGTGAATTTAAAAGATGAAAATTTTAATGAACTTTAATAAAAAATACCTAACAACCCATTAATTTTAATTCCTATGTTATAATTGGTCCGCGCCAGTGGCAACTGACATGCGTGAGACACATATTATTTTTTAAATCACCCCCACCCCACCTACAATCCAATGGCCACCTACAATTCAAATCGGACCTGACATAACCCATCCTTGACCCTCGTGTATTACCCTTGCTGACTTCTAAACCCTTCATCGGATAGCCCCACTCTAGAAGCGTTGACCCTTATCCCGCAACTCCAGATTTAGCTACCCAAACACATCAAATAAATTCGGCCAGACCCATAACTTCCTTGACCCGAAAAACCCACACTAGGGTACACCATTCCGACCAAACTCAGATTCTGACGATCCTAAACCAATACCCACTGCCTTAACCCGATGGACCTACTACCCACTTCTATGCTTGAACCCCTAAGCTACAAATCCAAAACCTGGCTTACATCCATTTGACCCATACCTTACATGCCCATCTTCAACACACGACAATGACGACGGTATTTCTAGAAATTGGATTGTAGGTGGGGGTGGGGGTTTAAAAACTAATCCATGTCACACGCATGCCCGTTGCCTCTGGCGCGGATCAATTACAACATAAAAATTAAAATTAATGGGTTGTTAAGTGTTTTTTTATTAATGTTCATTAATATGTTCATCTTTTATGTTCACTTTTGAACCCCTCTCTCTCTCTCTCTCTATATATATATATATATATATATATATATATATATATATATATATATATATATATATAGTACTAACCCTGAATAAAAATCCCACAACGGACTAGTCCACCGATCCCCAAGTCCAACCCGATTTCCCGATCATATATATAAGTGTTCACTCACTTGAATTCCCAATTCGCCTCACTCAAACCCATATATTCATTAGTCTAACACACTTACTAAA
Organism: Sambucus nigra; assembly: GCA_949130495.1. NCBI lineage: Eukaryota > Viridiplantae > Streptophyta > Magnoliopsida > Dipsacales > Adoxaceae > Sambucus > Sambucus nigra. The sequence goes on along the minus strand of OX422216.1, from coordinate 90,025,939 downwards.
TCCAAGAAACATTCCCCAGTAGTCCCACTCTACCCCAAAACCCCCTATACTCGTTCCCCAAGCTCTAACGAGTCAAAGCAATGCGTAAAACAAATATGGGCAGGCAACCAAATCGAATTGGTGTTCTTGGAAGATCGAACCAGTTCATACAACCGAATCGATTCGCTCCTCTAACAAATCGATTTGGTTTTCTGGGTTGCCAATCATCTTTTTCCCCGGGTCTCCTAAAAAATTCTCCAATGGAGGTCCCAAGCCTCCCCTAACATCAAATTGATAACCCACATCAATACATAACCATCCCAGAAGTATTCTAACCTCAAATTAAACAAGAATCCATTACCAAAACCCTTGGATTTGTAATCATTAATCAATTCAATCAAACAGAGAATTAATCAAACTTAAATTTTCATTGATTCAAACACCTTATCAATGTTCTACATGTTCATATCTTTAAACTCATAATTAAATCACAAAATTCTTATACGTTCATCATCAATTAATATCAATTTCAAATCAAAGGTTACACAACTCAAATCTCTTCATTCTAATTCATAAAGTTTCAATCTTTGAATCTCATATATTAGTTCTTAATTAATCATGAATGTAATTAATTACTTAATTTCTATCTAAAGCAAGTAAATGTTTCCCTTTTGGATATGAATCTGAAGTCTCTACTCATTGATTGAATCCGAAGATGTTTTTTCCTCTCTTCTCCAAGGTCTTCTCTCCCTTTCTCTTTGTCCTTCTCTTCTCTTCTCTTCTCTTAAACTCTCTTTAATTCACAATTGTGCAGAGATTAAAAAGTGGGCTGTCATCCACCTCCCTAAACCTTAAATACGCCTTAATCACACCCGAATTCCATTTTCCCATTAAACCTTAGGTGTAAAAAGGAAACTATAATGTCATACGGGTCTTGCTATATATAAAAATCCTCTGAAACCGAATCATAACACTCCGGTTCCTTTTGTGGATTGTTTTCGCTCATATTGGATCACCGATGCACTAAAAAAGGCCATCCGAGTCACCCAACTACAAATATACTACATTTCACTAGCTGAGCCCAACACGTGCGTACAGTACGTGTAGTCCATAAAATATACCAATTCTCTAATATAACTCTCTATCGACATAATATAATAAACCGTCGCTTTGCACTCATAAATGACATATGATAAATTACATCTCTATTTACTTATCACACGCAAGTAAATAATAATAATAATAATAAATATTAATCCTTAACTCGTTAATTAATATTTATCGAAATCCATTTAATTTCCCTAATTAAATTAATACATCCATGCACACGTGGAAATTAAATACTCATAAAAGTATGGAGTATTACATTGCTTTCTCAATAACCAAGAGAACTTTCTCCACCAAGGTCTATAGAACCAAAGAACTGTTGGAATTGGTTCATTCTGATCTATGTGGGTCAATGAGAACCTGAGCAATGGGGACTTTAAGTATTTTATGACTTTCATAGATGACTACTCTAGGTTTTGGTACGTTTACCTAATGCACCATAAGTTTGAAGCCTTTGAGAAATTAAAAGTTTTATAGGGAAGAAGTGGAGAAGCATAAAGGTAAAAGTATCAAGATACTATGATCTGATCGTGGTGGTGAGTACTTCTTAGGGAAGTTTAGGCAACATCTAGAAGATCAAGGATCACATCCTAGTTTTCCTCACCTGTTATGCCTCAATAGAACGGTGTAGAAGAAAGGAGAAATATAAATCTTTTAGGTTTGGTTAGGTCCATGATGTGTTATACATATCTCCCAGATTCCTTTTCGGGTCATGCTTTAAAAATAACCATTTATTTAGTGAACTCGTTAACTTCAAAGACAGTTTTTACTACACCTAATGAATTATGGATTGGGTTCATGTCCAGTATGTAACATATTTGGATCTGGGGTAGTCCAACACATGTACTGAAGAGAGATCTCGAAAAGTTGGAATCAACATCAGAAGTGTTTTTTTATAGGATTTCCTAAGGATGCTAAGGGTTATTTATTCTATGATCCTAAGGATTCGAAGGTCATTTTTAGAACCAATGTCGTATTCTTAGAAGAGGATTATATGATGGATCATAAACCTAGAAGTAAAGTTATTCTTGAAGAGTTTAGAGGGAACCAAAAATTTTCTTTAACACCACCAGTACAGAATGAAACAACACAATGTGTTGACACTAGTGCACCAACACATGAACTACCTCATCATAGTGGGAGGGTTATTCATCAATTTGAACAGTTTATGTCCTTAGGAGAGTCTTTTGATAAGGTCCCAGATGAACTCGAAGTCGATCCTTATAACTGCAATAAGGCTATCTAAGATAAAGATGTAGATCTTTGACTTAAAGATATGAGTTCTAAGATGGAATTTATGTATTCCAATCAGGTCTGGAATCTTGTAGATCCAACCCAAGGGATAAAACCCATAGGATGAAAGTGGGTCTATAAGAGGAATAGAGGGGTGTATGGGAAGGTTGAGACCTTCCAGGCATAACTTGTTGCGAAATGATTTACTCAGAAAGAGGGCATCGATTATGAGTATACCTTCTTATGGGTAGCTATGCCAAAGTCCATCTAGATTCTCTTATCTATTGCGTCTAATTTCGATTACAAAATTTAGTAAATGGATGTCAAGAATGCATTCCTTAATGGGAATCTTGACGAGTTTATCTATATGGTACAACCAGACGATTTTATAGATAAAAGTTAAGAACATAAATCTTGCGAGCTTAATATGTCCATTTATGGAATTAGAAAAAACATATAGGTCTTAGAACATTCATTTTGATCATGCAATCAAATATTTTGGTTTTGATCAACGTCCAGATAAGTCTTGTGTACAAGAAGTACAACAAAAAGCTAGTGGTGTTTTTTATACTATATATGGATGGAATTCTTTTCATTAGAAACAATGTTGGAGTGTTATCTTTGGTTAGAGTATGGTTATTCAACCAGTTTGTTATGAAGGACTTGGGAGAAGCTAGTCACATTATTGGGGGATGAAGATTATGTGAGATCAAAATAGTAGGATGCTAGGATTATATCTGTAAGAGGGTAATTTAGATAAGATGGAGGCGTAATCCCCTTTGAGTACGGTAATGATAAGTTAATTAGCCAAAACCTTGGATTAATGATAGGACATACAAACACTACTCAATGAAGATGGACTCAACTTGATCTCTCAAATCTCTCGTGTATGACTCAGAAGATAGTAATGAACTTAGAAGTAACTTAGCTAGATGGAGAGAGAAATAAGCACCCTAGATACACCTTGACAGGTAGCCAAACACACCAACCACCCTTAAGAATCCCTATAAAGTATTAAAAGCTTCCTAATAAATGATAATGGTGGGTGAGAAAAATCCATGGTTTGTAATAACTCTCTCTGATGTATATTATCTCTAGTAATAACTTTTGAACTCTCACAAAAGATCTCTCTCCTCAAAGGTGGTTAGGGTCCTTAAATATCCCCCCACACCACCCCCGATGCAACTCAGTCATCAATGCCCGTGAAAGACCTCCCTAATACTTTATGTCACAAACATTAAATACCTGATGCACTAGTTGTCTCCACGTCATAAACATTAAATGCCAAGGCATGCCTTTTGCCTAACCACTATGTGTTAGGGGGCTGTTGTCACAGAGGTGGCTAACCAACTGCCTGACATCCCTAAATACCACGGTGGTTTACTCAAGTGTAGGTATAACATTATTTAGATGTCTAGTGACATCACCTATAATAGATGTGATATTAAGTAGAGGGTTGTTTGGTTCATAGCTCAACACACGATGGAACTCCAAGCTTCTCTGCCCGAGGTTCCACGGCCAGGGTCCCTTGGTGTTTTACTAGGTGTATCTAAGATGGTCAGGACAAGCCCCAACGGTGACTCACTTCTCAATCCTCCAAACCAAGTCCCTCTAAAGTTCCCACGACGTGGTCATTCGATAGAGCATGAAAGCTCTCCCAGGCCCTACCAAGCCTGGTCTCTCGCGAGTATCGTTTGACTTCACACTAAAACTCATTATTATTCTCGTTACATCATTACAACCATTATATCTCATAGTCAATATAAAAAAAATACAGTATGACTGATACAACAACCTAAAAATACAAGTTGCCACGCTGAGCTGCCTCACTGAGATGCCAGGCCAAGCTTCCTTAACCCCACATACTGTTGTAAATAGGGGAATTATCCCTAATCTCAGGATTACCTTCAAGCCCCCTCTATAATATCAATTCCATTCTTTCCAAGCTAGTCATATCATTGGGATCAAGCTTATGAGAGATCGAAAGAATATAATGTTAGGATTATATTGATTCCATTCTTGCCAGGTTTAGCATGCAAGATTCTAGGAAAGGGTTCCTCCCTTTCAGTCATGGAATGTCTCTATCTAAGGATCAGTGTCCTAAGACACATGTTGAAATAAAGAATATGAAATACATCCCTTATGCTTCAGCGATTGAGAGCCTCATGTGTGCCATGCTTAGCACTAAACCTAATATTTACTTTGCTATCACATGGTTAATAGATATCAGAGTAACCTTAGGCAATCAAAATGGACTGTGGTAAATTATATACTTAAGTACCTTAAAAGGATGCTAGTTTACCAGGAAGTGAGTGTCGTACCCATTGGGTTCACCTACTCAGATTTTTAGTTTTATAGGGATTCTAGAAGTTCTACCACAAGATATATGTTTACCCTAGGTGGCAGGGCCATTAGTTGGAGGAATATGAAGCAATCTTGCATTATTGATTCCACCGTAGAAGCTGAATATGTGCCAGCATCTGAGGTAACCAAGGAAGCGATATGGCTTAGGGACTTCCTAATGTATCTAGGAGTTGTACCTATAGTACCATTGACCATTACACTTTATTGTGAGAAAAAAGTGCGGTTGCTAACTCAAAGGAACCCAAGAGCCATAAGAGAGGTAAACACATCGAGCATAAGTATCATCCCATTCGAGAATTTATGCAATAGGGTGATGTCACGGTCACTAATATTGCATCAGAGAATAACCTAGCATAACCTTTCATGAAGATCTTACCAAATAAAACTTTTAAGAGTCACGTAGAGAGGATGTGAGTGAGATGCATTGAGCATGGATTTGAGTCTATGTGGGATATTGTTAGAGGAGTAGCCTAAAACCATGCTTTATGTAATAGTTTTAATTATGGATTTATTCTTTTGATAATATTATTCTTTCCTATTTTAATGATAATGATGCATGGTCAAAATATTTGCATTATTTTACACATTGCTAGCATATTTTATTCTTCTTAGTAGGTGATCTAGTGTGTATAGTACGTCTTACACACAACGGATTAAATCATCAATTCTTTTGGAATATAAGTTTTATCATTCATAGTCTGTAAGAGTGTGCTTTAGGTTTGATGGAGACGTAACCCCTTTTGAGTATGGCAATGATAAGTTAAATAGAAACACTATTGATTGGCCACATGACATACAAACACGACTCAATGAAGATATACACAGTTTAAACTCTCAAATATCTTGTGTATAACTCAGATGGTAGTAATGGACTTAGAAGCAACCTTGCTTAGAGGGAGAGAGAAAATGAGCACCCTAGATACACCTTGGTAGGCAGCAAAACACCCCTACCACCCTCAATAATCTCTGTCAAATATTAAAGCTTCGCAAGAAATGACAATAGTGGGTGAGTAGACCCTCTAGTTCATAATGAATCTCTCTAGTAATAACTTCTGAACTCTCAATAATAACATGATGCCTCCTCAGAGGTGGTTGGGGTCCTTAAATAGCCCCCACACTACCCCTGAGGCAACTCATCCATTAATGCTTGTGAAAGACACCCCTCATACTTTATGTCACAAGCATTAAATACCTAATGCACTAGTTATCTCCACGTTATAAGCATTAAATGCCAAGACATGCCTTTTGCCTAACCACTGTGTGTCAGGGGGATACCGTCACAGAGGTGGCTCACTAACTATCTAACAGCCCCAAATACCACGGTGGTTTACTCAAGTTTAGGTCTGGCATTGCCTAGATGGTTAGTGACATTAGATAAAGTAGATGTGACATTAAGCAGAGGTTTGTTTAGCTAAGATGGTGAGGACAGGCCCCCCGAGGAACTCAAGGTTGCTCCCCCCAGAGGTTCCACGATTAGGGTCTTTCGGTGTTTTACCTGGTGTATCTAAGATGGTCAGGACAGGCCCTAATGGTGCCTCACTTCGCAATCCTCCAAACCAAGTCCCTCTGAAGTTCCCACGGCGAGGTCGTTCGATATAACATGAAAGCTCTCCCTGGCCCTGCCAAGCCTAGTCTCTCACGAGTACCTTTCGACCTCACACTAAAAATCATTATTATTATTCTCGTTACATCATTACAACCGTTATGGCTCATAGTCAATATAAATAGAGAGACAATATGACTAAATAACACAGCAAGCTAAAGTATGAGTTGCCATGCTAAGCTGCCACACTGAGCTGCCACATTAAGCTGCCTCGCTTGAGTTACCTCGCTGAGTTGCCACGCTAAGCTGCCTTATTCCCAAATACTTTTATTAATGGGTGGATTATCCCTAATCTCAGGATTACCTTCAAGCCCCCTCTACATTTTCCCCTTCGTGTGGAGATTTGTTTTGGGAATAAGAAATGTCCGCACGAAAACTTCTCAATCCGATGAACCTTCTCTGCGTGAAAAAATTCTGGCATCTTTTCTTTCGTTACAACCACTGCAATTTCCATCTCCAGAAAAAAATAAAATTCTCCCCGATGTATTTGAGTCTAATTATTGTGACTTATTGGTGCTTTGGTGAAGGGACATCACCACTTTTTTCTGTTCACTGAGCTTCAACCCTTCTCGTCTGACTATTTAAAATTCTCCCATTTGTACCGGTGTGGATTTTAGTTATAGGTGGTGAGTTTGTTGTTAGGACTGCCCCTACCATTGTGACTTGTGAAATTCTCCCTTGTAACGTTTCACCATGTTTAAAAAAAGTAGAAATTCTCCCCGATGTAGCTGAGTCACAATTAGACAACGTTTAGACTTGTGGTGAGGAGACATCGGCGCTTTTTTGAACAGTTGGGGCGGTGTCTTCATTGGGAGTTAGTAGATATGTCTGACAAAAATTTTGGCGCCAAAACTCAAACTTTCTTAAGTAGGCAACCCTTTCCATTCCCCAGGCGTCACTTCATAAATGACGTGGTGCTATCTTTTCAACTGTCGAAACACTTCCCGAAGTGCCACATGTTCATCTAAAATGATTATGGCCGGCCTTGCACGTATGGTGGTGGAAAACTCAATAGACGGGTTTAAAAGGTTTCAAATGTATCTTTTTTCAAAACCCTTATCTTTCCTTTGTCTTCTTCAAACTCCCATCTTCTTCAGAGAGAGAGCTTTGCGCAAAATGCCAAGCTCTTACCTGGCTTCTTCCTCCTCTCATATTTTATGCCACCACCTGTGGTTGTGCTCCTCCCTTCTTGTTCCTAGCCCTTCTTTACCAATCCATTTCATTCATCACCACTTACTATGGCTTCTTCAAGTGCCTTAAAGGTTACCACCACCGCTGCTCAACAGGGCTCCCCCTCTTCCACCTCTGGCGCTGCTGCTGCCCCTATCACCACTGCCCTGAATGCTGCTCGTCAAGAGCAACTAAGGTTTTACCATCGGTCCCCCATCTTTGGTGAAGATGATGAATTCTCTGATTCATGTAACACCGACCATTTCTCATCCAAGTACAACCCTTTACTGTTGGGTGATGAAGATGAGGATTCGTCAAAGTGGGGCCATCTTCCCCCAGAGGGGACTCTGTGCTTTCGGTTGGACCATGGTGACTTCCCTTATTCTTAGATCGATTTTGAGGAACCTGGGGGGTCGTCAACCCATTTCGCTTCCTGGCATGCTCATACGTAGATCTCTCACGTCTCTGTTTTTTTGAAGGTTGATCTACATCGGGCCTTCTAGTTTGGGGAGTTTACTCTTTCCAAGCATAATGCTACGCTCCAAGTATTAGTTTCTAGATGGAACATTATAACTCACACGTTCTTTGAAACATGGGGGGAGTTCACCATTACGTTGGAGGACATCTGTGAGTTATTTAGATTTGAGCCCATGGGTGAGTTTTCATATCACGATGAGGCCTTGGATGCCTAAGAGACTGGTGACCGAGCTAAGATTGATCGAATTTGCCATAGTTGCACTGGGTCTTCCAATAAGGCCACTTTTACTCCCCATATTAGCTATTTTTTGAAGCTCCAACTCCGAAGGATGTCACCGCTGCAACGGGACAAGGTAGAGGTACATGTCTGGAACTACCAACCTACATTCTTGTGCTTCTTTCACGTTTCTTCTTGACTGGGAAACCTAACGACCAGCCCAAGAAAGACCTTATAAATATTTTTATCCATTTGGCCAGGGGTTTCAACCTTCCTCTGGCCGCCATTGCTTTGGGGTCCCTTTATACGTGTCTGGATCAAACTCATGTCAACATGGCACGATCACTGGGTCATTATAACTTGGCCAATTTTTCCAACACCTTTATCTTAATGGGTTTCCTTTATACCCATTTTCCTGCCATTGCCGCTAAGTCAATCCCTTTCCCCGTGAGCCAAGGCATTAAGCCCCCTCGCCTCTTATGTTTCCATAAAAAATAGAGTCGAACGGAGATAATGGGAGTTTTTTATTTTATCATTTTGACTCTTTTGTTATGAGGCGGTAGAACGAATCTACCTTTGCCCATTCTTGGGATTTTTTTCCTTCTATAGCTTTCACCCTAGTTGTAAAAGATCCTTTGTAGGCCGTGGTGCTTCTGTTTACCCATGGGTTTTTTCCCTCCTTTACTCAATGGGGATACACTTCTGAACCTTATAACCCCAATAGATGTAGTAGGGAGTTCGGGTTTGATCAGGGGGCCCCTCGACCTGTGATTCAATAAAACAATAAAATGGTAACTTTTGCTGAGGCTTGCACCTTCTATCTTACAGCAGTGGTGCTTGGTGTGACTTCTACCATGGATGGGCGAGTCACCCTTCCCAGTGCCACTAGGAGGGTGGCGTATCTACCTATTATTCCACCAAGTTCCATTTTGTGCAACTGACCATGATTCGTGAGTATATACAGAGTCCCCCCTAATATCCCCCAATCCTTTTTTTCTCTGCCTCCGAGTTGGGTCTCAAGGGAAACTCTGTTCTTGGAGTTGAGTTCCCTTTGAGTAAAACCATTAAAGATCCTACCCATGAGCTACCCCTTATTGCCCGATGATCCTCACTACCACGCCGAAGCCCAAGGTCGTTATAACCCCTAAACGGCCTACCCCTGCAACCGAAATAACTTCTGGTGAAGGGCCCTCTTTGCGAGCAGCTAAGAAAACTTGGAAGTCCAAGAGTGGGACTTCCTTAAAATCTAAGTCCCAAACCCAATCCCAAGCTCCATTGGAGGCATTCCCCATTGCCTCCATTCTTCCTTCCATGTCTGCAGAAATGGCTGAGGAGTTGAGAAGGAGAGTTCATGCAGAGGGAGAACGAATAAATGTTGAATTTCAATGAAGCGCACCCATCGTTCCTCCTTCGGCTGCCTTCCCCACTATCCTGGTTAATCCAATGGAGCCAATGGCGAAGAGGAGAAAGAGTTCGAAGGTTCCTCGAGGTGCTGGTGCTGAAGGTATGAGGAATAAGACTCTGGGTACCAAGTCCCAGAGGAAACAGACTCCCGAGATACATCTCTTCCCAGCCACGTCTGTTGCTGCCTCCTCTCCTCCTTCGCTAGTGGTTATATCCTATCGTTATCCTTCTGGATCATAGGTATGTGTCCGTGTTGTTGTTCTTGTTCACATTTTCTTAAGGCAAGTTGGATCTGTTTATCTCTTAATAACTTTGGTGTAAGGAGTTGAAGAATAAAGACCCAACTCCCACGTGAGCCCTTTGGTGGGGGGACGTTTCGGCTCCTCTCAGGCCGATATGACTCCTCCCTGTTCCCCTATGATCGGGCTTACTTACTCCCACCGTTCGACCTCTATGTGCACGAAGGATGCTGCCATGGGGAGAGGTTCCATTGAATCTGCGGGCATTTCTTCTCGACCAGAGACAACTCCCCCAACCCTTTCTGAATTATTATCTCAGCACGAGATCCTTCTGCCCATCGTTGCATCTAAGGAGAGTGCCACTTAGGTAACATATAAACAATTACTTTTCAGGCCTTACGTCTTTTTCTCTTCCCATCCCTTTGTTTATCATGATGAACTGTAATATGTTGGGATGTCTTAAGTGGAAATGTCGTCTTTGGTAGCTGGAATTCTTCTTCCCACCATGCTGACAAGACCCATAACTGCGGTTCCCCTCTTTGGTGCCATAACGGAGATAAGTAACACTTAGATGCATTTTCCCTTTTTCCTTTACTTTCTCCTCATGTCTAACACTTGGCTTCATGTTTGCAGCTTTCGCCAAGTCTTACCCCACCCTTTCTCTTAGTGGTCTTCCTCTTTCCAAGGGCAAGGTTGATGCTTCTGCCTAGCGTGGTGGTTCTTCTGTGCCTACCCATGATGGGGGCATCGTTTGGATGTCCAGCGTATTCGTTCAGTGAAACTCCTACGTTGGCCTTGGTACCTTTTGCTGGAGAGGGATATTTGCCAACCGTTGAGGCTTATTAAGGGTTCCGTTGAGGCCTCTAAGGAAATAGTCGTTCCCCCAATAGTTCCTACTGTTATGTCCTCTACGGTGACTCCCATTCTTGATCCCGCTACTGCTGAGGTACTTTGCTCATTCTTCTTCATTTCTCAACCTTTCAAACTTCACCTATGATGGTGGCTTAACACTGAAAACACTTGTTGGGATTTTCCATAAACTCCACCTATATTGGTGACTTAACAACGAAAATGCTTGTTGATATTTTTCATAAACTCCACCTATATCAGTGACTTAACAATGAAAACACTTGTTAAGATTTTTCATAAACTCCACCTATATCGGTGACTTAACAACGAAAATGCTTGTTAATATTTTCCATAAACTCCACCTTTATTGGTGACTTAACAACGAAAACGCTTGTTAAGATTTTTCATAAACTCCACCTATATCGGTGACTTAACAATGAAAACACTTGTTAAGATTTTTCATAAACTCCATCTATATCGGTGACTTAATGAAAATGCTTGTTAAGATTTTTTCCATAAACTCCACCTATATCGATGTCTTAACAACGATAATGCTTGTTAAGATTTTTCCTAAACTCCACCTATATTGGTGACTTAACAACGAAAACGCTTCTTAAGATTTTTGCATAAACTCCACCGATATCGGTGACTTAACAACGAAAACGCTTGTTAAGATTTTTCCATAAATTCCACCTATATCGGGGACTTAACAACAAAAACTCTTGTTAAGATTTTTTCATAAACTCATTATTTCTTCTACCTGTTCTCAGGTTACTCGGGAGGATTCTCCACCAGTTCTTTCGCCCCTTGCCTCACCTCATCGGGAACCCGTTATCTCAGAAGATTCTAGACACAACGATCGATGTTCCACTACTGGTGCTGCTGCTGAGAGAGAGTCTGGTTGTGAACTCCCTCTCCCCGACTTATCTCCTCATGCCTTTTGCCTCATGGTCCTTCAGCGTTCCCCTCAAATTCCTGTCAGCCATCGCTTGGTAGTTGAGCAACTTTCAAGCCACCATCCTAAAATATTCACTATGGATTACTTGCGTTTTAACATCTCCGTGATGAGCTATAGGCTTCAGGGCATGGATACCGTTGTTGCTGAAATCGCCAGCACTTGCACTTGAAATATTATCAAAGCCCCCCTCAACTAGTTCCTGGGCTACTTGAGGGAGTTGGGTCGTGATGGCTTTCATTTTGACTGGCTTATTACACATTTAAAAATTTTGAAGAGCCAGTGACTGGAAAACTAGAGGGAACTGCTTCGAAAACATCAGGAGGATTAACTGGCTGAGGAAGCTAAGTTGGTTGAGTTAGCACCTCTTCTTGAAGATGTTGATAAAGAGGTGAGGGACATTGAAGAAGATATATGTTTGGCAAAGCTGAAGCGAGAAAAAATCCTCATCGAGCGTACACAAGCGCAAACGAGGATGGAGGTTTCTATAAATGTCCAACAGTCTTTCCTAGCAGCTTCTTCGGGCCTTCCTGGAATTTTTTCTCTTCTCCAGATCTTTGGTTCCTCCTAGGTCAACGATTTATTGTAAATATTTTCCTTTTCTTCTTCTTATGTAATTCTTGGGCAGTAGCAAGATGTGCGTTTTCCCATGTCTTTTCTTTGTGCTATAATTGTTTGCATATATTATGAAGTTCTACAATTCTTTCATATTCACTCGAGTTATAATATAAAACTTGTATATTCATAATAACAGCTAGATACATCAGTGGTTCAAACCTAATCGCTTACACATGGTAGACTTTTAACCATTTATTATTAATCTTGAATGGTTTATCTTCTTCCATCTTAAAAATTAAGCAATAAACTGAGTCACGAGCTTCTTTTATAATGAATGGTCCCTCCTAATTTGCTGCAAACTTAGGTAGAGGAAGCCCCCTAATGTGTTTCACCGCTACCTTCAAAATGAGGTCTCCCTCCACAAACTTCCTTGGTCTCACCAAGTTATCATATGCCTTGGAGAGCTGCTTTATATACATTTGAAAGTTCTACATCGCGTTATCTCTGTGTTCATCCAACGCTTCCAACTGCACATGTCTATTCTGAGGGAGCATGCTACTTCGTAAGGCATATCGACCAGAGGGAACTTTTAACTCTACCGTAAGAATTGCCTCATCCCCGTAAATAAGAGAGAACAGAGTATACCATGTGGGTTTCCTCTTGGTCATTCGATAGACCCACAATACAGCTGGTATCTTATCATCCCATGATCCTGGAAAATCCTCCATCATTTTAGCAAAATATTAACTAAGTTTTTGTTAGTTGCCTCGCCTTGACCGTCGCCCTTTGGATATGCCATCGTTGAAGTATGATGAACAATGGAGTACTTATCTGTGAGCATTGTTACCTCTGAATTGTCGAAAGGGGTACCGATATCTGAGAGAATAACCTTTGGAATCCCAAAATGGTAAATGATGTATTCTCTGATGAAGTTACTCACCACTCCTACTGTCACCCTTCTCAGTGGTATCGCTTCAGCCCACTTTGTGAAGCACTCCGTTACTACTAGTATCCATATCTTCCCCCTCGAAGAAGGATGTATTGCCCCTACCAGGTCGAACGCCCAAGTGTAAAAAGGATAAGGTGTTTCTAAGGAGTGTAGGTCCACCGATGGGGCATGGATCATATTTCTATAAAGTTGGCAAGCCTTGCACTTTTGAACGAACTCAACAGAGGCTTTCTTCATTATTGGACAATAATACCCCAATGTCATCAACTGGTCATACAACTTGGCCCCTCCTATGTGAGCTGGATCATGCGCCTATTTGAGGACTTTGGCTGCTTCTTCCTTCGTGATGTAACACAATGGCTTGTTGAAGTAGCCCCTTCGATAAAGTCACCCCTCCTGAACGTAAAACCTCGGGGCCTTTCACTTAAGTCCTATCACATCAATCTTCTCCATTGATACGACTCCATCTTTAATGAAGTCAATGTAAGGTTACCTCCAATGAGGTTGAGTTTCAACCAAATGACATTCAACTGCTTCAAAAAATAATAGGCACTTAGCGCACTTTCGTTTTACCTCTGTTGCGTCCTGTTTCATTCTAGGCTAGAAATAACCCTCCCTTTGAATTCTCCTATAAAGAGGTATCTCGGTTGTTTCATAGTGCTGTTCATGTGTCTTTTTCAACCTCTTATTCTTCTTCTGGGCCGATGCATCTTGATAACCCCCCCTGCATTTCTGAAGTAAAGATTTCCCTAGTTTGTGAAGTATTGGCCTAGTTCCCTCAGCTCCATCGCTCCTTCTCTAGATTCCAGTGGCTTTCCAATCTCTCCCCTCCAGTCATCGTCCTCCTCCATCAGAAGAATTATCTGTACCCCGAAGGAGACGCTCTTTGTTGAATCACGACTATAGTTGTATCGTTTCTCATGACCATTTTTTGAGTAATGGTGGCATAAGCGTCTGGATGTCGGTTCATCGTTTGGGGATGTCTCTTGATCTTGGTCCGATGAAACTAGCTGAGAATCCTCTGAATGATTGTTCGATATGGCACCAGGCTCAGGTGTTTCAACACATATTATCCATTCACTTATTGAATTACCAAGTTTGAATCACCTTTGATACAAAGTGAATGAATCCCCCTTCGAAGGGCCTCCAGCAACCCCAGCACTAACGCTTTATATTCTGCTTCATTGTTGGAACAAGGGAAATCTAATTTGTAGGAAAGATAAATCTCCTCCATTCCTTTTGAAATAATAACCTCTGCCCCTCCTTTCTTTTCCGTCGAAGATCCTTCAAACTGCATCGTCCATTCTTCATCACTTGCTTCCAAGTAATTTGCCTGTAAGTCGTCTCTTGGAATACTTTCTTTTGGTATCTCAAACGTTCTAGAGGGGAAGATTGCCAACAGGTCAGCGTACGCCTGGCTCTTGATTGCACGAGGAATTACACACTTTACGTCATATTCTGAGAGGATGAGGAACCACCTAACTGCCCTACCAATCAATATAGTGCTTTCCAGTAAATACTTAATAGGATCTCATCTAGTTACAATATGAATTGGAAAGGATAGCATATAATGTCTAAGTTTTTGCGCTATAAATACTAAGGCTAAACAATGCCTTTCTAAGCTACCATATCTGACCTCTAGCCCATATATGATTCTGCTAAGGTAGTAGACTGACCGTTTTTGTCAATCAATCTATTATTCCAGTAAAGATCCAACGGACCTCGTGGTGGATGTGAGGTATACCTTCAAAGGTATTCCCTCCTTTGGGGGAACCATGGTCTATGGTGAAATGAGCAGTTTCTTTAGCCTAACAAGAGACTCTCGGTGAACCCCCTCCCACTTGAATTTCGTGTTCTTTCTCAATAGTTGCATCAACGGGTGTGTTATTTTGGCCAATCCAGGCACAAATCTCCCGAGATAGGAAACTTTACCGAGGAAAATCTTCAGGTCCTTCGCCATTCTTGGACTTGGCATCTCCAAGATCACTCGCTGTTAGTCCTGGTCCATCGACACCCCTTGTCGATCAACCAAGAAACCTAGAAATTTTCCACTTGTTACTCCAAAGACGCATTTTAGTGGCTTTATCTTTAGTTTATACTTTCTACATAGAGCAAACACCTTCCTCAAATCGCTCAAATGGGACTCCTCCTTCTTCGACTTGATGACCAAATCGTCCATATAAAATTCCATAAACTTATGAAAGAACTCATGGAAAATGTCCATCATCGTTCTATAGTAAGTAGCCCCAGCGTTCTTGAGTCCAAACTGAATCACCTTGTACATGAAGTTGCCCAATGGGGGTTCTAAATGCCGTTTTCTCTGCATCCATGGGGTCCATCTTGATCTGGTTGTAACCTACAAATCAATCCATGAAGCTATACATCTCATGGACAACCATTGCATCTATCAAGTTATCAATGGAGGGTAGAGGGAACTCATCCTTGGGGAATGTCCTATTCAAGTCTCTGAAATCCACACAGATTCTTATTTGATTCTTGTCTTTGTTTCCCACTAGGACAATATTAGATATCCAAAATGGGTTTTGTATCGATTTAATGAACCCTGCCGTCAGTAAGCGTTGGACCTCTTCTTTGATCTTCAAGTCTAGCTCAGGTTTGTACATTATCATTGCTTGTTTCACTGGAATGGCAGAGGGCATCACGTTCAACTTGTGGCAACTCACTTTCTCTTCCAATCCTTCCATCTCTGTGTACTTCCATGCAAAAATGTTTATGAATTTCTGAATCAACTCAACCAAGGCCTCTCGTTCTCTTTACTGAGTTCTTTCGATATAAAAATAGGCCTTGGATCCTCCCTTTCTTTCGCCAGGTTCAACAGCTCCAACTCTTATGCTCGCGACTTCGGTTGATCCGCCATGTAATCTGGTTCCTCGGTGACTTCTTTCAAAAATTACTGTATGATGGAGTTGTCTATAACCATATATTGTACTCATTGATCCACCAGAAAGCATTCATATATCGGGTTAGCCTCATCATTAGTTCCTTCGGCCGCCCGCTCATACCATTACAACCGATAAACCACCTTTCCTTCTTCTGTATTTACCTTTTTTCACTGTCTACTGGTAGTCACCACTGCCTTCCTTTTCTTCTCTCTAGAAGCCTCAATGACACTTCCTCCTAAAAATTGACTCAGCACGCTCTGTCGTTTAACCTCATGGTCCATTGGGTCTACCCTAAGCCTCATCCTGCCTTTGAGCTGCTTCAAAATATTTTGGGCTATAGGAGGATAGTGAGACTAGGGCCTATGAATAACTGGAAAGGGTGAGGCGTGACCCACTGCAATGGACGCTGCCTGCAAGGTCTCCTGATGCAACTTCTGAAGAAAACTTCTCCTTCTGGTAACAATGGAACTCAAGCTTCAACTCACTCCCTGCAAGAAGATGAACTTTCACAGCAAAAATAGCAATTTTCTCAAGGGAAACGCCTGAGAGTGATGGCTGTCAGTGGGGAGTGAAGGAACAAGGCACTCAGCACTATGAGAATGAGCAGGGAGAGAATACTTAGGTAGGTCTGGTGATATTTTGGCAGAGTAACAATGCAATTTCTATTGTCTATCTTCTTGACCTTGCCCAGAGGTCTATTTATACTAGGGCGTTAGGGGTGAGTTGGCATTTTTTGGGCGCCAAAACTGAGAGAGTTGGTGGGGAACAATGTCTGAAGTATACCATTTGTCCCTACCTGTAGGCAGCCTGCCTGTCCCCCCTGCAGGCGCCACCTGGCGCCGACCAAAACTGAAAAAGCACATATGTCCCCTAATGGAGACAAAATATCAGATTTGGTAGTTATATTTTGAAACGGTAACTTATGGTGAAATTTTGCAAATCTTGAGAGAGGAGACCTTAAGGAATCATTTCCTTTAAAAATGTTATTTTTCTTGAGAGGAACCTTCATGACCCCCTCTTCTGGAAAAGTCATTTTCTTGTAAAGAGTTTATTTCTTGTGAGTAGCCAGCTCTTTGGCTGCTCACTTCACTTGTGACCAAGTGTGCAGTGTGTGTAGTCTCGAGTGACTTCTGGGTCTTCCTACTAGTATTCTCTCAATCCTATAGTGCTAAGTGGTTGAGCTTGCTCAACATACCTTGTCCCTCTGCCGCCAAGCCAAAACTCCCCGGAGGTCCCAACGCTTCTGTTCGAGCCCTGCTTGCTCGACTAGGCAACCTGTACAAGAAAGTAGAGTGTTAGTACTGTTGTTCATTTAGAGACTGATGTTTCATGATGAGGAGTTGCTCGTGATAGCTACTCCCTCAATATGAGTTTATGCCGAAACCCTTATAGCGGCACTTCTCGAATAACATTTCTGCAGTGACCCTCGCAGTGGCGCTGAGCCTTGCAGTGACGCTGACTCTCTCGACTGTCATTACTGTAGTGATCCTTGTAGCGACGCTGACCCTTGCAGTGGTACTTCTTAATTTTGGATTTCTGTGGTGACCCACGGGCACCTCTCGAATTTTATTGCTGTAGTGACCCTTGCTGTAGTGGCGCTGACCCTTGAAGGCGACGCTGACCCTTGCATCGGCGCAGACACTTGCAGCGACGCTGACCCTTGCAGCGATGCTGACACTTGCAGCGGCGCTGGCACTTGAAGCGGCACCAACCCTTACAGTAACGCGAACACTTGCAACGGCGCTGACCCTTGCAGCGGCGCCGACACTTGAAGCGGTGCCGGCCCTTGCAGCGGCGCGGACACTTGCAGCGGCGCTGACCCTTGCAGCGGCACTGACACTTGCAGCGGTGCTGACCCTTGCAATGGCGTTGACACTTGTAGCGGCACTGGCACTTGAAGCGGCGCTGACCCTTGCAGCGGTGCTGACACTTGAAGCGGTGCCGACCCTTGCAGCGACATATACACTTGCAGCGACACCGACACTTGCAGCGGCGTGGACACTTGCAGCGGCGCGGACACTTGCAGCGGCGTGGACACTTGAAGCGGTGCCGACCCTTGCAGCGGCGCGAACACTTACAGTGGCTTCGACACTTGCAGTGGTGCTGACACTTGCAGCGGCGCTGACACTTGCAGCGGCGCTGACACTTGCAGCGGCGCTGACACTTGCAGCAGCGCTGGCACTTGAAGCGGCGCTGACCCTTGCAGCGGCGCAGACATTTGCAGCGGCGCTGACCCTTGTAGCGACGCAGACACTTGCAGTGGCGCTGGAACTTGAAGCGGTGCCGACACTTGGAGTGGTGCAGACACTTGCAACGGCGCTGACCCTTGCAGCGACACTGACCCTTACAGCGGCGTTGACTTTTGCAATGACACTTCTCAATCTTGGACTTCTGCGGTGACCCTCGCGGGCACCTCTCGAATGTTATTGCTATAGTAGCACTGACCCTTGCAGCGGTGCTGACACTTGCAGCGGCGCTGACCCTTGCAGCGGTGCTGACACTTGCAGCGGCGCTGACACTTGCTGCGGCGCTGACACTTACAGCGGACCTGACACTTGCAGCGGCTCTGACACTTGCAGTGGAGCTGACACTTCCAGCGGCACTGACACTTGCAGCGGCGCTGACCCTTGCAGTGGCGCTGGGGGTTCCTCCTGAATATGAGTTTTTGTCGGGACCCTGGGGTGGTTCCTTCTCAATTATGCATTTCTGTCGGGACTCTGGGTGGGTTCCTTCTTAATTCAAGATTCTGTCGGGACCCTAGGGGGTTCCTGCTCAATATGAGTTTCTGCCGGGACCCTGGGGTGGCTCCTCCTCAATATGAGTTTCTATCGGGACCCTGGGGGGTTCCTGCCCAATATGAGTTTCTGCCGGGACCCCGGGGGGTTCCTGCTCAATATGAGTTTCTGCCGGGACCCTGGCTTTCTTCTCGGTATTTCTAATAAAATAATATTTTTACTTTTTTATAGGTAGACACCCTTCTACATTAGCCCCTCGTGCAAATTTTTTTAGGTTGGGTAGACCAAAAAAGCTTTGTACGCCATAAAGTCGATTTTTATTTTTTTCTTTTGGGGGACCCTAAGGTTCCTTCATCATTCCCCCTTAGGGTCATTAAATGTCCTGTCACTTCATCCCAAGTTTTGTAGATGAGCCCACTTATAGTGGACCTCCTTATCTGGGTATTAACTTGGGCGGAGGGGTTACTCGCGGTGAGCCTCTTGTTCTTGGCCTGCTTTTGTGGCCTTTTTTCTAGGGCGGAGGGGTTGCTCGCGGTGAGCCCCTTGTTCTTGGCCTGCTTCTGTGGCCTTTTTTCTAGGGCGAAGGGGTTGCGCGCCGTGAGCCCCTCATCCTTGGACTTCTTCTGTGGCCTTCCATCTTGGGCGGAAGGGTTGCTCGCGGTGAGCCCCTAGCCCTTGGCCTTCTTTTGTGGCCTTCTATCTTGGGCGGAGGGGTTGCTCGCGGTGAGCCCCTCGCCTTTGACCTTCTTCTGTGGCCTTCCATTTTGGGCAGAGTGGTTGTTCGCGGTGATCCCCTCACCCTTGGCCTTATTCTGTGGCCTTATTTCTTGGGCAGAGGGGTAACTCGCGGTGAGCCCCTCACCCTTGGCCTTCTTCTGGGGCCTTTCATCTTGGGCGGAGAGGTTGCTCGCGGCGGGCCCCTCGCCCTTGGCCTTCTTCTGTGGCCTTTCACCTTGGGCGGAGGGGTTACTCGTAGTGGGCCCTTCGCCCTTGACCTTTCATTTTGGGCGGAAGGGTTACTCGCGGTGAGTACCTCGCCCTTGGCCTTCTTCTGTGGCCTTTCCTTTTTGGGCGGAGGGGTTACTCACGGTGGACCCCTCGCCCTTGGCCTTTTTCCGTGGCCTTTCATTTTGGGCAGAGGGGTTACTCATGGTGAGCCCCTCGCCCTTGGCCTTATTCTATGGCCTTCTTTCTTGGGCGTAGGGGTTACTCGCGGTGAGCCCCTCGCCCTTAGCCTTCTTCTGGGGCCTTTCATCTTGGGCGGAGGGGTTGCTCGCGGTGAGTCCCTCGCCCTTGGCTATTTTCTGTCAAACTTGCAATCTTGGGCAGGTGGAGTCACTCTAAGTGGGTCCCCACCCTCCAAGCTTATTTTATTATTTGTTCACTTGCTTGAGGACTTCTCAATATTAGCCCCCTCGTGCAGAAGTGTCTTGTAATGTCGAGAGACTTGTGCACGAAATTATCGTACCCTTTATTTATACTTGGCAGTTGCTCAAGACTATGAGTGCTTTGATGCCCTTGGAGCCTTAGGTACTAAACAGTTATACCTTATATTTATACTTGGCCCTTGCTCAAGACTGTGAGCGCTCCGGTGCCCTTGGAGCCTTACGTTTATACTTGGCATTTGCTCAATACTATGAGCGCTTCGATGCCCTTGGAGCCTTAGGTTCTCATCTGGAGCACCTTATGTTTATACTTGGCACTTGCTCAAGACTGTGAGCGCTCCGGTGCCCTTAG
Source organism: Sambucus nigra (assembly GCA_949130495.1). NCBI lineage: Eukaryota > Viridiplantae > Streptophyta > Magnoliopsida > Dipsacales > Adoxaceae > Sambucus > Sambucus nigra. The sequence goes on along the minus strand of OX422216.1, from coordinate 90,005,460 downwards.
AGCCTTAGGTGCTAAACAGTCGCATCTTATATTTATACTTGGCCTTTGCTCAAGACTATAAGCACTCCGGCGCCCTTGGAGCTTTAGGTGCTAAACTATCGCACATATACTTATACTTGACAATTGCTCAATATTGTGAGCGCTCCGATGCCCTTGGAGCCTTAGGTACTAAACTGTCATACCTTATATTTATATTTATATTTATATTTGGCACTTGCTCAAGATTGTGAGCGCTCCGGTGCCCTTGGAGCCTAAGATGCTCATTTGGAGCGCCTTATGTTTATATTTGTCCCTTGCCGGTGACCTTGGAGCCTTAGGTACTAAACTTTCGTACCTTATATTTATATTTGGCAGTTGCTCAAGACTGTGAACGCTCCAGTTCCCTTGGAGCCTTAGGTGCTACACTGTCGCACCTTGTATTTATACTTGGCAGTTGCTCAAGACTGTGAGCGCTCCTATGCCCTTGGAGCCTTAGGTACTAAACTGTCGTACCTTATATGTATACTTGGAGTTGCTCAATACTTTGAGTTACTCTTTTTTATATGATAACCTCAAGATTGAACTTCCCGCTTCTAACTGTGGGGTATTTGCATATAAGGTGAGCAAGTTGAAATTTGGAAGCTGCCCCTCTAGGTGCGGGGTACTTGCATATAACCGAGCAAGTTAAAATTTTGAAGTTTCCCCTCTAACTACAGGGTACTTGCATATAACTGAGCAAGTTAAAATTTGGAAGTTGCCCCTGTAGCTGCGGGGTACTTGCATACAAGATGAGCAACATTTGAAAGTTGCCTCTCTGGCTGCGGGATACTTGTCCTATGCCTATTCTTTTAGGACTTTTTTTTAAATCATAACTTAAAAGGGGAGGGGGGGGGGGGGGGTGCCCCCTCAACATTGTTTTAATGCGTTTTGATTCAAGCAATAACTTAGAGGGAGGAGTGAGCCCCCTCAACATTTTTTTCAACATTTGAACCAAAATATAACTTAGAGGGGGGGTTGAGCCCCCTCAATATTTTTTCATTTTTTTTAAAATGAGCAATACCCCATATCTGACTCTTATCACTATTTAACGTGATAGACTTTCTATTTATTTTTTCTTTTGAGTGAGTTCCTCTACCTTTTGTAGAGCTCAACTGCATTTTTATGCTACTCGAATTTTTTGTGATTATTTGGACACGGCTATTCCTCACAGTGGGTTCCTCGCACACTTAACTTTTTGAACCCATATTATTTCTTTTTTTTTTTCACTTTTAGAATTGTATTGCGAGAAGACACCTCTCGGACACAGCTATTCCTCATTTTGGGTTCCTCGCAAGCTTACTTTTTAAACCCTACTATTTTTTTTTTTATTTTTAGAAATAAATTGCGAGACACACTAGGGTAAGTCTTTTTTGTGTTCCTTGCATACTTACATAAAGAAATTGCAAGAAAATATTTTTTTTGTACTGTTTGAACCCGACTATTCCTAGTCTAGGGTTCCTCACGACTTACTTTTTAAATGTTGTTTTTCTTTTTTTACTTTTAGAAATGATTAGTGAGAAGACCTACCTTTTGGTTTCCTCATCTTGGGTTCCTCGTCTTCTTAAAATACACGTATGCTGATTCTTTAAACACACGAGATAAAGATTAAGAGAGAAGGATAAAACAAAAAACTATTACTTATCAATATATACTTGGGTTACTCGTTAGTTGTGTTGGTTGTCTTTCCAAACCATTGCCTTACACGAAACAAGATAAACCCCTTTCTGAGTATCTTTGGGAACATGCCCTCATTTTCATTTTTTTGTTATCACGCAATTCTCCCTCTTGACTTCATTATATATTTCTAAACTTCTCAAGCCCAAGGCGTGTGAGAGAGAAGGAGATCTGCTGCGATTGATCAAAACCTTTGATTTTGGTTTTGATAAATCTAACGACCCAAACCAGTTTAGAGGTATTTTTCGTCATGGTTCATGAAATCGAGCGATCAAAGCTAAAATAACACTGATCCGAAGCATCTTTAGTTTTGTTAAAGATTCTAGGTTTGAGAGGCCATATACGAGCTGAGATCTGAGGTGCGGTGTTGCCGGTCGTTTCTCGTCTATATATATATATATATATATATATATATATATATATATATATATATATTTTAATTTTCTCTGAGATGTGTTGCGAGTACTACTCGACAAGTATAGACTCAAGGGCGAGCAACACTTTTTAATCCTGGGTCGAGGAACCCGTCTAGTATTAGTGTACTTCTGGGGGTTCCTCGTGTATATTTTTTTTTGTCATGTGAAAATGACGAGCATGGGTGCCTGCTTTATCAGGCGCATGGATAAAGGATTGCGAACATTGAATTTTTTTTATCTCGGGTCGAGGAACCCGTCTGATATTAGTGTACCTCTCGTTTGAGGGTTCTTGTGTATATGTTTTTTTTTGTTGTATTTGAGGGGTTTGCGCTCCTTTAGGCTTTAAAACCTTTTGTCTCGTGCAAGGGTTCCTCGTGTTTGTCATTCACTCTGTCATCAAGTACGGACATCAAAGATGTATACCGGGCATGAATTAAATTTTTCAGGATTTTTCCATATACCCTACGTTATTTAGTCGCCGTAATAATTTCCATGATTATACCATTGCTTGCAAGCGCATATACTTTTAAGCGATAATCAATAAATGACTCTAAGTGAATTGATATTTATCCTTTTATTTTATTTTATTTTATTTATCATAATATAAATAAAATAATAAATAACACAATTCGTTCCCTCTAAGACTTTTAATATTTTACAAGAGAATATGCTGTGGCTTTGAAAATTGCCAACATTCATGTGGATAAAATCCATAAAATTAATTATGGATATTATGATTATATATATATATATATATATATATATACATATATTTTTGAGTGAGCTGTACCAATAAAAAAAACTATTATGAATGTTTTTAAATTTTATCTTTGGGCATCTCAAGAATTATAACATGTGTCTCATTTTTTTTTACCAACTAAATGATGTGGCATAAAAATGAAATGCCTAGTAAAACATAAATCAAGACTTGTGAAATGAGCATATTCAACAAGTAATAAAGCAAGGGAGTTACTTAGCTGATCGAGAATAAGATATGTTTACACATGGTCCTTGTGCATTGGTTCTCCGATCATGGATTCCTCGCGCGTCGGCTTCCCATCCGTGGGTATCTCGACCTCATGCTTCGTCGAGACTACTGTCACAACTTTTTTGTTGGTGGCGAGGGACACCCAGGGTTCCTCGCCCATGAGTTCCTCGCGCATCGACTTCCCATCCGGGGTTGTCTTGACCTTATTCTTCATCGAGACTGCTACCACGACTTCTTTGTTGGCGACGAGGGACACCCAGGGTTCCTCGCCCATGCGTTTCTCACGAGTTGATGTTTCTCTAGTTAAGGCCTTGGAACCTATGGGTTCCTCATCGAAAAATATTTTTTCATGAGGGGTCCTCGCGCGCCACTGTTAGTGGGGAGGTACACCTTGGAAGTATGGGTCTTTGCAATTATGGATGCCTCTCCCTCTGAGAAGAGGAGAGTTTCTCGACTGTGGGTTCCTCACTGTAACCAATGGCTGTTGGCACTTCTCCGACCACCTCATCTTCTCCTCAAGCTTGGAAAGACTACATGCGCACTTGTGGGTAGGGGTCACGCTACTCATCATACCGATGAGGGCCCTCCCTCTGAGAAGATGAGAGAAACTTCCTAGCCTCCTCCATAGAAATAATTTTGTAGGGTGATTCCTCCAAAACCATACCCTTGGCTGCTGGTGAACTTGACGGGCGCCACTACTTGCTCCGACGGCACCACTTTTTGTGGCGGAACTACTTCCGCCGGAAACATTGTAGAAGTGGTTGCCCCACCAGAGGGGGCAACTGTTGGTATTACACAGCCTAGACCCAAATTTGCCATGTCTACGTTGTTTTGTTCCAAAAATAAAAAAACATGCTAATAAGGTTGATACCCATCGCCGTAGCCGCTGCCAGTGAACTAGTTTGCCCTCCCTGAGGATCAGGTAGTCTAGCTCCGGTCACCACCACATTCTCCTGAGTGGTCTGGCCTCTTTGAGCTCCATTCCCAGATGGAATATCTTCAAGCACTAGCTTCTTAGAAACATTAAAATCTTATTTGTCCACGAAAGTGAGGATACGTCCCCAACGGAGTCGCAAAATGTAGGAGGGTAGTGAGACTGGGGTCTATGAATAACTGGAAAGGGTGAGGCGTGACCCACTCCAATGGACGCTGCCTGCAAGGTCTCCTGGTGCAACTTTTGAAGAAAACTTATCCTTCTGGTAACAATGGAACTCAAGCTTCAACTCACTCCCTGCAAGAAGATGAACTTTCATAGCAAAAATAGCAATTTTCTCAAGGGAAACACCTGAGAGTGATGGCTGTCAGTGGGGAGTGAAGGAACAAGGCACTCAGCACTATGAGAATGAGCAGGGAGAGAATACTTAGTTAGGTCTGGTGATATTTTGGCTGAGTAACAGTGCAATTTCTATTGTCTATCTTCTTGACCTTGCCCAGAGGTCTATTTATACTGGGGCGTTAGGGGTGAGTTGGCATTTTTTGGGCGCCAAAACTGAGAGAGTTGGTGGACAACAATGTCTGAAGTGTACCATTTATCCCTACATGTAGGCAGCCTGCCTGTCCCCCCTACAGGCGCCACCTGGCGCCGACCAAAACTCAAAAAGCACATATGTCCCCTAATGGAGACAAAATATCAGATTTGGTAGATATCTTTTGAAACGGTAACTTGTGGTGTGATTTTGCAAATCTTGAGAGAGGAGACCTTAAGGACTCATTTCCTCTAAAAATGTTGTTTTTCTTGAGAGGGACCTTGAGGACCCCCTCTTCTGGAAAAGTCATTTTCTTGTAAAGAGTTTGTTTCGTGTGAGTAGCCAGCTCTTTGGCTTCTCACATCACTTGTGGCCAAGTGTGCAGTGTGTGTAGTCTCGAGTGACTTCTGGGTCTTCCTACTAGTATTCTCTCAATCTTATAGTGCTAAGTGGTTGAGCTTTCTCAACATACCTTGTCCCTCAGCCGCCAAGCCAAAACTCCCAGGAGGTCCCAGCGCGCCTGTTCGAGCCCTGCTTGCTCGACTAGGCAACCTGTAAAAGAAAGTAAAGTGTTAGTACTGTTGTTCATTTAGAGACTGATGTTTCATGATGGGGAGTTGCTCGTGATAGCTACTCCCTCAATATGAGTTTCTGCCGAAACCCTTATAGCGGCACTTCTCGAATAACATTTCTGCAGTGACCCTTGCAGTGGCGCTGAGCCTTGCAGTGACGCTGACTCTCTCGACTATCATTACTGTAGTGATCCTTGCAGCGACGCTGAACCTTGCAGTGGTACTTCTTAATTTTGGATTTCTATGGTGACCCACGGGCACCTCTCGAATGTTATTGCTGTAGTGACCCTTGCTGTAGTGGCGCTGACACTTCAAGGGGTGCTGACCCTTGCAGCGACGCTGACCCTTGTAGCGACGCTGGCACTTGAAGCGGCGCCGACCCTTACAGCGGCGCGGACACTTGCAACAGCGCTGACCCTTGCAGCGGCGCCGACACTTGAAGCGGTGACGGCCCTTGTAGCGGCGCAGACACTTGTCGCGGTGCTGACCCTTGCAGCGGCACTAACACTTGTTGCGGCGCTGACCCTTGCAGTGGCATTGACACTTGCAGCAGCACTGGCACTGGCACTTGAAGCGGCGCTGAGCCTTGCAGCGGCGCGGGCACTTGTAGCGGCGCTGACCCTTGTAGCGGCGTTGACACTTAAAGTGGTGCCGACCCTTACAGCGGTGCGAACACTTACAGCGGCACTGACACTTGCAGTGGCACTGACCCTTGAAGCGACCCTGACACTTGAAGCTGTACCGACCCTTGCAGCGGCGCGGACACTTGCAGTGGCGCCGACACTTGCAGCGGTGTTGGCACTTGAAGCGACGTTGACCCTTGCAGTGGCGCAAACATTTGCAGTGGCGCTGACCCTTGCATGGACGCAGACACTTGCAGCGGTGCTGGCACTTGAAGCGGCGTGGACACTTGTAACGGCGCTGACCCTTGCAGCGACACTGACCCTTGCTGCGGCGATGACTCTTACAATGGCACTTCTCAATCCTGGACTTCTGCGGTGATCCTTGCGGGCATCTCTCGAATGTTATTGCTGTAGCGGTGTTGACGCTTGCAGCGGCGCTGACACTTGCAGCGGCGCTGACTCTTGTAGTGGCGCTGACCCTTGCAGCGGCGCTGACACTTGCAGCGGTGCTGATACTTGCAACGGCGCTGGGGGTTCCTGCTGAATATGAGTTTTTGTCGGGACCCTGGGGTGGTTCCTTCTCAATTATGCTTTTCTACCGGGACCCTGGGTGAGTTCCTTCTTAATACGAGTTTCTGTCGGGACCCTGGGGGGGTTCCTGCTCAATATGAGTTTCTGCCGGGACCCTGGGGCGGCTCCTCCTCAATATGAGTTTCTATCGGGACCCTGGGGGGTTCCTCCCCAATATGAGTTTCTGCCGGGACCCCGGGGGGTTCCTGCTCAATATGAGTTTCTGCCGGGACCCTGGGTTTCTTCTCAGTATTTCTAATAAAATAATATTTTTACTTTTTTATAGGTAGACACCCTTCTACAGGGGCCGAGGGACCATCTGATGAGCTTCTTCGGCCATTACTGCTGTGATGTTTGTAACCTCTTTATTATGCTCATTCAAGGGCCCCATCCTTTCTCTGATCGAGGGAACCCATGCTCCCTCCATTCTCCTCGTTAGGACCCGGACATCCTCCTCTAATTCTGTGTAAAATACTACATCTACCAAGTGAGCTTCCTCGACAGCGAAGGGCCTCTTTGTAGCCCTAATGGTCACTTTTGTTCCCTTGATATTTGCCTTGGCGCATTGGTGATACGTCGAAGGAACTAGCCCTTAGTTATGCATCCACACTCTTCCTATCAGCAGATGGTACGAATTTGCACTCTCTATTGCGTGGAACTTGATATGGGAACTCAGATTTCCCATCATAATCCCAATATTCACGTACCCAATGGACTTGGAAGACTGGTTGTCATACCCCGAAATCACTAAAGGCATGAGGACTAACCTTTCTTCCGGAATATTAGCTGTGTGGAAAGAGTTGATTGGCATGATATTGATGGAAGTTCCCCTCATCCATAAGAGTCCTTACAAAACTAACTCCATTGACATTGGCGGTCATATACAATGGCCTGATATGAGGGAACCTTACTGCCCTATCTGTATCGCTGAAAGTTACTTCTGACAAAAACCTCTTTACCAACCTGGCCATGGGTTCTTTTCATCTCAGCGAAGGGACTGCGTTCTTCCTTGCAATGTCAAGTATTGCCTGGATTATTTACAATCTACTCTCGTTCGGTATCCCCACTTGGTCGAAGAACCAGGTGAACTTTAGGGATTTCAAAACTACATAGTATTCTATGACTGGGTCTGCTTCCTCATCTCCAACGCTGTATACATCCTCTACGTCTTTAGTGCTTGCTTCATCATAGGCTAATACTACGTTAGCTATTCCCTTAGTATAATCTTCCAAATCTTCTTCGAACTCCCCCTGCTTCGTCATTAACTCTTTTTTTTCTCTCTCTACCTCCTCATCATAGGCCACCACCAGGTTGGCCCCATGTGCTGGGAGTGGGTTATTGTTAACGTTTTGCGGAGGTATTTATAACGTCCCTGCCTTCACGTACTTGTCAATGATTCTTCTTAGCATGAAATAACTCTCTGATGGACGCTCTATCTTCCGATGAATCTGAGAATATTTTGGATCCGCCCTTGTTGCAGCATCAGGTTCCCTAGCGGGAATGCCTTTTGGTTCGTAGACCGTTCCCCCTTGGACCATTGCGTTATAATAGCTGATAACCTCCTCCACTATATAAGGTAATAGTGGTGGGTCCTCCCTATCTTTTCCAAACTTCCTCTTTTTGTCCTTTTTTGGTGCCTTTGCCCCCATCTGCTCCCTTAGTGTACCCTACCCGTGGGGGCTGAGACCTCCCCCCCACAGGTTGTATCGACTGTTTAAACATCATGGGTACCACCACTGGGTTTGATCGCACAACCAATGAGATATTTCTTTCTGCCTTTAGGAATGACGAAAAATTCCCCTCTCACGTCTCATTAAGGAGATGGCAGATGTACTCAGGAAGCAGCCCGTCCGCACAGATCTGTAATAACTTGGACTCTTTGGCCTCTTCCCTCACATCGAGGGATCTTTCCCTGAACCTTCGAATGTAAGCCACCACTTCTTCCTCGGGCCATTGCTTCTCCCTCCTTATTTGGGTCAAAGTAAACTCATCTTATGCTAGAAAGAACTTCTGGACGAACAAAACATGCATCTCCTCCCATGTGGAAACACTCTTGGGAGCTAAGTGCGAATACAAAGTATATGCCTTATCGGTTAAGGATTTAGAAAATTACCTCAACCTGAGCTTCTTGTTATTACAATGCACCCCAAGTGTTCAACGAAGCATTTGATACGTTCCTTCGGGTTCCCACCCTTTCCTCTGTATTTTTCAAAAATAGAGGGAAGATAATCTTTCGAATAGGGCTCATCGTTGAATTCCTGGGGGTAAGGTGTTCGAAATTCATCATAGATTGAAGCTACCTTGCCCACAGACTGTGAGGAAGATTTCATGAAATTTAGCATCTCTTTCTATATCTCTTTCCTTATTTCCTCCATAGCTGATACCGTTGGGGGAACGACTAGAGGGACCATTGGCGGTGCGCCCGTTGCAGTTGAAGGAGTCATTATAGTTGGAGCCGTTGATCCTCCTGGAGTTCCCACTATTGGATTTACAACAGAGGGTATACTTTCTGGGACCATTCCCGTTATGACTGCACTTGGTGGGCACGTTGGGGCTGCCCCTGGTGTCACGAAGGAGTTGGATTCATATCCTCCCAACACCGTTGAAGCTACGGGAGTTTGTAAAAACTCGTAAAATATATTCATGAGGAGTGCCACTTGGGATGGTCCCAACCCAACGCTCATGGAATATTATATCACCCCTGGAGATCCTGTTGCCGCCTATACTGGAGGTACCTCTATTCAGGGAGCCCCGTCCCTTAGAGCCTCCAGTTCTCTCACCGCCTGTTCTTTATTGTGTTGAATGTCATCAAAGTTGAGCCTTCGATTAACATCATCTTGCGCCATACTCCTTGCCTAGAAGAATGCCTCCCCAGCAGAGTCGCCAAATGTAATAGGGTGCTTTAGGTTAGATGGAGGTTACCCCTTTTAAGTATGGTAATGATAAGTTAAATAGCAACACTATTGATTATCCACAGGACATACAAACACGATTCAATGAAGATATACTCAGTTTAAACTCACAAATCTCTCGTGTATAACTCAGAAGGTAGTAATGGACTTAAAAGCAACCTTACTTAGAGTGAGAGAGAAAATGAGCACCCTAGATACACCTTGGTAGGTAGCAAAATACCCCTACCACCCTCAATAATCTCTGTCAAATATTAAAGCTTCGCAATAAATGACAATGGTGGGTGAGTAGACCCTCTGGGTCGTAATGAATCTCTATAGTAATAACTTATGGACTCTCAATAATAACATGATACCTCCTCAAAGGTGGTTGGGGTCCTTAAATTACCCCCCACACTACCCCCGAGGCAACTCAGCCATTAATGCTTGTGAAAGACATCCCTCATACTTTATGTCACAAGCATTAAATACCTGATGCACTAGTTATCTCCACGTCATAACCATTAAATGCCAAGACATGCCTTTTGCCTAACCACTTTGTGTCAAGGGGCTATCGTCACAGAGATGGATCACCAACTGTCTGACAAACCCAAATACCACGGTGGTTTACTCAAGTGTAGGTATGACATTGCCTAGCTGGTTAGTGACATTAGATATAGTGGATGTGACATTAAGTAGAGGTTTGTTCGGCTCATAACTCAACGCCCGATGGAACTCAAGGTTGCTCCCCTAGAGGTTTCCTAGTCAGGGTCTTTAGGTGTTTTACCAGGTGTATCTAAGATGGTCAGGACAAGCCCCAATGGCGCCTCACTTCGCAATCCTCCAAACCAAGTCCCTATGAATTTACCACGGCGAGGTTATTCGATAGAACATGAAAGCTCTCCCAGGCCCTGCCAAGCCTGGTCTCTCGCGAGTACCGTTCGACCTCACACTAAAAATCATTATTATTCTCGTTACATCATTAAAACCATTATGGCTCATATTCAATATAAACAGAGATATAATATGACTAAATAAAACAGCAAACTAAAGTATGAGTTGCCACGCTAAGCTGCCAGGCTGAGCTGCCTTGCTTGAGTTGCCTCGTTGAGCTACCACACTGAGCTGCCTTAGTCCCAAATACTGTTATTAATGGGAGGATTATCCCTAATCTCAGGATTACCTTCAATCCCCCTCTATACAGTCATATATGGATTTTGACACACCATTGGTAGGGATGTAACATGATATTTTAGTTGTCCTATCTTGATTACGGGAAATAATATAGTTTCAATTTATTGTGCTAGTACACTTGGTGTGTACTAAATGGGGCCACCTTGAACTCATTGTCTTTATACTGATTTTATAAGACCATGGACAAGTAATTATTATTAGGTTTACTTATGGCTCTTAATCCAAATACGACTGATGGACATATGCACTAGTTGTTTATTTCTTTGACCTGCCGGGTGAGATTCATTATAGGATTATAATCTTGATAGATTAGGTGATGGTGATTAATGTATGGTTAAAGTCTTTTATGGATGGAATACAAATATCGGTGTAGAGGTTGGTGATACCCTCTTGAGATGCTTACAAGTCTTATATGTGTCAAATTCTCTAGGCGAATTATATTAATCCGATACTACAAATAAGTTAAGTTGGACCGCTCAAGGACTTAGAGAAGTTAATCAAATATGTTATCACTAATTTATTTTATTAACAGGTATTTGTAACCTTAGCGTGGGGATAATTAATTATTTATTAATAAGGGGCTAGAAATATAATTTTAAGTTAAGGAGTGGAGTTTCAATTTTAATAATGTAGTGGCATTAATTATAATTAATGGAAAGGGATTAGAATTCAGGTTGGATTTTCTTAGGACCATTAGAAGCCACATCGATCCCTACCGTAGCCTATTTATATGCACCAAAGGCGCGTTTTTTCTCATTCAAGCCCTCTTGAGAATGTAAAATCCCTAATTCGGATTTGAGGAGAAAGAGAGGTAGTGGAGAGAGCAAACGAAGGAAAAAATATGATCACGACGGAAGAGACCACACTCGGTTCGTGATAGTTCATATCCAGAATACTGCAGAAGATTGTGAGGCGCATCGAGCCAGTTTTCTCAATCAATATCTATCAAATTATATTCGTGCCGAGACGAGATCAAACCATAGAGATCACGAAGGTAAACCCTAATTTTTTCTTGTAGGGTTTTATTTATGAATTTTTTTGCAGTTTGATTTATGTGCGTAATCAATAGACCCTAGGTCAGTCGCTCCTACATTATCGGGTCACAAACTTTAAGTTGTAAGGACTCCACCCTTGGCTTAAGTCTAATAGTTAAACATATCATGACCCAAAAAAACTACAGTCCATAGGTTAGACGACCCAAAACTCACAATCAAAGGTCTGAGGACCCAATAAAGACTAAAAGAATTACTCAGATTTTGATCCATAATTTCAAATACGCTCAGGTCTACCCGTAAATAACCCACCAAAAGGGATTCCTCTACTAAAAATTTTCCTCTTTTACCACGAAATTATAAAAAATATATAGGAACCTTAGCCAATGCACCTTAAACTTATTTTTGTAAAAATAGTTAAGAAACCAACTTCCATTTTTGAAATATTTTTGGGGCTAAGTGTTCAAATAAAAAAGTTGTCCAAAACTTCAATTTTTTAAAGTAAAAGGTATAAATCCCAGGATTCAGAAGTCTTAGGACCCATAATGGAAACTCAAAATGTCCTAGTCAGGGGGGGGGGGGGGTAAGGTCCAGAGGCTTTTTAGCCGAATGTCACCTTCAAAGTTTTTTAGGTCCAGAGATCATTTGACCCTTAATGGCGCTTCAAATGTTTGAATTTACTTAAGTTCAGAGGTCTTCTGACCCTTTGTCGGATTTCAAGCTTCAGTTTTTATTTATTCTAGAAGTATTATGACCCACCCATTTATTGGACTCCATAATTTCCAAATACCAAGTCCAGAGTCCTTTGGTCCCTTTGTGGGACTACGACACTCAAAATACCTAAGCACCGAGGTCACAAGACACATTGGGGGGATTGAAGTGGAATATATTTATAAGTTCTAAGATCCCAAGACTCTCGGTGGAAAATTTTTCTTTCTCTTAGCTTAAAAATGTTTCAAAGGCCTTCAAAACCAATGAGGAACAAATTTCAAGTCTGGAGTTCAAAAACGAGGTCTTATGACCCTTAATTGGTTAATTCTTTCACTACACCACAAATAAAAATTGGTCAAAGATTTTTTCCGTGACTTGGCCTTCGGGTCATGGTGAAGGTCTGTGACCATTTGTCGTGTTACCAAAATTGGAAGTTACGGACTTTATCCCTAACCAAAAGTTATGGTCATGGCCTAGAGCATAGGGTAATATATATCTCCATGGTAATGGGCTTAATCCATGACCAGGGGGTCATGGACCTAAACCATGATTGGGGGAGGACAAGGGGTCACGACCCTAGTTCGTGACCAAGCCTGGACTAGGGGTCACGACCCAAGTCTGTGACAAGTGGTGGATAGAGAGTCATGGAATGGTCATGGACCAAAATCGTAACACCTATTTTAAAAAAAAATTAAAAGCTGGTCACGACTTCAAGCTATGTTCAAGTTTAATTTTTTTTTATAAAAGTGGTCACGATTTTATGCCGTGACCATATCCATTTGAAAAAAAAAAGTAGATATAAGTAACCATAAAGAAAAAACCTGTGCGAGGGATTGTGCCCATTAAGGAGTGCGGTGACTATGGTCAGTTCCTATGAGTTAAATTGTCCCGTGCGAGGTGTTCATGCCACTTATGGGACAATTTTGTGGCCGTTTTACATTTTGATCCGTGAGAGGTGTTTGTGCCCCTTGTAGGTCCATTTGGGGTCTGTTTGAGGTTCCCCCCAAAGGGGAATATTTTTAAGACTTAGTCTTCTTATATTCAAATATAATCCTTTTCTAAAATTAGGATTCTCGTGATTATGCGGTCAGTTCCTACAAGTTACATTGGTCCCTTGCGAGGTGTTCATGCTCTTCTACGGGGTCGTTTGGGGGCTATTTTGGGTTTTCTCCCTAGTCAAACATTTTCAAGTCTAAGTCTCCTTATTTACAAAATTTAGTCATATTCTCAAACCGAGAGTCACGTGACTATGCGATCAGTTCTTACGAGTTATATTTGTCCTGTGCGAGGTTTTTGTACCCCTTACAAGGTGGTTAAGGGTCTATTTGTGTTCCCTAGGGGCACATTTTCAAGACTTAGTCATTTATTTTCAAATTTTAATCCTATTCTTAAATAAGGAGCCTCGTGACTACACAGTCACTTCCTATGAGTTACATTGGTCCCGTGCGAGGTGTCCGTGCCCCTTGCAGGGCCATTTGGGGGTTGTTTTGGGTTTCTCCCTAGGGGCACATTTTCAATCCTAAGTCTTCTAATTTGTAAATTTTAGTCCTATTCTCAAACCGAAAGTCCTTCGACTATGCCGTGAATTCCTATGAGTTATATTGGTCCACTACACGGTGTTCATGCCCACTACGGTGCTGTTTAGGGATTGTTTTAGGTTTTCTCAGGAGGTAAGTTTTCAAGCCTAAGTCTATTTATTTGTAAACTTATTTTAGTCTTATTCTCGAACCGAATGTCCCATAATTATGCGCTCAGTTCTTACGAGTTACATTGGCCCCATGGAAGGTGTCTATGCCCCTTGCGGGGCCGTTTGGGGGTTGTTTTATGTTCCCCCCAGAGGCACGTTTTCAAGCCTAAGTATTCTTATTTGTGAGTTTTTGTCCTATTATCAAACTGGGAGTTTCGTGACTATGCAATCAGTTCCTACGAGTTACATTGGTCCTGTGCGCGGTGTTCATGCCCCTTGAGGTGCCGTTTTGGGAATGTTTTGGATTTTCACCCCTTTGGTAACGTTTTCAATCCGAAGTATGCTTGTTTGCAAATTCTATTACTATTCTAAAAGTGATATTCCCATGACTACACAATCAGTTCCTACAGTTACAAGGTCTTGTGCGAGGAGTTCATGACTTTTGTGGAGCTGTTTGGAGGCTGTTTTAGGTTCCCCCCAGGGGCACATTTTATTAACTACAAATTTTAGTCTTGATTCTCAAATCGGTGTCCTGTGACTACGCTGTCAGTTCCTACTAGTTACATTGGTGTCATACAAAGTGTTCATGCTCCTTGTGGGGCCTTTTAGGGGATGTTTTGTGTTTTCCCTCTAGGGGAACTTTTTCAAGACTATATATGCTTATTTGAAAATTTTTGTCCTATTCTCAAACAAGGAGTCCGATGACTACGCAGTCAGTATTTACGATTTACATTGGTCCCGTGTGAGTTGGTTGTGCCCCTTCTGGGGCCATTTAGGGGTCTGTTTTGGGTTTTCCCCTAGGAGCAAGTTTTCAATCCTAAGTCTGGTTATTTGCAAATTTTAGTCCTATTCTAAACCGAGAATCCCGTAACTATGCGGTCAATTCCTACGAGTTATATTGGTCCAGAGCGAGGTGTTCATGCCCTTTCCAGGTTTGTTTGGGTATATTTTGGGTTCCTCCAGGATCACATTTTAAAGCCTAAGTGTGTTTATTTGCAAATTTTAGTCCTATTGTCAAACTGAGAGTTCCGCGACTATACGATCTGTTCCTACGAGTTACTTTGATCCCATGCAAGGTCTTTGTGCCCCTTTTGGGGGCTATTTTGTATTTTTTCCTAAGGGTACATTTTCCAGCCTAAGCTTGGTTATGTTTAAATTTTAGTCAAATTCTTAAACCAAGAGTCCCGTGACTACACGGTCAATTCCTATGAGTTACATTAGTCTAGTGCGAGGTGTTCCTTCCTTTTACAGGGCCGTTTGGGTGTTATTTTGGTTTTTCCCCCGGGGGAACCTTTTCAAGCCTAAGTGTACTTATTTATAAATTTTAGTTCTATTCTCAAATCGGGAGTTTCGTTACTATGCGATTAGTTCCTACGAGTTACATTGGTCACGTTCGAGGTATTCGCCCCTTGCGGGCTATTTTGGGTTTTCCCGTAGGGGCACATTTTCAAGACTAAGTCTACATATTTGTAAATTTTAGTCCTATTCTCAAACTGAGAGTCCCGTGATTACAATGTTAATTTCGACGAGTTACATTAGTCCTCGAGTGGTGTTCGTGCCCCTTGTCGGGCCATTTAGGGGTTTGTTTTGAGTTTTCCCTGAGGGGCACCTTTTCAAGCATAAGTCTTCTTATTTGCAAATTTTATTCCTATTCTCAAACTAGGATTCCCATGACTACGCGGTCAGTTCCTACGAGTTATATTATCCCATGCGAGGTGTTCATGCCCCTTGTAGGGCCGTTAGGGAGTTATTTTAGGTTTTCCCTTAGGGACACATTTTCAATCCTAAGTATGCTTATTTGCAAATTTTATTCCTATTATTAAACTAGCAATCCGTTGATTACGCGGTCAGTTCCTACTAGTTACATTAGTTCAGTGCGAGGTGTTTGTGTCCTTTGCGGGCCGTTTGGGGACTATTTTGGGTTTTCCCCTAAGGGCGCATTTTCAAGCCTAAGTTTTCATCAACGACACAACACTTTCTTTCTCTAGTAGCCTATTGTATTTCTCTTGAGCCCTATTTTCTCGTACGAGGCATAGTTTGTTGTCCTCGTTAACGCGTGTGGGTTTCTTTCTCAGGAGTTTAACCTATAACTTGCACCTTTTCAAATCAACTTCCATCTCGAGCTTTTCCAATATGATTTCCATGTGTTCCTTTTTTATGGAGTCTTATTTGATTTTTGTGATTGATTTTTGATTGATCTGATTTTTTTAATACGATCGAACTCGGGCATGTGTTAGGTTGATCGAACCGGAGAAATGAGCTCCGATAGTGCTCATCGAGGTGGTTATCTGATCATCCTTTCTTACGTTCGAGTTTGACAATGTAAAAAATGTTATGATGAATCGAGAATCAATCATGAAAATCAAATACGATGCCATGGAAAAGGAAAATGGAGAAATTGTGCTAGTAAAATCTTGAGATGGAAGTTTATTTGAAAGGGTGCAAGTTAAACGTCAATACCTGAGAGAGAAACTCACCCACGTTAATGAGGCCAACCAACTGTACCTCGTACGAGAAAATTGGTCTCAAGAGAAATAAAATAGGATACTGGAGAAAGGCAATGTTGTGCAGATAAAGCCTGCCAAAACTAGAGCTGAGTATGAGGCTAAATCCTGAACGAACAAATTCGAAGAGTTGTTGCCTCGTATTTTACACTTGGCATGAGATGTCAATACATTGACTAGTGCAGATTCAAAGACGATAAATTAGGGGGTCCCAGGGCCAATTTTGTGCAACTACAAGCTCAGGAGATTCTATTCTCAAACCGGGCATCCCGTGCGAGCTGTTCGTGCCCCTAAGCATTCATAATTCAAATGAAACATTTGTAAATCAAATTAAACATTCGTAAATCAATCTAAACATTTTTAAATTAAACTAAATTGCCAATATAGTGTCAATAGCATAATAGGATACAAATTGGATTATTAAGGTCCAATATAATAATAGAATACAAATAGGATTGCCAAGGGTAAAATAATGTTTTGATACTCAATCTTCCTCTAAATCAACTAAAAGATCTTTCAAATTACGGTTGTCATTAAGAGCAGAATGGAACTTTTAGGATCCTTTAATGTGACTGCTCGGGTAGTCGTACCCAGTGGTGCATGCAAAACAATAAACCAATCGTTTATGCACTTTGAGTTATATACCTTCTTTATGTTATGAAAGGCACAAATAAAAGGCCCTCGATTATGCAATCTTTACTCTTCATCTTTGATAATTTTACGTCGATAAGTTTGGAGTTAGGGCCAACTTTTCAATCATTCACAGTATCTTCCACCTTCATCCAGTCATAATTTAATACGGTTTATGTGAAATCTAAATAATCAATTTCTAAGATTTATTAGACAATCCCATAATAGGTTAACACCGTATCTTTTGGATTTTTATCACTTTTTCTAGAGACACAGGTAGTCAAGGCAGAAATTGAAATTCCATTATATTGCATCAAAAAGTTTTCCTCAAATGGATATGAAATGAAATCAAAACCTTTGGTGCGAAATTTCTTAAACTCTTTCGCACGAAATTTGGGACCTTTTGATAGGTGTGCAAGCCTTGAAGAGACATCACTTTTTTTTAGAAATTGCATCTATTAATGAATTTGTATTAGGGCATATTTTTACCACACATGAATAAATAACTGGACACATAAGAGGTAGAAATCACCTTTTTAATACCCACGACCTAAAATCATTTGTCGTGCAATTTCTACTCCGATCCTGGGCAATTTCCTTCTTGTACTTCCTACGGGTAAATTGTAGAGTTTAGATCATAATATATAGGATACATATAATCAAATAAGAATAATTCACCAATTTTAAATTTCATCTTGCGAATAAAAGACATAACGAGTTGCTTGTTCGTATTGTAGATTTGTGAGTTTCACCTTTTTAGGGTTCCCAAAAGGCAATTCATCCTCAAACTCGTCAGGTTCCTT
Organism: Sambucus nigra; assembly: GCA_949130495.1. Lineage (NCBI taxonomy): Eukaryota > Viridiplantae > Streptophyta > Magnoliopsida > Dipsacales > Adoxaceae > Sambucus > Sambucus nigra. The sequence goes on along the minus strand of OX422216.1, from coordinate 89,987,724 downwards.
GATCAACCATTCACCATGAGGATTGAACTTTCTCAGCTTCTTCTAGCGTCTACATGATAATATACATATAAATAATAACAATATCTCAAATATGGGCTTATATATGTTCTTGCATAAAAGAGATATGTAACTAACTTAAGTGTGTTACATCATAAGGGCTCATATAAGTTCTTGCATAAAAGAGACATATGATTAACTTAAGTGTGTTGTATCATAATGGTTCATATATGTATATTAATAATGCATTCACATTAATTCTTATAACATGAATGGGGTTATCATAGTAAATCACGTCAATTTGGTGTGCAAATATCAAAAGTATTACTCTCAAAACATAAGGTACAATCGTAATAAGCATGCATAATTTTTTAATTAACCAACTCTAAATTTAAGTCCACATCTTACGCTATCAAAACCCAATCATCAAATTTTACAAATGGGGCCCAAATCTGAAATATATATTTTTTTTTCATGTTTTGGGTTTTAGCGTTTAGGCTTTAGGGCTTATAGTTTTCAATTTACAATTTAGGGTCTATGATTTAGGATTTATGGTCTACGTTTTAGTGTTTTAAGTACTAGGGTTTAGGTTTTATGTGTTTGGGTCTAGTCATTAGAGTTTATTGATTTGGGCTTAAGTTTTAGGGTCTAGTAAATTGGGTTTAAGGTATTTTCCCACTAAATTAGTTTAAAAATATTGGACAAACTTTCCAGTAATTAGGGTTTAAGAATTATAAATTTTAAATTAGTTAAAATACACACACATATACACACACACCTACATACACATACATTCACAATATATACTACACACTCATGCCCACCCATACATACAAAATATATAACACACACACACACACACACACACACACACACACACACACATATATATATATATATATATATATATATATATATATATATATATATATATATATATATAGAGAGAGAGAGAGAGAGAGAGAGAGAGAGAGATAGAGAGAGAGAGAAAGGTTGGTTATGGAGAGAGCATGTAGAGAGAGATAAATTTCGACTAGAGAGAGTGTGGAGAGAAGGTGAGTTAGAGAGTGAGAATATAATAGTGAAAATGACGCTAAGTGTGGTGGGTTTTATCTAAAGGCAGTGGTCATGGCCTTAGCATGTGACCAAGGGCCGGGACCAATGAATTTTTCCACATCATCAACATAGTCATAACATGGTCACGAACCAAGACCATGACCTTGCTGATGACATGGAAAAAATTAATTGGTCGCGCCTTGTGGTCATGGTTTAGGACCATGACCAATAACCGTGACCTATTTAAAATGATCATGGCCAAAGTCGTGACCCATATCAATTGAAAACCTTAACTTATTAATGGCCTTGGTCATGGTCATGTGCTGTGACCACTGATGGCGGTAATTTTAGCGTAATTTTGGCATCATAATGGTCACAGTGTTGTCACGAACCACGAACGCGACCACGATGGTCACGATCCATGGCCATGAGCATGCACAGTTTATGTCACACCGGTGACTGGTTATGGACCTGGTCGCGAGTCTTTTTACTCTGGTCACGGTGGTTGGACGTAACCACCCGATCACGATCTGGACCGTGACCAGTTTTCCTTGACCATTTTTTATTTATAGTGTAGTGTTTGGCCTTCAGTCTTAATGTGTTGGTACAAAAATATTGGGATTTCCATCCTAAAAAAGTACAATGGCGAAATATTCTGTGGTGCAAAGGTCTACTAGCCCATTATAGAACCTCAATGTTTACTTCAACCGCTGCACAAGTATAAGACAAAGGTCTTAGGACCTTCAAATATACTCTAGTGAATTCACTACTTCGGTAACTTTTTCTCGCTAAGAAATCTAGGCGGTTAAGGGAATACTACCTACTGACTAACCTCAAACAAACTCAAGACAATACGAAAGCTTCCTTAGCAAAGAAAAAAAGTAAAGCAAGTGTGAAAAAGATACCGGAGCAAAGTAGAATAATACAAAAGAAACAAACTCTTATGATTCAAAAGATATTCTTCATTAAGGATAAGGAGTTGAGATTACAAGAAATGGCCTATGGCCAACTGCCGGTTTACAAAAATAAAAAATTACATAAAATCCACTAAAGGCTTGGGGTTGTTGGGATCCACAAAAGCTTTACTTTTGGAGGGGCTTGATGATGGTAGAGAAGCAAATTATTTTCACTTTGGCTCCTCTTCATGTCCCTTGGTATAAGAGGCTTTAACAGTGTCATCATTAACACTACTTATATTTTAATCTTTCATCATCCGACTGAGGGCATTTCGTAAATAGACCAGAGAGGTCCATATTAGGAATTAATGTTTGGACCTCGGATTTGTAAGATTTTAAACTAGAGCTGAAGTTTTGAAAGAGGCATTTCTTAAAGGCCTCAAACTCCATGAAGAGATTCAACTAGTTTTGCATTGCGGTATGGTTCTTCACCTAAAGCTCTTTATGCCTCACCAAGACCTAAACATAAGTCTTCTACAACTCTTGGTCCTTAGAGGTAAATCGTTCCTTCTCAATAGTTAGGTCTTTGATTGAATGATTTAAAAGCTCCACCTTGCCATCAACTCAAAGAAGTTTCTCTTTAAAGCCCTAAAGCTCAAGCTTCTGGCCTAGGACAGACTCCTCTCTCACCTTGAGCTCAACCTGATCAAGGGCAGGTAGTTCCTCAACCTTGTCTAAATAGTCTCATGCGATAACCAATAAAGATGCACTATCCCTGAGAATTTTTTCTTTCAAGAGCTTCTACTTCTCCAAAAAGTTGACCTGCACGTCAAAGACATAAAAACCTTTAGTAATGGCCTTCATTGTAAACCTTAACCATTAATCAAGAGGTCTAGGTGAATCTGGATAAGGTCCCATCTACTCACCATTTCAGTAACCTTCTTTCATGCTTTGCTGCCATTAAGGCTTTTCTTAGATGTTGAGCCTTCAAGAGAAAACATATATGAGAACAAAGAATAAAAAATAAAGATCTAAGGAAAGAATTAAAGAATTATAGGGATACGTTACCCATCAGATGGACTAACTCCTCAACGTTGGTCGGGTTTTCCCTAATCCTCAATGTTGCCACCATATCCGAGATATTTATTTTGGCCAACAATCAAATGTCATCCATGGATGAGATGTAGGAGTCCATTTCCTCAACTAAGGAAAGACTAAAATAGCTCTCCATAATAGGGGATAGAAAGATCTTCCCCTTAGAAACAACTGGACCCTTTAACATGAAAGGCACCTCAGTTGCCTTCTTTAAACTCCCTCCTCTTAAGGGGGCACCACCTTCTCCGAAGCTTTTTTCTGTTAGACTAAGGGATACAATTCCCTTGGAATATAAAGATCACTCTAGGTTGTCCCAAAGGTTGCACCTTTTCTTAAGTCCCCTTACAAAAAGGAAAGGATTTTTACAGGCTCAAACACTGAGCCCGTATAAAGGCTAGACCCTAGGATAACCTCCTCCACTAGTCGGAACCTAGAAACAGGAATGCTCACTTAGGTACTGAACTTCTGGCATTTTTTGGTCTTATTTCTATTATTTGTATTGAACATAACCTCAATAGGATTCTCTTGGCCAATCCACTAGACTATCATCCACTCTTCTTGTTTATCTTCTAGACCAATAGCAAGTTAAAGTTAGCTTTCACAGGGTTAAAAACAAAGACAATATCTAAAAAAGGAAAGACAAAGCCACTTATATGGAGAAGAGTCAGATTCAAGAAAAATTATCTCATTGGATGAGGTAGATACTCCTTCAGTACTTGGGGACTCAACCTTCCCTTTAGGTAGGTCTTCTTCACTATCAAAGACCTCAGGAACCTTAGTGGGAACCTCAGTGTAGACCTTCCTTTTCTGAGGCACCAAGACATAGGGTTCAGATTCTTGCATGTCCTCCACCACGATTTTATAGACCTCAAGTGAACCCTAGATATTAGAGGTTAGGGATCAGGAACCAACACATAGTTTAAGAGATGAATGACAATAACCAAGATCTCAAAGAGGGTAGAGGCCAATTTTTGGGCATCAATAGTCCTGTCCAATTCTAACATGGTTGGATCGACAACCACTACAAAAGATAAAGAAAGTTTTAAGTTCCGAAACAGAGGTTAACCCAAGTACTAAATCAAAAGTAAAACTTCAAATTACCCATGAACGGAGGGATGCATCAGAGGGTAGGGCCAAAAATGGGCTCAACAGGGTCTGGGGTGGCCCAAACTCCCCCAAGAAAGAATAACATTTCCTTTTATTTTTAGGGGCATTATGATTGTCCTTTGTGAATACCACCGCATTGTCCCAAGGGGATAAATGCTTCGAACCCTTGTCATTAGGATTCTTTTATCCTTAAATGTAGTACAACTTGAAGAATTGGGCTGGGGTGACATCATGCTTCCCTCCACTAGTGTCACAAATAATTTTTTTTCCTTCTGAAATTTCCTAGTAAGGCACCAAGTTTTCTTCTCAAACCTGATTAGCCAACTAATATTCAATGTTCACATGGATAACCTACTTTTTTCATGATTAAAATCAAGTAAAATTGCAAACCATTCAAAGTATATGAGAAGCACACATACAAGACAAGAACTTACAAGAACTCAACTCTAAACCTTTATTAATAACTCAAAGATTACCAAAAACTCACACTCAATTTTGGCCTAGGACTTATTGATTAGAATTACACAGACAAAAGATTATAAATAGAGGTTACAAATGCAGTTGACATCCCCAACTACTAGGAAAAGTGTCTCAAACACAAGGCTCCCAGGTTTTACCATAAAACTGCTACCTTAGCTTCCTAATGAGTGTCTAGGGAGTTTAGCAATGATATCCACATTCCCAATTAGTGTCTTCCCATTTTTACATCTGGTTAGTTTAGTAAATCCCATGGAAACTACCCATAACTATTTTTTGGACAAGCACAAATGCTCCGTAAAGACAACTAGAAACAATTCCACGAATTAAGACAAAATGCCACCCTAAAAATAAGAACCTTAGCGCACTGATTTAACTCACGCTGTAAAATGGGGGTTACTACAGAAATTTTCCAATCACACCCTAAATCTATGCACAACCAAACCCACATCTGGTCATTGGATATCCCACACATGCCCCCGAAGTTTCCATAAGGTTAGGAACACTCACGGTAAAAAATCAAGTTCTGTCTCGGAAGACCCTCTCCTTATAATACCTCTTAGTGAAAAATCCACAGTGGTAGAAGTAGACATCAACTGCTATAAGATGACGAGGTTTCTCACAAACTCTAACAACTTCGAATTGCATAATAAACTTTGTTTCAGATGAATGCCTTAGATAAAGTGAAAATAAGACATTTTCTTTTATTTTAAGGGCATCCTAAAGGCCAAGATTATGGTCATAAGAGGTCTCCATGAATTACCCACCAAATAGGAAGGGGATATCCTAATAGCCTTCAGGATCCTCACTACCGATAAGGGCAGTGGAAATCTAGCCCCATACAAGAAAAATCATTCATTGAAGAATAGATGTCAGGCCACTATGGAACAAGCCCTCTATGCGGGCCTTGTAGTCCGAAAATGATGTTATTAAGAACTTCGTAGGCCTTTCGAATCTTTAACAGATTCTTCTTTGTAACCTATGAGGCAAAATAAGCCCCACCTACAAAATCAATGTTATAAATCCACTCGTCACCGATCGTCCATTGTGCCAGGGGGATAACCCCAATGGGAAGATGAGGAGGTGGCTCAATTTTTGGCTCCACAATGGGAAGCAAAGAAATATTAGGACCAACGGTGGATAAAGGCTTTAGGTCTACGATATTTGAGGGGGAAACATTTTTAGTAGACATTGTTGGAAGAAAAAGTTTTCTTGTTCATAGGAATTTTAGAGAGAGAAGATGATTGCAGCAAACAGTGAAGGATCAACCCAGCCCAAGGGGATATCTTATATCCCCAGGGACTAGAGCTCCAATCCATTATGACCACTAAGATCAAACCCCTCAATCACATTAATTACCTCATCCCTCAACACCTTATCAATGCCCATGTGAAAGTTCCTTCTCAATGCAATATAACCATGATGATAATCTCAATGGATAGTTATGACACTACCCATAACATGCATAAATAATAAGTGCTTCCCCTTGTAACCTTTACTAGAAGAAACAAGGGGATACTGATAATACCCTATTTTACACTTGGTGTTTGAAAAGCTCTAACGACCCTCAAATATATTCAGGCAAGAGCAGAGGTCCCATGGAGGATATTTGACCTCAGACAGATTATTATTTCGCCTTTAATACCTCCTCTAATCTCAAGGATAATCCACTGTACTCTATCAAACCTCAGTCTTTCCTCATCCTTCCTAGTATGGGCAGTCATTCTAAAATGTTCCCCCCCAACCAAGCTCAGATACCATAGGATAAGGGTTTCGCCATATGTGACGCTCATAGCAGACCTCATATTGAAAGGAAACCTCCCAAGGTCTCTTATCCCATAACACTTAAGTAAATAATTGGGAAATATCTCGATAATAATTTGTGACAATTCCACAACAGTTTCAGACCCCTTAGACCTCCGGGAGATTTTTTGTAACCAGTCTGGAGGTATATGAAAAGCATAACATGTTTCATCTACCACCAGTCACAACCATTTGCATTAAAATCTCCCATCCACGTTAAATTAACCCAACAAATTCCTTACACTATCTACAAATCCTTTATCCAACACTCCACCTTGCTAACACCATCAGACCTAGGCACCCCAACCATGTTGTGATAGTCCATTCAATCTTTATCCTAGAGTTTGCATATAAATGAGGGGTTGGTTGAAGGATGAAGACAAGTTCAAGCAATCAAGCTTACATATAATCAAGAGTTTTTAGCATTCACAAGTGTTTTACTCATTGTTCCATACTCATATCCTACTTTTCTGGCTTTATATTCATAACTCTAATCATTTTTAGTTATCTAATACTTTACATATCTTATTGAGCTCTAAATCAGTACTTATGAATCCTTAGAGAAGTCTATCAGATACTTCTTGAGGTCCTTTAGACTATTAACAAAATCAGCAAGACATCAGTCTTTCTTGGCCAAACCTTAAGAGGTCTCTTAGACTGTAATACCTATTTTTATAATATAATAAATAACACAACACCTTGGACAATGGATATAAGATACTCACTTGAGATCCGACCACTTGAAATCATTGTCTCACACTTTGACACTCCTTTCCTCGTACATGTCTGAGGTCCATATGGAAGCACCTATGGGTCTAAGGTCACTTATGATTTCAACACCCATAAGTTATAAACATGGGGTTATTCTTTATTCATACATTTATACGTATAATTAAACTTTAATTATTAGACATCATGCTTAATATTACATTAATTAGACATTTCTTACATAAAGGTACCACCTGTCAAGCTAAATTTACAAATCTATATAGACTATGCATTCTAAAAAATAAATAATTTCAAATTTAATCTTAATCATCCATTATTAAGTCCAAATCAACTTAAGTCCATTATTCAATCAAACCCTAGTATGCAAGTCTACTAAAAAATGGTCCAATTTCACAATTCATAATTATCTAAGGCCAAATTATAACTTAATCCATAAGGGATATTATAACCTTAAGGGATACTAAAATTTTTAAGCCTATAATTAAGGATTAGGAGAAATTAACACTTGTATATATAAAATGAGAGGAGTAGTTTTGTAACTTGCCTCTAAAATGCACAAAAACTTGATTTAAATGTGAAAGATGAAACCTTTGAGAAATAATCATTGAAACCCTTTTGAAACCTCTTGGAAATCTGAGTAAAATGCTTTAAAGTGGTCATGAAAAAATATTTGATTTGGTTCATGAAAAGGGTAGCTTGTGGAAGGGTCTAGAAAGAGTTTAAGGTTTCTTCATGGAGAAGATAAAAGAATATGAGGGCTAGTTTTAATAAAATGGAAAATTTGCATAAGCTAGAAAAACAACCAAAAGGGTTCTATCTGATCTTTGATTTACTCGTGGCCTAGCCGCGTTCACAAATTTACACCCCGCAATAGCGGTGGCTAAGTCAGTAATTGTGGGCCAAGATAAAAGTTAAACATTTTATGGCGACCGCAATCCTCTTAGAAACACCCCTCAATTTTGAAACCTACAAACCCCACCAATTCCCCAAGTAATGAATACAGAACAAATTACCCTTGGTCTTTTCTCAAAAATTTTCATCCGTCTAACTAAATTATAATTTACAAGAATTATGGTTTAAACCCCAAACTTTATAATTATTAAACAAAGGTCACAAAACTTTAACAACTTACCAATTAAACTCCATAATTCCATTTTAATTCATTCTGACTTTAAAATAACATAAATTAACTTTAATATCAAAATTTTATTTATACTAATTTCTAATTTCCATTCAATTAATCTAACTATATTCTAATTAATTAGTTATTATTTACTTTTAAAATTTTGGGTATTACACTGAAGGGATCTATTATGTCAATATTAAAAGAAGATAATTTAACTTTGGTCTTAAGACATAAAGCTAGATATGTTTTTATGTTTACAAATTTAGACCATACTTACACCTTCAAATCTAGATATGTTTTGGTATTTACAAATTTCGCAACACACCATGGTAGCTATTAGCCTATACGAAAGAGAACTCTTACCGTTTAGCCACCAAGAGAATATGACTGACCTACAAGAGGAAAAATCAATCTTAAGGCCCATTAATGCAGCAAAATGGTTCCAAACCCCTCAGACAATATTTGTGTGCATAAAATAATATTGAAGGGTTTCACTTGTTGCATTATTTCCAGATCATTGAAACTTAGATGGGATAAGGATATCAATATCGCATAGGGTTTTATCTAGGGATTTTTATAATGGATAAGTTTGCGCATATATATTCAGACTTTGAGAGGTATATTTTTAAGAAAATTTGTGAGAATACAAAGGAAGATGGCCTTATTTGTCTTATAAGATCCTAAGAAGAGGATGTGGAGAAATCATTATACACCACGAGTTTCCCTCTAGGGTTACCTTTTAAGAACTCAACATTATCTTTTACATCTCTCCTAAATTGAAGCATCAATCTAAGGGTTTAGAACGAACTAAATTAGGGGTCTCTCTTCTTAAATATTTATTTTTCAGAAATTGAATCCAAAGACAGGTCGAAGTTCAAATCTTCCACCATCTTCTCATAACCATGGTTTTTTTTCTAGCTTTTACTGGTTTGTATGCTTTGAGTATGTGCAACCGTGCTAGGCAAAGTTAAAATATTTTCAACCAGTTGATTATCTTAGCCTAATATAATAATGAGATTATGTACCGTTCGATGCTTCAATTAAGAAGACTTTCTAGAGAGTTCTAAATAAGTTTATAAACAAAATAAATTTGGACTAAAGAAAGGTTGGGAAATGGGAAACTAAAGTTAAAACAAAGTTTGAAGTAATTCAAAATGGCAAAGTAGAATTAATCTCACACTAAAGATAGTAAAGTGACTTGAAAGTAAATAAAGTAAATAAATTTAAACTAGGAAATGTAAAGACATTTTAGAAGTAAAGCAAATGAAATGTATATTAAACTGGATGGGAATTACATTAAGTTCACCTTAAAAACTAATGTGAAGATGAATCTGAAAAGAAATAAAAGAAAAGAAAAAGGAAATGTAAAAATGTAAAAATGGGTTTTTCGTGGTTTGAGTGTCCTCTTTAATCATTTGTGAGTTTCTTATTTATAGAATTCCTTTACCTTGCAACTTCCATCCCAACTGCCAGGTGGTTACACATTAGAATGTTCATGTCGTAGTACAATAACATCCTCAAATAATATATATGGGGCTAAACCACATTCAAGGATTTGACAAGTTTTGCCGCTATGTTGAGCCATTTCTCTTATCCCGACCTTTTATATTGCTTGATTACAATAATCGATTTACATTTCCACGAGTTGATGCCTCATTGATTGAAAATTATTTGGTGTATCACGCACACTAATTGATTTTTTGAGAAAAAAAATAATTAGTGGACTTCTAACATACCCCCCTCCCTTCAATGTGCAAGGTAATGGCTTAATGTGACTTTCGTAAATAAGAACCCACAATCAGGTAATAATTTCACTAACGCTCTCATTAATCTTAAATATATGTCTTAGTGGTGAACATATTTTCATCATTAATCCTTTACGTCTCTTGAATTTTCATCTGAGCTCTTGTCTTTTCTCATTTCATCACTTTTGTTAACTAAAAAATGGCTTCTAATGGAGATAAAAATGCTTCTTCAAAGGGAACTTGGGAGTTTGGATTTTAACACCCTAATTTTTAATTAAATAAAATGATTATTAAATATTAGATTGCACAAAAGTTTAACATAAAAATAGTTTCACTGCACGGGTCGTATAAAAGCCAAAAAGAATAATTTACGTTTGAAGAAAAACTTCCCCGTAAAAGTGTAAGGACATAATTTCCATAGTCCTGATTTTACATTAAGTAGCTCGTATACTGCTACAACAGTCGAGACAAGTTCATGATCATTTGTTCAAGATGACGAATCCAAATATCAAGTTTCTTTAACAACAAACATCTACGAGATTGATTATGGTAAGGATTGCGTTTAAGTTACGAATTTGGTTTACGATTTGTGAAAACGGGGTGGGGTCCCTATGTGCGTTTCAAATCAAACCAATTTTTACCAAAAAATTATCCAACTTTAAATGTGCCCCAAACGAAGTTGTGAAAAACCAATTCTTACTTTAAATCAATTTTATCTTGATTAATTCTAAACATGCATCTAGTGATTAAAGCAATTAAAGTAAAGTAAAGAATACTCACAATGCCGAATGTACGAGGCAAAGACCCAAAATGGGAAAATAACCTCGGATGGCCCAAGACAAACAATCACTATGAACAAAGGTTTTACAAAGATAGATTATCCTTACTCAATGACTCAATCCCCACGAGTCTTGACGCTCCTTCTGATCTTCTACCATTCTTCAATAGTTCCCACGCAAAAATTCCATCTTCCACGATACCTGTTCACAACACTCGACTCCACGAATGTCTCGGTGTCCACCGAATGGCTTTGATATGGCTATGATGTCGAACAAGAAGTCCTTCTCTTTTCTTCACCGCAAAACCCTGATGTTCAAGTGTAGAACAAACCTTCTTGGTGAAGCAAGATCACATAAACATATAACAATGATATAACGGATCTTTGCAAACTTTAAGGATGTTTTTAAGCTTTGAAACCTTAGAAAAACATGTGCAAAACTCGTCCTAGATCGTATACTATTTTTCCAGAATTCACACTTTTTAATTCTGATGAAAACACGCTTTAAATACGAATTAAGCACCGCCTCGAAAACTGTGTTGCTCGAATGAGATTGCCACATCGTTCAAATAACCTGAGCATCTCGCTCGAACGAGATCTTATGTTGTTTGAACGACGCCGTATGTCAATTTGACTTTTTGACTTTTTGTTTAAAACGTCTCTTCCAAAACAAATTCAAATAAGTCAAACTCTTTTTTGAGCTTGTGAGAATAAAAACGTAGTGTAAACATTTAAAATACTTTTAAAAACATTTTAAAACATTTTCCTTATAAAAATTACATCCTTATCGTTTATAAAAACAATTCCGAGCACCATTAATTATATGCATTCATACCTGTGTGATCTCGAAATGTAATTAACTTGAAGACGAATAAACTCGCACCAATTTAAACTTCGTCTTGATTAATTCTTTGAAGCTTTGCCTCAACGTCTTCAATTTCTTTAATATGTCATAGACCAAGTGGCATCGTGACAAAATAAAATCTCCCTATGACATATTACAAACAGAGTTTTGTTCACGGAATTAAGTCAAAACAATACAGGGACTCAATTGGAAATTTATGTCCTTACAAATCTCCCCCTTTGACTATTCCAGGACAAAACTAAACCAGTGAAATGCCTAAGCCGGGTCGTTAAGCCGTATGATGCCTAAATCCCATCCCATAAACCCAAAATAAAAAATTACAGGATACGAACTAGTATATGTAGCATCGTCAAGCATGAATTGTCTGACTGTGATGTAGTCTTGAAATCTCGAATTGCTGAAGCATACCTACTCACATGAAATAAACAAACAAATACCCAGTGAAGTATGGAGGAACAAATGAAACCAATATATATCCAAATGATACCAAATTACAATAGATACCAATATGAATAAACTCTGAAAAATCATTTGCGAAACAATTTGAGCAACAAAATGATACCACTGTGTAATAGCAATTTGTCTCAAATATCCCCTTACATCACATACATCTCTTCCCCTTTTTGTCTCGAATAGAAAATTCGGTGAAAAGATAAACCAATCAAAGTATCTAGCATGAAGATATACCAATTTGAAATTAATTTGAAATCGCGAGATAATCATGAAACAACCAGCTAAATATGATCAAGTAATGACAAATCAGTAGCTAGTAAACCAAATGAATCACACAAAGAATATAGAAGTCTAATCAGGTGTGATAAACGGACTATATGCAAAACATCAACATGAGACAATATAACCTGAATATAAACTAGTCAGTCTAGAAAACTTCTAGCATACCAAAAAAATATACCAAAATAAACCAGTGGACTGCAAACCAATCAGAAGCCAAAATTTAGGCTGTCGTTTGAACGAGCCAGGGACGTCGCTCAAACGAGATAAGGACATCGCTCGAATGAGACTTCGCGCGATATGGAGATGTCATTCGAACGAGATCTCGCGACATGCCAAACTTTCCCAGTTTCCCAAAAATATTATATATTTTTGCCCAGTGAAAAATTTCCAGAAAAAAATACCTGGAATGGTCTGACAGCAGCAAAACAATGCTAAAATAGTAAGCTTTCAACACAAAATGAAAAAACGCATAAAACTAACAATGCGAGTTACATACAAACATAGTATCAATGTGCTCAAACATGGACATGGAATGTATGGTTGTGAAACTACAACAGATGAGTCACAATTCCAACACATCGAAACGATCAAGAAGCTTTAATTGATAGCGATAAATCATCAAACTTTCTCATAGCCATATGACAATTAAAGTGTGAGCTTAATGAACTTAACATACTACATGCACAAAAATCTACAATTTTGACGATTCTACAAACAATAGCATCAAATGGAAATGTTTCAACATTAGAATTAGTTGTGCAAACCCATTTAATTTTCTCCAACCAAACTCCCTCGTAAACATATTTTTGTTTCAAGTTCTTTTGAAGTTTCTAGCATTCTCAACTTAGAAAAAATCTTATTGGCCCATTTTCTTAGCATATTTTTTTGGTCTCTTTTAAACGGTGTCTTTCACGACGATTTAAGTTTGAACTCTCGCATCCCTTTGCCGTGAATCACTCATCATTTTTTCAATTAGGAACCAATTCAAATCCTAACGGTAAATGATTCTTACATAAAAACTTCTCCTTAAGTATACTTACGCATAAATGACAAGATTGAGATAAGAACGCCTCACCAAATTCAACTATGCAAGAGAAGTCAAACATCCATATAAACACTTGCATGTGTGCAATGTTGGCATATGTGCAATGTCGAATAAAAATGCATATCAACTTTGAAACAACCCCATTTAAATAATGGTTAAGATCATTCTAAGCATCGATAATAATGACCAAATATCCTAGCCACATGGATATAAAATGATGGGGGAGGGTCCATACACACCAATATGCCACATTAAACATGTAAACTCAAAAACAAAAACCAAAAAGAAAACAAAGCTATTTTCGGTTTTTCAAAAAATTTATTTGTATTTTTCAAATAAGACTCAAACAAATGAAAAATATATACAAAGAGATAAACATGTCAGAACACTAGGAAGAATATATCATGAAGCAAAACTTGTGTATGACAAACAAAATTATGCAAGCAACTATCCATAAGAAATAGCATGTGATGCATCGTGTGCAAGCATGTGAGAATCAACCAACCTAGTATTTAGCATCTCCAAAATGGATTTCCTAACCCAAACAGGTGTATACCTAACAAAATGGGTTTTGGGAACTGACGGGACACTACGTTTAAACTTCCTAGGGTATTTTCTAAGATCATAGAAAAAACTCCTAAGGTGACCTTTCTTACTACAATGCGAACATCTGTAAACTCGACAAGGCACAAGACCTTTAGGTTGACCTTTTTTAACACCCTCGGGTGTGATTTATCCTCTAAAACAATTAATGGTTTTGGCATTAGCAATGGAAGCATTAAAACAAGACGAACCATTACCATCAATTCACAAACTACTCGAGTCATTTGAAACACTTTTAAACTTCAAAACTTTGGACTCAAGCAAAAAATTAAGCTCCTCAAACTTTAGGGACTCCTTCTTTAAATTATCAATTACCCTTAGAAGGTTATTTCACTCCCCCTCAATGTGAGCAAAGTTATACCTAAGAGCCTTTTCTCGTGCCACAAAATCATTAATTGAATTATTTTCCTCAACAACACAAACCCTAGAATTTCTGAAATCCTCTAACTCTTTTTCTAAAACGAGGACTCTATCATCACTATCCTTTTTGCCCAATTTTAGCATATTAAAATCATTAAACAAGGAACCAAACTTGTCATGACAAATATCTCTTTGAATTTGAAACGTTTGCAAATATTCAATCATATTTTTAAAACAGGAATTTTCTTTCTCCAAAACTTCAATACGATTTGCAAACTTTAAATTCAAACGATGTAAATCGTCAAAGCTTAGATAATCAATTGAGAGAAAACAAACACAAGAGAGATAAACAAACACAAGGGATCACAAAACAAATAAATTATATTTTCTAGCTCTGATACCAATTTGTGAAAATGGGGTGGGTTCCCTATGTGTGTTTCAAATCAAAACAATTTTTACCAAAAAATTATCCAACTTTTAATGTGCCCCAAACTAAGTTGTGAAAAACCAATTGTTACTTTAAACCAATTTTATCTTGATAAATCCTAAACCTGCATCTAGTGATTAAATCAAGTAAAGTAAAGTAAAGTAAAGAATACTCACAATGCCGGATGTACGAGGAAAAAACCCAAAACGGAAAAATAACCTCGGACGAGCAAGCCAGACAATCACTATGAACAAAGGTTTTACAAAGACAAATTAGCCTTACTCAATGACTCGATCCCCACGGTTCTTGATGCTCGTTCTAGTTTTCTGTCGTTCTTTAATAATACCCACGTAGAAATTCCGTCTTCTACGATACCTGTCGACAACACTCGGCTCCATAAATGTCTCGGTGTCCACCGAATGGCTTTGATATGTCTACAATTTCAAATAAAAAGTCCTTATATGTTCTTCACCACAAAACCCTGATGTTCAAGTGTAGAACAAACCTTCTTGGTGCAGTAACATCACATAAATATATAATGATATCTCAGATCTTTGCAAACTCTAAGGATGTGTTTATGCTTTGAAACCTTAGAAAAACATGTGCAAATATCGTACTGGATCGTAAGCTGTTTTTCTAGAATGCACACTTTTTAATTCTGATGAAAACAGGCTTTAAATAAGAATTAAGTGCCGCCTCGAAAACTGTATCACTCGAACGAGATTGCCACGTAGTTCGCATGACATGAGCATCTTGCTCGAAAGAGCTCTTATGTCATTTGAATGACGCCACGTGTCAGTTTGACTTTTTGTTTAAAACGTCTCTTCCAAAAGAGATCCAAATAAGTCAAACTCTTTTTCGAGCTTATAAGAATAAAAACGTAGTGTAAACATTTAAAACACTTTTAAAAACATTTTCCTTATAAAAATTACATCCTTATCATTTATAAAAATAATTCTGAGCACCATTAATTATATGCATTCATACCTGTGTGCTCTCGGAATGCAATTAACTTGAAGATGAATAAACTTGCACCAATTTGAACTGCGGCATGTCATCTTCAATTTCTTCAATACGTCATAGACCAAGTGGGATCATGACAAAATAAAATCTCCCTATGACATATTACAAACACAGTTTTGTTCACGGAATTAAATCAAAACAATACAGGGACTCAATTGGGAATTTATGTCCTTACACGATTGTATTGGGATATTTTTTGAAACTATTTTTTTTAAGATCGGTAGGCGAGCTTTTTGAAATATTAAATTTTCGCTTTTGTCTTTCAAATGACAAAGAAATGTCGTTCAAACGACACCTTCTAACGATATCACATGTCGTTTGATAGGTCGTGAGATAGGTCGTTCCTTTTGTGCTTAAAACGACCACATATTGTTTTGAATTTTATCTGGTCATTTCTTAGGTCGCTTCTAACGACATCTAATGTCGTTCAAACAACATCGAGAAGTCGTTCGAACGTCCTGCGCCACCTTAAGAATTTTTCTTTGTTATAAATACATGTTTTGGAAGACTTTTTCATTTTGACTTTTGCAAATGAAAACTGCAATTCTGCAGAATTTTAGTCTTCACTTTTAGGGCACAAAACATTTTTTTTATTCACACAAAAGATCCCATATACGTTTTTGAATCGTTTGGAACCCAAACACTTCTTGTTGAAGTTTATTTTATACATAGGAGATCTTTATTGCTGGATTGATAGTTCTTGCGGGGGATATTTGCTGCTGACTACGGTTATTTGGGATACTCGAGGGTATTCACTGATGAAGGAGGAGCTACAATTTTTGAGGTTCTCGAGGGAATCTTTACTGGTGCTAGGTTACGGTCTATGTGGATTTTTTGTGGGAAATTCGTTACAAATTTCTCTATGTGATTGTAAGTTGTGATTTACATTAGATAGTGAAATAAAAGGTTGTACTCGAAAGGGATTTTTTGCTAAAATTTGTTTATCCCTTGATTTATGACTGCATGTTTGATTTATCCACATTGATGCATGATTAGGGTTTCATTAATTTGGATTGAAGATTGACTCTAATTAAATAAGTTCAAAATTGGAAATTTACAAATTCCAAAAATAATTTGGTATCATGCATTATCAAATTGGTATAAAAGCTTTTAGCTCAGAATTTTACCATTCTCAAATTGGTATGAGAGCAGGTTTCACCAAATTACCGTGAGACTATTTTTCCACAAATTTAATGTAATATCGATATTTTTGAAAAATTTATTATGAAAATTTTCACAATTTTTTTATGGATAACTTGCATAATCGAATGCCCATCTTTGATGGCACAAATTATGGCTATTGGAAAGCCTGTATGAGATCTTGTTTAAAATATATTGATGAATGTTTTTGGCTTGCTTATGAAAGAGGGTGGACTCCTCCCACTGTCACCGTTGAAAATGTCACCACTCCTAAACCTGTGTTAGACTAAACTAAGGATGATTATAAATGGAGTACCTATAACTCCCATGGCTTTAGCACTATTTTTGGAGCTGTCACCCCTAACGAGTTTTCACCGTATTATGACGTTCACCGCGTCTAAAGATGCATGTAATATCCTTCAACTGACACATGAGGGTACCAACGCAGTTAAGGCATCTAAATTATAAAATTTAACCATGCAATTTTAGACAATCGCCATGTCAGAGTCTGAGTGTTTTGACGAGTGGTATGTTAGGTTATTGGACATACTTAACACGAGTTTAAATTTGGGTGAAAAAATTAAGGAGACGAGAGTTGTTAAAAATATTTTGAGGTCACTTGCATCCCGTTTTATTCCTAAGGTCACTGTTGTAAATTCTTTGGGGATATTAGATACACTTAGGTTAGAGGAACTCGTAGGAGACCTTGAAACTTATGATATCGACATGTTTCCCAAAACCTTTAAGACTAAGGATAGAGGGATTGCACTTATGGCAAAATCTAGAAAAGGTGAGGAAGTGTCTAAGAAGAAGAAGAAAGAGAGAGTTTGTGAGTCTGAGTTTGATGGAGTGTTTGATTTTGATGATGTGACCATATTTGCTAATTTTTTTAAAAAGTTTCTTAAATTTTCCAAGGAAAATTCTTTCAATAAAAGGATTTTTGAGAAAAATAGAAAGAAAGAGGAGGCCAAAGTGAGCGGTGAGAAAGAGGAAGAGGCAAGATGTTTTGAGTAAGAGGGAAAAGGGCACAAAGCGTTTGACTGTCCCACTATGATGAATGGAAAAAGGCAGAAAAATGCTATGCTAGCCATTCTTAACGATAGTGACAATGAGATGAATGATTCTAGGGACGAATAATCGCATGGTATGTGTGTTGCCTTTATGGCTAGTCACGTGAGCATATCTAGTTTTTCCCATGACTATGAGGACACTTGTATACGTGAGAGGCCGGACAATGATTTGCGTGTTTCTAGTTAGTGTGAGAGTGAGATTTGAAGTGACGGTGAAAGCGATCTCCAAGAAGCGTTTAAAGATTTATACGCTGAGACATTAAAGATGAAGAAGTTGAACAAAGAGTTAGGTCTTAAGTTGTTAGATTTGGAGACATAGATAGAAGTTTTAAGGGGATGTGAGGCGTCGGTGAGTCAACTCGAGAAGGTGAAGGTATCTTTAAGTGAGTAGTTGACCATCTTAGTCCAGAAAAAGAGTGAACTTGAATCCCTTATGTCCCAAATCGAGAGAGATCTCAAATGTGCTCGGGAGGTCAAGGTTACTATAGAGGACACATCTAAGATGGTTCAAAAGATGCTCCTCGATCCCTCTTTGGGTGATGTTGAGATATTAGGAATAGGTTCTGACAGTGAATCTACTTCTCATATTTCACCCTAGTTGGTTCTCGAGTTTGTGATTGATCCATATGGTCCTCGACCTAACCCACCTAGGTGTCTGTTTCTTAGTAAGAGAGCATGTCCTATTATTTTTAAGAGAGGTGTTCCTAGACCCATTTTTATATTTTCCCATTGCAAGAAAAGAGGACACCTGAGAGAATTTTTCTCTAAGTTGGGTAGTATGTCTCATAGGTTTTTACCTTGTTATGCTGCTACATGTGTTCCCACACGCACACCCACACATGATACTTCACATGCTCCTGCAGATCGCATGAAAGATTTTGATAATTTTAGAGAGAAAGTTTACTATTTAGTCAAAACTTCACATGATATAATGGATGTTTTTCATAGGATTGCACCACCTTTGGAAGACACCTCCGTGCCTAATAATTGAGGTTTAGACTTGTTTGCTAGCATATGATGATTTTCATGATCATATTTTATGCCTATTTCTACTGTGTACCACTTTTGTATTTATGTTTTCCATTTTGATATATTTTTCGAAAAACCCTAAAAGATTTTATTTTTGAAAGTTTTTGGAAAAATACGAAAAGATTTTCTAATTTTTTTGAGAAAATAGAAAAAGTCAAAAAGATTTTATTTTGATAAATTTTTTGAAAAAGACAAAAAGATTTTTGTATTTCGTTTTACACCGTTTATGGATGGACATTTAGGATAACCAAGCCACAACATCATTCCATTTCCATGTGACTATTTGACAGTGTTTTGAGACGATATATCATTTCATCCATGTGCTTTATAATGTTTGGAGTCAATAAAATGAGATTTGAGATTACTTTATACATATTTGTCTCATGATTTCCTTTAATGCACACTTGCACAAATCTATTTGATTCTTGTACTTGTCTATCACATGTTGGTTGAAGTGTATTCATCTCAATTCTATCTTTAAAACGAACCATATGCGATAAAACTTGACAATGAAAGTAGTGCATGTAAGAGCCGTTTCCCGTGAGGAATTTGTTTAATATGGTAAAATGATGAGTATACATAGAAAAGGTCTATGAAAGGAGTAAATAACCTTTGCATGAAGGCCACCGTTTGAAAAGAGCCAAAAAAGTGTGGCATTGTAAAAAGTTACTGAGGTGAAACTAGTTTAGTTTGATATGATCACTCAAAAGAAAAAAAAAGAATATAAAAATATTATCATTATTATATATGAGGAAGTTTGGTTGGAAATATATCAGCAGGTTTCCACGTCCTGACAAAGTCTTGAAAAATCATTACATAGTTTTAGTTGTTATTGGTGTGGAAATCATTTTAGACTTTGATTGTTGATTAGATTGAGTCGATGTCATTTGAATTCATTAATTTTTACTCCTAAGGACGATTCTGAGTTCATTCGTTAGGAGTATCCATATTCATCTTGCACATATGTTATGAATGTTTGAGTTGATTTACCTATTGGCTTTTTTCACACCCATTCATGCCATTTCCATGATTTACTTATCTTAGTGTAAATTCATGGTGTGTGTTATTATCTTTACTTAAAAAAGATTTAAAAATAAAAAAAGAGTATATGGATCTTTTTGAGTATATCCTTGCATGAGCATCATTGATTTGTATTTGCTATGCTTGTCGTGAAACGCCATATTTATTTTGTTTATTCTTTTCCTTGTCTATTTCGGACAAATAAAAATGGGGAGAACAAATTAAGAATTATGATGGAGTGAGAGTTTGAATAACGAGGGAGATTTTAAATTTGATGATTTTTTTAATTTAGTTGATTTGATTTGTGCTTATCTCATTTCAAACTCGATATGTCAGGATGGTATTAGTTTTGTTTATTATGTGTAGGACTTAGATGATCATTTTAAAAGCATACAAAAGAGGATAAAGGAAAGAAAAGAGATTTGATTTAAAGATATTAAAGTTGATTTTTTTGAAGGCTTGCATTTTTAGTATCTTTCCACTTTTGGGTTCATGTGAGGGTATTAGATTTTTATAGGAATTTGATTGATAATTCAAATTATTTTTATTTTGTACCGGCATAGACATAGGGGAGATTTGTAAGGAAATAATTTCCGTAGTCCTAATTTTACATTAAGTATGTCGTATACTGCTACAATTATCAAGAGAAGTTCACGATCATTTGTTCAAGATGATGAATCTGAATATCAAGTTTCTCCTATAACAGACATCTATGAGATTTATTTTGGTAAGGATTGTGCTTAAGTTTCGAATTTGGTTTACGATTGTATTGACATATTTTCAAAATTATTTTTTTATCAAAATGACGCATTTTTCTAAGTCAAAATAATTTTTAGAAAACGTGTAGGCGAGATTTTTAAAATATTATTTTTTCTCTTCTGTCGTTCAAACGACAACGCAATGTTATCCAAACGACATTGACATGTCGTTCAAACGACATTGACATGTCGTTCAAATGACATTGACATGTCATTCAAACGACACCTTCTAACGACATCACATGTTGTTTGATAGGTCATTACTTTTGTGCTTCAAACAACCATGTACTGTTTTGAATTTTATCAGGTCGTTTCTTAGGTCGCTTCTAACGACATCTAATATCGTTCAAACAACATAAAAATTCGTTCGAATGACCTGCACCACCTGAAGAATTTTTCTTTGTTATAAATACCGATTTTGGAAGAATTTTTCATAAAGGCTTTTGCCAAACAAAAATTGCAAATCTGCAGAATTTTACTTTAGGGAACAAAACTTTATTTTTGATTCACACAAAAGATCCCATATATGTTTTTGAATCGTTTGTAACCCCAAACACTTCTTGCCGAAGTTTTTCTTATAGAGATAAGATCTCTACTGATGGATTAATAGTTCTTGCTGGGGATATTTGCTGGCGACTACTGTCATTGGGGATACTCGAGGGTATTCACTGCTGAAGGAGGAGCTGTGATTCTTGAGGTTCTCGAGGGAATCTTTGCTAGTGATACGCTGTGGTGTATGTGGATTTTCTGTGGGAATATTCATTGCAAATTTCTTTATATAATTGTAAGTTGCGATTTACGTAGTGAAATAAAAGATTTTACCCAAAAGGTTTTTTTTCCTGAAATTTGTTTGTCCCTTGATTTGTGACTGCATGTTTGATTTATCCACATATATGCATGATTAGGGTTTAATTATTTTGGATTGAAGATTAACTTTAATGAAGTAAGAATAAAATTGGAAATTTGCAAATTCCAAAAATAATTTGATATCACGCATTCTCAAATTAGTATTAGAGCTTTTAGCTTGGTATTTTACCATTTTCAAAAAGTTTACATGAAAAACATTATATGCACTATACGAAGGTTAAAAATATCAAAAACAAAATTGCATGTCTTGTACGGGCTTGTCTTGGTTTATATATAACGTGCATGCATGAAAAAGGATAATGAGTGGAAAATGTGGTATTTAACTTTAAATGATGAAAAAAATATGAACGAGCCACTCGTATTATGTCAATAACATATAAAAAGTGTCCCTGACATGTTTTAAGGTTGTTTTTTGTAAGATGTGGGTTCTTGGAATACGATTAATATGAAGTTAGGAATAACCCCTTATCAAGATCGGGATGAACACTGTGCAGTATTAAATATTGACAATGAACACATGTGAATAAGATCCAAAGGGATTCAATATTCATACTTGTATTAAATGATATGTTGGCACAATAAATACACAACAGGCATAATATATAGATGGGACCAGTAGGTAGTGTGGTCGGAGGGAAAAAGAGCAAGCACTCTAGGAATAATAAGGGCAAGGCAAGAAATTCAAGCTCAGTTAATGCTCAATGATATGGGTATTTAAGAGATATGGGAAGTTATGTTCTCACAATAACTCTCATGTATGGTGTATTTATATGAAGGGAAAGTTACTCGAGTGAACTTGCTCGCGTTCAATATGATCGATCGTATTAAATGCATAAGTACCTCCCATTAATGCAGAAGATTTTTCATTAAATGCATGGGTTCTCATAATTTGGCGGAAAACTATTTCATTGGCTGGAAGTATGGTGGGAATTAATGAGGGACATGATATGGAAGCTTGGAGTTTACCTTAGGACGACTAAAGGGTCAGGTTTGGTGAACTAGACTTGTCATCCCAAGGATAAAGTCACTTGAATGCCGTAACTTCGAGTCCCTAAATGTCAGATGTTATGACATCAGAAAGTGGGTAGACAGTGAATCTATTAGTTTCACGATCCGATCAGTCAGGAGGGATGGCGTCTTCATTAGGGTTTCTCGGCTGGTAGGTAGCTCGAGTGTTTAGTTCTATGTTTATTGGATAAGAACTATCTTAAGACCAAGGATGAAAGATTAAGGTACCTCAAGTAGGTTCCTTCGATCATGTAAGATTTAAGGTGGTTCGACTATAGTGGCTCGAGCAACGATGTGTACTAAGTGAAGGTTTGCCCAAGTGTGCCAACAGGGTTGGTAATTGTATCCCCAACGTTGCCTTGCTCCTAATCCTCCAAATCATGTCCTTACGGGGTTCCCTCGGAGGTTCCTTCGATCATGTAAGAGTTAAGGTGGTTCGACTGTAGTGGCTCGAGCAACCATGTTTACTAAGTGAAGTTTTGCCCAAGTGTGCAAAAGGGTTGTAATTGTATCACCAACGTTGTCTTGCTCCCAATCCTCCAAATCATGTCCATGTGGGGTTCCCTAAGAGGAGGTTGTTCGATAGAGCATGTTATCTCTCCCATAGCCTGCCAGGCATGGCCCCTCATGGGTACCAAACAACCTCGCTCAACATATAATCATAAGATAAAGTTCATGATATAATTCATTCTATTTCTTATTACAAATGATCGTTACTGAAGTGACTTTGAACTACGAATTGTATCCCTTGATCCAATGCCGTGGGAGAATCTTTGAGGTAGGTCCTTTAATCTACCGATACAGAGAATCTTCGAGGTAACTTGCTCGGGTGACCTTCAACCTCCTTCTTCATCTGCTAATCAATAAATTAACAAAGTTAAACACTTTTTGGTGGGGACTCCCCCCCTATATTTTTATACATGGGGTATAAATCTTATTTTAGCCGAGTAATATTTTTGGTAAGAAAAATATTGGATGAATAGTTACTTCGAAAATGGTAATTGGTGAATAGTAACTTAGGAAGTGGTGTGAATAGTACTTTGATTAGATTACATTGGTTAAGTTAAGAATTATAATGTTACAAAAATTACAAGCGGTCCTATTTTGCAAAAAAATATAAGAAACTCACCTATTTATACCAAAATTCTCAACAAATTTAGCACCCCAAATTGATCAAAATTTTCTCCTTTAGTTATAAGACAGTAAAAATAAATCACTAAAATTAAACTCTAAAACCACCCATAAAATTAGTTTGGAGAGTATTTTGCACAGTCACTTTGAAGAATTCTCAATCTATTTTTTATGGAATCTTGGAGTGTTTTTGGGAGTTTTATTTGAATTCATATTTGGAGTAAATTTTCTTGAGCTTTTCTTGAGAGTATTATTTGGAGACTTTTTTAATATATCTTAGAGGCTTTGGAGCTCATTTTCTATATTACATATTATTGATTTCTTCATTGATGTAGGATTTATATCCAAAGCATTTTCGAAATTAAATTAAGCATGTTGGAACAAATATATATATATATATATATATATATATATATATATATATATATATATATAGAGAGAGAGAGAGAGAGAGAGAGAGAGAGAGAGAGAGAGAGAGAAAGGTTCAAAAGCGAACCAAAAGACAACTTTTTAACGAACATATTAAGACATTAAAAAATAACACAATTAATTATAATTCCTATGTTGTATTTGGTTCGTGCCAGTGACAATGGACACGGGCATCACACGAGAACCCCATACCCCCTACCCCCACAACTCCGGCCACTACCACCTGAAAATCCAGCAACTACCTTAAACCCACATACCCGACCTGACCTCCTATCTCCAAAAAACCAAACATCCAAAATAGCCATAGCCTAACTTCAGACCCAATACTCAAAACCCGACTGAACCCAAACCCGATAAAACCCCGATCCAATGTCGACGAGCTTCTACCCATCGCGACCAGCCCCTGCCGCCGGCAAATCCCACCTACTCTGGTCTGCCATCAGTTATTGACAGGCATGGATCCGGGTTGATGGTAGGTTGGATTCGGGTTGATGGATATTTGGGTTGGTGTCTTAGCCTGAGTTAAGTGTGTATTCGACTGGGTTTTGGGTTAATGGGTAAGGAGTTATAAGGACGGCGGATTCTAGGCTTGAAATGGGTTATCGGCATGGAGAGGAGCTACCGGATATGGGGGTACTAGAGGTCGCGACATGGAGTTTGCTGGGTCTGGTCGGATTTCGACATGGGAATATGGGGTGTGGGGGGAGGGGGCATGGTGGTGGGGGTAAGGGAGTTTCGTGTTACACACGTGTCCATTTCTGCTAGTGCAGACCAATTATAATAAGGAATTAAAATTAATTGGGTTATTTTTTAATGTCTTAATAAGTATGTTAAAAAGTTCGGTCTTTTGGTTCGCTTTTGACCCCCCCCTCTCACTGTATATATATTCGATAGAATATTATCTTGAGAAAAATGTATGATTTCATGTGAAGAAAATGAAAGTACAAGATTAAGTTTGGGACAGTAAAGAAATACATGTTTAAAGAAGAAATTATTAGGTAAATAATTTCAAAATACCAAGTTTTAAACCCGTAAAATATTCATTTGTTATGTATGCATATTTATGATGGGATTGAAAAAAATACACTTGATATTAAAAAGGATATAAAAAGAAAAGTAAAAGAGGTAAAACTTGAAATATGCAAAGTTGTTTGGTTATTTATAAAACTTTCTGATTCGTATCAAATATTGCATATTTCCGCCCATTATCTTTATGAATTCTAGCGCTTTTACGATCCTAAATGCCTATATTTATGCTCATTAACCAGACAACCTTGGATTTGGATAGATACATGTTTTGCAGGGGTTAATTGTGCTTTTGTAGGTATTGGAACGCTAAAAGTGAGGATCTGTTGCATTTCGGAGATGTTTCGTCGCTGGACGCTACTTCAAGGGCATTTTAGTTAATTCACATTTCTTATTCGGCTCATGGAAATTCCACGGATGCGTAGTTCATTGAGTTAGCATCGCGTGGCCATAAATGGTGCGTCGTTTGGAGTTCGAACGAAGAAGATATGCCTGATTCCGTAATGAAACTTTTCTTCCTTGTGATGACAAAATGCATCCTGATAACAGAGTACCGGTCGATCGCGTCCCTGGTACCGGTCGATCGGTAGTGCCAGATATTTTGGGCTCTTTCCTTTTTTCTTTTACTTTTTCCCACTTACTATAAATCCCCTTTTTTTTTTGTAAATATCAGATATTTTTAGTTATAATAGATTGTAGAGAGTGGTAGTTAGGGTTTGGGGTTTTTGAAGAGTTTGGCTTTGATTCTTCTCGGTTTGACACCCGATTGGGTTGTTACACTATTCATCGTCCCTACCATTTAATATAGTTTGAATTTCTTCATTTCTTGCTTTCTAGTTAATTTACAAGCTTTCTAATTTAGGTTTTCTTGGTTTATTTACTTGCTTTGATTTACACGCTTTCTAGTATAAATTTACCGCGTTTATTTATCGCTTTCCATTTACCGCGTTTTTACGATGCTTTCTAGGTAACTTGGTTGTGTTTGAATTGAACTCACTCGAGTTGACACGTTGCTTTGCTTTGGTGATGGAGTTTACGGGTCTATTTCGGGTGCGTTGTCCTAGTTATTGCGCCTAGGAGATTTGACGGGGCATATCATGTATGTCCCGTGCTTACGACCTTTCGTGCGCAATTTCTGGGATATTTGTTGATGCCAAAATCTTATTAGGATTTTATGATGATTTAGGGCGTAACAACCCTTGATTTAATTAACTGTCGAAACGAGATGAACTTGTAATAACTCGTCGACCCATGTAACCATTTTATACTAATTAACTCGGGTGAGGGATATTCGACGCAACCTATAGTTTTACTTTCTTTCATAATCTAGTTTCAATACCTTGCCTAGATTAACATTTCCCTTTATGCATATTTTTCCTTTTAGTTTGTAATCATCTTTTACACTTTTATTTCGGAGTATTAAATCACTTGAATTCTAACATCTCGTCTCTGTGGATTTTCGATACCCGACTTACCGCTGTACTCACCAGTTGAGTGTAGTCGTAGTTTAGGTTTTTGTACAGTTCTGGTGAGCCGAACATAAAATGACCGGCGCGTAGGTGACTCTCGCGCCGCAGTGAAACCCTGCCTATCACTTTCCCTGGAGTTATTTAATTATAAAATGACCCTTAAAATATGAAAATTATATTTTTAATCCGAGAGGAGCAAGTAGTGATAAAAAAAGTACTTTTGTACAAAAAATTTCTTAAACTAGTGTGGTTTTGATTATAGTTCTTGGCAATGGTATAATTTTCATAAAACGATAAATGTAAAGTTTGAAAAATATATTATTTTGAGTCAGGCAAGACTCGAGAAAATAAGGATGAAATGTGGTATATAAGTGTGTAACAAGGAATGTTTGAGGTAGGTTAATTCCTTGAAAGCTTTGACCTCATCGGTCGGCTTAAAGGACATAAAAATGTGAAAGGACTTTTACTAAAGAGTAAAAGAAAATATATTCAAAGCAAGCAGGTGTCTTTGATAAAAATTGTGGTTGGAGCATAAGTAAGTAAACCTAATATAAAGTGAAAGAGTTTTCACAAAGAAGAAAGAGTTTTCACAAAGGAGAATTAAGAAATTTTAAGAAGGTCCTGGAGCCCTAGGGTGCGGCTTTGACTTAGACCCTAAACCAATGGCTAGGAAAGCATAATGCAACATTTGTGGTAGTCGGTGCAACTCCATAAATACAAATGGAATTAGAAATCTACTAAATAAAGATGATAATATGTAATGAGCATGGAACTCACACGATGATGATTAAAGAGTAATAATTGGTTTCAGTAAGAAAAATGAAAGGAAATGGTCTAATATTAACTTAAATGGAAATTACTAGACTCAGGTAGAAGTCAAGGTTAAACGGTCAACGAGTGAGTTCGGCTCATCATATTTATTTTAGTTCATAAATTTCATTTCATCTACATTGAACGGATCAAGTAAATAAAATGTTTTCATAAAGTAAAAGGTATTGTATATGTGTAGATATTTCGTTTCTGTATTATGAGTCTGCTACTATTTCCCCTACTAGGATTTTTGCTCACATCCCTTTTTTGTTAAAAGCCCAGATCCCCATGGGTACTTTGGGAAAGGATGCTGGTAAAGGAATGGACGTGTGAGATGGAAATAAAAGCAATTGATTTACCGGGCTATAGCACCTTGTGGTTTCCCACACTTAATGGACTATTTTACTTTATTAAGTTTTTATTTGGAACAATGCAAAAGAGTTGAAATAATTATTTAAACTTGATAATTTTCTATCACGCACTTGTTTGTTTTAAATCTTTGCAAAGAAATATATTAGACTTTTGAGGATAAATTGATGTTGTGGAAAAATAAATGAAAAAAGGCTTTAAGTAGTTTTAAAAGAATAAAGTTTTCCACTAACACCTCAACGCATGTATGAGTTACCTTCCATAAAGTGCCTTAAATCCAGTTTAGGGAGTTACATGGATCATCTTCTTTCCTAGAACCAACTGATAACAAAGTTGATCTTGATGCTTGGGAAGTTGTTATTTACTCCTCTCATCAAGCTTATGATGATGAATGGGATAACATGATGATTGGGGCACTTGGGATGGGGTTGGTTCTACTGAGCGTATTCCAAATCTATATTTTGTTGTTCCACCTCCTCTAATATTAGGTGGATTTTATGATGTTGAGGTTGAGGCTGATAATCAACCTTCACAAGACTCATCTAGGTCTTCCCCAGACTTCATTGAGTTATCTTAATTTAGACTCTTTGATGGTTGGGCTAACCAAATCCTCCCCTCCCCTCCTCTTCATGAGGAAGTTTTTGCTTATGTTGAAGAAACTATTATTGAGGATAGTGAACTAAGGTTGAAGATTTAGAGGCCACAAATAATGCCATAATTATTGAGGGTTGGATGGTTGAGATTAAAGAAGATAAACCCAATAGAAAAAGGCTCATTGAGCCTAATGACTATAGCCAGTCCTACTTTTGTCCACAGTGAATCCATACTAGCTCCCCCTTTTCCTTCGGCATGGGAAGCATTTAAGAAACATACTCTTAATAAATTGGGTGTTGGTTTTGACCACACTCTCATTCTCTACCATTTTCCACTTAAATATTTTCTATAAGTAACTTCCCTAGTTCCCCTCATCATCTTAGGGGATCTTATGCCTGGTCAAGTCCAAGTAAACCATATTTTCCCTTTGATGCAAGTAAGACTGCACACTTGAGACTTTTGTATGCCTAGAATTGTATAACTTATAAGGTCCCTAGATATGGAACTGTTGATGCTAGTTCACTCTGCCATAGTCAATAGCTTAAATGACGACTTGGGAGAAGGTGAGTGGTTTTTTAAATAAGAACAATCCATTTACCTTTGTTGGTTCATTTGACTTGGTAGTAGTGTTAGGATATTGAGCGTATCTTAAGGTTGTTAGACTAAATCTATGTGTAGAGGTAGGTGCTGGTGACTTTTTTCCTTAGCGAAGATGAACTCCAGTTGTGGGAGTGTGTGAAGACTTCAGCTGAAAGATAGAGAGTCAAACTTATGAGCATTTTATAGAGAGATACGAGGATAACTAAATTCTTTATTTACTACGGGTCTAGAAGAGGATGGAGTTTATTATATTATGATAGGGATATCATACCGTGGCCAAGTATGAGAGGGAATTCACGACGTTGTATATGCTTGCGCCATAGGAGGTGAGAATCGAGCATACGAAGATTGAGCATTTCATTTAGGACTAGACATGGCATATTAGTAGGTGATTATAAGGAACCCAATGTATTCATCTACACCCAGATGTGGATTCCACCTTGATTCATTATAAAGATCGTAGAGATAATCTAGTGGGATTAGGGAGATGGAAACTCATGAAGATATATGGGAGGATTTTAGGGATATGAGAACCAGAGGAAGTGCAGGAGGTTTAGGTCAGGGAAATAAAAACCCTAGCAGCATCTGGAGGTATACCCTCAGGTAGGGCAGGGGCAGTAGTAACAACAATAGCATCCAAGGTAATAAGGGATACCTTTATCTCCATTTGTGAGAGTCTGCTTTAGATACGGTGGTAAAGGACATAGATCTTGAGTTTGCCAGAGTGAGGGGATTCAGTTCCAATAGGGTTTTAGGCCCTAATAATTATAATAACACTAGTATCGCCCTATGTATCTCCCAGTGCCGAGCCCATAGTTGATAGTGACACTTCCAACACCTCCAGTTGCACAATAGTATCCCCAACTTCAGTACGATAAAGTACATCAAATTGCATAGACCTAATAAGAGGGTAGGCATAGGACTAGGTAGTGGATGATAAATTTTATGTTTATAGAATCCAAGGTAAAGTTTTATTTAACACTGGTGCCACACACTCTTACATATCACGTAGTTTTATGGAGACTTCTGGTTTGTTTCCTAGATCGTGTGGTCGGGATGTATCAATAGCTACTTCTTGGGGCGAGTTAAATCATATTTGAGCGACATGTGAGGATGTTGGGATAGACATTTACCGATTACGTTTTGTGGTTGATTTGTTGGTTTTAGATACCCAGTCATATGATGTGATCTTAGGCATGGATTGGTTGGTTAGATACAAGGGTCACATATACTATAGTGATTGACAAATCCTTTTCGCGATACCAGAAATACCTAGGCCGAAGGTGGGTTGGGGGTTCCATGACTCATTTTTACTTTATAAATGAGGATACAACCATTCCCTTAGATTAGATACCGATTATCTGGGATTTTGCTGATGTATTTGAGGAAGGGTCAGTGTTATCTCTAGCTTGAGAGATGGATTTTATTATTGACTTGGATTCCGACACCAAGTCGATTGCCAAGGTGCTTT
Source organism: Sambucus nigra (assembly GCA_949130495.1). Classification (NCBI taxonomy): domain Eukaryota; kingdom Viridiplantae; phylum Streptophyta; class Magnoliopsida; order Dipsacales; family Adoxaceae; genus Sambucus; species Sambucus nigra. Next base: position 89,957,066 of record OX422216.1, on the reverse strand, counting down.
ATCATATGGCTCCATTGGAGATGGGAGAGATATTATAGCAGATTAAAAAGTTGTTAGAGAAAGGATTCATTCGGCATATCACCTCACCATGTGGAGCTCCAATTATCTTTGTGAAGAAGAGTTTGTTCACTAATGTTAGAAATTGACTACCGTGAGCTGAACAAGGTGACAGTAAAGAATAGGTACCCTTTACCAAGGATCAATGATTTGTATGATCATCTACAGGGTGTTTTTTCTTCTCAAATATGGATTTTCATTCAAGATATCATCAATTGAGGGTACGGGAGGAGGACGTACTAAAGATTGCTTCTTGACTCATTATGGTTTGTATGAGGTTGCGGTCATGCCATTTAGGCTGACTAATGTCCCAATAATGTTTATGGATTTGATAAACTGGGTGTTCAGGTCGTACTTATATTAGTTTATTATAGTCTATATTGACTAAACTCTAATTTATTCATAGGTGAAGGAGGAGAATGCCCATTATTTTAGGATTGCCCTTTATACATTACGGGAGAATAAGTTGCATGCTCAGTTTATTAAGTGTGAGTTTTGGAAATGCAAGGTGCATTTTCTTGAACATTTAGCCTCAGAGGCGGGATCGCCAATGGATTTGAGAAAGGTGTCAGTCGTGTTGGATTGGGGATAGGCGGAAAGAACTACGGAGGTTCATAGATTTTTTAGGATTGTCCGGTTATTATAAAAGGTTTGTAGAGGGGTTCTCGAAGATAATAGGCCCATTGACCGAGTTAAATCATAAGGGTATTAAGTTTTTATGGACTGAGAGGTGTTAGTAGTCCTTCGACACTCTCAAGGAGAAGTTGACTTTGACTCTATTTTTTTCTCTACCTAAGAGTGAAGTTGAGTATTTAGTCTACACTGATGCTTCCCAATAGGTACTAGGTGGGATGTTGATGCAGGAGGATTGTCCATTTTCTTATGTGTCTCAAAAGTTAAGTCCTCACAAGATTAACTATTTGACACACGATTTGGAGCTAGTGGCGGTAGTGTTCGCACTAGATGTTTGGAGGCACTATAAGTGTGGCAAGAATTTCGGGATCTTCAGCGATCACAAGAGTCTTTAGTATTTGTATACACGGAAGGAATTGAACACGATACAACAATGGTGGTTTTAGTTCATTAATGACTACCAATTTATGATTCAGTATCACCTGGGGAAGGCTAAAGTGGTGGAAGATGCTTTGAGTGAACGATCATATAGACTATTATCTACCTTTCAATTGACGGATGTGGATTCCATTCAAGTAAATGGTGAGTTGGTTGATTATTTTCTGGGTATGCTCACTATGACTCATGATATCATTATATGGGTAATCCAAGAACATGCATATAACATAGTGTGCAAGGATAGGGTATATGGGTTTTTGGATATCGATGTACCTTTTTATACCGCTGGTTCTGATGGTGGATTGCATTATAAGGGGTGGTTAGTGGTACCTTAAAACCATGGATTGAAGTTTTCAGTTCATCTCTATGGGGATAATATGTATGAGGATAAGTGGAGGCAGTATTAGTGGGAAAGCCTTAAATGAATGTTAGAGTAGTAGACTAAAATCAAGCTTTGTGTAACAGTTTTAGATGTGGATTTATTTTTAATAAAATTAATTTTTCCTATTTCACTGAGAATTGTGTATGGTCATAATGTTTGCATTTATCGTTATCTATTCTGCTTCTTAGTAGGTGATCTGTTGATAGAATACGACTCACAAACAGAGGATCAAATTACCAGTTCCTTGTGGCATACAAGTTTTATCGATCACAGTCTTAGATGGAGGTGGACACACCGTCGGTAGGGCTGTAGAACAATATTTTAGTAGGTATATCTTTATTATGAGAAATGTGAAAAACCTTACTAAGTTATTTAACACTTATTTAAAAGATTAAGTAAGTTCTGAAATACTGTTTTAGGAAACTCTTTTTAGAAAAACTCAAGAATAACACAAGCTGTGTTACAAAAAATATGAACCAGTTATTTCAGAATCTTGGAAATAGGTATTAAAATTAAACCTAAGTCTAGTTTGCAGTAGTAATAGTTAAGTATTAAAGAACTCACCCAAGAGGTAATATTTTTTACGTGGTAAAATGCCAAAACTAGGGAAAACATCCACGGTGACCTCTATGCCACAAAAAGAAAAGTTCATTAAAATCAAACAATATTACAAGATTACAAGTACTAAGCATGCATTCAAGATCCTAAGTCAAAGACGAGAATTATTCCTACACGAGTTCCCCTCGAAAAGGTAAATCTGATCCGACTTTAATCTTCCTAGCAACTTCTTTGCCTTCCTCCTTGCGCCTTGTTTCCAGTGGCAAAAAAAACCCAAAATCTCTCAAAAGAACCACATTTAACTAGGTGTTCGTGTGAGAGTGTTGTGATAGTGATGTGACTACAACTATATGAAAAAATGCAGCTCATACCTCTCAATATTTATACAAATAAATCCTATAAATGACACATAATCTATATGACATGCAAAGAGTTCAAATCTCTTTGAAAATAAGAGTTCAAAAACTATTTTTCAGATCTTATAAATAATGTTTTAGAAAAATAAATCTTATCATTTCAAAACTTATATATGTACGAAATAATTTCACAAACTGTGAAACTTATATTTTTAAAAAAACATTTTCAGATATGAGTCTTTAGAATGTTAAAAGCCTCTTATTCAAAGTATTTGAAACAGAGAGTTGATCTACAAACATAAAGAGTAAAAACACAAGATCCAACTAAAAAGAGTAATAGAAACCATAATATACTACATGAAGTATATCTCTTAGAAAATATCATAGTTTCTATAGAGAAAAGTGAGATCTATAGTAAGAAAAGGTTCCTAAGAGATAATGGTTGAAAAGGTTCTTCAAAAGACAAACCCACACCCCAAACTTACTGGAAAACTTAGAAATTCTAACTCTCAAGTAAAGAGGTATTCTGGTTTGAATAACTACGAAGGAATTGATGTTTAGTTTGTAAGAAAATTTAAGGGTTTAAAAAATATGGATGTCTGGTTTTCTCTCTCTCTCTCTACTCTATTTTCTTTTCTCTCTTATCTCTACTCTTTTTTTCTCTCAAATGAGACGAATGACCAAAGTCTTCTAATGGCTGATCTAAGATTCTATTTATACAAGTCTTAGAAGGTTCTAGGACATTGAACATTTTGGATAGCATAGATTAGGTCTGCCTGTTTGACCTAAGATCTAATGGTTATAAACACACTGCATAAAAGATTTCTCTCATTGGTTCATTTTACCCTCACAAGGATTGACTATGGAGACATGCAAATCGTAGATTAAAATGATCTAAGGGTTGATATTACATCTCACTTCTAAAACACATAGAAAACACAAAACCATCCAACATAATGTCAACACGTGTAGTGATATCATTGATTAAAAAAGGCGTGTTTTTGAACTTTCCAAAATCCAATTTGCACCCATAAATGTCTCTGTTGGTTTTATATTCTACCCTGGCATATTTTTAAGGAATAAAATAATTTGATTTTTAACCTCACCACTTTAAAATATAAATTAATTATTTTTTAGAAATTATTTTAAATGATTAAAAAATGTTAAAAAAATCTTTTTAAAATGTCAAAAAATTCCTAAAAATATTTAAACACTTGTGCACACACTTATACAACTGTATGCATGATTTATGTCCTATAGTATGTTCAAGAGATAAGATTACTTCCTTTCTTGGTAAATGTGGGGTTCTTGGATTGGATGAAAATTGTTAGTGAAGCTTGTAGGCCTTAGAGGGGATGCAAATAGAATCTACTTATTTTGTCGCCATATCCAAACTAGTTGGAACTCTTATATGGTACAAACTCAAGTAAGTCAAACATATAGTATGTTATCAATCTCCCCCTTTGGGCATTGGAGACAAAATTCCCTTGAGTAGCCTGTACTCGTAGGCAAAAATAAAACCCTATATTTCCTATAGAAAAGAGCTCTCTACCCTTTCCCATACTAGAACCGAAAAAAAGAAAAGAATAAATACATAACTCAACTATTATACAAACCATTACCCTAAAATATGATAAACTTTACAAGGGTTCTGAAATAGATCCTGAAAAAACACTTAAAGAGCATATTAGATGAGTTAATGTAAAATCAGTAACTCAAGATCTTCTCCCCCAATTTTTCTCAAATGTACAAAGCGTGAAAATATATAACGAGAGTATATCAAGCATGTAAGTATTTATATATATACCTTAATTATAGGTGATAGAGATCTATTCAGGAATTATCCTACTAATGGATTTTCGTAATGATTCAAATCGTAAAATTATCCAAAGGTTTAATGATTAAATCATCTACTTGATGTTCAGTGGATAAATAGTTTATCTTCAATTCTTTAGATTCAACTAATTCTCGTATGGAATGATGTCTTATCTTAGTGTGTTTAGTATGGGAATGTTGAACAGGATTATTAGAGATATTTATTTCACTTTGATTATCACAGTATCAATTTAGTTTTTCTTCATTAATGCCATAATCACTAAGCATTTGCCTTGTTCATATTAATTGAGCGCAATAGCTTCCTATTGCTATATATTCAGATTCGGCTGTGGAAAGTGAAGTGCAACTTTTCTTTTTACTGCTCCATCCTGCTAAGTTAATACCTATATAACAACAAGCACTTGATGTGCTTTTTCTTACATCAGAACAACCAACCCAATTAGCATCGATATATCCTACAATTGTGCTAGTGGTGTCTTTGGTGTACCATATACCTAGGTTTATTGTCCCTTTAACATATTTGATTATATGTTTAACACATAAAAGGTGACTTTACTTAGGCGTACTTTAATGATGAGCACAAACACACACAACGTACATGATATCAGTTCGAGAAGGCTGATAAGTACAACAGACTGCCTATCATACTTCTATATAGGGTAAGATCTATAGGTTTCCCAAGTTCATCTTTGGATATTTTCGTAGAAGTATTTATTGGAGTCCTAGCAACCTTTACATTATTTAAATCGAATTTTTTTGACTAACTCAATTGCATACTTAAATTACGGTATAAATAACCCATTAAATTTTTGCTTGACGTGAAGTCCTAAGAAATATTGAAGCTCCCCCATAAGAGACATTTGGAATTCCCCGTGCATGATTTTAGAAAAATCTTTAACCTCGGGCGGAGAAGTAGAATCAAATTTAATGTCATTAACATAAGCTTAAGCAATTAAGACTTGTTTGTTAAAATGTTTAACAAATAATGTCTGGTCATTTCCACCATGTCGAAAACCTTTATTGATAGGAAAGGTGGACAAGCATTCGTACCAGGCTCGAGGGTCTTGCTTTAAACCGTATAATGATTTTTTCAATCTATAAACATAGTTTGGGTAATGAGGATCAATAAAGCCTTTAGACTATTCAACATAGGTCTCCTCTATCAAAATACCATTATAAAAGGAGGATTTCACATTCCTCTGATAAAGTGTGAATTGTAAGTGACAAGCTATGGCGACGAGTAAAAGAACAGACTCAAGGAGAGTGACCGGGGCAAAGGTCTCCTCAAAATCTATCCCTTCAACTTGAGAGTAGACCTGGGCAACTAATCTAGCTTTATTTTTAACTATCATCCTAGATTCATCAGTTTTATTTTTTAAAATCCAGAGAGTGCCAATAACCCTTTTATTTTCTGGCTCAGGCACAAGATACCACACATTATGACTTTTAAATTGGACGAGCTCTTATTGCATAACGCATATTAAAAATGAACCATTATGTGCTTCATTTACCCTATTTGGTTATATTAAAGAAACAAAGCATGCAAAATGAGCAACATTATGTAATTGGGATCTTGTACGAACTGTCTCTTCAGGGTTACCAACAACATTATCTATGGGATGATCTTTAGAAACCCAGTTAGGAACTTTAGGGGTGTCAGTTGGTAAAGGATCAACTATCTCTGGGGAGTCATAATTAAAATTATTTTCAGGCTCATCCACTATAGTTAGTCCTTGATCTTTACTCTTGACATTAGTGTCATTCACTATCACATTTATCATTTCCATTATTACTTTGGTACGCAAATTATAAATGCAATAAGCCCTACTATTAGGGGAGCCACCCAAAAATATGGCTTTGTCACCTCGGGTTTCAAATTTAGATAGGTGTTCTTTGTCTTTGCAAACACAACAAGTACTCCCAAAAGTTCGAAAATATTTTAAACTAGGCTTTTTGCCATACCAAAGTTCATAGGATGTTTGTTTGGTTTTTTTAAGGTAAACCCGGTTGATGATATGACACGCTGTTTGAACGACCTCAACCCAAAAGTATTTTGGAAAATTCGTAGCATGTATCATTACCCTGGACATTTCGTGGATTTTGCAATTTTTATGCTCGGCAACACCATTTTGTTGAGGTGTTTTACTTGCACTGAACTCGTGTTGGTAACCATTATAGTTACAATATTCTGTTATGCCTAAGTCTTTATATTTAACTCCTCTATCTCTACAGATTCAATTTACTAGGGTATCTTTTTCATTCTCGATTCTTAAAAGAATTTTTAAAATTCTCGAAATGTATTTGATTTTTGTTTTAAAAATGCCACCCAAGTGAATCGAGTAAAATCTTCCACCATAACCAAAATGTAACTATTACCACAAAGGCTCACAGTTCTTGAAGGACCCATAAGATACATGTGGATAAGCTCTAAAGGTTTTGTCGTTAAAGTGTTTTTAACTTTCTTATGAGCAGATTTAACTATTTTTCCTTCCGGACACGACCCACAAACAACATTTGAAATCGGGTTTATATTTGGCAAACCTCTAACTATATCCTATGAGCTTAGTTTTCTAAGATTGTCATAGTTTATGTGACACAAATGATTATGCCAGATTGCATTGTAATCGAGTCTGGCTAACCTACAAGTTTCATTACCCGAATTTACTGTGTAACAGTTATCTAGGGTCCTGTGACCAGTAAGGATGCAATCACCATTCTTATTTAAAATTCTATAATTCATTTTTTGGAATGTGACTGTATGGTTGGAGTCGCAAAATTATGATATGCTTAACAAATTGGCTTTAAGAACTTTAACTAATAGGACATCTTTGAGAATAGGGATTCCTTTCTCTTGGAGTGTTCCTTTTCTTGTGATCTGAGCTGATACTCCATCCCCAAACAAAACATTTCCTCCTAAGAAGTCAATTTTGTCAGATAATTTAGTATCGTCTCCGATCATATGTTTGGAACATCCACTGTCTAAGAACTATCTAGAAGCAGTGTGTTCAACTTTTAAAGAATTTATAACAATGTTACACTTTAATTGGGGTATTAGATCGTCCTTTCTAACCCATATAACTCTAGTTTTGAAAGGTTTGTGAGATTTTGGTTTAGAAGTATATCTATAACTCTTTCTCTAAGATTTCTTCTTAGCATGAGATCTTTTCTTCCTATTCCTATAGTTAGAGTTTTTATTGGGATGTTTAGGAAGTACATAATTATTTTTGCTTTGTCTAGAGTAGTTAAAGTTTTTGTAAACTGGTGACTTATAGACGGACTTATACAGTCATTTTTGAAAACATTTATCAAGGAAGTGTCCATAAACATCATAGTATGAATAATATTGGTGGCTAGACGATTGTTTTTTAATTTGAAAATCTTTGAAAAGAGGTTTATCTATTTGTTGTACATTGACCTGAGGTCTAACTGCAATAGTTTTCCATTCAGGTTTAAATCTCCTAACATGGGGCAAACATATTTATCCTTAGATTCAACAGTTGGCTTTAAACAATTTTTCATCGAAATGTCTGACCCTTTCTGTTTATTCTCAAAATCATTTTTTAAGTCTTGAAAATTAGGACATTGATCAATAGGTTTTTTTTCCAGAAGTCACAAATAGCACATTTTGCAAAGGTTTGGTTTGTGCCTAAGTTTTTTGATGAAAACCTATGCCCATTTTGTCTTTAGAATTGGTTTCGATACATGCAAGACAATCTTCAAAACAATTAGAATTGTTTTCAAACTTAGAATTTTGTTTTAAGACAGTTGAAACCTTTTCTTTAGACTCTTCCAATTCTATCAAAGTTTCCTTATATTTATTTTCCAAAGATTCATTTGATTCAGAAAGTTGTTTAATTTTTTCAATAAAAACTTTAGTTTTGGCTTCAGAGGCCAACACTAATTTGTGCAGTCCCCAGCGTTCTGCTTCACCATTAGGCTTAATGCTTATATTTTCCAAGTTAACTCCTTGACAGTCCTTTCTAATCTACTGCTCTTCCCAAGGGTGTTAGTGTGAAATGTGTGAATGTTAGGTAGATCATCATTTTTGGACTCATCTAGTGTAGTGTGTGAGTTGTCCCCTAGCATTTCATTTGTCGCACTCACACACCAATTCAATTCGTCGATAAAGCGATCAATTTGAGTCACACACAACGTCAAAGAATTATTACTAGCAACATCAACAACATTGTTTTCTAAATAAAGAGCAGATAAACCAGTAGTTGGTACAACATTATTAGACATAACGAATCTAGGCATAACTACATCATAATCGACATTGTTATTAGGTATATCATTAGTATAAACAATTTTAGCAAAGAAACCCATACAAGGATCAATTATTATTGTTAAGTCTAACTCTACACTTATTGGCAAAATGACCTAGTTTCCCACAATGATGGCATTTAAAATTCTTCATATCAGTCCTTGGTCTATTATTGTCATCAGTGTAGTGTTTGTCTTGATTTATCTCATAAGGTCTGTTATTAAAAGAGTTTTGATATCCATGATTGCCTTGTCTAGAAGCAATATTATTTATAAACTTTAAAATTTTCTTGAATTGTTTGGACATTAAGGAAATATGGTTATCCAAACTCTTTAAATCATAGTCCTCTTCAGAGTCAAAGTCAACATTTGACAGGACTAATTAAGGTGAGGCCATTTTAGACTGGAAGACTACATTGGGACTGATCTGTCTCTTATAATTGTTGGAAAGATGCTTCTTAAATTCAAGTTCCATTTCAACAGTCCTAACTTTTCTACTATAGAGTTCAGGAGTCAAATATGGGTCATCTATCTCCTCAATTGCATAACATTTGGTATCAAACTTAAGGGGAAGGGGTCTAAGAATTTTAGAGACTATTTCTTTCCTTTCATACATAATTTCATTATCATGTAGTTTAATAATAACATCAGTCAGCCTAATTTAGAATTCATCAAAAGTCTCAGTTTCATCCATAAGGAGAGTGTTACATTGTTGTATTAACATTTGGGTTTTGGCTGCCTTAACACGGTCATCACCTTCATGTGCAGTGACTAATGTTTCCAAGGCTTCCTTAGATGTTGAATGTATGGATATCCTTTTAAATCCATGTTCATTAACAGACATAAATAGGGCATATTTTCCTTAATTTTTGCTTAAAGAGGCCATTTTTTCTTCCTTAGTAAACTCATTAAGGAATTTTTTAATCTCTGTAAGAGGGTAGTTTAGATTAGATGGAGGCGTAACCCCTTTTGAGTACAGTAATGAAAAGTTAAATAGCAAAACTATTGATTAGCTACAGGACACGCGAACACAACTTAGTGAAGATATACTTACTTTAAACTCATAAATCTCTCGTGTATAACTCAAAAGATAATAACGAACTTAGAAGTAACTCATTTAGAGGGAGAGCAAAGTAAGCATCCTGGATACACCTTGGTAGGAAGCCAAACACCCCAACCACCCTCAAAGATCTCTGTCAAGTATTAAAGCTTCGTAATAAATGACAATGGTGGGTGAGTAAAGTCTCTGGTTTGTAATAAATCTCTCTCCAATGTGTATATCTCTAGTAATAACTCCCAAACCCTTAAAAAGAACCCCTCTCCCCAAAGGTGGTTAGGGTCCTTAAATAGCCCCTCACACCACCCCCGAGGCAACTCAGTCATTAATGCCTGTGAAAGACATCCCTTATACTTTATGTCACAGACATTAAATACCTGATGCACTAGTTATCTCCACGTCATAAACATTAAATGCCAAGACATGCCTTTTTCCTAACCATTATGTATTAGGGAGCTGTCGTCACAGATGTGGCTCACCAACTATCTGACAGACCCAAATACCACGGTGGTTCACTCAAGTGCATATTTGACATTGACTAGCTGGATAGTGACATCATATAAAGTAGACGTGACATCAAGTAGAGGGTTATTTGGTTCACAACTCAAGCACCCGATGGAACTCAAGGCTGCTCCACTTGAAGTTCTATGGGCAGGGTCCCTCGATGTTTTACCAGGTGTATCTAAGATAATTAGGACAATTCCCAATGGTTCCTTACTTCTCAATCCTCCAAACCAAGTCCCTCTAAATTTCCTATGATGAGGTCATTCGATAGAGCATGAAAGCTCTCCCAGACCATGCCAAGCCGGTCTCTCGCGAGTATCATTCGACCTAACACTAAAACATTTTTCTCATTACATAATTACAATCGTTATAACTCATAGTTAATATAAACAAAAGATACAATATAACTAAGTAACATGACAAGATAAAGTATGAGCGGTCACGCCAAGCTTCCTCGCTTGAGTTGCCTCGCTTGAGCTACCATGCCTCGCTGCTTTGCTGCCTTAATCTCTAACACTGTTGCTAATGGCGGGATTATCTCTTATCTCAGGATCACCTTCAAGCCCCCTTTACATTTTCCCCTTCATGAAGAGATTTATTGCGGGAACAAGAAATGTCTGCTTGAAAACTTCTCAATCCGATAAACCTTCTCTGAGTCGAAGCACTGTGGCTTGTCGATGGTTTGCGAAGGGTCATTGCCACTTTTCCCTACTACTACATTTCAATCGTTCTGTCTTTGATTTCATGGATAATTTTGGGATTCTTCCGGAACACCTGCTGATTTTCCCAAATACCCGTTTTGACTCTGGGGATGGGAAATTATCCCGTTTGTGATGTTGTGGATTATAGTTGTAGGTAATGAGTTTGTCATTAGGACTGCCCCTATCATTGTGACTTATAAAATTCTCCCTTGTAAAGTTTCACCATGTTCAAAAAGAAAAAATTCTCCCCGATGTAGCTGAGTCATAATTAAACAACGTTTGGACTTGTGGCGAGGGGACATCATAGCTTTGTGGACCGTTGGGGCAGCATCTTCGTTGGGAGTTCTTGGATATGTCTGACAAAAATTCTAACGCCAAAACTCAAACTTCCCTAAGAAGGAAACCCTTTCTATCCCCATGTGTCACTTCATTAATGACATGGAGATGTCTTCTCAACTGTCAGGATGCTTCCCGAAGTGCCACGTGTCCATTGAAATGATTACATGCGGCTTTACACGTGTGGTGGTGGGAAACTCAAAAGACAGGTTAAGAGATTTTGAACGTCTATTTTTCAAAACACTTATCTTTTCTTCTTCTTCTTTAAACTCCCGTCTTCTTTAGAGAGAGAAACTCTGCCAAGACTCCATTATTACCAATCTTGTCTCCTCCTTCTTTTCCTCTCTAATCATCCTCACTTTCTTACCACTCCATTGTTATTTCTCTGGTGCGTTTTTTAAGCTCTTCTTTTTACTTGTCATATTTAATGGCCTCCTCAAGCAATCTTACCACGTCTGCCACAAATGCTCCATCTGCCACTCCTGCTGCCACCACTGGTGCCACCGCCCTGGATGTTTCTTATCGAGAGTAGCTAAGTGTTTACCGCTGGTCTCCCATATTTGGCAAGGATAATGAGTTCTCTGATGCGTGCAAGACCTATCACTTTTCGGCCAAGTACGCCCCTTTGCTGCTGGGTGATGAAGATGAAGATTCATTAAAATGGGACTTTCTTCCTTCAGAGGGGACTCTACGCTTTTGGTTGAACCGTGTCGACTTCCCTTACTCCCAGATTGATTTCGAAGCACCTAGGGGATCGCCAGCTGATTTTGCTGCCTGGCATGCACATATGCAGATCTCTCACACTACAGATCTTACCAAAGTTGGTCTTCACCGAGCCAACTGGTTTGTGGAGTTCAATCTTTCCAAGCACAGCGCTGTGCTCTAAGTGTTGGTTTCCAGATGGAATGTTATAACTCACACCTTCTTCGCTGCCTGGGGGGAGTTCACCATTTCGTTGGAGGATGTTTATGAGATACTCGGGTTTGAGATCGTGGGTGAGTTTATATATCATGATGAGGCCTTGGATGCCAAAGAGATCACTAACCGAGCTGAGCTAGAACGAATTTGCTGCAGTTGCACTAGATCTTCCAACAAGGATACTTTTACTCCCCTTATTACCTATTTTTTTGAACCTCCTACTGCGAAGGACGTCATTGTTGTTACGGGCCAAGGTAAAGGTACATCTTTTGAACTACCAGCCTATATTCTTGTGCTTCTTTCGTGTTTCTTCTTCACTGGGAAACCCAACGACCAGCCCAGGAGGGACCATATAAATATTTCTATCCGTTTGGCTAGGGGTTTTAACCTTCCTCTGATTTCCATTGCTTTGGGGTCCCTTTATACTTAGTTGGATCGAACCCACCTTAACATGGCATGATCCCTTGTTCATTACAACTTGGCTAATTTTTCCAATACCGTTATCTTGGTTTTCCTCTATACCCGTTTTCTTACCATTGCTGCTAAGTCTGTCTCTTATCCCGTGAGGCAAGGCATTAAACCCCCACGCCTCTTACGATTTCATAAAAAATAGAGTCGAAAGGAGATAATGGGAGTTTTTGACTATTTCGACTCCTTTGTCATGAGGCCATACGAAGAATCTACCTTTGCCCATACTTGGAATTTTTTTCCTTCTGCAGCTAGAACGATCACTTTTGTCCCGGTTGTAGAAGATCCTTCATAGGTTATGGTACTTTTTTTCACTCCTGGGTTTCTTCCTTCCTTCACTGAATGGGGATATACTTCTGAACCTTATAACCTTGATAGGTGTAGGAGGCAGTTCGAATTTGATCAGGGGGCTCCTCGACCTCTGTTTCAGTTAATGAATATGAGGGCTACTTTTGTTGAGGCTTGCGCCTTCTACCTTTCTACAGCGGTAGATGGCGTGACCTCTACTATGGATGGTCGAGTCACCCTCCCCAGTGCTACTAGGAAAGGGGACTTATATACCTCTTATGCCACCAAATTCTGTTTGATGCAACTGTCCATGATTCGTAAGTTCATACAAAGTACCCCTTATATCCCCTTGTCCTTTCTTTTTCTGCCTTGGAATTGGGTCTCAAAGGTAACTCAATTCTTGAAGTTGAGTTCCCTTTGAGTAAAACTGTTAAAGATCCTTCCCTCAAGCTACCCTTTTATTGCCCAATGATCCATACTGCCATGCCTAAACCCAAGACTATTCCAACCCCCAAATAACCTTCCCCTACAACCGCAGCAGCTACTAGCGAAGGTCCTTCCCAACCACCACAAAAAAAAACTAGGAATTACAAGAGTGGGATTTCCTCAAAATCTGTCTTAAACTCGGCCTTAACCCCTTTGGAGGCATTCCCCATCGCCTCCGTTCCCCCTCCCATGTTTGCAGAGATGAATGAAGAGATGAGAAGGAGGGTTCATGCTAAGGTGGAACGAATAAATGCTGAGTTTCAACGATGCGCTCCTGTCATTCCCCCTTCTTCTACCTTCCCCACCATCTTTGTTGATCCAACGGAACCAGGATAAAAAATGAAGAAGAGTTCCTCGAAGTACTAGCGCTGCGAGTGCGAGGAAGAAGACTTTGGGTACCAAGTCCCAGATGAAACGAACTCCAGATATACATTTCTCCCCATCTCCCTCTGTTGTTGCCTCCTCTCCTCATTTGCCAATGGTTATATCCTCACATTCTCCCTCTGAATCCTAGGTCTGTATGTGTGTTGTTGCTCTTACTCCCATTTTTTTGTAAGGCAAGCTGCATTAGCTTAACAACTTTGGTGCAAGAAGTTGAAGAAGAAAGACCCATCCCCCTGTGAGCCCTTTCGTTGGGGGACATTTCGGTTCCTCTCAGACCGATGTAACCCCTCCCCGTTCCCCTATAATCGGGTTTTCTTACTGTTGGCACAAAAATTAGTTAGCTGACGTGGACCAATTAAATGAAGACATGTGTCACCTTATGTGGCTAATACATACTATCACCAAGCAACTCAAAGGGTGCAGAGCAACTAGCAGGTGTGCAGAGCAACGAGCAACTGTGCAGAGCAACGAGCAGGTGTACAGAGCAATGAGCAGGTGTGCAGAGCAATGAGAAACTTGGAGAGAAACGAGCAACTGTGCAGAACAATGAGCAACTGTGCAGAGCAACAAGCAGGTGTGCAGAGCAACAAGCAACTGTGCAGAGCAATGAGCAACTGTGTAGAGCAACGAGCAGGTGTACAGAGCAACGAGCAACTGTGCAGAGCAACGAGCAGGTGTGCAGAGCAACGAGCAATGAGCAACCTTGCGTGCAGAGCAGCTCAAGGCATGTAGAGAAACTCTAGATCAAAGGATAACTATGCATTTAATACGCACTAATGAAGATAACAACTCATTTAATGAGCCTTAATGTACGTTTCTACTATATCAATAGGTGTCTACTAGATGACAACACATGGCCTTTTCATATTGACAACCTCAAGGCTATAAATACATTGTAACCCCATCATAGAGGGATGGATCTGACAACTATGAGAGACTATACACAAGATACACACCTTTTTCTCCCTCTCTCCACCGCATTGTGCTATTGTAAACCACTGGGAATAAAATAACAGTGGACGTAGGATTTTTCTTATAGCCGAACCACTTTAAAAATCTTTGTCTCTCATGTGCTTGATTGGATTTCTTTTATCTATTTATCTGTGATCATAAAAATGGATTCAGTCCAGTTTTTTTGCATCAATAGATTGGTGCCGTCTGTGGGAACGTGTTATAAGCATTGTTCTCCATCAAAAGCTAAGTTTTTATTTTCTATACATATAATCAATTATACATACATCTTTTGATTTAATCATGATTTTTATGTTTATATACATAAGTTAGTTGTCCAATTTTTATTTATGAAATCTGGAAAATATGGCATATCATGATTTTAAAATCATAACTGTTAGATTAATTCTTGTTGAGAAATTTATAAAATGGTGGATTTCATAAATCAAAACTTTTGGCTTGATTCTCATAAAATGGTGGATTTCATAAATCATAACTGTTATATCATGAATCACATATTCAGAGATTACATAAATTTTTAGAATTCATTTAACACTGTTATGAATAATTATTTGCCTCATTATATACAATCTGAAATTAGAATATGTTAACCACACCGTTTTATTTATATTAGTGAATTATACACTCAATTTTTCACCTATAGATCTGTACAACCGTGTCAAATTGTTGAAAATTTTCATTGTTGATTTTGAGCCACGTTTCGAAACATTTTTTATTTCTATCATATTTTTCTATCTGTAATCAGGGAATAGGAAAAAGTTAAACTTAAGAACAAGTTTTCTCCTGGAAATCATGACCCATACTATTTTCTCTCTATTCAAGAAATTCATTATGTTTCTTTTTGCATAGATGTTAATCATATTGTTTATTTACAAATCTGTGCAACTATGGGAATTTTAGATATTTTCCTTATTGATTGTATGGTATGAAGTGGTACCGACTTCTTGATATCAGCTTTCGATCTAATTTCCCCATATCTAATTGACGTCAATTTTGGATCCTCTTGAAAATTTTCTGAACAAAAATGTTTCACATATGGGTCATATCACTCTTCATATATTTAGAAGATGGAAAGTCGTTTCTCTTTCCAAATATGTTTCTGTGAGAATATATCTTTTATAACATGTTTGATTCCAACTCACCGGATCTTCAATTTAACATCAGATCTTGAATCAATTAGGGGAACAATCAACAAAAATCATAAAAATGAGACCCACTTTCTCTTTCTTCAGAAAATAGTTTTCTCTGCACAAATATTAACCACATCATTTTATTCATATGAATTAATCGTATACTCAATTATATTCCTCTGTCAATTTGCAATATAATTTCCATTGTTCATTTTGAGATGAATCTGGTAATGAGTCTTCAATGAATGTCACTCTTCTTGAAAATGTTCTGGGAAAACACGTTTATATAATGAGTTACATCAGGGGAGGAGATTTCGCATATGTTGATTCCCATATTTCACATCTTCTACAAGGGAGTAAAAGTTATAAGCCATTCTCTTTCCTCTCGGATATTGATCATATTTTTTATAGATCTGATGATTTCTATTTATTTGTTATCTCTTAGATCTGATAATTTCAATTTATAGGTTCTCTCTTATACCTGATTGCCGATAATAATGTGAAAAATAAGAAATCAGAAAGACATTTTCTCTCTCCTGATTATCAGAAAAAATCCCAATTTGTATAATTTGGAATGAAAATTTCTCTAAAAGTCGTTGATTCAACGGATTAGCTCTTGACTTTCAGAATATATTATGTCAATGATTTACCCGTATTATTCATTGGAGATACAGAAATTGAACAGTTTCCAGATCTTCTACAATCGCCAGTTTCTTAACCCCAAGTACCACCAACATGCGGTATATGTTTGGACACAAACTGAACGGTTTTTCTGGGTAACCCAGTTGGAAAATATACGATCAAGCCCAGTTTTCATTCTGGCACAAATTTTCCGGTGGCCTCTTAGATCAGTGATGTGGTAATAAGTTCTGAAATGGCGCTCTTAATCTTATCGGCTACGTGACTGCGTCGATCAACTACATTTTCTAAATTAAATAAAGGTAAAATTGCAAATCCGAGTGGAAATCAAGGGGCCGTACTTGCCTCCCTTTTTATCTGGTCAATTGTGCCAAACACAACCAAAGTCTATATAGAAATCAAGCGAGGACCATCATCAATATTGCAGGGAGTCGGCAAATGCCATATGAAAATTTTCACACATCAGTAACATCACCAAGTTAATAGGTTTTCTCGATTACTAATGAGTGGCATACACTCTATCTTTGATCAGCAAAAAGAAACTGATGGTCGCCATCACTGTCTTACAACATCGCCGGAGCAATGAAGTTCTCATGGTTGGTCGATCAGACCCGTTCTTTGCTCGAAAGTACTATTATTGACATCTCTCACAAATTTGCATAGATTTGGACTAAGTTCGACCACCTATTGACTTGTCGGCGGTAACAAAGGAAGTCACCCAGGTCGGCGGTAAGAGGAACTTTTCGATCTCTATTTTACTGTTCGGCTATATTTGTTGATAGGCCATATCAATTCGTTGGTCGGGGATATTTATGATTCGATTTCTGGTATCGTTGTTAGTCGGATATACCAGGTTATATGGGTCGCTGTTGGTCGGCACCATTTGATACTGCTTGGCTAACAAAAGAAGACGTAGATACAACACAGGGATCAAACCTGTAGGTCGACCAAAGTCAGCACCTTTTATATGGTTGGTCGGCAATTCTTAAATTCCCAATCCCATACGTCATCAACATCAACTATTACTCCTCTATTTTGATCTAAATTACGAACAAGACAATTTCACATGGTCATTTTGTTTGTCGGTAACCCCTATATGTTGGTCGGCGACAAGTTTCAAACCAAATAAAAATCTTCCTGATAAACCATTACTTGGTCGGCATTACATATAATTGGTCGGAGACCACTGACTTCTTGGTCAGCGACATCTTATGGTGGCTTGCATCATCTAATGTTGGTCGACGAACCTATTTGCTGATCGGAGAGAAAAAATTTCTAGTTGGAACCACCTATACTTGGTCGGCAACAGTTATTGAACATCCTGCAAGGTTCCTAATCCACTGTTTATTGGCCGGCGACTTGGTTACAACACTAGATTGGGGTTCTCGATCACCTATTATTGGTCGGCTCAAGTATTACACCAAGGTTCCTCGACCATCACCCTTGGTTAGAAGTAAAATATTGAACAGGGATAAACTTTCTTTGACCTATTAAAATACGCATTTGCTGATTAATGCTTAGCCACACCCTATTTCCACTTTATCAAAATTCAACCTCTCCTATTAAAAGATTTTGGTTTCTTACACCAACCTATTTTTCCTTTATTAAAACAAAATTTTTGGTGTTAAAAGTTTTTGGTTTTTAGACTAATCTTATACTCACAACTTCACGTGAAAATGTATTTTCAAACATCAACTCATAACTGATTAGTTGTTAGAGTTTAAATAATTTTACAAAAAACTCTAGATTAAACTTTATGCCTTACATTTGGCACGTATTTGATAAAAGGATGCTTCTTTAAACACATTTGGCACAAAATATATTGTTTCATATTTTGAAATTTTTATTGCCTTATGCGTGAGCTAATACATATCATATATTGTTTGGCTGAACAATTATTCTCATGATAATGACTATTTGATTTAGCCTTTGCAGATGTTCGAGCAAGTTATTAATTTTTACAGGTACAAGATTCAGTGCCGACGAATGCTCGAAAACAATCTTAAACTTCTGGAAAATATTATCATTGCTTGGAATTATAAAATTTGACCTCAATGAGGCACTATTGATTTATTGCTCTGATATGTGCTCAAGCAGGAATCATTCTCTATATCCATTCTATATTCATCTCAACATGGATCTTGGCAAATTATTTATTATCATATATTCATCTCCAAAGAGATCTGCGACAGTGTTCCTTTTATCATGAAATATACATCAAGAGGAGATCCACGACTTACTACTTGTTGGTCGGTAGCATCTATTTCTACTCGGCAGTTCTCATACACTTGGTCGGCATCAAGTCGGCAACAATCCTCCACCGAATTTCAGTTTACCAATTCCAATCATCAACAAAGAACGGTTGAAAAATTTCTGGCATAGGTTGGCTGTAAAAGGTTGGGGCACCTCATAATTGCAAGTATGGCCGAATGATTGTTGGATGTACCTATTGTTGGTCGGCGTGTAAATAATTGGTCAGGAAAATCAATTGCTGGTCGGCAACATCTCAACCTTGGTCGGAAGCAGTAGAAAGCTAATACCAGAATTGAAAATTGACGATTACTTTGGTTCTCTCTTTTTGATTTTGACAAAATCACTACTTTGCTGCCAAAGGACGAGATTATCACCTTATTCTTATACTTATCCTTTATTAATTCAAAACATGAAACTAGTAATTGAAAATTTTCATGGAGAAAAATTAAAATGCATACTTGATTATTTTCTGATTTATTAATTCACAGAAAACTTCATGTGAAAAATATTTTGAAACCAAACACGGATAAATTTCTTAAGTCCTTCACTTCGTTGAAAAAAGATTTTGATATTCTTACCGTGAGAATAAATTTAAAACCAACTTATTTTTAATATTTGCTGGGATTGTAAATAATTTTACAAAAAAATTTAGATTAAATAATTATGCCTTACATATGGCACGTACTTGATAAAAATTGGCTCATATGATACGCATTTAGCACAAAACATATTAGTTCATATTTTGAAATTTTTATTGCTATAGTTTGGCTAAATAATTATTCTCATGACTAACTAAAAAGGAGTTCGAGCAACTTATTAAAATTCCATAGGGACATGATTCAATCCCTACGAAAGCTCGGCCACGATCTTAAACTTCTGGAAACTATCATTGCTCGACATCAGGCAATTTTGCCTTGACATATTAGCCAACATATATTATTTCATTTTTTTTAAATTAATATTTTTATTTCTCAAGCATATACATATCATATATTGATTATAATCGATAAGATTATTCCCATGATAACTAATCACTTCAGCCTACGCATGTGGTAGAGCAAGTTATTAATTTTTACAGGTACAAGATTCAATGCCGAAGAATGCTCGGAAATAATCTTAAACTTCTGGAAACTATTATCATTGCTCAACATTATGAAATTTCACCTCAGCAAGGAACTATATATTATTTCTCTGATCTATACTCAAGCACAAATTATTCTATATATCTATTGGGATTCATATTCTATATTCATCTCATCATGGAGCTCGGCGAAATACTTATTATCGTATTGAGTTCCGAGGAAAAGCTACAACATTTATTATATTTCACCCCCAACGGATAGTTGGTCGGGGTAATTCTTATTTATATTTAGGCCCAGCAAAGTTCTCGGCCATATTCTTATATTGAAAATATTATTCTTGTTCGGCATTATGCAATTTTGCCTCGACAGATGAGCAAGACAGTTTATTATTATTCTAAATCATTCTTTATGTCTATGCATATTTTATATTTATCTCAGCATGGAGCTCAAAAAATTTCTTCTCTATATATATATTCAGCTTCAAGGAAGTCTTCAACATGTATTATATCTTATTCCCAACAATCTATTGGTCATCTCCGAGAAAGTCTCCAGCATTTATTATCAATTACCACCAACTCTGGTTGGTCGGAAACTTATTACCACCAACTCCGGTTGGTCGGGAACCAATTACCACCAACTCCGGTTGGTCGGGCATCAATCTCCTCTAACTTCGGTTGGTCGGGAACCAATTACCACCAACTCCGGTTAGTGTGGCATCAATCTCCTCCAACTGCGATTGGTCTGGAACCAATTACCACCAACTCCGGTTGGTTGGGCATCAATCTACTCCAACTCCGGTTGGTCGAGAACAAATTACCACCAACTCCTGTTGGTCGGGAATCAATTTCCTCCAACTACGGCTGGTCGGGAACCAATTACCACCAACTTCGGTTGGTCGGGCATCAATTTACCACCAACTCCGGTTGGTCGGGCATCAATCTACTCCAACTCCGATTGGTCGGGCATCAATTTTCTCCAACTCCGATTGGTCGGGAACCAATTACCACCAACTCCGGTTGGTCGGGCATCAATTACCATCCAACTCCGATTGGTCGGTAAATCAAATACAATTAACTCCAGTTTGTTAAACTAAGCAGGAACGTGGGATGCAAATCATTTCATTGCTTAAGCCTAAAGAATGACAAGTCACTATAATTAAACAGCAGGTGGAGCAAATCTTATTGTCTATGCAAAATAAGAAAATTTGTCAAATAACATACTTCAAGCATTCAAAATTCATATTCCACACTTGGGGGCTTCTATTACAAATTCAATTGTTCATTCGGTGGCATATTTTCATAACATCATGCAATCGAGCATCAAATTCAACTCCACAAACTTACATAGTCGGGGCCCCAACTAATTATCATTCAGAAGTTATTTTTCTTGCTCAGGAATTATTTTTGATATTGAAGTTCAGGAGGCATATTGAAGTTTAGGAGGAGTATTTAGAAGTTCAGGAGGCGTATTCAAAAATTCAGGAGGCATATTCAGAAGTTAGTTATGCTGTTGAAATTTAGGAGGCAAGTACAGGAGTTATCTTTTTGAAGTTTAGGACCTATTATTGAAGTTCAGGAGGTATATTTAGGAGTTATCAACACGCTATTGAAGTTCAGGAGGTAAATTGAAGTTCAGGAGGTATATTCAGGAGTTCTTATGCATACGCTATTGAAGTTCAGGAGGTATATTCAGGAGTTATTATGCACACGCTATTGAAGTTCAGGAAGTGTATTCAGAAATTCAGGAGGCAAGTACAAGAGTTATCTTTTTGAAGTTCAGGAGTTATTATTGAAGTTCAGGAGGAGTATTCAGAAGTTTAGGAGTTATTATTAAAGTTCAGGAGGCGTATTCAGAAGTTCAGGAGGTATATTCAGGAGTTATTGTGCACATGCGATTAAAGTTCAGGAGTCAGGTTCAACATCTACAACACTGAGATCTTTACTACTACTGTCCCGACCAACATTGAAGAAGAAGTTGTATGAAAATGTTTCGAAGTCCACCACTAGCTTGGTACTAATCAGATTGAAGAGTTAGGTTCAAAATCTAGTATGTTGCTCGACAAAGTATTCAGAGGAGCATAACTCAGAAAAATTAAGCACGTGAATTTAGCACTCAGTTGCTCGGCACATGAGGCAGTTGGTCAGCTAATAGACCAATCAATATACTTGAAGATTATGAAAAGCTACAAGATTCATACTATTGCATGGCTACATCCAAATTCCCAGGGGTGATACATAGCACACAGAGTTCCTCAAAAGAGCGATTAACAACCATCGATCAGCCTGCATCATATGCCATTTAGGAGATAGTGCACTTTATGTTGAGCAAATCAAGAAGGAAGATTAAGAATTTCATGAGTACTGAGAAACACTGCAGAATAAATGCTCCGTCCTTTCAGTAAACCATCAATCATGAAGCATTGGGGGCTTCTGTTGACACAAACATTAGTCAGCTGATGTGGACCAATTAAATAAAGACATGTGTCACCTTACTTGGCTAATACATACTATCACCAAGAAACTCAAAAGGTACAGAGAAATGAGCAGGTGTGCAGAGCAACGAGTAACTGTGTAGAGCAACGAGCAAATGTGCTAAGCAATGACCAGGTGTGTAGAGCAACGAGCAACTGTGCAGAGCAACGAGCAACGAGAAACTCTGCAGAGCAACAACCAACTGTGATGAGCAACAAGCAACTGTGTAAAGCAACGAGCAGGTGTGCAGAGCAATGAGCAGGTGTGTAGAGTAACGAGCAACTGTGTACAGCAACGAGCAGGTGTGCAGAGCAACGAGCAACCTTACGTGCAGAGAAACTCAAGGCGTGTAGAGCAACTCTAGATCAAAGGATAACTATGCATTTAATACGCACTAATGAAGATAACAACTCATTTAATGAGCCTTGATGTACGTTTCTACTATATCAATAGGTGTCTACTAGATGACAACACATGGACTTTTTCGTATTGACAACCTCAAGGCTATAAATACATTGTAACCCCATCATAGAGGGATGTATCTGACAACTATAAGAGACCGTAAACAAGATACAGACCTTTTTCTCCCTCTCTCCACCACATTGTGCTATTGTAAACCCCTGGAAATAAAATAACAGTGGACGTAGGCTTTTTCTTATAGCTGAACCACTTTAAAAATCTTTATCTCTCATGTGCTTCATTGGATTGATTTTATCTATTTATCCGTGATCATAAAAATGGGATTCGGTCCAGTTTTTTGCATCAACACTTACTACCACCGTTCGGCCTCACAACATGTAAAATATACTGCTACGGGGCTGATTTCGTTGAGTCTGTGGAAATCTCTTCTTAACCAGAGATAACTCTCCCAGCCTCCTCTAAATTATCACCTCAACCCGAGGTCCTTGTGCCCATCGTTCCAACTGCAAAAAGTTCCCTCGAGGTAACATGTTATCAATTACTTGTTAGGTCTCACGTCTCATGTCTTTTTTCTCCATCCCCTTTTTCTGTTTAACATGCTAAACTTCAATATGTTGGGATGCCTTAGGTTGAAATGGCGTCTTTGTTGGCTAACATTCTTCTTCCCCCTGTGTTGATGAGACCACTAGCTGTAGTTTCCCTCTTTGGTTCCATAACTAAGGTAAGTAACACTTAGAGGTATTTCTCACTTCTTCTGTTCTTATTACCCATTTCTAACACTTAGGTTTATTTTGTTTTTGCAATTTTCTCCAGATCTTGCCCCACCCGCCTCTCTTGGTGGTTCTTTTGCATCTACTCACATTGGGGCATTACTTGGAGGTCCAACATCTTTTTCAATTGAGGCTCATGTATTAGCCTTGGTACCTTTTGTTGGAGAAGGAGTTATACCGGTCATTGAAGCTTCTTTATATGGGGGTGTCGTTGAGGCTTTTGAAGAGGTAAGCCTACCCCCAACAGTTCCCGCCGTTATGGCCTCCTTGGTGACACCCGTTCTTGCTCCAGCCACTGCTGAGGTACTTCGCTAGTTTCTTTTCATTTCTCATTATTTGTCTTTTTATTGTTGACAATGTACAATCTAGAAGAGTCTTCTTTCCCCAAACTTTCAAACTTCACCTATAACGGTGACTTAATCAATGAAAACACTTGTTAAGATTTTTTGCAAACTCCGCCTATAATGGTGACTTAACAATGAAAACTCTTGTTAAGATTTTCCATAAACTCCACCTATATTGGTGACTTAATAATGAAAATGCTTGTTGTAAGGAAACAAATTTCCAATTGAGTCATTTGTAGTTTTGGCTCAATTCCGGACAAAAACGTTTAGTCATAGGATAAAGTTAATTGATCCTATTTCAAGCCTATGATGAGTTTGTTGAAGACGTAGCGGCCAAGTGTATAAGGCTTCATCAAAATGCCGAGTTTAAGTGCCTCGTTTCTATGTCATCAACAGTGGTTCCATGATCCCAAGGTATGAATGCATTACATATATATATATAGGATCTTGGAATGTTTTTATAATGGGTGTACATTTATTTAAAACTGTTTTTTATTTTCAGAAAGATTTTAATAAAACTTTAAAATAAGTTTATAAAGTTTTTGGGCTAAAAAAAGAATATTTCAAACTTTTTGGAAGTTCGTTCGAAGTGTCGTTCGAACGAGTTTGCCAATGAGTTCCCATATTGGCCACTAGAACTTCGTTCGAAATGTCATTCGAACGAGATGGTTGTTCGAACGAGATTTCCAACGAGATTTCTAATGATTTCACCCTGGAACTTCATTAGAAGCCTCATTCTAATGAGACTTCGTTCGAACGAAAAATCTCGTTCGAACGAGATTTGACGGGAACAGTTAAATGGCAGTTTTTGACACTTTCCACACACTTTCCTATTATCCTTCCCCACTAACTTTTGACTGAATATCTAAGTGCGAGAACCAACTTTGGAAATTTAACTTTTTCATACACATATATCTCCAAGAGAGAGTTTGAGAGTAAAAGAGAAAAAAGAAAAACTTTATGTTTTAAAGTGTCTATGTTTCATAAAAAATTGATTTACACTTTAGTTTTCACCCATATTGTTTTATCCAAGCTTCCATATATATATATATACATTGCTTGGAGAGTTTGGCACTGATTTTTCATCTCTACCATTTGAAGAGACGTTTGGGTTTGCTTCTAAATCTCACAAAGAAGAAGTGGTTTGCATTGATTTACCTGCTTGGAGAAAGGCTCCTTGTTCGGGTGACGGTGACCATATAAAGTCCGATCAGTGGACTCCGAGACCGCGGTGGAGCTCTGTGGTTATTCGCTAGGCAGATGTTGATACAAGAAGATGCATCGGGGCTTGAGAGTGATCGAGTCGAGTGTTGTAAGTCATCTTGATTGTATTTGTAAATTTTGTACTTAGTGTATTTGAGGCTAGGGCCGTCCGAGGTTTTTTCACGTTGTGGGTTTTTCCTCGTACAATGCGGCATAGTGGATTAATTGTTTATTTTATCTTTTGCAAAATCACCTAGAACACATGCTTAAGTAAAAAGATAAAATTGGTTTAATTTAATCACTACTTGTTTAATTTGGTGCAAATTAATATTGGGTAATATCTATGTTAATTTAATTCAAGTCATTTAATTTAATTGATAAAATTGGTTTGGCCTAACTTGATAAAATTGCAAAACTTGACTTAGGCAAATTTTCTAGGACTTGGATTAATTAATATGGTTTAAGTGAAATTAACATAATTGTGTGTTTGAATCATATTTCACTTTGTTTAATTTGAATTTGAAGTAAATTAAAATTTATTTTTTTTGAACCATCAACTAACGCTTCCGCATATCTATTTCAAAGGAGATTACTTTTGAATTTTAAAATTGGGGGACCTTCGGGACATTTTCAAATTGGGGGACTATCACATTATCAATTTGGTATCAGATCCGGACGGCTAATTTATCGCATCAAAGATCCATTTTTCGGCTTTTATAAGTTTTGTGCTCCTTGTATTTTTAGGTGGTTCAATTTTTACTCACGCTCAATTTTTTTGTATCTCTCAATGTTACGCCTTAATGAAAATTTGTCAATTCCTAATGATAATGAAGTTTTTACTATTCGAGAGGAATTAAACGGGCTTAATAAGTGTAACGAAAAATTAAGAGAATTAAATTTGAGATTTGCAAAAAGAATTAAATTTCTTGAAGATGAAAATTCTTGTTTTAAAGGTAAAGTTGATTTTTTCAAACCTCGCTATCTCAAAAAGATATTTTTCGTGAAAAGCTCATGGACATAAATTGCAATTATATTATTTTAGAAATGTCCAAGAAAGAGAGTGATAGTCGAGAAAAGACTCTTAGGGACAAGTTTTCTCACATTGAGGGGGAGCGTGATAACCTTCTAGGTGTAATTGAAAATTTAAAGGAGTCCCATAAATTTGAGGAGTCTAATTTATTACTTGAGTCCAAAATTTTAAAAATGAAAAATGATTTACAAGACTCGAGTAGTTATGATAATGATTCTAGCACATCTTGTTCAAATGCTTCCGTTCCTAAAGCTAAAACTATTGTTTGTTTTAGAGGGTCTACTTTATCCAAAGAGTTTAGAAAAGGTCACACCTTAGGTAACATTTCTCGTGTTTTCACATGCTTGCATTGTGGTAGGAAAGGTCACCTTAGGTCATTTTGTTTTGATCTTAAAAGAAGTCATAGGAAGTCTATGTCTACTAATTCATTAGTTTCCAAATCCCATCATTTTAAATATACAACTATATGGATTCGGAAATCATTTTTAGACGCGATAGATATCAGATTTGTTGATTCTCACTTATTTTCACATGAAACCTCTTGCTAAATTTAAAGGTTAAATGTGTTAGTTTTATTTGCATACTCTAGCTTTTTGTGCTTCATATTATATATCCTTGCTAGGTGTATGCATGTTTAGTCACTTTCTAGTCACTGCTTTATTTCATATCTCATGCTAGAAAATATGAATTGTTTATCTTTTGTATTTTATTTCTTCATTTAGTTTGCATTAAATGAAAATACAAAAAGATGTTTGTTTATCATTTGGGTTTTTATCTCTTGGTAATTTAAGCTTAATGAAAAATTCAAATGATTTTTGTTTGTCTTTTGAGTATATATTGTTATTTTTGGTCAAAAATTTGAAAAACTCAAAAAGATATTTTTTGTGTGTGTATTTTAGTTTGACACACTTTATGTGTCATATACTTGTGTTTCAATTCCATATTTTATGCTCCCATGTGGATAGAACTTTTGGTTTAGATTGTCAAGCCTTATTGTGTTCTTTACCATGCCTACATGGAGTAGTTGGATTTTGTGTTGATATAATGGATTCTATTTTTATATGCCTCAGTTCACACATGCACGAGCTCTTTTGAAATTTAACTTCACATGTTATATTTGAGCCTTGTGAGACGTTCTCCTATCAATCATGTCATCTACATATTTGTGACCTAGGAGGACCAGTGCATGTCAAATTCCGTTGCACGTGAGATTTGTGAGATATAAAAAATAATATGTATAAATGTGCACGGGGAAGGGATCCGAAAGGATTTATTGTCCTTTGCGAATAGTAAGCCACCGTTTGTTTGGACCTAAAAGAAATACGTGGTCCAAAGGCCTAAAATAAAATATGGCATTAAAAAGAAAAATATTTGCCAAGGCCTATGTTTGATTGATATATTCATTCAAAATTAATATAAATGCTTATTGAGGGAGATTGGATGGTATATCAACGGTTTTCACAATATCCATTTATCCTAGCTGCGTTTTCAATGTCATGACTCTATTAGTTTGTAGAATCATCAACATGCTAAGCTTGTATGCATTGTGTATGTTTGTTCATTGAGTTCAATCTACATTGTCACATGAGGTTATATTCAAATGTGATGAAGTTTGCAATCAATTGAGAACTCCGTGAATATGTTTTAAGCGATTGGGTCTAAATTTAATTGTTACTAGTTCACACCCCAACACTTCCGTTTCCATATGACACATTTATGCTATAAGAGTGTGGAAGACTCATATTATATTTTGTGTGTGTCATTTGTGTGTTTATATCTATATATGTGTATTTGCGTCTATTAAGTATATCTTATGTATACATATATTTGATATTTTTGTTTATGTCTTTGCCATGTTTAGCTAGTCCATTTATGCTTCAATTCATAATTGGTACCTTGTTTGTTGCGTAGTTTGTTTGATATCACATGCTTAGAATCTTATGTGTCAATTTGGTATCATTTTTTTCGCATCTTAATTGGTATTTCAATTGTTGGATTAGTTAGGATTTTGTTGCCCACGTTCTTTAATGTTCTCATCACTTTTTTCACTAGCGCATGTTTAGCTTGTTATCCCATTTTATTTATCCCTTGTTTAGTTTAAGGGTAATATGATCTAATTGGTGAAGATAAGTTAATGTTTTAATTCTTTAGCCTTTGTCTATTCCAGAACAAAAAGGGGGAGAATGATAGGGGAGAAATGGTATCTATTCCTATTGTAATCGTGTCTTAGTTTGGGGGAGATTTATCTTAGGGGGAGACCTCTTTCTAAGTTGATCATTTGTTTGATAAAGGGGAGAATTAATTTAGGGAAGTACTTACCTTAATTGCATTTAATATTTTTGATATTACCTATGCGTTTAATGTGTTTTCTTAAGTGTGCAGGAATTATATTCTAAGCAGCAACTTTCACCGGCAAAGATTTTGATCCTTTGGGTTGTTTGAGTCAAGCATTGTATTTTTATTTTGGGAGGTACATTTGTGTCAGTCTAGTAGACCTTGACAGCCCTTTAGGATTTTTTGTTTGGTTTTTGTCCCGGAATAGCCAAAGGGGGAGATTTGTAAGGACACAAATTTCCAATTGAGTCCTTTTTAGTTTTGTCTCAATTCTGGACAAAAACGTTTGAGTCATAGGATAGAGTTAATTAATCCTATTTCAATCCTATGACGAGTTTGTTGAAGACGTAGCGGCCAAGTGTATAAAGTTTCATCAAAATGCTGAGTTTAAGTGCCTCATTTCTACGTCATCAACAGTGGTTCCATGCTCCCAAGGTATGAATGCATTACATATATATTGGAGCTTGGAACGTTTTTATAATGGGTGTACGTTTTATTTAAAACTATTGTTTATTTTTAGAAAGATTTTAATAAAACTTTAAAATAAGTTTATAAAGTTTCTGGGCTAAAAAATAGAATATTTCAAACTTTCTGGAAGTTTGTTCGAAGTGTCGTTCGAACGAGTTTGTCGTTCGAACCACATTGTCGTTCGAACGAGTTTTCCAACGAGTTCCCATATTGTCCACTAGAACTTCGTTCGAACGAGATGGTTGTTCCAAAGAGATTTCTAACGAGTTCACTCTAGAACTTCGTTAGAAATGTCATTCGAACGAGATAGCTATTTGAACGAGATTTCCAACGAGATTTCTAATGATTTCACTCTGGACCTTCGTTAGAAGCCTCGTTCGAACGAGACTTCGTTCGAACGGAAAATATCGTTCGAACGAGATTTGGCGGGAACAGTTAAATGGGAGTTTTTGACAGTTTTCACCCACTTTCCCATTATCTTTCCCCCACTAACTTTTGACTGAATATCTAAGTGCAGGAACCAACTTTGGGAAGTTAACTTTTTCATACACATCTATCTCCTAGAGCGAGTTTGAGAGTAAAAGAGAAAAAGAAAAAGTTCATGTTTTAAAGTGTCTATTTTTCATAGAAAAATTGATTTACTTTTTAGTTTTCACCCATATTGTTTTATCCAAGCTTCAATATATATATATATATATATATATATATATATATACATTGCTTGGAGTGTGTGGAACCGGTTTTTCACCTCTACCGTTTGAAGAGACGTTTGGGTTTGCTTCTAAATCCCACAAAGAAGAAGAGGTTTGCGTTGATTTACCCACTTGGAGAAAGGCTCCTTTTTCGGGTGATGGTGACCATATAAAGTTCGATTGGTGGATTTTGAGACCGCGGTGGATCTCCGTGGTTATTCGCTAGGCAGTGGTTGATACAAGAAGATGCGTCGGGGCTTGAGAGTGATCGAGTCGAGTGTTGTACGTCATCTTGCTTGTATTTCTAAATTCCGTACGTAGTGGATTTGAGGCTAGGTCCATCCGAGGTTTTTTCCCGTTGTGGGTTTTTCCTCGTACATCGCGGAGAAATGGATTAATTGTTTATTTTACCTTTTGCAAAATCACCTAGAACGCATGCTTAGGTAAAAAGATAAAATTGGTTTAATTTAATCCCTACTTGTTTAATTTAGCGAAAATTAATATTGGCCAATGTTTATGTTAATTTAATTCAAGTCATTTAATTTAATTGATAAAATTGGTTTGGCCTAACTTGATAAAATTACAAAATTTGACTTAGGCAAATTTTCTAGGATTTGGATTAATTAATATAGTTTAAGTGAAATTAACATAAGTGTGTGTTTTAATCATATTTCACTTTGTTAATTTTAATTTGAAGTAAATTAAAATTTGTTTTTATTGAACCATCAACTAATGCTTCTGCATATCTATTTCAAAGGAAATTACTTTTGAATTTTAAAATTGGGGGGCCTTCGGGACGTTTTCAAATTGGGGGCCTATCGCGTTATCGCTTGTTAAGATTTTCGTAAACTCCACCTATAATGGTGACTTAACAATGAAAACACTTGTTAAGATTTTCATAAACTCCACCTATAATGGTGACTTAACAACGGAAATGCTTGTTAAGATTCTCCATAAACTCCACCTATAACGGTGACTTCATAACGAAAATGCTTGTTAAGATTTTCCATAAACTCTACCTTTATTGATGACTTAATAATGAAAACACTTGTTAAGATTTTTTTCACTTAACTCATTGTTTCTTCTACCTGTTCTCAGGTTGCTCATGAATCCTTTCCGGTGGAAGAGAAATCTACACCAGTTCTTTCGCCCATTGCTTTAACTCATCAGGAACCCACTATCTCAGGATTCTGATCACGATGACCAAGGTCCACGACTGGTGCTATTGCTGATAGTCAATCTGGTTGTGAGCTTCCTCTACCCGACTTAGCTCCTCACGACTTTTTCCTCATGGTGCTTCAGTGTTCTCCTCAAATGCCTTCTAGCCATCGCCTGGTAGTTGAACAACTTGAAAGCCACCATCCTGAGACGTTTACTGTGGATTTCCTGCATTCCAATATCCCTGTGATGAGCTATAGGCTTTAGGGCATGGTGACCATTGTTGATGATACCGTCATCACTCCTACTCCTAATGTTTCCAGAGCTCTCCTTAACCAATTCCTAGGCTATCTGAGGGAGTTGGGTCATGATGGCTTCCATTTTGACTGGTTGATTACACATTTAAAGGCTTTGAAGAGCTAGTAACTGGACAACCAGAGGGAACTGCTTCATAAGAATCGAGAGGATCAACGGTCTTAGGAAGTTATGTTGGCTGAGATAACACCTCTTCTTGAAGTTGTCAACAAAGAGGTGGGGGACATCGAAAAAGCTCTGCGTCTGGCAAAGATGAAAGAAGATAAACTCCTCATCGAGCGTACACAAACGCAAACGAGATTGAAGGTTTATATTAATTCCTAACAGTCCTGTCTAACAGCTTCTTCGGGCCTTCCTGGAGATTTTTTCTCGGCTCCAGATCTGTGGCTCCTCTTAGGACAATGAATTTTTGTATACATTTTCCTTTTCTTCTTCTTATGTAATTCTTGGGTAGTATCTCCAAATTTTGTAATGCCCCAAAGTTTATGGATGAATGAAAAAGAGGTATGTTTTCCCATGCCCTTTCTTTGTGCTATAACTGTTTGCATATATTATGAAGTTCTACAATTCTTTCATCTCCACTCGAGTTATAATAAAAAAAACTTGTACATTCATAACCATAGCTAGATACATCAGTGGTATAAACTTAATTTCTTACACATGATATACTTTCAACCATTTATTGTTAATCTTGAATAGTTTGTCTTCCTCAATCTTAGAAATTAAGCAATAACCTGAATTGTGATCTTCTTTTACAATGAAAGGTCCCTCCCAATTCGCTGTAAATTTAGGTAGGCGAAGCCCCCTTATGTGCTTTACTGCTGCTTTCAAAATGAGGTCTCCCTCCACGAACTTCCTTGGTCTCACCAAGTTATCATATGCCATGGAGAGCTATTTTGTATACATTTGAAAGTGCTACATAGCATTATCTTTGTGTTCATTCAACGTTTCCAGCTGCACATGTCTATTTTGAGGGATCATGCTACTTCGCAAGGCATATTGAGCAGAGGGAACTTATGACTTTACTGAAAGAATTGCCTTAGCCCCATAAACAATGGAGAATAGAGTATACCCTGTGGGATTCCTCTTGGTTGTTCTATAGGACCACAACACAACTGGTATCTTGTCATCCCATGATCCTAGAAAATCCTCAATCGTTTTAGCCAAAATATTAACCAAGGTTTTGTTAGTTGCCTCGGCTTGACCATTTCCCTTTGGGTATGCCACCGTTGAAGTATGATGAATAATGGAGTACTTAAATGTGAGTGTCGTTACCTCTAAATTGACGAAAGGGGTTCCGTTATCTGAGACAATAACTTTTGGAATCCCAAAATGGTAAATGATGTATTATCTGATGAAGTTGCTCACCACCCCTGCTGTTGCCCTTCTTAGTGGTATTGCTTTAACCCACTTTATGAAGCACTCTATTGCTACTAGTATCCATATCTTCCCCATCAAAGATGGATGTTTTGCCCCTACCAGGTCAAATGTCCAAGTGTGAAAAGGATAAGTCATTTCTAGGGAGTGTAGGTCCGTCGATGGGGAGTGGATCATATTTTCATAAAGTTGGAAAGATTTACATTTTCGAATGAACTCAGCAGAGTTTTTCTCCATCATTGGCCAATTACATCCCAACGTCATCAACTGTTCATACAACTTAGCCCCTCCTATGTGATCTCGATCGTGCGCCTGTTTGAGGACTTCAGTTACTTTTTCTTTCGTGATGCAACACAGCGGCCTGTTGAAGTAGCCCCTTCGATAAAGCTGCCCTGCCTGAACGTAGAACCTCGGGGCCCTTCGCTTGAATACTATCGCATCAATTTTCTCTATTGGGATAACTCCATATTTGATGAAGTCAATATAGGGCTGCCTCTAGTCAGGTTGAGCTTCAACGAAATGACATTCAACAACCTCGAAGAATAACTAGCACTTATTGCACTTTTGTTGTAACTCTGCTGCGTCCTGCTTCATTCTAGGCCAAAAATATGCCTCCCTTTGAATTCTCCTATAAAGAGGTATCTTAGTTGTTTCGTAATGCTCATCATGTGTTTTCTTCAACCTCTGCTCTGCTTCTTTTGGGCCAATGCATCTTGATAACCATCCTCCTACGTTTATGAAGTAAAGGTTTCCCTAGTTTGTAAAGTATTAGGCTAATTTCCTCAAATCTATCGCTCCTTCCCCAGATTCCAGTTCCTTTCTAATCTCTCCCCTTCAGTCAGCATCCTCCTCCATCGGCATAATTAACTGTACTACCGAAGGAGCTATTCTTCTTTGAATCACGACTGTAGTTATATTGTTCCTCATGATCATTTTTTGGGCGATGGTGGTATTAGCGTTTGGATGGTAGTTCATCGTTCGGCGATGCCTTTTAATTTTGGTCCAATGCAACCGACTGAGGAGCCTCTGGATCATTGTTCAGTATGGTGCCAGGCTTAGGTGTTTCAATGCATATTATCCATTAACTAATGCCTCATACTCTGCTTCATTTATTGGAACAATGGAAATCTAATTCATATGAAAGACAAATCTCTTTTATCCCTTTTGAAAGAATAACCCATTCCCCTCCTTTCTTTTCTGCCGAAGATCCATCAAATTGAATCGTCCATTCTTCATCACTTGCATCTAAGTAATTGGCATGCAAGTCGTCTCTTGGAATACTTTCTATAGGTGGCTCAAATGTCCCAGAGGGGAAGATTTCCAATAAGTCAGCGTACGCCTGGGTCTTGATCGCGCGAGGAACCACACACTTCAAGTTATATTCTGAGAGGATGAGGAACCACCTAGCTTCCCTTCCAATTAATATGGTTCTTGCCAACATAAACTTAATGGGATCACATTTTGTTACAATATGGATTGTAAAAGACAACATATAATGTCTAAGTTTTTGTGTTACAAAGACTAAGGCTAAATAATTCCTTTCTAAGCTACTATACCTGACCTCTGGCTTATGTATGAATCTACTGAGGTAGTAGACTAGTTGTTCTTACCCATCAATCTCGTGTGCCAGTAAATCTCCAACGGACCTCATGGTGGATGTGAGGTATAACTGCAACGGTATTCCTGCCTTTGGGGGAACCATGGTCTATGGTGAAACGAGCAGCTTCTTCACCCCAGTGAGAGACTCTTAGTGAACTTCCTCCAACTTGAATCTCGTGTTCATTTGCAAAAGTTACATCAAAGGGTGCGTCATTTCAGCCAATCCCTGCACAAATCTCTTAAGGTAAGAAACTTTACCGAGGAAACTCTTCAGCTCCTTCGCTGTTCTTGGATTGTGCATCTCCAAGATCGCTCGCTGTTTGTCTTGGTCCATCTGTACCCCCTGCCGATCAACCACAAAACCTAAAAAGTTTCTACTAGTTACTCTGAAGACGCATTTCAGTGGGTTGATCTCCAATTTATACTTTCTGCACCGAGCAAACACCTTCCTCAAATCGCTCAGATGGGACTCCTCCTTCCTTGATTTAATAACCAAATCATCCACATAAAATTTCACAAACTTGTGAAAGAAGTCATGGAAAATGGCCATCATTATTCTTTGATAAGTAGCCCCAACATTCTTGAGTCCAAACAGCATTACTTTGTATATGAAGTTTCCCAATAGGGTTCTAAACGCCATTGTCTCTGCATCCGTAGGGTCCATCTTGATTCGGTTGTACCCTACATACCCATCCATGAAGCTGTATATCTCATGACCAGCCATTGCATCTATCAGGCTATTAATGGAGGGTAGAGGGAACTCATCTTTGGGGCAAGTGATTACGCGTGAAAAGTAGCGTGTTGTCAGCAAGCTAATCGTTTTACTTGTTTCACCGCGTTTATGCAAAAACCTAAATTACGACTTCACTTGTGATACAACTATAGCAGTAAGTCAGTTATCGAGAATCCACTGGGAGTGTTCGACATATATTAATTGGTTTATTATTTCAGGAATAAAAGTGTAAAAGGTGATGGGTGATTGTAAATAACAGAAAAGAGAGAATTTAACTCGAAATAAAGTAAAAGCGAGGATCGGGATAACATCCAACCATATGGCTCGAAACAACTAT
Organism: Sambucus nigra; assembly: GCA_949130495.1. Classification (NCBI taxonomy): domain Eukaryota; kingdom Viridiplantae; phylum Streptophyta; class Magnoliopsida; order Dipsacales; family Adoxaceae; genus Sambucus; species Sambucus nigra. The sequence goes on along the minus strand of OX422216.1, from coordinate 89,922,074 downwards.
TAATTAAAATTCTGCCAAATACCTAGACTTGGCACACTAACTATGGAGTGCAGCGACAAGAGAAAAGATCGAATCCACAGAGACTAGTTGTTAGAATTCTATTAATTTAATACTTCACGAATAAAGAATTTAAACCAAAGTTGCGTGAATAAACATTTAATCGAAAATTGGTCGCACCCGGATTAAATTTGGATTATCGCTATAAAAACTAACATTGCATGATAGAGAAAATTAAACGCGTAATAATCTGACTTTAATACTCGCGGGTTTAATTAAACGCAATTATGCACAAAACCTAATTTTTGAAGCTCGAGGCCCGTAAATGGCGGAACACGATCCCGACCCTATTTATCTAAGGGTAACACATGAATTAAACTAAATTAAACCAAATAAACTAAGAAAGCAATAAATAAACACAATTAAACTAATTAACAAAGCATGAAACCAATATACAAAGCAAGAAATAAACAAGAACAACTATATTAATGGTAAAGGAAATGAAAAGTTCAACTTACAAACCCCAAATGGTTATCATCCCAAAGAGAAATGAAGCAAAGCTCCCAAAACCCCAAACCCTAAGGTTTTCTAACCCTAAAATGAATTAAAACTGAATATGTATTTTATTACAACAAAAATCCCTTATATAGTAAGTTGGGAGAAAAGAAAAGAAGAAAGAAAAGAAATGGAAAATATCTCAGAAAACTCGGGATTGATTGATCGACCCCTTTGGTCGATCGATCGATCAATCAGAAATGAGCCCACTGCTTCCCACGATTTCATAAACAAAGTGGGATCAATCGATCCATCCTTTCGATCGATTGATCGATCAACCAGGTGTGAGCCAAGCTGTCGTGTTTTGGTTTCATTATTATTACCTTGCGCTAAAAATCTCGTAACTTCTTCGTTTGGCCTCGGAATCATGCACCGTTTATGGTCACGTAAAGCTCGTAAGGAGGGCTATAACTTCCATGCAGATGTTAGGCCAGGTGAGCAAGCTATGAAATGACTAAATTGCCCTTAAACGTGCAGAAATGTACGAAATTTCACTGGAATGCGTCCGAACTTGATACTTAGCATCCAAATACCCATAAAAGCTTACTTAACCCCTGAAAAACATGTTAACTTAGAAATCAGAGGTTGTCTAGTTAACGAGCATAAATATAGGGAATAACATACCTGAGGGGGCTAATAACGTGTATGTTAACGGATGAAATATGCGATATTTGCGTATTATCACACCCCCTAACATATAGATTACTAGTCCCTAGTAATGAAATAAGATGTAATAAGAAGTACAAGTAAACCAACAACAAGAGATACAACAAAATGGGGAAAATAGATAAAGGCCACTTTCGCGGGCAATTCGATTGCATTTAGCGTATGTAATAAGTAATTGAACCCGTAGGTTACCCTAGTGGACTAGTGTCGTCTCGTGAGGATTTTCAGGGATGAAACCCACAAACATCATACAGTTTCCTCAAAATATGCCCAATCAAGCATGCGACAAACTCAGCAATATGAACAAGATTTCAACATGTTATTAGCAAAGCAAAGGAATTCACCTGAAAAGTCCGTAGTTACTAACATTATAGAATGAACCTCATTAAATTGAAACCTTAAAATGTGGGAGGGGAATGAGCACACGCAAAATATGATTTAAAAAAAAACTTATATAAACCGGATAAACATTAAAGCAAGCATATATTCAATCCTCATGGGCATTACACTCATCAAATGAATTCACTTGAAATAGGGAGGTAACACACGGGACATGGGATCTTACGGAGTAAATGTAAAGGGAAACTAGGCCGCGCACATGTCGCAAATGAAGAACTCTATATAGGAAATAAACACTGTAATCTCAATGAAAGATATAAAACATATAAAACATATAAAAGAGGCGAAATGCATTTTCACAGATTATCAAAACTATTTAAACCTTTGAATTACATCTACGTAAGATCACATAGGACTTTAATAGGGTTGTGATGTAGGCTAGGATAGGGCACGAAATGAAAGGGATGTATGTACGGATTCAATGTGTTCAGAATGAAAAACTTGGAATAGTGGGCAATTTTAAAATTCGACAAATAACATCCAAACAAGTATTACATATATCAATCGAGGGAGTAATCAAAGATTATTGAACTAAATACAACATTTACAACTTTCTCTTTCTTTTTTCTTTTTTCTTTTCTTCTTTTTTCTCATGTTTTCTTTTCTTTTGCTTTTCACTTCTCTTTTTCTTCTTTTTTCACTTCTTTCTTTTCTTTACTTTTCTCACACTCACATGCCCTAATTGAAACTACAATACACAACATCATTCAATGCTAAGAAACATTCCAAACCAAGGTAATATGTATGGTGTATCACTCCAATTTAGAGTTGGTTATGGGATTTTGGGGTATGAAATGAAAGGCTAATATTTAGGCTCAAAGGGGTTAACGAGGGTAAACATATGAAGTGAGGTTAAGGCTAATATGTGTGATATAACAAAGAATGCCAATGATCATTTCATAAAGTTTACGCAATTCTCGAGTCAAACCAAACATTGAAAATCATGCTCAAGTAGAACATTTCATATATGAGCTCAATTAATGACCAATCAAATGAAAGAATAGAGAGATTACCAATGAGTGTAACTTTTTCAAAGAGGAAAGACTAGTGATTACACTCTCAAATGACGGAAGGTACAAAACTTACTCTGTGTAAGTATATACAATGCAACAAAAGATTATCGAGTTATAAAAATCTTAAACCAAATCAATAAAGCAAGAAAACTACATGTGCTCATGGGATTATAGTTCAATTCATGAAATTATTCATAATATCAATAAGTGAGGACTAAAGTCTAATAACTTCTAAAATCGAGAACATGCATCATTGAGTTGTCTATTGGATTGGGCAATTATTAAAATTTATCATCGGAAACAAAGCTAAAATGCCCAACAAAGGAGAAAAAAGAAAGAAAATATTTTTGAAAATTTTCACAAAAAACATTCTTTGTAACTAAATTGTAGTCAAATTCAAGGACTAAACAAAGAAATGGATAGAATATCCCACACCCCCTAACTTAAATGTTGCATTGTCCCTAATGCGTACATTAAAGAACACAACACAAAGATAGGAAAAGAATGATATTACCCAAATTTGGAGCGATCTCCATAAGTACAAGTCCAAATGAATCTACAAAACAAGTTAGTACAAAGCAACACAAGAATATGTATCGATATATTAAGTTAACATAACTTATGTCATAAGTCACAATAATATAGAGGGGCTGAAGTGCAAATACTAGATAAATTGATGGTGAACATTTGATTTTATAAATATGGAAAGTCACAAATATCAAAATACAATATACAACCACAAACTAGGGCTGTAAACGAATATTCGAAAATCCGCATCCGTCCGATATTCGAATCCGAATTTGCGGATATTTATCCGAAAAAATGAAAATGGATACGAATATGGATACTCTATAAAAATATCCAAAAAAATGGATACGGATACGGATAGTACTAATATCTGACACGGATAATCCGTATCCGATGAGGAGTATCCATTTTACCGGATATCCATTTTATCGGATATCCGTATCCGTCTAACACTAATTTAAAATATTACTTATATAATATTTTAGGTATAAATTAACACTTAAAATAAAAGTTGGGGTAGATTTTTAATTATGAAAACTTTAAAATCTAATCTAAACTAATAAATTAAAACACACATCTCGTCCAAAACCTCAAACCCACATCTTTTATCCAACACGAACCGTCCCCAACTCAAACCCTCCATCTCGTCCAAACCAAACCCTCCATCTCCGGTTGATTGTCGCCGACGACGAAACCTGTCCATCTCGTCCAGTCGCCGCCGGTTGTAGATCCCATGATTGTCCAGTCTCCGATTGTAGATCCCACGATTGTCCAGTCTCCGGTTGTAGATCCCACGATTGTTGTCCAGTCTCCGGTTGGTTGCCCATCTCAGGTAATATTTTTGTAGATCCCACGAAATGAGAGAGTAAATCACAAGTTATAAAGTAGAAAATCAGTGATGTAATGTGTTATTTTCTTGCTCCCTTATAGTGTTTAACATAATATAGAACAACTCAGGTATCACCTCAAACAGATCGCCAACAAGTCCATAATCTGCAACCTGAAATTGAAAGGTCCATTTTAAAAGGAACACATCAGATATGGGCAAAAAATTGGAGCTAAACTAGTTCAATTTTAAATTAATTTTGCTCCAATTCAAATTCTAAAGCTTAGGATTGTTTGTCAAATAACAGTCTATATAAAAGATTGTTTGTTTATAACATAATATAAAACATTGTTTGTTTATAACAGAATCACTGATGTAATCAGAATATAACAGTCTTTTAAATTATAAGTGATTATTTGTTTATATATAGAAAACTGTTATTTGTTTATATATAAAAGACTGTTAAATGTGAAAACTGTAAATCCAACTCATTTGACCATTAGAATTGAATTGTTAAACTGTTAAACTGTTTTTGTACTAAAATTTTAAATTTGTTATTCGTGATTTTAGGATTATGTCAGAAGAAGAGGCAAGCCGAACAAATATTTCAACCAATGCATCTTCCTCTGCTCCTCCCAGTAGTGAGAATCAAATTAGTGATTCATCAAAACAAGCAAGCAAGAAGCGCACATCTGAGGCTTGGAATCACTTTTCTCGTGAGATACACCCGGATAATAATGTTACCGCCACTTGTAATTATTGTAAGAGAAAGTTCGATGCTGGAAGTTCGAAAGGGACGTCTCATTTAAATAATCATTGGAAATCATGTAAAGCAAAACCAAGAGATTTTGGTGGTGATATTCGACAAAAAATTCTCGGAAGCTTCAAGTCTCCCACCGATCCAGTTCCAAAGTTCGAAAATCATAAGTTTGACCCGGAGGTGGATCGAATGCTATATGCTCAAATGGTTGCACAACACGATTATTCATTTCTTATGGCTGAGCACGAGTATTTCAGGTATTGGCTTTCTTATTATTGCCCCACATATAAATTTCGTTTAAGAGCTACTGTGAAAAATGATTTGAAAAAATGTTTTAAGATCGAGAAAGAAACACTTTACAAAGTTTTGGAAAATCTTTCTTCAAGAGTTACCCTAACCACTGATATATGGACTCCTAAGCATCAAGGCACCGGTTATTGTTGTTTAACATGTCACTATATTGATGATGAATGGGATTTGCATAAAAAGATAATTGCTTTTTGTTGGATTGAATGTCCTCACGATGCGGAAAATGTGGCTGAGTGGGTGAAGGCTAGAATCTTGGAGTGGAATATTGATAAGAAACTAATGACTATTGTAGTTGATAATGCTAGCTATAATAAGCCAATGGTTGATCATATTAAATTGTGGTTGAATGGTAAAAAATCCCTTCTTAAAAACGGTGATATGTTTCACACTCATTGCACCGCACATATAATCAATATAATTGTGAACAATGGGTTGAAAGTAATTGATCGTTTTATTGAAAGGATTAGGAACATTGTTAAGTATGTTGGTTCGTCACTTCCAAGAGGTCACACATGGAGTATAACTTTAAGACAAACCCACTTGAATTCGAAAAAGAATGTTGAACTTGATTGTCAAACTAGATGGAATGCCACTTACCATATGCTTGAGAGTGCTATAGATGTGAGAGCAGCATTTGAGCGTTTAGAGGAATTGGATAAGGAATACCAATGGCTTCCAAGTGAACAAGATTGGGAACGTGGTAAACTTATCTGTCAGTGTTTGAAAATATTTTATGACATGATAAATCTTCTTTCTGGCACAAAATATCCAACGGCAAACTATTACTTTAATGATGTATGCTAAAATTAATTTTCAGTTGATGAAGTGGCAACAAAGTAATGTAGATTACGTTCGTTTGATGGCATTGAAGATGCAAGTTAAGTTTGAAAACTTTTGGGAGGATTGTAGTTTGGTATTGACATTTGGATTAGTGCTTGATCCTAGGTACAAAATGGAGTTTGTTCAATTTGCTTACCACGAGATATATGGTTCTTTGGCCGATAGTTACATACATAGAGTTCGTGCAACTTTATTTGATTTGTATGGGGAGTATAAGAGTTTAAATGTTTCATCTTCTTCTCCCATAATATTTGAGCGTACAAGTGATAGTGATGGTGAAATAACAAACCAAATGAGGGTTGGATTTACTAGAGGGTTTAAGAGGTACATTAGGGAGCGTTCCGGCACATCATTGGTGCAAAAGACGGAGTTGGAACAATATTTAGATGAGGCTTTATTTCCTCTTGATGATTCAAATGACCTTTCTTTTGATATATTGAACTGGTGAAAACTTAATGGGACAAAGTATCCAATACTTGCAAAGATGGCTTGTGATATTCTAGCTATACCTGTTTCGACCGTAGCGTCAGAGTCTGCTTTTAGCTGGGGACGACGGATTGTGGATGACTCACGTTCATCGTTGGCTTCAGAGACCGTTGAGACTATTATATGCATAAAAGACTGGTTGCCATCAATTGGTGACAAACTAAGTAAGTCAATTAATTATTTATTACATATTAAAAAAATCTAAGTAGTCAATTAATTTTTCATTAATTCATAATTTTTTTCCAGATAATTTGAAGGTCATGAGGGATACTGAATGACGACTACCGAGACGTTGCAAACTTTTTGTTTATGAAGCGATGTTGTTTTTTGGCAAAAACAATCTTTATTGTTATTTCAAATCTTAGTATGTATCGTGGGACCACTTTTTGTTCATGGACGTTGAAAACTTTACTATGTATCGTGGCATCACTTTTTTTTATATTGCAAAACTATTTGCACTTAGTTCAAATCATTTACTTTTTATTTATAGTATTTTCATTATTAGTTGATTTTATTATTGTATGCACTTCGTATTCTATCAATCAACAATTTTTTTTGGAACGTGATTGTCATGCTGATTTTCCTTAACAATCTGGACACACAAATGATCTTATGAGTATGGATATTAAAGGTTAGTACTTCAATTATTACTAATTGTCTATAGAATTATATTGTCGCTTTTTTAATAGTTATTTTTTGCAATGGCTAAACAATGTAAACGGATACGAATATTATCCGAATCCGAGGTATCCGAGCGGATACGGATACGGATAGTTGTTTTAACTATCCGACGGATACGGATACGGATATGGATAGTGCATCCAGATAGCGGATACGGATATGGAAAACATGGTATCTGATCCGTATCCGTCCGTTTACCACCCCTACCACAAACTACATTACTATTTCTCATTTAATAATTTCAGTACAAAACAACTTAATTCATTATAACTATTAAAAAGAAAGAAATACAAATAAAATGAAAATAAAAAATACTATCCGATCCCAAAAAGGCAAAAATGACCCTACAACAGCAGAAGCCTAGTGGCCGGAACCACTAAGATCAAAAGGATCCTTAAAATGAGGAGGGATCTTCGCATCCGAATCATGCCACTGTAAATATACGTCTCCCATCATAGCCTGCATCATCCGAAACTCATGCCGCTGCTGTGCTCTCTCCCGCCTCCGCTCAGCTCTATCCTGCCCCATATCGGCTACTGTTGATCTAGGTGGGAGTCCCAAGTAGCCCACCTAAGCCGGGTCTCCTCCCAGCGCTGGTCCTGCACTGCCTGATATGCCTCATAACGGGCGTCTGAATCTATGTGAGGCACATGCGAACCCTCACCCTGTTCCATGTGCCGAATCTCAGCCTCCTCTTCAGCTTGGTCATCTTCCTCTGCCCTCTGTCTCTTGGTACTAGGCTCCCCCATGCATGAGTCAACATCATCAAGATGTTATCTTTTATGAGAAGACCCAGTGGCTCACCCTTCCAGTCCGCGTCATACTAGGGGAAGCCCTGCGCTAAGCAAATCCTCGTGATGAGGGCAGGAAAAGGTAGGGAAAATCTCCAGGATTGCTCCTCAGACGCCGCGTACATCCTGTCCAGAAAGATATTGGGCAAACGAATTTCTCCCAAGTTGTTGATTAGTGTGTAGACAAATGTCGCGTGACGCACCTCTAATCGATTTCTCATCACCATAAAGGAATGCACATTGATGTAGTGTAGAAACCGTGGAAAATCCTCCATTGTAGCCGAGCAAAAAGCTTTTTTCTTGCACACTTCCCTCGGCTCAAGGGCCTCAATCAACGTCGTAAGCCCAAAAATGTCCCCATCTGAAAAGCTGACTGACCGCTCAGGGTCTGGAACACCCATATGTCGCGCTAAATCTGAGCGCGTAAGTTGAATTCGACACCCCCTAACCATGGCCTCATATGCAGACAACCTCCCTTTCATAACTACAAAAGTTCCATAAAACATTCGAACGAGCTCCACATTAATGCATCCATTTTTAGCAAGAAAGGGCTCCCAACCGTGCCTGCACAAAATAGTACGTGCAACCTCCGACAAGTCCTCAACCTACCAGGCATAGTGGTAGGCCAATGACCTACTAGCAGGCTCAAAGTAAGCCTAGAACCAATCCCGTTCTTATTCGCAATGGAACCCCTCAAAGCCCCGGGTGGGCACACACCTTGTAGAATCATATTTATGTACATTTGCCATTTCAACCTACAAAACAATAATTAGGCAATACAAAAAAATTGTAAGCACAATTAATGGTTAGTTAGTGAACTAGTTGAAATAGCGGGTGCATGCGCGCAAAATCAAGCGAAAAAATCCACATTACGATAAAATTTGTCGATGGACAACAACGAGTGAAAATCACCCATGTGTGCGCCAAAAACGGATTGAAAAAATGGTTTGGGAATTTTTAGAGAACACTTGGTGTGCGTAATGTGAAATGAGGGTGAAAAAATGCCATAGGAAGTAACAAAAAAGCCCCATTCATGAACAAAAACAATTAGCATTCAACACAAAGTGTTCATGAATGGATTTCTAACAATGTTGGTGCACAAAAATTATTGTAATAACAAATAGGGAGATAAACTCAACAAATGTCAAAACTGGATAAACATTAAAGAATATGACATAAAACTAATAAATCTACACAAATACAAGAATGTAGAAAGAGTTTATACCTGATTTGAGTAGAGATGTTGGTTGGATTGAGTCAAAATGGGGTAGGGAAAACTAGGGCTCGAATGTAGGAAGAGAGGAGAGAAAATAGAATGAAACAGGAAGGAAAAAAAAAGCAGTTTCGGCCTATAACTGGTCGATCGATCGATCGATCGATCAATGACAAAGTTATTTCCCACTGCATGCTGTTTCACGGGGGGGGGGGGGGGGGGGGAGGGGGGGAGATGGGAAAATAGGGGTATAAGGTTGGGGGATATGTATAATTAAGAATAAATATATATAGATATATAGTATATATAAGTAAATAAAAATAAAAATAAAAATAAAAACAGAATTAAGGGGGGCATATGTATAAACAAGTATATATATATATATATATATATATATATATATATTATATATAGAGGAAGGCTCACCTACATCATGCACTATACATCACACCGTACATCACACCCAATTCTAAGCCCTAGAATACCTTTTTTTAAATTTTATATTTTTCCCTTGAAATTAACCTTCCAATCAACACATATGAAAAAAATTAGGTCAAAATACATTTTTTAGCTATTTTTAAAAAACCACAAAAAACTGCTGGCGCAGACCCTTATAAATAAGGTATTTTTAGCAGTTTTTTGTGGATTTTTTAAAAATAGTTACAAAATGTATTTTGATCTAATTTTTTGTATATGTGTTGATTAGAAGGTTAATTTCAATGGAAAAATATAAAATTTGAAAAAAAAAGTGATTTAGGGCCTGTAATTAAGCGTGATGCATGGATGATGTATAGAGCATGAGGTCGGTGAGCCTTCTCCATTATATATAATAAAAATACTAATAAAATAATATGTGCATCCATACACATATACTACACTAATCAAAAAGTGGAAAGTATATATAACGAGTGACACACACGCACATTCACAAATAAAAATGAGAAATAAAATAAAATAAAATAACAAACAAATGCAAATGCGTGAGAATGGCGTGTGTGCAAAATAAGAAAAATCTTTTTGTGACTTTTCAGTTTTTCTTAACAAACGTATGTCGAGGCGCACAATCTCCGTAAATTCAAATTCGTTGAACCTACAAAAGAGTTAGAACCAAGCATACAAAAAGAAATAAAAAGAGATTAACTAATTACACTAGACTAAATTAAGAAGAAATAAAAGTTAAAAAGTTAACTATATACAACCTACATATAGGACTTCTAAATAGTTAAGTACTAAAAGTAGAAACTTTTGAGGGTCCACCCAAACAACATTTTGTCTTTGGAAGATCAATGGTGGACCTTCCCTCTCATGCATGCCTCCTGGAAAATAGGAATTCCGTTTGAACAACGGAAGGCATGCCTCGGGCAGAAAAAGTGAACCATCCCTAATAAAAAATTTGGGAGGGAGGATGAGGGATTTAGATAGGACGGGAGACAAATACACATGTGTGCCAAGAAAAAATGAATCATCTCCCAAGTACTTTGCACTTGGAATGGGAGGTGGCGCATATGGAGGAAAAGATGCCTTTAATAAGATTTTGGCATCAACAAATACCCCAAAAATTACACACGAAAGGTCGTAAATACGGAGCATACATGATATACCCCATTAAATATCCTAGGCGTAATAACTAGGACATCACACTCGAAATAAACACGTAAAACTCCATGACCAAAGCAAAGCAACACGTCAACCCTAGGTGAGTTCAATCCGACACAACCTAATTTAAATTTGACGCTACACGTAATTAAAGAATTAATTAAATTACCTAATTAATTAAAACAACTAATTAAATTAACACTAAAATTATATAGGCAAGGAAATAATAAATAAAGCATGAAAAAGGAACAAAGATTGAATAAAAGGTAACACAATGAATAGTACACTTACATTAATGGAGGAATTACACAAAGTGGTAGAAGAGGGGAAACACTCCACAAAAAGCCGCAAATGAGCTCTCAAATCCTAGGTCTAAAACTAATTAAAAAATGAAGCTCCTAAATTCCTATCTCACAAAACATACACCAAGTTGTGTATTTATAGTAGGCTATAATTAGAGATAAAAGAAAAAGGAAAAAGGAAGGAAAAAAGGGGATAAGTCTTCATTTAAGAATTAAAAGAAAAATAGCAATTTTATTAATTCCCCTTATATCCTTCATCTCTTTTATAACAAACCCTATAATTCCATATATGTCCCTAAAACGTTTTTGGCAGGAAACTCCATGGGCGATTTCGGTTCTTGGCCCGGGTTTGTCTCAAGTTTTGGTTTCGCCCAAAATTCGGAACTTTCGTCCGAAATTGAGCATGGGTCGCAAGATCCTTATGATAAGAATTTTGAAACAAATTGTAATCATTTTCAAAATTCTTATGTTAATGATTTTGAATGTAGTCCGGAGAACATTTTCCAAACTTTTCACTTCTAAGAATCCGCTCCTCTCCCTGTGACTTTCGGTGGGATTGCGCATGCTTGAAAATGAGAGGATTGAAAACCGTTATCTGGAAGAAAATCGTTGTTGAGAACATGAGTTGGATTTATTATTTGAATCCGATGACGATTTTTCTTCCGAGACTTTGAAGTCGAGGAGTGTTTTGAACCAAATGAGGAATTTGTACCTACTTTGGAACAAATCATTCTTGACTTGACCCATGGGATAGTAAAGAATCAAAATGAGGAAGAAATGGGCGTCGTATCCATTTGAAATGAACTCGTTTCTTCTTTGATTCTCAAATAAGAAAGTTTCATTGTGAACGATCCTATTTCTTCCGAAATTCAATCTTCAAGTGATGATAACTCATCGCCTGAGATTGATTTTATTTCATCCCCATCTTTATTCTATACTGTCACACCATCGCTAGTACCCGATGAAGATCGAATTTCTGGTAAACCTATGCTTACCCTAAAATAAAGCTTGAGAGGACAAATTCCACAAAGCAATGTGCAATGGGAAAATTCAAGCATTTCTAGGCGCTCAAATGTAGAAGTCCTGCAAAAAAAGTTAAAACGAAGAGTACAAATACAAAAGAAAAAATACTACGAAATAGCAAGACAATTACAATTTATAACAAAATAGTCCCTGGCAATGGCGCCATTTTGATTAGGTATGAAAAGTAGCACGTTGTCAGCACGCTAATCGTTGTATTCGTTTCACCGCGTTAATGAAAAAACCTAAATTACGACTGCACTTGCGATACAAGTATAGCGATAAGTCGGGTATCGAGAATCCACAAGGAGTGTTCGAAAGATGTTAATCGGTTTATTATTTCAGGAATAAAAGTGTAAAAGGTGATGGGTGATTGTAAATAAAAGAAAAGAGAGAAGTTAAGTCTAAATAAAGTAAAGGCGAGGATCGGGATAACATCCAACCATATGACTCGAAACAACTATTGATTAGAATTCCGCCAAATACCTAGACTTGACACACTAACTACGGAGTGCAGCGGCAAGTAAGGATCGAATCCACAAAGACTAGTTGTTAGAATTCTATTAATTTAATACTTCACGAATAAAGAATTTAAGCCAAAGTTGCGTGAAGAAACATTTAATCAAAAATTGGTCGCACGTGTATTAAATTCGAATTATCGCTATAAAAACTAACGTTGCATGACAGAGAAAGTTAAACGCGTAATAATCCGACTTTAATACGCGCGGGTTCAATTAAATGCAATTCTGCATAAAACCTAATTTTCAAAGCTCGAGGCCCGTAAATGGCGGAAAAAGAACCCGACGATATTTATCTAAGGGTAACACAGGAATTAAATTAAATTAAACCAATTAAACTAAGAAAGCAAGAAATAAACACAATTAAACTAATTAACAAAGCATGAAACTAATCTACAAAGCAAGAAATAAACAAGAACAACTATATTAATGGGAAAGGAAATGAAAAGTTCAACTTACAAACCCCAAATGGTTATCATCCCAAAGAGAAATGAAGCAAAGCTCTCAAAACCCAAAACCCTAAGCTTTTCTAACCCTAGAACGAATCAAAACTGAGTATGTATTTTATTACAACAAAAATCCCTTATATAGTAATTTAGGAGAAAAGAAAAGAAGAAAGAAAAGTAAAGGAAAATATCTCGGAAAATAGGGGATTGATCGATCGACTCCTTTGGTCGATTGATAGATCGAAGAGAAATGAACCCACTGCTTCCCACGATTTCAGAAACAAAAAGGGATTGATCGATCGATCCTTTTGGTAGATTGATTGATCCTTTTGGTCGATCGATCGATCAGTCAGGTGTGGGCCAAGCTGCCCTGCTTTCGTTTTATTATAGTTCCCTTTTGCTAAAAATCCTGTAACTTCTTCGTTCGGCCTTGGAATCGCACACCGTTCGTGGCTATGCGAAACTCGCAAGAAGGGATACAACTTCCTTATTGAGCAAGGTGCCCAAGATGTGAAATGGCTAAATTACCCTTAAATGTGCATAAATGTATGAAACTTCACCGGAATGCGTCCCAACTTCATACTTAGCATCCAAATACCTATAAAAGCTCACTTAACCCCTGAAAATCATGTTAACATAGAAATCTGAGGTTGTATGGTTAATGAGAAGAAATATAGGGAATAACATACCCGAGGGGGCTAGTAACACGTATGTTAATGGATGAAATATGAAATATTTGCTTATTATCAGCAAGCCCTATTCAAGTCTCTAAAATCAACAGAGATCCTTATTTGATTTTTATCTTTCTTACCCACTGGGATAATGCTATATAGACAGAGTGGGTGCTGTATAAATTTGATAAACCATTCCATCAGTAAGCGTTGGACCTCTTCTTTGATCTTCAAGTCTAGCTTAGGCTTGTACGTTCTTGTTGCTTATTTTACTAGAATGGCTGAAGGCATCACATTCAACTTGTGGTAGCTTACTTCTTCATCCAACCCTTCCATCTCCGTGTACTTCCATGCAAAAACATCTATGAACTCTCGAATCAACTTAACCATAGCCTCTTGTTTCTACTTACTGAGATATTTTGAGATGAAGATGGGACTTGGATCCTCTCCCTTTTTCGCCAGGTTCAACTACTACAACTCTTGTTCCTATGGATTTGGTTGATCCGCCATGTAATCTGGTTCTTTGGAGACATCTTCCATGAATTCTTGTATGTTGGGGTTGTCTATCACCATACATTGCCCCCGTTTATCCACCATAAAACATTCATATATCGAGTCAGCCTCATCATCAGCTTCTTCGGTCGCCCGTTCACACCATTATAAATGATACACCTCATTTCCCTCTTCAGTAACAATTTTCTTGCACTGCCTGCTGGTAGCTGCAACTGCCTTCCTCTTCTTCTCTCTAGAAGACTCAACAACTCTTCCTCTTGAAAATTTGCTCAATACTCTTTGTCATTGGACCTCATGCTGCATTGGATCCACCCTAGGCCTCATCCTATCTTTGAGCCATTTTGAAATGTTTTGGGGTCGAGGGACCACCTGATGGGCTTCTTCGACCATTACTCCTTTGCTGCTTGTAACCTCTTTATTCTACTCGTTCAAAGGCCCCATCCTTTCTCCAATTGAGGTAACCCATGATCCCTCAATTCATCTTATTAGGACTCTGACGTCCTCCTTTAGTTCCATGTAAAAGGCAACATCTACTAGGTGAGCTTCTTCGACAGTGAAGGGTCTCTTCGTAGCTCTAATGGTCACCTTTGTTCCCTTGATATTTGCATTGGTGCATTGGTGCATTGGTGATATGTTAAAGGGACTAGACCTTAGTTGTGCATCCACACTCTTCCTATCAAAATCCTAACATTCACGTACCCAATGGACTTGGAAGACTGGTTATCATATCCTGAAATCACCAAAGGCATGGGGACTGACCTTTCCTTCGAAATATTAGTTGCGTGGAAAGAGTCGATTGGCATGATATTGATGGAAGCACCACCATCCATAAGAACCCTTATAAAGCTAACCCCGTTAATGTTGGTAGTCACATACAATGGACTATTATGAGAGAACCTTACAACCTTATCTACATCATTGAAAGTTATCTCTGACATAAACCTCTTTACCAACCTGGCCATGGGTCCCTTCTATCTCAGTGAAGGGACTGTGTTCTTCCTCGCAATGTCAAGGATTGCCTGGGTTATTTCCAATCTACTCTCGCTTGTTATTCCAACTTGATCGAAGAACCCGGTAAACTTTGGGGATTTTAAAACTGCATAGTACTCTATAGCTTGGTCTACTTCCTTTTCTTTAATGGTATATACGTCCTCCATATCTTTAGCACTTTCGTCATCATAAGCTAACACTACGTTAGCCATTATCTTAGTACAATATTTCAAGATTCTTCAAACTACTCCTACTCTGTCGTTAGTTATCTTTTTTCTTTCTCTGACTCCTCATCGTAGGCCACTACCAGATTGGCCCCATGCACTGGGAGTGGGTTATTGCTAATGTTCTTCAGAGGGATTTTCAACGTCCCTGCCTTCACATACTTGTCGATGATTATTCTTATCACAAAACAGGTCTCTATTGGATGATGGATCTTTTGATGAATCTGGCAATATTTAGGATCCGCCCTAGTTGCAGCGTTTAGTTCCCCAATAGGGATGCCCTTTGGTTCATACACCGTTCCTCCTTGGACCATTACGTTGTAACAGTTGACAGCCTCTTCTACTGTACAAGGCAACGATAGTGGGTCTTCCCTGTCTCTCCCGAACTTCCTCTTGTTGCCCCTCTTTGCTACCTTGCCCCCACCTGCTCCTTCGATGTATCCTACATGTGGGGGCTGAGACCTTCCTCCCACGGGTTGTATCGGCTGCCTCAATGTCATGGACACCACCATTGGATTTGGTCGTATAACCAACAAAATATTCTTTACTTCTTTTAGGAATGCCGCAAAAGTCCCCTCGCGCATTTCATTAATAAGATGGCACATTTACTCAGGAAGCAGTCTTCCTGCATAGATCTATAGCAGTTTGGATTCTCTGGCGTCCTCTCTTACATCGAGGGACCTTTCCATAAACCTTCGAACGTATGCCACTACATCTTCCCCTGGTATTTTCTTCTCTCTCCCTAGTTGGGTCAAAGTAAACTCATCTTCCTCCAGAAATAACTTATGGATGAACAAAATGTGCATCTCCTCCCACGTGGAAACACTCTTGGGAGCTAAGTGAGAATACCAGGTATATGCTTTATCGGTTAAGGATTTATAAAATTCCCTCAACCTGAGTTTCTTATTATTGCAATGCCCCCCCCCCCCCCCCCCAAGTGTTCAATGAAGCACTTAATATGTTCCTTCGGGTTTCCACCCTTTCCTGTGTAGTTTTCAAAGATAGGAGGAATATAATATTTTGGGTAGGGCTCATCATTGTATTCTTGGGGGTAAGGCATCTAAAAGTCATCATAGATCGAAGCTACCTCGCCTGCGGATTACGAGGAGGCTTGCATGAGTTTCAACATCTCTTTTTGCATCTCTTTCCTCATCTCTTCCATGGGTGATGCCATTGAAGCGATGACCAATGGGACCATAGGCTGAGTGCCCATTGCAACTGGAGAAATCATCACGGTTGGAACCGTTGATACTCCTGGGGTTCCTACCGTTGGATTTACAACAGAGGGTATACTTACCGGGACCATTTCCATTGGGACTGTACTTGGTGGGGCTATTGAGGCTTCCTCTGGTATCACGAAGGGGTTGGCTTAAAATCCTCCCAACACCGTTGAAGCTACGTGAGTTTGCAAAAACTCATAAAATTTATTCATGAGGAGTGCCACTTGGGCTGGTCCCAACCCAACGCTCGTAGAATCCTGTGCCACGGCTGGGAGGCCTGTTGTCGTTTGTATTGGATGTACCTCTAGTCGAGGGACTCCATACCTTGAAGCCTCCAGCTCTCTCACCGCCTGTTATTCATTGTGTTGAATGTCATCAAAGTTAAGCCTTCGATTAACGTTATCCTGCACCATACTCCTTAGTTAAAAGAATGCCTCCCCAGCAGAGTCACCAAATGTAAGAGTGTTGTTTAGATTAGATAGAGGCGTACCCCCTTTTGAGTACAATAATGACAAGTTAAATAGCAAAACTATTGATTAACTACCGGACACGCGAACATAACTTAGTGAAGATATACATAGTTTAAACTCACAAATATCTCATGTATAACTCAAAAGATAATAACGAACTCAGAAGTAACTCATTTAGAGGGAGAAAGAAGTAAGTATCCTGGATACACCTTGGTAGGCATCCAAACACCCCAACCATCCTCAAAGATCTCTGTCAAGTATTAAAGCTTGGTAATAAATTACAATAGTGGGTGAGTAAACTCTCTGGTTTGTAATAAATCTCTCTCCGATGTGTATATCTCTAGTAATAACTCCTGAACCCTCAAAAGAACCCCTCTCCCCAGAGGTGGTTGGGGTCCTTAAATAACCCCCCACACCACCCCTGAGGCAACTCAGTCATTAATACCTGGAAGAAATCCCTCATACTTTATGTCACAAAAATTAAATAACTGATGCACTAGTTATGTCCACATCATAAACATTAAATGCCAAGACATGCCTTTTGCCTAACCACTATGTGTTAGGGGGCTATCGTCACAGAGGTGGATCACTAACTGTCTGACAACCCCAAATACCATCGTGGTTTACTCAAGTGCAGATTTGACATTGCCTAGTTGTCTAGTGACATCACATAAAGTAGACGTGAAATCAAGTAGATGGCTATTTGGTTCACAACTCAATCAACCGATGGAACTCAAGGCTGCTTCACTCGAAGTTCCACGAGAAGGGTCCCTCGGTGTTTTACCAGGTGTATCTAAGATAGTCAGTACAAGTCCCAATGGTGCCTAACTTCTCAATCCTCCAAACCAAGTCCCTCTAAAGTTCCCACGATGATGTCGTTCGATAGAGCATGAAATCTCTCCCAGGCCCTGCCAAGCCCGGTCTCTCGCAGGTATCATTCGATCTCACACAAAAACATTATGCTCGTTACATCATTACAATCGTTATAACTCATAGTCAATATAAATAAAAGATACAATGTAACTAAGTAACACGACAAGCTAAAGTATGAGCTGCCATGCTAAGTTGCCACGCCAAGCTGCCTCGCTTTAATTGCCTCGCTTGATCTACCACGCCTTGCTGCCTTAATCCCAAACACTGTTGCTAATGGGGGGATTATCTATAATCTTAAGATTACCTTCAATCCCCCTCTACAATCTTTATAGTACTACATTCTGTAATAGGACTAGTTGGATGGGTATATCTATTTTCAATGGCATCCTATACATCATCTCCCAATGTCCCTTAGATGAAGGCAATCATCCTTATTTTCTAGTAAGGAAAATTGTTTCCATCGAACATGGGATGTCTAGACAAATTTCCAAGATGCTCAAATTTCTTGTTCGTATGATTTTTTTAAAACAGTTTCAAGACTACATGATGAAAAAGATTTGAAAAAATACTTAGCTCTGATACCAATTGAAAAACCTTACTAAGTTATTTAACACTTAGTTAAAAGATTAAGTAAGTTTTGAATTATTGTTTTAGGGAACTCTTTAAAAAAAATATCAAGAATAACACAAGTTGTGTTTAATATATAAAATATGAACTAGCTATTTCAGAATCTTGGAAATGGGTTTTAAAATTAGACCTAAGCTAGTTTGTAGCAATAGTAGTGAAGTATTAATGAACTCGCACAAGAGGAAATATTTTTTACATGGTAAAACCTCAAAACAAGGGGAAAGATCCACGGTGACCTCTACGCCACAAAAAGAAAAGTCCACTAAAATCAGACAATATTACAAAATTACAAGAACTAAGCATGCATTCAAGATCCTAAGTCTAAGATGAGAATTATACCTACACGAGTTCCCCTCTCAAAGGTAAATCTGATCCGACTTTAATCTTCCTAGAATTTTCTTTGCCTTCCTCCTTGGGCCTTGTTTGCAATGGCTCAAACAACCCAAAATCTATCAAAAGAACCACACTTAAATAGGTGTTCGTGTGAGAATGTTATGATTTTGATGTGACTACAATTGTATGCAAAAAATGCAGCTCACGCCTCTCAAAATTTATACAAGTAAATCCTACAAATTACGCATAATCTATATGACATGCAAAGAGTTCAAATCTTTTTTAAAATCAGACTTCAAAAACTACTTTTCAGACTTGAAAAAGAATCTTTTAGAAAAATAGATCTTATCATTTCAAAACTTATATATGTACGAAATAATTTCACAAACTCTGAAAGTTATATTTTTGAAACAACGTTTTCAGATCTAAGTGTTTAAACTGTTGGAAGTCTCTTTTTCAAAGTACTTGAAATAGAGAGTGGATCTACAAACATAAACAATAAAAAAACAAGATCCAACTCAAAAGAGTAACATAAACCCTAATATACTAGTGAAGTACATCTCTTAGCAAATCTATATTTATAAAGAGAAAAGTGAGATCTATAGTGAGAAAAGGTTCCTAAGAGAGATAATGGTTGAAAAGGTTCTTCAAAAGACAAAACCACACCCCAAAATTACTCGACGATTTGAATAACTATGAAGGAATTGGTGTTTCGTTTGTGAGAAAACCTAAGGGTTTGAACATTATGGACATTTGTTTTTTTTCTCTCCCTCTCTTTGAGATCTTTTCTCTTTTCTCTTCTCTTTTTCTTTCTCTCAAATGGGACAAATGACTAAAGTCTTCTAATGGCTAACCCAAGGAGCCTATTTATACAAGTCTTAGAAGGATCTGGAACATCGATCGCTTTGGATGTCTTAGATTAGGTCTGACTATTTGACTTATGATCTAATGGTTTTAAACACACATCATAAAAGCTTGCTCTCATTGGTTCATTTTACCCTCATAAGGATTGACTCTGGAGACATACCGATCGTAGATTAAAATGATCCAAGGTTTGATATTGCATCTCACTTCTAAGACACATAGAAAACACAAAACCAACCAACATAATGCCAACACGTGTAGTGATATCATTGATTAAAAACGCGTATTTTTGAACTTTCCAAAATCCAGTCTTCTCCTACAAATGTCTCTGTCGGTTTTATATTCCTGGCATATTTTTAAGAAATAAAATAATTTGATTTTTAACCACAACACTTTAAAACATGATTTTAATTATTTTTTAAAAATAATTTTAAATGATTAAAAATGTTAAAAAATTGTCAAAAATAATTCCTAAAAATATGTAAACACTTGTGCACACACTTATACACCTATATGCATGATTTGTGTCTTATAATGTGTTGAAGAAATAAGATTACTTCACTTTTTGGTAGATGTGAGGTTCTTGGACTTGATGAAAATTATTGGTGAAGCTTGTATACCTTGGAGGGGATGCTCAAATAGAATCTACCTTTTTTGTCACCATATCCAAACTAGTTGGAACTGTTATATGGTACAAACTCAAGTAAGTCAATCATATAGTGTGTTCTCAAAATTGTATATTTTTAACTTATTGTACTAATGCACTATTTGTGTATTGAATGGGACCACACTAACGTTATATCTTTGTATTATTTTTCTAAGACAATGTACACGTCATGATTATTATATTTACTTAAGGCTTTTAATACTGATATGGTTGTTGGACACATGCATTAGTTATTTATTTCTTTGATCTATCGGGTGAAATTTATTATTGGATCACTAATCCTAATAGATTGGGTATGTATGTTGAAAGTATTTTATGGGTGTAATCCACATCTCGGTGTAGAGATTGGTAATACCCCCTTGAGATGCTTATAAGTTTTGTATGTGTCAAACTCTGTGGTGGATTATGTAAATCCGACACTACAGATAAGTTAATTTGAACTGCTCAAGGACTTAAAGAGTTTAATCAAATAAATTATGAGTAATTTATTTTATTCATGGGTATCTTTAACTTTAACGTTCGGGATAATTAAGTAATTAATAATAAGAAGCTTGAAATATTCTTTTAGATTAATGAGTGGCGTCGTAATTATAATTATTTGGTGGTATTAATTATAATTAATGGACACATATTTGAATCCGAGTTGGATTAGGTTTTCCTATGCCATTTAAGAGTAACATCCTTATCACTCTTTAGGTCCCCTGGTGTAGCCTATTATATGCACATAAGTCTCTCTCGTTCTTATAAGTTTGTCACTCTTAAACTAGATAAATCCTAATTCAGATTTAAGAGAAAGAGAGACAAATGAGAGAAAAAATGAGGAGAAGGTGATCACAAAGGAAGAGACCACACTTTGTTCATGATAGTTTATATTGGGAATATAGTAGAAGATTGCGAGGTAAATGGATTCCATGTTCTCGACTAATATTTATCAAATACTGTCCTTGCTGAGACAAGATCAAATCAGAGAGATCTCAAAGATAAACCATAAATCCTCCTTATAAGGTTTAAATGTTTGAGTAGTAATGTTTTGTAGTTTGATTTATTTGCATGATCAATAAACCATGGGGCATTCAATCCAACTAAGAGATGTTACTACATTTGTGTTCCAGTGAAGTACATGTCAGATGGTGAATGCATGGATCATTAATGATCGTTGGGTACACTTCAACCCTTTCCCATTCTCTAATGGATGTGGGACCACATTTGGATCTATTTCATTATAGTCTTATCATTGACTCCTAGATATCATGACTTTATTTGGGTTATAGTGGACTGGTTGATGAAGGTTGCATATTTCTTGCCTATCTTCACGAATTTCTCACCAGTGCAATACTCATAGTTGTATGCATCAGAGATTATTCGATTACACGTGATACCTTTGTCGATCATTTTTTATAGGGATCCGACTTTTGTATCTCAGTTTTGGGGCATCTTTCAGGAGAACATGGCTACGCGCATGCATTTTGGATTTTAAGGGCAGTTGGGTGGTTCATTTACCTATGGAGTTTCCTACAACAACATCCATAAGAAGTCGATCGATATGACACATTGTGAGGAATTGTATGGGCGACCCTATAGATCACCTGTATATTGGTTGGACCTAGGTGAGATTGTCTTATTTGGACCCAAGTGCATTCAGAAGAGGATTGAGAAGATTAATATGATTCAAGAGAGGATTAAGAGAACCCAAAATAAACCGAAGAGCCGTGAGAATTTAGAAAGGAAGTATTTGTAGTTTTAGGTGGCTGGTCAGGTGCTTCTTATGGTGTCACCCATGAATGGGGTGATGCATTTTGGGAATAGGGGAAAGTTGGGCCTAAGGTATATTGGGCCATTTATGATCACAAATTGGATATGGATTCTTGTATATTGTTAAACACTTTTAGACCATTTAATTAAATCGATTACATAATGTGTTCCATGTATTAACACTTCATCAATTCTTGTAGGGTGAGGCCTCTTATAAACAAATTAAATAAGGGGATATTCATTTAGGATCGATGCTTCATATAGTGAGGAAACAATGCATATTTTAGATCGTAGAGAGGTTTTAAGGTTTGAGGCGATATCCCTAGTTTGTGTTAAGTGAAGTCATCATAGCGAGGTCGAGTCCACTTCAGAGTGTGAGGATATGATGATGCAGCACTATCCATAGTTATTTTGAGGTGGCTATGCGTTATCGTTTGTGCATTTAGAGAAAAAAAATTCATTTTGTTAGGGGGAGAATGTGAATACTGTGAAATATCAAAGGGAGTTAAAAATTAATTAATTATAATATATTTGATTAATTAAATGGAAATTCAAAGTTACTAATTAAATTTGTGAATTTGATGTTAATTTATGTAAATTTAATGTTAAAACTAATTAAAATGGAACTATGGAGTTTTATTGGTAAGTCGTTAAAGATTTATGAGCCTTAGTTTAATAATGGTAAAGTTTGGGGTTCAAACCATAATTTTAGTAAATTATATATGAATCGGACAGATGGGGAATGTTGAAAAAAAACCCGAGGGTAAGTTGATCCTTATGAATTAATTGGGGAATAAGTAGGATTTGTAGGTTTGAAAATTGTGGGGATTTTCTAGAAGGATTAGAGCTGCCTTAAAATCACTAACCTGGACCTAGGCCACGATCGTGGGCTTGACCGTCGTTATCGCTAGGTTCATGGTCGTGATCGTGGCTAGGTAGCGAGTAAACCACAAATTAGGCATTTTTGTTATTTTCCAGCTTATATAAATTTTCCATTTCATTAAATGTTGACCCTCATTTTATCTTATCTTCTCCATAAAGAAATCCTAAACTCTCTCTCCAAACCCTTCCCCAAGAAACCATTTTCATAAACCAAATCAAAGAGTTTTTCAAGGCCATTTTAGAAGGAGATTCAATAGTGAATTCAAATAATTTTAATAAGATTCACAAGAGGTTTCAAGAGGGCTTTAGGTATGATTTCTCATGGACTTTATCTCTCATATTTAAATCAAGTTTTTGTGCATTTTAGAGGTAATTTACTAATAACTCATCTCCTTTTATATATAAAATTGTTAATTTCACGTAAAACTTTATTATAGGCTTAAAATTGGTTAGTAACCTTTAGGGTTTTTAGATCCCTTATGCTTTTCCCTATTTCTGTAAAATTGTATAACCTCACAGGGATTAAATTAGAATTTGGCCTCAGTTGATTATGAATTGTCAAATTGGGCATTGGTTAGTAGACTTACATATTAAGGTTTGATATTGAATAATGACCTTAATTTGATTTGGAGTTAATAATGGTTAACAAAGGTTAAATTCGAAATTAATTATTAATGAGAATGCATGGGCTAAATAGAGGTTTGCATTTGACATGATAGGTGGTACATAATTAATGTGATTCAAATGATGTTTAATAATCAGAGTTCGATTCCACATATCAATGCATTGATAGAGAATAAAAACATGTTTAGAATATTGAATTTTAATTAGCATCCCTTTAATGATATATCGTCTTGAAAATTAGAATTTGGACCAAATTAGATTTCTATTGGAATTAAGCCCTTAAAACATTCCTTATGTTGTTGGAATTGTATTAATTACGTAGTTGGATTAGAATGAGTACGAGATAAATGTTCTTGGTTTATAGTAGTTGTGATTAGAAATGGAAAATGGTTTCTTATTTCATTTAGTCCTTAAATAAATTCACACTAATAAATCACTAAGTAATTATAGTATATTAACCATTACCCTATCTAGACGAAAGTGTAATAGGAGGTTCTTGATCTAGATTTCATTTATGTGATGTCCCACGCATGGAGTCTAGAAATAGGTAGTAGTGAAGACTTTAGAGATCCTTTAATTAACCTATCTCTTTTATTATATTGCTTAAATTAATGATTAGTCCCATACTAGAAATGACCCCATGAGTGGTTAGAGACTCCCTTTAAAAGTTAATGAAATAGCGTACGGAGCCGTTTAAAGGCTAGTTTAAAACTATATGAAGGGTGGGGTACATTGAATATAATGATGTTATGAGAATTAGTAAGATAAATGAGTAATATATAATGATGATAAGATAAAAATCATATTAATTAAAGGATATGTATAAATGTATGCGGTTATGGGTGTGTGCCGAGAGAGAACACTCTTGTTGCGTGCTAAGAGAGAAGGATTTTATTTTGTGTCATTTCATATATTGTTTATCCCTAACACGCTGTGGGTAACCGAATTTAGCATTACGGGACCGGACGAGTAGCCTAATTAAAGAGGTCCAAAGTCCAGACCCCTTGCCTAAACTGAATAGAATTACGACCGAGTCTTCTCCCATGTTCTCGTAAAGAGATGTTTCAGGAGAAGATGGTAAACGTGGGGGAGTCCAATACCCCCACTCCCCGAAGACAAACATGTATATAATAAACCCTAAGTCTAGGGCAAAAGACATGCACTGTATTCTCTGTGAACGCTCCCTGGAGTATATAGAAATAAAACTGTCTGCACCACCGTGGATGTAGGCATTCTTGCTGAACCACGTACATCCCCTATCGTGTGATTGGAATTTTATCTTCTTTATTTTTCTTCGTGATTCTGCTTCTCTTATCTATTTGTGTTGAAAATATTTGTCACCACAATTGGCACCGTCTGTGGGAACATTTATCTTCCCTAAGAAAGCCCACACCAATAAAGGAGTTCAAAATGTATGGTCACAGCAGTAATGCTCCTCAGGCAGGAGATATCCAAGAACAACCTGCTCCTCGCAGGATCAGATCTCAAGTTTGGCGCTCAGATCAGAGGGTTCACCTAGAGAGGCCAACCTTGGAGGAAAGCCAAGGACCAGCGAGGTCCACCCAAATCTCCAGACTGATCGATGCCTATGAGGTAAGGCTCCAAGAGAAAAGGGAGTCCTGTCGCAAGAAGGAGGCTGAGAATGCTCGCCTCAAAAGGAAATTAGAAAGAATGGAGAGAGAGATCCATCGCATCCCTAGGCGACGTCCTTACCGCACTCCTAGCCCTCAGGCGAGAAAGTCTCGCAGCCGAGGAAGGATCCCTAGGTGGGGATCCCAAAAGAGTGAAAGGCACGAGTCAAGTAACGACTCACTCGAGAATTAGCGACCGACTCACCATTATAGGAGCCCAGCTTGCAGCAATGAGAATATACGAGATTTGGTCCAAAGGGAGATGGACCAACACCCAGCACATCGCGGTGCAAGATCAACTAGGGAGTTTGCTAGATGACCTCTCAAGACCCAGATGAAATCCCCCTTCTCAAGGGAAAAATAAGAGTAGGAAGCCCCCAATAAGTTCTCTATTCCAAGACTCAATATTTATGATGGAAAAACTGATCCCCTTGATCACGTTAGACAGTACCGGCAAGCCATGGCCCTCTGGAACCATCGAGATGCGCTGATGTGCCGAATTTTTCCTTCAAGCCTACATGACATGGTACATAAATGGTTCAAAAGGCTCCCACACAAGTCTATCACGAGCTTTGAGTCCTTAGCCGAACTCTTCACGACCCGCTTCATTACTAGTAGCTCCCATCCCAAAAGGATGGATGATTTGATAATAATGAAAAACGCACCTCAAGAGACCCTTTGAGACTATGCGAAGAGGTACTGGGAGTTATTCAACGAGGTCAGGACTGCTCAGAGCAAGTAGCAGTGGCCTCCTTTAAAATTGGGCTACCCAGCTCTTCCCTCCTGTACGAGTCCCTGACAAAGAAAGAGGCCACCACCATCGACGACCTGATGGCTCGCATTGAGAAATATGCCAAGGTGGAGGATGTCACTCGCCTCAGCACGAGAGAGAACGGTCGAACCAAGATCACTTCGAAAGGCAACGATAAAACTAAGAACCAGAAGAAAGGAGGAAAGAATGGGGGCAAGAATGGCTCTAAGAACGGAGGCAAGAATGATGTGTCAAAAGCATTTCAGGTAGTCAATAATGTCTTTAGAGAACCGATTTACAAGATTATCGGAAAGATCAAGGACTAGCCATTTATTAAGTGGCCTAGAAAGATGGAAGGAGATCCCTAAAAGAGGAACAACGCGCTGAGATGCGCTTTTCATAAAAAAGGAGGATATAAGATCGAGCATTGCAATGCTCTTAAGTCCCACCTCAAAGAACTGGCCCAGTCTGGGAATCTGAACAAATTTGTGGAAAAGAAGGTAGAGAAAGTTGTTGCCAACGGAGAAGCGAGGGCTGACAACGTACTCGAAGACGATGCTGGCTATGAATTCACAGTAATTCATGGGGCATCTGATGTGAAGCAGATTCAAGGAAATTCAACTCGAATGGAGGTAAAAAAGCTTACATCGGTGATGCAAGCTTTTCAGATCGATCTAGTAAAAACACAATCAGGAAAGCATCAGCGAGCATATGACGTCGACCATAGTAAGCATATCGTATTCACAGATAAGGATCTGGTGGGAGTGAGAACCCCACATCATGATGCTTTGATCATTACTCTCAGGATAGCTAACTATGACATCGACAAGTTACTCATCGACCAAGGAAGCTCATCCGAGGAAATGTACCTTGACCTGTTCAAAAAATTTAATTTAAGCATCGCCGACCTAAAGGAAGCCAATGTCCCTTTAGTTGGCTTCGCTGGGAAAGTGACTATGCCCTTGGGAAAGATCGTGCTGCCAGTAAGGGCAGGAAATGTCTCCAAGATGATTAAGTTTCTAGTGGTTGATATTTACTTGCCATTCCAAGCTATCCTCGGCAGAGGATGGCTGCACGTGATGAAGGCAGTCTCCTCGACCTACCATTAGAAGCTTAAATATGTGACCGACCGAGGAGTAATGGAGATCCATAGCGATTAAGCGATGGAAATAAGGTGCTTCATAGAGGCCATCCGCCCAAGACCAGAGAAGAAGGCCGAAAGGCCCAGCGAGAAAGTTGAGGAATAAAAAGGTCTGATAGCTTCGAAATAGCAGCTAAAGTACAGAAGACCAAGAGTAGAGGAGACCAGTCTTCCCCCTCTAAACGAGTCATCGAGAACCTAGAAGAAGTTATAAGTGGAGGTAGCGACGACGACAGGGTTTTCTTGATTGGAGCTTCTCTCATAGATCAAGAACAGAAGGAGTTGATGATTCTATTAAGAAGCAATGTAGACGTTATTAGCTACACGTCGACCCCACTTTCTAGTGTGGTTTGTTATTAGCTACACGTCGACCCTACTTTCAAACCAATCGCCTAGAATGCACGACAAACTGCACCTGAGAAGGTAAAGGCCGTGGAAGAAGAAGTTTAAAAACTACTGGATGCAGGATCCATACGGAAGGTCCAATTACGCAAATGGTTATCCAACCCAGTAGTATTTCCAAAGAATAACGGGAAATGGAGAGTCTGCATCGACTTCACTGACCTTAACAGGGCGTTCCCTAAAGACAGTTTCCCTCTCCCAAAAATTGATCAACTAGTGGATGCCACAGCAACTCACGAGAGAATATGTTTTTTGGATGCATACTCGGGGTATCATCAGATCCCTCTGTACGCTCCAGACCAGGATAAGATAGCATTCATCACCACCATTGGATTATACTATTACAAGGTCATGCCCTTCGGGCTAAAAAATGCAGGGGCAACCTACCAACAGCTGGTCACCAAGATGTTTAAAGACCAAATTGGAGACACCATGGAAGTCTACATCGACGATATGCTCGTCAAAAGAAGGAAGAAAGAAGACCACCTCTTAGACCTATCAAGAACCTTCGAAATCCTCAGGAAGTACCGAATGAAACTTAACGCAAGAAAGTGTTCTTTTGGTGTCCAGTCAGGAAAATTTCTTAGGTACTTGGTCAGTAAGAGAGGCATCGAGGCTAATCTAGATCAGATCGATGCAGTAGGGTACAACCTCCTCGCATTATCCGAGATATATAGAAGCTCACCGACATGCTCGCTGCCTTGAACCGTTTTATCTCAAAATCCTCCGAGAAGTGCAAACCATTCTTCCAGCTCCTAAAGGGAAACAAAATAGTAGAATGGAATCAAGATTGCTCGCGGGCATTGGACAAGCTCAAGGCTTACCTTAGCTCACCGCCACTACTCGTCATACCCCAGGAAACAGATTCCTTGTACTTATACCTCATCGTTTCCAACCACACTGTCAGTTCTGCATTGATGTGCAAAAAAGTAAGAATCCATCACCCTGTTTATTACGTGAGCAAGACTTTATTAGAGGCCGAACATTGGTACCTACCACTAGAGAAGCTCGCTTTTGCACTAGTAGTGGCTTCAAGGAAGTTGAAGCACTACTTTGAAGCTCACACTATAATCGTCCTTACATCACACCCTTTTAAAGAAATCCTGAGGAAAGCTAATTTGTCGGGCAGACTGTCTAAATGGTCAGTCGAGCTCAGACGATTTGATATCCAATTTCAACCAGGGAACTCAATCAAAGGGGAGGTCCTTGCTGATTTCATAGCCGAATTCACAGGCGAGCAGCCTCTCGACCAACTTCAACCCATAAAGCAAAGAAAGAATCACGCAACAGAGGGAGTCTAGAAGCTATTTATTGATGGAGCCTCCAATTTAAAGGGGGAAGGAGTAGGCATTGTGCTTGTCACTCCAGAGGATACAATCCTCGAACAAGGAATCAGGCTTGGATTTAAAGCCTCCAACAACGAAGCAGAATATGACGCTTTAATAGCCGGACTCCAGAAGGCACATACTTTGAGGGCAAAACAGTTACCGGTGTTCGATGACTCGCAATTAGTCTCCAATCAGATAAGTGGAGATTACAATGCAAAAGATGAAAGAATGACAGCCTACCTCGCCTTGGCAAAAAGGCTAATGGCCAGCTTCGAGGAAGTTAGTGTCCAGTAGTTTCCCAGAGGACAGAACAACCATGCTGACGCCCTAGCAGCCCTGAGTTTGGCAATCGATTCTGACTTAAAAAGGACAATCCCCATCGATTTCCTCACTCATTCGAGCATTAACCGTAACAACGAGCTACCAAGTGTGGAGCATGTGCTCCAAATTGAGTCAGCACCCAGTTGGATGGATCCTTTAAGGGACTATTTGAAGGATGGCACACTTACAGATGATAAGAAGACCGCTCACCAGATAAGAGTCAAAGATACTCGCTTTCACTTATCTCCTGAGAGCAAGCTATATAAGAGATCTTTCTCTGATCCCTACCATCAACATGTTCACCCGAGGGATATCGAACAAATTCTACATGAACTCCACGAGGGAATATGTGGAGGCCATACTGGAGGAAGGTCATTGGCTTTCCGAGCAATGGAGGAAGGCTATTGGTGGCCATATATGCAAAGATACTCTGCAGTGTATGTTCGCAAATGCGAGAAATGCCAAATTCATGCTCTTGTGGTGCATTAACCTGCCAGTGACCTAATATCACTTTCCAGCCCATGGCCATTCGCCCAATGGGGAATGGACATCGTAGGACCTCTTCCTACCGCTGCCGACAATCACAAGTATCTGTTGGTCGCAACTGACTACTTCACCAAATGGATTGAGACAAAACCCCTCGCGAACATACGAGACGCAAATATGATAAAATTCATATGGAAAAATATAATCACCCATTTTGGCATCACCAGGACTATCATCACTGACAATGGAATGCAGTTCGAAATTGATTCCTTTCAGAATTTCCAATAATGAGAACGGAATCAGACACCATTTCAGCTCGCTGTCCTATCCTCAGAGCAATGGCCAAGCCGAGGCTTCCAACAAGATGGTGATCAATGGGTTAAAGAAATAATTAGAACGAGCCAAAGGTGTATGGGTGAATGAACTATCGCATATTCTGTGGGCCTACCGTACTACTCCACATCGAGCAACGGGGGAGATCCCATTATCACTGACGTATGGAATAGAAGTAGTCATCCCATTGGAAGTAGGCTTACCCACTATGAGGTCCACCCTTGTCGACCAGGGCCAGAATGATGCAGCATTGCTCGCTGAGCTTGACCTAGCCCACGAACGCCGAGAGCTTGCCTTAGTGAAGCTAGCAAGCTATCAGTAACAACTTGCAAAGCACTATAACAAAAAGGTCAATGCAAGGACATTCCGAATTGGGGACTATGTCCTAAGGAAAGTCTTGGGCAGCGCAGTAAAACCATCAAACGACAAGTTAGGGCCAAACTGGGAAGGACCATGCAAGATAATAGGAGATGATCTGCGAGGATCCTACCACTTAGAAATGCTGGAAGGCAGAGAGATACCTTGAGCATGGAATGCAACCAATCTTAAGAGATTCTATTTCTAGATTCTTCTTTTGTTCTTTAATTATGA
Organism: Sambucus nigra; assembly: GCA_949130495.1. Classification (NCBI taxonomy): domain Eukaryota; kingdom Viridiplantae; phylum Streptophyta; class Magnoliopsida; order Dipsacales; family Adoxaceae; genus Sambucus; species Sambucus nigra. The sequence goes on along the minus strand of OX422216.1, from coordinate 89,891,434 downwards.
AACTGGAAGCTCATTTCCTTATCATTAATAAAAGTTATTTAGCATTTGCATTCTATGAAGTGTCAGTTAACTAGTGTATGAACTTTATAACTCACTCACCCTTTCCAAGTGACAGGCACACTTATCATTACACTATAGAAGGAAAATCACCCTCCTCAGATTTTCATTATGAAACACGAAAAACCTCTTAGCATTTCCCCTGGTAATATATGAAGCCCTACAGGAGATCCTTAGGAAATATGGCCAGGTGAAAATTGGTTGCCAAACAATGTTTGGTTAATAAAATCCTAATCGGATAGAGCATCCAACACCAAGTGTGTCCTCGCCAATTGCCACACTTAGGCCTAAGGGAGTGTGACGACATGACCTAAAAGGTAAAGTGGGATAGAATGGTATCTCATAAGCATACTGGACTTGAGGGACACTCACTTGACAATGCAAACTTACAAATCTAGTCAGCCAAGAGAGGCCCAAGATTATTGAGCAAAGTCTAAAAGTTGTGGAAAATATAAAACACTTGTTTAATTAGCAAACTTGCCTAAAACATAAATTTTATCACATTTACAACTAATACAACCCATGTTTAGTCGGAGAGCTCGCCCAAAACATCAACATTACACTACTTCATTACAATGTATACAGAGTTACTACTGGTAAAATTTCAATGAGGTCGAGACCTCTGAACGAGATAATCAGCCATTTGAGCTCTTCGACCGTCGTCAAGATGGGGAACTAGCTCCTCCTCGACTTCATTCACATTCGACTCCAAAAGCTGCCGAGGGATGGCATCAATAGGGATCCACTGATCATCTTTCCGGAAGGGGTTAGGCATTAGAGTGGAAGAAGAGATCTCATGATGATACCAGAGCATCGAGTTCCTTAGGACTTATAGCTCCCTCAGGGCACTCAACTATCCCCTGATAAAGGCGAGCTCTTCAAACTCTGTCAGCCTCGTTGGAGCATTTAGCCAACCTGGGTCGTAACCATTGACCCATACTCACCGAGGTCCTCTATTAAATAGTTGCCTCAACCGAGTGACGTCCCTTTGAAGCCCAGCAGTAATCACGTATGCTCGTTGGACATCACCACAGAGCTTTTCCATTTCCCAAGCTGGACTTCTTACATTTGTACCAGTTCACGGAACAGTCGTCGGGTTAGAACCTCACAGCACCGGAGGAACATTTCCTGGTCCAAGACCAGCTCATGACAAGGAGGAACCTCGTAATACTACAGGAGCAGTGCTCGACGCATGCTCCCTGAGTCGCGAGACTTCCCTCCTCAAAGCTTCATTCTCCTACTGAAGAATTTATCCAACCTGGTTGATCTCAAAAGCATTTAGAAGCCTTTCCCTCAGGGTATTCACCTCTTCTTGGGCTGAGGCACCGACTTCTTCCATCTCTTGGAACCTGTCTTTTAGTTTAACAACGAGCTCAGTCTCCTCTATGAAATGCTTGTTCCTCAATCACAGCGATTTGAAAATCCTCACAAATGTATGATGAACTTCAGGACTTACATCGGGACCAAGCATTCTTCCCAATAAGAAGTGGCTGGTATATAATCATCAACATCAACCAACTACCGGCCATAAAAGAGAAGGAAAGGAAAAAATAAATTAGTACACTGGGGGAAGAAGCCTTCTCATTTCATTAAAAGGATCAAATTACATCGAGGAACATAAAGGAAGATTACAAACAAAAATACAAAAGGGACCCTAAAGGTAAATTAGCTGGCGACCTTGGGTTACCCAGAAGAAGCTGACTGCTTCCCCTTGTTAGTGGTAGTAGGAGCACCTCCTTCAGCTGGGACAACCTCTGTCGCCTGAACAGGAAGGGCATCGGCATGAACTGACTGGGAGGCAGGGTCAACACCTTCGATGGTTGGGACAGGGGCTTCATCCACAATTAGCTTTGGGCCTAGATCGTGCCTATCGAATAGGGGAGAGTCAACGTCCACACCAGCAGCTAAAAGGTCCTTATCCAGCCCTTCTTGAAGTTCAGACTACTGATGTAGCCTATCTGAACCTCAGCGGCTTCATATGCAGCAACCCACCCAGAGTTATATGAGTCCTCCTTAACGGTGGATGCTTGAGACTCCTTATCCTTAAGCTTCTCGGTCAACACTTTGTTCTCCTCCATGACAGCCAGCTTGCTCGAGCAGACCAGATTGTAGGCTTGCCGCAGTTCATTCAGTTCTTTGTCCACTGCCTCCCTATCTCGGTTGGCTTTGACTAGGGCCAGGTCAGAGGACGTCCGAAAAGCATTAGCAACCTTCAAGCTAGGAACGAGCTCAGAAATCTTCACTCTCAAAGCAGCATTCTGCTTATCCAGCTCGCCATTCTTATTGATCAGCTCGTTGCGAGAGCGATTTAGCACATTAAAATCTGTCACAAACTGCAAGTAAAAGAAGATATTAGAAGAAGGAAATAAACAGAATTTGATGAACATTAGAAAAGAGAAATATACTTACCAAGGCTAGCCTATGACTCGCTTGCAGGGCTAACTGGTCGGTCCCCATCGCCCTCTGGTGATCAATAGGAAGGACTGCTCTCTTGAGCAGCGCGGGGTCCAATTGAGGAGAAGTGGCAACCGAGGCCCCCTTTGGCAATGCAGATATCGGCACTAAGGCCTGCCCAGCTTTTATCCTCGCCTCCATTTTTCTCCTCTCTTCCTCCTATTCATTCTCAATCCTCTTCTTCTCTTACTCTCCTCAATCCTCTTCTTCTCTTCCTCTCTCTCTCTCTCTCTCTCTCTCTCTCTCTCTGTCTCTCTCTCTCTCACTTGCTCTTCTTCCTTTCTCTTCTTCTCCTGAGCAGCAGACCGAGAACCAGTAGCAACAACTCCACTACTCGACTTCTGCTTCTTCGACCTTTGAGCAAGGAGCACATCATCATCATCATCACGGATCAAGTTTTTTCTTGGGGGAACTATTTCCTCACTAGAGCTGCTAGATGTACTTGAAGGTCCTTGGGCTTCAAAAACTTCTCTTGAGCTAGAAGAACTGTCACTGCTAGATCTCTCCTCATCGACACCACCTTCAACACCCCCCTGATATCACTCTCAGAATGCTCTCTTCCTCATCCAACTGAATGTGATCGACAGCAGCTTCTTCAGAAATATCAAACTTGAGAATGCTATCCACGGGCTTCACTATAAAACTAGACCTAACATTTTTGTACTTGAGCAAGAAAGCAGCAGACCGTGCATGTTCACCGTCAGCCAAGGGCTCCCTGATATTCCAAACTTTAACCAACTCTGAAAGTCAAACCTCGTTGAGGGCAGGTTCCAAGTTCTTCGACCTCGCTGAAAGAAAATAGGAAAGATTCAGAAAGACCACACATTAACAAAGAAATTGAAAGGACAGAGAAAAAATTACCTATGTACTCTTCCCCATAAAAGGGAACAATAAACCTATCAGACCTCGACCCCTCAGTCTGGGGGGAGAACTGCTAATTTCTAGCAACAAAGCCATCTTGCCAGTAATCCTTGTGAGAATCAGGTAGGATTACTACCAATACCCTATCAGGACTCCTGTCCTTGAGATAAAGAACACCAGCGCTAGTTCCAGAAAATGAGTAGCAAAAACAAACTTCGGCGAGCCCTAATTTGGTGCCATAAAGTTGATTTATTCTATGGATGCCATTGATTATCTTACATACATTGGGCGAACACTGTGCAGGAATAATGTTGAAATAACCAAAGAAATGCAAGAATAAATCGTTTGGAGGAAAAGTAAGCCCCCCTTGGGAAAGCAACAAGACATGAATCCAATGAGCGCCCTCTATCTCTCTAACATTTTTAGGAAGAGAGGCGCACTCAATCTCTACCCACTCTGGGATATTGTAAAATTTTCTAAACTCGGACACTGATCTATTACCTATCTTTGCCATTTGTAAACCTTAAACTACAAATTCAAAGAAAGCACAGAGAGAACACAAAGGAGACTTACGAGATGAAAGTTTGACTTGGACAATGCAAGATAACAAGCCAAAATTATGAGGGAGATCGAAAGCGAAGAAAATGAAGACCTGGAGAAGAGGGCACAAATTTCTAAAACTCGCAAATGAGGGAAGAACACTAAGAAGCTTGAAACGACAACTATGAAACGCTGCTCAAAATGACTTTTAAATGTTACTAATCATCGCGCACAAGATACGAAGCAACTGTTGCCTAAATCATTCCTCAAACTTTGGGAATAGTTACGTGATATGCAAAGGAGCCATTATGATAAATCATTTAGGGGCAATTGTGGGTACCCGAATTTGGCATTACGGGCCCGGACGAGTAGCCTAATTAAAGCGGACCAAAGTCCAGATCCCTTGCCTAACTGAATAGAATTACGACTGAGTCTTCTCCCATGTTCTCGTAAAAAGATGTTTCAGGAGAAGATGGTAAACGTGGGGGAGTCCAACACCCCCACTCCCAGAAGACAAACATGTATATAATAAACCCTAAGTCTGGGAAAAAAGACACGCACTGTATTCTCTGTAAACGCTCCCCAGAGTATATAGAAATAAAACTGACTCCACCACCGTGGACGTAGGCATTCTTGCTGAGCCACGTACATCCCCTGTCGTGTGATTGACATTTTATCTTCTTTATTTTGCTTGGTAATTGCGCTTCTCTTATCTATTTTTGTTGAAAATATTTATCACCGCACACGCTATCAAAAGGTGGTGCCTAATCGACGTAATAGTATGTTATTTTGGTGCATCACACAGTTTTATTCATGTTAATAATTCCGACCACGCGAGATATATGTGGTACCCTGTTGTATGATGGGATTTATTTATGTGTCACACAATTTTATTCCAATTTATAATTCAAACCACTTGAAAGAAAGGTAGTGCCCGATTGTGTGACGATCTTTATGTATTCGTACCACATGCTCTTGATATGGCTAGGGAGAAGAAATGCATGTCAGCTTCAGTTTAATTAATTAAGAGATTAATTAATTATTGAAACTAATGAGTGAATTAAACTGTGAGGTTCTATGGAATATGGTTTGCTATAGTAATATGCAGATAATTGTTGGCTTATCACTTGTATATATAACATCATTTGAGTTATGTAGCTTTGGTGACTTGCGAGGTTTTGACCAGTTTATATTCATCGAAACATTTCAGGTTATAGGTGTGGAACCCGAGAGTAGATTTCTTATCCAGTTAGAACAAACCATCATCTTCTCTCCCTTATCTTCATCATCGGGAGTTTAATGTAGGTTTATCTATTTAATATACTATCTTTCATTTTAGTTGTATGAGATGAGAATTATGGATTCATTTGGATTTTGTATTGGCATAACTATTAGCATGCATATATTTCATTTCATTAGTTAGGTTGGTGTTGTAGTGAGACTATATAATGGAATATTTCATTTGAGACCAATGGATGTAGTTATAGAGTTGCCTCTTATTTTGTTTTAGCTGATGAAGCATTTATGAGTTAAGTATTTGAGTTTTATCATATCGAATTCATATCTTGTTATTTTTTTCATTTGAATATACACATCCTAAGAATGGTATTTCAACTTGTTTTGACAACTTATATATTCTAATTTTAGGAATTTATCAACCCAAATGTTAAAATATATGGGTTGTTACATTTGACTTCTCATTTAAGCGACAAAAGTCTTCTTTTTATGCCAGTTTATTATCTAGAAAAAAAATTCTCTTATGTAAAATCAATGTGGACATTGTAGCAAAGGAAGTCCTAGTCCGATGGGGGAAAGTGGTATTTGTAGATAGTAAAATGGTAAATTCTTGTTTGGTTTCAGTCATTTTTTGGAGAAGGCAATGATGTTCAAGTTAATGCTAAATCTATCCAAGTGGATATCAAATTAGTTATGGAGGGGGGGGGGGGGGGCATAGCTTTGTTGTTGAATCTAAGTCCCTTACCCTCATCAATCTCATTAAAATTGGGGGCACGCCACCTTGGATTATTACGTTTGACGTGGATGATATTAAACATTGGGTTGTTTTGCTCAACATAAATTTTTTACATTGCTATAGAGAACCAAATTTTGTCGCTGTCTACTTGGGAAATGATAGCATCTTGACTTTGAAAAATAAGGTCTTATGACCACTACACGGAGATTCCTAAAATGGCTAGAGGATATGCCAAATTGGACTTGCTTGGTGTTCCCAACATCATGGTTAGTAGAGGGGATTGACTTTTTGTTAGATCCCTCTCTAAAATTTTGAGTAACTTATATTTATTTGATTTAGTTTTGCTTTTGTTGGCTATGTTATAAGGCCATATTTTCGACCTTCTTCATGTAATGTAGGAAGGGTTCTTCTTCCTATTTTGATATATCTAATAATTGTGTGTGTTTGTGTTGGGGGGGGGGGGGGTGGCTCTTGCTTTGTAAAAAAGCTAAGCCTATGGTCATAACTATCTGTGTAGAAAATAAAGATTAAAAATGTATTGTTATTCAAACCACCTAGTTGATCGAAATTCTTCACACTATAACTTCAATAAAGAATGTTCTAAGAATATGACTAACAATACGTCATTGGACTCAAATTTTGTTGAGAATATCATATAATAAAGAGGTATAAATAGTTTTGCATTAAATACACTAAAAAAGTTAAACAAGAAGATAATATCATATAGTAAAGTTCAATAAAATGGGTCATAACTTTTTTAAACAATAAAACTTAGGTAGAAAAAGTTTGTGTCAGGTCTTGGGTAAGAAGCATCCGAATTTGGACGGGCTTGGGATTAACGAATGAGTGGAATACCTAAGTAAAATGTATACACATGTCTAGATTGAATTTACAAGTAGGTACGCCAATTTTTTTAGCATACCCACATATTTTCAAAGAATGATGGAAAACCATTTTTCCTCTTACTTTCACATGTCTGATTCATGGATTTCCAAGAATTAAAGCATGGGCATTGTTGGGAACCCCAATTTCATACCGTGGAATTGGAGTTGAAAAATTTCAGTTTAAATTTTAAAAAAATTGAACCAATTTTTTTTAATTCCAATTCCAAATCATGGAACTGGGGTTCTCAAACACCCCCTAAGTGAAATATGTTTGATGGATTGTCATCCATATAATGCAACATTATATGTACTAAACAAGATGGAAATCTTCAAGGAAACCTAAGAAAACAAATAAGGTAAAGGTTATATCTTTTTTTTATTGTTAGTGGTTGTTGATTAATCTTTGCCATCATATAATGCAAGCTTTTACAAATATCAAGTGTTTAATGGAATTAATTTGCATACTTTCATTACTTCTTAGAATACTAGGGGAGACATCTGAGACCATTTTTATTTAGTTTCCCTAATTTTTAAAGAATTTTGTTTCCCAATTTGAAATATGTATTTGACAGAGTGTTATTAGAATATATCAATTGTTAAAATTTTAATTTCTAATGGTTATGCCCATACAAAACATCTAATTTTTTAAACACTATTAAAACCTTGTTAGACATAAGATACGCATGGCACATGCATCACGTGTGCATTGATAGTTATTACTTTAAAATGAAAGATTGTGATAAATGTCCAATATCATATTACTATCCACATGGAAAATCCTTCGCTTATATTTGGCATGGTTTTCTGAATAACTTTCTCCATTCATTTATTTATCTATTCTCTCTTCTCTACGCACACCCTCTCAGACATCTCTTCGTATCTTCCCTATTTAATTACTCTTACCTAATCCTTTCATATACCATTTATTCCATGCATCGTTTCCCTTAACAATTTACCCATCCTTACCTTTACCATCAAATTCACATTTGATATGTATAAATCCATAGCATGCTTTGTAGACTTTGTGCTATTTACCTACAAGACTCTTCATATTCTGATGGGTTTCCTTACAAACCTCTTTATTTTTACTACCTTTGTATTTTGGAGAGAAGGAAGCAAAATATGGATTGTTGTAGCAGCAATTAAACAATTAAATGCAGAATTAAATTCAGGAACGAAATTACCCAATTGGAGCAAATAATTCTGGGGCAGAATAATTATATAAGAATTCCGGAAACTGGACAGCGAAGAACACGGCTGAGTCGCGGACTAGGTCGCTCTCTTTAAGGTATTTCGCGGCTCTGCCCAAAGTGTGCTGACAGTCGAAGCCCCGTCACCCCCAGGATAAAACAGCCTCCAAAGTTAAGTTACGGATTGATAAAGCACAGGTATCAATCCGGTCTGTATAAACCCATTCTGTATTAATTGCTCGATTCTATAATTAATCTGTACAGGAACGAGATTAATTACTCTGGAAAAAATATTCTGGGAGAAGGAAATTTTTTTTCAGAACTGTAGAGGAAACTGTGTTGTAAAAACTGTGTTTAGAAACGGAGGCTACAACCTCTTTTATGGGGCAAAAGTAAAAGAGACGTTGGTAAACAACGTGGAGAAAAATCTGGACATAGTGGGCAACTCGGTTGAATAAATCAACACGGAGTAAACCACGTTTTAATTTTCGGAATTAATTACCGTTAAAAAATAATTTTTAAAGCCCAAAAAACGTTAATTTATTTGTCCAAAAAATTAATTCTTAATGAGCCAAAGCCCAAGACCCAGGACCCGGACACGGGCACGGGCCGGGCCGGACGGACGGCGGCGGCGCGCGCGCGCGTGTGTGACTTGGCCCATTGGGTCTGCCCCACATACCCACAAAAACTTGAATGCCCAAAGGGCTGAACCTTTGTTCCCAAAAAATTGTAAATATACACAACACAAATTAATACTCCCACCGATGTGGGACACGGAGAGAGCCAACTTTGTTTTGCAACTTAAAAGATAACTGCTGTCTTGACAGCTGTTATCCAACAATCCCCCACTTGCAAAACTTGAAAACATTTTATCGAGCAATAATCTATAGAATTGTGCATAAGCAAAGGTGTCTTTCGACTTGAACCTTTACGTAGTAAAGATGATTCAGAATATACTAGAGTAACCGTAGTTTTGAACTCTATCTCTGACAACATCCCACACACAACCCTACTTGGGTGTAAGTCTAATAGCTAGCACGTTACGGCCATGTGCTTCTATCCCAGTATAGTGAACGCTTTAGGAATTTGCCCAAAATATCCATAGGAAGCGGCCACACTTCCACATTCACATAGGTGAGTCTATTAAGAATACTCCTGTAGCTAAGTACCCCACTCAAAATAAAGTTATAGATCTCATTAAGAGTTATCATAACTCATCCTTAACTCGCTTCAGGATATCATGCTCCTTAGGGATGGACTCGGAGTAAAACCCCGTTCTATTTTAATTAATAATCGCATGATTCAACCCATATCACTTGTGACTTGTTATTACCCTTTGAACATATTTCTTGGGATCTCCAGTCTATATGTTGGGTTACCATCACAAATGACTCATTTATCCAAGGGCTTTAGTCCCATCCCTTTCGTGGTGTTCCACACCTTTTCCCTAGCTAGTCCTTTCGTCAAAGGATCAGCTAAGTTCTGTTCAGACCGTATATGATCCACCCTCACAGCACCCGTAGAGATAAATTCTCTAACAGTACTGTGCTTACGACGTATTTGTCGTTTCTTACCGTTATAATAACGGTTCTCAACTTTTGCAATAGCCGCGGTACTATCACAATGAATCAAAACGGCTGGAATCGGTCTTTCCCATAATGGGATATCTGACAGGAGGTTTCTTAACCAACCTGCCTCTTCACTAGCAGCAGCTAGCGCTATCATCTCAGACTCCATAGTGGATTGAGCCAAGATAGTTTGTTTCTTAGATTTCCAAGAAACTGCACCACCAGCGATGCTAAATATATATCCACTAGTAGCCTTAGAATCATCAGATAGGGTGTTCCAATCTGCATCACTAAATCCTTCAAGGACAGCGGGATGCTTATTATAGTGTAATCCGAGGTTCATCGTCCTTTTAAGGTACCGCATAACCCTCTCAATAGCATGCCAATGCTCCATACTAGGTCTACTAGTAAATCTACATAGTACTCCCACAGCATAAGCTATGTCGGGTCTAGTGCAATCTGTAGCATAACGTAAGCTACCAATAATGCTTGCATAAGCATTTTGGTTTACACTGTCGCCAGTGTTCTTAAATAACTTTACACTAGGGTCAAATGGAGTACTAGCAGGTTTACAGTCAAAGTAATTATATTTCTTTAGAACTTTCTCAATGTAATGAGATTGATCCAAAGAAAGTCCCTTTTCTGACCTAGTAATATTAATTCCTAATATTACACTAGCTTCACCCAAATCCTTCATATCAAAGTTGGCACATAATAATGATTTAACATTTTCTACGGCATGATTATTGGAACCAAAAATAAGCAAGTCATCAACATAAAGACATATGATAGTGCAAATGTTCTCAACATATTTATAATAAATGCATTTGTCACTTTCATTAATTTTAAACCCATTAGAGATGACTAGGCTATCAAATTTATCATGCCATTGTTTAGGTGCCTGTTTGAGTCCATAAAGAGATTTATCTAATTTACATACTTTATTTTCTTGACCGTGTACAATAAAACCTTCAGGTTGATCCATATAAATCTCTTCTTCTAATTCTCCATTTAAAAATGCAGTTTTAACATCCATTTGGTGTACAATTAAATCATTTAAGGCAGCTATAGCAAATAGTACACGTATAGACGTTATTCTAGTCACGGGTGAAAATGTGTCAAAAAAGTCTACATTTTCTCTTTGTCTAAAACCTTTAGCAACAAGACGTGCCTTATATTTTTCAACAGTGCCATCAGGTTTTAATTTCTTTTTAAGAATCCATTTACAGCCAATTGTTTTACATCCAGGAGGAAGGTCCACTAAATGCCAAGTTTTATTTGTTTCCAAAGAATCCATTTCATCATTAATAGCCTCTTGCCATAAATCGGCATCTAAAGAAGATAAGGCTTCTTGAATAGTGTTAGGATCATCCTCTAAGGTGTAAGCATAAAAGTCGGGACCAAAATCTTTTTCTACACGAGCCCTTTTACTTTTTCGAATTTCTAAAATGGATTCATTATTTTCTTTATTTTTATTTAAAGAAATATTAGTGGATGACTCGCCCCCACTATTCCTCAATTTAAAAGGAAATTTATCTTCATAAAAATCGGCGTCATTTGATTCAATAATTACTTGATTTTTCAAGTCATAAAATCGGTATGCTTTGCTATTAATAGCATAGCCTATAAAAACGCATTCATATGCTCTACTTGCCAATTTAGACCTTTTAGGGTCGGGTATACGTACATAGGCTAAGCACCCCCACGTTCTAAAGTATGACACAATGGGCTTAATATTTTTCCAAATTTCATAAGGAGATATTTTCATTTTAGTCTTAGGAATTCTATTAAGCACGTGACACACAGTCAAAATTATTTCACCCCACCAATGTGAGGCAGCCCCGGAATTTAATAAAATAGCCACTACTAATTCAGTTAATGTCCTATTTTTTCTTTCGGCTTTACCGTTCATTTCGGGCGAATAAGGGGCAGTTTTTTCGTGAATAATACCGTGGGTTTTATAAAATTCAATAAATAATCCAGAATCATATTCGGTGCCTCTATCACTACGTAACCTTTTTATTTTCCGATTAAATTGATTTTCAATTTCATTAAGGAAAATTTTAAACATGTCAAACGCTTCACTTTTATTTTTCATTAAATACACAAATGAATAATCGGAACAATCATCAATAAAAGTTATAAAATAACGTTTGCCATTTCTAGTTGTGACACCATCCAATTCAAAAATATCCGAATGAATTAAATCAAGTGGTTCAGATTCTCTAAAAACAGATTTATGTGGTGTCTTAGTGATTTTTGCTTGACTACACCATTCACATTTTTCAAAATCATTTAATGATAATTCGGGAATTAATCCTAAAGTGCTCATATTTTTAACAAGTCGTTTATTAACATGACAAAGCCTAGCATGCCAAATATTAAATGAACAAGCAATATAAGCAGAAGGAGAAATTTTATTCATTGCATCAACATTCAATTTAAACATCCCATCAGTGGCATAACCCTTGCCTACAAAAATTCCATTTTTGGTCAAAGTAAATAAATCAGCACCAATAGTTTGAGTAAAGCCAGCTTTGTTGAGAAGATATCCCGAAACCAAATTTTTCCTTATCTCGGGAGTGTGAAGAACATCTTTGAGGATAATAGTCTTTCCCGAAGTGAATTTCAATTCCACATTTCCAGTACCAGCAACCTCAGTGGAGTGAGAATCACCCAACAACACCTTCTTATCTGCAGTCTCAGAATAAGTCTTAAACAGACTACGGTCATAACAGATATGGCGGGAAGCGCCAATATCCAACCACCACCCTTCGGCACCGCTAACCATGTTGATTTCTGAAATCATAGCACATAGGTCCTCTTCGGTCAAATTCGCTTGTGCTTGTGGCACATTGCGACATTTGCGAGCCATATGGCCAGGCTTGCCACACTTGAAACAGAGAAACTGTCCCGAGTTGCTAGACTGTCCATTTCCAGGGTTCTTATACTTATTCTGAGTCTGAGTCTGATTTTTAAAATTCTGGTTGTGGCTCTTTTTCTGATTTTTCATATTTTTCCCGTTTGCCTTTAAAACAACTGGAGTGTGGTTCTTTTTCTGATTTTTGTTGTTAGACACAACAAGAATTTCATCTTTATAGTCCTGTTTTCGGGATTCCTCCTCAATTCTCAATTTAGTAATTAATGACTCTAGTGAGAATTCTTTAGACTTATGCCTCAAAATATTTTTAAACTCTTTGAACAGTGGAGGCAATTTATCAATAATTACAGCCACCTGAAATTGCTCATCTAAAGCCATGCCCTCGGAAATAATTTCATGGGCAATCATTTGCAAATCATGGGTTTGAGCAACAACAGATTTGTCATCCGTCATTTGAAATTTCAAATAACGGCTGACTGCATATTTTTTAGCACCCGCCTCCTCCGTGTCATATTTTTTAAAAAGTGCGTCCCAAACATCTTTCGCAGTTTTATAATTGGCATAATAGTCATAAAGTTCGTCACTTAGAGCATTCAGAATATAGTTCTTGCACAAAAAATCATTTTCCTCCCAAGTTCTAATTGTTTTGCTTTCCTCAACAGTAGGTGGATTATTAACTACGGGTTTGTCAAATTGAACACATGATGCGACCTTTTTCGTAGTTAAATAAAATAGCAATTTTTTGCTCCAACGTTTAAAATGAGTGCCTTCATATTTGAAAGGCTTATTTAGGTTACTGGTATTAATTTCGTCCATGGCAGAATAAGACTACCTTAAAATTGTTGTAGCAGCAATTAAACAATTAAATGCAGAATTAAATTCAGGAACGAAATTACCCAATTGGAGCAAATAATTCTGGGGCAGAATAATTATATAAGAATTCCGGAAACTGGACAGCGAAGAACACGGCTGAGTCGCGGACTAGGTCGCTCTCTTTAAGGTATTTCGCGGCTCTGCCCAAAGTGTGCTGACAGTCGAAGCCCCGTCACCCCAGGATAAAACAGCCTCCAAAGTTAAGTTACGGATTGATAAAGCACAGGTATCAATCCGGTCTGTATAAACCCATTCTGTATTAATTGCTCGATTCTATAATTAATCTGTACAGGAACGAGATTAATTACTCTGGAAAAAATATTCTGGGAGAAGGAAATTTTTTTTCAGAACTGTAGAGGAAACTGTGTTGTAAAAACTGTGTTTAGAAACGGAGGCTACAACCTCTTTTATGGGGCAAAAGTAAAAGAGACGTTGGTAAACAACGTGGAGAAAAATCTGGACATAGTGGGCAACTCGGTTGAATAAATCAACACGGAGTAAACCACGTTTTAATTTTCGGAATTAATTACCGTTAAAAAATAATTTTTAAAGCCCAAAAAACGTTAATTTATTTGTCCAAAAAATTAATTCTTAATGAGCCCAAGCCCAGGACCCGGACACGGGCACGGGCCGGACGGCGGCGGCGCGCGCGCGCGTGTGTGACTTGGCCCATTGGGTCTGCCCCACATACCCACAAAAACTTGAATGCCCAAAGGGCTGAACTTTTGTTCCCAAAAATTGTAAATATACACAACACAAATTAATACTCCCACCGATGTGGGACACGGAGAGAGCCAACTTTGTTTTGCAAGTTAAAAGATAACTGCTGTCTTGACAGCTGTTATCCAACAATTGTATGGACACTCATTTCGTCTTTTTCCACAAATGAACTTCACAGTCTACCATTAATCGTGTTTACTGTCACTCGTCGTCGTGTATCTTAGTGGTAGATTTTATGGACGAGTATAAATTAAACCAAAGAAATATTGTATTTCTACAAATCAATCGATCATGGTGGGATATTTATTCAACCGCCTTTATCTACCCACATTATTTTTTTTTTCTTTATTATGTTTAGATTGAAATAAAGGAAAAAGACAAATCGCTCCATGGTTCCAATTTGTAGTACAATTAAGTTTTCATCACATGGGTCAATCTTTTTGTTTTTATCCAATTGATTATAAATATTTATTTATTCCCATATGTTTATTTTAGGTTTAGGCGAGACAACAAATTTGTTAATGGTCAAAATATATTGATTCATATATATTTTTTTCTTATTATGATTTACAGTTCGTTTTCCCTGGATGGTGTTGAGATTTGAAATCGTGGGATTGGTTTGGAAAGCATTACCTTTTGAATTCAATATGAGTAGGTATAAAACTGAATTAATTATTCTTTTGTCAAAATGTGACATAGAAATATAAATTTTATAGACAAAATTACGACTTCCGAAAAAATCTACCATCTCTATGAAATAAATCATTAAGAGTGATGAGTGATCTTTGTATTTTTTTTTGTATCACATAATTGATGTTCCTACTTTCATAGGTGGTGACCTTGGTGTTCTATTTGCACATCCCTTAGCTGGTGATATAACTTTTATTCCTTTGTTAGGTATATATATAATGTATCATATAGCATTTGTTTTTAACTTGCAATCTGATTAATTTGATGTGTACTATTAAGTTTAATGTTTCAAAGAAAAATGACACAAACTAAGAAGCCTGTGCCAGTATTAACGCAATCATAATTGGATGATTTTTTTCTCTTAATTTTTACAGGTACTTTATTTTTGTAAATGTTTGATGAAACGATTATGTATTTTTTTCATGCATTTGAAATGTATACATTATCAATTATTTGATAAAACATATAGTTATTTTTACAACTATTCGCCTCCGCATCGAGCGGGTTGAATAGTAATTATTATAGCTATAAAATGGAGTATTATACTTAGTTCATCTGATCATTTGTGGAGACATGTGGAAACACATATATTGAACCCTTAATAATCTTGGGAGGACGTCCATTTTGTTTTCTCTATTCTTCATTCATTTGCCTCTTTTTTCATTTTGTCATGCCCCACCATTTCCTAACCATATTTATCTCCCAATCTCTCCCCATTATATAAATAAAATTTCATTACACAAGGCTCAAATTTAATTTAAACAAAGTTCCATTACAACTTTTAAGAATTGAAAAGGTAGCGGGTAAAAGATGGAAACCTTACTAAAGATATACACCAAAAACACTAATCAATATATATTCAAGCACGTTCACCCCTGATAGGACTTGCCAACTGGATATCCTTAGGCATAATGGTGACACACTTAGCAAGAATGGCACATAAATTGGTGTCTTCAAAGAGACCAATGAGGTATGCCTTTTGCAACAACGAAGCTTTAAAAATGGAGGTCAGTTTTGAAGTTCCGAGCAATCTCACGAACAAGGCATTGGAATTGGAGTTTATGGATCAGGAGTTTCGTTAATTTTAAGAACTTCCTGGTCTCAAAATGAGATGGTTCTAGGGAAGAAACGATGGGTCTTCTTGATGCCACTTGTGGTTGGTCGAACTTGCGGGTGGCTTTAATGGCTAATTTCTTCCTACGGGCCTTGCCTACGGTAGTGGTTTGCTTGGTGCGAGCCAATAAACGTTTGAGGTTTTAGATTTGATGAGATGGAAAGGAAACATGGAGATTTTTTAAGGATCAAAGACCAAAAATTTCCTCAAATATTTTTTAATACACATTTAGTCCAAGCCTTTTATTTTGTACCAAAAAGTCTCTTATTCTCTTATCTTTAAAGGTCCGCGCCAGCGGCATGGTAAAACCTTTTTGGCATGATGAAGGAATTTTTGGTGCAAAATAAAAATCTTGGACTAAACGTGCATTAAAAAAATTCGAGAGAGTATTTCGTATATGCCCCTTTTTAATATAATGTGATTTCCTTATCCATAGATCCAAAATGTAGGTTTTTGGATTTGATGAAGTTTCCCTCACTCATGCATCTAAACTTAATTGTAAGTTAGAAATGGAAATTGGAGATGTATTTACTATGATATGATATCCTCTTAATTTATGGGATGAAATTATATATCTATATCATGATTATACATAGGTTCCATAGATTATCCTTTTTTACTTTTTTGATAATGAGAAAGGCTACACGCCATTAAAAATGAAGAAAAATGACTATTGTATAAATTATTTTAAACATATATTTTCCCTAGTGTTTTTTCTTTTTAACTATTGAACTCTAATTTGTAATTGGATTGATTAAGTTTGTTCATGAAATAATCCAAGGACATGAATTAATGTTCACATTTACACGCGTTTTCAATTCAAGACTTCATCTAAAACTCCAATTACTCAACTAATGGTCCCATAATTACATGTCAGCCTTGATGTTTATTAGAACTCTTTCCATGTATATGCATATAATTTAGGCCACTAAGGTTTTCCTTAGTTTGCTATATTTATCTACACACTTAAATATATTTTCACATGGGCTAAGATGATTTTTTAGGCAAAAAACTAGATTAGGCCTGATTAATCGATCAAAGATAAATAAGTAAAAATAAATAAGACAGAGATTTTTAAGGTGGTTCGGCTCAAAGGAAAAGCCTACGTCCACTGTTATTTATTGCTTGACTGCCTTGATTTGTTTTTCGGTCCCCGTGCAATGAGGGTATTGCAATGTATTTATAGCCCAAGAGGGGTTTTGAAAGTTGTCATGTGATAGGATGGAATGCCTTCATTTGTTAGGCATTTACATCAATACATAATGAGAATTAAACATAAGATTGCTGGCGCTTCATTGGCCATACTAGTTGGCTTTTCGGTAGTTGGTCGGTCTTCCCAATTGTTTGGTATCTCATGTTGGTCGAACTGCCATGTTGGTCTGTCTTCTCAGTTGGTCGGGCTTCCCTATTAGTCGGGGATTTTTCTCATGCTCACTTGGACTTATGCCACATTGGATGACTCGTGTTGGCTTATAATTGGTCCACATAAGGTGGTGAATTTTGGTATCAATAGAAGCCCCTAATGTTTTATACTTAGAGCTGATGAGAAAGTGTGGAATATTATTCTATAATAGTAGTTCGGGATGCTTGGTTGGCTACAGACCTTCCAGACTTGTGAAATTTCTCCTTCTAGTTGACAATTTTGAGCTCGAATGGCAGTTTTGTAAATATTTCAAATTTTAGCGAGCATTTCTGGGGTAGCTGCCGTAAACTCAATCATCGTTATCTTTAATTATTACTTTTCCTAGTTTTCGAGGCGACTTATTAAAGGGCAATAAAACTTTGATCATCTTCTATCTTCCATTTCTTATTCTGCTGCTGTGTTCTTTAAACTTTCGTGTGATCGTTTTCTTTTCTATCTTCAGTGCTTGCTGAATCTTTAAACCCATTTAAGAACTTTTCTCTCTTTTTCTTTGCTTCTTCATCATGATTTATTCTATTGAGTCCCTTGATTAGTTCAATAATGACTTTAACATTCCATCTTGGGTTGTACTAGAACATCCCACTTTTCCTTCTGATTTTCTCTCTCTTGCTGAGGGCCATTGGTTCCCTTCCATCTTTATTGCAGAGTGTGGGTTCACATTTCCTCCCAATCCCCTATGTTTGGAGTTTTATCAGTATTTTCATGTTGTACCTGCAAGTGTAGCTCCTAACACATGGAGGGTAGTTAATGGAGTATATAGGTTAAATCAAATCCGTGGAACCCATCTAGGGATTCCAGAAATAATGTTTTGTTATAAATGGGTAACTATCGACACCACTTATTATTTAAAAACTAGGGCAGTTAGTAAAGCTTTAGTAATTAACCTCCCTAATTATAATAGGGATGATTTTTATCATGGGGTAGTTATAAAAAATTGGCAACATGCTCCCTTAGATGGAGGTGCTAAATATCAATGACCTAGATGTCCTTTTTTTCGCAACGGGATAGGTTGTTTTGCGTTTAATAATTTTACTCTATTTATATTTGATAAAATTCTATACTGAAAGTTTCTTTGTAACTTTGATTGCAGTTGATCAGAAGAGAAAGTCCCCCAAAGAGAGCGAAGTAAACTTAAAAGAATTGAAGTTCATATGGGGACTTCACAAGATGGTTGCCGTGGAGCACATTAGGTCTAAATTCTTATTTGCTTCAATATAGATATATTGTTTCTTCCTTCATTGTCAGACCTGTAGCTTCTCCTCCTCTGGTGATTGATCTTGATCAGGAAGCTGCTACTGATTTAGATACTCCTCTTTCTGGTATCATGAAGAAGATAAAGTTTCCTGATCTTCTTAGTGGTAGAACTTATAGCTTCTAAAATCCCACTAAAGGAGCCAATAAGAAGACAAGTGATGTCATGAAAGATCCCCCAGCCCCCAAAGATGATGAAATTCCTTTGAGAAGACTTAGGATAGGGCTTGCAGAGAAGCAGGTCGAACAAGTGATTGACCAACATACCTTAGTCGAATTACCTTCTTCTAATGTTGGTCCTCCAATAGTTATTACTCCTAGTTTTCCCAGGAAGTTGATTAAGTTTGGAACACTTCTAGACCATAGCGGAGTGGATGCCATACTGCCCCGAGTAAAGGTTTTTGAATTGGCTGCTCAGAGCCTTGCGTTAGTAAGTGATTTCCATCTTCTTGATTATGTTATCTTTATATTTCTCATATACTAACTTGATCTTCTTTTCTCGGTGCAGTTCAATAATATATTGGAAAAGGATGATGCAATTCAGGGTTCTTCTTCAAATGATGTAGATGAAGCTTTGGCTGGCTTGAAAAAGTCTTTGCTCGATTCTCAGCAAGCCTTGGAGACTAAGAAGAGTACTTGTGCAGATAAACTAAAGATCATTGAAACTGCTCGATAGACGTCTGAGGGAAATGCCCTTGAAGCTGAGCACGGGGCAAAGGAAGTTAAGTGCAAGACTAAGACTACGGAGGATCTTACGACCTCTAAAAGGTGTAAGAGAAAGTCTACTGTAAAGGAGTCCTTCAGTTATAGTTGGGACAAGGGCTGGAACAAAGACATTCATGCTGCGTCTACTCAGATTGATTATGCAAAACAAAATATTTTAGAGATAGTTGGGTTGATGCTCTCCATGAGTTAAATACTGTTGAAGGCTCTGAACTTTTTCAGAAATATATTCATATTCCTCCTCCTATCATTGAGGATGAGGTTGAAGATGAAGTTGGTTCCGGGGAGTCTTCTCTAGTGGTTGAATCTCTTACCTACCAACCTAAAATTATGGTTGAATATGCTGTCGATCAATCTAAAATCATTGAGTCTTCTCTTCCTCCAACCGAGTAACTACAGGCTGTAGCCCCTTCTTCTGATCAGGATAAGAAGGTTGAGAACGATACATAGAAGGTATAAAGTTGTTCAGAATTTGGATTTTTCTTTTTTGTTTTTTTTTTTCATTACTTTTATTATAACTGAACTCTTCTTTATAAATAAAAGAAACCTTTTGTTCCTTCTTATCTCTTGTTGATTATGCCTATTTTTTGTTCTTATTGATGATTCGTGATCATTTCTTCTTGCTAGTTAATAGCGAATATGGAACAACTGTCTTCCAATGATACCGATCTATTAAGGAAGTGTAATGCGTTTTTTAAAGCTGGTCATACAGACTTATTCGAGGAGGAAATTATAAAATTGCTCGGTGATGATGCATTAGAGAAGGCTAAAGAAGCCTACAAATATTTAAAGTACTTACTTGATAGGGCAATAGCAAACAATGTCACCTACTATAAGACGATAGAAGAACTTCAAGAACAACATAAAGAATCCACTGCTCTGTTGCACCAAAGCTACAAGAAGAAATATCGAAGCTTAAGTGTAGGTCGAAGTTTTAATAACTTTGTTTCTATTTATAATTAAAAGGAAGCTTTACTTAATCTTGAAGTTGAATAAACTAGAACTGTTGCCAAACTCCTGGAGGAGGAAAATAATAATTTGAAGGATGTAGTGAATCTTTTGAAGTCTGCCTCTAGAGCTGGTGTTGCTACTACCAACGAGGGGTACTCCTTTTTAGAAGCTAAAAATGCAACATTAAGGGACGAGTTGTAAGGCTTAAAAAAGATTAAGCCTTATCCTCTTCTTGTGCAAGAAATAATCCTGGCCAAGGAACCAGAGAGGAAATTAGGACCCAAAAGGCCGTAAGGACATAAATTTCCAATTGAGTCCCTATATTGTTTTGACTTAATTCTGTGAACAAAACTGTGTTTGTAATATGTCATAGGGAGAATTTTATTTCGTTATGATCCCACTTGGTATATGACGCATTGAAGAAATTGAAGACATTGCGGCTAAGCTTCAAAGAATTAATCATGCCGAAGTTTAATTGGTGCAAGTTTAATCGTCTTCAAAGTTAATTTCATTCCGAGATCACTCAGGTATGAATGCGTATAATTAATGGTGCTCGGGATTATTTTATAAAAGATAAGGATGTAATCTATACAGAAATATGTTTTTAAATGTTTTAAAAGTGTTCTAAAAGGTTTAAACTACATTTTATGATGATAAGCTCGTAAAAGATTTTGACATTTTTGGATCTCTCATTGTAAGAGACGTTTTAAACAAAAAGTCAAAAAGTTAAACTTTTGCATTGTCGTTCAAACGACATCCAATCTCATTCGAACGAGTTCCTCAAGTCGTTCGAATGACACATTTTTCGAGGCGGCATTTAAATCCTATTTAAATAGTGTTTGGATCATAATTTCGTAAGTGTGCTTTCTGGTAAAGAGTTTTACGAACCCGAACTTTGTTTGTATATGTTTTCTAAGGTTTACAAAGCATAAACACATCCTTAGAGTTTGCAAATATCCGAGTTATCATTCTTATATGTTTAAGTGATCTCGCGGCACCAAAGTTTTTTGTTCTACACATTGAACACAAAGGGTTTTGTGGTGAAGAAGAGACGGACATCATGTTCGACATCGTAGATGTATCAAAGCCATATCGGTGGACACCGAGACATACGTGAACGCGTGTGTTGTGGACAAGTATCGTGGAAGAAGGAATTTCTGCGTGGGCACTATTGAAGAACGGTTGAAGATCAGAAGGAGCGTCAAGACCCGTGAGAATCAAGTCTTAGTGTAAGGCTAATCTGTCTTTGTAAAACCATTATTCATAGTGATTGTCTGGCTTGGGCCGTCTGAGGTTGTTTTCCCGTTTTGGGTTTTTTCCTCGTACATCCGGCGTTGTGAATATTCTTTACTTTATTCTACTTTCTTTAATCACTAGATGCATGTTTAGGATCAATCAAGATAAAACTGTTTTAAAGTAAGAATTGGGTTTTCACAACTTAGTTTGGTGCATAATTTAAAGTTGGATTATTTTTATAGAGAAAAAATGGTTTTTGTTTGAACACACATATTGGGCACTCTTCAAATTGGTATCAGAGCTAGAAAACATTTTTATTTGTTTTGTGATTCCGTGTGTTTGTTTATCTCTCCTTGTTTGTTTTTCTCTCGATGGATTCTCTAAGCGTTGACGGTCTACATCGTTTGAATTTAATGTTTGCAAAACATATTAATGTTTTGGAAAAAGAAAATTTCGGTTTTAAAAATAAGATTGAATATTTGCAAATGTTTTAAATTCAAAGAGATATCCGTCATGAGCACTTTAGTTCCCTGTTTAAAGATTTTAATATAGTAAAATTGGGCAAAAAGGAGAGTGATGATAGAGTCCTCATTTTAGAAAAAGAGTTAGAGGATTTGAGAAATTCTAGTGTTTGTGCCGTTGAGGAAAATAATTCGATTAATGATTGTGTGGCACGAGAAAAGGCTCTTAGGGATAAGTTTGCTCACATTGAGGGGGAGAGAGATAACCTTCTAGGGGTAATTGAAAATTTAAAGAAGGAGTCTCTAAAGTTTGAGGAATCTAATCGTTTGCTTGAGTCGAAAGTTTTGAAGTTAAGAAATTATTTAAATGACTCGAGTAGTGATAGTAGCGGCTTATCTTGTCCTAGTGGTTCGATTGTAAAAGTCAAAACCATAGTTTATTTTAGAGCATCAACCACATCCAAGGGTATTAGAAAAGGTCAACCTAAAGGTCCCGTTCCTCATCGTGTTTTAACTTGTTCGCATTGTGGTAGGAAAGGTCACCTTAGGAGTTTTTGTTTTGATCTTAGAAAAGACCCTAGGAAGATTAAACCTAGTGTCCCATTAGTTCCTAAAACCCGTTTTGTTAGATATACACCTGTTTGGGTTAGGAAATCCATTTTGGAGATGCTAAATGCTTCGTTGGTTGATTCTCACATGCATGCACATGATTCATCTCTTGCTATTTCTTATGGATAGTAGCTTGCATGCTTTGTAATACACTAGCCCTTGCATTATGATTTATTATTTGCTAGTGTTATGACATGTTTATCTCTTTGTATTTTATTTTTCACTTGTTTGAATCTTATTTGAAAAATACAAAAAGATTTTGTTTTTGAGAAATGTTTTGAAAAACCGAAAATAGTTTTGTTTTCTTGTTTGGTTTTTGTTTTTGAGTTTACATGTTTAATGTGGCATATTGGTGTGCTGAGACCCCCCATCATTTCATTATCCATGTGGCTAGGACATTTGGTCATTATTATCGATACTTAGAATGATCTTAACCATTGTTTATATAGGGTTGTTTCGAATTTGATATGCATTTTGATTCAACTTTGTATATATGCCAACATTGCACACATGCACGAGTTTATATGGATGTTTGACTTCTCTTGCATATTTGAATTTGGTGAGGCGTTATTGTCTCAATCTTGTCATCTATACGTAAGTAGACTTAAGGATAAGTGTGCATGTAATAACCGTTTACCGTGAGGATTTAACATTGGTAAAAATGATGAGTGATTCACGGGAAAAGGCTGTGAGAGTTCAAAATTAACTCGTCGTGAAAGCCTCCGTTTAAAAGAGCCCAAAAGAAAAAGAAATATGCTAAAAAAAGGGCCAATAAGATTTTCTCTAAGTTGAGAATTCTAGAAACCTCAAAAGAACTTGAAATAGTATATATTTCTGAGGGAGTTTTGGTTGGAGAAAATTTAAACGGGTTTGCTCAACTAATCCTAATGTTGAAACATTGCAATTTGTCATTATTGTTTGTAGAATCATCAAAATTCTGGATTTGTGTGCATGTAGTATGTTTAGTTCATTAGTCTCACTCTTTAATTGTCATATGGCTATGATAAAGTTTGATGATTTATCGCTATCAATTAGAGCTTCTTGATCGTTTCGATGTGTTGGAATTGTGACTCATTTGTTGTAGTTTCACGCCCATTCATTCCATATCCATGTTTGAGCACATCGGTACTATGTTTGCATGTAACTCGCATTTTAAGTTTTCTTGAGTTTGTGCATTTTGTGTTAAAATTCTACTGTTTTAGCACTGTTTTGCATCTGTCAGGCCCTTCCTGGAACATTTTTGTGGAGATTTTATCACTGGGCAATACTTTATAATATTTCTGGGAAACTGGGAAATTTTGGCAGGTCGCGCGAAGTTATTCAAACGACAACTCATCTCGCACGAACGACTTATGTACTTCATTCGAGCGACTTCCTCATCTCGTTTGAGCAAATTCCATGTCTCGTTCGAACGACAGAATCAAAAATGACTTCTTATTGGTTTGCAGTCCACTGGTTTAATTTAATATATTTTTGGTACCGCGGGAAGCATTTTTTTGACTGATTGGTTTATATGCAGGTTCTTTTATGTTCCAAATTGGTATTTTTCATATGAGTCCGTTTATCACACCTGATTAATTTGCAATATTCTTTGTGTGATTCCTTGGTTTACTAGCTACTGATTTGCCATTACATGATCTTATTTAGCTGGTTGTTTCATGTTTATCTGACATTTTTCGTTTTTCAAAATTGGTATCAACTTGATTCAAATTGATTTCATATTCTCATGCTAGATATTTCATATTGTTTTATCTTTTCACCGAATTGTCTATTCGAGACAAAAAAAGGGGAGAGATGTATGTGATGTGGGGGGAGATTTGTTGAGCGCTACTATTGATATCTAAATTCACATATTGTTTGATTATATTTGTTTCAAATTGGTATCAAATAATTGCTCTCATGTTTCAAATGATTTGTTCATATTAGAAATATAAATTGGTATCATTTGTTCCTCCATACTTAACTAGGTATCTGTTTGTCTATTTCACGTGTGTAGGTATGCTTTCAGTGATTCAAGATTTCAAGTTTACATCACATTCAGACTGTTCATGCTTGCCGGTGCTACAATTTCTAGTCAATGTCCTGTATTTTTTATTTTCGATTTATGGGATGGGATTTAGGTGTCATACGGCTTGACGGCCCGGTTAGGCATTTCACTAGTTTAGTTTTGTCTCGAAATAGTTAAAGGGGGAGATTTGTAAGGACATAAATTTTCAATTGAGTTCCTGTATTGTTTGGACTTAATTCTGTGAACAAAACTGTGTTTGTAATATGTCATAGGGAGAATTTTATTTTGTCACGATCCCACTTGGTCTATGACGTATTGAAGAAATTGAAAACATTGCGGCAAATCTTCAAAGAATCAATCATGCCGAAGTTTAATTGGTGCAATTTTAATCGTCTTCAAAGTTAATTTCATTCCGAGATCACTCAGGTATGAATGCGTATAATTAATGGTGCTCGGAATTATTTCATAAAAGATAAGGATGTAATTTATAAAGAAAAATGTTTTTAAATGTTTTAAAAGTGTTCTAAAAGGTTTAAACTACATTTTATGATGATAAGCTCGTAAAAGAGTTTGAAATTTTTAGATATCTCATTGTAAGAGACATTTTAAATTAAAAGTAAAAGAGTTAAACTTTCGCGCTGTCGTTCAAACGACATCCAATCTCGTTCGAACGAGATTGGATGTCGCTCGAACGAGTTCCTCAAGTCGTTCGAATGACACATTTTTCGAGGTGGCATTTAAATCCTATTTAAACAGTGTTTGCATCATAATTTCGTAAGTGTGCTTTCGGGAAAAGAGTTTTACGAACCAGAACATTGTTTGAACATGTTTTCTAAGGTTTACAAAGCATAAACACATCCTTAGAGTTTTCAAAGATCCGAGTTATCATTCTTATATGTTTATGTGACCTTGCTGCACCAAAGTTGTTTGTTCTACACATTTAACACAAAGGGTTTTGCGATGAAGAAGCGACGGACATCGTGTTCGACATCGTAGATGTATCAAAGCCATATCGGTGGACACCGAGACATATATGGATGCGTGTTTTATGGACAAGTATCGTGGAAGACGGAATTTCTGCTTGGGCACTATTGAAGAACAGTTGAAGATCAGAAGGAGCGTCAAGACCCGTGGGGATCGAGTCTTAGTGTAAGGCTAATCTGTGTTTGTAAAACCATTGTTCATAGTGATTGTCTGGCTTGGGCCGTCCGAGGTTGTTTTACCGTTTTGGGTTTTTTCCTCGTACATCCGACGTTGTAAGTATTCTTTACTTTATTCTACTTGCTTTAATCACTAGATGCATGTTTAGGATTAATCAAGATAAAACTGGTTTAAAGTAGGAATTGGGTTTTCACAACTTGGTTTGGTGCATAATTTAAAGTTGGATCATTTTTATAGAGAAAAATCGGTTTTTGTTTGAAACACACATATTGGGCACTCTTCAAAGGCCCTTGCCAATCAAGCCGCACAGTTAAAATCTAAAGACTGAGCTATTGCTGACATGCCCTAAAAGGTGCAAACTTTGTCTGAAAAACTATCCACTTAATCTTCACAATTACAAGCTAAGGATGAAATACTGAAGAATCTAAATTCTCAGGTTGATAAATTAACCTTTCGATTCCATAATCAACCTAGGGAGGTCTGGATGGATGGGTATCATGAAGCTCTGGGGCATCTTGATGATAGGCTTCAACAAAATAAGAATGCGGCTTATAAATGTGGTTGGGCAAAATCTTTGATAGTGATGAAAGTATATCAGAATAATTCATTATGGGATTGGTATAACCCAAGTTTGCTAGAACTTGACAATCCTCCTTTCATGTTAGATGTTAATTGGATTCCTGTTCATCATAATCCTCAATTCTTAATTTCAAAGTACTTAGGAGATTACGAGCTACATAATGAACTAGAGATCATCCAACCTCCTCATCTTCTTGATCGTCCTATTAGCAGCAATACCAGGATGCTTCAGAATTTTAACTTCATCAATTCTTCTTATACTTTGGATGATCCTCCAATTGGCATGGATCCTGTTTCTAAAGATGAAAAGTAACACCCTGTAGAATAAGGCTTTGTATTTTATTTCTGCATGTTTATTATCAAGCAACAATATGCAATCATTTAATTGAATTAATGAAAAGTTTTGATCATCTTATTTTATCAGTCTTTGATTGTGAATGGATAAACTTTTTGTCAATCTCTATATATGAATATTTTCTTAGTCTTTGCTATGAATGGATCAACTTTTAGTTAATCTCTAATTTTGCATCGACGATTTGTCAATCTGTAGTTTTTCACCGATTCTATTGATACCCTTAGGATTATTGATGATACGCAAATATTGCGTATTTTATCCTCCGAATAAACGCATTTTAGCCCCCTCGGGTATCTTATTCCCTATCTTTATGATCTTTAACGAGACAACCTCGGATTTCTACGATAACATGTTTTGCGGGGGTTAATTGAGCTTTTATAGGTATTTGGATGCTAAGTGTGAAGTTCGGACGCATTCCGATCGATTTCTGTACGCGATGGCATGTTCAAGGGCATTTCAATCTTTTCACAACTTGGGTACCTGGCCCAACATCTGCACGGAAGTTGTATCCCTCCACGCAAGCTTCGCGTGGCCGTGAACAATGCGCGATTCTGAGTCCAAACGAAGAAGTTACGGCGATTTCAGCGGACGGGAAATGCATTCAAGTCAAGACAGCAATGCAGTGTGCTGTGACCTGCTTGATCGAATTTTGGTAGATCGATTACTCCTTCTCGACAGTGGACTTTTTTTTCTTGATCGATCGATCGAAGATTTTGGTAGATTGATCGATCCCCTGTTTTCAGGAGATATTTTTCTATTTTATTTTCCTTCTTCTTTTCTTTTTTCCCACTAACTATATAAAGGGTTTTTGTTGTAATAATCAGATATCAAGTAGATATTTCATTTTTGAGAGCTTTAGATTAAGGTTTGAGGGTTTTGAAGAGTTCTTCTTCAATTGTTCTTTGTTTGACACCCCATTTGGGTTGAATGTTGCACTGTTAATCATCCCCTCCATTAATATAGTTTGTATTTCCTTATTTCCTTACTTTCTAATTATATTTACATTCTTTCCTAAATAGTTTACATGCTTTGATTTACGTGCTTTCTAGGTAGATTTACCACGTTTATTTACACGCTTTCATTTATCGCATTTTTACAACGCTTTCTAGCTAATTTAAATTAGGTTGTGCTCTAATGGAACTCACTCGGGCTAAAACATTGCTTGGCTTGGTGATAGTGTTTACGAGTCTATTTCGGGTGCGTTATCATAGTTATTGAACCTAGGATATTTGACGTGACATATCATGTATGTCCCGTGCTTACGACCTATCGTGCGCAATGTCTGGGATATTTATTGATGCCAAAATCTTATTCGACTTTTATACGTATTTAGGGGCGTGACAACCCTTGATTTGATTAACTATCAAAACGAGACGCATTCGTAATAACTCGTCGACCCATGTAACCATTTTATACAAATTAACCCGGGTGCGGGATATTGGACACAACCTATAGTTTTACTCGCTTTGTTAGTCTAGTTTCATTTCCCTCGCCTAGATAATCATTTCCCTTTTATGCATCTTTTCCTTTTTAGTTTGTAATCACCTTTTTCCCTTTTATTTTGGAGCACTAAATCATATAAATTCTAGCAACTCATCTCAGTGGATCTTTTGATACCCGACTTGCCACTATACTCACTAGTTGAGTGTAGTAGTAACTTGGGTTTTTGTATTATCGCGGTGAAGCGAAAATAATGATTGTGTCCTTACACGAACACACCTTTCATGTGTAATCAATTATCCTAAGTATCGTACCAATTACCAATGCATTATCATGGTTCTACTAATGTACCTAAAGTTTTAGGTAATTGCATTAGTTACCTTGATTCCTAGGCGTGAGTGGAACATTTGTCCATCTTTTAGCCCAGTTGAGATGAAAATTATTCATCCGAGTCTTGATTAACCAAGCATTTGGGACTTACAATTTTGCCTTGCATGGTTTTTATGTATTGACAACCAACATTGTTGGTGCCTTTATTGATACCGACCAACATTTTGTTGGTGGTTTGTGTTGACAACCAACCTTGTTAGTGTCTTTGTCGATGCCGAACAACATTGTTGGTGTTTTTGTTTATACCGACCAACAGTTTGTTGGTGGTTTATTTGTGTTGACAACCAACCTTATTGGTGCCTTTGTTGATGCCGACCAACATTGTTGGTGTTTTGCTAACACATCTGCAGTGTAATGCATTGCACTAGTACTCCAAAAAGAAAAATAACAATTTTGGGGAAATCACATTCTCATTAATATTGCAATGAACTGAGTACATTATGGTTACATCACTGATAATATTTTCTTAGGTGTTCTACATTCCAGAGATTCTCAAATTCTTCACCCTCCAATGTCTCAATTCGATATGTGCCTGGTCGGATAACTATTGTAATGCGATAAGGCCCATTCCAATTGGCTTCAAGTTTGTTATTCTTTGGAATCACCTTCTTCAAAATGTAATCACCTTCTTTTAAGTTTCTCAACTTCACCCTTTTATTATAGAAACGTGCAGTCCTTTGCTGATAGGCTGCATTCCTTAGGGCTGCATCTCACGTACCTCTTCCAGCATGTCTAAGTCCAGCCTTATCATTAAATCACTAGATAGTGTATTGAAATTTTGAATTGAGTGAGTAGGTAAACCTAGCTCTACATGAATTACAGCTTCAGTACCAAATGCTAACATGTAGGGAGTTTCTCTAGTAGCTGTTCTAGGGGTTGTTTAGTAAGCCCATAAGACAGAATGCAGTTCATTGATCCAATTCCCTTCCACATTTTCTTGCCTTTTCTTAAACCCGTTCAATAAAGTTCTATTCATTACCTCTGTTCGTCCATTCCTTTAAGGATGGACAGGAGCATAGTGGATTTTTTGGACATTGGATTGGGCATAATAAGCAACAAGTTTGTCGTTGTCAAATTCTATGCCATGATCAGTGATAAAGGTGTATGCTAATCCATACTTGCATATGATATTATTCCAAATAAATTGATAAACCTTTTCATAGGACATATTGATCAAGGGTTCAACTTCCACCCATTTAGTGAAATGACCAACAACTACAACCAAGTACTTGAACCTTCCTCGAGTGGTCGGTAGAGGCTCGACGAAGTTAACTCCCCACATAGCAAAGGGACACGGTAAAGTGATTGGTGTTAGGAGATCTTGTGAAGTCTTGCGTATGATGGAAAACCTCTCACACTTATCACCCTTTTTGGCAAAAGCTGCACAATCTGCTCGCATAGCTGTCCAGTAGTACCCATGTGTGTTGATTCTTCATAATAAAGTTCTCCGGATACATGGGCTCTAAAGGACCCTTCATGGACTTCTTCAATAAAATATTTTACTTCAGCTGGATGTACACAGCATTATAGACCAGCAGTTAGTCCTCTTCTCTACAACACACTTTTGTCTAGCACATATCTAACAACTTTATATTTCAACTTCTTAGCTGTAAGTAAGTCGGCTAGTAGAATTCCATCTTCAATATAAGATCTTATGGGATCCATCCAAGATGGCCCCATGTCAACCGCAATAAAATTAACCATCAGGTCTTCATCAATGCTCCAATTAGCAAGTGGTTCAATTGGAATAGTTCTTCGTAACTCAGTTCTAGTTACTGAATCTAGCCGAGTAAGTGCATCTGCTCTGGATTTTTCAATCTTGGAATTATGATTATATGAATAGCTGGCAAAGTAGCGATTATATTCAGAGCTTTATCTAAGTATTTGGACATCAATTATCCTTTAGCTGGATATAAGTTCAACAACTGATTTACCACTAATTGTGAATCACTGTATACCAAAGCTTGCTCGACATTCAGTGATTTGGTTAAATTTAAACCAATAATCACAGCTTTATACTCTGCCTCATTATTGGAGACTTGAAATTGGAATCATAGAGCGTACTCTATATCTATTTCATCTAGAGTATTGATGATGATTCTTGTTCCACATATAGTTGCATAAGATGAACCATCCACATACAGACTCCATATGGGAATATTGATGTCAAACCCTTGATTTGTCAGAATCCCTTGATGAAAGATTTTATCCTTTATCTCCTCATATTTATTTTTCATTTCTTATACTCTGCTTGAGGGTTCTGGTTGGTCGGTGGTGACTTCTTTTGTAGTTTCTTTTTCTTGGAGTTGGACAGGGGTATCTCCAGTAGGTCTGCCGACTCTTGAGTATTACTCAGTAGGGATCCCTTATTGTTCGGGAACCTCTAGGTAAGTGAATTATGGAATAAAATCTGCCACAACTTAGCCTTTTAAAGAAGACATTGGTTCATATACCAGATCATATTCCCCTAACTCCACAGCCCAATAGCTCAATATTTCGAATTTCTCTGGCTTATGAAAAGTTTACCTTAGTGGCATGTCAGTGTATACCACAATGGTATGAGCTTGAAAATACGGCTTCATCTATCTACTAGCCTCAATTAAGGCCATTGCTAACTTCTACAGCGTGGGATATCTGACTTCTGCTCCTCGAAAAGCTGTCCTAGTGTAATAAACCAATTTTTGAACTCCATTTTCCTCCTTAATCAAGCCAAAGCTAACAGCTGATTCAGAAACTACCAAATACAAATACAACTTTTCTCCCAACACTAGTCGGTAGAGTAGTGGGGGTGCTCCCAGGTAATTTTTTATGTCCAAGAAGGCCTTTTCACATACATCGTTCCATTCAAAGGTTTTTTTAAGCACCTTAAATAATGGTAAACATCTGTCTCTTACTCGGGACATAAATGTATTGAGTGTTGCTGCCTGCCTTGTTAGCCTTTGAACATCCTTTTTACTGGTCGGGGATTGCATTTCTATCAAGGCCTTGATCTTATCTGGATTAGCTTCAATGCCTCTTTGGTTTCAATATACCTGAGGAACATTCCCTCCTGAACTCCAAAGATGCATTTGGTCGGGTTTAACTTCATCTGGGGCTTTTCTAATAGATCAAATGTCTGGGTGAGGTTTGAAATATGATCAATAACATTTTTTGTCTTTGTTAGGATATCGTCAGCATACACCTCCACATTCTTGCCTATTTGGTCCTCAAATACTTTGTTCACCAGTCTTTGATAAGTGTCACCTGCATTTTTTAAACCAAACCTCATAACATTATAGCAATAAGTTCCTCGGGGGGTAATAAAGGAAGTACTTTCTCTATCTTCTGGATTAATTTTGATCTGGTTATAACTAGAATATGCATCCATAAAACTCAGCAACTCATTCCCCGAAGTATCATCTACCAGTTGATCAATTCGTGGCAAAGGAAAATGATCCTTTGGGCATGAGTTGTTCAAGTCAATAAAATCTACACACACTCTCCACTTATTGTTTTCTTCTTGACCATAACTACATTGGCCAACCAGTCCGGGTACATCATATCTTCAATAAAGGAAGCTTTTTGAAGGTTCTCCACTTCTTCCTATATAGCCTGGTTCTTCTCTGGGCTAAAAACTCTTCTTCGCTACTTTACAGGTTTAACCTCCTTATTAACATTAAGCTCGTGACACAGGAATTTTGGGTCTATGTCAGACATATCTTCGTGGCTCCACGCGAACACTTGATTTCTTTGTCTAAAGAAGGCCATCAACTCCTATTTAAGAACCAGATCCAATAACTCTCTTATTTAAGTTGTTCGCTCTTGTTAATCATTGTCTAAAACAATGTTTTTTGTTGCGTCCATCACCTGGACTTTTACAAGCTCTGATTCATCTATTGGATTCAAGGTTTTAACTTTAGATTCGTTGTTTGGCTCAGATATATCCACTTGATAAGTGGTTGTTTTCCTCTTTAGTTTTACCATATTTTCCTCCTTGGTAGATGAATAGTAGCATTCCTGACCTACTTTTTGATCTCCTTTTACTATTCCAACTCTAAAGGTGGTTAGTAAGTTTGGACATTGATGAATAGTGGAAGGTACAACTTCAAAAAAACTTCAAACCTACTATTCACATGATCATGTTTTAAGCAGAATGAACATTTTTGTCCATTATAAAGAATCTTACTTTCTCTGTCCTGCTCGTCAACCATGTCCTGATCAACACATCTATCTTGATTGTTCACAATGGAAATACCTTCTCACCAGAGAATCCAATGAGGGGCCTGTTATAAGGCTCCAGATGGCTGAGTTTTAAATCCAGACTGCCAAAACATGGATAGATAGAACATAATGTTCGATGAACTTCCATTATTTACTAATGTTCTTGTTACCAGTATGTATTTCATCCTAACTCTGATTACTAAAGGATCATCATGAGGATACAATACTACGAATATATCATTCATGGAAAAACCAATTACGAGCTTATCCTTGTTGACTTTCCTTAGTCGGTCTTACTTAGCAAGGTTGATTAACTGGATATAGGAACAAGCATGAGACTTATTAAGGTAATCCTTCCTTTCAGCTGTATGGTCTCCTCCTCCTACATCCCCACCTTCCATTAATTCCATCATCATCTTTAGGGTATCTTTTGCTAAAGTATAATACAGTTTGTTGGGAAGCAAGCCACTCATCAGGGCAGTGATTGCTGTATTCTCCTCATAATTAATAACTTCTAATTTCTCGTTATTGAAACGAGGGATATAATCCTCGATAATGTCTCCCACCTTCTGTCTCACACTAAGCAAATGAGCTACTCACTTCACTGGCTTGGCTCCAAAGAATAAATTACCAAGGAATAGCTCGGCGAGTTATTGGAAGCTAGAAATCTACCCTCGGGGAAGACTATTATACCAGATTTGAGCAGATCTAGTGATTGTTCCTGAAAATGCCCTGCACCTCATCCCATCAGGAACAACATAGATATATAGTCGCTGCTTGGTATTATTTTATATAAAGAACTGGATCGGTCTTACCATCATACTTAGGAGTGACCACTAGAGCTTTAAACTTGGTCGGTGTAGGGAAATCCCTTAACAAAAGTCTTTATATGCAATGCTTAAAATGGATTTGTATCATGCTGACTTGGAATTATGACACATTGGATGACACGTGATGGATTATAATTGGTCCACGTAAGGTGTTGAATTTTGGTATCAACAATGATGTTTAAAATGGGTTTTCAATTTTTTTAACCATACTCCAAAAAGTCTTTATATGCAATGTTTATTTTATAGTCGTTATTGATTTAACATATTGTTTCTTTACAATTAATTATAATGCGTTCGCGCACCGCGCGGTTTGGATGATAATTAGTTTAATAACATAATAATGTAAAATTAGTGTGAGGTAATATAAGTATTCCTTGATATTCCAATGCAATTAGAGCAATTAAATAAATATCACATACATTGCATAATCGAACCTCACACTAAGATGACCCTGAAGCACCTAAGGTCTCCAAAACCTTCTTAAATATTCTCAATAACTCTCAGTAATATTTCTCTTTAAACCCCTAAGGCTCTGAAAAGTGCCCGATATGTGTGTGTTTTAACAAAACTAATTTTTCTTTGAAAAAGATCCAACTTTTAATTATGCACCAAACCAAGTTGTAAAATCCCAATTCTTACTTTAAACTAATTTTATCTTGATTAATCCTAAGCATGCATCTAGTGATTAAAGAAAGTAAAGTAAAGAATACTCACAACGACGGATGTACGAGAAAAAAACCCAAAACGGGAAAACAACTTTGGACGGCCCAAGCTAGACAATCACTATGAACAATGGTTTTATAAAGACATATTAGCCTTACACTAAGACTCGATCCCCGCAGGTCTTGACGCTCCTTCTGTTCTTCAACCGTTCTTCATTAGTGCCCACGCAGAAATTCCGTCTTCCACGATCTCTGTCCACAACACACGCGTCCACGTATGTCTCGGTGTCCTCCGATATGGCTTTGATACGTCTGCGATGTCGAACACGATGTCCGTCGCTTCTTCACCGCAAAACCCTTTGTGTTCAATGTGTAGAACAAACAACTTTGGTGCAGCAAGGTCACATAAACATATAAGAATGATAACTCAGATATTTGCAAACTCTAAGGATGTGTTTATGCTTTGTAAACCTTAGAAAACATGTTCAAACGATGTTCTGGTTCGTAAAACTTTTTCCAGAAAGAACACTTACGAAATTATGATGCAAACACTGTTTAAATAGGATTTAAATACCGCCTCGAAAAATGTGTCATTCGAACGACTTAAGCATGTCGTTCAAGCGACATTGTATCTCGTTCGAACGAGATCCAATGTCATTCGAGCGACCTCGCGAAGTTTGACTTTCTTTGACTTTGAGATAAAAATGTCTCTTAACAAAGAGATACAAATTAGTCAAACTCTATTTAGAGCTTATCATCATAAAACTAAGTTTAAATCATTAAAAGACTTTTAAAACATTTAAAATCATTTTTCATTATAAAAATTACATCCTTATCTTTTATAAAATAATTCCGAGCACCATAAATTATACGCATTCATACCTGAGTGATCTCGGAATGAAATTAACTTTGAAGATGATTAAACTTGCACCAAATAAGCATCGGCATGATTATTTCTTTGAAGCTTTGCTGCAACGTCTTCAATTTCTTCAATACGTCATAGACCAAGTGAGATCGTGATAAAATAAAATTCTCCCTATGATATATTACAAACACAGTTTTGTTCACGGAATTAAGTCAAAACTCTACAAGGACTCAATTGGAAATTTATGTCCTTACAAATCTCCCTCTTTGACTATTCCGGGAAAAATCTAAACCAGTGAAATGCCTAACCGGGCCGTCAAGCCGTATGACGCCTAAATCCCATCCCATAAACCCAAAATCACAAAAACAGGACACTGACTAATATATGTAGCACCGGCAAGCATGAACTGTCTGAAAATGATGTAGACTTGAAATCTCAAATCACTGAAGCATACCTACACACATGAAACAGAAAAACAGATACCCAGTGAAGTACGGAGGAACAAATGATGCCAATTTATATTTCTAATAAGAACAAATCATTTGAAACATGTTAGCAATTATTTGATACTAATTTGTTACCAATTTGAAACAAAAATAAGCACTCAACAAATCTGCCCCTACATCACATACCAAATATCTCCCCCTTTTTTTCTCGAATAGACAATCCGGTGAAAAGATAAATCGATATGAAATATCTAGCATGAGAATATGATACCAATTGTGAAAAATGAAAACCGCTAGATAAACATGAAACCACTAGCTAAATAAGATCATGTAATGACAAATCAGTAGCTAGTAAACCAAGGAATCACACAAAGAGTATACTAATCAAATCAAGTGTGATAAACGGACTCATATGAAAAAAACCAATTTGGAACATAACAGAACCTGCATATAACCAAACAGTCCAGAAATGCTTCTCGTAGTACCAAAAATATATCATATTAAACCAGAGAACTGCAAACCAATCAGAGGCCATTTTTCACCCTGTCGTTCGAACGAGCCAGGGACTTTGCTCAAACGAGATGAGGAAGTCGCTCGAACGAAGTACATAAGTCGTTCATGCGAGATGAGATGTCGTTTAAACGACTTTGCGCGACCTGCCAAAATTTCCCAGTTTCCTAGAAATATTATAAAGTATTGCCCAGTGAAAAAATTTCCACAAAAATATTCCAAGAAGGGACTGACAGAAGAAAAACAGTGCTAAAACAGTAAGCTTTTATCACAAAATAAAAAAACTCATAAAAACTAAAAATGCGAGTTACATGCGAACATAGTACCGATGTGCTCAAACATGGGCATGGAATGTATGGGCGTGAAACTACAACAAATGAGTCACAATTCCAACACATCAAAACGATCAAGAAGCTCTAATTGATAGCGATAAATCATAAAACTTTATCATAGCCAAATGACAATTAAAGTGTGAGCTTGATGAACTAAACATACTACATGCACATAAATCCAGAATTTTGACGATTCTACAAACAATAGTGTCAAATTGCAATGTTTCAACATTAGGATTAGTTGTGTAAACCCGTTTAAAATTTTCTCCAACCAAACTCCCTCATATATATATATATACTTTTTCAAGTTCTTTTGAGGTTTCTAGCTTTCTCAACTTAGAGAAAATCTTATTGGCCCTTTTTCTTAGCATATAGCTTTTTCTTTTGGGCTCTTTTAAATGGTGGCTTTCACGACGAGTTAATTTTGAACTCTCGCAGCCCTTTCCCGTGAATCACTCATCATTTTTACCAATTTTAAGTCCTCACGGTAAACGGTTATTACATGCACACTTCTCCTTAAGTTTACTTACGCATAGATGACAAGATTGAGATAAGAACGCCTCACCAAATTCAAATATGCAAGAGAAGTCAAACATCCATATAAACTCGTGCATGTGTGCGATGTTGGCATATATACAAAGTCGAATCAAGATGCATATCAACTTCGAAACAACCCCATATAAACAATGGTTAAGATCATTCTAAGCATCGATAATAATGACCAAATGTCCTAGCCACATGGATAATGAGACGATGGGGGGGGGGGGGGTCCAAGCACACCAATATGCCACATCAAACATGTAAACACAAAAACAAAAACCGAAAATCTTTTTGGCTTTTCAAACATATTTTGACTCAAAGAAAAGCAAAATCTTTTTGGATTTTCAAAAGTTTTCTCAAAACAAAATCTTTTTGTATTTTTCAAATAGGACTCAAACAAATGAAAACTATAATACAAAATGATACACATGTCATAATACTAGAAATGAATATATCATGAAGCAAACTAGCATATGACAAAACATGGAAACACTATCATCCTTTAGATTTAGCATGGGAAGAATCAAGTGCACCTAAACGAGAATCATGAAGTTTAATTCCTAAAGCCACTAAATCCGATTTCCTAACCCAAGTAGGTGTAAAACGATGCATGGGGGTTTTGGTAACAGGTGCAACTTTATTCTTAAACTTCCTAGGAGCTTATCTAAGGTCGTAACAATAACGCCTAAGGTGACCTTTCCTACCACAAAATGTGCAAGTGTAGTGGTTGTGGGAATAATTACCTTTATGTAGACCTTTTCTAACCATCCTAGTGTTTCTCACACGTGCGGGGGGAATGGGAACAACTCTCTCACCAAAACCTATACCTCCCCTATCTCCCTTAATTTGGATGGTGCCTAGGATTTTATCTAAATTTTCCGACCTAGCCTCCAAATCAAACTTGACTCTAGACGAGTCTTTCAACCTTTCCTCCAACTCGTGAATCCTAGACTCGAGTAAACGCCTAGTCTCCTCAAACTCTAAAATCTCTTTTTTCAAGGACTCCATCAAACCACGAAGATTATCTCTCTCTTTCTCCACAAACTCTAATTTCTCCCTAAACTTATTCTCTCGTGCCCTAAGATCCTCAATCAAACTATCATTATTTTCTATGGCATGCTCATTCAACTTAGATTGCAATTTTGAGTTAGCCTTTTTCACCTTCACCATTTCGGCATACAACTCATTAAACGCATTTTGCAACTCTTTCACATCGACCTCCTCCTCTTCACTCTCTTCTCCCTCACTAACATGGGATACACTAAAAACCTCCTTGGAAGTGTCATTCACATGAGAATTGACGTTGTCGCTCATATGACAAGCCATAAATGCAGTAAAGTTACGCTCAATGGGGGAACTCTCTCCCTCTTCTGGTTCACTATCACTTAAGGTGGCACTATAGACAATGGGTTGCTTGCCCTCTTTCTTAAGTCTAGTGGGACACTCCTTAACCTTGTGAGCGTTCCCCTCACACCCAAAACACTTATCCGACTCATTTCTCTTAGGATTTCCAAACTTATCCTTAGAGGTGGGATCCACTTTGTTGTTCTTGAATATTTCAAATTTCTTGGCATCTTTCGATTGCTTTTGAGACTTAATAATTTTTTTAAATTTCTTTGCCAACAAAGCAACATCCTCAAAATTGAAATTGGATTCGTAATCCGAAACTTTAATTTCCTCCTTTCTAGTTTTCAAAGCAATACCCTTTCTTTTTTAGGCACATGCTTGGAGGTAATCATGTTGATTTCATAGGTTTGTAAGTCACCTACAATCTCTTCTTGTTTCGTTGACTCTAACCTACCCAAGGAGTTTAAAATGGTCACTTTCGCATCAAACCTACTAGGCAGCGACCTAAGGATTTTCTTAATGACACGGTTGTCGGGAATTTTCTCATCTAGGTTAAACGACGAGTTGACAATATTGGACAACCTAGCATAAAACTCATCAAAGGTCTCACTCTCTAACATCCTAATGGTCTCAAACTGTGTAGTGAGATTTTAAAGTTTTGATGCCCTAACCGTGGTAGTACCCTCATGAGTGAGTGCCAAAATATCCCAAGCCTCTTTTGATGTTTCACAAGTCATAATTCTATTATATTCTTCCTGTGTGACATGTGAAGAAATAACGTGCAGACCTTTAGAATTATATTGTACAAGTCTTTGTTCAGTTTCGTTCCAAGACTCAACAGGCTTTAAACTAGTGACCTCACCTACAATAGTGACAGGGGGTGTCCAACCTTTTTCAACAGCAAGCCAAACACGCTCATCAATAGATTTTAAATCAAATCTCATTCTCATATTCCAATAAGTGTAATTAGTGCCATTAAAAACAGGAGTTCGAGAAAATTCATTATATCCAGAATTCATCTTTGAAAACACAGGGGATCACAAAACAAGTAAAAATGTTTTCTAGCTGTGATACCAATTTGAAGAGTGCCCGATATGTGTGTGTTTCAACAAAACCAATTTTTCTTTGAAAAAGATCCAACTTTTAATTATGCACCAAACCAAGTTGTGAAATCCCAATTCTTACTTTAAACCAATTTTATCTTGATTAATCCTAAACATGCATCTAGTGATTAAATCAAGTAAAGTAAAGTAAAGAATACTCACAACGCCGGATGTACGAGGAAAAAATCCAAAACGAGAAAACAACCTCGGACGGCCCAAGCCAGACAATCACTATGAACAATGATTTTACAAAGACAAATTAGCCTTATACTAAGACTCGATCCCCACGGGTCTTGACGCTCCTTCTGTTCTTCAACTGTTCTTCATTAGTGCCCACGTAGAAATTTCATCTTCCACGATCTCTGTCCACAACACACGCACCCACGTATGTCTCGGTGTCCTCCGATATGGCTTTGATACGACTACGATGTCGAACACGATGTCCGTCGCTTCTTCACCGTAAAACCCTTTGTGTTCAATATGTAGAACAAACAACTTTGGTGCAGCAAGGTCACGTAAACATATAAGAATGATAACTCGGATCTTTGAAAACTCTAAGGATGTGTTTATGCTTTGTAAACCTTAGAAAACATGTGCAAACAAGGTTCTGGTTCATAAAACTTTTTCCAGAAAGCACACTTACGAAATTATGATGCAAACACAATTTAAATAGGATTTAAACACCGCCTCGAAAAACATGTCGTTCGAACGACTTAAGCATGTCGTTCGAGCGACATTGTATCTCGTTCGAACGACTTAAGCATGTCGTTCGAGCGACATTGTATCTCGTTCGAACGAGATCCAATGTCGTTCGAGCGACCTCACAAAGTTTGACTTTCTTTGACTTTCAGATAAAAACGTCTCTTAACAAAGAGATACAAATTAGTCAAACTCTATTTCGAGCTTATCATCATACAACGAAGTTTAAATCATTAAAACACTTTTAAAATATTTAAAATCATTTTTCATTATAAAAATTACATCCTTATCTTTTATAAAATAATTCCGAGCACCATAAATTATACGCATTCATACCTGAGTGATCTCAGAATGAAATTAACTTTGAAGACGATTAAACTTGCACCAAATAAACATCGACATGATTATTTCTTTGAAGCTTTGCCGCAACGTCTTCAATTTGTTCAATACGTCATAGACCAAGTGGGATCGTGACAAAATAAAATTCTCCCTATGACATATTACAAACACAGTTTTGTTCACGAAATTAAGTCAAAACACTACAGGGACTCAATTGGAAATTTATGTCCTTATAGGCTCGTATTATATTATTAATAATAATAGTGATCTTCTTTTCTTTTAACAAGAGTGACAAAGGCATCACTTTGTTTATTTTCAATTATATGAGTTTTAAATTATTTTTATTCTTTCCGGACAATGGCTTTATGTCCATGAGGACACCTTTAACTCTGGGAGAGATGATACTAAAAGTAAAACAAAATATTTGAGCCAATTTAAACTTTTTTTTTTGTAAAATAATTTTCCAATGTACAACAATCTTTTTTTTAATAATGAATGATAAATAACATAAGTGGAGATATTAAACCATTTTATTCTCAATTGATTATACCAATTGTGATTTTCAGCATCAAGTCTCAAGAAAAGGTCTTATACATTAGGCCAAGGATAAAATATAGGTAAAGAGGCACCAACCTTGTAACTTAAGAGCTCCATGAATAGGTCAAGTTTCGCATCTCAGAAAAATACCCCGCATGGGTTCACCCGGCATAGTATCAGATTTACAAGAACTTTTTATTGACCTCATCTCTCGATAATAGATCCTCCACCATAAGGCAGGGACCTTAATTTCCCCTAACAATGAATATTTAAGGATCAAAAGGTCATCAATGGTCATTAGTACCCCATACCTAGTCAATATCTTAGGAAAATGGTGACAAAACCTCAAAGAAGATTCGTTATCAGGAGATTTTACCTCAATCATCTTATCGAAACCACAAAGGGTTTGGTACCTATCACATTCAATTTAAATATCCTTAATATTTCATACCAACAACCTCAAGCTCAGGGATTCTATCAAATAGCTGAGAAATTCTTCCTAAACCAATCTGATAGGTTGGTGGAAACTACACACACTATTTTACCAACCCTCACTTACCAATTGCAGTTTTTGAAGAGCATTAGATGTTAATTAAATAAATATGGCTTTAGAGATTAGCCCTGTTCACCTATAATAGATACTTGTCCATAGAGTCTAGTTTACATTGAGTATGAAATATCCTATTATATCCGTCAAGGAAATTCAAGTTCACAAGTTCAAGAAGATGAATCCGAATATCAAGCAACTTCAACATGTTCTACGACATGACATAATTTTGGTATGGATTTTATTTTGTGTTTCATAGATTGTTTTTACTATGTATAGGGATATTTTTCTAAATTGAGTTTTTTACAAAACGAGGCATTTTCAAACTTAAAAATGTTCTCTGAGTTTAAAGTAGCTGGAGTTTTAAATTTTCCTTGAGTTCGTTCAAATAACATCTCACTGTCGTTCGAACGACTTTGTCATGCCATTTGATGCATTATTTTATGGTCTACATGAAATTTGGATAAAATGAAAGTTTACTGATTTGATTTTTAGATGTCATTTGAAGGGTCGTTAGAAGGTTGGTTTTAGTGAGATAGCCATCTCGTTCAAATGATCTCCTGATCTCGTTCTAACGACATTTTGTCGCCTCTAAATTCTTGTTCGCCTATAAATACCTGTTTCGTGAAGATTTTTCTTCTAGACTTTTCATTTACGCAAATTTTAGAACAAATGCAAAATAGTCTTCACTTTTATAAGGAAAAACCTTTTTTGATTCACACAAACAATCCCAAATACTTTTGTGAATCATCTTTAGAACCTAAACACTTCTTTATTGAAGTTATTCTTTTGGAGAGATTTCTTCATTAGTGATCTTGTGATACTCTAGGGTCTTCATTGCTAAAGGAGGAGGACTGAGGTTCTTGTGATTCTTGAGGGAATCATTGCTGGTTGAAGGCTGCGGTGTTTGTGAGTTATCATGGGAATTCATTGTTGTATTTCTCTATAGTTTTGTAAGTTGCGATTTGTAAACTTTAGTGAAATAAAAGATTTTTCCCTGCGGGGATTTTTCCTAAAATTTCTTTTTTCTTTACCTGCTTAATTTTAATCACTTAGTTGCATGTTTAGGGTTTAATAAAATTGAAATTTGT
This sequence comes from Sambucus nigra, assembly GCA_949130495.1. Lineage (NCBI taxonomy): Eukaryota > Viridiplantae > Streptophyta > Magnoliopsida > Dipsacales > Adoxaceae > Sambucus > Sambucus nigra. The sequence continues at coordinate 89,848,995 of OX422216.1, read as the reverse complement.
TTGTGGGATTGACAACTAATTAAATAAGTTTAATCCGTCAGAAGATAATGCGCACTCTCATCACTTATCGTAAATTCTAACAACTAACAGTATAAATGGTTATTAGGGATGGTTACAGGATAAAACTAAAGTTATTGTTCAAAATACCAAGTGCTAAATATTAATATTTTGAATTGGTAAAAAAGACTACTTCTTAATCATACTTTGTATTCCAGGAACCACTTTATGTCACCTAGCTAAAAATTAGTCTTATTAGTTCTATGTGAGTAAAAATTACTTAGATGAGCCTTTTAATTACCTACTAAGGTCTCTCTACTCAAAACGAATACCATAGACACTTATTTATGATCTTAGAGATATTATAAGTTTGGGTATACTTGTTTTTTTCACTATTACTTCGAATATATGGAGGAGAAAAACCATAACAATGGATGTATGTACTTCATAAGGTGTACTAAACCACTATACATCCCCATGTCTTTATTATTTTAACTAAATAATACCTCATCCTCTTCTTCCTCCAAAGAGTAATATTTGGATCCTCTTCCTCCTCTAATGAGAAATATTCAGTTAGGTTGAGGTCTTAAAGGATTTCAACAACTTTGGCCTTGCGATTAGCAAAGTTAATGGAATAACGATCACTTATAATGGTCTGATATGATAGAGAATTGAGACACATGTGAAGCCTAGACTTAATTGTTCCATCTACATGGCTTGAAATCCTATCATACCTCACACTTAGCTCTGTAAGTTGCTCCTTCAAGTCTAGAACTTGAGCACATTACTTATCCCCATCTCCGCATTATTTAGTTGAGTCGTGACCTCTACCTAACTAATGCCCACCCTAGAAAACTTTTGATTTTTCTTTAAGATTAAGGAAGGTTTCCTTTAAACTCTCATAGTTTGACCTTACCTCTTCATGGATTATAATTAAGTCCTCATGATACTTATTTATCTTCTCCAAATTGTTTAAGAAATACTTCTTGAGATTCGATAAAGCTCTCTCGGTGTCAGTCATTTGAGATTGGAACTCCTCAATAAAGTCATATTTAGGATTCAATAGCTTCTCTGAGGTTGAAAATTAATCCTTCCATGAATCCCTCCTAAGTTCCAAGTCCTCAAGATCCACTTTCTATTCAGTAAAGGATTTTTCTTGTTCCACGCAGTAATAACACCGACCGTAAGTTCAAGAGACTTACTTGCACTAGTTCAGCTTTCCATTTAAGGTAGAGGCCATAAAGGCCTAAAACATATGTTAAACCTACAACATAACAAGAATGTAAGTATCAATAAATTAAGGAACAAAAATATGCAAATAATTATAAAAATTGAAGTCTTAAATGAACACAAGCCCTATAATATGGATCAACTCTTTGGCATTGGCTAGCCTTAAGGGATTCAACTGTGTGAAAGAAATTTACTTTCGTCATGGTATTATAAAATTACTCAACAAGGGAAGAGTTATTTAGGATCCCTAAAGCCTAAATAAGACTATAAGAAAAAAATATATAAATATAATTATAGGTGTAGGTGTAGGGGACCTTTTAAAAACTTTCTAAGATTGTAAGAATCCTCTTCAACATTAATGTCCTATTTCCCATATGAGGCAGAGGTTAGAGGCACCACCTCAACATCTTCTGAAGTCTTGGGGAAACTATTAAAGATGAGCTTAGTCTTATGTGAGGACCCAACGTAAGAATTGGTTTCTTTACCACCTTGTCTCTTTGAGACCTTGGGCTATAAATTCCCCGAAATAGAAGATACACATTGAAATGATTTAAATGATTCATCAACCTCCTTCATAACTTGAAATAGAGGTTAAAATTTTCTAAGCATCTTTACATATAACTCTTTAGATGCTTTTGCATGTGGTTCGACAAGATGTATCTCATTATCATTCTATTAAATAAGAAGGACATCAGAAGGTACCTTATACCATTTTCATTCAATAGGAGAGACCTCTAGTGAATGGGAGAACATTACACTCTTAACCACATCGATTCTTTTTCCCTTGTTTTTTTGGTGAAATCGTGTTAAAAATGCTGATTTTCTACTAAGACTCAAATAATTAAATAATTACCTCGATAGAAAAAAATAGTCTAAGCCATTCTAAATGTGCTTGACAATTAATTACCAATTTTAATCTTGATTAACTTAATTACTAAAAGAATGGTTTTGATAATAACAAGAAGAAAAATCACACAAGATGACGAGGTATGAGAAAAACACAACCGTGAAAATCCTCGGACGACCATGCCTAAACAAATTCACTATAATTAAGGTTTTACAAAACATGACTCCTAAAGCCTATGCTGGTGAATGTATTCACTCCTTCTCCTATAGCAACCATGCAATCCAGAAAAAGCTTCACAATGACTCCATGCCTCAAAATCCTTTGATAACCTCAATCGTCACCCACAATGCAGAATTCACCGCAGAATCTAAGAAATATGAAGAAAGTGTTTTGTGGGTTTGAATGATGAAAACTAGATCATAAATGATCAAAGATAAATGGAGAGGTTTTTCCAAAATTGAATCTATGCTTTAAAATACATGAAAAGGCATATGTCAAAACTTCTCCCATACCCTTCTTATATAGGAGAAGGAATTAGAGATGATGGGTTAGTGGGAGAGTGGGGGAAAACTATTAAAAAACTGAATTTATTGAAAAATGCACCGATTCATTCAAAACGACTTGGCATCTCATTTGAATGAAGTGCCTTGTATCATTTGAACATCTATTTAACAATTGTTCAAACGAGGAAAGATTATGCAAAAAATGACCTCATCAGAATCCCTTTTAAATGAGGGTACCAGCGTTGTTGGAACGAACTTCAAACGAGGGTTCCAATGAGATTCCAGAGGGAATATGTTTTACAAAAATTTACCTTGTTGGATATCTTATTTGAACGAGTTATAAACCTCATTTTGAATGACCTTAGAAAAGTCATTAGGACGACCAACAAAAAATATCATCTTTTCAAAATCATTCTAACACATTTTAAAGTCTGAAAATGTTTTTCTCAAATTATCGAAAAGGCTATGTATACCTCTGGTTGTGAGCAAGCTGACCAATGATCGTTTACTTATTTGAAATATTAGTCTTGGCTATAGGACACCCTAACAACCTACATTTTTTACTAATGGAACAAGCCAATACTACAAATTTAATCGATGTGGAAAATTATCCTTGCAAATACCCCCCTTTGGCTATTTCGGGACAAGACACAATAAAAGAAAAAAAACAATTCCCTAAGCCGGGATATCAAGCTAATCTAATACCCATACCGAATGCAAAAAGTAAAAGACATAAGAATACTTAGAAACCTAGCTGCAATAGATATCTGAGATGCTTCAGTGTGACATATATGTAGTGGAAGACCTACACACACAAAACAAACAACCTATGATGTATGGGAGAATATAAATAATGAATTAATGAAAAAAAGTCAAAACTCCCCCTAAAGTTGTTCTCCCCCCTTTACTCGAAAAACACAAAGGGATAGAGCACAAACCTGCAGGGTTAGTATATATGAGAGAAAGTAGATTCATCAAAAGTAATAGGTAGTAAAATATCATTACGTGAGAGAAAAATACTAATTAAAAAAGATATAATCACCACACAAAAGTATGCAAAGAAATGATACACAATAGGAATCCCAACTAAAATATATAAAAGAACATCTAAGTATGGGTAAAAAATGTGATCCGAGTGTATTAAATACAAATAAAATATAATAGAGAACTAAATACATCATGGATAATAATAACTGCTCTCTAAAGTGCAACATCAAAACAACTCTAAGACAACAAAAAACACTCAAGAACACCAACATCGTCACCATCTGACCCATCATCATGTCTCGGTATTGAATGAGACAAACCGGCTCCTCAGCGCTTCTCCTGAGGATGCATATCCTTGAAATACTACATCATCATAGAGTCTATGTGAGATTGTTGTTCCCTATCTTGCTCCATCTTTACCCTCATCTCATGAAACATCTGGTAGTCCTCCTAGCGCTTAGAGGAAATCTGTTGTACATGTGCATAAAGAGTCGTAAGCTCCTTGTACTCCATGGGTTAAGGGTGGGGAGGATGGTAAGGAATGGCACTTGTAGGAGTGGAAATGGATGCAGACTAGGAGGACACTGACTGAGTCATAGAGATGCTAGGATAATGAGTCTGGGCATCGAGAAGATGACTCATAGACCTACTCAAGGAATGATGGTCAGTCCACTAGAAGGTGGTCAAATGAACATCCGATGGAAGAATGGGACACTCAGGAGCTAAACAATGAAGGGTGATGATAACTACAAAAGAAAGAGCTTGTCGAGTAGGAGAAGATCCATAGTTTCGAACCAGACTTAGAATAGAAAAATGTGAGTTGGGAGGTCGATGATCGTAGCCTGACTAATTGCATACATAATATGCATGTGATCCCAAATGATATGTTTATGATTCACGTGTGGAATGAGGCATCTGAAAATGATCCAATTAAGGATAAAAAAGTTAGCTCTAAGGTTTGAGTGATATATGGTGGAAGTGAGGGCCCTATGTCTCTCTAACACGGCAGTCATAGTAACCTCAATATCAGGGCTCTCATGGTTATCCCAAGGAAAAGTAGCATCGGGGGACCTTGGATGAGAAATAAGAGAGGCGATAGAATCAACAGTAATGAAAATCTCATTGCTCCCAACCGAAGAGACTGGACCCTTCCTAGACACAACCAAATTAAAGAAAACTCTCAAACAAGGTTGGGATATACGATATCATAAAGAGAAACCAAAGAATCCCACCCACGATGATCCATCCAACGAAAAACGGTCATCTCCGATAATGATGGACGGTGGAATATATTTTCACGCACGATGGACCATACGTGAAAACCTAGGGCAATGAACTGAATCCATTCCTAGAATGTCTCCCATCACGTTCGAACATAAGGAACGCTTGCACCGCCTTGGGAGGATGAACCTTCCTCAGGTTCATCATTATCGAAGGCATAATGACGATAAGTCATAATAAAGAAGACATCAGGATAAACTGGGCTAAAAGGTAAAGAGAAGGGGACCGAATTAGTGTGAAACATAGGCTAAGAACCCTACTCCATCAACAATCCAACTGAACTGCCTAAAACATCCAAGACAACAGAAGTAACCCAATCAACAAAAATAATATATATAAATGAAAAAAGTAAAACATAAATGGAAATGAAAAAATTGATTTAGCGTTCAGTTTAGATAAATGATAAAAAAATTAAATGCCAAAAAAATGATATTCCACTTATGGGGGCCAGGAAAAGAAAAAATATATATATTTTTTAAAAGTCAAAATAAATAAAAGAAAAATATATTAAAAAAATTGTGTTTTAATTTGGAAGTAAACAAAAAAAGCCCCCAAAATAGTATATATATATATATATATATATATATATATATATATATATATATATATATATATATATATATATATATATATATATATATATATATATATATATATATATATATATATTAGCAGTTAATTAGTGTTATATCTCGCCCCTCATCTAAGTGCAATGCTACACGTATTCTACCCCAAGTCTCAAATATGATGTCCTACATCTGTACACAAAAAAAAATTTAAGGCATCTAGAATAACTAATAAATGAGAGCTAAGAATCTACACATATGATTCTTGTCCCAAGAATATCCCTCCAATACTATCCTCAAGAAATTTAATATAATCACATAATGTATTTTACGTAGCATTGTGTTCATTAATTGTTGCCAACATCATTAGACTACATGGAGTTTTTATCAATTATTTTATATGACTATATATGTCCATACATATATGAGACACACGAAGGCATCTACCTTCAGTGTCCATTTCGTGCTCTATAGGTAAGTCCAGAGAGTCCCTCACCAAAGGGACATAACAAATAACACATAAGCGGGGGCGGTCCCTACGAAGTACACCATTGCACGATTGATACTCCCGACAATGACAATGGATCTCAAAAATCCCATCTACCTCATCATAATTGGTTCCTCCATATAGAACCTAAAATAACGGCCTATACAATGCCCAGTCCACTTGTGTGGGCTCATGCTACGGTCCCGAAGACGTACGTAACCCCAGCCGATAGGCCATCCACGAACATGGGTATGTTCACACAAATAATAAATACATATTTGTAGTACATAATATGTATAGGTAATTATACTTATAATTACCCTACAGTGAGTTTCATCAATCTTCAGTTAATGGTCTCGCTTTAAGAATTAACCAACTAGTTAATTAATAAATTATCCAAATAATGAATAGTGACCCAAAACTATTTTTAATTCAATATACATTCACTCGGATGACCCCGCACATACTTGTTTGAGTTCGTAAAAATCCCCCGAACACTTTTCTGGTCCAACCCTAATCCATGCCCAGGAGCCGAATCGATTCTCCTAGAAGGCCGAATCGATTTGAATTTTGGCATAATCCATAACAGTTATGCTTTCCCTATATGATTTTCATACTCAAAATTCTATTTTCCTTCTCTAATGTTCTTTACCTTTATATTCCAAGAATTATAGTTCCACTATGATCAAGAAATACATTTTATATGGTCATTTAAATAATTTATATAAAATCACTCCCCGATATTTTCAAGAATTCGCATCTAACACTAGAGTTTATCTAAGCCAGTTTTGATTCATAATTTCTATCTAACATTTTCAGATTTAAAGGAATCATCACATGAATCATAATCATCAAAATAGCAATCCTACCTCATGGATTCTAATATTCAATTTCCCAATAACACGACATCAATTCCGGGTTTGTCATAAAAAATGTTTAATTCTTAAACAAAATTAATTCTAACTTTGTCCTAAACAATCCTAGAATTCATCCCAATTGTTCATGGTCATCAATTAGACTTTTAACCCAGAATTATAATGAGAAAATGTATAAATGAATTAAGAAACAAATTACAACTGATTTTTCAAGAGAATTCTCTCCTTATACTGATGATTAGAGCCTCCCCTCTCGAATCCTTGCTCTTCATCTATTCTCTAGACTTGGTAACTTCTCCAAAGGGGCGTGGGTTTGATAGGGATACTCTCTTATGGATGGAAATGAGTGCTTAGGCTTGTTATTAACATATTTTCACTTCTAATCTCGTATTATACCTAAACTCCCAATTTTGGGTCCTTCAAATAAGCTATAAATACTACCCGGATTGATCCAATAACTCCCCTAAGGGTATATATATGCCCCAAGCCCAACTTAAGATGTTTAAAACACCCAAACGAGGTCCTAATTCACTATGGAACACACCCAAACTATGTCTACCAAAATTACACATTTTATTATGTTTAATCATGACATAATAGTAATTCAAGTAACAAGCAATTTACTCATCTACCAATACACACATTTCTCTTAAATGAATCACATCATCATGTGTATTACAATCAAGAAATTTATTCACATAATTTATTTATTTAAAACTTTACCAATTTAATTATTATAAAAGTTAGGGTGTTACATTTTTCCCTCCTTATAACGAAATTCCATCCTCAAAATTCCTTGAAGTATAATATCAAACATAGCCCGTACAAATATCATAGGTTTATACTCGATTAGTCTGTACCCGTATCCTATGGGATAATAGAAAAAAAGATCATCTATGCCTACCATAGTGTGATTGGGATGACCACACGCCATATATAACATGTTCACAAGGACAAACGTCACATATGGATGACCTACATACATCCAAAATCAAATACATATATAATGCATATCTACAAGGCAAAGGTGTACCCAAATATTCTATTGATCATGACTCAATTGTTTTTTAGATTGGCCCACTTATTAAACTAGTGGTGTAAACAATACTAAGTGCTCTCGTCACAGCACTCCTTGCCCCTTGGCCTTAACTCCTATAATATATCGCCACCCGATGCGTTATATTTATATACATGTATAATGTATTAAATGAAAAATCCTAGAACCCAAACGTTTCTCAACTCCCGATAGTTGCCATGTTTCTTGCGTGGGACGTCCCACAAGCGAAATCTAAAGAAGGAACCCTCCCGATACACTACTACGTAACTCAGTCGGCTATTGAGATTCGTTGGTCCATGACCAAACAAGAAATACTATGCTAACCATACAAATTTCTACTCGTGTCAATTTCAACAATAGGATTATCACTTCCAAGATTTATACTAAAACTCGTAAAGTTAAATGATTCAAAAATTCTAAGAATATCATGTTCTTCTCACACATACGATATGACACCCTTTGTCCATCCTTAGAGCTAATAGAGTACTTAACTACTTCTAAACCTCTAAATATCTTCCTATCCAAATCAGGTCTACTATCACCCCTTTCAATGACAACGTTAGGATTATAACACTATTCATGACCATACATATTTTCATGTAATCGAGGCCATCGCTAGACATAAAATTCTCAAAATAACCCAAAACTTCTGTAGTACGAATGATCCTCATTATGCATATCCTTAACTAACTAAGATAAATCCATCACATGATGACCATCGCATTTATTCATCCTTTAAAGTATGCCTTCACTGGCATGTAGTCCATGTTTGCATTCCAATTCAAAAATTTATTATATCCCTAATTCAAGAACTATGACAATATCTCACCTGAAATCTTCACATTGTTGTGCCTACTCTCGAATAGGTAAACTTTTCAAATCATGCAAAACTCGTGACTATAATCCCAATGCCAATATACACTTCCACTATACAAAACTTATAAAACCTCTATCGAATCATCATTACTCCTACGCTACTATCTTCCGAAACCACATTCAGACTCATGCTTTTCCATAAACCTTGTTCATAACCAGTACATTAATAAACCATACACTGACCCTACTCCTAGGTCCAAACACTCTCTTATTATCCTTACTCAAATCACAATAGGTTTAATAACACCCATTAATCTTGCTCAAATATGAACGTAACACCAAATTCACTTGTTAATCAGAATTAATCCACACCTAAATCTTTCCTTTAAATCCTCATAATTTCTAAGACATATGAATTCGCCGATCTCTCTTAAGGGAACCAAATTTCATAAGGTCATTGTACTAAACCAAGTTTCCATCGCACTCCATTTTACCATAACTAGACCCCAAACATGATAATTTCCCATAATACTCCTCTCAGCTATAGTGAACACCATTATCTAACTAGTCATTCTATACGTGACCACTAACTTATAACAATCCCATAAAAATCAACACAAGTCCTATAAGTAGCTAGTCGATCCATCCCTAGGATGATGACATACTTTGACATATCTAACACAAGTAGGTCTGCCCCGAACCCAAATCCCTAATATCAATCCCTATACCTCTACACATGGAACTTATTGGTGATCATCTACCCATGGGTGAATCAATGTAAAGTACTATGTCAGATGCTAAGTCTACTATCCCTGATGTACGAATATCCAAGACACATCAATTGGTTGCTCCCGGGGTGCTTGATTCTCTTATTGTCCCCCTACTCCTATGCCCCCCGATTTCCCTAATAGAACTTCTTCGCTATGTGTAGCTTCTCTTCATAGACATAGCCACTTCCCTGGAACTGACGCCTATCCTGTTGTTGCCCCTACAGGCCCCGACCCTACTATTACTTTCCTTGATGGCCTCTCTACTTCTAGCCTTACCCTATTGGACCTGCTTGTTCCAATCATTGGAACCTTTTTGTCTCTTATACTGATATCCTTCCTGGGACCCCTTAAATATTAGGCACCCTTATTACCATTTCCACACATCTTTCCCCTTTAAAAAAAAAAGAGGGACGGAACCCCCACAAACTTTATTAAAATATTAGAGAAAGAGCCTCTCTAGTGACAAGTACAAGCTCTTGATAATTGAGACCTAGAAGATATCTCAAAGAGACAAAACAAGATATCTAAATAAAGCTTAAAAATTGGGGGGGGGGGGGGGGAGGGGGGTTATAAATACCCCCATTATAAGAGCTAAAGCAAAAGCAAAATTTGGGGATTTATTATACCCCCATTACATAGAGAACCTACTTGCTAATAGAAGATTTAGAAACTCTAGTGGAAGTAAAATTCCACTTGTCTAAGTTGATGAAGCCTTTAGTTAATTTTGGGAGATCTTGAAAATATGGGAAAAACATTTTACCATTTGTTTTAACTCCAAAATTATCTAAAGAATTTGCTACATAGTTGGCTTCTCTAAGAAAATGGGTGAAATTTACCTCCATTTCTAAAGTAATAGAAAAGATATCTTCAATAATTTGCAAAATTTTCCAAGAAATTTTCTTTCTTTTCATAGAAAGGATGTCCACAAGGAGCTGGGAATATGATTCAAGATCAATGTTGTTGAGATGATTTTTCTTGCATAAAATGAGGCGAGTTAGGATAGCTTGGGCTTCAGCAACATTGTTTGAAGCAAAACCTCCAGCTTCAGAATGGGCCCATTTGAAATCTCCTCTATGGTTCCTTAGAACGCCTCCATGACCTGTAGGACCTGGGTTGCCTTTAGAGGCTCAATATGTATTTAGTTTCCATCTATCTTTAGGGGGATGATTCCAATTGATGAATTTATGATTCATCTTAACTCAACCAGTGAATCTTATAGAGAATAGATGAGACAATTCATGGATAGAGTTACTGCATTTGAGAGGGTGGGCTGCGGAAATAGCTTTAGAAGCTAGATAGACTTCTTGGATTATTTTGTAAACTGATAAGGAGATATCTTCTTGAATGCTTTTGTTTCTTTGCTTCCATATTTCCCATATGATACAAGAAGGGATAACTTTAACAATAAACTTCAAGACAAGGTTAGTTTGATTTGTATTCCACCATTCCATAAGCAAAATTTGAAAAGAAGACCAAGATAATTTAATACCAAATAGATTAGCAAAGTGAGTCCATACCGGCCTGGCGATGGGACCATGTATAAAGAGGTGATTTAGATCCTCAGAGTGATTATAGCAGCATCTGCATATTGAAGGAATTTTGATACCTATATTTTGGAGGTTATCTTCTAAAGGAATATTATTTAGAAGACACCTCCATATAAAAATGGAAATCTTAGGAGGGATAAAATTGTCCTAAATATTTTTGAATAGAAAAGAGGAAGTTTTAAAATGCATTATGATATTTATAGCAGTTCTAAAATTGAAATAGCCATCCTCTGAGGGGGTCCAGATTTTCCTACCTGCTGTATCAGTGATGAATTGATCAATCTCATGAAGATGAGTTTTGAAACAATTGAAAGTATTAGATCCTTTAGATTTGGCACCTTCTTTGTATTTGCTTCTAAGTAAATCAGATAGTAAGTTATTACCTGCTATGTAGGACCGTCTTATTCTCCAAACGGAAGCAATAGATACATCTTGAGGACTTCTTAGGCCAAGACCTCCTTCCTCAATTTTAAAGCATAGATCTTTCCATTTGAACCAATGGAATTTCTTACCATATTATTTGTGATGACCCCAAAAGAAATTGCTGAATATCATTCTATTTTCTTAAGAATAAGTTTAGGAGGCTTTAAGGCAGCTAAAGTATGTAATGGCATAGAGCTAAGGACTGATTTTAAGAGGACAGTTCTACCAGCTTGAGAAAATAATTTTTATTTCTAGCCTTCAACTTTAGTCCTTATAGAGGATACTAAATTTTCAAAGTATATATCTTTCTTTCTACCTTTAAATAAAGGGCAACCAAGGTATTTTATGGGGATTTTTCCTTTATCTAAACAAGTGACATCTTTTATAATATTGGATATGTGAACAGAGCCTTTAGCCTTGGTAGAGAATTTGCTTTTAGATTTATTGATGAGTTGACCAAATTAGATTCATAAGCTTTGAGGAATTGCATAAGAGATTTCAGACTTTTCTTGGTACCTTGAGTAAAGATAATGATGTCATCTGCAGAAGAGAGGTGGCTAATTAACTTATACTATCTAGGATGAGAGTAAATTCCTATAGAGCCATGTTGCATCAGGTGATGTAAACATCTACTTAAGACTTCAGCACAAATAATAAAAAGGCTATGGGCAAGGGGGTCACCTTGTCTAAGGCACCTAGAAGGCTTGAAAAAACCAGAAGGTTGATCATTTATTAATATTGAGAACGAATTTGAGGATATAATTCTCCAAATGATATCTATGAAACCTTCACAAAACCCAAACTTTCTTAAGACTTTTATTAGAAACCACCAAGAAACCCTGTCATAATCCTTGGTCATATCTAATTTGATGATAACATTATCTCCAAGGTTTTTTCTATCAATAAATTATAACATTTTTTGCCCTAATAAGTTATTGTCTAAAATGTTTCTTCCTTTTATAAATCTAGATTGATGTGGAGAGATCAAGTTAGGGAGGACATCTCCTAATCTAGTGTTGATAATTTTAGAGATGACTTTATTGCTATAGTTGCACAGACTAATAGGTCTGTCGTCTTTGTAATCTATTGGATGCTTTTGTTTAGGGATAAGACATATATTAGTTGCTCCCCAACTTTTAGGGATATCTCTACCCAAGAAGAAGGCTTGAATGGCTTCAATCAGCTCATATTTTATGATGTTCCAACATTTTATGTAAAAGAGGCCACTGAAACCATCAGGACCTGCCTGACTATCAGTTTTAAGAGATTAAATGGCTGTATATATCTCTTCTTCTTCTTCTTTAGGAATTTTAATAAGGTCTTCATTTATGATATTAGAGATAAGGTTGGGGATATAGTCAAGGAGTTGAGGATTATCTTCAGTACTTTCAGCAGTAAGAATATATTGGAAGTAATTAATGATGACTTCATTTATTTTATCTTTATATTCCTTCAAGTCCCCTTGATCATTCCTAATTTTTTTGATTAGGAGACTTCTTTTAGAATTATTGACAACTGCATGAAAGTATTTAGTGTTAAGGTCCCCTTCTTAGCACCATTTAATCCTAGCTTTTTGGCTCCAGAATTGTTCTTCATATTTAATGGCCTAATTAATCTTAATTTTAGTTTCCTCCCTAGAAGCTCTATTCTCCTGAGAAGGATTATGCTGATAGGTATCTTCAAGTAATAGCAGCTCATATTCCATATTGGAGATTTCTTGGAAAATGTTTTTAAAAGAGCTTTTGTTCCATGATTGAAGATCCTTTTTGAAGACTTTCAACTTCATAGAAAACTTATTAATGGGACTACCAGATATTTATTTGGACCAAGAATTTTGAACTACAGAGAGAAAATCTATATGATTAATCCACATGTTTGAAAACTTAAAAGGTTTAATGATGTGATCAGATATATGGCCAAAGGTAACTAGGAGAGGGGAATGATCTGAACAATTTTTGTTGAGAATTTTGACAGTGGTTTGAGGGAATGTTGAAAGCCATTTTTTATTAATAAGACCTCTATCTAATATCTCCCATATCCCTCTATCCAAGTCTCTATTGTTGAACCAAGTATATTTAGTGCCTATGTACCCTGAATGAGTAAGCCCTGCATTTTGAATACATTTATTAAAGTCATCAACACCAATATTATCTATGTCCCTTCCCCCAAATTTCTCATTGCTATCAGCAACAATGTTGAGATCACCTATAGCTGTAAAAGGATCATTAATATAATCATTAGAGTTATATTCAATGTTATACCATAATTATAATCTTTCTTGTCTAGAGCATTTAGAATAAACAAGGTTTATGAAGATTTTATTTTGAATTGTGGGATGAGAAATTTCTAAAAGGACATTTTGATTATTATTAGAAATTATTTTACAGTCAATGTCAAACCTTCAGAACCACCATATTTGTTGTTAATATTAGCTTCCCCCTTCAAAGTTTAGTTGGAATTTTAGGTTCTCTAGTTTTATTTTATCAATTTTAGGTTCCAAAATAGCTATGAAAGGGAGATTGTGATACTTACAAAGCCTTTTAAGTCTTCTCTTTATTGCTTTATTCCCTACTCTAGCAATCCAGATAATGGTGTCTATCATTGAGATCTTGGAAAGGAGGCTTTTGTGTTCTTATTTATGTTGGCTCTGGTGATTCTCTTGAACATGGGATCCACCACTTGGTAAGACTTTTTAGGGTCTTCTTTGTTGGGCTTTGGGCTTGGATGATCTTGTAACAATTTTTTAGACTGAAGAAGCTTTTCCTTTTTCTTCTTGTTATTCAAAATTTTAAATTCCGAGTTTTTTGAGAAGATAAGTAATTCTTCCAACATTGAAGTACTTCTGGTAGGACTTACTTCTGAGTCTGATTGAGATAAACAATCATAGAAAGATTGCTTTCCTTTTTTAGGTAATTCAGTAGCATTATATTAGAGGTGAAGGATTTTTACAATTCTTGTGTCTTCAAATTCAATGTCTACAGATTTTATTTTATCAATATGCTCTTGAAGAAGTTCTCTAGGAATGCCATCTTTGTTACTGGAAATTCCCGTAGAGCCTCCTACATTCTTGCTCTTAAGATAAGTGTCACTCTGACCTACCTTTTGAAGATGGTTCACTTGATTCTGATGAAAAGTGATATGATTGGACTCATTAGCAACTGAGACATCTAAAGTTCCTTCTTCCATTATTTCTGGAATATTATGAATAGGAGGCATTTCTTTTTGGTTATTGATTATTTTATCTAATTTTTAAGGAACAAGAGTTATTTTCTTAGGATCTTTGGTAGTGATTAAACACTTTTCTTCACTATGGCCCTGTTTGAAACATTTTTCACAATAATGGGGTACCTTTTCATTTGCAATTTCTAGCCAACATCCATGGTCTTCACACCCTAACCATAAACGATCATGTCTTGTTTGGAGCAGATCTAATTCAACACAAACTCGAGCCACACTTGGTCGATTGATTGTCACTGTTGAAGCATCTAGTTTGAGAGGTTTCCGAATAACTTGGGACAAAGAATATAAGAATTATTTTTCAAAAAAATGGATAGGTAAACCCGGGAAAGAAATCCACACAGGAATAATGGAACTTTCTTGATCTAATCTAAACTCTAGAGTCCATTTGAAAGTTCTCATTGGGAATTTCCCAATGTACCACTGTTCTTTCATACAAAATCTAACAAAGTCTTCTTCAGAATTTAATCTGATGAGAATGTGCTTTCGATCCAAGAGACCAATTGTGTAGGCTGCCTTTAAACCAAAGGTTTCAAATTGTTTGCGAATAATGTCCAGACTTGGTCTTCCATGGGAGAATTTTCCTACCATTTAGAGTTTGAATGGGTCGGTGATGATTACATTATTTTGTATGAATTATGCCCAAATATTGGCCTTGCTAGAGCCATTGTATCTTAAATAATGAGTTTTTAGAGTCATTTTCGTAAAATAAAAGAAAAAATGCAAGTTTAAACAAAATCTGAGTTAAAATGAAATTTTAATAACTCTGGGGGTAAAATTGTAATTTTAGAAACTTTATGGGCCTGCAAATAATTTTTAAATATTTATCTAGGCAAAATAAAGTTTCGTCTGGAATTTGGTTGAATTTGGAGTTAAAATGGAAAAGTAATGAATTTCAGGGTAAAAAATGCAAATAAGGGTAAATTCATAATTTCCTAAACTTTTGGGGGGCTAAAATTGAATTAATATAAGTTATTTTATATATTTTCAGGTACCCCTGAAGTTTGGTGAAGATCATAGGTGATTTAGTGAAGATATGAAAGTTATGGAAAGGATTGAAAGAAGAAACAAATCTTGGGGCCAAAGCATGAAAAATGTAATTTCAGAAATTGGTTGTGTTTATAATTTAGTGGAGCAGTTATATGATAAAGAAGGCAAATGGCCTGGTGGTCGTGCACATGGTCTGCTATGTAAGAGGTCCTGAGTTCGAATCTTATTGCTGCCTATAATTTTTTGGTAAAAACAAACAAACCTTGGTTTAGGCCGCAATTCACAAGACAAACAAGGCCTTAAGCCCAGCAAGCAGTCCAGTCAACAGGTCTTATCCAGTAAACACCATATCATCCACCACATCAGCGCCACTTCGCCACCATCGCCCAGTCATCTACCTTGTCATTGATCCAAGGCATTCAAAGCACAAGCCAACAGTTATCTACACTTAGTTGATTTCGTCAAATGTGTTCAGATCATTATAAATCCCACCAAAAAAGGAGAAGACTCTCATTCGTGAAATTGGTTAATGACTTTTAAATTAAAATAGGTGTTTTAAACCCACTCAAATACCTCACCCCTAAGCCTATAAATAGGACCATTGGGTTCATTATTTTGGGGAGGACTTGTAGAGAGAGCTTTAGAGAGGGCCAATAATTATTTTGTGAGTGAAATTTTTGTCAAGATTATTTGTGACACATCAATTGTAAGTTTGTTTATTTAATGAAATTGAGTTTTAGTTCTTACAATTTTATTATGTCTATTCTAGCTTAATTGCCTCACTAGGACTAGATGAAATTTATCATGTGTGATTAATATTGTGTGTGATTTAATTTCGTCTTTACACTACACCAAAATGACCAAATTATCACCTTTCAGTCGGTCACCCTTGTCAAGGTCATTGACCGTGATAAAAAACACGCATTTTTTGTCACAGTCATTGACCTTGACACGACCGTGATAAAGAATTGTCACGGTTATTGACCGTGACAATTCTTTAAATAATTGTCACGGTCAATGACCTTGACACGACCGTGACAATGTTTGCAGCAAAAACCCTTTCCCCCTTCTTTTTTCCCTCCCGTCGTTCCCTCCCTCCCTCTCTCTCTCTCTCTCTCTCTCTCTCTCTCTCTCTCTCTCTCTCTCTCTTCCATTTATATATATGTTTATGTGTATATATATGTGTGTATGTGTGTATATATGTGCGTGTGTGTGTGCGTGGGGCAGGGTGGGGGTAGGGGGTGGGGCAGGGTGGGGGTAGGGTGGGGGCAGGGTGGGGGTAGGGGGTTAAAAATGTAAATAAATAAGTAATTTTCTATAAATTTCCAAAAATAATATCCAAAAATGTAAATGTAAATAATATCCAAAAATGTAAATGTAAATAATATCCAAAAATATTGGATAACAATTTATTTTCATTCAAAATAAATAAGTAATTTTCTACAAATTTCATAAAAAAATGAAGGCCGGCTTAATATGTGATTTAAGTGTGAAATAATCGCTATATACTTATACTAATGGAGAAAAAAACCATATATGGCGTTTTTTGTTGACTTTATATGGTGAAATTATCACATGACTGTATTTTTTAAAAGCATGAAATAATCACATCCGAAGTTGCTAAAAGCATGAAAAATAAAATATTTTTAAGATTTGTGGTGAATAACTAAAGTTAAAAAAAGTATTACTTTAGTCATTAAATTACTTATTGAATTCGGGCGATGCACATAAATTTGTAGTAATTGTCTTATAATAAAGATCAATTAGTCTATGTTGTTGAAAAATTTGATCAAATTGGTGAGCCCTTCATATTTTAAAAATATTGTTTTTATTGCTATTTAACTTTTCTTTCTATACACCCCTAGTTATATTTAAAGTTTAATAAAATAGGAGTTATAGAAAGAAAAGTGGGGTTTCCATAATCTTACTTTGTCACAATTAATTTATATGCCTCAAAGTTATTTTATCACTCTTAGTTTATATTTGTGATAATACTTTATTAAAGATTTTTATGGGAACTTGTTATACTAGAACTTAGATGAACACTAAGTGATGAAAATAGTCCTTAAAATTGAAAATTAAATAAAGTTTATAAAAGTAAAGATGTTGGTAATACATCAAAGATAAATTAATAAGGACTGAATAACAAAATGTGTTCAAGTGTATAACAAGAAAGAAAATGTGGTATTTAGATTGGGTAAAATTCTTAAAGTAATGTTAAGGGACTAAAAGACCCAAGACAACTGGCCAGTAAGTCACGGACCGAAAAATTTATGACGGGTGATGAAAGCCCGTAAACATGTTGGGGTGGAGGTGGGGTG
The DNA here is from genome assembly GCA_949130495.1 of Sambucus nigra. NCBI lineage: Eukaryota > Viridiplantae > Streptophyta > Magnoliopsida > Dipsacales > Adoxaceae > Sambucus > Sambucus nigra. Next base: position 89,831,061 of record OX422216.1, on the reverse strand, counting down.
GGGTCTGTGTGTGTGTGTGCAGGTGTGTGCGTGTGGCGGGGGCAGGGGGTGGGGGGATGTGGTGTGTGTGTGGTGGGGCAATCTTAACAATATATATATACACCTGCATGTTGTTAGAAAGTCTTAAATGTAATTCTCACTTTATTAATGCCAAACCCGACTCTCTTATGAGATATGCATATTGTGATAATATTATATCTGTACTAATAACATTTTTTTACAGCAAATCTCTCCTTCAGATATTAAGGCGAAGATGATGATGCTGTTTATGATGATGTCGTCTGGGGTCGGTGGTAGTGGAGGCGACGAGGGCTCTTCCGCCCCTAGGCTCCCCAAATATGGGAGATATTAGCGAGATCCCTCGTTCTGCTAAAGGCGGTCATCGGCCTGGGGTTTATGAGTTGGAAGGAGGTGCCATATGAGCTCAAGTTAGCTATTTGGGCGGCACTACATGTAATATATTTATATTTATATTTATATTTATATGAATATTTCAATTTCAATTTCAATTTCGATTTCGTATTTATATTTATATTTATATTTATATTTATATTTATATTTATATTTATATTTATATTTATATTTATATTTATATTTATATTTATATTTATATTTATATTTATATTTATTCGCAACTAACATTGTATTTGTTGGACAGGAACAATGCAACTTGGATCCAAAGCTACGCGATCCCGTCTTGGAGCAGATTAGGGAGCAACTCAAGTCGTGGAAAAAAAATATGCGGGCACGGTACTTTGGGAAAACACGAGAGTCGATTATCCAATGGCGTGAATCTGTCCCCCCCAAGGAGCCGATCTCATTGGCACAATGGTAGAAGTTCATTGACAATGAGATCGAGGATCGACAATTGCCATCTCGCCAATCGGGGAGGGAAAATCGGGCAAAAAAGACGGACGTGCACTACTCCGGCCGGACCTCTTACGCCGAGGTGGAGCATAGGATGCAGGTAAGATTTAATTTTTCTATAACTACAGAAATATATTCTTCTTCATTATTTTACTTTGCGGGGCCGATACTAATTTTACTTTACTTTATTTTATTTCAGGGGGTAGGGAGTGGGCCAGGGGGTAAGCCACATAGGCTCGATACTTATGTGGCTCTTCGGACGAAGAAGGGGAAGGACAAGGAGGTGTCCCCGAGCGTCGCAGCCACGATTGTAAGTAATTCGACAGTTTAATTTTTGTTAATTACGTTATAATTTTTTAGTTTACTTATTTTACTAATCATGTGCTTTTTGTCGTTTTAGGCAAAGCTTAAGGAAGTGCATGAGTCGCAGTCTGATGCCGACAAGGCATCTTTTTCCACAGACGCACTCAGCCAAGTGCTTGGCTCTGATCGCAAGGGGAGGACAAGGGGGGTGAGCTCGCGGGTGGCCAAATCTAGGATCATCGGATTGGAGACGAGCGAAACTGGGTTGGCTCGAACGGTGGATTCACACGACACAAAGCTGTCCCGTTTGGAGGCGACGGTCCAAGATATGTACACATTCATGAAGCATACGCTAGGCGAAGACCGTAAAGGGAAAGGGAAAGGGAAGGAGAAGGAGGTGGAGGAGGAGGTGAGGGAGGACGAGACGCAGGATGACGAGATGTGGACCTCGCTGCTTCATCCCCGACACGTTCGTACTTCGATGATCCACTTCCCTATTTGGCGCCCTTCAACAGACCAATGTCGACACTTGGTTGGCCGAGCGTGTTCATATTGGATGGTCAGCGGATAGGGCGGGGGTTGAGGGACCCGAATATTGTCCAGGGTGGAATAGTTCATGGACGTGCGCTTCAAGAGATGGAGTCCAGGGTGCTCGTCACGCATGTCATACCCGGGAAGGAGAACTCCCTATTGTGGTTACGCGAACAATGCGGCACGATGTATATTAGTGTGTGCGTCAATTCGTATGTCGTGTGGCCTACTCACCTCCTCAGTTTTAACAATACAGCAGACATGTAGTGACATTGTTTTAAGTTTGAATTGAATTGTTTTAAGTTGTTACATTTGAATTATATCGTGATGCATATTGTCTCTATTTGAATATATATTTGCATTATCTTTAGATTGTTTAGATATATGATATTTGGAACAAGTACAAATATACTGCTGGGCAGTGGCAGTGGCCATACTGCCCAGCATATTTTTTTTAAATTCTGCCCATAATTGTCACGGTCAATGGCCCTGACAATTTTTTTAAAAAGGGTCACGGCTTTCTCACGGTTATAAACCGTGACAAACGTGTCACGGTCATTGACCGCGACACGACCGTGACACAAAACGCGAGTTTTGTGTCAAGGTCAATGACCATGACACGACCGTGACAAAAAAAGTTGTCTCGCCTCGAAATGTCACGGTTATTGACCTTGACAAGTTGGATTTGTCAAGGTCAATGACCTTGACAATTCGGCAGATTTGGTTTAATGTTATTTCTCGATATGTGCTAAACGTTTTAAAAAATCGGTATTCATTTAAAATGGCACGAGAGTGCGTTTTAAACCTTCGACATTATTTGAAAAAAATCATTTTTATATTTTAAGTATGAGTACTTTTTGATGGGTTATACTTTTATTAAATTGATTGATAGCCCATGCTTAAAGACTATATTTTGAAATTTAAAAACTGAACTTTTTAAGGGAATAGGGATTTTAGGCTTCTAAATTTAGAGACGTTAAATTTTATTTTGGACTTCTAATGTGTTAATTTTCCAAATTAAATACGACGAGATCGGTATAATTTGAGTTATAAAATCGGGAATGACGAATTTAAATTATTGCACAATGTTAGTTTAACGTGATAAATGGAACTAACGCCCTAGTTTTCACGCTACCTTGATTATAACTCTCGTACTCCTATTTCTTGTTTGTGTTGCTTAGTTTAATATTACATCTTATCTTCAACCCAATTTAGTCTAGTTGGATAGTCACAATTATTTTTAAAGAAAAAAATGATAAATCTCTATGGGTTCGACCCGTACTTACACTCGCTATTCTATAATAGCCCGTGCACTTGCGGTATTTTATAAAATTGACAACAAGTTTTTGGCGCCGTTGCCGGGACTTGTTCGATTTTTTTTTAAAAAGTTGTGATTTTCAGACTAGTTTTTTTTCCTTACTTTTCGCATTTTTGTTTGTAAAAATTCATTAAAAAAAAATAAAGTAGAAATTTCTTGAAAAAAAAATCAGCAACAATATTTTTTCTGTGTAAAAGAAAAATAAAAAAATAAAATTTGATTTATGTTTTTCTTTAATAAATAGCACTTTTTGCACTATGTTTATCCTAAAATACATAAAAAAATTTGGAAAAACTAGAAAAAAAAAATCCGGAAATTTTCAGATTCGTTTTTTTCAGTAGGTAGACCCCAAAAAAGAAAAAAATGGGAAAAGTGTTCAACGGTGCGCGAACGCGAAGAAAAAAAATTGTGAAATCTTGCCACGAGCACAAGGAACTCTCGGGGATGACTGAAATGTAGGCGAAGTTTCCCTCCGATCAACGTCAACTTAAACTTCGGCCGGACGTAAACAAGTGATCGTAAAAAGTCCACGCTGGAGGTACATTTTTTTAGTGCTCCTACGTGGTTTAATTTCGCATTTAATTTAGCACGTTGCATAAATTGACTTAAGGGCAAAACCTTGTGAAAGATAAGATGGGGATTTCATCACCTCTCCTTGGCCCGAAAATCTCTAATTATCCAAGCATTTGCATATCCTGAGCCATCACATTTAATTTAAAATCAAGTAGACATTAGCCTTAGGATATCACATAGCTCATAGGAAACCTCTTAACGAGGCTAGAATTAAAAGATACTCCAACGCGAACTTGTCAAATCAATTCCGTTTCACCTTGTCTAGGATTGGTGGTTTTTAATGTGTCTTCGTACTGACCACCTACTTGGAGGAAAAAAAGGGTTTTGAGGCAATAAACGTAGTTGGTCGTCTTTTAAATTATCCCTTGTCAAAGAGTAGGAGCTGTCTAATTATTGAGATTAATTCGGAGACCCTTGCTGTCGTCGATTAATATCGGGAAAACTAGATTTTAAAATTGAAATTCCCCTCCCCTAAATTAGATAATTCAATTTACTGTGTGTTAGCTAGGAATTACGTGGTTTGAGTCAAATATTTTTTCTCATCACATAAAAAAAATTTGAGTGAGCTGAGTGTATGTGAAGTTGGTTTCAAAATCATACCGATCCTTTGTCGAGTGTGGAGTATAGCATTACCGATACTTATGTAGGTAGATTTTTGATATTCACCGAGATGGGAGACGAGTTAGCACCACGTACCCTTAAAGATTACCTTTATCCAACTAGGTCTAGTCAGACTTCATGCATACTTCTCCCCGATCACAATGCAAACAATTTCCAATTCCATTCGGGAATAATCCAATTGTTGCCCATGTTTCGGGGTATTGAAGGATTCGTACCTTCACGTGCATGAATTCGAGCAGATATGTGGGACCATTAAGTAACAACAACTCTCTGATGGGATTGTTAAGATTAAATTGTTCCCGTTCTTGTTAAAAGACAAAGCTAAGAGTTGGTTTAACTCGTTAAAACCCGAATCCATCATCACATGGAACCAAATGAGTGTCACCTTCCTACAACAATTCTTTCCTAAACAAAAGACGGCGTTGATACGTCACGCCATCAACACATTTAGCAAAAAGGACGGAGAAGCATTGTGGATGTATTTGGAGCGATTCAAGGACTTACTGCTGCAATGTCCTCACCATGGGATTGAAATGGGATGCCAAGTCCAAATTTTATATGAGGGGTTTTATTGTAACACTCGAACTATGGGCGAGTCACTATGTAATGGTGATTTTACCGAGAAGAGTAAGGTCGATTCGTGGGTATTTCTAGAAGCCATAGCCAAAAAGTTCCAGTGATGGGCACCCAATAGAGAATCTAGATCCACCACCTCCAATGAGGGTTTCACTCACCAAGTCGAACAAAGTTATGATTTAACTGCCAAAGTGGACACATTGTGCCGGCGTTTAGAAGGTTTAGAGACGAGTAAAGAGGGCAATTGAAGCGCACCTTCAGTCGTTCAACATGTAGGTCCCCCTAAGTGTCTACTTTGTGATGCATTCGACCACTTAGTCGAGAATTGCCCCGTCCTTCCGACCCACAAGGCACTCACCGAGCAAGCCAATGCCCTCTACCAAAATAGGCCAAAGTATGACCCATATTCCAATACATACAATTCGTGATGGTGAGACCACCCCAATCTTTCATGGTTCAAGGGTCAATACCAAGGAAGTAGAGGTCAATCTTTCGGTAACCCACCCCTAGTTTCCATAAGAATGCCGACGCACCCTCGAATCCCTCATCCCAAAAGATTCAATATTTAGAGGATGCGATGAACCTTCTTGCCCAAAGTACCCTTCAATTCCAACAAACCATACAAAATTTCCTCCAATCCACCCAACAAAGCATGCATGCAAATACTCAAGATATTAGAAAACTCGAGGTTCAAATGAGCCAACTAGCTAACGCGTTGAGTGAGAGAAATAAGGGAACATTCCCGAGTCAGCCCGAACCCAATCCAAAGGGTAACATGCCTAGGGGTCAATTTTTTATTCAAGACGACACGAGCGCATCACACCCCCAAGATCATGCAAAAGCCATCATCACGCTTAGGTCCAACAAGGAAGTAGAGACAAACATTTCACCACCTATCGAGAGTGAATCTGAGAAAGGTAAAGCGAAGGAAGATCCACCCGTGGCCCCAACTTCATCCTCACCTTTACCTTCCGAGCCATCTGTAGAGACCTATATCCCAAAAGCTCCATTTCCCCAGCGTTTGGTGCCACAAACGAAAAAAGTGCAAGTTGATAAGATGTTGGAAGTATTCAAGAAAGTACAAATCAATATCCCACTGCTTGATGCTATTCAACAAGCCCCATCATACGCCAAATTTCTAAAGGAACTTTGTACCTTCAATAGAAGCACCAACGTACCCAAGAAAGCTTTTCTCGCCGAGAAAGGAAGCTTGATCTTTTCTTATCTAACTCAAATCAAGTATAAGGATCCCGGTACTCCAACGATCTCTATCAAGATAGGGGAGCACCTCATCAAGAAAGACCTTCTAGATTTAGGAGTCTGCCGTACACCGTGTACAAAAAACTAGGTTTGAGGGAGTTGAAACCGACTAGGATTACCTTATCCTCATCTGATCGTTCTGTGAAAATCTCGAGAGGTATTGTTGAGGATGTCCTAATTAAAGTGGGTGACTTTATATTTCATGTTGACTTTGTTATCTTGGACACCCAACAACTGCACAATCCTATTGCACAAATCCCTATGATTTTGGGTCATCTTTTCCTCGCCACATCTGATGCCGTCATTAGGTGTCGTAGCGGCCAATTGAACCTATCCTTTGGGAACATGACGATGGACCTTAATGTGTTCAATTTGGCCAAACAACCACCCGATGATGATGAACCCATGGATGTCGACGTGATTGATAGTACTGTCCAAGAGACTTTTGAGTAAACTTATAATAACGACCTTTTAGCATCTTATCTTGACTTTTTTCGATCCGAATTTGATGTCGAACAGTCCATTAAAGAAGTCAATGCCCTCCTCGACTCTTCCCTTGTCATGGAAGTAGGAAATTGGAAGTCTAAACCTGAGCCCCTCTCACCTTCCTCGTCACCTATTCCACCATCGATTGAGAAAGCTCCCGACCTTGAATTGAAGCCACTTCCTGAAATGCTCGAGTATAGGCTCTTAGGACCTTCTGAATCCTTACCTGTTATCATCGCATCTGACTTAGATAAAGAACACGAAGATAAATTATTGCGTGTTCTCAAAGAATACAAGGAATCCATAGGATGGACCATCGTCGACATTAAGGGGATAAGTCCCTCGATGTGCATGCATCGGATACACTTAAAAGACAATGCTAAAAATTCCTGTGAAGCACAATGTAGACTTAATCCTAATATAAAAGAGGTCGTCCTCACTGAGGTGCTAAAATTTGTCAATGCAGGTATCATTTACCCCATCTCTGATAGCTAATGGGTCAGTCCCGTTCAAGTTGCCCTACAGAAATCCGGTGTTACGGTGGTGAAAAATAGCGATGATGAGTTAGTACCCACTAGGATTCAAACCGGTTGGCGAGTTTGTATTGATTATAGGAAGTTGAACATTGTTACAAGGAAGGATCACTTCCCTCTTCCTTTTATAGACTAAATGCTAGAGAGATTATCCAGCTATCCATATTACCATTTTGTCAATGGCTACTTTGGATATAATAAAATTACTGTCACTCCCAAGTATCAATATAGAACCACATTCACTTTCCCATTTGGTACTTTTTCTTATCGACGCATGCCCTTTGGGTTATGGAATGCACCCGCTACCTTTCAGCGGTGCATGATGAGTATCTTTTCGAATATGGTGGAGTGATTTCTCGAAGTCTTTTTGGACGATTTTTCTGTATTTGGGTCTAGTTTTGATGAGTGCCTACATCATCTCACCCTCGTTCTGAAGAGGTGTAAGGAAAAGAACCTTGTGCTAAATTGGGATAAGTGTCCATTTATGGTCAAACAAGGCATAGTGCTAGGTCACATCATTTCTGAAAAGGGTATCAAAGTATATAAAGTTAAAATAGGTCTCATTGCTAATCTCCCACCCCCTAAAACTGTGCATGAAGTTCGATCATTCTTAGGACACGCCGGTTTTTATCGGAGATTTAATAAGGATTTTAACAAAATCTCTCGACCCTTGTGCAATCTTCTTACCAAGGAAACACCCTTTTATTTCACTAACGAATGGCTTCATACCTTTGAAAGGCTAAAGATGGAATTAACCTCTGCGCCAATTATGAGACCTCCCGACTGGAATCATCCATTTGAGATCATGTGTGACGCTTTCGACTATGCCATAGGTGCGGTTTTGGGTCAGCGTAATGAGAAACTTCCTCACGTCATCTATTATGCCAGTAGAACTCTTAATGATCCCAAATTGAACTATTCCACGACTGAAAAAGAGTTCCTCGCTGTTGTTTTTGCTCTTGAGAAGTTTAGGTCTTACTTGATAGGATCCAAAGTTGTCATTTTCACCGATCACTCAGACCTGCAATACCTTTTGTCTAAAAAGGATGCTAAGGCTCATCTCATTAGGTGGATCCTATTACTGTAAGACTTGACCTTGAAATTCAGGATAAGAAAGGGTGTGAGAATGTAGTGGCAGATCATTTATCTAGGTTAACCATTGAATCTTTCGATAACCTGTTGCCACTAAATGAGTCCTTTCTCGATGAGCAACTGATGCTGGTCTCTCAGCTTCCATGGTTCACCGATATTGTGAACTCTCTTATGACAGGTGAAATGCCACTGCATTGGTCTAAGTAAGATTGTTCCAAATTTTTAAAGGAAGCCAAACATTTCTTTTGGGATGACCCGTATCTTTTCAAGTATTATCCCGATTAAATCATTCGAAAGTGTGTCCCCGATCATGAGATTCCAAGCGTAATCTCTTTCTGCCATGACCAAGCCTCCGGAGGTCATTTAAGTGTTAAAAAGACCGCTGCAAAAATCTTACAGTGTGGATTCTATTGGCCCACCATTTTTCGTGACTCGAATGATTACAGTAGGAGTTGTGATCATTGCCAATGGTTAGGAAAGATCACACGTAGGAATATGATGCCCTTAAATCCCATTCTGATTATCGAGTTTTTTGACTGTTGGGGCATTGATTTTATGGGTTCATTCCCAAATTCCTACAGAAATCTCTACATTCTTTTGGCAGTTGATTATGTGTCTTAGTGGGTAGAATCCATACCGTGTAGGATAAATGATCACCACGTGGTGGTCAAATTCATTCGAGAAAATATTTTCTCCCATTTCGGTACGCCTTGAGCCATCATTAGCGATCAGGGAACCCATTTCTGTAATCGATCCTTCGAGAGTCATATGAAAAAGTACTCGGTCACGCACAAGGTAGGATGTTCTTATCACCCTCAAACCAGTGGTCAAGTAAAAGTTTCCAATAGGAAAATTAAGCAAATCATCGAGAAAACCTTGAATTCAAACCGAAAGGATTGGTCCTTAAGGTTATTGGATGCATTGTGGGCTTATCGCACTCCCTAAAAAAATCCACTTGGTATGTTCCCGTATAGGCTTGTCTACGGAAAAACCTGCCACCTTCCGGTAGAGTTAGAACACAAGAACTATTGGCCCATTAAGACCTTTATTTTTTATTTACCTTTTTCAGGAGAGGTTCGAAAACTCCATCTCAATAAGTTGGAAGAGATTCGGAATGATGCGTAAGAAAATGCAAAATTGTATAAAGAGAAAATGAAAATGTTCCATGACAAGTCCATCCTACGAAAGTCATTTGAGCCTGGACAAAAAGTTCTCTTGTATAATTCTAGATTGCATCTCTTTCTCGGTAAGTTAAGGTCTAGATGGTCTGGCCCCTTTATTGTTAGGACAGTCTACCCACATGGGGAGGTTGAGATAAAGAATCCTAAAAATGGTGAAATTTTCAAAGTTAATGGTCAAAGGTTGAAGCCATATTGTAAGGACATAATTTTATAAATGTCCAGGGTAGAATCTAGGAATTTTCTATTTTCTCCTAGTTCACAGTTTGTATGTTTGATACCGCTACATTCGGCACGTCAACACGATCAACCTCGATGACCTTTATCCGCATTCAATGCGTCTATTATCTTCACGTGCATCATGCTTCATGCGACATGCTGCTCAGCTCATTCCCACTACTCCATTATGATTTATCGGTAAAATGTTTTTTGGAGCATTTGAATGACGAGCTCGCTCAAACAACTTTGAATGTCGTTCGCGTGAGATAGGCATGTCGCGCGATCTCGGTCGAATGACTTCTGTTCTTCGTTTGAGCGACATGGCTATCTAGTTCGAACGAGCCACTGCCTCGATTTTCGTATAAATATCCATTCTCCTTCTACACGTTTTTAAAGTCTTTTTGCAATCTCAAAATTCTGTGAAAACGGTCTAGAATAAGACTTCATTTTTTAAAGGTTTTCTAAACCTTTTTGATTCACAAAACCATTCCCATATATGTGTGTGAATCTTTGAAACCTTCAAGAGGATCATTTACTCATCTAGAGTAATTTGTGAGGAAGTCGTTCTCTTCTTCATTGTTGCCCTACTGGAAAGGGACAGTTCCATCCGCCGACATCAGAACCGACACCCGAAGGTATTTCGGTGTCACATATTTTCATTGTAATCCATGTAAGCCGTTCTCTTACGAAATAATAGTGAAAATAAAAGGTGTTGCCCCTTTGGGAGATTTTTACTCATTTGTGTGTGTTTGATTGTTCTTGCTTGATTTTATCATCATCAATCACACCTAAATGCATGTTTAAGACTTAATTGATAAAAATTGAGTTTAATTAAATAACTTCCTTATTTGAACGCAAGCGCACTCTTCTCAAAATGGTATCAAAGCGGGTTACGCTAATTTATCGCGTGATCCTGATTTTTCGAGGATTTACTTTTTGATACAATTTGTCTACTCACATTTTCAAATTGGTATCAGAGCGGGTTGCGTTAATTTATTGCGTATTCCTATTTTTCGCAAAATTTGTGTGATATTGATTTTTTTTTAAATCAATTTTGTGAAAAATCGCAATTTTTCAATGGAATGCCCATTTAATGAGGAGCCTATTTTTGAAAAAAATCACGACCGTGCTGATAAATTAAAAAGTTTGAATTTGAAACTTTGCAAAAGAATTAAAGTTTTCGAAAAAGAAAATTCTCTCTTTAAAAGTAAGATTGAATATTTGCAAGCGTTTCAAACTCAAAGTGATATTTGTCGTGAGCACTTTGGTAATTTGTGTATTGATTTTGATTCTTTGAAAATTGCCAAAAAAAAAAGTGATGAGAGAGTCCTTGTTTTAGAGAAGGAATTAGAGGACTTAAAAAATTCTAGGGTTCCCGTTTCTTTCGCCGAGAATAAAAAATTAATCGATGATTTTACGGCACGTGAAAAGACTCTTAGGGATAAGTTTGTTTTAATTGAGGGTGAGCGCGATAAACTGTTAAGTTTAATTAAAAATTTGAAAAAGAAATCCCTGTCTTTGGAAGAGTCTAATTCTTTGTTGGAGTAAAAATTTTGAAATTTAAAAATGATTTGACAGACTCAAGTAGGTTTGATAGTGATGGTAATGGCTCATCGTGTTCTCATGCTTCTATTGCTAAAGCCAAAACCATTATTTGTTTTAGAGGGTCAACTAATTCCAAGGATGTTAGAAAAAATCACACTTTAGGTATCGTTCCACCTGTTTACACATGTTCATATTGTGGTAGGAAATGTCACCTTAGGCGATTTTGTTTTGATCTTGGAAAATGTACTAGGAAGTTTATGTCTAGTGTTCCCATGGATCCCAAAGCCCTCACACGACATTTCACATCTATTTGGGGTTAGGAAATCACTTTTAGAGGCACTAGATTTTAGACAAGTTGATTCTCGTTTGCTTGCACATGATTCTTCTCTTTCGATATCATATAGATGATTGTGTTTGCATGTTTTTCATACGCTAGTTTTTGTTTCATGATATTTATGTTTGTTAGCATTGTGACATGTAGTTTTTGTACAAATTTTTATTTTTTGAAAAATTTTGAAAAATGCAAAAAGATTTTCATTTTTTTTGTGTCCATTCATATTTGTTTTGGTCAAATTTGAGAAAAACACAAAAAGATTTTTGTATTTTATGTGCACCTTTTATGGATGAGCATTTAAGATAGCCGAGTCACAATTTCATTCCATTTTTCATGTGGCTGTTTGATAGAGATTTGAGACGCTACATCATTTCATCCATGTGCTTTATATTGTTTGGAGTCTTTGAGATGTGATTAGTGATATCTTTCTACATGTTTGACTTCTATCTCCTTTATTGCACACACACACACGACTTTATTTGACTATTCTACTATTCTATCACATATTGGCTTGAGTGTTTCCATCTCAATTCTGTCTATACAACTAACCATATGCGATAAAACTTGACAAGATTGCAATACATGTAAAAACCATTTTGGTGAGACTGTGTGTTTATTTGAAAACAGAGAAGGGCTGCGAAAGGTTCATTTCGCCTTTGCGATTTTAATCCACCGTTACAAAGGACCTAAAAAATTGAGGAATTTTATTATCCGGGGTCCAAAGAGGATAAAAGAGCCAGAAAAAATTAAAGGCAATAAAAAGCAATATATGCCAAAAATGGGCCATTAGGTTTCACCATCAATTCTCCAAAGTTTGAGAATTTAGAACGCCTCTATTGAAAATATAAATCTGAGGGAGTTTGGTTGGGGAATATAAACGGGTTTGCACTTCCTTGACAGTCCTGAAAAAGCATGAAATAGTTTTGGACGTTATTGGTGTGGAAATCACTTTGAGCTTTGATCTGTTGATTTTATTGAGTCAATATCTCATATTACCACCTTTTGACACCAAAGGAAGATTTTGAGTTCATTCGTTAGGAGTATCCGATATTCATCGTGCACATATGTCATGTTTGTATGCATTGATTTTCCTATCGAATTTAATCTAACCCCTACATTTATGCTAACATCGAGTTGGTTGTTTTTGTGTTCATTCATGGTGTGATTCTTTGTTGTATACTATGCGTGAAATTTAAAAAAAACAACAACAAAAAGAGCAGTTTATTCGCGTGTGTCATTCTCCATGTGCATTCATTTGTACTTATCATATCTGTCTATTTGGGGACATCATAAAAAGGGGGAGAAGAATTATGGGGGAGAATTGTTTTGTTGTTTGGATGATTTATGAATTATTTTCTTGAGATTAATTGATCATAAATTTTTGCATATCATTATATTTCAAACTATTGCTTGTCACGGTTATTTGCTTTATCTCATGTGTGTAGGTTCAACATTGTTCATTATTGGATTGCACACCCTGATGAGAAAAGTTTTAAAAGTTTCAGAAGAGTTGAAGATTTGAAAGACATGTCATTTAGTATTCTCAGTTTGAGGGTTTAATGGGGATATTATCTTGTATGTCATTTGAATACATAATTCGGATTTTTTATGTACGTACCGACATAGACATAGGGGGAGATTTGTAAGGACATAATTTTATAAATGTTCGGGGTAGAATCTATGAATTTTTTATTTTCTCCTAGTTCACAGTTTGTATGTCTGATACCGCTACATTCGACACATCAACGCGATCAACCTCGACGGCCTTTATTCGAATTCAATGCATCCATTATCTTCACGTGCATCATGCTCAATGCGACGTGCTGCTCATCTCATTCCCACTACTCCACTAAACTTTATCGGTAAAATGTTTTATTGGAGCTTTAAATATTTACATAAATATTTGGGAATTTTTTTGAAAATTATTTTTGAAGTCTGGATTAATTTTTTATCAAAAGAAGAATTTTTTCTAAGTGTAGAAGCGAAGTGCCTTGAATGACGAGCTCGCTCAAACGACTTTGAATGTCGTTCACGCGAGATAGGCATGTCGCGCGATCTCGTTCGAACGACTTCTGTCCTTCGTTCGAGCGACATGGATATCTCGTTCGAACGAGCCACCGCCTCGATTTTTGTATAAATATCCGTTCTCCTTCTACACATTTTTAAGTCTTTCTTGCAATCTCAAAATTCTGCGAAAACAGTCCAGAATAAGACCATTCCCATATATGTGTGTGAATCTTTAAAACCTTCAAGAGGATCATTTACTCATCTGGAGTAATTTGTGAGGAAGCCGTTCTCTTCTTCATTGCTGCCCTACTAAAAATGGGTAGTTCCAGTCACCGACATCAGAACCGACACCCGAGGGTATTTATGTGTCACATATTTTCATTGAAATCCTTGTAACCCATTCTTTTACAAAATTATAGTGAAAATAAAAGGTTTTACCCCTTTGGGGGATTTTTTCTCATTTGTGTGTGTTTGATTGTTCTTGCTTGATTTTATCATCATCAATCATACCTAAATGCATGTTTAAGACTTAATTGACAAAAACCGAATTTAATTAAATAACTTCCTTATTTGAACGCAAGCGCACTCTTCTCACATATCTGGAATTACGAGATTAGGAAGTGGAGGATATTCTCCTCCAAGACCCTGTGTACCACGAGTGAACATGAAATTGGGTCTTTGTTGTTGTATCATAATTTTTATTTTACAGGAATTGTGCGTTGGAAAAGTCCCTCATTACGGTAATATCTTTCATTTTTTTCCCACCTTTTAAATTTTTGTCTTGAACATTGAGGACAATGTAGAAATTAGGTTTGGAGGTATTGAGGTCACTTTTCTCCACTTTGTTAAAAAAAATTAAAATATCAAAAATCCAAAAAGATTTTCAATATAATTGAGTTTTGAAACAATTTCTCAATATAGAATTAATTCATGGATCTCTCATCTTATGAAATTTTTACACATTAGCCATATAATATGATCGAAAATGGATATTGAGGAAAAAGTTAATATGCTTAACGAATAAATATGGAGATTTTAACCCGATGAGATTTTGTGCCATTTATCATTTTCGAGAGATTTAAATCAATCCGAGTTAAAATTACTCAATCTTTCCTTCAGTGATAAATTCGTTGATGATCTCAAATTCTTTGTTTTGTTCGATTACTGAAAACAAAAATTCAAAATGTGAATCTTAAGCACTAGAAGTCTTAGTAAGTCGGCTTAAGACACAAATAAGATTAACGAAACTTGAGAAATGAGATTAGGCCATCATTTGAAAGACCAAAAATAATCTTAAACTCCAACTTTTTACAATATTCCGTTGCAAGCCCATTTGAGCCAAAAAGAAAATAAGCCTTTTGTTGAAAACCCATTATCCTACCCAACTCCAACTGGGAGTTTAAAGCCTATAAAACAAGCCATACCTATTTTCTGAGAATACCAGGGTAAAATTACGGTAGGAAAAGGGCCAAAAGAAAATGAGGTTGCGAGAATGTGAGTATGAAAAAAAAATGTGTGAGCTTGAAAAGAAAAAGCGAAAGAAAAAGACAAATGGAGGTTAGAAATAAAAGTGCTTAAAGTGAAAATATCAAAAAATCTCTATATTCTCAGAATTTTTTGAACTCCAAATCCATTCTTTCTAGCTAAAATCCGAGCCTACAATACAACCAAAGAAATCCCTAATCGATCTCAAGTGAAGTTAGTTAAAGTGTGGAGAGAAGATGCATAGGATCTCTGGTGTGATTCAATGTTTTCAAAAAGTAATCGATTTTCCATTCATGAGATCATACACATCCATTAAAAACAAATTCCGTTTTTGATCATGTATATGTGAAATTTGTTCATATAAATTTACTTTTTTTATTCACATATACCGAGAGAAAATAACCCACTTCCGAGTGTTCGATTGTGAGTGCATTTTGTGAGATTTTGAAATCAAAATGAACTTTCGGATAACAAAATGTAACGATCAAATCTTTTGAAATGGACGGTTATATTGGCTATGCACACACACACACAATAAGTTGTGATTGAGAAATGAAGTTGTACTATATTTATGAAGTTTGCATTCAAACTTGGTTATATTACTTTTGAACAAATTGTATTGGGTCAAGTTTTTGAGTTTTGTGGGTATATTCACTGCAAACCCTCATGAGACAAAACTCGTCCACTAGGGTAACCTAGGGGTTTAAAGGCTTGTTGCGCGTGCTAAGTGCAATCGTGATTCCTACGAAAGTAAGTTAAGTTTTAAAATTTTAGTTTTGCTCGAGGACTAGCAAAGTTTAGGTTTGGGGGTATTTGATGAGTGCATTATTTTGTATGAATTATGACCAAATCTAGGCCTTCTTAGATCCATTGTATCTTAAATAATGAGTTCTTAGAGTCGTTTTCGTAAAATAAAAGAAAATTTCAAGTTTGAATAAAATCTGAGTTAAAAAATGCAATTTTAATAACTCTGGGGGTAAAATTGTAATTTTAGAAACTGTATGTGCCTGAAAATAATTTTTAAATATTTATCTAAGCAAAATAAAGTTTCCTCTGAAATTTGGTTGAATTTGGAGTTAAAATGGAAAAGTCAGGAATTTCGAGCACAAAAATGCAAATAAGGGTAAATTTGTAATTTTCTAAACTTTTTGGGGTTAAAATTGAATTAATATAAGTTATTTTATAATTTTACAGGTACCCCTGAAGTTTGGTGAAGATAAGAGGTGATTTAGTGAAGATATGAAGGTTATGGGAAGGATAGAAAGAAGAAACAAATCTTGGGGCCAAAGCATGAAAAAAGAAATTTCAGAAATTGGTTGTGTTTATAATTTAGTGGAGCAATTATGTGACAACCCGCATATAATTATGATAGATTATATTTAAATCATACTTATCCTATGTGATATGAATAATGTGTTATTAGTATATATAATGTTAAGTGATTATGGTTAGTATAATTCTACTTTCATAAATCATGAAATGTCGAATTATTTATAAACACAAGATTTGGTTATTTTGGATAGAAATGTTCCGGTTTAAGACTAGGTTTGACCCTTGTAACATTACAATTGACTTGAGGTGAAAAGTACATAGTTTTATATATGTGAGTTAGGGTTGTAACACAACAAACGGTGCATCAAACGGATTTTCGAGTAAGAAGTTAGGCCGAAATTACGAACAAGGGGCAAGCCTGTCAATTCCCTTAAGTGGTAAATTGTCTTTTATCAAACCAAATGTTTTAATTTGATTGGATGGATTGGGAGGTAGCCTTGGCCGACTTAAAACTCTTCCTTAACCTTATTTCTTCAGCAAATAAGTCCCTAGGTTCAGTTTGAGGTGTTATTAGCTTGAGGAAAGAGAGGTAGAAGTTAAGGAAGAAAGGGTTACAAGGAAAATCTAGGAAAACAATTCCAAGAAAATCCTTAAGGTGTTTACAAGGTAATATTATGTGTTAATATTTTTTTAATATTCTATTATACTTATTTCAAAGTATATAAATCGTGAAGTATTGATCCAAATTCCATCCTCCTTTGTGATAATATGTATTGGTTCATATGTGAGATAAGTGGTGTTATAGGTCATATTGCTTTGTATTGAAACCCTTTGTATTCAAACTTTCATATCTCTTTGTGTGCTTACTGGAATTCAGAAATTCCAATTGGATATGAAAATAGACTCATATATTCATATCATATCCGAAAATCAGAATTTAAATCCTTATGGTTAGGTCTTAGTGATGGTTGCAAGTTGGTATATAGTTGTTGTTTGTATATTTCATTTCGGTATGCCCTAAGTTTGATCAAGCTTTTGAGATAGAAAATGAAGTCCAAACATTATGAAACTTTAATTATGTACTTTCACTATGTCTACTGAAAGTGTGTTGAAAATCATGGAAAGTTATGCTGTAGAAATATTATGAAAATTCTTGTAAGTAGAAGGAACAATAGAGGAGTTTGTAGGGCAGATTTCTTGTGTTGTAAAGAAATCGCCATAACTTGCCCTAGGAAGCTTGAAAAATTACACCACCACTTGTAACAGAAAGTATATTCAAATATGTTTTCATATTGATAATCTTGGACACCTGTATGTGTACTATTTATGAATATGGGATGGTTAAGTATGGAGGACAATAATTTGAGGCCATATTGGATACTCCATGAAAGAAGGTCTTTATCTGCTCTTTCCAAAGAGTATTTTGAGTACATGTTTCATGTGTATATATATTCAGAAGTATACTTTTATGTTTACTTGAGTTTAGTTATAAATTCCTTACGAGGTAGTTTCTAGGGTTGAATGTTCATGACCATATCAACATATATACCATCGTTTCGTCTTTACATATGTTTCATGGATATGACTTGAGTAGAATCATATTGTGGTTGTGTACTTATTTAAAGTTACATAATTATATTAAGATAATACGTATGATTGAGTTTCAATACTGATTTAGTTGGATTAACAGGTGTAAGGTCAAATCAACCAAATTCAGCTCCACCCGAGAGAAACATGAATACATAGTTGACAGCACAAGGTGGGTGTACTTACTGAGTTAATTTGGGATATGATGTGTATGTATTATATATTGAGATGATATGGCTTATTAAAAGTCATGAGATGTTGAGATGTTATGGCTTATTAAAATCCAAGAGATGTTGAGATGTTATGGCTCATTAAAAGCCAAGATATATTGAGTTGTTATGCAATTCAGGAGATGTTAGGTTTTTAAAACCTATGGATATGATTATTGCCTACGGGCAGGAGATGTGCGGTTTATTACCTCCGGATATGTATATGGCCTAATTTGGCACAAAGATGTATATATTGTTCTGTTGAGATATTAATATAGTACTTTTACTATAGATAGCTGTAGTACATTCACTGAGTTTTTAAACTCATGGTTTTATATGTTTACATTTTCAGGTTTTCCAGCTGCCACTGCCAGGTCTAGGAGGTTGAGTAAATAGAAGTAGGTTCTTATTAGTTTGTTTTATACACTGTACTAGTTGTAATTAAGTTAAATGATATGTGAGTTCTGTTGAAATTATGTCTCCTTAAAACGATTGGATTTTTAGTATTCTGCATTTTAACCTTGAAGTTGTTTCAAAATGTATTACTAAAATAATAAATAAATTATAATTGTGGTTTGTAAACTATTTAGTTAATTATATCCTAATGGGGTTAGGGGGTGACAAGTTATATGATAAAGAAGGCAAATGGCCTGGTGGTCGCACGCATGGTCTGCTATGTAAGAGGTCCTAAGTTCGAATCTTGTAGTTGCCTATAATGTTTTGGTAAAAAAAACAAGCCTTGGTTTAGGCCGCAATTCATAAGACAAACAAGGCCTTAAACCCATAAAGCAGTCTAGTCAACAGGTCTTATCCAGTCAACGCCATATCATCCACCACATCAGCACTACATCGCCACCATTGCCCAAGCATCTGCCACGTCATTGATCCAAGGCATTCAAAGCACAAGCCAACAGTTATCTACACTTAGTTGATTTCGTCAAATGTGTTCAGATCATTACAAATCCCACCAAAAAAGGAGAAGACTCCCATTCGTGAAATTGTTTAATGACTTTTAAATTAAAATAGGTGTTTTAAACCTACTCAAATATCTCACCCCTAAGCCTATAAATAGGACCCTTGGGTTCATTATTTTGGAGAGGACTTGTAGGGAGAGCTTTAGAGAGGGCCAATAATTATTTTGTGAGTACAATTTTTGTCAAGATTATTTGTGACACATCAATTGTAAGTTTGTTTATTTAATGAAATTGAGTATTCGTTCTTACAATTTTATTATGTCTACAATTATGATAGCTTCATTTCCTCACTAGGACTAGGTGAAATTTATCATGTGTGATTAATATTATGTGTGATTTAATTTTGTCTTTATTTCTCGATATGTGCTAAACATTTTAAAAATTCTGTATTCATTTAAAACGACACGAGAGTGCGTTTTAAACCTTCGGCATTGTTTGAAAAAAATCATTTTTATATTTTAAGTATGAGTACTTTTTGATGGGTAATACTTTTATTAAATTGATTGATAGCCCATGCTTAGAGACTATACTTTGAAATTTAAAAAGTGAACTTTTTAAGGGAATAGGGATTTTAGGCGTCTAAATTTAGAGACGTTAAATTTTATTTTGGACTTCTAACGTGTTAATTTTCCAAATTAAATACGATGAGAGTCGGTTTAATTTGAGTTATAAAATCGGGAATGGCGAATTTAAATTATTACAAAATGTTAGTTTAACGTGATAAATGGATCCAACGTCCCAGTTTTCATGCTACCTTAATTACATCTCTCGTACTCCTATTTCTTGTTTGTGTTGCTTAGTTTAATTACATCTCATCTTCAACCCAATTTAGTCTAGTTGGATAGTCACAATTAGTTTTAAAGAAAAAATTGATAAATCTCTGTGGGTTCGACCCGTACTTACACTCGCTATTCTATAATAGCCCATGCACTTGCGGTATTTTATAAAATTGACAACAGTCGGCCAGTTTCCTGATATCTTCCTTAGAGAATATAATGGCTGGTTCTCCTCTAAATTTTGAAGGAGATTTAACAGAAATTTTTGATGTTGAAGAAGATGATGTCAAGACACTAACGAAGGATTTGGACAAAATCGTTTCCTTAGGATGGGGGTTAGGGGGTTTGGGTTCGATTTCCATTGAAGACCCTAATGAGAGTTAGGGTCGACAATTTGGGGAAGACGATGGAGAAGAATTTTAGGCTAGAGAGAATTTTAGGCTTTCTCTCCACAATTAAAACAAAACCCCCCTTCTGGCTCGATATCTCTAAATTGGATCTCTTTTCCCCTTTACCTTTCTGGAATGATCGGTGATCCTAATAATGCAATAAAGAGGAATTCACCATCTCAGTGTAGGTGTTAAAAACTTAATTTCCCAATAAAGACTTCCTGATATGCTAACCTATCCCACACACAAACTTTTCCATTCTATTTTTTACAGTGTTTACCTCATCTTCAACAAATAAAGATAATGTGGTAAACTCCTCCTTATACTCTGATATAGTGCAACCCTCCTGATTAAGGTTCATAAACTTCCTCCTCATATCTTATTTCATGGAGGGTGGGAAATATTTTCCCTCAAACTTAACCCATAACTCATCAATAGTCAATCAGTCCCGTTGCTTTAGTGTGGTGACAAAATCCCACCATTGTAAGGCTGGTCTTACCATTCAAAATAAAGTTAACATTTGCGTTTGTACTTTAGTGCAATCAACCATCCTCAAGTGTCACTGAATGTCTTTCTTCCACTAACTGACCACCAAGATATCTGGACTCCTAACACACTCTAGTGGATAGCCTTTAGTGAAGGGACCCTAGCTCTCTCCCAAATTGAGGCATGTGCCTAAATGGGTAGCAACACCTACTCCGGGGGTGATGGTGGATACTGTTGTGGATGAAAGTGCTATTGCATAGGGATCATCTCCGTAGAGATTTTTTTCATCACTATCGTGGCAATACCTAAGGGAGTAACCACAAGTGGGGCTGGTTGTGGATGTGGGTGTGGCTACGGCTCCCATTGAGCCCTCTCTCTGAGGCCTCGGTGGTAACACATCGTTGTCTATCGCGTCCACCTTCTTTCATTTGAAAGAAAAAAAGATTCATCTTAGTAACAGGTCACAAGGAGTACAACGATTCCTAAAAATAGGGCTTTACATATCAAAGAAACGCAACACAGAATGAAACGAGCACAACACTGATCCTCTGGACACTAGAACCTGGATGCTCTGATATCAACTGTAATGACCCCCATGTTCCATGTAAATATTGACTAGACATAATATTCCAAAAATAAGGATTGTCTAACAATCTATACCATTCTCAGCATCAAACAATAATATGACATTTTAAATTTAAAATGTATATGCACAATAAAACCATATGAAGTAATATGTAAAAATAAATAAATCCCAACTCTCATTAGTCATAAAACATCCAACTCAAGTATAACATAAAAATAAATAAATGACTAAATAACAAATCTCGGGCTTATGGCCATACAATGTCTGAAATAATAATATGACATAAATAGGAGTAATAACATATGACAGAAACTATCGAACCAAAGATGCTAATAATTAAGTGCGATTGCAAGTCTGATCTCCTGTTAACCATGTTCTCCATATCTAGGTAAACCGGGGGGGGGGGGGGGGATTATAATTTGAGTCAGTGAACAAAAGTTACAAGAATTAGCTAACAAAACCAATATGTAAGTATGCAGTTAATTAACATTACACACCGCCCATCGACACTCGCATGTAGTAAGTATCTCACCTTTCATCGAAGTGCAATACTACACACATTCTACCCCATGTCCCAAATTTGAAGTCCGACATCTATACTAACAGGATAATACTTAGGCATCTATCACAACTAATAAACGGGAGCTAAGAATCTACACATATGATTCTTGTCCCAAGAATATCCCCACAATACTACCCCCAAAAATATCATATTATCACATAATGTATTTTACATAGAATTTTGTTCATTAATAGTTGCTTAGATCATTATACTACATGGATTTGTTATCAATTAATTTATATTAATATATAGGTCCTTAAATACATAGTATACATGAAGGCATCTACCTTTAGTGTCCATTTCTGGATCTATCGGTAAGTCTGGAGAACCCCTCACCAAATGAACAATAAATCACACATAAGTGGGGCGGTCCCTACGAAGTACACAATTACATGGCTCATACTCCCGACGATGATAATGGCTCCCAAAAATCACACCTACCTCATCGTAATTAGTGCCATTACATACAATCTAAAATAACGGCATACACAGTGCCTAGTCCACTTGTGCGGACGCATGCTACAGTCCCAAAGACATACACAACCCTAACCGATAGGCCGTCCACAAACATGGGTATGTTCACAAAAATAGTAAATACACATCGGTAGCACACAATATGTATACGTAATTATCCCTATAATTACCCTCCAGTGAGTTTCATCAATCTTCAGTTAATACTCTCGCTTTAATAATTAACCATCTAGTTAATTATTAAATTATCCAAATAATAAATAGTGACACAAAACTATTTTTAATTAAATATCCACTCACTCGGATGACCTATCACATACTCGCGTTAGTTTGTAAAAATCCCCTGAATGTTTCCCTAGTCCAGACCTGACCCAAACCTAGGAGCCGAATCGATTTACATCTACCTAATCGATTCACCTGGAAGGCCAAATCGATTCGAATTATGGCAGAATCCAGCATTGTTGTGTTTTCCCTATACAATTTTCATATTCAAAATTCTAATTTCCTTCTATAATGTTCTTTACGCTTATATTCTAAGAATTATAGTTCCACCATGGTCAAGAAAGCACAATTTATATGGTCATCTAAACAATTTATATAAAATCACTCCCCAATATTTTCATGAATTCGCATCTAACGCTAGAGTTCATCTAACCTCGTTTTGATTCATAATTTCTATCTAACATTTTTAGATTTAAAGGAATCATCACGTGAATCAAAATCATCAAAATAGCAATCATATCACATGGATTATGATATTCAATTTCCCAATAACACGACATCAATTCTGGGTTTGTCGTAAAAAATGTTGAATTCCTAAACACAATTAATTCCGACTTTGTCTGAAGCAATCCTAGAATTCATCCCAATTGTTCATAGTCATCAACTAAACTTTTAACATAGAATTGTTATGGAAAAATGTATAAATGAATTAAGAAACAAATTACAACTGATTTGGAAAGATAATTCTTTCCTTAAATTGATGATTAAAGCCTTTCCTCTTGGATCATTGCTCTTCATCTCTTCTCTAGACTTGCTAACTTCTCCAAAGGGGTATGGGGCTTTTAGGGCTACTCTCTTACGGATGTAAATGAGTTCTTAGGTTGGTTATTAACATATTTTAACCTCTAATCTCGTATTACATCCAAACCCCCATTTTTGGGCCCCCGAACAAGCGATGAATACTCTATGGATTGATTTAATAACTCCTCTATACACATGCCCCAGGCCCAACTTAAGATGTTTAAAACACCTAAACGATTTCCTAATTCACTCTGAAATGCACCCAAACCATGTCTACCCAAATTATACATTTTATTATGTTTAATTATGACAAAATAATTCAAGTAACAAGCAATTTACTTATTTGCCAATACACATGTTTGGCTTAAATGAATCATATCATCATGCATATCACAATAAAGATATTTATTCACGCAATATATTTATTTAAAACTTTACCAATTTAATTATTACTCAATAAAATAAAAAAAATAAGCAATAAATTCACTGAATTTTGATTTGAAAGCCTAGGTCAGAGAGAGTAAGGAATTAAACGATACTTACGAGATGGACATGTGATGTTCTCAAATCACACAAGATTCAGGTTTTTTCATGGAGGAGTTTGGTGAGAGATAAGAAGAGTAGCCGCGGAAAAGAGAGAATAAGTGGGAATTGAAAACGATGCAAGAAATATAGGGCTGGTAAGTGATGATTTTTAACCTCATTTGAACAAGGTGCTAGTTATCATTATAATAGGGACGCACTCTTTTGATAATGAACCCAAGAAGATAATTTAAAACCATGACAAATTTTGTTTAGAACAATTTTTTGACTTTTTAAGAAAAGTGAAAATACCTAGGACTAGCAATAAATTACTCGGAACAAGAAAGTGGAATGTAGGGGTGTGAACTAGACACACACAAGCTTCAGTATAAGATAACACACAAGTGGAAAATGCCAAACAACATTCCTAAACATTAAGCACTCAACTCAACTTCAGTGTAGAAATATTTGGACTCATTAGAAGTTACGCACTTATACGAAATTGCCTGGAAGTTTGATGATTCTATGACCAATAACATCACTTAAATAAGCAATATGTGGAGCTATTGTGCAAACCCATTGTTCTTTGACATAACACCCTCAAAGACAACAACTTTTTAATCTCACACAACATTTTCAAGATATCATAATTTGAATTTTTCTTTTGAATCGTCAATGATAAAAATTTGGCTTTGGTAATTCTAATACTATATGTCGAATATTCTTTTAGGCCCTTTTTAATGGTGACTTTTAACGCAAATGAGATTTCTCCTTTCGTAACCCCTTTCCATTGCTCACTCAAGAATGATAAAATAATTAATACAAGGGAAATGGTTCTTACATGCACAATTTTCGCCTATCACATATAAAATTAAGTGACAAAATTGACAAGACAACATGTTACTTCACCTAACACAAACAAAGCGTGAATGCTATTATAAAAAGACCGTGTAAGGTGTGTGCATATATGGTGATGGGATGATACTAACATAGAATGAAATGAAATAAAAGGGCATTATTCGTCATGATAATGCCTAATGAAGAAAAAGTAAGACGTAATATAGTCTAGCTCCATGGTAAGTCACGTGGAATGAAACGGAGTTCCAAATACCTCAATTATACATCCAAAGGGTAATATTTTTTAAAAGAATTTTTATAAATGAAAAACCAAAAAGTTTTTGGAATTTTCATAAAAATATATACAAACACGTACATCTAGTTTAGTTGTTAAAAGATAACAATAAACACACACCCAAAATTAGCTAAGGACCCAAACTCAATCGATGGAAAGAACACCAATATATTTCCTAAGATTTTCAAACCTAAGGGAATTTAGTGGTTTAGAGAAAAGATCAATGAATTGAATATTGGTAGAGTCAAAACTTAAGGATACAATTTTTTCTTCAAGAAGGTCATGAATGAAATGCTCACAAATCCTAATATTCTTTGTTCGAAAATGTTGGACCTAATTACAAGAAAGGTAAATGGCACTAGTATTATCGCAGACTATGGTCATGGTGCCTTCGTCGATCCCATTATTGCCCAACCTTTGTTTCATCCACAAGAGTTGTGCACAATAACTCCCGATTGAAATGTATTCAGCCACAGTGGAGGAAAATATATCGAATTTTGTTATTTCTTAACCAAGAAACTAAAGCACTACCAAAAAAAAACCACCCGAGGTGGTTTTGCAACCATCTGCATCCCCCAACCGACATCAGAATAAGCCGATAAACAATCACCAGTATCAAAAGAATACCATATCCCATAATCTAAAGCACCATTCACACACTTGATGATTCTTTTAAGCGCATGTAAATGGGACTCTTTTGGGAATGCTGAATACCTAGCACACACCTACACTAAAGGAAATATCTTCCGATTGTTACACTAAGACCTCCTCCAGTAGAATGTCGTTTAGGAAGGCACATTTTGACATCCATCTGATAAGGCTTGAATTTGAGATGACATGTTATGGCTTTAAAAGGTGAACAAACTTTAGCCTTGAAATAGGAGCAAATGTCTCATTAAAATTAACACCCTAAATTATGGTGTAACCTTGAGCAACTCACATAGTTTTGTTATGTATAAGGATACCATTTTCATCTATTTTGTTCTTATATATTCCCTTGTTACCAATGAAATTAGCGTAACTAGGTCAGGGAATTAATTCTCTGACATCATTCTTTTTAAATTGAAGCAACTTTTTCTGTATTGCATTGATCTAATGTTCCTCCTTGAGTGATTCCTTAATGTTCTTGTACTCGATTTAAGAAGTATAGAAAAAGCGAATAACCTAATTTTTCTTATTGAGAACAAGTCTTGACACCTTGGTTTAGATCCCCAAGAATGTTATTGGGGTTACAAATCTTGCGAACCCAAGATGATGGATTCTCTTTTTCGAGAGTGGGGTCCACCATATCATTTTGAGTAATACTGGGATCATCATTAGGGGGTTCATCATTATCATAAGAGAGATCATCATCGATAAATGTTGTAGGAGTATCATCTTTAATGATGACTTTTATAGATGATCTTGAATATCTTAAGCTTATAGACATTATATGCTCGACTATTAGATGAATATCCTAAAATATTTCCTCATCACTCATAAACTCAAACTTCCCTAAGTACTCTCTATTGCAAGGAATGTAGCAAGGACTTCCAAAGACTAAAAAATTAGATAGGTTGGGATTTTTCTCTATCCATAATTCATATGGAGTTAGTGGTGTGTGGACAAAAAAAAGAATATTCAATGTGTGGCATGTAGTGTTAATGGCCTCCGCCCAAAACCTAATAGGCACATTTCGCACATTTCCACCAAGAAGCATAAACCTTCCCATCTCATGAGTGGTCCTATTCTTTCTCACAACAACGACATTTGTTGAGGTGTACCTATAATCGATAACTCATGTTTAATGTGTAACTCATCATAAAATGTGCCAATACAACATCAATGATTTTTGTCACTTATCATTTCTAATTCAAATTATAGTGATACAACTCGTGTTAAATTCCTAACTCATCACAAGATGTTCCAACACCGGAATCAAAGTGTAGGGGGGTTTGAAGATAATCTCGAGATTAGAGATAATCCCCCCATTTAATACAACAGACTCAGAGAATAAGGTAGCGAGGCAACTCAAACGAGGTAGCTCAGTATGGCAACTCTAGCTAGGTGGCTTAGCGTGACTGCGCCAGTGAGGCAGTTCAGCGTGACAGCTCAGGGAGATCTTCCAGCGAAGTAATTGGCCGAGAGGACTTATATTTTAGCTTTATTGTCTTGCTTAGTCATGTTGTATCTTTATATATTGGCTAAAAGATATAACGATAGTAGTGACGTAATGATTACAACTCTATTTAGTGTGAGGTCAAACGGTACTCGCGAGAGACCAGACCTAGCAGGTCCAGGGAGAGCTTTCATGCTCTATCGAGCGACCTCGTCGGGAAAACTTCAGAGGGATTTGGTTAGGAGGATTGAGAAGTAAGGCAGCGTTGGCACTTGTTCTGACCATCTTAGATACACTTGGTAAAACACCGAAAGACCTTTGATCATGGAATCTTGGGCAGAGCGACCTTGAGCTCCATCGTGCATTGTGTTGTGAACCAAACAACCCTCTACTTAATGTTACATCTACTGTAGGTGATGTCACTAGACATACAAGCAATGTTAAATCTGCACTTGACTACACCACCGTGGTATTTGGGGTTGTCAGACAATTAGTGAGCAACCTCTGTGATGATATCCCCCTGATGCATAGTGGTCAGGCAAAAGGCATGTCTTGGCATTTAACGTTTATGACGTGGAGTTGACTAGTCCATCAGGTATTTAATGTTTGTGACATAAAGTATGAGGAATGTTTTTCATAGTTTTAAGAGACTGAGGGAACTCGGGAGTGGTGTGTGTGTGTGGGGGGTGGGGGTAGGGGGATATTTATGGGCCTCAACCACTTCTGAGGGGGCATGATGGTTTTTTGAGAGTTTTTTCTAGAGATTTAATGCGGAGAGATAATATACTAGGGATAAGTTATTGCAAACCAAAGTTCTTACTCACCCACCACTGTTATTTATTCTGAAGCTTTTAATAGATGACTAGAGATATTTAAGGGTTGGTTGGTGTATTTAGCTTCCTGCCAAGGTGTATCTAGGGTGCTTACTCCTCTCTCCCTCTGGTTGAGTTAGTTTTGAGTTTCCTTTATTGTTGTTTGGGTTATACATAAGTGTATTGTGAGTCCAATCCATGTGTTAATAAAATACAATATTGTGTCCATTCAAGAGTTTTTGGATTATCATTTATCACCATACTTATAGGAGTTACACCTCAACTAGTATTACCATACACCCAGGTTACAAGGGGACTACCCTCTTACATTTGGCGACTCTGCTGCGGAGCTATTTCCCAAGAACTACATTTAGATAAATAAAGAAGATAGATGAAATGAAAAAGAAATGAATTCTAGACTAGGAGGAACCATAGAGAAGGCGGGGAAAAGAAGTCCCCAGGTAAGCCCAATGAAGCTTCCAAATGGGTTTGCTAGGCAGCAACGAAGCCTTAGAGCCAGGTTTGCGCTTGAGCTCTCTTAATCAACATGGCCTCCCATTCCAGCTTAACATTTTCCAAGGCTTCTTCAGGCGCCCTCACTTTCTCCTTAGCTACTACTAGTAAAGGGGCCAACTCTACTAGACGTTTCTCCTCAGGTCATTGACCTTCGACCTGTTTTAGATATTGCTCCTTCTGAATTTCCAATCGATGGATCTTTAGAAGCTTCAAGTGGATGCTTAACCAAGTTGCTTGAAATCCGTACTTGCCTATTTCCTTCAAATTACCCAAATGATGATTGATGATCACCCTAGTAAGGTCAGACGTTTGGGTATTGACAACCTCAGTAATAACGATTGCCAAACCTTGTAACATATTACTCATCACCAGTACGTTGAAGTGCAAGCAAACGGCAGTAAAAGTCTTTAGATGTTTCTGGGCAATGAGTTCAATGATAGACCGATCCATCGCAGAGATTTAAGGAGACTGGCAAAGGACCATGAGGCTGAAATTGGAAGGAGCCATAACTGGCAAGGGAACCTCACATCTCGACTCACTATCTGCTGGAAAATTCGTAGTTGAACCATGATCATGATGGTTTGTGTTCTTAAAGGGGTCTTGATCTTCATGCGTGGATTCAATAGGAGTTGGAGAACACTGAGCTATGGTTAGAATGATGGCAGTATCCCTCACAGCCTACGAAAGAAAAAAATTAACGACAGTTTGACGAAAAATCTTAGCAAGTGGGTTTTCATTGTTAAGTCACCGTTATAGGTGTTTCATTGTTAAGTCACCGTTATAGGTGGAGTTCGACGAAAATCTTAACAAGTGGTTTTAATTGTTAAGTCACCATTATTGGTGGAGTTTGATGAAAAATCTTAACAAGTGGTTTTCATTGTTAAGTCACAATTATAGGTGGAGTTTGATGAAAGATCTTAACTAGTGGTTTTCATTGTTAAGTCACCATTATAGGGAGTTTGACGAAAAATCTGAACAAGTTATTTTCATTGTTAAGTCACCGTTATAGGTGGAGTTTAACAAAAATCTTAACAAGTGTGTTTTCATTGTTAATTCTCCATCATATTCGAGTTTGAGATTGAGATTATTATAACAAGAGATTGAACGTTGTCAAGATAAAAGACAAAAATACGCAAAAAAAATGGTGAAATACCTCAGCAACTGCTGGAGCAAGAATGGGAGATAGAGAAGAAGCTGGAACGACGGGCACTATAGTGGAAAAATTTACTTCCTCAGGTGGCTCCGCAGATCCCTCAGCCAGAGGAACCTCAATATTTGACGAAGCACCTAATTTTAGAAAGGGAATTAGGGCAAAGGTTAAGGAAAAACTCGAAGAAACTGTTCGATCTTCCACGAGTACATCAACACTTTTATAGGCCGAAGAAACCCTAGGGTGAGCAGATGAACCAATGGTAAGGAGGAAAGCGCATGAGGGGAATTTACCCTGGGGAGCCATGAGTGAGGATAACGAGTTCAAATCATGGGAAAGCTGCACATAATGGTGAAGTTTCAGGCATGGACAACAAATTTTAGTAAGGAGGAAAGCGCATGAGGGGAATTTACCTCTGAAATATGCAAAAAGGGAGACACCACAAGGATAGCATTCATCAGAGGAAACTGGAGAATTGAGTCAATGGCAGACATGGTCAGACCAGGGTCAGGTACAACCTAAAAGATCAGAAAAAATGTGAAGACTTAAAGAACAACTCAGGAAGGGAAAATACAGTTGAGTAAAAAATAAGCTATTACCTCTAGGGAGCAAGAGGAAGATCAGCCTCAATGGAGTCCTCTGAAGAACTAGCCTCCTAGTAGCCTCTTCTGCACGCTTCGAATGAGAATGAAGAGAATATGAAAGACCATACATGAGAGAACAGGGAGGAGTTGCATCGACAGAACTACTCCCGAAGTGTCCTCCCACCAAAGTACTCAAAGGATGAGAACGTATGTGCTTGCGTTCAACTGAGAAAATTATATATTAAACACCTTTTAACCCAAACAAACCCTAAACATGCAACACTATATGATTGAATAAGATAATGAACTAAGAAAGAACATTCAAACACATGCTTGTGAGGAAAAATCCCCCAAAGGGGAAAAACCATTTATTTTCATTATAATATTGTAGGTGTACAATTTTGGATTATAATGAAAATACAAGTGACTAAGAATTACCCTCAGGCGTCGAATTCTGTAGTCGGCGGCTGGAACTATCCCTTTCCAGTAGGGCTGCAATAAAGAAGAAGAACGGTCTTCTCCACAAGGGTGTGAACAGTAAAAGTCCGTTCCTGGGTTGCAAAGTGATTCACAAATGTTTGGCAATTTGTGGGAATCAAATACCTAGAGTCTTAATGCTCAATAGGTGAAGACTTAGGGTTTTCTGTACTATGAAAATCGTGTGTATAAGTCTTAGAAAACCACTTCCCGTAGTGGGATTAAATAAGAGGACTTGAGCCTTAAAAATCTGACCACGATCTGAACACGATCTGTTTAAGTTTATCCCAGGCGGACAGGTCCGTGTCTTAGGCGGATCGGTCCGGTTGACCGGATCGGTTCTTTTATTGCAGGCGGATCGGTCCGGTTGAGGCGGATCGGTTCTTTTATTGCAGGCGGATCGATCCGGTTGAGGCAGATCGGTTCTTTTATTTCAGGCTTCATCGGTTTGCTTGCGGTCCGGGGTATACTGGATCTGCAGTAAGCGGATCGGTCTGGGTCTGAGGTGGACCGATCCGGTTGACCGGATCGGTTCTTTTATTTCAGGCGGACCGGTCCGGTCTGTCAGACTTTGATTCCTCTTCTTCTTTTGATATTTGGATCCGTTGATGAATGTATGAAACTTGAATTTCTTCAATGGTGTAACGGCATACGACATATAAATTGTTAATGGACAAAACTGTCCTTACAAATCCCTATGGGTACATACATAAAAACAAACATCCGAATTATCAAACAACTGAAAATGCCTATACAAATCTACTCTTCCATGAACCCAAAACTGGAAAGATACAATTGAATAAGACTACAGGGTTTGCTCTTCAATTCTTCAGGAATCTCAACGTTTTTCTCATTAGGGTGTGGAATCCAATGATAATCCATGTAGTACCTACACACATGAGAAAAAGCAAAATACTAAGTGACATATCGAGTTTGAAATGAGATAAACATATATACCAATTTATGAGCAAACTCAAACTTTCAAATCTCCCCCATAATAAGATAATTCTTTCTCCCTCTTTTTATGATGTCCCCAAATAGACAAATAAGAAGAATGAATCAATCAAGCAAAATCGGGGTGTCATGGTATACAAATCAAGGCATCAATCAAATTGCAAACGTGTTTTTGCAAGGAGATGCTCAAACAAATCTTCACAAACTATTTTGGAATTTTTCAAATTTTTTGTACAAAAATAAGATACCAATTTGAACAAATATGAAACAAAAATCACACCATGGATTTAGACTCAATCAACCAAGTCATGGAAATGGAATGAATGGGTGTGAACACATTCGATAGGTAAATCAACTCAATCAATCATATGTGCACGATGCATACGTGTACTCCTAACGAATGAACATCAAAGGTATCCTTAGGTGTAAAAGTTTGTTGAATTTAGATGACATCGTCTTATGCAAATCAACAAATCAAAGTCAAATGATTTCCACACCAATAACGTCCAAAACTATGTAGCGCATTTTCAAGCATTTCAAGGACGTGCAAACCTGTTTTAAATTCTCCAACCAAACTCCCTCATATATATTTTCTTTTAGAGGTAATCTAAATTCTCAAACTTTGGAGAATTAGTGCAAAAACCTAAATGGCCCATAATTGGCATGAATTTCTTTTTATTGCCTTTAAATTTTTCGAGCTCTTTTAAACCTCTTTGGACCTCGGATAATAAAATTCCTCAATTTTTTAGGTCCTTCTTAACGGTGGCTTTTGCGCAAAGGATAGATGATTACCTTTCGCAGCCCCTCCCCGTTTACAAACAAAGCACACAAACTCACAAAACGGTTTTTATGTGCACAATTTTCTTATCAAAATTTATCGCGCTTGGTTTATTTTAAGGACAGGATTGAAGTGAAAACACCCAACCAACATGTGATAAGACAAGCTCAATAATCAAACAAATCCGTGCATGTGTGCAATAAAGGAAACATGAGTCCAACATTTAGGAAGTAACACTTAATTACATCTTAATGACTACAAATATTGTAAAGCACAAGGATGAATTGACCTATTGTCTCAAAACACTATCAAATAGTCACATGAAAAAAATGAAATGATGTTGTGACTCGGTCATCCAAAGTGT
Source organism: Sambucus nigra (assembly GCA_949130495.1). NCBI lineage: Eukaryota > Viridiplantae > Streptophyta > Magnoliopsida > Dipsacales > Adoxaceae > Sambucus > Sambucus nigra. Next base: position 89,798,411 of record OX422216.1, on the reverse strand, counting down.
TCATCCATAAACGGTGCAAACAAAAAACAAAAATCTTTTAGGATTTTTTCAAAATTTTATCAAAATAAAATCTTTTTGTATTTTTCAAAATTCTTCAAAAAAATATATACAAAAAGTACACATGTCATAACACTAGAAAACGAGTATAAATCATGAAACCACAACTAGTGTATGACAAACATGCACACACAATCATCTATATGATATGGCAAGTGAAGAATCATGTGCAAGCAACTGGGAATCAACTTGTCTAAAATCTAGTGCCTATAAAAGTGATTTTCTAACCCAAATAGATGTGAAACATCATGTGGGGGCTTTGGAAACCACGGGAACACTAGACATAAAATTCCTAGGACTTTTTCCAAGATCAAAACAAAAACGCCTAAGGTGACCTTTTCTACCACAATATGAACATGTGTAAACGGGTGGAATGACACCTAAAGTGTGATCTTTTCTAACATCCTTGGACTTAGTTGACCCTCTAAAACAAATAATGGTTTTGGCTTTAGCACTAGAAGCATGAGAACAAGATGAGCCATTACCATCACTATTAAACCTACTTGAGTCCGTCAAATCATTTTTTAACTTCAAAATTTTTGACTCAAGCAAAGAATTAGACTTTTTCAAATTAAGGGATTTCTTTTTCAAATTTTCAATTAAATTTAACAGTTTATCGCGCTCTCCCTCAATAAAAACAAACTTATCCCTAAGAGTCTTTTCACGTGCCGTAAAATCATCGATTAATTTTTTATCCTCGACGGCACAAATGGGAACCCTAGAATTTTTTAAGTCCTACAATTCCTTCTCTAAAACTCGGACTCTCTCATCACTCTTATTTTTGGAAATTTTTAAAGAATCAAAATTAGTACACAAATTACCAAAGTGCTCACGACAAATATCACTTTGAGTTTGAAACGCTTGCAAATATTCAATCTTACTTTTAAAGAGAGAATTTTCTTTTTCCAAAACTTTAATTCTTTTGCAAAGTTTAAAATTCAAACTTTTTAAATTTTCAGCATGGTCGTGAACTTTTTCAAAAACAAGCTCCTCATTAAATGAGCGTTCCATTGAAAAAATTGCGATTTTTCACAAAAATGATTCAAAAAAAAATCAATATCACAGGATTTTGGCGGAAAATAGGAATACACAATAAATTAGCGCAACCTGCTCTGATACCAATTTGAGAACGTATGTGCTTGCGTTCAACTGAGCAAATTATTTATTAAACACCTTTTAACCCAAACAAACCCTAAACATGCAACAATATGTGATTGAATAAGATAATTAACTAAGCAAGAACATTCAAACACATGCTTGTGAGGAAAAATTCTCAAAGGGGCAAAACCATTTATTTTCATTATAATATTATAGTTGTACAATTTCTGATTACAATGAAAATACAAGTGACTAAGAATTACCCTCAGGTGTCGTATTCTGTAGTCGGCGGCTGGAACTATTTCTTTCCAGTAGGGCTGCAATGAAGAAGAAGAACAGTCTTCTCCACAAGGGTGTGAACAGAAAAAGTGCGTTCCTGGGTTGCAAAGTGATTCACAAATGTTTGGCAATTTGTGTGAATCAAATACCTAGAGTCTTAATGCTCAATAGATGAAGACTTAGGGTTTTCAGTACTCTAAAAATCGTGTGTATGAGTCTTAGAAAACCACTTCCCGTAGTGGGATTAAATAAGAGGACTTGAGCCATAAAAATCTGACCACGATCTGAACACGATCTGTTTAAGTTTATCCCAGGCAGACCGGTCCGGGTCTGAGGCGGATCGGTCAGGTTGACCGGATCGGTTCTTTTATTGCAGGCGGATTGGTCTGGTTGAGGCGGATTGGTTCTTTTATTGCAGACGGATCGGTCCGGTTGAGGTGGATCGGTTCTTTTATTTTAGGCTTCATCAGTTTGCTTGCGGTCCGGGGTATACTGGATCTGCAGCAAGCGAATCGGTTCGGGTCTGAGGCAGACCGGTCCGGTTGATCGGATCGGTTCTTTTATTTCAGGCAGATCGGTCTGGTCTGTCATACTTTGATTCCTCTTCTTCTTTTGATATTCGGATCCGTTGATGAATGTATGAAACTTGAATTTCTTCAACGGTGTAACGGCGTACGACATATAAATTGTTAATGGAAAAAAATGTCCTTACAAAGGAGGATTGGGCCTTTCTTCTTCAACCTCTTATGCCAGGTTCCTATGTGTTAGAAAATACAATTTGTGAAAGTGGAAATGAATAAGTGTGAAAAACATGCATACATCTATTTCAGGGGGAGAATGGGATGATATCGTCATTGGTGAGGAAGGAGGGGAAGCAGATGGTGAAGTCCTCTCAGTGGCATATCGCTCAATGTCAGGACTATCATCCAACATAATATCCTCAGTAGCAGGAGTAGTTGGTGTGAGTTGCACATCAGGAGCACGTTTCTTCTGGGACTTTTTGCCCAAAGTCTTTTTCCTTGCACTAGTAGCACCAAGACTTAAGGGGATTCATTAGCTCTTCCTTCGCATTGATCCCCCTCATATGGATCTACAAAATGGTGGGGAAAGCAGAAGAAGGTGGAATAGTAGGAGTGTGTCATTGAAACTTAGAGTTTATCCGTTCCACCTTAGTTTGCACTTTCTTTTTCAATTCCTCACTCACTTCGACAGACTTCAGAAGAGGAACCGAGGTAATGGGAAATGCATCCAAAGGAACTTGAAAAGAGGGTTGAGATTTAGAGTCAAAAGAACTTCCACTCTTAAAAGACCTCACCCTATTGGCCAGAGGTTTAGAAGCTCCTTTGCCATAAGCTACACCGATTTGGGAACCCTCACCAGAAACACCGTTGGAAGGGGCGGGCTGCTTGGGTGTTGGAGCTTTCTTAGACTTGGGGGTAGAAATAGGGATCATAGAGAAATAAGGAGGAGGCTCGTAGGGAAGTTCTTTGGGATTTTGTCTTAGAGGGAACTCAACCCCAAGAGCGTAATTTCCTTTAAGACCCAGCTCCAAGGAATAAAAAGAAAGAACTGAGGGATACACGAAGGCCCCTGAATGAACTCTGAAAACTAGGCTAGCTATTTCAACCAATATTTTGCTGCAAATAGAGAAGTCACATACCCTTACCTTATGATACTAGGGATGGTGACTCACCCAACCATCGCAGAGCTGACCCTTGACACAACAATAGAAGTGTAGAAGGAGCAAGCCTCGCTAAATGTGACATTGGGGTAGAATAGCTGAAAAATTGGGTGAGGGGCCCCTTGATCAAAACCAAATTGGCGGCTGCACCGATTGGGGTTGTTTTGTTCACAAGTATATCCCCACCCGGAGTAAGAAGGAAGATACCCCAATGAGAACAGAAGGACCACATCCAGCGAAGGCTCTTTAACGATGAGTTCCAAAGTAGTTAGTTGGACCACCTTTCCCGCATGATTAAAAAACCCCAAGTGTAGAGGAAAACCTCCTCTCCACAAGGCCTCATCAAAAAATAGTGAAGTTTGTCAACAACGGGAATTAACTCTTTGAGACTTTATTTTTTGTGGAAAATATATGAGTGAGGGGGCAGGATAGTTTCCCAAGAGGGAGGACGGATAGTTTTGGCTACTACTACAGGGAAGAGAGCATAGAGGAAGCCTGTTAGAATTATGGCATTGGCAAAGTTGGCTAAGTTATAACGGCCAAGGGACTATTCCATGTCCAAATGAGTCCCGTCAAGCCAAGTATAAAGGTATCCCAAGTCCATTTCTGCTAGAGTAAGCCTGACACCCCAGGCTAAATGGATTGATATATTGATGAGGTCCCTTCGAGGCTGGTCATTTGGTTTCCCAAGCAATACGAAATGAGATAGAATTACATGAATATAAGCTGGAAATTCCAAGGATGTACCTTGGCCTTGGGTAGCACCATAAGAATCATCCTTAGAAGGATCTTGGAAGAAGCAGCTGATGAGAGGACTGAACGTGGCTTTGTTGGATGAACCAATGCACTTTCGACATATGCGATCCAAATCTAAGCGATTAGAAGCCTCTTCGGCATCTAGAGCATTATCAGAGTAAGGCACATTGCCTATGGGTTCAAGGCCTAAAATATCACAAACATCTCCTAGTGTAACGGTGAACTTTCCCCACACAGCTATGAAAGTGTGGGTGGTAATGTTCCAGTAAGAGGCTAGAACTTGGAGGGAAGCATTTTTCTTTGAAAGAGTTAACTCTGTAAACTACTTAGCTCGATGTAGCCTAACTTTGGCAAGAGTCACAGCGTGGGAGCTTTGAATACGAGCATTCCAAGCGGTAAAATGAGTTGGAGAGCCTTCAGGCCCCTTGAAATCAATTTCGTACTAAGGGAAGTCACCTCGATTAAGACAAAAACACAGAGTTCCCTCTAGGGGAAGAAACCCCATTCAGCCGAATCCTCGTCTTTATCACCAAGAACTAAATAATCACACTTGGTGTTAAAAGTGTAAGTTTTGCAGAGGTCGGATAAGTCATTATCTTTGCCAAAAATCATAGATTGAAGGTAAAATCGTAGTTTCTCTTAGCGAGCAACATCCAAGGCGGTGGTAGCAGTGGTAGCGGTGGAAGTTGGATGAGTGCTAGTGCTAGCAACTTTGGGAGTACCTAAAGAGACCATTTGCAGATGGTGGTGAGCTTAAAATCTCATGGGAAAGAAGATAGAAGGGTTGAGTAAGGTGGAACACAACCACTAAAGGTGGTGAACAAGGCAAAGAAAGAAAGAAATCTGAGAAAAGCTTGGTAACAATGGCAGTTTGAGGGGGTTCTCTCTTTAAATGCTCTGAGAGTTGAAGAAGACGAAGGATATGTGAATGAAGAAAATGGCAGTGTTTGAATAATAGTCATTTGAAATTCGTAAGTTGGATTTTGAGCTTCCCACTACCACACGTGCAAAGTCGCCCATAATCATTTCAAATGGACATGTGGCACTTCGGGGAGTGTTTTGACAGTTGAAAAGATGGCACCACGTCATTAATAAAGTGAAGTATGGGGATTAGAAATGGTTTCTTTCAAAACAAGTTATGATTTTGGTGCCAGATTTTTTTTTGTTAGGCACAACGAATGTCCCACAATGCAGAGGCTGTAACCATGGTTCAAAAAGCTACGATGTCCCCTCGCCACAACTCCAAATAGGCTTTCACTATGACTCAGGTACATCGAGGATAATTTTTTGAATTTTGAACAAGATAAAATGATGGCACGAAACAACCTAGATAGGGGAGAAATTTTCTTTCGAAGAGGCAGAACATATGAGACACGACGACAGAAAAAATATGCGATGTCCCTTCGCCACTCACTGACGATTCGCAGCGCTTTGGTTCAGGTACATCAGGGAGAATTTTATTTTTTCCTGGCAGTGATAACGGTAAAAGTTGTAACATATATAGATATGCAAGAATTTTTCGCACATAGAAGGTTGATCAGATTGATAAATTTTTGTACAGACATTTCTTGTTGCCTCAACAAATCTCTACACGAAGGGGAAAATGTAGGGGGCTTGAAGATAATCTCAGGATTAAAATAATCCCCCAGTTAATACAACATACTCAAGAGAATAAGGTAGCGAGGCAACTCAAACAAGGTTGCTCGACGTGGAAACTCAAGCAAGGCAGCTCATCGTGACATCGCAAGTGAGGCAGCTCAGTATGGTAGCCCAAAGAGATCTTTCAATGAAGTAACTGGCTAAGAGGGATCATCCTTTAGCTTTGTTGTCTTACTTAGTCATGTTGTATCTTTATATATTGGCTGCAAGCTATAACAATTGTAGTGATGTAACGATTATAGTGCTTTTTAGTGTGAGGTAAAATAGTACTCGCGAGAAACCAGGCCTAGCAGGGCCTGGGAGAACTTTCACACTCTATCGAGAGATATCATTGTGGGAACTTCAGAGGGACTTGGTTTGGAGTATTGAGTAGTAAGGTGTCATTGGGGCTTATCGTAACCATCTTAGATACACCTGGTAAAATACCGAAAGATATTTGATCATGGAACCTTAGGCGGAGAGGCCTTGAGTTCCATCATGCGTTGTGTTGTGAACCAAACAACCCTCTACTTAATGTCACATCTACTTTAGTTGATGTCACTAGACAACTAAGGAATATAAAATCTACACTTGAGTACACCACCGTGGTGTAACACCCCGCCCAATTAAATATCGGGTGATCAGTCCTTTATAAAATTTATAACACAATGTTTGGTTGGTTCATTCTTAGCATCACTATTGAAAACTTAAATCCCATTAATTACCCCACATTTAATTAATCTAGTGTCAAAACATTTTCCAATTAACTTGAATCAATTAATTTAATAAATTCTGAATATGTAAATATAAACCATACACAAGAATTAAATGCCGACTGAATCAAATACTGAATAGATAAGACTGGATAAAACCTTCGAGTTCATAGTTACAAACTAAACCATAATAAATACTCAAACCAACTGAGAATAACTTCAAAGTAAACTGAGGACAACCCTGCTAATGAGAATGGGTGACACATGCCCTAACTGGGATATCTGAACTAGGAACTGAATGAAATGAGAGAAGCGTCTAATCTCAAGTAACCCGCAACTTCCACAACAACTGCATCTCGACAACCCATCCAAGTATCTAGAATCGGTGTCCCTGTGGTTGGGCACCTGTACTAATATATATATATATAGCAAAAGAGAAAAGAAATGCAATAGACGGGTCAAAGCCCGATGCGTAAAAATATTTGTTTTAGCAAGTATTTAAAACTGCGTTAAAGCAAGTATTATATGCATGTTAGTTCGAACTCTCACATGAGATTCTCACCTCTCGACTAGTGTGCACGCCTAACGTACATCTAATCCATCCTAGCCATCTGACGTACTTCTAACTAGGAACAGGCTTATCCTTCAATTTACCCCTCGTAGTAGTATTCCGTATTTGATCTTAACGTTTATCATTTTAATCAAGTGTTAACACACTAAAGTCCAGTATTCACTATTTATGTTACTGAAGATTTCACTATCTAAATAATCTAATATTATCTCATTTTAGATATACCAAAAGCATACATATATACATCTATGACTCTCTCTCTCTCTCTCTCTCTATATATATATATATATATATATATATTAACCCCATCTTAAAAACCTACCAATATCACATTGTAAGTATAACACAAACATATATAAATAACCACAACTATTTTTATATATACTAATACAGCACCCCAAGGCTATACCTGTAGTGCATTGCATACTCTGCTATCATGTCCCGATACCTCTCGTACTCAAATAAGGACTATGGGTTGGAAGTCTCCCAAGAACCATATATACAAAACACACATAATGGAGGGGAACATAGTTCACATACCTATGGATCACGCATATACCTACGCTCCCATAGTCAGCGACTTACCAACTCACAAGTAAGTCTTCACAGTCCTATGTTCTGAGATACAAGTCAAAAATCCCCTCAGGATAAGACTGTCTCTACACCACCTCTCGTGATAGCAAGCAGCTAGGTATGTCATACACATAATACTAGCAAGTAATAGGTATTCGAACAACCCATCCAATCAAATGGTATACACAACCAAGTCTCATTTTTCCATACGTAGTATTATTATCACTAAATACTATCAACGCATTTTAAGTTACGATATTCCCTCTCTCGTATTATATTTATAAGGATACTATGTCACTCGAAAATCCTTAATACAAAATCATACTTAGTCCACAATTAACCACTAATTTTTATTCCTATAAGTTCCATTTCTTCGGAACTAATATCGTGAGTATTTATCACTTAATACTCTCAACGCATTTACAATTACGATTATTGGTCTCTCGTAACCTCCAAGGAAGTCTCACCATCACGAATATTGAAATCAATACACCTAAACAACTCCCAATAATTCTGCACTAATCTGGGTTCATCGGACACGGATTTTCCTCACTCAAATTAACCGTTCACTAAAATAGAGGCGAAACATAAAATTCTCTAAAATTTAGAAATCTCACTCGAGCCAGAATGGATCTCGTTTGAATCAGAATGGATCTCGCTCGAACAACTTCCACGTGTCGTTCGAACTACTTTGTGCGACAACTAATCTCGCTCGAATGACTGGAAACGTAGCTTCACCACCAAATTCTGATTGCTCATTTCAAGACCGTCTTCTCTATCAACTAGTGGTGCGTCTGGAGACAATCTCACTATATCTCTTCCGCAACACTGCTTCCCACTTACGTCATCTTTCTTCAAGTGGTACTCTATTCCCTTTTCTCTCTGGGTATTTTATACTTTACAATCTGTGCACTCTTCATAATTGGTGAACCTTTAGGGTTGGTTACCTTGTAAGAATCAACATTTTAGTAACGCGTAAGTCGCTCTCAGCACTCAATCAAGTAGTACCCTGCATTACTTCTTCATAATAGTTAGGCCTCCCATATCAAGAGATAACTTTTGAACGACTTCCCACTGACTTTCATCCCATAAGGTGTGTTGGCACTCCTAGCACATATTAGCGTGGATTAGCGTCTATTTACCATGATGTTCAATCCATTTCATCAATACGACTTGCCTCATAACTTCCCCACCGACGTACTTATCAAAATAATTTTCCGCATACCTCTATCTCGGATGACTAAGAAAGCCAATTGACTAGGGCGCCCATACACCCTTTTCTTCATGAACATTTGCAAAAACATTACAACTGTCGCTCTCGTAACACGCTTTTCCTCTACTCTCGCCTTGTCTTAACGACGTGACTACAATCTTGTGGGTATTCTCAATCCCCTATAGACCAAGAATCAAATTCTTGCCCACAAAGTCCTACATATCCCTTCGTGGTGAAATAATCCTTTCAGTGTTTCTCCACAACACTATCGGTTCCACTGATGCCATAGGATCTAACGTCTCTTCTCCTGACGTGCATAACAATTCAATCGTACCCCCTTTTCTCAACCGAACTAGAACAAGAGACTTCTCCCCATGCATTCTTAATGAGCATTATCGGAACCACACATAGTCGAGATACTCAAATTCCATTCCTCAATAATATGTGCAACCATACTCCAATATCTCTGAAGGAGTCAAGTGGCACTGCACTTATACAATCACCGAGTCCTTAACACTAATCATAACAACGTTCCCCATCTCTCCGCTCAGCAGTCATATGATATACCTTGAATCACATCATTAAAGTACCTATACACCGAGATCAATCACTATGAGACATCCATAATCTCTGAAGTCTCCAACAAACTGATGAATAATGCGAGATCGACCCTCTTTCAGGTGAGGCATCATCAAATACCTCGGCAGCCTTGATTTTTAACACTATCATCATGGTTCCCTTAGTTTCGCTGACCAAGGAATGCACTATTAGACTTAACAGTCCCAATTTAGAATCAAATCAATGAATCCCTTATTGGGTTTCCACTTATGGCTTGCACTAACCCCATTATATTCAGTCTTACTCTTTGAATAAATCCTTAAACTCTTTTAGCTCCGCCCACCTAGTAGAATTTACCTCAACCTTGTAAGAAGCACCATACTTCCTTCATACACATAAGTCGTCCATGCATAGTTTTACCAAAATTACGAATGACAACTCGAGAGTCCATTCTCTCAAGGTTTCTTTTTCCCTTGTACCTATCTTATCGGGTACAAGCTCACTTCAATAGATAAATTTCTTTCTCACAGTTGGCCTCTACCTGTCTTTCACGTGATGGTTTCAAAAATTTCCATTCGCTTCGCTTCTGAACCATCATTAGAGAAATTTGCGATTAAAATATACGGAAATTCCCTCTATTTGTATACTAACCCTCGGTCCGGATGTGGTAACTGGTATCCCCATCATATTTCCTCTATAAAAAAAACTTACCCAAATTTTCACTTCTGGGTATTTCTACTCTATCCTTAATGCCAAAACCTTTGTACATTCTACTTCCATGGGTTAACATGCACAGTCGCTGTTTTATCACATTTTTCACGGGTCGTTCTCTTCCAAGATCTTTCTGACCTTCTCTCATTATCACTGCGTTGGGTGGGTTTAGATTAGCCTCACCCTTTACCATCACGGTACTTAGAAAAATGTCTGATATGCTCAATCACTCCTAGAATAATCTACTTCCATTACACACTAGGAGTGAACTCGATAACGGTCATCTCTCCCATGATTACCATCCTCGAAAACTCCATGCTTCATGATGAACTCCTCCCTCCTATAGTCCTTCCAATGACAATGCTAGTCCTACCGCTATGTTCAACGTACCATGCCCAATCGAACTTGTATATAACAATACAACTACTAAGTAGCCAGAGAATGTAAACTACGTACGTAGAAGAGTACAACAATCCTAAGATAGGGCTCTATATCAATCAAATGATATGCTAAAAACGTAGTAAGCCGTACAGATCCTATAGACACTAGAACCTGATGCTCTGATACCATCTGTGACACCCTGCCTAATTAAACATCGGGTGATCAGGCCTTTATTAAATTAAAACAGGTTTCTCAAACGGTTCATTCTTAGCATCACTGTCAAAAACTTTTTAATTACTAATCACCTAAGTAAAAATTACACCGGTGCCAAATTTTGTCTTTCTTAAAATAGATAAATCAACCATGCAGAAAATAGTAAGACAATCACCATTACTAAAACCCAATCTAACAAAGTAAAAGTACAACATAATAAGAGGATTATCGAATAAACCATCGGCTAAAAATCCCAAACAACAATAGAATAACCACTAGTCCGAAACTAACATCTGAGACTGATACCGGACCACAAGTCCATATATAGAATAGTGTGAGATCCTGTACAAGATCTGAATGAGAGATATCGTCTAGTCAAAATCCTATAAGCATCCACTATGCTACAGCTTCGAGTCCCTGGAATGAAATCATCATACATGGCGTCCCTGTGGCTGGACACCTAAAAGGTTTTGAAAATATTTTATATCAAGAGTTAGTACTCAAAACATTTTCAAAATATTTAGCAAGCATTTATCACAATATAAAATGCGGTTATTAATTACACATGTTAGGTTCTCGTACACTCTCTTGAGTTTACTCACCCCTCATCTTTTGTGCACACCTAACTTTTTACATTTAGTTTATCTAGCCATACCTCCCAAGCTAACTAAAACCAAAGTAGTCAACTAAACTTATCTGTACCTAAGTTCTAGTACCACCCATACAGTACATCCGTTTCACTAACATCTCGCCTATGTTAATTAATTCTTAAGTAACATTTCACCTATGTTATGTTTCGAGACTTCTCATTTAGTTTCACTACTAAAATTACTACAATTCTCACAATTGTTGCCTTCCCACTTGTGTAATTAAGTTTCACTATTTAAATTACTAATTAGATTTTGTCTATCTAAAGGTACATTTCGTAATTAAGTTTCACTACTTAATTTACCAATTTGCTATGTATCATTAAAGACATCATATATCCATCTGTTAATACACAATGGTAGAATGTCATTAAGTGTATATATTTCACACACAATATATACTAAATATCAATTTTTACTATTATGTCCTTCTGACACACGTAAAGGACTCTTGGTTCGGAATGATCCATCGACCCCAAGTGAGAATTGGTTCGGAATGATACATCGAACCCAATTATTTATATACACATATTCTGGCTCAGATTCTTTCATCACACCACCAGTTCGAAGGTTTTATTCGGCATTTTACATCGACCCCAAACATATGATAACCCATTGTTAGTTCGGAATACTCCATCGACATTCGTCATTTTACATCGACCCCAAACATATGATAACCCAATGTTAGTTCGGAATACTCCATCGACCCTAACATATAATAACCCTACATTAGTTCGGAATACTTCATCGACCCTAACGTAGTTAATTTAGATATACATCTATTAACCTAATAGTTCATACAATTTAGTAGGTACACACCTGACCTATCAATCATACTTGTACGTAATATAGTATTCTCTTATATTAACAATAATTGTTTGCTTTACAAATTTATTTCACTTTCATAATAATTCGAGTATTCACACAAATCTAAGGGTGCTAGTTACCCCTTGTTATATCAATTCAGTAGTTACCCTTGTTAACCTACTGACTTTACAAATTTTATCTCTCGCACTCTTTTCCGTACTCATATTCGTATCATCTCGAATTAGAATACGTCACAATCAAGCCTATGAATTTCCACTTTAATTCTCTCACGAAATTAAAGTCCAACACTCAATCATAGACCTACTTCCATATCATTATTCCAGAAATATATTTCATCAAGGTCCCAAACACTTCCCCTATAAAATTTTAGGCATTTGAGTCTTAAAAAGAAAGATCTTACATTTTCTTGCAGCCGAAACGAATCATAAATTTTTCTGGCGGATTAAACACCCTCTAGTAAAATTTTGATTTCTCCCTCTACAGAACTCCGATTGACCTTATTCCAAGTTTTTTGGAAAGATAAGATATGTACCTTTCCATACATCTATGATTCACACTCTAATTCGAAGTACAACTCAAATCGTACACGTTTAAAGTCACGTCAAAATTTTGGCAGATTACTATGCTGGCAGATCAAACACCTTGTAGTAACATGTCGATTACTCCCTCTACATAACTATGATTGACCTAATTCCAAGTTCATTGGATAGCTAAGTGATATTCCTTTCCATACATGTATGGTTAACACTCTAATTATAAGTAAAACTCAAATGGCATACGTTTAAAGTTATGTAAAAAATTCTGGCAGATTGACATCTTGTGTTCATCAATTAAACCCTAAGTCATTCAAGATTCATGTTCTTTAACGAAGAACTCATAAATATTCTATGTTAATCATCAAATATATTCAAATTTTATTTCATCTTTACTGAGGGATTCATTCTACATGCAATCCTACCCAAACATATGATCAATTCATACATTTAATTCAAGGTTTTTTCAATAGAATCAACGAATTCTTAAAACTTCCTACACATGGGTATTATAACTTGAATTTGATTTGTAATAAACACTTGCCTTGATAGAGGGGTTCTGATTTCATGGAGTTGATGATGGATTGATGATTCTCTTCTTTCATCCTTCCTCATTTGGCTCCTGGGATGCAAAATCTAAATCCAACCTCTTCAAAAGCATCTTCTAAGCCTTGAGAATGATTTTCTCCTTCTCTATAATTATCTTGGTGTTTACATGGGTGTTCTAACCCTAATCCCTCTTTCATACGGCTGATAATAGACTCTCAAATTCGTTAGTCTCAATACCCTCACATGTTAAAAGGCCAAAACGCCCCCGAACGGTTTCGATTTAGTCCAAAATTACCCCAGGACTCAACTAGTACTCCCGGGTATACTATTTTGACTAATTCGACCCTTCCGAACTCATCTGTGACCTCTAATTTATTATTTGAGTCACTTAAAAATGTATTATTCGTTCTCACCCCAAAATGGTCTACACGTGCTAAGTAACTATTTACTACTCACGCTAAGTAAATAGAAAGAGACAATATTAATCAGTATTTATCTCTCGATTAATACTCCATAATCACAATTATTAATAAATCTCACTAAATTATTTTTTTGGCATAATTTAAATCAAATCGTGTTTTCTCATTTAATTCTCCAATTTAATTAAATAGAAATACTCAGAAATACGGGGTATTACAAGCTGAATGGGTCACACACATACCTACGCTCCTATTCAACCATTGAAACTAGCATTCACACCGATAGAACGTGTCCAAGGTCCTATGCTCAATGTAAGAATCTTAAATCCCCCCAAATGGGGTCATGAGGATAAGATCGAATGTAATGGAAAACCTCCACCCCGATAGAAAGCAACGTATATATGTCATACACACGATAAATAATAGTATAGGTATTCACCCCACCTATATATATATAATAACAATAGGGAACACGAATAACCGATATAAATATTTCCATTCGTAGTATATTTATCTCACATATCTTAAATATTTACAGATTATGACTTTACTTCTCAAATTATATTCCCGAGATTCTCTCATCACTAGAAGGGTAATTATTTATTTATCATATATATATTCAATAGGTAATCACTCACGTCCTACAATTCCATGTCATCACAACATCCGAATTTCTATGAATTAAAATCATCTTCAATTAGGTCTATTTCTCGATAACCCCTAATTCAATCTTAACCCTTTTATTTCACCTATTAGGGTTAATCCCACATAAGACTAAGGTTATTCCGGTAATAATAACTCCCTTACTACTGACCCTAACCTTAAATCACCCTTTATTCAATTTAAATCCCAATATATATATTTTTCCATCGTAACGAATTTAATTCACACTTGTTAATTTCTACCATTCCATCCATACAAAATGATATTTTTTGGGTCTTAAGTATACCCTACTACCCTCCTCTATGTCCCAATTTGTTCAATTAATAATCACCAAATATTTCTCAAAGTTAGGACTTAAAAAAATATTTAAATAGGAATTAAATCACATTTACAAGGGGATTCGATCGATCGATCAATCAATCGATCGACCTTATTTAGTCGATCGATCGATTGACCAGATATTGGCCCAGATTTTGCATATACTTACCTACGGGTTTTAGCATTTTTCATCCTCAAAATCATATATATAAATCTCCAAATTTATATTCATTTAACCCAGATCATATATTAACATATAGTGGAACGTTCTAACGTATCCAAATTAATTAAACACTATCAACATGTATAAATCTACCGAGATTCCATATTCAATCTCAAGAATTCTAGTTTTGACTATATCATAAATTAAACATGTAAATACCAGATTTCTTCACCAATTAATTCATATATATCATGGAGTTAATTCTAAACTCACAAAGAAATCACTCCTACAAAATTCTTATTTCAAAGATTCATAAAAAATCATCTTAATTCATATCACTTTTCAGAATTCTCTAAACAACCTAACATGGACAATATACATTCCAAAATTTGCAATAGTTAATCACTTGCCTTTAGATTGTAGGTTCTAACCGTTGAAGGAGAATTATAGCCTCCTCGAATTTTCTTCCTCAATCTTCACTCCAGGTTTGTTGTTGCACAAATTCTTCAAATCCTCCACTTAGGCTCTTGAAATTCTTTCTCCATTCTCTCCATTTTCTGTCTAACTCTCTGTATTATTTTCTTAACCTTTGGGTTTGTGAAAGTGACTATTCCCTAAGGCCAACCTTTGATTTTAAAGGTGAAATCCCGTTTTTGGCTTTTCACCTACCATTTAGAAGGCCAAAAGTCACCTAAATAAGTCCTGATTAATCATAAAAACTCCTAAGACCCGAACATAACCCCCGGGTACTCAATTTTGACTATTTAAACCCTTCCAAACGAGTTGGCATAGTCAAAATGGCCATTTGGATGATATAAAAATAATTTTACTTTTTATGCCATTTAATTATAGTCCCGGTGCGACTCACACGTGCATATTAACTTAATTATCATATTCATCACTCGCGATAATTTTATAAAATCATAATCATATGTAAAGTCATAGTCATATATATTACTTTTAATCACCAAGTAATATTCACAGAATTTAGATATTCCTTTATTACCGAGTAATATTTATATCCGGATTAATTTTCAATTATCCCATAATTAATTCTAACTAATCCCATTTTGAAAGTCATTAAAAATATGGGGTGTTACATATATAAGGAATCCTGATGACCTTGGGAAGATGTCAATAAGTGATGTAAGAAAGTGTAAAGTAACTAACACAGACACATTTGGCGAAACAAGGTAGAGCAGGAGGAGAACCCATCAACCCGACCTTGGGCAAACTCCTAGACAGGAAGGTAAAAATGCCACCTCTTTCCCCCACCAAGAAAGACGGTAAGCCTATCGTGATTGAGCTTCAGAGAACCTGAGGAGACTGAGTTAGGGTTCACAAAAATAAATGTGTAGGTCCAGGTACTCTGGATCACAAGGCGATATGCCATATCTCCCAGGGTTAACCTCATCCCTCAAAACTATAAGCTTTGACGACGAACAAACCTTCTTTGAAGAGAAGTCAAGCATAATAGAAAGGATGAACATAGGATCTGTATTTGATCATTTAGGTCCACGAATAGTGATGGTAGAATATCGTAGATATCCCATGAGTCCTCGATAGATCGGGGAAGAATCAAGAAGATCTTCCACCAGCGACTAGATCTAGGACAGTTGCACGAAGGTCGGCACGAGTCGGATAGTCTTATAAAAAAGAGAGTTCATCAGAAATCCATAACAGACCAGGAAAATTCATCACAATCATGGCCGACTAGGTTAACCAACCCTTTCAGCGCGTGGGGGAAATTGATAAATTAAAGGATCCTTTGCACCAGGGTTTTGTGAAAGTATCTGCATTCACCCCGTTAATTATGGGTTATCTTACACCTATAAAGTTTAAACTGTCAGTGGTAATCCAAAAGTATGATGGCAAGACAGACCCTTTGTTGTACATAGCACAATACCAAGTTGCTATTAATATTTATTCTATCCTAGATGAGATACGTCATCGAGCATTCTCTAGTACAATCACGAGATCCCTACAAATCTAGTACAATAGTCTACTGCAAGGGTAGATTTCAAGATTTCAACAGTTGGTTGATCTCTTCATCAGTAATTTTTACTTCATAACCAAGATCGATAAGAGGGTGTCTCGTCTATTTAATGTTCAGTGGAAGGCCGATAAGATGACTCTAGAGTTATCACCCATTTTAACAGCAAAAAACTAGATGCGATTGACTATGATGAGAAGATAGCCATCAGAACCCTAATGAGTGGTCTACTGTTGGCAAAGCTATACTGGGTATTGGCTAAGGAGCCACCCATGATGATGAATGAATTATTAGCAAAGACTGGGAAGATTATGAACACCAAGGAAGTTATGGATACAAAAGGGTTGGCGGCTCCAAAGCTGAAACCAGTAAAAGCTTAGAGAAAAAAGAGCAAAAAGACAAAAAAAACTAACAAACAAAAGAGATAATATGAGTACACTCCTCTAACCGTTAGTGTCCATCATATCTTGGAGGAAATTCGGGGAAGCAAAGATCTAAAATGGCCATATAAATTAAAATCATCAATGAACAGATGGGACAATAGCAAATATTATAAGTTCCATAGGGATCATGATTATAACACTAACAATTGCTTGGCCTCAAAGAATGCGATTCAAAATCTAATCATGAGGGGAAAATTGTCCAAAGTTTTGGACAAAGGTGGTTGGACAGATAAAAGGGATTATCAGAAGCCGAGGAGATGGTCAGAGTCTCCATGCAAAAGACTTGACGGGAAGAAAAGAGGAAGAGACGATGATTTCGAGGATGACCCAGATCTGCCCAAGCGACCCAAGGAGCATATTCATGAGGTTAAAATGATTTCTTTTAGGTGTAGTTTTATTATAAGAGTAGACACTCAAGAAGGAGACAAGGCCGCTGAGAGGAAAACCTATCTCAATGAGGTTAAAGCATGCACTCATATTAAACAAATCGACCTGACAGACACTGTGGACACTCACCTTTGGAAGGTTAACAAAGATCTCTTTGTAGTTCATTTTTCTAAAGACGATTTATCGAGCATGCTTAATCCTCATGAATACCCCTTGGCTAGTATGATAATGGTGCATGAGGTTTAATACCCCTTACTTTTGAGTAATTATTTTTATATTAATTTTCCATGTGGGTTAGTTATATAAATAAAGGAAATTGGAGTAAATATTAATTTCAGTAATTTAAGGGTTAATATTTATGAGTATTGCATATTTACCTTTACTTGAATGTAAATAGTGTAATATTATGTTAATGTTGAATCGCAATGCTTTGAGACGACATGTATAATTTATATTCTAATTGGATAATTGTTAGAATGTTAATATGACGTTGGAATAGAAAATAATGAACGGAATTCTGGATGTCAGTTTGGAGGGCGCGGTTAGTCCGAAAATGTTCGAGATAGTCAAAACATGTGCCAGGGTTATTGTTGGCTTTCGGGGTACTTTTATCTAGTTATGACTTAATTATAATGTTACGAGTCATTTCAAGTGTGTAGTAGAATTTAATGTTAGACTTAAGTTATTGGGTATTTAGTCTTGCAAGAGCATTAATAGCTCATTTGTGTATTTTAAACCTAAAAAGTTAGAGGGAAGTGAGAGCTTGAGAGAAAGAATAGAAAGAGAAGATATTGTTGGTTGGGGCTTGAAATTGCAACTACGAAGATAAATCCGAGGCTAAAATATTGTGGCATGTATTATACTTGTAATACCTTATGATTATGTTGAATAAATTGTGTGATTAGATTTTTTTAAGGTTTAACCCATTTAGAGTTTTGATTGACTTTGCTGTTCAAAACTCCCCTTACATAAGTAAGACATGATTGGAGTGTTGTATATTGGTAGGTGATCATGTGGAAATGATTTGTTGGTCATATAGTGGTATGATATTTGGTGTAGAGGGAAGAATAAGAGTTGGAAGATTTAGGTTTTGTAAGAAAAATGGGGGTTGACCGAGTTAACTGGTGGACCAGTCAATCGCAGCCAAGACGCTGGTCGACCGGGTCTAAAGGGAAAAGCCTACTGGTTGCCTCGCAAGATAAATTTCAATTTTACTGTCGATTGGGGGTCAGGGGCCGGTCGATCGACACTCTATTTTCAGCCCAAGAATTGGACTTTATTTCCACTCCTTTTCTTTTGGGTTTAAGTCTTAGGATCCTTCTCTTAGGATGTATTGAGAAGTAATATGACCTCATATAAGGGGAGTGGTACTCTAGGATAGTACGAGAGTGTTCGGGCTTATTTCGAGGAATATTTAGAAGTGTATAATGTTTTATTTTGTCTAGTAAACCCGAGTAGGACTAGTGGAGAGTCAGGTAGTGTGTATTGCACCTTCGGGGGATGGTATGATAATTAGTATATATTATTGCCAAACTTGTACGTACATATGGTTTCGAAAATTAAGTACCGTATAACTATGGCACATTTACACATACCTTTTTAAATACTATCATAGGGGAAGTACACATTAGAGGTGAATGACCTAGCTAATTATGCAGGGAGAGTATAGTACTCAGGCCATGATACCGATAGTTACATTGTATGATTGTATAGTTTCAAGTGAGGTAATTTCGGGTATGGTTATGACTCACTATCGAAGGTATATGACCTCTTCCCATGCATTGCAATTTAGGTTACCCAGGTGGTCTTGGTCATAGGCCCTGAAAGATGATAGTATTTAGGGGCGCATCCATTGGGTTGACTCCCAAAAGGATGGTCTTAGAACCATTATTATTATGATTGTAACTGTTCCCGTTGAAATAGTATTTCACCCAACTGATTAATTGATTTAGGAAAACTGTGAATCAACTTTAATTGCCTATGGTCCCTAATGATTATTGACTTGTAAATATATCTCCAATTGATAAACTTGTTATGTGGAATATAGTTCGGTTACTCCTATTAAGTAGTTGGGTAGTTTAACTCAACATAAATTGTACACATTAGGATGTGAACTTAGAAGATAAGTGAGAATGATTCCTTGAATGAAGAACGAATCTTATTTCTTTATAAAAGTAGTATTCATTACTGTTATGCCTTTTATTCAAATGTTTATCATATCAAACCGGGACCTGATCCGTTTATATTTCTCCTTCTTGTGTGGTTCTTATATATGTTCAAGTGCTCCACTACATGGGCGCCCGATGTGAATTTCCTTCCTAGTTTCAAGGAGCTACATCGTTTTACGAATGTTATAGGATTTTTGTAGTAGATGCATCATTTCGTTTGATACTCTAGTTATGAACCATCTGTATATTTGGGCGTGTTGCCCAAGTTTAGTGTTCATACATACTTTCTTACTTGGTTTAATCTTTTGTATTCAGTTTGTGAATCGAAAACTTATTCGGTTATGCTTTCTAAGTATGTCGTTAAGCTGTTATGCATATATATCAACCTTTTTTTACAAACTGTTTGATGGAAATTGCTTTTATCCGACTTGCAAAATGATATATGACATCCGTTTTTAAAATATTTGGTGGTTGTCTCATATTGTTATTACGCGACAGTGATGCTAAGAATGGACCATTAAAGATTCCTATTATATTGGCTTGATTGGATGGCCACCTCTTATTTTAATAAGCGGGGTGTCACATGAGGGTAAGGTGGCAAGAATTATGGTCGACAATAGCAGCTCAACTGACTTCTTATTATATGAATCTTCAAAATTCAACAATTGAGGGATAACAAATGGATGACAAACTTGAATCCTATCACAGACCACTCATAGATTTTTCAGGAGAAAAGGTATACCCTTTGGATAAAATGGAATTGGAAGTTATGATCAGCACATGGCCTATCAGCCAAATAGAGAAGAATCATTTCTTCATCTTGGATAATAACTTTCACTTAGTGTACAACCTCATCTTCGACAGGGTAGGATTAAAGAAATTTGATGAGGTTCCATCCACTGTATACCATTGCATGGATCTACCCAATCATTATGGGGTCGGTGT
Source organism: Sambucus nigra (assembly GCA_949130495.1). Classification (NCBI taxonomy): domain Eukaryota; kingdom Viridiplantae; phylum Streptophyta; class Magnoliopsida; order Dipsacales; family Adoxaceae; genus Sambucus; species Sambucus nigra. The sequence continues at coordinate 89,777,913 of OX422216.1, read as the reverse complement.
AGTAAAAGGAAATCTTGTTGAACCTAGAAAATGCTACTATACCTCAGTAGACTAGGAGGAGCAGAACAAGATGACCATAACCTACTAGATCGAGAATCTGGATCCCCGAGGTGCGAATAAATTAGTTAAGTGGTAGGTCATAGAGGAGATTGAGTCAATTATCTTAGATGACGAGAACCTAGAGAGAACAACTCAAATCGACTCATCACTAGATTTTACCATCAAGAAAGAATTTATTAATTAGAGGAGCATGTTTTCCTGAAGTCATGAGGACATGCCGAGAATTGATCCAGAGTTCATTTTTCATGAGCTAAGCATTGATAAGGATACTAAGCTAGTCAAACAGAAATGACACGTCTTTAGTCAGGAGAAGAACACGATCGTGTAAGAAGAAGTAGGGAAGTTACAGAAAGATAACTTCATAAAAGACATCAAGTATCCATAATGGCTCTCTAATGTGGTCATGGTCAGGAAAAAGACCAACATGTGGTGTATGTGTGTCGACTACATCGACATGAACACAACATCTCCCACTACACCAAAACATTGATTTTATGTCTTCCTTTTTGTAACTTCTAATGGGGGTGAAAAACTTTATTACTGTCGGGAGGAGTAACATAATTATTTGTAACTTCCATTAGGAGTAATAAGTTTTTTGGATAATGAAAAACTTAAGTGAATTGGTTCATCAATGATAGTGGCAGTGACAAATCTTAGCAATTACAAATCTTTTCATATGATTAATTTGTGGCTACTATGAGAAGTCACAAATTTGAAACTACCATGAGTAGTCATAAATTTTGTCATTAGGCTTAAATTATGACTCCTATGAGTAGTCATAAATTTTTAATTTCCATGAGGAGTTATAACCTTTAGCATGCGGCTTAATTTGTGATTGTAATTAGGAGTCGCAAATTTATGACCACTAGGAGCGGTCATCAATTTTAGCATTAGGCTTAATTTATGACTGCGATGAGTCATAAATTTGTAACTATATATTCATTTCCTTCTTCTCTCTCCTCTCTATTATTTTATCATTTTCATATCTCATATCTCTCATCTCTCTCTAATGCTCTCTTCATCGTCTCTGTAAGGCTTTCTTCATCGCCTATCCAAGCTATCTCCAAGGCTCGATAAAATCTCATAACTCTTTATCCTTTGATTTTATATAAACTCGATTTGTTCAACCACTAATTTTGTATCTGTTTATCTCACTAATATCTCTTAACTATTATACCATATTTCGTATTTATTAAGCCTTTGATTTCATATCCGGTTAGCCTTTAATTTTTTGGATCAATATTGATGATTTTTTTTTTCTTCATTTGGTTGGAATATCACTGATTTGATCACCACATGTTTTACTATTTGACTCTATAACTACAGAGCATAAAGTATTACGATCACTACCCCTCTTTAGATTTTAAGGTTTAACTATTTTTATAATGTAGTTTAAACCAGATGGGTGGATATATCAGAACATGGTTTCTTTTAGTTGTACTACTATGTGTTTTATTTACTTGTAAAACCCACTTTCACAAAAACAAGGCCATGTATTATGTAGGAAAATGTATTAGAGGTTAGTGACTTGGCACGGGAAATATATCAATGAAAAACTCATGGCCAATAACTCTTAGAATAAATTTATGTTTGAATAAAGGAAACTACCAATGAAGTTACCTTATTCCTTTAAATAATTTACGGATGTTTGGAATGGTAACCAACAATAATGTAGTATGCAATTGTTTTTGTTGTAACTGAAGTATGCAATTTGCATTCACCATGTCATTTTTGTTTATGCAAAATATTGGGGCTTAAACTCTCTTTTAATTGAGGATTTCCAAATTATGGGCTCATAAATATGTTTAAGAAACCCTTTAAGCTTATATTATTATTGTAACTACATTGAGAATATTATAGTATTATATTTAACTAACCATGAATATCTACACTCATATTCTTGTTAAGTTTTGGAAGGTAAAATTATTTAAGGATCTATTTCAAGTGTCATCCATTAATTTATAATATTGGGATTTATTCTTTAATTCCACAAGTACACAAATTTATTTTTAGTTTTTAATTGTATTATTTGGGTTAAATATTATGAATCATCTTGATAGTGAAAGAACTGGCAGTACGATTGAACCATCACTTTTTGTGTCAGAGGTAATGTTTTGTTGTAGTCATGCCTCATATATATATTTTTCTTTCTAATTATGCATTATAATTACACAAATTCTTGTGAATTTGGATATTCTTGTATAAATTCACTACTCTATTTGTCATCCAATGCATTTTTTAGTCATTTCAAGTGAGGTATCCTTTGAAAACACAAAAAAAATGTTTTCGATATGGGAACAAGACTATAGTTTCCTTTATCGTCTCACATTTCAACCATAAGAAAAGTAAGAACAGTTACACCAAATCTTATGATTCTAAATTCATAGTCTCCAATATAGAAAAAAATGTTTATGCAATAATTGATCATTTGTTATCTCCCAATGCATGATCATTATGAAATAGATGATCATGTGTTTTCAATTAAAAATTTCCCGTTACTTTTCTTATTGATTGAATAGTGTTAGTGACAATAAAGTGACATTAAGCATTTGATACAGTTAAATCTTAAAAATGGTTGTCAATGACAATGAAAGAGATGCAATTATCACACTTTTTTATGATGGTGAATCTTCTATCGGTTTCTCACCCTCAAATTTTGATCGAGGAAAATAGAAGGTTCATAAATTTTGTTTCTATGATTTTATAAAGGTTAACATCATGATTTTCATAGCTATACCTCCATTTGTAAAATAGGAAAATAGTCGGTCACATCATTATCGATAGTTTTATTTGTGCAGTAACAAAGACTTAAATTTCATTATCAAATTCAAGAAATTAACTGACATTGACTTAAGCATATGTTGATTCATTGCATACCAAGTTCAGGAGGTGGAATTCAATTTTGAGACAATCAAATGAAAGAGAACTTATGAAATTTGAAATTCCTTTCTTGCAAAATATGACACCCTGCCTACTAAAACATTGGTATCATATGGCTCATTCTTAGCATCTCTGTCAAAAAACTTTTTAAAGTTACTAACCACCTAGTAATTTAAATAGATTGGTGCCAAATTTTATCTTTCATTAATTAAAAACCTGTGGAAATAAATAATAATGAAACCATCCACACAACTTGGTAACTGAATCAAACACAGATGAATAATATAAAATATGATCAAGTCAACTATCGGTTCAATAATAAAATACAACAGTAAACTGAAACAATAACTTAGATACACAAGGTCAACAAATAACCGAGTAAAAATCTGAGAGTGACATGCCCAAATGAGAACTGAAGTGAAGATCCTACACTGGGAATAAATGAATTAAGCGTCTATAGCAAAGTCCTGTAACTTCCACATGAGCTGCTGCTGCGCATCCCTCGATAGAATCCTCAAACTGGTGTCACTGTGGCTGGACACCTAAAAGGTGTTGAAAAATATTTTTTTTGACATGGGTCAGGGCCCAAGTAAAACATTTTGAAAATATTTAGCAAGTAGTTAAATTGCAATAATTAAATATGCAGGCACACTCTTCATATTTAAGCTAGTGTTCACACCTAACAATTGCCTGCTAGCCTTCCTAGTTGTGCTACCCCACCTAACTAGCCATATCACGTCTCTTTCTACCGCACTACTATAACCTAAGTATTCTTAATTTGATTATTAATTTATCTACTCATTAACTTATTCATCAGTTCAACTATATTAAATCATATAACATTAACATGAGTTACATAGGAAACACCTTTTAATCAAATAACTTTCACACTAGTTATATAAGAAATCCCCTTTTTAAATGATAAAACTTTCACACAAGTTATATAATAAATACCCTTTTAAATCATATAACTTTAACACTAGTTATATAAGATATTAATCTCGTATATAATTATCTACTTATATTATATACGTACTAGTACACTACAACATTCACACACATGTTAAGTATAATAACCATCCATTCCAGAGTAATAACACACCAAATGATTTCTCTAAAATGTTATCATGTTCCAAGTCTGCTCACTCTAACTCGGCTGCCTCAAGTCGAAATCACTCTCGATCTTGAGAGAAAAAATAATTATAAACATAGCGGAGGCGTCCATAGTTCCTCGAGTGTGAGACAAAATCATACCCAAGACGTCTCACCCTGAAAAGAATCACAACATTTAAATACAGGAGGCTATGACCTCGAGATTATTCTCTCCCTGCTCCTCAAGCCAGGGGATTCACCCACATCGCGCAACCTCCTATGATAGCACTAGAGGGGTATGTATTCCTATAAATATCATTCACACCGATATCTATAGAGCACACAAATATATATATATGTATATACTATCACACATAACCGTATACATATATTTAGTAAAGTTCGGCTAACCTGTGCCTAACACCCATAGAACTAGCCCAAATATATACCAAAGTCTATATCCCGACTTGTAATTTAATCAGTCTCACATTAATTATTTTTCATTTAAGTAGTGTCACCCAACTACAATACCCAGACCCACATATTCGGTCCTTATCTTCACCCTTTAGAATTTTTTACACATAATCCCACTATTAAGTTTAATACCCTTCATTAAATTTAATATTCGATAATTTATTATATCTATCTCTATAATAACTTAAATCTGATACTCCGTGCCTAACCCCCATCGCACTAGCCTAAAAATATCTGAGTCAAAACCCCTACTCCTACTTTGATTACTTTCACAATAATTAATTTAGCAAATGGTGTCAGTCAACCAAAATGTACGGACGCACTCCCTTGTTTTGTGTCATAACCTTTTACAATTTATCACATATATTCCCTTAAATAATTTTGAGACACTTTTCCAATTTAATTTTCCTTAATACCTACCTCTCAATATATTAGGTATTAATCTCCCATTTAATTGTTCTCTAATTAAATTCTTAAAGGCCCTAAAAGAATACAGAAAGAAGGATGAAACTATGAACGTTTCCCCCTATCATTCGAACAACTTTCAATGTCATTTGAATTACGTGCAAGGTCACTCAAATTACTTGCCATGTCGTTTGATGCTGCGTACATCAGCTTCTTCTTTTTCTTCCCCACGCCCTTATTTCAACCATTAATGAACCCTCCAGCTTTGATTCAAACCCAGAAATTTTTATCCAACCATTTTCAACAATAATTCCTCTCTTAAATAGATTTAAATAGTTGATTTTGCCCTTAACCACCATTGATTTGTAACAATCACAGTAAATATCAAAGTTGAGTTTATCACAATTTTCTTCCTTCACTCGTTTCTTCAAATTTGATTTCAAAACTCCAAATTTAAACAATGAGTATTATTGGCCTACTAATATAAATAAGATGTCAACTCTTTTGATCCATAACACAATATTGATTGCACCTTTAATCTACGTAATCTTCCCAATTCATAAACACCCATTTTCTATGCGATAGCCCACCTTCCACTTCTGTACAAATAAGACATTTCCTCACAATCATATTATTCGACACACATTTGAAATTTATGTTTTGAATACTTTATATGGGTTTTTGGCGTGATATCACTATTAGCATTCAAAACTATAACTTTCAAGTCTTGCCAATTATTATTTCGTTGCTTATTCATATATGTTCATAGTTCAGGTCATTCAGTTCTATATTATTTGAAAAGTATGAAGTTGACCTTTGTAAAACGAGAATAAAATAAAATTGTAACGGCACAAAATAAAGGTCGACATTTCCTCATAAATTTTCTTTCTCTCATTTCTATATTATTCATATTTGTTCACAGTTCAGGGCATTCAGTTTTAATTTATAGTTGGGTCCATGATCAATAATGTTGTAATGGCTATCCAATAAGGTTAAAAAAAGGGTACCATGTGCAAGGTACGTGTGCATCCCATAGTTCCTTAAAAAAATGTCACATGGTTTTCAACCTCTTGCTATTTATTTTTATTTTTATTATCCATTTTCTTCTATTGATAAGTAGCTTAATGCCTCAAGTTATTAGCATCAAATATGAGCATGCCATGGTAATTGGTAACCTCTATCAGTGCAATACATCGTTATTGGTTGTCCAATATCTGTTAGAATCTACCACATAAATGAAACTACCAGTGACAAATTTTTTTAAATGATACTAATTTTGGAATGGCTATTTTTTGAAAAAATGAGTAGAGAAACTTAGTATATTCGTGGGATTTTTTTTTTGAAAAGTAGAGAAAAATTTCACATGCCATCATAATTAGATAATATTGTCTCGAACCTCACCAAAAATTTAATGGTTGGTGATGTTACTTGAGATTGCATGGAAAAAGTTCTTTCATGGTGACACGTTTGACAATCAGCATGGGTTTCGTGATGAAGGACTGCTTGTTTGTGGTCCTTTATTTTAACGAGTGATACATCATCCCACTTTATTAGAGAAAGAACTTGAAATTAAGCATCATGACATCTAGAGGATATTGGAAAAAAATCATAGTACGGTGTAAGATCGAATCACTCTGCAACTAGAGTTAGGTGGTACTAAAGAGGAACTTAATTGAATGAATCTCGCCATTGGTGATGTTCGTGCAGAATGAGAAGCACATTCAGGATATCTTATTGAAATGCTTTATATATGGAAGTTGATCTCCGTACCACCGAGACTTGGAAAAATGAGGCCATTCAACTCTGTACTGAAGTTAATAGGTTGATTACCCTTAGACAAGATCTATCAGGGCAAGCTCAGTTCCTCAACAAAGACCTTATAAAACTGAAAGATGATAATAGCCAGATTCCACTTTTAAGGGTTGATGATGATGAAAATACCAGGAGAGTTTATAATTTCCCTTTTTTCTAATGTAATTACTTTTAAGTGATTTAACATCCTAAGAAAATTTAGTGTTTAACACTATCCTTTTACACAGTCATTAATCAGATGGTCCCTTGCATGCAATGGATAATACATAAGTTACGAGTGGGTTAATGCACTTGTAGGAGGGTAACTCTAATTAATGAACATATATGTCTAAATACCTAATGATATCAGAGGTAACTTATTGTTCCTTAGGGTTCGTTTATCAACCCAATTTCAATTCATGGAAATGGAATTGGAAGGCTGATTTCAATTCCATGGAATTAAAATTGGCCTTCTAATTCCATTTTCATGTCTTGGAATTGGAATGCCAAAAAGACCCTTAGTGCTAACACGAGAATTTGCCTTAAAGAAAATTTATTGATTATGAAAATAAGGAAAATATTGAGCTAATGGAAAAAGAAATGAAATGGAGAAGAACATGGTGTCCATGGCACGCGAAGTTGAAAAATTGCGTGCTGAAGTTGCAAATAGTGATGTTAGACTGTGGAGTGCTGGTATGTCCTTTCCTATTTATTTATATGTTTATTTTACTTTTAATAAATTTTTTCTGAGTGTTCTTTTTGAGTAGTGATATGTATATCTATACAAAAAATGGATCCAAAATGTATGACATTTGGTTGGTGGGTCAAAATCATTGTCATGGATGTGGTGCAATACAACACTGCTAGAACATCATGTCCTATTATCTTTATTTCGTTCTTTCTAAACTATCTAAACACATTGTTATTTTGTAAATTCACTCATCTAGTTAAAACAAGTATTGGAAATTCATTTGTGTAGATTAAAGGTTGTCTTGGGGGAGATGATCAAACATGCATCTACACGAATATTCATTTATTTTTGTAATGGAGGGGGATCCGTTTGGTATCATAATGGAGGGGTATGAATATGTTTTATATATAAAAAAAATATCTAATTTTAACTTTAACTTTATCTTCAATTGATAATAATTACATTTTATTATTTGCAGGTATACACATGGTCTACTTGGCGCACATAGTATTCGTGGCAAGCAACACAAGAACAAGCCAATGGATACCAAGGCACCACATATAAAAAATTTAAGTCCATTGAACTTTCTTAGCGAACGTAAATGAGTACATAATGGAGGTTGTTATCTTGTCAATACCCTCCGTAGTTCATATACCTAGGCTTCACTAAGCGTATCCACCGCGTGGTGACCCCTTTTCTAGGTTCATGATGATTTGTTACATATTCATGGAATTTCATGTCATCGAAGCTTTGTTCCGTTATTTATTTTAGTTTATTTTTTATTCGATGTGCATTTTTTATTTTGGCGCCTGAGATCGTTTTATTTGATGTTAACTTTAGGCTTAAACAAGTCTTATGTGTATAGGATATTTGGAATGTCTAAAATATAAATGAAATTTTGTCGAATTTTTTATACTTGTATAATGCATGTATCAATTATTTTTTATTTGTTACATGTTCATGGCTCTACTCCTCTATTTTAGTTTACTTTTTGTTTTATTTTACTATAACCATTTCATAATTTTGTGAAAATATAAAGATATTTTCCACTTCTCTTAGCAACGACACATTTAATAAACTAAATTTTTATAACTGCTAATAGTAGTAAAAAATTTGACACAACTGTCAATTTTGTAGCCATTGTCAATAATTATGAATATAATATTTGTGACTATTATTAGCAGTCATAAATTCAATATCTATCACTCCCAATAGCAGTTAAAAATATTAGATTTATAACTACTGACAATAATTACGAATTGGAAGGGGTAATTGCTGTCACCATGTTATAAGCCCAATAGGGGTTATAAAAATTGTGAGTGCTATTAAGAGTGACGATTTTCTTTTTGTGAGACCCTAAATCATAACGAAAAATAGTAGAACAACTAATGACAGTTATAAATCTCCTTTTTTGTTATAGTGTCCAAAAGATGATTATCCCCTTCTCAGAATTAATCAGCATGTCGATGCAATCTCGGGGCATCAACTACTCAGTTTCACGGACGCATACTCATGGTATAATAAAATCAAAATGAAGCTAAAAGATCGGGAGAAGACTTCATTCATATCCACTAAAGGTACTTACTTCTACAATGTCATTCCTTTTGGACTTAAAAATCCTGGAGCAATAAATCAGAGGCTGGTAAACAAAGTGTTCAAAGACTAGATCGACAAAAACATGAAGGTATATGTGATAATGTACTGATAAAGAGAAGAATGGTTGTTGACAACATCAAAAACATGGGGTAGACGTTTAGCCAACTGAAAAAATTCTTAATGAAGCTCAACCCGATAAAATGTGTCTTTGGGGTAAAGGAAGCAATGTTCCTAGGCTTCATAATCAATCAATCAGAGGGGTATTAAGGTCAACCCCACTAAAATTTAGGCATTGATCAACATGCAATCCCGAACAAATAAAAAAGAGGTTCAGAGGCTAACTGGATGTGTGATGGCCTTGAATAAGTTGCTTTCAAGCGCCACTGATAATTGCCTTCCCTTTTAAGGTATTACAAAATGCATTTTAATGGAACGATGAGTATGAAGCTTCATTCCTAGAATTGAAGAAATATTTGGGATCCCTCCCCCTGCTTTCAAGACCCGTCGTAGGTGAAAATATTTATTTGTACTTGGCCACATCCATATTAGCAATTATCTTGGAATTAGTCCTACAATAAAATGAAGTGAAAATCCCAAATTAATATACCAATAAGTTATACATAGGGGCAAAGATTCAATATCCATGCTGAAAAAACTAACACTGGCCCTAATTGAAGAATTTAGTAGTACGAAGCTGTAATTTCAGGCTCATACCATTGTTATATATACAGACCTACCTTTATGCCAAGTTATTAATAAACCTGAGAAATCCAGCAGGCTGATGGCTTGGGTCATAGAACTAGGGGAGTATGACATCTAGTATAAACCTAGAACAACCACAAAGGGCCAAACAATAGAGGATTTCATCACTGAGTTCACATATAAGGAACATACCATCGATCATACTTCTATGGGAGAGATCATATCCCCACAACACACCGAATGGACTTACATAGAATAGAGCCCATCCTCTAATCAAACAAGTAAAAACCTACGAGAGATGACTATTCTGATAGATTATAATACTGATGTACCAGAGCAATCAGCTAGGCAAGAAGAAGTTTCTCACGAATAGGAAAAAATAAAAAATCTATTCAAATACGGTAATCTGGTCAACAAATTTTTTATAGAAGATATACCTATTTGGTTGTTTGTAGATGGTCCATCCTGCATTAGTGGCATTAAATAAGGATTAATAATCACAATGCTAGATGATATGGATGTGGAATACGCTCTCAGGTTCCAATTTTAAGCCTCAAACAACGAAGTCGAATAAAAACACTTATAGCAGGGTTGGGCTTGGCATCATTCCTTACAATCGAGCAAATATGAGCACACAATGAGTCTTAACTTATAGTAAACCAAGTGTTAGGGATTTACAAGGCAATGGAGAAATTCATGGAAAAATACCTAGCCAAAGCCAAGGGTTTGTTAGGAAAGTTCCCAACTATTAGGATAGAGAGAATTCTAAAGGTAGAGAGTGCCTAAAAAAAGCACGTTCTCAGCTTGCATCCACCATAAAGACAGAACTAAGAAAAAAAGTTCCTATAAAGATCCTTGTGGAGACCAAAATTTTCTCTTAGCCCACAACAATGGCCAACTTGGCGCAACAGATTTAGAGAGCAGCCCGATCTCACATCATGAAAGAAGCTACGTGCATGGACAATCCACACTATCCCTAAATAAAGTCAATCCCCTATGATCTGGTGGAGATATTCAAGAAAGTCATGGATCATCATGGGCATTGTGGAGCTAATTGACGAATTAGGATTCTACATCTATATATTATAACCCCTGGCCCATGGCATAGGGGCATGTAACCGAGAATATTGAGAGATACTTAATAAAATAGTAGACCTCTCCATGGATGTAGGCAAGTTATCGAACCACGTATATTATTATGTTTTGTGTGATTTTCTGCTTTCCTTATTATCTGTGATTATTCTTCATAAAACCTCTCTTATGATATTTTTTGATACCACAATTGGCACCGTCTATGGTAACTACTATTATTCCTATGAAAACACTCACTAATTGAAAGCCTTTAATGTCTCATCACAACAGTAACATCCCTCAAGCTGACGATGTGTAGGAAGAACCTGCCCCTCTCAGGGTAAGGTCTAAAATTCACCAGCCAAATCCAAGGCTTTGCTAGAAAAGGAAGCCTTCTGAAGAGAGTCATGGACAACCAAGGTCCACTCAAATTTCCAGGTTGGTCGATGCCTATGAGGCCAGATTTTGAGAAGAAGAAGAAGCCATTCATCGCCAAGAAGAGGAGAAGGCTCACCTAAAAAAGGCAACTGGAAAGAATGGAGATGGATCTCTATAGATATATAATACGACTCTATGATCGAACTCCTAGTCCTCAGGTGAGTGAGTCTCATAGCCGAGGAAGGAGCCCCAGGCCTGACCAAGGGAAAATTGAGAGGAATAGGTTAGAGGATGGTTGATCAGAACGATTACAGCCGACTCGACGTTGTGGGAGTCCTGGTCGACAGAATGATGAAATTAGGAGTTTGGTCTGTAGGGAGATGGATCAATAACCAGCCCGCCGAGGGGCCAAGTCCACAGATGAAGTCCCCTTTTTCAAGGTCGATAGAAGAGGAAGAGCCCCCTAAGAAGTTTGCAATCCCTAGATTCAAGATCTATGATGGGAAAACTGACCATATCAATCATGTCTAGTAATACATGCAAGCCATGACCCTGTGGAGACACAACGACATATTGATGTGATGCATCATCCCTTTCAGCCATATAGATCTATAAAGAGCTTTAAGGCTCTGGCTAAATTATTCATAACTCGCTTCCATAACCATCAACTCCCACCCCAAGAGGATGGATGCATTGCTCATAATGAAGAAAAATCCCTAAGAGAACCTCAGGGTGTATTCCAAGAGGTACTGGGAGATTTTTAATGAGATTGAGGATTGATTAGAATATGTTGTCGTAGCGTCCTTTAAGATCAGTCCACCAAGCACTTCTTTACTACATAAATCCCTAACTAAGAAGGAGGTTAATTCCATCGACGACGTAATGGCTTGTATTGAAAAATATGCCAAAGTCGAAGATGTAATCCATCTTAATGAAGGGGACAATGGTTATGCGAAGATGAACAAGGGGACATAGAAGAATGATTCGCATAAGAAAGGAAACAAGAATAAGGGCAGGAATGGCACCAAAAATGATAACAAGAATTACCCCTCGAAAGCATTCGATGCTGTTAACACAATCTTTAGGAACCGGTGTATAAAATCCTTGATAAGATCAAGGAATAACCATTTGTCAAGTGGCCCAAGAAGATAGGAGGAGATCCAACGAAATGAAATAACACACTGAGGTGTGCATTCCACAAAGAGGGCATACACATGACTGAACACTGCAAAGCACTCAAATCTCATCTCAAGGAGCTGGCCCAGGCTGGTCATCTCAACGAGTTCATAGATAAGAAGGTAGACAAATTTTTAGCTAATGGTGACCAAAAGCCAAACAACGTCCTTAAGGATGAGATATGCCACGAGTTTGTAGTAATTCATGGGGCATCAGACTTTAAACAAGTACAAGAAAACACTGTTAGGATGGAAGTTAAGAAGTTTACTGTCGTTATGTAAGCCTTTCAAATAGACCCCACCAAGACTCAGGTCGGGAAGCGTCGGTGACCAGAAAATGTTTACTATAGCAAACACATTTTTTTTACTGAAGATGACTTAGTTGCGGTGAGAACCTTTCACCATGATGCATTGGTCATCACACTCAGGATAGCTAATTGGAACATCGACAGGTTACCCGTCGACCAAGGTAGCTCTTTTGAAGTGATGTACCTAGACTTATTCCATAAATTAAAGTTTAATATCATCGACCTCAAAAGGGCCACCATTTCGCTGGTCGACTTTATAGGAAATATAACCATGCCATTGAGCAAGATAGTCCTACCAGTCAGAGCATGAAGAATTTTGAAAATAACCGAGTTTCTGGTGGTAGATATCAAATCCCCCTACCACACCATTCTGGGCAGCGGCTGGCTCCACACCATGAAGGTCATTCCATCCGCATATCATCCGAATCTCAAGTGAATAAAATATCGGGCTGGTCGAGATCCGTAGCAACCAGGCTTTGGCCATAAAATGCTTCATCGTAGCTATCCTCCCTAATCATGTGAAGAAGAAAGATGAGATGAAAGTCTAGGAGGAAGCCCTAGAAGGCATGTTGCCTTAAAAATAAAAGTTACGGTACGACTGACTAGAGGTGGAGGAAACTAGGGTCCACCTCAAAAATAGAGTCGTAGAAGACATGGAAGAGATACAACTATAGTCAACTTACTAGAAAGGAGATTTCTAATCGGATCCTCCCTCATCGACCAAGAAAAGAAGGAGATCACCACGTTCCTCCAGAGCAATATGGATGTTTTTTCTTTGGAACCATACGGGTTGACTAGGATAGACCCCTCAATTCCATGCCATCTACTGCACGTCGACCCAACTTTCAAACTAGTCACTCAGAAGGGTCATCGAATATCCCCAGAAAAGGAAAAGGCAGTAGAGAAAGAGGTAGGAAAGTTACTAGATGAGGGTTCCATTCGGGAAGTTCAATTACCCAAATGGCTATCCAAACCAATCGTAGTACCCAAAAGCAATAGAAGATGGAGAATATGTATTGAATTTATCGACCTCAACAGGGCCTATCCAAAGGACAGTTTTCCTCTCCCTAAGATAGACCAGCTAGTCGATGCCACTACAACGCATGAACGAATGATATTTCAGGATGCTTACTTCGGATACACCAAGATAAGACCTCCTTCATAACACCTATTGGGTTATATTATTACAAAGTTATGTCGTTCGACATAAAAAATACAGTAGCGACTTATCAGAGACTGGTCACCATGATGTTTAATAAACAAATAGGAGAAATAGTGGAGGTATACATCGATGACATGATCATCAAAAGTAAACTCAAGGGTGACCATCTCTCAGACTAAGTAGGAACCTTTGAGATCCTCAGGAAATACCGAATGAAACTTAATGCTAAAAAGTGTTCATTAGATGTCTAGTCAGGAAATTTCCATAGTTACCTGGTCAGTAAAAGATGGATTGAAGCAAACCCTATTCAGATCGATGCCATAAAAAAAGTCCAGCCCCCTCAGACGATTAGAGATGTCCAGAATCTTACCGGCATGCTCACCTCACTACATCGCTTCATCTCTAAGTCTTCGGAGCACTGTCGACCATTCTTCCAACTTTTGAAAAGAGATAAGGGCTTGGTATGGAATGAAGACTGCTCCAAAGCCCTAGAAGAGCTCAAGTCTTACCTCAGCAAGCCACCCTTGTTGGTGATTCAAAGTGAAGGCGACCCCTTATATCTCTATCTTGCCATGTCAGACCACGCTGTGAGCTTCACCTTGGTATGCGAGAAGGGAGGAGGCTAACACCCAATCTATTACGCAAGTAAGACGCTCATGGATGCCGAGCAAAATTATTTTCCCCTAGAAAATCTCTCTTATGCCTTAGTAATAGCCTCGAGGAAGATGAATAATTACTTTAAGGCTCATTCCATTATCATGATCATCGCGTACCCCCTCAAAGGTTTTCTAAGGAAAGCTGACCTCTTCGGCCGATTGTCAAAGTGGTCGGTGGAACTTGGAAGATTTGATATCCACTTTCAACCAAGAACAACAATTAAAGGGAAAATTCTAGTATATTATCGCCGAGTTCATGGGGAATCAACCTACTACCTAGTTAGAAATTGAGCAACCAGCAAAAAAGGAAGTAAAACCTTCCACTGGACCCTTTACGTTGATGGAGCCTCCAACTCTAGGGTACAGGAGTAGGCATTGTATTGGTTACCCGAGAGAAGATTGTGCTAAAAATAGGGATCAGGCTCGGATTTGAAGCCTCTAATAACGAAGAAGAATATGAAGCACTGATTGCTACCCTATGCAAAGCACAATTGCTAGGGGAAAAATGCCTCCGGGTATTTGCCGATTAAAAGTTAGTGTCCAAGCAGATAAGTGGAGGCTTGAGTGCCAAGGATGAGAGGATGACGGCTTACCTCAC
The DNA here is from genome assembly GCA_949130495.1 of Sambucus nigra. NCBI lineage: Eukaryota > Viridiplantae > Streptophyta > Magnoliopsida > Dipsacales > Adoxaceae > Sambucus > Sambucus nigra. The sequence goes on along the minus strand of OX422216.1, from coordinate 89,762,874 downwards.
TATTATAAGGGGAGTTATAACAAAGTTTGATAGGGTTGATGTTCAGCACTTACCCAGCGGGTAGAACAGTTACACCGATGCCCTAGAAGCTCTAATCTCCGCCATTGACTTCGACGTAAGGAGAACCATTAAGATAGAATTCGTCGCGTAACCAATCATCAACCAGACAGTCGCAGAGCAAGTCCTCCACATAGAAAAGGCACCCAGTTGGATGGATCCCATTATAACTTATCTGCAGAGTGACACACTGCCAAGTGACAAGAGATCGACGCACCAAATAAGAGTTAAGGCTGCTCTCTTTCACTTATCTACTGAAGGAAAACTCTATAGAAAGTATTTCACTTGCCCCTACCTCCAGTGCGTTCACCCAAGAGATGTCGAGTAGGTTCTTAGTGAACGTTATGAAGGCATTTGTGGGAGTCATGCATGAGGAAGATCATTGTCTTTTTTAGCGATCAAGGAAGGATACAGGTGGCCATACATACAGAATGATGCTGGAGTTTATCTTCTCAAGTGTGAGAAGTGCCAGAAGCACCCCCTATGGTTCATCAACCATATAGCGACCTTAAGTCATTAACCAAACCATGCCCGTTCACCTAGTGGAGCTTGGATATTGTAGGGCCTCTACCTACCTTATATGGAAATCGCAAGCATCGATTGGTCGGCACAAACTACTTCAACAAATGGGTAAAATCAGAACCATTTGTAAACATTCGGGACTCTAATATGATGAGGTTCATATGAAAGACCATCATCACCCGCTTTGGGATACCAAGGATGATCATTACTAACAACGACATGCAGTTCGAAATTGGCTTCTTTCAAGGATTTTGTGATGAGCACAACAGCAAGCACCACTTTAGTTTTGTAGCATATCCTTAGAGCAACAGGCAAGATGAAGCTTCCAACAAGACAATGATTGACAGACTAATGAAAGGGATAGAAAGAGCCAAAGGTGCTTCAGAAGACAAGCTACCTCACATTTTATGGCCTTATCAGAAAAATCATAGGAGAGAAAAGGGAGAAACCCCCTTCGCGCTCGCCTATGGAATGGAGGCATTCATCCCACTGGAAGGAGGACTCCATACTGTGAGGACTACATTAGTTAACCAAGTACTTAATGATAAATCATTACTCACTGAACTTGAGTTAGCTGATGAGTGGCGAGAACTAGTACTAGTTAAGTTGGCATCTTACCAACAACAATTGGCCAAATAATACAATAAAAAAGTTAATCCGAGGAAATTTCTAGTAGGGGATTACATCCTAAGGAAAGTCCTCGACAGTGCTGTGAGACCATCAGATGTCAAACTGGGACCAAATTGGGAGGGACATTTCAACATAATTAGAGATGACTTACAAGGGCCTATCACTTAGAAACGCTGGAGGGTAGGGAGATACCAAGGTCTTGGAATGCAACCAAGCTTAAGAAGTTATACTTTTAGACTTCTATATCTTTTATTTTCCAGCATCATTAGTTTAGGAAAATCTTCATTTACAAACTAATGTTGCCTTTTATTTTATCATTTTAGTTAATAAAGGTCGATTGGCCTATGCATTTCGAACATCTTGGTTGTTTAATATCTCTTGATCAAACTTCACTACCCATCATTTCTAAGTAATATGCCTCCCTCAAAAAATAACAAGTTGGTCAACTTGCTCCAGTCAAGGAACAAAGCTCTTATGGTTGCCACAGTGTGTCATACTTATTGTATGCAAAGCTAAAATATATAAAGGAAGGTTTATGATTAACCTTCCTCAGGTCTTTGTTGAAAACACAATTGGCCTTTTGATTTTCCCCAACAATAATAAAAGACCTACAGGGGATCCTTAGGCAATAAAGACAAAGTTGGTCGCCAACTTAGGTTGGTTGAAAAATCCTATTCGGACGGATGTCCCCTTAACTAGGTATATTCTCGCCATCGCTGACTTAGACCTAAGGAAGTGTGATGACACGACCTAAAAGGTAAAGTGTGAATGAATTATATGGTAAAGGCATATTGGACTAAAAGAATGTTCAAACACAAGATAACAAAACTCAATGTCATTTACTCAGTCGAGAAGCCCAAAATGATTAAAGATTTTGTAATAACTCATTTATACTATGATTGGATTTATCAATTACCTTTTTTGGTCAAACACTGATACCAAGCAACCAACAAGGAAGGTTAACGTATGTTTAGTCAGCAAATGCTCAAAACATAAATAATTTTCTTGTATATCATTAAGAATCTTACAGTTACATTTACATCAAAAGATAAAAGAAAATACTTAAAGACCTACAATGGACCGGCGCGACGAGCTAGGTAGTCCGCTACTCGAGCTCTCTGACCATCATTATGATGAGGAAATAAGTCTTCTTCAAAACTCTATGGGCCTGGCTCTAGAAGCTGCACCGGAATAGCATCTATTGGGATCCATCGATCATCCCTCGGGAAGGGATTTCGCAAAAAATATGAGCGAACGATCTGATATTTATACCATAGGGCGGATTCCTTAGGAAATTTCAATTCCCTAAGAGCATTAAGACATCCCCTAGAAAAATAAAGTTCCTCAACCTCTTTCAGTCTTACTTGTGATCTGTCTAACCTTGATCATACCCATCATCGTAAACCTGTTGAGGACCGCTTTAAAACAATTGTCTCAATCGTGTAACATCCCTTTGAAGACCAGGAATAATCACATAGGCTCGATGAACATCTTCTTTCATCTCAACAATGTCCCTCCTAGAATCTTGATTGTCAGCATGAGTAACTATAGCAAACGATGATAATCATCATCCTGGATTAAGATTCTTCTCCTCGGAGGGGCCATCTCTTCCTCTCTTCCTCATCGCTATCTCTTTCACCTCTCCCTTCCTCACTACCTTCTACCAAATCCTCCCTGAGCTACTTTATTACTCATCCTCCACCTCAATGGGTTCATAGGTACTACCAACTTCTTCTCATGAAACCTTTCGATGAGGGATTATGTCTATTGGATGAGAAATAAAGCTGGAAGTAATATTCCTGACAATAAAAACTTTAGACTAATAGTATTTATGGGAATCAAGTAGATTTACTACCAACACCATATCAGGACTTCTTACCTTCTAGTAAAGAAGACCCCCACTAAGGCGAGAGAATTAATAGCAATGGAAAATCTTAACTAATCCTAAGTTGGTGCCATAAAGCTGGTTTATACTATGAAATGTATTAACAATCTTCCACATGTTTGGAGAACATTGAGTAGGGACTATGTTGAAGTATTAAAAAATGTAAAAACAAAGGGTTAGGGGGAAACGTTAAACCCCCTTGAGAAACTAACATAACCTGGATCCAGTGACCATCTTCTATGTCACAAACATTTCTAGGGATAGACGTACACTCTATCTCTACCCAATCAGGGATATTGTAACAATTCCTAAACTCAGTCAAAGACTTATTATCAAGCATGTCCATGAGAGAAAACATAAAAACCCTAGCCACAGTAGAAGATCCATGCACAGAAGAAAGAAAACATAAAAAAGAAAAAGGCTGAAACTTACGAAATAAAGAGGAGACTTGCAAAGCTGAGAAAGTCTTGATTTTGAAGACTGAGAGTAAAGAATGAAGCCTGAGTACACAGTATGCGCAAATAAGAATATAAATAATGAACTGACGGTTAAGTCTTTAACAAACCAGTTTCAAACACTCATGTAACGCTTTACACTTATCGAGGAATATTTGGCGCTTCAATATCTCATCAAAAGATAAGCGCACCTCTCCTACTTAAAATTATGAGTGTTCCACTGATAAGGCTATGTCCTTAGCCACATCTAAAATCCATCGGCCCAAGCAATGGCCCGATGATTTTAGGGGAAATTATGGGGACCAAATTTTGTTCTTGTCCCACAACAACGACCGACTTGGCCCAACAAATTTAAAGAGCATACTGGTTTCACATCATGAAAAGAAATAAGTGTATGGACAGTCTACACTGCCCTTAAACCAAGTTAATCCCCTATAATTTCATGGAGATATTCAAGGGATTGATGGATCATCATGGGCATCGTGGAGCTACTTGAAGAATTAGGATTCTACATCTATAAATTATAACCCCTGGCCTAGGGCATAGGGGCATGTAATCGAGCATATTAAGAGATACTTAGTGAAATAGTAGACCTCTCTGTGGACGTAGGCAAGTTGCCGAACCACGTATATAGTTATGTTGTGTGTGATTTTCTTCTTTCCTTATTAATTGTAATTTTTCTTCATAAAACCTCTATTGTGATATTTTTTGTTACCAAAATCCTCATGCACTAAAGCACCGATGAAGAGTGTACTAGCTTCATAGAGATGGAATGGGAGCCATCCTGGATGGACCCCTACTAGAATATATGGAGAATAACACAGTACCAACAGATCCTAAAGACGCAAGAAGGCTTCGATATAGGGTAACAAGATACGTACTAGAAATGGGAATCATGTACCGAACAGGGTTCATCATACCCTTGCTTAGATGTGTCCACTCGAACGAAGTTAATGACTTGATAAAAAAGTGTATATGGGTTCTTGATGAGCACATTCATCAGGTAAATCATTAGTAATAAATTTAGTGGCCCCATATAGCTATTATTAACCCACTATGAAGGGAGATTGCATTCATTATGCGAAGAGGTGTGTTAAGTGCTAAAGTATGCCACCATTCATAAAAGTCTGGGGGATTCTCTTACAACGATCACATCCTCTTGAACATTCTCCACGTGAGGAATAGATTTGGTTGGACCCTTACCCCAAACTAGAGGTAAGTTCAAATACTTGGTCATTGCAGTGGTCTACTTCACCAAATAGGTGCAGGCTGAACCCCTAGTGGATATGCAATATGAGAAGGTCATCAATTTTATATGACAGAGCATTACTTAGCGTCATGGGATGCCTTATGTCTTTATCACTTACCATAGTACCAAATTTAATAATAAGGAGTTTGAAGACTATTGCAAATGATCTAAAATCAAAAAGCTTCATTCTACACCTGATCATTCACAATGTAACGGGAAAACAAAAGTAAAAAACAAACCCTACTCAATGGAATGAAGAAGATACTGGATGATGCTAAAGGAAACTAGATCAATGAGCTGCAAAAAGTCCTCCAGGCATACATAACGACGCCTATAATAGCAACTGGTGATACCCCTTATTTGCTAGCCTTGAGAACAAAAGCAGTGGTCCGAACAAAAATTTATCAGCCAAGTAATCGTGTACTCAATTTTAACTCCCCACAGAGAGATATAATGATAGGTCTAGATCTCGACTTGGTGAAGTAAATTAGAGAACATGGAACACTTTGAGTGGCAGCATACTAGTAGTGAACTGATAATTTATATATTAAAAAAGAGTAAAACCGAGCACTCTAAAGGAGGGAGACTATGTGTTCAAAAAATGTCATTCATAAAGGGAACAACTTAGAGCCTAACTGGCATGGTCCATACAAAATATATGTTGTTGTCCGATCAGGAACTTACAGAATTGAAACACTGAAAGGTGAGCAATTTAAGAATCTTTGGAATACCGAACACCCAAGGAAATACAATCAATAATGGTAAACACATAATGTCTTTCCATTTCTTCAAAACCACTTTTACTAATAAATAAAATTCGTCAATGAATGTTATTTTTTTTTTACATTTTTCATCCGTATGGGGGAGGTCTGCTAAAAACCTTGCCAAATTCTATGCTGAAGATGTCTCAGCCATATATTCCATGCAACACATGACTAAAAAATAAACTTACTTCATGTATGACACCATGAGGTCACGAATAAGAAGTTTACCAAATTTCAGGGATCTCGCTTTAAAGATGACTAAGAATAAGAAGTTTACAAAATTTGAAGAACCCCATTAAAACCATATGGATGACAAGATTTGATCATAGGTGGCTATATGCAAGAATATACCAAACAAATTTGGTTGTCTTAACTAACTGACACGAACACTTGGTCAGGACAACAAGATCCATTCATACGATCGGTAATACGCTTTTGTAGAACACAAGATTAGACAAGCCAGGTTGGCATGATGTTGTTAACTAGTAAGGCATATCATTCAGGCAACAACTGACCACATGATCATAAAATAAAACTACTAGTAGATCCATTTTTAGTACATGACACTCATCAAGACGACATAACTTAATGGCCATAAGATTATAACTGTTATCACACATCTGAATACATTTAATTATGAGGAATAGAAATAAGTAAGGAGAACCAAAAGAAAAAAACATGAATGTAAAGTCCCATTATGATTTATGAAAAAAGTCATTACAAGAAGGTCGTAAAAAATAAATTATAAAAAAGTCAATCATGAGGATAGGTTTACTTGCTTCGCCAGCTCTCAAAGCTAGCAGGATGAATACCTAATGCTTGTGGAGTTATGGTTATCCTTAGGTCCTTGATCAAGGATTAACGGCCATAACTAACCCTATCCACTAAATGCAAAGGTCAGTGTAGATCTTCATCCCCATTAAGGCTATAGTCCCTGAGGTATTTTCTCATCAGGCTCACTAGGATAGCATCTGGAGGGATTTATGAAACATTAATTTTAAAAAGAGGATCTGGGTGTTCCAAATAATTTGGATCATGAAAATACCACTACTCGTCCTCCTTGGGATGCTTCGCCACAATATGTTCATTGATCCGACTATTCTTATAATTGACCTTCCTAGCATGGTCAAGTTCTGCCTACATCTGTATGAGGACCTCATTCTAACCATTCATCCAGAAAGTACGAGGATGCTTATAAAATTGAAACGTAAGGTGATCTACCTTCTCACTCAATCTCTTGATAGTGGACAAATGATTTTTTATGGTTACAATATATTTAAGTAAAGTTTTCTTGGTCCTCTCATCCTCTACTGACTGGGAAATTCTCCCACATTGCTTAGAAGGATGGCCCTTTACTTTCTTTATTTTCTCCAACTCCTCCCTTAGGCGAGCATTCTCTTATTTTATAAAAGGGGCACCCTTATTCTTTTCAGAAGGCCTTGATTTCTTGAGATCTTCCATCTCAACCCATAAAGCATCATTTTCCTTCTCCAGAATTAGGGTGATTTTTCTAGCACCAGTCAGTTTACCAGTTATAATGAACTCTTTCTTGGAATATGTTGATATCAAAGAAAATAGCTTCTGGTCTAAGCCACTACTCTTTTATAGGTCATCTAACTTATTCTCATAATCGGCTTGAAGAATTGCCATTGATTCCTTGTGTTTCTTTTTTATAGTGAAAATCATGTCATGGTAGGTAGCATAATCTGCAATCGCCTGATGAAGAAGATGATGTAGATTTAAGTATGATTATTTTTCCACAGAAGATGCATCATGTCCAAAGAGATCCTCAAGCTCATCTTCATCAATCTCACTGTGACCAATGCCGAATAACCTAATACTTCTTTACTAAAAGTATATTCGGACAACAACCATAGATGCAAGTCTAGCATTAAACCGCAAGGTAGATAGTCGGATATAAGTATTTATTGAGAAGACGATCTTGCAAGAATATAACTAGAAACAAATATATGGAATATAAGTTTCATTTCATTGTAAAGAGGAGTTACATCATGAGAAACTCCATATATAGATATGGTAGAAAAAATAAACGAAATAAAACTAAACATTCCTAGACCAACTATACAATTTTTTTCCCCACCTTCTCCTTATCAGTGGTAGCATGAACTTCACCCTGCTCAATGACAATCACTTACCAACTTCCTCTTCGTTATAATTGGAAGAGGTCGGACTCCTTGGCAGTGCCAACCTGAATAAGGATTGCGTCCTAACCATCTTTTAAGAACACTTTATTTAAATAGTAAATCAACAAAGAAGCATGGCAAAGGCCAAATCCCAACCCTTTGTAAAGGCCTCTTTATTTTCTTTAGCTGCTCGACCTTAGTTTTATCCAGTTCAACTATGACTCTAGCATCTTCTTTTTTTTACTTTTTGGCGGCAGTAACGACGTTATTCGTCACTGCCTTCTTCCCCTCCAATGCATTGACCCTCTCTTATAACTTTTTCTTCACCTACATTGGAGCCTCATTAGCATGACCATCAACCTTGAAGGATTTATGCAACACGTTGAAGGCGACCTCAAAATCAGTAGAAGACTCCCTCATCTTATCATTCCTCCTTCGGAGATAGTCATAGTCAATTAAGAACTGCGAGATAAATAGGCAAAAGATGACATTAGAAGTAATAAAAGAAGTATCAATAAAAATCAAACAATGGGAGATCAACTTACAAGGGTCAGATTGTGATTTGTAGGATCCAACAATCTTGATGGGGAAAGAATGACAGTTTCTTGCTTGATCGGAAAAACTTCGGAACTTATTAAGCTACGAGCAAGGTCATGGAAAGCAACAACAAACTGGGTATCACCTTTGTCCTTATCATCATCTTTCTTTCTAACAAAATCAGTTGGAGGAGGTGAATCTTCCCTTGCCCTCTTAGATGGGGGCTCAGGGTTCCTCATAGGAGATGTATCCAGAATTACGGGATCATGGAACTACCATCTTTAGATATCTTGCCCGCAAAACGAGCAAGTAGGAGTGACCTTGCGTCAATATTGGTGGCAATCAGATTAGTGATCCTGTATTCATACATATAACCTTGGGAAACACTATCCAGCACCAAAAAAACATCCAAAGGTTCAAATGATGAAGATATTCTCCTTTAAGATTTTTTTTTCTTCTATAGGGGAGGACTCTGAGCCAGTCTCAAAATCAGAACTTCAGGCCTCTAGATCATCCAAAGAGATTGGGGAAACTGGTCTCTCCTCTACATGTCTTATGATAAAATAAATTGTGTGCTCTTATACCCGAACAAAAAAGTAACTAATTGTAATACCCTGTAATTTTAGTATTAATTAATTTCTTTATTTCATTAGGAGAAAATTAAATTTGAATCCAGTAAATATTAATTAGTGAGATAAATGACTGACATTTATAGAATTATTATTTACTTGTGTATGATAAGTGAACAGTTATATGATTTATTATATGTCGCGTATGAGTGATAGCGACGGTTTAATTAGTGATAGGTAGATAGGGTGTTACATCAACTAATCGATATAATTTATGGGCAACACGTAGGGTACACATGTGTTGGAACCAATTAATGAAAAGTTACCACAATTGGAGTTGGGTGACTCAAATGACCTTTTTGAGTCCACCAATAATCCGAAAATGGTCAAAATAGTCCATAATAGGTACCTGAGTGTTGTGTTTGGGTTTCGGGTACATTTTAGACATAAAAGGGCCCCTGTAAGGGTAAGAAGGTTATTTTATACGAAGAATTATAGGTGAAAACGGGATTAGGTTTTTGGAAGGACATTTATGGGTTTGGAAAGGTGGATGATAGCCCAACTTTCAAACTCCAAATAAAATTTTGAGAGAGAGAACATTAGAGAAAAGAAAAAGAGGAAAAATAAGAGGGATCTTGAAGAGGAGAAGAAGAGGATTCAACCTAGCATAGAGACTTCGAATTTGTAATCTCACAAGGCAAGTAAATACTTGCTTTATATTGCACTTTCACTTATAGTTTATTACTTTCTTGGTCTAAAGTAGAAATTGAGGATTTGAGTATGTAAGTCTTAAAATTTAATAATTGATGAATATCTAAGTATATATGATGAATGATTTTCAATCAACGATTAATTGGGATTGATTATGATTGTAGTTAGAGATAAAATTATGGGTTTTAATGGAAGAAGAAGAACTTAGATGAAAGATGAAATCTTTAATAATAAACTTGATAAAAGAATTGTAATCTTGAATGTGTGGAGATTTCCATGCAAGAATCAAATATATAGTGATGGGATTATGTTTAATGGATGTTATATGGATCATAGTTCTTGGAATTTTGGCAGAAAGAACCTTAGAAATGAAGTTGAGATTTTGGGGATGAATCCCACCTATGAAAAATGCTTCAGGTCTGTGTTCAGTAATCTTGTTGAAACCTTGTTCAAACATCATTCGAACGAGATGTCGTTCTCGTTGAAATGATATTTAAATTTGTTCGAACTACCCATGGGATTGGGCAGGTCTGAATATTGGATATGTTTCAGGTATTTTTATGAACTCAAGCGAGTATGTGGTAGGTTATATAAGTGAGTGGATATTTAATTAAAAATCATTTTGTGTGGATATTTATGTGAGGGAATTTAATAACTAACTGATAAGGGACTAGTTAAATAAAGAAATCGGGAAGTTGGGACGAATTTTAGGATTTAGGTGAATCGTGCACAGTGGGATATGCATACGAGTCCAGTAATTATTATATATAGATAGTATAGTGATATATATATATATATATATATATATATATATATATATATATATATATATATGTGTGTGTGTGTGTGTGTGTGTGTGTGTATGTGTGTGTGTGTGCTACTTGTTTTATTTAAACATACCTACTCGGGAGTGATATTGTAGGAGGTTGCGAATAGTGTGCAGCCCACCCTGGCATTAACCAGTAGGTGTTCACACACACACACACACACACACACACACACACACTCCAGTAGTGTGTGTGTGTGTATGTTCTACTTGTTTTATTTAAACATACCTACTCGGGAGTGCTATTATAGGAGGTTGTGCATAGTGTGCAGCCCACCCGGCATTAACTAGTAGGTGTTGGGTTGATTCCTCAGGTTATAGTACTATTGCATGACCAGTGTGAGGATAAATGTTAGTTTCGAGTCCGGTTAGGCGCAATGTGGTATGGTTACGACATACGGATGTATGTCTATGACCGCCTCCATTGTATGTGTATTCATTTGGGATCGATAATTAGATCCCGACTCGGTGGTTTGGTGTGAAGTGTGATGCCTGGAGCCGGATAGTTCACGGGGAATGTATTAGCAAGGTCCAAGCTTGGGGGATACGATTATATGTATATAGTGAGTGATATATATGTATGCTTATATGATATAATGTGTATATTGATTGATATCACGAGTGTAGCTATATATGTTTATCAAGTGATTATTTAATGATATCAAGTATTTCGCTAAAATACTATTTTTAAATAAATACCTAGTGAAGGTATTTAGACTTAGCTAATAAAGAGTATTAGAGAGGTTAAGATTAAATAGCAATTATGTGTCCTAGTTAGACTGGGTAGTTTAATTAGGATAAATAAAATGAAAAAATTAGGTGTGCACTGGAGTTCTTAACTGAGTTCGACTGGTTAATCTTGAAAGCAATACACTACTATTTTAACTATTTAAAACAATTATTTACTTGTGAAAATATTTTCTACTCTACGGGATTTAACCCTCATGTTTTTGTCTTTGCTTGTTTCCCTTTTTACACCCCAGGTGTGCAGCAGCAGAAGCCGGGACAGGAAGGATAAATCCGTTCTTACCGAACAGTAGCTGTGAATGCTACGATCTTACTTAGACGCCTCCGTCGATTCTTATTTAGATATGATCGATTATTTCCATTTCCAGTTGGGCATGTTACCCATAGATGATTGAACTTATCTTACTGTAGACTTTTATATCTTGTCAGAGATTTTCTCTTTTTGATTTAGTCATTATTTGGTTTATACCATGGATATTATTTAGTAATCGATAGTTTATTTTGTTCACCCTTATTACTATTTATGCATGATGGGTATTTCAGTTATTGTTGTTGTGTAGATTCTTTCTATTATTTATGTTATGTTATTATTTGTGACAGTGAGGCTAAGAATGATCTATATTGAGATCCCTATTAAATTTTAATATAGGATTGGACACCCGGTATTAAAATAGGTGGGTTGTCACAATTGGTATCAAATAATCAGGTTCTAGTGTCCTTACGATTTGCACAAACTTTATACATTGTCAGTCTTGTATTTTCTTTGATGTAGAGCTCTATATCTAGGATTGTTGTTTCACATTGTGTATTTATGTTCTTCAGCTAATATTTATGATTGAAGTGAATATCATACAATTTTGGTTTGGTTTCAGATGCCAAACAACATGAGAGGTCAACCAGCATGTGCCGCTAGGAGGGCTGTAGGGGAGGAGGATCAGTTGGAGTCACGAGCCACTCAGGGGACGGTGATCGTAGCAAAGGTTTCCATAATTATTGCACAAACAGTTAATGATGCGATGACTACTTAGCACAACATTTTCCCCAGGAACAACCACAGTAGCTAGTGGCACCAGTTCAGGCTCACCCAATGTCGTCTGTTTGGGAGAGAGTTAGAGAGATCTAACGGAAGGTCTATTCTCCAGAGTTCCATGGAAATGAAAATGTAGTTGTCACTAGCCAATGGAATAACGACATCTAGAGGCACTTGTGCATGGTTGAGTGTAGTGAAACTCAAAAGTAAATATTGGCTACTTTTAAGCTAGTGGGAGAAATACTTTCATGGTGGGATTCACTGCAATAGAGGAGAGTGACACTATTATAATCCATGTGTTTTGGGGGCGGTTCGACCGCAAGTAATTTCCATTAGAAGTTTAGGCATAAACTAGGAGGAGGTTCCTTGACCTTTCACAGGAGGGTCGAACTGTGGTCGAATATGAGGAAGAGTTCACGTCCCTGGTGGACTTTGTTATAGACAAGATGAAAACCAAGGAGAATAAGGTCTTAAGTTTACTAATGTACTCATTTGGATAATTAGCCAGTTCTGACAATCCTATCTCCCGAGATGGCGTGCACATGCACGAGGTGATGGGGTTGGCACCTTTCCTCAGGGAGATTCAACCATCATCAAATGTGGGGTGATGCATATAGATAGAGTTACCAGCCTATTTTTCACAAAATAGGCAAAATAAATGTTTTCTCCTCGAGAGAACAGCATCAAAGACATACTGACGCTTGCAAAACCAAATATTTCAAGGATTCGGGGGCTAGGTTATGGAATGGGAAGGTGTTAGGCACCCATCCTGCCCGTTAGGTCTCTCATGGGTGTATGTTATTCTTATCCTTAATAACTTTGTGAATTGTGTGTGCATGTATATATAAATGGAGAATTGAATTACTCGACTTGCGTCATAGAGAAAGGCATAGTAAGGCCATCTGTAGGAGTGTTCTCAAAATAGTAATTAAAAATATAACCTGTGCATTTGTCCGGTCATCGATTGTTTATAGAAAGATGATGGTATATGTCGGAGAAAACACAAGTATGAATCATAAATATAATATATATAAATAATATATGAACACAAATAGGAAAGGAGGACTCGAATCTTGGATTTTACCCGAGACGCCTATGTAGCCAAAAAAGGCATCAAAGTCTATGTAGTTTGCATGCAACATGGGGGGTGGGTTTTATTCCATAAATCCAATCAGGGACTTTATTATAAATGTGTGTGTATGTTTTAGTGCGAGAAAATTTAATGAGAAATTCCCGTTTGGAATTTATAAGCAAACCCTCTTTTTCTTATTTTTGTTTTTTTTTATAAAAGATATAGTATGTGCAATGCTACTAATAAAAAGTGGGATATTAATATGTGTGAACTAACAAATATGAAATGCTAAAGTAAGAATTAAAGAAATAATGTGAAAATAAGAGAATTTAAAGAGTGAGGGAAAGGTTTGGACCTTCTTCGGAAGATTTCAGGTTGATCTTGATTGTTTAAGGGCTGATCTTGCAAGTGGATAGAGGTGGTAGGAGGAGAGGGAATGGAATTTTCCAAATTGGGAATGAAAAAGATAAGAATGGAATGTGTTGGAGAGGTTTCAATATAGAAACCATGTTAACTTCAAGAGAATGTTGTCGAGATCACTAAGAGAGATGTTTCTGAGGTGCCTTTCAAACTGAGTTCATGCTCCCTTTATATAGGGTAAGGTGGGTGCCAATCGGCATTGTTATTGACATGCCTATCGGTAGGAAACCCCAGACACACTTTCGATAGGCAAGGAAATGGGTTTGCCATTCGAGAATATTAGTAAAATATTTTGGCAAAATGGTCATAAAATGCAATCACTAAGTCCAAATCGCGCACGGGATGAACCGTTAGAAAGGGTATTCCGAGAGATTTAAGAATACATGGGCTGCTCCTGAGGTTGAGGGCTAACCGTGGTCAAATGGGGCTCAAAAGCACCCGATGATCTATTAGATAAGAGATTTTTGAAGGAAAATGTATCGTTCGTCCGAACCATAAGGCCGATTCGTGCACGGGGTGAACTGTTGGAAAGGGGATTCAGAGCCCTTTGAAGATTCACGAGATTTTTCTCAGGCGAGGAAGTTGATTAGTGTTAAAATGGGTCCAGGGAGTGCCCAATTGCCTCTAGATCGATATTTGATAGTAAAACGGACCATTCATCCAACCTATTAGGCTGATTCATACACGAGGTGGATCCTTAGAAAGGGGATTCAGAACCCTTCAAAGATTCATTCAAATTTTGCTTAGATAAGAAAGTTAATCGGAGTTAAATGGGGCTAAGAGCTCCCGATAGCCTCTGAATCGTTACTCGGAGTATGACATAGTATTTTAAATGAAGGAGGAAGTGTTAGGGACTTAAGGAGGTGTTTAGTAGGGTCCTAAAATGTGGTGTCTATAGATCCCCTCAATGGGTAAACTTTGAATAAGCGAAGACCATTAAATAAACACTACATTAACGCTTTGGGGAAATAGGTCAATTCTGAGGACTAAAGTTGTGACGATCGATTATGCGGGCTGAGGTCAATTTTGAGGACATAAAGTTGCGACGATCGATTCTGAAGCCGAGGTCATCTCTAAGTACCTAAAGTCGCGAGACCAATTCTGAGGGCCAAGGTCAATTTTGAGGACCTAAAGTCATGACGACCAATTTTGAGGGTCAAGATCAATTGTGAGGACCTAAAGTAGTAGACACTGATTTCGAGGGCCGAGGTTAATTATGAGGATCTAAAGTAGTAAATGCCAGTTTCTAGGGACGAGGTTAATTATGAGGAACTAAAGTAGTAGAAAACGATTCTTAGGGCCGAGATTAAATCAGAGGACCTAAAGTAGTAAATATTGATTTTGAAGGTCGAGGTCAATTCTGAGGACCTAAAGTTATGACGACCAATTCTGTGGGTCGAGGTCAATTATGAGGACATAAAGTAGTAAAGACCAATTCTGAGGGCCGAGGTCAATTCTGAGGACCTAAAGTGATGATGACCAATTCTGTGGGCCGAGGTCAATTTTGAGGACCTGAAGTGGTGATGACCAATTTTTCGAGCCGAGGTCAATTTTGAAGACCTAAAGTTGTAATGACCAATTATACAGGTCGAGGTTAATTCTGAGGACCTAAAGTGGTAGATATCGATTTTGAGGGATGAGTCCAATTCTAAGGACCTAAAGTTATAGCGACAAGTTCTGCGGGTTGAGGTTAATTCAGACCTAAAGTAGTAGATATCAATTCAGAGGGCGAAGGTTAGTTCGGAGGACCTAAAGATGAGACGTAGAGGGTTATTTTACTAGGTAATTGATATCTTATCTTGGGAATGCATATGCACTTGTTGTTTAACTGAGGATTATTGTTGTTTTGATACTCTTCTAGGGAAGGTTTCACCCGTGAGACATCTTGTCGGGGATAGTTTTTTTGGGGAAGTTATGAAAGATTTTGTCTATAGGCGCATCCTAAAATTTGCCTTTATCTTGGAGATTCTGCTGGGGAAATTGGGAAGGTATTATTTTGCAATCTTGCTAGGGAGGCAATCGAGTTTCGTTGGGGAAGATTTGAGATTTGATATTCAGCTGGGGAATTGTAGCTGGACTTAGCATGCGGGTGTATTATTGGTTGCGTTTGTGGAATATGTTTAGGGTTTATGCTGGGGACAAGAGTATAATATTAATCTTTCTGGGGATTTAGGGAGTCTTTTAAGAGTGTTCCAAAAAATTATTTTCCTGGTGGAAAAATGTTATGATATTTGTTTGGCATTTATAGGAATTTTTAGGGTAATTTTTATATTTTTATTTTTGCCATTTTTTGTCTCTTGAGTAGATGTTGATTCTCTGTTAGGAATTGCAGATGACCCTTTAACCTTGGGGGATGGATCCTTAGCCCACGGGGGTGATGGGTATGCAAGTACAAATGAGGAGGTTGCAGTCGTATGAGTTTGAATACGTTTGGTATGTAAGATAGAGGGTTGTCGCGCCCCGAATTAATTTTGTTAAACTCATCCTTTTAATTAGAGATAAATTGTCTTAAACAATGCTTTAATTTAAATCTCTAAGGAAAAATAGCATACGATTTTTTTTCTCAAAGGTATGTGTAGATGAAAACATAACTGCCTTTACTTATAACTTATAAGTACTACATAACTTTACATAACCAAGATCCTTAGTTCAATAATTACACAAAAGAAATCTTGATATTCAAACCATACTAAATATCCATCACTCCCCCGTTTTAAGGTCCTAACTTGGCAGTGAACTCCAAATTAAAAGCATACCTGAAACAAAACATTATAGGAGTGTAAGCTATAAAGGCTTAGTGAATGACCACATACCACACATATAACCAATTGAGTAACCATTTTTATTTTGTTCTAATGCTATAACCCAACAGGAATTGTGAAACTCTCGCAAGCCCGGACCCGCCACAGTCCAATTAACCCACCACAGTTATTAGGGACCACCACATCCCTTTATTAGGCCCGAGTACACAAACCTTTAAGTTGGATTAACAGGACCACCACATCCCGTAGGCCCCACCACAGTCCTTAACATTAGATAAAGGACTCACTAGTCCATATCATTATATAACATCGCTTAACATTTTTAATCATATGCATATGTTTCATAAATACAACATCACTCCCATAAATATTTTCACACATGTGTTTAACTACACATTTCCATATGAAATTATAAGTATTTATATTTCATAAGGAAGGTCACTCACCTTGGATTTAGTGCTAAGATTAATACCAACTACTTCCTTGGTATGGTAGTATTAGCTGCTTCACCACCTAACAAGTCAATGTCGTTAGTATTTGAATACACAGATTAACATCAAACCCAGTAATACATCACATCATTTGGTCAATCAGAAATAACTAAGTAGGAATTAAATATGGCACTTCACATTTCAATAACACCCAATTAATTAGGGTTCTAACACAATTTACAGAATTAAATTATGAATTTCCTAGACAAAGTTATGCCCATTTTATTATAGCCTTTTCCAAATCATTTCTCAAGAAAAACAACAACACAACTTCAACTTCATGAAATTCTCATAATTTTTGTACAACATAACTTTCCATGATATTCCATACAATATCATTAAACACATTGAATAATACAAATTTAATGTTTCATAATTTTTAGGGCTCATTTTCTATGTCGAGCAAAACGTCAAACACCTGGTATGCATTCTTGCTCCTTTAGGGAAGATTTTAAACCAAGACTTCAAACTATCACCAAGGGTTCATTACTTAGTATTTTTATATAATTTTCGGATATGTTGTACATGTATTAGTATATTTTACTCTCCAACTTGAATCACTCAATTCCAATAAGTATTCCATGATTTATACCGTTTTTAGCAAAACAAGGTCAAAATACAACATTAAGGCATAACTTAACATTTTGAAGCATACATAACCTTTACCTTGAGTATAATTCATGGAAACATATAATAAACATGTTTTAGAAGAAAAATACATCATAATCATGAATTTTATAAATCAAAATTCTTTACGAAAAGATGATGTAAATTTAGGACTTTAAAGTATGCATTTACGATCCTAGCTCCAGTTCTAACTTATGTTCTTAACCCATCCTTGTTCCAACACAATTCAGCAATATGGGTATCATTAAAATATATATCCAAATCAAAAATAAAAACATGATAAGTATAGAACTCATCCATGTGACCAACTTTGATAAAGATGTAATTACCTTACGAGGATTCCTTGATTTATAGAAAAATTTTCAAACATTTCTTCCTTAACTTTCTTCTCTTTCTCTCTCTTTAGGAAAAACTCTTTTTCATAGCTGAATTTTCTGAACAAAGGGGATGTTTTATGAAGTTTAAGTCGGCCAAACCATCACCCACCCTCTAACCAATCAAAAAATAGCACATGGTGTGCTAATAAGACAATTGTTAGTTAAGGAATGAACATATTTGCCCTTGTTTCGTACTTTCGCTATAACTTTTTGTATGAGCCTCTGTTTAACCCACCGTTTGTTGTGTTATAATATTAATTCATATATCTACAACTTTCATAATTTATGTTTTCCCAAAGTCATAAACTAATACGCCTAATTTGGGCTTCGAACAGGAAAGTAGCAATTTACTGAAAATCTCAAAACTTTCACATTTGGCAACCAAACATTGCCAATTTCGTATCAACACCCTTATTTACTTTTATAAACATAATCATGCATTAAAAACATAATTTATGATGCATTAATCGCATAACTAATCATATGTATTAAACATGGTATCCCCGATCATAAGCTCAATTAACACCTAATGTAAACAACACATATATCACATGAGCATGCATCCCCTAAACATGATAATTAACATGTTTAACATACATAACCAATCTATAACTTATAAGTCCTAAGTTATAATTAATCATGTAATTAACCTTCTTAATCATGTTTTAGGGCCTTACAATTCTACCCCTCTTATAAAAATTTCGTCCTCGAAATTTAACGCATAAGAAACTTACCAAATAGATGAGGATATTGCTTCTTCCTGTTATCCTCCCCTTCCCAAGTGCCATACTCCACATTCCGATTTCTTCAAATCACTTTAACTATGGAAATGGTTTTACTACGTAACACTTGCTCCTTTCGATCTACAATAGCAATTGGTTCCTCCACATAGGTTAAGTCATCTTGAAGATCTATCGGTTGTGAGATAAACACATGTGAAGGATCGGGCACATACTTACGTAACATGGATATATGAAAAACATCGTGTATCCGGGACAATTCTGGTGGTAACGCCAATTTATAAGCTACAACTCCAACTCGTTTCACTATCTCATAAGGGCCAATGTATCTAGGACTTAACTTTTCCTTCTTCCCGAATCTCATAACCCCTCTCCAAGGAGAAACACGTAGGAATACTCGATCACCTTCCTCAAATTTCAATTCTTTCCTTCGGTTGTCTGCATAACTTTTCTGTCTACTTTGTGCCACCTTCAAGTGATTATGGAAAAGGTTTATCTTTTCAGTAGTCTGTTGTACGATTTCTGGCCCAAGTAGTTTTTGTTCTCCTACTTCAGTCCAACACACTGGAGTTCTGCATTTTCTCCCATACAAAGCTTCATAAGGAGCCATCTCAATACTCTAATGATAGCTATTATTATAAGCAAACTCTATTAGTGGCAAGTGTTCATCCCAACTCCCCTTGAACTCCAACACACAGATTCGTAACATGTCTTCAAGTGTTTGGATCATTCTTTCTGACTGCCCATCAGTTTGAGGATGAAAAGCGTACTAAATTTCAATTTAGTCCCCAAAGCTTGTTATAAACTAGGCCAAAAGTGAGAAGTAAACTTTGGATCTCGATCAGAAATAATAGAAACAGGTGCACCATGCAATCTGATAATCTCATCCACATATAATTTGGCATATCTATCCATGGAGTAAGTAGTTTTAACAGGAAGAAAATGTGCAAACTTAGTCAACCTATCAACGATAACCCAAATGGAATCAAACCGTCGTGATGATTTTGGTAAACCTATAACAAAATCTGTAGTAACATGCTCCCATTTCCACTCAGGAATAGGTAAGGGCTGTAGTAAACCACTTGGCTTCTGATGCTCCACCTTCACCTGTTGGCAAACTAGACATCTAGCAACAAAATCTGCAATGTCGTGTTTCATTCCCGGCCACCAATAACATTGTTTCAAATCTCTATACAGTTTTGTGCTCCCTGGATGCATAGCATATAAAGAACAGTGGGATTCCTCTAAAATCGTTCTTTTTAAATTAGGCACGTTAGGTACACACAAACAGTTTCCATACATAACAATGTCATCGTCCCGAATAGAAAATTTATTTGCTTTACCCTTTTTCATATTATCTCTAACTTTCTCCAATTTTGTATCTCCTGCCTGTGCTTTTTTTATCCAGTCTATCAACATGGGTCTAACATTTAAATGTGCCACTATTCCATAAGACACATTCAAAGTTAATTCCACCCCCATTAAAGCTAACTCTCTCAGCAGGTCAACTCGAACATAATAAATACAAGATACTATGCCTAGAGATTTTCTACTCAAAGCATCAGCAACAACATTAGCTTTACCCGGATGGTGATGTATCGTGCAATCATAATATTTTATAAGTTCCATCCACCTTCTTTGCCTCAAATTCAAGTCTTTTTGTGTAAACAAGTATTTTAAGCTTTGATGGTCAGTAAAAATTTCACAACTAACACCATATAAGTAATGTCTCCAGATCTTTAATGCAAAAACTACTGCAGCAAACTCGAGATCATGAGTATGGTAGTTGCATTCATGTATCTTTAACTGTCGAGAAGCAAAAGAAATTACCTTTCCATGCTGCATTAATACACATCCAAGTCCTTGATACGAAGCATCACTATAAATAACTAAACCTTTTGTACCTGTTGGGATAGTCAATACTAGAGCTGATGTCAACTTACCCTTTAAATTTTCAAACCTTTTATCACAATCACCACTCCACAAAGACTTGTTCTCCTTTATAGTAAGCTTAGTCAATGGCAATGCAATAGAAGAAAACCCCAGTATAAACCTCATGTAATAGCCCGCCAATCCCAAAAAGCTACGTACCTCTTTCACACTAGTCGGTCTTTACCAATTCATTATTGCTTATACCTTCTTAGGATCCACACAAATACCATCAGCAGAAATAACATGCCCCGAAAATACTACCTTGTCTAGCCAAAATTCACATTTAGAAAATTTAGCATACAACTGCTTCTCTCGCAAGGTCTGTAAAATAATACGCAGGTGGTGTTCATGCTCATCCCTACTACGAGAATATATCAAAATATCATCAATGAAGACAATAACAAAAGAATCCATGTATGGTTGAAATATACGGTTCATCAAATCCATGAATACAGCTGGTGCATTTGTTAACCCAAATGGCATGACAAGGAATTCATAATGTTCATACCTGGAACGAAAAGAAGTTTTAGAAATATCACAGTCTCTTACTTTCAATTGATGATATCCGGATCTGAGATCAATCTTGGAAAACACTTTGGCTCCTTGTAACTGATCAAACAAGTCATCAATGTGGGGTAGTGGGTATTTATTACGGATAGTCACCTTATTCAATTGACGATAATCGATGCACAGCCTCATGGTTCCATCTTTCTTCTTCACAAACATTACTGAGGCTCCCCACGGTGATACACTAGGCCTTATAAAACCCCGAACTAACAAATCTTGCAACTGTATTTTTAGCTCCTTTAATTCTGCAGGTGCCATGCGATATGGTGCAATAGATATCGGTGCGGTGCCTGGTACCAACTCAATCGCAAATTCTACCTCACGGTCTGGTGCTAAACCTGGGAGTTCTTATGGGAAGACATCTGCAAACTCATTAACTACTGGAATATCTGATAATTTTCTGTCCTCTTGTGGTATGTCCACCACATGGGCAAGATAACCCACACATCCTTTCCTTAGCAGTTCATAACATTTTGTAGCAGAAATCAAACAAGTTGGAGTGATATTTCGTTCCCCAATAAATTTAAATTCAGGTTCACCCGGTAACTAAAACACTAGTAATTCTTTTTCACCCACTCGCACCACACACTCCCTATATACCCTCTCAATAAAAATAAACCCCCTACTGGAGTAACAATAGCTAAACCAAAATCTAATGATGATAATGGTTTATTAAGATACAACAGATAAAGAAAAGACACAAAAGAATGTGTAGAACCAGGATCTATCAACACATAAGCATCTTTATCACCAATAGGAAGTGTACCTATCACTACGTTAGACATAGCTTGTGCATCTTGTTGCGTCAGTGAAAACACTCTTCCTTGGCCTTGACTTTGCGATATACCTCCTCTACCTCCCCTGGGTACATTCTGTGTAGAACTCCTACCTCCTACTGCCACACTCCCAACTGATGTTGTAGCTCCCATCGCTGGATAATTCTTTCGTAAGTGCCCCGGTTGATGACAATGGAAACATAAAGGTGTCGTCTCAGCTAGTGTACACTCTCGAGACATGTGCCCTTGACCACCACATCTATAACAAAATATGGCCCTCGGCACCAACACAGATGCATTTTCTGACCGATTCATCCCAGTCCTTCCACCTCGAGCTTGAAATCTTCCACGTGTACTTCTATTATTTTTAAATTCTTGGCCCTTAGGTACTCCTCATGCTACACTCTGAGTTGAGGTTCCCGCCTCCCATCCATATGAACTTATGCCATCATGGCTAGCTTTCTTCGAGTGTTCAACTTGCATTTATTTTATTGACTTTTCTGACACCATGGCCCTATCCACCAAGTCCACATAATTTGTGATCTTCATATTAGCAACCATGCTTTTTATATATGCACTCATACCAGTTTGAAACCGATCACATTAACTTTCTTCTGTCCTCACCAAGTCAGGTGCAAATCTAGATAAGGATATAAATAAAGCTTCATACTCTGCCACTGTTCGGTTCCCCTGTTTCAACGTGATAAATTCTTCCTCTTTCTCTTTCCTATAAAGCCTTGGGTAATATTTTTCAAAGAATACCTTCACAAACCTCTCCCATGTAATTTGTGGAGGATTTATTGGCACCACTTCCCCCATTGTAGTAAGTAACCTTTCTGTTGCATCCCACCATAACTTTGCATCAGCCTCTAACCTAAAGGTTTCTAACAAAACCTTTTGTTCATCTCGCACTTCCATCACCTTGAATATTGTTTTCATCTTTCTAACCCACCCCTCTACCACTAACGGATCCGTAGTCCCAGTAAATGCAGGTGGATTTAACTTCATGAACCTCTCATGCAATTTGTCCCTATCTCCACCATGTTCTCCACCTCTTGCTTGTTCCATAAGTTGTTCCACAGCACGTAATATTCTTCCCACGTCATCAATAGGTTGTTGTTGCACCTCTGGTTCCTCCACGTGAATATGTCTATGTCCTTGCTAACTATTAGGAACATAAGATGCCTCACCCTCTGCTCCATCATGCGGCTCATGTGGATCCATCATTCACTGCAACATAATTCACTTAAACAAAATACAATATCAATAGTTTAATATTAACAGTGTTAGTCAAAATCCAGGTGCATAACAAACTCACTTTCTAGTGTCCACTGCCAATCTAGACCCTCACACCCTATCCAGAACCTAATAACCACACTCGGATACCAAGTTATCACGCCCCGACTAATTTTGTTAAACTCATCCTTTTAATTAGAGATAAATTGTCTTAAACAATGGTTTAATTTAAATCTCTAAGGAAAAATAGCATAAGATTTTTTTCTCAAAGGTATGTGTAGATGAAAACATAACTGCCTTTAATTATAACTTATAAGTACTACATAACTTTACATAACTAAGATCCTTAGTTCAATAATTACACAAAAGAAATCTTGATATTCAAACCATACTAAATATCCATCACTCCCCCGTTTTAAGGTTCTAACTTGGCAGTGAACTCCAAATTATAAGCATACCTGAAACAAAACATTATAGGAGTGTAAGCTATAAAGGATTAGTGGATGACCACATACCACACATATAACCAATTTGAGTAACCATTTTTATTTTGTTCTAATGCTATAACCCAACAGGAATTATGAAACTCTCGCAAGCCCGGACCCGCCACAGTCCAATTAACCCACCACAGTTATTAGGGACCACCACATCCCTTTATTAGGCCCGAGTACACAAACCTTTAAGTTGGATTAACAGGACCACCACATCCCATAGGACCCACCACAGTCCTTAACATTAGATAACGGACTCACTAGTCCATATCATTATATAACATCGCTTAACATTTTTAATCATATGCATATGTTTCATAAATACAACATCACTCCCATAAACATTTTCACACATGTGTTTAACTACACATTTCCATATGAAATTATAAGCATTTATATTTCATAAGGAAGGTCACTCACCTTGGATTTAGTGCTAAGATTAATACCAACTACTTCCTTGGTATGGTAGTATTAGCTGCTTCCCCACCTAACAAGTCAATGTCGTTAGTATTTGAATACACAGATTAACATCAAACCCCGTAATACATCACATCATTTGGTCAATCAGAAATAACTAAGGAGGAATTAAATATGACACTTCACATTTCTATAACACCCAATTAATTAGGGTTCTAACAAAATTTACAAAATTTAATTACGAAATTTGCTAGACAAAGTTATGCCCATTTTATTACAGCCTTTTTCCAAATCATTTCTCAAGAAAAACAACAACACAACTTCAACTTCATGAAATTCTCATAATTTTTGTACAACATAAATTTCCATGATATTCCACCCAATATCAGTAAACACATTGAATAATACAAATTTAATGTTTCATAATTTTTAGGGCACATTTTCTATGTCGAGCAAAACGTCAAACACCTGGTATGCATTCTTGCTCCTTTAGGGCAGATTTTAAACCAAGATTTCAAACTATCACCAAGGGTTCATTCCTTGGTATTTTTATATAATTTTTGGATATGTTGTACATGTATTAGTATATTTTACTCTCCAACTTGAATCACTCAATTCCAATAAGTATTCCATGATTTATACCATTTTTAGCATAACTAGGTCAAAATACAACATTAAGGCATAACTTAACATTTTTAAGCATACATAACCTTGACCTTGAGTATAATTCATGGAAACATATAATAAACATTTTTTAGCATAAATATACATCATAATCGTGAATTTTCTAAATCAAAATGCTTTACGAAAAGATGATGTAAATTTAGGACTTTAAAGTATGCATTTACGATCCTAGCTCCAGTTCTAACTTATGTTCTTAACCCATCCTTATTCCAACACAATTCAACAATATGGGTATCATTAAAATATATATCCAAATCAAAAATAAAAACATGATAAGTATAGAACTCATCCATGTGACCAACTTTGATAAAGATGTAATTACCTTATGAGGATTCCTTGATTTATAGAAAAAATTTCAAAGATTTCTTCCTTAACTTTCTTCTCTTTCTCTCTCTTTAGGCAAAACTCTTGTTCATAGCTGCATTTTCTGAACAAATGGGATGTTTTATGAAGTTTAAGGCGGCCAAACCATCACCCACCCTCTAACCAATCAAAAAATAGCACATGGTGTGCTAATAAGACAATTGTCACTTAAGGAATGGACATATTTGCCCTTATTTCGTACTTTTGCTATAACTTCTTGTACGAGCCTCCGTTTAACCCGCCATTTTTTGTGTTATAATATTAATTCATATATCTACAAATTTCATAATTTATGTTTTCCCAAAATCATAAACTAATACGCCTAATTTGGGCTTCGAACAGGAAAGTAGTAATTTATCGAAAATCTCAAAACTTTCACATTTGGCAACCAAACATTGCCAATTTTGTATCAACACCCTTATTTACTTTTATAAACATAATCATGCATTAAAAACATAATTTATGATGCATTAATCGCATAACTAATCATATGTTCTAAACATGGTATCCCCGATCATAAGCTCAATTAACACCTAATGTAAACAACACATATATCACATGAGCATGCATCCCCTAAACATGATAATTAACATGTTTAACACACATAACCAATATATAACTTATAACTCCTAAGTTATGATTAATCATGTAATTAACCTTCCTAATCATGTTTTAGGGCCTTACAGTTGTGGGGACATATGAGGTGACATCGAATTCTAGTTCTTTCCCTTATGGATTTTCTTGCAGATTCATCGTTGATTGTGGCAGTTTGGCATTAACCATATTGCATGCCTAATATAACATCATTGCATTTTAAAAGAGACTCAAAAAGGAAAAAAGAGATGCATATTTTGTTTGATTATCTGGATTTAGTGTCTTACTCTACATGCACTTCAATTTGCTGTTGAGGTTTTTCTTTGAGAAAAAAGAAGGAAAATTGTATTTTTTGGAATTTTTTAAATATGTTTGAGTAGAAAATGGACTTGGAGGCTTAGTTGAAAAAGATATTTCCTTTTGAAGGGATTTATTTTGAGAAAAAGTAGGAAAAGTGAGTTTTATTTTTATTTTTTTAATATAGGAAGGCCTTGGCAGCTTGGTTGGAATATGGATGAGGGGATATAACGCTTGGTCATAAAGGGGGGCTTGTCACCTCATTGGATGATGATATTTCTTCTAGAGCTGTTGCTTTGGATGAGATGTCAGTGTTGGGTGATTTGGGAGAAAGGTGGTGGGACACTACCCATACTTTTTTTCTTTATGTGGCTAGCTGAGAGGTTCTCTCTGGCAGTTGCTTTTGAGTATCCCTTGGCATGCCTACCAAATTTCTTTATTGGGTACTTTATCACTTTTGAGCCATTTATGGAGAACTGGGTAAATTGGTTCATGGAGCACAGATCCACGTGCCTTCATTAGTCGGTGCCGTGGTGGGGGGACTGCAACATGTTCTAGAATTTGGAGTGTATTGGTATGCTCGATTAGTTTAAATGCCGTGGAATTCATTTTATTTCCCTTGGCGGCTTTTGCATCAAGTTGGATGGGACAAAATAGTACTTCCTCAAACACTAGACTTCTTTCCTATAGAAGACATGATTGAATACATGCGCATGAGGTTAGATTCTCTACGGGAGAATTGTCAGTCATCAACCCGTCCATATTAATTTGTAGGAAGGGTTTGGTATTTTTTCGAGTACTATTTGAAATGGATGTGGAAGTGAGTAGTGGCAAAGATCCTGGCGAAAGAGACCATCCAGAGGTGGTTTGTTCTTTTGTCACCATGGAAGGAGGGGTAGTAGTATTTTCTAGGCTGGTCAGGGAATACTCCTCTATGGAGCGTGTTTGGAATATCAACGAGGTGGGAGAAGTTTGGGGACCTCAAGGGGATGATGATGATGATGGAGATGGGTATTCTGGCAGCTGCGGATAGGGCTTTGTGAAGTTGTGATTTTTGTGTGTGAAGATTTTGGTGAGTTTTGGGATGTTTTTTGTATTTGGGTTTGGGGGAATAATTTAGTAAAGTTTGGTTAGGCGTGTTTAGAAATAGTTTGGTCAGCTAAGAGGGGTGGTTAGTTTGACTCCCTTTGTTGATACTTCGTGTAATGGTTCCGAACTTCCTAATTTGAAATAAAAAAAGATTTGATCATATTGTTGTGCCTCTTGATGACTTTTATATTTGAATTATCTATACTAATCGCTAAGGAAGACATAATCCTTTTGTTTATGTAAATGATAGAATGAACTGTCATTTTCGGAGGATAGAAAAGAATAGCATTTTGTGAAAAAGAAAGGGACCGCTCCCATTTAAAGTGTATGAGCAGCCTACACACGTCTGGGGGTTTTGAAAATTTTCGACTTCCATTTTGAAAGAAAAAACATTTTTTAGAGGATACGGCCCCACCTAGTTCTGGGTAGAGAGAAATGAAAAGTATTTTTTAGAATAGAAGGGAGATGAGAAGACTCATAGCGCACAGAGAATTTGGATGAAGGGTGGAACTTATTAAGACGTTCCAGGTTGACTGGACATGCCATTTCTTCTCCATAGAGGTCAGTGATCATAGCGGCGCCTCCTAAGAGAATCTTCTTCACTATGTAGGTGCCACTATAGTTTTACTTGAGTTTCCCTCTGGGGTCCCAAACGGGTTCTATGATCTCTTTGAGGGACGATTTTCATTCCTGGACACCATGGCCCTTGACTCGTTGATCTAATTATTGCGTTATTCGGCGATGGTACTCTTGTATGTAATATAGAGCCTTCGACCTCTTTGCATCCAAGAGTGATAGTTCATCAAAGCTGCTCTAATAGCATTTTTCCTCACTGACCCTGCTCACTAGCATACTTCATAGGGAAGGAATTTCTAGCTCAACAAGTAGGACTGCTTCCATGACAAATACCAGAGAGTAAGGGGTAGACCTAGTTAATTTCCTAATGTAAGTGCGGTAGCCCCAGAGGGTAGAAGTGATACAATCGACCCAATATCGAAAACTCCCATGATTTTACTGATGATGGATTTGAGATTTTTATTGTAAGCTTCAACTGTACCATTGGTTTTTGGTCGGTAGGGAGAAGATTTATTCCTCTGAATCCCATACTCATCGACCAGTTTTTTGAGCTCGGTTTCGAAATGTAACCCATTATTTGATACTATCTGGTGGGGAACCCCACATAGGTAAATGATGTTCTTTTGGATAAACTTGTCCACCTTCTTAGCATTTAGTACTGCATAAGAATCGGCTTCGACCCATTTGGTGAAGTAATCAATGGCGACTAAAATGAACTCATGCCCATTTGAAGCTTTGGGTGTGACTTTCCCTATGATGTTAATGCCCCAGGTGAAGAATGTCCAGGGAAAAGTCATATTTTATAATTCTAGAGGAGGTGAGTGCTATCGGTTAGCAAACTGCTGGCATTTGAGGCATCTCCAAACATAGGTAATGCAATCCCGAACCATAGTGGTCTAATAATCCTTTGACGGATAATATTTTCAGCAAGCATATGACCATTTATATGGGGTCCGCATTCCTTGATGTGGATCTTTTGCATCATTTATTTAATGTTAGCCCCTGTGATGCAGTGTAAATGGGTTCCATCGAAGTATCTCTTGGACATTGCTTTGTCAAAAATGATATACTCGGAAACTAGTTTATGGAGGGTCGCAAGGTCTTTGTTATTAGAGTCTTGGGTATATCTACCTTGTGTTTGGAGGAGCCAAATATCATAGTACCTGAGCTTGGCCATATCAGAATCTTCCTCAGTAATGAGATCAATGTGGTAGAAGTGGGTTAATATAACTAATTTTTAGACTAGTAAAGGGGTCATAGTTATTCCCTCGGGCATGCCGATTATGGAGGCTAGGGTAGTAAGGGCATCGGTTGAGTTGTTCTTTGCATGAGGCAAGTAGTGGAAGGTGATATCTTCGAACTGGGAGGCTCACTTTTTGAGGTGGGCATGGAAGGGAAAGAGTTTTTCATCTTTGACTTTCCATCTTCTAAGGACTTGGATGAAGATGAGAGCAGAATTCCCATAGTTTATTACCTTTCCTAAGGGGGACTTTAAGGCCTACAATGCTTACCTCGTATTCGATTATATTGTTGGTGTGGGGAAAATCCAACTTGATGGCAATGGAAGTGTGAGTGTCATTAGGGGCGATTAGGAGTATCCCTATTTTGTATCATTTCTTATTGGCAGCATCGCCAAAGAACCTTTTTCATTGGAGGTCTTCCTAAGAGGTGCAGAGAATATCCTCATTTAGGAAATTAGAGATCCAAATGTCGGCCTCTTCCATGGGCTAGTCGTCATGGCAATAGAATATGTCTCTCCGTTTTATGGCTTTTTATGTGAGATACATGATATCAAATTCAGATAGTAGCATCAACCATCGGCTCATTCAGCTAGATAGGGAAGGTTTCTCAAGCAGGTATTTGATAGGATATATTTGGGAGATAAGTCTGATAGGAAAAGTGAGCATATAGTGCTGTAACTTTTGAGTGATCCAAGCTAGGGCAATGCATGCTTTTTCCAAGGAAGTGTAGTTGATTTCGTACCTTACCAACTTTCAAATGGCATAGTAGATGGTCCTTTCTTTGTAGGATTCTTCGATATATTGGACTAGAAAAGCCCATCCTGTAGTATTCATCATGATCAATTACAAGAGTATAGGGAGACCTAGCTGCGGAGGCATAAGTATTAGAGGTCAGGTAACGTATTTCTTGATTTTGTCGAAGGCTTCCCGAAAGGCCTCATTCCAGACTTTGGTAGAATCCTTCTGGAGGTGTTTAAAGTTGGGCTCTCAAATAGAAGTCAGCTGGCTGATGAACCGACTGACATACTGAAGTTTTCCCAATAATCCTCAGACTTCCTTCTCCATTTACAAAGGTGGCATTTTGAGTATAACTTTCATCTTGGCAGGGCCTACTTTGATTCCCTTTTAGCTTGAACATAAATCCCAAGTTATTTCCTATTGTGACATCGAAAATGCACTTCTATGGGTTTAGTTGCATTTAGTATTATTGTATTCATTTGAAGAACTTCCGAAGGGAGAGAGGGTGACCTTATCGAGTCTTAGACTTAATAATCACTTCGTCTATGTATTCTTCGACCTCCTTGTGTATCAAATCATGTAAGATAGTTCTGGAAGCCCTTTAGTAGGTAGCCCCACCGTTCTTGAGCCCGAATGGAATAATCGTGTAACAAAAGGTCCCTATGGGGTGATCAAGGGAATTTTCTCTTGATGGTCATGGTGCATCTTGATCTGATTATATCCATAAAATACATCAATAAATGACTTTAGGGTGTGATTTTTCGTGTTGTTCATAATCATGTCGATGTTGGGCAATAGGTAATCGTCCTTCGGAGATGCTTTGCTCAAATTGCGGTAGTCAACGCACATGTGGACTTTCTCGGTATGGGTACAATATTAGTGAGCCATATGGGATATTCGATGAGTCAGATGAAGCCTACATTCAACTACTTGATTACCTCTTTTTTAACTTTGAGTGACCATTTCATACGAAACTTTCACATCTTCTATTTAATCGGTTATCACTTTGGGAAAATTAAGATCTCGTGCTGAGCTATTTCGAGATCGATGTCGAGCATGTAATCGTAAGACCATGCGAAGACGTCCACAAATTCCTTTAGTGGCTCTTTGAATTGTGCGCACTCATGCTCATTAAGGGTGGAACCTATCTGATATGCCCAAGTATAAACTCGGCCCAGAGATACCTACCTCGGCCAAAATGATGGCCGAGACATTGATCGACCCTGAGGGGCAGGGGCCCACAATATCATCCCTCGGCCAGACCTACCTCGGCCCAGGCCAACACTAACGTATTCACTTCCATGGACCCTACGTCTGGGAATAGCAACCTCGGCTAATAGTAGGCCGAGGTGACAAGGAGACCTAATCTTCATGGAACTAATCCTGCCTCGGACTTGGCCGAGGTGACGAGAAGCATTAATCAGAATGTATATGCCCAATCTTAGCTAGGGCCGACCTAGCATAATATCTCGGCTGAGATCAAGCCGAGACTCCTCATGACATTACTCGGATTGAACGGACCAAGCCTTTACAGCTCGGCCTCTCCCAGGCCGAGGTCATTCACCAACATGACTGCCGAGCATCTGTTGACATTTGGATAAGGACACCTGGGCACAAATCAGTTGTAACAAGATTATTCTCCACATGGGAGAGACTATTTCATCATCATTGCTTACATGTGGCAGTGACAGATGGCATTCCCACATTGGTGAGGATACCACACACATTATCATTGCATGCACGGGGGGTACAGTGCGCCCCCTAGGCACTATATAAGGGATCATCCCCTACCTCGCAAAAGGATCCAGATATAAAAACCCTAGCTAAAACTCTGTTTAAAGATACAGTAGAGAGAGAGAGCTTGAGTGAATTTTACCCATGGCCATTAGTGCCTTTGTTCAGTGATATTACTCACACACTCACTGTGGATGTAGGCCAGATTGGCTGAACCACTCACATTCCGGTGTTGATTCCTCATATCCTCACCTCATTCTCTTATCTCTTTATATAGCTGTGCCACCATTGTTACTAATATATTGAGCTTGCAAACACCTCTCCTGGTGGTGCTAATTCTTAGCATCATCATTTTGGCACCGTCTGTGGGAACGAGAAGCTATCTCTTCCTCTTTTTCTGCTTTACCTCACCGGAGACTCTGGTGGTGAACCAGGAACCACCCCTTGTGTGGAGTTATTTCACCATTGAAAGAGGTCCTTTAAGGTATTAAGCTCACCCGCTACTCAATCTCTATACAGTTAACATATGGCACCAGACTTGCCACCGCCTCTTCCGCCGCCCGGAGGTGGAGGGGCTAGCTCCAGTCAAGATCCTCCCCGGTTCGAAATGGCGGAGGTGGCAGCGACCTTGAAATCTTTGGCTGCAACACAACAAGCGATGAAGGAGCAATTTGTACAGCTCAGCCAAACCATGATGATGAGGCCACCTGGGGTCTCACCGGATATTATCACTCCGGCGGTGGTTCATCCGCAACCAGACGCCAAGGGACCACCCCAGGCACCGATGAAGGACCAACCTGCACCTCAGCGGAGGAGGGACGTTGCTGACCCTAGGCGCTTGCGCCTGGGGAGGCAAGGAAACCCTTGCCCAGAGGACAGGTATGATGATCTAGGAGCTGAAGAGGTCCCCAAAGACTGCTGGGAGCCGTATGAGGTGTCAGATAACACCGTACGAACTCTTAGGCAGAGCCAAGGATGTGTCGGCCGAAGAAGAGATGAGGCCCAACAAAGAGGGTCAGCCTTTGATAGGCAGAGCCAAGGATGTGTTGGCCGAAGAAGAGATGAGGCCCAGCAGAGGGGGTCGGCCTTTAACAGGTTGAGCAGAGGGTCGGCCTTCGAGAGGCTGGGCCCAGTCAATGACCTGCGGCAGAGGCTATCTAGGTCAAGGAGCGTGGAAGTCTCTCAAAGAGGGAATAGGCAGGATCAGCCAGATCAAGGCCGACCCATGGAGAGAAGAGCCAGGGAGCAGGAAGAGGTCAACACTCAACGGGTCATGGCTGGGGAACCCTCTGTCCATCGCAGAGAGGTGGTAGGGGATAACCTCGGCCAAGTTGATGAGAGAAGACCCTGGAATGACTCAATCGAACGTCTCGAGGAGAAGATAGGGGACCTCATAAAGAGCAGGGACCCATTACAGAGGGGCTACTCGGAGGGCTCCCCGTTTGTAGCTAGGATAGTGGGGTTCCCAACCCCGGCTAAGTTCAAGCCTCCTACAGTGACTCCAAAGTACGATGGCAACACTAACCCAGTGCACCATATCGAGATGTATCAGTCAGCGGAAGATATTTACTCGATACCTGATGAGATGAAGTGCATGGCCTTCTCAGGAACCTTGACAGGGGCAGCGCACAGCTGGTTCACCTCTCTTCCTAAGAACTCGATCGAGAACTTCAAAGGCTTAGCTGAGCAGTTCATCCACAACTTCTGCTTTGGGGTAAGACCTCAAAAGAAGACTACCCACCTCCTATATGTCTAACAGGCTAAGGGTGAACGCATAAGAGACTACATAGCAAGATTCAACAAGGAGAAGTTGGAGGTGGAGGATTACGAAGAGAGTATAGCCATGACCGCCCTTATAGGAGGCCTCCAGAAGGGAAAGCTACTATGGAAGCTGGCGGAAGACCCTCCTAAGTCTATGGCAGAGCTGCTGGCAACCGCGGGAAAGGTGATGAATGCGAAAGAGGCAATGGCCGCCAAATATGAGGAGGAGAACCGTGGTAGCACTGGGAGGTCCCAGGGCAAGAAAGAGGGGAAGAAGAGGTCAGCAGATGACAAGTTTGCTCATTACACTCCTCTAACTATGAGCTGTGAGCACATCCTTAATGAGATCAAGACTGACTGGGCTCTGAGGTGGCCAGAGAAATTGAAGGCCTCACCACATAAGAGGAATAAAAACCTCTGGTGTGAATTCCATCAGGATCACGGCCATGTCACAGATAGATGCTTTGCTCTGAAGGATGAGATTGAGAAGATGCTGAAATCAGGGAAGTTAAGAAAGTATGTGGATGGCAAGGCCCCAAAGGGTGGAAGAGAAGACCCAAGGAAGAGAAGAGACGACAGGTGCCGTGGTGATGTCCCGGTTAGAAGGCATGATGATTCAGAGGGTGATGATGGAGATGACCCGGATCTCCCACCTAAGGATGACAACACCCCAGTGAAGAGGGTAGGGATGATCTCCTTTGGTGTTAGCACCATATGTGAGGGATTCGCAGGAGGTGGCTCTGAGGTAGCTGACAGGAAAGATCATGTAGCGGAGGCCAAGTCAGTGGTCAAACCCGAGGTTGTGAATCTGACCTTTTCTGATGCAGTACAGAAAAGAAAGAATGTAGACATGGACACCCTAGTGGTGGGATTCTCCAGACTTGACTTCAAGGGCATCTTAGCCCCCCATGACGACCTCTAGTCATAACAACAAGGGTGCATGGGTACGATGTAGGGAGAATCCTCATAGATGGGGGAAGCTCAGCAGATGTGATGTTCTGGCCTTGTTTCAAGAGCTTGGGTCTTAGCAGGGCAAGGCTGGTGCCCTACCATCACTCATTGATAGGATTCAGTGGTGAGAAGGTACACCCATTGGGCATGTATGAAATGGATGTACGGATGGGAGATGAGTGGCCTAAGAGGCTGACTAAGAAGATAAACTTTTTTGTGATGGACGAAAATGTCTTCTCGGCCTACAACCTCATCATCGGAAGAGTGGCCCTCAAAGATTTTGAAGCCGTGCCGTCAACGGTCCACCTGATGCTAAAATTCTCGAGTCCTTATGGGGTAGGGGAAGTGCAAGGGGACCAAACCACGGCGCGAGAGTGTTATTTCAACTCGGCCAAAGAGCGAGAGGCCCATAAGAGAGAAACCGCCACTTACAGCATTGACACTCTTGATCCCAGAGATGAAACAAAATTAAAGAAGGGCGAGGCCGCGGAAGAGGTAGAATCCATCGTCCTCAATGAGGACGAGCCGGAAAAAACCGTCCAGGTCGGCAAGGCCCTGGAGCAAGGGATCAAGGAGGAGATGATAAACTTCCTTAGGAGGAGGCAGAGCGTCTTCGCGTGGAGTCATGCAGATATGCCTGGTGTCGACCCCGAGATCATGACCCACAAGCTCAACGTAGACAGAGATGCTAGGGCTATTAAACAGAGGCGAAGGATCTACTCCAGAGAGAAGTATGAGGTCATCCGGGAAGAGGTGAAGAAGTTGGAAGAGGCCGAGTTCATAAGAGAGGTTACTTATCCAGAGTGGCTCTCAAATGCAGTCATCGTACCTAAGGCCAATGGAAAATGGAGGATGTGTGTAGACTTCACAGACCTGAACAGGTCTTGCCCGAAAGAAAGCTATCCCTTGCCTAGGATAGACCAGGTGGTGTACGCGACTGCAGGGCACGAGCTCATGAGTTTCATGGATGCTTATTCAGGCTATAACCAAATCTTCATGGATGCCGAGGACTCTGAGAAGACAACCTTCATCACTGACAAGGGGACGCACTGTTACAAGGTGATGCCCTTTGGTTTGAAAAATGTGGGTGCGACCTATCAACGTCTTGCCAATAAGATGTTCGAGGAGCAGATAGGTAAGACTATGGAGGTATACGTGGACGATATGCTAACGAAGAGCCTAAAAGCATGTACTCACGTAGCGAACCTTGAGAAGAACTTTGACGTCATGGACTCCTACAGAATGAAGCTCAACCCAGCGAAATGTGTCTTCGGGGTAGGAGCCGAGAAGTTCCTGGGGTTCATCGTTAATCAGAGGGGGATTGAAGCAAACCCGGAGAAAATCAAGTCATTACTCGACATGAAGACTCCTAGGAGTATCAAGGATGTTCAGAGACTCATTGGAAGGGTGGCGTCCCTTAACAGGTTTATTTCCATAGCCACGGACAAGTGTCTTCCGTTCTTTAAAGTTCTGAGAAAGGCCTTCAAGTGGGACGAAGAGTGTGAAAAAGCCTTTGATCAACTTAAGTCCTACTTGGGGTCTCCATTGCTGCTGTCCCGGTCCATCGCGGGGGAGAGGTTGTTTGTGTACCTGGCAGTCTCTGAGTCAGCCATTAGCGCGGCCATCATACGAGAAGAGGATGGGGTTCAGAGACCTGTGTACTTCAATAGTAAGGCCCTTCAAGGGTCTGAACAAAACTATCCCCGAATGGAGAAGTTGGCTTATGCCCTGATACATGCCTCAAGGAAGATGAAGCCTTACTTTCAAGCTCACTCCATGATAGTCCTCACCGACTCACCACTACGGCAGGTTCTGCACAAGCCTGAGAAGTTCGAAAGATTGATGACCTGGGCCATCGAGCTAGGGGAGTATAATCTTACCTACCAGCGCACGACAGCCATCAAGGGGCAGGCCCTGGCAGACTTTGTACCAGAATTCACTTGGGAAGAGGCCGAGACAGAGAAGGGCTTGGATGGCGGCGAAGAGATGAACCGAAATGTCTTCCGAGATTCGGAAGAGACTACCCCGTACGTCTTCCGAGGCCGAGAAGAGGTTGTCCCAGGCCAAGCTCGGAGCAGAGTAGAAGAAAATGAAGAGGATCGGTACCTCTTCGAAAAGGGGGTTATGAGAGAAGGGGTCTTCTCATCAGATACAGACGTATGGAACCTCTTCGTTGATGGCTCTTATTATGACAATGGAAGCGGCGCGGGGCTAGTACTCTCGGCTCCAGATGGCGCCAACATTGATTACGCCTTGAGATTCAACTTCAAGGCCTCCAACAACGAGTCTGAGTATGAGGCCATGATAGCAGGTCTCTTATTAGCAACAACTCTTTGAGTAAAGAGGCTCCTACTCCATAGCGACTCAAGGTTGGTTGTCAATCAAGTGCTGGGGGCATACGAGGCCAAGGATGAAAGGTTGCCAAATACCTAAAGAAGGTAAGAGGATTGATAGAGTATTTTGAAGAAGCAAAGCTGAAGAGAGTGCCTCATCTGGGAAACAACCATGCTGATGCATTGGCAAGACTGGCCTTAGCAATGAAGACAGATTTGGGAAGGACCATTCCAATCGAGGTCTTAGGAAAAGCAAGCATCGAGGAGGATGAGGTGTGTAGCCCTTGTCACAATGTGAACCTGGGAGATTCATGGATTGACCCACTCGTCAGATACCTAAAAGAGGGGGAGCTACCTAAGTCCAGGATGGAAAGAAGAAAGTTGAGATACAGGGCTGCAAAGTTCTAATTGGTAGGAGACGTCTTGTACAAAAAGGGATTTCTACTGCCTCTCCTCAGATGTGTGCACCCTGCGGAAGTGACCCAGGTCTTAAGGGAGGTTCATGAGGGTTCTTGCTCTAGCCACATTGGAGGAAGACCCTTAGCCAAAAGGATCATCACTCAGGGATACTGGTGGCCTACCCTGTCTAAGGACGCCGCAGATTATATGAAGAGGTGCGACAAATGTCAAAGATTCGCCACCATCCCTCACCAACCTCATCAGCCTATGATGTCGATCTCTTCTCCATGGCCATTTGCGGTATGGGGAATTGACTTAGTAGGACCTTTGCCAAAAGCAGTCAACAACTATAGATTCTTGATAGTTGCCATTGACTACTTTTCAAAATGGGTAGAGGCAGAGCCGATGATAACCATAACAGAACAAAATACCTTCCAGTTCATCTGGAAGAACATCATATGTAGATATGGCCTCCCGAACACGCTCATCTCGGACAACGGGACCCAGTTCAAGAATGCCTCCTTGGAGAAGTATTACTAAAGTGTGGGGATCAGACAGTTCTTCTCATCTCCTGGTCGACCTCAAGCAAATGGCCAGACCGAGGTCACGAACAGAACCATCTTGGATGGAATCAAGAAGAGGTTATAAGACTCGAAGGGGAGACGGATAGAAGAAGTATACATTGTGATATGGGCTTATAGAACTATGGCAAGGACACCCGTAGGAGAAACCCCATTCATGCTGGCATATGGCTCAGAGGCAGTCATACCAAGGGAGGTAGGACTGCCAACTCATCGGATTCAGACCTACGACCCCGACAGTAATGGGGAGAAGAGAAGGCTAGACCTGGATCTCATTGAAGAGAGAAGAGAAGACGCAGAGGTCAGGAAAGCAGCCTATCAGCAGAGGGCAACAAGATTATACAATCAAAGGGTGAAGTTAAGACCCATTGCGGTGGGAGACCTAGTGCTTAAGAAGACCCTACAGAAGACAAACAAGCTACACCCGAACTGGCATGGCCCCTACAAAGTAACGGAAGAGGATGTGCCTGGCACGTATAGGCTAGATAACCTAGAGGGAGAACCTTTCACCAACCCGTGGAATGCTGACCACCTGAAGAGAAATTTCATATGATATTGCATAGGATTTGTAATTTGTAAATGTACCGTCTTATCGAGAAGAGGTTATTAATAAAGATCAGTTTCCATATCAAGTTCTTGTTTCGTTCTTTAAGACCAGAAGCTTATCATGAGGCTAACCTCTTAGGTGATGACCTCAGACCCTCATAACATCACTCGGTGGTGACGAGGTCTGAGCTCAGACGCCTGGGTTAGAGGACCTCAAACCCTTAACATCATTAACTTGGTGACACTTATAATGAGGCTAACCTCTTAGGTAATGACCTCAGACCCTCATAACATCACTCGGTGGTGACGAGGTCTGATCTCAGACACCTGGGTTAGAGGACCTCAAACCCTTAACATCATTAACTTGGTGACACTTATCATGAGGTTAACCTCTTAGGTAATGACCTCAGACCCTCATAACATCACTCGGTCGTGACGAGGTCTCAGCTCAGACACTTGGGTTAGATGACCTCAGACCCTTAACATCATTAATTTGGTGATATTTATCATGAGGCTAACCTCTTAGGTGATGACCTCAGACCCTCATAACATCACTCGGTGGTGACGAGGTCTGAGCTCAGACACCTGGGTTAGAGGACCTCAAACCCTTAACATCATCAACTTGGTGACACTTATCATGAGGCTAACCTCTTAGGTAATGACCTCAGACCCTCATAACATCACTCGGTGGTGACGAGGTCTGAGCTCAGACACCTGGGTTAGATGACCTCAGACCCTTAACATCATTAATTTGGTGATATTTATTATGAGGCTAACCTCTTAGGTGATGACCTCAGGCCCTCATAACATCACTTGGTGGTGACGAGGTCTGAGCTCAGACACCTGGGTTAGATGACCTCAGACCCTTAACATCATTAATTTGGTGATATTTATTATGAGGCTAACCTCTTAGGTGATGACCTCAGACCCTCATAACATCACTTGGTGTTGACGAGGTCTGAGCTCAGACACCTGGGTTAGAGGACCTCAGACCCTCAACATCATTAATTTGGTGGATTGTTATGACAACATCATATTAAGTAATGACTTCAGAGGTCATATAGCATTCAAATACGTTCAGAGGTCAAGATAAAGGAA
This sequence comes from Sambucus nigra, assembly GCA_949130495.1. NCBI lineage: Eukaryota > Viridiplantae > Streptophyta > Magnoliopsida > Dipsacales > Adoxaceae > Sambucus > Sambucus nigra. The sequence continues at coordinate 89,723,855 of OX422216.1, read as the reverse complement.
GAAATTGGCATTCAATAAAAGAAGAGATTACATAACAGTCAGATGTCTGATAAATTACAAGTTCAGAATTACAAGTCAAAAAATACAAAATACAAGGCCAAGTTAAACATCTGAAGGAGGAACATTCAAAGTCCCGGCTGCATTGACCTGTTCAGTATTGGTCACCTCAGTCACATCATCAGCAGGGTCAGTTCCTCCGAGATCAGTCCCTTCCAGGGTAGCAGTCTGACCAGGGGCAGCATCCTCTTCTTCTATCTCTTGCAGGGCCTGGGCAAACTGAGGGTCGGCGAAGCCGAGGCCCACAAAGTCGGAGGCCATTATAGTACCAACCTCCTTCTCCCTGACCTCGGCCCATTTGGTGGTGGCTTTGATACCTCTTTCGAGGTATTCAAAACCAAAACCTATGAACTCCTCAGAGACTTTGTAATCAGCAATTATTTTCTCTGAGGCATCTGCAAGGGCGGCCTTCACAGCAGCATTGACCTTCCTCTGCAGGGCATCGTCCTTATCCTGTAGGGCCTTGGCGTGGCTTTGGACGAGTGCAGAGATTTTTTTTTCTAGACCCTAGGCCTTATTTTCAGAGTTCTGGGCCTTGGTCTCGGCATTCTGCAACTCTGACCTCAGACGGTCAACCTCGGCCTTCAGGGTGCTCTCAACCTTCTCAGCCTCCTGCCCCTTCTGAATGAGAGGCATTTCCTCATGGCCCAGTTAGATAGCTGGTACATGGCAGTGGCACCCTGCGCAGATAATGAAGAGGTTAGATGGAGGTAACATCACACGTTGCACTTGAAAAATTATGGACAAAAGGAACAAGTCATACCTGGGCGACCCTGTGGAGGCCGAACTCAACAAGCATGGAAGTGTCCATGGCCCTGTAAAAACGCTTGTCAACCTCGGTTATCATGTTGGCAAAGGCGTCCATGGCCTGTTGGCTGTGGCCGACCACGCTATCGGAAAGTTTCAACTGGTCCAGACGAGCCGACAAGGTGTCGGCTGTGATAGGGATCGCAGCGTCTGAAGTCTTCCTTTGCCTGGAGGTCGGCCTCTGATCCTCAGAGGCCGGGACCTCAGGGGCCCTCTTCTTGGACTTAGATGTTGAAGGAGCTGGAGGAGGAGCGTTCAAACCAGTCCTCTTTGCAAGTCTATCTAAACTCGGAGCTGCCATCTCCCATAACTCGTCCGGGACACCTGGAGGTCTCTCTGCAAAAGTGAAAAGATAAGAGTCAGAAATCAAACATGAATGATCATAGGTTAGACTTGGAACAAAAAGAAAACTCCTTACTAAAGTCAACAAGGGGGCTTCCACCTAGACTCGTCCCCGAGAGATAGTGGGGGGTCAGCAGATGTTCGAACTTTACGAACAGACCATGTGCCCATTGGTCTTGCAGGGCCTTCACCTTTTTGCCATTCTGAAGACTTAGGCCAGGATCGGCCCTGGTAGACATGGTGACCTTACCCCATCTGAGGGGTACCCTCGGCTCAAACATGGAAGAGGGAATAGATGAGCCAAATTCCCATGGCCCTGAAGCAAAAAAATACCGGGGTTTACAATTGTGGTTTGAGGTCTGAGTGACCAGGAGCATCTTCTTCTCAGGCCTCCGAGCCATGAAGTGATAGTAGCTCGGATGATTTTTGGCCCAGGTAGGGACGTAACAATCGGCAAAGACCTGAATCAGGAGGTCAGAGTGGTGGACTGCCCTCCACAAGACGATGGCCCCTATAATAACTCTCCAAGCATTTGGAGAGAGCTGTGAGGGGGCCAAGTTGATGAAGGAAAGAATGGACCTAATGACATGGTGAATGGGTAGACGAAACCCTAACTTAAACATCTGCTCATACAAGCAGATCTCTCCATCTTGGCCGTGGTAGGCCCTCTCTTCCCTCAGAGGTCTCCTCAATTTGATTGAGGGACTGATGGAGTATAAGTATCTGAAGTGAAATAGATCCACCTCAGTGACAGTGCTCTCGTACTCGTCCACCTCAGAGGTGTCAACTTCACTTTCACCATCATCATCATCATCATCAACCTCAACGTCGGTTGGAGCAGACGTAAATGTGTGACTAGGGAACCTCTGAGCAAACTCGACCCCGATAACGGCCGAGAGAGGGATAGCGTTTAAAAGGGGAGGCACAGCCACACTTGGCTCAACAAGTTCAACCTCTGAAGAAGAGCTTGAGGTACTTGTGCCATTTTGGGATGAGGCGCGGCTAGAGACCTCGGCCTAGTCATGGCCCTGACCAGTCCGAGGTGTGAAGTCCATAGCTTCTTGGAAAGAGTCCACGGACATAGGGTCTGAGGTGGAGGACTCAGACTCAGATATCGGCAATCGGTTGGCAGAGACGTCTGTTTGATTAAAGTTCTCAGGAGGGTCAGGATACACCACCTTAAGAGGTGGGGGAAAGAGGGGTCTGACAGGAAACTCCTGTGACCTGCGAGCTTCTTCCTGAGCTCTCTCTATTTTCCTAATTTTCTCTAGGGTCTTTTCTCTAAGAGAGGGGAAGTCCTCAAGAAGTTGGTACATGGGTCTAAGCATCAGAGGACGACCCAAGACTTGGAACGACCCTAAAGTTAAGAAAAACTTCTAGAAGATAAAAACACAATTGTCTTGAAAAACAAAGGACTTTGAAGATCAAACTAAGGAACTTCAAAGAAACACAGGTCACCTGAATCAATGAAGCTCACCGGAAAACTCAAATGAACCACCGGAAAACCCAAAATCTCACCGTAAAATTCAAACCAAATGCTAAAACAAAGGAAATGGAAGGGGAGAGGTACCTGAAGATGAGTGGATGGACGAAATGAAGAGATTCCACAAGAAACATACGAGAAACCTTCTACAGAAAGGGCGCTGGGTTGAAAATGCTTTAGAGAGAGAAATTGCAAGAAGGAGCGTGCGCGGGAAAGAAAAGAGAAATAAGGAATAAGAAAGGGTTAACCCCTTAAATACTTGGGCACACTTCCCAAGGCCCATCATTGCCTTGGGAAACCCAAGGGACAGTTGACAGCGCACGCAAGACAGGTGGGCAATCCTTAGCCTGGGACAGGTGTCACGCAGGTGTTAACCTTGGGACGAACAGGCCTCGGAGGTGAAGCAATCCTCTATCCACCTGCTCTCGCATGTGACTAAGGGCTGGGGGGTGATTAATATGCCCAAGTATAACCTAGGCCCAGAGATACCTACCTCGGCCAAAATGATGGCCGAGACATTGATCGACCCTGAGGGGAAGGGGCCCACGATATCATCCCTCGGCCAGACCTACCTCGGCCCAGGCCGACACTACCGTATTCACTTCCATGGACCCTACGTCTGGGAATAGCAACCTCGGCTAATAGTAGGCCGAGGTGACAAGGAGCCCTAATCTTCATGGAACTAATCTTGCCTCGGACTTGACCGAGGTGACGAGAAGCATTAATCAGAATGTATATGCCCAATCTCGGCTAGGGCCGACCTAGCATAATGTCTCGGCTGAGATCAGGCCGAGACTCCTCATGACATTACTCGGATTGAACGGACCAAGCCTTTACAGCTTGGCCTCTCCCAGGCCGAGGTCATTCACCAACATGACTGCCGAGCATCTATTGACATTTGGATAAGGACACCTGGGCACAAATCAGTTGTAACAAGATTATTCTCCACATGGGGGAGAATATTTCATCATCATTGCTTACATGTGGCAGTGACAAATGGCATTCCCACATTGGTGAGGATACCACACACATGCTCATTGCATGCACGGGGGGTATAGTGCGCCCCCTAGGCACTATATATAGGGATCATCCCCTACCTTGCAAAAGGATCCAGATATAAAAACCCTAGCTAAAACTCTGTCTAAAGATACAGTAGAGAGAGAGAGAGAGCTTGAGTGAATTGTACCCATGGCCATTAGTGCCTTTGTTCAGTGATATTACTCACACACTCACAGTGGACATAGGCCAGATTGGCTGAACCACTCACATTCCGGTGTTGATTCCTCATATCCTCACCTCCTTCTCTTATCTCTTTATATAGCTGTGCCACCATTGTTACTAATATATTGAGCTTGCAAACACCTCTCCTGGTGGTGCTAATTCTTAGCATCATCACTATCCTAATCTCGCGTTGTTGTCTAGTAGAATAGATATTGATAACATCAATTTCATCCTCATTAATTTGAATGCGATTATGTTGTTTGTTATTAAACTTCTTAAGATGAATTAATAATTGTTCATTTGTAAAATCATCATCATCAAGAGTTTGATTAGAATCAAGAAAATAAATATAAGGCACAACAAGATACTCAAAATCCTCATTTATCACTTTTGGGCAAAACAACAATGAGAACTTTGTCAAAAGAGGTCTTGATTACATTGTTATCAGAAAAAGGAGGAATAACAATAAATAAAGAGTTAAGGTAAATAAAAAGTTTGGGTTGCATCTTAGAAGGTGGGACACATATAACATTCCAGTTAAGAAGAGGCTCATTAGTAGCTTTAATAAGAGTGTATGGGTCCAACGATGTAGCGCCTGAATGGATCATGAAGTGGGTCAACCCTAGTGTTTGAAAATTAAACGATTCCTCGGAATCACTTTCTTCAGAGACCACAACAATGGCTACGACTAACTGAGTGAGAGGTTGCACTTTATGTTGGTAGTCTTTGGTAACTCCCTTTCCCTTATCTATTCTTGATGACTGGGGATTAGGATCTTGGTAGTGTCTTCCTAATCTGGTCTTTGTTATTTATGGAGGTGAGAAAGTGGGTTTGGTGACATACTGGGTTTGGTAGACTTTGGATAAGGGAGCATGGAGCTCTATGTATTCTTTTCTAATGGGATTAAGGCAGCTTTTTGATGACGAAGAGGTACCAAGATGGGAGATATTATTGATGGTTGAGACTATAGTATTGGTAGGCTTCTCATGCTTTTTAGGAATGAACTATCTGATAATCTTCTTCAGCTCAGCTTCTTCTTGGTAGCAATTTCAATTTACACACCCTCTTATTGGAAAGCTCAAATGTGCAGATAATACTAACCTCCCGTAGTCGCTCTAATATGGGGCAGGACATTCTTCTTTAGTATGTTGACTTATTCTTCTTAGGAGGCCTGGTTGATCATGGTGGCAGCTTTATCCCTCCACCTTGCTATGAAGCTACTGGCGAGGTTCTCCATGGTTCTTTTCTATAAGCTTTAGAGCACGTCGTGTACCCTCTAATTCTTAGTTGTACTTATAGTGTCATGAATTATCGGGCAACATCTTCCCAACTACCCAACTATGGACTCTGGATTCTTTAAGGAATATGAACCATCGGAGAGCAGTGTCCTTCAAAGTCTATTGAAACATCTAGGTGATTATCTCTTCAAAGGCACCGACAAGGATCATAGCTCGGTGGAAATTGTGAAGGTAAACAATTGGGGGTCCATTGCATTGAAACTTCTCGATGGCTGGCATCTTGAACTTCTCCAACAATCTTGCTTTAGGGTAGGAGACATGTGGGTGTAGTCCATGTAGTTCCCATATGTCCTAACATGGTAAAACTTCTTCGATAACAGCTTGACGTCTTCCTTGACCTTGTTAAATTTTTTCTCTTTGGTATCAATGGGTATTGTCAAGTTAGCCCCTGGTTAGGCAAGGTTTGGAATAGGGAGCTAAGCTGGTGGCGACCCATTGGCAAGAATGGCACACGGAGCATGTAGATATTCTCTTGGGACCTAAATAGGCTCGGGAGTGGGTGGACCCATTGTTCGAGTAAAGAGAATCTTTATTTTTTTTACGAACTTAGAACCGATTTTTCTATATCTCATGAAGCTCAGTTTGAAGGCTATCAATCGTGGCACCGAGTTAGAGTGCCATCAGATCAAGTTGCATGTTCGGTGCTTGATCAATATTTTCCATGAAGGACTGGCGAAGGTGGATTACATACTTGGATGAAATAGCAGGGGTGGTTTGACTGAAGATCGAAGCTAAAAGGGAGTCAGGCCAAGACTCAGGTATGCGATCGACCTAAGAAGGAAAATGATTCGGATTTATTTTTAAAAGAGGAAAGAAAGGATTGTTTTTTTGGTACTTTTGAAACCAGAGGAAAAATGTTTTTCATATCTTTCATAAAATGGAGGGGAAAATATTTTTGGTATTTAGGTTTTTGGAGAAGAGGCGAAAAAATGAGAGAAGAGTCTCAGCATTAATGTTATTATTATTATTATTGTTGTTGTTGTTGTTGTTGTTGTTGTTGTTGTTGTTGTTGTTGTTGTTGTTGTTGTTGTTGTTGTTGTTGTTGTTATTCTTATTATTATTATTATTATTATTATTATTATTATTATTATTATTATTATTATTATTATTATTATTATTATTATTATTATTATTATTATTATTATTATTATTATTATTATTATTATTATTATTATTACTACTATGTTTTCACTTGTATTAGGTTTACCTAAATGCAAAAGAAATGTCGAACAGGGCATGGGCCTTGGAAAATTGGGTTTGAAAAGTAGGTAAGACATGGGTTGACTTGTTTACAAGCTTATGGATAGGGTCCTGTTTTGAAAAAATGTTGAAATCGCACAAAAATTTGGGCAGCATGCCGACCCGACATTTTGGCAGAGTTTCGTGTGGCAACCGGAAAACTAAATATGAGTGCGCTAGGTTTGATGCCTATATGAGGTTTATGCAGTTATTGGGTTAGTGGAAGGGTTCCCCCATTTGGCTTGACTTCCACGATATACTTTTAACTTTTGAGGGAAATCGGTACGTGTGGACAAGCCATTTGATATACCTGAGTGTACTTGAATTTACTCACTATATACCTCATGGGGATAGTACGTGTGAGAGAGAATTCTATATATGCAACGTACGTGAACGAGTTCCCTACTATATACTTCCCGTCGTGAGTTCGGTCAAGCAGTATGATGTTGGGGGAACCGTTCGATATACATCGAAGGTACTAAGCCAATGGAAGGTGAGAGTCATATTGCTTAGGCTAACTGTAACCTACCGGACCAGCGCCCATCATAAAGTGACACCCCAGTAAGGGACAAAATTTTGGTTAATAGCCACACTCTTGGTGATGCAGTGGGCAAATTGCATAATTCTTGATTAGTATATTATGGAGAAAGTCTTTATTTGGTATGATGAGTAAAACGAGCACTATACTAAATGGGAAGAATGTACAAGTATCTACCATGGAGCATGAATACTACATTAAGCATGGATACATGTGAGTGATATGTGAATATATACAAATGAGTGTGTGGTAGTGAGCCTAAGCATAGATCAACTACAACTGGCATGTGATATGTGCAAGTGAGCAAGTATATATACAAGTGTGATAAGTTGAGGTGCATTCTAGTGAAACCTAAGCATGGATATTCTAAGTGGTGTGTGAAACATGTGGGTATAAGTGATCCTATTGTAATACCCTGTATTTTTATGATATTTATTTATGGGATTAATTGAATTAAATGTGTATTAATTGGAAATTAATCCGGATAAAAATACTAGCGAGATGCGAGTTGGTATTATTTTAATGAGTATATATGACTATATATGAATATTGAATTATGAAATTTGTTGTGAGATTGAAATACGGCAATTTAGAAATTTTGTTGGGACTCGTGTGACAGTCGCGTCAGGAACATAATTATTTTTTAATAAAAAGTGAATTTTATTTCTATTAACTGTATGGTCGTTTTGAGTGCGCCAACGCGTCCGGAAGGGTCAAAATAGTCAGAAAACACTAGCCGGGAGTTTAGTTTGGGTCCCGGGGCATTTTTAGGCCATACCGGCAACTTAGAAGGGTATTTAGGTAATTTTGGAATTTTGGGAATTAAAACCCACGAAAATTAGAGTTAAAACTCTGACTTAGTCTTAACCCACTAAACCATTTCCAACCCCAATCTATGTAGTGGGCTACGGGAGAAGTTTAGAAACCTTAAACTTGCCAAAAACCAACCTCCACCTCCATTGTCATCCTTAGAGAAGAAATCTGTAGAGAGAGAAAGAGAAGAGAATTCTGCAGAGAGAGAGAGAGGACAATTCAACCTTCAAGATTCAACATCAAAATTCAGAGAAAGATTAGAGGCAAGTGGTTTAATTATGTTATTTGCTTCGAATGCTTCTTCCATGCGTAGGAAAATTATGAAATTGTATTGTTCTTGGAGAATGATAAAAAAAACCCATTGAATTGGATTTAGAGACTTATAATTTTATGAGGAGATTGCATGTAGAACAATGTTAGGGTGATTGTTCAGAGAAAAATACATCTTTTATATCATAAAAACGGATTTAGTTATGTCTATGGATGAATTTAATTTTCTAGGGTTCATGTTCATGGGATTTGGGGAAAACTGAGGGGATTTGATGATGTTTAGGAAGATTTGGCACTATATAAATGTTTAATTATGACCTACGAATGTTTAGTGTGTATTAGAAACCTTAAAATACTGTTGGAATGAATTGTATTTGGGATTAGAGGTGAAGAAAGATGGAAAAATGAGAAAAGGGAAATTCTGGGCTAGAAACTGGCCTCTCGTTAGAAGACCTGCCCAGGTCGTTCGAACGAGCTCGTTCGAACGAGCTTCTAACGAGGTGACAGTTTGCCTTCTAACGAGGGGGAAGTTCGTTCGATGCCTTTCGTTCGAACGAACCATCGTTCGATGCCCACTTCGTTCGAACGAACTCTCGTTCGAACCAGCCTCGTTCGAACGAGACTTCTAACGAGCTGACAGTTTGGCCTTTTTGGCCTGATTTGATTTCGAGTGTTCCGTAACCTTATTAAATTGTAGAGTTGACATTTCCTTGATCACTAATTGACATAGTTGGGACATTTGGGATATATTGGGGAGTCAAATATAGAAGTGTGGTTTGAACCAAATGATATTTATGGGTTACAACGTGAGTACCAATTACGACGTGAGGATAATGGGTGACTTATAAACCGGGGACAAGCATGTGGGTATAAGAACGAGAAATATACCACTAAAATAAATATGGTAATAGCTAAGATGTGTGCATGCTTAGTATATATGATTTGATGTGTATGACATACCTACTATACTTGCTATCACGGGAGGTTTGCGTTCGTTTAGGGCCATCTAATCTTTGTGTGCCTATGGGGGGATATAGATTGGTACCTCGAGAACATAGGTGAGAGAAGGACTTATTGGGAAGTTAATAAGTCTGCTGATCGTGGGAGCGTAGGTATGTGCGTGACCCATGTGATGTGACTGTGTTCGCCTCCATTGTTTTGTGATTTGCTATTATTTGAGTACGATTCCTGAGAGATTCGGAATGCGTGATCCTTATGTACGTGATGTACCGGGATGGATAGCAGAGTATGTATGCACCGCTGCTAGTCTCGGGGTGCTTGTATTGTATATTTATGATGTGAATAATATACACTTAAATAATGAGAACTTTCATGTTGGTATTGTGAGTATAATTATGGTAAGGTTTTGAGAAAATATAACGGGATCATCGGTAGTGAATTGTATTGCTAATAATTGAAAATCCGAGTTTAAGTAAAGGCCTCTATTTAATTGATAACGCTAGAATGCATAATGGAAATCGAGTAGTAAGGGGTAGAACTTATTATGGTTTGGTTAGGTATGTATGTCATTTAGATGGGTACGGTACATTAGGAGTGCACATTTAGTCAAGAGGGAGAATATCATGTGAGTGCACGTCCTAACATGTATTTTGCATTCATTATTTTAATGTATTAAAACACTTGCTATATTTTTAAATACTCTCCACTTTCGGGCTCTGACCCGTTTGCTTTCAAATCTATTTTTGTAAAAACCATTTTAGGTGCCCAGCCATAAGGACACCATGCTTAGGATCCTCATTCAGGTGACAAGGTGTAGCTATTTGTGGAAGTTACAGGACTTTGCTAGTAGACACTTCATCTACCTTGGCTCTATATTCAGCTTTCATCAGTTGTAGGTCATGTCGCCCATTTCTATTAGAAACATTTTCCTATTTCAGATTTTCAGACTTTTGGCATGTAATTAATTCAGGGTACATTGTTCTACTTATTTCAGTTGTGGGATTGTTGTGAGGAGTTTTCCTCCGAACTTATTATTATTTTGTTGGTTATTCTATTGCTTCGTTATGGTGAATGGTTGTTATTCTTTCATTATTCTTTTACTGCATGTTAACCAGACTTAATTTAAAATTTGGCAACTTAGTTTTTAAATACTAGGTGGTTATTAATCATAAAAATGTTTTTGACAGTGATGCTATTAACTGAACCAACTTGGCATTTTGTATTGATTTAATAAAGGAGTAGCTACCCGGTATTTAATTAGTCGGAGTGTCTCAGGTGGTATCAGAGCATCAGGTTCTAGTGTCCTTTAGGATCTGTACGACTTATTATGTTTCCGCTGAGCTTTCTTTGATGTAGAGCCCTATATTTTAGGACTGTTGTATTCTTTTGTATATGCTATGCTCTTCAGCTATTTTGAGTTTATAACTGCGAACTTATACACTTTATTCTTGTTTCAGATGCCTCCACGACGTGCACAACGGGTTCCCAGGGATGCAACTCCAGAGCCACAGCCCACACCAGTTCAGGGCACGATGAATGCCGCTGAGGTTGCAGCCATTGTGGCCCAGGCGGTAAATGCCGCACTGCCGTGGTTCAGCAGGCACCACCTCAGGTGCCAGTAGCCGCGCCAGTTCAGGCACATGCATTCCTGTCTGCTTGGGAACGTGTACATGATGCTTTTCAGAAAGCACACCCACCGGAGTTCGCAGGTATCTCCGATGTTGTGGTTTCGAGTCAGTGGAGGAAAGACATTCAGCGGCACTTGAGGATGTATGAGTGCACCGATGTCCAAAAGAAAATACTAGCGACCTTTAAGCTAGTGGGGTCTGCACTGCAGTGGTGGGAGTCTATTACCACCGTAAAGGAAAGAGATACACTCACGATACAGGAGTTTTGGGTGCGGTTCGACCGCAAGTACTTTCCGTCAGCTGTTCACACAGAAATGAGGAGGAAGTTGATGAATCTTAGGCAGGAAGGTAAGACTGTGGCCGAGTATGAGGACGAATTCACAAATCTGTTAAATATTGTTTCGGATGAGATACTGACAGAAGAGAAGAAGATACAAAAATTTACAGACGGGTTGACTTGGAGGATCCGTCAGCATTTGTTGGGAAACCTGTCGTTGGCCACTTACTCTGATGTGGTTAACGCTGCACTGTTACACTGGCAGTATCACCACTTTCACATGGCTGAGGGCAACATATCGGGAGAGTCCAGCCATCAGGGCAGGACTGGAGGACATGGTGCCAGCGGGGCACAATCTGTTCAGGGGCAGAGACAGGGTGACCAGGGTTCCCAGCAGGGAGATCACAAGAGGTTCAGATCAGGAAATTTTAGGCACGGACATGGAGGTTTTCGGCAGGGCCATCAGGGTCCGAATGGCCATCAGGGCCAGCAGGGTCAGAATGGCCAACAACAGTTTCAGCAGGGCCAGGGGAGGAGCGGTAACGGACACCAGGGCCGGGGGCAGCGGGGACAGAGAGGGGGAAACTTCTCGGGGAAGTGTTACGTTTGTGGCAAGACTGGCCATAAATGACAGGATTGTCCTGATAGGGGCAGGGCCCCGCAGCAGCAGTAGGGTGCTCGACAGGAGCCGCAGAGACCTATATTTCCCGCCGCCCTCCCGGTGCCCCCACAGATGGCATCATTGCCACCCATTCCAACGGTCCCAGTTCAGCAGGGGCAGCTGCAGTATGGGAGAGTATATCAGCTTCAGCAGGCCGCAATCCCACAGGATCCACCAGCCATATAGGGTATGTTCTCTATTCAGGGGACTATGGGGCGCATTTTATTTGACACGAGGGCTACACACTGTTTTATTTCTATGAGATTTGCACGAACCATTGGGTTATTAGACACCGCCGAGAGTACGGTTACTTGTGTAGATTCACCGTTGAGTAGGGGTTCCGTGATTTTAAGTGTATGTAGAGGCGTGGGTATAGAGATCGGGAGGTTTACTTTACCTGCGGATATGTTAGTATTAGAGATGACCGAGTATGATGCCATTATTGGTATGGATTGGATTGTTGCATACCGAGCCATGATTGATTGTTTTAGTAGGAGTATTATCTTTGCCATTCCCGGGCAGGAGATGATTTTAGTGGCGATGCCTCGTCCTGAGGGAGGATCGTCCACTCATTTGTACTATATAGAGGAGGAGACCTCTAAGGAAGTGGTGATACCACTTGATTCGATTCCGGTTGTTCGAGAGTTTGCCAATGTATTTCAGGATATACCTGGATTACCTCCGAGTAGAGAGATAGATTTTGTGATTGATTTGACACCGGGCACTCGGCCTATTGCCCGCGCACCTTACCGTATGGCTTCAGCTGAGATGAGAGAGTTACGGTATCAGATTGAGCAGTTGTTGGGTCAGGGGTTTATACGAAGGAGTACTTCGCCATGGGGTGCCCCTGTGTAGTTCGTGAAGAAGAGGGATGGATCGTTGAGGTTGTGTGTGGATTACCGGGAGTTGAATAAAGTCACGATACGGAATAAGTATCCATTGCCCCGAATCGATGACTTATTCGACCAGTTGAGGGGAGCTTCTTTCTTCTTAAAGATTGATTTGCGATCGGGATACCATCAGTTGCGTATCAGGGAGGAGGACATCTCGAAGACTGCGTTCTTAACGAGATATGGTTCCTACGAGTTTCCGATTATGCCTTTTGGCTTGACCAATGCTCCAGCCGTGTTTATAGACTTGATGAATAGGGTGTTCAGAGAGTTCCTTGATCAGTTCATCATTGTCTTCATTGATGATATTCTGGTTTACTCCCAGACAGAGGAGGAGCACGCAGAGCATTTGAGGCAGGTTTTGCAGACGCTACGTTAGAACGAGTTGTATGCAAAATATGAGAAGTGCGGGTTTTGGCTGAAGGAGGTTCAGTTGTTGGGGCATATTATTTCCGATCGGGGGATATCTGTTGATCCGGGGAAGGTATCCGCGGTGAGGGAGTGGGGACAGCCCATGACACCGACTGAGATCCATAGTTTCTTGGGCCTAGCAGGATACTACATGAGGTTCATTCGGGGATTTTCGAAGATAGCAGGTCCTTTGACACATCTGACTCGTAAAGGTGTGCCGTTCATCTGAGTGATGCCTGTCAGTTGGCATTCGATGAGTTGAAGGACAAGTTGACTTCAGCACCCGTGTTAGCATTGCCGAGACCGGGAGTTGAGTATCTAGTTTACACCAATGCGTCCTTACAAGGACTTGGAGGTGTATTACAGCAGGAGAGTCAGGCCATAACTTATGCTTCCCGTAACCTTAAGCCTCACGAGAAGAATTACCCCACCCATGACTTGGAGTTGGCGGCAGTTGTATTTGCCCTTCGGATATGGAGACATTATCTTTTGGGGGAGAAGTTTAGATTGTTCACCGACCATAAGTCCCTACAGTACCTATTCACGCAGAAGGAGTTAAATATGAGGCAACGGAGGTGGCTTGAGTTTGTGAAGGATTATCAGTTCGATATCCAATATCACCCGGGGAAGGCTAACGTGGTAGCAGACGCGTTGAGCCGTAGGCCAGTAGATGAAGTGGCAGGGGTATGGAAGGCTAAGTGGAAGGAGTTGGGACACCAGGATGCAGTGGCCCGATCATTCATGTCGGTGATGACTATTACACCGCAGATTGTCACGAGAGTGATAAAGGCACAAGCAAATGAATAGTTCTGTAAGGAGCAGATAGTTCGATTACTAGCAGAGGGAGACGAGTACTATACTGTTAGCTCAGACGGGGGATTACGCTTCAATGGGAGATTGGTAGTTCTGGAAGGGGAGGAATTGCGGCACGAGGTGATGGCAGAGTCGCACGGCTCACCGTTCGCAGTACATCCCGGTGGGGACAAAATGTACCAAGACATGAGACGATAGTATTGGTGGAGCGGAATGAAGAGAGATATTACCGTGTTTATTTCTAAATGCGCCACTTATCAGCTAGTAAAAGTGGATCATCAGAGACCGACAGGACTTCTACAGCCATTAGAGGTCCCGATGTGGATGTGGGAGAGCATATCCATGGACTTTATCATGGGGTTACCTACGTCACAGAGGGGTCACGACTGCATTTGGGTAATTGTGGATAGGTTGACCAAAGTCGCTCATTTTCTACCCGTAGGAACCGACTACACTACGGGACAGTATGCCCAGCTCTTTATTGCAGAAATAGTGAGACTTCATGGTGTGCCACTAAATATCGTGTCTGACAGAGACAAGATATTTGTTTCATGGTTTTGGGAGAGTTTTCAAGAGACCATGGGCACGGAATTGCGGTTGAGTACGGCGTATCACCCGCAGACCGATGGGCAAACCGAGCATACAAACCAGATGTTGGAGGACATGTTGCGTATGAGCATCATTGATTTGGGGGTGGATGGGAGCAGTATCTTCCACTGGTAGAGTTTGCTTACAACAACTCCTACCAGTTCACCATTGGCATGGATCCATTTGAGGCGTTGTACGGTAGACCTTGTCATTCCCCAGCATGTTGGTTGGAGGTGGGGGACAACAAACTACTTGGGCCGTAAGTGATTCAGGATACTTCGGCGAGGATATAATTGATTCAGAGTCGCATTCGGGTAGCTCAGGATAGGCAGAAGAGCTATGCTGATGCGAAGAGGTTCTTCAGGGAGTTCCAAGTGGGGGACCAGGTTTTACTCAGAGTATCTCCTATGAAGGGGATTATGCGATTTGGGAAGAAGGGGAAGTTGGCACCGAGATACGTGGGACCATTCCCTATCATCGAGCGGATTGGGTCTGTTGCATATAGACTTGGGTTACAGGAGCATTTGCATCGGATTCATGATGTGTTTCATATTTCCTCTCTAAGGAAATATCTTAGAGATGATTTGTCTCATTCTCACATTGCTTTGGAGGACATCGATCTCCAGCCTGATAGCTCCTACGAGGAGGGGCCAATTGCTATTTTGGACCGAAGTGAGAGGAAACTGCAGTCAAAGATAGTTCCGTTAGTGCGTGTTCAGTGGCGACATCATAATGTCGAGGAGTCCACATGGGAGCGCGAGGATGAGATGCGCAAACGTTATCCAGAGTTATTCTTACCAGGTACTTTCTAGTTCCGAATTTCGGGACGAAATTCTGTTATTAGGGGGGAAGTATGTAATACGCTGTATTTTTATGATATTTATTTATGGGATTAATTGAATTAAATGTGTATTAATTGGAAATTAATCCGGATAAAAATACTAGCTAGATGAGAGTTGGTATTTGATTTTAATGAGTATATATGACTATATATGAATATTGAATTATGAAATTTGTCGTGAGATTGAAATACGGTAATTTGGAAATTTTGTTGGGACGCGTGTGACAGTCGCGTCGGGAACATAATTATTTTTTAATAAAAAGTGAATTTTATTTCTATTAACCGTATGGTCGTTTTGAGTGTGCCAACGCGTTCAGAAGGGTCAAAATAGTCAGAAAACACTAGTCGGGAGTTTAGTTTGGGTCCTGGGGCATTTTTAGGCCATACCGGCAACTTAGAATGGTATTTAGGTAATTTTGGAATTTTGGGAATTAAAACCCACGAAAATTAGAGTTAAAAATCTGACTTAGTCTTAACCCACTAAACCATTTCCAACCCCAATCTAGGTAGTGGGCTACGGGAGAAGTTTAGAAACCTTAAACTTGCCAAAAACCAACCTCCACCTCCATTGTCATCCTTAGAGAGGAAATCTGTAGAAAGAGAAAGAGAAAAGAATTCTGCAGAGAGAGAGAGAGGACAATTCAACCTTCAAGATTCAACATCAAAATTCAGAGAAATATTAGAGGCAAGTGGTTTAATTATGTTATTTGCTTCGAATGCTTCTTCCATGCGTAGGAAAATTATGAAATTGTATTATTCTTGGAGAATGATAAAAAAAACCATTGAATTGGATTTAGAGACTTATAATTTTATGAGGAGATTGCATGTAGAACAATGTTAGGGTGATTGTTCAGAGAAAAATACATCTTTTATATCATAAAAACGGATTTAGTTATGTCTATGGATGAATTTAATTTTCTAGGGTTCATGTTCATGGGATTTGGGGAAAACTGAGGGGATTTGATGATGTTTAGGAAGATTTGGCCCTATATAAATGTTTAATTATGACCTACGAATGTTTAGTGTGTATTAGAAACCTTAAAATACTGTTGGAACGAATTTTATTTGGGATTAGAGGTGAAGAAAGTTGGAAAAATGAGAAAAGGGAAATTCTGGGCTCGAAACTGGCCTCTCGTTAGAAGACCTGCCCAGGTCGTTCGAACGAGCTCGTTCGAACGAGCTTCTAACTAGGTGACAGTTTGCCTTCTAACGAGGGGGAAGTTCGTTCGATGCCTTTCGTTCGAACGAACCATCGTTCGATGCCCACTTCGTTTAAAACGAACTCTCGTTCGAACCAGCCTCGTTCGAACGAGACTTCTAACGAGCTGACAGTTTGGCCTTTTTGGCCTGATTTGATTTCGAGTGTTTCGTAACCTTATTAAATTGTAGAGTTGACATTTCCTTGATGACTAATTGACATAGTTGGGACATTTGGGATATATTGGGGAGTCAAATATAGAAGTGTGGTTTGAACCAAATGATATTTATGGGTTAGAACATGAGTACCAATTACGACGTGAGGATAATGGGTGACTTATAAACTGGGGACAAGCGTGTGGGCATAAGACCGATAAGTATACCACTAAAATAAATATGGTAATAGCTAAGATGTGTGCATGCTTAGTATATATGATTTGATGTGTATGACATACCTACCATACTTGCTATCACGGGAGGTTTGCATTCGTTTAGGGCCATCTAATCTTTGTGTGCCTACGGGGGGATATAGATTGGTACCTCGAGAACATAGGTGAGAGAAGGACTTATTGGGAAGTAAATATGTCTGCTGATCGTGGGAGCGTAGGTATGTGTATGACCCATGTGATGTGACTGTGTTTGCCTCCATTATTTTGTGATTTGCTACTATTTGAGTACGATTCCTGAGAGATTCGGAATGCGTGATCCTTATGCACGTGATGTACCGGGATGGATAGCAGCACCGCAGCTAGCCTCGGGGTGCTTGTATTGTATATTTATGACGTGAATAATATACACTTAAATAATGAGAAATTTCATGTTGGTATTGTGAGTATAATTATGGTAAGGTTTTGAGAAAATATAACGGGATAACCGGTAGTGAATTGTATTGCTAATAATTGAAAATCCAAGTTTAAGTAAAGCCCTCTATTTAATTGATAACGCTAGAATTCATAATGAAAATTGAGTAGTAAGGGGTAGAACTTATTACGGTTTGGTTAGGTATGTATGTCATTTAGATGGGTACGGTACGTTAGGAGTGCACATTTAGTCGAGAGGTGAGAATATCATGTGAGTGCACGTCCTAACATGTATTTTGCATTCATTGTTTTAATGTATTAAAACACTTGCTATATTTTTAAATACTCTCCACTTTCGTGCTCTGACCCTTTTGCTTTCAAATCTATTTTTGTAAAAACCATTTTAGGTGCCCAGCCACAAGGACACCATGCTTAGGAGCCTCATTCAGGTGACGAGCTGTAGCTGTTTGTGCAAGTTACACGAATTTGCTAGTAGATGCTTCATCTATCTTGACTCTATATTCAGCTTTCATCAGTTGTAGGGCATGTCGCCCATTTTTATTAGAAACATTTTCCTATTTCAGATTTTCAGACTTTTGGCATGTAATTAATTCAGGGTACATTGTTCTACTTATTTCAGTTGTGGGATTGTTGTGAGGAGTTTTCCTCCGGACTTATTATTATTTTTCTTGTTATTCTATTGCTTCGTTATGGTGAATGGTTGTTATTCTTTCATTATTCATTTACTGCATGTTAACCAGACTTAATTTAAAATTTGGCAACTTACTTTTTAAATACTAGGTGGTTAGTAATCATAAAAATGTTTTCGACAGTGATGCTATTAACTGAACCAACTTGGCATTTTGTATTGATTTAATAAAGGAGTAGCTACCCGGTATTTAATTAGTCGGAGTGTCTCACCTATGTACAAGTGTAAGTAGTGTGAGGTGTACATGGAGGGTATTTCAAGTGTCTGAAGGTGAAAAGTGATATACATGAGGTAGATATAAAGAGGAAAAGGGGAATATATAGGTAATGCATACAGACTCATGTGGAAAATGATAACACCTACGTAACAATAGAGTCTAGGCTTCTTATGACAAACAATACCCCAATAGAGTCGTCACTATAGCCATCCCATATCCCGAGTCGGTGCGCACGCGTGGTGGTGGGGTTCGTACCCTTTCTTGGGGCTCTTTGATCGTCGTCAAATGTGGTTTGATGTATAAACCATGTAGAAGAAAACATGTAGAAGAAATGTTGTTGCCTCGAGAGAACAACATCAAAGACATATTGATGCTTGCAAAACCAATTAGTTCAAGGATTCAAGGGCTATGTTATAAGATATGAAGGTGTTAAGGACACATCCCCCCTTCGGTCTCTTATGGGCAAGTGCTATTCTACTCGTTAATAACTTTGTGAAGTGTGTGTGCATGTATATATAAATGGAGAATGGAATTACTCGATTTGCATCATGGAGAAAACAGAGTGATGTCATCCGTAGGAATGTTCTCAAAATAGTAATTAAAAATATAATGTGTGCGTTTGTCGGGTCACCGATTGTTTATAAAAAGATGATGGTATATGTTGGACAAAACGTAAGTATAAATCAGAAATATAATATATAGAAATAAATGAACAAAAATAGGAAAGGAGGAATCGAATATCGGATTTTACCTGAGACGCCTACGTAGGCTAAAAAAGCCTCAAAGTCTATGTAGCTCGCGTGCATCAAGGGGTGGGGTTTATTCCATAAATCCAACAGGGGACTTTATTCTATATGTGTGTGTTGAAAAAGATATTTTAATGTGAGAAAATATGGTGAGAAATATCCGTTTGGAATTTATAAGCAGACCCTCTTTTTTCTTATTTTTGTTTTTTAATTAAAAATATAGTATGTGAAATACTACTAATAAAAAGTGTGATATTAATATGTGTGAACTAACAATGGTGAAATTATAAACTAAGGATTAAATAACTAATGAGAAAATAAGAGAATTTAAAGAAAGAGGGAATGGTTTGGACCTTCTTAGAAAACTTTGATATTGATCTTGATTGTTGAAGGGCTTCTCTTGCAAGTGGATGGAGGTGGTAGGGGAGAGGTAATGGAATTTTATAAATTGGGTATGAAAAGGATGGGAATGGAATGTGGGGGATAGGTTTTAATATAGAAACCACGCTGACTTCGAGAGAATGTTGTTGAGATCACTAAGAAGGTTGTTTTTTAGGTGTCTTTCGAAGTGAGATTATGCTCCCTTTATATAGGTCCACGGGGTGGTGCCAATCGGCATTGTACTTGGCATGACTATTTGTAGGCAACCCCAGACACACTACCAATAAAAAGGGAAATGGATTTGCCATTCGGCAGTCTCAAGCAGATTTTTTGGAAAATGGTAGTAAAATGCAGTCTATAACTTCGAATCTCTCACGGGATGAATCGTTGGAAAGGGTATTTAGCGATCTTTAAGAATCCATGGGCCACTCACAGGTTTGGGAGTTGACTATTGTCAAATGGGGCTAAAAAATGCTCAACGATCTTTTGGGCAAGAGATTTTCGGAGGAAAACGGATTGTTCGTCCGAATCGTAAGGCCTATTTGTGCATGGGGCTAACCATTGGAAAACTAATTCAAAGCCCTTTGAATATTCATTGAGCTTATGCTCCGGTAAGGAAGTTGATTGCGTAAAAACTGGCCCGTGAGCGCTCGGTGACCTCCAGATCGGGTTTTAATAGTAAACCAAATCATTTTTCCGAACTATAAGGTTGATTCATGCATGGATAAATCGTTGGAAAGGGGATTCATATCCCTTAAAATATTCATCGAGGTTTTTCTTAGATGAGAAAGTTAAACGAAGTCAAATGGGACTCGGGAGTGCCCGATGGCCTGTAGATCGATACTCGGAATATGACCTCGGGTTTTTGGTGAATGAGGAAGTGCCAGGGACCTAAGGAAATGCTTTGGAGGGTCCTATAATATGGTGTCTACACTAGTACTTATTGTGGAATCTAGAGTTGGAGACTTATACTAAGGTCATAAATGTCGCATCGCTCCACTATTAGGATCATCACTTACACTTAAGAGGAGCGAAGGGGGCTGGAGAGTTAAGCCAGTCAAGTAAGATCGTGGGTAGTGGTGCTAATAGGGCGCCACAACAGCAACAAAGGTAAAATGTGTGGGGTCCTTAGTAAGGGGACTTTACTAAGAGATTCAGGCTGGATAACGGTAACTACAGCTAGGGCCATCAGGGCTAGCAGCATACCCTTCAGGGCTTGCAGGGCCATGGGAATTAGATAAATAGCCAAAAGGGCCGAGGTTATCAGGGCTAATAGGCCCAAAGGCAAGGGTAGCCTAGTCAAGTTAAGCAGGGACAGAGGTAAACACATTTTACTGGTAGATGTTTCCTATGTAAGGAAGAAGCGGCCACATGCGACATGTATGATCGAATAGGGCTAGTGGTTAGGATCAAGCTGCCCAATTGGGGAAATCGGTATAGTTATTTCCAGCCCCATCAGAAGTTCCAAAGTTACTGTCTCCATAGGGGAAGGAGTAGGGACAATTTAGGCATGTGTATCACCTTCGAGGATCGATTTGTTCACTAGTGTCGTTAGTGATTGAGGGTATGTTTCCTATCCATGATCATATGGGGTGGGTTTTATTTGACACGGGAGCATCACACTCATTTGTCAACATTACATTTGCACATGCAACGGGTTTAGTGGATTTATCCATGGATCTTATCATCAATGTAGACTCACCTTTGGGTGGCAGGACTCTCATTCGTTCCAGCTGCAAGGGGAAAGGTGTGGATGTAGGGAGGTTGTGTTTAGTGGTGGATCTTCTCGGGATAGACTTGGACGAGTATGATGTTATTTAGGTTATGGACTGATTAGTGACGTATAAAGCGATGCTAGACTGTTATAGTAGGATAATCGTGTTCGCTATACCAGGTCAAGGCATGTTTCTCGTGGCGAAGCCTCCTTCGTAGGGAGGGTTGAGCACTCATTTGTATTACAGTAAGGAGGAGACTTCTGACGATGTAGTCATCTCGTTGGATTCGATCGCTTTTGTTAGGGAATATGATGATGTATTTTAGGAGATAACGAGGTTACCATAGAATTGGAAGATTGAGTTTGTGTTCGACTAAGCATCGGGATCAAGGCCGATAGCGCGACCATCGTATTGTATGTCTCCCTTAGAGATGCAATAAATGAGGGATCAAATTCAACAGTTATTGGGGAAGGGTTTTATCCATAGGAGTACTTCACCTTGGGGTGCCCCAGTTTTGTTTATTAAGAAGAAATATAGGTCTTTACGGTTATGTATAGATTATTGGGAGTTGAACATGGTCGCGATCCAGAACAAGTATCTATTATCACGTATTGATGACTTATTTAATCAGCTGAGAGGAGCAACCTACTTATCTAAGAGTGATCTGAGGTTGGGGTACCATAAATTACATATTAGGGAGGAGTATGTCCTTAAGACCATATTTTTGACAATATACGAGTCTTATGAGTTCAGGCTTATGCCTTCACGCTAACCAATGCTCTAGCAATTTTCATGGATCTCATGAATAGGGTGTTCAATGATCTCTTGGATTAGTTTGTCATTGTGTTTATAAATGAGATCCTGATTTATTCTCAGGATAAAAGTGAGAACTTATAGCACTTGAGTATAGGTTTTCAAACTTTGCAAGACACCCAATTGTATGGAAAGTTCAAGAAATGTGGATTCTGGTTACGAAAAGTGTAGTTCGTGGGTCACATTGTCTTTGAGAGGAGAATTTTTGTGGATTCGAGTAAAGTATTAGTGGTAAGGGCATGGGGCCATCCCAAGACACCGACAGAGGTGCATAGTTTTCTGGGGTTAGAAGGGTATTACCATCGATTCATTAGAGGATTTTTAAAAATTGGGAGTCCCTTGACGAATTTAAATCATAAGGGTGTACCTTTTGTATGAGATGATCACTGTCAATTAGCTTTCGATGTGTGAAAGCACAAATTAACTTCAGCACTAGTACTTACATTGCCTAGGGGAGGATCAGAGTACCTTGTCTTTATTAATGAGTCCTTATAAGTGTTTGGGGGAGTTAGAGATAAGGAGGATATGGCCATATCTTATGCATCTCACAAGATTAATCCCCATGAGAAGAACTATCCCACTAAAGACTTGGAATTAGTAACAATTATTTTTGCCTTGAGGATTTGGAGGCACTATCTTCTGGGGGTGAAGTTCCTATTGTTCATGGACCATAAGTCACTTCACTATCTTTTTGTATAGAAGGAGATAAATATTAAGCAACATAGGTGACTTGAGTTCATTAAGGATTATTAGTTTGACATCCAGTATCATGCAAGGAATGCTAATGTAGTGGCATATGAGTTGAGCCGAATGCCGAAAGGGAAGTTAGAAACGATGTGGAAGGCAACGTGGGCAAAGCTTCATTAGGAGGATGAGGTAATCTGGGCATACTTAGTAGTTATGACTGTCACACTCAAGATCCCTTTAAGGGTTGTGAAAGCACAGATCGGGGATCTATCTTGTCACGAGAGGATTCAACAGTTATTAGCGTGTGGAGTAGAATCTTACTCAGTTAGTTATGAAAATGGATTATGCTTAAATTGGAGGTTGGTTGTTCTAGATAATGAGGATATACAATGTAAAGTTATAAAGGAGGTGCATGGGTCATAATTTTTGGTACATACCAAAGGGATTAAACTGTATCAGGATTTGAGGCAATAATATTTGTGGGCCGAGATGAAGCGGGGCATGGCAAAGTTTATCTTCAGGTCCACCACTTATCAGATGGTGATAGTCGATCATTAGAGACGACTTAGGGTTCTATAGTCGTTAGAGATTCCAGTGTGGAAATGGGGGAGTATTTTTATGGACTTCATCACAAAGTTACCGACATCATAGAGAGGTCATAATTCCACTCGAGTCATTATTGATCGATTAACTAAAGTAGCCCATTTCTTGCCAGTTCGGGTGGATTACAAGATGAGGCAGTATGTGCAGTTGTTCATAACAGAGATAGTGAGAATGCATGGGGTGCCTCTCAACATTATTTCAGATTAGGATAAGATCTTTATGTCCTACATCTGGAAAATCTTTCAAGAGGCTATGGGGATAAAGTTGCATTTGTGCACGTCTTATCACCCCAGACCAACAGGCAGACGGAGAGGGTGAATCAGATGTTAAAGGTTATGCTGAGGATGTGTATTCTGTATTTTAAGTGTAGTTGGGAGGAGTATATGCCTTTGGCAGAGTTTTCATACAACTCATACGAGTTAACTATTGGCATGTCATCATTTGAGGCTTTGTACAAGAGACATTATCGTTTGATCTCTTATTGGTTAGAGGTGTGGGATAATAAGCCACTCGGGTCGGATTTTATTCAGGAGACGTCAACAAAGATCAAGTTGATTAGGATTCGCATTCGAGTAGATCAGGACAGGAAAAAAATTTATGCCGATGCAAATATAAGATTTGTAGAACATGACGTGGGTGATTCGGTATTACTGCGGGTCTCTCCTATGAAAGGAGTGATGCGGTTTGGGAAGAAAGGGAAATTAACACCTAGGTATGTGGGGATTTTCCCAATATCGAGAGTATTGGGACATTTACGTATAGGCTCACCCTGCCAGAGCATTTGCAGAGGATTCATGATGCGTTCCATGTGTCGTCATTGAAGAAGTATCGCAGGGGTGACATGGCTTACTGACACATACTGATGGAGGAGATTGACGTGCAGCCAGATATCTCATATGAGGAGAGACTTGTTTCCATTTTTGATCGTAGCGAGCATAAGCTTCTATCAAATTTTGTACCATTGGTGCGCGTATTGTGGGGACACCATGATATTACTGAGTAGATGTGGGATCATGAGAATGACATGCAAAAAAGTAGTTGGAGCTCTTCATGGCAGGTACATTCGAATTTTGAGGACAAAATTCCATTTTGGGGGGAAGAATGTAATATCTCGAAATTTTAGTATTAATTAATTACTTTATTTAATTGGGAGAAAATTAAATTGGAATTTAGTAAATATTAATTTGTGAGATATAAGATTGATATTTATTAAAATTATTATTTACTTGTGTGTGATAAGTAAATAGTTATATGATTTATTATATGCTGCCTATGAGTGATAGTGATGGTCTAATTGGTGATAGGTAGATAGAGTATTACATCGACATATTGATATAATTTATGTGTGACCCGTAGGGTACACATAGTTGGAACTAATTTATGAAAAGTTATCATAATTGGAGTTGGGGGACTCGAATGACCTTTTCGAGTGTACTGATAATCTGAAATGGATCAAAATAGTCGAGAATAGGTACACGAGTATTGTGTTTGGATTCTGGGTACTTTTTAGATATAAAAGGGCTCGTATAAGGGTAGGAAGGTCATTTTATACCTAGAATTAAAGGGGAAAATGGGATTAGGTTTTTGGAAGGACATTTAAGGGTGTGGAAAGGTGGATGATAGTCCACCTTTCAAACTCCAAATAAAAGATTGAGAGAAAGAAACCTAGAGAAAAGAAAAGAAGGAAAAAGAAGAAGGATCTTAAAGAGGAGAAGAAGAGGATTCAAATAGTCTTAGAGACTTCGAATTTGTAATCTAACAAGGCAAGTAAATACTAGCTTTATATCACACTTTCATTTATAGTAAATTACTTTTGAGGGGTAAAGTAGAAATTAGGGATTTGAGTATGAGAGATTGAAAATTTAATAATTGATGAATACCTAATGATATAATAAGAATGATCTTGAATCATTTTGTAATTGGGATTGATTATGCTTGTAATTAGAGTAAAATTATGGGTTTTAATGGAAGAAGAGGAAGAACTTAGATGAAAGATGGAAATTTTAATAATCAACTTGAAAAAAGAATTGTAATCCGTAATGTGTGGGTATTTCCTTACAAGAATCAAATATATAGTGATGGGATTATGTTTAAGGGATAATATATGGATTGTAGTTCGGAATTTTGGTAGAAAGTGCCCTAGAAACAAAGTTGGGATTTTTGGGATGAATCCAACCTAAGAAAAATGCTTCAGGTCTGTGTTCAATAATCTCGGTGGGATATGCGTAGGAGTTAGGTAATTATTATATGTACATACTAGAGTGAGGTGTGTGTGTTTCTCTCTCTCTCTATATATATATATATGTGTGTGTGTGTGTGTGTGTGTGTGTATGTATTTATGTATGTATGTATGTCTTCATGCTACTTGTTTTATTTAAACATAGCTACACAAAAGTGCTATCGTAGGAGACTCGTGTAGTAGGCAACCCACCTAGGCATTGACCAGTAGGTGTTGGGTTGATTCCCTAGGTTATAATACTGTTGCATGACCACTATCCGTGTGTGAGGATAAATGTTGGTTTTAAGTTCGGTTAGGTGAAATGTGGTATGGTTGCGACCCATAGATATATGTTTATGATCACCTCCATTGTATGTGTATTCATTTGGGATCTATGGTGAGATCCAAACCTGGTGGCTTGGTGTGAGGCGTAACAACTAGAGTTGGATAGCACACGAGGAATGTATCCATGTGGTCCAAGCTATGGGGATGCAATTATACGTATATAGTAAGATATATATGTGTATGCTTATATGATATAGTGTGTATATGAATTTATAATACGAGTGTAGTTATGCATGTTTATTACGTGATTATTTAATGATATCGAGTGTGTTGCTAAAATACTATTTTTAAATGAATACCTATCCAAAGTAGTTAGACTTATCTAAAAGAGAGTATTAGTGGGGTTTCGCTTAAATAACAATTATGTGTCCTAGTTATATGGGTAGTTTAATTAGAATAAATAAAATGAACACGTTAGGTGTGCACTCTAGTTGAGAGGTGAGGTTTATCTCAAGGTATTACGATCGCTTAATCTTGAAAGTAATATGTTATTGATTTAACGATTTAAAACAATTATTTGCTTGAGAAAATATTTTTCACTCTACGGGCTTTGACCCACATGTTTTTGCCTTTCCTTGTTTTCCCTTTTACACCCTAGGTGTGTAGTAGTAGAATCTGAGGTAGCAAGGATAGACCCGTTCTTGTCAAATAGAAGCTGTGTAGATGCCTTATTCGATTCTTATATAGATAGGATTAGTTATTTCCATTTATAGTCGGGCGTGTTGCCCATAGAAGATAGATTTTGTCCTACTGTAGACTTTTGTAACTTGTCAGACATTTACTCTTCCATATTTAGTTATTATTCGGTTTATATTGTGGATGTTATTTAGTGATCGGTGGTTTATTCGGTTCACCCTTATTACTATTTATGCATGATGATGGTCCCTTTTTATTTCTTAAGCGAAAAGTATTTTAAGGATGACAAAAAAAATTCTCTTTTGTGAAAAATCTTTTTCCAATTTTTAATTCGTACCAAGTTGTGAACAATTTTAACTTAACAAAATTTTATCTTGATTAATCCTAAACATCCATATAGTGATTAAAGAAAGTAAAATGAAGTAAAGAAAATAAAACTCACAATGATGGATCTACGAGGAAACCACAACGGTAAAAAACCTCGGACAACCCAATCCAGACAATCACTATGAATGTGGATTTACAACGAATAGACACAAGTCTTACTCAATGAATCGATCCCCACGAGACTTGACACTCTTATGATCTTCAACCACTCCTCTCACAGTGCCCATGCAGAAAGTAGTTCTTCCACGATACCCTTCCACAACACATGCATCCAAGTATGTCTCAGTGTCCACCGATATGGCTTGTAACATCTACGATGTTGAACATGGCTCTTCCACTTCTTCACCACCAACCCCAAAAATGTTCAAGTGTATAAAAACTCCTCTTTAGTGCCACACAGATAACTATAGAATATATTAATGATAACTCGAATATTTGAAAGTCAAAGGATTCATTTACTTTGGAAAACCTTAGAAAACTTGTATACAAAAACGTACTGGTTCGTAAATAGTGTTTCTAGAATGCACACTCACGAAATCTAATGGAAACACACATACAAATACTTTTCTTGAGGAGAATTATTGCTCGAACGACTCAACATGTTGCTCGAACGACAATGGCATCTCACTTGAACGACATCGTATGTCGTTTGAACGACGCAACGTGTTAGAGTCCCAATAAAAATCTACTCTAATCCGTCCATATCATATTTAAAACGAAGTGTAAACTATTTCAAACACTTATAAAATATTTTTAAAATATTGTTTTTATAAAATAACATCCTTATCCTTATGAAAAATTAAATTTTGAGTCCCATTAAGATTACGCATTCAAACTTGAGTGATCTCGAAATCAAATTGAACTTGAACACGAATAAACTTGCACTAATTAAACCTTCGGTATAATTAATTCCTTGAAACTTTTCCATAACGTATTCAATAAACTTCAACACATCACAGTCTGTGTTGGATTGTGACAATAAAAATATGACCTATGACTTGACTATTCTGGGGCAAAACCAACAGTGAAATGCCTAAGCTGGGTCGTCAAGTCGTATGACGCCTAGATCCCATCCCATAAACAATGGTCCAACAAGCATGAACTATCTCTGAATGTCTGAATGTGATATAGTATTGAAATATCGAATCTCTTTAAACAAACCTACACACATGAAACAGACAAATACCCAGTGAAGTATGGAGGAACAAATGATATAAATCATAATGAAATATGTGTTGAATTTTTTTTATACAAATTTGAAACAAAATGCAACTTTTAAATCCGGATATCAAATATTCACATAAACAAGATACCAATGTAGATACAAATGTGTGCAACAACCAAACACAATGCTCAACAAATCTCCTCCTACATCACATACATCTCTCCCCCTTTTTGTCTCGAATAAACAATCAGGTGAAAAGATAAACAATTTTGTGATATATCTAGCACAAGCATAATGAATGAAATATATATATATACTCATGAAAACAATCAACTAAAAATGATCAATAATATCAAATTCGTAGTTAGCAAATAATAATCACATAATGTGAATCAACAATTTAAGCAGGTGTGACTAAATCATCCAATGCAGCAAAATATGTGATCAAATATGAATCTGAATATAATAAATTGTCCAGGCGCAACTCAACAGTACCAAAAATATGACACATATGTACTAAGGTACTGAAATTGAAAGAATTGCAAAATTCCAGAAATTGATCGAACGAAACTGATGCATCGCTCGAATGATAAAACCATGTTGTTAGAACGCGACACATAGTTGTTGCTCGAACGAGAAATCGAAATTCCTAGTTCCAGTTCAGAAGGTTAATATTGTTGTCCATTGAAAAAAAATCATCAAAAAATTAACTAGAAGGGGCTCAAAACTACAAAACATTAGCTAAACTAAGAAAACACAAAACAACCAAATGTGAGTTACATGCAAACATAATATCGATGTTCTCAAACATGAACATGGAATGTATGGGCGTGAACTACAACAAATGAATCAAAATTCCAACACATTGAAATGATCAAGAAGCTCTAATTGATAGTCATAAGTCATCAAACTTTATTTTATCCATCTGTGACAATTAAAGTGTGAGCTAAATGAACTAAACAATCAAACATTCACAAATCCAGAATTTTTACGATTTTACAAACAACAGCATCATGACATGATTTTTCAACATTAGGATTCGTGGTGCAAACCCGTTTAATTTATGCATAAAAACTCCCTTAGATATATATCATATTTTCTTTTGGTATGAACATATAACTAATTTGGCCGATATTGGCATATGATTCTTTTTATTGCCTATAATTGTTTTTCAAGCTCTTTTAAATGGTGGCTTTCACGACGAGTCAATTTTACACTCTCGCAGCCCTTTCCCGTGAACACTCATCATTTTTTCAATTACAATCCTCACGGTAAACTATTTTTACATGAACATCTCCTCCTTATGTCTACTTATGCATAGAGGACAAAATTGAGATAAGAACGTCTCACCAAACTCAAATATGCAAGAGATGTCAAACATCCATATAAACTCGTGCATGTGTGTAAAGATTGAATATATACAAAGTCGAATCAAAATGCATGTCAACTTCAAAATAACCCCACTGGTTAAGATCATTCTAAGCATCAATAATTAAGACCAAATGCCCTAGTCACGTGGATAATGAAAGGAAAGGTGACCAAGCACACCAATATGCCACATCAAACATGTAACCTCAAAAACAAAAATAAAATGAAAATATTTTTGGGTTTTCAACATATTTTGACTAAAAAAATGCAAAATCTTTTCTTATTTTCTTAAAAAATATTTAAACCAAAAATCTTTTTTTCCTTTTTCAAATAAGACTCAACAAATGAGAAATATAATACAAAATGATACACATGTCATAACACTAGCAAGATATAAATCAAGATTCAAAGACTAGCGTATGACAAACACAGTAAGACAAACATCCTTTAGATTTAGCATGGTAGGAATCAAATGCAAACAAATGATAACCATGAAGTTTTAGTCCTAAAACCACTAAATCCGATTTCCAAACCCAAGTAGGTATAACATGATGGGTGAGGGTTTTGGGAATCGAAATGACTTTAGTCCTAAACTTCTTAGGAGCATTCTTCAGGTCATTGCAAAAACGTCTAAGGTGACCTCTCCTATCTAAATGTGTGCAAGTGTAAAGACAACGGGAATGATTACCAAAATGTCAACCTCTCCTCACCTTCATAGTGGGCTCTCTCACACAGTTGGTACTGACTTTGGGAATAGGAGAAACTCTATCATCATAGCCTATACCACACCTATCACTTTTGACTTGGACTATTCCTAACATCATATCCAACTTCTCCGACCAAGATTCCAAGTCAAACCTAACGTTACTCAGTCTTTCAACTTCTTCGCGAACTCACAAATCCTAGACTCAAGCACACGCCTAGACTCCTCAAACTCTAGCAACTCCTTTTTCAAAGTCTCCATCAAACCACGAAGACTATCTCTCTTTTTCTCAATATACTCTAGCTTCTCCATAAGTATCTTCTCCCGTGCCCTAAGATCCTCAATCAAAGCATCATTTTTTTTTATGGAACGCTCATTCAACCTAGATTGCAATTTAAATGCAACTTGCAAATTTTTCACACCAACCTCCTCTTCCGCACTCATTTCACCCTCACTCACTTGGGATTCAATGGACTCAGAACTGTCATGCGCATGAGAATCTTCATGGTAAGATTTATCGTCATCGCTCAGATGACATGTCAAGAAATTAACAAACTTTCTCTCATGAGGGGGAACTCTCTCCCTCTTCCGTTTCACTATCACTTAAGTAGGAACTATATGCTATTGGTTTCTTGCTTTATTTGTTAAGTCTAGTGGGAAACTCAACAACTTTGGGACCATACCCCTCACACCCAAAACACTTATCTGACTCAACCTTATTAAATTTCTCACTTTTATCTGTAGGGGTGGAATCTACTTTGTTGAACTTTTCAGCCAACAAGGTGACATCCTCAAAATCAGAATCGAAATGGTCATCTAAAACTTTAGTCTCCTCCTTCCAGGCTTTCAAATCAATGCCCTTTTCTTTCTTTGGAACTTGCTTGGAGGTAAACATATTGAGTCCATAGGTTTGTAAGTCACCTACAATCTCTTCAAGTTTCGTTGAATCAATCATTCCTAAGGAGTTTAAAATGATCACTTTTGCATCAAACCTACTTAGCAAAGGTCTCAAAATTTTCTTTATCACACGGTTGTCGAGAATCCTATCTCCTATGTTAAACGACGACTTGACAATATTAGACAACCTAGAGTAAAACTCATCAAATGATTCACTATCTAATATCTTAATCGTCTCAAACTGTGCAAAGAGGTTTAGTAACTTAGACGCCCTAACCATGTTAGTGCCCTCGTGAGTAATTGCAAGTGTATCCTAAGCCTCTTTTGAAGTTTCACAAGTCATGATTCTATTATACTCTTCAGGTGTGACACGTGTGGAAATTACGTGTAGGCCTTTAGAGTTGTAAAGTGAAATCCTATGTTTAGCCTCAGTCCATGACTCAACGGGTTTTAAACTAGTGACCTCGCCTTGGTGTCCAACCTTTTTCAACCGCTAACCACACAAGATCATCAATTGATTTTAAGGCACTTCTCATTTGTATTTTCCAATAAGCATAATTTGTGCCATTAAA
The DNA here is from genome assembly GCA_949130495.1 of Sambucus nigra. Taxonomy (NCBI): domain Eukaryota; kingdom Viridiplantae; phylum Streptophyta; class Magnoliopsida; order Dipsacales; family Adoxaceae; genus Sambucus; species Sambucus nigra. The sequence goes on along the minus strand of OX422216.1, from coordinate 89,692,559 downwards.
AATAGGAGGACGAAAACATTCAAAACCTCAAAAATTCATTCCAAAAAGCACAAGGGATTGAACACAATAAAAATATGTTTTTAGCTATGATACCAAGTTGATGGTCCCTTTTTATTTCTTACGCAGTAAGTATTTTAAGGAAGACAAAAATAATTTCTCTTTTTGTGTAAAATATTTTTCTAATTTTTAATTCTCACTAAGTTGTGAACATTATTAACTTAACCAAATTTTATCTTGATTAATCCTTAACATCCATCTAGTGATTAAAGAAAGTAAAATAAAATAAAGAAAAGAAAACTCACAACGCCGGATGTATGAGAAAACCACAATGGGAAAAAACCTTAGACCACCCAAGCCAGGCAATCACTATGAATGTGGAATTACAACGAACACACACAAGTTTTACTCAACGACTCGATCCCCATGAGACTTGATGCTCTTTTGATATTCAACCACTCCTCTAACATTGCCCATACAAAAAGTCCTTCCATGATACCTTTCCATAACACACGCGTCCACGTATGTCTTAGTGTCCACTAATATGGCTTGTATCATCTACGATGTAGAACACGGCTCTTTCACTTCTGCACCGTAAAACCCAACAATATTCAAGTGTAGAACAACTCCTCTTTGGTGACCTAAATATCACTATAGCATATATTAATGATAACTCGGATCTTTGAAACTCTAAGGATGCATTTACCTTGGGAAACCATAGAAAACTTGTGTGCAAAAACGTAGTGGTTCGTAAACAGTTTTTCCACAATGCACACTCATGAAATATGATGGAAATATGTATATAAATACTTTTCTTGAGACGGCTGCTCGCTCAAACGAGATGACTGTGTCTTTTGAACGACAGTGGTATCTTGCTTGAACGACATCATATGTCGTTTGAACAATGCAAAAAAATTAGAGTCCCAATAAAACTCTACTCTAATCCGTCCTTATCAGATTTAAAACAAAGTGTAAATGATTTCAAACACTTATAAGACGTTTAAACGCATTTATTTAATAAAATAGCATCTTATTCTTATAAAAAATTAAATTTCAAGTTCTACTAAAATTACACATTCATACCGGAGTGATCTCGAAATTTAATTGAACTTGAAGACAAATAAACTTTCACTAATTAAACCTTTGGCATAATTAATTCCATGAAGCTTTGCCACAACGTCTTCATTAAACTTCAACACGTTATAGTCTATGTGGGATCGTGACAATAAAAATACGACCTATGACTTAAACGTGTTTTGTTCGAATAAGTCAAAACTATATGATAGACTCAATTGGAAATTTGGTCCTTACATATGATGGTTATTTTAGTAATGTGGTTGTGTGGATTGTTATTATTATTTATATTATATTATCATTCGCGATAGTGATGCTGAGAATGATCCATATAGAGATCCCTGTTATATTTTAGTAGAGGATTGGTCACTTGGTATTAAAATATGTGACTTGTCACACTAACCTTGGATGGTCCTCAGTACTTCGCCTTTGTTGGATCGAGCACACATTATTAAGGTCCGCAAAATTGACATCGGTATCACGGGGGAGTTTCTTCTTACTCTTCACTGCAAAATAGAAAATTGGATCACAAAATCAGCAGCAATTAGAAAATACAATTCAGACATGAATGATTTAAGTTCATTTTCTAACCTATTCCCTTGCATTCTTCAGGGAATCTTAGCCCATCATATACTATACCCTTAGGAAGAGGGGGGAATTGCCAATTCTTGATATTGAAACCATGATCCCAATAATTCTTATTAGAATTAGGGAGGTTAAAAACTAAGGATTTGTTCGAAAATCTTATCTTCATATATTGAACATCTCTATGATTCCAATATGGGAACGATTCAGTTTGTTAATGCAGTGTACCATATTAAGAATCCTCCAAGTATTTGGGGAAACTTGGGTAGGGACCACATAAAAGTATACGAAAAATTCCAAAAATAAGCGATTGGGGGGAAAAGTAATCCTACACTCAGCGATAAAAATGGGAGGTAACCAATGACCCTAAAGTAAGGCACAAAGGTCACAAAACCATTGAGGAGTTCAGTTATTACCCATAAAGGAATTTTGTGTGTAGCCCTATATACTTCTAATGAACTTTCATCAATGGTATAAACCACGTTTCAATAATAATAGGAAAGAATTACAAAGGAAAGTGAAGAAGGAAGAAAGGAACCTTACAATGAAAAATGAAATCACTCACAAACGGCCGAAGAACATGGCGATGAAGAAATTGGATTTTTGAACGAAAGGTGAAGTGAGAAAAATGGTGGGAAATGACATTTTATAAGCTTCAATGATGTGTTCACGATCACCCAAGTTTAATGATGGTTAAATGTACCTAACACTTAGTTCTAATGGTGACTCACTGCCAGAGGCGATCTACTACCATCATACCCCTGGAGCGCTTCGATTCCCAAATCTTGCCTATATTTACAAAATTTCCACTAAATCAGGAGGACAAAAAGTCCTGGCACACCAACTTCTTGAGGTCATTAGTTGGCCAAACCTCTTTGCCGTCCAAGTCACAAGTGAAAATCGATGATAAGATTTCAGCGTAGTCTATCAACTCCTACCATGTAAGACTTCATTCACTCATTCCGCACCACTAAACACTCCAGAGATCTAATTATTTTGAGAAGATACTACCCGTTCCAGTCATGAATGAAGTCTTGGGTGATATTTGTTGTACCATGAATATGGAATATGAATTGGACCAAGAGTATTATGAAACCTATCATCATATGGTGCTCAAATTACTCATTAAGCGTGATACCTAGTTGGATTAGTGATGTTCCCAGTCGTCTGAATTACTAACCATAACAAACTGATGTTAAGGCGCGTGTGGGTCACGTGAAGGAATATGGAGAACTCTTCTTATACACACATGGGTTAATTGCCCACCCTTTCATCTTAATATAACTAACTCATCATTAGCCTTCTATGGGCATGTATAAAATTATAACTGCTTGACTTATAAAGGAACTCCACCTATCCCCTACTATCTTTCTTTTAAATAACACACAATCCCACCTAAAGGGACATAATAGATTGATACGTTTTATAGCCATACTAAGATATGCTAGTGAAATTCTTGAGATATGTTACCCACTTTTCTGACGACTCTTGTAACAGCATACACCTGCATAGCACCTGTGGATGTAGGCAACGTATTGGGCCAAACCACATTAACTCCCTGTTTCTTTCTTTATCTGTCTGTCATCTTTCTCTTAAATCTAGACCATCAATCTCTATATCTATTATTGTTCATCGTTGGTATTTATCATCTAAGACTCATAAATCCATATACTAATTTTCGACGATAACAATGCTTATTTTGACATAAAATGCTTAGAGGTGATAAATTTATTCATCTCCTTTGATTATTTGTACGTTTGATTGATTATTCGTATATTAAATTGTTTGAAAGTCCATTCTTAGTTTGTACACTTAATGCTTAGGAGTGATACTTTTAAGGGAATATGAATTTTTGGCATCTAAAAAGAGATATAAAAATATTTGACTTAAACTTTCATGTTTTCATCTTTCGAAATTTACGTGATGAGAGTCGGTACAATTTTGAGTTATAAAAGGAAATTGTAAATTAATCGAAATAATCATAAACTAGTAAACACAGTAAACGGATCTAAAATCCTAGTAATATACCCATACTCATTACATATTTTCTCTTTTCACTCCTTATTTGTTCTTGTTTTATTTTAGTTCTTCATCTCTGTTTTAAAATAAAATCTCTGTCGAGTTGGAAAGTTAGTATTTAATAAAAAATGATCAAATCTTTATGGGTTCGATCTATAATTGCATTAACTATATTACATTAGCTTGTTCACTTGTGATAACTATAAATTAAAAAAACAAATTTTTGATGCCATTGTTGGGGATTTGTGTCGATTTTAAGTTATTGACTTTTGGAGTAGTTTTTCTTTCTGTATCAAAAAACCCATAAAATTATAAAAGCAGAAAAAAAATATTTTTTTACTTTCTGAAAATTTCATATTTTTTTTGTATTTACTTACAAAAAATTAAGTTTGTTCTTAGTGAGTAGTACAACATAAAAATTAAAAAAAAATCATATTTTTCATCTGAAATTTTTGACATTTCATCTTTTATGTAGTTAGTCCCTAAAAAATTCAAAAGTATTTTGATTTCCAATAGCATATTTTTTTTTACAAAATATATATAAATAAGAGTTGTTTCATAAGTGTGCTTATTTGTGTGTTTATATAATTTTTTGTGTCTGTTACACCGTTAGTTCTTTATGTCGTGTTATTTTTATTTTATATATTTTTGTGTCACACTTTACGTGTGGTGTAGTTTTTTTGTGTTATATTTTTTTAATAGCACAGTAAAAAATAAATAAAAAAAAAAATCATGACTTGTAAATTACAATGAGTGATCCTCATATTGTTACCCCATATTTTTTTCCATATTCTTCTATTTTTTGGATGTGTGGCTAGAAAATACTTAATATTTGGATGACTACATATTTTATATTAAGTCAGATGGGGGCATTAATCATTAAAAAAATTCAAAGAAGTCGTGGATGAGAGTCTAACTCCTTTAATCAAAGTTTAGACACATAATTGTATCAATTGGGAAGAAGTATATAAACGCTAATGGTAGTTCGGAAAACGTCATGAATAAATGAGGATAATCAATTTTATGAGGAGAAAGTTGACAATGTTGACACATGTAGTAATTGTGATGATTAAGATGTTGATTTCTGTCAAGAATTTTCTTATAATTTAATTGAGAAAAAAACTACTTCGTCTTATTTATGGAAAAATATATTTGAGGATTCCTCACCCAATTTTATTGATAATTCTTGTGATTATTACGGTCCTCTCAATTTTTATGAAGAAAGTGTATTCTCTCTTGATACATCTTCTCATACTTAAAGGAAAATGTCACATTTAAGAATGAAGTGTGCATACCCAATTTTACGTGATTATTTAAAAAAAAATTAAATTTCTGGATTCTTATTATGATTTGTTAACCCCATGTGATACATCAACATATGATTCATTTGATATAAAATTATTTATTATTGGTAATGTCGGTGATCACCATTATGACCGTGAATTTAAACATGTGATTAGTGTTGTGTGGTCATATGCTCAACTTTATGATCTTTTTGTACTTAGTGCTAAAAAGATTATTAATTAGAATGACCCACAACTGTTTTGATTATTTATTATAATGGCTGACAACTATGTTATAAAAGAAGCAATAAGGACAAGTGATGATACCAAGTGTGCTTTTAAAGATCAAGACTCAAGACAAGGTCTTATAACTTAGGTCAAGGTCAAACGATAAGTAAAAGGACCTCAACTTATAATCTAAAAACTCCAACAACACGTCAATTTTTTAATCTCAAATAAATAAATTCCATAGGCTCACCCAGGATAATATCAAATCATCAAGCACCTTCTGTAGACCTCAACATAGATTAGGGACCTCAGTCATCCCTCACAATACATATTTAAGCATCAGAACGTCAATAATCTCCCATACGAGGTCAATACTACAGGAAATTGATGATGAAACGTCATATAAGCCTCATTATAACCATACTCTACCTCAGTCGTCTTTATGAACTACGTTAATATTTGATTTCAATCATTGATATCACCTATAATTGGCATACTAATTACCAACAAATAACAGATAAAAGATCAATTTATTGAAATATAAACACTAGAGAAAACAGTAAGGAGATGAGAGAAAGAGAATAAGAACCAAAATTACGTGGTTCGGCCCAAATTAGAGCCTCATCCATAGTTGCAGTGTTAATTGTATTACTTTTAGGTAAAATGCCATTGAAAAGTAGGATATGAAAGCTCTCAAATTCTCTTTAGAGTTGAACAACATAATAATAAGGATAATCTCAAATCCCACCCACATGTGGGCAGCATGTGTTATTTATAGGCTGTTGGTGGAGAAAGAAAAGAGATGGACTAATGGCTCACCTTTGTAGTATAAATGAGTACACTTTACATACATGGTGAGAGAATAATCAAAAGTTAGTAATTGGAACACATGGGAAAATATATACATATCTTTTCCTTCTGCGGGTATAAATTAGTTACTGACGTCTTCATGTCACGTACTACTTTCTTGTTGTAATAGTGTTAGCTAATGTTGTCAACTATCAAAGTTAACTGTCATGTGAGTCACGCCCGAGACGATCTCCTAGTGAATCGAAGATCTGGCTAACTACGATCGACTTCATCGTTTTAGCGTGTGCGAAGATAAGGGTACTCTTTTGATTGTCTCATGGGTCATCCCATATTTATGGTATAACAATAGTATATAATTTAAATATCCTCATTACTTCATATCCCCATTCAGTTTGTACTAAATCATTAAATTACATTTAATTCTCTAGACAACCAACACCACTAACCTTCAACCCCTTCACCAACACTCAACCTTTTTACCATGGTAGCAGAGCTCATGCATAGTTGCCCGTACGTTAAACATAACTTCTCAATAACACCTAAAAATTAATGTTTAATATTTGTAAAAGAGTTTGGACCACTTATTACTCATACATTGTATTCTAAGAACCACATTTAGGCCACTTTGCTTTAATTTTGCCCTATGAATACTGAGTGAGAAAGAAACACTTATAGCGGTCATTTAATTTCTTTGTAAGGGCTCTATGCTCATTATTATGACCTTAGACACTTCTTCCTAGGCTTAGCCAAACATTAAGGTTGTTCACCATTACACTTAATATATGAAAGATAAATTCCATAATAGTAGACATAGGTATCTCACTAAGGAATTGAACAACTACATATCCCTTTGTCTTTATTAATTTAACCTAAGAATACCATTTCCTCCTCCAAAAGATACCTATTTAGTGAGGTTGATGTCTTAACAGATTTTAGTACAAGCATTGTTAAATCTCATATCTCATTTTTCATTGAATAAACTTTTACAATTGCTTTTTGAATAAATAAAAATTTACAATTGATTTTTGACGAAATAAAACTACAGATATGCTAAATGTCATGCATCCCATTAACATAAGATTCTGCATCGACTCTATAATCCACCTGGTACTCATACATGGACTTAATGTATATAATAAAGGTAGGTTAGGCCCACAACAATAATTACCACTATATGATTCCATTCAAAAATGTAGATAAAACTAAATATCAAAGTTGTCAACTGAATTATCTTGAATGCATTGTTGTAGGCATCCTTCCCCAATTATAACATAATGTGTAATCAATTTATAAGGGATTCAAACCTACAATAATCCAAATTGCCTACGCTATCCCTAAATATAATGTTAAACATAAATAACACCAAATATACGTGGTTTAGCCTAGATCAAACTATATCCATTGGATAAAGGGCTTATATCACTAGATGAAAGAAAGAAAGGAGGTTGGGGTTCGAGAAAATTCCAGATAAGAGACCAAACTTATTGTGCAAAGATTCTTGTCAACAAAATTTTCACAACATGCCTGGTCATAAGCGCGGAGGGGGGGGGGTCTTATTTATACGCATAAAAGTCCTAGCAAACTGTACTACCTTGGAGAACAAGTTGGGTCCCAGTTGTCCTAATTTTTGGTTATCTTTCCCACTATTGATAAGTCATTACAGGATGGTGTAGCTCCTTTTAAGTGGTTTGTAGTTATCATGCTAATCAAATTAAATGTAATCATAATAGTCCTTTTCTTGATATTTAGTTGAGTTTACCCAAGGGTATTTAAGTCAACTTGTGCAACATGTTGCAATCTAAATGAAATCAACCTAATGCCCCTTCAGTATCCCACATAATTAGGTTAACTCATCTTTAGGCCTAGCCGACATGATTGTGTCTCGTGAGTATACTTTCCTATGTGGGCATACCGAGGGTTTTTTGGGGCTCCGAGGGGTTATCTCCCTAGGTGGATCCATCCTTCCTTCCCCTTTCTCGGATATGCATGCAGGATTGTGTCCTTTGTCGGGGCGCTCAATCATCGTCGATGTGGGGTGATATGTAGGGAAATAGTCCCCAACCTATTTGGAAAAAATAGGCAAAAGAAATGTTTCCGCCTCGAGAAAATAACATCAAGGAAAATACTGATGCGTATGAAACCAAATAGTTCAAGGGTCTGGGGGCTAAGTTACGTAATGAGAAGGTATTAGGAACACATCCTACCCTTTTAGTTTCTTATGGACAAGTTATAATCTTCTCCTATTAAAATCCATGATATGTGTGCTTACATGCATACTATAAATAGAGGATGGAATTGCTCGACTCCCGTCATGGGTAAAGGTGGAGCGAGGTCATCCTTAGGAGTGTTCCCAAAATTATAATTAAAAGTAAGATGTAAGTGTTTGTCGATTCACAAGTCGTTATAGAAGAACAATTGCGTATATCGGAGAAGACATAGGCAAGCATGTAAAATATATATTATGAATATATAATAAGAATAAAATAACAAATGTATGAGGTAGGCTCGAGTCTAGGGATTTACCTAAGATCCCTTTGTAGCCCAAGGGGGCATCAAATTTCATGTAATTTGAAAAAATACGAGGTGGGGTTTAACCAACAAATCCAATCGGGGACTTTTGTTATATATATATATATATGTGTGTGTGTGTGTGTGTGTAGAAAAAGGTGTTTTAGTATGAGAAAATGTGATGAGAATTCCCCGTTTGGAATTTACAAATAACCCCTATTTTTCTTGATTTGGGATTTTTATAATGAAAATAAAGCGTGTGCAAATAATAATAATAAAAATTTTGAAATCAAGATATGTGATGTAATGAAGTAAAGTAGTAAAGTGAAAATAAAGTAACTAATGCAAAAAAAGAGAATTTAAAGACAAAAGGGAAGAATTAGACCTCGTTATGAAGACTTGATGTGGATCTTGATCGTAGATGCACTAATCTCATGATGAGATGATGGTAGTTTGAGGAAATGGGTGGGAATTTACTCAAAAGAGTATGAAAAGGATGGAAGGAATGAGGGCTTTTAAAGGGGGAACAACTTTCAATTCGAGAGAATTCTCCCTAAATTGGTGAGTGGGATGTTCTGTGGTGACTTTTAAAGTGAGGTAATGGACTCTATTTATAGGGACAAGGGGGTTGCCGATAGGCATGGTCCTATACCTTCCTATCCTCATAGTTACCCAGACACATTGCCGATAGGCAAGGTCCTAGGGGTGCCATTCAGCAGTCCGAGCCGATTTAAAAAAATGGCCATTATATGTGAACCATAAGTTAGAATTGGGCATGGACAGAACATTGGAAAGAGTATTCATATACCTTTAAGAATCTATTGAGCCACTCCCGGGTTTAGGAGTTAACCGAAGTCAAATAGGGCCCAGAAGCACCAATTGGTCTTTGGACAGAAAATTCCAAGGGAAAAATAGATCATTCGTTCGAAACTAAGGCTAATTTGTGCATGGGATGAACCTTTGGAAAGGTTTTTTAGAGCCCTTTAAGATTTCATTCAGCTTCATTAGATTCGGAGAGTTGACCTAGGTCAAACGGGGCTAAGAATCGTTCGGTGACCCTTCAAAGTAAAATGGGTCACTCGTACAAACCGTAATTCTAATTTTCACATGGGGCATACCATTAGAAAGGGTATTCATAACCCATTGAAGATTCATTCAGCCTTATTCAAGCTGAAGAGTTGGCATGAGTTAATCGTAGCCTAAGAACACCCATGGCCTCTTGATCCATTTTTAGGGTAAAAAGAACTGTAAGGCCGAATCGTAAGACTGATTCATGCATAGGGTGGATCTTTGGAAAGGGGATTTAGGTCTCTTTGAAGATTCATTGAGATTTTTTCAGGTGAGGAAGTTGATCGGAGTTAAATAGGGCTCGAGAACATTTAATGGCCTCTAGATTAGTACTCAAACAATGACCTAGGGTTTATAATGAATGAGTGAGTGCAAGGTACCTAAGGAGATTCTTTAAGTGGGGTCCTAGGATGGGGTGTCTATAGAGAGACCCTCGACGAGTGAGCTTGGAACAAGTGAATGTTGTCGAGTGATAAAAATCGCATCGACATTAGAAAAGAGGATTTTAGGTCAATTTTGTGGACCTAGAGGGAGGGATTGATCGATTCAGGGGGTCGAGGTCAGTTCTGAGGATCTAAAGGGATGAGGATGAGTGATTCAGTAAGTTGAGGTCAGTTCTAATGACCTAAGGAGATGTTAATGACTGATTCAACAAATCAAGGATAGTTCTGAGGACTAAAGGTGACGAGGATAACCGATTCAACTGGTCGAGAATGTGTTATGATTGGCTCTAAGGGGGTAGGGATACCTATTCAACGTGTTAAATCCAATTTTGAGGACCTAAGGAGATGAGTATGGCCAATTTTAGTGGGTCGAGGTTAATGACGCAACCATAGCCAGGTCTTGGCTTTATCCTTTAAGGAAAAATGAAAAAGATTTAGGCGAACAACATCTTGCGTGCAAGTTTGATCACCAAATGTTTCATATGCCTCGAACTCACGAATATGCAGGTATGGTTTCTCTGAATCCAAGCCATGAAATGTAGGGAGGATCTATATCATCCCATTACAAAAGTGGAACTGACCGACAGTATACGGAAGTAAAATGCAACCAGGGGTGACAATCCGCTCAGGAAAGAGTCAGTCTTCAAAGGACAATAGGGTAGATCTCCCTCTGTAGTACCGAAACTTGCTGCATCAGATATTGCGCTCGCACTCTCTTCAAATGACTTTGTGCACTCACTTGCTGTCCTAGATGTTTGACTCAGGGTGTAGCGACCGATAGAGTGCTCGGGTGTAAAAATTAGAAACTAGAATTATGGAACGCGAGGTGTGTGGGGGATTTCAGAGTTGTATTCAATAATTGGATTTTCATGGAATCGGGTTGGAGTGTTGCGAGGAGTTTGAGCGTGTTCAAGATTTTGCATTAAAGGATTTGGAGAGATGATGAATATATATATATACTTGGTCAAATTTTTTAGATTGACTTGATCTAACCTAAGTCTACCTAATTCCCCGACAACGGCGCCAAAAACTTGACGAGACCACAAATGTGTCTAATGTGTGTGCTATTTAGGCTCAAGTGCAAGCCTGTCGCTCAAGTAATAATCCGATAAGTCGAGTATCGATCCTCTGGGAAATAGGACTAACAAAGTCGTAACGACGTTGGAAAGACGAAAGTAACCTAACTTTGACTCTGAAAAGAACGAAAAGGTGATTTCAATTGCGAAACAACTACAACTAGATGCAATTTTGAAAATAATTAATTGATGAAATCAGTAATAAATGAAATGCAATTACTCTAAATTAATTAAAAGACTGGTGATGATTTAACTAAAATTTTAACTATAAGATGAGAAAGATAGGCCGACTTATAATCCCACACACCCGAGTAATTCACTTCGTTGGATACTAGATTTAGAATTAAATCTTTAAATGAATTCGGTTTTTTAATACTCCTAAGTATTACATATATGAGGGATCGTAGCCTGCAGAGTATGTAAGCAAATGTTGGATTAAAATTCGGTCTTTATTTCTCCTAAGTATTAGACATATGAGGGATCGTAGCTCGCACAGTCTGTACGAAAAGGAATAATTAAAGTCGTATCGTATTAACTACGATACAATTCATCTAACGTTTTAATTCTAACTTTTATTTCCACTATCATAAATTACATCGGGTGGGGTTTATGCACCCTAACCCTTGAAAACTTAGTCGGGCATATTAAAACTAGAGGAAAATACGTTTTTAATGAAAGAAAACATTTTTACTAATGAATGAAGAAGAAGAAGAAGAATGAAAATACTCATTAACGAAATAACTACTGCGATAATGAAAGCCACAATTAGAATGATATTATTTGAATTGCAAAACTGGAATCAAAACTAGGGTTTCTTGTTGTTGTCTTCTTTAAACTAATTACATTGATTCTCTATGAATTTTTTAAGCCCTCTCAATGTCTGGGAGTGTTTAAAATATATACTCTACGAATTTCTAAGAGTTTTAACCATGGAAGACTCTAATTTTTTAAGTGGATAAGTTCGAATTCCGGATACCTGAACTGATCCTATTTAAGAAGGTTAGGTTCGGTTCCATCTTTGACATTAGTTTTTCCTTGAACCGATTCGGTTCGTTTATTTTAACTTTGGTTCAGTTCCATCTCTTCACGCTTAACAGTAAGTTTACCCAGGGGAGGATCGGTTTGTTTTTCAAGACCTTCGGTTCGATTCCCTCTATGACAGAAACTTTCCCTCCTTGTACACTGAATACCTGTGAAATAGACAAGAAATACATGAAACTTGGCATACTAATTAGAAAATGTCAATGGCAGTGATATAAGATAAATCCACTCGAAATTACACTTTATAGAGCAATAAAGGCCTCTAGATTAAGGGGATAAATGGGAAGAATTTATGCCTAATCTAACCCCCCTAACTTAGAACTTTGATCGTCCCGAGCAATGTAAAATAATCAAAACATTGTCCAACTCTAAAATGGGATAGAATACGTCTTTCGCGAGCGAGGAATTTCATTTATCATATGCAACAAGCCGTTAAACCCCTAGGTTACCCTAGTAGGACGAGTTGTGTCTTGTAAGGGTTTGCAGTGAATATACCCACAAAAGTCGACTCAAAGAAAACTCAAAATATGCAAAAATTGTATAACTCAAACTTTCCCTGAAAGTAATCATCATCATTCATGTTCAAGTGTCTCAAATCATAGTGAATGTGTGCGAAGCCAGAAATTTAACCGCGAATTTCCACTGATTGATCATTACGGCTTATCCAAAAATTTGTTTTGATTTCAAAATCTCACGGGATGCTCTCGCAAACGAATCTCTCGGAAGGGTGGCTATTTTATCTCGGTATGCATGATTTATAAGAACAAATGCATTGGAACCATGTTCACGCACATAAATAGAAAGACAAAAATTTATAACTTTAATCTCTTTTATTATCTTTTTGTGTTTTATCTCTCCACACGGTAATCAATTTCACATTTTGGACTCGGTTAGGACTTTTTTTGGGGTTAAAGGTGAAATGGGACAAGGGGAATGGCAAGGAAATTTGGAATTGGAAAATTTTCTTATGATGTCCATTTTTGGTTTTCCGGGCTTTTGCTATTTTTTTCTTTTCTTATTTTTTTATTTTTTATGTTTCTGACTCTTGCCATTTTTTTGCGATTTTTGTTGAGCATATCTATTCTTTTTTTGCCCCTTTTTATGCACTTTTCGGGCTAAATTTCTGGGATTATAAATTTTGCAATTTCGGGTCAATTGGGGTTTTTTGAGTTGTCAAATGAAAGGGGGAAATGTATTCGTCTCAATTTGGGTTTACAAAATGGGATAAATTTTACACAACTTTTTTTGGCTCATATTTTTAGGTAAACAAACGAGGGCCTACTTCATTGTCCAAATGCGAGTTGCGTTACTATATGCGTCTCAAAATTACTTTTGTTTAGAGGTCTATTTAGCACATTTTCAAGGCAATATCACAGACATTTTCCATAATCGGTCAAAGTGAAAGAATTGAGATCTTCGACGACTTATTAGAACGCTGAAAAGAACTTTGAATTAGCTATTAACTCGGATTGATTTATAAATTCTCAATAACGAAAGCCTCGAATCTCACCGGGTTTGTTAATCTCCACATTTATTCGTTAAGTCGTCTACGTTCGCTTAATTTCCATCTTTGGTCAATTTTGGCTTTGTGTATTATGTTTTTTACAATTTGAGAATTTAAACCAAATTTTATTGATATTTTTGAAAACTTTGAATTCCAATTTTTATTTATTTTGAAGAAAAATATTTTCTGATTTTTAAAATTTTTACGATTTTTTGAATTTTCAGGGCATTTTTGAAAATTTGTGAAGTTTTAGAAAGACGCACTTGTGACCCCCCTAACTTAGACTTTTGCATTGTCCTCAAGAAAAAAGGACAAAAATCTAACTCAAAGAGAATTAAAAGTGCGGGAAAATAAAACGAACAAATAAAAAAGAAATGAAATTTTTTATAGATACGAAGCACCTGTGTTACAAGGGAGAGGGGCGAAATGTACAACCAACATGTTTAAACAACCCCCAACAACACAACCAACAAAAACAAATAGTAACATCAGAAATGGGCTTCACTAGGGAGGTGGATTGGAGGGTCCGGGTGCATTGGGATCATATGGATCATAAAAGAAAGTTGGAGGGGGTCCACCGAAGTTGAGCTCGTACAAGTGGGTTTGGAGACGATGCATCATGCTCGTATCCCTTTGGTAGGCCTCTTAATCCCATTGATATTGTGTGAGGAAATCGTCAAATCAAGTCTCCACCACCAAAAGGCGCCTATCAAAGTCTGCACCTGGGGCTCAAAATCTGAGTCCTCATCTTCGTCGTACTCTTCTTCATCTGCGCCTCACGACATCCTCAACCTCGAGCTCTTTAACATTGATCGGCTCATGTTCATCGACATCAACCATCTCCCGAGCTGCTTGAATGGTTGCCCTTTGTTGGGCGGTCCTAGTGCGTAACACTCTCCCAATGGGCTCCTGGAGGCATGGAAAGGCTTGAGGTGGCTGGATACCAGCATCGACAAGAAGGGAGGTTATGAGACGTGCATATGGGAGGGGAACCGCACCTTTTTGCTCCAAGTCCGCATAGAAAATATCGTTGGGATAAAAAAGGTGGTAGAAGAGGGTGGCTTGGCGAGGGAGCATGGCCGAGTCGTTTGTGGTTTGAAGCAAGTTGGTGCAAATAATATGAAATGTAATGCGCACCTTATTATTGAGGTGTCCCATAGGGAAGGTTCCCCTTCCCCAAATCTCGTTTGGTGCGATACGTTCGATGCATTTCTATTTTGGGATGGTGGAGGCATTGACGGGGTAGTAAAAGTCATCCGAGTTTGGGACTCATTTGGAAGAAAGTTTGCGGGACATAATAGCCAAGGAGAAAGGGATGGGGCGTTTGTTGACAAAATATTATCCCTCAAACTCGCCCGTGCAGACGAGAGAGCCATAGAAAGATCGGACCTCGTCGGCCCATACGACATTGTGTGGTTCGGTGAGATAATGCATCCACCATTTTCCACTGAAAATAGTGGTGACCGAGCGGGGCAACACGTCGCAGTTAACGACGCGCTCGATGTAAAGTTAGTGGGAGAGGCTAAATTGTTTTTCACACTACATGCGCTCCATGTGAGAGCGGTATTCCCCATTTTCGTTCGGAAGGACGTTGGTAGACATGTATTTTGGGGGAAGAGAGGGATTTTCCATAGAAATATCTGGGAATTTTTTAAATGGGAGAGATAGGTTTAGAGAGGGGAAATGTGATGGAGGTGTGGATTAATAGTAGGGGAGATGTGTAATTTATAGGTGGTGGGGAGAGTTGGGGGGAAGAATTTGGTGGGAAAGAAAGGATGGATGCTTGGAGAGAAAATGGGGTGTGAAAGGAGGGAAATGGAGGGATTGGGGAGGGGGGAGGTATCTCGGGAAGAGGCAAGGCTGCAGAATTGGATTCGATCTGGTTCAGGGGAGAACCGATCCGGTTCAGGTGAGAACCGATCCGGTTCTAGGATTTTTATTTTTGCAATTTATCATAAGCGAATCGACCCGATTCTGGGATTCGGTTCAGTTCGCCTTAGGCAGAACTCTCTCTTCTCTCAGAATGATAAAAATGGACTCTCGCACCCTCGAATTCCCATACACTCTCTTACTTATTCTCACACTTAGACTTCCTCAACTCCCTCACAAAGTTTGTGTTGGTGTGCCTAATTTGAACCGTCACCTTTAGTAACCTACCTACGAACTGTAACTACTCTCCATACGCACAACTACTATACATAAGAATTCACCCCATATGCGTCGGGGGTGAGACGACCTCTCAGTTCGAGCTCATTCTACCCCGTAAACATGGTCCAACAACCAAATGGTGTCGATCTCTTCTATGTACGCCTCAACATATAGCTTTAGCCGCTGTCCATTGACATTGAACGCATTCCCCCCTTTTGGATCTTCAAATTCTACAGCTCCGTGGGAAGAAACGCTTCTCCTAAAGAATGGAACAGTCCATCGGGACCACAATTTATCCGGCAATAGATGAAGTCGGGAGTTTAGAGGAGTACCTTTTATCCTGGTTGAAACTCTTTTCATCGGATAATATTATCATGTGCTAATTTCATCCGGGCATTTTCAATCTTGGCACTCTCACACGCATCATTACGTATCTCCTCTAACTCATTTAGTTGAAGATTTCGAGCTTCACCGGCTTTGTCCATATTGTAATTTAATCTCTTAATGGCCCAATACGCTTTCTGCGCCAACTCAATGGGAAGATGGTAAGGTTTTCCATACATAAATAGGAATGGGGACATTCTTAGTGGGTTCTTGTATGCGGTACGGTAGGCCCATAGTGAATCATTCAATAGATGGGACAAATCTTTCTGATCAAGCTTTACGATTTTTTCTAGTATGTGCTTGATTTCGCGATTTTCCAATTCGATCTGTCCATTCATTTTTGGGTGATATGTTGTTCCCACTTTTTGAATGACACCATACTTTTTAATGAGTTTTTCAAATGGCTTGTTGCAAAGGTGTGTGCCGTTATCACTGGTTATCGCTTTAGGTGCACTGGAGCGAGAAAGTATGTGTTCGTGTAGGAACTTTATCACCACCTTATTGTCATTAGTCTTGGTAGCTATAGCTTCCACCCATTTAGAAACATAGTCTACCGGGACGAGGATGTATAGGTATCCAAAATATGGGGGAAAGGGCCCATGAAG
The DNA here is from genome assembly GCA_949130495.1 of Sambucus nigra. Lineage (NCBI taxonomy): Eukaryota > Viridiplantae > Streptophyta > Magnoliopsida > Dipsacales > Adoxaceae > Sambucus > Sambucus nigra. The sequence continues at coordinate 89,675,786 of OX422216.1, read as the reverse complement.
TCAATACCCCAGCAATCAAAATATCGATGATGAGAATCAGGGTTAATGACATCATGTCTCGTTGGGTCATTTCTCCCATCCGTTGACACTTGTCGTAAGATTTGCAACAATTTTTAACATCCCAAAACATTGTGGGCCAATACAAACGACATTGGAGAATTTTAGAGGTTGTCTTTTTCATGAAAAAGTGGCCTTCACCTGCTTCCGAATGACATAATTGGATGACTTTTGGAATTTTGTCATCTGGTACACATCGTCGGATGATTTGATTGGCACAATATTTAAAAAGGAATGGATCATCATTAGAAAAACATGCAGGACCAAGTGATGAACCTCTTCTTATCTTGTGGTGTCTAATTGGTAGGGATGGCTCCCGTGACAAGATAACTCACTATATCCGCAAACCAGGGCAAAGAAGAGGTGGCAAAGAGTTTCTCATCTGTAAAATACTCGTATATGGGTGTAGGATCACTTGGTACGTTGGAGGAAAGCCGTGATAAGTGATTGGCAATGACGTTTTCTGCTCCTTTTTTATCTTTAATGGAGAGATTAAACTCTTGTAGGAGTAGGATACACCTTATGAGGCGCGACTTTGTGTCTATCTTTGCAAGTACATATTTTAAAGCCGCGTGGTCGGTGAAACAAGTGATGGGAGAACCGATAAGATAGGACCAAAATTTGTCAAGCGCAAATACTACCGCTAGCAACTCCTTCTCCATGGTGAAGTAATTGAGTTATCTTCGGATAAGGGTGCAACTAGTGTAGTAGATGACATGAGCCTTATTATCTTATCTTTGGCCTAAAATAGCCACTATCGCATATTCCCTATCATCACACATGATCTCGAATGGTAAGGACCAATCCGGAGCTTGCATGATGGGAGTGGACACATGCATGTTTTTCAGTTTTTCAAAAGCGCTTTGGCATGCTTCCGTCCACTAAATGGGGTTCGCTTCATAAGAAGATTGCTTAAGGGTCTAGCAATGGATCTAAGTTCCTTAATAAACCTTTGATAAAACCCCGGGTGGCCCAAGAAGAAGCGCACGTCTTTCAGCGATTTAGGCGGGGGTAGGTCAGCTATGACACCTATTTTTTCTCGGCCAATTTTGATCCATTTGGATGACACGATGTGACCAAGAACTATACCCTAGGTTACCATGAAATGGCATTTTTTCCAATTCAGCACTAAGTTCTTTTCCACACATCAGGCTAGTACTTTCTCAAGATTGGCTAAACATAGGTCGAAAGAGGTTCCAAAAATACTAAAGTCATCCATAAACACCTCTAGCCCTCTCTCAACCATGTCACTGAATAATCTCAACATGCACCTTTGAAAGGTCACCGGTGCATTACACAAGCCAAATGGAATACGTTTGTTGGCAAACGTTCCAAAGGGGCGAGTAAAGGTTGTTTTATCTTGATAAAGTATATCCACCTCAATTTTGTTATATTCCGAATAACTATCTAGGAAGCAATAATAAGGGTGGCCTACTACTCTTTCAAGCATTTGATCGATAAATGGAAAGGGAAACTGATCTTTCCTAGTTCCCGTATTGTGTTTCCGATAATCAATGCAAACGCGCCACCCAGTGGTGGTACGTTGAGGAACTAATTCTCCCTTGGCATTTTCAATCACAGTCATGCCCGACTTCTTCGGGACAACTTGAATAGGGCTCACCCACTTGCTATCCGAGATTGGGTAGATAATCCCGGCATCGAACAACTTTATAATTTCAGTCCTCACCACATCTTTCATTATAGGGTTTAGTCGTCTTTGCATTTCTCTCGAGGGCTTAACATCCTTTTCGAGGTGAATCTTATGGGTGCAAATTAGAGGGCTTATCCCCTTCAAATCAGCTATGCACCAAACAAAAGCGCCTTGGTGCTTCCTCAAAATCTTTAATAGTTTACCCTCTTGCTCTTCATCTAATCTAGAAGAGATAATAACATAAAATGTCTCACTTTTACCTAAGAAAGCATATTTAACATTAGAGGGTAGTTTCTTCAACTCGAGAGTTAGGAATGTATCGCTTGAGGCAACCATGTGTGCTTACTTTGGCGGTAACTCTTCAAATTGAGAAACCCAATAACATCTCTCGGGTCCTCGTTCGACGCTCTCTCATTGAGTAAGCCTTTTAACTCCTCTATCTCCCTCTTGAACTCGGTGTAGGCTCCCATCACTCTCATAACTAGATGCTAGGCAAGATTCTAAGGCGTCTCCACAGTAATTTTCCTCAAAGTTCTCTTCTACAATCTCCTTAATTAAGCTCAATGGATGAAGATCATCTTCTTCCTCTGCTTGTTGGGCTATGTTGAAGATGTCTGTTTCTAGAGTCATATTACCAAAAGTGATTTCCATCTATCACTTTCTAGTGTTGATGATTACGTTAGCCATGGCTAAAAATGGGCGTCCAATAATGATGGGAACATGATTTTTTGAGGAGAAGGAGGGATCCGTGTCCCAAATGATAAAATCTACCGAGAAGTAGAAAGTGTCCACTTGGACTATCACGTTATCAACTATACCCCTTCGTATCTTCAAAGTTCGATCCCCTAACTGGAGAGTGGTACTTGTGGGATTAAGATCACCCAAATCAAGTTTCCTAAAAATTGAATAGGGGAGGATATTAACACTTGCCCCCAAATAGAGTAAGGCTTTTTCAAATTTGTTCTCTCCAATGGTGCAGGAAATGGTGGGGGCACCGAGATCTTTATATTTAAGTTGGAGATCTCTAAGAAGGATTGAGCTCACATTTTGTGCTATAAACACGTTCTTCTATACCTTCATCCTCCTCTTGACTGTTAATAAGTCTATTATGACTTTTTCATAGGATGGAATTTTCCTTATTGCATCGAGGAAAGGTAAGTTCAAGTTTACGTTCTTAAGCACTTCCAGCACTTATTCACTTATGGTTCCTTTATAGGCAGGAACCAACCTTTGAGGAAATGGGTCAGCGGAGGGTGGTTTTAAAACTACCTCGGGCTCACTAGTGTTTTCCTTTTCACTCTCGTTCAAGGAGATATCTTCGGCCTCCTTTGTGCCGGGAGAATTCTCTTTATCTTTTGAAATGCATTGTGGGGGAGGGGATAAATCAACAACCCTCCCACTATGAAGATTGGTTATTGCTTGGCAGTGCTCCTCTGTTCGGTAAAGGTGGAGCTAACACTAGATTAACCTTGGGGATTTCTTTTACCTTGGACACGAAACTTGCCCTTCTCTTGGATGCTTAATGCGTATTGCATCTTGGAGATGTTTGCATTTATTTCGGTGAATAAGCGTTCATATCGAGCATTGTTTGCACCTTGAGAATTTATGAATTGGTTCATTGTATCCTCGAGGCTCCTCCTCGGTGGAGCTATATATGGGGCTGGTGGTGGTGGCACTTTTTGGTACTGAGGAGGTGGTGGAGGTGGGACAACCTGTGAATGTGGGTTCATTACAGCTTGTGGTTGTCCATAGTTGAAACCAGGATGGTTCCTCCACGAGGGTTATAAGATTTTCCATGCGGGGCATTAAAATTTCCCTTGAATCCTCCTATATCATCAACCTTCTCGGTGTGCATGGTCTTGTAGGCAGACATCATTGGGCATTCCTTTATGGAGTGGCTCGCCTCACAGATAGAACACACCTTTTCTTTCGAACCATGGCTGGATCCGGAGATATTACGCAACCGACCATCAAACAACTCTTTCATATCTCTCTAGAACTGATCGAATCGACGGTATATTAAGGTATTGCTATCCAAATCGTATAGACCAGGGGAAGTTTGATTGGTAGGCTGTTGTCTTGGTCGAGGTTGGTTAGGATAAGATGTGTCCCATATTTCAGTAGTCTCTGCGACATACTTAAGATGGGCCTCGGCATCGCATGAGTTTAAATCCCAAAAGGGTCTTTCATTCATTATTTGCACAAGTTGTTTAGAACATATTTTTAACATATTGTGGAACAAATATGTCACTAAGTGTTTGTAAAAACCATGATGGGGACATGAGCTTATTAACTCTTGGAATCATTCCCAACATCTGTCAAAGGACTCATTATCGTGTTGTTCGAAAGCTTGAATTTGAGTCTTGGCAGAGTTGGTCTTGTGATGCGGATAGAATTTTGAGACAAACTTGGACTCCATATCTCTCCAGGAAGTGACAGAGTTCGTGGGTGCAGACCATAGCCAGGTCTTGGCTTTATCCTGTAAAGAAAAATAAAAAAGATTTAGGCGAACGACATCTTACGTGCAAATTTGATCACCAAATGTGTCACATGCCTCGAACTCACGAATATGTAGGTATGGTTTCTCTGAATTCATGCCATGAAATGTAGGTAGGATTTGTATCATCCCATTATGAAAGTGGAACTGACCGACGGTATACCGAAGTAAAATTTTACCATGGGTGACTGTCTGCTCAGCAAAGAGTAAGTCTTCATAGGACGATAGGGGAGATCTCCCTCTCTAGTACCGAAACTTGTTGCATCAGACATTGCACTTGCACTCTCTTCAAATGACTCTGTGTATTCACTCGGTGCCCTAGATGTGTGACTCAAAGTTTGACTCAGGGTGTAGCTACCGATAGAGTGCTTGGGTGTAGGAATTGTAAACCATAATTGTGGAACGCGAGGTGTGTGGGGGATTTTAGAGTTGTATTCAATGATTGGATTTTCATGGATTCGGGTTGGAGTGCTGTGAGGAGTATGAGTGTGTTCAGGATTTTGCATCAAAGGCTTTGGAGAGATGACGAATATATATATATTGTATTTTTTTGTCCAAATGTTTTAGATTGACTTGATCTAAGCTAAGTCTACCCAATTCCCCGACAACAGCGCCAGAAACTTAACACGGCCACAAATGTGTCTAGTGTGTGTGCTATTTAGGCTAAAGTGCAAGCCTGTTGCTCAAGTAATAATCCGATAAGTCGAGTATCCATCCTTTAGGAAATAGGACGAAAAAAGTCGTAACAACGTTGGAGAGATGAAAGTAACCAAACTTTGACTCTGAAAAGAACAAAAAGGTTATTTGAATTGTGAAACAACTACAACTAGATGCAATTTTGAAAATGATTAATTGATGAAATTAGGAATAAATGTAATGCAATTACTCTAAATTAACTAAAAGACTGATGATGATTTAACTAAAATTTTAACTATAAGATGAGAAAGATAGGTCGAGTTACAATCCCCCACACCCTAGTAATTAACTTCGTTGGATACTAGATTCAGAATTAAATCTTTAAATGAATTCGGTTTTTTAATACTCCTAAGTATTACAGAAATGAGGGATCGTAGCCCGCACAGTATGTAAGCAAAGGGTGAATTAAAATTCGGTCTTTATTTCTCCTAAGTATTACATATATGAGGGATCGTAGCCCGCACAGTATGTAAGTAAAGGAATAATTAAAGCAGTATCGTATTAACTATGATACAATTCATCTAATGTTTTAATTCCAACTTCTATTTCCACTATCATGAATTACATCGAGTGGGGTTGATGCACCCCAACCCTTGAAAACTTATTCAGCCATATTAAAACTAGAAGAGAATACGTTTTTAATGAAAGAAAACATTTTTACTAATGAATGAAGAAGAAGAAGAATGAAAATACTCATTAAAGAAATAACTACTGCAATAATGAAAGCAACAATTAGAATGATATTACTTGAATTGCAAAACTGGAATCAAAACTAGGGTTTCTTTTTGTTGTCTTCTCTAAACTAATTACAATGCTTCTCTATGAAATTTTTAAGCCTTATCAATGTCTGGGAGGTGTTTAAAATATATACTCTACGAATTTCTAAGAGTTTCAACAATGCAAGGCTCTAATTTTTCAAGTTGATAAGTTCGAATTTTTGATACCGGAACCGATCCTATTTAAAAGGGTTCGGTTCTGTTCCATTTTTGACAGAAGTTTTTCCTTGAACCGGTTCACTTCGTTTATTTCATCTTTGATTCGGTTCCATCTCTTCACGCTTCACAAGAAATTTACCCAGGGGAGGATCAGTTCATTTTTCAGGACCTTTGGTTTGGTTCCCTCTATGACAGAACTTTCCCTCCTTATGCACTGAATACCTGCGAAATAGATATTAAATACACGAAACTCGTCATACTAATTAGAAAATGTCAATAGCAGTGATATAAGATAAATCCACTCGAATTACACTTTGCGGAGCAATAAAGGCCTCTAGATTAAGGGGATAAATGGGAAGAATTTATGCCTAATCAGTTAACTCTCAAGTTGGCCTGGGGATGACCAATTTAGATGGTCGAGGTAAATTCTATCATCATGAGTCGTGACGACCAATTCATAGGGTCTAGGTCAATTATGAGGACCTTTAGTTATGATGACCAATTTTGAGGGTTGAGGTGAATTCTGAGGACCTTAAGTTGTGACGACCATTCTGAGGGCCAAGGTCAATTCTGAGGACCTAATGTAGTAGAGACCAATTTTAAGGGCCAAGATTAATTTTGAAGACTTTAAGTTGTGATGACCAATTCTGAGGGCCTAAGTTATTTCTGAGGACCTTAAGTTGTAATGAACCACTATGAGGGACGAGGTCAATTATAACCTTATGTTGGGATAAAAAATTATGAGGTCCAAGGGTAATTTTGAGGACGTTAAGTTGTGACAACCAATTATAAGAGAAAAGGCCAATTCTAAGGACCTTAAGTTGTGGAGCAGGATATTTCTCTCCTACGGAATTTAATTTTACATGCAGTTCAGATGGGGATTATGTTGTTCTGAGACATGATTGTGAACAACACATCCAACCATGCCCTTAACTCAGTTGTCAATGGATTCACCAGATATAAGTAGATCAAGATGTGCCCTGACCATTAGGAGAAAATCTCCTTCGTTACTCCATAGGGAACCTTATGCTACATTATCACACCATTTGAACTTAAGAAAGTTGGGGCTACCTACCAAAGGGATACCATAACCATCCTGCACGACCTTATTCAGAAAGAGGTCGAGGCCTATGTAGATGATATGATCATCAAGTCCAGAACTCGAGAAGGTCATATTCCCACCATCCGAAAGTTCTTCGAACGTCAGCAGAAATACCAGATGTGACTAAACCCACATAAATGCATTTTCAGCGTCAACGAAAGCAAAACTCTTGGGATTCATGGTCAATGAAAAGGGAATCAAAGTAGATCCTGCCAAGCTAAAATACATACATGAGATGCCACTGCCACAGATGGAGAAGGAAGGTTGAGGATTCCTGGGTAAACTACAGTACATTAATCGGTTCATCATCCATCTGACTTGTATCTACGAACCCATTTTCAAACTTATATGAAAGGATTCAACTAAAATATTGAATGAGGCCTGCTAAGAAACCTTTAATCGAATCGATAGATACCTCACCCAACCTCTGGTGCTTATGCCTTCGCAGCCAGGTCTCCCCCTCCTCCTATACTTGATCATAATAGATACTAAAATTGGGGCTTTGCTAGCCCAATATATTTAAGAATCCCATAAGTAAAGAGCCATTTATTATGCCAATTAAAAATTGTTCGGGTACGAAGTCAATTACACTTATTTGGATAAAGCATGTATCTCCCAAGTCTGGATAATGCAAAAGTTATTGCACTACATGCTTGCCTTTCACATCAGTCAAGTATCCCGATTGGATCCCCTCAAGTACTTGCTAGAAAAGCTCGCCCAATTAATATGAATGGACCGTTGGTTGATGTTACTAGAGAAATTCGATATTATGTGCATCACGTAAAAAGTTATGACTCATCCATATACCAACCAAGCCTCTAAGGCATTCCTCTATTAAAACATTCCAAAAAAAAAACATCTATCCTACTTTTTTCTCGAAATAAGTCTCTTCAAAGGGAAAATCTTTACAACCAGGACTCCAATGCCTTCTTTTATTCAAAAATTCCAAAAAATAAACTTTTCCTACTCTTTCTTAAAACAAAATCTCGACAAAAAATTAAAAGTGCATATTAGATAAGTCACTAAATCAAGAAAAATGCCAAAAAAAAGAAAATATATGTTTCATATATTTTTCTTTACTAGGTTACATTTTGCAGATAAAAAAGAAAAATAATAAGAGTTTTCCCGAACCCTCTACTCTCTCTCTATCTCTCTAACCCTCAACCCCCACGGTGGACACCCTTTCCCCTACTTCAAGTGCTAGATCCTCCACTCCCAGAATTCAAACCCTTATTTATGGTGGCAGGCGGTACAAAGCATAAATGAGCCGACTTATTGATATACTCAGACATGGAGGACATCTAATTCTTGATATCCCGCAGCCAGTTGGTCAGCACCTGAACATACTTGAAGCAACGAAGTAACAAGTAAAAGGCAAATCAGTCAGTAAAGAAGAAAAGAAGAATCAACAAAATAAGAGAAAGAATGAGAATATACCTCAGGTCGGAGGGCCTCATCTGTAATACATGTCAACTCAAACGCCGATGCATGAGGATAGTGTGGCATGCTCAGTGACTTACCACTACTCAGTCAAAAATTATATGAAGGGGGAGTAACCTAAATGATCAGATCCTCCTCTGTCGTTGTAGTTTCCATAAATGTACCACCACCTACGCTATGGGCCAATCCCATAGGTGCACTAGAAACTATGCCCAAAGTCACGGTGGGTGGAGGCATGTTCTCCATGTTAAAGATACAAGAGGACATTAACCACCTCATCACAAAATCGAAATGATCATAGCTCGCCGCTATATCCTTATAGTGCGTATAGGTCTCCCTGATCATCGATGTCGCCTGGGCATCATCTGACATCTCCTCACCCGCCTCATAAAGATAGGGGCACCGACGACAGCACTACAACATACACCTCCATGATCTGCCTCATCACCCTCTCCCCTAGGTACTAAATGTACCCAAACTCATGCGTGATCAGCCATCGCATCTGCGCACGTCAGCCCCGTATCCAATGGAGTCACCCAGGGGTAAAAGGTCACCTATAATACCCATAAAAGAATCAATGTCCACTCAATAAATGAAGATGTTAAAAAAGGACTCTAAAAATACAGAAAGATAACCTGATTGCTCATCAGGGCCTTCAGAGCCCGTCGCACATTCGCCAAAGACAACATTTGATTCGACCTACAATATAACTTTCGCCATCATAACATCCAATAGAAGTCCCCCAAAACCTCATTCTTTAGGTATAATAACCCCGCATTGTAACCGATCACCTTATAATACCACGTCTACGAAAGACATGAATCAACAAAAATGGAACAAAAGAAAAATGAGGGGAAATGCATAAAAGGATATAAATATATAGTTACCTCCAGAAGATACGTGTCCCCCATAAAAGTTTGTCGAAAGAACCTGTTGAAAGCATCCAAAGAAGAATAAGGGACTTCAAAGTTAAGCTCCTCCAATCATACTGCGGGAGGTCGAAAATCGTCCTTAAAAATGGCAAGAACCAAAGACAGACGACGTCGCCACTCGTCACCACCAAAAAGCCACCCAACAGAAGAAAAATAAATATATGGGCCATTTGTCTCACCTACCCCTCATAAATCATATACACCTTCCTCCACAGGAGTGTCTCCTTTAAATAAGAAATAAGGATTGAATTCCCAAACACGATCTTACCCACATCCCCCAAAGCTGCATGCACCACCTCCAGCGTCACTCTCAATGTGAAATCCACCACTATTTGAAACCCCTCACAATCAACCTTAGTCAAATTCCCTTTCCGATTGGCAACCTCCCAAGACTGCCTATTAGCACCCCCTTTTTAATTTTGGATAAAAAATACCAGAAAATTCCAAAACATTCCAAAAATTTCCAGAAAATTTCTCAAAAATCCTTGGAAAACACGAAATCTTATCTTCCTTAAGGAAATAATTCTTTGTAACACTAAGACCCTTACAAACTCTCAGAATCCACTACAGGATTAATCTTATGCCCTTATCCACATCATAATCCCCAACCGAATTAATCTTAATTACTTATCCTCAACATATTCCACAAGTAGAACCAGCGATGCGCATGTATCCAAGTCTACTACAATTCCCGAACCTTAACCCTCCCCAACTGGAGTCTCAAAACAACATAATCCCTAGTTGAACTACATGTAAAATTAAATTCCCAGGAGAGAAATATCCTGCTCCACAACTTAAGGTCCTCAAAGTAGGCCTTGGCTCTTAGAATTGGTTGTCATAACTTAAGGGTGCATCTTGATCTGGTTATATCTGATGAATCCATTGACAAATTAATTAAGGGAATGGTTGGAGGTGTTTTCTATGATCATGTCGATGTTGGGTAACGAGTAATCATTCTTCGGGAATACTTTATTCAAGTCCCGATAATTGATGCACATGACTACTTTTCCTCTCGATTTCGGTACAGGGATGATATTGGCGAGGGTGATAGGATATTCAACCACATGAATGAAACCCATGTTTACTTTCTTGACCATTTCCTCTTTAATTTGGTGCGACCATTCGATGGGAAGTTTTCTTAGCTTCTATTTGATCGGCTTGCATGTTGGGAATGTTGGGATCTTGTGCTCGGCTATGTCTTGGTTAATGTCGGGGATGTCATCATCAGACCATGCAAAGACATCCATGAATTCCTCCAGTAGCTTTAAAATTGCGCACGCTCATGCTCATTAAGGGTGGACCCTATCCTAATCTCCCGTTGAAGGCTACTAGAACCGAGATTAATAACAAAAGTCTCATCATCATTAATTTGAATGTGGTTATGTTGTTTATTATTCTACTTATTAAGAAAATTTAAGAATTGTTCATTTACGAAATCATCATCATCAAAGGTTTGATCAGAATCAAGACAATTAATTTAAAGCACGTAATGATACTCAAAATCCTCGTTTATTTCATTTTTGAAAAAAACAACATTGAGAACCTTGTCAATAGAGGTCTTCATTACATTGATGTCAGGAAATGGAACAATAACATCAGGTGAAGAGAATTGGATAGGTTATACAATAGGGTCAGTTGAATATGGGGAAGCTAGACAGGCATGGCATTCCAATTGAGAAGAGGCATGTCAGCAACTTTGATTTGAGTAAATAGGTCTGACGATGTGACATTTGAGCGGATCATGTAGAGACTCATCCTAAGTTTCTACAAATTAAATGAGTTATCGAAATAACTTTCCTCAAAATCCCTGGTCTGTCCATCCCAATCCGAGCTTGGGGCGGCTCAGAGAGGTCTCGCGTCCCGTTAGAGAACTCTTCGACCATCTCGGTGTAGGTTCAATGTAAAGAGATAGAGTCTCCAGTCAATTTTTCTCAAAATAGACAAAAGAACATGTCACCACCTCGAGAGGACAACATCAAAGACAAACTGATGCATACGAAACCATTTTTCAAAGTTTGGGGGGTTAAGTTGTGGAATGGGAATGTGTTAGGCACCCATCCCGGCCTTTCAATCTTTCACGGGCTAGTGTGGTTGTTTTCCTTTATTTCTCGATGAAGTGTATGTGCGTGTATATATAATGGAGATCGGAACCGTTCAACTCACACTATGGGAAAGGTAGAGTGAGGTCATCCATATGAATGTACTAAAAATAATATATATAGAAAATATGATTTCTTCGTTTATTGCGATAATGATCGTCATTATAAAATGACAATATGTGTTGGATGAAATGCTAACAAACATAATATGTATATTAATACAAGAATATGATACAAATTAAGAATTTTAGAATGTTAGAAAATTGTACTCGAGTCTCGGGTTTTAATTTGGAACACCTATGTAGCCTATAAAGGCAGTAAAGTCCATATAGTTTAGATGCATCATGGGGTGGGGTTTATCCCATAGATCTGAACGGAATTTTATTATATGTGTGCGTGTAGAAAAATGTATTTTTTGTTTTGAAAAAGTGCGATGGATAATCCCGTTTGGAATTTATGGGCGTCGCCCTTTTTTTTTTTTATAACGAATAAAGTATGTGTGATATACTAATAAAAATGCAGGTATTAATGTGTATGACCTAAAGTAGGAACTAGATTATGAATCTAATGAAATTTATGGAAAAATAAGGAATTGAAAGGCAAAGCGAAGGAATTGGACATTCTTTGAAACTTGATATTTGATTTTGGATAAACTCCCTTGAATGTGAGATGAATGTTGGATGAGAGAGAAAGTGATTTACTAAATTGGTTATGAAAAAGGATGGGAATGTAAACTTGAATGGAACTTCACATGGAGGAACTTTACTAATTTCGAGAGAATGTTACTGAGATCACTGATGTTGATGGATCTGAGGTGTTGGTGTGCTTGGTAGTGAGGTCATGCCCTCCTTTTATAAGGACAAAGGATTGTTGATCGGCACAGTCCTTATCCTGTCAATCAACAGGTGAACCTAGATGCATTGCCGATAGGCAGGGATCTTGACTTGCCAAAAGGCAATCTCGTGCAAATTTTCCTGGAAAAACAATCGTAGAACGTAATCCGTTGATCCAAATCATGCACGGGGCATAACGTTTGAAAGGTAATTCAGATACCTTTAATATTTCTGAGATCGCTCCTAGGTCCGGGAGTTTACTTTGGGTTAAATGAGGCTCAAAAGCACACATCGGTCCCTTAAATGGGAGATCGTCGGACATAAATGAATTGTTCGTCCGTGTGGTAAGTTAGAATCGCGCATGGGGAGGACGGTTGGAAATGCTAGGAGATTTACTTTAACATTTCAAAGAGTTTCACTTAGTTTGGAAAGTTTACCATGGTCAACCGGGGCTCGAAAGTTCCCGATGACCTCTCTAAGTAAAACGGATTGTTCGTCCATACCGTAAGTCAAAATTGCGCACGGGGTAGATCGTTGGAAAGGGTATTCAGTGCCCTTGGGAGATTAATTCATTCTCATTCAAGATAAAGGGCTGACTTAGGTCAAATGGAGACAGAGAGCAATCGGTGGCCTCCGGATAGATTTTTAGGGGAAAATTGATCGTTCGTTCGAACATTTATGCCGTTTCCTACACTAGGTAGACCTTTGGAAAGGGATTTTAGTGCCCGTCAAAAATTCAAAGAGGTTTCATTATGTCGATAGAGTTGATTAGGGTCATCTCCATATTTTACCTTCCGTAGCCTGGTCGTTGGTCATTGGAGGAATGATTTCTCTTCCTGCAGTGCTACATTCTGTGCAGTTGCAAGGTATCAGCAATGATGGTTATGCTCGGGATGTCATTCTGGGCTTAGTTTCAAAATAATTGTTTGTAACTTGGGAAGTAATGGTGTCCCCCCAAGTTGAAACTATTATTTTCTAGATGTCGTACCGTCACAATCCTGCGGCGGTGATACTAGCGGACACTTTGAATGGTCTTGATGCCTGACAGGAAGGTCATTTTGACTTTTTGAGGGGTAGCCCTATAATGCTGTTCAAGTGGCTATCAGAGAAGTTTCATATGGTGTTCCCACCTGAGTATCCTTTGCCGATAGTTCCAAACTTCTTCTCATGCTATTTCATCAGTGTAGGCCTAGACATCGAGAGTTAGGAAAACTGGTTCATAGAGCACGGGGCTCGAGGTTTACATTGGTCATTGCCTCGGTGGGGGAGTTTTTTACCATTCTGGAACTCAGAGAATACCTTATGTTTGGTTAGTAGGCCTCCGACAGACCTTTTTCTACTTTCCCTGGTGACTACTGTGCCAATGTGGTCAGGAACAAATTGCGCCACCGCAGACACTGGACTTCCTTCCTATGGAGGACTTGACAAAGCATATGCGCATGCGTCTTGGCTCTTTGTGGGAGTATCGCCGACCATCATCTCGTCCTTCACAGTCTATTGGGCAGGTCTTGCATGCCGCATAGGACTACATGAAGTGGTTATGGAAAAAGGTAGTGGACAAGATGGTGGTTATGGAGACTGGGCAAAGGTGGTTTGTTGTATCTGACACCATGGATGGAGGTGTTATGGTTTTCCCCAAGCCAGTCTAGCCTTATCATTATATAGAGTGTCTGTGGCACTCCATTCAGGAAGGGGAAGTTTGGGGACCCCGGGATGTGAGTGATGATGGGGTTTGTTCCTCTGGAAGCTACGCGTAGGATATGTGAAGCCTCTATAATGGGTGTGGTTCTGTTTTGGTAATAATTTGATTGTAATTTTTAGGAGTAGTGGGAATTTCTTTTATTTTAATTTTAGGAAGGTACTAGTAGGATGATAAGGGAATTCATTTCACTCCCTATGCCGATGTAGTCATACCTAAAATTTTAAATAATAAAATAAAGGAGTTTGCGATCATCTAGTTGTGCCTTTTGATGACTTTTGGATTTGAATTATCTTTACCAATCACTAAGGCATACGTAATCATTTTGTTAATGTATATGTTAAAATGAACTATCGTTCTCAGGGATAAGAAAAAAAATAACATTTTGTGAAAAGGAAAGGGGTCGTGCTCCTATAAAACGGATGATCTGCCTATGTACCTCTGAGGGTTTTTGAATTTTTTAAAAAATTCATTTATTCACAAGCAAAAAGATTTTTTTAGAGGATCAAGCCTCACGTAGTTCTGAGTAGAGGGAAATGAAGACTTTTTTTGTTAGAATAGAAGGGATATGATAAGAGTCATAGCACGTCGAGATTTTGGACTAGGGATAAAATTTCTTAAGATAGTCCTGTTGACTAGACGTGCCATTTCTTCTCCATCAAGGTCGGTGAACATATAGAAACGCTATTGGATAGGATTTTCTTCATAATGTAAGGGCCATTTCAATTGCTCTTGAATTTCCCTCTGGGGTCCCAGATGGGTTCTACTATCTCTTTGAGGGCTAGGTCCCCTTCTCAAACACCGCGGTCCTGAACTCACTTATTGAATGATTGTGCTATACAACGATGGTATCCTTGTTTTTGATATAGGGCCTATATCCTCCTTTCATCCAAGAGTGACGACTCGTTGAGATGTCTTTGATGCCTGTCTTCCTAGCTGACCTTGCTTTCTAGCATGACACACAGTGAAGGGATTTCCATCTCCACAGGTAGGACTAATTCCATGTCGTAGACTAGAGAGTAAGGGGTATCCCCAGTAAAGGTTCGAATTGAAGTGTGGTATCCCTAGAGGGCGTAGGGGATTCGATTGACCCAATATTGATAATTCTCAGTCATCTTGTTAATGATGTATTTAAGGTTCTTATTGGCAGCTTCAACTGCTCCATTGGTTTGAGGTCGGTATGGATAGGATTTATATCTCTTGATCCCATACTCATCGACCACCTCTGTAACTTCTGACTCAAAATGCAACCCGTTGTTTGAGACCATCTTGTGCGGGACCCCATATCAACAGATGATGTTTTTGTTGATGAACTTGGCCACTTTCTTAGAATTCAAAATTGCGTATGACTCTGCTTTGAACCATTTAGTGAAGTAGTCAATGGAAACTAAGATGAATTCATGCCCATTAGACACTTTGGGTGTAACCTTACCTATGATGTTAATGCCCCATGTGGATAAAGGTTAGGGAGAAGGCATACTGTATAATTCTCGCGGAGGTAAGTGTTGTGGGTTAGTAAAATGCTAGCATTTAAGGCATCTTCAAATGTAGGCAGTGCAATCTTAAACCATGGTAGTCCAGTAGTAACCATATCGGATGATTTTCTTGGTGAGCATATGGTCGTTCATGTGGGGTTCTTATTCCTCGATGTGGATTTTCTACATCATCTCTCCAATGTTAGCCCCTACGATGCAGTACAAATGGGTTCCATCGAAGTTTCTCTTGAACAGTGATTTATCACAGATAATATACTAGGCAGCCAATCTGCGGAGGGTTGTTTGGTCTTTCTTGTCAGAATCTTATAGGTATCTGCCATACTTGAAGAGGCACCAAATATCATAGTATCAACAGTCAACTATATCAGGATATTCTTATACGATGAGCTCAATATGGTACAAGTGGGTTGGTTTATCTTACTTTTGGATAAGGAAAGGGGACATGGTTATTATTTTGGTCATGTTGATCATAGAGGCTTAGGTAGCAAGGGCGTCGGCTAGATTATTCTTTACTCAGGGCAAGTAATGGAAGGTAATTTCTTGGAATTGGGAAGATAACTCTTCTAAGTGGGAATGGAAGGGTAAGAGTTTCTCATCCTTGACTTTCCATCTTCTGAGTACTTAACCGATGATGAGGGATGAATTGCCATAGACATCAAGGTATTGAATTCCTCTCTTTAAGGAAACTCTGAGGCCTATCGTGCATGCCTCATATTCATTCATGTTGTTGGTGCAAGGAAAATCCAGCTTGATGGTAATAGGAGAGTGAGAGTCATCAGGTGAAATTAGGAGGATCCTAATGCCATAACCTTTCTTATTGACATCTCCATCAAAGAGTATATGCCATCAAAGGTCTTCTTGGGATGTATAGAGGACATTCTTATATGGTAATTAAAAAATCTAGACATCGACTTCTTCAATAGGGTAGTCAGCAAGGTAATTAGAGATGGATCTTCCTTTCATGGGTTTCTATGTGATATAGACAACATAGAAGTAGGCTAAAGCATCAACTAAGACCATTCGTGACACACCCCAACCCAGTTACTTATAATTAAGTTTGAAAGTCAAAGTGAGTCAAACCATAATTAATCTAACCAAACCATAATCACGAGTTTTGATTTCAGAGTCATCATTATAAATCCATATAACTGAAAACCTTTTTACAACATCAGAGTAATCATGCCCATAAAAACTTTCTTGAAGGATAAGTTAACTTAATTACATCATTTACATTTACACAAAATCATAGTTTCTCCCATTCCTAGCTAACCCAACCCGGCCTCCTAGATTTGGCAATGACATCGCGTTACCTGAAAAATGTGAACATAGGAACCATGAGCAAAATAGCCCAGTGAATGCATCACTACTATACTACTGCATAAATTTACATGCAATATGTCATGTCCATATAATTATGAATTAACTTATCCGGCTCATTCATAATGAATGACCAACTTTTCCGAATCATGATTCACATATCCTGTCTAAATAGACAATTCTCCCCCATTCCTGGTCGAGGAGTAACCCCTTGTCATTAATAGAAAAATCTCCCCCATTCCTGGTCGAGGAGTAACCCCTCATTTCGGTAAACCGAAATGAACAATTTTATATTCATAACATTATGATCACATTCGTAACAGTATACAAATACATCATTCCAGTGAGTACACTCACCTTGGTTAACAACTATGTATTCACGTTTTCTTCTGGTGGAGCTGAACTGGGTTGATTAGACCTTACACTTGTCAATCCAACTAAATCAGTACTGAACCTCAATCATAAATATTATCCAAACATAATTATGTAACTTTCCATGACTATACATCAACAATATAATTCCAATTAAGTCACGTTCCATAAAACATAGGTAAAGGCAAAACAATGATATACATGTTGATAAAGTTACGGACATTCAACCGTAGGAAATACCTTATGAGGAATTTATAACCAAAGTCAAGTAAACATGAAATTATACTCCTCAATGTATATACAAATGAAACATGTACTTAAAGTACCCTTTGTAAGGACAAAATACAAACATTCATTCAAGGGGTACCCAGTATGGCCTGAAATTATTGTCTTACATACTTAACCATCCTATATTCCTAAATTGTACGAATACATGGGTCCAACCTCATCAATATGAAAACATATATGAGTATACTATCCGGTACAAGTGACGGTGTAATTTTTCAAGCTTCCTAGGGAAAGTTATGACCATTTCTCTACAACCCAAGAAATCTTCCTTACAAGTTCCTCTATTGTTCCTTCAACTTACAAGAATTTTCATAATTTTTATACTATATAAATTTCCATGATTTTCAAACCATTTCTAGTACACATACTTAGTAGTACAGAATTATAGTTTCGTAATTTTTTGACTTCATTTGCTATCTCAAAAGCTTGACTAAACTTAGGGCATACCGAAATGAAGTATACAAACAACAACCATGTACCGACTTGAAATCATCATTAAGGCCTAACCACAAGGTAATAAATTCTCATTTTCGGGTATGATATGAATATATGAGTCTACTTTCATATCCAATTGGAATTTCGTAATTCCAGTAATCACACAAAAAGATATGCAAGTTTGAATGCAAGGGGTTTCAATACAAAGCAATTTTAAGGGTTTCTACATTCAACTTAACATAAACTTGCATCTAACCATACATACATATAAAGGGCTGAAACTTTCATAAAACTATGATTATTTATATCATATAAATCAGTAATATAAGATAAATAACTAGAATTTCAATTAGGATTACCTTCAGGGCTTTTACGTAATTTCCACGGATTTTTCTGCACTTTTTCTCCTCACTTTTTCTTCCTAAACATCAACTTTCTATTTCCTCAAGCTAACAACACTTGAAACTGAACCTAGGGTTTGTTTTGCTGAATAAATATGTTAGAGGGAGGGTTTTAAGTCGGCCAAGGCTGCCTCCCAAGCCAACCAATCAATTTAAAACATTTGGTTTAATAAAAGACAATTTACCACTTAAAGGTAATGGACAGCTTTGCCCTTTGTTCGTAAATTCGGTATAACTCTTTACTCGGGCATACATTTGATGATTAGTTTGTTGTGTTACAACCCTAACTCACATGTCTACAGCTATCTAGTTTTCACCTCAAGTCATTTATAATGTTATAAAGGTCAAAACTAGTCTCTAACAGGAACATTTCTACCGAAAACAACAAAATTTGTGTTTGTAAATAATTCGACCTTTCATGATTTATGAAAGTAGGATTATAATAAACATAATCAATTAACATTAGATATAATAATAACACATTATTCATATCACATAAGATAAGCATGGTTTAAATATAATTTATCATAATTATATTCGGGTTGTCACAACTTCCCCCCCTTAGAAAATTTCGTCCCCAAAATTTAATATAAATGTCACTTACCAAACAAATGGGGATACTGTTTCCTCATGCTATCCTCTATTTCCCAAGTAGCTTCTTTAACTCCATGGCTCATCCACATAACTTTAAATAAGGGAATAACTTTATTTCTCAATACTTGCTCTTTACTATCAATAATTTCCATTGGTTCCTCGATGTACGATAAGTCTTCCTTCAGTTCAATTGGTTGAGTTTTCAACTGATGAGATGGATCCACCAAATACTTACGAAGCATCGATATGTGAAACACATCATGTAAACGAGACAACTCTGAAGGCAATGCTAATCTATATGTCAGGGCCCCAATTCTTTCCAACACCTCATATGGTCCAATGTATCTTGGACTTAGTTTCCCCTTTTTCCCAAATCTCATAACACCTTTCCATGGTGAAATACGGAGGAATACAAAATATCCCTTCTAAAATTCCAATGGATGCTTCCTCTTATCTGCATAAAATTTATGCCTGCTTTGCACTGTGTTTATCCGTTCCCGAATCATTTTGATCTTTTCAGTTGTTATATCTATCAATTCAGGACCCAAAATTTTCCTTTCTCCCACTTCATCCCAACACAAAGGCATTCTACATCTCCTCCCATATAAAGCTTCATAAGGAGCCATACCAATAGTCGACTGATAACTATTATTATATGAAAATTCCATCAATGGAAAATGATCATCCCAACTACCTTTGAAGTCAAATACACATGCTCGTAACATGTCTTCTAATATTTGAATCGTCCTTTCTGATTGCCCATCAGTTTGTGGATGAAACGCAGTGCTGAACTTCAAACTTGTGCCCATTGCATTATGGAGACGAGGACAAAACTTAGAAGTGAACGTTGGATCTCTATCTGATATAATTAACACCGATGCCCCATGTAAACGGATAATCTCATCAACGTACATACGTGCATACTTGTCAACAGTGTAGGTGGTCTTAACTGGGAGAAAATGAGCTGACTTCGTCAATCGGTCTACAATCACCCAAATAGAATCATGCCCCTTTGGTGACTGGGGTAGTCCTGTAACAAAGTCCATCGTTATATGCTCCCACTTCCATTTCGGAATAGGCAAAGACTATAATAATCCTGCTGGCTTCTGATGCTCTGCTTTCACTTGCTGGCATACTAAACATTTAGCTACGAACTCTGCAATCTCACGTTTCATATTGTTCCACCAGTAATATTCTTTCAAATCTATATACATTTTGGTACCTCCCGGATGCATAGAGTAAATAGAACTATGTGCCTCTTCTAATATATCTTTCTTTAAGGGTGGATCATTTGGTACACAAATCCTATTTTTATAACACAACAATTCATCATTCTTAATCTCAAAGTCACTCTCTCTACCATCCTGAACTTCTTGTTTCTTCTTTTCAAGGAATGGATCACTGATCTGCAAACTTCGTATGCGTTCTGCCAATAAATGTCTCACTGTGACATGTGCTAATAATCCTCCGCTTTTTGAAAACTTAAATTCAATCCCCATCGATGCCAAGTCAAAAATATTTCCAACACGGGCACAGCGTATACAACCAAGCATCCCTGATGATTTTCGACTTAAAGCATCTGCTACCACATTGGCCTTCCCAGGATGATGATGAATGGTACAGTCATAGTCTTTAATCAGCTCTATCCAACGCCTCTGTCTCAAATTCAGTTCTTTCTGTGTAAACAAGTATTTCAAACTTTGATGATCCGTAAATTTCTCACAAGTTTCTCCATACAAGTAATGTCTCCACAACTTTAAAGCAAAAACAATGGCCGCTAGCTCCAAATCATGTGTAGGGTAATTTCGTTCATGCGTCTTTAATTTTCTGGAAGCATATGCTATTACCTTCACATTCTGCATAAGAACACATCCTAACCCCTGAAATGAAGCGTCTGTATAGATCACAAAAGACTCATTCCCACATGGAATAGTAAGTATAGGGGCTTAAACCTATCGATTCTTTAATTCTTTAAAACTCCTCTCACATTCTTCATCCCATACAAACTTCACTTCTTTATGAGTCAACTTTGTCAGTGGTAATGCTATTGCTGAAAATCCCTTAATTAATCTGTGATAGTAACCTGCCAATCCTAGGAAACTCCTAATTTCTATCACATTCTTAGGACTTTCCCATTCAACAATTGCTTCCACTTTCTTTGGATCAACATAAATCCCATTTCCCGAAACCACGTGCCCTAAAAACACAATTTCATTCAACCAAAACTCATACTTGCTGAATTTAGCAAACAATTTCTTCTCTCTCAAAATCTGTAATACAAGTCTCAAATGTTTCTCATGTTCCTCCATGATACGCGAATAAATCAACACATCATCTATGAATACAATCACGAATGAATCAATGAAAGGGTGGAATACCCAGTTCATCAAATCCATAAAAATTGCCGGAGCATTAGTCAATCCAAATGGCATCACCAAAAACTCATAGTGCTCATATTGAGTTCGAAAAGTTGTTCTGGAAATATCACTATCCTTCACTTTCAGTTGGTGGTAACCCGATCTCAAATCAATCTTAGAAAATACTGTGGCCCCCTGTAATTGGTCAAACAAGTCATCGATACGAGGTAGATGGTACTTATTTCTAATGGTCACCTTATTCAACTGCCGATAATCAATACATAATCGCATTGTCCCATCTTTCTTTTTCACAAATAACACTAGTGCTCCCCATGGCGAAACACTAGGCCGAATGAAACCTCTGCTTATCAGATCTTGTAATTGCACTTTTAATTCTTTCAACTCTGCTGGTGCCATTCTATATAGAGCAAGAGAAATTGGACCAGTACCTGGAATTAATTCAATAGAAAACTCTACTTCCCTATCGGGTGGCAATCCTAGCAATTCCTCTAGGAAGACATCAGAAAATTCTCTAACCACTGGTATATCTTCAACTTTAAGTGTTTCCTTACTAACATCAACAACATAAGCTAAATACCCTGTACAACCTTTACTCAATAACTTTCTACTCTTAATGGCTGAGATAAGGCAATTAGGGACAACATTCCTTTCTCCTATAAACTGAAACTCAGGTTCACCTGGAAGATGAAATGTAACTTCCTTTCAAAAACAATCAATGGAAGCATGATACGATGATAACCAATCCATCCCTAGTATAATATCAAAATCCCGAATGGCCAACGGTATCAAGTCAACATAGAAATCTCTCTCACCCATTCGTAAGACACAATCTTTATAAACATACTCAACTAGAATTACACTTTCCATTGGGGTAGAAATATATAAGGCACAATTGAGGAATGAACATGGTCTACCCAAATATGAAACAATATCTAATGCCACAAATGAATGCGTAGATCCAGGATCAACAAGTGCATATAGATCTTTATTTGCAATAAAAAGTTTACCTATAACCACTTTAGGTGTAGCATGGGCATCTTGCAATGTCATCGCAAACACTCTTCCTCCTGCCTTCGATCCACTTGCTTGTCCTGTACCTCTTCCCCTGGTGGCACTGCCTGGAGAGGATCCTTTATGAGGCCCCACACTACTGACTGAAACTGCTCTTGATAACATCGAACAATTCTTTCTTAGATGGCCCTTCTGATAAAAGTTGAAACATTCTATACTCATTAACTTTGGGCAATTTCTTTTTATATGGCCCGATGTACCACAAAAGAAACAAACATTCGGATCTCCTTGTGCTGAAACTCCTGAACCTCTTCCACCACTAGCTTCACCCCTTTGCAAACTACTTCCACCTCTACCCTGTTGGAATTTCTTCCCTCCAAACCTCAAATATTCTGTACCACTACTCTTTTGATAAATTGGATCAAATATGCTTCTCTTTACACCTCGCTCTCGATTCCCTCTAGCTTCATTAACGTCCCTTTCTACTAGCATGGCTTTGTTCACCAAGGAGGAATAGTTAGAAGTCTCTAAAGTCGACAATCTAGATTTAATGACTAACTCAAGCCCATCGAGAAATCGACTGCACATATCTTCCTCATTCCGTATAAACCTCGAATCAAACCGAGATAAAGCTGTAAGTTTAGCTTCGTATTCTCTAACTGTCATACTCACTTGATTCAATAGGAAATATTCCTTCTCATTTTGTTTTTGATACATTGGGGGGAAATACTTATCATACAAAGCTTTGACAAAATCATCCCATGAGATCAGATTCTCACCTCCTGGAGTAATCAACAAATGTTTTGTGGAATCCCACCAGTACTTAGCTTCTCCTTTCAGCATATACGTCGCCAAGGTCACTCGTTGATTTCAGGCATTCTCATTACCCCAAAAATAAGTTCAATCTCTTTAACCCATACTTCTGCCTCTGCTGGATCAACCGATCCTTCAAATGAGGGTGGGTTCATCTTAATAAATTTCTCATGTGAAGTACTTCTTTCTTCCCGGTGTATCACCTCCTCAGCCCTGGCCAATGCTTGTGCCTCCAGTTGTCTGGCCTGTTATTCTTCCATCTGAGCCATAAATCTAGCTTGCTGCTCTGCCATTAAAGTCATAACACGCGCCATTTTTTGCATGTCTGTCAATTGTTCTGGGTCAGGTTCTACATTTCCATGAATAGGTTGCTCAACCTCTGCCTCTACTGCCATATTTGAAGCCTCATCTTCTATTTCCACATTCACATTCCCTCCTTCCATTCTTTTATATCTGAAATGGATCAAAGATATAACAACATGCATATATACATATTTTTCCTACCATAATTGTTAGTATCAAACAAAATATACTTTAACATTCACTACCAAATCTAGACTCTTCTCACTCCAGAACCTCTAAAAAACTAGGCTCTGATACCAAAAGCTGACACACCCCAACCTAGTTACTTATAATTAAGTTTGAAAGTCAAAGTGAGTCAAACCATAATTAATCTAACCAAACCATAATCACGAGTTTTGATTTCAGAGTCATCATTATAAATCCATATAACTGAAAACCTTTTTACAACATCAGAGTAATCATGCCCATAAAAACTTTCTTGAAGGATAAGTTAACTTAATTACATCATTACATTTACACAAAATCATAGTTTCTCCCATTCCTAGCTAACCCAACCCGACCTCCTAGATTTGGCAGTGACATCGCGTTACCTGAAAAATGTGAACATAGGAACCATGAGCAAAATAGCCCAGTGAATGCATCACTACTATACTAGTGCATAAATTTACATGCAATATGTCATGTCCATATAATTATGAATTAACTTATCCGGCTCATTCATAATGAATGACCAACTTTTCCGAATCATGATTCACATATCCTGTCTAAATAGACAATTCTCCCCCATTCCTGGTCGAGGAGTAACCCCTTGTCATTAATTGACAAATCTCCCCCATTCCTTGTCGAGGAGTAACCCCTCATTTTGGTAAACCGAAATGAACAATTTTATATTCATAACATTATGATAACATTCGTAAAAGTATACAAATACATCATTCCAGTGAGTACACTCACCTTGGTTGACAACTATGTATTCACGTTTTCTTCTGGTGGAGCTGAACTGGGTTGATTAGACCTTACACTTGTCAATCCAACTAAATCAGTACTGAACCTCAATCATAAATATTATCCAAATATAATTATGTAACTTTCCATGACTACACATCAACAATATAATTCCAATTAAGTCACATTCCATAAAACATAGGTAAAGGCAAAAACAATGATATACATGTTGATAAAGTTACGGACATTCAACCGTAGGAAATACCTTATGAGGAATTTATAACCAAAGTCAAGTAAACATGAAATTATACTCCTCAATGTATATATAAATGAAACATGTACTTAAATTACCCTTTGTAAGGACGAAATACAAACATTCATTCAAGGGGTACCCAGTATGGCCTGAAATTATTGTCTTACATACTTAACCATCCTATATTCCTAAATTGTACGAATACATGGGTCCAACCTCATCAATATGAAAACATATATGAGTATACTATCCGGTACAAGTGACGGTGTAATTTTTCAAGCTTCCTAGGGAAAGTTATGACCATTTCTCTACAACCCAAGAAATCTTCCTTACAAGTTCCTCTATTGTTCCTTCAACTTACAAGAATTTTCATAATTTTTATACTATATAAATTTCCATGATTTTCAAACCATTTCTAGTACACATACTTAGTAGTACAGAATTATAGTTTCGTAATTTTTTGACTTCATTTGCTATCTCAAAAGCTTGACTAAACTTAGGGCATACCGAAATGAAGTATACAAACAACAACCATGTACCGACTTGAAATCATCATTAAGGCCTAACCACAAGGTAATAAATTCTCATTTTCGGGTATGATATGAATATATGAGTCTACTTTCATATCCAATTGTAATTTCTCAATTCCAGTAATCACACAAAGAGATATACAAGTTTGAATGCAAGGGGTTTCAATACAAAGAAATTTTAAGGGTTTCTACTTTCAACTTAACATAAACTTGCATCTAACCATACATACATATAAAGGTCTTAAACTTTCATAAAACTATGATTATTTATATCATATAAATCAGTAATATAAGATAAATAACTAGAATTTCAATTAGGATTACCTTCAGAGCTTTTACGTAATTTCCACGGATTTTTCTGCACTTTTTCTCCTCACTTTTTCTTCCTAAACATCAACTTTCTATTTCCTCAAGCTAACAACACTTGAAACTGAACCTAGGGTTTATTTTGCTGAATAAATATTTTAGAGGTAGGGTTTTAAGTCGGCCAAGGCTGCCTCCCAAGCCAACCAATCAATTTAAAACATTTGGTTTAATAAAAGACAATTTACCACTTAAAGGGAATGGACAACTTTGCCCTTTGTTCGTAAATTCGGTATAACTCTTTACTCGGGCATCCATTTGATGATTCGTTTGTTGTGTTACAACCCTAACTCACATGTCTACAACAATCTAGTTTTCACCTCAAGTCATTTATAATGTTATAAAGGTCAAAACTAGTCTCTAACAGGAACATTTCTACCGAAAACAACAAAATTTGTGTTTGTAAATAATTCGACCTTTCATGATTTATGAAAGTAGGATTAAAATAAACATAATCAATTAACATTAGATATACTAATAACACATTATTCATATCACATAAGATAAGAATGGTTTAAATATAATTTATCATAATTATATTCGGGCTGTCACAATTTGACTGGATAAAATATGTTTCTTGAGCAAATACTTTATAGGATCTCTTCGGGATACATGTTTGATAGGAAATGCGAGAATGTAGTGTTGTAGCTTTTGGGTGACATAGACAAGGGAAACACATGCTTTATCCAAGGCTGTGTAATTAATTTTGTAACCGGCCTACTTGTGACTGGCATAATAGATGGTTCTCTCTTTGAGAGTTTCTTGAAGGTACTAGGTTAGCAAAGCCCCAGTTGTGATATCTATTACTATTAGGTAAATGAGTAGGGGAAGACCATGTTGTGATGGCATGAGTTTCGGAGGTCGGGTTAGGTATTTCTTTATTCGATCAAAGGCTTATTGGCAAGCTTCATTCTAGACTTTTGTCGAATCCGTTCAAAGGTGTTTGAATATGGGTTCACAGATGGAGGTTAACTAGATGATGAATCGACTGATATATTATAACTTTCCAAGCAATCCTCGAATTTCCTTCTTCGTCCGGGGTGGAAGCATCTCGAGTATAGCCTTAGGCTTGGCAGGATCTACTTTTATCCATTTCTCGCTAACCATTAATCCCAAGAGTTTTCCTTTTGTAACATCGAAGATGCATTTCTGGGGGTTGAGCTACATCCGATATCATCGCAATCACTTGAAGAACTTTTGGATAGTGGGAACATGATCTTCCCAAGTCTACAACTTGATAATCATATTATCCGCATAGACCTTGACTTCCTTATGTATCAGATCGTGGAAGATGGTTGTAGCAGCCCTCTGGTAGGTAGCCCCTGCATTTTTAAGACCGAACGTCTAGCAAAAGGTTCCCCAAGGGGTGATGAGTGTGGTTTTGTCTTGATAATCTGGGTGCATCTTGATCTGATTATATCCAGCAAAACCATCAATGAATGACTTGAGAGTGTGACTGGACGTGTTATCCACAATCATGTTGATATTGGGTAGTGGGTAATCATCCTTTGGAGAGGCCTTGTTCAGGTCTTGGTAGTCGACACACATTTGAACCTTCCCTCCTGATTTTGGCATGGATACGATATTGGCTATCCATGTGGGATATTCGATCACACGAATGCAACCCACTTTCAACTGTTTGACCATTTATTCGTTAACTTTGAGGGGCCAGTTGGTACAGAGTGTTCGTAGTTTCTATTTGACTGGTTTGCATTCTGGGAGAGCGGGAATCTTATCTTGAGATATCTCGGGTTGATACCGGGCATGTCGTCATATGATAATGCAAATACATCCATAAATTCCTTTAGTAATTCCTCAAATTGTTCTCTATCATACTCGTCAAGGGTTCCCCCTATCCTAATCTCGCATGATTACCTACTAGAATTTAATGTAATAACAACAATTTCATCTTCATTAACTTAAACACGGTTTTGTTATTTGTTATTAACCTTATTTAGATCAGTTAAGAATTGTTCATTTGGAAAATCAGCATCATCAAGAGTTTGACTAGAATCAAGATAACTAATGTAAGGCACAACAAGATACTCAAAATCTTTATTTATTTCATTGATAGGAAAAACAACATTGAGAACCTCATCAAAGGAGGTTTCTATTACATCAGAGTTAGGAGGAAAAAAGGGGGAAATGGGATAAACATCAGGGTTAATTTGAATATCAGCAGGTGGCATAAGTGTAGCATGCCAGTTGAGGAGAGGTGCATCAGTAGATTTGATCAGGCGGGATGGATCCAAAGATGTATCCCCTGAGTGGATCATTCAGAGTGTTAGCCCAAGTATCTGTAACTTGAATGAATCCTCCGAGTCATTTCCTAAAAATCTTCGGTATCATCTATGATCTTTTCTATGAGTTATTGCACTTGATGTTGGGAGCCCTTGGCCCATGAGTAGCTGTCTTGGAAGAAGATTTCCATTCCAGGTTTCACCTTCTTGTCCATATGATCATACCATGGTTCAGGAAAGCCATAGAAGGGGAAATATTCACCTTCTCTGTTGAATCGTCCGTTCAAAGAATATCTCGAGATAGTTTTGGCACTTTCTAGCCTTCTCTTTAGTTAAGGCTGACAGATCATTCTGAGTTCTTCTTCTAATAAATGATAGGCCAAGCCACAAGGAGGAAAGGCCTTCTTCAACACAATGGGTTAGTATACCCTGTTGTCATCGTCCTAGCCCCAGTCCAGGCATGAAGTGCATGTTCTTGAACATTTGGATTACATTGACATTGCCATGTGGATTATATTAAAGGCAAACCCTTTATTTGAAATCGTCCCCCACTGGGAGTGGAAGTGGTTCAACCCAAAAACCAGACATAAGCATATCATTTGTCCCGTGTTATATTTTAACTAGTTGATTGCTAGTGCTTACATTCTCAGTATTGTCGTCGTCGCCCAATATGGTGATGACCTACCCATTAACGAAGAATTTTAGTTTCTAATGGAGGGAATAAGACACCCCCTTGATGCTATGGAGATATGGTCATTCGAGTAGCAGATTGAAATAGGATGGGATATTGATGACTTGGAATTCAATAATCGAATTTATGGGTCCAGCCCCTATTGCAAGCTTTATAGATCCCATCACTTCTCGATGGGTATTATCGTAGGCACGTACGGCAGCAAAGGTCGGACCAAGGTCGCTCACTTTGAATCCCAAACAATTGAGGGTCCTCAACGGGAAAACATTAAGAGTTGATCTGTTATCGATAAGAGAGAGTGGGGAAGTCTTTCCCATGACTTCGACGGAGATTTTGAGAGTGTAATTGCGGATTGGTCCAATCTTGGGGATTTTTTCTTTGGAGAAGGAGAGACTTCTAGTAAATTCCAGGGATTAGACTAGATTCATTATTTTTTCTAGCATGGTTAAGGGAGGAACTGTAGGTCATGTGAGTAGTTTGATCAGGGCATTTCGATGCAATTAGGAAGACATAAAAAGTCCCCATAGAGTGATGTTTGCTTGGGTTTTATTTAACTGATCTTGGTTATTGTTCTCCTCGAGGGTCATGTCTGGCATATGAAGATTCTCAATGCCCTTTCCTTTGTCACTTGATGATGGTAATAGGTTTGGGTTTTGGTATTGCCTCACTGACCCGGTCATATGGTTCACAGAAGTGGGGAAAAATAGAAACCCTATTTCTTCATCAATCTCAGGTTATTCAGCCACCTAGTTGAATTCTTCTCGTAGCTCCTCACATGATATCATACCGCATATGCCGACTATCGGACAAACCCTTTTAGAATCATCGAAGTCATCCCCCACCCGGTGGCAACAGTATCATCTTTCTATAAAAAGTCAATGCACTCCACAACTTCAACGAACTCTTTGTATAAGTCCTTCCATCTAGCAAGGATATTTAAAAGCAAAGGGACTAGGTGACCTTGTAGTTTCTGAGCATCGGTTAACTCGAGTATACTACAAATATTATCGGTCTGTAGGAATAAATCCACCATCATTTGGAGCATATCATCAAAACTAACTTCATCTGTCGGTACCACACAATTGTCTGACTCTGGGGCTTTTTTGAGTTTCTAAGACCAACACATTGATTCTATGTCATTCGACGATTATCTGGGGGCAATTTCAGCCCAAACTCTAGGAGTTGGTTCAACACTTCTGTGAATTCCATATCTTTACCTCCATAACGGGTGCGGACAGTGATGTGTGCTTTGGTAAGGAGTGATAGAGACTGGTCGGCGAAGCTGGTAGGGTGTAGGATAAAGTATGGGAATGTTTAGAGAGGTTTAGGAGAGTATATGGGTGTGATTGGTGATTTTCTTTGTATGATCTAGGTAGATGGGTCAAATTCTGGGTTTTCTTCTAGGAAGATTGCATTTGTATGATTAGGGGGTTTATGAGTAGTGTTTTGTTTAGAATTGTCCGGTGGGGCAATGACACCCCAATCAATTAGGCCTTGGATCACTTTTCGAAGGTGGAAGCACTGGTCGGTGGTATGGCTGGCAGTTTGGTTAAAGTCACAATGGGCATCTGGTTTGAATTTGTTTTAGGAAGTGGGCTTGGTAATGGATGAGGGTCCAGTGGTTTCATAAGGTTTCATCTAAAGAGGACTTGGTAAAGTTTGGAGAGAAGAGCATGAAGCTCGATGTATTCCTTCTGGACTTGATTGGGGATGATTTCTAGTGCCCATGAAGTGGCAGGTTGAGAGATGTTAATGGTGGTTGAAACGGTGGTATTGACTCGCTTTTCAAACTTTCTAGGATCAAATTGTCCAAATAATTTATTGAGTTTAACTTCGGTATTGGCAAGTCTTTCTTCGATCTACACTCCTGCTTCTCAGAAGGCTTGAAAATAAGGGCAGTACTGTCCTCCCATTATTGCTCGAACATGGGGTCAGAAGTTTTTCTTCATAATGATGACTTTCTCCTATTTTTAAGGTAGTTTGGTCAAGTTGGTTGCTTTCTCTCTCCACCTTCCTACCAAGTTACTTATTAACTCCTTGGGATTCTGCTTGAGCAACTCTAAATCACGATAGGTAACCACTAACTCCTCCTTGTACTTGTACTATGACATGAACTCATCGAAAACATCTTCCCAACTGTGAATTCTAGACTCTTCAAGAGATAAGAACCAATGGATAGCGCTATCCTTCAAGTTTTATTAGAACATTTGGGCCATTATTTCCTCGGAGGCCCTAGGAGAGTCATAGCTCGGTGATAGATGTTGATATGGACAATTGGAGGTCCACTACCCCCAAAATTCTCTTTGTTGGGCATCCTGAATGTTTTCGATAACCTGGCTTTAGGATATGGAGACATTTAGGTGTAGTCCATATAATTCCTAGAGAGTCTAACTTGGTCGAATATCTTGGTCAACATCTTGATGTCTTCCTTGACCTTGTTCAATTCTTCTTCTTTCGTATCAATGGGCATGGGTAAGTTAGCCCCTGACTGGGCAGGATTCAGCATAGGAAGCCGGGCTGGCGGTGGCCCATCAGCTAGAGGAGCACGTGGAGCATTCCGGTATTCCTTGGGAACCCAAATAGGCTTGGTTTGAGGAGGATCCATGACGTGAGGGAAGAGGACCTCGGGCTTTTCGAGAATATGGACTCGGTTTTATTGCATCTCATGAACCTCGATTTGAAGGTTTTCATTCTTAACGCTAAGTTGGTCTAGGACCGTCAACAAATTCGGCTGCACATTCATCATCTAGTCTGTGTTCTCCATGGAAAGTGGATGAATTTCGAACTCGTAGGAAGTGAGGGGACTAACGGATCTTCAAGGCGGTTCGACTGAAGACGGAAGCTAATAGGGATCTAGGCCAAGGGTATGCAATCGATCTGAGAAGGAGAAAAATTATGATTTATTTTTGGCAAAGAGAAAGGGAAACTGTTATTTTGAAAAGGAAAGAAAATGTTTTTGACATTTTGGGAAAATATTAAGGCAAAATATTTTCGACACAGGGAAGGAAACATATTTTTGGTACGATAAAGGGGAAAATATTTTTGGTAATTTTGATAGACGAGGAAAAATGTATTTGGACACTTTTTGGAAATGAAAGAAGGAAAAAATGAGAGGTGGGTCTCAACATGATTATTATTATGTTTATTAGGTTCTCAGTTATTAGGTTTACCTAAATGCCAAAAGAGAAATGTCGGATGGGACCCGAGCCTACAAAAAATTGGGTTTAAAAATTATGTAAAAACTATTGTTGGACTTGTTACCAGGCTTATGGGTAGGGTCCCGTTTAAAAAAATGTGCGAAAATTTGGGCGGCATGCCGACCTGGTATTTCGGCGGAGTTTTGGGTTGAAACCAGCAAACTAAGTATGAGTGCACTTGGTTTGACACCTATATGAGGGTATGAAGTTGTTGGGTTAATTGGAAGGTGTTACCCCCTTTGGCATGACTTCCATAATATATGTCTTCCTTTTGAGGGCAATCGGTATGTGTGGAAAATCCATTTGATATACCTGAATGTACGTGAATTGCCTCACTATATACATCATAGGGCCAATACGTGTGAGAGAGAATTTGATATACTCGACATATGTGAACGAACTCTCTGTGATATACCTCCCGTCATGACTTCAGTCTAGTGATACAATGCGGGGGGAACCGTTCGATGTACGTCAAATGCAGTTGGCCAATGGAAGGTGAGAGTCATATCACTTAGGCGAACTGCACCCTGCCAGACCAGCGCCCATCACGACGTGACTCCCCAATTACGGGACAAAATTTGGTCAATAGCAATGATCTTTGGTGATGTAGTGTGTAACATGCATGATTCTTGATTATTATCTTATGGAGAGAGTATTTTAATCATGCCAAGCTGGGGGATGATGTACCAGTATGGAAAATAAATCTATACTAAGCATAGATATGTGAGAGTGAATGGTGTGTAATTATCTACATGTGAGTGTCTGGTAGTGAACCTAACCATGGATCAATTACAAGTCGTGTGTGATAAGTGTGAGTCAGCATGGATGTACACAAGTGTGTATGTGAGTGTTAGTGACACCAAAGAATGGATTTCTAAGTGGTGTGTGCAACATGGGGATATAAGAGATCCTAGGTGTATGTGGTGTGAAGTGTACATGGAGAATTTCTACAAGTGTGTGACTGAGTAGTGATACAAGTACGAGGTATATGTGCAATAATGGAGGAGAGAAAGGATACATATAGATAGGTGCATACGGACACAAGGAAACAAAACATATATGCAAATAGAGTCTATACCTCTTATGAAATCTCCCCAACAAAGTCACCACTGTGGCCATCCTGATCCGAGCTTGGGGCAGCTCGGAGTAGTCTAGCATCCCGCTCGGGGATGCTTCGACTGTCATCGGTGTGGGGTTTATGTACAGAGATAGATTCTTCAGTCTATTTTGCTCAAAATAGACAAAATAACATGTCACCACCTCGAGAGGACGACATTAAAGACAAACTAATGCATACGAAGCCAATAGTTCGAATTTTTGAGAGCTAATTTACGGAATAGGAAGGTGTTAGGCACCCATCCCGCCCTTTCGGTCTCTTATGGGCTAGTGTTGTTGTTTTCCTTTATTTCTCTATAACATGTGTGTGTATAGATAATGGAGATCAGAATCATTCAAGTCACACTATGGGAAAGGTAGAGTGAGGTCATCCATAGGAATGTACCCAAAATAATATATATAGAAAATATGGTTTGTGCATTTATCGCGATATTGATCGTTATTACAAAATGACAATATGTGTTGGATGAACGGACATAATATGTATAGTAATACAAGAATATGATAAAAATGAAGAATTTAGGAATGTTAGAAAATTGGACTCAAGTTTCGGGTTTTAATTTGAAATGCCTGCGTAGCATATAAAGGCATCAAGGTCCACGTAGTTGAGATGCGACATGGGGGTGGGGTTTATCCCATAGATTCGAACGGTATTTTATTATATTTGTGTGTAGAAAAATGTGTTTTTAGTTTTGAACAAGTGTGATGGATAATCCCATTAAGAATTTATGGGTGTAACCCTCTTTTTGTTTGTTTTGTTTTTTATAGAGAATAAAGTATGTGCGATATACTAATAAAAATGTAGATATTAATGTGTATGAACTAAAGTAGGAACTAGATTATGAATCTAATGAAATTTATGCAAAACTAAGGAATTCAAAGAGAGAGGGAAGGAAGTGGACCTTCTTTGAAACTTGATCTTTGATCTTGGATGAACTCCCTTGAATGCGAGATGAATGTTGGATGAGAGAGAATGTGATTTACTAAATTGGGTATGAAAAGGATGGAAATGTAAACTTGAATGGAAATTCACATGGAGAAACTTCACTGATTTTGAGAGAATGTTGTTGATATCATTGATGCTGATGGATCTTAGGTGTTGGTGTGCTTGGCAGTGAGGTCATGCCTTCCTTTCATAGGGACATGGGATTGTCGATCGACACATCCCTCATCCTTCCAATCGACAGGTGACCCTAGACACACTGCCGATAGGCAGGGATTTAGACCTGCCAATTGGTAGTCTCGTGAAGATTTTCCTGGAAAAATTATCGTAGAACGTAATCCGTTGATACAAATCGTGTACGGGGCATATCGTTAGAAAGGTCATTCAGAGACCTTTAAGAGTTCTTTGGACCGCTCTCTATTCGGGAGTTGACTTTGGGTCAAATGTGGCTCGAAAGCGCACGTCAGTCCTTCAGACGGGTGATCGTTGAAATTTTTTAGAGATGTACTTCGACATTCCAAAGAGTTTTGCTTAGTTCAAAAAGTTGACCTTAGTCAACCGGGGTTCGAAAGTTCCCGGTGACCTTTCAGAGTAAAACGGATCGTTTGTCCATATCGTAAGTCAGAATTGCGCATGGGGTGGTCTGTTGGAAATGGTATTTAGTGCCTTTATGAGATTCATTTTAGTCTCGTCGAGATGAAGATTTGACTTAGGTCAAATAGAGCTCGGGGGCGCCCGGTGGCCTTTGGATTTATTTTCGAGGGAAACTGGTCGTTTGTCTAAACGTTATACAGTTTTGCACATAGGGTGAACCATTGGAAAGGCTTTTCAGTTCCCTTCGAAGATTCAAAGAGCTTTCATTCTGATGACAGAGTTGATTGGGGTCAAATTGGGGCCCAAGAGCGCTCGATGGACTCTAGATCGGTACCTCAAGTGTGACCTAGGGTTTGTACTGAAATAAAGAGGTGTTAGGGACCTAAGGAAAAACTTAGGGGGGCCTATAATGTGAAGTATACACCTGGTAACTATTATATCTTTTTTCGGTAAGAGGTTATACTTCATGTTGACAGTTTTGGATCCAAGAGTTACTATATTGAAAGAAGATTTCTAGCCCCAATTTCATCTTCATATTGACGTGGTCGTACCATGGTTCAGGGAAGTCACGAAAAGGGAAGTTTTCACACTCCTTGATAAATGTTCTGTTCAAATAGTCGTTCGAAAAAGTCTTTTCATCTTTCTAAAAAAAATTTTTGTCGTGGTCTTCAGAGTGCTTTGAGTTCTACTAATGAGGGCTGGTTACCAGGGCCACATGGGGAAATACCTTTTTCAGGACTAGGGACTCATGGATCCCTTATTGGCTGTCCACCGATGTAGCTTTGGTAACTGTCTATGATTTGAAACACGGGCTCCTCCGCTTCTTCACCACAAAACCCAACGAAACCTTTTGTTCAATAAGGATGAATAAACCCAAATGGTGCAAACAAGATCTCTATAGTAATTTAATATGAAAACTCGAATCTTTTAAACTATAAGGATAGTTTTTAACTTTGAAGACCTTAGAAAACTTATACTAAAAACGTATGAGTTCTTTTCTGGAATATGGTTCTTCACACTTTTTCAAATTCTAAGCAAACACTGCCTTAAATAATAATACTAAGTCAGTAGGTCATTCGAATGAGATGTGTATGTCATTCTAACGACTGAGAGATGTCGTTCGAATAACATCACATGTCAGTTGATGTCTCGAATCCCAAGGTGAGAAATCACACAACTCTAAACAACAATTATCTCATAATAAATGAAGAAAAAATATTTCAAACATTTTAAATGATTTACAAATAAATTTCCATCCTTTAAAAACATTTTTCAAGTCCCATAAACATAATGCGTTCATACCTAAGAGTATCTCAAAATGCAATTGACTGAAGACGTGAAATGTGCACCAATAAAACTCAACATGATCTATCTTTAAAACTTGGTCATTACGTCCTCTAATCAAACACGTCATAGATTATGTTGAGATCATGATAATTTAAAAATATATTGATGACTCAAAAAAAATTTGTTCCAGTAATAAATCAAATACGTATAAATGGACTCAATCGAAGATTTTTCCCTTACAGAGGTGTAGGAGTGAAGGAACTAACCACCCCTGAAGCTTTAAAACGATGAGCAACTCATCAATGTTATAAATTTCACTTGTCTATCAAAATGCATCGGCCATTATCTATACCGCATCATCTAGACTAACTTCTTCAATAGATACCACCCATTCATCTAATTTTTGAGCCCATTTTTGGGATTACATGAACAAGCCACTGAATTTACAACAATCAATAGTCATCTCAGCAGGAAATTTCAGCACAAAATCCAAGAGTTGGTTCAATACATCTGGTAAATCCATATCTTTCCCTTTAGACTGGGTATGGATGACAATATATACCATTGATTAGTGAAGCAGGTAGGATGTAGGAGAAAATATGGTCAAATTTTAAGCAGTTTGGGTGAGATTACGAGTATGATGGGTGATTTTTTAAGCACGATTTGAGCAGGTGGATCAAATTTAGCGTTTCTCTCTAGAAATATAGTTTTTGTTGTGG
This sequence comes from Sambucus nigra, assembly GCA_949130495.1. Lineage (NCBI taxonomy): Eukaryota > Viridiplantae > Streptophyta > Magnoliopsida > Dipsacales > Adoxaceae > Sambucus > Sambucus nigra. The sequence continues at coordinate 89,639,559 of OX422216.1, read as the reverse complement.
GTTATCGGTGGTATTGGGTTTAGGAGTTGGTGGGGACCCTCGTTAATTAGTCCTTGATCGCATTCCTAATATGGAAACATTGGTCGGTTGTATGGCCAATGGACTGGTGTAAATCATAATGGGCATCGGCATTGAAATTTTTATAGTGTGGATTATGTAATGGATGAAGGTCCAAAGACTTAATGAGGTTTTGGCTTAACAGGTCCTGACAGACTTTGGATAGGGGAACATGGAGTTGAGTGTACTTTTTTGGGGTCGGACTGGGGTAACTTTTTAGTGCCCAATAGGTAGCAAGTTAGGAAATGTTGTTGATGGTTGAGACTCTAGCACTGGCGGACTTCTCATGCTTTCGGAGAGCGAATTATTCGGTCACTTTCTTTGGCTTAGATTCGATTTTTGTAACGTCTTCCTCAATTTTTACACTAGCTTATTAGAGGGCTCGAAAGTGTAGGTAGTATTTTCCTCCCATTGACGCTCGGATATGATTAAAGAAGTTATTCTTCACAATAATTACTTGTTACTCCTCAAAGGGTCTGTTGGTGATGGTAGCAGCTTTCCCTCTCCACCTTTTTATAAAGCTACTAATTGTTTCCCCAGGGTTTTGCTTAAGAAGCTCTAGATCTCGATGCATAACCTATAGATCCTTATTGTACTTTACTGAGACATGAATTCTCATGCTACATCCTCCCAACCATAGATTATAGATTATTTAAGGGACACAAATAGACCATTATCTCTTCGGAGGCACCGAGGAGGGTCATGTTTCGACGATATCTTCCAAGGTGAACAATTAGGGGTATGCTTCCCCCAAACTTCTAGATGTTTGGCATCTTGAAATTCTCAGGTAGTCTGACTTTAGGATAAGGAGACATATGGGTGTATTCCAAGTAGTTCTTGAATATCTTGACTTGGCCGAATTTCTTTGATAATATTTTGAGTTCTTTCTTAACCTTCTTCAGTTCCTCCTCCTTTGGATCCGTGGATACAGGAAGTTTAGCCCCTGGTTCGGCAAGGTTCAGGGAGTTGATCTGGCGACTGATTGATAAGAGGGTAAAATCATGGTGCAAGTGTATAAAGATATACACCGATCATTTTTCTCGGCTCCCACTGCTATACAAAAACCTAAACTATTGACTACACTATTTTAAGGGAGTATACCAACTAGTCTGGTTATCGAATCAACAGAGACCAGTTATTTGAATCTATTAATTTAGTACTTCTCAAATATAAGTGTAAAAGATGATATGTGAGAAAATCATTAATCTAGTCATGTATTTAAACTTAGATTAAATAAAACGAGTAAAACTATAGGTTAAGAATTGTCTCCTTCACAGGGGCTAAATAACATAAATGGTTACATGAACAAAAAAGCACCAATAAGATTAATCACATTTGGAGGATTATTTAAACCTAGAGTTGTCACCCTCTAAATTCACATAAAATCTGAATTTGAGTTTGGTGTTAATGAATATTCTCGGAATTACACATGAAAGGTCATAAATACAGAACATACATGATATACCTCATTAAATCTCCTAAGTGTCATACAAAGAAAAATTAACTCATTAAAACTACATTAGACCCATCATCCCATTGCAAAGCAACTAATTAACCCATGTGACTTTAACAATCTCAACCTAGATTAAATTACCTACAAAACATGTTAAGTGACATTAATTAAATGGAACCAAGTAAATTAAAGAAAGTAAGTTATAAAGCAAGAAATACACAAAACAAAGAAATAAATTAACAATGGAAGCTTGGAAAAATGGAGAAGATGATGAATAGTGTTCTTACACAACTAAAGGGACAAACCCTAGGAGGGAGAAGCAAAACCCAAAAATCACCTAAAAACCCTTCTTCCTCTAACCTAACTAGTTAACAAGATATACGAAGATGTAAAATAAGAAAATCAATTATGTCTTAAAATACAAAAAAAACACTTAAATAGTTAGTGGTCAAATAAATAAATGGAAAATAAATGATAATGATTTATCCTAAAAACCAAGAAGGAGCTCCACAGGAAAATGTTGATAACATGTTCGTTAGGAACTGAATTAACAAACCATCAGAGGACATGTGAAGCCGACTCGAAGGAATACAACTTTCGTGAAGAGTTTGACCACGAAGATCAAACATTGAAATGACTAAAATGCCCCTAAAATTTCATACTACGTTGAAAACTTTTCAAAAAGCACCAACTGCACTATTAAGGGTTCCAATACCTACAAAATCTCAATTATACCTCGCAAAGCATATAAACATATATAATATAGGTTGTCTGGTCAATGAACATAAATATAGGAATTAAGGAATACAAAAGTGCAAGAATGCATAAAGATAACAAGCGCAAATATGCAATATTTGTGACTAATCACACCCCCTAACTTACACATTACTAGTCCCTAGTGATAAAACAAAATAAGACCCGACACACAGAGTGGTGAGAACAACAAAGATATGTACATAGAAAAAGTTCCACTTTCACGGGAGCATGATTTCATTAGCGAATGCAATTAGCCGTTAAACTCCTAGGTTACCCAAGTTGACGATTGTTGTCTCATGAGGGTTTTCAGGGATGAAACCCACAAACATCATAGGGTTTCCTCAAAATGTATGCCCAATAACATGCGACAAGCTCAACAATAATGGAAAAGATTTCAAACACATTATTAGCGTAGTGAACGAATTCACAAAAGTCTGTAGTTATTAACTTTACATAACTAACTTCAAAGAATTGAAACATTAAAAGTGGGACGGTAACGAGCACATGCAAAATATGATTTGGCAAAAACTTATATAAACTGGATAATAAAAGTTAAAGCGTGCATAAATCAATCCTCACTGGATATTACACTCAACAAATGAAATCACTATGAATGGGAGGTAATACATGGGACATGCGAGCATATGGAGTAAATGGAAATGGAAACTAGGTCGCGCACATGTCATCAATGAATAACGCTATATATAAAATGCACAACTTTGTAATCTCAGTGAAAGATACCGTCATCAAAGGCGGCAAAATATATTTTCACAAATTATCACAATTATTTAAACTTTTAAATTGAATTCATCCTAGGATCACATAGGACTTTATAGGGTTGTAATTTAATTTTTGGGATAAAGGTTATGAAAGGAAAGGTAAATATATACGGACTCAAGGTGTTCAGAGATGAAAAATCGGGATAATGGAAAATGTGGGCAAATATAAAATTGGAATATGATTCCATAACAAGCATTGAATATAACATTGGAAAGTGACAAAGGTTATTTAACACTACATACAACATGTACATACTTTCTCATTCTTTTTTTTTTTTTTGTTACTTTCTCATTTTTCTTATCTTTTTCACTTCTTTCTTTTCTTTACCTTCCTCACTTTCACAAGCTTAATTGCAACCACATAACATGAATATCATTCAATCCCAAGTATCATTCCAAACAAAGGTAGGGAAGGTGATATATATGGTTTATAACTGCAATGTGGAGTTGGCATTTGGGTTATGAAATGAAAGGATATATTAACGCTCAAAGGAGTTGACGAGGGAAAACATTTAAGGTGAGGTCAAGGTCAACATAAGTGATATAACAAAGATTACCAATGATCATTCCTAAAGTTTACGCAATTCTCGACTCAAAACAAACTTTGAAAATCATGCTCAAGTAACATGTTTCATATATGAACTCAATTAATGAACGATCAATGAAAGAATAGTGAGATTACCAATGGCTGTAATGTTTTCAAAGAGGAAAAAGAAGTGTATAACATTCACAAATGAAGAAAAGACCAAAGCTCACTAGGTGTAAGTATATACAATGCAACAACAGATTACCGAGTAATAAAAATCTTAAACCAAATTAATAAAGTAAGAAAAGTGCATGTGCTCATGGGTTTAAAGTTTAATTCCTAAATTTATTCATAATATCAATAATTTAGGACTAAATTCTAATAACTTCTAAAATCGAGAACATGCACCATTGAATTTTCTATTTGATTGGACAATTATTAAAATTTATCATCGAAAACAAAGGCAAAATGCCCAACAAAGGAGAAAAAAGAAAGAAAATATTTTTTTGAATTTTTTTAATTTTTACAACAAAAGCATGTTGGGAAGAACATATAATCAAAATCAAAGAAATTACTAATGAATAGATAGAATATCCCACACCCCATAACTATAAACCTGACATTGTCCTCAATGTGAATTAAGAACCAAGATAAAGAGAGGGAAATAGAGATATTACCCACAATGGAGCGATCTCGTGAAAGTACAAGTCCAATGATTCTGCAAAATGAGTTAGTACCAAGCATAGAAAAAAACAAATAACAAAAACTTACCTAATTATGCAGACAATAAGTAAGAACGAACAAAAATAATAAAAATAAAACAAAACTAACTATTTACAACCTACAATTTTAACTTATAACTAACTATACACTAGAAGTTGAAATTTTTGTGGGTAAAACTAAAATACGATTTGACTTTGGAGGATCAACGGGGGACCCTCCCTTTCATGCATACCTTTTCTAAAATAGGAATTTCGTTTAAACAACGAAAGGCACGTGTAAGGCGAAAGAAATGAATCATCACCAATTAAAATTTTTGGAGGGATGATGCGGGATTTGGATGAAATGGGTTACAAAATGGGATCCAAAGACAAAAATATATTTTGCAATTGGATGGGAGGTGGCGCACATGAAGTTGACTTCATGGAAAACAACTTGACAATGTAATCCTCATCGGTGATAGGGTTAAACGTTTTAAAGTTTGGAATTGGTTCATTATATACTTTTATTGGTTCGACAATATAGAAAAACGATGGGGAAAAAAGAAATTCAAACTCAAGAGATGAGTCATTATCGTCCGAAAAATTGAGTTTCGACGTAAATAAGATCATTTCTAATGAAATATTCTTCTTTGGGGCAAAATAAGAAATCATTTCATTACAAATAGATGCTACATCCATTTCTTCCTCATTTTCATTCTCTATTATACCATAGTCTAAGTCAAGTATGGTTTATTCCAAAGTAGGCACAAAATTCTCATTTGGTTCAATACATTCCTCGACCTCAAAAGCTTAGAAGAAAAATCGTCGTCGGATTCATAAAATAAATCCAACTCATGCTCCCAAAAATGATTTTCTTCCCCATAATTATTTTTAAAATTTTCATTTTCAAGGAGGCACAAGACCTCACCGAAAGTTATAGGTTGATGTACGGATTCTTGCAAATGAGAACTTTGAAAATCATCCTCGAAACTACTATCAGAATCATTAACATAAGGATATTGAATGCTAATACATTTAGTTTCACCATACTTATTATAAGGATCTTGAGGCACAAAATCGAAATAATCATTCTCAACATTCCCGTAATCCATAACTTGACTTTGGTAATACTCACCCAAAGACATTTTAGATGTTTCAATTTTTTGGGCTTGTAAGTAATCACCGAAAGTCATATAGGTTTAGGGCAATTTTGAGAATTATCATTATCGAAAAAATTGGAATAAGACATGCTTACCCTAAAGAAGGCTCGAGATGGAAAATTCCATAAAGTGATGTGGGGAAAAAAATTCAACCGTTACTTGGTTCTCAAATGTAGAAGTTCTAAAAAAATAGTTAATGAAGAATACAAATAGAAAGAATAAATACTACGAAATACTATATCAATTAAATTCTAAAACAAACAAGTTCCCGACAATGGCGCCATATTGATAAAGGATGAAAATCGCTTATTGCATATGCTAAATGCAATCGTTCGCCTGCAAAAGTGGCATTTATCTCATTTGTACATATCTCTTGTCTTGTTGTTTTCTTATAGTTTTTCTTGCTTTGAATTTCATTACTAGGTACTATCAATATATAAGTTAGGGGGTGTGATTCGTCCCGAATATTGCACATATATATCCTTTATACTTATGAATTTTAGCCCCCTCAGGTACTTTAATTTTGATAATTATGCTCGATAATCAGACAATCTCCATTTTAAATTCTAACATGTTATATGAGGTATTATTGAGCTTTTATAGGTATTATGGTTCTTAGTGTGAAGTTTTGTTGCATTTCGATAAAGTTTCGTCGAAAATCGCACATTCAGGGGAAAATCAGTCATTTTACACTTCGGTATTTTTGCCCAAAGTCTTCAAGAAAGTTGAGGAACTCAAAATATGCTTCACGGTGCCTTGAACAATGCACGAATTCAAATACTAATGAAGAGGTTACGGGCCTTTGAGGAGGGGGAACTATAAGGAAATTCTTAGAACAAAACAATATAATAAATGACCATCATGTCATGGTCCCAAATTGCAAAAAGCAAGTCTAAAATGTGTGAGTTGGTCTTTGACCAAATGAAAACAAGTAGAAGGTGTTTGGCTAAAGCAATGAGGTCTTGGATTTTGTTAACAAAAATTGCAAGTAGTTCACGCGCTTGAACTGCTAAATTTCCCCCAGCCACCGGTCGACCGATCTTTCCAATTTTGACTTTGAACGAATGCAATGGGCTCATCTCATACTGCCGATCGACCGCCCTCTAGCCATCGGTCCTCTCTTTTGTCCTGCGTTTTTGGATTCTTTGATTCTTTTCCTTTTTGATTTATTTAATTTTCAACTTCTTATAAATAGAAGACTTAGTTTATTTTTTTTTAAAAAAGATCTTATTTTGTCTCTTTCTTTTTAGTTTAGAACCTAGGGCTATAGATTTTGAGGATATTTTGTGGAGTCTCCCCTCTCCTCCTTTACTTGTTAGATAATACCCATTAATGTAAGATTCTTTCTGCTATTCATTTTCTTCCCTCTTGTATTTAAGTTTTATTCGTTTAATTTCTTTCTTTATTAACTATTTCCATGCCTAGATATGGTATTGTAGCATATACTTCATATTTTCTTTTCTTAATTGGTTAATTTAATTTTTGGTTTTCATGATGTTTAGTGGCTAACTTTGATTAGGTTGTGATTAATGGAAGTCACCTTGGTTTCAATGGCTTACTTTTCTTTGGTGATGGGGTTTATATATTTAATTCGATTGGGTTGTTCGTGTTATTATGCCTAGGAGATTTAAGGGGGTATATCATGTATGCTCCATATTTATGACCTTGCGTGTGTAATTTTCGAGGTATTTGTTGATGCCAAAATCATATTAGGATTTTATGCGAATTTAGGGGGTGACAACTCCAGATTTAATTAATTGTTGAAATGAGATTCAACCTTACTAAATCCGTAGTCTCATGTAACCATTTATATGCATTAAACTGAGGTGAGGGATATTAGTCGCAACCTATAGTTTTTATTCTTCTTTTATTAATCTTAGTTTAATATCCATGCCTAGTTATCTTTTATTTTTGTTAACAATTATCTTTTAAAATTTTATTCGAGAAGTATTAAACCAATATAATTATAGCAACTAGTTTCTGTGGATTTTCGATAACCGGACTAGACGTTGTACTCCCTTAAAAGAGTGTAGTAAATATTTTATGTTTTTGCATAGCAATGGGATTTGAGCATAACGACCGACATATATCTTTATACACTTGAGCCGTGGCGCCATTTTGATAATAGGGGAAAACCGCGGCGCAAGTATATAAAGATATACGCCGGTTGTTTCGCTTGGCTCCAACCGCTATACTAAAACATAAACTATTGACTACACTCTTTTAAGGGAGTATAGCGTCCAGTCCGGGTATCGAATCCACATAGACTAGTTGTTACAATTCTATTAATTTAATACTTCTCAAATATATGTGTAAAATATGCGAGCAAATCGTTAAACTAGGCATCTATTTAACATAGATTAAATAAAACGAGTAAAAGTATAGGTTGAGAATTCTCTACCTCACACGGGATAAAAAATCATAAATAGTTGCATGCACATAAAAGCTCTAACAAGATTAATCACATTTGGACAATTAATTAAACCTAGAGCCCTCTAATTTATCATAAAGGCTTAATTTGAGTTATGTGTCAACGAATATTCCCGGAATTACACATGAAAGGTTGTAAATACAGAGCATACATGATATACCCCGTTAAATCTCCTAAGTTTCATTCAAAGAACAATTAAGTTGGTAAAACTACCCTAGACCCATCATACCATAGCAAAGAAACTAATTAACCCACGCGAGTTTAACAATCTCAACCGAGATTAAATTACCTACAACGCATGTTAAATGACATTAATTAAATGGAACCAAGTAAAATAAAGCAAGGAAGCAACTTACAAAGAAAGAAATACACAAAACAAAGCGATAAATTAACAATGGAAGCTTGGATAAATGGAGAAGATAATGAATAGTGTTCTTACATAACCAAGGGGACAAACCCTATGACAGAGCGAAGCAAAAACCCAAAATCACCCCAAAACCCTTATTCCTCTAACCTTACTATTTAAAAAGATATATGAAGATGTAAAATAAGAAAATTGATTATGTCTTCAAATACACAAAAAACACTTAAATAGTTGGTGGTAAAATAAATAAATGGAAAAGAAATGATAATGATTTATCCTAAAAACTGAGAAGGAGATCCCTGGGAAAATGGTGATAACATATTCGTTAGGAACCAAATTGATTAAATGTCAAAGGCCATGTGAAGAAGACTCAAAGGGCTACAAATTCCATGAAGAGTACAGGCATGAAGCTTGAACACTGAAATGACTAAAATGCCCCTGAAGTTGCGTACTACATTAAAAACTTCCCAAAAAGCACCAAGTGAATCGTTAAGTGTTCCAACACCTATAAAATCTCAATTATGCCTCACAAAGCATATAAACATACATAATAGATGTTTTCTGGTTAACTAGAATGAATACTTGAATTAAGGAACACAAAAGTGCAAGAATGCACAAAGATAACGGGTGCAAATATACAATATTCATGACTAATCACTAATACTCTTCTGGGACCCAAACACGCTCGAGAATGGGTGGACCCATGGCATGAGGAAAGAGAAACTCTGGTTCTTTGAGAATATAGGCTCAGTGAACTACATCTCATGGACCTCGATTTGAAATTTATCAGTCTTAGAAGAAAGTTAGGCTAAGATGATCATCAGATCGGGTTGCACATTCAGTTCCTAGTTAGTGTTTTCCTTGAAGAGTTGGTGAAGGTAAATCCCAAACTCTGATGAGGTAGCAGAATAACTGACGGAGCTTTGGGGAGATTTGATGGAAGATTGAAGCTAAGCAGGAGCCAGGCCTAAATATGGTTATGCGATCGACCTAAGAGGGAAAATGGTCCAAACTTATTTTTTAAAGGACGGAGAAAATTTTGGTATTTTGGGAGGAGGAAAAAAGGCTTTTGGTATTTTTTTGGAAAAGGGGGAAAAAGGAGAGTAATCTCAGAATGATTATTATTAATGTTATTATTATGTTCTCATTTGTAATAGGTTTGCCTAAATGCAAGAACATGACGAATAAGACCAGATCTTGCAAAAATAGGGTTTGAAAACATGTAAGACATGGTTTGACTTGTTTCCAAGCTCACGGACGGGGTCCTGTTTTGGAAAAAATGGTGAAATTATGCGGAAATTTGAGTGATATACTGACCCAAACTTTTGACAGAGTTTCACATGGTAATCGAAAAACTAAATATGATTTTCCTAGGTCTAACATATTATGGAGATATTATTTTTTATCATTTTTATATGCATGATGAGTAAAGGGAGTAGTGCACTAATGGGCAGCATATACAAGTAAATATAGCATGGAGACTATACTACACATGGATACATGTGAGTGAGTAGGTGACATGGGAATATATACAAGTGAGTGTATGTGGTTATGAGACTATACATGGATCAACTACAAGTGATGTGTGATATGTGTAACTGAGCATATATATAAGTGTAGTAAGTGTGTGTGTGTGTGTGTGTGTGTGTGTTAGTGAAGCCTAAGTAAGGATATTCTAAGTTGGGTATGAAGCATGTCAGTGTAAAGTGAAGCTAAGTGTAAGTGTGTGAAGTGTATGTGGAGATTATATACATGTGCATGAAGTGTAAATGATATATACGTGAGAGATATATACAAAAGGTTAATAGAGGAGAAAAGGGAGAATACATGTAGGTGTATACGCGCACATGCAAGAAAGAATAACGCCCATGCAAAATTACAATCTTGTTCCTTTAAAGTAACTGCCCAATAGAGTCACCATTATGGACATCCCGCAGGTTTTCGAGGGGTCTATGGCGTCATCTCCCATGGTGTATCTCTCCTTAATCCCACTTTTTCGGATTGCACGTGGGATTGCATCCTTTCTCAGTGTGCTCGACCATCGTCGATGTGAAGTGATATGTAGAGATAGACTCGCCAACCTATTTTGCACAAAACATGAAAAAGAAATGTTGTCGCCTCAAGAGAATGGCATTAAGAACAATATTGATGCTTTCAAAACCAGGTAGTTCAAGGGTTTGGGGACTAGGTCACGGAATAAGAAGGTGTTAGGTACCGATCCTTCCCTTTCTGTCTCTCATGGGCATGTGTTAATCTTCTCCTGTTAAACTTCGTGATGTGTGTACTTATGTGCATAATATAAATGGAGCATGTAATTGCTTGACTTGATTCATGGATAAAGGTGGAACAAGATCATCCTTAGGAGTGTTCCCAAAATAATAATTAAAAGTAGGTTATAAGTGTTTGTCGATTCACAAGTCGTTACGGAGGAACAATTGCATATATCGTACAAGACACAAGAAAGCAAGGATATAAAATATATATGAAGAATATATAATAAGAACAAAATAACAAATGTATATGGGAGGACTCGAGTCTAGGGATTTACCCATGATGCCTACGTATCCTGGGGGATCATCAAAGTCCACGTAGTTTGAAGAAAATACGAGGTGGGGTTTAACCCATAAATCCAACCGGGGACTTTGTTTATATGTGTGTGTGTACAAAAAGGTGTTTTAGTGTGAGAAAATGTGATGAGAATTACCACTTTGGAATTTACAAGTAAACTCTATTTTTCTTTTTTGGGGGTTTTTCTTACGAAAATAAAGTATGTGCAAATACTAATAATAAAAAGTTTGAAATTAAGATATGTGATGCAATGAAGTAAAGTAGTAAAGTGAAAATAAAGTAATTAATGAAAAAATAAGAGAATTTAAAGACAAAGGGGAGGAATTATACCTCCTTATGAAGACTTACAGTGGATCTTAATTGTAGATGCATTGATCTCATGATGAGATGATGGTGGTTTGAGGTGTCCCTAGAGGGCGTATAGGATCTGGTCAATCCAATCTCTGAATCTTTTGGTCATCTTATTGATGATTATTTTAAGGCTTTTGTTATAAGCTTAGATAAAACCATATGTTTGGGGGCAAGAAGAAAAAAGATTTGTGTTTCTGAAACCCCTACTCGTTGACCAGTTTTGTGACTTCGTCTTCCAAGTGGACCCCATTATTAAATACTAAATCATGATGAACCCCGTATCAGTAAATATGTTCTTTCCGATAAACTTACAACTTTCTTGTCATTCAGCATTGTGTATAACTCAGTTTTGACCCATTAAGTGAAGTAATCAATGGCGACCAGGATGAACGCGTGGTCATTTGAAGCTTTGGGAGTGACCTTCACTATGATGTCAATGCCCTAAGTGGATAAGGTCTAGGGAGAGGTCATGTTACACAATTCTCAGGGCTATGGTTCATGCCTCATATACGGTCATGTTGTTCTTGCAGGGAAAGTCTATCTTGATGGCGATGGGAGTGTGGGAGTCATTAGGAACTATCATAAGTATCCCAATGTTATATCCTTTCTTATTGGATGTTCCATTAAAGAAAATATGCCATCCAAGAACCTTTTGAGAGGCACAGAGAATATCTTCATCTGGGAATTTAGATTTCCAAACATCAGTTCCTTCCATAGGATATTCAACAAGATAGTCAGAGATGGACCTCCATTTTATATCTTTTTACGTGATGTACACGATGTCAAACTCGGCTAGTAGCATTAACCAACGGGCCATTCATCTTGACATAACGAGTTTCTCTAGTACGTACTTGATGGGATCCAGTTAGGATACTAGTGTAATAGAAAAGGAAAGCATGTAGTGTTGTAACTTCTGTGTGACCCAAACTAAGATGATGAATACTTTTTTCCAAAGTAGTGTAATTGAATTCGTACTGGGATAATTTTCAACGAGCGTGGCAGATGGATCTTTTTTTATCAAATTATTTAATGTAATTTTCCAACAAAGCCTCGGCTTTCAGTATCAGTAATAGTTAAGTACTAGATGAGAGGGAGACCTGGCTGCGAAGGAATGAGCACCGGAGGCTGGGTGAGGTATCGCTTGATTCAGTTAAAGGCTTTTTGGTAGGCTTTACTCCAGACTTTAGTTGAATCCTTTTAGAGATGCTTTAAAATGGATTCATAGATGGAGGTCCATTAGCTGATGAATAGACTGGTGTATTGTAATTTTCCAAGGAATGCTTGAACTTCCTTCTCCAATTGGGGTGATGGCATCTTAAGTATTGCTTTAAATTTGGCAGGTTCCTCTTTAATTCCTTTCTCACTGACCATGAATCCCAAGATTTTACCTTTTATGATGCCAAAAACACACTTATGTGGATTTAGCCTCATCTGGTACCACCACAGTCGCTCAAAGAACCTTAGGAGGGAAGGAATGTGTCCCTCCTGAGTCTTAGACTTGATGATCATGTCATCTACATAAACCATGACTTCTTTATGAATAAGGTCTTGTGCAGGATGGTTGTGGTATCCCTTTGGTAGGTAGCTCCAGAATTTTTGAGTCCGAATGACATGACGGTGTAGTAGAAATTTCCCCATGAGGTGATGAAGGTGATTTTCTCTTGATGGTAAGTGTGCATCCTAATCTGGTTGTATCTGGAAAATCCATTGATAAATGACTTTAGGGCATGGTTTTTTGTGTTTTCCATGATCATGTCGATGTTTGGCAATGGGTAATCATTTTTTGGGGATACTTTGTTCAATCTAGATAGTCGAAGCACATGCGGACCTTTGCTCCTGACTTTGGCATGCAAACAATATTGGCAAGCCATGTAGGATATTCAGACACGCGAATGAAACTCACATTCATTTGTTTGACTACCTCTTCTTTGACTTTCAATGACTATTCCACTTGGAGTTTTCTCAACTTTTTCTTGGCTAGTTTGCATTCGGGGAATGTCGGGATTTCTTGCTGAGCTATCTTTGGGCTAATGCTAGGCATATCATCATAAGACCATGAAAAGACATCTATGAACTCTTTTAGAATCTCTTTAAATTTTACACACTTATCCTCATTAAGGGTAAACCATATCATAATCCTACATTGGTAGCTACGAGAATCGAGATTAATAAGAACAATCTCGATATCATTAATTTGAACGTGACTATGTTGTTTATTTTTTTTCCTTATTGAGATCAGTTAAGAATTGGTGATTTGAAAATCATCACCATCCTCAAAAGTTTGATTAGAATCAACACAATTAATGTAAGGCACGACAAGATTCTAAAAATCCTTATTTATTTCATTTTTAGGGAGAGCAGTGTTGAAAACCTCATCAAAAGAGGCCTCAGTTATATTTACATCAGAAAAAGGAGAAACAGAAATAGGTGTAGGATAGGCATTAGAGTTTGGCTGGGCTTGAGTAGATAGGAATAAGATAGCATGCCATTCTAGGAGAGGGATATCAACAGTCATGATCTTGATGGAAGAGTCCGATGGTGCAGCATCTTGGGGGATCATGCAGACAGTTATTTCTAGTGTTTGTAGGTTAAAGGATGATTCAGAGTTGCTAACCTCAGAGTCTCAGTAACTTTTATGGTTTTCTCGGTCAGAGGTTATATTTCATGTTTACATTGAGCATTAAGAAAAGTAAAGTCCTCGATCAGCTGAAGAAAATCCAGGCCAACATAACATATGGGGACTCTTTATGTCCTCTCAATTGCACCGGAATGCTTTGATAAAACTCGTTACTAGACCAAATTTTTTTCCCTCTACTACTCCTAAAGAAGCCGTGAATATGGTTGGATACTTAACCTCTACCAGACTCCTCTATTTTTCTGAAGAAGAAATAAAAAAAATTAGCCACGATCATAACTATGCTCTCAACATCTCTGTCGAAGTCTTGGGGAAGATGGTCGAACTATTACTTGTTGATAATGGATCTTCTCTAAATTCTTGTTTGTTTAGAACCTTCAACTTCTTCAGATGAAAAGTCAGTGATCTCACTCCTACATTTTTCGTCGTGCGTGATAATGATAACCCTCACCGATAAGTAATGTGTTCTATAAAACTCACACTAGAGGTTGGCCCTATCAATCCTCTGATAGAATTCCAAGTCATCGACATATCTTCAAACTTAAATCTACTCCTTATTCTCATTTGTCTCCATGGTATTCAAGGGGTATCCTCTTCTCTTCATAAAAAACTAAAGTTCTTTACCAAAGGTCAGGGCATCGTCATTTTGGGGGATGATGAGAGTACGAAATGTACTAGTACCTATAATCTAGTATTACAGATTCAGCATGGGACCAATGATATGCTCCTCTATAATTTCATAATTGATCCTATCCCTATCCTATTAGGGGATAACTTCAAAGACCGAGTCTGTCTAGAGCACAGCCCTCACAATAATGTCAATGTAACTCAGATGTTCAAGAATATGCACTTTATGCCTGGAATGGTGCTAGGACTATGTCAACACGGAATAATTGAGCCCGTAGTCCTGAAAAGCCTTTCCTCCATGTGGATTGGGCTACCAACCTTTACCGGCTGAACCAAAAGTGCTCTACCGACCATCATAAAAAATAAGCCTATATAATGAAAAGACTGGACTCTAAACGAAATATTTATCAAGAAGGGTAAAGACTTCCTCTTTTATGGATTCTCGGAACCATGCTATAATCCTTTTTACAAGAAGATGAAACCGATGGAGACTTACTTTTAAGATAACCACACGTTTTGCATTGGGAGCTCTTCGACCACTCCCTTTCCTTTGTATACTTTGGTTGCATGGGGAGACAAATCTTTATAGTACTGCCCTAATCTGGTCATGTGGTTCACCGAGGAGGGGAAGAATAAGAACCCTGTTGCTTCATCTATCTTGAGCTGGATGAATACTTTATTGATTTCTCCTAATAAATCCTCAAAGGAGATCATTCCACACAAACTGGTAATTTTTATCCGGTGGCGACTATGTCTTCCTTCCAAGAGTAATAAATACATTAGATAACATCACAAATTTATCATATAAGTCTTCCGACTCATCTCGGAAATGCATGAGCGAAGGGACGAACCATCCTTAAAGATTGAAACCAGTTAGCAACTTAGTGATGCTGTAGATTTTCTTCGTTTGGCAAAACATATCGGCCATTATCTGTACCACATCATCTAGACGGACTTCTTCAATGGGCACCACCCATTTGTCTGAATCTCGAGCCAACTTTTGGGCTTCTATAAATAGGCCACTGAGTTTTGAGTAGTCGATGGACATCTCAGTGAGCAATTTCAACCTAAACCTGTGGAGTTGGCTTATCGGAGGGGTGAAAAGAGTAGTTCAGTGTTAGTATGTCAGTCACTGAATCCATTTCACCTCCTTAAAATAAAAACCTAAACTATAGACTACACACTTTATAGGATTATGAAGGCCAATCCGGGTATCGAATCCCCAGAGACTAGTTGTTAGAATTCTATTAATTTAATACTTCTCAAATAAGATTGTAACAAATAATTTGTTAAGAAAATAAAAGGTAATATTAGGCAGGTGTTTAAACTACTATTACAAAAATATATAAAAACTATATATTGAGACTAATATCCCTCACCTAGGATTAATTAGCATAAATAGTTACATGGGACTACAAACTTACTCAGATTGAATCTCATTTCAAGAATTAATTAAATCTAGAGTTGTCATTCT
Source organism: Sambucus nigra (assembly GCA_949130495.1). NCBI lineage: Eukaryota > Viridiplantae > Streptophyta > Magnoliopsida > Dipsacales > Adoxaceae > Sambucus > Sambucus nigra. The sequence goes on along the minus strand of OX422216.1, from coordinate 89,623,677 downwards.
CTAAATTATCATAAAAGTCTACTATGATTTTGGTGTCAATAAATACCCCAAAAATTACACATGCAAGCTCGTAAATATGGAGGACACATGATATACCCCGTTAAATATCCTAGCCGTAGAATCAAGAACAACCCAATCAAAATAAACTCATAAACTCCTTCACCAAAGCAAAGCAACTCATTAACCCAAGGTGAGTTCAATCAATCATAACCTAAACTAAATTAGCTAGAAAGCATATTAGATGACATGGATTAAATGAAAGAAATAAATGCAAGAAAGTAAGGAAAGAAATTAAATCTCAGTTACAAGACAAGTAAATTAATAACAAGGTAAGAAATAAACAATGGAAGCATGAATTTAAGAAGAGAGATAATGAATAGTGTTCTTATAAAATCTATATGGGTAAACCCTAGGAGGGAGAAAAGTCACAACCCAAAATCTTTTCCAAATCCTAACCCCCCTAACCTAACTAGAAAAAACAAGATGTAATAGAATATATGTCTTCAAATACACAAAACCCACTTATATTGTAAGTGGTAAAAGAAAAAAATGGAAAAGAAATGATTTGTCCAAAGTTGTTTCGGTGTTGTCCTTCCTTTGCGAGAAATCCCGTAACTTCTTCGTTATTGATGGAATCATGCACCGTCAGTGGCCACACAAAGATGACTAAGAGGGCTTCAAATTTCGTGAAGACATTGGGCCAAAAACCCAAATTATAAAATTACTAAAATGCCCCTATACATGCAATTGTCTACGAAACTTGCCTAGAACACTACCGAACTTCACACTAAGCACCGTAATACCTACAAAAGCTCAGTTATACCTTGAAAAACATGTAAACATATAAAATAGAGTTTGTCTAGTTAACGATCATAAATATAGGAATTAAGGTACCCGAGGGGGGGCTAAAATGCATAAGTAAAGAAGGTGAATATATGTAATATTCGAGTCGAATCACACCCCTAACTTACACATTGCAAGTCCCTAGCAATGAAATACAAAGAAAGAAAAACTAAAAGTTAACCACAAGAAAGGAGATATGTACAAAGTAGATAAATGCCACTTTTGCGGGCGACCGATTGCATTTAACATCTGCAATAAGCCGTTAAACCACTAGGTTACCCTAGTGGACGAGTGTTATCTCGTAAGATTTTTCAAGGATGAAACCCACAAACATCAAATTTCCTCAATATATGGCCAAACAAACAATATGCGAAGATCAACAACAACTAAGCATTTCAACATATTATTAACAAAGAAAAAGAGACTTTTGCCTAATAATGCAAAACTATTAACATTAAAACAATAACTATATGGTATTAAAAACTCAAATGTGAGTGGTGTGCGTGCACATGAAAAAGCTTTGATTATGTATAAATGCCTATAGCTCGTATAACAATTAAAGCATGCTTCCACTAAATCCTCTCTGGATATTACACTCAATAAATTGAAGCACTCAGAATAGGGTGTAACACACGGGACATGCAGGAATAATGAGTAAATGTAATTGGAAACTATTCTGTGCACATGTCATCAATTGAAGAACGCTATATATAAAATGAAAAATGTGTAATCTCAATGAAAAATACTCTTCATTAAAGATGAGAAATGCATTTTCTCATATTATCGCAATTATTATTACATTTGAATAAAATTCACCCTAGGATCACTTAGGACTTGTATAGGGTTGTAATGTAGGTTTGGGGTTAAGGGTATGAAATGAAAGGAATATGTACGGATTGAAAGGTGTTCAAAGATAAAAACTTGGGAAAATGGAAAATTATGAGCAATTTCAAAATTATTAAATGATTTTGATAACAAGTATTGAATATAACAATGGAAAGTGACAAGGACTATTGAAAACTATATACATCATATACAAACTTTATCATTATTTAGTTTTCTTCTTTTCTCATATTTTTCTTTTGTTTTCTTTTGCTTTTTCACTTTTTCTTTTCTTGTTTTTCTTTTCTTTTCACTCTCACATGCTTAATTGCAACCACATAATCAAGAACATCATTCAATACCAAGTACCATTCCTAACAAAGGTATGTAAGGTGTATTTATGGTTTAAAAACTCCAACGAGACGTTGGTTTGGGACTTTGGGTTATGGAACAAAAGGCTATAGTAACACCCAAAGGAGTTGCCGAGGAAAATATACGAGGTGAGGTCGAGGTCAATATGGGTGATATAAAAGAGGACCTATGATCCTTTCCTAAATTTCATGGAATTATCGAGTGAAAACAACTTTGAAAATCATGATCAAGAAACACGTTTCATATATGAACTCGATTAATGAATGATCAATGAAAGAATAGTTGGATTATCAATAAATTTAACATTTTCAAGAAGGAAAGAGTAATGTATAAACACTCATAAACGAAGAAAATCACAAAGCTCACTCGGTTTTTAGTATACACAAAGTAACAAAAAGATACCAAGTTATAACTGTCCTACCGAATCATTTATAAAATATGCTAATGTGCTCATGGATTTTCAAGGTTTAATTCATGCATTTATTCTCAATATTGAATAATTTGAGGGCTAAAGTTTAATAACAAGTAATAAATAGAGCAATTGGATAGGGCAATTATTAAATTTATCATAGGAAGTTAAGGTAAGAGGCCAAAGAAAGAGCAAAGAAATAAAGAAAACAATTTTTGAAAATTTTGAATTTTTGAATTTTTTTATTTATTTAGTTTTATCTATTTCTTATTATATAAAATTATAAATATAAACAAGGCTCGTGATGATAAAATAGAAATCGAGATGACTAATCACACACCCTAAATTGAAACGCACATTATCTTTAATCAAATTAAAGACACTATGAAAAAGTGAGGGATGGAAATAAATCACCCATATTTGGAGCATCCCCGAGGGAGTCAACGTCAGCTATCTACACATAAAAGAAAAACAAAAATATTAACACAAATATTAAGTTAAAAGAAAATATGTCATAATTCATAATAATCTATAGGGCTTGAAGTGCAAATACTAAATAAATTGATGGTGATCATTTGATTTTATAAAAAAATGGAGGGTCGCACGCATCAAAATCCAATAAATAACCAACAACTACATTATCTTTTCAAATCCCATAATTCAACAAAACAACTTAATACAATACAATACAATACAAATAGAAAGAAAGAAAAAAAAAAGAATGTTTACCATTACAGAAATACTTAGAAACCGGGACCACCAGAGGATCTCGGCGCATATCTTCACCCCCCACCCCCCACATTCGGCACATCTCAAGGTCCCATGCACAAAGGTAGGCCAGTGGAATTTGTTGATTTTGAAATTAGGCGTGACACCACCCTTTTTCATATTCACAATGGAACCCCTCGAAACCCCGGGATGGCACACACTTGGTTGAATCATACTTTTTGATTGCGTCCATTTCAACCTACAAAAAATAATTACGCAAGACAAAAAAAATTATAAAATGCAATTAAAGTTAGTCAGTGAACAAGTTGAAATGGTGTGTGCAAGTGTGTGAAACAGGGTGAAAACATACCACATTGCGATAAAATGTATCGATATATGAAAACGAGTGAAAAATACGCAAGTGTATGCTAAAAATATCGAAAAAAATTGGTTTAGTCATTTTACAAACACTTGGTGTGCACAATGTGATATAAGGGTGTGTAAGTGACATTTGAACCAACACAAGCCCCATTCATGAACAAACACAATAATCCTACAACAATTTGTGTTCATGGATGGTAATAAATCAATAATTGAGCATTAATTAAGTTGGAACACAACAATTGGAGAGCACCCAACAAAAACTCACAAATTGTCAAAGTATATATAAACCTTAAAATATGGAAATTACCAATAAAAAATACTAAAAAATAAGATAAATAGGATGAATTCATGCGTTATTGTTTAGAAGTTGATTGAAATCGAGTGAAATTTTGGTGTTGAAAGTTTGGGAGAAAATGTAAGGAATGAAATGGGGGTTTGGAAATAGAAATCATTGGAGTTTAGAGAACATAATGGGTTAAAAAACTAAGCAGCATCTCACTTTGATTCCCATTACATCTGGTCGACCGCGGGTGGGAGCCTGGAGGACCATGATTTCTAAATCTGCCTAAGACTTGAGGCAGCACGCGAGGATACAGAGGGACCAATGGACTGAAGCCATGGGATCGATCTATTGAGATTTCTGAATTGACCTCAGGACCACAACATAACTGGAGGAACCCACCACCGGTCGACCTCGGATGGAGGTCCAGTGCATCGGGCCCTTACCAAAAAAACAAAAACTGCTTCTAATATGCATGCATCCTTTTTTCTAGCAACCACATGGTTGTAATGGGAAAAAATGGGGATAAAAAAAGTTCAAATTTAACTAACTAAAAAGTATATAATAAACTGAATAATATATATAGAAATCACTATAAAGTAGTTATACACTAAAACATTCAAGTGAGGATGAAATTTACAATGAGCAACACACGCACACACACATACATAAAAAATGAAAATATATGCATAGAAGTGTGGATGAGTGTGTGCAAACAAAAGAAAATAGTTTTGTGAGTTAATTTATTCAGCTTGTTAACAACCGTATGTTTGCGACGCACAATCTCCGTAAATTCGAGTTCGTTGAATCTACAAATTTTTTTATAACCAAGCAGGCACAAAAAATAAAGAAAAATGTAACTAATTACACTAAAATCTATAATGAAATAAAAAAAGAAGAATTGATTATGTATAACCTAAATTTCAAGTACTCAATTAACCATACAAAAGGAGTTGAAATTTCCAAGGGTGTTCCCAAATAATGATTTGACTTTGAGGGATAATTGGCGGTCCCTCAATTGAGTTTGTACCTTTCAAAAAATAGGAATTTCGTTCAAACAACGAAATGTATGTGTAACGTGGAAGCAATGAACTATCATCAATTATTATTTTTTTTTTTTTTGGGGGGGGGGGGGGGGGGGAGGGGGTTGGGGTTATGGGGGGGTTGGATTGAACGGGCGATGAATACACGTGGACTAAAAAAAGTAGAATTTCCTCCCAAAGGTTTTGCAATTGGAATGGGAGGTGGAGCACGTGGAGGCAAAATTGCCTTCATGGAAAGCAACTCGAGCAAGTAATCCTCATCGGTGAAAGGGTTAAATATTTCAAAGTATTGAACCGATTTATTAGACACTTGTATCGAATCTATAATGGAGAGTGAAAGGGGGAGAAAATAAATTCAAACTCGAGAGATGAGTCATCATCACTTAAAGATTGTGTTTCGAAGGAGATAAGATCATTTTCAATGAAACATTCATCTTTGGGGACCAAAGAATAAATAATTTCTTTGCAAATAGATACTATGATCATTTCACCCTTATTTTCAATCTCTATTATACAATGGTCCTAGTGAAGAATGGTTTGTTCCAGAGTCAGAAAAATTCCTCATTTGGTTCAAAACATTCCTCGACTTCAAAAGTCTTGAAAAAGAAATCGTTTGATTTGAATAACGCATCCAACTCTTGCTCCCAACAATAATTTTCTTCCCAATAACGGTTTTCAAACTTTTCATTTTGAAGAATGCACAAGCCTCATGCAAAGTCATTGGTGGAGGTGCGGATTCTTGAAAATGAGAAGATTGGAAACTATCCTTGGAATTACTACCAAAATCATTACCATGAGAATTTTGAAAGCTATTGAAATTTGTTTCAAAATTCTTATCATAAGGATTTGGAGGCCTAAGATCAGAATAATCATTCTTAAAATTCCTGTAATCCATAACTTCACTTTGGTAATACTCACCCAAAGACATTTTAGATGTTTCAAGTTTTTGACTTTGCAAGTATTCAGCAAAACACATAGGTTTAGGAGATTTTGAGAATTATTACTACGATTACCGAAAAAATTAGAATAAGACATGCTTAACACAAAAATAGCTCAAGATAGAAAATTCCACCAAGTGATGTGCGTTCGACAAATTCAAGCATTTCTTGGCACTCAAATGTATAAGTACTACAAAAATAGTTCATAAAAATACAAATATAAAGAAAATACTACGAAATACTAAACTAATTAAATTATAAAACAAACAAATCCCCGACAACAGTACCATTTTCATCAGAGGGGTGTAAATATTAGCGCATTGTCAGTATGCCAGTCATTGAATTCGTTTCACCTCTTGAGTACAAAAACCTAAACTATTGACTACACTCTTTATAGGAGTATAGCGACCAGTCCGGGTATCGAATCCACAGAGACTAGATGTTAGAATTCTATTAATTTAATACTTATCAAATAAAAGTGTAAAAGTTAATTTGTTAACAAAAGAAAACATAATACAAGGCATGTGTTTAAACTACGATTATAAAAAAGAATAAAAACTATAGATTGTGACTAATATCCCTTAGCTGGAATTAATTAGAATAAATTGTTATATGGGACTCCAATCTTAACAAGATTGAATCTCATTTTGATAATTAATCAAATCTAGAGGTTTCACTCCCTAAGTCATCATAAAAGTCTACTATGATTTTGGCGTCAATAAATACCTCAAAAATTACATACACAAGGTCGTAAATACGGAGCTACAAGATATACCCCGTCAAATCTCCTAGTCATAAAATCAAGAACAACCCACTCGAATTAAACTCGTAAACTCCATCACCAAAGCAAAGAAACCCATCAACCCATGGTGAGTTCAATCAATCACAACCTAAACTAAATTATCAAGAAAGCATATTAAATGACATGAATTAAATGAAATAATTAAATTCAAGAAAGTAAGGAAAGCAATTAAATATAAGTTACAAAGCAAGTAAATAAATAACAAGGTAAGAAATAAACAATGTAATATTGAATTTAAGAAGAAAGATAATGAATAGTGTTCTTACACAACCTATATGGGTAGACCCTAGGAGGGAGAAAAGTCACACCCAAAATCTTCTCCCATCTAACTAGAAAAAACAAGATGTAATAGAATATATGTCTTCAAACACTCAAAACCCACTTATATAGTAATTGGTAAAAGAAATCAATGGAAAAGAAATGATTTTTCCTAAGTGGTTTTGGTCTTGTCCTTCCTCTGCGAGAAATCTCGTAACTTCTTCGTTATTTATGGAATCACGCACCGTCAGTAGCCACATAAACAAAATCCAGAGGGCTTCAACTTTCGTGAAGATATTGGACCAAAAACGTAAATTATGAAAATACTAAAATGCCCCTGTATGTGTGATTGTCAATAAAACTTCCTCCAAAACGCTATCAAACTTCACACTAAGCGCCCTAATACCTACAAAAGCTCAATTATACCTCACAAAACATGTAAACATACAAAATAGAAGTTTTCTGGTTAACAAGAATAAATATAAGAATGAAGGTACCCAAGGGGGCTAAAATACATAAGTAAGAGAGGGTGAATATATGCAATATTCGAGGTGGATCATTGGTCTAACACAGTAGGCAATTCCCTGCCTCTCCCTTCAGATCAAGTGTGAATGGAATTCAAGCCCTCGTAATGAGTGATAAAGTTTGATCAATGAGACATTTAAGTTGAAAGATAAAGGACGAGAAAACCTTGAGAGGTTTAGGTGAGATCATGGGGATGACGGGTGCTTTTATGGGCATGATTTGGGTAGAAGGGTCTAACTACGGGTTATTTTCTAGGAAGAAGGAATTATCCCAATTCCATGTGTTGGAAGAGGGTTATGAATGGTGTTGGGCTTGGCATTAGATGGTGGGGTGAGGCTACCCCGGTCTATTAGGCCTTGGATCACATTTGTAAGATAGAATCACTGGTCTATAGTATGGCTCGCGATTTGGTTAAAGTCATAGTGGGCATCAGGCTTGATGTTTTTAGGGAGTGGGTTTAGTAATGGTAGAGGTTACAATTGTTTGATAAGATTTTTGGCTAGCAGAGCTTGGTAAACATTGGACAGGGGAGCATGGAGCTCGGTGTATTCTTTTCCGACAGGATTGGGGCAATTTTTGGGTGCCCAAAAATTTGGAGGTCATGATATGTTATTAATGGTTGAGATTGAAGCATTAGTAAGATTTTTATTCTTCTTTGGTGTAAATTTTTTGGTCAGCTTCTTTAGTTCAGATTTCATTTTGGTGATATTTTCTTCGATTTATACACTAGCCTCGTGGAGTGATCGAAAATGTCGATGGTATTGTCCTCCCATAGATGCTCAGATATGGGGAAATAAATTATTCATCAAATGCTCACTTGCTCCTCATCTGAGGGCCTATTGGTCATAGAGGAAACCATTTCTCTCCACCTTCCCATAAAGCTACTGACTGATTCCCAGGATTTTACTTGAGAAACTCTAACTCTCAAGATGTAACCTCTTACTCTTCATTATACTTGTACTGAGATATGAATTCTTCAAGAGACAAGAACCATCTTCATAACTACAAATTCTAGATTCTTCAAGAGAAAAAAACCATCGGAGGGCACTTTCTTTCAAGGTCTACTGAAAAATTTGGGCCATTATTTCTTCAGAGGTACCAAGAAGGGTTATGGATCAATGATAGCTTTGAAGGTGCACAATCAGGGGCACACTGCCCCCAAACTTCTCAATGTGTAGTAGCTTGAATTATCTGGAAGTTTGGCTTTTGGATCAGGAGGCATATGGGTGTAGTCCATTTATTTCTCGCATAATTTGACTTGGTCGAACTTATTTGACAGTAGTTTAAGGTCTTCCTTTACCTTGTTCAATTCCACTTCTTTGGGATCCACGATACTGGAAAATTATTCCCTGGTTGGGCAAGGTTCAAAATCGAGAGTAGAGCTAGCAACAACCCATTTATAGGTGGGGCACACGGGACATGCGGGTATTTTTCTTGGTCCAAATAAGCTCAGGGGCAAGTGGACCTATAACATGAAGAAAAAAGAATTCAATTTCTTCAAGAATCTGGGCTCGGTGTCGTCACTTTTTTTGGTGGTGAGTTGGGCTAGGACGACCATCAAATTTGGTTTAAAATTCAGTGCTTGGTAGGTCTTCTCCACATAGAGCTCATGGAGGTAGGTCCCAAATTCAGTCGAATTTGAAGAAGAAGCAGCGGAGCTTCGGGGCGATTCAACGAAAGATCAAATCCAATAAGGAGTCGGGCCAAAGTCGGGTATACGATCGACCTAAGAGGGACAACGTTTTGAATTTATTTTTGAAAGAAAGAGGGAGAATTTTTGGTATTTTCAAAAAGAAAAAGGAAAATGTTTTTGTTATTTTTGGAAGGAGGAGAAAAAGGGTTTTCGTATTTTTGGTTCTTAAAAAGGAAGGAAAAAGGACAGGAATAGGAATATCAGATTATTATTATTATTAGGTTTTCACTCGTATTAGGTTTGCCTAAAAACAAGAAAAATGTCGGACATGACCCGAGCCAGGGAAAATAGGGTCTAAAAGTATAAGACATTGTTTGACTTGTTTCCAGGCTTAGAGACAGCGTCGTGTTTTAAAAAAAGTATTTTCTCACAAAAATCTGGGCGGTATGCCGACCCAAAATTTCGAAAGTGTTTCGGATGGTAATCAAAAAAATAAATATCATGCCCTAAGGTTGACGCCTGTATGAGTTTTATGCACTTGTTGGGTTAGTGGAAGGGTTCCACCCTTTGACATGACTTCCATGATATACCTCTTGCCTATAAGAGAAATCATTCATTAGTATGTGTGGACAAGCCATTTGATAAATGTGAGTGTACGTTAATTACCTCATGATATACCTCGTGGGTATGGTATATGTGAAAGAGAATTCGATGTACTTGACATATGTGAATGAGTTCCTGGTAATATACCTCCAATCGTGAGTTCGGCCAAGCTGTATAATGCGTGGAGAACCATTTGATATATGTTGAAGGTACTAGGCTAATGGAAGGTGAGAGTCATATCTCTTAGGTTAACTGTGCCCCAGTGAAGCTGACAACCATCACAAAGTGACACCCCAATACAGAAACAAATTTTGGTCAATACTTCCTTGCTCTGGTGATGTATTGTGCAAAAATACATGAGTATTAATTAGTATATTATCAAGAGAGATTTTTTTTCATGATATGTAAAAAGAAGTACTACGCTAATGAGAGAAAATATACAAGTATCATAAAACGTAAATCGAGTATGGAGAATGTAAACTATACTAAGCATGTTGACAGGAAAGCAATGTGATATGTAAATGTGAGTGAGTGACATGTGAGTGTGATCCTATAAATGGAGCAATTACAAGTGGTGTGTGAGATGTGTAAGTGAGCATGAATATATACAAAAGAGATAAGTGTGGGTATATGCTAGTGAAGCTAAGCATGGATAATTAAGTGGTGTGTGGAACATGCAAGGAGAATATATACAAGTGTGTGAAGTGTTTAAGTGAGTGAAAAGTAATATATACATGAGAAGGGGACATGGTAGATGTGAGAAAAATCAAAGTAAAGGAGTAAAGGGAACATATAGGTGGGAGCATATGCACACATGTAGAAAATAATAACACCCATATAGAAATAGAGTCTAGTCTTCTTAAAATGCAATGTCCCGAGAAGAGTCGTCACTGTGGTAATCCCGGGGTCTCAAATTCCCATCAGATCGTGTGCGGTGCGAGCTTTCTCGGGGCACTGGGCCATCATCATTGTGGGGGATAATAGAGTCGCCAACTTATTCTTCTCAAAATGGGCAACATAATGTCACTTCCTCGAAAGAACGACATCAAGTCCAAAACTAATGCTTGCGAAACCAAGTAGTCCAAAGGTCCGGGGACTAAGTTAGGGAATTGGAAGGTGTTAGGATCCCATCCCTCCCTTTTGGTTTCTCATGGGGAAATGTTAATCTTTCCCTTTCCGACTTCGTCATGTTTGTGCGCGTGTGTATAATATAGGTGGAGAATGGAATCATTCAACTCGCGCCATAAAAAAGGACGGAGTGAATTAATCCTTAGAAATGTTCCTGAAAATAATAAATTAAAATATAATATGGAAGAGTGAATGTGTGTATCGGACGAAATACAAGCATGTAAGAATATGAGATTCATGAAGTGTATATATATATATATATATATATATATATATATATATATATATATATATATATATATATATATATATTATCATTCAATTTTAATTCATTAATACCTCTCCTAATAATTTCCTTCCTCGATAGCTTAGGTCGTCCTCTATCTCTTTTACCTGCTATTTTCAATAATATTCCTCTTGTTATAGAGGCATCTACTAGTCTATGAAATACATGTATGCACATACTAAGTATACTTTCTCTTAATTTATCGCTAATGGGAGCTACTCCTAATTTTTCTCTCACGTACTCCTTTTTAATTTTATTCTTTCTAGTAATTCCTATCATCCACCGGCGCATCCTTATCTCAATAACATGGAGAGTTTGTTCATGTATTTTCTTTAACTCCCAACACTCCAATCCATATAGGTTCGCTTCGCAAAAAACTATTCTATAAAGTTTTCCTTTTAATTTCTTAGTTACCCTCTTATCTCATTACACCCCACTCGCTTGTCCCCATTTCATCCAACAAACTAATATTCTACTCGTAACATCCTCTTGTAACATTGAACCTAGATAACGAAATTTATTAATTTGTTTAATCACTTTTTCTTCAATCTTTAACATTATGTTATTCTATGCCTTATCATTAAATTTACATTCCATAAATTTCGTTTTATTTCTACTGATTTTTAGCCGCTTAAACTCTAAGGATTTTCTCCAAGTATCTACTCTCATCGCTAAGGCCTGTTTTGAAGTGTCTACTAAAACTATATCATCAATAGACAACATAAAGCATGGGACATCTTCTTTTATGTCCTTAGTAATATAATCTAAAACTACAAAAAAAATAAGGACTTAAGGCCGACCCTTGATGTAGACCCATTTTAATCGTAAAGTCATTAGTTTATCCACATATTGTCCTTACTCTAGTCTTTGTGTTATCATAAATTTCTTCAATAACTTTAATATAACTCATAGGGATTATTTTCCTCCTTAAATCCCACCAAATTATATCCCTAGGTACTCTATCATAACCCTTTTCTAAATCTATAAAGACCATATATAAATTTTTATTCTTACTTCTACATTTATCCATTAATTGTCTTAATAAGTAAATAGCTTATGTGGTGGATTGCCCTGGCATAAATCCAAATTGATTGTCTAAAATAGCTGACTCATTTATTAATCTTTATTCTATAACCTTTTTCCATAATATCGTAGTGTCATTTCATCAGTTTGGTTCCCCTATAATTACAGTAGTTTTGTGTATCCCCTTTATTTTTATTCAAAGGTATTATGGTTCTTTTCCTCCATTCATCTGGCATGTTTCCTTATCTTGATTGTTTTATTAAATAAGCCTATTAACCATTCAACCCTTACACTTTAAAGCATTCTCCACACCTCTATGGTTATTCTATTCGGTCTCCACACCTTTATGACTTTATCTTTATCTTTTAACCATTCAACCATATCCCGTCTTTTAACATCCACGGCTTTATCTTTCATAAACTAATCAAAAATAATATAAACATGCGTAAAGCAGAACTCGAATCTCAGTATTGGACCAAGACACCTATGTAGCCCAAAGGGCATCAAAGTCTACATAGTTCGAAGATAACATAGGGTGGGGTTCAATCCATAAATTCAAATGGGGGATTTTTTATGTGCTTATGTGGAGAAAATGTGCTTTAAGAGTGACTGTGAAATCAAAATGCCTCTTTTGGAATTTATGGATAAACCCTCTTTTATTCTTTTTGGATTTTTTGAGAAAATGGTTTACGTGAAAATACTACTAACAAAAAGTTGAGATTAATGGATGTGATGAAATGAGACCAAACTAGAAATAAATTGATTCATGCTAAAATGGAAGAATTAGAGAAAGGGATGGAGAATTGGAGCTCCTTGCTTGATGTTAACCCTGAGATGTAGATATGATCATATTTAATTATTTGAAATTGGTATGGAGAGGTAGGTGGAATTACCTAGTGAGGTAAGAAAGTGATGGAATGGAATGTGGGAAAATGAGTTTTTTAGAAAAAAGAATAACTCTGAATTTGAGAGAATGTTCTTTGACTTGCTGAGAGGGGTAATCAGGTGTGTTTTTTCAAAGTGAGGTCATGAACTATATTTATATGGCTAAAAGGAGTGAAAATTGACATGGTCTTGGATCTGCCTATCGGCATAACACCTCAGGTACACTACTGATAGGCAGGGCCCCTGGGGTGCCTATAGCTAGTCCAGAATAGGTTTTTCAGAAAAATGGGTAAAAATGCAAGACCGTAAGTTCGAATCTAACACAGAGAAGATCATTAGAAAGGGTATTCAGATACCTTTAAGAATACCTTGAACCACTCCTGAGTCTAAGAGTTGACTGAAGTCAATTTCGAAAGCGCCCAATGGTCACTAGACGGGAGATTTTAGGAGAAAAACGAATCGTTCATTTGAATATTAGGGACAATTTGCACACGACGTAGATAGTTGGAAAGGGAATTTAGTGCCTTTTGAGATTTTATTCAGCTTCATCAGGTTCACAGTGTTGACCAAGGTCAAATGGGGTCCGAAAGCGCTCGATGACCTTTCGGAGTAAAATCGGTCGTTCATCCAAAATTGTAAGGTTGATTCGTGAATGGGATGAACCGTTGGAAAGGTTATTCAGGGCCCTTCAAAGATTAATTAAGCTTTGATCAATCTCAAGAGTTTATCAGAGTCACAAAAGACCTGAGAGCACCCACTGGCCTCCAAATCAGCTTTTAAAGTAAAAATGGATTGTTCATCCAGACTAAAAGTTTGATTTGCACACAGAACAGACCATTGGAAATGGAATTCAGTGACCTTAGAGATTTCATTGAGATTTCACTTGAGCAAGAAAGTTGACCGGAGTCAAACGGGGTCCAAGAGCGCTCGATAGCCTCTAGATCGGTAGTCAGAGTATGTCCTAGGGTTTATGGTGAACGAGTGAGTGCTAAGGACCTTAGGAGATCCTTGGGGGGGATCTGAGGATGGGGTGTCTAAAATGTTGACCCATTAGTAGAATGGCCAAAAGGAGGATGTATATCCCCTCTATTCGTTTGACATAATCCAAGCAACCATCTCAGGTTGGTCCTTGCAAGAAGAGGAGGTCAATCTCATATAATAGTTGCCATTTCAAGCGGCTCAAATGACATGGTTAGAAAGTGTCGCCCCCACAAGGTGTTGATGTTTAAGTGTTCAGGGTCGACTTCGATAAAAATAAAGACATACCTTCCCCTAAACTACTGCAAATAATAAATATGGGATGATAATGATGCATAGGGAGATGGAAGAAAGGGAGAAGTCTAACGCGATCGATAAGCCCATGAAGCAGAAGACTTATCATCTTTTCCCTACTCCTTCTAGAAGAAATCCTCCTCCCTAAATAACTAGGACCTTAGGGACACTAATATTTCATTAGTGATTGCCCAGTCTAGTGGTTTCCCATCTCTATCCTATACTTTATTGTGTAGGGTTCCACCCTTGGGGATGCCCTTTATGAAGGCCAAATATCCCATTACCACTAAAGATTCCTCTTAGAGGGATCTTGATGTGTCTTTTACTCTGAGGAAGGAAACTCTTCTCCCCATTGACATGTCATCCCTAAGATCTTTTAGGACATATCGACTATTCTGATTATGTTAAGACTTATTATATATTGAAATTTATTTCTACAAGTGTTATAAATGATACCAACCAATTTTAGTGGCTTGTATTTTTTCATGCCATGAGATAGTTGGTTTTAGTAACTCAAAGGTACTATCCATAATGAGGTAAATAAGATGAAAAACGACTTGATCGTGGCGGATAGAAAGATTTTTGACCTCATTGGTCAACTTAATGAGATGTTCTTAAGTAAGGAGGACATGTTGAAGGAGGGCAAATACCTTCAACTGACTTGTAAGAGGGCCGATGAGAAGGTCATTGAAATGAGAATGGATGAATATTTATATCTGGAGGATATGGTCATTCTTCAAAGTGATAAGTATGACCTAGCATCCCAATTTAAGAAGGTTAAGGACACAACCAACACTAAGTACTATGATGGATTTAATGCTAGAGTCAAACAGGTGCAGCTAAGTTGGACTATCTTGAATCCATTCCCTTTAACAATGGATGGGTTGCTAGATTATAAAGGGGGAATGTCCATAGTGAATAAGGAACCTTTAAAGAAAACCCACCACTACCCAAACTTATAGTTAGTGGGGCGAGGCCTCTTTGGCCAAGAGGTCAACTATTAGGTCATAATTAACCTATTATCCAACAACGATGCTAAGGGGCTCATCGATCAAACTAAAAAATATAGAGAACTCGGGGAGGTTATCCTTATTGTCCAATGTTAGGGGATTTCCCTTTTTTATTTTTGTAAGGACAAGAGTCGTTTTTATACCCTTTATTTACTTTGATGTAGGTTCTGGATATTTTATTTAATATATGTAAATAAGTTTTTTTTCTTGTATTATTTTTCATTTTTGTTTACATATATTAATGGAATGTCACTACACCAAAAGATAAAAAAATTCACCAAAATCAAGCCATGTTCACGGTACTTAACCACAACAAAGAACACCCGTGTGTCATCACGATTATTAACCCTGACAACACACGCAATATTTTTATCACGGTCTTGTCGTGGTCCTTGACCATGATAAGGATCGTGATAAAAAAAAATTGGGATTATGGCCCTAAAACCCCTCATTTACCTTCCAAAACACACTATTTCCCTCCTCTCTCTCATCAACTCAGGTGCCTCCCTCTCATACGTAAAAAAAACCCACCATTTTTTTCACCCAAAAGGTATGATTTACAAATTTTGAATTTGATACACACACACACACACACAGATATATATATATATCTATATAATAAAGTATAAAATTTATGTATGTCATAAGTTTAGTTAATGATGTCATCAATGGGGTTTGCAATTGATGGTTGAGATTGAATATGGAGGATTTGAATTTAATGGTTAAGAATCATTTAAAAATGTATGGCTCGGACTAAGCAATGGATTGTGACAGACTTGGGACTCACAATCATAGAGTAGAGGGGCTGCAGGACATCCTAAGGAACTTTATCCATATCATCACGTGAAATCATGTACTTCACTCCATCCTGAGACAAAGTTACGGAGGAAAAAAAATCACCTTTTGAAAAGCTGAATTTGCTTGAGTTTCTTCAATTACGGTAAGTTTCTCTCTTCATTGTTTGCTAAAAATCTTTATTTTTTATTAACTGAGTTTATGGATTTACACATACTACTAGGTTTACTAGGTTTCTTTGTTCATAGCTACGTTGATCTTCACTTTGTTAAAAACATCATAATAGTGTTGATATACAAAATTTCGCACTGGTTTGCCAGTTATCATAATAGCATTTGAAAACTTCATAAAAATGTTGATAGACATTAACTGCGTTTACTTACTTTATAACAACGTTGATATTCAAAACATACTACTCGGTTTTCCTTGTGAGTTATTATCACTTAACTCGGTTGCCAATTACTTGCGACTAACTGCGTTTACACTAACTGCATTTACTAGCTTGAGAGTATAGACACTAACTGCATTTACACTAACTGTGTATCACATAACTTGGTTGCCTTAAGAGTATAGACATTAACTGCGTCTATTAGCTTCATGATAGCATTGCCAGTTTGCCTTGCCAGATATACACGAACTGGATTTACTACCCGATTTTCCTTGCCAGTTATTATCATAGCATTGATATACACGAACTGGGTTTATTCAAAACTTAATAACATCGTTGATATACACGAACTGGGTTTATTCAAACTTATATATGAACAAAGAAAAGCGTTTATATTCAAACTTATACACGAGCAACTTTCTTCATAACAACGTTGACAGTGGAGATCAGAATTTTGGGACAGAGCCGATAGTGGGTATCCGCTGATAGTGGGGATCAACCGACGGTGTAGCATTGACAGTGGCATTCTCAAAATGATGCAACTCTAATGATTTTCGTATCAGTTTCATTTACTCGGTGTTGTTCAGTTTTGTTCAATCAAACTCGCCATCACCAACTTCAACCTTTCTTTTCTTCATAGAGGGAGTTCACAATTCTATAGAATATGAAAAGGAGAACAATAGATGCATTTTGTGTTGCTTCCAAGTTTAGTGTACTGGGTAGGAACCGTAATTTTAATGTAGTGAGTGGTTTGGGGTTACAATTAAGTTTTATGTTCTCTATGGAGTAGGCTAAAGCCTGTAAATGACTCCACGTTTTTTATATGGTGATGTTTATGGAAATACACTCCCAAAGTGATGATCACATTTGTTACAGTGGTTTGGTGGATAAGACTAAAAAAAATAGTTCTAATTTTTGTCTTTTGGTTCAAATTTCTGGGGGTGCTTTTTTGGTTATAAATTCAGATATGGGGCTTTGCTCTTATTTTTTGTTTCGCTCCCTCTCTTTAAATATTAGTAATCATTTGTATGCAGGTTTACACGTTATGTTTATAGACTAAGTTTATAGATTTGATAACGTGTAAACCTGCATACAAAGGATTACTCACTTTGTAACACAAACAAGAATTTAAACATGCAAACAGATATGGAGTTGTAATTTGAAGTTGGAGTCACTCACTTTGTAACACAAACAAGAATTTAAATAGTTTAAATTGAGATACAAGTCGAATAAAACATTGACAGATCCAAACGGTAACATTAGGAGGGGCGGGAAATTATTTGAGTGCTAAATAAAATTGGTTTTCATTCATTTCTAAATTTGAAGTCCAATTATTTTAGTTATGTATAGCACTAATTAGTACTTAATGTCGTGTAAAAACACTTCTCAAGTAGTGTAAAAACTCTACCCAACTTTTTTTAAAAAACTGAACCCAACTTTTTTTTCCTCACTAATAACGTTTTTTTTTATGTTTGTTCTTTCATTCTCAAGTGAGTTTTAGTGGGGTGCGGTTATGGCAAAGATACATAGTCACTTATTATTTAAAGATGTATACACGGATGTGGTGTTTGGTGTGGGTCAAAGTTTTTTGGGGTTGAGGTGACGCGAGAATCATGTGGACTGACCAATGAATATGCTTCGGGTTGCGTTCTTAAACTCAAGACAAGAGCTTGGCTCATTTATTTTTATGGAAATTTAATGAATGTCAACCGCTTATAATGTAAGCTTCTTGAATTATGTTAATCATTTCTTAAGGTGGATTTTAAATGCCCACACGAACTATGATACTTATAATGTTAGCCTTTTTATATAGTGATTATTGTCATAATAATTTCGATCTTTTATTTACAAAAAACATATAAGAAAAATATGTTGAAGTTTTTTATTGGTTTTTACACATTTTTTGTCATCATTGTCATAAAAATTCTGATTTTTTTCACACATTTTAAAATTTTTTAATTTATTACTAGCAGATTTGTTTCTTCAACCTTACGAAGCTTAAGACTGTATATCTTCATTTATAACCAATCAAGAGAAGGGCCTGTCATATATTTCTACCTATTATCACTATATGGTTTAAGTTTTAATTTTACAGGTTTTTAATAACACTTGCATTTGAGATGAGAAATGGGGGTCTTAGTCTTCCCATTTTGATTAGTTCTTTCGGGATTAAGAATGCTACCTTTAAATTAGCTTTAAGATTTAAGACAACTTTTTAGTTAATATTAATTGATTATTATTTTAGATTTTTTTTTAATTTTAGTTTAAAATTAATTTTACCTACTTGAGTTGCTAAATTTTAACTACACAAAATATGCGTAGAATCGTATGTAAAATGCCTACGAAGTTATTGTAAACGTATGGACTTCTTTTCTTAGTTTAAGTTTAACGAATTGTAAAAAATATATAGATGTTTTGTTGGGGAATGATATTTTTGTTGTTTTACGATTATGTACTTTCTAAATTTTTTCCATTTTTCAATGACATATTTTGGAAATTTTCGCCGTGTCTTCAGGCACGGGTATTCTGGGTATTGTATCAGATCTTTAGGATGCGAGTCGTGAATGTTATTGGGATAGTATTGTGGCAAAAATTTTTATTATTTCTTTAAATTGTGGATAGTCCTATAAACAAATAAAGTTTCGTCAAATATTTTTAAAATTGTTTACACATATTTAGATTACATATTTCAGTTTGCAATTACGTACTTTGAAGAATTTTCACCATTTTGCGATACACGTACTTTGTAAAATTTTCACCATGCGAATTTCTTGCATAGGTGATAGTCGGACATTTTTACTTGATGCGAGTTTACATAACAATAATAATTATTATTATAATAACTACTATAATAATTTTTATTATTGCTATTATCAGTTTGTAGTTCGTGCTTGAGGAGCTCATCGACTGATCAAAAGTGTCGTTGTGTAGTAGCTCCCGTTCTATGGACACTGGAACCATTATATAAAAGACGACGAAAATGAGATATTTAGTGGGACGGAAGATAGGGAACTGGTAGATCAAGCATCTACCATTTCTCTTTTTTCTTCAAAAGTATTTTTACAAATCCTGATGATGTATGTTGGTAATATTGAGAACTTATTTATTTCTTTTGTAAAATATTTAATTTAGTTGGATGCATTCTATACAATGTTGTTTGGCCCTTGCAAAATGTGAAAACAACTAGAAATGTGTACTCCACATGTTATACATATCTAAATAGACAATGATATAATATATGAATTACAAACTATTAGTTTTGTTCTTGGTGTATTTTTTATTCTTTTTATACACGGCGGATAATCCTATAAACAAAGGAAACTATATCCAAAAAATTAAAATTGTTTACTATTATTTATTTTATATAAAAAAAATTGACTTAAATTATACATGACTAAATATTTTGAAAAAAAAATTCGTAAAGAAGCTGCTTCCGTGTTTCGAACTCGAGATCAATCGTAGTTTTGACGAGAGCACATGCCATTGTACCAAAAC
The DNA here is from genome assembly GCA_949130495.1 of Sambucus nigra. NCBI lineage: Eukaryota > Viridiplantae > Streptophyta > Magnoliopsida > Dipsacales > Adoxaceae > Sambucus > Sambucus nigra. The sequence continues at coordinate 89,603,775 of OX422216.1, read as the reverse complement.
ACGATTTTATGCTTTTTAAAATTATCAGCGTGCCTTCAGGCACGGGCATACCCTAGTGTATATATATATATATATATATATATATATATATATATATATATATATATATATATAGTTGTAGTTGTAGTTGTTGAATACATGTATTTATTTGTTATAAAACAGTTGTATTTATATGTATGGCTTTGACATTATTAGAAAATAACTTATACAAACCTAGGTTTGAATAATTCGACTTTGATATTTGTTTGGGCTTGAGTATATGTGTTTAATTGTTGTAAAATGGTTGCATTTACATGTATAGATTGATATTATTAGAAAACAACTTGTGCAATACCTAGGTTTAAAGGTTTGATCAATTTTACTTTAATAATTGATTAGACTTGAATATATGTGTTTATTATAGTAAATGTAATCATTTTAGTTAAAAAATAATTTGTTGGTTTATTTAAAAATGTGAAGAATTTTGGGATTTCATATGTATAATTTGTATGTATAATGTGAATACTTTATGTGCTTATTTAAAAATATAATAAAAACATAATGCACGTTCTACTATAATTTTCAATTTGGTATGTATACGCAGCTTAGGGTTTCGACCTAGGTTTTGTAAATTGGATTCTATTAGGTTATAAAGTATAATTTAAACTAATTTGGTATGTATACGCGGTGTAAAATTTTGACCTAGGTTTTGAAAATTGGATTCAAGTATGTTATAAAGTATAATTAAAACCAATATGGTATGATTACACAGCTTAGGATTTTGATCGAGGTTTTGAAATTGGATTTGATTATCTTATAAAGTATAATTAAAACCAAGTTGTCATGTATACGTGGCACATGGTTTCAACATAGGTTTTGAAAATTAGACTCAATTAGGTTATACAGTATAATTAAAACCAATTTGGTATGTATACACGTCTTAGGGTTTCAACTTAGGTCTTGAAAATTGGATTTGATTAGGTTATAAAGTAAAATTGAAACCAAGTTGGTATGTATACACGGCTTAGGGTTTCAACCTAGGTTTTTTATATTGTATTCGATTAGGTTATAAAGTATAATTAAAACCAATTTAGAAAGTATACGCGGCTTAGGGTTGATGGGATTGACTTTTGAAAAATGTTTTCTAAGGATTTTGATCAATCTTGAATGAAAAAGAATAACAATAATGTATAGAAAAATCTATACATCAAAACTAGGTTTTGTAAATGTCATAGCCTTATGGATGTTATTGTCAATCGCTCAAATAGAGTCGAGTTAATGTATAATCCAATTTCTAATGGCGCTTTTTCTCCCAATGTACGATCACTTGGGATAAGCCTAACATCCTATATATCCGCGAAATGGAGTGAAGTTGATGTCCAAAAATGATAAACATTTCTTATAATCTAACACGCTAAATAATGTGAACATAAAATTTGATATAAGTGTCTTGGGATAGGCCTAACATCCTATATATCCTCAATCTAGAAAGAGCTTGATCACTAGGATGTGACTGGGTTGTCCAAAATCCTTGATATCAAATCACCTCGACAACCACACCCTCATGTAAGACAATAGCTAATGGCTTCTTTCTATGAAGAAGAATCCCTATAGACTTTAACATAGGTACTGGCTAGAAGATTTACACACTCAATCCCTTATCGTTTTTAGTAAACTTTTCGCAACAAGTATTGCCTCAAAGGTTTTCTCCTTCCCATCTATCCATCTTTTTCTTCTTGTAGATCCACTTGAAAATGATGGGTTTTATCCGAGAAGAAAGTCTACACGACACCGAAATTGAATTGAATACATTGAATTGAATTTCGTATCCAAATCCATAAGTCAAAGCAAGGAGTCTTTGTCTTGGATAACCTCATTGTAGTCTTTAGGATTTGATTTGTGTTTCCTTGGGACCTCAAAAAAGTGTTAACCCAAAATACTAACCTGTTAGGATGACTCCTGACATTCCCACTATGACCTGACTGCACTTGTGTTCTAATATAAGTGACAAGTGCATCCTTATCCTCGGTAATGCTCCCACTACCGTAAGGTAATCTTTATTGATATCAGGTTGTCTTTTTATCCTTACTAGTGGTCTAGAAATACTAGTAATCTAATGTTCCTTTGTAATAACTTTTAAGATTAGCTTACCCTTAGGTATGTGGTTTATCATATAATCCTTTTTCACTGACTAGGCATCCTGTTAGCAATGAGCTTATTGTCCTTAGGATTATAATGAAAACCACTTAAGTAACCTTTGGGATATACAACCTTGAGACATACTTTGTGCTTAATTCCAACTACATTTGTTCCAACCATAACATAAGTACTAAGTACTATCAGAACCGAACATGCCTTAGACTGGGCTTGCACCCATTCTAATGTTTCGTGAGAGATGAAAAGAGACGTATCTAGATGGAATTTGGTTCAAAATGTATATGATTTTCCTTATATAAAATCCTCAAAAGAAACTTACAGCCTTGAATAACCTACTATGGGCCTTATCGTACATAAAAGAGTCTTTATGCTTCTTATCGCTACACCATCTGGCACTAGAGTGCCTGGTGTAGGAAACTAGGATGTAACCCTAACCTCCAATAAATGATTCCTTAATATTCCCAAGAGTTACACACCTATATGATCAAATCTTAAGGTTTGTATTAGTTTACCATACTATGGTCCACCTTAGCCTTATGCACTTTGAATTAATTAAAGGCTCCAGACATATAGTGCATAAGCTAAATTAATCCATGCCTTGAGTATTATCAATGAAATTAATGAAATACTCATAACATCTTGATCGAACTGTTAGAGAACAATAGAATTAGAACAAACAATTCCTAACACTTCTTTAGTGCTTTAGCCTATGCCCGTAAAGGGCTATCTCGTCATTTTTCTAATTGGAATTCTCAGACTAAAAGTGCCTTAACTTCTCATGAACATAAATCTCCCAAGCACCAGTGCTAAAATTATGTCTGGCTCAGCCTAGAAGAAAAATTTCTAATTTAATGATTAGCCATGTCATCATTTAACAGTAATAGTAAGAAAACTTTATATTATTTAAATTATTTTCAAGTGTACCAGAGCATATAAAAGATATTCTAATTTAAATAAAATAATTTTACAAAATTTATCGAATATTTTTTCCGAATAAATTTAAAAACTGAAAAATAGTTTTTCTTTCAAGAATACATACATCTAATAATTTTTCGACATTATCTTTTAGTCTCCACCAAAAATCTAAAATATATAGCTTACTGCTTAAAAGATTTATCTTATTCTAATTACCCATTATTAGAAACATTTGTATTTTAAATAATCACCCATTTACCTGGAACCTTTACAATAAGTTGCAATCCTGATTTGTGGTTTCTAGATTTACAAACTAGGTTAATGTAGACCAGACCATAAATCATGATGCTATTTAAAGAGATAAAGTTACTATCCTGCCCCATCTCCCATAGAGATCTATGAAAACTATACAACGCTGTTATAAAAGCTTTAACTAGTTGTAGTGAGAATACATGTCTTTCGACTGTTTCACTACTACTCAGGAATATGAATTTTCGTTAACCCAAATCGTTGTATTTGAGAGTTAGCCTTATCCTCCTACTTCCCTTTTAAGAGATAAGTAAAGTTCTTTTAAAAAAACTGACACCAAAGGTGTCAAAAAATTATCATCGATTAATTAAAACGTTCATGTAGAAATTCCCCGATGGGGGGACCTAACACATTTAAGAAATAATTACCATCTATTCAAAAATCCGTGATTCCATGATTTAAATCATTCGACAGGGGGCCAAATCAAAATGGCACGAGGAATTAATCGCATCGTCATTTTAAAATATTGATAAGAATTAAGGGTTAAATTTTTTTATCCCCTAACTTTAAACGATGTCCTATAACAATTTTAATCCTAGAATTTTATTCCATTTGATTAATCCATTAAGGATAAATAAGTAGTTTAATAGTTAACCTATATAGAAATATAATAATGATCATTGAAAAAGGACTTTCAATTAAGTATGTAGAAATTAACGTTTTAATTAAATATAAATTAGCTTCCCTCTACCGATATTTAAAAATAATCCTACCGGCATCCTAATTCCTTGTAAAAATAAAATTTCTCGTTAGGATATTAGATTACTTCACCTTAAATTAGACAGACCTTACGTCTTTTAATTATATTGTCAAAAAAGTCCATGGACTCTTATGTCCAATATTACTACAAAGTCGACAACTTTTGGTTCCATAATAAATGACAGTGACTCCGTTAGGGAGGATATCATTACTTGCGTTTAAGTGTAAACCATCGGTTCATTCCATTTGAAATTAAATTCGTATAGGACTTTCTCATTGGGAGGACCGATAATTATCACTTAAGAATTTTAAAATCTCTATGATTTCTTGATAACCTCCCTCCGTTGGAGAGGAAAGACGATAATGCTAATATGAGGAGCAATCACATCACAATTTTAAAACATTGATGGAGACTAGAGGGTTTGTTTGAAAAACCTTCTCCGACTTAGTATTTAAACCTTTAGGGCATTAAAAAAAATATTGAATTCAAATATTTTGGAATAAATCAATGATAATATCCTAATTTATTATCCAAATTAAAATATTGATCTCGCCATATTAATTTTAAAATCTCATGTTACCATGATAAATTCCCTCCGTTGGGGAGGAAAGCCTATGCTAACATGAGGAATAAATCATAGTACTATTTAAAGTAAATCAAATACTAGTCTCATTAATTCAAAAAGCCTGTGATATCGTTATGAACTCATTCGACTCTGGAGGAAAGCCAAAGCTAACACATAGAGAAATCAGTTCACTATTTGAAATAAAATCCTAGTACAAGATTAATTCCACGATAAATTAATTATATGCTTTGTTCAATTTGAAAAGAATAAATATTTTTGATTTTTCATAAAAAACATGATCTAGTCTTGGTCACACAGTTATTCTCCATGTTGTCCGTAAATAACGTGGGTTACTAATTTATGAGATTAAGTATCACATGCAATTAATGAACATAATTAATTAGATGGAATATTTATAAAGCAATAAAAACATGCAATATAAAGCAAGAAGGAAAAAAATTACCTCCCCATCATGGCCTAAATCAAAAGAAGTAGAATCCTAATGGAACACCTCCAGCCATCCTTATCTAATCATACTCTGACGGTCCTATCTCTTAAATTAGGAGATTTTGAAATCAACACCTGAAAAGATCCCCTCGTTAATTTAGACAAAATATCCTAGGAACGTATGAATGGAAAGAAATAGGATCGTGCGAATGCAAGTGTTCAAACGCACAAAATAAATCCATTCGATTGTCCTGGTGTGCGAACGACACAAAGTGACCATTTGAATGGTCGACTGGATAGAAAAAAATCTTCTTTTGATCTTTTACATTCTAGATCTAGGTCCTTTTTATCTTGCCACTTTTGATGATAATGGACAAAATACAATGTAGCATGACATCAAATAATATATATACACCATCCCAATTTCCACCATATACATTCCTTAATGTACATAATAGAAAATCATATTTTAAAACCCAATTGAATATATAAAGCAATTAGCTATGGTTAATCGTAGGATCCATGCATCATGAAATAAAATTAAATGACCATGATGGATGGGAATATATCACAAGAACCATACAAAACAAAGTGAGTACAAAAATCCACACATGCATGATATTTCATACAAACTTGTGTTTTGAATTATTATGAACAAAACCAATACGATTTAATCAAGATTGATCCCTAAGCCTTGCGCTCTGATACCAAATGATGGGATTAACCTTTTAAAATGTTTTCCAAGGAAATTGATCAATCTTGAATGAAAAAAACAAGAATGTATAAAACAAATCTATACATCAAAACTAGGGTTTGTAAATTCCATACCATTGCGAATATTGTTATCGATCCATGAAATGTAGATGAGTTGATGTAGAATCTGATTTGGAATAACCCTTTCTCTTCCAATATACGATCCCTTGGATGAGCAAGAAGGGTTATCTTGTTCTTTGAAATCAAGCCTTGAATGTTTTCCTAGAGAAATTTTTTTCTCTCTTCATTGCTCTCTATAGCAATAATTTTAATTGTGTTCCACTCACCCCACCTCATTAGCTGACCCCTACTTATCACCATCAACCCAAAAATGTGGTGAGAAGAGTGGGACCAAGTATGTACTCCTCCAAAATCTCCGAAAAAGGTTCCTTTATTTAATTAAGTGGTATAAGTGATCAAATACAATTCCGGGCTCAAAACATTTAGGGAGTACATTGAGGAGCCAAGGCTAATAAATGAACTTATCTTCCAAATAGAAAAAAAAAAAAAAAAATTCTAAATCATTCTCCTGTAAAAAAAAAAATTCATTTAATCATAACTAATTGCACTAAATAATTATGACCACACTCCAATTTTAACTACTCAAAATTAGCACAATATAGAGGCCTAATGTTTACACTATTAGATGGAACATAAATTGACTCCCCTCATAAAGCATATAATTCCCACTTAGTGAAACCACTTTCCCACTAATTAGTATTTACAAACATCTTAATAACATTACTTGATCTCAAATTTAACTTATTTTACATCTCTACCAGATTCTAAAATTCAGCGACGGGGCAAACTGGTAGAGTCAAAACTTATAAGTTTATTAAGGGGTATCATATTTTAGGATATGTCTTGAACGTTGCTTACTCCAGAACATGATCTCGGATATACTAACATGATCACTGCCCAACTTACGGGGTTTATTATTGAAGTATAAAACAAATCACGCCCATCAATAAATCAAAGCAATGACAATGTGAATACTCTGATCCTCGCATATATATACCATCTGCAAATCGTCAGACTGCGCAAGTCTTATCAATTCAGCATTAAGACTCGAATATCATCCTTGGTCCTGTTCAAAAATTTCCTAAAGTATTAGTACCATCTTCCTTGAATTATTAAAAAATTTCATGAACCATCATACAGGAGTGACACCCGCCCAATCAAATATAGGGTGATCAGTCCTCTACCAATTCAAAACAGGATATTCAGTTGGTTCATTCTTAGCATCACTGTCGAAAAACTTTTTAACATATTAATCACCTAATATAAAATTAAGATAGGTGTCAAAACATTTTCAATTTTAGGAAAACCAAGTAAATCTATTTCTTTCCATTTTAAAATATAAACCATTCACCACACATAGGAATATAATAAATGTTGAACATGAATCAACTACTGAAATAAATAAGATTGGGTAAAACATCCCAGTTCAAAACTCCAAACCATAAAATAAACTGAATACAATATCTCTGATGAAGAACTAGAAGTGGGAGACATATGCCTTAAATAAGAAGTCTATATAAAACAGAATGGAGAGGATAGATGCGTCTACTGTAAGGACCTACAGCTTCCACAATAGCTGCAGCACGTCAAACAACCCAAATCTCTAAATCTGGTACCCCTGTGGCTGAGCACCTGATATAATACATATATATAGCAAAAGAGAGAAGAGATACAAGAAACGAGTCAGAGCCCGATGTGTAAAACTGATTTAGCAAGTATTTAAAACTGGTTCTTAAAGCAAGTCTTATATGCATGTTAGTTATCGAACTCTCACATGAGTTTCTCACCTGTCGTCTATTGTGCACGCCTAACGTACATCTAATCTCCCCCTAGTTATACCTCCGAGTCTAACTAGTCCGAAACCATACTAATACTAACTATGCTCACTAGTAGTATTCCCGTATCGCCCATACAATACGCTAATCAGATAGTTTATCTCACATACTAAGTTTCATTATTCACCGTTTGAATGGTTAATCTTTTATTCACTAAGATTATTTTATTTCTCATTTCCATTTTATATACTAGTTTCACAAAGTAGAATGTTACCCAAGTACACTCATGCATATATATAGTCTCATCATCCCTATATATATACACTAATCCTGCACCCTGAGGTTAAGACCACTTGGTGTAATGTAATGATTGTTATTATTACCAAGTCTACTAATTTCACACAGTAGCAATATTCACAAGTTCATATATATATATATATATATATATATATATATATATATATACTAGGGTATGCCCGTGCCTGAAGGCACGAAGATAATTTTGCTCCCCAATATTCGTACTTGTGCTTATGATACGTCACTGCCACCAACTACAACAAACACACAATCCAAGAAACGACACATAAACACAAAAGTGAACCAAGGTATAATTCTATAGTTCACGTTCACAATCACGTTCACGTTCACGTGTATTGAGCACGTGAAATTTTAATCTTACAAAACTCATTGTCAAATAAATTACTTGTTGCAAATTACATGACTATTAATGATAGGGAGATGAAATATTACCATGTAACAAAAAGGGGGGATAAGAGAATTTTTTTCTCGTAAGAACAAAATGCTACACATTAATATGAAAAAAATATATGGTTATACAAATCCTTAGCTCCCAGTGTGTTAATTGAGGGGTGGGTGGTGTGCTTATTTCTTACACGTGAACTCAAATCCCGGTCCATGTTACTAAACACAATGGAGTTAATGGGTATGCCAGCGCCGCCTAAAGGCACGATACTAATTTTCTTTTTTGGTGTCCTTTTTCTTTTAGGATGCTTCATACCTACTATATGCAACATGATTGGCAAAATTGAATAACACATAGTAATTAAGTTAAAAGAAAAATTCTTTCTAAAATCAAATAGCACACAATCATATATTTAAAACTTTATAACATATAATACAATAATAGGTATATAAACAACTATAAAAACAAAAAAAATAATGATCAACTACAACTTAACTTATTAACCCCATTGTCTCACAGTGGACTACAAATTGCAAGACACATAAGCAAGTGCCTCAGATTCATGTTACGTACAAAATAAAATTAATATGAAAGTAGTTATAACAAAAAAATTGTCCATTAATATAAATAGTTCGTCCATTAATATAAATAAATCGTCCATATAAAGATACAAACAAATCGTCCACTTGAACTTGACAAAGATACAAAAAAAATTAATATAAATTAATGAAGTATCAATAGTTATAACAGTTCATCAATGTATCCACCCCAGAAATGACAAACTATAAGAAAATAATAAAAAAATCACACAATTGTATTTTTCTTCTTTTATGCCAAAAGCATTCACATTCTTCTTGTTTTATGCCAAAAGCATTCGCATTCTTCGATGTTCGGTGGGTTCAGTGGTTTATTGACGCTGATTTAATGGTCAGGCAATTTGACCATGGAGATTTGCTTTGGGGATGCCCGTTGTTTCCTCAATTTTCTTTGGTTTTTTGGTGATTTGCGTTACGATTTCAATGGTGAATTTTGTCTGCAATTTTTTTGTCATTTTGGTTGATCCATTGATCTCTTGTTGATCCTGGTGAATGTATGCTTCTCACACTGGTTTCTTTCACTCTTCATGGTGGTTCTGATGGTCGTTGGTTGCCAGTGGAATGCTATTGTGAGTTGATTTAACCATAATAGTATCGTTTTCTCCATTCTAGTTCAATATACGGTTGTGGATTCATCAAATACATATATCCCTGCAAAAAAATTACAGTTTTCTTATTCAAATTATCTTATTCCATAATAATATTTGCCCACAACAAAAGAGGGGGTGGAGAAATTGAGGAACTTTACCAACGGAGGTCAGCATTCATTGGCATGCTTCCAAATAACAACAAAGAAACCTCCATGAGTGCTTGAGTGGATGAAGTGTACATAGTTCAGGGCTTGTAGGCTCAGGTTGCTACAATTTCAACCAAAAAAACATATTAGAATTAATTAAATTAAATTAATAGAGGAATAATAACCAAAGCACAACACAATGGAATTAGCAGCTTTGTTATTCATGAGCAACACAAAAGATGATGCTTGTTCCTTCAAAATAAAGTTAAGAATTAGTGAATGTACAAAATATATTGAGAGATGCCGAACCTTTAGTATCATCCTCCCCTTTCCACGTTTACATTCTTCACAAATCCAACATGCCAAGATGTTAGTGAAGTTACTCCCTAGAATTGGCTCTTATAGGTTCATTTTAAAAAACTACAGGAGAAGCTCATTGTTAAAGCGGTATGTTTTGTATATTGAGAACTATAAGGAGAAACTTTAACCAAATCAACGTAACATATTATTCAGGAGTTTTAATAGGTAGTAGCAATGGTTTATATATGGCACCTAATGATAACGTAGTTATTTTTATGATATGAATATTGAAGTGGAAAAGGTACCAACAGTGATATAATAGATTTTTTTAAAATTTCCATGAACTGAATACACAACTTTGTTGCGAGGAAGCTCGGTGTATTATTCCAACTCTCTGATCTACATCCTCAAATAAGCCTATAAAATTACATTTAACTTAAACATATGAAATTTCCCATGACTCTATGTTCATGTATATACTGCAATCCTTAAGCAGAGCTTAAGCACTTCTCTAACCTTACTACTTCTAGACATAAAGTTCTTTGCTTTTACCTAGAAGTTGATAAAACACTAATGATGAATTACACATACTACTTGACAGTTGATGAATGACTACAAATCACTGCAACTGATTATAAATATATGAAAAGGGAAAGATTATTAAGAAACCAGGTACACGCCGATGTCATTCTTCATATCAGTCATCAAGCCTCCAAACCTAGGACAGAAGGTTAATTTTCACCATCACCTTCATCTTCCTCGTCATCACCTACCTGGTGGTAAAATTAAACAAAATCAAAGGTGTTAAAAATGAACAAAACAAAATATCTGAACTAAAACAAAAAAAAATCTGAACGAAGCAAGAGATTGCCCCATCTATGCCACAAACCTTTATTGCTGTTTCACACAATGGAAGAATCTTTATTTTAAAACCATCAATACTATTCTTCTTGGATATTTTTAACTGATTAATCAATGAATTACATCGACCTCTTTAAATACGTAATAAAATTGTACAATATTACACATACCTTAGAACTAGTGGGTAGCAGAGCATCTACCATTTGTAAACCAAACACTAAATACAAAACATGATGCATTGTGAATCAACATAAATGAATACACACATAAATATATGTGATAAACTTAATAAATACCTATTCTGGAGAAGAGTAAATTTGATTATGATTGCCAACTCAATAGGTAGTTCCGTGATAACCCTGAGGAGGAACTGAAGCAGGTTAGTGCGCCGGCATATGAGTTGATGCTACTGGTTGTGCATAATCAGTTCTTGGCCTTGAATATATTGGTGGTTTTTTTAAAAAGAAATATCATTAGTAAGAGAAATTACTTCATCTACATCAACTTCTAAGGCTGCATTCATCTTAATAGTTGTCTCAATAACTGCCGGTTCAACTTCCACCTCACAAACTTGAGAGATATCCTCAACTTATTCAATGACCACATTAGTAATAGGAATGATTGGAACATGTTCTACTTCATTTATGGGGTTAGCTGATACTTACCCATTAATGTTGGGTTTGGATACCTTGTGATATTAAGGTAGCTTAGATGGTTCTCTAGTTTTTACCTTCCCCTTTTGTCAACCTGATTAGTCTTCTGAGCTTGTTATTTTGACCCTCAGTTTGGAATTTTCTGATTACTCTGCATTCAATCACCTACTTCCCAAGAATGCAGATGTGGCTACACATATCTGGTAGTTTATCATAAAAATTAATCATACAACTTTGAAGCACGCTCTTCGCCATACATTTTCCCTAAATGATACTGGTTGTGCATAATCAGTTCTTAGCCTTGAATATAGTGGTGGTTTCTGAAAGAGGCATATCATTAGTAAGAGAAATGACTTCATCTACATCACCTTCTAAGGTTTCATCCATCGCAACAGTTGTCTCAACAACTGCTGCTTCAACTTCCACCTCACAAACTTGAGAGATATCCTTAACTTCTTCTACGACCACATTAGTAATAGGAAAGATTGGAACATGTTATACTTCATTTATAGGGTTAGATGATCCTTACCCATTTAATTTTGTTTTGGATACCCTGTGATATTAAGGCAGCTTAGATGGCTCTCTAGTTTTTTACCTTCCCCTTTTGTCCACCTGATTAGTCTTTGGAGCTTATTATTTTGACCCTCAGTTTGTAATTTTCTGATTCCTCTGCATTCAGTCACCTACTTCTCTTCGCAATACATTTTTTCCTAAAGGCATTATAGTAAAATGGAAATACAGAATAAGTACCACATTATGGTTAAATCACTAATTTGAATGGAACATACGTGATGTAATTTCTGCAAAAAAAAAAACATAAACACTCTTTTAAGGCTTCGAAACTTTATTAAATCATCATCAAAAAACAAAACAATCCTAAAATAAAATTTTAAGAGAGACCTTGAGAGAGAGGCTACCTGATGTGGCTCAGTGATCAATGATTCAATGAAATGAAAATTATATTGAAATGGAAAATGAACTTGTTGAATCCACTGCCACATAGACTATTTAATTTGTCAAATCAAAAGAAGGGGAAGATGAATTTAATAACTCCGTTGAACTTAAGAAGTCCGGTGAACCTATTTTTTCAGCACTGGAAGAGGAGGGTGTTTGTCCTTCCTGTCTTGAAGAATACGAAGAAGAAAATCCAGATATTAGCACAAAACTCTAGCATTATTTTCACCTTTCATGCATACTTCAATGGATGGAGAGAAGTGACACTTGTCTTATGTGTAGTCAAGAAATGATATTCGATTACACTGTTGATGGGTAGCAATGTTGAACTCTAATGAATGTTGGTATATATTGTTTTGGTGTGTAGTGGCAGCCACATCTTTAACTGTAGTAGAGTCATTTGTTTCCCTATCTTGTACCTACAATAACATAAGATTGAATAATTGTAAACAAAAGGAAATATAGAAAATTAGGGATACCATAATTTCAATCACATGTCAACATTTGAACATTTCTAGAAAGATCTACATATAATTTATTTCACATTTTGAAGTAAAAATATTTATGTAACTCCAAAACAAATCGATAACAAAATCTAATCAGAATAAAAAAAATTGATAACACTAAAAGTAACTATAATATTAAAATCTCATAAAACAGAGTAACATATAAGAGAACTCCAGTCATACTACTAAGTTTCATATCGGATGACCAACATCAAGTCATACTTACATAGCCCAACAACCCATATTTGTGAAATTAAGAGTCTTCAAACAAACAAACTTTAACAGTATCAGATTACCATCTTTCCATTTTTTTCCATTAAATATACTCTAATTTGCTTTAGAAAAGAATGTGAGAAAAAAGTCAGGTCAAAATTTACAATATTCACATGTGGAGAAAGCAAAGTAAATCCATAATATAAACATGATAATGTGAGTAACCAGTTGTTACCAAATATTGGTTGGTTCTTTACTCTAGTTGGCATCATCAAGAAGTATTTCTCTGTGAAAAACACACACATAAACCCATGTTAGCATGAACTTTAACACAAAAATCAACAGTTGAATATCTAAAAAATGAAGGTCAAGAAATTCATTCACCCCCGGTGTTTATGTCCATAAACCAAAACTAAATATGAGAAAAATAATTAACAGAGTTTCACACGGCAGGAATAAAAACTCAGAATAAATTATTCTTACTGGAACTTGAAGAAATCAACTCAGAACCGCTCCCCTAAATCAACAAAAACCAAACATATAATGAATATAAAAAAGTAGAATTGCAAATAAGTCCAAAAAAAAAAATTTAAACACTAACTGATTTAACCAAACAGATAGTAAAACAAATATAAAAAATAAAAAAAAATCTCAAAACTAAATATTTCTCTAAATAAAAATAACGCAAAATACCTAAAGCTTTAGGGTTAAAACCAAAGAAGAAGGAGAATTTATTCCTGTGTGTGCGAGAGAGAGAGATCGGTGGTCAAAAACACAAAGAAAAAACCCCCAAAGTTACAATCAGACTTGGAAAAAGTTAGATATGGAAAAAATTGGCTCTGGAAAAAGTTAAGTTGAACAAAAAAACCAACAAAGTACCAAATTAGAGAGAGAGGGAATGTTTATAAGGGGTCGAGTTTCGATCTCGACAAAACGGTGCCCAGTGTAACTAAGCCTCTCATTAACAGAAATTGGAAGATCTAAATAAGCATCTCTGGACCATCAAAACCAAGGTTGATAAGAAAAAAGGGGTTGTGGGTGTGTTCGTAGGTTGGGGAATTTGCATTTGGGTTCCGGGGTAGGTTTGGAGAGGAAGAGAAAGAGGGGCCGGGTGATTTTTAGAATGTGGGGAGGGTTTAAAGTGAGTTTGATGTGTGTTTACCGCAATGACCTTGTGTTTGAATTAAAGTGAAAGAGGTAGAATCAATTAGTGAGATGAAAAAGAGGGGGAATCCAAAATTTGCAAGGGTAAAATAGGAAGTGCAAAAAAAATTCATGTTGATGACATCATACTTTAAGCTTATGACATATATAAGTTTTATACTTATATATATATATATATATATATATATATATATATATATATACTAATCCTGCACCCTCAGGATAAGACCCATTAGTGCACCTATCCAGAACATCCGGCATCCTCGAGTTAGCACCCATTAATGCATCTATCATTAACAATTCAGCACACCCCAGGTTATCACCCATTAGTGCGCCTAACAATAGAATCTTGCATCCCCAGGTTAGCACCCATTAATGCGCCTATCAATAATAATCCAGCACCCCCCGGGTTATCACCCATTAGTGTGCCTAACAATAGTCATCCTTGTACCCCCGGGTTATCACCCATTAGTACACTTAACAATAGAGTTTCTGCACCCCCGAGTTATCACGCATTAGTGCGCTTAATTATAAGGTTCTTGCACCCACGTGTTATCACCCATTAGTGCTCTTAACAATAATATCACATAATAGGCATTCACACATCCTATTATAATTTATAGGTATTTCTCCAACCTACATACATAATCCTCATACGTATTTTAACCTCATCACTACGTATAGTATAAATATTTAGATTACTATCTTTCTCGTAATCTCCAAGGTACATTCTCTCTATACCGAAATAATTAAAGTATTAATTCTACCATACTTTTCCCGAAATTCTGTCCTATTTGAATTTACTATTTAGCAATTTCTCTCACTCCAATAAACCGGCAAACTCGAAACTAGACTTTGAGAAAATCCCCAAAAATTCCCTCTGTCGCTCGAGCCAGAAGGGTTGTCATTTGAATGACTTCCACGTGTCGTTCGAGCGACTTTGCGTGAGATGCCATCTCGCTCGAACGACTTTACGCGAGATCGCGCGAGATGTCACTGTTCGTCTTCTTTCCCAGAATTCTGCGGTTTTCCACCATTTATTAACCCATAAACCTCTAAGATTCAACACCCAATGCCTCATCATCAATACCCATCAATCCTAATAGGTTATAAATCATTCTTAACCTCCTAGGATCATTAATTCATCATAAATCATCAAAATTATATAAAATCCCCAAATCAATTCATATGAACCCTAGTTTCCAAATTTTCAATTAAAGAACCTAATCAACCCAAATTCGTTCATCAATATATAATTCAATTTCGTAGTTCATCCTCTACAGTCATGACAAAATATTAAAAACTAATTACGCCAACCTCTAATCATCATTTAACCTCCAATTTTCACCTAATTAACATGTAAATCAAGGATTGAATTCACCTACACTAACATGAGTATGATTATTGCTAAAGAAAGCAAGTAATAAACACTTGCCTCGAATATGACGGTCTGATCCGTTGGTGATGTTGGTATATACGCATTCCACTCTTCTCGATCTACGCGTTTGTGGTCACGGTTATTCAAGGTGAGGATGATTTGGCCTTTCTTCTTGGGCTTTGGTTCTCCCCCACACTTTTTATGGACGTTCTTTTCTTTTCCAACTCTCAACCCTAATGGACTTCTTTAGGCTAATAAAAATAATTCTTAATATCCATCCATTAATTCCACCCAAAAATACAATTTACCATAATGCCCTCTCGGGATGCCGGTTAGGCCTAAAATTGCCCCTGGACCACCCAAACTAAACACCCGGGTATACTATTTTGACTATCTCGACCCTTCCGGACTCAACAACGCAATCGAAATGACAATACGAGTTAATAAAAAATAATTTCTCTTTTTATTCTATTCAATTAGTCCCGACACGACTCACACGCGTGTCAGACTTAAATTACCAAACTGCCGTATTTCTCACTTCCGACAATTTATCAAATGTTATAATTCTATATTACATATCACACAGTAATATTCAATAATTCTCAACAGAAATTATTAACCCTTGGCACGCTAGTTAATAATTATTTTAATCCGGATTAATAACAAATTAATTTCTCACATTTTAATTTAATTAATCCAACAACAATAATTAATCGCATACTTATTCCCATAATAATAATTAATCACATAATTATTTAAATCGTAAAAAATATGGGGTGTTACAACAGGTTCCTGTAGTTAAGATAAACTACTAAGATTGTATTCGCAACCATAGCGATAGGATGTCAACCCTCCTATCTAGATTGTGAACTATTCAATCATTCTAGAACAGGAATTCTAATCTTTTGTGCCCACACCAGAATTTCTAGTGAACATTATTGACCAACATTATGATATATTTACCAAAAAAAAATATAAAGCATTTCTACAGTCATGATTTTTTTTTTCAAATGGGTAATGATGAACCTTTATGACTAAAGAGTACATAAACATAATGAACATGGCTTTAATAATAAAACCCTAGATTTTAAAAATTGGACTCGATTAGGTTATAAAGTATAATTAAAACTAATTTAGTATGTGTTCATGGCTTAGGGTATCAAAATGACAGTGTTTCAACATTGTTATCGTCAATTAATGATTCAACTACCAACAGGGATAAACTAACTCATAGAAATACCATTTTTGTTCACATATGGTACGTAACGATTCTCATGAGTTGTTATGGGGTATCTTCTATACAAAAAGTGGATGGTGTAATAAATAGACTTGGGGATGTGTACCATAATGGTGCTAACGAGTTTGTAAAATTTTCAAAGAGGTGTATCAATGATGAAGAGTTCTCTTTTCCTTGCACACTTTGTATAAATGGCAAAGTGTTTGAGTGGAAAACAGTTGAATTACATCTACTTAGATGGGGTACGCAAGATGATTATCAGGTGTCAATTTTTGATAGGGATACATTATCCCTTTGTCCCCAAACAAACTCCACTACAAATGTCAAGTAGGACATCAATGGAAGAATAAAAGGATCCCCCCATAGAGCATAATCACGTGGAGGCACCCTAATTTCCAAGGGATGGAGGGAGATGGGCATCACTCATGGTACCTATACCACCCCATATTTTTATGATTTTAAATAATTATGAGATTAATTATTATTTTTGGATTAATTAAATTAAAAGGTGAGTAATTAATTGGTTAATTAATTAATTCGGATTAAAATAAATATTAACTAGCGTGCCAAGGGTTAATACTTATTGTTGAGAATTATGGAATATGACTATGTGAATACGTAATATGGAATTATGAAATTTTATAAATTGTCAAGAGTGAGAAATACGACATGTTGGTACATTAAGTGAGGATGCGCGTGTGAGTCGTGTCGGAACTAATTTAATGGATTAAAGAAGTAAATTATTTTTAAGTAACCCGTATGGTAATTTCGAGCATTTTATTGAGTCCGAAAGAGTCGAGATAGTCAGAAAACTCTACCCGACTATTTTATTTGGACTCCGGGATGTTTTTAGGCCTAATCGTCACCCCGTAAGGATATTTTTGTCCTTTAAATTTTTGTGGAAATATTATGGACGAAAATTAGGAAATTAAATATAGATGTACGTGGGTTAGAGGGGAGTTATTAGTTCTAAACCGACGAGAGAGAAAAGAAAGAGGCACGGAGGAAGGAAGAAGAAGTCATAGGAGTTCTTGGTGCATAACTCAAGAACACACACCAAAAATCTCACCAAAGCGTAGATCGGAAGACAAAGAACACACCTATACTAACATCCCTAGGAGATCAGACCTTTGAAATTGAGGCAAGTTTTTAATCCTTGCAAAATTGTAGCAATAATCATGTTCATGTTAGTATAGATATACAATACCCATTTATGACTCATAAATTTTCATGAAATTGGAGAACTAAGGACATTAATTAAAATCTAGTATCTAATTAGGATGAATCCCTCATGTACATAAGTTAGAGATCTCAAATTGATGATTATTTATGATGGACAAAATTGATTTTGATGTTCTTGTATAGAAATTTGATGAACTAGGGTTTTGTATTGTTAAATTGGGGATTTTAGATTTTATAACTTATTTATGATGATTTAATGTTTAAAAGTTAAGGGAAATCCTTTATACATGTTAAAACATCCATTAGGTTTGCTGTTTTGGTGGTTGGGTTGAAAAATTTAGAGGTTTTAGGACTAGAAAGCTGGTGTGGACGAAGTAGTAGCAGGTCTGGTCGAAACAGGGAAAAGCTCCATCTCGTTCGAACGAGATGGAGTGTGGATAAAATTAGAAGCAAGGTCATTCAAACGACCTGCTGATGTCATTCGAATGACATAAGGTTTGGTTCAAATGACAGTTTTAAGTCTGTAACATTCCCACTATAACCTAACTTCAGTTACGTGATTATTTTGAGTGAGGGAGAATTGCCAGTTGAGGATTTGTAGTACAGTGCAGAATTTATTGAGAAATATTTCTAGGATAACATTTTAATATATAAATAGGTGAAATAGTTTTGGGAATTTTGAGAGTGTGAATAACCGAGGTAATTTCATAATAAGTAATAATGGGAAGTACACTACGTGTAGAAATGTATGTATGGGTTGGGTGAATATCATGACTTTAAAAGGATGTTGTAATACCTATTAGTACATGATTATTATTGTTTTGTGTATAGCATACCTATTTTGCTTGCTATCGGAAGGAGTTTATCGCACAGTGGACAGTCTTATTTTGGGTGACCCAATGGGGGGGATATTTGATTTGTACCCAGAGCATATGAACTTGGGTAGGTGCTATCTAAGACGTAGGATAGTTTCGATGGTAGAATGGGAGCACAGGTATGTGTGTGACCCATTTGGCTGTTGAGTATGCTCGCCTCCAATATTTGTTTTATGAGATTAATGGTTCATGAGAGATGCCGAGACACTTGTCCTTTACACAGTGAGCGATGCATCGGGACACGATAACAGAGTATGCATTGCGCCAAGTGGCCCTAACCAAGGGGTGCAATATTTGTATACAAATGTATAGAGATGATGTGACTATATATATATATATATATATATATATATACTAGGATGTACCCGTGCCGATGGCACGACGATAAATTTGTTCTCGTAATATTTTGAACCCGTGCTAATGGCACGACAATTAATGTGTTCTCGTGATATTTTGTACCCGTACCGATGACACAACGATAAATATGATCCCGTAATATTTTGTACCTGTACTGATGGCACGACGATAAATTTATTCCCGTATCGCCAATAGTGCAAATATAGACACATGTAATAAAATGAAGTTAGATGACCAATTTTAAATATCATAAAATGGTCCAAATGGACGACGTGACAAAATAATCCATTTTAAAAAATTGTTAAAAATGATCAATGCAGACATAGTGAGCATTTGTGGCATCTAATTGTGTTTAAAATGTAGTAATGCATTAACATTTATATGGTCTAAAATAATTCATTAACTTAATAAGTAATAATATATGAAATTGATGCATCTATATGAAGACGACGTATTTATCATGTTACTTAGTAGGAATATATTGGTGCTTAGTAAAAGAATAAGATTATCTATCGTGTCATTTGATGTCGTGTATTGTCACCTTTATCTGAATCATGTTTACATTAGAAACAAAAATTTCATGTAAAGCCATAAACATAATAGTTAATTAAAAATAGTTTATTTAAAAAAAACGTTGTTATACGAACATGGAAAATAATATCCAATGGGGCGAATGAACTTCAGTTACAGACATTCGAAATTATTTAGCCATACTTGCAAAATATTCGAAATTAATACACATGTTAGATTAAAAATATATTTACCCACACACATTTAAATTTTGAAAAATATTATTTGAACTCTATAAACAAATTGAGTGTACCCTAGTATATATATAACAACAAACATATGAATATATACTAATAGTGAAAATTGAGTGTACCCTAGGATGTACCCGCGCCGATGGCACTGTTGTAAAAAAGTTTCGAATATTTCCTAATAGTGATTACAACCAAGCACGATTGAAAAAACGTTATGGTCCCTTAATGTGTGGACCCGTAATTATTTCAAATGAATAAAGCTCCAAACTGATAAAATACAATAGTTAACAGGTTAAGATAGCATTGGCCCGCTTCAATCGTTAAAAACTATCAAGATCCATAAATTTTGGTAAAATAAGAAATATTATTGGAGCTCCTAATGCCGATGGCACGATGAGAAGTTGATAAAAATGTTATTTTCCATTTTTGTTCACTTTTTTGATTCCTTTAACATAAATATCGCGTAAAAACTCAACATTATTTTTTTATTAATATTTTATATTAAAATAAATTTCAAAATTAAAAAAAAATGCATTTATTAATTAATTTTTATATTAATTTTTTTATATTTTAGATTAAAATAAATTTAAAAATTAAATTTTTTATATTACTTTTTAAATAATAAATCATTTGAATCTTAACAACTCAATTATATTAAACAAATATTTTTCGTAACCAATTTGATTATATACTTTATCTTGCTTTATAAGATTTAGTGAATAGTCGAGAATGATTGTGTCTATTTCAATATAATACTAATTTCATCAAGAAAATGAATCACACCATGCTCATGTATTATTTCACATGGCTACATCATGAGACACACCATGCTCATGTATTATTTCACATGACTACATCATAAGACACACCGCTCACATATATTCATTCATTTATCAGACATTTGTAGCTCACTTTCATGAAGGTTAATAGGGAGAACTATAGGCCAAGAAGACTATCATTATATTTAACTATAGTTGTACAAAAATTTAATAAGGCAATTTTTGTCTAAACTATAAAATAAAATAAATGAGTTTAAAAAAAAAGAGCATGAATGAAGCAATGCCTATTACTATTTTAATTTAAAATATAAAGATGTGAGAACATGATTTGCTCATTATGGCCCTTTCTTGTTACCTCGATCCATGTGTTAAAAATCTTTAAAGTACTCTTAAATCTTTACATTACTTTTAGGGGTATGGAGTATTACATTGAGCCTTATGCCGGATGCTTCTCCTGCTCCACTTCGAAATCTTTAGATTACTTTTGGAGGTACGGAGCATTACATTGAGCCTTGTGCCTGATGTGTCCAATGTTTCTCCTGCTCCTACTTACCTCAAGCCATGTGCTCACAAAAAATGTAAAGATCGAACAAATGGACAAACAGACTCAATGTAAAATGAACAAATGAAACAAAAAATGAACAAATGAAAAATTTCTAGTAAGCTTTTAAATTGAGATGACATAAAAAATGCTTTTTGAGGCTAAAAAAAACTTTCAAACTAAATGATACCAAATCCTTTTGAGAAATACTTTGAACCCTCCAAAGATGGAACAAATGAAAAAACAGATAAAAATGTTCACTCCAAAAATAAGAAATTAATTTAGAAAAATAAAAACGTAATATCAAGAACCTAAAAATTATTTAATTTGGACCATATATAATACACTCTAATTTAAGAGTCAATTATTTTTATAAGTAGTAATTGGAAAAAATAAGTTAAAAAAGTCACTACACCACCAGTCATTTAAAATTTTTACACTTAAAACTGGATTGAAAACCACATACAAAAAAGCCCCTTTAAATCCCCTTAGAAGTTATTCATTAAAAATATAGAAATGTACGACGGAGAAACAAAGGTCTCGATAAAGGAATATAAAAAGAGAGATGACAGGTTTAAGTCCCAAATCACCAGCATCTGCAAATGACCATACAAAAAATCACTGGATAAGTCTCAAATCTAAAAAAAGGTATGACTCATCAAGACAATCCGAAGTCTCTATTATATAACTAAAAATCTAAAAATTTGGAGGATAAACAATTTATTAGTGTAAAATAGTATTTATAGATCTCAAATAAGTCTCAAGTCTATAGTGAAGATGAACCAAATAACTCTGTAACTTTAATCACAAACAATGTGAAGTTATATGAAAATGTCTGGAACATTATAAGAATTGTTTCATCATTGTCGAAAACATAGTCACCTAATACTTAATTAAATAGGTGTTAAAAACTTTCCAATTTTAATTTCATTAAAATGCCGCTTTTAAAACATAAACTATTTAACACAATGAATAAAAACTGAGTAATATCAAAACTGAATTAAATGAAACTAGAATAAAAGTCTCGAGTTTAAAATCTCAATACAATAATCCAATGTAAACCAAATGTAATCAACTCCGATACAAGTAAATAAACTGAATGAGATGGAAATGTTAGAATCCTTTGGGCGACATGCCCTAAATGAAAAAGCTACAACATATGAATCAAGAAGATAAAGCGTCTAATATAAAGTCTTCAACTCCATAGAATCCATTGCACGTCAATAACCAATCCCCTATAGCTAGCATCCCAGTGGTTGGACACCTAAAATAGAAGATACGAGGAAGAGAAGAGAATATGCAAAAAAACGGGTCAGAGACCGATGTAAAAAAAGTTTAGAAAACAACAAGTGAATAAATGCTATATTCAGCAATTATTATATACATGTTATATTATCAGACTCTCTTTTGAGATTCACACCTAATGTACCTCTAAGTCATACTAGTTACAGTTCCCATGATAACCCACGTATTTCTCTCGCAATAAAGGTAATACATAAATATATCCAATTTCTCTTTAACATGGAAAAGCCCTTTTTTCCAATTCAATATAATTAAGTATTCACTTGCTTAATTCATTTCTCATTTCATTATCGTTCATGTCTACTTAATTCACATAGTAGATAAGAACCCATGTATATATACATTTTCACACTATACTATATATACACTAATATTGGGTCCCTAGACTAAGCTGCGGCGCAAGATGTAAAATATATCGTAAGTATATGTATACATTCAGTCTATTATATAGAAACATTACTGCACCCCGAGACTGAGCTGCGATGCATGCATACTCTGCTATCATGTTCGGGTACATCTTGTCACTGTACAAAGGACTGTCGGTTTGATATATCCCTTGAACCATAAATAATGAACACAAATATTGGAGGCGAACATATTCCTAAGCCTCTGGGCTACGCAAATACCTACGCACCCAAATGGACATTCAATACCAACCTAATCCCTATGTTCTAAGGCAACAAATTAAAAATTCCCCATAAGGCTCATCAGGATATGATTGTCCTCTACGCGCAAACCTCCCGTCGATAGTAAGTAGGATAGGTATGTCATACGCATAAATAAACTATCAATAGGCTTACATATCAACCTATATAAAGTTTGGTACGAACTCAGCCAATATCATATTAGGATTTCATCCTACCCTAAGTACCCGTCGTATTTCTCGAATACCACCCGTACTTGTTAATAACGATTGTCATCGTATATTTATTATGTAGTTATCACTCACATAATCCCAAGTACCCGTATATATATATCATCAATATTAACCTGTACTTGACCATGATGATTACTTATCTCTTAATCGTATTATCCTTATGCAGATAACTCTCACATAATTTTATTCCTCAATTTCATATTATTTTCCAATAATAACCCAAGTCCCTCACTCCTTGTTAATGTATCAAAATTATTCAGAACCTATTATGGGCTAAAAATACAATTCTCCAGACTGTTTTTGGCTAAAACAAAAGTTTTGAAATCTCGTTAGAAATCCAGAAATCTCATTCAAATGAGATGGCATCTCGTTCAAACGACAACATGTCTCATTCGAACGAGATTAGCGTAATTCCAGTTCGTCTTCAACCTCAATTTTTTGCATTTTTCTTCAAGTTCTAACACCCAAACCCTTTTGGATTATATTCTACCCGAAACCCAGATTTGCTAACATTGTTGTAACATGTTCAAGGGTGATTTTTAACATAAGAATAACATCAAATTCACATGTTCATAAGGGTATTATCATCAAACCCATTAAATACTTAAAATTCCAATTTTTCTTAATCCTCCATTTCTATAGCTCTTAAAAATCTGGAATTTAGAATTATCATTTCATAACTAATATATCATATTTTCATATTCAACATGACTAGAACTCATCTACCTATAATACCTAACTTCATTTTCATATCTTCAATGAAAAAATAAATCCTCTACATGTAAAACCTATCCATTTCTCTGTTCCTAGTCTCTACATGTATATCCATTTTCATGTTCATAGTCTCTACATGTATAGATCTCCAACTACGTGAATTTGCCTAACCATTAAACTTAATTTATTAATCATTTTAAATCCCAAAATTATAAGTTCATCAATCCAAAAAGAAATCATATTCTAACATGGACAATGTAAGTACCAAAATAAAGCAAGCATTGCACTTACCTTATGTGCAAGTCTGAACCTTTGGTGAAGACAAGTGTTTAGCCCTTCCTCTTCCCTTTTTCGGTGACTATCTGGTGGCGGTGCAAGGTGTAGAGATGGTGGTTGTTCCTTTAGTTTGCCCTAGGTGATTCTTCCTTTCCAATCAACTCTTCCTCTCTTCAAGATAACCTTTCACTTTCGCTCTAAGGCTTTCACTATCCCTCAAAAGACCTCACTTGTGTTTAGATGAAATGAATCTTACGTACAATCTAAACTCACATATATAATAAGCCTCCAAATTTATCTAAAAGGCAAAGAACGTAGGTACTAGTCATCCCCCAAGAAAAATGACTAAAATGCCCCTTAGGGTGTCTTTTCTTCTTCCAATTGACCCGAGATCCAAATCCAACCCATGGGTAGACTTTTTTGCCTATTTCGACCCTTTCGGATCAACAGCACACTCAAAATCATCATCCGTTAAAAATAAATCTCATTTTATTTCCCAACTTTAGTCCCGAGACAACTTATAAGTGAATCCCGACTTAATATCTATTATTTTCATATTTATAGCTCCCGATAATGATTATTATTTTCACATATTACTTTTGAAGTAATATTCAAAATCATATATTACTTTAATCTCTAGCAATATTTAATCCAGATTAAACCCAATTAATTTTTCACATAATTAATTCCAATTAATCCCATTAATTTGGCCCATTAACTTTTAATTTATCTCATATTAAAAGTCATTAAAATTACGGGGTATTACATACTTCCCCCTTCATAACGAAATTTTGTCCCAAAATTCGAAAAATAAAGCAAACCTGGTAAAAACAACTTGGGGTATCTATCGTGCATCTCATCCTCGTGCTCCCAAGTAGACTCCTCAAGATGATGGTGCTCCCACTAGACACGCGCCAACGGAACTACTTTCGATCTCAACTGTCTCTCACTATGGTCCAATATCGCTATTGCTCTCTCCTCATAAGAACTATTTGGATACAAATCGATCTCCTCTACTGTAACAAGAGTGTGAGCCCACTCATCTCGGAGATATCGCCTCAGCGAAGAAATATGGAACACATCATATATCCTATGGAAGTGCTCCAGCAACCCCAATCTATAAGGAAATGGTCCTACATATCTGGGCACTAATTTCCCTTTCTTCCTAAATTGCATTACCCCTTACTAGGAGATTCCCATAATGATATATTTTCCCTCCACACTAAACTTCCAGACAAACCACTTTGCATTGGTGTAGCTTTTTTGTCCGTCCTAGGCTACCCGAATACGACTCTGAATCATTTTAATTCTGGCAAACGTGTCTTGAATTACCTTTGGTCCAAGTAGCTTGTTATCTCCCACCTTTAACCAACACGTAGGAGAACGACAAGGCCTACTTATAATGCCTCTAATAGAACCATACCGACGGTGAACTGATAGGAGTTATTATACGTAAACTCCACTAGTGGAAGGTACTGCTCCCAAAAATTTAGGATACATATATGCAACATATCCTCTAACATCTGGTTAGTACATTCAGTCTGCCCAACTGTCTGTGGGTATATGTCGTACTCAATCGCACATGAATACATAAGGCCTAATGAAAATCTCCCAAAATTGGGATACAAAAATCTTATCCCTATCGGATACAATATTAAGCGGGACCCCACGTAACCTCTCTATCTTGGCTATAAAAATTTGGGCGGACTCTTATGTAGCGTAATTAGTCCAAACTGGAAAAAAGTGAGCTACCTTAGTCAACTGATCTACAATCACCCATATATAATTGTGACCTCTCTGTGTCATAGGTAGTCCAGTGATGGAGTCTATGGAAATGTCTTCCTATTTCTACATTGGGATCTCTAATGGCTGAAAAAACCTTGTTGGCTTTTAATGATTCCACCTTCACTAACTGACAAGTGGCACACTTAGAGATGAAGTAAATAATGTCTCTTTTCATCCCGTTCTACTATTAAACAATCACCTCCCGCCTACTCATTGGGACCTAGGTTTCACATCATGCTCAAACCAAACGTTATCCCTACTTCTTCCTAAAAGTGTTTCTCGAAGGTGTGTCTTAAGGATCTCATTTGGATTCACAATAATATTGGGAGGCATACTAGCCCGTCTATCCATTCCATCTCTGGAATTGTTGACTTGATACTAAATTTCGAGTTGATCTTCTCGAATCAACCTATTCCCATATGAGTGGTTTTCCCGATGATAGATTCACTATGTTCCGTTTAACACCAATTTCCACTTATAATGTCTCACATTAAGTGATATTTTATACTCCCCTTCTTTCCTTGGGGTATACCAACAGTCTCGACCAATGCACTTTTCACCAAAATGCGCACTTCTGGACCCCTTTTTATCTATTAGGCAACAACAATATTATTTATATGCAAGATACTCCCAATATTTGACTGAGTAGGATTCCGCAATATTTTCCACAATAGTTATAGTTTCCTCTTCTCAAGAGATACCCTTTTTAAATCGATTCTTATAGTCTTTCAGCTCATCTTTGGTGTGTTACTCTCATAACACTTATAAACTTGAATTCTCGTCTTTTCCACTCGACGTTTAAGCCATTTTATAACTTCCTTACAGGCATATATTCTACACATTCATTCTCACGTCCTTCTATTGCGGACGATATGAAAATAAAACTAACCAGGGTGCCCATACACCCTCCAGTCCATGCATCGCCGCACAAATGCGGACCGGCTCCACTAGCCTCAAGTCGTACACTCAAGGGATTTTCTACACTCATAAAATGAGGAACAAATAAAGTTCTATCTATTGCCCTATCTCTCAACACATCTCTCAACTCCCGACATTCGCTGGGCTTCATGCGTGGGATGTCTCGCAAGCAGAATCCAAATAAGGAACTCCCCCGATACACTACTATCTAACATTATCGGTCATTGAGATTTGTAGACTCAAGGTACATAACCTAGACCCTCAAAATCCTAATCCCCAGACATATAAATATAAATCTAAACTCCCATGTATCTAAAGGAGTGGTATAATATTGCGCTCTATATATCATAAAGTCCTGAGTGCTAAATATAAAAATTATCTAAGACTCTATGCTCGATAATAAACCCAAATACTCTGAATCATATCAGTAAATTCCCTACACACCGGACTTAAATATCTTGAGAGAACTACACTCTTCAAAGTCTCTTAATATTACTCAATATCACGTAAATATGAGCTTAACCCTCTAAGCATCTCGAAAACAACACATCCTGTCCTGGAACAACAACCATGATATCCTTGCAATAACAACCCACTATCATTATTAACCATCAATAACCACATCCAAGATGACATTGTACTCATATAACGCATTACTAAAACAAGTAATCTCAATAAAAATATTCTTACTATCTACACCCACTGCCCTGTGGCTGAGACCAAATATTAATCCCGTTAAACCATGAAAAATACAAATACCCATAATGGTATTGATATAACCACTAAACTCATCTCACACACGAATCTAGTTCTAATCAAAATACTGTGACTCGCTCGTGTCCAATAAAGCATACCTCATTCTACCTAGGATAACCCATTTCTCCTTCCTTGCCAATCGCCCTGACCGTTCAAATGATTCTCGGATACAACACGCTTAACTTAACTAAACTAAAACTATCTTAATCAATGCCCCTTATAGGTACCAGTCTCTTGTCCCTTTTCCTTGCTTTGGAAAATTTCATTGCATGTGGTCTTACTCACCACAGATAATACCTTTTCATATAATTCTCTATTTTAGGCCATACAGACCATATATTAGGGTTGTATTTCTCTAGGACCCTATTAGCTTCATGTTAGATGGCCACCTTTATTGTTCCCTTGGTTTTGCTGGCCCTAAGGAACAAACTGCTAGCTTCAACATCCCTCACTTAATTTACCATCACCTGGTAGGAATTCAACTATCTGAATCTCTTAAATGGGTCCCCTGATGAGTCTCCACCTGAGGTGCCTCACTAACACCGTTACGCCTAGTCTTATTCCTGGACTAGATCCTTTAACTCTTTTCCCCTTCACATAGAAGAATTAATATATTCGTTGTTAAAACACGACATTTTCGTCATCAACATTGAGCATCCAAACAGAAATTCCCTTAAGCTTTGGTGACTCCTCTTGTGAGTCCATCGCCCAGTCAAGGGTTCTTTTCTTTATTGTACCTACGTCTTTGTGTACAAAGTTCAAAAATGTCGTTCACACCACCTTCTGAACAACAGATGATGGAACTTGCTGTAAGACCGTACTTAATATCCTTACATTGGTATAATATTTTACCTTTCAAACATGGTGATTGACTATCACTATTTTAACACTGCTCCTACGAGCTAAGAAAATTTTTACCCTAATTTTCACTTTAGGTATTTAACACTCTGTTATATGCCCAAACTTCTAAATATTCTCCATCCATTGGATAACGCACAAAATCTTCTCATTTACAACATTTCTACGGATGGTCTACCTCAAAGACCCACCTGACTCACTTCCATCCGAGCTATGTTGGTGAGTCTGGAACGGCACAAACATCAATTGTGATGGTGTTTAGGAAACTATAGCTCCCAAATGTGTTCTTCATTGTCATCACCCTGAACAACAATTATGGTGGGTTCTATCTCAATCACCATTTCAAAAATCTTCTGAGTCTTCGGCTGAGTCCTCCTCCTGCTATCCAATTAACGACTATCAAAGGGGAATGTAAGTCGCAATACGAGGAGGAATACAACAATCCCTATGATAAGGCTCTATATCAAT
This sequence comes from Sambucus nigra, assembly GCA_949130495.1. Classification (NCBI taxonomy): domain Eukaryota; kingdom Viridiplantae; phylum Streptophyta; class Magnoliopsida; order Dipsacales; family Adoxaceae; genus Sambucus; species Sambucus nigra. The sequence goes on along the minus strand of OX422216.1, from coordinate 89,574,404 downwards.
GAAAATTATGCTGAAATGTAATAAGTCGTATAGATCCTAAAAGGCTCTAGAACCTGATGCTCTGATACCACATGTAGCACCCCACTTAATATAATACCAGGTGATTAGTCCCATACCATAATAAAATAGAATCTACAGTTGGATCATTCTTAGCATCACTATCGAAAACATAGTCACCTAATACTTAATTAAACAGGTGTTAAAAAATTTCCTAATTTAATTTAATTAAAATTCCACTTTTAAAACATAAACCATTTAACACAACGAATAACAACTGAGTAATATCAAAACTGAATTAAATGCAATTGGAATAAAAATCTCCAGTTTAAAATCTCAATACAATAATTCAACATAAACCAAATGTAATCAAATCCGATACAAGTAAATAAACTCACTGGGATGGAAAGACTAGAATCCTTTGGGCGACATGCCCTAAATGAAATAGCTACAACATATGAATCAAGAAGACGAAGCATCTAATACAATATCTCCAACTCCATAGGATCCATAAAACGACAATAACCAATCCCCTATAGCTGGTAACCCAGTGGCTGGACACATAAAATAGAAGATACGAGAGAGAGAAGATAATATTCAATAAAATGGGTCAGACCCCGCTGTAAAAATAATTTAGAAAACAACAACTGAATAAATGTTATATTCAGAAATTATCATATATATGTTAGATTATCGGACTCTCTCTTGAGATTCTCATCTCTCATCTAGAGTTCACACCTAACGTACCTCTAAGTCATACTAGTTACAGTTCCCATGCTAACTAGTTCATATCAGTGCCAACTAATCATAGCCCATATCTTTCCCACATATTTCTCTCGCAATACCAGTAATACATATACATACATATATATATATATATATATATATATATATATATATATATATATATATATATATATATATATATATATATATATATATATCCAACTTCTCTTTAACATGGATAAGCCCTTTTTATGTTTTAATATAATTAAGTACTCACTTACTTAATTCATTTTAGATTTCATTATCATTCATGTCTACTTAATTCACATAGTAGATAATAACCCATGTATATATACATTTTCACACCATTATATATATACACTAATATGGCACCCCTAGGATTAGCTGCAGCACAAGATGTAAAATATATCACAAGTATATGTTTACAATCACTCTATTATAGACACACACACACACACACACACACACACACATATATATATATATATATATATATATATATATATATATATATATTACTGCACCGCGAGACTGAGCTAAGGTGCATGCATACTCTGCTATCATGTCTGGGTACATCTCGTCACTGTAAAAAGGACTCTCGGTTCGGTATATCCCTCGAACTGTAAATAACAAACAGAAATATTTGAGGCTAACATAGTCCTAAGCCATTGGGATACGCACATACCTACGCACCCAAATGACCATTCAATACCATTATTTTCACACATGGAAATCCAACCTAATTCCTATGTTCTGAGGCAACAACTCAAAAATCCCTCATAAGGATCATCGGGATATGACTGCTCTCTATGCGCAAACCTCCCGTCGATAGCAAGTAGTATAGGTATGTCATATACATAAATCAACAATCAATAGGTATACACATCAACCTATATAAAATTTGGTACGCACTCGACCAATATCATTATTGGATTCCATCCTACCCGAAGTACCCGTCGTATTTCTCGAATACCACCCATACTTGTTAATAATGATTATCATCGCATATTTATTATGTAGTTATCACTCGCATAATCACAAGTGCCCGTATATATATCATCAATATTAACTCGTAGTTGACCATGAAAATTATTTATATCTTAATCGTATTATTCTTATGTAGATAACTCTGACATAATTTTATTCCTCAATTTCATATAATTTTCCAACATTAACCCAAGTCCCTCACTCCTTGTTAATGTACCAAAATTATTCAGAACCTACTGTGGGATAAAAATTCAATTCTACAAACTTTCTGGGCTAAAAAAGAAGGTATGGAATCTCGTCAGAAACCCAAAAATCTTGTTCAAATGAGATGGCATCTCATTCGAATAACAACATGTCTCATTCGAATGAGATCAGTGTCATTCCAGTTCATCTTCAATCTCAGTTTTCTGCATTTTCTTCAAGTTCTTACACTCGAACCCTTCTGGATTATCTTCTACCCAAAACCCAGATTTGCTAATAGTGTTGTAACATGTTCAAGGGTGATTTTCACATAAGAATAACATCAAATTCATATGTTCATAAGTGTATTATCATCAAACCCATTAAAACCTTAAAATTCCAATCCTCCATTTTTATACCTCTTAAAAATCCAGAATTTAGAATATCATTTCATAACTAAATAATCAAATTTCCACATTCAGCATGACTAGAACTCATCTACATTTAATACCTAACAACGTTTTCATAACTTCAATAAACAAATAAATCCTCTACATGTATATCCATTTTCATTTTCATAGTCTCTACATGTATAGATCTCCAACTACATGAATTTTCCTAACCATTAAACTTGATTTATCAATTATTTTAAATCCCAAATTCATAAGCTCATCAATCCAAAAAGAAATCATATTCTAACATGGATAATATAAGCACCAAAATAAAGTAAGAATTACACTTGCCTTATATGTAGGTCTGAAACTTAGGTGAAGACAAGTGTTTGGCACTTGATCTTCCTTTTTTCGGTGACTATCCGGTGGCGGTGCAAGGTTTAGAGATGGTGGTTGTCCCCTTAGTTTGCGCTAGGTGAATCTTCTTTTCCAAGAAACTCTTCCTCTATTCAAGATAACCTTTCACTTTGTCTCTAAGTCCTTTCACTCTCTCCAAAGACCTCATGTAATGACCCCACTTTTATATGCTCATATGTATATAGTTTGTTTTTACACTCATGTGTTACTTATTATCTTATAGATGTTGTATTATTAGATATGTGGTATTATTGGCTATCAATACAACAAACCCCACTTTTTTAAATATGAAGAATCAACTGTAATTTAGATCAAATCAAAGTCTTATCATATATCTTAAGGTAAATAATAAGATTTCGAGTCGAAAATATAAATTTATGAAACTTAAGGGACTAAAATAAAAATATAAAAGGGCCATTTTGTAAATAAAATATTTTTAAGGACCTGTAAGAAATATTAAAAATAAATAGTGTGAAATTACCAAAATACCCTTCATGTGTGAAATGACCCTTATACCCTTATCACATTTCCACCACGTGATGGTCACCTCCACCTTGCACATGTCGTCTTTAGAGAGAAAGCTAAAACACTTGTCATCATTTAGTGATATTAACACTGCAAGACCACTCCGACACGAGACACCTCGACGTTGAATCACCACTCCAAAAAACTTAGTCATTTGACACGTGTCAACACCATAATATCCTTGGAAAGCTATAAATAGGGCCTTTGGGATCATTTATAACTCACACCAATTCCTTGAGAATTATAGTAAGAAAGAGTGATAGATTGGGAAATATCTTAAGAAGGAGTTCTATAATTTTGAAGAAAGAATTCGTTTCGTAGGTATGATTTTATTTAAATGTTGTGAGGCATATTTATAGTTTTAATTTCGTGCTTTATAGCTTTACTTAATAGTTATGCTGGGAAAATACACTAGAGGCTCCACTAATCAAAACTTAAAATTTGGAAACAATCTAAATTGATTTTATTTTCAAAATATGTCAACTTGTTTGAAAATATATATACGCTTTTTAAAATAATTTTTGTAAGTAATTGCTCGTTATTATGGAATCTCATTTAAGTAATTCCAAAGTCAGACCCGGTGAAATTCTGTCTAGTTGAGATGGTATTTAAGTGGTGCCCCTGTGACCCTCCATCTCTACTAGGAATAAATCAAGAAATGTTCGGTCTAGATGAGATGGTATTTAAGTTGTTCCCCTGTGACCCTCCATCTCTACTGGGAACCAACTGATTAGGAAGAACTATGAGTTGGATTCTTTAAATACGATCAATGAATATTAAAAATTGATAAAATGGTTTTAGTAACCGTTTACAGCAAGTTATTTTAGGATTAAAACACAATATTTAGAATTGGGTTTATTTAGATTACGTAATTAAACCATTATTGTATTTATTAGATTAACGTGTGATCCAAGACTCAATATCTGTATTTTCGAGCCCCTATTTTAGGTGAGTACTCTATGAAATTTCTTGCGTATTTTGATTATATTATGTTATGCAAACTATGTATATTTTGTGAAATTCTTTTAATCTCAAAATGCATCTGATACCGATGATTCTGTCGTTTGTTATATGTTTATATCTCTCCATATAAACATCTTACTTGAATTCTGAAATTATTGATTCAGCCTATGAAAACTCTCTTACTATATTGGCCTTGACTATCGGGTGGAAATATTTGGGTGGTACCTTCCCAGCTGGTTTATCGCTGGTGTGCCCTAAACAAGACGTTGTTCCAGAAATTATGATTACTTGTCTGTGATGTTACCGAGTGGAAACATTTGGTAACACTATCTGTTTGTGTATTGGAGCGTACATGGCCACTAAAACTAAATAATTGACATATGTTTTATCTTCTCTATTCTGAACTATTTATTCTAAATATATATATTGTTATTTACTTTATATATATTACTTGAAATTCCTATCTCTATGTATATACCTTATGTTCTAAATTGAATAGGTATCATTTTTTTGAAAAACACTGGAATGTCTGGAGATTGAATCTTATTCGGATTTCAGCTGACGTTGTATAAATAACCATTTTTAGGAAATAATCAACTCGTGGACGGAATGAAAAAGGACTATGTTGAAGATAGCTTTTAAAGCTCTTTTTGTTACCTTAAGTAGAAGTTTGTTTAATTAGATAGAGCATGTTTAGCTCTTTGTGTGAAGTTGTAACTCATTGATATTTTAATACAAATGAAGTTCCCTTTAGAAAGCTCTGATAATGTAATTCCTTCACTTTCAGTATTTTACGATTTATAACCATGTGATTAAACATCCGCTACATATATTTTAAAAGAAAAATTTTAACGCCAGAATATTGGATGCCTTGGTGGCATGTCAAGACACTCGCTCCCTACTATTTTCGGGTCGGGGTCGTGACAGGGGTGGTATCAGAGCACAAGTTATGAACCCTTAGACTACTAAACATAGGTTTCGAATGTTACAGATTTCATGTTTCCATCCTTAGGAGATAGTTGTTACAACCCGCACTCCGAAATAAGGGGTGGCCAGCTCGATACTCCGACTTATACGGTAATCATGGACGGAAATCATTCTCAGCACCACAAATATAGAAAGAGTAACCGAGAAAACCACCCAATAATTTCGAAAACGGGTTGTCAAAACAATTTATGCAATTTAAAAGTTAAGTTAAGAAAAATAATTTAAACAACCCATTCTAGAACAATAGTGGAATTCAAAGGAACATAATTAACATACGTCTAAAACCACTATACACAAAGAGAAGAACCGAATATGCTGTCGGTTCACAGCTACACAAAAGTAATCACAACTGTTAGATGTTATACAATACATTCATTATACAATTACAAGTTTGGGACACTAGCCCGAGTTACAGACCCGGTCATAACTAGATATAAAAAGAATGATGGCGTCTAACAAAACAATCCTGTAATATCCGAAATTTCATACAGCTCCTTAAAACAAAAGAGTAGGAATATCAACACGGGCGTCCTTGCGGAGGAGCACCTATGCAGATACAACAACAAGCACAACATAGAGGAAAAATGAACGGGTCAGGACCTGGTTTATATATAATTCCCAGATGAACAAAAAGCATGCTAGATATGAACAGTTAATCAAGATAATGGAAAACGAAATCTAACAACCTAAGCATGAATCTTAAGAAGACAACTAACATGGCAAGCCTAAAATAAACTATGCAAGAAAGTGAGATGATGTAATGATTAAATTAAAAGCTTCTATTCACCAACTTCCACTTTAATTCAGTTTTAATTCCTTAACAGGAAAATACTAACCTTATCTTCTCATTTCATTCCAATTCCCATCCCTTAGCAGGAATGTAATTGTCATTATACCATTTAGTGGAAATATACAACCCTCAAGTCCCACTTGAGTTTAGAAAAGTCATATTCTTATACATATAACGATTCTAAGACCGCCCCTCCGAGTTTCCCCACTGGGCGCGCCCCTAAATGACTATCATCTTCCAGGGGCCCATCAAACAAGGCAGCCTGGGTACCTAACGCACGTCGGTAAGTGGCCATATGCCTGCGAGTGAGTCATAACCACACCCGAAATTACTTCACTAGCGCAAAAAAATACATATAATAAACCCGCATATGGCCGAGGACTATAGTCTCCCTGCATTCACTAGTCAAGGAACATCACCTCATGCACGAGCTTCCCTTATGATAGCATTTAGAGAGGTGTGTTTAAGTAAATTAGCATTTACTATAAAAACCATATTTTTCCTTTTCATTAGCATTTACATGTTTCATTTGTTTGAAACAATAATCATAGGATATTTCTTTACATTTCATCCTAGGTTATGCCTCGAATAAATCTCCAAAGAGGTTATTTCGTTTCCCAAGATTAAGGTCTTATGCCTTATTAAGCCCCTAAAGTCTCCAAGTATGGGCCTACAATTCCCATCCATATTTATTAGGATGTACAAATAAAAGTGATGCCTTAACACCACTTTGGACAACCCCTCCCCCGGGCTTAACCCCAAGTGAAACCCATTCAACACTAGGGTGACAACTAACTCAACTAGGACTCTAAAAGCCAGGATTTACTTCATTCAAGAAGAGTCCTAAGTTCCTAGGGGAAGAAAGTGATTTAAAACAAAAGTAGAAAATTTGGGTAAGAAAAACAGGGGACCGGTCGACCGGTCCCAAGACCACGGTCGACCGCGTCTCAAGTTTTGGCTTTTGAAAGAAAGCAGAAAGTTTATTTCGTATTGGCCGGTCGACCTGTAGGTAACTCGCGGTCGACCGCGCCCTTAATTTCATGACTTTGAAAGAAAGCAGTGTGCCCTCTTCGGAAGGCCCGGTCGACCGGTCTGAGAGACGCGGTCGACCGGCCATAGCAGACCTAGACCTTTCTCTCTTATTACCTTCTAAACCCAAAATCAATAACCAACCCAAAAACCATCCAACTACATTTAATGATAATAAGAGATCATAAATGCTCCCAACCACATTTCTCTACCGCAACCAACAATCTAGCTCTATCAAAGATGTTGATACCCATAAATCCAACCAAAAACCACAATTATATTACATCAAAACTATACATATCTACCCATACTAATTATTCATCTTAAACCATATAATAGCAAGTAGAAAACTTGCCTTGGGGCTTCAATTTCAGACTTGGTTGAAGAAGAAAGCAAGATCAAACCACCAATATTTAAGATCTCTCTCTCTTTTCTCTCCAATCTTCCACTCTCACTCTCACTCTTAGGGCTAGAACACTTAGGGCAAATAAGAGGAAAAGAAAGACTTGGGGAAAGACAAAAACGTGGCTTAAAATTAAAAGTCTCCAACCTTTAAGTAATAATACCGCAATAGTTAATATCAAATACGCAATATGCCAAAACCAGTCAAAAGTGCCCAAAATCTCAAAATACAATATGGCACACATTTCGACTGTCTCTCACCTCCCAGAACTAACTACACCCTCCAAATTATCATTTGGAGATTTTATAAGCCATTTTAAGTTCCGGTTCCATTTTAATTCAAATTGCCATTTTAATTTTCATGACAAAATAGAACACTACATGGTAATAATCATTTACCCACATGGTAATTATGCAACTTAATTGTAAATATTAACTTATTTCTTCAAATTAATACTTACCCACAGGCAGCATTTTATATATGCAACTACTCAATATAGTAAATAAATATAAAATGGGCTCCCAAAAGCGAGGGTTGTTACAATAGTATTAAATATCTGATTTATGTGATAACCCTCCCTATGCGTTGTATTATTTATAATTGGTCTTTTAGTTTTCAATATTGATATAGTATAGTAGATCTTACGTTTGGCCATGACTATAGAAAATGACCAAGAGAAGATAATCAATGGGAACTAGTGATTCAAGTATAGAAGGATTGAAAGGTGCATACAAGGCAATTGAATGTCTAGCAAAGATTGTGGAGAAGCAGGTGAACAATGGAGTACTAAAGAATCTTGAACTAAGTAGATGTACTATTGAATAGTTCAAGAAGTTGAATCCTCCATCTTTTAAAGGTACTCCTAACCCCACCGAAGCGGAAAGTTGGGTTATGCAGATTGAAAAGATACTCGATGTTCTTAAGTGTACCGCTAAACAAAGGGTGTCATTTGCAACATTTATGTTAGAAAAGGGGGCTGAACATTGGTGGAGAATGACTAAGATAATACAAGGGGAAAGGAATAATTACATAGGTTAGAATGATTTCTTAGTAATCTTTTATGAGAAATATTTTCCAGAAACGGTGAAAGACGAAATGGTAGCTGACTTCATGAGTCTGGTGCAAGGGAATATGACGGTTAGTCAATATGAGGAAAAATTTACTGAGTTAACCTATTTTTCACGTCATGTTGTAGCAACTGATGTTTTAAGAGAGAAGAAGCTTGAGCATGAGTTAAGGTTGAATATTCGTAGTCGGATTTCCATCCTGAAATTAACATCATATATTGATGTCGTTACTAGGGCTACAATAGCTGAGAGGGATGGTGAGGAGTACAATCGAATTGGAGATGGCAAGAGGAAGTTTGGAGAACAAAAAGGAAAGAACCCGAATAATATAAATTTCTTTAGGAACACATCAAATGTTGGAGGATTTAGTGATAACAAACAGGATAATAACCAGATATGCCAACATTGTGGAAAGATGCATGGAGTATGACCTTGTTATAAGGATTCAGGAGCTTGTTTTAGATGTGGACAAAAAGGACATCAGATAAAAGACTGACCAAACCCAGCAAGGGTTTCAATAAAGACTTCAAGTGCAAACAAGGATCAAGGCAGACAGGGTAGAGTTTTTGCACTTTCTGATACCCAAGCTTCCAATGAGGTAGTGTCAGGTAGACTTTCTATATGTGCACAATCTTTTAAAGCTTTCATAGATCCTGGTTCTACCCATTCTTTTGTATCTATACATGTATTAAATCGCTTTCATAAATTTCCTGAACCCTTGAATTATAACATAAACGTTTCTACTCCTTCGGGTGAGTTATTGATGGGTAAATTAGTATAAAAGGCTTGCCCCATAGACATTGACAGACATAAACTATTTATTGATTTGATAGTTTTAGACATTAGAGATTTTGATGTCATTTTGGGGATGGACGGTTAAAATCATATCATGCTAAGGTGGATTGTTTTGATAAGAGTGTTATTTTTCAAATCCCTCACCAACCAAAATTTAGTTTTGAAGGAACTGGCATCAAATCTCCGATGTGTATTATTTCTGCAATACATGCCTATAGTTTTCTTAAGAAGGGATGTCAAGGATTTCTTGCAACTGTTACTAGTTTCCAGATGATAGGGCCTATCTTAGAAGATATTCCTATCTCTAAGAAATTTACGGATGTTTTTCCAGATGATTTACCAGGCCTACCTCCTAATAGAGAAATAGAATTTACTATTGACCTTATTCTGGAACTATACCAATCTGAAAACCACTATATTATGTGGCACCTTTAGAATTAAGAGAGTTAAAACTTCAATTAGAAACCTTTTAGACAATGGTTTTATCAGACCAAGTATATCGCCTTGGGGTGCTCTAGTGTTATTTGTGAAAAAGAAGGATGGGACAATGAGACTATGTATAGATTATCGTGAACTATAAGGTAACCATTAAGAATAAATACCCCTTACCTCGTATAAATGACTTATTTGATCAATTAGAAGGTGCACAAGTATTCTCTAAGATTGACCTTAGGTCAGGTTATCATCAATTGAAGATTAAGGATAACGATATTTTAAAATCATCTTTTCATACTAGATATGGTCACTATGATTTTCTTGTAATGCCATTTGGAATAAATAATGCACCAACCTCTTTTATGGATATGATGAATAGAGTCTTTAGGAAATATTTGGAACTTTGTGTTTTTGTTTTCATTGATGACATTCTCATTTATTTTAAGAGTATTGAAGAACACGAGAAGCATTTAGAGACAATATTACAAATCCTCAGGAAAGAGAAATTATATGCAAAATTAAAGAAGTCTGAGTTTGGGATGCCTAGTGTTTATTTTATAGGACATGTCATATCCAAAGAGGGAGTGTCAATTGACCCTCAAAATATTGAGGCTATACTAGATAGGCCAAGACCAACTAATGTTAGTGAGATTCGTAGTTTCCTTGGATTAATAGGTTATTATCGAAGATTTATTGAAGGATTTTCTAGCATTGCCAAACCTCTATCTAGGTTAACACAAAAGAAGGTACAATGTGAATGGTCTGAGGAAGCCGAGAAAAGTTTTCAAGAACTTAAGAATCGACTAGTGACTGCCCCAATTTTGACTATTCCTTCAGGTATGAAAGGATTGGTGATTTATAGTGATGCTTCAAAAAAATGGTTTAGGATGTGTGTTAATACAAAATGGAAAAGTATTTTCTTATGTCTCAAGAAAGTTAAAACCATATGAACAAAATTATCCAACCCATGACCTAGAATTAGCAGCTGTAATTTTTTCTCTTAAGATCTGGAGACACTATTTATATGGTGAGACTTGTGAGATTTATACCGATCATAAGGGTTTGAAATATATATTTACTCATAAAGAATTGAACATGAGAAAAAGGAGGTGGTTAGAATTGATGAAGGATTATAATTTGAATATTCATTATCACCCAGGGAAAGCTAATGTAGTGGCTGACGCTTTAAGTAGGAAGTCTACACCAAATTTAGCATGTCATATTACAAACCAGGAGGCTCTATTAAAGGATTTAAGAAATATGGAAATAGATATTCGTATTTCTAGTAAAGGTGGAATAATTGCAAACTTATAAGTACAACCCATGTTGATAGAATGGATCAAAATTTCACAAGTAAATGACCCACAACTGAAGAAGGTTATAGTAGAGGTTTTTGAAGGGAATAGAATGGAATTTGCGATACGGGATGATATATTGAGGTTTGAAAATAGAGTGTGTGTTCCACGTGATGCCCGACTAAAGAGGAAAATTTTGGAGGAAAGTCATTACTCGAGATTCACGTTTCATCCCGAAAATACCAAGATGTATAGAGATATTCGAGAAGTGTTTTGGTGGAATAACATGAAAAGGGAGATAGCGGAATTTGTATCTCAGTGTTTGGTCTGTCAACAAGTAAAAGCTGAACATCAAAAACCATCAGGATTACTACAACCCCTACCTATCCCGGAGTGGAAATGGGAACATATCACTACGGATTTTGTGACAAGTTTACCAAGGAGTTCAAATGGTAATGATTCTATTTGGGTAATTATGGATAGGCTAACTAAATCTTCTCATTTTATTTCCATTAAGATTACCCATTCTTTAGAAAAGGTAGCTAAGTTATATGTGCTGGAAATTATTAGGCTTTATAGAACCCCAATTTCAATTGTTTCGTGACCCCAGATTTGTGTCTCGCTTTTGGAAAAGCCTGCAAGTATCAAAGGGAACACAATTAAATTTTAGCACCTCTTTTCATCCTCAAACAAATGGACAATCTGAGAGAACCATTCAAACCTTAGAATATGCTTAGGGCATGTGTACTTGATCTGAAAGGGAATTGGGATGATCATTTACCATTAGTGGAATTCGCGTATAATAATAATTATCAAGAAAGTATTCAAATGGCTCTGTATGAGGCACTCTATAGTAGAAGGTGTCATTCCCTTACATGTTTGGTAGAAGTTGGGGAAAGAAAATTATTGGGACCAGAGTTGATTCAGATCACAACAGAGAACATGAAATTAATACAAGACCGACTTCGAACCACTCAAAGCCGTCAAAAGAGTTATGTTGACAATTGACATCGACAGTTGGAATTCCAAAGAGGAGATTATGTGTTCTTACGAGTATCTCCTGAAAAGGGAGTAATACGATTTGGGAAGAAAGGTAAGTTGAGCCCAAGATACATAGGACCTTTTGAAATCCTTGAAAGGATAGGAGTTGTTGCATATAAAATAGCCTTACCACCTGAACTCTCTAGTGTACATAATGTGTTTCATGTATCAATGATAAAGAAATATGTTCATATCCAACACATATCTTATGTCACGAACCTCTTCAAGTTAGATAAGATTTTTCATACATTGAGCATCTAGTAGAAATTTTGGACCGTAAAGATCAAATATTACAAACCAAGATAATTCCACTCGTCAAAGTATTATGGCATAATCATTCAGTTGAAGAAGCAATATGGGAGCAGGAAGATTAAATAAAGGAGAGATATCCATACTTGCTTGTAAATTAATATGAGTCAAGTTTTGGGACCAAACTTTTTATAAGGAGGGAAGGATGTAATGACCCCACTTTTATATGCTCATATGTATATAGTTTGTTTTTACACTCATGTGTTACTTATTATCTTATAGATGTTGTATTATTAGATATGTGGTATTATTAGCTATCAGTATAACAAACCCCATTTTTTTTATATATGAAGACTCAATTGTAACTTGGATCAAATCAAAGTTGGGGTAGAAAATATAAATTTATGAAACTTAAGAGACTAAAATAAAAATACAAAAAGGGCCATTTTGTAAATAAAATATTTTTAAGGACCTGTAAGAAATATTAAAAATATATAGTGTGAAATTACCAAAATACCCTTCATGTGTGAAATGACCCTTATACCCTTATTACCTTTCCACCACGTGCTGGTCACCTCCACCTTACACATGTGGTCTTTATAGAGAAAGCTAAAACACTTGTCATCATTTGGTGATATTAACACTACAAGGCCACTCCGGCACGCGACACCTCGATGTTGAATCACCACTCCAAAAAGCATAGTCATTTAACACGTGTCAACACCGTAATATCCTGGAAACCTATAAATAGGTCCTTTGGGATCATTTATAACTCACACCAATTCCTTGAGAATTATAGTAAGAAAGAGTGATAGCTTGGGAAATAACTTAAGAAGGAGTTCTACAATTTTGAAAAAAGAATTCGTTTCGTAGGTATGATTTTATTTAAATGTTGTAACGCATATTTATAGTTTTAATTTCGTGCTTTATAGCTTTACTTAGTAGTTATGCTGGGAAAATACACTAAAGGATCCACTAATCAAAACTTAAAATTTGGAAACAATCTAAATTGATTTTATTTTCAAAATTTGTCAACTTGTTTGAAAATATATATATACGATTTTTAAAATAATTTTTATAAGTAATTGCTCGTTATTATGGAATCTCATTTAAGTAATTCCAATGTCAGTCCCGGTGAAATTATTTCTAGTTGAGATGGTATTTAAGTGGTGACCATGTGACCATCCATCTCTACTGGGAACCGACTGATTAGGAAGAACTGTGAATTGAATTCTTTAAATACGATCAATGAATATTAAAAATTGAGAACATGGTTTTAGTAACCGTTTACAGCAAGTTATTTTAGGATTAAAACACAATATTTAGAATTGGGTTTATTTAGAGTACGTAATTAAACCTTTATTGTATTTATTAGATTAACGTGTGATCCAAGACTCAATATCTATATTTTCGAGCCCCTATTTTAGGTGAGTACTCTATGAAATTTCTTGCGCATTTGGATTATATTATGTTATGCAAACTATGTATATTTTGTGAAATTCTTTTATTCTCAAAATGCATCTGATACCCATGATTTCGTCATTTGTTATATGTATATATCTCTCCATATAAACATCTGATTTGAATTCTGAAACTTTTGATTCGGCCTATGGAAACTCTTTTACTATATTGGCCTTGACTATCGGGTGGAAATATTTGGGTGGTACCTTCCCAACTGGTTTATCGCTGGTGTGTCCTAAATAAGGCGTTGTTCAAGAAATCCTGATTATCTATCTGTGATGTTACCGAGTGGAAACATTTGGTAACACTATATGTCTGTGTATTAGAGCATACATGGCCACTAAAACTGAATAAATGACATATGCTCAATTGTTTTATCTGCTTTGTTCTGAACTGCTTATTCTGAATCTATATATTGTTATTTATTTTATATATATTACTTGAAATTCCTATCTCTATGTATATACCTTATGTTCTGAATTGAATAGGTATCAATTTTCTGAAAAATCCTGGAATGTCTGGAGATTGAATCTCTTTTGGCTTTTTTAGCTTACGTTGTATAAATAACCATTTTTCAGGAAATAATTAAGCTCGTGGATGGAATGAAAATGGACTATGTTGAAGATTTATCTTTTAAAGCTCTTTTTGTTACCTTAAGTAGAAGTTTGTTTAATTAGATAGATCATGTTTAGCTCTTTGTGTCAAGTTGTAACTCGTTGATATTATAATACAAATGAAGTTCCCTTTAGAAAGCTTTGATGATGTATTTCCTTCACTTTCAGTATTGTATGTATCATAACCATGTTGTTATGCTTCTTCTACATATATTTTAAAAGAAAAATTTTAACGCCAGAATATCAGATGCCTTGGTGGCATGTCAAGACACTCTTTCCCTACTATTTTCGGGTCGGGGTCGTGACACCTCACCTGTGTTTAGATGAAATGAATCTTACATACAATATAAACTCACATATATAATAACTCTCCAAGGTTAGCTAAAGGATAAAAAGCATAAGTACTATTCATCTCCCAAGAAAAATGACTTAAATGACCCTTCGGGGTGTCCTTTCGTCTTCCAATTGACTCGAGACCCAAATCAAACCCCCGGGTAGACTTTTTCGCCTATTTTGACCCTTTCTGACTCAACGGAGCATTTGAAATCATCATCCAAATGATGTAAAAATAAATCTCATTTTATTTCCCAACTTTAGCCCGACACGACTCATAAGCTCATCCCGACTTAATTTCTATTATCGTCGTATTTGTAGCTCCCGAAAATAATTATTATTTCCACATATTTCTTTTTTATCACTTAGTAATATTCAAAATCATATATTACTTTAATATCTAGTAATATTTAATCCAGACTAATCCCAGTTAATTTTTCACATAATTAATTCCCATTAATCCCATTAATTTGGCCCATTAACATTTAATTTATCTCATATTAGAAGTTATTAAAATTACGGGGAATTACATACCAATACTTGTCATGGTTAAGGGCTATGATATTATCATGATAATGGTTATGTTGTCATGGTGCTTGACCATGATAAGTCTTGGTCACCCGTATTTTGTTTTGATTTTATCAGTGTAAAAAGGGTTATGACAAAGGGTTGTTTTCATGACCAATAACCATGACATAAGGCTTTATCACCCACATAATTTTCATGGTCATTGACCATGACAGCACATTTTTATCAAGGTCTTTGACAGTGACAAAAGTCTCAAATGGTGTAGTGTGTTCCGTTAACATTCAATGATTAAGATGAACTTACTACAGAATTTGCCTCATAGAAAGGAAGGGAAGGTTTATGACTGACTTCCCATACTTGTGAAAATTTTAATCTTAGTAAGATAATGCACCAAATAATCTGCTAACTGATTAAAAATCATCAACGTTATAATTTCATAAGTGCTTAATTTGATCATTAAACCTTATAGAGGATAAACAAAAGTTTGAAAGTTGGTTTAATCTTGATTTTGTAGGGTTTTTCTTCTATTGAAAACCTAATTTTTTCTTACTTTCTCTTCTCTTCTATAAGTTTGTCTTTCTTCCTTCCCATAAGATCTAACACCATTACTTGACATATATGTACAAACTTATGCTAGTTTACACTTATAATCCATTCTCTTAACCAATGCAAAATACACATTACCACCGCACTTTATCTTACAATTGATAACATATCAAAATTATTTCTTTCAACACCCTTTAATATACCTCTCGCTTATATTTAACTAAGTAATTAAAATTACATAATCAACTATAGTAATATTATTACATAGAGCATATAAAGTTATCATGTACTAAATCCATTAATTATTCAAAATTCACATAATTCAACCAACATGAATAATTAAATAATCTTAAATTCGCATGCC
The DNA here is from genome assembly GCA_949130495.1 of Sambucus nigra. NCBI lineage: Eukaryota > Viridiplantae > Streptophyta > Magnoliopsida > Dipsacales > Adoxaceae > Sambucus > Sambucus nigra. The sequence continues at coordinate 89,558,259 of OX422216.1, read as the reverse complement.
AATTTTAGAATATCACAATATATATATAGATCCACCATACTATTGTTTGGGAAGAATAATTGAGGATGATTCTTTCCTGTCAAAGCTCCTATTGTCCACAATAATTACGAATGTGGATTTTAGACCCTTTATTTTCAACATTAGGATCTTTATCATACATCAGTCCTGCACTTAATCTCGGGGAAAGGTTTATGAGGTCCTTCCCTTATCAGAAGGGATATGTCTTCGATTAATGATGTGTGGCGGTGTCCATATATACTCAAGGATGCCTTGGAGAGATATTCGAAGAACCATATGTGTGGTTTATAGGAATGGACTTTATATTAGATCAATGGACTGAAAGGTTGAGGTTCTCCTGTCCATATCTCGACCTCGAACAAAAGGTAGGGGTCCCCTTCTCATGATTTGAGGTCGAATATCATATTTCTCATAATCATCATTAATAATATTGTAAGGACAAATTTTTTAATTGACTCAATTTATTTGTATTGGATTCATTCTTCTTGGACAAAAACGTTTGAGTCATAGGTTAGAACTTAAGTTTTTATCCTTCAAAACTCGTGACGTATATATTTTCTAGAACACAATAGCGGTCAAGTGAAGCATCTACATCATCGTATCATGTTTCATTCCACATTTTCTCTGCACCGATTAAGGATCTCATTAGGTATGAAAGTCTGTATTTTTTATTCTTGTAATTTCATCGGGAGTTGTTTTCAAAATAATATTTGAGGCAATTTTTCATACAAAGGTTTTTAAAGGAAAAATTATTTTTTGTGATAAGTCGTTCGAATGACATGTTTTAATGAAATCATGTTACTGTTCGAACGGGTTTTTATGTTGGTTAGAATGACTTAGTTAAAGTCATTCAAGTGACTTACCTATGTTTGATAGTATAGATTCTCATTCGAAGCTCGTTTGATGTCTGTTCGAACTAGATTATTCGTTTCGCTTGAATGAGGTTATTTTTTTTCGAACCAGATTATGCACTTCGTTCAAACGAGCCTATTACTTTCATTCGAATGATTTTTTTTCTCCTCAAAATTTGTGTGTTTCTATAAATAGGCATGTTGACAACATTTTTCAGTAACACTTTTTGCGAAAATTATTTTCTAATCAATATTCAAAAGCCCCAAACCCTTGTTTACGCATAAACACTTTGAGATCCAAGGTTCAATCCATATATACTTTGAGATCTCCATTTTGTGCACCGAGTTTGTTTTTATCATCATCTTCATTAAGAAAATTTGTATACAGTGGATTTCGTGTCTATTTTCTCCTTACATACGGTGGACTCCATGTGTGTGATGGTTTGAAGAGGTAGACTATGTGTTCTAATCGTTGATAGTTATTGAGCCTGGATCGGTGGATACCGAGGTTTGTGTGGATTCACGTGTTGTGGCAGTATGTATGTGGAATCCTACGTGTCGCTCTGTAGAAGGTCAAAGGAATGATTATGTGTTAAGAATTGAAGGAGCTGAGCTAAATATGTAAGTTTTGTGCCGTGTCCTTTTCTAATTCCTGACATAGTGAATTGCATTGGTCGGGCGATCCGAGTTTTTCCCCATTTGGGTTTTCCTCGTACATCAAGCGTTGTGGTTGATTATTTTATTTTATCTTGATATTACCTACATGCATGTTTTAAGGTAAGATAAAATTGGTCAATTATTTAACACAACAACCGATTTAATTTTGGTGCAAGTTTTGACTGGGTAAACTATTTAAGTTTAATAATTTAAAAAAAAAAGAAAATTGGTATTTGGGTTTTAGACCATCCATAGTAAACCCTTTGCACTTTTCAAATTAGTATCAGAGTGGGTGTATATAAGTTGTTTAGGCATGAATCTAGGAGGTTTTTATATGGAGGCTCAGTTCTTTTCTAGGTCACCTTTATTTGATGGGTCTAACTACGTGTAGTGGAGAGCGTGTATGAAATTTGCACTTAAGTCCAAAAATGAGTGGGTGTTGTTAGTTGTAATTAAGGGGTTATATGTTGGTAAAATTAGTATCCTTAAACCCGTAGAAAGATGGAATGAGGATGAGCAAAAGTTGAGTAATTATAATTCCCACGGTTTGAATTCTTTATTTTGTGGGGTCACACTGGAGGAGTTCCTTCATATTATGACATGTGAAACGTCTAAATAGGATTGGATCATACTCCAACTCACTCATGAGGGGATTATTATGGTTAAATCATCCAAACTTCAGAATCTCACCACTCAGTTTAAGACAATTAGGATGGAGAAAAGTGAAATCTTTTATGAGTTTTACGCTACACTATATGATATTGTTAACTCATCTTTTAACTTGGGAGAGGGAATACCAAAAACAAGAGTTATCAAGAAAATCTTAAGGTCCTTACCTAAAAGATTTAAATCCAAAGTCTCTTTTTTAAATTCTTTAGGAACTTTGGACCGTATGAATCTCGAGGATCTTGTACGTGACCTTCAAACCTATTGCTCGATATATTTTCTTCCAAAAAGAAGAATGACCATAAGGGCGTTACTTTGAAAGCTCAAAAGGAGGAAAATTTTATTTTAGTTGATGAGTCTGACATCGACTTCGATTATATGTCCATGTTTACAAAGATGTTTAAGAAATTTCTTGAGTTTGAAAAATAATTGAAAGTTGATGGAATGAAGTTTGAATAAAATAATTTTAACAAGGCTGAAAAATTACCTGAAAATCATAATGAGAACTTTAAGAAGGATGAGTCGGATAAATGTTTTGGGTGTGAGAGTTATGGGGCATGGAGTAGATGAGTGTCTAACTAAGATAAGGAAGGAAGGCAAGAATATAAAGGCTTACGATAATACCCTTAACGGTAGTTAATCGGAAGTGGAACCTGATTCCCTCATTCAGCGTAACTACATTGCATTCACATCCAGTCATGTGAGCCTAAACGAAATTTCTTTCATTGAAGATATTTCTATACATGATGATTCTGAGGCCAAAGTGTGTGAATACCATGTGAATGGTGAAGAAAATGGTGATGAAAAAGAAGAAGAGGACGAGGAAAGTGAACTTCGGGTTACCTTTCATGAGTTGTACGTGGAGTCATTAAAGTTGAAAAATGCAAACTTAAAATTGGAATCTAAGTTAAAAGAACATGCCGTAGGGAATGACAATAGTAACTTGATTGATAATATTAGGGCACGTGAGAGACTCTTAGAGAAAAGATCATTTTTTATGGGATTGTGATAACCTGTAGCGATCAATGGTGATCTTGAAGAAGGACACCCTAATTTTTTTTAGTATCATCATTTTCTCGAGTCAAGGGTTGTAGATTATAAGATAGATTAAGGGGCTCGCATAATGTCAAATTTTATTTGGATTCTAGGTTGGAAAAGTTGGATAAGATTTTAGGCATCATCTGAACTAAACATGACAATTTTACAATTGGCTATGATGATACTTATTATTCCATTGATAAATCCCAGACCAATATTTTGAGAGGGTCAACCACTATCAAGGTCGTTAAAAAAGATAAACCCTTAGATAATATTCCTTGTCATGTATACACATGCACACATTCTGGTAGGAAAGGTCACCTTAAGCTTTTTGTTTTGATATTAGAAAAGGTCTTAGGATGTGATAACCCGAATATAATTTTGATAAATTATATTTAAATCATGTTAATATTACGTGATATGAATAATGTATTATTAGCATATCTAATATTAAGTGCTTATGTTTAGTCTAATCCTACTTTCATAAATCATGAAATGTCGAGTTATGTACGAACACAAGAGTTGGTTATTTTCGATAGAAATGTTCCTGTTTAAGACTAGTTTTGACTATTTTAACATTACAATTGACTTGATGTGGAAACTAAATAGTTGTAGACATGTGAGTTTGGGTCGTAACACAACAAACGGTGCATCAAACGGATGCTCGAGGAAGAAGTTAGGTCGAAATTACGAGAAGGGGAAAATCTGTCAATTCCCTTAAGTGGTAAATTGTCTTTTATTAAACCAAATGGTTTAATTTTATTGGTTGGCTTGGGAGGCAGCCTTGTCCTACCTTATACCCTTTAAATATCCTTATCCTTCATCCAAAACCAGCCATGAAAGGGTTTTAAGCTTAGGGAAAGAGAAAGTAGAAGTTAAGGAAGAAAAGTGAGGAGAAAAAGTGTAGAAAAATTCGTAGAAATTACGTAAAAAGCCCTGAAGGTAATCCTAATTGTAATTCTTGTTATTTATCTTATATTACTGATTTATATGATATAAATCATCATAATTTTACGAAAGTTTCAGCCCTTTATATATATGTATGGTTAGATGCAAGCTTATGTTAAGTTGAGTGTAGAAACCCTTAATACTGCCTTGTGTTGAAACCACTTGTATTCAAATCTGCATATCTCTTTGTGTGATTACTGGAATTGAGAAATTACAATTGTACATGAAAGTAGACTCATATATTCATATAATATCTGAAAATTAGAATTTATATCCTTTTGGTTAGTCCGTAATGATGATTTCAAGTTGGTACATAGTTGCTGTTTGTATACTTGATTTCGGTATGCCCTGAGTTTGGTCAAGATTTTGAGATAGCAAATGAAGTCCAAATATTATGAAACTTTAATTATGTACTATTAAGCATGTCTACTGAAAGTGTGCTGAAAATACTGGAAAGTTATGATGTATAAAAATTATGAAAATTCTGGGAATTCGAAGGATCAATAGAGGAGCTTGTAGGGCAGATTTCTTGTGTTGTAGAGAAATGGTCATAACTTGACCTAGGAAGCTTGAAAAATTACACTGTCACTTGTAATGGATAGTATATTCATATATATTTTCATGTTGATAAGTTTGGAACCCTGCATTTATACAATTTAGAAATATAGGATGGTTAAGTATGTGTGACAATAATTTCAGGCCATACTGGATACCCCTCAAATGAATGTTTGTATTTCGTCCTTACAAAGGGTACTTTGAGTACGTGTTTCATGTGTATATACATTGGGAAGTATAATTTCATGTTTGCTTGACTTTGGTTATAAATTCCTTATGAGGTATTTCCTACGGTTGAATGTTCATAACTTTATCAACATGTATATCATTGTTTTGCCTTTACCTATGTTTTATGGAATGTGACTTAATTGGAATTATATTGTTGATGTATAGTCATGGAAAGTTACATAATTATGTTAGGATAATATTTATTATTGAGGTTCAGTACTAATCTAGTTGGATTGACAGGTGTAAGGTCTAATAAACCCAGTTCAGCTCCACCAGAAGGAAACCTGAATACGTAGTTGACAACCCAAGGTGAGTGTACTCACTGGAATGATGTATTTGTATACTGTTACAAATGTGATCATAATGTTATGAATATAAAATTGTTCATTTAGGTTTACCGGAATGAGGGGTTACTCCTCGACCAGGAATGGGGGAGATTTGTCTATTAATGACAAGGGGTTACTCCTCGACCAGGAATGGGGGAGAATTGTCTATTTAGACAGGATATGTGAATTATGATTCGAAAAAGTTGGTCATTCATTATGAATGAGCCGGATAAGTTAATTCATAATTATATGGACATGATATATTGCATGTAAATTTATGCAGTAATGTAGTAGTGATGCATTCACTTGGCTATTTTTTTCTCACGGTTCCTATGTTCACATTTTTCAGGTAACGTGATGTCACTGCCAAATCTAGGAGGTCTGGTTGGGTTAGCCAGGAATGGGAGAAACAATGATTTTGTGTAAATTTAAATGATGTAATTAAGTTAACTTATCCTTCATGAAAGTTTTTATGGGCATGACTACTTTGATGTTGTAAAGAGGTTTTCAGTTATATGGATTTACAATGATGACTCTGAAATCAAAACTCGTGTTTATGGTTTGGTTAGATTAATTATGGTTTAACTCACTTTGACTTTCAGACTTAATTATAAGTAATTGGGTTGGGGTGTGTCAGCTTTTGGTATCAGAGCCTAGGTTTTAGAGGTTCTGGAGTGACTAGAGTCTAGATTTGGCAGTGAATGTTAGAAATATATATTTTATTTGATACTAACGATTATGGTAGGAAAAATATGTATATATGTATGTTGTTATATCTTTGATTCATTTCAGATATAAAAGAATGGAAGGAGGGAATATTATTGAGAGAATAGAAGACGAGGCTTCAAATATGGCAGCGGAAGCAGAGGTTGAACAACCTATTCATGGATATGTAGAACCTGACCCGGAACAATTGACAGACATGAAAAAATTGGCACGTGCAATGACTTTAATGGCAGAGCAGCAGGCTAGATTTATGGCTCAGATGGAAGCACAATAAGCCAGGCAACTGGAAGCACAAGCATTGGCCAGGGCTCAGGAGGTTATACACCAGGAAGAAAGGAGTACTTCACATGAGAAATTTATTAAAATGAATCCACCCCCATTTGAAGGAGCAGTTGATCCAGCAGAGGCAGAAGTCTGGGTTAAAGAGATTGAAATTATTTTTGGGGTAATGAGAATGCCTGACAATCAACAAGTGACCTTGGCGACGTATATGCTAAGAGGAGAAGCTAAGTACTGGTGGGATGCCATAAAACATTTGTTGATTACTCCAGGAGGTGGGAATGTGATCTCATGGGATGCTTTTGTTAAAGCCTTGTACGATAAGTATTTTCCCCCGATGTATCAAAAACAAAAGGAGAAATAATATTTCCTGTTGAATCAGGGGAGTATGACAGTTAGAGAATACGAAGCTAAACTTACAGCTTTATCTCGGTTTGCTTCGAGGTTTATACGGAATGAGGAAGATATGTGAAGTCAATTTCTCGATGGGCTTGAGTTAGTCATTAAATCACGGTTGTCGGCTTTAGAGACTGTTAATTATTCAGCCTTGGTGAACAAAGACATGTTGGTAGAAAGGGACGTGAATGAAGCTATAGAGGGAATCGAGAACAAGGTGTAAAGAGAAGCAGATTTGATCCAAATTATCAAAAGAGTAGTGGTACAGAATATTCGAGGTTTGGAGGGAAGAAATTCCAACAGGGTAGAGGTGGAAGTAGTTTGCAAAGGGGTGAGGCTAGTGGTGGAAGAGGTTCAGGAGTTTCATCACAAGGAGATCCTAATGTTTGTTTCTTTTGTGGGTCATCGGGTCATATAAAGAGAAATTGCCCAAAGTTACTGAATATAGAATGTTTCAACTGTCGCCAAAAGGGTTATTTGAGAAAGAATTGTCCTATGTGGGCAAGAACAGTTTTAGTCAGTAGTGTGGGGCCTCATAAAGGATCTTCTCCAGGCAGTGCCACCAGGGGGAGAGGTACAGAACAAGCAACTGGATCGAGGGCAGGAGGAAGAGTGTTTGCGATGACGCTACAAGATGCCCATGCTACACCGAAAGTGGTTACAGGTAAACTTTCTATTGCAAACAAAGATTTATATGCACTCATTGATCCTGGATCTACGCATTCATTTGTGGCATTACATATTGCTTCATATTTGGGTAGACCATGTTCATTTTTCAATTGTGCCTTATATATTTCTACCCTAATGGAAAGTGTGATTCTGGTTGAGAATGTTTATAAAAATTGTGTCTTACGAATGGGTGAGCGAGATTTCTATGTTGATTTGATACCGTTGGCCATTCGGGATTTTGATATTATATTGAGGATGGATTGGTTATCATCATATCATGCTTCCATTGATTGTTTTCGAAAATAAGTTACATTTCATCTTCCTGGTGAACCAGAGTTACAATTTACGGGGGAAAGGAATGTTGTCCCTACTTGTCTCATCTCAGCAATTAAGAGCAGAAAGTTATTGAGTAAGGGTTGTACAGGGTATTTAGCGTATGTGGTTGATGTTAGTAAGGAAACACTTAAAGTTGAAGATATACCAGGGGTTAGAGAATTTTCTGATGTCTTAACAGAGGAATTGCCAGGATTGCCACCCGATAGGGAAGTAGAGTTTTCTATTGAATTAATTCCAGGTACTGGTCCAATTTCTCTTGCTCCATATAGAATGGCACCAGCGGAGTTGAAAGAATTAAAAGTGCAATTACAAGATCTAATAAGAAGAGGTTTCATTCGGACTAGTGTTTCGCCATGGGGAGCACCAGTGTTATTTGTGAAAAAGAAAGATGGGACAATGCGACTATGTATTGATTATCGGTAGCTGAATAAGGTGACCATTAGAAACAAGTACCCTCTACCTCGTATCGATGATTTGTTTGAACAATTATAGGGGGGCACTATATTTTCGAAGATTGATTTGAGATCGGGTTACCATCAACTGAAAGTGAAGGATAGTGATATTTCCAAAACAGCTTTTCGGACTCGATATGGGCACTATGAGTTTTTGGTGATGCCATTTGGATTAACTAATGCTCCAGCGGTTTTTATGGATTTGATGAATCGGGTATTCCACCCTTTCATTGATTCATTTGTGATTGTATTCGTAGATGATGTGTTGATTTACTCACGTAGCATGGAGGAACATGAGAAACATTTGAGACTTGTATTGCAGATTTTGAGAGAGAAGAAATTGTTTGCTAAATTCAGCAAGTGTGAGTTTTGGTTGAATGAAATTGTGTTTTTAGGGCACGTTGTCTTGGGAAATGGGATATATGTTGATCCAAAGAAGGTGGAAGCAATTGTTGAATGGGAGGGTCCTAAGAATGTGACAGAAATTAGGAGTTTCCTAGGATTGGCAGGTTACTATCACAGATTCATTAAGGGATTTTCAGCAATAGCATTACCATTGACAAAGTTGACCCGTAAAGAAGTGAAGTTTGTGTGGGATGAATAATGCGAAAGGAGTTTTAAAGAATTAAAGAATCGGTTGGTTTCATCCCCTATACTTACTATTCCATATGGGAATGAGTCTTTTGTGATCTATACAAATGCTTCATTTCAGGGTTTAGGATGTGTTCTTATGCAGAATGGGAAGGTAATAGCATATGCTTCCAGACAATTAAAGACGCATGAACGAAATTACCCTACACATGACTTGGAACTAGCGGCCATTGTTTTTGCTTTAAAGTTGTGGCGACATTACTTGTATGGAGAAACTTGTGAGATATTTACAGATCATCAAAGTTTGAAATACTTGTTTACACAGAAGGAACTGAATTTGAGACAGAGGCGTTGGATAGAGTTGATTAAAGACTATGACTGTATCATTCATCATCATCCTGGAAAGGCCAATGTGGTAGCAGATGCTTTGAGTTGAAAATCATCAGGGATGCTTGGTTTCATACGGTGTGCCCATGTTGGAAATATTATTGACTTGGCATTGATGGGGATTGAATTTAAGTTTTTAAAAAGTGGAGGATTATTAGCACATGTCACAGTGAGACCTTTATTGGCCGAGCGCATACGAAATTTGCAGACCAGTGATCCATTCCTTGAGAAGAAGAAACAAGATGTCCTGGATAGTAAAGAGAGTGACTTTGAGATTAAGAATGATGAATCGTTGTGTTATAAAAATAGGATTTGTGTACCGAATGATCCACCCTTAAAGAAAGATATATTAGAAGAGGCGCATAGTTCTATTTACTATATGCATCCGGGAGGTACCAAAATGTACAGAGATTTGAAAGAATATTACTGGTGGAACAATATGAAACGTGAGATTGCGGAGTTCGTAGCTAAAATTTTAGTATGCCAGCAAGTGAAAGCAGAGCATCAGAAGCCAGCAGGATTATTGCAGTCTTTGCCAATTCCGTAATGGAAGTGGGAGCATATAACAACGGACTTTGTTACAGGATTACCCCGGTCACCTAAGGGGCATGATTCTATTTGGGTGATTGTAGACCGATTGACGAAGTCAGCTCATTTTCTCCCAGTTAAGACCACCTACACTGTTGACAAGTATGCACGTATGTACGTTGATGAGATTATCCGTTTGCATGGGGCACTAGTGTCAATAGTATCAGATAGAGATCCAACGTTCACTTCTAAGTTTTGGCCTCGTCTCCAGAATGCCATGGGCACATGTTTGAAGTTCAGCACTGCGTTTCATCCACAAACTGATGGGCAATCAGAAAGGTCGATTCAAATATTAGAAGACATGTTACGAGCCTGTGTATTTGACTTCAAAGGTAGTTGGGATGATCATTTGCCATTGATGGAATTTTCATATAATAATAGTTATCAGTCGACTATTGGTATGGCTCCTTATGAAGCTTTATATGGGAGGAGATGTAGGACGCCTTTGTGTTGGGATGAAGTAGGTGAAAGAAAAATTCTGGGTCCGGAATTGATAGATATGACAACTGAAAAGATCAAAATAATTTGGGAACGGATAAAGATAGCGCAAAGCAGGCAGAAATTTTATGCAGATAAGAGGAAGCATCCATTGGAATTTCAGAAGGGAGATTTTGTATTCCTGCGTATTTCACCGTGGAAAGGCGTTATGAGATTTGGCAAAAAGGGGAAACTAAGTCCAAGATACATTGGACCATATGAAGTGTTGGAAAGATTGGTCCCCAATCTTATAGATTAGCATTACCTCCAGAATTATCCCATTTACATGATGTGTTTCATGTATCAATGCTTCGTAAGTATTTGGCGGATCCATCTCATCAGTTGAAAACTCAACCAATTGAACTGAAGGAAGACTCGTCGTACATCGAGGAACCATTGGAAATTATTGATCGTAAGGAGAAAGTATTGAGGAATAAAGTTATTCACTTAGTTAAAGTTATGTGGATGAGCCATGGAGTTAAACAAGCAACTTGGGAAACGGAGGATAGCATGAGGAAACCGTATCCCCATTTGTTTGGTAAGTGACCTTTATATTAAATTTCGGGGACGAAATTTTCTAAGGGGGGGAAGTTGTGACAACCCGAATAGAATTTTGATAAATTATATTTAAATCATGTTTATATTATGTGATATGAATAATGTATTATTAGTATATCTAATATTAAGTGCTTATGTTTAGTCTAATCCTACTTTCATAAATCATGAAATGTCGAGTTATGTACGAACACAAGAGTTGGTTATTTTCGATAGAAATGTTCCTGTTTAAGACTAGTTTTGACCATTTTAACATTACAATTGACTTGATGAGGAAACTAAATAGTTGTATACATGTGAGTTTGGGTCTTAACACAACAAACGGTGCATCAAACGGATGCTCGAGGAAGAAGTTAGGTCGAAATTACGAGAAGGGGCAAATCTATCAATTCCCTTAAGTGGTAAATTGTCTTTTATTAAACCAAATGGTTTACTTTGATTGGTTGGATTGGGAGGAAGCCTTGGTCGAACTTATACCCTTTAAATATCCTTATCCTTCAGCCAAAACCAGCCATGAAAGGGTTTTAAGCTTAGGGAAAGAGAAAGTAGAAGTTAAGGAAGAAAAGTGAGGAGAAAAAGTGTAGAAAAATCCGTAGAAATTACGTAAAAAGCCCTGAAGGTAATCCTAATTGTAATTCTTGTTATTTATCTTATATTACTGATTTATATGATATAAATCATCATAATTTTACGAAAGTTTCAGCGCTTTATATATATGTATGGTTAGATGCAAGCTTATGTTAAGTTGAGTGTAGAAACCCTTAATATTGCTTTGTGTTGAAACCACTTGTATTCAAATCTGCATATCTCTTTGTGTGATTACTGGAATTGAGAAATTCCAATTGTACACGAAAGTAGACTCATATATTAATATAATATCTGAAAATTAGAATTTATATCCTTGTGGTTAGTCCGTAATGATGATTTCAAGTTGGTACATAGTTGCTGTTTGTATACTTGATTTCGGTATGCCCTAAGTTTGGTCAAGATTTTGAGATAGTAAATGAAGTCTAAATATTATGAAACTTTAATTCTGTACTATTCAGTATGTATACTGAAAGTGTGTTGAAAATCATGGAAATTTATTCTGTATAAAAATTATGAAAATTCTGGGAATTCGAAGGATCAATAGAGGAGCTTGTAGGGCAGATTTCTTGTGTTGTAGAGAAATGGTCATAACTTGAGCTAGGAAGCTTGAAAAATTACACCGTCACTTGTAATGGATAGTATATTCATATATATTTTCGTGTTTATAAGGTTGGACCCATGCATTTATACAATTTAGAAATATAGGATGGTTAAGTATGTATGACAATATTTTCAGGCCATACTGGATACCCCTCAAATGAATGTTTGTATTTCGTCCTTACAAAGGGTACTTTGAGTACGTGTTTGATGTGTATATACATTGATAAGTATAATTTTATGTTTACTTGACTTTGGTTATAAATTCCTTATGAGGTATTTCCTACGGTTGAATGTTCATAACTTTATCAATATGTATATCATTGTTTTGCCTTTACCTATGTTTTATGGAATGTGACTTAATTAGAATTATATTGTTGATGTATAGTCATGGAAAGTTAAATAATTATGTTAGGATAATATTTATTATTGAGGTTCAGTACTGATCTAGTTGGATTGACAGGTGTAAGGTCTAATAAACCCAGTTCAGCTCCACCAGAAGGAAACCTGAATACGTAGTTGACAACCCAAGGTGAGTGTACTCACTGGAATGATGTATTTGTATACTGTTACAAATGTGATCATAATGTTATGAGTATAAAATTGTTCATTTTGGTTTACCGAAATGAGGGGTTACTCCTCGACCAGGAATGGGGGAGATTTGTCTATTAATGACAAGGGGTTACTCCTCGACCAGGAATGGGGGAGAATTGTCTATTTAGACAGGATATGTGAATCATGATTCGAAAAAGTTGGTCATTCATTATGAATGAGCCGGATAAGTTAATTCATAATTATATGGACATGATATATTGCATGTAAATTTATGCAGTAGTATAGTAGTGATGCATTCACTTGGCTATTTTTGCTCACAGTTCCTATGTTCACATTTTTCAGGTAACGCGATGTCACTGCCAAATCTAGGAGGTCAGGTTGGGTTAGCCAGGAATGGGAGAAACAATGATTTTGTGTAAATTTAAATGATGTAATTAAGTTAACTTATCCTTCATGAAAGTTTTTATGGGCATGACTACCTTGATGTTGTAAAGAGGTTTTCAGTTATATGGATTTACAATGATGACTCTGAAATCAAAACTCGTGTTTATGGTTTGGTTAGATTAATTATGGTTTAACTCACTTTGACTTTCAGACTTAATTATAAGTAATTGGGTTGGGGTGTGTCATAGGAAGTCTAAAACTAGAGTCACCAAGGTTACCAAAACATAAAAGCATTGCATCACACCTACGTGGGTTAGAAATCATATTTGGAGGCTTTAAACATTAAACTTGTCGATTCTCAAATTCTTGTACATGATAGTTTGCATGTAAAATTTAATGGTTGATTGTGTTTACATGTTTCCATACACTAATTTGTGATTCACTATATGTTTGTGCTAGTTATATGATGTTTGATTCTTTTGTATTTTGATTTTCCTTTTGTTGGGTCTTATTAAAAGAAAAATACAAAAAGATTTTGTGTGTCTTTTGAGTAGTTTTTTAAATTTTGAGTCATTTTTTAATTGGTTAAAAACTCAAAAATATCTTTGTTTTTATTTTGTATTTTAGTTTTACACACGTTGTGTGGAATATCGGTATCTTTAGATCCCATTTGTTCCATGTTTCCATCGGGTTAGGACATTTGATTATGACTTGCAATGCTTAGGATTGTCCTTAATCATGCTTGCATGGAATAATTCAAAATTAATTTGCTTTATGGAATTACTTTGAATATTCCTTCATACACACTTTGCATGTGGTCTTTTGAATATCGGTATCTTTACATGAGGTAAGTGATGTGTTATCTTATCAATGTTGTCATTTACATACTTGTTAACTATGGGGGATTTGTGTATGGAAGAATCATTTCCCATGAGCTTGTTTTTGTTTGATAAATATGAGAGTGCAATGAAAAAGGGCTACAAAGGGAGTAAATCTTCCTTGGCTGAAATGCCACTATTGGCAAGAGCCTAAAAAAGAGAGGCAAAGGAAAAGCAAAATTTTCCAAGCCCAAAATTTACTGATTCTTCAAAAGAAAAATGAGAATAAAAATGATATATCTATTTTAAGGTGTTTAGTTGAAGATCAATGAGTTTGCACAGTGAGTCCTAATTAATCTTAATTGTCTTGATGCTATTGATTTAAGAATCATCAATATTTTCTAGACTAGTGTGCATGGTGTATGTTTGCCCTTTATGAGTTATTTATTTGTTACTTGAGGATAAATCGAAGTCGATAAATTTTTTCAGTAAAAATAGAATTTCTTGGACATATTCTGAGTGATTGGGATATATTTCATGCCCTTTCACTCCACACCACTTATGGTTTAGACACATTAGTACTACACAAGTGTCGAAAACTTACATGTTTTGTGTCTTTTGTAGTGTTTATACCTATATATGCTTGTACTTCATTGATATATATGCATATATGCGCGCGCGCACACACACACACACGAGTGTGTGTGCATGTAGTATGTGCATTTTTGAGTATTTGTAGATGCATTTGATCCATGTTTTCCATATGCTTAATCTTTGATTCAAATTGGCATGATTTTATTATCATGTTGGTATCATTTTTTTATTACTTACATTGATATCTTATACTTAAATTTATACATCAAAATTGGTATCATATGCTCATAGTTTGGATTACTTGTGCTTGTGTTACCGAGTTGTTTACTGTTGCCTGTTGTACTTCACATCACCGCATGATTTTACTTTCTTTCCTTATGTTTACATGTGTTATATTTAAGGGGATTTTGTGTACATTATGCATTTTATTCTTTGTCTATTTCTGAACAAAAATAGGGAGAAATGTTTGACACCCCGCTTAAAATAATAACGGGTGGCCAGACCTATACTAAAATAATCAGGAATCTCAAGTGGATCATTCTTAGCATCAACTGACAATTCTAAAATAAACATGGCTAACTACACAAAACTACAAAAAGAGGGTGCCAAATATTTTTAAAACAAACTATGCAACAACTAACCAACAATGTAACAACATATGAATATGATAAAGAACACACACATGCTAAAATAAAAGAGACTAATACAAGAGTATAATAAAATGTACAGAATAAAATACCTGAATATGATGTTGGGTGACAAATAATACAACAGTCTGAGAAGGAAAATATAAAAGTGCTACAACTACAACACTTGGGTATAAACACGATGTACAAAGTGAATCCTGATCTAGATACATAAAAGATAGGAAACGACTATATTAAAATCCCAGACCAGTCCGCTACTACCACAGCTCCATGAGTACACTGGATGGATAACATTAATGGCATCCTTGTGGAGGAACACCTAAAATAATACAATAAATACCTGGCAAAAGAAAATATAAACGGGTCAGAGCCCGAGGTAAAATGCATAATAATTATAAATGCATTATTAACATGATTAAAGTAGAGTCGCACTCTCCATAAAATCCAACTCACCTCTCAACTAAAGCGCGCACCTAAACATATGCACATGATCCTCAATAACTGCCCAACACCATCTAGGGGCAATGTAATCTAACCTACTCCCAAATTTATACTAATTTAAAATTCCATCTAAATCATATCCCTCAACTTCTAATACTACCAATCTTAAATATTCGTCAACTTACTAAACATATATAATATACATAAACATTTCCTCTTACTAGAATTTCTCGCATTCTAGTTATTGACATAAATGAGTTAATAGCATAGAATGATAAGGACTAAACTTCTCTCAATTCTCAATACTGCACTGCATTTCGTGTGTGGGATGTTTCGCAAGCAAAATCCAAATAAGGAACCCCCCCGATACACTAATCCTTGACAGTATTGATTATCGAGATTCATTATGCCCTCAATGCATGATGCATATATCCCCAAATTCTTATATAATATAAATAATTTACTATTATCAGTTTTCAACAGTGCACGACATTTCGTGTGTGGGACGTCTCGCAAAGAGAAATCAAAACAATGAACCCTCCGATACACTACTCCTTGACACTGTCGATTTTCGAGATATACTAATATAGTATGAGTACTAATGACTAACTTCTCCCCACTTCCAACATTGCACGGTGTTTCATGTGTGGGACGTCTCATAAGCGAAATCCCCCGATACACTACTCCTTGATAATATTGGTCGTTGAGGTCCATTATGCCCTCGATACCCATACTAATATATATACTCATATTGATATATAAGCTTCATATTCACTCTAATATATTCATCTCAATTTAGCCCAGATAAATTCTCCCAGAATGAGATTCAATCATTATTATATCTCTTTACACTAGAGACAAATATATGATTGATCATAATCATATACAAATAATATACTATTCACACAAGTATAATAGTAACCATCCCAGCGACCTCTAAATCGAGGATGCAAGTCCTTAATGCTATCATCTGCCAGGGAATCGCTCACATATCATCCTGGGTACCAATGGTCGGAATCTCACACCGAGTTGGTAAAAATAAAATCACAATATATGGGAAGCGGTCATAGTTCGTCCTCGGAAATGAGACGAAACATACCCACCATGTCTCACCCCTAATAAAAATCACACAATAATAATGGACGCTATGACCTGGGGACTATACGCTCCCTGCTCCTCAAGCGAGGGGCCTCACCCACATCGCGCAACTTCCCATGATAGCATAGAGGGGGTATGCTTCACACACACACACACACACACACACATATATATATATAGCATAGAGGGGGTATGCTTCACACACATACACACACACACACACACTATATATATATATATATATATATATATATATATCATTCACACTAGATATACGTATATCATCATATCATATAAATGTATACCATCACACAAGGTATGTATATAACACTATATAAGTATACATACTCGTATTAGGCTCTTAGGCGTAAATGAAATAATTTCATTTATTAGTATAGTTTACTCTCAATATACTATTCGTCAATAACTCACATGACTTCCCCACTTGGGCTATATGATACGATTTCTCGCTTGAATCTCACCCATCACTTCTATTATGATTAATCCTCCAAATCAACAAACATTAAGGATACTCTCTATATCCTTATGCACATCGATCATCATTCGTTATTCCCAATCCATATTATGGTTCAATTAATTACATGAACCTTTAAAGCTATCACATTTGTGACTCAATCCAAAAATCCAATATTACTAAATGTGTCCTACGTCTCTCTTATAGACCCATAATTATCACCAAATCAAAATCTCAATAATAGTGGGCTTCCCCACTAGTTGGTACGATAATCTCCAATCGATATTCTCTCGAAATAAGTCAATATGACTCCAACAATTTATTATAAGGGAAACTTCATAAAAGTCACCAAAACATACTTCTCATAACTCATATGAAGGTTCCCAATCGATAAACCCAAACAAAACGGAACGAAACTCACCCTAGAAAAACATCCCCAAAACTGCCCTATTTCCAAATCGATTCGGGCCCAATCCGAATCGATTCGGCCCAACGAATCAATTCGCCCTTCAATGCGATTCGATTCAGGTCAAAAGACCTGGGCATCTGTCTTAGGCCTAATCAATTCATCTTTGGTTCTGAATCGATTCAGTCACTCAGACCTTGAAAGCTGGAACATTCTGAATCGATTCGGCCTGTTTAGAAGCTACAAAAATGGCAATTTTCTCCAAAGGCCAAAATTTCCAAAATTCATTTTTATCATATTCTCTCTATTTCTCTTCAACCCAAACATATATATAACATAAAAACTCACTATATAACTCCATCCAACTATTTTATACCCTCAAATCCATATACCCACCTCAAATGCAAGATTTACCCAAAAATCTAGGTTTTGACATTTTAAGACCAAAATCCATAAATTTATGCACAAATCATGAAATAAATGATACACAACAATTATTTAGAAATTTTAATCACTTGCCTCAAAGGTCTAGGGGTTGAATCTTTCTCGAAATCGTGAATTGACCGGAACTCCAAGCTTTTTTCCTCTATCTCTCCTTCCTTCCTCTTTCTCTCTCTCTCTCTCTCTCTCTCTCTCTCTCTCTCTCTCTCTCTCTCTCTCTCTCTCTCTCTCTCTCTCTCTCTATGTCTTTTCTCTTTCTCTTAAGTGAGAATGACTTCTCATGTAGGCTTTTAAGCCTTAAATCCAAGATACCGAACTTTAAATGATAATACACACTTTAAATGACTCGGTTACTATAATTTGAGCCAAATGAGCTTAAAATATTTTGGAACCCAAATAAGACCCATGTAGAGTCATTTCAACTATATCGACCCTTCCGGAATCAACCGCACACTCAGAATCGTCATTCGAATTACTTTCTAACATCTTCAAATTTTGACCTCAAATGCCAATTTAATTATTCTCCAATTAAAATAATATTTATTTCTCCCGAAAAACTTAATTTACTGTCCCAAAAGTTTGGGGTATTACAAACTTCCCCACTTACAAGAATTTCGCCTTCGAAATTAAGCTAAGACTAGTACTCCAAATCTTGGCTAGTTCCTACGACACCTACTCTCATGATAATGATACCTATTTTCCCACTTCTCACGACGAATCATTTTAATTTTATAAAACCAATTCTAACAACTAGGGCACCCATACACCCTTTATTCGCGCTCTACTCGTATAAACATAAGTAGGCTTCACTTTCCTTCACTAGTACAATAACTTGAAATAAATTAAATTATACTTACATACTAATAATATAAAAATTTTGAAATGTCCAAAGATGTAACTCCTCTCAATTACTGACATTTGCTACTTTTATGCGGGGGAGATCTCGCAAGCGAAATCCAAACAAGGAACCCTCCCAATACACTACTATGTAGCTCTGTCGGGGATTGAGAGTTAGTTAGATGGGGACTAGAGTTTAAGTTTTTTTTTGTGTGTAAATCATTTTTTATATTGCCCAATGGCCTATAATTTTTTTTAAAACATTTTATTTTAAAAACGGTTTATATCTTTCGTCATTCAAATAAAATACCTTATGACCACGACACAAGGTGCTTATAATTATCATACTTTTAATACATTTAGTTCTCAAAATTAGCATAATTTATGAGCTAAAATCTCTCGCTCAACAATAATCCACTAAACTTTGAATCATTTCAGTAATAATAACCTCTTATATCATAATAAAATATTTCCATACATTAAGCTTTTCCATAGTTGGAATATAAAAAATACATAATTCTAGCACAACCATAAAACAATAGCTTTACCATTACATCTTAACACGTTACAACAATTCCTACGTGCAAAACAAAATCATAACAATGTCGTATTCACTACCTCGGTGAAAGTCACTAACACTGGGTTCCCTAAAAAATGTTGCCTAAGTTGCCAATCTAAACCTCCCAAAAATCTCGCTATTCGCTTATCCTCCGTATTTACCTCATCATGTACTAAATTGAGCAATCGGGCAAATTCTTCTTCGTACTCGACCACCGTTCGATCACCATGAAATACATCCAATAATTTTCTCCTCGTTTCTTTTTGGATCGCAGAAGGAAAATACTTTCGGTCAAAGAGTTCCCAAAAATCTTATATGGGAAATGTATATATATGTTCCGATGTGGTGATTTACTCCCACCAATGGAGAGCTACTCCAGTTAACTTAAAGGTTTCGAGAAATTGCTTCTGAACCTCGCTACATTCAACCATGCGAAGGTGACTCTGTATACTATTCTTCCACCGACTTACAACCATCGCATCAACTCCCCTTGAAAAATCTAGAGGATGCCCCTTTCTAAAATATTCCCACACTCTCTCCCACGTAGACAACCCAGAGTGGGATTGGGCTACATGAACTGCAGGTTGATGTGACTTCGCAAAAATGGCAACACTTACTGCTTGTGCCATAATATTGGCAGCTTCGGCTGTGGTCATAGTCCCTTGCGGCATTTGGGGTTCCATATTCTCAATTCCTTTATTTTCCCTACTTGGACATTCTCTCTTCGGTGGCATCTAAAACAAGAACAAATGTATCAGAAAACCTTATAAATTATTTCTCATCGCAGAAGAAAATATAGACGTGTGAACACAACAGTCCTAATAATAGGGGTCTACATCAAGAACGCTCACGAAAGCTCGCAGAAAACCCACACAGATTCTAAAGACACTAGAACCTGATGCTCTGATACCACCTGTGACACCCCGCTTAAAATAATAACGGGTGGCCAGCCCTATACTAAAATAATCAGGAATCTCAAGTGGATCATTCTCAGCATCTACTGACGATTCTAAAATAAACACGGCTAACTACCAAAAACAACAAAAAGAGGGTGCCAATTTTTTTAAAAACAAACTATGCAACAACTAACCAACAACATAACAATATCTGAATATGATAAAGAACACACACATGCTAAAATAAAAGAGACTAATACAAGCGTACAATAAAATGTACAAAATAAAATACACGAATATGCTGTCGGGTCACAGACAATACAACAGTCTGAGAAGGAAAATATAAAAGTGCTACAACTACAACACTTGGGTATAAACCCGATGTACAAACTGAATCCTGATCTAGATATACAAAATATAGGAAACGGCTATATCAAAATCCCGTAACAGTCCTCTATTGCCACAGCTCCACGAGTACACTGGATGGATGGCATCAATGGCGTTCTTGCGGAGGAACACCAAAAATAATACAATATATACATAGCAAAAGAAAATATAAACGGGTCAGAGCCCGAGGTGTGAAAACATTTTTAGCAAGTGCATTAAAATGCTTAATAATTATAAATGCATTATTAACATGATTAAAGTGGAGTCACTCTGTCCATAAAATCGAACTCACCTCTCAGCTAAAGCGCGCGCCTAAACGTATGAAAACGATCCTCAATAACTGCCCCCACCATCTAGAGGCAATGTAATCTAACATACTCCCAAATTTATACTCATTTAAAATTCTATCTAAATCATATCCCTCAACTTCTAATACTACCAATCTTAAATATTCGTCAACTTACTAAACATATATAATATACATAAACATTTACCCTTACTAGAATTTCTCATATTCTAGTTACTGACATAAATGAGTTAATAGCATTGAATTCTAAGGACTAAATGTAATACCCCGTATTTTTATGCTATATTAAATTGGGGATTTATTAAATTTAATGTGAATGATTTATTTAATAAAAACCTGGAAATTAATTATGTTATAATTATTAACGTGACAAGAGTTAGTAATTATGGGAAATTGGTTGAATATTACTAATGAGCAAAGTATTATATTGTATTGGTTATATTGAATGTCATGAGTGAATTAAATGACGATTCTGGAAATTTAAGTCCGAACGTGATCGTGTCACGTCGGGACTAATTTTGTTAAATAAAAAGTAAATATTTTATAAGTTGCACGTATGGTCGTTTTGAGTGCGCCAACGCGTCCGGTATGGCGAGATAGTCAGAAAAGTGTACCCGGGGGTGTAGTTTGGGTCTCGGGGCATTTTTAGGCCTAATTAGTACCCCGGGAGGGCATTTTAGTCATTTTACATAATTGGGTAATTAAACCCACGAATTTCAGCAACCTATATAATCCAACTAGGTTAGTCTTTTAGGGTTAGAATATTCAAAAATCAAGTGACGGCCATTGGAGAAGAGAGGAGAGAGCTCCAAGGCAATTCAAGGCCAAAAAGTCACCGGTTTGCACCGCCGCCACCACCACCGCGTAGATCGCGAGACGAGGAACGCAGCCATACCAAAATCAGCCGTGAATCAGAATACCAAAAATCCTAGGCAAGTGTTTAACTTGCATATTTTCGTTAATGCAATCTTCATATTGGTTTCGGATTGTTTAGAGATGATAAATATGGAAGAACACCCAATTTGTGTTAGGAAAATGCATGTAGAAACAATTTATATGAAATTCTGGAATCCTTGCCATGTAGAGGAATATAACCCACGAAATTTTGATGATATATTAGAAGGAAATTTTTGTAAAAACATATTAGAACCTTGATTAAGAAAAACTCTAGGGTTCTTGATGATTAGATGGAGTTTTGGGTTAATTACCCATGTTTAATGTTAGATATACACATGATTTACGTTGAAAACATCTGGTATAACGTTATAATGATAGTAGTAGGATTTTTGGGACGTTTAGAATGGAAAAACATGATTTTGGATGAAGAAATTTGGTAGAACCCATAACTGCATTTCTGCAAAATTTTCCCAGACCTGCTTGATCGATCGATCGAGCCTAGAGCTTCGATCGATCGAAGGTTCGATCGATCGAGCCCCAGACCTCGATCGATCGAGCCCTCCTGGCAGACTCTTATTTCCCTTGTTTACTTAGTTAAATTGAATTTATCGTGAAATAATTCTTGGGTATCCTTAATGAAATGTTTTGGGAGATAGGAAAGACTAGTAGGACATTTGAATAAGTGTTGGGAACTTTATTATAAGACGAGAATCTTGATTTTGGGATAATTATATAATGAACGATGAAACTACGTATTTCAAGTGAGAGAATGCGGCGAATAGCTACGATAGTAAATAGAGGTATACCTACTAAATTTTCCTACTTGGAAGGATAGAGTCAACGAATGTCACGTATTAAGTGAGAAAACCATTCGAGTTAAGGTTAGAGATGAAACCTTATATGTATATAAATAGTATAATTATGGGGGACGAGAGGAACCTATATTAATATGATAAAGTTTTATATTTATATGATTGTGTGTACATATTATATAATTGTGAAAATCATGCCCACGCTACTTGTTATCCCTGAGGTTACCGCGCTGGGACAACTCTTATCTCGATGGGACCTTTATGAGGGATATTGACTTGTACCCTAGAAGGTAGATATCCTTGGTACAGGCTATCGATGTGATAGTTCAGACGGTCCTAAGAGACGCAAGCATGTGCCATCCTCTTAGAGACTTGGAATCTATTCTTCGCCTCAATATTGTTTATGTATTTATGTTAATACAATTCGAGAGTGATTCCGATTGTATTCCCCTTAAAATGAGTGATATGGGGTTTTGGATAGTAGAGTATGCCCGCACCATAGTTTATTTGGGGTGCTATTATTATATATATATATTATATGAGTAGTTAATATATATGGAATCCTGAAATTTGGAAGTACCTACTGTGTACTGATATGTAGGATATGGTTGATGACTCAAATTGTAAATACTTGTTTTGAGAAAGTATAATATGTCACTAGAAAAACTTTATGGACTAATAAAGTTAAAAATGAGAACTTTGGTTATTAATTGAAAGATTCTTTTCAAACAATTGTATCGTTAAATTTTGAATCCTGCGATATACCTAAGATAAGTTTAACCATTGGGGAAAGGATAGCGTATTCTATGATGAGATAAATCTTTGGGAAGGTTAGTGCGATAGGTGTGCACATTAGAAGAGAGGTGAGTATTTCTCAAGAGAGTGACGCACTAATATATTGTTGCATTGGCCTGTATCAATTTAAATACTTGCTAAACGTATTTTAAAATCAAACACACTTTCGGGCTCTGACCCGTTTCTTTTTCTCTCTCTCTCTCTTGTATATATATGTATGTATTACAGGTGCCCAGCCACAGGGACGTCTTGATTAGGATCTCTTGGAAGGAACGCGCTGCAGCTTAGGTGGGAGTTGCAGGTCTCTTGATTAGACGACTTCGTTCATTCGTATCCACTCTTAGTACTTTCATTTAGTTGGGCATGTGTCGCCCTTTCCATTATTTCATTTGTTATTGGGACATTTCTATTTCAGTTGTTTCCAGTATTGTTCTATGGGATTTATTCAGTTTGAATTTGTGACTTTAGTTTTCATATGTTGACACTCGATTGCCGAATGTATTATATTATTTGGTTTACTGTGATGTGATTCTTAATTGTAGAAATGTTGTTTTTAAATAAATAAATCTTTTTCTTCAATTAAAATTTGGAAAGTATGTATGAAAATGGTTTTGACACTTAGCTTAATTATTTAGGGTGTTAAATTGGAAAATGTATTTTTTATCGACAGTGATGCTGAGAATGAACCAACTGTTTACCTTGATTTAATTTAATAAAGGAGTGATCGCCCGGTATTTAATTAGGCGGGGTGTCACAGGTGGTATCAGAGCATCAGGTTCTAGAGTCCTTTAGGATCTGTGCGGCCTATTATGTTTCAGCGTGCTTTCTTTGATATAGAGCCCTAATACTAGGAATGTTGTGTCCATCTTTATACTTTGGAAATTCGTACTTCTGTTATTTGTTTATTTGAATGATGAACTCATCCAAATTTACTCAAATTTTCAGATGGATCGTCAAGATGAACTAGATAAGACAGTTAAGGGAGTCATCGAGCAAGATCGACTCACACCTCAGGTACCCCCTGGGAGAGTATCAACCGTCGAGTTAGCAGGTATCGTGGCATAAGCAGTTACCACTGCAGTTCTACAATACCAAGAACGCATCCTACAACTTAAAGGAGGCAAAAGACCTAGAGAGGTTAACCAAATGCATGAGACTGACGTTGAGAATTGTGCGAAGGCACCGAATCTGCGACAACAAAATAATCAAGATCGAGTCAGTTCCAGTAGTAACGCGATTTATGTACAAAGAAAAAAGTGTCAAGGACAACGAAGAAAGGTTCAGAATGAAATCACCAAGAGGCGTTTCGATTGTGGAATGGAGGACCACAAACGTAAATCTTGTCCGAATCAGACTGGGGATAAACTACAACCTGACCGACAAAGAATTTCAAAACTCTGCTATAAATGTGTACAACCGGGTCACAAGTGGATGGATTGTCCTCGCCCTGACATAGCTTTTCCGCAGATTTCCCCTCAAGGCCAGCAAGACCATGGAAAAAGCGAGACTAGTCAATACCGTAAGGAAGGGAAGCAGTTTCGAGGGAGGTGCTTCCAATGTGGCAGGAATGGCCATAGGCGTCAGAATTGTCCAGAGAAGAATAGGTCCCCATGCCAGGAATGTACTGACAATGAACCCCAGAAGCCAACTCCCCCACCCTTTCCAACAGCCTTAGTTCAGCAGAGAAAGCTACAGGGCGAACGTGTCTATAATTTCCCACAGGCAGCAGCCCCGCAGGCACCACCCGCGATTGAGGGTATGTTTTTCTATCCATGTTACTATGAGTCGAGATTTATTTGATACTTGTGCAACGCACTATTTTATAAGCTACCTATTTTGCGAAAGCCTTAGGGTTGTTAGCCACAGCAGAGAGTACAGTGACATGTGTAGACTCACCATTTGGGGAGTGAGTCCCTTATTTTTCTATATATGCCGGGGAGTGGGGGTAGAGATTGGTATCTTGGTATTACCTACAGACATGTTAGTCTTAGACATGAACGAGCATGATGTGATTATTGATATGGATTGGCTCGTAGCTTATAGAACCATGATGGATTGCTTCGGTAGGAGCATTGTTTTTGCCATTCCGGGGCAAGAGATGTTCGTAGTGACGATGCCTCGCCCAGAGGGAGGTTCGATCGCTCATTTGTATTACATAGAGGAGGATACCTCTAAGGAGGTCGTGATTCCCTTAGATTCGATCCCAGTTGTCAGGGAGTATTCCAATGTGTTTCAGGAAATACCAGGCTTACCCCCAGTCGAGAGATAGACTTTGTTATAGATTTATTGTCAGATACGAGACCTATAGCACGCGCACCGTACCGTATGGCTCCGGCAGAGATGCGAGAGCTACGAGATCACATAGAGCAGCTGTTAGGCCAGGGCTTCATTCGTAGGAGTACCTCACCTTGGGGCGCTCCATTTTTGTTTGTGAAGAAGAGAGATGGTTCACTAAGATTGTGTGTGGACTACCGGGAGCTGAACAAGGTCACGATACGGAATAAATATCCGTTACCTCGAATCGATGATCTGTTCGACCAGCTGAGGGGAGCAACTTTCTTTTCGAAGATAGATCTGAGGTTGGGGTACCATCAGTTACGTATTAGAGAGCAGGTATTTCAAAGACTGCCTTCTTGTCGAGATATGGGTCCTATGAGTTCAGGGTAATGCCATTCGGACTCACAAATACCCCAGCCATTTTCATGGACTTAATGAACCGAGTATTCAGAGAATTCTTGGATCAGTTTGTCATCATCTTCATAGATGACATCTTGATATATTCACACTCCGAGGAGGAGCATGCCGAGCACTTGAGGCAGGTTCTTCAGACTCCACGTGAGCATCAGTTGTATATTAAGTATGAGAAGTGTGAATTCTGGTTGCGAGAGGTACAATTTTTGGGGCATGTTGTTTCTAAGCAGGGGATTGCAGTTGACCCGAGCAGAGTGTCAGCGGTGAGGGAGCGGGGACAGCCCCAGACACCGACAAAAGTGCGTAGTTTCTTGGGGTTAGCTGGTTACTACAGGAGATTCATTCGGGGATTCTCCAAAATAGAGGGTCCATTGACGAGTCTGACTCGCAAAGGGGTACCATATGTTTGGGATGACGCTTGTCAATTGACCTCCGACAAGCTGAAAGACAAGCTTACTTCAGCGCCAGTCCTTGCCTTACCGAAATCGGGTGTGGAGTACCTGGTTTACACCGATGCTTCTTTACGGGGACTTGGAGGAGTACTCCAACAGGAGGAGAAGGCTATAGCTTTTGCTTCCCGCAAGCTTAAGCTGCATGAGAAGAATTACTCCACCCATGACCTGGAGCTAGCATCGTTCGTCTTTGCATTGAGGATATGGAGTCACTAGTTATTGGGGGAGGAGTTCCGTTTGTTCATAAACCATAAGTCACTGCAGTACTTGTTCATTCAGTGAGAGCTGAATATGCGTCAGCGCAGATGGCTAGAGTTTGTGAAGGACTACCAGTTCGATATACAGTATCATTCGGGGAAGGCCAACGTAGTTGCTGATGCGTTGAGCCGTAGACCGGTAGACGATGTAGTAGACGTCTGGAAAGCAAAGTGGAAGGAGTTGGGTCACCAGGATGCAGTGGCACGTTCTTTCATATCCGTGATGTCAGTCACACCCGAGATTGTTACGAGGGTGATACAGGCACAGACCACGGACCTGTTTTACCAGGAGCAGATTGTGCGACTTCTAGCCGAGGGCACTGAGTCCTATTTTGTTAGTTCTGATGGAGGTTTGCGGTTTAATGGGAGATTGGTGGTTCCAGAAGGAGCAGAATTATGTCACACAGTGATGACTCACTCTCATGGGTCCCGATTTGCAGTACATCCTGGAGGAGATAAGATTTACCAGGATATGAGGAGGCAATACTGGTGGAGTGGGATGAAGAAGGACATTGCTGAATTCGTGTCCAAGTGTTCTACCTGCCAGCTGGTGAAGGTGGACCATTAGAACCGTCAGGATTGCTTCAGCCATTGGAAGTACCCGCGTGGAAGTGGGAGAGTATTTCCATGGATTTTATTACAGGGTTGCCTACATCACAGCGGGGCCACGATTCTATTTGGGTGATTGTAGACCATTTGACCAAGGTGGCTCATTTTCTGCCGGTGCGGACAAATTATACCACTGGTCAGTATGCTCAATTGTTCATCACGGAGATTGTCAGATTACATGGGGTTCCCCTGAATATTGTGTCAGATAGAGATAAGATTTTCGTGTCTCGTTTTTGGGAAAGCTTTCAGGAGGCTATGGGTACTAAATTGAGGTTGAGTTCAGCTTACCACCCACAGACAGACGGACAGACAGAGCATACTAATCAGATGTTAGAGGATATGCTACGCATGTGTGTTCTCGATTTTGGAGGAGGTTGGGAGCCACATCTTCCACTGGTAGAGTTTGCTTATAATAACTCTTATCAGTTTACGATTGGTATGGCCCCATTTGAGGCTTTGTATGGAAGGCCTTGTTGTTCTCCAACTTGTTGGCTCGAGGTGGGGGACAACAAGTTGCTAGGACCAGAAGTGATTCAGGAGACCTCCGCGAGGATTGAGATGATCAGGAGTCGTATTCGGGTAGCCAAGGATAGGCAGAAGAGCTACGCCGATGCGAAACGGTTCTTTCGGGAGTTTAATGTGGGAGACCAAGTGTTATTGCGTGTATCTCCTATGAAGGGGGTGATGAGGTTCGGGAAGAAGGGGAAATTGGCTCCGAGGTACGTGGGACCATTTCCCATCATCGAGAGAATTGGGTCGGTTGCATACAGGTTGGGATTGCCAGAACATTTACATTGCATCCACGATGTATTCCACATATCGTCGTTGAGACGATATCTTCGGGACGATATGGCCTATACTCATATTGCGATATATGAGATCGACTTACAGCCTGATAGCTCTTACGAGGAGAGACCAGTGGCTATTCTAGTCTATAGTGAGAGGAGATTGAGGTCGAAGATATTTCCACTTGTGCGAGTCCAGTGGGAGCATCATAATGTGGAGGAATCCACTTGGGAGCGTGAGGCAGATATACGCGAGAGATATCCAGAGTTATTTTTACCAGGTATGCCTTATTTTCCAAATTTTGGGACGAAATTTCTTTATTAGGGGGAAGTATGTAATACCCCGAATTTTTATGCTATATTAAATTGGGGATTTATTAAATTTAATGTGAATGATTTATTTAATAGAAACTCGGAAATTAATTATGTTGTAATTATTAACGTGACAAGAGTTAGTAATTATGAGAAATTGGTTTAATATTACTAATGAGCAAAGTATTATATTGTATTGGTTATATTGAATGTCATGAGTGAATTAAATGACGATTCCGGAAATTTAAGTCCGAACGTGCTCGTGTCACGTCAGGACTAATTTTGTTAAATAAAAAGTAAATATTTTATAAGTTGCCTGTATGGTCGTTTTGAGTGCGCCAACGCGTCCGGTAGGGTCGAGATAGTCAGAAAAGTGTACCCGGGGGTGTAGTTTGGGTCTCGGGGCATTTTTAGGCCTAATTAGTACCCCGGGAGGGCATTTTAGTCATTTTACATAATTGGGTAATTAAACCCACGAATTTCAGCAACCTATATCAGCCAACTAGGTTAGTCTTTTAGGGTTAGAATATTCAGAAATCAAGTGACGACCATTGGAGAAGAGAGGAGAGAGCTCCAAGGCAATTCAAGGCCAAAAAGTCACCGGTTTGCACCGCCGCCACCACCACCGCGTAGATCGCGAGACGAGGAACGCAGCCATACCAAAATCAGCCGTGAATCAGAATACCAAAAATCCCAGGCAAGTGTTTAACTTGCGTATTTTCGTTAATGCAATCTTCATATTGGTTT
Organism: Sambucus nigra; assembly: GCA_949130495.1. Taxonomy (NCBI): domain Eukaryota; kingdom Viridiplantae; phylum Streptophyta; class Magnoliopsida; order Dipsacales; family Adoxaceae; genus Sambucus; species Sambucus nigra. The sequence continues at coordinate 89,529,129 of OX422216.1, read as the reverse complement.
AGGATTGTTTAGAGATGATAAATATGGAAGAACACCCAATTTGTGTTAGCAAAATGCATGTAGAAACGATTTATATGAAATTCTGGAATCCTTGCCATGTAGAGGAATATAACCCAAGAAATTCCGATGATATATTAGAAGGAAATTTTGCTAAAAACATATTAGAACCTTGATTAAGAAAAACTCTAGGGTTCTTCATGATTAGATGGAGTTTTGGGTTAATTACCCATGTTTAATGTTAAATATACACATGCTTTACGTTGAAAACATCTGGTATAATGTTATAATGATAGTAGTAGGATTTTTGGGACGTTTAGAATGGAAAAACATGGTTTTGGATGAAGAAATTTGGTAGAACCCGTAACTGCATTTCTGCAAAATTTTCGCATACCTGCTTGATCGATCGATCGAGCCTAGAGCTTCGATCGATCGAAGGTTTGATCGATCGAGCCCCAGACCTCGATCGATCGAGCCCTCCTGGCAGACTCTTATTTCCCTTGTTTACTTAGTTAAATTGAATTTATCGTGAAATAATTCTTGGGTATCCTTAATGAAATGTTTTGGGAGATAGGAAAGACTAGTAGGACATTTGAATCAGTGTTGGGAACTTTATTATAAGATGAGAATCTTGATTTTGGGATAATTATATAATGAACGATGAAACTACGTATTTCAAGTGAGAGAATGCGGCGAATAGCTACGATAGTAAATAGAGGTATACCTACTGAATTTTCATACTTGGAAGGATAGAGTCAACGAATGTCACGTATTAAGTGAGAAAACCATTCGAGTTAAGGTTAGAGATGAAACCTTATACGTAATTCTAAATAATGTGAAATTAAGGATAAATAGTATAATTATGGGTGACGAGAGGAACCTATATTACTATGATAAAGTGGTATATTTATATGATTGTGTGTACATATTATATACTTGTGAAAACCATGCCCACGCTACTTGCTATCCCTGAGGTTACCGCGCTGGGACAAGTCTTATCTCGATGGGACCTTTATGGGGGATATAGACTTGTACCCTAGAAGATATATATCCTTGGTACAGGCTATCGATGTGATAGTTCAGACGATCCTAAGAGACGCAGGCATGTGCCATCCTCTTAGAGACTTGGAATCTATTCTTCGCCTCAATATTGTTTGTGTATTTATGTTAATACAATTCGAGAGTGATTCCGATTGTATTCCCCTTAAAATGAGTGATATGGGGTTTTGGATAGTAGAGTATGCCCGCACCATAGTTTATTTGGGGTGCTGTTATTATATATATATATATATTATACGAGTAGTTAATATATATGGAATCCTGAAATTTGGAACTACCTACTGTGTATTGATATGTAGGATATGGTTGATGACTCAAATTGTAAATACTTGTTTTGAGAAAGTATAATATGTCACTGGAAAAACTTTATGGACTAATAAAGTTAAAAATGAGAACTTTGGTTATTAATTGAAAGATTCTTTTCAAACAATTGTATCGTTAAATTTTGAATCCTGCGATATACCTAAGATAAGTTTAACCATTGGGTAAAGGATAGCGTATTCTATGATGAGATAAACCGTTGGGAAGGTTAGTGCGATAGGTGTGCACATTAGAAGAGAGGTGAGTATTTCTCAAGAGAGTGACGCACTAATATGTTGTTGCATTGGCCTGTATCAATTTAAATACTTACTAAACGTATTTTAAAATCAAACACACTTTCGGGCTCTGACCCGTTTCCTTTTCTCTCTCTCTCTCTTGTATATATATGTATGTATTACAGGTGCCCAGCCACAGGGACGTCTTGATTAGGATCTCTTGGAAGGAACGCGTCGCAGCTTAGGTGGGAGTTACAGGTCTCTTGATTAGACGACTTCGTTCATTCGGATCCACTCTTAGTACTTTCATTTAGTTGGGCATGTGTCGCCCTTTCCATTATTTCATTTGTTATTGGGACATTTATATTTCATTTGTTTCCAGTATTGTTCTATGGGATTTATTCAGTTTGAATTTGTGACTTTAGTTTTCATATGTTGACATTCGTTTGACGAATGTATTATATTATTTGGTTTACTGTGATGTGATTCTTAATTGTAGAAATGTTGTTTTTAAATAAATAAATCTTTTTCTTTAATTAAAATTTGGAAAGTATGTATGAAAATGGTTTTGACACTTAGCTTAATTATTTAGGGTGTTAAATTGGAAAATGTATTTTTTATCGATAGTGATGCTGAGAATGAACCAACTGTTTACCTTGATTTAATTTAATAAAGGAGTGATCGCCCGGTATTTAATTAGGCGGGGTGTCACACTAAACTTCTCCCAATTCTCAATACTGCACTGCGTTTTGTGTGTGGGACGTCTCGCAAGCGTAATCCAAACAAGGAACCCCCCGATACACAACTCCTTGACAGTATTGATTATTGAGATTCATTATTCCCTCAATGCATGACACATATATCCCCAAATTCTTATATCATATAAATAATTTACCACTCTCAATTCTCAATAGTGCACGGCATTTCGTGCGTGGGGGGTATCGCAAAGAGAAATCCAAACAAGGAACCCCCCCGATACACTACTCATTGACTTCGAGATATACTAATATAATATGAGTACTAAGGACTAACTTCACCCCACTCCCAACATCGCACTGCGTTTCATGCGTGGGACGTCTCGCAAGCAAAATTCAAACAAGGAACCCCCCCGATACACTGCTCCTTGATAATTTTGGTCATTGAGGTCCATTATTCCCTCGATACCCATCATAATATATATACTCATATCGATATATGCGCTTCAAATTCACTCTAATATATTCATCACAATTTAGTCCACATAAAATCTCCCGGAATGATATTCAATCATTATTATTATATTTCTTTACACTAGAGACAAATATATGATAGCTCATAATCATATACAAATAATATACTATTCACAAAAGTATAATAGTAACCATCCCATCGAGCTGTAACTCGAGGATGCAGGTTCTTAAAACTATCATCTACCAGGGAATTTCTCACATATCATCCTGGGTACCAACGGTCGTAATCTCACACCACCTTGGTAAGAACAAAATCACAATGTATGGGAAGAGGTCATAGTTCCTGCCTAGAAATGAGATAAAACATACCCACCACATCTCACCCTTAATAAAAATCACATAATAATAATGGACGCTGTGACTTGGGGACTATACGCTCCCTGCTTGTCAAGCCACTAGGCCTCACCCACATCGCGTAACTTCCCATGATAGCATAGAGGGGGTATGCTTCACACACACACACACACACAAACACACACACACACACACATATACACACACACACACACACACACACACACACACACACACACACACACATATATATATATATATATATATATATATATATATATATATATATATATATATATATATATATCATTCACAATAGATATACATATATCATCACATCATATATATGTATACCATCACACAAGGTATGTATATAACACAATATAAGTATGCATACTCTTATTACGCTCTTAGGCCTAAATGAAATAATTTCATTTATTAGTATAGTTTACTCTCACTATACTATTCGTCAATAACTCACATGATTTCCCCACTTGGTCTATAGGATACGATTTCTCGCTTGAACCTCACCCATCACTTATATTATGATTAACCCCCTAAATCAACAAACATTAAGGATACTCTCTATATCCTTATGCACATCGATCATCATTCGTTATTCCCAATCCATATTATGGTTCAATTAATTACATGAACCTTTAAAGCTATCACATTTGTGACTCAATCCAAAAATTTAATATTACTAAATGTGTCCAACGTCTCGCTTATAGACCCATAATTATCTCCAAATCAAATCTCAATAATGGTGGGCTTCCCCACTAGTCGGTACGATAATATCTAATCGATATTCTCTTAAAATAAGTCAATATGACTCCAACAATTTATCATAAGGGAAACTTCCTAAAAGTCTCCAAAACATACTTCTCATAACTTATATGAAGGTTCCCTATTGACAAACCCAAATGAAATGGAACAAAACTCACCCAAGAAAAACATCCCCAAAACTGCCCTGTTTTCGAATTGATTGGGGTCCAATCTGAAACGATTCGGGCCCAATCCGAATCGATTCGGACCAACGAATCGATTCACCCTTCAATGCAAATCGATTCGGGTCAAAAGACCAGGGCATTTTTCTTAGGCTGAATCAATTCGGCTTTGGGTCCAATCGATTCGGTCACTCAGACCTTGAAAGCTGGAAAATTCGAAATCGATTCGGGTTGGGTCTGTTCGGAAGCTACGAAAATGGCAATTTTCTCCAAAGGCCAAAATTTCCAAAATTCATTTTTATCATCTTCTCTCCATTTCTCTTCAACCCAAGCATATATATAACATCAACACTCACTATATAACTCCACCCAACTATTTTATACCCTCAAATCCATATACACACCTCAAATGCAAGATTTACCCAAAAATCTAGGTTTTGACATTTTAAACACAAAATTCATAAATCTATCCACAAATCATGAAATAAATGATACACAACAATTATTTAGCAATTTTAATCACTTTCCTCAAAGTTGTAGGGGTTGAATCTTCCTCGAAATCGCGGATTGGCCAGAATCTCCAAGCCTTTCTCCTCTATCTCTCCTTCCTTTCCTCTTTTTTATCTCTCTCTAGGGATTTTCTCTTTCTCTTAAGTGAGAATGACTTATCACATAGGCTTTTAAGCCTTAAATCCAAGATACCCAACTTAAAATGATAATACACACTTTAAATGACTCGATTACTTTAATTCGAGCCAAACGAGCTTAAAATATTTCGAAATCCAAATAAGACGCAAGTACAGTCATTTCGACTATCTCGACCCTTCCGAAATTAACTGCACACTCAGAATCGTCAATCGAATTACTTTCTAACATATTCAATTTTTTACCTCAAATGCCAATTTAATTATTCTCCAATTAAAATAATATTTATTTATCCCAAAAAAAAATAGTTTATTGTCCCAAAAGTTTGGGGTATTAAAAAATGGTATCTAACTCTTTAACTCGGGGGGAATTTTTTTTAATCTTTAGGGGAGATGTTCTATCTTAGGTGGAGATTGTTAGACAAAGGGGTAGGATTTTTTAATTGCGATTTATATTTCTATAAATTCAAGTTGCATTTAAAATGTGTATTTAAGTGTGCATGTTTGCAATTATGCGGAAATATTTACACTAAAGCAAAGCTACTCAGAGTATAGGTAGTCAAGTCTGTAATTTTTCCTTTTGGGGCTGGTATTGTCTTTAGATGAGCTTGATAGTTCTTAGCTTTTTATTTTTGGGTTTTGTCCCGAAAGATCCAAAGACGAAGACTTGAAAGGGAAAATTTTCAAATCGAGTCAATTTGTATATATTGGTTTAATTCTGTTTGGACAGAACCTATTGAGTCATATGTTAGAATTTGAGTGTTTATCCTTCAAAGCCTATGATGTGTATGTTTGATTGAAGACCATAGTGACCAAGTACAAAGTCTACATCACAATGTCGTATTTTGTGCCACATTTCATCTTCAATGATTTAGGATCTCATGAGGAATGAATGCTTATATTTTTTATCCTTGGAATTTCATTGGGTGTTTTTTTAAATAATGTTTGCGGTTATTTTTCATTAAAAAAGGTTTTAAAAGAATACTTTATTTTTTTTGTGAAAAGTCATTCAAACGTCACATTGTTCATTTGAACGAATTTTTAGGTTGGTTTGAACGAGTCACTTAAATTCGTTGAAATGACATTCAAACGAACTTCAAATGACTTGCCTTTATTTGATAGTGTATTATCATTGGAAGATCATTAAAAGTTTTTTTGAATGATATTAGTCATTTCATTCGAACAAGGTTTTTTTTGGTTTGAACGAGATTAACCACTTCATAATAATAACCCTGCTATTTTTGTTCGAACCAGTTTCTACGCCTCTGAAATTGTATTTTCTATAAACAGGCTTGCTGGAAACATTTTTTATCAGAGTTTTGAAAAAAAAAAGTTTTTTAATCAATATCCAAAAGCCTTCAAACCCTTGTTTACATCCAAACACTTTGAGATCAAAGATTCAATCCATATATGCTTTGAGATCTCCATTATGTGACCCAATTTTGTTTTGCTCATCATCTTAATTGAGAAAAGTTTTGTACGGTGAACTCCGTGCCTTTTTTTTGTTTATATACGGTGGACTCCGTGTGTGTGGAAATTTGAAGGGGTGGACTCCGTGTTTGAATCGGTGATGGGATTTGATCCTGGATCGGTGGATACCGAGGCGTGTGTGGACTCACGTGTTATGATATTGCATAGGTGGACTCCTACATGTCATTTTCCAGAAGGTCGAAGGAGAGAAGTCACCTCATGGATTGTAGGAGTTGAGTTAGTTTTGTAAGTCTTATCCCATGTCCTTCTGTAATTCTTTACATAGTGAATTGTTTTGGCTGGGCCTTTGAGGTTTTTCCCATTTGCTTTTTCCCGTACATCGAGAATTGTCGTTTATTATTTTATTTTATCCTTATATCACCTAGATAGATGTTTAGGTTAAGATAAAATTGGTTCATTTTTAACACAATAATAGATTTAATTTGGTGCAAGTTTTGATTGGGTTTACTATTTAAGTTTAATTTAATTTTAAAAAATTAAAAAATTTGTATTTTATTTTTGGAACATCCATATTTTACCCTTTCCACTTTCCAAGTACAAAACCTACTAGCTTTGTTTCTATTATTGCACTAAATCCCCTAATATGCAATAATTCGCATAATCCTTTTAATATGATTAATTAAATCATTTGAAATTGTCATGATAATTTTGAAATGTCACAATTACCCCCACCCCCAAAAGAAAATTTCATCCTTTCCAAATTTGGTTCCTTAATTGCATGACTTTTCCATAACATTTTAACAAAAAGAATAACATTATTTCTCACAACTTATTCCTTAAGTTCTAAAATTTACATCAGTTCTTCAACATATGATAAGTTATCTTTCAATTCAATGGACTGAGTTATCAAGAAGTGAAATTGATCTGGAATGTATTTTCGGAGCATAAATATGTGGAATACATCAAGTAAATGAGTTAACTCTAGAGGTAACGCTAACTTGTAAGATATAACTCCTATTCTTTCTTTGATTCTGTAAGTCCAATATACCTATGACTCAATTCACCTTTCTTTATGAAACTCATAACCCCTCTCAATTTACCTTTCTTTCCATGTTCTTATTTCCCTTATTTGCATAACTTTTCTATTTACTTTGGGTAGTTTCCATACCTTCCTGATTACTATAATCTTTTTACCAGTCATCTCCACTAGTTTCGGACCTAATAACATCATTTCTCCCATCTCACACCAATATATGAGAGTTATGCATTCTACCATGCAATGCATCGTACGGAGCCATAGACCGAAAATCATTATTATAAGAAAATTCTATAAATGTCAAGTAATCATCCCAACTACCTTTAAAGTCATATAATCATCCCAACTGCCTTTAAAGTCAAGCGCACATGCAAGTAACATATTTTCAAGTACTTAGATAGTTATCTTTGATTACCCATCTATTTTTTTATGAAACACAATGGTTTTCAAACTAGTTCCCGTAGCATGTTGAAAACTGGGCCAAAATATTGAAGTCAATGTATTATCTCTATCAAATAAAATATAAAGTGGTACTCCATACTAGAGTATAATTTCAGCAACATATTATAGGTAGTAATTTCTTACATGTGATGATATTTAATGCACACATGATAAACGTAGATGATAATTGTAAGAAAACTGAAATCACACACAGCGCAAGTTGTACAAGATTCGATAATCTACATACATCTATGGGGTGATGATACGGTGTTCTTTATTGCTCAAGAACTCAAGTTGGTAGAGTTTTAGTGTTGCTCAGCGTTACAATGATACATGACCCTCTCACATGGGGAGAGTTTACATTTATAAGGAAGTTTATTATGTTCCTAAGCCCTATTAATAGCCATCGCTAATAGTTCAGACATAAGCTCTATCATTCCAATCTGTTACAAGTGACTGTATTAAAGGAGTCCACTATGACATGGATTCAAATCAATTATAGGTGCATGTGGCCTGAGTGCATATGGACTACTTGTGTGATTCTTTACCCCACACATAAATGCATGCATATCTATTAACCGTGTAAGTATTGATTTCTATAAATATGTGATAACCTATTTAATCTATAAACTACCACCGAAATAGATTCATTCCCTTTCTCGGTGCGAGGAAGTCCCATCACAAAACTCATGAATATATGCGCCCATTTCCACTATAGAATGGGCAATGGCTGTAACATTCCCAATAGTTTCTGATGTTCTGCATTAACTTTTTGGCATGTCTAACACTTGGGAACAAACTCTACAATATCATGTTTCGCATTATTCCAACAATAACTCTTTAAAATATCTATACATTTTAGTGCTCCTTGGGTACATAGCATAAACAATATTATGTGTCTCATCAATAATATATCTCTTTAATGTTGAATCGTTAGTAACACATATTCTATTCTTATAATAAAGAATCCCGCCATTAATAACAATAAAACTAGACGACTTACCTTATTGGGTTTTTAGTCATTTCTTCTCTAAATATATATCTTAGTCTTGAATTTCTTTTATATGTTATGCTAATAATGATCTCACTATAATATGTGTAAATAACTCATATGATTAAGTTAAACTCATGCACATTGAATACAAGATAATCTACCTTGTGATTTTTGACTCAGAGCCTCTAAAATAAAATTTGTCCCCCAAGGATGATGTTGAATATTACAGTCATAGTCTTTAATCAATTCACTCCAACATCTTTGCCTAAAATTTAAATCTTTTTTTGTATATAATTACTTCAAAGTTTGATGATTAGTAAAATTCTCATAAGTCTCTCCATATAATTGATGTTTTCATAATTTAAAGGAAAAAAGAATATCCACAAGTTCTAAATCATGTGCAAGATAATTATACTCATGCGTATTTAACTCTCTAGATGCATATGAAATTACCTTTTCATGTTGTATGAAAACATAATCATATCCATGATGTCAAGGGTTAGTATAAATGAAAAAACTTTCACCATTGGATGGAATAGTAAGAACTAGAGTTGACTCCAATATTTTTTTCAATTCTTCAAAGCTTCACTGACATTCATCACTCCACAAAAATTTCACTTCCTTTTGGGTTAATTTAGTCAATGGAAAAGCAATATATGAAAACATCTTTATGATTTTTTTATAGTATCCAGCCAACCCTAGATTATTCTACCTCTGTTACATTACTTGGTCTTCCTCATTGCATAATAACCTATAGTTTTTTTTGTCCACATAAATTCAATCTCTTTAAATAACATGCCCAAAAAATACCACATAATTTAACCAAAATTCACACTTTCTAAATTTAGAGAACAATTGCACTTCCCATAAAACATACAACGTAACTCTTAGGTGATTCTCATGTTTGTCTCGACTATGTGCATATATCAAAACATCCTCAATAAAGACAATCACAAATGACTCTATGATAGGATAGAAAACTAATTTATAAAATCCATAAATATTCAAGGATCAATTGTTAACCCAAATGGCATTACCAAAAATTTAAATGGCGTGATCAAAATGCTATTTTAGAAATGACATAATCTCTCACCCTTTATTGATGATAACCTGATCTCAAATTGATTTTGGAAAACACTTTGGAACCTTGTAATAAATCGCCCTAAATTGCACTTACGCAAAATTAAATCGAAATCGGTGATCTACACAACTCAATAAAAGACTTTAATTCAGGAGGAATTACCATTGGAATTAATCTAGATTCTGTAAGACTATTATTTGATTGAAGACCTAAATTTTTCCTTACTTCCTCTTTTCTTTTGTAATCATCTCTTTTTGCATTCACGTAAGATCAAACACCGACTTAACAAGTATGTGCCAACGTAGGCTAATTTACACTTTTAACCATCGTTCGAACGACTACCAATCTCAACGTACGCTAATTTACACTTTTAACTGGCAAAAAATTTTGAAATGTTTTTCTATAAAAACGTCAAATGCCTTTTAAGAAAAATAGCATCTTAAAAAATTATTAAACCCCAAAAATAATAAAAATAATTTTACGAGTCAATACCATAACTTCTTTCAAGGATGCTGAGATGAACGATTCTTTCAACTTTCAAATGTCTTTAGCTTTGTCTTCGAGTCCTGAGAAGTTATGTAGGGGCACTATTTGTTTAACAGCATATGCCAAAAATAAAAATAAAACATGAAAAAATTTGATAACATAATATTTGTTTTTGTTGTTGAGTCACACAAGACTTAACTTACATTATACTCCATCGATCCAAAAGAAAGTGTCATTATCTTATTTTTGTATAAACTATGAATGAACTCAGTTAATGGACATGATCATCCTTGTTTATTGTGGTGAAAATTGGTTCGTTGATTATGTTCACAATAGAAGACAAATTAGGACAACCTAAGAAATAATAATGAACTATTTATTTGGAACGGAAAGTTTAATTATTTTTTATATGGATAAATCTTGTCATATATTAGTAGTGGGAGAATTTGTAAAATTATGTAAATTAAATTGACCCATGGGATAAATATTTAAGTAGAATCATTAAAAATTATAGGTAACAAAATACGAGAGTAAGTATTACTTTAATATTTCAAGCCAAAGTGAAAGGATGATCTCATCTTTAATGACCAATAAATTTGAACATTTAGCTATTTTCTTTACGATTAGGTTGACTCTTTTTAAAAACATAATTAATAAGTAAATATTTCCTATTTCTATTGGTTAAGAGGTTTATCTTATGTGGTTGTTTCATGGATAAGGGTGATTATCGATCGAGTTGGTCGGTATTTGATGTATCTTAGTACCATGACATTTTTTTATGGTACGTTGAATTTCGGTAATTTTGATTTTTGGTTTTTCAAAAGTCCTTACCAATACTAAACCATTCGATATTTTACATTTTTTTTATATCTTTTGTAATTTTGGATCTTTTGGTATTTTTATTTCCAATTTTCTAATTTTTTCCTCTTTTTTATTTTTTATTGATTATTTTTCATGTATTTTCAATTTTGAAATACAGTATATATAAACTAATAGATAAACAAATTATATATTATGCGTTTGACACATAAAATATTAAATAACCTAGGTTTAGACTTGAATTACTCGTATAAAACTAAAAAGAGTTTCTGTTGGAGACAATACACATCAATAAGCATATGTTCTTAACTTCAAAAATTATATACTTTCTAAAAATAAAATGCCACCGACTCTTGATATTAACTTTATAATAAATGAGTCAAACTAACTATGTAAATATAAAAATATAATATAAAATTTGTATTTTGGGCATATTAAATCGGTCTTTTGGGCGTAGTTTCAGTATTTAATTTTGGTAGGGTAATTTCGGTAAAATGATTTTTTTAAATATAAACCAAAACAAGCCACCAAATTTTCAGTGATTTAATGTTGCGATAAGAAAAGTACTAAACCAAAACCATAATTTATTGGAGCAAAATGCTATGGCATAGTAAAAAAACCACACGGTAACCACCCTTATTCATGTACGTGAATTTTCGTTTTAAGACTTAAAAAGCTTTTTAGCGAAAAGTCTTCACATTACCTCATAAAATTTGTAAAAATGGCGAATGGAGAGAATAATTAATTCTCACTTCTCATGGATTTTTTATCACTCAAGGAATGGAAATTTTCTTAGAAAAAAACTTGAAATTGTGTGTCATAAATAAATTAATCACTTCCACTAATTTGTTGTGACACCTCGCTCAATTAAATACCGGCTGATTAGTCCTTTATTAAATTAAACAGGTTTCCTATTTGTTTCATTCTTAGCATCACTATGAATTTTTTTATTAATTACTAATCACCTATTAGTTAATTAAGTCGGTGTCAAATTTTATTTTTCATTAACCAGATAATAATAATAAGCTGAAACTAATTTAAAACATTCACACAATTAATAGAGTCTAAACCATCACAAGGAGTAAATATATAAAAGTCTTGCCGAATAAACGATCGGCTACAAATCCAAATCCCAGAATAATATCAACAATAAATAACTAAATCTCAATATAAGTCTAAACTGAATAAGTTGAAAAAGTAAAGTCTAAATAGGGAAATATGCCCAACTGAGATACTGAAATGAAATCCTACAATAGGAATGAAAGATCAATACATCTAATCAAGTCCTACAAGCCTTCACAATACTACAGCTAATTGCCCCTAGAATTAATCGTCAAGTCTGGCGTCCCTGTGGCTGGACACCTAAAAGTTTTTGAAAATATTTTGACACGGGTCAAGCCCAAGCAAAACATTTTGAAAATATTGAGCAAGTGTTTAAATCACAATTTAAATCAGTTATGTATTACATATGTATTATTCACGTGCACTCACTTAAGTTGCTTACCTAAAACTCAGGTGCACGCCTAACGTCTTCTACCTAACTAGTATCACTCTCATGACTAGTTAATGTATTTGACTAATATCACTAAGACTTGTTCCCGCGTATTTAACCATATGACCAAATATTATTGTCTCAATAATAGGTTTATGTATTACCATTTTATTATTGAGTCAATCATTTAAGTTTCAGTAATTAAATTCTCTATTTAGATATATGTCATATATCAATCCTACCGTTTCACATAGGTAGATAAATTACACGGGTATATATTCATCACACATAATACATACACAAATATAGCTTATGTGGAATGACTCCTCGTGATGCCGGCATACTCTCCTATCAACTCCATGTACCTCTCGTACTCAGTCAAGGACTATTGGTTCGGAATGTCTCCTCAAACCCAAAATCAATCAACACAACGGTGGAGGCAAACATGGTTCTAAGCCTTTGGTATACACACATACCTATCTTACCCAAATGACCTGCCAATCCCACTAATACACGACACATAGTGGACCGCCTTAAGTTCCATGTTCTGAGGCACTAATCCAGACCTCACTGGCATCGTCAAGGTGGGATATACCTCTACGCGTAAACCTCCTGATAGCAGACAATATAGGTATGTTCACGCAAATAATTAATTCAAAGTTATAGGAATTCACATCACACACACACACACATATATATATATATATATATTTTAGTAGTTATACACACAACCCAATTTCATTAACTCGTACGTAGTATATATATCACGCATATATTGGACGTGCCAATAATTTAAATTAAACTTCCAATATATAGAATTTTGAGTATCACTCACTAGTATAAGTATCCTAATGAACCCTGAATTAAGGTGTAGTTATGGCAGAAAAATGCAATCTACCCACATCGATATCCACACCCTTACAAATCAAGTGTATAAGTGACCCGCTACCTATCGGTGACTCCAAACACATAAAGAGACTACCAGTTGTCTCTAATAGTCCAGTAGCTCGTGCAAGTCTAGTCGATACGAAAGAATGTGATGCCCTAGTACTAAATAAAACACTACTCGCAAGCCCATGAATGGGAAACGTACTTGCTACTACTAGTGGTGCCTATGGGGCCTGCTTAATGGAGGCATCTTAAACGTTTTCCCTACCGTAGTGGTGCGGGTGGGGCTGGTGCCGCATGTGGCCTCTATGCCTATTGCTCCTGTGGGGCACCGTGTTGCTGTAGAACTCTCCCTTGCTATGGGCAATCACTACTCTTGTGGTTCGTTTTTCCACAAATAAAGGAATAGCCTGGAAACTCTCCCTGATGATGGCCTTGATTACCCTGGCAATACTGACTTTGTTGTTGGCCCTACTGGCCTCGACCCTGCTGACCACCTCCATTATTCCCTTGACCCTGACGACCCTGAGGAACCTTTTACTGCTGAGGACCCTATTGGCCCTGCCTATAAACACCATATGGTCGATATCCCCTTGATCTGAACCTCTTGACTTCATCCCCTATTGGGAATCCTTCCCCTGGAGTCTACCTAGCTAATGCTTTTGTGGTACTCCACCAGAACTTCCCCTATCTTGCCCTGCTAGTTGGGCCCACCTCCTCACTTGCTCCCCTTCACATGGAAGCGATGGTCCTAATAATGTAATAGTGCGACATTGATGACATCTATATAATTCACCAATGCAGGATTACTAATTAAGTGCCGAAGGATCCTCCAAGCCAAACCATCCATAACCTTGACCTTCTGCCTTTCTTTAATATTCACCTCGTTTGGTATGAAATTATCCAAATTAGTGAACTCTTCCTCATATTCAGCAACATAACGATCATCCTGAGTCACGTCATTAAACTTTTTCCTCATCTCAGTCTCTACAGCTGGTGGAAAATATTTGTAGTCGAACAACACCTAGATTCAGCCTATGTCATAGTATCCCTCTCAGCAATGGTAGTAATTGACTCCGACTACTATAATGTTGCCCCAACTAACCTTAAAGTAGTAAGCATCTATTTCTACACCTCACTGTAGCCAATCATACACAAGTGGTGCTGAATTATTTATCTTCCACTAACACGCCACAATCACATCAGAACTCCCTTTAAATTCTTGTGGGTGGCCTTTCTATAAAGCCTTCCTAACCCTCTGTCACTTTATCGGTCCTAGGTGTGACTGAACCCCAGGTGCCAATGGCTGCGGTGGCTGCTAGACCTGAGAAAAATATTGAGCCATGGTAGTCATAGCTATATTCAGTGTCTGTGCCATTATGGTCTCCACCTCTGCCATTGTCACTGTTCCCTATGGTGTTTGTGGCTGGAGTACCTGGGCCCTAGCTGCCCCATATTATTTTTAGTTGTTTCTCTCTCTTCTCCTCGTCTCCTAGGTGACATCTGAAAAAAGATTCAAGTTGTATGAGTTCACAGTCAATACAATCATAAAAGCAGAAGAACGAATCTCAAAAGAATAATCATGAATGCAATAGTCCTAATAATAGCGCTCTAAGTCAAAGAACACTATCCTAAAATCGTAGTAAACCATATAGATCCTATGGAAACTAAAACTTGATGCTCTGACCATCTATGACACCCCGCTCAAATAAATATCGGGTGGTCAATCCTTTATTAAATTAAACAGGTTCCTAGTTGGTCCATTCTTAGCATCACTATCAAAATTTTATTAATTTCTAATAACCTATTAGTTAATTAAGCCGGTGTCAAGTTTTATCTTTCAATAATAATAATAATAATAATAATAATAATAATAATAATAATAATAATAATAATAATAATAATAATAATAATAATAATAATAATAATAATAATAATAATAATAATAATAATAATAATAATAATAATAATAATAATAATAATAAGCATAAACTAATTTAAAACATTCACACAATTAATAGAGTTTAAACCATCGCAAGGAGTAAATAGATAAAAGTCTTGCCGAATAAACCATTGGATAGAAATTCAAATCCCAAAATGAAATCAACACCAAATAATTGAATTCCAATATAAGTCTGAGTTGAATAACTGAATAAGTAAAGTCTGAATAGGGAAACATGCCCAGCTGAGACACTAAAATGAAATACTACACTAGGAATAAAGGAAGGATGCATCTAATCAAGTCCTGTAGGACTCCATAGTGGTGCAGGTAATCGTACTTGAAATGGATAGTCAAGTCTGGCGTCCCTGTGGCTGGACACCTAAAAGGTTTTCAAAATATTTTGATACGGGTGAGAGGCCAAGGAAAACAATTTGAAAATATTTAGCAAGTATTTAAATCACAATTTGAATCAGTTGTTTATTACATATGAATTATTCACGTACACTCTCTTGAGATCTTCACCTCGCACCTAGTGTGCATGCCTAACGTCTTCTACGTAACTAGTGTATCACTCTCATATGTATTTGACTATTCTCACTAAGTATCGTTCTCCCGTATTTACCCATACGATGCAATATTATAGTCTCAATAATAGGTTATTTATTCTCATTTTATTATTGAGCCAATCATTTAAGATTCATGACTTAAATTCTCTATTTAGATATACGTCATCTATCAATTCTACTGTTTCACATAAGTAGATATATTAGACGGGTATATATTCATCATACATACATAAATATAGCATCTTCGGAATGACCCTTGTGATGCTGTAATACTCTGCAATCAAGTCCATGTACCTCTCGTACTCAATCAAGGACTATTGGTTCAGCACGTCTCCTCGAATCCAAAATCAATCAATACATCGGTGGAGGTGAACTTGGTTCTAAACATTTGTATACTCACATACCTAAAATACCCAAATGACTTGCCAATCCACCAAATACATGACATATAGTGGATCACCCTAAGTTCCATGTAATGAGGCGCTAATCCAGACCTCATTGGAATCGTCAAGGGGGGATCGCCCTCTGCATGTAAACCTCCTGATAGAAGGAAGCATATGTATGTTCACAAATATAATCAATTCAATTTTATAGGCATTAACATCACCTATATATATATTTTTCAGTAGATATACACACAACCCAATTTCATCAACTCGTACGTAGTATATATATATATATATATATATATATATATATATATATATATATATATATAATAAGTAACAATGGTATTATTATTGTTCAATAAGATGATAACACATTTAAGGGTTGAGATCAAAACCAACTAAGCACTAGATGAAGGGTGAGATCAAAAGTCACTTGAACGAAATTTTTCCCACGCTGTATTACGTCGAGCCTCCCACCCGTCCAATATCTCTACCTCTCTGAGGGAACACCACCACAAAAGAATATCTTCTCTCACTATTAAGATCACGTCAGAAAATCTTCCCACCCACCCACTTCATTAAGCATAAGGCTCAAGAAGAAAGGACACTCAACATAGCTCTCTCTCACTCCAAACTTTAGAAACACATCTGATGTTTTTTACTCTCTCTTGCACAATCCAAATCCACCCAACCGGCATAAAACCTTCATCTAAATACAAACCCACACCACCGTCATAAAACCTCCATCCAAGTCCAAACCAAAGCGTTCTAGACTGCCGAAAAACTGAGCAATAAAATCGGTAACCTGATCGAACTAAATTTCCCCAAAAAAACCCTCCTTCCAGTCCGTCGAAAAACCCAACATAATCGACCACCAAATTTATGACAGAAAACCCTCTTTCCAGATCCCTGAAAAATCCAACAAAATTGTCCGTGCTTATAATCTTTTTATGTCCCCCCTTTTCTAATTCAATTTATTTTTTGTAGGAGAAAAACATCAATTGAAAGAGTGGGTATCAACAGATCTGATGTGGGTGTTTCTTAATGGGTTTCCACCAACCCATCCAACATCGTCAACAGGAGCTGTTTACGAAGGTAGTGGGAGACATGTAGTTGTACGTGGTTGATAAAGGGAATATAGGATGTGAGTGGTTGGTAGTTATGATTGAAACTTCTCTATCGTATTGCACAATAAATGGATGTTATTTCTCATCAAGGATCTAGAAAATGAAGAATTTCCTTTTTGTATTGTTTTTGTGTCTATTACTTTAATCATATTATTTTATGAACATATGCTTTTATTTTAATGTGCATATGTTTCAAGAAATTACTTTTATACAGGTTCATCAAACACTAAAATTCCAGTGTTTCAAGTGTTTGGCCACTTATATCCGAAACTAATTTATATTAAGAAGATGATCCAAATTCGTCATTAGGTGAGGAAACCATTTAATGACTCAACCCTTTCTCTCTTTCGGGTTTGGTTTTGTAGGTCTTGATATGGATGTTTCTGAACGTATTTTTTTGTTTCAAAATAGGGTTCCAATTTCATACCATATATTTAGCTTCTAATACGATATCTTTTTTTAACTGGTGAAAATATGATTTACCAGTTAACAGTCATTGTGTGGGGAAACTATTGCTGCCAAATAGTGTTTTTATTTTTTGGAAATTCATTTTTTTATGGATATTGGCATGGACCATTCAAAACCCCATAAACATTATTTCTATATAATACTGGCATGGACCATTCAAAACCCCATAAACTTTATTTCTATAAATCTTTTTTCATTTTTGTTTTAGGGGTGATCGAAAGTTACGGAATGATAACTTTTCCAATATTTTAATTATTTTTATTCTTCTTATCTCCTTGCCGACTACAAATTTTGAACTTTAGATTTTAATTATTTTTCATTGAAAATCATTCAAGTATTTTTATTCTTCTTATCTCCTTGCAGACTACAAATTTTGGAGAGACTTTAGAATCATTTCATCTTCTATGCTTTCGGGTTAGCGATTTTCTTTGTATGTAAAGTGTTTTTGGGTTTTTTTGGTTTTGAAATCTACATGTGGTTTTACAATTTGGTTTGGATAGTGTATCCGGGTTTCTTTGTATATGAGTTTTATTTCACAGAGACATTAAATGGAATATGATTTGAGGAAGAGAGGACTGTAATAGTTACTGAGTTAAAGGGAGAGAAATTTCTTGATTAAAGAAAGACATTTTTCTGACGTGTAATAGTTCCGATTTATGTTCCTATTATCAAAGTTAGTAAACTTTGTGTTGGTAACGAAATAGTTGGCATTAAAGATAACTGATGGAAGTCCATTTGTTGTTAAAGGATATTTGTTATTGTAAGTGATGTTTTTATGAAGGATATCATATTCTACCTTCACATAATTTCAGTTAATAATAACTTATAATGAATGGAGCATTACATATAAACTGTGGAATACCTAAAATTAACCTCCTTTTGTGTGAAAGTTAATATGAACATCATAAACATGCAAGTAGTCTTATATAAATTTAACTGATATTAACCTCCTTTTGTGGAATACCTAATATTAACCTCCTTTTTGTTATGTAATCTTTAGACGATGTAGTCTTATATAAATTTAACTGATGGAAGTCCACTTTATCATGTAATAGTTACAAGTAGTCTTATATAATTTTTTTTATTAATGGATCACGTTTTTCTTATGAATCATTAGAAAAAAAGTGGGTATTGACTTATTTGTGTTGTAAAAATATTTTTCGACTTAAATTTTTTAGGTTTTAATGTATTGATTTTTTTTCCCATGCTATATAATAGTTTACAATTGTTACGAGGTCCAAGATGACCTGTTAGTGTGGTTATTGGACTATTTTTTTTCTTAAATGGGGTGTATAGCCCTTTAAACATAATTTAAATGATTTACACATACGTGTGGTAAAATAATTTTTTTACTTGATTATACAAGATTTAACACTACTTAAATTTACACGATAAAACAATTTAAAAATTTACGCTTATAATATAAAAATAATTTATATTTTATATTATACATGGCTTTAGACTTTTCAAAATTATATGCGGCATTTTGTAATTACATATTTTGGAAATTTTCGCCATGCCTTTAGGCACGGGTATTCGCTAGTGTGTGTATATATATATATATATATATATATATATATATATATATATATATATATATATATATATATAAATCACTCATATATTAGACGTACAAATAATTTCAATTAAACATTCAATATATATAGTTTCAAGTATCACTCACTACTCTAAGGATCCTAAGGAACCCTAAATTAAGGTGTAGTTATTCCCATAGACAATACTAGTCATAAACATAGGTTCACTCATCACTACGTAACCCTTCTTGAATTTCATTCACATATCATTTTCGGATATTTTCTCAACTATCCCACTACTTAATTCATCCCAATTTATGTAAACCAATTTCCACTTTAGGCCTACTATCTTTTTTATATTTCTCTATAAAATAAAAAATACCCTAAAAGTCCCCTCACTAATTGTCCATAATACCTGGACTTAAAAGAATTAACTTTCAATTATGTAAAAAATTGAATCGATTCTCCCAATGTCCAAATTTATTCCCCTTGCCGAATCGATTTGACCTTGGGCCGAATAGATTCGAAAAGTGTCAGGGTTCGTCTTCTTCCTTTTGATATTACGAATTTTCCTACAATTAAATCTCTCCAATTTTCATATTTCAATCCCAAATCCCAATTAACACATCTAAACATCAAATATATAATAAGGGATGATTTCTAATGCAAATCTTGCATAAATCCCATACGATTTCACCCAATATCAAATTTAAATCTCCATTAACCATTAAACCTTATAATTTTGTCTTCTTCACATGAATTTATCTAAAAGCCCAGATATATCCCATGATTTAAACCCCAAAACTCTTGATTTCGTTTTATCTATATAATTGTATTCATTCTTCATGCAATCCTATTCCTAATTAAGAGATATATTCGTTAAATCACATGAATTGTATCAAAATTCCTTAATTCAAAGACCCTATTCTACATGGGTATTATAAGTCATAAAATCTGCAAGATAAATACTTGCTTCTTATAAAAGAAATCTAATTTGATCCTTTTTTATGAAGCTTCTCTTCTGATCCTTCCTCCAAAAATTGTTGTGATGCCAAAATAAGCTTGAATTCTCCAAAATTCCTCTCCTAGGGTCTAAGAAAACTGTTATTCTCATCTCTACTAGCCTCCAATTATTTTTTACTCTTTTTACCCTAGCCTCCAATCATCAAAAGTATATATAACCCTTGAAATTTCTAAATCCCCTTAACCCTAGGTTATAAAATGACCTAAATGCCCCCCCCCCCCCCGGGGTGTCAGTTTGGTCTAAAACTATCCCGGGACCCAAACTACAGACCTGAGTACACTATTTTGACTGTTTCGACCCTTTTGGACTAAACTGTAACCTCAAAATCATCATCCGAGTTACTCATAATTTATTTCCTATCTCTACCTCATTTAGTCCATACGCGACATCCAGTTGAGAGACACTATCACTCGTTGTGACCTCAAATATGCAATTACTATTCACTTAGTAATTTTATTCAATAATAAACATTACTCATTTATCTTCGATTAATAATTTAATCTACTCATAATATTTAATTTTAATTAAATTACGTCACATGTGTAATTTAAAATGAACCGAATTAATTCATTTTTAATTATTCAAAAATAAATTTTTAATTCTTAAAAAATATGGGTTGTTACATTCGTTTTATGATCCTACAAAAAAAATACACATATTAATTTATAGGAGTTGTTGAATATTTTGAAAATAAACACAAATATGTAATAGAAATATTAATAACTCGTGCTCTTCATATAAAGACTTTACATGCACGAAAGTTTGTAGAATAAATTCCATCTTGGTTTAGAAACAAATTGTATGACATGTCATTACATTATTTAATACAATCCTAAAAACATGTGAGGAGAGAGGGCATTGACTTGTCCTCTAATTTCTAAGTATTTTTAGGGGACACCGTTTCCATAATATTATCACCCCTATTTATAGTACAAAATTTGATATCCAAGAGACCCTTTAATAAATATGGAATACAAGTGGACATCCACTATTTTATACATTTTATTACACTCCCCCTTAGATGTACAATATATTCATCATTCAGTGGCCTATGCCTTATTAAAACTATACTAAGGAAAAACTCAATTGAAAAAATAAAAGCGAAGAAAAAAGAATACAACTTTTGTGACCATTGAATTGGTATTGGATGTTCTTAATGATGTCTTGTTAAAACCTTTAACAGGAAAACCCAATGGAAAAAACCTAGTCAAAGGAAAAATATTACATCATGAATATGTTCAAAATATTACGCAATTCAATTCTCCTCCTAATCAAATTCTCCCACTGATTGCATATGCCCCCTAATTATGGAATTTCTCTAATGATTGAATTGATAAATTCTATCTCATATACAACCTTAGGAAATGTTACTTTAACTTGGTGAATAGATTTGATAGGTTCATCCTTCAATCTCATTTTTCATCAGAAGCTCGACTTCCATAAGACTTTAGTATAGAGGGATGAACATGTCATTTTGTAGGAACTATCTGACTTCAATAGGATAATTCTTCTAGATTTTATATATTTAATAACTGTTCTTGAGTTCATGCGCAAATGAATTGAAATGTGTTGTTCATGTCTCCTTTGATGTAGCCTATTTTATTTTAGTTATACATGCATTATTGCCTTCATAGGTAGAAGTAGTAACATGTGTTTATGGGGGAAAGTCACAAGTGTTTTTATTGTTCCTTGTGATGATCACATAGATAACCTGCATTTATATAACTAACTAGACACATATGATTAGTTATAAAAATATCACAAAATATTATTTATATTAGTCACATGCTTTGCAAGTCAATGGTAATTGATTCTTGCAAAGAAATTGGTTGTAATTATTGTGTATGATGTTGCGTTATGTATAACAATACACTAATAACATAAAAATAATGCAATAACAACATGCTAATATGGTACTTCTAGACCATGGATATACTAAAATTATGTGCTTAGTATATGTTAAACCATTCCAGGACTTTTCAATTCATTTGACTAATGGATCATAGCTACCCCAATGTCATTCATTTTTGAATTCCTTATTTTGGTATTTTTCATTTCAATTGATCCCTTTATAAGGACATCCTTTTAAGGATATTTCATAGTCTCATGTTGGCATATATGATTGTTTTCATACCTTTCCTCATCAAAATATTTACCAAGACTTTTGTGCCTATATTCTTTGTCTAAGTCCCATATAAATAAGCAATTATAGTATTCACGAGTATCATATTTAATATATTTCAAAGACTTCTAGTCTAGTAAGATATCTGAAAAGAGTTTACGATCGTTACGGGATGATATGTTTGTATATAATCGATATTTGGTTTCTTTAGCAAACCTTGTGCTATGGTCATGAACTTTTAGCGAGTTTATCACTTAGACTTATTATAAACACCCATTCGTAACCTTCAAGGTTAACGTCTCATGGGGTTTTTACTATATGTCCAAATACATCACGTATATTAAGAGACTTGAATTATGCCATCATGGAATTGACCTTTGATTTCTGTGTAGAAATAACATATATAATTATCTCATCAATGATCATCGTTGACGATCCCACTTTTCTCTTGTATAAGTATAAAACATCGAGATCTCATTTAATATTGGGTAGATTTGGCTACTTCAAGGGCATTATCGTCACTTCAGAGACTTGTGTCTTTTGATAGACAATAACTTTTCTGGAATTTTAGAGAAAGTGGATCTTTTATTCATAACCTATTAAGGATCATTATGTAGAACCTCTTTTGGAGATTTATTTAGGCATAATTTTTATTTAACCTCCACTACTAGGGAGTCAAGTAGTTATGACTTGTAGGTTTACAACACTTCTAGCGCGCAATAAATTTATTTCATGCTGAATTTATTTTGTCTTTCTGGGACAATGATTTTCGCAAACACATTTTAACTAATCTATGTGACTACATCTAACATTTTAAATTTTGTAATCATTTGATGTTGAAATATCATTATTCATTTCATTGTTTAATTGAGCGATATGAGGGATTAGATGAGACAAACTGAAAGTGTCCCACAATAATTCTCATTGTTATTTAGGAATAAATTATTCTTTAGGAATGAATGGTTCTTTAGGAACAATTTACACTCCGTATATGTTCTATCCTCCTTCTAACGATGAGAAGAGTGTCGCACATATATGATAAACACCATATTTGTCAATAGTTTATTAGAGGTTGAATCGTAAACACGTGTATATACCCTTGTGATAATAATAGTAAAGATTCTCATTAATTAAAATTATAAATGTTCTTTTTAAACAAGTCATTAAATAGGTCCTTGTATATATCATCTCAGTGAACCATGACAAGGTGTAATTCTTACAATAATAAATGTTATATAGTATAAATCCATGAATAATGAAATGGTATGTTGGTAGTGTAAGATTATGAATTCCAACACTAAAAGTAATGCAAAATTATTTTTCAATGATTATTTCAATATGGTACCTATGAATTCTTATGACTATAAAAAGAATTAAATTGTGTTCATATAACTCATCACATATGAATGGACGAGTACCACATAACAACATCACATAGGCTCTTCTGGAGCCTTAGGTTTAATTAAGGTTGAAACCTTACTACATTACATACCAAGTTTAGAAAAACTTATGTTTTTTCATAATATTGTGTGTTGCTCATTGTCTATTACACAAATATAATTTTATAATAACATATCACAATTATCAATTACAACATTCAATATAGATTGTGAAGTGTGTGCAAGTTCAAATATATATATGCACAATAATATAAATTACGGTCAAGCATTTGGTGACCAAAACTAATCAAATGTTATCAAAATTTCAAAATATGGGTTGGATAATACAAATTTCAAGTTTTTCTCAATGAATCATATAATATTGTATAATCTCAAAATGGTTTCCGATTTGAAGATAGAGATAAAGATCGTTTGGTTTACATAAATCCATCTAAGAAATATATATCTAAAAATACGCACTTTATTGGCGTTGTATCGCACATTTTTTTTTATCACGACTTGTGTACTATAAGTTATTATCTGATCGTTACACTTTTCTAATATATAACTAGGACCATTAAAACAACTATTACCAATATTCCATTCAAAAGTAATGATAACTTCAAGTTCTCAATATAGTATTTTGGAACTTCAGGCAATTTAAATCTTCAGGTTCTTTTGATTGCATCATGTCTATAAATTGATTCATACGTTTAGAACTCCAGGTATTATTTAATGTCATATGTATATGAATCTTTGGGTTAATATCAATTATAAACTTAAAACTTAAGATTTTAGGCCCAAAATTAAAATAATTCAGAAAACGCTTGGTGCGAATTATGTATGAAACTTCAAGATTTATATATTTGTGTGTGAAAACTTCTAGTTCCACACAAATAGTTGAACTTTAAGTTACATATTACTAATGTCAAAGGACATTAAATTCTCTACCCTTTTGTATCAAAACTACAGGTTTGATTAGGGGTAAAAATATTAGAAAATCTTCTAAGAAAGTTTCAAGTATAGATACAAACTCTGACCTATAATAATCCTATTTATTTTTAAAAAATAAGTATTTTTTTCATTATCTACATATTCTCAACACTCCAATGTATGGTAAATGGTTGGAATGTGACAATGAGTTGAAAATATGATTAAAAATGTAATTTAATACTAAAAATAACTGAAAGGTCAAGAGACAAAGATTTAAAAGTGAAACCATTAGTATGATAGTTAAACGGGCATTTAACCATTAAGAGAGTAGTTAAACGGCATTTCATTTAATTAAGAAACTGAAAGTAAAGAAGTTGAAAAAGATATGGCTTAATATCCAATTTATTTTTAAACTAATCCCAAAAAATATTTGGAGCTTCACGTCCAAATTATAAATAATTATTTGAGAACTATTAAAATCCATGCCCATGAATAATCAAAACTTAAACTTTTTATTTATGGTAACTTTTTTTGAGCTTCAAGTCCAAATAAGTTTTAAATAACATGAGAGCTTTAAGCCTCGTATTTTATATAGTAATTAGAAAGACTATATCTCAATTACAAATAATATTTTGTGAACTTATAGTCATAAGAATGATTATGGATCTTCGTATAAAAAATTATTATATGCCCCATTTTTTATTAGACAATAAAAACTTTAGGTTTAAGTGAATTATATTTTCTTTTGAAACTTTAGGTACAAATAATTCAGGTAGCCTAGGTCCCAAAAATTGAACGGAGAAAAGTGCAAGTTTCAAATTTGAGTAATTATTAGAGGTCTTCATGTCCCAATTGTAGATAAATAGGGAGACTTTATATCACAACATTAAATATTTTAGAACTTTGGATGTCCTTCCCAATTCTATCCGAACTTCATTTTTTATAGGGGGTAAAATTATTTTGAACTTTACAAACTATAAATAGTAATTGAGAACACTAAGTCCCAATTTTAAATGGTTTGGGAAATTCTAACCCCAAGCTAAAATAACTATATGGGAACTTCCGTCCCAAAATTAAAATAACAATTTGGGAACTTTAGGACAAAAAATGTAAATAGTCATTGAAAACTTCAAGTTCCAAAATTTAAATAACATGTTGGGAACTTCAGGCCCTAAAATAAAATAGATAAGTGGGAACTTCAGCCCCAAACTAAATTACTATATGGGAACTTCAGGTCCCAAATTTAAAATAGTAAAGATCCAATTTTAATTACAAAGAGTACTTTGGGTTCCAACTTTGAATGAAAATTAAGAACTTCAAAAACTAATAAAAAATATAGAAAACTTTTGGTTTCATAATTTAAATAGTAATTTCATAATTAAATATTTAAAATTTGAATATATAAAATTTTATGAATAACTAAAATTCTGAGGTTCATATAAAAATAATTAGAAGTGTAAAGAATTTTAAGAACCTTTTTGAGTTGTGAAATGTGACACCCCTCTTAGAATAATAACGAGTGGCCAGCCATCTCAAATGGATCATTCTTAGCATCAACAGTTGATACTAAAATATATCAGGAATCTCAAGTGGATCATTCTTAGCATCAACAGTCAATACTAAAATAAACTTAGCTAACTACCCAATATTGTAATAAGCGGATGCCAAATTTTTTAAAACATACTATGAACATCTTGCCAAATATAAAATAGCTACTGAACAAGATAAAAATGTACACAAATACAATAATAAAAAGGATGTACTCAATGTAAAACATAATAAGTACAATAAAAGAAATATGCCCGAATACACTATCGGGTAATAGATAATAAAACAAAACAGAGGAGGGAAATATAAAAGTGCAAAATGTAACTCTTGGGTATAAACCCGATACACAAGAAGAGTCCTATCTAGATTTACAAACGGCAGGAAGCGCCTTTCACAAAATCCCGCAACATACCACATCTGCTACGACTCCCAAAACACATGATAGAAAAACATCATCAGTATCCTTGAGGGGGGGACACCTGTAGTATACAATATGTATATATATATATATATATCCAAAGAGAAATATAAACGGGTCAAAGCCCGAGGTGTGAAAAAATTTATAGTAAGTGCATTAAAATGCATAATAATTCATGAATGCACAATTTCATGATTTAAGTGGAGTCGCACTCACATGGAACTCAAACTTAACCTTCGACTAAAGCGCGCACCTAAACGTAGGCACCTGTTCCTTAAGTTAATTTACCCAACACATTCTAGGTATAACTCCATCTTAATCTACGCATAGTCTACACCTCCGTAACCCTCGATCTCAACACAACCCAAAATCGTATCATTCTTTCACCTCCTAAGCTTACGCCCGAACCTCTACCTCAATATGTATATATCTACATACCTATAACTCACTATATTTCCTCAAGTTCCTACTCATAAACTTTAACAAGTTATTACTATTAAATAGTCTTAAATCATGTTCATATACCAATAAGGAAATGTTACCTCATAATGCATAACCCTAGTACCAAGAACTAAACTTCTCTGCACTCCCAACATTGCACTACGTTTCATGCGTGGGGAGTCTCGCAAAGAGAAATCCAAACAAGGATACACGACTCCTTGACAACGTTGTTCGTCGAGATCCATTATGCCCTCAGCACACCGCACACTCACCTTCCGCTATTTATGATGAACAACTATCCCTAAGTCTTATAAATAAAATATCTTAGAAAACCCTTAGAATCTATATAACATGATTCTAGTTACTAAGCACGATGGTTCAATCCTAACAAGAAAGTACACCTAACACATAAAATGTACATTTTATAACACCCATATCACATTCTCCTATAGGATATATATATATCATTACCCTAGTCATAGAACACAGTCATTCAATCCTTCTAACCATGTACACATAACACACAAAATGTACACCTTAAAATACTCATAACATATACGGTTTTAGGATAAAAATATACTACACAATTCTATCATCTTTCAGGAATTACTAACTTTATCCTGGGTTACCATATATCGGATTATTATCACACCGCGTGGTAATAAAGTCAAAGTACAACGTATGGGAAGCGGTCATAGTTCCCAACCTGAAGTGAGAACGAATCATACCCAAGACTTCTCACCCAGAATAAAATCACACAATAAATAATGGACGACTATGGCCTGGGGACTATACACCCCCTACTCCTTAAGCCAAGGGCCTCACCGACATCGCGCAACCTCCCATGATAGCATGTGCTGGGTATGCCCACACAATAAGTATGTATATCATTCACACACACACTATATATATATATATATATATATATATATACATACGATCACATCATACATGCAAAACCATCACACAAGGTATATTCGTTCCCACCATATTTATATATATACATACGTACTATCTCTCGTCCGTATGTATATAAATAATGAATCCGGCTATATGGATATAACTCTCATTAGACTCTCCAACCATATAACACACATTTTCCCAAACATTTCATTATATGATCCCTCACTTGAACTTACGTATTCATTCCACCTAAGTTGAGAGTAGTCTTCTGATTTAATCAACCTTAAGGATACTATCTCGTAACCGAAAGTATAACCATCATCTATGACCCACCATCAATATCCACCTTCACACCTATATATATATATATATATATATATAATCCCAACTATAAGTATAAACACTAATTATCCTAGTCGGCAATATACTAAAACACATATTTTGATCCCCCTTGACTTCAAAAGTACATAAGTAAAAAGGGACTATCTCTATAACGTATAATCACTCCATGATAGTCCACCACAATCACATTAGTAAAGTCCAAATATCCTTTAGTCCTATAATCAATTCCTTAATAAAAGAGGAATCATACCCTCACAACCCATTCCTAAAATAGGCCTAAATACCATTTTATCATCCTAAGGTACAAATCTCTTGATATTGTAATCTATTCCTCTAGAATACATTCAACAAAAAGGTCACTAAGTCTTAAACCGAAAAGAGAAGGTGGTAAAAGAAAATTCCATTCTTGGGCTAAAAACAGAGGACTAGTCGACCGACCCCTGACCCCCAATCGACCGCGATTCTAAATTTTGCCTTACGAAGGAGGCAGTAAACTTCTCAATTAAGGCGCGGTCGACCGGCCATACAAGATATCTAGGCCATTTTCCCTTTTTGAACGAAACCCAACTTTCCAAAAACCCCATATAACATTTTCTAACCACAAATCTTCAACCTAAAAATGTTCCTAACATCCAAAGTCATCCTACATATCATCCCATCAATTTATATGCCATCAATCCCATATATAAACATCAAATTCAATATTAAATCCCAAAAATCTAGGTTTTGACATATAAACACAAAATACATATTTTATACCCACAACTCATGAAATAAATTACACACACTAATTATTTAGCAAGATTAATCACTTGCCACGAAATTGTAGAGGTTGAATCTTCCTCGAAATCACGGATGTTGGTTGAAATCCCCAAGATCCAAACTTTTCTCCTATCTCTTCTTTCTTTCCTCTTCTGTCTCTAGAGCTTTTTCTCCCTCTCTTTCTCAATCTCATGAATGAGATTATTATCTCCCGTAGGCTCTATAAGGCTTGATTCCAAAATAGCCAACTTTAAATAATGATACACACTTTAAATGGCTCGTTTACTCCAACTCGAGTCAAACTAACTTAAGATATTCCAAAACCGAAATAAAACCCAAGGACAGTCATTTTGACTATCTCGACCCTTGCAGGATCAACCATGCTCTCAGAATCATTATCCTAAATACTTTATAACATTCTCAAATTTTTGATACCCCGTGTCAAATTTTAAAATTCACCAATTCAATTAAATTTTATTTATCCCAAAGAATTTAAATTCTCAGTCCCAAAAATCATGGGGTATTACAGACTTCCCCCCCTTACAAGAATTTCGTCCTCGAAATTAAGATAAGCCTAGGACTCCAAACCCCAACTAGTTCCTATGGAAACTACCCTAGAATACCATACATATTCCTCTCACTTCTCACGATGAATTACTTTAACGTTAAAATCAAACTAGCTAACCAGGGCGCCCATACACCCTGTACCCCAGCTCAACTTACATAATCAATACTCGGCTCTACTGCCTTAACTCGTAAAATAACTTTCAACAAATTAATCTGTAATAGCGTACTAAGTTTGTAAAATTTTGAAATTTACACTGATTGAACTCTTCTCAATTCCTGACATTTTCTACTCTTATGAGGGGGAGGTCTCGCAAGTAAGATCCAAACAAGGAACCCTCCCAATACACTACTGTATAGCTCTGTTGGGAATTGAGCTCAGTTTAATCAGGTCTAAGGTTTTATAAAATATTTTTAAACCATAAATATTGACCGAAGGCCCATATATAATAATATAATATAAAATAGTTTCATGTATTTCAACACACCAAATCAAACACTTCATGTTCAAAACATGAGGTATCAACAAATGCAATGCTCTCACCAACACCTAGTTCTCCCAGCTAGCACAACCATGAGCTAAATTCCTCACTCAACAATGATCATGGTAAACCCTGAATCTCCTTAGAAATAAAAATCCTTTACATCATGTCCAAGCATCACCATAAGATAGGACCTTGAATAATTGAAACAATACACTCACGCGCATCTAGCCTTGGTATAAAAATGATAACCTTACCGATCACTACCAAACACGTCTTAACAATTCGGACTCCCAAAAACTAAAAACATAAATCTCTTCTATCCTATTGCAAAACATCTATTCTCCTGAGGATACCACCCAAATGCCACTCTACTTCTTCCAGGACAATCCCTATTCCTTGGGCCTAATTCTCCATAAAAGAAACATCTCCTCGAAAATCCTACCACCATTTTTAACACCCCACATCCCCGAAAGAGAATGCTGAGAAGCACTTCAATAAAACTAACCAATTCCTCGATCAACAAGGTGTGTAGCATCTAAATAAAACCCACAAAAAGAGAAACCACAAATCTCAATTTTAATTAAATATAATCAATTTCACCCGAAATAATACAAATATCTCTCTCGAAATAGAAATAAATTGCCAATGTTCTATACAATAAAAGAAATACAAATCTTCTCATTTGTATGCTCCAATAATCTCTCGAAAATAACCAAGCCAAAATCAATCTCCGATAAGTCCATAGAGCCCAAATGTCTTACTTCCCTTCAATGAAGACGATATACCTGGCAGTATAACAATGTCTCGTTAATCACATCGGTAAAAGTAGGTAATGCCAGATTCCCTATCGAATGCTACCAAATTCACCAACCTAAACCTCCCGAGAACTTCGTTATTTGCTTATCCTCCATGTTTACCTCATCGGGCACAAAATTCGCCAATCTAGAAAATTCTTCTCCATACTCCGCCATCGGTCGATCACCTTGAGTCACCTCTAGTAATATCATCCTCATTCCTATTTGAACCACAAAAAGAAAATACCTCTAGTCAAAGCATACCCAAATCTAATATGGTCATTGCATCTCTATCTGCTCCGATTTGGTGGCTAACTCCCACCATTGGGGCGTTGCACCCGATTGTCTAAAGGTGGCGAGTATTTGTTCCTGTACCTTACTGCACTCGATCATTCGAGGGTTCCTTGTATCCTTCTCCCATTGACTCACAACAATCGCATCAACTCCCTTCGAAAATTCTGGTGGATGTCCTTTTTTAAAGGCTTCTCCTACTCTTTCCCACGCAGATGGCCCTGGGTGGTCTTGAGCTATCAGAATTACAGGATGATGTGCCATCGCAGTAATGGCAGCACCTACTAGTCATGCCATAATATTGGCAGCTTCAGTTGCAGTCACAGTCCCTATAGGCTTTTGGGGTTCCATGTTCTCAGCCCCTCTATTTTCCATGCCTGGATGACCTCTTCTTAGCAACGTATGAGACGAGAGCAACTGTATCAAAATGTCATTCAAGTAATTACACATCGCAGAAGAAAATAGACATAGGGAAACGCAACAGTCCTAATAATAGGAATCTACATCAAGAACGCTTACGGAAGAATGCAGAAAACCCGCACAGATCCTAAGACACTAGAACCTGAGGCTCTGATACCACCTGTGACACCCCTTTTACAATAATAACGAGTGCCCAGCCCTATACTAAATTAAATCAGGAATCTTAAGTGGATCATTCTTAGCATCAAGTGTCGATACTAAAATAAACTTAACTAACAACCCAATATTACAATAAGCGGATGCCAAAAAGTTTAAAACATACTATGAACATCATGCCAAATATAAAATATCTACTGAACAAGATAAAAATGTACACACGTACAACAATAAAAAGGATGTACTCAATGTAAAACATAACAAGTACAATAAAAGAAATCTGTCTGAATATATTATCGGGTAATAGATAATACAACAAACGAGAGGAGGGAAATATAAAAGTGCTAAATGTAACTCTTGGGTATAAACCGGATACACAAGAAGAGTCCTATCTATATTTATAAATGGTAGGCAGCGGCTATCACCAAATCCCGCAACAGTCTGCATCTGCTACGGCTCCTAAAACATTGGATAGAAAAGCATCATCGGTATCCTTGCGGGGGGACCCCTGTAGTATACAATATATATATATATATTATAAACGGGTCAAAGCCCGAGGTGTGAAAGCATTTATAGCAATTGCATTAAAATTCATAATAATTCATGAATGCACAATTTCATGATTTATGTGGAGTCACACTCACATGGAACTCAAACTCACCCCTTGACTAAAGCGCTCACCTAAACATATGCACCTGTTCCTTAATTTAATTTACCCGACAACTTCTAGGGATAACTCCGTCCTAATCTACACATAGTCTACAGCCGCATAACCCTCGATTTCAAGTACAACCCAAAATTGTATCATTCTTTCGTCTCCTAAGTTTACGCCAGAACCTTTACCTAAATATGTATATGTCTACATACCTATAACTCACTAGCATTCCTGAAGTTCCTACCCCTAAACTTTAACAAGTTATTACTATTCAATATTCTTACATCATCTTCATATACCTATAAAGAAATGTTACCTCATAATGCATAACCGTAGTACTAAGAACTAAACTTCTCTCCACTCCCAACATTGCACTACATTTCGTGTGTGGGGCGTCTCGCAAAGAGAAATCCAAATAAGGACCCCCCAATACACTACTCCTTGACTATGTTGTTCGTCGAGGTCCATTATGCCCTCAGCACAACGCACACTCACCTTCCGCTATTTATGATGAACAACTATCCCTAAGTCCTATAAATAAAATATCTCAGAAAACCCTTAGAATCTATATAACATGATTCTAGTTACTAAGCACGATGGTTCAATCCTAACAAGAAAGTACACCTAACACATAAAATGTACATCTTATAATACCCATATCACATTCTCCTATAGGATATATATATATATATATATATATATATATATATATATATATATATATAATTACCCTAATCATAGAACACAGTCATTCAATCCTATTAACCATGTACGCATAACACACAAAATGTTCACTCTAAAATACTCATAACATATACGGTTATAGGATTCAAATATACTACACAATGCTATCATCTTTCAGGAATTACTCACTTTATCCCGGGTTACCATATATCGAATTATTATCACACCGCCATGGTAATAAAATCAAAACACAACGTATGGGAAGCTGTCATAGTTCCGAACCTAAGGTGAGAACGAATCATACCCAAGACTTCTAACACAGAATAAAATCATACAATAAATAATGGACGACTATGACCTGGGGACTATACGCACCATGCTCCTCAAGCCAAGGGCCTCACTCACATCGCGCAACCTCCCATGATAGTATGTGTTGGGAATGCCCACAAAGTAAGTATGTATATCATTCACACTATATATATATATATATATATATATATATATATATATATATATATATATATATATACATACGATCACATCATACATACAACGCCATCACACAAGGTATAATCGTTCCCACAATATTTATATATATATAAATACTATCTCGCGTCCGTATGTATACAAGTAATGAATTCGGCTCTATGTATATAACTCTCATTAGATTGTCCGACTATATAACACACATTTTCCCAAAAATTTTATTATATGATCCCTCACTTGAAGTTACATATTCATTCCACCTAAGTTGAGAGTAGTCTTCCGATTTAATCAACCTTAAGGATGCTATCTTGTAAATCAAAGTATAACCATCATCTATCACCCACCATCGATATCCGTCTTCACACACACACACACACACACACACACACACACACACACACACACACACACATATATATATATATACTAGGGTGTACCCGTGCCGATGGCACGACGATAAATTTACTCCCGAGTATTTGTGATTATAACACTCTTACCATGCACTCGAGTATTTATAATTATAGAACACACACTCTCATGAATTGTATTATTCATTTGATAGTTTTGTAACATTGCATTTTGAATAACAATGAGGTTATAAATTTAAGTTTCAATTTAAAAACCAATCAATCCTTCAATAACATAAAAATGTTTTATATATCCCCATATTATTTAAAAATAATTTTATTGTTTGCAAGATTGCATGTTTCAAATTATTTCTAGAAAAGTCTGATTAGTTGTGTTTTTCATGGTGCTTTCAAGTATAATATTGTTTAATGGATTTGGATTTGTCTACATATCTTGTCCTGTTTTTACATGCCCTATTTTTAGGGTTGTTTTCAAGTATAATTGTGTTTAATGAGTTGTGTTAAAAAAAATACAATTTCTTTTTGTTTGTGCAAAATTAAAACTTTAGAGCCATGATGTTTTGTATCCGTATCGATGGCACGACGATAAATTGTTCCCATAATAATTTTTTTCCCGTGATACAAATATAAATATCATTGGTCATCCCATGGTACACTTACTCACCATGTCTAAGTGTAACCCGTGTTGATGGGACGATTAGCATATTAATTCAATGCTTGGGACATGATTAAGATTTTAACACGATGCATTTGTGTCTTATGAACATCTAGTTTAGATTTGCAATTAGTATGAAAATAACCCAACGTCAAAATAATCCAAGAAATATTTTTATAATTTAATGCCTCCAATTAATTATATTTTTATAATTAATTAGTGCTAACGGCTAATGCCTTTTGACACGACACAAAATCCTTCTTAAAAACTTGATATGTCTGAAAATCATAAATGTTCGAATGATATTTTTTTACCTAGGGTGTACCTCAGCCGGTAGCACGATAATGAATTTACTCCCAAATATTTCTAGATAACACAATCATATCCGTGTCGATGTCAGGTGATAAATTTGATCATGTATATTTATTATTATAAAACAATCACACGACCTATACACATCTCCACGTGTCTATACAAACATGTATTAAAATTATATCAACGGCACAAATTTTTACGCTTAAACGAACCAACATCACTAATTAAATATATACACTCCATCAACCTGCTTCTCGCGATAGTCACTCAAATATATTGTCACAAACTTCTTTTACCTCCTTGCTTTTTTATTTTTTTCCATCTTCGTTTATCTTGTTAAAGACTTATTTATTTTTAATTAATTAATAAACACTAACATATTTACAAAATGATGTGAACAAAATGAAATTATACTAACAAAGTATTTCATCTTCATTGCATGAAATTTACTCTAAGTACCAAGTCATACGGGTTGTCTTATCACAGCCTTAACTATTTAAATTGATAAAAGAAACTATTTTGTTCTCTTATTAGAGGTAGCAGGCCTTGGACCCCTCATTTCTCTTGTTGAGCCACACGCCTATGCCTGTGTAATCTAGAGATTTAGAAGCATGTCAGCTTCTTTTTTCATCTTTAAGTCAACCCGTGTATTGTTCACCTCGAGCCACGCAAGTGACTTCATTATTTTTTAATCCCACGCTTTCGGAATTCACTGAATTCAGGCTCCGAAATGGACTGCTGCCTGGCTGGTGGCCGAACACGTAAGAGTCCCACATCCATTCTACCAAATACCATTGCGCGCCCCACCAGCTACCATTAACCCGCCGGAGATAAACCACCTCAAATAAATCGCAGGAGATAACATGTTGGGGATAACATAATCGAAGAAGCCACAAATATTTCCAGTTAAGAGAATAGACACAAAGTCATACAGTGAGTAGGCAAAGAAAATTTGAGAATAGATAAACACTTGTCAAGAATTTGAGAATAGATAAATACAGAAGTTAATCAAGTACTAATCATCAAATAAATGTCACGGCATGCCTAAATAATAAATACAGAAGTTAATCAAGTACTAATCATAGCCACATACAACATTAAGAAAAAAAATTGTATCGAACTTACAGAGAAATACCTGTTCAATAATTTTTTTTTGGTAAAAACAGGAACAGATCGGAAATACACAGATCGGAATTCGTTTTCATGGTGGTCGGAAATACACAGATCGGAAATACAGATCGGCATTTTTTTTGGTAAAAATGCCGGAGTGAACAAACTTAGGCCAGAGTTCATTTTCATGGGGACTGGAAATACACAGATCGGAATTCGTTTTCATGGTGGTCGGAAATAGATAGGTCGGAGTTCATTTACACTCAGAGTATATATCACCTGAACATTGGAGAAAACCCATATATGGGATTCTCTATTCCAATATGTAAAAAATTGAAAAGAAAAATATAAATCTAAAATAATAGAGAACCCAAAGGAAGTGAATGGATCATAGGGAAAAGAAATGAAATATGATAGATCAGTTAGTCTTGGAAGATGAAGCCAAAGGGAGATAATGGGTCTCTCTGTGCAGTGTACATAGTTGAGCCCCATGTGATCTTGTGAGGAGTGAATAACAGAGATTTTTAAGAGTCGTGTAAGGCTCAACTTTTAAAGCACGGGAATGGGCGTGTAAAAGAGGGAGTAGGTAAGAGATATGACATGCGGAGGGCTCGAGGTATTCGAATGTCAGTCTCAAACAGTGGGAACCAACCCCAGCTCTGCTCTCCGAATTACAGCGAAGGAACTGTGATGAGAGAGAGTTGTGTAAATTCAAATTAAAGTGAGAACCATCTCTAGCCACGCATTAATTTTTTGAGTCCCGTGAACTGTAATTCCATTTTTTCAAGCTCGTGAATCTTTGCTTGTCAGTTCATTGTTTGAGACCCGTGAAATCTGTTTATATGTAGATACATAAAAAACATGTTTATATTATATAGATTTTGTATATAATCTTGTGACATGGAAAAAAAAAACTCCTGTGAGTGGTGCAATATTCAGCTGAAAATAAAATTATCCTCATCCTTTGCCATGTCATGAGTTTTATATGATGTGGCATGAACCTTCCCTCCTTTGTTGTATGACATGGCATGAATAGTGAAAACACCCTCCTGCTTTATTATATATATATATATATATATATATATATATATATATATATATATATATATATATAATAGTAATCCCGACTATAACTATAAACACCAACTATCCTAGTCGGTAATATACTAAAACACTTATTGTGATACCCCTTGACTTCGAAAGTACATAAGTAAAAATGGATTAACTCTACAACGTGTAATCACTCCACGACAGTCCACCACAATCACATTAATATAGTCTAAATATTCTTTAGTCCTACAATCATTTCCTTAATAAAAG
The DNA here is from genome assembly GCA_949130495.1 of Sambucus nigra. Classification (NCBI taxonomy): domain Eukaryota; kingdom Viridiplantae; phylum Streptophyta; class Magnoliopsida; order Dipsacales; family Adoxaceae; genus Sambucus; species Sambucus nigra. Next base: position 89,491,553 of record OX422216.1, on the reverse strand, counting down.
AGGAATCATACCCTCACAACCCATTCCTAAAATAGGCCCCAATGTCGTTTTATCATCCTAAGGTACAAATCTCTTGATATTATAATCTATTGCTCTAGAATACATTCACCAAAAAAATCACTAAGTCTTAAACCAAACAAAGAAGGGGGTAAAAGAAAATACCATTCTTGGGCTAAAAATAGAGGACCGATCGACCGGCCCCTGATCCTTGGTCGACCACAGTTTTGAATTTTGCCTTATGAAGGAGGCAGTAAGCTTCTTCTTTAAGGCACGATCGACCGGCCAAACTAAATATCTCAACCATTTTCCCTTTTTGGACGTAACCAAACTTTCCAAAAAACCCATATAACATTTTCTAACCACAAATCTTCAACCTAAACATGTTCCTAACATCCAAAGTCATCATACATCTCATCCCATCAATTTATATGCCATCAATCACATATACAAACATCAAATTCTATATTAAATCCCAAAAATCTAGGTTTTGACATATAAACACAAAATCCATATTTATACCCACAATTCATGAAATAAATTACACACACTAATTATTTATCAAGATTAATCACTTGCCTCAAAATTGTAGAGGTTGTATCTTCCTTGAAATCACAGATGTTGGCCAAAATCCCCAAGCTCCAAACTTTTCTCCTCCCTCTTATTTCTTTCCTCTTCTCTCTCTAGGGATTTTTCTCCCTCTCTTTCTCAATCTCATGAATGAGATCATTATATCCCATAGGCGTTATAAGCCTTGATTCCAAAATACCCAACTTTAAATAATGATACACACTTTATATGACTCATTTATTCCAATTCAAGTCAAACTAACTTAAGATATTCCAAAACCGAAATAAAACCCAAGGACATTCATTTTGACTATCTCGGCCCTTTTGGGACCAACCGTGCACTCAGAATTATCATCCAAAACACTTTATAACATTCTCAAATTTTTGGCCCCTGTGTCAAATTTTAAAATTCTGCAATTCAATTAAATTTATTTATCCCAAATATTTTAAATTCTTAGTCCCGAAAATCATGGGGTATTACATGAAACTTACCATGATAGTTGAAATATCTCCGTCTAAATATTGAGAGGCCTTAAACCTAAGGGCAAGTCTTCTTCGAATAATATCACCAAGATTAAAAGTTTTATTAGCTGCCCATTCTTGAAAGTTATTGTTGTAATTCTAACCAGGAGAATCCCCAACCTTGTAATAAGATGACAAAATGGGCATAAAAATAGGACCTTAATGTCCTTTCCCTTGAATTCAGAGAGGTGATTATATCGTGGAGCATCTAGACCATTTGTAATGAACAATCCTTTGGTGACTTCCCATTTTTGTAACATGTGATCATTATGGTTGCTTATAATTATTGGGAGGTTAATCAAGATTCACTGTTACCAAAACTTTGGAATCAAGAGAGAAGTTGTTCTAACAGCAAATGGGTGGATGGAAAGAGGGAGGACACTCATTGCCGACTAGCCTTCTAGGTAAGCGACCTTTTAAAAGTACGAGCTTTATCCACGGAAGTGACTTCTCAAAAGTACGAACCTTTGTTTTAGGGAGAGGCCACTTTTCCAAAGTACAAATTTCCTTTTGGGTAAACTAACTGTCCTTAAGTATGAACTTATTTCAAATAGTCATTTTTGGGGAGTTGAGGGTATAGGGTTTACACAATATGAAAACCAAGACTATGTAGTGTGTGATAGAAATAAGTAATCTTCAATTTTTATATACTTTAATGTATATTTTATTACGAGTTCCTTCGCGCATACCTATATGTTTGGGAAAATGTATAATCTTGTATATAGGAACCAAAGAACGTATCCATGTTTTGAGGGATTCTAAAATTAAGGACACTAGAAAGTTCTAAAATTCAAGTAAAGTAGCCATGCAGAGGAGTGATATTAAGCATATTAGGATGGAAGCATAAATATAGTTCGGCTTTCTTTGGTTATCCCTAATGGAGTCTCCATTACAGCGTAGTTGGAAATCCAGTTACAACAGGAAATATTTATTTTTGATAGTAAAAATAGTATCCCCATCGGAGCCACAACTATGGTGTTGCATGCTCCGATCATTGGACACACCCGAGGGTAATTGTACAGGGGCGTGGAGAGTTCTTGTCTCTTGATTAACCATTATTCCTAGGTTTCGAGTTATTGGGTCGAGGTTGAACCTGATGACTTTCTCAAAAAGATGTTTGACATCATGTCTAGTTTGAGTTGTACACCCCTAGTTTTAGGCTTTCCCGATGACCTCATGGCTGGTTATCCTTCCTGTTTAGTGGGAAGAGAGGGTAGGGAAATTAAGTGTGAATACATTACGACCCAAACATCACGAAGGAGAAAGCTCCTAGGGGTGTGTTATATCTTGATTTTTACTCTAGTTTTAGCAAAGATTCTAAATATTCCAACCCCTTCCTATTTTAGGTCACATTGCGGGACCAGACGTAAAACGTTGGGTTTCGACGGCATCTATTAGGTGCATGGTATCTTGATTTTTTACTTTGGTCTTAGCAAAGATCTAGAATATTTAACCCCTTCCTATTTTAGGTCGCATTAGGGGACCAAACCTAGAAATGTGAGGTTTCGGTGATGTTTATTAGGGTCCAAGGTATATTGATTTTTTTACTTTGGAATCAACAAAGATTCTGAATATTACAACCCCTTCCTACTTTAGGTCATATTAGGGGACCAGACGTATAAACGCGAGGTTTTGGTAGCATCTATTAGCTAGGGTATCTTGATTTTTGACTTTGGTCCTATTAAAGATTCAAAATATTCCAACCCTTTCCTATTTTAGGTCGCATTGGGGGACTAGACATGGAAACATGGGATTTCAATTACGTCTATTGAGGTGCAAGGTATCCTAATTTTTAACTTTGGTTTTAGTAGATATTAAGAGTATTCTAACCCCTTCCTAGTTTAGGTCGTATTGGGGTACTAGATGTGGAAACACGGGGTTTCAATGACGTCTATTGGGGTGCAGGATATCTTAATTTTCTACTTTGGTCTTAACAATGATTTAAAATATTCAAACTCCTTCCTACTTTAGGTCTCAATGGGGGACCAAATTGGGTTGAAGCTTGGGACTTCCTCTTCAATGTAACATGGGTAATTGATTTGTTTTTAAGCATAGGCCTTCCTATTTTAGTCCGCGTAGGGGACCAAATTTGGTTTAAATCACGCGGCTTGTAATTTTAGGTCGTATAGGGAATCGAATTATTTTGAAGTGTTGTGGGGAGGGGTCAAAGATGTCTATTGAGGCACGGGGCATCCTGATTTTTTACTTTGGTTTAAGCAAATAATCATAACATTTCAACCCCTTCATATTTTAGGTCGTATTGGGAGACTAGACATAATAAAACATGATTTTGACATTTAATAGGGTACAGGGTATCCGAATTTTTAACTTTGGTCGTAGAAAAGTTTCAAACTATTCCAACCCCTTCCAATTTTTTGTCACATTGGGGACCAAACATTGAAATGTGGCGTTTCAATGGACTATATTGGTGAGGGAATCCTATATTTTAACTTTTGTCTTATCATGGATTCAAAATATTCTAAGCCATTTCCTATTTTAGGTTGCACTAAGGGACCAGATGTAGAAACATGGGTTTTCAGCAGCTTCTATTAAGGTATGGGATAACCTTATATTTGAATTTGATTTTAGCAAATATTCAGAATATTCCAACTCCTCCCTATTTTAGATTGTAATTTGCGACTAGGCTTAGAAGCACGGGGTTTTGACGATGTCTATTGGGGTGCAGGGAATCCTGATTTTTGACTTTGGTCTTAGCAAAGATTTAAAATATTTCAACCCTTTCCTATTTTAGGTCTCATTGGGGGACCAAATTGGGTCGAAGCCCAGGGTTTCCTATTTAAGGTCATGTGGAGAACTGATTTGTTTTGAAGCATAGGTCTTCCTATCTTAGGTCACGTAGGAGACCAAACTTGGTTTGAAGAATGAGGCTTCCTATTTTAGGTCGCATAGGGGAAAGAATTGTTTTGAAGCATTGGGATTCCTATTTAAGGTCACGTAGGGGATCAGTTTATTTTGAAGTGCATGGTTTCCTATTTTAGGCTACGTAAGGGACCAAATTATTTATATGGAACACATAGCTTCCTATTTTAGGTCGCATAAGAGAACGAATTTGGATGAACCTCATGGATTCTTATTTTAGGTCGCCTAGGGAACCGAATTTGGATTAAGGCCATGACTTCCTATTTTAGGTGGCACAGGGGACCAAAATTTTTAAAGGAAAGCTTCTTATTTTAGGTCCCTTAGCAGACCAAAATTATTTTAAGCATTAGGCTTCCTCTTTTAGGTCACGTAGGGGGGCGAATTGGTTTGAAGCACAAGTCTTCCTATTTTATGTCGCATAGGAGACCAAATTGGGTTAAAGTGCAGGGCTTCCTATTTTAGGTCGCGTAGGGGATCAAAATAGTTTGAAGCGTAGGGATTCTTATTTTAGGTCACTTATTTGAAGCGCAGGGATTCCTATTTTAGGTAACGTAGGGGAACAAATTTATTTTAAAGCTCATGGATTCCTTTTTATGGTTATGTAGGAGACCAAATTGTCTTGAAGCGAATGGTTTTCTATTTTTGATCGCATAGGGGATCAAAGTTGTTTGAAGTGCATGACTTCCTATTTTTGGTTGAGTAGGTGACCAAAGTTATTTAAAGCGTGGGGCTTCCTATTTTAGGTTTCTTAGGGGAAAAAATTGATTTGAAGCGATTGTTGTCCTATTTAAGGTCACGTATGGGACGAAATTTATTTTGAACCACAAGACATCTAATTTTAGGTTGGTTAGGGAACCAAGTTGATTTCTAGCGCATGGCTTTCCTTTTAAGGTCACGTAGGAAACTAAATTCATTTATGGTGCAGGGTTTCCTATTTAAGGTCGCATGGGTAACCAAATTTTTTTGAAGTGCAGAGCTTCATGTTTTAGGTCAATTAGGGAACCTAGGATACCTCAAAAAAATTGGTTCACATTACAAGGGTAAGGAAAATCTGCCCAAATTTTGAGTCAAACACCCCTTATATATATTAAAGAACCTGTACCCATATTTCTGGTCGAATACGCCATATATATATATATATATATATATATATATATATATATATATATATATATATATATATATATATATACAGTCCTGCTCTTGTGCGGACTAGTCCGCATTTTAAAATTGCGAACCGGACATGTGTGACTTGGCGGTGAGCCCAGAAAAGAGAGAGAGTGTGCCTATAATTTAGGCGATAATTTCTAAACTCACCACCAGACGACACATGTTCGGTCCGCATTTTTTAAATGCGGACTAGTCCGCACAGGAGCATTATTATTATTATTATTATTATTATTATTATTATATATATATATATATATATATATATATATATATATATATATATATATATATATATATATATATATATATATGAGTACTGATCTTGTGCAGAATAGTTCGCATTTTAAGAGTGTGGACCGGACATTTGTCATCTGGCGGTTAGCCTAAAAATTATCAGCTAAATTATAGGCACACTCTCTCTCTTTTCTAGGCTCACCGCACTCTTAAAACGTGGACTGGTCCGTACAAGAGCAACACTGATAATATATATATATATATATATGCAATTTACATCATCTTTTTAAATGTCGTTTCTAACCTAGCACCTCTGGTAATTGACTTAACATGCTCATATATTATAACAATGGCAATAAAAGACCACAACGATCATTACAAAACATGAAAATATATTTGTTAATCATTCTGAGGAAAGTGTCCAAGAGCTGGGTCAGTCCGAAACTTTTCACTGTCCATGGGAGTTTCTAGATCACGATGTAGCATTTTTTTCAAGGTTCAATAAACCAACATATGAGGTGTATGATCAATAAGAGTCATGATGTTCAATAAGTTGTGCATGGTTGATGGTTCATAGACTCGTTGGATTGTTGGCATATGTGAATATTGTGTTTTACAATAAAAATAAATAAGGATTGCAAGGTGTATCATAAAAAATATATAGAGTACTCGTGCTGATAACATGTTGTAAAATAAAAGGACAGAGAGGGAGTGTAATATTTTCATTTTATTATTGTATACTCAATGGGTATCACCCCCTATTTATAGTGCAAAGTTTGGTATCCAAGAGACCTTTTAATATTTGTGAAATACAAGTGGACATTCACTAGTTTGTACATTTTATAACATTATGAATAAAATAGACAAAAAATTTATTAATTATCCCTAATTAATTAACTCATAAAGTACAATCTACTAATTACATATTGGGTTCACGATATACTACATAATTAGTGTTTCATATTGCAATTAAATTGAACTATTAATGTGTATAGGGTGATAACTATATATTATACCTTGAAATAGTAAAATATAAATAAATTATTAGCCTTTTTTAATGCATAAGTAACCGTTATTTTTTGAGTTCCTGTATACCCAAGACCTAATAATCGGCACACATGGACAAATCTTTCCCCCTCAATAAAATTCTTGACTTTGGGGTTGACCTCTAATTGAATATGTCAAACATAGTTAGTTTTTAAAACATCAGTCAAAGACTGATAAAATAAATGAGGTGAAAAATAACACATAAGTTCATATTTGAGACAAAAGAGAGGCCACATGTAGGGCCTAAAGCTGAGCACCCTACACGTTGCACCACCAATCCAAATGAACAACATTGTACTTCAAATAAGGGCTGAGAAAACCATCAAACCCAAAACACCCAAAACACCATCGAGATCCCTATCTAGAGAGAGATAGGAGAAAGCAAAAAGAAACCAGCCTACCCAAACTAAAAAACAAATCAAATCAGACACAATCAACCACCCACCATTAGATTCACAATGAGATCACCCCACTCCCTCTAGAGGGAAGTCCTGCAAGAGAATGGATCTAAATGATTGAGGGGGTTTAGAGGCCCAGTCAGATGGAAGATCAAAGGACAAGAACTTCTTCATAACCTAGTCAACTACAACATTTCCTTTCCTCAAGACATGATTGAAGATAATCTCAGAACATTGGATGGTAAGATTAAAAATCAGAGTCTTCTTTCTTCTTAACTCCCATCTAGGCTTTCTATCACTTTGCATGCAGTGAATGAGGAAACTGGAAAAAAATTTCCCCAAACTATTATCTTGATGAATACAACTACTGAACTTAGATCCATGGCATCCATTTGGAGAGATGAATAAGCCAAATGACAACGAAAAGCCTTACCAAAGAGAAGATTCCTTGAAGAGTTTCTCACAACGAACCCAAAACCACTTGTCTTTGAGTAGTTAATTTTGATCCAATCCGGGGGGGGTGTTAAATGCTTACACTCCTAGAAGGTAAGGGAAGTATTATCCTAGAATTAGGACTAAGCACCTTAGAAATTTTATTGTAGTTCACAGTTAAGGACAAAGACTTAATTAACACCTTGGATATAAATATGCTAGAAATCCTAAAGATTGCCTCATTTCTAGCCTTCCAAATCAACCAAGAAGTATGAACTAAAAGAAATTTTAGATCAAGATCATGGTTAGGGACTCTCTCCAAACTAATAAAATCATTATAGAACCAATCCTCAATTAGATCTACATGACAAAGAGAAATAGGATTGAGATGGAGGGACCATTCCCAAACTTTGGAAACCCATTGACACTTAGTAAGAAAATGCTTAATAGTCTCCCTATCTAACACATAAATAGCCCGAATAGGGTCATCTTTCAGGTGTTTCTTCCAAAGGGAATGGTGAATACAACATCTCCACACAAAATTAAGGATTTGTATTTTTTTTTTTGGGGGGGGGGGGGGGGGGGGGGAGGGGGGTTGATAGCCCACAACTTACTCAAAATCTCTAGGTAAGGGAAGAAGGAAGATTAAGGGGACATCCTAGGCTTATCTTTAGATCTATATGCCTGATAGGAAGAAGAGATAAAGCGAGTTCCATCCAAAGAATGTGGACAAATAAGGGCATCTTTGTCATTTCAAGAGATAAGGGGGATAACAGTCATAGCATCAACTATATCAGGAGGGAAAGGGGAGGAAAGGAAACTATAATCCCAAGAAAAAGAAGAAGGGGATATTAGGTCCCAGACTAAAGAGACTTGATTTTAAAAGAGGGAGGAAGGAATCAAAATACCATTGATTCCTTCATTTTCTAACAAAGGAAAAAAATAAATTGCAACTCTCTACTAATCCGTAACCACCATATGCCGACAATTTTCGTCGAAAGCACTAAGCACTCAAAAGACTGAATAAAAGCAAACCAAAATAGGCTTTTTCAATCAACCACTATCAGACAGATACACACAAATGTAATATGAAAAAGGCTAATTTGACTTTTGACCCCCAAATTTAAGGTATATGAATTTTTTAGCATCTTAACCTTGGACACATTTTTACATATTTGATCGTTTACATGTGATAGGAACAAATAAAATACTATCATTTTTGTCTAAACTAGTTTACATGTAATTAGATTTTACCCCACTATTTTACATGTAAACATACATTCAAAAAAAAAATTTGGTCATCTGTTGCGAGCTGTAACGGCCATTAACAAAACCAACAACAAATGAATATTAAGATTCAATTAAAATTTAAGTTCTTTTCTTTGACATTTAATATTTGCATGGAAGTAGAAACCCCTCTTAACTATTATTGATGTAAGGGAACTCCTTCAACTAAAAGTTATCTAAAGTGGGTACTTACAACAATATACATAATTCAAGGGGTTATTGACTCATTCATTTCAGGAAGTTATTTGAAAAATTGATAAAATTGAGAAGGGTTTCTTGTTATTTAGCATTAAAATGAATATAAACTTAGACGACTGAAGTCAATTTGATTGGTATGCGACTCCCCATATAAGAACACTAGCATGGCATGAACTTAATTACGTATAAGTTGTTGCAATTTAATCTCACTCCCGTTGGTATATATAAAATCAAGGAATATTTATCTTTGCATTGAATTGGTGTTAAGAAGATGAGGGTCACCACTACCAGGAAGATGCATGGTCCAACGCCTAAATCACTTATAGTAAGCAAGAAAACCATAAAAATCAAGAAGCCAAATTTGAGCCAAGATCTTGTGGTTGTATATTTGGTGTCGTAGGAGGTTATTCACGTGGTACGTCTCGAGTTCATGAGCCTCGTACATCGCCTCACTGGAAATAAAAGATCCTCATCAACAATGCCTTGTTCTGGTTCAGAACCATCTTCTTCTTCTTCCTCATATTGAGTAGTGGAATTTGATGATATCATGTCTAGTAAAAATGCCTTGGTTAGACCCCAAGAGGATAAAAGTAAAGGGAATGGGGATTTTAGTAAATTATGTTTCCAAAGTTGCTTTACTACACAAGTAGGACTGTCATGACAAAAAATTGAGAAAAACATATTGTACTCAATAAGAACTATATGAACTAACTCATACAATGTTTTAGTCAATGTGACCAGTTCATATCTTATTTAAAGTGTGTCTTTGTGAGAAGAAATGGGAAACCAAATTTTCATAATACAGACAAATAATAATTGCTTAATTTAGTAGTAGGATAGCCCCAAAAAATTTATATAATGACATAATCAAATTTTTAACATTCTGGGTCCATAACAAACTTTCACGCTCTCAATAATAAAAATTAGATTCTTTTTAACAATCAAAATAATGAACTTGCAATTTTGTTATGCACAGAAATGAGATAATCTTGCTTTATCACAGTATAAAGGTTCTAAAAATGTAAAATCTGAGGTAATCCTTTCATCTCAAATTAAAAGTGTAAGGAAAAATTTATTTCCATAATTTTTTTCTTAGATATTATATTTTTTGCTCATTCGATTAAATGAGATGTCCACGACACCTCCCCTACTTAAGGAATGAAATACATGATCTTGACTTATTGTTCTCCTTGAGTACTCTTAGAATGGGGAACCATGACATTTCAATTTTGATATACTATTTTTAAAATAGATTTTTACGGTCTAGTCCCTTGACTAGACATTTTGGACGTTTTAATCGGGTTAAACAAATTTTAAATAATTAGGTCCATATAAATAATTTTTCAATCATTTCATTCATTTTGTTATCATTGACCTAATCAGCGATTGGCATCTCCCCCAATAACCTATGATCTTCTTTCTTCTTTCTACTTATCTTGAACCAGTTTCGTTCTCTCCGAGAAAGAAGAAATCAATTATTTTGAAGACTCGAATGCATAAATTATAACATATATTCACCTTTATCATATTTCGATCATTTGTAAGTTTATATATGTTACCAACAATTGTTTTTCATGTTGAGGTGTATGTATTTGGTTTCTTTTGATTCAATCAAGTCATCATAATTGTGTAATGCATGTGATGGAATAACTTTAATATTAAATGATTTGATTGCTTTTTGACCTATATTTACATCTGTCATAATTCAATTATTTGTAAGTTTATACTTGTTATTAACAATGATTTTTCATATCGATTAATTACAATAGTTGTATGTTTTTTGTTTCAATTCAATCAAATCATTGTAATCGTGTAATGCACGTGATGGGATAACTTCAATATTAATTGATTTGATTGTTTGTTTTGATAATGTGTTTTATAAATTTATGCGAATATGTTTTGACTGAGTGTTGTATGTATTTGGTTTTGATTTAATGAAATCATTATAATTGTGAAATGCATCTGTTGTATTAACTTCAATATTAACTATATTTGGTTTTGATTGAATCAAATCATTGTAATTGTATAATGTATGTGATATAATAAGTTTAATATTGAATCAATAATTTGATTGTTTATCTTGATAATGTGTTTTATGAATTTGTATGAATATTCTTTGACCACGTGTTGTATGTATTTGGTTTTGATTCAATAAAATCATTGTAATTAATTAATGTATGTGCCAGAATAACTTCAATATTGACTCAGTGATTTGATTGTGAATTCTGATAATCTTTTTTATAATTTTATATGAATATGTTTTGACTATGTGTTTTGATGTTTAAACATAAATAATCAAAACATTATTTTTTGATATTCTAATAGGTTGTGTACGTATATGTTTTAATTGTGCGTTCAAGTGTGCGTGTCCTTTATGTTATACAGTTGTGTAATAAAAAAATAAAGTACACGCATATGTATATAACTCACAACAAAATTACAGTAAAGTCATAAAGATATAAAGTACACGTGAAATTGTACTGCTTTATTCTCTATTATTTATGTTTTAAATGTATTTTGGTAATATGTTCATATGCATTTAGTTTGTTACTCAGTTTCATGACTCAATAGACTTATCATGATATAATTGGGCATGTTTTTGTGGGTCCGCGCTAGCGGCACTAACCAATCTTGACTTTTAACAAAAGTAAAGGAATATATATATATATATATATATATATATATATATATATATATAGCTCACAACAAAATTACAGTAAAGTACACGCATAAATATATAAAGTACACATGAAATTGTGCTGATTTATTCTCTATTGCCTGTATTTTGGCAATATGTTAATGTGCATTTAATTTGTTACTTAATTTAATGACTTAATAGACTTATCATAATATAATTGGGCATGTGGTTATTGGTCGGCGCTAGCGGCACTAACCAATCTTGACCTCTAACAAAAGTACATGCATATGTATACAGATCACAACAAAAATACAGTAAAGTACACACGTAAAGATATAAAGTACACGTGAAATTATACTACTTTATTCTCTATTGTTTTTGTTTTGAATGCATTTTGGGAATATGTTAATGTGCATTTACTTTGTTACTTAGTTTCATGACTTAATAGACTTATCATATTATAATTAGGCAAGTGTTTGTGGGTTCATTCCATCGGCATTAACCAATCTTGACCTTCAACAAAAGCATTTTTATTTTTTCATTTAATGAATGTCATAATGGAAAGTTTTAGGATTGCGAGGTGTTGTTATTTTGATAATATGGCTTGCATTCAAATATTTGAAGACCGGTCATTAGATTTCATATGCAATGAGTTGTGTAGCAAGTTTATGAATTTAAAAATTAGATTTTTTCATTGAAGTACTGCTTTGGAGATGAAAGTCAATTTATGTTGGTTTGTGACAAAGATGTTCGCTGTCTGTTGCGATCTGAAGTGATTGTCGAAGCTAATTTTATTTGGATTTATGTCTTCGATTCCCTAGCTTGTCCCACTAATACAATTCATGAGCGGGTTGAATTCACTTATAGAATTCGTGAATCTTTTAATCGTACTTATAGAGGTTACGAGAGGATTGAATGCAGTGGTACAAGTAGAGAAATAATACACTTTATATCATCAACCGCTGCTAGGGCTATGTTTTTTTTCCGAACATTTCGATTTTTCCGATATTCGATCCGATATTTTCCGATTTTGGAACGTATATAAGGTTTTCGATTTATGATTTTCCAATTTCCAATTTTTTCGAAAAAAATTGGATCGAAAATTGGAAATAATTCTGAATTTTCGATTTTTCAATTTTTCCGAAACTATGCCGATCCGATTTTTCCGAATTATTTTCGGTTTTTTCAGAAATATTTTCCGATTTCCAATTTTTCTATTTTTTTAAACATTCTCATGTGTCCCACATCGGCTAGGAGAGAAAGAGATGCCCAAAAAAGTCCTCTATAAAAGGAGAATATCCCTCTATCCTCTACAAAAATGAAAAAAATGGTTAAATCCTTACATATTCACATGTTGGGTTAAATCTTTTTTTCGATTTCTTTAAAATGAGAATTTCGAGTAATCAAAAATCCTATATTATTTTCTTTGAAATTTTGGAATTTACAAAATTTCTGAATTTTTAGTATATTTTTCGAATTTTCGAATTTTTCCGATTTTTTTTCGTTTTTCTGATTTTTTCGAATTCGGAAACTTTTTTGATTTTCCGAAAAAATTGGATAGGAAATTGGAACAAATATTTTATTTCCAAAAAAATTGGAATTTTTTTCGAAAGGTCATTTTCCGATTCGATCCGGCCGAAACACAGCCCTAACCACTGCAATTGATACTAGTAGTGGTGTTGAAAATGATGTTTATATTGAAGGTGTGGAGTTAAGTACGTCAAAATTTTATCTCTCCAATTATTGAAAGACATATATTAGTCATGAAGAGCAGTGTTTTGAAGAATATGTGGGTGAGTTTCAAGATAAATTGCGAAATTACGTTGTTGAGGTCGTGATAAAACTCGGGTGACAACATAGTGCTCTAAAAGGAGTACTGAGAATTGTAAGTGGCGAGTTCATGCTTCATTATAAAAAATAAATGGTTACTTTTATATAAGAACTTTGAACAATGAGCATACTTTTAGGGTGTCTATCGTAGCCTATTAAGCAAAATGATGGACTCCAAGTTAGTTTTAACATTTCTTGTTGATGGGCTTAGGGATAATCCATTTGTGACAACCCGAATATAATTCTGATAAATTATGTTTAACTCATGATTAGATTATGTGATATGGATAATTTTTTATTATTATATCTAATATTAAGTGATTTATGTTTAGTCTAATCCTACTTTCATAAATCGTGAAATGTCGAGTTAGGTATAAACACAAATTTTTGTTAATTTCGGTAGAAATGTCCCTGTTTGAGACTAGTTTTGACCTTTATAACATAACAATTGACTTGAGGTAAAAACTATATAGTTGTATACAGGTGAGTTAGGGTTTAAACACAACAAACGGTGCATAAAATGAATGTTCGAGTAAGAAATTAGGCCAAATTTACGAACAAAGGGCAAATTTGTCAATTCCTTTTAAGTGGTAAATTGTTGTTTAGTAAACCAAATGTTTTAATTTGATTGGTTGGCATGGGAGTCAGCCTTGGACGACCTAAAACTCTTCGTATAAGATATTTCTTTAGCAATTTAAGCCCAAGGTTCAGTTTGAGGTGATTTTAGCTTCAGGAAGAGGAAGTAGAAGTTAAGGAAGGAAGTGTTACATGGAAAAGCTAGGAAAATAATTTCAAGAAAATTCTTAAGGTGTTTCCAAGGTGAATTATGTGATGATATTGTTTTAATCTTGTATTATACTTATTTTAAAGTATATAAATCTTGAATTATTGATTAAAATTACATTATCCTTCGTGATACTATGTATTGGTTCATATGTGAGATAGTAGTGCTTATAAAACATATTGCTTTGTACTTGTATTCAAACTTGCATATCTTTTTGTGTGCTTATTATAATAGAGAAATTGCAACTGCATATGAAAGTAGACATATATATTAATATCATATACGAAAATTAGAATTTATTTCCTTTTGGTTAGGGCTTAATGATGATTTCAAGTTGGTACATAGTTGCAGTTTGTATATTTCATTTGGGTATGCCCTGAGTTTAGTCAAGATTTTGACATAGAAAATGAATTCAAAAAATTATGAAACTTTAATTATATACTATTAAGTATATTAACTGAAAATGGGTTTAAAATCATGCAAAGTTATGCTAGAGAAAAATTATGAAAATTCTTGGAAGTTGAAGGAACAATAGAGGAGCTTGTAGGGAAGATTTCTTGTGTTGTAAAGAAATGGTAATAATTTGCTCTAGGAAGCTTGAAAAATTACACCGTCACCTGTAATGGAAAGTATATTTATATTTATTTTTATATTGATAAGGTTGTACACCTTTTTTTTATACAATTTAGGAATATAGGATGGTTGAGTATAGAGGACAATAATTTGAGGCCATACCGGATACCCCATGAAAGAATATTATTATCTCCTCTTTCCAATGAGTATTTTGAGTACGTGTTTCATGTGTATATACATGGAGAAGTATGATTTCATATTTATTTGGGTTTAGTTATAAATTCCTTATGAGGTGTTTCCTATGGTTGAATGTTCATAACTTTATCAACATGTATACCATTGTTTTTTCTTTACTTATGTTCTATGGAATGTGACTTAAGTGGAATTGTATTGTTGTTGTATAGTCATGAAAAGTTACTTAATTATGTTAGGATAATACTTTTGATTTAGATTCAGTAGTTATTTAGTTGGATTGATAGGTGTAAGGTCTAATCAACCCAGTTCAGCTCCTCCCGAAGGAAACGTGAATACGTAGTTGACAACCCAAGGTGAGTGTACTCACTGGAAAGAGATATTTGCATTGTTTTACTGCTATAATCAGAATATAATGAACATGAAATTGTTAATTTTAGTTTACCAAAATGGGAGGTTACTCCGCGACCCGGAATGGGGTATATTTGTCTATTAATGACAAGGGGTTACTCTTCGACTAGTAATGGGTGAGAATTGTCTATTACGGACATGATACGTGAATCATGATTCGGAAAGTTAGGTCATTCATTATGAATGAGATGGATAAGTTAATACATAATTATATGGACACGATTTATTGCATTTAAATTCATGCAGTAGTATAGTGGTGATGCATTCACTGGGCTATTTTGCTCACGGTTCCTATGTTCACATTTTTTTCTAGTAACGTGATGTTACTACCAAATCTAGGAGGTCGGGTTGGGTTAGCTAGGAATGGGAGAAATATGCATTTTGTTTAAATGTAAATGATGTAATTAAGTTAACTTATCCTCAAGAAAGTTTTTATATGCATGACTACTCTGTTATTTTAAAAAGGTTTTCAATTATATGGATTTACGTTGATGACTCTGAAATTAAAAACTCGTGTTTATGGTTTGGTTAAATTAATTATGGTTTGACTCACTTTGACTTTTAGAATTAATTATAAGTAACTGGGTTGGGGTGTGTTAGCTTTTTGTATCAGAGCCTAGGTTTTAGAGGTTCTAGAGTTAAAAGTGTATAGTTATATCTTTGATTCATTTCAGATATAAAAGAATGGAAGGAGGGAATGTTAATGAGAAAATAGAAGATGATGCTTCAAATATGGCAGCAGAAGCAGAGGTTGAGCAACCTGTTTATAGAAATGTAGAACTCGAGCCAAAATAATTGACAGACATGGAAAAAATGGCACGTGTTATGACTTTAATGGAAGAGAAACAAGCTAGGTTTTTGTCTCATATGGAAGAACATCAAGCCACGTAACTAGAGGCACAAGCATTGGCTAGGGCTACTTAGGTGATACACTGGGAAGAAAGGAGTATTTGACACGAGAAATTTATTGAAATGAATCCACCCTCATTTGATGCAGCAGCTGATCTAGTAGAGGTAGAAGCATGCGTTAAAGAAATTGAACTTATTTTTGGGGTAAGGAGAATGCATAAAAATCGAAAAGTGACCTTGGCGACATATATGCTGAAAGGAGAAGCTAAATATTAGTGGGATGCCACAAAACATTTGTTAATTACTCCAGTAGGTGGGAATGTGATCTCATGGGATGCTTTTGTCAAAGCTTTTTATGATAAGTATTTTCCCCCAATGTATCGAAAACAAAAGGAGAAGGAATATTTCATGTTGAATTAAGGAAGCATGACAATTAGAGAATATGAAGTTAAGCTTACAACCTTATCTCGATTTTCATCGAGGTTTATAAAGAATGAAGAAGATATGTGTAGCCGATTTCTCGATGGACTATAGTTAGTTATTAAATCAAGGTTATCAGCCTTAGAGATCGTTAACTATTCAGCCTTGGTGAATAAAACGATGCTAGTAGAAAACGATGTGAATAAAGCAAGAGGAAAATGAGAATGAAGCGCAAAGAGAAGTAGATTCGATCCAAACTATCAAAAGGGTAGCGATACCGAATATTTAAGGTTTGGAGGGCAGAAATTCCAACATCGCAGAGGTGGAAGTAGTTTGCAAAGGGGTGAAGTTAGTGGTGGAAGAGGTTGAGGGAGTTCAGCAAAAGGGAATCTAAATGTTTGTTTCTTTTGTGGGACATCGGGTCAGATTAAGAGAAATGATCCAAAGTTACTGAATATAGAATGTTTCACCAGAAGGGTCATCTGAGAAAGAATTTTCCTATGTCAGCAAGAAAAGTTTCAGTTAGTAGTGTGGGGCCTTATAAAGGATCCTCTTCAGGGAATTCAACCAGGGTAAGAGATACAGGACAAGCAAGTGGATCGGGGGCAGGAGGAAGAGTGTTTGCGATGACATTGCAAGATGCCCATGCTACACCAGAAGTGGTTACATGTAAACTCTCTATTGTAAATAAAGATTTATATGCACTCATTGATCCTGGATCTATGCATTCATTCATAGCATTACATATTATTTCATATTTAGGTAGACCATGTTCAATTCTCAATTATGCCTTATATATTTCTACCCTAATGGAAAGTGTAATTCTGGTTGAGCATGTTTATAAAGATTGTGTCTTACGAATGGGTGAGCGAGATTTATATGTTGACATGATACCGTTAGGCATAAGGGATTTTGATATTATATTGGGGATGGATTGATTATCATCGTATCATACTTCCATTTATTGTTTTCAAAAAGAAGTTACATTTCCTATTCCTGGTGAACTCGAGTTCTAATTTACATGGGAAAGGAATGTTGTTCCTAATTGTCTTATATCAGCAATTAAGGGCAGGAGATTGTTGAGTAAAGGTTGTATAGGGTATTTAGCTTATGTTGTTGATGTTAGTAAGGAATCACTTAAAGTTGAAGATATACTAGAAGATAGAGAATTTTTTGATGTCTTTCCAGAGGAATTACCAGGATTGTCGCCCGATAGGGAAGTGGAGTTTTCCATTAAATTAATTCCAGGTACTGGTCCAATTTCCCTTGCTCCATATAGGATGGCACCAACGGATTTGAAAGAATTGAAAGTGCAATTACAAGATCTGATAAGCAGAGGTTTCATTCGGCCTAGGGTTTTTCCATGGGGAGTACCAGTGTTATTTGTGAAAAATAAAGATGGGACAATGAAATTGTGTATTTATTATTGGCAATTGAATTATGTGACCATTAGAAACAAGTACCATCTACCTCGTATCGATGATTTGTTTGACCAATTACAGGGGGTATAGTATTTTTTAAGATTGATTTGAGATCGGGTTACCACCAATTGAAAGTAAAGGATAGTGATATTTCCAAAATAGTTTTTTGGAATCAATATGGGCACTATGAGTTTTTGGTGATGCCATTTGGATTGACTAATGCTCCAACAATTTTTTTGGACTTGATGAACTGGGTATTCCACCCTTTCATTCATTCATTTGTGATTGTATTCATAAATGATTTGTTGATTTACTCTCATATCATGGAGGAACACGAGAAACATTTGAGACTTGTATTGAAGATTTTGAGAGAGAAGAAATTATTTGCTAAATTCAGCAAGTGTGAGTTTTGGTTGAATGAAATTGTGTTTTTAGGGCATGTTGTCTCGGGAAATGGGATATATGTTGATCCAAAGAAGGTGGAAGCAATTATTGAATGGGAGAGTCCTAAGAATGTGACAGAAATTGGGATTTTCCTAGGATTGGAAGGTTACTATCACAAATTCATTAAAGGATTTTCAGCAATAGCATTACTATTGACAAAGTTGACTGGTAAAGAAGTGAAGTTTGTATGGGATGAAGAGTGAGAGAGGAGTTTTAAAGAATCGGTTGGTTTCAACCCCTGTACTTACTATTCCACATGGGAATGAGTCTTTTGTGATCTATACAAACGCTTTATTTCAAGGGTTAGGATGTGTTCTTATGCAGAATGGGAAGGTAATAGCATATGCTTCCAGACAATTAAGGACACATGAAGGAAACTACCCTACACATGATTTGGAGTTAGCAGCTATTATTTTTGCTTTGAAGTTATGGAGACATTACTTATATGGAGAAACTTGTGAGATATATACGGATCATCAGAGCTTGAAATACTTATCTACACAAAAAGACGTGAATTTGAGACAGAGGCGTTGGATAGAGCTGATTAAAGACTATGATTGTACCATTCATCATCATCCTCGTAAGGTCAATGTAGTAGAAGATGCTTTGAGTCGAAAATCATTAGGGATTCTGGGTTGAATACAATGTGCACGTGTTGGAAATATTCTTGACTTGGCATCGATGGGGATTGAATTAAGTTTTTCAAAAAGGGGAGGATTTTTAGCACATGTCACAGTGAGACCTATATTGGAAGAACGCATACAAAATTTGCAGATCAATGATCCGTTCCTTGACAAGAAGAAACAAGAAATTTGGCATTGTAGAGAGAGTGACTTTGAGATTAAGAATGATGAATCACTGTGTTACAAAAATAGGATTTGTGTATCGAATAATCCATCCTTAGATAAGGATATATTAGAAGAGGAACATATTTCTATTTACTCTATGTATACAAGAAGTGCCAAAATGTATAAAGATTTGAAAGAGTATACCGGTGGAACAATATGAAACCTGAGATTACAGAATTTGTAGCTAAATGTTTAGTATGCCAGCAAGTGAAAGTGGAGCATCAGAAGTCGGCAGGATTATTTCAGTCATTGCCTATTCTAGAATGGAAGTGGGAGCATATAATGATGGACTTTGTTACAGGATTACCCCGTTCACCAAAGGGGCATGATTTTGTTTGGGTGGTTGTAGACCGATTGACGAAGTAATCTCATTTTCTTCTAGTTAAGACCACCTACACTGTTGACGAGTATGCACGTATGTACATTGATGAGATTATCCGTTTACATAGGGAACCAGTGTCAATTGTATCAAATATAGATCCAATGTTCACTTCTAAGTTTTGGCCTCGTTTACAGAATGCCATGGGCACAAGTTTGATGTTCATCACTGCATTTCATCCGCAAATCGATGGACAATCCAGAAGGATAATAAAAATCTTAGAAGATAGGCTACGAGCTTGTGTATTGACTTCAAAGGTAGTTGGGATGATCATTTTCCATTGATGAAATTCTCTTATAATAACAGTTATCAGTCCACCATAAGTATGGCTCCTTATGAAGCTTTATATGAGAGGATATGTAGAACACCTCTGTATTGGGATGAAGTGGGTGAAAGGGAAATTTTGGGTCCTCAATTGATAGATATAATGACTGAAAAGATCAAAATGATTCGGGAACGGATAAAGATAGCGCAAAGCAGCCATAAATTTTATGTAGATAAAAGGAAGTATCCATTGGAATTTCAGAAGGGAGATTTTGTCTTCGACGTATTTCACCATGGAAGGGTGTCATGAGATTTGGGAAAAAGAGGAAACTAAGTCCAAGATACATTAGACCATATGAAGTGCTGAAAAGAATTAGGAACCTGGCATATAGATTAGCATTACCTCCGAATTTATCCCATTTAAAGGACGTGTTTCACGTATCGATGCTTCGTAAGTATTTAGAAGACCCATCTCATCAATTAAAAACACAACCTTGAATTGAAGGAAGACTTGTCATACATCGAGGAACCAGTGGAAATTATTAATCGTAAGGAGCAAGTATTGAGGAATAAAGTTATTCCCTTAGTTAAAGTTATGTGGATGAGCCATGGAGGTAAAGAATCAACTTGGGAAACATAGGATAGCATGAAGAAACAGTATCCCCATTTGTTTGGTAAGTGACCTTTATATTAAATTTCGGGGATGAAATTTTCTAAGGGGGTGAGTTGTGACAACCTGAATATAATTATGATAAATTATGTTTAAATCATGACTATATTATGTGATATGGATAATATGTTATTAGTATATCTAATATTAAGATATTTATGTTTAGTCTAATCCTACTTTCATAAATCGTGAAATGTCGAGTTATGTATAAACACAAAATTTTATTAATTTCGGTAGAAATGTCCCTGTTTGAGACTAGTTTTGACCTTTATAACATAAAAATTGACTTGAGTTAAAAACTATATAGTTGTAGACAGGTGAGTCAGGGTTGTAACACAACAAACAGTGCATAACACGGATGTCCGAGTAAGAAGTTGGGCCAAATTTACGAACAAGGGGCAAATCTGTCCATTCCCTTTTAGTGGTAAATTGTCTTTTAGTAAAACCAAATGTTTTAATTTGATTGGTTGTCATGGTATGTAGCCTTGACCAACATAAAAATCTTCCTATAAGCTATTTCTTCATCAAATTAAGCCCTAGGTTCAGTTTGAGGTGTTTTTCGCCCGAGGAAGAGGAAGTAGATGTTAAGGAAGGAAGGAATGGTTACAAGGAAAAGCTAGGAAAAGAATTTCAAGAAAATTCTTAAGGTGTTTCCAAGCTAAAATTATGTGTTAATATTTTTTTGATCTTGTATTATACTTATTTAAAAGTATATAAATCTTGAATTATTGATTAAAATTCCATTATCCTTTGTGATGATATGTATTGATTCATATGTGAGATAAGTAGTGTTTATAGGCCATATTGCTTTGTATTGAAACCCCTTGTATTCAAACTTGAATATCCTTTTGTGTTCTTAATTTAATTGATAAAGTCGAATTGGATATGAAATTAGACTCATATATTCATATCATATCCGAAAATTAGAATTTATTTCCTTATTGTTAGGCCTTAATGATGATTTCAAGTATGTATATAGTTGTTGTTTGTATATTTCATTTCGGTATACCCTGAGTTTAGTCAAGCTTTTGATATAGCAAATGAAGTCAAAAAATTATGAAACTTTAAATATGTACTACTCAGTATGTTTACTGAAAACTTAAAATCATGGAAATTTATGGTGGAGAAAAATTCTGAAAATTCTTGGAAGTTGAAGGAACAATAGAGGAGATTGTAGGGAAGATTTCTTGTGTTGTAAAGAAATGGTCATAAGTTGCTCTAGAAATCTTGAAAAATTACACCTTCATATGTAATGGAAAGTATATTTATATATGTTTTCATATTGATAAGGTTGGACACCTGTATTTATACAATTTAGGAATATAGGATGGTTGAGTATAGGGGATAGTAATTTGAGGCCATACTGGATACCTATGAAAGAATATTGTTATCTCGTATTTCCAAAGAGTATTTTGAGTACATGTTTTATGTGTATATACATGGAGAAGTATGATTTCATATTTATTTGGGTTCAGTTATAAATTCCTTATGAGGTGTTTCCTACGGTTGAATGTTCATAACTTTATCAACATGTATACCATTGTTTTCTCTTTACTTATTTTCTATGGAATGTGACTTAAGTGGAATTATATTGTTGTTGTATAGTCATGTAAAGTTACATAATTATGTTTGGATAATAATTATGATTTAGATTCAGTACTGATTTAGTTGGATTGACAGGTGTAAGGTCTAATCAATCTAGTTCAGCTCCTTTCGAAGGAAACGTGAATACGTAGTTGACAACCCAAGGTGAGTGTACTCACTAGAAAGAGATATTTGTATCGTGTTATTGATATGATCATACTATAATGAATATGAAATTATTCATTTCGATTTACCAAAATGGGAGGTTACTCCCCGACCCGAAATGGGGTAGAATTATCTATTAATGATAAGGGGTTACTCCTCGACCAGGGAATGGGGGGAATTGTCTATTACAGACATGATACGTGAATCATGATTAGGAAAGTTAGGTAATTCATTATGAATGAGCCAAATAAGTTAATACATAATTATATGGACATGATTTATTGCATTTAAATTCATGCAGTAGTATAGTACTAATGCATTCACTGGGCTATTTTGCTCACTATGTTCACATTTTTTTCAGGTAACGTGATGTACTTGCCAAATCTAGGAAGTCAGGTTGGGTTAGCCAGGACTGGGAGAAACATGGATTTTGTTTAAATGTAAATGATGTAATTAAGTTAACTTATCCTTCAAGCAATTTTTTATAGGCGTGACTACTTTGACATTGTAAAAAAGTTTTCTGTTATACACATTTACATTGATGACTCTGAAATTAAAAACTCGTGTTTATTGTTTGAGTCACTTTGACTTTCAGACTTAATTATAAGTAACTGGGTTGGGGTGTGACACCATTGCTGAGGCTTATTGATGTAGTCAGAGATATAACGAATAACTACGATCTTGATATAGCTATCATCATGCATGGCATGGAAAAAGATGGTAGTTGTTGAGTTGCATGGTGATGAAAATTTTTCCTATGCGTTAATCAATGATTATAGGTAACTTCTCTTGTAGAATAATCTGGGATCGCATTGCATTCTTGATGTGGAACCGAAAACTAAATTATTTAAGAGATATTTTTTAGTGTTTACAGGATCCATTGATGGATTTCAGTACTGTAGGGCTATTTTTTTTCTTTATGATGCCTTTTTGAATTTCCGTTACTATGGAAAGATTTTGTCGACAACTTCAAGGAATGAGAATAATGGTAAATGTGAAGTATTCAAGTTTACTCTACAATATTATTCCTGTACTTTGGCATTATTTCTTTGTTCTTTGGATATAATGGAAACTACACTCAAAACATTACAAAGTACACGTGAACTTGTACGTGTACTTTGTAGTGTTATGCATGTAGTTTAAGTTTCTATGTTTGTTAATTGCAAATAATGCAAAGTACACGTGTAATTCTTGTAATTTTAACGTGTACTTTGTAATGTTACGCGTGTACTTTAAATATATGTGTTTGTTATAGTAAAATAATGTAAAGTACACCCATAACATTACAAAGTACACGTGAACATTCATTTATATTTTACGTGTACTTTATAAAGCTACGCGTGTACTTTAAGATTTTTTGTTTGTTATTGGCAAATAATGCAAAGTACACGCATAACATAACAATGTACATGTATAACATGATAAAGTACACGCATGATGTGCTTGTACTTTACACGATTTATTAAATAAACATTATGAATGTTTATGGATTAAACCATGTAAAGTACAAGCACATTATGCATGTACTTTGTAATGTTATGCATGTACATTATAATTTTTTCAATAACAAATAAAGAATCCCAAAGTAAACGCATAACATTACAAAGTACATGTAAAATGTAAACAAAAGTTAATGTGTATTTTGTAATATTATGCATGTACTTTACATTATGCGCTTATAACAAACACATACTCTTAAAGTATACACATAACACTACGAAGTGCAAAAATGGGGAGTCCCTATTTGCGGTGGATAATGCAACCGAACAAAAAATGAAGCTTTTAGTGTTGCAAAGCATATGGGCGAGCCCCTCCCCCCAAAAACAGTCAGCGTATTGATAACTGAACAAGAGGAAGTAGGGCGTCTCAGGACTTTGTATGTTGTACCACAGACTAAGAACAAAAATCAGTTGTATGCTCCGCTTTTCTCTTTGGCGCACTACTTCCGCTAGCAACCAGCTTCGGATTCTCC
Organism: Sambucus nigra; assembly: GCA_949130495.1. Lineage (NCBI taxonomy): Eukaryota > Viridiplantae > Streptophyta > Magnoliopsida > Dipsacales > Adoxaceae > Sambucus > Sambucus nigra. The sequence goes on along the minus strand of OX422216.1, from coordinate 89,467,375 downwards.
TTAAGGACTCTACATACAGGGGTTGAGTAAGGATTTGAATAGAAAGTCAAAATGTGTTGGTACTTTACACGGATTAATCCATGAAGATTCAAACAATCTATATGTATTAATGTTAAAATATATTTATTCTTTCGTATAACTTATGTGGTGTATGGTCTACATTAGCGACACCATTATTACAGTACATCGTACAATCTGCATGTACTAATGTTAAAATATATTTATTCTTTTGTATAACTTATGCATTATATGGTCCACGTCAGTGACACTATTATTAGAGTACATCATATTGAACTATAGTTTATTTGTTACTGATATGTTCAGTATGTTTTGAGGCATTTATCCTCTTACATATGTTGTTATTGATTCAGAGACGAGAATAATTGGACGTTCTTTCATCCCATTACAAAGTAAATGCATAATATGCTTGTACTTTACATGGTTTAATCCATAAACTTTTACATTCAAACAGTCTACATGTAAAAATATTAAAATATATTTATTCTTTTGTAAAGCACGTGTGTTGAATGGTCAGCACCAACGACACCATTATTTGAGTATATTGTATAGGGGAACTATAATGAATAGAAAAACAAAAAAAAATTACAATTAAGTTTACTTCTATTAATAAGAAGCATATAAAAAATCATTAAGTATATATGTTCTATATTGCAGCATTTCGTTGTCTTGAAATGATATTTTGAGCTCAATTCATTTTGCAATTTGTTCCATACAGTATGTACAGAACACGCTACAGTCAACACTGAAATTAAAATAAAAAAAATATATGAGTTAGTATAATGTGAATGAAATTTATTAAATTGTGTCGTGATGAATTATGTGTGTACTTAGTCAAGAGTGCGTGGATGTATACATCTGAAGTCTGAGCTTACCCACTATTTTGTCTCGAGCATTGATGATCTCTGGTTAGTTCATAATTGATATCATGACTCTACAGCCACTCTACCATTATATGTTCCTCTTATCTTAGGTCATCTTCAAAAATCTCCCCTTGTATTATCTTTCAAAGTTTACCTCTTTCCTTTATTTGTGGTGCTTCCTCCTTCAATTTGTAAGCTCTTTCTTTGAAAGCATCAAACTACTAAGAGAAAAACCACGAGTGTATATAAAATACAAAAGTACTTGTAATGTAAATAAGTTTAGGATGTAACCATCATTTTGGCTTCCTTGAAGTATGGCGTGATTTGATTGTTGTCGTCCAGGCAAAGAGATTCCATATGTACAACTTTATTTTTTTCTTTTTAATAACTAACAATGTAAAAATTCCTTCATTATTTAATAATGAATGTCTAATTGGAATGAATAATATATCACAAATGCCTAAAAATTCGAAAATTAATTTTTCTAAATACGTCTTCTTTTCGTCCTCGTTATTTGTTTGGACTCGTTCCTATTAAAAGTTACTGATTTGTTAGTAAGAAATATAATGAAAGTATTTATCAGATGGTGATGGACAAATCTTTAGGTTCTATTTTCCTTACCCAAGCATATGAGGTAAAAGTGTGTGTAGATCGGAACCCTTCATTCCCCATTTTCTTCTCTGTTAAAATGGAAAAGGTGTGAATTATCTGTTTCACACATTTAAAAAGGTAAAGATATAAAAATAAAAATTAATGAATGTCCTATGTTTCGATTACATACTTGGTTCAAAATTTCATCGCCTTTTAGAAATTTTTTAATATCATTCGCATAAACCAAGGAGTCTGGTGATTTATTAAGACAATCCCTGAATTTTAAGACATGGTATAATGTTAGGATAATAATTACAACACTAGTTGTAAACCCGCGCGATGCGCGTACATTATAGTAAGTGAAATAAAATAAGCCAATAGAATTATGAAGAAACGAAAAATAAACTAGGCAATATAATACAAATTCATATTCATGAAAACAACAAATTAATTTGAAAAATAAACATTTTCATTAATGTAGAAATATAATATAGTAGCAAAAGGTGACAATTGACGATTGCACTAACACGCAAGAATTTGAATCTAAATCATCTTCTTTTTACTTACATCCATCTTCGTGTAATTAAGTGAAAATATATGTTAATAAGAATTAAGAAAAAATATAAACTCACTAATTTATGATTGTTTTTGTAAAAAATAATTTTAAAAATTTTAAAAACACTATTTTTAATAGATAAAAAGTGAAAATAAAATATTTCTATTTAATTCGTGTTAATATATATTTAGCTATTTTTAAATAACTGGACATTTTTTTATTTAAAAAAGTAAGTAATTAAAAAAATTATAGTTTTTTAAATAAAAAATATTGCATTTTTTCACATATAAACATAACTTTTCTTATAAGAATAAAAAACTATTATTTTCATAAATATGAAAAATGACTTTTCTATATAAAGTTTTGTCATAACTTTTTTATAAAGCAATGTTATTATAAATTTTTGGTTAAAAAATCTTTTATTATAAAGGTAAAATATTTTTTTTAAATAAAATTGACTTTTTTATGAAAGAGTTTTTTTATAACTTTTTATATAATAATTTTTATTGACTCTCACTTGAAATAGAGTTTTAAAATAAATCAATTATATATTCTGAAGAGATCTCCAATCAAAATCTGAATAAGAAACCATAAAAATAAAATAAAAAATAAAGAGTTTAACAAATGTCTCATAGATGGATCCCATTCAGCTGGTATACGTAAAAGAAAGAACTGACCATCTTGATGCATGAGAGGATAATAGAAAGCACTGATATTAATAAAACAATCCCAATCCTTCCCCTGCTTCAATAACACATCAATAGCATAAAGCGTAGAAGCGATTATGGAAACCTAATCACAGCCAATCATGTTAGATTCGTCATAAATTCAAAATGTAAAATCTTTCCTGAATAAATTAAGACACTCATATGTTACTATCACATATAAAGGCTTTCAATTATATTGCCACTCCTAATTTAAAGAAATCAACCTGCAAAACAACAAATTGTTCTTGACAGAGAGATGCAAATCTAAATAATTGCATAGAGACACAAATCAGAGAGGATAATTATGAAGAAATGATCTAGATGATTACCCATGAGATACTTTATACACCAACTATGGATAATGTGCACATGAGGTATTTTGCGGGGTATTTTAGGAAAAGTTGGATTTGGGAGATGGGTTTTGGAGCGTGTTGAAGGAAAATGGGTATTTGGTTGGGAAGTCAAGTCAGAGGGGTTTTTGGGTTAGTTGGGTCTGGAGCTCGAGTCTAGATGGAGGTGGTCTCGAGTTGTAGGTTTGGATCATTTTGGCTTATTACCGGTGGGTATTGGGTCAGCCAAGGATAGTGGGTTTAGAATCGAGTTTAGGATTTGGTCAATTTGGGATGGTATTCAGACCGGTGCGTTTTCTCCCCGGCATGGTTATTGAAGTCGGTCGAAGATTGATCTTGATCGGAGTAGGTAGGGGATGAAGGCGTGTTAAGGTACTGAGATTGGTATCGGGTCACCTGTGGGTTGAGGCTAGTATGGCCATGGCTGAATGGGGTAAGTGGACAGTATGGGTCGAAGTGATCTCGGGTAAAAGGGCAGTGGCCATGGCCGGATTTAATAGGTAAAATGCAGGTGGATTCTAGTGAGGATCTCATGAATAGAGATCTCAAATGAAAAAAAAATATTGGAAAAAGAAGGTGGAGGGTTATTGATAAACAAAAAAGAGAGGAAATAAAGATTGAAAGTTAAGAGACATCTTCTGGGAGATGGAAGGTGAAGGGTTATTGCGAAAACCCTTTGTCGTGGTCAGATTTTGATTGTCGATGGAAAAGTGAAAACTGCTTTACTTTTTAATTATAGTCTGCACGTGGATAGATGGAGTGTTTAGCAGAATTAAAGGCTTGTAAATCATTTTATATTATTATAGAGATGTGTGTAATCTATGAAATTACAAAATGCATGTACTTTATCAAACTATGTGTACACTTTATAAGACAATGGATGATCATCATTACAAAATGTGTGTGTTTGCTATAGGTACCAAATAAATTCTCCAAATCTCTTCCAAATAACATTAATCAATTATTCCTTGGCGGGACCCATACCACAAGATATAACACTTGATGCTATTTGGGGGAGTTGTTTGGGACACAAAGCATTTCCCTTATGAAAATATGCGTGTACTTTAAAAAGTACATGCATGTATTACAATACAAAAATGTGTGAATTTTATAAAATAATCCATGTACTGGAGTAACAAAAGCTTGTATTTCATTGATAATACATGTACTTTATTAAACTATAGATGTTCTTCATTTCAAAATGTATGGACTTTATAAAAATATTAGAGTACTTATATATGGAGCTATACTTTACAAAATAAGCAGGCATTTTAATATTCGTATATATAAGTAAGTGAATTATGCAATAAATATAAGTGCATTTCAACATTAAAAAGAAAAGATTTTACCCTGACTTCTTCTCCAATGTGAAATACTCTTGCAATTTATTTTTGGCATTTTCAAAGAGGTATTTTATACAGGGTTAAGTTTGCAGGTCTACTTATTCGATTGGTTTTGAATAAGACTTTCCTTTATTGTTTTTCCATTTTCTTCTTTTCGGTGCCACAAGAGTAGCTTTATTATTTGGCCGTTTTTTTCATTTCTACTGCAATTTAGCATGACCTTCATTAAAAGGATTCTTATTCTTTTCATCTTTTAGGAGATCCTTAATAGGATGTCCATAAACATAATTTGTGTCTTTATTTTATTTTCGGCCATCCCTTTCTTGTATTCTGGCGTACATTAAGTTTTTCTGCTTGATTTCCTCATTCTTTTTTGCAAGGGACTTCCTCAAACCTTCAATTTCTTCTTGGAGAGTTTCAACGGTTTTTTCCTGGAGAAAACAAAATAAAGTACATTAAAAATGCGTGTACTTTATGAAAATATGCGTGTACTCTATGAAAAATGCATGTACTTTATAAAATAATGAATTCATAATGCATGTACTTTAAGTAATATGCGTGTACTTTGCATTTTATTACAAAGTACATGTAAGAGTAAATATGAGTTCACATTTACTTTACAATGTTATGCATGTACTTTCCAATCTATCCAAAGGACAAGCAAAAAATCACAAAGTACACACATAACATTACAAGTACATGTAAAATTATATAATACTTTAAGTATTATGCGTGTACTTAAATGACCAATGCGTATAATTTATTGATAACGTGTGTAATTTATAATAAATATGGACAAATGATTAAAAAATTCATAAAAGTTCCTCATTATTGAGTGCCATACGAACTTATTTTTTTTCTGAACCTTTCATTGGATTTAAACAAGTAATTATTGCTTTGCTGAAGTTGTATTGCTGAGATCCTCTGATTTTCTTCAGACTCTCTAGCAGCCTTAAGATCATTCTTCAATTCTGAATTTTCTGTTTTGAGTTGGGAATTATCTTCCTCTAACTTTTTTATTCTGCTACTGTCATTCGTTTTCTACTCTTAAATTTGAAGTTTCAACTCATTATTCAAATGAATTTGTTGGGAAACTCCTCCAACTTTTTTTTATTCACTATTGTTCTTTTTCGACTCTTGAAATTGAATTTTCAACTCATTATTCAAATGAATTTTTTAAAAATTATCCTCCTCCGACTTTTTAATTTTCTCTTCAGGTTGGCACCTTGCTGCATCTCTTTATTTAAGTTGGGTATCTTTATCCTCCAACTTAAATTTAATCTCAGCATTCTCTTCAAACAAATTGCTTACCCGTTGAGCCAAATTGACCAAATCATTTCATGCTTTGATGTCATCAGCTCTCTTATGAGAGGACTTCTCCATCTGATTTAAAGGACGATTCCAATCATCGGAATCGAATTCTGCTAAAGACCTTTTAGCTGGTTTAGGATTTATTTATGATATGTTCAATGAGAAACTGGGCATGTCATCAGTTTTCCCTTATTTGGTCTTTCTCTTTGAACAGTCTTTCTTCAAAGCAGCAAAAGTTATTTTATTATCAAGTGTCCATTACTTTAATGATGCCAAGCTCCACTGAAGAAATATCAATTCCTTTTTTTCCTTCCCCTCAATAGGTTTGATAACATCGAACTTTTCACATAGCTAATACGGTGATAATTGAAATACAAATTATAAGCTATGTAATTTAAACCAATTAATATGCAAACAAAGTAGTACTTTATGAAAGTACACGCATAATACATAATGTACACGCACATTGGATTGAAAAAATATGTGTACTTTATGTTTTATACGTGTACTTTCATAATGTACACGCATGTTATATAAAGTACATGCACATTGAAAATAATTTTGTTCAATCCAATGTGATTGTACTTTATGTATTATGCGTGTACTTTCATAAAGTACATACATGTTTTATAAAGTACACTCATATTAAAAATGATTTTGTTCAATCCAACGTGAGTGTACTTTATGTATTATGCATGTACTTTCATGAAGTACATGCATGTTATATAAAGTACATGCACATTGAACATGATTTTATTCATCCCAAGTGTGTGTACTTTATGTATTATGCATGTACTTTCATAAAGTAAACGCACATTGAAAATGATTTTGTTCAATCCAACGTGGATGTAATTTATGTATTATGAGTGTACTTTAACATTGAAATTGTAGATATGTAAATGTGTGTTTCCTTACCCATAATGATAGGACACATCTGCTAGTTGTGTGGGCTTAGATTCTGCCGTTTTATCGAGATCGTTGATCAAAATTCCATGGACAACAGAATCCCAATGATAATTAATCATATCATCTATGTCGTTGATGTACGGAGTAAAAAATTAGCCTATTGTAAAATTAGAGTTAGAGAGCATGACCATATTTATAAAGTAGAGGGAAACAAGCTTAACAAAGTCAATCTTGCCCTCATCGGTATCAAGCTCAATCGACTTGTTCAATCTGTTTGTTATATCTTATTTTCCAATATTTTTATCATACTTGAAGTTATAGTTGATAAATTCAGGTTTTACAATAGATTGATTGAATCAATTCTTCATATATATTGGCTTTTTGCCCTTCAACATTAGGATCCCAAATATTTCACTTCTATCGTTGGGGCTTATTTGGGCATTCCTAATCGTATTAAAACACTTTCTCTGCTTTTGGTAGAACTTGACAATGGAGATAATTTTTTATTATACTTTTGTTTATCCACTTCTACTACTTCTCTGCTGTATTAGGCATTGAATAACCACCAGAAAGGCGTCTTCTTAAGCAACTCAATGTGCTTATCATTTATTTTGATGTTAATATCATCCAAATCATGATAAAAGCTGCTCAGGACATTCGACCTATATTGGTCGAATTTATTAATTTCCCTAGCGATAGACAGGGTTTTGCCACGGCACGAGAGTCACCTATGCGCCGGTGGTTTTGAATTCGGCTCACCTGAACTATACAAAAACCTAAATTATGACTACACTCAACGAGTGAGTATAACGGTAAGTCGGGTATCAAAAACACACAGAGACGAGTTGCAAGAATTTATAAGGTTTAATATTCCTAAATAAAAATGTAAAAGATGATTAAAAATAAAAGAAAAGATGCATAAAAGGGAAATGATCATCTAGGCGAGAGAAATGAAACTAGATTAACAAAGAGAGTAAAACTATAGGTTGCATCGAATATCCCTCACCCAATTTAATTTGTATAAAATGGTTACATTGGTCGACGAGTTATTTAGAATGCGTCTCGTTTTGACAGTTAATTGAACCAAGGGTTGTAACGCCCCTAAATCCGCATAAAACCCTAATATGACTTTGGCATCAACAAATATCCCAGAAATTACGCACGAAAGGTCGTAAGCATATGACATACATGATATGCCCCGTCAAATCTCCTAGGCGTAATAACTAAGACAACGCACCCGAAATAAACCCATAAACACCATCACCAAATCAAGCAACGCGTTAACCCGAGTGAGTTCCATCCAAACATAACCTAATTTAAATTTCATAGAAAGCATGTTATAAACGCAGTAAATAAACGCGGTAAATCTACCTAGAAAGCACGGGAAGAAAGCATGTAAACTAATTAAAAAAGCATGTAAATTACACTACAAAGTAAGAATTAATGAAATACAACTATATTAAATGGAGATGGAAGATGGTAGCACAAATTACACAATAAATGGAGTGTCAATCCAAGAAGAAATGAAGAAATGAGCTTCCAAACCTCCAAAACCCTAAGCTATCTAACCTAAAATCATTTATATCTGTTTATTACAACAAAATTGGTATATATACTAAGTTGGAATTAATTTAGAAAAGAAAAGAGAGAAGAAAAGAAATGCCAAGATATCTGTAGAAAATAGGGGATCGATCGATCGACCCCTTTGGTCGATCGATCGATCAAGGCCAAAATTTCCACTACAGAGAAAGATCGATCGATTGACCAATGGCGTCGATCGATCGATCAAGCAGGTCACAGCCAAGCAGCGGCACACTGCATTCCTTTTCTTCCTTTTCTCCTCCTCTTTTGATTCCCTCATTTTTCCCTCCGCTGAAATCTCCGTAACTTCTTCGTTATGAATCAGATTTGTGCACCGTTCATGGCCATGCGAAGCTAGCGAGGAGGGCTAAAACTTTCATGAAGATGTTGGGCTAGGAGACTAAGCTGTGAAAAGACCAAAATTCCCTTGAGCGTGTGGTTGTGTACAAAAACTGAGCAGAATGCTTCCAAACTTCACACTTAGCATCCAATTACCTATAAAAGCTCAATTAACCCCTGCAAAACATGTTAACGTAGAAATTCGAGGTTGTCTAGTTAACGAGCATAAATATAGGGAATAAGATACCCGACGGGGCTAAAATATGTAGGTTCGGAGGATGAAATACGAAATATTTGCGTATCATCACACCCCCTAACTTACTCATTGCTAATCTCTAGCAATGAAATACGATGCAATAAGAACTACAATCAAACCAAAAGTAGGATAAGTACAAAAGTATGGTATAAAAGAAATAAAAAGATAAGGCCACTTTCACAAGCGAACGATTGCATTTAGCGTATGCAATAAGCCGTCAAACCCCTAGGTCACCCTAGTGGACGAGTGTCGTCTCGTGAGAGTTTTCAGGGATGATACCCACAAACATCACATGGTTTCCTCAAAATATGCCCAAACCAACATGCGACAAGCCCAACAACAACGAGAAGGATTTCATGCGCATTATTAGCAAAGTGAATGAATTCAAACAAAAGTCTAAATCATTGACATTATAGAATGCACCTCATAGAATTGAAACCTTAAAATGTGGGAGGGGGAGCGAGCACATGCGAAGTGTGATTTGGCAAAAAACTTATATAAATCGGATAAATATTAAACCAAGCATACATTCAATCCTTATGGGCATTACACTCATCAAGCGAATTTCACTCAAAACAGGGAGGTAACACACGGAACATGCGGGCTAAAGAGTAAATATAAATGGAAACTAGGCCGCACACATGTCAAAAATGATGAACGCTATATATAAAATGAAAAATTATCATCTCAATGAAAGATACCTCACACTAAAAGAGGAGAAATTTATTTTCACAGATTATCAAAACTATTATGACTTTTAAATTACTTCAACTTAAGATCACATAGGACTTTAATAGGGTTATAATGTAGGCTAGGCTAGGGTACAAAACGAAAGAATGTATGTACGGATTCAAAGTGTTCGGAATGAAAACTCGGGATAATGGGAAAATGCGATCAATATCAAAATTGGAAAACAAGTTCCAAAAAGTTATTAGATATATCATCGGGGAGAGTAATCAAAGCTTATTGAACTATATACACAACATATAAAACTTTCTCTTTTATTTCTTTTCTTCTTTTTCTCATGTTTTCTTTTGTTTTCTTTTTCTTTTTGCTCTCTCTTTTTCATCACTTTTTTCACTACTTTCTGTTATTAACTTTTCAAACTCTCATATGCCTAAATTGCAACCGACATCATAACAACATCATTCAATCCCCAAATAACATTCCAAACAAAGGTATGGAAAGCGTATGTATGGTATATAACTCCAATTTAGAGTTGGTTATGGGAATTTGGGTTATGAAACGAAAGGCTATATTTAGGCTCAAATGGGTTAACGATGGTAAACATATAAGGGTGAGGTCAAGGCTAATATGGGTGATATAACAAAGAATGCCTATGATCATTTCACAAAGTTTACGCAATTCTCGAGTCAAAACAGTATATGAAAATAATGATCAAGTAACACATTTCAAGTATGAGCTCAATTAATGAACGATCAAATAAAAGAATAGTGAGATTACCAACGAATTCAACGTTTTCAATGAGAAAAGAATAGTGTATACACTCACAAGTAAAGAAAGGTACAAAGCTTACTCGGTGTAAGTATATACAATGCAAAAAAAGATTACCGAGTTATAAAAATCTTAAACCAAATCAATAAGGCAAGAAAGTGCATGTGCTAATGGGATTAAAGTTTAATTGATGATGTTATTCATAATATCAATAATCGAGGACTAAACTCTAACAACTTCTAAAATGGATACTAAGTATACTAAGTAACTAACAAGTAGTCAAATTCAAGGACTAATCAGTGAAATGGATAGAATATCCCACACCCGTGCTGTATCTCAACTCGGAATCTTGATTAGAGAATATCATTTGACCCGTGCTTTATCTCAAGGATTGGACTGAAGGTGCTTTCACCCTCGACATTTTCGTCGTCGCCCAAAATGGTGATGACTCGTCGGTGAAGAACTTCAATTTCTGATGGAGTGAGGAAGACACACCCTTGATACTCTGGAGCCAGGGTTGTCCGAGCAACAGGTTGACAAAAGCTGGGATGTCTATAAGACAACCCCTATTACAAGTTTTATGGACCCCATCACCTCCCAGCGGGTATTATCGTAGGCATGTACAGCGAAGGAGGTTGGAGCGAGGTCGCTTTCTTTAAAGCTTAAACACTTGAAGGTTATCAGTGGGCAGACATTCAAGGCGGATCCAATATCGACAGGAGAGAGTGGCACGGCCTTCCCCATAACTTCGATGGAGATGTTGAGTGCACGATTGTGATTTGGCCCAATTCTGGGGATTTCTTCTTCAGAAAATGATAGCATTTGGGTAGAGGTCAAGGATCCGATTAGATTTACTGCTTCTTCTGGTATGGTAGAAGGAGGAACTGTGGGTCCAGTGAGTAGCTTGATTAAAGCATTTCTGTGCAGCTGGAAAGACATGAAAATCCCCCATAGAGTGATGTTAGCTTGAGTTTTCTTCAGTTGATCAAGGATCTTTCTCTCTTCGATGGTCATCTCTGGAATAAGAAGGTTTTTAATGCCCTTCCCTTTGTCATTTGCTGGTAGTGAGCTTGGAACTTGGTAATGTCTCCCTGATCTGGTCATGTGAATTACTGAAGAAAGGAAGAACATGAATCCCATTCCCTCATCAACCTCAGGTTGTTCTGTCACCCTGTTTATTTCTCCGAGGAGTTCTTCAAATGATATTATCCCACATTTGTCGTCTACTGGGCTAGTTCTTCCTGAACCTTGTTGTTCACTGGAATCTTCGAATTCTTCCCCCCATCCGGTGGCAATAATTCTGTCTTTCCATGTAAATTCAATGCATTCCACAACTTTAATGGATTCTTCATACAGGTCTTCCCATTCTATGGGGATATGTATGGTTGAAGGGACCAAGCGCGCATGTAGTTTAAAAATGTCAAGTAACCCAGTGATACTACAAATGCTATTAGTTTGCCCGAATAATTCTGCCATAATCTAGACAACATCATTTAGGCCGACTTCATCGGTTGGTACCACTCACTTGTCTGAATCTCGGGCCCACTTTTGTGCTTCTAAGAATAGTGTACTGAACCTTTGGCAATCGATGACCATCTGTGAGGGAAATTTCATCCCGAACTCTAGGAGTTGGTTTAGCACCTCTGATAATTCCATATTTCCATTTTCAGAATGGGTACGGACAACGATGCATGCTCTGATAAGGAGTGACAGTGCCTGATCAGCGAGGCTAGTAGGGTGTAGGAGGAAATATGAGCAAATTTGAAGAGGTTTAAGAGAGTATATGGGTGTGATTTGAGTTCAGGGATCGAAATCTAGGTTTGCTTCTTAGAAGATGGCATTGGCATGATTTGGGAGTGGATTTTGAGTAGTGTTTGTCTTAGGATTGGCTGGTGGGGTGATGGTACCCCGGTCAATGAGATCTTGGATTATGTTTCGAAGGTGAAAGCATTGGTCGGTGGTATGGCCAGCAGTTTGGTGAAAGGCGCAATGCGCATCGGCCTTAAAGTTTCTTGGGAGTGGATTTGGAAATGGACAGAGAGCCAAGGGTTTGATGAGGTTTCGGCTTAACAGGGCTTGGTAAACTTTGGAGAGGTGAGCATGGAGCTTAGTATATTCCCTTTGGATGGGATCAGGGCGGCTTTCTGGTGCCCATGATGTGATTCGTTGAGAGATGTTGTTGATGGTTTAGAGTGTAGCACTGACAGGCTTGTCATACTTTTCAGGGGTGACTGTCCGGACACCTTCTTCGATTCAACCTTTGTTTTAACAAGGCTTTCCTCGATTTCAACTCCTTCTTCTCTGAAAGGTCAGAAGTGGGAATAGTATTATCCTCCCATCATCGCTCGGACATGGGGCAAGAAGTTATTCTTCACTATGTTGACCTGTTCTTCCTCAGATGGTCGATTGGTCATGGTAGCTACTCGCTCTCTCCACCGGGTTATGAAGTTACTGATTGATTCCCCAGGGTTCTGTTTGAGCAGCTCTAAATCATGACGGGTGACCGTAAGATCTTCGTTGTATTTTTTACTGCGACATGAATTCTCGGGCTATATCTTTCCAGCTACGGATTCTGGATTCCTCGAGAGACAAAAGCCATTGGAGAGCACTATCCTTGAAAGTTTGCTGAAATAATTGGGCCATCACTTCTTTAGAAGCCCCTAGTAGAGTCATGGAACAATGATAACTGCGAACATGAACAATCGGGGGTCCAGTCCCTTCGACCTTCACGATATTTAGCATCTTGAACTTCTCGGGTAACCTCTCTTTAGGATAAGGATACATGTGGGTGTAGTCTATGTAATTCCCAGAGATTCTGACTTGGTCGAACTTCTTGGTGAGCATCTTAAGATCCACTTTGACTTTATTCAACTCCTCCTCTTTTGGATCAGCGACCATAGGCAGGTTAGCCACAGGCTGGGCAATGTTTGGCATCGAAAGCTGGGCAGGCGACAGCCCATTGACAGGAGGGGAACGTGGAGCGTGCTGATATTCTTTGGGAACCCAGATAGGCTCAGGTGGACCCATAGCATGAGGGAATAGGTACTCGGGTTCTTGAGGAATAGGAACCTAGTTTCGTTGCATCTCTCGGACCTCAGTTTGGAGGTTGTCAATCTTGGACACGAGATGAGCTAGGACTGTCGTCAGATATGGTTGTATGACTCGTATTTGATCTGTATTCTCCATGGGAAGTGGATGGATTCCGGACTCAGAAGAAGTAATAGAGGAACGAATGAAACTCCAGGGTGATTTGACTGAAGACTGAAGCCAATAAGGAGCCAGGCCAAGGGCTTGCGATCGACCTGAGAAGGCATAGAATGGAATTTCTTTTTGAGAAAAAGAGAAGAAAATGTTTTTGGATTTTTGATAATGACGGGAGAAATGTTTTTGGAGATGGAACTCTGTATGATTATTACGATTATTATGTTCTCACTTATATTTAATTCTCCTAAATGCAATGCCGGACGGGACTCGAGCCTAGAAAAGTGGGGTTTTTAATATATACGAAGCTACGACTGGACTTGTAACCAAGCTTAAGGAAAGGGTCCCATTTTAAAAATGCACAAAAATTGGGCGACAGGCCGACCCGGAATTTCGGCAGAGTTTCGGGTTGAAACCGGCAATCTAAAGTGCGTGTCCTAGGTTTGACACCTATATGCGGGTATGAAGTTGGTTAGGTGAATCGGAATGGGTTCCCCATTTGGCGTGACTTCAACGATATACGTCATTCTCTAGCAGGCAATCGGTACGTGTGGACAAGCCATTTGATATACCAGAGTGTACGTGAATTGCCTCACTATATACCTCGTGGGGACGGTACGTGTGAGAGCGAATTCGATATACTCCGCATACGTGAATGAATTCCCTGCGATATACCTCCCGTCATGACTTCAGTCAAGCAGTACGATGCGAGGGAACCATTCGATATACGTCAAAGGTACTTAGCCAATGGAAGGTGAGAGTCTGACCAAGCATAAGTTCTTCTGAATTTAGCCCCTTAAGTTAGTAATTTTGATATCCGGAACAAGGTAATTGAATCATTTTTATTCCATATCATTGCCATATTGTTTCTAACAATTTCCCCGAGTTCCGTGTATTTCTGATGAATTTTACAAGAATTTAGTGCAAGAAAAGAGAGAAAGAAACCGGAAGAAAGGAAATTATGAGAGGAAGAAAAGTCAAAGGGTAAAAGCATAAATTTCTATCCAGAATTCGAATTCGACACCTAAAGGGAAGTTGAAGTGCTTGATTTCACAAGAATATCGGAAGAAACGACACTCAAATCGGAGCTCGAGATCAAAAATTATGGCCAGTCAAAGAAGAAAAGGAAAAAGTCAACCTAAAAGAAATCGGACCGATCCAGTGTATATCCGGACCGATCCGAAATGACTCAAGTCCAGTAGACCCCAGATGGATGGCAAACCGATGCCAGCAGAACCGATCCGGTGGGGACCGGACAGATCCGGTAGAATAAAAAAAGAACCGATCCGGTGGCTGAAGAACCGGACCGATCCGAGGGCTATCCGGACCGGTCCGGTCATGCGAAATCCTGGCATTTATTGTGAAGATTTTGATGTACATAGCTGGTGAAATCTTGCACAACAAGCGACTCCGGCTGTCAAATTCGTACTACTTGGTGCTATAAAAGCCCATGCCCTACTTCATTCTAAGAGGGATTTTTAGAGAGAGCAATTCAGAAGTTAGGAAATTTTCATTTTCTTGGATAAGGAGTTTTCATAAACCCTAGTTTGTAAGGTTGAGAGAGAGACAACAATTTCTGGATTCAAATTCTTTTCCTGTTGCTGAATACAAGTATAACAATTCCATTCTCTTACTTGGTATCTATGTTAGTTAAATCTCAATTGTATTGCAAATTATTTCCAATGTTTAGTAGGTCTATAATTCTGTGTATGAATTTGTCTTCTAATCAAATCATGTCTAGCTAAATTCTTAAGGGCTGGGGTACATGAACTCACTCTGAGGCAAATTACTGATGTAGAAAATAGAGGATAAATTAAATATTGACCGAATCGTGGAAGGAAATTACATGAACATGCCAATCTTTTAATCTCTCTTGCCCTAGGTACTTGAGATGTTTAAGAACGTTTTGCAAGTGTAATTGTCCATTCACCGCTTTATATTTACCTTTGATTTCATATGGTGAGGGCTAGATCCTTCATATATGTAATGCTTAGGATTTATAAAGATTGGATTTAGTCAAGAATTTTAATTTACAATTCTAGTGTTCTACACGAAAATACGTTAAGGTTTGAGGAATTGTACCCTACCCTATTTTCTCTTACTTTTCAATCTAATTTGTCCACAATTTTTTTAGGGTTCTCTTTCTTTGAGTATATTTTATTCCAATTGCAATTTCTCATCATCAATCATCTTTATATTTCTTTGGAGGAATCATTTCAAGATTTAATAACTTTTCTTATAAAAGTGCCAATTCTTAATCCCTGTGGATACCATCCCGACTTGTCGGATTATTACTTACGCGACAGGCTTGCACTTGAGCCTATAGAAAACGCATTTTTGAGTCAAATTCTTAGTCGCGTCAGGTTTTTGGCGCCGTTGCCGGGGATCATCAATTGGTATTATTTAGGAAAGTGATTTTAATCTACAAGTGATTTCAAAAAAAAAATTAAACAAATTTATTCTTTTTACATCTCATCTCTTATGCCCTTATATGCAGAATTCATCTTCTACCCAAGTTCACGAAAATCCTATTGCCGAAGCAAATTCTGAAAATTCTCATACCACAGACTCTCCTCATTTTTGGGTTCCTCCTCCTTCGCCTAACAATTCAATTACAAGTCGCTCATCTAGTCAAACACTAAGTGTGAATTCTGAATCTTTCGGTAGCAATATGTCGGTGCACGGTAGTGTTGGTATTGGTGCTAGAGAGGAAGAGATACCATATCTTCCCATGAAAGATCTTATATTTCCAGAGAGAACTGTTACCCATGGTTGCATTTTACTCCCGTATAATGCCGGTCAGTTCCACTTTCGAAATGGTATGATTCAAATTCTTCCCACATTTCACGGGATGGATTCGGAAAAATCATATCTCCATATTAGAGAGTTCGAGGAAGCATGTGAGACGTTTGGTGACCAAGCTTGCCCACACGATGTTATCCGGTTAAAGCTTTTCCCTTTTTCCTTAAAGGATAAAGCTAAAACTTGGTTATGGTCGCTACCCCCGAATTCCGTATTATCCTGGAGAGATATGCAAACCAAGTTTCTCTCCAAATTTTTTCCTCAACACAAAACCAATTCTGTCAAGGCACAAATACAAGCTTTTCGACAAAATGAGAATGAGGCCTTCGACAAGTGTTGGGAGAGATTTTAGGAGTTAGTTAGTGCTTGCCCACACCATGGATTCGAAAAACATCATTTGATTTCATTTTTTCATCAAGGCCTTACTTTAGCATCTATACAACTTGTTCAAACCATGTGCGAAAGACCTTTTTGGGAGTTAGACTCAAGCGATGTGGAGGCTCATCTGAAATATGTAGCAGAGACTACCCAAGCATGGGATATTTCTGATCCCAAAAGCCAAAATAGAAATCGACAAGTGTCCAATGTACCTGCTGCGTCCGGTATCTATCACTTGGACAACGACACTTTGTTAGATCGAAAATTTGACCAATTGGAAAAGAATTTCAGAGACATGCTTGAAGTGCGATTGAAATAAGTAGCTGGACCCGTGCAAGCCGGGAAGGAGAAAGTGTGTGCCATTTGTGTTGCTGGTCATTCAACCAAAGGATGTCCTACCATCCCTGCATACAAGGCAATGTACACTGAACAAGTTGAGGCAATAGGGGGTTTTGCGGAAATTATAATGCACAATAAGGGAATGCATACAATCAATCGTTGAGGAATCACCCTGGTTTCAACTATGGACAACCACAGGGGGGGATGGCTCCTAACCCACATGTGACACTACCACACCCTCAATTTCAGCAAGTGGCTCCTCAAATGCATCCTCCTATGCAAGTACAACCTCCCGGTCCGTATGTTTCTCCACCTAGGCGATCTCTTGAAGATAATCTGAATCTATTCATCCAATCTCAAAAAGAGAGTAATGCTAAATATGATCGAATGTTCACTGAAATTCATACTAGCATTTCTAGGTTGCAATCTTCAGTAAATACTCAGGAGAAGGGTAAATTCCCAGCCCAATGCCAAAGACCTCCTTTTCAAGGACAACCCACGGTTAGCTCCACATCATCGGATTTGCCAGAACAATGTCAAGCTGTTACTACTCTTCGTAGTGGTCGCGTAATTGATCTAGCACCAAAACTTCCCAAGGAATCTAAAGACAAAGATGAGGGAGTTGAAACAAAACTTCCCAAGGAATCTAAAGACAAAGATGAGGGAGTTGAAACAAAAATTCCCAAGGAAGCTAAAACTTTTGAGTCTGATGAGACTCCATTGGATACGGAAGACAAAGATGAGGGAGTTGAACCTGAAATTGAAGTCAAACTACCAACTGCTGCTCTATTTCCTCAACGCTTAGCTCCACCCAAAAAAGGGGCGTCGCGTACTGAAGTGTTGGATGTTTTGAAGCAAGTAAAATTGAACTTGCCATTTCTTGATGCTATTCAACAAATTCCAGCATATGCCAAGGTCATCAAAGATCTTTTGACGGTCAAACGACGGCTCAAGGTGAAGAAGAACATTTTCTTGGCACAAAATGTGAGCTCGGTCCTTGTTAATGATCTACCACCAAAATTCAAGGATCCTGGTGCACCCACAATTTCGTGTGTCATAGGAGAAAAAAGAGTGGAAAAAGCATTGCTTGATTTAGGTGCGAGTGTGAACATCCTTCCATACTTCATCTATAAGTAGCTTGATTTAGGTGATTTAAAACCTACCCGAATCAATCTACAGTTAGTTGATCGAACAGTTAAAGTGCCTCGTGGAGTTGTGGAGGACGTGATAGTTCAAGTGGATACGTTCTACTTCCCTGTTGATTTCGTCATTTGGGACACTGAGCCTGCTCCCCATGCGAGAAATCATGTTCCAATAATATTGGGCCATACATTTTTAGCCACTGCTAATGCTTTGATCAATACACGCAATGGCCAAATGTAACTCACTTTTGGAAACATGACTCTCGAGACCAATATTTTCAATATCGCTAACCAAATGGGTGATGAGGATGAAATTCTTGAGGTGGATCTTATTGAAGAAGTGGTAGATGTGCACATCGAGAAGATCATATGAGGAGATGCATTGGAAGTGTGTTTAGTGTAAAGTGGTGAGAAAACGAGTCTTTATACGGAATTTGAGCGTGAGGTGGAAGAGTTGGAAACTTGGTTACTAGAAAGAGTGAGTTTTGAGAAATTAAGAGATGTCAACTGGATTTCTAGGTTTGAAGAATTACCTCAGAGGGAGACAACCATGATTCCCTCTGAAAATAGATTTCCTAGTCTTGAGTTGAAGAAACTACCCTCGCATGTCAAATATGCTTTTCTGGGAGATAATGATACATTTCCTGTTGTTGTTTCTTCCAGTTTAAAAAAAGAAGAAGAGGGCATGTTGTTGGATGTGTTACGGAAGCATATAAGTGCTTTTGGTTGGACTGTAGCAGATTTGAAAGGTATAAGTCCATTGATTTGTACCCATAAAATCCATCTTGAGGAAGCGGTGAAGCCCTCGCGAGAGATGCAAAGGCGATTAAACCCAACCATGAAAGATGTAGTAAGAGCGGAATTCATCAAATTGCTAGATGCTGGGATTATCTATCCCATTTCTGATAGTAAATGGGTGAGCCCAATTCAGGTCATTCCAAAAAAATTGGGTATGACCGTGGTTGAAAATGCCAAGGGAGAACTAACACCTCAACGCACCACCACCGGGTGGCGTGTATGCATTGACTACCGAAAGCTCAATGTCGGAACCATAAAAGACCATTTTCCCTTACCGTTCATCGATCAAGTGATTGAACGAGTGGCGGGCCATCCTTACTACTATTTCCTAGATGGGTATTCTGGCTATAATTAGATTGAAGTGGATGTACTTGATCAAGAAAAGACGACTTTTACATGTCCGTTTGGTACGTTTGCCTATAAATGTATGCCATTTGGGTTATGTAATGCACCAGCAACTTTTCAAAGGTGCATGCTAAGTCTATTTAGTGACATGATTGAAAAAGGTCTTGAGGTGTTCATGGACGATTTCAACATTTTCGGTCCATCTTTCGACCAATGTTTAGCTAATCCTGAAAGAGTTCTATTCCGGTGTGTGGAAAAAGACTTAGTCCTCAATTGGGAAAATGCCATTTTATGGTTACCGAGGGTGTAGTTTTAGGCCACATAATCTCATCTAGGGGGATTGAAGTTGATCGAGCAAAAATTGAAGTAATAGCTGAGTTACCCCCGCCAAATCTCTTAAAGATGTGAGGTCCTTTCTAGGCCATGCTGGATTTTATAGAAGATTTATCAAAGATTTTAGCGCCATCGCTAGACCCTTGAGTAATCTTCTTATGAAGGACACTCCATTTGAATGGAATAAAGCATGTCAAGAAGCTTTTGATAAACTTAAAAGCATGCTAATTTCCGCTCCCATCATGCAAGCTCTTGACTGGTCGCTCCCATTTGAGCTTATGTGTGATGCAAGTGATTACGCGATTGGGACTGTTCTTGAACAAAGAAAGAACAAGAAAGCTCATGTTATTTACTATGCTAGCAGAATATTATCTGGCCCTCAGCTTAATTACTCTACTACAGAGAAAGAGTTACTAGCAGTCGTTTTTTCTTTAGACAAATTTCGCTCTTACATTGTTGGGTCGCCCATCATTTGTTTCACTAATCATTCGGCTCTCAAATATCTCTTGAGCAAGAAAGACGTCAAACCCCATCTAATCAGGTGGATCCTACTCTTACAAGAGTTTAATCTCTTGATTCAAGATAAGAAAGGAGTAAAAAACATCGTTGCTGACCATTTGTCACGCCTATCGTCCGATGTACCTATGGATCCCATTCCCATAGACGAGTATTTTCCAGATGAAAATCTATTTTCTACTTCTTCTCTCCCCTGGTTTGCGAATATAGTCAATTATCTTGTCACTGGAATTGTTCCCTCTAATTGGACTCCGCAAGAGAGAAGGAAGTTCATTACATGGTCACGCATGTTCTTTTATGATGATCCATATTTGTTTAAGTATTGTACTGATCAAATCATCCGGAGATGTGTACCTGATGAAGAAATCCAAGGGGTAATTCGATTATGTCATACGGAAGCATGTGGAGGTCATTTTTCCAAAAATAAAACTACTGCAAAAATCCTTCAAAGCGGTCTCTGCTGGCCCACAATCTTTCGGGATGTGAATACTTTTTGCAAATCATGCGATAGATGTCAAAGAATGGGAGCTATTACTCATCGTGACATGATGACATTGACCCCAATTCTAGTCTTGGAATTGTTTGATTATTGGGATATTGACTTCATGGGTCCCTTTCCACATTCTTTTGGTTTTCTATACATCCTCCTCGCTGTAGACTACGTCTCAAAATGGGTAGAGGCCATAGCTACGAGGATGAATGACAATAAGGTGGTGATAAAATTTATTCGAGAAAACATACTTTCTCGTTTCGGAATGCCTAAGGCTATAATCAGTGATAATGGTACCCATTTTTTCAATAGGACTATGGAGAAGCTAATGCAAAAGTATGGGGTTGTCCATAAAGTTGGAATAACTTATCACCCTCAATCGAATAGCCAAGCCGAGCTTGCCAATCGGGAAATCAAAAATATCTTGGAAAACACAGTCGAACCTAATAGGAAAGACTGGTCTCTCAGATTGAATCATGCGCTCTGGGCATATAGAACTGCTTACAAGAATCCCCTTGGGATGTCTCCATTTCGATTTGTGTATGGCAAGCCTTGTCATCTTCCCGTTGAAATTGAACACAAAGCGTATTGGGATATCAAAAGGGTGAACTTCAATAGGGATAAAGCCGGAGAAACACGTAAACTTCAGTTGAACGAGTTGGAAGAAATACGCAATGATGCGTATGAAAGTGCTAAAATATCCAGAGATCGAATGAAACGAGCTCACGACAGAATCATTCGACGGAAAGAGTTTCATTCGGGACAAAAAGTCCTTCTCTACAACTCGAGGTTGCACTTGTTTACTGGAAAATTGCAGTCACGATGGTCAGGTCCATTCATTGTGAAAGAAGTATTTCCCCATGGAGCTGTTGAACTCGAAGATGAAAAGGGGGGAAATACATTTAAGGTCAACGGGCATCGTATCAAGCCCTATGTGGAAGCAATCATCATGGAAGCCGACACAATCTGGTTGTCGGACCCCATTTATCGGGATTGATTGAAAAAGAACGGTGAGGTCGTCGCACCCCCGACGAGTATGGGGTGAATGTTGTATATAGTAGTCATAGGATGAGAGGCTAGTTAGGAAATACTCATTGTGTGTCACTACAAAAGTGGGAATCAACAACATGTCTCGGGTTTGGTTTGGGGGTCGATGAAAGTTTTAAGGGTTTTGAGGTCCAATCGAGTTGAAGGAAGCACTGAGGTGGAGAAATCAGGTTAAAAGTGGCCATGGAAGTAAAGCATGAGAAGATGGGATTTCAGCAGACCGGATCGGTCCGGCTCAAAATAAAAAGAACCGATCCATCCGACCGGATCGGTCCGGTATATAAAATCGGATCGGTCCGGTATTCTGCAGCCAGCGCAATTTCCCAAGGTGAAAAACCCTTCGATCCACACCACATTCATTCCCCTAATCCCTTCTCCTCCCAAAATTAAATTTGTACACCCCCTTTTCCCTCCATCATTTTCCCATCATTTCCCACCCCTCCAACCTATAAATACCTACCTAATCTCCCCCAATTCTTCACCCCTCCATCATCATTTTCTTTTCTCTCACTTTCTGTCCAATTCTTACATACCCATGGCTGCTCCCCAGAAGTATAATTCCATCGAGGTTCTACCTGACGGCAATGGAGAATACCGTTCTCGCCGTGAAGCAAATTGGTGCCGGCGATTTTTCAGTCCAACCCGAAAAATCCACATTGAGCGTCAAGTGCTTTGGGATCAGCTGCCCAATTCTGTCACAGCCATGTTCATGTCAAGAGGCTGGTGCAGATTTTTCCATGAGCCATATGAAGCTGTATGGGAGAATGAAGTTCGTCAATTTTACGGTTCTCTCGTACGTACCGACGACTTCGAATCTCAAGCTTTTGTCGATTCCACACCGATACCATTTTCGCTTGATATTCTGGCCCAGAAACTCGAGTCTAAAGGTTTGGTCACTCCAGATCAATTTGCTTGTCCTAGTCCCGATCCCGTTCTGTCCAAAGCAGTTTGCATCTCCAGAATTGAGCCCGGAGCAGTTTGGCATACCGAGACCTTTCCTATTGGTCGGTTATCCGACAAGGCACGGTTCACTTTTCACATTGTTTGTGCCAACATTTTGCAAACCTCCAATGATTCGGCAATGCGCCCGCGTCAAGCTACAATGATGTATCACTTGTTTGACCATGCAACTGTTATCAATTTGGCCCGCACATTTTACAATGATATCCTCTTTGTGGCATACGATAAAAAGGGTCGGGCCCCTCTTCCTTATGGCCGTCTCATTACATCCTTGCTCAAGGATGCCGGGATTGAACCGCCACAAGATCTTATCAACTTGCCCAAGCCATTAGGACAAGAATCCCGCACTCGAAGTGAAAGGAAAATCCATCTAATCCGTGCAAGGAGATGCGACGATTCGAGTGATGACGAGACTGATGCGGATGAGGACATTATTGATGAAGATGTTGAGATGGAAGAAGGGGAGGAGGAAGAATATGATGAAACGGCTGATTCGGATTATGTACCGGTTGGTACGGGTTTGACTGAGCGTGTTCTTTCTCTTGAAACGCGTTTCGACAGGTTTATAGCTTCATACGAGAGAGACATGAGTTTGGTACTGCGTATGCAGGCTGACTTGTACCGTCTCCAGTTGGGTCCCGAGGCACCCCTTCGTCCCTACTATTACAATCCTTATGATCCGGCTGCTCCCGGAACTTCCCGTCCCCCACCCGCCCCTTAGGATGCCCCCTATCCCTTTATGTTATATTAATTATGTTTGTCATCCTTTGTTCCACAGTTGTGTTGTACTATACAGTTTTAATATGATATTTGTTATTTTATTTATCGCACTCCTAATGTTGTCTTCTTTATCTACCTCGCCCATTTTATTGAGGACAATGAAAATCACTAAGTTAGGGGGGATGACAAGTGCGTATTCATAAAACTTCGCATATATGTATATAAAATAAAAAAATAAAAATAAATATATATATTTTTCTTCAAAATAAATAACAATTGGAATTTAAATTTTTCAAAAATTATCACCTTTATTCTATTTAAAGTCTTAAATTGTTAACAATCAATTGCACTAAGCCAAAATTGACCAATGATGGAAATTGAAAGAAAATTGACGACTTTACGAATAAGTGTGGAGATTAGTCCAACTCGGTGAGATTTGGAGCTTTTCAAATTTTTTATGAGTCTTTAAATCAATCCGAGTTTATGATTAACTCAAAGTTCTTTTCAGCGTTTTAATAAGTCGTTGATGATCTCAATCCTTTGTTTTGATCGGTTATGGGAAATGTGTGAAATGTTGTCTCGAAATTCGTGCTAAATATATACCTCTAAACTTAATTAATCTCGAGATGCATATGGTAATGTGATTAGCAATTTGGACAATGAAGTAGGCCCTCGTTTGTTTAACCCAAAAATGTTAGCTATAAAAAGTGGTGAAAAACAAAATTATCCCTTTGCAACCCAATTTGAGCCTAATAAAATATTTCCCTTTTGTTTGATAACCCGAAAAACCCAAATAGCCTGGAATTGTGAACATTAAGAAAATTCTTCAAGTAAGTCCAAATTGTGCAATAAAAAGGGGCAAGAGAAAAATAAAAGAAAAAAAAACTGAAAATTGAAAAAGAAAGAGAAAAATGAGCAAATGCCCGAAAAAGCACTAATGGACGTCATAAGGACATTTTCCAATTCCGAACAATCCGTCTATTCCCAATTTTACCCTTTACACCTTAACCCTAAGAAAAGTCCTAACCGAGTCCAAATTGCAAAATTAATTACTGCGTGGAGAGCTAAGATATGAAAAGATAATAAAAGAGATTAAATGGTGTGAAATAGAGGTGATGTTCCCATTTCCTAATAACTGTATTCCGATGATAAGATCTTTTCACCATATATTTCCTTCTTTTTAATTTTGTATGCGTGAATTTGTGTCCATGATATTTACTCTTTATATCATGCATGCCGAGAGAAAACAACCACAATCCGAGTGATTCGTTTGTGAGTGCATCCGTAAGAATTTGAATTAAAACGAATTTTCAGAAAGTAATGTAATGCTCAATCGATAGAAATTTGAGGTTTAATACCTCGCTTTACACACACACACACTATGGTTTGAGACATTTGAATATGAATTTTTGGTGATTATTTTTTCGAAAAGTTTAAATTGTACAATTTTTAGGTATTTTGATATTTATTTGAGTCAATAAAGAATTTTGTGGGTGTATTCACTACAAACCCTCACGAGACAAAACTCGTCCTACTAGGGTAACCTAGGGGTTTAAAGGCTTGTTGTATACGCTAAATGCAATATCTTTCCCGCAAAAAAGGTATTCTGTCCCAATAAAAGAATTTTCAAGAGTTGATCATTAAACTAATTTCTTTTACATTGCCCGGGACGTGCAAAGTCCTAAGTTAGGGGGATTTGACCAAGCATAAATTCTTCTGAATTTAGCCCCTTAAGTTAGTAATTTTGATATCCCGAACAAGGTAATTGAATCATTTTTATTCCATATCATTGCCATTGATTGTTTCTAACAATTTCCCCGAGTTTCGTGTATTTCTGAAGAATGTTACAGGAATTTAGTGCAAGAAAAGAGAGAAAGAAATCGGAAGAAAGGAAATGATGAAAGGAAGAAAAGTCTAAGGGCAAAAGCGTAAATTTCTATCCAGAATTCGAATTCGACACCTAAAGGTAAGTTGAAGTGCTTGATTTCATAAGAATATCGGAAGAAACTACACTCAAATCGGAGCTCGAGATCAAAAATTATGGCCAGTCAAAGAAGAAAAGGAAAAAGTCAACCTAGAAGAAATCGGACCGATCCGGTGTATATCCGGACCGATCTGAAATGACTCAAGTCCAGTAAACCCCAGATGGATGGCAAACCGATGCCAGCAGAACCGATCCGATGGGGACCAGACTGATCCGGTAGAATAAATAAAGAACCGATCCGGTGGCTGAAGAACCGGACCGATCCGAGGGCTATCCGGACCGGTCCGATCATGCGAAATCATGGCATTTATTGTGAAGATTTTGATGTACATAGCTGGTGAAATCTTACACAACAAGCGACTCTGGCTGTCAAATTCGTACTACTTGGTGCTATAAAAGCCCATGCCCTACTTCATTCTAAGAGGGATTTTTAGAGAGAGCAATTCAGAAGTTAGGAAATTTTCATTTTCTTGGATAAGCAGTTTTCATAAACCCTAGTTTGTAAGGTTGAGAGAGAGACTACAATTTCTGGATTCAAATTCTTTTCCTGTTGCTGAATACAAGTATAACAACTCCATTCTCTTACTTGGTATCTATGTTAGTTAAATCTCAATTGTATTGCAAATTATTTCCAATGTTTGGTAGGTCTATAATTCTGTGTATGAAATTGTCTTCTAATCAAATCATGTCTAGCTAAATTCTTAAGGGCTGGGGTACATGAACTCACTCTGAGGCAAATTACTGATGTAGAAAATAGAGGGTAAATTAAATATTGACCGAATCGTGGAAGGAAATTACATGAACATGCCAATCTTTTAATCTCTCTTGCCCTAGGTACTTGAGATGTTTAAGAATGTTTTGCAAGTGTAATTTTCCATTCACCGCTTTATATTTACCTTTGATTTCATATGGTGAGGGATAGATCCTTCATATATGTAATGCTTAGTATTTCTAAAGATTGGATTTAGTCAAGAATTTTAATTTACAATTCTAGTGTTCTACACGGAAATTCGTTAAGGTTTGAGGGATTGTACCCTACCCTATTTTCTCTACTTTTCAATCTAATTTCTCAACAATTTTTTTAGGGTTCTCTTTCTTTCAGTATATTTTATTCCAATTGCAATTTCTCATCATCAATCATCTTTATATTTCTTTGGAGGAATCATTTCAAGATTTAATAACTTTTCCTATAAAAGTGCCAATTCTTAATCCCTGTGGATACGATCCCGACTTGTCGGATTATTACTAACGCGACAGGCTTGCACTTGAGCCTATAAAAAACGCACTTTTGAGACAAATTCTTAGTCGCGTCAAGTTTTTACCTCGATTCCCAGACTTGCCACTATACTCCTTAAGAAGTGTAGTTACAAGTTTAGGTTTTTTTGTATTGAGATTGGAAGCCGATAACAACGACTAGCGTATTACAAGGACGCTCGGTTTTTCCACTCGATCAAAATGAGGTATTTCTTGATAGGATTCATTTACATTGCTCGGGACGTGCAAAGTTCTAAGTCAGGGAGTGTGATTAGGCACATATTCTTCACATTTATCCCCTTAATTTTGGTATTTTTATGATCCTGTGCAGTGTAAATAGCTTGGATTTGTCTCGTATTTGTGCTCCTAACCTATTTTGGAAAGTATTTCGTGTTTTGTGCATTTCTCATGTGTTTTACAGGTATTTCATGCAAATTGGTGTGAAAGAGAATGCAAAACAGTGAAAGAAACTAAGAAATGGGGAGTTCAAGGGCATTTTCATAATTCTGCAGCCTTAGTCCGGAGGTGGGTACAATTGGAAAGTTGAAAATCTCTAAATTACAAGAATATTGGAAAAAATGGCACCCCAGTCCAAGCCACGGTGAAGAAGATATGCCCATTTAAAGTTGGAGACAAAAAGTCAAAAGTTGAAATTAATTATGGAAGCTGAAGAGACAACTCTTGAAATTTCTTGTTTAATTCATTTTTATTAGTTGGAAAACGTGGAGATGCATGGGAAGAGTCTCATTTAGGTATATTAAAAGGGTAAAACGTGGAGAGGCATGGGAAATGTCATTTTTGAGATCTATAAAAGGCCAAGCCCTACATCCTTCCAAGGGAGTCGAATTCTAGAGAGTAGACTCAAATTAGGGAGTGAAAGTCAATTTTTAGAAAGCCTTTTTAGTTTTTCATATTCTTAGAAAAACCCTAGTTTGTAAGTTTGAAGAACAAGTAGTATTCAAGTTCATCTAGTGCAGATTTCAAGTATCAATTCTTCAATTCAATTCAAGTATCAAATTCCATTCTATTATTTACTCTCAATTCAATTTTCAATTCTCACTAGTATTGTAATTTGTTAAGAATGTTTCTTAGATTCATAATTACATGCATTGTTATGAAATTTCTTTCTCATAAAACCATGTCTAGTTAAATTTTCAAGGGTTGGGGTACATGAACTCATTCCGAGGTAAATTACCCATGTAGAAAATAGAGGGTAAATTAAATATTGATCGAATCGTGGAGGGAAATTACATGAACATGGCCAATCTTTTAATCTCTCTTGCCCTAGGTACTTGAGATGTTTAATAACGCTATGTAAAGTGTAATTTGTCCATTCACCGCTTTGTATTTACCTTTGATTTCATATGATGCGGGCTAGTTCCCTCATATATGTAATGCTTAGGATCTATAAAGATTGGATTTAGTCAAAATTTCAATTTACAACTCTAGGATTTTCTACGGTAATTCGCTAAGGTTTGAGGGATTGTACTCCACCCTATTCTCTACGGTAATCCTATCAAGTTTTGAGGGATTGTACTCCACTCGATCAAAATTCATCATAAATTCTTCTGAATTTAGCCCCTTAAGTTAGTAATTTTGATATCCCGAACAAGGTAATTGAATCATTTTTATTCCATATCATTGCCATTGATTGTTTATAACAATTTCCCCGAGTTTCGTGTATTTCTGATGAATTTTATTGGAATTTAGTGCAAGAAAAGAGAGAAAGAAACCGGAAGAAAGGAAATGATGAAAGGAAGAAAAGTCAAAGGGAAAAAGCATAAATTTCTATCAAGAATTCGAATTTGACACCTAAAGGGAAGTTGAAGTGCTTGATTTCACAAGAATATCGGAAGAAACGACACTCAAATCGGAGCTCGAGATCAAAAATTATGGACAGTCAAAGAAGAAAAGGAAAAAGTCTACCTATAAGAAATCGGACCGATCCGGTGTATATCCAGACCGATCCGAAATGACTCAAGTCCAGTAGACCCAGGATGGATGGCAAACCGATGCCAGCAGAACCGATGTAGTGGGGATCGGACAGATCCGATAGAATAAAAAAAGAACCGATCCGGTGGCTGAAGAACCGGACCGATCCGAGGGCTATCCGGACCGGTTCGGTCATGCGAAATCCTGGCATTTATTATGAAGATTTTGATGTACATAGCTGGTGAAATCTTGCACAACAAGCGACTCTGGCTGTCAAATTCATACTACTTGGTGCTATAAAAGCCCATGCCCTACTTCATTCTAAGAGGGATTTTTAGAGAGAGCAATTCAGAAGTTAGGAAATTTTCATTTTCTTGGATAAGGAGTTTTCATAAACCCTAGTTTGTAAGGTTGAGAGAGAGACAACAATTTCTGGATTCAAATTCTTTTCCTGTTGTTGAATACAAGTATAACAATTCCATTCTCTTACTTGGTATCTATGTTAGTTAAATCTCAATTGTATTGCAAATTATTTCCAATGTTTGGTAGGTCTATAATTCTGTGTATGAATTCGTCTTCTAATCAAATCATGTCTAGCTAAATTCTTAAGGGTTGGGGTACATGAACTCACTCTGAGGTAAATTACTGATGTAGAAAATAGAGGATAAATTAAATATTGACTGAATCGTGGAAGGAAATTACATGAACATGCCAATCTTTTAATCTCTCTTGCCCTAGGTACTTGAGATGTTTAAGAACGTTTTGCAAGTGTAATTGTCCATTCACCGCTTTATATTTACCTTTGATTTCATATGGTGAGGGCTAGATCCTTCATATACGTAATGCTTAGGATCTATAAAGACTGGATTCATTCAAATTTATAATTTACAATTCTTGTATTCTACACGGTAAATTACTAGGGTTAGGGGATTGTATTCCAACCTACTTTCTCATTCATCTTAATTAGTTTGCTCATGTATGCATAGTTAACTTTTTTATTTTTTCCCTCTTCAACCATCATCATCTTTTTCACTTTTATTTTAGAAGTAATAAATCAGTTAAATTCTATCAAGCATTCCCTGTGGATTCGATACCCAGACTCGTCACTATACTCCTTAAGAGTGTAGTTACAATTTTAGGTTTTTTTGTATTGAGGTTGGAATCCGATAACAACGACTAGCGTATTACACGGGCGCTCGATTTTTCCACTCGATCAGAGTCATATCGCATAGGCTAACTGCGCCATACCAGACCAACGCCCATCACGAAGTGACTCTCCAGTAACTGGGTTAAATTTGGTCAATAACAATGCTCTTCGGTGATGTCGTGTGAATCATGCATGATTCTCTTATTAGTATCTTATGATGAGAATGCTTTTCTTGATTATGCCAAATAGGGAGCAAAGTACAAGTACCAAAGGTACACATATATGGATGGGTTATGAATGCAACATACGAATATATGTGATCCTAGGTGCACTTGGTGTGAAGTGTACATGGAGAATCTTCTACAAGTGTGTGAACAGAAGCATAAGTATGGGATACACATGAAAAGGGGGAACATGCAGATGTGGGGGAAATATAAGAAAATATAACATCAATGTAAATAGAGTCAAGCCCTTAAAACATACATATCCCTAGAAGAGTGTGCGTGAAGGAAGGATCCTCGGGTCCCGCTCATCCCTCTCCAGAGAGCTTCGGCCGGCGTCATTTGAGATTAGGTGTAAAAATGTAAAGAGATTTAGAGTCTCTAGTCTATTTTACTCAAAACAGATAAAAGAAAAAGGGGAAGCCATCCCCAAGGATGGCATCCAAAGACATACTGGTGCATACGAAACCAAAATGATTCGAGAAGGGTTCGGAGGCTAGGTTATGAAATGGGAAGATGTTAGGCACCCATTCCGCCCTTTCGGTCTCTCATGGATGTTTTTTATTTTCCCTTTTTATTTTCCCCGTGATATGTGTGCATGTGTATATATATAGTGGAGATAGGAATCCTCGACTTGTGTCATGGAAGAGATAAAGCGAGTCATCCGTAGGAAGGTATAAAAATAATATTAAAAAATAAGATTTATGCGATTACCCTTACGTTGATCGTTATGATGGATCGAAAATTCATATGGAGTGATACGTCACTAAGAACAAGTATATAGAATATAAGAAAATTGGATTTAGAGAAGATAGAAAATGAGAGAGAAAGTGAGAATAGGACTCGAGTCTCGAGTTTTACCCCGAGACGCCTACGTAGCCTATAAAGGCATCAAAGTCCACGTAGTTCTCATATAAAACGAGGGGTGGGGTTTATCCCATAAATCCAAATGAGGGATCTACTATTTGTGAGTGTGTGTGTGTGTGTGTGTAGAAAAAAGTGTTTTAGTTGTGAGAAAAGTGTGAGAAAAGTATGACAATCCCTATTTGGAATTTATGAGCAAACCCTCTTTTTCTTATTTTTTTGGGTTTTATTTATATGAAAATAAGAGGTGTGCAATAATACTAAATAAAAAGTATATTAGGATGTGTGGGATGAGATAATAACAGTGCTAAGTAATAAAACAAGTTATTGAGAATTTAAGAGAAAGTTGAGAAAGTTGGACCTTCTTGAAGATCTTGAGCTTGATCTTGAATCTTGGAGAGAAGCCCTTGCAGTTGGATGATGATGGAGAGTGTCTAATTCACCATGTTTGATGAAAAGGATGATGAAAAGTGGAAGTTAGAAAGGGATTTGGATGTTGAAATCGTGCTGTCTTCGAGAGAGGTTTTTAGGATTCGTTGAGAGCAATTTTTATCAGATCTGGGCTCCTTTTGCAAATGAGGTGAAGGCCACCTTTTATAAGCCCATGTCACTACCGATTGGCATAGACCTGGTCCTGCCTATTGTCACCTGCAGATAGGCAGGGTTTGGAACCTGCCATTTGGCAGTGTGTTTCAGGACTTTTCTAGAAATTGGCTAGCGAGGGTAAATCGTTGGTCAGATTCGCGCACGGGACAGACCGTTGGCAAGGTAATTCAGAGACCTTTGAAAGTCCTTTGGACCGTTCCCGAGTTCGGGAGTTGACTTTGGGTTAAATATGGCTCAAAAAAGTTTATCGGTCCATTGGACGGGGAATCGTTCGGACGCAAATGGCTCGTTCGTCTGCATGGTAAGTCCGAATCGCGCATAGGGGTGGACTGTTGGAAAGGTTCGGAGATGTACTTCGACATTCCAAAGAGTTTGACCCGGTTTGGGGAGTTGACTTTGGTCAACCGGGCCCTGAAAGCATTTGGTGACCTCTTGGAGTCAAAAGGAAACTTCGTCCGTATGGTAAGTCAGAATCGCGCACGGAGCAGACCATTAGAAAGGGGTTTCAGTGCCCTTCGAAGTTTCGTTTAGCCTCAGTCGAGCTGAAGAGTTGACTTATGTCAAACAGAGCTCGGGAGCGCCCGATGGCCTTTAAATTAAGTTTTTGACGCCAATGGATCATTTGTCCTCATGGTAAGTCAGAATCTCACACGGGATGGACGATTAGAAAGGGATTTCAGTACCCTTTCAAGATTCATTCATCTTTAGTCGAGCTTAAGAGTTTGAATTTTTGGTCAAATGGAGCCTGGGAGTGCCTGATGGCTTCTAGGTAAGTACTCGGGGTATGACCTGGGTTTGTAGTGATGATGGGAGGTACTAGGGACCTAAGGAGATTTAGGGGTAACATAATTGGGTGTCTACATTGTGAAAAGACTAAAATGCCCTTGAACGTGCAGTTGTGTACAGAAACCGAGCGGAATGCTTTCGGACTTCACACTTAGCATCCAATTACCTATAAAAGGTCAATTAACCCCTGCAAAACATATTAACCTATAAATCCGAGGTTGTCTGGTTAACGAGCATAAAATAGGGAATAAGATACCCAATGGGGTTAAAAGGCGTAGGTTCGGAGGATGAAATATGCAATATTTGCGTATCATCACCTAGCTAATTTCTTTGATTTCTTATAATCTCCTGTTGTTATTGTCTTCGTAGCATTCTCATTAGCACTATCATGTTGGGCTTTCTTTCCCTTCTTTGCCCATGTCTTCAACGTCATTAATATAAAGTAAATTCATAAAGGTTAAAGTAAATGCATAAATATTAAATTACATATGTAAAGAAATAATGTACACACATTAAATAACAAAATGCACGCACCTTGCAAGAAAATACAAACTTCAAAACATAAAGTACAAGCAGATTGGAATAAAATACACACATCAAAAAATAAAGTACATGGATTTTGTTTTGAAGAACAAGTATATTTCCCTAAAGTACAAGAATGTTTAACAAAAGTACATGCAATTTCCATCAAGTACATATAATATTCTATTAACACTTCATACAAATTTTCACAAAATACAAGTACAAAATTTTAATAAACAAGCTCCATATCGTTCGATTCATGGTTTACTGAAGACCTGTTGTTTTACAACATATAAACCAAGAGTGACTCTTCATAACATATTCATAAATGAAGTTATACAATAGCACCATGCTAAACGCGCCAGCACGTTCAAAACCTCTTACGCAATACTGCTCAATTCATTTTGCAAAATCCTTGACTATCAATTGGGTGTCTTGTAGCTTTTCTACATCAAAAGTGAACTTAATGTCTTCATAGTAGTAGTAAAACCCAAGTAACTTTTTGCCTCCATCATTGATGCAAAGAAGAAAATCAATTGTGTTGTCATAATTTGTATTGACTGTCAATGTGAAAGGTTTCATAGTATTAAATGTTCAACGGTGCACCCAACAGTCTTGTAATTGAACATGCTTGATGGTATGATTCCTAAAAAATAAGACAATCCAAAAATATAGAAACCATGAAAATATGGGGTCGACGTATATATTCCAATTACTCAAAAATTTCGCTGGTGCACACTACAATCAATATTAGAGATATGAAAATATTGAGAGCACGCATAAATTCACAGTCCTCAAAAATAAAATAAACACAACTAAGAAATCAATTAAGATTAAATATTTTCAGTGTGCATATACTTTATGAAAGTACACGCATATTACATAAAGTACATGCACATTAGATTAAAAAAAATCATTTTTAATGTGCCTATACTCTATGTATTATGTAATGCCCCGATCCGAATTTATGGGTTACTCGTAGCTAACCCAATCCGATTCGAGTCGTTAGGTGTGAAGTGCAATGAAACTACCTAAATATTGTTTCTAGTCCAATTTCATTATCTTATGGTAATTGATGGATTTACGCATTAACTTGTTCACTTAGCCTTTCCCGGCACGTTTATTTCATTCATTTAACTTAAGGTTGTATTTACAAATTTACCACACATCCCATTTCTTGATTTGTTTTCCACATTCGTTTAACTTTTTCTCATAATCTTCCTATACCGCATACTTACACGGGATCTACACCGATGGTTATGCACACCATATGCTTTAGCCAGTGGTAAATTTGAAAATTTATGTGTCCTTTACATTTGAAAATTTATGTTACAAAAATCATATTCATTTAGGACCAATTTGTGTTACACTTGAATATTTATCATTTTGTATCCTTTACACCTTAACCTTGATTTATATTTCAAAAATCATATTCATTTAGAACCAATTTGTGTAACACCCATTCCAACATTTTTATTTCATAAAAATATTCCACTTTAAGTAAAATTACCATTTAACACTTTTTGTTTCCAAATCACAGCTTTACCCTTTTTTCACAAATGTAAATTTCACAAAAAATGCTATTAAGTTATAGACACCAACTTCTTAAGTGTTTTAACCCTTTAACACTTTTTTACACTTGGAGTACACTAGTCTTGATTGGAAACACTTTTACACCTTTAATCCTTTTACAATCTCATACGTGTTAATATTTCATATTGTTACTAAGTTAGACTCACTAATCATTCCATCTTTACCCATTAACACTTAATTAATACTTCTTATCAGCATTCACTTTTTCTTACTTCTTTACTCAAGAATCACATCTATACTTAAGGCTACCTTTCAAAAAAATCCCCATTTTGCAAGAGACTTAAAAATATTTATTTCATAAATATTTTGGCGACATTAACAATATTCCACATTTTTATTTCTATAAAAATGTCCATTATTTCTTTTTGCACAAAATACCATTTTCTCGCATTTTTATTTTATGAAAATGCTTATTATTTCCTTTTACTATAAATACACACAAATACTATATTCTAACATTTTTATTTCATAAAATGTCCATTTTCAGATTTACTAGAAAACGCACAAAATAATATTTTCTAACATTTTTATATCCACGAAAAGGTTTATTATTTCTTTTTACAAAAAATACACTAACTGAGAATTTCTTACATTTTTATTTCCATAAAAATGTGTATTTTCAGATTTAGTAGGAAGCATTCCAAAAATTAACATTTTCTAACATATTTATATCCATAAAAATGTTGATTTTCAGTTTGTCAAGAAAACCCATCACAACAATATTTCTAACATTATTATCCTAGAAAATATCTAAATTTCATATTTATTAGAAAATACATAACAATATTGTTTCTAGCATTTTTATTCCACAAAAGTGCCTATGTTAGTCTACTAAGAATACACATTATTTCTCAAAATCCTACTCATAATCACACACAACAAAAGACTACAATATTTATCTAATAGAACCTCAAATGTAATTAGAGTAGCTTACCCACCTAAAAAACTCCAAAGATGGTGGTGGTGATGAAGATGGGTGACTCCCCCACCTCCAAAGGTGTCCCTAAATTGAGTCACAAAAACTCCATCAAAATCCTCCATGGAAGCTCCAAGAAACTCCATTACAATCCCCCTTCAAAATCTCCAATAGTATACATCTTCTTATTCTAAGATAAACCCCTTTTGAATACTTTGAAAAATCCCCAACAACACTTCTATACTTCGTTGTTGAAATCTTAACAATGGGGGAAATAGCTATTTTTTTGGGCATGCCTGATTAATACTAGGCTTAAAGAATAAATGGAAGAAAACAGTTTCAGAGGGAGAGAGGAACTGTGAGATTTTTTTTTTATAGAGAGCCAAACTAACAACATTACAGCTTAACAAGTACATATCCTTATTTCAAAAATGCTTCCATATCTAGGTTATAGGGGATCCTCTAATCAATAGCACACCCCTCAAATGGATCCAAGGGTTACCGTGAAGACAACACTTTAAATGACAACGGCAGTGATCTGACAGGGGCATCATTTGAACGACGGAACATCTCGTTTGAACGACAATGAACGTCATTCTAACGTCAAGAAGTCGTTTGAACGACTGGTCAGTACAGCCGAAACCTCCCTTACAATTTCTATCATGCGTGATTTGCACAATTTTCCCCAATCAGTTCGCTGATTCATAAAGAACAGCACCTAAATTTTAATTATATTAAAATTATCAATTCTCTATACAAACCCAATAATCTTCTATACCTAATCAACCTCGTTACCCATAAATTCAAAAAATTTGAACTTGTCCCTCCTAATATATAATTTATATATAGTTTAATTAATTAACTGGGGTGGGGTATTACAAACTTCCCTCTTTAGGAAATTTTGTCCCCTAAATTCTCGTTCCATTAATCCCAAACTCAAAAGGTCCACCAACTTTGATCCTAAGTCCTAGAAATCCTCCCAGACAAAATTATTGATTTCTTTGATGCTACTATCACCAAACATCTAGCACGCGTCATGACCTAATGTTCACCATTTTGTCAACTCCGATGCAACACACTCAACCTCGGGTTTCTAGTCACCTTATGCTCAAATCCTAATCCATTCCTAGCATTACCTATGCTAGTAACTAAGTCCTACCGGAGCCTTCACGAACAAACCATTCTTAGCAACTAATGCTCACCCAAAACAAGTCATGACACAACCAACCTTCATATCTATCATGTCATTTTCTCACCCCCAAGGGGGAATAATTTAGCTACCTCACTATTGCATGCTTGGTTTATACCTTCAGTTGCACACTCTAACGAACCTAACTAGCTATCAAGCAAGATCACCTCAGACGAGCGCACTCAGATGAGTGCACCCAGTTATTAAGCTGCATTGGCCAAATCTGGCCCACCGTTCTCTCTCGGGATTAACCGCGCCATGCCAAGACATGTCACCAACCTGAGTCACCACATAGGTGAGAATACTGATTCCCTATTACCGAAACCAAATGGAACACTCTTGAGTACGAGGGATAAATAACTGTCTTAGGAATTTTACCCCTAAACACAAGATCCTGACTTATGAAAGCGAGCCTATACTGTACACTTGAAGTCACACCACTCATTCACACAGTTCTCATCGAGTAATTCTTTGTGACACCCCGCCTAATAAAATACCGGGCGATCAATCATATACCAAATTAAAATAGGAGTCTCATATGGTTCATTCTTAGCATCAGTGTCGAAAACCCATTTAATTACTAATAAACTATTAGGTTGGCATCAAAATTTTATTAAACAAATCTTTTTAATCAAACCAACAAAGTCAAACCATCACACAATTTATATATAAGACTGAAAATGAAATAAAATAACCGAACACTCGATTTAATAATAATACAACCCAATCGAATTTCGTAGTAAAAGGCAGTAAAAGAATAAATATAAGCAGTTGGGTTATTAGCCCTAATATTTATACAGCACCTCCTATCTAGATTACAAGGATGGAAGCGTCTACAGTAAACTTGCATGCATCCACAGATGTTGCAGCAGACGTCAAACTCAAAGGAATCATCATCCAGGCGTCCCTGTGTGTGGACACCTATATATATATAATATAGCAAAAGAGGGAAAATATAGAAACGGGCTAGAGACCGAGTTGTGAAAATATTTCGCAAGTGCATAAATACTTTATTTATGAAAAATATATTTTATCTCATATTTAATTTGGCATTGCACTCCCATGACATACCCCTCACCCATCTTCTAATAGTGCACACCTAACGTATCCCTATAGACAACCTAGTTACGCTACCCTACCTAACTAAACTCATTTCACCAAATCTCTGAAAACCCCTATAAATACAAGAACTAAGGGCTCAACTTCTCCCATGTCTCAACACTGCTCTACGTTCGTGCGTGGGGTGTCTCGCAAGGCAAAATCAAAACAAGGAACCCCCTGATACACTACTACTTGACAATGTCGATCGTCGAGATCCATTACACCCTCTGTACATAACATATATATATACTCATTTAATTATATACATTATTTATCATAATCCTACTCATAATCCCACACAACAAAAGAATACACTATTTACCCCATAGAACATCAAATGTAATCAGAGTAGGTTACCCACCTAAATAACTCCAAACATGGTGGTGGTGATGAAGATGGGTGACTCCCCCACCTCTAAAGGTGGCCCTAAAGGGAGCCACAAAATCTCTATTAAAATCTTACAAGAAACTCCAT
Source organism: Sambucus nigra (assembly GCA_949130495.1). Lineage (NCBI taxonomy): Eukaryota > Viridiplantae > Streptophyta > Magnoliopsida > Dipsacales > Adoxaceae > Sambucus > Sambucus nigra. The sequence continues at coordinate 89,429,439 of OX422216.1, read as the reverse complement.
TAAAATCCCCCATCAAAATCTCTAATAATATACACCTTCTTATTTTAAGGTAACCCCCTTTTAAATACTCATAAAAGTCCCCAACAACACTTCTATACTTCGTAGCTTACATCTTAACAATGGAGAAAATAGCTATTTTTTTTAGGCGTGCCTGATTAATACTTAGCTTAGTGAAGAAATGGAGGAAAACAGTTTTAGATGGGGAGAGGAACTGTGAGCTTTCTTTTTTTCGAGAGTTTATGTTTTCAGCATAAAAAATGAAATGGTTTATGGACACACACGGTTTTCTCTCAATCTAAAAGCCAAACTAACAACATTACTGCTTAGTAAGGAGAGATCCTTATTCTAAAAATTCTTCCATATCTAGATCATAGGGGATCCTTTAATCGACAGTACACCGCTCAAATGGATCCAATGAATATTGTGAAGACAACACTTCAAACAACAGTAGTGGTGATCTAACGGGGGCGTCGTTCGAACGACGAAACCTTGTAATACCCCGTATTTTTACTAATTTTAATTATAGGATTAATTGAATTAAAAATGGGAAATTAATTGCTAATTAATCTAGATTTAAATGCTAGCGAGATGAGAGTTAGTATTTGATTATGTTAATTATGTTGAATATTACTGACTGAGTATAGTAATGAATGATTATGAACTTATTAAAACTGTCACGAGTGGAAAATACGATAGTTTTGGAAATTAACTTGGGACGTGTGCACCAGTTGTGTCAAGACCAATTTAATGGATTATAAAGTAGTTTATTTTTATGTCGTGCTTATGGTCATTTTGAGTGCACCAATGTGTCCGAAAGGGTCGAGATAGTTAGAAAAGTCTACCCGGGGGTTTTGTTTGGGTTCCGGGGTAGTTTTAGGCCAAATCGGCAACCCGGGAAGGTATTTTTGTCATTTTACGATTTGATGAATAGTGACCTACAAAATATCGATTGCTTCTAGGTTCATGCCTTAGGGTTGGCTCCACCAAAACTCACAGATGGCCATTAGAGAAGAAGTGGAGGAAGTTCCCAAAGGAGAACCACCATTCTTAGGCTTTTTGTACCACCACTGCCACCATCAGATAGATCGAGAAGAGATGATCGCTCCTATACCATCCTCTCCAAAGGATAAGAAGTTCCAATTATAGGCAAGTGATTTAACTTGCAATAATTCAGTGTATATATTATCCATGATAGTTTAGAATTGGAGAAAAGACTTAAAAATTATGAATTCAAGGATTTGAAGATTTAAATCTTAATCTTGGTAGGTTTTGCATGTAGATTCACTTCTCGAAATATAACAGTCATGAAATAATAATACATGTGTAGAGAATTACGAATTTATGTTTAGTTGTATGATGTTCTTGAAGAAAATAAATGAAATATGGTTTTTATGAAATATACATGATTTTATCCAATCAAATGATAACCCATAATGATTTGATGATTCCAAGACATTAGAATTTAGGTGTTTATGTTGGTATAATGTTTGGTATAAATAATTGGGATTTTGATACATTATAATAAAGGATTTAGGGGTTAAAATTGATGAAACCCATAGACAAAAATATGCATAAATCGTAGACTAATACCTGATGGAATGATAGATCGACTAAAAAATGTCAATCAATCGACCCTTTCCTTTGATCGATCGATGCCCCCTGTATTTGTGATAAAATTTCCTTTTAAGGTTTAACTAATCCCGGCTTTTAAGAATTATTGGTGTGTACTATTTGAACATATTAGGACTTAGGGAAGGTCTGTAGGGGTGTATTTGAGGCATGAAAAATATTACTTTGGTTTGGGATAATTGATAAACTTACGAGTGTCCAACGAGTGAGTTACAGTTGGAAATTAGGGGAACTTGAATTTAATTCAGTTAAATAATTAAGGTTAGAGACAGTAGTATGGGGACTTTAAATTACTGAAATAACCTTAGAGACAAGTGGGAGACTTAGTAACCTTTTTGGATACGAAAGAGACTTGTAATAAAGGATAGGGGTATACCTATATTGATATTATGATTACTTAGGTTGTGTGATTACCTAGTATATGGATTATTATGTGTCTGACATACCTACCATACTTACGATCACGGGAGATTATAGGAAGAGGAGAATCTTGTCTTGTGTGCCTTCGGGGGGATTTAGATTTGGTACCTCAAGAACATAGGACTGTGAAGACTTATTTATAAGTTAATAAGTTAACTGACTATGGGAGCATAGGTATGTGCGTGACCCATAGGTATGTTCGCCTCCAATATGTGTGATTTGTATTGATACAGTTTCTGACTGATTCGAAACTCATGATCCTTACGTACGTGATGTACCGGTATTCGATAGCAGAGTATGCATGCACCACAGCTTAGCCTAGGGTTACCATATGTGTGTATATGTAAAGAGAGTGAGATAAATATATACTTGTGATCATTCACTGTTACTTAGTAGATGAGAATGGCTAAGCTATTTAAATGACTTAAAGATGTGGGAACTTAAATAATACATGAGATAATTGATTCGATTAATGATTAATTGAAATGTAATTATGTCTTAATTGGGTAATATGGGTAGGCATCGTATAAAAGTGTCGTATAAACAGATTTGGTACAGACCGATTAGGTAGTGGTATAATTAGAACGGGTTAAAAGAATGTGTTTGGTGTGCACAATAGATGAGTGGTGAGAATCTCAAGTGAGAGCATGTGACTAACATGTATATAATATTTACTATTTAATGAAATTAAGCACTTACTATTTTTAAAATATTTTCACCTTGAGCTCTGACCCATTTTCTTCCAAATCTATTTTGTTTTGTAAAAACATTCTAGGTATCCAACCACAGGGATGCCAAGCGTAGGAGTTCCGTTCTATGAATGTGTTGTAGCTGCTATGGAAGTTACAGGATCTCAATATTATATGCCTCCACATCTATCTTTGCCTCCTTAGGAGTCATTCATATCAGTTAGGGAATGTTGCCTATCCTTATTCAGAGATAGTAGTTTCAGACTTTCATTTATTTCAGATGTTGGATTTATTTATTCAGACTCTTTTATTGGGATTATTTTGTCATTGAGACTATATTTTAAGTGTAACTCCAGACTCCATTATTTCTCTCTATTAATTATTCCTATGAGATTATTTACGTGAATGTTTTATGGTCGGTTATTCATTACTTGGTTGTAAGTTAATTTAATTAATAAAAAATTTTGGCATCTCACTTTTTAAATATTAGGTGGCTAGTAACTAATTAAATATTTTTCGACAGTGATGATAAGACTGAACCAACTTGATATTCTGTATTAATTTAATAAAGGAGTAGCTATCTAATATTTAATTAGACGGGGTGTCACAAACCTCTCATTTTAACGAAAGTGGACGTCGTTCGAACATCAAGAAAGTTGTTTGAATGACCAGCCAGTATGGCCGAAACCTCTCTTACAATTTCTATCATGAGTGATTTTCACAATTTCCCCCAATTAGTTCGCTATTCTTAAAGAAAAGCACCTAAATTTAAATTACATTAAGTTACCAATTCTCTATCCAACCCATAATCCAATTATCCTCTATGCCTAATCCAACTCGTTACCCGCAAATTTGACAAATTTGAATTTCTCCCTCCTCATATATAATTAATATATAGTTTAATTAATTTACTGGGGCAGGGTATTACATATTATGCAAGTACTTTCATAAATTAAACGGACTCTGAAAAGGATTTTGTTCAATCCAACATGACATGATTAATATAGGATCTAGGAAAATATAGAGAGCACATATATATTTAGTCATAGTTCTCAAAAAAATGCTTCTGGCATAGACCGTGATAACATAGGTGCTATTAAAATATAGAGATCGTGTATACACTCATAGCCCTAAAAAAATAGCGTTGGTGTGGGCCACAATAATATATGATATATTAATTACGGGGACACGTATGTATTTACATTCCTAAAGAAATGTCATTCGCGAGGACCACTATAATATAAAACGTATCGAATATAGAGAGCACATGTATATTCACATTCCTCAAGAAATGTCATTGGGGCAGACCACAATGATACATGAGCTATTAAATTTATAGAGAATGTAAATACGCTCAACATACAAAATGTGTGTTTTTAAATTAAAATCGGGGCAACAAATGTAGAAGCTAAACTCATTGTATTTTTTTGTATCAACAATAAACAAGATAATATAATTTCATCACTCCAAACATAATGTTTATAAATTTATGCATATGAGAACATAAAACACATAATAAAATTGGGAAAAAGTTATATAAAACCTAAGGACACAAAAATAGTACATGGAATACACAACAAAACACTGAAACTATAATGACAAACAGGTGATATCAGAAATATAATGCTAAGAACACAACATATACAGAGTGTACAATATATATTTAAGAAAATAGTATTACATTAATTACAAAATAAATTTTATCAAATACATTATGGAATTATTTTGTACGCCGTGTTTTTCATTAGAAGAGAAATCATGTGAAAACGAGTAAAAAAACTTCAACGATTTAGGGTATACAAAATACAATACCTAGAAAAAAGAACAATATAGAGCATGGATTAATACATGTTAGTGTTGTTTGGAATAATCTGATTGAGAATTAGAATCACTTGTTATAACTTCGACGATTAGGTTTTGGTTGGAAGAGAGAGAGAGAGAGAGAGAGAGAGAGAGGGGGGGGGTTGATCGTTCGCGCTTGTAAGATGTGTTTGTTTTTAGATTTGGAAGTATTTATATGGGGACATAATCATTTAAAATTTATTGTTCCCGGGTTTGTAGTCCAAAATTACTAATCCAAGGACTTAACAGTAAAAGGCTCCTTTGAAATTGAAAGTCTTCGTTTAGAACACCCAAAAAGAAAACAAGACTCTTAATTTAGGAGATGATGGATGACTTTTTTTTATAGAAACTAATCAAATGGTGTGCATCAAGTTTAACTAACATTAAAGGTGTAAAATATGAAGATTCTAATGTGATAACCTGGTAACTAACAAAAATTATGGATTGTGGCAGAAGTTGTAATGTTCACCATCCACTAGTACCAAATCGAAAGTGCCTATTTTGGCTAACTATTTTTGCCAAGATAATTCTAGCGTGACATATAAATAATTAATTATTTAGTGTAATTTTCTACTTATTCACCAAATAACCTGGTTTTATGTGTTATTTTAAATGACTCAATTAAAGAAATATTAATATTAGTGTAAAATGACAAGATAACTAAGTTAGAAAGTAATAATAAAAAAGAACACTTGATTTAAAACTATGAAAAAAGGAGCAAAGAATAATTAAACTAAATTGTTAAACTAAAAATGGAAGGTAAAACAATGTTATAATATAAATAAACTCGAATTAAATTACTTCTTGTGAACCCTTCGAACATATTGATGATACTTATTGAATTGTGTGAGATTAATTTCACTAATTTACTATGCTTCCCATCATCAATGCATGATAACTATTGGAAAAAAGCGAATCTAACGTTTCATTTTGTTACCCATTTAGGCCTATAAAAAACTGGTGCCACCCATTGTTGTGAATGAGTCCACATACCAAGCGTTCAACTCCACAAGGAGATTAATGTGGTAGGTTAACATATTCAAAATCAAATGAGAAATTAACCTCAAAATATATCATTTGAAGTGGGTAAACTAGTGTGTAATTGGGTGAAATAGATTTATAAAATATAAAAAAAATTCAAAATAAATATGAAGAGTATATATACTCCTTAAATGGCCTGTGGTATTGGTTCCCTTAGCCCTTGACTCGGAGGCTTGGTAGTCCTATCTTTTTAGGCAAAATTTTAGTTAATTTTCTTCATAATTTTTCTAACAAAGTGGGTCTTGTGTAATGGTTTCCCATTATCAAAAGGGATTTATTTTTGAGCCATTGTGCTCTTTTAACCTAGCATGCTTGGGTGAAGTTTTTAGTCAATTATTCAAATCTTTTTTTGCAATCTGTCCAAATTTGTGCTAATTTAAAGGTAAGTTGTGTTCTTTTGAGTTTTCCAAGAAGAAATGTTTGCCTGGTAGATGGCTATTTTGAACACACATGAGTTTATTCAGACCACCCATGTATTTTTTTATCATTCATAGATTCAATTATGAGGGTCTTTTCATTATAAAATCTTATTATTCTAAGTCTTCATATCATAGATAGTTTAACACAGACACAATTGTTCGTATGCAAATTAAATTAGAGTACTACTTTTGATTCGCAACACCGTACCGTAGAAGGGAGGTAATTGCCTTAAAGACATACCATCTAATAGTTACTTCATTCAAAGTCAAAGTCTTGAATTTGTATATCCATGCACTATAATTTGTAACTTTATATTTATACATAATTGTACTATAATTATTATTAATAAAAAACAGTTTGTTCATTCTGTCAATTATTTATAATTAATTTAAATTAATTATGTTATTGAATATGTCCACATAATATAAAAATCTTAAGGTGATCATTTTATTTTGTGTGAATCACATTCATGGCAACCGTGAATACATATGTGAACCATCGTAAGAAAATGGAGAGGTTGAAGGAACATACTTCAAACATTGGCAACATAAGATGCTATTTTATTTAGCAATATAAAATTGAGAAAGTTCGTAAGGGAAGAAGTGCTTTTGATTAAAAGATGGTGGTAATATTTTGACTGTTGTCACGATTGATGCATATAAGCACTATATTTTTAATGTCGCAACTATATTCTTAACGGATTGGACCATACCATATATAATGTGTATATTCCAACGAAAATAGCAAAATATCTATTGGAATCTCTCGATAAGAAATACAAAATTGAATACGTTGGACTTAAAAATTTTGTCGTTGGTAGGTTCGTATGCTAAAAAATGGTAGATTCCAAGACTACTTTTAGTAATTTATAAGAAATTCAAATAATTCGTCAAAAAATTCATGATGAATAAATGTCTTTGAGCAAATCATTTTAAGTAGCAACAATTATTGAAAAAAATAATATTATTGGAACTATTTTAAGAATATTTTAAAATATAAATGTGGGAAATGAAATTGGAGGACATGGTTGATTATTTGAGAATAAAAGATGACACCGGGTGAGCAATAAGAAAACTAATGGAACATCTATGGGGATAAGGAGGAAACTAGGGCATTTGTGCTCAAGACCATCGTAAGCACAAAGGGATCAACCCAATATTGTAGAAATGGTGAATCTTTCCACAATTGTTTTTGTAATCAACATGGTTGAAAATTTATATGATTGGTGGGTCAATACTAGAGTAACACGCCATATCTGTTATAACAAAACTGCATTCACATGATACCAAAAACTCGGTAAAGGAGAGAAACTATTTATAGGGAACTCATTATTTCAATGGTCGAAAGGCAGGGAAAGATTACTCTCAAGCTCACGTCTGCGAATACACTTACTTCAAATAATGTACTCCTTGTTCCTGAAATCTACAAGAAGCTAATGTTGGGGTCATTATTAAGTAAAAAGGAATTTAAATTGGTCTTTGAATTAGACAGATTTGCACTCACAAATGGGTGGGATGTTTGTGGAAAGTGGATATGTGATGGGTTGCTTAAACTAAATGTATTTTTATTATTATTATTATTATTATTATTATTATTATTATTATTATTATTATTATGATTATGATTATTATTATTATTATTGTTATTATTATTATTATTATTATTATTATTATTATTATTGTTGTTGTTGTTGTTGTTGTTGTTGTTGTTGTTGTTATTGTTGTTGTTGTGGTGGTGGTGGTGGTTGTTGTTGTTGTAATTATTATTATTAATAGTATCATCATCATCGTCGTCGTCGTCGTCGTCGTCATCATCATCATCATTTTAGGGGAATCGAATCTATAACAATTCTAATGCCAATTATGCTCATAATGTAGTGCATAATGTAAATCAACATAAAATATATGTAGTTCGGCAAGTCATTCTTACCTACATTCACGAGAAAAGAGGGGAGTGTTTTTACTAGGAGAAGGATGATTTGGAGTTGTAGGGTTGATATTCGATAGTCCAAATCGTAAAAACACAGTGTACATGTTCACATTTTGTCAACATATGCCTCTTCATGATGCGAGGTCTTATTTATACAAGTAGATATAATTTATAATGAAGTCAGTCTTTCTTTTATTTTTATATACTTCTTTGTTTGAGTCAATATATTACTGTGATACTGAAGAATTTAATTGAATCTCGTCTTTATGATCATGGGAAGTCCTACCTTGGTCAAGCTCTGCTGAGTTCGAGCCCAATTATAGCATAATGGAAGTTTGGGTAATCAATGTCACGTGTCACGCCTAGTGGGGTAGGTAAGTCTCATTTATTTTCAATTTCCCTCAAGATTAGGGTGAATAGTCCTAATCATCATGGTTCCATTGATAACTCAAATTCATGTGGGTTTTTAAGCTAGAATTATGTGAGAACAACACGTATACCACTTTTCTTGGGTGGGAGCGTATTGATATGATTTTATTTTCCATAATCCATAGACTTAGGATTGCGTGCATCGTTATATAGCTTTCTGTAATACCCCGTAATTTTATTGATTTTTATTTAAGGGATTAATTGAATTAAATGAGAATTAACTCGAAATTAATCTAGATATAAATACTAGCGAGATGTGAGTTGGTATTTGATTATGATGTTAAAATTGAATATTTCTGAGTATATATGGTAATATATGAGTATTGAAAATATTTAAATTGTCGAGAGGTAGAAATACGACAATTTGGGAAATTTAATTAGAACGCGCGTGTTAGTCGCGTAAGGAATGAATTTATTTAAATTAAAAAGTAAATTATATTTGTACCAACCGAATAATCATTTTGAGTGCGCCAATGCGTCCAGAAGGGTCGAAATAATCAGAAAACACTAGCCGGGGGTTTAGTTTGGGTCCCGGGACATTTTTAGGCCAAATCGGCAACCTAAAAGGGTATTTTGGTAATTTTAAAAATTGAGGAATTAAAACCCACGAATTTTAGAGTTTATTTTTATATTATTTGGGAGGCCACTAAGTCCATTACCAGCAAAAAGGCAAGAGAGTGGTCTACGGGAGTTTTGAGAGAAGTTAGAAAGAGGGTAAAGGAGGTTCCAAACCAAACTATGTCCCATCACCGGAATTTGGAAAGGATTTGTGACCGGAAAGAAGAGAGAAAGCCAACCTTGTTCATCAAAAATGAACCAGAACATCGGATTTAAGTCAGGTGATTTGATGTCATTAATTACAATGAATATTTCCTCCATGTTTAGTGTAGAAACCTTATATGCCTTGAATATTTTGGTGAACACCCAGTGGGATTGTTGTAGAAACTCTTAATGTTGGTTAGGAATCGCAAGTAGAATGATTATGGAAGAATTTGGTATCCAACAACTTAACTTTGATGATTTAAAAATGGATTAATGATGAGTATTTAGGCACAATAAAATTCTGGGTTCATGTCCATAGGGTTTGGGGTAAAATTTGGGGATTTATGATAATTACATGTTGATTAGGAGGATTTGACCCCAAAAATATGTTAAGAAGCGACCTAGGAGGACTTAGAATAGTTTAAGAACATTAAAAAGTTATTGGTATGATCTTAGGATGGATTTAGAGAAGATAAAAATAAAGAAAAAAGAGTTGGAAAATTTCTGGGCGTGTTCTGCCATCTCGTTAGAAGACCTGCCCAGGTCGTTAGAAACGACCTCGTTCGAACGAGCTTCTAACGAGATGACAGTATCCCTTCTAATGAGTTTGCTCGAAGACCTCATTTGAATGACACTCATTTGAACAACCTCATTGTGACACCCCAACTAATTAAATACCGGGTAGCTACTCCTTTATTAAATTAATTCAAAATGTCAAGTTGGTCCAGTTAATAGCATCACTGTCGAAAACATTTTAATGATTACTAACCACCTAGTATTTAAAAAGTAAGTGCCAAATTTTAATTAAAGTCTGATTAACATGCAACAAGTGTAATAAAGAATAATAACACCATTCACCATAATGAAGTAAATAGAATAACCATCACAAAACGTAAATAAAGTCTGGAGGAAAAACTCCTCACTACAATTCCCACAACTGTTAAGTAAACTGAAACTAAATCAATACATGCCAAAGTCTGAAAACTGTAAATAGAAAGATGTCTAATAGAAATGGGAAACATGCCCTACAACTGATAGATAATAAATCTGGAATCCAAGTGAATAGAGGCGTCTACAAGCAAATCCCTGTAGCTTCCACAAACAGCTACAGCTCGTCACCTGAATGAGTATCCTATTCTTGGTGTCCTTGTGGCTGGGCACCTAAAATGGTTTTACAAAGAAAAGTAGATTTGAAAGCAAACGGGTCAGAGCCCGAATGTGGAGTTATATTTTAAAAACCTGCAACTGCTTTAAAAACATTTAAAACATTAAATGCAAAGTACATGTTAGGACGTGCACTCACATGATATTCTCACCTCTCGTCTAACTGTGCACTCCTAACGTAAGTACCCATCTATAACGACGCAATTTACTAGCTAAGTAACATCATATCTAGCTAGACTGTCATAGGTCCTACCCTTATTACTCGGTTCTATTATTATAATAACGCTCGTAATTAAGTAGGGGTTTAACGTAAACTCGGATGCTCAATATGCAATATATATAACTATCAGTTAACTCGTTATATTTCTCGAATCAATACCGTAATTATTTCACAACATTAACATGAAGGTTCTCATTAATTAAGTATATATTATTCACACCATAAATATACTATACAAGCACCCCGAGAACTAAGTTGCGGTGCACACATACTCTGCTATCCATCCCGGTACATCACGTACACAAGGATTACATATTCCGAATCTCTCAGGAATAGTTCACAGATAACAACATCACAAGTAATGGAGGCGAACACAGTCACATCACATGGGTCACGCACATACCTACGCTCCCACGATCAGCGGACTTATTAATATCCCAATAAGTCTTTCTATGACCAATGTTCATCAAGGTACCAGTCTAAATCCGGGCAACACAAGGATTAGAGGGCCCTAAGCGAACGCAAACCTCCCATGATAGCAAGTATGGTAGGTATGTCATACACATAATTCATATACCAATACTATGTAAATACACGTCTTAGTAATCCCGTAGTTTAATCGTAGTACATATCGCATTCTAGTACCAACTTATAATATCTACAACTAATATTATTCCGGTTTATAATCATACGCGCCATAGTTAATTCTCACGTCGTAGTAGACACTCACGTCTCAACCCAAACCGTCCATTTAATTTAACTCTCGTATATAATTCCCTTCTCATTAATACCCAAAAGTTCCAATTCTATCATTACATCATCATCGGAATGTTATATATATCCTCGAACAAGTTTACGGGACTCCAAAAATCAAAACAGTCCAAAAAGGACCAAACTGTCAACTCGTTAGAAGTCTCATTCGAACGAGACTGTTTGAACGAGATTCCACTGTCAACTCGTTAGAAGTCTCGTTCGAACGAGGCTGTTCTAACGAGATTCCAGTTCGTTCGAACGAACTGTACCTTCTAACGAGATCTCGTTCGAACGAGATATCGAACGAAATCCCTTCTCGTTAGCATCAACTGGTCAACTCGTTAGAAGCTCGTTCGAACGAGTTCGTTCGAACGACCTGGGTAGGGGCTTCTAACGACCTGCCAGATTCGTCCCAGATTTGTCTAATCTCGTTTTTCATCCATTTCTACTCCTCAAATCTTCTCCAAAGTTCATCCCAACAATGTTTTAAGTTCTCTAATCATCCTAAAACATGCTAAGGTCATAAACTAACATCTTTTAAGGCTTTATTGCACCCTATACATCATTAAATCACAAGATTCTATATTTTTCCCCAATTTTATAAGAACATGAACCCTAGATCTTTATCATCATCAAATCCCCGGATTAAATCCGTTTTTGTTACAACCAACATACATTAATACCAGAATAATCATCTCTATGTAATTCTACATGCGATTTGTCCTCAATATTCAACTTCTAAAAACAATTAACATGGATTTTCATTCAACTTTCAAGAACAATTAAAAACTCTTCAATTTCTAACATGGAAAGGACATTCTCTGAAATTAAATGGAATAAAGTCACTTGCCTTGATTTTCTCTGAGTTTGGTGTAGGTTTAATGAAGATTTCTGCAGAATTTCTTCTCTTCTCCAAGCTTCTTTTCCAATGGTGGCTTAAGGTGGCTAGGGTTTTCTTTGGGAAAGTTGTAAACCTAATGATAGCCTCCGTAGCTTAATGGGTTAATATGGGTTGGTTAGTGGGTTTAGTGGGTTAAATCCACATCAGATTAAAACTCCCAATTTTCGTCACTTTTAATTCCTCAAAATGTAAAATTACCAAAATACCCTTTATGATGCCGGTATGGCCTAAAAATACCCCGGAATCCAAACTACACCCCCGGCTAGTGTTTTCTGACTATCTCGACCCTTCCGGACGCGTTGGCGCACTCAAAATGACCATACGGTTTATAGATTTTAAATTCACTTTTATAATCAAAATATTACACCGTGACGCGGCGGTCCCACGCGTCTCAACAAAATTTCTAAAATGCCGTATATAAATCTCATGACAAATTTCATAATTCCAAATTCATATATACTCATATATGCACATAATTAAATACCAACTCACATCTCGTTAGTATTTATAACCCGGATTAATTTCCCATTTAATACGAATTTAATTAATTAATCCCAAAAATAAATATAGCCAAAAGTACGGGGTATTACATACTCCCCCCCCTAATAACTGAATTTCGTCCCGAAATTCGAAACTAGAAAGTACCTGCTAAAAATAACTCTGGATAGCGTTCGCGCATCTCATCCTCGCGCTCCCATGTGGACTCCTCGACATTGTGATGTCGCCACTGAACACGCACTAACGGAACTATCTTTGACCGCAGTTTCCTCTCGCTTCAGTCCAAAATAGCAATCGGCCCCTCCTCGTAGGAGCTATCCGGCTGGAGATCGATGTCCTCCAAAGCAATGTGAGAATGAGCCAAATTATCTCTAAGGTATTTCCTCAGCGAGGAAATATGGAACACATCGTGAATCCGATGCAAATGCTCCGGTAACCCAAGTCTATACGCAACTTGTCTGATCCGCTCAATAATAGGAAACGGCCCCACATACCTCGGTGCCAACTTCCCCTTCTTCCCGAAACGTATAATCCCATTCATCGGAGATACCCTGAGAAAAACCTGGTCCCCTACTTGGAACTCCCTGAAAAATCTCTTCGCATCAGCAAAACTCTTCTGCCTGTCTTGAGCTACCCGAATGCGACTCCGAATCAACTCAATCCTTGCCAAAGTATCCTGAATCACTTCCGGTCCAAGCAGTTTGTTGTCCCCCACCTCTAACCAACATGCTGGGGAACGACAAGGCCTACCGTACAATGCCTCAAACGGAGCCATGCCAATAGTGAACTGATAGGAGTTGTCGTAAGCAAACTCCACCAGTGGAAGGTACTGTTCCTATCCACCCCCGAAGTCAATAATGCACATGCGTAGCATGTCCTCCAACATCTGATTTGTGCGCTCGGTCTGCCCATCAGTCTGCAGATGATAAGCCGTACTCAACCGCAATTCCGTGCCCATGGCCTCCTAGAAACTCTCCCAAAACTGCGAAACAAATATCTTATCTCTGTCAGACACGATATTTAAGGGTACACCGTGAAGTCTCACAATCTCTGAAATGAAGAGCTGGGCATACTGTCCCGTAGTGTAGTCAGTCCTTACGGGTAAAAAGTGAGCGACCTTGGACAACCTGTCCACAATTACCCAAACGGAGTCGTGACCCCTCTGCGACGTAGGCAACCCCGTGATAAAGTCCATGGATATGCTCTCCCACATCCACACCGGAACCTCCAACGGCTGTAGCAATCCTGCTGGTCTCTGATGGTCCACTTTTACAAGCTGACAAGTGGCGCATTTCGAAACAAACTTAGCAATATCTCTCTTCATACCGCTCCACCAATACTGACGTCTCATGTCTTGGTACATTTTGTCCCCTCCGGGATGTACCGCGAACCGTGAGCCGTGCGACTCTGCCATCACATCGTGTCGTAATTCATCCCCTTCCGGAACTACCAATCTCCCATTGAAGTGTAATCCCCCGTCTGAGCTAACGGTATTGGACTCGGCTCCCTCTGCTAGTAATCAAACTATCTGCTCTTGACAGAACGAGTCATTAGCCTATGCCCGTACTACCTTCGTGACAATCTGCGGTGTAACGGTCATCACAGACATGAAAGATCGGGCCACTACATCCTGGTGTCCCAATTCCTTCCACTTAGCCTTCCACACCTCTACCACCTCATCTGCTAGTCTACGGCTCAACGCGTCTGCTACCACATTAGCCTTCCCCGGGTGATACTGGATGTCGAACTGGTAGTCTTTCACAAACTCAAGCCACCTACGCTACCGCATATTCAATTCCTTCTGCGTGAACAGATACTGTAGGGACTTGTGGTCCGTGAACAGTTGGAACTTCTCCCCCAAAAGATAGTGCCTCCAAATCCGTAGGGCAAATACCACTGCCGCCAACTCCAAATCATGCGTGGGGTAATTCTTCTCATAAGGCTTAAGATTACGGGAAGCATAAGCTATGGCCTGTCTCTCCTACTCCAATACACCTCCCAGTCCTTGCAAAGACGCATCGGTGTAAACCAAATACTCAACTCCCGGTCTCGGCAATGCTAACACAGGTGCTGAGGTCAATTTGTCCTTCAATTCATCGAATGCCAACTGACAGGCATCACTCCAGATGTAGGGCACACCCTTACGAGTCAGATGTGTCAAAGGACCTGCTATCTCCAAGAAACCCCGAATAAACCTCCTGTAGTATCCTGCTAGACCCAAGAAACTACGAATCTCCATCGGTGTCGTGGGCTGTCCCCACTCCCTCACCGCTGATACTTTCCCCGGATCAACAGATATTCCCCGGTCGGAAATGATATGTCCCAAAAACTAGACTTCCTTCAGCCAAAACCCGCACTTCTCATATTTTGCATACAACTCGTTCTGACGAAGTGTCTGCAAAACCTGCCTCAAATGCTCGGCGTGCTCCTCCTCTGTCTGGGAGTAAACCAGAATGTCATCAATGAAGACAATGACAAACTGATCTAGAAAATCCCTGAACACTCTGTTCATCAAGTCCATAAACACAGCTGGAGCGTTGGTCAAACCAAAAGGCATAACCCAAAACTCGTAAGAACCATATCTCGACAAAAACGTGGTCATCGAGACATCCTCCTCCCGGATACGTAACTGATGGTATCCCGATCTCAAATCAATCTTCGAGAAGAAAGAAGCTCCTCTCAATTGGTCGAATAAGTCATCGATTCGAGGCAACGGATACTTATTCCGTATCGTGACCTTATTAAACTCTCGGTAGTCCACACACAATCTCAGTGAACCGTCCCTCTTCTTCACAAACAAAACTGGAGCACCCCAAGGTGAGGTACTCCTGCGAATAAAGCCCTGACCTAACAGCTGCTCTATCTGATCCAGTAACTCCCTCATCTTAGCTGGAACCATACGGTACGGTGTGCGTGCTATAGGTCTCGTACCCGGTAGCAAATCTATAGCAAAGTCTATCTCTCAACTGGGTGGTAAGCCTGGTATCTCCTGAAACACATCCGAATACTCCCTGACAACAGGGATAGAATCTAAAGGAATCACTACCTCCTTAGAGGTATCCTCCTCAATGTAATACAGATGAGCGGTCGATACTCCCTCTGGGCGAGGCATCGCCACTATAAACATCTCTTGCCCCGGAATGGCAAAAATAATGCTCCCGCTGAAGCAATCAATCATGGCCCTATAAGCTACAAGCCAGTCCATACCGATGATCACATCGTGAACATGCATATCTAATACCAACATATCTGCAGGTAATACCAGACTACCAATCCCTACTCCCACTCCCCGGCATATAAAGAATATAAGTGACCCACTCCCCAATGGTGAGTCGACACACGTCACTGTGCTCTCTGCCGTAGCTAACAATCCTAAAGCTTTCGCGAAGTGTGTAGCTATAAAACAGTGTGTAGCACCCGTATCAAATAATACCCGACCCATAGTGCCATAGATAGGAAACGTACCCTCAATCGCGGGCGGTGCCTGAGGAACTGTAGCCTGGTGAACGTTGTAGACACGTCCATACTGTAGCTGCCCCTGATGAGCTGGGACTGCTGGAATGGGTGGCAATGCTGCCATCTGTGGCGGTGCGGGAAGAGCGGCGAGAAACATAGGCCTCTGTGGCTCCTGGCGAGCACCCTGCTGCTGCCGCTGTGGGGCCCTGCCCCTATCAGGACAATCATGTTTCTTATGGCCAGTCTTGCCACAAACAAAGCACTTCCCTGGGAAGTTCCCTCCTCTCTGCCCCTGCTGTCCCCGGCCCTGGTGGCCGTTACCGTTCCTCCCTTGGCCCTGCTGGCCCTGGTGAAACTGCTGCCCATTCTACCCCTGTTGGTATTGATGGCCGTTTGGACCCTGATGGCCCTGACGGAAACCTCCCTGTATCTGTCTGTAGTTCCCTGACCGGAACCTCTTATTGTCCCCCTGCTCATTCTGTCTCTGCCCCTGACCAGATTGTGCCCCGCTGGCACCATGTCCTCCAGTCCTGCCCTGATGGCTAGACTCCCCCGACCTCTTGCCCTCGGCCATATGAAAACGGTGGTCCTGGCAGTGCAACAATGCAGCGTTAACCACATCAGAATAAGTGGCCAACGATAGGTTCCCTAGCAGATGCTGACGGATCCTCCATGTCAACCCGTCCGTGAACTTCTCAATCTTCTTCTTCTCTGTTGGTATCTCGTCTGGAACGATGTTCAACAGATTCATGAATTCGGCCTCATACTCGGCCACAGTCTTACCTTCCTGCTTCAGACTCATCAATCTCCTTCTCATTTCCGTATGAACAGCTGACGGAAAGTACTTGCGGTCAAACCGCGCCCAGAAGTCCTGAATAGTGAGAGTATCCCTCTCCTCCATGGTGGTAATAGACTCCCACCACTGCAGTGCAGATCCAACTAGCTTGAAAGTAGCTAGCACCTGCTTCTGGACATCCGTGCTCTCATACATCCTTAAGTGCCTCTGCATATCCTTCCTCCACTCGCTCGAGACTACCACATCTGAGCTACCTGCAAACTCTGGCGGATCCGCTTTCTAAAAATCGTCACGTACACGCTCCCAAGCATACGGGAATGCATTAGCCTGTACTGGCGCGGCAACCGACGCCTGAGGTGGTGCCTGCTGAACAACGGCAATGGCGTCATTTACCGCTTGGGCTACTATAGCTGCAACCTCAGCGGCATTCATCATGCCCTGAACTGGAGCGGGCTGGGGTTCGGGCGTTGCATCCCTGGGAACTCATCGTGCACATCGTGGAGGCATCTGAAATAAGAACAAAGATTATAAGTTCGCTGTTTATAAACTTAAGATAGCTAAAGAACGAAGCATACACAAAAAGAGTACAACAGTCCTAAAATATAGGGCTATATATCAAAGAAACTTAGCAAAAACATAACAAGCCGTCAGATCCTTAAGGACACTAGAACCTGATGCTCTGATACCACCTGTGACACCCCGACTAATTAAATACCGGGTAGCTACTCCTTTATTAAATTAATTCAAAATGTCAAGTTGGTCCAGTTAATAGCATCACTGTCGAAAACATTTTAATGATTACTAACCACCTAGTATTTAAAAAGTAAGTACCAAATTTTAATTAAAGTCTGATTAACATGCAACAAGTGTAATAAAGAATAGTAACACCATTCACCATAATGAAGTAAATAGAATAACCATCACAAAACGTAAATAAAGTCTGGAGGAAAAACTCCTCACTACAATTCCCACAACTGTTAAGTAAACTGAAACTAAATCAATACATGCCAAAGTCTGAAAACTGTAAATAGAAAGATGTCTAATAGAAATGGGCAACATGCCCTACAACTGATAGATAATAAATCTGGAATCCAAGTGAATAGAGGCGTCTACAAGCAAATCCCTGTAGCTTCCACAAACAGCTACAGCTCGTCACCTGAATGAGTATCCTATGCTTGGTGTCCTTGTGGATGGGCACCTAAAATGGTTTTACAAAGAAAAGTAGATTTGAAAGAAAACGGGTCAGAGCCTGAATGTGGAGTTATATTTTAAAAACCTGCAAGTGCTTTAAAAACATTTAAAACATTAAATGCAAAGTACATGTTAGGACGTGCACTCACATGATATTCTCACCTCTCGTCCAACTGTGCACTCCTAACGTAAGTACCCATCAATAACGACGCAATTTACTAGCTAAGTACCATCATATCTAGCTAGACTGTCATAGGTCCTACCCTTATTACTCGGTTCTATTATTATAATAACGCTCGTAATTAAGTAGGGGTTTAACGTAAACTCAGATGCTCAATATGCAGTTTATATAACGATCAGTTAACTCGTTATATTTCTCGAATCAATACCGTAATTATTTCACAACATTAACATGAAGGTTCTCATTAATTAAGTATATATTATTCACACCATAAATATACTATACAAGCACCCCGAGAACTAAGCTGCGGTGCACACTTACTCTGCTATCCATCCCGGTACATCACGTACACAAGGATTACATATTCCGAATCTCTCAGAAATAGTTCACAGATAACAACATCAAAAGTAATGGAGGCGAACACAGTCACATCACATGGGTCACGCACATACCTACGCTCCCACGGTCAGCGGACTTATTAATATCCCAATAAGTCTTTCTATGACCTATGTTCATCAAGGTACCAGTCTAAATCCGGGCAACACAAGGATTAGAGGGCCCTAAGCGAAGGCAAACCTCCCGTGATAGCAAGTATGGTAGGTATGTCATACACATAATTCATATACCAATACTAAGTAAATACACGTCTTAGTAATCCCGTAGTTTAATCGTAGTACATATCGCATTCTCGTACCAACTTATAATATCTACAACTAATATCATTCCGGTTTATAATCATATGCTCCATAGTTAATTCTCACGTCGTAGTAGACACTCACGTCTCAACCCAAACCGTCCATTTAATTTAACTCTCGTATATAATTCCCTTCTCATTAATACCCAAAAGTTCCAATTCTATCATTACATCATCATCGGAATGTTATCTATATCCTCGAAAAAGTTTACGGGACTCCAAAAATCAAAACATTCCAAAAAGGACCAAACTGTCAACTCGTTAGAAGTCTCATTCGAACGAGACTGTTCGAACGAGATTCCATTGTCAACTCGTTAGAAGTCTCGTTCGAACGAGGCTGTTAGAATGAGATTCCAGTTCGTTCGAACGAACTGTACCTTCTAACGAGATCTCGTTCGAACGAGATATCGAACGAAATCCCTTCTCGTTAGCAGCGACTGGTCAACTCGTTAGAAGCTCGTTCAAACGAGTTCGTACGAACGACCTGGGTAGGGGCTTCTAACGACCTGCCAGATTCGTCCCAGATTTGTCTAATCTCATTTTTCATCCATTTCTACTCCTCAAATCTTCTCCAAAGTTCGTCCCAACAATGTTTTAAGTTCTCTAACCATCCTAAAACATGCTAAGGTCATAAACTAACATCTTTTAAGGCTTTATTGCACCCTATACATCATTAAATCACAAGATTCTATATTTTTCCCCAATTTTATAAGAACATGAACCCTAGATCTTTATCATCATCAAATCCCCGAAATTAAATCCGTTTTTGTTACAACCAACATACATTAATACCAGAATAATCATATCTATGTAATTCTACATGCGATTTGTCCTCAATATTCAAGTTCTAAATCCAATTAACATGGGTTTTCATTCAACTTTCAAGAACAATTAAAAATTCTTCAATTTCTAACATGGAAAGGACATTCTCTGAAATTAAATGGAATAAAGTCACTTGCCTTGATTTTCTCTGAGTTTGGTGTAGGTTTAATGAAGATTTCTGCAGAGTTTCTTCTCTTCTCCAAGCTTCTTCTCCAATGGTGGCTTAAGGTGGCTAGGGTTTTCTTTGGGAAAGTTGTAAACCTAATGATAGCCTCCGTAGCTTAATGGGTTAATATGGGTTGGTTAGTGGGTTTAGTGGGTTAAATCCACATCAGATTAAAACTCCCAATTTTCGTCACTTTTAATTCCTCAAAATGTAAAATTACCAAAATACCATTTATGATGCCGGTATGGCCTAAAAATACCCCGGAATCCAAACTACACCCCCAGCTAGTGTTTTCTGACTATCTCGACCCTTCCGGACGCATTGGTGCACTCAAAATGACCATACGGTTTATAGATTTTAAATTCACTTTTATAATCAAAATATTACACCGTGACGCGGCGGTCCCACGCGTCTCAACAAAATTTCTAAAATGCCGTATATAAATCTCATGACAAATTTCATAATTCCAAATTCATATATACTCATATATGCACATAATTAAATACCAACTCACATCTCGTTAGTAGTTATAACCCGGATTAATTTCCCATTTAATACGCATTTAATTAATTAATCCCAAAAATAAATATAGCCAAAAGTACGGGGTATTACACTCATTCGAACGAGATTTCCAACGAGTTGACAGAATGGCCTCTTAGGCCTGATGTTAATCGAACTTTCAGTAGACTTATTTTAATCAAGTGATTACCTTCCCTTGTTGACTAGTGGGTATAGTTGTGATATTGGAGTAGGTTGAGGATTAAAAATTAGAATTTTGTAGTAAATCGGATTACATTTATGGGTTAGGAAATAAATACCTAAAATTACGACGTGAGAAGGGTTGACAAATTTTAATGTATATTATTCGGGGATTTTTTAAATGTGCAACATTTAATGATGGTATAGGAATGTAAAACATTCCTCTATTAAGATTATGAGCTATCTAAGATGTGTGAATTCTTAATATATGTGGTTATATGTGTATAACATACCTACCATACTTGCTATCACGGGAGGTCGGCGTTCGATCAGGGCCATCTAATCTTTTTGTGCCTACGGGGGGATTTAGGTTGGTACCTCGAGGACATAGGTCAGAGAAGGACTTATTGTGGATTTAATAAGTCTGGTGATCATGGGAGCGTAGGTATGTGCGTGACCCATGTGATGTGAACTATGTTCGGCTCCATTATGTGTGTTTGTACTTGTCGAAACGATTCCTGAGAGATTCGAAAAACGTTATCCTTATGTACGTGATGTACCGGGATTAGATAGCAGAGTATGTGTGCACCGCAGCTTAGTCTAGGGGTGCCATTATTGTGTAATTTTGATGAGATTGATACAATGAAATATTGAAATGAAATGTTCATATAAGTACAAGTGTGAATTAATGTAATAATCTTTGTAGAGTTAAAAATGAGAAAACTCTTAGTAATAATTGTAACTAATCTCGAGGAATGAAGGTAAAACTCTCAGTTTATATTAATACGTCGGGAATTAAACCATGATTAGTATAGTAAAAATCATATATTGAATTGGATTAGTTTGATAGTAGAATAACTAGAACGGGTACGGGTACGATAGGTGTGCACAATTAGTTGAGAGGTGAGGAACTCATGTGAGTGCACGCACTCTCATGTATTTTATATTCACTGTTTAATGATATTAAACACTTGTTGTATTTTAAACTATTTTTCACAATCGGGCTCTGACCCATTTGCTTTCAAATCTATTTTCTTGTAAAAACCCTTTAGGTGCCCAGCCACAAGGACACCAAGCGTAGGAGTTCCATTCAGGTGACGTGATGTAGCTGCTGTGGAAGTTACAGGACCTCGATAGTAGACGCCTCCATTTTCTATCTTGACTCTACTTTAGATTTACTCATCTATAGGGCATGTCGCCCCTTTTCTTTTAGAGACATCCTACTTACTCATTTTTATTTCAGATTTTGGGTTGTAATTAATTTGTGATATAGACTTTGTATTTGGTTCTATTCAGTATTTGGATTATTAGAGGAGTATTCCTCCAGATTCATTATCATTCGATTATTATTCTATTTTGACTGTGTTGTGGTTGTGGTATTAATATTTCATAATTTAAATGGATTGTATGTTAATCGAATTTAATTAAAATTGACAACTCACTTTTTAAATATTAGGTGGCTAGTAATTATTAAAACATTTTTCGACAGTGATGCTATGAACTGAACCAACTTGACATTTTGTATTAATTTGAATAAAGGAGTAGCTACCCGGTATTTAATTAGTCGAGGTGTCACACTTTCCTATATTATAATGGCACATGAAGTACGCAACCTAGGAGGCTTGAGATGGCAGCACCAAAAGTAAGGCACTGTCTCTTCACCTTCATTTAGCTGTCAAATGTTATAAGCGGGTCCAAAATTATTAGGCCCATTTTTCCTTCTTCATTTTCTTCATGTACTCAACATCCCTCTCTCTCTATCTCTTTATCTCTCCACAAATTATTATCATAGCTCCATGCAACTCCTCCAAACCTTATCTCTGAAAAAACTCTTCCCACAAATCAAAATAATGATAAGGTTGAGGAAATATGAGTTATCTTATAAAAATAATTTTAGGGATTTTCATACAAAGTACAATATTCCTACAAATGTTAACATTAGGGTTCCACCTGAATACTAATACATCTATAGACTTGATAGAATTTGCATACGTGGTTTGCCATTTCTATGATAAAGGAAGTTTGTTTACCCTACGGGTGGAGGCACTCCATCACTATAGAGTAATTCCCTTCCAAGTAAATGGGAGTATTCCATATTGTTATGGGAATGACGTCCATCAACCTCGTCTATGGAACCAACCTAGTCCTTGATGAGATTAGATATATCTATGAATTCTAAGCCAGTGTTGGGTCTAATACATTTCACTTCAAATACTGAGATTGCTCCCGTAATTTGATTAAGTGGTTGTGTAAGTCCCACAATGATATTTTGACACCCTAAAAAATCCATTATTAGATTGATGAGTTTTAATATAAAAAATTTGAGTGTCAAATGATTAATAACATTTAAAGCATTAACGAGATATACAATAAATAACGACAATGTTATAATGACATTGATTAATATAATGCAACTCTGATACCATCCAAATAACGATAGAATAAAATTCAAGCATATGAATATATTAACCACAATAATCCAATATCGAACTCTGAATAATTCTCCAACATGTGTATATGAATCTCATACAAATCTTTGACTCGAGAACACTGAGTAAATACAGATTATTTGAAATACTGAATATGAAATAATAGAGAAATATATATAAGATATACGTTCGATGGCTACATCCTAAGAAATGATAAATGGAATTGATGTCGGAGATACTCCTTCAACTAATAGTCCAAGTCTGTGACAATGGATGCAACCTATGACATGTAAAAATAGTTCCACATAGAGGATTAAACCTAACAAGTCTAAATTGTGTTAAAATGTCATTACATATGGACCATAATAACAAAAACATATCCTCCTCAGATATAAAGTTAATTTTAGGCAACCCAAAAAAACTATAAACATGCAGTGCTAATCACAATCCTGAAAGTTTCCCCTATTCTCTTGTCCATCTTTTAACTAAGTATACTCTTGCTTTTATATTGTTTTCTTACTTGAACATTCCCGCATTATAATACTAGACATACATCTCTAATGTACTATACTTTAACATTCCTGAGTCATAGTCCGGTATATATAGTATAATAAGTATTTTAATTATATACTCCTTATTTTAACATTATCATGTTATGTTTCCAAATATATATAACTAGTATAATGAACACAGTGTATAAGAAAAATAAGAATCACACAATTCATATTCCACATGAGTACACCCATCTCGCATACAAATCATATAGGGCACACTGACCGTATCCAAAGTATGAATGTCTATCCCTCTGCCTACTACTCTTTATAGTTATAGGATGACCCAACCCTATATCCTTAAAACAACATCAAAGGGAAATCACTATGCCATCTCACCATACATACGATCCCATACCGAAGACTATACGAGAGGATATATCCTTATTGTCCCCACTCAGGACACGAGTGCCTCAATATATATGATTAAGGTAATAAGACCTACGTAAAACTCGTGCACTTATCGAGATATCGTACGTAATCAAGTCGTATGCACCATCATCAATTCCCTATTAGTAGGTTACCCATGACTACACACACATACTAGGTATGATTCACATAATCCAAATAAATCAACATCAAACCTTACTTATTTGGGTCATAAAGATAAACTTCTTTCATGTTATTACACACATTTAACATTAATTGTCTATTTAAAATTTAGACTGAACCCGAAGGTTCCTAAAATAGGTATCATTCCTAAAACTTATTGTTTATATACTTGTTTTAATTTCTCTTAAAGTTTCTAATTTTATAATAATTTAAAACCCAACCATAAAGTCCCCAAAAATGACTCAAAATGGGCTAGCACACACAGTCGTATTCATCCGACGGGCGGGCCCAATGTTGAGTCCTTCTCACAAGCTTCATTCATGGTAGGAAAAATAAATTAAAATCAATCCTAAAGCCTCTACACAGAAAAATTATCTCGTCCTTCGAACATTGTAACACCCCGAATTTTAGAATAATTATGGATTTAATTATTTATGATATTTTTAAATTACACATGTGGAGTAATATATGTAAAATTAAGTGCTACGTATTTAATAAATATTAATTGGGTGAGATTAGGATTAATATTTATGTGATAAATTTAATAAGTGTGCTCATAGTAAATAAAATACGATGAATTGTTACTACATCATAGTGAGCGAGAACGATGGAATTTTCTATGGTATCTCAATCGGGGCTTGCGAGATGATTATTTTAAGGTTGAGATAGTAAATTAATGTATAGTGATTTCGATGACAATTTCAATTGCACGGTTGATCCGAAATGGGCCAAAATATTCAAAATTAAGTACCCGAGGGTAGTAATTGGGTTCTGAAAGATTTTTAGACTAGTTGAGACCCATTCGGGGGCATATAGGCCCTTTTATATGAGAAGGTTAACCTAAATACGGGATTAAGGGGTTTAAAATGGAGATTAGGGTTAAGAGGTAGCTAGTATAGATGATCAAAACAATACAGAGGCTTGTGGTGAGAAAAGGGAGAAGGAGAAAGCGGAGGAGGACCTAAGAGGGAGAAAAGTGAGAGGATTAAAGAATCTTTGGGGGATATAATCATCACACATCGAAGGACAATTAGAATCTAAGTATTGATTAAGGCAAGTAATTAACTTTCTTGAAAGTTTATGCATGTAAATTGAGTTCATATCATAGTAGGTGATATATTGTGTTTTAGACGACTTCTGGGGAATGGAATCTATGTTAAAAGAAGGGATTTTAGTTCATAATTAGCATAACCATTGCTCTATACATATTCTGAAGATAAATCCAAACATAAAGATTAAATCTTGAATGACAAAGTTGAGGAATTGCATAATCCTGAATGGGAATTAGGAAAGTGCAAAGTTTTTGGATAACATACTAAATCCCATGAGTTCAATTGTTGTTCGATGAATTTAAATGTGAAAATAAGTGTAATCATGTTTAGAATTGATAAAAACTATAAGTTTTGGGTTAGATTGGTGATATATATATATATATATATATATATATATGGGATTGTTGATAGTAAGATGATGAATCCCGCCTAAGAAAGAGAGTTACAACGTCAGTTTAGTTAGAAGAATATTCGAACGAGTTGAGATCCTCATTGAAATGAGGTTGGTATTTCATTTGAACGACCCTTGGATTTGGTCATGGAGATAGATCTTTTCATTACCAACGCATGGCCGCCACTTTTGTATTTTTTTTATTTTTTTAATTAGTTATGAATTTTCTACAAAGGGTGTTTGTGACCGAAATCTTTAGATGGAAATCAAATCCGGGTATGGATGCACGGATGTTTTAGGGTGAAAAATACTCGAGTTATGAATTATGAAATCGAGTTGAATTTCTAGAAAGTGTTAGGTTACGGGCCTATTAGAGATAGGCTTAGTATCCGAGATAAAATATAATCGTCATACATAAATGAGTAAGTTACTACGTATGAACTTGGGAGTCGGATTTAAACTCGGTGAGTATCGGATAGTGCTACAAGGGACATGCATGAGTAACCGAGTTTATATATATATATATATATATATATATATATGTGTGTGTGTGTGTGTGTGTGTGTGTGTGTGTGTGTGTGTGTGTGTGAAACTAATATCTATGTGTATGATATTTAAGAGAAACATACCCTTCTAGTTATATCATGGGAGGTTGCACAATGTGGGTGATCCCCCTAGCTAGTGAATGCACGGTGAGTATATTCCCTAGGACATAGTGACATGCTTGTGCCCTTATGAGGGTTGAAGCTCGAGATGAGGTAATTTTGGGTATGGTTATGACTCACAATCGAAGGACTATGGCCAGCTCCTATACATTTGTGATTTTATCGAGTCAGTGTGAGAGTCCGACTACCAGTATCGGTGATGATGTGAGTGTGCCCTGGATGATGATAGCATTGTGGTGAAAGGCATCCAATGTGTAGTACTCAGGGGAATGAATCTAATGAGTTATTACTTGGGGATGGAATCCAATGATTTCTTACTCCGGGGATGACGACTATACACAACATATGTGTGTTTGATGTTGTATATCATTACGTAGGTAATAGTGTGGTTAATTATATATGGGCTTAACACATTAAGATTGAACATGTGTGTTATTATTATTGTATATCATTACGTATATAATAGCATACTTAATTCTATACGAGCTTAATACATTAAGTGTGGATGTTTATTAATAACTGGAGTGAAGTTGTAAGAATGATAAATGAAGGAATGATTAATTAAGCTAATGAGAGAAATAGCAAAGAAATAAATGATAAAAAATACTCGGGCAAGAGTGGTTTTATGAGATTTATAATAGGACTAGTTAGGGTGGTTAGTGTAACTAGGAGGGTTAAGATGTATGCGCTATGTGTGCACAATAGTTGACAGGTCAGGGGTAATCTCATGAGAGTGCAACACCGGATTAAATACGAAAAGTTTTACTGCATATTTATTTAATTCATCTTAATTTCTTGCAACTGTTTTTCAAAGGTTTTGGACTCTAACCCGTATCAAATATATTTTTCAAAATCTTTTAGATGTCCAGACACAGGGACGCCATGGATGAATATTATTTTCAGGGACAAGAAGCTACAGCTGATGTGGAGGCTTGCAAGTTAGTGAGTAGTCGCTTCACTTATTTCATTCTAGATTAGGTTCTCTGCATCGGTATTTGTTGGGATTGTAGCCCCTTTTCATTCAAACTTATGTATTTTAGAGAATTTAGTCAGATTGATCAGATGTATTGGATTTTTAATCGATGATTTATTCGGGGACTTAATTTTTTTATCTTTGCTTTACACTTTATATCATGGTTTAATTGATATTGATTATTGTGTTTGAGATTATTGTGGTTTGGTTAATATCGTTGTATATTAATGGAAAAAAAATGGAACTGGCTTATTTAATTGATAGGCGGTTAGTAATTTAATTTTGTTTGACAATGATGCTAAGAGTGAAGTAGATGAGACTCATGTTTTATTTTAGTAAAGGACTGATCACCGTGATTAAAATAGGCGGGATGTCATAGATGATATCAGAGAATCAGGCTCTAGTGTCCTACATGATTTGTGCAGACTTACTACCATTTTAGCATTTATTTTCTTTGATATAGAGACCTATTATTAGTACTATTTATTCATAATGTGACTTACATTCTCCATCTATTGAGTATAGTTGATGCGACTCATTTATGAGGACGACTAGCAAGGTCCGTTAGGAGGACTTTTGTAAGAGAGGCTGAGCCGGAGCCATAGAGCATTTTGGGAATGGTGACCACGGTAGAAGTAACCACTTTTATTGTTCAGGTAGTTGACACTATGATAACCACCAGGATCCAATAGTTACCTAAGTAACGCCATAAAAGATGGTGGCATAAATTCAGACATACCCAGTACGGTCGGCAAGGAAGAGAGATTGAGGGGCTTTTTCGAAGGGCCGTCCGCAAGTGTGATTGGCTAATGGAATGAGAACATCCCAATGAGATTGTGTATTAGGGAGTCTAGTGACACTTAGGATTAAATTTCGGTCTAAATTTTTAGCTCATAGGAGCAACATTGTAGTAATCGGAATTGGTCACCACATCCAAGGAGAGATACCATGAATATTGAGGAATTTTGGGTGGGATTTGATCGTAAATCCTTTCATCAGTTATTTAAACAGAGAGGCGAACTAAATTTCAATACTTCTTAGAGGACGGTCGGATAGTGGAAAAACATGAGGAGGAATTTTCTTATTTACCAAACTTCTTACCCGACGAGGTGGATATAAACAATAAAAAGGGTCTTTAAGTTGATAATTGACTAATGGGTAGAATAGGCCAGCATTGAGGGGGAAATTTGGCTTGGACGACAGATGGTGATGCCATCAATGTCGTACTTTTACAATGGCAATATAAATGCTTCCATGTGAAAGGAGCAAAGAGACTAAAGAGTCTAGTCAGCAGAGCAAGAATGAATGTAATTGGTTTTGGTGAGGCAGCACAGGGGGACACCCAATAGGGGAACCATTTGAATGGTTCAGATTAATGGAATTCCTACCAAGTGACAGTGGATTTAGTATGGTCCATTGGGACCAGTAGTATGTTCCACAAGGCTAGCAAAGCGAAAGGAATAACGAGGGTAGCAATCGGGGCTAAGGCTAACATGTTTGAGAAAAGGACAACCCTAATATGGCCATAGATAGGGGGATGACACAGATAGGTGTCTTATGTGTGGGGAGTAGGGACATGTGTGTTGATATTATCCAAAACAAGTTAGGTGACATGAGCGGGATGCCCAATAGGGGAAACAGTCAT
The DNA here is from genome assembly GCA_949130495.1 of Sambucus nigra. Lineage (NCBI taxonomy): Eukaryota > Viridiplantae > Streptophyta > Magnoliopsida > Dipsacales > Adoxaceae > Sambucus > Sambucus nigra. The sequence continues at coordinate 89,400,479 of OX422216.1, read as the reverse complement.
AGAAGTTTTTGGTTCGATTTAGACGAGAATATTGTCTAGGAATCATTTGAATCACCATTGCTATTGGCGATTGAATGAATGATTTTTATCCAAGGGAAAATGGGATGATATTTATGTGACATGGGTGAGTCATAGTATTTTGTTAGCACTAGATTCACACTTGAGACTGGATTAGTGGGTGTATCGTTTATGTTACTATTGTGTGTATATATATACCGTTAGGTAGTGGGACTCTCTTTTGTTCCATCTCCAACGAAGTGGGTGTGGTCACTAAAAGGATATATTTTAGTGGATTTACTCATTTTATAAATATGATATGAAAGTATGTTGTTATCATGAGTATGGACTGGTTAGCGATGGTTTGAGTGATGGTGGGTTATCACAACAAGGCTATCATGTTCACTATTCCAGGGAAGAAAGTGTGGTTTCGCGATGTATCACTTGGAAGAGGGTTGATCTCACATATATATTATATTGTGGAGGAGACTTCAGGAGTATAATTGTCTCACTATATTTTATTCTGGTGTGTAGGGATTTTGCTGATGCGATTCAAGGTATATTGGGTTTTCTATCGAGCAGAGAGATTTAACTCATCATTAATTTAGCATTAGGGACTTAGTGATAGTGCGAGCATAGTGGTATATGACTCCTTTAAAGATGAGTGAGTTTATGATTAGACTTATACGACGGGAGACATGCTTTTGAGTGTCCCAGTTATATGCTTTGGGGATACACAACTCGATGCCAAATAATGCTAGGTAGTAGTGTATCGGGGAATTCCTTGTTTGGATTTCACTTACGAGACGTCCTACACATGAGCCCCAGTAAATTTTAGGAGTTGAGAGACGTGTAGAGCACTAGTGCAGTGGTTAATGCTTCATTTGTTACACGTTTATGGATAACACTTTGAGTTGAGAGCTAGAGTACAATATATGGCCCATGGAGATGGGTAGTGCTGTATAGGAAGCACTGGGAAAACTTTTGCACCACTAGTGGATGGGTGAGGCAATCTCGAGAAAAATTAATTTACGATGGAGACACATCGAGCATGTGGGGTCGAACTTCAGATTAATATGTTACATCTGTGGTGCTTGTGCAAATATGCATGGGATATAGGATGTATGGGCATCCTGATTAATTCTATTTTTATTAGTGTCGGGGATGAGGGGACGTGGTAATTAATGTGTTGAATCATATGCTTATGAGGCAGTAGGAATAGAATTTGAAAAGTAGGACGGAATGAACTTCATTTTCGGAAAAAGATAGTCTAGATACGTATATAGTAATAAGACTATCACAATCGAGATGGGTTGAAACGCTGTGGAGACACAAGTGGAAGATATCTCTTAATATGGTATAATAATATTAAAGAGTAGGGTGGCGTATTACTTAGTCAAATGTGCATGGTGACTCGCACATAAATGTGATGTTGATTTTCATTAGATGAAGAAGAACCAGGAAGTGTGCAATTTTGAAATAGATGCATGGGTCACGATTTTTAGCATAGCCTAGGAAGAGGGGTAATATGTACCATATAATGCGGGATGCAGAGCATGTGGATTGGTGTGGAGTGATAAATAACAAAGTTGTCTCTGGGAGCTCCAATCGTTAGAGGGGAAACGATTTGTCTAAAGGTGATAAACCATAAATTTTGCAATACTTGGTGATTTTAGTGATGGAATGGGTAGGCAGAATGATGGAGTTATGTGTTGGGTTACCAACATCACGAAAAGGTCAATATTCCCTTTGGGTTGTGGAATTGGTTGACCGAGATAGAGCAGTTATCGCTAAATTGGGTGAGTTACACTATTAGGCATTGTGCCCAGCATCTCATTAAAGAAAGAGAATGAGCTGACACATGGTGCCTCTCAACAGTGTTTTGGGATGAGGATGCGATCCTTGGTCCCACCTATAGTAGGGATTATCAGGAGGAGATGGGGACAAAGTTACGTTTCGAGAAAGGCGTATCACCTATAGATCGAGGAGTAGACATGAGGGGTGAATGAGATGTTGGAGAATGCAAGGAATGCGTATTCTAGATTTTTGGGTAATTGGGAGGAGTAATTACCGTTTGTAGAGTTGCGTGTAATAACTCCTGCCAGCTTAATATTGGAAAGTAATTTTTTAGACTTTGTGTTGGAGACCTTTTCTTCCTCCCTCTGGATGGTTAGAGGTAGGGGATAACGAGTTTCTCAGGCCGAACGTGATTCAGAGTCCGTCGACGAGGATCGGTTTAATCAGAAATTATTTTGTGTAGTTCAAAAACATCATAAGAGTTATGTCGTCAACCAAAACCGTGCAAGTCTGACATTAGGATCCAATGTTGTTACGAATGCCTCCCATTAAGGGAGTTACGTGATTTGGCAACAAGGAAAATTGGCACGTAGGGATGTGGGGCCTTTCTTCAGTTTTGAGATAATCGAGCCAGTGGAGTGCAGGCTTGTCTTTTGAGTGTTGTTAGAGGATTCACGATAGTTTTTACGTGTCGTTATATAAGTAAGACCTAAGCATAAGGGAATATATTGGTATGTAAAAGTTTGAATGGACTTGTCGCTAATCTTGGGTTGTAGTGAGTAAACCTTCAGTGAAAATGGTACCACTTGCATGTGTATAGTGGGAATACAAAAATATTATTACGAGTTAATTTTGAATAAATTTGGATGCATTGCATGTAACGATCCAAAATTTTTAGTACCGGACATATTCAAATTTCAAGGGAGAAACTCCTTTTCAAGGAGGACGTATGTAACGCCCCATATTTTAAAATAATTACGAATTTAATTATTTATGATTCTTTCAAATTGAACATGTGCAGTAATTTAATTAAAATGAAATATTATGTGTTTAATAAATATTAATTGGGTGAGATTAAGATGGATATTTATGTGGTAAATTTCTAAGTGTGTTTATAGTAAATAAAATACAATGAATTGTTTGTATGTCGTAGTGAGTAAGAACAACAATATTTTTTACGATATCTCAACAGGGGCTTGTGAGAAGATTATTTTAAAGCTGAGATAGGAAATTAATGTATAGTCACTTGGACGGTGATTTCGAGTGCACGGTTAATCCAGAGTGGACCGGAATTGTCAAAATTAAGTACCCTGGGGTAGTAATTGGGTTTCAAAAGTTTTTTAGACTAGCTGGGACCCATTCGGGAGCATATAGACCATTTTACACGAGGAGGTTAACCTAATTATAGGGTTTAAAAGGGATATTAGGGATAGGAGGCAACTATTATACACAATTAAAACATCCCATAGGCTTGTAGTGAGAAAAGAGAGAAAGAAAAAGCTAAGGGAGACCTTAGAGGGAGAAAAGCGAGAAGATTGAAGGATATTTTGGGGCTATAATCATGACATATTGAAGGACAATCACACACTAAGTATTGATTAAGGCAAGTAATTAACTTTCTCTTATAGTTTATGCATGTAAATTCAGTTCATATCACAATAAGCGATGTATTAGATTTGGAAGACTTTTGGGGATTGGGATCTATGTTAAAAGATGGGATTTTGGGTGATAAGTAGTGTAACCATTGATAAATCATAGTTTGAAGATAAATCCAGATATAAAGATTAAATCTTGAATGAGAAATTTGAGGAATTGCATAATCTTGAATGGAAATTCAGAAAGTGTATAGTTTTTGAATAAGATGTAAATCCCATGAGTTTAATTGTTATTGGATGAATTTAAATGTGCCAATAAGTGTACTCATGTTTAGAATTGAAAAAAACTATAAATTTTGATTGTTGATATAGATGGGATTGTTGATGGGAAGATGATGAATCCCACTTAAGAAAGAGAGTTACAGCATGAGTCTAGTTAGAAGCTCGTTCGAACAAGTTGAGAATCTCGTTAAAAAGAGGTTGGTATTTCATTATAATGACCCTTGGGTTTGGTCATGGAGATAAATATTTTCGTAACGAACGTGTGGTCGCCAGTTTTATATTTTTCTATTTTTTTAATTAGTTTTGAATTTTCTACGAAAGGGTGCTCGAGACTAAAATATTTAGTTGGAAACCAAATTCAAGTATGGATGCATGGATGTTTTAGGGTGAATAATACTCAAGTTATGAGTTATGAAATCAATTTGGAAGTCCAGAAAGAGATAGGTAACGTGTCAGTTTGAGATAAGCTTAGTATCCAGAATAAAATATAATCATTACACATAAATAAGTAAGTGACTATGTATGAATTTGGGAGTCGAATTTAGATTCAGTTATTGCAGACTAGTGCTACAAAGGACATGAACGAGTATTCGAGTTTATTATATATATAATATCTGTGTGTATGATATTTATGTGAAGCATACCCCTCTATTGATATGATGGGAGTTTCTGCGATGTGGGTGATCCCCTAGCTAGTGAATGTAGGGTGAGTATATTCCCTAGGTCATAGTGCCATGAATGTTCCCTTGTGAGGGTTAAAGCTCTAGATGAGGTAATTTTGGGTATGGTTATGACTCACTATCGAAGGACTATGGCCTCCTCCTATACGTTTATGATTTTTTGGAGTCAGCGTGAGAGTTCGACTGCCAGTATCGGGGATGATGTGAGTGTGCCCTAGATGATAATAGCATTGTAGAGAAAGGCCTCTAATAAGTAGTACTCTGAGGAATGAATCTAATGAGTTGTTACTCGGGGATGGCATCCAATGAGTTCTTAATCGGGGGATGACGATTATACGCAACATATGTACGTTTGATGTAGTATATCTTTACGTAGATAATAATGTCTTTAATTATATACGAGCTTAACATAGTAAGATTGAACATATGTGTTATTATTATTGTATCTCATTACGTATATAATAGTGTAGTTAATTGTATACGGGCTTAACCCGTTAAGTATGGATGATTATTAATTACTGGAGTGATGTTATAATAATGATAAATGATGTAAGAGTTAATTAAGATAATGAGAGAAATAGCCAAGAAATGATGATAAACAATACTCGGGGTGAAGTTGTGTATTAGTGAGATTTACAATAAGACTAGTTAGGCAGGGTAGTGTAACTAGTCGAGTTAAGATGTATGCTCTAGGTGTGCACAATAGTTGAGAGGTGAAGGGTAATCTCATGAGAGTGCGACACCGACTTAAATATGGAACGTTTTATTGCATATTTATTTATTGCACGTTAAGTACCTTCAACTGTTTTTCAAAGGTTTTGGGATCTGACCCATATAAAATCCATTGTTAAAAACCTTTTAGGTGCACATCAATAGGGACGCCATGGTTGAATATTTTTTCTAGGGACATGAAGCTACTGCAGATATGGAGGCTTGCAAGTTACTGAGTAGCCGCTTCATTTATTTCATTTTAGATTAGGTGCTTTATTTCAGTATTAGTTGGGCGTGTTTCCCATTTTCATTCAAAGTTACATACTTTAGAGCATTTTAGTTAGATGGATTCGATATATTTGAATTTTTACCCGATCATTTATCCTGAGACTTTATCTATTTATCTTTCCTTTACACTTCACATCGTGATTTAGTTTATATTGATTACTGTGTTTGGGATTATTGTGGTTTGGTTAATATTGTTGTATATTAATGGAAAGTAAAAATTTGGCACCGACTTATTTAATTTAGAGGTGGTTAGTAATCTAAAATGTTTCCAACAGTGATGCTAAAAATGAACCAGATGAGATTCTTGTGATATTTTAGTAAAGGATTGATCACCCATGATTGAAATAGGTGGGGTGTCAGAAACATGTATTCAACATATTAAAGTAGGAAACAAGTTTCTATAAGCTCAGAATGATTATTACATGATTAAGAGTTTTATTGCAAGATTAATCCAACTACACCTAACGACATCTTCTTAATATAAATATATTAAATTAACTTATGATTTCACTTCAGTGTCTGCAATTAGTTTAGGGATTTTGAAGATTAAAATATGTATATAATAGATATAAGGATTTTTATCACAAATTACAAAGATTCATGAGTTAGTTTGTTCAATCAATAACCAATTTCACATGTTCATAAACTAGATAACAAAGGTTATTAATTTTAATCAAAACTCATTACAAAATTAAGTTTAATAATTAAGAAAATAAGATTATATACTCTTTCTTTCATATTTCGATATTTATTCCATAACACAAGTTTAATCATATTTATATAGAATAAACTTGTCTCAAGGATGACTCTACGAATCAATCCTCAAAATCCCTAAATCTCAAGAGCGAGGGTTCCTTCCTCTTCCTCCTTAGCAACTAGGGTTTATTCAATGTGTGTTATTTGTTAATTAGTCTATTATAATAATGAAATTAGTACATAAGCCTAGAACTTAAATTTTCCTTAACTCCAAAGGCCCAAAACAAGACCCAAATAATCTAAAACTTGGACAAAACCATAGACTAACCCAATAAATCATTTTCCCACCATTTTAGGAATAATTCAAACTTTCTTAACATACAATAAACTTATCCAAAGGTTAACATATTCTGCGAGTTAATTTATGTAATTAAAATTATTAGTTATCCAATATGCTCGCTTATATCAACTCTTATACATTAATTAATTAATTATGACTCGATATTATAAGAACCTACTTCGCAATCAGTGGGATCTAATACCGAGGGAATAATCCAAATAAGAAAACCCCTGACACTTATCCCCGTAGTCGTTCCGTATTTGCCCATAATACTAAGTCAGATGAATATTTTATATAATAAATTAACATGAGTTGGTCAATACCGTAATCGTATCTGTCCAATCCATAAAAAGATAAATTAAGTAACACAACATATGCAATATGTGAATCTACAAGAAATTAATCATCAAGAGATTTAAAAATTTAATCATCAAGAAATTAATCATTAAGTGAATAATTAAGTAAATTCCCTATACTTATGGTGTATTAAAATCTCCCCCCTTAAATAAGAAATTTCATCCTAGATTACATAAAAACTGAGGGGCTCCCTTAGTCTACCAACAACTTGTCCACATCTCACTTGGAAACTCTAAGAGTCATGACAAGGGCGTCGCAGTGGAAGGTCCTCACTCCGACCAAATGACCATCTGTAAAAATAATGTGCATCATTCAATCAATATGCTCTAGCTGTCTGGGTTTTCCCATAATGGTCTTGTGTAAGTCAATCTAAAAAGCTTCCACGACTGCCATGGGTTTCTTCACCTTCATCCTAAGGGTGCTCCCCTTGATTTTTCTTAAGTTTGATGCTCCATGAATCACTGCAGGCACATGGACCAAACACTCGTACAAGACGTCATTCGATCTTGGTGCCCCGTGGATTATCACAATTCATGTGCCATACATATTCCAGGATGTTGTATGATCTTTGGTCATGCGTGGGTTGTGTTGCACCTTCCTTATTTTCAATGAAGTCATTTAGGTAACAAACGTAAACTAGATCATCGAGATGGGACTTCAGTGTATTGTAGTTCTTGATCTTGTGATCGTGATCTTTATGATATGCAAATTTCAGTATCGAGTTCCTTTTTTTTTTGGATCATTATACATCTTCGCGGGCCATTCGAAATAATATCACCCTTTGATTTTGTAAAATATCTTGTAAATTAGTTTGGAGAATTGTGTGTTAACTGCTTTAAATAAATTTTTTGGAACCATTTTCTCAGATTTTCCATTCTGCTTCCTTCCTAATTTTTTGTTCGCCCCCTCCTTATCCCCATTCTTGGGTTTCTTTTGTCGCTCTCCATCATGGCAACTCTAGTCATCATATCTTCGACCTTGGCATATTTTTCAATGATATCCAATATATCTTCGATCATAATGGCCTCTTACTTGGTAAGGGACTGGTCGAGAATGAGACTGCATGATAGGCAAATTTTATAGGAAGCCATCGAGAATTACTCGGTTAAGTCCTCCACCTTATTGTACACCTCCTAGTACCTGGTACTATAATTATGAATTATTTCTTGCGACGTTTCCTTCATCGTCATAAGGGATTCCATCTATTTGGGATGGGTGCTTCTAGTAATAAATTTAGTTGTGAAGGATTCAACAAGTTACTTGAACGAAGCTATCAATCGATGAGACTGATTTTAAAGCCACTTTTGGGTTGTGTCCCCAAGACTTAGGGGAAAATCTAACCCATCAATCCTTCATTAGTGTTCTACAGAGTCATCGCCCGATTATATTACCCGACATGGTCGATGGGATCAGTCTTCCCATCATAAATATTGAATTTTAGGGGAGAGAATTCTTAGAAGGCTTATTCTATAGATAGGATAAATGGGGACTTCATCTGACAAACGAGTGCTCTTTTGGAGAAATCGTTAGTAGTACGAGCCCCTTGATGAGCTAGGTGTCTCTATACCTTATTTCTAATAAGGTCGCATAGATCCCTATCTCTTTGTCATCCTCATGGTATGGTATCCCTTTAGGGGACCTTCAATGAGGATAATATTCCTTTTGTCAAGGGTAATCCTTCATCGGCTGCGAGCTCTAATGACCTGAGGGCTAGGAGTTCGCAAGTGGTATCCACACTTGTGCTTCTCTTTGTGGGCTTCCTTTTCCATCTTCTCTAGTCATCACTAAAGTGTATCATTTTGCACCTATCACTACAGGAATATTGATTTTTCTCGGCATAAATTAAATGCCGAGAAAAGCACTAAAAATGCCGACAACACTTTTTGCGGCACTTTTGGCAGAATTTCCACAAGTGCAGTAATAGCCAATGTGGTAAAAGAATAACGGCATTTTACAAAATGCCGCGAAAAGTTGACGGCACTTTTGGTGGCATTTTCACAAGTGCGGTAGCCAATGTGGTAAAAGAACAACGACATTTTTTAAAAATGCCGCAAAAAGTTAGTGACATTTTTAAGCATTTATATTAATGCTGGTAATAACCTTTTAGCGGCATTAAAAAAATGTCGATAATAACCTTTGGCAACACCTATTAAATGTTCAACACACTTTTAGCGGCACTAAAAAAATGCCGAGAAAGATAATAGCGGCATTAAAAAAAATGTTGATATTATTTTGCAATATATGGCTAGGAACAAGTGTTAGAAAAATCATTCATAATAAGTATTGTATTTATGTGCAAATACATTGCCATAACATTAAATTAAGAGGACAGTAATCAAATTAATACATCATTAAATTAAAATCAATACCATTCATCGTAAATAAACATAATTGTGTTTGGAACAATTATCCATCCACAAAATAAAATGTATCACATGTCCAATAAGAAAAAGCAAGAAAACATGAAGTGAAACAAAATTTTATATAATGTACGATCCTTCTTCATCAAAGTGAAACATCCTCTTCGACCCACAAATAAAAAGGCCAATCGTTAGTCATTGATACTTATTTTCTAGTATTTTAATTAAAAATTTAAAATTAAAATTAAAATTTAGTACATTAGCAATATGCCACACTACAGTTGAATGATATTCATCTCCAATTGTGGACTTGTTTCCATAAGGCCTGGGCAATGGTTCATTTACAAATGTTTTCTCAATATATACTTCTCAAAAGTCTTCACCCAATGGCGTACCCCCAACTTTTATTGAAGGGTCCTTGCTCACAATGAATCCACGTGCCACAACCACTTTTGGAAGTCCGGAAGTAATAAGGTCTACAATTTTAAGTAGATTATTTAAGACCATTTGTTATGGTTGATGGTGCTTCTTTTTCTTTGATGGTTCTTTCTACAAACAAGATGAATATGTCATCAACCATATATTTCTGGAAAAAAATCGGCAGAGTTCCATTTATTTTTAAGACATCCCAAAATTTTTAAGACTATATATAACCAAATAAACCAACAACCCAATGTCAAGTATACAAAAACTCCCCAAGAAAGCGTAGATATATTGTGCCCTTTAAAATTCTTTAAATTAGTAACATACCTGAATTGAAGTAGCATTCGTTTGTTCACTAACGCGAGCAGCGGGGAAGCCAAGTGTTGAGAATTTGCAATCTACAAAAAATGAATTATTTCAGTCATGAAAATGTAATGTCTTAAATTATGATTTTAAAAAGTAGTTATCTACTTACCTATCGAGATGGAGCTAAATGGTGATTTGATTGTGGTACCACTACAGGTTGAAATTGGTTGATTTTTTCTAATTGTTGCTCGGGTTGCAAAATAGACCTATATGCATTACGAAATCACTTTGATTGACATCTTATTTTACTTATTTTTTAATATCATGATGAAGATCATTGACTGATTGACATCTTATTCCACTAGAAGGTTTCCAAAATTGCAGTTGCACATTAGTAGATGCCTACAAGTGGCAAAGCATTACACGTAAAGGGAAAGCTCATTAAAGAAATAAAGAAAGACAAAAATGATATTTTAATTACTGTATCAATACCTTTCCTGTTATGTTCCGCTCATTCCTTTGCCATTTCCAAAGTTCGTGCTGAGCAGTATATGCCAAGGCCAAAATGGCACCCCCCCGAATTTGTATAAATCAACCTCATACTCTGAAACGAACAATGAAGATGATCTGAAGAGTTAAGTAAATTGCCAAGAAATTCAACTTGAGTAGTAGGGTTGGAATATGAAAAATACCCCTCCTAATTAGTACGGATTCCAATGTTCATGGATGCAAACATCCAAAGGTACATAGTATAAATTTACGTTGAAAAATTTAATTTTTCTTCAGTTTAAAATAGCTACTGTAACAATCAATCATCGTATCTTATATAGTATGATGGCGCACATTTTGGGCATGCCTTAGAACACATGATACATATTAAAGACTAAAGGAATAGAGAAATAGGGTAATTTACATATCTAGTAGGCTATAAAATTCAAGTCATCAGTTTTCATGACTAATAAGGGACAAATCTCTCTCATCAAACCTATAGTATAAATGTAAAATTTGGTAAGAATAAATTTTCATTCTTCTTACTTTTTTTTTGGGTGGGTGAGGGGTAAGGATATAATTTCTGAATTTAACAATCCATTAAGAAATTAAGTATATACAACAGTCCAAGATACTAATTCCATGTTCACTATTTCCACCATTAATGACTCATTCCCTAGGAAGATGAAAACAATTAGTCAAATACTTTAGCACCGATGTGTTTGCTTCTTGATGCAACAAAATCCTGCATAATAAAATGATATAGGTTGAAAGGCTCTATAGAAATGATATTGCGTTCGTTAGATCTTGAATATCAATTTCTTAAATCTTTTATTTCATCTAAAAATTGTTTGATGATTAACTATTTTGGTATGACTCAGACCAGGACACATCAATACTTGCATTCCCATTTATTTGACCCTTACTAGATAAAATGCACAAAGCTTTATCTCACCTTTCAAGGGTCCCTTTAATGTGTGTTCCCTTTTCCTATCTTCGTATTCTTACATTTACTCATAATCTCAGGATAATTTTGTCTCAATAGATTTTATGTCATGTTATTAAGTATCTACTACAGGAAAATATAATATGAAGCGGGATACATACTCTTGCTGCCATTAAACTGTCAACAAGTCTCAGAGAACGAAGTTGAGATGGATCGTGGATTTCAACCAACTTCCAAATCTTAGGTTTTTCCAGCTCATCCTTAATTCTTGGTTTCACATCTGGTAAATATCGGCTTTCCCCATCCTACATAAATAGTCAAATATCCAAATCAGTCGAACAATTAAAAAGGAAAAGAGCAACTATTAGCATTTCAACCCAATTACAAACACAAGTGCTTAAAATACCTACATTACATATAACAAAAAAACATGAAAATTGATGGAAATTGTGTATTATGCTCAATAAAAGACCCAACTTATCCAGACGATGGTGACATCCATTCTTACCATAACTATCATAGCTGTCAGTGGTGCAGTCCTATAGTAATACCAATGCTTGTACCAGCAGATGAATTAGAAGCACCACATGTGCCAATCATGAGGGCATGCATCATGAATAGCTCAGGTGAAAGAGGATGCAGTTGTGTCACATCCAGCTTACTTAAATCTTGTACCATCAAGCCTTTTTGAGACATTTTGGTTGTTCTTTGGGGACTGTGACTTCAACAGAAGTGAATCTACAACAGATAACAGTGAGGAGAAAGGGGTGTCATTTCCGAAAAGAACTGCTAAGCACATCTTAAGTCAAAGTTGCACGTAGAGCTCGCAGCAGATAACACACTAGATAGCTTTAGATCTTTAATGATGGTTGCATTTAACTTTAATTGAATCTTATTAACTATTGTGCAAGGCTTAATTTCCCTATGTGGGCTTTATATTCTCAACAATATCAATAAGATACAAGTGTACGTTGTAAAGTGAAAAAAGAAACAAAATGTGAGGTACCTTCCTAAGCAGAGCAATATTAAGCTTGGGAGTCTTCAATGGACTGACTACAGCATGTATCCATATCTGTAGAGTTTGCGAAGAATTGTTCGGATACTAGGAATTCCTTACCTACGGCATGTGTCCATATCTCAATTTTCACATTGTTCCATCCAACGAGATGAAGATCAGGATGATGACCTGCATTATACAGGTGAAAACTTCTCATACAAACTATAAAGAAACTGAAGTAACACCATTTAATAAGGTGGTCAAACTTCTATATAAGCACTCATTAAATCCATTACTCATAAAAATAAAACTACTTTTAGTGCCAAAAATAAAATTTTCAAAACGGGATTGTCGCCTTGTAATGCAGGAAGCTTCTCGTGTTACTAGGATATACTAAGCCAACTTTAAGACATATGCCAAGCTTTAAGACATACCCCAAATGTTAGGCTATATCAAAGCCCAGCAAAAAGAAAATAGTGAGGGAGCTACGTACTAGTTTGCTCAAAAAATTATGCGGTGTGATTTGTGAGCACTAGAAAAGGTTGTGAACATTAGGCCACTATCAATTTAGTTCTTTCTTTTTCTCAATTTTCTTGTCGATCGTTTGAGGAGTCCTTGTTCTCTTTATTTATCACATGATTCACCTCTCTTAAACATCAATATTTTTTATAAAAATTATTCAAAGGTAAAAAATAATTGAAAAGACGTGGGGTGAGAAGTGAGGGCCAATGTGGTGCATGTGGCAAGACAGGGATATCTACCTACTAAAATATGTAATGTACCTCTAGATTCACTAACAAATGTTCATAACCCAAGGGATTACTAACAGAAAATAGACATATGTATGAACGCAATACACATTGCAGAAAAATAAATAGGACACGCACACATAGGTGGGAATATATTGTAACAGCACATGCACAGGAATGCATACTGATCTCCCTCAAAATGCAGGGCAAGTAGGATTTGAGCAATAATAATATTAATTAAGATACCTTCTGCTTCTGCAAGATCAGCTATAGCTTTAAAGACCTCCAATCCTTTTTTGAAACTCCGGACTTTCCATGTTCATGGTTCGTTTTGGACTTTTATTGGGATCATTTTGGGTATATATAGAAGGATTAAAGATATGCTCATGAAGTTGTCTTGTGAAGACATACGTATTGAACAGATTGGATTCGGCGTCTTCATTGTTTTTATTGACCATCTTCAGCTCCTCCATTGTTCTCTTATTGATTTGCTTCTCTTGGTGTTCCTCAGAGAAGATAACCTTTCAGAATTTGAAGATTTCCTTTCAGTGATTCCATGTTGGTTGTGGTGATAATGGTATTGTGATAGTAGGTAAATAGTGTTACCTAACAAAGATATGATTTTAAATAAAACACCTATATATAAAATTAAGCAAAATAATACGAACATACAAAACTAAAAGCTTATGTTTAAGACATTAAAATTTTGCACATCCAGCAAAACTTTATCTTTGACCAAATCAGCTCCGCCGCTTGCTCCTACATACAATTGTTTTATTCATACAATGAAAAAAATGGGTCTGTTCTCCACCTATGTTAAAACAAGCATGACTAATACATATGCATATATTGATCATCAAGTTGTCTTGGTAACACATCTTAGGTGGAGCGTGATTTTGATGGGGAATTTGGTGCAGGAGTTGGAGATGGTGATTTTGATTTTGATGGGGGCTTTGGTGAGGGCCTATGAGTGAAAGTTGATTTGGGGGTGGAAGTTGAAGACCCTGACTCCATCACTCGCAGCTTAAGCAACGAAGAAAAGAAACCCAAAGATAAACATTTAATCTTCTTTCAGATCTGGTTCAAGTTTGAAGATTACCTTTCATAGTTACAGTTTGTACATTCGGCTTTTTCATCAACTTTTATAAGCTAATGTTTCTTCTCACGGGGAAGATGGTTTTCACCGAGTTAGGTGTTTGACTGATGGGTTATGATTGTAATATTGTTTTTAGTCTTAATCATATATAGTGAATACACATATATGCTTACAATTTTCTCCGTATATAGTGAATATTGAGAAATCAAAATCAAAATCACCATTTAAACTACTTGATACTTTCATAAGCTAATGTTGACATTAGCTTATGAAAGTATAGGCCAGGGATTTAAACTATTGTCTAACAGTTTTTTTGATTTCCAATGGGAGATTCTTAATGCAGAGGAGTAGGCTTGTAATGCTCTTGATTCACCAACATATGCCATAACCGTTCGAATTTGAACTATTGTCTGCAATTTTATTTCAATTCAGAAATACCCACATAAATAATTAGAAACTTTGGTGTAAAGTAAATTTTAATTTGTCTCACCTGCTCTACAATGTTTCCTTCTTGTGAAAGAGCTTCTCGGCTCTTGGATGACAGCTTGGATAATGTAGTGGTGTGAATGCCTCGGATTACAGCTATTAGAGGAACAACAGCTAGTGTGACTAGAGGTAATTGCCAAACAGCAGTGAAACCCACCACAAATCCAGACATAAAAGTTTCCATATAGTGGATAAAACTACCCAACTGCAACAAAAAATAGAAATAAATAAATAAAGGGCGTCTTCTCAGATCATGTTAAAGGAGAAAAAAGTTGATCTTATTTGGGCTTCTTTTTTCCTCCTTCACCTTGTGTTTAGATTTCAGAAAAATATATGTGTATTCACTATATATGCTTAAGACTAAAAACAACCACAATTTTAAATACCCAATTTTAATCACAAATCATAACGCAATGCTCTTAAGCATATAGTGAATACTCTACAGAGCCAATAAAAAAATCTGCAGCCCAAAACCTTACCATCTTTTTTGTTTTATTTCCAAACCATAGGATATTGGCTGTTAGATTACTCGTTTACTTTGTTGGCCATACCAGTTTACTTTGACTGACTAAAATAGGCCCCTATCTTTACTTCTTTGCTCTGTAAATGGACCCTGCCTTTTTAAAAAACTACTCAACACTAATCTAGTAGAAGAGCATCTAACATTTAGGGCGTTGTGCAATCGCTCAGGGTCGGGTTTGCTACTTCCCATTATATGTGAGTACTTTGAAGATATTTTGGTGGTGCTTTATTATATGCCCCCAAACCATGCAATGCAACCAACCTTTAAAAGAAAGTGGCATTACTTTATAGAAAAGATAAATATAAAAAAATAAAAACAGAGATAGAATCTTTACAGGAAATTCTGCGTTTTAGCTTTTATGACACAGAATAATGGACGAAATTAAATATATGCCTGTCATGACCCTATAATTTAATTACACCATGTAGGGAAGAGAATCATTAAATTTACTGCAATATTGGAGAATAATAAATGTAGCTGCCAACGATAAGATTACAAAATTCATTGGTTAAAGTTGCCATATGCACTAAGAAAAGAAATACACATTCAACGAAAGTAAACCTTTCAAATAACAGTTTCCCCTGCATGCTTAAAGGCCTTAGTGAAGAAGTAATCAAATTTTAACTGTGATGGTTGTTCCATAGGTAATATAAGCACATTAGAAAATAGAGTACTCACATAAACATAGCATTGAAGTAACGTTTCTATTCAAGTTGGCTTGAAAAATGAAGCCATAAACGCAGCACTTTGGTTGCAGTTTAAGTTCTTTAAGAAACCAAAGATTCTAGGTCTCATTATTGACTAACTAGAAGCTTGAAGCTACTATGGGGTGGGGTGGGGGTGGGGGGGGAAACGATTTGGATCCTTGATCAAATACCTATTTGTTATGAGATGCTTTGGAATTGACTACTCTTTAAGAATATATTTCAGTAGTTTATGGTAGTCAGTTGACCTAAAAAGATGTGAACATATTGGCTAACAGAAGGGGGGGGCAACCACCCTTGAGTCCTTCAAACGTTAAAGATCATCTCAGATTTTCAGCCAACCTTAATACTTATTGGAACAGTTGTGGGAATAGCGAGATACACTGCAACTTATTTATTTAGCCTTCTCTTCATTCTTAGTGTATATTTATTGGAGGCTATGTTACTTATAAAGCTATAAACGTATCGTGTTGTCGTTTATGAATAGTTTGAGGCTCTCGGGC
Source organism: Sambucus nigra (assembly GCA_949130495.1). NCBI lineage: Eukaryota > Viridiplantae > Streptophyta > Magnoliopsida > Dipsacales > Adoxaceae > Sambucus > Sambucus nigra. The sequence continues at coordinate 89,384,154 of OX422216.1, read as the reverse complement.
TCACTCATTATGGAAATCAACCAATCTTGAACTCAATTTCAAAGTTGTTGGTAAACAATCTAAGCTCAAGAAGAGTGAGCTCTTTAGGCTCGTCCGGGTTCAACTCATGAAAGATATAGGGGTTAATGTGTAATTGTGTAAATTCTAAGATATTCAATAAAATTATGTTCCAACATTTAAGCCCTTTTATATGACCTTGTAAATTTATATACTAATTAATGCAATTTTGTTTAACTTTTATGTGTTTGATATAATTTTGCTAACTTTAATGGCAAAAATGTACTTTCATCAAAATTGTATGCTATTTACAGTTCTTTCAAACTTTTTCAAGTCAAGCTTGCGAGCTCACCACTCTTTTCCAAACACATGGACACTCAACTCCAGGTGTTGTGTACAAGTATTAGTCGAAGCGTAATATTTATCTTACCCCCCAAATACAAAAGTCCAGGAACACGAGATAAATATTCGTATTCGTCAATATTCTACTGTCTCAGCATTTCAAGCTTATTAGAACTACCAACAAAGCGGATTCCATCATTCAAACATTGATAGATCAGAAAACCGAAGCTCATTTTTCCACTAATAGTTCATTGTCATATTAAGACAGCAATATAATCCCATTAGAACTAACAATAAAGATGCTTCCTTCATTCTCTTAGATGGATCTCATAATTTACACCCAATTTTCCACCTATTTGTTGGATTTCATAACCAAAGTTACCTGGAACGTGGAACGATATGATACGTGATATAGGTGCGTGGTATGCTATAGCACCTAGTACGCAGTACGCTGGAAGTAGGTTTATTTGGGATGCTATTTCAGTTCATGGTTCATTTTGAACTTTTATTAGGATCGTTTTGGTTATACATAGAAGGATAAAATATATTCTCATGAAGAGGTTTAAATGGAGTGGCAAAAAAGTGAGTTAGTCATTCGAGCTGGAATTGCATAAACTGTCAAGATGAATCATATTATTTTAACGGAAGGCAACTTACTCAACAAATTGATGGTTGGAAGCCTAAAGCTATGAATATAGATGAGTATAGATATATGCTAGAAGCAAAAGAAGGAGAAATGCAAAATGCGCCTACTTATGTGGTGAGGGCTCGTCCAGATCAGGCAGATAGCACGAACGCAGACAGTAGAATTATTAAGAATGATGACTGAAGAGGAAGTAAGTTAGAGCATAATAGTGGATGCATACCTGATGGTGAATGGAGATACAAAAAGTCACAACTATAGTGTGGATCATCATTTGAGTGATGTTCCTATAGAAGTGGAGTCCTGAGTGGGAAGATAAAGTAGACATTGAAGAGAATTTGGAGGCAAAACTTGTGGCTGAACAAAAAGGCAGTCTGGTAGACGATCAAATGATGATGTATTTAAATCTTTCCCCTACAAAGATCCGAGTTGTTACACAAATGATCTTGAAGTTTGGCAGGAGGTGAAATGCAAGAAGAGGATATCCCATAATTCTCTCAATCACACAGGGAGTGCAATCCAAATAAGGATCCTATTATGTTGGCAATCAAAGGCACCAAAGTTGGATAATATAGAATCTCATTATGGACTGTTGATTTATCCAAGTGAATTCAGCTGATAAAAAGGTTTCATTTTGGACTGAAGATTTATCCTTAAGGTAGTGCCTTATCTAGGTCCAAGGAGGTGAATTGTATGGATGAATCTTTAATATGGGGGTTGAGCTTGTATGTCCACCTAGACACTCTAATAACCAAGGAAAATTAAGTAGCGTTGTGCATTTTATAATAGACTAATAGATTATGTTAATAACTGTAGTGTTTTTACCCCTTTTAATGTTAAAGATAATGTTCCAAGCTTGAAGAAAGACTTGGGATGAAAATTGGATCAGTTGACCTTAATAATCCACCCTTTAAAAGGTTCACCTCTATGCTCATAGACACATTTTAATCAATAAAAGGCAAGAAATATAAAATGCAGTCATTCATTAATCATCAACAAATACAGAAATAAAACAAAAAACAAAAAGAACATGACTCTCCATCATTATTTATCCATTAATACATGATACATATGATGTGAACCAAATCAAATGCATTCAGTTATTAGTCATTTTTAAAATATTAAACTAAGAAAAGAATGACAAATTTTGTCAACATCTAAGCATTCTTAAAAATAAAACCATTCATAACTGAAAAATTCATGTCAATTGTCATCTTTATCCATGTCAGTATCATAACCATCACTTTCAATATCATAACCATCACTGGTCTCCTCATTTTCATCATTTTCACTATATCACTCTCATTAGCTTCATCATCCGCCTTTGAATCATCTTCATAAGTCTCAGAAACATCCTCATCACTACAATCCTCATCAATATCAACACGAATATCATCACCGCCATTTATATCAACTATGTTGTCAATAGTTATTCCCTCCACACTAGCCTTAACCCATGTAATATCCCCATCATGGTTGATTAGAGTGTAATCCAGTTGCTGGATGATGTACGACTCAACTTTTGCATCTATTGTGTCATCTCCATACGTATCGTTACCATGTCATACAAATCCCTCGGTGTCATCTTCACGACAGGTTGCCAATTTTCTTCAATCGGGTCTCGCAAATACCAAATTTGTTTGGCCTGAGATGCTAATATAAATGGTTCATCTGACAGTCGATTATGCTTGTATAGTGAATGTTTAAAGTTCCCTAATGTGAACTCAAAATCATCATTTACCGTTCCTAAATAGGTATCAACCCAATTACACTTTAATAGCACAAACTTGAAATCATTTGAATAGCGCAATACAAATATATCTATTAATACTCCATAGTATGTTACATCCCCCGAAATGCGTTGTTTGTCCTAGTGTTCTAAAAGGCACATGTATGCGTCACAAATGCGCGCATATGCGTGATGTTTTTAGAAACGCAACGCATTAGGGGTATGCTTGGGAAAATGCGGGGTCAACGAGCGCAATGCGCGCATAGGCGCGCAATGCATTTTTTAAAAAGCAAAACTACGTCGTTTTACATGTTTTTAAAAAAAATTATAATTTTTTTCTCATGTATTAAGTTGAGAAAACAAGGATATAAAAAAAAGTGTGCCCCGGTCAAAAAATTAAAAAACAAAAGAGTCGATCTCTATTTTTAATAAACAAAATCCCCGATCAAAAAATCAAACCCAAACAAATCATTAACAAGCTAAAAAACGTTTTGGGAAAATCTAGAACAAAAACATCTCCGGCCAATCTCTGCTTAAGCTCCCGCCGATCTCTGCTTAAGCTACCTTCGATCTCTGTTTTTAGAAACAAACCCCTCCGGCCGATCTCTGCTTTTATACTTGCCGATTTCTGCTTTTACCTGAAAACAAGTAAGTTTCTGATTGCTTTCTTTTTATTTCTTATTTCTTATTTTACATCTTATTTCTGCTTTTACATTGTAATTTTTTGAATCACCAAGAAAACTTATTTTAGATCTTATTTTTATTTATGCTTATATTTCTGCATTTATTATTTTACAAGCCTGGGTATAATTAAAAAAATATGAAAAATAGGCAAAACACCTTTGCACGCATATGCTTCGCATAGGCGCGCCTATGCTCCTAATACTTGATGCTTGACCTCCACGCATCGATCACGCATCACGTCTTTTAAAACATTGGTTTGTCCTTTGCACTTGCCAAACTTTCGGTGGTGGCATCAAGCATAACTCCACTAATCTGAGTATTCACTCTTCTCTCACGCTGTTTTGGGCGAAACCTAAACCCATTTACAATATATCCCATGCATCTCCTATCCCATTGGGGCATGATCCCCAAACCACGTGTGAAACGTTTCGTTGTGAATGCGGTTAATTTTGCAGTGTCCTATACGAGGTCTCTCACGTTTCAGCATTGTTATATGTTTCGTGTAAAACATGTATCTATAAATTGAATAATGTAAAGGGATATTTAATTACATAAAGTTTAAATTTCATTCAAATGTTACCTTACTCGCGAAAAGGCTTCACTGCGGCGAAATCGAATAACACGTACCAATTTGCTTGTAAAAATGAAATGTCATCAAGCATAAACGCTACTCCTTTACCTAATGTACGACCTATTGAACTTGAGTTGTCATCGGCTTCATCATTTAGTAAAGGTCAATTTAACTATTGAACTTGAGTTGTCATCGGCTTCATCATTTCGTAATCCTTCAGCAATTGAACCTTCTGGACGACTTTGGTTACGAACATATTCTTTGAATAAAAACTTGTTAGTCATTGTAAAAAAATTAAAGTAGTATTCATATGCATTAATTTAGGTGACACAAACATAATGCATACATGAAACGTACATGTCGATGGAAGACATCCATCGAAATTGTATTGGTCCAGCAATCATTGCCTCCTCAGCTAAATGGATTGTCAAATGCTCCATAACATCGAAAAATGTTGGGGGAAAGATTTTCTCAAGATGACAGAGTGTAAGAGCAACACGGTCTTGCAATTATTCATAGTCTTTGAAGGTCATTGTCATTGAACAGAGCTACCGATAGAAATTACATAATTCAATCAAAGACCTTGCTACATTCGTAGTTTTGCCCGTGTTAATACCAAGGTAAGATATGTATTCTTTTTCCTCAAAGTATTAATCCTAGTCCATTCAATTTTTAGATTTATTTTATATTTGTGATTTCTTTCAGGGGTGTTGGGTGTTTGACGCATCCTACCCTCTCTTCAATAGGACGTAGTGTCGTTTATACAACATGAGTACAACTGCCAGAAGAATGGCCGTCCGGTTCATATGTACCAAAAATACAGGTGGTAGCGAGGTACGATATATATATATATATATATATATATATATATATATATATATATATATATATATATATATATATATATATAGAGAGAGAGAGAGAGAGAGAGAGAGAGAATCCAATCAAAACCCAATATATGCAATATAAAAAACATACTCCGAAATAAAAAATAAAAAACACAATTCACCACAGAACTGCTTGCGTCAGTTACCAAAGCTCAAATAGAATTCGGAATGCATTAATTCACTAAGGCTCCGTTTGGTTGTCCCAAAATTGTAAATTGAATCATTAATAAATTGATCCATTTACAAATTGACTCATTAATTGTGTTTGGTTTCATTAATGAAATGATTCATTAATTGCCCCATTTTAGCTCATGTGCAAAATGTGAAATTGAATCATTTCACAAAAAATGTGAAATGAATCCATTTGAAATAGAAATCACATAAAAGTGCATGTCTCCTCTCCCTCTCTATTTTCCCTGCCCCACTCTCTCTCTCTTTATATGTTTTTATCTTTTTTTCATAGAACCTTAACATCAATTTCAAATAACCAAACATCGTGTAAAATTGGATTTAACTCATTTCAAATTCACTCATTTACAATTCACTAATTCACAATGAATCAATTTACATAATCAAACAATTTGTGCAACCAAACTGGGCCTAAATAAATTATCAGAGTATTGTTAAGTTATTAAATAATGAAAGAAAACAAAGTGACAAACTAATATTCATTTGTACCACAAAATAAAATAAAATAAAATACACCGAAATTAAAAAAATGCAATTTACCTCAAAGCTTCAAAGATCAAAACCCAGCGATTATCTGATCCGGTATGGATTTCCAAAGCCTCAGATAACTGAACGATGATGGATGATAGAACCGTGTTCCCTCTTCCTTCTTTTAATAGGGGAAAGAGCATAGGAGATTGAGGCGGATTAGGTTTTTGATACAAAGATAAGTTCAGAGAAGATTAGGTTTGTGAGGTTGAGGCACATACGTTAGAGATGAGAACGTGATGGGAGAGAGATTGGGGTAGATGCGGGGAGAGCGTGATGGGAGAGAGAGAGCCGTATTTTTTTAAGAAAACAAGAGCCGCCAAAAATTGGAGGGAGCTTTTTTTTCCCCTCTTTAGTGGCATTAGTCATGTAATCCCTCAAAAATACCATATTTATTTCAAAGGGGTTTTGGGAAAAGCTCTTCATAGTGCTCAACGTGTATAAAAATAGGACACTTCATATAATTTTATAAATTTAATCCCTATACTAAAAATACCATGAAAATGGTGAAAAATAGTGTCGCTGGCGGGAACAAAAAAAAATAAAGGTATTGTACCATAGGGACTAGATTTATAAATGCTATTGTACCACGGTGACTAGATTTATAAACTTGAAAAGCATTTTCCTAAAAATCCAAATATATAAAGGAACGTGACATTTACCTTAATTCTCTATTATTTCAAATATAATTAAAAAATGATATATTTGTGTGGCACGTCAATATAAATGTTGTGAATTTTCAATACTTATAAATTAATGCCGGTAAAAAGAAAATTCTCAGCATTTTTAAATAACGCTGAGAAAAAAGTGCCGGAAAAAATCAGTTTTCTTGTAGTGTATTGGAGTCATTTGGTAGACCATTCATCCCGGAGGTGCTTCTCATAGTGATTAATGAGCCTTGAGATCTAGTTGGATCACTCAAGCTCACCATTATTCACCATCATATCCTCTTGAGGGAAAGAATGAGCATCTGAAGACTGGTAATACTCATCAATATTAGATCAAATCCTCTAAGAGGGAGGGTTCAACTGAAGTCCCTCATGGTCATTGTTATCTTCATTTGGTAATGGAAAAACATTTGCGCTTCCATGGGAAGAGGAACAGGCAGGAGCCGAATGGTATGTAGAGGGGTATGTCGATCGGCATCGCACTTAGTCTCATATAAAAAGGGGCAATCCCTCATCATTTTTCAATCCTTCAACTGCTTGAATCTTTTGCGGTCTCTTTCTAAAAACCGTTCCTAAGTCCTTTTCCTTTTAAAACTCCAAATGACGGGCTCTTTTAAAAATCGTTCCTAAGTCCTTTTGCTTTTCCTTTTCCTTTTCGTCTAGGGTGGGGAATTTTAATGGCTATGTAAGTAGGGTGACTTTTGGTATTCCATTGTATTTTTCTCTTTATTCTTTGGGCTGATGAAAGTTTTTTTTATTCTTTTGGTTTGACAGATTGATATAGATCCCTCGAGCTTGTGTTCTTGGAGAACGACTAGGTTAAAGGATGTTTGGGAGAAGAACCAGACAGTGGTACACTGGATGGTTTCTTCTTATGGTTTTGTCCATCTGGCATAGGCCTCAAATGACACTCCGCATTCTACAACGTTGTTATGTGCCTCAGGAGAGAGGTGGTGGTACACTACCTACACGTTCCATTTGGGCTTCAGGGAAATGACTATTACCCAAATTGAGATTTAGCAATTGATGGGGATTGATTATGAAGGTTTTTAAATAGAGGTGGATCTTATAGTGAGGATGACGTCGAAGGCAGTTCTAGCAGCACTGGTTAGGATTGCTCAATCTCATTGGGGATGTAGGTGACATTTTACCCCTAGGGGATGGCTCCCCGGGATAGAAGATTAATAATGGATATGCATGCGCAGATGCGGTGCTTGATGGTTTACGAGTTTGGGTACGTCTATTACCTAGGAGAGAGAGTGATGCGATAGACGAGGTGACATCCATTTCTAGTTCTTTCCTTCAAAATTTTCTTATAGATCTGTAGTTGTGACTAGAGGAGTTAGGCATTAACCATGCTGCATTTAATAGCTTTGTACCTAATAGATTTGTACCTAAAAAGCAGCTCAAAGGGAAAAAAGAGATAAATCTTTCTATTTGATTCTTGATTTAGTGGTTTACTCTACATGCACATTAATTTGTTGCTGAGGGTTTTCTTTGAGAAAAAGTAAGAGAATTGTATTTTTTAAAAATAATTGATTTAAGGAGAGCCTTAGAGGCTTGGTTGCAATAACTTCCCTTTGAAGGGACTTATTTTGAGAAAAATGTGGTTTGGGATTTTTTTTTGGATAGAGGAAGGACTTGGAGGCTTGGTTGGGATATAAATGAGGAGATAGAAAGCTTGATTTAAATTGGAGATTGCCGCCTTTATTGGGCTATGTTGATTCTGGTGATAGGGGACTGTACTGGTGATGGATTTGCTGGAGTTGTTTCCATGGGTCTTACTGTGAAGCTTTTTCTTGTAACGGAGGAATTAATGATGGATCCCAGTTGGCTACAATAATAGTGCGGGTGTCTTACCGTCATAGTCCTATGCGGTGATACTGGATGAGACTTTGAATGGCCTTGATGCTTTAAGAGATGGTCGCTCTAATTTTCTGTGGAGAAGCCCGGTGATGTTGTTTATGTGGCTTGCTGAGAGGTTCTCTTTGGAGGCTCCTCCTAAGTACACCTGGACGGGTGTGCCAAATTTCTTTTCTCAGTAATTTTTCCATTTCGGCCCATCTGTAGAAAATTAGGTCAACTAGTTTGTAGAGTATGGATCCCGGTGCCTTTGTTGGTAGGTGCCATGGTGAAGAATTACATCATGTTCTCGAGTTGGGAGAGTATCAATATGCGCAGTTAGTTGGTCATTGACATACTTCATTCTACTTTCCTTAGCGGCTTCTACACCAAGTGGGGCGGGAGAAGATAGTTCCTCCTCGCACACTAGACTTCTTTCCGGTGGAGAACATGACTGAGTCCTGGCGCATGATGTTAGGTTCTCTATGGGAGAGTCGTTGCCCATACACCCTATCCACCTCAATCTGTAGGAAGGGTCTATCATGTACGTGTGGATTACTTAAAGTGGTTGTAGAGACGAGTAGTGGAGAAGATCCTGGCAGAAGAAACAGGCCAGAGTAGGTTTGTTCTTTTAGACACCATAGAAGGGGGTAGTGGTGTTTTACAAACTGGTCAGGGTTTATCGCTTCATGGAGTGCATTCAAAATATTAACCAGACCGATGAAATCTGGGGACCTCTGTGGGTTGATGATGATGAGGCTGGGTTATCTGGTAGTTGCAGACAGGGTTTTCTGAAACTGGGGAATATTTATGTGAAGCTGAGGGAGAGCTTGTGCATTTTTCTGGTTTTTTAAAATAAATTTAGTGTATGTTGACAATGTTGTTGTTTTAGGAATAGTTTTGAGTAACTGAAAAGGGGTGGTTTTCATAACTCCCTTCGCTGATATTTCATGTAATGGTGTTGTATTTCCTTATTTGAAATAAAAAATTATTTTGATCATATTTTTTTGTGCTTTTTGATGAATTTTGCATTTGAGTTACCTATACTAATTTCTAACATATACGTAATCCTTTTGTTAGTGTAAATGATAAAATGAACCGCCATTCCCGAAGGTTAGAAAATAATAGCATTTTTTGAAAAATAAGGGGATCGTGCCCATGTAAGGTGTATGAGCCGCCTACGTACCTCTAGGGGTTTTCAAAAATTTTGTGACATCCAATAAAAAAGGTTTTTTGAGAGGATTAGACCCACGTAGTTTTGGGTAGGGTTCATGAATAATTATTTTTAGCATGGAAGGTTTAAGAGAAGAGTTCTAGTGCCTCAAGATTTCAAATTAAGGGTAGAACTTCTTGAGATGATCCACATTCACTAAATGCACTATCTATTTTCCATCGAGGTCTGTGAGCATAGAGGTTCCCCATTACAGCATCTTCTTTATAATATAGGAGCTACTACAGTTCGGTTGAATTTCCTTTTGGGGTCTAGATGGGTTCTATAATATCCTTGAGGGCCATATCTCCTTCCTTAACACCACGGTCATCGACTCTTCGGTTTAATGATAGCACTATCTGACGATGGTAGCCTTGTATATGGAATATATCCTTCAGCCTTTTTTCATACAGAACTTACAGTTCATAAAATTGGCTCTAATGCTAATCTTCCTCGCTAACTCTACTCTCGAGCATGATGCATAGGGATGGTATTTCGAGCTCAATGGGTAGGACTTCTTCCATACAGTATTCCAGAGAATAAGGGGTAGCCCAAGTAGATGCTCTGAGTGAAGTGAAATAGCCCTAGAGGGCGTAAGGGATCCGTTTGTCCTAATTTTTTCAACTCTCGATCATTTTGCTGATGATGGCTTTGAGGTTTTAATTTCAGCTTCAACGAAACAATTGGTTTGGGGTCGATAGGGAGAAAATTTATGCCTCTGAATCCCATATTCATCGACCATTTCTGTGACCTTGGCTTCGAAGTGTAACCCATTATCTGATACTAGCTCATGGGAAATCCCATGTCCATAGATGGTATTTTTTTATAAACTTGGCACTTTTTTGGCATTTATCACTGCGTATGACTCTACCTCGACCAATTTGGTGAAGTAATTAATGGTGACAAGGATGAAATCATGCCCATTTGAATCTTTGGGTGTGACCATCCTTATGATATCAATGCCCTAAGTGGAGAACTACCAGGGAGAAGTCATGTTATATAATTCTAGAGGAGGTAATTGTTGGTGGTTGGCAAACTGCTGGGATTTGAGGCATCTGCGGACATAGGCGGTACAATCTTAAACCATGGTGGTCCAATAGTAACCTTAACGAATGATTTTCTTAGCAAGAATATGACAGTTCATGTGGGGTCCTCATTCCCCACTGTGATTCTTTTACAGCATCAACGAAACAATGGGTTTGGGGTCGATAGGGAGAAAATTTATGTCTCTGAATCCCATATTCATCGACCATTTCTGTGACCTTGGCTTCTAAGTGTAACCCATTATCTGATACTAGCTCATGGGGAATCCTATATCCATAGATGGTGTTTTTTTATAAACTTGGACACTTTTTTGGCATTTATCACTGCCTATGACTCAGCTTCGACCCATTTACTGAAGTAATTGATGGTGACAAGGATGAAATCACGCCCATTTGAAGATTTTGTTGTGACCATCCTTATAATGTCAATGCCCTAAGTGGAGAACGACCAGGGAGAAGTAATGTTGTATAATTCTAGAGGAGGTAACTTTTGGTGGTTGGAAAACTGCTGGCATTTGAGGCATATGCGGACATAGGCGGTGCAATCTTAAACCATGGTGGTCCAATAGTAACCTTAACGAATGATTTTCTTAGCAAGAATATGAACATTCATGTGGGGTCCTCATTCCCCGCTGTGGATCTTTTGAAAATGGGTTCTATAAAAGTTTCTCTTGAACATTACTTTATCGGAGAGGATGTACTATGCAATCAGTTTACAAAGTGTCGAACGGCATTTCTTATCGTCACCTCGAGGATACCTACCAGGCTTGAGGAGGTGCCAAATATCGTAGCACCAGAACCCAACAATATCGAAATCTTCCTTGGTGACAAGCTCAATGTGGTAGCAGTGGGTTGGCATGGCTTGTTTTTGGACTAGGAGGGTTGTGGTAGCAAGTAGATAATTTTTATTGATTAACTTTCTACCAGGTCACGATGAAGTCAATCAGGATCGGGAAGGCCAACCATAGTTCCAAAAAGACATCATAGCCAGTGAGTTAAGACTACTCGATCCAAGATAAGGACATTTTAAAATGGTCAGTGGGACTAGTGATGGAGAAATAGTTCGTAAATTTTCCCTATGAGAAGAGAGTAGGACTACAAGTGTTGAATGTGTCCATAATTCAAAAGTGAGACTAATGAGATTGGAAATGGTAAACCATGCCCGTTAGACATAACAACTAGAGGAGTGAGACTTCCAGCGAAGGAATTTGGGTCAAGAGAATTAGGCCCAGGAAATTTGCAAACCTAGAGAGATGGGTTTAGGCTGGACCAGTGGAGTCCTCGTTAAGAGTAGCATATGGCATTTCAGGGTCGACGGGGTTGTGGATGTAAATGGGAGGTCAATAAAGCCATAATTGAGGCCTAGATATTTTGGGCCAACGTTTCAATAATGGGCATGAGATAGACATGATGGAATAAATTGTCCACAATGAGAGGGGACAACTATTAGATGAAATCCTAGATGTATAACGATTGCAGATGTTCATGGGTCATGTTAACAACCACATGATGGGACCCTATGATTAGGCGAGACTGGTGAGGTTTTTCTTCATCCTTGTGAGTAAAGGATAAATTCTAGTGACATGAGTGTGTCACAACTTATATGTAAATTAGAAACCCTAAAACTCGTGTGCGGGTCGAGTTGAGTGGGAACGTTAGTTATAATAGTCTTGTTATAAACGTATTTCTTATTGATAGCGGGCCATTTTTTATGTCTCCCGTGAGTGAACCAGGTGGGCCCTAAGAGATATTTTGTTGTTATAATTTACTAACTGTGTTGAAATAGCATTAGTAGAGTATATTATGGCAATGTGTAGTGATTAATTACTGTATGTTTGAACGATAGTAAATTGAGTGATATGATTGTCATGCTGGATACTATGGCACCACCTGAAATAGGGTTGGGCCCATATATATATATATATATATATATATATATATATATATATATATATATATATATATATATATGAAAATTTTCATGGTATTATAGACCTCAGCGAGTATGTTGTCTAGTTATATGTGATTCTGGTGCATAGGAATTTATTTGACTGATAAGACTTCGTATACATTGTGTTATCGAACAGGAAGATATAGCTCGTTAAATATATATAGCGCCGAGTACTTGGGGTTGTGAGAGCGCCATGCTTCATGTTATTATTAGGGACATGAGAGTGGACGAGAAAACTATTATGTACACATACGAAGATTATGGGAAGGTACATAGTACGGACTGAGGGCCTTACGAACCTCGACAATCGATTAGGTTAGATAGTAGTGTATTCGGGAGGTTACTTGTTTGGATTTCTCTTTGTGAGACATCCCAAGCATAAAACTAGTGAACAATGGGAGTTGGAGAGAAGTTTGTCTGATAGTACATGAGTTCGTACGTGGGTTATTGTACCTATACAAGAATATATTTGAGAGTTGATAATTCCATTATGTATTAAGGCCAGTAGAGTCGCCTAGTCTTAGTATCATTCGGAATATATCAATGATTCTACTGAAAGAGTGATTAAATTATGACTAGTGCGGTGGTTGAGTACACCCATGCTATATCATCACGCCGAGTGCGAGAGGATTAATTTAAGAGAAATACATGTCATGGTGCAATGATGCGCGAGACATAGGGTGTGGGGGAACCCTAGGTGATCAAAGAAGATAGTTAATTATGGTAGTCATGTGAATCCTACAACACATAGATGAGAGAGAAAAATATTTTTGTGTAAAATCTAACATAGGCCTATAATTCACGAGAAACTGAATTTCAGAACAAGGAAAATACTTGTGTCACGCGATGGGGGAAAGTCACAAGTATCCAAATTTAAAGTACATTCGAGAGAGTATAAAATGTATCAGGTTCCAAATAGTGGTGAAGGGTTATGATGTTGAGTAATATGAAAAAGTTCGTCTTGTAGCGGGTCACCTCACTGTTGAAAAAAAGGGTGGACAATCCGAAACAAGTAGGGGTTTCTTCCACTAGTGAATGGGAGAGTATTCACAAGGATCTTCTCATGTAGCTAATATGGTGAGACCATAGGTACTGAGATCTAATTGAGTACGGCCTACCATCCGCAGAAGGATGGGTAGGACAAGTGGTTTAATCAGATGCTGGAGAGAAAATTTTATGTGCCCCCTAAATCTTCAGGGAGGACGAGAGCAGTACCTTCCACTATTGGATTTTTATTCAATAACTCCTGTGAGTTCAAGTTTGGGCAGAGTGCCAGAAGAAGTATGGCACTGTAAACTTGGTTGTTGTCCTACTTGATAGTAGAGGTGGGGGACCATCTATAATTGCAAATATCGGAGAAGGGCTGATATTATCGTATATATTGTGTGTGAAATATATATTGCACAACCAATTTACTTATATGAACGACACGAGACGAAGTTGTATGTATCTGGAAGGAGGATATATCTACTAAGGTGTAAATAGTGGAAGGCTAGATAGTGAATATATAAAATAAAGTTTAAGTAGTGGAACTTCATCGGTAAGGCTTGGGAAAGAGCCTATATGACCGGGTAACCTGGAGTTTAAAACAAACGCATGTGAAGTGTACACTAATTAAGGGTATTCGATAGCGTACTATATGGGTGGTGCATAGTAGTTTACTTGGGAGCGAAAGAACGCGATGCACAACGTTGTTTGTACCTGCTATACTTTTTTTGAATTTTGGGATGAAATTCCGTTGTAAGGGGGAAGTATGTAACACCCCATATTTTTTATGATTTAAATCATATGTGATTAATTATTATTTTGGATTAATTAAATTAAAATGCGAGAAATTAATTGCTTATTAATCCGGATTAAAATAATTATTAACTAGCGTGCCAAGGGTTAATACTTATTGTTGATAATTATTCAATATTACTGTGTGATATGTAATATGGAATTATGAAATTTGGGAAATTTTCGAAAGTAAAAAATATGACAGTTTGGTAATTTAAGTTTGACGCGTGTGTGAGTCGTGTCGGGACTAATTGATTGGAATAAAAAGAGAATTTATTTTTATTAACTCATATGGTCATTTTCAGTGCGTTGTTGAGTCTGGGAGGGTTTAGATAGTCAGAAAACACTACCCGGGTATTTTATTTGGACTCCGGAATATTTTAAGCCAAACCAGCACCCCGTAGAGGTAGTTGTGTAATTTGGATTTTTGGGAGTTTAATTAATGACGAACAAAAGTAATTAAAAAAGAAAGTTACATGGGTAAGACATTACCCATCAGATTCTAAACCTAAGTGAGAAAGAGAGAAAACTTAAGAGGAAGAAGAAGGACTCCATAGGTGTTCCTAGAGAAAGGCTCAAGCTTTTACATCGGAAATTCCACCAACGCGTAGATCGCGAAGAGAGGAATGCGTCTATACAAACATCACCAAAGGATCAGACCTTCGATTTAAGGTAATTGTTTATTACTTGTGTGCTTTAGTAACAATTGTGTTCATGTTAGAGTAGGTGATAACCCATTAGTTATGAAAGTTAATTTTGATGAACTGAGATTTCAAGAGATTTAATCCCTTCATGTAGATAAGATTACATTCACGAATTGATAATAATTTTCCATGAATAAATCTGGGTTTAATTTGGAGTTATGATTGGGATTTCGTACTTAATTGATTTATGGTGAGGGTTTAATGATTCTAGGTTGTTAGAAATCATCTAGATATGTTTGGAAATCAATTGGATTTGCTATTCGGGTGTTTGGGAATGAACAGTAGAGGTTTTAGAGGTGTTGTTGGTGGAAAACGCTAAAATTTGGGCAAGAAGACGAAACAGTGCATCTCGTGCGATGTAATGCGTAGTCGTTCGAGCAAAATAGAGATGTCGCGCGAAGTCACGCGAAGTCGCACGAAGTTTGTTCGAGTGACATGTGTAAGTCGTTCAATTGACTTGACCTTCTAGTTCGAGGGACTGGTCTAGAAATTTCTATTTTTACCCCAAATTTAGTTACGCAATTAATTTGAGTGGGAAAACTGCTATTTGATGGACTTAGCCCAGTGTAGAATTTTTACGAAGTATTTGGGAAATAATACTTTAAATAATTGGAACGGTATGTTGACCTTGGAGATTATATGAGTGATAGTAATCGAATTAAATATATTACACGTAGGAATAAGAGAATAATACGTATGGAATATATCTATATGAATTGGTTGGGTGAATACCTATGAATTTTAATAGGTTTTGTGTATGCTTATTATATGATATTATTGTTAACTATACTAATGGGTAATAACCCGGGGGTACAAGAATAATATCGTTAAGTGTACTAGTGGGTTATACCCTGGGGTACAAGAATAATATCGTTAAGTGTACTGATGGGTGATAACTCGGGGGTACAAGAATAATATCGTTAAGTGTACTAATGGGTGATAACCCGACGGTACAATAATATTATCGCTATGTGTAGTAAGGGGTGATAACCCGGGGGTCCAAGAATATTGTTGTTAAGTGCACTAATGGGTGTTAACCTGAGGGTGCACGATTATTATGATTAGGGGCGCTACTGGGTCTTAGTCCGGGGGTGCAGAAATAGTATATATATGTATAGGAATGATGTGACTATATGTGTATATATCTATGAACTTATGAATATTTGTACTATGTGATACTCGTATATATAGTGACAATAATAAAATGCTTTGCCCTAAATGGTCTTAACCTAAGGGTGCATGATTAGTGTGTGTGTGTGTGTGTGTGTGTGTGTGTGTATATATATATAGGGATGATGTGACTGTATATATATATTAATATACTTGGGAAAATTATACTTTGTGAAATTAGTAGATAAAGTATAAATGAGAAATAAATGAGTCTTAGTGGGTAAAAGATTAACCATTCGAACGGTGAATAATGGAACTTAGTTATGTGAGATAAACTATTTCTTTAACGTATTGTATGGGCGATACGGGTATACTACTGGAGAATGTAGCTAGTGATACTATGATTTCGAACTAGTTAGGTCGAATAACATAGCTAGTGTGGGTTAGATGAACGTTAGGCGTGCACAATAGAAGAGAGGTGAGAATCTCATGTGAGAGTGCGATATCTAACATGCACATAATACTTGCTTCATTACAGTTTTAAATACTTGCTAAATATTTTTAAAACATCAGGCTTTGACCCGTTTCTTGCAACTCTTATCTCGTACGCTATATATATGTATTATATCAGGTGCTCAGCCACAGGGATATCATAACAAGGGATTCGGATTGCTTTACGTGCCGAAGCGATTATGGAAGTTGTGGGTCCTTGCCTTAGACGCATCCATCATTTTCATTCAGTTTTATCTAGACATCTCAGTTGGGGCATGTGTCACCCATTCCTAGTTTTTATCAGAGTTATTATTCAGTTTGCTTTACAGTTCTTTTAGTTGGATGGAATTTTATGGAATTTTACTATGAGTCTGTGAATTGGAGTTTTGAACTTGGAGGTTGTACCCAGTCTTATTTATTTCAGTACCTAGTTCATGCTCAGTACCTTTCATATTTATGCGTATGGTGAATGGATAATATTTTATATACTTGGGAATTTAAAATGAATTGTTTTTTTAAAACTAAAATTGGAAAATGTTTTGGCACCTAGCTTAATTTTATATTAGGTGATTAATATGTTGAAAAGTTTTTCGACGGTGATGCTAAGGATGAACCAACTGAACATTCTATTTTAAATTGGTACAGGACTGATCACCTAATATTTAATTGGACTGGGTGTCATAGGTTGTATCAGAGCATCAGGTTCTAGAGTCTTTTAGGATCTGTGCGGCTTATTACGTTTTCACGTAGCGTTCTTTGATGTAGAGCCTTATGATAGGATTGTTGTGTTCCCTTATGTATGTGACTTACCTTCTCCTGCTACGAATTATAATGGATTTGACTCATTATACCAAAATTTGTGTGATTTGAACACCGAACATTTTAGAATGACCAGAGAGGGCCGTAAGAAGGACTACAGGAGAACAAACTCGACAGGAGATATAAAGTAATCTGAGAATGGTGGTCGTGATAAATGTCACCATGAGTACTACTTAAGAAAGTTATAATGAGATCGTCACTCAGGAACAGTAGATTCCTAGGGCACAGTCATAGATAAAAGTGGAGTGACTTCAGGAGCACCTAACATAGTCGACAAGGGAGAAATCAGAGGGACTCTTTTGAAAACCATCAGTGAAGATGCGAAGAAGAAAGAGAGAAAGTGTAAAAGGCCAACGGAAGTAGAAAATCCGAAGGCAATTGTGTAGAGTGAAGTGTAATGACACTCAGAATTAATTTAGAATTAAATTAATAGATCTTGGGAGCGACATAAAGTGTTTAAAATCAATCACCGTGTGTAAAAAGTGTGTTTGAAATTTAAAGAAAATTTGGGTACGAGTTGACCATGAGGTCTCCCATTAGATGTTGTAGTAGAGATGCCAGTGAAATTTTGAAACATAGCACAGTGGGTAAGTTAGAGACCAATCATGAGAAATAAGTTGAATTGCATAATGAACTTAACACCTGGAAAGAGGACATATAATTATAAAAGGATTTATAGTTAAAGAAGGATCATGTGTAAAATACGAGAATGGATGAGAAATCAAACTAGACTGACTAATGTTGATGTCGTCAAGGTTATACGGTGGAAACTTATTGCAGCATTTCCAGAAAAAGTGAGCTAAGAGGGTTAGAGAATCTGGCCGAAGGGAAGTTGTGAACTTAATAGCGTGAGTGAGACACCATAGGAGAGTATACCCAATAGGGAAATCAGTTAGATAATTTTGAGTGATTAACTTCCTACAAGGTGACGATGAAGTCAATTAGGGCCGGGGAAGCCAACCATAGTTCTGAAAATCCAGTGTAGCTAGTGAGTTAAGACTAATCGGTCCGAGAGAAGGACATTTCAAAATGGACAGTGGGACTAGTGGCGGGGAAATGGTTCGTAAAGTTTCCCTATGAGAAGAGAGTAGGACTACAAGTGTTGACTGTGTCCATAATTATGAAGAGAGACTGATGAGATTGGAAATGGTATGCC
This sequence comes from Sambucus nigra, assembly GCA_949130495.1. NCBI lineage: Eukaryota > Viridiplantae > Streptophyta > Magnoliopsida > Dipsacales > Adoxaceae > Sambucus > Sambucus nigra. The sequence continues at coordinate 89,365,810 of OX422216.1, read as the reverse complement.
ATGCCAGTTAGGCCTAACAACTGGAGGAGTGAGACTTCCAACGAAGTAATTTGGGTCAAGAGAATTAGGACCAAAAAATTTAAAAATCGAGAGTGATGGGTTTAGGATGGACCAGTGGAGCCCTCGTTAAGAGTAGCATATGGTATCTCAGGGTCGACGGGGCTCGGCATGTAAATGGGAGGTCAGTAAAGCCATAATTGAGGCCTAGAGATTTGGGGACAACATTGCAATAATGGCATGAAATCCACATGATGGAATAAATTGTCCATAATTATAGAGGACAATTATTGGATGAAATCCTAGATGTTTAACGATTGCATAAGTTCATGGGTCATGTTAACAGCCACATGCTGGGACCCAATGATTAGGTGAGACTGGTGAGGTTTTGCATCATCCTTGTGAGTAAAGGACAAATTCTAGTGACATGGATGTGTCACAACTTATATGTAAATTGGAAACCCTAAAAGTCGTGTGCGGGTAGAGTTGAGTGGGAACGTTAGTTATAATAGTCTTGTTATAAACGTATTTCTCTTTGATAGCGGGGCATTTTGATGTCGCCCGTGAGTGACCAGGGTGGGCCCTAAGAGTATATTTTTTGTTATAATTTACTAATTGCATTGAAATAGCATTAGTAGAGTATATTATGGTAATGTGGAGTGATTAATTATCATATGTTTGAACGGTAGTAAATTGAGTATTATGACGCTCGTACTGGATACTCCGGGAGGAGAAATCTTGATTTTGTTTGGCACCACCTTAAATAGGGTTGGGCCCAGATATATGTATATATGAAACTTTTCATGGTATTAAAGACCTCAGCGAGTATGTTGTCTAGTTATATGTGATTCCGGTGGGTAGGAATTTATTTGACTGATAAGACTTAGTATACATTGTGTTCTTTGTCGAACCACGAGATATAGCTCGTTAGATATATGTAGCACCGAGTACCTGGGGTAGTGAGAGCGCCATGCTTCATGTTATTATTAGGGACATGAGAGTGGATGAGAAAACTATTATGTACACATACGAAGATTGAGGGAAGGTACATAGTATGGACTGAGGGCATTACGTATCTCAACAATCGACCAGGTTAGATAGTAGTGTATCGGGGGGTTCCTTAGTTGGATATCTCTTTGTGAGACATCCCATGCATGAAACTAGCAAACGTCGGGAGTTGGAGAGAATATTATCCGATAGTACATGAGTTCGTACGTGGGTTATTGTACCTATACAAGAATATTTTGGAGAGTTGATAATTCCATTACGACATAACGGCAGTAGAGTCGCCTAGTCTTAGTATCATTCTGAATAGAGAAATGATTCTACTGAAAGAGTGATTAAATTATGATTAGTGGGGTGGTTGAGTACACCCTTACTATATCAGCACGCCGAGTGCGAGAGGATTAATTTGAGAGAAATACATGTCATGGTGCAATGATGCGCGAGGCATAGAGTGTGGGTCGCCCTAGGTGATCAAAGCAGATAGTGAATTACGGTAGTCATGTGAATTCGACATCACATAGCTGAGAAAGACAATGCTTTTTAGTGTTAAATCTAACAGAGGGCTACAATTCAAGAGAAACTGAATTTCAGAACAGGGAAAAGATTTGTGTCACACGGTGGGAGAAAATTCACAAATATCACGATTTGAAGTACATTCGAGAGAGTATAAAATGTATCAGGTTCCAAATAAGAGTGGTGGAGGTTATGATGTAGAGTAATATTGTAAAGTTCGTCTTGCAGTGGGTCACCTGACTATTGAAAAAAAGGGTGGACAATCCGAAAGTAGTTGGGGTTTCTTCCACTAGTGAATGGGAGAGTATTCACAAGGATCTTCTCATAGAGCTAATATGGTGAGACCATAGGGACCGAGATACGATTAAGTATGGCCGACCATCTGTAGAAGGATGGGAAGGATAAGCGGTCTAATCGGATGCTGGAGAGCAAATTTTATGTGCCCCCTTAAATCTTCGAGGAGGACGAGAGCAGTACCTTCCACTAGTGGAGTTGTGTTCAATAACTCCTATGAGTTCACATTTGGGCAGAGTGCTAGTAGAGGTATGGCACGGTAAACTTGGTTGTTGTCCTACTTGATAGTTAGAGGTGGGGGACCAGCTATAATTGCAAATATAGAAGAAGGGTTGATATTATCGTATATATTGTGTGAAATATATATTGCACAGCCAACTTACTTGCACGAACGACACGAGACAAAGTCGCATGTATCTGGAAGGAGGATAAATCTACTAAGGTGCAAATAGTAGAAGGCTATATAGTGAATATCTAAAATAATGTTAAAGTAGTGGAACTTAATAAGTAAGGCTTGGGCAAGATCCTATATGACAGGGTAACCTGGAGTTTAAAATAAACGCATGTGAAGTGTTCACTAATTAATGGTATTTGATAGCGTACTATATGGGTGGTACAGAGTAGTTTACTTGGGAGCGCAAGGACGTGATGCGTAACTTATGCACAACGTTGTCTGTAACTGCTATACTTTTTCTGAATTTCGGGATGAAATGTTGTAAGGTGGGAAGTATGTAACACCCCGTATTTTTTATGATTCAAATAATTATGTGATTAATTATTATTGTTGTATTAATTAAATTAAAATGCTAGAAATTAATTATTTATTAATTCGAATTAAAATAATTATTACCTAGCGTGCCAAGGGTTAATACTTATTATTGAGATTTATTGAATATTACCGTATGATATATAATATGGAATTATGAAATAAGATAAATTGTCAAAAGTGATAAATACGACAGTTTGGTAATTTCAGTTTGATGCGCGCGTGAGTCGTATCGGGACTAATTGATTGGGATAAAAAGATAATTTATTTTTATTAACTCATATGGTCATTTCGAGTGCGGCATTGAGTCTGGGAGGGTTTAGATAGTCAGAAAACACTACCCGCGTATTTTATTTGGACTCCGAAATATTTTAGGCAAAATCGGCACCCTGTAGGGATAGTTTTGTAATTTGGATTTTGGGGGGTTTAATTAATGACGAAAATAAGTAATTAAATAAGAAAGGTATGTGGGTAAGACATTACCCATCAGATTCTAAACCTAAGTGAGAAAGAGGGAAAACCTAAGAGGGAGAAGAAGGACTCCATAGGTGTTCTTGGAGAAAGGCTCATCCTTTTACACCGAAAATTCCACCAACGCGTAAATCGCGAAGAGAGGAACACGTTTATACCAACATCACCAAAGGATCCGACCTTCAATTTAAGGCAAGTGTTTATTACTTGCGTGCTTTAGTAATAATTGTGTTCATGTTAGAGTAGGCGATAACCCATTAATTATGAAAGTTAATTTTGATGAAAAAATATGTTATGACTCGTATATTGGGACTGAGATTTCAAGAGATTAAATCCCTTCATGTAGATAGGATTACATTCACGAATTGATGATAATTTTCCATGAACAAATCTGGGTTTAATTTGGAGTAATGCTCTTAATTTAAGAACTAGGGTTCTTGTTAAATAAAATTGGGGATTTCGTATTTAATTGATGTATGGTGTGGATTTAATTATTCTCAGTTGTTAGAAATCATCTAGATATATGAGGACATCAATTGGATTTGCTGTTTGGTGTTTAGGATTGAACAACAGAGGTTTTAGAGGTGTTAATGTTGGAAAAACGCTGAAATCTGGGCGAGAAGACAAAACAGTGCATCTCACGCGATGTCGCGCGTTGTCGTTCGAGAAAGATAGAGATGTCGCACGAAGTCGAACGAAGTTGGTTCGAGCAACATGTGTAAGTCGTTCAAATGACTTGACCTTCTGCTTCGATCGACTGGTCTAAAATTCTATAAATTTCTATTTTTACCCCAAATTAAGTTACGCAATTAATTTGAGTGAGAAAACTACTATTTGATGGACTTAGCCTAGTGTAGAATTTTTAGGAAGTATTTGGGAAATAATACTTTTAATAATTGGAACGATATGATGACATTGGATATTACATGAGTGATAGTAATCAAATTAAATATATTATACGTAGGAAAGAGAGAATAATGCGTATATTTAATTCTCTCTCTCTCACTCTCTCACTCACGTAAACCTATCTAGGGTTTAATGGCAGCTAATCTACCTCCATCTTGGAGGTAGATAATCTTCCTCCTGATCCTCCCTCTCCCAATCCTCAATCAGTTCCACAGTTGCCTATCAATTAGTCTCTTACTAAATCTTTTACTGAGGTTGCGGAGCCTCTAAAGCTACCAATGTCTCCCAATACGAAATAACTTCATTCAAAGGAGAACCTGCTCTTTTTCTTGATGATGAATACCTCAATAAACTCTTAACTCCATTCAAATATTCATTGGTTGTAAAGTTCACTCATGGCCGCCCTCCAATGGAATATATAAGGATAATGTTAACAACTATGGGATTAAAAGCTGCATTTAATGTTGGTTTGATAGATAAAAAACATGTCATGATTAGATTGTTTCATGAAGAAGATTTCATGCTTCTTTGGACAAGATCGACTTGGTACATTAATAGATTCACTATGAGGGTTTTCAAATGGACTAAAGACTTTCATCCTGATTGTGAAACAACTCTTGTTCCTATTTGGATCAGTCTGCCTCTATTGCCTATTCATCTGTACAATAAAGAAAGTCTTTTTTCGATATGTAGTGCCGTGGGGGTTACTTTGAAAATGGATAGTGCTACATCTTCCCTTGGCCGACTTGCATGGAAGTTGACCTGAGCAATCCAATTCCTAATAGAATTTAGATTGCCAACAAAGATACATCAGTGTGCTTTTGGAAATATTTTGAGTTTGAAGATCTTCCTAATTATTGTTTTAACTGTGCAAGAAAAGGTCATAAAGAAGAATTTTGTCTTTTTAAAGATGGCAAAAGACCTATTACAGATTCTTCCAAATAGCCTTCCCATTTTATCAAGAAAAAAGAAAGTACAAAAGAATGGGTGGTTAAAACTTTCAAGCAGAGACAAGAGGTTGAACAAGTTCCTAGGACATTTGCCTAGGAAGTTGTGATCAAAAATCAAGAAACACCTGTTAAAGCCACATAATTTTCACAACCAAAGATAACCAATTTCTTTAAGAAAAATTCCACAATTGAAGAGGAAATTTCAAGTAAGAAAAATGTCCCTACAGTTGATAATAAGAATGAGCCAGCAGAAAAGGTTAGTGGTAATGAGGAGGAAGAAGGAGAGGAATTAGAGTAACAAAGTGAAGATGAAGGAGTTTTATCTCCAATTATTTTCTCTAGTTCTAGTTGTCCCACAAGAACCCTAGAGGCAATGGGGGTTATGGTTCTTGAAACTTCTGGTGAAGGAAGTAAAATGGAAGTGAATCAGACCAGTCACAAATAATGGAATTCCAAATTCAAATATCCTATCTTTAAGGGGGCACCAAACCTTTGAATATTTCTAAGTTGATCCATAAAAATATTGGTGTATCAACAGATGGGATTACTAATACCAAAGTACTCAGATATGGTACAAAAACTTTGGCATTCAAACAGTCCAAATGATCAGCACAATCATTTGGAATATTAGAGGGTTGTCCAATAAAGGAGCCTTAAAAAGAGTTAAGAGATTTCTTAGAATCTATAATCTGTCTATTATTGTTATATTGGAGACAAAGCTAAAAGTTCATAAGCTAGAATCTTTTAGACTTAAGCTGGGATTTCATACTGCATTTGCAAATTTTAATAGCAAGATTTGGTGCTTTGCTAAAAAAGAAATCAACTGTGAACTTGTTTCTGAAATTGAACAAGGTATGACTCTTTCTTTACTTATCAACAAAGTAAAGGTTCAATATTCTTTCATTTATGCTAAGAACACTAAAGTGGAGAGAAAAGATCTTTGTAACTACATCAATATGAATTTCACTACTTCTCCATGTCTTATTGGAGGAGACTTTAATGTGTTTGCATATAATTCTGAGAAAACAGGTGGGAATGTAATAGATGGAGGAGCTGATTTGGAATTTTTGGAATCTATGGAAATGAATGAGATTTCAAACATTGGTTTCATAGGTTCTAACTTCACCTTGTTCAACAAAAGCGAGGGGGTGGACAGAATTTGGTGTAGGCTTGACAAAGTATTCTCCAACCAGGCTGCTCCATAATTAGGTCTTTTAGAAGTTCATCATTTAAATAGACTTTTATCAGATTATTGTCCTCTTTTACTTTCAAACAAGAACACCTCAGAAGTGAAACTCAAATCATTCAAATTTCAAAATTTCAGGTTGGAATCTCCAGATATTAAACTGTGGTGTCTCAAACTTATAATTTTACTGATCATCCTAACCCTTTTGTGTCCATAGGTTAAAAATTCAAAAAGCTGAGATCTACTTTATCTTCTTGGAGTAGAATGGATTTTGGGGACATTTTTAAAGAAGCTAGAAAGGCAAAAGATAATCGTTTATCAATGGCGATGGATTTTGATATTGATCCTTCTGAGCTCAGTAGAGAAAAGCTTTCTTTAGCTCAAGCCTGTAGCATCTAGAAGCTCCAACTTGCAGATAATTATTGGAGATAAAAGGCCCCAAGATAAATGTATTAGAGAGGGGGATAGAAATACAAGTTTATTTCACAACTTAGTGAATACTACAAGAAGACAGTTGAGGATATCAGAAATCAGAGACTCGGAAGGGACTATGCAAAGTACTGAGGGGAATATTCAATTAGCAGCAATCCAATTTTTTGAAGATCAATTCAAGAAAGAATCAGGCCCTAATATCTCCATCAATGACTCTTTTTTGGAGGTAATTCCTAATCTTATTTCCAACGAATATAACATTAAATTGTTCTCTATTCTAGACAAGGATGAAATTACAGCAGTTGTGAAATAATTGAGCCAAAATAGTTGTCCTGGATATCATGGTTTTCATGGATTATATTTTATTGAATTTTGGGATATCATCCACTTTGAAGTGGTAGATGCTATTCCGTGTTTCTTCTTAGGGACTGCTTGACCTAGGAAAATTTCATCCACCTTAATTGCTTTAATTCCTAAAGTTCAATCTCCCCATTCCTTCTCTGACTTTAGGCCTATTATTTAGGTCAAATTCCTTAACAAAATTATCTCTAAAATTCTTTCAAATAGACTTTCTAAATTCTTGCCCTCTATCATTTCTTTAAACCAAAGTGGTTTCTCAAAGGGTAAGGACATGTTGGAGAATTCTACCTTAACTCAAGAAATGGTGTATAGGATTCATTCAAAGAATTTTGGGCGCAATGTTATTCTTAAATTGGATCTGGCCAAAGCTTATGATAGGGTCTCATGGATTTTTTTTAATTCTTATTTTGAGAAAGTTTGTATTCTCAGAGACCTAGATTGATATGGTTTGGAGGCTCATATCTAATAATTGGTTTTCAGTGATCATCAATGGTTCCTCTTGTTGATTCTTCAAATCTTCTAAAGGCTTAAGGCAAGGTGATCCTCTTTGACGTAGCCTCTTCATTATTATAACTGAGGCTCTTACCAGAAACTTAAATGCTCTTATTCCTAGGCTCTATGGTTATAAGATTACTATTAGTTGTTTTTAAATTTAATCATCTAGCCTATGCAGATGATGTGATCGTTTTCTCTTCAGGGGCTGCAAAAGACCTTAAAGCCATTATGGAGGTTATACCAAAATATGAGAGAGCTGCTTGTCCAAAAATCAATGTTTCCAAATCTTAAATGTTCTTATCTAACAAGATATCTCCTCCTACTCCAAAAAAAGTTACAAAAATCATTGGTTTTACTAAAAAAAATTCCTATTTAATACTTGGGTTGTCCTTTGTTTTCAAGTAGAAAGAAGTCCTCTCACTTTGATTTCCTCATTAATAAAATCAGAGGGGCTCTTAGTGGATGGAAAGCTCGATATCTCTCAATGGGTGGCAAGTTAGTTCTCATCAAAAGTGTTCTAACTACTATCCTATTCATACTATAGCCTCTTTCAACCCTCCCAAAATGGTCATTCAGAAGCTGGAAGCTCTTTTTGCAAGGTTTTTTTGGGGTTATCATGATGGCTCTTCAAGACACCACTGGTGCAAGTGGAGTCTTATTTCTAAACCTATTAAAGAAGGTGGTTTAGGAGTGAGAAAGCTTGAAGAGATCATTAGAGATATGGCTATCAAACTTTGGTGGAGGTTCAGGTTTACTAAATCTCTATGGTCTTCTTTTATGAAGGCTAGATACTGTAGAAATTCCCATCCTCTTACTGTCAAACCTACATCCTTCTCACATACTTGGGGTAGAATGTGTAAAGTTAGAGAGGAAACATAAATTCACATGAAATGGAGAGTAAGTATTGGGAACATTGATATCAATTGGGATAATTGGATGGATTCTGGCCCAATTGGTGATGAGTTCAACACTCTAGATAATGCTAAAATCAAGGATTTTTGGTTCAAAGATAGAAGCTGGAACTTGGAAAAGCTCTCAGTTTTTTTTCCTTTGAAGTTAATTCAAGAACTGTTGCAAACTCATATTTGGAACTCAAAAGAAGATAGTTTGGTTTGGACAGCTTCTAACTCGGGTGTTTTTTCTTTCTCTAATGCCTAGAACCTATCTAGGTCATTTTCATTTACTATGAGATCAGCTCAATTTATTTGGGGTAACAATCCCTCTTAAAATGTTAGTCTTAATTTGGAAAGTTCTCAAAGACCTGCTCCCTATAACTGACAAAATAAAATCCATTGGTATTAGAGGCCCCTCTAAATGTGTTTGTTGCAAAGAAAGTCAAGAAGAATCATCTAACCACTTATTCTCCTCCAGTAGGATAGCTGTTAAAGTCTGGGATTTCTTTGGAACTAAACTTGGTGTTCTTGGTCCTCAAGGTTCTGTTAAGCAAAGAATGATAGCTTGGTGGATCTGCTCTTCTTCCTCAACATTTTCTACTTTATCTCTTATCCCCATCCTTATTTGTTGGCATATTTGGATAAACAGAAACTTGGCAAAGTTTGAAAATTCTTCAATGTCTTCAGCTAAAATCATTGGAAATATTCAAAACAGTTTCTCCCTACTTTTTTCAGAGCCGAAAACATCTAAATCCAAGATTATGCTAGTTCATTGGTCTCTTCCTCCAAAAGGTTTTCTAAAATTGAATGTTGATGGTAGCTCTTTGGGAAATCCAGACAAAAGTGGATGTGGAGGGATTTTAAGAAATAAAAAAGGGGACATAGTTTGGTTCTTCTTCAAACATTTAAAATTCAAGGAAAGTTTAGAAGTTGAAGCAAAAGCTATTCTTCAAGGAATAATTTTCTTTCAAGATCTTAACGACTATGTACTTATTATTGAATCAGACTAAAAAGTATTGATTGATGTTCTTCTAAAAAAAGCTTCATGTCCTTGGAAAATCCAATGGCAAATTGATCTAATTCTCTTAATTCTGCCCAACCTCAATTACAGTCTCATCCATATTCACAGGGAGGCTAATATGGTAGCAGATTTCTTAGGTAAAATTGGTAGTTCTCATAATAATTCTTTTATGTCTCACCATCTTGATCTTCACCCTAAGAGTTTCAAAGGAATCTTAAAGTTATATAAACTTCAAACTCCTTATCTTAAGAAGGTCTCCTTTTAATATTTTGTAGTTCTTGTAAGCCGTGGTAAGGGCTCTTCTCATCTGTTTATAAATAAAATCCCTATTCCTGTTTAAGAAAAAGAATAATATGTATGGAATATATCTATATGAATTGGTTTGGTGAATACCGATGAATTTTAATAGGATGTGTGTATGCCTATTATATGATATTCTTGTTTAGTGTACTAATGGGTGATAACCCATGGGTACAAGAATAATATCGTTAAGTGTACGAATGGGTGATAACCCGGGGGTATAAGAATAATATCATTAAGTGGGTACAAGAATATGATCGTTATGTGTACTAATGGGTGATAACCCGGGGGTACAAGAATATTATTATTAAGTGCACTAATGGGCGTTAACCCGAGGGTGCAGGATTATTATGGTTAGGGGCGCTAATAGGTCTTAGTCCGGGGGTGAAAAAATAGTATATATATGTATAGGGATGATGTGACTATATGTGTATATATCTATGAACTTATGAATATTTCTACTGTGTAAAAATAGTAGATATGGTGACAATAATAAAATGCTTTGCCCCAAATGGTCTTAACCTAAGGGTGTAGGATTAGTATATATATATATAGGAATGATGTGACTGTATATATATTAATATACTTGGGAACATTCTACTTTGTGAAACTAGTAGATATAGTATAAATGATAAATAAATCAATCTTAGTGGGTAAAAGATTAACCATTCCAACGGTGAATAATGGAACATAGTTATGTGATATAAACAATTTCTTTAACGTATTGTATTGGCGATACGGGTATACTACTAGAGAATGTCGATGGTGATATTATGATTTCGAACTAGTTAGGCCGGGTATCATAGATTGTGTGGGTTAGATGTATGTTAGGTGTGTACAATAGAAGATAGGTGATAATGTCATGTGAGAGTGCGATATCTAACATGCACATAATACTTGCTTTATTGCAGTTTTAACTACTTGCTAAATATTTTTTAAACATCGGGCTCTGACCTGTTTCTTGCCACTCTTCTCTCTTTTACTATATATATGTATTATATCAGGTGCTCAGCCTCAGGGATACCATAACTAGAGATTCGGATTGCTTTAGGTGTTGCAGCTGTTGTGGAAGTTGTATGTCCTTGCATTAGACGCGTCCATCATTTCCATTCAAATTTATCTAGACATCTGAATTGGGGCATGTGTCGCCCATTCCTAGTTTTTATCAGTGTTATTATTTAGTTTACTTAACAATTCTTTTAGTTGGATGGAATTTTACTATGAGTCTGTGAATTGGAGTTTTTAACTAGGAGGTTTTACCCAGTCTTATTTATTACATTACTTTGTTCATGCTCAGTACCTTTCACATTTATGTGTATGGTGAATGGTTAATATTTTATATACTTGGGAATTTAAAATGAATTATTTTGTTAAAACTAAAATTGGAATTTTTTTTGGCACCTAGCTTAATTTTATATTAGGTGATTAATATGTTAAAAAGTTTTTCGACGGTGATGCTAAGGATGAATCAACCGAACATTCTGTTTTAAACTGGTACAAGACTGATCACCCTATATTTAATTGGGTCGGTTATCACAGGCATCAACTAAGCTGTTATTTACTGTAGGTAGGTAGTAGAAGGTGATATCTTGGAACTAGGAGGCTAGCTCTTCTAAGTGGGCATCGAAGGGTAAGAGCTTTTCATATTTGACTTTACATATTCTAAGGCCTTAGTCTATGATGAGGGTAGAGTCCCCATCCACATCTAGGTATTTGATACCTTTATTTAGGGAGACTTTGAGGCCTACAGTGCATGCCTACTATTGGGTCATGTTGTTAGTGGAGGGCAAATATAGCGTGATGGCAATGGGAGTGTGAGAGTCATCAAGGGAGATTAGGAGTATCCCAATGGCGTATCCTTTCTTATTGGAAACTCTATTAAATAACATTTTCGATCTATGGTCATCTTGATAAGTGTAGAGGATATATTCATCCAATAATTCATAGACCCAAACATCGATTTCTTCCATAGGGTAGTCAGCAAAGTAGTTGTATATGGCTCTCCCTTTCATGACAAAAAAATATCAAACTCGATTGGCAATATCAACCATCGGGACATTTGGATGGAAAAGGAGGGATTTTCTTGCGAGTACTTGATGGGATTCATACGAGAAACAAGTCTGATGGGGAATGCAAGGATGTAGTGCCATAACTTTTGAGTGACCCAGACCAACACCATACATGCTTTTTCCAAAGTAGTGCAGCTCACTTTATACCCAACCAATTTTTGACTGGCTTAGTAAATGTGTCTTTCTTTTTAGGATTATTTGATATATTGGTCTAGCAAAGCCCTTGTTGCAGTATCTATTATGGTAAAGAATAAGAGTAGAGGGGGACTTGGTTGCGGAGGCATAAGCATCGGAGGTTGTGTAAGGTATCCCTTGATTTTGTTAAAGGATTCTTGGCAAACCTCATTCCAGGCTTTTGGTATAATTTTTTTAGAAAAGTTTGAAGATGGGCTCACAGATAGAAGTTAGTCGACTGATGTATTGAAGTTTACCTAAGAATCCCTAGACTTCCTTCTCTGTCCATGATGGGGTCATCTTAAGTATAACTTTCAGTTTGGAAGGGAAACTTCGATTCCCCCCTCGCTAAACATGAATACTAAAAAATTTCCTTTCATGACGTCGAATATTCATTTCTCTTGATTTAGCTACATTGGTCTCGCCGTAGTCATTCGAACAACTTTTGGAGGGAGAGAACATGACCTTCCCGAGTCTAAGACTTAATAATCATGTCATATAGAAAGATTTTGACCTCCTTGTGTATCAAATAATGCAATATGGTTATGGCAACCCTTTGGTAGGTAGCCCTAGCATTCGCGAGCCCAAATGACATGATAGTGTAGCAGAAGGTTCCCCATGGGGTAATGAATGCAGTTTTCTCCTGATGTTCAGGGTGTATATTGATCTAGTCTTATCTAGCGAATGAATTAAGGGTATGAATGGCTGTTTTTTCCACAATCATGTCGATATTGGGCAACGAACAATCGTCCTTTGGAGATGCTTTGTTCAAATCCTGGTCGTTGCACATGCAAACTTTTCCTCTTAATTTTGGTATAGGGATAATGTTGGAGAGACATGTGGGATATTTGATCACTTGGATGAAGCCTACGTTCAACTTCTTGACTACCCCTTATTTAACTTTGAGCAACCATTAGGTGCGGAGTTTTCTGAGCTTTTATTTGACCAAGTTGCATTTTGGGATTGTCGGTATCTCATGTTGAGAAATTTTTGGATCGATGTCGAGCATGTCATCATAGGACTATGCGAAGACGTCCATGAATTCCTTCAGTAGTTCTTTGGATTGCACGCGATTATGCTCTTTAAGGATGGAACTTATCCTAATCTCGCGTTATTGGCACCTAGAACCAAGATTGATAATAACAGTTTCATCCTAATTAATTTGAACATAGTTATGTTATTTGTTATTAACCTTAGTAAGATCAGTTAAGAATTTTTCATTTTTAAAGTCATCATCATCAAGAGTTTGATTAGAATCAAGACAATTAATATAAGGCACAACAAGATCCTCAAAATCCTCATTTATTTCACTTTCAAGAAATATAGCATTGAGAACCTAATCAAAAGAGGTCTCAGTTACATTGATATTAAAAAAGGAGAAGTAACAACCGGTGAAAAGATAAGGTAAACAGCAACGTTGGGTTGAATCTCAATAGATTAGACTGGTATAACATTCCAGTTTAGAAGAGACCTGTTAGCTACCTTGATCAAGGTGGATGGGTCCAACGATGCATCATATGAATGGATCATACAGAGAGTTAGCCCTAGTGTTTGCAGGTTGAACGAGTCTTTAAAATCACTTTCCTCGGAGACCTTGGTAACTATCATGGCTTTCTCAGTGAGAGATAGAACTTTATGCTGGCGGTCTTCGAACCAAGAGTAGTTATCTAGAAATAAGATTTCCATCCCCAGTTTCATCTACTTGTCGACGTGGTCATACCAAGGTTCAGTAAATTCCTAGAAAGGAAATTTTTTCCCCTCCTTGATAAATCTTCCATTCATAGAATCTCTCGACACAGTCTTTGCATCTTCTAAACCAATTTCCAATCGCGGTTGGTGGAGGGATTTATGTTCTTTGAGTGAAGGTTGATAACCTAGTTTACTTGGGGAAAGGCATCTTTCAGGACTATGGGATCAAGGATACTTTATTGGCATCGCCTATGCCCCAGTCCGAGCATGAAATGCTTGTTCCAGAACATTTGTATTACAATGACGTTGCTTTGAGGGTTGTGTTTCAGACAGACTCAATCTTTGAATTTGTCTCTTGCTGGAAGGGGAAGTGGATCAACTCTGAAGCTGGAGAGATGCATGTCATTTGTTCCATTATTATCTCTTAAAATGGTGATAACTTGCCCTTTGGCAAAAAATTTCAATTTATGATGAAGTGAAGAAGATACCCCTCGAATGTTGTGAAGCCACGACTAATAAAGTAGCAGGTTAAAGCATGAAGGTATGTCAATGACATGGAATTCAATAATAGGGCTGATAGAGCCAAACCCTATTATGAGTGTTATGGATCCCATTACCTCTCGGGAGTATTATCATTAGAACACAATGTGGAAAATGTAATAGTAAGGTCATTGACTTTCAACCCCAAGAAATTGAAAGTTCTGAACATTGAGGGTGGATCCGTTGTCAATGAGTGAGAGTGGGATTATCTTTACCATCACTTCAACGGAGATGTTGAGGACATTATTATGGTCAGGGATGATCTTCATAATTTCATCTTCAGAGAAGGAAATGATTATAGGGGAGGTCAAGAAACCAACTAGGTTTACAACTTCTTCAGGAGTAGTGGAAGGAGTGATTATGGGCTTGGTGACAAGCATCATCAGAGCATTCTGGTGCAGCTAGGACGAGATGAAAAGTCCTCATAAGGTGATGTTAACTAGAGTCTTCTTGAGTTTGTCTAGGATTTGGATCTCCTCAATGGTATTTTTTGACGTGGGAAGTTCTTCGACAACTCCCTTTCACTTATATGTTCTTGACGACTCAGGATTTGGATCCTTGCAGTGTCTCCTTAATCTAGTCATGTGGTTTACTGATGCGGGAAAGAACAAGAACCCTATGAATTCATCTGTGTATGGATGAATGGATAGTTCACTGATTACCCCCAATAAGTCTTTGAAGGATATCATTTTTCACATGCTGATTATCGCACATGCTGATTATTGGACTTACTTTTTCTTAACTCAGTTCATCATTTGAGCTACTAAATTCATCCCCTCATCCAGTGGCGATGATATTTTCTTTCCAAGAGATATCAATGCATTTAATAACCTCGATGGCTTCCCCATATATATCTACCCACTCAACGAGGAGGTGCAGGAAAGAAGGGACTAAACACCCTTAAAGCTTTAAAATAGTGAGTAGGCCCTCAATATTATAAATTTTACGTGTCTGTCAAAATCCATCTGCCAAAATCTGTAATACATCATCTAAGTTGACTTTATCAATGGTTACCACCAATTATCTGCCTCCCGAGCCCATTTTTGGGCTTCCATGAACAAGCCACTAAATTTTTGGGCTTCCATGAATAAGCCTTAAACCACATTTCTGATATGGAAGCACTGGTCGGTAGTATGGCTCGAGGATTGGTGAAAGTCACAGTGGGCATCAATTTTCAGGTTTTTGGAGGTGAGTTTGGTAATGGATAGGGGATTAAGGGTTTTGAGGAGCTTTCGGTTAAACAAGACCGGGTAGACTTTGGATAAGAGAGCATTGCTTTCAGCGTATTCCTTTCTACAAAGATTATGAGGCTTTATAGTGCCCAAGAGGTAGCAGGTTGGGAGATAAGGTTGATGGTTGAGACTGTAGCACTGGTTGGCTTCTCATATTTTTTGGGAATAAACTATCCGATCACCTTCTTTGGCTTAGCTTCTACCTTGGTAACATTTTCTTCAATGTAACACCCCGCCTAATTAAATACCGGGTGATCAATCCTTTATTAAATTAAAAATCAAGGTGAATGGTGTGGTCCATTCTTAGCATCACTGTCGAAAATAATTTTTACGTTTTAATCACCCTAATTAATTAAGCTAAGTGTCAAAATAATTTAAAATATTATTCCAATTATTAAAACCCATCATGAGAACCATTTTAAATATAAATTAGTTTAACAATAACATAAATGCTAAGGATAGCAATCAACCAAAAGAAATAAACCCACTAGGTTTACCAAACCAAGTCAATAACCATAAATGAAATCACAATGACAAGAAATAACTCCCAATGAGTACTAAATACTGAAAACATAAATAAATACAAAATCTCTAATAATTCTAAATTGAAATGGGAAATCGGGCGATACATGCCCTAGCTATGAAGACTAAATCAAGAGTTGAATCAAAGAAGAGGTCGTCTAGTGCAAGGGCCTATAACTCCCACCTAAGCTGCAGCATGTCCAATTCGAAGAACCTATACCTAACGCCCCTGTGGCTGGGCACCTGTAATATATATATATATATATATATATATATATATATATATATATATATATATATATATATATATATATATATATATATATATATATATATATATATATATATACAAGAAAGAGAAAATGACAGAAAACAGGTCAGAACCCGAGTGTAAAATAGTTTAAAAGATTAGTTTAGAAAATATTTAAAGTCCTTACCGGCTAATATAACCACCATGTTAGTATGTGACACTCTCTTGAGAATTCTCACCTCTCATCTAGTTTGCACGCCTGCCGTACTACTAAATATGTCATAAGTCTATCTAACTCATCTCCAACTATTTCGAGAAGCCAGAAGGCTATGATTTTAGTTCAAGGATTAGTCTCTTAACGATTACTTACGTCTATTATGTATTTCTCAATATTGTTGTAAAGTTCCCAAACACTTACTATAATTATGGAGCGTTTATACAATATTTATCTATGTATACGCACACTAGAAGAATTCCTTATATCCGTATATATATTAATCACTCATGAAATATATATACTATCGGCACCCCACATAAAATCTACGGTGCTGGCATACTCTGCTATCAAGTACTTGTATCTCTCATACTAAGGGAAATACTAGTTTGGAATCAATCTCGAACTGTATTAACACAATACACACAAAAATGGAGGCGAAGCATAGTCCCAAGTCACTAAGAGGTCAGTACATACCCCTAACATATCTTAGGATCGTCTCACTATCATTCTCAAATATCCTGTACCCAGGAATGCTATATTCTAGGGTACAAGTCAATCTCCCCCATAAAGGTCCCATCAAGATAAGACAATCCTGACGCGACAACCTCCATGATAGCTAGTAGCGCGGGTATGGTTATACACAAATATAAGTTAGATATATACACATGCACTTGGTCATATATAAATATTCTCATTTTACAATTAGGTTCGCCCACGACCCATAATAATATTTTTAACCGTACATAATACAATTTTACTCAATTCTTACGTATAAAGAACTCATCTCTTTTTATTCTCTATTATAATCATTGCATAATTACTTCTCATCCCTTTAAGTATTCTCTCCTAATAAAGGTAAATTCAGTAAGTACACCCTCACTAACATACTGGTCTAAGTCCTTCATGAATCCCTCAATTCCTTAGTTAATGTACGAACGATTTCTAATATGTGATATACCGTTGTTATCCCACAATTACATCCCGTATATAATTATATTAAATGGAACCTACTTACACCCTACTGGTCCTCCTCATGACCCATTATGCTCTTTAAATAATGTACAAGGGCTCCTACGCATTTTATCCGAATTAATTAAAAAGGGGGAAATTAATCGATTTTCAGGGGGGGTCGATCGATCGATGAAAGGGGGTCGATCGATTGATCGAGCAGTTCTTCCCCAGAATCTGCTAAACCAACCTATGGGCTTCATCAATAAAACTTCTCCAAAACACCATTAATGAATACCAATCTCCCAAACAATTAAACCACTGATTGTATACACCCATCTACATGATTCCCTATGTAAAGCATGTTTAAAATCATCAAAGACATTGAATTAAAAAGTCCAATTCAGTCGAATTATATAGAACGCTAGTTTTGTATAGATTTCCAAATTTCTCATTCTTTTTCCAGATTTCTTTCTATTAAACCATTACAATTTTGTGGGTAATCCTCTACATATGACAAGGTTTCCAGATTTCATGAATTTCTCCCAAAACATGTGATTTAAATCTTCTATCTATCTTGTTATTTTTTTTAGTTGATATTTAAATCACATGTTTTGGGGAAAATTCATGAAATCTGGAAACCTTGTCGTATGTAGAGGATTACCCACAAAATTGTAATGGTTTAATAGAAAGAAATCTAGAAAAAGAATGAGAAATTTGGGATACAATTCAATCCTTGGTGGAGTTGCCACTCTGGTCATCCCTCCATCGATCAGCCCTTACGCGGTTGGTTTGCACCCTTCCTTGGGGCGCTTTGACTATCATCAATTAGGGTGATGTATATTGATCGAGTCGCCAACATCTTTTGCACAAAATAGGCAAAAGAAATGTTGCTGCCTTGAGGGAATGACATTAAGGACATACTGATGCTTATGAAATAAATAATTTAAGGATTCGGGGACTAAGTTATAGAATGTGTAGGTGTTAGGCACCCATCTTTCCCTTTCGTTCTCTCATGGGCATGTGTTATTCTTTTCTATAATAACTCCGTGAAGTGTGTGCGTGTATATATAAATAGAGAGTGGAATTACTCAATTCGCGTCATGGATAAAGGCAGAGTGAGGTCATCCTTAGGAGTATCCCCAAAATAGTGATGAGAGTATTATGCGTGTGTTTGTTGAGTCACTGATCATTTGTAGGAGGACGATGGTGTAGGTTGAACAAAACACAAGAATGAATCACAAATATATGATACGAAAATAATAAATGAACAAAAATGGACGAGTATTCGAATCTCAAATTTTATTTGAGATGCCTACGTAGCCTAAAAATGCGTCAAAGTTTGAATAATTATCATATAACACGGGGTGAGGTTTATCCCATAAATCTAACCGGGGACTATTCTTATATGTGTGTGTGTGTGTAAAAAGCATGTTTTAGTGCAAGAAATACCCTTTTAAAATTTACAAGCAAACCCTTTTTTTCTTGTTTTTTGTATTTTTTATAGAAAATATAGTATGTGCAATACTATTAATAAAAAGGTTGGATATTAGTATGTATGATCTAATAGAAATGAAATGCTAAAATAAGAATTAACTAACTAGTACAAAAATAAGAGAGTTTAAAAAAAGAATAAAGGATTTGACCTTATTTTGAAGCTTTGAAATTGACCTTGGATGTTGAAGGGTTGTACTTGTAAGGTGATGAAAGTGTTAGGAGGAGAGGGAAGGGAATTTGCCAAATTGGGTAAGGAAAGTACGGAAATGAAATGTGGAGAAGAGGCTTCAATATGGAAACCACGCTGATTTCGAGAGAATGTTGCTGAGATCACTGAGAGGGATGTTTTGAGGTGCCTTTCAAAGTAAGCTCATGATCTCCTTATATAGGGTCAGGAGGTGTCGATCGACATTGTCTTTGTCCTGCCTATCGATAAGAAATCCCATACACACTATCGATAGGCATGGAAATGGGTTTCCCATTCGACAATCCTTTATAGATTTTTTAAAAAAATGGTTGTAAAGTGAAATATGTTAGTTCAAATTTCGCACGGGATGAACCGTTGGAAAGGAAATTTGTAATACTTTAAGAGTCCATTAGGCCGCTCTCGATTTCAAGAATTGACTATGATCATAAAGGGATCAAAATTACCCATATGTCTTTTGGACAAGAGGAAAATGAATTGTTCGTCCGAACTGTAAGGCCGATTCATGCACGAGATGAACCATTAGAAGGGTTATGTAGGGATCTTTGATGCTCCAAAGAGCTTGGCTCGGTTTGGAGAGTTGACCAGGGTCAAATGGGGCTCGAAAGAGCTCGATTATCCTTCAAAGTGAAATGGGTCATTCGTCTGCACCGTAAGATCGATTCGCACCTGGGTGGACTATTGGAATGGTAATTCAAATTCCTTCGAGGATCCAAAGAGATTTTCTTAAGTTGGAGAGTTGACTAGAGTCAAACGGGTCCCAGGCACACCCAATGGAAATCAGCTTTGGGGGGAAAGTTGACTGTTCATCCGAATTGTAAGGCTGATTTGCACATAGGGTGGATCATTGGAAAGGGGTTTTAGATCCCTTCGAAGATCCAATAAGCTTTTTCTCAGGTGAGAAAGCTAATTAGCAGTCAAACGGGTCTCGGGAGCACCCGGTGCCTCTAGATAAGAACTTGGAGTATGACCTATGGTTTATGGTGAGGGAAGAAGTTATAGTGACATAAGGATATGCTTAATGTGGTGTCTACACATGGAATTAAGTGGATTCAAATACACCAATATGCCACACAAAAGGTGTAAAACTAAACAACATATAACCCAAAATCTTTTTGAGTTTTTTAATCTTTTTCAAAATGATACAATTTAAAAAAAATAACTTAAAATACAAACAAAATCTTTTTGTATTTTTATCATTAAGACCCAAAAAATGGAAAATTAAAATACAAAAGACTTAACCCACATATAACTGGTAAATAAATATATCATGAAGTACAAAAGATAGTGTATGGAAACATTCGAACACAATTAACCATTTGACATAACATGAGAAGTACCATGTGCAAGCATTCGATAATCAACAACTTTAACATGTAAAGCCTTCAAATCATATTTCTTAACCCACATTGGTGTGACGTGATGCTTTAGGCTCTTAGGGACCTTAGTGACTCTAGTCTTAGACCTTTTTGGACCATTTATAAGATCAACGTAAAAAATTCCTAAGGTGGACTTTCCTACAATAATGTGTGCATTTGTAGACATGACGAGGGGTTTTACCTAAGGGTTGCCCTTTTCCAACATTGCTAGCAACAATTGAATCTCTAAAATGTATGGTCTTGACTTTAGTAGAAGACATATATATATATATATCATCAAATCCATTCAAATCCTTGTTAAATTTATTTCGGATGGTGCCTAAAATTTTATCCAACCTTCTGACTAGATTTCAACTCAAATTTTACATAACTTGGGTCTCTCAATCTCTCTTTTAGATCCATTATCCTCAACTCAAGTAAATACCTAGAATCTTTAAACTTAAGAAAATCCTTCTTTAAAACCTAGATTAAACCACGAAGGCTATCTATATCGCCCTCAACATATTCGAGCCTCTCTATAAGGGCAATCTCACGTGATCTAAGGTCCTCAATCAACTTAGCATTATTATCACATACAACACATTCTTTAATCCTTGTGTCCAAATGAAGGTTTTCTTTTTTCACTTTCAATGTTTCATGAAAGGAAACTTGGAGTTCATTCTTCTCCTCCTCTTCTTCATCCTCATCTTCTTCTCCACTTTGCTACCTTCATGCACTTGGGAAAAGATAATGGCCTAAAAAATGTCTTGCCCAGAATTATATTCATATGAAGACATTTCATTGGGGCTATCATGTCTAACCATGAATAGAGTGTAGTTATGCTTAATAGCGGAATTGGGTCCCTCTTACGGATCATGAATGGAAAAAGTAAAAATGCATAAAACTCTTTCTCCACAATAAGATAGATATCCCTCTAAATGTGAGAAAATGTTATACCAATATGAAATAAAGAGGAAGGAATAACATCATGCAAAGATGTAAAGTTCAACAAATTATAACATGTCAACACATCGAAATAATCCAAACAATGATCAATTGATACCAATATCGAAGCGAATATGATACCTACTTGAATACACAATGAAGCATGAGATATCAATGTAAACAATCAATGAGAGATACCAATATGATCATTGAGCATGCCAATTTGATCCAAGGTTAAAGTACATGGAAACTATGGATTAAATGCAAATGAAAACACATAAAAATAAGAAGATACCATATATATAAATATGCAAAATATATCAATGACACATAAGCACATATATAGGTATAAACGACCACAAAATAGCCACAAAACACATAAGATTTACACATTAGCATAATATTGTTATGTCTAAACAAGTGGGGTGGAATGAATGGGCGTGAATTAGAAACAAATGAATTATGACCTAATTAATCAAATTATTCAAGGAGTTATATTTGATCGCAAAACTTTATCAAATTAAGATTTACCCTCAAGTGATAGATAAAGTGAACTCTATGAATAAACAAGAACAATTCATACAACCTTAGAATATTGATGATTCTATAAATCAATAGCGTCATGACATGATAAGCATAACTAGGATTCATTGTGAAAACCCGTTCATCTTCAACTATAACACCCTTAAAAACTAATCAAATATCATATTTTTTCAATCAATTCTTTTGAAGATACCGTTTTTGAAAATCAATCAAACAAACTTGTTGAGCTTTAATCTTTTCTATTTTTTCCTCTTATTTTTTGGCTCTTTCCAACGGTGGATTTCGCACAAAGGAGATTTTCTCCTTTCATATCCATTTCCCATGAAATCTTATATCTTCAATTAAAAATTAACATACTCACAAACAACAGTTCTTACATGAACAAATCCCTCATAGTCAGCAGATATGTAGATAACAAGATTAATGAGAAAAATCTCATATACCTCAAATAAAAGATGTGAAGTTAAGATTTAAAAGAGTTCGTGCATGTGTGTGGAGGCCTATAAAAAGTGAATCCATTAAGCAATTCAAAGTCAAGAAACTCCATGCAATCATGATTAATAATAATCTAAGCATTAAAACTTGTAATCAAATGTCGTACTCACATGGAATCATGTTGTGGCCATACCTCCTCCGGTCGATGTGTGGTTTGCATGGTTCCTCGGGGTGCTTCGACCATCGTCAATTAGGGTGATGTATAGATATAGAGTTTCCAGACTATTTTTCACAAAACAGGTAAAATAAATTATTTTTCCACGAGAGAACGACATCAAGGACATAATGATGCCTGTGAAAACAATAGTTCAAGGATTAGGGGACTAAGTTATTGAATGGGAAGGTGTTAGTGACCCATATCACCCATTGGGCCTCTCATGGGCATATGTTATTCCTCTCTTTAATATCTTCGTGAAGTGTGTGCATGTATATATAGTTGGAGAGTGGAATTAGTCGAATCACGTCATGGATAAAGGCGGAGTGAGGTCATCCTTACGAGTTTCCCCAAAATAATAATCAAAATACTATGCGTGCATTTTTCGAGTAACCAATTGTTTATAGGAGGACGATGGTATAGGTTGAACAAAACACAAGCCTGAATTTCAAATATATGATATGAAAATAATATATGAAAAAATAAAAGAGGACTAGAATCTTAGATTTTACTTGAGATGCCTACATAGCCTAAAAATGAATTAAAGTCCACGAAATTCGCATATAACATGGGGTGGGGTTTATCTCATAAATCCAACCGGGGACTTTTCTTATGTGTGTGTGTAAAAAGGATATTTATTGTGAGAAAATGGAGTGAGAAATCCCCTTTTGGAATTTATAAGCAAGCCCTCTTTTTCTTTTTCTTTTTCTTTTTTGTTATAAAAAATATAGTATGTGCAATACTACTAATAAAAAGGTTGGATATTTGTATGTTCAATCTAATAGAAATGAAATGCTAAAATAAGAAGTAACTAACAAGTGCAAAAATAAGAGAGTTTAAAGAAAGAGTGAAGGATTTCGACCTTTTTTTAAAGCTTTCAAGTTGACCTTGGATTTTTAAGGGTTGTTCTTGCAAGTGGGTAAAAGTGGTAGGAGGAGAGGGAAGGAAATTTCCTAAATTGGGTAAGGAAAGGATGGAAATGAATGTGGGGCAGAGGTTTCAATATAAAAACCACGATGACCTGGAGAGAATGTTGTTGAGATCACTGAGAGGGATGTTTCTGAGGTTCATTTTTAAGTCATATGATGCTCTCCTTATATAGGCTCAAGGGGGTGTCGATCACCATTGTCCTTATCCTACCTATCGATAGGAAACCCTAAACACACTGTCGATAAGCAGGGAAATGGGTTTGCCATTTTGCAGTCCTCTCTATATTTTTGAAAAAATGGTCGTAAAATGCAATCTGTCAGTTAAAAACGCATATGGGATGAACCATTAAAAAGTTTATTAATAGTTCTTTAAGAATACATTAGGATGCTCCCAAGTTTGGGAATTGACTATGATCAAACGGAGCTCGAAAGCGCCCATCAGTCTTTTGGATAAGAGGAAAATGGATCATTTTTCTGAATCATAAGGCTATTTCATGCACGAGATGAACTATTAGAAATGTTATGAAGGGATCTTCGATGTTAAAAATAGCTTCAATCAGTTCGGAGAGTTTACCAATGTCAAACGGGTGCGAAAGTGTCAGCTTGACCTTCAAAGTGAAATGGGTAATCTGCATGTACCATAAGGTTGATTCACACATGGGGTGGACCATTTGAAAGGGAATTTAGATCCATTTGAGGATACAAAAATCTTTGCTCAAGTTGGAGAGTGATCAGAGTCAAATGAGGCACGAGGCGGTTAGTGGCCTCCATATTAGTTTTTGAGGGAAAAATGATCTTTCGTTCAAATTGTAAGGTTGATTCATGCATGAGGTAGACTATTGGAAAGGGTATTAAGGGCCCTTCAAAGATCCAATGAGATTCCACTCTAGTGAGAGAGCTAACCCGTAGTGAAATGGGGCTCGAGAGCACTCGGTGTCCTCCATATCAGTACTCGGAGTATGACCTTGGGTTTATTATAAGGGACAAAATGTTAGGGAGATAAAGAGATTCTTGGTGATGGGGTTCCAAGAATATTGTGTCTATAGATCCCATCGATGGGTGATCTTGGAGAAAGTGAAGGTCGTTGAATAGACACCACATTGATGTTGGGAGAGAGGTTGTTTAAGGTTAATTTGTTGGACCAAAGGGACGATAGTCGAAGTGTTTGGGTTAACTCTGATGACCTAAGGTTGTGCTAGGGATGACCAATTATGGGGTCAAGGTTAGTTATGAGGACCTAAAGTTGTGACAACCAATTCTACGGGTCGAGGTCAATTCTAATAACCTAAAGCTCTGACGATCGATTCTGCGGCTCAAGGTCAATTCTGAGGACCTAAAGTTGTAGGAATAATTCTACGGATCGAGGCCAATTATGAAGACCTAAAGTTGTATAGACCAATTTTACAAGTCAAGGTCAATTCCTAGGACCTAAAGTTGTGATAACTGATTCTGCAGGACGATGTCAATTCTGAGGACCTAAAGTTATAGGTCCCAATTCTGTGAGTTGAGTTCAATTATAAGGATTAAAAGTTATGATGACCAATTTTGCGGGTCGAGGTCAACTCCGAGGACATAAAATTATAGGGACCGATTCGATAAGTCAAGGTCAATTTGGGGACCTAAAGTTATGATGTTCGATTTTGCAAATCGAGGTCAATTCTGAGGACCTGAAGTTATAAGGAATAATTCTGTGAGGTGAGGTCAATTATAAGGACCTAAAGTTATAGGGACCTATTCTGTAGGTCGGGGTCAATTCCGAGGAACTAAAGTTGTGATGACCGATTATACAGGATGAGGTCAATTCTAACGATCTAAAGTTGTAGGGATCGATTCTTTCGATCGAGGTTAATTTTTAGGTCATAAAGTTATGTTGATCGATTCTGCGGGTTGAGGTCAATTCTGAGGACCTAAAGTTATAGGGACTGATTCTGCGGATCGAGATCAATTATGAGGACCTAAAGTTGTAACACGGGGAGTTTCCCTCCTTGGAAAATTTTAAATTGTCATGGGGATGTAGATGCATATGTGATTCCGCTGGGGATTGTGCTGTTTTAAGACTCTACTCGGGTAGGACTTAACCTCGAGCCATCCGGCCGGGGATTATGTTGTTTTGAGTAGGGATAACTTTGGTGGGGAAGTTGTGAGGGATTTTGATGCAGGTGCATCTTGAAGTTCTGCTGAGGAACTAGTTTAGACTGCATATTTGAGATTCTGCTGGGGAGTATTAATAGACTTTGATGCGGGAGCATCGCTGGTTTTATTTGTGGGATATGTTGAGGATAGGTGTGTAAGATTAATCTGACTAGGGATTATGCTGGGGATAAGAGTGTAATAATAATCCAATTGGGTATTTTAAGAGTTTATTGCTCCAAAAAAATGGTTTTCTTGATGAAGAAATGTTCCAATGTTTGTCTGGAATTTTTTGGGTAATTTTTATATTTTTCTGGCATTTTTTATGAAATTTACGGGGGGTTCTGATAGGTAATATAGAGGGGTTATTGTTCGGTAATGGCATGGACATCTAGGCTTCCATGGGAAGAGGAATAAGCATGTGCCAATTTGTATATAGAGGGTCTGTCGATCGGCATGTCGCTTAGTCTCCTATAAAAAGGGGCAATCCCTCCTCATTTTCCAATCCTTCAAGTGCTTGAATCTTTTGCATTCTCTTTATAAAAATTGTTCCCAATTATTTTTCTTTTTAAGACATCAAATGGTAGGATCTTCTAAAGAAGGATAAATTATGGATTGGTTGGGTGTTAATGACTTGGTTGGCCTGGACTGTCAGTCTTGGCTGCCCCTTGCAATAGGCAACGAGAATTCCTTTGATCTCTTTGAGACCATAGTTAAAGAGCATTTGCTTTTACGTGAGCCTGCACACCACCGTTCGTCTAGGGTGGGGATCCCTAATGGATATGTAAGTAGGTGACTTTTGGTATTCCAATGTATTTTTCTCTTTATTCTTTGTGCTGATGAAAGGTTTTTTTATTCTTTTGCTTTACCAGACTGATATAGCTCCCTCGATCTTGCATTCTCGAGGAATGACTAGGTTGAATGACGTTTGGGAGTAGCACCCGACGGTGGTGCACTGGATGGTTTCTTCTTATGGTTTTGGCTTTGTAGCCCAGGCCTCAAATAAGACTCCGCGTTCTACAACGGTGTCGTGTGATTAGGAAGAGAGGTTGTGGGACACTACCTACACCTTCCATTTGGGCTTTAGGGAAATGACTGTTACCACCGTGGAGATTTAGTGGCTGATGGGGATTGATTATGAGGGTTTTCAAATATAAGTGGATCGTATAGTGAGGTTGACGTCGGAGGCGTTTCAAGCGGCGCTGGGTAGGATTGATGAATCTCATTGGGATGTAGCTGACCTTTTATACCTAGGAGGCGGCTCCTCGGGATACGAGGCTAATAATGGGTATGCATGTATAGATGAGGCGCTTGATGGTTCACGAGTTTGGGTACGTATATTACTTAGGAGAGAAAGTTGTGCGACGGATGAGGTGACATCCATTTTTGGTTCTTTCCTTTCAAAATTTTCTTGTGGATCTATAAGTGTGACTAGAGGAGTTAGGCATTGACCATGCTTCATTTAATGGCTTTAGACTTAAAAAGTGACTCAAAAGGGAAAAGGAGATGAATCTTTTCTATTGGATTATCATGATTTAGTGGCTTACTCTACATGCACGTTAATTTGTTGCTGAGGTTTTGATTTGAGAAAAAGTAGGAGAATTGTATTTTTTTTTTTTTGAAATTTTTTATTTGAGGAGAGCCTTAAAGGCTAGGTAACTTCCCTTTGAAGGGACTTATTTTAAGAAAAATGTGTTTTAGGATTTTTTTTTTTTTTTTTTTTTAGATAGAAGAATGCCTTGGAGGCTTGGTTGGCATATAAATGAGGAGATAGAAAGCTTGATGTAAAGTGGAGCTTGTCGCCTTTGTTGGGCTAGGTTGATTCTGGTGATGGATTTAATGGAGTTGTTGCCATGGGTCTTACTGCGAGAATTTTTCTGCTGACGGGGGACTTAATGGTGGATCCCCAGTTGGCTATAATAATAGTGTGGGTGTCTTACCGTCAGAGTCCTATGGCGATGATACTGGATGAGACTCTGAATGATCTTGATGCTTGGAGAGATGATCTCTCCAATTTTATGAGGAAGAGCCTGGTGATGTTGTTCATGTGGCTTATTGGAGGCTCATCCTGAGTACACCTAGATGGGTGTGGCAAATTTCTTTTCTTGGTCCTTTTTTAATTTCGATCCATCTGTAGAGAACTGGGTCAACTATTTAGAAGATCGTGGATCTCAGTGCCTTTGTTAGTAGGTGCCATGGTGGAGAATTACATCATGTTCTGGAGCTGGGAGAGTATCAATATGCACAGTTAGTTGATCTACGACAGAATTCATTCTACTTTCCTTGGCGACTTCTGCTCCAAGTTAGGTGGGAGTAGACAGTGCCTCCTCGCACACTAGATTTATTTCTGATGGAGAACATGATTGAGTCTTGGCGCATGATGTTGGGTTCTCTATGGGAGAGTCGTCGGCCATATACCCTGTCCATCTCAATCTATATGAAGGGTTTATCATGTGCCTGTGGATTATTTGAAGTGGTTATGGAGACGAGTAGTGGAGAAGATTCTAGCAGAAGAGACGGGCCAGAGGTGGTTTGTTCCTTTTGACACCATGGAAGGGGGTAGTGGTTTTTTCCAAACTGGTCAAGGTGTACCGCTCCATGGAGTGCATTCTGAATATTAGCCCAGCTGATGAAATTTGGGGACCTCCAGGGGTTGATGATGATGAGGCTGGGTTATCTAGTAGTTACGGAGAGGGTTTTGTGAAACTGGGGAAGAGCTTGTGTGTATTTCTAGTTTTTTAAAATAAATTTGGTATGTCTTGACAAGGTTGTTGTTTTAGGACTGGTTTAGAGTAAGTGAAAAAGGATTCATTGTTTAACTCCCTTCGCTGATATTTCATGTAATGGTGTTGTATTTCCTTATTTGAAAAAAAAAAGTGATTTTGATCATATTTTGTTATGCCTTTTGATGAATTTTGCATATGAGTTATCTATATTAATCGTGAAGGTATACATAATCCTTTTGTTTGTGTAAATGTTAAAATGAACCACCATTACCGGAGGTTAGAAAATAATAGCATTTTGGGAAAAAGAAGGGGACCATGCCCATGTAAGGTGTACGAGCTGCCTACGTACGTCTGGAGGTTTTCAAAAATTTTGTGAGATCGAACAAAAAATGTTTTTGAGAGGATTAGGCCCCACGTAGTTCTGGGTAGGGTAAATGAAGAATTACTTTTAGCACGAAAGGTGGAGGAGAAGAGTTGTAGCACCTCGAGATTTCAAATTAATGGTAGAACTTCTTGTGATGGTCCAGGTTCACTTAATTCACTATCTCTTCTCCATCGAGGTCTATGAGCATAGCGGTGTCCCCTTACAGCATCTTCTTTACTATATAGGGGTTGCTATAGTTCGGCCTGAATTTCCCTTTGGGGTCCAGATGGGTTCTAGGATATCCTTTAGGGCTATGTCTCCTTCCTAAACACCACGAGCATCGACTCTTCTGTTGAATGATAGCGATATCTGACGATGGTAGCCTTGTATGTGTTATATATCCTTTAGCTTTTTTTCACCCAAAATGCCAGTCTTCCTCACCAAGTCTTCTCTCGAGCATAACGCATAAGGATGGTATTTTTAGCTCAATGGGTAGGACTGCTTCCATGCGGTATTCCAGAGAATAAGGTGTAGCCCCAGTAGATGTTCTGAGTGAAGTGAGATAGCCCCCGAGGGCCTAAGGGATCCGTTTGTCCTAATTTTTACAACTTGTTAGGATATAAATTTCCAATTGAGTCCCTGTAGTATTTTGACTAAATTTTGTGAACAAAATTGTGTTTGTAATATGTCATAGGGAGATTTTATTTTGTCACGATCCCACTTGCTCGATGATATATTGAAGAAAATTGAAGACGTTGCGACAAAGCTTCAAAGAATTAATCATGCTGAAGTTTAATTGGTGCCGAAGTTTAATTGGTGCAAGTTTATTCGTCTTCAAAGTTAATTGCATTCCGAGATCACATAGGTATGAATGCGTATAATTAATGGTGCTCGGAATTATTTTTATAAAAGATAAGTATGTAATTTTTATAAAGAAAAGATTTTAAAATGTTTTTAAAGTGTTTTAAATGGTTTACACTACGTTTTTATTTTGATAAGCTCGAAAAGGAATTTTACTTATTTGGATCTCTATTGGAAGAGACGTCTTAAATAAAAAGTCAAAAAGTCAAACTGATGTGGCATC
Source organism: Sambucus nigra (assembly GCA_949130495.1). NCBI lineage: Eukaryota > Viridiplantae > Streptophyta > Magnoliopsida > Dipsacales > Adoxaceae > Sambucus > Sambucus nigra. The sequence continues at coordinate 89,336,150 of OX422216.1, read as the reverse complement.
GTTCAATCGACAACCAATCACTTTCAAACGAAATGGCTATGTCGCGCGAACGACATCCCTATGTCGTTCGAATGACATGATTTTTGAGGCGATGCTTAATTCCTATTTAAAGCATGTTTTCGTTAGAATTAAAAGTGTGCATTCTAAAAAAATAGTTTACGATCTAGTACGAGTTTTGCACATGTTTTCTAAGGTTTACAAAGCTTAAACACATCCTTAGAGTTTGCAAAGATATGAGTTATCATTCTTGTATGTTCGAGTGATCTTGCTGCACCAAGAAGGTTTGTTCTACCATTGAACATTAGGGTTTTGCAATGAACAAAAGAGCAGGACTTCTTGTTCGACATCGTAAATGTATCAAAGACATTCGGTGGACATCGAGACATACGTGGACACATGTGTTGTGGACAAATATCGTGGGAGACAAAATTTTTGTGTGGGCACTATTGAAGAATGGTATAAGATCAGAAGGAACGTCAAGACCCATGGGGATCGAGTCATTGAGTAAGGCTAATTTATCTTTGTAAAACCTTTGTTCATAGTGATTGTCTAGCTTGGGCCGTCTAAGGATGTTTTCCCGTTTTGGGTTTTTTCCTTGTACATCCGGCATTATGAGTATTCTTTACTTTACTTTACCTGCTTTAATCACTAGATGCATGTTTAGGATTAATCAAAATAAAATTAGTTAAAAGTAAGAATTGGTTTCTCACAACTTGGTTTGGTGCACATTAAAAGTTGGATAATTTTTGGTAAAGATTGGTTTGATTTGAAACACGCATAAGGGACACCCACCCCCCACGTTTCTCACAAAGTGGTATCAGAGCTAGAAAACATATATTATATATTTTGTGATCCCGTATGTTTGTTTATCTCTCCTATGTTTGTTTCCTCTCGATGGACTCTCTAAGCTTTGACGATTTACATCATTTGAATTTAATGTTTGCAAAACGTATTGAAGTTTTGGAGAAAGAAAATTCCGATTTCAAAAATATGATTGAATATTTGCAAACGTTTAAAATTCAAAGAGATATTTGTCATGAGAAGTTTAGTTCCTTATTTAATGATTTTAATATGATAAAATTGGGCAAAAAGGAGAGTGATGATAGAGTCCTTATTTTAGAAAAAGAGTTAGAGGATCTAAAAAATTCTAGGGTTTGTGCCGTTGAGGAAAATAATTCGATTAATGATTTTGTGTCAGGAGAAAAGGATCTTAGGGATAATTTTTCTCACATTGAGGGGGGAGAGATAACCTTCTAGGGGTAATTGATAATTTAAAGAAGGAGTCCCAAAAGTTTGAGGAGCCTAATAATTTGCTTGAGTCGAAAGTTTTGAAGTTAAAAATGATTTAAATGACTCGAGTAATGATGGTAGCGGCTTATCTTGTTCTAGTGGTTCGAATGTAAAATACAAAACCATAGTTTGTTTTAGAGCGTCAACCACATTCGAGGGTATTAGAAAAGGTCAACCTAAAGGTCTCGTTCCTCGTCGTGTTTTCACATGTTCGCATTGTGGTAGGAAAAGTCACCTTAGGAGTTTTTGTTTTGATCTTAGAAAAGACCCTAGAAAGTTTAAACGTAGCGTTCCATCGGTTCCCAAAACCCGTTTTGTTTGGGTTAGGAAATTCGTTTTGGAGATGCTAAATGCTTCGTTGGATGATTCTCACATGCATGCACATGATTCATCTCTTGCTATTTCTTATGGATAGTAGATTGCATGTTTTGTCATACGCTAGCACATGCATCATGTTTATAATTTTCTAGTGTTATGACATGATTATTTCTTTGTATTACATTTTTCACTTGTTTGAGTCTTATTTGAAAAATACAAAAAGATTTTATTTTTGATAAAATTTTTGAAAAATCAAAAATAGTTTTGTTTTCTAGTTTGGTTTTTATTTTTGAGTTTGCATGTTTGATGTGGCATATTGCTGTGCTTGGACCCCCCCAATCCTTTCATTATCAATGTGGCTAGGACGTTTGGTCATTATTATCGATGCTTAGAATTATCTTAACCATTGTTTATATGGGGTTGTTTCGAAGTTGATATGCATTTTTATTCGACTTTGTATCTATGCCAACATTGCACACATGCACAAGTTTATATGGATGTTTGAATTCTCTTGCATATTTGAATTTGGTGAGGCGTTCTTATCTCAATTATGTTATATGTGCGTAAGTAGACTTAAAGAGAAGTGTGCATGTAAGAATCGTTTACCGTGAGAATTTGAATTGGTACTTCATTGAAAAAATGATGAGTGATTCAAATGAAAGGGCTGCGAGAGTTCAAAATTAACTCGTCGTGAATGTCATCGTTTAAAAGAGCCCAAAAACAAGGAAAAATGCAAAGAAAATGATCAAATTAGTTAGGTTCATTCCATAGAAAATATGATATTATTAAGGGAGTTTGGATGGATTAAAAAATTTTAACAGGTTTGTACAACTAATCCTAATGTTGAAACATTGCAATTTGACGCTATTGTTTCTAGAATCGTCAAAAATCTGGATTTGTGAGCATATAGTATGTTTAGTTCATTAATCTCACACTTTAATTGTCATATGGCAGTGATAAAGTTTGATGATTTATCGCTATCAATTAAAGCTTCTTGATATGTTCGATGTGTTGGAATTGTGACTCATTTGTTGTAGATTCACGCCCATTCATTCCATGTCCATGTTTGAGCACATCGGTACTATGTTTGCATGTAAATCATATTTTTAGTTTTTATGATTTTTTGCGGTTTGTGGTAAAAGCTTATTGTTTTAACACTGTTTTGCTACTGTCGGGCCCTTCCTGTAATTTTTTTATGGAAATTTTTTCATTGGGAAAAAAAATAAGATATTTCTGGGAAACTGTGTAAGTTTGGTATGTCGCGAGATCTCGTTCGAACGACATATCCATGTTGCACGAAGTCTCGTTCGAGCGACGTTCTCATCTCGTTTGAGCGACGTCCCTGGCTCGGTCGAATGATAGCATGAATTATTGCTTCTGGTTGGTTTGCAGTCCACTAGTTTATTTTGAGGATATTTTTGGTACTATTGGAAGCTTTTTAGGATTAACCAGTTTATATGCAGGTTATATTGTCTCATATTGATATTTTGCATATAGTCCGTTTATTACACCTGATTAGATTACCATATTCTTTGTGTGATTCATTGGTTTACTAGCTACTGCTTTGTCATTAATGGATCATATTTCGCTGGTCGTTTCATGATTATCTCGCGATTTCAAATTGATTCAAACTGTTATATTCTCATGCTAAATACTTTGATTGGTTTATCATTTCACTGCATTGTCTATTCAAGAAAAAAAGGGGGAGAAGATGTATGTGATGTAGGGGGAGATTTGAGCATGTTTTGGATTACATATTTTACAAATTGGTATTACAAATTGGTAGTTTAAATTTGGTATCATTTTGTTGCTCAATTGTTTAACAAATGATTTTTCAGAGTTTATTCATATTGGTATCTATTATTGTTTGGTATCATTTGGATATATATATATTGGTTTCATTTGTTCCTCCATACTTCACTGGGTATTTGTTTGTCTGTTTCATGTGTGTAGGTATGCTTTAGCGATTCAAGAGTTCAAGTCTACATCACGTTCAGACATTTTATGCTTGATGGTGTTGTATATACTAGTCCGTGTCCTGTATTTTTTACTTCGGGTTTATGGGATGGGATTTAGGCGCCATACGGCTAGACGGCCCAGCTTAGGCATTTCACATGTTTAGTTTTATCCTGGAATAGTAAAAGGGGGAGATTTGTTAGGACATAAATTTCCAATTGAGTCCCTATATTGTTTTGACTTAATTCCGTGAACAAAACTGTGTTTGTAATATGTCATAGGGAGATTTTATTTTGTCACGATCCCGCTTGGTCTATGACGTATTGAAGAAAATTGAAGACGTTGCGGCAAAGCTTCAAAGAATTAATCATGCCATAGTTTAATTGGTGCAAGTTTATTCGTTTTCCAAGTTAATTACATTCCGAGATCACACAAGTATGAATGCGTATAATTAATGGTGCTTGAAATTCTTTTTATAAAAGATAAGGATGTAATTTTTATAAAGAAATTATTTTAAAATGTTTTAAAAGTGTTTTATATGGTTTACACTATGTTTTTATTCTGATAAGCTCGGAAAGGAGTTTGACTTATTTGGATCTCTTTTGGTAGAGACATTTGAAACAAAAAAGTCAAAAAGTCAAACTGATGCGGCATCATTCAATAACCAGTCTCATTCAAACGAGATGGCTATGTCGCGCGAATGACAGCCCTATATTGTTTGGCCGACATGGTTTTCGAGATGGCCCTTAATTCCTATTTAAAGCGTGTTTTCATTAGAATTAAAAGTGTGAGCATTTTGGAAAAAAAGTTTACTATCCAGTACGAGTTTTGCACATGTTTTCTAAGCTTTACAAATCTTAAACACATCCTTAGAGTTTGCAAAAATCCAAGGTATCATTCTTATATGTTTACGTGATCATGCTACACCAAGAAGGTTCGTTCTACCATTACACATCAGGGTTTTTACAGTGAAGAAAAGTGAAAGACTTCTTGTTCAACATCGTAGACGTATCAAAGCCATTCGGTGGACATCGAGACATATGTGGACACTTGTGTTGTGGACAGGTATCGTGGAAGACGGAATTTCAACATGGGCACTATTAAAGAACGATAGAAGATCAGAAGGAACGTCAAGACCCATGGGGATCGAGTCATTGAGTAAGGCTAATTTATCTTTGTAAAACCTTTGTTCATAGTGATTGTCTAGCTTGGGCCGTCTAAGGATGTTTTCCCGTTTTGGGTTTTTTCCTTGTACATCCGGCATTGGGAGTATTCTTTACTTTACTTTACCTGCTTTAATCACTAGATGCATGTTTAGGATTAATCAAGATAAAATTAGTTAAAAGTAAGAATTGGTTTCTCACAACTTGGTTTGGTGCACATTAAAAGTTGGATAATTTTTGGTAAAAATTGGATTGATTTGAAACACACATAAGGGACACCCACCCCACGTATCTCACAAATTGGTATCAGAGCTAGAAAACACCATTTATTAGTTTTATGATCCCGTGTTTTTTTATCTCTCCTGTGTTTGTTTTCTCTCGATGGATTCTCTAAGCTTTGACGATTTACATCGTTTGGATTTAAAGTTTACAAAACGTATTGAAGTTTTGGAGAAAGAGAATTCCGGTTTCAAAAATATGATTGAATATTTGCAAACATTTAAAATTTAAAGAGATATTTGTCGTGGGAAGTTTAGTTCCTTGTTTAATGATTTTAATATAATAAAATTGGGCAAAAAGGAGAGTGATGATAGAGTCATCATTTTAGAAAAAGAGTTAGAGGATCTGAAAATTTCTAGGGTTTGTGCCGTTGAGGAAAATAATTCGATTAATTATTTTGTGTCACGAGAAAAGGATCTTAGGGATAAGTTTACTCACACTGAGGAGAGAGAGATAACCTTCTAGGGGTAATTGATAATTTAAAGAAGGAGTCCCGAAAGTTTGAGGAGTCCAATTGTTTGCTTGAGTCGAAAGTTTTGAAGTTAAAAAATGATTTAAATGACTCGAGTAGTGATGGTAGCGTCTTATCTTGTTCTAGTGGTTCGAATGTAAAATCTAAAACCATAGTTTCATTTCGAGCATCAACCACATCTGAGGGTATTAGAAAAGGTCAACCTAAAGTTCCTGTTCCTCATCGTGTTTTCACATGTTCGCATTGTGGTAGGAAAGGTCACCTTAGGTATTTTTATTTTGATCTTAGAAAAGGCCCTATAAACTTTAAATGTAGTGTTCCGTCGGTTCCCAAAACCTTTTTTGTTAGGTATACACTGGTTTGGGTTATTAAATCCGTTTTGGAGATGCTAAATGCTTCGTTGGTTGATTCTCACATGCATGCACATGATTCATCTCTTGCTATTTCTTATGGATAGTAGCTTGCATGTTTTGTCATACGCTTGCTCGTGCATCATGTTTATAATTTGCTAGTGTTATAACATGATTGTCTCTTTGTATTATATTTTTCACTTGTTTGAGTCTTATTTGAAAAATACAAAAAGATTTTGTTTTTGATAAAATTTTTGAAAAATCGAAAATAGTTTTGTTTCCTTGTTTGCTTTCTGTATTTGGGTTTGCATGTTTGATGTGGCATATTGGTGTGCTTGGACCCCCCCCCCCCCCCCCATCGTTTCATTATCTATGTGGCTAGGATGTTTGGTCATTATTATCGATTCTTATAATGATCTTAACCATTGTTTATATGGGGTTGTTTTGAAGCTGATATGCATTTTGATTCGACTTTGTATGTATGCCAACATTGCACACATGCACGAGTTTATATGGATGTTTGACATCTCTTGCATATTTGAATTTGGTGAGGCATTCTTATCTTAATCTTGTCATATATACGTAAGTATACTTAAGGAGAAGTGTGCATATAAGAATCGTTTACCGTGAGAATTTTAATTGGTACTTAATTGAAAAAACGATGAGTGATTCACGGGAAAGGGCTGCAAGAGCTCAAAATTAAGTCGGCATGAAATCCACCATTTAAAAGAGTAAAAAAGGAAAAATGCTAATAAAAGGGTCAAATTAGTTTAGTTCATTACAAAAAAAATATGGTATTATTGAGTGAGTTTGGATGGATTAAATTTTTTAATGGGTTTGCACAACTAATCCTAATGTTGAAACATTGCAGTTTGATGCTATTGTTTATAGAATCGTCAAAATTTTGGATTTGTGTGGATGTAGTATGTTTAGTTCATTAAGCTCACACTTTAATTGTCACATGTCTATGATAAAGTTTGATGATTTATCGCTATCAACTAGAGCTTCTTGGTATTTTTGATGTGTTGGAATGGTGACTCATTTGTTGTAATTTCACGGCCATTCATTACATGTCCATGTTTAAGCACATCGGTACTATGTTTGCATGTAAATCACATTGTTAGTTTTTATGAGTTTTTGTGGTTTGTGATAAAATCTTACTATTTTAAGATTGGTTTGCTATTGTCAGGCCCTTCCTGGAATTTATTTATGGAAATTTTTTCCCTGGGCAAAAATATAAGATATTTCTGGGAAAATGTGTAAGTTTGGCATGTCGCGATATCTTGTTTGAATGACATATCCATTTCATACAAAGTCTCGTTTGAGTGACGTCCTCATCTCGTTTGAGCGACGTCCCTGGCTCGTTCGAACGATAGCCTGAATTCTTGCTTCTGATTGGTTTGTAGTCCACTGGTTTATTTTGAGGATATTTTTGGTACTGCTGGAAGATTTTCTGGACTGGCTGGTTTATATGCAGGTTATATTGTCTCATATTCATATTTTTCATATAGTCTGTTTATTACACCTGATTAGATTACTGTATTCTTTGTGTGATTGATTGGTTTACTAGCTACTGCTTTGTCATTAATTGATCATATTTAGCTGGTTGTTTCATGATTATCTCGCGATTTCAAATTGATTCAAATTGTTATATTCTCATGCTAGATACTTTGATTGGTTTATCTTTTCACCGGATTGTCTATTAGAGACAAGAAGGGGGTGAAGATGTATGTGATGTAAGGGGAGATTTGACCATGTTTTGGATTACATATTTTACAAATTGGTTTTACAAATTGGTAGTTTAAATTTGGTATCATTTTATTGCTCAATTGTTTAACAAATGATTTTTCAGAGTTTATTCATATTGGTATCTATTGTTGTTTGGTATCATTTGGATATATATACATATATATATATATATATATATATATATATATATATATATATATATATATATATATATATATATATATATATATTGGTTTCATTTGTTCCTCCATACTTCACTAGGTATTTCTTTTTCTATTTCATGTGTGCAGGTATGCTTCAGCGATTCAAGATTTCAAGTCTACATCACGTTCAGACAGTTTATGCTTGACGGTGCTACATATACTAGTCTGTCTCCTGTACTTTTTACTTTCGGTTTATGGGATGGGATTTAGGAGTCATAAGGCTTGACGACCCATCTTAGGCATTTCACTAGTTTAGTTTTGTCCCGGAATAGTCAAGGGGGGAGATTTGTTAGGACATAAATTTCCAATTGAGTCACTGAGTCCCTGTATTGTTTTGACTTAATTCCGTGAACAAAACTGTGTTTGTAATATGTCATAGGGAGATTTTATTTTGTCACGATCCCACTTGTTCTATGACGTATTGAAGAAAATTGAAGACGTTGCGGCAAAGCTTCAATGAATTAATCTTGTCGAAGTTTAATTGGTGCAAGTTTATTCGCATTCAAACTTAATTGCATTCCGAGATCACACAAGTATGAATGCGTATAATTAATGGTTCTCGGAATTGTTTTTATAACAGATAAGGATGTAATTTTTATAAAGAAAATATTTTAAATTTTTTTTAAAGTGTTTTATATGGTTTACACTATGTTTTATTCTGATAATCTCGAAAAGGAGTTTGACTTATTTGGATCTCTTTTGGAACACACATTTTAAATAAAAACTGAAAAAGTCAAACTGATGCCGCTTCATTCAAACGATAACCAGTCTCGTTCAAACGAGATCGATATGTCGCGCGAACGACAGCCCCATGTCGTTTGAACGACATGGTTTTCGAGGTGACACTTAATTCCTATTTAAGGCGTGTTTTTGTTATAATTAAAAGTGTGGGCATTCTGGAAAACCAGTTTATGATCCAATACGAGTTTTGCACATGTTTTCTATGGTTCACAAAGCTTAAACACATCCTTAGAGTTTGCAAAGATCCGAGTTATCATTCTTATATGTTTAGGTGATCTTGCTACACCAAGAAAGTTTTTTCTACCATTGAACATCAGGGTTTTACGGTGAAGAAAAGAGAAAGACTTCTTGTTCGATATCGTAGACGTATCAAAGCCATTCGGTGGACACCGAGACATATGTCGACGCGTGTGTTGTAGACAGGTATCTTGGAAGATGGAAATTTTGCGTGGGCACTATTGAAGAACGGTAGAAGATCAGACGGAGCGTCAAGACCCATGGGGATCGAGTCATTGAGTAAGGCTAATCTGTCTTTGTAAAACCTTTGTTCATAGTGATTGTCTGGCTTGGGCCGTCCGAGGTTGTTTTCCCATTTTGGGTTTTTTCCTTGTACATCTGGCATTGTGAGTATTCTTTACTTTACTTTACTCGCTTTAATCACTAGATGCATGTTTTGGATTAATCAAGATAAAATTGGTTTAAAGTAAGAAATTGTTCCTCACAACTTCATTTGGAGCACATTAAAAGTTGGATAACTTTTGGTAAAAATTGGTTTGATTTGAAACAAGCATAAGGCACACCCACCCCACATTTCTCACACAACTCTCGGTCATTTTTCTAATGATGGCTTTCATATTTTTATTGGTAGGTTCAACGAAACCATTGGTTTGGGGTCGATAGGGAGAAGATTTGTATCTCTGAATCGCATATTCATCGACCATTTTTGTGACCTCGACTTCGAAGTGTAATCCATTATCTGATATAAGTTCATGAGGAATCCTGTATCTATAGTTGATGTTTTTTTATAAACTTAGCCACTTTTTTAGCATTTAGCACTGCGTATGACTTGGCTTCGACCCATTTCGTGAAGTAATTGATGGCGACTAGGATGAAATCATGCCCATTTGAATCTTTGGGTGTAACCTTCTCTATGATGCCAATGCCCTAGGGGGAGAACGGCTAGGGAGAAGTCATGTTGTATAAGTCCAGAGGAGGTAAGTGTTGGAGGTTGTCAAACCACTAGAATTTGAGGCATTTGCGTACATACATGGTGCAATCCTAAACCCTGGTGGTCCAATACTACCCTTGACGAATGATTTTCTTAGCAAGAATATGATCGTTAATGCGCTATGGATCTTTGGCATGATTTCTTCAACGTCAGCCCTTACAATGTAATACAGATGGATTCCATCGAAGTTTCTCTTGAACCTTGTTTTATCGCAGATGATGTATTATACAACCTATTTGCAAAGGGTCACACGATCTTTCTTATCTGCATCTCGAAGATACCTACCATGCTTGAGGAGGTGCCAAATTTCATAGTACTAGAACCCAACCATATCAAAATCTTCCTTGGTGATGAGCTCAGCGTGGTAGCAGTAGGTTGGCATGGCTTATTTTTGGACTAGGAGGGGGGCCATTGTTATACCCCTGAGCATGTCGACCTTGGAGTATAGGGTAGTAAGGGCATTAACTAAGTTGTTATTTACATGAGCTATGTAGTAAAAGGTGATATCTTAGAACAGGTAGGCTATCTCTTTTTGGTGGGCGTGGAAGGGTAAGATCTTTTTATGTTTGACTTTCCATCTTCTAAGGACATAGTCCATGATGAGGGTAGAGTCCCTATACACATATTGGTATTTGATGCCTTTCTTGAGGGAGACTTTGAGACCTATATTGCATGCCTCATATTGTGTCATATTGTTAGTAGAGGGCTTCATGGAAATGAAGTGTGAGAGTCATCAGGTGAGATTAAGAGTATCCTAATGTCCTATCCTTTCTTTTTGAAAACTCTATCAAAGAACATTTTCCATCTGCGGTCTTCTTGAGATGTGTAGAGGATATCTTCATCCAAGAATACAGAGACCTAAACATCGACTTCTTCCATAGGGTAGTCAGTAAGGTAGTCATAGATGGATCTCTCTTTCATAGCTTTTTGCGTGACGTAAAAACTATCAAACTCGATTTGCAACATTACCCATTGGTCCATTCAACTAGAAAGGTAAGGCTTTTATTGCGAGTACTTGATGGGATCCATACGAGATATAAGTCTGATGGGGAATGGGAGGATATAGTGCCATAACTTTTGAGTGACCCAGACGAACTCAACACATGCTTTCTCCAAAGTAGTCCAGCTCACTCCGTACCCAACCAATTTCTAACTAGCATGGTAAATGGCTCTTTCTTTGTAGGGTTATTTGATATATTAGGCTAGCAAAGACCCTACTACAATATCTATTACGATAAAGAATAGGAGTAGAGGGGGAGCTGGCTGCGGGGAGGCATAAGCATCGTAGGTTTTGTAAGGTATCGCTCGATTCTTTCAAAGGATTCTTGTTAGGCCTCATCCAGACTTTAGTAGAATTTTTTCAAAGGAGTTTGAAGATGGTCTCACATATAGAAATTAGTCGATCGATGAATCTTCTGATGTACTGAAGTTTACCTAGGAATCCCTAGACTTCCTTATATGTCCATGGTGGTGTCATCTCAAGTATAACTTTCAGTTCGGCAGGGTCTACTTCGATTCCCTTATCACTAACCATGAATACCAAAACTTTTTCGTTCATGACGCTAAAATTTCATTTATATGGATTTAGCAAAATTGGTGTCACCGTAGTCATTCGTAAAACTTTTGGAGGGAGAGAAAGTGACCTTCCCGAGTCTTAGACATAATAATCATATCATATGCATAGACTTTGACCTCCTTGTGTATAAAATGATGCAATATGGTTACGGCAGCCCTTTGGTAGGTAGCCCCAGCATTCTCGAGCCCAAATGACATGACAGTGTAGAAGAAGGTTCCACATGGGGTGATGAATGTAGTTTTCTCCTGATTGTCAGGTTGTATCTTGATTTATTTGTATCTAGCGAATCAATTAATGAATGACTTGAGGGCATGACTGGCTGTGTTTTCCATAATTTTGTCGATATTAGGGAACGGAGATTCGTCCTTTGGAGATACTTCATTCAAATCCTGATCTATGCACATGCAAACTTTTCCTCTTAATTTCGATATGGGGACAATATTGGAGAGCCACATAGGATATTCGGTCACATGAATGAAGCCTACGTTCAACTGCTTGACTACCTCTTATTCAACTTTGAGCAACCATTAGGTGTGGAGTTTTCTTAGCTTCTGTTTGACAAACTTGCATTTTGGGAATGTCGGTGTCTCGTGTTGAGATATTTCTAGATCGATGTAGATCATGTCATCGTAGGACCATGCGAAGACGTCCAGGAATTCCTTCAGTAATTCTTTGAATTTCACGTGATCATTATCGTTAGGGATGGACCTTATCCTACTCTCATGATATCGGCTGCTAGAATCGAGATTGATAACAACAGTTTAATCCTCATTAATTTGAGCATAGTTATGTTGTTTGTTATTAACCTTACTAAGATCGGTTCTCTATTTTTCATTTCCAAAGTCATCATCATCAAGAGTTTTATTAGATTCAAGAAAATTAATGTAAAGCACAGCAAGATCCTCAAAATCCTCATTTATTTCACTTTCAATAAATATAGCACTGAGAACCTCATCAAAGGAGGTCTCAGTTACATTGATATTAAAAAAATAGAAGTTATAATAGGTGAAGAGATAAGGTAAACTGCATGGTTGGGTTTCATCTTAATAAGTTGGACTGGTATAACATTCCAGTTGAGAAGGACATGTTAGCTACCTTCATCAAGGTGGATGGGTCCAATGGTGTAGCATATGAATGGATCATATAGAGAGTTATCCCCAGTGTTTACAAGTTGAATGAGTCTTTAGAATCATTTTCCTCGGAGACCTTGGTAACTATCATGGCTTTCTCAGTGAGAGATCTCACTTTATGCTAGCAGTCTTTGACCCAAGAGTAGTTGTTTAGAAAGAATATTTCCATCACTAAATTCATCTTCTTATTGATGGGTTCGTACCAAGGTTCAGTAAAGTCATAGAAAAGGAAGTTTTTCCCCTCCTTGATAAATCTTCCATTCATAGAATCTCTCAAAATAGTATTTTCATCTTCTAAACCCCTTTCGAACCGTAGTTGGTGGAGAGCTTTAAGTTCTTCGGGTGAAGGATGATAACCCAGGTTACTTGGGGAAAGGCATATTTCAGGACTATGGGCTCAAGGATCCCTTATTGACGTCATCTCAGCCCCATTCCGGGCATGAAATGCATGTTCTTGAACATTTGTATTACATGAACGTTTCCATGAGGGTTGTGTTTCAGACAGACTCGATCTTTGAAATTGCCTCTTGCTGTAAGGGGAAGTGGATCAACTATGAAGCTAGAGAGAAGCATGCCATTCGTTCCATATTAGATTTCCAATATGGGATTACTGGTTCTATCATTTTATGTACATCGTCATCCCTTAAAATGTTCATAACTTTCCCTTTGATGAAAAATTTCAATTTCTGATGAAGTGAAGAAGATACCCCTAGGATGTTATGAAGCCACAACTAACCATGTAGCAGGTTGAAGCATGCAGGTATGTCGATGACTTGGAATTCGATAACAGGGTTGATAGGTACAAACCCTATTGTGAGTGTTATGGATCCCATTACCTCTCAACAGGTATCATCATAAGAATGAAATGCAAAAAATGTAGGAGTAAGGTCATTGACTTTCAACCCCAAGCAATTGAATGTTTTGAAACATTGAGGGTGGATCCATTGTCAATGAGTGAGAGTGGGATTGTCTTTCCCATCAATTCTATGGAAATGTTGAGGGGATTGTTATGGTTAGGGCTGATTTTCAAAATTTCCCCTTCAAGGAAGGAAATAAGTATAGGGGAGGTCAAGAACTTAACTACGTTTATAACTTCTTCGGAAGTGGTGGAAGGAGGGATTGTGGGTCTGGTGAGAAGTTTCATTAGATAATTCTGGTGCAGCTAGGAGGAGACGAAAATTCCTCATAAGGTGATGTTAATTGGAGTCTTCTTGAGTTGGTTGAGGATTTTTCTCTCCTTAATGGTAATTTCTGGCATGGAAAGTTCTTCGACAACTCCCTTCACTTATCTATTCTTGACGATTGAGGATTTGGATCCTTATAGTGTCTCCTTGATCTGGACATGTGGTTTACTAAGGCAGGAAAGAACAAGAACCCTATGTCTTCATCTATTTCTGGATGAATGGATAATTTACTGATTTCCCTCAATAAGTCTTCGAAGGATAACATTTCGCACATGCTGATTACTGGACTAAATTTTCCTTAACTCGGTTCATCATCTAAGCTGTGAAATTCATCCCCTCATCTGGTGGCGATGATGTTTCTTTCCAAGAGAAATTTATGCATTCAATAACCTCGACGGCTTCCTCATAAAAATCCTCCCGCTCAACGAGGAGGTGCAAGAGTGAATGGACCAAACACCCTTGAAGCTTCAAAGTAGTAAGTTGCTCATCAATATTGTAAATTTCACATGTTTGTCGAAATGCATCGGCCATAATCTTCAATACATCATCTAAGATGACTTTATCAATGGGTACCACCCAATTATCTGACTTCCGAGCCCATTTTCAAGCTTCCATGAACAAGCCACTAAATTTTTTACAGTCGATGTCATTTTCGCGAGCAATTTTAGCCCGAACTCTAAGAGTTGGATCAATATAATAGGTAACTCCATATCTTTCCCTTAATACCGGGTATGTATGACAATACAAGCCTTGTGATAGGTGACAGATCTTGGTCGGTGAAGCAAGAAGGGTGTAGTAGAAAATATAAGGAACTTTAAGCAGTTTAGGTGAAATTACATATATGATGGGTGATTTACTGGGAGTAGATGGATCAAATCTTGGTTCATTCTCTAAAAAGATGGCATTTGCATGGGTTAAAAATGGGTTGTGAATGGTTTTGTGTTTATGATCTTTTGGTGGAGCGATGAGACCCCAATCAATCAAGCCTTGAACCACAGTTCTGATATGGAAGCACCAGTCGGTAGTATGGCTCGGGGATTGGTGAAAGTCATAGTGGGCATTGATTTTCATGTTTTTTTGGAAGTGGATTTGGTAATGTATGGGGGTTAAAGGGTTTGATAAGGTTTTGGCTAAATAAGTCCAGGTAGACTTTGGATAAGAGAGCATGGTGCTTATGTATTCCTTTTGGAGAGATTATGAAGGCTTTCTGGTGCCCAAGAGGTAGCAGTTTGGGAGATAAGGCTAATGGTTGAGACTGTAGCACTGGTTGGCTTCTCATATTTTTTGGGAATGAACTGTCTGGTCAACTTCTTTGTATTAGCTTCTACCTTGGTAACATTTTCTTCAATTTCTACACCCACTTATCGAAAAGCTCGAAAGTGTGGATAATACTGACCTCCCATAGTCGCTCGAATATGGAGAAAGAAATTCTACTTCACGATACTGACTTATTCCTCTTCGGAGGTTTTATTAGTCATGGAAAAAACTTTCTCTCTCCACATTCCTATGAAGTTACTAACTATTTCCCCAAGGTTCTTCTTAAAAAGCTCTAGATCGTGGTGTGTAACCTTTAGTTCTTCATTGTACTTGTACTGAGACAAGAATTCTAGAGTGGCATCTTCCCAACCACTGAAGCCAGCGAGAACCCTCCCATTCATTCCATATTGGATGTCCAATATTGGATTACTGGTGCTAGCATTTTCTGTACCATCATCATCCCTTAAAATGGTGATAACTTTCCCTTTGGCAAAAAAAATTTAATTTTTTATAAAGTGAAGAAGGTACCCCTCAGATGTTGTAAAGCCACGGCTAACCAAGTAGAAGGTTGAAGCATGCAGGTATGTTAATGACTTGGAATTAGGTAACAGGGTTGATAGGTCCAAACCCTATTGTGAGTGTTATGGATCCCATTACCTCTCGACGGGTATTATCATAAGAATGCACTGCGACAAAAGTAGGAGTAAGCTCATTAACTTTCAACCCGAAGTAATATTAAGTGGTACGCCCTTTCCCATCACTTCAATGGAGATGTTGAGGGAATAGTTATGGTTAGGGCTGATCTTTAGAATTTCCTCTTCAGAGAAGGAAGGGAGTTTAGTGGAGGTCAAGAACCAAACTAGGTTTATAACTTCTTCGAGAGTGGTGGAAGGATGGATTGTGGGCCTGGGGAAAAGCTTTAGCAGAGCATTCTGGGGCAGTTGCGGGAGATGAAAAGTCCTCATAAGGTGATATTAACTGGAATATTCTTGAGTTGGTCAAGGATTTTACTCTCTTCAACGGTAATTTTTGGCATTGGAAGTTCTTCAGTAACTCCCTTTCACTTATCTGTTCTTGACGACTGAGGATTTGGATCCTTGTAGTGTCTCCTTGACCTGGTCATGTGGTTTACTGAGGCGGGAATGAATAAGAACCCCGTGTCTTTATCTATTTCTGACTGAATGGATACTTTAATAATTTCCCCCAATAAATCTTCGAAGCATATCATTTTGCACGTGCTGATTACCGCACATGCTGATTACTGGACTGACTTTTCCTTGACTCGATTCATCATCTAAGCTGCCAAATTCACCCCCTCATTAGGTGGAGATGATGTTTTCTTGCCAAGAAAAATTGATTCATTCAATAACCTCAAGTGCTTCCTCTTGTAAATCTTCCCACTTAATGGGGAGGTGGAGGATTGAAGGGACCAAACACCCTTGAAGCTTCAAAGCATGGAGTAGTTCCTCAATATTGTAAATTTCATATGTCTGTCGAAATACATCGGCCATAATATTTAATACATCATCTAAGCTAGTTTTATCAATGGTTACCGCCCAATTATCTAACTCCTGATCCCATTTTAGGGAATTCATGAACACGCCACTTAATTTTTGACAATCGATGTCATTTCTGCGAGCAATTTTAACCTGAACTCAATTTGGTTTAATACAACAGGTAACTTCATATCTTTCCCTTCAGATCGGGTATGGATGATAATATAAGCCCTTGTGATAGGTGACAGAGCTTGGTCGGCAAAGTAAGTAGGGTGTAGGACAAAATATGGACAAACATTGAGCAGTTTATGTGAAATTATGAGTATAATGGGTGCTTTACTGGGAGTAAATGGATTGAATATTGGTTCATTGTTTACAAAGATGGTATTTTCATGGGTTGGAAGTGGGTTGTGAGTGGTTTTGGGTTTAAGATATTTTGGTGGAGCGATGAGACCCCGATCAATCAAGTCTTGAACCACATTTCTGAGATGGAAGCTCTAGTCGGTAGTTTGTCTCGGGGATTAGTGAAAGTCAGAGTGGGCATCAATTTTGATGTTTTTTAGAAGTGGGTTTGGTAATCGATGGGGGTCTAAGGGTTTGATGAGGTTTCGGATAAAGAAGGCCTGGTAGACTTTGGATAAGAGAGCATGAAGCTCAGTGTATTCCTTTCTAGAGAGATTATGAAGTCTTTTTGGTGCCCAAGAGGCAGCAGGTTGGGAGATAAGGTATATGGTTAAGACTGTACCACTGGTTGGCTTCTTGAATTTTTTAGGAATGAACTTTTCGGTAACCTTCTTCGGCTTAGATTTTACCTTGATAAAATTTTCTTCAATTTCTACACCCGCTTCTCAGAGGGCTCAAAAGTGTGGATAATACTGTCCTCCCGTAGTCGCTCGAATATCTGAGCCATTATGTCCTCAGATGTGCCAATATTGTCACTGAGTTAGACTAAGACTACCATCAGATCAGGTTGCCCATTCAATGCTTGGTCGGCATTTTCCATGAAGAGTGGGTGAAGGTATATTTCGGACTCAGATAAAGTAGTAGAGGAACTAGTGGAGTTGCAGTGTGGATTAACGAACGACCAAAGCCAATATGGAGCCGGGCTAAAAATCTGGTATGTGATCAAACTTAGAAGGAAAAATGGTTCGAGTTTATTTTTGAAACAGGGAAGAAAGGATTTTTTTGGTATTTTAAAAAAAGGAAAAAATGTTTTTAGTATTTTGGATAAAAGGCGGAAAAGTGTTTTTGGCATTTTTATAAAAGGAGGAATTTTTTTTGGTATTTTTGACAAAATAAGAAAAAAAAAGAGAAGAATCTCAACATGATTACTATTATTATTATGTTTTCACTTGTATTAGGTTTACCTAAATGCAAAAAATGTGAGACAGGACCTAAGCATGGGAGAATTGGGTTTGAAAATATGTAAGACATGGTTTGACTTGTTTCCAGGCTCATGGACGGAGCCCTTTTTTGAAAAACGTAGAAATAGCGTGAAAATTTGGGTGGCATGCTAACCCAACATTTTATCAAAGTTTCATGTAGCAACTGGTAGACTAGATATGAATGCCCAGGTTTGACACCAATATGAAGTTTATGCAGTTTATTGGGTTAGTGGTAGGGTTCCCACCTTTGGCATGACTTCCAAGATATAATTCTTACTTTTGAGAGCAATCGATACGCGTGGACAAGCCATTTGATATACGTGAGTGTACGTGAATTGCCTCAAGACATACATCGTGGGGACATTACATGTGAGAGATAATCCGATATAATCGATGTACGTAAATAATTTTCATGCCATATGCCTCCCTTCATGAGTTCAATCAAGAGGTACGACGCTGGGAGAGCCATTCGATATACGTCAAAGGCACTAGGCCAACGGAAGGTGAGAGTCATATTGCTTAGGCTAACTGTGACCAGAAGGACCAACGCCCATCACAAAGTAACCCCCCAGTACGGGAAAAAATTGTGGTCAATATTGCAATGCTCTTAGTGATGTAGTGTGAAAAATGCATTACCTTAATTACTATATTATGGAGATAGTGTTTTTTATTTGGCATGCGGAGTAAAATAAGAAATATATTAATGGGAAAATATGTACAAGTATCATGAAAAGTAATTCTAACATGGATCATGAAGACTAAACTAAACATGAATACATGTGAGTGAGTGATATATGAATATCTATAAGTGAGTGTGTGGTAGTGATCCTATGCATTCATCAACTACAAGTGGCATGCGACATGTACAAGTGAGCATGAATATATACAAGTGTAATTAGTGGAGGTGTGTGATTGTTAGGACTAAGCGTGGATACTCTAAGTAGTGTGTGAAGCATGTGGGTATAAGTGATCATATATACGAGTGTAGGTAGTGTGAAGTATACATGGAGGGTATTTACAAGTGTGTGAAGTGAAAAGTGAGTGACAGGTGATATATACATGAGGTAAATAAGTAATAGGGGAAAAAATATACATACAGATAGGTGCATATGCACACATGTAGACAATAATAACACCCATGTAAAAATAGAGTCTAGTTTTTAAAGAATGCAATTAAATTCTTAGTGGAGTCGCCACTGTGGCCATCCCTCCATCGGTCAGCACACACGCGGGTGGTTCGCGCCCTTCCTCGGGGAGCTTTGATCGTCATCAATTAGGGTGATGTATACTGATCGAGTCACTAACATATTTTTCACAAAATAGGAAAAAGAAATGTTGTTGCCTCGAGGGAATGACATCAAGGACCTACTGATGATTAGAAAATAAATAATTCAAGGATTCGGGGACTAAGTTATAAAATGAGAAGGTGTTAGGCACTCATCTTTCCCTTTCGATCTCTTATGGGTATGTGTTATTCTTCTCTACAATAACTCCGTGAAGTGTGTGCATGTATATAAAAATGGAGAGTGGAATTACTCAACCCGCGTCATGGATAAAGGTAGAGTGAGGTCATCCTTAGAAGTATCCCCAAAATTGTAATCAAAGTATTATACATGTGTTTGTCGATTCACTGATCATTTATAGGAGGACGATGGTGTAGTTTGAACAAAACACAAGCATGAATCATAAATATATGATATGAAAATAATATATGAACAAAAATAGATGAGGATTCGAATCTTAGATTTTATTTGAGACAACTACGTAGCCTAAAAAGGCATCAAAGTTCACATATTTC
Source organism: Sambucus nigra (assembly GCA_949130495.1). Lineage (NCBI taxonomy): Eukaryota > Viridiplantae > Streptophyta > Magnoliopsida > Dipsacales > Adoxaceae > Sambucus > Sambucus nigra. The sequence continues at coordinate 89,316,575 of OX422216.1, read as the reverse complement.
GCATATAACAAGGGGTGGGGTTTATTTCGTAAATCTAACCGCTGACTTTTCTTATATATATATATATATGTGTGTGTGTGTGTGTGTGTAAAAAGGATGTTTTAGTGTGAGAAATCCCCTTTTGGAGTTTACATGCAAACCCTTTTTTCTTGTTTCTTGGATATTTTATGGAAAATATAGTATGTGCAATACTATTAATAAAAAGGTTGGATATTAGTATGTGTGATCTAATAGAAATGAAATGCTAAAATAAGAATTAAGTAGCTAGTGCAAAAATAAATTAGTTTAAAGAAAGAGTGAAGGATTTGACCTAATTTTGAAGCTTTGCAATTGTCCTTGAATGTTGAAGGGTTGTTCTTGAAAGTGGATGAAAGTGGTACGAGGAGAGGGAATGGAATTTCCCAAATTGGGTACGGAAATGATGGAAATGGAATGTGGGGAAGAAGTTTCAATATGGAAACCACGTTGATTTCGAGAGAATGTTATTGAGATCACTGAGATTGATGTTTTGAGGTGCCTTTCAAAGTAAGCTCATTATATCCTTACATAGGGTCAAGGAGATGAAGATTGACATTGTGTTTGTCCTTCCTCTCGATAAGAAACCCTAGACACACTATCAATAGGCAGGGAAATGGGTTTGCCATTTGGCAATCCTTTATAGATTTTTTGAAAAAATGGTTGTAAAGCGCAAATCGTACGTCCGAATTGCACACGGGATGAACCGTTGGAAAGGGTATTCATTGTCCTTTGAGAATCCATTAGGCCTCTCTCGGGTTTAGGAATTGACTCTGATTAAATGGGGCACGAAAGTAATCGTCGGTTTCAATTCATGCACGAGATGAACCGTTAGAAAGGTTATGCTGGGATCTTTGATCTTCCAAAGAGATTATGTTGGTTCAAAGAGTTGACCTAGGTCAACTCGGCTCGGAAGCGCCTGATATCATTCGGAGTGAAGCGAGTCATTCATCTGCACCGTAAGGATGATTCACACATGGGGTGGACTGTTGGAAGGGTACTTCAAAGACCTTTGAGGATCCAAAGAGCTTTACTCAAGTTAGAGAGTTGACTGGAGTCATACGGGGCCCAGGTGCACCCAGTGGCCTTAGATCAGCTTTTAGGGGAATGTTGACCGTTCATCCAGATCGTAAGGCCGATTCACATAAAAGGCAGACCGTTCGAAAGGGGTTTTAGGGCCCTTCAAAGATTTAATGAGATTATACTGAGGTTAAAAAGTTAATTATCAATGAAACAAGGCACAGGAGCACCCAGTGGACTCCAATTTAGTACTCGAAGTATGACCTAGGGTTTATGATGAGTAAAGAATTTCTAGGGACCTAAGGAGATGCTTAAGGTGGTGTCTACACATAAAATGAAGTGGATTAAAATATACCTATATGCCACACAAAAGGTGTGAAACTAAACTACACATAAACCAAAAATCTTTTTGATTTTTTAAATTTTTATCAAAATGATACCAATTTTAAAATAATTACTCAAAAGACAAACAAAATCTTTTTTTATTTTTATCAATTAGAACCAAAAAGTGGAAAATCAAAATGCAAAAGACTCAGCCCTCATACAGCTAGTAAATAAATATATCATGAAGTACAAAAGCTAGTGTATGCAAACATGTGAACATAATTAACCATTTGACATAACTTGAGAAGTACCATGAGAAAGCATTCGATAATCAATAACTTTAATATGTAAAGACTTCAAATTAGATTTCTTAACCCACATTGGTGTGACGTGACGCTTTAGGGTCTTAGGGACCTTAATGAATCTAGACTTAGACCTTTTTCGACCATTTATAAGATCAAAGTAAAAATTCCTAAGGTTACCTTTCCTAACGTAATGTGTGCATATGTAGACATGACGAGGGGTTTTACCGAAGGGTTGACCTTTTCTAAGATTCCTAGCAAAGATTTACTCTCTCAAATATATGGTCTTGGCTTTAGTAGAGGATGTATATATATCATCGAAGCCATTCCCATACTCTTCATATTTGTTTCAGATGGTGCCTAACATTTTATCCAACCTTTCGACTAGATTTCAACTCAAATTTTACATGATTCGAGTCTCTCAATCTCTCTTTTAGCTCTGTTATCCTCAACTCGAGTAAATACCTAGAATCCTTAAACTCAAGAAAATCCTTCTTTAAAACCTCGATCAAACCACGAAGGCTATCTACCTCGCCCTAAACATACCCGAGCTTCTCTAAGACAACTCTCACATGACCTAAGGTCCTCAATCAATTTAACATTACTATAACATACAACACATTCTTTAATCCTTGATTCCAAATGAAGGTTTTCCTTCTTCAGTTTCAAAGCTTCATGAAATAAAACTTTGAGTTAATTCTCCTCCTCCTCGTCTCCATCCTCATCTTCTTCTCCACTTCGCGACCTTCACTCACTTGGGAAAAGACAATGGACTGAAAAATGTCTTCCCGGAATTATCTTCATAAGAGGGCATTTCATTGGGTCTATCATGGCTAACCATGAATGGAGTGTAGTTATGCTTAATAGGGGAATTGGATCCCTCTTCTGGATCACTATCACTAAGGGTGGCATTGTTCACTTAGTTTCTTGGGATACTCAGTCGCCCCATGGCCATAACCCTCACACTCAAAGAATATATCCAATTTATCCCTCTTAAAATTATCATTATGATTTTTAGGGAATTGATCTACCTTATTAAACTTTTTTTTCTCAAACCTTTTCACATCTTTAGATTATTTTTTAAACGTGAGAAATTTTCTAAACTTATTAGAAAACATGTCCATGTCATCGGAATCGATGTCGGACTCATCATCCGAAATAGGTGCTTCCTCCTTCCAAGCTTTCAAAGAAATTCTCTTATCCTTATTCTTTGTTTTGGAGGACAACATGTCAAGCTCAAAAGTTTTAAGGTCATTTACAAGTTCTTCAAGCTTTATAGAGTCAAAAGTACCTAAGGAATTGAAAACCATCATTTTTCAATTAAATATTTCTGCCAAGGACACTAAGATTTTCTGAATTACTCATTTTTTTAGTATTCTCTCTCCCAAGTTAAAAGACGAGTTCATAACATCGGACAATCTAACAGAGAACTCATTGAGGGTTTTGTTATCCTCCATCTTAATTGTTTCAATTTTAGTGGTGAGGTTTTGGAGTTAGGAAGCATAAACAACACTAACCTTTATGGACGAGTTGGATTATGTCCCAAGACTATTTAGACATTTCATAAGTCATAATACGACAGTACTCCTCTAGTGTGACCGAACAAAATAGAGCATTTAAACCTCGAGAATTATAATTTTCTAACATATCCACATCCTCACTCTACAATTATATGGGTTTGGTAACTTTATAGTCACCGTCTACGGTTGTGGGTGGGGACCAACCATTAAGTAGCTCTTGCCATACCCACTCATCAATCGCTTAAGTGCTAATTTCATATGCATTTTTGAGCAGGCGTAATTAGACCTATCAAACATTGATTCCCTAAAAATCGAATGACCCTCTGAATAAAAAACACAAAAACTTATGCCTAAACACGGATCTAAACATGAGAACTTAGTGTTCAAACTCTAATTCCAATTTGAAGTGCCTAAAAGGCATTTTATGGAGGATGGTCTAAATAACAAAAAGTCAATTTTTTTTATTTTTCTCAATTAAAAATAAAACATAAATAGATTACCCCAAGTAAAAACATTGTACTAGTTTTAAACCAAATTGTGTTAAAACCGATCTACCTAATTTTAATTTAACCTAAAACATGCATACTGGTGATAGAAGATAAAATAAATAAATCATACACAACATGCCGAATAAGGAAGACTCACAAGGAGAAAATCTCGGACGGTCCAACCACACAAATCACTATGAGGAGTAATTACACAAGATATAAAGTAAACTTACAACGCAGACATGATTCCCTCACAAGCCTTGACACTCTTTAGTCTTTAACCTCTCCTCCATAATGCAAAGTAGGAATCCACCCATGTAAGCTGCCACAACATGTGAGTCCACACAAGCCTCACTATCCACCGAACATGCTCAGCTACCGTCTATGGATACATAACATGAAATCCATCATTTCTTTATCGCAACACCAATTTTGAGTCCAACATGCGCAAAGAACAAAACCAGTATGGAATGCATTGCATGAAAGTTTTTTCTATCAAGACAATGATAAAAACAAACTATCATGTTCTCAAACCAAGATCTCAAAGAAAATATAAAGATGAAACTTGGATCTTAAACTCTTTAGGTGAAACTAGGGTTTAGAAGATTTTGGATAGGTATTGGAAAAAAAATCCAAAAGTCTTTCTAAAAACTGATGCATGATCCATTTTATATAGAAAACATGATTTTTAAGGCGGCATAATTTTTATGAAAGTTCGAACGAATGAAAATTATACTTTATTTGAATGAAACTACAATCTCATTTTAACCAAGTCAAGCGTCAGTTGAATGAGCTTCCAACGACTTAGGTTCTTTAAACCGATGAACCTCATTTGATATTTGTTTGAAGTTCATTTGAACGAACTATTATTTTCATTGGAAGAAAACCCTAATGTCATTCGAATGAATTTTGAAATAAAAATATTTTTCTCTTAAAAAAATTACTCCAAACAATTTTTAAAAACAAAACACCCAAAACTAAATTTCTCAGGATCATAATTCATATGCATTCATACTTGAGAAATGTTTAGAACTACGAAGATGAAATGCGGCAAGAAACATGCCATGATATGTATTCTATGAACATTTGTCTCCATGTCTACATCAAACACGTCATAGGCCTAAAAGATCACTAACTCAAATCCTAACCTATGATTCAAAATTCTTTATCCAAAAATAGGCCAATACATATAAATTTACTAAGTTAGAAATTTTTCCTTACATTGATCTTGAGTATATATATATCAAGAAAATCCTAGGAAAATTTAGAATGTAGTTCATGTTAACTCCATCAAGGAATTTTAATCCCATGATTGTATATTCAATATAGTGAGAAATCAAAAATAAAAGTGGAGGTTATGTGTTGACTTTATAGTCCTTAAGAAGGCCTACCCCCATGCCTATATTCAACAGTTGGTTGATTCAATTTCGCACCACCAGCACATAATTTTTGTAGATGTCAACTCAATTTATCACCAGATACCTTTTCCCAGTCCTGAATAGGATAAGATGTCCTTCATCGCCGCCATGGGGTTATACTTTTAGAGAGTTATTCCATTCACCCTTGCGAATGCTGGGGAAATATACTGACATCTGATGGGGAAACGGTTTAGGAACCAAATCGAATCCACCATGGAAGTTTTCATTTATGGCTTGCTAGTAAAAGTAAATGCCCAACCAATCACATCAAAGATCTCTTCAATACCTTTGAGATCCTAAAGAAATAAAAAATAAAGTTCAATGCCTCCAAATATGCCTTTGAGGTTAACTTAGGTAATTTATTAGGATACCTCGTTACTAAAAGACTTATTTAAGCCAATCCTGACTAGATCAAATCTCCACAGTAGATCAAAAATGTGATGACAATATAACATGTGCAAGTCCTTGTATGAATACTGGAACCACTAGAGTGATTCCTATATAAAGCGCTAAATAAGTGGAAGCCTTTCGTTTAATCATTAACGAAAGATAACATAATGATATGGACAAAGGAATGAAAGGAAGCACTAGATAATATAAAATAATACTTGTACATACTTGGTAGGAATATTCACTTAAATCTAGCAATTTCCCAACACGTAACCATTGGATCACTATTTCGATGAAAAGACTTGAAATGAGGTATATGTTTATTGAGAAGCTGGACTTAGAGCTAGTGATGTCACTGAAGAAGTTAAGATACTACTTTGATGATCATGCCATAGTCATCCTAACTTATCTCCCTCTCAAATAGATTTTGAAGAAGGTTGATTTCTCTAATAAAATTACTAAGCAATCATTAAAATTTGATCTATTGGACATCATCAATAAGCCCTGGATTTCGATTAAAAGGTAGATTTTAACCAATTTTATAAATAAGTTCTCAGGAATCCCAAAAGAGGACGCCATTCAACCTAGTTTACTCCTACATATGTTCAACCTGGGATCTGTTAACTAGTCCCCGAAAGGTGATTTTATGTTAATGAGGCATTCGAAGAAGGAGGAACTGACGTTCAAATTGTATTCCTCACTCTCTAATGTCCCCTCACCGAGAAAGTCGTTAGACTAGGATCAAGGGGTCCAATAATGACGCAAAGTGAGTGGCAATAATTACTGGCCTCAAAATAATAATCATCGTGGGACCAAAAGACATAGCCGTCAATTGTAATCTCACTTTATTGCCCATAAATTAAATAAGCAGAGATTCCAAACTGCTTGCATACTGAGATATATCTGAATATTTTCAAGACCTTCAGCATTGGTCGAAAAATATCGACAATTTAGAAAAGTCACGATGATGCCTTAGCTGTACTAGCCTCAATAATTATTTAAGAACATGCATTATACTCATGTGCATGTCTTATCCCGTTGCCAAAATGTACTCTGAGTATTTTCCTCGAGGTTCTTTCGACAAAACTTTGTTCAAATTATTCAATGGACATCTTCGAAGACATGTATCCTTTTCATACCACTCTTGGGATAGGAGAAGGAGTTACAGGCTTATATGCAAGTTTTGTCACACAAATTATACTTTTCCATAAAAACCTTTGTGTGTATGTGTGCGCGTGTTTTAGCATGGATTCTTTGCATTCAATAAATATATAATTCAATTTTTTTTTAAATCATTATTGCATTTGATATATTTATTAAGTCAAAAATTGGTCTTAGTTCAAAATTCAAGTCAATGGCCTTCTTGGATGTTATAGGTCTTGTCTCCCCATCATTGCTAGAGCAAAGCTTTTCTTTGCTGCAATAAAAGCCTTTCACTGGATACGTACTTGACCAAGGTGTTCTTTAGTTTTACCGTGATCTGCTTCATTGAAGCATCATAGCAGCGATTCTTATTTTCACTACATCGAAGCTCTGACGAAGGTGTCCTCTCTAGCAAAAACAAGCTTGATTTTTGTCTTGATTCTGCACATCTTTTATCGGTACTCGGGTAAAACTAAATATCTATCCATATCTTTTTAACTTTTTCATCTTTTTACTTCAATGTAAGACTACACCTTACCAACTTTCCCTCCCAAGCTTATCTTACAAAGTTGAGTGCATATGTTTGTGGGTTTAAACTACATCGAGAAGAGAGAAAAGAGTGTGATTTGGGTAATTATTTGTGAGGCACAATATATTGAAATACTTGATTATGCATACTTTCCACAAGAATCATTTTTAATCAAGAAAAAATGTTAAAAGATAAAAACTTCTTTTTGTATTGAATCTTGTATTCTTCCAAGTTTTAATCTTCCTTATATTCTTGAGATATATTTTAAGTTTTTATACTTGTGAAATCTAAATATATTTTGGAGCAAGTTTATTTTTTTGAAGATCTTTTAAACCTTGAACAAGTCTCTTCCTAACTTTTTCCCGAGTTTTTTTTAGATTTTACATATCTAAAAAATATATTGCTGAGTTAAGCCATTTTATAAAATACGCTTTCACTTTAGGTTCTTCACAGACCTAGAAAGTGTATTATTCTTATTGAAGGCTTCTCAACTTTGTTCCAATAATTAGAACACAAAGTTCTTCTTCCACTTAAAAAGGAGGATTTGTTGATTATGTTTTGAATAAGATATTGGTTGCGATCAAAACTATTGTCGGTTATGAAGCGTGTTTTAGTAGTCGACACCTTCCCATTGGTGGAAAATATGGTGTGAAAGCATATTAGAAGAAAATTATGAATTAGGTTTTATAAGACGTAGTTCCCCTCGGTAAGTCCGACCATAGTTCATTTGTCATTTTGTAGGCCCAAGATTTTTTCTCCTTCCGGATTTTTCCTTGTACACGTTGGTGTTTTTCTAATTATTTACTTATACACCCAATTCTAATACCCCTCATGAACCTTTAAAGGTTCCAAATATAATTTCTTTAATCATCGGATCTCTATCTTTCCCTTCAGACCCTAAATGAGAGGCCATCGGACGCTTTCGAGCTCCAAGTGACTTCGATCAACTCTCAAAATCGAGAATAACTCCATGCACTCTCATAGGGATCTGAATACCATTTCCAACGGTCTATACCATGTGTGAATCTGCCTTACGGTTCATATTTACTTGTCTTTTTACTCTATGTCCCTAAATGAGAGGCCACTAGACACTTCGGGTCTTCGTTTGACTTTAGTCAACTCTCAAAATTGAGAGTTTATCAATTCACTTTGTAGAGTTGTGAATATTATTTCCAACGGTCCCAGTCGTGCATGAATCAAAATTATAGTTAGCATTTTATACCCAATTTTTTTTTAATGTTCATTTCGGACTTCTTATAGGCACCCTTGGCCCTATTCCTACCGACATAGGGATACTTTACTTAGCGTGCATGTTAGGGGTATGTAGATAAGTAGGTCTAGGCCTATGACAATTGGCAGACACCCTTATCCCTAAAAATATCATAATTAAGTCATGACCTCATTGTCAAGGGCCTTCTTTTCGAGGTCCTAGGACCTATTTTCCTCGAAATTAGTGCATTGCCTTCTACACATCCCCTTCTAAACATTCCTTCATCATTACATTACATCATCCACACACCTCACCTTTCTTACCCACTTTACCACTATCACACCATGATCAAAATTATCCTACATCACTATCAAGGTCAAAATTCAAGCTTCATATAAGGTTTAAATCCTACTTATTTAAAATTGATACTTTAGTGCTATTACTCACTTTATTACTTACTAGTATATTTTTCACATTAAGTTTTCATTTCCTCATCTTAATCACCTTTTTACTGTTTATATATTCACCAGATTTATTTTTATAAACTAAAAAAAACTTTAAAAGAACAAACTAAAATTTTCTAGTTTTGGGTATTGGTTAAATCCCACCCTTACGTGTTTTCGAACTACATGGACTTTGATACCCTTTTTGGCTATGTAGGTGCCTCAATTTTCCTCAGGATTTGAGTCTTTTTTCTTGCTTTTTCACTTTATTCATTCTCACTTTTATTAGTATCATATGTATATGTATATGTATATATATATATATATATATATATATATATATATAATAGTTATATGTTCTTAGAAACCCAGCCTGATATGCATATTCACTTCCTCAATGTAAATCATGATCCAATATGTTCCTCACATTATATTATGTTTTCATATTTTTTATTCTCTTTCATTTTTGCAATCCTACCAAACAAGCATATCCATTTCCTCATAATGGACTATGATCCAGTGTATTGCATATGTCATAGAATATTTTCCTTAGTATATTTTTAGCGGACCCTTTAGACATGTGTATTCTATTCTTAGCAATGGATTATGATCCGGTGTGTTTCTCACATTTCAACTAGTTTTTAGATAATTTTTTCTTTCTTTTGTTATTTATAATCCTTAGAATGACTCGTCCCCATCTTCTCCATGACATGTGCACGATGATTTCTTCTCTCACCGATTTCACTCCACACACATTCTACACTCGAATTACACTTTTGATAAAAGGGAGAACAATATTATAGCCCATGAGAGACCGAAAGGGATAAATGGGTCTCTAACACCTTTTCATTTCGTAAGTTAGTCCCCAAACATGTGATATATTCAGTTTCATATTAATCAATTTGTCTTCGATGTCATTTCTTTGGGGACGTTTATATCTTTTGCCTCCTTTGAGCAAAATAGGTTAATGAGTTCGTTCTTTGTATTTAAAAACCCCTTAACAATGACCAATTTATGTCTGTGGGATCCCGCAAATATCATGCGAGTGGCGAAAAGAGTATTTTATTCCTTGATCCCCGCATGCTTGTCTTTTCTCAGGTCGAACCCGTCGAATCCTGGATGACCACAATTTACCTTTCCGCACTTTGATTGAGTCACCTAATATTTAAGAAAAAATATGGTGGAATATATTTGGTAAATAATTTGTCACATAAACCTTAGGTTTTGTCTTTATTACCTTTAATTTGGAGTAATATTTGTCCACTTGTATATTCTTCTTACTCTCATAGTTACATGTTCTGCATATGCATTTCTTATATCATGTTGTCCACATATATTTATCTCTCCATCATGCTCCTTTTTCTCATTACATATACCTTCTTTTCTATCACACGCTTCATGCTTTACTAACTTTTGTATACTCTTGCTCTATTCACACATTTCACTCTCACTTGTATATATTTATCATATTACACTCCCCTTATTCACATTGTCCCATGCTCCATGTCACATGTAAATATCCATGCTTGTTCCCACTTTTATATGTTCACTTACTTACTCACATACCACTTGTGTATATATCCCCTTTACCCTCACTTTCCACTTCACGTTATTCTCACTTGCACACACTTTCACAATACTTTATTATTATTCTCACATATTTCCATGTCACTCTCACGTTGCACATATATCTCTCTTACTTGTGTATATGCATACCCTATACACGTTATCACATTTTATATATTTACCATACTTTATATTACTTGTACATACATGATTAGCTTTACTCTTCTTGTATACTTAGCTCTTTTTCGTATGCCATCCATGTATATTCTCATAATTGACTTCATTATTATTAGTAGTACCTATTTCCCTTAGCATACATAAAACAATTCATAAATATTTTAATTAAGACTTGTAAATTTTGCACCTACATCACGTGAGCACATCATTTTAACCAAAATTTTATCCCGTATTGGGGGCTAGTTCATGATGTCTTGTCAATTCTATGGGGCACGGTTAACCTAAGCTATCTAATTCCCACATTCCATTAGCTTAGTACATTCAATGTATATCAAATGGTTCACCCCAAATCATACCACTTGACTTAACTCACGATGGGAGGTACAAAGCAGGAAAATCGTTCACATATAATGAGTGTATCGAATTCACTCTCACACGTACCGTTACCATGACGTATATCATGAGGACATCAAGTAAACTTAGGTATATCAAATGTCTTTTCCATACGTACTGATGAACTATTTCCCTTATATTGAAGAGGTATATAGTGGAAGTCATGCCAAAGGTGGGAACTCTTTCACTAACCTCCTAAAACATAAACCTCGAGAGGTATCTACCCTAGGACACTCATACCTAATTTATCAATTTCTATGTGAAACTCTACCAAAATTTTGGGTCATCTTACGACCCATATTTTATGTTACTTTTCCCATTTTTAAAATTGGAGTCTGGAACCAAGTCAAACCGTGTCTTGCATCACATACCTTATTCTTTCCCAAACTCGGATCCTGCCCGACATTTCACTTGCACCCTGGGTGGAACATAATATAAGTAAAACCTAATAATAACTACACTGGAATTTTTCTTCCTTCCTTTTTAAAAAATACCAAAAATATTTCCTTCCCTTTTCAAAACAAATAGACATACAAAAAATATCTTCTCCTTTTCTCAAAATACCAAAAATATTCTTTTCCAACAAAAATAAAAAATAGTTTTTCCCTATCAAATGTGACCACACTCCTTGGCCTGGCTCCTTATTGGCTCAGATATGTTATCAAGTCACCAAAAGTTCCACACCGTCATCATCTTTTGCAGAAATTGAAAGATCCTACTAGAGATTCCTTATTAATAACCCTAATCATAACACCAATGTTCAGCCAGACCTGACGGCAATACTTGCTCAGTTCAATGCCAAAATCTATAGTCTACAAGAGATGTCCAAGAGATACATCAAAACAGGGTTCAAATTCCCAAGGTTACCCAACCGAATATTTCCTTCCCTCCTGTTGTTGGTCCCCACATGTACGACCTATGAAAGGAATGCCACCAACTCAGTTGCTAATACCAAACCTTTCCCAACTAAAGACTAACTTGACGATGTTGATTTTCATTAATACCAAAGAATAAGAATTGAAAAAGGTTAAGGAAGGCCTCAGATTTCTATCCAAGAAGTTTAACCAAGTCAAAATCTTAGGGAACTTCCTAAATTACACCCCACGTGTCTCCTTACCAGAAGGCCCGATTGATTAAAAATTTTCAGAAGGCTAGACATTAAAAACTTTGGATGTAGCGGACCTCCCATAATGTATCTTCGCATCTATCACCATTCCATGATCCTATAAGGGTCCACCAAGGATATCATGGCCCAAATGTTTTAGCAGACTCTTAAAGAAAGAACTCTTATATGGTTCTTGCCATTAGAGGAATCTTGAATTACAGTTGGGAGGATGTGGTCCTAGAATACATGGAACAATATAAATATAATGAGGATATGGAAATCACTCACCAAGACCTCCATCTACTTAAGAAGATTCCTAGAAAATTAGTTAGTAGCATTATGAGTAGGTGGAGAGAAAAAGTCACTACCTTGATAAACTGACCTTCTAAGAAGGAACATGTGCGTATCGTGAAGAATTTTTTTTTCTACATATCCGAATCTCAATGGGCATAATATACTATCCACACTCGAGATCCCTCATATAGGGGGGTTAAAAATCTAAGAGAATGTTAGTAATAGGAACGTCCATTCCGAGTTAAAGAAACCAACAGGGCAGTTCACTCCTCGCAAACCAACTAATACTACTCTATTAACCATCAATAGCATTTATCATACTGATACATCATGGGATCCTGAAGAACATTTAGTTACAAATAAAGAGGAATACACCAGGATCTATGCTCCCCTATAGAGCGTATACCAATCTATCTTATCATGAAACCTCATCAATCCTTTATACCCTTATATATTGCCAAAACCACTTCCAATGAACTTTAAGCATGATGATCCTTGCGGTTCCCATCAGATCATTGGGCATGCCACTCATTAATGATTCCACCTGAAAAACATCATTCAAAGCCTCATCAATAAGGGTGTCATCACTCCTCCAGCCAATCCTAAACCCAATACTACTCAAAACCCTTTGTCAGCACACTAGACTTGTGTAAATGCCATCCTCAGTGATGAAAGACCCTAATGTCGATGCTTTCATTAAAATTTGACCCATCAATACACCTTCTCGATCTTCCAATTCCCTAAACCCCTTAAAGAATTTCCCTCTTCCCTTATACACTCTTAATATGTTCCATACTAATCCATATCTCTCATAACAAGGACCTATATCACGGTTTGAACCCACTTAAAAAATGGGAACATGGAGCTACCTGTTGTTTTGGATAAACTCAGAGATTTTGGGATATTTACCTCCTGGGATGAACCTTGGATATATATATATATATATATATATATGGAATCTCGAGGGTGGGACCAACATTCAAATGAATGGTTGGTGTTAACAAAGGATTATAACTTAGACAGTGTTTTACAAGTCATGTCATATGAGTTTGTTAAGGAGGGAGATATATGTACATCTTCTAGACTACTTACCATCCTGAGACTTAAGGAATAACTGGTTCCCTCTTTCCAAGACTTCTCCATTTATTGGGAAGATTTATACTATGAAGTAGTGGAAGTCGTAGAATGCATCGATTACTCATGGAAAGACAATATTATTTCCAATGGGTGGGTTGATGACTTAGACATTAGTTCCTCTGGCAATGAGATAACCAACAACACAGATTGTATTAGGAATATTAACAATGATGAATTATTTAGCTTCCACACACTGGGGATGGATCTATGCATGATCCACACAAGGGTTGATCCGTCCGCCCTATCTATAAAGGTTGTCCTTGCTAACAAGACGCTTCTCAACCAGTATAGTGTCCTTGCCAACCTAGCTCTATCCGTCCAAAACCCAGTTTTTTACCCTCTGCAAAATGACCTGAATCTTTCCCCTCTTTTTTGTTACTAATATGAATGTAAACGAGACCACTTTTGATGATGTTCTCACTACCGTATTTCTAAAAAACATTTCTAATGAAATGAATGAAGATTTTAAGTATCTAGTTGTTCCTTATATTAATTATGTGGATTCTAATAAACAAATTGATGAAGATGATGTAATAAATGAATATTTCTTAACTAGACTCAATAAGGAAAAATAAAGCAACATAACTGGATTCAAACTAATGATGATTATATTGTTGTAATTAATCTTGGTTATAGAAGAAATTCTCGTGATATTTGGATAGGTTCAACACTCAACGAGCATGAGAGATCGGAGTTCGAAGAGCTCCTAATAGGATTTATAGATGTTTTCTCATTATCCTACAATGATATGCCCAATATTGACACAATGATGATCAGCATGATATCCCTACTTACATAAAATGTAAGCTTGTTAAGAAAAAATTGGGAAAGCTCTGCAGCTAATGATTTCCCTAGGTTAAAGATGAAGTCGTTAAATAGCTAAATGTGGTCTTTATTCGTGTAGTCTAATATCCGACATGGTTCCCCAATATTATCTCTGTATCAAAGTCAGGTGGAAAAGTCTTCATGTGCGTCGACTATTGGGATTTGAACAAATCTTCTCCATAGTATGATTACCTTTTGCCCAATATTGACATGATAATTGATAACACTACTAACCATGCCCTCAAATCATTCATTGATGGTTTTGTCGAGTACAATAAGATCAAAATACATCGTGATCACTAAAAGAAGACTGCCTTTACTACACCATACGGTACCTTTTCATATACTCTCATTCCTTTTAATTTTAAGAATGTTGAGTAACATACCAAAGAGCATATAAAATTATCCTACATGATCATCATAAAGAGGTTAATGTCTACATTAAGGATATGATCATCAAGTCTAAAATGCAAGAGGGGGGGTCACGTCCCTAACTTGAGGAAATTCTTTGAATGACTACAATAATACCATGAGTCTCAACCCACAAAAAATGTGTCTTCGATGTCATAAGTGGAAAACTCTTTGGATTCATGGTCAATGAAAGAGTAATCGAAACATAACTTTCTAAACTCAAAGAAATCCTTGAAATTTCACCGCCCTGGACAAAGAAAAAAGGTCATGGTTTCCTGGGCGAACATCAATACATTATCAAATTTATTAGATAACTCATTTCTAAATGTGAACCCATCTTTAAGCACTTAACCAAGGTTTGGAATAAGGCGTCTTAATAATCCTTTACCAAGATCAAGTAGTATCTCACCCAACATTCGGTACCCATGCCACTCACCCGAAATCCAGTGATCATGCCACTAAAACTCTTTCTTCCCCTCCTTCTATACCTAACTTTCACGAAAACCATAGTATGGGATATACTATCCCAATACATTGAACCAAGCAAAGAGAGATCCATCTACTATGCTAGTAAAAAACTAGCAGGGTATGAAATTAACTACACCGTATTAGAGAAGGTGTGTGCCTCCTTAGTTTGGCTCACTTAGACACTCTGATAGTGCATTCTTGTGTTCCCCGTCAAGTTGGTGCCTCGAATGGATCCCATAAGATAAGTTAATGTATGGATTTCCGAGTTCTCGAATGAGGATATTCTTTATACTTCCCATGAAGATCTATGATAACAATTGTTCTTAAATTGAGATACTAATAAGAAAGGACATGGCATTGGGAGACTCCTGATCACCCCCAATTATTCCCACACTATCATTGCCATTAAGTTGGACTTTCCCTGAACCAATAACACAATAGAGTAAAAATCTTTCACTATAGGTCTCAAGACTACCCTCGAGAAAGGAAACCAATACCTTGATGTCTATAGAGAATCAACCCCCATCATATGATATATCCTCTAGAATGGAAGGTGAAAGAAGAGAAACTCGTGCCCTTTCATGCTCACCTCAAATAGATTTCCTCGTAGTTCAGAGATGTCACCTTTTAATACTTCTACCGCTCAAGAAATGGTTTCATCGATGCTCTGGCGACCTTAGCCTCCATGGTCAACAATCCCGAGTGAATAACGACGACCCCCTTTCAAGTTTAGAAAAAATCTATGACGACTCATTGTTACCACATTGATCTCATACGAGAGTAGGACTTAAACAAAGTCAGGTTGTGTATTATAATATTTGGTGCATTTTTAATCTTGGTTGATACCTTCAAGGGAATAATAAGAAAGATCATGTAACTCTTCACAGACTTGCATCTCAGTACATATTCTATGACATGGAACTTTTCAAAAGAAACTTTGGTGGAATCCATTTATAATGAATAGTAGGGGATGACATTGAAGACATGATATAAAAATCCATAGCAAGGAATGTGGATCCCACATGAACAATTATATGCTTTCTAATAAGAACATCCATCAAGGATACTGCTAGACCACCATAGTCTGTAACTATGGGGACTATGCTGCTTATGTTATAAGATGCCTCAAATGCCAATAGTTTGCCAATATAAAATATTTGCCTCCTTATGAGTTGTAAAACATGGCTTCACGGTGGACCTACTCAATCTAGGGCATTGACATTATTGGGAAAGTAAATCCCAAAGCATCAAATGTGCATGAGTTCACCTCATCGCCATCGATAAATTCACAAAATGGGTTAAAGTTGAGTCAGATGTAGTGTTGAATGTGAAGAAAGTAACCAAGTTTATTAGGAAGAATATCATTTATCACTATGGTGTAGTAAATGATTTGGAATCAGATAATGGGCTCCACTTTAAAGAAAAAGTTCAAGAAGTAATCGACGAGTACGAGATTCGGAGGAACAAATCTTATCCCTGTCAATCGCAAACCAATGGGGTTCTCAAAGCTTCTAACAAAAGCCTTAAGTGCATAATTAGTAGGATTGAAAAGTTGTAGATACTCGTCTGATCGAATCTGTTATTCCCTCTAGAGCTACTGCACATCTATTAGGATGCCCACAGGGGCTAATCCCTATTCCTCGGTATATAACATGGAAACAGTCCTACTTGTTGAGATAGAAATACCCTCTATGTGAGTAAGGATCGAAAGTTCAGTGGGAGAAGTTGATTGGCAAAAAATCTGTTGAAATGAACTTGCAATATTGAATGAAAAGAGATTGAAGGCTTTGTACCATATACAAGCGTACCACCCTCGTATTTCACAGTCATTCAATAAGAAGGTTATAGACCAAGGTATGCGAGAAGGTGACCTCACTCTCAAGGAAATAGTATATCCCATATGGGAACCAAAAGGAAAATTCAAACCCAATTAGAGTGGGACATAACTTGTGAAAAAAATCCTGTCAGGTGGTGTCATTATGCTCACAGACCTTAACTAAGAAGAAATGGCACGTCCAATCAACTTAGACCATCTTAAGAAATTTTACCATTAATTCGATTCTCATCGTACTATAACTCTCCTCATATACCTTATATTCTAAAAAAAATATCTCATATTTGTAGCCTTTGCAAGAACTATATGGGACCTGATCCTTTTGGAATCACCTTCTCAAAATTTACATAATAAGTTTTCTTATCCCCATAGAGGTATGTAAGCAACCCATAGTCATTTTGAGCATGGTCCATTATTTTTCATAAAATGCTATTCTTTTCTTCCACTAAGGGACATTGGTCTCACTCATCATTTAAATGAACAAAAGGATTATGTATTCCTTAACGATATGTATAAATAGTTCAAATAATAAGAAATTGTTACAAAGGCAAAACAAGATATGAAGAAATCATCATTTAATTATTCTATTTAAAAAAATGACAATTAGATCAAGTATAAGCGATAAGAAAAGTCCCTAAGACATACTAGAAGTACCCATCCACCTATGACAACCCCATAAGCCAAAAAATAAATATGTAAACACAAACCTTTACTACACAATAAAATGCATACCAATAAAACCTCATAAACTCTCCTTAACTAACCCAAGGCCCTGACTCATCATCATTATCTTCATTATTTCCTGAAGGTCCCTAAAAATCCCAATCTTCACGACACTTTCTTATACGCTTCATGTGGCGATAAGCCTTGATCAGCTTGGACGAAATCTTAATACCATCCTCCCTAGTTTTGAACATCATCATCTAACTCTACCTAGTCTCCTCAGCATAAACCTTCATAACCACATTTCCCCATAACCACCTTAAATAATCCCTAGATATTACCCTATGCTCCTTAGTAGATCAGGTTGAATATATAGACAGACGATAATGTTGACACAAAGGCCCCAAGGTCATTCTCAGTGATTTACTTAAAGCTTTCTGGGGAAGAAGTTGGTTATGTGTTGAGGGATAATTTTATCCCATCCCACGTGATGCCGAAGTCGTAAAGGGAAATAGAAAGAAGTTTGGTGAATTCTTATCAGCTGAACGTACCAGTGGTCATCCCTTTTCAAGATAGGATGCAACTCACCCCAGTATGGCATAGACCAATGAAGGTGCCTAGTCCCATACTCCATGACCCAGTTAACCCAGTTCTCCATAAAAGGAGCGAGTCTCTCAAAATTTTATGCAAAGAAATTTAGGATGCCAGCCAGATGATACTCAGTAGGGGCCATCAAATTAAGTTTCTATGCCAACCACATGAATAGCATTACAAGTCTACCACACAAGCAGTTTTCCCAACCTTCCTTCCAGACACCAAGCTCCCTCAGTATCTCCATTACTATGGTAGTGGTAGGGCTACGATGATAGGACATACACATCAAAATGGTGGAAACCTAAGGATTATTTGTCATATCTCAACTCACCAAAATCATCCTAGAAGTCAATACCAAAGCTATAGCTCCAACAAAGTTGTTATCATTATACCATCTCTGATGCACATAATTCAAAACCATCTAAAGGTTGATACTTCCCCCATGCATCAGTGGTTAGGTGGAAGAATGAGAGAAATGTAGTAATTAGATAAATGACACGCGAGGAGAATGGGACATGTCAGATGTAGTTATAGAAAGTTTAGGGTCAACACCTAGTATGATCGAAAATTCTTTGTATGTGAGATACACCTAAAATAAGAACTTGTGATCTTCAGGGTACCAGAACTGCAAAGCTACCTCCAAAAGATTCCAGTAAATTGGATGATTATTCCAAAAAGTATCGGAGTGAAAGTTAAAAAACTCATAGTTGGCGTTGTAAGGGATCATGGTCTCTAACCCCTCAAGGTAAGGGATAAAAGTTTTAGTCATGAGAATAGCCATTTCAGAGATCAAGAATGCTTTGTGAAATAAGGAAAAAATGAAAGAAGAGGAAGTGTGGTTTGAAAATTCATCCAAAGGGACATTTTTATACTTGAAATTATCTACAAAAGGTGAAGTGATTCGTCCTGAATCATGCACATATATACCCTCTATACGTATGCATTTTAGCCCTCTTAGGTACTTTAATTCCTTATAATTATGCTCAATAACTAGACAACCTCCAATTTATATGCTAACATGTTATATGAGGTATTATTGAGTTTTTTTAGGTATTAAGATTCTTAGTATGAAGTTTGGTTGAATTCTGGTAAAGTTTCATCGACTATCGCACGTTCAGGGGAAAATCAGTCATTTCAAACTTGGGATTTGCTCAAAGTATTTATAGAAGTTGAGGCCCTCATAATATTCTTCATGTGGCCACGAACGGTGCGTAAATCCAATTCCTAACGAAGATGATACAGGCCATTAATCAAGGGAGAAATATAACGAAATTACAAAAAGGAAAACAATTAAATAAATAACCAATAGGTCCCGGCCCAAAATTGCAGCATCATGTCTAAAATGATTTAAAAATGGTCTTTGGACATCTTTGGCCATTAAATATTCAAGGTGGTTTTTTTTGGGGAATAAACGAATAGTAGCAAGTCTTGTCTTTTAGCAAATTATGAGAAAAATGGTCTTTGGCCACACAAATTCATAGCAGGTCTTGGCCTTAACAACTGTTGGAGGTATTGGATTTTATTAAGCAGAAGAGGGTAGCAGGTCTGATCCAAATAAGACCAGTTTTAGCATCGTCTATTGACCGGCCTAGCCCACTGGTTGATCGATAATTCTCAATTTTCCTTGCATCAGATGCAGTGGTATGTTTCCCCTTGGACCGGTCGACCGGTTCCCCACTCGCGGGCGACCGGGTTCACCAGTTTCAGCACGCATTTTTCCCTATTTTAATTCTATTCTTTTTCCTTTATTTTATATGTAACTTATTATATAAAGATATACTTTTTTTATTTGTTATACATCTTTTATTTTCTCTTCTTTTTAGTTAGAACCTAGGGTTAGAACATATTGGGGATTTTGTGGAGTTCCCCTCTCCTCCATTTTCTTTGGGGTTTTCAACCATTAATGTAAGTGGTACTATTCATTGTCATCTACCTTTAATTTAAGATTTCTATTCCTTTATTTTTCATTCTTTATTATTTATCTCCATGCCTAGATAATTCGTTATAGATAATTTATTTCTTGTTTGCTTTAATTAATAAGTTGCTTTAAATTATGTATTTCATCATGCTTAGTGTCAAACTTAGTTTAGATTGTGTTTGATTGAACTCACCTTGGGTTGATTTAGATTCTTTGCTTTGGTGATGGGTTTTATTCATTTAATTTGATTGGGTTGTCCTTGTTTTTACGCCTAGGAGATTTAACATGGTATATAATTTTTTCTCCATATTTATGACCTTGCGTGTGTAATTTTTGGGGTATTTGTTGACGCCACAATCACATTAGACTTTTATGATGATTTAGGGGGTTACAATTCTAGATTTTATTAATTATTGAAATGATACTCAATCTTACTAAATTTGTAGACCCATGTAACCATTTATACTAGTTAACTTGAGGTGAGGGATATCTGTCTCAACCTAGAGTTTTTTATTCCTTTTGTTAATCTAGTTTAAATACACATACTTATTTATATTTTCTTTTTTGTTAACAATTACCTTTTACACTTTTATTTTAGAAGTATTAAATCGATATAATTCTAGCAACTAGACTTCGTGGATTTTTTATACCTGGACTGGCCTCTATACTCCCTTTAAAGAGTGTAGTCATAGTCTAGGTTTTTGTATTGAGGTGGTGAAACGAAAGAAACGATTGGTGTACAGACATGCGCTACCTTTCACCCTCTATCATTAAGTAATTAATCTTTTATTAAAACAATAGTTCCTAAATACCAAGAAGTGAAAAAGGACAATTACGATTTAAAAACAACCATAACTACAAGGGTATGCCGATTGGCAGGAGAGGGGGTATGCCAATCGACACACCCCACATTTGGGAAAATTACCTTTTCCTTTTTTACCCTTTTCATTTTTAAATAATATCCTCTCTAATTAACCTCTTGCAACAAGGGTTTCCCAAGCATTTATTTCAACGAATATTTGAAAAATACATATCGTAATCATCCTTTCTTACTTTTCTTTACTAAATAAAATCCCTAGTCGGAAAAAAAGGTGCATGTAGGCTAGGTCATTAATCAAGATAAAATAAAAATAAAAAAAGGCATCATTATATATATATATATATATATATATATATATCATTGAATGTACATTTTTCAAGAATAAAAGAAAAATAAAGCAAAAAAGATCAAAATTATGAAGACACTGCCGGGACTTCCCAACCTAAACCTAATTATGAATCACTACCTCAAGGATCCCGAAAGACACATTTATCATGATGGAAAGTAGTGGACTTCCTTCTGGAACCAGAGCTCTATTCATCATCCTTAGTTAGAGACACATAAGAATGATACATTTGTTTAATGTAATTGGCCACAGAAGCCATTTGATGTGTAATATCATGCAACCAAGATGAAGACATGCACACAGTCTGAAAAATAACAATCAAGGAAAAATAAAAAAGTCATTAGTAGAGGAAAATATCAAAATCGAAGTGTGGGAATCAAAACCTAAGTTCATACCTTTCTATGAAAAACCTCCTCGGAGAATGGAGGGAAAGTATCTATTTTTGCTTGAGGATAATGAGGCACTAACACCATGGGCCCTCCACCCAAGTATACGTGATAAGAAGGAATAGATAAGCACTAGATGAGAATTGACTCCATCATCATTGTGCACTGCCTGCCCCTATGTCGAACAACCTGGCACGCTGCTATAATCTCTAGTCCTCGAATAAGGTGGAGGTGCACCCACCCTCTATGTTATATATGGATGGCAGCATCAGCCAACTAGTTGCAAAATCTAGATATTCATACCCCGTCATCATATTAGTGTATAACATATAGGGGTCACCCTCTATCGTCGTCGCCCGCTCCTCGTTCAATAATTCCCCTTTTTTCCACATAAAAGAAGGAGGAGTAGATGGTCGGACCTCCACCTCGCACTTTATCACCTTCCTAACCACCCTATATCATAGGTACCAGACGTACCAAAACTCGTACACTAATAACCTCCATATTTGGGCATGAATGACCGTAGCCCTCACTACCCCTGAAGCTAGATATTAGGGATAGAATGTCACATGTCCCAAAATAAAATCAATCATTAACAAAATACACAAAACACAAGGAATTTAAACAAAAATAAAAAAAATAACGTCTAACCAATCACTCGTAAGGGCATTGAACATAACCCACACATCCTTCAAGAAAAAAAACTGCTTCGACACTCAGGAATGCCCTCGCTTCACTTGCTTGAAAAGGCATCAACCCCATGTTATTCCCAACCACCTCATAAAACCACATCTGCAAAAGAAAACACAACTCTCTCAATGAAAATATCAAATAATAAAAAATCATGAATGAAATGCAGAAAATAAAATCAACCTTCAGAAGGTACGTGGGCCCATAAAAGTCTGTTGAAAAAACTGGCTCCGAGCATCCAGAGAAACATAGAGATATTCAAACATGAAGCTCCCAATCATACATTTGAATATCATAGATGACCTAAAATAAGGGCAAGAACCATATGTGGACAATATCACCACTCAGCAGCACCATGAAGCCTCCCAATAGAAGAAGAATGAACAAGCAGTTGCCTAACGCACCTGCCTCCCATACTTGACATCTATCTAATGCGCCAGAAAGGTGTCCTTCAAAACCTATTTCCTCAAGTATTCCATAAAAATAATCCTCCCAAACTCCCCCAGGGAAGGATAGATCCCAACCTTAGAAATGCGTGACATCTAATCCACCACGATCTGTCAACCCTCACACTCCAACCTCGTTAGCTGGGGAACATCTATCGGGCTGATCGTCATCTCACCCACACCTAGACAAAATGTGTGGGTGTTGTACTACCACCTTCCACTCAATTCGAATAAAATCAGTGAAGATCTTAGCGTACCATCCAAATCGCCTACAAGAGTACCAAACCCCGCAACCTTTACCATCAACTGCACTTACAGATCTTCTCACATACCTTCTTAATTTTCATCGATGTCCAAAGCGTATACCCAATGAAGCAATGTCCACCTATATAACAAAAATAATCATCAAACCCTAGCTGAAAATAAATCAAAAAAAGAAAATAATTCAAAAACAATATAGAAAATGAACACTCACATAACCACTTGGGATATTCACCCTCACAGGTCGGTGAGTCCCAAGCTCCCTTCATAAAATCCTTTCATCATCCTTATCTTTGATATCATGATACACACTCTCCTTTCCAATCGACAATGCACCTACACAATGCCAATCAATGAGAACGAATTGTTAGATGTCACAGAAGTGTTTATTGGCCATGTTTTCCATGAAATTTTTTAGGTAAAGAGTGAATAAAACTGACTTCAAGAGAGAGGGTGAGAGAGAGAGAGAGAGAGAGAGAAGGATTTTTTGTTTTGAATGTGTGAAGAGTGAAAAAAATCTCCCCCTTTATATAAAGAACCAAGGGTATGTTGATTGGCAGTTCCCTGAGTATGTCCATTAGCAGGGGCCCTTGGTATGCTAAAAACTCCTAGGATTCCATGCCACTACTATTAGGCACACCCCTGCCTATGCCTATCGGCAGAACCCTTTAAGTTTTATTACAAATAAGGTAAAAAATACAAAAAATTTCCCAAAAAAATTCACAAAAAATCTCTAGAATCTCCAAAAAGTCAAAAATCTCAAAATTCATCAAAAACATAATTTTGCATAAAAATCTTACAATTTCAAAAATGTAGGATAAATTAAAAAATTGATCAAAAATACAAAAAAAGTTCCAAAAAATTCTAAAAATCAAGAATCGAAATGCATAAGCATTAACAAATCATCAAAGTTCCCAAAATACATCGTGCATCCGTGCCAGCATTCCTTAGGTTTGCTAAAATGACCTCAACTATCTGAATCGATCACTTCTAATCTTTACGTTCGCAGAGTTGGCCTCGACCCTTTGAATTAGTCACTTCACACCCTTTAGTTCCATAAAATTAACCTAGGCTCACAAAATCGACCCTCTAAATCGGTTGCTTCCACTCTTCAGGTTTATAAAATTGATATGGACCCACAAAATTGTCCTCAACTCTCTTAATTTGGTCGCTTCCACTCTTTAGGCCCGTAGGATTGACCTAGACCCTAAGAATTGGCCTCGACCTTCTAAATCAGGATTTTTCACCCTTTACGTTAGCAAAATTGACCTAGGCCTAAAAATTATCCTCGACCCTCTGAATCAGCCTCTTACCCTTGCTATGTTCTCAAAATTAGACCTTTATCCCCATAACTCACCTTATTTAGTGTGTTTAACGTTTGATGACCTTCGTTAATCCTAAGCTCGCCCATTGAGGCGATCTATAGACACCCTTATTCTAATACCCCTCATGCACATTCGTAGGTACCAAACAAAATTCCTTCAACCTTTAAACCCTTGTTTTTCCCCTTAAACCCTAAAAGAGAGGCCACCTAATGTTTTCGATCTCCTATTTACTTCGGTTAACTCTCTAAATAGAAATTAACCCAATGCATTTTCATAGGTCCCTTCATACCATTCTAGCGGTCCACATTTTGCGTGAACCTTACTTACAGTTCACATTTATTTCCCTTTTTATTCTGAAACCCTAAATGAGAGGGCACCGGATGCTTTCGGGATTCTTTTGACTTTGGTATACTCTCAAAATTGAGATATTATCAATGAACCTTTGTAGAACTCTAAATCATCTTTCAAAGTTCCTCATGGTGCACAAATTGGACTTACGATTTGCATTTTATTACCATTTTCTCAAAAAAGTCCATTTTGGACTGCCTATAAGAATACCTGGCCCTTTGCCCATCGGCATAGGGGGTACTTTACTTAGATTGCAAGTTAAGGGGTATGCGAATAGGTAGGCCTAGGCATATACTGATGGTAGACCCTCCATCCTAAAAAAATTCCTATCTAAGGAAACCATGACATCATTGTCAAGATGCTTATTTTTGAGATCCCAATGCCTTCTTTCCTCGAAATCCATGCATTACCTTTTACACATCCCTTTTAAAATATTACTCCGGCATTCCATTACATCATCCACACATGTGAGATTACTTATTAACTCTAACATTATTATATCCCCATCAAAATCAGCCTACATCACCATCAAAGTCATAATTCAATCTTCATGGAAGGTTCAATTCCTATTTACTCAATACTCATTTTTTTTACTTACTAGTGTATTATTGACATTTATTTATCATATCCTCACCTTAATCACCTTTCTACTATTTACATATTCATCAAATTTATTTTCACAAACTCAAAAAACCAAAAAAAAAAAAATCTTTTTACTCTTAAACCCCAAATTAGAACTTTCGTTTTATTTTTACTACACTTACATCAAATGTGCACATGTTTCCGTAAACCAAAGTAAGAAAATTCTAGTTTTGGGTTCATAGGTTAAATCCCACCTTCATGTGTTTTCGAATGTCACATCCGCGAAATTTTAGGTTTGTTTTTAGTAATTAAAGAGTATTAATGAATACAATTACATAAAAAGATCTTTATTATGGGGATTCCTAACATCTTATTAGATAACTGAGTCTGAAATAAATGTAATTACATTATTCATTTCCAGTACATGATATAAAATTCATAGAAATTATTCAAAAATCACTAGAGCTGATAAGTTGAGGTGTAGATGTTCTAATAGGGACTGCCATTCTTGTTTGCTACCGCACATATGTATGTTATTGATAATATTTTTAGAGGTAATATGGAACAAAAGTACAATGATGCGGGAGGTATCTCGTATTCCTTAGATTCTTCATCTATCTGGAAGGAAAATAATTAAGCTGACAAGCCAAGTAGATAATTTTAATTTACACAGGATATGGCATAAATATGTTGTTAGTGAGTAACTGGATTTGATAATATGTATAAAAATATCTGGAAGCAAGTTGCAATATCGTAGAACTATCAGTGGTATACAGGAGTCTAATGATATGTAGACGAAAATATGGTGAAGATAATTGGATAAGTCATATATCAATTTATCAGGGTTCAGACTATAACAAGATAACCCATAAATTATCAGATATATGGGCTTCAAATGCGTAGACATACCACTACAATATCATCTATAGCATATCATACTTTTGGACAGGAAATCCCAATTGATTGGGAAATATATAATAAAGGCTTGACACACTTAACAAGAGTGGAACTCATACGTATATAGCAAATAAAGAACTAGGCACTCAACATCAGAGTCCTACAGGCCAATATAAATATTGTGGTATATCAGGGTCTAATCCCTGAATCATAAGGTATACTACAAGGGGTTTCACTGATAATGGTAATAAATTCCAGGGTAAATGCAATCATACAAATAGGTTGCAGGGTTATACTATAATCAGGGGTAAAAAGAGTTCAGTGGCTCTTTAGGTTATAGTGGTTTATCAAGTTTAAGGGCAATTGAATTTTTGAGAGAATCAATACACAAAAAAATATGAACTACATATATGTGTTCATAATTGGAAACTTGAGTTCAAAATTATCACAACGTGACATAACAATTGATTGTTGAAAGAAAAAAGCTCAATTAAAATTAAAATAACATACTTTGAATTTTTCGACAGATTTTTGGTGTATACGTTAAATTCACGAAGTCTGAAATCATGGAGAGTTTAAGTTGGTCATATAATCCTAATACAATGCTTATGTGATGCAATAACATACCAAACTGAAATTAATTGCAATGTAAAATTAACTAGGAGGGTTATAATTATAATATTAAAATGTTTTTCAAATTATTATTTTCTACATGTTTATTCGGATTTGAACTTAGTGGTAGCAGACAAATTGGATTTATTTAGGCTAAAGAATTTGTGGAAAAAAAATTGGGTTATTTAGAGTACTTGAAAAATAGCAATGGGTTTATGTGTAAACTAAAAATTTATTTTTTGTACTTAAACCTGGCTTTCTCAAGTAAATGATTGCCAGGATTTCAAACACAGTGATGTAATATATCATTTTGTTCAGAATTTAAAAAAAAAATGGGAAAAAATCAGAATTTACCAATTGGAGACGCGCCATCATGCACTAAGTGAAACTAATGATGCACCCGGTTGGAATCCCACTCACGTTCGAGTAACCCACTCATCTTCAACCTTCGATGGCTTGACTTTAGGTTTCTAAAGCTTTGACCTAAAATTTAAAACATTTTATAAATCCTTTTGATTTGATTCGTGAATGAAAGTTGCATTTTTTTGAAGAGGCATCCAACCATATTGGTTTTAAGAATTTTGGTGGGTAATCGAGTTATTGGGTATCTAAAAAAATGGTGAAATTTTGACTAAGCGTAAGTCATTTAAAGTTATGGTTCCTATTTCTACATCATAAGGGTTTTGTTCTATATAAAAAATGTGGAAGAATCAGCTTGGTTTGAGAAATTTTGGTGGAATAAAACTCTCGAATTTGTTTTTTAAAAATTCGAGGCTCGAAAACTTCAAGCTTTGATTTGGGGTTTCAAAACTTGGTTTTGGTACAATAAAAATTCGTACCTTGGTTCCTGAGAACTTAAGATCAACTTACCTCACTTTGAAACTAGTTCAAAGCCAAAGAAGCAGGATCCACTATTGAAGCTCAAGCCTTAATGAAGTTTTCTAGTTTTTGAGCTATTTCAGTGAATACATACGTTATCATTAACATGTAAACTCATTATTATACTCCCTATATATGCAAAAAATAACCAAATTGAAGAAACAAGTATTTATGCATAAAATAATAGAAATGCAAAAACTCTCAAATTGTCATTTTGAATTTTCTCTCAGTTGGGATGGGTTTCGACTGAGGTAAAAGAGGGAGAGGAGTTGATTGGTAGTTTTGGAGGTGGAGATGAGGCTGAAGTGCACAAGTTTTCACCAAGGATTTATTGGATATAAAATGGGTAGCATGGGTAACCCACATGGTACAAGCCATCTTGGTTATTCAGTGAGTGCTATGTCACTGGGGGAAAGGGTAAATAAGTTTTGGTTTTGGTTTTGGTTTTTGTCCTTGGATAGTTTTTGAATAAGTTTTGAGGATTTTAATTTATTTTATGAAATTTTAGGGCTTATGTGAAATTATCCAAACTAAATGGATTGTTTGATGAGAGGTCCATAAAATATAGGTCATTTATTTAAACTTTAACTGAAAGTTAGATTATAATTGCCATTGGAGAGTGTAGTTTAGCTCAATTCTTCATTCAGGGGTATTTTGGTAATTTGATAAAAGTTTAGGTTTATTTGATATTTTCCTTTATTATAGGGAAAATATCTATTCGAGGTTTGTTGTTACATCGAACTATGTGGACTATGATGTCATTTCCATCAATAGAGGCTTCTCGAGTTTTCATAGGGATTTAAGTTCTCTTTTTTTTCTTTCACTTTATTCACTCAATTTTATTAGTATCATATGTGTGCGTATATATATATATATATATATATATATATATATATATATATATATATATATATATATATATATATTATGTGTGTGTGTGTGTGTGTTCTTCGCAACCCTTGCAGACATCGAAATTTGCAATCTCGTTAGACACGAATATCCATTTCCTTATAGTGTATTATGATTCGGTGTATTTCATATAGCATAGCCTTTTTTCTTTATCCTAATTTTAGCATCCATGTCATACATGTGTATTCCATTCATAGCAATGGATTATGATTTGGTACGCTGCTCACATTTTGATTACTTTTTAGATTATTGTTTCTTTCTTTTTTATTTATACTCCTTGGAATGACTTGTCCACGTCTTTTCCATGATGTGGGCACAACAATTTCTTCTCTCACCTATTTCACTCCACATAAATTATACACGTGAATTGCACTTTCGAGAAAAAGGAGAAAATCGTCATAGCCAATGAGAAACCGAAAGGGTAGATTGGGGCCCAACACCTTCCCATTCCATAACTTAGTCTTAGGACCCATGATTTATGTGGATTCGTATGCATCAATTTGTCTCTGATGCCGTTACTTTAGGGATAGCTACATCTTTTGCCTACTTTGATAAAAATAGGCTCGCACCACTATTATTTATATTTTTAAGCCCCTTGATGATGGCCAATTTCGTGGGAGCCCTCACAAATATCAGGTGAGTGTCGGAAAGAGCATTTTCTTTCTTGATCCCCACACACCATCTTTTTCTCTCCGGGCAAACCCATCAAATCTTGGATGGACATAGTTTACCTTTCCTTAATTTAATTAAGTCACCCAATACTGAAGATAAAATTTGGTGGAATATATTTGGTAAATATTTTTTCACACAAACATTAGGATTCTTTTTTATTACCTTTAACAATAATGAAGGTAAACCTTGTCCCATTATATACAAGTGATTTTAATTAGGTATCCTATGTTTATCTTGGTTTCGATCAGACACACGTGCTTAATCAGTATCAGAGTTAGACCTCTTTTTGTTAGGTTTAATCACCTAGAGGTAAATTAAGTGTGTGTGAGTATGTACTTTCACATTAATGACTAAATGTGTGAGATTATGGCAATTTAAATGGGTCATACTTTAATCCGACTTATCACCCCCATCTGATATCTTAAACTACTATAATACCAGCATTCCTACAATGTATGTAGTGATTTTGAAGGTTGTGATCTAAGTTTTTTGTTTGATGCGCTTTTTCTCAAAACAGGATTTTATCTAAAACCAATGTTAAACATTAAAGAAGAGTGAAAATTTTGGAAAAAGAAAAAGTCATTAAGGAAAACTAAGACCATGAATTTTCTCGGTTCTCTTTTGATAGGGATAACTTAATAGAATCAAAGCCTTATAAAGTGAGGAAATTGAACTTTTTAATGATCTTGCTTACATTAAAGAAGAAGATGTATTCTTTCAACCTATAGATGCTCATACTCATTCCCTCTATCCTAAAGATGAAGCGCTTGATTTAGACATTAATGAATTATTACAATTACTTGATGAATTATTAAAAGATAAAAAGTTACCTTTAGTATTGGATGAATTTTTGTTTATTTTAAAATATGAAAGAGATGATTTCACCATCTCCGTGGACATTTTAAAATAGGAATTTCAAAATAGTATTGATTTTTGTGCCAAAATTTTAAAGAAAATTGAAGATCTTTCGTTGGAACTAGATTCTAAATATTGAAACTTTTCGAGAGGAGAGACTTTAAATGTCAAACCTTTGACATCAAATCCTTCTTCTACTTTTGATCGTGGTTTTCAAAACCTTAATAAACAAAGGAAACATGATAATATCAAATATTTAAAAGATAAGTATGGTGTGTCTCCCACTTTTTGAAAAAATCATAATTTTCATTATAAAACAAATGCTAGAGATTTTACTTGCTCTTATTGTCATGAGAAAGGTCATCGTGAAGATTTTTGTTTTATGGCGTTCAACATTTTGAAAGTGTTGTTTCCAAAACTATTTCTACCATGCCTTATCCTAGAGTTTATAAATGTGATCATTGTCATAGGAAAGTACATTTGAGAGAAATTATTATTTTCTTAAGTCGATCTTACACTTGTGGCATGGTAGGAAGAGTCATATATTTTTAAAGAATAACATTATTGGAAAATCGAGTGAACATTTTTGTCATGTTCAAAATAAAAGGTTCAAGAAGATAGCTAGTACACCCACGGTCTAACCAAGCCCTGATTCACCTCATGTTAGTCAAGTGTGGATTAGGAAGGATAATTTACATAAGATAGATTTTGAGACTAGATCCAATCAGTCTTTGGTTCCGTCGATTTATACTAATTAGAAAGTTTTCTTATTTTGCCTAGGACTCTTTAGAACATTTATCTTGTACCTTGGCTCATTCAATTGTTGTGATGATTTATTTCATTTTTTTTTCTTCATACTTTTGTTGGTTATGTGCTCATAGGTTAAGTTTTTAAAATTCTAGATTAATTTACTGACTCATTAGGACATTATGTTTGTATCTTGGTCATGTCTATGACTATGAACTATATGCCTAGAATTTAAAATCGTTAAAATTTTACGATCTTTTAAGTTCGATTTCTCTTGAGTATATGTCATAACTCGTTGCACTTACGCCACACTACGTTTTAAGCATTATCGTATGGACTAATAAACAAAACACTTTTGAATAATGCTTTATGGCTATTATAAAATACATTTGAATTGAAAAAGGGTGTCATTTTAGTGTTTTCTTTTTTGCAATTATATTTTACCAAGATTGTAGTTGAAAAATCTATGCTTCAGAATCATGAGAGAAGATATTGTATGGTGTGAAAATTTATACTTATGGGAACTACCTTTTATTTGGCAATAGTTCCCCACCTTTAGTAATGAATGTGCGAAAGCCACCACATACAAAATTTTATTTTAAAACATTGTCTCAAAGATTTTTATCTATCCAATATTAAGTAGCATAAAGGATACAAGACCAAAAATATTTTAATCATAAATATCAAAGTGAGTAAGAAAAAAGTATTAATAGATGATTTTACTTTTCAAGGGAAATCAGACTTTTTTAAATAAAATCATTTAATGTTTGAAATTTTCTACTAAAGACCCTCTTTTTTTATATTTTTTTATATCACCGGACAAATGCTCATGTTTTTTATTTTCTTTCTTCCACACTAGTTATCTATTGTGCGCTCTTATGAATTGAGTTGAAACATATTATAGACCTTATACTTGCTAGTTTATTCTTTGATTAGTGTACTTGAAATGGAATAACCATTTACCTTAATTATGACTATGCAAAATTCAAACATGTTTAAATTCATTAATCAAAGTATTTTTAGACAGTGGGTCTCTATTGGGTCACATTGTGTCTTTGAGCATTTAATCTTTCTTGAACACTCATTTTCGGAGTGAAAATTCTCTCGTTATTCTCGCGACCAACGGATATTTTTCTCCCCTCAACGATGGTTCACTCCATCGAAGGACATGACCATCAAAGCCATTCTATCCAACAAAGAAAAGGTTTTAAGTTTTTGATAGTTTTCCACTTTCCCTTCCCTTGTATATCTATATTGATGCACCATCTCGCCCCTAGTACATATATCTTCCATTTTTGTTACGTTTGGGAGCTTTTTGGATCATTTACTTAAAGATTCCATTTCTAGAAGCTTGTGATAAGATTCTTTCCCTTGTTTCATCTTAGATTTTTCTCTTTTAGATTATTTTTGCAATTTCTCATGAATTTGTGAAATACTTATTCTATCTTGTTCATTTTTGGAGTAATATCTTGTCTCTAACTTGATATTGTATCTTATTTGGGTTTTGTACATGTTTGCAAGTCAAATCCCATGGATTTAACCATTTTACATGTTAAAAATCTAGTTTGATGGCTTTTTTCTTAAGCTTGTTTTTTTCTTGGCATACTACACCAAGGATTGAAACTCTCTCCCAATTTAAGACTCATTTATACCACGTTTATTTTTATTAGAACTAATTTGTGGTTGTGATGGATTTTTCATCTTAACAATGTAAGGAATCTTTGAACCAATGAAGAGACACCGCTTTGGTGTTAGTTTTTCATTTTCCTCTTTTTCTCCTCCATCCCCACCTCCTCGTTTTATTGAGCATAGTCATGTGGAGATATTTGAGGACTTTAAAGGATTTTTAATATTGTATGAGCATAACATTTATTAAGACTCTCTACGTAAAAACCATGCATATGAATTAAAAGTTTTTTAGCATCATCCATGTTTAGGATGATGACTAACGTGATTACTAACAAAGGGAAGAAGATTCCATATCTATTTCATGGTCTCCTCATCCAATGTTTACTCACTTCCCAAAATGTCTACATTTACCCAATGAGAAAAAATTGAGCACTGGGTAGATTTTTACCTACGCATGTTTTCAATTAGGTAAAAAGAAGTATTCACAACCTGAATCTAAGAACTAAGTTGATGATGTTGAGGAAGTAGTTTCAGATAATCAGGATCCTTATCTCATCTGTAACCTCGACATGCACCCACATAATATATAGGAACATTATGCATTCCCGATGAACACATCATACAGACATCCGATCGGGTTTGAAATTTACTCCATCCAGACATTGCCTCTCATCATCCCTAACTGAAACAAAAATTTGATCATTTTCAACAAGCTCAGACTAAGCTTGAGATTGCGATCTTTACCCAGATAGAATCACTACATCGAGATGGAACGGGCCTTAGCAGTGAGGTCCATTTCCTATATAGTTACTATGATAAGTACGATGAGGATGACGAGTGTTGATACAAAAATTAGTCAGCTAACATGGACTAGTTATGTGAAGACACGTGTCATCTAGGGTATCATAAGTATATGTATCGAGCTATTTAGCGTACCGAGCTACTTAGCACACCGAGTAACTTATTGGGAAGATTAAACAACCAAGATAGATTTAATGATTATTCCTTACCATGTATATATGTATATGCCTATTCAATAACGACATATTATTTTTTCACACTGACAGACCAAGGGCTATAAATACATTGTAATACCCTCATGACAGGTTAAGCGATCACACCCAAATATAATCAAGATTAAGGCAAAACACCCAGTAATACAAGATAGTGGATGTAGTCCATTTCATTAAGGCTGGACCACTTTAAAAATATCTTGTCTTATTTCATTATTCATATTATCTGTGATTAATTAATTAGATCGAATCTAGTTTTTTTACATCAATAGATTGGCGTCGTCTGTGGGAACGACTATACATGGCATTTTTCACCAAAAAACTCATCATAAATGGCTGATATACCAGAATCAATCAATAAGAATAATGAAGGGAATCTTCCTAACCGTTCTATCCCCCCAAATGCAAACAATATCACAAGAATCTTGGCAGGCTTAGCCAGGGGACAAATGGCTATGCAGGAAACTATGCGACTGTTCATTCAGACTGTTCAATATGGAGTGTCTGCCTAGTCAGGCCAACGAAGCGTTCATAGAAGCATGCATCCACCGTCTTCATAATCTAGACGTACTGAATTCCATCATACTAAGAATTCAAGTGATCCATCATATCACCCTGGTTTGACTTCTCCTATAAGAATTTTGGATTTTCAAGAAAATGTCACTCTAAATCTAGAGCGAACAAGCGCTTTGGAAATATTGAGCAGAGTTTATTCCTTCAACTATTTGGACCCTAGGAGGAACAGAAGTCCTCCTCGAATTGTGTTGAGAAATTCTCAATGACCAAATGATTTAAGGGAAGGCTCAGCCCCAATAACATCTAAATCCCAGGCCTACAGCTCGCATATAAAGATCCCAATAGGAGAATTCTGCGCAATTTGTTGCTCGTGCAAACATAAATAAGTCAGAGGCTAAAAATAATGCATGGAAAGGATCTATTCATAGATTGCAAGACATGTTAAGGGATATGGCTAAGGCCAAAAACCCTCTCTAAAGAACTTTTATCAAAGGATCTCCATTTGTATAGGCAATTGTGGATTTCCCCACACCATCAAAGTTCAAGGTTCCTATGGTCACATCGAAGTACGATTAAAAAATTGATCTTGTTCTCCACCTAGAAAAATACCAAGCTGTAGCATATACTTATGCAGTCCCCGATGAAATGAAGTGCAGGACATTCTCAGTAACCATTATCGGATCTGCTCATATATGGTACAACAACCTTCCTCGGGGCAAGATTGTAACCTTCCATTAACTGGAAGAGCTCTTTATAGGAAATTTCTATTTTGGTGCAAATCCAGTTAAAAGGGTAGCACATCTTTTGAGTTTTAGGCAAAAAGAAGGAGAAAGTACCAAGGACTATATCACTCGTCTTAACAACGAGAAACTGAGGATCATCGACTATGAGGAGAAGATATCCATTACAGCACTCATGAGTGGTCTTTTACTAGAAAATATGTATTACACCTTGGCCAATGATGCCCCTAAATCCATGGCTGAATTGATGGCTAAAGTAGCCAAAATTATGAACGCCGAAGAAGCTATGGTTGTGAAGAAGAATGCTGAGGCAAAGGCAAAAACTAAAGCTGAGGTCAAGTCAAGAAGGAAAGATCACAAGAACAACAGTGGGAACAAGAAGTCAAAAGGTAAAGAAACTTTGGAACACTTGACGAAGTATACAAATTATACTCCTTTAAAGGTGGATATAAACCAAATTCTGGAGGAAATGAAGAACAGTAAGGAACTGAATTGGCTAGAAAAACTGAGATCATCTCCTTAAAGAAGGGATAAATCCAAGTATTATGAGTTCCATAAATATCATGGTCACACGACCAAGGAGTGTGTAGCTCTCCAAAATGAGATAGAGTAACTCATTAGACGATGAAAGCTGAACAGGTACGTTGATCTCCAGAATAGTGGGAGGACCAACAAAAAAGCTCGACAGAGGTCCAAAACTTCTTACCGACCAAGAGACGATAAGAAAAGGGACCATGAATATGACCCTGAAGATGACCACTATCTCTTAAAAAAGCTAAGATAACTTGAGCGTGAGGTAATTTCAATTTGTTTTGGTTCATTCAATTATAACATGATTACAGGCGAAGACGCAGGGTGATTATAACGCTAAAAGAAAAGCTTACCTCAATGAGGCTCAAGCTTATTCCTATATACAACGGATAAATCTGACAAAAGAAGATCGCCCGAGGACGGTTAACAAAGATAAGCTAGTCGTTGGTTTTTCTAAAAATGATCTAGAAGGCGTTTTGTATCCTCATAATGATCCTCTGGTTATTAAAATGAGAATAAAGGATGTAATCATTTCAAGAGTACTAGTGGATAATGGTATCTCGGTAGACATCATGTTCTACCCTTGCTTTGATAGTTTAAACTTGAAACTTGGATAGTTAGAGCCGTATCACAAGCCCCTCATTGGATTTTTAAGAGAAAAATCTTTCCACTTGGAATGATCAAGTTAGTCATGTTGATTGGCACCTGGAAAACTTGCAGATCGAAGAAGGTGCGTTTCTTCATGATGGATAAAATGTCCAGTCATCCTACAATATAATCATGGGGAGAGTAGGCTTGAAAAAGTTTGAAGTAGTTCCATCCACTGTGCATTAGTATTTAAAGTTCCCAACCAACTTTGGGGTTGGAATTGTGAAGGGCGCTCAAAAAGTATCTCAGGAATGCTACTACTCATCTATCGAGCAAGAAGAGTTGGAGAATTCTAGGAAGAAAACAACCACTTATCAGGTGGATGAATCTAATGAGTTTGAGATTGATACCTTAGACCCAAGAGATGAAATGAAAATCGTTAAAGGCCAAGTAATGAAGGTAACAGAAAGTATTATTCTGGATGACAAACAACCAGAAAGAATAACTCAGATTGGTGCTTCACTTGATCCAGTATTGAAGTAAGAGTTGGTGGCATTTTTGAAGCACAAAAAATAAGTATTTACGTGGAGTCATGAGGATATGCCAAGGATAGACCCAACTTTCTTATTTCACGATCTCAATGTCAACAAGGATATCAAACCAGTGAAGCAAAGGAGAAGAGTTTTTAGTCCAAAGAAGAACCAAGTTATTCAAGAAGAAGTGGAAAAGCTGTAAAAAAATTCTTTCATCGAAGATGTGAAATATCCTGATTGGTTTGATAATATTGTGATTGTTAAGAAGAAAAATAATAAGTGGAGAATGTGTGTGGAATTCACCGACCTAAATAAAGCTTTTCCAAAAGATCATTTCCCTCTACCCATGATAGATCAACTAGTAGATACAACTTTGGGGCATGAGTTTCTAAGCTTCATGGATGCCTATTCGGGATATAATAAAATTAAAATGAAACCAGAAGATAGGGAAAGTACCTCTTTTATTACCCCACGAGGAACATATTGTTACAATGTTATATATTTCAGCCTTAAAAATGCAGGTGCTACATATCAGCGGCTGATGAACAAGGTGTTTACGGAGCAGATTGGCGAAAATATGGAGGTGTACATGGATGACATGTTGACCAAAAGAAAGAAAGATACTGACCATATACCTGATTTGAGCCAAACATTTGATCAGTCGGAGAACTACCAGATGAAGTTGAACCCGACCAAGTGCATTTTTGGCGTACAAGAAGGCATGTTCCTCGAGTACATTGTGAATCAAAGAGGTATTAAATCAAATCCTGACAAGATAAAAGCCTTTTTGGAGCTACAATCACCAACCACCAAGAAGGAAGTGCAAAGCCTTACGGGGCGTGTTGCAGCTCTCAGCAGATTCGTCTCCCGAGCAACTGATAGATGTCTTCCATTCTTCAAGGTGCTTAGAAAGACCTTTGAGTGGAACATTGAATGTGAGAAGGCATTTTTAGAATTGAAGAATCCAAGCCACTAGCGGGGGAAAAATTATACTTGTACTTAGCTATTTCAGAAAGTGCACCCAATTCGGTCTTGAAAAGAATAGAAGGCGAAGTGAAAAAACCAATTTATTATACTAGCAAGGCATTTAGGGGAGCAGAAGTCAGGTACCCAAAACTGGAGAAGTTGGCCTCGGCATTTATTAAAGCAAGTAGGAGAATGAAACTCTATTTTCAAGCCCACACAATAGTGCTATATACTGACATACCGCTCAGACAGGTTTTATATAATCGAGAAAAGTATGGACGATTGATGTATTGGGCAGGGGAGTTAGGGGAGTAAGAGATTATCTATGTGCCAAGATCCCCTCTCAAAGGACAGGCAATGGTGGATTTCATTGCTGAGTTTACCTAGCCAAATGTCTCTGACCAACAGGGGGATAATTCCATGCAACTAGGAGATGAAAAAGGACCAATAAAAATTGTCCCCGACCAACTCCCAGTAACAGAATTGCTAGAACGGATGGCCGTTGATCAACCAGAATCTTCCAGTAAGAGGCAAGAGTTGAAGGAGAAGTGTGAAGAAAGGACGGACAAGATTTTTCATCAATGGATTTTGTCAGACCAAGGGTTTGATGAGAATATCCATATATGGAATTTATATGTTGATGGTTCTTCGTGCGCAATAGGTTATAGAGATGGAATTATTCTCTACAGTCTAAACGGAATTAACATAGAATATGCTCTGCGTTTCCAATTCTAGGGTTCCAATAATAAAGTTGAGTATGAAGCCATGATTGTGGGCCTTAATTTCTCTAAATCATTGAATGCAGAGCAAGTTGTGGTATTTAGTGATTCTCAACTAGTGGTAAATCATATGCTAAGTCTCTACACAACAAAAGGGGAGTTCATGTCAAGATATTTAACTAAAGCTATAAAGATTATATCCAATTTGGCAGTTATTCAAGTGATAAGAATACCAAGACTGGAGAATGCAAGGGTAGATGCACTTTCTTGGTTAGCCTCAGCTATGCACATCGAGCTACGAAGAACAATCCCCATTGAAATACTTGCAAGCAGAAGCATTGATGAAGATTTGATGATTAATTTTATCGCCTTGGATTTGGGATCATCTTGGATGAATCCCATCAGGGAGTATATTGAAGAAGGTACTTTACCAGCTAACCTACTTGCAGCCAAAAGGTTGAAGTATAAGGCTCCCAGATATGTTTTGAACAATGGAGTTCTATACAGGAGAGGTGTGATAGTTGGTCTGCAAAATTCATCCAGCGAAAGTTAAAGATCTAATAGAGGAAATTCATGAAGGATCTTGTGGAGCTTATGTAGCACGCAGAATGCTTTTATAGAGAATAAATATGCAGGGGTACTAATGGCCAATGATCCACACTGATTGTACACTTTATGCTAAGAAATGCGACAAGTGCCAGTGATTTTCTACTATATGAAGAACTCCTCAGGCGCTGCTAACACCAATCACTTCACCTTGGCCATTCGCTATGTGGGGAATAGATTTAGTCGGGCCACTATCAATTATAAGAGGACGATTCAAATATCTGGTGGAAGTTGTTGATTATTTGACAAAATGGGTGGATGCTGAACCTCTCATCATATGGCTTACGAAAGGGTCTATCAATTCATTTGGAAGAATATTATTTATAGATATGGTCTACCCCATAATTTTATCACCGATCACGGTACCCAATTTGATAATGATGAATTTGCAGCATATTGTCTACAGTCTAATATTCAAAAGATCCATTCTGCTCCAGGTCATCCCCAAAGTAATGGGCAAGCCAAAGTGATGAACATAACTCTACTAAACGGGTTGAAGAAAAGATTGGATGATGCTAAAGGGAATTGGATCAACGAGTTTCACTCAGTGTTATGGGCTTACCGAATAACTCCCCGAACAGTAACTGGGGAATATCCTTACATGTTGACTTTTGGAAATGAAGCAGTGATACCTGCTGAACTCAGATTACCTACTCATAGGGTGCTTAACTTCAATTCTCTAGTAAGTGATTTGATGAAACGCTTGGATTTTGATATGCTCGGGGAAGCCAAAGAAGATGTAGCGATCTGAAATGCATCTTATCAACAACGGATTGCTATGTTCTATAACAAAAGGGTCAAGAAATGTGATCTCAAGGAAGGCGATTACGTGCTCAAGAAAGTAATTCAAAAGCATAATAAGTTAGAGGCCAATTGGCACGGGCCCTATTGTATCACAACTATTGTTCAACATGGCACTTACAGAATAGAAACTCTTGAAGGGGAAGAATTCAAAAATGCCTGGAATGCAGAGCACCTGCGCAAATACTACCAGTAATGTAACTGCCCATGTACCCATTATTTCGATATGAATGAAAACATTACTTTCCCCCATTCATTTTTTTCGGAGTACTAGTGCTACACACTACACTTAAATTTTTTACACCAACAAAGTTGGTCGGCATCATCATAAACACCGACAAAGTTGGTCAGCATCATCATAAACACCAACAAAGTTAGTCGGCATCAACATAAACACCAACAATGTTGGTCGACATCAACGACCACCAACTAAAAGTTAGTTGGCATCAACTTACATACCAACAACATTGGTAAAACAATCGAGTAAGGGAAGGCCTATTTGATTATGGGTGACCCAAGCAGCATCTAAATAAGGCAAGAAGATCGGTAAAATATCCACTGCCTAGGCACCAGGGCAATTATTTACTTAAATGATTGTTACAACTAAGCAATAGTATGGGATAAAAATAATTCCATTACTTAGGCACATATGGTTGACAAGTCACTACAACTAGGAAAACAGATAGGGAAAAAGTTCCATTGTCCAGGCAATCAAATCAACTAAGGACAAACTATCCATTCAAATATATATATATACTCAATAATTGGAAAGTAAAGTACAACACTACTATAGTAAATAAAGATTGATAGAATAAATATCATGCGAATGTTTCATCTCCAAGGAAATAAAATTATGAAGAGATGATTCTTCTTCATTAACAATTACTAACGAGATATGAATAGCCTATTCTACGAGTTTCTTTCCTTCAAAGTTAGATACATGATCCATTCCAGCTAGAGGGTGATCTAAAGCAAAAGAAAAGTTGATAAAGTTTAAATCCTGCAGCATCCTGGTATTTCTCGTACTTGGTCGGTCAAGCGAATGTGGAGGTCGGGATATCTCAAAATCTTCATAAAGATTGTAATCACCAAGGTATTTGGAAACTAAAAACTGAGGAATAGAGCTAACTGGAATCTAGCTAACATCTAGTTTGAATGGAGGTACTGGCAGATCAAGTAATCCAGGGTCACACCAATCCCACAGTTCTGTTCCTTGCTCAACTTTCATCACAGCTAGAGCATTCATTTGTCCATATTTATACCCCTTATTGTTTAATTGTTTTAACATGTAATCAAGATGATATAAAGCTTCATTATATCCCTTCATCCAGAACTCTCTGGGCTGCTTGTGAAACTAATAGGTTAATCGGTCAACATGTTGATGAAGCTTCTTCACCACACTTTTTTTAGTCTGTAACGCAGAAGTCTGATTGGAAAGTTACTCAGTAAGAGTTTGAATTTTCTAGGACATCTCAACCAGAGCTTGATTTTTTTCCTTCAGTTGAGCATCTTGATTTTCTAAAGCTTATTGAGTTCTGGTATCTTTAACTCCACTCCGACGAGCTCTTATTCTACCCCGTGAAGTGGAGGCAAGTCTGACTCTTCTCAAAGCTTCTAATTCTTCTTTTAATGAATCATTTTCAGTCTCCAAAAAGGAAAAACCTTCATTATTAACTGGAACCATAGCTACAGAGGAAGAAGAAGATTTTAGTTGTCTCAATTCTTCTCTGAAAACAATATTTTCTTCCTCTAGCAACTTAGCAATGTATCTATATTCTTTAATTTCAAGTTATAGAACAGTCTCGCTTTTATTATAGACTGAGATAAATTTGTCATAACCCCTATCAGCACTCAACTGTTGATATTTTTTCTCATAATGTTCATGAAGAAGAGCAGTGGCTTCCTTGTGTTGAAGTTGAAATTCTTCAATCATTCCTTAAAGATCTTTAATCATTTCATAATAATCTACATTATTTGTCACCGCTCGATTAAGTAGACATTTTAAACACTGGTAAACCTCAATTGCACATTCAGAGGCATCAGATCCAAGAATATCAACTATTTGTGCTTCAGTGAAATCTGCACGACCATCTTTGAAGTAATTTGTAGATTTCTTCATCAGCTCTATATCATGAGCTAACAATAGTTCCATCCTGGCAATAACTAGCAAGGAAAAGTAAAAACAGATCAACAACAGCACAACTATATTGGACAGTAAGGGAGAAATTCATAATAAGTAACAAGTCCATTTTAATGATCATAATAGAGGAGGGTACAACCAAAAGTACAAAACAAAGGGAAAACAGAGGAAAGTAAAAATTATCAAACAATATTACACCTTCTCCTTATTACCTACAACATCTTTAACTGATTTTGAAGAAGGTATTGGTTGCTCAATGGGCAGCTGACGTTGTTCGGAAGAAGTTGTTATCTCCTGAACTTGCTCAGAGGATTATGGGATAGTGGCAGCAGGTGTTTGTTCTACTATCATCAAAGAAGATTCATCAGATCCAGATCCAGCTTCATCTTCTTCTTCTTTTTCTTCTTCTTCTTCAATAACAGGAGGAGGGCCGTGAACATGTCTCTGAAATAGTTCAGAGTCCTCAGCAACATTCAACTTCTCCAACACTGCAACCCATCCATCCCTAAAGAACCTTATACATGCATACTCCATTTGAGCAGAGGCAGCAGTTATAGCTTTGTTCCACCCTTTATTCCATTCGTAGCTGACTTGTTCACAGCAGACTTTCTCTTCGCCCTCTCCAAGGAAGCATTTTCCTTAAGAAGTTCTTTAACATATTTTATTTTCTGTTCAAGATCTTTCTTATGTCTTTCATCCTCTTCAAGCTTACTCTCAGCTTTCTCCTTACTAGAAACGACGACCTTCAATTTCTTATTTGCAGCTTGTTGCCGAGCTAGATCAGCCTCCTTGGAAGCTTCCACAACTTTTTATTAAGATGTCTCAACAGCCTTGATTTTATTTTCCCAAGCAATTTTGTCATCCTCATACTTCTGTCGGGACTCCTCCAAAGATTTTGATAACCCAGCAAGGGCTTCTTCTACTTCACTGGAAGAGGAGGTAACTTTGATAGCTTCATCCTTCTCCAGGATATTATTAAAATACACCAAAAATTGTAAAAAGAAGAGAAACTCAAGTTAGAATATGAAAATTGAAAGCAGAACTAAAATGGGAGGTATAGTGACACTTACTGATGTAAGATGTTGGGCTGCCAAGTCAGTGACTTCCACCGAGGAGTAAAAGTCTCAGCAGCTCTATGGTTAGGAAGAGTTCCAGACGAGATCAATTTCTTGGCCAAGCCAAGAGTAATGAATGTTGGAGGACCTACTCTCAAAGAAGATATATCAACCCCAGCAGGTTGAGCAACAACATCAATAGTCTTCTCAGTAAGACCCCTTCTCAATCTTTTCAAAGGAGCAGCCTCTTCAATTAAAGGTGTTGTCTCTTCTTGAACAACAACAACCCCTTCAATCAAAGGTGCTGCTTCTTTTGGAGTAATAAAGGGATTCTTACTGACCTCCTTGATAGATATGACTGCTCCCCCAGATGGATAAATATCCTTTTTCTTAGTCCCTAGACCTGGGACATCTTCTTTGCTATTTTTTGCCCCATTAGCACTAGGGACAATCTTGGCAAAGAGATCAGGCATTATTCTCTTCTTCTTCATCAAATCAGCAAAGG
Organism: Sambucus nigra; assembly: GCA_949130495.1. Lineage (NCBI taxonomy): Eukaryota > Viridiplantae > Streptophyta > Magnoliopsida > Dipsacales > Adoxaceae > Sambucus > Sambucus nigra. The sequence goes on along the minus strand of OX422216.1, from coordinate 89,273,271 downwards.
AGATGGACAAATCGGAAGAAGATTCTTCAATTACTGAAGAGGATGCTGGAACCTGCTCAAGATCAATTACCACAGGAGGATAAGTTGGATGAGCAATAAAAGAGTAACTGGTGTTCTTATATTCTAATAAATAGGAAGCATCTCTTACGTGATCCCCAGTAACTGGTTGATGAAAACCCCAGATAAATTTAAAATCTTTTAGATTGATATCACTCTCTTTTGGGAGTTTTCTTTTACTATCAACTGTAAAACAAAAAGTCAAAGCTAGTGACACATTTTATTAAATAAAAACATAGCTAGTTTGAAAAATAAAACAACCTATCCCATTGCCATAAAGTGGACATCTGGGACCTTGGTACACGTCTTTCCCCTTTAACGGGGGGTGTTTCCAATTTTTCATCACAAACCTATGTTAAAAATTATCTCTGTTGGAATCAGGGAGATTGGCCACTAAGGCTCTGTTAAAATACATAGTTTTTAAATAAAAAATGGTATTGTTGGTGATCCATTTTTAACAAAACATAATTTGAAGAATCCGTAGGTGAGTTCCATGAATTTGATTCAACCTATGTATGCCATTAACTACCCGCCATGTATTTGGAACTACTTTTACAGGATATCAAAATATTGGTAGAACTCCAAACACAAGGGATTAGGCAGGAAAGTAAAACCACATTCCTCTACAAAAATAGAGGGAAACTAGTGTCCTTCAGCTAAAGAAAATAAATCATAAGGACAAGCAGGTTCTTCCATGACAACCCAAGAAGGAATTTCAAAATCGACCCTAAACTTATCTAACGACTTGACAAGGTAAACCATGATGACTAAAATAAAGTAAGAAGAAGTAACAAAGAAGTTCTTACAGAAAATTAAGAAATCAGCTAAGGCAGATGACAGAAAGAACGATCGTAAGAAGAAAAGCTAGAAAACAAAGAGTTTGGGAATCTAAATGGCAAAAGGTAGAAGACAATCTAATTTATCACCTTTATATATGCTACCTTGGAAAATGAGAAAAGTAATGATCACAAATGACGATGATTGCATTTTCGGCGGCTAATCAAAGGAAAAAGACGCAAGTACCCAAGCGTTCGCCAAAAATTCAAAATATTTACAAATTTACCATTTTGCGCTCAAAACTGTTACGCAAAGTGGAAAATTTTACAAGTGTTGAAGGTCTGTAATTAAGCAAGACATGAGAAATTTGCCCGAGTAGGTTTTGGTATAATGTTTCACACTTTTACATCCAACCTCAATTGTGAAACATTGGGGGCTTTTGTTGATACAAAAATTAGTCATCCAACATGGATCAGTTGTGTGAAGACACGTGTCATCCAGTGTGACATAAGTATATGTACCGAGCTATTTAGCGTACTAATCTACTCAGCATAACGAGCAACTTGTTGGGAAGATTAAACGACCAAGACAGATTCAATGATTATTCCTTACCATGTATAGATGTATATGCCTATTCAATAATGACATGTTATCTATTCACACTGAAAGCCCAAGGGCTATAAATACATTGTAATACCCTCATGGCAGAGTAAGTGATCATAAGCAAACATAATCAAGATTAAGGAAAAACACCCAGTAATACAAGACAGTGGACGTAGTCCATTTCTTTAAGGCCGAACCACTTTAAAAATCTCTTATCTTATTTCTTTATTCATATTATCTGTAGTTAATTAATTAGATCGAATCTAGTTTTTTACATCAACAACAAGTAAGGTGGCTAATTTCTTTTAGTGGTGATGTTTATCTTTGGTGAATTTTGGTCGTGATTTGTCTTTTTATTACTTTTTGTTGGATGGTTCATAGATGTACTTTGTGTTACCCTTGGTGAAATTTTTATGGCTTCGTTGAACATATTTTATGGCATTTTGATGTCATTTATGGTTTTGAGTTTGGATTTCCCATAATTGCATATCTATTTTTATAATCTGCAACTCATTTGCTTTATGTGTCTTTTCATGACACGTTATGGATTATTAGGCATTTCTATGTAATTAATCATCACATCCTATATTGCATATTTAGTACTAATTAGCTAGAATTTTGATGTTTAAGACTTGTACTCTTGTATATTTAAATTTTATCTAGCCTTTGTTATCTTGGTATTTCATTAATGTGACTTGGACTACATTCCTCAAAATTTATATGCTATCTTTATTAATTTCAAGTGAAATGACCCATTAGATTATATATGATAGCACACTCACTTAGGTTCATACTTCTTTACCTTTCTCAATTCTATGACAAAAAAGGATAAAATTTAGATTAAGGGGGGGGGTCCTATTAACGAATACATCTTGATTTATTTCATAAGAAACTAAAAAAGATGGATTATATATTCAAGACATAAAGTAAAATTCTCACTTTGTGAAATCATTAGGATATTTGCATGCTAAACCTTACAAATATGCATTTAGATGATGAATCAACTTTCGTATCTCATTCATCACTTTTATACGTATAAAATTTCTTTATACATTGGTATAATTGATTCTTTCGTTTAGAATGTATGACAACTGAACATGTTCAAGATCTCTTTTGATTATGAGTTATTCTTTGAACACTTGTAGTATTGGTAAATCTTTGCCTTTAGTCAAGTTGTGTCTTTACGTCATCAATCGTTAAAAACTCTTATAATGTCTGTAATATTATTTTTGTATATTTTGTCACGGATTAGACAAAGGGGGAGATTATAAGTATGCATTATCACCATGTGCCCCATTATACTAGATTGTCTTATCTTATTGTCAAAATATACTTTCTCTTGTCCTTGAGGTCATTCTAGTAAAGCATTATTCAAATAATTCAATGGGCATCCTCTAAGATATGTATCCTTTTCATACCAATCTTACAAAGTTAAAAGGACATATACATTCATATGCACGTTTTGTCACACAAATTATATTCTTTCATAAAAATTGTGTGTGTGCTTTAGTATGGCTTCTTTCTATCGAAAGTATGAAAAAAACTATATTGAAAAACTATTTTTTGCATTAAAAATATTTATTAAGTTAAAAATTGGGCGTGGTTCAAACTTTAACTTAATGGAAATTCTTGGCTGCTATAGGTTATGTTTTCCTATCATCACCTCAACGAAGCTTTCCATCGCTGCAGCGAAAGCCTTTCGTCGAACATGTACTTACCTGATTTTTCTTTTGTTTTGTCACGACCTTCTTCGCCAAAGCATCACAACAATGATGCATATTTTCCTTTCAACGAAGACGTATAATCTGGCGCAAAAGCATACTTTTTTATCTAGATTCTGCTTAACTTTTCTCGATACACGTGCAACACTAAATATCTTGCCATATTTGTTTACCTTTTTCATCTTGACTCTTCAATGTAAGACTACACCTTACCTACTTGTCCCCCAAACTTCTCTTACAAGCTTATGTGATTTTGTGCATTCTTTGTGAGGCAGAATATTTTGAAATACATGTTTTTGCATACTTACTACAAGAATCATTTTTAACAAAGAAAAATCTTTGTAAGATAAGAACTTCTTTTTGTGTTGAATCTTGTATTCTTCCAAGTTTTAATCTTGTTTACTCTTATTTATATTCTTGAGATATTTTAACTTTCTATACTTGTTAATCTAAAACTATTTTGGAGTAAATTTATTTAGTTTAAAATCTTTTTAACATCGAACAAATCTCTTTCTAATTTGTTCATAAGTTATTTTGAGATTTTACATACCTCCAAAATATTTTTGAGTTAAGACATTTTTTCAAAATACACTTTCATTATAGGTTCTTCATATAACTAGAAAGTGGTACTATACTCATTGGAGGCTTCTTAACATTTTTCCAATAATTGGAACACAAATTTCTTCTTCCTCTTCAAGAGGAGGATTTATTGATTGTGGTTTGAAGAAGACATTCATTGTGACCAAAATCGGTGATGGTTATAGAGCATGCACCATCTGTTGATGACTTCCCATTGGTGGAAGATATGGTATGAAAACACATTAAAGGAAGTTATGCATTAGGTGTTCTAGTACTTAGTTCTCATTTATAAGTCCATTATAGTTCAGTTGTCAGTCTATTGGTGTAAAACCCCGTGTTTTTATGCATATTATTTAATTAATTAAATCACGATAAATAATTATGTGTGGTAGTTGTGACTAGAGATTTCATCATTTATATTGTTATGCGTTATTTAAGTTGGATTTGATTAGGATTTAAAAGAAGGTTATTAATTAATTGAATTAATTAATATTCAGTTATTTGTTTGATTAATCTAAAAATTCTCTTTTAGAGAGCGTAGAATGTATGTTTATGTTTTAAAACAATGGTGTAAAGGGCCATTGGGTTAATATAAGGCTCGGGCAGGGTTTTAAGTCACTTGGAGTTATTTTTGGGGTCTTTTAAATGAGGCCCATTTAGAAACGAAACCCAATTTTGGGATTAAAGGGTTGTAAGAGGTCATTAGTCATCTCATTTTGTCACAAATACAACGGGGAAGAACTACAGGGGATAGAGAGAGAGAAAGAACCAAGAGGAAAGGAGGATTTGGGTGATTTATAGATTCATTTCTCAATCAATCCATAACGCAAGTTCTATATAAACTATGATTATGATTGTATGTGTGTTAACATTGTATCAATTTAATGCAATTCTAAATCATATTGTGTAAATCTTATTTTAGATAATTAATTAGTAAATTTTCATAAGTAACCTAATATAGATATTAATTAGGTTACTTTCCCATTCATAATGATTAATTTCTTCATGAACTTGGATTACATCAAACAGATGATGATTTGGATTTTTTAATATTGTTAATCATTTAAAAATCTTATGTTTAATTGAATCAATCCATGGAAATTGGTAAAATTGGATAGATCTAGGGTTCTTGAATAAAAATTGGCTTTTTTTTAAATCTCATGGTAGCTTTGGGATTTAATGATGGAAATAGGTTCTAATTGTTGTTTTGATGTGGTTTTATCCTTTGGATGTTAATTAGGTTCTTATAGGAAGCTATTATGTTCATTAATGGAGAGAGAGAAAGGGGGATAAAGATGAAGATCCCCGTAATGGGGGGATTTTTGGAAGTTTTGTGTCGACCGATCGATCGGTGCCAGGCTACTAGTCGACTGATGGTAACCGGTATAACCTATATGGGCTTTTGTTAGTTGGTTGGAAATTTAGGGTTTTAAGCCTAGGTCTAAGGTTTCTTGGCTTATAGTTTTTTGGTTACATGTAAAATATAAATATATTCTTATGATTTGAACCATTGGAGATTGATATTTTAGATAGTTGTATATTGGGGGAAATCGTTGATTTAAAGGGATTAAATTAAGGATTAGATGTTTGATGGTAAATCCTTATGTATGATGAGTTACTAACTGGGAATTTGGAAACCTAGAGGATGGAGGCTTGTTATCTAGCACTATTAGACCCGTTGTGATTGACTTGAGGGTTGTTTGTCTTTTTAGTGAGATTTGAAATTTGGTTGAAAATCCCTAGGAACAGGTAGTTATTATAATCAATAGTTTTATATAAATTAGGTGTGGATTTATACCTAGACACGAGTCTTGGGAGTTTGAACTGAGACTAACTGATATTGGATATAGTTAAGGTGTGAATTTTAGGGTATGGTAGGGTGAGACTATGCCTAGATTTCGAAACCCGAGAAGTAAGGGTTAATGTATTATGGGGTGAATATAAGGACAAAGACGTGGTATACCTTTTTATTATAGTGATGCTAGAATGACTAGGTAATGTTAGGGTAGGTATGTGTGTGTGATTAATCTTAACCCATTCGTGAGGGTTATGTATGTGATTTCTTCAACTCCTTTGTGAGAATTGTGTTTACAAGCATATTTAATGTGCAATGCATACCATGTACGAGTTCTAATACGCGGACATACTAAGAGGGATTCCATGAAGGGCACGTGTGAAGAAATTCACGCTAGAACCCTGGTGAATAGATGGGATCTTCCTTCCTCATATTTTACCAGTAGGTCACATGTCTCGGTACCCATGATCGAGATGGTCATTAGGGATATTTCTTTCATAAGTCATGGATATGGTAGGATTTATTACTGATGTGTAGACGTGGTGATTGATCACTTTTTGTACTAAAGTCTTAGGTTTGGGACGACTTAAGAATATACTAGAACATGTGAGAGATCCCCGGAGGAAATAAGAGTAGGCCATCATTATGTGGGGCACGAAAGATGCTCATCTATTTATACATGTCGGGATACGTATGTAACGCCCTAAAACACGATTAGTAAGGTTAATTATACGATTAAGTATAAGTTATGAGTTATAAGTTATAAATTGGTTATGTGGTTAAATGCATCATGAAAATATGTTTCTAAATGCATCATTATGTTTATAAAAAGTAATCTAGAGTGTTGGTGCGAAAGTGGCGATGTTTGGTCGCCAAATGTGAAAGTTATGAAATTTTGAGTAAATAATTACTCTTCTGTTCGAGCCCAAATTAGGTGTACTAGTTTTATGATTTTGGGAAAACACAAAACATGAAAGTTGTATATGTTTAAGTTATATACTCATAGACACAAAGTGAGAGTAAATCGGGGCCCGAAATAGTGAGTTATGGTGATTTTACGAGGCAGGACAAATCTATCATTAACGGAATTGTCCTATTGGACCCCTTGCCCAACGAATCGCGTAATACCACCTTAAAGTGGTCACATAGCCAAGTTTTTAAGCTTATAAGTCAGAACTTATCATCCTTTTCATTTCCTATTACAAGCTTGAGAAAAATATGCTTATGGAGAGAGAAAAACAAAGTTAAGGAAGAATTTCTTTAAAAATTCACCATAAATCGAGGAATTCTCGTGAGGTAATTACATCTTTAATAAAGATTGTCACATGGATGAGTTATATACTTGGCATGTTTTTATTTCTGATTTGTATATATATTTTAATGATACCCATATTTCTGAATTGTGTTGGAACAAGGATGGGTTAAGAACATAAGTTAGAACCAGAGCTAGGATCGTAAATGCATACTTTAAAGTCCTAAATTTATATCATCTTTTCGTAAAGCATTTTGATTTAGAAAATCCATGATTATGATGTATATTTCTGCTAAAACATGTTTATTATATGTTTCCATGAATTATACTCAAGGTCAAGGTTATGTATGCTTAAAAATGTTAAGTTATGCCTTAATGTTGTATTTTGACCTAGTTATGCTAAAAATGGCATAAATCATGGAATACTTATTGGAATTGAGTGATTCAAGTTGGAGAGTAAAATACACTCATACATGTATAACATATCCGAAAATTGTGTAAAACTACCAAGGAATGAACCCTTGGTGATAGTTTTAAGTCTTGGTTTAAAATCTGCCCTAAAGGAGCAAGAATGCATACCAAGTGTTTGACGTTTTGCTCGACATAGAAAATGAGCCCTAGAAATTATGAAACATTAAATTTGTATTATTCAATGTGTTTACTTATATTGGGTGGAATATCATGAAAAGTTATGTTGTACAAAAATTATGAGAATTCCAGGAAGTTGAAGTTGTGTTGTTGTTTTTCTTGAGAAACGATTTGGAAAAGGCTATAATAAAATGGGCATAACTTTGTCTAGCAAATTCGTAATTTAATTCTGTAAATTGTGTTAGAACCCTAATTAATTGGGTTTTATATAAATGTGAAGTGTCATATGTAATTCCTCCTTAGTTATTTCTGATTGACCAAATTATGTGATGTGTTACTGGGTTTGATGTTCATCGGTGTATTCAAATACTAACGACATTGACTTGTTAGGTGGGGAAGCAGCTAATACTACCATACCAAGGAAGTAGTTGGTATTAATCTTAGAACAAAATCAAAGGTGAGTGACCTTCCTTATGAAATATAAATGCTTATAATTTCATATGGAAATGTGTAGTTAAACACATGTGTGAAAATGTTTATGGGAGTGATGTTGTATTTATGAAACATATGCATATGATTAAAAATGCTAAGCGATGTTATATAATGATATGGACTAGTGAGTCCTTTATCTAATGTTAAGGACTGTGGTAGGTCCTACGGGATGTGGTGGTCCTGTTAATCCAACTTAAGGGTTTGTGTACTCGGGCCTAATAAAGGGATGTGGTGGTCCCTAATAATTGTGGTTGGTTAATTGGACTGTGGCGGGTCTAGGCTTGCGAGAGTTTCACAATTCTTGTTGGGTTATAGCATTAAAACAAAATAAAAATGGTTATTCAAATTGGTTTTGTGTGTGGTATGTGGTCATTCACTAAGCCTTTATAGCTTAAACTCCTATAATGTTTTGTTTCAGGTATGCTTATAATTTGGAGTTCACTGCCAAGTTAAGACCTTAAAACGGGGGAGTGACAGATATTTAGTATGGTTTGAATATCAGGATTTCTTTTGTGTAATTATTAAACTAAGGATCTTGGTTATGTAAAGTTATGTAGTACTTATTAGTTATAAGTAAAGGCAGTTATATTTGCATCTACACATACCTTTGGAAAAAAAATCTTATGCTATTTTGCTTAGAGATTTAAATTAAAGCATTGTTTAAGCCAATTTATCTATAATTAAAAGGATGAGTTTAACAAAATTAAGTCGGGGCACGACAACTTGGTATCAGAGCGTGGTCATTAGGTTCTGGATAGGGTGTGGGGTCTAGATTGGCAGTGGACACTAGAAAGTGAGTTTGTTATGCACCTGGATTTTGACTAACAATGTTAATATTAAATTGTTGTTATTGTATTTTGTTTAAGTGAATTATATCGCAGTGAATGATGGATCCACATGAGCCACATGATGGAGCGGAGGGTGAGGCATCTTATGTTCCTAATAGTCAGCAAGGACATAGACATATTCAAGTGGAGGAACCAGAGGTGCAACAACAACCTATTGATGATGTGGGAAGAATATTACGTGTTGTGGCACAACTTATGGAACAAGCAAGAGGTGGAGAACATGGTGGGGATAGGGACAAATTACATGAGAGGTTCATGAAGTTAAATCCGCCTGCATTTACTGGGACTACGGATCCGTTAATGGCAGAGGGGTGGATTCAAAAAATGGAAACAATATTCATGGTGATGGAAGTGCGAGATGAACAAAAGGTTTTGTTAGCAACCTTTAGATTGGAGAATGATGCAAAGTTATGGTGGGATTCTACAGAGAGGTTACTTACTATGATTGGGGGAGTAGTGCCAGCAAATCCTCCACTAATTACATGGGAGAGGTTTGTGAAGGTGTTCTTTGAAAAATATTTCCCAAGGCTTTATATGAAAGAGAAAGAGGAAGAATTTATCACGTTGAAACAAGGGAACCGAAAAGTGGTAGAGTATGAAGCTTTATTTATATCCTTATCAAGATTTGCACCTGACTTGGTGAGGACGGAAGAAAGTAAATGTGATCAGTTGCAAACCGGGCTGAGTGTAGAGATAAAAAGCATGGTTTCTAATATGAAGATCATAGATTATGTGGACTTGGTTGATAGGGCCATGGTGTCAGAAAAGTCAATGAAAGAAATGCAAGCTGAACACTCGAAGAAAGCTAGACATGATGTTATAAGATCATATGGATGGGAGACGGGAACCTCAACTCAGAGTGTAGCACGAGGAGTACCTAAGGGACAAGAATTTAAAAATAATAGAAGTGCACGTGGAAGATTTCAAGCTCGAGGTGGAAGGACTGGGTTGAATCGGTCAGAAAATGCATCTGTGTTGGTGCCGAGGGCTATATTTTGTTATAGATTTGGTGGTCAAGGGCACATGTCTCGAGAGTGTAAAATAGCTGAGACGACACCTTTGTGTTTCCATTGTCATCAACCGGGGCACTTACGAAAGAATTATCTAGCGATGGGAGCTACAACATCAGTTGGGAGTGTGGCAGTAGGAGGTAGGAGTTCTACACAGAATGTACCCAGTGGTGGTAGAGGAGGTATATCGCAAAGTAAAGGCCAAGTCAGAGTGTTTGCACTGACGCAACAAGATGCACAAGCTATGCCTAACGTAGTGACAGGTACACTTCCTATTGGTGATAAAGATGCTTATGTGTTGATAGATCCTGGTTCTACACATTCTTTTGTGTCTTTGCTTTATCTGTTGCATCTTAATAAACCATTATCATCATTAGATTTTGGTTTAGCTATTGTTACTCCGGTAGGGGGGTTGGTTTTTATTGAGAGGGTATATAGGGAGTGTGTGGTGCGAGTGGGTGAAAAAGAATTACTAGTTGACTTATTACCTCTCGATATGCGCGACTTTGATGTAATACTGGGTATGGATTGGTTAGCTTCATATCATGTATGTTTGGATTGCTTTAAAAAAGGAGGTAGTGTTTCAGTTACCGGGTGAACCTGAATTTAAATTTATTGGGGAACGAAATGTCACTCCAACTTGTTTGATTTCTGCTACAAAATGTTATGAACTGCTAAGGAAAGGATGTGAGGGTTATCTTGCCCATGTGGTGGACATACGACAAGAGGCTAGAAACTATCAGATATACCAGTAGTTAATGAGTTTGCAGATATCTTCCCAGAAGAACTCCCAGGGTTAGCACCAGATCGTGAGGTAGAATTTGCGATTGAGTTGGTACCAGGCACCGCACCGATATCTATTGCACCATATCGCATGGCACATGCATAATTAAAGGAGCTAAAAATACAGTTGCAAGATTTGTTAGATCGTGGTTTTATAAGGCCTAGTGTATCACCATGGGGAGCCCCAATATTATTTGTGAAGAAGAAAGATGGAACCATGAGGCTGTGCATCGATTATCGTCAATTGAATAAGGTGACTATCCGTAATAAATACCCACTACCCCGCATTGATGACTTGTTCGATCAGTTGCAAGGAGCCAAAGTGTTTTCTAAGATTGATCTGAGATCCGGATATCATCAATTGAAAGTAAGAGATTGTGACATTTCTAAAACTGCTTTTCGTTCCAAGTATGGACATTATGAATTTCTTGTCATGCCATTTGGGTTAACAAATGCACCGGCCGTATTCATGGATTTAATGAACCATATATTTCACCCATATGTGGTTTCTTTTGTTATTGTCTTCATCGATGATTTTTTATTATATTCTCGTAGTAGGGATGAGCATGAATGCCACCTGCGTATTATTTTACAGACCTTGCGAGAGAAGCAGTTGTATGCTAAATTTTCTAAATGTAAATTTTGGCTAGACAAGGTAGTATTTTTGGGGCATGTTATTTCTGCTGATGGTATTTGTGTAGATCCCAAAAAGGTTGAAGCAGTAATGAATTGGGAAAGACCAACTAGTGTGACAGAGATGCGTAGCTTTTTGGGATTGACGGGCTATTACAGGAGGTTTATACTGGGGTTTTCTTCTATTGCATTGCCATTAACTAAGCTTGCCAGAAAGGAGAACAAGTTTGTGTGGAGTGACGATTGTGATAAAAGCTTTGAAAATTTAAAGGGTAAGTTGACATCAGCTCCAGTATTGACTATCCCAACGGGTACAGAAGGTTTAGTTATTTATAGTGATGCCTCGTATCAAGGACTTAGTTGTGTGTTAATGCAGCATGGAAAGGTAATTGCTTTTGCTTCTCGACAGTTAAAGATACATGAACGCAACTACCCTACACACAATCTTGAGTTGGCTGCAGTAGTTTTTGCATTAAAAATCTGGAGACACTACTTATATGGTGTTAGTTGTGAAATTTTTACTGACCATCAAAGCTTAAAATACTTGTTTACACAAAAAGACTTGAACTTGAGGCAAAGAAGGTGGATGGAACTAATAAAAGATTATGATTGCACGATACATCACCATCCGGGTAAAGCTAATGTTGTTGTTGATGCTTTGAGTAGAAAATCTCTAGGCATAGTATCTTATATTTATTGTATTCGAGTTGACCTGCTGAGAGAGTTAGCTTTAATGGGGGTGGAATTAACTTTGAATGAGTGTTATGGAATAGTGGCACATTTAAATGTTAGACCCACGTTGATAGACTGGATAAAACAAGCACAGGCAGGAGATACAGAATTGGAGAAAGTTAGAGATAATATGAAAAAGGGTAAAGCAAATGAATTTTCTATTCGGGATGATGACATTGTTATGTACGGAGACCGTTTGTGTGTACCTAATGTGCCTGATTTAAGAAGAACAATTTTAGAGGAAGAGCATTGTTCTTTATATGCTATGCATCCAGGGAGCACGAAACTGTATAGAGATTTGAAAAAATGTTATTGGTGGCCGGGAATGAAACACGACATTGCAGATTTTGTTGCTAGATGTCTAGTTTGCCAACAGGTGAAGGTGGAGCATCAGAAGCCAAGTGGTTTACTATAGCCCTTACCTATTCCTGAGTGGAAATGGGAGCATGTTACTACAGATTTTGTTATAGGTTTACCAAAATCATTACGAGGGTTTGATTCTATTTGGGTTGTCGTTGATAGGTTGACTAAGTCTTCACATTTTCTTCCTGTTAAAACTACTTACTCCATGGATAGATATGTTAAATTATATGTGGATGAGATTATCAGATTGCATGGTGCACCTGTTTCTATTATTTCTGATCGAGATCCTAAGTTTACTTTTCACTTTTGGCCTAGTTTACAAGAAGCTTTGGGGACTAAATTGAAATTTAGTACCGCTTTTCATCCTCAAACTGATGGGCAGTCAGAAAGAACGATCCAAACACTTGAAGACATGTTACGAATCTGTGTGTTGGATTTCAAGGGGAGTTGGGATAAACACTTTCCACTAATAGAGTTTGCTTATAATAATAGTTATCATTCGAGTATTGAGATGGCTCCTTATGAAGCTTTATATGGGAGAAAATACAGAACTGCAGTGTGTTGGACTGAAGTAAGAGAACGAAAACTACTTGGGCCAGAAATCGTACAGCAGACTACTGAAAAGATAAATCTTATCCATAATCACTTGAAGGTGGCGCAAAGCAGACAGAAAAGTTATGCAGACAACCGAAGGAAAGAATTGAAATTTGAGGAAGGTGATCGAGTATTCCTACGTGTTTCTCCTTGGAGAGGGGTTATGAGATTCGGGAAGAAGGGAAAGTTAAATCCCAGGCACATTGGCCCTTATAAGATAATGAAACGGGTTGGAGCTGTAGCTTATAAATTGGCGTTACCACCAGAATTTTCCCGGATACACGATGTTTTTCATATATCCATGTTACGTACGTATGTGTCTGATCCTTCATATGTGTTTACTTCACAACCGATAGAGCTTCAAGATGACCTAACCTACGTGGAGGAACCAATTGCTATTATAGATCGAAAGGAGCAAGTGTTACGTAGTAAAACCATTTCAATAGTTAAGGTGATGTGGAGAAGTCAGAATCTGGAGTATGCCACCTGGGAAGGGGAGGATAACATGAAGAAGCAATATCCTCATTTTTTAGGTAAGTTTCTTATGCGTTAAATTTCGAGGACGATATTTTTATAAGAGGGGTAGAATTGTAAGGCCCTAAAACATGATTAGTAAGGTTAATTATACGATTAAGTATAAGTTATGAGTTATGAGTTATAAGTTATAAATTGGTTATGTGGTTAAATGCATCATGAAAATATGTTTCTAAATGCATCATTATGTTTATAAAAAGTAAGCTAGAGTGTTGGTGCGAAAGTGGCGATGTTTGGTCGTCAAATGTGAAAGTTATGAAATTTTGAGTAAATAATTACTCTTCTGTTCGAGCCCAAATTAGGTGTACTAGTTTTATGATTTTGGGAAAACACAAAACATGAAAGTTGTATATGTTTAAGTTATATACTCATAGACACAAAGTGAGAGTAAATCGGGGCCCGAAATAGTGAGTTATGGTGATTTTACGAGGCAGGACAAATCTGTCATTAACGAAATTGTCCTATTGGACCCCTTGCCCAACGAATCGCGTAATACCACCTTAAAGTGGTCACATAGCCACGTTTTTAAGCTTATAAGTCAGAACTTATCATCCTTTTCATTTCCTATTACAAGCTTGAGAAAAATATGCTTATGGAGAGAGAAAAACAAAGTTAAGGAAGAATTTCTTTGAAAATTCACCATAAATCGAGGAATTCTCGTGAGGTAATTACATCTTTAATAAAGTTTGTCACATGGATGAGTTATATACTTGGCATGTTTTTATTTCTGATTTGGATATATATTTTAATGATACCCATATTTCTGAATTGTGTTGGAACAAGGATGGGTTAAGAACATAAGTTAGAACCAGAGCTAGGATCGTAAATGCATACTTTAAAGTCCTAAATTTATATCATCTTTTTGTAAAGCATTTTGATTTAGAAAATCCATGATTATGATGTATATTTCTGCTAAAACATGTTTATTATATGTTTCCATGAATTATACTCAAGGTCAAGGTTATGTATGCTTAAAAATGTTAAGTTATGCCTTAATGTTGTATTTTGACCTAGTTATGCTAAAAATAGCATAAATCATGGAATACTTATTGGAATTTAGTGATTCAAGTTGGAGAGTAAAATACACTCATACATGTATAACATATCCGAAAATTGTGTAAAAATACCAAGGAATGAACCCTTGGTGATAGTTTGAAGTCTTGGTTTAAAATCTGCCCTAAAGGAGCAAGAATGCATACCAAGTGTTTGACGTTTTGCTCGACATAGAAAATGAGCCCTAGAAATTATGAAACATTAAATTTGTATTATTCAATGTGTTTACTGATATTGGGTGGAATATCATGAAAAGTTATGTTGTACAAAAATTATGAGAATTCCAGGAAGTTGAAGTTGTGTTGTTGTTTTTCTTGAGAAACGATTTGGAAAAGGCTATAATAAAATGGGCATAACTTTGTCTAGCAAATTCGTAATTTAATTCTGTAAATTGTGTTAGAATCCTAATTAATTGGGTGTTATATAAATGTGAAGTGTCATATGTAATTCCTCCTTAGTTATTTCTGATTGACCAAATTATGTGATGTGTTACTGGGTTTGATGTTCATCGGTTTATTCAAATACTAACGACATTGACTTGTTAGGTGGGGAAGCAGCTAATATTACCATACCAAGGAAGTAGTTGGTATTAATCTTAGCACCAAATCAAAGGTGAGTGACCTTCCTTATGAAATATAAATGCTTATAATTTCATATGGAAATGTGTAGTTAAACACATGTGTGAAAATGTTTATGGGAGTGATGTTGTATTTATGAAACATATGCATATGATTAAAAATGTTAAGCGATGTTATATAATGATATGGACTAGTGAGTCCTTTATCTAATGTTAAGGACTGTGGTGGGTCCTACGGGATGTGGTGGTCCTGTTAATCCAACTTAAGGGTTTGTGTACTCGGGCCTAATAAAGGGATGTGGTGGTCCCTAATAACTGTGGTGGGTTAATTGGACTGTGGCGGGTCTAGGCTTGCGAGAGTTTCACAATTCCTGTTGGGTTATAGCATTAAAACAAAATAAAAATGGTTATTCAAATTGGTTTTATGTGTGGTATGTGGTCATTCACTAAGCCTTTATAGCTTAAACTCCTATAATGTTTTGTTTCAGGTATGCTTATAATTTGGAGTTCACTGCCAAGTTAGGACCTTAAAACGGGGGAGTGACAGATATTTAGTATGGTTTGAATATCAGGATTTCTTTTGTGTAATTATTAAACTAAGTATCTTGGTTATGTAAAGTTATGTAGTACTTATTAGTTATAAGTAAAGGCAGTTATGTTTTCATCTACACATACCTTTGGGAAAAAAAATCTTATGCTATTTTCCTTAGAGATTTAAATTAAAGCATTGTTTAAGACAATTTATCTCTAATTAAAATGATGAGTTTAACAAAATTAAGTTGGGGCGCGACAACGTACCTTTGTATGGATGTTTTACATGAGTAGACTATATCCTAACTTATGTGATTATAGTGTGGCAGTACCAGATATAGTTATATTGGTTTATGTGCTATACTAGGGATGTATATAACCTATATTAGGGATGTCTACATATATACTTATGATTCGTATTTGTGTATTACATATATTAGAGATGTGTATATTGTGTTAATAGCATGAGATAACCAAATGTATATAGATTTGAGATATTAGCTTGTTATTAGTATATTGGTTATTAGTTGAGACGTACCATATGTCTGAGACTACCAGACAACTTGTGTTTTTATAATGAAATAGATAAACCTAAAGACGAGAAAATAAATATTAAAGAGTGAAGATGTAAAACCTTAATCACATGGGTGATATAGGGGTTCGGGATTTAGATCCCCGTGATATTTTAAGTTATTTGGTTGGATAACTAATAATTTAAAATATGTTAAAACACTAGAGGAGGATGTCTAGTTCTAATGTGGCCCAGGTTCAATTATTATCACACTCTACATAAGATTGTTATTTACATTTTCTTTTAAAAAAATGTTTTTACACGTCTCGATTGTGGTAGTTCCTATCTCCCATTTATTCTTCCTAGTATTGTAGGAGTCGATCAATATAGCTCATTCTATTATTGTATGCTTTTATTTTCAGTCAGGATGTACATGTATACTTATATTCAGAGATGGGTTACGTTGTTCTAAACATGATTGGTATTAGAGTTGATTTTGTGTTGGTTCCGTATATCTTTGTCTTGTTCTTGCTTATTCGAGTTTTAGTTATTTTCTTATGCTGAGAATGTTACCAAAAAATTTTATTCAAGTGATTTTTGTATTAGACCCGATCATTATTTATGGATTTTTTGGGGTATCACATTTAGCATCATAGCATTCTAGGTTTAGTGTCCTAGGTATCTTAAGGTGTGTTCTTCATTTTTTAGCTTTGCGTTATTTGGCTACTGTAGAGCTTTACCGTTTAGCATTTGTATTCTCTATAATGATGCCTATTCGGGAGGTTTCGTGCCATTGTTTCCTGACAAATGAGTCGATTAGACCAAGTGCATCGGGAGGATTCCTTCTTTTAATTTTCTTGAAAGAAGTCCCACACATGAGGTCGACTTCAATCGGGAGTTAAGGGCTTTTAGATGTGATTCCTTTAGCAAGTGCTTAGTGTATGGTTCGAGAGGAAATTTTTTCACTCACCACTCGTAATAGCATTAAAAGTAAGTTTTCTAAGACCTCGATTGTGCAACCGTGTGGTGGTCAGTACGAGGAGGAGTTTAACTATTTTTCTATCTCTGTATTAGGGGAGATTGATACTAAAGCAAAGGAGTATATGCGCGTTATCAGCTTATACGAGAAAAACATTTTGAGTTGGAAGAAACCTTATATTAAGGGTTTAACAAGTGTTACTAGGTACGTCATTGTTCACCACTTAAGATCAGGTGCTTAAATTCAACCTCCTACATCAGTAGGATCATTGTAACTATTATCGGTATATAGTCCCTAAGATTTGGAAGAAAGAGGAAAAAGTAGGCCCAGTAAATAGAGACAGTGTAGCCTGAACCTTAGTAAGGATACCTCACCAGCAGAAGAAGCTGCATAGGGGGAGCTGACCCCAAGAGGTTTCCAAGATAATATAATTTTTTAGCAAATGGGGCTAGGGGAATTACAACCAATAGAAATCTTGAACATATTTGAGTGTTTGAGTGATAATTTATTTGAGTCTAGTTTATGCCCATTCATTCCATACCACATATTTAGACATATCGATACTATGCTAGTGTGTAAAGCTTATGTATTTTGTGTTATATTTTTGTTATCGTTTATACCTGTATATATGTGCCGGATTTTCTTTTATATATATTTTGCATATATTATATATGGTATGGTGTGTTGTATTTGTAAAATTTATTTCTTTGGAAAAATTGAAATATTTCAAAAATAGTTGGTTGTGTTTGCCTTTGAGATGGTCATTATGCATGCTTGATTTATATATTTTTGTGATGATATCTTATCTTCAACGTGATGCTTTGCATTTTATGTTTATGATTCTAATTCTTTGTCTATTTCGAATAAAAAATAAAGGGGGAGAGAAAATTAAAATGAGTTTGAATTATGGGGGAGAATGATTTATGAGTTTTACTTTATTTCAAACTCGATGCGTCATGAGGTATATGTTTTTATCTCATATGTGTAGGTATTTAGAGCGGAATTCAAAGACGCGTGGATGAAGACAACGTTTGACAAAAGAAAAGAAGAAGAAGTTTGAAGACGAAGACTTTTGCCATTATGTTCTGGGGTTAGGAAGGTTGTAGGATTTTTATCGTAGGAGATTTTGATTTTAATTTGGTGTTCAGTTATGTTTGTTTGTTTTGTACCGAAATAGCCAAAGGGGGAAATTTGTAAGAACAATTTTTCTAACATTGTTCGTAGCATAGTTTTAGACTAGTTTAGCGTATCCCGTTACAAATCGCCACGCACCGTTAAGACGAACCGAACTCAAGCATATCCAAGTTTGAAGACTTCCCGACATCCATATAAAATAATTTAGAGTTTGAATTGATTTACATAATTAATATTTGGGATATTTTATTTTTATCAAAAACAAACATGAACTTTATAATTCGAAAAGAAAAAAAATATTATTATTTTTCAATCTCGTTCAAACAAGATAAGATATCGTTAGAAGGTCGTAACTTATGTTTTTCAAATGAAGTTCAAACGAGGGCTTACGGCCTGAGATTTTTTCATGTCGTTAGAAACAAACCAAATCTCGTTCGAACGAGATACACATCTCGTTACAACAACCCTTTGATGTCGTTCAAATGATCCTGCCACCTCGAATTTTGTGAACGTCCTATGAATACCTATTTCGTATTCAGAACGTTTAAGACTTTTGTCAGAATTATTTCTGCATAACTTTTGCGAAAGTTCTTCACTTTTTGTGTTGCATGAACAATGTTTAATTCACAAACATACATTCAAAATATTTAGTTTTGTCAATTAGTTCAAACCCTAGAAAGTTAGGTATACTTTCATACACCTTTGTAGAGAAGGTAACTACATGGCTAACTTGATAAACCTGAGGGGACTCATTGCTGCAGACAAATGTTGAGGCTGAAAATCACTGTGCACTTGTGATTCTTGCGAGGATCATAGTTATTCACTAGAGATTTGTGAAGAGTAGTGCTTTATACTTGTGTCGGTTATCAAGTAGTCTGTAAGTCGACTGTCTTGTAGATTTGTAAAGTGAATAAAGGTTTTACCCAAATTTTGTTCTCTCTTAAGCCTAGTATCTGTTGAATGCTTGGTTTGATTTATTTGTTTTATCACATAGATATATGTTTCGAATAAAAGGATAAAAAGATAAAATTGGTTTAAAATGATTTGTTCACTCTCAAATTGGAATCCTTGTTGAGTATATTTACTTCCGTATTTATAAATTCGTAGAGCACTCATTATTTCGACCCCTACAACCGTCCGAAAAATTAATGCTATTAATCACACATACTTGGAAAACTATACAAGATTTGCCATGGATTTTTTTACCATCCAATTCATTTGCTTATCTACCTAGTTTATGGACCCATAAATAAAAGTGAAAAAGTGGCCAAACTTAAGGGGCTTAAAAGTAACAAACTCTACTAAAATAAAAACAACCAAAAAAAATATTTTTTTATATATAGGTCCTATAAGAATAGAGTTTCCATAATTAAGTCATACTGAATTTTCAACCATTAAATAGGTCTTATTCCTAATTTTTGAAACTTTTTTTTTCACAATTTTACATTTTCAAAACTAACCATTCGTAACTTTCAGGGGAAACTTATATAAGTGGTTGATTTTTTTTATCCTACTTTTAATCTTCAAATGTTCATAAATTTTGATTGACAAATCCATTTTTCGCAAAATTACTATTTTTGAAATCTGTTCGCCGAGATCTATCAATTAAAATCAATGAATCTTATAAATTTTAAAAGAAAAAAATATATATACAGACAGTAAACTTTACTGTGTGCATAAAAAAATCAAATAGTTTTATACATATGACATTTTCACAAAAAGTAATATTTACTGTGTTAATATTACATAGACAGTATAATTTACTGTGTTCATAAGAAAATAAAATCCATAGATTTATCAAACAAGATAGAATCCATAATATTTCAATAAAAAAATTACATAGATAGTAATATTTACTGTGCACACCATTAAAAATAGAACTTAATTAATGATTGAATAGTCAATAGAATTTAATTAAAAAATATCAAATTAGAAAGTACATATAATAATATATATTAACAGGGTTGTCACATTTGTTGTTATTATTAAATAATAATAGGATCAAATTGGCTAAATAAATGGGTCAATTAATGTATAAACCTATATATATATATATATATATTGAAAAAAAGACTTATAATTTTAGTATAATCCATTTAGTCGCTCAAACACCAATTTATCCAATATCCTCTGATTTTTAAAGGTCTGCGCCAGTAGCACCACATGTCACCCCTACTCACTCCAAATCGGAGCTCCGGTGGATCCAAATCTCATTTATCCAATATTCTTTTATTTTTAAAGATCCGCGTCAACAACATTCCACCCCTACCCACCCTAAATCGGAGCTCCGATGAAAGTCGTTGGAGTCCCGATAATGGAGGTGGGTGGGGGAGATGATTAGGTGCTGCTAGCGCGTACCTTTAAGAATGTGAGAATATTGAGTAAATGGGTATTTGAACCCACCGGAGCGCTGACGGTGGGGTGAGTGGGGGTGGAGGTTGGATATCGCTAGCCTGTAACTTTAAAATAAGAGAATATTGAAAAACATGGGTTTGGATCCATAAGAGCTCTGGTTTGGGGTGAGTCGGGGTGGCATGGGGTGCCGCTGGCGTGGACCATTAAAAATAAGAGAATATTGAATAAATGGGTGTTTGAGCGACCAAATGCGTTAAACTAAAAATAGGTGCTTATACATTAATTGACACATTTATTTAACCAATTTGTTTGTATTATTGTTTCATACTAACAACTAATGTAACAACCCCGTTCATATGTATTATATTATGTAATTCCTATTTTGAGATTTTTTTTAATTAAGTCTTATTGACTATTCAACCATTAATTAAGTTTTATTTTTAAAGGTGTATACAAGTAAATATTACTGTCTGTGTAATTTTTTTCATTGAAATATTATGGAGTTCATGAATCTTGTTTGATAAATATATGAATTTAATTTTCTTGTGAACATAGCAAATGCTACTTTTTGTGAAAATGTCACAAATATAAAATTATTTTATTTTATGGTGCATACAGTAAAGTTTATTATCTGTGTAATTTTTTTCTTTAAAATTTTATAGGGGTCATAGATATTGTTTGATAGATTTCGGTGAGCAGATTTTAAAAATAGTAATTTTGCGAAAAACGAATTTGTCAATCAAAACTTACGATAATTTAAAGATTAAAAATAAAATAAAAAAAATTCAATTATTTATGTAACCTCTCCAAAAAGTTACTAATGATTAATTTTAAAATGATAAAATTATGAAAAAAAAAATTCAAACAATTAGAAATAATTACTATTTAATAATTAAAAAGTCAATTATATAGGGAATCTTGTAAAAAAAACTGATAAAAATAAGATGGAGG
Organism: Sambucus nigra; assembly: GCA_949130495.1. Taxonomy (NCBI): domain Eukaryota; kingdom Viridiplantae; phylum Streptophyta; class Magnoliopsida; order Dipsacales; family Adoxaceae; genus Sambucus; species Sambucus nigra. Next base: position 89,251,819 of record OX422216.1, on the reverse strand, counting down.
TTAGGGATCAAGTCAACGGCATATGGGGCTGACGGTTGTGTGTGTGAAACTAAGAAAGGAATGGTTGGGTCCTCCGCTCAAAACTCTTTCTTATTAAATTCCGTCTTCTAACATTTCATCCTTTCACATTCTTCTCTCTTCCCTTCTCTTCAAATTAATGCAACATCCCTGTCTCTTTCTCCTCCTTCATCCCATCACTTATATTGTTTCCCATATCATCTTTTTCAACATGTGAAATGTTCCGTTTATTACTTCCCGACCCAATCATACTTTGATCATTAGAGAAAGAGACCCCGAGAAATTAAAAAAAAAAAAAAGGAGACACAAACCGAGATGGATGGTTCTGTGGGGGCTGGTTTCCTGGCCATTTTTGCAGTGTCAGGCAGTGTAGTACTTCTTTCACATCAACTTCATAAGCGCCTCCTCTCCAACTTCATGAACAAGATGGAATTTGAATTAGGTAATATAGGCCTATGTCTATACATATAGATTGTTTTTATTATTCTTTTGCCTTGTGTATGGGTTTGATGGATTTACACCTTATTAGATAAATATTTTTGCGTTTAGTAAAAGGTTTTTTTTGCATGCCATTTTATAATGTTATCCATTTTTAATGTATACATCAAATTTTTGAATGTATGGACGAAGTTGTTTAATACCTACGCAATTTGTCATTTATATGTTAAATTTTATATTTGTAAAACATCATTCAATCACAAAATGACACATCAATTGATAATTTAAAAATAAGGACTAAAAATGAAAATGAAATATTTATTGTCCTATATCCATAACCAATATTATTTTAACTACTAAAAGTGCATAATCTAATTTTATAATATATATATATTATTTTACCGTCAACATATAACAACATATAAAAGTATGGGGCATATACCAAATAGTCCCTCGAACTTTTTTTAATACACGTTTAGTTCAAGCCTTTTTATTTTGCACCAAAAAGTCCTTCACCATGCCTTTTACCTTTATAGATAAGAGAATAAGGGACTTTTTGATATAAAATAAAACGCTTGCACTAAATGTGTATTAAAAAATGTTTGAGAAACTTTTTGGTATTTGATCCTAAAAGTATACATTGCGGTCAAAAGATCTTATTGATCATGTTCTATATTTTATTTGTTACAAATTAAGAGTTTATATTCATTTTTCATTATTGTTAAATTTAATTCGTTGATTATATCTAAAAAGAAAAGGTGAAATCTTAATTTTAGATAATAAAAAATAGAATAGTAAACTCTTAAGTTGAGAATGATAGTTTATATTATTTGTGCTAATGGAGTTTAGCTACTCAAGTTTTTGCCTTGGACATCTAAAATGGCTTTTAGCTACACTTGATTAGGGTTGCTCCTGTTTTATATGGACTTGTGCAAAAATTACAAGTGAAATCCTTTATTTGTATGGATCGACAAAGTTATATACAGTATGCATTGATAATTCTCTAAGTGTTATTTTCATATTAATTAAAAAAATTAAACAAGAATTATCCTTGTATGATAGTTGCGGGCTTTAAATCGTAATTCTAGGTTAAAAATATCCTAAATAAAGCCCTATTTAATAAATTTCTTAACTAGTTTTTAAAATTCTATTTTCAAACATTTATTCAGAAACTCAAAGGACTATGAGGGTTAGGATCTTTTGAATAATATATATTTGGGCTAAAAAATATTAATATCGGCCATATAATATAAATAGAATGTAATTTATAAGTAATTTTATCCATAAAATATAAGATAAAATCTCACAAACGAGCAAGGTCCCCCAAGAGTCACTTGTTCATGGCCGACCATGCACTTGGTCAGCCTCTTTGTGACATTGGATGTGATAGTTGTGTTTGAAAATGTCATTTTGGTGATGAAAATTAAGCTTAAAAAACTCTTGGAACTAAACTAAGATAACTTAAATAAATAGATGTTGAAGTTAAAATAACATTTTTTTTAAATGATTTATGTCTCTATGTTGCTGCATATGTTTGTATTTAGGATCGGAGAAATATCAACCAAAGAAGAAGGTGAGATTTGCGGAGGACATCGTAGAGCTTTCATCGGAAAACAAAGGATATCACAGGGAGAAGAATGGGTCAACAAAACCAGCGTTGACCACTGCCCCAATGCAGCTGGGTGATCAAAAGTTGAAGGACACCATGCCACTCAACTGGCAAGTTTTGTATAAAGGGATTATAGAGTATAGGAAGCAATCTACAAATTGTATATACTAGACTCTTCTCCTTTTGGTGGTGATGGGAGACGAAATACAAGAATATATATGGATTGTTTGTCATCTATTATAAGGACATGTCCTAATGGATGAGATAATATTATGCATGATCTTTGATGATACTATTTTCTACATTCTTACAGCTTAACAATCTTATGTTATGTATATAAAATTTTAACGGGCTCATAATCTTTAGTCCCTCGCCATTTGATTTTGGATTTCTAGTTTTACAACAAATTAAAATAAAAGTTTATGTCCCTCACACATACAAACACTTGCCCTTCACAATTTTTTTAGGATTGTGACACTTGATTAAGCAGTTTTCATCCTCGCCTTTCATCTCCTCCATAAGCAAATCGTAGAAAATCTCAAATATCTCCAGACTTTGATTAACCGGTATTCATCCTCACCTTTCCTCTCCTCCACATCAAATGGTATAAAATCTTTAAAATCTCTAGACTTTATCTCTCCCCTAGTATACGATATTTTACTCCTATTTTCAATACAAAAGAAAAAGGAAACTTCGATTATCGCATATTTCATCTATAAAACAATTGAATTTAATTCACAACTAATTCTATATAGAATCAATCCAACACAAACATGCCACATTGGAATTCGACACGTGTACGATTAACTTTAAAAAATTTTGCCCACCTTAAAAATTTTTGCCCAAGGATTTTGAATTCATCAATAGTTTAGAACAAAAACAATACTTCCATCAAGATACTAGATCCAGGGTTTCAAAATCGTTCATTTGTGAATATAGGCAGATGTTCCAATGAGACTCAATATGATTTAAAAGAGAAAAAAATCCTTGATCTTCCGATATATGATCCTCTCAAAACATTCCAAGTGTGTGAGAACTTTTTAAGATGAAAATAAAGGAGATTTGAGAAAATCTATGTTTTCTCTCCTCACCCTTACAAAAAAAGTGAGTAGTTTTTTTATCTCTAGTTTTATAGCCTTGAGAAGTGAATCATATGGATAAATCTCCCTCCTCACACACACACACACACACACACATTATATATATATATATATATATATATAACAATGAATTAATTTTAATTCCTATATTGTAATTGATCCGCGTTGGTGGTAACAGACAAGCCTGTCTATCGAATATTTTTTTTACACCTCACCAATCAAGGCCAGTAAAGGTTGGGCTTCGACCGTATGGCTCTCGTCAACCTGTTCGGCTTCTTTCCCAAAGCCCTCTAAACTCACATCTCCTAGCTCTCTCTCATGATTAATTTCCTCGTCCTTTCTCTTAATCTCCTCAAATCTCTATGTTCCACTTATGCATACGTGCTCCTTCTCACTCTCAATCGCGGTCACCAAACACACCTCTATTACTTCTTGCTTAACGTCAGAATTACCGCTCTCACTTGGTGCAACAAGGTTTACCCCTAACGGCTCTCGCATGTGAATCCTCTCATGCTCGTGTGCTTTCTCTATAAGATTCGTCTCCCGCGGTTCTCTTTCATCACCCTCGTTCTTGGTGTTGTTAAAGATATTTGTTTCGAGGGTCATGTTCTTGATGGTTAATTGCATTCCGCCCACTTCGAGTATTTTTAAGTGCATTAGCCATAGATAAGAATGAGCGGCCCAGGATGACGGGAACATGATTGCTCGGGAGAATGGATGGCTCCTCATCCCAAATAACAAAATCCATCGCGAATTAGAAAGTGTCAATTTGCATGATCACATCTTTGACAATTCCAAGAGGCATCTTCACGGAGTGATCCACTAGTTGGAGAGTCATAGTTGTGAACTTAAGGGCCCCCAAATCTAGTTGCTTATAGATGGAATAGTGGAGAATGTTAACACTCGCCCCTAAATCTATTAGCGCTCTTTTGATTCGGATCTTCCCCATAATACACGAAATGGTGGGTGCATCCGGATCTTTATCTTTTAGTGGAAGATCACTCAACAGTACTGAGCTGACATTTTGTGTTAAAAACACATTTTTCTTTACTTTTAGCCTATGTTTCACAGTGAGTAAGTCTTTAAGGAACTTAGAGTACGCGAAAATTTTCTTTATGGTCTCGAGAAAAGTTAAATTGATCTTTACTTGCTTAAGAACGTACGTCTAGGAGATCAACCCGAGAAGTCTCTTTCGAGTGAGGGACCAACCGTTAAGGGTATGGGGTTTCACTGGAAGATTTTACCACCACTTTCGGCCCGCTTGTGTCGTCATTACCACTCTGTTTCAAGGGCACATCTTCGGCCTCTTTCGTGCCTAGCGAAATCTCCTTTTCATTTTTCTCATTGCGTGGAAGAGGTGAAAAGTCAACCACTCTCCCATTACGTAGAGTGGTAATCGCATAACATTGCTCAGGATGCTGGTGGGATGTAGAGCTAACACTAGATTGACTTTGGGGTTGTCTTTGGCCTTGAGACCGAAACTTATATTCTCTTGGATACTTAAGGATGCTTGTAACTTAGAGATACTCGTATTCATCTCAGTGAAAATGCGCTCAAACTTAGCATTGGTTGTGTTTTGAGATTGGATGAATTGATTTAAGCTATCCTCGAGAGTTCTCCGTGGCGGGGTGATGTACGGTGCGGGAGGTGGTACTTGCATTTGTGCTGGCATATGTGGCGCTTGTTGAAATTGAGGAGGGGGTGGAGGTAGGGCAACATGATGAAGATTCTGATTTTGAGCCACCAAGAGCAGATTTTGATCGACACATCACCGTGCTAGAATCGTGCTTCGACGGTTTCATAAATAAATACAATGATGACCGCGAAGAGGATCGTCGGCCTACCAGTACGACACTAGCATGATGCATCGCCTTCAGGCGGAGCGTTATCGAATGACAATGGGTGCACCACCTCCGAGTTATTTTTACGACCCATATGACCCGACTGCTCCCAGTACCTCTCACCCGCCACCTCAATAGCGTGTTTTGACTTGCTTGTTTTGTATACTCCTTCCATTTGCTGTTTATAAATGCTTGTAATCTGAATATATAATGGAAGATTTGCTTGCCTATCTTTTCGTTTCTTATACCTGCTTGTTTTATTCTTGCATTTTGTACTTTGTTCATTTTCTATGCCTTCTCTCTTCAGTTTAGCTTTTGGTCCTTTTGCATCGGGACTTTGCAAAAGTCTAAGTTGGGGGGGGGGGGCATGCTCTTCAAAATTTTCACAAAGTTCAAAATGCCCCAAAAAAATTTAGAAAATTTCAAAATTTACCCCCCAAAATTGAAAATACTTAAAAATATTTTTCTTCAAAATAAATAAAAATTGGGATTTAAATTTTTCAAAAATATCACTAAAATTTTGTTTGAAGTCTCAAATTTGTAAATTTCAATTACGCAAAGCCAAAATTGACAAAAGATGAAAATTGAAAGAAAATTGACGATTTAAGGAATGAGTGTGGAGATTAACTAACTCGGTGAGATTTCGAGCCTACCATCTTTTGTGAGTTTTTAAATCAATTCGAGTTTATGATTAACTCAAAGTTCTTTTCAGCGTTAAATAAGTCATTGAAGATCTCAAATTTTTTGTTTTGATCGGTTACGGGAAAAGTGTGTGATGTTGCCTCGAAAAGCGTGCTAAAATATCTATAAATTAAATTAATCTCGAGACGCATATGATAAATTAATGAGTGATTCGTACAATGAAATAGGCCCTCGTTTGTTATCCAAAAATATTAGCCATAAAAAGCTGTGAAAAATCATTCTTTTGCTACCTAATTTGAGTCTAATAAAATTTTTCCTTTTCGTTTGATAACCCGAAAAAACCAAATAACCTGGAATTGTGAAAATTGAACATTCGTCGATTAAGTCCAAATGGTGCGATAAAAAGGGGCAAGAGAAATAAAAAAATTCTCAACAAAAGTAGCGAGAAAAAAAGAATAGAGAAAGATAAGAGAAAAATGAGCAAAAGCCCGACAAATCACTAACGGACATCATAAGGACATTTTTCAATTTTGAACTTTTCGACCATTCTCAATATACCCAATACATATTAAACCCGATCAAGTCCTAACTGAGTCTGGGTTGCAAAATTAATTATCGCGTGGAGAGCTAAAATATGAAAAGATAACAAAAGAGATTGATTGGTGTGTATGCGAGGCAATGTTTTCGATTTCTCAATGACCGTAATTCGATGATGAGATCTTTTCACTCAAATAAATTTCATCTTGCAAAATTTATATGCGTAAACTTGTGTCCATTATATTTACTTTTAAAAATTACGCATACCGAGAGAATTAGCCACATTTCGAGTGATTCATTTGTGATAGTATCCCGTGAGAATTTGAATCAAAGAATTTTTTTGAAAGGTAACGTAATGATCAATCGGTGAAAATTAACGGTTAAATTTGTTTGCTTCGCACACACACACTCACACTATGATTTGAGACTCTTGAATGTGAATTTACGGTGACCATTTTTGGGGAGTTCAAATTGTACAGTTTTTAAGTATTTTGAGTTTTTCTTGAGTCAAAAATGAATTTTGTGAGTATATTCACTGCAAACCCTCACGAGACAACACTCGTCCTACTAGGGTAACTTAGGGGTTTAAACGCTTGTTGAATACGCTAAATGCAATCGCTTACCCTCAAAAAGGTATTCTATCCCAATAAATTTTTTGAAGGTTCCTTAACTCATGCTCTTATTCTTTTTCATTGCTCGGAACGCGCAACGTTCTAAGTTAGGGGGTTTGATTTGGCGTAAATTCTTCGTATTTATCCTCCTAATTTAGGCATTTTTATTATCCCGTGTGGTGTAAATAGCTTGGATTAATCTCATATTTATGCTACTAACCCCTTTTGGTATGTATATCATATTTTGTGTAATTCTCATATGTTTTACAGGTATTTCATGCAACTTAGTGGGAAAGAGAAATCAAAACAGTGAAAGAAACTAAGAAATAGAGAGTTGAAGGGCATTTTCATAATTTTGTAGCCCTAGTCTAGAGGTGGGGCAAACTGGAATGTTGAAGAGCATTCAATTATAATACCACTAAAAAAACGGTACCTCAATCTGAGCTATGTTGAAGAAGTTATGATCATTTGAAGTTGAGAGGAATGAAGAAAAAAAACTAGAATTAGCAAACCAAACCCACGAATAAAAACCGAACTGGTCTAACCATTAGTCACGCTCCAGAACCATTACAAAATTAGTCACGCTTTCTAAGTGTGACAAATTTCTGAATACGAGATTTTTATTTTGTCCTTATCTTTTAGCCAAAAGAGTTTTATGTTTTGGGAACTATTCTAAACGTCCTCTAGCATGTATATATAGTCATTATAACTCTTTTTATTTAGATTTCATTCATGTAAAAGCTCCTAATCAAGGAGAAACATCTAGGAGAACAATTTACATATTTTGCGCCTTCAATTTAAGAACTTTTCTAGTTTTTCTTCAAGGTTTGATTTCTTCTTCCGTGTTTATATTCTTTAATCTTGGTAACCTTAAATTACAACACTTTAATATATTTTCATGATGGTTTTGATTACATGCAATGTAGATAACATGTTCTTTATTAATCAAGTCATGTCCGATTAGGTTTTTAAAAGTTGGGATGCATGAACCCAACCCGATGTGGTTTGCATGAATATAAAAGTATTTCTCTAAATTAAACAAATAATTGAATCATGTTGTCTAGTAATCACAACCGTCGTAGTAGGACTTTTAACCTCATTTGTCCTAGGTAACCAGGGTGTTTATTCTTGATTATGTGTGATGTGGGATTGTACTAACATATAAGTAATGATTGAAATTAATAAATTCTTGGTTTGATCAATTATCTAATTTACAACTTGTAAATGTATTAGGGTTTGGGGGATTGTATCATAACATGCTTAATGATCGAAGCCAAAACCGAGCGTCCGTGTAATACGCTAATCGTTGTTATCGTCTTCCGATAACAACACAAATTAAAACTAAAATTTAACTACACTCTTATGGAGTATAGCGGCTAGTCTGGGTATCGAATCCACAGGGAATGTTTGATAGATTTTAATTGATTTATTACTTCAAAAGTAAAGTGTAAAAGATGATGATGGGGCGAGAAAGGAAAAAGGAGAAAACTAAAGAAGTTAACTAAACTTAATTAAATCTAAAAAAATACAGATTAATATATATTTTCATATATTTTAATCCCTTAGCTCAAGGGACAACTCGAATCACTCATAGGCACACCATACTGAGTTATTATAAACCTACTGAATAACAACAACAGTGGACATAGGCTATTCTAGAGTTGAACCACTCTAAAATCCTTATTTCTTGTGTGTGTGGTTTGAGTTACTTCTCTTATTTTTATATGTGATTATAAAATTGGAGTTAATCAATTTTTAGACATCAACGGATTGGCACTCTCTGTGGGAATATTTGTCTGTTATCGTTCTATACCATTTGTTTCGTGTCTTTATCTCTAAAGAAATGAATGATCTTGACAACAAAGCTCGTAATGAAGGCAACAACATCATTCCATCTGCTCCTCCTAGTACGATAGATTTAAAGGGAATTCTTCTCAACCTTGTTGATGGTCAAGAAGACATGCAGGAGACTGTTAAGCAGTTGGCTCGCACCATGCATTCAAAGTCCTCTAATTCCAGAAAGGATACACCACCACAACTAGTTAGGCATTAAAAAAGTTGTCATTCTCATTCTTCTCACGATAGGTCATATCTTCTTGACACAACTTCTTCATTCAGGTCAACGGATTATTATGATAATGGATTTTTTTCTAAAGAAAGAACAAGTGTATTGGAAAGGCTAATGAAGGAGTCTTATTTTGATCAGCTAGGACCATGAGTGATCAGAGGACATCATAGGGAGAAGGATCATCATCGTAAATATCGAGAAGGTTCCACAAGATCTAACGACAATATGAGGGGCTCTATTTGTGCCGAGCAGACCTCTCAGGAGGATAGTTTAGCACATAGGCATAGTAAAGCCGTAAAATCTACCTCGACCAAGTCTAAACTCGATGAACATTCCTGGAAGGGATCCATGGAACGCTTGGAAGATCGGCTAGGAGAAATGGCCAAAACAATGAATTCATTGCAAAGGAGTTTCATCAAAGGATCACTTTTCATCCGAGAAATTGTGGAATACCCCACACCTTCTAAGTTACAGCCACCAGCGGTTACCTACAAATTTCATGCGAAAACTGATCCAGTCTTGCACATAGAGTAATATTAAGTTACTGTCGACATCTACTCGGTACCCAACGAGATGAGTTGTAGAGTTTTCTCCAGTTCCATCACAGGACCAACTCAGATTTGGTGCAATAATCTCCATATAGGTAAAATCTCTAGTTTTCATCAGCTAGTTGATTTGTTCATTGATTTATATTACTCACTTTAACAATGAAAAACTAGAGGTGGTAGATTACGAGGAGAAAACATCCATTGCATCACTTATGAGTGGGTTGCTCGCTAAAGATCTTTACTATGCTTTAGCGAAGAATCCACCCAAAACTATGACAGAATTAATGGCTAAAGCTGGAAAAATAATGAATGCCGAGGAAGCTATGACAGCCAAGGAAAATCTTGAGTCCAAGGGAGAAGAGCAGAAAAATAATTCCAATTTTTTAAAAAAGGATAAAAAAGATAAGAAATTGGATCGGATCAAGAGGTATGACGAATACCCCGCTTAATAAGGGTGTTCACCATATATTAGAGGAGATCAGAGGAAACAGAGGTTTGAATTGGCCTTAAAATTTAAAAGCACCCCCGACAAGAGGGATAAGTCCAAATGTTGTGATTTCTATAGGGGTCATGGCAATCCCAACAACTACATTACGCTAAAGAATGAGATTGACAAACTTATTCGACTAGGAAAGTTGAGAAGGTTTGTTGATCGTAATGGAAACAAAAATGATAAAAAAAGATCTGAATCCCCAGCCTGAGCAAGGGATGACAATAAAAAAGTAAGAAATCACGATTTTGAAGAAGATCCAGACTTGACAAATAAGCTTGATAAGCAAGTGGTGGAGATAGTCATGATATCTTTTGGGTGTGATTTCATTATAGGTGGTGACGTTGGAGGATGAGATGTCATAGTAGAAAGGAAAGATTATTTGAATGAAGTCAAAGCTTGCCTAACTGTCAGACAAATTGATATGGCTGAATCCAATGATTGTTGACTGAGGAAAGTTAATAGAGATAGGCTAATGATTGGATTTTCCAAGAATGATCTGTGTGGGGTTCTTTATCCTCATGATGATCCATTAGTTGTCACATGTATAGTTCATCATGGCAGAGTTGCAAGGATCTTAGTTGACAATGGGAGATCGGCTGATGTAATGTTCTACAACTATTTCGATAGACTAAGGTTGAAGATCAGCAAGCTAAAACCATATCATAGACCTTTTATCGGATTTGTAGAAGAGAAAGTATACCCATTAAGAATCATTAAGTTGGAAGTCTTGGTCAGCACCTATGCGGCGAGCAAGAAAGAAAGAATTTTCTTATTTGTAGTATATAAGAATGTCCTGTTAGCTTACAACATCATCCCAGGAAGAGTCAGAATCAAGTAATTAGAGGCTCTGGTATCTATAGTGCATCAATGCATGAAGTTTCTAATGAATTATGAGGTCAACCTAGTAAATGGCAGTCAGAAAGATGCCAGAAAATGTTATTATACATCAGCCGACCAATAAGAGATGCAACTGAAGAACACCACCTTTTCCCACATTAATACTCTGGATCCTCGAGAAGAAGAACAGTTGGTAAAGGGACAAGTTATGGAATAAACAAAAACTGTTGTGTTAGACGATAAAAAACCAAACAGAACCACTTAGATCGGTTTTAAGTTATCCCCTTCTCTCAAATAGGAGTTAATCATATTCCGTAGAGAAATAAATTTTATTTTTGCTTGGAGCCATGAAGATATGCCAGAAATTGATCCGAACTTAATGTACCATGAACTCAATATTTATCCAGGTTCTAAGTCGATCAAGCAAAGACAAAGAGTCTTCAGTCTCGAGAAGAATGCAACAATTGAGGAGGAAGTAGAGAAACTAAAATGAGCATAATTCATTGAAGATGTCAAGTGCCCTCATTGGGTGTCTAATGTGGTGATGGTTAAGAAGAAAAATGACAAGCGGCGTATGTGTGTAGATTTCACAGATCTCAATAATGCATGTCCAAAAGATCATTTTACTTTACCAAGGATTGATCAATTGGTCGATGCTATAGCAGGCCATGTGTTACTCAATTTTATGGATGCTTATTCTAGTTACAACCAGATTAAGATGAATTCCAAAGACAAGGAAAACACTTCTTTTATTACTAATCGAGGAACTTATTGTTATAATGCCATGCCTTTTGGGTTGAAAAATGTTGGAGATGCCTATCAGAGACTAGTGAATAGATTTTTTAAGGATTAGATTGTCAAAAACATGGAGGTCTATATAGATGACATGCTCACCATGAGCAAACATGCTGTCGGCCATATAGTAGACTTGGGTCAAACCTTTGATCAATTGGAAAAGCACAAATAAAGATTAACCCAACGAAATGCATCTTCAGAGTACAATAAGGGATGTTCCTAGGGTAAATTGTTAATTAAAGGTGAATAAAAGACAACCTCTACAAGATTAAAGCCTTGCTTAAAATGCAGTCCCCGACTAACAAGAAAGAAGTTCAAAAGCTGATAGGAAGAGTAGCTGCATTGAACCGCTTTGTTTCTCGAGCAACTGGAAAGTGTCTTCTATTATTTAAGGATGTTAAAAATAACTTTGAGTGGAATGACGAATATGAAAAGCCTTTCCTGGAGCAGAAGAAGTATTTAGGTTCTTCCCCACTCCTTTCCTGACCAGTTCTTGAAGAAAAACTATATTTATAATTGGCTATTTTAGAATTGGCTGTTAGTTCGTCTTTGATTTGACTTGATAATGGAGTTTAAAGGCCAGTATATAATACTAGCAAGGCATTTAGAGGAGCTGAAATTACATATACATTCTTAGAGAAATTAACCATGGCTCTTATTGAAGCCTCTAAGAGGATGAGGCCATACTTCCAAGCCCACACTATTGTTGTCTACACAGATTTGCCTTTGCTACAAGGATTACACAAACCCAAAAATTGTAGAAGGTTAATGTCTTAGGCATTGGAATTAGGAGAGTATGAAATTGTTTATGAACCTAGATTTGTAAATAAAGGCCAAAGCAGTGGAAGACTTTATTGTTGAATTCACTTATGCCGAGGAGCAAAGTAATCCACGTATGCCAGCCGATCAAACTTCTATGGGATAGCTTAGCTCAAAATAAAACAAAGATTGTGGACGATCAAACAGACTCGTCGAATGTACAAGAAAGAATTCAATAGAGAAAGAAGATGTTCAAGCATGGAGTGCTGGAGGAAGAAGAGTTCTCTGATGACATCCTAATTTGGCAGTTATTTGTAGATGTATCCCCATGTGCTACTGGAAGTGGAGTAGGACTCATCATTAACACTTCGAATAACTTAGATGTAAAATATGCTCTAAGATTATAATTCAAGGCTTCTAATAATGAGGCAGAGTATGAAGCATTGATCACAGGACTGGAATTAGCTTCATCACTGGGCGCCAAACACGTATTGGTATACAGTGATTACCAATTGATTGTTAATCAAATGCAACAGATTTATGGTGTCAAAGGAGCAACCATGATGAGATATAACCAAAAAGGAATGGAAGTTATCTCTCTGATAAATTTATTCAAAATAGTGAGGATTCACATTCTTGAGAATACCCGAAAAAATGCTCTTACTCGACTTGCTTTAGCAAGTCCAACAGAACTCAAACGAACAGTATCAGTGAAGATTCTTTCCCACAGAAGCATTGATGGAATGGAAATAAGCGTCATGTCTATGAAGTTAGGTCCTTTATATATGGACCCAATTACAAAATACATGTAGCAAGGAACACTACCATCTGACCAAAAGGAATCCAGGAAGATGAAGTACAAAGCAACCAGTTATGTGCTAGAAAAAGGTGTCCTGTATAGGTGAAAATACACTGTTTCATTACTTCGTTATGTTTATCCAAATGAAGTGAATGATTTGATTCAACAGATGCATGAATGCTCATGTGGAGCACGCATGACTAGGATATCTTTAAGGTAAAAAATAGCAATGTAAGGATACTACTTGCCAACGGTGAAAGAAGATTGTGTTGCTTTTACCCAGAAGTGTGATAAATGCCAGAAGTTTGCTACCACACACAGAAGACTAGGAGTAAGCTTAACACCAATCACTTCTCCATGGCCTTTCGCTATATGGGGAATTGACTTGGTCAGACCATTTCCAACCACCAAAGGAAGACTCAAGTGTTAGGTTACATCTATTGATTATTTTACTACATGGGTGGAGACTTAACCCCTAGTTGATATGCCTTATCAAAGAGTATTCCAATTCATATGGGAGAAGATAATTTGTAAATATGGTATGCCTTATGCCTTCATCGCCAACCATGGCACTCAGTTTGATAATGAAGAATTCGAAGAGTATTGTATTCGGTTAGGCATCCAGAAACTTCATTTATCACCTAGTTATTGGCAATGCAATGACCAAACAGAGATCACCAACAAAACCTTGCTAGATGGGTTGAAGAAAATGTTGGATGAGGCTAAAGATAACTGGATAAATGACCTCAATAGTGTCCTTCAAGCATACCTGATTATGCCTAGAATAGCAACATGAGAAACTCCACACATGCTAGCTTTTGGCATTGAGGCAGTAGTTCTAGTGGAAATAACTCTGCCCACTCACAGGGTATTAACTTTGATTCACCCAAGAGCGACCTGATGAGGCAACTAGACATGTACATGATAGAAGAAGTTCGAGAAGATGCTGCTACTCGGATGGTTAAATATTTGAGTAGGTTATTTAATATATAAGCCGATTAACTAATTTTTATACAATTTACTTCATCGGCAAAAATGATTAATAACGGCCATAAGCTTGAATAAATAGAATTCAAATTGACTCCATTTCATTGATGACAATGTATTGCAATGGCAATAAATAAGCAAAGAGCAGTACAAGAAAATTATAAATTTATTCTGCTCGGCATTTTTCATGGGCCTTGTCCATCCCATCAGGAGGATTATCCAAGGTATGGGGAGAATTTATTAATTTAAAGTCTCTCAGCATTTTCCTATTACTGCTACTTGGACTATCAACCAAATGAGGAGGTCAGACTATTTCATGCTCATCATGGATACCATAATCCCCAAGATACTTAGTTCTCAGACATTAAGTAATGGGATCTGGAGGAATCCATGTTGTGTCCAACATAAATGGAGTCTTATCACAGTCCAATAAGCCTGGGTTTCTAATGCCACAAATTACTGTTATGATCATACTTTAGCAAAGTTATCAAGTTGGTTCATCCCCATTTGTAGCCTTTACGATTGCTCTGAGAAATATGACCATATATATGGGCTAATGCCTTATTGTAACCTTCCATCCAAACTTCCCTAGGATGTTTATGAAATTGAAATGTTAGCCTCTCCACCTGATTTTAAAGTTTCATAAGAACGTTAGCTGAGCATCCTGGTCAGTAATGGCATTATCTTTGGCTTTAAATTGGGAATCTTGATCGACAAGAGGATTTTTAGTTCTTTTTCCCTCAATAGTTGGTCGAATAACAACCCTTTGCCTAGAGGTTGTCCCATATTTAATTTTATTCTTCTGCAAGGCCTCCAGTTCTGCCACTAGTATTGTATTTTCGTTATCCCAAAAGGAAGATCCTTCATCGAGACCAGTAGTAGTCAATCTCTTTAAGCTTTCTAGTTCATCCCTCAAGGCATTATTTTATTTTTCTAACATTGCAGTAATGGAACCATGATTCTCTAAATCATGCTTCAAGGAAAGTTCCTTTTTGTCTAGAATAAAAATAATATCCTTCAGCTTCTTATTAAAACCTCATTCTTCACTTAATGCTTTATACCCTCATAATTAGAATGAAGGAAAGCAAGAAACAGTTTGTGATCATCTTGCAGATGCTCAATCATTTCATACTATACAACATTGTTAGCAAAAACTCTATCTAACACGCAATGGAAATGGATATATAACTCCTTCACTTGGTCAGATACGTCTAGGCCGAGCAATCTATTTCACTCTTCTTCATACATGGGAACATGATCAGCCTCCAAGAGATTATTACTTTGTCTAAGCAGCTCAGATTCAGCAGAAATTACAACCTTCTTCCTAGCATCAAATTGAGAAGTTATAAATATATTATTTCATGGAAATTCAAAGGATTAAACAACATAAGAAGTAAAGCAACACAGTTCAACAAAAACTACAAGTCATTCTGAGGTATGGATAGTAATCAAAGTTAAAAACTTGCTCTTTCATTAATTGATAACTAAAGTATAAAAAAGGATACATTTTTAAGAAGGAAAAGATAAAGAAAAAAAAGGTAATCTTGTTAGACCTTCTCCTTCTCCTTAGACTAGTCTTGACGAGTAGCGGTTGGTCGATATTGGTGTTAGGAACCATTGAAGACATAATAAGTACAATATAAGATTCTCCTGACACTTCTTCATCATCAAACTCATCATCAAAGTTAGGAGGAGTGCCAAGGTAATGTCTTGCAAGGAGTTCAGAGCTTGCTTCCGTGCCGACCACCTTCAAAGCCTCATTACAACCTTTCTTGAATAACCACTTCTTTGCATACTCAACCTGAGTAAAGGAATCACCGATAGCCTTCTCCTATCCTTTATCAAAATTAGTTTTGACTTTGTCTTTCAAAGCAGCCACTCTACCCTCACAAGTTTGTGCCCTAGTTATGGCATTTTAGATCTTCTCCTCGGTAACTTTGGCCCTGCCTTCAGCATCAATCATCTTTTTATCTGTAGCTACAGATCTTTATCAATCATCTTTTTATCTGTAGCTACAGATCTTTCCTCGATAGATTTTATCTGGCCTTCAGTAATATTGGCCCTATCATTGGTCTTCTTTAAATCTTATTACCAAGACTTTTGCTTTGTCTCTAAAGCTCTTCTGGACCCTACCAAATAATTTTTCAGACCTTTAAAGTCCTCTTCAAATTCTTTAGGAGAACACAGCTGGTTTTCCTTCTCCATCATCTGGTTAAAATCAAACAGGAACTACAAATAAAGGCAAAAGGCCAGATATCAAAAGGAATTCATTATCATAAAGAAATAAGCAGAAGAAGTTTACCAGTGCCAAGTTAGGGCAAGATCTTTTAGCCATCTTAAACCTGGACATGGGGAATGATGCAACTCTGTTAGTAGGGAGTGATCTAAACTTAATCAAACCCCTGTCCAACCCAGGGTTAATAGTAACAGAGGTTGACCCAATGTCAAGGTCAACTTGGAGTTTTCTCACCAACTCCTGTTGGTCGGTGATCTTCTTTGCAACTAAGGCTTGTAACTCGTCTCATGTCTTATGTACCTATTTTGAAGGATCAGGTAAACCTCTCTTTATCCTCTTCAATGGTTTTTCCTCAGCCATAGTATCAGCAGCACTAATAAGCCTCTTATCACAGGCATTAAACTTCTTTTTAACTGGCTTCTTGTTAATATCAACATCCTTCTTAGGGGTGGGAGATAAAGGAACCATAAGGTTGGGCATCTTCCTCTTAGTAATCTATATATATGGAGAAAGAGAAATTTCAAAAATGTCCAAAGACTCAAACGATGAAGAAGTCCCACCTAAAATAATTTCAGTACCGGCAGACTCAGTGGCTGAAGAAGTTTGCACATGATCCTCTTCAAGGTTGACAACAATTGGGCGTAGGGAGACTATAGGTCGAGCTATAAAATATATGGTGGAACTTTTATATTCCAGCAACAATGATACAACCCTAGGATGTTCTTCTCCAAACTTATGGTTCAAGCCCCACAAAAACTTGAGATCGTTGAGGTTGATTTCCCCTTCCTCGGGGAACCTTTTCTTACTTTCCTCTGCAATAAAAAGGAATAATAAAGTTAGTTGACATATATTAGAAATGCAAATAAAAAGAGGAAAAATAATTAGCAGAGTGATAACCTATGTCACGTCCTAATTGGGGACATCTGGGACCAGTTAAGCTACCCAAATTGAATGTTTCCCATTCTTGATAATAATACCATATTCCTAATAATTCTTATTGGACTCAGTTAGATTTACTATTAAAGCCCTATTGGCTTGCCTATTCTTCAAATAATAGGTACTCTCTCTAATAGCGACTCACTTATAACAGAACATCAACTTCAAAACCCCAAAATGGGTACCATAAAGTTCATTTAATTTATGAACCCCATTCACAAACCTCCAAGTTTTGGTTTCTACTCTAGCAGGAACTAGGTCAAAATATTAGCAAAATTAAAGAAAAAGGGGATTTAGTGGAAAGGTGATACCACACTCAGCTATAAACAAGGTTAGGATCCAGTAACCTTCGAAAAGGGAATAAACATTAATGGGACCCCTGGGTATCTCTAAGTCTACCTAATATTGGATTTTACTTTTTTCTTTAAACTCATCTAAAGAGATCTCATCAACGATGTGAACCAAGGTAAAAAAGAGGAAAATATGATAAAATAGGGCAAAGGGAAAATAAGGCTGACATGGAATCAAAGACGATGGCAAGGATTAAATAAGGAAACGATCGCATAAAGAAAAACTCGAAAGCAATGAGATAGCTAAAGTTTAGAAGAATTGAGGTAGAAAGAAAGAGGGAAACTTCATACATTTATAATTTTCTTCAAGAAATGAGAAGGAAATGATTAGCTGAACAAACCATATAGCTATTGTCGGCTGCACATTTTTCGTAGTGTTAAAAGATGAATGTGTCCTTTGGTGGTTCAAAAAATTTCAAATTATTTACAAAAATTCCATCATCAAATAGTGCCAGCAGAAAATTTTCAAGTATGAGAGGTCGATTGCCGATAAACAGTTAAAGAGAACGCCGAGCAAGTTTCTGGGCTAAATACTCCATTTCATTCAAGCATGAAGCATGGAGCATTGGTGGATTTTGTTGTAAGTAAAATTATACTCCCACGTGGGCCAATGATGAATGCACACCTGTCATCCAATGTGGCTGACTAGCCTACTTGATCGGCTTCATAAATAATTAGTCGACCGAAATGCCGACAAACTCAGAAGACCAACTAATAGGAACATCAATAGTTTCTCAGAAGGGATGCCAATCAACACTGAAGTCCAAGAGTTTTACTTATTGTACGCATATATAAACACCTAGCAACATACAGGCCCTCCATCTTTGGGGTTTCGCAACCCTATAAATTCAAACTAATCCCTTATATCAAGGGACGACTTAAATAAATCATATACACACCATACTGAGTTATTGTAAACCCTACTGAATAACAATAACAGTGAACATAGGATATTTTACAGCTGAGCCACTCAAAAGTACTTGTCACTTATATGTGTGGTTTGAGTTACTTCTCTTATTTTTATCTGTGATTATAAAATTATAATTAATCAATTTTTAGACATCAACACTCTCAAATAGGAATATAGAAATTACAAATTAGCTCCTGTAATTTATTTCTTAATCTATTTAGTTATAATTAATTTTACTAAATTATGACAATTTTACTCATATATAATTTTCTCAAAATCATATGAATAGAGCGTTTTTATTTATAAAGTTAAATAGTACATGACCAAGCTTGATATCAATTAAGACAATGTATCATCAGATAAAAACTCAAAATTTTAAATTAAATCTCTAACAACTTTCATGATCATTTTCAACAATGAAATCCTTTTTCTCTCAATAAGAAGTTTCAGTTAAAATATTTTGTCTTATTCTCTTGATTTTACTCAATTTTGGACAGATAATAATATATGAGATATCACTTTGTTCAAAATTTCTTTCACATCTCAAATCAAAGTGAAATTCTCTTTCCATATATGAAAATTATCACACTATCCAAAATGGTATCTCCTTTCATATCCACTTATGTTCTCTTAAGATATAGCATAAGTGTACTCTTCTTCTATAAATCATGACTCAAAACAACTCATATACACACTCTCTCACACGTCAAAATATTCTTTAAATACTATATAAAAGGCCATACATTTGTTTCATTCCTTATAAAATGATATCTATTAAATGTGTTTTATGGTATAAAGTGAAAAAATATATGAGCACCCACTCGTGATTAAATTTTCTCTCAAAGTTTATAAAACTTGAAATAAAATAGAATCAGTATTGTAAATAGAATCAATATTGTAAAGAACATATCACATTCCTAAATGAAAAGAAAAATATCATAAAAGATCTTTGATTTATAAAATAGGGCATGGAATATATTACATATATAAGGGGACTTGAAGGTAATCTTGATATTAGACATAATCCCCCCATTAAACAACAATGTTTGGTATTAAGACAACATGGAAGCTCAAGCGTGGCAACTCAAGCAAGGTAGCTCAGTGTGGCAGCTCAAGCGAGGAAGCTCATACTTTAACTTATTGTGTTACTTAGTCATGTTGTATCTTTTGTTTATATTGACTATGAGATATAATGATTGTAATAATGGAACTATTATAATGGCATTCAGTGTGAGGTCAAACGGTACTCGCGAGAGACTAGACTTGGCAAGGCCCATGAGAGCTTTCATGCTCTATCGAATGACCTCGTCGTGGGAACTTTAGAGGGAGTTGGTTCAGAGGATTGAGAAGTGAGGCACCGTTGGGGCTTATCCTGACCACCTTATATACACCTGGTAAAACACTAAAAGACCCTGATCGTGGAACCTCGGGCGGAACAGCCTTGAGTTCCACCGGGTGTTGAATTGTGAACCAAACAACACTCTACTTAATATCACATCTACTTTATGCGATGTCACTAGCTAGCTAGGCAATGTCAAATCTTTACTTCAGTGATCCATTGTGGTATTTGGGGCTGTCAGATAGTTGGTGAGCCACCTCTGCAATGACAGCCCCCCGACACACACTGGTTAGGCAAAAGGCATGTCTTGGCATTTAATGTTTATAACGTGGAGCTAACTAGTGCATCATGCATTTAATGTTTGTGACATAAAGTATGAGGGATCTCTTTCACAGTTATTAATGACTGAGTTATCTCAAGAGTGGTGTGGGGGATATTTAAGGGCCCCAACCACCTCTGAGGAAGGGATGTTCCTTTGAGAGTTCAAAAGTTATTGCTAGAGAGAAAATACATCAGAGAGAGAGATTTATTACAAACCAGAGTTCATCACCCACAATTGCCATTTATTACGAAGTTTTTAACACTTTACAGAGATCTTTGAGTGTGGTTGGTGTGTTTGGATGCTTGCCAAGGTGTATCTAGGATGCTTACTTCTCTCTCCCGCTAAATGAGTTACCTCTGAGTTCATTGTTATCTTTTGAGTTATACATGAGAGATCTGTAAGATCAAACTGAGTTTATCTCTATAGATTTGTGATTGTGTGTTTTACTTAGTCAAAGGTTTTTCTTGATTAACTTATCATTACTGCAGTCCAAAAGGGGTTACGCCTCCCTCTAATCTAAACTACCCTCTTACATTTGGCGACTCCGCTGGGGAGGTATTCTTCTGAGTAAAGAGTATGACACAGGATAATGTTAATTGAATACTTAGCTTTGATGATATTCATCAAAATGAAGAATAAGTGGCGAGGGAGCTCGAGGCTTCCAGAGATGGAGCTTCTCGAGTGGAGGTACCTCCAGTTCAAATGATGACGGGCGTTCCAAGAGTGACGCAATCTTCCACGGGCGCCGGGTTGGGACCAACTCAAGTTCAACTCCTCATGAATAAATTCTAGGAGTTTTTACAAACTCCTGTAGATTCAACAATCTTAGGGGGATTTGAGGCCAACTCCTTTATAACGCCAGGTGTAGCCCCAACGGTCCCACCACGTGCAGTTCCAATAGGAACTGCCCTAGAAAGCATAACCGCTGTTATGATTCCAAAGGTGGGAACCCCTAGAGTAGCAAGCGTTCCAACTGTGGTGGTTACTCCTGGTGAAATGGGCGTCCCACCTATGGTCCCTCTATGTTATCCTTCAACGATATCAGCTATAGAGGATGTAAGAGGGTAGTTTAGATAAGATGGAGGCATAACCCATTTTTTAGTACAACAATGACAAGTTAAATAACAAAACTATTGATTAACTATAGGACACGTAAACACAACTTAATGATGATAAACTTCGTTAAACTCACAGATCTCTCGTGTATAACTCATAAGTAACTTAGCTAGAGGGAGAGAGAAGTAAGCACCCTAGATACATGATAACTTGCTTTTTGCGTATATGTCGTTGTTAAAAGCCAAGTTAATAAAAAAATCCTCAAATACCTACAAGATATAACAATCTAAAGTATAGAGTGGTAAGTAAGGATGTCAATCCACTTTCTAGGGAGTAAAGCAAATGGAACAAATTCAAATGTAATTCACTTTTTATTTTATTTTTGTGCTTTTTCACTTTTCTGATTTTTTTTTAGCTTTTTCAATATTAAAACAATAGGGTGAAGTGAGATCTAAACTAATCTAAAAAACTAACTAAAAAGTGACTAAAATGAAAAATAAAGTCTAACACTAAAATAAAAGATAAAGTGAGGTAAATAATTGTGAGAACAATCAAGGAGTGGGATTACACCACAAATTTTAGTTATTCTAATTAATTAATTTAATTATTTGAATTCTCCCAAATTAATATCAAAATTACAAACCAACTCTCGTTGCAAGTGTAATTATAATATTAATCTTTTAAAAAATTAAGTTTAACACCCCACAACTCTGGAAAAGTAGATCTACACTCCTTTTAATTAATCACCCGCTAGGATCGATCAATTAGAATTTATGTCAATCTTATAAAATAAATTTAGAGTTGAAATTTAAGTGATAATACCCCACTTAAGAAACCCATATCTCTAGTTCGAATCTAAAATGGGTATTATCACTAGAATTTCGATTTTCTCTCGAAAATCATTTACCCTCTCTCGAGGCGTAAATCTAAGGGTGAGGGATCAAATTTAACATTCAAAGGGAAATTTCAAGTAATCAAACTGATTAAACTAAAATAATATCAAATAAGGGTTTCACCCCACCCCTTTAAAGGGGTTTTAGCCTAACATGATATGAAACGTGATAAATTAATAATCAAGGCTACTAAAATAAAAGAGAAGATAATAGAATAGAACAAGCAAACCAAATCTCTTTGAGAAAGTTGAACTCTACTCTTCCAAATTGAAGCATATACCACTTAATTATGCATCCAAATGATTTGGAAATGAAATATTCACTCAATTAACTCTCTTATAATATTTAATCTCACAAATATCTAAAAATAAAAAAAATTAAAAATATTTACAAAGGATAATTTTCTCTACAATTTTCTCTCTAGAATTCCTATCTCTAAGCTCTCCCTTGATTTGATGATCTAAACTAAAAATTACAAAATAAAAATAAAGAGGATAGTGGATGAATTCATAATGGACAATTAAATAATAAAAGAGATTTGCTAAAAATGCAAATCCTAAAATTGTACATTAGAATTCACCCAAAGAAATAAATTCTAGATCATTAATTTATATTGAGATAATTGCTAAAAATGCAAAATCTCAACATAAAGGAATGGGTTAGAATTTACCTCCCATAAGGGATAAATTTCACTACATCAATTTATTATGAATAATTGCTAAAAATGCAATAATTCATGATAGAGGGGTGGGGAGAATTTTATCACACCAAGTTTAAAACTGATTTTAAGATCCTTTTGCAAATGGTGTCTTCCTCTTCATTTATAGTAGGCATGGAGTATGGGGTTAAGAATAGGAATTGGCTATGGTGAATATGTGGGAGATGTGAGAGCTAATATGTGCATGGGGTATTTTTGGGATTTGGCTTGAGTGTGCATGTGGAAAAGGTGAGAGCACATGTGCATGGGGGTGTGAGGATATTTGGAAAAAATCTGATTTGGGTTAAATGTGCATTTGGGTGCACATGGGAGCATGTGGGTTGTGAGGTTAGAGGGGTAATTTTGGATAAGTATTAAGAAAGTGTATTATGGGTAATGGGAACAAAAGGCATTTAATTAGGCAAGTGGGTCTTTAATTTATTTTGTCTTGCATTTGTTTGGCATGTGGGGTTTTGGCAGATTGAAGAAAACGATTTGGTTTGAAAATGGGTAATGGGTTTTGGTTTTGGATGGGTAAAGGGTTTGGTAGAGTGAGGTGCTCGGGTATGGTTGCTCGGTTGGAAGGGGGGTAAGGGGTTAAGCTCGCCGAAGTTTGGAGGTTGAGGTGAAGTCGCCGGCGACGGGATGGGGGTTTCGCCGGGTCTCGGTCGGCGCGGGGTTATGGAGCCGGCGGTGGGAGGTTAGGCGGTAGGGTCGGCGTCTGGGGCAGGAAGACCGCCGGCCGGAGCTGGGTTGCTCGCCGTCTTGATCGTAGTCGCCGACGGGTAAGGCTGGAAATGGGATCGCCGGCGGGTTGGAGGGTTTTCCGGCAGAGAGGGGTCGGAGTAAGAGATTGGGCGACGCCGGGTTTTAGGGGGTTTGGTGGCCAGGGGAAGGAGGTCGGGAGATGGGGTTGGTGCCGCCGGCGAGTGGTCCGACCGGTGGTGACAGAGTGTTATGGGTTTGAGATCGCACCGGAGATAGGTTGGGGCTGGCCGCCTGGGGAGAGAGAGGGGGGGTCGGGAATGGGGGTTTGAGGGTCGGGTTTGGTGGGTCGATTTTTGGTCGGCTTAGATATGGGCAGGGATTTAAATGGGTATAGAGAAAATATTGGTTTATGAGATGTTTGATAATGGAGGTAGGAGAGAGAGTGGAAGTGGGTGTTTGGAAGATGAGGGTGAGGGTAATTTGGTGTGGTAAGGTGTAAGGAAGTATTGGTGTGAGGTGTATGGGGTTAGTGTTTGTGGGATAAGGGGGTTGTGTGTGTTTAATTAGGACCCCCTAAAAAATATAAACTAAAACTAAAATTAAAATTAATCTAAATTAAAAATTAAACTAAACTAAAAATAAAAAGTAAAATAAAATAGACATGACACGACACGACACACTAAACAAACTCTAAAAAAAACTAAACACAACTAAAAAAAAACTATGAATAAAAACTAATAACTAAAAAATTTAATTAATAACTACTAAAAATATAAAATCCTATAAAATAAAAGACACAAAAATAAAAAAGATAAATCTAAAAAGAAATAAAAATAAAAATAGAAATTTATAAGACTAAAAACTAAAAGCCTAAAAAAATAAAATTTAATAAATCTAAAAATAAATGAAATCCTAAAAAAACAAATTCTAATAAAATAAAACTAATAAAAAAATAAAAACTAAAACTAAAACTAAAACTAAAACTAAAAACTTAATAAAATCAAAATAATATAAAATTATACCAATAAAAAATAAAAATAGAAAATAAATCTAGTAAATATTAAATAAATCTAAAATAAATCCTAAAAATAAAAATAACTCAAACTAAAAATCTAAAAAATAATAAAATGACACAAACAAAACACACACAGGCTTGGGCTAAGTTTGGGCCAGGTTTAGGCTCAGGTTAGGGTACGGGAGAGGTATTTGACTCCATAAAATGCATAATTGTCTTGAAATACGCGTTTGAACACCGCAACATACATTCGACCTACAAAATAAATATTTAAGCACATAAGACCCATATTGCCGAGAATTAGCAACTAAAATACATCTATTCGGGGTATAAATTGTACAGTTTTGGGTACTTATCACACCACCCCCCAAACAGAGCGTTGCTAGTCCTCGCGCAATAAGATAGAAAGAAAGAGAAAGATAAGTAACCAAAAGTGTACCACTTTCGCGGGCACTTGCGATTGCACTTAGCATGTGCAACAAGCCTTTAAACCTATAGGTTACCCTACAGGACGAGTTGTGTCTCGTGAGGGTTTGCAGGGAATATACCCATAAAATTCTTATTTGCAAAATGATTTATTTGAAAGTTAGTCAATCTCTTATTAGACATAGAATGATCGCACAATCCATCACATGAGATAAATGTTTTCAGAAATACAAGCTAGAGTGTGTAAAAAGTTTAGCTAAGTAAATACTCAAGGCACATCCTTCCTAGAACTCAACGTGTGTAGTGTGAATCAGTCAAAACGGTTCGAGTATTATCAAAGTAATTCCTAGATTGCCTCTTCGGAATCAACGCTTCAACTTCAAAATCTCACGGAAATGTCTCTCTCAAATGAACTCTCGAGATTAGGTTAAGTGTACCGCTCTTGTGTGTGAGGAGGTGAGTAAATGTAAGCAAGTTCAAACGTCTGACACACACATAAGAAAGAACGAACATACAGAAAGAAAATTGATCTCATGATAGAATGCTAATCACTATAGTGAGAACGTCGAGTTATTCACCACGTTGATTTTCATTTTCCCGAACACCTAGGGAAAATATGGATGATTATGGGTGAGGGGAAATGAGATGGGATGTGTGGGATGAGGTAGGATGGATGGATGATATGATGGATGTGTAATGCGATGGGAAATGGATGGATATGTGAGAAGAGTGTATAGCACTTTAGGAACAAATGTTTTTATTACACAAAAATTATATACAAACTCTCTTTCTTTTTCTTGCTATTTTTCTTTTCTTTTCTTTTTTTTTTCTTCTATTTTTGCTATTTTTATGTTTCTCTCTTTTTTTTATTTTTTATTTTTCTCTCCCTTTTCAAACCAACACTGAAGACATTTAACATTTTGAACAACACTCTTTTATTTGAAATGATGGAAGATATATGAAATGAGTGTGGAATGATGGTGAGGGGAATATATGGGAATATGGAAGAACATGGAAATGTAATGGGTGAGTGAATGGAAATGTGATATGGAAAAATGGTAAGTGTATGGATGAAAATCTAGTAGTCGAGACAAATTTCAAGTCACGTGTTTCTTACAACTCGAAAATGATGTCATTCTTAGTGATCAAGCCAAATTTTAATGAAGGATAATGAGATCATACAACAATTTAATGCGGACCCAAAGAAAGTTGAATCAACTTGTGACTCGGAGATTGCGTAAGACACTCAAAAAGGGTGAAAGGCACGAATCTCACAAGCTAAAGTCTCTACTAGTGATCCTTAAGGTTCTCTTTAGAATTGTAGTACTCTTCAACTCTAACCGTAGTAACATGACAAGTGCGTAAATTTTTGTTGAGCCTAGGAATTCATATTTCAACATGCCTTGTTATGTATTACATAAGCTATTTTAGAAAAAATATTATCTAGCTTGATTCCTAGACTTTGAAAGATGAATGATTGAAAATTCACATCAATGAGTGAGATGAAAGAAACTACACGAAATTTTTAAAATCAGGTTCAAAACTCAAAATTTTTCAAAAGATGCACGATTTTGATAAAATTCCCCACCCCCAAACAAAAAGGAACATCTTCCTCGATGTTAAGTAAAATGATTTTTAAAATGTAGAGCATAAGGTAGGAAAGAGATTACCAGAATGAACTGCTAATGAAGTGGACAGATATAGCCAAGAATAAACCTGAATGAGAAGAAAACAAAATTATACTAGTCCATGACATGGTAAAGCATAGGGTGATGTGAAACACCACCCCCAAAAAGGATAAGACTAGTACAAGAAACGCGAGTTGCCTCCTGGTAGTGCTAAGTTTAATGTCTTCAGCCAGACCGATGGGATCTCACCCTAAAGATAAGATCTATGAAAGCTATGGGTGGCAGAAAAATTGGGTGATGAGAATCACCCCCAAACAAGACTGAAGCGTCAGTCTTGCTGGAAACAGGCTAAAATGGTCAATGCACCTGTATGGCAAAGTGCATCACGCGATGCAAAGCATCGGTGGACCATGGGCGGGTGGGTATTAAGGTAAGGGTGAAGAGGCATCGGTCATGGGCCTTATTGAGCCGAAAGGTGAGGGCAACTAGGGCCCTATAAGAATGGTGCTCAAGTTGTATGGGAAGGCAAAAGGGTTTGGTAAGTGTAATGGGTTGGGTTAAATGGTGGAGGAAGATGATCCAACTCAAGCGTGGGAGACACACACTCATTGGGAGGAGTAAAGGAGTACTCACAAGGGAATGTGGTTTCTAAAGATGGAGTGGTCAACTTCTCTATAAACGTAGAATCGGTGGATGTGGTGGCTGGGTAAGACGAGGCACCAAGATCGGAGATAAAGGAATCACTAAAAATATCGGGCTCAACTGGAGCCATGCATGGAGGAATAAGATCCAAATCCGGATAGTTTGAAACTATCACGGATTCTATCTCGAGAAAATGGTGAGAACTCATAGCCGGAGCTAACCTAGAATGAAGTGGTTCCTCGGGAACACAAGGGTGAATCTCGATAGGTGTAGACTCGGGCATTGTTTTGGATATGACGGAAGTGTGAACCGCAATGATGGGTTCAGGATGACATGGTGGGATTGGATCAGGCTCACTATCGAAAGGTAAGTCAACACAATTGTCGACTTGGGACCCGGACCATGGAATGGTGACAACTTCGAGATTCTCGGGGTGGTAGGGTTGGTCACACTCAAAATCCGTGTCACGAGATGACACATCATCGTCACACTCGGTTGCAACGATGGGTGGGGCAATGGGAATATCCGACTCTCTCGCACACTCCAATTCATTTAACCTTTGTTCAAGCCTTTGGAGAGCTTGAGTTTGAATTTGAGTGGCTTGCTCTTGCTCAAGTATGAACATTTGCAAGAGGCTTTCGAGAGTGGAGGTGGATGATGGTGGTGGTGGAGTGACGGGTGGTGGCGGTGGGTGAGGTGGACACAACTCGTTACTATCGTGAGTGTATGGAGAATACTCAAATGAAGTGTGTGGGGTGGGGCCAAGTGCATCAGATACGAAAGGATCGCCTTCGTGATGGACAAATGGTTGATGCGCATGGGGTGCGTAGTGAGGAAAGTGATCGTGAATGGGTGCACAAGGTTGCCATGACGACTGTTGGAACGTGTGAGGATCCACAACATCGGGTTGGGATATGTATTGCATGGAAGGGTGATCAGGCCTCCACGAATAGCTCGGGTACTCACACAACTCGGGATTA
This sequence comes from Sambucus nigra, assembly GCA_949130495.1. Lineage (NCBI taxonomy): Eukaryota > Viridiplantae > Streptophyta > Magnoliopsida > Dipsacales > Adoxaceae > Sambucus > Sambucus nigra. The sequence continues at coordinate 89,223,599 of OX422216.1, read as the reverse complement.
GGTGTATCGGGATAATAGGTCGAGGTGGGTTCCGAAATAGTGTCATATGGATACACATATTCCACGGTGGATTCAGATGGATATGTAATGTAAGGGCACTCATGGGACATGTGATTGGAATAATAACAGTGGGTGCACAACAAAGGATGAGGCACGGTGACGCTTGATACCGATGGTGATGGAATGGGTGGTGCGTGCATGGATGGGTCAAGAGTACCAACGGTACTCGTGAGAGAGGTGAAATCATGAAGAATATCATAAAGAGATCGCTCGGGATCACTCTCACACGTGTCACGTGTCAATGGAAAATGACCAAAGTAGTCCCGTAAAGGACGATCCTCGGCCATGTGGAGAGAAATATATATTTTGATTTTTTGGAATTTTTTTCAAAAGGAAAGAAAATATTTTTGGGATTTTCTAAAAATAATGGAAGAAAATATTTTTGAATTTTGTTGTAAAAATAAAGAAAGAAAATATTTTTGGATTTTTTTTTTTGAAAGAAAAGGTGAGGAAAAATATGGACTCTGTGAATTTTGAACGAACTCAATAAAACCGACTACCGAAAAATGGAATTGGACACACACATGTCAAGAAAAATTCCTAACTAGCACATAGCCAATTTTTATCTTTAAATTTAGTGAAAGGGGTAGTCAAATTTTAATTAAGTCCGCGGGCGATAAAAAATCACGGAATTTATATAAGTGATCGCCCTTGCAAAAATATTCTCCTTTTGGGCTACCTAGTTGATTAATTTTAAATTTAGTGATGGCTAGGGTAACACACAAAGGCAAGCGAGTGAGTCGGGTGATGAAATCCCTTCTCGTGAGTGATCAGGTGTAGGTCTTAGCAATTTAATTCATCACACCATTCGAAAATAAATGCAAGAATAAAATCACACAAGAGCACACAAAATAAAGGACTCGCTAACAGGAGAGGCGCGAGGGTTTGAGAAATGTACCTCCCACAGTTTTTAGGCCGTGGGGTGCCGAAAAATGTTGAGTCGACCAGGGAGAGATCACGCCAATCTCAGTCGTCCCCGGGAGTCCTACCGACCCAAGGTAGAGAGGCTTCTAAATCCTCGCCAATGGACGCCCTCTCTCTACCTTGTCCGATTTTCCTATCACGCTTTTCAATTATTACAATTTTAAATGAAAAATAAATGGTGTCCTATGCACCGCAATACAAGCCAAGAATAGAATAATCCTAAATACAAGCCTTCTAAAAATATAAAAATGGTACAAAAAATAATAAAGTGCAAAAATAAATGAAATACAAAAATTGAATCCGCTCCGAGCTTCACAATCCCAAGAATGGCAATGTCGCCATTTGATAAAAATGACTATTGCGTGTATATTTGTCGTTGTTGAACAAAACTTTATAATCAAAACCTTATGTACCTACAAAATTTAACAATCTAAAGTATAGAGTGGTAAGTAAGGATGTCAATCCTCTTTCTAGGGAGTAAAGCAAATGGAACAAATTCAAATGTAATTCATTTTTTATTTTCTTTCTGTGCTTTTTCACTTTTCTAATTTTTGTTAGCTTTTTCAATATTAAAACAATAGGGTGAGGTGAGATCTAAACTAATCTAAACAACTAACTAAAAAGTTACTAAAATGAAAAATAAAGTCTAACACTAAAATAAAAGATAAAGTGAGGTAAATAATTGTGAGAACAATCAATGAGTGGGATTACACCACAAATTTTAGTTATTCTAATTAATTAATTTAATTATTTGAATTCTCCCAAATTAATATCAAAATTACAAACCAACTCTCTTTGCAAGTGTAATTATAATATTAATCTTTTAGAAAATTAAGTTTAACACCCCACAACTCTAGAAAAGTAGATCTACACTCCTTTTAATTAATCACCTGCTAGGATCGATCAATTAGAATTTATGTCAATCTTATAAAATAAATTTAGAGTTAAAATTCAAGTGATAATACCCCACTTAAGAAACCCCTATCTCTAGTTCGAATCTAAAATGGGTATTATCACTAGAATTTCGATTTTCTCTCGAAAATCATTTACCCTCTCTCGAAGCGTAAATCTAAGGGCGGGGGATCAAATTTAACATTCAAAGGGAAATTTCAAGTAATCAAACTAATTAAACTAAAATAATATCAAATAAGGGTTTCACCCCACCCCTTTAAAGGGGTTTTAGCCTAACATGATATGAAACGTGACAAATTAATAATCAAGGCTACTAAAATAAAAGAGAAGAGAATAGAACAAGCAAACCAAATCTCTTTGAGAAAGTTGAACTATACTCTTCCAAATTGAATCATATACCACTTAATTGAGCATCCAAATGATTTGAAATTGAAATATTCACTCAATTAACTCTCTTACAATATTTAATCTCACAAATATCTAAAAATAAAAACTATTTACAAAGGATAATTTTCTCTACAATTCTATCTCTAGAATTCCTATCTCTAAGCTCTCCCTTGATTTGATGATCTAAACTAAAAATTACAAAATAAAAATAAAAAGGATAGTGGATGAATTCATAATGGACAATTAAATAATAAAAGAGATTTGCTAAAAATGCAAATCCTAAAATCCTAAAATTATACATTAGAATTCACCCAAAGAAATAAATTCTAGATCATTAATTTATATTGAGATAATTGCTAAAAATGCAAAATCTCAACATAAAGGAATGGGTTAGAATTTACCTCCCATAAGGGATAAATTTCACTACATCAATTTATTATGAATAATTGCTAAAAATGCAATAATTCATAATAGAGGGATGGGGTGAAATTTATCCTAGAGATAATTTTCAACATACACCTTTATATTTGTGACACCCCGACTAATTAAATACCGGGTAGCTACTCCTTTATAAAATTAATTCAAAATGCCAAGTTGGCTCAGTTAATAGCATCACTGTCGAAAACATTTTATTATTACTAACCACCTAGTATTTAAAAAGCAAGTTGCCAAATTTTAATTTAAGTCTGATTAACATGCAACAAGTGTAAAGAAGAAATAAATAACACCATACACCATACTCAAGTAAAACGAATAACCATCACAATAGAGTAAATAAAGTCTGGAGGAAACCCCTCACTACAATCCCATAACTGAAATAAATAAACTGAAACAATACATGCTAAAGTCTGAAAACTGAAATGTAAAAGATTCTCTATATAGAAATGGGCAACATGCCCTACAACTGATAGATAGATCGTGACTCTGGAATCCAAAAGATAGAAGCGTCTATGAGCAAATCCCTGTAGCTTCCACAAACAGCTACAGCTCGTCACCTGAATGAGTACCTATGCTTGGTGTCCTTGTGGCTGGGCACCTAAAATGGTTTTACAAGAAAAAGATTTGAAAAGCAAACGGGTCAGAGCCCGAATGTGGAGTTATATTTTAAAAAACTTGCAAGTGCTTTAAAAACATTTAAAACATTAAATGCAAAGTACATGTTAGGACGTGCACTCACATTATTTTCTCACCTCTCGTCTAACTGTGCACTCCTAACGCAAGTACCCATCTATAACTACCCATACCACTAGCTAAGTGACAACGTATCTAGCTAGACTGCCAAAGGTTCTACCCATAATACTTGGTTCCATTAACATAATAACGCTCTTAATTAAATAGGGTTTAATGTAACTCAGATACTCAATATGCAATATATATATCACTATTAATTAACTCACTATATATCTCGAAACAACACCGTAATATATTTACAACATTAACATGAGGATTCCCATTAATATAATGTATATTATTCATCTCATAAATATACAATACAAGCACCCCGCAATCTAATCTATAGTGCACACATACTCTGCTATCCATCCCGGTACATCACGTACATAAGGATTACATATTCCGAATCTCTCAGGAATAGTTTACCGATAACAACATCACAAATAATGGAGGCGAACACAGTCACCATCACATGGGTCACGCACATACCTACGCTCCCATGATCAGCGGACTTATTAATATCACAATAAGTCTTTCTATGACCTATGTTCATCAAGGTACCAGTCTATATCCCCCCCGTAGGCACACAAGGATTAGAGGGTCCTAAGCGAACGAAACCTCCCGTGATAGCAAGTATGGTAGGTATGTCATACATACAATCCATATACCAATACTAAGTAAACACACATCTTAGTAATACCGTATTATATTCGTAGTACATATAGCACTCTCGTACTAATTATAATTATCACAATTCGTACTATTCCGGTGTGTAATTATACGCTCCATAATTCATCCTCACATCGTAGTAGACACTCACGTCTCAACCCAAATGGTTCATTGAATATAACTCTAGTATATGATTTACTCATCTCAATAACCCAAAAGTCCCAAATCAATCACTATATCATCAAAGGAATGCTAACTCTACCCTTGAACCAGTTTTCGGGACTCCAAAAGTCAAAACAGTCCAAAAAGGACCAAACTGTCAACTCGTTAGAAGTCTCGTTCGAACGAGACTTCGAACGAGTTTGGACTGTCAGGTCGTTAGAAGTCTCGTTCGAACGAGGCTGTTCGAACGAGATCCAGTTCGTTCGAACGAACTGTCCCTTCTAACGATATCTCGTTCGAACGAGATATCGAACGAAATCACTACTCGTTAGTAACGACTGGTCAACTCGTTAGAAGCTCGTTCGAACGACCTGGGGGCTGCTTCTAACGACTGGCCAGTTTCGGCCCAGATTTTTCCCCAATTCGTTTTTCACCATTTTTCTCACTTCAATCCTTCTCCAAAGTTCGTTCTAACAATGATTTAAGTCCTCTAATCATACTAAAACATGCTTAGGTTATAAACTAACGTCTTTTAAGGCAATAAGGCATCCTAAACATCATTAAATCCCAAGATTTTATACTTTTCCCCAATATCATCAAGAACATGAACCCTAGATATATATCAACTTCAATTCCAGAATTTAATTCGTTTTAATCTCTTCTAATCACAATTATTATGAGGGAAATCATCTACCTATCATACTACATGCAATTCTCTTCCAAATTATCAAGTTCTAGATTCCAACTAAATGGGTTTTCATTCAATCTTTCAAGAACAATCAAAATTCCTCAATTTCTAACATGGAAAAGACATTCTCTGAATTTAAATGGTATAAAGTCACTTGCCTTGGTTTGATTTATGACTTTGGTGTAGATTAGATGAAGTTTCTGCAGAAATTCCTCTCTCTCCAAGCTCTTCTCCAATGGTGGCTCAAGGTGGCTAGGGTTTTGATTTGGGGAAACTTAGAAAACCTAAATGACAACCTACGTAGCCTTCTAGGTTAATATGGGTTGGTTAATGGGCTTAATGGGTTTAATCCACATCAGATTTACATCTCTAATTTTCGTCACTTTTAATTCCTCAAAATGTAAAATTACCAAAATACCCTTTAAGTTACCGGTATGGCCTAAAAATACCCCGGGACCCAAATTATACCCCCGCCTAGTGTTTTCTGACTATCTCGACCCTTCCGGACGCGTTGGCGCACTCAAAACGACCATACGGATTATAGATTTTAAATTCACTTTTTATTAACAAAATATTATACCGTGACGCAGCGGTCCCACGCGTCTCAACAAAATTTCCAAATTGCCGTATATAAATCCCACGACAAATTTTATAATACCAAGTACATATATAATCATATATGCACATAATATAATACCAATTCGCATCACATTAGTATTTATAACCCGGATTAATTTCCAATTAATACGCATTTAATTAATTAATCCCAAAAATAAATATAGCCAAAAGTACGGGGTATTACAATATTGAGGTATTTGCTAAAAATGCAAATACTCAACATAGAGGGGTGGGGAGAATTTTATCACACCAAGTTTAAAACTAATTTTGAGATCCTTTTGCAAATGGGATCTTCCTCTTCATTTATAGTAGGCATGGAGTACGGGGGTAAAAATGGGAATTCGCTATGGTGAACATGTGAGATAGGTGATGGCTAATATGTGCATGGGGTATTTTTGGGATTTGGCTTGAGTGTGCATGTGGGAAAAGTGAGAGCAGATGTGCATGGGGGGGTGAGGTGTGAGGATATTTGGAAAAAATCTGATTTGGGTTAAATGTACATTTGGGTGCACATGGGAGCATGTGGGTTGTGAGGTTAGAGGGGTAATTTTGGAAAAGTATTAAGAAAGTGTATTATGGGTAGGGCTGTAAATCGGGCTGGGTGAGCCGGGCTTGACGCTGTTCAGGCTCGGCCCGAACTCACATACCCATGCTCAAGCCCGAGCTCGCCCCAATTATTTTTTTCCACCTAGGCCCGAACTCGGCTCATAAATATTACGGGCTTCCGGCCCGATTTCATTTTTTTTTAATTAAAAAAGTTTGAATTAATTTTTTTTTCTTGTATTTCCATCATGGACAAAATTATACATTAAAATCTAATTGATATTTCATGAAATAAAATATATAATTATGAAATGTATTAAATTAAAATAAGGGAAATAAAAGTGAAAAGCTACAAATACCTATTAAATTTCAGACATTTAGCATAATTTGATCACTTACAAAGGCTTATTGTGACTTGATCAATTATTAAATCAAATACACATAATGAGATTAACAATAAAATCACAAAATTGAAAATCACATGTAATCTAATGTATTATGACAAATGATTTTTTTTTAGAAAAAATAATAAATGAAATAAAAGGACGAAACCTAATTGAACAATATTAACATAAATATGTTATATTATATAAATTATTTATTTATTTATTAATCTGAAGTTCGGGCTTCGGGCCCAATTCGGGCTTGGCGAAGTTCGGCTCAAGCTCGGCCCGAAATTCATTCGGGCTTGGAATTTTGGCTCAGGCTTGGCTCGGCTCAAACTCAAATAAAGCTGGCCCGAAAATAGCGGGCCGAACGGGCGGGCTTCGGGCGCTCAATTTACCGGCCTAATTATGGGTAATGGGAACAAAAGTCATTTAATTAGGCATGTGGGTCTTTAATTCATTTTGTCTTGCATTTGTTTGGCATGTGGGGTTTTGGCAGATTGAAGAAAACTAGGGGTGTGCAAAAAAACCGACAAAACCGACAAACCGACAAAACCGAGCCGAACCGAAAATTTTCGGGCCGGGTTTTTTAAGGGTCGGTTTGGTTCGGTTTGATCCGGTATAAAACCGACAGGGTCGGTTCGGTTTTCGATTTTGGCATAAAAAACCCGATTTTGAACCGAACCGAACCGAATTAATTTTTATACTTTTTAATTTTATATTTTATATTATATTTATATTAGTGTTGGCATATTATATTATATTTTTTAATTTTATATTTATATTAGGTATTAAAAAAAATATTTTTTATTAAAATAAATGAAAAAACCGAACCGGCCCTGTCAAAAACCGGCCCTGTCAAAAACCGACGGGTAAACCGAACCGACCCTGTCAAAAACCGACCCTGTTCGGTTCGGTTCGGTTCGGTTTTTCACCAAATTCGGTTCGGTTCGGTTTTTATCCGCCCAAAACCGACATGGTCGGTTCGGCTCAAAAAACCCGCCCAAAGCCGAACCGATCGACCCGTGAACACCCCTAAAGAAAACGATTTGGCTTGAAAATGGGTAATGGGTTTTGGTTTTGGATGGGTAAAGGGTTTGGTAGAGTGAGGTGCTCGGGTATGGTTGCTCGGCTGGAAGGGGGGTAAGGGGTTAAGCTCGCCGGAGTTTGGAGGTTGAGGTGAAGTCGTCGGCGACGGGATGTGGGTTTCGCCGGCGGTGGGAGGTTAGGCGGTAGGGTCGGCGTCTAGGGCAGGAAGACTGCCGGCCGGAGCTGGGTTGCTCGCCGTCTTGATCGCAGTCGCCGACGGGTAAGGTTGGAAATGGGATCGTCGGCGGGTTGGAGGGTTTTCCGGCAGAGAGGGGTCGGAGTAAGAGACTGGGCGGCGCCGGGTTTTAGGGGGTTTGGTGGCAAGGGGAAGGAGGTCGGGAGATGGGGTTGGTGCCGCCGGCGAGTGGTCCGGCCGGTGGTGACAGAGGGTTATGGGTTTGAGATCGCACCGGAGATAGGTTGGGGCTGGTCGCCTGGGGAGAGAGAGGGGGGGTCGGGAATGGGGGTTTGAGGGTCGGGTTTGGTGGGTCGATTTTTGGTCGGCTTAGATATGGGCAGGGATTTAAATGGGTATAGAGAAAATATTGGTTTATGAGATGTTTGATAATGGAGGAAGGAGAGAGAGTGGAAGTGGGTGTTTGGAAGATGGGGGTGAGGGTAATTTGGTGTGGTAAGGCGTAGGAAAGTTTTGGTGTGCGGTGTATGGGGTTAGTGTGCGTGGGATAAGGGGGTTGTGTGTGTTTAATTAGGACCCCTAAAAAATATAAACTAAAACTAAAATTAAAATTAATCTAAATTAAAAATTAAACTAAAAATAAAAAGTAAAATAAAATAGACACGATACACTAAACAAACTCTAAAAAACATTAAACACAACTAAAAAATAAAAACTATGAATAAAAATTAATAACTAAAAAATTTAATTAATAACTACTAAAAATATAAAATCCTATAAAATAAAAGACACAAAAATAAAAAAGATAAATCTAAATAGAAATAAAAATAAAAATAGAAATCTATAAGACTAAAAACTAAAAGCCTAAAAAAATAAAATCTAATAAATATAAAAATAAATGAAATCCTAAAAAAAGAAATTCTAATAAAAATATGAAAACTAAAACTAAAACTAAAACTAAAAACTTAATAAAATCAAAATAATATAAAATTATACCAATAAAAAATAAAAATAGAAAATAAATCTAGAAAATATTAAATAAATCTAAAATAAATCCTAAAAATAAAAGTAACTCAAACTAAAAATCTAAAAAATACTAAAATGACACAAACAAAACACACACAGACTTGGGTTAAGTTTGGGCTAGGTTTAGGCTCAGGTTAAGGTACGGGAGAGGTATTTAACTTCATAAAATGCATAATTGCCTTGAAATACGTGTTTGAACACTGCAACGTACATTCGGCCTACAAAATAAATATTTAAGCACATAAGACCCATATTGTCGAGAATTAGCAACTAAAATACATCTATTCGGGGTATAAATTGTACAGTTTTGGGTACTTATCAATACACCTTGGCAGGCAGCCAAACACACCAACCACCCTAAAGAATCTCTGTCAAGTATTAAAAAGCTTCGTAATAAATGATAATAGTGGGTGAGTAAACTCTTTGATTTGTAATAACTCTCTAGTAATAACTTCTGAACTCTAAAAAAGATCATCCTCTCCTCAGAGGTGGTTGGGGTCCTTAAATAGCCTCCCACACCACCCCCGAGGCAACTCCGCCATTAATGCCTATGAAAGACATCCCTCATAATTTATGTCACAAACATTAAATACCTGATGAACTATTTGCCTCCACGTCATAAACATTAAATGCCAAGACATGCCTTTTGCCTATCCACTATGTGCTAGGGGGCTGTTGTCACAGAGGTGGCTCACCAACTGTTTGATAGCCCCAAATACCATAGTGGTTTACTCAAGTGCAGGTCTGACATTGCCTAGCTGGTTAGTGACATCAGATAAAGTGGATGTGATATTAAGTAGAGGGTTGTTTGGCTCATAACTCAACGCCCGATGGAACTCCAAGCTTCTCCGCTCGAGGATCCACGGTAAGGGTCTTCGGTGTTTTACCAGGTGTATCTAAGATGGTCAGGACAAATCCCAACAGTGCCTCACTTCTCAATCCTCCAAACTAAATCCCTCTGAAGTTCCCACGACGAGGTCATTCGATAGAGCATGAAATCTCTCCCACGCCCTGCCAAGCCTGGTCTCTCACGAGTATTGTTTGACCTCACACTAAAACTCATTATTATTCTCGTTACATCATTACAACCGTTATAGCTTATAGTCAATATAAACAAAGATACAATATGACTAACACAACAAGCTAAAGTATGTGTTGCCACGCTAAGCTTCCTCGCTGAGTTGCTACGCTTGAGCTACCATGTCGAACTACCTCGGTGTCTTAATCCCAAACACTGTTGCTAATGGGGGGATTATCCCTAATCTCAGGATTACCTTCGAGACCCCTCTACATTTGCCCCTTCGTGGAGAGATTTGTTATTGGAACTAGAAATGTATGCACGAAAACTTCTCAATCTGATAAACCTTCTCTGTGTGAAAACATTCTGGCATCTTTTCCCTCGTTAGAACCACCGCGTTAGAATATTCAAGAAAAAGTAAAATTATCCCCGATGTACCTGAACCGAAGCGCTACTGCTTATTGGTGCTTTGATGAAGGGACACCGCCACTTTTTCCTTATACTGAGCTTCAACCGTTCGATTTTTATTATTTGAAATTCTCCCGAAAGGCCTACTAACCTTCTTAAATACTCATTTTGACTCTTGGTAAGTGAAATTCTCCCTTTTAATGCTTTGCGATGTTCGAAAAAGCTGAAATTCTCCCCGATGTAGCTGAGTCACCATTTAAATAATGTTTGGACTTGTAGTGAGGGGTCATCGTAGCTTTTTGAACTGTTGTGACATCTTTTCCATTGGGAGTTATTGGATATGTCTGAACAAAATTATGGCGCCAAAACTCAAACTTGTTGAAGAAGGCAACCCTTTCTATTCCCCAGGTGTCACTTCATAAATGATGTGGCGTTGTCTTTTCAGCTATCAAAACACTTCTCGAAGTGCCACGTGTTCATTTGAAATGATTATAGGCGACCTTGCATGTGTGGTGGTGGGAAACTTAATAGACATATTTAAAAGGTTTCAAACGTCTCTTTTTTCAAAACCCCTTCTCTTTCCTTCGTCTTCTTCAAGCTCCCATCTTCTTTAGAGAGAGAACTCTGTGCGAAATCCATTATTTACAAAGCTCTTACCTAGCTTCTTTCTTCTCTCATCTTTTACGGCACCACCTGTGGTTGTGCTTCTCCATCTTCATTCCCAACCTTTATTTTGCCGAGCTTCTTTTTTCGTACTTCATTGTTGTCTTCAATGGCCTCCTCAAGCAACCCCACCACTTCTGCCTTCGGTCCTCCGTCTTTCACTCCTGTTGCCACCATCTCTACTTCCACCTCTTTGACTGCTGCCCGCCAGGACCAGCTGCGCTTCTATCGTCGGTCCCCTATATTCGGTAAGGGTGATGACTTTGTTAGGTTTTATAAGACTTTCATTTTTAATTCCAAGTATGATGCCCTGACGCTTGGTGATGAAGATGAAAGTGCTGATGACTGGGGCTTTCTACCTACAGAGGGGACTTTCTGATTTTATCTTGAGCGAGGGGACCTCCCGTGGTCCCATATTGGCTTCGAAGGGCCTGGGGGCTCGCCTTCTCACTTTGCTGCCTGGAACTCCCATATGAAGAGTTCCCATGCTGATACTCTCACCAAAATTGTGCTTCATCGGGCAAAGTGGTTTGGTGAGTTCACCCTATTTAAGAATAATGCTGCCCTTCCCGTTCTGGTGTCTCGCTGGAACATTACCACTCATACATTCATTGCTACGTGGGGTGAGTTTACAATAACGTTAAAAGACGTGTGTGAGCTCCTAGGCCTTGAAGTAATAGGCCATGAGCCTTATTCTGATGAGGCCCTAGATGCCCAGGAAGCTGTTGATCATTTAGAGTTGGACCGTATATGTCGAAGGTGCATATGTTCTTCAAACAAAGCCACTTTCACTCCACTCATCAACTATTTCTTCAAGGATCCTTGTGAATGTAGTTCCTACGAGGCTGCCCCTAGACAAGGTACATCACTAGAACTTCCTTCCTATATCCTCGTCATTCTTATCGTTTCCTTTCAACGGGAAAACCCAATGACCAACCTCGAAGGGACCTCATCAACATATCCCTCAATTTGTCCTAGGGTATCAAGCTTCCTCTGGCTGCAATCACCCTGGGATCCCTCTACACATGGCTTGATAGAACCCTTTTTGACATGGAACATTCTCTGGGTCGTTATAATGTGGCTAACTTTGCCAACTGTGTCCTCCTAACAGGCTTCCTCTATGTGCGTTTCCCTACTATGGCAGCCAAGACCAAACGCCCTCCTCCGGTGGAAACAATTCTGCCCCCACGCTCTTTTGTTTATCACAACAGATAAAGCCGAAAGGAGTTGACCTCTATTATCGATCATTCTTCGAATTTTATGATGAGGCCTTATGAAGAGGATATCTTTCTCTACACTTGTGGTTTTTTCAAACATGAAGAAAGAGTGGTCCGGGCAACTACTCTATACCTCATTATTGAAGACCCTTCACTAGCTGTGGTCCTTCTGTTTTCACTAGGATACCTGCCCTCTTACATCGAGTGGGGATACACCAGTGAACACTACAATCCCAACCGATATAGCCATCAGTTTAGTTTCGATCAAGGGGCTCCTTGCCTAGTTTCTCAATCATCTAACCCCAAGGTCTCTTTTAGCGAGGTATGTTCCCTGTTCTCCTCAACTACTGCGTGGGGAGTGAGTTCTACAATGGATGGGCGAGTCACCATTCCCAGCATCACCAGGCAAGGGGACGTGAATCCTCTATTTACAACAAAGTACTGGCCGAGACAATTGGCCCAAATTTTTGAGTTGATAGAGGGGGATCCCGTGTATCCTCCAGTTCTTTCATTTTCTTCCTTGGAGTTGGGGTTAAAAGGTAATTCCGTTCTTGGGATTGAGTTCCCTCTAAGCCAAACCCCCTATCCTACTGATCTTTCTCCACACTGCTCCATGATTCCCACTGCCACGCCCAAGCCCAAGGCCATTGCAACTCCCAAAAAACCTTCCCCTTCGATCAATGTTGAACCAGGGGAAGGGCCTTCTCAGCCGCCTGCTAAAAAGACCAAGAAGTCCAAAAGTGGGGTTTCCTCGAAATCCAAGTCCTCAAAGTCCAGGTCCTAAGCTTAAGAGCAAACTCATTTGGAGGTATTCCCTATTGCCTCCATTCCCCCTCCTATGTCTGTAGAGGTAAGTAAAGATCTGAGGAGGCAGGTTCAAGCTGAGGTCGAAAGAATAAATGTTGAGTTTCAATGGCGCGCTGTCGTAGTTCCTCCTTCGCCTGCCTTTCCCACGATCGTGGTTGATCCAACTGAGCTAATGGCAAAGAGGAGAAATAGTTCGAGGGTACCTCAAGGCGCTGATGCAACGGGGAGGAGGAAGAAAACTCTGGGTACCAAGTCCCAGAAGAAATGAACACCCTAGATACATCCCACCCCAGCCCCTTCTACTGATGCTTCCTCTCCACCTTCACTAGTGGTATACCTTCTCTTTCTCCCTCCGGATCTGAGGTATGTGTGCATGTTTTGTTCTTGTTCCCCTTTTCTTAAGGCAAGCTGCATCTGCTTATTTCTTTGATAACTTTGGTACAGGGAGTTGAAGAAAGGCCCAGTCCCCCGGTTCCCCCATGAGTCGTTATGTGTGTGTGTGTGGGAGGGGGGGGGGGGATTTTGGTGTCTCTCAAGCCGATACTACTCCTCCCTGTTCCTTCATGATAGGTCTTACCTACTCAGCCGTTTGTCCTCCCAATGGGCTAAAGATGTTACTGCAGGGGCTGATACTGTTAAATCTGTTGGAATATCTGCCCAACCAGAGGCAACTACTCCAGCCCCTTCTGAATTACCGTCCGAGTAAGAGGTACCTCTACCCATCGTTGTGGTTGAGGAGAGTGTCCCTGAGGTGAAAAATAAAAAAGTTCTTATCAAGTCTCACATCTTTTCCTTGTCCCATTGCTTTGTTTATCATTTCTGATATGCTGGGATGTTTTAGGTGGAAGTGTCGTCTCTGATAGCTAACATTCTTCTTCGCATTGCGCTGATGAGACCCCTGACTGCAATTCCCCTTTTTGGTGTTATACCTGAGGTAAGTAACGCTTATAGGTATTTTCTCTTTTTCAGTACTTATTCACCGTTTCTGACATTTATCTTCGTTGCTGCAGCTTTCTCCAAGTCTCTCCCCACCCTTTGCTCTTGGTGGTATGTACATTTCTAAGGCCAAGGTTGATGCTGCTGCTCATCGTGTTATTTCTTCTGTACCCACCGACGTTGGGGCATCTCTTGAGATTCCAATATCTTCTCCCAGTGAAATGCCCATGTTGACCTTAGTACCTTTTAGCGGCGAGGGAAGTTCACCGGCCGTTGAGCCTTCTTTAATTGAGGGTGTCGTTGATGTTCCTGAAGGAATAAGTCTACCCCCAACGGTTTCTACCGTTATGGTCCCCGTTGTGACTCCCATTCTCGCTCCTGCTACCTCTGAGGTACTTTGCCAGTTTTTTTTTGAACTTTTTTCAACCTTTCAAATTTCACCTATAATGGTGGTTTAATACTGGGAACACTTGTTAAGGTTTTCCCTAAACTCCACCTATAATGGTGACTTAACAATTAAAACACTTGTTAAGATTTTTCATAAACTCCACCTATAATGGTGACTTAACAATGAAAACACTTGTTAAGATTTTTCATAAACTCCACCTATAATGGTGACTTAATAATGAAAACACTTGTTAAGATTTTTCATAAACTCCACCTATAACGGTGACTTAACAACGAAAACACTTGTTATGATTTTTCATAAACTCCACCTATAATGGTGGCTTAACAATGAAAACACTTGTTAAGATTTTTCATAAACTCCATCTATAACGGTGACTTAACAATGAAAACACTTGTTAAGATTTTTCATAAACTCCACCTATAACGGTGACTTAACAACGAAAACACTTGTTAAGATTTTTCATAAACTCCACCTATAACAGTGACTTAACAACGAAAACACTTGTTAAAATTTTTCATAAACTCCACCTATAATGGTAACTTAACAACGAAAAACACTTGTTAATATTTTTCATACACTCATTATTTATTCTACATGTTCTCAGGTTGCACGGGAGAATTCCCCACCAGTTCTTTCACCCATTGCTTCACCCCATCGGGAACCTGTCATTTCGGTAGATTCTAGTCACGACGATTAAGGTTCCACGACCGGTGATGCTACTGAGAGCGAATCTGGCTGCCAGCTTCCTCTTCCCGACTTGGCTCCCCATGCCTTCTGTCTGATGGTGCTTCAGCGTCTTTTGGTATTTGAGTGGCTTGTAAACCATCATCCTGAAACGTTCACGGTGGATTGCCTGCATTCCAACATCTTCGTTATGAGTTACAGGCTTCAGGGAATGGATACTGTTGTTACTAAAATTGTCGGTACTCCGACCTCAAACGTTACTAGAGCCCTCCTCAACCAGTTCCTGGGCTATCTGAGAGAGTTAGGTCATGATGGCTTCCATTTTAACTCTCTCATCACGTATTTAAAGACTTTGAAAATCCAGGGACTGGACAGCCAGATGGAACTGCTCTGGAAGCATCAGGAGGATCAACGGGCTGAGGAAATTAAGTTGGCCGAGTTAGCGCCTCTTCTTGAAGCTATTGATAAATAGGTGGAAGGCATCGGAGAAGATCTGCGTCTGGTGAAGCTGAAATGGGAGAAACTCTTTATCGATCATACACAAGCGCAAATGAGGTTGGAAGTTTCTGTTAACGCCCAACGGTCTTGCCTAGCAGCTTCTTCGGGCCTTCCTGTAGATATTTTCTCTTCCCCAGATATGTGGTTCCTTTTAGGCTAATGAACTTTTGTATATATTTTTTCTTTTTCTTCTTCTTATGTAATTCTTGGGCAATAGCTCCCAATTTTGTAATGCCCCAAAGTTTATGAATAAAGAAAGATATATGTTTTCTCATGCTTTTTCTTTGTGTTACAACTGTTTGCGTATATTACGAAGTTCTATGATTATTTCATCTCCACCCTATTTATAATAAAAGAACTTGCATACTCATCATAAAAAGTAATTGTGTATTCATAACAACAGCTAGATACATCATCGGTTAAAACCTAATTGCTTACACATGATAGACTTTCAACTATTTATTGTTAATCTTGAATGGTTTATCTTCTTCCATCCTATAAATTAAGCAATAACCTCAGTCATGAGCTTATTTTATAATGAAAGGTCCCTCCCAATTTGCTGCAAACTTGGGTAGGGGCAACCCTTTGATGTGCTTCACTGCTGCTTTCAACACGCGATCTCCCTCCATGAACATCCTCGGTCTCACCAACTTATCATATTCCCTAGAAAGCTGTTTTGTATACATTCGAAAGTGTTGCATCGCATTATCTCTGTGTTCATCCAACGCCTCCAGCCGCACATGTCTACTCTAAGGGAGCATGCTACTTCGCAAGTCATACCGAGCAGAGGAAACTTCTAACTCCATTAAAAGGATTGCCTCATCCCCATAAACGAGGGATAATGGAGTATACCCTGTGGGATTTCTCTTAGTTATTCGATAGGCCCACAATACAGCTGGTATCTTATCATTCCACACTCCTGGGAAATCCTCCATCGTTTTATCCAAGATATTAACCAAAGTTTTGTTAGTTTCTTCGGCCTAACCGTTTCCCTTTGGATATGACACCGTCGAAGTTTGATGAATAATGGAGTACTTGTCTTTGAGCATCGTTACTTCTGAATTGACGAAAGGGGTTCCATTGTCTGAAAGGATAACCTTTGGGATCCCAAAACTGCAAATGGTGTATTCTCTGATAAAGTTTCTCACCACCCCTGTTGTTTCCCTTCTCAGTGGTATTGCTTCAACCCACTTTATGAAGCACTCTGTTGCTACTAGTATCCATATCTTCCCCCTCAAAGAAGGGTGTATTTCCCCTACCGGGTCGAATGCCTAAGTATGAAAAGGATAAAGCATTTACTGGGATGTAGGTCCACCGATGGGGCATGGATCATATTTCCATGAAGTTGACATGCTTTGAAATTTTGAACGAACTCAGCAGAGTCTTTCTCTATTGTTGGCCAATAATACCCCAACGTCATTAATTGGTCATATATCTTGGCCCCTCCTATGTGAGCTGGATCGTTCGCCTATTTGAGGACCTCGACTACCTCTTCCTTTATGATGCAATGCAACGGCCTATTGAAGTATCCCCTTCGGTAAAGCTGTCCCTCATGAACATAGAATCTCGGGACCTTTTACTTGAGTCCCATCGTGTCGATATTTTCTATTGGGATGAATCCATCTCTAATTAAGTCAAACTAGGGCTATCTCCAATTAGGTTGAGCTTCCACGAAATGACATTCAGCTGGTTTGAAGAATAACTGGCATTTATCGCACTTCCGTTGTAGTTCTGTTGCGTCCTGTTTCATTCTAGGCCAAAAATACCCCTCTCTCTGAATCCTTCGGTAGAGGGGTATCTCAGTTATCTCTTAGTGATCTTCATGTGTTTTCTTCAATCTTCGCTCTATTTCTTCTAGGCCGACGCACCTTGACATCCATCCTCCTGCATTCCTAAAGTAAAGGTTCCCCTGGTTTGTGAAGTATTAAACTAATTCTCTTAGTCCCATCATTCCTTCGACAGACTCCAGTTGCTTCCTAATTTCTCCCCTCCAGTCTGTGTCCTCATCCATTGGTAAAATTGACTGTACTACCGAAGGATTCTTTCTTCATTGGATTATGACGGTAGTTGCATCATTCCTCATGACCATTTTCTGGGTAATGGTGGCATAGGCATTTGGATGGCGGTTCATTATTCTGGGATATCTCTTGATCTTTGTCCGATGGAACTGGCAGAGGAGCCTCTGAATGATTATCCTGTATGGTGCCAAACTTATGCGTTTTAATACATATTCTCCGTTCACCTACTGAATTACCAAGTTCGAATCGCCTTTGATGCAAAGTGTACAAATTCCTCTTCGAAGAGCCTCTAGCAACCCCAGTAGCAATGCTTCATATTCTGCCTTCTTGTTGGAACAAGGGAAATCTAACTTGTAGGAAAGGTAAATATCCTGCATTCCTTTTGAAAGAATAACCCCTGCTCCTCCTTTCTTTTTTGCCAAAGATCCATTGAACTGCATTGTCCATTCCTCATCCGTTGCGTCTAGGTGATTGTCCTGCAAATTGTGTCCCAGATTACTTTTTTTAGGTGGTTCAAACGTTCCCGAGGGGAAGATTGCCAATAGATCGGCTTACGCTTGGCTTTTGATTACGCGAGGAACCACACACTTCAGCTCATATTCAGAGAGGATGAGGAGCCACCTAGCTGCCCTACCAATCAATATAGTTCTTGAAATCAAATACTTAATAGGATCACATATAGTTACAAAATGAATTGTAAAAGACAACATATGATGTCTAAGTTTTTGTGCTATAAAGACTAAGCCTAAACAATGCATTTCCAAACTACTATATCTGACTTCTGGCCCATGGATGATCCCGCTGAGGTAGTAGACCGACCATTATTCCCCATCAATCTCTTGTGCCAACAAAGCTCCCACGGACCTCGTGGTGGATGTGAGGTATACCTACAACGGTATTCCCGCCTGTGGGGGAATTTGTGGTGAAACGAACATCTTCTTCAGCCTAGCGAGAGACTCCTGGTGAACCCCCTCCCACTTGAATTTCGTGTTCTTTCGCAACAGATTCATCAATGGGTGTGTCATTTTGGCTAATCCAGACACAAATCTCCTAAGATAGGAGACTTCACAGAGGAAACTCTTCAGCTCTCTCGCCATTCTTGGATTTGGCATCTCCAAGCTTGCTCGTTGCTTGTCCTGGTCCATCTGCACCCCTTGCCGATCAACCACGAAGCCTAGAAATTTCCCACTTTTTAATTCGAAGACGCACTTAAGTGGGTTCATCTTTAATTTATATTTCTTGCATCGGGTAAACACCCTCCTCAAATCACTCAAATGGTTTTCCTTCTTCCTCGACTTGATGACTAAATCATCCACATAGAATTCAACAAATTTCTAGAAGAAGTCATAAAAAATGGCCATCATTGTTCTCTGGTAAGAAGACCGAGCTTTCTTGATCCCAAACGGTATTAATCTGTGCATGAAGTTCACCAATGGGGTTCTAAATATCGTTTTCTCTGCATCCGAGGTGTCTATCTTGATCTGGTTTTACCCTACATACCCGTTTATGAAGCTATACATCTCATGACCAGCC
The DNA here is from genome assembly GCA_949130495.1 of Sambucus nigra. Classification (NCBI taxonomy): domain Eukaryota; kingdom Viridiplantae; phylum Streptophyta; class Magnoliopsida; order Dipsacales; family Adoxaceae; genus Sambucus; species Sambucus nigra. The sequence goes on along the minus strand of OX422216.1, from coordinate 89,204,635 downwards.
GTTGAATCTATCAAGCTATCAATGGAGGGCAGAGGGAACTCATCCTTAGGGCAAGCTCTATTCAAATCTCTAAAGTCTACATTGATCCTTATTTGGTTTTTGTCTTTCTTTCCTACCGGGACAATGCTAGACAGCCACAGCGGGTTCTGTATCAGTTTGATGAACCCTTCCACCAATAGTGCTGGACCTCTTCCTTTATCTTTAAATCTAGCTCAGGCTTGTACGTTCTCGTTGCTTATTTCACCGAAATGGCTGAAGGCATCACGTTTAACTTGTGCAGCTGACTTCCTCATCCAGCCCTTCCATCTCTATGTATTTCAACACAACAACATCTATAAACTCCTGAATCAACTCAACCAAAGCCTCTCGTTTCTCCTTACTGAGATCTTTCGAGATAAAACCTCTTCTTTTACCAGGTTCAACTTCTCTAGTTCTTGCGCTTGAAGTTTCGGTTGATCCGCTATGTATTCTGGTTCCTCGGTGACTTCCTCCATAAATTCCTATACGTTGGAGTTGTCTATCACCATACATTATCCCCATCGATCCACCAAAAAACACTTATATATCGGGCCAGCATCATTGCCAACTTCTTCAGCTTCTCGCCCACACCATTCTAATAGATATATCACCTTTCGTTCTTCAGTAACGACCTTCTTACACTGCCTACTGGTAGTGGTGACTGCCTTCCTCTTCTTCTCTCTAGAAGCCTTAGCCACTCTTTTTCCTGAGAACTGGCTCAACACGCTTTATTATTGGACCTCATGTTCCATCGAGTCCACTCTGGGCCCCATCCTGTCTTTGAGTTGCCTCGAGATGTTTTAGGGCCGAGGGGTCACCTGGTGAGCTTCTTCAGTCATCACTCGTGCACTGCTTGTAACCTATTTATTCTGCTCGTTCACGGTACCTATCCTTTATCTGATCGAGGGACCCCAGGCTCCCTCCATTCTTCTCGTTAGGACCCAACCATCTTCCTCCAACTTTGTGTGAAATGCCGCATCCACCAAGTGAGCTTTCTCAACTGCAAAAGGCCTCTTCGTAGCCCTAATTATCACCTCCGTTCCCCTGATGTTCGCCTTAGCGCATTGGTGGTACGTAGAAGGAACTAGCCCCTAGTTGTGCATCGATAACCTTCCTATCAGTAGATGATAGGAAGTTGCACTCTCTATTACGTGGAACTTGATATGGCAACTCAGATTTCCCATTACAATCCCAACATTCACGTACCCAATGGACTTGGAAGATTGGTTTTCATACCCCTAAATCACTAAAGGCATGGGGACCAACCTTTCCTCTGGAATATTAGCTGCGTGGAAATAGTTGATTGTCATGATATTGATGGAAGATCCCCCATCCATAAGTGTCCTTGCAAAACTAACTCCGTTGACGCTGGTGGTCACATACAACGGCCTATTATGAGGGAATCTTACACCCCTATCTGCATCACTGAAGGTTACTTCTGATAGAAACCTCCTCACCAACCTGGCCATGGGTCCCTTCCATCTCAGGGAAGGGACTGCGTTCTTCCTTAAAATGTCAAGTATTGCCTGGGTTATTTCTAACCTACTCTCTTTCGGTGTCCGCACTTGGTCAAAGAACCAGGTGAACTTTGGGGATTTTGAAACTGCACAGTACTCTAGGACTGGGTATGCTTCCTCAACTTCAACACTGTATACGTCCTCCACGTCTTTGGAACTTGCCTCATCGTAGGCTAAAACTATATTAGCCATTCCCTTCGTACAATCTTCTAGAGCTTCTTCGAATTCTCCCTGCTTCGTAGTTGGATTTATTTCTTCTCTCTCTGCCTCTTCATCATAGGCCACCACTAGATTGGTCCCGTGTGCTGGGACTGGGTTGTTATTAACATTTTGTAGAGGGATTTGCAACGTCCCTTTCTTTATGTACTTATCGATGATTCTCCTCAGTGTGAAACAACTCTCTGTTGGATGCTGGATCTTCCGATAAATCTGGAAATATTTGGGATCCGCCCTTGTCGCCGTATCGGGTTCCCCTATGGGAATGCCCTTTGGTTCCTAGACTATCCCTCCTTGAACCATTGCATTGTTATAGCTGACAGCCTCCTCCACTGTACAAGGAAATAGTGGTGGGCCCTCCCTATCTCTTTTAAACTTCCTCTTACTGTCCTTCATCGGCGCCTTGCCCCCATCTGCTCCCTCAGTGTACCCTACCCATGGGGGCTGAGACCTCCCTCCCATAGGTTGTATAGGCTGCCTAAACATCATGGGCACCACCACTGTATTTGGTCGCACCACCTAGGAGATATTTCTTGCTGCTTTTAAGAACGCCGAAAGAGTCCCCTCGTGCGTTTCATTAATGAGATGACAGTTTTACTCATAAAGCAAGCCCTCCGCACAGATCTGTAATAACTTGGATTCTTTGTCCTCCTCCCTCACATCGAGGGACCTTTTCCTGAACCTTCGAACATACGCCACCACTTCTTCCCCGGGTCGTTGTTTCTCCCTCCCCATTTGGGTCAAAGTAAACTCATCTTCTGCCCGAAAGAACTTATGGACAAACAAAACATGCATCTCCTCCCATATCGAAAGGCTCTTGGGAGCCAAATGAGAATACCAGGTATATGCTTTATCGATTAAGGATTTAGAAAACTCTCTCAACCTGAGCTTCTTATTATTACAATGTGCCCCCAAGTGTTAAACGAAGCATTTAATGTGCTCCTTCGAGTTTCCACCTTTCCATGTGTATTTTTTAAAATAGGAGGGATATAATCTTTTGGATAGGGCTCATCGTTGTATTCCTGTGGGTAATGTGTTTGAAAGTCATCATAAACCGAAGCTACCTTGCCAGCAGATTGCGAGGAGGCTTGCATGAACTTCAGCATTTCCTTCCTCATTTCCTTCATGGGTGATGCTATCGGGGCAAGAACCAATGGGACCATAGGCTGAGTGCCTATTACAGCTGGAGCAATCGTCATAGTTGGGGCCGTTGATACTCCTGATGTTCCCACTACTGGATTCACAATAGAGGGTATACTCGCTGGGACTATTCTCGTTACACCTGCACTCGATAGGGCCATTGGGGCTGCCCTTGGTGTTACGAAGGAGTTGGCTTCAAATCATCCCGACACCGTTGAAGCTACCAAAGTTTGCAAAAACTCATAAAACAGACTCATGAGGAGTGTCACCTGAGCGGGTCCCAACCCTGCACTTGTGGAAGCTTGTGTCACCCCTGGACCGCCTGTCGTCGCCTGAACTGGAGGTCCCTCTATTCGAGGAGCCCCATCCCTTAGAGCCTCCAGTTCTCTCGCCGCTTGTTCTTTATTGTGTTGGATGTCATCTAAGTTGGGCCTTCGATTAACATTATCTTATGCCATACTCCTTGCTTAGAAGAATGCCTCCCCAGCAGAGTCTCCAAATGTAAGAGGGTAGTTTAGATAAGATGGAGGCATAACCCCTTTTTGAATACATCAATGATAAGTTAACTAGAAAAACTATTGATTAACTATAGGACATGTAAACATAACTTAGTGAAGATAAACTTGGTTAAACTCACAGATCACTCGCGCATAACTCAGAAGTAACTTAGCTAGAGGGAGAGAGAAGTAAGCAGCCTAGATACACCTTGGCAGACAGCCAAACACACCAACCACCCTCAAGAATCTCTGTTAAGTATTAAAAAGCTTCGTAATAAATGACAATGGTGGCTAAGTAAACTCTTTGGTTTATAATAACTCTCTAGTAATAAATTCTTAACTCTCAAAAAGATCATCCTCTCCTCAGAGGTGGTTGGGGTCCTTAAATAGCCTCCCAAACCACCCTCGAGTCAACTCCGCCATTAATGCCTATGACAGACATCCCTCATACTTTATGTCACAAATATTAAATACCTGATGCACTATTTGCCTCCATGTCATAAAACATTAAATGCCAAGACATGCCTTTTGCATATCCAGTGTGTTTCAGGGGGTTGTTGTCACAGAGGTGTCTCACCAACTGTCTGACAGCTCGAAATACCATGGTGGTTTACTCAACTACAGGTCTGACATTGCCTAGCCGGTTAGTGACATCAGATAAAGTGAATGTGACATTAAGTAGAGGGTTATTTGGCTCACAACTCAACGCTCGATGGAAGTCCAAGCTTCTCTGTCCGAGGTTCCACGGTAAGGGTCTTCGGTGTTTTACCAGGTGTATCTAAGATGTCCAGGACAAGACCCAACGGTGCCTCACTTCTTAATCCTCCAAACCAAGTCCGTTTGAAGTTCCCATGCCGAGGTCATTCGATAGAGAATGAAAGCTCTCCCAAGGCCTACCAAGCATGGTCTCTCGCGAGTACCGTTTGACCTCACACTAAAACTCATTATTATTCTCGTTACATCATTACAACCGTCATAGCTTATAGTCAATATAAAAAAAGATACAATATGACTAACATAACAAGCTAAAGTATGAGTTGCCATGCTAAGCTGCCTCGCTGAGTTGCCACGTTGAATTGCCTCGGTGTCTTAATCCCAAACATTGTTGCTAATGGGGGGATTATCCCTAATATCAGGATTACCTTCAAGCCCCCTCTAAAGAGGAAATGAGAAAAAAGATGCTGAAGGAGATGCAAACTTCCTCGCAATGCACTATCGAGGTAGCTTCGGTTTATGACGACTTTTGGACACCTTACCCCCAGGAATATAACAATTTACCTGTAGGAAGAAAAGACCAAGGGAATATGTGGTGGCATACGTTTGAAGGTTCAGGGAAAGGTACTCCATGTGATAGAAGAACCCAAAGAGTCCAAGCTTCTGTAGATCTGCGCGGAAGGACTGCTTTCTGAGTACATCTTCCATCTCATTAACGAAACACGCGAGGGGATTTTTACGGCATTCCTAAAAAAAACAAGGAATATCTCGTTGGTGGTACGAACAAACCTGGTGGTGGTTCCCATGGTGTTTAGGTAGCCGATACAACCTATGGGAGGAAGTTATTAGTCCCCACCAATGGGATATACCGAAGGAGCAGATGGGGGAAAACTAGCGAAGAGGGACAACAAGAGAAAGTTTGGGAGAGATAGGGAAAACCCACCACCGTTACCCTGTATAGTAGAGGAGACTGTTAGTTATTACAATGCCATGGTTCAAGGAGGAACAATGTATGAAACTAAGGGCATCCCCACTATGGAACTAGATACGGTGACCAGAGTGGATCCCAAATACGGCCAGATCCATCGAAAGATTCAACATCCAACGGGAAGTTGTTTTACATTAAGGATAATCATTGATAAACATGTAAAGGGAGGGACAGTGCAAATCCATTCGCAAAATGTTAATGACAACCCACTTCGAGCACATGGGCCCAATCTGGTGGTGTCCTATGATAATGAGGCAAAAAGAGAAATGAGGGAGCTGATGACAGAGGAGGGGGAGTTCGAAGAGGCTTTGGAGGAGTGTACCAGGGGAATGGTTAATGTGGTGTTAGCTTATGACGAACCAAGTGCTAGGGATATAGAGGATGCACATAACTTTAAAGGTGAGGAATTGAACCAAGGTTTGGAGTACTGCGCGATTTTACGATCCCCAAAGTTTGCCTGGTTCTTCGATCAGGTGTGACTGCCAAAGGAAAGTAGGTGGGAGGTAACTCAAGCAATCTTGGATATTATGAAGAAGAATGCATTCCCTTCACTAAGATGGAAGGGACCCATAGCTAGGCTGGTGAGGAATTTTTTTATTAGAAATAACGTTCAGTGATGCAAACAGGGCCATGAGATTTCCTCACAATCAACTTATATGTGACTGCCAGTATTAACAGGGTTAGCTTCGCAAGATCTCTTATGTATGGGGAGGCATTTATCAACATCATGTCAATTAGAACTTTCCACACAGCTAACATCCCAGAAGAAGGATTGGTCCCCATGCCTTTGGTGATTTCAGGTTATGACAATGATTCTTCTAAGTCCATTGGTGATGTGAATATTGGGATTGCAATGGGAAATCAAAGTTTCCACATCAAGTTCCATGTGATAGGGAGTGCAACTTCCTACCATCTATTGATAAGAAGAGTGTGGATGCACAATCAAGGACTAGTTCCCTGGACGTATCACCAATGTTCCAAGGCCAATATCAAAGGAACTGAGATCACTATACATGCCACTAAGAGTCCCTTTGCTATTGGAGAAGATCATCTAGTGGATGCAACATTTTATACAGACTTAGAGGATGACGTTAGAGTCCTAATGAGAAGAATATTGGGAGCCTGGGTTCCCTCGATCGAAAAAAGGACGGGATATATGAACGGCCAGAATGATAAAACTACAAGCAGCATAGGAGTAACAGAAGAATACCACCAAGTGGTCCCTTGACCTGAGAAAATCTAGAAACAGTTAAAAGACAGGATGCAACCCAGAATGGACCCGATGAAACACGAGGTCACACGGTAAAGTGTGTTGAGTCGATTCTATAAAGGAAGAAGGGAATATGCTTCAATGGAAAGGAAAAGAAAGGCAGTTGTAACGGCCAACAGGCAATGCAAGAAGATTGTTACCGAGGAAGGTAAGGTGATTTATTGCCTATAACGGTGTGAACGGGCCGCCGAAGGAGATATGACAGAGGCCGAAGAGGAGGCTGACCCGATATATAAATGTTTTATGGTGGATCAGTGGGGATAATGTATGATGATAGATAATTCTAACATATAGGAGTTTATGGAGGAAGTCATCGAAGAACGAGACTACATGACGGACCAACCAAAGCCACAAGCAAAAGAATTAGAGCAGTTGAATTTGGCAAAAGAAGGGGAGGAGCCAAGGCCCATTTTTCTCTCGAAGGATCTCAGCACGGAGAAATGGGAGGCTTTAATTGAATTAATCATGGAGTTTATAGACATTTTTGCATGGAATTATAAGGAGATGGAGGGGCTAGATGAAGAAGTGAGCTGTGATAAATTAAACGTAATGCCTTCGGCCATTTCGATTAAGAGAGCAACGAGGACCTACAAGCCTGAATTGGACTTAAAGATCAAAGAAGAGGTCCAACAACTATTGGTAGAAGGATTCATCAAACCAATACAACACCCACTCTGGATTTCTAGAGTTATCCCAGTGGGTAAGAAAGACAAGAATCAGATAAGAATCTGCATGGATTTCAGAGACTTGAATAGAGATTGTCCCAAAGATAAGTTCCCTTTTTCCTCCATCGATAGCTTGATAAATGCAACAGCTAGACATGAGATGTATATTTTAATGGATGGGTATGTAGGGTACAACTACATCAAGATGGACCCCACAAATGCAGAGAAGACATCGTTTATAACTCCATTAGAAAACTTCATATACAAGGTAATGCCATTTGGACTAAAAAGCACTAGGGCTACTTATCAAATAACAATGATGGCCATTTTCCATGACTTCTTTCATAAATTTATGGAGTTTTATGTATATGATTTGGTCATCAAATCGAATAAGAAGGTGACGTGACTAAGAATGTTTCTCAGAAGTGCGTTCTCTTCTAGGTTCAAGTGCAAGCCTGTCGCGTTAGTAATAAACCTGGTAAGTCTGGATCGTATCCACAAGGAAATAGGACAACAGAGTTTGTGACGACGGATAGATAAGGAGATCTTAACTCTGACTATAAAGGAAAGGAAAAGATGATTGGTTTGTGGAACAACTACACTAGATGCAATTATGAAATTATAAAAGATGCAACTATTCTAAATTACCTAAAATACTGATGAAGAATGATTTAAAACTTTAAACTATATGATGAAGAACAACAGGATGGGAATACAATCCCCCAACCCTAGTGTATTGATGTTATAAAATTAATCGTAAATTTTAATGATTAATTAGACCCATAATTTAGTACTCCCAAGCATTACGTATATGAGGTTCAAGCCCGCATCATACTTAATCTGAGGACGAGTAAATTAGTATTTCAATAGTTACACTCGAATTGTATTCTAAATCATCCCGGTTACTCGGAAGCAAACAAGATCTAAAGATCTACAATTGTCGTGTTCCTACGCAATACGGTCGTAATAAATCACTAAATTTAGCGGATTAATGTTATACACATGCAACTATCACACCAGGTTGGGTTCATGTATCCCGACCTTAGAAAATCTAGCTTACCATGATGAAACTAATGAAAACAATTTTTGAATTGCAGAAAACCATGATTAACTAAGGAAAATTTGTAGAATGATGTAGAAAGGAATGGGACTGAAGAAAATTAACTCCTAATCTTACCAAAGCAGTAAAAACATCAATTAAGAACACTTGTAATCATCGAAATCTGAATAATCTTCACTTTTGGAATTAAAATTGTAATCTACCTTCAAAACTAGGGTTTTACAGAAAGAATGGAAAATTATATTAATTCTCCCCCCTAAAAATGAAATAACTCCGGTTTATATACCCTATAAAATTTCAGGAGTTTTAGTTGCACTAGGACTCTCCATTAGAGAAAGATAAAAATTCAAAACTCGACATTCGGACCGGCCCGACCCTCCTGCGGATCGGTCTGCCTGGAATCCAGACCGATTCTTTTTATTTCTGGGCAAATCGGTCTGTGGCGGATCGATTCTTTTTATTTTCTTCCAGCTTCGATTTTCCTTCGATCCGGGGTTCTCTGGAAATTGACAATGCGGACCGGTCCGGGCTTCTTTTGACTTTTTACCTCAAACTTTGACTGCTTATATGTTTCACATCGAGACTCCGATTGAGGTGTCGTTTCTTCCTATGTGCTCATGAACTTGATATCTTCAACTTCTCTTTAGGTGCCTCATCTGAATTCTGGGTAAAAATTTCACTTTTGCCCTTTTGACTTTCCTTCTCTTCTTTCTCGATTCTTCCGGTTTCTTTCTTCCTTTAATTGACATCAAATACCTGTAAAATCAATACGAAATACCAGAAACTCGGTGTACTCATTAGGATAAGTCAGTAGCAAGATTATAAGATAAAGTCAAATCGATTACGTTGATCGAGGTGCTAAAAGTAACTAAATTAAAGGGATAAATTAGGAAGAATTTATGCCTAATCAAACCACCCTAACTTAGAACTTTGCGCGTCTCGGGCAATGTAAAAGAATCCTAGCAAGGCTCAACTCTTGAAAGTCATTTTATTGGGATATAATACCTTTTTTTCAGGTAAGCGATTGCATTTAGCGTATGCAACAAGCCTTTAAACCCCTAGGTTACCCTAGTAGGATGAGTTGTGTCTCGTGAGGGTTTGCAGAGAATATACCCACAAAATTCGACTCAAGAAAAAAATCAAAATATGCAAAAATTGTATAATTCAAACTTTCCCAGAAAATAGTCATCATCAAGTCATGCTCAATAGTCTTAAATCATAGTGCGTGTGTGCGAAGCCGAAAATTTAACCACGAATTTCCACCAATTGATCATTAGGTTACTTATCCGAAAATTCGTTTTGATTTCAAATTCTCACGGGATACTCTCACAAATGAATCTCTCAGATTATGGCTACTCTCCTGGTATGCGTGATATAAAGAGTAAATATATTGGATGCAAAGTCACACACACAAGTAGAAAGACAGAAATTTTATAGTGATAAGATCTCATCAACGGAATACGATTTTTCAAAACAGGAACATTGCCTCTTATTCACGCATTCAATCTCTTTTTATTATCTTTTGGTGTCTTAGCTCTCCACGCGGTAATCAATTTCTCAATTTGGACCCGGTTAGGACTTTTTTGGGTTTTAAGGTATATTGGGTAAAATGAAAATGGTAGGGAAGGTTGGAATTGGAAAAGTCATTTATGATGTCCATTTGTGATTTTTCCGGGCTATTGCTCGTTTTTTCTTCTTTTTCACTATTTTTTCTGTTTTTCACTTCTTTTCTTTTCTTATATTTTTGTTGAGCATTTCTATTCTTTTCTTTGCCCCTTCTTATGCACTTTCCGGACTTTATTCGATAAATATTTGATTTTCTCAATTCCTGGCTTTTTGGGTTTTTCGGGTTGTCAAACAAAAGGATAAATTTTATTCGGTTCAATTAGGTTATCAAAGGGATAATTTTTCCCATATTTTTATGACTAATAGTTTTGGGTGACAAACAAGGGCCTACTTCATTGTCTAAAATACTAATTGCATTACCATATGCAACTCGAGATTAATTAAGTTTAGAGATTTGTAGCACGCTTTTTAAGGCAATACCACACACGTTTTCCATAACCGGTCAAAATGAAAGGATTGAGATCCACGACGACTTTTTAGGCGCTGAAAAGAACTTTGAGTTAACAATTAACTCGGATTGATTTATAATTTTCACAAAGATGAAAGGCTCGAATCTCACCGGGTTTGTTAATCTCCACACTTATTCGTTAAGTCGTCAATTTTCGCAAAATTTCCATCTTTGGTCAATTTTGGTTTTGTGTATTTGAATTTTACAACTTGAGACTTTACACCGAATTTTAAATATATTTTTTTAAAATTTGAATTGTAATTTTTATTTGTTTTGAACAAAAATATTTTTGGATTTTTCAAAATTTTATGATTTTTTTGAAATATTTGGGCATTTTTGAAAATTTGTGAAGTTTTAGAAATACGCGCTTGTGACCCCCCCTAACTTAGACTTTTTCATTGTCCTCAAGCAAAAACGACTAAAATCTAAACAAGGCAAAATAAGAAGTGAGATAAATAAAACAAACAAATGGAGAAAATGTAGATTTTATAGAAAACAGGACTGTGGTACAATTATAGGGAAAAACATACAACCATGTAAATCAGGAAAAACAAATAAATACTGCCACAACCAAATAAAGCTTCACTAGGGCGGGGGTTGGGAAGAGCTGGGCGCGTCGGGGCCATAGGGGTCATAGAAGTAGGATGGAAATGGCTCGTTGGGATCCCCTTGGTGTCGGTATATGTCCGCTTGGAAGCGAAACATCATGCTGGTATCGCGATGGTAGTCGGTCAAAAAATTGCCAAATCACGTCTCAAGGGCCGACATACGGTTCGTGAGGTCTCTACCCGCCCATTCAAAATCAGGGTCATCTTCTTCTTTTACTGAGTCTTCATCCGCACCTACATCACCCATTTCCACATCGACGCCGACTGCTTCTTCTTCCTCTTCTTCTCTCTCACTCGAGGTAGGCTCGTCCTCTCTATCACTTGCCTGCCTCGCCCGAAGGACGGCTAGCTATTTGGCGCTCTTAATGCGGGTTCCCTGTCCAAAAGGACCGAGGAGGCGAGTGCAATCGAGCGGCGCCTCAATGCCAGCATCCTTGAGGATGGAGGTAATCAAATGTGCATATGGAAGTGGTGTTGCACCTTTCTCATCCAGGGTCGCGGTGATGATGTCGGCGTATAGGGTGCGGACTAGGTTAATGGAAGTGTTGGGGTCGAAGAGGTGGTAAGTCAACGTGGTATGACAGGGACGCATCGATGAATCGTTGGACGTTTGCAAAATGTTTGCACACACAATTTGGAATGTGAGGCGCGCTTTCTCATTAAGACGTCCAATAGTGACAGTTTGCCCAGTCCATGCAACATTGGGGGCAATGTGCCCCATAATCATTTCTTTGGCGATCGGTGCGACATTCCTTGGGTAGGTGAATTCTTGAACATCAGGAACGTCGTATTCGTCAACTTGGCCATGAGAAGGGCCAATGAAAAGGGGATGACGGTGCCATCAACGTATGCTTAGGATTCGAATTGGCCCATCCGAATAAGGGAGCCATAAAAAGATCGGACCTCGACCGCCTAAACCGCTTCGTACGGTTCATTAAGAAATCGGTACCAACCCCTAGCCATGAAGAGGGCGGTGATGGAGTTGGGCAGACCTGTCCAGTAGACAGTGCGCTCCATATGGAGTTTTTGATCCGGACCAAAGAACCGATTGCACCAACTCTCCTCTTAGCGGGAACGGAATTCACCATGGCCGGAGGGGAGGATGTTGGTGGAGTCGTATTTGGTGGGGGTAGGTCATTGGGCCATGATAACAGGGAGAGGTTACTGGAAAATTAGGGAGAGAGAAGTGAGGAGTGATATGGTTGGAGGTGTGGAGAGAAAGGGAGGCTATGGGTGGTTATTTATAGGTGGAAGGGTGTGGGTAGGGTTTGGAGTTGGAGGGAAAGGGTTTGGAGGGAAAAGGTGGTGTATTTAGGAGGGAAATTAAAGGGTTGGGTATGAAGGGGGATGAATTGGAAGGGAAGGGAGGGGATTGGGGATAAGAGGAGTGCACCTTGGAAAAGGGGAAAAAATTTCTACAAATAGCGGACCGGTCCGGCTGGGGACCGGACCGGTCTGGTCCTTTAATATTCGAACTCTTCAGTAGCCGGATCGATCCGGTCCTAAAATAAAGGAACCAATCCGGGGCGGACTGGTCCGGACCAAAATTAAAGCAACCGGTCTGAGGCTTGGACGGAGATGGATTTCGTCCCCTAACTTAATTTCGAGTGCTCTTCTCCAAAAGTTTTCAATTCTTGACATTCTCCCTATCTATTTGGACTCAAAATTCTCTCGAAATATATGGTCAACGCCACTTGGCTCGATTCCCCAAAGTAAGTGAATGCTCTCTCCCGAATGTACCCTAATTCTATGGACTCTCACTACTCACATGACTCCCATCTACTATACACAAGAATTCACCCCATACGCATCGGGGGTGCGATGACCTTACTGTAGCAGCTCACTCTACCCCGTAAATGGGCTCCGAGAATAAAACGGTGTCGACTTCTTCCACACACACCTCTAGATATTTCTTTAGGCGTTGTCTATTTACTTTTAACGTATTTCCCCCTTTCAAATCGTCTAACTCAACAACTCCGTGAGGGAAAACATTCTTCATAACGAACGGGCCAGACCATCTTGATCGCAACTTGCCCAAAAAGAGATGAAGACGAGAGTTATAAAGAAGCACTTTTTACCCGAGAAGAAACTCTTTGCGTCGAATGATGCTATCGTGAACGAGTTTTATCTTTTCTTTGGAAATTTTTGCATTCTCATATGCATCATTGCGTATCTCTTCTAACTCATATATTTGAAGCTTGCGAGCTTCACCGGACTTATCCATGGCATAGTTCAAATCCTTAATTTCCCATTATGCCTTGTGCTCTAATTCCACGGGAAGATGGCAAGGTTTGCCATACACAAAGCGAAAAAGGGCCATGCCGAGCGGATTTTCATATGCGGTACGATAGGCCCATAGCGAATCGTTCAATCTAAGTGACTAATCTTTCCGGGTAGGATTGATGATCTTTTCGAGAATGTTCTTAATTTCCCGATTCACTAGTTTCGCCTGTCCATTCATTTGTGGGTGATAATTCGTTCCAACCTTGTGAATGAAACCATACTTTCTCATGAACTTAGCGAATGGCCTATTGCAAAAGTGCGTGGCATTATCACTAATTATTGCTTTCCGAGTGCCGAAGAGGGAAAGTATGTGTTCCTGCAGGAACTTAACCACCACTTTGTTGTCATTTGTCTTAGTAGAAATATCTTCCACCCATTTAGAAACGTAGTCTACCGCGATAAGGATGTATAGGAAACCAAAGGACGGGGGGAAAGGACCCATGAAGTCAGTACCCCAATAGTCAAAGATCTCAATAATGAGTATGGGGGTAAGAGGCATCATGTCTCGTCGGGTAATAGCTCCCATCCGTTGGCACCTATTACAGGAATTACAAGCATCGTTCACATCTCAGAATATTGTGGGCCAATAGAGGCCTCATTGCAGAATTTTAGCGGCCATCTTTTTCGTCTAAAAGTGGCCTCCACAGGCTTCTCGAATGACAAAATTGGATGACTTTTGGGATCTCGTCATCCGGTACGCATCGTCGGATGATTTGGTCAGGGCAATATTTAAACAGGAAGGGATCGTCATAGAAAAACATACGCGACCAAGTAATAAACCTCTTCTTATCTTGTGGTGTCCAGTCGGGAGGGACGACTCCCATGATAAGGTAGTTCACTATGTCTGCAAACCAAGGCAAAGAAAAGGTAGGAAAGAGTTGCTCATCCAAAAAGTATTCGTCTATGGGTTTGGGATCACTAGGTACGTCGGACGAAAGCCGGGATAAGTGGTCAGTAACGACCTTTTCTACTCCGTTCTTATCTTTAATGGAGAGATTAAACTCTTGTAGGAGTAGGATCCACCTTATGAGTCACGGATTTGCATCTTTCTTTGCAAGCAGGTATTTCAATGCCGCGTGGTCGGTGAAGCAAGTAATGGGAGAACCGATAAGGTATAACCGAAATTTATCAAGGGCAAAGACTATCGCTAACAACTCCTTCTCCGTGATAGAGTAGTTGAGTTATGGTCTGGTAAGAGTCAGTAGATGACGTGAGCCTGCTTATATTTTCTTTGGCCCAAAACAACCCCTATCGCATAATCGCTAGCATCACACATAAGTTCGAATGGAAAAGACCAATCTGGAACTTGCATGATGGGAGCAAACAAGCATGGTTTTCATTTTTTCAAAAGAGCTTTGGCATGCTTCTCTCCACTCAAATGGGTTGTCTTTCATAAGTAGGTTTCTTAAGGGTCTAGCGATGGCGCTAAAGTCCTTAATGAACCTTCGATAAAACCCCGCGTGGCCCAAGAAGGAGCGCACGTCTTTGAGAGATTTTGGTTGGGGGAGATCATCTATGACATCTATCTTAGCTATATCAATTTCTATCCCCTTGGATGAAACTATGTGGCCAAGAACTATTCCCTCGGTGACCATGAAGTGGCATTTCTCCCAATTTAGCACTAAGTTCTTTTCCACACACAGGGCAAGTACTTTTTCCAGTTTTTCAAGACAAAGATTGAAAGAGGTGCCAAAAATGCTGAAATTGTCCATGAACACATCAAGTCCTCTCTCGACCGTCGCTAAATATGCTCAATATGCACCTTTGAAAGGTCGCGGGTGCATTACATAAGCCGAATGACATACGTTTGTAGGCAAATGTAGCAAAAGGGCAAGTGAAGGTTGTTTTCTCCTGGTCAAGTACATCTACCTCAATTTGGTTATATTCGAAATAACCATAAAGGAAGCAATAGTAAGGGTGGCCCGCTACTCTCTCAAGCATCCGATCAATAAATGGCAAGGGGAGGAGGTCTTTCCTAGTTCCCGCATTGAGTTTTTAGTAATCAATGTAAACGCGCCACCCGGTGGTGGTACGTTGGGGAACTAGCTCTCCCTTAGCATTCTCAATCACTGTCATGCCCGACTTCTTCGGGACGACTTGAATAGGGCTCACCCACTTGCTATCCGAGATTGGGTAGATAATCCTGGCATCCAATAACTTGATAATTTTGGTTCTCACTACTTCTTTCATATTAAGGTTTAGCCTTCTTTGCATTTCTCTCGAGGGCTTGATATCCTCTTTGAGATGGATCTTGTGAGTGCAAATCAAAGGACTTATCCCTTTCAAATCAGAAATGCACCAACCAAAAGCATTTTGATGCTTCCTCAAAATATTTAGCAATTTACCCTCCTGCTCTTTATCTAGGCTAGAGGAGACAGCAACAAGAAATGTCTCATCCTCTCCTAGGTATGATATTTAATATGGGAGGGGAGTTTCTTTAATTCGAGGGTTGAAAAGTTTTTATTGGAGGAAACCATACGTGTGTCCCTCAGTGGTAACTCCTCGAATCTAGAAACCCAACGTACATCTTCGCGTCCTCGTCCGACGGTTTCTCATCAAATAACTCTCTCAACTCCCCAACCTCCCTCTCGAATGCAGTGTAAGTCCCCTCACTCTCGTGACTCGACACTAAATAGGACCCTAAGGCGTCTCCACAATAAGTTTCCTCAAAATACTCCTCTACGACCTCGTCTATTAGGTTCACCGTGTGAAGATCATCTTCTTCCCCCATCTATTGGGCGATATAGAAGATGTTAGTATCTAAAGTCATGTTCCCAAAAGTGAGTTGCATTCACCCATTTCGAGTATTGATGATTGCGTTAGCCGTAGCTAAGAACGGGCGCCCAAGAATGATGGGAACATGGTTGCTCGAGGTAAAGGAGGGCTCTGTGTCCCAAATGACAAAGTCTACTGGGAAGTAGAAAGTGTCAACTTGGACGATCACTTCATCAACTATGCCTCCTGGGACCTTCACGGTTCGATCCGTTAATTGGAGAGCGACATTTGTGGGCTTGAGGTCGCCCAAGTCAAGTTGCATATAGATGGCGTAAGGGAGGATATTGTCACTTGCTCCCAAATCAAGTAAGGCTTTCTCGATTTTATTTTCTCCAATGATGCAGGAAATGGTGGGTGCACCGGGATCTTTGAACTTGGGTGGGAGATCATTGAGTAGGATGAAGCTCACGTTCTGTACTAGGAAGACGTTTTTCTTTACCTTCATCCTCCTCTTTATCATCAACAAGTCTTTGATGACTTTCGTGTAAGCTGGAATTTGCTTAATGGCATCGAGGAAAGGTAAATTTAGCTCCACTTGCTTTAGCACGTCTACCACTTCATCACGGGGATTTCCTTTATGGGAAGGAATCAACCTTTGAGTAAATGGTTCCGCGGTCGGTGGTTTCACTACTACCTCAAGATTACTAGTATCCTCTTTCTCACTCTCATTCAAGGGGACATCTTCGGCCTCTTTCGTGCTAGATAAAATCTCCTTATCTTTGGTAGCATCATGTGGGGGAGGTGATAAATTAACGACTCTCCCACAATGAAGAGTGGTCATAGCTTGACATTTCTCCTGATGTTCTGTCGAGGTGGAGCTAACACTAGTTTGACCTGGGGGCGGTCTTTGGCCCTGGGCAGGAAACTTGCCTTTCTCTTGGATACTCAATGAGGATTGCAACTGTGAAATGTTCGCATTCATGTCGTTCATCATGCACTCATGCCTAGCATTAGTTGCAGTCTGGGTGTTGATAAAGTGGTTGATAGTATCCTCGAGACTTCTCCGCGGTGGAGGGATGTATGCTCCTTGAGGTAGTGGTGCATGCACATGTCCTTGCATGCATGGATCTTGTTGAAAGTGCGGTGGTGGAGGATGGGAAACATGTGAATTGGGATTCATCGCCGCATGTTGTTGCCCATAGGTAAAACCAAGGTAGTTTTTTCATGAAGGGTTGTAGAAATTCCCGTGCGGGGCACCAAAATTACCCTTAAAACCTCCTATGCCACTAACTTGCTCTTGAAGCATCACTTTGTAGGCGGGTATAGTCGGGCATTCTGCAGTTGAATGACCCGCCTCATAAATCGCACATACCTTCTCAACAGGGTCTGGGATGGATCCAGTTGGTCCTCTTCCCAATACCTCTGGTACGTCTCGCACTCCTTTCTCAAGTATATCGAGTCGACTGTCCGCTATAGAATTATTTTCTACATGAAATAGGCCGGACGCCGATGGAGTGGTGGTCACTTGACGATTTCGATTCTGAGCGTTAGGGTCAGATGTATCCTAAGATTGGGTAGTCTCGGCGACATACCTCAGGTGAAGCTCAGCATCATGGGCATCTAAGTCGACAAACGAACCACTACCCATGGTCTCAATGAGTTACTTGGAGTTAATGTTCAGCCCATTATGGATAAAGGAAATGATTTTCATTTTATGAAAACCATGTTGGGGACACGAGGCAATTAACTCATTAAAATGCTCGTAGCATCGTTCGAATGACTCATTTTATAATTGTCGGAATGTTTGAATTTGAGCCTTGATGGAATTCGTTCGATGTAGAGGAAAGAACTTCTTGAGAAACTTGGATTATAATTCGTTCCATGATGAAATCGAATTTGGAGGTAAAGACCATAACCATAATTTAGCCTTATCTTTTAGCGAGAATGGAAAGAGTTTGAGGTGGAGCACATCTTTTGTGCAAGTTTGATCACTGAGCATCTCGCACGCCTCCTCGAATTCCATGATGTGGGCATATGGCTTTTCAAAATCCATTACATGGTAAGTGGGAAGTATTTGGATCATCCCATTTCTGAATCGAAATTGCCCAACATTATATGGGAGTAAAATGCATCCCAGAGTGAGAGTGCGCTCGGAATATAAGACGTCTCTCAAAGGGCAATATGGGGCCTCTCCCTCATCGGCAGCAGCACTACCGTGTTGTGACATGTCTCTCTCTCTCTCTCAAAGATTCAGTATCCTCACTTGGTATACTTGGGGTGCTCTTTGAAGTGTGTCCTAAGAAGGGAAACGGCGTGTTATTTGAGATTGAGTGTGACGGTGTGGGAGGTGGTACCCAGAACTGTGGAGCGTTAGGAGTGTGAGGGCTATCAGGGTCGTACTCAACTATTGAATTTTCGTGAATGTGGGTTGGAGTATTCTGGGGAGTTGGTGTGAGTTCAGAATTTTGCATTAGTAGCTTATGAAAGATGGTGATGAATCTTTTTGTGCTTTTTGAATTTTTTTTATATGTTTTTGGATTTTTTTTTGAAATTTTTGGTCAAAGTTTTAGATTGACTCGATCTAATCCTAAGTCTACCTAAATCCACGACAACGGCGCCAAAAACTTGATGCGACTAAGAATGTGTCTCAAAAGTGCTTTCTCTTCTAGGCTCAAGTGCATGCCTGCCGCATTAGTAATAAACCCGGTAAGTCGGGATCGTATCCACAGGGAAATAGGACAACAGAGTTGTGACGACGTTGGATAGATAAGGAAATCCTAACTCTGGCTCTAAAGGAAAGGAAAAGATGATTGGTTTGTGGAACAACTACACTAGATGCAATTATAAAATTATAAAAGATGCAACTATTCTAAATTACCTAAAATACTGATGAAGAATGATTTAAAACTTTAAACTATATGATAAAGAACAACAGGACGGGAATACAATCCCCCAACCCTAGTGTATTGATGTTATAAAATTAATTGTAAATTTTAATGATTCATTAGACCCAGAATTTAGTACTCCTAAGCTTTACGTATATGAGGTTCAAGCCCGCATCATACTTAATCCGAGGATGAGTAAATCAGTATTTCAATAGTTACACTCGAATTGTATTATAAAGCATCCCGGTTACTCGAAAGAAAAAAAGATCTAAAGATCTACAATTTTTGTGTTCCTATGCAATACGGTCGTAATAAATCACTAAATTTAGCGGATTAATGTTATACACATGCAACTATCACATCAGGTTGGGTTCATGTATCCCGACCTTAGAAAATCTAGCCTACCATGATGAAACTAATGAAAACAATTTTTGAATTGCAGAAAACCATGATTAAACTAAGGAAAATTTGTAGAATGATGTAGAAAGGAATGAGACTGAACAAAATTAAATCCTAATCTTACCAAAGGAGTAAAAAAAGCAATTAGGAAAACTTGTAATCACCGAAATCTGAATAATCTTCACTCTTGGAATTAAAATTGTAATCTACCTTCAAAACTAGGATTTTTACAAAAAGAATGGAAAATTATATTAATTCTCCCCCCTAAAAACGATAATAACTCGGGTTTAAATACCCTACAAAATTTTAGGAGTTTTAGCTACACTAGGACTCTCCATTAAAGAAAAATAAAAATTCAAAACTCGACATCCGGACCGGTCCGGCCCTCCTGGGGATCGGTCTGCCTGGAATCCGAACTGGTTCTTTTTATTTTTGGGCGGATCGGTCTGAGGCGGATCGATTCTTTTTATTTTCTTCTAGCTTCGGTTTGCCTTCGGTCCAAGGTTCTCTGGAAATTGACAATGCGAACCGGTCCGGCCCGGATTGGTCCGGGCTTCCTTTAACTTTTTTCCTCAAACTTTGACTGCTTATATCTTTCACACCGGGACTCCGATTGAGGTGTCGTTTCTTCCTATGTGCTCATGAAATTGATATCTTCAACTTCTATCATGTGCCTCATCCGAAATCTGGGTAAAAATTACACTTTTTCCCTTTTGACTTTCCTTCTCTTCTTTCTCGATTCTTCTGGTTTCTTTTTTTCTTTAATTGACATCAAATACCAATAAAATCAATACGAAATACCAGAAACTCAGTGTACTCGTTAGGATAAGTTAGTAGCAAGATTATGAGATAAATTCAAATCAATTACTTTGATCGAGGTGCTAAAAGTAACTAAATTAAAGGGATAAATTGGGAAGAATTTATGCCTAATCAGAAGGGGTCCCACCTGAACGATCTGAGGAAGGTGTCTGCTAGATGTAGGAAGTATAAACTAAAGATGAACCCACTGATGTGCATTTTCAGAGTAAAGAGTGGAAAGGTTCTAGGCTTTGTGGTAGATCGGCAGGGAGTACAGATGGACCAAGATAAATAGCGATCGATCTTGGAGAGGCTAAGTCCAAAAACGACGAAGGATCTCAAGAGTTTCCTCGATAAAGTTTTCATACCTTGGGAGATTTATGCCTAGATTGGAGAAATAACACACCCGTTGATACATCTTTTGCGGAAGAACACAAAGTTAAAGTGGGAGGAAATTCACCAGGAGTCTCTCACCAGGCTGAAAAAATTACTCGTTTCACCAAAGATCATGATTCCTCCATGGGTAGGAATACCGCTACAGTTATACCTCACATCCACCACGAGGTCCATTGGAGCTCTGTTAGCACAGGAGATTTATGGGAAGGAACGATCAGTATACTACCTTAGTAGAATCATACATAGGCCAGAGGTCAGGTAAAGTAGCTTGGAAAGGCATTGTTTAGCCATGGTCTTTGTAGCACAAAAGCTTAGATATTATATGTTTTCTTTTACAATTCATATTGTAATGAGATGTGATCCCATTAAGTTTTTGTTGGCAAGAACTATATTAATTGGCAGGGAAGATAGGTGGTTCCTCATCCTCTCAGAGTATGACTTGAAATGTGTGGTCCCTTCTGCAATCAAAAGCTAGGCATACACAAACCTCTTGGCAATCTTTCTATCTGGGAAATCTGAGTCACCACTAGAGAGCATTCCATAAGATGATTTATAGGCAAATCACTTAGACGCAAGCGAAGAGGAATGGACGATGAAGTTTGATGGATCTTCTGTAGAGAAGAAAGGAGGAGCATGAGTTATTCTTTAAAGAGGTACGGAAGAAATTTATCTTTCATATAAGTTAGACTTCCCTTATTCTAATAATGAAGCAGAGTATGAAGCATTGGTACTGGGGTTGTTGGAGGCCCTTTGAACGGGAATTCATTCACTCTGCATCAAGGGTGATTCGAACTTAGTGATTAAGCAAGTAAATGGAGGATATGCGTTGAAATACCTCTGTCTGGCACCTTTCAGAATAATCATCTAGAGGCTCCTTAACCAGTTTCATCGGACCAAGATCAAGAGGTATCCCGAAATAATGAACCTGTGACACCCCGACTAATTAAATACCGGGTAGCTACTCCTTTATTAAATTAATACAAAATGCCAAGTTGGTTCAGTTAATAGCATCACTGTCGAAAACATTTTAATGATTTCTAACCACCTAGTATTTAAAAAGTAAGTTGTCAAATTTTAAATTAAATCTGATTAACATGCAATAAAAGAATTATGAAAGAATAACATAACCATTCACCATAAAGAAGCAATAGAATAACCAACAAATAATAATAAGCCTGGAGGAAATACTCCTCACAACAATCCCAATATGGAAATAAGTAAAACAAGTCTGCATCCTGAATTAATTACAAACCAAAGTCTGAATAACTGAAATATAAAAAGTCTCTAATAGAAATGGGCGACATGCCCTACAAATGATGAAACTGAATATGGAGTCAAGACTGGAAAATGAGGCGTCTAATATCAAGGCCCTGTAACTTCCACAACAGCTACATCTCGTCACCTGAATGGAAATCCTATGCATGGTGTCCTTGTGGCTGGGCACCTAAAAAGGTTTTTACAAAAAGTAGATTTGAAAGCAAACGGGTCAGAGCCCGAATGTGGAGAATATTTTAAAAACAGCAAGTGCTTTAATGACAATTAAACAGTGAATATCAAATACATGTTAGTGACGTGCACTCACATGAGCTCCTCACCTCTCAACTAATGTGCACTCCTAACGCATCCATAGCTCGTACTAGTTATGCTACTAACTAACTAGTCTAATACAGAACCTGGCTTCACTTTATAGGTTTAAGGGTTCATTCATGTCATTAAAGTATACCATGTATGGGCCTTAATTCCCTAATAACAACCTTTTATTTTGTGGAGTTCTCATTTTAATCTCTATTAAAATTGCACAAGTATACACATCGTTACTTTACTAAGTATTTCATTGAACATTAGTTGTATATTATTCACATCATAAATATAGATTATAGGCACCCCTAGTTTAGGCTACGGTGCACATAATCTGCTATCTCATCCCGGTACATCACGTACATAAGGATTACAAATTCCGAATCTCTCAGGAATTGTTAGAATAAGCACAACACACAAAAATGGAGGCGAACATAATTCAACATATCCACGGGTTACGTACATACCTACCCTCCATAGTCAGCTGACTTATTAACTCACAAATAAGTCATTCTAGCATTATGTTCTTAAGGTACCAATCCAAATCGGGGCACACAAAGATTAGATGGCCCTAAGCGAACGTAAACCTCCCGTGATAGCAAGTATGGTAGGTATGTCATACACATAAGTCATATACTAAGCATTCACACGTCTTAGATATCTTAATATTAATAAAGGTATATTCTACATCCCTATACCATTATTCCAATTTTATGCATTTTTAAGTCTTCCGATAATATATAATGTAGACTGTCGACACATCTCACGTCATAGCTTCTTGTACTTAAAACCTATCTCAATGGGATTACTAAGTCTCCTATTATTCCCACATATAACATCATTATTCTTAAGGTCCTTACTTCTGCCCCAAACCTCATTTCATCAAGTTATGCAAATTTACTCTTTTAACCCTAATATTATCTCACTCATCGAATTTCATTAGATTTTAGAATAATTCCTCAAATTGAATTCTAATTAAGGTCCAAATTTTATAACCATACCTACTGGTCTTCCTTAAGTCTAAGGATATTCATAAAGTCTCCAATAATAATTTTCTAAGGGTTAACATCATTAAAATTTAACTAGGAAAATTTTTACTCATTATGGGAAGGTCGATCGATCGACCTTGAACATCGATCGATCGATGGTGGTCGATCGATCGACTGATGAATGTCGATCGATCGATTGCACCAGGTAGGCTTCGCACTGCTTCATTTTGCAGTCCTCAAATCGTCCCAAAACTCCATTATAATGCATGAAACTCTCATCTCACGTTATAATATCATCCTACAACCATCCTACAACATTGTTAACTTTCTAAAACCAATAAATCATCAACCAAGGGCTTTATTTGGATCAAAACTTCATCAAGAACCCTAGTTTTCAATTTCTTTCAAGAACAATAATAAATTTCTTCTTAAATCCGTTTTTAGATCATCAATGGTTATATTTTGAATTCATAATTCGTCCAGAATATGTCTACATGCAAATTCCTAACATGGTTCGTAGTTTTAATCCTCAAATTCATGGGTCTAAATCAATCTTCCAAGACAAAATTCGATAATTACACTAAACATGGAAGAACACATTCATTGAATTAATTGTAACTAAATCACTTGCCTTATGTTCTTCAGATTTGTTGTTGGTTGGAGATGGTTGAATTCCTCTCTCTCTCTCTGCATAATTCTCCTCTCTCTCTCTCTCTCTACAAGTTCTTCTCACAAGATGACAATGGAGGTGGGGGTTGGTTTTTGGCAAGTTAAAATATTTTCTTAACTTCTCCCGTAGCCCACTACTTAGATTGGGATTGAAAATGGGTTAGTGGGTTTAATGATAAGTTATAATTAAAGTCTAATTTTCGTGGGTTTTAATTACCAAATTTCTGAAATTACCGAACAACCCTTTTGGGTTGCCGGTTTGGCCTAAAAATACCCCGGGACCCAAACTAAACCCCCGGCTAGTGTTTTATGACTATCTCGACCCTTCCAGACACGTTGGCGCACTCAAAATGACTATTTGGTCAAAAGAAAAATAATTTACTTTTTAATCTCATAAATTCATTCTCGACGCGACTGACACGCGCGTCCCAATTAAATTTTCCAAATTGCCGTATTTCAGCCTCGCGACAATTTCAATATTTTCAATATTCATATATTGCCATATATACACATTATAATCAAATACCAACTCACATCTTGTTAGTATTTTATCCGGATTAATTTTTAATTAATTCGCATTTAATTTAATTAATCCCATAAATAAATATCGATAAAAATGCGGGGTATTACAGAACCGCCATCCAGACGCCTATGCCACCATCACTCATAAGATGATATTGAGAGATGATACAACTACAATCATGATTCAATGAAGAACGGTTCCCATGGTGGTATGGTCAATTTTTTCGATGGAGGTTGACTCTAATTGGAGGGGAGAGATTAGAAAAAAATTAGAGTTCGGGTAAGGAGCGATGGAACTGAGAGAGTTATCCCAACACTTTATAAATTAGGGAAACCTCTACTTCAGAAATAAAGGAGGATGGCTATCAAGATGCATCGACCCAGAAGAAGAAGGGTGAAGACTAAAGAAAACACACGAAGAGCACTGCGAGACAGCTGATATCCCTCTTTACAGAAGAATTCAGAGGGAGGGATACTTCTGGCCTAGGATAAAGCAAGATGCAACAGAGCTATAATGGTAGTGTGATAAGTCCTAACTATTCTTTAATGTAGCTAAGTGACATTTTGTTAAAACTCAACCAGATTGGAGGTAGTATTATATTGACTTCATTAAAGATGGAGTTCTCCCAATAGAGAAGATACATGCGATGTGACTCAAACGTAGGGCCCTAAGGTTCTACATTCAAGAGGGGCATCTTTATTAAAGAGGGTACTTTAACCGGACATTACATTGTATCATAAAGGAAAAAGCAACCGAAGTCCTCAAACAAGCTCATGATCCAACTCATATAGGAGGTGCAAAGTTTTATGACCTGTTGATGATGTTGGGTTATTATTGGCCAACGATGGAGAAAGACTATGTTGAGTTCGTTAAAAAATGTAAAGCTTCCCAATTGCATAGAAATATGATCCATGCTCCATCGGTGGATCTACACTCTCTGGAAACACCTTAACCTTTTCACACTTGGGCATTTTGTGACACCCCGCCTAATAAAATACCGGGTGATCAGCCCTTTATTAAATTATAATCAAGGTGAGCGGTTGGTTCATTCTTAGCATCACTGTCCTAAAAATAACTTTCCAATTAAACACCCTAAATAATTAAGCTAAGTGTCAAAACCATTTTAGACATTACTTTCCAAATTTTATTTTAAAGACCAACATTTTAAAACTTAACATAATTCATAGTTAAATAATCACACAACAACTATTCTGGAACATATAATCCAAATAATTAAACATTCAACTGATTGATTCCAACATTTAAAACTTAAAGAAAAACATTCTGACAATAATAAATCCCAACGTGTAAATACTGGAAATAAACGAATCACAATATCCAATAAAATAACTGAATAATGGAAAAGGGTGACACATGCCCAAACAGGATAAAATAGTTCTAGGAGTGGAATCAACAAAATTGAGATCGTCTAAGTAAGAGGCCTGCAACTCCCACCTAAACCGTAGCGCATTCCTTCCAAAGGATCCTATGCAAGACGCCCCTGTGGCTGGGCACCTGTAATATATACATATATATACAAGAGAGAAGAGAAAATAGCAAACGGGTCACAACCCGATTGTAAAAACAGTTTAAAATTAGTTTATCAAGTATTTAAAGTGCTACCGGCTAATGCAACCAACATATTAGTGCGACACTCCCTTGAGAAATTCTCACCTCTCTTCTAATGTGCACACCTATCGCACTAATTCTTCCCATCAGTTTAACTTATCTTATCTTAAGTTTCTCGTGAGGTTTCAAACCGAATTTTAAATGTTTAAGGGGTTAATTTTATTTAAAAGCAAAGTTCTCAATTAAACCTTATATAATAATAAAGTTTCTCAGTAATATATCATGCTTTTCAAACACTTATACCCAAGTTGAATTAATTATTCATTTCTTACATACTATAATCACAACAGGTAGTTCCCAATTTCTAGATTTAAATATATATATCAAATACTCATATAATATATTTATTCTAACAGCACCCCATATAAAATCTATGGTGCGGGCATACTCTGCTATCCAGTCCCCGTATCACTCGTACTAAGGGAAATACTAGTTCGGAATCACTCTCGAACTGTATAAACACAAAACACATACAAAATGAGGCGAAGCATAGTTCCAAGTCACTAAGAGGATAGCACATACCCCCACATCTCTTAGGACTGTCTGACTATCGATTCGATAGCCTGTATCAAGGATTTCTATCTTCTAGGGTACGAGTCAATATCCCCCATAAAGGTCCCATCGAGATAAGACTGTCCCAGCGTGGTAACCTCGGGGATAACAAGTAGCGTGGGCATGATTTTTACACGTGTATAGTATATGTATAAACACAGTCATATATATATACTACTACTACCATATCAAATTTTAGGTACACTCTCACGACCCATAATTATGATATTTATCCTTTTTACTTGTTAATTAGTTATCACGTATAACGTTTGTCTCTAATTCGAATTTGTGAGATTATTCCAACTTATTAAGTGAAACTCACGGATTCCTATCCCCCTAAGTGTAATTTCAGTAGGTACCCATTTATTTTACCACGTAACCTCCTTATGAGTCTCACCCTTTAACACATTTTCCCATTGTCCCTTATGTGTAAAACATCCCCGTGAAAGACTAATCTTGCCTTACGTTAAAAGTTCCATATTTTTAATAAGTCCTACTGGTCTTATTTATTTTCCAAAATGCTCTAACATTAATATCCAAGAATGTCTAATCATTTAAGTTGGAACAACCTATAAAAAGGGATATGAGTTATGCAGGGGGGTCGATCGATCGAAGCATCGATCGATCGAAGCTCTAAGGTCGATCGATCGATCAAGCACGTATGGAAAATCTGCAGAATTTCCAGTTACGGTCTCTCTCTTCCAACATCATCCAAAATGATATATTTTACTACCACACTCCAAATAATTGAAACTACAAGTGTTATGACCTCAAATAAATGATTTCCTACGTCTAGCATGCGGATGTTCATCATGAAAAACGAATTAAAAGGGCCTAATCCATCAAAACATCAAGAACCCTAATGTTTCTTTTGTTTGGTTTCTTTCCATCCTTTTTACCATATTTCTTACTCTTTAATTACTGAAATTTCGTGGTACAACCTTTGCATATGAATTGGGTTTCCAGAATACATCAATTACTCATACAACATGCGAATTCAAATCTCCAAAATAGGTTTTTCTTTCACAAATAATAGTCCTAATCAATCCTAGGCTAATAATATTGGAGCATTAACTGAAATAGAGAAAGATAAATACTTTCTTGGGAATTTTTGGTTCAGATTTGTGGTGATTTTGGTGTGGTTGTGATCCTCATTGCACGATCTATCGTTTGGTGGCGACGGCGGTGCAAATGGTGGAGTTCTTGGCCTAGAACTCCTTGGAAAACCTCTCCTCTTCCTCTCCTATAGCCGTCTTTTGTTTATGGTGTTTCTAACCCTAAAAGATGACTCTTGTCATCTGATATGCCCTTAGAATTTTCGTGGGTTTTCAGGCCTAAAAATGTAAAATGTCTAAAACGCCCTCCCGGGGTGTTAATTAAGCCTAAAAACGCCCCGAGACCCAAACTAAACCCCCGGGTACATTATTTTGACTATCTCGACCCTTCCGGACACTTTGGCGCACTCAAAATGACCATATGAGTGACTTATAATTTATTCACTTTTATTAATCAACATTTAGTCCTGACACGATACGAGCGCATCCCGACTTAAATTTTCAAAATTGTCATTTTATTCACTCGTGCCATTTAATAGAACCAATTTTGTGTATTACTTTGTTCATTAGTAATATT
This sequence comes from Sambucus nigra, assembly GCA_949130495.1. Classification (NCBI taxonomy): domain Eukaryota; kingdom Viridiplantae; phylum Streptophyta; class Magnoliopsida; order Dipsacales; family Adoxaceae; genus Sambucus; species Sambucus nigra. The sequence goes on along the minus strand of OX422216.1, from coordinate 89,176,820 downwards.
CAACAAGTTTCCAATAATTACTAACTCTTGTCACGTTAGTAATAAAAATAATTAATTTCCGGATTTATATTAAATTAATAATTCACCTCAAATTAAATAAATCCCCAAATTTATAAAGCATAAAAATACGGGGTATTACATACTTCCCCCTTAATAACGGAATTTTATCCCGAAATTCGGAAAATAAGGCATACCTGGTAAGAATAAATATGGATATTTCTCGCGCATATCTGCCTCGCGCTCCCAGGTGGATTCCTCCACATTATGATGCTCCCACTGGACCCGTACAAGTGTAACTACCTTCGACCTCAGTCTCCTCTCGCTATGGTCTAGGATAGCCACTGGTCTTTCCTCGTAAGAGCTGTCGGGCTGTAAGTCAATCTCCTCAATTGCGATATGGGTATGGGCCATGTCATCCCGAAGGTATTGTCTCAACGACGAGATGTGGAATACATCGTGAATGCGATGTAAATGCTCTGGTACCCCAATCTGTATGCTACCGGCCCAATCCTCTCGATGATGGAAAATGGTCCCACGTACCTAGGGGCCAATTTTCCTTTCTTCCCGAATCTCATCACTCCTTTCGTAGGAGATACACGTAGTAATACTTGGTCCCCCACGTTAAACTCTCGGAAGAACCATTTTGCATCGGCATAGCTTTTCTGTATGTCCTGGGCTACCCGAATGCAACTACTGATAATCTCAATCCTCGCGGAGGTTTCCTGAATCACCTCTGGTCCGAGAAACTTGTTATCCCCCACCTCTAGCCAGCACGTTGGGGAACGACAAGGCCTGCCATACAAAGCCTCGAATGGAGCCATGCCAATCGTGAACTGATAAGAGTTATAGTAAGAGAACTCTACCAGTGGAAGATGTGGCTCCCAACCTCCCCCAAAATCAAGGACACACATGCGTAGCATAACCTCCAACATCTGATTAGTACGCTCTGTTTTTCCATCTGTCTGTGGGTGATAAGCTGAACTCAACCTCAACTCTGTACACATGGCCTCCTGAAATCTCTCCCAGAAACGTGACACGAAGATCTTATCTCTATCTGACACAATATTCAGGGGCAACCCATGTAATCTGACAATCTCAGCAATGAACAACTGAGCATACTAACCCGTGGTATAGTCTGTCCGTACTGGCAGAAAATGAGCCACCTTGGTCAAACGGTACACAATCACCCAGATGGAGTCGTGGCCTCGCTGTGATGTAGGCAACCCAGTAATAAAATCCATAGAAATATTCTCCCACTTCCATGCGGGTATTTCCAATGGCTGAAGCAATCCTGATGGTTTCTGGTGGTCCACCTTTACCAGTTGGCAGGTAGAACACTTGGACACGAACTCAGCAATGTCCTTTTTCATCCCACTCCACCAGTATAGCCGCCTCATATCCTAGTACATCTTATCTCCCCCAGGATGCACCACAAATCGTGACCCGTGAGACTGGGTCATCACTACATGACGTAAGTCTGCTCCCCTTGGGACCACCAATCTCCCAATAAATCTCAAACCCCCATCAGAACTAATAGAATAGGACTCAGCACCCTTAGCTAATAGTCGTACAATCTGCTCCTACAAAATAAGTCTGTGGTCTGTGCCAGTATTACCCTCGTAACAATCTCGAGTGTCACTGTCATGACAGATATGAAGGAACGGGCTACTGTGTCCTGATGACCCAACTCTTTCCACTTTGCTTTCCAGATGTTCACTACATCGTCTACCGGCCTACGGCTCAACACATCGGCAACCACATTGGCCTTCCCCGGATGGTACTGTATGTTGAACTGATAGTCCTTCACAAACTCTAACCACCTGCGCTGACGCATATTCAGCTCTCGCTGAGTGAACAGGTACTGCAGTGACTTGTGGTCTGTGAACAAGCGAAATTTCTCCCTCAATAAGTAGTGTCTCCATATCCTTAATGCAAAAATGACCGTTGCTAACTCTAGGTTGTGTGTGGGGTAATTCTTCTCATGAGGCTTAAGCTTACGGGAGGCAAAAGATATAGCCTTCTCCTCCTACTGAAGTACTCCCTTGAGTCCCCATAAAGAGGCATTGGTGTAAACCAGATACTCTACGCCTGGCTTAGGTAAAGCAAGGACCGGTGCTGAAGTAAGCTTGTCTTTCAGCTCATCGAAATCCAATCGACAAGCATCATCCCAAATATATGGTACACCCTTGCGAGTCAGGTTCATCATTGGACCCGCTAATTTGGAGAACCCCTGAATGAATCTCCTGTAGTATCCGGCTAATCCCAAGAAACTATATACTTCCGTCGATGTCGTGGGTTGTCCCCACTCCCTCACCGCTAACACTTTACTCTGGTCAACTGTTATCCCTTGTTCAAAAACAACATGCCTCAATAAATGCACTTCCCGTAACTAGAACCCGCACTTCTCATACTTAGCATACAACTGATGCTCTCGTAGAGTCTGAAAAACCTACCTCAAGTTCTCGGCATGCTCTTCCTCTGTGTGTGAATATATCAAGATGTCATCTATGAAGATGATGATAAACTGATCCAAGAACTCTCTGAACACTTGGTTCATCAAGTCCATGAATACGGCTGGAGCATTTGTGAGTCCAAATGGCATCACTCTGAACTCATAGGATCCATATCTCATCAAGAAAGTAGTCTTTGAAACATCCTGCTCCCTAATACGGTAGCTGATGGTACCCTGACCTCAGATCTATCTTCGAAAAGAAAGTTGCTCCCCTCAGGTGGTCGAATAGATCATCGATTCGAGGTAATGGATACTTGTTCCGTATCGTGACCTTGTTCAGTTCCCGGTAGTCCACACATAGCCTCAGCGAACCATCTCTCTTTTTCACAAACAACATTGGAGCGCCCTAAGGTGAGGTACTCCTATGAATGAAACCCTATCCTAACAGCTGATCCATCTGATCTCGTAACTCACGCATCTCCGTCGAATCCATACGGTATGGGGCACGTGCTATCGGTCGAGTATTCGGTAATAAATCTGTGACAAAATTTATCTCTCAACTGGGGGGAAGGCCTGGTATCTCCTGAAATACATCAGAATACTCACGAACAACTGGGATCGAGTCTAAGGGAATCATGACCTCCTTAGAGGTATCATCCTCTATGTAATATAAATGAGCGGTCAAGCCTCCCTCTGGGCGAGGCATCGCCACTACAAACATCTCTTGCCTCGAAATGGCAAAGACAATACTGCTACCGAAACAATCTATCATGGCTCTGTACGACGCGAGCCAATCCATACCAATAATAACGCCGTGCTCATGCATATCTAAGACTAACATGTCTGCTAGTAATACTAAACTACCAATCTCTACTCCCACACCCCGACATATAAAGAAAATTAACGATCCATTTCCCAGTGGTGAGTCTACACACGTTACTGTGCTCTCTGCTGTGGCTAATAACCCTAAAGCCTTCGCGAAATGGGTAGCTATAAAATAGTGTGTCACTCCAGTATCAAATAAAACCCGACCCATAGTACCATGGATAGGAAACATACCCTCAATCGCGGGTGGTTCTTGTGGAGCTTCTGCCTGGTGGACGTTATAGACACGTCCGTACTGTAACTTCCCCTGCTGTACTGAAGCGGCTGGAATGGCTGGTAGGGCTGGTACCTGAGCTGGTGCTGGGAGGGCGGCTGGAAAGAGTGGCCTCTGTGGTTCATTACGGGCACCCTGCTGCTGTGGGACCCTATCACCCTCTGGACAATCCTGGCGCTTGTGTCCATTTTTATCACACCCGAAGCATCAGCCCTTAAAATTTCCTCCCCTCTGTCCCTGCTGATTACGACCCTACTGGCCGTTACCACCCCACCATTGGCCCTACTGAAATCGTTGTTGGCCCTGATGGCCTTGCTGCTGCCCCTACGGCTGACGATGTTGGCCCTGCTGGACCTGCTGGCCCTGCTGACCGTGCCTAAATCCCCTGAATCCCTGCCTGGAATCACCTAATTGAAATCGCTTGGCAGGGTCCCCCTGATGGGAACTCTGCTCATGCTGACGAGTTTGCCCCTGAGATGTCGGTGCTCCACTAGCACCACTACCCCCTGTCCTGCCCTGCTAGTCGGACTCTCCTGCTCGGTTGCTTCCCTGTAGATGGAAGCGGTGATCCTGGCAGTGTAGCAAAGCAGCATTGAGTACGTATGTGTAGGTACTCAGAGACAGATTTCCTATAAAGTGCTGACGGATCCTCCAAGCTAACCCGTCCACAAACAATAGTATCTTCTTACCCTGAGTGGGTGCCTCATCTGGCACTATAGTGAGAAGTCTTATGAACTCCTCTTCATACTGAGCAACAGTAGAATCTTTCTGCTTCAAGTTCAGTAACTTCTGCCTCATCTTAGTTTGCACGGCGCATGGAAAATATTTGCGGTCAAACCGCTCCCAGAATAACTGAATCGGGATAGCATTCCTCTCCTCCAAGGTGGTGGTGGACTCCCACCACTGCAAAGAGGCCCCCACTAGCTTAAAGGAAGCCAATAACTGTTTCTGCATGTCTGTACACTCATACATACGCAGATGCCTCTGTATATCTTTCTTCCACTGGCTGATAATGATGATATCTGAACTGCCCGAGAACTCAGGGGGATGCGCCTTCTGAAAGGCATCCCTAACTCTCTCCCATGCAGATGGAAGCTGTACCGGCACTGGCGCCACTGCCTGAACTTGGGGTGGAGCCTGCTGTACTACCACTAGCATGACATTCACTGCCTGAGCAACGATGGCGGCTACCTCATTTATGTTCATCATTCCCTGAGCCAGAGCTACTGGCTGCTCGGCTTGGGCACGCCTATCCTTTGGGGCACGTCTGGGAGGCATCTGAAATGTGAAGAAATTTGATTAGTCTACAGTTATTATCAAACCTTAAATAGCTGAAGACGTAATCATAAAAGCAAGAATACAACAATCCTAAAATAGGGCTCTATAGAAAAAACGCTAAGCTAAAAGCGAAATAAGCCGTACAGATCCTAAAGACACTAGAACCTGATGCTCCGACACCACCTGTGACACCCCGCCTAGTAAAATACCGGGTGATCAGTCCTTTATTAAATTATAATCAAGGTGAACGGTTGGTTCATTCTTAGCATCACTGTCGTAAAAATAACTTTCCAATTAAACACCCTAAATAATTAAGCTAAGTGTCAAAACCATTTTAGACATTACTTTCCAAATTTTATTTTAAAGACCAACATTTTAAAACTTAACATAATTCATAGTTAAAGAATCACATAACAACTATTCTGGAACATATAATCCAAACAATTAAACATTCAACTCATTGATTCCAACATTTAAACTTAAAGAAAAATATCCTGACAATAATAAATCCCAACGTGTAAATACTGGAAATAAACGAATCACATTATCTAATAAAACAACTAAATAATGGAAAAGGGAGACACATGCCCAAACTCGATAAAATAGTGCTAGGAGTGGAATCAACAAAAATGAGATCATCTAAACAAGAGGCCTGCAACTCCCACCTAAGCTGCAGCGCGTTCCTTCCAAAGGATCCTATGCAAGACGCCCCTGTGGCTGGGCACCTGTAATATATACATATATATACAAGAGAGCAGAGAAAATAGGAAACGGGTCAGAGCCCGATTGTAAAAACAGTTTAAAATTAGTTTAGAAAGTATATAAAGTGCTACCGGCTAATGCAACCAAAATATTAGTGCGACACTCCCTTGAGAAATTCTCACCTCTCTTCTAATGTGCACACCTATCGCACTAATTCTTCCCATCAGTTTAACTTATCTTATCTTAAGTTGCTCGTGAGGTTTCAAACCTAATTTTAAATGTTTAAGGGGTTAATTTTATTTAAAAGCAAAGTTCTCAATTAAACATTATTTAATAGTAAAGTTTCTCAGTAATATATCATGCTTTTCGAACACTTATACCCAAGTTGAATTAATTATTCATTTCTTACATACCATAATCACAGCAGGTAGTTACCAATTTCCAGATTTAAATATATATATTAAATACTCATATAATATATTTATTCTAATAACACTCCACACAAAATCTATGGTGCGGGCATACTCTGCTATCCCGTCCCCATATCACTTGTACTAAGGGAAATACTAGTTCGGAATCACTCTCGAACTGTATAAACACAAAACACATACAAAATGTGGCAAAGCATAGTTCCAAGTCACTAAGAGGATAGAACATACCCCCACGTCTCTTAGGACCGTCTGATTATCGATCCGATAGCCTGTACTAATGATTTCTATCTTCTAGGGTACGAGTCAATATCCCCCATAAAGGTCCCATCGAGATAAGACTGTCCTAGCGCGGTAACCTTAGGGATAGCAAGTAGAGTGGGCATGATTTTTACACGTATATACTATATGCATAAACACAGTATACTAATACTACCGTATCAAATTTTAGGTACACTCTCACGACCCATAATTATGATATTTATCCTTATCCTTATTACTCGTTAATTAGTTATCACGAATAACGGTTTGTCTCTTATTCGAATTTGTGAGATTATTCCAACTTATTAAGTGACACTCGCGAATTCCTATCCTCCTAAGTGTAATTTCAGTAGGTACCCATTTATTTTACCACGTAACCTCCTTACGAGTCTCACCCTTTAACACATTTTCCCATTGTCCCGTATGTGTAAAACATCCCCGTGAAAGACTAATCTCGCCTTACGTTAAAAGTTCCATATTTTTAATAAGTCCTACTGGCCTTCTTTATATCCCAAAATGCTCTAACATTAATATCCAAGAATGTCTAATCATTTAAGTTGGAACAACCTGTAAAAAGAGAATATGAGTTATGCAGGGTGGGTCGATCGATCTATGGAAGATGCTCGATCGATCGAAGCTCTAAGGTCGATCGATCGATCAGGCAAGTATGGCAAATCTGAAGAATTTCTTGTTACGGGTGCTCTCTTCCAACATCATCCAAAACGATATATTTTACTACCAAACTCCAAATAATTGATACTACAAGTGTTATGACCTCAAATAAATGATTTCCTACGTCTAGCATGCGAATTTTCATCACGAAAAACGAATTAAAAGGGCCTAATCCATCAAAACATCAAGAACCCTAATGTTTCTTTTTTTTTTTGGTTTCTTTCCATCCTTTTTACCAGATTTCTTACTCTTTAATTACTGAAATTTTGTGGTACAACCTCTACATATGAATTGGGTTTCCAGAATACATCAATTACTCATACAACATGCGAATTCAAATCTCCAAAATAGGTTTTTCTTTCACAAACAATAGTCCTAATCAATCCTAGGCTAATAATATTGGAGCATTAACTGAAATAGAGAAAGATAAATACTTGCCTAGGAATTTTCGGTTTATATTTGTGGAGATTTTGGTGTGTTTGTGATCCTCGTTGCACGATCTATCGTTTGGCGGCGACGGCGGTGCAAACGGTGGAGTTCTTGGCCTAGAACTCCTTGGAAAACCTCTCCTCTTCCTCTCCTATAGCCGTATTTTGTTTATGGTGTTTCTAACCCTAGAATGTGACTCTTGTCATCTGATATGCCCTTAGAATTTTCGTGGGTTTTTAGGCCTAAAAATGTAAAATGTCCAAAACGCCCTCCCGGGGTGTTAATTAAGCCTAAAAACGCCTCGAGACCCAAACTAAACCCTCGGGTACATTATTTTGACTATATCGACCCTTCTGGACACTTTGGCGCACTCGAAATGACCATACGGGTGACTTATAATTTATTCAGTTTTATTAATCAACATTTAGTCCCGACACGACACGGGCGCGCCCCGACTTAAAGTTCCCAAATTCTCATTTTATTCACTCGTGACATTTAATAGAACCAATTTTATATATTACTTTGCTCATTAGTAATATTCAACAAGTTTCCAATAATTACTAACTCTCGTCACGTTAGTAATAAAAATAATTAATTTTTGGATTTATATTAAATTAATAATTCACATCGAATTAAATAAATCCCCAAATTTATAAAGAATAAAAATACGGGGTATTACACATTTGACCTAGTAGGGGCAATAAATCCTTCTTAAAGGGGGGGGGGGGTGATATGGATACTAGTGGCAATGGAGTGCTTTACAAAGTGGGCTGAAGAGATACCACTAAGAAGGGCAACAGGAGGGTTGGTGAGCAACTTCATCAAAGAATACATCATTTGTCATTTTGGGATTCCAAAGGTTATTTTCTTTGATAATGGAACCCCCTTCATCAATTCAGAGATAATAATGCTCACAGAAAAGTACTCAATTGTTCATCATACTTCAACGATGGTGTACCCAAAGGGAAATAGTCAAGCCAAAGCAACTAGCAAAACATTGGTTAACATTTTGACCAAAACGATGAAGGATTTCCCAGGATCATGGGATGACAAGATACTATATATATTGTGGGCCTATCAAATCACTAAAAGGAACCCCACATGATATACTCCGTTCTCCCTTGTATATGGGGCTTAAAAGATTCTCCCGATAGAGTTGGAAGTTCCTTCCGCCCGATATGCCTTGCGAAGTAGCTTGCCCCCTCAGAACAGACTTGTGAAGTTGGACGCATTGGACGAGCACAAATACAATGAGATGCATCACTTTTAAATGCAAACGAAACAGCTCTCCAGGGCGTATGACAACTTGGTGAGATCAAGGAAGTTTGTGGAGGGAGACCTTGTTTTGAAGGTAGCAGTGAAACATACCAAAGGGCTTCCCCTACCTAAGTTTGCAGCAAATTATGAGGGACCTTTCATTGTAAAGGAGGCTCATGATTCATGTTATTGCTTAATTTATAAGATGGAAGTAGACAAATCATTTAAGAATGATAATAAATGGTTGAAAGTCTATCATGTATAAGAAATTAACTTTAGATCATCATTGTTTCTAGTTGTTTTTTATGAGTATATAAATATTTTCTTTCTGAAGAGATGTCTTTTGTTTCAACTTGAGTAAAATGAAAGATTGTAGAGTTTGTATTTTATGCAAGTAGTTATAGCACAAAAAAGTGGTACGGAAAACATATAACCTTTCTTTCATTCATAAATTTCGAGGCATTACAAAATTGGAAACTATTGCCCGAGAATTACACAAGAGAAAAAAGGAAAATGTATACAAGTGTGAAAAAAAAGATTATCGACCTAAAAGGAACCACAAGTCTGGAGCAGAGAAAAAATCTCCAGGAAGGCCAGAAGAAGTTTATAGGTATGATTGTTGGGCATTAATAGAAATCTCAAGTCTTGTTTGAACTTGTGCACGCTCAATAAGGAGTTTCTCCTATTTTAGCTTTGCCACACGCAGAGATTATTTGATATCCTCTACCTCTTTGTTGGCATCTTCAAGTAGAGGGGCTAGCTCGGCCAGCCTTGCTTCCTCAACTCGTTGAACCTCCCGGTGCTTCTACAATAGTTCCCTCTTTCTTTCTAATTGCTGACTCTTCAAGGTCTTCAAGTGTCCAATCAACTAGCTAAATTGGAAGCCATCTCAGCCCAACTCCTTCAGATAACCCAAGAATTGGTTGAGGAGGGGCCTGGAAACATTTGCAGTAGGACTACTAACGATATCAACAACGATGATCGCCATACCTTAAAGCTTATAGCTCATCATCGAAATGTTAGTATGAACACAATCGAAAGTGAAAGTCTTAGGTTGATGGTTTGCAATCTTCTCAATTAACAAATGATGGCTGGCAGGCATTTGGGGACATCAATGAAGGACCATGAGACATAATTCATGAGGAGCCAGGTTAGGTAGAGGAAGCTCACAACCAGATTCGCTATCGTCTACATCACCTGTCGTGGAACCTTGGTCATTGTGATTAGATTCTTTTGAAATGGTCGGTTCACGATGGAGGTCTCTCTCCAGATTGAAGGAACACACTAGAAACCTGAGAACAGGTAGGAGAAGTAATGAGTGCAAGCAAAAAAAAAATCTTAACAAGTGTTTTCACTATTAAATCAGCATTATTAGTGGAGTTTTACCAAAAATATTAACAAGTTTTTTGATTGTTAAATCACCGTTACTGGTGGAGTTTGATCAACAATCTTAACAAGTGTTTATCATTATTAAGTCACCGTTATTGGTGGAGTTTGACAAACATCTTAACAAGTGTTTTCATTGTTAAGTTACCATTACCAGTGGAGTTTGAATGTTTGAAGAATGAGACTCCTCTAGATTGTGCATTTTCAAGAATAAAAGACAAATAATAAAAAATGAAGAGAAACTGGTGAAACACCTCAACAATGGCTGGAGCAAGAACGGGAGTCACCAAGGAGGCTACAATGGTAGGAATTACTGGGGGCAGGTTTATCTCCTCAGAAGCCTCAACGACACCGTCAAATAAAGGGACCTTAATGTTTAGTGAAGTTTCCATGCCAATGAAGGGTACTAAGGCCAATATTAGGGTGGTATGGGATAAAGACTTGGAGGAACCTTTGAGCTCTTTCTGGAAAAAAAATGAGTTTACCTTGACCTAACTGAGGAGAGAGAAGCAACAACTAGAGTAAGATGTGGTGGCATATGTTCGAAGGTTCAGGGAAAGGACCCTCGATGTGAGGGAAGAAGCCAAATAGTCCAAGCTTCTACAGATCTGTGCAGAAAGACTACTTCCTGAGTATATCTTCCATCTCATTAACGAGACACGTGGTGGGACTTTTGCGACATTCCTAAAAGCAATAAGGAATATCTCATTGGTGGTACGACCAAACCCGATGGTGGTTCCCATGATGTTTAAGTAGTTGATACAACCTGTGGTAGGAGGGTCTCAGTCCCCACGGGTGGGATATACCGAAGGAGATGACGGGGCAAAACCAACGAAGAGGGAGGACAAGAGAAAGTTTGGGAGAGATAGGGAAAACCCATCACCATTACCCTGTACAGTAGAGGATGCTATTAGTTGTTACAATGCCATGGTTGAAGGAGGAAAAATGTATGAACCTAAGGGCATCCCCACCCTGGAACTAGGTGCAGCGATAAAAGCGGATCCCAAATACTTCCAGATCCATCGGAAGATTCAACATCCAGTGGGGAGTTATTTTATGTTAAGGAGAATCATCGATAAACATGTAAAGATAAGGATAGTGAAAATACCTTCGGAAAATGTTAATGACAACCCACTTCCATCACATGGGGCCAATCTGGTGGTGACCTATAATGATGAGACAGAAAGAGAAGTGAGGGAGCTGACGACAGAGCAAGGGGAGTTCGAAGAGGCTTTGGAGGAGTGTACCAGGGGAATGGTTAATGTGGTGTTAGCTTATGACAAAGTAAGTGATAGGGATATAGAGGACATACACAACATTGAAGGTGAGCAAATGAACCAAGGTTTGGAATACTGTGCAATTTTGTGGTCCTTAAAGTTCGCCTGGTTCTTCGATTAGGTGGGAATGATAAAAGAAAGTAGGTCAGAGGTAACTCAAGCAATCTTAGATATTTTGAGGAAGAATTCAGTCCCTTTGCTGAGATGGAAGGGACCTATGGCCAGGCTAGTGAGGAATTTTTTATTAGTAATAACATTCAACAATGCAGATAGGGTCGTGATATTTCCTCATAATTGACCATTTATATGTGGCTGCCAGCATCCACGGGGTTATATTTGCAAGGGCTCTTATGGATGAGGGGGGAATCCATCAACATCATGCCAATTATCTCTTTCCATACATCTAACATCCTAGAAGACAAATTAGTTCCCATGCCTTTGGTGATTTCAGGTTATGACAACCATTCTTCCAAGTCCATTGGTTATGTGAATGTTGGTATTATAATGGGAAATCTGATTTCCCACATCAAGTTCCACGTGATAGAAAGTGCAACATCCTACCATCTGTTGATAGGAAGAGTGTGGATGCATAATCAAGGACTAGTTCCCTCGGTGTATCACCAATGTGCCAAGGCAAATATTAAAGGGGCTGAGATCACTATATGGCCCATGAAGAGGACCTTCGCTGTTAAATAAGTTCACCTAGTGGATCCATCATTTTATACAGAATTAGAGGAGGACGTCAGAGTCCTAACGAGCAAAATGGAGGGAGCCTGGGTTCCCTCGATTAGAGAAAGGATGGGACCTGTGAATGGCTAGAATGATGAAACTGTAAGCAGTTGAGGAGTAATAGAAGAAGCCCACCAAGTGGTCCCTCACCTTGAGAAAATCTCGAAACAGCTAAAAGACAGGATACAACCCAGAATGGACACGATAGAATATGAGTTCACACGACAAAGTGTGCTGAGTCGGTTCTCTGAAGGAAGAAGAGTAGAGGCTTTAAGGGAAAAGAAAAGAAAAGTAGTTTCAATGGCCAATAGATAATGCAACAAGATTGTTACTGAGGAAGGGAAGGTGGTTTATCACCTATAACAGTGTGAACGGGCAGCCTAAGGAGCTATGGCAGAGGCCGACGAGGAGGCTGGCCTGATATATGAATTTTTTCTGGTGGATCAACAGGGACAATGTATGATAATAGACAATTCTAACATACATGAGTTTGTGGAGGAAGTCATCGAAGAATCAGACTACATGACGGACCAACAAAAGCCACAAGCACAAGAATTAGAGTAGCTAAATCTGACATTAGAAGGGGATGAGCCAAGGCCCATTTTCCTCTCAAAGGATCTTAGCACGGAGAAACAGGAGGATTTGATTAAGGTAATCCGAGAGTTTATAGATGTTTTTGCATGGAAGTATATGAAGATGGAGGGGCTAGATGAAGAAGTAAGCTGTCACAAATTAAACGTAATGCCTTTGGCCATTCCGGTCAAACAATAAATGAGGACCTACAAGCCTGAATTGGACTTAAAGATCAAAGAAGAGGTCCAACGCCTATTAGTAGCAGGATTCATCAAACCAATATAACACCCACTCTGGCTTTCTAGCATTGTCCCAGTGGGTAATAAAGACAAGAATCATATAAGAATCTGCATGGATTTTAGAGACTTGAATAAAACTTGTCCTAAATATGAGTTCCCTCTGCCCTCCATCGATAGCTTGATAGATACAATGGCTGGACATGAGATGTATATTTTTATTAATGGGTACGTAGGGTACAACCAGATAAAGATGAAACCCGCATATAAAGAGAAGAAATCGTTTAGAACCCTTTTGGGAAACTTCATGTACAAGGTAATGCCATTTGGACTAAAAACACTGGGGCTACTTATGAAAGAACAATGATGGACATTTTCCATGACTTATTCCATAAATTTGTGGAGTTTTATGTGGATGATTTGGTCATCAAATCGAAGAAGGAGAGGTCCCACCTGAGCGATATGAGGACAGTGTTTTGCCAAATATAAGAAGTATAAACTGAAGATAAATCCACTGAACTGTGTTTTTTTGGAGTAACCAGTGGAAATTTTCTAGGCTTTGTGGTAGATCGACAAGGAGTATAGATGGACCAAGACAAACAGCGAGCGATCTTGGATATGCCAAGTCCAAGAACGGTGAAGGAGCTCAAGAGTTTCCTTAATAAAGTCTTCTACCTTAGGAGATTTATGTCCGGATAGTCCGAAATGTTGCGCTAAAGCAAGACTATCTCTAGCGACCAAGACGACAAAACTCACTCGGGAATTTTATGAAACACTTGGTGTGCGGAAAACACCCAAGACCTTGTTCCCAAAATGAACTAGTGTGCAAACTCCCAATCGAATCAACCAAACATCAATGAAGAGACAGTAAGAACATACAAGCAATCATCAAAGCAAAACAACAACGATATACCGTGGTTCACCCAAATTTGGGCTACATCCACCAAGGAGGATTTCTTCTTTCTATAGATAAATGGAGGAACCCAAAGGTTATACACACACACAATTTATCTCTCTTAGAAAGTCACTCACAACCTCACAAGAACTCACCCCTCAAATGGGAGCTCTATCACTCTTTAGCTTTGATAACTCACAAAAATAGCTCTCAAACTTGTCCTCTCTCAAAACCTAGAAATGACACTTGTATTTATAGATTTGAGCCAAAATGGCAAATTTGTAAATAAACCAAAACTGAAAAAATAGGAGAGCCAAAATCAACAAACTCCACCTTGGCGATCCTGACGATCCAACCAATCTCTAGAATGCTGAAATTGCACCCGCTTGAAGACTGTCCCACCATCTACCAAGCTAATGCGATTCCCCCAGGCGATCCTCACGATCCAACCGAACTCGGAATGCAAACATCAAATCCGCTCTAAGATCATCCCGACATCTAACAAGCCAATACGCTCCACCCGACGCTAAGCCACCTCAAACTTCAACCATGAAGTGAGATACCGCAAGTCTTCACTCCAAGACTCCAAACGACTCCACCCGCCGAGGAACCAAGTTCTAAACTAAGAACTCCCCTGAATGCTTCCCATGTAACCATACGGTGAAGCTCGCTCCTCATGTAACCCGGTGAGTACACCCCCACACAATACATATAGCATACATCTTCTTTACACGAAACATTCAAACACATCAACACCATCTTCCACCTTGAGAAATAACCACGGATGAGAGGGAAAATTCCTCACCTCTCATACCCTCCAAATCTCACCCTCGAAAGATATACCAAGTCTTTGTCACGAAAAACTCCCGTTTGCCAATGCTCGCAAACAATAACTCATCGACCTTCCTTGAACTAGCTACACACACCTCAAATCCATCACAGTCCTACACCTCCTTGATTCGAATCGGCCAATGCATGTGTGCAACTAAATTGGGTCAACATCACCCGTTGGCCCTGGAGGGGGACTTCGATCCATCCCCTCCACTAGTAGGTATTCTCCCATCACTACCGTCTACTCTTGGAAAGCTAGCACCCAATGTCTCCACTTTGTTCACAAACGAGACATGCCTCGAACGTTCGATCACTTGTGCACACCGCTTCCCAATCTTTCTTAAAGTTTGATTTAGACGATACAACCCCTCTCTCTCCTCTCCCCTCGCTAGGACCATACAACCGCGTGTGACTTTCAAGACTCTACCCGCCACCGACACCCGGCAACCCTTGGAATCCAAACGGCTAATGGATATCAAATTCTTTCGCAACTTTGGGACATAGGCCACACCACCCAAAGTGCATTCCACCCCATCGAACATCTTGAGTTTCACCGTCCCGACACCCTCAACGGAAACCTTCTCTCCGTTAGCCAAAGACATGGAACCTTTTCCATTTTCTGTGAAAGTCTCAAAATATTCCCTCTTGGAGCAAACGTGATTCGACGATCCCGAATCTAATATCCAATCATCTTGGGAAAGAGAGTTAACCTTGGAGATTGTGAGAAGTTCTCCAAGTTCATCTTCATAATTCGCACTCGCTACCGTTGCCCTCTCGGAATCAACCTTGCCCTTAACCTTGTCGTTCCACAAAGGACATTCTCGGATCATATGACCCCATTCCCGGTACTTGTAGCATTTGGGCCCTTTACCACCAACACCCCTTGATCTAGACCTACTACCGTCATTAAATCCCCGGTTGGAGTTCCTCCCGCCATTTTGCCCACCTCCGTCTCTCGCCGTAAGGCCTTCATTATGGGAATACCCGTCACCTCCACCTTCCTTCTTTCTCATCGTGACATGAGATTGAATATCTTGCACAACCTCATTGCACCGGAGCGTAGACTTCCCAAACATGAGCGTGGTCACAAAATGCTCGTATGAATCGGGTAATGATGCAAGCAACAACAATGCTCGATCCTCCTCAATGAATTGAACGTCTATCCGGTTCAAGTCATTTATCAAGGCATTAAAAACGTTGATATGCTTCATCATATCCTCACCCTCCTTCATCTCAAGCTTGAAGAGTTTCTTCTTGAGGAACAATTTATTTGACAACGACTTTCCCAAATAAATCTCTTCAAGATTATCCCACATGCCTTTAGCCGTGGTCTCCGCTATCACATTATTCAACACATCATCCGTGATAAGCATCTCAATACACGAAGCCGCTCTTTGATCAATGTCAATCCACTCGGCATCGGTCATGCCTACCGGTCGTCCCTCTACCCCCAACAATGCTAATTGCAACCTCTGTTGGACAAGAACGCCTCGCATTCGTCTTTGCCATAACCCGAAATTGATCTTCTCATCAAAAGCCTTCATGTCCGTCTTCATTGAGCCACTTGATCCATAACTCGGATCCCATCTCTTAGAGACTCCGCTCGTAGAGGTTGATTCTCGAGTACTCTCCACATTTTCCGTCATTTGGAACAAAAATAAAAGCTATGCCAAAATTGCCAAAATTGATTCAACCTCGAACCAAAATACCGGGCAAACAATGCAACCAAAGCTCTGATACCAGTTGTTGCGCTAAAGCAAGACTATCTCTAGCGACCAAGACGACAAAACTCACTCGGGAATTTTATCAAACACTTGGTGTGCGGAAAACACCCAAGACCTTGTTCCCAAAATGAACTAGTGTGCAAACTCCCAATCGAATCAACCAAACATCAATGAAGAGACAGTAAGAACATACAAGCAATCATCAAAGCAAAACAACAACGATATACCGTGGTTCACCCAAATTTGGGCTACATCCACCAAGGAGGATTTCTTCTTTCTATAGATAAATGGAGGAACCCAAAGGTTATACACACACACAATTTATCTCTCTTAGAAAGTCACTCACAACCTCACAAGAACTCACCCCTCAAATGGGAGCTCTATCACTCTTTAGCTTTGATAACTCACAAAAATAGCTCTCGAACTTGTCCTCTCTCAAAACCTAGAAATGACACTTGTATTTATAGATTTGAGCCAAAATGGCAAATTTGTAAATAAACCAAAACTGAAAAAATAGGAGAGCCAAAATCAACACGAAATAACACACCCGTTGATGCAACTTTTGCAAAACAACACGAAGTTTAAGTGGGAGGAAATTCACCAAGGGTCTTTCACCGGGCTGAAGAAGCTGCTCGTTTCATCATAAACCATGATTCCTCCAAGGGCAGGAATACCACTACAGTTGTACCTCACATCCACTATGAGGTCCATTGGAGCTCTGTTAGCACATGAGATTGACGGGCAGGAATGACCAGTCTACTACCTTTGTAGAATCATACATGGGCCAGAGGTTAGGTATAGTCACTAGGAAAGGCATTGTTCAGCCTTGGTCTTTATAGAACACAAGCGTAGACATTATATGCTCTTTTATAATTCATATTATAACGAGATGTGATCCCATTACATTTTTATTTGCAAGAACTATATTAATTGGTAGGGCAGCTAGGTGGTTCCTCATCTTCTTAGAGTATGACTTGAAATGTGTGGTCCCTTGTGCAATCAAAAGCCAAGCATGCATAGACCTTTTGGAAATATTTCTGTCTAAGATATTTGAGACACCATAAGAGATCATTTCGGGAGATGATTTACAGGCAGATCACTTAGATGCAAGCAAAGAGGAATGGATGAAGTAGTTCGATGGATCTTCAATAGAGAAAAAAGGAGGAAAAGGATTTATTCTTTCAAGAGGTACGGAAGAAATTTGTCTTTCATACAAGTTAAACTTCCCTTGTTCCAATAATGAAGAAGAGTATAAAGCATTGGTATGGGGGTCATTGGAGGCCCTTCGAAGAGGAATTCGTCACTCTGCATCACGGGTGATTTGAACTTAGTGATTCAGCAAGTAAATGGAGGATATGCATTGAAACACCTCAGTTTGGCACCTTACAGAACAATCATCCAAAGGCTTCTCAAACAGTTTCATCGGACCAAGATCAAGAGGCATCATCGAACAATGAACCATTATCCAGACGCCTATGCCACCATCGCTCAGAACATGCTCATGAGAGACGATACAACTACAATCGTGATTCAATAAAGAATGGCTCCCTCGATGGTACAGTCAATTCTACCGATGGAGGATGACTCTAAATTGAGGAGAGAGATTAGAAAATAAATAATGTTCGGGTAAGGAGCGATGGAACTGAGCGAGTTATCCCAATACTTTACAAATTAGGGAAACGTCTACTTAAGAAATGCAGGAGGATGGTTGTCAAGATGCATCGACCTAAAAGAAGTAAAGTGGAGAATAATGAAAACACACGAAGAGTACTACGAGACAACTGAGATCCCTCTTTACAAAAGAATTCACAGAGAGGGATACTTCTGGACTAAGATGAAGCAAGATGCAACAGAGGTACAATGGAAGTGTGACAAGTGCCAACCGTTCTTTGAAGCAGTTAAGTGCCATTTCGTTGCAATTCAACTAGATTGGAGGAAACCTTATATTGACTTCATCAAAGATGGATTTGTCCCAATAGAGAAAATAGATGTGATGGGACTGAAACGGAGGGCCCCAAGGTTCTACGTTCAAGAGGGACAAATTTATTGAAGAGGGTACTTTAACAGGACATTGCATTATATCATAAAGGAGGAAGCAACCTAAGTCCTCAAATAAGCTCATGATCCAACTCATATAGGAGGGGAAAATGTGTATGGCCAGTTGATGATGTTGGGGTTTTATTGGCCAATGATGGAGAAAGACTGTGCTGAGTTCGTTAAAAAATGTAAAGCTTACCAATTGCACGGAAGTATGATCCATGCTCCATCGGTGCATCTACACTCTCTAGAAACACCTTATCTTTTTCACATTAGGGCGTTTGACCTAGTAGGGGCCATACATCCTTCTTAAAGGGGGAAGATCTCGATACTAGTGGCAACGAAGTTCTTTACAAAGTGAGCTAAAACGATACCACTAAGAAGGGAAATAGAAGGGGTGGTGAGCAACTTCATCAGAGAATACATTATTTGTCATTTTGGGATTCCAAAGGTTATTCTCTCTGATAACGTAACCCCCTTTGTCAATTCAGAGGTAATAATGATCATAAAAAAGTACTCCATTGTTCATCACACTTCAACGGTGGCATACCCAAAGGGAAATGGTTAAGTCCAAGCAACTGACAAAATATTGGTTTACATTTTGGCCAAAATGATGGACGATTTCCCAGGATCATTGGATGACAAGATACCATATGTGTTGTGGGCCTATCTAACAACTAAAAGGAAGCCCACATTATATACTCCGTTCTCCCTTGTGTATGGGGCTGAAGCGATTGTCTCGGTAGGGTTAGAAGTTCCCTCTGTCCATTATGCCTCGGAAAGTAGCATGCTCCCTCAGAACATACATATGCGGTTGGAAGCTTTGGACGATCATAGAGATAATGCGATGCAACACTTTCAAATGTACATGAAGCAACTCTCCAGGGCCCATGACAACTTGGTGAGGCCAAGGAAGTTCCTTGAGAAGACCTTATTTTGAAGGCAACAGTGAAGCATATCAGAGGGCTTCCCCTACATAAGTGTATAGCGAATTGGGAGGGACTTTCATTGTAAGGAGGCTCATGATTCAAGTTATTGCTTAATTTCTAAGATGGAAGAAGACAAACAATTTAAGATTAAAAATAAATGGTTGAAAGTCTATCATGTATAAGCATTTAACTTTAGATCATCGTTGTATCTAGTTGTTTTGTTATGGGTATATAAATCTTTTCTTTCTGAAGAGATGTTTTTTGTTGCAACTTGAGTGAAATGAAAGATCATAGAGTTTGTATTTTATGTAAGTTGTTATAGCATGGAGAAGTGGCATAGTAAAACATATAACCTTTCTTTCATTCATAAATTTTGAGGCATTACAAAATTGGGAACTATTGCCTGAGAATTACATAAGAGAAAAAAAGGAAAATGTATACAAGTGTGAAAAAAAGAGATTATCAGCCTAAAAGGAACCACAAGTCTGGAGCAGAGAAAAAAATATCCAGGAAGGCCCGAAAAAGCTGCTAGGCATGATTGTTGGGCATTAGTAAAAACCTCCAGCCTTGTTTGAAATTGTGCACGCTCAATAAGTAGTTTCTCCCATTTTAGTTTCGCCCGACGCAGAGCTTCTTCGATATCCTCTACCTCCTTGTTGGCATATTTAAGTAGAGGTTCTAGCTCAGCCAACCTTGCTTCCTCAACTCGTTGAACCTCCTAGTGCTTCTATAGTAGTTTGTTCTGGCTTTCCAATTGCTGACTCTTCAAGGTCTGTAAGTGTCCAATCAACTAGCTAAATTGGAAGCCATCTCGGCCCAACTCCTTCAGATAGCCCAAGAATTGATTGAGGAGGTGCCTGGTAACATTTGCAGTAGGAGTATTGATAATATCAGCAATGAAAATCACCATACCTTGAAGCCTGTAGCTCATTACCGGAATGTTAGTTCGAAGACAATCGATAGTGAAAGTTTGAGGGTGATGTTTGCAATCTGCTCAAATACCAAATTATAGATAATAGGCATTTTGGGAGATCATTGAAGGATCATAAGACAGAATTCATGAGGATCCAGGTTAGGCAGAGGAGGTTCATAACCAGATTCTCTATCGGCGGCAACTCCTGTCGTGGAACCTTGGACATTGTGACTAGATTCTTATAAAACTTCCTATTCACGGTGGGCAAAGGGACTGATGGAGGTCTCTCTCTAGCTGGAAGAGACGCACTAGCAACCTGAGAACATGTAGAAAAAGTAATGTCTGCAAGAAAAAAAATCTTAACAAGTGTTTTCATTGTTAAGTCACCGTTACTAGTGGAGTTTGACAAAAAATCTTAACAAGTGTTTTCATTGTTAAGTCATCGTTATTGGTGGAGTTTGACCAAGAATGTTAACAAGTGTTTATTATTGTTAAGTCACCGTTACTAGTGGAGTTTGACAAAAATCTTAACAAGTGTTTATCATTGTTAAGTCACTGTTATTGGTGGAGTTTGACAAAAATGTTAATAAGTGTTTTCATTGTTAAGTCACCATTACCAGTGGAGTTTGAATGTTTGAAAACTCAGACTCTTCTAGATTGTGCATTATCAAGAATAAAGGACAAATAACAAGAAACAAAGATAAACTAGCAAAATACCTTGACAATGTCTGGAGCAAGAATGGGAGTCTACAAGGAGGTTACAATGGTAGGAACTGCTGGGGGCAGGTTCATATCCTCAAAAGCCTCAACGGACCCTCAACAAGAGGGACCTCAATGTTTGGTGAAGCTCCCCCACCAACGCAGGGTACTAAGGCCAATATTAGGGTGGTGTGTGATGAAGACGTTTGACCTTCCATGGATGCACCCACACTTTTGGTGCCAGAAGAAGCACCATACTGGGCAGAAGGGTGAACGATGGCTTTAGGGATGGGAAGAGTCCCGAAAGACGTTAGTGAGATTAGACCTAGAGAGAACTGCAAAATTAAACTAAGTGTTAAAAGTGGGGAATAAATACAAAAGAAAAGAGACATAATTCACATGTAACTCACCTTAGTAATGTTGCTAAAGAGGGTAACTACAATGATGGGTTTTGTCCATACAGATGGAAGAAGAATGCTAGCCAATAAAGAAGCCACTTCGACCTGAGTCATCCCAAGAGGTTAAGGTTCAGTAAAAAAAGAGAGAAAGGATATCAGACCTAACAGTGTTCAGAATGTGCTACCTCTGGAGAACTTTTTACAGTTGGAACGAGGGGCATAGGAACCACGGGCTGGGGTGATAATTCAGATGAAGCTGGGGGAGCTTTATGTAGTGGAGAGAAAATTCCCACAGATTCAACGAAATCACCCCCTGTAGCAGCATCCTTCGCAGGCTTAGAGGACAAATGATGAGAGTAAGTAAGACCGATCATGGGGAAATGGGGAGGAGTTACACCGATCTGAGAGGAACCGAAACATCCACCCACGAAAGGACTCACGAGGGGGTTGGGCCTTTCTTCTTTTGTTTCATACACCGAAGTTTCTAAGAGTTATACAGATGCAGTTGGTTATAGAAAAAGATGACAAAACACATGTATTCCTCTGATCCAGAGGGAGAATGGGATGATATCACCATTGGCGAGGAAGAAGGGGAAGCATCAGAACGAGATGGAGAGAGATTTACATCAGGAGCCCATTTCTTCTAGGACTTAGTACCCAGAGTCTTTTTCCTCCCACCAACAACACCCACACTTGGAATAACCTTTTAGCTCTTCTTTCGCTTTGAACCTCCTTCAGATGGATCTACTAAGATTGTGGGGAAGGCAACATTTATGCGCTCTACCTCAGGTTGAATTCTATTCCCCAACTCCTCACTCACTTTGGCAGACATAGGAGGAGGAACAGAGGTAATGGGGAGTGCCTCCAAGGGACCTCCTAGTTTTTTTGGTTGATGGATGGGAAGGTCTTTCACCCGAAGCTGCTTCGGTTGGAGCCCCTTCACCAGAAATACCTTCAGAAGGAGCAAGTTGTTTGGGTATTGGGTCTTTCTTAGGGCTTTGGAGTGGCAACATGAATCATCGAGTAGTATGGAGGAAGCTCAGTGGGAGGTTCCTTGGGAGTTTTTCTCAAAGGGAACTCCATTATAAGAATATAATTTCCTTTCAAACCTAGTTCATGTAAAGAAAATGAGAGCACTGGAGAAATATACAAGAGTCCTCTCAATAAATTCAAATATTTAGCCAATACTTGGTGGAAAATAAAGAAGTTACATATCTTTGCCTGGAGATACTGAGGATGGTGACTCTATCAGACATTGTGGAGCTCACCCCCCATGCAGCAGTGTCAGTGAAGAAAGAACAAGCCTCCCTAAACGTGACCTTAGGGTGGTTTAGCTAGAAAACGGGGTGAGGAGACCCTTAGTTAAAACTAAATTGGTGAGCACACCGATAGGGGTTGTAATGTTCACATGTGTACCCCCACTCGGTGTAGGATGGTAAGTAACTTAGGGAGAACAGAAGAACCACAACAGGTGAAGGGTATTCTTCCATAAGGTCCACAATTGTTGGTTGAACCACCCTTGGCTCATTTCTGAAAAAATCAGAAGTATGGAGGAAAACTTCTTCTCCATAGGGCCTCATCACAAAATGGTCCCATTTGTCAATAATAGAGACTAACTCTTTTAGACTTTGACTCTTGTGATAAACGTATGAACGAGGAGGCAGAATTATTTCTCCCAAAGGAAGACGATTGGTTTTAGGTGCTACATCAGGGAAACGGACATAGAGGAAGCCCATCAGAAGTATGCAGTTGGCAAAGTTGGCTTGGTTATAACGGCCAAGAGACCGTTCCATGTCAAGGTGGGTTCTATCAATCCATGTATATAGTGACCCTAGGGATATTGTAGCTAGAGGAAGCTTGATAGCCCGGGACAAATGAAGGTATATGTTGATGAGGTCCCTTCGGGGTTGGTCGTTAGGTTTCCCCGATAAAAGGAAGCGTGTAGTTCTAATGATGTACCTTGACCAGGGGCAGCCTTAGAAGAGCAATCCTT
The DNA here is from genome assembly GCA_949130495.1 of Sambucus nigra. Taxonomy (NCBI): domain Eukaryota; kingdom Viridiplantae; phylum Streptophyta; class Magnoliopsida; order Dipsacales; family Adoxaceae; genus Sambucus; species Sambucus nigra. The sequence continues at coordinate 89,153,622 of OX422216.1, read as the reverse complement.
AGAAGTATCTTGAAAGAAATAGTTGATGAGGGGAGTGGAGGTGGCTTTATTCGAAGAACTTGTGCACCTTTGGAATATACCATCCAACTCATAATGGTCAATAGCCTCTTGAGCATCCAAAGCTTCATCAGAATAGGGCTCATGGCCTGTGGCCTCAAGGCCAAGAAGTTCCCAAACGTCCTTCAATGTTATTGTGAACTCACCCCTTGCAACAATGAAAGTGTGAGTGGTAATGTTCCAGCGAGACACCAGGATGGGGAGGGAAGCATTTTTCTTTGATAGAGTAAATTCATCGAACCACTTGGCCGGATGAAGATTAATTTTTATGAGGATGGCAGTGTGGGAACTCTGCATGTGAGCATTCTAGGTAGCAAAGTGAGCAGGAGAACCCCAAGGCCCTTCGAAGTAATGGGAAGTCCCCTCGTTCTATGAAAAATTGAAGAGTCTCCTCTGGAGGAGAGAGCCCCAATCAGCAACATTTTCATCCTAATCACCAAGTACCATGGTATCACACTTGGCGTTAAAAATGAAAGTCTTGGAAAACCTAGAAAAATCATCACGCTGTCCAAAAATGGGGGATCGACGGTAAAAATGCAGTTGCTCTTGACGAGCAACAGTCAAGGAGGTGGCACCCTCAGAAACAACGATGGCAGAAGTGGTGGCAGTAGGGGTGGCAGGTGGAGTGTTGGTAGAAGATGCACCAGGGTTGCTTGAAGAAGCCATAACAGACAGAATCGAGATATAAAACATCTTTAAAGAGCTACCAGATGAGTAACAATGGAGTAACCAAAGGGTGAAGATGATTATATAGGAAATAGACAAAGAAAAACTGGACAACAATGGAGTCTTTGTAGACTCTCTCTTTAAAGTATGCCTAAAGTTTGAAGAAGATGAAGAAAATAGTTAAATGTTTTTAAAAATAGACGTTTGAATTCTTTCAACCCGTCTTTTGAGTTTCCCACCACACGTGCAAAGCCATCGGTAATCATTTCTAATGGACACGTGGAGCTTCGGGAAGTGCCTTGACGGTTGCAAAGATAGCACCATGTCATTAATGAAGTGACGCATGAGGAATAGAAAGGGTTTTGTTCCTAGGTAAGTTTGAGTTTTGGCTCCAGAATTTTTATCAGACATATCCGATTTCTCCCAACGCAGAAAGTGTCCCAACGGTTCAAAAAGCTATGACATCCCCTAGCCATAAGTGCAAATGTTGTTTAATTATGACTCACATACATCGGGGAAAACTTTTCTGCTTTTCCGAACATGAAGAAACGATAACACAGAAGAGCCTAAACAAAGTAGCACCTCCATATAGAGACAATTTCCTAGAGAGAAGTTTATAACGGAGAATTCCACAAGTCTTAACAATAGGGGAAGTCCCAACGAAAAACCCACACTGAGCGCTTTGGTTCAGTTACATCGAGGAGAATTTTACTTTTTCCTCGAAGGGTTAATGGCAGTGGTTGTAACGAACGAAAAAAAAGATGCCAGATTTTTTCACACATAAAAGGTTCATCGGATTGAGAAGTTTTCGTGGAGACATATCGTGTTCCCATAATAAATCTCCACACGAATGGGCAAATGTAGGGGGGCTTGCAGGTAATCTTGAGATTGGACATAATCCCCCTATTAAACAACAATTTTTGGTATTAAGACAACGCGGTCGCTCAAGCGAAGCAGTTCAGTGTGGCAACTCAAGTGAGGCAACCCAGTGTGGCAGCTCATACTTTAGCTTGTTGTATCACTTAGTCATGTTGTATCTTTTGTTTATATTGACTATGAGTTATAACAATTATAAGGATGTAATGATTATAACGGCATTCAGTGTGAGGTTAAACGGTACTCATGAGACACCAGGCTTGCTAGGGCCCGGGAGAGCTTTCATGCTGTATCGAATGACCTCGCTGTGAGAATTTTAGAGGGACTTGGTTTGGAGGATTAAGAAGTGAGGCATCATTGGGTCTTGTCCTAACCATCTTAGATACACCTGGTAAAACACCAAAAGACAGAGCAACCTTGAATTCCATCGAACGTTGAGTTGTGAACCAAAAAACCCTCTACTTAATGTCACATCTACTTTATGCGATGTCACTAGCCAGCTAGGTAATGTCAAATTTTCACTTGAGTAAATCATTGTGGTATTTGGGGTTGTTAGACAATTGGTGAGCCACCTCTGCGATGACAGCCCCCTGACACACAGTGGTTAGGCAAAAGGCATGTCTTGGCATTTAATGTTTGTGACATAAAGTATGATCGATGTCTTTCACAGTTATTAATGACTGAGTTATCTCAGGAGTGGTGTGGGGGCTATTTAAGGGCCCCAACCACCTCTGAGGAATGGATGTTCCTTTTAGAGTTTAGAAGTTATTGCTAGAGAGAAAATACATCATAGAGAGAGATTTATTACAAACCAAATTTCATTCACCCACCATAGCCATTTATTACGAAGTTTTTAATACTTGACAGAGATCTTTGAGGGTGGTGGCTGCCTTCCAAGGTGTATCCATGATGCTTACTTCTATCTCCCGCTAAATGAGTTACCTCTGAGTTAATTATTATCTTTTGAGTTATACGCGAGAGATTTGTAAGATCAAACTGAGTTCATCTCTATAGATTTGTGATTGTGTGTTTTACTTAGTCAAAGGTGTTTATTGATTAACTTATCATTACTGTACTCCAAAAGGGGTTACACCTCCCTCTAATCTAAACTACCCTCGTATAACATAATATACTTAAAAAATGATTATATCAAAAATCTACTTGGACTTTCAGAAAAAGATAGATATAAGAAAAATCATGTCTTGACATGTTGATGCTAGATCAGTTAACCATAAAAATTCTTAATGAATACATAAGAAATCCAACTATAAAAAATTCAAGATATTTGGTTAAAATATCAAATAATTGGTTCTTTGTTAGTACATAACACAAAGACACTACAATTTCTTAAACATTCTCACGAATAAAATGATGGTAAACTAGAACAACGGATGTGATTCTTTGATATTTCGATGATACTTGTATTATAAAAATAAATACTCATGCAATCTTGATCAATACTATGACCCTTAACATTTTGTTCTTCTAAAGAAAACGTGTGCAACAAATATTCTTCACAATATACTCCACTTAGGTCATGAACAAGGATGTACACTTTTTTATTGGCGTGCTAAGAAACCAAAGAAATTCGTAAATGGATGCACCCGTCAAACTTAGTATTTATACCTTCCAGATCTCCTACATAATTGTCAGTAATATGTGTTAAAAAATAAGTATTAATATTATGAGAATACAAACCCAAAATGCATTATTCCACTCAGGTGGATTATACATTTGAGTTTATAAAAGGATATGTCATATCCATAAGGTGCGGCATACTTCCTATATCATGATATGATATGAGATTTTGTCCATATCATTCCCATAGATGGAATTAGGAAGTTTCAACAAAGCACTTGTGGGAGTGCCGGAATGCTAAGCCAATCCATGGTTAAACTTCTTAGCTAAGTCCTTTTTTAAAATTTTATCGTTACATAAATATTCAACTATCTATTTGGAGAACTAAGACACCTATAAACAATGTGAGTTATACCACCATGCTCATATCAAACTCCTTTTGCATCAATAAAGAAAAGTATCAAGCATATTATTCATTAGTAGATCCAAAAATTATATCGTCTACATAAACATGGGAAACTACGATATATGGAAAAATGTTTAATCCACACTTTCTTGAATGAAACATGTCGTCATACGACGTGAGGTAAGTTTCTCTTGAGGCTTGACATAGCACATACAAAGCCTCTTTAAGGTGGTAAATGTGAAATCGGATTAGGGTTATCAAAGAATTTTTCTTGGTGTACATTGATTTCTTCCTGTGGATTACCATTAAGAAGGTATGTTTCACATACATTGGGTGAATCTTGAGGTCTAGACCACACACTCTAGTTGAGAGAAAACAAATTGACTACAACTTAATAGCCATGAAAAAAAACTCATTTTAACAACTTAATTTGAGCATATCCTTAAGCCACTAGCTTAAACATATTTAAGAAAATGTCTTCATCAAGCTACTTTTTGAACATGTACTTGGTACCGATGATATGCATGCCATTAGTTTTCCAAACTTCTTATTTTTTAACATTTAACTTTTGCTTACATGGCATTAACCTTATATTCATCTAACTAGGCTTCCTGAACATTATTAGGTTCAATTCTTAAAGCATAATAAAGATAGTGAAACTTAATTTGGAGTTTAACATGAGTTCTCACTCCCAAAGGTATAATCCCAATAATTTATATCATGGTCCTTTTAAACCCATTGAGGTGTGCCACCCATATCTTCAACCATTTCGTGTGTTGTGTCCACCTCCACACTTATTTCTATTTATATATATTTCTCTTCATATACATAGGGAGAAAAATATGTGCATTTGTAATCGTCCTCATTGAATGCAAAGGAGTCATAATAATCAATAATGTTATTAGTGAACTCCATAGTATTTAAAGATACATAATTGTAAAAATATTAAGAAAACTATTAGTGAAGTAGCTAAGAAATATCCCTTCATCAATCGTTGAGTCAATATTAGTTTGATATTCTCCACCTTCAAGGATGTATAATTTCTCCCAACATATATAAAATGATTGACTGTGGATTTTATACCTTTCTAAATCTCATTAAGAGTTAGGTCTATACCATGTCTCATATAGACTAGATTCGCAGTATGACATGTCAGGTTAGTTGCCTCAATCTAAGAAACTTTGATGCACGCATTTGTATCAATATGGAACCAACCATATCTTGGATATTTTTTTATTTATCTCAATAATATCATTTTGTTGAAGTGTTATGGTGGTTAAAACCTAATGGTTTATCTCTACATCATCACACCATTTAAGATTTCCAGTTCCCTTAAGCTCTTTCTTAGGGTCACTATGGACTCTAATGATAGTGCTTGAATTATCATTTTGGAGGTTTTTGCACTCTGGAATGAAGAATCCTTAGCATTAGGATTCTAAAGTAAAAATCATGCAAAAAGTGGATCTATGGAAGTTGTCTACTATCACTACTAGGATGTATTTATTTTTTGTATTATTTATGATTCATTGGACCCATGAGTTATATGTGTAAGAGATCTAAAACATGTGAAGTAGAAATAACATTTAACTTATTTTTAAGATCTAGGTTAGCTGCCCATCTAACAAGTACCACTTTAGGGATGACAATTACACCCACCCCATTGGGTTTTTGACATGACCTTACCTTAACGAGAAGGTTGTGAAGTGATATATTTGGGTTTAGGGTGGGTGACAGTTTGGACAAATAATCTCGGGGCGGTTTCAAGTATAGGTGTGATAAATTCACCATCTCCCCGATTATACATATTTTAACAAAAAAAAAATTAGCAATAAATACCAATAAAATAAATATACTGAAGTTCTATATGTTTATCAATAATAATATTATTTTGCAATTATGGTGGTGCATTTTTTCATTATTTAAAATTTTTAAAAATTTAAGTTCATCAACCTACATAAATTTAATAAGTGTGTCAACTCAGATCGAGTTTGATTTTCATAAATCTTAATTTGGGGTGGGTTCATGTTTTTTTATAAATAAAACCCATCTTGGGTTTGGGTGAGTCAGGTTTAGTGTTTTTGTTAACAATATAGATTGCAAAACTTGCCCAAACGTAACGTCTTGCTATCACATCTGCGAATTTCATGTGCCTAATAGTAAGTAAAGAGTAAAATTGAATACAATAGATAAATTAAAAGAAGCAAAACTTAAATGATTTTTATTATAGGGATGCCCAATATCCTATTACGTAGATGAGTCTAAAATAAACTGAAATACATTATTATTCGTTCATGCCATACATAACAAAAACTTGTAGAAAAAACTCAAGAATTATAGGAGCTGATAAGTTGTCTTATAGATATTCCTGTCGGGACTACCGACCTTATCTGCTATTTTCCATACGTACGTAATCGAAAATATTTTCAGGGGTAATATAGAATAGAAGTCCAAACGTGAAGGGGGTACTTCATTTTCTTCAAGTTCATCTTCTATCTAGAAGGAAAACAATTAAGCAGACATGCTAAGTAGATTATTTCATTTCTATACAAGGTATGAGAAAAAATGTTTAGCCAAAAAATAATTGGATTAAATAGTGATATTATCTGAGTTTGGAAGCGAGCTGAAATTCCATAGAGTTGTCAGGGGTATAATGAAAGTCGAATGATATGTAAAAGAATAATATGGTGATTACAGTTGGATATGTTGTTTATCGAGTTATAAACAAGGGTTCAGAGTATAACAAGATAACCCATAAATTATCGTTTATAGAGCTCCAATAACGTAGACATATTTCTACAATATCTCCCAGAGTATACTATACATATGGATAGGCAATTCCATATAATTGGGTAAATAATTAAAAAACCTAGCATATAGAGCTAGAGTGACACTCATATGTATGTAGAAAATCAATACTAAGCACTCAAGATCTGAGTCCGATAGACCAATTAGAACTATAGTGGTATACCAGAGTTTAATCCCCGAATACTAAGGTATGCTACAGAGGTTTCATTGATAAGGATATAAATTGCAGGGTAAATGAAATTAATGGTAGTAGGGTTATACCATAATTAAAGGTAAATAGGAATTTGGTGGCTCTACTGAAATTATAGTTTGTAGCGATTTATCAGGTTTAAGGATGTGTGAAATATTGAGCGAATCAATATAGGGGATAAATATGAACTACACAAAAGAGTTCGTAATTTAAATGCGAGTTCAAGTTATCACAGAGTGATATAACAATCAGTCATTTGAAGGGCGTAAGCTCGATTGTTTAATATTGAAATACAATCACCTACTATAAAATTATGGATTCATGGTTTCTCTAATTAATTCAATGGGGTTAACTAGATAGTATTAAATAATAAAGAGTATAAGTAGGTAGGATAGATCTAAAATAATGTTTATGTGATGCAATAGGATGCTAATTTGTGATCAATTCTAGTGTAAACATAAATAGGAGTCTACGATATATTAATTTAAAAAGTAATAGTTTTCTTGGTTTTTGTTTGGACTTGGGTTTAGTGGTAAGAGATAAAATGAATTTATTTGAACTAAAGAGTAAAAGGAAAAGGTTTGGGTGTGTTTTGAAATACATGGAAATCTACTCAGGGGGTTTGTGTAAAGTAAAAATTGGAATTTATATTATAAAACTGATTTTCTTGAGAAAATGATTTCCAGAGAGAATTTGAAAATAAAAATTTTGGAAAAAAATCAAAATTTTCTGATTGGAGATGCTGGGTCAAACATTACACGCGCCTGGTTTGACCTTCACTCGCACGTGTAACCCACATCTTCAACCTTCAAACGTTTGAATTTAGGGTTTTAAAACTTTGACCTCATATTTGAGATGTTTTAGAAATCCATTCAAGTTGTTCCTGAATGAAAATTGTATAATATTTGAAGAGGAATCCAATCATATTGGTTCAAGGATTTTGATGTGCTAGTTTGAGCTATTGGTTTTCTTTAAAAATGGGAATTTTTTTACTAGAGCATAAGTGACTAAAAGCTATGATTCTTATTCCGACATAGTATTAATTTTCTCTTATGTTGACAATGTAGTAAAACAAGCCTTTCTTGAGAAATTTTAGTGGAGAAAAACTCTTGAATTTGGATTTTTTAAATTCTAGGCCTGAAAACTTCAAGCTTCGATTTTGGGTCTCAAAACTCATTTTTGATTTAATTAAGCACTCAACCTATGTTCCTGGGAACCTAAGCTCAGCTTACCTCACTTTGAAACTGGTTGAAAGTCAAGGAAGCAGAATCCACCATTGAAGCTCATGCTTCAATGGAATTTTGTAGTTTTTGAGCTATTTCAATTCTTTCACAAGTTAACATTCATATATGCAAACACATAATTCTACTCTATATAAGTTCAGAAACATAACTAAATTGAAGAAACAAACATTCTTACATTAAATGATAGAAATGCCAAAATTCTCAAATTTTTACTTTGGAATAACTCTCAGCTAAGGACAGGGTGCGTGTTAAGGAGTTTATTGGTGGGTTTGGGAGGTGAAGTTTATCTTGGTTTTCACCAAGATAAATGGGTACTATTGGTACTCCACATGGTATATGCCATGTTAGCAGTCCAACTGGTCCCACATAAGCAGGGGAGAAACTATAAATAACTTGTGGTTTTGGGTTGGTTCATTGAATATTTGTTATTTATACATTAGGGATTTAAAGCATCTTTGTAAAATTTTAGGGGCTTAAGTGCAATTTCTTTAAAAAATTCCTTCATATAAAGTTCACTTAATCATTGGAAAGATTTGGCGGATTTAGTTGGTAGAAAATGGGTGAATTTTGGAAGGCGATCTACAATGACCCATATTGTGTTGTATCTTTGAAAAGGTTGGGGTAAAGCACTGAAAAAGTCCATGGTTATATGGTCCCATTTCCATTCTGGGATGGGGAGGGGTTAGAGTAATCCGTTGGGATAATGATGTTCAATCTCCATTTGTTGGCAAGTTAGACACTTTGTTACAAAATGAGCACTGCTATTTTTCATATCATGCCATCAATAATGTTGTTTGTGGTTTTGATAAATTTTGGTGCTCTTGAGGTGAATCATGGATTTATAATGGTGAGCATGTGGCATAATTTCTTCTCGTAATGAGGATATGAGAGGAATATGTAATACCCCGTACTTTTGGCTATATTTATTTTTGGGATTTATTAATTAAATGCGTATTAATTGGAAATTAATCCGGGTTATAAATACTAATGAGATGCGAGTTGGTATTTGATTATGTGCATATATGATTATATATGAATTTGGAATTATGAAATTTGTCGTGAGATTTATATACGGCAATTTGGAAATTTTATTGAGACGCGTGGGACCGCCGCGTCACGGTGAAATATTTTGATTATATAAAGTGAATTTAAAATCTATAATCCGTATGGTCGTTTTGAGTGCGCCAACACGTCCGGAAGGGTCGAGATAGTCAGAAAACACTAGCCGGGGGTATAGTTTGGGTCCCGGGGTATTTTTAGGCCATACCGGCAACTTAAAGGGTATTTTGGTAATGTTACATTTTGAGGAATTAAAAGTGACGAAAATTGGTTAATTAAATCTGATGTGGATTTGACCCACTAAGCCCATAACCAACCCATATTAACCTAGAAGGCTACGTAGGTTATCATTTAGGTTTTCTAAGTTCCCCAAATCAAACCCTAGCCACCTTAAGCCACTATTGGAGAAGGAGCTTGGAGAGAGGAAATTCTGCAGAAAAACTTCATCAAACGTACACCAAAATCAGAAATCAAACCAAGGCAAGTGATTTAAATTACATTCCTTAAGCAGTGAATGCTTCTTCCATGTTAGAAACCCTGATAATCAATCTTATATAAGAGTTAAAAGAAAACCCATGAAATTGGAAGTTATTATTAAATTTTGGGATAGGTTTGCATGTAGAAACATTGTTTGAAGATTGAATTCAGAGATTTCATATCTATGTGATGTATAAACGGATTAAAATTTGGGAAATTATGATGAGAAGAATCTAGGGTTTATGTTCTTGAAGAAAATTAGGGAATAATGTAGAAACTTGTGATTTATTGATGTTTAGAAGGTATTAAACCCTTAAAAGATGTTAGCATATCTCCTTAGTATGTTTGAGGATGGTTAGAGAACTTAATACATTGTTGGAACGAATTTTAGAAGAGATTTGAGGAGTAAACATGGATAAAAACGAATTGGGGAAAAATCTGGGCCGAAACTGGTCAGTCGTTAGAAGCAATCCCCAGGTCGTTCGAACGAGCTCGTTCGAACGAGATTCTAACGAGTTGACCAGTCTCTTCTAATGAGGGGTAGTTTCGTTCGATATCTCGTTCGAACGAGATATCGTTAGAAGGTGCAGTTCGTTCGAACGAACTGGATCTCGTTCGAACAGTCTCGTTCGAACGAGACTTCTAACGAGCTGATAGTCCAAACTCGTTCGAACAGTCTCGTTCGAATGAGCTGGCAGTTTGGGCCATTTTGGACTATTTTGATTTTTGGAGTACCGTAAACTTGTTCGAAGATAGAAATAACAAACCTTTGATGTTATATTGATAGATGTGGGACATTGGGACATTATGAGGAGTAAATTATATATTGACGCGTATTATTATACGACGTGAGTGACTTCTACGACGTGAGAATAAATATTGACGCGTATTATTATAAACCGGAAGCGTATAAGTGTGTGAATTATATATTGGTACTAGATTGAGAAAAGTATTACAATTAAACTACGGTGATTACTAAGATGCGTATATACTTAGTATTGATATTATTTGTGTGTATGACATACCTACCATACTTGCTATCACGGGAGGTTGCGTTCGCTTAGGACCCTCTAATCCTTGTGTGCCTACGGGGGGGGGGGGGGGATATAAACTGGTACCTCGATGAACATAGGTCAGAGAAAGACGTATTGGGATGTTAATAAGTCCGCTGATCGTGGGAGCATAGGTATGTACGTGACCCATGTGATGTGACTGTGTTCGCCTCCACTATTTGTGATTTGTGTTATCTGAACTATTCCTGAGAGATTCGGAATATGTGATCCTTATGTACGTGATGTACCGGGATGGATAGCAGAGTATGTGAGCACCGCAGCTTAGTTCTCGGGGTGCTTGTATTGTATATTTATGATGTGAATAATATACACTTAATTAATGAGAACATTCATGTTAATGTTGTATAAATAATTACGGTATTGTTTCGAGAAACATAATGAGTTAGCTGATAGAGAAATATATTGCATATTGAGCATCTGAGTTTACATTAAATCCCTATCTAATTACGAGCGTTATATGTTAATAGGACCGGGTAATAAGGGTAGGAACTATTACAGTCTAGCTAGTTATGATGTCACTTAGCTAGTGGTTTATATCGTTGTAGATGGGTACTTACGTTAGGAGTGCACAGTTAGACGAGAGGTGAGAATTTCATATGAGTGTACGTCCTAACATGTACTTTGCATTTAATGTTTTTAATGTTTTTAAAGCACTTGCAGGTTTTTAAAATATAACTCCACATTCGGGCTCTGACCCGTTTGCTTTTCAAATCTTTTTCTTGTAAAACCATTTTAGGTGCCCAGCCACAGGGACACCAAGCATAGGATACTCATTCAGGTGACGAGCTGTAGCTGTTTGTGGATGCTACAGGGATTTGCTTGTAGACGCTTCTATCTTTTGGATTCCAGAGTCACTATCTATCAGTTGTAGGGCATGTTGCCCATTTCTATTTAGAGACATCTTTTACATTTCAGTTTTCAGACTTTGGCATGTATTATTTCAGTATTCAGTTTAGTTGTTTCAGTTGTGGGATTTGTAGTGAGGAGTTTTCCTCCAGACTTTATTTACACTATGTGATGATTATTCGTTTTACTTCAGTATGGTGAATGGTGTTATTTATTTCTTCATTACACTTGTTGCATGTTAATCAGACTTAAATTAAAATTTGCCAACTTACTTTTTAAATACTAGGTGGTTAGTAATCTTTAAAATGTTTTCGACAGTGATGCTATTAACTGAGCCAACTTGGCATTTTGAATTAATTTAATAAAGGAGTAGCTACCCGGTATTTAATTAGTCGGGGTGTCACAGGTGGTATCAGAGCATCAGGTTCTAGTGTCCTTTAGGATCTGTACGGCTATTATGTTTCCGCTACGTTTCTTTGGTATAGAGCCCTATATTTTAGGACTATTGTATTCTTTTTGTGTATGCTTCGTTCTTCAGCTATTTTAAGTTTATAAACAGCGAACTTAAAAACTTTGTTCTTATTTCAGATGCCTCCACGACGTACACGACGAGTTCCCAGGGATGCAACGCCCGAACCCCAGCCCGCTCCAGTTCAGGGCATGATGAACGCCACTGAGGTTGCAGCTATAGTAGCCCAAGCGGTAAATGCCGCAATTGCCGTGATTCAGCAGGCACCACCTCAGGCGCCGGTTGTCGCGCCGGTACAGGCAAATACATTCCTGTCTGCTTGGGAGCGTGTACGTGATGCTTTTCAGAAAGCGCATCCGCCAGAGTTTGCAGGTAGCTCAGATGTGGTAGTCAATGGAGGAAGGATATGCAGAGGCACTTGAGAATGCATGAGTGCACTGATGTTCAGAAGAAGGTGATAGCTACTTTCAAGCTGGTTGGATCTGCACTGCAGTGGTGGGAGTCTATTACCACCGCTGAGGAGAGGGATGCTCTCACGATTCAGTAGTTTTGGGTGCGGTTCGACCGCAAGTACTTTCCGTCGGCTGTTCATACGGAAATGAGGAGGAATCTGATGAGTCTGAGGCAGGAAGGCAAGACAGTGGCCGAGTATGAGGCCGAGGTCACTAATCTGTTGAACATCGTTCCAGACGAGATACCAACAGAGAAGAAGAAGATTGAGAAGTTCACCGACGGGTTGAATTGGAGGATCCGTCAGCATCTGCTAGGGAACCTATCGTTGGCCACGTATTCTGATGTGGTTAACGCTGCATTGTTACACTGCCAGGACCACCATTTTCATATGGCCGAGGGCAAAAGGTCGGGAGAGTCTAGCCATCAGGGCAGGACTGGAGGATATAGTGCCAGCGGGGCACAATCTGGCCAGGGGCAAAGACAGAATGAGCAGGGCTCCCAGCAGGGGTATAATTAGAGGTTCCGGTCAGGGAACTACAGGCAGGGACAGGGAGGTTTCCATCAGGGCCATCAGGGTCCAAACGGCCATCAGGGCCAACAGGGGCAGAATGGGCAGCAGTACCACCAGGGCCAGCATGGCCAAGGGATGAACGGTAACGGCCACCAGGGCCGGGGACAGCAGGGGCAGAGAGGAGGGAACTTCCCAGGGAAGTGATTTGTTTGTGGCAAGACTGGCCATAAGAAGCAGGATTGTCCTGATAGGGGCAAGGCCCCAAAGCAGCAGCAGCAGGGTGCTCGCCAGGAGCCACAGAGGCCTATGTTTCCCGCCGCTCTTCCCGCACCGTCACAGATGGCAGCATTGCCACCTATTCCAGCAGTCCCAGTTCAGCAGGGGCAGCTACAGTATGGACGTGTCTACAACGTCCACCAGGCTGCAGTTCCACAGGCACCGCCTGTGATCGAGGGTACGTTTCCTATCCATGGCACTATGGGTCGGGTGTTATTTGATACGGGTGATACACATTGTTTTATAGCTACACACTTTGCGAAAGCTTTAGGATTGTTAGCTACGGCAGAGAGCACAGTGACGTGTGTCGACTCAACATTGGGGAGTGGGTCACTTATTTTCTTTATATGCCGGGGAGTGGGGGTAGAGATTGGTGGTTTGGTATTACCTGCAGACATGTTGGTATTAGATATGCATGTTCACGATGTGATCATCGGTATGGATTGGCTCGTAGCTTATAGAGCCATGATTGATTGCTTCAGCGGAAGCATTGTTTTTGCCATTCCGGGGCAAGAGATGTTTGTAGTGGCGATGCCTCACCCAGAGGGAGGATCGACCGCTCATCTGTATTACATTGAGGAGGATACCTCTAAGGAGGTTGTGATTCCTTTAGATTCCATCCCGGTTGTCAGGGAGTATTCAGATGTGTTTGAGGAGATACCAGGCTTACCACCCAGTCAAGAGATAGACTTCGTTATAGATTTGCTACCGGGTACGAGACCTATAGCACGCGCACCGTACTGTATGGCTCCAGCGGAGATGCGAGAGCTACGGGATCAGATAGCGCAGCTGTTAGGTCAGGGCTTTATTCGCAAGATTACCTCACCTTGGGGCGCTCCAGTTTTGTTTGTGAAGAAGAGGGACGGTTCACTGAGATTGTGTGTGGACTACTGAGAGTTGAATAAGGTCACGATACGGAATAAGTATCCGTTGCCTCGAATCGATGACTTATTCGACCAGTTGAGAGGAGCTTCTTTCTTCTCGAAGATTGACTTGAGATCGGGATACCATCAGTTGCGTATCAGGGAGGAGGATGTCTCGAAGACTGCGTTCTTATCGAGATATGGTTCTTACGAGTTTCGGGTTATGCCTTTCGGCTTGACCAACGCTCCAGCAGTGTTTATGGACTTGATGAACAGAGTGTTCAGGGATTTCCTAGATCAGTTTGTCATTGTCTTCATTGATGACATTCTGGTTTACTCTCAGACAGAGGAGGAGCATGCCGAGCATTTGAGGCAGGTTTTGCAGACACTTCGTCAGAACGAGTTGTATGCAAAATATGAGAAGTGCGGGTTTTGGCTGAAGGAAGTTCAGTTCTTGGGTCACATTATTTCCGACCAAGGGATATCTGTTGATCCGGGGAAGGTATCAGCGGTGAGGGAGTGGGGACAGCCCACGACACCAACGGAGATTCATAGTTTCTTGGGTCTAGCAGGATACTACAGGAGGTTTATCCGGGGTTTCTCGGAGATAGCAGGTCCTTTGACACATCTGACTCGTAAGGGTGTGCCCTACATCTGGAGTGATGCCTGTCAGTTAGCATTCGATGAATTGAAGGACAAATTAACCTCAGCACCTGTGTTAGCATTGTCGAGACCGGGAGTTGAGTATTTGGTTTACACCGATGCGTCTTTGCAAGGACTTGGAGGTGTATTGCAGCAGGAGAGACAGGCCATAGCTTATGCTTCCCGTAAGCTTAAACCTCATGAGAAGAATTACCCCACGCATGATTTGGAGTTGGCAGCAGTGGTATTTGCCCTACGGATTTGGAGGCACTATCTTTTGGGGGAGAAGTTCCAACTGTTCACCGACCACAAGTCCCTACAGTACCTGTTCACGCAGAAAGAGTTGAATATGCGGCAACGTAGGTGGCTTGAGTTTGTGAAAGACTACCAGTTCGACATCCAGTACCACCCGGGTAAGGCTAACGTGGTAGCAGACGCGTTGAGCCGTAGGCCAACAGATGAGGTGGCAGAGGTGTGGAAGGCAAAGTGGAAGGAATTGGGACACCAGGATGCAGTGGCCCGATCTTTCATGTCTGTGATGTCCGTTACACCACAGATTGTCACGAAGGTAGTACGGGCACAGGCTAATGACTCGTTCTGTCAGGAGCAGATAGTTCGATTACTAGCAGAGGGAGCCGAATCCTATACCGTTAGCTCAGACGGGGGATTACGCTTCAATGGGAGATTGGTAGTTCCGGAAGGGGAGGAATTGCGACACGAGGTGATGGCAGAGTCGCACGGCTCACGGTTCGCGGTACATCCCGGAGGGGATAAAATGTACCAAGACATGAGACGGCAGTATTGGTGGAGCGGTATGAAGAGAGATATCGCTGATTTTGTTTCGAAATGTGCCACTTGTCAGCTTGTAAAAGTGGATCTTCAGAGACCAGCAGGATTGCTACAGCCGTTGGAGGTCCCGGTGTGGATGTGGGAGAGCATATCCATGGACTTTATCACGGGGTTGCCTACGTCGCAAAGGGGTCATGACTCCGTTTGGGTAATTGTGGACAGGTTGTCCAAGGTCGCTCACTTCTTACTCGTAAGGACTGACTACACTACGGGACAGTATGCCCAGCTCTTCATTTCAGAGAGTGTGAGACTTCACGGTGTGCCTCTAAATATCGTGTCTGACAGAGACAAGATATTTGTTTCGCGGTTTTGGGAAAGTTTCCAGGAGGCCATGGGCACAGAATTGCGGTTGAGTACGGCGTATCACCCGCAGACTGATGGGTAGACCGAGCGCACAAATCAGATGTTGGAGGACATGCTACGCATGTGCATTATTGACTTCGGGGGTGGATGGGAGCAGTACCTTCCACTGGTGGAGTTTGCTTACAACAACTCCTATCAGTTCACGATTGGCATGGCTCCATTTGAGGCATTATACGGTAGGCCTTGTCGTTCCCCAGCATGTTGGTTGGAGGTGGGGGACAACAAACTGCTTGGGCCGGAAGTGATTCAGGATACTTCGGCAAGGATTGAGTTGATTCGAAGTCGCATTCGGGTAGCTCAAGACAGGCAAAAGAGTTATGCTGATGCGAAGAGATTTTTCAGGGAGTTCCAAGTGGGGGACCAGGTTTTGCTCAGGGTATCTCCGATGAAGGGGATTATGCGTTTCGGGAAGAAGGGGAAGTTGGCACCGAGGTACGTGGGGCCGTTTCCTATTATTGAGCGGATCGGACCGGTTGCGTATAGACTTGGGTTACCGGAACATTTGCATCGGATTCACGATGTGTTCCATATTTCCTCACTGAGGAAATACCTTAGAGATAATTTGTCTCATTCTCACATTGCTGTGGAGGACATCGATCTCCAGCTGGATAGCTCTTACGAGGAGGGGCCGATTGCTATTTTGGACCGAAGCGAGAGGAAACTGCGATCAAAGATAGTCCCGTTAGTGCGTGTTTAGTGGCGACATCATAATGTCGAGGAGTCCACATGGGAGCACAAGGATGAGATGCGCGAATGTTATCCAGAGTTATTTTTAGCAGGTACTTTCAAGTTTCGAATTTCGGGACGAAATTCAGTTATTAGGGGGGAAGTATGTAATACCCCGTACTTTTGGCTATATTTATTTTTGGGATTTATTAATTAAATGCGTATTAATTGGAAATTAATCCGGGTTATAAATACTAATGAGATGCGAGTTGGTATTTGATTATGTGAATATATGATTATATATGAATTTGGAATTATGAAATTTGTCGTGAGATTTATATACGGCAATTTGGAAATTTTATTGAGACGCGTGGGACCGCCGCGTCACGGTGAAATATTTTGATTATATAAAGTGAATTTAAAATCTATAATCTGTATGGTCGTTTTGAGTGCGACAACGCGTCCGGAAGGGTCGAGATAGTCAGAAAACACTAGCCGGGGGTATAGTTTGGGTCCCGGGGTATTTTTAGGCCATACCGGCAACTTAAAGGGTATTTTGGTAATTTTACATTTTGAAGAATTAAAAGTGACGAAAATTGGTTAATTAAATCTGATGTGGATTTGACCCACTAAGCCCATAACCAACCCATATTAACCTAGAAGGCTACGTAGGTTATCATTTAGGTTTTCTAAGTTCCCCAAATCAAACCCTAGCCACCTTAAGCCACCATTGGAGAAGGAGCTTGGAGAGAGGAAATTCTGCAGAAAAACTTCATTAAACCTACACCAAAATCAGAAATCAAACCAAGGCAAGTGATTTAAATTACATTCCTTAAGAAGTGAATGCTTCTTCCATGTTAGAAACCTTGATAATCAATCTTATATAAGAGTTAAAAGAAAACCCATGAAATTGGAAGTTATTATTAAATTTTGGGATAGGTTTGCATGTAGAAACATTGTTTGAAGATTGAATTCAGAGATTTCATATCTATGTGATGTATAAACGGATTAAAATCTGGGAAATTATGATGATAAGAATCTAGGGTTTATGTTCTTGAAGAAAATTAGGGAATAATGTAGAAACTTGTGATTTATTGATGTTTAGAAGGTATTAAACCCTTAAAAGATGTTAGCATATCTCCTTAGTATGTTTGAGGATGGTTAGAGAACTTAATACATTGTTGGAACGAATTTTAGAAGAGATTTGAGGAGTAAAAGTGGATAAAAATGAATTGGGGAAAAATCTGGGCCGAAACTGGTCAGTCGTTAGAAGCAATCCCCAGGTCGTTCGAACGAGCTTCTAACGAGTTGACCAGTCTCTTCTAAGGAGAGGTAGTTTCGTTCGATATCTCGTTCGAACGAGATATCGTTAGAAGGTGCAGTTCGTTTGAACGAACTGGATCTCGTTCGAACAGTCTCGTTCGAACGAGACTTCTAACGAGCTGACAGTCCAAACTCGTTCGAACAGTCTCGTTCGAATGAGCTGGCAGTTTGGGCCATTTTGGACTGTTTTAATTTTTGGAGTCCCGTAAACTTGTTCGAAGATAGAAATAACAAACCTTTGATGTTATATTGATAGATGTGGGACATTGGGACATTATGAGGAGTAAATTATATACGAGTGATTTAAATAATGGACTATTTGGGTTGTGACGTGAGTGACTTCTACGACGTGAGAATAAATATTGGCGCGTATTATTATAAACCGGAAGCGTATAAGTGTGTGAATTATATATTGGTACTAGATTGAGAAAAGTATTACAATTAAACTACGGTGATTACTAAGATGCGTATATACTTAGTATTGATATTATTTGTGTGTATGACATACCTACCATACTTGCTATCACGGGAGGTTGCGTTCGCTTAGGACCCTCTAATCCTTGTGTGCCTACGGGGGGGGGGGGGGGATATAGACTGGTACCTCGATGAACATAGGTCAGAGAAAGACTTATTGGGATGTTAATAAGTCCGCTGATCGTGGGAGCGTAGGTATGTACGTGACCCATGTGATGTGACTGTGTTCGCCTCCACTATTTGTGATTTGTGTTATCTGAACTATTCCTGAGAGATTCGGAATATGTGATCCTTATGTACGTGATGTATCGGGATGGATAGCAGAGTATGTGAGCACCGCAGCTTAGTTCTCGGGGTGCTTGTATTGTATATTTATGATGTGAATAATATACACTTAATTAATGAGAACATTCATGTTAATGTTGTATAAATAATTACGGTATTGTTTCGAGAAACATAATGAGTTAGCTGATAGAGAAATATATTGCATATTGAGCATCTGAGTTTACATTAAATCCCTATCTAATTACGAGCGTTATATGTTAATAGGACCGGGTAATAAGGGTAGGAACTATTACAGTCTAGCTAGTTATGATGTCACTTAGCTAGTGGTTTATATCGTTGTAGATGGGTACTTACGTTAGGAGTGCACAGTTAGACGAGAGGTGAGAATTTCATATGAGTGTACGTCCTAACATGTACTTTGCATTTAATGTTTTTAATGTTTTTAAAGCACTTGCAGGTTTTTAAAATATAACTCCACATTCGGGCTCTGACCCGTTTGCTTTTCAAATCTTTTTCTTGTAAAACTATTTTAGGTGCCCAGCCACAAGGACACCAAGCATAGGATACTCATTCAGGTGACGAGCTGTAGCTGTTTGTGGAAGCTACAGGGATTTGCTTGTAGACGCTTCTATCTTTTGGATTCCAGAGTCACTATCTATCAGTTGCAGGGCATGTTGCCCATTTCTATTTAGAGACATCTTTTACATTTCAGTTTTCAGACTTTGGCATGTATTATTTCAGTATTCAATTTAGTTGTTTCAGTTGTGGGATTTGTAGTGAGGAGTTTTCCTCCAGACTTTATTTACACTATGTGATGATTATTCGTTTTACTTCAGTATGGTGAATGGTGTTATTTATTTCTTCATTACACTTATTGCATGTTAATCAGACTTACATTAAAATTTGGCAACTTACTTTTTAAATACTAGGTGGTTAGTAATCTTTAAAATGTTTTCGACAGTGATGCTATTAATTGAGCCAACTTGGCATTTTGAATTAATTTAATAAAGGAGTAGCTACCCGGTATTTAATTAGTCGGGGTGTCACATAATACATACCAAATTCTAAATTTTAACCCACGCTCAGGATCCAACGTTCAATCTTTTTCAAGGAGGTTGTTTCATAGTTTTTTCTTTTGGGAAGGTGAGAATTCATTTTGGTCTTCGAGGCTAATGATTTTCTTATGCATAATGTGGACAGCTATAACTTTCGTAGGATAACTTGGGTTTCGAAGTAGTCTCTCTCCAAATTTTAATCTCCAAAGGTTTTTAAAAATATAAACCTAGCGTGGAGGCTTCCTTGGGCTTTACGGCTTAAGGCATTAGCAACTACGTTACCTTTTTCGGGATGGTAGAGTAGGATAAACTGTGGTGCTCTAAAAATTCTATCCATCATCTTTGTTGGAGATTTAGATCCTTTTACTTGAAGATGTACTCAAGACTCTTATAATAAAAAATACTTGAAATTATTCTTTATATAGATAATATCTCCAATTTTTTAGGGCAAAGACTACTGCTGCTAATTCTAAGTCATGTACCATGTTGTTACATTCATGAATTTTCTATTGTGATGACCTTCTCTCGACCATTTTTCTTTATTGCATTAATACACAATCGAGTCTTGATATGGAGGCATCGGTATAAACATCACAACTACTATTACTGAAAGGAATGGTCAAGACCTGGGCGGTGGTTAACTTTTTCTTTAATGTAAAAAAATCTTATTCGCATTCGAAGGTCCATACAAATTGTACATCCTTTTGGGTCATCTTCATTAAAGGTAGGGCAATTCGAGAAAAATCCTTCCACAAAGCATTGATAATATCTGAAGAGTTATATAAAGCTTCATAGTTCTCTGAGGCTGGTAGTGTAATACCCCGTACTTTTGGCTATATTTATTTTTGGGATTAATTAATTAAATGTGTATTATTTGGAAATTAATCCGGGTAAAATACTAGCGAGTTGTGAGTTGGTATTTGACTATATTGAGTATATATGATGTTATATGAATATTGAATTATGAAAATTTGTCGTGAGATTGATATACGGCAATTTGGTCATTTTATTGGGACGCGGGTGATAGATGCGTCAGCATATAATTATTTTAATTATAAAAGTGAATTTAAATTCTATTAACCGTATGGTCATTTTGAGTGCGCCAACGCGTCCGTAAGGGTCGAGATAGTCAGAAAACACTAGCCGGGGGTGTAGTTCGGGTCCCGGGGTATTTTTAGGCCATACCGGCAATATAAAGGGTATTTTGGTAATTTCGTATTTTTAGGAATTAAAAATGACGAAAATTAGAGAAGTAAATCTGATTGGGAATAGACCCACTAAACCCACTAACCAACCCTTAATGACCCAATAAGCTACGGGAGTTATCAAATTAGGTTTCCAACTTTCCCAAAGAAAACCCTAGCCACCATAGCCACTTTGGAGAAGAAGCTTGGAGAAAGAGAGAGAGAGGGAATTCTGCAGAAAGAGAGAGGAAATCACCATCAAAATTAGAGATCGAATCAAGGCAAGTGATTTAAATTACATTCTTTATGCGGTGAATGCTTCTTCCATGTTAGAAATCTTAATAATCATTCTTATTTAAGAGATAAAGGAAAACCCATGAAATTGGAAGTTATTAGTTTAATTTTGGGTATAGGTTTGCATGTAGAAACGTTATTGGAAGATTGAATTCAGAGATTTCATATTTATGTGATGTAACAACAGATTAAATTCTGGGAATTGATGATGATAAAAATCTAGGGTTTATGTTCTTGAAGAAAATTGGGGAAAAATGTAGAAACTTGTAATTTAATGATGTTTAGGATGTATTAATTCCTTAAAATATGTTAGTATATGACCTTAGCATGTTTTAGTATGATTAGAGAACTTAAAACATTGTTGGAACGAATTTTAGAGGAGATTTGAGGAGTAAGAATTGATGAAAAACGTAACTAAGAAATTCTGGGCCGAAACTGGTCCCTCGTTAGAAGACCTTCCCAGGTCGTTCGAACGAGCTCGTTCGAACGAGCTTCTAACGAGTTGACCAGTCGCTTCTAACGAGGGGAGACTTCGTTCGATACCTTCGTTCGAACGAACTGTATTTCGTTCGATACATTCGTTCGAACGAGATGTCGTTAGAAGGTACAGTTCGTTCGAACGAACTGGAATCTCGTTCGACCAGCCTCGTTCGAACGAGTCTTCTAACGAGCTGGCAGTTTAGGCCTTCTTGGCCTGTTTTGATTTTGGGAGTCCCGTAAACTTGTTCGAAGGTAGAGATAACATTCCTTTGAGGATGTATTGATAGATTTGGGACTTTTGGGTTATTATGAGGAGTAAATTATATACGAGTGATTTAAATCAATGGACCGTTTGGGTTGAGACGTGAGTGTCTACTACGACGTGAGAATAAATTTTGGCGCATAGGATTATAAACCGGAATCGTATAAAGTGTGTAAATTATATATTGGTACTAGAATGAGAATAGTCCTACAATTAAACTACGGGATTACTAAGACGTGTGTTTACTTAGTATTGGTATATGAATTGTGTGTATGACATACCTACCATACTTGCTATCACGGGAGGTTTGTGTTCGCTTAGGGCCCTCTAATCCTCGTGTTGCCCGGATTTAGACTGGTTACCTCGATGAACATAGGTCAGAGAAAGACTTATTAGGATATTAATAAGTCCGCTGATCGTGGGAGCGTAGGTATGTACGTGACCCATGTGATGTGACTGTGTTCGCCTCCATTATTTGTGATGTTGTTATCTGTGAACTATTCCTGAGAGATTCGGAATATGTGATCCTTATGTACGTGATGTACCGGGATGGATAGCAGAGTATGTGTGCACCGCAGCTTAGTCTCGGGGTGCTTATATTGTATATTTATGTTGTGGAAAATATACGCTTAATAAACTGGAAACTTTCATATGGTATTGTGTGTAACTATGGAATAACATAGAGGGCTAATCTATAACGAGTTGTATTACTTTTGTATGAGAACCGAAATTTACGTTAAGCACCTATTTAACTGAGATCGTTAATATGTTAATGGAACCGAGTAATAAGGGTAGGACCTATGACAGTCTAGCTAGATATGATGTCACTTAGCTAGTGGTTGTGTCGTTTTAGATGGGTACTTACGTTAGGAGTGCACAGTTAGACGAGAGGTGAGAATATCATGTGAGTGCACGTCCTAACATGTACTTTGCATTTAATGTTTTAAATGTTTTTTTACTTCATTATGGTGAATGGTGTTATTATTCTTCATTACACTTGTTGCATGTTAATCAGACTTTAATTAAAATTTGGCAACTTACTTTTTAAATACTATGTGGTTAGTAATCATTAAAATGTTTTCGACAGTGATGCTATTAACTGGACCAACTTGGCATTTTGAATTAATTTAATAAAGGAGTAGCTACCCGGTATTTAATTAGTCGGGGTGTCACAGGTAGATTGAGGCCATTCAATTAATACAATAATTTTTGTTCGATATACTTGTATACCTACTTGAGTGACTACATGTCCAAGATATCTTACCCCTTTCATAAGGAAATTGCATTTACTTTGTTTCGCATAAAGTTGATGTTGACGAAGGGTTTCCAATACTTTACATATGTTCTCTTTGTGTTCCATCCTCATTGTTGAATAAATTAATATGTCATCTATAAAGATAATAAAAAATTGATCCAGTAAAAGGCAAAATATTCTATGCATTAGGTACATGAAGGCGGAGGGGGTATTTGTCAATCCAAAAGACATGACTAAGAATTCAAAATGATCATATCATGTTCGAAAAGCAGTTTTGGGTATGTCATCTTCCCTAATACGAAGTTTATCATAACCAGATCCTAAATTAAATATCTTTGACCCTCGTAAGTAGTCAAACAGATCACATATTTTTAGTAATGGATACTTATTCTTGATGGTAACTTAATTTAATTTCCAATAGTCGATACATAAATGAAAAGAATTGTCTTTCTGTAGCATGAATAAAGCTGGAACTCCCTAAGGTGAGGTACTGGGCCATATATATCCTTTTTTGAGCAGTTCATCTAGTTATGTTTGAAGTTCTCGCAATTCTAAAGGAGACATTCGATAGGGGGTATTAAGATAAGAGATGTATTTGGCAACATGTTGATACAAATTTGATTTCTCGAGGTGGGATATTCTAGGTAATTTTTTGGGAAACACTTCTTTATATTCGGTTAAGATGGAAGAAAGGGAGGAGGTTTTCTTGTCATTCATTCAAAAATTTAGAGGTTAGTGGACATTTCTTCCTTGGAAATAAAATGAAGGTTGATGGGTTGGTTTAAATATCACTGTTTTTGCATGACAATCAATGTGAAAAAAGTTTGGGGATAGAACTTTCTTGCCTATTATCAAATCGAATTATGTTAAGTCGAGAACTATCAAATCTATGGTTAATGTCTTAGTTCCAAAATATAAAGGGTGATGTTTCCAAATCCTGCCGGTAATGGCCATTTTTTCCCGTTAGCATTTGTACGATAAAAGTATGAGCTAACGGACTAGAAAATTAGCATTTGTACGATAAAAGGATGAGCTAACGGACTAGAAAATAAGTGCAAACGAGTCATACATAAATGAATAATTAAAGAGTGTGTGGATCTAGAATCAAATATCATATACGCTGAGATATTATAAAAAGGAAGATTACCTTTGACCACACCGTGGTAATTTGGATTTTTCGCTGGGAGAGAGGAGAAATTCCGACCTTAGTTCCTATTGACACATTACTACTTCTTGTCATGGAGATTTTGTTGCAGTGGGCAGTTAAAGTTATCAGTTGGATTCTTAAAGGGGGGCTTGATAAATTTAGGGGAAGTAGAAGGAGGAGGCATGTGTAGAATAGAGCATTAGGGTCTATATTGTCCTAATGCGTTGCATTCATGACAGCTACTGTGACTGTGCTGAATTTAACTAAATACTCAACCATCTTTGGTCCTATTATAAGGGCGATCTCATTGATTTTTCTAATTCCTGAGGACATAGGGATTTCGAGAAGGAGTGGAGATTCAGGTTATGTTATTAGTTGAGGGACTGATTCCTGTCTCCACCCATAAAGGTGAGCCTGCGATTAAATTTTCCTCTCAAGACATTATGAATCTCGATGCCCCTTTTAAATTATCTATTGTGGGAAAATTTTCCCATGGCAGATCACCATTAGATGATATTAGAAAGTCCTCCCATACAATGAATCTTAAGGCATCTTTCACTATTGGACTGTTGGATCAAAAACATGTCATCATTAGATTGTTCTATGAAGATAATATCAGAAGATTGTGGTTGCGTAATCAATGGTTTATTTGTCGATACCTGATGAGGACCTTTAAATGGTCTCCGGATTTCAGACCGAAAAAAGAAAGATCCATTGTTCCTGTATGGATCACATTTCCTTCTCTTCCTATCCATTTTTTCTCTAAATCTTCATTATTTTCTATAGCTCAAGTTGTGGGAAAACCTCTTGAAATGGATATCTCCACTTCTTCAATTAATCGACCTAGCATTGCTAGGGTCTGTGTAGAGATTGACCTATTGGTCCCATCACCTGAAAGACTATGGATTGGATGTGGGGAAGATGGATTTTGGCAACCTATTATTTTTGAAGATGTTCCTAAATATTGCACTAACTCTTTAAAAGTTGGTCATGATAGACTTAAATGTTTACTCAATATGAAATCTTCAGGTGCCTCCCAACCTACCAAAACCTTCAAAAGTAATCATCCTCTGTGTACCAACCCCCAAATACCTCTTAAGACTCAATCAACAATTGTTCCAACAATTCCCAAACAATAATTTTCAATCAAAAAAATTCCTCTCCCCTAACCTTCCAACCCCCTCATTCCTTCTAGTCAAACCTCAAATAGTTCAAAAAATGTCATTATCTCTCTGCTCAAACTTCTCATAATCCTAAACTTTCTGTTACCCTCACAACCACTCCAAAAAACAACCAACAACCTCATATTACACCTGCTGCTTACCAAACACAGCTCAATATAACCAACCCTGATCTTGCTCTCTCAACCATTTAAAATTCTCCTAATAATCCCCATCAACTTACTGTCCAAGAGCAACATCAAGAACTGAGTAGAAATCCAAATACTCAAAATTTCCTTCCAACCTTATCCTCACCCTCAATCCTCAATCAGATTACCTAAAATAACCTTTACCCTTAGATCCACGACTACATTAACAAAATTCAAGATGGGGACCTAGAGAACTCTGATTTGATGATTCTTGATAATCTTATGTTGTCTCCAAAAGGCACTGATCTCCCTCCAAAGACTAAAGATGACTTGATGACTCCTTTATCCTTATCTAATCTTGATGTAGAACTGAAGGTTGATCCTCCCTTTACAGAGGAATTAATTAATTTCTCTAAAGATATAACCAAGAAGATGGAACATTTTAACCCTGCTACTGAAATTGTAGATACAGGTATGGCTACAGATGCAGTGACAGTCATGACAGTTTCAAAAATCAGACCTCCTGACCCCATGTTCAAGAGATTAACAAGGTCTTCTTCTAAGTCCTCAAAAGCTTGTTCCTATAAACTTTCTCAATGATTAATTTCTTATGCTGTAAAATTAAAGGTCTTTCCCATAAGCCTTATGCAAGGAGCCTTAAAAAGTTGTGTATAATCCATTCTCTTCCATTTATGGCCATCTTAGAGCCAAAATCTAAATTAGATAAGCTGGAGGATATTAGGAGGATTGTTAATTTTGAGTGTGGTTTTGATAATGTCAACAACAAAATCTGGTTCTTATGGAGGTTTGTCACTTCTTGTGATATCATGCTAAATGATGAGCAGTCTATATTAATTAGAATTTATCATCCTCACTTTCACACTGAAGTTTTACTATCTATTGTCTATGCAAAGTGCAATAGATCTGATAGAAATGTCTTATGGGATAATTTATTACTTCACAAAGATCTTGTCAATAACCAGGCTTGGATGATCACAGGAGATTTCAATGTTGTAAGAAAAAGTGATGAGAAACTGGGGGGTAAAGACATTGATTTTATAGCAGTGGAAGAGTTAAACAACTTCATTTGTTCTGATAATATGTTGGAGGTAAACTTTTCTAAAACTAAATTCACTTGGCATAACAATCGTGATGGGAAAAAAATTTGGTCCAGACTTGATTGAGGTCCGTCTTCGACTGAGTGGAAGAATACTTTCCCAAGTTTCTCTCTTTCCCATTTAAACAAGACTTTCTTTGATAATTGTCCTCTCCTTTTCTCTATTCACACTCATTTTGATTCAATAAAAAAACCTTTCAAGTTCTTAGATATTTAGTGCCAACACAAAGAAATTCACTCAATTATTGAGTCTTCTTGGAAGATCAGTGCCTCAAGTAACTCCCTTATGGTTTTTTCTACCAAACTCCAAAGAGTGAAATCCACTCTTGATGTCTACAATAAGAAAACTTTTAAAATGTTTTTGAGGAGATTATTAGATTAGAGAATGAAGTTCTGTCAAATGAGGTTGCTTATGAATCTTTCCCTAACTCTTCCAATAGAGAAAAGCTTGATTTATCCAGAGCAAATCTGTTAGAATCTTTAAAAATGGAGGAATCCTTTTGGAGGCAAAAAATGAGAGGTAAATGGCTTATAGAAGGGGATTCAATTTCAAAATTATTTCACTCATTTGTTAAAGCCAGAAGATGTAGTCAAATGATTCACAAAATTAAAAACAAAGAGGGAATTTGGATTGACAATTCTGAAGGTGTCCAAAAAGAATTTATTTAATTCTTTGAAGATACTTTTAAAGATACAATCATAGAAGGTGAAGATGATTTATTACAGTCAATAAATCAGTCCTTATCATCTGAGCAAGTCAATTTTTTGGATGAAATGCCCAGTGAAGAAGAAGTTTGGTCAGATATCCAAGTCCTTAATGAAGATGGCAACCCTGGCCCAGATGGTTTCCATGGTCTTTTCTATAAAACGTATTGGAATATAATCAAAACTGACCTTTTACATGCTAGTTGTTATTTTTTTTCAAGAGGTGAGCTCCCCAAAAGCTGGACCTGTACGAACATTATTCTCATTCCTAAATCAATGAATTCAACTCTCTTCTCAGACTTTAGGCCTATCAATCTCTGTAATTTTTGCTTTAATATTATTACAAAGATCCATGCTTCTAGACTTTCCCAAGTTCTTCCAAACATCATTGGGCAATCTCAATCTGGTTTCATCAAAGGGAGAAAAATATCTGATAATATTCTTCTTGCCCAAGAACTTATGCAATCTATTGGGAAAAAAACTTTTGGCTCTAATGTGATCATCAAGTGGGAGCTTTCCAAAGCCTATGATAGGGTTTCTTGGTTATTCCTTCTTAAAAACCCCCGAAAATTTGGTTTTTCAGAGTTATGGGCTGATAGAATTTGGAGAATCATTTCCAATAATTGGTTCTCTACCATTATTAATGTTCAAAGTGTTGATTATTTGAAATCTTTTAGGGGCCTCAAGCAGGGGGGTCCTCTATCTCCTGGGCTTTTTGGGTTTGTAGCTGAAACTCTTAATAAAGGCATCCATAACCTCATCATCAATCGTCTTGTTAAACCTTTCTCTCTCCCTAGAAATAGTCATATCATTAGTAATTTAAGCTTTGTTGATGATACTATTGTCTTTTGCAATGGGAGCTCCAATAGCCTTAAAAACTTGATCTCCTATCTTAAAAAAATTGAGCTTGCTTCTGGTCAATTGATAAATTTTTTGAAAAGTAGGTTCACTGTCCATCATTCCATTTCCCCTCAAAGGATCAAATTAATTGCCAAAGTATCAATATTAGCTTTCAAAAAATCTCCTATGACTTACCTTGGATGTCCTTTTTTTTATGGGAAAAGTAAAAACCTATACTTTGAGGACCTCATTCTCAAAATCAGATCCAAACTATCATCTTGGAAAAATAAATTCCTCTCCTTTAGTGGTAGAAGAACTCTAATTTCCTCAGTACTTTCATCTTTACCTATTTGTACCCTTGCAGCCCTTAATCCCCCCCAAAAGACAATATCCATTATTCATACTCTATTCAGTAATTTTTTTTGGAATTCTACCAAGGAATTTGGCTTGAAATATCACTGGAAAAGATGGAATGACCTCTGCCTACCTATAGAGGAAGTGGGTTTGGGCTTCAAACTGATGGATGATGTGCGTAAAATAGCTAGTCTAAATCTTAACTAGAACATTAAGACTTCTTCTAGTCTTTGGTCAACCTTCCACTATGTTAAATACAAAGGAGGTGCTTCTCTAATTGGTTCTAGTACTCATCGATGGATTAAAGCTATTGATAACATTTCTGAAATGCTTCTATTATCATCAGAGGTTCAAGGTATTGGACTCGTACTTATGATGGAAAATTTTCATCCAAATATGCTTGGAATCTTATTAGGTCTAACAAGCATAGATGTTTCTTATTTAAAACAATTTGGAAGGCAGATATCCCTCATAAAATCTCTCTTTTCCTTTGGAAATGTCTTCATAAAATTGTCCCTATTAATGAAGCTATTCAAAACATTGGTATCAAAAGGGTTTATCGATGTTACTGTTGCTTAAACTCTACTGAATCTCTGAACCACGTATTCTTAACTGGTCCCATCACTTAATCGGTTTCGAAACTTTTCTCTCAATTATTTGGTGTTCAAATCCAACTCTCTTCTTTTAATGTGGCTCTAATGTCATGGTGGTATTGAAAACCAAAGATAGATTTCTTACAATTCCTATTCTCTATCCTACCTACTGCTATAATATGGGAATTGTGGAATTCAAGAAACAACAGTATTTTTTAAGGTTTAAAAATGGATTTCAAATCCATTATTGCCAATGTTTTTTATCTAATCCACTCAATTTCCCATAACAAATCTTTCTATTCTCCTCCTAAAAATTTTGAATTCATCATCAAATATTTCAAGCTTCATATTAAATATGTTGTTCTTAGATCCATTACATTAATCAAATGGATTAAACCTTTGGAAGGTGTGTCTAAACTTAATTGTGATGGAGCAGCTAAGGGTAATCCAGGACCTGCTGGTTCGGGGGATATTATCAGGAATCATTTGGACTTCTTAACTGAAGGTTTTTCTTCCTTTGAAGGTCATGCTACCAACATCAGAGCTGAAGTTTATTCATTCTTAGTGGTTTAAATATGTGTGTTTCCTTGCATATTCACAAAGTCATTGTTGAATCCGATTTTAAAATGGTTATTGATTTGCTCAACGGTGTTCTTAAATCTATTCCTTGGTCTATTGTTGATGTTATCTTTGATATCAAGCTTCTTCAAGAGAATATTCAAATTCGGTTTCAACATACTTGGAGGGAAAATAATCAGGTTGCAGATAGCTTGGCTAATTATGGAGTCTCTACTCAGTGCTTTTGCTCCTTCAAAGATTTCATTGATCTCCCAATCTTAGTTAAAGGGCATTATAGAACGGATCTTCTTGGAGTTCAATCTGTCAAAATTTTTAAATAGTCTTTGTTTATTTCGTCAAGTTATCTTTCCCTTGTATAATCCACCTTGGTAGGGATTTTCCACCAAACTAATAAATTTGGGGTATCTTCACCTCTTAGAAAAAAAATAAAAAAAAATATAAGGGCGGCTATTTTAACTATTTGGATAAACTCTCGAACTTGCAAGGGGATAATGGAGGATTTGATGTTTGGGCACAACCCTTGTTCAAAATTCTTTCACTTTTTTGGTTCAGCGTCCACGTATTCCTGAGCATATCGGGATAATTCAGTAAACTTAGCCTCATACTGGGATATAGTCATCTGTTGTTGTTGTAGACCCAGGAAATCTATAGTCATTTGATCCCTTGTGGACTTTGAAGAGTATTTATTGAATAAGATTTCATCACACTAAACCAATGTTAGTTTATTCAAATTTTGAGTATGTAGAATAGACTGCCACTAGAAGTTTGTTTCTCCTTTGAATAAATACAAATCCAATCTTACCCTAAGCTCAGGTTTAATTCCTACTCTATTAAGTACTTGGATCATTTGACGGATCCATTTTTCTACTTCGTCCACAGCGAGTTTCCCAAGGAATGCTAAAAGTTTTTGCCTAAGAAATTTCTTAAAGGTATTCATTCTTCGAGTTTTTCAGGTTTGTAATTGTTAACTAGGGGTAGAGGTGGCATATTTTATTGTCATTGGGCTAGTATCTTCAATTCTTGGAGACAATACAAAATTCCTTTGTTAGTGGTAGTTGGATTAGGTATCTGTAAGTAGATCGATCCTTTTGGGTTCCACTGGTAGTTGCACGAGTATTAACCATCCTATATTAACAATGGATCAACGAATAAAATTGCAAGTAAATATATAACAAACAAATTTATTATATTACATCATATCTGGTTACATAATATTACACTCTCAGCAAAAAAATAACCAAACAAACACATAACCATTGGATCCTAATTTTAAGGGAGCATTTAACTATTATAAAAGAATGCCAAAGTTTACACCTTCAATCTGTGTGTAGCCTTGAGCGAATAACCTAGACTTATTGTGTTTCATGCATGCAGTGTGTTGAATATTTTCCATTTTTAGAAACTGATGTTTTGTGCAGTACGAATTTCGGTTGACTTATCATTTTAAACCACTTCAAGGGGATTCCTTCTAAGAAGATGGAATTTCTTTCCATATGCCAGAAGAGGGTTATGAGTTGTGTTGGGGTTGGTATTAGATGGCGGGGAGATGATACCTCAGTCTATTAGGCCTTAGAACATATTTCTGAGATGAAAGCATATGTTACTACATTGAGAGATAGCAAGAGGTATCCTTAGCTCTCTAAGGTATGGATTAGGTAATACCAGAGACAACTTCAGATATGACTTCTGGCTAACATGGATGTCGTGTAAGAAAGAGATAATAGGAGTATTGCACTACTATCACTTGAATAACGCTACCCTCTGCAGAGTAGAGGTCATGCTTTGTAGTCCCCATTGATAGTGTTTGCTTCCCTCAGTACGTTTTTCTTTTGGGTCTTTGGCTATTAGTAGTTTTAACTATTTTCGTTATTCTGTAATATGGGTTTCATCCAATTGCACATCCATACCTACAAATTTTATTTAGTATAGCCATATTCCAACGAGAGTCTTTAAGCCATCCGAGGAACCACTTAAACAAACTCTTGATTTGGGTCTCTTTTGAAGGATCGAAATCGTTAGAAGAAGTACCGATAGTCGTGGGGGTAAAACAAGTAGTGGCGAAAGAAAGAGGACCATAGTCGATTTGAGACTCAGGCAAAATAACTACGAGTTCATTGGATCGCACAATGTCCCATGCAAAATGGATTTCTTGTTCAATAGTGTTAGGGTCTTCAAAAAATATCATAGCCTATCGGGTTGCTTGAGCTTCTTCCATAAAGAGATCAATAAGCAAGGTGTGTTTGATCTCAAAATAGCAATTGCCCAATCACGATTGATGCTTCGTATGTGCTGGCAAAGCTTTACATAAACTACATCTTTAATTTATCGTTCAAACCTTTCATGAGTTGAATTGTGAATATCAAGGTAGATATCATCCTAAATATTCATTATTGCAAAACATTATGAGTATCAAAATGTGATATAGAAAATATTTATAATAATAATCATATAACTCATAGACGAAAGATTCTTGTACTTGGTACCATATAGGCATAAAACCCGACTATGCTCTGATACCATGTTGTCGCATCCGCAAATTTTATGTGCTTAATAGTAGGTAGGGAGTAAAAGAAAATACAACAGATAAATTAAAAGCAGGGGAGCTTAAATAATATTTATTTTAGGGATGCTCGGTATCTTATTACATAGATGAATCTAAAATAAACGGAAATATATTATTATTCGTTTATGTCATACATAATGGAAAACTTGTAGAAAAAATTCAGGAATCATAGGAGCTAGTATGTTTTCGTGTATAGATATTCCAGCGGGGGGCTACAATCCTTGACTGCTATTGCCCACACTTTTGTAACCAAAAATATTTTTTCAGGGTAATATAGAATAAAAGTCTAAATATGTGGGTGGCACCTCGGCTTCTTCAAGTTCATCGTCCAGCTAGAAGGAAAACAATTAAGCTGGAATGCCAAGCATATAATTTTATTTCTATACAAGGTACGACAGAAAATGTCCTGCTAGAAAATAATTGAATTTAATAGTGGTATTATTAGAGTCTGGAAGCGAGCTGAAATACCATAAAGCTGTTAGGGGTATACTAAAGTCTAATGATATGTAAAAGAATCATATGGTGATTATAACCGAATATGTTATTTATCGAGTTATAAATAAGGATTCAAAATATAACAAGATAACCCCTAAATTATTGTTTATAGGGCTTCAATAGCATAGACATACTGTTACAATATCATCCATAGTATATTGTACATATGGACAGGCAACCCCAAATAATTGGGGAATAATAAAAAGTCTCGGCACACTTAGCTAGAGTAGAACTCATATGTATGCAATAAAGAAATACTAGGTACTCAACATTTGAGTCCTACAAGCCAATTAGAACTGTCTTCGTATACCAGAATGTAATCCCTGAATCCTAAGGTATGATACTTGGGATTTCATTGATAAGGGTATAAATTATAGGGTAAATGAAATTAAGTTTTATAAGTTGCAGGGTTATACCACAATTAAGGGTAAACAAGAATTCAGTGGCTTTACTGAAATTATAGTTTATAGCGATTTATCAAGTTTAGGAATGAATAAAATATTGAGAGAATCAGTATAGGGAATAAATATAAACTACAAAAAAGAGTTCATAATTGAAACATGATGTCAAGTTATCACAGAGTGAATCATTATTTTGAAAGGCATAAGCTCAATTGTTTAATATTGAAATACAATCACCTACTTTGAAATAATGGATTCTTTGTTTGTGCATCCAATTCATTGGGGTTGACTAGATAGTCCTAAATAATATAGAGCATAAGTTGGTAGGATAGGCCAAAAATAATTCTTATGTGATGAGAAATGATACTAATTTGTGATCAATTCCAGAGTAAACATAACTGGGTGGGTATAATATAAAAATTTAAAAAGTTTTAAAAGTAATATTTTTGTTGATTTCTATTTGGATTTGGGTTTAATGAGTGGAGACAAAATGGATTTATTTGAGCTAAAGAGTTTAAGGAAATTGTTTGGGAGTGTCTTAAAATTCTTGGAAATATGGTGAGGGGGTATGTGTAAAGTAAAAAATTAGAATGATAATTATAAAACTGATATTCTCGTCAAAATGCATTCTAGGGATCTAAATAGGGTGATGTAATATACCATTTTTTCTTAATTTAAAAACAAAAGTTTTGAAAAAAAATAATATTTTTCTGATTGGAGACACACCCTCACACACTGAGTCAAACATTACACGTGCCTGGTTTGACCCTCACTCGCGTGCAAGTAACCCACATCATCTTCAACCTTCGATAGTTTGACTTAGTTTTATAACTTTGACCTCATATTTGAGAAGTTTTACTAGTCCATTCAAGTTGTTCCTGAATGAAAATTGTATATTTTTTAAAGAGGAATCCAACCATATTGGTTTCAAGGATTTTGGTGGGCTAGTTTGAGCTATTGGTTTTCTTTAAAAATGGAATTTTTTTTACCAGATCATAACTGACTAAAAGTTATGATTCTGATTTCGGCATAGTAATAGTTTTCTTCTATGTTGGAATTGTAGTAAAATAATCCTAGTTTGAAGGATTTTGGTGGAGAAATACTCTTGAATTAGGATTTTAAAAATTCCA
Organism: Sambucus nigra; assembly: GCA_949130495.1. Lineage (NCBI taxonomy): Eukaryota > Viridiplantae > Streptophyta > Magnoliopsida > Dipsacales > Adoxaceae > Sambucus > Sambucus nigra. The sequence continues at coordinate 89,119,408 of OX422216.1, read as the reverse complement.
GGTCCGAAAACTTCAATCTTCGATTTGGAGTATGAAAACTCATTTTTATTACCTTACTTTGAAACTAGTTCAAAGTCAGGGAAGCAAAATCCACCATTGAAGCTCAAGCTTAAATGGACTTTTCTGGTTTTTGAGCTATTTCAATTCTTTCACATGTTAACATTCATATGCAATCACATAATTCTACTCTATATAAGTTCAGAAATATAACCAAATTGATGAAACAAACATCCATATATAAAAAGATAGAAATGCCAAAATTCTTAAAATTGTGCTTTAAATAGCTCTCAACTTAGGTGAGTTTTTACAGGAGTGATGGGGGCCTTTTATAGTGTTCATGGGGAGGAGTTTCTCGGTGAGTTTAGGGGGTGGAGTTTAGCTTGGTTTGAAAAAGTTCCACCATGGTACACGTGGATGAAAAATGGGTACCATTGGTACTCCACATGGTTCATGCTATATTGGTAGTCTAGTAGGTCCCACATCAACAGTGGATAAACTATAAATAAGTTTAGATTTTGGGTTGGGTACATGGAAAGTTTTTGTTTAGAGTTTAGTGAATTAAAATTTCTTTGTAAGATGTTAGGGGTTTAATGATATTTCTCAAACCTAATGGATTGGTTCAAAATATTCCTATGAAATATAAGTCATTTGGTCAAACTTTGAGTGGAAGTTAGGGTTTAATGGATATAGGAGACTGCAAGTTAACATAATTCTTGGGTTTATTTGATTATAGGGGAATTAAAGGTCTATTTAGGTTGTGTTGTTACAGTTGCCATCCTTATACCACATATACAAGATGAAGTTTATTTAAAGAGAGGTAGGTTTTAAGCAAGATTATCCCTAACATGTTTTTCATAGTCTTTAACATTCATGTGAAATAACCTCTTATTCCAAATATCCACTACATAATTCTTATACATGTTACAAACATAATTAGGAATTTCGTTGTTGGTGTAGTAATTCTTCGTAGTCCACAAGCCTTTCAAAATACATTTACCCTTAGAGTCAATCACTTAGCATTAGTTCATGATAAAATCACGTTATTATGATCATCACACATTTGTCTTACGCTAAGAAATTTATCGTTCAATCCATCCACTAAAGGATATCCTCTATCTTAAAAATCTCAGGATATATCAATAAAAGTTGTCCTACCAAATTAAAGTTACTCCAATACCTAAATGTGACAATAATGACTTTGTTTTATTTTTAACTACAATCTATTTCAAATCATTTTCTTAGAAATGAAACCATATAAAAACATTGTGAATCATCATATGCAATGAAAGCGGTATGAATTATAAGTCATTTTGGATATTTCTTTTTATATGAAAAAAGTTCTGACATAGGCTTTGCCTGAATGGGTCATGACATTCTTGCTAATATTTTAAGAACTTAAGTAAACACCTTTATATTTATAAATATTTTTTAATTAGGATTTTTTATTATATTCTAACTAGGGGATTAAAATCAAGCTTCATCAAAGAAACTTTATCGTCTTGGGATTTATTGGGCATTTTCATGATTTTTCCAAGATTAAAACAAAAGTCCTTCCCTTGTGAAAAATGTGGATTTAAATACAACATGATGACCTTTCTTTTTAGGACAGTTAAACATATTTTCTTTCACTTGAGGTGGGGAAGAATCTTTAAGAATTTTAGCCTTTTATGAATATTTGAGAAATGTGTTCTTGGGTTTTCTGAAGGATGAAGCCTCAAATTTGTTGAACCCCGTAAAACTTTTTTCATAAGAATCTTGGATATGGGATACAAGAAGTCTTTCTAAGTTTTTAAGCCGATCTTATAAATCCAATCACTTTTAGTATATACCATATAATTTTTAATAATTACAACCTTTTAATTAAAAGAATCGTTAGATTTTTTACAATCTTGTAACTGAACTCTCAATTTATGCTCTATTGTAAATCATTTAATTTTTTCTGTAAATAAAGAAGTTTATCTTGTAAAGTACCTATTTGAGATTCCATCTTGCTCATGTTCAAATTTTAATTTTATAAGAAAAATAATTTATTTTTCAATCTTTACATATTTCATAGAAGTTTTCGACAAGCTTTTTTTTTAGGTTAAATTTTTAGTAGAAATTTTATTATAAGCATGTTGTAAATGACAATCTTCTTCATCACATGATTCGTCATTTGAATTTTCAAAAAAGAACAAAATTTCAATGTTCATATATGATTCAAGTCTATGAAATGAATATTTACTTATCTATATTTCGTTTGACACATCACTATGCCAAAAACTGTAAATGGTCATGGAAGGGTGGTTTCGATCCAAATCCATGACCATTAGGATCATGGTGAAAATCTATGACAAGGCCTTCCAAACTGGACTCAGTCTGTGATCCCATCTATGGGTGACTTGCACCATCAGTTGTTCATGATCCAAAATTATGACCCTTATGGTCAAGAAATGGCAATGGTTTTGGACTGTGTCCAATAGCAAACAACCATGATCATTTAATGTGAAAAAAGCCACAATTAACACGACAATTTTGAGTTCAAAATGGTCATAGAGAGGGGGTTATGGTTAGGGACTGTGACTCATTACCTGTGATTTTTTGGGGTCACAATTCTGGACCATGGCCAAGTTGACTAAATCGTGACCATTTAAAATAATCCAAATTGGTTACGGACTAATTGAAATATAAATAAAACTCATTAAGTTTTTTTTCCATTTACACTCAACCATATCTCTCTCTCAATACTATACTAATCGACTCTCTCTCTCTCTCTCTCTCTCTCTCTCTCTCTCTCTCTATCTATCTATCTATCTATCTATCTATCTATCTATCTATCTATCTATCTATCTATCTCCCCCCAATACTAAACTACTCGACTTTTTGTCTCTCTCTCTCTCTCTCTCTTGACATCACACCACTTTCACCGGAAGGGACCACCACTAGCCTCTCTCTCTCAGCACCACCACAACCACCTTCATCGACTCTCTCTCACTATCTGACGTAGGTACATATCTCTCTCTCCTTGTGTGTGTGTGTATATATATGCATATTTATATTTATATTTTTATATATATGTGCATGTATATATTTGTATGTATATGTGTAACAAACTGGTGCCATGGTTGATTTGGTAGCCAGAGTGTCACACCCCAAACCCAATATCCATACTAATCATTTGTTATTGGAATAATTGGATCATAATCTTGAGCCCATTGGAAAATATACTTCATTTATCAATATTTTTCTACACACTGTGTATAATGAACATAATATTATTATTATACCATAATGAAATCAATATCAGAGTCATAATTAACTGGACATACAATACTATGATTAACTATGATAAAATTTCAAAATCATCAACTCAATCCATACTAACGCAATATATACAATGTGTGAGTATATTAAAATCTTCAGTGTGACAATGATAAAATCCCCATATTTAAACCCCAACTCTTTCCAATGGTGCAACTCTCAAAGTTACCGGTCATATGGTATTCTAGCTGGCAACATACAAACTTGAAATTGTTAAAATATAAACCGTAAGCATTAAGCTTAGTGAGGTACTCCTTCTTTACAATGAAATAACAATTCTATATCGAATATGTGGATATAAAATTCGAACAATCCTGCCCATTGGCAATAAAAATTCCTGGATCATAAGATCCAAATAATTATGCCCATTGGGAATAACAAATCCTGGAACATTAGTTCCAACAAATCATTGGATCTTTGTCCAATTCCAATCCTGGATCATAAGACCCAAACAAATCCTGGATATTTTAATATCTAAACAAATCCTGAATACCGAAGTATTCAAACCAATCCTGGATCATGGATCCAAACAAATCCTGGATATTTTAATATCCAAACAAATCCTGAATACCCAAGTATTCAAACAAATCCTGCTCTTAGAGCTATATTCATATTTATATATGAAACAAATCATAAGTACACTCACCTTGATAGTTTAACTGGCCTTTCCCTTGCCTTTATCCGGTATTTGTTCAATCAGCTCTTCTTCCCTTCCTATCATTCTTACAATATTAGTATCATCATAAGAATATCAATAATCCGAAGAATTATTTAAACATAATTCAATCCATAAGCATCACATGATTCCATTCAAATCATTTATCACAAGTGAAGTTCCATCCAAATCCATGTTAATATATTTAATATATCCAAATCATAGACCAAATATAAATTCATTTATTCTTGGTAATTCAATCCTTATCATATTAGTATTCCAATACAAAAGACGGTACATCATTTCAAGTCTCCTAGGGCAAGATATGCCCATTTCTTTACCACATAACAAATCTGCCCTATAGTCTCTTTTAGCGTTCATTCAACTTCCAAGAATTTTCATAATTTTTGTGGTGACAATTATTATGCAACACAAATAAATATGAAAGAGGTAACAACCAAGAAAAGATAAATAAAAAGCCAATCACACAACAACGGGTATACGTGGTTCAGCAAAGATGTGCCTACGTCCACGGTGCTTCAGTCAGTGTTATTTCTCTATATTCTGAAGAATAAGTACAGAGAATACAACTTGTCCTTTGCCCCGGACTTAGGGTTTAATTTATACATGTATATGTTGGAGTAGTGGGGGTGATGGGTTCCTCCCTATTATCCATCTCCCCTACATAGGATCGCGTTCCCCTATAACTTTTCTTCATGGGATCGTGGGGTAATCGGATCAATACAAAAGGTGATGGGCCTGGGCTTTGGGCCGCTAAGGAGAGGCTACTCGTCCAGGCCTATGATGCTAAATTCAGGGTACCCACAATTGCCCCTAAATTTGTTGGGCCATTTTTACAGGTCCAATGAATTTAAATAATCAGCTGTTATGGTTGATTTCTTTGAAAATTGTGAAGTTGCTTTGGCGGCACCCGCTTCGCTATCCGTGCGCTATGATTAGACTCGAAGGCTCGTTGGAATAAGACACATTTTCTCTTCATCGCTTCAGCTTTTCCAGCAATCTTCTATCTTCTGAGAACTCTTACGCTTTGTACCTTCTATTTTCGATCTCTACTCTCGTTGCTTCTTCGCCATTTGACCTGATCTTCTGTCTTGTAAGTCTCTCGTGCCCTTGTCATTTTCTCTTGAGTTTATAGTTTTTCTTGTGTTTTTCCAATGGCGAAGATTGGGAATAGGTCAGTCATTGAGTTTAGAAAATTCTACAACGTTCCTGAGTGGGTAGAGATTGAGTGTTGCGCCTCGCCTCCTGGGAACGTTAGGGATATAGAGGATGCGCATTGGATTTATGTTTTGTTTCTCTCCCAGGGGGGACTTACCTTTCCCCCTAACGATCTGTTTCTTCATTTTTTTAGCTATTTTAGTATTGTGCCTGCACAATGTTCACCCAACGTATGGAAAATAGTGAATGGCGTGCATAGGATAAATCAATTATACGGCACAAGGTTAGGGCTTGCCGAGGTCTGCTTTTGTTACTCCATTTCTCGTACGAGTTCAGGTGTTTTGTACCTTAAGGCTAGGAGTCCTGACAGGGTATTGGTAGTAAATCTACTTGATTCCCATAAGGACTACTGGCAAGAAGGTTTTCTTGTTAGGAATTGGAAATTCTCCCCCCATTCTGAAGGGTCGAGGTCTGAGAGGTTCACTGTTCCCTTTTATGGGGAAGAATATATAGGTAAATGTTATATTATTGCTTCAATCTTTGCTGACTTGTGATTTTTCTAACCTCTCTTTGCTTTTTCTTTCACAGCGAGGACAAAGAATTTGGAGCCTGCTCTCAGCGAGGTCCGTATCTCAGAGCTGGTGAAAGCTTGGAATATTAGGGAGCCTTTGGTTGACGGCGAGCATCCTAGGGCTGCTGCTTTTTTTCTTGAATACAAGAACACAGGCTCCAGCTTCATAGCTCGACCTGTGGATAGTGTTCCAGACTTTGATTCTTCCGTAGAGACTTCGACTGAGCCCATCCAGTTGGACGAAGAAGAGAGCGGCTCAGAGAGTGAACCTGCAGGCGTTGTGAGTAATTTGGGCGCAGGAAGTGCTGGCAGTAGCAGTTATTCTGAAGGAGATTCTGAGGCTCAAGACTCGTCGAGCACTACTAGCAGTTCTTCTGAAGAGATGCCTCCCAGGAAGAATTTGATCAGAGATGACGATGATGATGATGTGCTCCTTGCACAGAGGTCCAAGAAAATGAAGAATGCCTCTGGGGCCATAGCTACTGGTTCCCGGCCTTCTTCTCAGGAGCAAGAGAAGAAGAGGAGAGAGGAGGAGCAGGTGAGAGAGAGAGAGAGGAAAAAGGAGGAGGAGAGGAAGAAAGTGGAGGAGAGAAAGAAAAGAGAGAGAGAAAAAGAGGAGGAGAGGAGGATGGTGGAATCGAGGACCAAGACGGGTCAAGCCCTGGTCCCAGTGTCTGCTTTGCCCGAGGGGGCTTCGGTGGCCGCCTCTCCTCAGCTTGCCCCTGCGCTGCTCGAGAGAGCAGTTCTTCCTGCAGATCGCGAGAGGGCGTTGGGGTCCGATCAGTTGGCTCTACAGGCTAGCCAGAGGCTCGCCTTGGTAAAGTTATCTTCTAATTCTTAATTTATTTTAACCAGTTTTGATGGTTTCTTCTTTCTGATCCTTTCCTTATTTTTTGCAGTTTGTGACCGACTTCGCTGTGCTCTATCGCTCTCGCGACGAGCTGGTGAGAAGGAACGGTGAGCTGGAGCAGCAAAAGTCTACTCTGGTAGCCAGGGGTTCTCAGCTGGAGGCCGATCTGAAGGCTGCTGATGCAGCTCGAGCTTCATCTACCTCGGCCCTTGCTAATTCTGCTCGCGAGAGAGATGACGCTGTCAGGGAGCTTGGCGAGCTGAGGAAGGCGTACGACCTGGTGTGCTCGAGCAAGCTAGACCTTGCAGAGAAGAACAGGGTTCTGACCGAGCAGCTAGAGGCAGAGAAAGCCCAGGCGGCCACTCTTAAGGAAGATTCGTACAACTCTGGCTGGGCTGCGGCGTATGAGGACGCTGAGGTTCAGATAGGCTATATCAGCCGTCTGAACTTCAAGAAAGGGTGGAAAAAGGATCTCGTGGCTGCTGGGGTGGATGTTGCATCCCCCCTCTTTGATGAGCACGACCTAGGGCCAAAGCTAGTCGTAGATGAGGACCCAGCCCCAATTGTTGAAGGCACCAACCCTGTCTCTCAGGTGACCTCTACTGACGCTCTGTTGGTTTAGAGGACAGAGGACGTCCCTGCAGAGGGTAATGCCCCCGCTGATGCTGACAAGGACGAGGGACCATCTGAGGTTGCTAATTAATAGGGCTTCTTTGTAATTTTTTCTTTTTTGATCTGATGTAACCTCGCTCATTATCGATGAAAAGACTTCATTTTTGTTTATGCTGATCTCTTTCTTTTCTCTTTCTTTTACTTGTAGTTGGTTGATGTGGATGACTATATTCCTGTTACCTCCCAACTAGGTAGGACTCTTGGTCCTAATGCAAGACCTATAGTTCGCCAGGCCTTCGCTAGGCTTTGCAGGTTTGCTAAGTCACGGAACCAGAAATATAAGGATCAGTTCGAGCTAGTGGCCAAGTTGAAGGACAGGCTGCAGGAAATGGAAGAGATCGATGCTTCAGTGCAAGAATAAGTTAGCGAGCTGAGAGCAAAGTTACTGGAGGCCACCGAGGTCAACCAAGTTGGGGAGTTTCTGCAGTGGGAGAATGAAGACCTGAGGCGGGAGGTCTCGAAGCTTAAGGAGAATTCATCGAGCACCGTTTCGGCAGTCCTACAAGGCTCTTCTTCGTCGCGAGCTGCTCGGCCTCCCCTCCCGCGTGCTGGTAGGAGTGCCAGGTGTAGGAATAGGGAAGTCGAGGAACAACGTGAGAGGGAAATGGAGGAACTGCGTGGAGATGTTTAACGAGCATACGTGATTGCTGCTGGGCTCCAGAGGGACGTCACCCGTCTCCGGCATTTGTTCAAGAATGGTCCTCGATAAGTGTGGTCCGATGGCTACGATCAAAGATGGCTGGATGCTCCGACAAGACTGTCAGAGTTTGAAGAGTTATCATTCATCAGGGGGTGGTTGAGCGCCCTCAAAGAGCTGCAGGTCCCGAGGAACTCGACGCTGTGGTATCGACACGAGATGTCCTCCTCTACTTTGATGCCCAATCCATTCCGGCGGGATGATCGATGGATACCCATTGATGGTATTCCCCGGCGATTATTGGAATTGGACGCAAATGAGGTCATGGAGGAGCTCGCCCCTGCTCCTGATGATGGAAGGAGAGCTAAAGTTGCTGACTATCTTGCTCGGAGGTTTCCACCTTCTTGAGATTTTTTAATTATTGTAAATGCTTTGGGAGAGTTTCACCGACTAAACATGTACTGTTACTGTTTGTAAATATAAAAGATTAATGAGAAGTTCGAGTTTTGGGCAATTTTGCCGACTAAATGTGTTCATCAATCCTTTCGTATTCTTGTATTGTAAATGCTTTGGGCGAGCTTCGCCGACTAAACATGTACTATTACTGTTTGTAAATATAAAAGATTAATTAGAAGTTCGAGTTTTGGGCAATTTTGCCGACTAAACGTGTTCATCAATCCTTTTATATTCTTGTAGCTTTTGTCATGTGAGTGTCCGACCAGTCCAGTATAAGAATACCATTGTGCCCTCCCTTTACCTTTTAGGTCGTGTCGTCACACTCCCTTAGGCCTAAGTAGGGCAATTGGCGAGGACACACCTGGTATTGGATGTCTTTATCCGGTCAGGATTTTGTTTAACCAAAGTAGGTTTGTTGCCTAAGAATACTCTGTAGGGCTTCATATATTGCCATGGGCAATGCTAAGAGGTCTGTCGTGCTTCATGACGATGACCTGAGGAGGGGTGCTCCCCTGCTATGTCAACCATTATGCCTGTGATTTGAAAAGTATGTGTGATAAGACAAAATTGTTACTTTTTAGAGAGTGATCAACTGAGAGATTTTCATTGGCGAATGAGGAATGAACTTTCCTTTCACAAGATGAGTACAATAAAAAATCTAACAATATAACTCCTAAAAATAGAATTTCTTGAGATTAGCCGCGTTCCATGCTCGTGGTATCTCTCTGCCCTCCATTGTTTTCAAATAATAGGCACCTCGCAGGTCATCTCTAATTATCTCATAAGGTTCTTCCCAGTTCGGGCCCAGTTTACTGTCTGATGGCTTCACTGTGTTGCCCAGGACCTTTCTTAAAACATAGTCCCCAACTTCGAATTTCCTCGGATTGACCCTTTTGCTGTAGTGCTTCGCGAGCTGTTGCTGATAGCTCGCTAGTTTTACTAGGGCAAGTTCCCTGCGCTCGTCGACCAAGTCGAGTTCAGCGAGCAAAGCCTGATCGTTCTGACCCTGCTCGACAAGGTCGGATCTCATTGTAGGCAATCTTGCTTCTAGTGGGATGACGACCTCCATACCATATGCTAGTGAGAATGGCGTTTCTCCTGTGGCTCGCCTAGGAGTCGTTCTGTACGCCCATAGGATATGCGGTAGCTCGGTTGTCCATGCGCCTTTGGCTCGTTCTAACCGCTTCTTCAATCCAGCGATCACTGTCTTATTGGAAGCCTCAGCTTGTCCGTTGCTTTGAGGGTAAGCCACCAAGATGAAGTGGTGCCTGATCCCGTGTTGGTCGCAGAAGTCCTGAAAAGGGCCACTCTCGAACTGTGTTCCATTGTCAGTGATGATGGTTCTGGGGATCCCGAATCGAGTGATTATATTTCTCCATATGAACCTCATCATGTCAGCATCTCGGATGTTTGCCAGTGGTTCTTCCTCGATCCACTTGGTAAAGTAATCAGTTGCGACCAACAGGTATTTGCGATTGTCGGCAGTGGTGGGCAGTGGTCCCACGATGTCCATTCCCCACTGGGCGAAAGGCCAGGGGATGGTCAGGGATTTTAACTCGCTGGAGGGCTGGTGGACCATGGGGGCGTGAAGCTGGCATTTTAGGCATTTGTGGACATATACCGCGGAGTCCTTTTGCATGTATGGCCACCAATAACCTTCCTTCATTGCTCGGAAGGCTAGAGACCTTCCTCCGACGTGGCTTCCGCAGATTCCTTCGTGAAGCTCGTGAAGCACTGCCTTGACATCGCCTGGGTGGACGCACCTAAGGTAGGGGCCGGAGAAAGATCTTTTATAGAAGTCGCCTCCTGTGGATAAGTGAAAGCGAGCAGCTTTAACTCTTATCTGGTGGGCAGTTCTCTTATCTTCTGGGAGCGTTCCGTTCTTCAAATAGTCTCTCAAGGGATCCATCCAGCTGGGGGCTAGTTCCAATTGGAGTATTGGTTTCTCTTTGGTCAGCTCGCAGTTGGGGTAGATGCTCGGGCAGCTGAGGAAATCGATAGGGATGATCCTTTTAAGGCTGGAATCAACTACCGAGATCAAGGCTGCTAAGGCGTCAGCGTGGCTATTTTGCCCCCTGGGAAACTGTTGGATGTTGATGTCTTCAAACTTTGTCATTAAGTTTTTTACCAAGGAGAGGTAGGCTGCCATCCTCTCATCCTTCGCGTTATAGTCTCCACTTATCTGATTGGAAACTAGTTGCGAATCTCTGAATACCTGTAAATGCTTTGCTCCCAGAGTTTGCGCCCTTTGGAGACCTGCTATTAAGGCTTCGTATTCTGCTTTGTTGGAGGCTGCAAATCCTAGCCTGATTCCTTGCTCGAGGACTGTATTTTCTGGAGTGATGAGAACAATTCCTACTCCTTCCCCCTTTGAGTTGGAGGCTCCATCAACGAATAGTTTCCAGCTTCCCCCTGTAGCCTGGTTGTTTTGTTCTGTTGGCTTAGGCTGGTCGATGCGTTCTTCGCCTGTGAATTCAGCTATGAAGTCAGTAAGGATTTGACCCTTGATAGCTATCCTTGGTTGAAATTGGATGTCAAATCGGCCGAGCTGGACTGACCATTTAGACAGTCTGCCCGACAAATCCGCCTTCCTTAGGATAGCCTTGAGGGGGTGTGATGTAAGGACGATGATCGTATGAGCTTCGAAGTAATGCTTCAGTTTCCTCGAGGACATTACTAGGGAGAATGCGAGCTTTTCCAATGGTAGGTAGCGCTGCTCGGCGTCTAGTAAGGTTTTGCTCGTGTAATAGACTGGATGTTGGATCCCTGTAACTTCACACATTAGCGCTGAGCTGACAGTATGGCTGGATACAGAGAGGTAGAGGTACAACGAGTCCATTTGCTGTGGTATGACAAGCATTGGTGGGGAGCTTAGGTAGGACTTGAGCTCGTCTAATGCTTGTGAGCAACCTGGGGTCCATTCTACTATTTTGCTGCCTTTTAAGAGTTGGAAGAAGGGCTTGCATCTCTCGGAGGATTTAGAAATGAAACGATTTAGAGCAGCGAGCATTCCAGTGAGCTTCTGTACATCGCGGATTGTGCGAGGAGGTTGCACTCTTTTGATTGCATCAATCTGGTCCGGATTAGCCTCTATGACTCGCTTGCTGACTAAATACCCAAGAAACTTTCCTGACTGGACACCGAAGGAACACTTTCTCGCGTTGAGTTTCATTCGGTACTTCCTGAGGATTTCGAAGGTACTTGACAGGTCCGAGAGGTGATTTTCCTTCTCCTTGCTCTTGATGAGCATGTCGTCGATGTAGACCTCCATTGTGTCTCCCATTTGATTCTTGAACATTTTAGTAACCAGCCGCTGATAGGTTACCCCTGCATTTTTTAGCCTAAAAGGCATGACCTTGTAACAGTATAAACAAACCGTCATGATAAACGCCGTTTTGTCCTGATATGGGGCATACAGGGGAATCTGGTGATAGCTTGAGTATGCGTCTAGGAAACTCATTCGTTCGTGAGCTGCAGTGGCATCTACTAGTTGGTCTATTTTCGGAAGAGGGAAGCTATCCTTGGGGCAGGCTTTGTTGATGTCAGTGAAGTCTATGCAAACTCTCCACTTCCCGTTGCTTTTTGGAACTACCACTGGGTTGGATAACCATTTGGGGAATTGCACTTCCCGTATGGAACCTGCATCCAACAGTTTTTCAACTTCTTTTTCTATTGCTCTGGCCTTCTTGGGAGCAGTTCGTCGTGCCTTCTGCGCTATCGGCTTGAATGTGGGATTGACGTGCAACCGGTGGTAGACCATATTGGGATCGATTTCTGGCAGCTCATAGGGTTCCCAAGCGAAAACATCTATGTTGCTTCTGAGTAAGGTTAACAAATCCTTTTTCTCTTGGTCAGTGAGTGAGGTCCCGATCAGGAAGACTCTGCTGTTGTTTCCTTCTTCAGCAATCACTTCTACTAGGTCCTCTACAACACGCTCGGAGGGGAGGAGCCTGGTCTCTTCCACTCCGGGCCTTCCATATTTTAATTGCTATTTGGAAGGGATTGCACCTTCCTCCACTTTCTTGCTAGTTTGAACGGCTCTTTTCTCTGGCTTTGGTCGGATGGCCGCTATGAAGCACTTTCTCGCCATCGCCTGGTCGCCACGTATCTCCATCACTCCCCGCTCGGTGACATATTTGAGTTTCTGGTGGTAGGTCGAGGATACTGCCTTCATTGCATGAAGCCATCCCCTACCGAGGATGGCTTGATACGGTGAATCGATGTCGACCACCAAGAATTCGATCATTTTGGAATCATTTCCAGCGAGCACTGGCAGTACTATCTTGCCCAGAGGCATGGTCATCTTCCCATCAAAGCCGACCAGAGGGACAGTGGTTCCCTTTAGGTCGGCGATGTTCAACTTCAATTTCCTGAACAGGTCGATGTACATTACATCGGATGAGCTCCCTTGATCGACGAGCAGCCTGTCGATATCAAAGTTGGATATCCTGAGTGTAATGACTAAGGCATCGTGATGTGGGGTCCTTACTCCCACAAGATCTTCATCCGTGAAAATAATATGCTTGTTGTAGTCGATGTCCTCTGCTCGCTAACGCTTTCCTGCCTGTGATTTGGCTGGATCAATCTGAAAAGCCTGCATCACCGCGGTCAGCTTCTTTACCTCCATTCGAGCTGAGTTACCCTGGACTTGCTTAACATCAGATACTCCATGGATTACTACGAATTTGTGTCTGACGTCGTCTTCCAATACGTTGTCGGGTTTTGCCTCCTTGTGGACAGTCACTCTCTCTACCTTCTTTTCCACAAAGTCATTCAAATGTCCGGATTGGGCCAACTCCTCGAGGTGAGACTTAAGAGCCTTGCAGTGCTCGGTCTTACGCCCTCCCTCTTTGTGGAAAGTGCATCTTAATGCATTGTTTCTTTTCGAGGGGTCTCCTCCCATTTTATGGGGCCATTTGACGAACGGCTCATCCTTGATCTTTGCGAGAATTTTGTAAATTGTTTCTTTGAAGACGGTGTTGACCGCCTGGAACGATTTTGTAACGTCAGGGTTCCCCCCGTTTTTGGAGCCATTCTTGCCCCCACTCTTTCCTCCTTTTTTCTGGTTCTCAACCTTCTCACTTCCCTTGGTAGCGAGCTTGGCTCGACCGTTTTCTCTTACGCTAAGGCGGGTGACATCTTCCACCTTTGCGTATTTCTCAATCCGGGCCATCAGGTCATCAATGGTCGTAGCTTCCTTCTTTAAGGACTGGTAAAGGAGGGAAGAGCTAGGTAGCCCAATTTTGAATGAAGCCACTGCCACTTCTTCCGCGCAGTCCTCGGCTTCGTTGAATAACTCCCAGTACCTCTTCGCGTAGTCTCGGAGTGTCTCCTGAGGCGTTTTCTTCATTATTAATAGAGCATCCATCCTTTTGGGATGGGAGCTGCTGGTGATGAACCGGGCCGTAAAGAGCTCGGCCAGGGATTTGAAATTTTTGATGGATCGGTGAGGGAGTTTCTCGAACCATTTTTGGGCCACGTCATGAAGGCTCGAGGGAAAAATACGGCACATCAGTGCATCTCGGTGATTCCAGAGGGTCATTGCCTGCCGGTACTACCTGACATGATTAATGGGATCAGTCTTCCCGTCATAGATCTTGAACCTTGGAATGGAAAACTTTTTGGGAGCTTCTTCTTCTTCAATTTCCCTCGTAAAGGGCGATTTCATTTGGGTCTTGAGGGCTCTCTTGGAGAGTTATCTGGTCGACCTGGTGCCACGGTGAGCTGGATGTTGGTCCATTTCTCTGCGGACTAGGTTCCGTATGTTGTCGTCACTGCGAGCAGGGCTCTGGTAGCGGCGAGCTTTTCTTATTTGTTCGCGGGGGTCATCATCTGAGTCGCCACCTTCGTACCCTTGATATTACCACCTAGGGCTCCTTCCTCGGCTGCGAGATTTGCTCGCCTAAGGGCTAGGAGTGCAATAGGGGCGTCTCCTGGTATCAGGATGTAGTTCCTTCTCCAGTTTTTCCAGTCTTCTTTTCAAGCGAGCATTCTCAGCCTCATATCTGTGAGAAGACTCCCTCTGCTCGTGGAGCCTTGCCTCGTATGCATCGATCAACCTGGATATCTGCGTGGACCTTGCTGGTCCTTGACTCTCTTCTGAGGCTGGCCTTTCTAAGCGGGCCCCTTGATCTGAACGTCGGACTTCAGACCTAATCCTCCGAGGAGCAGGTGGCTCCTGAATATCTCCCGCTTGAGGAGCGTTGCTGCTGTGACCAGACATCTTAGATTTTTTCTCGGCGTGGGCTCTTCTCAGGGAAAGATAAACGCTTCCCACAGACGGCGCCAATTGTGGTGACAATTATTATGCAACACAAATAAATATGAAATAGGTAACAACCAAGAAAAGATAAATAAAAATCCAATCACACAACAACAGGTATACGTGGTTCAGCAAAGATGTGCCTACGTCCACGGTGGTTCAGTCAGTGTTATTCTCTATATTCTGAAGAATAAGTACAGAGAATACAACTTGTCCTTTGCCCCGGACTTAGGGTTTAATTTATACATGTATATGTTCGAGTAGTGGGGGTGATGGGTTCCTCCCTATTAGCCATCTCCCCTACATGGGATCGCGTTCCCCCATAACTTTTCTTCATGGGATCGTGGGGTAATCGGATCAATACAAAAGGTGATGGGCCTGGGCTTTGGGCCGCTAAGGAGAGGTTACTCGTCCAGCCCTATGATGCTAAATTCAGGGTACCCACAATTTTTATACATCATCAATTTCTATGATATTTTACCCAACATCAGTAAATATATTAAACAATACAAAATTAGAGTTTCATCATTTTTAAGGTTCGTTTGCTATGTCAAGCAAAACATCGAACACATGGCGGGCATACTTTCACCCTTAGGGCAGATTTCATACCCGAACTTCAAACTCTCACCAAAGACTCATTTATTGGTATTTTCACATAATTTTTGGATATGTCATACATATATGAGTCCAGGTTAATCTTCAAATGGAATCAATCAATTCCAGTAAGTATACATAAATATATGGAAGTTTGAATAAACAAGGTTCCTAAACAAAACAATCTCAAGGGTTTACACATTCAAGTTTACTTAAACTTGCATCTATCCATAAGTACATATCAAGACATGGAATTTATGTAAAAAAATGATTATTTAAATCATTTAAATAAGTAATAAAAAAAAAATAAACAAGATTTATGGATGGAAATACCTTAGGGGCTTTTACATAATTTTTCTATGAATTTTTCTTCAATTTCTCCTCACACTTTCTTCCTAAACTTCAAAACTCTCTTTCTTTAATCTTCAAATATCTCATGTATGAATTTAGATGAATAAGGAGGTAATTCTAAGGTTTTGAAGTCGGCCAAAGCCACCACCCTTCCCAACCAATCAAAATATAACATGTGGCATTATATAAAACAAAATATCATTTAAGGCTAAATGACTACTTTACCCACTGTTCATAAAAAGACAATATCTTCCCATTCGGATGTCCGTTCGATGAACCGTTTGTTTTGTTATAAACCTAACTCATATATCTACAAATATCTAGTTTACACCTCAAGTTCATTGTTATGTCCTAAAGATCAAAACTAGCCTCCAACAGGAACATTCCTACCGAAAACTTTAAAATTTCACATTTGTAACTAATTCGATATTTCAAGCTTTATGAAGGTAGGATTAAACTAAACATAATTAATTAACATTATATATACTAATAACATATTATCCATGTCACACAAGCTAATCATGATTTAAATATAATTTATCATAATTATATTCGGGTTGTCACACAGAGAGTTAAATCCCACATCGCTTGGGTGAGGAAAAGTAATGGTTCATATATTTATATTTGTGCGCTTCAAATACTGAGGCCTTTTAGATCCATTGGTAAGGAACATTATTGATGATTCACATGTTAGAGGTTCAAATTCCACTAACACCATTTTGTGAATTTGGAGGTGATAAAAACTCATATCGATGTCTGCGGTGGTTAAGGTCGGGACAATATTTGTGGTGGAAGAGTGTGGGCTTACAGAATGATATCATAGCTAGTAAACAACTGAAATAAGTTTGCCAACCTGTTGGGTGATGGTTGATTTCATCCCAATGATGATGTTAGCCTCCCTAAGGGGGTGGACTGTCATAGAATGATGCCATGGTTGATTTGGTAGCCAGAGAGTTAAATCCCACATCGCCTACGTTAGGAAAACTAATGGTTCATATATGTATATTTTTACTCTTCTAACACCCAGGCCTTTTAAATCCACTGGTAAGGCATGTGATTGATGATGCACATGTCAAGGGTTCAAATTCCACGAACACCCATTTATGGAGCTAATAAAAGTCCATACCGATATGCGGGATGGTTAAAGTGGTGATAATATTAGTGGTGGAAGAGTGGGGTGTTATATATATATATATATATATATATATATATATATATATATATATATATATATATATATATGCATGTATGTGTGTGTATGTGTGTGTTGTGGAAAATATTATGGTTAGGGCAAATGGGTTAAAATCTCAAAATAAATTGGTATTTGATTTGTATGTATTTGTGTGATTTTAGATTTGGTATTTATTTTACTGTTTATATGTATTTGATTTCAGATTTGATATATCATGCCTCTATTATTTAGTGTGTGTGTGTTAGAAAAAATAAAATGATTACAATATATGTAAAATTTTAGATTTATATTTAAATATTTTTATTAGAAAATGATTTTTCTATAAAATCAAGGAATACATTATTGTTTTTTAATAACATATATGTAAACTAGGATGATAACATGTTCAACCCCTCTTATTTTAATTGAATGCTACACATTTGTTATCTCACATATATAATTCAACGCACTTTAATTCTAAACCCTTTTGTGCTATTTATTTATTCTAATGATAATCTTGTATGAAATATGGTTTAAGTTATTATAATTTAATTAGGTGTGAATACTTTGCTAGCAGTTTTTCATAAACATGAATTAGTATTTTAATCCATATATGTTATTAGGTTCATGTTTTTTGTGTTGTTTATCCCTTTACATGAACTATTAAAAGTACCCGAAATGCTAAATTAAAATGGTGATTGTGTGGATTTAGTTTCTCGAACATAATATTATGTAATTGAATCCCCGGGAAATATTCAAATGAAATAAGATAGAAGTGAAAAATTTAAATACATGTAACTATATTGGAATGAAATAGAGTAATTTCATGAAAGTCTTAACTATCCCATGAAGATATTACCTTAATTATCCCTTAGACTAATCATTGAGGTAAGTAAATTGATTATTGATTAGTAATGTAGATCGAAACCTAATTAGGGATAAACATGTTAGGAGGTCTATGGGATAATTTGTAATTGGGATGGATATGGATTTGGGGGATTGTAATTATTGAATGGATTAATTGTTGATTAGTAAATTAGAAAAAATTACTTAGCCTAAATTTTACGTCATGTGATTGAATAATATGTTAATATTTTAGATTGAATAATATGTTAACATGCTTTCTTCTTATTCCATATGTGAATGCAATTGAAGAACAATTATTGAAGCTCAATTGTTCTAGTTGCTTTCTTTATTCAGGTAATTTTACTTATCTTTTCTTTTATTTAATATAATCTTATATATTTATAACTTATTGGTTGACGGTTGTGTCTATGGTCTCCCTTTCCTTTAGTGGTTGTTATTTCGTTGAATACATATTGGTAGAAGGTGTTGCACATTGGTGGACACACAGTAATCTAATGTTAAATTTAATTAAAATAAAATAAAATTGGACTTGTTATGTGTAATTGATTAATTAGAAAACATTAATTTGTTAATATTGACGTTGATATTGTGATGATGAATATTAGTGCATATATCTTTCTGGTTAACTGTTATGGCCATTTTACCCTTTCTTAAGCGGTTGCTGCTTGGGTGAACAGATATTAGTGGAAGGGATTTCACCTTGGTGGACACATAGTAATGATTAATTTAATTAAAATGAACTAAAATTATACTTGTTGTGTAGGTTTGATTAAATGAAAATATCAATTTATTGATATTGATATTGTGAGGATGAGTATTAGTGCATATATCTTTTTGGTAACTATTATGGTTGCATTTATCCATTCCTTAAGTGGTTGTTGTCTGGGTGAACACAACTTGGTGAAAGGGCTTGCACATTGGTGGACTTATAGTAATCTTATGATTAATTTATTTTAAATGAACTATAATTGGACTTTTTATGTTTGATTTATTAATTGGAAAACATTATTTACTTGAGGGACTCATAGTAATTTTAGGATTAATTATAGCCTATGCTCCTAGTATTTGGTATTGATGTACCACATGAAAATATCGTTTATACATTTTTCATATTCTCATTTACGTTGAAAACACCGGTCATATTCACGCCCTCTTTTATATATATTCTCAGGAGAAATGAGTCACAGTTAATGACCGAGAGATCAGAATCGGAATGCACATAAACCTCTTTTATCTGTGTGCGCCATATAAAGGGAACTTTTATATATAGATACAGGAATAGGAAAATTGAGTCGTTTAATTACCTTACTAATCGTGGAGTCAATCTCTCGTAATCATTCCTATTCAACCATACTTTACTTTCCAAGCCAGAATGTTGGGTTGAAGTAATAGAGAATATATTTTGCATTCATAATCGCGACTGTGCACTGATGTTAGTAACACTATTAGAAAAGTAAAAAAAATTATTAATTCATTATGGATACAATTTCGTAACCAGAGAATTTTCCCAAGTTATGATGTCTCACAACATATTCACATAAAATGTGAGCCTAATAAATACTTGAAGAAGAAAGGATTTCGAGTTCCTATCATGGACATTTATATGACAATCATAGAAACTCTTTCGTCAAGTGGCCACGTGCAACATTTCACAAATTTATAAAATATAAATAAATAAATCCAATCAAATAGAAATCAGACACATCATGCATATATATATATATATATATATATATATATATATATATATAGCCTTAAACATGATCGTTATACATCCTTACCTCCTCAACACATTGGGCCTTAATGTTCTTCAAGTATAGCTTGCATTGAGTCGCCATTCGAGATTTTTTAGGTGTTTCAAATAATTGATGAGCCAACTAAAGTTGAAACTGTAACAATCCCCATTTTCCACTAAAGGTTGTTTATATATAATACACCGAAGATGGTGCTTGTCTATCAATTGATATCATCTTCAGCATCAAACCACAATAATATATTTACATTTCGAAACCACATGCATAATAAACCGATTTAATTTATAAGTGGAATAATAATAAATCCAACATCAATATCTAGATAAGATAAAAGCCAACATAAATATGACTATCCAAAAAATGACCGAATAATAATAACTCAGGGCTTATGCCCATACAATATCTAAAATAAATGACAGAGATAAACATCAACCTAGACTAGAAACAATGATATGATTTTTGATAAGAAAGGTATGACAGTAAATCTGATATCTTGTTAGACCTGTTATCCCTATCTAGGCATACCTGGGGGGGGGGGGGGGGATTTTTTTATAATTAGCGCCCTAGAATTGCAATAATTAACTTACGGAAATTAAGATGCAATAACGCAATTAATTAAAAGTATGTACCACCCATCGACACTCACATGCGATAAATACCTAACCCCTCATCTAAGTGAAATGTGACACAAATAACACCCCAAGTCCCCAGTTGTAATCAATAGATAACTGTAACAACAATTAACACATGATGCCTCTAGTATAAATCCAAGTACCGAAGTTAACTATCTACTTGTATTCACATCTCCCAGAGTAACCCCCATGATACTACTAAAAAAAGGTGACATAACCATCTATTATGCATTTCCAATAGTATTGAGTTCATAATTGTCTATCTACACTATTAGACGAAGCAATAAATCTCAATTACTTTTTAGGATTATATATATATATATATATATATATATATATATATATATATATATATATATATATATATGTGTGTGTGTGTGTGTGTGTGTGTGTGTGTGTTTGTGTCTTCATATATATACGACATATAAAGGCATCTACCCTTAGTGTCCCATTCGTGCTCTATCGGTAAGTCCGGGGGTGTTTCCTATCCAAATGGGCATCACAAAAGACATACAATTGGTGTGGTCCCTTTGAAGTACACCATTTCACCGTCTATACCCAATGGTGAAAAGGATCCCAGCATCTATACCTACCTCTCATAAGTGGCGCTGCTACGTAGTACCTAAAGTAATGACCTATGCAACGCCTAGCCCACTTGAGCCGATGTGTGCAACGATCTCGAAACGCATGTAACCTTAACTAATAGGACCGTCCACGAACATTGGTATGTCCACACAAATAAATAATTACATATATTTATTATATAATATGTATAGGTAATTACTCTATAATTAATCCCAAGATATACTACTTAATTGCCCATTAATAATTCCAATCTAATCATTAACAATCTAGTTAATCGTTAATGTTTCCATTTAAATATAGTAATTCAACTTTTACATGGAATTGGTCCATGATTAGGTAAGGTATTTCCCAATATTCCCATTTTGTTCCCAGAAGTTCCATCATAACTCTTGTACTCTATCTACCATGTCGCATCCTAAACGACCATCGAAAAATCATAAAAACCAAAGGGTGAGTAACAAGCTGAACTGAACCGGTTTGCCCTTGCCAGCAAATCGACTTGGTTTAACTAGATGCCCTGACGAACCAAAGACATGAATTGGTCTTTTTCCCTCAACCACAACACCTTTGATCTTCACCAAACATCACATATGAACTCTAAATGATTTCCCATCATGAAATAACAGTTTCTCCATGAAATATGTTCCTAAAAGATATTGAATTCACCCGGTACTAATCTTCTCAACAATTGTTCAATATATAAATCCTAGTTTTCAAGATTTCACCTTTGCTCATTTATCTCAATCAAGAATCCTTATTCCTTATTTATTTTCATTAGATTTAATATTCCTACAACATTATCTTCTAAGATTTTTCTCCAAATAAATTAGATCGAGAATTTATGGGTTTTATCATCAATTTGTCAATTCTCAATTCATAACAGTTTCATATTTGATCCTCTACGTGCATAAGATATAATCCCATCGTATTATCACCCATTTATATGTTTTAACCTAAAAATCTAGTGAGAAAATACAACAATGAATTACGAAGTACATTGGAAGTTAATTTTATCAAGATATTTCTTTCAATATGTTAAAGATTGAGAGCCTCTTTTCTTAGATCGTTAATCTTCTTCTCTCTCTTGGCCTTGGTACATTCTCTATACGAAGGGGGCCTACTATGTTAAGTTTTGGTAAATGAAAGGAATTCTCTAGACACATGAATATTATGTATCCAAATGTCCTAGCCACATAAAAATTATAGAGTGAATTGGATTCAAATAGACCAATATGCCATACCAAATGTGTAAAACTAAATACACAAAAAAACCAAAAACTTATTTTTGTACTTTTCAATTTTTTTATCAAAATAAAATATTTTTGTATTTTCCCAATATAACTCAATAAAAAAATAATATTATACAAATGATAAACATGTCATAACTCTAGCAAATATATCATGAAGCACGACAAGAGTATGTCAAATAAACTCATGCAAGCAATCGTCCATACGATATAGCATGTGAAGCATCATGTGCAACGATGTGAGAATCAAGTAGTCTAACATCTAGCGCCTCCAAAATGGATTTTCTAACCCAAATAGATGTATAGATGTTGGGATTTGGGAACCAAAGGAACACTATAATTAAAATTCTTAGGACCTCTTCTAAGATCATAAAAAATGCCCTAAGGTGACCTTTCCTACCACAATGCGAACATGAGTAAACTCGAGGAATGTTACCTATGGGTTGAAATTTTCTAACATCCTTGGATGTGGTTGACCCTCCAGAACAAACAATGGCCTTAGCAAGTATTAGAAGCAAGGGAGCCAGTAACATTACTACTAAAATTACTGAAGTCTTTTAAATCATCTTTTAACTTCAAAATTTCATACTAAAGTAAAAAATTAGACCCTTCCAATTTTATGTACTTTTTCTTTCAATTTCCAATCACTCCTAGAAGGTTAGATTGCTCCCTCTCAATGCAAGAAAACTTACACATAAAAGTCTTCTCACGTGCCTTAAAATCATTAATTATTTTATACCTATCTTCATTGGCACATACAAAAAACCTAGAATTTTTTGAGTCTTCTTGTTCTTTCTCGAAAAATTGAACTCTATCATCACTCTCATTTTTGGATAATTCTAAATTTTTGAAATTATGACCCATGCAGGATAATTCTAAACCTAGTTTAAGGGGTATTATTTGGACAAACTTGCCTATGCAGGTTAATGTAGGTTGTACACTAAGGACCACTTATAATGTTAGAGTCATTTAGGGTTAGTGTAGGTTTTTTTTGCTATATTACACAAGCCCTCTAATATTTAGTTAGTTTGATTATCTGTGAAGAAAATGTGAATTTTTTCCAGAAAATATGTATAGATGTGTATGATTTCTTTATACAGTTCACAATTATTATTTCTTTTAAATGAAATTCATTGATTTTAATTACTTAATTATGTCTCTTGTACGCTCGAATTGTCATTAACATGCTATTATACTTGGTTGAAATGCAAGTTGCTTCATTGATTGTCATTATATACATTAGGTTGGAGTGTAGTGCATCGAGTTATTCTAAGGTATAGCATTTTGTGTTATGAATGACTCATATTTTTATTTCCCTTATTAGTTGACACCGATAGAATTTGTGTGTAGGTATGATTCGTTGAGTATCCCTTTTTGTGTGCAAGTATAATTCAAATTTAACTCTCCAATCAACTGCTGCTCTAAAAAGAAAACTAGTAGGAACCGTATAACCTCCCAAAGATGCTACATTCAATCAAGCGCCCAAGGCTAAAATATTTAGGTATGCTTATGGTGAACTCGAGAAATAGAAATCTACGGAGCGGAACAATAAGAATAAAATGTTTTTGGGAGTAATATAGATGGCTAACAATTCTGAAATAAGAAGTAGACCCACAATAGATTAGGGATAGGCAATGGGAAGAAGAAGCAACTAATGAGTACAGGGATGGGTAAATTCAAGCACGATTTCTTCAATCATGGGCATGTTGTGTGCTAGAATTACAATGTTTCTTTTCGTTGTCGTGGGAAAGATGCATGACCTTCAAGTATGAGTTTCTTCAAAACTCTCCACCTTAAAGATGTGCTTGTTTTATGATATATCTTAAAACTTTTAAAAACTTGCATTCTTATTTTCAAAGCTACAATTCGTTTTTATTTTTATTTGTTGAAAATTTAGGGATGAGTTTAGATTTACATCTTCTGATGACTCGCAGGTATTAATGTGGATTTTCTGAATATTTATGTGGATTTTCTGAATATCATTTCTCATTACAGAATTATTGTGTTGTAATTATGAAAGGGTAGTTGGAATCAAATCCCCAACATTACTTATGATGTTTATGGAGACATCATTGTTCATCGAATGAGAATAAATTTAAGTATTGTTATGAAGAATGTGTACTGAGATCAGCCGCATATGCCTTCCCACTGGCAAACTATGTGGCACTCTTATTTTTTGTTTTTTCAAGTAAATACATATGTGTTTCCTTTGGTTTTTCAGGTACTAACTATGTGGCGCTCTTATCTATTGCGGGCTTCGAATTTGTGGTGTTCAACACATCTTAGGTATACAATTTATCTCTATAGATAACACATCCTTTTCCATTGTATTTCTATAGATAAGACATCATTTTTCTTCATGTATGCTCTTATCAAGTTATCGGGATATCTCTTATTGGGGTGTGATGAAAGTTGTTATAATTTATACACGATGAAAGGGAGTCTTTTTAATTTTTGTTACATTGGATGCAGTTATAATTGTTCTTATAGTTGTCAAAATTTGAATATATACAGGTTACATTGAGTTGGGGGCAGACACAAATGAAAGTTGTAAATATGTATACAACCAATAGGTACTCCCTTTTCGATAATAGTGACACGAATATTTTTTTTATAATGGATGTTATATCAGTATTAAACTTTGGAATTTTTTTAGATACTGGAAAATCATGGGTTTTAATTAAATTTGTTTTCAGATATACTACCAGTTTTAGGGTTGTTGATTTGTATATTACCTTTCATTGTGTGGGTAGGTGAAAAACTTATGATTTGGTCATAATGTCAATATTTTTGTTACCTTTTCTCTCTTTTATATTTTCTTTTGGTTCGAGCTTTATCCTTCAAATCCATTTCTGGAACAAATATATACTCACACATATAAATATATAAAATGGGACATAGTTAAAGCCATAGTGTCACTGTTGTAGATCAATAAAGTTTTCATGGTGAAATCTTTGATGATTAGTTGGAATTCTAAATCACGTACTTTAATATGCCTTGAGTTTATGATGTTGTCCTCTATTAAAATGTTAGTTTGATACATATTAGGAGAAAAGTAGTTGTCTTAATTTGCAATAGATGGAGTGTATGATGTTGTCCTTTATTACAGTGTTAGATTTTTCCTGTGCTGTAATTGTAGGTGGAATGTTAGTGTAGAAGTTATAGATCGTATAATTATCGTTGCAATTTCAACTAGTGTATTGCTCTTAATTTCATCCATTTCAAGCAACCATTTCAACCAAAGTGCAGCTCCCCATTGAATACTAGTTGAGATATATAGAGGAAATAGAGGCTGCCAAAAAGCTCCTACAGGAAAGAGGCTTATGGGTCCTTAGGAACGAGCATACTTATTTGTCTCCTATAGTTGAGATGAAATTTCCCCTTTTCTCCTACAGTTGATGAGATGAAATTGCTAAAATAGGTGATTAATAGCTGCTACTTATTTGTCTTTATTTTTTTCACATTGCAGGTGCTTATTTATCTCATTTTTATCCTTTCTTTGGTAGGATTTGAAGAAATTTTTCCTATCTCTAATAGTCTCAGGTGCATACTTGGTTGGGTGTGAAAAGTCATGTGCATACTTGGTTTTTGATCTGGTGATTTTAGTTTGGATCTGTTGATTTGATTTTAGGCAAGTGTTAATGATTTTAGTTTGAATCTGGTGATTTAAGTTTAGGAATGTAGAGACTGATTAGTTTATGATGCAGTTCTATTTTTAAATTGCTTAGTTTAGGCTTTAGTTTTCTTTCTAAATAGGATTTCAACTCTATAGGGTGTAAACAATACAAAATTTCTATAGAAAATATGAAGCTTCTTGAAAATTTGGAATATGAATGGTTTTTATACAAAATTTGTTTGTATTTATAGCTTGCTTAAAAAAAGAGAATGTGAAATGCTGAATTTGCTATTTTGCTATTTGTTTTTCCATGTGTAGATGTAATGCAGCGTACAGTGACTATAATGGTGACAGAGCTGCTTTTGTTACATTTCTGGATACAGGAGAGGATTTCGTTATTAAAAGAATGCTCGTATTGAATGCCATGCTTCAGATTAATTCCATAAAACCTGATCAACTCCCTCAATTCAGACTAAATAAACTTGAACCTAGAATTTTCGTATCTGGAGTGGAAGGTTCAAACCCGCAGTTTCATTCGTCAATAGAAAATTAAATTTTGCCCTCATGTAAGCTGGACCTGTGTAGGAAGGAATTAAAGCAGTCTCAAATGCTGATGGAACTATGAGTGAAAAATCTACTTCAACTTCTTTCGATATGGAAACAAATGACGGTATATGCTCATATTTGTTGACGCTATTCTTCTACTTTGTCATGTGTTTATTATCTTAATATTTATGCTATATGTGTTGATTTTTTACTAGCATTCTTCGTTGTTTCACCTCCTTTAGATGGACCATCATCAGAACACTGCTTTGGCAGTTGGGAAATGGTAAGCATCTTCATTATGTCATATAAATCCCATATAGATAAATGTTGCACATGTATGTACTTCACGGAGATTAGCTTAGAGTCATTAACACTGCCTTCTTTTTGGAGTATCGCATACGAATATGGCACTCGCATGTTTTGGACACTTCTAGGATATGGAGGATTTTTTTTGTTTATGCCACACTGGGTCAATTTGTAATCTTTTTAAGGAACCGTGCTTATTAAAATCACGTCATCATTGAATGATATGTTTTTTTATAAAAGGACATGTCAGGTATTATACAACAGATATACATGTATCTACATAATAGAAGATATACCTGTTCCTTAATAGCATAATCAATGTTCCTTAATGGCATAATCTACATGATATTTGTATTATGTAGCAGATATAACAGGTATTTCTTAGTTATAACATGTATTTCTTAGTAATAATAAATTGTGCTTTTAATTATTTTTTCCCGAATAGTTATTTTTGTGAAACTCGGTGAATGATTTCATTTGTTTTTCTTAAATGATAATAATTTCTGTAGATAAATTTGTTAATAATCATTATAACTACTACTACTAATATAATTATAATAATTATTATCTGTTTACTGTTTGTAGTGCATGCTTGAGGAGCTGATCGACCGACCAGAAGTGTTGTTGGGTTGTAGCTCCTATTGTATGGACATTACCACCACTATATAAAATACGATGAATCACTGGAATGAAGATAGGAAATGTGTGCATAGAACCGTGCTCTAAGACCTTCACGAACGAATCACTGCCTTGCATTGGGAATTTTCTCTCAAGGTCCATCACTCTCCATTATTTTCTTTACATTTTAAATGTTATATCTTTGCCAAATGACTGTATTAATTTCAACCTTATACACATTTCTTATTGAATTAATGCTATATCTTATTGAATTAAGACAACAATTGGAAAATAATAGAAATGATGATAAACCATCTCTTGTTGGGGTAGGTCCACAGTCCATAGTATCCAAGGTGTGCATCTTCAAAGTAATAAACGAGCATAGAAAGACAAAGGCATGTCCACACTCCAAGTGTAGCAGATCAGGCCATGGAAGCAATAGGTATGCTGATAGATCTGTGTGGGGGGAAGCTCATGTAGAAGAGACATGTCCACCAAGCTTTAGAAGGCATGCTGCAACTTATGTAATAGAGCAAGTATATGTGTGAGTCTCTAATATGAGACATTAGGAAGGTCTTCACTTTCATTTCAGTGTTGTGATGTTTCCTAGGACCTGATTAAATGTGTGAAGATGAAATTTATTAGCACCTACCACTTGGATTCAATTTATATACAGGGGGTTAAATATCCCTTCTTTTGTTATATTTGGTTTTGTGTTGTTTAAAGTTTGGGTTTTTGTGGCTTTACGCAGTTATCTCTTTGACTTTAAGTTTTCGATTTCTAAAGTATTGATTTTATCTTAACACTTTTTTTGGATTTTTCATTCTATTAAAACATTTGAACACACATTGATTTACTATCTAGATACATGTATGGTGCGAGTGTGTCTTTTGCAGGTTGTCCTCAAGATCTTTCAGATTTAGAAATTGAAAATGAAGAAATTATATTTTGGCATGTCAAATTTCTTTCCATATTTAATATTTACCAAGAGGTATTGAGATTAATGGAAGGTTAAAATGTATGTTGTAACACCATGTATATAGGTGATCAAAAGATTATGTGCTCAACCACCAACATCTATGAGACATGACTCCTTATAAGGTGATTTCTTAGACTAAGTGAGAGATTGAAATTTACATGATCCACAAATCTCAAGTTTAAATTTGATCAGGTATGCTACTATTATCTTGGTACATATCTATCATTCATCGTCTTTATGGAGTTTAGAAGATATTTTTTATTGGACTCAAAAGATTTATAATGTATCTTTTTGTTGATTACTTTTTACGTTAAAATGGCACGTTTGGTGTTTTCATCATAGCTTTGTTTTAAAAAATTTAATGTAGTGTAAAAATATGATAAATTGACTTTATTTTGTCTCCTCTTCAATAAAAGAAGTAAATACAAGTACGACGTAGAGTTCAACTACATGTGTTGTCACCTTTGTCCCAATTTTGCTTTTTTTTTGGTTTTGTGACAACATATGTTGATTTTGTTCAAAACAATTCATATGTTTTTTTAATTAATATGTTTGTTCATATGATCACAGGATTGATGTAAGAAGAGTTGCAGGATGGGCAGTCCACTTTTGGGCATATAATGACTTGAAACGCATTTAAAGAGCAAGCTCATCGTCAGACGGGCCCTCTACAACTCGGAGCTCATCTGAATGTGACTTAAACTCATCTTCTTGGAAGCAACCATTTGGATTATCGTGTCTTGGAATATTACATTCACCCTTATGAATTGGCTAACGCAATTTCTTCTTCTTTTATAGTTTATTATGATTATAGTGTTATATCTATTGCTCGAAATGGAAAATAAATGTTGAACATGTGAATTGTTGTACTAAAAAATCTCATATGGAACTATGTACCCCATCAATTTTTTAATACATTAATGATAAATAAAATTTTCAAATGGACTATTAGGATTGTTGTTGTTGGAGTATATTTTTAGTTCTTATACAGGGTGGATAGTCCCGTGATTAAAGGAAATTATGGTCAACTTTTTTAAAATTGCACTTTGTTTTGTTGCAGAATAATTTTTTTTATGTTTTGGAATTTCAAAATTTGAATTTTTTTGTCATTTTGCGATTATGTACTTTGAAAATTTTTGTCGTGCCTTCAGGCACGGGCATACCCTAGTGTGTGTATATATCTATATATATATATATATATAAGTATGGGAATTTTCTGCTATGGATAAAAGTAGTTAAGTAATGAATAAATACTCCAACTTTATTTTAAGTGTTTGGGAATTTCGTAACATCATTAGGTTGTTTTAAATAACATAAGATATATGAGAGAGCTTAATTTTCAGAAATTAATTATCTTAGCCATAGTATTTATCGGAATGAAACCTTTTGGGAAAGTTAAGTTAAAATAAATTTTCATGATTAATAGTATGGTAGGCGTGCACACTAGTTGAGAGGTGATAATTTCTCAAGAGAGTGTCGCATACTAACATGGTTGTTTCATTAGCCGGTAAGCATTTTAAATACTTGCTAAACTATTTTTAAACTATTTTACACTTGGGCCCTGACCTGTTTCCTGTTACTTCTTTTCTCTTGTATATATATATATGTATATATTACAGGTGGCCAGCCACAGGGGCGTCATGCTTAAATTCCTTGGAACGGACGCGCTGTAGCTTATGTGGGAGTTGCAGGCCATTGCTTAGACGACATCGTTGTTGACTCTACTCTATTTTAGTTCTGATTATTTAGGGCATGTGTCGCCCATTTTGCTATTCAGTTGGACTTGTCCGAGATTTATGTTCATTTACTTTCTAGTATTCAGTACTCTTTGGGATTTAATTCGTGTCAGGATGATTTCATTAGTAGTTTTAAATTTGGTATTGGTTTATCTGAATGATTTAAATTCTTGTGTGCTAGTATCCATCCTTAGTAGTTATGAATTCTGAAACTCTTAATAATTGAAAAGGTTTTCATAATGGAAATAAATAAAATATAAATAAGGTTTAAATTGTTTTAACACATAGCTTAATTATTTAGGGTGTTTAAAATGGAAATTTATTTTGCGACAGCGATGCTAATAATGAACCAACTGTTCACCTTGATTTTTTTAATTTAATAAAGGACGATCACCCGATATTTAAGTAGGCAGGGTGTCACTAGCATGCATTATATATGATGGTTTGACACTTGCACGTACATAGCTATTTGAGTTTAAGGGCTGAATTGATTTGATTCATAAATTGACATTAATTAAATAAGTTTATGATTGGAATTTGCGCAACTATTGAAATCAATTAGTATCAGACCAGGTTATGCTAATTTATCGCGTATTCCTATTTTCGGTAAAAATTAGGAGATATTGATTTTTTTTGAGAAAAAACTATTTCGTGAAAAGTCGCAATGTTTCCAAGTGAAAACTTATATAATCGGTTGCCAATTTTTGATGGGTCTAATTATGCTTACTGGAATGCCCGTATGAAATTCCATTTGAAAGCAACCGATGAAAGAGTTTCGTTAATTTGTGAAAGAGGTTGGAATCCTCCCACTATCACCACAAATAATGTCACGAATTTAATACTTGTGTTAAACTGGATTGAGGAAGAGTTTAGGTGCAACACTTATAATTCACATGGGCTTGGCGCAATTTTCGGACACATCACCCCTGACGAGTTCTGAGGTATTATGATGTTCACCACGTCTAAAGAAGTGTGGGATATTTTGCAACTCACCCACGAAGTCACTAACGTGGTCAATGAGTCTAAAATTCAAAAGTTTACCACTCAATTTGAGACAATCACTATTTCAGGGACTAATTATTTTGACGAGTTTTATGCCCGTTTTTCAGACATTATCAACACTAGTTTTAACCTAGGTGAGCCTATACCTGATGCACGAGTGGTTAAAAAGATTTTAATATTATTTCCTAAACATTTTATTCCTAAGGTGACTGTTTTGAATACCTTAGGAAATTTGAATCGTCTGAAATTAGAAGAGTTGGTAGGAGACCTACAGACATATGAAATTGACATGTTTCCCGACACTATCAAACCAAAGGGTATAGGGATAGCACTTACAGCACAAACTAGGAAAGGAAAGGATGTTCCCACAAGTGAGAGGAAAAAGAAAGTGACTTTTTGTGAGTCTGAGTCTGATTTTGGCATGGCCTTAGTTGCAAAGAATTTTAAAAACTTTCTCTAGTTTTCAAAGAAAAATTCTTTCAATAAAAGATTTCGGGAGAAAAACAAAAAGAAAGGCAAGGCCAAAGAAAGCGGTGAGAAAGAGAACGAGGGTGAAGAAAATTTTGAAAATGTGAAATGTTTTGAGTGTGAGGGGAGAGGGAACAAGTACTTTGAGTGTCCCACTAGAATTAGGAGAGAAGGCAACAAAGTTTCTATGCTAGACACCCTGAGTGATAGTGAGGATGAGGTAGATGGTACCGGTGATGAAAAATCCCATGGTATATGTATTTCCTTTTTATCCAGTTACAAGAGCACACTTACTTTGTTCCATGATGACGAGGACACTTGAGAACGTGATACCTCGATGAGGTTTTAAGTGTTTCTAGTGAGTCTGAGAGCGAGTGCACTAGTGATGATGAGAGTGAGATCCAGATTGCATTTCGAGAGTTGTACGTCGAGACCTTACAGATTAAAAAATTGAATAACAATTTGGGTCTCAATGTGAAAGATTTAGAGAGAGAGATTGATAGTTTAAAGGAGTTTGAGGCAATATCAAGTCAACTCAAGAAAGTGAAGGTTTCTTTGAGTGAGCAGTTGATTTATTTGAATGTGGAAAAGAGTGAGCTTATAGACAACGTGTCTTAATTAGGGACAGATCTCAAGCATGCTTTGTAGGCTAAAGACACTATGGAGAACGCATCCAACAAGGTAGGAAATATGGTTCTCAATCCTGTTTTGGGGAGTGGTGAGAGTTTAGGAATAAGTCATGATGGTGCGTCTACTTATTTTGTTGCACTTGACCCGATTCCTTCTTTAGAGTTAGATTCACATGACTCTCGACCCGACCCACCTAGGCGTATCGTAACTATTAGGAAAGTGCATAGGATACATTTTGAGAGAGGTGTACCTAGGACTGTTTATGTTTGCTCTCATTGCAAAAGAAGAGGACACCTTAGGGAACTTTGTTTTAAGTTAGATAATGGGTCATGCTTTGGCTCTACACATGCACCCACCCATGATACTATGCTTGCACATAATGATAGAGAGTTTGCACATATTCGAGAGAAAGTAAAATTTTTGTTCAAGACTTCACATGACTTGATGGAGTTGTTTCAAAAGATGTCACCGTCTTTTGGAAACTCCACTGCACCTACTGGTTGTGGTCAAGACATGTTTGCTAGCATAAGATGACTTACACGATCACACTTTTGCCTATTTCTAGTATGTACCATTTGTTTATACCATATGTACCAGGAACTGTTTTAAAAATTTTCTCACTGGACAAAACGACATGACATTTTTAGTAATTTGAGAAAATTTTCTTTTCTCGTCTAACGAGAACTCATATCGCGCTAAGCCTTCTCGCTAGATCCTCTGTCGTTCAAACGACTAAGAGTCTCATTCGAATGATCCCTAGAATTAATTTTCTATTTGCAGTCCTCTATTACTTTTTGTTATACTTATTTTTTACTGCTGGGTTGTTTATGAACAGTGTTCAAAAAATACAATTAGATTTTCGTTTTTGAAATTTTTTAAAAAAATACAAAAAGATTTTCATTTTTGAGAAAAAATTGAAAAATACAAAAAGAGTTTTGAATTTTGTTTACATCGTATATGAATGGACATTTAGGATGACCGAGTCACAATATCATTACATATCCATGTGACTATTTGATAGTGCTTTGAGACAATATGTTGTGTCATTCATACGTTTTACAAAGTTTGGAGTCTTTGAGATGATAGTATTACTACCTATATGTTTGACTTTATTTTCCTTTATTGCACACATGCATGGATTTGTTTGAATTTTGTGCTTGTCTATCACATGTTGGTTTAGTGTTTCCATCTTAATTATGTCAATACAATGAACCAAATGTGATCAAACTTCGCAAAAAGTAGTGCATGATATTAACCGTTTGTAAGTTTATATGTTTTATTTTGATAAACGAAAAAGGGATGTGAAAGGTATTTCATATTTTCCTTTACGATAAAGCCACCATTTAAATGGACCTAAAAAAGTGAGGAATTGAAAATTATCCGGGGTTTAATGAGGTTTAAAAAGCCCGAAAAAATTGAAAGGCAATAAGAAGAAATATATGCCAAAAATTGGCCAATAGATTTTAGTTTCATCACCTCATAAGAAAAAAATAAAAATTATTATCTTTTTATGATGGAGTTTGGATGGTATTTTAAACGGTTTGCAAGTCCTTGAAAGTCATGAAAAAGCATTACATAGTTTTGGACGTTATTGGTGTGAAAATCATTTATACTTTGATTTGTTGATATGATTAAGACGATGTCATATAAATTCAACAATTTTTACAGCTAAGGACTATTTTGTTGTTCATTCGTTAGGAGTACATGTATGCATCGTGAACACATGTCATGATTGAGCCGATTTTCCTATCGAATTTGTTCACACCCATTCATTCCATATCCATGACTTGGTTATCTTAGTATAAATTCATGGTGTGTGATTTTTGTAACATCATTTTGTATTTTTGTATGAAAAATCTAAAAAATTAAAAATAGTTTGTTCGCCTTGTTTTCTGTGACACCCCAATTTTCTTTTTGTGATTTATTCTTT
This sequence comes from Sambucus nigra, assembly GCA_949130495.1. Classification (NCBI taxonomy): domain Eukaryota; kingdom Viridiplantae; phylum Streptophyta; class Magnoliopsida; order Dipsacales; family Adoxaceae; genus Sambucus; species Sambucus nigra. The sequence continues at coordinate 89,085,794 of OX422216.1, read as the reverse complement.
TCCTTGTTTATTTTGGACAAATAAAAAAGGGGAGAACGAATTAAGATTTTATGGGGGAGTTTAAGTATGGGGGAGAATTGATCATGCTTTCATGTTTATGCTTATATCATTTCAAACTCGATACGTCACGAGGTATTTTCTTTGTCTCATGTGTGTAGGTACAATCAAAGATCATTATATTACACACCCTGATGAGAAAAGCCTGGAGTTTTGAAAAGATGATTTTTGAAGAAAAAGTTTGAAAAGTTTGAAGACTTGACAGTTTATCTTTACACTTTTGAGTTTTTGGGAGGGTAGATTTGTATAGGTCACTTGAGATTGCTAATACGAATATTTTTATTTTGTATCGGCATGGACATAGGGGGAGATTTGTAAGGACATTGTCCGTTATAATTAATTATGTCGTATAGCAATGTAAGTCGTCTAAGAATTGGGCAGCTAAGACCTACAAACGACTGATCCAAATTTCAAAAAGACTTCAACATTTAATCCCAACAATGAATTTGGTAAACTTATGTTTAAGTTCCATTTACATTTCACATTAAAAGTGTTGGGATATTTTTGTGAAAGTTAAAATATTTTCCTATTTATGAAAAATGGTTTTTAAAATTTTTATAAATGTTTTTTTTTCAAAAACATTTTCTCATAAAAGTTTTGGATAAATGTTTTCTGATCTTGTGAACAATTTTAACTTTTAAGGTTTCCAAGTTATTTAAAAGTATAAAGATTTTTTGGGATCAGGGACTATCATTCAAACGATAGTGTACTCATTCAAATGAGAACGTGTCTCGCTTGAACGATGTCGTATCTCGTTCGAGCGATTGGAGTTTTGTACGGACACGTCACTGCCTCATTTGTTCTATGTATTGGGTGTCAGAGTACTCGATTTTTGTGTGGAGAAAAACTGGTTTTCACATAATAGGTTTTTATACTATTCTCTAAGCAATTGAGGGTTCATAACTTTTATTTTACAATTCGCATTCCCAATTGTTTTTGTGTGAGTTGTTTTGTGGAATACAAAACATAATATGATGGATTTCTTGCTGCTGATCTAAGTGCCATTGGGGGTACTAGAACAAAGACTGACTACATGTCATAAAGGAGTGCTGACGTGTTCCTGGGTTGAAAACTGGACTGCAGTTCATATAGGATCGCTGCGTGTGGACTTATTGCTGACGACATTGATCGACGCCTGCGGGTATTCGAGTGTCAAAAATTGATGTATTTTATTATAACCGTGTAAATTGTGATTTACAATTTTAGTGAAATAAAAACTTTTTACCCTCAGGGGATTTTTCCCGAACTTTGTGTCGCATACTTTATTTGTGATGGTTTGACACTTGCACGCACGTAGCTTTTTGAGTTTAAGAGCTGAATTGATTTGATTCATAAATTGACATTAATTAAATAAGTTTTTGATTGGAATTTGCACAACTATTGAAATCAGTATCGCACACGGTCTTTCAAGAAGAAATGTTAATAGCAAGCAGCACTGGAAATAAGGGAGGACTGATCGACCAGGTGTCAGCGTGATATCCTACTGCTTCTATCAAAGTCCAAAATTGTAATGACCGATCAACCGGGGGTTTAGGGCCGATCGAACGTATGTGGAAAAACTCATGACCTGCTTCCTGCATTTTGGGGCCAGGACATGAATGTCATTTATTTAATTATTTGCCTTAAAGATTCCTTTTAGTATCTCCTCCGCTTAAAGACCCGTAACCTCTTCGTTAGGACTCGTATTCTTGCACCGTTCATGGATTCGTGATGCTTATTCAGAGGGACTCAACTTCCGTGAAAACTTTGGGCAAAAATACTGAAGTCTGCAATGACTGATTTGCCCCCGAACGTTCAATTGTGAAAAAACTTCCTCGTAATGCTACCGAACTTCACACTAAGCACCATAATACCTACAAAAGCTTAATAACACCTCAAAAAACATGTAAACATATAAAATAAAGGTTTTCTGGTCAAATAGAATAAGTATAGGAATTAAACATATAAAATAGAGGTTGTCTGGTTAAAGAGCATAAATATAGGAATTAAGGTACCCGGGGTGGCTAAAATGCATAAGTAAAGAGAGTGAATATATGAAATATTGGAGACGAATTATATACTCTTTTTCCACGGGTGTTATCATGTTCTACTTATGTGCGTATTAACCTACCTATATGTTCCCTTTTCTCGTCTATTACTTCTTGTATAAATCTGCCTCGTGTTTATATAACCTCTTACTCACTTTTCATTTCACGCACTTATAAATAATCTTTGTGAACACCTCACACTACCTACACTTATATATATGTTCACTTATATCCACACGTTGCACACATCACTTAGAATATCCATGCTTAGGTGTCACTAGCACACACCTCCCCTTACCACACTTGTATATATCCATGCTCACTTATACTTATCACACACAACTTGTAGTTGATCCATACATAGATTCACTACCACACACTAACTTAAAGATATTCACACACCACTCATTCTCATGTACCCATGCTTAGTGTAATCTTCATGCTCCATCCTAGATTTAATTTTCATGATACTTGTACATTCTTTCTTATTAGCATAGTGCTCATCATGCCAAATAAAATACTCTCTCAATAATATACTAATAAAGAATCATGCATTTTTCACACTACATCACCAAGAGCATGGCTATTGACCAAAATTTTATCCTGTATTGGGGGGCCACTTTGTGATGGGTGCTAGTCCGACAAGGTACATTTAGCCTAAGCAATATGATTCTCACATTCCATTAGCCTAGTACCTTTGATGTATATCGAATGGTTCCTCCTACATCGCACTGCTTGATCAAACTCATGACGGGAGGTATATAGTAGGGAACTTGTTCACGTACGTCGAGTATATCAAATTTTCTCTCACACGTACTGCCCCCATGAGATATATAGTGAGGTAATTCACGTACACTCGGGTATATTAAATGGCTTTCCCACACGTACCAATTTACCTCAAAAGTAAGGCGTATATCGCGGAAGTCATGCCAAGGGAGGAACCTTTCCACTAACCCAACAACTACATACGCTCATATAGGAGTCAAACCTAGGGCACTAAAATTTAGTTTGTTGGTTACTACATGAAACTATGTCAAAGTGTCTAGTCGGCATGCCACCCAAATTTTCATATGGTTTCATCTTTTTTCAAAACAGAACCCTGTCCATGAGCTTAGCAACAAGTGAAACCATATTTTACAAATTTTTCAAATCCAATTTTTCCCAGGATCGGGTCTCGTTCGACATTTCTATTGCATTTAGGTAAACCTAATACAATTGAAAACATAAACATAAACATAAACATAATAATAATAATAATAATAATAATAATATTATTATTATTATTATTATGTTTATGTTTTCAATTGTATTAATAATAATAATAATAATAATAATAATAATAATAATAATAATAATAATAATAATAATAATAATAATGTTGAGACTCTTCTCTCGTTTTCCTTCATTCTTTACCGAAAGTGGAAAAAAACATTTTCCCCCTCCTTTTATCAAAATACCAAAACATTTTCCCTTCTATTATAAAAAAAAATACCAAAAACATTTTTTCCTCCCCTTTCTAAAAAAAATCAAAATTTTTTTCCTCTTTTCCAATAAAAGATTCTTCCTTTTCTCTTTAAAAAAAATTCAAATTATTTTCCTTCTCAGTTCCATCGCATAATAGACCCTTGGCCTGGCTCCCTATTGTCTTCGATCTTCCGTCGAACCATCCCTAATCTCCATTAGTTCTCCCGCTACTTCTTCCGAGTTCAGAATCCACCTTCGCTAACCCTATCTAGAAAATGTTGCCCAAGTACCGAATGCGTAGCCTGATTTGATAACTATCCTAGTCCAACTTACCGCCAAGATTGACAACCTTCAAACTGAGGTTCATGAGATGTAGAGAAATCGGATCTTTATTCCTAAAGAGTCTATTCTCCACTTCCATCTCGCAACAAGTCCACCAGCACCAAAGCCAATTTGGGTCCCGGAAGAATATTAACATGTCCCACATGCACCTTTTGTTAATGGGCCACCACTAGCTCAACTCCCCCTTCCAAATCTTGCCCAGCCGAGGGCTAACCTGCCAGTACCCATCGATCTGAAGGAAGAACAGTTAAACAAGGTCAAGGAGGTCCTTAAGCTTTTAACCAAGAAGTTTGACCAAGTTCGAATCTTTGGGAACTACATGAATTACACCCATATGTCTCCCTTCCCTAAAACAAAGCTATCGAAAAAGTTCAATATGCCTAACATTAAGAAGCTCGTGAGTAGTGAAACCTCAATTATTCATCTTTGAATAAACTACTGAGCTATGACTCCTCTAGGTTCCTTTCAAGAAAATAATGGCCCAAATGTTCCAATAGACTTTGAAGGACAACTCTCTTCGTTGGCTTCTATCCCTTGAGAAAATCGAAATTTGTAGTTAGGAGGATGTTGCCCATACAAATACAATGAGGAGTTGGAGGTTACACGCCATGATTTAGAACTTCGTAAGTGGAACCTATGAAAAACCATAAGTAATTTCATAGCAAGATTAAGGGAGAAAGCATCCAATAAGGCTAACCGACCTTCTGAAGAGAAGAAAGTTAGTATTATGAAGATAAATTTCTTACCCCATGTCTGCAAAATGATGGGAGGATAGTATTACTCAAATTTATGAGCCCTTAAAGAAGTGGGAGTGGAGATTGAAGAAAGTATTGCCAATACAAAAGCTTAGCCAAATAAAATATCAAGACAGTTTACCCCAAGAAAATATGCGAAGCCTACTACACCCTTAACCATGAACAACATCTCACAGCCCGCTTCCTTTTGGGCACCAGAAAGTTGTACCAACCTAGTCAGAAAAGAGTACACTGAGATTTATGCTCCTCTCTCTAAAGTCTACTAATACTTTTTAGGATGAAATCGAATCAAACCTTCAGACCCTCGTCCACTACCAAACCCACTTACCAAAAATTTCAAACCCGATGCCCATTGTGATTTTTACCAAACTGTAGGCCATACCACTGATCAGTGTTTCCATCTTTGAAATATAATTCAAGGTTTAATTGACCGAGTTGTCATCACCCTTCCGGATAATACAAAACCAAACACCACTCACAATCCACTTCCAAACCATACAAATGCCATCTTCTTAGAAAATAACCCAAAATTTAACCCATTTACCCAGATTGTACTCAGTAAAGCATCATGCCCATATTTTCACCCAAACTCCTTAAAGTCTGCCCATATTTTCTCCCACACCCTTCCTATTTTATGGACCAAGCTCTGTCACTTCTCACAAGAGAATGTATTTCCATTCATACTTAGTCTGAAGGGAAAGATATGGAATTGTTAGCAATACTGAACCAGCTTATAGAGTTTGGGATGAAATTGCCCTATGAAATGACCATTGACTGTGAGAAGTTCAACACCTTGTTCATGGATACCTAAAAATGGTCTCGAGAGGCAAATAATTAGGTGGTAGCCATTGGAGAAGTCCATTTGGACGATGCAGTACAAATTATGGCAGGCTTATTTCGATAGACTAATAGGATTTATAGTGTATACGAGTTACTTGATGCCTTAAATCTATAAGGGTAGTTTGTCCCTTCACTTCTGCATCTCCCCATTGAGTGGGAGGATCTATATGAAGAGACCATTGAGGTTGTGGAATGCACTGACTTCTCATGGCAAGACGACATCATTTCCACTGACGGGAGGATGAATTTGATAGCCCATATGAAGAACCAAGCAAAAAAATGTTAGTCTGGTAATCTGTGTGTGTAGGATAATATCTTTTGAAGATCTGCTATGGGAAATCAACAAAGTGGCCGAAAAACCAGAAATAGATGAAGAAATAGGGTTATGTTCTTCCCATCCTCCATGAACCTTATGACAAGATCAGGTAGGCACTACCAGAGTTTGATTTTTCTGTCATAAGGGATAGATAAAGGAAAGGGAGTTATGAAGAAACTACCCATTATAGAAATGACCATCGAGGAAAGAAAGATCCTCGACTAACTCAAGAAAAATCATGTCAACATCACCTTGTGGGGACTATTTATGTCTTCCTAATTACACCGAAACTCTCTAATAAAATTGATTACTGAGCCCATAGTCTATCCTTCCACCACTCCAGAAGAATCCGTGAACCTGTTCGGGTCTTTAATCAATACTAGAATGATTTTTTAAGAAGAAATCTCAAAGTTTGGTCCTAATGATAACTATACTCTCAATATTTTTATTAAGGTGATGGGGAAGATAGACCCACTCTCTCAAATCAATAACGGATAAGCACTCAATATTTGCCTGTTAAGAACCTTCAACTTCCTGGGTTTGAAACTAAGTGACATTGCCCTAACTTCCGCCATAGTGCATGCTTATGACAACGCTCGTCGTGAGGTGATGGAATCCATAACACTCACAATAGGGGAAGGCCCTATAAATCCTATTACCGAGCTCCAAGTAATCGATATACCTGCTTATTTCAATCTATTGCTCAGTCAGTCATGGCTTCACAGCATCAAGGGGGAATCTTCCACTTTCCATCAGAAACTGAAGTTCTTCGCTAAGGGATAGGTCATCACCATATTGGGAGGTGATTAAAATACTGAGAATGCAAGAACTAGTAATTCGGTACTAAAAATATAGCATGAGGCGAATGACATGCTTTTATTTGGCTTTCGAGTCAAACCACTTCCACTCCCAATAAGCGATGATTTCAAAGATCGAGTTTATTTAGAGCATAGCCCTCACGATAATGTCAACATGATACAGATGTTCTAGAATATGCAACTCATGCCCAAATTGTGTCTGAGATGATGATAATAGGGGACACTAGAACCCATAGTACTAAAGAAGGCCTTTTCGCCATGTGGATTGGGTTATCAACTGCCATAAAAGGAACTCAGGATGCTCTACCAACCCCAGTTGAAGAGAAGTTTATAATGTGCTAAGACTGTTTGAAGGGATTCCTTGAATGGAAGATTCATTAAAGAGGGTGAAGAGTTTCCCTTTTGTGTCTTTCTAGAACCATGGTATGATCACGTGGATAAGAAGATAAAGCCGGTGATGGATATTTTCTTTTAAGATAGTTACTCTTGGGTTGAAGACTCACAGCATTATGTGTAACCTCTCATTGAGAAAGTTATAGTTATTATCGAAGTTTCACGAAAAGTGACTCCGAATATGCATTCAATTTGTGGACACTAGGGCTGACACTCTACATAATCCACTAAAGCGCTACATTATCGGACCCTTCAACTCTAATCAAGGTCGCTGATAAACCCCTCCTCAACTGGAATGCTATACTAGTTGCACCTGCTGAAATGCATCCAACCCCAAATATATATCTTATCTTTTACTCTTCTGTTGTTCCTCCTTTTTATGATAACAATGTAATTGAGACCTCATTTGGCATGGTTCTCAATGTTCTTTTTCTTGACAATGAAATAAATGAAGATTTTGAGTATCTTGATATGCCTTACATTAATTGTCTTGATTCTAATCAAACTCTCGATGATAATGATTTTGAAAATGAACAATTCTTAACAGATCTTAATAAGGTTAATAACATACAACATAACCACATTTAAAAAAATAAGTATGAAACTATTGTTATCAATCTCGATTTTAGTAGTCAACTGTGTGAGATTGGGATAGGGTACACCCTTGACGATCATGAACGTGCGTAAATCGAAGAAGTTCTGAAGGAATTTGTGGACATCTTTGCATGATCCTACGATGACATGCCCTTCATCGATCCGGAGATCTCCCAACATGAGATTCTAACTCTTTCAAAATGTAAATCGGTCAAACAAAAACTACAAAAGCTCCGCATACAATGGTCGCTTAATTTTAAAGATGAGGTGGTCATATAGTTGAACATAAGTTTCATTCGGGTAATCGAATATCCCACATGGTTAACCAACATTGTACTCGTATTAAATTCAAAAGGAAAAATTCCCATGTTCATTGACTATTGGAATTTGAACAAAGCATATCCAAAGGATGATTACCCACTACCCAATATCAACATGATCGTGGAAAACATGGCCTATCACACTCTCAAGTCGTCCATTAACGAGTTTTCTGGATACATTCAGATCAAGATGCACCCTGATCATCAAGAAAAAACTGCATCATCACCCCTTGGGGAACCTTCTATGACACATTTATGCCATTCGATCAAAACAATGTAGGGGATACCTGCCATAGGGATCCCATGACCATTTTTCATGGTCTGATACACAAAGAGGTTGAGGTCTTTGTGGATGATATGATCATTATGTATAAAACTCGATAAGGTCATGTTCCCTCTTTCCGGAAGTTCTTCAAATAATTATGTCTATACCAAATGCGATTTAATCCACAGAAATGTGTTTTTGGCATCACAAAAGGAAAGTTATTGGGAATCGTGATTAGTAAGAAGGGGATTGAAGCCAATCCTGCCAAATTGAAAGTCGTACTCGAAATGCCACCACCTCAAAATGAGAAGGAAGTGGAGGTATTCTTAGGAAAATTACACTATATCATATGGTTAATCAACCAATTGACTTCTATTTGTGAACCCATCATCAAACTCCTCCGAAAGGATTCTACTAAAGTCTAGAATAAGGCTTTTAAGGAAGCCTTTGATGAAATAAAACTATACATTACCCGACCTCCAGTACTCATGCCACCGCATCCTCGTATCCCTCTACTCCTATACTTGACTATAATAGACATCGCAACTGGGCCTTTCCTATCCCAATACCTTAAAGAAATCCATAAATAAAGGGCCATCTACTAAACCAACCACAAGCTGGTCAGGTATATAGTCTACTACATTGCCATAGAGAAATAATGTGTTTCCCTAGTCCAGGTCACTTTGAAATTACGGCACTACATGCTCACTTTTACCATCAGAATTTTATCAAATACCTTCTCGAGAAACCTACCCTGTCTAGCAAAATGAAACGATGATTGATGCTGCTATTTGAGTTCGGTATTGTGTATGTCCAGTAGCAAGACATGAAAGGAAGATGTATCTATGACTACCTTACTCACTACACCATGGAAGCGGTCAAAATTTGGATCTATGAGTTCCCAAATGAAGATATCATTTTCACCTCTCAGGAAGACCTACAGTAGCAAATGTTCTTTGAGGACGCTGTCAATAAAAAAGGTTACGACATAGGGATACTCCTGATCACCCCTAGTGACTCCCACACTCCCATTTTCCATCAAGATAAGTTTTTCCTGCACCAACAACATGAACGAATATGAGGAATACACCATAGGACTCAATATCTCTCTTAAGAAAGGTATCCAATTCCTAGATGTCTACGAGGACTCTACTCTTATCACCGGTCAGGTTCTTAGAAGATGGAAAATCAAAGGAAAAAAATCTTACCCTCCCATGCCTACCTAGAAGAACTGACCTCCCAGTTCTGAGATATCACCTTCAACTACTTATCATGAGCAAGGAATAGCTTAACCAATGCCCTTGCTTTCTTAGCTTCCATGGTGGACATGCCCGAGGGAATAACGATGGACCCTTTTTTAGTCAAAAAACAAGCTAAACCAACCCAATACTACCACATTGAGCTCATCACAGAAGAGCATCATGATATGGTCGAGTGCTGGTATTATGACATTTAGCGGTTCCTCAACGTGGTAGGTACCCCCAAGATGCCAAAAAGAAAGACTGAACACCCCTTTTCAAAATGGTTACCAAATACCTTATCTGTGATAAAGAATTGTTTAAGAGAAGCTTCAATGGAACCCACTTACACTGCATCGTAGGAGCCAACATTGAAGAGATGATGCAAAAGATCCATAGTGGGGAATGAAGACCCCACATGAATGGCCATATGCTCACCAAAAAGATTACTTGATATGGGTACTATATGACTGTCATGGTTTAAGATTGCAATGCCTATGTCCTGAGATGCCTTAAATGCCAATAGTTTCTAATGTCCAACACTTACTTCTGCGAGAATTATACAACATGACCTCTCCCTGGCCATTCTCCACCTATATTGATATGATAGGGAAAGTCACACTGTGTAGAGGGGACTCGAAGGTAATCCTGAGATTAGGGATAATCCCCCCATTGGCCACAGTGTTTGGGATTAAGAAATCGAGGAAGCTCAGCGTGGCAGCTTAGCGTGACAACTCAAGCGTGACAATTTGGCGTGGTAGCCCACGCGTGGCAACTCAGCAAGGCATCTTAGCATGGTAACTCATACTTTAGCTTGTTGTGTTAGTCATATTGTATCTTTGTTTATATTGACTATAAGCTATAACAGTTGCAATAATGTAACGAGAATAATAATGAGCTTTAATGCGAGGTCAAACATCACTCGCGAGAGACCAGGCTTGGCAGGGTCAGGTAAAGATTTCATGCTCTATCGAATGACCTCGTCGTGGGAACCTAAGAGGAACTTGGTTTGGAGTATTGAGAAGTGAGGCACCATTGGGTCTTGTCCGACCATCTTAGATACACCTGGTAAAACACCGAAGGACCCTGATCGTGGAACCTCGGGGGGGGGGGGGGGGGGGGAGAAACCTTGAGTTCCATCGGGCGTTGAGTTGTGAGCCAAACAACTCTCTACTTAATGTCACATCCACTTTATCTGATGTCACTAACCAGCGAGGCAATGTCATACCTGCACTTGAGTAAACCACCGTGGTATTTGGGGCTATTAGACACTTGGTGAGCCACCTCTGTGACAACAGCCCCCTGACACACAGTGGTTAGGCAAAAGGCATGTCTTGGCATTTAATGTTTATGATGTGGAGACAACTTGTGCATCAGGTATTTAATGTTTATGACATAAGTATGAGGGATATCTTTCACAGGCATTAATGGCGGAGTTGCCTCGGGGGTGGTGCGGGAGTCTATTCAAGGATCCCAACCACCTCTGAGGAGAGGATGATCTTTTTTTATAGTTCAGAAGCGATTACTAGAGAGTTATTAAAAACCAGATAATTTACTCACCGACCATTGTCATTTATTACGAATCTTTTAATACTTGATAGAGATCCTTGAGGGTGGTTGGTGTATTTGGCTGCCTACCAAGGTGTATCTAGGGTACTTACTTCTCTCTCCCTCTAGTCAAGTTACTTTTAAGTTCATTACTACCTTCTGAGTTATACACGAGCGATATATGAGTTCAAACTGAGTCTATCTTCATTGTGTAGTGTTTGTATGTCCTATGGTTAATCAATAGTGTCGCTATTTCAGTTATCATTACTATACTAAAAAAAGGAGTTATGCTTCCATCTTATCTAAACTACCCTCTTACAAACCCAAACCCTCCAAAGGGCATAAGTTCATCCTAGTAGGGATTGATTACTTCACTAAATGGGTTGAAGCCGAGTCATACACAATGCTGAATGCCAAAAAGGTAGACAAATTCATCCAAAAGAACATCATTTGTCGATATGGGGTTCCACATGAGATAATGTTAGATAATGGGTTACATTTCGAGTCAAAAGTCACAGAATTGGTCAATGATTATGGGATTCAAAGACATAAATATTCTCCCTACCGACCATAAAAAAATGATGCAATTGAAGCAACCAATAAGAACCTCAAATCAATCATCAACAACATGCCCAAGAATTATCGAGAATGGGCCGATCGGATCCCTTACACCCTATGGGGTTACCGTACTTCAGTCCGAGCCTCTACTAGAGCTACCCTTTACTCTTTGGTATATGGCATGATAATAGTCCTACGTGTTAAACTACAAGTACCTTCATTACACGTCATGCTTGAGAGCAAAGTTATTGAGGAAGACTGACATGAGAGCTGTTTTGACTAGCTTTCTCACTTATATGAATGGAAGATAAAGGCTCTATATCATATACAGGGATACCATCGTCGGATAGCGCGGTCATTCAATAGGAGAGTCAAGGATTGTGGTGTCCGATAAGGGGACTTAGTCCTAAAAGAAATCATAGATTTCGTTTGGGACCCTAAACGGAAATTCAAGACAAACTAGAATGGCCACTATATCATGAAGAAAATCCTATCCAGTGGAACCTCTATGAGCACTGACCTTGACGGAGAAGAGATGGCACATCCAGTCAACCTTGACCGTCTTAAGAAATTATACCTTTAGTCCAAAATCTCCGCACACTATGACTCCTCTTATCCCCCTTCTATTTAAAAAAATAAATTCTTCATTTCCTTCTACTCAGAACTACGTGGGGCCTAATCCTCTAAAAACATTTTTCGTTTCAAATTCAAACTGAGAATTTTCTCAAAACCCCCAGAGGTACGTAGGCAACTCATACGCTTTACGTGGGCATGGTGTCCTTCTTTTTCATAAAATGCTATTCTTTTCTTACCTCCGAGAACGACAATTCATTTTTTCATTTACATGAACAAAAGGATTATGTATGCCTTAGCGATTGGTAAAATAAATCAAATGTAAAACTCATCAAGATGCACAACAAAATAATTAAAATCCTGTTTATTCCATAAATTGGAAAATTTAGCATAATTACATGAAATATCAACTTAGGAAGTCAAACAACTACCCCTGCCAACTGAACTATCCCTAAGATAAAACTAGCCAAATTTCCCAAAGTTATTACCCAAAACCTAAAATACAACCATTCACATCACTCTCATGAAATCTTCACAAACAAAAACTAGTTTAACAAAATACCACATTCAGAACTACCAAAAGACACAACCCCATCATCATCTGCTCCTTGAGGCCCCCAAATTTCCCCGGCTTGGATGGTATGCGAAAGGTTCTCCATGGAACGCTAAGCCCTGACCAGCCTAGAGAAAACCACTACGTCCCCTCCATAGTGTCAAACGTGATGATCTATCTATGTCCGGTCTCCTTTGTCAAAATCTTAACCACTACCCTATTTCACAACCAATTCATAGTCTCTAGAAATATGCTAAACTTTGCCAAAATATTAAGAAGGACGGGTTGACGACCAATTATTCTCCCACAGAGATCCAAATATTAAGCGCAAGCCTTTAGTTAAATCCTCTAAAAAAAGAAATCTAGGGTATAGGAAGGCATAATTTTCTCCCAAACGACTTGCCGTAAGAGCCTACAGGGGAAATAAACTGAGGTCTGCTGGAGGACAACTAACCGAACATACCGGTATTCCCCCAGTTCCAGAAAGGGATACAACTCCCCCACCACGACACGGACCATCACAGACACCGAGATCCATGATCCACAAACCAGTTTACCTAGTTCTCTATGGATGGGCCAAAACTGATAAAATAACGAGTGAAGAAATTTGACGCAACTGCCAAGGGATATTCAGGGAGGACCTCCAAACAAAATCTTTCATCGAAACACATGAACAACATAACTGGGCTGGATCTTAGAAAATTAGAATGAACTTTTCTCCAAGCATCTAGACCGTTGAGGGTGTCTTCCAGTATCACCTCCATAGGATCGAGACGATATGACATCTATGCTGTAATAACAGCCAGTTGAGGGTCAACCATTAGGTCCCCGGTCAATAGCAGTAGCTTCTAAATTTAGCCCAAAGCAACAACTCCAACATGGCTTGGATCATTAAAATCCTACAGACACATAGAATACATGACAACTTGGAGATAAATCATTCCCCTAGTGACCAATGGTCAAGCCGCCGAAGGAGAAATACTATTAATAGCTCCCTAGGAGATCGAGAAAATTCACGCATGGCCGGTGCTACACTGGGATTAACCCCCAATATAGCTGAAAACTCCTCATAGTTTAGACATACCTCATCTAAGCCAAAGCGAAAAACATGATCCTTGGGATACAAAGATTGTGATGCCTCCGCCAGCATGTTCCAATTGATGGGACGATTGCACCACAAATAGACCCGACGCAAGTTAAAAGCGTCGTAGTCTACATTGTATAGGCACATAACTTCCAAATTATCGAGATATGAAGCAAATTCTGCACTCATAGGAAGGACCATTTTGGGAAATAATAAGACATAAGGCAAGAAATAAGAAAGGAGGGAGAGAAAATGTGAATGGGTGAAGAAACCTAACCACCTTAGCCCCTTTATACATGGAAACATTGTCTAAAAATAAGAAATTTAAAGAACCCGAATAAAAGACTACCCCTCCAAGTACCTTGAAGCTACAAAAAGTGCAATCAGTGCCTTAGGGTGATTTGACTGGACTCAGATGCTGATGGGAAGGACAAGGGGTATGATGATCGACACACCCCTTAGTTAAGAAAATTATATCTTTCCTTTTTAATCAAAATTAAAAAATCTAAAAAATAAATCCCTATTTAAAAAAAATCCGGGTTGTTTCTTCCAACATTATCCATTTTTACTCATCCTTTCTCAAATAAATTTTCACTTGAGTTACTTAAAAATCCCATCATTTTTAGGGTATGAACAACAAAGTAGAAAGTGCATGTAGATAAAGTCATTTAATAGAAAAGATAAATAAATAAAATTCTCATTTTAGTATATATATTGCCACTTGCTTCATTACATTTTTTTTTCAGGAAAGAAGAAAAATAGAAAATGAAAAAAGACAACGAGACTCATCCCCAAAACCCCCAAACTCTCTTTATCTCTAAGATCCCTCGTCCCTATGGCGAGCACACTTCCCCTAGTGGTGTGAGATGGAGCCTCCACTCCCCGATCTTGATCCCTCCTTCGAGGATGCAGGAAACACAAGGAATGAAGGAACCGGAATCGAGTCCTGATATAGGCACTCATCAAAGCCACACAGTCTCGAATGTCCCTGGGTGGAGTAGTTGACACTTGAATATGATCCAAGGAAAAAATATAGATAAAAGAAAAATAAGTCAGTCTAAAGTAAAGAAAAAGCCAGATAAGGACAAAGAAAGAAAATAGATATACCTCTCATTGAAGGACATCCTCTGTCAGCCCCAACACCCCCAGATCCACTGCATTGGGTCAGTGTTGCATGCGTAGTGATCCCCCTTCAGCTAATTGAAAGTTATATAAAGGTAGGGCAAGATGAATGAACGGAACCTCTGCCGGTGAACTGATGATGATGCACTACCTGTGCTATGGGAAGACCCCACCTACCAACTCGTACCCCTGTTCAAAGCCATAAGAGGTGGAGGCATGTTTACCACATCATAGATATAAGAAGGCATCAGCTGTATCGTATCAAAATCATGGTAGTCATATATCGCCATCGTATCTGTATATAACGAATAGGACTCTCCAACCATTTCCATCACCCTAGTCTCCACTAACATCTCCTTCACCTGCCTCATGTACATCGGGGGTACCGTCGATGGGACCACCACCTCATCCTCAAAAATATGTCGGGCCAATTTCTCCCCCAATTAATAGGAGTAGCCAAACTCATTCTCCAGTAGCCGACACATCTTCGCATGCACCCCAACTACCACTATGTACTGGATAACCATACCCTAGGGATAGAAGGCCACATGAAATTTTTAATAAAGATCAGTAATTACGCAAAAAAGGAAAATATCAAAAAACATTTTAAGAAAAATAAAGGACTAACCTAATCGCTCGTCAGGGTGTTCAAGACCTGACGTAATGCCAACAAATTAGGGGACTGATTCGACTACCAGTTAGACTTCTGCCATGGTATATCCGGCAGAAGTCCCCTACCTCCTCATGATGTCAACCAATCAAACAGGCATTGAGCTCGATCACCTCACAAAACCATGTCTGCAAAAGGACAAGAATCACCAATCAAGAAAAAATTCAAAAAAAGAAAGACAAGAAAATACGTAAAGAAAAAATGCAAGAATTACTTCTAGAAGATACGTGGCCCCAATAAAAGGCTGCTAATAGCACCGGCTTAAAGCATCCAAAGAATAATAAAGGGTCGCCAAAGTCCGAAGCCCCCAGTCAAAGAGAGGGATATTCTAAAATACCCTAAAAATGGTAAAAACCATAAGCGAACGTCGTCGCCGCTTGACACCACCAAGAACCCTCACAATAGAAGAAGAATAAACAGCCAATCCATATATCTCACCTATAGCCCATTTGTCTCATCGATCCTACGACTCAAAAGCATTTCTCGCAGAGTAGAAATACTGATCAAATCATCGGAGATTTTCCTCTCCACATCTCCCAACGCATCCACAACCGCCTCAGGTGTCACCCTCGAAGAAAGGCACACCTCTATGTAGAAACCCTCATAATCAATCCTCAACAGCTGATGGATGTCAATGAGAGTCATAGTCATCTTCCTAAATCGAATATGAATGGTGTAGGAAGTGTCCCACTACCTCTCCCCCCAGAGCACATAAACAACCATAGAGTGCAGTGTCTCAACCAAAGCAGAGGACAATAGCACAAAAACACCAGGAAACTACCCAGTGCACCACCATTAGAAGGTTCTCCTACACATCCTTAAACCCCGTCATCTCCCGATAATGCAAGCTCATCGAAGCTATGTCAGTCTTCCAAATAAAAGAAACCATTTCTTAACTCAAGGAAACAAAAGAAGAAATAAAGAAAAGAGAAGGCCAAAGGTCGTTAGACTTACATAGCCACTAGGGTTCCTCAACCCTAGATAAATGGTGGTGCGCAGGCTCATGCAAAATGTTATGATCATCGACAACAAGCTTGAACAACTCGAATGCATTTTCATTGCCCAACGCCAAGGGTGCCCTAACCCGCCACTCTAGGTTTTCCAAATCTTTGACACCCAACCACGCCACGTGGGTCGTGCTACCCAAAAAACCAGCTATTTTTAAGACTCAAAGAAAGGAAAAAGTATTGAGAATGGATCTTAGTAAAAAAGGACAGAAGATTTAAATGCAAGAAGCTGTGAAAAAATGAGGAGAACTCCCCCCTTTTTATAGGAGGCCAAGGAGCACACCGACTGGCGGTTTTCTGACACCCACCGATTGACACCTGCCTTTTCCCCTTCCCTAGGAAGTCTAAAAGATCATCCCATTGCCAAACGACAACCTTTGAACCATGCCGGTTGTCAACCCCTTGCAAATTATGTATAAAAAATCCCCAAAATGCTAAAAAAATCCAATTGTTTTTTTGAATTTTTTTCTAAAATTGCCAAATAAATATTGGAATATTTCTTCACTAAGAAATCCATTTTCATCTCCCAAAATCCCCCATCGAATTAAAATTATATTTTTATCCCCAATTCAAACATTATAACAACACAAATGCATCCCTAAAGTTTAATACGATTCCCCCAACGAAATCTTAGCACATCAAGTCATCAACTGCTTTCTCCAATAAAACTTCCAAATCCAACATCCATGTGGCCTATAAGCCAATTAAATATCTCTACAGCAATGTCTTAGAGAAACACAATCCACAGCGGGACCTAAAATCAAATGCTGCCCCAACAGGATTACATAACACTCTACCAAATCCCTAGTGGAATTTTCCAGGCTAAGGCTATCTCCTCTTAAAAGACATAATACCCAATAAAATTTCTTCCCCTAACAAGAATATCAAAATAACACAGTCCTCAAAAAACATCCGCAAAAAAGACTCCGCAAAAGATCAACCTCAAGTTTAGGCCCACAAAATTGGCCTCGACCCGCAGAATTGGTCACCCTTAACTCTAGGTCCACAGAATTGGTCGCCTCTACTTTAGGCCCGCAGAATTGGCCTCGACCTATATAGTTGGTCACCTAAACTTTAGGTCCTTATAATTGGCCTCCCCTTACTTTAGGTCCGCAGAATTGGCCTCGACCGCATAATTGGTTACCTGAACTTTAGGCCCGCAGAATTAGCCTTGACCTACATAATTGGTCGCCATAACTTTAGGTCCTTAGAATTGACCTCATATCGTAGAATCGACCATCTTCAGCATTGCCTTAGCTCCTCATAATTGACATCAACCCTATGAAACGGTCATCCTCATCCCTTTGGTTCGCAAAATTGACCTATTTCCCAAAACATCTTGTGGTGTTTACTGGATGACTCTCACTTATTCCATGCTCACCCATCGAGGGACTCTATAGACACCACATTCTAGGCCCCCTAATTCTCTCATTAGGTCCTTATAAAATCCCCAATTCACTACAAACCCTTGGTTATACTTCGAATACCGATTTAGAGTCCACTGAGCGATCCCGACCCCCGTTTGACTCCAATCAACTCCATCTTCAGAGCGAAAGATCAATGAATATTTAAGGGGAACTAAAAACACTTTCCAACATTTTACCCCATTTGTGAAAAAACATAACCATTCAGAAAAATGAACCATTTTCTACTAAAAATAATCTAGAGGCTACCGGGCATTCTCGGGCCTCGATTTGACCTAGATCAATATCATCGTCAGAGTGAAATCTTAATGAATCTTTTAAGGGTACTAAATACACTTTAGAATGGTTCACCTCTGCATAAAATGGCATAACCATTCGGATGAATGAACCATTTTCCCCTAAAAGATGATCCGGAGGCCATTAGGCCCCCTTGGGCTCAATTTAACCAAATTTAACACTCCAGCTCGAATGAGACTGAATGAATATTATAAGGTCATTGAATACTCTTTTTAATGGTCTTCTCTATATGTAAATCAGCCTTATAGTATGGATGAACGATCCTTTTTACTTCAAAAGGTCATCGGGATTCTCTAGGCCCCGTTTGACAAAAGTTAACTCTCCAAACCGAGCAAAGCTCTTTGGAACATCGAAGTGCTTCACATGACCTTTCCAATTGTCTGACATCTATATGTTTCGGACTTATGATTTTGACAAATGATCAATTGTTTTCCGATGATATCTTGTCTAAAGGACAGACAGGTGCTTCCGAGTCCCGTTTGACCTAAAGGAAACTCCCAGACTCGGGGGCTTCCCTAATGATTCTCAAAGGTCTCTTAATAAACTTTCCAACGGTATGATGCATGCATGATTTGGACTTAAGAATTACATTCTACAACCATTTTTTAAAAAAAATCTGCAAGAGACTACCAATTGGCAGGTCCATTTCCCTACTTATCGGTAGTGTGTCTAGGGTTACTTACCGATAGGCAGCGCAAGGACAATGTTGATTGGTATTACCATAACCCTATATAAGGGGATCATGAGATCACCTTCTAGGGAACCTCAGAAACATGAACTTCAGCGATCTCAACAACATTCTTCTTAAGTTAGTGGGGGTTGCTTATTTGAAACCTTTCTCCACCTTTAATTCGCATCACTTTCACACCCAATTTAGCAAAAAACTTCCTACATTCTTCATTCACATGCAAATAATCTCATCATCAATTAAGATCAATCTCCATATCTCCAAAGACGGTCCAAACATTCTTCTCTCTCTTTAAATTTCTTTATTTTTGCATTAGTTACATAAATTCATAATTTTGCTTTTACCTTAGATCATACACATATTAATCTTCAATCCTTTATTAGTTATATTGCACATAATATATTTTCTATAAAAAACCAAAAAAAAAAGAAAAAGAGGGTTAGGCCTATAAATTTCAACAGGATTATTCACCACATTCTCTCAAAACTAAAAATACATTTTTCTTACATGCACATATAATAAAATTCCCATTTTAAATTATGGGATTAAACCCACTCTCGTGCCATATGCGAACTACATAGACTTCGATGCCTTTTTAGGCTACGTAGGCATCTGGCGTTAAAACTTGAAACTCGATTCCTATCTTCCCATTTTTCTCTTTACAATTATACACACACACACACACACACACACACACACACACACACACACACACATAATGTATGTGATTCATACTTGCATCTTATCTAACACATATTATCATTTCATCATAACGATCAATATCTCGATAAGCGCGCACATCATTTTTTTAATTATTATTTTGGGAACATCCCTACGGATGACCTCATTCCATCTTTTTCATGCCTAACACCTTCCCATTCCGTAACTTATCCCCCGAACCTCTGATCTAATTTATTTTGCAAGTATCATTTTTTCTTTGATGCCATTATCTCTAGGCGATAACATGTTCTTTTGCCTGTTTTGAGCAAAATATACTGACGAATCTATCTCTTTATATCACCCCACATCAACCACGGCCGAAGCATTCCTAGAAAGGGTGCAAGACCTCTATCTCTCTACCACGCGCACAAGCGCGAATCCTCGAAGATGGAGAAAGAGATAAAATGGAAAAACACCGAACGCGCACTATATGGAGGGATGGCCACACTTTGTACTATGAAAAATATAAGAAAAATTATTCTTACAAATCTCCCCATTTGTCTCTTCTGATACACAAAAAACAAAGATAACCGAACCTCAAATTAAAATTAAAATCCGTAATGACAAAAGTCTAACAACCCTCTAAAACCCTAGAAATGGAATGGCATCAGTCATTGTCTTCAAATCTCAACTTGTTCCTCCCTTCTTGATTTTCCCTTGATCTTATGATCTTCTAATCAATGCCCAATGTAACCTACACATAAGATAGAAATAAAAATATCTCGTGACGCATCGAGATTTAAATAAAAAATAAAAACTTTAAATAAATTCTCCCCCATAAATCAAACTCATCAAATCACATTTTTTTTTAATTTTCTCTCCCCCTCTATTTTTATGAGAAATAGGCAAACGAGTATAAGCATAAACTTTGAAGTAGAGCATCATGAATAGGGAGAAGATATCATCACAAAATATATAACTCAAGCGTAGAAGAAGATATCGTTATATGCGCTTATGAATGATAATCTCGAAGGCAAACTCAACCAACTATTTTGATTTTTTTTGTTAGTTCAAGAAAATGTAAATTTTACAAATACAACCCAATAACATATATAATATATGCAAAATATACCAAAGAAAATCCATGACACATATATAGATATAAATGACCAGAAAACTCTGACACAAAACACATATGCCTTACACATTAGCTAGTATCGATGTGTCTAAGCATGTTGAATGGAATGAATGGGCGTAAACTAGATACCAATGAATTATGAACCAAACACTCACATATGTTCAAGAAGTTATAATTGACCACAAAAATTTATCCAACTAGGTTTTAGCCTCAAGTGGCAAATAAAGTTGAACAAAATGAACAAAACAAGCACACTGCACACAAGCCTCAGATTCTATAAATCATTAGCGTTATGTCTAAATAAGCATACTAGGATTCATTGTGCAAACCTGTTGATCTTTAACTAAACTCTTTAAAAAATAAACATATATCATATTTTCTTTTCTTTTCTTTTCTTTTCTTTGTTCTTTTAAAGTTATTTCTTTTGAATGATCTAATAAACTAAACTATGTTGACCCCTTTTTGGCAATTTTTCTCCTTTAGTGCTTTATTTTTTCTTATTCTCTTTTCAATGGTGGCTTTAATGTAAAGTCAACCTGTCTTTCGCACCCCTTTCAAGTGCTCACTCATATTTTTCAACACTAAACAAGAATACTCTCACGATCAATGATTCTTACATGCATAAAACCCCCAGAGTCACAAAAACATGTAGATGATAAATTTGATTTGTGAACATCTCATAGAGCACAAATATATGTGTGAAGTAAATGCTAAAAAATCTCATGCATGTGTGTGCGGAGGCATATGCAAAGTCAAATTCGTGAAGAAAATCAAGTTCGAAACAACTCCGTAAACATGGTTAAGAATAATATAAGTATCTACAATTATAAGCTAATGTCCTAGCCACATGAAAATTACAGATTGAATTGGATTCAGACACACCACTATGCCATACCAAATGAGTAAAACTAAAATATACAAAAAAATCAAAAACAAATATTTTGTATTTTTTAAAAATTTTATCAAAATAAAATCTTTTGTATTTTCCAATTTGACTAAATAAAAGAAAAATATAGTGCAAAAGATACACATGTCATAACTCTAGCACATATATCATTAATCACGACTAGAGTATGACAAATAAATTCACGCAAGCAATCATCAATAAGATATAGAATGTGTAACATCACGTGAGATTCAAGAAGTATAACATCTAGTGCCTCCAAAATGGATTTTCTAACCCAAAAGATGTATACCTAACGTGTCACGATTTGGGAACCAAAGGAACACTAGACCAAAACTTCCTAAGACCTCTTCTAAGATCATAACAAAATTTCCAAAGGTGACCTTTCTTACCATAATGCAAACATGAGTAAACTCGAGGAATGTTAACTATGGTTTAACCTTTTCTATTGTCATTGGATGTGGTTGACCCACTAAAACAAACAATGACCTTGGCTTTGACACTGGAAGTATTATAAACATGGGAGCCAGTATCACCACTACTAAAAATACTTAAGTCTTTTAAGTAATCTTTCGTGCTTGGACAACCCATAGTGCACTAGTCTTCATACATATCTAAGAATACGACTTGTCTCCAAGCACCTAATAAGAGACTATAATTCCTTGGCCCGAATATATGGGTTGTCCTTGGTTAACCCGGTCCGAACCGAGCATAAGGTGTGAACTGCAATGAACAACCTATATAATGTTACTAATCTGATTTAATTTTAATTACTATTTCACTTGTGTAGGATACAATTTCAGTTTCAAAATGTATCTACATGGAGAACCAGTGGGAAGCATCCCCAAAATCCAAGCATGCAGAGCTAGTAACATAAATAAAATAGAAATCTTACCTGAACATGCTCACGAAGTACGAAACAACATAATACATACCGTAACAAAATGAGGATGTAAGTCAAATTCCCAATGGGAGTATACAACAATACAGTATAAAATCGAACAGTAGAAAAATACTCAATACGTCATAACAATGTATACATGCACCTTTCTTATATATATATATATATATATCTAGGTGACCAATTTCATACAAACACATTACACATTCCGATTAATGCCCCTTAATCTTGAAAAATAACCCATTCTTTTAATACTTAGCATTCGTTTCTTTAATTAACTCACGCGGTTAAATACTTGAACAATAACGCTTTGTTTAACCGAAAATCATGCCTTTATCGACATTGCCCTTTTTACACAAGTAATCCATTTTAGTATTTTTCATTGAAAGTAATCATTCAACACTCACGAACACCACGTTGGAAAATACATATTTATCTTTTGGAAAACCATCACGAAACACTCGTGTGTTAATTACGGATTGAACCTCTTAGGTCGCTTAACTCAACCATTTAACCACTATACTTTACCCTTCTCTTTCACTTTATGGACATTACTCAATTACGCATTTACTTGTCCATTTTAAACTTTATCGGAATAATTATTTATTCTTTCAAGCGAGGTTGTATTAACACATTCACCACATAATTAATTTCTTGACATGTTACTTATTCCTTTTATCTTTTCTCGGAATCTTCTAGTACCATATATTTCAACGGGCTCCACACCGTCGACTATGTGCACCATATGCTCTGGCGAGTGATTTTGAACTTTTTGTCCCAGGGCTCCGGTTCCTTCTTGATTTATCCCGATGTCATCCAAGTTCCTATTAATTTTCTTTGACATTTTACAATGTCCACATTATTCTACTTTTCCTTTAACGTGTCGAAGCCAAAACCCGGGGTTACACCCATTTGTGTCACACCTTAAATTTGCCAATTCTTGTCCTTTATATACTTACATTGATTTTACACCAAAATCGTTTACATCTTAAGGACTTATGCCAATTTCATTCACAATTGTGTAACTTCATTTCTTTGCATTTGTATTTCACAAAAATGTTCATCCTTAAGTAAATTTACAAATATACCCTTTTTTCCAAAACTCGCAATTTAGTCACTTAACAAGCGTTATTTCCCAAAAATGATTATTAAGTTTCCAACATAACCTATACAACACTTTTGGCCATCCTAACACTTACCCAATATCACATCTTTAATCAACCTTCACAGTTGTTACTTTAACAACTTTAATACATAAAATAACACCCTTTACATAGTAAACTCATTTTCTTTGTCAAAGAGGTCCAACTACATCCGAAAGACTACTTTTTATTAGAAATAACCATTTCTAATAACACATGTAGTCTTACACCCTATATTATTCATACTTTCAATATTCTCTTTCACCCTCCTTGAAGACTAATATTTCCATTTTTCTTATTTCATGTTTAAACCCAACAATAATTTCTTTAAACTTGTTCATATATTTATTATCAAAATACTACAAGTTTGTATACATGAGAAAGTGGACTTTAAATCCTAAAATCCTAGTAAATGGGTTAAACATACATTTATTCAAGAAATTTACACCATTTACAACAAACATACTTTTCAAGACATAAATACATCTTTAATCTCCTTAAGCTCAACAAATGTCCATTTGTTCATAAGATCTCCATTTTTCCAAGAAGCTTAGAAATATTCTTTTAATAAACATTTTGTTAAGATTAAAATCATTTCAAATATTTTATTCCACAAAATATTTAACATCAAACTTCTAGAAAATACACCATTCTCATAAAATCCACTATTTATTTCAAGAAACATTATATTATGTGTTCTTTATCCATTTTTAACAAAATGATATTTTCCAAAAAATTTATTACATGTAAATATTTATTAATTTTTTTTACTAGAAACCCTCTTTATTCATTTCCATATTAATCTTACTCTTAATATAATACAACAACAAGACTATAAATGCACAAAATAGAGTCGTTAATATAAGAATAAATTTTTTCTATCTCAAATGGTTCTCCAATAATGGAAGGCATGAAACATCAAGGAGATGACAACCCCCACCTCCTAAGGTGGCCTTAGAGGGATAGTCTAGCCCCCCTCCCCCCCCCCCAAATTTATCTTCAGGAAGATCCATTTAAACCTTCTTCAACACCCCATAAAATATTTATATACAGTCACGTTGTGTCTCACTATAGCATAAGGTTTTCTGTTTTTCGGAAGGTGTTTTTGACATTATTTTTGGCAGAGACTTCTATAAGGTAAGAAGGCTTGTGGGTTATATATATACACACACACATACATATATACCAACGTGGAGGAGGATTTTACGCACCTTATCTGTTATCCTCATACAACTCCTCAAACCTTGTTAACAACTATCTAATCATCCACCCACCATAATTGACCAAGGGGACCCACTTATCTCCCTCCTTGATTGAGACCAATAAACCAACATGTTTCCTTTGCTGTCAAAATTATTCACATCATTACCCCTTACATATATATATCCCCACTCATCCAACTTGTTGTTATGCTCACGTCCGCGTGGTACATATGTATTTCTTTTCCCATTTTTTTTGGTTTTGTCTGTATTCTTCTTGAGTGTTATTTTTTGGTCCCACTTTATTTCTTCCCAAAACACCACTTTTACAAACAATTACCACTTAAATGAATATGCACATATACCCTTAATAAATTCAAATGTCTCCCACTATGTTCTTCTTAAATTAATAGAGTTTTTAATATTCACATAATTACTTTATTTCGCCAATAATGTTGAGTAATTCCCATGTGATGTCATGCATGCGACATGCAAACGTACGTATTCTCTCTAAAATACGTGTAAAATCCATGTAACCCATTATTTGTGCATATTTTACGTAAACTTCTCATCGTTACTCCTTGCAAACCACATATTTATTACTTCAACTATTTAATTGAAAGTCGGGTATTACAAACTTCCCTCCTTGGGGAATTTCGTCCCCGTAATTCTTTACTTGAACCATCCTCAGTCCTAAGAAATTCACAAATTTCTACTCTAAGTCACCAAAGTTTTCTAAGACCACATCGTTAAGTCATCTAATGATTAATAAAACAACATTTGTTCATTTATGAGTTTACCACCAAAAGTTTAATCAAACAACATGATCTAATTCTCACCCTCAATCTAGTCATAAAATTCACTTGACATTCGTCTAACCTCTTCTTATTCAGTGATCACACTTAGTCGAGTCCTAAGACTTCCTTTGCTAATACTCAAAGCATAACGGTTCCCCTACTAGTAACACTTTCTTGTGATTAGTACTCTTCCCAAGTGTAAACTACAACACAATCAATACCTGATTCATTACCCCTAACCACCTCAGATCTTAGGATCATACACCCTTCTTGTTCTAAATTTTAGAATCATTCAACAACGTAATCTCACTTAAATTTGATATTCACCTCAAATCCTGATTTCCCGCATCAAGAGGCAATACATTATTACATCACAACCCAACCATCTAACTAATGTCCTATTCAGGGTTCTTAATTAACCTAGGGTCATTCTAGACATCTAATTATCGAAAGCATACCTGAGTATCACAAAATCTACTCGCAACGACAACCACCCATTTTGTGTTAAAGTTCCTCGAGTCCTAATATTCAATGATGTCCTCAAGTCATCACCCTTCTCCCTATAACTTGAGTCCCTAACTTCCATACTAGAAAAGCCCTAAACTGATATTCTAGGAGAAACGAATACTATGAACAACTGTGCATCCGAAAAAAGAAGCCACTCGTACACGAGACTTAGTGTAATAGCAAGCACACTTTTAGACAGGAGTGCACCCAGTTACCGAGATGCTTTGACCAAGCCAGCTCCCACTTCATGCCATTGGGCCAAATTGCGCCGTACCGTATCGTGGTACATATCCGGACTATCCTATGGGTTGGAATACAATTTCCCATTATAATAAATGAACAAGATGCACGAGAAATAGAAAGGAGGACAATCATTCCTAGAAAACCCCACTAACACATAACCGTGTTGGTTTATGTAAGGCAAGCCTATTCCAGACATTCGAAGATCACGCCTTCCCCCAAACCACACACCGGGTCCTAAAGTAGTCATACATCCTAGATTGGGATGAACCTGCTCGCAACTTACTCATTTATTTAAGAAGGGAATAACACATGAACCTAACATTCAGTGGGAAGTCAATGCTTGACTTCATTACTTAAGGCTATGGCTTATTTCCTATATTTCGGAGGTTACGATCCACTCGATTGGTAAATATCAACGCCCTTGTCGACACTGACCTTTTCCTAATCATTAATGATGATGTCATTAACTTGACACACTAAGATTGCTATCTCACTATGTCGTTCTACAATCGTATCCCGGCGTCTTCATAAGCAATACCATATTCGGTGACACAATTGCCTTATCACATCTATAATCATCACAAGATTACCATTGCCTACTCCAAAGTTCAATTCAATTGACTCCACGTGACGAACAACAACATTATTACATAAAAGGGCACCTCGTATTATTTGAATGTACACCCTTGAATCTGCACGAGTCTAACACATGACCCAAGGCTTCAACATTCCTTTACTAGTGTTACTCCACCATTTATTGTAGACCCATGTCGATACACTCATGCTTCAATATTCCATCAAATTTTCTTATATGCATGGACTCAACTATAACTTTGTTGGCCCAGTCTCAAATGTATTTCCTGATACTCGCAATATCTAACATGATCCTCCCTACATCGGTCCCCTTAAGACAACGAGCATTTTACCCCATCAAGATATGAAACCCTAATTCCCCCTCAGGAGATTGTACTTTTTATCTATATTAAATTTTTGGCAGCCTCACCAAAGGCTATATGAAATGACTCCTTTGAACTTAGTTGGTAACCCAAGGTCATCACAAAATTCTCACAACCTATTACCGAATAAAACACTCCTTAGAGAATCATATTCAATTAGTTCCCTAAGGACACTAAATATACCTAAGCAATTGTCACCAAGTCTAGACATAACTTTACCGCCTAATTGTAACAACCCGTGTAATTTTGAGCTATTTTAATTAATTTTTGGAAAATGAAGGAAAATAAAGTTTTTGATAAAATTATTTTTTATTGCTCAAATATGTTGGTTATTATTTTTAAAGACGGGAATTTCAAACGATTTCGAAAACGGAGTTAAAACGGATTTTAAAATTATTTTTAAATGTTTTTAACTCTTGGAGTTGTTTTGACTTCCAACTCTTCATTTCTTTGCCTTATTTAAAGGAGTCTTTTGGATTCCAACTTTTCATTTCTTTGCATTATAAAAGAAAGTCGTGGTCAAGCCTTTTAACCTACTTTTGGCACAAATTTTGGCAGCAAATATATTTATATTCCTCTTCTTTTTATATACACATTGGCCCTTGAGATTTGTGAGTTCCAACCTTAGATTAGAGGTGTTCTTGGGGATATTTTGTTGGAGGTTCTTGGAGAAGCTTTTGTAGATCTTTTGTGTTGATCTTGAGGATGTGATCGTTGGTTTCTCATCATGGTTTGAGGTATGGGGTTTTACACAATATGCTCCTTAAATCTCGCGAGTGTCATTCTCTTTGAATTCTTGTTTAATTGAACTCATATTTGAATTGATAAATTCATTGAAATCTCGAAAATAATTTTTGAAATTATTTTGATTAATGTGGTATCATTATATTGTTGATGAGCACGTTGTCATGAGATTTTAATATGGCACGGATGTTGGGCACCCGCCAAAATTCCTGTTTCCCGGTCTATGGCTTGATAAAGCATATACGGATGTGGTGAGGCCTGATGACCCAGTTAAAGTGTTGTTGAGAAATTATATTGGTAAATGCTTTGAGATTTGCATTTTGATTTGAATATTCGTACTCGTGTTGTTACGTTTTATTCATTGCTAATCCGTATTTGTTGAGCATAATTCCTGTCATATTGTGTACTTCCCCATGTTTTCTTTTAGTGGCAGGTTAGCGCGGATTTTGGGGGGGCTATGGAGATTGATTTTAGCGAGGATTGTTTGGGAAAGATTTGTATTATTTTGATGTATAGAGCTTTGGAGATTTGTATTTTTATTCGAGTTAGATAGTTTTAATTTTAATTCGAGAGACTTGATGTAATTGAAGAGATCGAGATTAGTGGATTTATATTATTGTGGGTTTATTTAGATGCTCTATACCTTGTCACTTGTGGATTTGGATTTATTTTATCGCATTAGCGCTCCGTTCGCTCTCCCCGGGCGGGCGGGTTGTTACACTAATATCTCAACAAAGTGATTATGTCCTAAGGCTTCTCAACGTTTACTTCAATGATTGCTAGTCAAACATAAACCTAAAGTTTTCTGACATGGTAGGTCATAGCCATCGAACACACCCGAGGTGTCACGACTAGTTAACCTTTCATCCTAAAGTTAATCCAAAACCTTCTCACTATAGATTAATACTATGTGCCACGCACTGTTCCATAAGTTAACACTACTATGGATTTTGGTAGGATACATGACACGGTGTATAACTAGTACATCTATAAGTCTACACTACCAGTGTCACTAAAGATCCTATACAACAAATGTTTCATCATTTCTTTAACCATTACTCAGAAGGGCTACCAAAGGTTCACTCCCTCATTACTACAATTAATTATTGTCACTCACGTGACTGCTTGCCATGAATGGCCTGTAACCCTACTAAAGGGTCATAAGATACATTAATCTACCAACAGTCACTAAGTCATCCACCCACAAGGATATCATCCTATCCATTAAGACCGACCTATCCTCAATTATTGACCCACATAAATTTACAAGCTCACCGAATCACCATTAATCACGGTATTACCCCAAGGGTCGAATTTACCTAACTATGTCATTGATGTTGGCCACTCATAAGTGCCGAACCTAAGGCTACACGTCGTTTGAAATCATAATCATCATTGCTTAGTTAAAATTTTCCAACTATCAACCTCTACGGTTGGACCTGCCCCCTGGACGGAGTTAAAATCTCGTAAGACTCTAAGTCATTAAAGTTCTACAAAAGCATCTCACACTAACAACCATTATGTCACAACTATAGGCTTGCATGGACACTCGTAAATTATTAACATGATTGATTAGAAATGTGGAAGCATTTTATAACAATTACCTTGATCGTATGCCACTTGGAACTACTTTACTTTTTGTGCTAACATCTTTGACCTTAACATTGAGGACACAAACTAGCATGACTGGCCCAAACTATACCGATGTCGAAAGATATATTGACCTCACCACGTCACTCCTGAAAGGATCCTTGAGCCTGGCTCTGATACCATTTGTAACGCCCCGCTCTGGATATATAGGTTGTCCGTGGTTAACTCAATCCGAACCGAGCATTAGGGGTAAAGTGCAATGAACAAACTATATAACTTTGCTTATTCAGTTTTATTTTAATTACCGTTTCACTTATTTAGAATACGATTTCAATTTTAATATGAATATACATGGAGGACCCATGGGAAGTATCCTCAGAATTTAGGCATGCATAGCTACTAACGTAAATAAATGAGAAATCTTACCTAAACATGCTCTTGAAGTACGGAACTGCGTACTACCCACTGTAAAAAATGAGGATGTAAGTCGATTGTCCATTAGGAGTATACAATAATATAGTATAAAATCAAACGATATGAAAAGACTCAATACGTCATAACTATGTATACATGCAACTTTCATATATATATATATATATATATATATATATACACACACACACACACACACACGTATATACTCAAATGCATGCGCCCGCTTGCATACAAAGACATTACTTATTTAGATTAATCCACCTTAATCTTGTAAAAGAACCACTTCTTTTAGTACTTAGAATTCATTTCTTTATTTAACTCAAGCGGTTAAATACTTGAATAATTACACTCCGTTTAACCAAAAATAATTCCTTTACTGACATTGCCCTCTTTACACTAATAACCCATTTTAGTACTTTTCATTGAAAGTACTCATGAACACCACAATGGAAAATACTTATTTAACTTTTGGAAAACCTTCACGAACACACTTGCGTCTTAATTACGAATTGAAACTCTTAGGTTGCATAACTCAGCCATTTAAGCACTATACTTTACCCTTTTCTTTCATTTTATGAACATTACTCAATTACGCATTTAATTTTCCATTTTAATTTTTACCGTAACATTTATTTATTCATTCAAGCTAGGTTTTATTAACACATTCACCACATAACTAATTTTAGGACATGCTTCTTTTTTCTTTTATCTTTTCTCGGAATCTTCAAATATCGAATACTTCAACAGGCTCTACACCAGCGGCTATGCGCACCATATGCTATGACCAGTGATTTTGGGATTTTCACCCTAGGTTTCTGGCCCCTTATTCCTTTATCTCGGTGTCATCCGGGTTCCTTTCAATATGCTTTAACATTTTACAATATACACATTAATCTACTTTTCCTTATTACTCGGCTGAAGCCAAAACCCGGGGTTACACCCATTTGTGTCACACCTTAAATTAGCCAATTCTTGTCCTTTATATACTTAGGTTGATTTTACACGAAAATTGTTTACATCATAAGGAACTATGTCAATTTCATTAACAATTGTGTAACTTCTTTTATTCGCATTTTTATTTCATAAAAATGTTCATCCTTAAGTAAATTTACCAATTTACCCTTTTTGCCAAAACTCGCAATTTAACTACTTAACAAGTGTTATTTCCCAAAAATGATTATTAAGTTTCCAACATAACATTTAAGACACTCTTAGCTATTTTAACAGTTGCCCAATGTCACACCTTTAATCATCCTTCACACTTGTTACTTTAACACCTTTAATACATAAAATAACACCCTTGACATATTAAACTCACTTTCTTTGTCAAAGTGATCCAACTATATTCGAAGACTACTTTTTATTAGAAATGACCATTTCTTTTTATTAACACATGTAGTCATACACCCTACATTATTCATACTGTCAATATTCTTTTTCACCCCCTTTGAAGACTAAACTTTTTGTTTGTATTACTTCATGTTTAAACCTAACGAGGCTTTCTTTAAACTTGTTCATATATTTATTATCAAAATACTACAAGTTTGGATGCATGAGAAAGTGGAATTTAAATCCTAAAATCCTATTAAATGGGTTAAACATACATTTAGTCTAGAAATTTACGCCATTTACAACAAACATACTTTTCAAGACATAAAGACATCTTTCATCTCCTTAAGCTCAACAAATCTCCATTTTTGCAAGAAGCTTAGGAATATTCATTTCATAAACATTTGGTCAAGATTAACATAATTTCAAATATTTTATTCCCTAAAATATTAAACATTAAACTTCTAGAAAAAACACCATTTTCACATAATCCACTATTTATTTCAAGAAACATTAAAATATGCGTTCTTTATCCATTTTTAACAAAATGATATTTTCCCAAATTTTTATTACATATAAATATTTATTAATTTTTTTTACTAGAAACCCTCTTTATTCATTTCCATATTAATCTTACTCTTAATATAAAACAACAACAAGACTATAAATGCACAAAATAGAGTCTTTAATCTAAGAATAAATTTTTCCCACCTCAAATGGTTCTCAAACAATGGAAGACATGAAGATCAAGGAGATGAAAGCCCCTCACCTTCTAAAGTGGCCTTAGAAGGGTTGTCTAGCTCCACCAAATTTGTCTCCATAAAGATGCATTTATACCTCTTCTACACCCCATAAAATATTTATATATAGTCACATTGTGTTTCACTATAGCATAATGTTTTTGATTTTTGAGAAGGAGTTTTCTCCATTGTTTTTAGCTGAGAGTTTTATAAGGTAATAAGGCTTGTGGGTTATATATATATATATATATATATATATATATATATATATATATATATATATATATATATACTCAATATTAATGACCCAATGGTTGGATGCCATTTTTTTGCCGCGTTTCGGAAGCTGAGTAGTGGTCATACCACCCCTTTGCTTACACATACATATATACCAGCGTGGAAGAGGTTTTAACCCTCATGTTTTGTTATCCCCATACACCTTCTCAAACCTAGTTAACAACTATCTAAACATCCGCCCACCATAATTGACCAAGGGGACCCACCTCTCTCTCTCCTTAATTGAGACTAATGAACTAACACGTTTTCTTTGCTGTTAAAATTATTGACATCATTCACCATTATATATATATATCCCCACTAATCCAACTTGGTGTTATTCTATCGTCCGCATGGTACATATGTATTTATTTTCCTTTTTTTGGTTGTTTGTTTATTTTTGGCCCCACTTTATTTCGTGCCAAAACATAACTTGTACAAATAATTATTACTTAAATCCATATGCACATATACCCTTAATAAATTCCAATGTCGCCCACTATGTTCTTAAAATTAATAGACATTTTAATATTCACATAATTACTTTATTTTGCCAACAATGTCAAGTAATTCCCATGCGATGTCATGCATGCGACATACAACCCTACGAATGCTCTCTAAAATACGTGCAAAATTAATGTGACCAGTTGTCTGTTCATATATTACGTAAAATTCTCATCGTTAATCCATGCACACCGCGTAGTTATTGTTTCAACTATTTAATTGAAAGTCGGGGTATTGTAAAGGCTGATTCGCTCTCAGTATCCACCGATCATCCTTAGCCTTCTTCTTTTATCGTGATCCCTCTGGGTTCATAAGTCAGCCGGGGAGTTCCTCTCCATAAGGTGTATGTAAGCATACAATTCTTTCTATGGTTTAAATCGATTCATTTTGGGAATGAAAATTTGAAATTAAAAGTTTTTTGGTAACTCAAAAGTGAAAACTTTTGAAACGGATATCCACAAAGTGTTCCTTCAAAAGTCTTAAATAATCTGAACACAAAACAGGTATTTATAGAGCGCTCAAAAATTTTGAGACTGCGACTCGTTTGAACTTGAAGCTCATTCGAATGGTAAAAGCATATCATTTTATTTAGAATGGATCTCATTCAAATGACTTTTAAATCTCATTTAAATAGGATTCAAATGACCTTCAAATGATGCTAAATCGTACGCCCTCGTTAGATACAAAAGAGTATGAAAAGTGTGGAAGGAATGTGGGAATGGGGTTTTAAGGGGGAACAACTCTGAATTTGAGATAATTCACTCTAAATTGATGAAATGGATGTTCAATAGTGCTTTTTAAAGTGAGGTCATGGCCTCTATTTATAGGGCTAAGGGTGTTGCCGATCGACATGGTCTTAGAATTGCCTATCGGCATAGAACCCTAGACATGTTGTCAATAGGCAAGGTCCTGAGGGTGCCATCTGACAGTGTGGGGAAGTTTTTTTTAGAAAATGGAAGTAAAACCTGAATCGTAAGTCAAAATCATGCAGGGGTGGACCATTGTAAAACATATTCATTGATCTACCCCCGGGTTTGGGAGTTGAGAAAAGTCCAATAGGGCCTTGAATCACCCCTTGGTAACTCGATAGGAATATCCCTGAGGAATATGGATCATTTTTTTGAATCGTAAGTTTGATTTGCGCATCACATGGAATGTTGGAAAGGGTATTCAGTGCCCTTAGAGATTTTATTCGATTCAAAGAGTTGACCTAGCTCAAAAGGGAAAAGGCCTGGTGACTCTTCGAGTAAAATGGCTTATTTGTCTGTAAAGTTGGGCTACTTTGTGAAAGGGGCAGACCATTGGAAATGGTATTTAGTGACCTTTGAAGATACATTCATCTTCATTCGAGTTGGAGCTTTCATCAGAGTCAAATAGAGCCCGAGAGAGCCCAGTGGCCTCCAGATCAATTTTTTTTGGTAAAACGGATCATTCATCTGAACCATAAGGCCGATTCATGTAGGGGTTGACCGTTAGAAAGGGGATTCATAAACCTTCAAATATTAATTAGCTTTCACTCAGACGAGAAACTTGATCGGAGTCAAACGGAGCCGGGGAGTGCCCGGTGACCTCCATATCAGTTTTTGATAGTAAAACGAACCATTCATCCAAACTATAAGACCGATTCATGCACAAGGTGGACCATTGGAAAATGGATATAGAGCCATTCAAAGATTCATTGAGCTTTATCTTAGTCAAGAAAGTTGATCGTAGTAAAATAGGGTCCAGGAGTGATCGTGACCTCTAGATTGATACTCGGGGTATGACCTAGGATTTTTGATGAATGAGTGAGTGTTAGGGACCTAAATGTGACAACCCGCTCAAAATACTAACGGGTGGCCAACCCTATACTACTTTAAATCGAGAATCTCAGATGGCTCAATTTCAACATCAACTGACAATACTTACTAGTATACGGCTAACAACCCGAAAATATTCAAAGCGAATGCCAAAAATTAAATGTAGTATACAGCGAACAACAAACCAACACCATAGAGATACAATAAAGGAGGAATGCATACAAGTACTATGATAATTGAAATTCTAGAGTAAAATGATATGAGTACCAACAAGAAAATTTACCCGAATAAGTTGTCGGGTCACAAACAGTACAATAACCGTAAAGAAGAAATGTAAACAACTACATATGACTCTTGGGTATATACCCGATATACAAAAATGAATCCTAACTAGATTCACAAATAAATGGGAAGTGACTAAAATCTAAATCCTGTGTCAGTCCGCACCTGTTACGGCTCCCACAACTCTTGATAGAAGGGCATCCGGCATCCCTGCAGTAGGACACCTGTAGTAATATATATATATATATATATATATATATATATATGCACAACAGGAGAGAAATATAAATGGGTCAGAGCCCAAGTTGTAAAAAATGTTTAGCAAGTGTGTTAACCGTGCATAATAAATATCAATGCACTTATTTCATAATTAAGGTGGAATCGCACTCTCGTGAAACCCCAAACTCACCTCTCATCTAATAGTGTGCACCTATTCGCGTCCTGAAATCTTAATTAAGTTACCCCACCATAAGGACAACCTAACTTACCATAGGCACTGCCTATACCCACACGACCTGCCTTCCTAACATAACCCAAGAATATTTCCCATACCAATTACACCTAACTATATATACACAAACATGCCATACTAGGCTTAATTGATTACGATTTAGCTTAATCAGTCATCTAATTTTATTACTTCACGTTTTAATATTTAACTTCATATTAAGAGTTTATTCTACAAATAACATGCATAATTTAATAAAGACAAAACCTCTCTCTACTCTCAACATTGCACCGCGTTTCGTGTGTGGGGCGTCTTGCAGAGCGAAATCCAAACAAGGAACCCCCCGTTACACTACTCCTTGGCAATGTCGGTCGTAGGGATCGGTTATGTCATACACACAATCTACTACTACTATATGGATTGCCAACAAGATAAATCCCAAAATCTCCAACAATTATCCTTGGGTTGATATAACCGAAATATTCCTTAAGTGCGATACATCAACCCCCAATAATCTGGTACACCATAATCATCCAAGATGTATACCATAGGAATTTCCATATCCTTTTACCTATAGGATATAATAAACGTATATATATATATATATATATATATATATATATATATATATATATATATATATATATATATATATTTACTCTAAACATATACATACATACAACCATTCATTCCCATAACCAAGTGTACATATCATCTATAATGTACAATGGTCATGTACATAATATACCCGGCTATATATATTGCCGATAAACTGCACCATTCTATCATCTTCCAATGCCCAGCTCACGTAGCATACTGGGGTCACCTATAGGACTCAAAGACACCTACTCCGTGATCAACACACACACGACGTTCGGGAAGCGGTCATAGCTCCTAACCGATTAATGAGACGAAACATACTCACCACGTCTCACCCCAAAATAAATGTAAATCACATAATAACACAATGGACGACTATGACCTGGGGAATATCCACACTCTGCTCCTCGAGCCAGGGTGCTCACCCTCAACGAGCAACTTCCCAATGATAGCATGTGAGGGGTATGCTTAACCATCCAAGTATATATATCATTCACATGCACAATATATATACATCCAGATAATCATATCATATAACTAAACCTTCATATATGGCTTAGCTATTCACTCCATGAGTATACACATATATTCATATCTATACAAATATATATACACACATCTATACATACTATCTCTCATTGTATGTAAGAAACTTATAAACTCGCCTATTGGCGTCCATATTCCTCAATCTATTAACCATCACTTCAATCATCTTTGCTTAATTTGTGATGTGAATACGATCCCACACTTGAAGCATATTCACCCATTTTCCTTATGATATAATTAATTTTCCAACATAGATATATCTCCAACATTAAGGTTATGACCCAAAGTTTAGCATAGGTAACGTTCACTACCCATCGCATCTATATTCGAAAGTACCTCAATAACTCTAGTACTAATTCGACCATTGGTGTACACATAACTAACAGTCTATAAACCTCAAACTCAATCTTAAATTCATCACCTGATCCCATCACTTTAGGGAAATATCACATTGATATACAATCACTATCCCGATTACGGTTCGATTACTCCTATGAACCCCTAAATCTTATTGAACTTGCGATCTATTCTTTAAGTTAAACATTCCTAAGGATACGCAACCTCTCTCTCGCGTCGATCCCCAATCTTACCCTAAATAGAATCCTATCACTATAAGGACTCGGCACAAACCTCGGCCTACGATTTCATGTCGTACCCTCACAACTCTCTCGAAGGGTCCCTACCCTTACATCATAACTAGGCTCACTTTTCATCTATAGTTAGGATTTCCATCCCCAATGAGGTTCTCACCATCTCTATATACAACTCAAATGCATACATATATATATTCTTTCCCAAAATTTTTTCAAGAAGTCCCCAAAATCATAACATGTGAGAAGCTCCTTATATGTCTCCAAATCATATTTCTTACATCATAAAAGAAGGTCTCAAATCAATAAAGCCAACCAAAAGGGGTTAAAAATCATTCTAGAAAAATTTAGCAAAGTACCTTGTTTCCGAATTGATTCGTCCCCTCCGAATCGATTCGGCCCCAACAGCGAATGGATTCGACCACAACGAATCGATTCTGCCCAAACAGACCTGTAAGTCTGCTACATACCGAATCGATTTGCTAGGGGCGAATCGATTCGTCCCTAAAGACCTGAGGCTTTTGCAACCTGGCGAATCGATTCGCTAGGGGAGAATCAATTCGGCCAATTCAGAAAGCCACGAAAATGGTTGTTTTCTCCAAAACCCAAATTTTCCGAAATTCAATTTATACCTCTTCCAACCCTTAATCTTCAACCCCAACATGATTTCAAACATCAAAACTCATCCTATATCTAATCCCATCAATTTATATCCCTTGAACCCAGGTGTAACTTCAATTTCAAGATTGAAACCAAAAATTTAGGTTTTGATAAATATACCCAAAAATCCAATTCTTTTATCCACAAATTATGAAATGAAATATTCAGCAAGATTAAACACTTGCCTCGATTTTGTAGAGGTTGGATCATCCTTGATGTCGCGTTTGGGCCGGAATCCTCCAAGCTTTCTTCCTCTCTCTCTTTTTTCTTTTCCTTTCTTCCTTCCTTTCTCTTTCTCTCTTTCTCTAAATGAGAAGGCTTGATCCGTAAGCCTCTTAAATCCCTTAAAACATAAGTCCCAGTTTTAAATGTTAATACACACTTTAAATGACTCGTTTACTCCAATTCGAGTCAACAGACTTAAAAATAATTCGAAACCGAAATAAAACCCAATGACAGTCATTTTGACTATCTCGACCCATCTGGGATCGATGGTACACTCAAAATCATCATCCTGAATACTTTTAAAATGTCCTCAATTTTTTTTGGACCTAAATTTCCAAAATTTAAAATTCTGCAATTTAAATGAATTCATTTCTCCCAAAAATTAAATTTCTCAGTCCCAAAATCATGGGGTGGTACACTAAGAAGATTAAGGAGTCCTAGGATAGGGTCTCTAGACATATCCTCTCATTGAGGAATCTTGGAAAAAGTTAAGGTCGTCGAATGATAGACACCACATAGATGTTAAGAGAGGTTTTTAGGTCGATTCTCTGCACCTATAGGTTGGGATTGATCAATTCTAAGGGATGAGATCAGAGATGAATGTGATTGATTTAGTGGGTCGAGATCCTTTCTGAAGACCTAAGTAAATGAGGAGGACCGATTTAGCGGGTCAAAGATGTGTTAAGATTTGTTCTAAGGGGATAGGGTGACAAATTTGGTGGGTCGAGGTCAGTTATGGGGACCTAAGGAGATGAGTATGACATATTCTACAAGTTGAGGCCGATTTTGAGGACCTGTAGTTGTGATGGCCAATCTTGAGGGTCGAGGTCAATTCTAAGGACCTTAAGTTATGACAACCAATTTTGAGGGTTAAGATCAACTCTTAGGACCTTAAGTTGTGGTTATCAATTCTAAGGGTCGGGGTCAATTCTAAGGACCTTAAGTTATTATGAATAATTTTAATTGAGGTTAATTTTGAGAACCGTAAGTTATGGTGACCGATTATGAGGGTCAAGGTCAATTCTGAGGACCTTAGGTTATGACGACCAATTTTGAGGGACGATGTCAATTCTGAGGACCTTAAGTTGTGGAGAGAAATTCTGAGTGTGGAGGTTAATTATGAGGACCTTAACTCACGGTGATCAATTTTTAGGGCCAATGTCAATTCTAAGAAAGTCATGGTGATTGATTCTGAGGTTCGAGGTCAATTCCGAGGACCTGAAGTTTGGACAACTAATTCTAAGGGCCGAGGTCTAGTCTGAGGGACGAGATTAATTCTAAGGACCTTAAGTTTAGAGACCAATTTTGAGGTTCAAGGTCAATTCTGAGGACCTTAAGTTTTGACGATCAATTCTAACGGCCAGATTATAATGACCAATTATGTGGGTCGTGGTCAATTTTGAGGATCTTAATATTACGACGACCAATTCTGAGGGTCGAGGTCAATTCTCAGGACCTTAAGTTGTGTCATAGGGAATTGTTTTCTTAGTGAATATAAGTTTCTTGAAGTTTCCACTGAGGATTGTGTTATTTTGAGACCATTGGGGGAGTGTTTAGGTTTGGGAATTGTAGTAGATTTGGATGCGGGCGCATTATTGGTTCTGCTTGTGGAATATTTTTGGGATAGGTTCGTAAGATTAATTCGGCTGGGGATTATGCTAGGTATAAGACCATTAGATTAATCCTGCTATACATTTCAAGATTTTTTAAGGGGGATGATTTTCCTAAGGAAATTGAGGTCACTTAATTTTTTTTAGGAATTTTTGGGAATTTTGTAGACAATTTCTTGATTTTTCTGGAATTTACTAGCAATTTTTGTACAAAATTTGAAAAGGACTTTCGATACGCAGTCTTGGGAGGGTGTATGTGACTGGCATGCAGTAAGTGAGACAGCTTGCTCGTATGTTTATTATGCTTCTTTTGGGTAGCTTTTTGGTGGCGACGAGTGGCGATGTTGCCCATCTCGTGTTCTTGCAGTATCTGAAGATGATTTCTGAAGTGTTGTATGACTGGGGGAGTTTGACTTTTAGGTCCCTTTATTATTCTTTGGATGCTTTCAATCGATACTGTCGGCAAACTATTATGAAGGCCACGTATCTCCCAAAGGTAATTTTGAAATTATTTTACTTTTTATGCATTTACTTGCATTCTTCTTTTGTTCCCTTTTTGTTGATTCATGTCTTTTACAGATGTGGTTTTATGAGGTGATCGTGCACAGTTCTGGGTTGATAGCCTTGAAGAATGAGGTTTTGGTGGATTCTATCAGATGTTTCAGTGGTGGAAGTCACACCATAGGTCGAATTAGTCTTTGTCCATAGCGGATGTGCGGCGGGCTCTAAATTCCCTAACAAGTGATCTGGTTATCTTTCTATATTTTCTAAGTACCTTTTTGGTGTCTTCATTTCATGAGTAAATATGAATTGTTTATTGGGGATTGTAGCTGACCTTCTACCCCTGGGGGTGACGGGCTTATATCCGTAGATGTGGGAGTTGATTGTGCATGAGTTTGGTTACATCTGGAACCTAGTGTAGAGTACTGTGAGGAAGATTGTGGAGGAGGAGGTGGAGGTCCCACTGTCAGTTCCCCTATGTACTTGAGGTGGGTGAGAGAGATATTGGATGATGGCTAGGAGGAAATGATGATTAGGAAGCCCTCTACACACTATACGAATATAGTGACGAGTTATGATGATCTGGATTTTATTACATGGATAACATGCCTCCACCCACCATGGCATCCGACAGTGGGGCTACGCACCGCTGGGATTGACCCACAGCGAAGGTGGTGGCAGGTCAATGGCCACAGTGGTTGAAGAGGAGGCTTCAATAATTCAGTTTACGCCCCCTTCCTACAACTTTTGACTGAGTAGCAGGGAGTCACTGAGCGTGCTGCACCTTCCTCATGCGTCGGTGTCTGGGTTGATGGGGCTTACAAACGAGGCCCTCTGACATGAGTTATACTCTCTCTTTCTTATCCTATTTACGTTTCTTTACTTCTTTAATGACTGATTTTCCATTTACTTATTCTTCTTTACTTGCAGTATGTTCGGGTGTTGACCTTCTGGTTGTGGGACATCAAGGACTCGATGGCCTCCATGTTTTATTATATCAATAAGTTGTCTCCTTTATTCTTTTTACAGCCTTCCACCTCAGATGAGGGTTCAAATTCTGGGAGTGAAGGATCCACTGCTCATCGTCAGGGAAAGTGCGTCCCCTTTGGGGGTTGAGGATTAGAGAGAGAGAGAGAGGGTTTGGTCAAAGTCCCATTTGTATTTTCCGTTTTTCTTCTTTATCTACACAAAGTAACCAAGTGAAGTAAAATAAATGAAATATGCATTTTCTTTTTTGGCATTTTTCTTGATTTAGTGACTTATCCTATATGCACTTTTAATTTTCTACTGAGGTTGTTTATTTTATGCAAAGATAGAGATAAGTATGAAAATAATAATGAAAGGCACAATGTTTAGAGAATGGGAGTGAAAGTAATTAACTTTAGGAAAAGATTTTTGAGTGAGAATTTATTTTTGAATCAAAAATGATTTTCTTGAGAGAGAAATGAGTAAATATCATGGGGGCAATTTTTAAAAATGAGGATTTTTTAAAATTGATTTTCATAAAAGAGGGAAGATGGAATTTTCCAAAATAGGGGGGTGCCGATCAAAATATCCTTGGAGTTTCCTATCGGCATGAGTGTCAAGTCAAATCATCCCAAGGAGTTGATTTCACTCTCCTTCATATCAGAGTACTCTTGTGGGTATAGACTTTAATCGGGATTCCAGAGGTCTTATTTTTTTGCCAAGGGTTTTATGTATAACCGGTGTGTGGGCTGGGCTTCCTCCACCAATAGCCACATTTCTCTTATTACTTCGTATTTATCATTCTCCAATGTCTCTTCCCATGTATGAAAGATTTGCTTCTTACCTTGATGGTCTGGAGGTCATGTGCTTATATAACGTAAATTGTAGTGTTTTCAACTT
The DNA here is from genome assembly GCA_949130495.1 of Sambucus nigra. Lineage (NCBI taxonomy): Eukaryota > Viridiplantae > Streptophyta > Magnoliopsida > Dipsacales > Adoxaceae > Sambucus > Sambucus nigra. Next base: position 89,043,649 of record OX422216.1, on the reverse strand, counting down.
GCATAGAGTTTCTCTATGGCATAATCGATCCATAGATCGGAATGTGTTGGCAGCAGTGGCACAATTATGGTACATTAAGGATCACGTTTTCCATTTTGGACGTGACAAGGTCTGTCCTACCTATGAGGAGTTTTGGCCATGTTGGGGGTCAACCCTAGTGCAATGGAGGTTATGCCTAATTTTTCCCATTCTCCACAGGAATTCCTATCGGAGTTGTTTCACATTTATCCCTTAAGGGCTTGATCGTTGGTTAATAGAGGGGCTATTTCTCTTCAGAAAATTTGGTATTTAGTGGGCCTGAAGGGTTATGAGGATTCTAGCTTTGATGGAGTTGTCTCCTTGGGCCTTATTACAAGGAAATTATTAGTGAAGGGTGGCTGTGATAACACCGTAGATGTTTTAACGCCATAATATTGCAGCGATGGTGCTGGTAGAGACCCCGAATAATCTGGATTCTTAGAAGGAGGGCCATTATGACTTTTTAAGGGGGAACCTGGTAATGCTGTTTATATGGCATGCATAGAGGTTTCGTCTGGTGGTACCTTCCGAATATCCCTTGGCAGTTGTTCCCAATTTATTTGTCCGACCTTTTTTATCTTAGGCCAATCTATAGAGAGCTGGGCTAACTAGTTTGTAGAGCATTGAGCCCAGCTTCTTCACTAGTCAGTGCCATGGTGGGGGGACTTACAGCCTATCTTGTAATTTGAAGAATATCAGTATTTCGGTTGGTGGGCCTTCGACATACTTCTTTTATTTTCCTTGGTGGCTTCTATGCCAAGCTGAGTGGGAAACAATTATGCCCCTTTGCATAAAAAACTTCTTTTTGATGGAGCATTTTACTGAATCATTGAGGATGATGTTGGGTTCTTTGTGGCAGCACCATCGATTATCTATCTATCTGTCACAGTCTATGGGAGGGTGCTAGCATGTGTTTGGGAAATACCTAAAGAGGTTATGGAAGCGGGTAATTGAAAAAATTATGCCAAAAGAGACCGGTCGAAGGTGGTTGATTAACTTCGACACCATGGAAGATCATGTTATGGTGATGTCTAGGCCTGTCAGGGCATACTGCTCATACAAAATGTCAATCAATAGTGGGAGACTTGGCTACCTCGAGGAGATGTTAGCACTGATGAAGTGGGGTCCTCTAATAGTTTAAGGCAATGTTTTGTGAAGCATGGGTAATTTCATGTTTTTTTTTATTTCTCGGGTTTGGAATAATTTTTGGTGTAGCATGGTAAGTGTTAGGTTTGTTTAAGAATGGTTTGTTCAGTGGAAAGGAGGGTGGTTTGTTTAAATCACTTCGCTGATATTTCATATAGCAACGTTGTATTCCATATTCGAAATAAAATTTCACTTTGAATATATTTTGTTGTACCTCTTGATGAGTTTTGCATTTGAATGATCTATATCAATCGCTAATGTATACAAAATCTATTTATTCATGTTAATGATACAATGGACCGCCGTTAATGGAGGTTAAGGGGACCGAACCCATGTATGGCGTATGGTCTACCTACGTTCCTCTCGGGGTTTTGAATTTTTTTTTTATTTTTAGTTTGAAAATAATTTATTTTGAGAGGATCAGGTTCCAACTAGTTCTGGGTGAAGTTTTTTTTAGAATAGAAGAGGGATGAGAAGAGTCATAGCATGCTAAGATTTTGAACAAATGGTAAAATTTCTTAAGACGGTCCAGGCTAATTGGATGTGCCATGTCATCTCCATCGAGGTCTGTGAGCATAGCGGAGCCGCCTTAGAGAATTTCTTCATAATGTAGGGGCCACTCTAATTCAGTTTGAATTTCCCTCTGGGGTCCCAAACGGGTTCTACGATCTCTTTGATGGTAAGGTCGTTCCTAGACACCGAAGGCCTTTACTTTTTGGATGAACGGTCGTGTTATCCGATGAAGATATCATTGTATATGATATAGATCCTTCGATATCTTTTTATCTAAGAGTGATAATTCATCTAAGAGGCTCTGATGCCATTCTTCTTCTCTAATTTTGTTCTCAAGCATAAAGTGGAAGGAAAGTATCTATAGCTCTATGGGTAGGACTGCTTCCATGTCGTACACTAAAGAGTAAGGGGTAGCCCCAGTAGTCATTCTTATTCAAGTGGGATAGCCCCAGACGTCATAAAGGATCAGGTCGGCCCAATATCTGCAACTATCAATCATCTTCATGATTCTGGTTTTGAGGCTTTTATTAGTGGCTTCGATAGTGCCATTGGTTTGGGGTCGATATGGAGAATATTTATGTCTCTGAATCCCATACTCATCGACTAGTTTTGTGACCTCAACTTTGAAATGGGGCCCATTATCTAATACTAACTTGTGGAGAACTCCATATCGATAGATGATGTTCTTTCTGATTAAGTTGGCTACTTTCTTAGCATTCAGCACTACATATAACTCAACTTTGACCCGTTTGGTGAAGTAATCAGTGGTGATCAGATGAGCTCATGACCGTTTAAAGATTTGGGACTAGACTTCCCTATGATGTTAATGCCCCATATAGATAAGGGCTAGGGGAGGTAATGTTATATAGTTCTCCAGGAGGAAAGTGTTGGAGATTGGCAACCTCTTCATATTTGAGGCATCTTCGAACATAGGCCATGCAATCTTAAACCATGATGGTCCAATATTATCCTTGATGGATAATCTTTTTGGAAAGACTGTGACTATTTATGTGGGGACTGCATTCCTCACTATGGATCTTCTACATCATTTCTTTAACATCAGCCCCTTCTATGCAATGATAATAGGTTCCATCAAAGTTTCTCATAAATAGTGCTTTGTCACGTATGATGTACTAGGCAACCAGTTTGTAAAAGGTCGCACGGACTTTCTTATCGATATCTTAGGGATACCAAACATGTTTGAGTAGGTACCAAATGCCGCAATACCACAACCCCGATCGTATCTGAATCTTCCTCGATAATGAGTTCGATGTCGTAGAAATGGGTAGGCTTAACCTATTTTTTAATCAAGAAAGCTTCCATTATTATTCCCTCAAGCATATCGACGATGGAGACTAGGGTACCAAAGGCATCAGCTCAGCTGTCCTTTGCACATGGCTAGTAGTGGAAGGTGACATCTCTAAACTGGGAGGCCAGTTCTTCTAGGTGGGCATGGAAGGGTAGGATCTTCTCATTTTTTACTTTCCATTTTCTAAGGTTTTGACCGATGATAAGGGAAGAGTCTCTGTAGATGTCTGGGTTCCAGATTCCTTTCTTGAGGACAATCTTGAGGATAACAGTTCATGCTTAATACTCGGTTATACTATTGGTGTAAGGGAAGTCTATTTTGATGGAAATGGGGTGTGAGAGTCATTAGGGGCGATCAAGAGTATCCCAATGTTGTATCCTTTCTTATTAGTAGCTCTATTAAAGAACATATTCCATCTGAGGTCCTCCTGAGAGGTGGAGAGAATATCTTCATTCAGAAATTTAGATACCCAAACATCGTCTTCTTCCATGGGGTAATCAGCGAGGAAGTTGGAGATGACTCTCCCTTTCATAGCTTTTTGCGTGATGAACATAATACCAAACTCTTCTAGCAACATTAACCAACAGGCCATTCGGTTAGATAAAGAGGGATTCTCTAACAAGTACTTAATGGGGTTCATACGGGATACTAGTAAGGTAGGTAAGGCAAGCATGTAATGGTGTAACTTTTGCCTGACCCAAACCAGGAAGACACATGCTTTCTCCAAAGTAATGTAGTTGAATTCGTACCCACCCAATTTTTGACGGATGTAATGAATCTCTCTCTTTCCTTATAGTATTCTTCAATGTATTGGGATTAAAAATAATCTCCCGCGGTATTTGTGGAGATTAAGTACAGGAAGAGGGGGAAACCTAGTTGCAGAGGTATAAGCATTAGAGGTTGGGTGTGGTATCATTTGATTCGGTCAAATGCTTCTTGGCGGGCCTCATTCCATAATTTCGTAGAGTTTTTTTGGAGGAGTTTGAAAATGGTTTCGCAGATAGAAGTCAGTTGGCTGATGAACCCTGATGTACTACAGTTTACTTATGAATCCCCAGACTTCCTTCTTCATCTTTGGTGGTGGCATCTCAAGTATGGCTTTCATCTTGGTAGGGTCTTCTTCAATTCCTTTCTCACTTACCATGAATCCTAAAAGTTTTACTTTTGTGATGCCAAAAACACATTTTTGTGGCTTTAGTCGCATCTAATACCGTAATTTCTCAAAAAACTTTTGGATGGTGGGAGTATGACCTTCCTGAGTCTTAGACTTAATGATCATATCATCTACATAGACCTAGACCTCTTTATCATTAAGGTCAAGCAGGATGGTTTTGGTAGCCCTTTGGTAGGTAGCCCCAGTGTTCTTGAGTTCGAATGGCATAATAATGAAGTAAAAAATTCACCGTCGGGTGATGAAGGTGGCTTTCACCTGATGGTCAGGGTGCATCTTTATTTGGTTGTATTCGACAAATCCATCTACAAAGGACTTGGGGGCGTGACTGGTTTTTTATCCTGAATCATGTCAATATTGGGTAATGGGTAATCATCCTTTAGGGATACTTTATTTAAATCTCGGTAGTTGACACACATGCAGACATTTCCTCCCGAATTTGGCACGGGGTTGATATTAGCACGCCATATAGAATATTTGACTATGCGAATGAAGATCACGTTTAATTTCTTGTCTACTTCATCTTTGACATTGAGTCACCATTAAATGCGGAGTTTCCTTAGCTTTTGTTTGACTGGCTTGCATTCTACGAATGTTGGGATTTTATGATGAGCTATTTTTGGGTCAATATCGCCCATGTCATCATAGGACCATGCAAAGTCATACACAAATTCTTTCAGCAGTTCTTCAAATTCCACACTCTCATGCTCATTAAAGATGGACCCTATCCTAACCTCACATTGATGGCTACTAGAATCGAGATTGAAAACAATAGTCTCATCATCATTAATTTGAACACGATTATATTGTTTGTTATTCCCATTATTAAAATAAATTAAGAATTGTTCATTTGCAAAATCATCATCATCAAAGGTTTAATTAGAATCAAGACAATTAATGTATGTCACAACAAGATACTTAAAATTTTTGTTTATTTCATTTTGGGAAAACAAATATTAAGAACATCGTCAAAAGAGGTCTCAGTTGCATTAATATCATAAAAAGAACAACAATATCGAGTGAAGAGACTTTAATAGAGTTGACAACAGGGTTAGGTTAAATCTGAGAAAGTTGGACAAGCACAACTTTCCAGTTAAGGAGAGGCATGTTTGCAAATCTGATTTGAGTAGACGGGTCTGACGGTGTGGTATCTGAGCAGATGATGCAGAGACTTAGCCCCAGTGTCAGTAGGTAAAATGAGTCCTCGAAATCACTTTTTTCTGAATCCTCGGTAATTATCACAGCTTTCTCGGTGAGAGCTTGTACTTCATATTGGCAGTCTCCAAACCAAGAGTTTCTATCTTGAAAGAATATTTCCATCACCGATTTCATCTTCTTGTCGATATCATCATACCATGGTTCAGGAAAGCTGCAAAAGGGAAGTATTCACCCTACTTGATAGTCCTTCCATTCAGAAAGTCTCTCGAAACAATCCTTTCTTCTCTTAAGTTTCTTTTCGGTCGTGGTCACTGGCGTGCTTTTGGTGAGGCTTAGTTGTACCCACATTTATATAAAGTTTGTTTTTACACTCATGTGTTACTTATTATCTTAAAGATGTTGTATTATTAGATATGTGGTATTATTCGCTATCAATATAACAAACTAAATTTTTTAAATACGAAGAATCAACTGTAAATTGGATCAAATCCAAGTCTTATGACATATCTTAAGGTAAATAATAAGTTTTGGGATAGAAAATATAAATTAATGAAACTTAAAGGACTAAAATAAAAATATAAAAAGGACCATTTTGTAAATAAAATATTTTCAAGGACCTCTAAGAAATATAAAAAATATATAGTGTGAAATTACCAAAATACCCTTCATGTGTGAAATGACCCTTATACCCTTATCACCTTTACACCACGTGTTGGTCACCTCCACCTTACACATGTCGTCTTTAGAGAGAGAGCTAAAACACTTGTCATCATTTGGTGATATTAACACTGCAAGACCACTCTGGCACGCGACACCTCAGCGTTAAATCATCACTCCAAAATGCTTAGTCATTTGACACATGTCAACACCGAAATATCCTTGGAAACCTATAAATAGGGCCTTTGGGATCATTTATAACTCACACCAACTCCTTGAGAATTATAGTAAGAAAGAGTGCTATCTTGGGAAATATCTTAAGAAGGAGTTCTATAATTTTGAAGAAAGAATTCGTTTCGTAGGTATGATTTTATTTAAATGTTGTAATGTATATTTATAGTTTTAATTTCGTGATTTATAGCTTTACTTAGTAATTATGCTTGGAAAATACAGTAAAGGCTCCACTAATCAAAACTTAAAATTTGGAAATAATCTAAATTGATTTTATTTTCAAAATATGTCAACTTTTTTGAAAATATATATACGCTTTTTAAAATGATTTTTGTAAGTAATTGCTCGTTATTATGGAATCTCATTTAAGTAATTCCAAAGTCAGTCCTAGTGAAATTCTGTCTAGTTGAGATGGTATTTAAGTGGTGCCGCATGTGACCCTCCATCTCTACTGGGAATAAATTCGGAAATGTTCTATCTAGATGAGATGGTATTTAAGTGGTGCCCTTGTGACCCTCCATCTCGACCGGCAACCGACTGATTAGGAAGAACTATGAATTGAATCCTTTAATTACGATCAATGAGTTTTAAAAGTTAAGAAAATGGTTTTTAGTAATCTTTTGAAACAAGTTATTATTAAAATAAAATATGGAGATTGGACCTTGTTTAGAACGTATACTTAAACCTTTATCGTATTTGTTACATTAACGTGCGATCGAAGACTCATTATCTATAATTTCAACCTCTATTTTAGGTGATTACTCTATGAAATTTCTTGCGCATTTTGATTATATTATATTATGCAAATTATGTATATTTTGTGAAATTATTTTATTCTCAAAATGCATCCGATATCGATGATTCCGTCGTTCATTATATGTTTATATCTCTCCATATAAACATCTGATTTGAATTCTGAAATTATTGATTCGACCTATGGAAACTCTCTTACTATATTGGCTTTGACTATTGGGTGGAAATATTTGGGTGGTACCTTCCCAACTGGTTTATCGCTTGTGTGCCCTAAACAAGGCATTGTTCCAGAAATCATGATTATCTATCTATGATGTTACCGGATGGAAACATTTGGTAACACTATCTGTCTGGGTATTAGAGTGTACATGGCCACTAAAACTGAATAATTGACATAAGCTCAATTGTTTTATTTTCCCTATTCTGAATATATATATATATATATATATATATATATATATTGTCATTTACTTTATACATATTACTTGAAATTCCTATCTCTTTGTATATACCTTCTGTTCTAAATTGAATATGTATCAATTTTCTGAAAAACCCTGGAATGTCTAGAGATTGAATCTCATTCGGCTTTCAGCTGACGTTGTATAAATAATAATTTTTCAGGAAATAATTAAGCTCGTGGATGGAATGAAAAAGGACTATGTTGAAGATTTAGATTTTAAAGCTCTTTTTGTTACCTTAAGTAGAAGTTTGTTTAATTAGATAGAGCATGTTTAGCTCTTTGTGTCAAGTTGTAACTCGTTGATATTTTAATATAAATGAAGTTCACTTTAGAAATCTCTGATGATGTAATTACTTCACTTTTAATATTTTACGATTCATAAACATGTGATTATACTTCCGCTACATATATATTTTAAAAGAAAAATTTTAACCCCGGAATATTGGATGCCTTGGTGGCATCTCAAGACACTCGTTCCCTTCTATTTTTGGGTCGGGGTCGTGACAGAGGTCGTATCAGAGCATAGGTTATGAACCCGTAGACTATTGAGCATAGGTTTCGAATGTTATAGATTTTATGTTTCCATACTTAGGAGATAGTATTAAAAATCTAATTTATGGATAACCCTCCCTATGTGTTATATTATTTATAATTGGTCTTTTAGTTTTCAATATTGATATAGTATAGTAGATCTTACGTTTGGCCATGACTGTAGAAAATGACCAAGAGAAGATCATCAATGGGAACTAGTGATTCGAGTATAGAAGGACTGGAAGGTGCATACAAGGCAATTGAAAGTCTAGCAAAGATTGTGGAGCAGCAGGTGAACAATGGAGTACCAAAGAATCTTGAACTAAGTAAATGTACTATTGTACAGTTCAAGAAGTTGAATCCTCCATCTTTTAAAGGTACTCCTAACCCCACCGAGGCAGAAAGTTGGGTGATGCAGATGGAAAAGATACTCGATGTTCTTAAGTGTACGGATGAAGAAAGGGTGTCATTTGCAACATTTATGTTAGAATGGGAGGTTGAACATTGGTGGAGAATGACTAAGAGAATACACGGGGAAATGAATGCTTACATAAATTGGAATGATTTCTTAGTAATCTTTTATGAGAAATATTTTTCGAAAACGATGAAAGACGAAATGGCAGCTGACTTCACGAGTCTGGTGCAAGGGAATATGATAGTTAGTCAATATGAGGCAAAGTTTATCGAGTTATCCCGTTTTGCACGTCATGTTGAAGCAACTGATGTTTTACGAGCGAAGAAGTTTGAGCGTGGGTTAAGGTTGAATATTCGTACTCGAATTTCCATCCTGAAATTAACATCATATATTGATGTCTTGACTAGGGCTACAATAGCTGAGAGGGATGGTGAGGAGTACAATCGAATTAGAGATGCCAAGAGGAAGTTTGGGGAATAAAAAGGAAAGAACCCGAATAATAGAAATTTCTTTAGGAACACATCCAATGTTGGGGGATCTAGTGATAATAAACAGTATAATAACCAGATATGCCAACAATGTGGAAAGATGCATGGATGACGACCTTGTTATAAGGATTCAGGAGCTTGTTTTAGATGTGGATAGAAAGGACATCAAATAAAAGACTGGCCAAACCCAGCAAGGGTTCCGATAAAGCCTTCAAGTGAAAATAAGGATCAAGGCAGACATGGTAGAGTTTTTGCTCTTCCTGATACCCAAGCTTCCAATGCGGTAGTGTCAGATACACTTTCTATATGTGAACAACCATTTAAAGCTTTGATAGATCCCGGTTCTACCCATTCGTTTGTATCTATACATGTATTAAATCGCTTTCATAAATTGCCTGAACCCTTGAATCATAGCATACATGTTTCTACTCCTTCAGGTGAGTTATTGATGGGTAAATTAGTATACAAGGCTTGCCCCATAGACATTGATAGTCATAAACTATTTATTGATTTGATAGTTTTAGACATTAGAGATTTTGAAGTCATTTTGGGGATGAACTGGTTAGCATCATATCATGCTAAGGTGGATTGTTTTGATAAGAGTGTTACTTTCCAAATCCCTCACCAACCAAAATTTAGTTTTGAAGGAACTCACATCATATCTCCGATGTTATTATTTCTGCAATGCAAGCCTATAGTTTTCTCAAGAAGGGATGTCAAGGATTTCTTGCAACTGTTACCAGTTTGCAAACGATAGGGCCTCGCTTAAAAGATATTCCTATCGCTAAGAAATTTATGGATGTTTTTCCATATGATTTACCAGGCCTACCTACTAATAGAGAAATAGAATTTACCATTGACCTTATTCATGGAACTATACCAATCTCAAAACCACCATATCATATGGCACCTTTAGAATTAAGAGAGTTAAAAGTTCAATTAGAAGACATTTTAGACAAGGGTTTTATCAGACCAAGTATATCGCCTTGGGGTGCTCCAGTGTTATTTGTGAAAAAGAAGGATGGGAAAATGAGATTATGTATAGATTATCGTGAACTGAATAAGGTAACCATTAAGAATAAATACCCCTTACGTTGTATAGATGACTTATTTGATCAATTAGAAGGTGCACAAGTATTCTCTAAGATTGACCTTAGGTCAGGCTATCATCAATTGAAGATTAAGGATGATGATATTTCAAAATCAGCTTTTCGTACTAGATATGGTCACTATGAATTTCTCGTAATGCCATTTGGACTAACTAATGCACCAGCCGCTTTTATGGATATGATGAATAGAGTCTTTAGGAAATATTTGGATCAATGTGTTGTTGTTTTCATTGATGACATTCTCATTTATTCTAAGAGTATTGAAGAACACGAGAAGCATTTAGAGACAATATTACAAATCCTTAGGAAAGAGAAATTATATGCAAAATTAAAGAAGTGTGAGTTTTGGATGCCTAGTGTTTCTTTTCTAGGAGTTGTCATATACAAAGAGGGAGTTTCAGTTGACCCTCAAAATATTGAGGCTATACTAGATTGGCCAAGACCAACTAATGTGAGTGAGATTCGTAGTTTCCTTGGATTAACAGGTTATTATCGAAGATTTGTTGAAGGATTTTCTAGCATTTCTAAACCTCTATCTAGGTTAACACAAAAGAAGGTAAAATATGAATGGTCTGAGGAAGAAGATAAAAGTTTTCAAGAACTTAAGAATCGATTAGTGACTGTCCCAATTTTGACTATTCCTTCAGGTACAAAAGGATTAGTGATTTATAGTGATGCTTCAAAAAATGGTTTAGGATGTGTGTTAATGCAAAATGGAAAAGTAGTTGCTTATGCCTCAAGACAGTTAAAACCATATGAACAAAATTATCCAACCCATGACCTAGAATTAGTATTTGGAATTTTTGCTCTTATGATTTGGAGACACTATTTATATGGTGAGATTTATGAGATTTATACCGATCATAAGAGTTTAAAATATATATTTACTCAGAAAGAATTGAACATGAGACAAAGGAGGTGGTTGGAATTGATGAAGGATTATGATTTGAATATTCATTATCACACAGGGAAAGCTAATGTAGTAGCTCACGCTTTAAGTAGGAAGCCTACACCAAATTTAGCATATCTTATTACAAACCAAGAGGCTCTATTGAAGGATTTAAGAAATATGGAAATAGATATTCGTATTTATAGTAAAGGTGGAATGATTGCAAACTTACAAGTACAAACCATATTGATGGAAAGGATCAAAATTGCACAAGTAAATGACCCACAAATGAAGAAGATTAAAGAAGAGGTTATTGAAGGGAATAGAATGGAATTTGTGATACGGGATGATATATTGAGGTTTGGAAATAGAGTGTGTGTTCCACGTGATGCCCAACTAAAGAGGAAATTTTTAGAGTAAAGTCATTACTCCAGATTCACATTTCATCCCAAAAATACCAAGATGTATAAAGATATTAGAGAAGTGTTTTGGTGGAATAACATGAAAAGGGAGATAGCAGAATTTGTATCTCAGTGTTTGGTTTGTCAACAAGTAAAAGCTGAACATAAAAAACCATCAGGATTACTACAACCCTTACCTATCCCGGAGTGGAAATGGGAACATATCACTATGGATTTTGTGACAGGTTTACCAAGGAGTTCAAATGGTAATGATTCTATTTGGGTAATTATTGATAGGCTAACTAAATCTGCTCATTTTCTTGCCATTAAGATTACCCATTCTTTAGAAAAGTTAGCTAAGTTGTATGTGCGGGAAATTATTAGGCTTCGTGGAACCCCAATTTCAATTGTTTCTGATCGTGACCCCAGATTTGTGTCTCACTTTTGGAAAAGCCTACAAGTAGCCATGGGAACACAATTAAATTTTAGCACCACTTTTCATCCTCAAACAGATGGACAATCTGAGAGAACCATTCAAACCTTAGAGGATATGCTTAGTGAATATGTACTTGATCTGAAAGGGAATCGGGAAGATCATTTACCGTTAGTGGAATTCGCGTACAATAATTGTTATCAAGCAAGTATTCAAATGGCTCCGTATGAGTCACTCTATGGTAGAAGGTGTCGTTCCCCTACATGTTGGGTAGAAGTTGGGGAAAGAAAATTATTGGGACCAGAATTGATTCAGATCACAATGGAGAAGGTGAAATTAATACAAGACCGACTTCGAACCGCTCAAAGCCCCCAAAAGAGTTATGCTGACAATCGACACCGACAGTTAGAATTCCAAAGAGGAGATTATGTGTTCTTGCGAGTATCGCCTGCAAAGGGAGTATTACGAGTTGGGAAGAAAGGGAAGTTGAGCCCAAGATACATAGGAACTTTTGAAATCCTTGAAAGGATACGAGCTGTTGCGCATAAAATAGCCTTACCACCTGAACTCTCTAGTGTACATAATGTGTTTCATGTATAAATGATAAAGAAATATGTTCCAGATCCATTACATATCTTAAGTCACGAACCTCTTCAAGTTAGAGAAGATTTGTCATACATTGAGCATCCGGTAGAAATCTTGGACCGTAAAGATAAAATATTACGAACTAAGATAATTCCACTGGTCAATTTATTATGGCGTAATCATTCAGCTGAAGAAGCAACATGGGAACGGGAAGATGAAATAAAGGAAAGATATCCATACTTGTTTGTAAATTAATATGAGTCAAGTTTGGGGACCAAACTTTTTATAAGGAGGGAAGGATGTAATGACCCCACTTTTATATATAGTTTGTTTTTACACTCATGTGTTACTTATTATCTTATAGATGTTGTATTATTAGACATGTGGTATTATTAGCTATCAATATAACAAACTCCATTTTTTAAATATGAAGAATCAACTGTAAATTGGATCAAATCCAAGTCTTATGACATATCTTAAGGTAAATAATAAGTTTTGGGGTAGAAAATATAAATTTATGAAACTTAAGGGACTCGAATAAAAATAGAAAAAGGGCCATTTTGTAAATAAAATATTTTCAAGGACCTATAAGAAATGTTAAAAATATATAGTGTGAAATTAGCAAAATACCCGTCATGTGTGAAATGACCCTTATACCCTTATCACCTTTCCACCACGTGCTGGTCACCTCCACCTTACACATGTCGTCTTTAGAGAGAGAGCTAAAACACTTGTCATCATTTGGTGATATTAACACTGCAAGACAACTCCAGCACACGACACCTCGGCGTTGAATCACCACTCCAAAATGCTTAGTCATTTGACATGTGTCAACATCGAAATATCCTTGGAAACCTATAAATAGGGCCTTTGGGATCATTTATAACTCACACCAATTCCTTGAGAATTATAGTAAGAAAGAGTGATAGCTTGGGAAATATCTAAAGAAGGAGTTCTATAATTTTGAAGAAAGAATTCGTTTCGTAGGTATGATTTTATTTAAATGTTTTAATGTATATTTATAGTTTTAATTTCGTGCTTTATAGCTTTACTTAGTAGTTATGCTGGAAAAATACACTAAAGGCTCCACTAATCAAAACTTAAAATTTGGAAATAATCTAAATTGATTTTATTTTCAAAATATGTCAACTTGTTTGAAAATATATATACTCTTTTTAAAATGATTTTTGTAAGTAATTGCTCGTTATTATGGAATCTCATTTAAGTAATTCCAAAGTCAGTCCCGGTGAAATTATGTCTAATTAAAATGGTATTTAAGTGGTGCCACTGTGACCCTCCATCTCTACTGGGAATAAATTCGAAAATGTTCTATCTAGATGAGATGGTATTTAAGTGGTGCCCTTGTGACCCTCCATCTCTACTAGCAACCGACTGATTAGGAAGAACTATGAATTGAATCCTTTAATTACGATCAATGAATTTTAGAAGTTAAGAAAATGGTTTTTAGTAATCTTTTCAAACAAGTTATTATTAAAATAAAATATGGAGACTGGGCCTTGTTTAGAACGTATACTTAAACATTTATCGTATTTGTTACATTAGCGTGCGATCGAAGACTCATTATCTATAATTTCAACCTCTATTTTAGGTGAGTACTCTATGAAATTTCTTGCGCATTTTGATTATATTATATTATGCAAACTATGTATATTTTGTGAAATGCTTTTATTCTCAAAATGCATCTGATATCGATGATTCCGTCGTTCATTATATGTTTATATCTCTCCATATAAACATCTGATTTGAATTATGAAATTATTGATTCGGCCTATGGAAACTCTCTTACTATATTGGCCTTGACTATCGGGTGGAAATATTTGGGTGGTACCTTCCCAACTGGTTTATCGCTAGTGTGCCCTAAACAAGGCGTTGTTCCAGAAATCATGATTATCTGTCTGTGATGTTACCGGATGGAAACATTTGGTAACACTATATGTCTGTGTATTAGAGTGTACATGGCCACTAAAACTGAATAATTGACATAAGCTCAATTGATTTATTTGCTCTATTCTGAACGGGTTATTCTGAATATATATATATATATATATATTGTCATTTACTTTATATATATTACTTGAAATTCCTATCTCTTTGTATATACCTTCTGTTCTAAATTGAATAGGTATCAATTTTCTGAAAAACTCTGGAATGTCTAGAGATTGAATCTCATTCGGCTTTTAGCTGACGTTGTATAAATAACAATTTTTCAGGAAATAATTAAGCTCGTGGATGGAACGAAAAAGGACTATGTTGAAGATTTAGATTTTAAAGTTCTCTTTGTTACCTTAAGTAGAAGTTTGTTTAATTAGATAGAGCATGTTTAGCTCTTTGTGTCAAGTTGTAACTCGTTGATATTTTAATACAAATGAAGTTCCCTTTAGAAAGCTTTGATGATGTAATTCCTTCACTTTCAGTATTTTACGATTCATAACCGTGTGATTATACTTCCGCTACATATATTTTAAAAGAAAAATTTTAACGCCAGAATATTGGATGCCTTGGTGGCATGTCAAGGCACTTGTTCCCTACTATTTTTGGGTCGGGGTCTTGACATTAGTAACCCAGACCACATGGGGAAAGTCCTCCTTTAGGACTATTTTCTCGAGGATCCCTTATTGGCATCGCCCTAGCCCTATTCTAGGCATGAAGTGCATGTTTTTAAACATCTGAATCACATTTGACATTGTCATGCGGGTTGTGTTCTGTACAAACTCGGTCTGTGAAAGTTTCTCGTGATGGAAGGGGAAGTGGATCAACTCTAAAGTTAAAAGGGATCATGTCATTCATCCCTTCTGGATGTCCAATACCGAGTTGCTAGTTCTAGTAGTGTCTGAACTATCATCATCTCCCAAGATGGTGATAACTTGGACTTTGGTGAATTATTTCAGTCTCTAATGAAGAGAAGAAGATACCCTTCGAATGTTATAGAGCCATGGATGGACAAGGAGAATAATAAAACATGTAGGTATGTCAATGACTTGGAACTTAGTGATAAGATTGATAGGGCCATCCCCTACTGTGAGTTTTATGGACCCCATTACTTTTTGGCAGGTATTATTGTAAGCGCTCATGGTGACGAAAGTGTGAGTGAGATCACTGACTTTCAATCCTTAGTAATAAAAGTTTTGAGAGGAGATCCGTTATCAAAAGTGAGAGTTGTATTGTCTTTCCCAAGATTCAATCGAGATATTGAGGGCATAATTGTGGTCAGGGATGATCTTTCATATCTATTCATAAAAAAGGATATAAGTCTAGAAGAGGCTAAGGACCCAACTATGTTTACGACTTTTTCGGGAGTGGTGGAAAAAGGGACTATAGGTCCAGTGAGGATTTTTATCGAAGCATTTTAGTGTAACTTAGAGGACATAAAATGCCCCTATAGGGTGATATTGTCTTGGGTCTTCTTGATCTGGTCAGGGACTTTACTTTCTTTGATGGTCATTTCTGGCATGGGAAGTTCTTTAATAATTCCCTTTCCCTTATATATCTCAATCACATGAGTAATTGGATCTTTGTAGTGTCTCCCTAACCTGGTTATGTGATTTACTAAGGTGAGGAAGAATAAGAAGCCTCTGTATTCATCTACCTTGGGATGAATGGATATCTTTTTAATTTCCCCCAATAGATCTTCGAAGGATATCATTTTGCATATACTAGCTACTAGACTGCTTTATTTTCGACTAGATTCATCATATGAACTGTTAAAGTCATCCCCCATCTGATTGTCACTATGTCCTCTTGCCAAGATAATTTAACACATTCAATAACCTCAATGGACTCCTCTTATAAATCTTCCTACTCAGCAGGGATGTGTAGGAGTGAAGGGACCAACCATCCTTAAAGCTTCAAAGGAGTGCATAGCTCATCATTGCTGGAAATTTCACTTATCTGTCGATATGCATTGGCTATTATCTGTACCACACCATCAAGACTAACTTCTTTAATGGGTACCACCCATTCATCTGACCTGTGAGCCCATTTTTAGGCTTTCATGAACAAGTCACTAAATTTGTGACTATCAACAATCATCTCGGCGGGCAAGTTTAGCCCAAACTCCAAGATATGGTTCAATATAGCTGGTAACTCCATGTCCTTTCCTTTAAACTGGGTGTGGATGGAAATATAGGCCTTTATGAGGATTAACAAAGCTTGATCACTGAAGAATGCATGGTCTAAGAAAAAATATGGGCAAACTTTGAGTGGTTTAGGTGAGATTATAGGTACGATGGGTTCTTTACTGGGCGCGATTTGAACATATGTATCAAATTTTAGGTCTCTCTCTAGAAAGATGTCATTTATATGGGTTGAAAAAAGGTTATGAGTGGTATTGGGTTTAGGACGGGCTGGTTGGTTAGGTGATGATACCTCAGTCAATTAATCATTGGATCACATTCTGAAGGTGGAAGCATTGCTCAATAGAATGGCCAGTGGATTAGTGGAAATACTAATGGGCATCGGCTTTGAAATTTTTAAGGAGCGTATTTGCTAATGGACGAGGGTCCGAGGGTTTGATGAGGTTTTGTCTCAATGGGGATTGGTACACTTTGGAAAGGGGAGCATGGAGCTCGATGTACTCTTTTTTGGTAGGATTAGGACGACTTTTTAGGGCCCAAGAGGTAACAGGTTGGGAAACATTATTGATGTTTGGGACTGTAGCACTAGTGGTGTTTTAAGGAGTAAACTGTTCAGTCACTTTCTTCAGCTTGATTCAACTTTGGTAATGACTACCTTAATTTCTACCCCATCTTCTTGGAGGGATCATAAATGTGGGTAGTACTATCCTCCCATGGATGCTCAGATATAAGGCAAGTAGTTCTTTTTCAAGATATTGACTTGTTCCTCCTTGGAGGGTCAGTTAGTCATGGTGGCAGCTTTCTCTTTCCACCTTCCTATGGAGCTACTAACTATTTGTCTAGGGTTACGCTTAAGAAGCTATAGATCTTAGCGCATAACCTATAGCTCCTCATTGTACTTGTTCTAAAAGAAGAATTCTTGGGCGATATTCTCCCAGCTATAGATACTATATTCTTTGAGGGACGAAAACCTATAAAGGGCACTTTTTTCAAGGTCTGATGGAATATCAGGTCCAATATCTCTTTGGAGGCACCAAGGAGGGTCATGGTTAGGTGATATCTTCGAAGTTGAATAATTGGGGGTCTATTTCTCCTGAACTTCTCATTGTCTGGCATCTTAAACTTCTCTGATAGTCTAGCTTTGGGATATGGAGATATATGGGTGTAGTCCATGCAGTTCCCGAATATCTTCACTTTGTCAACCTTCTTTGACATCATCTTGAGGTCTTCCTTGACTTTGTTCATTTCCTCTTCCTTAGGATCCATGGGTACTGGTAGGTTAGCTCCTTCCTAGGAAAAGTTCGGAATATGGTGTTAAGCTAGAAGTGTCCCATTAGTAAGCGGGGCACATAGAGCATGCTTATACTCTTTTGGAACCCAAAGAGGCTCGAGAGCTGATGGACCTATGGCACGAGCAAAGAGAACCTCAGGTTCTTCGGTAATCTAGGTCTGGTGATGATGCATCTAATGGATCTCAGTTTGAAGGTTGTCAATCTTGCCATTGAGATGGACTAACACGATCATTGGATCGAGATATAAAATTGGATCATGGTCAGTGTTCTACTTGAAGAGCTCGTGAAGGTAAATCCTAAACTCGGATGAGGTGGAGGAACAACTGGCAGAGATTCGGGGTAATTTAACGGAAGACCGAAGCCAATAGGGAGCCAAACCAAAATTGGGGATATGATCGACCTGAGAGGAAATGGCTCGAATTTATTTTTAAAAAAATGAGGGAGAAAGTTTTTGTATTTTGGAATAGGGAGGAAAATGGTTTTGGGATTTTTGTATTTTCGAAAAAAGGGAAAAAGGAAAGGAATCTCAGCATGATTATCATTATTAGTGTTATTATTAGGTTTTCACTTGGATTACGTTTGTCTAAGTGCAGGAAAATGTCGGACAAGACTCGAGCCTGGGAAAATAGTGTTTGAAAATATGTAAGATGCGGTTGCACTTGTTTTCAGGCTAAAGGATGGGGGCTTGTTTTGGAGAAAATGGCAAAACTTCATGAAAATTAGGGTAGTATGCCGACCCGAAATTTCAAAAGAGTTTCACATGGTAATCAAAAAATGAATATGAGTGTCCTAGGTTTGAAATATATATGAAGCTTATGCAATTATTGGGCTAGTGGAAGGGTTCCCACTTTGGCATGACTTCCACATTATACCTCTTGCTTGTGAGGGAAATCATTCATCGATACATATGGACAAGCCATTTGATATACTTGAGTATACATGAATTGCCTCACTATATACCTCATGGAGAAAATATGTGTGAGAGAGAATTCGATATACTCGATGTACTTGAATGATTTTCCTCGGTATATACCTCCCGTCGTATGTTCGGTCAAGCAGTATGATGTGGGGGGAACCGTTCGATATACGTCAAATGTACGATGTCAATGGAAAGTTAGAGCCATATCTCTTAGGCTAACTACAACTCGCATGACCAGTACCCATCAGAAAATTGACCCCTAGTACATGACAAAACTTTTGTCAATATAGCCATGCTCTTGGTGATGTAGTGTGAAAAAAATGCATGAGTCTTAATTTACATATTATGGAGAGAGAGAGAGAGAGCGTGTTTTCATCATTTTTTATTTTCATGATGAGTAAAGGGAATACTACACTAATTGGGATCATATACAAGTATTATGAAAAGTAAATCTAGCGTCGAGACTATATGACACATGGATACATGTGATTGAGTAAGTGACATGGGAATATATACCAGTGATTGTGTGTGGTAATGAACATATACATGGATCAGCTACAAGTTGTGAGTGATATGTGTAAGTGAGCATATATACAAGTTCGGGAAGTGTGGTTGTGTGCTAGTGAAGCCTAAGCATTGGATATTCTAAGTGGTGTGTGAATCGTGTGAATATAAAGTGAAGTTAAGTGTAAGTGTGTGATGTGTACATGAAGAGTATATACAAGTGTGTAAAGTGTATAAGTGAGTGGAGAGTGATATATACATGAGAGATATATATACAGAAAGGTAAATATATAACAAAAGAGAACACAAAGGTGGGTGCATACCCAAACATGCAGAAAAGAACAACACCTATGCAGGAATAGAGTATAGTCCTATTAAAAATGTCCCCAGTAGAGTCTCCATTGTGCCCATCCCAAAGGTTTTCCAGGGTGTTATCTCCTCAGGGGGATCCCTCCATCCTTCCCCTTTTTCTGGTGTGTGCGCGTATTTCATCCTTTCTCCGGGCGCTCCATTATTGTCGTCGATGTGGGGTGATATGTAAAGATAGAGTTGCCAACCTATTTTGCACAAAATAGGAAAAATAAATGTTCTCGCCTCGAGAGAACAACATCAATAACAATACCTATTCTTACAAAATCAAGTAGTTCAAGGGTCCGAGAACAATGTTACGAAATGAGAAGGTGTTAGGCATCCATCTCGCCCTTTTGATCTCTCATGGGCATGTGTTAATATTCTCCTCTAAAACTCCATGATGTGTGTGCTTAATGGCATAATATAAATGCAGGACAAAATCGCTCGACTTGCATTATGGATAAAGGCAGAGCGAGGTCATCCTTATAAGTGTTCCCAAGATAGTAATTGAAAATATAATGTAAGTCTTTGTCAAATCACAAGTCGTTATAAAAGAACTATTGTGTATATTGGACAAGGCACAAGCAAGCAAGCATAATATATATATATATATATATATATATATATATATATATATATATATAAGAACAAAGTAACAATTATATGTGGCAGGACTCGAATCTAAGGATTACCAAAGATTCCTAAGTAACCCGAGAGGGAATCAAAGTCCACATAGTTCGAAGCCAACACAAGGTGGGGTTTAAGCCATAAATAGAATCGGGGACTTTATTTATATGTATGTGTGTGTGTGTGTGTGTGAAGTAAAATGTTTTTTAATGTGAGAAAATGTGGTGCATAGTCCCCGTTTGGAATTTACAAGTAAACCCGATTTTTCTTATTTTTGGATGTTTCTCCGAAAATAAAGTATGTGTGAATAATAATAATAAAAAGTTTGAAATTAAGACACGTGATGTAATAAAGGAAAGAACTAAAGTGGAAATGAAGTAACTAATGAAAAAATAAGATAATTTGAAGACAAAAGGGAAGGATTAGACCTCCTTATGAAGATTTGAAATGGATCTTGATTGTAGATGCACTCATCTCAAGATGAGATGAAAGTGGTCTGAGGAGATGGGTGGGAATTTACTCAAAATAGTATGAAAAGGAAAGGAATGTGGGAATGGGATTTTATGGGAGAGCAACTCTGAATTTGAGATAATTCTCTCTGAATATTTGAGAGGGATGTTCAGGGGTGCTTTTAAAAGTGATGTTATGGCCTCTATTTATAGGGAAAAGGGGAGTTTCGATCGATATGTCCCTAGATGTAACTTTCAGCATAGATACCTAAACACACTGCCGATAGGCAGGGTTCTGGGGGTTCCATTCGATAGTCTGGGGCCGGTTTTTGAACAAATGGTCATAAACTGTGAATAGTAAGTAAGAATTGCACACGGGGCAAATTTTTGGAAAAGATATTCAGATACCTTTAAGAATCCATTAAGCCACTCTCATATCGGGAGTTGTCCAAACTCAAACAGGGCTCGAAAGCGCCCATTGGTCATTAGACAAGAAACTCATAGAGGAAAATGGATCATTCGTCTAAATCGTGAGGTCTATTCGCACATGGGATGGACCATGTGAAAAGGTATTCGGTTCTCTTAGATATTTCCTTTATCCTCGTTCAGTTTGGAAAGTTAACCCAGGTTAAATGGTTTCGAAAAGTAACCGATGACCTTTCAGAGTAAAATAGGTCGTTCGTCCGTATCGTAATGCTGATTCACACAAGGGGTGGACCATTGAAAAGGGTATTCGGAGTCTTTCAAAGATTCATTCATCTTTATCCGAGTTGAAGAGTTGACTAGAGTCAAATAGATCTCGTGAGCGTCCGGTGGCCTTCGGATCAGTTTTAGGGGTAAAACGAATCATTCGTCTGAACCTTAAGACTGATTCATGCATGGGGAAGAATGTTGGAAAGTGGATTCAAAGACCTTCAAATGTTCATTGAGCTTCCTCTCAGGAGAGAAATTCTATCAGAGTTCGACGGAGCTCAAGAGCGCCTAGTAACCTATTAATCATTTTTTGATAGTAAAGCGGATTGTTCGTACAAATAGTAAGATTGATTCGGGCATGGGGTAGACCATTGAAAAGGGTATTTAGAGACCTTCAAAGATTCATTGACATTTAATTCAAATGAGAAAGTTGATCAGTGTTAAATAGGGCCAAGGAGCTCCTGGTGGCCTCTAGATTGGTACTCAAGGTATGACCTAGGGTTCAGGGTGAATAAGTGACTGCTAGGGACCTAAGGAGGTTCTTAGGTGGTCCTAGTATGGGGTTTCTACACGTTTTATGTAGGCTTGACTTTATCTTCTAAGTACTTAAAAATAGTCTTAGACTTGTTTAAGACATAAGGTTTAACTGCAATAGTTTTACCTCTTTGCCCAAAACCTCTCATGGGGAAGGCAAACATACTTATCTCTACTATCAAAGTTCGTCTTTAGAGTATTGACACCGTGTGAAGCTTACGACACATTAATGTTCAAAATTTCTTTTTGAGATTCAATAAAAAAATTCCCTAGTTTAAGAGGTAACTTCGCAATAGAAACAAACTCTATTTTTGAATCTTGAACATTTATCTTTGTACTTTTAGGATTTTTTATCAAATCTAAGGCCACTTTTTTCATCAGCATTAATTTTACTAGAGATGGTAATTTTATCGTAAGCTTTAGCATTAATCTTAAAATTAAGGCATTTTTTTTAAAAATAATTGAGAATTTTTGTTTAGATTCTTCTAGTTTTACCAACTTATCTTTATATCTTTCTTTTAAAATAATTTTTTCTCAAAAACTTCTTTTAGTTTTGAACATATTCTTTTGATTCTATCTCGTGGGTAACACATTGATTAGTGTATTCCTCAGCATTCTTCCTAACAATATTAGTCAATTTCTCAACACGTTCAGTTAATTGTTTAACCAGTTTTTCAAGGTTGGAACTTCTCTTAAAGGTATTTGAATACAGTTCATGTATTAAGGTAATTCATTATCAAACTTGCTAAGTGATGTGAGTGATATGTCCCTTAACGCTTCAATTTATGTAGTGTAACTCACCCACCCATTCAATTCATAGCAATATTTGTCACTTCGACTCACACTTATAATAGAAGTTTCAGAATTATTTATCACTACAGAATTAGACACTTCATTCACACAAGAAGGGGGAATAGAATTTGCAGTACTATCAACTGGAAAGCATGCTTTATCATCTGTATACACAATTTAAGCAAAGAAAGACATGCATGATTCATTTGTGTTAGATGACTCAGGTTCATCCTCTTCTGAGCCACTAAAGTCATCCCATGTCTTACACATATGGGCCTTGATAGTATTCTTGAATTTAGTCTTACATTTGTTGGAAAAATGTCCCATATTACCAAACCTATGACACTGTATGTTGCTTAGGTTCTTCTGAGGTATGGGTGTGTTACCAGGAGTACGTTTATCATTTGTCCTATAATGAGGTCTAGGACATAAAAAAAATTAATAACCAAGTTTTCATTACGTTCCTTCTTAAATAATTTCTTAAAATGTTTACTCATTAGGTAAATCTGGTTGTCATTGCTTTTGAAGTCATAGTCTTCATCAAACTCTAGGTCATAGTCAGGCAATTTGATTTTAGGGACTGTCAATTGAGATGAAAAGACTACATTAGATCTAGATGATTTTTTTACTATTTATGGTCATATGTTTCTTGTATTATAACTCCATTTCAACAATTCTAAGCTTACTACTCAACAATTCAGGAGTTAAATTAGGGTCATCTTTTTCCTCAATAACATATCTATTATTATCAAACTTCGCAAGAAGGGATCAAAGAATTTTAAGAATAATTTATTTCCTATCATAAACTATACCTATTAGCATGCAATTTAGTGATAATATCAGTAAATTTGAGTAGAAGTCATCAAATGAGTCAGACTCGTCCATCATAAGGGTATTATATTATTGGACTAACATTTTTGTGTTTCCATCCTTAACATGCTCATGGCCTTCATGGGCAATGATAAGGGTGTCCGAGGCTTCTTTAGAAGTGGTATAGATAGATATTCTCTTGATTTAGACATAAAGATGCAGTTTTTACCCTTATTATTACTCAGAGACATTTGTTTTTCTTCTTTAGTGAACTCATTTAAAATTTTCTTAATCCTTATAATACTGGCTTCAGTCAAAGGCTTAGTAGGGTAAGTGTAACTCATTTAAAACTACTGGAGCATTGGTTTGCCCAAAAGGCATAACCCTAAACTCATAAGACCCATATCGCAACAAAAAATGCAGTCTTAGGTACATCGTGCTCCTTGATGCGTAACTAATGATATTCGATCTTAAATCGATCTTAAAGAAGTAGGCGCCTCCCCTAAGTTGATCCAAAACATCGTTGATACATGGAAATAAATATTTATTCCATATCATGACCTTATTCAACTCCCTCTAATCCATGTGCAACCGAAGAGATCCATCATTCTTATTTTCAAATAGAACAGGAGCATCCTGAGGAGGGGTACTTCTACGGATGAAACCCTTACCCAAAACCTATTCCTTATGATCTCTAAAACTCTCTCATCTCGATTGGATCCATACAATATGGCACACGAGTTATTGGTCGAGTGCCTGGTGTTGTGTTAATAACAAAATTTAGCTCTCCACTAGGCAGCAACCCTGGAATTTCCTGAAATACATCAACGAACTCACAGACTACTGGTATCAAATCAAGGGATATTATAACACCCTTAAATCTTTCCTCATTTATATAATATAAATGAGTGAAATATCCTCCCTCGGATAGAGTATCGCCACTAGAAACATCTCCTGGACCGGAATAGAAAAAACAATACTCATATTAAAACAATCAATCATGGCTCTATATCATACTAACCTGTCCATACCAATAATAGAGTCGTACTCTGTCATGTCTAACACAAGCCTATCGACAGGAAATATTAATTTCTTGATCTTTATACTCACATTCCGGTATATATAGTATATAAGTGACCCACTACCCAAAGGCGAGTCAATACAAGTAATTGTACTATCAACCTTATCTAAGAGCCCTACGAAACGAACAAATCTAGTAGAAATTAATGAATGTTATGCAATAATATCAATTAAAATACACCTCATTGTCCTATGAATAAGAAATATACCCTCAACGACGGGTTGTGCTAATGGGACTACGACCTGGTGAACATTATACACGCACCCATACTGAAGATGTTCCTGCTGTCATGGAGCTGTTAGAAAGGTAGGTAAAACTAGAACTGCCGTAAGTGCTGGGAGGGTGGAGAAAAAAATAGGCCTATATGGATATGGGCAAACACCTTGCTGCTGAGGAAACTTACCCTTGTCAGGACAATCCTGATGCTTGTGGCTATACTTGCTACAAATAGAGAACTTATTATATAATTGGCCTCCTTTATAGACATGCTGGCCTCGGCCCTGTTAGCCCTTACAATCATTCTATTGGCCCTAATGGCCATTTATAAAGCCATTCTGTCTAGGTTTGAACCCTCAAGAACAAAGTCCCTTAGCATAATCCCCTGGCTAATAATTCTGATCACCATGCTGTTACTGATTTTAAGAACTTCGATAGGTGTTACTACCCATAATCTTGCTAGGCTAGATAGATTCACCACTACTCTTGTTCCCCTTCAAATGAGATGATTACTGGCACAATGTAATAGGGATACATTAATCACATCTGAGTAAGTAAGCAAGGCTGGATTACCTAACAAATGTTGTAGAATTCTTCGAGTCAACCCCTTTATAAAATGCTCTGCTTTCTTATCCTTTGTATTAAAATCATCAGTTACAAAGTCGTCCAAGCACGTGAATTCCTCTTAGTATTCTTCCACAGTTTTCCCATCCTAGAAAATGTCAAGAAATTTTTGCTTTATTTAAGTTTGAATGGAAGGAGGAAAGTCCTTGGGGACAAATCATGGCCAGAACTCCTGGATAGTCATAGCATCCCGCTCCTGTATAGTGGTGACTAATTCCCACCATTGCAATGCTGCCCCTATTAGCTTGAAGTTAGCCAGTATCTATTTTCGTGTATCAATACAATCAAACATACGAAAATGCCTTTGAATACCTTTCTTCCATTGGCATGCTCTTACTAAATCAAAACTCTCCTAAAACTCCGGAGGGTGTTGTTTCAAAACGGCACCATGAACTCTCTCCCATATAGTTAGGAATTATTGTCCCCGGCCAGGTGCCACCGCCTGCTGATGAAGTGGTGCCTGAGGTTCCTGTTGAGCATGAGCTATCATTGTTGCATTTATTAATTGGGCAACAATGGACGTAATGTGTGCATATGTAACGTTTCCCTATGCTTGAACCAAGTGCGACCCGAGCCCATGGTGCACGTTTGGGAGGCAACTGAAAAGATAGAGAAAATCATAAATCTAATATCTATTTTTATCAATAAAGCTGAAGATGTAAATGCATAATATGCACACACCAGTCCTAATAATAGGGATCTAAAACAAAGAACACTATGATGGAACGTAATAAGTGTAAGCACCCACGATGCGCAAGAAGACTATGTGCAGAAGCAAACGATTGCCGATTAAACGCAAATTACCTACGAGTTTTATCGATTATTCTAGGAGGGACCAATTCAAACTTTTCTTGAATTGTTAACTTTATGAAAATGAATTTAATTTCCAAAGTTAATTAAAATTTCAAATTATTATCTTTGTTAAATCTAGGTAGTTTACAAAATAATAACCAATTCAGTTTTTAGGCGAGTTTCTATTTATTTAAACCTACTTTTTCATGTGAGGTGATATGCGAAAAATGTAAAGCATGCGATATTTATTTAACGTTGCAAAAACTCTTCCTCTTAAGAGTCACCTAATCTACTTTCACTAAAGTCAAACAAAATAGGAATGATTATACAAACATACAACAAGACTCAAAGCAAGATAAATCAGAACAAGCTATTACCTATCTCGACCAAGCTTCTCTCCGATCTGGTTGCCTTTTCGCAATTATCCTCACAATGAAGCTCTTGTTCACTTTTCTTTCTTCATGTCTTCACCTTCCCTCTAGCTTCTTTAGCGCAGGTTGGCTCAGCGCCTATTGTCCTCGTTCTTAGTGAAGTATGTGTGTGCGGTGTTCTATCCTAGATAACACACCCACACTTAAATGGTACAACCGAATGGAATGCAACAAGATATTTTTCTCCTAGATATCAATTACAATTCTTATGCTTTTTTCTCTTGTTTAAATCAATCTTTCTTGATTTAACACAATGTTCTGAAACTTTACTTTTCTCTTTTCTCAAAGAATAGAACAATCAGAGTTGATCTAATATATACACACCAAAAAGTGTCTATGTCAATAAGTGTTGTGAAATGAGTGATTTCTAAGTGATATGCACATGAATAATCGTGAAATCACTTCAAAGACCAAGCAATCATATTCACAGAAATAATATGACTTCAAGTATATTCAATAAAATAAGAAAGTCAAATATTCACAATCTTATTTTTCAGAAAAAAAATATTAGATCAAATCAGATTATAATCTAAAAACTTATCAAGACTATTTTTACAAATATATCAGTTTATTCTAAAACATTCTTAAACACTCAAGAAAATAATATTCATTCCAGATTTTAAATCTTCACAAATTAGATCTCAAAAATCTTAGGTTTAACTTTCTAAACCACGAACAATATAAATTTGAATATTATCGAAATATTTTTCTTAAAAATATATTTTAAAATAAAATGTTTAAAAACATTCAAGACCATATAAACATAACATTCACACCCAAAAAATAATTTAGTGAATCAAGTGTGTGTTGTGTATAAAAATTAGATCTAAAGACTGATATAAATAAAATACACAAAGGTGAGGGAAATCACTTACAAAAATTATATACTCTTGAAAAATCGTAAGTGCAGATTAGAATGAGAGATATCCAATCTTCATTTTGTTTTTGACAGAAATCAACACTTGAAGATGACAAAAAATAATTTTAGTTTATAATCTCTCTCTCTCTAGATATTTTGACAGAATTTGGCCACAAAATCAATTTTCTCGAACTCTTAAAAATAAAACCCAAAGGGTGCAATTTATAGAGTACACAAATGTGTGTTTGATGTAAAATAGAATCAAATGGATTATCAAAAACCAGGGGGTGTGGTAGAGCGGAAGGGGCTCTTCCTCCCTTAACCAAGGGTCGGGGGTTCGATCCCCGCCTTGGGCATGGAGCAGCCTTAAATCTGTGGGCCAGCTGTCCCACCCATCGAGGTGCCTACAAATCAGCGAAGGGATTAGTCACTAAGTCGCTAGTGGATACCCTGGTGTAAACCAAAAAAAAAAAATGGATTATCAAAGAATACACTCACAACCATTGATTAAATGTAATTTCATGGTTCATAAAAAAAGACAAAGTAATATGTTAAAATTTAGACACGTGTTGTGCAAGCTGTAACCAACTAAACTGCGTAAAAATATTGCCATTGGAATATTAAGAGTAGATATCGTTCCTGAAAGAAATTAAAAACCATCTTTGGCTTAGAGGATAAAACCGTGGGATGAAAATTAGATCCGACATCGTTTTAAATAGAAAATAAAAAACCAATTTTAGTATAACAAAACCGTGAGTAGTTTTTAGAAAAACAATGAGCTGTCAAGGGGTAATACATTGAAGAACACGCCAAGGCTTTGTATAAAAAAAGAAAAATGATGTATACACCGAAACTGTGCACCGAAAATTTATCGAATGTGCTTTAACAGTATTGTACTATGATGTGGGTCCCGCCAGGGTACAACCACTTAAAGCACAATTTCGGTAATTTTGGGGTAATTTGTGTGTGTGTGTATCATTACTCATAAAAAAAAACTGTTACAGTCAAATTGTAACTGATAAGACACAGGCTATCATTAAATATATATAATATATATTATATATATAAACACACGCCAACTGAACACATTAACATATATAGCAAGGGGCCATTAAATGAAGAGTCATGCTATGCCCCTCAAATAACTTCTCCAAATGTCTTCCAAAATGATTTTGTTTTTGTGTCTTGACTGGATCCTCATCACATGACAATAAATAACAGACATGTGAGAGTCTGATGTGACGTCCACATCAGATTTGGAAAACATTTGAGGGAGTTATTTTGTACTCATATTATTATTCTTAAATGAAACCTAGGTTATGGCTAACTAATAGCCTTAGTAAGCACCAATCAAATCGGTAACAGCTAGGAGTCTATCCGGCCAAAACAAATAGCATACATACATACTATATACAAGAGCTTTGCTACACCGACTCTCTATCCGGCTCTCTCTCTCCTTTGTCCACTAAAGGACAATAAAAGGGGGAAAACATGTTGTTTTTTTTTGTTTTTTTTTTAATTTTATAAACAAGATATTGTTAAAAAAATACTATATTCATAAAAAAAATTGTATGATTTTTATAAATAAAAACTAGAAAAAATTGTTAACTAATTTTATTTTCAAAAAACTATTTTTTTTTATTTCTTAAAAACAGTTTCTTATTAATAAAATTGTATTTATTTTATTAAAAATATGAAAAACTTATTTTTGAAAATTGATTTGAACTCACATTATCGAGATTGGTTAGTGCCGCTGGTGCGGGCCCATATCATCGTCGCAGTTGGTTAGTATCGCTGGCGCGGACTCACATCATCATCGAGATGAGTGAGTGCCGCTGGCGCGGACCCATATCATCATCGCGATTGGTTAGTGCCGCTGGCGCGGACCCTCATCATCGTCGCGATTGATTGGTTAGTGCCGCTGGTGCGGAGCCACATAATTATCGAGATTACTGAGTACCGCTGGCGCGGAGCCACATCATCATCGCGATTGGTTAGTGTCGCTGGTGCGGACCCGCATCCTTTAAACAATTTTTTTTTAAATGACTTTTCTTGAAAATACAAATTTTCAATAAAAGTCATTTTAAAAAAAATAGTGAAATATTTTTTTTGTTTTTTAAAACAGTTATAAAAAGTTAAAAACACTTTAAAAAAGTCCTTTGCCACATATTTTGGAAAGGGAGTGCCGTTGGCGCGGACCTCTAAAAATAAAAGACTATTGAGTGCTCGAGGAACTAAATGGGTTAAACTAAAAATATATGTCCTTTTTAAAAAATATAATTTAAAAAAAACAATTTTTTTCATTTTCTAAAAACAATTTCTTTTTAATTTTTTTTTATTAAAAAAATGAAAAACTATTTTTTTAAAAGCTAGCGCGGGCCCATATCATCGCCGGGATTGGTTAGTACCGCTGGCGCGGACCCACATCATCGTCGAGATTGGTTAGTACCGCTGACGCGGACCCACATCATTTAAACTATTTTTGAAAGAAATGACTTTTATTGAAAATAAAAAATTTCAATAAAAGTTATTTTTAAAAAAAATAGTAAAATATTTTTTTTTGTTTTTTAAAACAGGTGTAAAAAATTAAAAACACTTTTGAAAAAAAAACAGTTTTAAAAACATAGTTTTTATTAACAATAACAATACAAAATTTCAATTTTTATTAAAAAAACAATTTGAACCAATGATTGTATGATAACTCATTGTGACTCACATTGTGAGTCACAAATTGAGAGTCCCTCTAGAATTTCCCTATATATAATCGTACATATAGAAAACTATGGGGACACACACAATCATT
The DNA here is from genome assembly GCA_949130495.1 of Sambucus nigra. NCBI lineage: Eukaryota > Viridiplantae > Streptophyta > Magnoliopsida > Dipsacales > Adoxaceae > Sambucus > Sambucus nigra. The sequence goes on along the minus strand of OX422216.1, from coordinate 89,013,511 downwards.
AATATATAAAATATACATACTAAAGGTCCAAATAAACAAATAAACATGGGGAACACTCATGCCTAGGTCAAATCTACCAACATATATTTTAGCAAAAAAGCTACATTTCAACATATATTACCAGCGGTCAAAGCTAACATATTAATATATTAGAGTGTACTCGTGTTGATGACACGATGATAAATTTATTCCCGTATTTTGTTATACACGTGTTCATAGCACAACGATAAATTTTTTCCCGTGATAAATATGTTCCCGTATCGCAAATAGTTCACATTCCCTATCGATGGCGCTATCTTAAATCCGTCTGAAGTTCAACAAATCACAACCATATAATTTTATTGTCATTAAATTTTAAGGGGTGCGAATATGATATTTCAAATACACGAGTCCAACGGAGATTGCTAGATTAAAGGTTTAAACAATTACCACTTATAACAAAAAAAAAAGTCTAAATTATAACAATTGAATACAATGGGTATCAACAATGATCACTCACATCCTTTATTATACTTTTTATCCTCATAATTAATATTAAAATATTAAAATATACGAAATTTTTTTACTAATAATATAGTCAAATAGTTTGTATTACAGGACATATCACCCATGTCAATGGTAGTGTCCTAAATATCTTTGTACATAAAGCTTTATTGCAAGAAAATCATGTGACACCATATCAACAAAAGATTTCTTTCCAGGCCCAACTAAAGAAGCGTCGTTTCAATGTAGACCTCACAAAGAAATAGGAGCAGACCCTATGACAGGTTGGTTAAGACTTGTAGCCACGTGTAATGTCTCATCAAATTTGTGATGACAAAACCCATCAGTAGAATTTGTGGACTTGTTCAAATCCCCTTCAATGTGCGTTGAGGATAGATTGCATCTTCTGTAAAAAAGACAAAGAGTTGTTGCATTAGAGCAACCCTTATGGGTATGGTAAAAGTGTAAAAATAAGGTTTTAGTGTATGCTATGGGTACTGCAAAGATGCATATTTAGACTTTCATAGGGTAAAAAATAGCAAATATAGAAATGGACTAGTTGTTTTTTTTGGGCCCGACTTAAACGGAAGAAGTTGTTCTGCGCAAGAATGAAAAAAAATATATATAAAACCTTAAAGCGGAATATCTTGTTCGGCCTAAGCAATCCAATAAAGTTATAATATTTATATTTTTTCCCCTATATGTTTGAATGGCTTTATTAATTTATGCATCGGTTATTTTTTTTATGGCAACGACTACTCTTTTTTTTATGGCAACGGCTATTTTTTTTTATGGCAGCAACTATTTTTATTGTAGGTGAGGTTGGTGTGGTATTTAATTTTGGATTAATCATAATAAGATAAAATTCTTAGGGGAGAAAGTATAAAATTGCATAACCCTTAAGCGGAACATGATGTTCCGCCCAAGGGGGATGCTTTTTCCGCCAAACGACGTTATTTTGCTGCTTGTATGCTATATTTGATTTAGCCCGTAGCAGTTTCGTCAATTTGGATAGGAGATATTTGGTCTAGTTGAGTGTATTTTTACCCTGTGCAGAAGGGTTGCTCTTAGACTCTACTGTCAAAAGGACAAAAGTCCTGCCAAAGCTGAGCTTTTTTCTTCCACTTTCTCTGACCTTTAGCAGTAGCCTCACGCTAGTTTGATTGAGAGATGTTATGAATTAATTGGATGCCAACCTTAGCTGTTAGAGTAGATATAGGATTTTACCTATTAGGACCTTAAGGGTGGTGATATAGGCTTTTACTTTTGTGTATACCACATTAACTATTGGTTAAATAGGTTTAGTTTAGGATATTAGTTAAAGGTTTGTGTATATATCCTTTATCACACCTTTAATATATACACAAAAACCTATTTCACCTTTAATATATGATATTTCCGCTAGAGGTTTAAATGTAATCTCCAGCTTTGTTCAAGATTCTCATGTACCTACTCTTTCCCAAACAGAATAAACTTAAGAAACTCACTTTTTTCACTTAATTCCATTCAATCCAAATGAAGGACATACCAAATCCCAACACCATGTTCAAAAGATAGAGAAACACAATTATCCTATTTCCCATCACCATCAAGTTTTTTTTTCCTACAATCCAACAGTAGAAATGGAATTTACAAACAAATGATTCAAAGACAACTACATTCTTATCTTCTCAAAGAGAAAAAGAAACTAAGCCTTCTTGGGGGATTTTGCGGCCTTGACGGGAGACTTGGCGGCCTTGGCGGCGAGATATTTGAGAACAGCGATGAGATAAATGGGAGCACCGGCGCCAGTACGTTGAGCGTACCTTCCTTTCTTCAAATAGTGTCTGATCCTACCAACTGGAAATTGCAATTCGGATTTTATAGATTTAGAGACGGATTTTTTTTCGGTCCGCCAGAGGCTTTACCGCCGACAACGCCTTTTTTCGATTTTCTAGATTCCATTTGAGATAGTGAAATTTTCTCGGGAAACAAACGGGGGAGATAAGTGAGATAAAGAGGAAACCCTCACTTTATTCGCTATCAATAAACTAATAAAGTAAACTTTGAGAGTTTATATAAAAAAAATTGAGAGAAATTGTTATTCATGCATGAGGTAAAAACAACAATTATTTGCTAAAATATTTGTTTATGAGCTTCTCAAAGACTACCACTTCGGCCATGGACACCATATCCCTTGCCCAAGAAAATGAGTCGCCCGAGAAAACACCACTACACGTTCACAAAGATAAGAAAAACATTAAGCCTTGTAAATAAGAAAAACAAATATATAGAGAGATAAAAAGAGACAACGGGACATTTTTAGATCTGCGTAAGATAAAAAATATGTGTCGTATATATCTGAGATTAGTGATTTAAACAACACTACACATTCACAAAGATAATAAGAAACCCAAAAATAAAAATAAAAATAAAAGGCAAGACTACTCAAATTATTCAAACTGTCTATTTATTCTAACTTATGTATTTATACTAACTGTGTATTTCAGTTTCAACTTTAAAGGAAGCCGTTAAAATGGAACAAACCAAAAGAACAACTTGGGTTTATTCTAAACTAATTTATTCAACTTTAAAGGAAGAAGTTAAAATAGATGCTTAAAGAAGATCGTACTGGTATAAATGAATTTATTCTATCAAAGCTTTCATAAAACAAAATTAAAGGAGTTCAGAGATAAAAATGGACATTAAAAAAACTGAACAACAAAAGAAACAATGGTTATAGAGGCTTTCTCTAAGCATTACCTAGATAACATACCATGACAGAGGCTTTCTCTGAGCATTTCATCAAATCAGGGATTGTGCCATTGGTTGAGTACCCCAAAAATAAGATATTTAAGGTGAAGCTGAAGGAAATGAAAACAACTTTAACAATACAGATAATAGAGGAAAATGTGCTGAAAATGAAATAGAGGAAATGAAAATAAAGTTAACACAGTTGCAAACTCAAACAATGTATAACCCTTCAACACTCACCAAATGAGAATGATTACATACCAAACATTTACATTAAAAAAAACTAAAACACATGAATCTAAAAATACTCAGATTAAAAATAATCAAAGAAAAAAAGGAAAGATAAACTTTTTTCTCATGTATTAAATCTGCAAATTGAAACAAAAACTAAACCCACAGCTAAAAAACTCAAACAACACATACGTACCTGATCAGACACCATAGGAACCCACATACCTGATCAGACCCGATATCCTATTTTGAAACAAAAAATACAATCAGAATGAGAGTAGAAGAGAAAAAAGTATCGGCAAAGCACAGTAGGGTGCAGTTAGCATGTCTTGGTGTGTACAACATTTTAATCCTTAGATACCGGTGAAGTGTATCAAATTGTGAGCCGTCAGTTGATAAAGACCAAATTTATCAATTTTTGATCTCAACCGTCAGTTGGGGACGACACAAATTTCTCCTCTTATATATATATAATCATACATACATAATATAATACCATGCGCACGCATATATACAACCAATCATATGAATAAAAATATACTACATATATCGGACACACATAAGCAACCTTAAAAAAATTAATTTTGAATGAAAATGTTTTAATAAAATTCAAATTAACTTTATAACAAATAAAAAAATTTATTACAACATCTATTTCTGAAACATTTTAAAATAAGTTCATTTTTTTTCAAATTTTTTTTAAAGAGTTTGAAGAAAATATTTTTAACTTCAAAAATTAATTTTGCAACTTTTATTCTTTAAAAATATTTAGTGTCAAAAATTATTTTCACAAAAATATTTATTCTTATAAAAACTTCAATTTAAAATTTTTTAACTCAAAAAAATTTATTATGACTAAACTCAGTACTATCATAAGATATGATAAATAACATGCACAGGCAACGTGGTGTCGTGTCCTGCGTGACAGAATAAATCCTACGAGCCAATAGGGAATGGAAATTACCTTTTTCTGAGATGACAATCAGAATCGAGAGGTCATTTGATGTAGACGAACATAGAGAGCTTGGCGTCGATAGACGGGACACAATCCTAATTACAAAAATATTTTGTCAAAATTCACGTCCAACTAGATGAAGGTCTATATAGCTAAAGCATGGACAGCAAACCCTAGGTGTGCTTTATATAGGTACCTTTAATAAGTTGGCACGGATCCTAAAGCCACTAAACTATATGCTCTGATACCATCCGTGACACCCCTCTAATTAAAATAATAGGTGATTAGTCTACAATTCACTTAAACATGATTCATAAATGGTCTATTCTTAGCGTCACTGTCAATTTTTTTATTCATTGTTTTTAATCACTAAATATCCTAATAAGTCGGATGCCAATTTTAATTAACACAAAATAATAATAATAATAATAATTTTCACGCCCCGACTTAATTTAGTTAAACTCATCCTTGTTAATTCTCAATAAATTGCTTTAAATAATAAACAATGATTTAATTTAAATCTCTAAGGAAAAATAGCATGACATTTTTTTTCAAAGGTATGTGTAGATGAAAACATAACTACATTTACATGTCACCTATAAGTACTACACAACTTTACATAACCAAGATCTTTAGTTTAATATTTACACAATAAGATTCTTGATATCCAAACCATACTACATATCCGTCACTCCCCCGTTTTAAGGTCCTAACTTGACAGTGAACTCCAAACGATAGGTATACCTGAAACGTAACATTACAAGAGTGTAAGCAATATAAGCTTAGTGAATGACCAAATACCACACCTATAACCAAATTGAGTAACCATTTTTTTTGTTCTAATGCTATAACCCAATGTAATAACCCTCGCTTATGAGACCGTATTTTATAGTAATTACTTAGTATAGTAATTGGAGCCAAGTGTTGGGTTATGATTTGAATGTTAATTCAACGTAGAAAGTTGATATTTATTGTGAGTTTGCATACATATCATAATTATGCGTAAATATTGCTATGTCATGCTTATTAATATCATCTGAATTCAAAATGATATTTGACTTAATTATGAGACCAGAACCTAAATTGAATTTCAAAATGTCCAAATGATAATTTGGAGGTTGCAGTTGATTCCGGAACGTGCTAAATAGTCAAATAATGTACCATATTATATTTTATAGTTTTGGGCATTTTTGACTGGTTGTGGCTTAATTATGCAGTTACGTATTATTTTATCGCACTATTAGTTAATTTAGTGGGACATTTTCCTTAAGTCACGATTTAAGCCTATTAAGTCTTCTAATTACCCTAATTTCCTTCCAAAAACCAAAGAGAGAAAGAGAAGAGTAGAGAGAAAGACTTGGAGATTGTGAAGGATTTTGCTACAACACCAAGAAATCTGCAAATTTGCTGAATCAAGGCAAGTTTTTACTTGCTATTTGTGTCTTGAGATAGATGATTTGCTATGATAATGATGTATTGATTTTGGTTTAGCAACTTAGGGTTTTTCCTTATGTATTTATGGGTTTTGATTCACTCAAAGATGATTGGGATGATTTATGAGGTTTAAGATGGTCAATAGTATCATTGATGTTATCTTGATGTTAGTATATAAGTTTGGTTTGAAGAAATTTGAGTTGGGGTAGAAAATGGAGTCCAAGACTCCATAGCCAATTCTTGGCAAAAATCGCAGGCCCGAATCGATTCGGCCCCCTGGGCGAATCGATTCGGTTAAGTCCAGTGCCCAGGTCTTGTGAACCGAATCGATTCGAAATTTATCCGAATCGATTCGGCAGTTATGCAGAAACCCAAATTTTCTGGCCGAATCGATTCGGCCAAGGGGGCGAATCGATTCGGTAGCCCTGCACTTTTTAAAATTTTTCTTTTTCATTTTTACCCCTTTTCTTTAGGATTAGTGATTAGGGACCTTCTTAAATGAAGTAAATATAGGTTTTAGAGTACTAGTTGAGTTGGGTAGACATCCTAGACTCGAAAAGGTATCATCTAGGGTTCATTCTAGGGGGGATTTAAAGCGATGCTTGAGCATCACTTTCGTCTTGTAGTTTATAAGGGTCTAGAATATATTAAGGTCAAATTGGAGACTTTAGAATTCAACTCGAGTTAGATTTGACTTGAGGGTTTATATTAAAGCCTAAAGGAGGCTTTGAAAATAACTTTGGAGTCCGAATTTCTTATCGAGGATGTTATGTCGGTACGTAATGTGTATAGTCCCGATTCATCTTATACATTTATTAATAATGGGAAGTTGCTAAGGTAAGTGATAATTTACTAAATCATGTAATGGAAATAAATAAAATGGATGTTACACACCTCTCTAAATACCATCTTAAGGGAAGTCCGTGCGAGAGGTGAAGCCCCCTGGCTAATGAATGCAGGGTGGATATAGTCCTAGGCCATATGAGCGCTTGTTTTATTTTTCTGCGATGGGTAGGAGATTATGGGTGTGGTCTTGACTACCCCGCAGGCATATGGTCGCTTCCCGACGATTTCGATAGGATCCCAGGTTGTCTTATGTTAGGCCCTGGAAGATGATGGTTATTTAGGGACGCGCACAGTGGGGAAACCCGGACGGGCGGTCTTAGAATCGTTATATTTATATTTATGACTATTCTAATTATCGAGTTGGACTCGATGGAACTTGAATGCCATAAAGAGCAAATTTATGCCACAAAGAGCATGCTATTGAGATTAGTGCCATAAAGAGCACATGATGATAATTATATTCCTGATAAGGAATGGAAAAAGAACTTTGATATTGAAAAATGATGAACGATGATGAAGGCTCATAAGTACTTTTAATTCTGTTTTATATGAATTTCATTCTACATAGTCATTTATCATCTTTAGATTCCTTTACATGATGTTACCATGCTAGACTATCATCCATGCTTACTTACGCATCATTATCATACCTGTCATTTATCTATTGATCACATATATCCGGCCCTGACCGGTTTTCATTTCTTGTTGTATATATATCTATATATAATCCGTTTAGGTGTTCCGCCGCACGGTCGCCAGTAATGACCTTTCCCTTCCGCATGTTTTGAGGAGCCGTGACATCGTGCGGGTTTCACGGGATTTTGTGTAGACGCCTCCATTTATGTTTCTAATTATGATCAGTTATTCGGGCTTGTTGCCCAAACCGTTGTAATTGTATAATGAATCTATTATGTAACACTTGGTATATATTGTATGTTGTATGGTTGTTATCGACCGACGTTTCATTCGGTCCTTTGTATCTTTTGGGTTTCTTATTTACGCTTGTGGGGGTTTCCACCCTCTATTTCTATCATGGGTTGTTGAAAAGGTTTTCTTTATTTCAAAATCAAAGTTTTTGATAACCTGTCCTCTGGAATATAGTGTGGTTATTCCTTATACTTAGTGTATTATTGTGATGCTGAGAATGATATTTATCCATGATTTCCTATTTTATCGAGGTATAGGGCTGGCCACCCTTTATTTCGGATAGTGGGTTGTCACAGATGGTATCAGAGCATCAGGTTCTAGAGTCTTTAGGATCTATGCGGACTTGTCACGTTCTACCGTAGCGTTCTTTGATATAGAACTTAATGTTAGGATTGTTTTGCTGCCTATGTATGCGATCTTCTGCTAAATAGATTGTCTTATATTATGTTTTAACTCTATTTCGTCTTTATCTCAGATGCCGCCGAAGAGAGGACGTCCCGCTAGACGTAATAGGGTTGTTGAGGATGAGTTTGATCCTCCACCGCAGCAGGGGAGTATCAGTGCCGCTGAAGTGGAAACTATTGTGGCCCAATCTGTCAACGCCGCGATGACTGCAGTGGCCCAACAAATGCCACAAGCTCAAGTGAGGGGACAAAAGGCACTAGTTCCTATGGGACCTTCTCAGTGGGAATGAGTGAGGGAGTCTTTCCTTAAGGGACATCCCCTGGAATTCGAGGGAGGTTCGGATGTTATCAAGACGAACCAGTGGAAGAGAGATATGCAGTGCCATCTTAGGATGGTGGAATGTAGTGAGGAGAAAAAGAAAATTCTCATTACTTTCAAGCTTGTCGGACCGGCCTTGCACTGGTGGGAGTCAATGACGACACCCGAACAAAGGGATGCTATGTCCATCACAAATTTTTGGGCTTTATTTGATGGAAAGTATTTCCCTCCCGCAGTTCAGAAGGAAATGCAGAGGAAGCTTCAAGATTTAGTACAAGGGGAGAGATCGGTTGCCGAGTACGAGGAGGAGTTTACCCGGTTAGCAAGTTTTATACCGGATGAAGTAACTCCAGAAGAGAAGAGGATCTCCAAGTTTGTGGGAGGTTTGCACTGGAGGATAAAACAACATTTTCTTGGAAATCCATCTCTGGTGACCTTTGGTGATGTGATGAACGCTGCTTTACTTCACTGTCAAGAGCATACATTATTTTTGCAAAACAAGAAGAAGGTTGTAGTGGCGGGGCAAACAGTGAGACAGGGAGGAGTTGGGAGCGGAGGGGGAACACCTTCTTCGTCCCAATCCTCGGGGAACAAGAAGGTTGAGAGGGATCCTCAGCAGGGGGATTCGTCAAAGCGTCAACGTTTCGGTGGGTTTAATGCTGGTGGCAATAATAACAGGCAGGGTCAAGGCGGTCAGCAACCTCAGGGTGGTAGAGGTGGAAATGGAGGTAGAGGCCAACAGGGCCGAGGTGCGGGGCAATTCCGAAATAACCAAGGTAGGAATCAGGATAATACGACAAATAAATGTTTCCAGTGTGGGGAGATGGGTCACTATAAAAGGGCGTGTCCTCAGTTGGTTGGAGGGCATCTTCCAAGGGCCCCATAGCAGCCGTATGTACAGTTTCTGCCCCAAGCGCCTAATCCGGTTGCTCCTCCTTAACAGGGGCAATTGCAGTACGGACGGGTTTACCATATTCAGGAGGCTCTGCTTCCTCCAGCTCCTCTCGCACCACCAGCGATCGAGGGTAAGTTTCTCATTCATGGGCATATGGGTCGAATCCTATTTGATACGGGTGCTACACACTCCTTTATTTCTAGAAGTTTTGCTCAAACTACAGGTTTGATAAAATCTGCTGAAAGTACCTTCACTAGCGTCGAATCCTCTATGGCCGATGGCTCATTGATTTTCTTCGTATGTAAACACGTAGGAATTAACCTTGGTGATTTGTGTTTTGAGGCTGATTTGCTCGTCCTTGATATGGTCGGGTACGATGTAATTTTGGGTATGGATTGGCTAGTGAAGTACCGTGCTATAGTGAATTGTTACGGGAAGAGTATAGTTTTTGCGGTTCCGGGACAAGAGATGTTCCTGGTAGTTATGACTTGTATGGAAGGGAGCACGAGTGCTTATCTATATTGTATTGCGGAAGACTTATCTAGAGATTTCGTGGTTCCCCTAAATTCTCTTCCAATCGTTAGAGATTTTGAAGATATTTTTCGGGAGATATCGGGATTACCTCCAAGTCGGGAAATAGAGTTTGTGATTGATTTAATGCCGGGAACTCGACCGATCGCCAAAGCTCCTTATCGAATGGCTCCTGTGGAGATAAGGGAGCTGAGAGATCAGATTCAGAAGTTACTGGAGCAGGGCTTTATTAGGCGTAGTACCTCACCGTGGGGCGCTCCGGTATTGTTTGTGAAGAAGAGAGACGGTTCTCTCCGGTTATCCGTGGACTATAGAGAGTTGAATAAAGTCACCATCCGGAATAAATACCCTTTACCTCGCATCGACGACTTATTTGATCAACTTAGGGGAGCTTCCTACTTCTCCAAGATCGACTTGAGGACGGGGTATCACCAATTGAGAATACGAGAGCAAGATGTATCTAAGACGGCCTTTCTAACCCGTTATGGATCTTATGAATTCTTGGTTATGCCCTTTGGGCTAACCAATGCCCCGGCAGTGTTTATGGATCTTATGAACAGGGTATTTCGGCATTTTCTTGACCAGTTTGTCATTGTATTTATTGATGACATCCTAGTCTATTCTCGAACAGAGTCAGATCACGCTGCTCACTTGCGGTTGGTCCTGCAGAGATTGAGGGATCATCAATTGTATGCAAAGTTTGAGAAATGTGGCTTCTGGTTGAAGGAAGTTCGATTTCTGGGCCATGTGGTGTCATCCCAGGGTGTGTCCGTGGATCCGGGTAAGGTGATCGCGGTAAAAGAGTGGGGTCAGCCCACTACACCTACTGAAGTTCGTAGTTTTCTGGGCTTGGCGGGGTATTACCGTCGGTTCATTAAGGGCTTTTCCAAGGTTGCTAGCCCATTGAAGAATTTAACCCGGAAAGGAGTAAGATTTGTATGGGACAGTTCATGTCAAGCGGCTTTTGATGAGCTCAAGGATAGACTAACTTCGGCTCCAGTCCTGGCATTGCCAAAGCCGGGATTGGAATATCTCGTCTTCACCGATGCTTTTCTTCAGGGATTAGGAGGTGTTCTTCAACAAGAGAGACAACCCATTGCGTACGCTTCTCGTAAATTAAAGCCTCACGAGAAGAATTATCCGGTGCATGACTTGGAATTTGCCGCAGTTGTATTCGCCTTGAAGATATGGAGGCATTATCTCTTGGGGGAAAAGTTTAGTCTTTTCACCGACCACAAATCGCTGCAATACTTATTTTCCCAAAAGGATTTGAACATGCGCCAGCGTCGTTGGTTGGAGTTTGTGAAAGACTACCAATTTGATATTCATTATCACCCCGAAAAGGCGAATGTGGTAGCAGATGCCTTGAGTAGAAAGCCTGATGGAGACTTAGCTGAGGTGTGGAAAGCTAAGTGGAAAGAACTCAGCCTAGAGGATGCATGAGTGAGAGCATTCATTTCCGTGATGACGGTTACTCCCATGATTATAGCAAAGATTGTGGAAGCTCAGAAAAGAGATAAAGTTTGTCAAGACCATACACGGCAGTTGTTGTCCGAGGGAGCAGAGTCGTACTCGATTGGTCCCGAGGGCGGACTACGCTTCCATGGAAGACTTGTGGTTCCCGACGATGGGGATTTGAGACGAACGGTGATGGCAGAATCCCATGGGTCCAAGTTCACGGTGCATCCAGGCGGGGACAAGATGTACCAAGATATGCGTCGTTTGTATTGGTGGGCGGGTATGAAGAGGGATATCTCAGAGTTTGTGTCCCAATGCACTACTTGTCAGTTGGTTAAGATTGACCACCAGCGACCGACAGGTTTGTTACAACCGCTCGAGATTCCCGTTTGGAAATGGGAGAGCATTTCGATGGATTTTGTTACGGGCTTGCCTAGATCGCAAAAGGGGCATGACTCAATTTGGGTGATTGTCGACCATTTGACTAAGTCGGCACACTTCTTGCCCGTGCGCACCGATTATGATACCGCTCGTTATGCCCAGTTGTTCATCGAGGAGATCGTTAGACTCCACGGGGTACCTTTGAATATTGTCTCCGACCGAGATAAGATATTTGTGTCCCACTTTTGGCAAAGTTTCCAAGGAGCAATGAAGACCGAGTTGAAGCTAAGCTCTTCCTATCACCCTCAAACAGACGGTCAGACCGAAAGGGTAAACCAGATGTTGGAGGATATGCTTCGTATGTGCATACTCGATTTTAAGGGCAGTTGGGAACAATACCTTCCATTGGTTGAGTTTGCTTATAATAACTCATACCAATTTACTATCGGAATGGCACCCTATGAAGCTCTGTATGGCAGGCCTTGTAGATCGCCCGCTTGCTGGTTGGAAGTGGGTGATAATAAGTTCCTTGGACCTGAAATGATCCAAGACACTTCTTCGAAGATTGAGCTTATTCAAAATCGCATACGGATAGCCCAAGATCGTCAAAAGAGCTACGCCGATGCGGGTAGTAGACATATGGAATTGGAGGTTGGAGACCAAGTGTTAGTGCGAGTGTCCCCGATGAAGGGTATTAAACGTTTTGGGAAGAAAGGAAAGCTTGCACCCCGTTTTGTTGGACCTTTCCCGATGATTGCTAAGGTTGGTCCCGTGGCATACCAACTCGACCTGCCAGAACCTTTACAACAAATACATGATGTATTTCATGTCTCCTCTTTGAAGAAGTACAGAAGGTGTGAAGGTGCCCTTTGGCAGATTCCTTTCGAAGATATCGATTTGCAGCCCGATGTTTCTTATGAAGAACAACCGGTTGCAATCCTTGAGTTTGGGGAGCGAAAGTTAAGATCTCGGGTGGTGCCCCTAGTGAGAGTTCATTGGAGTCATCATCATGCAAATGAATCAACTTGGGAACGTGAGGACAAGATGCGGGAGAAATATCCACATCTTTTCTTATGAGGTACGCCTGAATTTTGGAGGCAAAATTCCCTCATAAGGGGGGGAGTATGTAATAACCCTCACTTATGAGACCGTATTTTATAGTAATTACTTAGTATAGTAATTGGAGCCAAGTGTTGGGTTATGATTTGAATGTTAATTCAACGTAGAAAGTTGATATTTATTGTGAGTTTGCATAGATATCATAATTATGGGTAAATATTGCTATGTCATTCTTATTAATATCATCTGAATTCAAAATGATATTTGACTTAATTATGAGACCGGAACCTAAATTGAATTTCAAAATGTCCAAATGATAATTTGGAGGTTGCAGTTGATTCCGGAACGTGCTAAATAGTCAAATAATGTACCATATTATATTTTGTAGTTTTGGGCATTTTTGACTGGTTGTGCCTTAATTATGCAGCTGCGTATTATTTTATCGCACTATTAGTTAATTTAGTGGGACATTTGCCTTAAGCCACGATTTAAGCCTATTAAGTCTTCTAATTACCCTAATTTCCTTCCAAAAACCAAAGAGAGAAAGAGAAGAGTAGAGAGCAAGACTTGGAGATTGTGAAGGATTTTGCTACAACACCAAGAAATCTGCAAATTTGCTGAATCAAGGCAAGTTTTTACTTGCTATTTGTGTCTTGAGATAGATGATTTGCTATGATAATGATGTATTGATTTTGGTTTAGCAACTTAGGGTTTTTCCTTATGTATTTATGGGTTTTGATTCACTCAAAGATGATTGGGATGGTTTATGAGGTTTAATATGGTCAATAGTATCATTGATGTTATCTTGATGTTAGTATATAAGTTTGGTTTGAAGAAATTTGAGTTGGGGTAGAAAATGGAGTCCAAGACTCCATAGCCAATTCTTGGCAAAAATCGTAGGCCCGAATCGATTCGGCCCCCTGGGCGAATCGATTCGGTTAAGTCCAGTGCCCAGGTCTTGTGAACCGAATCGATTCGAAATTTATTCGAATCGATTCGGCAGTTATGCAGAAACCTAAATTTTCTGGCCGAATCGATTCGGGCAAGGGGGCGAATCGATTCGGTAGCCCTGCACTTTTTCAAATTTTTCTTTTTCATTTTTACCCCTTTTCTTTAGGATTAGTGATTAGGGACCTTCTTAAATGAAGTAAATATAGGGTTTAGAGTACTAGTTGAGTTGGGTCGACATCCTAGACTCGAAAAGGGTTCATCTAGGGTTCATTCTAGGGGGGATTTAAAGCGATGCTTGAGCATCACTTTCGTCTTGTAGTTTATAAGGGTCTAGAATATATTAAGGTCAAATTGGAGACTTTAGAATTCAACTCGAGTTAGATTTGACTTGAGGGTTTATATTAAAGCCTAAAGGAGGCTTTGGAAATAACTTTGGAGTCTGAATTTCTTATCGAGGATGTTATGTCGGTACGTAATGTGTATAGTCCCGATTTAGCTTATACATTTATTAATAATGGGAAGTTGCTAAGGTAAATGATAATTTACTAAATCATGTAAGGGAAATAAATAAAATGGATGTTACACACCTCTCTAAATACCATCTTAAGGGAAGTCCGTGCGAGAGGTGAAGCCCCCTGGCTAATGAATGCAGGGTGGATATAGTCCTAGGCCATATGAGCGCTTGTTTTATTTTTCTGCGATGGGTAGGAGATTCTGGGTGTGGTCTTGACTACCCCGCAGGCATATGGCCGCTTCCCGACGATTTCGATAGGATCCCAGGTTGTCTTATGTTAGGCCCTGGAAGATGATGGTTATTTAGGGACGCGCACAGTGGGGAAACCCGGACGGGCGGTCTTAGAATCGTTATATTTATATTTATGACTATTCTAATTATCGAGTTGGACTCGATGGAACTTGAACGCCATAAAGAGCAAATTTATGCCACAAAGAGCATGCTATTGAGATTAGTGCCATAAAGAGCACATGATGATAATTATATTCCTGACAAGGAATGGAAAAAGAACTTTGATATTGAAAAATGATGAACGATGATGAAGGCTCATAAGTACTTTTAATTCTGTTTTATATGAATTTCATTCTACATAGTCATTTATCAGCTTTAGTTTCCTTTACATGATGTTACCATGCTAGACTATCATCCATGCTTACTTACGCATCATTATCATACCTGTCATTTATCTATTGATCACATATATCCGGCCCTGACCGGTTTTCATTTCTTGTTGTATATATATCTATATATAATCCGTTCAGGTGTTCCGCCGCACGGTCGCCAGTAATGACCTTTCCCTTCCGCATGTTTTGAGGAGCCGTGACATCGTGCGGGTTTCACGGGATTTTGTGTAGACGCCTCCGTTTATGTTTCTAATTATGATCAGTTATTCGGGCTTGTTGCCCAAACCGTTGTAATTGTATAATGAATCTATTATGTAACACTTGGTATATATTGTATGTTGTATGGTTGTCATCGACCGACGTTTCATTCGGTCCTTTGTATCTTTTGGGTTTCTTATTTACGCTTGTGGGGGTTTCCACCCTCTATTTCTATCATGGGTTGTTGAAAAGGTTTTCTTTATTTCAAAATCAAAGTTTTTGATAACCTGTTCTCTGGAATATAGTGTGGTTATTCCTTATACTTAGTGTATTATTGTGATGCTGAGAATGATATTTATCCATGATTTCCTATTTTATCGAGGTATAGGGCTGGCCACCCTTTATTTCGGATAGCGGGTTGTCACACCCAACAGGAATTGTGAAACTCTCGCAAGCCTCGACCCGCCATAGTCCAATTAATCCACCACAATTATTGAGGACCACCACATCCCTATATTAGGCCCGAGTACACAAACCTTTAAGTTGGATTAACAGTACTGCCACATCTTGTAGGACCCACCACAACCCTTAACAATAAATAACATCACTTAACATTTCAATCATATTCATATGTTTCCTAAATACAACATCACTCCCATAAGCATTTTAAAACATGTATTGAACTACACATTTTCATATGAACATATAATCATCTATATTTCATAAGACAGGTCACTCACCTTGGATTTGGTGCTAAGATTAATACCAAACTACTTCCTTGGTATGGTAGTATTAGATGCTTCCCCACCTAACAAGTCAACGTCATTAGTATCTGAATACACCAATTATTATTAAACCTAGTAATACATCACATCATTCGGTCAATCAGAAATAACTAAGGGGTAAATAAATATGATACTTCAAATTTATATAACACCCAAGTAATTAGGGTTCTAACACAATTTACGGAATTAAATTACCAATTCGCTAGACAAAGTTATGCCAATTTTATTACAACCTTTTCCAAATCGTTTCTCAAGAAAAACAGTAACACAACTTCAACTTCCTGGAATTTTCATAATTTTTAAACAACATAACTTTGCATGATATTCCAACCAATATCAGTAAACACATTTAATAATATAAAAATAATATTTCATAATTTTTAGGGCTCATTTTCTATGTCGAGCGAAACGTCAAACACTTCGTATGCATTATTGCTCCTTTAGGGCAAATTTTAAACCAAAACTTCAAACTATCGCCAAAGGTTCATTACTTGATATTTTTATACAATTTTAGGATATGTTATACATGTATGAGTCTATTTTACTCTACAACTAGAATCACTCAATTCCAATAAGTATTACATGATTTATTCAATTTTTAGCATAACTAGGTCAAAATAGAACATTAAGGCATAACTTAACGTTTTTAAGCATACATGACCTTGACCTTGGCTATAATTCATGGAAACATATAATAAACATGTTTTTAAAAGAAATATACATCATAATAATGAGTTTTATAAATCAAAATTCTTTACAAAAAGATGATGTAAATTTAAGACTTTAAAGTATGCATTTACGATCCTAGCTCCATTTCTAACTTATGTTCTTAACCCATCCTTGTTCCAACACAATTCAGCAATATGGGTATCATTAAAATATATATCCAAATAAAAAATAAAAATATTCCAAGTATATAACTCATCCATGTGACCAACTTTAATAAAGATGTAATTACCTTACGATGATTCCTCGATTTATAGAAATTTTTCACAGATTTCTTCCTTAACTTTCTTCTCTTTCTGTCTCTTTAGGCAAAACTTGTTAATTCTTATGAGTAAGAATAAATACCTCTCATTTATAATCAGAAATAAGTTGTATATTGGTCCAATAGAAATAGGGGTACTGTTAACATGTGATTGGTTGGATGAAAGGTCGAATTAGACAATTCCATTAATGACACATTTGTCACACCTTGGTAAAATTACCATTACTCACTATCACGGGCCCCGCTTTACTCCCTCTTTGTGTCTGTGAGTAGATAACTTAAAACATATACAACTTTCATATTTTTTGTTTTCCCAAAATCATAAAATTAATACGCCTAATTTGGGCTCGAACAGGAAAGTAGCAATTTACCAAAAGTCTCAAAACTTTCACATTTGGCGACCAAACATTGCCAATTTCGTATCAACACCCTAATTTAATTTTATAAACATAATCATGCATTAAAAAAATAATTTATGATGTATTTAACCACATAACTAATCATATGTTCTAAAAATGGTATCCCCGATCATAAGCTCAATTAGCACATAATGTAAACAACACATATATCACATGAACATGCATCCCCTAAACATGATAGTTAACATGTTTAACACACATAACCAATTTATAACTTATAACTCCTAAGTTATAATTAATCATGTAATTAACCTTCCTAATCATGTTGGAGTGACATTTCGTTACCCAATAAATTTAAATTCAGGTTCACCCGGTAATCGAAACATTACCTCCTTTTTAAAGAAATCCAAACATAAATGATATGAGGCTAAGCAATCCATACCCAGTATTACATCAAAATCGCGCATATAGAGAGGTAATAAGTCAACTAGTAATTATTTTTTATCCACTCACACCACACACTCCCTATATCCCCTCTCAATAAAAACCAACCCCCTACTGGAGTAACAATAGCTAAACCAGAATCTAATGATGATAATGGTTTATTAAGATGCAACAGGTAAAGTAAAGACACAAAAGAATGAGTAGAGCCAGGATCTATCAACACATAAGCATCTTTATCACCAATAGGAAGTGTACCTGTCACTATGTTAGGCATAGATTCTGCATCTTGTTGCGTCAGTACAAACACTCTGCCTTGGCCTTGGTTTTGAGACACGCCTCCTCTACCTCCCCTGTGTACTTTTGATGTAGAAATACTATCTCCTACTGTCACACTCCCAACTGAAGTTGTAGCTCCCATCGCTGGACAATTCTTTCGTAAGTGCCCCGGTTGATGACAATGGAAACATAAAGGTGTCGTCTCAGCTATTGTACACTCCCGAGACATGTGCCCTTGACCACCACATCTATAACAAAATATGTCCCTCGGTCCCATCACATATGCATTTTCTGACCGATTCATCCTAGTCCTTCCACCTCGAGCGTGAAATCTTCCACGTGCATTTATATTATTTTTAAAATCTTGGCCCTTAGGTACTCCTCGTGCTATACTATAAGTTGAGGTTCCCGCCTCCCATCCATATGATCTTATACCATCATGTCTAGATTTCTTCGAGTGTTCAACTTGCATTTCTTTTATTGACTTTTCTGATACCATGGCCCCGTAACAACCCGCCTAATGGGATACCGGGCGATCACTCCTATATCAAATTATAACAGGAGTTACTTATGGATCATTCTTAGCATCACTGTCGAAAATTCATTTAATTACTAATATCCTATTAGGTGAGCGTTAAAAACTTTTACTTAACTACTCTTTTTAAACAATTAATATGAAACATCCACAAGTTAATGCATAAATGAAACTGAAATGAAAATGAAATGAAATAAAATAACCGAACACTCGGTTCAAATATACAACCATATCGAATAACGTGCGAAAAATAAATAAAATAAGTTGAACCATTGGCCCGAATGTTTGTACAATATCTCCTATCTAGAGTGCAAGGAAAGAAGCGTCTACCGAAAAACCGCAAGCATCCACAGCTGCTGCAGCAGACGTCTGACTCGAAAGAATTTCCATCCAGGCGTCCCTGTGTCTGGACACCTATATATATAATATATAGAAAGAAAGGAGAGTAGATAGACGGGTCAGAGCCCAAATTTTGAAAATATTTTGCAAGTGCATAAATGCTTTATTTTTAGAAAAATAGTTTTATCTCATATTTAAATTGGTATCGCACTCCCATGAGATACCCCTCACCTCTCCTCTAGTAGTGCATACTTAACGCACCCGAACACATACCCTAGTCAAGCTATCCCTGCCTAACTAGTCTATCAACCAACCACCATCTACCCTAGATAATCCAAGAAATGTACTAAGGGCTAAACTTTACCCCAGTCTCAACGCTATACCATGTTCGTGCGTGGGGTGTCTCGCAAAGCGAAATCCAAACAAGGAACCCCCCCGATACACTACTATCGGCACGGTCGATCGTCGAGATCCGCCAGTCCCTCAGTACAGAAAGATATATATAAATATATATATACCACAAACATTTATAATATTAGAGCACTAAGGATTAAACTACTCCCCAGTCTCAACACATTGCCATATTCATGCGTGGGGTGTCTCGCAAAGCGAAATCCAAACAAGGAACCCCCCCCGATACACTACTATGCGGCAAGGTCAATCGTCGGGATCCATTAGACCCTCGGTATTCAATTCATCCATTTATATATACATATTTCCATAATCATCCGGATCTATCTCCCGGACTAAGGTGTATTCTATACTCATATCAAAACCTTCCATTTACCTTCTCATATCCAGGAAATGTATTTAAAATCCAATTCATTATCATGAATTGCTTTAACAAATCATATCTCTTTTTTAAAGCCAGTTTTATTATCATAAAAATGCTTTACCTTTTTATATATCATCCCATTTCCCTTTTTTATACTCAGGAAATGTACCCAAAGCCATTTTCATTAGCATGAAAATGCTTTGATCAAATCATATGCTTCCACATCCCTTCTTCCATCCGGGAGTGTTAACAAAGCCAAACCTTTACCCCATTTCCCTTTTAATACTCAGGAAATATAAATTAAAGCCAATCCATTATCATGAATTGCTTTAATAAATCTAATACCGCCCCTCCGGGTTTCCCCACGGAACACGCCCCTAAATGGCTATCATCTTCCAGGGCCTATCTATACAAGACAACCTGGGAACCTACCAACGTCGGGAAGCGGCCATATTGCTTGCGGGAAAGTCAGGACCACACCCGGAATCCCCTAACCAGCGCAGTAATACAAATGCCCATATGGCCTAGGGACTATATCCACCCTGCTCAATAGCCAGGGGGCTTCACCACAACGCACGCAACTTCCCTTATGATAGCGATTTAGGGAGGTGTGTAATCCATATTTTTTTTCAATTATGAAAAACATTTCTCTTTCCATTTTGAAAATATTCATTTTTATATTTTCAAAATCATTTCCATCATAACATATATATATATATCTAGATCACACAGTATATACATATCCTATATATTCCTCCTAGAATATATAACCGACCAAAATGGCCTATATCATCTAACGATGACCATAATCCCAAAGATTCCCTCCAGGAATCATAATCATGCATTCACATTAGCATGATTCTAAATCCAAAGTATATCTTACTTTAATAATCACTATGTATCTCAATCCTATCTAAGGATTTATTGGATATCTCCAATGATACCCTTCACTCTAAGTGAAATTAACAAATATCTATATTCCCAAATTATCCTAATTATCTTCTAGGATACACTTAACAGTATTCGATATAATTATGCTTTCTATAAGCATAGTTATACAGGCCCATATGCCTACTAGAAATATCCTCGGGATTTATTTCACCCGATCAACCTTAAATTCATTGGGTTAAGGATTTCATTTCCTTGAACCCCAAGACTACACCTAGTCCATTTAATCATTTAGAAGTCCCCAATTTAATTTAGGAACCCTAATCCATAAATTTCATAAAATATTATATTTTCCTCGAAAATATCGATTAAGGATTATATACTTAAAACCCTTACTTTACCCTCCTAAATTGCCTTAATTTATGGACCATAAAGTCCTTAAAGGTCCTTTAGGTTATCACCTAATTAACCTCAAAGCAAGATGAAGTGGAATCTATCCCATCCAATTCACCCTAAGAAAATTATTCAATTTCAGCAGGGGTCGATCGATCGACCCATGGCCGTCGATCGATCGATGGCTCGATCGATCGAGCCCCCATGATCGATCGATCGATCATGTCAGGCAGCTTCTTCTTCGAGAAGCTGTTCGGCCATGGAAGCTTCCCCCAAGCTTCCATCTCTTCACCCAACGGCCTACAACTTCTACCAACAACAAATACACCTATAATACGGGTCCTAAACATCCTAGAACCCGGAATCACCCAATATTTTTGGTTAATTTCTAAATTTCTCCAATTTACCAAATTTTAGGGGTTTATTCGTTTTATCTTCCGAAAACCCGTTTTATCCACGAATACCCAACCCAAAATCATTAGGGTTTGTTATACCAACAATGATATGAGATATTTATGCTCAAAAATAAATAAAGCAAGTAAACACTTGCCTCATGGATAAAATCCGACGTCCTCGAGCCGAATCCCGCGGAGGTTGGCCGGAACCTCCCCCTTTTCCCTCTTTTCTTCCCCCTCTCTCTCTTCCCTCTCTTCTTTCTTCTTTTTCTTCTTTCTTCTCCCCCTCTCCCTCCTTTTATAAGGAGAAAAGGGTTTAACCCCTTTAAAACCCAAAAACGACTCGTTTACCCAATTACGAGCCTATTTAACTCCAAAATTACCCGGAACTCAATTTCGACAATGACTCTCTTTTCCGACTATCTCGGACATTCCGAGACTCATGGCGCAGTCGAAATTTCCATCCGAGGTACTTGACCGCAAATCACTATTCTAACCCAAAATAATTAAATGCGGGTTTTCTACTCAAAGTCTTACCTCTTTTGTCGCTATACTCCACGGCGACATATAAATAAAATATTTCAACCTATATGGTCCAAAAATAATTTATAAAACCCTTCGAAAATCATTAAATCCTCAAAAATTCCAAAAATTACTATTTCGAGAAATTCTCCAAATTCCAAATTATACTTAATTATGGAATTTAATCATCTCCAAAAGGGCGGGTTATTACAGGCCCTATCCACTAAGTCCACATAATCTGTGATCTTCATATTAACAACCATGCTTTTTATATCTACACTCATCCCAATTTGAAACCGATCACATTCACTTTCTTTTGTCCTCACCAAGTCAGGTGCAAATCTAAATAAGGATATAAATAAAACTTCATACTCTTCCACTATTCGGTTTCCCTGTTTCAACGTGATAAATTCTTCCTCTTTCTCTTTCCTATAAAGCCTTGGGTAATATTTTTCAAAGAACACCTTCACAAACCTCTCCCATGTAATTTGTGGAGGATTTATTGGCACCACTCCCCCCATTGAAGTAAGTAACCTTTCTGTTGCATCCCACCATAACTTTGCATCAGCCTCTAACCTAAAGTTTGCTAACAAAATCTTTTGTTCATCTCGCACTTCCATCACCTTGAATATTGTTTCCATCTTTCTAATCCACCCCTCTGCCACTAACTGATCCGTAGTCCCAGTAAATGCTGGAGGATTTAACTTCATGAACCTCTCATGCAGTTTGTCCCTATCCCCACCAAGTTCTCCATTTCTTTCTTGTTCCATAAGTTGTGCCACAGCACGTAATATTCTTCCCACGTCATCAATAGGTTGTTGTTACACCTCTGGTTCCTCCACTTGAATATGTCTTTGTCCTTGCTGACTATTAGGAACATAAGATGCTTCACCCTCTGCTCCATCATGCAACTCATGTGGGTCCATCATTCACTGAAATATAATTAACTTAAAAAAATACAATAGAAGCAGTTTAACATTAACATTGTTAGTCAAAATCCAGGTGCATAAAAACCTCACTTTCTAGTGTCCACTGCCAATCTAGACCCTCACACCCTATGCAGAACCTAATAACCACGCTCTGATACCAAGTTGTCGCGCCCAGACTTAATTAAGTTAAACTCATCCTTGTTAATTAGCGATAAATTGCCTTAAATAATAAACAATGCTTTAATTTAACTCTCTAAGGAAAAATAGCATGAGATTTTTTTTTCCAAAGGTATGTGTTGATGAAAACATAAATACATTTACATGTCACCTATAAGAACTACACAACTTTACATAACCAAGATCTTTAGTTTAATATTTACACAACAAGATTCTTGATATTCAAACCATACTAGATATCCGTCACTCCCCTGTTTTAAGATCCTAACTTGGCAGTGAATTCCAAATGATAGGCATACCTGAAACGTAACATTACAGGAGTGTAAGCAATATAAGCTTAATGAATGACCATATACCACACCTATAAAGAAATTGAATAACCATTTTTATTTTGTTCTCATGCTATAACCCAACAGGAATTATGAAACTCTCGCAAGCCTGGACCCTCCACGGTCCAATTAATCCACTACAGTTATTGGGGACCACCACATCCCTTTATTAGGCTCGAGTACACAAATATTTAAGTTGGATTAACAGGACCGCCACATCCTATAGGACCCATGACAGTCCTTAACATTAAATAACATCACTTAAAATTTCAATCATATGCATATGTTTCCTAAATACAACATCACTCCCATAAGCATTTTGACACATGTATTGAACTACACATTTCCATATGAACATATAATCATCTATATTTCATAGGACAGGTCACTCACCTTGAATTTGGTGCTAATATTAATACCAAAATACTTCCTTGGTATGGTAGTATTAACTTCTTCCCCACCTGACAAGTCAACGTCATTAGTATCTGAATACACCAATTAACATGAAACCTAGTAATACATCACATCATTTGGCCAATAAGAAATAACTAAGGAGGAAATAAATATGATACTTCACATTTCTATAACACCCAAATAACTAGGGTTCTAACACAATTTACGTAATTAAATTATAAATTCGTTATACAAAGTTATGCCCATTTTATTACAACCTTTTTCCAAATCGTTTCTCAAGAAAAAGAGCAACACAACTTCAACTTCCTGGAATTTTCATAATTTTTATACCACATAACTTTTCATGATATTCCACCCAATATCAGTAAACACATTTAATAATATAAAATTATTGTTTCATAATTTTTAGGGCTCATTTTCTATGTCGAGCAAAACGTCAAACACTTGGTACACATTCTTGCTCCTTTAGGGAAGATTTTAAACCAAAATTCAAACTATCGTCAAAGGTCCATTACTTGATATTTTTAAACATTTTTCGGATATGTTATACATGTATGAGTCTATTTTACTCTCCAACTCGAATCACTCAATTCCAATAAGTATTCCAAGATTTATACCATTTTTAGCATAACTAGGTCAAAATAGAACATTAAGGCATAACTTAACAATTTTAAGCATACATAACCTTAACATTGGGTATAATTCATGGAAACATATAATAAACATATTTTACAGAAATATACATCATAATAATGAATTTTCTAAATCAAAATGCTTTATGAAAAGATGATGTAAATTTAGGACTTTAAAGTATGCATTTACGATCCTAGCTCCAGTTCTAACTTATGTTCTTAACCCATCCTTGTTCCAACACAATTCAGCAATATGGGTATTATCCAAATCAAAAATAAAAATATGCCAAGTATAGAACTCATCCATGTGACCAACTTTAATAAAGATGTAATTACCTTACGAGGATTCCTCGATTTATAGAAATTTTCCAAAGATTTCTTCCTTAACTTTCTTCTCTTTCTGTCTCTTTAGGCAAAACTTGTTAATTCTTATGAGGAAGAATACATACCTCTCATTTATAATCATAAATAAGTTGTATAGTGGTCCAATAGCAATAGGGGTAGTAGTAACTCGTGATTGGTTGGATGAAAGGTCGAATTAGACAATTCCATTAATGACACATTTGTCCCACCTTGGTAAAATTACCATTACTCACTCTCACCGGCCACGATTTACTCCCTATTTGTATCTATGAGTAGATAACTTAAACATATACAACTTTCATATTTTGTGTTTTCCCAAAATCACAAAATTAATACGCCTAATTTGGGCTCGAATAGGAAAGTAGCAATTTACCAAAAATCTCAAAACTCTCACATTTGGCGACCCAACATTACCAATTTCGTATCAACACCCTAATTTACTTTTATAAACATAGTCATGCATTAAAAAATTAATTTATGATGCATTTAATCACATAACTAATCATATATTCTGAACATGGTATCCCCGATCATAAGCTCAATTAGCACCTAATGTAAACAACACATATATCACATGAGCATGCATCCCCTAAACATGATAGTTAACATGTTTAACACACATAAATGTATAACTTATAACTCCTAAGTTATAATTAATCATGTAATTAACCTTCTTAATCATGTTTTAGGGCCTTACAATAATAATTATAATAATATAATAATAATAATTATTATTATTAAAGAAGAGAGTAATAAATAACACAACCACCATAATGATAATGACCACAAAAAATTGAATAGAATAATAATCAGATAACACATCCAAATCCAAATCTTCATACAAACCATGTACAATACCGAGACAAATCGGCTGGTATAAAGGTAATACTAAAAACCAAATGTAAAGTATAGACAATGAGCAAAACACACTCGAATGGAAATACTGAATTATAAGCTAGATGATATTAATTATAGATACGTCTCAGCTCGAGGACCTTTAGCATCCACAACAATGCAACACGTCAAC
Source organism: Sambucus nigra (assembly GCA_949130495.1). Classification (NCBI taxonomy): domain Eukaryota; kingdom Viridiplantae; phylum Streptophyta; class Magnoliopsida; order Dipsacales; family Adoxaceae; genus Sambucus; species Sambucus nigra. The sequence continues at coordinate 88,987,999 of OX422216.1, read as the reverse complement.
TCTGGAATGAATCTCCTAGCCCTAGTGTACCTGTGGCTGGACACGTAAAATGTTTTGCAAAATAGATTTGATTCGGGACAGAGCCCAGAAAATATTTTAAAAATATTTAACAAGTGTATAAGATTATATATTATGAGTAATGTACATATCCATGTTAGATGTGGTACTCTCACGTGAGTCCTGACCTGTAACTTAATGTGGACACATAATGTACTTTTGAAAAGTACGACTGTGTAATAATTGATTAAATTAAATTCGCAAATTTCCAAGTAACCCTTATTTAATTAGAGTCCCTAAACATGCATCTAAGGTGCGTGTGTCAACCCATAAATAAATAAAGCATGTGACACACAAATATGCTGAGACACAGATTTCAGGAAAAAAAACCCTTTCGGGTAAAACCTTTATTTCACTATGAATATATAAATCGCAACTTACAATTACATAGAGAAATCTGCAATGGATCAACGCGCAGCCACCACAAAGACACGCAGTCTTGAACTCAGCAAGAGAATACATGCATCACCCTCCAAGGACTCACAGCCCAAACAACAAAGGAAGAACCGTAGCTCTCCTTAATGACATGCAACCATAAAACTTTGTAGAGACTCCCTCAGCAATGACACGCAATCCTCGGTTGCAAAGATCTCCCCACAAAGGTTGAATAATAGCAAAGCTTGTGTTCTAGGGTTCAAAAAGATTCACAAAAGTAATTGGGATTTTTGTGTGTGAATCAAAAAGAAGTTTGGCACATAAAAAAATTAAGTCTTCTTGTGTTTGAACTCTTAAAAATGTTTTCTCAAAGACTTGAAAAAATACACCAACTAAGTAGGAATATATATAGAAAATAAGAGTCGGTGGAAGAACATTACACGAAATTGTTCGAATTTATCCCAGGCGGACTGGTCCGGCTAGGAGGAGGATCGATCCGACCTCAGATCGGTTCTTTTTTAAAATAGGCTTCTTCGGTTCGCAATCGGTCCGTGGTATAATGGAGCAAAGCGAATCGGTTCGGTAGGTAGGTGGACCGGTTTGGGGGCGAATCGCTTCTTTTAAAATAGGGGCGAACCGGTCCGGTTATCCAGAAAAATTAAAATCCTTTTAAAAGCCTCATTTTGCTTGAAAAACTTACTTCTTATTTTTATAAAAAACATTTTATTAAAATTTCCCAATACTAAATATGAACTTTAAGGAACTTAAAAACAAAACTTTACGAAGTTCATTCTCGCAGAGGTTATGATGTTGAAGACGCTTTGATATTCGGATCCGTTGATGTAGATGCGATCTTGAATTTCTTCAACGGTGTAACGGCGTACGACATACATATTGACAATGGACAGAAATGTCCTTACAAATGTGATATTCCTTCCTAGTTTAGCTACCAGCCTAACCAATTATAGACCAATCGATTAATCCTTATTAATTTAAATAAATCTCTTAGACCATCTGTATATCCCACATGATACATTAATATTATCTTTTTTCTTAATCATTCTATTCGCATTATTTTAACTGCTTAGGTTCACATCTTTAAAGTACATTTTAAACATTCACAATAATCATTTCTACAACACAAAATAGAGTAGACTATCGTAAATGTATGTATATGTATAGATTACACTATCAAATATATATATATATATACACACGAATACGGTATCTAAACGATAAAACTCGTGATTCATGCGTACTTTTCTAATTAGTCCATATGTACCTCACGTACCTAATTAAGGATTAAGGCAAGGCGTGACACCTCAACCTATAAAATGGTAACACATAATGGAGGTGAATATAATCCTTAACCCCATAAGGATGACGTCAACACCTAACGTATCAAAATGATCATTAAGACACTACCATCTCTCAAGGTAATGATAATGTAAGTGCTACGTTATGGGGCACGAATCCAAATCCTCCCAAATAGGTACACAAATATAGGATTACCCACTATGTGCAACCTCTCGTGATTTCAAGTAGCTAGGTATGACACTACACATAGTATTATAATCAACGTAATATAAGCATGAACTCATCGTATACATACATAGAGTATATTTAAAGTTTATCCCATAAACTAATAATTCACATTTTATTCCCATTTTCCATTATTTCTAACATTTCTTGTTAACTGAAGATATTTAAATCATCTAGTTAATTATTTCAGTAGCTACCCTCAACCCGTACCTACTAGTACAAAACTCAAAATCATTATAATAAGCCCGAATTATAATTTAATTCATAATATTCCTTTTCTCGATAATGTTACATTTTGGCCGGATATATAAAATGTCGATTTGAGGCTTTTCTGATTCGACTTTGATGAAAATTAACTACAAATTTGTTCAGAACATGATTTTACACAAGAACTCGCAAGCACACTCCCAATTTTCACTCAAAACAGACCTAAGATCAACATGCATTGTCATCCTATGTTCTAGGGCACGAATCCAAATCCTCCCAAATGGGTAGACAAAGATAGGATTACCCACTATGTGCAACCTCCCGTGATTTTAAGTAGCTAGGTATGACACTACACATAATATTATAATCAATGCAATATAAGTATGCACTCATCCTATACATACATAGAGTATATTTCAATTTTATCCCATAAACTAATAATTCACATTTTATTCCCATTTTTCATTATTCATAACATCTCTTGTTAACTGAAAAGATTTAAATAATCTAATTAATTATTTCAGTAACTACCCTCAACCCGTACCTACTAGTCCAAGACTCGGAATCATTATAATAAGCCCGAATTATAATTTAATTCCTAATAATCCTTTTCTCAATAATGTTACATTTTGCCCAAAAATATAAAATGTAGATTTGAGTCTTTTCTGATTCGATTTTAATGAAAATTAACTACAGATTTGTTCAGAACATGATTTTACATAGGAACTTGCAAGCACACTCTCAATTTCCACTCAAAATAGACAAAAAATCAACATGCAATGTTCGTCATTTTCTAAAATGATTTCACATGTGTTTGAGTTTTGAATCTGTATTAGTTCAATTCGTTTCTTGTTAGATAGTTTAATCTCGAATTGAATCACATGATTTTCTCAAATTTCAGAATCATCATTAAAATATATAATCCTAATTATGGGTTCTAGAATCCTAATTTATATTATTTCAAATCCAAACTTCTTAATCATGGGTTTTTATCCAAAAATCCCATGATCTAGCATGCGTTTCGATAAACTCATAATTAAGCATGTTTAAACAGCTTAACTCTTAGGATCATTCTGAATTTTGTTTGAAGAAGTTGATGTGACTTCCTACTCCTCATTCTTCATAAATTTTGTTGATGTATGGTGGTGGTTCAAGGCGGCTCTAGGTTTTCCTCTTTCTCTAAGACATTTCACATCCTTGAGGAACTCTTCACTTTCTTGTAAAACGTCTCACACTTTCTCTCCTTTGGTTTCCTATCACTTATATTTTTCAATTTCCCATTTGATTAACCAAAGGATTCAGTTTTAAAGTAGCTAATCTCGTAACTCTTCATGGGTTGGAAATCCAAGGGTCCAAAATTGACTTTTAACTATCGGGTCGAGCCAAAAATGACCCCAGACCCTATACATATGCTCGAATATAGTTTTTCGACTATAACCACCATTTCAGAAACTTATACGCAGTCAAAATGACAATATGGGTTAAACATATTATACTTACTTCATAATTCTCATATTACGTCCCCACATATCTCAAATATTCATCCCGACTAAGTAATTAATAATTGTCGTATTCTCACTTACGACCCACTGTAACATATTCAATAATTTATATTACTTATTGTTTCAGTAATATATATTTTAATTTATAATAGTAAATATAAACTCTCACACTAATTAATATTTAATTTATTCCAAATAAATTTCCCATTTAAATTTAATTAACCCAATTTAAATATCCATAAAAATACGGGGTATTACATTAGTATTCTCAGATACGCTAATTTCATATAAAATCCCAAAAACAAGAAAAAGGGGGTTCACTTGTAGATTCCAAGTGGATATTTCTCATCACATTTTCTCACACTAAAACACCTTTTTCTACACACACGCACACACACACACACACATAAATAATGTGATCGATTGGATTTATGGGTTAAACCCCACCTCGTGTTGCTTTCGAACAACGTGGACTTTGTTGATCTCTTGGACTACGTAGGCATCTTGGGTTAATCCCTTGATTTAAGTCCTCCCACATACATTTTTTACTTTGTTATTATCATATATATAATTTACTTGTTTGCTTGCTTGTGTCGTGTCCAATATACGCAATTGTTCTTCTATAACGACTTGTGAATCGACAAACACTTACATTATATCTTTAGCTACTATCTTGGGAATGCTCATAGGGATGACCCCGTTCCTCCTTTATACATGACGCGAGATGAGCGATTACATCCTTCATTTATATTGTGCACATAAACACACACACACATCACAGAGTTCAACAGGAGAAGACTAACACATGCTTATGAGAGACCGAAAGGATGGGATGGGTAACTAACACCTTCCCATTTCGTAACTTAGTCCCCGGACCCTTGAACTACTTGGTTTCACAAGCATTTTCCTTGATACCATTATCTCGAGGAAACAATATTTCTTTTTCCTATTGTAGCAACCCGCGTAATTTTTGGGGTATTTTCATAAATATTTTGGAAAAATAGAGGGAAAATAAATTTTTTGATAAAATTATTTTTTCTTGCTAAAAAATGATGGATTTTATTTTTAATGACGAGAATTTCAAACGGTTTTGAAATCGGAGTTAAAATGGATTTTTAATTGATTTTTGAATATTTATCCCTTATAATTTTTTTAAGCGGAACTTTCAGTTTTCTAGGCGATCGATCGATCGATGCCAGGGGTCGATTAATTGACCTCAGCTGATTTCGCGCACTGCAAGTTTTTTTAAGAGTTTTTTTGCTTAAACTCTTATCTTTTTGCCTTATAAAAAGAGGTCGTGGGTGACCATTTTGGAACAAACTTTTGGCACAAAAATATGCAGCAAACATAACTTTATTTCCTCTCTTTTTTATATACACTTAGCCCCTTTATATTATGCATTCAACCCTAGTTTTTGGAGGTGTTCTTGGGGTTGTTTTGGTGTTAACTCTTGGAGATGATTTGATGATTTTTGGGAGATGATTTTGCGGGTGTAGTCTGACTTTTTCCAGGGAGAATTATGTTAGTTTCTTTTGGTGGTTTAAGGTATGGGGTTTTACACAATATGCTCCTTAATCTCGCGGGTGTTATTCCGTTTTGAATTCATGTGATTATTGAACTCATATTTGAATTGTTAAATTCTTTCGAAAATTTGGAAAATTATTGTTGGAATCTGATTTTGATTCATGTGGTATTATTATTCTATTGCGCGTGTTGTCATGATATTTTAATATGGCATGGAGGCTGGGCACCCGCCAATATTCCTTTTTTGGATATTCTTAAGAATGTGTAGGCACGGTATGGTGGTGAGGCCTGGTGACCCGGTTAATGTGTTATTGAGAAATTATATTGATAAAAATGCTATTGAGATTCACATTTGATTTGAATATTCGTTCTCGTATTGTTACATTTTATTCACCGCTAATATTTATTGAGCATATTTCATGTCGTATTGTGTACTTCCCCCTATTTTCTTTTAATGGCAGGTTAGCGCAGATTTGGGGCGCTGTGGGGATGATTGTAGCGTGGATTATTTTGGGAAGAATATTCAAGAGTACATGAGAAGATTGTATTGTATTGATGTATAGAGCATTGGATTTTATTTCGAGATAGATAGTTGTATTATTTCGAGAGACTTGGTTGTATTTAATTTGAGAATTCAGATGAGTGGTTTTTATTGTATTGTGGGATTTATTTTTAGATGCTCTATACCTGGTTATATATGGATTTGGATTTAGTTCTATCGCAGTAGTGCTCTGTTATCTCTCCCCGGGCGGGTAGGGGGTTACACCTATTTTGTGAAAAATAGTTTGTCTAATCTATCTCTACATACCCCACATCGACGAAGACCAAGCGCCCAGAGAAAGGATGGAATCCTACACGCACACTGAAAATGGGGAAGGGAAGAGGGATCCACTTCGGAAGATAACCTCCCGAACCCCCCGAACAACCCTCAGGTTGGTTACATCACAAATATACAATCAATGGGATGTCCATGGTAACTCCATTATTTAGTATTTTCAAAAACTTATGTTTACACTAGTGTATCAAAACTTGAACTATTCTAGGAAGAGTCGAAATACATATGTTTTCCCTAAGCAGACCACCCAAAATTGTAATTATAGGAAGAAAAAGGGAGGGTCTAGCACTAAAAATAAATCATTTGTAAAGACTCCTAAATCCTTTTCTAAATTAATGGACAATAAAAAAATTAAAACCAGAGCCATTTGGGTTAGAAAAGATGATCTTATACCCCAACTTAGGTGCAATGTGGTTAAAACTACGTTTAATGCCAAACATTCTTCAGCTTGTTGGTATTTGGATTCTCTGTGTTCTAAACACATGACTGGGTATGAGAGTAAATTAACTAATAAAATGGACTTCTTAGGAGGAGATGTCCTTTTGGCTGACAAAGTCTTATCCCAGATCATTGGTAAAGGAATGCTTTGTGAAGAGGGGCCTCTTGTTACAAATGATGTCTTATTAAGAAAAGGCCTTAAAACCAATCTGCTTAGTATATAACATTTTTGTGATTCTGATCACATAGTTACCTTTTCCAAAACTGAGTGCAAGATTTTCAAAAAAGAAGGTAATCACATTCTTTCAGGAAATAAAACTTTTGAAAATTGTTATCTAGTGATTCCATATAATGAATAATGTAAAATAACTAGGCTAGATGACTCTGATATATTGCAAAACATATTAGGTCACAAATATTTTGATATAGTTTTTAGGCTTTAATCCCACTTTGAAATTTTTAATTATCACCCATCCCATATATTCTTATAATTATAACAAGTCCCATAACCTCTTATAACCGCCTCTAACTGCCCTTCTGTATTTTCTTAAAAAATGACACATGTCAACTTTTTAACCCCCACTCCATTGGACAAACAAAAGGATATGAGATCTAATATAACTAAATCATTCCATGTGGGGCTAAATTCTAATGATTCAATTTTGATAACTTTTGCCGATTGAGTTCCTAAGAGATAGTTAGAGGTTCACCTAAGATAACATAAATCCTTCAAACATTATTTGTGATCCTTGCCTTGTGAGGAAAATAAGTAGGTCCTTTCACAAGAAAGTTAAGGATGTCATGACTTTTAAACCTCTTGAGCTAATCGACATGCATCTAATGGAATGATAATTTTTATAGTGGATGACTTTACACAATTTACATCAATTGCTTTTATGAAAAAAAAATCATATACATTCCGTTAATTTCCTAAAATCCTTTTAAAAATTGAAAATGAAAAGGATACCCAAGTATCTCGTATATGGAATGATAGAGGTCGATAATTCGAAGACTCTAGTGTCACAAAATACTGTCATGGTAATGGATATCAACATGAATTTAGGGAACTTACGACATCACAAAAAACAAGTATTACTGAGTGAAAGAATAGAACCATCCAAGAAATGGATAGGGTTATGTTACACACCAAAGGATTGACAAAATACTTTTGGGTTGAGGTAGTCCAGACATCGTATCACATTATCAATCATATCTACCTTAGAAAGAATACTAAAGAGACTTACTACAAACCATGTTACAATAGAAAATCCAACTTCAAATACATTAGAACCATTTAGGAGAATTTACTATTCTACAAAGATAGAGAAAATATTTCTAAGTTTGATACCCGAGGTGATAAATCCATTTTTCTAGGATATTACCAATAAGTAGGGATATCGTGTTTTCAACTTACGTACTAAAGTTATAATGAATCCCGTAAATATAATTCTAAATGACAAAAGTACTGAGAGTAGTGTCACTAGATCAATTGTCATGGATGAGTCTAAAAATGATTTTGAAATTGACTCTTCTCAGATAACTGACCCACTGCCACCTAAGGTTCCTACTATACCAACCTGGGTTTTTAAAGACCATTCCCTATATCAGGTTGTAGGTAACCCTTCAGAGCATGTGCGAACTAGATCCTAACTCCAAAATGTGTCAAATTTTGCACGTTTTGTTTCTCTTATAGAACTAAAAAACGTAAATGATGACCTTAACGACTCATACTTAATTAATGCAATGCAATAAGAATTAGGCCAGTTTTAAAATGATGATGTCTGGTATTTAGTCCCAAGGCGTGAGGACAAAAAGGTTATCCACACCAGTTGGATTTTAAAGATAATATTTAGAAATCTGGGTCAATTGTTAGAAACAAGGCTAGGTTGGTCTCACAATGATATTCTCAGGTATAGGGAAGATAATTTGATGAGACTTTTGCTCCGATTATATGGACCAAGTCTTTTCGTCTCCTTTTAGCTATGTACCATCATTTGCAATTCAAAATTTTACAACGTTGAATAGCCTAAGGTCTTTATTGAATAGCCTAACGGCTTTGTTGACCCTTCTTACCCAAACCATGTCTATATATTGAAAAAGGCACTGTATGGCTTAAACCAAGCCCCATAGTCTGATATGAGTGCCTCTAAACCTTTTTAGTTAATAAAGGGTTTAAGTGTGGTGACAACGACCAGGCATTACCGATGATTAAAATTGGATGCTAATTTTGGATCATTATCACCAAACTTATAACCACTAGATAATAGAATAAAGAAACAATAGATAATTTTTATGTGGTTCAATTCAGAAAATCAGCCTACGTCCACAAGTAATGTTGGTTGGGGTTTATTTCAATCTTTGGGTTACATTTACAAGGTGTAACTATAACGTCAAAGTTGTCCGCTCGGTCGGGAGCAATGGTATATTTATAGTGAGTAGGAAACCAAGAGGTTGAATGCCTTTATATATTCAATCATTTACACCCGTATATAATAACATACATCTAGGTGTCTCCTCACATGCATCTGCATGGTGACTATTGATTATTCCACATGTGTCTTTTCATATGGCTGCCAGTTCAACTTCTTAGAGATGGTCATCTAGGAAGCCAACCAACAGATACTTGTGCCAAATAGGTTTGATCTAGTGTGACAAGCCTCATAACATCATTGACAGAAGTCACTGCATTACTAGTCCACGTGGCTAAATAATTTTAATCTACAATAAAAGCCCCCCAATGATCTATACTTGAGGATTTATTAAAAGAATGTAGTATTTCTTCAAGAAGCTGTTTGATTCTAAAAAATGTTAAAGGTGGTGACTGACCTCCTAGACATGTAAATATTTCACTATTGTACTAGAGTGATGGCACTTTTGTTAGTAACTCAAAAAATGGCAAACTGGTGAAAGGCACACTGGTCCTTTTTCTTTCTAAGGATTTGAGAATCCATCGAAAGTTTAATCATTTGGTTAAATTAATCATTTCAAATTGTGAATATCGAGAGCCTTCACTGTATCTATATGAGGTTGGGTTTCCTTCCATTTTCTTTACCTTATCATTCTCAAACTCCTTTTCTTCCACTATTGTGTTATCTCATTGCTACTTAATAGTTTCTCATCGCCGTAATAGAAATTGTAAGAATTTTCCTTCCTTCATATTTCTACTTTTGAATTTGTTATGATGGTTTATATTATTGATGAATGGTCTTTAGAAAAGTTTAAGGAAAGGAGGAAAATTCTGGAATGGGTAACGGTGGAAATGATGTCCGGGCCTTGTAATTTATGTGCATTAGATGAGGATCACTAGTTTCCCATAATATTTATAGCCGATTGTGGAATCACTTTTCCTCCTAACCACATATTTTTGGAGTTTTGCCAGTACTTTGATGTGGTCCCAGTAAAAGTAGCCCCCCAAAGTTGGAAGGTAACCATCTTAACGAACAATATGGAGTCCATATAAGAATAAAGGAGTTAATGTACTGTTATAAGTGGGGAAACACTGGAGGTAATACTTATTACCTAAAAATGTGTCAAGCCAATAGGGGTTTGTTAGTTAACTTGCTTGATCCCAATAAGGATTTTTGGGATTATGGATTTATTGTAATGAAATGGTAACCTGTCCCCCTTTTTGAGCAGGTAGGGTATACTGGTCCTAAATGCCCTTGGATGGGCATGGAAATGGTTGGAGACTTACATTACTTGTGCTTTATTTATGCGTACTTTCTGTTTGTTGATATGCTGACTAATATACTATGTATTTTTGCAGAGGAAAAGAAGAAATAGTGTCCCCTATCTTTGAGGTGTACATTCACGAGCTGAAATTCATTTGGTCCATTTAGTAAAGAATTAGAGAAGATCACCCCATGACAACCTCTCTTTTGTTGGAGTACAATAGCTCTATCATATCCTTTTTAGCTTTCCCTATGGAAGATATTCCCTCAGCCCCCATAGATTTAGAGGATTCTATCTCATCATTTGTTGAGTTTGAATTTCCTCTTGAAAAAAGAGACATTATTTTGGGAGTAACTTCTTCCTCATTTGAATCACTTGATCTAACATCTATCCCGACCACTTCCTCATCTACAAGCAAGATTGTGAAGAGAAATATTCCTAACTTGATGTCTGGAGCTATGTCTCCCCCTTTAGTTAAGAAGAAGAAAATAGTTGGGGAAGGTTCAAAGAGGCTGATGGTTATTACTACTGAAGAAATTAAGAATACTAAATCTCAATTTAAGAGACTAAAAATAGATCCTACTATCAAATAAGAATTACTCTAGAAAACCTAAGCTGACTAGGACTTTACAACATATGCCTCCGTGGCAATGAACCCTAGTCTGGCAGGGGTTTGATTCATTTTAGAGCATTTCTATAGATAGGTTGGAGGCTAATCCCATGTGAAAGGCAAGATTACTGGATAAAGAAAACCAAATCTTGGCTCTAGACATTTTTCAAATAAACTTGACTTCTTTAGTATTTTCCTCCTTAATAATTTTTTATGATTCCTTATGTTTGTATTGTTTGCAATTTTTGGTCAACTATGACCAATTATTGATAAGGGATGATTAATTGAGGTCATCATCTATTGATTTTAGAGAGGCTATCGAAGTCTTGAAGGATTCTCTAGATGCCACTAAGGAGGTCCAAATAATTGATTAGGAAGAATGGCAGGGTATTTTGAATGAGGTCGAGAAGCAAAAAGAAGGATGTAAATAGGGCTACTACTGATTCTACCTTAGAGACTACTGAAGAGAAGAGGAAGTCCCAAAGTCGAAATCCATGGGGAAGAATGTAAAGGAAGATGCATTTACCATAGGATGGGACAAGGCCGCCACCGACTTACACCTATTCTTGTAGTACAATCCTAGCACTCTTATAAACATTGATAAATAGATGGAGGATGAGGAAGACATTGGTGAGTCTTAAATGGTGACAGAGGCTTCTATGGAGGTTGCCTTCTCAACTAGGGAATATGCGCAAGACAAGGAGAAGGTGAAGCTTCTTTGGCCAGTTCGAAGTTGTTAACTTCCCTTTTGAAATGCTTGATTCCCTTTTGTAATTTGGAACAAGATATGTTTATATGTCATGATTTTTCAATTATATCAAACCTCGTTATAAACTTTCATACTGTTGCTTCCAAACATTTTGATCAACTCTTATGCTCATAGTCTTGTTTTACGGTTTAAATCAAGGAGAAATGCTATAGTAGCTACTGAGAGTGATTTGTATAGGAGAGGTGATCGATTATTTATCATTGTCTATGAGGATTTGGATGAAGACGAGCTAGAAGAGTTTCTCAACTTGAATGCCAATATAATACCTCTCTAGAAGCCTTCTCTCTAGCATACTCCATAGTCACTGGAGCAATGGACTTACTCACCTGGAAATAATGAAACAAGGCTGAGGGTAAGAGCACTTGCGTAGTAAAAGCAAAAAGAGAAAGGAGAAATAAAAAAAGAGAAGGTATGACAATATAATATCTCTCTCACCACTAATTCTCCAACATGCTCCACAGTTACCGGATAAGCTGCCTCACTAGCCTAGAAATAATGAAATAAGGGTGAAGTTAAGCATACTTTCATAGTAAAATCAAGAAGAAAATGGGAAGTCGAAAAAATAGGGAAATGTATGACACAATAGTACCTCTCCCGCAGCCATTCCCCCAATATGTTTCACAATCGCTGGAACGACTGCACCACTAAACTAAGGATAGAAAAATAGGTAAGTGTTAGTAAGCATTGGAAAAGTACTAAATAAAAAAAAAGAGAATATAAGCAAACTATTATTTACTTGGGTAGCTTCATCCAAAATTTGAGTCGAAAGCCCCGTAGCTATGGGTGAAGAACTAGTAATAGGTCTTGTAGATAAAGGAACCTCATCTATGCTAACCTGATCGCAAAAGTTAAAAAAATATGAGTCATAAGAGTGACACAAAAAATATTACTCTTATGCAAATATAAGAAATGATACCTGAGCAGTTACTCCCACAGAAGTAAAGGGAACGGATCCTGAGGGGATACCCCTGTGACACTCATGGAAGGTAAGGAAGCTTCCACATAGCTAGCTTGTAAATGAAGAAAAAGTGATAAGAAGTACCAACATGAAAACAAAGATATGGAAAATCTAAAAGATCCATGGCAGGTATAGTTATCGGGAGAGTCACTATGGCAGGACTCTCACTGGAAGCAACAGGGAAAGTTGCCTCATCTAAACTAGGGGATGCTGAAGAAATAATAACGATAGGCATTGATGCAGTGATGATGCTAACCAACTGAGAAAACAACAAAAAGTAACTTGTTAGCATAAGTAAGAGCAAAGGCATAAAATAAAATTTTTGGGCTACCTAAGCCCTCTCTAAAAAAAGGGCAAAAGGTGACTAGCGATGCAGTAGGGGCTATAATGAAGACCTGTTTATAATAATGGCATTAGAAGATGTCATCATTATCATAATTGTGGGTGAAGTGTCTACCAATACTTGAATAGAAACCTGTGAAATAGACTCAGCATTTGAATCCATAGTAAGTGTGGGGCTATGAGGGATATGAAAGAGAATAGGTATGTCATCGATAGAAACGTGGACCCGGTAAAGGGAGATAACCCTAAAATAGTGGTCTCCAAGAAAAGGAGATACAGGGTCCCGGGGAACGAAAGGTGATAAAGAATATAAGAACCAAAGGCATAGTAATAGAAATAAGAAAAAGGATAAGAAAATAGACAAAGCTCTAAGAAGGAGGTAGCCTCGGGCTCAGGCGCACAAGTGCTCGCTGCTACTGCAGGAGAAGGCAAAGAAATAGGGCTAGAAGGCAACACCCTCTACAATCATAAATAGACATAGATCACAAAGGAAAAGAATTTTAAAAATGAATGATAGAACAATGAGGTCAACAACTCAAAGGAACTCAGATAGGTATCTAAGCAAAATGTCCGATCACAGAAGGGACCCTAGTTCCAGTAGGATGCACAAATGAGAGTTGTAGAGAAAGTAGCAATATATAGCGCTCAGTAAAAGAAATGTAAATAATAAATGTCATAGTATTAAAAACTCCCTAGGGGAGTGAAATACCTCTTTGAAAAGTCCTCAAGAAGAAATGAGCAAAGAATTCCTCTCACGTTGGAAGGGAGCACGATGCACGGGGTAAAAGACCAGTTGCCTCTATAGAAGTAACCTACTAGAGAAAAATTAGTAAACAAAAGAGAATCTTAAGTAATGAAAGAGTTACGGTAGCACAGCACACGACTTGACTATATGGAAGGGTCCCGGGGTGGAGATAACCCTCGAAGGAGAATGTGGTGCCTCATTATCACTAGAAGACTCCCTCAAAACTGATAACAAAGCATAACTGTCAGTAGTGCTTTCACCCCAAAAATCTGAGTCACCCACATCACCCGAAGAAGAACCATGATCATTATAGGAAGGTGTGCTTCCGTAGTCAACTAGTTCCTCTTCTAGGGATGGGTAATCAGCAGATGAAACTCCGTAAGAGCCAGTTCCACTAAGTAAAGAATGCTAGGATATAGTACCTTTTGCAATGGGAATATATGTGACTTGCGTCTCCCAGAAAAAAGGGCTAATGCCTCATAACCCATTTTTTTCATAATCCTATAAGTTTCCTCCACTCCGAGATCATTGGTATTGGACCCTGGTCTAGAGTGGAGGGAGCAACAGCATGTACATCAACCCCCTTATTCCTTTTAGCAGATCAAGTCCTCATAGGGGAGGGGGGAGAGGCGGTAGTAGAAAGGATGAAGTTAGACACATTTGCATTGGGGTGCTTTCTCTTGATTGATGTGAGAGCCTTTTCTTTGCCTTTACTCCTGGATAAGCCTTTAAACTTGGTAGGCAGTATCTTGATCTGTTAGGGATGGGAAAATTCATCGAGAAGGGTAATCTGCTCAAGGGTCGTACTGGGAGTAGTGCTGAGAAACCAAGCTTCTTTCTGTGTCTGCCTAATTAAAATCTAGGCCTTGACATATCTGGTGTGGCTGGTATCGTGAGGGGGACCAGTCACAACCTTGTATAAGAAGAATCTTCCACTGCCAAAGCAAGAACTATAAAGTAGTGAATGATGGTAGATAATATTAAGGAGGAACATAGAGCCCCCCCCAAGATACATACTCTGTGAAACATCCCTTGAAGAGTAAAATGAGTACATCTCTCTAAAAATAGCTCAAAAGGATCGGTGCATGAAGGGTGAGGAGGGGAGTGGACACCTTGATCATAGCCAAAATGTCTTTTTACTTGCTCACAATGATAAAACTCAACACCTCATACTAATTCTATCCAATAAGGAAGGATGCCTGGTAGCAACATCGCCACTACATTGATGTGTGGACAGGTATAAATAGAATCGATGTCAGAAAGAAAATACAAGGTGCCACCATCACCAGGAAAAGAAATCCAGCTGTAAGGACGAAACTGAAACTCCTCGATGTCATTAATCAAATCCCTCAGAGGCTTTTGGGGGGTCCTTCCTATGCCATCTCAGAAGACGAGCAACATTACTATGACAAGCTTGGTCCTCATATGCAAGGTGGGGGAAATGCTCAAATAGGAAGGCCATCAGGAGGATATAATTTGCGAAGTTAGCAGTATCATAACAGTCGTAAGATATCTCGACATCTACATGCGCACGGTTTATCCAGGTGTAAAGATAACGAAGAACTAAGACATCTACGAACATCGACCTACCTTGGGATGATCTCATAGATAATTTCAAAACGTGCTTACGAGGAGAGTCTTTGGGTTTACCTAGAAGTAAGAATCGGCTTAGAAAAGTAACCAGGAAGGCAGCTAAATATGAAGAGGAGTGGAGCTTTGGACCATCATGACTCTTAAGAGCTGCACTAGAAGTACCCCCTTTCCGCGGTTTCTCGAAATCCCTAAACTAGTACTTCTGCCATTAGGCAAAGGGGTGTTTTGTGATAGCCGTTATATTTATAGCCACATACCTCGAGCACTCCGCAAGTGTTTCCTGTAACTCCTCTTCCATCTCCTACTCCTGTGAATTATCATAACCATCAATAAAAACATGTTTTCCAAAGAAAGGAAGGGAATATATCTCGTAGACATCCTCTATAGTAATAGTAATTTCACCCAAAACAGTCGCAAATGTGTGAGATTCCCTGCTCTATCGGGATAATAAGAGATTGAGAGATGTTTTTTTTTGCAACAGTGCAAGATCTCAGGCTGTCAATAGATGTAAGAGGGACCACTTCCCTAAGGGTGGCCTTGTAGGCAGGAACACTCAAAACATAATCAACCTAAATGGCCCATTCCTCTGAGGAACACCCCGCCACTTTAATTTGAATATTAGAGTAAGGGAAATCACCACGGTCGACCCTCACCCTAAGGATAGAATTGAGAAAAATAACAAGCGAATCATTAGAATCACCTGAACCCACATGGGTCACTCAATAACATTGCCAAAGAATTTTTCCTCGAATTCCGCAAGGGAAGCCATAAAATTATCACCTGGTCCAAAAAAAGGAGCACAATGATAAACACCAAAATATATTCCCTGGAGAGTGCACATATAATCCTCCCAAGCTTAGGACGAGGATGAAGTGGTGGAAGAAATACCTATGGCTATGGATTAAATTTAGGAACCCAAAGTCAAAGAGTAATCAGGCAAAGACCCCCTCACATCCGACACCCCAGGCGAGGAACCTTCGCCAAATTTTTGAAGTCGTGAGGAGCTCAGGGATGCGGAACCCAAGGAAATTTTTTAAAGTCGCGAGGAACCCATATGAGAAAAATCAGTCGAGGAACCCATCGCCATTGGGTGGAACCCGGATGATGAATCCCTTATATTCTCAACCACCGATGAGGAACCCAATGCCACGAAAAAATTATTCGAGGAACCCTCAATTGAAGAAGTAACAAACGAGGAACCCGCCGTTGGAAAAATAGTAAATGAACAACCCCACGCAAGAAGATCAATTGTCGAGGAACCCACTATCATAAACACATCAGGCGAGAAAATTTGATAAAATGAGGAGTTTGTTGGTTCTAAAACCTCTAACGAGGAACCCTGTCCATTCTTTTGAAATGGTTAGGAACCTGCGACAAAGTCGAACCCAGGCGAGGGATGCCTATGCCAAGAGTCACCCCCATTCCAGCCAGTGGTGAGTAACACTTAGGGTTCCTAGTTCCTAATGTCAAATCGCTAACAATCATACTCCCTCCCTCCAACCCCAAACCAAATGCTTCATCAACAGTAGTGCGCAAGTAATCCTTGTTTGTAACTTTTTTTATCGAGGAACCCCTAGGTCCCAAACCCGCAATTGAGGAAACCCTTATTTATAGAGTGACGCGCGAGGAACCCTTTTCTACCTCAGCATCCCAGCATCCGATTGAAAAGTCCCTCAAGCTCATAGTTGAAGGCGAGATATTCCCAAAATTCAAAAAAGCAGGCGGGCAACCCTTGTCTACCATGACTAGCGTTGAGGAATCTCTAGGGGTCCTCGACCCAAAATTTATCCACTGTCAAGATCCATAATATCAAATAGATCATCGAAAGGTAACTCACCAGAGGAATATGGCGCTGATTGGAGGCAACCCTTAACACCATATTCTAAAAAAAAAGAAGCACAAGAGAGAGAAAGAGGGGGCCCTAGTGGTGGCATCTATGGCAGTGGCTCCATCCATTAATATCGTAGATACTGATATGGAAAGTGTAATGGACACTATAATAATGAGGATGATGGTGGTAGAGACATTTGGTGGTGTTGAAGCCATTAGTGGTATTTTTTAGGAAAACTTGAAAAAAGGAGGGCTATGGAGTATTTGGATTTTTTTCCTCTCTCACTAAAAAAATGAAACTCTCTATGAGTGTTTTGAAAGTATAAGGAAGATTAAGGCCTTTAAACAAAAAGGAAAAAATGAACCTTTACATAAAAATAGGAAAATGAGCAGGAAGGCCAAAAGGCTATCATTTTTTCCCAAATGATGACATATTAGTTCCCACACTCTTGTGTGGCTTCTCGAAAACCTAAAAACCTAGAATGAAGGGACAGTGTATTTAATGACCCTAGGGGTAATGTTGAGGATCCCCTAAGATCCCTAAAAAATTGAAAATTGAATTTATGGTGTATAAAGCCTTTTAGTCTCCCCAACAAAAAGTCTTTGCACGAGGGGATAATGTAGAAAGGTGTCTCTTATCCATTATATTTTTGGGTAAGGGTCCCTGGTAGACCCCCCCTTCAACCTCGAGAAAATATTATTTGCAGAACCCCCAGGGTCCCTCAACGAAATTAAATTTATATTGGTCGCGAAACCCCAGGGTCCCTTAACAAAAAAAAAATTATATTGGTCGCGGAAACCCCAGGGTCCCTCAACGACAGAAAATATATATATGGGTCGCGGAACCCCCAGGGTCTCTCAAGGGCAAACAATATATATGGGTCACGGAACCCCAGGGTCTCTCAATGGTAGAAAACGTATATGGGTCACAGATCCCCCAGGGTCCCTCAACGGCAGAAAAACATTTGGGTGAGGAACCCTCAGGGTCCCTCAATCTGCAGAAAATATTTTGGCACGAAACCCTCAAGACTCCCCTCCCTCAATTGTAAGAAAATATTTGGGTGAGGAACCCTCAGGGTCCCTCAACCTCCAAAAAATCTTCGGTGAGGAACCCTCAAGGTCCTCCCCTTCATCTTCAAGAAAACAAGCCAGGATGAGGGAGTGGATACCATGTGCAACCCCTCATCATGAAAAGTCATTCCTTAAAAGAACAAAAGTATTAACATTTACTTTCTTGTATAGGTAGCCTAGTTGAGCAGGCAGGGATCAAGTAGGCCAGTTAGGATCTCTTAGGAGTTTTGTCATGGCGGCTGAGGAATAAGGTTTACTGGGCAATATCAATCTCTTATCACTTTAGGATTGATAGAATACTAGTAGGAATATCCTAGGAGTCACTCAAGACCACACATATCTCACACTTATTCACAAGTGAAGTGAGCAGCCAGAGGGCTTCTCACAAGAAATAAAATTTTACAAAAGTGATTTTCTTAGAAGAGAGGATCCTCTAGACCCGTATCAAGAAAAATGATTTTAGAGGAGAGGGTTCCTCAAGCCCCCCTACCAAAGATTGATAGTTTAGAGGAGGTGGTCCTCGAGGCATCCTCTCTTAAGTTTACAAAGTTTGTACTATAAGTTTACATTTCAAAAGATATATACCAAATTAGATATTTTGTCTCGATTGGGAGACATATTTTCTTTTTGACTTTGGTTTGCACCAGGTGGCACCTGTCAGAGGGGAGAGGCAACTGCACACAGGTAGGGACAAATGTTGCATTTCAGACCCTGTCCCGCACCAAACCTCTCCATTTTGGCACCCAAAAGTGCCAACTCAACCTTAGTTCCCAAGTATAAATAGGACCCCTGGGCAAGGTCAAAAGATATAGAACGCAAGTTGCACTGTTACACTGTCAAAATCACACCAGAATTTTCAAGTATTCTTTCCCCCTTTTTCTTTAGTGATAAGTGCCTTGTTAGTTCACTCCTCACTGAAAACCATCATTATCAGGAGTTCCTCTTCAGAAAAATTACTATTCTTATTATGGAGATTCATCTTCTTACAGGGAGTGAGTTCTAGTTTGAGTTCAATTTTTACTAAAAGCAGAAGGTTTTATCAAAAGCTGAGAACCTTGAAGGAAGCATCCATTGAAGTGGGTCACGCCTCACCCTTTCCAATTATTCATAGACTTTAGTCTCACTACCCTCCTATAGAATCCGACCATCATGTTTATGGACTCTTTGACCAAGGGTGGTAAATAGTTCTTCTTATTATGAAATGATTGAGAAAATGCAAGAAGATCATAAGGCTTCTCCCACTAGCCTTCAAGTCGATTATGAAGAAATACTCGTTGAGCACTGGGCATGGTTTTGATAAAAAGATTCAATATATTTCTTTAGCTTACTAGAAAAAGGAATTATTGCAGAATCATAAAGTGGATAGTGCTCGGTAAGTAGCGAACTTATTAGAACGTGAGATAAATGCCTTGATTAATGAACTTGAGAGCCTAAAAAAATCATCTAGGACTATGTAGGATAAAGGTGCTTCTTTCTTGGAGTAGGGGAGTGCAAGGTTGATGGTGGAACTTAAGAATTTAAAGAAAACCAAGATAAGTCAATCATCTAGACACGTTGTTGTTGCTCGACCAACTGTTGATGAGGAAAGGACAAAACAGACCTTAGCTGCAAAGCGACCTTGATTAAAAATAAATACGTGACCATTAAAAAGGTAACTGACAAGGTTGATCGAATAAATTTTCAATTTCACAAGCAAGGTTATTTGGATGGACGGGTATGATGAAGCCTTGACTCACACAAATGATGAATTAGAACAAGATCGGGCGAAGGTTATATGTGGTGTTAGTTGGATGTACTATGAATTCTGAAGGTTTATAAAAAAGATCCCTTGTGGTATTAGCATGACCCAGGTATTTTGCATTATCTAATTCCTCCCTTCAAGATTGATGCTGACTGGAATCCTAATGACTCCATTCCTAAGATTAGGAAGTATTCAGGTGATTTTGGCCATGGCCTATTTGAGCCTAGGCAACGGATTCTTGTTAACACCTCAAAGGCAGTAGGGATTATATTAACCATATAAATATGCCCCTAAGCCATGGTGCCAAAAGCTGGCAAGTTGGGGCTGCGGCTGTATTAATGTTCAAATGTTACTACGGTCATTTAAGGTGACACTTAACTTTCCCATGCTGTCTTATATAAATGGGTCTTAGTCGTGGCAATCATTACCTTTTACAAACCTTGAGATCAAATCGAGATCGAAACTCTATCAGTTTTATCTTGAGTTTTTCGGTTAGGGATTTGTAGTGGTTCAGGGCAGTCTAAGGGGAAGCATAGTGATTTTAAGACTGAGCAACCACCTTTCACTGATTTCTAGTTAACCCTCGAACTGACCTTTAGTATTCTTCCATTTATTTTTGGAATTTGTGAAATCTTCTAAATGAATTAGCTAAATCCTGTCTTTTGTAACATCTACTTATACGAACCTATTTGGTTGAATTTTGATGTGAATTCATATTATTTTTATCGACTGAGCTTGTGTTGAGGCTAGAATTTGGATGTTTGATAGGTTTTGTAGCCTTTTTCATACGTTTGAAGCATATTGTTTGGATATTAATTTTGGGTTTTTTGATAGAGAAAATTGGGTTTGGTAAACATGTTGATATATGTTGGGTTTCTAGGTAACTTTAGGTGTTTGAATTAGATTATAGGTTAGAAATTTGGATTTTATGTTTTTAATCCACACCTTGACCTTATTTTGAATTTTGTTTTTGTCCAAGAACAATAAGAACATGTTCTTGGCCAAAACCCTAGATTCTTGGGTTTTTCAATCTTTGAGAACATGTTTTCCATCAAATGATCTATTTGTGTAATTTACCGCGGCTACAACTATCCCTGGTTATAGTCTTTAACTTTAGAGTAACTGGCTGCAATCGTCTTTAGAATTTGTACTTGTAGTTTTTGGCATTAAATGGTTTTTAATTCTATTGGACGTAGCCTTTAAAACTAGTTGGC
Source organism: Sambucus nigra (assembly GCA_949130495.1). Classification (NCBI taxonomy): domain Eukaryota; kingdom Viridiplantae; phylum Streptophyta; class Magnoliopsida; order Dipsacales; family Adoxaceae; genus Sambucus; species Sambucus nigra. Next base: position 88,966,974 of record OX422216.1, on the reverse strand, counting down.
TATAGCTGACTTCAATTTTTTTGCACTTCTATAATGTTTCTATCCGTTGCAGCCTCTAAGAGGCTTCTCTAACCATAGTGGATGTGATACCTAACTGTGAAGTCCTTCTACTTTTTAGGTTTTGTTGTAGCCCTATGAGTTAGAACCCTTCAGATTTCTGAAACGACTTTTAAAAGTCTCATTTTAGAGTCCCCCTCTTGAAATCCCATTTATCAAGCCTTTGAAGGCTATTGGGCCTTATATGCTAAAAGACTGCCCCAACTGTGTTGTCCTTGATTCTGACTCTATAGACTCCTTGAACTATAGGGATACCATTGAGGCTACGAACATAATGGATGGGGTAAAAACTCCAACACCAATCCTCCTGCTGAAGAGGTAGCCATGGCAGCTATCACCATTGAGACCAGAAACACTCTAGTTGAATCATCTGTCCAAGACAAGAATAAATCTTCTACGGCCTTATAATACAAGTGTATTATGGACGAGGAGTGTATATCGCTGGTCGCTGTGGCTTTTGAATTCCTTCGTCTTCAATCTATAAGCTTCCATCTGCGGAACGTATGTCATATTTCGTAGTACATAACTTCCTCCAAGGGCTATGACTACCAATTTCTATCCCAATTAGAAGAATTTTTAGTGAGATGAATTTGAGCCCAGCCTAGTTTAGATCCAAATTGCTAGAGGGCCATCCTTGCTACCTTGGTACATTGCCAGAAAAAAAATTGGTACGGACATTACTCCCGGGGAGTTCTTTCCTTTTTACAGGCCAAAGGAGAACTCCGTGGACCTTCCGTGGTACTACTATTTTGCTCTTCAGAACAATAAGGAGTATTTGCACACTAAGAAGCCTCCCAATGTTAAAAACTAAAAAGTCAAGTTTTTTTATATTTCTAGGGAGAGTTGGGAAGTCCATTCCCTGGAGAGTGAGGGGGGGAGGACATATAGGATGCCGTAGACATGGGGGCGTCCAAATAAAAATGGTAATTTATTAAATTTTTTCTTCTATTGATCCTCCCTTTAATTTTGCCCATCTTTCATGGCTTTTAATGATCTTAGCATTTGTGTACAGCTCCTGACAATCTAAGCATTAACAACAAAGCCAAATCGAGAGTTGAGGATGCAGCAGGCTTTAGTAATAAGCTAAAGAGATTCAGTAGGTTGTTGACTTCCACATCAGTTTAGGAGAATGGTTATTTTAGAAACAAGAAAGTCCCAATAAATATGACTGCGGAAGGTAATTATTTATCCTTTGTGGTATATATTCTTGATGATATAAATTGTCCTGGATAATATTAATATATAAATTACTGTAGCCTTTATTTAAAAATTTATTCTTATCTTTCTAGGGAAGAGATTGAATGTGATCTTTTGGTTGCCCAACTCGTTGAAATGGATGAGGACACAGTTGTCCTTAATCAAGCCCCCAAGAATAAAAGGAAGAAGAGAAAAAGGTCACCTAAGGAGACAACCCCTGCGACTGAACTAACTGCTTAGCGTTCTCAGCAAACTGCCACAGCCAAGATTAGAGCAGTCTCTCTTGCAGAGAAGTCTACAGCACCTCATAATGTTGCTATGGCAGGGGAGAAGCAAGTTGACGACGACATAGCTGATCAACTTATCTCAATAGGAATAATGTCCCCCAGGGACATTCAAGGTGGACACATCCCCTTACATGCTTCCATTTTTGGAGCTCCTCCTCCTCTATTATGGAACACTATGGAAATTATTACCAACTTGCCAACTCCCCAGAGCAAGACAAGAGCGGGTCCTGATGGTCATTCGTGGCCTCAACTGAGTCAACTTGATCCTAATTCTTCATGGGATAAACCTGCTAGGGTGGTCAAAAGAATTAGAAAAGTTATAGACATTATTGTCCTAGACCACCTAGTAGAAGAAGACCATGAGGACTTAGAGGAATATGCCCTTCACAGTCTACTACAGGTAAGCACTTTATTTTATTTAAAGTTTAGTTATTTCTTTATACTAACCACCCTGTAAAAATTTCAGGCTGCGGACATTGTTATGTCCTAATGGGCCAAATATGAAGGCTAATTAAAGTTATATCGAGCTACAAAGTCAGTTCATAAGACTGACATGGAGACTGTCAGGGCCACCTCTTTTGAAGCAGGAAAACAATTGTTTGTCGCAGCACTTCAACTCGCCAATATGAATTTGGAGGCTTCCACTAAGGAAAAATATGAGGCTAAAATAAATTTCACCGAGTCCATAAAATCCTTTACGATTGCTAAGTCTAATGTTACAAAAAATTCCAGTCAATCCACCTCTTTTGAAAATAAACTTAACCTCTCCAACAAAAATATGATCAGTTGGAGAAGAACAATATATCTGCACTCAAATAGAAAGATGATGACCATTCTGCAGCCATCAATTAGGAAGACGAGGGTCACGTTGTAGCGTTAAAGCAAGCTGCTAATGAAGCTGTGGTATCTTAAAAGACCTCCAGGTACTCCTTTCTTACAAACAACAAGTCCTATCTCACGACCTCTAGGAATTTAGGCACGGGGTGGTAAAAAACTTCCCAGAATGAAATGAGAAAATCATGTCATACAAGTTAGGTGATGTTGATCACGCTGAATGCATGGTGGAGCTGAAGACTATGGCGGAGGAGAGGGCTAAAAAGCGACAAGAATATGTGGTTGTGATAGATTTTGAAGAAATTGAGACAGTAGTAGACGAAAAACCTATGGATGAGGAAGATGATGTAGCCTCATAGCTGACTGCTAGTCCTTGTAATCTCAAATTTTTTGTAATGACTTGAAAATCACATTTTTTGTTCTTCCCTATACCCTTTGCAGTACTGAATATTAAACATTCCTGTAATCATTCAGGGTTGCGACCACTTTTCAAACGCTGTATCCCCCAATCACTATTTTGTAGCCATTGGATATTTAAATTGTCTTCATATTATTTTCCGCTCTTCATTTTGAGTACTTTGAATGCTTGAATGTTTGTTTTACTTTTCTCTCTTTGCAATAATCTCATTGGGATTTATCTTAAAATGATTACGGCCCAAGGGGTCGCAACTCAAAGATTTTAACGAACGCAAGATTTTCCATCTATAAATAACCTTGAACTGGCTACATCCATAATCACAATGCCATGATGACTTTTCACCTATATTGCTTTTTGTTCCATTAAACATGAATTTGTTTGCAATAGAACTTGAATGTCACACCTTCCTTTTGTCCATTGATGTTGGCTTGAATTTTTGAACCTTAGACGTGGGCTACAACTATTTCATCAACTAAATGATTAGTTTTGTATATGTCGTCGCCAAATTCTTGGAATGAAAAATCATTTATGTGTGGTGCAATAGTGTTGAATATGTGAATTCTAGGGTGAAAATTCCCATGCCGCGTATAATTAAGTCTTTGGACCATATCTTCCATTTTCTGCAACACTTTTTGAAAGAAGATAGTAATGATTGTTGGACTTGTTGTCGATTGATAATTCCTTTCGCAAAATTAAAAAAATGTGTCCTTAGCTCATGCTCTTTATCCATCTGCCGTCTTCTTTTTTCTTGGGGAACTATTAAGCCTCCCTAGGGTGGGTTCACTATCAAGGCACCCGCAGATATAATTGGATATATATCAATCCATCCCTGGCAAGGTAGGTATTATGAGACCCCCAACTACACCAAAAGACCAAGTGGTCACTTTTGAGCTAGCCACCCTTGTCACGGTCAACGACCATGACAAAAAAAACACGCATTTTTTGTCACGGGCATTGACCATGACAAGCCCGTGACAAAATCTTGTCACGATCATTGACCGTGACAAGTTCACAACAATGACATTTATCATGGGCTTGTCATGGTCAATGACCGTGACAACCTTATAAACTTGTCATAGTCAAGGACCGTGATAGGTCCGTGATAAGTTTATAAGTAAAAAAAATCCTCCCGCTTCTTTTTTCCCATCGCTTTCTATTCCCCCCATTCTCTCTCTCTCTCTCTCCCTCTCTCTCTCTCTCTCTCTCTCTCTCTCTCTCTAAGCAATGACTCTCTCTCTACGATTTAAGGGATTTTTTCTTCTCTATTTCTCTTTCATTTGTATATATGTGTGTATGTGTGTTAAAGGATTGCATTTGTGTTCAAATGAAGAAATTATTTAATTAAACTAAGTTTTTATCAATTAAGTCCTAAACATGCATCTAGGTGTGACAGAAGATGATGAAATCAAGCAAGAACATTCAAACCAACACATATGAGGAAAAATCTCCCAAAGGGGCAAAACCTTTTATTTTCGCTATAATATTGTAATATACGATCACACGGATTATAGTGAAAATACAGTGACACAGAAATACCTACATGCATCGATTCTCATGTCGGCGGCTGGAATCTCCCTCGGGAACTCCAGGTGAGTAGCAATGAAGAAGAAAGACGACTTCTCCACAAAGGTTGAACAAATACAAGGTTGTGTTCTGGGATTACAAAAGGATTTAAAAAGGTTTGCAAGGATGTGTGAATCAAAACATGAGTCTTGGGACTAAAAAATATGAAGACTAGAGTAATTAGAACTCTCAAAATCGTCTCTCCAAGTCTTATAAAACAACTCCCCCAAAGTTTTCTTTGATAGGAAACCAAAAGGAATTTCACGATTTTAAAATACATGACAGCATCAGGTACCCCAGACTGGTTCGGGTGTATGGTGAACTGATTCACCCCCGAACCGGCTTGGCCTTCGGTTCCCAAAAAATCGCTGGAACTTGGGGCTTAAACACTTAGCATTTTTCCAAGGATTTTTCTCGGATTTTTCTCAATTTTCAAAGGGCCATAACTTCTTCACCATAGCTCAAATTGAGGTGACGTTTCTTCAAGTATCCTCGCTGCGACGAGCTCTTGAACTTTCCAATTGACCAGACCTCAGTACGAGGGCTATAAATTTACCAAAACTGCCCTTGAACTTTCATATATTGCCTTCTTTCACTATTTTGACTTCTCTAGCATACCACTTGCATAAAGTCCCTAAAATCGTGGAATGTGAAGTCGTTGAGGCAGATGTGGGACACATTATGGAGAAGTTGAATGCATGATTCCTGGAATTTGGATTGAGGTCGTCGTGTGAGATCGTGAAAAGACGTGCCTTTTGTAGCGGCATACGACATATACAAATGTAAGATAACAAACATGAGAAATATATCCTTACAAATCTCCCCCATGTCTATGCCGGTACATGGATAAAAATTCCGAATTATCAAATAACCAAATTGCCTATACAAATCTACCCTCCCATGAAAACGAATCTGGAAAGGTACAAATGAATAAGTCTTCATCGTTTGATCTTCAAATCTTCAAAAATCTCAAAGCTTTTATCATCAGGGTGTGCATTTCAGAGACCATCAATGTAGTACCTACACACATGAGATAAAGAAAATACCAAGTGACATATCAAGATTAAAATGAGATAAACATGAATACCAATTTATGATGAAAGCATACGACAAATCTCAAAAACTCCCCCATCATATGATAATTCTTTCCCCCCCTTCTTATAATGTCCCCAAATAGACATATAATAGAAGCAAAAATAAATGTACATGGAGAATGTCATAAGGAAAGAAACTGCTATTTTTGAATTTTTCAATATTTTTTCACACAAAATATACAAACAAATAATTACACCATGAACAAATACAAAAACAACGAAGTCGATGATAGCGTAAATGAAGGGGTGTGATCAAATTCGATAGGAAAATCAACGCATACAAACATGACATATGTGCACGATGAATATCGGATACTTCTAACGAATGAACTCAAAATATTCCTTTGGTGTAAAAATGGAAATATGAGACATTGATTCAATCAAATAAACAAATCAAAGCTCAAAGTGATTTCCACACCAATAACGTCCAAAATAATTTCATGCTTTTTCAGGACTTTCAAGGAAGTGGAAACCCGTTTAAATTCTCCAACCAAGCTCCCTCAGATTTATATTTTGAATATAGGTGATCTAAATTCTCAAACTTTGGAGAATTTATGGTGAAACTTAATGTCCCATATTTAGCATGAATTGCTTTTTATTACTTTTAAATTTTTTGGGCTCTTTTAACCTTTTTGGACCCCGGATAATAAAATTCCTCAATTTTTTAGGTCCGTTTTAATGGTGGCTTAATCGCAAAGGATAGATAAGAACCTTTCGTAGCCCTTCATCATTTTCAAATAAACACACAGTGTCACCATACGGTTTTTTACATGCATTCCAATCTTGTCAAGTTTTATCGCATATTATACGTTGTATAGACAAAATTGAGATGGAAACACTCAAGCCAATATGTGATAGACAAGTACAATAATCAAATATAGCCGTGCATGTGTGCAATAAAGGAGATATGAGTCAAACATGTAGAAAGATAACATTAATCACATCTCAAAGACTCCAAACGTTGTAAAGCACATGGATGAAATGATGTAGCGTCTCAAATCTCTATCAGACAGTCACATGGATAAATGGAATGAAATTGTGACTTGGCTATCTTAAATGCTCATCCATAAAAGGTGCAAAAAAAATACACAAATCGTTTTGTGCTTTTCTAAAGAAATTTATAAAAAGAAAATCTTTTTGGATTTTTCAAAAAAAATATATAAAAAAGTAAAAGTAATAATACACATGATACAAACTAGCAATATGAAGCATATGGTATGAACATGGAAAAGAATCCTATCCTAGACACGGACTAACCCTTCAGTTAATAATGCAAATCCCCAAGGACTTCCGAAGACTCTTAAATCTAAGGGCATCTAAATGTTTCACGAAAATATCGGCTAACTGACGGTCGGTGGGAACAAAACTAAGGGATACGACTTTCTCCTCAACTAACTGACGTATAAAGTACTCATTTATCCTGATGTTCTTTGTGCGTGAATGCTGGAATGGATTGCGGGATATGTGTATCACGCTCGTGTTATCACATGAGGTGGTCATGGTGTCCTATGATATCCCATAATCCCTCAGCATTTTCTTCATCCATAAGAGTTGAGTGCAATAACTCCCAACAACGATGTACTCAGCCTCCATAGGGGACAAAGAGATGGAGTTTTGCTTCTTGCTCAGTTAGGAGACAAGAGAAGAACCAAAATAGAAACACCCACCAGAAGTTCTCCTACAACCATCTACATCCCCGACCAAATCGGCATCCGAATAGGCGGACAAACGATCATTGGTATCAAAGGAATACCAATTATCATATGAGAGAGTCCCACTCACGTATTTGATCATACGTTTTAGAGCGAGTAAGTGTGACTCTTTAGGGTAAGCCTGATATCTCGCACAGACTCCAACACTAAAGGCTATGTCGGGATCACTGGAAGTCAAGTAGAGAAGACTACCTATCATACTCCGATACAAGGTTTGCTCTACGTCCTTACCTGAAGTGTCCTTACTAAGCTTGATAGAAGTACTCAGAGGTTTACGTTCATGCTTAGCGCAGTCTAAACCAAATTTCTTCACTAGGTCTCTAGCATATTTGAATTGGGAGATGAACATCCCATCCTCTAGCTGACGAACCTTGAGACCAAGGAAGAAAGTAAGATCACCTACCATGCTCATATCAAACTCACTTTTCATCTCCTCCTCAAAGTGGTGAGCATGCTGGGAGAACGTGGATCCAAAGACTATATCGTCCACATAGACTTGGGCAACCAAAATAGCACCATTATCTATCTCCTAATGAATAACATCATATTAACTCCCCCTCTCTTGAAGCCATGAGCTAAGAGATAGGAAGTAAGCCTTTCGTACCAAGCATGGGGTTCTTGCTTCAAACCATACAAGGATTTCCTCAAATAGTAGATGTGTTCTGGGTGCTTAGGGTCTTCAAACCCTTTTGGTTGTTCCACATAAACCTCCTCCTGTAGAATGCCATTGAGAAAGGAACTCTTGACATCCATCTAATATAACTTGAAGCGCAGATGACATGCGATGGCGAGTAGTAAGCGGACGGACTCAAGCCTTGAAACAGGAGCAAATGTCCCCCCAAAGTCTACACCCTCTATCTGTGTGTAGCCTTGAGTGACCAACCTAGCCTTGTTTCTGATTATGGTACCATTTTCATCCATTTTATTCTTGAAAATCCACGTGGTACCTATTACATTAGTCTCACTAGGATGGGGGACAAGTTCCCAGACATTATTCTTTTTAAACTGAAGAAACTCATCTTGCATAACAGATATCCAGTGTTCATCCTTAAGTGCTTCTTTGTGATTCTTGGGCTTGATTTTGGACGTGTAGCAAAGATGGCTAACAACGTTCTTTTGCTAAGAAAGAGTCTTGACCCCTAGAGTGGGATCACCTATAATGGAGGTTGGGTCATGACTCTTATAAACCCAATAAGGTGTGTCCCCTATCATAGGAGTAGGTTCAACAGAGTGTGGGTGAGGGACAAGTAAATTACTGCTAGAAAAGTCCTAATACTCACACTAAAGGTTGGGATCAATAACCATCGGAGGTTCATCATCTTGCACGGTGACGTTTATTGACTCCATAACCTTAGAGCTCTTCAGGATAAAAACTCGGTACACTCTGCTATTTGATGAATATCCTAGAAATATTCCCTCATCGCCCTGGGAGTCAAACTTTCCTAATTGCTCTTTATCCCGTAGGATATAACATTTACTCCCCAAAACACGAAAATAAGCAAGGTTGGGTTTCTTGCCAGTCCACAATTCATAAGGCATCTTAAGTGTGTGTGGATGCAGGTAAACCCTATTCAGTGTGTGGCATGCAGTAGACACTGCCTCTGCCCAAAATCTCCTAGAAACCTTATGACCTAAAAGCATAGAGCTGGCCATTTCCTGGATCGTCCTATTCTTTCTCTCAATAATCCCATTTTGTCGAGGAGTCTTCACAGCAGAAAACTCATGTTTGATCCCAAGGCTATAACAGTAAAGATATACCTTAGCTTCCTTAAATTCCATGCCGTTGTCACTACGTATCCTATTAATAGTGACTCCGTGTTGATTTTGCAGGACACGACACTTGGTCATTAAAAACTCTACAGCATCAGATTTCTCTCTCAAAATACCTACAATCGAATATCTGGAGAAATCGTCTACCATCACGAGGATATACATATTACCACCCAGACTCTCAGTACGAGTAGGACCCATAAGATCCATGTGAATTAGCTCAAGAACATAGGAGATGGTAATGGATTGCAACTGCCTATGTGGGCTACGGCTTTGCTTTCCCAACTGACAGGGTTCACACAATGTGGAAGTTGGCTTTCCAAGTGATGGTAAGCCACGTACTAGGTCCTTTTTAACTAAATGAGTCAAATCTCTAACGTTCATATGACCTAGACGTTGGTGCCACAGATCCATAGGAGTGATCGTGGCGCTGTTGCAGACAAGTCACGACGTGGGCTCAGTTCCCTAGAAATTATCCTCTATCCTATTATAAGGAGGAAAAGGCCCAAAATCATTGTCATCATCATCAAAATTCCAATAACCAATGTTTTAACTTTCGTTATACTTGCCCAAAGTTATATTTGAATTTGTTATACTTTAGGATTCTAAGTATTCAACGAAAGTCATAGGTTTGCGAGAATTTTGAGAATTATAACAAGGATTATCGAAAGAATTGGAATAAGACATGTTTAGCCCAAAAATGGCTCGAAGTGGCGGATTCCACAAAGTAAGTGCGCGCGGGAAAAAAATCAAGCGTTTCTAAGTGCTCAAATGTGGAAGTCCTGCAAAATATTAGCAAATAATACAAATAGAAAGAAAATACTATGAAATACTAAATTAAATAAAGTCTAAAACAATCTAGTCCCCGACAACGGCGCCATTTTGATAGTGCGCGAGAGGTGTGTGGGTGTAAAGGGCACAGTCCTTATTTTTTGTCTCGCCATGACTATACAAAAATCTAAATTACTACTACACTTGCGGGGCAATCACAGTGATAAGTAGGGTATCGAGAATCTACTGGGACGAGTTGCTAGAATTTATATGATTCAATATTCTGAAATAAAACTGCAAAAGATGATTACAAACTAAAAGAAAAGATGCATGAAAGGAAAATGTTTAATCTAGGCAAGGGTATTGAATCTAGATTATGAAAGCGAGTAAAACTATAGGTTGCGTCGAATATCCCTCATCCGAGTTAATTTGTATAAAATGGTTACACGGGTCAACGAGTTATTTAGAATGCATCTCGTTTCGACAGTTAATTAAGCCAAGGGTTGTCACGCCCCTAAATCCTCATAAAAGCCTAATATGATTTTGGCGTCAACAAATATCCCAAAAATTACGTGTAAAAGGTCATAAGCACATGACATACATGATATGCCCCATCAAATCTCCTAGGCGTAATAACTAGGACAACGCACCCAAAATAAACCCATAAACACTATCACCAAGCAAAGAAACGCGTTAACCCGAGTGAGTTCCATTCAAACACAACCTAATTTAAATTACCTAGAAAGCATGATAAAAGTGCGATAAATAAAGCGGTAAAGAAATGGGGTAAATCTATACTAGAAAGAAAGTAAAGAAAGCATGTAAACCTAATTTAGAAAGAATGTAAATTACACTAGAAAGAAAGAAATGAAGAAATACAAACTATATTAAGGAAGAGGATGATGAATAGTGCAACATTCAACCCAAATGGGGTGTCAAACAAAGAATAATTGAAGAAGAACCCTTCAAAACCCTCAAACCCTAAGCTAAACTAACCTAAAATCATATATATATATATATTTATTACATCAAAAATTCTTTATATAGTAAGTTGGAATAAAAATAGAAAAGAAAAGAGAAAAGAAAAAAAAAGCCAAAATATCTCTTGAAAACAGGGGATCGATCGATCGACCAAAAGGGTCGATCGATCTATCAAGGCCAAATTTCATCAATACAGAAGGATCGATCGATCGAACAAAATCGTCGATCGATCGATCAAGTAGGGGTGAGCCAAACAACAGCTTCTGCATTATTTTCTTCCCTTTTCTCTTCCTCTTTTGATTTCCTTGTTTTTCCCTCCACTGAAATCGCCGTAACTTCTTCATACGGACTCGGAATCGCGCATCGTTCGCTGCCACGTGAAGATAGAAAGGAGGGCTACAATTATGTGAGTTGTCGGGCCAGGTGACTAAGCTATGAAATGACTAAAATTCCCTTGAACATGCAATTGCGTATGGAACTTCACCGAAATGCGTTCGAACTCTAGACTTAGTACCTAAATACCTAAAAACGCCCAATTATACCGCATATAACATGTTAAAAATATAAACTGAGATTGTCTGGTTAACCGGTTTAAATATAGAGATTAAGGTACCCGAGGGGGATATAATGCGTAGGTTTGAGAGATGAAATACGCAATATTTGCGTATTATCAGAGAAGGTGGTGGAGGAGGAGGAGGAGGACGGGGACGTGGACGTTGGTGCTTCATCACCGACATGTGAAGACTCACCAATTGATGATCTTGTCCTCTACTTGGCTACCATCAAGCGACCTATGACAACAATTGGTTGGTCGAGCATGTTTATACTCGTCATAATTGATGGCATGCGGATAGGGAGGGTTTGAGGGATCCAAATACTGTCCAAGGTGCTCATCATGAATTTGAGAATCGGGAAGGAGAACTCCCCATTGTGGTTGCACGAACAATGCGACGTGATGCATATTCAGGGGTGTCTCAATGCGTATATCATGTGGCCTTACTTCCTCCTCAAACCTACCATATGTCATTATTTGTATCTATTTTATTTATACACTTCTATTATATTTGTATTGTTTTGATTTGTTACATTTTTATTGGGATATGGAATTATATATGAAATGATTTGGTGCATTCTTTCTATTTTATTTGAATATATGATGTTCAAACATATACAATTTTTCTATAATAGGTACAAATATACTGCTAGGTAGTGGCAGTGGACAAACTGCCGAGTAGATTTTTTTTTAAATTCTGCCCAAATTTATCACGGTCATTGACCGTGACAAGGATGTGACAAATAAAACTTATCATGGACTTGTACGCTCATTGGCTGTGATAATTTTTTAAATCTTGTCAAGGGTTTGTCATAGTCCATGACCGTGACAAATCTTGTTAAGGTCAAAGACCGCGACTGGACCATGACAAGTCTAACGAACTTGTGATGGTCAATGATTGTGACAAGTCTGTGATGATAAAAGTTGTCACCCCTAAACTTGTCACAATCAATGATCATGACAATCCAACAGATTTGGTGTAGTGCAAATGGCTAATAAAAGCATCTTGAAATCTAACGGGTATTGTGAGCCCCCGTGGCTAATTAAAGCATCCCAAATCTAAGAATGAGCATTGTGAGCCCCCGTGGTTATTAAAGCATCCTAATTATAACAACGGGTATTATTAGACCCCATGGCTAATTGAAGCATCCCAAAGCTAAGAAAGAGAAATGTGAGCCCCCATGGCTTCACATTGTGAGGGGTGTAAACTGCCCATTAAGGTTTTCCCCTCATTGGACTCTTCTTCCTAAAATAAGCAAATAATATTCGGGATAATTTATCATCATGTTCCATTGAATCCATTTAATACGAAGGTCTTTCATTAGATTTTTAATCAGGAAAAAAAGAATTAATATATGACTAACAATTTCCATTCATTCATATATATATATATATATATATATATATATATGACTTTAACAAAATACAAAAGTTTGGGAGATATAGCTACAAAGAGTTTCACAAATAGAGTTCATGAAGTGGAAAATGGGAACAGGTTGAAAATAAGGCTGGAATCTAGTAAGTACCCTCCCAGATATCGGCTTTACCCCCTAAGCATCCTTCAAAAACCATTGCAACGTTCTTTTCCTGATGAGCCTTTCAATCTCGTTCTTCAGGGTGTGGTAATTCTTCATGTCATGGCCATGATTGCTGGGAAACTTCACCATTTAGCTCGGTCCCTCTTGTGAGGAGGGGACTTTAGCTTATCAGTCCAATAGAGCAATTTGTCTTGTCTAATGATCTCCAAAATGTCTCCAATTTGGTAGATCACTGGAGTATAGGTCTCATAACCTTTTTCCAGTTTTGGTTTCTGCAGCTTCTTCTTTTGAACTTTGGCTACAGCCATTACTACTTCTACCGCTATGACCTTTTTCATGGAAGTGAAGGTTGTAGATTTTGTTATTGCGACCTATGTTGAGGTGAAGGCCATGGTCTCCAATGTCAGCACTCTCTACATCACGAAGTTAACATGGTCCTGGAGTGTGGATTGGCAATCATATAGGTGATGAATGTAGCTCAACAACTGGGAAACTTTTTCAATCTTCTCTGTGCATGTCTTTGAGGTCCCTTCCATGGCTTCTGCTGTGTTAATCTTTTAGAAATATATATTTTGAGATTAACTAGATAATAGTGATGGAATTTAGAAAAAACTAAGCATAGTATTAGGTATACAGTCTTTTGCTATTTATAACGTTATGTTGTTGTGGCCTCGGCCTGAGGTACATATACAAGTACTGTCATGGTCATATCAAAGGGAATTTCCCACAACTGAGTCCAAGGACACTAATAAGTGTAATTTTCCCAGGTGAATTATAAAGGTTGTAAAAACCAACTACCTTAGGAATGCTGCGACATTCTGGCAATAAAACTACCTAGCTGCATCCTTCATGTGGCAGTGAAGGGTGTGATCCTAAAATTTGGCTCAAAACCTGAGATCGGTTCATAGGATATACACAGGATGTGCCTACTAAGAATTTACCAAGGGAAAAGTATACTTTAGGTGTGAGAGTAACACCAACTTGGTAATAAGCCCTAGATCATAGGTGTGAAAGATAAATGAGTGAAAATCCTTCCCTAGTTACCCACCCTATGAGAAAATATCCTTTTGTGCTTTTCAATACTATTTAGGTAGGGTAACATCACCAGGGAACATAAAATAGATATATGATCCTAAAAAAGAAGATTGGTAAACATATTTGAAAAATAATAATCCCCTCATCGGGTTCTACAAAAATGTAAGGGCTCGATAACCAAAATCTCACCCATAGCATAGTGACCTAGGGTGTCCCCATAGATGAAATATGGAATTTGGAACCCTAAATAAGAAGAAAGAAGATAAAAATGCCTTGTTTCCTATAGATGGTGCCAAAATAATGATACGAGAAATCGGACACAAGCCGTTCTCAAGCATCATATCAAATGTAAGATAAAAGTAAAGTAAACAATAAGTAAAAGAACACAAAATATTGAGTGGTTCGACTATAAAAGTGAGCCTACATCCACTTTGTTGTCGTACCCTCATTATATACGTTGTATAGTATAATATTACTGGGCCAAAAGAGGCATACAAGTGAGAGAGGAGAAGAGAATACTTGAGTATAGTGAATCCAGGTAGACTGAATGTGTACTGCAAGGAAGTTTATGTGCCAATTATAGCCTGGAAAGCCCCCAGGTGTATAGCTCTGTAAAGAGATAAGTAGTGTAGAGATTTTGGCAGGGCTCTGCAGGGTAATTCTCCTCCCGATCCACTAATAATGAGGTGAGCACCTCTATTTATAAGTGTCATAATGGTGGTGGCACGTGCTTGGCACACGTGACATATGAATAAGTTAGAAGAATGAGGGATCCTTGTAGAAGCGGGACAGATGGAAATTGTCATGTACGAGTAGGGGTTGCGAACTGTTTGAACACAGGCAGTAGCCAGTTTGAAGGGTGTTGTGGCTTGTTTGATCCCATATAGTGTCCATTTTTAAGGAAGTGTCGTGGCCTATCTGAGCCCGAGCAGCGACCAATGTTGACCAAGGCTACCTCGATACAATGCCTAGTAACTTCAAAGTGACGCGGCCCATCCGAGCCTAGGAAGTGACTTCTTGTTAATAACACCATGATAGTTGGGACTATATTGGCCATATCAAGAAGCATCGGGTGTAAACATCACGTTTCTGTTACTAGAAGGGATGGTTAGGATGGGACAATAGTTAATTTTTCCTCTAAGGTACAAAAGGACTATTTGCATTCGATGGTCTTTATAAATTAAATATAATTTTGGGTTAATGGTAGGGCCATTCAGTAAAATCCTTCCACAAAGCGTAGATAATATCCGATAAGTCCTAGAAAGCTACGTAGTTCAGTAATGGTGGTGGGTTGAGGCCATTCAAGTAGTGATGTGGTCTTGGATAGGTCCACTTGTATACCTACTTCAGTTACTACATGCCCAAGGAACTTTACCTATTTCATGAAGAAATACACTTAATTTGTTTTTCATAAAACTGATGTTTACAAAGGGTCTCCAACATTATACATAAGTGTTTTTCATGTTCTATCTTGGTCTTGGAGTAAATTAATATGTCATCTACAAAGACGATCACAAACTGATCTCGAAGAAGGAAAAATATTATATGCATTAGGTCCATGAATGCGGTAGGGGCATTGGTTAATCCAAAATACGTGACTAAAAATTCAAAATGTCCATACCATGTTCGGAAAGAGGTTTTGGGTATGTCTTATTCTTTAACACGAAGTTGGTGATATCTCGATATTAAATCAATCTTTGAAAATATTTTCAACCCTCGCAATTGGTCAAAAAATCATATCTTGGGAAATGGATATTTATTCTTTATGGTCACTTGGTTCAAATTTCGTTAATCGACACGTAATAAAAAAATTTCATCTTTCTTCCGTACGAATAAAACTGGAGCTCGCCGAGGTGATGTATTGGGGTGTATAAATCCTTTACTGAGGTTGTCACATTGTGTTAGAAGTTGTTATAATTCTAAAGGAGCCATACGATAAGGGGGTATTGAAATATGTGAGGTATTTGGTAAAAGATTGATAAAAAATTCAATTTCTTGAGGTGGGGCTATTTTTGGTAAATCTTTGAGAAACACATATTTGTAACTGGTTATTATGTTACAAAGGGATGAGGTTTCTTTTTCACTTCTTAGAAAAGTAGAGGTTGGTAGGGATTTTGTCCTTGAAAACTAAATGGAGTTTGATGGGGTCATTTGAATGTCACTATCTTTACATGATAGTCAATATAAGCAAAGTTTGGGGATAAAATGTTTGTTCCTATTATTAAATTGAACTATGTTAAATCGAGGACTATTAAATCTATGGTTAATGTACTGTGTCGAAAATATAAAGTGTGATGTTTACGAATCCCATCGGTAATGGCCATTTTTTCGACTGGAATTCCAATGGTAAAAGGGTGAGCTATATATGACTAATAAAATAATTATAGATGATAATATTATATGTTGATATCCAGATGAGTCAAACATAAATGACTAATAAAAGAATGTTGATATCCAGAATAAAATAATATATGTGCCTTAATATTATAAAAAGGAATATTACCCGTGACCACACCGTGGTAATTTGGATTTTTCGCTGGGAGAAAGGAGGAATTTCGCCCTTGGTTTCTATTGAGTAGTTCTTACTTTCTTTCATGAGGATATTGTTATGGTAAATAGTTAAAGATATTGGTTGGATTTTTTATAGGAGATTAAATAGAATTGGTGGATGTAAAAGGAGGAGATATGTGCTAAATAGGGAATTAGGTTCTAAGGTGTTATACCTGGTTGAATTCATGACAACGTTTCAAAGGTCTACTATGATTGTGCTAAATTTTCTGGAATACTCGGCCATCTTTGGGCTTGTTATAGGTATGATCTCGTTGATTAGTCTAGTTCTAAATAATATAGGGATTTTGTAAAGGAGTATAGAGACAAGTTGTGTTAGTAAAGTCAAGGTGTTTTTCTACAAGGGAGGATATTTCGATCATTCAGTTAGATGCTCAAACTTGTAAAGGAATAGTGGAGGATTTGATGTTCTTTTGTGAACCTCGTTCAAAATGCTAGCACGATTAGGGTTTGGTGTCCGCGTATTCTTGAGCATATCGAGATATTTCAGTAAACTTAGGCTCACACTGGGCTACTTTCATTTGTTGTTATTATAGGATTAGGAAATTTATCATCATTTGATCTCTTATGGATTCAGAAAAGTACTTATTGAAGAACATTTCTTTAAACTGTTCCCAGGTTAATTCACTCATGTTTTGGGAACGCAAAATAGAATGGAACTATAAATCTATTTCTCCTCCAAATAGATATGAAGCCAGTATTGAACCAAGTTCAGGATAATACCTACCCCATTAAGAACTTTAAGTGTTTGACGGATCCATCTTTATGCTTCAACCTCACCGAGATTCCCAAAGAATTCTAGGGTTTTTTATTTTAGAAATTCCTTAAGGACATTCATTCTCTGATTCCGTACTGATAGGTCATTATTAACGAGGGGTGGAGACATATTTTATTGTCACTGGGTTAGTATTGTTAATTATGTTACAATGTAAAATTCATTCATCGGTGGTACTTGGATTAGGTATTTGATGAATAGAGCGATCCTACTGAGTCCACTGGTTGTTGCTCGAGAATGAACCTTTCTATATAAACAATGTAATGATAGATAAATTACGAATAGAGATATAACACTAGTATTACATTGGGCTACATAGTATTACACAGGCAAAAAACAAACAGATAAAGAAGATTACCTAGTCTTTAAATCTGCTTTACAATAGAAGAATGCTTAACTAATACAAAAGAACTGTTAGTTTAAACTTATGTTGTCATTCGGGAATATGAGTTTCGTCTACTTGCATGCATACACATGTAGATTTATTTACTTATGACCGTATTTTGACGAATCTTTAGGACATTTAGGGAAGTGCTCCATGAAACTTGGGATATAAGTCATCTTCGAATGGATTTGAATCCTACGCGTCAGTACTAGTAGTCACAAGGTAAGGATAGTAGTGGTTGGACAAAGAGAACCATAGTCGATTGGCAAGTGAGGGGGAGTAATTATGACTTCATTAGGTGGTAAGACATCCCATGAAAAATGGATTGCTTGTTAAAGAATGTCAGGGTCTTTAGAAAATATCTTGCCCTATCAAGTTGCTTGAGCCTCTCCCATAAAGCTACCAATAAGAAGAGTGTGTTTGATCTTAGGAGTACCAATCGCCCAATCACGATCAATGCTCCTAATGTGTCGGCAAAGCTTCACATAGCCAACCTCTTAATTGCTCATGCAACTCTTTCATGAGTCAGAAGACGAAAATGAAGGTAAATATTGTCCCCAATATTCATTACTACAAAGAAGTATGAGTAACAAAATGTGATAAATGATATATTCATAGTAATAATCATATAAGTTGCAGGTAAAAGATTCTTCTATTTGGTCCCGAATAGGAATAAAACTCCGTGATGCTCTTGTACCATGTTGTCGCATCCACTAATTCTATGTTTTAATGGTAAGTAAGGGATAAAATAAATATAACAAATAAATTAAAGGCAACGAAAATAAAAAGTTTTTTATTAGGGAGATGCCTAGCATTTTATTACATATACGAGTATTGTAATAAACCGAAATACATAATTATTCGTACATGCCATATATAAGGTAAAACTCTTAAAAAACATTTGGGAATCATAAGAGATGATAAGTTGTGGTGTCGATATTCTAGCGGGGACTACCATCCTTGTCTTCTACCATCCATACATACGTAACCAAAAAGACTTTTTGAGGTGATATATAATAAAAATGAAAATGTGCAGGAGCTATCTCATCTTCCTCAGGTTCGTTATCCATTTAAGCAGACATGCCAAGTTGATAATTTTATTTCTAATTAAGGCATGGGAGAACATGTATTATTACACACTAGCCGGATTTAATATTGATATCATAAAAATCTACAGACAAATTGAAATATCTTCGAACTTTTAGGGGTATACTGGAGTCTAATGATACAAAAATGAATAGTATGATGATGTGTAACCACATAAGTTGTGTATCAAGATACCTGAGGCTATAAAAAGATAACCTATAAATTATCGATTGTAGGTGTTCAATTGCATAGAGATGCAATTAAAATATTGTCCAAAGGATATCATACACTTCTACAGGCAAATCTCAAATTATTGGGGAATAATAATAAAGCCTTGGCACACTTAGTTAGAGTAGTACTCATACGCATGTGATGTGACTGAAAATGTGTCTCTAGTGCGTGCTTATATCAGTTCAACCCGATTGTGTAAGTAATAAACTCGGTAAGATGGGGTTGAATCCTTAGGGAAATAGGACAAATGATCGTGACGATGATAGGAGAGATGACTGATGATGCTAGGATTAGCACCACCAGGTAAGGTGTTTTCAAGCTCAATCTATGAACAACAATGACAGCATAGTTACGTAATAGGTAGGAGAATGAGATGAGGATAAGAGGAGTGAGCACCAGGATATAAGTGGTTCAGCCTAAATTGGCCTACATCCACTGTGTGTGCGAATGACCTCACTATAATAAGGCACTGATGTCCATGGATACAATCTCTCAAAGCTCTCTCTCTCTCTACTGTGTATCTAGACAGAGTTTCAGCTAGGGTTGTATATCTTTGGATTCTTTGCAAGGTAGAGGATGACCTCTATATATAGTACATGGGGGCGTAATGTACCCCCTATGCATGCAATGAGCATGTGTATATTGATCTAGCCAATTTGATGAAGACATCTGTCACTGTCACATGTAGAGAATGATGATGAAATATTCCCTCCACATGAGGGGAATGATTTGTTATAACTGATTTGTGTACACATGTTCCCAACCACACATATGTGCATAAGAGCTCGGCTATCTATGATTGGTCCCAACCTCGTCCTTAACGAGGACGAGGTTGGTGTGGTAGGGCAACTGCTTGATCAGTGGTGACCTTGGCTTACCAGCAGAGCCGAGGTAAGGCATGTAGAACTGCAACGTCGGCTTGGGCTGAGGTAATAGTGGAGTAGCAGGGACATCGGATGATTCATAGCCGAGGATGGTTATGATGGTGTGATTGTTCTTGTAACCTCAGCCTGCACCTATCCGAGGTTGTCATACTTGGGTGGCCTATTGAATAACCCCCCATGGGTCATGAAGACCTCTCTTGCCGAGGTAGCTAGTAACGTCGACCATGGCCGACCTTTTTGGGACGAGATCGTTGGTTGTTGATCTATGAGGCTGAGGTCGAGGCTGAGCTGCTGTATGAGAGTTATGAGGCTGAGGCTGAGGCCAACGTCTTCTGTTCCGACCCTTATCTGGATGACCCTGCCAATGATTAAGCCATGGCTGACCCTGTTGAGGCCGACCCTATTGAGGCCGACCTTATTGAGGCCGACCCTTATCTGGATGGCCCTGCCAATGATTAAGTCATGGCCGACCCTATGGATGGCGACCTTGTTGAGGCCGACCTTACTGGGGATGACCCTTATCTAGACGACCATGCCAATGATTAAGCTATGGCCGACCCTATTGAGGCTGACCTTATTGTGGCCGACCCTACTGAGGATGACCTTCATCTGGATGACCCTGCTAATGATTAAGCCGTGGATGACCCTGTTGAAGCCGACCCTATTGAGGTCGACCCTTATCTGGATGACCCTATTGAAGATTAAGTCGTGGCCGACCCTGTTGAGGCCGACCCTACTGAGACTAATCCTTATCTGGATGACCCTGCTGAGTATATGTGAGGCTCTTATGAGATGTGATGCCCGTCGTCCTAAGAGACGAGGGTACATTTTGGTCATATCAATTACCCCCTAGCCCTTAGTCTTCAATGTAGATAGAAGGCTAAGGGATAAAGTATATTTGGGCATATCACAGATTTTTGTCTCTAACCAAGACAAAGGTTTTTAAAGTATGAGATCACAAAGTTAATGATGTTCCAGATATGAGACCACCAAGTTAATGATGTTTGTCTCAGATATGAGGCCACTAAGTTAATAATATTAACTCTCATGTCACCAAGTTAATGATGTTTCAGATATGAGATCACCAAGTTAATGATATTTGTCTCAGATATGAGGCCACCAAATTAATGATGTTAACTCTCATGTCACCAAGTTAATGATGTTTCAGATATGAGACCACCAAGTTAATGATGTTTGTCTTAGATATTAGGCCACCAAGTTAATGATGTTAACTCTTATGTCACCAAGTTAATGATGTTTTAGATATGAGATCACCAAGTTAATGATGTTAACTCTCATGTCACTAAGTTAATGATGTTTCAGATATGAGATCACCAAGTTAATGATGTTTGTCTCAGATATGAGGCCACCAAGTTAATGATGTTAACTCTCATGTCACCAAGTTAATGATGTTTTCGATATAAGAGAACCAAGTTAATGATGTTTGTCTCAGATATGAGGCCACCAAGTTAATGATGTTAACTCTCATGTCACCAAGTTAATGATGTTTTAGATATGATACCACCAAGTTAATGATGTTTGTATTAGATATGAGGCCACCAAGTTAATGATGTTAACTCTCATCTCACCAAGTTAATCATGTTTCAGATATGAGATCACCAAGTTAATGATGTTAACTCTCATGTCACCAAGTTAATGATGTTTCAGATATGAGATCACCAAGTTAATGATGTTTCAGATATAAGATCACTAAGTTAATGATGTTTAAGGTCTGAGGTCATCAAACTAAGATGTTTCACCTTAGACCTTGTCACCAAATTATGATGTTTTAACGTCTGAGGTCATCAAACTAAGATGTTTCACCTCAGACCTTGTCACCAAATTATGATGTTTTAAGGTCTGAGGTCATCAAACTATGATGTTTCACCTCAGACCTTGTCACCAAATTATGATGTTTTAAGGTCTGAGGTCATCAAACTATGATGTTACCCTCTTAAATTTCACCAAATTAATGATGTTTAAGGTCTGAGGTCATCCAAGTATGATGTCTTACCTCAGACCTTGTCACCAAATTATGATGTTATAAGGTCTTAGGTCATCCAATAAGATGTTATCCTCATAAATAATTTTTCACCAAATTAATGATGTCTAAGGTCTGAGGTCATCCAAGTATGATGTCTTACCTCGGACCTTGTAACCAAATTATGATATTCTAAGGTCTGAGGTCATCAACTATGATGGAGAAAGAACCCTCGTGTACCTCTTGTAGGACGCGAGGAACCTCTGTGGGATGAACACATCTGAGGAGAGGTAATAAAAATCCCTTATTATATAGGACGTCTCCTATTATGGAGAACTTTGCAGCTCTGTACCTTAATTTTCTCCTCTCTATCTTGGATTTCGGTAGATCTCCCTCTTTGATATATCTGATGAGGGGGTCCATCCATGAGTCCCCCAGGTTTAAATTGAGGCAAGGGTTACGAACCTCTTCTTCTTCGATGGTCACCCTCGGCAAGACCTTGACTGGAACTGTTCTTTTGATATCTGTCTTCATTGCTGAGTCCAACCTTGCTAATGCATCAGCGTGGCTATTATTTTATCGTGGTATTCTCTTCATCTTTACCTCTTCGAAACCTTCCAGCATTGTTCGCACCCTCTTCAGGTATTTTGCCATCCTTTCATCATTGTCCTCATCCAAAACTTGGTTAACAACTAACCTCGAGTCACTATGAAGTAGGAGTCGTCTTACCCCAAGGGTCTTTGCCAAGGAGAGGCCTGCAATCATGGCCTCGTATTTCGACTCGTTGTTAGATGCCTTAAAGTTTAACCTCAAAGCATACTCAATGTTGGTACCATCTGGAGCTGAAAGTATTATTAGCCCTGCACCTCTTCCACTGTCGCAAGAAGACCCATCAACAAAGAGGTTCCAGATGTCTTTATCTGATGATAATCCCCCTTCTGACATGATTCCTTGCTTGAAGAGGTTCCGACCTTCCTCATTCTCGGCTATTCCGTTCCTGGTCCCCTTGGATACAACCTCTTTCGGATCTCGGAAGACATTTACGTTTGACCCCTCTGCAGTCTCTGGGTTATTCCCAATCTCTGTCTCTTTGGATACAACCTCTTTTGAATCTCGGAAGACGTTTACGTTTGACCCCTCTGTAGTCTCTGAGTTATTCTCAATCTCGGTGTATTTGGATACAACCTCTTCCGGATCTCGGAAGACGTTTATGTTTGACCCCTCTGCAGTCTTTGAGTTATTCTCAATCTCGATCTCTTTAGATACAACCTCTTCTGGATATCAGAAAATGTTTATGTTTGACCCCTCTACAATCTCTGAGTTATTCTCAATCTCGGTCTCTTTCGATACAACCTCTTACGGATCTCGAAAGAAGTTTATGTTTGATCCCTCTGCAGTCTCTGAGTTATTCTCAATCTCTGTCTCTTTGGATACAACCTCTTCTGGATCTCGGAAGACGTTTACGTTTGACCCCTATACAGTCTCTGAGTTATTCTCAATCTCGGTGTCTTTGGATACAACCTCTTCCGGATCTCGAAAGACGTTTATGTTTGATCGCTCTGCAGTCTTTGAGTTATTCTCAATCTCAATCTCTTTAGATACAACCTCTTCCGATTATCAGAAGACATTTATGTTTGACCCCTCTGCAGTCTATGAGTTATTCTCAATCTCGGTCTCTTTGGATATAACCGCTTCCGGATCTCAGAAGATGTTTACATTTGACCCCTCTGCAGTCTCTGAGTTATTCTCAATCTCAGTCTCTTTGGATACAACCTCTTCTGGATCTCGGAAGACGTTTACATTTGACCCCTCTGTAGTCTCTGAGTTATCTTCAATCTAGGTCTCTTTGGATACAACCTCTTCCGGATCTCGGAAGATGTTTACGTTTGACCCCTCTACAGTCTCTGAGTTATTCACAATCTTGATCTCTTTGGATACAACCTCTTTTGGATCTTAGAAGACGTTTACGTTTGACCCCTCTACAGTCTCGGAGTTATCTTCAATCTCGGTCTCTTTGGATACAACCTCTTCCAGATCTCGAAAGGCGTTTACGTTTGACCACTCTGCAGTCTTTGAGTTATTCTCAATCTCGGTCTCTTTGGATACAACCTCTTCTGAATCTCGAAAGATGTTTACGTTTGACCCCTCTGCAGTCTCTGAGTTATTCTCAATCTCGGTCTCTTTGGATACAACCTCTTTCGGATCTCAGAAGACATTTACGTTTGACCCCTCTGCAGTCTTTGAGTTATCTTCAATCTAGGTATCTTTGGATACAACCTCTTTCAGATCTCAGAAGACGTTTACGTTTGACCCCTCTGCAGTCTCTGAGTTATTCTCAATCTCGGTGTCTTTGGATACAACCTCTTCCGGATCTCAGAAGTCGTTTACATTTGACCCCTCTGCAGTCTCTGAGTTATTCTCAATATCGGTCTCATTGGATACAACCTCTTCTGGATCTCAGAAGACGTTTACGTTTGACCCCTCTGTAGTCTCTGAGTTATTCTCAATCTCTGTCTCTTTGGATACAACCTCTTCCGAATTCATTACTTTCCTTGCGGTTGCCAGGAGCTCCGCCATAGACCTAGGGGGTCTTCCGCAAGTTTCCACAATAGCTTCCCCTTCTGATGACCTCCTATAAGGGCGGTCATGGATATGTTCTCTTCATAATCTTCGACCTCCAACTTCTCTTTGTTGAATCTCGCTATGTAGTCTCTTAGGCTCTCATCCTTGGCTTGCTTGACATACAGCAGGTGGGTAGTCTTCTTTTAAGGCCTCACCCCAAATAAGAAGTTGTGGATGAATCGTTCAGCCAAGCCTTTGAAGTTCTCAATTGAGTTCTTCGGAAGGGAAGTAAACCATATGTGCGCAGCTTTCGTCAAAGTCCCGGAGAAGGCTCGACGCTTCATCTCATTCGGTATTGAGTAAATGTCTACTGCTGACTGGTACATCTCAATATGACGGACAGGATTGGTACTACCATCATACTTGGGAGTCACCTCAGGTGGCTTGACCTTGGCTGGGGTAGGGAAGCTCACTATCTTAGCCACGAACGGAGAGCCTTCTGAGTAACACCTTTGTATTGGGTCCCTACTTTTGATGAGGTCTCCTATCTTGTTCTCAAGACGTTGGATGGAGTCATTCCATGGCCTTGCAACGTTGGCCTGACCGAGGTTGTCCCCAGCCACCTCCAAGGGGTGGACCGAGGGTTCCCCAGTCGCGGCACAACGCCTGCTGCTGACCTCTTCTTGGTCTCTTCCTCATCCTTGATGAGGCCGATGTTGCCTATCTTCCCTTTGTGAGCCAGCTGCACTTCTCGACCTTGACAGCCTTTGTCTTAGGTCATTTACGGGGCCGAGCCTTTGAAAGGCCGACCCTCTGCTTAGTCGATTAAAGGTTCATCCTCGTTGTTAGGCTTCTTGACCTCTTCTGCCCCCACAACCTTGACTTCGTTGGATAGGACGAGCTGTATTGTTTGAAACCTCATACGGCTCCCAACATTCTTTCGGAACATCTTCCGCCTCTAGATCATCATACCTGTCCTCAGGGCAAGGGTTTCCCTGCCTCCCCAGGCGCAAGCGCCTAGGGTCAGCAATGTCCCTCCTCCGCTGGGGTGTAGGTTCGTCTTTACGTGGTGCCTGGGTTGGTCCCCTGGCATCAGGATGAGGCTGAACAGCCGCCGGAGTGACCATTTCCGATGAAACTCCAAGTGGCCTCATCATACTTTGGGTGAGCTGTGCAAATTCCTCCTGCATTGCTTGTTGTGTTGCAGCCAAAGACCTCAAGGCTGCGGCCATGTAAACGTAAATGTCTTTCAATTCCTCCTATAGCAAATTCCTCCTGCATTGCTTGTTGTTGTATATCTTTGGATCCTTTGCAAACGTAAACGTCTTTCGGATCTCGAAAGACGTTTACGTTTGACCCCTCTACAGCCTCTGAGTTATTCTCAATCTCGGTGTCTTTGGATACAACCTCTTCCTTTTCTTTTTTTTCTTCTTGTTATATATTTTTCTTTTTTTCTTGTACTTTTTTTCTTTTTTTTTCTTTTTCTTTTTCTTTTTGTTCTTTTTTTTTTCTTATCTTTTTTTTTTCTTTTTTTTAACCACACATATGTGCACAAGAGCTCGGCTATCTGTGATTTGTCCCAACCTCGGCCTTAAAGAGGACGAGGTTGGTGTGGTAGGGAAACTACTTGATCAGTGGTGACCTTGGCTTACCAGCAGAGTCGAGGTAAGGCATGCGGGACTGCAACGTCGGCCTTGGCTGAGGTAATAGTGGAGTAGCAGGGACATCGGCTGATTCCTAGCCGAGGATGGTTATGATGGTGTGATTGTTCTTGTAACCTCGGCCTGCACCTATCCGAGGTTTTCATACTTGGGTCCCCCCATGGATCGTGAAGACCTCTCTTGCCGAGGTAGCTAGTAACGTCGACCATGGCTGACATTTTTGGGATGAGACCATTGGTTGTTGATCTATGAGGCTGAGGTCGAGGCTGAGCTGCTGTATGAAAGTTATGAGGCTGAGGCTGAGGCCAACGTCTTCTGTTCTGACCCTTATCTGGATGACCCTTTTGAGACCGACCTTGTTGAGGCCGACCCTTATCTAGATGGCCCTGCCAATGATTAAGTCGTGGCCGACCCTATGGAGGGTGACCTTATTGAGGCCGACCCTACTGGGGCCAACCCTTATCTGGATGACCATGCCAATGATTAAGCCATGGCCTACCCTATTGAGTCCGACCTTATTGTGGCCGACCCTACTGAGGTCCACCTTTATCTGGATGACACTGCTAATGATTAAGCCGTGGCCGACCCTGTTGAGACCGACCCTATTGAGGTCGACCCTTATCTGGATGACACTGCTGAAGATTAAGTCATGGCCGACCCTGTTGAGGCCGACCCTACTGAGACCGATCCTTATCTGGATGACCCTACTGACGATATGTGAGACTCTTATGAGATGTGATGCCCGTCGTCCTAAGAGACGAGGGTACATTTTGGTCATATCAATGACTAACCCTAAACTGACTCTAGAAAAATAAAAAAAAGATGATGATTTGGAGACTGATTTCTACTAACTAAATTCAAACTAAATTAAACTTACCAACTACATTACGTGAGGCGAATTAAAAGTACTGGAATTGATTTAATATGAATGATGAAAAATAGGTTGGACTACACTACCCCAAACCTTAGTATATTTATCGGATACAAAACTAGTTGTGAGTTAGAAAATTAATTAAACCCAGTCTTTATTAATCCCAAGCATTACATATACGAGGGTACTAGTCCGCATAATATGTAATCAATAGTAAGAATAAAGTGGTGTCGAATAGCTAACATGCGCGTCGCACTCTTAAACACCCCGGTTACCTAGGGAAAATGAGGTTAGAAGTCCTACGACGGTTGTGATCACTACATAACATGATTCAATCATTATTTAATTCAAAGAACTAATTTTCTATTCGTTAAAACCACATTGGGCTGAGTTCATGCATCCCAACCCTTAACAATTTAGCCTAACGTGGTGCAATTAATTAAAATGATATCTTCTACTGTGCAAGAAATTAAAAACATCATGAAATCAAACTCAAGAGAATCTATGAACTATTGGAGATAATCAAACCATGCACTATTTAGTGAATTCAAATGGTAAAGAAAAAGAAGAAATAAACTTTAATGCATAAATCTGAAATTAAAAATTAGTATTTTGTAACTTTGAGCTCCTAGGGTTTTTGGCTACTTTATCTCTTTAAACAATGCTAGAAAGAACTCTCCAAGAACTCCTTAATGTATGATAAAAAGTTAGAATAAAAACACTACATTTTTTCATGAGTTTGATCTGTACACAAATCTAATTTTGAAAGAAGATAATTTTGAATTTCGATAGCCGAACTGATCCGGCCCAGAGATATCGGTTCAGATCGCCTTATACAGAGGATATTTCACCCCTAGCCCGGTTTGTTTTTCAGCATCATCAATTCGGTTTGCTCTTTACAAAAGTTAACCAAGCATCGGACTGGTTCATTTTCTCTTTTATGGGTTTAGTTTTGTTTATGCAGGACATTTTTCTTCCTTGGGATTTTATCTCATCTTCGAAGCTTCATAAGTTGTGATTCGAGACTAGGATTTGGATGTTTTTTTTATCTTATGTTCTTGTAGACTCCTATCTTGCCATTTGACTTTTCTTCCTTTCTTCCGGATTCTTCCTTTCTTCACATTCACTAAATACATGTAAGAACGATGAGAGGTACATGAAACTTAGCGTACTCGTTAGAAAATGTCAATAGCAATGATTTGAGCTAAATAAACTCAAATTACATCGCACGAATGTTAAAAAACTCTAAATTATGGGGATAAGTACGAAGAATTTATGCCTAATCAATATGTCAAAAATAAAAACTATGCACTCAACATCTGAGTCCTATAGGACAATTATAACACCCATGATATATCGGGGTATAATCCTTGAATCGTAAGGTATGCTACTAGGGGTTCACTGATAAAGGTCATAAATTACAGGGTAATATGCAATTATTATAGTAGGTTGCAAGGTTGTACCCCAATTAAGGGAAAAGAGTTCAGTGGCTTTTACTAAAGTCATAGGTTATAATGCTCGAGTATAGGCATAATGGAGATATCAAGAGAACTAATATACATAATAAACATGAACTACACAAAAGAGTTCGTAATTAGAATATGAGTTAAGCATTATCGTAGAGTGATATAACAATCAGTAATTGTGAAAGACATAAGCTCCATTTCTTTAATACTGAAATTAAAATCGCCTACTTTGAACTTTCAAAATTTTGGTTTTTGCATCTAATTAACTGGGGTTAACTAGATCGCCTTAAATCGCGGGGAGTGTAAGTAGCTCATATAGGCTTAAAACAATGCTTATATGATATAGTAGGATATTAGCTTGTAAGCAGTTTCAGTTTAAAAATAACTTAAAAGGTATAATGTAAAATTTAAAAAATGTTTTTAATATAATTTTATTTATTTATTTATAGCTGAATTTGGATTTAACGACAAAGACAAAATACGCTTATTTGAACTAAAGAGTTTGTAGAAAATGTTTATGGCTATTTTAAAATGTTAGGAAAACTTGTTAGGGGTTATGTGTAAAATAAAAACTTAATTTTAAACTTTAAAACTATTTTTCTCAAGAAAATGCTTTCTTTGAATACAAATAGGGTGATGTAGTATACCATTTTGTTCAAAATTTTAAAATATTTTTTTTGGAAAAAAGTAGCTTGTTCTAACTGGAGATGCGCCCTCGCAACACAAGGTCAAACAATTCATGCACCTGGTTTGACTCTCACTCGTGAGTGTGTAACCCACTCCTCTTCAATCTCCGACCATTTGACATTAGGGTTTTGAAACATTGACCTTCAATTTAAGACTTTTAGGAAGCCATTTGAGTTGGTTCCTAAATGAAAATTGCATAATTTTTTAAAGAGGAATCCAAGCATATTGGTTTTAAGAATTTTGGTGGGCTAGATTAAGATATTGAGTTTCTATAAAAATGGCAAAATTTTGATTAAACATCAGTGACTAAAAGCTATGATTCATATTACAACCTGATGAGGGGTTTGTGTTATGTTGAAAATTTTACAAAATAAGCATGCTTTGTGGGATTTTGGCCGAGTAAAACTCGTGAATTTGATTTCTGAAAATTTCTGGCCCGGAAACTTTAAGCTTTGATTTGAGGTAACAATATCGATTCTTAGTTCAACTAAACCGTTCACCTAGGTTTTGTAGAACCTAAGCTCAACGTACCTCTCATTGAAACTGGTGCAAAGTCAAGGAAGCAGAATCCACTATTGAAGTCCAAGATTTAATGGAGTTTTCTATTTTTTGAGCTATTTCAGTGCATACACACATTAACTAACACATGTAAATGCATAATTATATTCTATATATAAGCAGAAACATAATAAAATTGAAGAAACAAACATTCAAGAATAAAATAACAAAAATGCAAAAAATCTTAAAATTTTACATTAGAAGAACTCTTAGTTGGGATGAGTTTTTATTGATTTGAATGAGGGTATTTATAATGTTCGTGGAGAGGATTAGATTAGCGATTTTGGAGGTGAAGGTGGGGTTAAATTTATAGATTTTCACCAATGCTTATATGGATGGTAACTGTGTACACGTGGTTATCCACATTGCACTTGCAATATTGGCAATCCAAATGGCCCCATGTCAATAGGGGAGTAATTTTAAATAAGTTTTGGTTTTGGTTTAGGTTTAGGTCCTTGGATAGTTTTTGTATTGATTTTTATTGGCTTTAAAGTTACTTAATAAAAGTTTTGGGGCTTATGTTCAATTATTTGAACTTAATGGTCAAACTTTGAGTGAAAGTTGGGTTTTTAATTGGTATATAACAAAGAAAGTTAACTTAATTATTTCCTTAGGGGTATTTTGGTAATTTGGTAAAATCTAGGGTTTATTTGGAATTATTACCTTCAAGAAGCGGTGTATCTCACTCGAAGTGTTTTAGTCAGCTGCCTCATTGTTTCTTGCATCGCTTCTTTCGCTTTGGAAAGGTTGAGTAAAATACCTTGTAAATCCATTCCGCTAGGGGGAGAAGAAGGGGAAAAGGTGTTGGACCCAGTAAGACTGCTTTCTAGGATTTCAGCCATCCTTCAGAAGGATTGAAGGATAAGTGTTTGAAAGAAATTAGTAGAAAAAAATGACGATCTGTCATTTCTCACAAACGACGCCAATTTGTTGATGTCCAAATTTTGATGTTAATTTTGGATAATTATCACCAAACATATAACCACAAATAAATAGAATAAAGAAACAATGGAGAATTTTTTACGTGGTTCAGCTTAGGAAATGAGCCTACGTCCACGAATAAAATTGGTTGGGGTTTATTTCAATCTTTCGGATTCATTTTCAAGCTGTAACTATGATGCCAAATCTTTCCCCCTCAACTGGGGGAATGGTGCATTTATAGTAGGTAGGAAACCAAGAAGTGTAATACCTTTATAGATTCAAGAAATTACACCCGTACATAACAAGATACAATTGATTCTCCTCACGTGCATGTGCACGGTGACTATTGAGTATAATACATATGTCTTTTTATATAATTTCCAGTTCAACTACTTAGAGGTGGTCGGGTAGGTAGCCGACCAACAAATACTTTTGCTGATCTGATTTGATTTAGTGTGGCAGTCCTCAAGATAACGTTGACAGATATCACTATATTACCGATGTACATGGTTAAATAATTTTAACCTATAACCAACATTGTTTGTTCGAAAAGTTGACAATGAGGTTTTGATTGCGCAAATTTGTGTGGATGATATCATTTTCAGTTCCACTTTCTTGAATAAGTAAAATATTTTTCTAACATCATGCACGAGGAACTTCAGATGTCCTTTATGGATGAGTTATAATATTTTCTGGGTTTACAAGTTCAGCAATTAAGTGATGGTCTTTTTATATCTCAAACTAAATATGCTAGTGAGTTGGTTAAAAATTTTGGTCTAGAAGATGCTAAAACTACACAAAAACCCATGAATACTACGACCAATATATCTAAAGATGAACATGGGGAAGACATTTATTTAACACTTCATATAATTATGTTAGGAAGCCTTTTGTATCTTACTACATCCCAATCTGATATTTCTTATGTTGTATGTGTTTGTGCACCATATCAATGTAAACCTAAATAATTTCATTTATTATATGTAAAAAAATCATAAAATGTGTTAAAGGCACACTCATTTATGGCATTTGGTACACATAAGACACCATAAGAACTATATAGTGATGCACAAATGCAGGCTGGGATGGTTGCTCAAATGATAACAAAAGTATGTCTGGTGCCTATTATTATGTAGGCAATAATTTAATCGGGTGGAGTAGTAAGAAATAAAATTGCATATCCTTATCTACTGTTGAATCTGATTATATCGCAAATGGTAGTTGTTGTGCTCAATTACTTTGGATTAAACAAATGTTATGTGATTATGGCATTAAAGAAGGCAAACTGGCATTATTTTTTTGATTTTTAATCCATAAACATTTCTAAAAATCCTATTTAACACTCACGCACTAAGCATATTAAAATTAGACATGACTTCATTTGTTAACTTGTAGAATCTAAAGGACATGAAATTGAGTATTTAAACACTGAAAAATAGTTAGTTGTTTTTGTTCTCAAAACACTTGGATAATATTCGTTTTTAATCTCTATGGAAATCGGTAGGGATTATAGTTCTTGAATAACAATTCTACATATAGTCATATTATATAGTGTATATCTTTCTAATAATTGGTTTTTGAGGATCTAGGCTACGATTGTTTGATAAATGATAAAAAAATACCTCCTCGATCTATTTCATGTATGAGACCCCTGATATGACCGTAGTTATGACTTGTATTGGTAGAATAATTATTATTTTATTATCTCTCTTGTATATGTTTACCCATTGTCTATTTGAGACAAAATGGGGGAAAAAGTTTGAGTCCATCTTAAGACCCTACTCCATATAATTTTCTCTCATTCAACTAACATGCCATCTCAAGTTTTTTTTTTCTATTTCAGGCATTCTTATACAGATCTTGAATTACATTGTTCTCTATAAGGCTAATGGTTTGTATTGTAGCCGAGTGATGTATTTTTTCCTTTCTCTTATTTTCGATTCTAGGATGGGCTGGGTAGAATAGAACTTTGTATAGGATTATATGATTTTTTTTCCTATGAGTACCAATGTACTCAAAGGGATTTTGTCTCCAATATCCAAAAGGGGAGGTTAAAGCACACTATAGGTTGACTTATTAGGAGTCTACACCATATAGGAGTTTTAACTAGTTTAGATATGAAGACAAAATATTTTTCTATATTGCCAAGAGCTCCCTTCTTCGAGGTGCAATAAGTTCAGCTTCAAAGTACAACTTCAGTAACTCCAACCAAGGTTTTAAAGGAAAAAGGTAGTATATAACACACTATAGCAAGACATTGCACTCATATTGCATTGATGTGTTTGAATTTATTTTTAAGAATTTTTGGGAATTTTTAAAACCTTTTGAAATTAATTTTTAAAATTTAAAATTGTATTTTTAAAGTTTTCGGGTTTAATTAGAATTATCAAAACTTACCCAAAACCTTTTGTCCCTAAAACAAAACCTCTATATAATTCAGCGTAATGAAGAAGGAGTTTTGAATCTTCAAAAAAATGAATTTATGCAATGCTTCTCGATTGACACGTGTGCACTACACACTTGTTTGTGATTGGCACAAACTGTGTTTTCTTATACTCACATATCTGAGGGACATTTATAGTTGTAGATTAAATGTTATCAACACTTTAAATTGAATTTGACGCCATCCCTGTAAAACTTAATCCAACCAATCACATTTTTCAACTTGTAACTAGTTATAAAAGGTTTAAATTACTTAAAGAATTGCAATCTCAACAATATGATTACATCCAAAGGGTTGAATCAATCCTTACCATTTATTGCATACATCCTTTAGAGAGCTTTCTTAGCCTTGTATATAGGGGTGCCTCACCTATTCGTTTTGAGACTTTTGCCTTTGTAGGGAGAGAGAGAGAGAGAGAGAGAGAGAGAGAAGAAAAAGAAGAAAAAAAGAGAGCAGAGTGAAGGGAAAGAGAATAGAGAGAAAAAAGGGTTTTGTGGAAAAAATCTTCAAATTAGTTCAAAAAAAATTTCAGTTTTATAGAAGTAAGTTTATGTTTTAAATAAAAGAGAAGGATCTCCATTCCTTGTTTTATGTGAAATTTCAGAGTATTTTTGGAGTGAAACAAAAAATATATCTACCCTTTGATAAGTTCTCTCTCTCCCAACAACGTCACATAGTTGAGAATATTGATTTTCTCTTTAGAAAATTAAGTTTTCAACACCGTGATACATTCTTTTCACTATCTAGGTTGTTTGTTTGATCTCTACTACTCTGTTTTAGGTAAAAAAAAATATCACCCTGTGGATCCTCATAAATTTATTCAAAGCTTTCATATCCAATTTGTTTGGTTTTGAAACTACGAAAAATAAACTCAAACTATTTTGCTTGTCTTAGATCTTCTTTGAAAACTTGATTTTTACACTTTGTAAATTTTTTGTATATAAATAAGATTTTAGATCTGTATTTTTGAAGATCTAAAATAGTAAGATCTAAAACCAGAAGAACTAAGTTATGATTTTTGAAGTTTTAAATAAGAGCATATGGTCACTCTCTATAATTTGTAGGATCGTTTGCAACATTAAGTAGGAGTGTGTTCTGGTTCATATTTGGAAATTTTTAGACACACACACATTACACCTTTCACCCGCAGAGCGTGTAGAAAAGTGTGTTATTAAAAGAAAGGCATGTTTAACGGAGTTGACATAAAGCTAAAAGGAGGAGAAGTTCAGCTATTGGGAGAGATCAGAACATAAGAGTGCCTATGAGATGTAGCTCGACATTACTTATATTTCTTGATTTGTCTTAACCTCATGTTATGGTTATAACGTTGTAACCTTACTCTATTTTTAGTCGATTTTTGGCTTGTGGCATAGAGTCCACTATGTATGTTTCTCCAATTTAGGATTTAACCACGTAAAAAATATCTTATGTACTTTAATAATTTATGTTCTTAATTCTTATGCAACTAATTAGGGTAAAGTCTTAATAAGGACTTTTTTAAAACTTGAATGTTAATTTTTTCACAAGTTTTATAAAAGTTACACATGTTGTGTTATTAAATTAAAAGGATTTTCCTCTAAGAGCTTCTTCAAAACTATACCTAATAATTAACTCTGGTTAATAACTTGGTTGAGTAATTTTAAACCCTCTCCTGGAAAAGATGGTCCCCTTCCTTTGCCTTGATGGCCCGAATAATGATCTCGGATGTGATGGTGAGTACTGCATTTAAATCATCTGTCAACTCAGTGTCATCATGAAGCGATTTCAACTCCACCTTCAATACTACCGCTAACAATACTATCGGCTTGTGGCTCGAAGCATCCTCCACTACATTTGCCTTCCTGGGGTGATATTAAATAGAAAACTGGTAATATTTCACAAACTCTAGCCATCTCCACTATATAATGTTCAACTCTTTCTACTTGAACAAGATTTGTAGCCTCTTATGCTTTATCACACCTACCAAATCCAAGTCGTTGGTTGGATAATGTCCCTCGTGAGGATTTAGCTTCCTGAAAGCATAAGCTATCTCCCTCTCCTCCTGCATCAACACCCCTCCATGTCCTCGTAAGGATGAATATGTGAAGACCTTATAGTCTATCACTGCTCCAGGAAACACAAGTATCAGAACCTTAGTTGATTGAGCCTTTACCTCATCAAAGGCCTGCTGACACACATCATCTCATATGAATGGTACATCCTTCCTCATTAAGTTGGTTAGGGTCATGACTATCTTTGAGAACCCCTGAATGAATCGACAATAATACCATGCCAATCCCAGAAAATAGTGCACCTCCATGGGTGAAATTGGTTGTACCCACTCCATCACCGATCCACCAATATCCCCCTCTACGATACGATGTATCCCAAGAACTGAACCTCCCACAACTAAAAATCACATTTCTCAAATTTAGCATAAAGTTGATGGCCTCGTAATGTCCATAAAACTACCTGCAAATGTTGTGCGTGCTCCTCTGTAGTCCAGGAATAAATCAATATTTCATTAATGAACACGATGATAAACTAATTTCAAAAATTACTGAATACCCTATTCATCGGGTCCATAAACACAGTTTGTGCGCTGATCATCCCAAAGTCATAATAAAAACTCATACGACCCACGTCTTGTCAAAAAGCTATTTTTTGGCCATCCTGATCCCGCACCCTTAGCTTATGATAACCCAATCTCAAATTGACGTTAGAAAAGTATGGGCACCCATCTGCTTGTCAAACGAGTCTTTAATAGGAGGCAATGGGTACTTTTTTTGTATGGTAAACTTGTTCCGTATGGTAACCTTGTGAACAAGTCATTAATCGATCCGTCTTTCCTCTTGACGAATAACACTGGTGCATGCCACAGTGAAGTACCCCTCCGAATAAACCTTTGACACAAGAACTTATGAATTTGGTCCCTAAGCTCCATCATATCTAGAGGAGCCATCCAATTTGATGTACGAGAAATGGGTCTCATACTCGGGATCCAATCAATCACAAAGTCTATCTCCCCGCTAGGTGGAAACCCTGGGATCTTTCTAAATAGTCACAAAGTCTATCTCAAATTTTTCCTTACACATGTATATCAATCTTACATTGTGGATGATGTTTCCCACAATGACCATGCATGTTTTCTATATGAACATAAGTCTATGTGGATGTTTCCTTTGTACCTTTAATCCAAGCTAGATCAATATCATGTATTAGTTGTGTACACCGTTATGCTGCGTTGAACTAGAGAGTGCCACCCTATAAAGGCTCCGACATGCTTTGGGTATTAACATAGGATCCTTAGGACTTGATTGAATGTGATCACTAAGTAAGTGGAGACTCGAGGACAATTATATGACTTTGAAGGCTTGGCTGATGGTGATAATTGGAACATGTTATATGTTGAGTTCTCAAATGATATCCCCTTGTAAAAGGGTGTACGATAACTTCTCAGTGGTTGAGGACTTTGATTACCTTGCCTTGAAATATTCCTATGACTTAGAATACGAGTTGATAAACTCCAAGAACTTAAGGGATTGATGGATCGATAATTTTTCTAAGGAGGGAAGAATATAACACACGCCCTCGCGAGTTTGATTTTACCCATGTGATTCAATTACTTCACCTGACCCAATTGAGATTTAGACCTTATGAGAGGAATTATGGGCCAAACTTGGTTAATATGGTGGCTTTTGTGCAATTAATTGGAATTAGAATGGACTTAAAGTTAATATTGGAAATTTTTCACGTCATTCAAATGAGTTAATGTATCATTTGAACAAGATCTCAATCTCATTGCAACAAGTTTTGGTCGTTCAAACGAGACACTTCCCTCGTTTGAAGGATGCTTGAATGACCATCGAATAAAACATCTTTGTTTAGGAAAACCCACTCTCGTTAGAACCTCATTCAAACGAGACTTAAAAATTCAGTTTTTGTAGGTTTGGGAAATGTTATCAAAACCTATATTATTGGATTAAGACACTTTTCATGATCCCATAGCACGAGATTAATTCGTGGATAGAGCTTTGGAAATTTTTGGAAATCTACCCCTAAGGGTTTTGGGGTATTTAAATGTGAGTTTGGCCATTTTCGAGCATTTTCAATCAGATTTTCCTCCTTATCTCTCTCTTTAACTCTTGAGAGCTTCTTCACCACTAACCAATATACACTACCCTAGCACCACCACCCCTCCACCCTAAAACACCATACTTAGCTCATGTTCCACATTAAATCACATTCATATCTACACTATTATAACAATCGTAACATACATATATCAAACTTGACCCCGGATGCTCGACGTGGTTATAAATTAAGGGTACACTCAATTACCCAACTTATCGTGACTCAATTCTTCTCAATATTGCCCCACCTATAAACTAGTGGTGCAAAAGTTCCCCATTACTTCATAAACAACACTACTCAGTTCTACTAGCCTTGTATAGTATAATAGCTCTCATCTCGAAGTGTTTTCTCCACACATACAATGATTGCCATTCAAAATCGATTCCCTAGCATCTTACAATTTCTACCAGCTCCCACGCATGTAATTGGGGCACCTATAATCCTATTACTAGATGTATAAGTCTAATCATCTACTCCCACATCTTTAAAGGAGCCCCATAATACAACACTTGCATTATTACTAAGTCCTAACACTAAATCAATAACGAGCTCAATCTTTTTGCTCGATGGTAAGCATAATATCCCCTAAATTACATCGGTAAAGTCCCTACACACTGAGATAAAATATAATGAAACAATTATACTTTCTGAAGTCTCTTTTACAATATAATATATATGTGGCATCCACCCTCTCTCAATATAGTCATCACAAAAACAACACATCCTACGCTATAACAACGAATAAGATAGCCTTACCATAACAGTCTACTATCGCTCAAACCATCGCTAACCAATCCATAACCTTGATTGCATCATACTTGAATATAATATCTCAATAACAAGTAGATCCACAGAAACATATCCTCTCAGTGTCCACACCCGCTCCCCTGTAGATGGGAGCAAGGAAAGGCCCGTTTCCTAACGATAAGTATATTTATACAATAGTAACACTAGCGATATATCCACTAAACGTGTCCCTCTCGCAAATCTAGTGTTAACAAAAATGGTATGATGACCAATGTCACATAAAACTTACCATATTTACTCAAGGATAAAAGATCTTACCTGCAATTGCCAATGTCACTAGAAATTTAAATGGTTCCTGGACATAATACGTCAAAACTGAACTATAAATTGATGTAACTATCGCCCCTATTGGGCAACCTACCCCTATCCCCTTTCTCACTGTAGATAATATAGATGCATGAGGTCCGAATCTCCACATATAAAACACCTCCCTTTGTAATTCCTCTATGTTTTCGCATTAGCACTGTTACACCTGGTCTTGCTCTACTGGCTAAACTTTCCCTCTCTATTGGTTCCTTTCACATGAAAGAGATGATCTTGATAGTTTACAACGGTGCATTGATGACATCAACATAAATTATGAAAACCGAATTTCCTAATAGGTCGTGGAAATTTATCCATGTGAGTCCATCAAAAAACTTAAGAACCCTTTTTATCCTTTGGAGCTGCCTCGCTAGGCATGAAGTTCGCTAAGTGACAAAACTCTTACTCATACTCATCTACTATCCGTCCCTTCTGTGATATTTCTAGAAACTTCCTTAGCATCTCTATTAGAACAACAAATGGAAATAACATGTGGTCAAACCACACCTAAAATTTCTCTATATTTTATAGTATCATCTCCTCAGATGTGGTGACTTACTCCTACTATAGTAACACTTCTCCAGTGAGCTTAAAATCTTCCAAAATTTGTTTCTGAGTGTCACTGCACTCCACCATACGTAAATGGCTTTGTATGTTTTTCTTTAATTGGCTATCTAATACTACGTCCATATTTCTTATATACATCTGTGTATGTATATATATACACGTATATACAAATCGCATTAAGTATGCATGAATTTATATCTCTCTTTCTATACAAGTATAACCACAATCCCTCCAAGCATTACCTATCTGGATTACAACCATCCCTCTGAGCATTTTCAAACTGCCAGTAAATCTCTAGCATGCTATTAGGCCCTAGTGAATACACACCTCAACTTGGGTCATCGGGTCGGGATCTCTCCATCGAACCTAAATCGTAACGTAAGTTAGAGGTATCCATAGTCATACATATGTGGGTCATAACCTTAACAAATTACCCCACTGAAATCAAAACTCACATAGGGTGGTCGTGCAATGGACTTATGACCTGGGAGCCGAAACTATACCTGTTGGGATTTGCCATGATACACCACCCACTACGCGCAACCTCCACCGATAACATCAACTAGAGGACGTATGATTCACATATATCAATCACACATATATATTCATAAATATTTAATGTTCTATACTTATATATATATATATATATATATATATATATATATATATATATATATATATATATATTAAAAATCGGCTAATCGTGAATGTCACTCGTAGCACTAACCTATATTCTCCGAGTCTAAATCCGACTCCAAAATCCATAAGTAGTCATTTATTAATTTTTATATCATGATTATATATTATTACGGACACTAAATCTATCATAATCCAACCCGTGCCCCAATTCCATCCGAAATTCCATTCAAATTCATTAATATATTTTTGAGTGTCATTTATCCTAAACTCTCCTAAATCCATACCCCGATTTGATTTCCAACTAAAGACAAGGTAATACTATATTTAAAAAAATTGAGAAGTCCTAAACACCATCTACAGACCTTCCAAAATAACCCGGATCCCAACCGAATCAATAACACATCAAAACCCCTAATTTAGACTGAGTAAGGAAGCCAAAAAGATTCAAAATCCTCAATTATAGGTTTGTTTTAAAGAGAAAGAAAAATTAGTTTCAAACATAATCTAAATCACCAATATGACTACAGATTTGGATTTTACACAAAAATTGAGTCAGGTATATGTTTTGAGTTTTTCTCAAATATCTCCCGAAGGCACTCGAAAAGAAGATCTAAAACTCTCAAAAGTGACTATTCTCATTCCTCTCGTTTTTGCCTATTTGAGTTTCATTTATTGCATCTATATTTGATATTCTTACACTTAAAAACATCCCTAACAATAATTATAATCAATATATATGTTTTCACGTATTAATTGATCCAATAATTCATCTACAACATGGGCTCCAACATCAATCATCCAAAATTAATCCACCTTATTTTAATACAACATGGGATCCAACATCAATCATCCAAAAGTGATAATTTTAAGATCACATATATTGATCACAATTAAATTTCATATTTTTCATTGACATTTGACGTTTCATATGAGATAAATTCAGATTTCATATGAGATAAATAATCACTTTTATTTCTATAGGCTCATCGTGAAAAATACCATTTTTTTCATGTGGATCCCACCCAAAAATTCATATTTGTTTTCTTACTAATCACGATATGAACTAAAACACAACATTTAATGTCAAAGAAAGTTAAACAATTTCCTCAAACTCTAGAGAATTCTGAATTTTCTCCTTGAGATCCTCTCTGCGTGTTGATTCTTGCCCAATTCCCTCCCGAATTGATTTTCTTGAATTCTCTTGAGTTTCTCCCTTGAATTTCCTTTCTCTTTTTCCTATCTCTAGAGATTAAGTGAATTACAGTGGGTATATGGTTTTCTCCTTTATCTAACAATCCTTTATATTCTCGAAATTCCAAAAGCAGGTAAAGGTGCAACATTAAAATGATCTGAACACCCCCATACGAGTCCCGCATACTTTAAAACGTCCCTAGAAATCGATTACAAGCCCTGGGTACCTAATTCTGACTATCTTGATCCATCCCAAGTTATCTGTGCATTTGAAATCACCATTCTAGTCATCTATCATCAATTTACCATCTTATTCCTAACATAACCCTACACGCGCGTCCCGAATAAGATCATGTCAATCCATCGCTTTTACCCACGTATGAGGTAATATAAATTAATACAATTTCATTTAATTATCAAACAAGTAAATATATTACACATAAATATCAATCCAATATTCACTAATTAATATTAATTTACTTTGCTTCATTTTTCAAAATAATTAAATTACATGAAATTTAAATATTTTCAAAAATACGGAGTGTTACAACAAGATGGAAATTCCTGGAGTTATTGTTATAGGTTTTCGAAGAAGAAAAGTAAAATATTAATGGAATTTGAAGGTGATTTTTCTTGGATCTTTCATGGAGAAAAGTTTAGTACAACTAGGCAACCTCTTAAGGCCACCTTCGGAGGTGAGAGGTTGCCATATTCTTCTACATTTCATCCTCCATTTTTTAGGCTTCTTTTGACGTGGGAAACTCTACTCTTAGCTTCACCTCTACTCTTAGCTTAAGAACTCTATTTTTTCATATTATTGGCTTTATTGGTAGAGTTTGTTAGAGTACAATGGATGTATGATTTAAGAAGGCAATTTATTATGGTTTTGAATAAATGGTTTTTAAGTGATCTCAAGATTTTTGGGGAAAATGATATATTTCTAGAAATCGTGATATTTAAACATTTTATGCAATAAAATATTAGAAATAACATTTGTCTTGTTGAAAATATTTTATGAACAATTGCTTAAGAGTTTTTTGTGAAAAATGGTATTTT
The DNA here is from genome assembly GCA_949130495.1 of Sambucus nigra. Lineage (NCBI taxonomy): Eukaryota > Viridiplantae > Streptophyta > Magnoliopsida > Dipsacales > Adoxaceae > Sambucus > Sambucus nigra. The sequence continues at coordinate 88,925,409 of OX422216.1, read as the reverse complement.
TAGGTAAATAGACATTTACTTAAGTTTTGAAGAAACAAAAATGTTTTCTATCTTGAAAAGTATGATTATGAAAAATTTGTGAAATTTCTAGAGTTATTCACATGTAAAACTCATTCTTATGAATTTCTAGATTTAAAATCCACCTTCTCGTGTATATAAACTTGTAGCATTTTGATGGCGAGCATATAAACAAGTTTGATGAAGGTTTTATTGGGTTTTAACATGAAATAAAGAAAATGGAAATTTTAGCTCTTAAAGTGTGTTTAAAAGTGTAGAAAATGTGTTAAGTGGGTATTTAAAGATTACATGTTAAGCTAAAGGAAAATTAGTGTTTTCTTGTAAAGTAGTCTAAAAATGCCAAATGATTTCTTTGATAAAGAAAGTAATGAAATGGAGAGATTTCCAACTTGAGAAGTATATTTCCCCAAAGCATTAAATAAGTGTTAATGAATTAAAAAATATTCAAGAAGTTAGTAAGTGTAACTTTTTTTTTTTTTTTTTTGGGGGGGGGGGGGGGGGGAATAACACATGAAAATGGAGAAAAAGATAAGTTTGGAAATAATTGGGTAAAATCATAATTTCACATAAATTTGAAATTTTTTATGATTTAAAACTATTGAAAAATGTATTACACCAAATGCTAATAAATGAATGTGAGTTTTAGGATAAAATCAACATAACAACACACCTTAAATTAACATTTAGTCCCTTAAATAGACAAAATTCTAAACCCTAATGTTTCCCGAAATTACCAAAATGCCTCTATAAATAAAATTTGGATACTTTACAATATCTATACCTATTTGATGCCATCTTTCAATCAAAGTTTGACTTGAGGACATATACTTTATAGGATTTTTATAAACAAATCCACTCAGTTTGTATAATTACACAAAGCCCTAAACTTTGATAGAATAAATTAAAAACCTTAAAACCTATATGAAACTCTTAAAGGACCTAAACTTCAACCCAAACGTGTTTACCCTACACCCCCTGGTGACGCGACACCAGTTGGAAAACAAGCATAGGTTGTGGCATGTGGCTAACCTATGGTACCCTTTTTACCTCCAATCAAACAATAATGGAAACTTGTGTAAATCATCCCAAACTCCTCCTCCAAAACCACTAATCAACTCCCTTTTTCTAACCCTATAAATACTCCATCTTACCTCAGTAGAAACCCATCCCGATTGAGGGCAATTTTAAAGTAAATTTTTGACAGATTTTACATTTTTGTAATTTTATGCATGAATGCTTGTTTCTTGAATGTTTTTAAGTTTCTTCATATCTATAGGGTAGAAATATGTGTTCACATGTAAAAGCAAAAGTGTATATGCATTGAAATAACTCAAAATCCAAAAAACTCCATTAAAGCTTGAGCTTCAATGGTCGATTCTACTTTCTTGACTTTGAACTAGATTCAAAGTGTGGTAAGTTGAGCTTAGGTTATCAAGAATCTAGATGTAATGTTTAATTAGGAAAAAAATGGCTTTTGATAACATAAATCATGGGTTGAATTTTTTGGCCCTGAAAATTTCAGAAAATAAATTCTAGATTTTACTCCACTAAAATCCCTCAAAGCAAGTTCAATCTTCCCCATTTTTTATATAGAATACAAAATTTATGACGTTGGAATGAGATTCATAGATTTCAATCGGTTCTGTTTGGTCAAATTTTCTTGATTTTTTTATAGAAATCGAGTAGCTCGATTTTGGCGAATGAAAATGCTTAAAACCAATACGGTTATATTCTTTTTAAAAAATTTGGCAACATTCATTCAGGAATCAACTTGAAAGTAATTTTAAAACATTTTGAAATCAAGGTCAAAGTTTTGAAACCCTAAAGTCAAAATCTTGAGAGGTTGAAGGTGACTAACATACACGTGCACGGGTGAAAGTAAAAATGGGCGCCTCACACATTTGGCTGTGCGTGAGGGCGCGTCTCCAATAAAAAATTATGATTTTATTTTCAGTATTTTTCTTTTCTTATTTTAAACAAATTGATATATTACATCACATTTTGGGATCATGGAAAGTGTTTTCTCTAGAAAACTAGTTTTGAGTTTGAAAATTAACTTTTATGTTTACACATAACCCCCTGTCCACTTGTTCAAGTATTTTAAGAACTCCCCAAACATTTTCTATAATTACTTGAGTATAAATAGAGCTAGTTTGTCTTCCGTCAAAAAATTCAAATCTAAATAGAATGAGGGACAACATTTAATTAAAAAGTTTTAAATTTTTTACTTTTATACTCTTTTAGTTAATTTTACACTGAAATCTGATTTGAAGTTACATCCTACGACATCATATAAATATTGTTTAGAACCTCTATAACCTACTTAAACTTTTTATGGTTTTAGACTACCCAGTATATGAAAAAGATTAGCCGTGCAATCAATCGAAATTTGTAAAACTCAATGCAAGTGATTTAAATTTTAATATTAGGAAATTTGTGCTTATGTATTTTAATTATTGATTACTATATCACTCTACGATAATTTTGAACTCCCAATTCAAATATAAAACTCCTTTGAGTAGTTCAGATTTATGTCGTATAATTGATTCCCTCGATATTATTGATTATTCTCAAAACCGATAAACCATTACAACCGAATCGCTAAAACCTCTTTACCCTTAATTGTGGTATAACCCTGCAGCCTATTATCAATAATTTCATATAGCCGTGCAATATATTATATTTATGAATAAAACCCCAAGTAGCATACCTTACGATTTAGGGAATAGACCCCGGTATACCTTAGTAATTCTAGTTGGGCTGTAGGTCTCAGATGTTAAGTGCCTAGTTATGATTTCCTTCTACATATGCATGAGTGCCACTCTAGCTAAGTGTGCTGAGCTATATTTTACTATTCCCCGATTATTGGGATTGCATGTTCAAGTGTATTTTATGCCTTGAGCGATGTTATAACAGTATGTCTACACTGTTGAAGCCCTATAACCGATAATTTATAGGTTATCATGTTATAATTTGAACCATTATTACGTAATTTAATACTCACTTTATCCAATTAGCCTTACCATATTATTCATTTACATATAAGTAGACTTCAGTATACCCTTGATGTCCTATGATATTTCATTTTGTCTCAATAGGTGTAATTTCAATAATTTCCTTTCGTCATTTTTTATAACACCTTATCATCTTCTATGTCTTGTATAGAAATACAAGTTGTCTACTTGGAATGTGTGCTTAATTATTTTTATTCCAGATGGATGATGAACCTGAAAAAGACCAGGTACCCCCCACGCCTTTTTACTTTTATTCTCTTCTACCCCAAAAATATTTGCAGTTACGCATGTGTGGGCAGTGATAGACAAAGAGGATAGTCCCTGTTGGAATATTCACACAATAACTTATCAGGTCTTATGAATCCCGAGTGTTTCTTAAAAGTTCTAAAGTTATGTATGGCATAAATGAATAATATTGTATTTCATTTTATTTTCAGACTCCGATATGTAATAAGATGATAGGCATTCTCATAATAAAAGTATTTTATATTCCATTTCACTAAAAGTATAAATTCGCAGGTCCGACAACATGGTATCAGAGCTTAACCGGGTTTTATGCCTGTACGAGACCCAATACAAAGATCTTTGCTTACAACTTATATGATTATTATTTTAAAATATTTCCCTTATCATATTTTGTTACTCATACTGTTTTGCCATAATGAATATTTGGGACTACTTTTATCTCGGCATTCGTGACTCGACGCAAGAGCGCTTTGAGCGAGCTATTAGAGAAGTTGGATATGCCTAACTGTGCTAACATATCAGAAGCATCGATCATGAATGGGAAATTTCCACTCCAGAAATTTAACATATTTTTCTCATTGTTCGCCTAATGGGAGAGGCTCAGGCCACCAGATATTCTTAAAGTTTTTCTGAAGATCCTGAATTTATGTAGCAAATGAACCATCTCACTTGGGACATGGTACCACCTAAAGAAGTTACCATTACTCCTCCTGATTCCCCGATAAACTATGGATTTCTTTTGCCACATTATTATTATCATCACCCCCACCGATACCACTACTTCACCAGACTCCTCAGATGATGACTCCGATCCTTTTGAAGATGATGCTAATCCTGAATATGATCAAGTAGTTACCCAAATAACTTAAAATAATCACTAGAATGTGGCTGTAATTAAATCAACTCTATAAGTTTAAGTGTGTAAGTAAATGATGACCCTTATTCCCAGATCACCACCCTCGCATAACCTAATAGTTATTTTGTTTGTTTTTTGTTGTAAAATATATCTAATGACTATGTAATTTTTTTCTTTCTTTTCTCTACATTAACTATGTAATGGAAAGTCTAAAATGATATGAAATGACGAGTTGTTTGCAGTATCTTTACCTGTAATTTATCTATTGCAATGTTGTTTATATAGGATGGTTACTACTCTAGCAATTACTAATGGAACTCAAGAAGAACATTATATTCCACAAATGTCAATTACAACTACCACCAATGAAGTAATTCTATGTTGTCTCAAAGAGTTAATTACAGTAACCCAGTGAGAACAAAATATACCTCCGCCACCTGTGAATAATGAATTTCCAAAAGAGACTCAGAGAATGACTACTCTTAAGGATTTTCTAAGACAAAACCTCTAGTATTTATTGAAAAGCTCGATGTAGTTGAATCAGAGAAGTGGATTCGTCAAACACTTAATGTACTTGATGGAGCTGGAATTATCCTTAAACTTAGGGTAAAATTATCTTCATATCCATTTGAAGGCGAAGAAGATTTTTGGTTCCCGTCCATCTTACATTTGCGAAATATGAGTGAAGTAACCTGGGGATAATCAGAAGAAAATTTCTTCAATATGTACTTTTTAGAGATCGTAAGAGATCAAATGACTATAGACTTTTTAAACCTACAGTAACAACAAATGATCATGGACCTATAATTCAACCAAATCAACGAGATCATCCTTACAAAAAATTTAAGGATAGTCGAGCATTTTGCCAAATTCAATATAAAAATAGTATACCTTTTATACGTTGCCATGAATGAAATTGAGTAGGACACCAGAGACCCTAATTACCAATTCTACAAATGCCTCCTCCTTCTACCTCCCCTAACTTTGTTACCTCCTTTAGAAAATACCACCAATATATTTAACCATGCACCCCAATCAAATTCTTATGAAAAGAAGCGGGAACTAGTTAATAAGAATCAAAGTTGAAATTCCTCCCTTTTCCTAGTAGAAAATCCAAATTACCACGATGTGGTCGAAGGTAATGTCCCTTTTTATAATATTTTAGCACATGTATTATTGATTCTGGATCCACACATTCTTTCATTAGTGAGTCATCTGACTAGATTATAAATTTCTTGAAGTTCGTTAGCTTATCCTCTCACTATAGGAAAGCCAACGAGAGAAATGGACATTACCAATAGGATTTATAAACATCATACCTTACGTTTTAGAGCTAGGACATTAACCACAGACTTAATTGTCCTTGACTTAATAAAATTCAATTTAATAATAGGAATGGAGGGTTTATCTCCAAACTATGCTCACATTGACTGTAATACGATGACGGTAATATTAAACCACCTCACCAAACTTCATTTTATTTTCAAGGAAGAAATCTCCACCAACCTTTACTTTTTCAGATAAGTTAAAAGAAGACATGTTCCCTTTCAAATATTTTGTCCCAATACAAAGATGTTTTTCTGATGATTTAGTTGGATTACCTCCCCCTCGAGAGATTAAGTTTTTCATCAACCTATTACATAATATTTCCCCTACTTCAATAGCCCTTACCTTATGGCTCCATTAAAAAATAAGAGAACTTCAAACACAACTGGACAACTTACTCAGTAAAGGATTTATATGCCTCACCACATGCTCACGAGGACACCCAGTTTTATTCATATGAAAGAAAGGCGAATCTTTTCTTCATTGATTACCAAAAATTGGACCAATTTACCATCAAGAATGAATACTTTTTTCTCAGGATAGGTGATTTTTTTTGACAAATTGCGAGGGTCAAATATATTTTCCAAAATTGATTTAAGATTTGGTTATCACCAACTACGTGTGAACCAAAAACGTATATCTGAAACCTCTTTTTGAACCTGCTATGGACATTTTAAATTTTTGGTCATGTCGTTTGGTTTAACCAATGCCCCTGCTACCTTCATGGATTTGATGCATAGAGTATTTGGACCTTTCTAAATCAGTTTGTGATCTTGTTTATGGATGACATTCTAATTTATTCCAAGACCCGTACAGAACTCGAAGAACATCTGTATATACCACTAGAAACTCTTCGTAAACATTAGTTGTACACAAAGCAAAGAAAATGTGATTTTCTCATAAAATAAGTGAAGTTTCTTGGACATGTAGCTACGGAAGAAGGTATATAAGTAGGTCAAGATAAAACCACTATAGTACTTGAGTGGCCTCAACTTACCACCATCACAGAACTACGAAGCTTTCTAGGTCTTGCCATAAACTATCGATGTTTAATGGAAAACATTTCTCTAACTGCCATACCATTAATGACGTTGACTAGAAAAGATGTTCGATTTGTATGGATCCCCGAGTGTGAACAAGCTTTTTCAATCTTGAAAGAAAATTTGACCACTTCACCCTCTTAATCATTCCCTCCAGTAAAATATGCTACGAGGTTTATACCAGCATTTTTTTACAAGGACTCAGTTGTATTTTGATGTAACAAGATAAAGTAATCGAGTATGGCTCCTGACAATTAAATAATCATGAATATAATGATTCGATACACGATTAAGAATTAGCCCAAGTAGTTATTTCTCTAAAGATTTGGAGATTACATTTGAATGGAGGATAACTTCAAGTCTTATGTGATCACAAAAGTTTGTACATATTCACGTCGAAACATCCTAATCTTCGACAAAGACGACGAAAATAATTTTTTGATGATTAAAAATTTAACTTATAATACCATTCCAAAAAAAGTAACATAGTTGTCCATGACTTAAGTTTTAAAGCCCAAGGAAGCCTCCATAATATGTTTGTATTTGAAGAAATTATTGGAGGTTTTAATTTATAACGAGACTCCTCTACAACTAGAATTGTATTATGAATAATTTTTGCTTTCCCCTTCTACACAAGAAAATCATGGATCTCAAAGATCAAGATGAATTTTTGCATTCCCCAAATAAAACTTCAAAGCAACCTCCCAAAAAAATATTAGACTTTGGACTCCGAGCATGGGTTAAAATTTAAAAACCGAGCATATGTTCCACTCATATCTTCATTCCGAGAAGAAATTTGACATGAAGCTCATCATTGAAAATTCATGGTTCAGCCCAGTAGCACCAAAATGTACTAGAATCTAAGCAACATTACTAGTGGCCCGACATAAAGAAAGATATTGTGCACTTCGTAGCCAAGTGTTTAATGTGTCAACGTGTAAAGATTGAGCACAAACAACCTAATGGTTTACTCCAGCCACTTCATATCCCAAAATGGAAATGGGGTCATATAACTATTACTTTGTCAGTGGATTACCTGGAATGATTCAAGGTTTCAATACGACATGGGTTATAGTTGATCATCTTACTAAATCTGCCCATTTTTTTACCAACTAGAACAACCGATTATTTTCAACGATTGAGTGAACTTTACATTAAAGAAATTGTGAGATTACATGGTGTACCTATTTCTATCATATCCGATCGAGATTCAAGATTTATTGGAAATTTTTGGCAAGCCTTACAAATAGACTTAGGAACCAAACTCTACCTAAGCACAAACTTTCATCCCCAAATCGATGGACAATCCGAATGGGTAATTCAAACTCTAGAAGATATGTTATGAGCTTGTACATTAAACATTTATGGTTATGGAACAATGATCCTGTCTTGTTCGAATTCTCCTATAATAATAGTTATCAAATCAACATTCAAACCACCCCGTATGAAGCTCTTTATGTAGGGCCTTATCATTTTTTCTTATGCTAGAATGAATTTCGAGAGAATCATTCACTTGGAATCGAAATCATTACCAAAACTACAGAAAAGATATGCATTATTCTAGAAGGACTACATTCAGCCCACAGTCAACAAAAGAGTTACCCCGACACTTAGTGAAAGCCCTTAGAATTTAAAACAACTAATCAAGTGTTGTTATGAGTATATCCATAAAAAAGGATAATACGATTTGGAAAAAAAGGAAACTTATCATCCCACTATATTGGTATCGAACCAGTAGCTTATCATAACATATTTCATATGGAATTACAAAATGTATCGAACCAGTAGCTTATCATATGGAATTACTGCCCGAACTATCAAATCTTCATAACATATTTCATGTTTCATAATTCTGAAAATACATCCCTCATGCAACCCTATTACATGGTCAAGTATCACCGTTGAACCTAACCACGAATTTGAAGAAATTCCTATCAAAATTCTATATCGAGAAGAAAAGTTTTTTCGATGAAAAACCATAACACTAAGTCAAGGTTTTTTGGTGACATCATGGAGATTAAGAAGCAACATGGGAAGCAGAAGACATGATGAGCCAATAATACCAGGAGCTTTTCCCAAGTAGTTTCGAGGACAAAATGTTTTTGGTAGAAAAAATGTAACAACACACCTTAAATTAGCCTTTTGTCCTTTAAATAGACAAATTTCTAAGTAAATTCCTAATCTATCCCTAAATTACCAAAATGACCACATAAATTAAATTAGGATACTTTGCAAATTCCTATATCTATTTGATCCCAACTTTCACTCAAAGTTTGACCAAATGACGTATATTTTACCGGATTTTTATAAAAAAAACCATTATATTTGTATAATTACAAAAAATCCTCTAAATGTGGATAAAATAAACTAAAAACTTTAAAACCTATATGAAAACTATCCAATGACCTAAATTTAAACCCAATCATGTTTACCCTACACCGCTGGTGACATGGCACTAGCTGGGTAGCTAACATAAGTTATACCACGTGGGTAACCTATAGTACCCTTATGACCTCGAATGAGACAACAATGGAAACTTGTGTAAATTAGCCCAAACTCCATCTCCAAAACCACCAATCAACTCCACTTTTCGAACCCTATAATTACCCCGTATGTTCTTAATAGAAACCCGTCCCAGTTGAGTGTAATTTAAAAGTGAACTTTTTTTACATTTCTGTAATTTTTCTTGAATGTGTTTATGTTTTTTGTGTATCTATTGATTAGAAATATGTTTTTACATGTAAAGTTTGGCGTGTATATGCAATGAAATAACACAAAAACTAGAAAACTACATTAAAGCTTGAGCTTTAAAGGTGGATTACGCCTCCTTGACTTTGAACCAGTTTCAAAGTGAGTAAAGTTGATCTAAGGTTCTTAGGAACTTAGGTGTAATGTTTAACTAAACACAAAATGGCTTTTGATACATCAAATTATGGGTTGAAGGTTCCGGCCCAAAATATTTCAGAAAACAAATTCGCAAGTACTTTACTGAAAAACTCTCAAACCCAGTTCAATATTGCCCTTTTTTGATTTAGAATAGAATCTTTATTATTCCAGAATGAGAATTATTGCTTTCAATCAATTCTGTTTGGTCAAAATTTCACCATTTTTATAGAAATCCAATAACTCAATTTACCCTACAAAAATTATTAAAACCAAAATGGTTAGATTCATCTTCAAAAGTTAGGAAACTTTCATTCAGGAATCAACTTAAAAGGAACTCTAAAACATTTCAAAATTAAGGTCAAAGTTTTAAAACCCTAAAATCAAAAGGTCGAGAGGTTGAAGGTGACTGACCTACATGCTTGTGGGTGAAAGTCAAAACCGGCGCGTCATGCATTTGACTAAGCGCATGAGGTCACGCCTCCGATATTTGCTTTCCAATATTTTTTTTCTCCACAAATTGGTATATTATATCCGCAGGTTTGGATTCCAGGAAAGTGTTTTTATCGAGAAAACTAGTTTTTAGTTTAAAAATTAATTTCTAGGTTTAAACATTACCCCCTTTCCACTTTTTCAAGTATTTCAAAACCTCCCTAAACTTTTTCTATAATCACTTGAGTATACATAGAGCTACTTGATATTCTATTGCTATTTTAAAATCTTAATATCATGAGAGAAAACATTTATTTTAAATGTTTTAAAACTTATACTTTATACCCTTTTAGTTAACTTTGCACTGAAATCTTTTTTGAAATTACATCCTATTACATCACATAAACATTCTTCTCTACCTCTACGACCTACTCGCATTTTTTATGGTTTCAGACTACCCAATGACCTAGCAAATTAGCTACACAACCAATCGGAATTCTCAAAACTCAACTAGATGATTTAAATTTCAATATTATACAATTTGAGTTTATGTCTTTTAATTACTGATTCTTATATCACTTTATGCTAATTTTGGACTCACAATTGAAATACGAACTGTTTTGAGTGGTTCATATTTATGTCGTATAATTGACTCCCTCGATATAATCGATTATTCCTAAAATCGATTAACCATTACACCCAAGCGGCTAAAACCTCGTTACCCTTAATTGTGGTATAACCCTGAAAGTAAAACCATAAGTAGCATACCTGACGAATCAGGGATTAAACACCGGTATACCACGGTAATTCTAATTGGCCTATAAGACTTAAATGCTGAGTGCCTAGTTGTGATTTCTTACTACATACATATGCGTGCCATCTTAGCTAAGTGTGTTAAGCTAGATTTTACTATTCCTTAATTATTGGGATTGCCTATTCAACTGCATTTTATGCCTTGAGCGATATTATAATAGTATGTATATATTGTTGAAGCCCTATAATCGATAGTTTATGGGTTATCGTGTTATAATTTGAACCATTATCAGAATAACATGATGCTCATTTTATCCGGTTATCTTCATGATATTATTCTTTTACGTATTAGTACACTTCAATATACACCTAATAGTCCTATGATATTTCATTTTGGCTCAACAAGTATAATTTCAATAATTTCCTTCCGTTATTTTTTCGAACACCTTATCATCTTTCATATCTTTTATAGAAATAAAAATTATCTACTTGGGATGTTTACTTAATTATTTCTATTCTAGATGGACGATGAACCTAGAGAAGACTAGTTACCGCCTGCTCCTTTGAACTTGTATTCTCTTTTACCCCCTAATTTTTTTGCAGTTATGTACGTATGGGCAGTGACAAACAAAGATGATAGTCCTAGTTGGAATGTACAGACAAATATGGTAGTCCCCATTGCAATATATATATACTTCAACTCATCAGCTTTTATGAATCCCGAGTGTTTCTTCGAAGTTTTAAATTGATGTATGGCATGATTGAATAATCTTGTATTTCCAATTATATTCAGACTCTAATACGTAATAAAATGCTGGGTATCCATATAATAATTTTTTTAAAAATTCTACTACACTAAAATTATTGTTATATTTTCATTTTAGTCTCATATATCATTAAAACATAAACTTACGGATTCGACATCAACACAAGTGTATAAAGGATAAGAAATGGTGATTTTCAAAGTGTAACACAAGGTGGAATGAAATCCCTGGCTTTGGTCGGTAAAAGTGGAATAGTGTGAACATTTGATAAATTTTAGAACACATTAATATAAGAATTGAATTAGACCATGAATAATTAATAAGGGCCCAAAGCCCTAGGGAGAAACACCCAAAATCACTGGCCAGTGCTTATGGTAAAATAGCCAGCGGTGTGTAGGCCATTACAGTATGAGAATATTTGGACCATTCCGAGAAAAAAATAATGAAAAGTAGAATATGTCAAGAGATGGGTTGTGTGGTGAAAATAAGGAAAGAAAGCCTAACTTGAATGAAATTTATACACGTTCTGGTTGAACAATAATATGAACAAGTAAAGTGAGAAATTGACCAGTTTCAATGAAATAAAAGGAATGGTAAAGTGAAGTGATCAAATGGATAATTAATAAACTAAAAGTGGTTTAACCTATAATTAACACACGTATGAGTTGTGAAAGGTTTTTACGAAAAATATGTACTTTCTAGTACAGTGCTTCTGTGTATTGAGAGGTACTTTTCAAGGAAAATACAACGGTAAATTGGTATGAATAAAAGGGAGTTATTTTGTAAGATTAAGGCAAATTAATTGGAATAAGTAACATTTTTGGAATAAAAACAGTTTTATGCGTTATGGTGTATATATGTATAAATATATGAGGTAGTTTCATGTGCACGTAGACATAATGTTTTAGAGTCTCTTTTCTTCACTTCAATTCTATATTGTGTTGTTGTATTTTCTCACGGTCATTCGGCGCATTCCATCCTCTTTATTACGACATGTTGTTTGCGGTTCTTTATTTTTAGAGAGTTACTTAGGTAAGTATTCTTTTATTCTACATTAGTAGCTCTGTATGCTTTGATTCTAGGGACGCTTCCCACGGGTTGCTCACATAGTTTGATTTAAATTAGAATCGAATGATGAATAAGTGAAATGTTAATTAAATGAAACTGGACTAGTAACATTATTTAGGTCGTCTCATCGCAATTCACACCTGACGTTTGGGTTGGATCGGGTTGACCCTGGATGACCCATAAATTCTAGTAGGGGTGTTACACCGACTCTGGGTCATTTTGGTTCACTTGGAGTTCCTTTTTATTTGGTATGTCATCTTTTATTGAGGAATATCTTTTCCCATTGTCGTCTCTGATTCCAACCATATTGACATACTTTTGTAGTTTTTCCTTCTTTAGTAACTTTGTGATCTAATCCTTCAGAGCGAAGCATTTATCAATTGTGTGGCCATGATGCCTATAGAACTCATGCCACTTGGTCTTGTCCATGTGGTGGGAAGGAGCTCTTCATTTCTCAGGCCATCAAAATTTTTTATCATCTTTGATCTCGTACTGAATGAGATCGGGATTGACTATGAGCAGGGTGTACTTCACAAATTTGTCATCATTTGACTTCTTCTTCCCTTGTTTATCTTTTTCCTTGTCTCTACTCTACCTAAATTTACCTACACCCTTATCTTTTTAGTCTACTATCTTCGTTTCCATGGCCACCTCCACGTTCATGATTTCTCCTGGCCTTATCCAAAAATTATGTCATGGAGTTTGGATGATTTTTAGAGAGGTTCCAATAGAGTTTCCCCAATTGGATCCCACTAATTAGCATTTTCATAGCGATGCTCTCGTCGCAGTCCTTAACTTCCATCATTTCCATGAAGCGTATGCTTCCAGTCAAACATTTAATAGTTAAGTCATATGAAGTGCAATCTTCCAGTCGAAATATAAGTTATGGATAAAATTTTGAGCCAACAACTTGAAATTCACTATCGTTCCTCTTGGGAGACCGATGTACCACACATGAGCAGGAGCGATGTGTAACGCCTCGACCTAGGTTCGAGTGATCGTTGGGTCAACCTACACTGAGCCAAGGAGTTGAATGGAGGAGGGGGAAGTTTAGCCATTTTATTTTAAAAGAACCTTAATTTGCCTCATAAATTTAATTGTTAAAATTCCTATTTTAGTTTGAGAAAAGGGAGACCACCTTATATAATTAGTTAATTAGCAATCTTTATTTATAAAAGCCCTAATTTTATCCACAATACTAATTAATAAAAAATAAGTCACAACTAACCTGTATTGTCACAAAATACGACCAACGACCCGAATAATTGTCCAAATACCAAAAGTGCAAATACCAAATGTTTATTGTTTGGGAACTAGTACAGAGCATTCTAATGACGTTGATCGCCCCATGGGCCTTTACTTGACCCAAGTCCAATATTTCTACTTGAGGTAACTGGGATGGGGGTGGGGCGTTTAACATAAAAAGTAGGGGTGAGAGAACACTCAGTAAAGTGGGTAATACTAAGCTATACGTTTTCTACAAAATACTGAAATGTGTATTTTAATCAATTGAGAAAACATTAAAATTTAGCTAGTATCCATGCAACTTTATGCAATGCACCCGAGCGATGAGCTCATACTCACACATAACTAATTCTTACCACCCTTTACCGGGTTTAGAGACTAGTTATTCAAATTTTATCCCTTAGTCTCAATGATTACATTTCCATTAGGTTGTTTACTTAAATTACAAGTATAACCAACTAAATTTCCTTTTTCATTATGTCTCTTGGATTCTTCAAAATACTAAATACTTTAATGGGCTTCACATCACCGACGATGCCACCATATTATCTGGCCAATGATTTTGGGTCTTTCACCCTAGGGCTCCGGGCCCTCCTTCATTTTCTCGGTATCATTAGAGTCTAACCTTATTATGTGTTTTGATGTGAGTCAAAAAGTTTCTTTAGTTCATGTGAACACGAATCAAGTGTAATCTAGTCCGTAAGTAATAATCTGGACAAGTAGGGTATTGAACTCAAAGACTAAGACGTGAAACGTACGACTACTAAAGAAGTCGACTAGACCTAATGATCAACTCAATAAATGAAAAAGAAAAGATGATAACTGTTGGAGATAAAATCTATGATGAACTAATGAAACCTAATTATTAAAGATGAATTAACTACGCATGCAAGAATGATTTTTATTTTTATTTTAACTATATGAGAAAAATGGGATTGTCGTACACTCCCCAGAACTGTTGATAATTATGTTGGACATACGGATTTCACAAATTTTAATATTTAATTAGGAGGAAACTTTAATTTCATCTAATCATTATATATATTGGGTTCTTAGTCCGTACAATACATAATTAAAAATAATTTCAAGCTGCGTGACAAAATTTTTGACATGTATATCGCATCCTTCAATGCTCCGGTTACCTAAGCAAACGAAGTTAAAAGGGATACGACACTTACACCGACAAAGTATCAATCCTCTAATTAATTATTTAATTTAATGAAGATTTTTTCCCTCATAACACCTAAGTTCGTTTCATCTATCCCAATTCACTAAAAAACTAAACTGACATGGTGACACTACGATTAAACATCGATTTTGTGTTGCATATAATCATATTAATGTAAGGAATGAAAATAAACATATATAGAAACTCTATAGAAAGATAATCAATAATTATGACCTAAAAAATAATAAATTTTGACAGCAAAGAAAGACGAATACTTATATTGAACAATTTGATTGAAAATAATGAAGAACGTGAATTTATGATGAAGAGCTTTTCAACAATGTTTCTTGCCTCCTTATTTCTATAAAACTACATTAAAAAAATTGTAAAGTATGTCTAATCTTAAGTAACAACTCATTGGATTCGTTTTGGAAGAGTCCTAAACTCACAAATCCCCTTAGATAAAATCTAGGACAAAATCAAAATTCCCACATCAGACTAACCAAACCAGTTTGCCTAGAGGCGAACAGGTTCGAACCTGTAATTTTTTGAATTTTGTCTTTTGCCCCTCAATTCTCGTCTCGACTTCAATTGTCCATAACTTCTTCAACGTTGCTCGAATTTGGACATCGTTTCTTCCAAGGTTCCCTTGGATTCAAGATATTCAACTTTCAATAGTCTCCGCCTCCAGACTATGGCTGCAAAATTACTTTAATGCCCTTGAACTCTCTTTCCTTCTTTTCTTTCTTTGTTATAGTTTCTCTCACGCATTCACTTCATGAAATGCCTGTAAAATCCATGATAAATACACAAAATAAGAAATACTAGCAAAAGAGTTAGTAGCATGAATACGAGATAAATGTAGTCTAATTACACCACATGGGATCATAAAAATACCTAAATTATGGGGATAAATGTAAAATATTTATGCCAAATCAAAATCCCTTAACTTAGTATGTTGCTCGTCCCGATCAATGTAAATAGAATAAGAGTATGAGTTTAAAAAAAACTTCAAAAATTTCTGTTGTGATAGAATAGCTTTTTTTGTGGACAAGGGATTGCATACAGTGTGTGAAACAAGCCGTTAAACCGATAGGTTACCCTTGTAGTACGAGTGGTGTCTCGTAAGGGTTTGGAGTGAATTTACTCACAAAATTCATTTTTTCAACTCAAGGAAAAAAAATATCAAAACAATTAAAAATTGTAAAATTTAAATTTCTTAAAAATAATCACTTTAAAATTTTATTCAATAATCTCAATTTGTAGTGTGTGTGTGTGTGCACGCGCGTGTGGAGAAAAATAATTAGAACACTAATATCCACCGATTGATCATTACGTTAATTTTTCAAAAAATTTCTTTGATTCAAATTCTCATGGGATACTCTCACAAATGAATCCCTCGGAACGCCGCTATTTCTCTCCGTGTGCATGATATAAAGATTACACATAATGGAACACGAAGTCGCATACAAAATTAAAACAGGAAATTTCTATGGTGAAAAGATGTCATCTGTCATCTTTTATTTGCACAATTTAATCTCTTTTATTATCTTTTCATGTTTTATCTCTCCACGCGGTAATTAATTTCATTTTTTGGATTTGGTTAGGACTTTTTCGGGTTGAAATATTGGGTAAAAATGGGAAGGTTTGGAAAATTTTCAGAATTGGAATTTTTTTTATGATGTCTGTTGACACTTTTTTGCTCATTTTCTTTTCTTTTTCATTCTACTTTTGACATTTTTATCATTTTTATTTTTGTTGTGCTTTTTTCTATTTTTTTCTTGCTCCTTTTCATGTACCATTTGGACTTAATTGATGAATTTTTTATTTTCACAACTGAGGGCTAATTGGGCTTTTTGGGGTTGACAAACGAAAATGGAAAATTTTATTAGGCTTAAAGTGGGATTGCAAAAGGATATTTTTTACAACTTTTTATGGCTAATATTTTTGGGTAAACGAAAGATGTTCTAACTTCATATATCCAAATTATTCATTATTTTTCCATATGCGTCTTGAGATTGTATTTAATTTAGAGATAATTTTAGCGCATTTTTAAATTGACATTTCACTCGCATCATGTAGCCGATCAAAATTAAAATTTAGAGAT
Source organism: Sambucus nigra (assembly GCA_949130495.1). Taxonomy (NCBI): domain Eukaryota; kingdom Viridiplantae; phylum Streptophyta; class Magnoliopsida; order Dipsacales; family Adoxaceae; genus Sambucus; species Sambucus nigra. The sequence continues at coordinate 88,908,489 of OX422216.1, read as the reverse complement.
CTTCAATGACTTATTTAAACGCGAAAGTGAACGTTGAGTTAACTATTAACTCAAATTGATTTAAGTACTCGCAAAAAATCAATAGGCTCGAAATCTCACCGGGTTAATAGATCTTCACACTTATTCGTAAAATCGTTAATTTTCACTCAATTTCCATCTTTGGTCAATTTTGTCTTAGTGCTTTTTATTTTTTTTTCAATATGAGATTCTAAACACAAAATTTAGTTATATTTTTGAAAATTTTAAATTCCAGCTTTTATTTGTTTTGAAAAAAATATTTTTGATATCTTTCGAAAATTTTCAACTTTTTGGATAATTTTGGGATTTTTTTAATTTTGTATGATCTTTTTGACATTTTTTAATTTTTTTAAGGATTTTTAAAATTTTGAAGTTTGAAAGACGCACTTGTTACACCCCTTAACTTAGACTTTTGCATTGTCCTCAATGAAAAGGACGAAAATCTAAATAAGAAGAAAAAAAATTGCGAAAGAGAAATAAACAAAATCTAAAATGAATTTTTTTATTCAAAGCAACACCACAAATACAAAATAAAAGAGATGTCCAATACATAGTTCTTATAAGATATGTAATGAAAAACAACAAGAACTACATAAGAAACCCATAGAAGCTAATGCGAGGGCCCATGTGCACTAGGATCATGAGCATATGGATCATAGTAGTAGGTCGCCAATTACAAATCGCGACCCATTTGCAAATGAAACATCTCCACATGGAGACGGACCATCATGCTCGTGTCACATTGGCAAAATCGTCAAACCACGCCTCCAAGTCATCAATTCGATTATTTATAACCGTCGATTGATCGGTTCCTTCATCAAAATTGGGCTCAAAGTTGAAGTCTCCCTTACTTTTCTCCACTCGCTCTTCCACTTTCACATCCTCACCCTCCTCCTCGTGCACCATCTCTACATCCTCAAAAATGGGAGGAGGGGGTGGACATTCCTCAACTGTCTTGCACTATTCTTAATGGATGAAGCGTTGATTGGTTTAGGAAAGCGTGTGCTAGTGCCACTTCTGGGGACATGTGCGTCGGTGAAAAGCGCGTCAATAAACCTAGCATATGGAAGAGACATTTTGCCCTTTTTATCAAAGGATTCGACAACTATCTGTTGGAGGTATATGTGGGCTAGGCTAATTTGGATTTCTTGATCGAGGAGTCGATAGAGAAATTTGTCTTAGAGGATATGAATGGATGAGTTATTGGTAGTCGAGAGGATGGTACCATAAATGATAACATGGTCATACCTACTATGATCAGGAAGATGGCCCACCGAGATGGTATTCGGAGTCCACTCCTCCTTGGAGGCCCAACTTCATTCTCTCTATTTCACAACGTATGTTCACTCGGACATGGTGGGACCAAAATTATGGATTCTACCTCCTTCTAATGAGGACTCAACAAACTCTCTAACACCCTAAAACACTAAAATATATAATAACATCACCCCATACGCGTCGGGGGTGAGACTACCTCTCTCTCACCTAAAAACTCACATAACCCCAAGTACAGGGTCTGATACTGTCCCCGTCTCCATCTTTTCCACATCATAAATCAGAATTTGGAACAATTGGAAATCATTCCCATAAGTAGTTTGGATACCTCGAGGCAAGTGATGAATGAGGTGAATGAAATCATTGTGGTGCCGATATCTCGGTGAAAATTAGAAGAACGTGCTAATTCTAGATTCCCCTTAAATTCAATAATAATGATCGGGATCTAAATAGGACGAGACTTTAGTCATCTCCCCGATCACATAAAAGAACTCATGTGTAATGGGTGGATGGTCACAATAAAATAATTGATCTATCGTATGTTTCATCTTGCTCTTTTCTAAGTGAATAACAGAGTCCAATAATGATTGGACTTAAATAGTCAAGCTCTCGTCCACCGGCCCGAATTCTTTTTCATAACTCTTTAGGTTTATGTCTCCTAACTCCCTTTCTTGATCACCCATAAAATACTCTCTCACACTCTCATTTACTCTCTCTCTCTCACTCATGTCTACGTCCTCTCTCTCCCTCTAGATCACCGTGAATAAACATGACTGATGTGGATCCCCAAAATTTTCACCTTCACTTCATTCGCGTACTACCTCTATGATATCATCACCCACTTCCTTGGTAATGTTGAATATTTTCATTTTGAGTGCCATGTTTGTGAACGTGAGTTGCATTTGACCATTACACGGGTTAATTAACACATTAGCCTTAGCTAAAAAAGGTCGACCAACGATTACAGGAACACGATTACTCAATGAAGAGATGGTATATATGTCCCAAATGATCAAATCTATCGCTAACTAGAAAGTATCAACTTGGCCGATAACGTCCGCAACTATCCCTCGTGGTATCTTGTAACACCCCATATTTTATTAAATTAATTAATTCGAATTTTTGGAAAAATAAAAGTTTGGATTTAATGGTCTTTAATAATTAAACATGTTGATTTTTATATTCGAGTAATGAATTTTCAATTGGAATTAAATCCGTGTTATATTAAAATGTTAGAGTAATGTTTGAAAATATTTTTAACAAGCAGGTACGTCTTTATTAGGCAGTGAAATATTTTCCTAACTGCATAAGACGGATTTTAATCGAGTACAAGGGTCGTTCAAACGACACTGTATGTTGTTCGAACGACGTATAATCTCGTTCGAATGACAGAGGTGGTGTGTGTATTAGAGAGTCCTAATCAGATTATAACTCCTAAACCCTTTAAATACGAAACAGGTATGGGGCTATGACTTTCAAAACACTTTTCTCTGAAACCTTTCTCCAGTAAGGTTCTCCAAAACATAATTCCTCTCATCTTTAGCCCCTAGCCCCACTTTTTAACAAGTTTTGAAGCTTCAATTGGTGTTTTCTTAAGAGGGGTTCAACCGTCTACTCAGATTTTTATCCAACTAATTTTAGGCATGAATACTCTATTCCTTTCATTTAGTATTATGCATTTTAAGTGTCGCCTAAACCCTTAATTGCATCTTTTTTCTTAAAAACAATTATCAACCTAATTAGAAAAAGTGGAAATTTAACCTTTGGGGTATTTTTATAAAACCTTTTCATATGAATAATATTCATAACCCTTGGGTACATACGATTGATGAGTGGAGTTTGGGTTTTATTTGTCTAGGTTGCATGTAGAAAAACCATAGTTCTAGAATAAATGAATTTGGGGGTGTGTAATGCATGTAGATTGTGTAGAAATAATGAAATTGGAAATATGATGTATTAGTTATAAAATCTCGGTATTTAATTTAAAATAATTAAATGGGATTAACTGGGTGTTTATGATGATGTGTTAATTACATTAAGATTTAATTAAATTGGACTATCATGTTTAGTTTTACATGTTGGTTTATTTATATGTGTTTATGTAACTTGTTGGTATTATTGAATTGCCATTATGATGACGGGTGGTTGGGTATTTTATGATCTCCCTATATTTTAGGATGCCTTCTAGGTATGGTACTAGTAGGTAGGACTTTTTGATTATTTACGCCTTCTAGGTATGGGACTAGTGAGGGTAGATTATTACGACCTTTTTATGTCGGGTGTGGGATAATTTTTGATACTTTATCATCGCTACGCTAGCCTGGGCAAGAGAGTAGGTCGATATTCATGTTAGAAATTCATCCTATACATAGGGTAGTACGTATTGATAACTCAGGGACCCTTAGGTATGGGACTAAGGGGTATTTTGAGGATCTGACATCAATTAAAAGGGTGGGATAATCTATAAATTGTGAAATTGATAATTAATGCCTAGGATAAAAAAGGGTATTAAAAATTTTTACGACATATTGTGTCAGGTCAACAGACGATTTATGTCGTGACATGTGTGGAACCTTTTCATGGGGCAGGGTCGACAGTTTAAATGAATCAGAGGCCATTTGACAAGGGAAAGTGTGACACTTTGGTGGATTACCACCCGGGGTGGGAGGACCATAAAAAAAGGTGAGAACAATAATAAATGTTGGTTAGTTTAATTAAATTAACATTGTGGGACTTGAGAATTCAAAATCATATTGGTGTGCCTTTTAAATGGGGATCTCTGCGGGTAGTTAGTGATTCATATTTATTGCGTTTAATTAGAATATTCTATTGTGATACTTATTGCGTATAATGCTACTATCTGGATTCAAGGATACTATTTGAAGCGAGTAGTGTGTATTCATGCTCGGGGATCTGACCTTGTGCATTGACTAGCTTTTTCAGGATAAGATTTTAAGAAGCTGCATAGGATTATCAAAGTTTATCATTTAGTGGTGCACCTCGAGTTTATTCGTTTTATTGCGTTATTTAGTTAGACTTTCTTTTCAGTCTTATTTAATTAGGTGACTTCATTTGAATTATTGGGACATTCGGTTCAAAGTTGTTTAGAGGATTTCAGTTGGATTATTCAGTCGGTTTATTATTCACATTTTATTGAATCATTATTGTATATTGAAATAAATTGGAGTTTTAGCATGTGATGGATATTTTATCGCTTAGTTGTTAATGATCATTTGGGATTGATTCAATTATTTATCTTATGGACTGATTTATTTGTGTCTCATATCTGTCTAATGCTAAGAATGATATTTATTTAGTTCACACCCGACATAGTTAGGCGGCGGTGGCTGGCCACCTCGTCTGTCGGATTTTGTGGGTTTTGACAGATGGTATCAGAGCATGGTCTTAGGTCTCGTAGGTTATGAGTCCATTTTATCTTCCGCGTTGCTTATATTTGATTCCTTTTAAAGATTTGTACTTATAGTCATTCTGATTCTGATGTTGTTTTTCTCATATCTTTTTAGATGGCGAACACAAAGAGAGCTGGGAATAGGGGAGAGGAGTTTGTTTATGGTCCCGTGAATCAAGAGAAGCGGTGTCAATTTATTTTAAAGGCCGAGAAGTTAGAGTCTATCATTCGTGAGTCAACGGCAGTTGGTATGGGGATGGGGTGATAGAGATGGGTGACTTTAGAGGCACCGCAGTAGGGTAAACCCATTTTGGCTTGGGATATGGTGATAACCAGCTTTCTTAAGGGCAACCCTCCCACCTTTGGAGGGGGATCTGACCCAACGGTTGCTCACCAGTGTAGGAGAGAAATTTGAGGATGGTTGAATGCATGGATGTGAAGAAGAAAATGTTACTAACTTTTAAGATGGGGATGCACTACAGTGGTGGGAGAGTTCTACCACATTAGAGGAGATAGATCGGCTGGGTTATGCATAGTTTTTGATAAAGTTTAACAATAATTACTTTCCATATGCAATTAGGAAGGCAAAGAAGATAGAATTTATGGACTTAAAGCAAGGTTTAAAGTAGATTATTAAGTATGAACATGAGCTCACAAATTTTTGTATGTTTATACCAGAGGAGGTTAGTACCGAGGTGAAGAAAATGGAGTGTATCATTAAGGTATTATCTTTTTCGATTAAGTAGATGGTGTTAGGGAATCGGACATACACTACTTATGCTCAGGAAGTGGATGTCGCAATATTTCTATGGCAAGAGAAGGCTAATTATCAAAAGATGTTGGGAAAGAGATAAGAGTCAAATGGACAAGGAGGCGCGAATAAGGGTCGCAATAACTAGGCGTTGAAGAAACAAAGAAAAAAACAGAAACAACAAGGACAGGGAGAAGAGAAGGCGAATACTAGATGTTATGGACCTTTTAAGGGTGAAGCTTTGTATGTGGGAAAGTAGGACATCTATTAGAGAGGTGTTACAAGAGAGAGGGTCAACAAAACCAAGAAGTACAAACCCAACAAGGTCAAGTTACACTAGGACAACAAGGTCCAGGGGCACATGGACAGCTAGGACTGAGGCCTCCAGTCTTAGAAGCAGTTAGTGTTCAGGGGGCGCCAGCAGCACTAGGAGCACTAGCAGCGTCAGGTGCGCATGGGGTGGTTGCGGCACCGACCAATACCAATTCTGGGAGGTGCTAAATGCCTCAGCATCAGGCAGAGCATGATAGCATGGGTAGTAGAGTGTTGCGGTACGTAATATTTTCTTAAATACTTATCTATGTAAGCATTATATATATTGTATTTTTTTAAGGATTACACTCAGGTATGTTAGGTGTAAGGGTGCCTAATTTTGGTACTCTATGGGAAGGTGTATGTGAGCCTTATTCTATTTTGCACGATTACGAATTGCTGAATTTTGAGGACAAAATTCCTTTGCAAGTGAGGAAGTATGTAACACCCTGTGTTTTATTTAATTAATTAAATTAATTAATTGGAGTTTTTGGAGAAAATAAAACTTTGGATTTAATGGTCTTTAATAATTAAAGATGTTGATTTTAATATTCAAGTAATGAATTTTCAACCGAAATTAAATCGGTGTTATACTAAAATGTTAGAGTAATGTTTCAAAATATTTTTAACAAGTAGGTACGTCTCTATTGGGCTATAAAATATTTTCCTAAGCATATAAAGGGGATTTTAATAGAGTAAAATGGTTCCTCGAACGACAGCGGATGTCGTTCGAATGACTTAGCATCTCGTTCGAACGACAGCGTATGAGTAATACCCCATATTTTTTGATAATTTAAATAATTATGAGATTAATTATTATAGTGGGATTAATTGAATTAAAATGTGATAATTTAATTGTTAATTAATCCGTATTTAAAAATAAATATTAACTAGCATGACAAGGGTTAATACTTATTGATTTAATATTACTCGGTGATATGTAATATGTAATTATGAAATTTGATAAATTGTCTAGAGTGAAATACATGGCAGTTTGGGAATTTCAGTCTGACATGCTTGTGAGTCGTGTCAGGACTAATTGAATGGAATATAAAGATAAATTATTTTTATGTAACTCTTATGGTGATTTCGAGTGCGCCGTTAAGTCCAGGAGGGCCGAGATAGTAAGAAAACTCTACCCGGGTATTTTATTTGGACTCCGGGAGCTTTTAGGCCAAACCAGCACCCCGTAGGGGTAGTTTTGTAATTTGAATTTTTGGAAAAATTAAATGGACGAAAATTAGAGAATAATTATATCATCTACGGGAGTTCCATTAGGGTTAAGTCAAAGTCCCAAGCAAGGGAACCACTTAGCACCACCTTGCACAACCACCAACACCATCGTATAGATCGGAAGACGAGGAGCACACTTATACCAACTTCACCAAAGGACACATACCTTCGATTTAAGGAATGTGTTTATTACTTGCTTACTTTTAGCAATAATCATACTCATGTTAGAGTAGGTGAAATTAATCATTGATTTACATGTTAATTGGGTGAAAATTGGAGTTTAAATGATGATTAGAGGCTGGGCTATTTAGTTGTTTATATTCCTTCATGTATGTTAAGGATAAACTACGAAATTGAACCATATATTGATGAACGAATCTGGGTTGATTAGGTTATTTAATTGAAATTCTGGAAACAAGGGTTCATGTGAATGAATTTGGGGATTTTATATAATTATGATGATTAATGACGAATTAATGATCCTAAGATGTTAGGAATGACTTATAATCTGTTATGTGTTGACGGGTGTTGATGATGAGGTGTTGGGTGTTGAATCTCAGAGGTTTTTAGGTTAAAAAATGGTAGAAAATGCTGAAATTTTTTGAAGAAGATGAAACAATAGGTCTCGCACGAAGTCGTTCAAACGAGATTGGTATCTCGCGCGAAGTCGTTCAAGCGACACATGGCAGTCGTTCAAACGACATGCCATTTGGTTCGAGCGGCAGGGTGAATTTCTGGGAATTTTCTTAGAGTCCAATTTTGAGTTTACCGGTTTATTGGAGTGAGAGAGACTGCCCGATAATAAACTTAAACAAGACAGAATTTCAGAAAAGTATGTGAGAATTAATACTTTAAATTATTTCAGTATAGAGAGAATGTACCTTGGAGATTACGAGAGAGATAGTAATCTAAATATTTATATTATACGTAGTGTTGAGATTAAAATACGTACGAGAAGTATATATATGTGGGTTGGAGAAATACCTATAAATTATAATAGGATGTGTGTATGCCTATTATGTGATATTATTCTTAAGAGAACTAATGGGTGATAACTCGGGGGTGCAAGAATCTTATTATTAGGAGCACTAATAAGTGATAACTCGGGGGTGGGGAATTCTATTGTTAAGTGTACTAATGGTGATAACCCAGGGGTACAAAAATATTATTATAAGTGTACTAATGGGTGATAACCCGGGGGTACAAGATTATTGTTATAAATGCACTAATGGGTGATAACCCGGGGTGCAACATTATTATGGTTAGGTGCGCTAATGGGTCTTAGCCCGGGGTGTAGTATTAGAATATATATATATATATATATATAGGGAAGATGTGACTATATGTATATATACGTAAACTTGTGAATAATTCTACTGTGTATAGTTCATAGAGATGAAAATGTTGATATATAAAATAAATCTTAAGGGTATAATAGATTTATTATGAAAATGAGAAAACTTATTAATTAGTTGTTCGACATAGGCTAATTTGAAAGCGTATTGTATGGATGATACGGGTATACTACTGGTGGGTATAGATACTATTAGAATGACTTCGGACTAGTTAGACTGGGTGGTATAAGTAGGGGGATAATTAGTTGTACGTTAGGCGTGCACAAAAGATGATAAGTGAGAAGCTCATGTGAGAGTTTAATAACTAACATGCGTATAAAACTTGTTTTATGAACCAGTTTTAAATACTTGCTAAATCATTTTTAAACCTCGGGACCTGACCCGTTTATTGCATCTCTTCTCTCTTTTGCTATATATATTATACCAGGTACTCAGCCGCAGGGGTACCGAAATTTGAGATTGGATTGTCAGACGTGCTACAACTATTGTGCAAGCTGTAGGTCCTTGCAGTAGATGCATCTATCCTTTCCATTCCGTTTCATTTAGATTTCCTATTTAGGGCATGTGTCGCCCGCTTCTAGTCTTTTATCACAGATATTGTATTTAGTTTATTTTATGGTTTGGAGTTTTAAACTTGGAGATTTTACCCAATCTTATTAAATTATGTATTTAATTATTGTTCAATACTTATTACATTCCTATGTATGGTTAATGGTTAATAAGTTATACTTGGAATGTTATAGTTAAATGGTTTTATTAAAAAGGGGAAATATATTTTTGACACTTAGCTTAATTATATTATAGGTGATTAAAGTTGATTATATTGTTTTCGACAGTGATGCTAAGAATGAACCAATCGTATATCTAGTTTTAAATTGTTAAACGACTGATCAATCTATATTTAATTAGAAGGGGTGTCACAGGTGGTATCAGAGCATCAGGTTCTAGAGTCCTTTAGGATCTGTACGGCTTACTATGTTTTCAGCCTACGTCCTTTGATATAGAGCCCTATCTTTTAGACTGTTGCGATCTTATTTATACGATTACGTCTTCAGCTATTTGAGATTTAGTAATAACAGTGGACTAATAAATTCTTTCTCGTCTCAGATGCCTCTTCGACGTGCACCAAGAGATAGACAAGCCCAGCCAAAGCAGTCGGCAGTGCTGGCTCAAGGGAAAATGAATGCAACAGAGGCTGGCGCGATAGTTGCACAAGCGGTGAATGAAGCCTTATCCGTGGTGAATTAAGACCCACCCCAGGTTCAGGCAGTAGTTGTAATACCCCGTACTTTTGGCTATATTTATTTTTGGAATTAATTAATTAAATGCGTATTAATTGGAAATTAATCCGGGTTAAAAATACTAACGAGATGCGAGTTGGTATTTGATTATGTGCATACATGTTTTTATATGAATATTGAATTATGAAAAATTTATCGTGAGATTGATATACGGCATTTTTGGGAATTTTATTGAGACGCGTGCGACCGTCGCCGTCATGGTGTATTATTTTAATTATAAAAGTGAATTTTAATTCTATAAACCGTATGGTCATTTTGAGTGCACCAACGCGTCCGGAAGGGTCGAGATAGTCCGAAAACACTAGCCGGGGGTGTAGTTTGGGTTCCGGGGTATTTTTAGGCCATACCGGCAATATAAAGGGTATTTTGGTAATTTCGTATTTTTAAGAATTAAAAATGACGAAAATTAGAGGAGTAAATCTGATTGGGAATAGACCCACTAAACCCACTAACCAACCCTTAATGACCCAATAGACTACGGAGGTTATCATTTAGGTTTCCAACTTTCCCAAAGAAAACCCTAGCCACCCTAGCCACCTTTCGAGAAGATAGCTTGGAGAGGGAGAGAAATAGAAGGAATTCTGCAGAAATCTTTACAGAAATCAACACCAAATTCAGAGACAATAAAGGCAAGTGATTTACTTACATTTAAATTCAGAGAATGTTCTTCCCTTGTTAGAAAATCGAAGAATTCCAATTGTTCTTGAAAGATGAATGAAAACCCATGTTAATTGGATTTAGAAATTGAATATTGAGGACTAATTACATGTAGGACCATATAGAGATGATTGTTCTGGTGTTAGTATACGTAGGATGTAACAAAAACGGATCTAGAATGGACTAATTGATGATTACAAATTCTAGGGTTTATGTTCTTGAATAATTGGGGAAAAATTGTAGAGATTTGTATATTGATTGATGTTAGGGTGATTTAATCCTTTAAAACGTGTTAGGAGGTGACTATAATATGTTTAAGATTGATTAGAGACCTTAAAACAATGGTTGGGACTAAGTTTGGAGGAGATTTGAGGAGTAAAAATGGTGAAAACGAGATTTAGACAAATCTGGGACGAAACTGGTAGGTCGTTAGAAGCCCCTCCCCAGGTCGTTCGAACGAACTCGTTTGAACGAGCTTCTAACTAATTGACCAGTCGCTTCTAACGAAAGGGAACTTCATTCGATAACTTCGTTCGAACGAGATCTCGTTAGAAGGTACAAGTCGTTCGAACGAACTGGATCTTGTTCGAACAGTCTCGTTCGAACGAGACTTCTAACGAGCTGACAGTTTGATCTCGTTCGAACAGCCTCATTCGAATGAGACTTCTAACTAGCTGGTAGTTTGGGCCTTTCGGGCCTGTTTTGATTTTTGGAGTCCCATAAACTTGTTCGAGGGTAGAGTTAACATTCCTTTGATGATGTATTGATAGATTTGGGACTTTTGGGTTATTATGAGGAGAAAATTGTATACGAGTGATTTAAATCAATGAACCGTTTGGGTTGAGACGTGAGTGTCTACTACGACGTGAGAATAGATTATGGCGCGTATGATTATAAACCGGAATCGTATAAAGTGCGTAAATTATAGATTGGTACGAGAATGAGAATAGTACTACGATTAAACTACGGGATTACTAAGACGTATTGATATATGAATTGGTTGTATGACATACCTACCATACTTGCTATCACGGGAGGTTTGCGTTCCCTTAGGGCCGTCTAATCCTTGTGTTGCCCGGATTTAGACTGGTTACCTTGATGAACATAGGTCATAGAAATACTTATTGGGATATTAATAAGTCCGCTGATCGTGGGAGCGTAGGTATGTGCGTGACCCATGTGATGTGACTGTGTTCGCCTCCATTATTTGTGATGTTGTTATTTGTGAACTATTCTTGAAAGATTCGAAATATGTAATCCTTATGTACGTGATGTACCGGGATGGATAGCAGAGTATGTGTGCACCACAGCTTAGTTCTCGGGGTGCTTGTATTGTATATTTATGATGTGAATAATATACACTTAAATTAATGGGAACCTTCATGTTAATGTTGTGAAAATAATTACGGTATTGATTCGAGAAACATAACGAGTTAGCTGATAGTGTAATATATTGCATATTGAGCATCTGAGTTTACGTTAAACCCCTATTTAATTACGAGCGTTATAATGTTAATAGAACTGAGTAAAAAGGGTAGGACCTATGACAGTCTAGCTAGATACGATGTCACTTAGCTAGTGGTTTGTGTCGTTGTAGATGGGTACTTACGTTAGGAGTGCACAGTTAGATGAGAGGTGAGAATATCATGTGAGTACACATCCTAACATGTACTTTGCATTTAATGTTTTAAATGTTTTTAAAGCACTTGCAGGTTTTTAAAATATCTCCACATTCGGGCTCTGACCCGTTTGCTTTCAAATCTATTTTCTTTGTAAAACCATTTTAGGTGAGCAGCCACAAGGACACCATGCATAGGATACTCATTCTGGTTACGAGCTGTAGCTGTTTGTGGAAGCTACAGGAATTGCTTGTAGACGCTTCTATCACTTGGATTCCAGATTCATTATCTATCAGTTGTAGGGCATGTTGCCCATCTCTATTAGGGATATCTTTCCATTACCGTTTTCAGACTTTGGCATGTATTGTTTTAGTATTCGGTTTACTTATTTCGGTTGTGGGATTGTAGTGAGGAGTTTTCCTCCAGACTTTATTTACACTATGTGATGGTTACTCTATTTACTTCGTTGTGGTGAATGGTGTTATTATTCCTCATTACACTTGTTGCTTGTTAATCAGACTTAAATTAAAATTTGGCAACTTACTTTTTAAATACTAGGTGGTTAGTAATCATAAAAATGTTTTCGACAGTGATGCTATTAACTGAACCAACTTGGCATTTTGAATTAATTTAATAAAGGAGTAGCTACTCGGTATTTAATTAGTCGGGGTGTCACAGGTGGTATCAGAGCATCAGGTTCTAGTGTCGTTTAGGATCTGAACTGCTTATTATGTTTTCCGCTGAGCTTTCTTTGATATAGAGCCCTAAATATTAGGAATGTTGTATTCATCTCTGTACTTTGGGAATTCTTACTTCCGCGGTTTGTTTATTTGAATGATGAACTCATCCAAATTTACTTAAATTTTCAGATGGACCGTCAAGAAGAACTAGCTCGAACGGGTAAGGGAATAAATGGGCAAGATCGACTCACACCTTGGGTATCCCCGGTTAGAATATCAACCGCCGAGTTAGCGGGTATCGTGGCACAAGCAGTTACCACTGCAGTTTTACAATGCCAAGAACGCAGCATACAACTTAAAGGAGGCAAAAGACCTAGAGAGGTTAGCCAAGTGCATGTGAATAAGGCTGACAAATGTGCGAGGACCCCAAAAATTCGACAACAGACTGGCCAAGACCGAGTCGGTTCTAATCAACAACGTGGTACAATGAAGCATTTTCGAAAGAGGAATAAAGTTCCAAGTTTGCAAGGACGACATCTTCAGCAGCAGAGTCAGAGGGGGAGTAACTTCAGAGGCCGATGTTTTGTGTGTGGCACGCACGACCATAAACTCCAGGATTGCCCAGAGGGTGTTAGAGCTCCCCAGCAACAGGGTGCCCGTGATGATCCACAGGGGACACTTTTTACGATCTCTATCACAGCACCAGCTCAGGTGCTAGCCCTACCAACCTTTCCAGTAGCTCCAGTGCAGCAGGGACAGAATGGTCATCAACAGTTTCAACAGGGCCAGCAATGCCAGGGCAGAAATGATAACAATCACCAGAGTCGTGGTCAGCATGGACAGCGAGGGGGAAACTTCCGAAGGAAGTGTTTCATTTGTGGTAAGATTGGCCACAAACGTCAGGATTGTCCTGATAGGGGCAGGGCCCCACAGCAGCCGCAGCAGGGTGCTCGCCAGGAGCCGCAGAGGCCTATGTTTCCCGTCGCTCTCCCCGCACCGCCACAGATGGCAACATTTCCACCCATTCTAGTAGTCCCAGCTCGGCAGGGGCAGCTACAGTATGGACATGTCTATAACGTCCACCAGGCTGCAGTTCCACAGGCACTGCCCACGATTGAGGGTACGTTTCCTATCCATGGCACTATGGGTCGGGTATTGTTTGATATGGGGGCTACACATTGTTTTATAGTGTACACTTCGCGAAAGCTTTAGGATTGTTAGCTACGGCAGAGAGCACAGTGATGTGTGTCGACTCACCATTGGGGAGTGGGTCACTTATTTTCTTTATATGCCGGGGAGTGGGGGTAGAGATTGGTGGTTTGGTATTACCTGCAGACATGTTGGTATTAGATATGCATGTTCACGATGTGATTATCGGTATGGATTGGCTCGTAGCTTATAGGGCCATGATTGATTGCTTCAGCGGGAGCATTGTTTTTACCATTCCGGGGCAAGAAATGTTTGTAGTGGCGATGCCTCGCCCAGAAGGAGGATCGACCGCTCATCTGTATTACATTGAGGAGGATACCTCTAAGGAGGTAGTGATTCCTTTAGATTCTATCCGAGTAGTCAGGGAGTATTCAGATGTGTTTCAGGAGATACCAGGCTTACCCCCCAGTCGAGAGATAGACTTTGTTATAGATTTGCTACCGGGTACGAGACCTATAGCACGCGCACCGTACCGTATGGCTCCAGCTGAGATGAGGGAGTTACGGGATTAGATAGAGCATCTGTTAGGTCAGGGCTTTATTCGTAGGAGTACCTCACTTTGGGGCGCTCCAGTTTTGTTTATGAAGAAGAGGGATGGTTCACTGAGATTGTGTGTGGACTACCGAGAGTTGAATAAAGTCACGATACGGAATAAGTATCCGTTGCCTCGAATCGATGACTTATTCGACCAGTTGAGAGGAGCTTCTTTCTTCTCGAAGATTGATTTGAGATCGGGATACCATCAGTTACGTATCAGGGAGGAGGATGTCTCAAAGACTGCATTCTTGTCGAGATATGGTTCTTACGAGTTTCGGGTTATGCCTTTTGGTTTGACCAACGCTCCAGCTGTGTTTATGGACTTGATGAACAGAGTGTTCAGGGATTTCCTAGATCAGTTTGTCATTGTCTTCATCGATGATATTCTGGTTTACTCCCAGACAGAGGAGGAGCACGCCAAGCATTTAAGGAAGGTTTTGCAGACACTTCGTCAGAACGAGTTGTATGCACAATATGAGAAATGCGGGTTTTGGCTGAAGGAGGTCCAGTTTTTGGGACACATTATTTCCGACCGGGGAATATCTGTAGATCCGGGGAAAGTATCCGCGGTGAGGGAGTGGGGACAGCCCACGACACCGACTGAGATTCGTAGTTTCTTGGGCCTAGCAGGATACTACAGGAGGTTAATTCGGGGTTTCTCGAAGATAGCAGGTCCTTTGACACATCTGATTCGTAAGGGTGTGCTATACATCTGGAGTGATGCCTGTCAGCTGGCATTCGATGAATTGAAGGACAAATTGACCTCAGCACCTGCGTTAGCATTTCCGAGACCGGGAGTTGAGTATTTGGTTTACACCGATGCGTCTTTGCAAGGGCTTGGAGGTGTATTACAGCAGGAGAGACAGGCCATAGCTTATGCTTCCCGTAAGCTTAAGACTCATGAGAAGAATTACCCCACACATGATTTGGAGTTGGCAGCAGTGGTATTTGCCCTACGGATTTGGAGGCACTATCTTTTAGGGGATAAGTTCCAACTGTTCACGGACCACAAGTCCCTACAGTATCTGTTCACGCAGAAGGAGTTATATATGCGGCAGCGTAGGTGGATTGAGTTTATGAAAGACTACCAGTTCGATATCCAGTATCACCTAGGTAAGGTTAACGTGGTAGCAGACGCGTTGAGCCGTAGGCCAGCAGATGAGGTGGCAGAGGTGTGGAAGGCAAAGTGGAAGGAATTGGGACACCAGGATGCAGTGGCCCGATCTTTCATGTCTGTGATGACTGTTACACCACAGATTGTCACGAAGGTAGTACGGGCACAGGCTAATGAATCGTTCTGTCAGGAGCAGATAGTTCGATTACTAGCAGAGAGAGCCGAGTCCTATACCGTTAGCTTAGACAGGGGATTACGCTTCAATGGGAGATTGGTAGCTCTGGAAGGGGAGATGTTGCGACACGAGGTAATGGCAGAGTCGCACGGCTCACGGTTCGCGGTGCATCCCGGAGGGGACAAAATGTACCAAGACATGAAACGCCAGTATTGGTGGAGCGGTATGAAAAGAGATATCGCTGAGTTTGTTTCGAAATGCGCCACTTGTCAACTTGTAAAAGTGGATCATCAGAGACCGGTGGGATTGCTACAGCCGTTGGAGATCCCGGTGTGGATGTGGGAGAGCATATCCATGGACTTTATCACGGGGTTGCCTACGTCGCAGAGGGGTCACGACTCCGTTTGGGTAATTGTGGACAGGTTGTCCAAAGTCGCTCACTTTTTACCCGTAAGGACTGACTACACTACGGGACAGTATGCCCAGCTCTTCATTTCAGAGGTTGTGAGACTTCACGGTGTGCCCCTAAATATCATGTCTGACAGAGACAAGATATATGTTTCGAGGTTTTGGGAGAGTTTCCAGGAGGCCATGGGCACAAAACTGCGGTTGAGTACGGCTTATCATCCGCAGACCGATGGGCAGACCGAGCGCACAAATCAAATGTTGGAGGACATGCTGAACATGTGCATCATTGACTTTGGGGGTGGATGGGAGCAGTACCTTCCACTGGTGGAGTTTTATTAAAACAACTCCTATCAGTTCACTATTGGCATGGATCCGTTTGAGGCATTATATGGTAGGCCTTGTCGTTCCCCAGCATGTTGGTTAGAGGTGGGGGACAACAAACTACTTGGGCCGGAAGTGACTCAGGATACTTCGGCAAGGATTGAGTTGATTCGGAGTCGCATTCGGGTAGCTCAAGACAGGCAGAAGAGTTATGCTGATGCGAAGAGATTTTTTAGAGAGTTCCAAGTGGGGGACCAGGTTTTGCTCAGGGTATCTCCTATGAAGGGGATTAAGCATTTCGGGAAGAAGGGGAAGTTGGCACCAAGGTATGTGGGGCCGTTTCCTATTATTGAGCGGATCGGACCGGTTGCGTATAGACTTGGGTTACCGGAGCATTTGCATCGGATTCACGATGTGTTTCATATTTCCTCGCTAAGGAAATACCTTAGAGATAATTTGGCTCATTCTCACATTGTTATTGAGGACATCACTCCATCCGGATAGCTCCTACAAGGAGGGGCCGATTGCTATTTTAGACCGAAGTGAGAGGAAGCTGCGGTCAAAGATAGTTCCGTTAGTGCGTGTTCAGTAGCGACATCACAATGTCGAGGAGTCCACATGGGAGCGCGAGGATGAGATGCGCGAATGTTATCCAGAGTTATTTTTAGCAGGTACTTTCTAGTTTCGAATTTCGGGACGAAATTCAGTTATTAGGGGGAAGTATGTAATACCCCGTACTTTTGGCTATATTTATTTTTGGGATTAATTAGTTAAATGCGTATTAATTGGAAATTAATCCGGGTTAAAAATACTAACGAGATGCGAGTTGGTATTTGATTATGTGCATACATGTTTTTATATGAATATTGAATTATGAAAAATTTATCGTGAGATTGATATACGACATTTTTGGGAATTTTATTGAGACGCGTGTGACCGCCGCCATCATGGTGTATTATTTTAATTATAAAAGTGAATTTTAATTCTATAAACCGTATGGTCATTTTGAGAGCACCAACACGTCCGGAAGGGTCGAGATAGTCAGAAAACACTAGCCGGGGATGTAGTTTGGGTTCCGGGGTATTTTTAGGCCATACCGGCAATATAAAGGGTATTTTGGTAATTTTGTATTTTTAAGAATTAAAAATGACGAAAATTAGAGGAGTAAATCTGATTGGGAATAGACCCACTAAACCCACTAACCAACCCTTAATGACCCAATAGACTACGGAGGTTATCATTTAGGTTTCCAACTTTCCCAAAGAAAACCCTAGCCACCATAGCCACCTTTGGAGAAGATAGCTTGGAGAGGGAGAGAAAGAGAAGGAATTCTGCAGAAATCTTTACAGAAATCAACACCAAATTCAGAGACAATAAAGGCAAGTGATTTACTTACATTTAAATTCAGAGAATGTTCTTCCCATGTTAGAAAATTGAAGAATTCCAATTGTTCTTGAAAAATGAATGAAAACCCATGTTAATTGGATTTAGAAATTGAATATTGAGGACTAATTGCATGTAGGACCATATAGAGATGATTTTTCTGGTGTTAGTATACGTAGGATGTAATAAAAACGGATCTAGAATGGACTATTTGATGATTACAAATTCTAGGGTTTATGTTCTTGAATAATTGGGGAAAAATTGTAGAGATTTGTATATTGATTGATGTTAGGGTGATTTAATCCTTTAAAACGTGTTAGGAGGTGACTATAATATGTTTAAGATTGATTAGAGACCTTAAAACAATGGTTGGGACTAAGTTTGGAGGAGATTTGAGGAGTAAAAATGGTGAAAAACGAGATTTAGACAAATCTGGGACGAAACTGGTAGGTCGTTAGAAGCCCCTCCCCAGGTCGTTTGAACGAGCTTCTAATGAATTGACCAGTCACTTCTAACGAAAGGGAACTTCGTTCGAACGAGATCTCGTTAGAAGGTACAGTTCGTTCGAACGAACTGGATCTCGTTCGAACATTCTCGTTCGAGCGAGACTTCTAACGAGCTGACAGTTTGAACTCGTTCGAACAGCCTCGTTCGAACGAGACTTCTAACGAGCTGGCAGTTTGGGCCTTTTGGGCCTATTTTGATTTTTGGAGTCCCGTAAACTTGTTCAAGGTTAGAGTTAACATTCCTTTGATGATGTATTGATAGATTTGGGACTTTTGGGTTATTATGAGGAGTAAATTGTATATGAGTGATTTAAATCAATGAACCGTTTGGGTTGAGACGTGAGTGTCTACTACGACGTGAGAATAGATTATGGCGCGTATGATTATAAACCGGAATCGTATAAAGTGCATAAATTATAGATTGGTACGAGAATGAGAATAGTACTACGATTAAACTACGGGATTACTAAGACGTATTGATATATGAATTGTGTGTATGACATACCTACCATACTTGCTATCACTGGAGGTTTGCGTTCGCTTAGGGCCGTCTAATCCTTGTGTTGCCCGGATTTAGACTGGTTACCTTGATGAACATAGGTCATAGAAATACTTATTGGGATATTAATAAGTCCGCTGATCGTGGGAGCGTAGGTATGTGCGTGACCCATGTGATGTGACTGTGTTCGCCTCCATTATTTGTGATGTTGTTATTTGTGAACTATTCCTGAGAGATTCGGAATATGTAATCCTTATGTACGTGATGTACCGGGATGGATAGCAGAGTATGTGTGCACCACAGCTTAGTTCTCGGGGTGCTTGTATTGTATATTTATGATGTGAATAATATACACTTAAATTAATGGGAACCTTCATGTTAATGTTGTGAAAATAATTACGGTATTGATTCAAGAAACATAATGAGTTAGCTGATAGTGTAATATATTGCATATTGAGCATCTGAGTTTACGTTAAACCCCTATTTAATTACGAGCGTTATAATGTTAATAGAACCGCGTAAAAAGGGTAGGACCTATGACAGTCTAGCTAGATACGATGTCACTTAGCTAGTAGTTTGTGTCGTTGTAGATGGGTACTTACGTTAGGAGTGCACAGTTAGACGAGAGGTGAGAATATCATGTGAGTACACGTCCTAACATGTACTTTGCATTTAATGTTTTAAATGTTTTTAAAGCACTTGCAGGTTTTTAAAATATCTCCACATTCGGGCTCTGACCCGTTTGCTTTCAAATCTATTTTCTTTGTAAAACCATTTTAGGTGCCCAGCCACAAGGACACCATGCATAGGATACTCATTCTGGTTAAGAGCTGTAGCTGTTTGTGGAAGCTACAGGAATTGCTTGTAGACGCTTCTATCACTTAGATTCCAGATTCATTATCTATCAGTTGTAGGGCATATTGCCCATCTCTATTAGGGATATCTTTCCATTACAGTTTTCAGACTTTGGCATGTATTATTTTAGTATTCGGTTTACTTATTTCGGTTGTGGGATTGTAGTGAGGAGTTTTCCTCCAGACTTTATTTACACTATGTGATGGTTATTCTATTTACTTCCTTGTGGTGAATGGTGTTATTATTCCTCATTACACTTGTTGCATGTTAATCAGACTTAAATTAAAATTTGGCAACTTACTTTTTAAATACTAGGTGGTTAGTAATCATAAAAATGTTTTCGACAGTGACGCTATTAACTGAACCAACTTGGCATTTTGAATTAATTTAATAAAGGAGTAGATACCCGGTATTTAATTAGTCAGGGTGTCACAGTAGCACCAGTACCAATGCATCCGTTTCCCATTGCATGGGGAAGAGTGAGAGAGTCCTTTCAGAGGGCATATCCCCCAGAGTTCATGGGCAGTTCAGATGTGGTTATTGCTCATCAGTGGAAGGACATATAGCGAAACCTTAGTATGTATGAGTGCACTGAGGTTCATAGGCAAGTTTTGGCTACCTTCAAGCTAAGAGGGGCAGCCTTATAGTGGTGGGAGTCCACCACTACTAGTGAGGAGCGAGATTTGATGTTGATCAGTGATTTCTGGGTGCAGTTCGACCGCAAGTACTTTCCTTCCGTCGTCGAGACTGAGATGAGGCAGAAACTTTTAGACATCACCCAAGAAGGGAGAACAGTTACGGAATATGAGGATGAGTTCACTCGATTGGAAAACATGGTACCGAATAAGGTGCCTACTGAGGATAAGCGCATTAAGATGTTCATGGATGGCTTGAGGTGGAGGATACGCCAGCATCTATTGGGTAACCTTTCCCTACACTCATATATAGGAATTATGAATGAAGCCTTATTGCATTGTCAGGACAACCACTTCCATGCTAAGGGAAACAAGCGAGGGGGAGAGCCCAAGCAGTTGGGCAAGACAGGGGGAGGTAATGCCAGTGGGGCATTAGTTGAGCAGAGTCAGAGGCAAGGTTCCCAACAGGGGGAGTCTGCTAAGAGGTTTCGTTCTGGAGGTTTCAGGCATGGTCATGGGGGTTAGAATCAGGGCCAACAACAAAGCCAGCAACAGGGCTAGCCATAGGGCCAGTAGCATGGCCAATAGCAGGGAGGATAACAGGACCAAGGTAGGGGTGGTAACGGCCAGTAGGGACGAGGCTATCAGGGACAGAGGGGTGGAAACTTCATCGATAAATGTTATACTTGTGGCAAGACTGGCCATAAGAAATAGGATTACCCCGATAAGGACAGAGTTTCTCGGCAGCATGGTGCTCACCAGGAGCCCTAGAGACCCATTTTTCCCGCCACCCTACCAGCACCAGCTTTTCGCATAACTCCGATGCAGCAGGGGCAGTTGCAGTATGGATGTGTCTATAATGTCCACCAGGCCGCAGTTCTGCAGGCACCACCCATAGTGGAGGGTAATTTTTCTATCTGTGGTACTTTTGGTTTTACATTATTTGACATGGGGGAATCACACTCCTTTATAGCCACTAGATTTGCATGGGCCACTAGATTGTTAGGCACGACAGAGAGTACAGTGACATGTGTAGACTCACCGTTAGGTAGTGGGTCATTGATTTTCTTCATATGTAGGGGAGTAGGCATAGAGATTGGAAGTTTGATATTACCAACTGATATGCTAGTGTTAGATATGTCTGAGTATGATGCCATTATTGGCATGGATTGGCTAGTCGAGTATAGGGCCATGATTGATTGCTTGAGTAGGAGTATTGTGTTCTCCATTCCGGGCCAAGAGATGTTCTTAGTGGCAATGCCTCGTTCTGAAGGAGGGTCGTCCACCCACTTGTTTTATATAAAGGATGAGACCTCTGCAGTAGTGGTTCCACGATTCAATTTCGGTCATCTGTGAGTTTGTTGATGTATTTTTGGATAAACTGAGGTTGCCTCCGAGTAGGGAGATCGAGTTTGTAATAGACTTGACACCGAGCACTCGTCCCATAGCACGTGCGCCTTACCGTATGGCTTCGACAAAGATAAGGGAGTTACGGGATCATATACAATAGTTGTTGGGACAGAGCTTCATCCGTAGGAGTACCTCACCTTGGGATGCCTGAGTTCTGTTTGTGAAGAATAAGGATGGGTCCCTATGACTTTGTATTGATTATCTGGAGCCTAATAAAGTCATGATAGATAATAAGTATCCATTTCCTCGCATCGATGACTTGTTCGACCAACTGAGAGGAGCATCCCACTTCTCGAAGATAGACTTGAGATCCGAGTATCATCAGCTACGCATCAGGGAGCAGAACCTGACTAAGACTACTTTTCAGACAAGGTGATTCGTCACTTTTATTGTATTTTATCCCCCGTTAATTTGTACAGTCTAGCTTTCCCGTGCATGTATTTCTCGGTTCTTATACTCATTTATTGACTAACCCCTGAATTCATCATATATACTTTATATGTGTCTTTATTGAGCTTTTATAGGTCTCGAGAATGCATTTTGGGAAGTTTGGTTTTGATCCGGAAAAGTTCCGTTGACACTTGCACAGTCAGGGGCATTTTGGTAATTTCAGCACTTGGGTTTTGATCCCGATTTCTTCACGGAAGTTGTAGACCTTCTTCTTATCTTCCCGTGGCCTCCGACGGTGCTTGAATCTCACCTCGAACGAAGAAGTTACGGAAGTTTCGGTGAAGCAAGGGACAACTAATGCATTTTTAGGCAACTCTCCTTCTCACAGCAGGCCCGAATCGATTCGCTGACTCTGCCGAATCGATTCGGTTTCATACAGGGGCAATTCTCTACACTTCCGAATCGATTCGGATTTGGCACCGAATCGATTCGGCCCTGCATTTCCAGTTTTCTTCTTATTACTAGTTTGTCATTTTGGTGGGATTTTGGGGGATATATCCCTTATTTTTCCTCTTTTGTGGATATAGATTATTTTGGTTAGATTTTTGGATATAGAAAAACACTCTCTTCTCTCTCCTAGGTCAAAGTTCATTTATGGTTCTTATTACTCGTAAAGTTTTGATGACTAGCTTAATTGTTGTTATTAATGCAAGAAAGGTTCATTTACTTCTTCTCTACTTGTTCAACTAGCTTTAATTTGCATTTAATTCCATCTCTTGCATTGGTTTGTGTTTAAACTAGATAACTAACTTAAGTATGTTGTTAACTAGCATGTGTAGTTTAGTTTCAATTATGAGTAGCTAGACTTGTGATTGGGGATCAAAATCCCACCTTGGATGCTTGAACTTAATATTTAGGGTTTGGTTTACAATTATTTTAATTGAACTTCATGTGTTGGTATTGGAGTATCATAGTTTCTTAACTTATCTTGTCATGCAAGGGTTAGTGTTTGAAGCTTCACTACAAACCCAACCCATTTAGCAATAATTAATTAACCCCTAATCCTCCATTGTTGAGTTTAGTCTCTACATGGTTGATGTTCGGACTTAATTACTTATGCTCGATTAGAATTAATTTCAACCAAGCCCTATAATCCCCTTCTGTGTGAATCCGAGGTGGGAGAATGATCCTCGATCCCTTTAATTTCTTGAACTCAAGCTTACCTTAGTTCTTTTCATAGTTCCGTAATTATTAATTAATCATCTGATCATCAATAGTAAGTAGTTTAAAGATTAGTCTCAATCACTCTTACAAACTATTAAATCATCTTTTACACTTTAACTTTTGTGACGTTTAGAGAATCCCTTTAACCTTATCCAGTTCTCTTAGGAGTGTTTCAATCCCTGTGGATCACGATTCCGTACTTACCGGATATTACTTGTTGCGATAGATTTGCACTTGAATCGCAAGCCTTATTGTAGGGCGCACCAAGTTTTTGGCGCCGTTGCCAGGGATTGGCAACCATCCAAGGTTTTAGAAATTCTCTTTACACTATCGTTCCCGGTGGTCACCGTGACATCACGGTTTCCAAAAATCAATCCAAAATTCTGTAAATGCATGACGCGAGTAGTAGCAATTTAAATCCTATTCGTGAACCATCGCCTAGTGAACCCTCGGATTACTGGAGACCTTTACCATCAATTTCTCGTTCTAGTTCGGTCTCGTCTTCTTCGTATACTTGGGCTCACTTCGATCCCACAACTATGGCCGACAATGTTAGTGAGCACGGTAGTCAACGGGTTGCACCCGACCCCCCGTATAGGACCATGCGTGATTATTTGCAACCGGAGAGGACCACCTCTCCTTCTTGTATCATTTTTCCTTACAATTTCGCGCAATTCCATTTTTGTAATGGAATGATTCAATTACTTCCTACTTTCTATGGCATGGAAAGTGAACAACCTTACCTCCATGTTAGAGAGTTTGAGGAGGTGTGCGCCACTTTTAGCGATCAAAACTGTCCTCTGGATGTCACACGGCTCAAACTCTTTCCGTTTTCCTTAAAAGACAAGGAAAAAACTTGGCTTTGGTCTTTAGGTCCTAATTCCATCGGGAGTTGGCGCGAAATGCAAGCGCAGTTTTTGAAAAAATTCTTTCCAACTCATCGCACCAACTCTTTAAAGAGTCAAATCCAAACATTCGTTCAAACCGAAGGTGAATCATTCGAGCGATGTTGGGAGAGATTTAATGAGTTACTCCATAAATGCCCACACCACGGTTTCGAAAAGTGGAGATTAATCTCATTCTTCCACAATGGGCTTACACTTAATGCGAAACAAATGGTGGAGACAATGTGCTCCGGTGAGTTCTTTGGATTAGATCCCGATGATGCGTGGGCACATTTCAAATATTGTGCCAAGACCACCCAAGCATGGGATACCTCGGATCCGAACAAAACCAGTTCACGAACTTCGGTTCCGTCCTCGTCTAACCCTGGTATGTATCACCTCACTGACGAGGCTGAGATGAAAATGAGATTAGATAAATTATCTAAAAAAGTTGAGGACTTCGGTTCAAAGGTTCGTGATCCCGTCGTTCAAACGCATTCCGTAATTGAGGAGTTGTGTGCCATTTGCGACACTAATGCTCATTCAACCCAAGATTGTCCCACTATTCCGGCTTACAAAGTGATCCTCCATGACCAAGCGAATGCCATGGGAGTTTTTAGAAGATCCCAAAACGTTCCCGACCAAGGGTTTAATCCATCTTGGGGTAACCAACTCGATTACCAATATCAACAATCTCGTCCTCCCCCGGCTCAGAATTACAAACGAACGTACAACCAACATCCTCCTTCCCAAGTTGTAATGCAAGGTCCCCCTCCGGGACCACATCCACCAGTTATACCTGCCTACGCGCACCCGAACAGGAGAAGTCTAGAAGAAATTTTTCAATCTTTTGTGACTTCTCAACAAGCCACCAACGCTAGGCTCGAAAAATAAATTTCCAAGTTAACTGCTTCTTTGAGCGTGCATGAAAAAGGAAAATTCCCGGCACAACCTCATGGGCCCGTTGGGCAAAATAGCATGAATTCCTATGTTTCTACTCCTTCTTCCGATCAATGTAGGTCTATGGAACATGCTAATTCCATTACCATTCTTAGGAGTGGGAAGGTGATTGAAAATCCACCTCCACCTTCCCCGAAAGAATCCGACGAGGTCACAATAACTCCTCGAGAGAGTGAAGTGACTCCTAAAAAGAAAAGAGATAAGTCGCCGACCAAGGGGCCGAAAACTTCAGTCCCTTGTCCATTTCCCGCACCCTTCCCTCAAAGGCTCCTTCCCATTGTTAAATGTAATACCCCGTACTTTTGACTATATTTATTTTTGGGATTAATTAATTAAATGCGTATTAATTGGAAATTAATCCGGGTTATAAATACTAATGAGATGCGAATTGGTATTTGATTATGTGCATATATGATTATATATGTATTTGGTATTATGAAATTTGTCGTCAGATTTATATACGGCATTTTAGAAATTTTGTTGAGACGCGTGGGACCGCCGCGTCACGGTATAATATTTTTGATATTTAATAAAAAGTGAATTTAAAATCTATAATTCGTATGGTCGTTTTGAGTGCGCCAACGCGTCCGGAAGGGTCGAGATAGTCAGAAAACACTAGCCGGGGGTATAGTTTGGGTCCCGGGGTATTTTTAGGCCATACCGGCAACTTAAAGGGTATTTTGGTAATTTTACATTTTTAGGAATTAAAAGTGACGAAAATTAGAGATGTAAATCTGATGTGAATTAAACCCATTAAGCCCATTAACCAACCCATATTAACCTAGAAGGCTACGTAGGTTGTCATTAGGTTTACAATCTTCCCCAAATCAAACCCTAGCCACCTTAAGCCACCATTGGAGAAGGAGCTTAGAGAGAGAGGAAACTCTGCAGAATCTTCACCAAACCTACACCAAAATCAGAAATCAAACCAAGGCAAGTGTTTTAATTATATTTAAATTCGTATAATGTTTCCCCCATGTTAGAAAATTGATAAATTACAACTGTTCTTGGAAGATAATGAAAACCCATGTAGTTTGGAGTTTAGAACTTGATAATTGTGAAGAGAATTGCATGTAGTATGATAGGTAGATGATTTCCCTTATATTAATTGTGATTTGAAGGAATTAAAACGAAATAAATTCTGGGATTTGATGATGATATAAACCTAGGGTTCATGTTCTAGAGAAATTGGGAAAAGTGTAGAGATTTGTAAATCTAGTTGATGTTACGATGATTCAATCCTTGAAAACATGTTAGGAGATGATGTAAATATGTTTAGGCCGAATTAGAGACCCTAAAACGTTATTGGGATGAACCTTGGAAGAGATTAAAAGTGATAAAAATGGTGAAAAACGAATTGGGAAAAATCTGGGCCGAATCTGGTAGCTCGTTAGAAGCAGTCCCCAGGTCGTTCGAACGAACTCGTTCGAACGAGCTTCTAACGAGTTGACCAGTTGTTGCTAACGAGTAGGAATTTTGTTCGATATCTCGTTCGAACGAGATATCGTTAGAAGGGACAGTTCGTTCGAACGAACTGGATCTCGTTCGAACGAGAATTCTAACGAGCTGACAGTCCAAACT
The DNA here is from genome assembly GCA_949130495.1 of Sambucus nigra. NCBI lineage: Eukaryota > Viridiplantae > Streptophyta > Magnoliopsida > Dipsacales > Adoxaceae > Sambucus > Sambucus nigra. The sequence continues at coordinate 88,881,788 of OX422216.1, read as the reverse complement.
CGTTCGAACACTCGTTCGAACGAGACTTCTAACGAGTTGACAGTTTGGTCCTTTTTGGACTGTTTCGATTTTTGGAGACCCGTAAACTTGTTCGAGGATATAGATAGCATTTCTTTGATGATATAGTGAAAGACTTGGGACATTTGGGTATTTATGAGGAGGAATTTATATACGAGAGTTGTGTTACATGTACGGGTTGGGTTGAGACGTGAGTGTCTACTACGAAGTGAGAAATTATAGCGCGTATAATTACAAACCGGAATAGTATAGATTGTGATAAATATAGTTAGTGCGAGAATGCGATACGTACTACGATTAAAATACGGTATTACTAAGATGTGTGTTTACTTAGTATATGGATTGTGTGTATGACATACCTACCATACTTGCTATCACGGGAGGTTGCGTTCGCTTAGGACCCTCTAATCCTTGTGTGCCTACGGGGGGGATATAGACTGGTACCTCGATGAACATAGGTCATAGAAGGATTTATTGTGATATTAATAAGTCTGCTGATCATGGGAGCGTAGGTATGTGCGTGACCCATGTGATGGTGACTGTGTTCGCCTCCATTATTTGTGATGTTGTTATCGGTAGACTATTCCTGAGAGATTCAGAATACGTAATCCTTATGTACGTGATGTACCGGGATGGATAGCAGAGTATGTGTGCACCGCAGCTTAGTTCTCGGGGTGCTTATATTGTATATTTACGATGTGATAATATACATTTAAATTAATGGGAATCCTCATGTTAATGTGGTATATATATTACGATGTTGTTTCGAGAAATATAATGAGTTAACTGATAGTTATATATATTGCATATTGAGTATCTGAGTTCACGTTAAATTCCTATAAAATTTCGAGCGTTATATGTTAATGGAACCGAGTAATATGGGTAGGACCTTTGGCAGTCTAGCTAGTTATGTTGTCACTTAGCTAGTAGTATGGGTCGTTATAGATAGGTACTTACATTAGGAGTGCACAGTTAGACGAGAGGTGAGAATATCATGCGAGTGTACGTCCTAACATGTACTTTGCATTTAATGTTTTAAATGTTTTTAAAGCACTTGCAGGTTTTTAAAATATAACTCCACATTCGGGCTCTGACCCGTTTGCTTTTCAAATCTTTTTCTTGTAAAACCATTTTTAGGTGCCCAGCCACAAGGACACCAAGCATAGGATACTCATTCAGGTGACGAGCTAGAGCTGCTTGTGGAAGCTATAGGGATTTGCATGTAGACGCTTCTATCTTTTGGATTCCAGAGTCACTATCTATCAGTTGTAGGGAATGTTGCCCATTTCTATTTAGAGACATCTTTTACATTACAGTTTTCAGACTTTAGCATGTTTTATTTCAGTTCGGTTATTTATTTCAGTATGGGATTGTAGTGACAAGTTTTCCTCCAGACTTTATTTACTCTTTTGTGATGGTTATTCGTTTTACTTCAGTATGGTGAATGGTGTTATTTATTTCTTCATTACACTTGTTGCATGTTAATCAGATTTTAAATAAAATTTGGCACTTACTTTTTAAATACTAGGTGGTTAGTAAAAATAAAATGTTTTCGACAGTGATGCTATTAACTGAGCCAACTTGGCATTTTGAATTAATTTAATAAAGGAGTAGCTACCCGGTATTTAATTAGTCGGGGTGTCACAGGTGGTATCAGAGCATCAGGTTCTAGTGTCCTTTAGGATCTGTACGGCTATTATGTTTCCGCTACGTTTCTTTGATATAGAGCCCTATATTTTAGGACTGTTGTACTCTTTTTGTGTATGCTTCGTTCTTAAGCTATTTTAAGTTTATAAACTGCGAACTTATAAACTTTGTTCTTATTTCAGATGCCTCCACGACGTGCACGACGAGTTCCCAGGAATGCAATGCCCGAACCCCAGCCCACTCCAGTTCAGGGCATGATGAACGCCGCTGAAGTTGCTGCTATAGTAGCCCAAGCGGTAAATGCCGCGATTGCCGTGATTCAGCAGGCACCGCCTCAGGCGCCGGTTGCCGCGCCAGCACAGGTTAATGAATTCTCGTCTGCTTGGGAGCGTGTACGAGACGCTTTTCAGAAAGCGCATCCGCCAGAGTTTGCAAGAAGCTCAGATGTAGTAGTCTCGAGCCAATGGAGGAAGGACATGCAGAGGCATTTGAGGATGCATGAGTGCACAGATGTTCAGAAGCAGGTGCTAGCTACTTTCAAGCTAGTTGGATCTGCACTGCAGTGGTGGGAGTCCATTACCACCGTGGAGGAGAGGGATACCCTCACGATTCAGGAGTTCTGGGCGCGGTTTGACCGCAAGTACTTTCCGTCGGCTGTTCATACAATGATGAGGAGGAAGCTGATGAGTTTGAAGCAGGAGGGCAAGACAGTGGCCGAGTATGAGGCCGAGTTCACTAACCTGTTGAATATCATTCCAGACGAGATTCCAACAGAGAAGAAGAAGATTGAGAAGTTCACCGATGGGTTGAATTGGAGGATCCATCAGCATCTTCTTGGGAACCTATCGTTGGCCACGTATTCTGATGTGGCTAACGCTACATTGTTGCACTGCCAGGACCACCATTTTCATATGGCCGAGGTCAAGAGGTCGGGGGAGTCTAGCCATCAGGGCAGGACTGGAGGACATGGTGCCAGCGGGGCACAATCTGGCCAAGGGCAGAGACAGAATGAGCAGGGTACCCAACAGGGGGATAATAAGAGGTTCCGGTCAGGGAACTACAGGCAGGGACAGGGAGGTTTCCGTCAGGGCCATCAGGGTCCAAACGGCCATCAGGGCCAACAGGGACAGAATGGGCAGCAGTTTCATCAGGTCCAGCAGGGCCAGGGGAAGAATGGTAACGGCCACCAGGGCCGGGGACAGCAGGGGCAGAGGGGAGGGAACTTCCCAGGGAAGTGCTTTGTTTGTGGCAAGACTGGCCATAAGAAGCAGGATTGTCCTGATAGGGTCAAGGCCCCACAGCAGCAGCAGCAGGGGGCTCGCCAGGAGCCACAGAGGCCTATGTTTCCCACCGCTCTTCCCGCACCGCCACAGATGGCAGCATTGCCACCCATTCCGGCAGTCCCAGCTCAGTAGGGGCAACTACAGTATGGACGTGTTTACAACGTTCACCAGGCTGCAGTTCCACAGGCACCGCCCGCGATCGAGGGTACGTTTCCTATCCATGGCACTATGGGTCGGGTGTTATTTGATACGGGTACTACACACTGTTTTATAGCTACACACTTCGCGAAAGCTTTAGGATTGTTAGCTACGGCAGAGAGCACAGTGACGTGTGTCGACTCACCATTAGGGAGTGGGTCACTTATTTTCTTTATATGCCGGGGAGTGGGGGTAGAGATCGGTGGTTTGGTATTACCTGCAGACATGTTAGTGTTAGACATGCATGTTCACGATGTGATCATCGGTATGGATTGGCTCGTAGCATATAGGGCCATGATTGATTGCTTCAGCGGGAGCATTGTTTTTTCCATTCCGGGGCAAGAGATGTTTATAGTGGCGAGGCCTCGCCCAGAGGGAGGATCGACAGCTCATCTGTGTTACATAGAGGAGGATACCTCTAAGGAGGTTGTTATTCCTTTAGATTCGATCCCGGTTGTCAGGGACTATTCGGATGTGTTTCAGGAGATACCAGGCTTACCACCCAGTCGAGAGATAGACTTCGTTATAGATTTGGTACCGGGTACGAGACCTATAGCACGTGCACCGTACCGTATGGCTCCAGCTGAGATGAGAGAGCTACGGGATCAGATAGAGCAGCTGTTGGGACAAGGCTTTATTCGCAGGAGTACCTCACCTTGGGGCGCTCCTGTTTTGTTTGTGAAGAAGAGGGACGGTTCACTGAGATTGTGTGTGGACTACGGAGAGTTGAATAAGGTCACGATACGGAATAAGTATCCGTTGCCTCGAATCGATGACTTATTCGACCAGTTGAGGGGAGCTTCTTTCTTCTCGAAGATTGACTTGAGATCGGGATACCATCAGTTGCGTATCTGGGAGGAGGATGTCTCGAAGACTGCGTTCTTGTCGAGATATGGTTCTTATGAGTTTCGGGTTATGCCTTTCGGCTTGACCAACGCTCCAGCAGTGTTTATGGACTTGATGAATAGAGTGTTCAGGGATTTCCTAGATCAGTTTGTCATTGTCTTCATTGATGACATTCTGGTTTACTCTCAGACGGAGGAGGAGCACGCCGAGCATTTGAGGCAGGTTTTGCAGACACTTCGTCAGAACGAGCTGTATGCAAAATATGAGAAGTGCGGGTTTTGGCTGAAGGAAGTCCAGTTCTTAGGTCACATTATTTTTGACCAGGGAATATCTGTCGATCCGGGGAAGGTATCAGCGGTGAGGGAGTGGGGACAGCCCACGACACCAACGGAGATTCGTAGTTTCTTAGGTCTAGCAGGATACTACAGGAGGTTTATTCGGGGTTTCTCGGAGATAGCAGGTCCTTTGACACATCTTACTCGTAAGGGTGTGCCGTACATTTGGAGTGATGCCTGTCAGTTGGCATTCGATGAGTTGAAGGACAAATTGACCTCAGAACCTGTGTTAGCATTGCCGAGACCGGGAGTTGAGTATTTGGTTTACACCGACGCGTCTTTGCAAGGGCTTGGAGGTGTATTACATCAGGAGAGACAGGCCATAGCTTATGCTTCCCGTAAGCTTAAGCCTCATGAGAAGAATTACCCCACGCATGATTTGGAGTTGGCAGCAGTGGTATTTGCCCTACGTATTTGGAGGCACTATCTTTTGGGGGAGAAATTTCAGTTGTTCACGGACCACAAGTCACTACAGTATCTGTTCACGCATAAGGAATTGAATATGCGGCAGCGTAGGTGGCTTGAATTTGTGAAGGACTACCAGTTCGACATCCAGTACCACCCGGGTAAGGCTAACGTGGTAGCAGACGCGTTGAGCCGCAGACCAGCAGATGAGGTGGCAGAGGTGTGGAAAGCTAAGTGGAAGGAATTGGGACACCAGGATGCAGTGGCCCGATCTTTCATGTCTGTGATGACCGTTACACCGCAGATTATCACAAAGGTAGTACGAGCACAGGCTAATGATTCGTTCTGTCAGGAGCAGATAGTTCGATTACTTGCAGAGGGAGCCGAGTCCTATACCGTTAGCTCAGACGGGGGATTACGCTTCAATGGGAGATTGGTAGTTCCGGAAGGGGAAGAATTACGACATGATGTGATGGCAGAGTCACACGGCTCATGGTTCACGGTACATCCCGGAGGGGACAAAATGTACCAAGACATGAGACGACAGTATTGGTGGAGCGGTATGAAGAGAGATATCACTGAGTTTCTCTCGAAATGCGCCACTTGTCAGCTCGTAAAAGTGGATCATCAGAGACCAGCAGGATTGCTACAGCCGTTGGAGGTCCCGGTGTGGATGTGGGAGAGCATATCCATGGACTTTATCACGGGGTTGCCTACGTCGCAGAGGGGTCACGACTCCATTTGGGTAATTGTGGACAGGTTGTCCAAGGTCGCTCACTTCTTACCTGTAAAGACTGACTACACTACGGGACAGTATGCCCAGCTCTTCATTTCAGAGATTGTGAGACTTCACGGTGTGCCCCTAAAAATCGTGTCTGACAGAGACAAGATATTTGTTTCGAGGTTTTGGGAGAGTTTCCAGGAGGCCATGGGCACGGAATTACGGTTGAGTACGGCTTATCATCCGCAGACTGATGGGCAGACAGAGCGCACCAATCAGATGTTGGAGGACCTGCTACGCATGTGCATTATTGACTTCGGGGGTGGATGGGAGCAGTACCTTCCACTGGTGGAGTTTGCTTACAACAACTCCTATCAGTTCACGATTGGTATGGCTCCATTCGAGGCATTGTACGGTAGGCCTTGTCGTTCCCCAGCATGTTGGTTGGAGGTAGGGGACAACAAACTACTTGGGCCGTAAGTGATTCAGGATACTTCGGCAAGGAATGAGTTGATTCGGAGTCGCATTCGGGTCGCTCAAGACAGGCAGAAGAGTTATGCTGATGCGAAGAGGTTTTTTAGGGAGTAATAAGTGGGAGACCAGGTTTTGCTCAGGGTATCTCCGATGAAGGGTATTATGCATTTCGGGAAGAAGGGGAAGTTGGCACCGAGATATGTGGGACCGTTTCCTATTATTGAGCGGATCGGACCGGTTGCGTATAGACTCGGGTTACCGGAGCATTTGCATCGGATTCACGACGTGTTCCATATTTCCTCGCTGAGGAAATACCTTAGAGATAATTTGGCTCATTCTCACATTGCTGTGGAGGACATCGATCTCCAGCCGGATAGCTCCTATGAGGAGGGGCCAATTGTTATTTTGGACCGAAGCGAGAGGAAACTGCGGTCAAAGATAGTCCCGTTAGTGCGTGTTCAGTGGCGACATCACAATGTCGAGGAGTCCACATGGGAGCGCGAGGATGAGATGCGCGAACGTTATCCAGAGTTATTTTTAGCAGGTACTTTCTAGTTTCGAATTTTGGGATGAAATTCAGTTATTAGGGGGGAAGTATGTAATAACCCGTACTTTTGACTATATTTATTTTTGGGATTAATTAATTAAATGCGTATTAATTGGAAATTAATCCGGGTTATAAATACTAATGAGATGCGAATTGGTATTTGATTATGTGCATATATGATTATATATGTATTTGGTATTATGAAATTTGTCGTCAGATTTATATACGGCATTTTAGAAATTTTGTTGAGACGCGTGGGACCGCCGCGTCACGGTATAATATTTTTGATATTTAATAAAAAGTGAATTTAAAATCTATAATTTGTATGGTCGTTTTGAGTGTGCCAACGCGTCCGGAAGGGTCGAGATAGTCAGAAAACACTAGCCGGGGGTATAGTTTGGGTCCCGGGGTATTTTTAGGCCATACCGGCAACTTAAAGGGTATTTTGGTAATTTTACATTTTTAGGAATTAAAAGTGACGAAAATTAGAGATGTAAATCTGATGTGAATTAAACCCATTAAGCCCATTAACCAACCCATATTAACCTAGAAGGCTACGTAGGTTGTCATTAGGTTTACAATCTTCCCCAAATCAAACCCTAGCCACCTTAAGCCACCATTGGAGAAGGAGCTTAGAGAGAGAGGAAACTCTGCAGAATCTTCACCAAACCTACACCAAAATCAGAAATCAAACCAAGGCAAGTGTTTTAATTATATTTAAATTCATAGAATGTTTCCCCCATGTTAGAAAATTGATAAATTACAACTGTTCTTGGAAGATAATGAAAACCCATGTAGTTTGGAGTTTAGAACTTGATAATTGTGAAGAGAATTGCATGTAATATGATAGGTAGATGATTTCCCTTATATTAATTGTGATTTGAAGGAATTAAAACGAAATAAATTCTGGGATTTGATGATGATATAAACCTAGGGTTCATGTTCTAGAGAAATTGGGAAAAGTGTAGAGATTTGTAAATCTAGTAGATGTTATGATGATTCAATCCTTGAAAACATGTTAGGAGATGATGTAAACTTGTTTAGGCCGAATTAGAGACCCTAAAACGTTATTGGTATGAACCTTGGAAGAGATTAGAAGTGATAAAAATGGTGAAAAACGAATTGGGAAAAATCTGGGCCGAATCTGGTAGCTCGTTAGAAGCAGTCCCCAGGTCGTTCGAACGAACTCGTTCGAACGAGCTTCTAACGAGTTGACCAGTCGTTGCTAACGAGTAGGAATTTCGTTCGATATCTCGTTCGAACGAGATATCGTTAGAAGGGACAGTTCATTCGAACGAACTGGATCTCGTTCGAACAGTCTCGTTCGAACGAGAATTCTAACGAGCTGACAGTCCAAACTCGTTCGAACACTCGTTCGAACGAGACTTCTAACGAGTTGACAGTTTGGTCCTTTTTGGACTATTTTGATTTTTGGAGACCCGTAAACTTGTTCGAGGATATAGATAGCATTTCTTTGATGATATAGTGATAGACTTGTGACATTTGGGTATTTATGAGGAGGAATTTATATACGAGAGTTGTGTTACATATACGGGTTGGGTTGAGACGTGAGTGTCTACTACGAAGTGAGAAATTATAGCGCGTATAATTACAAACCGGAATAGTATAGATTGTGATAAATATAGTTAGTGCGAGAATGCGATACGTACTACGATTAAAATACGGTATTACTAAGATGTGTGTTTACTTAGTATATGGATTGTGTGTATGACATACCTACCATACTTGCTATCACGGGAGGTTGCGTTCGCTTAGGACCCTCTAATCCTTGTGTGCCTACGGGGGGGATATAGACTGGTACCTCGATGAACATAGGTCATAGAAGGATTTATTGTGATATTAATAAGTCTGCTGATCATGGGAGCGTAGGTATGTGCGTGACCCATGTGATGGTGACTGTGTTCGCCTCCATTATTTGTTATGTTGTTATCGGTAGACTATTCCTGAGAGATTCGGAATAGGTAATCCTTATGTACGTGATGTACCGGGATGGATAGCAGAGTATGTGTGCACTGCAGCTTAGTTCTCGGGGTGCTTATATGCTATATTTACGATGTGATAATATACATTTAAATTAATGGGAATCCTCATATTAATGTGGTATATATATTACGATGTTGTTTCGAGAAATATAATGAGTTAACTGATAGTTATATATATTGCATATTGAGTATCTGAGTTCACGTTAAATCCCTATAAAATTTCGAGCGTTATATGTTAATGGAACCGAGTAATATGGGTAGGACCTTTGGCAGTCTACCTAGTTATGTTGTCACTTAGCTAGTAGTATGGGTCGTTATAGATAGGTACTTACGTTAGGAGTGCACAGTTAGACGAGTGGTGAGAATATCATGCGAGTGTACGTCCTAACATGTACTTTGCATTTAATGTTTTAAATGTTTTTAAAGCACTTGAAGGCTTTTAAAATATAACTCCACATTCGGGCTCTGACCCGTTTGCTTATCAAATCTTTTTCTTGTAAAACCATTTTTAGGTGCCCAGCCACAAGGACACCAAGCATAGGATACTCATTCAGGTGACGAGCTGTAGCTGCTTATGGAATCTACAGGGATTTGCATGTAGACGCTTCTATCTTTTGGATTCCAGAGTCACTATCTATCAGTTGTAGGGCATGTTGCCCATTTCTATTTAGAGACATATTTTACATTCCAGTTTTCAGACTTTAGCATGTTTTATTTCAGTTCGGTTATTTATTTCAGTATGGGATTGTAGTGAGGAGTTTTCCTCCAGACTTTATTTACTCTTTTGTGATGGTTATTCGTTTTACTTCAGTATGGTGAATGGTGTTATTTATTTCTTCATTGCACTTGTTGCATGTTAATCAGATTTTAAATAAAATTTGGCACTTACTTTTTAAATACTAGGTGGTTAGTAAAAATAAAATGTTTTCGACAGTGATGCTATTAACTGAGCCAACTTGGCATTTTGAATTAATTTAATGAAGGAGTAGCTACCCGGTATTTAATTAGTCGGGGTGTCACATTAAACCCAACAAAGATCAAGAGATCATTGAGACATTCAAACAAGTAAAAATTAATCTCCCTCTCCTTGACGCGATTAAGCAAATCCCTTCATATGGCAAGTTTTTGAAAGATTTGTGCACCTTTAAGAGAAATCATGTTTCTCGCAAAAAGGTAGAGTGGACTGAACAAGTTAGTTCCATTTTCGAACACAACACGATTCCAAAATTTAAGGAGCCTGGGTGTCCAACTGTCTCGTGTATGATCGGAAACTTCGCCATTAATCGCGCTCTTCTTGATCTATGAGCTAGTGTGAACCTCTTGCCTTACTCGGTTTATCTTCAATTGGACTTGGGAGAACTTATACCTACCAAAACTAAAATCCAATTGGTCGACGGCTCCACCAAAATTCCACGAGGCGTCTTGGAAGATATCCTCGTCCAGATTGACACCTTTGTGTTCCCGATCGACTTTATCGTTCTTGATACCCAACCTGTCTTAAGCCCGAACAATCAACCTCCCGTCATTTTAGGACGACCATTCCTCGCAACCGTGAATGCTTCGATCAACTGTAGGAATGGTGAGATGAATCTGTCTTTTGGGAATATGACAGATGATGTCAATATTTTCAATGTGTCGCACCTCTCGAGTGACGAGGATGATTGTGTGAGGGAGGTGAATTTCGTTGGAATGATGTGTGTGGACGACGATCTTATTACGAGGGAAGAAATTGAGTGGAGTGTGTTAGATGTGTGTTTTGACATGCTAGGCGAGGTTGGCGTGGGAGAAAATCATAGAATTGGGGATGAATTGGGGAATTTTGATTCCACTCCAATTGATGACTCTATGATTTCCGAAACTGACATTTACATAGAGTCATCAATCCCGTTTAGGGGGAGTCGCTCGGAGAAAAATAGGGTAGAAAATGTCTCTATCGATTTGTGCACCGACCCTCCGGTCCATCACTGTAAGAACCCATGGTCCCCTCTTTCAAATCTTAATCCGATTTTCAAAACCAAACGCAGGTCCAGCGGTTGGGGTAGTCCACTTTGGATATGTGTCATATCCTCCGATCTTGAACCCGATATAAGTGATAAGTGTATGAGCCTTAGTTGGAGCAAAGTCAGACCGCGGGGAAGGATAGGTGTTCACATTGTAAAGTACGTCCTAATAATCTCCACGGATTTACAACCGAACATCGTACGCAGGTGCCCCGTTAGCAGGGATGATTCGGTTCGGTGAAATTTCATTTTTTGGTGCCGAGCAACCCCCGGCATGTGTGGGGTTGCAAATTTTTGGTTCCGTACCAATTACATACTTAGTGTACCTCATTTTGGTCCAAAGAAATCCAGTTGGGATGCCCCAAAACTTAAACCTACTGAGAATTGAAAAATCAGCTTAGCAGAAAGTCCTTTCCCTGCTCCCGAATCTATTCCGTTTATCACCGAATCAATTCGACCCTTACCAGTAGCAAAATTCGAGTGCAGAGAATCGATTCGCTATTCAGCCGAATCGATTCGGTTTGTCCAAAGTGTCAAGTCCCTCTTCCCGAATCGATTCAGATTAATACCGAATCGATTCGTCCCCTTCCAGTGTTCAAATCCGAGATTAGAGAATCGATTCGGAGCACCTGCCATTTAAAAATCCACCATTCTATTTTATTCCTCTTCTTATTCTTTCTCCTCTCTTACCTGCGAACCAGCCTCTCCCATATCATTTCCTGTCCTCCATTCTTGGTTAACCTCATGGCTTCCTCTTCCAAGGCATCCTCCTCCAAGGTATTAATTCAACCCTATTAAATCAATATCAATCCTTATTTAGTGTTTTGTTATGTAAGTAGGGTAAAATGCATTTTTGCCAAATCCACATGTTTCTGCATGAAACTCCTGATTTTTGCCATTGATTGTGATGTGAAACCAACAAATACAACTTGTCTAAACTGCTTTGATGATTAAGTAGTATTTGTTGGGGTTTTTCCACATTGAAAATGTCATTTTCACCCTACTTTCTATACATTGCACACTAAGTGTTCGATGGATTGCCACTGTGATGATTGTGTGCGCTAATGCTCTATCTTCACACATTTTATCGCATATTTGTGTTGAATTATCCTTGTTTGAGTGCGGTGTGCGTCGGTAACATCAATTCGTCCACTTTTTCCCAACGCACACCCTCCGAACCTTGTTCCCCTTATTTCACCATTACTTTGATTTTGTGCATTGCACTTATGCTGTGTTTATTGAATTAATGTTTTGTAGGTTTTTTCGATCTCCAAGCCCACATCCAATATAATTTCGGGTCGGGGAGGTTTCGAATCCTTTCTCTCCAAGCAGGAAAGGGACTGGTTCCATGCTAAATTTCATTCGGGTCGCCCAATTGCTATTGAGAGGCCTGTGCACCTTGAGGATTTCCCTGCCTCTGTCCGTCGGTAGTTTTAGAAATTTAATTGGGAAGCTAACCTTGCCCGGGCGGGTGATGTCAATGATGAGCACGTTCGTCGGTTCTATGCATCTCTCGTCCCAACTGGGGACAGAACTTTCGAGGATTACGTGCGGGGTAAGATAATTCCTATTTCTAAGCCTCTCTTGGCTTTACATCTGACTGGGGCTGACAACCCCGAGGATTTTGATTACCCTTGCGCCGACGAGGGGAGGCTGACTAATGAGACCCTGATTGTGTGTCTGGTGCCAGGGAATGTTTAGGCTGGGGAAAATTTCCCCACATCTCTTATGCCCGACAACCACCGCATCATCCACCTTGTAGCCGTTAATTCCATCACACCTACCCAGACCAAGGCTGATCTTCGCTCAGCCCAGGCCCACTTCCTTTACCATCTCTTGGACGCCAATTCCATTATCAACCTTCCCTCATTGGTACTTCAGCGGATGCTAAAGGCCGCTTACTGTGAGAAGGGTACCACTACCCTCCCGTACGCGCGGTTGGTTTCCCGTATTTGTCGAGATGCGCATTGTGAGGTGGCGAGTACGGACTACATTCCTCGCCTTCCCAAGTTGCTTGGCGAGAAGGCCATTGAGAAGAGTCTTGGAAAGGATTATTGGGAGAGGAGAAAGAAGCGATTGTTGGATGCTCCTGCTGTTGCTCCTGACGCTGCTGATGCCCCGAATGCTCCTATGCCGGTTATTCCGGAAGTGCCTCATGCTGTGCCTCATCCTGTCCCACCTCCTGCCTCATCTTCTATTGACCCCATCGCCTATCTCGGGGTACGGATGGATGAGCTTCAGGCGGATTTTTCCGAGTTTCGGGGCGCTTACATATCGGGCTTCGCTTCGTTCCGGGCCGATTTTACTGCTTATCGGGGCGCTTACGAGCGCGATATCTCCATGATTACTCGAGCGCAGATGGACCTATTCTCACACTTACGCGGGGACGAGGCCGCTGTGCCTCCTTACCTTTATGACCCTTATGCCCCTCGTGATCCCCCCGCGCCCGAGTCCCCGAGCTGTCATCCGTACGATTTGTAGGCTGCTGTCATCCTACTTTCTCTGCTACTAATTTTTATGGTTCTTCATTTGATTTTTGGGGTTTCTAATTTTGTAGTTGTGTTTTGATGTGGCGAGGAGAGAGTACATTTATTGTATTTTCTAATTTTGGTTTTTGTGCCCCATGTACACAACTCTTACTTATTAATGAAATTACTCCTTTTTAGTTTCATATTTCCTCTTGTATATATCTCTGTTGTATATGTTATTGTTTATGGTACTAACTTGTAACAGGCATGCCGTTGCGCGTTTCTCGAGTTACTCCTTACGGGGTGACTATTTTCATACCCCTTTTCCCTTTTTATCCCTACTAACATTGGGGACAATGTTTCATTCAAGTTAGGGGTATGGTATACAATTGTGATGCCGGTTATCATGTTAGCGGTAATTTTTTTTTCATTTTCTCTCTCATATACACTATGATTACTTATATGATCGACATATCCTATTGTATAGCTATGAATCATGCTTTGAGTCATTGATTTATTACCCTTTAGCCCGTTATTATTGGCATTGTGAATAGCATCATAAAATTAAACTGTGAAGCTTTGAGCATATACACAAATAATTATTTATGATTTGGTTTAAAGTGTTTCAAATTCGTTATGCTAAGGCGCATGCTATACCCTTACAAAAGTGAAAATTGAGACTTATCGTCATTTGTGAGCGTATACACCCACTCTATCTCTTTCTTATCAATGAACTCGTTGTCGATCTCATTTTCTTTTCATTTGATTGCATATTAATTGATTGAACACTTGAGCATGATTTTCACTAGTGTTGAGTCCCGCGAATCACATGAAACTTTATGAAATGATCATAGGCCCTCTTTGTCATATCACCCATATTAGCCTTGACCTCACCATATATGTTTCCCTAGTCAACCCCTTTGAGCCAAAATATAGCCTTTCATTTCTTAACCCAATTCCCACAACCAACTCCAAATTGGAGTTTTAAGCCATACGTATACCTTACATACCTATGTTTGGAATGTTACTTGGGATTGAATGTTGTTGTTGTATTGCGGTTGCAATTTAGGGATATGAGAGTTTAATAAGCAAAGAAAAGAAAGAAGAAAAAAAAAGTGAAGAAAAAGAGAAAGCAAAAAGCAAAAGAAAACAAAAGAAAACATGAGAAAAAGAAGAAAAGAAAAGAAAGAGAAAGTTGTAAATGTTGTGTATAGTGTTCAATAAGCTTTTATCACTCTCCAATTCATACATTTAATGCTTGGTTTGGAACTTGCTTTCCAATTTTGATATTGCCCTCTTTATCCCATTATCCCGAGTTTTCATCCCGAACACTTTGAATCCGTTCATACATTTCTTTCATTTCCTACCCTAACCTAGCCTAAATTCTATACCCCCAAAAGTCCTATTTGATCCTAGGGTGATGTGATTCAAAGGTCGAACATTAGCGATAATCTGTTTAAATGCTTTTCTCTTGGTTAATATGTGATATCCTTTCATGAGATTGTATTTTTCACTTTTATTTTGCGTTCTTCATTGATGACATGTGTGTGGCCTAGTTTCCCTTTACAATTACTCTTAACGCCCGCATGTCCCGTGTGTGTTACATCCCCTTTCTAAGTGTTTCATTTGTTGAGTGTAACAACCGGAGAGAACTTGAGTACGCATGCCTTAGCATTTATATGGATTTTGAAAGTTTTGCCAAATCTAAATTACCACATGTGTCCGCTTATTTTGCATTTCCATGGTTTCGATTTTTATTGAAGTTGTTTGTTTAATGCCGATAATTGTCGTCTTTTGTGTGAGCTTTGTTCACTTTGTTGATAAATTGTGCTTCTTAGATATTTGTTGAGCTACGCATTGGATTTTGCAGTATCATAGTATGAGTTGATTTGATGTTTGTGGGTGTCATCCCTGGAAACCCTCACGAGACCTCACTCGTCCCCTAGGGCCACCTAGGGGTTTAAAAACGTCTTATTGCATACGCTAAATGCAATCGTTCGCCTACGAAAGTGGCATTTTCTTCCTTCATTGTACATATTTCTTATATTTTGGTTGCGTTATTGGCCCTTGTTTCTTCATACTTCATTGCTTGGGACTAGCAATGTATAAGTTAGGGGGTGTGATTCGTCACTTTTATTGTATTTCATACCCCGTTAATTTGTACAGTCTAGCTTTCCCGTGCATGTATTTCCCGGTTTTTATACTCATTTATTGACTAACCCCTGAATTCATCATATATACATTGTATGTGTCTTTATTGAGCTTTTATAGGTATCGGGAATGCATTTTGGGAAGTTTGGTTTTGATCCGGAAAAGTTCCGTTGACACTTGCACAGTCAGGGGCATTTTGGTAATTTCAGCACTTGGGTTTTGATCCCGATTTCTTCACGGAAGTTGTAGACCTTCTTCTTATCTTCCCGTGGCCTCCGACGGTGCTTGAATCTCACCTCGAACGAAGAAGTTACGGAAGTTTCGGTGAAGCAAGGGACAACTAATGCATTTTTAGGCAACTCTCCTTCTCACAGCAGGCCCGAATCGATTCGCTGACTCTGCCGAATCGATTCGGTTTCATACAGGGGCAATTCTCTACACTTCCGAATCGATTCGGATTTGGCACCGAATCGATTCGGCCCTGCATTTCCAGTTTTCTTCTTATTACTAGTTTGCCATTTTGGTGGGATTTTGGGGGATATATCCCTTATTTTTCCTCTTTTGTAGATATAGATTATTTTGGTTAGATTTTTGGATATAGAAAAACACTCTCTTCTCTCTCCTAGGTCAAAGTTCATTTATGGTTCTTATTACTTGTAAATCTTTGATGACTAGCTTAATTGTTGTTATTAATGCAAGAAAGGTTCATTTACTTCTTCTCTACTTGTTCAACTAGCTTTAATTTGCATTTCATTCCATCTCTTGCATTGGTTTGTGTTTAAACTAGATAACTAACTTAAGTATGTTGTTAACTAGCATGTGTAGTTTAGTTTCAATTATGAGTAGCTAGACTTGTGATTGGGGATCAAAATCCCACCTTGGATGCTTGAACTTCATATTTAGGGTTTGGTTTACAATTATTTTAATTGAACTTCATGTGTTGGTATTGGAGTATCATAGTTTCTTAACTTCTCTTGTCATGCAAGGGTTAGTGTTTGAAGCTTCACTACAAACCCAACCCATTTAGCAATAATTAATTAACCCCTAATCCTCCATTGTTGACTTTAGTCTCTACATGGTTGATGTTCGGACTTAATTAGTTATGCTCGATTAAAATTAATTTCAACCAAGCCCTATAATCCCCTTCTGTGTGAATCCGAGGTAGGAGAATGATCCTCGATCCCTTTAATTTCTTGAACTCAAGCTTACCTTATTTCTTTTCATAGTTCTGTAATTATTAATTAATCATCTGATCATCAATAGTAAGTAGTTTTAAGATTAGTCTCAATCACTCTTCCAAACTATTAAATCATCTTTTACACTTTAACTTTTGTGACGTTTAGAGAATCCCTTTAACCTTATCCAGTTCTCTTAGGAGTGTTTCAATCCCCATGGATCACGATTCCGTACCTACCGGATATTACTTGTTGCGATAGATTTGCACTTGAATCGCAAGCCTTATTTTAGGGCGCACCACAAGGTATGGGTCGTATGAATTCAGGGTTATGCCATTTGTGCTAACCAATGCCCCAACTGTATTTATAGACTTGATGAACGTAGTATTTAGAGAGTTATTAGATTAGTTTGTCATTGTCTTCATAGATGACATCTTGATTTATTCCCGCACCGAGGAGGAGCATGCCGAGCACTTACTTATGGTTATACAGATCTTACGAGAACATGAGTTATACGCTAAATATGAGAAGTACGAATTTTGGCTGCGAGAGGTACAGTTTTTGGGACACATTGTATCAGAGAGGGGGATGTCTGTGGATCCTTGTAAGGTATCAGCGGTGAGGGAGTGGGGACATCCCACGACACCGACGGAGGTGTGGAGTTTTCTAAGATTAGCCGATTAATACTGAAGATTTATTTGAGGATTCTCGAAGATTGTGGGCCCGATGACGAATTTAACTCGTAAGGGTGAGTCGTTTGTTTGGGATAATGCATGTCAGTTGTTGTTCGATGGGCTGAAGGATAATTTGACTTCAACACCTGTACTAGAACTTCCCATGGCGGGGGTGGAGTACCTGGTTTATACTGAAGCATCCTTACAAGGGCTTGGGGGAGTACTCCAGTAAGAGGAACAAGCTATAGCTTTTGCTCCTCGAAAGATTAAGCCTCACGAGAAAAATTACCCCACCCACAACTTAGAGATGGCAGAAGTCGTGTTTGCGCTTTGAATTTGGAGGCATTATTTATTAGGGGAACAATTTTGCTTATTTACAAACCACAAGTCACTGAAGTACTTGTTCACTCACAAAGAGTTGAGTATGCATCAACGAAGGTGGCTTGAGTTTGTAAAAGATTATTAGTTCGAGATACATTATCACCCGGGGAAGGCTAATGTAGTTGCTGATGCGTTGAGCTGTATAATGGTAGATGAGACAGTCGAGGTGTGGAAAGCGAAATGGAAGGAATTGGGGCACCAGGATGCAGTTTCCAGGTCCTTCATGTCAGCTATGACCGTCACACCGCAAATAGTGACGAGGGTGGTTAAGGCACAAGCGATAGAACCTTTTTGTTAGGAAAGGATTAGACAGCTGTTAGTTGGTGGATCTGAGTCTTATTCGATGAGCTCCGAGGGAGATTTATGCTTCAATAGGAGACACGTCAATCCAGAAGAGGAGGACCTTCGACATGCAGTGATGATGGAGTCACATGGGTTCCGATTTGCGGTACACCCCAGTGGGGACAAAATGTACCAGGATATGAGGTGACAGTATTGGTGGAGCGGAATGAAGGGAGACATCACGAAGTTCATCTCCAAGTGTACCACTTATCAACTAGTGAAAGTGGACCACCAGGTTTGCTTCAGCCGTTGGAGATTCCTACGTACAAATGAGAAGGCATTTCCATGGATTTTATTACCGGGTTGACCACTTCCTAGAGGTGTAACGATTCTATATGAGTTATTGTGGATCGGTTAATGAAAGTAGCCCACTTTTTGCTCATAAGTATAGACTATATGGCAGGATAGTATGCCCAACTATTTATTACATAGATAGTGAGGTTACATGGTGTACCCCTTGATATCGTGTCAGATAGAGACAATACGTTTATATATCATTTTTAGGAGAGTTTCCACGAGGCTATGGGTACTGAGTTGCAGTTGAGTACAGTGTATCACCCGTAGAATGATGGGCAGACTGAGCGCACTAATCAGATGCTTGAGGACATGTTGCACATGTGTATCCTTGACTTTGGGGGAGGTTGGGAGCAGTATCTTCCACTTGTGGAGTTTTCTTATAACAACTCCTATCAGTTTATCATTGGCATAGCCCCGTTCAAGGAATTGTATGGTAGACCTTGTCGTTCTCCATCTTGTTGGCTAGAGGTGGGAGACAATAAGCTACTCGGGCCAGAGGTTATTCAGGATACGTCGAGCAAGATCGAGATGATTTGGAATCTCATACGAGTAGCCCAGGACAAACAGAAAAGCTACGCCAATGCTAACAGGTCCTTCCGATAGTTCGCAGTGGGGGACCAGGTTATGTTGAGAGTATCTTTGATGAAGGGAGTAATGAGATTTGGGAAGAAAGGGAGATTGATTCCGAGATACGTAGGACCATTCCCTATTATAGAGAGGGTCGGACCAGGTTCTTATAGGCTTGGGTTGCCGAAACACTTGCATCGTATACATGATGTGTTCCACATTTCATCACTGAGGCGGTATCTTTGGGATGAGTTGGCACACACTCACCTCGCAATTGAGGAGATTGAGTTACAGCTAGATAGTTCATATGAGGAGAGTCCAGTGGGTATCCTAGATTATAGTGAGAGGAGGCTGAGGTCAAAGGTAGTTCCACTTATTCGAGTGCAGTGGCATCATCACAAGGTGGAAGAGTATACTTGGGAGCGTGAGGCAGATATGCGAGAGAAATATCTAGACTTATTCGTACCAGGTATACCTTATTTTCTGAATTTTGGGACAAAATTCCGTTATTAGGGGGAAGTATGTAATACCCCATATTTTTTTATGATTTAAATAATTATGAGATTAATTGAATTAAAATGTGAGAATTTAATTGTTAATTAATCCGGATTTAAAAATAAATATTAATTAGATGACAAGGGTTAATACTTATTGATTTAATATTACTTGGTGATAGGTAATATGAAATTATGAAATTTGATAAATTGTTGAGAGTCAAATATACGGCAGTTTGGTAATTTAATTCTGGCACGCGTGTGAGTCGTATTGGGACTAATTGAATGGAATATAAAAATAAATAATTTTTATGTAACTCGTATGGTGATTTAGAGTGCGCTGTTGAGTCCGAGAGGGTCGAGACAGTCAGAAAACTCAACCCTGGTATTTTATTTGGACTCCGAGAGATTTTAGGCTAAACCGGCACCCCGTATGGGTAGTTTTGTAATTTGTATTTTTGGGAAAATTAAAATGACAAAAATTATGGAATAATTATATCATCTACGGGAGTTCCATTAGGGTTAAGTTACATAAAAATCAATGGAGAGCCATAGAGGGTGAGGGAGAGCAAAGTCCCAAGGAAGGGAACCACTTAGCACCACCTTGTACAACCACCAGCACATCGTATAGATCGAAAGACGAGGAACACACCAATACCAACTTCACCAAAGGATTCAGACCTTCGATTTAAGGCAAGTGTTTATTACTTTCTTTCTTTTAGCAATAATCATAGTCATGTTAGAGTAGGTGAAATTAATCATTGATTTACATGTTAATTGGGGGAAAATTGGAGTTTAAATGACGATTAGAGGTTGGGCTAATTATTTGTTGATATTCCTTCATGTATGTAGAGGATAAACTACGAAATTGAACCATATATTGATGAACGAATGTGGGTTGGTTAGGCTCTTTAATTGAAATTTTGGAAACTAGGGTTCATGTGAATTAATTTGGGGATTTTATATAATTATGATGATTAATGACGAATTAATGATCCTAGGATGTTAGGAATGATTTATTATCTCTTATGTCTTGATGTGTATTGATGATGAGGTGTTGGGTATTGAATCTTAGAGCTTTCTAGGTTAAAAAATGGTAGAAAACGGTGAAATTCTATGAAGAAGACGAAATAGTAGGTCTCGCACGAAGTCCTTCAAACGAGATTGGTATCTAGTGCGAAGTCGCTCGAGCGATACGTTGCGGTCGTTCAAACGACATGCCATCTGGTTCGAGCGACACGGTGAATTTATGGGAATTTTCTTAGAGTCCAGTTTTGAGTTTACCAGTTTATTGGATCGAGAGAGACTGCCCGATAATAAACTTAAACAAGACAAAATTTCGGAAAAGTATGTGAAAATTTAATACTTTAAATTATTTCGGTATAGAGAGAATGTACCTTGGAGATTACGAGAGAGATTGTAATCTAAAAATGTATACTATACAAAGTGTTGAGATTAAAATATATATGAGAAGTATATATATCTGGGTTGGAGAAATACTTATAAATTATGATAGGATGTGTGTATGCCTATTATGTGATATTATTGTTAAGAGCACTAATGGGTGATAACTCGGGGCTGCAAGAATCTTATTATTAGGAGCACTAATGAGTGATAACTCGGGGGTGCACAAATTTTATCGTTAAGTGTACTAATGGGTGATAACCCGGGGGTACAAGAATATTATTATAAGTGTACTAATGTGTGATAACCTAGGGGTACAAGATTATTGTTATAAGTGCAATAATAGGTGATAACCTGGGGGGTGCAACATTATTATGGTTAGGTACGCTAATGGGTCTTAGCCCGGGGGTGCTGTATTAGAATATATATATATATATATATATAGGGAAGATGTGAGTATATGTATATAAACGTAAACTTGTGAATCATTCTACTGTGTATAGTTAGTAGAGATGAAAATGTTAATATATAAAATAAATCTTAAGAGTATAATAGATTTATTATGAAAATGAAAAAACATATTAATTAGTTGTTCGACATAGGCTAATTTGAAAGCATATTTTATGGGCGATACGGGTATACTACTGGTGGATATAGATACTATTAGAATGACTTTGGACTAGTATGACTGGGTGGTATAACTAGGGGGAAAATTAGATGTACGTTAGGCGTGAACAATAGATGATAGGTGAGAAGCTCATGTGAGAGTTCGATAACTAACATGCGTATAAGACTTGTTTTAAGAACCAGTTTTAAATACTTGCTAAATCATTTTTAAACATCGGGCCATGACCCGCTTATTGCATCTCTTCTCTCTTTTGCTATATATATATATATATATATATATATATATATATATATATATATATATATATATATATATATACCAGGTGCTCAGCCGTAGGGGTCCCAGAATTAGAGATTGGATTGTCAGACGTGCTACATCTATTGTGGAAGTTGTAGGTCCTTGAAGTAGATGCATCTATCCTTTCCATTCACTTTCATTTAGACTTCCTATTTAGGGCATGTTTCGGCCGCTTCTAGTCTTTTATCAAAGATATTGTATTTAGTTTATTTTATGGTTTGGAGTTTTAAACTGGGAGGTTTTACCCAGTCTTATTAAATTTTGTATTTAATTCTTGTTCAGTACTCATTATATTCCTATATATGGGTAATGGTTTATAAGTTATACTTGGAATGTTATAGTTAAATGGTTTTATTAAAAAGGGGGAAAATGTTTTTGACACTTAGCTTAATTATATTATAGGTGAATAAAATGGATTATATTATTTCGACAGTGATGCTAAGAATGAACCCACCATATATCATGTTTTAAATTGGTTAAGGACTGATCACCCTATATTTAATTGGGCGGGGTGTCATAGTATGTTGTTCGAACGACATGGGAGGTGGATGGGTTAACGAGTCCTAATCATATTTTAACTCTTAAACCCTTTAAATACGAAACATATACAGGGATGGGACTTTCAAAACACTTTTCTCTCAAAAATTTCTCCATTAATGTTATCCAAAACAAATTTCCTCTCATCTTCAACACCAAACCCCTACTTTTAACAAGTTTTGAAGATTTAATTGGCGTTTTCTCAAGAGGGGTTCAACCGTCAACTCAAATTTTTATCCAACTAATTTCAGGCATGAATACTCTATTCCTTTCCTTTAGTGTTATGCGTTTTAAGTGTTGCCTAAACCCGTATTTGAATCTTTTTCTTAAAAATAGTTAGCAACCTAATAATAGAAAGTGGAAACTTAACCTTGGGGTTATTTTTATAAAACCTTTTAATATGAATAATATTCATAACCCTTGGGTATGTAGGATTGATGAGTGGATTTTAAGTTTTATTGGTGTTGGTTTCATATTAAAAAACCCTAGTTTTGGAGTAAATGAATTTGGGAGTGTGTAACGCATTTAGATTGTGTAGAAATAATGAAATTGGAAATATGATGTATTAATGATGAAATATTGGTATTTAATTTAGTATAATTAAATGGGATTAATTGGGTGTTTATGATGATGTGTTAATTACATTAAGATTGAATTAAATCGGAATATCATTCATAGTTTTACATGTTGGTTTATTTATGTGTGATTATGTAACTTGTTGGTGTTATTAAATTGCCATTGTGACGACTAGTTGCTAGGTAATTTATGATCTCCCTACATTTTAGGATGCCTTATAGGTATGGTACTAGTAGGTAGGACTTTTTGATGATTTATGCCTTCTAGGTATGGGACTGGTGAGGGTAGATTATTACGACCTTATTATGTCGGGGGTGGGTTGATTTTTGATACTTTATCATCGCTACGCTAGCCTAGGGACGAGACTAGGTCAAGATTCATGTTAGAAATGAATCCTATGCATTGGGTAGGACGCATTGATAACTCGGGGACCCTTAGGTATGGGACTAAGGGGTATTTTGATGATCTCACATCGATTAAAGGTTGGGATAATCTATAAATTAAAAAATTGAGAAATTGAGAATTAATGCCTAAGATAAAAATGGGTATTAAAATTTATGGCAACACAATGGGTCAGGGACTAACGGCTTAAACGGGTTGGGGGACGATTTATGTCGTGTGATGTGTGGAACCTTATCATGGGGCGGGGTCGACAATTTAAACGGATCAGAGGCCATTTGATAAGGGAAAGTGTGACACTTTGATGGATTACCACCCGAGGCAGGAGGACTGCTAAAAAAAAGGTGAGAATAATAATAAAATTTGGTTAATTTAATAAAATTAACATCGTGAAACTTGAAAATTTAAAATCATACGGTGTGCCTTTTAAATGGGGATCTCTATGGGTAGTTAGTGATTTATATTTATTGCGTTTAATTATCTTGTTTAATTAAAATATTTTATTGTGATATTTATTGTGTATAATGCTACTGTATGGATTCAAGGATCCTATTTGAGGGGAGTAGTGTGTATTCATGCTCGGGGATATGACCTCGTGCGTTGACTAACTTTTTCAGGATATGTTTTGGAGATGGTGCATAGGATTATTGAAGTTTATCATTTAGAGGTGCAACTAGTGTTTATTATTTTTATTGCTTTATTCAATTAGACTTTCTTTTCAGTCATATTTAATTATGAGACTTCATTTGAGTTATTGGTCCATTCGGTTCCAAAGTTGTTTAGAGGATTTTAGTTGGATTATTCAGTCAGTTTATTATTCATATTTTATTTAATCATTATTGGAGATTGAATTAAATTGGAGTTTTAGCTTGTGATCTTTTATCGTTCAGTTGTTTATGATCATTTTTATTGATTCAATTATTTATCTTATGGACTGATTTATTTATGTCTCATATTTGTCTCATGCTAAGAATGGTATTTATTTAGTTCACGCCCAGCATAGTTCGACGGTGGTGGCTGACCACTCCGTCTGTCAGATTTTGCGAGGTGTGACAAATGGTATCAGAGCATGGTCTTAGGTATCGTAGGTTATGAGTCTGTTTTAGCTTCCACCTTTCTTATATTTGAATCCTTTTAATGATTTGTAGTCTTCGTCATTCTGAGTCTGATGTTGTTTTGTTCCTATATTTTCAAATGGCGAACACAAGGGAGCTGGGAATAAGAGAGAAGAGTTTATTTCGTGTCCCGCAACTCAGGTAAGGCAGCGTTAGATTATTTTGGAGGCCAAGGAGTTAGCGGCTATCATTCATAAGGACACGAAGACTGATATGGAGATGGGGAGACAAAGATGGATGACTTTTGAGGCACCACAGTAGGGTATACCCATTTCGGCTTGGGGTAGGGTGAGAACTAACTTTCTTAAGGGAAATGCTCCAACCTTGGGAGGGGGATCTAACCCAACGGTTTCACACCAGTGGAGGAGATACGTGGAGAGACATTTGAGGATGGTTGACTGCACGAATGTACAGAAGAATATCGTCTAGGGATACACTACAGTGGTGGGAGAGTGCCACCACGTTAGAGTAGAGAGATCGACTGAGTTATGCAGAGTTTCTCATAAAGTTTAACAATAAGTACTTTTCGTATGCAATTAGGAACACAAAAATAGAGAATTTATGGACTTGGAGCAAGGTTCAAAGTGGATTATGGTGTACGAATAGGAGTTCACAAATTTAATCTATGTTTGTATGAGAGGAGGTTAGTACTGAGGTGAAGAAAATCGAGTGTTTAATTAAGGGATTCTCTTGGTCGATTAGGCAGACGGTGTTGGGCAATATGGAATAAACTACCTATGCTCAGGTGGTGGATGTCGTAATGTTGCTATGGAAAGAGAAGGCCGATTATCAAAAGAAGTTGGAAAAGAGATAAGAGTCAAATGGAAAAGGAGGCAAAAATAAGGGTTGCAATGACCAGACATCGAAAAAATAAAGAACAAACCAGTAACAACAAGGACAAGGAGAAGAGAAAGAAAATACTAGACATTATGGACCTTTTAAGGGTGAATCCTTTGTATGTGCGAAAGTAGCACATCCAGCGATGAGGTGTTACAAGAGTGCGGGCCTACAAAACTAAGAAGTACACGCGTAGTAAGGTCAAGTTATACAAGGACAACAAGGTCCAGTGGTATAGGGACAACTAGGACTGAGGCCTCCAGTCTTAGTGGCAGCTACTGTTCGGGTGGCACCAGCAGCACCAGCAGTGCCAACAGCATTCGGTGCATAGGGGGTGGTCACAGCTCCAATTAATACCGGTTATGGGAGGTGCTATGTGCCTCAGCGTCCAGTAGAGAAGGATAGATTGCGTGGCTAGTAGGGTATCACGGTGCATAATATTTTCTTAAATACTTATATATGTAGGCGTTATACATATTGTATTTTGTTAAGTATTACGTTCGGGAGGGGGGTGTATGGGCGCCTAATTGTGGTACTCTGTGGGTAGGCGTTTGTGAGCCTTATTCTATTTTGCGCGATTACAAATTGCTGAATTTCGAGGGTGAAATTCCTTTGCTAGTGGGGAAGTATGTAACACCCCTTGTTTTATTTAATTAATGAAATTAATTAATTGGAATTTTTGGAGAAAATAAAACTTTGAATTTAATGGTCTTTCATAATGAAACATGTTGATTTTTTATATTCGAGTATTGAATTTTCAATCGGAATTAAATCGGTGTTATATTAAAATGTTGGAATAATGTTTGAAAATATTTTTAACAAGCAAGTATGCCTCTATTGCGCTGTAAAATATTTTCCTAACTGTATAAGACGTATTTTAATCGAGTACAGGGGTCATTCAAATGACTGCGTCTGTCGTTCGAATGACGTAGCATCTCGTGTGAACGACGGCGTACGTCGTTCGAATGACGGGGGAAGTGGATGGATTAGAGAGTCCTATTTAGATTTTTACTCTTAAACACTTTGAATACCTAACTGATACGGGGTTGGGACTTTCAAAAACTTTTTCTCTCAAACCTTTCTCTCATCTTCAACCCTAGCCCCTACTTTTAACAAGTTTTGAAGATTCAATTGGTGTTTTCTCAAGAGGGGTTCAATCATCTACTCATATTTTTATCCAACTAATTTCAGGCATGAATACTCTATTCCTTTCCTTTAATATTATGCGTTTTAAGTGTTGACTAAACCCTTAATTGCATCTTTTTTCTTAAAAAAAGTCAGCAACCAAATTAAAGAAAATGGAAATTTTACCTTAGGGATACTTTTATAAAACCTTTTAATATGAATCATATTCATAACCCTTGGGTATGTAGGATTGATGAGTAGATTTTGGCTTTTATTGGTGTACGTTGCATGTAGAAAAACCCTAGTTTTGGAATAAGTGAATTTGGGGGTGTGTAACGCATGTATATTGTGTAGAAATAATGTAATAGGAAATATGATTTATTAATGATGAAATCTCGGTATTTAATTTAAAATAATTAAATGGGATTAATTGGGTGTTTATGATGATGTGTTAATTACATTAAGATTTAATTAAATCGGATTATCATGCGTAATTTTACATGTTGGTTTATTTATGTTTGATTATGTAACTTGTTGGTATTATTAAATTGCCATTGTGACGACGGATAGTTGGTTATCTTATGCTCTCCCTATATTTTAGAATGCCTTCTAGATATGGGACTAGTACGAAGGACTTCTTAATGATTTACGCCTTCTAGGTATGGGACTAGTGAGGGTAGATTATTACGACCTTATTATGTCGTGGGTAGGCGTATTTGTGATACTTTATCATCGCTACACTATCCTAGGCACGATATTAGGTCGAGATTCATGTTATAAATTCATCCTATCCATAGGATAAGACGTATTGATAACTCGGAGACCCTTAGGTATGGGACTAAGGGGTATTTTGAGGATCTCACATTGACTAAAAGGGTGGGATAATCTATAAATTATGAAATTGAGAAATTGAGAATTAATGCCTAAGATAAAAATGGGTATTAAAATTTGTGGTGACATAATGTGTCAGGGACCGACAGTTTAAACGGGTCATCGTACGATTTATGTCTTGTCGTGTGTGGAACCTTGTCATGGGGCGGGGTCGACAATTTAAATGGATCCGATGCCATTTGACGAGGGGAAGTATGACACTTTGGTGGATTTCCACCCGGGATGGGAGGACCGCAAAAAAAGGTGAGAAAATAATAAAATTTGGTTAATTTAATTAAATGAACAACGTGGGATTTCTAAATTTAAAGTCATATTGGTGTGCCTTTTAAATGGGGATCTTTCCGGGTAGTTAGTGATTTATATTTATCGCGTTTAATTAAAATATTCTATTGTAATATTTATTGCGCATAATGCTAGTGTCTTGATTCAAGGATCCTATTTTAGGGGAGTAATGTGTATTCATGCTCGGGGCTTTGGCCTCGTGCATTGACTAACTTTTTTAGGATAAGTTTTGGAGAAGTTGCATAGGATTATCGAAGTTTATCACTTGGAGCTGCAACTGGCGTTTATTTATTTTATTGCTTTATTTAGTTAGACTTTCTTTTCAGTCGTATTTAATTATGAGACTTCATTTGAGTTATTGGTCCATTCGATTCCAAAGTTGTTTAGAGGATTTTGTTGAATTATTCAGCCAGTTTATTATTCAAAATTTATTCATTTGTTATAGGAGATTAAATTAAATTGGACTTTTAGCATGTGATGAATCATTTATCGCTCAGTTGTTTATGATCATTTGGGATTGATTCAATTATTTATCTTATGGATTGGTTTATTTATGTCTCATATTTGTCTCATCCTTAGAATGGTATTTATTTAGTTCATGCCCAACGTAGTTTGGTGGCGGTGGCTTCGCAGCCCGTCTGTCAGATTTTGCGGGGTGTGACAGATGGTATCAGAGCACGGTCTTAGGTCTCGTAGGTTATGATTCGTTTTGGCTTCCGCGTTCCTTATCTTTGATTCCTTTTGATGATTTGTTCTCTTCATCATTTTGAGTCTGATGTTATTTTGTTTTTATGTATTCATATGGCTAACACAAGTAGAGCTATGAATAGGAGAGAAGAGTATTTTTCGAGTTCCGCGACTCAGGAGAGGCGGCGTCAGATTATTTTTGGGGCCGAGGAGTTAACGGCTATCATTTATGAGGACCCAACGATCGGTATGGAGATTGAGAGATAGAGATGGGTGAGGGTGTAAGCTTCGCAGCAAGGTACACTCATTTTGTCATGGGATAGGGAGAGAACCAGCTTTTTTAAAGGTAATCCTCCCACCCTTGGAGGGGGATCTGACCCAACGTTTGCTCATGAGTGGAGGACAAACATAGAGAGATATTTGAGGATGATTGACTACACAGATGTGCGGAAGTAGATATTAGCAAGTTTTAAGATGATTGGGGATGCACTGCAGTGGTGGGAGAGTGCCACCACGTCAGAGGAGAGAGGATAGCTGGATTATGCAGAGTTTCTGATAAAGTTTAACAATAAGTACTTTCAGTATGCAATTAGGAACACAAAGAAAAGAGAATTTATGGACATGGAGAAAGGTTCAAAGTAGATTATCGAGTATGAATAGGAGTTCACAAATTTATCTATGTTTGTACCAGAGGAGGTTAGTATTGAGGTGAAGAAAATGGAGAGTTTCACTAAGGGATTATCTTGGTCGATTAGGCAGATGGTGTTGGGGAATCCAGCATACACTACCTATGCTTAGGTGGTGGATGTTACAATGATGTTATGGCAAGAGAAGGCCAATTATGAAAAGAAGTTGGGAAAGAGACAAGAGTAACTTGGACAAGGGAACGAGAATAAGGGTCACAATGACCGGGCGTGGAAGAAATAAAAAACAAACCAGGAACAATAAGGATAAGAAGAAGAGCAAATGAATACTTGACGTTACAGACCTTTTAAGGGTGAATGCTTTGTATGTGGGATAGTAGGACATCCAGCGGCGAGGTGTTACAAGAGAGCGGGCCAACAAAACCAAGAAGCACAGGCCTAACAAGGATAGGTTACACAAGGACAACAAGTTCCAGGGTTACATGGATAGCTAGGACTGAGGCCTTCAGTCTTAACAGTAGCTAGTACTCAGGGAGAACCAGTAGAACCAACAGTATCGACAATGTCAGGTGAACAGGGGGTGGTCGCAACACCAACTAATATCGGTTATGGGAGGTCCTATGTGACTCAATGTGAGGAAGAGAAGGATATATTGCTTGGCTAGTAGAGTATGGTAGTACGTAATATTTTTTTAAATACTTATATATGTAGGCGTTATATATTTTGTATTTTGTTAAGGGTTATGTTCGGGTAGGATAGGTGTATGGGCGCCTAATTGTGGTACTCTATGGGTAGGCGTATCTGAGCCTTATTCTATTTTGTGGGATTACGAGTTCCTGAATGTCGAGGACGAAATTCCTTTGCTAGTGGGGCAGTATGTAACACCCCGTGTTTTATTTAATAAATTAAATTAATTAATTGGAATTTTTGAAGAAAGTAGAACTTTGAATTTAATGGCCTTTAATAATTAAACATGTTTATTTTTATATTTTAGTAATGAATTTTCAACCGGAATTAAATTGGTGTTATATTAAAATGTTAGAATAATGTTTGGAAATATTTTTAACAAGAAGGTACGTCTCTATTGGGCTGTGAAATATTTTACTAACTGTATAAGGCAGATTTTAATCTAGTACAAGGGTCGTTCAAACGACATCGTATGTCGTTCAAATGGCATAACATCTCATTCGAACGATAGCGTACATCGTTCGAACGACACGGGAAGTGGATGGATTAGAGAGTCCTAATCAGATTTTAACTCTTAAACCCTTTAAATACCAAACTGATATGGGGCTGGGACTTTCAAAACAGTTTTCTCTCAAACCTTTCTCAAGTAAGGTTCTCCAAAACATATTTCCTCAAATATTCAACCCCTAGCCCCTACTTTTAACAAGTCTTGAAGATTCAATTGGTGTTTTGTCAAGAGGGGTTCAACCGTCTACTCAGATTTTTATCCAACTAAGTTCAAGCATGAATACTCTATTCCTTTCCTTTAGTATTATGCTTTTTAAGTGTTTCCTAAACCCTTAATTGCATCTTTTTCATAAAAACAATTAGCAACCTAATTAGAAAAAGTGAAAATTTAACCTTGGGGCTATTTTTATAAAACCTTTGAATATGAATAATATTCATAACCCTTGGGTACGTAGGATTGATGAGTGGATTTTGGGTTTTATTGGTGTTGGTTACATGTAGAAAACCCCTAGTTTTGGAATAAATGAATTTGGGGGTGTGTAACACATGTAGATTGTGTAGAAATAATGAAATTGGAAATATGATGTATTAATGACGAAGTATCGGTATTTAATTTAAAATAATTAAATGGGATTAATTGGGTGTTTATGATGATGTGTTAATTACATTAAGATTTAATTAAATCGGCCTATCATACGCAGTTTTGCATGTTGATTTATTTATGTGTGATTATGTAACTTGTTGGTATTATTAAATTGCCATTGTGACGACGGGTTATTGGGTATCTTTCTGCTCTCGCTATATTTTAGGATGCCTTCTAGGTATGGGACTAGTAGGTAGGCCTTTTTGCTGATTTATAGCTTCTAGGTATGGGAGTAGTGAGGGTAGATTATTACGACCTTATTATGTTGGGGGTGGGATGATTTTTGATACTTTATCGTCGCTACGCTAGCCTAGGCACGAAACTAGGTCGAGTTTCATGTTAGAAATTCATCCCATACATAGGGTAGGACCTGATGAGACTAAGGGGTATTTTGAGGATCTCACATCGATTAAAAGGGTGGGATAATATATAAATTGTGAAAATCAGAAATTGAGAATTAATACATATGATAAAAACGAGTATTAAAATTTGTGGCGATATAATGTGTGAGGGACAGACAGTTTATGCAGGTCAGCGGACGATTTATGTCCTCTCATGTGTGGAACCTTGTCATGGGACGGGATCGACAATTTAAATAGACCAGAGGCCATTTGACAAGGTGAAGTGTGATACTTTGGTGGATTACCATCCGGGGCGGGACGACCGCCAAAAAATCGGTGAGAATAATAATATTTGGTTAATTTAATTAAATTTACATTGTGGGACTAGGGAATTTAAAATCATATTGGTGTGCCTCTGAAATCGGGATCTCTGTGGGTAATTAGTGATTTATATTTATCGCATTTAATTATCTCGTTTAATTAAAATATTCTATTGTGATATTTATTGCGTATAATGCTAGTGTATGGATTCAAGGAGCTCTGACCTCGTGCATTGACTAACTTTTTCTAGATTAGTTTTATAGAAGCTGTATAGGATTATCGAAGTTTATCATTTGGAGGTGTAGCTGAAGTTTATTCATTTTATTGATTTATTTAGTTAGACTTTATTTTCAGTCATATTTAATCATGAGACTTCAATTGAGTTATTGGGACATTCGGTTCCAAAGTTGTTTAGAGGATTTCACATAGATTATTTAGTCGGTTTATTATTCAGATTTTATTCAATCATTATTGGAGATTGAATTAAATTGGAGTTTTAGAATGTGATGGATCTTTTATCGTTCATTTGTTTATGATCATTTGGGATTGATTCAATTATTAATCTTATTGACTGATTTATTTATGTCTCATATCTGTATCATGCTAAGAGTGGTATTTATTTAGTTCACGCCTAGCATAGTTCGGCGGCGTTGTCTGGCCACGCCGTATGTCAGATTTTGCGGGGTGTGACATATCTTCACGGAATTATTCGAGAATTGGAGAGTAATTTTTCTAGGTTTAAGGTCACCCAAGTTAAACTTTTTGAATGATATTATAGGGGATAATGTTAACACTCACCCTCAAATCTAGTTAAAGAACGCTCAATTTTACTCTCTCTAATAATGCATGAAATGGTAGGTCCACCAGGATCATTATACTTGGGTGGGAGGTCTCTTTGATGGACTAAACTTACATTTTATGATAAGAACACGTTCTTCTTTACCTTTTACTTATGTTTCAACGTTAGGAAGTCCAGAAGAAACTTTGTATAAGAAGGCATTTTCATTATTTCTTTGAGAAAAAGTAAATTAAACCTCACTTGTGTAAGCACACCTAGAATATCATAACGAACAACCTCTTTTGGAGGAGGGGACAAGCATTAAGGGTATAGGGCAGCATTAGGGGGCTTCACTATCACCTCGGGCCTAACTGTTTCATCTTTATCATCCTCTTTCAAGAGGAAATATTTGGCCTCTTTCGTGTCATGCGAAACCTCCCTGTCATTTTTCACATCGTGAGGAAAAGGTGACAAGTCAACAACTCTTCCAATTTGTAGAGTGGTCATCGTGATACATTGCCCTTGATTTGCATCGGGGGTTGAGCTCACATTGTCTTGACTTTGGGGAGGTCATTAGCCTTCATAGGGAAACTTACCCTTCTCTTAAACACTTAACGTGTATTGAAGATTACAAATCGATGCCTTCAAGTCAATGAATGTTTGATCCTTTTTGGCATGATTGCTGACTGAGTTTTCATGAATTGGGCTAGAGTGTCCTTAAGACCCTCCCATTGTGGAATTATATGGCAAAGGAGGGGGATCTTGAATAGGTGTAGCTTGTTGGTATGGTGGGAGTGGTGGAAATTTTTGGGTAACTTGTGGATTTGAGTTTATCCTTGTGTTCGATTGATCGTAACTAAAAACAGGATGGTTTCTCCATGAGGGATTGCATGAACTCTTGTGAGGGAATTAAAATTGCCCATATAGGCTCCCATCAACTCAAATTTCTCTTGGAGAATCACTTTATAGGAGGGTATCGTCGGGAATTCCTTTGTTAAATGTCCCATCTCACAAATAACGCACACTTCCTCTGTCATTACTCGAGCGGAGCCGAATACATCTCTCCCCTTAGCATCAATTACGCCTTCTAACCTCTTGTCTAATTGATTAATTTGTAGTTTTTATTCGTCTTCCTTGTCCAATTTATAAAGACGGGACGCGAAAGGAGCCATCGTCATGTGTATAGCTTTAGGTTGGGTATTCGAATTTGATGTGTCCCAAGCTTGAGTAGTCTCAGCAATATACTTGAAGTGGGCCTTCACATCATCAGCATCTGACCCTAAGAACTCTCCTGGGCACATAGTTAAATGAGTTGTTTAGAACTTAAGCTTAACCCATGATGGAGCTAGGAAATAAGTCTCCAATATTCAAAAACACGATGCAGGCACTTGTTTATTAACTCGTTAAAGATCTCCCAATATCTATCAAAAATCTCAATCTCACTTTTCCCAAAGGTTTAAATTTGATCCCAAATAGAATTAGTCCTATATGAAGGAATTAACGTTTGGAGAAACTTAGCCTGTATATCCATCCAAGTGGATATTGAATTCGATGCTAGTGACCAAAGCCATGTCTTATCCTTATCCTCCAGGGAGAAAGGGAAAATCTTGAGACTCAATACATCTTGGGTGAACCTTTGGTTATTGAATATCTCCCATGCCTCCTAAAAAATCTCTAATGTGGAGGTAGGGATTTTTCGACTCCATACTGTAGAATGTAAGGAGAATCGGAATCATTTCATTACTAAAATGGAACCGCCCCACATTATACGCAAAATATAATAAATCCTTAAATGAAGGTACGCTCGGGGTATAAGAGGTCTCTTATAGGGTGATACGACATCAATCCCTTACCCATCCCTAAACAAGCATTTTTAGACATTACGCTCTCACTTAGGGCTCGTTTGATGCGCCTTATAAGAGGTTCGTATTGGATAAAATTATCCTATCCAATGTTTGGTGTAATTTAGGATGGGATATGAGATGGAATAAGTTATCCAAAGTGAGCTCCTTATCCCTCAAGGAGTGGGATAAAAAAATCTCACCTCTCAGGTCGTATAAAATTATACGGTGTCGAAATTTGATTAAAAATTACTACTCTACCCTTATTAAGTTATAGAAAAAGCTCATGCAACTTGCACATACATATTTTCATCTCATAATATTATTTTTTTAACATCCCACATGGAATTGAATATTTTGATATTGAGTTAAAATATGTTATACCAATATATTTTTCTATTTTTTCGTTATTAAATACAAAAGAAGGGTATTTTTGGAAAACTGGAGATAAATTAATCCCATCCGGAGAATTTCAAACACATGACTGTATAATTATATCCGATCCCGTCTTCTTATTCGGAACTGTTCCAAACGCAGTATTGGAATAAGCCTTATACGGTCCATCCTTATCCTATCCAATCATACTCTTATCATATCCGATCCGGACCCCTTATACGGCGTATCAAACGAGGCCTTAATGACTATATATCCACACTGGATGCCCTAGACTTGTGACTCACCATATGACTCATGATGGAGTTGTGCAGTGTAGGAGGTGTAACCAAGAAATTTATAGCGTTTGGAGTGTGTGGGTCATCAGGATTTAATTCGACTGTAGGATTTTCATGTACTATATGAGGAATAGGACTAGGAATGGATGGAGTGTTTTGCATTATAACTCGAGAGAATATTTTAAAAATAATTTAGGATTTTTCTCATTTTTTTTTTGGTTTTATGAATTTTTTTTGGCCTTTTGGATTTTTTTGATTTTTTTTGGCTTTTAAGGATTGAATTCAAATTATCAAATTAATTCGACCTAACCTAATATGTCTACTTAATCACTAACAACGGCGCCAAAAACTTGTTGCGACTCAAAAGTGTCTCTAGTGCATGTGAATACAGATCAAGTGTAAGTCAATCACGTAAATAATAATCCAGGCAGGTCTGGTATCGAACTCAGGGACTAAGACATGAAACAAAATGACTACTAGTGATTAACTCACGAAAAAAAGAAAAGAAAAGATGATAATTGTTGGAGAGAAAATTTATAATGAACTAATGCAACCTAATTAAGAAAGATGAACTAACTATGCATGTAAGAGTGAAAACTTTTTGATTTTAACTATATGAGAAAAATGAGATTGGAATAGACTCAGAGAACCCTCAGTAATTATGTTGGACATAAAACTTTCAAAAAACTTAATATTCAATTGGGAGGAAATATTAATTTCATCTTAGCATTACAAAATTTCAAAGTGCATGACAAAATTTTTGACATGCATATCGCATACTTAAATACCCCCAGTTACCTTGGGAAAACGAAGTTAGAGGGGATACAAAACTTACACTTATAATGACAAAGTATCATTCCTTCAATTAATTATTTAGTTTAGTTATGATTTTATGTCCATACATAACCCCTACATTGGGTTCATGTATTCCAATCTTCGAAAAACCTAGCCTTACACAGTGGCACTAAAAATAAACATGGATTTTACGTTGCATCGATTCATATTAATGTAAAGAATGTAAATAAACATGTATAGAATCTCTACAACAAGGTAATCAATAATTATAACCTAAAAATATAACAAATTTTCATAGAAAAGAAATAATTTTATTTTTGTTGAATGATTTAAGTGAAAACAACGAAGAACATGAATTTATGATGAAGAAATTTTATCGAATGTTTCTTGCCTCATTCTTTCTCTAAACTACATTAAAACTAATGTAAAGTATGTCCAATGTTAAGTTAGAACTCATTAGATTTGTTTTGGAAGAGTCCTAAACTCATAAAACTCCTTAGCTAAAAGCTAGTACAAAATTAAAATTATCGCATCTGACTAACCGAACCAGTTCATCCAGGGGGAAACCGTTTCGACCCTGTAATTTTTTGAATTTCCATTTTTTTCCTTAGATTCTCTTCCTACCTTCGGACGCGTGTAACTTCTTTACCGTAACTCAGATTTAGACGCTGTTTCTTCTAGTGTTTTATTGGATTCAATCTCTTCGACATTTTGTTAGGCTCCACCTCCAGAATATAGTTATAAAATTACTTTAATGACCTAGAAATCTCTTTACTTTTTTTATTTATTTGTTATGATTTCTATCCCGCATTCACTTGCAAGAAAATATCTATAAGATATGTGAGAAATACAAAAAATAATAAATACTCGTAGGAAAGGCTTAGTAGCATGAATACGAGCTAAACCCAGTCTGATTACACAACACAAGATATTAAAAATACCTAAATTACGGGAATAAACATGAAATATTTATGCCAAACCATGATAAACCTTTATCCAATGTCCACATTATCCCATTTCCTCTTTTCAATTTTCATCATGCCATGGCTTGGAAGCATTATTCCTTTGTCAACATGTCACCCAAAATTAGACTGATGGGTCCTCGAGAGACAACATAACTTTTAGGACCCTCAAATTTGTCAAAATCCCCCTTTTCCCCTACTTTTGTGAAAAAAAAATTATCTTTGATTTTTATTTGGCACTAGAATTTAAACCACCTTTCTTACAATATTACATTTATCATTTTATGTTTAAAACCATACCCTTCCATTTTATGTTTACCACATAAAATAATGTTCAACGCTTAAGAAAATTTAACTAAAGTCCATAGTCTTGTCTTGTAATCATATGTAAACCCCAATATTTATTTCATCTTCATTACATCAATAATTGACATATCTGGGGGTTGTTTTTGCTTCACCTTTCATTTGGATATAAACCCCATTTAAAATGCTTCTTTAGGTCTACCTTGTCACCATTTAATATACTACATGTTCCTAATAGGATTTAAACCTAGAAATATCGCAAATATGCATTTCATCAGTATAAATAATGGATTTTATAATTTCACATGCTTTTTTCCAATTATCAAGGTAAACATTCCATTTTGTAAAAAGACCCATTGAGGGGCTGTCTTAAAGAAAATACCATTTTCGCGAGACCAATTATTTTGTAAATTTAACAACAATGTTAGGCACTAAAAATCCATGTAGAACATCTTACATATATTCCATATCTAGAAGAACCTTGAAAACTTGGAAAGAAAACCCTACCCTAGGTAGAAGTGGAGAACTATAAATAGGTCACTTGAATGATCCTACACTCCTAATCTATAAAACTTCTAACTACAAAAACTCCTTTTTTATTCAAAATCTTCCACAAAACCTCTATGCAATGTTGCTTCACCACTTTCTTCTTGGAAGACAGGTTTGGAAGTTGGTAGAAATGTTTTTTTTATGATGTATGAGTTGTTGGGCACACTCAGAATGGAGGAATAATGGCTTAAGGAGGGAGATGGGTGTATGAGCTCATGAGAGAGATGAAGAAATCTGAAAAATGGAGGTGGGATTTTCTCTTCCACTTATATTATAATCCATGGAAAACCCCCCTAAAACATTTAAAAACCCTTTAAAATTCATCACATTCATCAAGCTCCACGAAGTTGACACATTATCTAGACCTATGGCTAAAATGGTGACAACAAAACTAGTAGAATCAGATCCCGACAAGGGTCGATCTTATTCCAATGATATAGAAAGGGCTTTTTAAATAATGACAACAAAACTAGTAGAATCTAACTTTCGTTCGATCCTTCCCCTCTAATGACCTTTGAGCAAGGGTCTATTGTAATATAGAAAGGGGTCACTCGATGCTATTTTCAAGCCCCTTTTGAACGAGCAATTATTTCGTTCGAACTAGAATGGTCTTGTTCAAATGAGACAAAGATCTCATTCAAATGACCACAGGTTCATTCGAACCACCCAATTTCTAATCTTTCAAATTTTAGCACAACAACTTCGTTAAATTACAAGAGAGCCACTAAACCAAACTGGATGAAGGCATAAAGCTGATTAACTAATAATCCTATTTCATTAATATCACATTACTACAAGTTACATGGAAATGATTAAAATATTGGGTTGAGACATTACAATCTCCCGAATATAGGATAAGCATCTAAGGAAAGAGTTTCAGGCACTTCTCCCACATCTCCCACTAACGCTCCCAATTAGAATTTCCGACACCTTGAAATTCCTAGACGACCTTTACCAATAGAGTAACCTTGTTACGTAGGACTCTCTACTCACTACCTCAGATGGATATTTGTTGTGTCAAAAATGTGACATCTTCCTCCAACTCGATCAGACTCCAATCAATGACGTGATGAGGGTCGTGGAGATACTTTTTTAGCATGGATATGTGGAACATGTTATGCACCCAGGACAACTGTGTAGGTAGTTTCAAGTTGTATGACACATCTATAATCCCATCTAGGATCTCAAATGGACCGATGTACCATGGGTCTAACTTTCCATTCTACCCAAACTGTTCTCTATCGATTCTTGATCTCACTTTTAATATCACATGATCACCTACGCAAAATTCTAAGTGACTTTGATGATTATTGGTTTAATTCTTTTGTTAGCTGTGCGTTTTCATGATTCTTTGGAGAATTACGCATACCTTGTCAATAATTTCCTAGATCCATTCTGAATTAGTGAGGTGCTTGTCCCCCATATCATCCCAACAAACTAGCGAATGACATGGTCTCCAATAAAGGGTCTTAAAGGGGTCCATATCAATACTTGACTGATAGCTCTTATTGTATGGGAAGTCTACGAGATAAAAGTTCTCCACCCAACTTCCCTATTAGACAAGCGCACAAGCCCTTAGAATATCCTCCATGATTTGTATAGCCTGCTCTGACTGTTCATCGGTCTTTGGATGATACGAAGTGATCATATTTGGTTCAGTTCCCAATTTTTGTTGGAGCTTGTTCTAGAATTGAGAAAAAAATTAAGAATCCCTACCTGGTACGATTGAGAGTGGGACACGATGGATCCTTACTATCTGCCTAATACATAATCTTTCCAATTTAGCCATGATTTTTATGAAATTAATGGACAAGAAATGTCCAAACTTGGTGAGATGATCCACTTACCCCCATTCAGAGTTATGACCACATTCAGATCCTAGTAAGGTCATGAAAAAATCAATCTTTATGTGCTTCCACTTCCACTCAGCCACGGGTGGTGGTTAAAATAGCCCTGCTGCCTTTTTGTGTTTGACCTTTACCAATTGGTAGGTGTATCACTTTGCTACATACGTCGCTACATCTCTTTTCATGCTAGACCACCAGAAATCCCTACAACGGTCCTTGTACATCTTGGGGGCACTAGGGTTTATACTGAAATGCAAGTTATGGGCTTCTTCCATTTCCTTGTCTTGAAGCTCCTTAATGATCAAACTGACCCTTGTGTCACACCCCGCTGTCCTTATCCATGGTAAAGGCGTTGAACACTTCAATATTCCAAATATGATCACAATACTTAATGAACTCGGGGTCACATGACTGATAATTTAAAACATTCCGTTGGATGAGGGGACCACACCACCAAGGTATGCCCTGTCGTAGCCTCGTGGCACATGTTGATCAAACTTCTATAATTTCCCAAACATCTTTACCCAGTGGAATTTCATTGCCACAAGTGTGAGACTGGATTTCCTACGAAGAGCACCGACCTACACATTGGACTTTCTGGGATAGTATTGTAGAGAGAAATAATAGTCATCCATCTATTCTATCCACCTCCTTGACCCGAGATTAAGGTCTTGCCGTGTGAATATGTATTGGATACGCATGTAATAAAAAAATACATTAAATTATTCCTTGTACAAATAGTACCTCCATCTTTTCAGTGAAAATAGTACGGCAGCTAAACTTAAATCATGAGTGGGTTAGATCCTATCAAGTACCTTTAACTAGCGAGATGCGTGGGATACCACATAACTGTCCTACAATAATACCACTCCTAGTACTAAACTAGATGTGCCACAGTACCATGTGTAAGCCTTACCTCATTTCAAAAGGATAATAACGTGTGATGATATCCAAACAACATGGAAAATATCGAGGTCCCTTTCAAAGCTCTCATATCTTAAAATTGATTACGGGCAATTGGAGAGTCCAAAAATTTTGAAAGTAGGACCACAGGTTCCGAACATATAGAGAAAGAGGCATAAGAATTTCAAGTTGTTTGGATATCGTTTGATACGCCTACTTCATGATTCTTTACAAAATAATGGTTCTCGAAGAAGATCTAATGACACAAATTATATCTGGAATCGAATCAAGAACATATCAAGAAGGTGAATTTAAATTTTGAAGAAGGTGTTATAATTTAAATAAACATTGGTATAATGCTTTTTTATTCATGAATATGAAGGTTTGGGGATGAAATCAGTTCAAGAACACACATTTTCATTTGCTTAAATAAAAGTGTGACACGTCATGGTAACTTCTTATTAGAGCCATAAGTTGAGAACAATTGATGGGATGGGGTTGAAATTGTTTCTACAAGTTCTAGAGGCCGAAAGATATAAAAACTCGCGAAAGATCTTATTTTGAAACTCCTAACATTTTTGAAAAAATCCGTTAAATTTTGTTACTTACACACCGTAAGATTTGCGACACGGATCAGTTTAACCCAAAAGCGATAAAATCTTTAGGGTTTAAGCCAGAAGGAACTACAAAGGTATGAGATCTTGAATCTCCTATGTAAATACACCATAATTAATATTTTTTCAAACCTAATTATCATATAAATGAAATGATTCGGGATTTTATTTTAAGTCCTCCAACAATTGGTATCAGGGTATGATTTTGATTTAAATGATAATTGAGAAATCCTTATTGTCAATCAAAATATATTTAATCGATTCAGTTTTAATCTTAAATGAATTCCAGATATAGGATCTAATTTTGTTTTCACAGTTTCATAAGTTTTGTCCCTCCATTATGGTCTGATTCATGTTTATTAATTTTATGTGATTGGATCCTATAATAATTTATGCGTAGTTATTTTCTGTCTTCGATTGGGTTGTAAAAATTAATTTTTAGTTTTATATCATTAGACCTGGTTGTAATTATTACATGTAATTACTTTTTATTCGTCGGAATCTATATCGATTGATGAGCCAAACACCGAAGACAATTTTAGGGATGAATGAGATTTGACACACAACAATTTGGAAAACTTTGGTGGAATATTATTGAGTCGTAAGGACCATGGGGGTGCATGTTACTGATTACATCATCACACGAAAGTATCACGATACATTTCATAGACATATTAGGTGTCTAGGTCACCTGTGGCAGTGTCATTGTATGGGTAAACTTCGACTTGGTCTAGATTTTCTACTTGGTATGGTTCTTTACATAGGAAGGATTATTGGAGTCAATGATTGGATGCGATAAGGAATTAGAGACCATAATGGAGAGGGATCAACTTTAGTTTCCTCATTGTTTATAGGTTGTTTCTCTTTCTTTTCTTATTCTGTTGTGATTGTTGTTTTGTCTAATATTTGTGTTTTATTTATTGGCATATTAAAATTAATTAATTTAAGCAAACCCGTTAAATTGGACAATGTGGACAAATATTATTAGACCCGATCTTAGATCATGGTTTTTTGGAAAATAAATTTTTTGGTGGTTCTTTTTCAATTTATTAAATTTAATGAGTTTTATTTATTACTCAAATTAAATTGAACAATCCCACTTTTTTGTGGAAAATCCCATTTGTTTAATTGGACAATTTGAAATTAAGCAGTCTCCATGGTTATATGTTTAATTTTTTTTTAAAATTATGGGGCTTTAGTGCCCAATTAGAAAATATAAATTAAATTTTTGGATTTATTTTGTGAATATAAGGGAAGTTTGAATTTATATTTAGTATACATGTTTTGGACGCGTGGAGACCCTATATTTTTAAATACATTAAAATTAAACTTCTCTTTTTGACAATGCTCACAAAAGTCTTAAATTATTAAGGGGAAGAGGGATTTTGTCACAAACAAATCCCACAGACTCCACCAACGATTTGTAGGATTTCAATAGCATGTAGGCCCTTGAAAGAGGAATACTAATTATTGTGGTAACCAGTGAAAATTTCCTTACGGGTAATTTTGGCCTCGTATTCATATGAGCGGTCCCCAAAGGAAGAGTCTATGTGATATGGGATAGTCTAAAATTAGTTGGTTGTATACATTTAGACACAAAATTATAGTAGGTTCTCCAAAGAGGAATGTTATTATTTTGTGGGACAGAAGCGTCAGCTATAAATTTTATTTGGCATAATCTTTTCTTAGATGGTAAAATTAATGGAATTGGTCGACCTAATGTGATTATGTATAGTAGGATCTCCAAAAAGGAATGTTATTCAAATGGTAATTGGGATGCTGGTGAATTCTTTTTTAAATGGTAGAAGGAACCAACTTTAAATTGAATTCAAGTTAATTGCCTGTCATAATATGTTCTTGATTATGTGATTCTCTAGTTTTAAGTGGCGGCTCAATTATTCACTTATTTCACACTCAATTTTATTTACCTTCTGGTAATAATTAAAAGGAAAAAATTTAAATTGGAAATAGTGTTGACGATAGAGAAATGCATTTGTGAATTTTCTCATTGTTGTCTTGAATAGTCACATCATAAGATTTCAGTACGAAAATCTAGAGTATAAGTGGGAAATAATAATGGTATGACACAATGTGACTTGTTCATTAAGTCAAATATATTTTGACATCATTATTAATTAGTGTCCATTGCCTATACTATGATAATTATCTCACATTTAATGTTTGATAATCAAGGCATATAGTTAGACAGGTTGCCATAAGTGATTTTGAAGTAATATTAGTATGATTGACAAAACCCTAGTTATAATATTGTGTTTTAATGGTGATTTCTCA
This sequence comes from Sambucus nigra, assembly GCA_949130495.1. Lineage (NCBI taxonomy): Eukaryota > Viridiplantae > Streptophyta > Magnoliopsida > Dipsacales > Adoxaceae > Sambucus > Sambucus nigra. The sequence goes on along the minus strand of OX422216.1, from coordinate 88,839,286 downwards.
TCTGAAGGAACTTGAAATCTAAATATGAGAAATTGATGGTGAAACCCAAGTCGATATCTTCAGTAACAAAGTTTTTATCATGATATCATATAAGTATTCAAGTTACTGAAATAACTTCACTTATCAGCCGAAAGGTTGTTAGAAGCTAAAGTCAAATAAAAAACTATTAAGTCGGAATTCGAACAATGGCTAGGTTTCAAAGACAGTTAGTGAATTTCACAATTGCAAGTGAATTCACAATGAGCAGTCATAACACTAGTAGGAGTTGATAAGATTATGTTTTTTTTAAAGAACAAGAGAGATACATTTTATTAACAAAAAAGTTGAATACTGTTTATGGTTTGTTCTGTGATAAGCTGGAGAGTAGACACACGAGTCATTAATCACTGGAAACTAGTCAAGTAGTCATAGGCGAGTTTATCTACTACTGGAAATTTATAGTTGCAGTGGGAGACGTGAGTCTGAGTTTTGATAATTAGAGATTAGTTTTAAATGATTGTTTGAAGGAAATTTGGTTCAACGCCTACTCTTTTTATGGAAGGATATTTGTTTTATTTTAATAAAATATGTGTTATTAATGGTAATAAACAATATATCCATCTTTGGTACTAAAGCGTATAATCATTATAAAATAAATCTCATATTTTGTACACTGTATTTTTTGAATAATATTAATGATTTATCACTAAATGGATATGATTATTCTCTATTAACCAAAATATACTTATAGCACCAAATGCCCATGTCATTTTATTTAAATTAATTCTAAACCGCTAGAAGGTGGGTTCTTACATTCACTAAAAGTGGCGGAACTTCTAGCTAATGAATATGGTTTAGATGAAAAATGACCTGGGGTATTATAGTTAAGAAATATTAGACTTTGTTTATTATCATTGATGTAATTCTAGAACTACCTATTCAGGAATTTGAAAATTACAGATCAATAGCTTAGATTATAGCTATGAAGATCATGCTACAAGTTACTTCTAGTAACGGTGTGTCAAAGAAAGAAGAATTAGGTTTCTTCCACACATGATAAGATTGATGTTGATTATTCATAAGATATAAATATGCATATGTCAAGATTGTTTTCCAAGTCAGTTTCATTTACTCTCGTTAAAAATAATGGATTTTTTTCAATTAAATTTTGCAACTTCATATAATGGGTAGTGAAACACTGTGTTGGGAGAAAACTTGACAAGTTGGAAAAAAGAATAAATGTTTAAATCTATATTTTAGACCACATTCCCAAAAATATTGTTCGCCACAAATGAAGGTCTAATAGGATTATGTGAACTTCTTTCATGCCACCAGTATAGATGAAAACATCACAAAGAAATGAGTATGACATTATAATACCTTATCATAGTGGGAGGATTGTCAATTATCATAATGGTGAAAACCATATGAACGCATCACGATTTGTACACCCATAAAGGGATAACTTTATAATTGTGGGAGCATTTATTATTCTTTGGATTGTGACCCATCGTGGCACCTAGAGAAGAAGATAACAAACCATGAAACTATAATAAGGTATTCCTTCACAAGGATGCAAAGCATTCTCGGAAAAGTTATGATATTTAATGCCATATAGATTCACCAAGATAGGGTCTAATCCATCATTTCCAAGTGAATATAGTGAGATAGGTAATCAAATTCATGATTTGATAAATGGTTGGATGTGTTCAGTGTGTAAGAAAGGAGTGATAGAAGCGTGGTGGAATTTTTAGATACTAAATGTATAAATATATTTATCATCGTACGCAATGTAAGGATATGTCATACAGTTAGACTATATAAGTCCAATCAATTTGATATGAAAACAATAGAAAATTCTATTATATTTTTGGATATTTGATCACTATAAAGAATGTACTTTTAATTATCTAAGTTATCATATTGATATTGTTCTATCAAAACTTTGTTATACAATATTCCAAGAGAGACTTTTAGTCTTTCAGATTTTGAATTTGTATTATTCTAGAATAGAACATTTTTTTTGGGAGAATAAATATTCAAGTACCTGAAAAGGATTAATGAAAGATATTTGGTTTCCATATAAAAAGATAATAACTTGTAGGTTCCTAATTCATGTATTCAGTTAGATTTAAGATTCTAGAAAGTGTATAGTATGCCTTGTATAAGAAATTATACATAAGGGAGTTTCTAATGGCTGTGATTGCATTGGCTGACAACTGGTAAGACTATTACTTTAGGTGTAGGGTATGGTTGCTAGATGCACGGTTCCATGTCTTTGAGTATAAGTGGGAGATTGTTGGGGTTGTATACTAAAAGTCGTGGTTCAATAGTGAATTTTAGTATATCTATTTAATTAGAATCTTCACAAATGATGTTCGCATCATATTATTTTATATATTTATGCATAGGTGTCTTTTATTCTACACAGTAGATGATTTGGTGTGTAGAGTTAGGCTTACATACGGAAGATCAAATCATCGGTCCTTGTAAAATATAAATTTGGTTCATAATCTTAGATGGACATAGACACACCATCACTAGGATTGTAGCACACTATTTTAGTAGGTCTATCTAGATTACAGGAAACAATATAGTTTCGACTTATTGTGCTAATACACTTTGTGTGTATTGAACATGGCTAATTTGAGATAATTGTCTTTATACTAACTATATAATATAATGCACATCTCATGGATATTATGAGAGATTAAGCTCTTAAACTGTACATAATTAATGGACACGTGCACCAATTGTTCATTACTTTCACCTATTGAGTGAGATTTATTTATGGATCAAGAAGCTTGGTAGATTGGGTAATGGTGATTAGTGTTTGGTGAAAGTTGATTATGAATAGAATCCACGTCTTGGTATAGAGATTGACGATACCTTCTCAATATAGCTTATATGTTTTGATTATGTCAAACTCGATCAGTGTATTTAATTATTCCACATATCAAATAAGTAAAACGAATGGTCTCAAGAAATTTATAAGAGGTCTATTAAATATAATTATCACTAATTTATTTCAATCGACGGGTATCTATAATCTTAACGTGGGGAGATTATTAAGCATTTAATAATGAGGAACTCGAAATTATAATTTTTAAATAGTAGACTAGAGTGCAAATATTATTGATTTATAGAATTATGGAATTAATTATAGAATTTAATTAGGATTCCTAATTCTGTAGGAAGCTGCTCTCTTATTTCTCTTGGGGGTGGGTCCCCGTGCTAGACTATATAAGCAACCCATTGTCTCCTCATAATTGTGGGATCAATATAGATCAGAAAAATACATGAAAAAGGAACTTTAGCATCTGATACTTGCTGACAACACACCAATGACATGTATCGGCTTAACGAAATTGCATGGAGGATCTCCAGGTCTCTTTCAAAGCTCTCATGTTGTAAAATCAATTATGTGGAATTAGAGAGTCCAAAAATTTCAAAAGTAAAACCACTAGTTACTGACATATAGAGGAAGAGGCACAAGAAATTTCAAGTCATTTGGATATTGGTTGATCCACCTACTTCCCGCATCTTTACAAAATAATAATTCACGAAGCAAATATGACAACACATATTAGATCCGGAATCGAATTAAGAACGGATCAAGAAGGTGAATTAAATTTTCAAAAAATTGTTGTAATGTAAATAAAAATTTATATTGAACTTTTGGATTCATGGATATGATGGTTTGGGGATGAAATTAATTCAAGAATACACAATTTCATCTGCTCAAACAAATGCATGACACGTCATGGTATGTATTTGTTATAGCTACAGCTTGAGAACCTTTGATGGGATAGGGATGAATTTTTTCTATGGGTTCAAAAGGATGGGTCCTAAATTTTTCCTACGGGTTCGAGAGGATGGGGCCTAAATTTTTTCTACGAGTTGAAAAGATATAAAAACTCACTAAAGATTTTATTTTGGTGTTGATAATATTTTTGAAAAAGTCATTTCAATTTTGTGGCTGCCACAATGTTAGATTTACGACATGAATTGGTGTAACACAAAAGAGATCAAATCTCTAGGGTTCAAGCCATAAGGAATCGCAGAGGTATGAGATGTTGAATATCCTATGTAGATACACCATAAATATTATTTTTTGAAATCCAATTATCGTTTAAATCAAATGATCTAGTATTTGATTTTAAGTCCTCCTGCACTTTAACCCATTGATAACATTGTTTAGAAAATGGAGGCATTGAAAATTCGTATCTCAAAATGTGTTATCATCATGCACTTCCGTTGGCCTATTTTCGAGCTTCTTCCGACATTACTGCTTTGACGTAGATTTCGTAACAACAAATTGAAAACACATACATAAAAGAAAAATAAGTCTCGGATTTGATATAGTTAAATGGAAAGACTAGAGTGCAACAACAACATGTTGCCATGCAGGATTTGATTTTAGTTGTTAGTTGGACACAACAATTTTTTTACTTCACTTCGATCAAAGATCAGAATAAGGATTTCCAATACCTATCCCTTGCACCAACATAAAAACCAATTCACTAGATTAACTTTAAGCCAATCTTCTTTCATAAAATTTCCTTAGTATTCATATTACAAATTAATTTTATTTATAACACTCAAAATAAGAAAAAGGAAAGTGGGAGGAAAAGACCACGTGACACAATAACAACTATTTTCCATATCCTAAAACGATTAAAAAAATTACAAATTTCTTAGTAAAGATTGATGCATAGGAAAGTTGCACACCCTACAAGAATGTTCACCAATATGAAACAAAAATATGACCCCAACAACACATGACACATGAATTAAAAGGTATGTAAAGAAAATCAAGTATATATTTTAGAAGAATGTAATGATATTTATTTTGGCTGCATGTTTACCCATTATCACACCCCAGCATTTATATCGAGATCACATTCTATGAAAATGTAATGATATTTATTTTTTTCTTTTTGGTTATTTATGAGAGAGAAATGGTGTATGTGAGAAAAAACCTTATAATATAATATCACTGTATAGCGATTAAGTTAGTTTATCACTTTTGAAAAATTTATGACAAAAAAATATGTTATGATAGTAAATTGGTCTCTGACATGTGAATGCAAAAATTAAAATTTTGACTAGTTCTTAACTGAAACATCAAAAAATATGCTTAGTGTGTTGAGATCAAATAAGTTGCATACATGTCTTTCAACTCTACTAGCATAAATATGGACAATTTGTTATAAGGATTTGCATGTTATGTATTATCTGTTCTTTTTTTTTCATTCATTTTCCCACCTTTCCTAATCAGATAATGTTCTTAAGTCCTCACTTATATTATCATTTGATTAAAAAGATAATTCAGGCAAATGTAGAGAAACATATGCATTTTGCAAAAAGATTTGGGTAATTCGTAACTAATTATCTATGTATAATAGACACATGAAAAATTCGCTCCAAGAAAATATTTAAAATAATTATTGTGCAACAAGATGCTTATATACCTCTATAAGTGAACTTGGGTAACATAAAGCATTGGTTCACTAAATGCAGCATGAATTTTCCTCCTATTTGTATGCTAATTTATCACTTCAACGTCCTTCGCAAGGTCATTGTTGACAAATTTGAATTGAACACTTCAAGAATTATAAAAGCACAAGAAAAATATGCGTAACAAAAATACCATAGAAAAACTAAACACCCCGAACTATATAGTCCATTTCATTTTACCGTTGGGACTATAAAAGCGAATAGAAAGCTCCCTTCAACTATTAAATTTTCACACTAAAATAATTATACAAACATAAAAAATGGTGTATGGGAGTTTCAAAACCAATTAATTAGAAAGAAATTAGTTGTTAGATTCCACACCAGACACTACTATCACATCAAACCCGTGTGTGTGTGTTACTATGTATACATGTGTGAATGAGCAGATTATGTGCGTGTTACGGGGGAACAATCTAAACAGTTCAAAAACTCGGGTTTAGATAAAAATGGGCTCGTAATAGTTAGGTAAGAATCAGAATTAGAGATAACCACAAATATGGTTTACACCTGCGTGGATCCTAGGAAGATATGGAACTAATAAAGCAGTGAGTTTATCAACAAGCAAGGGAAGTGCTGCACTGCTCCATCAGTTCCTTACTTATAAATGTAACCGTTAACCTATGGAATAGGGATATGTATTTCATGGTACTAAGAGAGAGAAGAGTATAATTAGAATAGTGGAACAGCCCATGGACGTAGGTCGTTAATGAACCAAGTAAATACTTTCCTTGTGAGATTATTTTCTTTTTGTTTAGATTTAGCGTTTTAGGATTATTATCCATTTGATAATTTTACATACAATTGTCATCGTTAGTGGGAAATGATTTTCTCTCCCTAAATTAGTTAAAGTTAATAAGCAAAGCATGTCTCACCCACATAGTTCATCTGTTCCACGCAATGGTCACCAGTAGGGTGGACTGCCAGGCACCAAAGTGAGGTCTGAAATCCACCCTAACAAGAGTCAAGGCACTCCTCACACAAATTGTAACCTAGAAGAGAAAAACTTTAAACAAATCAACAAGAAGCCTAGATCCATAAAGATATCACAATTGGTTAATGCGTATGAACAACGACTCCACCAGTAGGAAGAGGCCACATGCCTCCATATGGAGGTAAATGCAAGTCTTGAGCGACTCCTAAAAGTTATGGAATGATATCTCCACGAACATAAATGTAAACACCGTGGTCGAACACTCAGCCCTCAAGCGAGTAAAACTGACATCTGAGGAAGGAGTTCACATCATAATCAAGATAACTCCGGGCACCAGAGTCATATGACGAGATGGGATTAAGAGGAAGGACATCGTATACATGATATCCACAATCTTGCTAGGAAATGGATGGATCAACACCTCTATAATATTGGGTATAGATCCACCAATAAACTATCTAGGAGGACCCTCATCACCCAAACACAGTCCCCTTTTTAAGGGAAATTGAAGAGAATTAACCCCCAAAGAAGTTTTCAACTCCAAGGTTCAAAATTTAAGATCGAAAGAATGACCCCATTGACCACATGTATCAGTACATGTGGTCCATGACCTTGTGGAATCACAATGATGCCTTTATTTTCTTCATACTCCCCTCCATAGTTGGGGATATCAAGAAAAGTTGATTAAGAGATTAACACACAGGTCGACCAATAATTTTAAATATCTTGGTGAATCCTTCACTACTCTTTTCAACACCAACAACGTCCATCTAAAGATAATGGATTCTACCTTCATGATAAGGAAGAAGCCACATGAAACCTTATGAGTATATGCTAGACGGTAATAGGAGCTATACAATGAGTTTGAGGACTACTATAAGCAAGTTTTTGTAGCCTCACTTAATATTGGGATATCAAACATATTTACGTTACATCAGTCCCTCGGTAAAAAAGAGGAGGACACCATCGATGACTGCATATCTCACATAGAAAAATATTTGAAAGTGGAAATGTAGTCGACGTCACCCATGATGACAAAGGGAACTTGAAGGAGACCAAAGGTAATGACAGAGAAAATGCCACTAAGAAAGGAGGAAAGAGGCAGAAAAAAGGATATAAGAATGGGGCAAGGTCCATTGAAGAAGTTAAATTTTGAAAATGGTTCTAGAAACTGATAGTGGTAAAGAAGAATAAGTGAAATGGGAGAGAATGAATAGACTTCATCGACGTCAATAAAGCTAGTCCCCGACACAACTTTACTTTCCCAAATATTAATAAATTGTTCAACGCTATAGCCAATCATGAATGAAATAGTTTTCGGGAAGAATACTCAGGGTACTACCAAATCCCCTTATTCGGACCCGGCCAAGATAAGACCATGATCATCACCATTCTTATCTTGTATTGTTACAAAGTCATGCCTTTAGTTCTCAAGAATGTGAGAGATACATATCAACAGTTAGTCACCAAGATGTTCAGGCAACAACATGGAGACACGATGGAGGTGTAAATTGATGACATGCTTGTCAAGAGAAAGTATAAAGCCGACCACTTATAGGACTTGGAAAATACTTTTAAGATTATTAGATTTATAAAATGAATATCAACGCAGCCAAATAATCCTTTTAGGTCTAATTCAAGAAGTTCCTTAGGTATTTAGTTAGCAAAATAATGATTGAAGCCAACCCCGACAAGATATTGGCAATTAATAATCTTCATCTTTCAAAGATGCGTCGCGACATAAAAAACTAATAAGAATGCTATCATATCTCATTGATTCATCTCCAAATCATCTGAAAGATTTCGACCATTCTATTATCTGTTCAAAAATGAGAAAGGCCTCACCTGGAACGAGGAAATCATGAAATCTTCGATGAAATAAAATCATACAAAAGCCATCCTCCTCTGCTTTCAATGGGAGAGACTAACTGAAAAAGAAATAATCATGTAAATGGCATTCAAGAATTTGTTAAATAATCTTCCAAAAATCTTAAAAATGATAATATTTTGTGTCCATGCACGAGTTGTATGAACGGAAAATATAAATCATTGGAAGAGGTTGAGTTGCATTTAATAAAGTGGGGAATCTGTCAATACTACAAAATATGGACATACCATGGTGAAAAAAATATACCTTATGTTCCAGAAGAATTGTCGGTACCCGACAGCATAATGGAACCCCAACGAGTGGAAGAGGTACATGATTCACCAACACATCGTCCATTGACTGACTTAATTGATGATGCTTATGGACTCCACAACCATCAAAACCAACAACCTATGCATACGAATAGTGTTCATGATGGCCAACCAAATGAAATTTTTTATGTTGAACTTCCAGGAGATCGGGAATACATACGGTTGAAATCGGATGCGGCTAGATCGTTGTATAAATATTGCGATGAAGATCACCCGATATTATATTCAATGATTCGTTTGCATAATTTGAAGAGTCAATTTAGTTTGTCTGGGAATAGCGTAACCATAATTCTTAAGTGGGTTAAAGTTATTCTCCTAAAGAGAAAACATTACCCGATAATTATCCTACCATGAAGAAGATCTTGAACGGTTTGGGTTTGAAATACAAATATATTCATGCATGAAAGCATGATTGCATATTATATTGCAACGAACACGAAGAGAAGGACGAATGTCATGTATGTAGTGAGGCTAGATATGTGGTTTGTGAAAATGGAAAAGACAAAGCAACAAAAAATCTCAAGTTCTTACAAGTTCCACAAAAAAACCCCAACGAGGCCATGACATAGCACACTCGATGCAAGGTGGGTGGGAATTAGATGCACCATCCAGTTGATTCACCCACCTAGCAAATTTCAAATGCACAACCCCATGAATTTGAAAAGGAACCGCGCTAAGTTCCTCTCTAAACCGATGGGTTTAACCCTTTAGATAATTTAAGTACTACTAAGTGTTATTATTCAGTTCCCTTGGGACTTTTAAGTCTCCCTCCGACACTATGCATGAGAAAGGAATTCACATTATTATCTTTGTTAATACCTAGACCAAAGTCTCCCAGTGATGATATTAATATATTATTAGCAACATTAATTAAAGAACTTAAAAAGTTGTGGAATAAATGCGTGATGGCGTTTGAATCTCATAAGGGTGAAGAGTTCACACTTAAAGAAAATTTGATATGGGCGGTCCATGACCTTCCACCTTGTTTGGTTGTATTCTTCATGGTTATTATGGATGCCCCAGATGTGGGAAGAAAATTGATGTTAGTCGGCTAAAACATAATAGTAAGATGAGTTACACGGGTCACTATAGATTTCTATTGACCAGTTACCATTTTAGGAACGTTAAGTCTAACTTTTTGCCTCTCAATCACGAGCAAAGATTGCCACCTTCTTGGCTTTCTAGTCAGCGAATCGAGGAGAAGGCGATGACTTTGACCACGAGAAATAGGTACGTAGGCAAACACCCCCCATTTCTAACCTGAAGTGTAAAGCTAGGGGGATCTGGACGTCCCTAGTAATGTGAAGTCGTGGTCCCGATGATCAATATTTTTTTATTTGTTGTATTGGAAATATCATCATGTAAGGCATGTATTTGATGTGATTCTCACAGAGAACAATGTTGCATAACATATGATAGGAACATCTATGGGTGGATCTAATTCCAAATATGGAGAGCGGGCCGGCCTAAATCTACACGATATGAAAATAAAGAAGAAATTGACATTAAAAAATATCCTACAATAGAAACATTTTCTACACACTGGCTGCTTACATAATGACTACTAGTGAGAAGAATATCCACTTAAACACCTTGTTCAAATTAAAGACTCTAACTGGTTATTCTGGTAATTTACGTAGTGTAGTTAGCTACTAAGAAAATGACTTGAAACAGAGCAAGTCTCACGACTGGCACGTAATCATCCGACTAATCCCTTTATTATTTTTGCATTGCTTTTCTGAACACAAAGATATCTGTCGGGAAATTATTCAAATCAGTTTGTGTTTTACCCTACTTTATGAAAAAGTGGTAAACAAAAGGCACATTAAAGTTGTGAAATCAACTTTAGCCGAGGTAGTTTGTGAATCAAACATATATTTTCCTCCATCTTTCTTTGATATCAGCATCCACCTGCTTGTGTAATTATGCAATAAATCTTTGTAATGTGGTCTCGTTAGGTATCGTTGGATATATCCTTTTGAGCGCTTAATGAAAACCTTCAAATATTACGTAAAGAAGACACGATATATTGGAGGGTCAATTACTAAAGAATACGTAACGATGGAATCATCGCAATACGCTAGAGAACATATGCCAAAACAAGAAGTAAGGAGGTTAATCCTCGTGGAAAATGAGTGATCGTGGAACCTAACGATTTTGAGGATGAATTTCCATTTGGGAATCCTAAATAGGTGAAACTCACAAATCTACAATACGACGAAGTAGCTTGTTATGTCTTCGAATCGCAAGATGAAGTCGAAGACTGGAAAGAGTATATCTACTCAATTCTTCTTCTCTGATTATATGTTTTATATATCTTATGATCTAAACTTTTCAATTTACTAGTAAGAAGTTTCATAACTAAGTTGCCAAACTCTAAGGAGAAATTACATGACAACTTATTTTAGGGCATGGGTGTCAAAAGAAGTAATTTTCACATCATATGGGTGTGGTTATCTATTCATGTGTGGTAAAAGCATGTCCTAACGAAAATTCATTAATAAATGTAGTTTTTAAAAAGAGGTGATGTTTCTTCTTGAATTTCACACCTAGCAAAGGTTCCTATTTTTTGTGAAAAAGAGTTATAGAAATTTTGCACCAACGGTTTTGATTTCATTTCTTATCCATATAAGGAAAAGATTTTGATGCAAAACAATGGAATATCACTTTCAGCCTTGACCACCTATATCCCTAGCAAAAATGATAAAAACCCAAAGAATACAGTACGAACCTATTATGGGATAATCCAATAAATCTTAGAACTTTATTACTTAGATTTCACATAAACCCTATTCTATTGTGATTGGGCAAAGGTGGAGGATACAACGAATGGTTGCAAAGTTGATCCTGACTCCATACTTATTAGGGTAGATTTATCAAAGCCGAAGAGTTAATATTGCATAATCGACAAGCCTTTTATTTATTCCTTTCAGAACTTAAAAAAGGTATTATACTCGAAGTGCATAATCATGGAAATTGGTCTATTACTGTACATGCACCAAAAAGTTATGACTACTCAAGTAGATGAATTAAAGAATCCAAAAGAGTTCCACACCTCTTGATGACAACCCTAATTTAAGGCATCTATTAGTTTATTTAGAGGAAGATTGAGTTTCAAAATATTATTTTATCCATGTCAATATTATTTGTATCCTATTATGATATTGACATTGTATTAGTGCTTTACTTTGATGTAAGACTGTTTAGTTACTTTTATGAATATTTAATACAATTTATTTAAATTAACTTTCGATAATATGTTATGTTCAGTTGAATGATTAGTTACTTTCATAAGACCCTTGGTTTGCGAATAGAGTCTTTTGAGTTTGATTAGATCAAATTGTCCAAGATCAATTTCAACATGTTTCGATACATGCACATTTGTTGACTAGTTTCGTTGATGCACTCTTCATAAAATGAAGTTAAATTAGTTTCATTTATGAAGATTATATTATAGAAACTAATCAACAAATGTACATGTAAAAGAATACGCTGGGGGCTCCAGGATCAATTTGGTCTAACCACACATTCAAAAGACTCTATTTAATGGGATTCTTGGGTCGCATGAACCAGGTACTCTTTACTTTAACTGAAGTAGTTATATAATTGATATGCATTATCATTTAAATCTTTTAGATGATAGAAGTAGTGCAGGATAATTATTCGTTTTGTTTGGTTTGGATGATGGATAATTATTGAGTAATGGCTTGTTGTTGGATAGAAACTTAGAAGGAGTATGGGATAATTATTGGTTGAAACTCATGAGAGGCACCCCCCAAATGTCTCCGTGAGAGGCACCAACACCTCACACGGGACCAATGTAGCTCGTATGAATGGACCACGTAGTCACGGGATCCCTAGTTTGAGAGCACGATGATAATTTGAGAATATTTAGACTTAGGCTTAAAAATATAAACATGTCATTAGAGGGTGAACCCCCGCCCCAAAATGGCCTGTGTGAGAGGCACTATCACCTTGCACGGGACCAACGAAGCTTGTAGTAACAAATCGCGTGATCATTGGACCCCCGATTTGAGAACATGAAAATAATTTGAGAATATCTAGACTTAGGATTAAAAACAAGCCATTATAGGAAAAACCCCAAAACACCCTCACAAAAGGCCGCGTGAGAGGCGCCAACACCTCAATGTGACCAATACATCTTGTATGAACTGACCATGTGATCACAGAGCCCCCAATTTGATAACACATGGATAATATGAGAATATCTAGACTCGGTCTTAAAAAACACACACATGTCATTAGAGGGAGAAACCTAGAAATACCCCCAAACGGCCTCATGAGAGGCACTAATTCAACCCATATGAACTGATCGCATGATCACTGGACCCCCGGTTTGAAAACACGATGACAATTTGGTAATATCTAGACTTTTGCATAAAATCATGTCATCAGAAGGCAAAACCTCAAAACAAGCCCGTAAGAGGCACCATCACTTCGCAGGGGACCAATGCAGCTCATAGGAACTGATCGCATGGTCACGGGACAACTAGTCTAAGAACACAAGAAAAATTTGAGAATATCTAGACTTAGAATTGAAAATATGCCATTACAGGTCAAAACCTCAAAACACCCACCAAACGGCCCCGTGAGAGGCACCAACACCTCGCATGTGACCAATACAGCAGATAAGAACTGACCATGTGGTCACATGACCCACGATTTGAGAGTAAGACTATAATTTGAGAATATCTAAGAATTGATTGCGTGGTTATGGGACCCCCTGTTTGAGATCACAATGATAATTTGAGAATATCTAGACTTTGGTTTAAAAATATAACATGCCGTTAGAGGGAAAAACCCAAAAACACCCCCTAAACAGACCCGTAAGAGGCACCAATACCTGGCATGGGTCCAATGCAACACGTAAGAACTGACCACATGGTCACAGGACCCTCGGTTTGAGAACACGATGATAATTTGAAAATATATAGACTTAGGCTTAAAAAAATGTCGTTAAAAGGAAAACCCGCAAAACAACCACAATAAGCTCCGTGAGAGGCACCGACACCTCTCACGGGACCAATGCTGCTTGTTGGAGCTAACCGCTTGGTTATGGGACCCACGATTTTAGAACACGATGATAACTTGAGAATATCTAGACTTAGGCTTAAAAGCATGTCGTTAGAGGGCGAAACCCTGAAACATCTCCAAAATGGCCGCGTGAGAGGCACCAACACCTCGCACGGGACCAATGCAACCCGTAGGATCTAAACACATGGTCATGGGACCCTCGGTTTGATAACAGGATGATAATTTTAAAAAATATAGATTTAGGCTTAAGAACTTTATCTTAAAAGGAGAAACCCTAAAACACCCCCTAAAAACCCCGTTAGAGGCACCAGCACCTCGTACGGGATGAATGCATCTCGTAGTAACTGACCGTGTGGTCACATGACCCACAGTTTGATAACATGACAATAATTTGAGAATATCTAAACTTAGGTTTAAAAGCATGATGTTAGATAGAGAAACCTCAAAACACTCGACAAATGGCCCCATGAGAGGAACTAACACCTCGTACAGGACCAACGCAGCTCGTAGGAACTGATCGTATGGTCATGGGACCTCTCATTTTATGATATGATGATAATTTGAGAATATAGCGAAACCCCGAAACAACCCTCGAATGGCCTCATGAGAGGCACCAACACCTCGCATGGGACCAATGCAACTCAGAGGAACTGATTACGTGGTCATGGGACCCTTGGTTTGAGAAGATGACGAAAATGTGATAATTTCTAGACATAGGCTTAAAAACATGTTGTCAGAGGGACGAACCCCGATATACCCTGTAAACACCTCACACGGGACTAATCCATCTCGTAGGAACGGATCGCATGGTCATGGGTCCCTTAAGTTGAGAGCATGATGATAATTTCTAAACTTAGGCTCAAAAAATATAAACATGTCATTAGAGGGAGAAATCTCAAAACACGTCCCAAATGGCAACGTGAGAGGCACTAAAAACTCGCACGAAGCCAATGCAGCTCATAAGAACTGATCGCGTGGTCATGGGACCCCTGGTTTGAGAACATAAATTTGAGAATATCTAGACTTAGGCTTAAAAATAATCCGTTAGAGGGTAAAACATCGAAAGACCCCCAAATGGCTCTGTGAGAGGCACCAAAACTTTGTACGGGACCAATGCAGCTCATAGTGGCTCACCACGTGGCAACGACACCCTTGATTTGAGAAAACGATGATAATTTGAGAATATTCAAACTTAGGCTTAGAAACATGCCTGTTGAGGGTGAAACCTTGAAACACCCCCCCAAATATCCTCGTGTGAGGCACCAACACCTTGCACGGGACCAATATAACTCGTAAGAACTGACCGCACGGTCACGTGACCCCTTTTCAAAGAACATCGATAATTTGAGAATATCTAGACAGATGATTAAAAATATAAACATGCCGTTATAGAGAGATACCTCAAAACACACCCTAAACAGCTTCGTCATAGGCACCAACACCTCGCAAGTGACCAATCCAGCTCGTAGGAAGTGATTACATTGTCATAGGAACCTCGATTTGAAAATATGACAATAATATTAGAATATCGAGATTTAGTCTTAAAAACATGTCGTTAGAGGACAAAACCCCAAAACACCACCAGACGACTCTATGAAAGGCACCAATACCTCGCACGGGACCAACGCAACTCGTATGAACTCATCATGTGGTCACGGGACCCTCAGTTTGAGAACATAATGATAATTTGAAAATATCTAGACTTTGGCTTAAAAACATGTCGTTAAAGGGAAAAAACCCAAAACACCCCCCAATAGGCCCCGTGAGAGGAACCAACTCCTTCCACGGGACCAATGCAGCTCGTAGGAGTTGAATATGTGGTCATGGGACCCACGATTTCAGAACGCGATAATAATAGTATAATATTTGGACTTTGGCTTAAAAGCATGTCGTTAAAGGGAGAAACCATGAATCAACCCCCAAATGGCCCCGTGAGAGGCACCAAAACCTCGCACGAGACCCATGCAGCTCGTAGGAACTGACCACGTGGTCATGGGACCCTCGGTTTGAGAAAAAAGATGATAATTTGATAGTATCTAGACTTAGGCTTTAAAACATTTTGTTAGATGGCGAAATCCCAAAACACCCCCAATCAGCCTCATGAGTGGTACTAACTCATCACACGGGACCAATGCAGCTCATAATAACCGACTGCGTGGTCATGGGACCCCCTATTTAAGAGCACGTCGATAATTTGAGAATATCAAGACTTATGCTTAAAAACATAAACATTTCGTTGGAGGGCGAAACACCGATACACCCCCCCAAATGGCACCGTGAGACGCACCAACAGTTTGCGCAGGATAAATTCAGCTCGTAGGAACTCACTGTATGGTCACAGGATCCCCTATTCGAGAATATGGAAATAATTTGAGAATATCTGGACTTACACTTAAAAATGTCTTTGTAGAGCAACACCCCCAAACGGACTCGTGAGAGGCACTAACACCTTTCACGGGACCAATGCAGCTCGTAAGAACAGATCTTGTGGTCATGAGACCCCCAATTTAAGATCATGATGATACTTTGAGAATATATAAACTTAGGTTTAAAAACATAAACATGTCATTAGATGGAGAAACCCTTAAATGACCCCCATACAACCCCGTGAGAGGCATCAACACCTCACACGGGATACCCGTTTTAAGATCACGATGATCATTTGAGAATATCTACACATAGGCTTCAACACATGTCGTCAGAGGGAGAAACCATAAACAATACCCAAACGGCCCCGTGGTAGGCACCAACACCTTGCACGGGACTAATTCATCTCGTAGGAAATAACCGCATAGTCGCCGGAGCCCCGCTTTGATAGTATGATGATAATTTGAGAATATGTAGACTTAGGCTTGAAAACATAAACATTATTTTAGAGGGAGAAACCCCAAAGCACGTCCCAAACGTCCCCGTGAGAGGCATCAATACCTCGCATGAGACCAATGTTGCTCTTTGGAACTGATCACGTCGTAAAGGGATCCCCAGTCGGAGAACAAGATGATAATTTAATAATATCTAGACTCAGTCTTGAAACATGCCGTTGGAGGACGAAACCACGAAACACTCCCCAAATGGCCCTGTGAGAGGTACCAACACCTCACACGGGACCAATGGAGATCTTTTGATTTAATCGCATAGTTATGGGACCCTCGATTTAGGAACAAAAAGATAATTTAATGTAAGGACACAAATTTCCAATTGAGTCCTTTGTAGTTTTGGCTCAATTCCGGACAAAAATGTTTGGGTCATAAGATAGAGTTATTGACCATCCTTCAAGCCTATGACATTCTAAAGTTGAAGACGTAGCGGCCAAGTTTAAAGATTCATCAAAATGCCGAGTTTAATGTTCCTCGTTTCTACGTCATCGACATGGTTGCATTTCTCCTAAGGTATGAATGCATTGTAAATATATATATATAGGAGCTTGGAACATTTTTCAATGGGTGTAAAATTATTTTAAACTGTTATTTATTATCATAAAGATTTAATTAAAACTTTAAAATAAACTATATAACGTTTCTGGGCTAAAAAACAAAATTTACACTTTCTAGAAGTTCATTCGAATTGTCTTTCGAACGTGTTTTTCGTTCGAACGAGAATGTCGTTCGAACGAGGTCTGCCAACGAGATCCCCTATTGGCAACTGTAATGTCGTTCGAATTGTCGTTCGAATGAGAATGATGTTCGAATGATAATTCCAACGAGATTCCTAACGAGTTCAACTTTTAATGCACCGGAAATTCGTTAGAAGGCTCGTTCGAACGAGACTTCATTCGAACGAAAATCTCGATCGAACGAGATTTGGCGGGAACAGTTATTTTGGCAGTTTTGAGTAGTTTTTCCCACTTTCCCACTTCTTTTCCCACTAAATTTTTACCTGATTAATTAAGTGCGGAAACCAACTTTTTCAACTTAACTTTTCATACTATTCCAACTCCTAGAGAGAGAGTTTGAGTGTTCATCTTTCCAAAGAAAAGTTCATTATTTAATTGTATATTTTTCCATGAAAAATTCATAAAACACTTTTATTTTACACCCAAAGTTTGTTTATCCAAGTTCATCTATCTATCTATATATATATATATATATATATATATATATATATACTTTTATTGGAGTTTGGCACCGGTTTTTATCTCTACCATTTAAAGAGAAGTTTGGGCTTGTTTCTAAATCTCACAAAGAAGAAGATTGTTTGCGTTGTCATACCCAATTGGAGAAAGGCTACTAGTTCGGGTGACGGTGGCCGACAAAGTCCGATCGGTGGATTTCGAGACCGCGGTGGAGCTCCGTGGTTATTCGCTAGGAAGAGGTGTATACAAGAAGGAGCGTCGGGGCTTGGACGGAGTCAAGTCTTGTGTTTTAAGTCTTACTGTCTTGTATTTTTAAAACCGTACTTAGTGGATTTAAGGCTAGGGCCGTTCGAGGTTTTTTCTCGTTGTGGGTTTTTCCTCGTACATCGTGGCGTAATGATTCATTGTTTGTTTTATCTTTCACAAGATTCACCTAGAACGCATGCTTAGGTAAAAAGATAAAATTTGGTTTAATCACTACTTGTTTTAATTTGGTGCTAAATTAATTTGGGTAATATTTATATTAATTTAATTCAAGTCGTCACTTAATTTGATAAAATTGGTTTGGCCTAACTTGGTAATATTTAAAATATGACTTAGCCAAATTTCAAGGACTTAAGTTAAATTGGTTTAAGTGAAATTAAAAATATGTGTGTGTTTAATCTTATTTCACTAGGTTTTGTTTTAATTTGAAAAGAAATTAAAATTTGTTAATTTGTTTAATTGAACCATCTCCGCTTCCGCATATTTGAAAATGGAAATTATCTTTGTGTAGTCAAGAATTTAAAAATTGGGGGCTATCGCCTTTTGATGTAAGAATATCTATATGAAGGATTAACAATATGCCATTAAAGGGCGAATGCCCGAAACACCCATTAAACGGCCCCGTGAGAGGCACCAACACCTCGCACGGGACCATTGTAGCTCGTAGGAACTAATCGCGCGGTCATGAAAGCCTCGTTTCAGAACCCAATGGAAATTTAATAATATCTAGACTTCGGCTTAAAAACATAACGTTAGAGAGTGAAATCCTGAAACACCCCCAAAAATGCTCCGTGAGTGGCACCAAGACATCACACGGGACCAATTCACTCATCGGAGCTGACCACGTGGTTTTGGGACCCATGGTTTTAAAGCAGGGTGATAAGTTGAGAATATATAGAGTTATTCTTAAAAAAGTAAATATGCCGTTGGAGGGTGAAATGCCAAAATAATCCCAAGCGGCTCTATAAGAGGCACCAACACCGCGCACAGGACCAATGCAGCTCATAAAAACTAATTGCGTGGTCACAAGACCCACTGTTTGAGGGCATGACAGTAATTTGATAATATCTAGACTTAGGCCTAAAAATATAAACATACCGTTAGAGGGCGGAACCCCGAAACAACCCCCAAATAGCCCCATGACGAGCACTAACACCTTGCATGGGACCAATGCATCTGGTAAGAACTAAACATATGGTCACGTCCCCTACAGTTTGAGAATACAATGATAATTTGAGAATATCTAGACTAAGGCTTAAAAACATGCCGTTAGAGGGATAACTAGAAAACACCCCTCAAACCGCACCGTGAGATGCACCAACATCTCGCCCGGGACCAATACTACTTGTAGGAACTGACAGGATGGTTACAGGACCCCCGATTTAATGATGATAATTTGAGAATATCTAGATTTAGGCTTAAAAACATGTTGTTAGAGGGATAAACCTTAAAACACCCCCCAAACGGCCCCGTGAGAGGCACCAGCACATCATACGAGACCATTGTAGCTCGTAATAACAGACCTTGGTGTCATGGGACACCCGATTTAGGAGCACGGTGATAGTTTGAGAATATCTAAACTTAGGCTTTAAAGGATAAACATGACGTTAGAGGGATAAACCCCGAAACACCCCCTAAATGGCCCTATGGGAGGCACAACCACTTTGCATGGGACCAATGCAACTCGTAAGAACTGACTATGTGGTCATGGGACCCCCGTGTTAAGAACACAATGATAATTAGAGAATACCTAGATTTAGGGATAAAAACATGTCGTTAGAGGATGAAACCTCAAAACACCACTTAAACGGCCCCGTGAGAGGCACCAATACCTCGCATGGGACCAATGCTGCTTATAGGATCTAACTGCATCGTCACGAGACCCACGATTTGGGAACACAATGATAATTTGAGAATATCTTGATCAAGGCTTAAAAACATGATGTTAGTTGGCAAAAACACAAAACACCCCACAAGTAGCCTCGTGAGAGGCACCAACACCTCGCATGTGACCATTGCAACTTCTAAGAACTAAACGCGAGGTCACAGGACCCCCAGTTTAAGAGCACGATGATAATTTATGAATAATAGACCTAGGCTTGAAAACATAAACATGACAGTATAGAGTGAAACCCCTAAACTACCCCTTGAGAGGCACCATCACCTCTCACGGGACTAATGCAACTCATAGGAACTGACTACATTGTGACGGGACCCCTCATTTTAGAAAATGATGATAATTTGAGAATATCTAGACTTAGGCATAAAAACATGTCGTTATAGGGTGAAACCCTAAAGACGCCCAAAACGGCCACATGAGTGGCACCAATACCTCGTAAGGGACCAATGCAGCTCCTAGGATCTAAAGGTGTAGTCACGGGACATCCTGTTTGATAACACCGTAATAATCTGAGAATATCTAGACTAAGGGTTAAAAACATGTCATTACATGGAAAAATCCAGAAATACCCCCAAACAGCCCCGTGAGAGGCACCAACATCGGACTAATGCGACTCATAAGAACTGAATGCATGGTCACACGATAACCAATTTGACAGAACAATAATAATTTGATAATATCTAGACTTAGGCTAAAAACATAAACATGACATTGTAATGCAAAACCATGAAATACACCCTAAATTTCCCCTTGAGAGGCACCAACACCTCGCACAGTACCAATGCAGCTCGTAGGAACCAACCGCGTATTTTTTGGTACCATGGTTTGAGAGAACGATAATAATTTAAGAATATCTAGTATTAGTCTTAAAAACATAAACATGTCGTTGGAGGGCGAAACCCCAAAACACCTCTAAAATGACCATGTGAGAGGCACTGATGATTCCAGAATTGTCTCCACCAAGTTAGTGTGATAATTAAGCTCAAACTAGCACTACAATGGTGTAATAACAAGTATAGAAATACAAAATGAGATGAGGAAAATGATAAGGTAACAATAAATATAAGTGGTTCGACCGTAGCCTACATCCACTGTGTAGTGTGAATGGTGGTTTTCACTAGACTAAGGACACTAATGGCCTGTAATTACAACACTCGATCTTTTCTCTCTCTACATGGTATTTGGAAGAGGTTTTATAGGGTTGAGAATAATCGATCCTTTACAATGAGGTAGAAGATAACTATTTATATGGCTAGGGTGGTGTCATATGCACCCCACTCATGCCTGAGGCATACACAACTTCAATTGTCCTACAAGGTGATTCCATATGTCCCTAGTGCATGCAAGAAATGATTATAAGATATTCCACACATGTGTGAGTGTTACCGTTGTAACACTTTGGTTCATGCGGGGTTGACAACCCATGCGCATTATCTCACACGTTCTTTGTTCCACTAGCGTTGTAAGATGCCCAAAGTGTCCTGCTGAGGTTGAAATGTCAGCTTAGCTGAGTATGAGACTGCTGATATACATTTAAAATACATTTAGCTAATTACAATGTGTAATCTCGGATTACCAAGGCCAGGTCGAGATGAAAAAGCAGGTTGGTTTAGGAAATCTTTGATCTATTAACACAATCGAGACTACACACGAGGCTATAGACATATACCTGATTTCATGGATTAGGTCTTAGACAAGACAAGACACAGTGGTTGAGACAGGTTGAACGATATACACACGATGCTTGCTAAAAGATTCCTTATAGTATTAGTTTGGGCCGAGCTTGTCTTGAGCCGAGATGGGGTCTCATAATAGCATATCAATCACCCCTAGACCTAGGTCTTCTGTGTAAATAGAAGACTGATGGGTAAAAATTCATGTAGCATAGACCAAGTACGTCTTTAATCTATCAGATGTTGATGTATCGATGTGTACGAGTGGGGACACCTATCATTAGTTCCTTGTCTTGGCGAATTCCCCATGTTGTGGAAGTAGTATACATTCTCACCTTGTAAAATTTTCCCTAATAATGGGCATATTGAGAATTGAACCCCATCATTAGGGGAGTTTAAAATCATTTATCTAAAAATTTCTTCATTTGTGCGCGCCACTTTCTCTCTCTAGGCTTTTCGGTTCCAAAGTTTCTTCTCCCTTTCCTCCATTTTCCAAGTGTTTTCTGGCTACCTCCTTAGCTCTCTGGCGATTTCCATCTTAGGGAGAGTGTTCACGTACTCTCCTTTTCCCTTCCTCATTCTCTTTTCATCATTTTAGGCTTTTTTGCATTTGTTTTACTTTTCTGGATAGTTTAGTAGTTTTTTGGCAACTATATTAGGATTTAGTCAGGTGGTTTTTCTTCTAAAGAGGTTGAGTGGGGAGTTGAGAGAGTGAGTTTAAGGCTTTATTATTAGCTTTAGGGTTTTTTCCCTTCCTGTTTTACCCTAGTTAGGCTTGTCTGATGGGTTGCCGATCATCTTCTCCATTGAGCCACTTATTATGTTCTTAAATGTTCTTGAATGATCCTAATCCCAACTGTCCACATTCCTTAATTTAGACCCTTTGGTCAAATATCGTAAAAAATTTAATTGTTTTCCATTTTATAATATTTTTCACCAAGTTGAGGGTCGCCCTCTGGATGTTGAGGACGCTGTAAGACCTAGCTGAAGATTTCCCTTCTCTTAGAGAGAGGTGCTTTAGAGAGATCAAACAATACGAGGTCGAGGAAGCTTCCAAGCGCAGGACCGAAGCCTTCCCTCTCTGTCTTATCTATCCTATACATCTTGCAACAATTCTTCCTTCAGTCATAAAAATCTATGACTCCATGTCTGAGTCAGCTGCTGAGAGTGTCGACACTTTTTAAGTGGAAATAGAAGTCCCACATGATAGGTTTAAGGCGGCTCAGTGTTCTTAAATATCCTCATCTACTTATCAAGATGATTCATCCAATAGGGAAATGTTATCAAACTAGGCCGAGTCACCATCAAGTCGATCTATTTATTCTTTGGGGGTTAGATTATTCTATACAGATCCTCTCGTCCCATGATAGGATGAGAGTGGATGTCGCAATACCACCCCGAATAGATTCCATCCCTCTTACTACTATTCTAAGGGAACGATTTTCTAGGATTTCTCATCTCGAGTATTATCATCCCCTTGGTGTCATCCCGACTATAAATCAAGACGACGATGATGATGAGGGATCGCTTGATACATCATGTGATGAGTACTACGCCAGCACAATCACTGAGGTTATTCTTCTGTACTAGAGACATCTGTATGGTATTAGTTCCTCCATTAATAAAATATCTCCCTCGACCAATGACAGAGCATTTCAAGACCAATAGGGTAGAATTTGTGAGTACGATCAAATATTTAAGGTCGTGTTCAGGATTCCTGTACACCCGACCGTATGAGGCCTTTTAGGTAGTCTCTGTCTTAGCCCTGTCTAATTATCACCGAATGCATTGAGATTAATTACTGGGTTTATGGTCTTATGGAAGGTGGTTCATCACACCGATCTTCCATTTATCATTTTCAGAGGGTGTTATACAGTCTATTCTCGCACCCTGCTACTATCTCCTTATAGCTAGGAAATATATTAAGAAAGCTTTGTTGGTCACTTATACTTCTAATCAAAATTATAAGATTCATCATTTTTCATTTCAGGAGGTAGGGAATTCGGCCCTGATGTCCCTTGCACTACCTCAGAGCCTCGAGTCCCCCATCAATGGATGAAATCCACGATGTCAGTTAAAGCTGATTCGGGTTTGAGTGTTGAAGCTTTGAAAAACCATGAGGAAGTTATGGAACAAGGATAGAAAGGGGGTCTCTTGTAATTTGACCATTTGATGATCCTATCCTACTTCTAGAAGAAGGGCATGGGGGTGGACCCCCTGTCTGAATTGATGATCTTAATTTTTTGCTTACAAGTCGGCCATCCAAAACCTCAGAAGCTGTGTGGATGATGGCAGCCCACGACATAGCTAATTTACTAAAGAAAATAGGTAACAAATTGACCCTTATTCCTTAAAACAAAAAATCTACCACTGTCGACCCTCGTCAAGCCGAGGGTTCAAGACCGGAAAGGTACGTCCATTCTGATCTACTCTAGGGATGCTCTGGCTGCACAACTGGAGAACTTAAAGCTTTGCTCTGACTCTGACTTGGGGAGTAAGGATCAGGTTGATGTGTTCCTTGAATCCAATACTTCAAAGTCTGTTCTCAGATTTTTAGAGGCAGCAAATATCTTATTGATGAACGACGTTGTCCTTCATAAGGTTATTTAAGTAAGTGACTACTCTTTTCTAGAGTATTATTACCATTTTTGTCTGAACTGTAAGGTCGTCTCTTTAGACCGGCTCGTACTGACCTTACTTGATTAATGTAGACTACTATCTGACTTCAAAATATCCATCAATGGATAAAGAAGAAGGTTCCTGAGATCTGTGTAACCCATGAAGCCTTCAAGGATGACGAGGCCCAGAAGAGCCGTATTCAAGAGCTTAAGACCCAAATGGAGAACCTGAAGAAGAAACATTCTGAGGCCATTTTATCTCTGAACAGGAGTTATGAGAAGGCTGTCAAGACTCTTAAGAACACCCACTCAGCATAGATTGCTAGGAAAATAAAGGAGGATGTTGACAGGTAAATCTCTGAGGCTCAGATGCAGGCAGTTGAGACCTTTGAGGAATTTCTGGGCTGTACTGTGTAGTACCTTGAGAAAGGCGCTCATACGGGTTTCCTGTGGGAAACTATGAAGTTCCCAAATATTTCTCACTTGTTTGACTAACTAAATTTATTCAGCCTAGATGATTCTCTTGCTATGACAGCTTTGGCACGGGTAGATGGGTTAGTGCCAAATAATGAGCCCATAGTTCAGACTACAAACCTTATTGACGACAGAGAGCCTGTTGGCGATAATAAAGCCAACAGTACTGCGGTTGGGGATGTGTCAGATCTAAGAGAAGTTGAGGACCCAAATGTTGAAGGGACAAACCCCCAATCCTAGTCCTTTCTAAGATTTTCTCATTTGTGGGCAACTGCCTATGTCCTGATTCCCTATTTTGATTGTAAAATCTTTTAACTACTTGACAATTATTTGTAAATTTTGAGTAACATCATATCTGTTCTTGAACATTCGTCACCTTATGCTTTTGAATGGGAATGCCTCTAATCATTTAATATCGTACTCTCAGTGGATGACTAGCATTTATGATTTGATTACATTTACTTTTCATGCATGCCTCCTTACAATAAATCAAATAACCATAAGATGGTTTACAACCTTAATATCACCAATTAATTGAATAATGCGAACCTCATCCTATTTTTAGACGATCTTAATATAGGCAACATATTTCATATTTTGAAGATTGTCTCTTTCTTAGCCGAGACATTGCATAGTTTAAGAGTGTATGGATGAGAGTCGTCTCGTCCATGCAATGCCATCTCGGTCGAGAGGGTTTATCCACCAAGTTAATGATTTTTAAAATAAACCACATTTAAGGGACTTTTAATTTGAATTCACCAAATTATTGTGTTATATCAAAAGTACCCTCTCCTCATTTTGAGAGTGTATGGATGAGAGTCATCTCGTCCATGCGCTATCGTCTCGGCTGAAAGAGTTTATCCACTATGTTAATGATGTTTAAAACAAACCACATTTAAGGGATTTTTATTTTGAATTCACCAAATTGTGGTGTTATTTTGCAAGTCCCCTCTCGTTATTTTGAGAGCGTATGGATGAAAGTCATCTCATCCATTCACTGTCGTCTCAGCCGAGAGGGTTTATCCACCAAGTTAATGATGTTTAGAATGAACCACATTTAAGTGATTTTTAATGTGAATTCACCAAATTATGGTGCCATATCATAAGTCCCTTCTCATCATTTTGAGAGTTATGGATGAAAGTCGCCTCATCCACGCGCTGTCATCTTGGTCGTGTGAGTTTATCCATTAAGATAATGATATTTAAAATGAACCACTTTTAATTGATTTTTACCCCTCTCGATGTTATTGAGAGTCCATGAATGAGGTTGACTCCGTCTGGACTATCATGTCACTGAGAGAAACTTAAAGCTATTTTACTATGAATGATGTTTTGTAGCTTAAGATGAGTTGATACATACAAGCGACAAGTATTCAAACAATAAAAAAGGTAAAAGAGAATACTTGGAAATTTTTATTCATAATCTTATTCTCATATACATAGACAATTGATATTAAAATGAAATTTATAAGTTAATTAAAACTAAAATGAAAGTTTAAAATAAAACTTCTTATTAGTGGTACTTATTGACATGGTCGGCACTCCATGGGTTTAACAATGCCCCTCCATCTAAATTTTCCAGCTAATAAGTTCCTAGAACCACTTCTTCAACCACCCTAAAAGGACCATGAAAATTAGGATAAATATTTGTGGGCTTCTTCCAAGTCTTCTTCAGAACGAGGTCTCCTACTACCGGTGCCTGGGCCTTCACCCTCTTATTTCAAAACCTTATTATTCGTTCCTGATGGGCAGCTTGACTAACCTCAACATACTCTATTCGTTCCTCTATAATGTTAAAATTTATTCTCCTTGCTGCCACATTCTACTTCGGGTCGTTTGTTTGGATTCTATAGGTTGGTAGACCTATCTCTATCGGCATTACAACTTATGGGACATAGGATAGCATGAACGTAGTTTCCCCCGTTTGGATTGTCCTATATTCCCATAGGATAACACGTTCCTCGTTAATCCGTCTCCCTTTGGCATCATCCAACATTTCCTTGATTCCATCAAGAATTGTTCTGTTGTTAACCTTTATCTGCCCATTGGCCCGTGGTCATCCTGGAGTTGAAAAGAATTATTTTATGCTGACCTTCTCATAGTACTTCTCAAGGGAGATTATCTTGAAGTTCTTCTCGTTATCAATAGCTTCAGACACAAACCTGTTTAATGCTACCACTCGCCCGATTAACTTATGAACATCTTTGATAGTCCTCAGAGTCTTCATCTCCAATAAAGCTTTGATCTTCTCGGGGTTTCCTTCAATACCTTTATGGTTCAAGATAATGACTAGAAACCTTCCCCCTCCCATTCCAAAAACACACTTAGTGGATTATGTTTTATCCTGAACTCGTTCCTAGTATCAAAGCTCCTCTCATGGGTCATCCACATGAGGGTCAGACTCGAGACACTTCGTCAACATATCGTTGACATAAAATTCCATCGTATTTTGTATCTAATCCTCAAACATCTTGTTGACGAATCTTTGGTATGTTTTCTCGACATTCTTTAAATCGAAGGGCATGACCTTGTAACAATCGGTGCCCTTTTCACTTATAAAGGACATTTTCTCCATATTGGTCGGGTCCATGAATATCTGATTATACCCTGAGTAGGCATCCATGAAACTCATCAGTTCATGAACATCAGCAGCATCCTCCATCTGGTATATCCTTGGTAAAGGTAAACTATCTTTAGGACATGCTTTGTTCAGGTCTATAAAATCAACACACATCCCCCATTTGCCATTGGCCTTATGGATAATGACAACATTAGACAACCACTCAGGTTAGATTACGTCTCTAATGAAGTTGTAGTTTTTTAAGTTCTTCACCTCTTCTGAGATGACATCATATTTCTCCCGAGAGTAGACTTTCCTTATTTGTATAATCATCTTTGCATCCTTAGCCACATTGAGCTTATGGCATAGGATCTTCGAATCGATGCCAGGCACATGTTCATGACTGTAGGAAAAAATATTTTGCTTCTTCTTTAATAAATTAATCAACTCTTCTTTGACTTCCTCCTTCAAGGCTTTGTCGATTTGGATGATTTTTTTCGGTTCATTCTCATTGAGGATAATGGTTTCTACCTCTTCAGTGGCCTCTCCCTTCATTAACTTAGTCTCGTCTCTAGGATCCAGGGTATCAATGTTGTACATTGTAGTATCCCTTTTGCATGCCTCTCTCTCCTCGACTGATTTGAAGTAGCATTCGTGTGCCTCAATATGGGCACCCTGCACTTCCCCTACCCCATAAGGAGTGATTAATTTATTCATTTGATGAATCATTGAAGGCACGACCTCAAATTTCTTCAGGGCTACTCTTCCCATAATTATGTTGTAGGTTGAGTAGGCATTTTAATCTATGACAAGAAGTTAATCTTTTTCATGAGGCACTTCGGCCATCAATTTCTCATTTTGACCTCCATTTCATAAATCCCCAAAGGGTGTACTTTCTCTCTACTGAACCCGATGAGAGGTTGATGATACGACACTAGCCTTTTCTTACTCAGACCCAAGCCTTTGTAAAATATCCAAAACATAACGTCAGCTGAACTGTCGCCTTCCACCAAAATCCTCGAAACCTCATTATCATACAACATAGTGGTGATAACCAAAGGGTCATCATACGAGGCTATAATTCCTTTGAAATCTAGTCTTAAGAAACCCACAATTGAAGTATTCATATAAACTTTAGTTCTTTTTACCTTCTTCGGCTCTATTGCTGCTGAATGCACTTCCTTGGGTTTTAGAAGGAGAGCCTTAGCCTTTGCTACATGAGCCTTTCTATCGACTTCCTATTTTCCTCCTCAATCTAGTCCTCCACAGATCATCTTATCCCCAAGAAAGATCATACACAATCAAACTTTAGGATTGGTCATTAAGGGAGGCATGTTTCCCTTAATAAGGTAGTCCTCCTTAAGGAATAATAAGCTAGTCCTCCTTAAGTTCTCAGATTGCCAGCCTTCAACATTCTATCAATCTCGTCCTTCAGAGGAAAACACTTGCCGGTCGTATGGACATGGTCTTGGAGAAATTCTCACCACATGTTTTTATTCCTCTTGTGAGGAGGAGCTTTCAGCTGCTCAAGACACTTTGGAGACCGATCATTCTTGATTTCATTAAAAATGTGCTCACAACTAATAGTCAGAAGGGTGTAGTCCGTGAACTTGTCAATCGCTGATATCTTGTTATCATTCTTTTACTTATTATGGAACTTTCCCCCACTTCTTATCCCCTTTCGTCTTCACCTTTCGCAACCGTTGCTTCCTCCGCATTCATGACCTTCCCAGCTGTAGCTAGGAGTTCAGTTATAAACTTTGGAGGATCCTCTACAAGCTTCCAAAGTAGCTTTATTTTCTGCAAACCATACATTATGGAGGTCATGACAATACTCTCTTGATAATCGTCAACATCCAAATTCACCTTGTTGAACCTCGCTATGTACTCTCTCAGACATTCGCTCTTCCCCTGTTTCACATACAGTAGGTGGGCCGCTTTCTTCTGGGGCCTCACTCTAAAGTAGAAATTATGTATAAACCCTTCTGCAAACTGTTTGAAATTCTCAATTTAGTTTTTAGGGAGAGAGGTAAACCATACATGATATGCTCTAGTCAGGGTGCTTGAGAAGTCATGACATCTTATCTCGTATGAGACTGTGTAAATATTAGCATCTGATTGATACATCTCCATAGGGTGGACTGTATTAATGCTCCCATCGTACTTTAGAGTGACCACTGGCAGCTTGAACATATCAGGGGTAGGATAACTCGTAATCTTTTCCACGAAGGGGGATCCTTTATTGTATCCCTTCTGCAAGGTGTCTCGATATTTTAAAATATCCCCAATCTTATCCTTCAACCTTTGGATAGAAGCATTACAGGGTTTCTTGACCGCTGCTATAACCTCAGCCTAGGCCACATTATCTTCAGCCCCTTCTCTACCATCTGGGTGAACCAAGGGCTCTATGGAAACTGTTCTCTTTCGACTATTCACCTCTCGTCACTCCTCATATCAGTCACGAGGAGGTCAACGATCATCACCTCTGTTATTATTTCTGGAACATGATATACTTCTAGATCTAGAAAGGTGATTTCTCAGGTCATCTTCTGTTGGGCCAAGCCTACCAAAGGCCGACCACCCTGCTTAATATGTCTAGAGCTAATGCCCTTAGCTTACACTCTCAACTAGTTCTACCATTGCATCATCGACTGTGCTTAATGGGTCACATAGTGCCTCTAGATATCTGATAGGGCTCCTAACAACTCTTGTAATCCTCTTCATTATATGTCTCATCCTCATCATTAGGTTATTCACGACATGACCTCCTAGGCACAAATGCCTAGGGTTGGCCACGTCTCTATGCCTTTACAGAGGAGGAAGATCCTTGAGTGGGGCCTAGGGTGCTCCTTTGGCCATTTGATCTGGATCACCTTCCCTGGAGGCCAGAGTTATAAATTCCTCCCCAAATTTAATAGGTTTAGCCACCATGTTCTGGCTAAAAGCAGCAAGAGTTGTCTGCATCTGTTATTGATTGTTTACTAAGGAGCATATAGACGCTACCACCTCAACCATTTTTGACTGAGGTGGGGCTTGGCTGGTACTGGATCCACCTATAGTAGGAGGATCTCATGCCATTAAAGACTTTCGATGGACAGAATAATCAAGCGATGAGCTGGATGCGAGCTGAAAAAGTAGAAGATGAGCTAAAGCTCAATCCAGATCTCTTTCAATGGTAGTTCAAGATCAACCTATGATGAGATTGGACTACCACCAAAGAATCCGATGGAGCAGCTACAAAAGTAGGGAAGAAGATGGCTATCACGTTCCCATAGATGGCGTAAGATTGATGAGACCAGAATTGGCACCACTAAGTCAGTGTGATAAGAGAGCTCATACCATCACTACAATGGTGTAAGTGTTGTAAATTTAGAAAGAAATGGGGCAAAAGAGAAGATAACACTAGATATAAGTGGTTCGACCAGAGCCTATGTCCACTATGTAGTGTGAATGGTGATTTTCACTAGAATAAAGGAACTAATGGCCTTTAAATACAACACTCAAGTTTTTGTCTCTCTACTGTGTATTTTGACAGAGTCTTTATAGGATTGAAAATAATTGATGCTTTGCAATGAGGTAGAAGATAACTATATATATGGCTAGGGTGGTGTCATACGACCACTAGTAATGGATGAGGCATGTACAACATCAATTATGCAACAAGGTGATGCCATATTTCCCTGGTGCATGTGAGCAATGATTATATGATCTTCCTCACATGTGTGAGCAATGCTGTTGTAACAGTTTGGTTCACGTGGGGTTGATAAACCAGACCCATTATCTCAAGAGTGCTCCATTCCATGCACCTTATAAGATTCCCTAAGTGTTATGCTGAGGTTGAAGTGCCAGCGTGGCCAAGTACGAAACTACTGATATACCACTGTAATACATGTAGATAATTTCTAAGTGTAGTCTTCGCTGACCAAGGTCAGGACGATATGAGAAAGCAGGTTGGTTTAGGAAATCTTCGATCTATAAACGTAGACGCGACTAGAAGTGAGTCTAAAGAAAGATATTTCTTATCTCGGCTTAGGTCTTAGATGAGACGAGACATAATGGTCGAGACAAGTTGAACTAGATGCACATGATGCTTACTAAAATATGTCGTGTAGCATCGGCTTGTGCCGATCTTGTCTTGACCTAAGGCGATGTCTCATAACAACATATCAATCATATCAGACACTAATACCTCGCACAGGACCAATGTAGCTCGTCGTAACTGACTCTGCGGTGATGAAACACACAGTTTGAGAACCTGATAATAATTTGAGAATATCTAGACTTAGTCTAAAAAACATAAACATGACGTTAGAGGACGAAATCCCCAAATAACCCCAGAACGGCCCCATGACAGGCACTAACAGCTCTCATGGAACAATGCAGCTCCTAAGAACATACCACGTGGTTACGGGACTCCCGGTTTGAGAGCATAATGATAATTTGAGAAAATCTAGACTAAGGCATAAAAAGATAAACATGATGTTAGAGGGTGAAACCCTGTAAAACCCTCTAAATTGCCTCGTGGGAGGCAACAACACCTTGCACGTGACCATCGTAGCTCATAAGAACTGACTGCATGGTCACAGGACCCCCGTGTTGAGAACACAACGATTATTAGAGAATATCTAGACTTAGGATAAAAACATGCTGTTAGAGGATGAAACCTCAAAACACCCCTAAATGGCCCCATAAGAGGCACTAACCCCTTGCACGGGACCCATGAAGCTCATAGGATCTAACCGCGTAGTCACTGAACTCCTGGTTTGAGAACACGATGATAATTTGGGAATATCTAGTCCAAGGCTTAGTAACATGATGTTAGATGGCGAAACCCTGAAACACCCCCCAAGCAGCCCTGTGAGATGCACCAACACATCGTATAGGACCAATGCGACTTGTGTGAATTGAACGCATGGTCACATGAACCCCGATTTGAGATTGAAATGATAATTTGTTAATATCTAGACTTACGCTTGAAAAAATAAACATGCTGTTATAGGGAAAAACCCCGAAACACACATAAATT
Source organism: Sambucus nigra (assembly GCA_949130495.1). Classification (NCBI taxonomy): domain Eukaryota; kingdom Viridiplantae; phylum Streptophyta; class Magnoliopsida; order Dipsacales; family Adoxaceae; genus Sambucus; species Sambucus nigra. Next base: position 88,807,015 of record OX422216.1, on the reverse strand, counting down.
GCCCCGTAAAAGGCACCAACACCTCGTATAGAGCTAATGCAGCTCGTAGGAACTGACCGCAAGGTCACAAAGACTCTCATTTAAAAACAAGACAAAAACTTGAGAATATATAGACTTAGGCTTAAAACATATCGTTAGAGGGCGAAACCCTGAAAAACCCCCAAAACATCCACGTGAGTGGCATCAACTCCTCGCACGGCATCAATGTCTAGCTAGGCAATGCGAAATATGAATTTGAGTAAACCGCTATGGAATTTGGGGATGTCAGATGATTGATAAGCCACCACTGTGACAACATCCTCCTGACACATAGTGGTTAGGAAAAAGGCATACTTTGGCATTTAATGTTTATAAGGTGGAGCTAACTAGTGCTTCAGGCATTTAATGCTTGTGACATAAAGTTTGAGGGATGTCTTTCACAGTCATTAAATGACTGAGTCACCTTGAGCGAGGTGTGGGGGCTATTTAAGAGCTCGAACCACCCCTGAGGAGGGGATGTTCTTTTAAGAGTTCAGAAGTTATTACTTATGAAAAAAAATACACTAGAGAGAGATTTATTAAAGGCCAAAAAATTTACTCACCCACCATTGTCAATTATTATGAAGCTTTAATACTTGAAAGGGATCTTGAGGGTGGTTGGGGTGTTTTTCTGCCTGCCAAGGTGTATCCAGGGTGCTTACTTATCTCTCCCTCTAAGTGAGTTACTTCTGAGTTCGTTATTATCTTCGGAGTTATACATGAGATATTTTGAGTTCAAAGTAGGTTCATCTTCACTAAGTTGTGTTTTCATGTCTTGTATTCAATCAATAAGTGCTACTAGTTAACTTATCATTATTGTACTCAAAAGGAGTTATGCCTCCATATAATCTAAACTACCCTCTTACATTTGGTGACTCCATTGGGGAGGCATTCTTATATGTAAAGAGTAAGGCGCAAGATAACCTCAATCGTAGGCTAAAATTTAACGACATTCAATGGAATGAAGAACAAGAGGCAATAGACCTGGAAGCAACTAGAGACGGGGTCCCTTGGGATGGTCCCCCATGAGTGGATATACCACCAGTCCGAATGGCAACGGGCCTGCTAGGAGTAATGCAGGCCTCCATAAGTGAAGGATTGGAACAAGCACAAGTGGAACTCCTTAATTAAAACTTGGTTTTTAAAAGTGTCGTGGTTAAAAATTGATTTTCATAAACTTTTTTTCATTGCTGATTGTTTCCCTGGGTAGAATACAAAAGCGCTAGAGAATTGGAGGTGTGTATTTTAATTATTTTTGTACAAACATTTTTTATCACATCTGGGGTGTACACGTGTTAGCGTCCTGTCGGCTTAGATTGTGTTTGTTATGAGGCACAAAATGCGTACACATTTTCAGCCCTTATATCAACTTAATCAACGTCCTACATGTGTTTTATCTCAATCCCTGTGAACCCAATTTAAACCAATCACTGAACGTTCAACCCACCACTTTTGTTGAACCATTGGATTTAAGTTTGTTGGTCAAGATTCAATCTCAACCATTGGATTGAGGTCAAGGTTCTGGACCCTTCGTATCTTTGTATAAAAAGAGACCAAATATCAGCGTTTTGAGACTTTTATCATTTCGTCATTTCTGAGAGAAAAAAAAGAGTAAAGAGAAGAGAGAGAAGAGAGAGAAGGGAGAAGATAGGGAAAGAAGAAAGAGATATTAGAAGAAGAAACCCTAGTTTTCTTCATATTTCAAACCTCTATGAGTTTTCTCCCAAACCAAACATCAAAACCTAAAATTCCCATACACTAGAAAATCTACTTTTGAGAGTTACATCCTTCTAGGGTTTCTGTGTTGTTGGTTTTGGGTTTTCGTTTGAAGACATCTTCAAATCTTTTATTCTCTCAGAACTCATCTCTAAGAGCGATTTAAGTTTCATTATTGAAACTGAGTCTTTCTAAAATATAACATCTCACGTTATAGTTATCTATTTCTCTTTTTAGATCTAGCATTTTATATCTATTTTGTTTCAACAAATTTTGAAAAAAAACTTTTAAGTTTTTAAAATATTTTTCAGATCTGGTGAGTTGTCTTTTTCTAGTTTTGTATTTCATGTTTTATGAAATACTGGTGTAGAAAAAATAAAAGGAACACCAAGAACTCTTTCTAAAGTTTTAAGGCATATTCATAGATCCGTAGAGAAGTTTTATGCCAAAAATTGTTGAATCAGTTTCCACATGTTTAGTCCGAAAATGTTTTAATAAAGTAAACTTCTAGTCTAGTTTGGATCTCAATTGGAGGTTTACACTTTCAAAAATATTTTCAAAACACTCAAATTGTTTAAGACCTTCAATCATCTTCTGAGAAAGGTATCCTTGAGATCTATGGATAAATAAAAGATCAAGAAGTCTTGGCTTGAAAAATCAAGATTCAGAAATAAACAATCATTTTAGAACTGTTGTAATTTGTTAGGATTGTTTGTATAAATTGTTGAGAGGGTGAGTTGCATGTTTGCATGTAGTATCACATCACAAACATTATGTTACACGAACACTTAGACACTATGATTCTGTCTAAGAATATTGAATTTGAAAGAGTTGATGGAATCAGAATTCAAAGAGAAGGAGATGAAGGAAAAGACAAAAAAGCAGCAAGAATATATCAAGTTCCAATTCAGAATACCTTTGGAGCGGAGGATTTCATGTAGGTATATTCTGTGCTTAGGTTAGGATCTTCGTGATTTGCTTAACTGTTTTAACATGATTCTTTATTCTAGTGAATTTTTGTTTTGTGGCGTAGAGGTCACCGTGGATGTTTCCCTTGTTTAAAGGTTTTACCACATTAAAATTCTTCTGTCTATTTTTGTGAATGTTCTTAAATGTTGTTGTGATTACGACTGCATGGTAATTTTACTAGATGTTTATTTGATTTTGAAAAGAATATAATCAACTATAAAATTTAATCCTTACATTCAGAAAAAGCTTTTACAAAAAAACTTGTGTTTTTTGAAAAGAGTTTTGCCCAAAAAGTTTATTCGGAGTTTACACAACCATAACATTTTTTTATCAACCTTGTAAACAAAGATTTTAGTATTAAGTCTGTTTCTCCAGCGATGGGGCTTGATGATTTCACTAGCATGAAGGGGAGTGCAGTTAGCAGATATCTCGGGAAAGAGAAAGTAAAGAAACCCTGTCAGAATGATGGAATTGGAAAAATTGGCCAAGTTATATTGGTCCCAGGACCGTTTTATGTCTACATGGGTCATGTCCCACCATGTATAAAGTGACCCTTGGGACATGGCTTCCAAGGGAAGCTTATACTCCCTTGCCAAACGGACAGACAAATTATTCAAGTCCCTGCATGGTTGATCATGGGGCTTTCCAGGAAAGATAAAATGATACAGAATCACAAGTATGTAGGTTGACAACTCAAGAGATGTACATTTCCCCGGGGCAAATTCAGTTGTGGGGTTGGTACAGTAGAAGTAGTTTATGAGGGGAGTAAATGTTGCCTTGTTGGAATTACTGATAAATCTCCTGAATATTAGATCCAAGTCTTCTTAGGACTTTGTCTCTTAGACATCCAAAGCCTCACCGTGTTAAGCCGAAGTTCCTAAGGGTTCAAGCCCAAGTAGCTCGCAAACATCATCAAGTTCAACGGTGAACTCTCCCCATGAAGCAATGAACGTGTGTGTTGTAATGTTCCAATGGGATACCAAGATTTGAAGGGCAACATTGTGTTTAGAGAGGGTAAATTCACCAAACCAAGCAGCTCGATGGAGACCAACCTTAGAAAGAACATCAGAGTAAGTGGCCTGTATAAACGAGTTCCAAGAAGCAAAGTGGGAAGGGGAACCACTGGGTACTTCGAAGTCAATATGGGATCAAGGGCATTCACCTATGTCAAGACTGAACCGCATTGTCCCCTTGGGAGGAAAATGACCCCAAGAAGTGGAATCTTTTTCTTCATCACCCAGAAGCAAAGCGTTATACTTGGCTAAAAAATGACAAGTCCTGCACCCCTCATAGAACTCATCATCTTTGCCAAGGATAGGAGATCGATGGTAAAAATACAGTTGTTCTTGGTGTGCTGTAACTAATGCGGTGGAGCCCATGGTGGTTATAGGTGGAGCACTTATCGTGGGTGCACTCGTAATGCTTTAAGAGGCCATAACAGTGGGTGGTGGAAAAAGAAAATCTTAAAGAAGTGGAGAATGGCACGAAAATGGAGGAACATAACCGCAAGTGGTGATGAAAGAACTGGAGAAAACCTTGTTAATAATGACGGGTTTGAGTCTTTCTCTTTTTAAAAAAAGTCTCTGGGATTTTGAAGAGGATGAAGAAAAAATGGCTAAGTGTTTTTTAAAAAATAGACGTTTACAATCCCTTAAAACCTGCTTTTGAGTTTTTTCACTAACACACATGCAACGCCGCCTATAAGCATTTCAAGTGGACATGTGGCACTTCGACAAGTATCCTGACCGTTGAAAATACATCACCACATCATTAATGAAGTTTTAGAACATCAATACTTACGCTTAGAAATATATCGTTAGTGGGGGAAACACCACAACACCCCCCAAACAGCGCCGTGACAGGAACCAACACCTCGCACGGGACTAATAAAGCTTGTAGAAACTAATGGCGTAGTCACGAGACCCTCGATTTGATAACACAATGGTAAATTAAGAACATCTAGACAAAGCCCTAAAAACATGTCGTTAGAGAGCAAACCCCCAAAACACCCCCCAAGCATCCCCGTGAGATGCACCAACACCTAGCACGGGACCAATGCAACACGTAGGAATTGATCGCGTGGCCCTAAACCCTCGGTTTAAGAGCCCTTCGATAATTTGAGAATATATATACTTAGGCTTAAAAACATAAACATGTTTTTTGAGGTCCAAACACCGAAACATCCCCCAAACGACCCTATGACAGGCACAATCACCTCGCACATAATCAATATATCTCATAACAACTGACCGCTTGGTCACGGAACCTTAGATTTCAGAACACAATGATAATTTGATAATAACTAGACTAGGGCTTTAAAACATGTCGTTACGGGATGAAACCACGAAACACCACCCAAACGGCCCCGAGAGAGGCACCAATAACTCGCACGGGACCAATGCAGCTCCTAGGAACTAACCGCTTGGTCACGGGACCCTCAGTTTTACAGGGGGAAACCCCAAAACACCCCTCAAACGGCATCGTGAGAGGCTCCAACACCTCTCACGGGACCAATGCATCTCATAGGATGTGACCGTGTGGTCACAAGACCCTTGGTTTAAGATCACGATGATAATTTGAGAATATTTATATTTAGGCTTATGAACATAAACATGCCGTTTGAGAAAACGATAACCCTAAAATGCCCCCCAAATGGCTGTGTATAAGGCACCAACACCTCGTAAGGGACCAATGCACCTCGTGGAAACTGACCGGGTGGTCACAAGCCCCCCAATTTGAGAAAACGATGACAATTTGAGAATATCTAGATTTATGCTTAAAAACATGTTGTTAGTGGGCTAAACCCCGAAACACTCCCTAAATAGTCCCGTGAGAGGCACAAAGACCTCGCACAAAACCAATGAAGCTTGTAGAAACTAACCACATAGTCACGGTACCCTTGATTTGAGAACACGATGATAATTTAAGAATATCTAAACAAAGGTTTAAAAACATGCTGTAAGAGGAAGAAACCCAAAACACCCCCCCAAACGGACCCGTGAGAGGAACGAACCTCATACGGGGCCATTTCATCTCGTAGGATTTAAATTTGTGGTCACGGGACCCTCGGTTGTAGAGGGAAAAACCTTAAAATGACCCTAAAACGACCTCATAAGAGGCTCTAACACCTTGCACGAGACCAATGCATCTCATTGGAGGTGATCGTGTGGTCACAAGACCCCCGATTTTAGAGCACTATGATAATTTGAGAATATTTAGACTTAGGTTTAAAAACAAACACATGTCGTTAGAGGGGAAAAAACCCAAAACACCCCCCCCCCCCGTATGAGGCACCAACACCTCGCACAGGACCAATGCAGCTCGTAGAAACTCACCGCGTGGTCATAGGACCCCTAGTTTGATAATGCGGTGAAAATTTAAGAATATCTAGACTAAAGCTTAAAAACTTGCCGTTAGAGGGAGAAAACCAAAAACACCCCTAAGAGTCCCTGTGAGAGGCACAAACACCTTGCATGGGACAAATGCAGGTCGTAGGAACTGACCGCGTACTCCCAAGAACTTTGATTTGAGATCACATCAATAATTTGATAATATATAGATTTCGGATTAAAAACATAATCTTGTCATTAGAGGGGGAAACATTGAAAACTCCCCAAACAGCCCCGTGAGAGGCAACAACACCTCGCACATGATCAATGTAGCTCATTGGAACTAACCGTTTGGTCACAAAACCCCCAATTTGAGAACACGATGTAATTTGATAATGTCTGGACTTGGGCTTAAAAACATGCCTTTAGAGGGAGAAACTGCGAGACACCCACCAAACGGCCCTGTGAGAGGTATCAACACCTCGTACGGGACCAATACAACTCGTAGGAACTGACCGCATGATTATGAGACCCATAGTTTGAGAGCATGATGATAATTTGAGAATATCATAGACTTAGGCCTAAAAACCTAAACATGCAATTAGAGGATGAAACCTCGAAAAACCACTCAAGCGGCCTCGTAAGAGTGAACAATATCTTTCACGGGACCAATGCATCTCGTAGGTGGTGATCGCATGGTAATGGGACCCCCTTTAAGAATGATAATTTGAGAATATCTATACGTAGGCTTAAAAATAAGCTGTTAGAGGATGAAACCCTGAAACACCAACGAAATGTCCCCGTGAGAGGCGCAGATAACTCGCACGGGACTAATGCAGCTCAAGGAAATTGATCGCATGGTCATAGTCTACCTATATGAGAACAAGATGATAATTTGAGAATATCAATACTTAGAATTAAAAACATGCTATTTGAGGGCAAAAACTCAAAACACCCCCTAAATGGCCCCGTGAGAGGCACCAACACCTTACAGGAGACCAATACTGCTCGTAGAAACTGACTGCATGGGACCGCCTATTTGAGAACATGATGATAGTTTGAGAATATCTATACTTAGGCTTAAAAACATGCCGTTAGTGGACGAAACCCCGAAACACCACATAAATGGCCCTGTGAGAGGCACCAACACCTCGGACGGGACCAATGCAGCTCGAAGGAATTGACCGCGTGGTCACGCATTCCTTGTTTTGATAACAAGATGATAAGTTGAGAATATCTAGACTTAGGCATGAAAACATTCCACTAGAGGGAAAAACCCTGAAATACCCCCAAACGGACCTTTATGAGGCATCAACACCTCCAACGGGACAAGTGCAGGTAGTAGGAAATGATCGCATGTTTACGGTATCATCGGTTTGAGAACACGACGATAATTTTAGAATACCTAGACTTTGGCTTAAAAATATGAAGTTAGAGGACGAACCCTCGAAACACCACTCGAAAGACGTCGTGAGAGGCACCAAACCCTCGTACGGGAACACCGCAACTCGTAGGAACCCGCGATTTGAGAGCACGGTGATAATTTAATATTATCTAGACTGAGACTTAAAATCAAGTCGTCAGAGGGCGAAATCCAAAAACACCTTTCAAGCAGCCCCATGAGAGGCACAACCACCTCGCACGGGAGCAATACAGCTCACAAGAACTAACCGTGTGGTCATGGGACTCTCGATTTTAGAGGGCAAAGCACCAAAACACCCCTCATAAGGCCTCTTGCGAGGATCCAACATCTTTTATGGGACCAATTCATCTCATAGGAGGTGACCGCGTGGTAAGAAGAACCCCGATTTGAGAGGACGATGATAATTGGAGAATATTTAACTTAGGCTTAAAAATATAAACATGTCATTAGAGGGAAAAACACCAAAATACCCCCCAAACAGCCTTATCTAAGGAACCAACACCTCACATGGGACTAATGAAACTCGTATGAACTGACCACGTGGGCAAAGGATCCCCAGTTTAAGAACACGGTGACAATTCTAGATTATCTAGACATATAGTTAAAAACATGTCGTTAGTGGGAAAAACCTCAAAACACCCCCTAAACGTCCACGTGAGAGGTACTAACACCTCGTACGGGACCAATTAATCTTGTAGAAACTAACCGCGTAGTCACGAGACCCCCGATTTGAGAACACGATGATAGTTTAATAATATCTAGACTAAGGCTTAAAACCATATCATTCGAGGGATAAACTCGAAAACACCCCCCAAGCATCCCTGTGAGAGGCACCAACACGTTGTACGGGACCAATACAGCACGTAGGTACTGACCGCTTGGTCCCTAGACATTCGGTTTGAAATACCTGCGATAATTTTAGAATATCTAGACTTAGTCTTAAAAACATAAACATGTTGTTTGAGGGGGAAACATAGAAACACCCCCAAATAACCCCATGAGAGGCACCAACACCTCGCATAGGATAATTGCAACTCATAGATACTGATCGCTTGGTCAAGAAACCCCCGATTTGAGAACACAAGGATAATTTGAGAATATTTGGACTTAGGCTTAACAACATGCCCTTGGAGGGATAAATACCAAGACACCAACCAAACGGCCCCGTGAGAGGCACCAAAACCTCGCACGGGACCAATGCAGCTCGTAGGAATAAACTGCGTGGTAACGGGATGCCCAATTTGAGAACACAATAATAATTTATGAATATTTGGACTAAGTTTTAAAAACATTTCGTTAAAGGAAGAAACCCAAAAACACCCTAAAGCGTCCCCGTGAGAGGTACCAACACCTCATACGGGACCAATACAAGTCAAAGGAACTAACACGAGACCATGGGTTTGAGAAAATAATGATAATATAAGAATATGTAGACTAATGCTTAAAAACATGCCGTTAGAGGGCTAAAACCTAATACACCACCCAAGCGACCCCGTGAGAGGCAACAACACTTCGTACGGGACCAATGCAGCTCTTAGGAACTAACCACGTGGTGACGAGACCCTTGGTTTTAGAGGGAAAAACCTGAAAACACCCATTAAATGGCTCCTGAGAGGCTCCAACACCTCTCACAGGACCAATGCATCTCAGAGGAGGTCACCGTATGGTCACAAGACCCCCGGTTTGAAAGAGAGATGATAATTTAACAATATTTAGGCTTATGATTAAAAACATAAACACATCGTTAGTGGGAAAAATCCCAAAACTGTAATACCCCGCATTTTTATGATATTTATTTATGGGATTAATTGAATTAAATGTGTATTAATTGGAAATTAATCTAGATAAAAATATTAACGAGATGTGAGTTAGTATTTGATTATAATGTGTACATAAGACATTATATGAATATTGAAATTTATCGTGAGATTGAAATACGACAATTCGGAAATTTTTTTGGGTCGAGTGTGACAGTCGCGTCAGGAATATAATTATTTTAATTAAAAAGTGAATTTTATTTCTATTAACTGTATGGTCGTTTTGAGTGCGCCAACGCGTCCGAAAGGGTCGAAATAGTCAGAAAACACTAGCCAGGGGTTTAGTTTGGGTCCCGGGGCATTTTTTGGCCATACCGGCAACGTAGAAGGGTATTTAGGTAATTTTGGAATTTTGGGAATTAAAACCCAAGAAAATTAGAGTTAAAAATCTGACTTAGTCTTAACCCACTAAACCATTTCTAACCCCAATCTAGGTAGTGGGCTACGGGAGAAGTTTAGAAACCTTAAACTTGCCAAAAACCAACCTCCACCTCCATTTCCATCCTTAGAGAAGAAATTTGTAGAGAGAGAAAGAGAAGAGAATTCTGTAGAGAGAGAGAGAGAGGAAAATTCAACCTTCTAGATTCAACATCAAAACCATAGAAATACATAAGGCAAGTGGTTTAATTTTGTTTTTGCAAAGAATGCTTCTTCCATGTGTAGGAAATTTATATAATTGTATTGTTTTTGGGAGATTTATAAAAACCCATGAAATTGGAAGTTATGAATCCAGATTTTAATGTAGGATTGCATGTAGAATGATTATTGGATGATTGGACTAAGAGAATTACTACTTTTTATATTGCAAAAACGGATTTAATTATGACTATGGAAGGCTTTAAATTTCTAGGGTTCATGTTCTTGAAAATTGGGGAAAATTGGGGAGATTAGAAGATTAGATGTGGTTTGGGATGATTAGACCCCATATAAATGTTGTAATACGAATTTATTATGTTTAAGGATGATTAGAAACCTTGAAACCTTGTTGTAATGACATTTAGATGAGATTAGAGGTGAAGGAAAGTTGGAAAAATGAATTAAGAAAATCTGGGCTCGAAACTGGCCTCTCGTTAGAAGACCTGCCCAGGTCGTTCGAACGAGCTCGTTCGAACGAACTTCTAACGAGTTGACAGTTTGCCTTCTAATGAGAGGAATGTTCGTTCGATGCCTTTCGTTCAAACGAGATCTCGTTAGATGCCCACTTCGTTCGAACGAACTCTCGATCGAACATCCTCGTTCGAACGAGACTTCTAACGAGCTGACAGTTCGGCCTTTTTGGCCTGATTTGACTTTTAGTGTTTAGTAACCTTGTTTAATTGTAGGGATGAAAATTCCTTGATGACTAATTGTCATAGTTGGGACATTTGAGATATATTGGGGAGTAAAATATAGAAGTGCGGTTTGAACCAAATGATATTTATGAGTTAGAACATGAGTGCCAATTACGACGTGAGGATAATGGGTGACGTATAAACCGGGGACAAGCTTGTGGGTATAAGAACGAGAAGTATACCACTAAAATAAATATGGTAATAGCTAAGATGTGTGCATTCTTAGTATATATGATTTGATATGTATGCCATACCTACCATACTTGCTATCACGGGAGGTTTGCGTTCGTTTAGGGCCATCTAATATTTGTGTGCCTACGGGGGGATATAGATTGGTACCTCGAGAACATAGGTCAGAGAAGGACTTATTGGGAAGTTAATAAGTCTGCTGATCATGGGAGCATAGGTATGTGCGTGACCCATGTGATGTGACTGTGTTCGCCTCCATTGTTTTGTGATTTGCTATTATTTGAGTACGATTCCTGAGAGATTCGGAATGCATGATCCTTATGTACGTGATGTACCAGGACAGATAGCAGGGTATGTGTGCACCGCAGCTAGTCTCGGGGTGCTTGTGTTGTATATTTATAATGTGAATAATATACACTTTAAATAATGAGAACTTTCATGTTAGTATTGTGAGTATAATCATGGTAATGTTTTGAGAAGATATAACGGGATAACCAAGAGTGAATTGTATTGCTAATAATTGAGAATCTGAGTTTAAGTAAATCCCTCTATTTAGTTGATAGCGCTAGAATGCATAATGATAATCGAGTAGTAAGGGGTAGAACTTATTACGGTTTGGTTTGATATGTATATCACTTAGATGGGTACGATACGTTAGGAGTGCACAATTAGTCGAGAGGTGAGTATTTCATGTGAGTGCACGTCCTAACATGTATTTTGCATTCATTGTTTTAATGTTATTAAAGCACTTGCTATTTTACAATACTCTCCACTTTCGGGCTCTGACCCGTTTTCTTTCAAATCTATTTTTGTGAAAAACCATTTTAGGTGCCCAGCCACAAGGACACCATGCTTAGGATCCTCATTCAGGTGACGAGTTGTATCTGTTTATGGAAGTTACAGGACTTTGCTAGTAGACTTTTCATCTATCTTGACTCTATATTCAACTTTCATCAGTTGTAGGTTATGTCGCCCATTTCTATTAGAAACATTTTCCTATTTCAGATTTTCAGACTTTTGGCTTGTAATTAATTCAGGTTACATTGTTTTACTTATTTCAGTTGTGGGATTGTTGTGAGGAGTTTTTCCTCCGGACTTATTATTATTTTGTTGGGCATTCTATTGCTTCGTTATGGTGAATGGTTGTTATTCTTTCATTATTCTTTTACTGCATGTTAACCAGACTTAATTTAAAATTTGGCAACTTACTTATTAAATACTAGGTGGTTAGTAATCATAAAAATGTTTTCGACAGTGATGCTATTAACTGAACCAACTTGGCATTTTTTATTGATTTAATAAAGGAGTATCTACCCGGTATTTAATTAGTCGGGGTGTCACAGGTCGTATCAGAGCATCAGGTTCTAGTGTCCTTTAGGATCTGTATGGCTTATTATGTTTTCGCTAAGCTTTCTTTGATGTTGAGCCCTATATTTTAGGACTGTTGTATTCTTTTGTATATGCTACGTTCTTCAGCTATTTTGAGTTTATAACTACGAAATTATAAACTTTATTCTTGTTTCAGATGCCTCCATGACGTGCACAACGGGTTCCCAGGGATGCAACGCCAGAACCACAACCCGCACCAGTTCAGGGCACGATGAATGTCGCCGAGGTTGCATCCATTGTGGCCCAGGCGGTAAATGTCGCACTTGCTGTGGTTCAGCAGGCTCCACCTCAAGCGCTGGTAGCCGCACCAGTTCAGGCACATGCATTCCTGTCTGCGTGGGAACGTGTTCGAGATGCTTTCCAGAAAGCACACCCTCCGGAGTTCGCAGGTAGCTCCGATGTTGTGGTATCTAGTCAGTGGAGGAAGGACATTCAGCGACACTTGAGGATGTATGGGTGCACCGATATCCAGAAGCAGATACTAGCTACCTTTAAGCTAGTAGGGTCTACACTGCAGTGGTGGGAGTCTATTACCACCGTGGAGGAGAGAGATACTCTCACGATACAGGAGTTTTGGGTGCGGTTCGACCGTAAGAACTTTCCGTCAGCTGTTCACACGAAAATGAGGAGGACGTTCATGAGCCGTAGACAGGAGGGCAAGACTGTGGTCGAGTATGAGGCCGAATTTACAAATCTGTTGAATATTGTTCCGGATGAGATACCGACAGAGGAGAAGCAGATCCATAAGTTTACACACGGGTTGACTTGGAGGATCCGTCAGCATTTATTGTGGAACCTATCGTTGGCCACTTACTCTGATGTGGTTAACGCTGCACTGTTACACTGCCAGGATCATCGCTTTCACATGGCTGAAGGCAAGAGGTCAGGAGAGTCCAGCCATCAGGGCAGGACTGGGGGAAATGGTGCCAGTGGGGCACATTCTGTTCAGGGGCAGAGGCATGGTGATCAGGGCTCCCAGTAGGGGGATCATAAGAGGTTCAGATCGGGAAATTTTAGGCATGAACAAGGAGGTTTCCGGCAGGGCCATCAGGATCCGAACGGCCATCAGAACCAGCAGGGTCAGAATGATCAACAGCAGTTTCAGCAAGGCTAGCAGGTCCAGGGGAGGAATGGTAACGGCCACCAGGGTCGGTGGCAGCAGGGACAGAGAGGGGGGAACTTCCTGGGGAAGTGTTACGTTTATGGCAAGACTGGCCGTAAATTCCAGGACTGTCCGGATAGGGGCAGGGCCCCGCAGTAGCAGCAGGGGGCTCGACAGGAGCAGCATAGACCTATATTTCCCGCCGCCCTCCCGGCGCCACCACAGATGGCAGCATTACCACCCATTCCAGCGGTCCCCGTTCAGTAGGGGCAACTTCAGTATGGGAGAGTATATCAGCTTCAGCAGGCCGCAGCCCCACAGGATCCACCAGCCATTGAGGGTATGTTCTCTATTCAGGGGACTATGGGGCGTATTTTATTTGACACAGAGGCTACACACTATTTTATTGCTATGAGATTTGCACGCACCATTGGGTTGTTAGACACCGCAGAGAGCACGGTTACAGGTGTAGATTCGCCGTTGAGTAAGGGTTTCGTGATTTCCTTTGTATGTAGAGGCGTGGGTATAGAGATCGGGAGGTTTACTTTACCCGCGGATATGTTAGTATTAGATATGATCGAGTATGATGCCATTATCGGCATGGATTGGCTAGTTGCGTATCGAGCCATGATTGACTGTTTCAGTAGGAGTATTATCTTTGCCATTCCCGGGCAGGAGATGTTTTTGGTGGCGATGCCTCGTCCTGAGGGAGGATCGTCCACTCACTTGTACTATATAGAGGAGGAGACCTCTAAGGAAGTGGTGATACCACTTGATTCGATTCCGGTTGTTCGAGATTTTGCCGATGTATTTTAGGATATACCTGGATTACCTCCGAGTAGAGAGATAGAATTTGTGATTGATTTGACGTCGGGCACTCGGCCTATTGCCCGCGCACCTTACCGTATGGCTCCAGCTGAGATGAGAGAGCTACGGGATCAGATTGAGCAGTTGTTGGGTCAGGGGTTTATACGGAGGAGTACTTCCCCATGGGGTGCCCCTGTGTTGTTCGTGAAGAAGAGGGATGGATCGTTAAGGTTGTGTGTGGATTATCGGGAGTTGAATAAAGTCACGATACGAAATAAATATCCGTTGCCCCGAATCGATGACTTATTCGACCAGCTGAGAGGAGCTTCTTTCTTATCCAAGATTGATTTACGATCAGGATACCATCAATTGCGTATCAAGGAAGAGGATGTCTCGAAGACTGCGTTCTTAATGAGATATGGTTCCTACGAGTTTCGGGTTATGCCTTTTGGTTTGACCAATGCTCCAGTCGTGTTTATGGACTTGATGAATAGGGTGTTCAGAGAGTTCCTAGATCAGTTTGTCATTATCTTCATTGATGATATTCTGGTTTACTCCCAGACAGAGGAGGATCTCGCTGAGCACTTGAGGCAGGTTTTGCAGACGCTACGTCAGAACGAGTTGTATGCAAAGTATGAGAAGTGCGGGTTTTGGCTGAAGGAAGTTCAGTTTTTGGGGCACATTATTTCCGACCGGGGGATATCTGTTGATCCGGGGAAGGTATCCGCGGTGAGGGAGTGGGGACAGCCCACGACACCGACATAGATCCGTAGTTTCTTAGGACTAGCAGGATACTACAGGAGGTTTATTCGGGGATTTTCGAAGATAGCGAGTCCTTTAACACATCTAACTCGTAAGGGTGTGCCATTCATCTGGAGTGATGCCTGTCAGTTGGCATTTGATGAGTTGAAGGATAAGTTGACCTCAGCACCTGTGTTAGCATTGCCGAGACCGGGAGTTGAGTATCTAGTCTACACCGATGCGTCCTTGCAAGGACTTGGAGGTGTATTACAGCAGGAGAGTCAGGCCATAACTTATGCTTCCCGTAAGCTAAAGCCTCATGAGAAGAATTACCCCACTCATGACTTGGAGTTAGCGGCAGTGGTATTTGCCCTTCGGATTTGGAGACATTACCTTTTGGGGGAGAAGTTTCGATTGTTCATGGACCACAAGTCCCTACAGTACCTATTCACGCATAAAGAGTTGAATATGCGGTAGCGAAGGTGGCTTGAGTTTGTGAAGGATTATCTGTTTGATATCCAATATCACCCGGGGAAGGATAACATGGTAGAAGACGCGTTGAGCCGTAGGCCAGTAGATGAGGTGGCAGGGGTGTGGAAGGCCAAGTGGAAGGAATTGGGACACCAGGATGCAGTGGCCCGATCATTCATGTCTGTGATGACTTTTACGCCGCAGATTGTCACGAAGGTAGTAAAGGCCCAGGCAAATGACTCGTTCTGTCAGGAGCAGATAGTTCGATTACTAGCAGAGGGAGCTGAGTCCTATACCGTTAGTTCAGACGGGGGCTTACGCTTCAATGGGCGACTGGTAGTTCCAGAAGGGGAGGAATTGCTACACGAGGTGATGGCAGAGTCGCACGGCTCACGGTTCGCGGTACATCTCGGTGGGGACAAAATGTACCAAGACATGAGACGACAGTATTGGTGGAGCGGGATGAAGAGAGATATCGTCGTGTTTGTTTCTAAATGCGCCACTTGTCAGCTGGTAAAAGTGAACCATCAGAGACCGGCAGGGTTGCTTCAGCCATTAGAGGTCCCGATGTGGATGTGGGAGAGCATCTCCATGGACTTTATCACAGGGTTACCTACGTCACAGAGGGGTCACGACTCCATTTGGGTAATTGTGGATAGGTTGACCAAAGTTGCGCATTTTCTACCCGTAAGGACAGACTACACTACGGGACAGTATGCCCAGCTCTTTATTGCAGAAATAGTGAGACTTCATGGTGTGCCCCAAAATATCGTGTCTGATAGAGACAAGATATTTGTTTCATGGTTTTGGGAAAGTTTTCAGGAGGCCATGGGCACGGAATTGCAGTTGAGTACGGCATATCACCCGCAGACCGATGGGCAAACCGAGCGTACAATCCAGATGTTGGAGGACATGTTGCGTATGTGCATCATTGATTTCGGGGGTGGATGGGAGAAGTATCTTCCACTGGTGGAGTTTGCCTACAATAACTCCTACCAGTTCACCATTGGCATGGCTCCATTTGAGGCGTTGTACGGTAGACCTTGTCATTCCCCATCATGTTTGTTGGAGGTGGGGGACAACAAACTACTTGGGCCGGAAGTGATTGAGGATACTTCGGCGAGGATAGAATTGATTCGGAGTCGCATTCGGGTAGCTCAGGATCGGCAGAAGAGCTATGCTGATGCGAAGAGGTTCTTCAATGAGTTCCAAGTGGGGGACTAGGTTTTACTCAGAGTATCTCCTATGAAGGGGATTATGAGATTTGGGAAGAATGGGAAGTTGGCACCGAGATACGTGGGGCCATTCCCTATCATCGAGCGGATTGGGTCTGTTGCATATAGACTTGGGTTACCGGAGCATTTGCATCGGATTCATGATGTGTTTCATATTTCCTCACTAAGGAAATATCTTAGAGACGATTTGGCTCATTCTCACATTGCTTTGGAGGACATCGATCTCCAGCCTGATAGCTCCTACGAGGAGGGGCCGATTGCTATTTTGGACCGAAGTGAGCGGAAACTGCGGTCAAAGATAGTTCCGTTAGTGCGTGTTCAGTGGAGACATCATAATGTCGAGGAGTCCACATGGGAGCGCGAGGATGAGATGCGTGAACGTTATCCAGAGTTGTTCTTACCAGGTACTTTCTAGTTTCGAATTTCGGGACGAAATTCTGTTATTAGGGGGAAAGTATGTAATACCCCGCATTTTTATGATATTTATTTATGGGATTAATTGAATTAAATGTGTATTAATTGGAAATTAATCCGGATAAAAATATTAACGAGATGTGAGTTAGTATTTGATTATAATGTGTACATATGACGTTATATGAATATTGAAATTTGTCGTGAGATTGAAATACGACAATTCGGAAATTTTGTTGGGTCGCATGTGACAGTTGCGTCAGGAATATAATTATTTTAATTAAAAAGTGAATTTTATTTCTATTAACCGTATGGTCGTTTTGAGTGCGCTAACGCGTCCGGAAGGGTCGAAATAGTCAGAAAACACTAGCCGGGGGTTTAGTTTGGGTCCCGGGGCATTTTTAGGCCATACCGGCAACGTAGAAGGGTATTTAGGTAATTTTGGAATTTTGGGAATTAAAACCCACGAAAATTAGAGTTAAAAATCTGACTTAGTCTTAACCCACTAAACCATTTCTAACCCCAATCTAGGTAGTGGGATACGGGAGAAGTTTAGAAACCTTAAACTTGCCAAAAACCAACCTCCACTTCCATTGCCATCCTTAGAGAAGAAATTTGTAGAGAGAGAAAGAGAAGAGAATTATGCAAAGAGAGAGAGAGGACAATTCAACCTTCTAGATTCAACATCAAAACTAGAGAAAGACATAAGGCAAGTGGTTTAATTTCGTTTTTGCAAAGAATGCTTCTTCCATGTGTAGGAAATTTATATAATTGTATTGTTTTTGGGAGATTTATAAAAACCCATGAAATTGGAAGTTATGAATCCAGATTTTAATGTAGGATTGCATGTAGAATGATTATTGGATGATTGGACTAAGAGAATTACTACTTTTTATATTGCAAAAACGGATTTAATTATGACTATGGAAGGCTTTAAATTTCTAGGGTTCATGTTCTTGAAAATTGGGGAAAATTGGGGAGATTTGATGATTAGATGTGGTTTGGGATGATTAAACCCCATATAAATGTTGTAATATGAATTTATTATGTTTAGGGATGATTAGAAACCTTGAAACCTTGTTGGAATGACATTTAAAGGAGATTAGAGGTTAAGGAAAGTTGGAAAAACGAATTAAGAAAATCTGGGCTCGAAATTGGCCTCTCGTTAGAAGACCTGCCCAGGTCGTTCGAACGAGCTCGTTCGAACGAGCTTCTAACGAGTTGACAGTTTGCCTTTTAACGAGAGGAATGTTCGTTCGATGCCTTTCGTTCGAATGAGATCTCGTTAGATGCCCACTTCGTTCGAACGAACTCTCGTTCGAACAGCCTCGTTCGAACGAGACTTCTAACGAGCTGACAGTTTGGCCTTTTTGGCCTGATTTGACTTATAGTGTTCCGTAACCTTGTTTAATTGTAGGGATGACAATTCCATGATGACTAATTGTCATAGTTGGGACATTTGGGATATATTGGGGAGTAAAATATAGAAGTGCGGTTTGAACCAAATGATATTTATGAGTTAGAACATGAGTGCCAATTACGACGTGAGGATAATGGGTGACTTATAAACCGGGGACAAGCTTGTGGGTATAAGAACGAGAAGTATACCACTAAAATAAATATGGTAATAGCTAAGATGTGTGAATTCTTAGTATATATGATTTGATATGTATGACATACTTATCATACTTGGTATCACGGGAGGTTTGCGTTCGTTTAGGGCCATATAATCTTTGTGTGCCTACGGGGGGATATAGATTGGTACCTCGAGAACATAGGTCAGAGCAGGACTTATTGGGAAGTTAATAAGTCTGCTGATGGTGGGAGCGTAGGTATGTGCGTGACCCATGTGATGTGATTGTGTTCGCCTCAATTGTTTTGTGATTTGCTATTATTTGAGTACGATTCCTGAGAGATTCGGAATGCGTGATCCTTATGTACGTGATGTACCGGGATGGATAGAAGAGTATGTGTGCACCGCAGCTAGTCTCGGGGTGCTTGTATTGTATATTTATGACGTGATTAATATACACTTTAAATAATGAGAACTTTCATGTTAGTATTGGGAGTATAATCATGGTAATGTTTTGAGAAGATATAACGGGATAACCAATAGTGAATTGTATTGCTAATAATTGAGAATCCGAGTTTTAGTAAAGCCCTCTATTTAGTTGATAACGCTAGAATTCATAATGAGAATCGAGTAGTAAGGGGTAGAACTTATTAGGGTTTGGTTTGATATGTATATCACTTAGACGGGTACGGTACGTTAGGAGTGCACAATTAGTCGAGAGGTGAGTATTTCATGTGAGTGCACGTCCTAACATGTATTTTGCATTCATTGTTTTAATGTTATTAAAGCACTTGCTATTTTAAAATACTCTCCACTTTCGGGCTCTGACCCGTTTGCTTTCAAATCTATTTTTGTAAAAAACCATTTTAGGTGCCCAGCCACAAGGACACCATGCTTAGGATCCTCATTCAGGTGACGAGCTATAGCTGTTTATGGAAGTTACAGGACTTTGATAGTAGACGCTTCATCTATCTTGACTCTATATTCAACTTTCATCAGTTGTAGGGCATGTCGCCCATTTCTATTAGAAACATTTTCCTATTTCAGATTTTCAGAATTTTGTCTTGTAATTAATTCAGGTTACATTGTTTTACTTATTTCAGTTGTGGGATTGTTGTGAGGAGTTTTTCCTCCGGACTTATTATTATTTTTTTGGGCATTCTATTTCTTCGTTATGGTGAATGTTGTTATTCTTTCATTATTCTTTTACTGCATGTTAACCAGACTTAATTTAAAATTTGGCAACTTACTTTTTAAATACTAGGTGGTTAGTAATCATAAAAATGTTTTCGACAGTGATGCTATTAACTGAACCAACTTGGCATTTTGTATTGACTTAATAAAGGAGTAGCTACCCGGTATTTAATTAGTCGGGGTGTCACAAAAACATCCCCAAACGACCCTGTACGAGGTGACAACACCTCGCATGGGACCAATGAACTTCATAGGAACTGACCGTGTGGTCACATGACCACCAGTTTGAGAACACGATTACAATTTGAGAATCTCTAAAGTTACGCTTGAAAACATGTTGTTAGTGGGCCAAACCCGAAAACACACCTTAAATGACCCAATGAGAGGCACCAACTCCTCGCACGGGACTAATTTAGCTTGTTAAAATGAACCACTTAGTCACGGGACCCCCCTCTTTCGAACACAATGATAATTGAAGAATATCTAGGCAAAGGCTTAAAAACATGTTGTTAGTGTGAGAAACCTCAAAACCCAAAAACACCCCCCAAACAGCCTTATATGAGGCTCCAAAACCTCTCACGGAACTATTGCAACTCGTAAGAACTGAGCACGTGGTCACAAGACCCCTAGTTTGATAAAACCTTGACAATTTTATAATATTATACTTACGCCTAAAAATATGTCGTTAGTGGGCGAAACCTCGAAACACCCCCTAAACGTCCCCATGGGAGACACCAACACCTCGCACAACACCAATGAAGCTCATTGAAACTAACCACGTAGTCACGGGACCACTAGTTTGAGAACACGAAAATAATTTAAGTATATCTAGACAAAGTCTTAAAAACATGTCGTTGGAGGGCGAAAGCCCAAAACACCCCCACGACTGCCCCATGAGAGGCACCAACACAGTGCATGGGACCAATATAGCTTGTAGGACATGGCCGTGTGGTCTCTGAACCCCCAGTTTGAGAGGTCATCGATAATTTAAGAATATCTAGACTTATGCTTAAAAACATAAACATGTCGTTAGAGGGAGAAACACCAAGCATCCCCAAAATGGCCCCGTGAGAAGCACCAACACCTCACACGGGACCAATACAACTCGTAGGAACTAAATGCATGATTATGAGACCCACAGTTTGAGAGAACAATGACAATTTAAAAATATCTAGACTTAGGCCTCGAAACATAAACAATTCATTAAAGGGCAAAACCCCGAAACACCCCACAAACGGCCTCCTGAGAGGAACATAATCCTTGCACAGGACTAATGCATCTCTTAGGAGGTGATCGCGTGGTCACAGGATCCCTAATTAGAGAGCACAATGGTAATTTGAGAATATCTAGACTTAGGCTTAAAAACATAAACATGTCGTTAGAGGGGAAAATTCTAAAACACTCCTTAAACGACCTTGTGAGAGGCACCAACACCTCTCACGCGACCAATACATCTCGTAAAAAGATATTGTGTGGTCACGGGACCCCCTATTTGAGAGCACGATGAAAATTTTAAAATATCTAGACTTACGCTAGCAAAAAATTGAAATGCCCCTGAATGGCCCAGTGAGAGCAACTAACACCTCGCATGGGACCAATGTAGCTTGTAGGAACTGACCGTGTGGTCATGGTACCCCCGACATGAGAATATGATGAAAGTTTCTATACTTAGGATTAAAAACATGCCGTTAGAGGGCAAAACCTCGAAACATCCCCCAAACGGCCTTGTGAGAGCCACCAACACCTCACACGAGACCAATACTGTTCATAGGAACAAACCATCATAGGACTGCCAGAGTGATAACACAATGATAATTCAAAAATATCTATACTTAGTCTTTAAAACGTGTTGTTAGAGGAAAACCCCCCAAAACACCACCTAATCTGCCCCGTGAGAGACACCAGCACCTCACACGGGACCAATGCAGTTCGAAGTAATTGACGGTGTGGTCAAGGGACCCCCATATTAAGAACGTGATGATTATTTGTTAATATCTAGACGTAGGCTTAAAAACATGTTGTGGGAGAGTAAAATCCCGAAACACCCCCTAATAGCCCTTCATGAGGCACAAACACCTCGCACTAGACAAATGCAGCTCATTGGATTTCATCACATGGTAACGGGATCGCCGGTAACAAAATGATAATTTTAGAACATCTATACCTAGGCTTAAAAACATGCCTTTATAGGACGAAACCTCAAAACATCACCCAAATGGCCTCGTGAGAGGCACCAACACCTCACACTGGACCAATGCAACTCATATGAACTAACTTCCTATTCACGAGACCCTCGATTTGAGAAAATGATGATAATATCAGAATATTAATACTAATGCTTAAAAGCATGCCTCTAGAGGGAAAAAACCAAATACACCACCCAAGAGGCCCCATGAGAGGCACCAACTCCTCGCACGGGACCAACACAGCTCTTAGGAACTAATCTCATGGTCACGGGACCCCTAGTCTGAGATCTCGTCATTAATTTGAGAAGACATAGACTTAGGCTTAAAAACATAAACATGTCATTCGAGGGAGAAGCCTTGAAACACCACCCAAACATCCCCATGAGAGGCATCAACACCTTGAACATGACCAATGCAGCTCATAGGAACTGACTGCAAGGTCACAGGACCCTCTGTTTGAGAACACAATGATAATTTGAGAATAACTGGAGTTTGGCTCAAAAAAATGTTATTAGAGGGTGAAACCCCGAAACACCCACCACACAACCCCGTGAGAGGCACCAACGCCTCGCACACGACCAATGCAGCTCGTAAGAACTGACCACATGGTTACGAGACCCAAAATTTGAGAATACTATGATAATTTGAGAATATTAATACTTACGCCTAAAAACATGTTTGGGAAACCCCAAAACACCCCTCAAACGGCCTCGTGAGAGGATCTAACACCTTGACCGAGACCAATGCATCTCATAGCGGTAACCATGTGGTCATAAGACCCTCGGTTATAGATCAACGCGATAACATGAGAATATTTACACTTAGTCTTAAAAACATAAACATTCCATTTGTGTGAAAAACATCAAAACACCTCGCAAACGACCCTGTATTAGGGACCAACGCCTCACACAGGACTAATACAGCTCGTAGGAACATACCTTGTGGTGACAAGACTCCCAGTTTGACAAGACGATGGCAATTTTAAAATATCTATAGTTACGCTTAAAAAAATGTCATTAGTGGCTGAAACCTCAAAATACCCCATAAACGGCCCCGTGAGACATTAACACCTAGAATGGGACCAATGAAGATCGTAGAAACTAACCACGTAGTCACGAGACCCCCGATTTGAGAACACGATAATAATTTGATAATATCTAGACAAAGGCTTAAAAACATATCGTTGTGGGATGAAACCCCAAAACACCCCCAGAGCAGCCGACCAATATAGGTCGTAAAAACTAACTGCGTGGTCCTACGACCCTCGATTTGAGAGACTATTAATAATTTGAGAATATCTGGACTTAGGGTTAAAAACAAAAACATGCTATTAGAGGAAAAACCCCAGAAACACCTCCCAAATGGCCATGTGAATGGCGCGAACACCTCGCACGAGACCAACACAGCTCGTATGAACTAACCGCGTAGTTATGAGACCCATGGTTTTGAGAGAATGATGATAATTTAAGAATATATAGACTTAGGCCTAAGAACGTAAACATGTTGTTAGAGGGAAAAACCTTGAAACACGCCTCAAACGACCTCATGAGAGGAACCAACTCCTTTCACGGGACTAATGCTTCTCGTAGAAGGTGATCGCGTGGTCACAAAACCCCCGGTTTAAGGGAACGACGGTAATCTGAGAATATCTAGACTTAGGCTTAAAAACATAAACATGTCGTTAGAGGTAAAAAAACCTAAAACACCCCTTAAAAGGCCCCGTGAGAGGCACCAAGACTTTGCATGAGACCAATACATCTTTTATGAAGGTACCGGGTCCTTGCTCTGACCGTACGGAGAAAATTTAGGAATATCTTGACTTAGGCTTAAAAACATGCACTTAGAGAGCAAAAAACCATTACATCCCCCCAACGGATCCCTGAGAGGCACCAATACCTCTCATGGGACCAAGGCAGCTCATAGGAACTGACTGCATAATCATGGGACCCCCGACATGAGAACATGATGATAGTTTGAGAATATCTATACATAGGATTGAAGACATGCCGTTAGAGGGCAAAACCCTAAAACATCCCCCAAACGACCCCATGAGAGGCACTAACATTCCGCACAAGACCAATACTTCTCATAGGAATAGGCCGTCATGAGACAGCCTGTTTGAGAACATAATTATAATTTCAGAATATATGTACTTAGGCTTAAAAACATGTTGTTAGAGGATGAAACATCGAAACACCACCCAAATTGCTCCGTGAGATACACCAATACCTCGCACGGGAGCAATGCAGTTCGAAGGGATTGATCGCATGGTCACGGGACCCCCGACTTGAGAACATGACGGTAATTTAAGAATATATAGACTTAGGCTTAAAAACATGTCTTTGGAGGGGAAAATCAAGAAACACCCCCAAATGGCCCTGCATGAGGCACCAACACCTCACACTGGACAAATGCAACTTGTAGGATTTCATCGCATGGTCGCGGGATCGCCGATTTGAGAACCCAATGATAATTTGAGAATATCTATACTTAGGCTTACAAAATGTTGTTAGAGGATTAAACCTCAAAACACCACCCAAATGGCTCCGTGAAAGGCACCAACACCACACACGGGACGAATGCAACTCGTAGGAACTAACTAGGTAGTCACGAGACCCTCAGTTTGAGAAAATTATAATAATATAACAATATATAGACTAAGGATTAGAAACATGTGTTTTGAGGTTGAAAACCAAATGCACCCCCAAGTGGCCCCGTGAGAGGCACCAACAACTCTCGCCGGACCAATGCATCTCGTAGGAACTAATCGCTTGGTCACGGGACCCTTGATTTGAGAGCCCATTAATAATTTAAGAATGTCTAGACTTAGGAATAAAAACATAAACATCACATTCACGGGCGCAACCCCAAAAACACTGCCCAAACCGCCATATGAGAGGCAGCAACACCTTGCATATGTCCAATGCAGCTAATAGGAACCGACCGCATGGTCACGAGAACCCCGATTTGAGAACCCGATGATAATTTAGGAATATCTTCACTTAGGCTTTAAAACATGCTATTAGATGGTGAAACCCAAAAATAGCCACCAGATAGCCCTGTGAGAAGCACCCACACCTCGCATAGAATAAATGCAACTCCTAAGAACTGACCGCGTGGTTATAACACCCGTGATTTGAGAGTACGATGATAATTTGAGAATATTTAGACTTATGCCTAAAAACCAAAACATGTTGTTAGAGGGCGAAACCCCAAAACACTCCTCAAGGGGTCTCATGAGAGGCACCACCAATGCATTTCATAGGAGGCGACCTTGTTGTCATAGGACCCCCAGTTTGAGAACACGATGAGACTTTGAGACTATCTACTCTTACACTTAAAAAAATGTCATTTGAAGGCAAAACCCCAAAACACTCCCCAAATGGCCCTGTGAGAGGCACCAATGGCTCACACGATACCAAAGAAGCTCGTAGAAACTAACCGCGTAGTCATAGGAGCCCCGGTTTGAAAACATGATGATAATTTAAGAATATCTAGACAAAGGCTTAAAAACATGCTATTACGGGGCCAAACCCCAAAACACCCACCAAGTGTCCCCGTGAGAGGCACCATTAATCTTGTACGGGACCAATACAATTCGTAGGAACTAACCGCGTGCTCATGGGACCCTCAGTTTTAGAGGGCAAAACCCCGAAACACCCCTCAAACGGCCTCGTGAGAGGCTCCAACACCTCCCACATGACCAATGCATCTCATAGGAGGTGACCTCGTGGTCACAAGACCCCCGATTTGAGATAACGGCAATAATTTGAGAATATTTAGACTTGGGCTTAACAACATAAACATGCCGTTGGAGGGAAAACCCCAAAATAGCCTCCAAACGTCCCTGTAAGAGGCACCAACACCTAGCATGGTACCAATACATCTTGTAGGAACTGATCACGTGGTCCCATGACCCCCAGTTTAAGAACACAATTACGATTTGAAAATATCTAGACTTATGATTAAAAATATGTCATTAGTGGGAAAAACCTCGAAACAACACAAACGGCCCCATGAGAGGCACCAACACCTCTCACGGGACCAATGAAGCTCGTAGAAACTAACCGCGTAGCCATGAGATCCCCTTTTTAGAACCCGATGATAATTTAAGAATATATACACAAAGGCTTAAAAACATCATGTTAGAGGGCGAAAGCCCAAAACACCCCAATCGACCCCGTGAGAGGCACCAACACCTTGTATGAGACTAATACAACTCGTTGGAACTGACTATGTGGTCCTAGGACCCTCAGTTTGAGATACCATAGATAATTTGATCATATCTAGACATAGGCTTAAAAATATAAACATGTCGTTAGAGGGAAAAAATTTGAAACACCCCTAAAAAGTCCCTATGAGAGGCAACAACACCTCGCATGGGACCAATGATATCGTATGAATAGAACATGTGGTCATGGGATCCCTTCTTTGAGAGCACGGACAAAATTTTGGAATATCTAGACTTAGGCTTAAAAACATGGAATTAGAGGGCAAAAAACCGAAACACGCCCCCAAACGGCCCCGTGAGATGCACCAACACCTCGCGTAGGACCAATGCAACTTGTAAGAACTAACCACATGGTCACGTGACCCCCAAAATGAGAAAACAATGATATTTTAAGAATACCTATACCTATGATAAAAAACATGCCGTTAGGGGGTAAACCCCTAAACATCCCCCAAACGGCCCCGTGAGTGACACGGCACCTTGCACGAGACCAATACTGATCATAGTAATAGACCATCATGGGATAACCTATTTGAGAACATGATGATAATTTGAGAATATCTATACTTAGGCTTAAAAACTTGTAGTTGGAGGACGATATCCCAAAACACCACCCAAAGTGCCACATGAGAGACATCAACACCTTGAATGGGACCAATGCAGTTCGACGAAATTGACCGTGAGGTCATGGGACCCCCAGGTTGATAATTTGACGATAGTTTGAGAATATCTAGACATAGGATTAAAAACATGTCATTGTAGGGAGAAATCCAGAAATACCCCCAAATAGCCCTGTATGAGGTACTAACACCTTGCACGGAACAAATGCAACTCATAGTATTTGATTGTATGGTCACGGGACCATCGGTTTGAGAACACGATTATAATTTAAGAATTTCTATAATTAGGCAGAAAAACTTTCCGTTAGAGAATAAAACTCAAAAACAGAACCCAAATGGTCGCGTTAGAGGACGAAACTTGAAAACAAAACCCAACCCAATCGTATGGTCATAGGACCAGTGCAACTCGTAGGAACTAACTACGTAGTCACGGGACCCTTAGTTTGAGAAAAAAGATAATAATATAAGAATATCTATACTAAGGCTTACAACATGTTGTTTGAGGGTGAAAACCCATAACACCCCCCAAGTGGCCCCGTGAAAGGTACCGACACCTTGCATAGGACCGATACAACTAATAGGAACTAACCGTGGGGTCATGGGACCCTCGATTTTAAATCCCTTCGATAATTTGAGAATATCTAGACATAGTCTTAAAAACATAAACATGCTGTTAGAGGCAGAAATCTCAAAACACTGCCCAAACAGCCCCGTGAGAGGCACCAACACTTTGCACAGGAATAATGAAGCTCAGAGGAACTGATCGCATGTTCATGGGACCCCCGATTTTAGATCACTATTATAAATTGAGAATATCTGGACTTAGGCTTAAATACATGCCGTTAGAGGGTGAAACCCCAAAACACCCACCAAACAGCCCCGTGAGAGGCACCAACACCTCGTACATGACCAATGTAGCTCGTAGAAACTAACTGCAAGGTTACGATACCCGCAATTTGAGAGTTTAATAATAATTTGAGAATATTTAGACTTATGCTTAAAAATATAAACATGTTATTAGAGGGAGAAACCCCGAAACACCCTTCAAACGGCCTCCTAACCGGCACCAGCACCTCGCACGGGACCAATGCATCTCGTAAGAAGTGATTGAGTGGTCACAAGACCCTCATTTGGAGAGCACGACGATAATTTGAGAATATTTAGACTTAGACTTAAAAACATAAACATGTCGTTAGAGGGCGAAACCCGAAAAACCACTCAAACGACCTCGTGAGAATCACCAACATCTTGCACGGGAGCAATGCATCTCATTGGAGGTGATTGCATGGTCGCAAGTGACACAACCCAACCCGGTTACTTATAATTAAGTTTGAAAGTGAAGGTGAGTCAAATCATAATTAACTTAACCAAACCATCGTCACGAGTATTCTCTTTCGTTAACATCATGAAGCCATAAAGCCAAAACTTTTCATATATTTTAAAGTGATTATGCTTATTCAAACTTGCTTTAAGGATAAGTAAAATTAAATTGCCCCTTTTTCATTTGACCAAAATTATGGTTTTATGCATCCCTTGCTAAGCCAACCCGACCTCCTAGATTTGGCAGTGACATCATGTTACTTGAAACACATAACCATAGTACCCGTGAGCAAAAGAGCCCAGTGAATGCATCACTACTAAACTATTGCATAAAATTAAGTGCAATAAATCATATACATGTATTGATACATACGTACTTGTCCAGCCCATTAATAATTATGTATTACGTATCCGGTCCATTCATATAGAATTACCAATTATACACTTATCCAGCTCATTCATAAAGAATTATCAATTATACACTTATACAGCTCATTCATATAGAATGACCAACTTATCCGAATCATGATTCACATATCCTATATGAAATAGACAACTCTCCCTCATTCCTGGTCGAGGAGTAAACCCTTGTCTTTAATAGACAAATCTCCCCCATTCCTGGTTCGAGGAGTAACCCCTTCTTTCGGTAAACCGAAATGAACAAATTCATATTCAATATTATTCTGATCATATCCATAACCATGTGTAATACATCTTACCCATGAGTGATATTCAAATAATCTCCATAGCCATGTATAATACATATTACCAGTGAGTGATATACATATCAAATCCATAACCATGTGTAACACATCTTACCTGTGAGTGATATTCAAATCATCTCCATAGCCATGTATAATACATTTTTTTCCAGTGAGTACACTCACCTTGACCACTTCATGTGTTTTCCCCTTGCCTTTGTCTGGCACTTGTTCAATCGGTTCTTCTTTCCCTTTCACATATAAATTCTTAAAATATTATTATCATCATAAGATATTAACAATCCAAATAATAACTTAAACTTAACCCAATTTATAAGCATTATATGATCCCATTCCAATCATACATCATAAATGAAGTCCCATCCAATTTCATGTTAAAATATTTAACATATCCGATCCATATCCCAAACATACTTTAATTTATTCTTTGCAATCCAATTCTCATCATATTAGGTCCCAATATAAAATAAAACACATCATTTCAAGTTTCCTAGAGCATGATGTGTCCATTTCTTTATTACAAAGCAAATCTGCCCTATAGGCTCTTTTATCGTTCACTCAGCTTCCAGGAATTTTCATAATTTTTCAACTCATAAATTTCTATGATATTTAACCCAGCATCAGTAAACATATTGAAGAATAAATAATTAATGTTTCATAATTTTTAAGGTTCATTTGCTAGGTCAAGCAAAACATCGAACACATGGCGGGCATACTTTCACTCTTGGGGTAGATTTCATACCCGAACTTCAAACTCTCACCAAAGACTCATTTATTTGCATTTTAACATAATTTTAGGATATTTCACACATATATGAGTACTTGTTAATATAAAATTGGAATCAATCATCTCCAGAAAGTATACAAAAAGATATGGAAGTTTGAATAAACAAGGTTTCTAAACAAAACAATTTCAGGGGTTTACACATTCAACTTAACTTAAAATTTCAACTAACCACACATATGTATTAAGGTATGAGAGTTTAGTAATAAAATGATAATTTATATCATCTATAACAGTAATATAAGAAAAATAACAAGATTTTCAGTTAGGATTACCTTCGATGCTTTTACGTAATTTCTACGGATTTTTCTCTAATTTTTCTCCTCACTTTTTATTCCTAACTTTCCAATTCTCTCTTCCTCACAAGCCAAAATATTTGATGGCTTAAATATGATGAAGGAATATCTTATTTCAAGCCTTCAAAGTCGGCAAAAACCCACCTCCTTCCTCAGCCAATCAAAATCCACCATTTGTTAGCCTAATAAGACGAAATATCATTTAACGAATGGACAAATTTGCCCCTGCTTCGTAATTCCAGCATAACTTCTCGCTCGGATCTCCATTCAACACACTTTTTATTTTGTTACAAACATAACTCACACGTATACAATTATATAGTTTTGACCTTAAATCAATTATAACATTATAAGGGTCAAAACTATCCTCCAACCCGAATATTTTTTATCAAAAACTTCACAAATTTGTGTTTGTGACTAATTTAATATTTCCTAAGTTATGAAAGTAGAATTAGACTAAACATAATAACTAAACATTATATATTCTAATAACACATTATCCCCATCGCATACGATAAGCATGATTTAAACATGGTTTATCATAATCATATCTGGGTCGTCATAACCTTCCCCTCTTAGAAAATTTTCCTCCGAAATTTAGGATGAATTCCACTTATCAAACAATTAGGGATACTATTTTCTCATTCCATATTTCCTTTCTCAAGTTGATTATTTAATTTCATGGATACTCCACAACAATTTAACTACGAAATACTTTATTCCCTAATACTTGCTCTTTACGACCAAAAATTTCAATCGGTTCCTCGATGTACGACACATCTTCTTTCATAATAACTTCAGTATCCTTATCATTACCCATAAGAATAATCGTCTAATGATTTCTTATTAATGAAAACCAAACCCGAACTCATATATTACTTCATACCTTTATATACGTATATCAAACATTTACACATACTAGATTATCGGTTATATCATCGTATATTCACAATGAGTGAATATTCTTAACAACCTAGTAACATTATTTACCTTTCTTCCTTTATTCCTATAGTTTATCCTTATCATCGTTTAATATTTCAATTCATAGATATCATATTACCATATTGGCTTATTACACGTCATATTTCTATCTTCCATTCAACACCAAATACATGTGTTTGACTTTAACTACAATCCATATCATTTCTGATGTTTAAGAGTATGTTAAATCTCGTCCTTACAACTTCTTAATTTAAATATATACTCACTACTTTTCATATATCAAAACTGTACTATCTTTCGCTAAATGTTTATTCTTAACCAAGCTTTCATATTCACGTTCGTATATATTGTGCAGTCATGCACTATGAACTCAATATAACT
This sequence comes from Sambucus nigra, assembly GCA_949130495.1. NCBI lineage: Eukaryota > Viridiplantae > Streptophyta > Magnoliopsida > Dipsacales > Adoxaceae > Sambucus > Sambucus nigra. The sequence goes on along the minus strand of OX422216.1, from coordinate 88,775,818 downwards.
TCTCACTATATTCACCTTTTTAGTATCGTATGATTATTCTTTAACTTCTCATTTATCTGGCATAATATCTTTACAATCATAATCTTACCCCCAATAATTATTAACATTATAGTCTTATGCAACATTATTAATACACTCACTTTACCCGTTTGGTAACATGGACATTAAACATAACACCACCACTGAAAATTTTAACCACACATACCAACCCCATAATACTTATCGTAACTATTATATATCGTATTTCTTTCAAATAACTTGAACAAATACCTTAATGTATCCCATTATGGTATCTCACATAACATCTTATCCTTACACATACTTCTTGGTGACTCCATATAATGTCAATCACATTCATTATATGTCATACTCTTAGTGATAACACGTACATACAATGACAAATACAACTCAATATCCACCCAAACCAGTTGTCGATAGTCCAACTCGATTAGCATCTTTCCCATAATCATAAACAACACATACACTTAAAAGGGCTCCCCAATATTTTTAAACTTCCAACTCTTTAACAGCTCGTCTCAGCTTTACTATTCACATAAGCATTTCAAAACATCCCAAGAGTAATATTCACTACATATACTCATACTGTTAAAAAAATTCACATCTCAACTCTTATCACTCTTTTTTTCTACTTATCATAATTCAGTATGAACCCATATTCAGATAAATTGTTATATATTGACTAGTAATTGAAATCCAAACCATTTCACATATTAAAATTTAACATATACAAATATTAATCCTCTCACTTCACCTTTACCATGTGAATCTTCATTTTATTCACACTCAATTTACTATCTCATCCTCTAACGGAATATGGTTTCCCGTACCTCACTCTCCCACATAAATGGGCACACACCAAAACATGGTTTAATAAGTGATACAACTCAAGTATACATATTACAGTATAAGAAGCGATTACTTCCAATACTTCACAATTTTCATATACCCCATTTTGTCTTTAAAAATTTTCCTTCAATGACATGTTTGTTCATACCATAAATAAAACACTGCAATGATTCAAATTAAAATACCTGTATTCGTTGTCATGCCCGAATAAACCTTAACATATCATTTTCTTTCCTGCAAGATCCTTATATTTCATATCCCATACAACAATATATATGTATAACTAACAGATGTTAGTCAATAAAGCCAATTTGCTTATGACTCAAAACAATTTCTACTTCCACTGCCAAATCTAGGTGCTTCTCACCCCAGAACCTCTAAAACCTAGGCTCTGATACCAAAGTTGACACACCCCAACCCAGTTACTTATAATTAAGTTTTAAAGTCAAGGTGTGTCAAATGATAATTACCTTAACCAAACCATCTTCACAAGTATTCTTTTTCGTTAACAGCATGAAGCCATAAAGCCAAAACTTTTCACATATTTTAAAGTGATTATGCTTATTCAAACTTGCTTCAAGGATAAGTAAAATTAAATTACTCCATTTTCATTTGACCAAAATTATGGTTTTATGCATCCCTTGCTAAGCCAACCCAACCTCCAAGATTTGACAGTGACATCATGTTACCTGAAACACATAACCATAGTAACCGTGAGCAAAAGAGCCCAGTGAATGCATCACTACTAAACTATTGCATAAAATTAAATGCAATAAATCATATACATGTATTGATATATATGTACTTATCCATCTCATTAACAATTATGTATTACTTATACGATCCATTCATAAAGAATTACCAATTATATACTTATCCAGCTCATTCATAAAGAATTATCAATTATACACTTATCCAGCTCATTCATATAGAATGACCAACTTATCTGAATCATGATTCACATGTCCTGTCTGCAATAGATAATTCTCCCCCATTCCTGGTCGAGGATTAACCCCTTGTCTTTAATAGACAAATCTCCCCCATTCCTGGTAGAGGAGTAACCCCTCATTTCGGTAAATTGAAATGAACAAATTCGTATTCAATATTATTCTGATCATATCCAAAACCATGTGTAATACATCTTACCAGTGAGTGATATTCAAATCATCTCCATGGACATATATAATACATATTACCAGTGAGTGATATCCATATCAAATCCATAACCATGTGTAATACATGGTACCCGTGAGTGATATTCAAATCATATCCATAGCCATTTATAATATTTCTTTTTCCAGTGAGTACACTCATCTTGACCACTTCATGTGTTTTTCCCTTGCCTTTGTCTGACACTTTTTCAACCTATTCTTCTTTACCTTTCACATATAAATTCTTAAAATATTATTATCATCATAAGATATAAACAATCCAAAGATTAACTTAAACTTAACCCAATTTATAAGCATTATATGATCCCATTCCAATCATATATCGTAAATGAAGTCCCATCCAATGTCATGTTAAAATATTTAACATATCCGATCCATAGCCCAAACATAATTTAATTTATTCTTGGTAATCCAATTACCATCATATTAGGTTCCCAATATAAAATACAACACATCATTTCAAGTTTCCTATAGCAAGATGTGTCCATTTCTTTATTACAAAGAAAATATGCCCTATAGGCTCTTTTATCGTTCAGTCAGCTTCCAGGAATTTTCATAATTTTTCAACTCATAAATTTCTATGATATTTAACCCAACATCAGTAAACATATTGAACAATACATAATTAAACTTTCATAATTCTTAAGGTTCATTTGCTAGGTCAAGAAAAACATCGAACACATGGCAGGCATACTTTCACTCATGGGGCAGATTTCATACCCGAACTTCAAACTCTCACCAAAGACTCATTTCTTGGTATTTTCACATGATTTTAGTATATTTCACACACATATGAGTCCTTGTTAATCTACAATTGGAATCAATCAAATCCAGTAAGTATACAAAAAGATATGGAAGTTTGAATAAACAAGGTTTCTAAACATAACAATTTCAAGGGTTTACACATTCAACTTAACTTAAACTTTCAACTAACCACACATATATATTAAGGGCTAATTTTTTAGTAAAAAAATAATGATTTCTATCATCTATAACAGTAATATAAGAAAAATAACAAGATTTTCAATTAGGATTACCTTCGATGCTTTTACGTAATTTCTACGGATTTTTCTCCAATTTTTCTCCTCACTTTTTATTCCTAACTTTCCAATTATCTCTTCCTCTCAAGACAAAATATTTAATGGCTGAAATATGATGAATGAATATCTTATTTCAAGCCTTCATAGTCGGCAAAAACCCACCTCGTTCCTCAACCAATCAAAATCTACCATTTGTTAGCCTAATAAGATGAAATATCATTTAACGAATGGATAAATTTGCCCCTGCTTCGTAATTCCAGCATAACTTCTCGCTCGGATCTCCATTCAACACACCGTTTATTGTGTTACAAGCATAACTCACATGTATACAATTATATATTTTGACCTTAAATCAATTGTAACATTATAAGTGTCAAAACTAGCCTCCAACCCGAATATTTTTTTATCGAAAACTTCACAAATTTGTGTTTGTGACTAATTTAATATTTCCTAAGTTATGAAAGTAGAATTAGACTAAACATAATAACTTAACATTATATATTCTAATAACACATTATCCCCATCGCATATGATAAGCATGATTTAAACATGGTTTATCATAATCATATACGGGTCGTCACAGCAAGACTCCTTGTTTTAGAGCACGATGATAATTTGAGAAATCTAGACTTAAGACAAAAAAATAAACGTGCCGTTAGAGCGCAAAACCACGAAACACCCCTTAAATGGCACCATGAGAGGTACCAACACCTCGCACACTACCAATGTATCTCATAGGAAGTGAAAGTGTGGTCATGGGACCCTCATTTTGAGAGCACAATGGTAATTTTAGAATATATAGACTTAGGCTTAAAAACATGCAGTTAGAGGGCGAAAAATGGAAACACCCCCCAAATGGCTTCGTGAGAGGTAACAATAGCTTGCATGGGACCAAGAAGCTCATAGGAATTGGCCGCATGGTCACGGGACCCACTTCATGACAACATGATGATAATTAGAGAATATCTATACTTAGGGTTAAAAATAAGCCGTTAGATGATGAAACACTGAAATACCATCCAAACGATCCCGTGAGAGGCATCAACACCTCGTACGGGACTAATGCAGCTTAAAGAAGTGGACTGACTATGTCAGGGACCCCTGTATTGAAAACTTGCTGATAATATGAGAATATATATACTTAGGAGTAAAACATGCCGTTTGATGGAGAAACCCCAAAACATCCCCTAAATGGCCCCGTGAGAGGCACCAACACCTCTCAGAAGACCAATAATGCTGGTAGGAACTGATCGCATGGTCACGGGACCACCAATTTGAGAACATGATGATAATTTAAGAATATCTACCTAAGGCTTAAAAACATGCCATTAGAGAACGAAATAAAAAAAACGCAACACAAACAGCCAAGTGAAAGACACCAATACCTCGTACGGGATCAATGCAGCTCGAAGTAATTGATTGCGCGGTCATGGGACCACCGACTAGAATTTCTAATCTTAGTCTTAAAAACATGCTCTTGGAGGGTGAAACCCCAAACCCCCCCTAAACGACTTTGTATGAGGAACAAACACCTCACACGGGACAAATGCAACTCGTAGGAACAAATCTCATAGCCACAGGACCTACGATTTGAGAACATGATGATAATTTGAGAATATCCATACTTAGGATTAAAAAATGCCATTAGAGGACGAAACCCCGAAATACCACCCCCCGTGAGAGGCAGCAATACCTCGCACGGGACCAATGTAACTCGTTGGAACTAAATGCGTAGTGACGGGACCCTCGGTTTGAGAACATGATGATAATTTAAGAATATACAGACTAAGGCTTAAAAACAAGTCATTAGAGGGAGAAACCCCAAAACATGCCCTAAGCGACCGTGTGAGAGGCACTAACACCTCGAACGGGACCAATGCAGCTCATAGGAACTAACCACGTGGTCTCAAGACCCTCAGTTATAGAGGGAAAAACCCCAAAACACTCCTGAAATGGCCTCGTAAGAGGCCCCAACACCTCGTATGAGACCAATGCATCTCATTGGAGGTAACCGCGTAGTCACTAGACCCCACCTCTTCTCATACAAGGCTTTAACAAAATCATCCCATGAGATCACATTCCCACCTCCTGGAGTAATGAACAAATGTTTTACGCTGCCAAGGACACTTGTTGATTTTCAGGCATCCTCATTACCCCAAAGATAAGTTCAATCTCTTTAACCCAGACTTCTGCCTCTGCTGGATCAACTGCTCTTTCGAACGATGGTGGGTTCATCTTAATAAATTTCTCATGTCTCCTTTCTTCCCAATGTATCAAATCCTCAGCCTTAGCCAATGCATGTCCCTCCAGTTGGCTGGCCTATTATTCTTCCATCTGAGCCATAAATCTAGCTTGCTACTCTGCCATTAGAGTCATAGTACGTGCCATTTTTTGCATGTCTGTTAAATTTTCCTGCTCGGGTTCTACATTTCCATGAACAGGTTGCTCAACCTCCGCTTCTGCTGCCATATTTGAAGCCTCATCTTCTATTCTCACATTAACATTTCCTCCTTCCATACTTTTATATCTGAAATAAATCAAAGATATAACAATATACATATAGACATATCTTTCCTAACATAATCGTTAGTATCAAATAATATATATTTCTAACATTCACTGCCAAATTTGGACTGTTCTCACTCCAGAACCTCTAAAACCTAGGCTCTGATACTAAATGCTGACACTCCCCAACCCATTTACTTATAATTAAGTTTGAAAGTCACAGTGAGTCAAACCATGATTTATTTAACCAAACCATAAATAGGAGTTCTAATTTCGGAGTCATCATTGTAAATCCATATAACTGAAAACCATTTTACAACATCAGAGTATTCATGCCCATAAAAACTTTCTTGAAGGATTAGTTAATTTAATTACATCATTTACACAAAAAAAATCCATGTTTCCCCCACTCCTGGCTAACCCAACCCGACCTCCTAGATTCGGCAGTGACATCGCATTACCTGAAAAAAATGTGAACATAGAAACAATGAGAAAAATAACCCAGTGAATGCATCACTACTATACTACTGCATGAATTTAAATGCAATAAATCATGACTATATTATTATTTATTAACTTATCCGGCTCATTGATAATGAATTACCAACTTTTCTGAATCATGATTCACATATCCTGTCTACATAGACAGTTCTCCCCCATTCCTGGTTGAGGAGTAACCCATTGTCATTAATAGACAAATCTCCCCCATTCCGGGTCGAGGAGTAACCTCCCATTTCGGTAAAACAAAATGAAAAATTTCATATTCATTATATTATGATCATATCAACAACACGATAGAAATATCTCTTCCCAGTGAGTACACTGACCTTGGGTTCTCAACTACGTATTCACGTTTCCTTCGGGAGGAGCTGAACTGGGTTGATTAGACCTTACGCCTGTCAATCCAAGTAAATCAGTACTGAATCTCAATCATAAGTATCATACTAATATAATTATGTAACTTTTCATGACTATACAACGACCATATAATTCCACTTAAGCCACATTCCATGAAACATGAGTAAAGACAAAACAATGGTGCCCATATTGATAAGGTTATGAACATTCAACCGTAGAAAATACCTCACAAGGAATTTATAACCAAAGTTAAGTAAACATGAAATTATCATTCTCAATGTATATACACATGAAACATGTACTCAAAGTACCCTTTGTAAGGATGAAATACAAACATTCATTCAAGGGTTATCCAGTATGACCTGAAATTATTGTCCTACATACTTAACCATCCTATATTAGTAAACTGTATAAATACAGGGGTCCAAGCTTATCAATATGAAAACATATTGGAATATAATTTTGAGTACAAGTGACGGTGTAATTTTTCAAGCTTCCTAGAGCAAGTTATAACCATTTCTTTACAACACATGAAATCTGCCTTACAAGCTCCTCTATTGTTCCTTCAACTTCCAAGAATTTTGATAATTTTTATACAACATAACTTTTAATGATTTTCAACCCATTTTCATTAAACATATGGAATAGTACAAAATTAAAGTTTCATAATTGTTTGACTTCATTTTATATCTGAAAATCTTGACTAAACTCAGGGCATACTGAAATGAAGTATACAAACAACAACTATGTATCAACTTGAATTAAGCATTACGGCCTAAATACAATGAGATAAATTCTAATTTTCGGATATGATATGAATATATAAGTCTACTTTCATATCCAATTGGAAATTCTCAATTCCAGTAAGTACACAAAGAGAAATACAAGTTTGAATACAAGGGGTTTCAATACAAATAAATTTTAAGGGTTTCTACGTTCAACTTAACATAAACTTGCGTCTAACCACATATATATAAAGGGATGAAACTTTTATAAACTTATTATGATTTATATCAGATAAATCAATAATATAAGAAAAATAACAATATTTGAGATTAGGATTACCTTCGGGAATTTTACGTAATTTGTACGGATTTTTCTACACATTTTCTCCTCACTTTTCCTTCCTAAACTTCTACTTTCTCCTTCCTCACCCTAACAACACTTCAACTAAACCTAGGGATTAATTTTCTAAAGAAATAGGTTAGAAGAAGATTTTTAAGTCGGCCAAGGCTGCCTCCCCGGCCATCCAATCAAATTAAAACATGTGGTTTACCAAAATACAATTTACCACTTAAAGGGAATGGACAGATTTGCCCCTTTCTCGTAAATTCGGCCTAACTTCTTACTCGGGCCTCGGTTTGATGCACCTTTTGTTGTGTTAAAAACCTAACTCACATGTATACAACTATATAGCTTTCACTTCAAGTCAATTGTAATGTTATAAGGGTCAAAACTAGTCTCTAACAGGAACATTTCTACCGAAAATAACAAAATTTTATGTTTGTAAATAATTCGACCATTCATGATATATGAAAGTAGAATTATAATAAACATAATCACTTAACATTAGATATAATAATAACACATTATTCATATCACATAAGATAAGCATGGTTTAAATATAATTTATCAAAATTATATTTGGGTTGTCACATATTCCTAAAAACATAAACATACCATTAGAGGGCGAAACCCCAAAACACCACTCAAACGGCCTTGTAAGAGGAACAGACTCCTTGCACGAACTAATGCATGTCGTAGGAGGTGATGGCATCGTCACAGGATCCTCGATTTCATAGCATGATGATAATTTGAGAATATATAGACTTTGGCCCAAAAACATAAACATGTCGTTAAAGGGCAGGACCCCAAAACACCCCTTACACGGCCTAATGAGAGGCACCAACACCTATCACGGGACCAATTCTACCCATAGGAAGAGACCACATGGTCACAGGACCCTGCTTTGAGATCACAGTGAGAATTTGATAATATCTAGACTTAGGATTAAAAACATCAGTTAAAAGGGGAAAAATAAAAACACCCCCCAAAGGGCCCCGTGAGAGGCACCAACACCTCACATGAGACCAATGTAACTTATAAGAACTGTACGTTTGGTCACAAGAACCCCGACATTAGAACACGATGATAATATGAGAATATCTATTCTTAGGATTAAATACATGCAGTTAGAGGGTGAAACCCCAAAACATACCCCAAACGGCCCCGTGAGATGCGCTAACACCTCGCAGGAGACTAATTCTACTCGTAGCAACTAACCGCATGGTCACGGGACCTCCAGTTTGAGAACACGATAATAATTTGATAATATCTATAATTAGGCTAGAAAACATGCCGTTAGAGGATGAAACCCCAAAACACCAACCAAATTGCCTAGTGAGAGACACCAACACCTCGCATGGGACCAATGCAGCTCCAAGGAATTGACCCTGCGGTCATGGGACCCCCATCTTGAGAACATGATAATAATTTGAGAATATCAATGTGACGACCCGATTATGATAATGATAAACTATGTTTAAATCATGCTTATCGTATGGGATGAGGATAATGTGTTATTAGAATATATAATGTTAAGTTATTGTGTTTAGTCTAATCCTACCTCCATAACTTATGAAATGTTGAATTAGTCACAAACACAAATTTGTGAAGTCTTTGGTAGGAATCTTCGAGTTCGGGACTAGTTTTGGGCACTATTATATAATAATTGACTTTAGGTAAAAACTATATAGTTGTATCTAAATGAGTTAATTTTGTAACACAAGAAACGGTGTGTAAAACAGAGGTCCGAGAAGGAAGTTATGCTAGAATTACGAAGCAGGGGCAAATCTGTCCATTCGTTAAGTGGTATTTTATCTTATAAGTATAACAAATGGATGAATTTCATTGGTTGGAATGGGGGGCAAGCTTGGCCGACTTAATCCCCTTGAAATAGACTTATTCTGCAGCCAAACTCATCCATTAGAGAGTTTTTTTCTGAAGAGGGAGAAACAGGAAGTTTCAGAAGAGAAAGGCGAGGAAAAATTGGAGAAAAATCCATAGGAAAATACGAAAACATCCCTAAGGAAATTCTACCTGTAAATCTTGTATATTGTTGGAATTATTGATTTAAAATGATATAAATAATCATTTGTTTACTAAACTTTCATGTTTTGAGGGATACGTATGGATAGATGTGGGTTTAAACAAGGTTGAACGTGTAAATCATGTATATTGATTCGATTGGAAACCCTCTGTATTCAAAGTCCTATAACATATTTTATACTTATTAGAATTGAATAATTCCAATTGGATACAGATATAGACTCATATATGTATAACATATCCGAATATTATATGAAAATACCAAGAAATGAATCTTTGGTGATAGTTTGAAGTACATGTATCAAATCTTCCCCAAAGGTGTAAGTATGCACACCAGGTGTTCGATGTTTTGCTTGACATAGCAAATGAATCTTAAAAATTATGAAACTTTATTTTTGTATTATTCAATATGTTTATGGATGTTGAGAGAAATATCAATGGAATTTATGATGCAAACAAATAATGAAAATTCTTCAAAGTTGACTAAACGATAATGGAGTCTCTAGGGTAGATTTGATTTGTAATAAAGAAATGGACACATCTTTCTCTAAGAAACTTGAAATGATGTGTTGTCTTTTATATTGGGAACCTTGTATGATAAGAACTGGATTACCAAGAAGAAATTAAAGAATGTTTGGGCTATGGATTGGATATCTTAAATATTTTAACATGAAATTGAATGAGACTTTATTATTGATAAATGATTAGTATGAGATGCTATGATGCTTATGAATTCGGTTAAGGTAAAGTTTTCTTTGGATTGTTAACATCCTTATGATGATAGTAATATTATAAGAATGAATATGTGGAAGGAAAGAAGAACTGGTTGAACCAGTTCTAGACAAAGTCAAGGGAAAAACACATGAAGTGGCCAAGGTGAGTGTACTTACTGAGTTTATTATGGATATGATGTATATGTATTATATGTTGAGATGCTATGGATTACTAATAGCCAAGAGATGTTATGTCTTATCAACATCCATTAGATGTTATGTCTTATCAACATCCAAGAGATGTTATGGCTTATTATAGCCAAGAGATGTTATGGCTTATTAATAGCCAAGAGATGTTAGGGCTTATTATAGCCAAGAGATGTTATGGCTTATTAATAGCCAAGAGATGTTATGGCTTATCAACAGCCCAGAGATGTTATGTCTTATTATAGTCAAGAGATGTTACGGCTTATTAATATCCAAGAGATTTTATGTCTTATCAACAACTAAGAGATGTTATGGCTGAATAACAACCAAGAGATGTTACGACTTATTTACAGCCAAGAGATGTAAAGATGTTTTATATTGTTACATAGATATGACTTATTGAATTTAATTTTATGCACTAGAGCAGTAGTAATGCATTCACTGAGCTATTTTGATCACGATTCCTATGTTATGTTTTTTTTCAGGTAATGAAATGTCACTGCCAAATCTAAGAGGTCGGGTGGGGTTAGCAATGGATGCGTAAAACAGTAATTTTGGTCAAATTAAAAAGGGGTAATTCAATCCTACTTGTCCTTTGAGAAAGTTTGAATAAGAACGATTACTTTAAAATTTTGAAAAGTTTTTATTGTTATGGCTTCATGCTGATATTAAGAAAGGATACTTGTGTTTATTGTTTGGTTAATGAAATTATGGTTTGACTCACTTTGAATTTCAAACTAAATTATAAGTAACTGGGTTGGGGTGTGTCAACTTGGTATCAGAACCTAGGTTTTAAAGGTTATGGGGTGAGGAACGCTTAGATTTGGTAGTGGAAGTAGAAATTATTTTGAGTCATAAGTAAATTGGATTTTGTTGACTAACATTTGTTAGTTATACATACATATTGTTGTACGAGATGTGAAATGTAAGGATCTTATAGGAAAGGAAATGAGATGTTGAGGTTTATTCGGCGATGACCGCGAATAAAGGTATTTTATATGAATCATTGCTTTGTTTTATTTGTAGTATGGACAAACATTTCATTGAAGGAAAATTTTTAAAGAAAAAATGTGGTATATGAATATTGTGAAGTATTGGAAGTAATCCCTTCTTATACTGGAATATGTAAACTTGAGTAGTGTCACTTATTAATCCGTGGTTTGGTTTGTGCCCAGTTATGTGGGAGAGTGAGGTATGGGAACCCATATTTCGTTAGAAGATGAGTTAGTAAATTGAGTGTGAATAAAATGAAGATTCACATGGTAAAGGTGAAGTGCGAGGATTAATAGTTGTATATGTTTAATTTTAATATGTGAAATGGTATGAAATTCAATTACTCGTCAATATATCACAATTGATTCGAATATGGGTTCATATGACTTATGATAAGTAGAAGAAAAGAGTAATAAGAATTGGGATGTATTTTTTTTAATAGTATACGTATATGTAGTGAATATTACTCTTGGGATGTTTTGAAATGCCAATATGAATAGAAGAGTTGAGACGAAGTGTTAAAGAGTTGGAAGTTTAAAAATATTGGAGAGCCCTTTTAAGAGTATGTGTTGTGTACGAGTATAGGAAATATGCTAATGGGGTTTGAATGTCGATAACTGGTTTGGGTGGATATTGAGTTATGTTTTTCATTATACGTAAGTGTTATAACTAAGAGTATGGCATATAATGAATATGATTGACATTATACGGAGTTATCAAGAAGTATGTCTAAGGATAATGTGCTATGTGAGATACCGTAAGGGGATATGTTAACGTATTTGTATAGGTTATTTGAAAGAAACACAACATATAATAGTTAAGATAAGTATTATGGGGTTGGTAGGTGTGGTTAAAGTTTTCAATGGTGATGTTATGTTTAACATCCATGTTACCAAATGGGTAAGGTGAGTGTATTAATAATGTTTCATAAGACTATAATGTTAATAAGGATTGGGGTAAGATCATGGTTGTAAATTTATTGTGTTGGATAAATGACTTATTAAGGTCATTGTATGTTTAGTTGAAGAAGAATCAAATGATACTGAAAAAGGGAATATAGTGAGATGTTAGCTTCAGTTCATAGTGCATGACTGCATAATATACATGAAGGTGAATATGAAATCTTGGTTAAGAATAAACATTGGGTGAATGATTGTTCAGTTTTGATATATGAATAGTAGTGATGCTATATTTAAATTAAGAAAATGTAAGGATGAGATTTAACATACTCTTAAACATCAGAAATGATATGGATAGTAGTTAGGTTCAAACACATGTATTTGGTGTTGAATGGAAGATGAGAAGATGGAATATAATAAGATAGTCTTGTAATATGATATTTATGAATGAAATATTGAACGGAAGTTGGAGAAAGGAAATAAAAGAAGTTAGTCTTGTAATAGAATATTTATTATTTGAAATATTACACGATAATTAGGACGGACCTTAGGAATGAAGGTATGAAGTAATATATGAGTTGGGAATTGACTTCCATTTACAAGAAATCATTAGATGATTATTCTTACGTGTAAGTGATAAATAAAATGAAGATGATATGAGAGGAGATTTGTCGGTCATGATGAAATAGTATTTTAAATTGGTTGGTAGGTGAAATCCCCCTTAAATTTTGGGGACGAAATTTTCCGGGGGGGGAGGTTGTGACGACCCGAATATGATTATGATAAACTATGTTTAAATCATGCTTACCGTATGGGATGAGGATAATGTGTTATTAGAATATATAATGTTAAGTTATTGTTTTTAGTCTAATCCTACCTCCATAACTTATGAAATATTGAATTAGTCACAAACACAAATTTTTGAAGTCTTCAGTAGGAATCTTCGAGTTTGGGACTAGTTTAGGGCACTATAATATAATAATTGACTTTAGGTGAAAACTATATAGTTGTATATATATGAGTTAAGTTTGTAACACAACAAACGGTGTGTAAAACAGAGGTCCGAACAAGAAGTTATGCTAGAATTACGAAGCAGGGGCAAATCTGTCCATTCGTTAAGTGGTATTTTGTCTTATATGTATAACAAATGGACGAATTTCATTGGTTGGAATGGGGGGAAAGCTTGGAATACTTAATCCCCTTGAAATAGACTTATTCTTCAGCCAAACTCATCCATTAGAGAGTTTTTCCTGAAGAGGGAGAAACAGGAAGTTTAAGAAGAGAAAGGCGAGGAAAAATTGGAGAAAAATCCATAGGAAAATACGAAAACATCCCTAAGGAAATTCTACCTGTAAATCTTGTATATTGTTGGAATTATTGATTTAAAATGATATAAATAATCATCTGTTTACTAAACTTTCATGTTTTGAGTGATACGTATGGATAGATGTGGGTTTAAGCAAGGTTGAACGTGTAAATCATGTATATTGATTCGATTGGAAACCCTCTATATTGAAAGTCCTATAACATTTTGTATACTTATTAGAATTGAATAATTCAAGTTGTATACGAATATAGACTCATATATGTATAACATATCCGAATATTATATGAAAATACCAAGAAATGAATCTTTGGTGATAGTTTGAAGTTCATGTATCAAATCTTCCCCAAAGGTGTAAGTATGCACACCAGGTGTTCGATGTTTTGCTTGACATAGCAAATGAATCTTAAAAATTATGAAACTTTAATTTTGTATTGTTCAATATGTTTATGGATGTTGGGTGAAATATCAAAGGAATTTATGATGCAAAAAAATTATGAAAATTCTTTGAACTTGACTAAACGATAAAAGAGTTTATAGGGTCGATTTGATTTGTAATAAAAAAATGGACTCATCTTGCTCTAAGAAACTTGAAATGATGTGTTGTCTTTTATATTGGGAACCTGATATGATAATAATTGTATTACCAAGATGAAATTAAAGAATGTTTGGGCTATGGATTGGATATGTTAAATATTTTAACATTAAATTGAATGAGACTTTATTATTGATAAATGATTAGAATGGGATGTTATGATGCTTATGAATTCGGTTAAGTTTTCTTTGGATTGTTAACATCCTTATGATGATACTAATATTATAAGAATGAATATGTGGAAGGAAAGAAGAACTGGTTGAACCAGTGCCAATCAAAGGCAAGGGAAAAACACATGAAGTGGCCAAGGTGAGTGTACTTACTGAGTTTATTATGGATATCATGTATATGTATTATATGTTGAGATGATATGGATTATTAGTAGCCAAGAGTTGTTATGGATTATCAACATCTAAGAGATGTTATGTCTTATCAACAGCCAAGAGATGTTATGGCTTATTAATAACCAAGAGTTGTTATGGCTTATCAACAGCCCAGAGGTGTTATAGCTTAATATAGCTAAGAGATGTTACGACTTATTAATAGCCAAGAGATGTTATGGCTTATCAACAACCAAGAGATGTTATGGCTTATTAACAGCTAAGAGATGTTATGGATTATTAATAACCAAGAGATGTTATGGCTTATTAGTAGCTAAGAGATGTTAAGATGTTTATATTGTTACATAGATACGACTTCTTGAATTTAATTTTATGCACTAGTGTAGTAGTAATGCATTCACTGAGCTATTTTGCTCACGATTCCTATGTTATGTTTTTTTTCAGGTAATGAAATGTCACTGCCAAATCTAGGAGGTTGGGTGGGGTTACAAGGGATGCGTAAAATCATAATTTTGGTTAAATTAAAAAGGGGTAATTTAATCCTACTTATCCTTTGAGAATGTTTGAATAAGCACGATTACTTTAAAATTTTGAAATTTTTTTAGTGTTATAGCTTCATACTGATATTGAAAAAGGACACTTGTGTTTATTGTTTGGTTAAGGAAATTATGGTTTGACTCACTTTGACTTTCAAACTAAATTATAAGTAACTGGGTTAGGGTGTGTCAATCTAGACTTTGGCTTAAAACATGTCGTTGGAGGGTGTAAGAGGGTAGTTTATATTATATGGAGGCATAACGCCTTTTGAGTATGGTAATGGTAAGTTAACTAGGGACACTCATGACTAATTACAAGACACACAATTATGACCTAGTGAAAATAGACTTAGTTTGAACTCACAAATCTCTCGTGTATAACTCAAAAGATAATAATCAACTCAGAAGAAACTACTTTTGTGGGAGAGAGAAGCAAGCACCTTAGATACAGCTTGGCAGGAAGCCAAACACAACAACTCTCAAAGGTCTCCAATCAAATATTAAAATCTCCATAAGAAATGACCACGATGGATGAGTAAAAGCTATGGGTTTTGTAATAACTTCTTTCTCTTTGATGATAATCTATCTCTAGCCGAAAATCTCTAAGAAATAACTCTCTCCTCTCAGAAGTGGATGAGGCTAATAAATAACTCTCCCCAAATGGCTCAGTCATTAATAACTGTGAAATACATCCCTCATACTTTATGTCACAAATATTAAATGCCTGATGGACTAGTCAGCTCCACGTCATAAACATTAAATGCCAAGACATGCCTTTCACCTAGTCACTCTGCGTCAGGGGGCTGTCATCACAAAAGTGTCTCACCAACCGCCTGACATCCCCAAATACCTTAGTGGTTTACTCAAGTGAGGATTTGACATTGCCTAGCTAGCTAATGACATCATATAAAGTAGACGTGTCATTAAGTACATGGTTGTTCGGTTCACAAATCAATGCCTGATGGAACTCAAGGTTTTTCTGCCCAAGGTTTAACGGTCAAGGCCTTTTGGTGTTTTACAAGGTGTATCTAAGATGGTCAGGACAATCACCAATGGTGCCTCACTTCTTAATCCTCCAAACTAAGTGCCCCTGAAGTTCCCACAATGAGGTCGTTCGATAGAGCATAAAACCTCTCGCGAGTACCGTTTGACCTCATGCTAAAAATCAGTATAATTGTTACAAATCCAAGTCAATATAAATAAAAAATATTCAACAAGACTAGGTGAAAAAATATGACTAAAGGATCTGCTCTCTCCGCCATCTTCTTCATTAGGAGATCCCTCTGGGCTTCGATGGCAAGCTACATCGCTTGAGCGGTATCGCTTTTAGCTGCATTGCTATCTTACTGAGCTGCATCACTATATTACTGAGCCGCATCGCTTTGAGCTACATCATTGCCTTACTAAGATGCATCACTTCCTTACTGAGCAGCATCCTTTGAGTTGACTCGCTAAGCTACATCGCTGCCTTAATCCCTTGGATCTATTGTATTATCTGGGGGGATTAACTCTAATCTTGAGATTATCTTCAAGATCCCCCACATTTACCCCTTCATGGAGATATTTGTTGTGGGAACAAAAATGCCTTAAAAAAATCTTCTTATTTCAATGAACCTTGGTGTCTCTATCTTTGTTACGGCCTCTGTCGTTGTCACTTTTTGGAAAAAGTAAAATTCTCCCCGATGTACCTGAACCAAAGTGCTGCAAATTATCGATGGTTAGCGATGTGACATCACCACTTTTTTCAGTCACTGAGCTTTAACCCTTATGTCTTTTCTTCCTTGGCTAATTGAAATTCTCCCAAAACACCTGTTGGCTTTTTGAAATACCCGTTTTGATTCTTGGGAAGTGAAATTCTCCCGTTGGTGTTGTTATGGAGTATAGTTGTAAGAAGTGATTATTTTTTCGTTAGGACTGCCCCTATTGTTGAGACTTTTGGAATTCTTCATCGTAAACTTCTTCCTAGGAAATTCCCCCTATTTGAAGGTGCTACTTCATTTGGACTCTGCTGCATCATCGTTTCTTCAAGTTCAAAAAAGATAAAAAATTATTCCTGATGTATCTGAGTCATAATTAAATAACATTTGGACTTGTGATGGGGGGACATCGTAGCTTTTTATAACCATTGGGACAACTTCGGTGTTGGGAGCTATTATATATGTCTCACAAAAAATTATGGCGCCAAAACTCAAACTTTCCTAGGAAGAAAACCCTTTCTATTCCCCATGTGTAACTTCATTAATGATGTGGTGCTGTCATTTCAACTGTCAGGACACTCCCAAAAGTGACACATGTCCACTTAAGATGATTAGAGGCGACTTTGCACGTGTGTTAGTGGGAAAACTCAAAAGACGAGTTTAATGGATTACAACAGTCTATTTTTCAAAAAAACTTAGCTATTTTTTTCTTCATCTTCTCCACACTCCCAGAGCTTTTTTAGAGATAGAAAGGTTCAAACCGCCATTGTTAATATGGTTGTCTCTAGTTATCTTCCTTACATTATCTCTTTCACCGCCCCTTGTGGCTGTATTCCTCCATTTTCCTTCCCCTCTCCTTTTTTTAAAAATTTTATTCTTCCACCATCAACTATCATGGTCTCTTCCTGCATTCTGGTACGCCCACATTTAGTGCTCTGCCTGCTACCACCCAGGATGACACCTCCTTAGTGGTAGCACGTCAAGAACAACTGTGCTCTTACTGTCAGTCTCCCATCTTTGGTAAAGATGATGAGTTCTCTTAGGGGTGTAGGGCCTACTATTTTTCAGCTAAGTATGACCCTTTTGCTGCTGGGTGATGAAGACCAAGATTCCACTTCTTGGGGGATATTTTCCTCCAGAGGATACTATGAGGTTCCGTCTTGATAGAGGTGACTTGACTTGGTCCCATATTGACTTCGAAGGACCTGGTGGTTCCCCCCCCCCCCCCCCCCGCCACTTTACTGCTTGGAACTCATTTATGAAGACCACTTACTCTGACACTCTTTTCAAGATTGGTCTCCATCAATCTGCCTAGTTTGGGGAGTTCACTCTCTCCAAACACAATGCTTCTCTTTAAAGCTTGGTCCCCTATTGGAACATTACGACTCAAACATTATTTTCTTCATGGGGAGAGTTACCTTTAATGATTGAGTACGTTTTTTAGCTGCTTGGGCTTGAGCTTAAAGGGATTTTGTCTTATCACGATGAAGCTTTGGATGCCGAAGGGACAAAGTCCCTAATTTGCAGGAGGTGTATTGGTACTTCCAATAGGGCTACCTTCACTCCCCTCATAAACTACTTCTATCATACCAAACCCTCTATTGTATTTGGCCCAGGAAAAGGTACATCTCTTGAGTTGCTAGCCTACATAATTGTGATTCCGTCTCATTTTGTCTTGCCTGGCAATCCCAATGATCAACCATGTAGGGACTTGATTAATATGTCTGTCCATTTGGATAGAGGATCTAAGCTTCCTCTGGCAGCCATGGACTTAGGTTCACTTTATACATGGTTGGACAGGATCCATTTGGATATGGAACGATTCTTAGGTAGATATAACTTGGCTAATTTTCCCAATGCCATCACTTTTACTGGTTTTCTTTACTTCCATTTTCTTGAGATATCTGCCAACTGTGTTCCCCTTCGGTATGGAGAAATCATAAAGCCCCATCACCTTTTTTTCTTTCATAACAAATAGGGTAGAAAGGGTCTTCTGTTCAATTTTGACAAAGCAAGCGTCTTCGTGATGAGGCCCCACAATGAAGATTCTTTTTCCCATACTTGGAACTTCTTCGGTCCTGTGCCTAGGATGGTGGGGCCCACTTCAAAGGATCTTATAATGAAGGACACTTATTTTTGCTATCATTTTGGCCTTGAATCCTAACTATCTTCCCTCATATACCAAATGGGGATATACGTCTGAACATTATAAACCCAACTATTGCACTTGTCAGTTTGGGTATGACCAAGGGGTTCCCCAATCAGTGTTTTAATATTCTCACCCCATGGCATATTTCCCTAAGGCCTGTGACTTTTACATCGTGTCAGCTACTTCCATGATCTGCTCAGCCATAAGTGGTCATGTTACCATTCTTGCACTTTCTAGGAAGGGGGATGTAACCAGTGATTTTGCGCCGAAGTATTGTCCCAGACAGATAGCCAAAATTCATGAATTCACCCGCTGTTCAGTGTTTTCCTTCAATGGAGCTGGGGCTAAAGAGGAATTCCTGTTCTGGGAATAGAGTTCCCACTCATCGAAACATCTAAGGATCCTCCTAGTGACCTGCCTTTGTATTACCCAATAATACCCATTGTTGAAGCCAAGGTGAAGAAAGCTTAAATGCATAAACCCCCTTCTAGAGATACTTCTATCAGTGCAGCTTTTGGTGAGGTCCCTCGCAACCCTTTTTGCAAAAGGCAAGGAAGACTATGAGTGGGGACTCTTCGAAGCACAAGTCCCCATGCAAGTCCCATGCCCCTATTGATGCTTTTCCTATTGCCTTATTTCCTCCCAATGCTGATGTGCCTGAGGGAATATGGGAGGCAGTTAGAAAGGAGGTAGAACGGCTACAAAAAATATTTTGACAAACTGCACCATCAGTTACTCCTCCTGAGTCATTTCCCACTATTGTGGTGGATCCTACTGAAGGTACTTCATGAATAAAAAGGGGTCCTTCGGGTACTGGTGCTTCTGGTAAGAGAAAAAAACTTTGGTAACCAAGTTAAGCAACCCGTAGTAGTAACCCCTACTCCTAAGAGTTATACTTCTCTTTCTCTTGATGCAGTTATACTAGTTAATGATAGCCCTATGACTGCAGCTGATCTCACCGAGAGGGCTTCTCCTAACTCCTCTCCTCCAGCTTCGCCCGTTGTCATACCATCACACTCTTCTTCTGAGCACGAGGTTAGTTTTTCAACACTTAGTCATTCCTCTGGCCTACGAGCTTCCTCCCGCGCTCTTTCTATTTGCCTAATTTTCTCTAATGTCTTCTCTCTTAGAGAAGGGAACTCCTCTAAGAGTTGGTAGAGGGGTCTGAGCATAAAAGGCAGAGACTACACTTGTGACTCTCCTAAATAGCAAACAAGACTGACTAATGGAATAATGCAATTTAAAGATTAAACTACCAAACATAGAGCAAGAATAATTCCCCAGAAAAAATGGAACCCTCGCCGGAAATCTCCAAAAACTCACAGGAAAATGCAAAAGTTAGAAAACTCACAGGGAAAATGAAGGAAAAAGAATGGAGGAGGATACCTGAGGATGAAATGGTAAGGAAGAAGGAAGAAAATGTGAGGAACACCACCAAAAGCTTCAAGCCAATGCATTTCTTGAGAGAGAAAGCTGTAGACGCAACTCGAACCAGGAAAATGAGAGAAATGAGAAGGAAGGAGGGAAAATAGGGTTTAAACCCTTAATATGATTGCACGCTTCCCAAGGCCCATCATTTCCTTGGGATCCCCAAAGGACAGCTGCCATCACACGCTCTCCAGTCACGCCACACACTTCAGTAATGGATAAGTGTCAAATGACCATTGGCACAAAAGAGACCTCGGAGATGTAGAGACCCCACAGTCACCTTCCCTCACATGTAACTAAGGGCTGGGAGTGATTGATATGCCCCAAGTGTGACCTCGGCTCAAAAACTACAACCTCGGCCAAGACATTGCCGAGGTTGGAAATGCCTTGGATCAGTGACAATAGGCCTCGACCGTAGCAAGGTCGGCCCTGGCCGACACCACTACAAACCTCATCAAGGGGAGACTGCATGAATCATGGGGGTCAGAAGTTCATCAGTTCACCCGGGAATGATAACCTCGACCAGGGGTAGGCCGAGGTTACAAGGAGACTTACCTTTACCAAGGTCAACCCCATCAGTGAATCGGCCAAGGTTCCAAGCACATTCCAACATAACACCTTACTCGACTTCACTTAAGCCGAGACCATAATGGCTCATCTCGGATTGGATGGGCAGCTAAACCTTACTAACCTCGTACTTTTCCAAGCCGAGGTCATGACCAAGGACGAAGGCCGAGCACTTATTAACATATGTGTGGACAAGGACACATGGACACAAATCAGTTATAACAAATCATTCCCCCCACGTGGGGGGAATATTTCATCATCATTCTCTACATGTGACAGGGACATATGTCTTCATCATATTGGCTAGACCAACACACACATGCTCGTTGCATGCATGGGGGTTCATTACACCCCCCTACTACTATATATACTTGTCTTCTCCTTCTTAGAGGGGGGTCCCGAAATTAGCAACCCTAGCTGAAACTTTGTCTAAACACACAGTAGAGAGAGAAAGCTTGTGAGATTGTAACTATGGCCATTAGAGCCTTCATAGAGTGATACATATCATACACTTGCACATTGGATGTAGGCCTAATTGACTGAACCACTTATATTCAGGTGTGAATCCTCTTCTCCTCACCTCCTTCTACTATATGTGTATAAACCCTTATGCTGCCATTGTTAACATTGAATTTAGCTCATAAATACCTTGAAGGGTGGTGTTGTTTCCAGCATCATCACTCCTCGTTCGCCCATGATAGGTCTTACATACTCACGTTGTTCGGCCTCAATCTGCAGAGGAGGCTGCCAAGATGGCTGTTGTGCATGTTATGTATGTGGGGGTTTCTTCTCATCCAAAGGAGACTCCCCCAGTTTCTTCTAGTTCCCCACTTTATCGAGGGTTCCTCTGGCTATGATTTTAATATTTCCGAGCCCTCCCGAGGTAATAGGTTCTAAACACTTTTAGATCTTTCTTTTATATCCTTCTCCCTTCGCTGCATCTTCTAAATATTTTGGTGTATTTCAAGTTGAAGTATCTTCCCTTTTGGCTTCATCGTCGGCTAGCATCCTTATCCCACTTCCATTGATACGACCCATTACTGTTGTTTCCCCTTTCATGTATATTACTGAGGTGAGTTAAGTGTGAATGTGTTTCTACTTTCTGTATTATTCCCCTCCTCTAACACTTAGTTTTATTTTTACAGCTTTCTCCAAGTCTTATCTTGCCATTATCTTTCGAGATTCTACCAGTTTCCAAGGCCACTATTGTCTCTTCTGCCCATCCTGGTGCTTCTTCTGCTCCACCAGCATTACTGCATTTGCGGAAGGTCAAATGGCATCTTCAAGATCTACATTAATATTGGCCTTATTTACTTTTGTAGAGGCAGGAGCTTCACCCAATATTGAGGTCCCTCTACCTAAGGTTCCTCTAGTTGAGGGTGTCGTGGAGGCTTCTGAGGAGATGAACCTGCCTTCAACAGTTCCCTCCATTGTAGCCTATTTAGTGACTCCCATTCTTGCTCCATCCATTGCTGAGGTATTTTGCTATTTTCTCTTTGCTCCTTGTTATTTGTCCTTTATCTTGATGTTGTATAATCTAGAAGAATCTCTTTTTCAAATATTCAAACTCCATCAGTAACGATGACTTACCCATGAAAAAGAGCATTTGTTAAGTTTTTTTTGTAAAACTTCACCAATAATGGTGACACCCATAATGGTGACTTAACAATGACAACCACCTGTTAAGATTTTTCATCAAACTCCACCAGTAATGGTGACTTATTAATGAAAACCACTTGTTAAGATTTTTCATCAAACTCCACCAGTAACGGTGACTTAACAATGAAAACCACTTGTTAAGATTTTTCATCAAACTCCACCAGTAACAGTGACTTAATAATGAAAACCACTCGTTAAGATTTTTTGTCAAACTCCACCAGTAACAGTGACTTAATAATCAAAACCACTTGTTAAGATTTTTCGTTAAACTCCACCAGTAATGGTGGTTTAACAATGAAAACAACTTGTTAAGATTTTCTGTCAAACTCCACCAGTAATGGTGACTTAACAATGAAAACCACATGTTAAGGTTTTTTTCACTTAACCCATTATTTGCTTGATCTGTCCCCAGTCTGCTAGGGAGTGCCCTCATGTTGCAGAGCAAATTAAAAACGAGCGGTATTTGAGGAAATGAGTCCTAACAACCAAGGTTCCATGACAGGTGCTCAGGTCGACAGTGAATCTTGGTATAAGCTTCCTATGCCTGCTCTATCTCCTCATGAGTTTTGCCTCATGGTCCTTCTTAGCTCTACCAAGTACCTACCATCCATCGATTGGTGATTGAACAGATTGCAACTCGTCACCCCGAGACTTTTACTATCGATTGCTTGTATTCAAATATTCTCGTGATGAGCTATAGGCTTCACGGTATGGCAATCGTTGTTTCTAATATCATCAGTACCCCTACTTATAATGTTACCATGACCTTCCTTAACCAATTCTTGGGCTATATAAAGGAGTTGGGCCGAGATGGATTCCAATTTAGCTGTCTGATTAGACACTTAAAGACCTTGAAGAGTCAGTAATTGGAAAGTTAAAGGGAACTATTGTAGAAGCATCAAGATACTCAACAAGATGAGGAAGGTAGGCTGGACTATGTAACATCTCTACTTGAAGCTGCTAACAAAGAGGTGGAGGATATCGAAGAAACTTTGCGTGTAGAAACCCTGAGGGGAGAGAAACTCCTCATTGAGCATGCTCAATTTCAGACAAGGCTAGAAGGTTCCACCAACGCTCAGTAGGCCTGCCTAGCATCTTCCTCGGGTCTCCTTGGAGATTATTTCTTTGCTCCCGACTTGTGGTTCCACCTATGCTTATGACCTCCCACATACTTGTATAAATTTTCAATTTTCCTTCTTATGTAACTCCTGGTCAATAGTTCCCATTTTTGTAAAACCTCCCAATTTATGAATGAAAGAGAAGTTATATCTTATTTTCGTGCCACTTCTTTGTGTTATAACTTCTTGCATAAAATACAAACTTTTCCATCTTCCATCTCACCCTAGTTACAAAAAAGACATCTTTTGAGAAAAATAATGACTTATGTATAATCATAACAAAAAGGCTAGATACATCGATGTTCTAAGGTTACTTGCTTTACACATGATAGACCTCCAACCATTTGCTGTTAATATTAAATGGTTTATCTTCTTCTATCTAGAAATTAAGCAATAACCTGAATCATGAGCCTCATTTACAATGAAACGTCCCTCCCATATCGCTGCAAACTTAGGTACAGGAATCCCTCTAATGTGTTTCACTATTGTCTTCAAAACAAGGTCTCTTTCAACAAACTTCCATGGTCTCACCAAGTTTTTGTATGCCCTTGATAGCTTATTCGTGTACATTTAAAAGTGTTGCTTCGCATTATCTCTGTTTTTGTCTAATGCTTCCAACTACACGTGTCTGTTCTGAGGGATCATGCTACTTCGCAAGGCATATCGGGCAGAGGGAAATTCCAACTCCACTGGGAGAATCACTTCTGCTCCATACACATGGCAGAATGGGATATATCCTGTGGGCTTCCTTTTAGTTGTTCGATAGGAACAAAATACAGCTAGTATCTTATTATTCCATGATCCTGGGAAATCCTCCATCGTCGTGTCCAAAATGTTAACCAATGTTTTGTTAGTTTCTTCGGCTTGACCGTTTCCCTTTGGGTATGCCACCGTTGAAGTATGATGACTAATGAAGTACTTGTTTGTGAGCATCATTACCTCTGAATTGACGAATGGGGTTCCGTTATCATAGATAATAACCTTTGGAATCCCAAAATGGCAAATGATATTTTCTCTGATGAAGTTGCTCACCACCCCTGTTGTTTCCCTTCTTAGTTGTATCGCTTCAGCCCACTTTGTAAAGAACTCCATTGCCACTAATATCCAGATCTTCCCCCTCGAAGAAGGATGTATTGCCCCTACCAAGTCAAATTCCCAAGTGTGGAAAGGGTAATGGGTATCCATACAGTGTAGATCCACTGATGGAGCATGAATCATATTTCCATGCAGTTAGTAAGCTTTACATTTTTGAATGAACTCAATAGAGTCTTCCTCCATCGTTGGGACAATAATACCCCAACGTCATTCTCTGGTCATACAACTTTTCTCCTCCTAGGTGTGCTAGGTCATGAGCTTGTTTGATGACTTCGATTGTTTCCTCCTTTGTGATGCAACACAATGGCCTGTTGAAGTATCCTTTTTCGATAAAGCTTCCCCTCCAGAATGTAGAACCTTAGAGCCCTTCTTTTGAGTTCCATCTCATTAATTTTCTCTGTCGGGACCACTGCACCTTTAATAAAATCAATATAGGGATTCCTCCAATCTGGTTGAGCTTCAACAAAATGGCATTAAACCTCCTCGAAGAAAAGATGGCACTTATCACATTTTTGTTGTAGCTTTGCAGCATCTTGCTTCATCCTAGGCCATAAGTATCCCTTCCTTTGAATTCTCCTGTAAACAGGGATCTCAGTTGTTTCATATAGCTCTTCGTGTGTTTTCTTTAATCTCTATTCTACTTCTTCTAGGTCGATGCATCATGACAACCATCCCCCTTCATTTATGTAATAGAGGTTTCTCTAATTTGTAAAGTATTGAGCTTGTTCTCTCAGCTCTATCTTTCTTTCCCCAGACTCTAATTATTTTCTAATCTCTCCCCTCTAGTCAGAGTTATCCTCTATCGGTAGAATTGACTGAACTACCGAGGTAGCTATTCTTCATTGAATCATGATTGTAGTTGTATCATCTCTCATGATCATCTTGTGAGCGATGGTGGTATAGGCGTCTGGGTGGCAGTTCATCATTCGGTTATGACTCTTGACCTTGGTTCGATGGAATTGGTTGAGAAGCCTCTGAATGATTGTTATATAAGGTGCTAGATTAAGGTGTTTCAACACATATTCTCCATTTACTCACTAAATCACCAAGTTTGAATCACCTTTGATGCATAGTGAATGGATCCTCCTTAAAAGGGCCTCCAGCAACCCCATCACCAATCCAAGGTACTACACTTTTAGGAAAGACAAATTTCTTTCATTCCTCTTAAAAGGATAACCCCTTCTCCTCCTTTCTTCTCTTCTGAAGATCCATCAAACTACATCGTCCATTCCTCATCGCTTGTAGTCAGGTGATTAGCCTGCAAAACATCCCCCGAAATGCTTTCTTATGGTGGCTTAGACATCCCAAATGGGAAGATTGCCAAGAGGTATCCATATGCCTAACTCTTGATTGCGGGAGGGACCACACATTTTATGTCATACTCTGAGATGATGAGGAACCATCTAGCTGCCCTACCAATCAATATAGTTCTTGCCAATAAAAACTTAATAGGATCGCATCTCGTTACATTATGAATTGTAAAATACAGCATATAATGTCCATGTTTTTGTGCTACAAAGACTAAGGCTAAACAATGCCTTTCCAAGCTACTGTACCTGACTTGTGGACCATGTATGATTCTACTAAGGTAGTAGACTAGTCGTTCTTTCCCATTAATCTCCTTTGCTAACAGAGCTCCAACGTACCTCATGGTGGATGTAAGGTATAGCTACAATGGTATTCCTGCCTTTGGAGGAATTGTAGTCTTAGGTGAAACAAGCATCTTATTCAATTAGGTAAGAGACTCTTCGTTAACTTCCTCCCACTTGAACTTTGTGTTCTTTCAAAAAAGCTACATCAATAGGTGTATTATTTCGTCCAATCCATGCAAAATCTCCTAAGGTAGGAAACTTTGCTGAGGAAACTCTTGAGATCCTTCGTCATTTTCGGACTTGGCATCTCCAAGATTGCTCGCTGTTTGTTTTAATCCATCTTTTGAGTCGATCTACCACAAATCCTAGAAACTTTCCACTAGTAACCCCGAAAATGCATTTTAGCGGGTTCATCTTCAGTTTATACTTCCTATATCTAGAAAATACTTTCCTCAAATCGCTCAGGTGGGAACCCTCCTTCTTCATTTTGATGACCAAATCATCCGAATAAAACTCCACAAATTTATGAAATAATCCATGGAAAATGTCCATCATCGTTCTTTGAAAGGTCGCCATAGCATTTTTTTAGTCCAAACGGCATTATGTTTCACATGAAGTTACACAATGAGGTTCTAAACGTTGTCTTCTCTGCATCCGTGGGGTCCATATTGGTCTTGTTGTTCCCTATATACCCATCTATAAAGCTATACATCTCATGTCCATCCATTGCATCTATCAAGATATCGATGGAGGGAAGAGGGAAATCATCTTTGGGATAATCCCTATTTAAGTCTCTGAAATCCACGCAGATCCTTATTTGATTCTTGTCTTTCTTACCCATTGGGATAATGCTAGACTACCAGAGTGAGTGTTGTATCGATTTTATGAATCGTGCTTCCCTCTTCTTTGATCTTGAAGTCTAGCTCAGGCTTGTTAGTCCTCGTTGCTTGTTTGATCGGGATGGTTGAAGGCATTATGTTTAATTTGTGGCAGCTTACTTATTTATCTAGCCCCTCCATCTCCATATACTTCCATGCAAAAATGTTTATAAACTCCTAGATTATCTCAATTAAAGCCTCCCATTTCTCCACGTAGAGATCCGTCGAGAGGAAAATTGGCCTTGGCTCCTCCCCTTCTTTCGTAGGGTTTAACCATTCCAATTCTTGTGCTTGTGGCTTTGGTTGGTCCATCATGTAGTCAGGTTCTTTGATGACATCCTCCATGTACTCTTGTATGTTAGAATTGTCTACCATCATATATTGTGCCCGTTGATCCACCAGAAAACACTTATATATCGGGTCAGCCTCCTCCTCATCCTCTTTCATTGCTCCTTTGCCTGCTCGTTCACACCATCATAGGAAATAAACCACCTTCCCTTTCTCCTAAATAATCTTCTTGCATTACCTTCTAGTTGTTACAATTGCCTTTCTTTTCCTCTCTCTCCAAGCCTTTTCCATTAGTTTGTCAGAGAATTAACTCAACACACTCTTCCATGTGACCTCGTGTTCCATCAAATCCATTATGGGTTGCATCCTGTCTTTATCTGCTTCGAGATTTTCTCCGTTCGAGGGAGCACTTGGTGGGATTGTTTCGTTACTCTTTTACCACTTACAGTTTTATCATTTTGGCCGTTCACGGGCCACATCCTTTTTGTGATCGAGGGAACCCAGGCTACCTCCATTATTCTCGTCAGGACTCTATCGTCCTCCTCTAACTCTGTATAGAACACTGCATCCACTAGGTGAGCTTCCTCGACAGTGAATGGCCTCTTCGTAGCTTGTATAGTGATCTCAGTTCCTCCGATATTTGCCTTGTCACATTGGTGATACATCGAGGGAACTAGCCCTTGGTTGTTCATCCACACTCTTCCTATCAACAGATGGTAGGAATTTTCACTGTCTACCACGTGGAACATGATGTGGGAACTCAAATTTCCCATTACAATCCCAACATTCACATAACCAATGGATTTGGAAGACTAATTGTCATAACCTGAAATCGCTAAAGGCATGGGGACCAATCTTTCTTCTGGGTCGTTAGGTGCATGGAAAGAGTTAATTGGCATGATATTGATGGATGGTCCCCCATCCATAAGAGCCTTCGTGAAGCTAACTCCGTTGATGCTGGCAGTCACATATAACAGTTGATTGTAAAGAAATCTCATGGCCCTATCTACATTGCTGAACATTATTTCTGATAGAAATTTTTTCACCAACCTAATCATGGGTCCCTTCCATCTCAGTGAAGATACTGCATTCTTTCTCACAATATCCAGGATTGCTTGGGTTATCTCCAACCTACTTTATTTTGGCATTCCCACCTAGTCACAGAACCGTGCGAGCTTTGGGGACCGTAAAACCATGCACCACTCCAAGCTTTGATTCGTTTCTTCCCCTTTAACGTTTTATATGTCGTCCACATCTCAAGCACTTACTTCGTCATAGGCTAACACCACATTATCCATTCCTTTAGTACAGTCCTCCAAAGGTTCTTCAAAATCCCCTTGCTCCGTCACCATCTCCATGGCTTCTCTTTCTGCCTCATTATCGTAGGCCACCACCAGATTGGCCCCATGGTTTGGGAGTGGATTATTTTTAACATTTTGTGAAAGGATTTGCAGTGTTCCTGCCTTTACATTGTATCGATGATTTTTCTTAGCGTAAAGTAACTTTTTGTTGGATGTTGGATCTTCTGATGGATCTGGCAATACTTGGGATCCCCTCTGGTCACCGTATATGGTTCCATGGTGGGGATGTCCTTAGGTTCATACATCATTCCTCCTTGAACCATGGCATTGTATCAGCTAACAGTCTCCTCTACTGTATAGGGTAACGGGGGTGTGTCCTTCCTATCTATCCCAAACTTTCTCTTATTATCCTTCTTCGGTTGTTTACTCCCTTCACTTCCAATGATGACCCACCCATGGTAACAAGCCACGTTCTGTAACGGGTGGTCCGAGCTGCCTGAAAATCATTATTACCGCAACAGGGTTCGGTTGAACTACCAATGATATATACTTTTCTACCTTTAGAAATGCTGCAAAAGTCCCTTTACGAGTTTCATTAATTAGGTGATAGATGTACTCTGGGAGAAAACCCTCAGCACATAGTTGTAACAGTTTGGATTCTTTGGCTTCTTCCCTCACGTCGAGGGACATCTCCCTGAATCTTCGGACATAAGCCACCACATCCTCTTTCGATCATTGCTTCTCCGTGCCCAATGATGTTAACGTTAACTCATCTTCTCCCAGAAAGAACTTATGTATAAATAAAACATGCATCTCTTCCCACAGTGAAACACTCTTTGGCGATAAATGAGAGTACCACGTATAAACTTTATCGATTAAAAATTTTGAGAACTCCCTCAGCCTGAGCTTCTTGTTGTTGCAGTGAGCCCCCAAATGTTCAATGAAGCATTTGATGTGCTCCTTCGGGATCCCCCTTTTCTAGTGTATTTCTCAAATATGGGAAGTATGTACTCCTTCGGGTATGTCTCATCGTTGTATTATTAGGAATAAGGCGTGTAAAAATTGTCAAATACTAAAGCTACCTCGCTGGTTGATTGCGAGGAAGATGCTATCATTTTCAGCGCCTCTTTTTGCATTTCTCTCCTTATTTCTTTTAACGCGAACGTTGACGTCTTCTTAACCATGGACGGAGTGGCTGGCGGGACCACTGATGAAATACTGGTGGCATTTGGAGGGACTATTGATGGGACACTGGTCACACCCGTTATGCCCATCATTGAGTTAGGAGTGGGTGTTGTGCTTATGGGTCTAGTCCCCATGGCAAAAGATGAAGCAGGGTTCATCAGAGCTACTAGAACCACCCCATGCATCACAAAAGCACTGGGATGCGTTCTTCCTCTTAGGACCATGGCAGCCTCGGGTGTTTGCAAAAAATCAAAAAACTTACCCATGAAGAAGGTCATTTATGCTGGTCCTAGGACAACACTAGTAGAGGATTGGGTGACTATTGGGACTTTCGTCGTCATTGAAACCTCTACCTTAGAAGAAATCCCTCTTCTGGGAGCCTCTATCTCCCTTGCTGCCTATTCCTCATTGCATTGGACATCATCAAAGTTGAGTCTACGGTTAATGTTATCCCACGCCATACTCTTTTACTAGAAGAATACCTCCCCAACAGAATCTCCAAATGTAAAAGGGTAGTTTAGATTAGATGGAGGCGTAACCCCTTTTGAGTATGTGAATGGTAACTTAACAAGGGACACTCATGACTAATTATAAGACAAACAATCACGACCTAGTGAAAATAAACTCAGTTTGAACTCATAAATCTCTCGTGTATAACTCAAAAGATAATAATCAACTCATAAGCAACTCGTTTAGAGGGAGAGAGAACTAAGCACCCTAGATACACCTTGGCAAGCTGCCAAATAGACCAACTCATAAAGTTCTATAATAGAATATTAAAATCTCTGTAATAAATGACCATGGTGGATGAGTAAAAGTTCTTGTTTTTGCAATAACTTCTTTCTCTCTGATGATAATCTCTCTCTAGCCAAAAATCTCTAAGAAAGAACTCTCTCCTCTCATAAGTGATTGAGGCCCATAAATAACTCCCCCAACACCACTCCTGAGATGGCTCAGTCATTAAGAACTGTTAAAGACATCCCTCATACTTTATGTCACAAACATTAAATGCTTGATGGACTAGCCATGTCCACGTCATAAACATTAAATTCCAAGACATGCCTTGTGCCTAGTCACTATGCGTTAGGGGGCTGTCATCACAGAGGTGTATCACCAACTGTTTGACAACCCCAAATACCACAGTGGTTTACTCAAGTGAGGATTTGACATTTTGTATCTTGCTAGTGACATCATATAAAGTATATGTGTTATTAAGTTGAGGGTTGTTCGTTTCACAAATCAACTCCCGATGGAACTCGAGGCTATTCTGGCCAAGGTTCCATGATCAAGGTCTTTTCGTGTTTCACTAGGTGTATCTAACATGGTATGGATAATCCCCAATGGTGCCTCACTTCTCAATCCTCCAAACTTGGTCCCTCTGAAGTTCCCACGGCGAAGTCATTCGATAGAGCATGAAAGCTCTCCTAGGCCCTGCCAAGCCTAGTCTCTCACGAGTAGCGTTCGACCTCACGCAAAAAATCATTATAACCGTTACAAATCCTAGTCAATATAAATAAAAAGATTCAATAAGACTAAGTGAAACAATGGGACTGAAGGATCAGCTCTCTCGGCCAGCTTCATTGTTGGGAGATCCATCTGGGCTGCCACGCAGAACTACCTCGCTTGAGCGGCATCACATTGAGATATATCGCTCCCTTACTGAGCAACATCACTGCCTTATTGAGCTACATTGCTTTGAGTTGTATCGTTGTCGTACTGAGATGCATCGAGTGAGTTGCCTCGCTGAGCTGCATCGTTACCTTAATCCCTTGAGTCTGTTGTATTAGTTGGGAGATTAACTCTAATCTCGAGATTATCTTCAGGCCTCCCACCCTCGCATAGGGAGAAATATTGAAACACCCCCAAACGAACATGTATAAGGGCCCAATAATCCACACGAGACAAATGTAGCTCATAGGATTTGCTCACATCGTAACGGGATCGCAGGTTTGAGATCACAACTATAATTTGAATATATATTTATTCTTAGCTTAAAAACAAGATATTAGTGGATGAAATCCTGAAACACCACCCAAATGGCCTCGTGAGAGGCACCAACACCTAGCATGGGAGAAATGCAACTCGTAGGAACTAACTGCGTAGCCACGGGACCCTCAGTTTGAGAAAATGCCGATAATATAAGAAGAGCTAGACTAAGGCTTAGAAACTTATCATTTAGGGTGAAACCCCAAAACACCGCCCAAACTGCCCCGTGAGAGGCGCCAACACCTCGCACAGGACCAATGCAGCTCATAGGAACTAATCTCATGGTCACGGGACTACCGATTTAATAGTATGATGATAATTTAAGAATATTTATACTTATGCCTAAAAACATAAACACCCTATTAGTCGAAACACCACTCAAACGACCTCGTGAGAGTCAATAACACCATGCACGGGACCAATACATCTATTAAGAGGTGACTACGTGGTCATAAGATCCCGGTTTGAGAGCACGCAGATAATTTGAGAATATTTAGACTTAGGCTTAAAAAAATAAACATGCCGTTAGAGGGAAAAACCCCGAACCACCCCCCAAATGGCTCAGTATGAGGCATCAACACCTCGAACATGACCAATGCATCACGTAGTAACTGACTTCCCATGACCCCCAATTTGATAACACGATGACAATTTCAGAACATCTAGACTTAGGCTTTAAAACATTTCCTTGGTGGACGAAACCCCAAAACACCCCACAAATAGCTTTGTATGAGGCATCAACACCTCGCACGGGACAAGTGAAACTCGTATAAAGTGAATGCATAGTCACGGGACCCTGGACTTGAGAACATGATGATAATTTGAAAATATCTATACTTTGTCTTAAAAATAGGCCGTTAGAGGAAGAGAACCAAAAAAAACACACAAATGGCCCTGTGAGAGACACCAACGCCTTGCACGGGACCGATGCAACTCGTATGAACTAACCAAATAGTCATGGGACCCACGATTTGAGAACACGAAGATAATTTAAGAATATCTAGACTAAGGCTTAAAAACACGTCGTTAGAGGGCAAAAGCGTGAAACTCCACGCAAACGGCCTCGTGAGAGGCACCAACTCCGTGCATGGGACCAATGCATCTCCTAGGAGGTGATTGCGTGGTCATGGGACCCCCACTTTCATAGAATGGTGATAATTTGAGAATATATAGACTTGGAATTAAAAACATGAACATGCAGTTAGAGGGTGAAGCCCTGAAACACCTTCTAAAAGCCCTATGAGTGGCACCAATACCTCGCATGGGACCAATGCAACTCGTAGGAACTGATCGCATGGTCATGGGACCTTCGACATGAGAACGATAAAAATTTGAGAATATCTATCCGTAGGCTTAAAAAGAAGCCGTTAGAGGATGAAACACTGAAACACAACCCAGATGGCCCCGTAAGAGGCATTAACACCTTGCACAGGACCAACATAGCTCTAAGAAATTTTTCGATGGCTACGGGAACTCGAATTGAGAACATGACTAAAATTTGAGAATATCTGGACTTAGGATTGATAACATGCCCTTAGTGGGAAAAACCCCAAGACATCCACCAAATAACCCCATGAGAGACGCCAACACCTCGCACGGGACCAATACAACTCGTATCAACTATCCACGTGGTTAAGAGACCCACAGTTTGAGAGAAAATTTAAAATTTGAGAATATCTAGACTTAGGCCTAAAAACATAAACATGTCATTAGAGGGCGAAACCCAAAAATACCACTTAAACGGCCGCATGAGCTGAACCTACTCCTTTTATGGGAAACATTCATCTCATAGGAGGTGATTGCCTGGTCATGAGACCCCTGGTTTTATAGCACTACGATAATTTGAGAATATCTATATTTAAGCCTAAAAACATAAACATGTCGTTAGAAAGAAAAAACCCAAAACACCGATTAAACGACCCCGTGAGAGGTATGAACACCTTGCACAAGACCAACACACCTCGTAGGAAGTGACATTGTGTTCAAGAGACCCTCGATTTGAGAGCACGGTGATAATTTGAGAATATCTAGACTTAGTCATAAAAACATGCAGTTAGAGGGAGAAAAACCAAAACACCCCCCAAATCTCCCCTTGAGAGGCACCAACACCTTGTATGGGAAAAATGCAACTCGTAGGAACTGACCGCGTAGTCATCAGACCGTCATCATGAGGACATAATGATAATTTAAGAATATAGATACTTAGGCTTAAAAACAAGCCGTTAGAGGATAAAACACCGAAACACCACACAAACGGCCACATGAGAGGCATCAACACCTTACACAGGAGAAATGAAGCTCGAAGTAATTGATTGCGTGGTCATGGGACCCCTTACTTGAGAAGATGATGATAATTTGAGAATATCTATACTTAGAATTAAAATACGTCGTCAGATGGAGAAACCTCGAAACATACCCCAAATGGCCCCTGGAGAGGCACCAACACCTCACATAAGATCAATACTTCTTGTACGAACTAATCGCATGGTCACGAGACCGCCAGTTTGAGAACATGATGGTAATTTGATAATATCTAAACTAAGGCTTAAAAACATTCCGTTAGAGAAAGAAACCCGAAAACACCACACAAACCGCCCCGTGAGAGACACCAACACCTATCACTGGACAAATGCAACTCGAAGGAATTGACCGCACGGTCACTGGACTACAACTTGAGAACAGGATGATAATTTGAGAATATTTAATATTAGCTTTAAAAACATGTCGTAGGAGTGTGAAACACCCCCCCCCCCCCAAACGACCCTATATGAGGAACCAACACCTCACACGAGACAAATGCAACTCGTAGGAACTGATCGCATGGTCACGAGATCACTAGTTTCAGAAGATGACGAATATTTGAGAATATCTATACTTCGAATTAAAAATGTCGTTAGAGGACAATACCCCAAAATACCCCCTGGTGAGAGGCAACAACACCTCGTACGGGACCAATGCAACTCGTTGGAACTAAACGCGTAGTGACGGGACCCTCAATTTGAGAACATGTTGATAATTTAAGAATATCTAGATTAAGTCTTAAAAACATGTCGTTCGAGGGTGAAACCCCAAGATACCCCCCAAGCGGCCCCGTTTGAGGCTCCAACACCGCACACTGGACCCATGCAACTCATAGGAACTAACCACGTGGTCGCAGGACCCTCGGTTATAGAGGGAGAAACCCCAAAACACTCATTAAATGGCCTCCCGAGAGGCTCCAACACCTCACACAGGACCAATGTATCTCATAGGAGGTGACCACTTGGTCATAAGACCCCCGATTTGAGAGGACGATGGATTAAAAATAATAACATTTCGTTAGACGGGGAAACCCTAAAACACCGCCCAAACGGCCCTGTGTGAGGCACCAACACCTCGTACGGGATCAATGAGGCTCGTAGGAACTCACCGCGTGGTCATACAACCCCCTAGTTTGAGAACACGATGATGATTTGGGAATATCTAGACTTAATCTTAAAAGCATGTTGTTAGTTGTAGAAACCTTGAAACACACCCGAAATGGTTCTACGAGAGGCACCAACACCTCGCAATGGACTAATGAAGCTCGTAGAAACTAAAAACATAGTCATGG
Organism: Sambucus nigra; assembly: GCA_949130495.1. Classification (NCBI taxonomy): domain Eukaryota; kingdom Viridiplantae; phylum Streptophyta; class Magnoliopsida; order Dipsacales; family Adoxaceae; genus Sambucus; species Sambucus nigra. The sequence continues at coordinate 88,740,125 of OX422216.1, read as the reverse complement.
GATCCCTAGTTTGAGAACACGATGATAGTTTAAAAATATCTAGACAAAGGCTTAAAAACATGCTGTTAGAGGGGAAAACAATAAAATACCCACCAAGCGACCCCGTGAGAGGCATAAATACAACTCGTAGGAACTGAATGCGTGGTCTAAGGACCCTCGGTTTGAGATCTTGTCTATAATTTAAGAATATTTAGACTTAAGCTTAAAAATATAAACATGTTGTTAGAGGGAAAAACCTTAAAACATCCACCAAATCGCCCTGTAAGAGGCATCAACACCTCGCATGGGACCAATACAACTCGAAGAAATTGACCATGTTGTCACGATGATAATTTAAGAATATCTATACTTAGGATTAAAACATGTCGTTAGAGGGAAAAGCCCCAAAAGATCCACCAAAGGGCCCCGTGAGAGGCACCAACAACTCGCACAAGGCCAATAGTTCTCGTAAGAACTGAACGCATGGTCACGGGTTCGCTAGTTTGAGAAAACAATGATCATTGAGAATACCTATACTAGGGCTTGAAAATATTCCGTTAGAGAACAAAACCCCAAAACACCACACAAATCACCCCTTGAGAGACACAAAAACCTCGCATGGGACCAATGCAGCTCGAAGGAATTGGTCGTGCAACCACGGGACTTGAGAACATGATGATAATTTGAGAATATCAAATCTTAGGCTTAAAAACATGCCGTTAGAGGGTGAAACCCCAAAACACCCCCAAACGTCCCTATGAGAGGCACCAACACCACCCACGGGACCAATGCAGCTCGTAGTAACTAGCCTCATGGTCGCGGGACCCTCGGTTATAGAGTGTGAAACCATAAAACACTCCTCAAATGGCCTCGTGAGAGGCTCTAACACCTCACACGTGACCAAAGAAGCTAATAGAAACTGACCACATGGTCATGGGACCCCCGATTTGAGAACATGATGATAATTTGAGAATATCTTGACTTAGCCTTAAAAACATGTCGTTAGAGGCCGAAACCCCAAAACACCCACCAAATAGCCCCTTGAGAGGCACCAACTCCTCACACAGTACCTATACAACTCGTTAGAACTAACAGCATGGTTATGAGACCCGCGATTTGTGAGTACGATGTTAATTTGATAATTTTTAGACATATGCCTAAAAATATAAACACATTGGTAGAGGGAGAAACCCCAAAACACCCCTCAAACGGATGTGTGAGAGGCACCAACACCTCGCACGGGACCAATGCATCTAGTAGGAATGACCGCGTGGTCACAAGACCCCCAATTGAAGAGCGTGACATTAATTTAAGAATCTTTAGACTTAGGATTGAAAACATAAACATGCCGTTAGAGGGAGAAAACTCGAAGCACCCCACCAAACGGCCCTGTATGAGAGACCAACACCTCGTATAGGACAAATACAACTCGTTGGAACCGACCACCTGGTCACGGGACTGCCAAATTGCGAACATGATGATAATGTGAGAATATGTATACTTAGGCATAAAAACATGTCGTATAGGATGAAACCCTGAAATACAAAACAAATGACCCCGTGAGAAACACTAACACTTCCCACGGGACCAACGCATTCGTATGAACTAACCGCATAGTAACGAGAACCCCTGTTTGATAAGTAGACCATAATTAAAGAATATTAACCTTATGATTCAAAACATGTCGTTAGAGGGAGAAACCTCGAAACACCATTCAAAAGGCCTCATGAGCGGCACCAACTCCTTGCACAAGACCAATGCATCTCGTTGGAGGTGATCGCGTGGTCATGGGACCACCACTTTGATAGTACAATGATAATGTAATAATATATTGACTTAGTCTTTAAAACATGTAGTTAGAGGGTGAAACCTTAAAACACCCCGTAAACGGCCCTGCGAAGGGCACCAATACCTTGCATGGGACCAATGCAGCTCGTAAGAACTGATAGCGTGGTCACGGGACCCCTCGCATAATAAAATGATGAGAATTTGAGAATATTTATATGTAGGATTAAAAACAATCCGTAAGATGATAAACCCCTAAAACCCACACAAACGGTCCTGTGAGAGGCACCAACACCTCACACGGGAATAATGCAACACGTAGGAACAAACTGTGTAGTCACGGGACATTTAGTTTGAGAAAATGACGATGATATAAAAATATCTATGTCACCCCCTTACCCCATTAGGATATAATTAAATAAATAGTTCACAAACCACATTTATTATTTTTTTAGTAATACATATTGAAACAACTTCAAGGTTAAAATGCCAAATACTAAAAGTCTAATAGTTTTAAGGAGAAATTATTTAAACAGAACTCACATACCATTTAACTTAATTACAACTAGTAAAATGTATTAAAAAAACTAATGAGACCCTAATACTATTTACTTATCCTCCTAGACCTGGTAGTGGCAACTTCAGAACCTAAAAGTGTAAACATATAAAACCATGAGTTTTAAAACTCAGTGAATGTACTACATCTCTATATAATAAAATTATTATTTTAACATCTTAATAGATCAATATATATCCATCTCTGTGCCAAATTAGTCCATATACCTATCCGTATTTAATAAATCCCACATCTCCTGCCCTTAGGCAATAATCATATCCATATGTTTTAATAACCCAACATCACCTGAATTGCATAACAACTCAACATATCTTGACTTTTATAAATCCATATCATCTTAACATCTCTTGAATTTTAATAAGCCGTAACATCTAAATATCTCATGACTTTTAATAAGAAATATCATCTCAATATATAATACATACACATCATATCCATAATCAGCTCAGTAATTACACTCACATTGGGTTGTCAACTATGTATTCATGTTTCCTTCGGGTGGAGCTGAACTGGGTTGATTTGACCTTACACCTATTAATCCAACTAAATCAGTACTAAACCTCAATAATAAGTATTATCTTAATATATCTATGTAACTTTCAATGACTAGACAACAACAATATAATTATACACAAGTCATATTCCATGAAACATGTGTAAAGACGAAACAATGGTATATATATTGATAAGGTCATGAAAATTCAACCCTAGAAACTACCTCGTAAGTAGTTTATAAATAAAATCAAGGAAACATCAAAGTATACTTCTCAATATATATATATACACATGAAACATTTACTCAAAATACCTTGGGAAGGAGAAAATAAAAACATTCCTTCTTGGGCTATCCAATATGGCCTCAAATTATTGTCCTCCATACTTAACCATCCCATATTCATAAATTGTACATATACAGGTGTCCAAGATTATCAATATAAAACATATCTAAATAGACTGTCCATTACAATTACGGTGCAATTTTTTAAGCTTCCCAGAGCAAGTTATGACCATTTCTTTACAACCTCTTAAATCCGCCCCACAAGCTTCTCTATTGTTCATTCAACATCCAAGGATTTTAAAAAAAATTCTCAAGCATAACTTTCCATGATTTCCTTCCATTTTCAATACACATACTGAATAGTACAAAATTAAAGATTAATAATTTTTTGACTTCATTTGCTATGTCAAAAGCTTGACCAAACTCAGGGCGTATAGAAATTAGTTATCCAAATAGTAACTAGGCACCAACTTGAAACCATCACCAAGGCCCAACCACAAGGAGTTAAATTACAATTTTCGGATATGATATGAATATATGAGCCTAGTTTCATATCCAATTGGAATTTCTCAATTCCATTATGAACATAAAAATATATGCAAGTTTGAATACAAGGGATTTCAATAACAAACAATACGCGCTACATACACCACTTGTCTCACATGTGAACAAATACTTATTATCACAAAGGAGGATGGAATTTCAATCAATCATTCACAATTTATATACTTTGAAATAAGTATAATTACATATTAAAATAATATTAATCACATAATTATATCTTGTAAACAATTTAAGGATTTTCTTGGAATTTTCCTAGCTTTTTCTGAAATCTTTTCTTCCTTAAACTTCCACTTTCCCTTTCCTAAAGCAAAAACTCTCCAAAACTGAACCTAGGGTTTTATGTTCTGAAGAAATAGCTTAGAAGAAGTTTTTGAAGTAGGCCAAGTCTACCTCCCATGCCAACCAATCAAATTAAAATATTTGGTTTAATGAAAGACAATTTACCACTTAAGGGAATGTCCAGATTTGCCCCCTGTTCGTAAATTTTGCCTAACTTCTTAATTAGACATCCGTTTGATGCACCGTTTGTTGTGCCACAAACCTTACACACACACACACACACACACACACACACACACACACACACACACACACACACACACATATATATATATATATATATATATATATATATATATATATATATATATATATATATATATATACAACTATATAATTTTCACCTTGTGTTAATTGTTACAGTTTTAAGGGTCAAAACTAGTCTCCAACAGGAACATTTCTACCGAAAATTACAAAATTTGATGTTTGTACATAATTCGACATTTCATGATTTATGAAATTAGGATTATACTAACCATAATCAATTACCATTAGAAATTATAATAAAACATTAATCGTATCACATAAGGTAAGCATGATTTAAATATAATATATCATAATTATATCCGGGTTGTCACAACTTCCCCCTTAGAAAACTTCGTCCCCGAAATTTAATATGAATGTCCCTTACCAAAAAAATGGGGATACTATTTCTTCATGCTATCCTCTATTTCCCATGTTGCTTCTTTAATTCCATGGATCATCCACATAACGTTAACTAAGGGAATTACTTAATTCCTCAATACTTTCTCCTTACGATAAATAATTTCCATCGGTTCCTCCATGTACGACAGGTCTTCTTTCAGTTCAATAGGTTGGGTTTTCAGTTGATGAGATGGATCTGCTAAATACTTATGAATCATCGATACATGAAATACATCATGTAAACGAGATAATTCTGGAGGTAATGCTAATCTATATGCCAAGGTCCCAATTATTTTCAACACTTCATATGGTCCAATGTATCTTGGATTTAGTTTCCCCCTTTTTCCTTAATTTCATGATGCCTTTCCATGGTGAAATATGTAGGAATACAAAATATCCCTTTTGAAGTTCTAATGGATACTTCATCTTATCTGCATAAAATTTATGCCTGCTTTGTGCTATCTTTATTTGTTCTCAAATCATTTTAATCTTTTTGGTTGTCATACCTATCAATTCAGGACCCAAGATTTTCCTTTCACCTTTTTCACCCCAACATAATGGCGTTCTGTATCTCCTCCCATATAAAGCTTCATAAGGATCCATACTAATGGTGGACTGATAACTATTATTTTACGTGAATTCCATCAATGGAAAATGATCATCCCAACTACCTTTGAAGTCAAATACACAGGATCGTAACATGTCTTTTAATATTTGAATCGTTCTTTCTGATGGACCATCGGTTTGTGGATGAAATGCAGTACTGAACTTCAAACTTGTGCCCAGGGCATTCTGTAAATGAGGCCAAAACTTAGATGTGAACGTTGGATCTCTATCTGATACTATTGACACTGGTGCCCCATGTAAACGAAAATAAGTTGAGTTTGTCAATCGATTTACAATCACCCAAATAGAATCATACCCCTTTGGTGATCGTGGTAATCCTACAACAAAATCCATCGTTATATGTTCCCACTTCCATTTCGGAATAGGCAATGACTGCAATAATCCTACTGGCTTATGATGCTCCACCTTCACTTGCTGGCATACTAAACATTGAGCTACAAATTCTACAATCTCACGTTTCATATTATTCCACCAATAATACTCTTTCATATCTCTATACATTTTGGTACCTCCAGGATGTATAGAGTAAATAGAACTATTTACCTCTTCTAATATATCATTCTTTAAGGATGGATCATTCATTACACAAATTCTATTTCTATAACACAATGATTCATCATTCTTAATTTCAAAGTCACTCTCTTTACCATCCAAGATTTCACATTTCTTCTTCTCAAGGAATGGATCACTGACTTGCAAATTTCGTATGCGTTCTGCCTGTAAAGGTCTGACTATAAGGTGTGCAATTAATTCCCCAATTTTAGTTATGCTCAACTCGACTCCCATAAGTCTTAACTCCATAATATCATCAACCCATGCACATTGAATACAAGATAACCTGCCCAATGACTTCCGACTTAGAGCATCTTCAACAACATTGGCCCTTTAGGGATAATGGTGAATGGTATAATCATAGTCTTTAATTAACTCCATCCAATGCCTTAGTCTCAAATTCAAATCTCTCTGTGTAAAGAAATACTTCAAACTTTGATGGTAAGTGAAATTTCACACATCTCTCCATATAAATGATTTTCCCATAATTTCAAGGAAAAAATAATAGCTGCAAGTTCTAAATTGTGTCTAGGATAATTACGTTCATGTGTCTTTAACTATCTAAATGCATAAGAAATTTCCTTTCCATGTTGCATGAAAATACAACCTAGACCCTGATGTGAAGCGTCAGTATAAATCACAAAACCTTCTCCACTAGATGGAAGAGTGAGAACTGGAGCTGATACTAGCCTATTTTTTAACTTTTCAAAGCTGTGTTGACATTCATCACTCCACACAACTTTCACTTCCTTTGGGGTTAATTTAGTCAATGGTAAGGCTATAGACGAAAACCCCTTTATTAATCTTCTATAATATCCAGCCAGTCCCAGGAAACTCCTTATCTTCGTTACATTTCTTGGCCTTTCTCATTGAATAATTGTCTCTACCTTCTTAGGGTCAACATAAATTCCATCTCCCGAAACAACATGCCCTAGAAATACTACCTGATTTAACCAAAACTCACATTTGCTAAACTTAGAAAATAATGGACTATCTCACAAAACTTGCCATACAGCTCTTAGATGCTTCTCATGTTCCTCTTGGCTAGGTGAGTATATCAAAACATCATTGATAAAGACAATTAAGAATGAATCTATGAAAGGATGAAATACTCGATTCATTAAGTCCATAAAGACTGCAGGAGCATTTGGTAACCCAAATGGCATTACCAAAAATTCATAATGACCATAACGAGAACGAAAAGTTGTCTTAGAAATGTCACAATCTCTCACCTTTAATTGATGATAACCCGATCTCAAATAAATTTTTGAAAACACTTTAGCACACTGTAAGTGATCAAATAAATCATCAATACAAGGTAATGGATATTTATTTCAAATTGTTACCTTATTCAACTGTCAATAATCGATGCAAAGTCGCATGGTGCCATCTTAATTCTTCACAAATAATACCAGAGCACCCCATGGTGATACACTGGGTCGAATAAACTCTATCTAGCAAATCTTGCAGTTGAACCTTTAACTCCTTTAGTTCCACAGGTGCCATTCTATATGGAGAAATAGAAACTGGAGTTGTACCAAGCACTAAATCAATATTAAACTCTCCCTCGAAATTCATTTGGGAACACATCTGCAAACTCCTCAACTATTGGGATATCTTCTAATGTTATCAACTCCCTATCTGGAACCACATTTCTTTCCCCAGTAAATTTGAATTCTTCCTCCCCCGACATATTAAATGTAACCTCCTTGAGAAAATAGTCAATCGATGCATGGTAGGAAGATAAACAGTCCATACCCAAGATAATATCAAAATATTGAATATCTAGTGGAATTAAATCAATGGTCAACTCCCTCTCCCCCACATACAATACACAATTTTTATACACAAGATCTACTAACATCACATCCCCCATAGGAGGAGAAATATATAAACCACAATCTAGATAAGAACATAGTCTACCCAAATGCATGGTAAATGACAGTGCTATAAATGAATGAGTAGAACCTAGATCAATAAGCATGTAAGCATGTTTGTTCTTGACATGAAATGTGTCTGTCACTACCTCTAGAAAAGCCTGAGCATCCTGCAAAGTCATAGCAAATATTATTCCCCGAGCCCAGGAACCACTAGCATGTCCTCTACCTCCTCCTCTCCATATGCCTCTAGGTGATGAACCTCGACTAGTAGTAGCTGATTGAATCCCTCCTAGTAGCATAGGACACTTCTTTTTTGGTATGACCAATTTGATGATAGTGATAACACTCTACTCCCTTTAACTTGGGACAATCTGGAATGATATGGCCCTCAGCTTTGCAAAAATAGCATGTAACAGACTTAGCCTACCCATTGTTATTATCATGTTGTCTATTCTATTGACCCATCAATCCTGCACCCCTAAAACTGCATGGTGTCCTATTTTGAACGTAATTTCCAGACCCTCTACTGCGCTGAAATCTTTGACTCCCATATTTCGAGTATTCTATATTGCCTTACTTTTGCTGAGATGGATCAAATCTACTCCTCTTTTCATTAACATCTCCTTCAACCATCATAGCTTTGTTAACTAATGAAGTATAATCTACCATTTCAAGTGCAGTGAGTAAAGACTTGATAACCAAATTCAAACCATCCTGGAATATGGTGCATTTGTCCTCCTCATTATGTAAGAAACGTAATGAAAATTGAGAAAAAGATATAAATTTAGTTTCATACTCCCTAACTGACATATTCCCCTGAGTCAATGATAAAAATTCTCTCTCCTTTTGCTTCGGATACATACGAGGAAAATACTTTTCATATATGACTTTAATAAAGGAATCCCAAATAATTACCTTACCTCCCACTTGAGTAAACAATAAATGTTTGGAAGACTCCCACCAATATTTAGCTTCACCCTTTCACATGAAAGTAGCCAAAATTACCTTCTGCGCACCAGGTACATTTATCACCCTGAAGATAGTTTCTATGTCTCTGACCTAAGCCTTAACTTCTAAAGGATCTACAGAACTTGAGAATGCTAGGGGGTTCAATTTAATAAATTTCTTGTACAAAGTATTCTTCTCCTCGTTGTATTTCCCTTTCTCTTCTGGCCAAAGTTTGCTCCTCCAAGTACTTGGCTTGTTGTTCTGTTATTTACGTCATAAACATGTTTTGTTATTCTTCCATCAAAGTCATGGCATGAGCCATTCTCTGCATATCGGTAAGTTGTAAGTTTCCCCCTCTACATTATTTGGATTTTGTTGGTTTACTGTATTTGAAGACTCCTCATCCACCCTCTCATGAATATTTTCTCCTTCCATATCTTACTATCTGTCATAAAACATAATTACAGAAACAAGAATACAACATTTATTTCTAACATAATCGTTAGTATTTATCAGGAGTTAACATAAATGACCAACACCACACTATTTCTGCCACTGCCACATCTAGAATCTCTAACACAAGAATATGAAAACCAAAGGCTCTGATACCAAGTTGTCACCCCCTAACCCCATTAGGATATAATTAACTAAATAGTTCATATACCGCATTTATTATTTATTTATTTATTTAGTAATACATATTAAAACCACTTCAAGGTTAAAATGCGGAATACTAAAAATCCAATCGTTCTAAGGAGACATAATTTGAACATAACTCACATACCATTTAACTTAATTACAAATCGTAAAATGTATAAAACAAAACTAATACGACCCTACTATTATTTACTCAACCTCCTAGACCTGGAAGTGGCAGCTTTAGAACCTGAAAAATGTAAACCTATAAAACCATGAGTTAAAAAACTCAGTGAATGTACTACATCTTTATATAGTAAAATTACTATTTTAACATCTCAATATATCAATAAATATCCATCTTTATGCCAAATTAGTCCATATACATATCCAAAGTTAATAAACCCCACATCTCCTTCCCGTAAGCAATAATCATCTCAATAGGTTTTAATAACCTAACACCTCCTGAATTGTATAGCAACTTAACATATCTTTACTTTTATAAAGCCATATCATCTCAACATCTATTTACTTTTAATAAGACATAACATCTCAACATCTCGTGACTTTTAATAAGCCATATTATCTCAATATATAATACATACACATCATATCCATAATCAACTCAGTAAGTACACTCACATTGGGTTGTCAACAATGTATTCACGTTTCCTTTGGGTGGAGATGAACTAGGTTGATTTGACCTTACACCGGTTAATCCAACTAAATCTGTACTGAATCTCAATCATAAGTATTATCTTAATATATCTATGTAACTTTCAATGACTATACAACAACAATATAATTCTACTCAAGTCGTATTCCATGAAACATGTGTAAATATGAAACAATGGTATATATGTTGATAAGGTCATGAACATTCAACCCCAGAAACTACCTGTAAGGACATAAATTTCTAATTGAGTCCTTTGTAGTTTTGGCTCAATTTCGGACAAAAATGTTTGAGTTATAGGATAGAGTTATTGACCATCCTTCATGACTATGACATTCTAAAGTTGAATACGTAGCGGCCAAGAGTATAAAGCTTCATCAAATGCAAATTTTATTGTGCCTCGTTTCAACGTCAACAACAATTGTTCTGTTTCCTCGTAAGGTATGAATGCATTACATATTTATAAAAGAGCTTGGAACAATTTGTATAGGGTGTAAGTTTTGTTTAAACTGTTGTTTATTTTCGGAAAATTTTCTTTAAAACTTTAAAATAAAGTTTTTGGGCTAAATATGAATTTTTATACATTCTGGAAATTCGTTCGAAATTGTCGTTTGAACGAGTTTTTCGTTCAAATGAGAATTTCGTTCGAACGACGTTTGCTAACAATCTTGCCTCTGGAACCTTGTTCGATATTGTCATTCGAACAAGTTGGTTTGTTCAAACGATAATGTCGTTCAAAGGAGTTTGGCAACGAGATTTCCCATCAGGCCACTGGAACTTCGTTAGAAGGGTCGTTCGAACGGGTCTTCGTTCGAATGAAAATCTCGTTCGATCAAGATTTTCGGCGAGAAATTAAAATGGCAGTTTTGGGTAGTTTTTGACAGTTTTCTTAACTACTTTTCCCCACTAACTTTTGACTAACTTATGTAGTGCGAGAACCAACTATTTTGGATTAACTTTTTCATACCCTTTCATCTACAAGAGAAAGTTTGAGAGAAAAATTCCAAAAGGAAAAAGTTCAAGTTTGAGTGTTTATTTAAAAAAAATATATTTAGAACACTTCTGTTTTACACCCATAGTTTGTTTATTCCAAGCTTCCATATAAATATCTTTCTTGGAGTGTTTGACACCGGTTTATCTCTACACCCTGAAGAAGAGAAGTTTGGGTTTACTTCTACATCCATCAAAGAAGAAGTTTTTTATTTTATTCTGGCATTCTCACATGGTAAAAGGCACCATGTGTGTTTGACGGTGCACCTAAAGTCTCATTGGTGAATTCCAAGATTCTCATGGAGCTCCAGGTTTGTCAACTAGGTGGAGGTGTTTACAAGAAGACACGTCAAGGAATGAAGGGTCGAGTCGAGTAAGTAAGTCATCTGTCTTGTAATTATAAAACCATACTTAGTGGACTTAAGGCTAGGGGCGTCCGAGGTTTTTTCCCGTTGAGGGTTTTTCCGCGTACATCGCGACGTAGTGGTTCTTTGTTAATTTTATCTTTTGCAAATTCACCTAGAACGTATGCTTAGGTAAAAAGATAAAATTTGGTTTAAATCACAACTTGTGTAATTTGGTGCTAAATTAATTTGGGTAATGTTTATGTTAATTTAATTCAAGTCATCGCTTAATTTGATAAAATTGGTTTGGCCTAATTTGGCAATATTGAAAATATGACTTAGGCAAATTTCTAGGACTTGGGTTAAACTGGTTTAAGTGAAAAATGTATTTTCGTTTAATCTAATTTCACTTTGTTTAATTTTAATTTGAAAATAAATTAAAATTAGTTAATTTGTTTAATTTGAACCATCTCGCTTCCGCATCTTTAAAAGGAAATTACTTTTTGTGTAGTAAGATTTTACAAATTGGGGGTCCTATCGCTTTTCAAATTGGTATCAGAGCCAGAGCACTAATTTATCGCATCAAAGATCCATTTTTTCGGCTCTTATAATTTTTGTGCTCCTTGTATTTTTAGGTGGTTCATTTTTTTTACTAACTCTTTTTTTTTGTATCTCTCGATGGGACATCTTAATGATAATTTGTCCATTTATAATGATAATGAAGTTTTTTCTATTCAAGAGGAAATTAATGGGCTTAGTAAGTGTAATGAAAAATTAAGAGAATTAAATTTGAGATTTGCAAAAAGAATTAAATTTCTTGAAAATGAAAATTATTGTTTTAAAACTAAAGTTGAGTTTTTGCAAATCTTCCTATCTCAAAAAGATATTTTTTGTGAAAAGCTCATGGACATAAATAACAATTTTAATATTTTATAAATGTCCAATAAAGAGAGTTATAGTCGATAAAATACTCTTAGGGACATGTTTGCTCACATTGAGGGGGAGCGTGATAACCTTCTAGGTGTAATTGAAAATTTAAAGAAGGAGTCCCGTAAATTTGAGGAGTCTAATTTATTACTTGACTCCGAAATTTTAAAAATGAAAAGTGATTTACTTGACTCGAGTAGTAGTTGTAATGGTTCTAGCTCATCTTGTTCAAATATTTCCACTGCTAAAGCTAAGACCATTATTTGTTTTAGAGGGTCAGCTTTATCCAAGGACTTTAGAAAAGGTCACACCTTAGGTAACATTCCTCGTGTTTCCATATGCTTGCATTGTGGTAAGAAAGGTCACCTTAGGTAATTTTGTTTGAATCTTAAAAGAAGCCCTAGGAAGTCTTTGTCTAGCATTTCATTAGTTTCCAAATCCCATCATTTTAAATATACATCTATATGAGTTCGGAAATCATATTTAGACATGCTAAATATTAGATGTGTTGATTCTCAGTTTCTTTTACATGAAACCTCCCTTGCTAAATTCAAAGGTTGAATGTGTTAGTTTTGTTTGCATACTCTAGCTTTTGTGCTTCATATTATATACCATTGCTAGGTATATGCATGTTTAGTCATTTTCTAGTCATTGCTTTATTTTATATCTGAAATCGTCACTTGTTTATCTTTTGTATTATATCTCTATTGATTTGCATTAAATATAAAATAAAAAAAGATCTTTGTTTATCATTTGTGTTTTACCTTTTTCGTAATTCATGCTTAAGGAAAAATACAAATGATTTTTATGTGTCTAGAGTAAATATTTGTATTTTTGGTTAAAAATTTAAAAATCTCAAAAATATTTTATTGTGTGTGTATTTCGATTTTACACACAATTTATGGCATATGTTTGTGTTTGAATTCTCATTTCGCTTCCATGTGAGTAGAACTTTTGTTTAGAATTTTAATCCTTAAAATGTTCTTTATCATGCTTACATGGAGTAGCTTAAGTTTGACTTGATTAATGGATTCAGTTTTATATTCCTTTACACACATGCACGAGCTTTTTGAACCTTAAATCCACATGTTATATTTGAGCTTTGTGAGGTGTTATCCTACCAATCTTGTCATCTACATGTTATGTAACTTAGGAGAACTAGTGCATGTCAAAATCCAGTGCACGTGAGATTTGTGAGATATATAAAATAATATGTATAAATGTGCCCGGGGAAGGGCTCCGAAAGGAAAAATATTATCCTTTGCGAGTAAGCCACCGTTTGGAATGAACCTAAAAGAAATACTTGGTCCAAAGGACTAAATGAAAATATGGTCCTAAAAGAAAAAATTATTTGCCAAGGCCTAATTTGTTTAGTTGATTTATTCATTCAAGAGCATAATATATATGCTTATTGAGGGAGGTTGGATGATATATCAATGGTTTGCACAATGTCCATTTATCCTAGTTGCACTTTCAATGTCATGACTCTATTGGTTTGTAGAATCATCAACATGCTAGGCTTGTATGCATTATGTTTGTTTGTTCATTAGTTCACTTTATCCTGTTACATAAAGTCTAATTTCTAGTTGATAAAGTTTTTCAATCTAATGTGAACTACATGGACACGTTTAAGTGATTGGAATTTAATTCGTTGGTATCTTGTTCACACCCCAGCACTTCCGTTTCCATATGACACATTTATGCTATAAGAGTGTGGAAGACTCATATTATATTTTGTGTGTGTCATTTTGGTGTGTATATCTTTATATGTGTACTCGTGTCTATTTGTTATATATTATGTATACATATATTTGATATTGTTTTTGTTGGTCTTTTCCTTGCTATCTAGTCCATTTATGCTTCAATTCATCATTGGTACCTTGTTTGTTGCGTAGTTTGTTGGATATCACATGCTTAGAATATTACTTGTCAATTTGGTATCATTTGTTTTCGCATCTTAGTTGGTATTCATTTGTATGGATTAGTTATGTTATTGTTTCCCATATACTTTCATGTTCTTATCACTCTAAGCATCATGTTGAAACTACTTTTATCCTTTGTCTATTCCTGAACAAAAAGCGGGATAATGATAGGGGAGAAATGGTATCTAATCCTTTTATTATCGTATCTTAGTTTAGGAGATTTAACATAGGGAGGATTCGCTATCTTCTTTGGTTGATCATTGTGGATAAAGGGGATAATTAATTTAGGGGAGTAATTATTTAATTGAATTTAATATTTTGACATTCCCTATACGTTTGATAGTTTGCTTAAGTATGCATGAATTCTTCTAAATGGCAACTTTCATCGTCGACAAAGATATTGATCCCTGGGTTGTTTGAGTCCATCTATTGTATTTTTTATTTTGGGTGGGACATTTTTTTAGTCTAGTAGAGCTTGACGACCCTTTAGGATTTTTGTTGGTTTTTGTCCCGGAATAGCCAAAGGGGGAGATTTGTAAGGACACAAATTTCCAATTGAGTCCTTTGTAGTTTTGGCTCAATTACGAACAAAAATGTTTGAGTCATAGGATAGAGTTATTGACCATCCTTCAAGCCTATGGCATTCTAAAGTTGAAGATGTAGCGGCCTAGTGTATAAAGCTTCATCAAATTCCAAATTTATTGTGCCTCATTTATACGTCAACAAAATATGTTCTGTTTCCTCCTAAGGTATGAAGGCATTACATATTTATATTGGAACTTGGAACAATTTGTATTGGGTGTAAGTTTTTTTTAAAGTGTTGTTTATTTTCGGAAAGTTTCTTTAAAACTTTAAAATAAAGTTTATGGGATAAGTCTGAATTTTTATACATTCTGGAAAGTCATTCGAAATTGTCGTTCGAACGAGAATTTTGTTCGAACAATGTTTGCCAACAATCTTGTCTCTGGAACTTCGTTCGATATTGTCATTTGAATGAGTTGGTTTGTTCAAACAAGAATGTCGTTCGAACCAGTTTTGGCAATGAGATTTCCCATCAAGCCAACCGAACTTCGTTAGAAGGGTCGTTCGAACGAGACTTCGTTCGAACGAAAATCTCATTCGAACGAGATTTCTGGCGGGAAATTAAAATGGCAGTTTTGGGAAATTTTTGATAGTTTTCCCCGCTATTTTTCGCCACTAACTTTTAACTGACTTATGTAGTGCGGGAACCAACTATTTTGGATTAACTTTTTCATACCCTTCCATCTGCAAGAGAGAGTTTGAGAGAAAAATTCAAAAAGGAAAAAGTTCAAGTTTGAGTGTCTATTTTTCAAAGAAAAATCTTTAAAACACATATGTTTTACACCCATAGTTTGTTTATTCCAAGCTTCCATATAAATATCTTGCTTGGAGTGTTTGTCACCGATTTATCTCTACACCTTGAAGAGGACAAGTTTGGGTTTACTTCTACCAACCCTCAAAGAATAATTTCGTTGTTTTGTTGTATCATTCTCACATGGTGAAAGGCACCATGTGCGGTTGACAGTGTACTTAAAGTCTCATTGGTAAATTCCAAGATTTCGGTGGAGCTCCGGGGTTTTCGACTAGGCGGAGGTGTTTACAAGAAGACGCATCAAGGCTTGAAATGGGTTGAGTCGAGGAAGTAAGTCATCTGTCTTGTAATTGTAAAACCATACTTAGTGGACTTAAGGCTAGGGTCGTCCGAGATTTTTTCTCGTTGTGGGTTTTTCCTCGTACATCGCGGCGTTGTGGTTCATTGTTTATTTTATCTTTTGCAAATTCACCTAGAACGTATGCTTAGGTAAAAATATAAAATTTGGTTTAAATCACAACTTGTGTAATTTGGTGCTAAATTAATTTGGGTAATGTTTATGTTAATTTAGTTCAAGTCATCACTTAATTTGATAAAATTGGTTTGGCCTAATTTGGGAATATTGAAAATATGACTTAGGCAAATTTCTAAGACTTGGGTTAAATTGATTTAAGTGAAAAATGTAGTTTTGTTTAATCTAATTTCACTTTGTTTAATTTTAATTTGAAAATAAATTAAAATTAGTTAATTCATTTAATTTGAACCATCTCACTTCTGCATCTTTAAAAGGAAATTACTTTTTGTATAGTAAGATTTTACAAATTGGGGGTCCATTCGCTTTTCACTATCTCATAAGGAATTTACAACTAAAATCAAGTAATCATAAAATTATACTTCTCAATATATATATACACATGAAACATGTAATCAAAATACCCTTGGGAAGGAGCAAATAAAAACATTCCTTCATGGGGTATCTAATATGGCCTCAAATTATTGTCCTCCGTATTTAACCATCCCATATTTATAAATTGTACATATACTGGTGTCCAAGATTATCAATATGAAAACATATCTGAATATACTATCCATTACAAGTGACGGTGATATTTTTCAACTTACTAGAGCAAGTTATGACCATTTCTTTACAACCTATTAAATCTGCCCCACAAGCTCCTCTATTGTTCCTTGAACTTCCAAGAATTTTCATAATTTTTCTCCGGTATAACTTTCCATGGTTTTTCACCCATTTTCAATACACATACTGAATAGTACATAATTAAAGTTTAATAATTTTTTTGACTTCATTTTCTATGTGAAAAGCTTGACTAAACTCAGGGCATATAGAAATTAATTATCCAAACAGTAACTTGGCACCAATTTGAAACCATCACCAAGGCCCAACCACAAGGAGTTAAATTTCACTTTTCGGATATGATATGAATATATGATTCTAGTTTCATATCCAATTGGAATTTCTCAATTTTAGCAAGCACGCGAAAATATATACAAGTTTGAATACAACGGATTTCAATAACAAACAATACGAGCTACATACACCACTTGTCTCACATGTGAATAAATACTTATTATCACAAAGGAGGATGTAATTTTAATCAATCATTCACGATTTATATACTTTGAAATAAGGATAATACCAGATTAAAAGAATATTAAACACATAAGTATACCTTGGAAAAACTTTAAGGATTTTCTTGGAATTTTCCTAGCTTTTCTTCATATCTTTTCTTCCTTGAACTTCCCCTTTCTCTTTCCTTAAGAAAAAACTCTCCAAAACTGAACCTAGGGTTTTATTTTCTAAAGAAATAGCTTAGAAGAATATTTTAAGTATGCCAAGGCTACCTTCCATGCCAACCAATCAAATTAAAACATTTGGTTTACTAAAAGACAATTTACCACTTAAGGGAATGGAAAGATTTGCCCCTTGTTCGTAAATTAAGCCTAACTTCTTACTCGGACATCCGTTTGATGCACTGTTTGTTGTGACATAAACCTAACGCATATAGCTACAAAATGATACCTTTCACCTTGAGTCAATTGTTACATTATAAGGGTCAAAACTAATCTCCCACAGGAACATTTCTACCGAAAATAACAAAATTTTGTGTTTGTACATAATTCGACATTTCATGATTTATAAAAGCATGATTTTACTAACCATAATCACTTAAAATTAGATATACTAATAACACATTATTCATATCACATAAGCTAAGAATGATTTAAATATAATTTATCATAATTATATCCAAATTGTCCCAATCTAGACTAAGGATAAAAAACATGCTGTTAGAGGGCAACCCACCCTAAGCGGTGCTATGGGAGGCACTAACACCTCGCACGGGACCAATGAAACTCATAGGAGCTAACCGTATGGTAATGGGACTCTAATTTCAAGATACCATTAATAATTTTAGAATATCTATACTTAAGCTTAAAAAAATAAACATGTCGTTAGAGGGAAATCCCCCAAAACACCGCCTAAACAACCCTGTGAGAGGCACCAACACCTTGCACATGACCAATGCAGCTTATAGTCACTGACCACATGGTCATAGGACCCCTCATTTCCGAACACAATGATAATTTAAGAATATTTGAACTTAGGCGTAAAAACATGCCATTAGAGGGAGAAACCCCGAAACACACACCAAACAGCCCCGTGAGAGGCACCATCTCCTCGCACAGCACCAATGCAGTGGTTACGAGACCCGTGATTTGAGAGTACAATGATAATTTGAGATAATTTTGACTTATGCCTAAAAACGTAAACATATTGTTCGAGGGAAAAGCCTCGAAACACCCCCCAAATGGCCCCGTGAGAGGCACCAACACCTCACATGAGACCAATGTTGCTCGTAGAAACTGACTGCACATCCACGGGACTTTCGATTTGAGAACATGATGGTAATTTGAGAATATCTATACTTAGACTTAAAAATGTGCCGTTAGCGATGGAAAACTCGAAACACCCCTAAACGGCCTTGTATGAGCCACCAACACCTCGCACGAGAAATGTAGCTCCTTAGAACTGACCGCCTGGTCATGGGACCTTCGATTTGAGAGCACGATGATAATTTTAGAATATCAATATGTAGGCCTAAAAACAAGCCGTAGAGGAAGAAATCCCAAAACACCATCCAAACGACACTGTGAGAGGCACCAACACCTCGCACGTGACCAATGGAACTCGTATAAACTAATCGCATAGTCGCAAGACCCCCAGTTTGAGAACATGATGGTATTTAAAAATATCTAGACTAATGCTTAAAAACATGTCATTAGAGGGTGAAACCCCAAAACACCACTTAAACGGCCTCATGAGAGGCACAAACTCCTTGCACGGGACAAATGCATCTCGTAGGAGGTGATCGCATGGTCACGGGACCCCCACTTTGATAGCATGGTGATAATTTGTGAATATCTATACTTAGGCTAAAAAACATGTAGTTAGAGGGTGAAAGCCCGAAACACACCTGAAATGACCCTATGAGAGGCCCCAACACCTTGCATGGGACCAATGTAGCATGTAGGAATGGACCGCGTGGTCACGGGACGCCCATCATGAGAACACGATGAGAACTTGAGAATATCAATACGTAGGCTATAACATAAGATGTTAGAGGATAAAACCGCAAACACCAACCAAACGGGCTCTTGAGAGGCACCAACACCTCGCACGTGCAACTTCAAGTATTTGACCGCATGGTCACGAGACCCCCGGCTTGAGAACACGGTGATAATTTGAGAATATTTGGAGTTAGGACCCATGAGAGACACCAACACCTCTCATAGGACCAATACAACTCGTAAGAACTGACCAATTGGTTATGTGACGCACAGTTTAAGAGAACGATGAGAATTTAAGAATATCTAGACTTAGAAATAAAAACATAAAGATGTCGTTAAAAGGAGAAATCGGAAAACACAACTCAAAACGCCTCGTGAGAGGCACACACTCCTTCCACAGGACCAACTCATCTCAGAAGAGGAGATCACGTTATCACGACACCTCGGTTTGAGAGAACCACGATAATTTGAAAATATGTAGACTTCCTAAAAGAATAAACATGCCGTTAGAGGACAAAACCCCAAACCACCCCTTACACGACCCCGTAAGAGGCACCAATACCTCGCACAGGACCAATTCACCTTGTAGGAAGGGACAACATTATCACAGAACCCTCGCATTTAGAGCAAGGTGATAATTTTATAATATCAAGAGTTAGGATTAAAAAAATCCAGTTAGAGGGAAAAAATGAAACACCTCGTAAACGGCCCCGTGAGAGGCACCTACCCATCGTATAGGGGACCAATGTAGCTCGTATGACTTGACCGCATGGTCGCAGGCACCAGCATGAGAAGACGATGATGATTTGAGAACATTTATACTTAGACTTAAAAATAAATCGTTAGAGGAAGAAACACCAAAACACCACCCAAATGGCCCCGTGAGAGGCACCAACACGTCATATGAGACCCCTGGCTTGAGAACACGATGATAATTTTATAATATATATAATTAGGATTAAGAAAATCCCCAACACCTTATTTAAGACCAATATTGCTCCTAGGAATTGACCGCATGGTCATGAGACTGCCAGTTTGAGAACATGATGATACTTCAAGAATATATATACTAAGGCTTAAAAACATGTCGTTAGAGGACGAAACTGCAAAACACCACACAAACTGCCCATTTAAAGACA
The DNA here is from genome assembly GCA_949130495.1 of Sambucus nigra. Taxonomy (NCBI): domain Eukaryota; kingdom Viridiplantae; phylum Streptophyta; class Magnoliopsida; order Dipsacales; family Adoxaceae; genus Sambucus; species Sambucus nigra. Next base: position 88,719,896 of record OX422216.1, on the reverse strand, counting down.
CCAGCACCTCACACGGGACCAATACAGCTCGAAAGAATTGACCACACGATCACGAGACCCCTGGATTGAGACCATGGCGATAATTTGAGAATATATAGACTTAGACTTAAAAATATTCCTTTGGTGGGAGAAACCCCAACCCACCTAAACGGCTCTGTATGAGGAACCAACACGTCATACAGGACAAATGAAACTCGTAGGAACTAATAACATGGTCACGAAACTGACAATTTGAGAAAATGATGATAATTTGAAAATATTTATTCTATGGCTTAAAAATGTCATTAGAGGAAAAAACCCCGAAATACCACCCCCCGTGAGAGGCAGCAACACCTCGCACGGGACCAATGAAACTTTTTGGAACTAATTGCATAATGATAGGACCCTCGATTTAAGAACATGAAGATAATTTAAAAAAATCTAGATTAAGGCTTAGAAACATGTCGTTACATGGCGAAATCCCAAAACACCCCTAAGGGCCCCGTGAGAGGCACCAACACCTCGCACGGGACCAATGCAGCTTGTATGAACTAATCGCGTGGTCATGGGACCCTCGATTATAGAGGGTGAAACCCTAAAACACTCCTAAGATGGCCTCGTGAGAGGATCTAAGACCTCATACGGGACCAATGCATCCATAGTAGGTGACCCCAAGACCCCCAGTTTGAGATCATGATGTTAATTTTAGAATTTTTACACTTAGGATTGAAAACAATAACATGTTATTAAATGGAGAAACAATAAAACACCGTCCCAATGGCCCAGGATGAGGCACCAACACCTCACTCGGGACCAATGCAGCTAGTAGGAACTGACTGCGTGGTCATAGGACCCTAGTCTGAGAACACGATGAGGATTTGAGAATATCTATACTTACTCTTAAAAACATGTCGTTAGTGAAAACACCCCCAAATGGCCCTGTGAGAGGCACCAAGACCTCGCACGGGACCAAAGAAGCTCGTAGAATTAAACCTCGAAGCATGAGATCCCCAGTTTGAGAACACGACGATTATTTAAGAATATCTAGACAAAGGCTTAAAAACATGCCATTGGAGGGTGAAACCCTAAAACACCCCCCAAGTGGCCTCGTGAGAGGCACCAACATCTTGCATGGGACCAATACATCTCGTAAGAACTAACCGCGTGGTCCAAGGACCCCACGTTTTAGATATAATCTCTAATTTGAGAATATCTAGACTTAGGCTTAAAAACATGTCGTTAGAGGAAGAACCCACAAAACACCCATCAAACGGCCGTGTGAGGGGCACTAACACCGCGCACAAGATCAATGTAGCTCGTAGGAACCGATCGCTTGGTAATTGAAATCCTAGTTTAAGAACATGACGATAATTTGCCAATATTTGGACTTAGGCTTAAAAACATTCCCTTAGAGGGCAAAATCCCGAGACACCCACCAAAATGCCCCATGAGAGGCACCAATACCTCACACGTGACAAGTACAACTCATAGGAACTGATCGCATGGTTATAAGACCTACGGTTTGAGATAATGATTATAATTTGAGAATTTATAGACTTATTCCTAAAAACATAAACATGTCGTTAGATGGCTAAATCTTGAAACACCACTCATAGGGCCTCGTGAGAGGGATAAAATCATTGCACGAGACCAATACATGTCATAGGAGGTGATCGCGTGGTCACAGGATCCCTGGTTTTACACCATGATGATAACTTGAAAATGTATAGAGTCAGGCTTAAAAACATGCAGTTAGAGGATGAAACCCCGAAACACACCTCAAACGGCCTAATAAGAGACACCAACACTTTACATGGGATTAGTGCAGCTCGTAGGAATTGATCGTGTGGTCACGGTACCCACATCATGAGAACAATATGAGAATTCGAGAATATCTATACATAGGCTTAAAAATAATCTGTTAGAGGATAAAACCCCAATCACCATCAAAACATCCCCATGAGATGCTCCAACACCTCTCACATGACCATTGCAGCTCGAAGCAAATGATCGCGTGGTCAGGAGACACCCATCTTGAGAACATAATGATAGTTTGAGAATATCTGGAGTTAGGCCCCGTGAGATACACCAACACCTCACATGGGACCAACATAGCTCATAGGAACTGACCGCGTGGTTATGAAACCCACAGTTTGAGAGCACAATGAGAATTTGAGAATATCTAGACCTAGGCCTAAAAACATAAAGATGTCGTTAGAGGGTGATACCCCAAAACACCACTTAAATAGCCTCGTGAGAGGCACCACCTACTTGCAAGGTACTAATGCTTTTCATATGAGTTGATCCCATGTTAACAGGACCCCGGTTTGAGATTACCATGATAATTTAAAAATATCTACACTTAAGCCTAAAAGCATAAACATGTCATTAGAGGGCAAAACCCCGAAACACCCCTTAAACGACCCTATACAAGGCACAACACCTCTCACATGACCAATGCATCTCATGCGAAGGTATAGTGTGGGTCACGGGACCAATGCATAATATCTAGACTTAGGCTTAAAAATGCAGTTGGATGCCAAAAAATTGAAACACCCCCCAAACGGCCCTGTGAGAGGTACCAACACCTTGCATGATACCACTGCTGCTCGTAGGACAAGACCACATGGTCACTGGCCACCTCGCATGAGAATGTAATGATATTTTGAGAATATCCATAATTAGACTTAAAAATAAGCTGTTAGAGGATGAAATACCACCCAAACGGGCCCGTGAGAGGCACAAACACCTCACACAGCATCAATGCACCTCAAGCAATTAACGGTGTGGTAACGGGACCCCTAGATTGAGAACACGTGATAATTTGAGAATATCAATACTTAGGATTAAAAATATTCCGTTAGAGGATGAAACCCCAAAACATCCTCCAAATGGCCCAATGAGAGGCACCAACACCTCACACAAAACCAATATTAATCGTAGGAACTGACCACATGGTCACGAGACTGACAGTTTGAGAACACGATGGTAATTTGAGAATATCTATACTAAGGCTTAAAAACATGTCATTAGAGGGCGAAACTGTAAAACACCAAACAAACCACCCCGTGAGAGACACCAACACCTTGCACGGGATCAATGTAGGTCGAAAGAATTGACCGCACGATCACGGGACCCCCGACTTGAGAACATGATGATAATTTGAGAATATCTAGACTTAGGCTTAAAAACATGCCTTTGGAGGGTGAAACCCCTACCCCCTAAATAGCCCTCTATAAGGCACAAACACCTCGCACGACATAAATGCAGTTCGAAGGAACTAATAGCATGGTCACGGGACCGCCAATATAAGAACACGACGATAATTTGAAAATATCTATACTTTGTATTAAATATTTCTTTATAGGACAAAACTTTGAAATACCGCCCCTATGAGAGGCACAAAACCTCGCACGGGACCAATGCAAGTTGTTGGAACTAATCGTGTAGTGAGGGGAACCTCGGTTGAAGAACACGATTATAATTTAAGAATATCTAGATTGAGGCTTAAAAACATGTCATTACAGGGAGAAAGCCCAAAACACCCCAAGTGACCCCATGAGAGGCACTAACACATCGTATGGGACCAATGCATCTCACAGGAACTAACTGCATGGTCATGGAACCCTCGATTATAGAGGGAAACCCCTAAAACACTCCTCAAATGGCTTCGTGAGAGCCTCTAACACCTCGCATGGGACCAATACATCTCATTGGAGGTGACCGCGTTGTCATAAGACCCCCGATTTGAGAGCATGATGATAATTTCAGAATATTTATACTCTCGATTAAAAATAATAACATGCCGTTAGACGACGAAACCCCAAAACACCGCCTAAGTGACCCTATATGAGGCACCAACACCTCATTCGGGACCAATGCGACTAGTAAGAACTGACCGCGTGGTCACCGAACCCCCAGTTTGAGAACATTATGACGATGTGAGTATATCTGGACTTATGCTTAAAAACATGTTGTTAGTGGTCGAAACCCCAAAAGACCTACCAAATGGCCCCGTGAGATTCATCAAAACCTCGCACGGGACCAATGAAGCTCGTAGAAACTAAACGCATAGTCAATGAATCTATAGTTTAAAAATACGGTGATAATTTAATAATATCTAGACAAAGGCTTAAAAACATGTCATTATGGGAAGAAACCCTAAAACACCCCCAAGTGGCCCCGTGAGAGACACTAACACCTTCCATGTGACCAATACCACTCATAGGAACTGACTGTGTGGACCAAGGACCCTCGATTTGAGAGCTCGTCTATCATTTGTTAATATGAAGACTTAGGCTTAAAAATATAAACATGTTATTAGAGAGAGAAACCCCAAAACACCACCCAAGCGGCCCCATGAGTGGTACCAACACCTTGCAAAGGATCAATACAGCTCATAGGAACTGATCGCTTGGTAACTGAACCCCTGGTTTGATAACACAATGATAATTTCTTAATATATGGACTTAGGCTTGGAAACATACCCTTATAGGGCATAACCCCGAGACACCCACCAAACGGCCCCGTGAGAGGCACCAACACCTCTCACGGGACCAGTGCAACTCATAGGAACTGATCGCATGGTTCTAAGACCCGCAGTTTGAGAGCATGATGATAACATGAGAATATATAGACTTATGTCTAAAAACATAAACATGCCGTTAGAGCGCGAAACACCGAAGCACCACTCAAACGGTCTCGTGAGAGGCACAAAATCCGTGCACCAGACTAATGCATATCGTAGGAGGTGATCACATGGTCGTGGGATCACCTGTTTGAGAGTATGATGATAATTTGAGAATATCTAGACTTAGACCTAAAATAAAAACACGTCTTTAAAGGGCAGAACCCCAAAACACCGCTTAAATGACATAGTGAGAGGTACCAACGCCTCGCGTAGGACTAATGCATCTCATGAACGGACTGCTAGTCATGATAACCCCACTTTGAGATCACGGTGATAATTTGAGAATATCTAGACTTACGCTTAAAAATATGCAGTTCGAGGGTAAAAAAATGAAACACCCCCCAAACGGCCCCGTGAGAGGCGCCAACACCTTTCATGAGAACAATGAAGCTCATAGGAAATAATCGCATTGTCACGGTACACCCCACATGAGAACACAATGATTATTTGAGAATATCTATACTTAGGATTAAAAACATGCAGTTAGAGGGCGAAACGCCGATACATCCCCCAAACGGCCCCGTGAGAGGCACTAATACCTCGCACAAGACTAATACTGCTTGTAGGAGCTGATCGGATGGTCGTGGTACCTCCAAGTTGAGAACACGATAATAATTTGATAATATATACACTTAGTCTTGTAAACATGTCGATAGAGGATGAAACTCCGAGTCCGCACCCAAACCACCCTATGAGAGACACCAACATCTCGCACATGACCAATGAAGATTGAAGGAATTGATCGCGTGTTCATGGGATCCCCGGTTTGAGAACATGACCATAATTTGTGAATATCTAGACTTAGGCTTAAAAACATGTCATCGGAGGGAAAAATACGGAAACACCCCCAAACGGTCCGGTATGAGGCCCCAACACCTCAAACATGATAAATGCAGCTCATAGGATTTGATCGCATCATCACGGGACCGTCGATTTGAGAACACGATGATAATTTGATAATATCTATACTTAGTCTTAGAAACTTGCCTTTGGAGGACGAAACCCCGAAACACCACTCAAATGGCCCCGTGAGAGGCACCAACACCTCGCACGAGAGAATGAAACTCGTAGGAACTAACTGCGTAGTCACGGGAACCTTAATTTAAAAAACTACAATAACATAAGAATATCTAGGCTAAGGCTTAAAAACGTGTCGTTAGAGGGTGAAACCCCAAAACACCCCCAAGTGTCCCTGTGAGAGGCACCAACACCTCGCACGGGACCAATGCATCAAGTAAGAACTAATCCCTTGGTCACGGTACCCCTAGTTTGAGAGATTCTCAATAATTTTAGAAAATCGACACCTAGATTTAAGAACCTAAACATGTCGTTAGAGGGTGAAGCCTCAAAACACTGACCAAGCACCAACACATTGTACCAGACCAATGAAACTCATACGAATTGATCGCATGGTCACGTGACCCTCGATTTGAGAACATGATGACAATTTGAGAATTTCTGAACTTAGGCTTAAAAATATTCCTTTAGAGGGTGAAACCCCAAAACAACCACCAAATAACCCCGTGAAAGGCACCAACACCTCTCATAGTAGCAATACAAATCATAGGAACTGACCGTGTGGTTACGAAACCTGCGATTTGAAAGTACGATGATAATTTTACAATATTTGGACTTATGCCTCAAAACATAAACATATTGGTAGGGGGCGAAACCCCGAAACACCACTCAAATGGCCTCGTGAGCGGCACTAACACCTCGCACGGGACCAATGCATCTCGTAAAAGGTGATCCCGTGCTCATAAGACCCCAAATTTGAGAGCACATCTATAACTAAGAATCTTTAGACTTCGGCTTAAAAAAATAAGCATGCCGTTAGAGGGTGAAACCCCGAAATACCCCCTAAACGACCATGTATGAGGCACCAACACCTCAAACGGGACAAATGCAGCTCGTAGGAACTGGCTGCATTGTCACGGGACTGACGTTTTGAGAACATGATGATAATTTGAGAATATCTATACTTAAGAATAAAAACATGCCGTTAGAGGATTAAACGCCAAAATACTGTCCAAATGGCCCCGTGAGAGGCACCAAGACCTCCCAAGGGATCAATGCAACTTGTATGAACTAACTACATAGTCACGGGATCCCCAGTTTGAGAAACACGAAGATAATTTAAGAATATATAGACTAAGGCTTAAAAACATGTCGTTAGAGGTGAAACCCCGAAACACCACTCAAACGGCCTCGTGAGAGGCATCAACTCCTTGCACGGAACCAATGCATCTCATAGGAGGTGGTCTCATGGTCTCAGGACCCCAAATTTTATAGCCCAGTGATAATTTGATAATATCTATACTTAGGATTGAAAACATGTCGTTAGAGGATGAAACCATGATTCACCACCCAAACCTCCACATGAGAGATGCCAACACTTCGCACGGGAATAATGCCACTCGAAGGAATTGACCGCGTGGTCATAGGACCCCAGTTTGAGAACATGAGGATAATTTCATAATATCTAGACTTAGCCTTAAAAACATGTTGTTGGAGGGAAAAATACCGAAACACCCGTAAACGGCACTATATGAGGCCCAAACACCTCGAATAGGATAAATGCAACTCATAGGATTAAATCGCATGGTCACGGGACTGCCGATTGTAGAACACGATGATAATTTGAGAATATTAATGCTTAGACTTAAAAATAAGCCGTTAGAGGATGAAGCACCGAAACACCACCTAAATGGCCTCGTGAGAGGCACCAACACCTCACACGGGGCCATTGCAGCTCGAAGCAATTGACGGCATGGTCACAATATCCCTGGATTGAGAACACGCTAATAATTTGGGAATACGAATACCTAGGATTAAAAACATGTCGTTAGAGGGTAAAACCCCAAAACATCCTTGAGATGGCGCTTGGACAGGCACCAACACCTCACACAAGACCAATATTACTTGTAGGAACTGACCACATGGTCACTGGATCGCCAGTTTGAGAACATGATGATAATTTGAGAATATATACACTAAGTCTTAGAAACATGTCGTCAAAGGGAGAAACTGCAAAACACCACGAAAACCGCCCCGTGAGAGACACCAACACCTCGCACGGGACTAACGCAACTTAAAAGAATTGACTGCACAATCATTGGACCCCATCTTAAGAATATGATGATAATTTGAGTATATCTCTACTTAGTCTTAAAAACATGAATTTGGAGGTCGAAACCCCTACCCACCTAAATATCCTTTTATGAGGAACCAACACCTCGTACGGTACAAATGCAGATCATAGGAACTAATAGCATGGTCACGGTACCACCGATTTGAGAACACGATGATAATTTGAAAATATCTATACTTTGGCTTAAAAAATGACATTAGAGGACAAAACCCTAAAATACCAGCACCCGTGAGAGGCCGCAACACCTCGAACGGGAATAATGCAACCTGTTAGAACTAATTGTGTAATGATGGTTTGAGAACACGATGATAATTTAAGAATATCTAGATGAAGGCTTAAGAACATGTCATTATAGGGCGAAACCCCAAAACACCCCCCGAGCGGCCCCGTGAGCAGCACCAACACCTTGTACGGGACCATTACAGCTCGTAGGAACTAACTGCGTGGTCACGGGACCCTAGTTTATAGAGGGTGAAACCCCAAAACACTCCTTGAATGGCCTTATGAGAAGCTCCAACACCTCGCACAAGACCAATGAATGTCGTAGGAGGTGATCACGTGGTCATAAGACCCCAATTTGAGAGCCCAATGATAATTTAAGAATATTTAGACTTAGGCTTAAAAATAATAACATGACGTTAGATGGAGAAACCCTAAAACACCGCCCAAATGGCCATGTATGAGGCATCAACATCGCGTCTGAGACCAATGCGACTAGTAGGAACTAACTGCATGGTCACATGACCCCCAGTTTGAGAAGATGATGAGGATTTGAGAATATCTAGAATTATGCTTAAAAACATGTCGTTAGTGGTTAAAACCCCGAAACACCCCCTAAATGGACCCATGAGAGTCACTTAAACCTCGCATGGGACCAGCAAAGCTCGTAAAAACTAAACGCATATTCATAGTATCCATAGTTTGAGAACACGAAGTTAATTTAAGAATATCTAGAAAAAGGAATAAAAACGTGTCCTTAGAGGGCGAAACCGCAAAACATCCCCCAAGTGGTTTCATGAGAGGCACCAACACCTTGCACGATACCAATAAAGCTCTTAGGAACTGACCACGTGGTCCAAGGACCCTCAGTTTGAGAGATCGTTAATAATTTAAGAATATCTAGACTTAGGCTTAAAAATATAATCATTTCGTTAGAGGGTGAAACCCTGAAACACTCCCAAAATGGACCCATGAGAGGCACCACAAACCTCCTAAAGGATCAATGCAGCTCGTAGGAACCGATCGCTTGGTAAAAAAACCCGGGTTTGAGAACCCAATGATAATTTGTGAATATTTGGACTTAGACTTAAAACCATGCCTTCAGAGGTCAAAACCCCGAGACACCCACCAAACGACCCCATGAGAGGCACCAACACCTCGCACGGGACTAGTGCAGCTTGTAGGAACTGACCATATGGTGATGAGACCCACAATTTAAGAGCATGATGCTAATCTAATAATATTTAGACTTATGCCTAAAAAAATAAACGTGACGTTAGAGGATGAAACCCTGAAACACCACTGAAATGGCCCCATGATAGGCACAAACTTCTTGTGCGGGACCAATGCATGCCGTAGGAGGTGATTGTGTGGTCACAAGTTCCCCAATTTGAGAGCATGGCGATAATTTGAGAATATGTAGACTTAGGCCTTAAAACATAAACATGTCGTTTGAGGGTATATGACCAAAACACCCCTTAAACGACCTAGTGAGAGGCACGAAGACCTCGCGCGGGATCAATGGATCTCATAATAAGGGATCTCATGGTAATGGGAACCCCACTTTAAGAGCACGATGATAATTTGTGATTATCTTGACTTAGGCTTAAAAACATGTTGTTAGAGGGCAAAAAATTGAAACACCCCCCAAACAGCCCCTTGAGAGGCACCAACACCTCGCATGGGACCAATGTAGCTAGTAGGAACTGACCGCATGGTCACGGGACACCCGACCTGAGAAAATGATGATAATTTGAGAATATTTTTACCTTGGATTATGAATACCTAGAATAAGGCTTAAAAATATGTCTCTAGAGGGCGAAACCCCGAAACACCACTCAAACGACCTCGTCAGAGGCAGCAACTCCTCGCATGGGACCAATGCATCTCGTAGGAGGTGATCGCATGGTCACGGGACCTCCACTTTGATAGCACAATGATGATTTGAGAATATATAGACTTAGTCTTAAAACATGCATTTAGAGGGTGAAACCTTGAAACACCCCCAAACAACCTTGTGAGAGGCACCAACACCTTGCATGGGACCAATACAGCTTGTAGGAACTAACAGCATTGTCACGGGACCCCCAAAATGAGAGCACGATGAGAATCTGAGAATATCTATATGTTAGCTTAAAAATCAGTTGTTAGAAGATAAAACCCCAAAACACAAACCAAACGTCCCCATGAGTGGCACCAACACCTCTCACGTGACAATGCCGCTCAATGCAATTCACCGCGTGGTCACAGGATGCCCAACTTGAGAACACAAAGATAATTTGAGAATATATGAACTTAGGCCCCATGAGAAAACCTCGTATGGGACCCCTACATCTTGTAGGAATTGATGGTGTGGTATTAATACCCAGAGTTTGAGAGCACGATGATAATTTGAGAATATCTAGACTTAGGCCTAAGAACATAAAGTTGTCGTTAGAGGGAGAAACCCAAAAATGTAACTCAAAAATCCTCGTTAGAGGTAACAAATCCTTACATGGAACCCATGCATCTCCTATGAGGTGATCACATAGTAATGGGTCTCCTGGTTCGAGAACATGATCATAATTTGAGAATATCTAGACTTAAGCCTAAAAGCATAAACATGCCATTGGAGGGAAAAACCCTGAAACGCCCCTTAGACGGCCTCGTAAGAGGCACTAACACCCCACACATGACCAATGAATCTCTTAGGAAGGGACATTATTCTAACGGGACCCTCGCTTTGAGAGCATGGTTATAATTTTTGAACATCTAGACTTAGGTTTGAAAAATGCAGTTAGAGGGTAAAAAATTGAAACACCCGACAAACAGTCCTGTGAGAGGCACCAACACCTCGCATGGGACCAATGCATCTTGTAGGAACTGCTCACGTGTTCACGGGCTTCCCTATATGATAACACGATAAAAATTCGAGAATATCTATACTAAGCATTAAAAATAAGCCGTTAGAGGATGAAACATCGAAACACCACCCAAACGACCCTGTGAGAGGCACCAATACCTCACATGGAACCAACATAGCTCGAAGAAATTATCCTCATGGTACCGGGACCCCTGACTTGATAACATGATGATAATTTGAGAATATCTATACTTAGGATTAAAAACATGCCCTTAGAGAGAGAAACCCTGAAACATCCCCTGAATGGCCACGTGAGAGGTATCAACACCTCGCACAAGGCCAATACTGCTCATAGGAACTTACCGCATGGTCACAGGATCGCCAGTTTGAAAACATGATGATAATTTGTGAATATCTATACTAAGTCCTAAAAACATGCCGTCAAAGGATGAAACCCCGAAATACCACCCCTTGTGAGAGGCAGCATCACCTCACATGGGACCAATGCTACTCGTTAGAACTAACCACGTAGTCGTAGTACCTTCAATTTTAGAACAGTATTATAATTTAAGAATATGTAGACTAAGGCATAAAAATATGTAGTTAGAGGGTGAAACATCTAAACACACCCTAAGCCGCCTTGTGAAAGGCACTAATGCCTTGCAAGGGACTAATGTAAATCATAGTAACTAATCGCGTGGTCACGGGACCCTCGATTATAGGTGTGAAACACCAAAAAACTCCTCAAACGGCCTTGTGAGAGGCTCCAACACCTCATACGGGACTAATGCATCTCATAGGAGGTGACCGCATGGTCATAAGACCCCCGATTCGAGAGCACGATGATAATTTTAGAATATTTAGACTTAGGCTTGAAAAGAATAACATGTTGTTAGACGACAAACACTAAAACATCACCCAAATGGACCTATATGAGGTACCAACACCTCGTACAGTACAATTGCATTTCGTAGGAACTGACAGCATGGTCACAGGACCCCCAGAATGAGAGCACGATGAGAATTTGAGTATATCTACATATAGGCTTAAAAATAAGCCGTTAGAGGATAAACCCCCAAAACACCAAGTAAATGACCCCTTGAGAGGCACCAACAGCTCTCACGTGACCAATGCATCTTGATGCAATTCACCGTGTGGTCACAGGACAACCGACTTGTGAACACAAAGAAAATTTGAGAATATATGAACTTAAGCCCCGTGAGAGACACCAACACCTCGTACGGGACTAGTACAGCTTGTAGGAATTGACCGTGTGATTATGATACCCACAATTTGAGCGCATGATGATAATTTGAGAATATCTAGACTCAAGCCTAAGAGCATAAAGTTGTCGTTAGAGGGAGAAACCCAAAAACATAACTCAAACATCCTCGTGAGAGGCACCAACTCCTTACACGAAACCTATGCATCTCATATGAGGTGATCACATAGTCATGAGACTCCTGGTTCGAGAGCATGATCATAATTCGAGAATATTTAGACTTAAGCCTAAAAGTATAAACATGTCGTTAGAGGAAAAAAACCCTGAAACACCCCTTAAATGGCCTCGTAAGAGGACTAACACCTCGCTCGGGTCCAATGCATCTCTTAGGAAGGGACATCATGCTAAGGGGACCCTCATTTTGAAAGCAAGGTGATAATTTCAGAATATCTAGACTTAGGCTTAAAAAATGCAGTTTGAGGGAAAAAAATTAAACACCCCACAAACAGCTCCGTGAGAGGCACCAACACCTCGCATGGGACCAATGCAGCTTGTAGGAACTACTCGTGTGTTCACGAGATTCTCACCATGAGAACATGATAATAGTTCAATAATATCTATACTAAGACATAAAAATAAGTCGTTAGAGGACGAAACATCGAAACACCACCCAAACGGACCCGTGAGAGGCACAAACACCTCACACGGAACCAACGCAGCTCAAAGAAATTGTCCTCGTGGTCACAGGACCCCTGACTTGAAAACATGATGATAATTTGAGAATATATATACTTAGGATTAAAAACATGCCCTTAGAGGAACAAACCCTAAAACATCCCCTAAATGGCCACGTGAGAGGTATCAACACCTCGCGCAAGACCAATACTTCTCGTAGGAACTGACCGCATGGTCACGGGATTGCTAGTTTGAAAACAGTATGATAATTTGTGAATATCTGTACTAAGTCTTAAAAACATACCGTTAGAGAAGGAAACCCCAAAATACCACCCCTCGTGAGAGGGAACAACACCTCGCACGGGGCCAATGCAACTCGTTGGAACTAACCACGTAGTTACAATACCTTTGATTTTAGACCACTATGATAATTTAAGAATATCTAGACTAAGGCATAAAAACATGTAGTTAAAGGGTGAAACACCTAAACACCCCCTGAGCGGCCCCGTGAGAGGCACCAATGTCTTGCACGGGACTAATGTAGATCATAGTAACTAATCGCGTGGTCACGGGACCCTCAATTATTGGTGTGAAACCCAAAGCACTCCTCAAACGGCCTACTGAGAGGATCCAACTCCACATACAGGACCAATGCTTCTCATAGAAGCTAACCGCGGGGTCAAAAGACCCCTGATTTGAGATCACTGTGATAATTTAAGAGTATTTAGACATAGGCTTGAAAACAATAACATGTTGTTAGACGGCGAAACCCTAAAACACCACCCCAAGCGACCCTATATGAGGCACCGACACCTCATACAGTACCAATGCAGGTCGTATGAATTGATCGCATGGTCACACAGCCCCCAGTTTGAGAACACAGTGATAATTTGATAATATCTATACTTACGCTTAAAAGCGTCATGTCAGTGGTCGAAACCCCAAAACATCAACCAAACGGCCTAATGAGAGGTACCAACACCTTCCACGGGACTAATAATGCTCGAAGAAACTAATTGTCTAGTCACATGACCCCCAATTTGAGAAAACGGTGATAATTTAAGAATATAAATACAAAAGCTTCAAAACATATTGTTAGAGGGAAAAACCCTAAAACACCCCTCAAACGGCCCCATGAGAGGCAACAACACCTTTTACCGGACCAATAAAGCTCGTAGGAACTGACCGCATGGTCCAAGAACCCTAAATTTGATATGCTGTTGATAGTTTGAAATTATCTGGACTTAGGCTTAAAAACATGCCATTATAGGATGAAACCACGAAATAGCACTCCTCGTGAGAGGCCGTAACACCATGCAAGGAACCAATGCAACTCATTGGAACTAACTGCGTTGTCACTGTACCTTCGATTTTAAGACACTATGGTAATTTAAGAATATCTAGACTAAGGCATAAAAACATGTCGTTAGAGGGAGAAACCCCTAAACACCCACTAAGTGGCCCCGTGAGAGGCACCAACGCCTTGCACGGGACCAATATAGCTCGTAGTAACTAACCGCGTGCTGATGGGACCGTCGATTATAAAAGGAGAAACCCCAAACACTCCTTAAAAGGCCTCATGAGAGGCTCCAACACCTCGCATGGGACCAATCCATCTCATAGGAGGTGACCGTGTGGTTACAAGACCTCCAATTCGAGAGCACGATGATAATTTGAGAATATTTAGACTTAGGCTTGAAAATAATAACATGTGGTTAGACGGAGAAAGCCTAAAATACCATCGAAATGGCCCTGTATGAGGCACCAACACCTCGCATGGTACCAATGCAACTCATAAGAACTGGCCACGTGGAAACACGACCCCAAGTTTGAGAACACGATGACAATTTGACAATATCTAGAGTTATGCTTAAAAACATGCTTTTCGTGGTCGAAACACTAAAACACCCCCAAATGGCCTAGTGAGAGGTACCAACACCTTCCAGGGGACTAACGAAGCTCGAAGAAACTAACCATCTAGTCACGGGACCTTCGGTTTGATAACACGATGATAATTTAAGAATATCTAGACAAAAGCTTCAAAATATTCCGTTAGAGGGTGAAACCCTAAAACACCCCCCAAGGAGCCCCTTGAGAGGCAACAACACCTTTAACGAGACTTATAAAGCTTGCAGGAACTGACTGCATGGTCCAAGAACCCTCGATTTGATATCCCATTGATAATTTGAAAATATGTAGACTTAGGCTTAAAAACATATACATGTCGTTAAAAAGTTAAAGCCCTAAACACCCCTTGCATAGGATCAGTACAGCTCATATGAACTGATCGCTTAGTAACAAAACCCTGGTTTGAGAACACAATGATAATTTGTGAATATCTGGACTTGGGCTTAAAAGCATGCCCTTAGAGGGAAAATCCCCGAGACACCAACAAAATGACCCCGTGAGAGGCACTAACACCTCGCATGGGACAAAAGGAGCTCGTAAAAACTTATTACATGGTTACGAGACCCCTGGTTTGAGATCATGATGACAATTTGAGAATATCTAGACTTATGCCTAAAAAACATAAACATGCCGTTAGAGGGAGAGACCCCAAAACACCCCTCAGATGGCCTCATGAGAGCCACCAACACCTTGCACGGGACCAATTCTTTCAATAAGAGGTGACCACATGGTCATAAGACCCCTGGATTGAGAGCACGATGATAGTTTGAGAATATTTAGACTTAGTCTTGAAAACATAAACAAGACATTTGAGGGGAAAACCCCAAGAGACCCCTATATGACCCTGTATGAGGCACCAACACCTCGCACGGGACTAATGCACCTCGTAAGAGATGGCTTAATGGGAAAGGGACCCCTGATTTGAAAACACAATGACAATTTGAGAACATGTTGTTAAAGGGCAAACCCTCGAAAGGCCCCCGAAAGGCCCCTTGAGAAGCACTAAAACCTCGCTCAGGACGAGTGCATCTCGAAGGAACTCACCATGTGATCAGGGGACCCCCATTTGAGAACACGATGATAATTTGAGAATATCTATGCATCGAATTAAAAACATGTCTTTAGAGGATGAAACCCCAAAACACCACCCAAATGGCCTCTTCAGAGGCACCAATACCTCGCACGAGACTAAACCACCTCAAAGAAATTTACTGCGCGGTCATGGTACCCCCATTTTGAGAACATGATGATAATTTGAGAATATATATACTTAGGCATAAAAACATACATTTGGAGGGTGAAGCCTCGAAAGACCCCCCAAACGGCCTCGTGAAAGGTACCAACACCTCACATGGGACAAAACAACTCGTAGGAACTGATCACGTGGTTACGGGACTCTCGGTCGAAGAACACAAAGATACTTTAGGAATATCTAGACTAAGGCCTAAAAACAAACATTCCGTTAGAGAGAGAAACCCCAAAATATCCCTCAAATCGCCTCGTGAGAGGCATCAACAACTCTCACAGGACTAATTCATCTCGTATTAGGTTACTGCATGGTCATAAGACCCACGGTTTAAGAGAACTACGATAATTTAAGAATATCTAGACTTAGTCTTAAAAATATAAACAAGTCATTAGAGGGAGAAACCCAAAACACCCCACAAATGGCCCGGTGAGAGTTGCCAACACCTCGTAGGGGACCAATGCACTTCGTAAGAACTGATCGCTTGGTCATGGTACCCCTGATTTTAGAACACGATTATAATTTTAGAATACATATACTTAATCTTAAAAACATGTTGTTAGAGGGTGAACCCTCGAAACTCCCCGGAATGTCACTGTGAGGGGCACCAACACCTCGCTCGGGATCAATGCATCTCGCAGGAACTAACCGCGTGATCACGGGACGCCCGATTTGAGAACACGATGATAGTTTGAGTGTGCTATTTTCTCCCTCCAAGGGTTTGCTCCTATATAAGGGTTTTCTCATCGCGATTGTGTAAGAACACTATCCATTGTCTTCTCCATTTATCCAAGCTTCCATTTATTTAATTACTTGCCTTATATCATTTATCTGTAGTGTAAATTTACTTGCTTTCTTTCAATACATGTCATTTATAATGCTTTATAGCTAATTTAGTCTAGGTTGTGTTGGATTGAACTCACCTAAGGGTTGATTGGTTGCTTTGCTTTGGTGATGAAGTTTTGCATGTTTATTTAGAGTGGGTTGTCCTAGTTATTATGCCTAGGAGATTTAATGGGGTATATCATGTATGCGCCGTATTTATGACCTTGGGTGCGTAATTTTTGGGGTTTTGCTGTTGCCAAAATCTTATTAGACTTTTATGCGAATTTAGGGGTCTGACAACTCTGGGTTTAATGAACTGTCGAAACGAGACGCAATCTTAATAACTCGTGAGGCCATGTAACCATTTATACCAATTAACTCAGGGTGAGGGATATCCGACGCAACCTATAATTTTTATTCTCTTTGTTAATCTTAGTTTAAATACACACATGGCTAGTTTATCTTTTCTTTCTTTTTAGTTAATAAAATAACTTTTACACTTTTATTGAGAAGTATTAAACTGAGTAAATTCTAGCAACTCATCTGAGAGGTTTTTGTGATAACTTAAATGAGTGTAGTCATAGTTTAGGTTTTTGTATACAGTTGGTGACGAGAAAATAAAGTGATCGGCGCATTGTTGACTCTCACGTAGCGGCGAAACTCAACCTATCAGTGGGGTCACGAAACGACCAATTTGAGAACATGGATATAATTTCAGAATATATAGACTTAGGATAAAAAAACAAAAACATGTTGTGATATGGAAAATATCCTAAATACCCCCCAAACTGCCTCGTGATAGGCACCAACCCCTCACACGGGACCCATTCAGCTCATAAGAACTGACAGTATCATCACGGGACTCCCAATTTGGTAAAATGAAGATAATTTAATAATATATAGACATAGGATTAAAAACATCTCGTTGGGGGAAAAACCCTAAAATACCCCCCCCCCCAAATGGCCCCGTGAGATGTACCAACAGTTCACATAGGACAAATATAGGTTGTAAGAACTATTCGATAGTCATGATACCCCCATTTGAGAACATGGAGATAATTTGACAATATCTAGACAACGTCTTGAAAACATGACGTTTAAGGGAGAAACCCCAAAACGCTCCCAAGAGGCCCCATGACAGGCCCCACCACCTCGTACAGGACGAATGCAGCTCGACGAAAGTGACCGCATGGTCAAAGGACACCCTATTAGAGAGAATGGTGATAATTTAAGAATATGTAGACATAGGTTTAAAAATATAAACATACCGTTAGATGGAGAAAACCCTCAACGCCCCTTGAGAGGCACTAACACCTCGAAAGGGACCAACGCAGCTCGTAAGAATTGATCGCATCATCACGGGAAGACCGATTTGAGAACACGATGATAATTTGAGAATATGTAGACTTATGCTTAAAAACATGGCATTAGGGGGGAAAACCCTGAAACACCCCCAACCGACCCCGTTAGAGGCACCAACCCCTCACACCGGACCAATGCATCTCGTAGGAACTAACCTCGTGGTTACGAGACCCCCAGTTTCAGAACATGATGATAATTTTAGAATATCTAGACTTAGGATTAAAAACATAAACATGCTATTAGAAGTAGAAACCATGAAACGCCCCTTAAATGGCCCTGTGAGAGGCACGAATACCTCGCACGAGACCAATGTAGCTCGTAAGTGTAAGGACATATTTAGCATAGTTCAATTTACATTAAGTATGTTGTATACGGTTACAACCATTGAAGAAAAGTTCTAGTTCAATAATGCATGGAGTTGGATTTGAATATCAACATTCTTTAGAAGAAAAGCCTATGTGAGATTAATTTTTGTTAGGTTGTGTTTAAATCCCTTAATGGTTCACTTAAAATGTGGGATAATTTTTCTTAACTATTTTTAAACACCCGATGCATTGTTTTTCGCCAAAAGAATTTTTTTCTAAGTGTTGAGACGAAGTTTTATAAAGTTTATATTTCACTTTTATCGTTCGAGCAACATCGTATTGTCATTCAAGCGACATAGGCATGCCGCGTAATGTCCTCGTTTAAGCGACATTATATCTTGTTCGAGTGACATCCAGATCTCGTTTGAGCAAAGTCACCGACTCAATTTTTTTTTTATAAATAGCGTGTTACATGAGTCCTTTTTCGCTAAGAATATTTGATGTTTTTCTATGCACAGAAACTGCAAACTGCATAATGATTTTATCTCTTCATTTAAGGTTTAAACTTTGTTTTTTAATTCACAAAAAATCCCAATAGTTTAGTGAATTATTTTTGGAACCCAAGATACAATCTTGTTCAAGTTTCTCTTACAGAGAGGGTAAATTTACGACTAATGACTCAATGTCATTGGGAGTGCTTAAGGGTGTTCCTGGTTGATTCAGAGCTGCATGTTCTTGTGGGTTATTGTGGTTGATCCATTGTTGACTCTAGGCTGCGTGTCTATGTGTGTTTCCATGGATATTCATTGTAGATTTTATTGTGTATGTATGTTACGATTTACTTTTTCATAGTGGAATAAAAAGTTTTCCCATTTGTTTTTTTTCCTGAAATCTATGTGTAAGCAATTTATTTATGATGGTTTTATTTTACCCACATAGATTTATGTATTAGGGGTTAAACAAAATTATTTTAAAAATTGACCCCAATTAAATAAGTTTAAATTGAAATTTGTACATTGGTTGAAATTTATAGCCCATAGAATTCTGACTAAGAACTTATCACGTCATCACGATACCCCCCATTTGAAAACACGATGATAATTTGAGAATATATAAACTTTGGCTTAGAAAGATAAATTGTCGTTAGAGGACGTAACCCCAAATAGCCCCAGAACGGCCTTGTGAGAGGCACAAACACCTCGCACGGGACCAATGCATCTCGTAGGAATAGATCACATGGTCATGGGAGCCCCAGTTTGTTAACACGATAATAATTTGAGAATAGTTTGTCTTAGGCTTGAAAACATGTTGTTAGAGGGTGAAACCCCAAAACTCCCCCAAAACGCCCACTGAGAGGCACAAATGCCTCGCACGAGACCAATTGTGCTCGTAGGATCTAACCTCTTGGTCACGGGATTAACGGTTTGAGCACACAAAGATAAATTAAGAATATCTAGAATTAGGCTTAAAACATAAAAATTCCGTTAGAGGACGAAACCCCAAAAATACCCTCCAAATGGCCCCGTGAGAGGCACCAACACCTCGCATGGGACTAATCCAGCTCATTTGAACTGATTGTTTAGTCATTGGACCCCCGGTTTGAGAACACGATGATAATTTGAGAATATCTAGACTTAAGATTAAACACAAGGAGTTAAAGGGCTTTGAACCAGAACACCGCCCCAAACGGCCCCGTGAGAGGCACCAACACTTTGCACGGGACAAATGTAGCTCATAAGAATTGATCGCATAGTAATGGAACCCCAATGTGAGACATGATGATAATTTGATAATATCTAGACTTAGGCTTAAAACATGCTATTAGAGGGTGAAACCTCGAAACATCTCCCAAATGGCCCCATGAGAGGCACCAAGACCTTCTATAGGAGAAATGCAGTTCATAGGAACTGACCACATGGTCATGGATCCCCGATTCAAGAACAAAATGACAATTATAGACTATCTGTACTCAGTCCTAAAAAAGAAACAGGTCGTTAGGGGGTGAAACCCCAAAACACTCGTTAGAAGTCCCTCTGAGAGGAACAAACGCCGCACACAGGACCATTGTAGCTCATACGAACTGACCACATGGTCACGGGTCCCCTGGTTTGAGAACATGACAATAATTTGAGATTATCTAACTTTGGCTTGAAAACATTCCCTTAGTGGGAAAAACAACGAAATACCCCTCAAACGACTCCGTTAAAGTCACCAACACATCGCACGGGACCAATGCAACTTGTATGAACTGACTGCATGGCTATGAGTCCCCCATTTTGAGAACACGATGACAATTTGAGAATATTATCAACATGTCGTTAAAGGGTGATATTCAAAACATGACCCATACAACCCTATGAGAGGTACTAACATCTCGCACGGTACCAATGCAACACATAGAAATTAACCGCATGCATGGTCACAGAACCCCCGATTTGAGGACACGAGGATAATTTTGGAATATCTAGAATTAGGCTTAAAAACATGTCGTTAGAGGGAGAAACCCCAAAACACTCACCAACGGCCCTGTGAGAGGCACCAAAACCTCATACGAGACCAATGCATTTTGTAGGAACTAATCGCATGGTTAGGGAACCCCTTGTTGGAAATCAGGTCGATAATTTGATAATATTTAGTCCAAAGCTTAAAAACATGCCATTAGAGTGTGAAACCCCAAAACACCCCCAAGCGATCAGTGAGAGGAACCAACACTTCGCACAGGACCAATAAAACTCGTAAGATATAATCGAGTTGTCATGGGACCCCCAGATTGAGAGTACGGTGATAATTTTATTATATATAGACTTACGCTTAAAAAGATAAACACACTGTCAGAGGGAGAAACCTAAAAACACCCCCCAAACGGCCCCGTGAGAGGCACTAACACCTCGCAAGGGACCAATGCAGCTTGTTGGAACTAAGATCATGGCCATGGGACCCACGGTTTGACAACATGATGATAATTTGAGATTTACTAAACTTAGGATTAGAAACATGTCGTTAGAGGGAAAAACCCCGAAACGCTCCCCAAATGGCCCCGTGAGAGGAACCAACACCTCGAGTGAGACCAATGTAGCTCATAGGAACTGACTGCGTGGTTACGGTACAACTAATACGAGAACACGATAATAAATTGAGATTATGTATACTTTAACTTAAAAATAAAAACATGCTTTTAGAGGGCGAAATCCCAAAACACCCCTCAAACGGTCCTGCAAGAGGTACCAACACCTCAGACAAGGGCTAATGCACCTCGTAGGAACTGATTGCATGGTCAAGGGACCCCCCATTTTATAACACAATTACAATTTGAGAATATCTAAACTTTGGCATAAAACACCTCTAGAACAACCCCGTAAGAGACACCAACACCTTGTACGACATCAATACAGTCCGTACGAACTGGCCGCATGGTCACGCTAGCCATGATTTGGGGAAAAGATAAAAATTTGAGATTATCCAGACATAAGCTTAAAAACATGTTGTTAGATGGTCAAAAACCATAACACCCACCAAACGGCCCCATGAGAGGCACCAACACCTCACACAAGACTAATTCGTCTCATAGTATCTAACCTAATGATCACGGGCCCCTAGTTTGAGAGCACGATAATAATTTGAGAATATCTATAATTAGGGTAAAAACCTTAACATGCCATTAGAGGGAAAAACCCCAAAACATTACTCAAACGGCCCCGTGAGAGGCAGTAACACCTCGCATAGGACAAATGCATCCCGTAGGAAGTGATCGTGTGGTTATGGGACCCCGAGTTTGAGAGCACGGTGATAATTTTAGAATATATAGACTGATGCTTAAAAACCTAAATATGCTGTTAGAGGGGGAACCCCAAAACACCCCCTAAACGGCCCCGTTAGAGGCACCAAAACCTCGTCCGTGACCCATGCAACTCGTAAGAACTGACTGCGTGGTCACGGGACCCCCAGTTTGAAAAAACAATGATAATTTGAGAATATATAGACTTAGGCTTAAAAATGCAATTAGAGGGAAAAATCGTGAAACACCCCCCAAACGGCCTCGTGAGAGGCCTCAACACCTCGCGTGGGACCAATGCATATTATAGGAATTGATCACATAATAACGGGACCTCAGTTTTAAACACGGTGATAATTTGAGAATATTTATACTTAGGATCAAAAAACATGTCATTAGAGGGATAAACACCAAAACGTCATCGTGAGAGACATCAACACCTCGCACCAGACCAATGCATCTTGCAGGAACTCACCATATGGTCAAGGAACCATAGGTTTGAGAGAACGGTGATAATTTTAGAATATTTAGGCTTAGGCCAAAAAACATAAACATGTTGTTAGAGGGCAACACCCCGAAACACACCCCAAATGACTCGGTTACAGGCATTAATACCTCAATCGGGACTAATGCAGCTCATAAGGGATCCCTGATTTTATAACCCTATGATATTTTGATCATATCTAGATATAGGCTTCAAGAATATGAGGATGCGGGACCCCTGGTTTGAGAACACAACGATCATTTAAGAATATGAGGACTTAGGCTTAAAACCATTAACATGACGATAAAGGACAAAACCTTGAAACATCCCCTAAGTGGCCCTCTAAGAGGCATTAACACCTCACACGGGACCAATTTAGATCATAGGAACTGACTATGTGGTCACATGATCCCTAATTTCATAGTACGGTGATAAATTGACAATATTTGGACATAGGATCAAAAACATAAACATGTCGTTTGAGGGGGAAAAACACCCCCCAAACACCCCATGAGAAGCACCAACACCTCGCATGGAACCAATGCATCTTGTAGGAAATGACCGCGTGGTCACGGGACTCGCGATTTGACAAAACTATGGTGATTTGAGAATATGTAAAGATAGGCTTAAAAACATGTCGTTAGAGGATAAACCATGATACACCCCCAAAACGGCCCCATGAGAGGCACCAACACCTCGTACGGGACTAATTTAGTTTGTAAGAACTAATTGTGTGGTTACGGGACCCCTAATTTTTTAGCACGATTATAATTTGAGAATATCTAGACATGGGCTTAAAAACACAAACATTCCCTTAGAGGACGAAACCCTGAAACACCCCCTCCCCCCAAATGGCCCTATGAAAAGCACCAACACCTCACACGGGACCAATGCAACTGATAGGAAATTATTGCGCGGTCGTGGGACCCATGGATTGAGAACACCATGATCATTTGAGAATATCTGGACTTAGTTTCAAAAACATAAGCATGCCGTTAGAGGATGAAACCCTGGAACACCCACTAACGGTCCTGTGAAAGGCATCAACACCTCACACGGGCCCAAAGCATCTCGTAGGAACTGATCGCATGGTGAGGGGACCCCTGGTTTAAAAAATGATGATAATTTGATAATATCTAGACCTAGGCTTAAAAACATAATGTTTGAGAGTGAAACCTAGAAACATCCCCCAAATTCCCCCATAAAAGGCATTAACACCTTGCACGAGATCAATGATGCTCGTAGGATCTAACCACGTGGTACGAGACCCCCAATTCGAGAGAATGGTGATAATTTGACAATATCAAGATTGAGGATTAAAAACAAAAAGATGTTATTAGAGGGTGAAACCCGAAAACAACCGTCAAACATATCTGTGAGAGGCATCGACACCTCGCATGGAACCAATGCATCTCGTAGGAAATGACTGCGTGGTCAAGGGACCCCCAGTTTGAGATCACGATGATAATAAGAGAATATCTAGACTTAGGATTAAAATTACAAACATGTCGTTAGAGGGAAAAACTCGAAACACCCCCCAAATGGCCCCGTGAGAGGCACCAACACCTGGCGTGAGACATATGCAACACGTGAGAATTTATTGAGTGGTCATGGGACCCCCCAGTTTGAGAACAAGACAATAATTCAAGAATATATATTCTTAGGATTAAAACATGCCTTTAGAGGGAGAAACCCCCCCCCCCCCCCAAACGATGGCGTGAGAGGCACCAACTCCCTACACGGGTCCACTGCAGCTCATTGGAACCGATCGTGTAGTCACGGGATGAACGGTTTGAGAACACAACTATAATTTGACAATATCTTAACTTAGTCTGAAAAACATTCCATTAGAGGGTGAAACCCCAAAAAACTGCCCAAACATCCCCATGAGAAGCACTAACACATTACACAGGACCAATGTAGCTCGTAAGAACTGATCGCACCGTCACGAGACCCCCAGTATGAGAACACGATGATAATTTAAGAAAATCTAGACTTAGGCTAAAAAATATGTCGTTAGAGGGAAAACCTCGAAACACCCACCAAATTCCCCTGTGAGAGGCACCAACACCTCACATACGACTAATGCAATTCGTAAGAATTGATCACGTCGTCATGAGACCCCGATTTTAGAACACGATGATAGTTGGAGAATATCTAGACCTAGGACTAATAGTTTAAACATGTCGTTAGAGGAACCCCCCCCCCCCCCAAAAAAAAAAATATATATATATTTTGGCCCCGAGAGAGGCACCCACACCTCGTACAGGACCAATGCAACTCGTAGGAACTGGCCCCTTGGTAATGGGACCCCTGGTTTGAGAACAAGCTGATAATTTGAGAATATATGGACTTAGGCTTAAAAACATGCCGTTAGAGGGTGAAACCCGAAACACCCTCCAAACGGCCCCATAAGAGGCACCAACACCTCGTATGAGACTAAAATAGAGCTCGTAGGATCTAACCGCGTGGTCATAGGACCCAAAAATTAGGGCACAAAGATAATTTGAGAATATTTGTACTTAGCTTTAAAAACATTCATATGCCATTAGACGGTGAAACCCTGAAACACCCCTAAAATGGCCCCGTGAGAGGCACCAACACCTCGCATGGTACTAATATATCTAGTAGAAAGTGAGCACATGGTCACGGGACCCCCGACTTAAGAGAACGGTGATAATTTAACAATATGTAGACTGATGATAAAAAACATAAACATGTCGTTAGAGGGGGAAACCATGAAACACAACCCAAAAGTCCCCGTGAGACGCACCAACAGCTCGCACGGGACCAATGTATCTCATTGGAACTAATCGCATGGCCATGGTACCCCTATTTTGAGAACACAGTGATAATTTGATCATATCTAGACTTTGGCTTAAAAGCATGCGATTAGAGATCGAATCCATGAAACACTCCCCAAATGGCCCTCTAAGAGGCACTAACACCTCGCACGGGACCAATACAACACATATGAACTGACTGCATGATCACTGGACCCTCAGTTTGAGACCATGATAATAATTTCATAATATCCAAACGTAGGCTTAAAAACATGTCATTAGAGAGCAAAACCCCGAAACACCCACCAACGACCCCGTGAAAGGCAGAAACACCTCTCACGGGAAAAATACTACTCGTAGGAACTAACCACGTGGTGATACGACCCCCGACTTGAGATCATAACAATAATTTGTGAATATCTAGACTTAGTCTTAAAAATATAAACATCCCGTTAGAGGGCGAAACCCCGAACACCACCTAAGCAACCCTGTGAGAGGCTCTAACGTCTCGTAAGGGACCAATACATCTCGTAGGAACTGATTAGTGGTCACGAGACCCCGCGTTTGAGAACACAATGATAATTTGAGAATATCTAGACTTTGGATTAAAAATATAAAGATGCCGTTAGAGGACAAAATGCCAAAACACCCCTAGAACAACCTTGCGAGAGGAACCAATTACAAGGTCGTAGGAACTAACCGTGTGGTGATGGGACCACTGGCTTGAGAGCATGATGATAATTTTAGAATATCTATACTTAGTCTTAAAAACATAAACATGTTATTAGAGGGTGAAACACCGAAACACCACCCAACTGGCCCTGTGAAATGCACTAACATCTCGTAAGGGACCAACACAGCTCATTGGAACTAACCATGTGGTCACGTGACCCTTGGTTTGAGAACACAATGATAATCTGAGAATATCTATACTCCGGCTCAAAAATATAAACACGTCGTCAGAGGATAAAACCCCGAAAGACTCTTAGAACGTCCCCGTGAGAGGCACTAACACCATAAACGAGACCAATTCAGCTCGTCGGAACTAACCGTGTTGTCATGGGACCCTAATTTAAGAACACGATGGGTGTTTATAATCGCTAAACATAGGCTTAAAATAGGCCATCCCCCTAATTAGCTCGATGAGATGCACCAACACCTTGCACGAGATCAATGTAGCATATAGGATCTAACCGCTTGGCCCTAGTTTGAGAACACAACTATAATTTTAAAATATCTTGTCTTAGTCTTACAAACATGCTGTTAGAGGGGAAAACCTCGAAACATCCCCCTAAATGGCCCCATGAGAGACACCAACACCTCGCACGGGACTAATTCAACTTGTAAGAACTGACCGTGTGGTTACAATATCCCTAGTTTGAGAGCACGATAATAATTTGAGAATATTTTCACTTAGGCTAAAAAACCTAAACATGTCGTTAAAGGATGAAACCATGAAACACCCCCCAAACGGCCTTGTGAAAGGCACTAACACCTCACACGGTATCAATACAACTCCTAGGAACTGTTCACATGGTCACGGGACCCCTGGTTTGAGAATATGGTAATCATTTAAGAATATCTGGACATAGGATTAAAAACAAAGACATTCCATTAGAGGACAAAACCCTGAAACACGCACTGAATGACCACAGTAGTGTCATCAACACCTTGCACGGTCACAAATCATCTTGTAGGAACTGATCGTGTGGTGGACGGACCCTCTATTTGAGAAAAATATGATAATTTGTGAATATCTATACTTAGGCTTAAAAATATGTCGTTTGAGGGCGAAAGCTCGAAACACCTCCCAAACGGCTCCATAAGAGGCACCAACACCTTGTACGAGACCAACGCAGAACGTATAATCTAACCACATGGTCACGAGACCCCCGATTTAAGAGCGCTGTGATAATTTCACAATATCCAAACATAGGATTACAAACATAAACATGTTGTTAGAGGGTGATACCTCAAAACTCCCCTCAAACGGCACGTGAGAGGCACAAACACCACACATGGGACAAATGCATCTAATAGGAAGTGACCGTGGGGTCACGGGAACTCCCGTTTGATAGAATGGTTATAATTTGATAATATCATAACTAATCCTTAGAGGGTGAATCCCGTAACATCCCCCAAACGGCCCCATAAAAGCCACTAACACCTCTCACTGGACCCATGAAACTCATAGGAACTGGCCGCATAGTAACGGTACCCTCGATTTGAGAACATGATGATAATTTGATAATATATGTACTTTGACCTAAAAACATATCTTTAGAGGGAAAAATCCTGAAACACCCCCCAAAGGGCTCCATGAGAGGCACCAACACCTTGCACGGGACCAATTCAGCTCGTAGGATTGACCGCATGGTCACGTGTCCTGCAATTTGGTAACACGATGCTAATTAGAGATTATGTAGAAAAATGCTTAACAACATGTTGTTAAAGGGCGAAACCCCAAAACACCCCTAAACATCCTCGTGAGAGGAACTAGCACCTCTCACGGACCCAATGCAACTTATTGGAACTGACCGCATGGTCAAATACCCCCATTTTGAGACCACGACATAAATTTGGGAATATTTGACATAGGCTTAAAAACATAAACATGTCGTTACAGGAGAATCACTGAAACACCTCCAAATGGCCCGGTGGGAGGCACCAACACCTCGCACGAGACATATACAACACCTAGGAACTGATTCCGTGGTCACATGACCCCTGGGATGAGAACACGATGATAATTCAAGCATATCTAGATAATTCAAGAGTCTTCTTTTATATGTACCAAAAAATAGTGAATTTTTGTACTCTCACACAGAGAGATTGTAGAGAGAAAAAGTAGTGTAATTTTTGTATAGTTTAAGAATAAAAAGTAGGATTAGAAAAAAAATTAGTTTTGTTTAGATTCATTTTAATGTTTAGTTTTTTTTATTTGTGTAATGAAATTATAAAGATGTTGAACGCGTGTCAGGACGCACATAAAGAACCTGATTTGATAGGAGAATTTTCGTATCATATTTATTTTCCTTATTTCATTTTATATTATTATCGACATGTATTTAATTGTTTTGTTATGTTCTAATATGAGAATGATAGGATAAACACCCCGTTCAAAGGCTGGAATGAAACGCGGATGATGTTAATTTAACCAATTAATATAATTGATTTTTATAATTCTAGGAAATTTATAACGAATTGTCACTAATTAATTTACGTATCGAGAGATAGTAAATTAATTTTGTTTTAATATTTTATTTTCGAATCGAACTAGAGATAGGTTTTTCATAAAATTTGAATATTAACTCGGATTTGCGATTCTCGAATTCCTTGTTTTTAATAAATCGATCTCAGCGGATGATTTCTTTAAAAGGAGTAAAAACCCATTTTCCAGAGTAGTGGCATTTGTAGTTAAGTTTTCTAAACGAAGACATTATTGAACTTATGATTGTAACGAGAGTTAAATTGTAAATTTAATATTATCTCCAAATATTCAATTCAATAAATTAAGAAATTTAAAATAACTGAACACGCGGTGTAATCCCGTATCTTGAATCTTCCCACATTATTCACGCTTAGTTACGTATTGTTTTTAGTTTATTTAATCACATTTATTTTTTAGCAATAATTAGTTAATTCTCCCCTGAAATTATTTTTAAAAAAATAAAAAATAAAAATGGATTTTAATAACAATTGCAATTACATGTGCTACGCTATCTGTTTCACATTGAAAGTTGGATTTCTACCCGTACTTACCATGATGCGAGTTATTTTGTAAGTTTTGTATGCAATTCAAGGGAATTTTGGGACTAGGCTTTTAAAGACAACGACAACACCACATACACCAAAAGTTTATTATTAACCCGCCCCCATCAAACGGGCCCATCAGAGGTACCAATATCTCGCACGAGACCAATGCAGCTCGTAAGAACTGATCGCATAGCCACGGGACCCCCGGTTCGAGAATATGATGATAATTTGAGAATATCTAGACTTAGGCTTCAAATCATGATGTTAGAGGCTGAAACCAAGAAACACCCACCAAACGGCCTCGTGAGAGGCACCAACAGCTTGCACGGGACCAATGCAACAGACAGATACTGGTCGGGGGGTTAAGGGACCCTGGTTTGAGAGCAAGACAAAAATTTGAGAATATCTAGATTTATGCTTAAAAACATTCTCATGTCATTAGAGGGCGAAACCCCGAAACACCCCCAAACGGCCCTATGAGAGGATTTAACACCTCACACGGGACCAATGTCGATTGTAAGAACTAACTGCATGGTTATGGGACCCCATTTTGAGAACACGCTGATAATTTGAGAATATATAGACTTAGGCTTAAAAACATAAAGATGTCGTTAGAGGACGAAACTCAAGACCATACCTAGAACGGCCCCGTGAAAAGCACTAACACCTCGTACAGGATCAATACAGCTCGTAGGAACTGAATGCTTGGACACAGGACCCCTGGTTTGAGAACACACTGATAATTTGGGAATATCTAGCCTTAGGCTTAAAAACCTGTCGTTAGAGGGTGAAACCCCGAAACACACCCCAAAGTGAGAGGCACTAACACCTCGCATGTGACCAGTGCAACTCGTAGGACCTAACCGCATGGTCGCAGAACCCCCGTTTCAGAGCATGATAATAATTTGAAAATATCAAGACTTAGTATTAAATACATAAATATGTCTCTAGAGGTAAAAACCCCAAAACACTACTCAAATGGCCCTGTGAGATGCAACAACACCTCACACGGGTTCAATTTATCTCGTCAGAAGTGATCGCATGGTCCGTGGTCCACTAGTTTAAGAGAATGAATATAATTTAAGAATATATGGACTTAGTCTTAAAAAAAACATGTTGTTAGAGGGGAACCTCAAAACACCATACAAATCGCCCTTTGAGAAGCATCAACACCTCAAACGGAACCAATGCAGCAAATAGGAACAAACCGCGGGGTAATAAGACCACCGGTCAGAGAACATGACAATAGATGGAGAATACCTTGACTTAGGCTTAAAAACATGTCGTTAGGTAGCAAAACCCTAAAACACCAACCCAAAGCCCCGTGAGAGGCTCCAACACCTTGCACGAGACCAATATAGCTCATAAGAATTGATCACATGGTTACAGGACCCCTGGCTTGAGAGCACAATAATAATCTGAGGATATCTAGACTTAATCTTAAAAACATAATCATGTCGTTAGAGGACGAAACCTAAAAACACCTCCTAAGTGGCCTTGTGAGAGGAACCCACACCTCGAATGGGACAAATGCAGCTCATAGGAACTGACCACGTGGTCATGGGGCCCATGGTTTGAGAAAATGTGCTAATTTGTGAATATATAGCCTAGGCTTAAAAATATAAACATTTCGTTAGAGAACTAAACCACGAAACACCCCTAGAATGGCGCAGTGAGAGGCATTAACAACTCGCATGGGGCCAATGCAACTCATAGGAACTGGCCTCGTGGTCACGGGACCCCCGAATTGATAACATGATGATTGTTTAAGAATATTTAGACTTAAGATGAAAAACATAAAGATGTCGTTATAGGTGACCCCCCAAATGGCCTTGTGGGAGGCACCAACACCACGCATTAGACATCTGCAGCACGTCGAACTGATTGCGTGGTCACGGGACTCCCGATTTAAGTACTCGATGATAATTTAGGAATGTCTAGAGTTAGCATTAAAACCTTTCCGTTAGAAGGAAAATACTCAAAACATCAACATGCAACCCTGTTATAGGCACCACCAACTCACACGAGACCAATGCAGCTCATAAGAACTGACCGCTTAGTCACAGGAGCCCCGATTTGAGAACAAGATGATAATTTGAGAATATGTCTAATTACACTAAACATAATCATGCCATTAGAGAGAGAAACCCCAAAACACACCGCAAATGACCCTATGAGAGGATTTAACACTTCACATAGGACCAATGTCGCTCATAATTTAAACTCAGGCTTAAAACTTAAACATGTCGTTAGAGTATGAAACTCGAAACCACCCGTAGAACGGCCCTATGAGAAGCACCAACATCTCTCACGGGACAAATTTAGCTCGTAGCAATTGACCGCGTGGTCACGGGACCCCCCGTTTGATAACACGTCGATGATTTGAGAATATCTAGCCTTAGGCTTAAAAACCTATCGTTAGAGGGAAAAACCCCAAAACACACCCCAAACCGCCCCGTTGGAGGCACTAACAGCTCGTACGTAACCAATGCAGTTCCTAGGATCTAACCACATGGTCGTGGGACCCTGGTTTGAGAAAAGGACACTAGTTTGAGAATATATAGAGTCAGGATTAAATAAATAAATATGCCACTAGAGGTGAAACCCTGAAACCCTCTTAAATGGCCTTGTGATAGGCACTAACAACTCACACGGTACCGATGCATCTCATCAAAAGTGACTGCGTGGTCAGTGATCGACTAGTTTAATAGAATGATCATAATTTAAGAATATTTTGACTTAGTCTTAAAAACATAAACATGTCATTAGAGGGGGAACCCCAAAACACCACCTAAATGGACCTGTGAGGGGCATCGACCCCTCGCACGAAACCAATGCAGCACATAGGAATAGACAGTGGGGTAGCGGGACCCCTGGTTTGAGAACACGACAATAATTGGAGAATACCTTGACTTAGGCTAAAAAATATGTCGTTAGGTAGTGACACCCTAAAACACCCATCCTTGGCCCCGTGAGAGGCTTCAACACCTCACACACGACTAATGCAGTTAAAAGGAATTGACCTTGTGGTTACGGGACCCCTGGCTTGAGAGCATGATGCTAATTTGAGGATATTTATATTTATTCTTAAAAGCATAATCATGTCGATAGAGGGTGAAACCCCAAAATGCCCCCCAAACGGCCCTATAAGAGGCACCAACACCTCGGACGGGACCAATGCGGCTCATAAGAATACAGTGCCTAGTCACGGGAGCCCTGGTTTGAGAAAACAATGATAATTTGAGAATATCTAACCTACGTTTAAAAATATAAACATCCCGTTAGAGGATTAAATCGTGAAACACCCCTAGAACGACTCAGTGAGAGGCACCAACAACTCGCACAGGACCAATGCAGCTGGTAGGAACTGACTGCGTGGTCACGGGACCCCCAATTTTAAAACACGATGTTTATTTGAGAATATCTAGAATTAATATAAAAAAACATAAACATGTTGTTAAAGGCAACCCCCCCCCCCCCCCCCCCCCAAATGCCTCTTGGGAGGCAAAAACACCTCTCAGTAGACATATACAGCACGTCAAACTGATTGAGTGGTCACGGGACTCCCAGTTTGAGTACTTGATGATAATTCAAGAATATCTAGCCTTAGGATTAAAACTTTTCATTAGAAGGAGAAACCCCAAAACACCCACATACGACCCGTTAAAGGCACCAACAACTCGCACGAGACCAATGTAGGTCGTAAGAACTGACCTTGGTCATGAGATACCTGGTTTGAGAACAAGATGATAATTTGAGAATGTCTAGAATAAAGCTTCAAAAAATGACGATAGAGGGAGAAACCTCGAAACACCCACCAATGGTCCCATGAGTGCTAGAAACACCTTTCACGTGACCAATGCATCTCATAGGAAGTGACCGCGTGGTCACGAGTCAACTGGTTTGAGAGGATGCTGATAATTTAAGAATATCTAGACTTAGTCTTAAAAACATAAACATGTCATTCATTGTTGAAACCCCGAAACACAACCCTAATGGCCCCGTGAGTGGCACCAATATCTCACACGAGACTAATGTAACTTGTTGGAACCAATGCAAGACCATGGGACCATTGATTTGGACACACGAAAATAATTTAAGAATATCTATACTTAGGTTTAAAAACATACAATTAGACGACAAAACCCAAAAATGCCTGCCCAAATGGCCTTGTGAAAGGTACCATCACCTCGCACGGGACAAATGCAAGACTTAGGAATAGATAGTGGGGTCTTAGTACCCCCCAATTTGAGAACACGATAATAATTTAAGAATACCTAGATTAGGCTTAAAAACATGTTGTTAGAGAGCGAAGCCCCGAAACACCCAACAACAGCCCCTGAGAGGCACTAACACCTCATACTGGACCAATGCAGCTTGTAAGAACTGACTACGTGGCTACGGGACCCCTATTTCGAGAACACAATGATAATTTGAGAATATCTTAACTTAGGCATGAAATTATAAACATTGCGTTAGAATATGAAACCCCAAATCAGACTTAAAATAGCCCCATGACAGGGATCAATACCTCGCACGGGACTAATGCAACTCGTATTAACTAACCACGTGGTTAAGGAACGCCCAATTTGAGAACACAATGATTGTTTGAGAATAGCTAGACTTATACATAGAAACATTCGGTTAAAGGGTGAACCCCCGAAACACTGCCCAAACTCCCACTTGAGAGGCACCACCCCTCGCATGGGATCAATACAGCTTGTAGGATCTAATTGCATCATCACGTGACTCATGGTCTGAGAGAACGATGATAATTTGAGAATATCTATATTAAGGCTTAAAAACTTAAATAGGTCGTTAGAGGGTGAAAGCCCGACACACCCCTCAAACGTCTCATGAAAGGAACCAACACCTTGCATGGGACTAATGCATCTCGTAGGAAGTGATCGCGTGGTCACAAAAACCCAAATTTGAGAGCAGCCAATAAATTGAAAATATTTGGGCATTGGCATAAAAACATGCTATTTGAGGGTAAAATGACCAAACACCACCCAAATATCCCCTTGAGAGGCGCCAACACCTCGCACAGAACCATTGGAACTCGTAGGAGATGACCACATAATCACAGGACCCCCGTTTTGGGAACACAATGATAATTTTATAATATCTAGACTTAGGCTTAAAAGCATGTTATTTAAGGGTAAAACCCCAAAGCACCCCTCAAACGGCACCTTGAGAGGCTCCGACAACTTTCACAGGACTAGTGCAGCTCATAGGAACTTATCGCATGGCCATGGGACCCCCGATTTAAGAACATGGCGATAATTTGAGAATATCTATACCTAGGCTTAAAAACATAAACATATTATTTGATGGAGAAACCCAGAAACACCACCCAAATGGCCCCATGAAAGTCACCAACACCTCGCACGGGACCAATGAAGCTCGTGGAAACTAATTACATGGTCACGAGACCCCCGATTTGAGAACACGACAATAATTCGAGAATATCAATACTTATGCTTAGAAACATGCCGTTAGAGGGAAAACCCCTAAACACAACCCATACGGCCCCGTTAGAGGCCCCAGCACCTCGCAGGGGACCAATGCAACTCGTAGGAACTGCCTGTGTGGTCACGGGACCCCTGATTTGAGAGTAAAATAATAATTTAAGAATATCTAGACTTATGGTTAATAACATAAACATTCCGTTAAAGGGAGAAACCCCAAAACACCCCCCAAACGGCCCCATGAGAGGCACCAGCACCTCGCACGAGATTTATCCATCTCTTGGGAACTGACTACGTGGTAACAGGACCCTTGGTTTGAGAAAATGATAATAATTCAACAATATATAGAATTAGGCTTAAAAATATCTCCTTAGACGGTAAACCCCCGAAGCACCCTACAAAATGGCCTCGTGAGTGGCACCAACACCTCGTACGAGACCAATGTAGCTTGTAGGTCCATACCACGTGTTCATGCAACCCCTGATTTGATAACACGATGATAATCCATGAATATCTAGACTTAGGATTAAAAGCATGATGCTAAAGGGCAAAACCTCAAAACACCCCCCAATAGCCCCGTGAGAGGCACCAACACCTTGTACGGGACCAATGTAGCTCGTTCGAACTGACTTCTTGGTCATGAGGACCCAAGTTTGAGAACACAACCAAAATTTAAGAATATTTATACTTAGTCTTAAAAACTTGTCATTAGAGAGCGAAACCCCAAAACACCCTTATACAGCCTCATGAGAGGCACCAACACCTCGCACGGGACTAATACAACTCATAGGAACTGTTCGCATGGTCATGGGAACCCTGACATGAGAACATGGAGATAGTTTGAGAATATCTAGACATTGGATTAAAAACACAAACGTATAGTTAGATGGCGAAACCCTGAAATATCTCCCAAACGGCCCTGTGAGAGTCACCAACACCTCGCACTGGACTAATGCAGCTCATAGGAACTAATCTCTTACTCATGGGACCCCCAGTTTGAGAACAAAATGATAATTTGAGAATATGTAGACTTAGAATTAAAAACATGCCATTAGAGGAAGAAACCCCAAAACACCTCAAAACGGCCCTGTGAGAGGCACCAACACCTCGCACTGGACTAATACAACTCATAGGAAGTGATCGCTTAGTCACACGACTACCAATTTTAGAGTACAATAACAATTTAAGAATATCTATTCTTAGGCTTAAAAATATAAGCATGTCATTAAAAAGAGAAACCTCGAAACACCACCCAAACGGCCCCATGAGTGGCACCAACACCTCGCACGGGACCAATGCGGCTTGTGGAAATTGGCTGCTCGATCATGGGACCCTAATTTGAGAACACGGTGATAATTTTAGAATATATAACCTTACTCTTAAAAACATGTTGTTAGAGGCAGAACCCCTGAAACACCTCCAAATGGCTGTATATGAAGCACTAACACTTCACACGGCACCAATGCAACTCGTAGGAGCACACTGCGTGTACAGGTGACCCTAGATTTGAGAACACACAGATAATCTACAAATATCAAGAATTTGGATTAAAAATCTGACATTAGAGGGATAACCCCCGAAACACCCCTAACGGCCCCATTAGAGGCACCAACGCCTCGCACGGAACCAATGCAACTCGTAGAAACTGATCGCGTAGTCACGGGGCCCCCGATTTGGGAACATAATGTAATTAGAGAAT
Source organism: Sambucus nigra (assembly GCA_949130495.1). NCBI lineage: Eukaryota > Viridiplantae > Streptophyta > Magnoliopsida > Dipsacales > Adoxaceae > Sambucus > Sambucus nigra. The sequence continues at coordinate 88,683,507 of OX422216.1, read as the reverse complement.
ATCTAGACATAGAATTAAAAACATGCCGTTAGAGGACGAAACCCAAAAATACGACCCAAATGGCCCAGTGAGAGCCATCAACTGCACGCAATGGACAAATGCAACTCGTAGGGACCGATCACATTGTCACAGGACCTTCGATTTGAAAAGATTATGATAATTTGATAATACATAGACTTAGGTATAAAAACATAAACATTATGTTATAGGAGGAAACCCCTAAACACCAGTTGAACATCCCCGTGAGAGGCACCAACACCTCGTACGGACCAATACAACTCGTCAAAACTGACCGCATAGTTACAGTACCACCTGTTTGAGAACATGATGATAATTTGACAACATCTAAAATTAGGCTTACAAACATAAGCATGCCATTATAGGGAGAAACCCTAAAACACCCCCCACACTATCCCGTGAGAGTCACCAACACCTCGCATGGGACCAATGTTGCTCGTAGAAACTAATCGTAGGGTCACTGGGGCCTCGGTTTGAGAAAAATGAGATAATTTAAGAATATCTTGACTTAGACTTAAAAACATATCATTAGATGCGCCAACACCTGGCACAAGACTGATGCAGCACGTTGGAACGGACTATGTGGCCATGGGATCCCCCTAGTTTGAGAACTTGATGATTATTTGTGAATATATAGACTTAGGCTTAAAAGGCCCCATGTCATCAGAGGCCAAAACCATAACACACCCACTAAAAGGCCCCATGAGAGGCACAAACACCTCTCACGAGACCAATGTAGCTCATAGCCAGTGATCTAATGGTCACAATACCCCCGAATTGAGAACTCGATGGGAATTTGAGAATAACTATACTTAGGATTAAAAACATAAACATGTCGTTAGAGGGTGAAACCCTAAAACACCTACTAAGTGAAGATCGTAAGAACCGATCACATTGTCATGGGAGGCCCGGTATGAGAACACGGAGATAATTTAAAAATATCTAAACTTAGATATAAAAACACAAGCATTCTGTTAGAGGATGAAACCCAGAAACACCCACCAAACAACCCCGTTTGAGTCACCAACACCTCATGTGTGACCATTGCAACTCGTAGGAATAGATCGCGTGGTCACGGGACTTGCGATTTGAGAACATGATGAAACTTTAAAAATACCTATACACATGCTTAACAAAATGCTGTTAAATGGAGAAGCCCCTAGCCCTACCCCAAACGACCCGATGACAGGCACCAACACCTTGGACAGGACCAAGGTAGCTTCTATGAATAGACCACGTGGTTAGGGTACCCTCTAATTGAGAGCACAAAAATAATTTAAAATAAATAGACTTCAGATTAAAAACATAAACTAGCCGTTAAGGGGCAATACCCCTAAACACCCCCCAAATGGCCCAATTAGAGGCATCAACATTTCACACCATACAAATGTCGCTCGTAGGAACTGACTGCATGATAATGGGACCCCTGATTTGATAACATAACGATAATTCAAAATAACTAGACTTACTCTTAAAAACATGCCATTAGAGAGAAAAATCCCTAAACACCCCCAAACAGCCCCGTAAGAGGCACCAACACCTTGCACGAGACCAACACATCTTGTAGGAACTGACTGCGTAGTTATGGTACCACCCGTTTGAGAACATGACTATATTTTGAGAATATTTGCACTTGGGACTAAAAACATACCGTTCGAAGGAAAAACCCAAAAATGGCCCTATAAGAGGTACCAACACCTCACACGGGACGAATGCAGCTTGTAGGAACTGACTACGTGGTCACGGGACCCCCGATTTGAGAACACAACAATAATTTTAGAATATCTAGACTTAGTCTTAAAAACATGCCGTTAGAGTCGAAAACCCCAAAATACCCACCAAACGGCCCTGTGAGAGGAATCAACCCATCGTACGAGACCAATACACTCGTAAACATTAACCGCGTGGTAAAGGGTCCCCCCCATTTTAGAACACGGTGATAATATTAGAATATATAGACTTAGGAGTAAAAACATAAACATTCCATTAGAGGATGAAACCTCGAAGCACCCCCAAAATGGACCCATAAGAGGCACCGATTCCTTGCATGGGACCAATGCAGCTTGTAGGAAATGACCGCATGGTCAAGGGACGCCCGATTTCCGAACGTGACAATAATTTGAGAATATTTTGACTTAGTCTTAAAAACATGCTGTTAGATGGGGAAACCGTAAAACACCCCTTGAACGGTCCCGTGAGAGGTACCAACACCTCGTACGGGACCAATACAGTTCATAGGATCTACTCGCATCATCATGGGACCCCATATTTGACATCACAATGGTAATTTAAGAATATCTAGACTTTGGCTTAAAAACATAAATAAGCCGTTAGAGGGCAAAACCCTGAAAGACCCCTCAAACGGCCCTGTGAGAGGCACCAACACCTCATATGAGACCAATATATCTCGTAGGAAGTGACCGCATGGTCATGGGGCCCCTAGTTTGAGATAACAATGATAATTTTAGAATATCTAGACTTGGTCCTAAAAACATAAGCATGTAGTAAACCCTAAAATACCCACCAAAAGGCCATATGAGAGGCACGAACACCTCGCACGGGACCAATGCAGATCGTAGAAACTGATTGCATGGTCACGGGACCCCCTATTTGGAAATGAGATAATAATTAGAGAATATATAGACATAGGCCCAAAAAAATGCCATTAGAGGTGAAAACCCTGAAACACCGCCCAAACGGGCAAGTGAGAGGCCCCAACACCTTGCATGAGACGAATGAAACTCGTAGGAATAGACCACGTCGTAACGAGAACCCCCATTTGAGAACACAGTGATAATTTAAGTATATTTAGACTTAGGCTTAAAAACATAAACGTGTCGTTAGAGGGTGAAACCATAAAACATGCCGTAAATCGACCTGTGAGGGGAATGAATACCTCACATAGAACTAATGTCACTCGTAAGAATTGATCGCATAATCATAGGACCCTCGATTTAAGAACATGAAGATAATTTAAGAAAATATATACTTAGGCTTAAAAATTTAAACATGCGACCCCCGATTTGAGAACTAGACAATAATTTTCGAATATCAAGAGTTAGGCTTCAAAATTTTCCCTTGAAAGGAAAAACCAATAAAAACCCCCAAAACGGCCCCGTGAGAGTCGCAAACACATGGCCGAGAGCAATGCAGATCATAGGAACAAACTGTGTGGTCATGGGACCCCCAATTTGAGAACACAATGATAATTTGAGAATATCTAGACTTAGGCTTAAAAACATGTCGTTAGAGGGGGAAACCCCCAAACGGGCCCATGAGAGGAACCAACACCTCGTACATGACCAATGCATCTTATAGGAACTCAGCGCATAGTTACGGTACCACCAGTTTGGGAACACGACAATAATTTTAGAATATATAAACTTAGGCTTAAAAACATGCCTTTAGAGGACAAAACCCCAAAAAGGACCTATAAGAGACACCAACACCAATGCAACTCGTACGAACTGACCGCATGGTAACAAAACATCTGATTTGAGAACACATCTCTAATATGAGAATATCTATACTTAGGGTTTAAAACATGCTATTAGAGTGCGAAACCCAAAAACACCCACCAAATGACTCGGTGAGAGGCATCAACACCTTACATGGGACCAATGCAACTTGTAAAAACTGACCGCGTGGTTACAGGTCCCCCGATTTGAGAACGCGATGATAATTTGAGAATATCTTGACTTAGGCTTGAAAACATGAACATGCCATTCGAGGACGGTACCCCAAAATAACCCCAAAATGGCCCCGTGAGAGCCACTAACACCTCGCACTTGACCAATGCAGCTTGTAGGACCTAACCACGTGGTCACGTGACTCCCGGTTTGATAACACGATGATAATTTGTGAATATCAAGTCTTTGGTTTAAAAACAAGTTGTTAGAGGTTGAAACACCGAAACACCTCCAAATTGCCCCATGAAAGGCACTAACACCTCGCACGGGACCAATGCATCTCATAGGATCTAACTGCGTCATCATGGGACCACCGGTTTGAGAGTAAAATGAGAATTTGAGAATATATAAACTGAGTCTTAAAAGCATAAACATGTCATTAGAGGGCGAAACCCCAAAACACCCCTGAAACGGCCCCGTGAGAGGCACCAACATATCGTACGTGACCAATGCATCTCGTAGGAAGTGATCGCATTGTAACGGGACCCTAGGTTTAAGATAACAATGATACTTTGATAATATCTAGACTTATCACCAAAAACATAAACATGTCGTTAGAGGGCAACCCTTAAAATACCCACCGAACCCCGTGAGAGGCACCAACACCTCGCACGGGACCAATGCAACCCGTATAAACTGATATCTTGGTCACGGGGCCTCGAGTTTGAAAACACGATGATAATTTGAGAATAGATAGACTTAGTCTTAAGAACATAAACATGCCATTAGAGGGCCAAACCATGAAACACCCCCAAACGTCCTTGTGAGAGGCACCAATACCTCGCACGGGACTAATGAAGCTCATAAGAACGGGACACATTGTCACAAGATCCCCAGTTTGACAACACGATGATAATTTGAGAATAAAGAGACTTAGGTTTGAAAACATAAACATGCGACCCCATTTTGATAACTACACGATAATTTGACAAAATCAAGAGTTAGGATTAAAAATATGTCATTAGAGGGCGAAACTCCAAAACACCCACCTAAATGGCCCCGTGAGAGGCCCCAACACCTAGCACGGGCCAATACAGCTCGTACGAATAGACCGCCTGGTAAAGGCACACTCGATTGGAGAACACGATGATATTTTGAGAATATGCAGACATAGGCTTAATAACATCACCTTAGAGGGTGAAACCACCCTCCCCCCACGCCCCCATAAAAAAGGGCCTGATAAGAGGCACAAATAACTCGATTGCGACCAATGCAACTCGTAGGAACTGATCGCGTGGTCACGGGATGCCCGGTTTGAGAGCACAATAATAATTTTAGAATTTATGGAATTAGGCTTAAAAAGATAAACATGTTGTTAAAGGGTGAAACCCCGAAACCCCCCGCAAATGGACCTATGAGAGCCTTCATCACCTCCCACGGGACAAATGTAACACATGGGAATTGACTGCGTGGTTACGGGACCTCCATTTGGAGAATACAAAGATAATTTGAGAATATGTAGACTTAGGCTTAAAAACATGCCGTAAGAGGGCGAAATCCTTGAACACCCCTCAAACGGTCATGTGAGAGGCACCAATACCTAACATGGGAAAAATGCAGGTCCTAGGAATTAACCGCATAGTTACGATACTACGGGTTTAAGAACATGATGATAATTTGAGAATATCTAGAAATGGGATTAAAAGCATGCTATTTGAGGGTAAAACCCAGAAACACCCCCCAAGCTTCCTCGCGAGAGGCCAGCTGTTCGCATGGGACAAATGCAGCTACCCGGAACTGACAGCGTTGTTAGGGAAACCCCAGTTTGAGAACATGATGATAATTTAATAATATCTAAACTAAGGAATAAAAGCATTCCGTTAGAGGGCGAAACCCTGAAACCCCCCTTAACAGGCTCATAAGAATTACGAGCACCTCACATACGACCAATGCAGCTCATAGGATCTAACTGCGTGGTCACGAGAGCCCTAGTTTGAGATCATGATGATAATTTGAGAATATTTGGACTTATGATTAAAACTATAAACATGTTGTTAGAGGGAGAAACCCAGAAACACCCCTCAAATGGCCCCGTTAGAGGCACCAACACATCGATCCGGACCAATGCCTCTCTTCGGAAGTGATCGCGTGGTCAGGGGACACTTAGTTTGATATCATATAATTTAAGAATATCTAGACATAGGCTTAAAAACATAAACGTGTCGTTAGAGGTTAAAACCGCAAAACACACACCAAATGGCCCCGTGAGAGGGACCAACACCTCACACGGGAGGAAGGCAGCTCGTAGGAATAGGCCGTGTGGTCATAGGACCCCGGTTTAAGAACACGACGATAATTTGAGAATATCTAAACTTTGGCTTAAAAACATGTCGTTGGCGAGAGAACTCATACCCCTTGCCCCAAACAGCTCGTAGGAACTGATCGTATAGTCATGGGACCCCGAGTTGAGACACGAGAATAATGTTTAGAATATTTAGACTTATGCCTAAAAACATTCCATTAGAGAGAGAAACCCCGAAACATCCCAAAATGGCTCCATGAGAGGCCCTAACACCTCTCACGGGGACCAATATAGCTTGTAGGAACAGACGGCATGGTCAAAGGACCTCCGATTTACGGCTATAATTTATGTATATATATATTTAGGCTTAAAATATAAACATTCTATTATAGGGAGAAACCTTGAAACACCCTCAAAACGGCTTGGAAAGAGGCACCAACACATCGCACTAGACCAATGCATCTCGTAAGAACTGATCGCATGGTCACGAGACAACTGGATTGATATCATTTTGATAATTTAAGAACATCTAGACTTAGGTCTAAAAACATAAACATGCCATTAGAGGGAGAAACCCCAAAACACCCACCAAACGTCCACGTGAGAGTCACTAACACCTCGACGATAAATTTGAGAATATCTAGACTTATGCCTGAAAGCTTGTCGTTAGAGAGAACCCCCAAAACACCCTAAAATGGCCCCATGAGAGGCACCAAAACCTCATACGGGACAAATGCAACATGTATGAGCAGACTGTATGGTCACAAGAGCGCCAATTTGAGAACAAGGTCTAGACTTAGGCTTAAAAACATAAACATGGTGTTAGAGGGGGAAACTCTGAAACACCCCCCTAACGGCCTCTTAAGAGGCACCAACACCTCGCACAGGACTAATGTTGCTTATAGGTTCTAACTGCATGGTCATGGGACCCCCAATTTAAGAGCATGATGATAAATTCAGAATATCTATACTTACTCTTAAAAACATATTGTTAGTGGGCGAAACTCCGAACCCACCCACCCCCCAAATAACCCTGTGAAATGAACCCACAACTTGCATGGGACCAAACCATCACGGAGGAACTAACCACGTAGTCACGGGAGGCCCCATTTGAGAGAACAATAATAATTTCAGAATATCTAGACTTAGGCTTAAAAACATAAACATGTCGTTAGAGGGATAAACCCCGAAACACCCCTCAAATGGCCCCATGAGAGGCACCAACAACTCACACGGGACCAATACTTCTCGTAGAAAGTGATCACGTTGTCATATGACCACCGATTTGAGACCAAAATGATAATTTGAGAATATCTAGACTTAGCCTTAAAAACATAAACAAGCCGTTAGAGGGAGAAACCCCAAAACACCCATTAAACGGCCCCGTGAAAGGCACTAACATACCTCTTGGGAGCAAAGCAACTCATAGAAACTGAACATGTGGTCAGGGGACACCCGATTTGAAAAGATGACAATAATTTGAGAATGTATAGAGTTAGGCTTAAAAATATGCCGTTAGAGGGTGAAACCCCAAAACACTCCCCTAAATGGCCCCAAAATAGGCACCAACACCTCGCACGAGATGAATGCAGCTCGTACGAACTGTTTGCATAGTCATGGGACTCCGATTTGAGACACGACAATAATTTTGAGATTATCTATACTTATGCCTAAAAACATGCTGTTAGAGAGGTAAACCTCGAAACACCCCAAAACGGCCCCGTTAGAGGCACCAACACCTCGTATTGAAGAATGTAGCTTGTACGAACAGACTGAATGGTCATGGGACCCCCAATTTTAGAACATAACAATAATTTGAGAATATCTCGACCTAGGCTTAAAAACACAAATCTGCTATTAGAGGGAGAAACCACAAAACACCCCTCAATCGACCATGCGAGAGGCACCAACACCTCACCCGAGACCAATGCAGCTTGTAGGATTAGACTACTTGGTTATTGAACCCATGATTTCAAAACATGATGATAATATGAAAATTCATATACTTACGCTTAAAAACATGTCGTTAGAGTGAAAAACCCCAAAACACCCCTCAAACGTCCCCATCCGAGGCACCGACACTCGAACGGGACAAATGGAGCTCCTAAGAACTGACTGGATAGTCACTCGACCCTGGATTGAGAAATGATGATGCTTTTAGTAACATCTAGACTTTTGCCCAAAAAATTTCATTAAGGAGAAAAACATCGAAACAACCCAAAATGTCCCAGTGACAGGCTCTAACACCTACCACATGACCAATCCAGCTCATAAGAACAGACCGCATGGTCATGAGACCTCCAATTTGAGAACATCGTGATAATTTGTGAATATGTAGATTAGGCTTAGAAACAAAGACATGTTGTTAGAGGGAAAAACCCTAACACACCCCAAAAATGGCCCCGTGAGAGGTACCAACAATTCGCAGGGAACCAATAAACCTCGTTAGAAAAGACCGCATTGTAATCCCCCGCATTTTTTATTGAATTGAAAAAAAAACTACGCTGGTATATATATTCGAAATGTTTGGAAATGAAAAGTTAAAGTGAATTCATTGAGATATGAATGTGCGACTTCAATATTAGAAGCGAATTAATGCGTAAAAGGATCGAGAGGGTTAAATTTACTGCACTAGCATTTTTGTAAATAAACTAACCCTAGGTATAAATAGAAAAGAAGAGAAGAAGTCTTCATTTTCTCATTTGACAAAAGGGGACTAGGGTTTGGTAGAGAGAGAGAGAGTAAGAAGAGAAGATAACTAAGAGGGTTTCAAGAGGATTCAACTTCTCCATACAATCCAAAGCAAGTTAATAACCTATATGTGTATAATATGTATCTATAATGAAATTTCACATGAACATGTATTTGGATCCCTAAATTAATATGAAATTGATGTTAAAAATGATATGCAATGTATTAGGATCACCCTCCATGTAGATTCAAATGAAATAACATCATTATAGGGATTGATTTGTAGAATAACCTCTTGAATTTGAGAAATCTATGAAATTGAGTAAATCGTCATATTAAAAACTATTTTGAGATGTTTTAGTTCCAAAAATGGATGTTTAATCCTACGGTGAGTAGCGAATCTAGAGGTAGAAGTTATCAATTTAGAACATCACGAGGGAGAGTTTAATAGGCGTTTCATTTTATGGGATTGTGATATCTTGAGTTGGTGATTTATCCATGAGTTCGGTTTTATGTTATTACCCTATGGTTGGGGGTACTAATTTGTTGCACTGTGATAGTGGTGCTTGATTTTAAATCCATCAGACATGGAAATGTGGGTATATTTTGGCCCTCGTTTTGTATTAATGTGAATTAGAGAACGAGTGAGAAGTTAGTGACATGATGTTTACTTAGACCGTGTGTGAATAAAGACGCATTCTGAAACCAAGTGAAATATGTTCTATTATGGTGATGTCTAGACTAGTGAATAGTCATACCTTGATAATCTTCTGATAATGGTAGAGTCACGTGTAGCTCAATCAGTTTTTACGTGATTAATGATAGTGTTGGCAAGTGAGTGTCATCGTTAATGGCAAGGATTAAGACATTTTGGGGTTTAAAATATTGGACCCATTGATTGAAATGGTTGCCATAACCTCCATTGTAGGGGGACAACAAGAGAGTGTTTCTACCATTGTTGAGAAGTTTTGTAAGGAGGGTGTGTACTCTTAGGCAAACACCCGCGAATGGGTTTGTAAGATAGTTAATTTTTACTTCAGTTATGTGTGGAGTACTAAGTGTTAATTTGGGTCACAGTATGCGACGGTACCCACTACCTTATATTTAAGACCTTTGACCTGTTGGATAGCACATCGTTCTTCATAAAGATCAGGTAGCATTGGCGTGCTGGAAGATGAGTATCCAGATGGTGAATGTGCCAAATTCGATATTTAGATTTCGTATGATAAGTGGGAATTTTGGGTCTTACCTCGTTGCTTGGCATTGCATTATTTTTGGTTTGAAGAACCAAGCTCATTTCATGTTTGGTGAGAAAATTCTAATATACTCACAGTCCAAGGAAAATCCTGTCGGAGAGGTTGAATTCCTATTCGTGTTTTTAACAAAAGAGCGATAAGTGGAATCTAGTGGGGGTCGGTCGCCTTGGGTTAGAGTGACCAAACCATGAGAAATGGGGGTGTTCAAGGGGGAATATTGCATCTCGGGTTAGTTCGAAACCTTTAGGTGAGGGATTGTTGACTGCCCAGAATGCAACTTTGTCGGTGTTGTCTTGTTTGAGAGAGTATGAACCTTGCTGATATTATTTACCTAAGTCCAGGCATAGAAAGATGGAACAATATTTGTAAGTGCATAGAAGTTGTATGCTTATGCACACGTGCAACCTTAATGGATAATAAGGGTTGACATATCGGTTTACTCACCATCAATTTAAGTTCAAGGCAAGTGTTGTTGATAACTCGGAGTAGAGTTGGCTATTTAGCTTTCAGTACCATTTGTTCGATGTGGTATCTGATGTCTGGGATCGTGACTCACAGTGTACTTAAGGCAACATTGTTAGTCGATTCTGAGTTAAGTATCGAGGCATGATTGATGAATAGTGACATCTGTATTGAATAGGAGAAGGTAGATTATTTTTTGTGTGATGAACTGTTGAGTCCAGAGATAAGTGGTTTTTGGAGTTAGATGATTCTTTTATCGCTAGGGGTCTTGAGTTGACAAATTCCTCATCTCGACAAGCTGACAGTAGTGTATCGGAGGGGTTCCTTATTTGGATTTCTGTTGTGAGACACTCCAGGCATGAAACTTAGTGAGTCGGGACTTGGGGGTATTGATTTTTGGATCAGCTTAGTGGTTCAGTTATGTTAGGCTTCATTGTGAGAGTCTGGTTGTACAGTTAGATATGGGAAAGTATCTCCATGGATTTCATTATTGGGTTGCCAAGATCGCAGCACGGTCATGATTCGATTTGGGTCATCGTCGACAGACTGGCAAAGGTGCCTTTTTTCCTTCCAGAGAGGATGGATTATACGGCAGCACAGTATGCTATGGTGTTTATTAACGAGATTGTGAAGTTGCATTGGATATCGTGTGATATCATGTACGACCGCGGTAGTGTCTTCATCTCGCACTGTTGGTGCGATCTTCAAGAGGCGATGGGAGTTCAGTTGAGTTTTAGTACTGCATTCCACCCTCAGTTTGATGGTCAGACAGAGCGAGTAAACCAAATTTTGGAGGACATGTTATGAGTTTGTGTGTTTGACTTCAAAGTAGTTGGGATACACATTTTCCACTGGTGGAGTTCGCATAAAATAATAGTTATCAGCAGACTATTGGCATGGAACCATACGAGGCTTTTTACGACAGGCCTTGTTGATCCCCTATATGTTTGTTGGATTTTCGATAGCATCAGATGCTAGTTAACTTGATTCGTGCACGGATGAAGACCGTACAAGATAGTCAGAAGAATTATGGTGACATAAGGCGGAGGAAGTTAGAGTTTGCAGTTGGGGACCAAGTTCTATTGAGTGTCTCTCCCATGAGAGGCGTTGTTCACTTTGGTAACAAAAGGACACTTTCACCGCGATATGTGGGTTCGTTTACAGTGTTGGATAGGGTGGGGTCAGTTGCCAACCGTTTACCCCTACCCGACCAACTCCAGCTGCTACACGATGTTTTTCATATATCCATGTTGAGGAAGTTCTTACGTCCCGAGGACTCACACTTACACATAGATTTAGACGGGGTTGAGCTGTAGCCCGATGGGAGCTACGAGGAGAGGCCGGTCAGGATCCAAGTTCATCGTCAGTAGCAGTTGAGGTCAAAAGTCATTCCTCTTGTTCGTGTTATGTGGAGTAATCATGATGAGTCTGAGGCCACATGGGAGAGAGAGGATGACTTGCGAATTAGTCATCTATATCTCTTCATGGGATGTGTGTACGAAACTACATAACTGGACTTGAATTGATTTCTTTTATTTTGGATTTTGAGGGCGAAATCCCATTCGTAGAGGGGGAGAATGTAATACCCCGCATTTTTAATTGAATTGAAAAAATAAAAAAATAAAAAGATAAAAAAAACTATGTCAGCATATATATTCGAAATGTTTGGAAATGAAAAGTTAAAGTGAATTCATCGAGATACGAATGTGCGACTTAATATTAGAAGCGGATTAACGCGTAAAAAGATCGAGAGGGTTAAATTTAGGGCAATTGAATTTTTGTAAATAAACTAACCCTAGGTATAAATAGAAAAGAAGAGAAGAAGTCTTCATTTTCTCATTTCACAAAAGGGTTATAGCGTTTAATAGAGAGAGAGAGAGAGTAAGAAGAGAAGAAAACTAAGAGGATTTCAAGAGGATTCAACTTCTCCATATAATCCAAGGCAAGTTAATAACCTATATGTGTATAATATGTATCTATAATGAAATTTCACATGAACATGTATTTGGATCCCTAAATTAATATTAAATTGATGTTAAAAATGATATGCAATGTATTAGGATCACCCTCCATGTAGATTCAAATGCAATAACATCATTATAGGGATTGAGTTGTAGAATAACCTCTTGAATTTGAGAAATCTATGAAATTGAGTAAATTGTCATATTAAAAACTATCCTGAGTTGTTTTAGTTCCAAAAATGGATGTTTAATCCTACAGTGAGTAGCAAATCTGGAGGGACGAGTTGTGAACAACTATGTAGTTTTACGTTTTTTTTAAAATGGATCAGAAAATCCTCGAATATGCATTTTACAGTTTTGCATAGAAAGTTGTCATAAACATGGGTGAACTTTATATGTTAGTTTCGGGTCTATTTTAAGCAGGATATGGTAGCGTACAAGTGAGTCCTTATAGAAAATCATTTTCCGAACAACTTTGTAGCTTTAATTTTTTCCAAAAACGGATCGAAAAAGCCTCAAATCGGCGCTTTATAGATCTACGCATCAAGTTGTCGCAAACAGGGGCGAACTGTATATGTTAGTTTCGGGTCTGTTTTAAGCAAGCTATGGTACGGTGCTCTCTTGACTTGTATAAAATCACGTTTCGAACTACTTTGTAGTTTGAAGTTTTCCCAAAAACGGATCGTAAAAGCCTCAAAACAGCATTTTACAATTCTGGGCAGAAAGTTGTTGAAAAAAGAGTGCTAATGTTTTTCATGTTGTTAGTAAGATAATTGTGGTGTTGTGCCTAATATCCTAACTTGATCACATACTTATGGTTATTAGGGATATATAACCTTGAAATGATTTGATGTTGAATTAGTAAATTAATGATGTAAATTATGTTATATTATAAATAATGACTATTGTATAACTTGAGTCAGAGACTTGACGCGATTGTATATATACATAAGCGTGAAATTGTTTTACATGTATATTGTCGAGTATACACTAGACTAGACCTCCGGTCGACGTAGGCACATGTTGAATGCGTTTTTTTTTGTGATTGATCTGATTAGGTTCCGCTCGAGTGCCATATCGAAGATAAACCACCGGAACCGGACACATGGTTATAATACGTGTCGGATAGAAAGACCTCGGAACGCCATGTGATTTAGGACTTAGTATGATTTCCCTTGCCACGTAATATTGGTGATTATTTGTGTGTAGGCCTAGTGTTACGACTTGTTCCCCAGGGTAACGATATTGACCCGATATGACTTGTTGTGTGAGATATTATGCTTGTGTCTTAAATAAATATTCCGAATCGATGCATTTGATATTATGCTTGAAGGAAATATTTTGATGCGTTAAATACTGAAATGAGATTAATAATGATTAATAATGATACGATATGAGACTACATGTTACTCGAGTTTGGGTTGGGTAGTCACGACATAGGAGCATTGGTTGGGTAATTGAACAACTTAATTACTGGAGACGAGTAATGACTAGTGTGCTTTCATTATAAGTACATCTTATAATCTTATACCTTATTTTCTTGCTTTGGCGTTCGTCTATCCTGCTTCTTCCTCCTCTCGTATATATATATATATATCTATATATATATATATATATATATATATATATATATATATATATAACAGGTCTTGGTCCCGCTGGACAATAGACTATGGAGCTTGATGAGATCATATCAATATTAGGATTCCTATAGCCGTGGAGTTATTCTATTTTAATTTATGTGGTTTGTTTACCTTTTCTTGAGGGTGGTATCAGAGATTAATATCATTTTATTTGTACTTGGGATTTGAGAGAATTGTTGGATTACTCTTTCTTGTTTTGTGTTGGGCCGCATGAATTGGCATTTTATATTTTCTGTTTGAGATTACTAATGGATTATTGCAGTTAATAGTTATGAGTTGGTTTCACTTATTATAGTTATTATGATGTGATTTGGTTACACGTATGAGAGTGTACATGTTTACTTTACTGCGTTTATTTAAATTATGTTTCTAATGCAAACATATTGACGATCTGCTTTAATTTAATTGGGCGTAGCTAACCGAAATAAATATGAAAACAGGGTTATCACACGCATAGTCATGGGACTCCGATTTGAGACCAGACGATAATTTTGAGAATATCTAAACTTATGCCTAAAAACATGTCGTTAGAGAGAGAAACCCCTAAACACTGCAAAATGTCCCTGTGAAAGGCACTAACCCCTCGCACGGGACCAACGCAGATCGTGCGAATAGGTTGCATGGTCACAGGACCTCTTATATGAGAACGTGGATATAGTTTAAGAATATCTAGACTTATGATTAAAAACATAAACATGACGTTACATGGAGAAACTCTGAAACACCCTCCAAATGGCCGCATGAGAGGTACCAACACCTAGCATGGGACTAATGCAACCCGTAGGAACAGACCGCGTTGTCACGCGACCCCCGGTTTGAGAACACGACGATAATTTTAGAATGTTTAGACTTAGGCTTAAAAACATGTTTTTAGCGAGAGAATGTCCGAACTCACCCCCCAAACGGCCCAATTAAAGGCACTAATAAGTCGCATGGGACCAATATAGCTCATCGAAACTAACTGCCTAGTCACAGGACTCTCATTTCAGGGCACAACAATAATTTAAAAATATATAGACTTAGGCTTAAAAACATAAACATGTCCTTAGAGGGAAAAACTTCGAAACACCCCTCAAACGACCCCATGAGTGCCACCAACACCTTGCACGGACCAATGCATCTCGTAGTAAGTGACAACGTGGTAATTGAACCGTCAATTTGAGATCAAAATGATAATTTGACACTATATATACTTAGGCTTAAAAACGTAAACTTATCATTAGAGGGCAAAACCACGAAACACCCACCAAACGACCCCTTGAGATGCACCAACACCTGGCACGGGAGCAAGGTATCTCGAAGAAAATGACTGCATGGTCACGGGACCCCCGATTTGAAAACATGACTGTAATTTGATAATGTCTAAACTTAGTCCTAAAAACATGTCGTTAGAGAGAGAAATCTCGAAACACCCCCTAACGCCCTAATGAGAGGCACTAACAACTCGCACGGGACTAATACAACTCATAGGAACTGAACGCATAGTCATGAGACCCCAATTTTAAATGCGACAATAATTTTGAGAATATCTAGAGTTATGCTTAAAAACATGTCATTAGAGAGAGACCCTGAAGCACCCCAAAACGGCCCTGTGAGAGGCACCAACACCTCGCACGGGACCAATACAACTCGTAGGAACTGACTACATGGTCATGGGACCTTATATTTGAGAAGATGGTGATAATTTGAGAATATATAGACTTCATCTTAGAAACATAAATATGTCGTTAGAGGGAGTAACCACGAAACACCCCAAAACGCCCCCGTGAGAGACAACACTCGCACGGGACAATCCATCTCGTAGGAACTGATCGCATGATCACGGGACCCCCAGTTTGACAACACAACGATAATTTGAGAATATCTAGACTTAGAATTGAAAACATGTCGGTAGGGGTTAAAATCTGAACCTTCCCCCGCAAACGGCCCAGTGAAAGTCACCAACAACTCGCATGGGACAATGCAACTCGTAGAAACTGACCGCTTTGTCAGTAGACTCTCGATTTGAGATCAAAATGGTAATTTGAGAATATCTAGACTTATGCTTAAGAACATAAACAGGCCTTTAGAGGGAGAAACCCCAAAACAACCCCTAAACGGCCCCATGAGAGGCACCAACACCTCACATGGGAGAAAGGCAGCTTGAAGAAATTGATCATGGTCACGGGACCCTCGATTTCAATACGTGATAAAAAGTTGATATTGTTTAGACTTAGGCTTAAAATCATGCCTTTAGAGGGTACACCCCCCAAACGGTCTTGTGAGAGGCACCAACACCGCGCACGGGACCAATGCTCTTCATAGGAACTGATCGCATAATCACGGGACCCCAGTTTGAAACACAATAATAATTTTGAGAATATCTAGACTTATCCCTAAAAATGTGTCGTTAGAGAGAGACCGCAAAAAACACCCTAAAACGGCCCTATGAGGGGAACCAAGACCTCGCACGAGACCAATGCAACTGGTCAAAACTGATCGCATAGTCACTCGACCCCGGTTTGAGACATGACGATAATTTTTAGAATATTTAGACTTTTTCGTAAAAAGATGCCATTAGGGAGAAAAACCCCGAAACACCCCAAAACAGCCTCGTGAGAGGGTCCAACACCTCGCACGGGACCAATCCTTCCAATAGGAACAGACCGCATGGTCACGAGACCTTCGATTATAAAACATGGGGATAATTTGAGAATATATAGATTTGGATTAAAAACATAAACTTGCCGTTAGAGGGAGAAACCCCAAAAGACCCTCAAAATGGCCCCATGAGAAGTACAAACACCTCGCACGGGACCAATGAGGCTCATTGGAAAAGACCACATAGTCATGGGTCTCCAATTTTAGACACAACGATAATTTTGAGAATATCTAGACTAATGCATAAAAAAATGCCGCTAAAGAGAGAAACCACTAAACACCCCAAAACGCACCTGTGAGAGGTACCAACACCTCACACGGGACCAATACAGATCGGAAGAACAGACCGCATGGTCACGGGACCTCCAATTTTAGAACATGGTGATAGTTTACGAATATCTAGACTTATGCTTAAAACATAAATAGGCCATTAACGGGAGAAACTCCGAAACACCCTCCACATGGCCCCATGAGAGGCACCAAAACCTTATACGGGACTAATGCAACTCATAGGAAAAGACCGCATGGTCATGGGACCCCCGGTTTGAGAACACAATGATAATTTTAGAATATATTTACTTAGGCTTAAAAACATGTCGTTAGCAGGCGAAAGCTCCCCCCCCCCCCTCCCCCCCCAATGATCCTGTGTAAGGCACAAACAATTTTCATGGGCCAATGAAGCTCGTAAGAACTAACCTCGTGGTCACAGGACCACCGATTGGGGAACATGGAGAAAATTTGAGGATATCTACACTTAGGCTTAAAAAGATGTCACTAGAGTGCGAAACCCCGAAACACCCGCCAAACGTCCCCATGAGAGGCATTAACACGTCGCAGAGAACCAATGCAACTCGTAAAAACTAACAGCATGGCTACGGGTCCACAGGTTTGAGAACACGATGTTAATTTCAGAATAACTAGACTTAGGCATAAAAACATAAACATGTCTCTAGAGGACGAAACCCTAAAACCCCCTGAACCGCCCCGTGAGAGGCTCCGACACCTCGTACGGGACTAATGCAACATGTAGCAATGGAAAGCTTGGTCATGGGACCCTCAGTTTGAGAACGCGATAAGAATATGATAATATCTACACTTCGTCTTAAAAACATGTCGTTAATGAGAGAAACCCCAAAACACCCACCAAACGGCCTAGTGAGAGGCACCAACACATCGTACGAGACCATTGTAGCTCGTAGGATCAAACTTCGTGGTAATGGGACCCCCGATTTGAGAACACGGTGAAAATTTAAGAATATCTAAACTTATGCTTAAAAACATAAACATGTTGTTAGAGGGAGAAATCCCGAAACACCTCTCAAATGGACTCGTGAGAGGCACTAACACCTCGCGTAGGACTAATGCATCTCATAGGAACTGATCACGTGGTGACAGGACCCCCAGTTTGAGAGCACAATGATAATTTGAGAATGGCTAGAGTTAGGCATAAAAAATAAATATGTCATTAGATGGAGAAACCTCGAAACACCACCCAAACGGCCCTATGAGAGGCACTAACACATCTCAAGGAACCAATGCAGCTCGTAGGAACTGATTGCATTATCACATGAGCCTCGATATGAGAACGCAATGATAATTTTATAATATCCAAAATTAGGCTTAAAAACATGTAATTAGAGTGCGAAACACTAAAACACCCCCCAAATAGTTGCGTGAAAGGCGCCAACACCTCGAAAGGATCCAATGCAGCTCGTAGGAACTGATCGCATGGTCATGGGACCCCGGTTTGAGACACGACGATAATTTGAAAATATCTAGATTCATGCTTGAAAACATGTTGGTACAGGGAGAAACCTCAAAAAACATCAAACAGTCCCATGAGAGGCACCAATACCTCGCACGGGACCAATATAACTCGTAGGAACTGACCGCATGGTCAAGGGACCCCCAGTTTGAGAACATGACAATAATTTGAGAATATCTAGACTTAATTTTTCAAACATAAACATGCTGTTAGGAAACGAAATCCCAAAACACCCCCCCAAACGCCCCATAGGAGGCACCAACACCTCCTCGGGGACCAATACAACTCGTATGAACATATCGTGTGGTCGAGGGACCCACAATTTAAAAAAATGATGAGAATATATACACTTAGGATTAAAAACATGTCGTTAGAGGGAGAAACCCCAAAACACCCCCTAAATTGCCCCGTGAGAGGCACCAACACCTCGTACGAGAACAATGCAGCTCGTAGGAACTGACCGCATTGTCACGAGACACCAGATTTGAGAACACGATGATAATTTGAGAATGTATAGACTTATGCTTAAAAACATGTCGTTAGCCGGCGAAAAAACTGCCAAAATGGCCCTATGAGAGGCACTAATAACTCGCATGAGAACCATGCAACTTGTTTGAACTAAACGCATGGTACGGGATCCCTTGTTTGAGGGCACAACAATAATCTCAGAATATCTAGACTAAGGCTTAAATACATAAACATCGCCTTAAAGGGAAAACTACGAAACACCCATTAAATGGCCCTATGAGAGGCACTAGCACCTCACACAGAATCAATACATCTCGTATGAAATACCCATGTGGTCACAAGATCCCCGGCTTGAGATCATAAAGATAAATTAAGAATATATAGACTTAGGCATAAAAACATAAACATGCCGTTAGAGGGAAAAACCCCAAAACACCCATCAAACGACCCCGTGAGAAGAATAAACACCTCAGACGAGAGCAAGGCAGCTCGTAGAAAGTTATTGCGTGTTCAATGGACCCCTAATTTAAAAACATGATGGTATTTTGAGAATGTCTAGTCTTAGGATTAAAAACATGCCGTTAGAGGGACTTAAACCCTAAACCCTAAACACCTGAAACACCCCCCAAATGGCCCAATGAGAAGCACCAACACCTCACATGTGACCAATGCAGCTCGTAGGAGTTGGACACATAGTAAGGGGACCTCGGTTTGAGAAATGGTGATAATTTTTAGAATATCTAGATCTAAGCATAAAAGCATGTCGTTAGAGAGGTAACCCCTGAAACACCCTAAAATGGTCCCGCGAATGGCACCAACACCTCACATGGGACTAATGCAGCTCGTAGGTATAGAACGCATGGTCATGGGACCTATGATTTGATAACATGCTGATAATTTAGCAAATATCTAGACTTAGGCTTAAAAACATAAACATGCTGTTAGAGGGAGAAACCCCAAAACACACCCCAATTGGCCCCGTGAGAGGCACCAACACCTCGCACGGGACCAATCCATCTCGTAGAAATAGCTCATGTGGTCACAAGACCCCCGATTTGAGAACACGATGATAATTTAATTATAATATTTAGACTTAGGCCTTATAACATGTCACTAGCGGGAGAATATTTTAACCCACCTCCCAAACGGCCCTATGAAATGCACCAACAACTCCCATGGGACCAATTCAGCACGTAGGAACTGACCGCGTGGCCCCTGTTTGAGTGCACAACAATAATTTAAGAACATCTAGACTTAGGATTAAAACATAAACAAGTCCTTAGAGGATTAATGATCAAAATACCCCTCAAACGGCCCCGTGAGAGTCACCAACACATTACACCGGACCAACGCAGCTCGTAGGAACTAATCGCATTGTCACGGGAATCCCGGTATGAGAACATGATGATAATTTGAGAATATTCAGACTTAGTCTTAAAAACATTCCGTTAGATTGCGAAACCCCGAATCACCCCCAAACTGCCCCGTGAGAGGCACCAACACCTCGTACGAGGTAAATGCATCTCGTAGGAGCTGGTCATATGGTCACGGGACCCCAGTGTGAGACACGAATATAATTTGAGAATATCTAGACTTATGCTTACAAAATGTCGGTAGAGGGAGAAACCCAAAAAAACCCCAAATATCCCCATGAGAGGCACCAATGCCTCGCATTGGACCACTATAACTTGTAGGAACTGACTGCATGGTCAAGGGACCCCCGGTTTGAGAAAATGGGAATAATTTGAGAATATATAGAGTGAAGCTTCAAAACATAAACATGCTGTTATGGACAAAACCCAGAAACACCCCCACAAACGCCCCATAGGAGGCAACAACACCTTGCCAGGCACCAATGCAGCTAGTAAGAACTAACCGCGTGGCCGTGAGACCTACAATTTAAAAACACGATGATAATTTGAGAATATGTGTACTTAGGCTTAACAATATGTCGTTAGAGGGAAAAATCTCAAAACACCCCCGAAAGGCCCCGTAAGAGTCACCAACACCTCTAACACGAACAATGCAACTCGAAGGAACTTAACGCATCATCACGGGACCCCCAATTTGAGACAACATCAGTAATTTGAGAATATCTAGAATTTATCTTAAAAACTTACACTTTCCACTTGAGGGAGAAACCCTAAAACACCCCCGAAAAGGCCCCGTGAGAGGCACCAACACCTCGCACAGGACAAATGCAGCTCGTGAGAAGTAATCGTGTGGTCATGAGACCATCGTTTTAAGAACACGATGATAATCTAAGAATATTTAGACTTGGGATTAAGAACATGTCGTTAAAGGGAGAAATCCTGAGACCCCCCTCAACGGCCTCGTAAGAGGCACCAACATCTCGTACCGGACCAATATAGCTTGTAAGAATTGATCGCATACTCATGGGACCCTAGATTTGAGAACACGATAATAATTTGAGAATATATAGACTTATTCTTTAAAACATGCCATTAGCGGGAGAAGAAAACCCTAAAATGGCCCCATGAGAGTCACTAATAACTCTCATGAAACTAATGCAACTCATTAGAACTAACCACGTTGTACGGGACCCCATGTTTGAGGGCACAACAATAATTTTAGAATATCTAGATGGATGCTTAAAAACATAAACATCTCCTTAGAGGGAAAAACTATGAAACACCCATCGAATAGGCCTGTGAGAGGCACTAGCACTATGCACAGGACCAATGCATCTCGTATGAAGTACCCACGTGGTCACGAGATCCCCGGTTTCAGATCTTAAAGATAAATTGAGAATATTTAGACTTAGGCTTAAAAACATAATCATGCCATTATAGGTTAAACCCCTAAACACCCACCTAACAACCTCGTGAGATGCATCAACACCATGCATGAGAGCAAGCTAGCTCGTAGAAAGTGATTGCGTGTTCATAGGACCCCTGATTTAAAAACATGATAATATTTTGAGACTGTCTAGACTTAGGCTTAAAAACATGCCGTAAGAGGGAGACACCCAAATAAAAAAACAAATGGCCCCATGAGAGGCACCAACACCTCGCATCGGACGAATGCAGCTCGTAGGAATTGAATGCATAGTCACAGGACCCCGGTTTGAGACACGGCGATAATTTTGAGAATGTCTAGATTTAAGCATAAAAGCATGTCGTTAGAGAGGGAACCCCCAAAACACCCTAAAACGGACCCATGAGAGGCACCAATACCTCACACGGGACCAATGCAAATCGTAGGTACATAACGCATGGTAAAGGGACCACTGATCTGAGAACATGATGATAATTAAATAATATTTAGACTTAGGCTTAAAAACATGCCGTAAGAGGGAGAAACCCAAAAAAAACAAATGGCCCCATGAGAGGCACCAACACCTCGCATCGGACGAATGCAGCTCGTAGGAATTGAATGCATAGTCACAGGACCCCGGTTTGAGACACGGCGATAATTTTGAGAATTTCTAGATTTAAGCATAAAAGCATGCCATTAGAGAGGGAACCCCCAAAACACCCTAAAACGGACCCATGAGAGGCACCAATATCTCACACGGGACCAATGCAAATCGTAGGTACATAACGCATGGTAAAGGGACCACTGATCTGAGAACATGATGATAATTAAATAATATTTAGACTTAGGCTTAAAAACATAAACAAGTTGTTAGAGGGAGAAACTCCGAAACAACCCCCAAACGACCCCGTGAGAGGCACCAACACCTCGCACGGGACTGATAAAACAAGTAGTAACTGACTACGTGGTCACATGACAACCAATTTGAAAGAATGACGATAATATTAGAACATCTATACTTAGGGTGAAGAGTAAAATCATGTCGTTTGAGGGAAAACCCTCAAACAATCTCCTAAATGGCCCCGTGAGAAGCAACAACCCCTCCCACGGAACCAATGTAGCTCGTAGGAACTGACCCCATGGTCATGAGGCCCCAGTTTCAATAACATGATAATAATTTAAGAATATCTAGATTTAGGCTTAAAAACATGCTGTTAGAGGGCAAAATCTCTAAATAACCCTCAAACGTCCCATTAAGAGGCCCCAACTCCTCGCACGGGACCAATAAAGCTCGTAGGGACTAATCGCGTCATCACGGGACTCCCAGTTTGGGAACATGACGATAATTTGAGAATATCTAAACTTAGTCATCAAAATATAAATTGGTCGCTAGGGGGCGAAACCCCAAAACAATCCCCAAACGGCCACATGAGATGCTCCAACACCTTCCATAGAACCAATACATCTTGTAGGAACTGATCAAATCATCACGGGCCCCCTGTTTGAGAACACATCAATAATTTGATCCATTAGAGGACTAAACCCCGAAACACCCCCGTGAGTGGCATGAATGCCTCGCACAATACCCATGCAGCTTGTAGGAACTAATTGCATGGTCACTGGACCCCCCAGTTTGAGAGCACGATGATAATTTGAGAATATGTACACATAGGCTTGAAAACATGTAGTTAGAGGTCAAAACCCCTAAACACCCACAAATGGCACCGTGAGAGGCCCCAACACCTCGCACAGGACCAATGTAACTCGTAGGAATGGATCGCATGGTCACAGAACCCTCAGTTTGAGAACACGATTATAATTTGAGAATATCTAAACTTAGGCTTAAAAATATGTCGTTAGAGTATGAAACCTCGAAACACCCACCAAATGGCCCTGTGAGATGCATTAATACCTCGCACGAGACAATTATAGCTAATCGAAACTAAGTGTATGGTTACAGGTCCCCTAGTTTGAGAACATGATAATTATTACAGAAAAAAAACATAAATATGTTGTTAGAGGACGAAACCCTAAAACACCCCCAGAACAGCCTCGTGGGAGGTACCGCCACCTCGCACGGGACTTATATAGCTTGTAGACACTAATCGCGTGGTCACCGGACCCACGATTTGAGAACATATTTATAATTTGAGAATATCTAGACTTATACTTAAAAACATGATGTCGAGGGTGAAACCCTGAAAAACCACCTCGTGAGAGACACCAACACCACGCACGGGACAAATACAACTCATAGGATCTAACTGCATGGTCATGGGACACCCCGAATCATAAACATGCCATTAGAGGGAGAAACCCTGAAAGATAAACATAATTTTAGAAAATATATACATAGTCTTACAAACATAGACATGTCATTAGAGGGAGAAACCCTGAAATAACCCTCAAACGCCCCGTAAGAGGCGTTAACACCTCCCAGGACCAATGCATCTTGTAGGAAGTGACCATATGGTCATGAGACCCCGAGTTTGAGATCAAAATGATAATTTTATAATAGCTATACTTAGGCTTGAAAACATAAACATGCCACTAGAGGGATAAATCTAGAAAAATCCACCAAACTGCCCCGTGAGAGGCACCAACACCTCGCACGGGAATGAAGCTCGTAGAAACTGAATGCATGGTAATGGGATCCCCAGTTTGAAAACACAATGAAAATTTTAGAATATCAAGACCTAGGCTTAAAAATATGCCATTACAGGGTGAAAGCCCGAAATACCTCTAAATGGCCTCATGAGAGGCACCAACACCTCGCACGGGACGAATGCAGCTCATAGGAACTGATCGCATAGTCACCAACCCCAGTTTAAGATATAGAAATAATTTGAGAATATATAGACCTTTTCTTAAAAACATGTCGTTAGAGGGAGAAACCTTGAAACACCCCAAAATAGCCTCGTGAGATGCACCAACACCTCGCAAGGGGCCAATACAGCTCATGGAACTGATCGGATGTTCACGAGAGGTCCGATGTGAGGACATGGTGATAATTTGAGAATATCTAGACTTAGGCTGATGAATTTAAACTTGTCATTAGAGGGAAAAACCACGTAACACACCCAAAAATGCCTCATGAAAGGCACCAAAAATCTTTTGAGATCAATGCAGCTCATAGGAACTGAACACGTGGTCATGAGAACCCTGATTTGGGAGCAGAATAATAATTTGAAAATATCAAGACTTTGGCATAAAAATATAAACGTGTCGTTAAAGGGCGAAACCCTGAAACACCACCCAAATGGCGCCATGAGAGGTACTAACACCTCACACGAGCCCAATGCAGGTCATGGGAATTAATTGCGTGTTCACAGGACCCCCGATTTGACAACACGATGATAATTTGATAATATCTGGACTTTGCCTTAAAACATGCCATTAAAGGGGAAAATCCCTAAACACGCCCAAACGGCAGCGTGAGATGCACCAACAACTCACACCGGACCAATGCAGGTCGTAGGAACTAGCCACATAGAAACGGTACCACCGATTAGGGAACACGGAAATAATTTGAGGCTATCTTGAATTAGGCTTAAATACATGCCATTCGAGTGCAAAACCCCAAAACAGCCATCAAACGAACCGTGAGAGGCATCAACACCTCACAATGGAGCATTGTTGCTCATAGCAATAGATCCCGTGGTTTTTAGTCCCCCGTCTTTAGAACA
This sequence comes from Sambucus nigra, assembly GCA_949130495.1. Classification (NCBI taxonomy): domain Eukaryota; kingdom Viridiplantae; phylum Streptophyta; class Magnoliopsida; order Dipsacales; family Adoxaceae; genus Sambucus; species Sambucus nigra. Next base: position 88,658,208 of record OX422216.1, on the reverse strand, counting down.
CGATGATAATTTAAGAATATCTTGACTTAGGCCAAAACATAAACATTCCTCTAGAGGACGAAACCCCCAAACACCAACATAATGGCCCTGCCAAAGGCACTGACTCCTCGCACGGGACCAATGCCGCACGTACGAACTGACCATGTGCTCACAGGGACTCTTGGTTTGAAAACACAATTATAATTTTAGAATATCTAGACTTAGTCTAAAAAACATACCCTTAGAGGGAAAAATCCCCAAACACCCCCAAATGGCCCCGTGAGAGGAACCAGCGCCTCGCATAGGACCAATGTAACTTGTTGGAACTAACCATTTGGTCACGGGACGCCTCATTTGAGAACACGATGATAATTTGATAATATATAAACTTAGGATTAAAAACAAGCCATTAGAGAGTGAAATCTCGAAACACCCCCCAACGTCCCCGTGAGAGGCACCAACACCTCGCACGGGACTAATACAACTTGTAGGATCAAAATGTGTGGTTACGGGACTCATGATTTTACATCAAAATGAAAATTTTATAATATCAACACTTAGGCTTGAAAACATAAACATCTTGTCAGAGGGAAAAACCCTAAAACACCCACAAAACTTCCTGGTGAGAGGCACCAACGCCTCGCATCGGACCAATGAATTTTGTAGAAACTGATTACATGGTCAAGGGACCCCCAATTAGAAAACATAAAAAAAAATGAGAATATCAATACATAGTCTTAAAGCCATGTCGTTAGAGGGAAAAACCCTGAAACACCCCAAAACGGCCCCGTGAGAGGCATCAACACCTCACACAGGACCAACACCTCACACCTCGCACATGACCAATATGTCTCAGTAAGAGGCACAAACACCTTGCATGGGACCAATTCATCTCATAAGAAAAGACCCCTTGGTCACGGAACTCCCAATTTGAGAGAAGAGTGAAAATTTGAGAATATCTAGAGTTAGGCATAAAATCATAACATGTTGTTAGACAGAAAAAACCTAAAACACCCCAAAACGACCCCATGAGAGGCACCAACACCTCAAATGGGACCAATACATTTTGTAGGAACGGATCGCGTGGCCAAGGGACACTTGGTTTTAGAACACGACCATAATTTGATAATATTAAGTTTCAGGATTAAAAACATGCCGTTAGAGTTAAAAATTCTGAACCCCCCAAACGGCCCCTTGGGAAGAACCAACACCTCGCACGGGACCAATTCAGCTCATAGGAACATACTGCATGGTCATTGTCCCTAGTTTGAGACATAATGGAAATTTGGAAATATCTAGACTTATGCTTAAAACATTCTGTTAGATAATGAAACCCTAAAACTCCCCAAAACGGCCGCGTGAGAGGCACCAACACCTCGCACTGGACCAATAAAGCTCGTAGGAACTAACCGCATGGTCACGAGACCCCTGATTTGAGAATGGGACAATATTTTATGAATAACTTTACTTAGGTTTAAATACACGCCGTTAGTAGGAGAAACCCCGAAACAACCCCTAAATGACCCCATGATCGGCACCAATACCTCGCACAGAGCAATAAAGCTCGTAGGAAATGACCACGTGGTCATGGGACGAACGAGTTGATAACACGGTGATAATAAGAGAATACTCAGACTCTGGATTAAAAAAATGCAGTTAGAGGGTGAAACACCAAAACACCCTCAAAACGGCCTCGTGAAAGGCATCAACAGCTCGTACATGGCCAATTCATCTTGTAGGAACTGACCACGTGGTCACGGGACAATCGGTTTGAGAGTACGATGATAATTTGAAAATATATAGACTTACGCTTAAGAATAAAAACATGTTGTTAGAGGGAAAAATCTTGAAACATCCCCCAAATGGCCCTGTGAGAAGCACCAACTCCTCGCACGTGACCAATGCAACTCATAGGAATTGACCGCATGGTCACGAGGCTCCGAGATTGAGAGAGTGATGATAATTTAAAAATATCTAGACTTAGGGTTGAAAACATATCATTAGAGGGCGAAATCCCAAAACACCCAACAAACGGCCTCGTGAGGTGCCCCAACTCCTGGGACAGGACCAATAAAGCTCATTGGAACTCACTATGTCATCACGGGACACCTAGTTTGAGAATAGGATAATAATTTAAGAATATCTAGACTTAGTTTTCAATGAATAAAAATGTCGTTAAAGGGCAAAACTCCTAAACGACCCTGTGAGATGCACCAACACCTCGCATGGAAATAATGCAGCTCGTAGGAGATGACTGCATGGTCACGAAACCATCGATTTGAGCACATGATGATAATTTGAGAATATATTGACTTAGGTTTAAAAACATGCCATTACATTATGAAACACTGAAACACCCCCAAACTGCCCCGTGAGAGGCACCAACACCTTACACGCAACCAATGCAGCTCGTAAGGGCATACTGCATGGTCATGTGACCCTAGTTTGAGACATGACGTTAATTTGATAAATCTAGACTTGTGCTTAAAAACATTCCGTTAGAGGGAAAAACTCCTAAACACCCCAAAACGGCCACGCGAGAGGCACCAAGACCTCGCACAGGACCAATGAACCTCGTAGGAACTAACCGCAAGGTTTCGGGACCCCCAATTTTAGAACATGGTGATAATTTGATAATATCTTGACTTAGGCTTAAAAACATGCCTTTAGAGGGAGAAACTTTGAAAATCCACCAAAACATCCCCGTAAGAGGCCCTAACACCTCGCACGGGACCCATATAGCTCGTAGGAACGGATCGCGTAGTCACGGGACCACCGATTTGATAATACGATGATAATCTAATAATATCAAGAATTTGTCTTAAAAATATGATGTTAGAGGGCGAAACACCGAAACACCCCCCCAAACGGCCACGTGGATGCATCAACACGTCGCATGGGACCGATGAAGCTCGTAGGAATTGATCTCATGGTAACGAGGTGCCCGATCAGAGAACATGACGATAATTTAAGAATATCTAGGCTTAGGCTTAAAAACATGCCTTTGGAGGGTGAAATCTCGAAACACCCCCCAAAGGGCCATGTAAGAGGCCCTAACTCCTCGTACTAGACCAATGTATCTCATATGAACAAACCGTGTCATTATGGGAACCCCAATTTTAGAACACGATGATAATTTGAGAATAACAAGACTTAGTATTCAAAGCATAAACATGTCGTTAGAGGACAAAACATTGAAACGCCGCCAAAACGGCCAAGTGGCAGGCCCTAACACCTTGCATAGGACCAATGAAAGTCATTGGGACTAACCGTGTCATCACAGAGTGCCAATTGGAGAGCATGTCGATAATTTTATCCATTATAGGTCGAAACCATAAAACACCCCCTAAATGACCCCATGAGAGGAACCAACCCCTCGTATGGGACCAATGACCCTCATAGGAATTGACCCCATGGTCACAGGACCCCTTGTTTGAGAACACGATGATAATTTGAGAATATCTAGACTTAGGCATGAATGAACATTAACTAAATGACCCTGTGAGAGCCACCAAAACCTTACACGGGACTAATGCTGCTCGTAGGAACTAATCTTGTGGTCACATGATCCCCGCTTTAAGAACACGATGATACTTTGACAATAACTATACCAAGTATTAAAAACCTCCATTAGAGTGTGAAACCCTGAATCACCTAACAAACGTCCCTGTGAGATGCATCAACACCTGCGCGGTTATGGGTCCCCCATTTTGAGAACATGATGATAATTTGAGTGTATCTATTCTGAGTCATAAAAACATAAACATGTCGATAGAGGACGAAACCACTAAATAGACCCAGAACGTCCCTCTGAGAGGCACTCGCAGCTCGCACGGGACAAATGAAGCTCGTACGAATTGATTGCATGGTCATGAGACCCCCGGTTTGATAACACAATAATAATTTAATGATATATACACTTTGGATTAAAAACTAGATGTTAGAAGGTGAAACCCCGAAACACCCACCAAATGACCTCGTGAAAGGCACCAACACCTCACACGAGTCCAATGATGCTCGTAGGATCTAATAGTGGGGTAACGAGACCCCCAGTTTGAGAGCACAATGATAATTTTAGATATCTAGACTTAGGCTTAAAAACATCAACATGTCATTAAAGGGCGAAACACCGAAAAACCCCTCAAACGGATCCGTGAGAGGCACTAACACCTCGCACGGGACCAATGCATCTTGTAGGCACGTGGTAATGGGACTCCTATTTTGATATCACAATGATAATTTTATAATATATAGACTTTGGCTTGAAATATAAACCTGTTGTTAGAGGGATAAACCCCAAAACACCCATTAAACTGTCCCGTGAGAGGCACTAACACCTCGCACAGTACCAATGCAGTTCGTAGGAACTGACTATGTGGTCACATGACCCCTAATTTGAGAATAGGATGATAATTTGAGAATATCAAAACTAAGTTTTAAAAAAATTCTATTATAGAGAAAAAACCCTAAACACCCACTAAACGCCCACGTGAGAGGCACCAACACCTCGTACAGGACCAATGCAACTCATAGGAACTAATCATGCGGTCACAAGATCCTCGATATGAGAACATGATGATAATTTGGGAATAACTAGACTAAGTATTAAAAGCCTCCATTAGAGTGTGAAAGCCCGAAACACCAACCAAACGGCCCTATTATCACACGGGACTAATGCAAGTCGTTGAAACTGCATACATGGTTACGGGTCCCCCGATTTGAGAACCTGATGATAATTTGAGAGTATCTATACTTAGTCATAAAAACATAAACATGTCATTAGAGGAAAAAACATCTAAACACGCCAAGAACAGCCCCGTGAGAGGCACTGACACCTCGCACGGGACCAATGTTGCTCGTACGAATTGATCGCATGGTCATGAGACCCCGGCCTAAGAACACGATGATAATTTCAGAATATCTAGACTTAGGCTTAGAAATAAGACGTTAGAGGATGAAACTTGGAAACACCCACCAAATGGACTCGTGAAAGGCACCAACACCTCATACGAGTCCAATCCAGCTAGTAGGATCTAATCGCGGGGTCACGGGACCCCCGGTTTAAGAGCATGACGATAATTTTAGAATATATAGACTTAGGCTTAAAAACATAGACATGTCCTTAAAGGGATAAACCCCGAAAAACCCCTCAAACGAACCCGTGAGAGGCAGTAACATCTCGCACGGGACTAATGTATCTTGTAGGCACGTGGTCATGGGACTCCCGTTTTGATATCACAATGATAATTTAATAATATCTAGACTTTGTCTTAAAACATAAACATGTTGTTTGAGGGAGAAACCCTAAAATAACCACCAAACTGCCTCGTGAGAGGCACTGACACCTCGCGCAGTACTAATGTAGTTCTTATGAACTGACTATGTGGCCACAAGAACCCCGACTTGAGAACGCAGAGATAATTTGAGAATATCTAGACTAATTCTTAAAAACATTATATTATAGTGAAAAACCGCTAAACACACACTAAATGACCACGTGAGAAGCACCAACACCTCGCACGGGACCAATATTGCTCGTAGGAACTAATCGTGTGGTCACAGGATCTCCGATTTGAGGACACAATGATAATTTGAGAATAACTAGACTATGTATTGAAAACCCCCATTAGAGTGTGAAACCCCGAAATAGCTACCAATCAAGAATATGATGTCACGGGAAAAATGTAGGTCATAGAAACTTCATGGGTGGTTATGGGTCCCCTGATTTTAGAACATGATGATAATTTGAGAGTATTTATACTTAGTCATAAAAACATAAACATGTCGTTAGTGGAAAATACCTGTAAACACCCCTAGAATGGCCCCGTGAGAGGCACATCACCTCGCAAGGGACTAATGCAGCTCGTACGAATTGATCGCGTGGTCATGAGACCCCCGATTTGAGAACACGATTATAATTTAAGAATATGCAGACTTAGGCTTAAAAACAAGACATTAGAATTAGAGGGTGAAAACCCAAAAAACCCACCAAATGGCCTCATGCAAGGCACCAACACCTCATACGAGTCCAATCAATCTCGTAGGATCTAATCGTTGGGTGACGGGACCCCCAATTTAAGCGAACGATGATAATTTTTGAATATCTAGAATCTGACTTAAAAACATAAACATGTCATTAAAGTGTGAAACCCCAAAAAACCCCTTGAACAGACCCGTGAGAGTCACTAACACCTCGCACGGGGCCAATGCATCTTGTAGGTGTGTGGTCACGTGACTCCCATTTTGATATCACAATAGAAATTTGATAATATCTAGACATTGTCTTACAACATAAACTTGTTGTTAGAGGGAAAAACCCAAAACCCCCCAACCAAGGTGCCCTTTGAGAGGCACTAACACCTCGTGTAGTACCAATGCAACTCGTAGGAACTGACTGCGTGGTCGTAGGATCGTCGATTTGTGAACGCGACAATAATTTGATAATATCTAGAATAAGTCCTAAAAATATAATATTATAGTGCAAAACCCCAAAACACGTGCTAAATGGCCCCGTGAGAGGCACCAACACCTCGCACGGGACCAATAAAGCTCATAGGCACTAACCGTGTTGTCAGAGGATCCTCAAATTGAGAATACAATGGTAATTTGAGAATAACTAGACTAAGTCTTAAAAACCTCCATTATATTGTGAAACACCCACCAAACGGTCATGTGATATGCATCAACACCTCGCACGGGACCAATGCTCGTTGTAAAAACTACATTCGTGGTTACGGTTCCCCCAATTTGAGAACATGATGATAATTTAAGAGTATCTGTACTCGGTCATAAAAATATAAACATGTCTTTAGAGAATAAAACCTCTAAATACCATCAGAACAACCCCGTGAGAGCCTTCAGCACCTCACACATGACTAATACAGCTTGTAAAAATTGATTGCATGGTCATGACACCCCAAATTTGAGAACATGATTATAATTTGATCATATCTAGACTAAGGCTTAAAAATAAGACATTAGAGGTTGAAACCCCGAAAGACCCACCAAACGGCCTTGTGAAAGGCACCAACACCTCACACGAGACTAATACAGCTCATATGATCTAACCGCGAGGTCCGGATACCCCCGATTTGAGAGCACGATGATAATTTTTGAATATCTAAACTTAAGATTAAAAACACAAACATGCCGTTAAGGGGCGAAACCTCGAATAACTCCTCAAATAGACCTGTGAGAGGCACCAACACCTCGTACGAGACCAATGCATATTATAGGTGCGGGGTGACAGGACTCCTATTTTGAGATCACAATGATAATTTAATAATATCTAGAATTTCTGTTCAAACATAAACATGTTATTAGAGGGAGAAACCCTAAAACACCCACCAAACTGCCCCGTGAGAGACACTAACACCTCACGCAGTACCAATGCAGCTCTTAGGAACTGACAAAATGGTCATACGACCCCCAGTTTGAGAACACGATGATAATTTAAGAATAAATAGACTAAGTCTTAAAAACATTATATTATAGTGCAAACCCCTAAAACACCAATGAAACGGTCTGTGAGAGGCATCAAGACCTCGCACAGAACCAATGCAACTCATAAAAACTGATCGCATGGTTTTGGGTCCCCCATCTTGAGTAATCGGTTGTAATTTAAGAATATCTTAACTTAAGCGTAAAAACATAAACATCTTGTTAGAGTAAGAAACACCGAAACTCCCCTAAAACGGTACTGTGAGATCCACCAACACCTCTCATGGGACAATCTAGCTCGTACAAACTGATCATGTGATCACGGGACCCTGGTTTGAGAACATGATGATAATTTTAGAATATCTAGACTTTGTCTTAACAACATGTCGTTAAAATGAAAATTCCCTAAAACACCCACCGAACGGTCCCGTGAGAGGCACGGACAACTCGCACGGAACTAATGTAGCTCATAGGATCAAATCGCGTCGTAATGGGACCCCTAGTTTGAGAGCACGGTGATAATTTGAGAACATACAGACAAAGGATTAAAAACATAAACATGTCGTTAGAGGAAGAAACCCTGAAACACCCCTCAAACGACCCCATGAGAGGCACTAACACCTCCACGGGATGAATGCATCTCGTAGGAAGTAAACGCGTGGTAATAGGACCCTCGGTTTCAGAGTAAAGTGGAAATTTGAGAATATCTAGACTTAGGAATAAAAACATAAACGTTACGTTAGAGTGCCAATTCCACAAACACCCCAAAATGGTCCCGTGAGAGGCACCAACACCTCGTACGGATCCAATGTGACTCGTAAAAACTGATCGCGTTATCACTGGACCCCTGGTTTGAGAACATGATGATAATTTGAGAATATCTAGGCTAATGTTTAAAAACATGTCGTTAGAGTGCTAAACCTGAAAACACCACTTAAACGGCCTAGTGAGAAGCACCAACACCTCGTACGGGACCAATATAGGTCGTAGGAACATACCGCGTGGTGAAGAGACCTAGGTTTGGAACACAATGATAATTTGAGAATATATATACTTATGATTATTAACATTGCGTTAGAGGGAGAAACCACAAAACACCCCAAAACGGTCACGTGAGAGGCACTAACACCTCGCACGAGACCAATACAGCTCGTAGGAACTAATCGCATGGTTACATGTTCCCCGGTTTGAGAACATAGTGATAATTTGAGAATATTTAGACTTCGGCTTAACAATATAAACATGCTGTTAGAGGGAAAAAACCCTGATACACAACCCAAACTACCCTATTAGAGCCACTGACACCTCCCACGGGACCAATGAAGCTTGTAGGAACTGGCCACATGGTCACGGGACCCCTAGTATTATAACACTATGAAAATTTGAGAAAATATATTCTTTGTCTTAACAAAATGGCGTTAGAGGGAAAAACCTCGAAACACCCCCAAAATAACCTCGTGAGAGGAACTATCACCTCGTACAGGACCAATGCATCTCGTAGGAACTGAATGCGTTGTCACGGGACCCCCAATTCGAGAGAAGGTAAATAATTTGAGAATATCTAGACCTCATCTTAAAAATTTAAACTTGTCGTTAGAGGGAAAAATCTAAAAACACCCCTGAAATGGCCCTATGAGAGGCCCCTACACCTCGCACGAGACCAATGAAGCTCATGGGAATAGACAGCGTGGTCACATGACCACTGATTTACGAATATGATAATCATTTGAGAATATCAATACATAGGCTAAAAACATGCTTTGAGAGGGTGAAACCTCGAAACACCCCCTAAATGGACCCGTGAGAGGCACCAACACCTCGCCGAGACCAGAGAAACTCGTTGGAACTGACCACGTAGTCATGAGCCCACTAATTTTAGAACATGATGCTAAAATGAGAATATCTAGACTTAGCCAAAAAACATGTTGTTAGAAGGGAAAACTTGAAATACCCGATAAATGGCCCTCTGAAAGGCACCAAAACTTCGCACGGGACTGATGTAACTCATAAGAACTGACCGCGTGGTCACAGGACACCCGATTTGAGAGCACAACAATAATTTGAGAATATGTGTACACGCTTTAAAATAAAAACATATAGTTAGAGTGAAAAACCTAAAACAAACCCTAAACGGCCTTGTTAGAGGCACCAACGCCTCGCACGAGAACAATGCAGCTCGTAGGAAATGATTGCGTGATCAAGAGATTACTGATTTGAGAACATGATGATAATTTGAGAATATCTAGGATTTGGAATAAAACATGTCGTTAGAGGGAAAAACCCGGAAACACACCCCAAACGGCCCCATGACAGGCACCAACACCTCACACGAGACCAATTGAACTCATAAAAATGTATCGCGTCATCATGGGACCCCCTGTATGAGAACACGATGATGATTTGAGAATATCTAGACTTAGGTTAAAAAAAATATGGTGTTTCAAAAGCACTAAAGACAACCCAAACAACCTCGTCAGAGGCACCAACACCTCGAAGGTGACTAATTTAGCCCGTAGGAAACCCCCGATTTGAGACCCGATGATAATTTTAGAATATCTAGACTTATGCTTAAAAAAATGACGTTAGAGGGAAAAACCTCGAAACACCCCAAAACGGTCCCATGAGAGGCACTAGCACCTCGTACAGGATCAATACAGCTCATAAGAACTAATCTCATGGTCACGGGACTTCGACTTGAGAACATGGTGTTAATTTGAGAATATCTAGACAGGCATAAAATCATAAACCTTTCATGAGAGGGAAAACCCCCCAAAAAACCTCCAAAATGACCTCGTGAGAGGCACCAACACCTCTCACGGGACAAATGCAGGTCGTAGGAACTGATCACGTGGTCATGAGACCCCTGGTTTGAGAACATGACCATAATTTGAGAATATGAAGATTTAGGCTTAAACACATGCCGTTAGACTATGAAACCCCAAAACACCTCCCAAGCGGCCCCTTGAGAGGCACCAACATCTCGCATGGGAAATAATGTATCTCTTAGGAATAGACCACATGGTCACGAGGCCCCAGTTTGAGACACGATGGTACTTTAAGATTATATAGATTTATGCTTAAAAAAATTTCGTTAGAGGGGGAACCCCGAAACACCCCAAATCGGCCTCGTGAGAGGCACCAACACCCCGCACGGAACTGATGAAACTCTTAGGAACTGACTCCATGGTAATGTGACACCCGGTTTACGAACATGGCAATAATTTGTGAATATCTTGACTTAGGATTAAAAATATTTCGCTAGAGGGGAAACCCCAAAACACCCCCTAAACGATCCCGTGAGAGGCACCAACACCTCGCACACGATCGATACAGCTAGTAGGGACTGACCACGTAGTCATGGGACCACCGATTTGATAACATAATAATAATTTGAGAAATATATAGACTTAGGCTTAAAAACATGTTTTCAGAGGGTGAAACACTAAAACACCCCCAAACGGCCCAGTGAAAGGCGTCAACACTTCGCACGGGGTCGATGCAGGTTATATAGACTAACCATTTGGCCATGGTACAAAATATTTAAGAGCACGATCATAATTTGAGAATATATATATGTAGGCATAATAACAAAAAATTCTATTAGAGGGAAAAATCTCGAAACATCCCTCAAAATGGCCTTGTGAGAAGCACCAACACCTCGCACGGGACCAATGCAACTCTTAGGAATTCATAGCATGGTCACGAGGCTTACGATTTGAGAACATGATAATAATTTAATAATATCTACACTTAGAGGCCTAAAAACATGTAATTGGAGGCCAAAATTCTAAAACACCCCCCAAAAGAACCAGTGAGAGGCCCCAACTCCTCGCACAGGACCAAAGAAGCTCTTAGGAACTGCCCGTGTTATCACGTGACCCCTGGTTTGAGAACATGATAATAATTTGAGAATATCTAGACTTGTTCTTAAAAACATATCGTTAGAGGTAGAAACCCTGAAACATCCACCAAACGGCCCCTTGAAAGGAACCAACACCTCACACGGGAACATTGTATCTCGTAAGAGATGACCGCACGGTTATGGAACCCCGAGTTTTATAACAAGATGATAATTTGAGAATATATAGGCTTAGACTAAAAAACATACCATTATAGTGTGAAACCCTGAAACACCCCCCAAACGGCTCCATAAGAGGCACCAACCCCTCATACGGGACAAATGTAGCTCGTAGGAATCGACCGCATGGTCACGGGACCCAGTTTAAGACATGATGATAATTTGAGAATATCTAGACATGTGCTTAAAAACATTCGATTGGAGGGTGAAGCCCCAAAACACCCCAAAACGACCTGTGAGAAGCACCAACACCTCATACGGGAGCAATGAAGCGCGTAGGAATTGACCATATCATCTCGGGACCCTCGGATTTAGAACATGGACATATTTTGAGAATATAATGACTTAGTCTTAAAAACATGGCATTAGAGGGAGAAACCATGAAACACCACCGAAACATCCCAGTGAGAGGCTCCATCACCTCGTACGGGACCCATACAGCTCATAGGAACTCACCGCATAGTCATGGGACCACCAATTTAAAAACATGATGATAATATGAGAATATCACGACTTAGACTTAAAAACATGCAGTTAGAGGGAGAAACATCAAAACACCACCCAAATGGCCCCATGAGAGGAATCAATAAATCACACGGGACCAATGAAGCTCGTAGGAATTGATAGCATGGACACGAGGTCCCCGGTCTGAGAATATAATGATAATTTTAGAATATCTACACTTAGGCTTATAAACATGTCATTATAGGGTAAAATCTCTAAACAGTCCTAAGTGGCCCCGTGAGAGGCCCCAACTCCCCACACGGGACCAATACAAATCATACGAACTGGCCATGTAGTCATGGTAACGCCAATTTGAGAACATAACGATATTTTTAGAATATATAGACTTAGTCTTCAAAACATAAACATGTCATTAGAGGATGAAATCGCAAAACACCCCCCAAACGTCCACGTGAGAGGCCCTAACACCTCGCATAGGACCAATGCAACTCATTGGAACTGACCGCATCATTACGGGGCCACTATTTGAGAGCACATCAATAATTTTATCCATTAAAGGAAGAAACCACAAAACACCCAATAAACGGCCCCGTGAGACGCAATAGCCCCTCGCACGGGACCAATGCAGCTCGTATGAACTGACCGTGTGGTCACGGGAACCCTAGTTTGAGAACACAGTGATAATTTGAGAATATCTAGACTTAGTCTTGAAAACATGTTGTTAGAGGGAAAAACCTCAAAACACCCACCAAATAGCCCTATGAGAGGCATCAACCCCTCACATAGGACCAATGCAGCTCGTAGGAACTAATCGCCTGCTCACAGGACCACCGATTTGTGAAAATGATTATAATTTGAGAATAACAAGACTTAGTCTTAAAACATTCCATTAGAGTGAGAAACCTCAAAACACCCACCAAATGGCCCCGTGAGATGCATCAACACCTCAAACAGGACCAATGATGCTTGTAGAAACTAACAGCATGGTTACGGCTCCCTCGGTTCGAGAACATGATGATAATTTGAGAGTATCTATACTTAGGCAACAAAACATAAACATATCTTTAGAGGACAAAACCCCTAAACACCCCTAGAATGGCCCCGTGAGGGGCCCTAGCACCTTGTATGAAATGATTGTGTTGTAACGTGAACATTATGATAATTTTAAAATATCTAGACTTAGACTTTAAAATAAGACCTTAGAGGGTGAAACCCTAAAACAGACACCAAACGACCTCGTGAAAAGCACCAACACCTCACATGGGACCAGTACAGCTCGCAGGATCTAACCGCAGGGTCATGGGACCCTCGGTTTGAGAGTGTGATGATAATTTGAGAATATCTAGACTTAGTCTTAACAACATAAACATGTTGTTAAAGGGAGAAACCCCCCAAAACACCTCAAACGGCCACGTCAAACGCACCAACCCCTCACACGGGACCAATGCAACACGTAGGAACTAACCGCGTGGTCACGAGACCTTCATTTTGAGAACACAACAATAATTGAATATATCTATACATAGGCTTGAAAACATGTCGTTAGACGGAAAATCCCCTAAACACCCACCAAATGGCCCCACGAGAGGCATCAACACCTCACACGAGACCAATGCAACTGGTAGGAACTAATCGCATGTTGAAAGGACACCCGATTTAAGAACACGATTATAATTTGATAATAACTGGACATAGGCTCAAAACATGCCATTAGAGTGAGAAACCCCAAAACACCCACTAAACGGCCTTGTGAGATGCATCAACACCTCGCACAGGACCAATGTAGCTCATAGAAACTAACCGCGCGGTTATGGCTCCCCTTATTTGAGAACATGATGATAATTTAAGAGTAACTATACTTAGGCATAAAACATGAACATGTATTTAAAGTACAAAACCCTAAACACCCCCAGAACGGCCCCATGAGAGGTGTCGACACCTCGCATGGGACTAATACAACTTGTATGAATTGATCGCATGGTAATGAGACCCCCAGTCTTAGAACACAATGATAATTTGAGAATATCTAGACTTAGGCTAAAAAACAAGACGTTAGAGGGTGAACCTCGAAACACCCACCAAACGGCCCTGTGAGACACCTCACACGGGACCAATGTAGCTCGTAGAAACTAACCGCGTGGTTACGGATCCCCCAATTTCAGAACATGATGATAATTTAAGAGTATCCATGCGTAGGCATAAAAAAATAAACAAGTCTTTAAAATATGAAACCCACCCCTAAACACCTCCAGAACCACACCGTGAGAGGCACCGACACCTCGAACGGGACTAATGTAGCTTGTAGGAATTGATTGTGTGGCCACGAGACCCCTGGTTTGATAATATGATGATAATTTGAGAATATATTAACTTAGGCTTAGAAATAAGACGTTAGAGGGTGAAACCCCGGAACACCCACCAAACGGCCTCATGGGAGGCACCAACACCTCACACAGGACCAATGCAACTTGTAGGATCTAACCGCAGGGTCATGAGACCCCCATTTTGAGAGAATGATGATAATTTAAGAATATATAGACTTATGCTTAAAAATATAAGCATGTCGTTAGAGGGCGAAACTGCGAAAAAACCCTCAAACGGTCCTATGAGAGGCACCAACACCTCGCATGGGACCAATGCATCTTGTAAAATAGTGACCGCATGGTCACGGGACCACCAATTTGAGATCATAATTATAGTTTGATAATATCTATGCTTTGGCTTGAGAACATTAAATATGTTTCTAGAGGGCGAAACCTCGAAACACCCACAAAACTACCTCGTCAGAGGCACCAACACTTCGCACCGAACCAATCAATCTCGTAGAAACGGATTGGATGGTCATGGGACCCCCGGTTTGAAACATGATGATAATTTAAGAATATCTACACTTAGGCTTAAAGACATGGCATTTGAGGGCGAAACCTCGAAGAACCCCCCAAACGACCCTGTGAGAGGCATCAACACCTCTCATAGGACCAATATAGCTTGTCGGAAGTGACCGCATAGTCATGGGACCTTGGTTTGATACACGACGATAATTGTAAAATATATATATATGCATGCTTAAAAATATGCCTTTAGAGGGCGATACCCCGAAACACCTTAAAAAGGCCCCGTGAGAGGCACCAACACCCTGTATGGGACCAATACAGCTCGTAAGAACTGACCGCATGGTAATAGGACCCACGATTTTGGAAGATAGTGATAATTTGAGAATATCTTGACATGGGATTAATAACATGATATTAGAGGGAGAAACCCATCCCCCCCGAGGGCACCCCCAAAATGACCTGTGAAAGGCAATAACAACCGGTACGGGACCAATACAACTCGTGGGAACTAATCGCGTGGCCACGGGGTCCCTGGCCTAACAGAACAACCATAATTTGAGAATATCTAGACTTTATCTTAAAAATATAAACACATTGCCAACGGGCGAAACCTCGAAACACCACCTAAACGGCCCTGTGAGAGGTATCAAAACCATGGACAGGACCAATGCAGCTCGTGGGAACTGATTGAGTGGAAACGTTACCCCCAATTTTGGAACACGATTTTAACTTGAGAATCTCTAGACTTAGGGTTAAAATCATGCTGTTAGAGGAAAAAATCCCAAACCACCCCCCAAAGGGCCCCGTGAGAGGCACTAACACCTCGCACGGTACCAATGTAGCTCGTAATAACTCACCACGTGGTCATAGGACCCCCGATTTGAGCACACGATGATAATTCAAGAATGTATAGACTTAGGATTAAAAACATGTCATTATAGTTCAAAACCTTGAAAGACCCACAAAACGGCCCATGAGATGCATCAACACCTCGCACGAGACCAATGCAACTCGTAAAAACTGATCGTGTGGTTTCGGGTCCCCCATCTTGAGTAATCGATGATAATTTAAGAATATCTTGACTTATGCATAAAAACATAAACATCCCATTAGGGGACAAAACACTAAAGCACCCCCAAAACGTCCATGTGAGAGGCACTGACACCTCGCACGGGACTAATGCAGCTCGTAGCAAATGACCGTGTGGTTACCCCATAATTTTGTCGATTTTATTTAATGGGATTAATTAAATTTAATGGGATAATAATTTTGAATTTAATCCGGATTTAAATACTACCGAGATGAGAGTTGGTATTTTATTATGATAATAATGTTGAATATTACTCAGTGATCATGGTAATGTATGATTTTTGAATTTATTAAAATTGTCACGAGTTATAAATACGACAATTCGGAAATTAAGTTGGGACGCGCATGTCAGTCACGTCAGGGATCAATTTAAATGGATTTAAAAGTAAATTATATTTGTAACATCCCTATGGTCATTTCGAGTGTACCAGTGTGTCCGGAAGGGTCGAGATAGTTAGAAAACACTAGTCAAGAGTTTAGTTTGGGTCCCGAGGCATTTTTAGGCCAAACTGATAACTTTGGAGGGTATTTTAGTTTGTTTTTTTAGGGAATATGGACCCACAAAAATTAGGCTTTATTTATCAGCCAATATTAGGACCATTAGGGTCATTATTTATCAAAATCAAGTATTGGTGAATGTGAGAAGAGAGAAGAAGTTCCAAGCGAGTTTGAAGGCCATAACCACCAGACGCCACCACTATCGCCAGATTTATGATTAGAGAGAGGAAGAGAACAAATCCTTATTGTTATCAAAGGATCAAAACATCGAATTTCTAGGCAAGTGATTTAATACATTAAGATTTAGAAGATAATTTATCCATGTTAGTGTAGAATTTGATGATAACCATGAAAAAAATAGTGAAACTCATGAAACTTGGAGATGAAACCTTAATTATCGATAGGATTTATATGTAGTTTGATTCTGGAAGTATTTTATTAACGAAATCCTAAGACATGCTTAGTTAACCACGGATTAATGAGGAGATGTATGATGATTCTTGAAGAAAATAGAAAAATAGGGTTTTTCATGATAATAAGGTGATTTGATCAAAGAAACATTTAACTGATGATGTTTTAAGAATTCTAGAACGTTAAGATTCATGTATTTACATTGCATAGTTACCCAATATATTTACTTTAGGATTTCACATCTTGTAATAGAGAATTAGGAGAAAAATGTGACTGAAAACGAAGAAATCCGATACTTGCACCTGCTTGATCGATCGATCGACATTCATTGGTCGATCGATCGACCTCCGCAGAACCTATGACCTTCTCCCCCTTTTTGGATTTAAGTAATTATGGCCATTAAAATTTTTAGATGGGGACGATGTGAATACTTTAGGACTTTAGGGAAACCATTTGGGATGTAATTGAAGCCCGAAACATATTAGAATTGGTTTGGAATGTAGTGTTGAACTTGCGAGTGTCCGACGAGTAATTTACCATTATAAAATGCAAGAGCATGACTTAAGTTTATGTGACTGATAAGTTAGTATTTGAGATATAAATAAGGACCTCGGAGTAATGAATTAACATGTGGGATACATAGGAGACTTAGTAACCTTTTCGGGAAGGTTTAAGTACTCGAAACGATGCGATGTGAGATTTATTGGCAAAACATATTATATATAAGTTGAAATGATAATGATGTAATAATAAGACTGATGGTATAGGGCTGAGAATATACCTTTAATAATATAATTACACAAGTTGTGTTAATGCTTAGTGTATGGACTATTGTGTGTATGACATACCTACCATACTTGCTATAATGAGAGGTCAGCTTTTGAAATAGGACCATCTGATCTTTGTGTGCCTACAGGGGGATTTACATTGGTACCTTAAGACATAGGGTTGTGAATAACTTACTTGTGAGTTGATAAGTTAGCTGACCATCGGAGCGTAGGTATGTGCTTGACCCATGGGTATGTGAACTATGTCCGCTTCCAATATATGTGATTTTGTTTATTGGAACGGTTCCTGAGAGATTCGAAACACGTAGTCCCTATGTACGTGATGTATTGGGATTCGATGGTAGAGTATGCATGCACCGAAACTTAGTCTAGGGGTGCCATATTTTCATATTTATGCTGAGAATGGTATTCTTGTACTTGTAACGGACTCTTTATTAAATTGTGTATATGAATAATAGAGATATTTTAATGGGACTACAAATGTGAGAATTCATGTCGCAATTGTTATAAATTAATCTGATTAATGTATAGGTGAGTTACACGCAGGATATATTATAATGAGCACACGTGACTAACATGTATATAATATTTACTGTTCAATGCAATTAAACACTTGCTATATTTTTAAACTGTTTTCACCTCAGGCTCTGACCCGTTTGCTTTCAAATCTCTTTTTTTTTTTGTAAAACCTTTTTAGGTGCCTAGCCACAGGGACGCCAAGCATAGGATTTCCATTACATTGACGTGTTGTAGCTGTTATGAAAGTTATAGAATCTCGGTATTAGACGCCTCTGAATTCTACATTTGTTCTATTCAGGGTTACTCAACTATTAGGGCATGTCGCCCATTTCCCTTTAGTGACAACATTCTCAGACTTTCAGTTTTATTTTTAGTTTTGGATTTATCTATTCTATTCAGACTTTTGTATTGGGATTTATTCAGTATTTGGGTTATTCAGGGGAGTGTTACGCCAGACTCTTTTTATTTATTCCATTATTATTCTGTTATGGTTATGATGTGGATGTTGTATGGTTAGCTTAATTTAATTGGTTGCATGTTAATTTAATTTAATAAAATTTGGCAACTCACGTTTTAAATATTAGGTGGCTAATAATGGTTTAAAAATGTTTTCGGCGGTGATGCTATGCATTAAACCAACTTGACATTTTGGAATAATTTAAATAAAGGTGTAGCTACCCGTTATTTAATTAGTCGGGGTGTCACAGGGGGTATCAGAGCATCAGGTTCTAGTCCTTAGGATCTGTACGAGTTGTTATGTTTTCACGTTGCATCTTTTTATATAGAGCCCTATATTGTAGGATTGTTGTACTATTTTGTGTATCTTATGTAGTTCATCTATTTTGATATATTAACTGTGGAATTATAAAACTTTAGTCTCATTTCAGATGCCTCCTCGACATGCACAGCGAGTTCCCAGGGGTGCCCAACTCGAGCCTCAGCCTACACCAGTTCAGGGTTCTATGAGCGCTACTAAAGTTGCCTCCATTATAGCCTAGACAGTAAATGGCATGTTAGAAAATGTGTAGTGGGCACCACCTCTAGCACCGGTGGTAGCCCCAGTCCAGGCTCATGCATTCCCTTCTACTTGGGAATATGTCCGTGATGCCTTTCAGAAGGAACACCCTCTGAAGTTTGCAGGGAGATTCGACGTCGTTGTGTTGGGACAGTGGAAGAAGGACATCCAAAGTAACTTGAGGATGTATGAGTGTACAGATGTGTAGAGGCATATACTAGCTATGCTCAAGATGGTAGGAGTAGCATTGAAGTGGTGGGAATCCATTACCACCACCGAGGAGAGAGATGTTCTTTCTATTCAGGAGTTAGGGTGCGGTTCGATCGCAAATGTTTCTCCTCAACAGTACAGACAGAAATGAGACAAAAATTGATGAACCTTAAGCACAAAGGGAGTACAGTGGTAGACTATGTGACCGAGTTCACAAATCTTCTGAACATCATTCTTGATGAGATCCCAACTAAAGAGAAGAAGATCTAGAAGTTTATGGATGGGTTGACGTGGAGGATTCGTCATCACCTGCTAGGTAATATCTCATTGAACACCTATTCAGATGTGGTTAACGCAGCATTACTTCACAACCAGGACCACCTCTTTCATTTGTCAGAGGGTAAGCGAGCAGGAGAGTCCAACGAGCTAGGTAGGACAGGGGGTAAAGTTAGCTTACGATCAACACAGGAAGGGTGATCAGAGTTCCCAACAGGGGGATTCTAAGATATTTAGATCATGAGGTTTCAGACATGGACAGGGAGGTTTTAGGCACAACCAACAGGGTGAGCATGGCCATTAGGGCCATCAGGGCTAGCAGCAGTTTCAACAGGGCCAGGATGGCTAGGGTAGGGGTGGAAACGACCATCAGGGCCATGGGCATCAGGGTCAGAGAAGGGGAAACTTTATGGGTAAATGTTTCATATATGGAAAGCATGTCCACAAATGCTAGGATTGTCCTGAGAAGGGTAGGGCCCCGCAGCAGCAGCAGGGTGCTCGACAGGAGCCGAAGAGATCGATTTTTCCGCTGCCCTCCCAGCACCACCATAAATTCCGGCACTGCCACCTGTCCCAACAGTCCCAGTTAAGTAAGGATATCTTCAACATGGTCGAGTTTACCAGCTTCAGTAGGCCTCAGTCCCATAGGATCCACCTGCGATCTAGGGTATGTTTTCTATTCAGGAGACTATGGGGCGTATTTTATTTGACAAGGGAGCCACACACTATTTTATTGCCATGAGGTTTGCATGCTCTATGGGATTATTAGATACCATGGAGAGCACTGTCACTTGTGTAGACTCACCTTTGAGTAGAGGTTCTAGGATTTCCTTTATATGTAGAGGTGTGAGTGTAGATATTGGGAGATTTACTTTACCTGCCGACATGTTAGTATTAGATATGTCGGAGTACGATAAAATTATTGGTATGTATTGGTTGGTTACGTATAGATCTATGATTGATTGTTATAGTAGGATTATTGTTTTTTTCCATACCCTGTCGGGAGATGTTCCTTATGGTGATGCCTCATCCCGAGGGAGGATCATCCACTCACTTGTACTACATAGAGGAGGATACCTCTAAGGAAGTAGTGATACCAATTGATTCGATTACAGTTGTTTGGGAGTACTCTGATGTATTCCAGGATATTTTGGGATTACCTCCTCATAAAGAGATAGACTTTATTATAGATTTGGCATCGAGCACTCGATCGATATCTTGCGCACCCTACCATACGGCTCCAGCAGAGATGAGGGAGCTACGGGATCAAATAGATCCGCTATTGGGTCAGGGGTTTATCCGTAGAAGTACTTCATCGTGGGGTGCTCCTGTGTTATTTGTCAAGAAGAGGGATGGATCTTTGAGGTTGTGTGTTAATTACAGGGAGTTGAATAAAGTCACGATACGGAATAAGTATTCATTTTCTCTAATCGATGACTTACTCGACAAGTTGAGACGATATGCCTTCTTCTCAAAGATTGACTTCAGATTAGGATACCATCAGTTGCGTGTCAGGGAATAAGACATCTAGAAGACTACATTCTTGATGAGATATCGTTCCTACGAGTTCAGGGTTATGCATTTTGGCTTGACCAAGGCCCCAACTGTGTTTATAGACTTGATGAATAGGGTGTTGAGAGAGTTCTTGGACCAGTTTGTCATTGTATTTATTGATGACATTTTTGTTTACTCCCAGACCGAGGAGGAGCATGCCAAGCACCTGATATAGGTTTTGTAGACACTATGTCGGCACTAGCTGTATTCAAAATATTAAAAGTTTGGATTTTTGCTGAAGGAGGTTCAGTTTTTGGCTCATATCATTTCTGACATGGGGATATCTGCTAATCCGGGGAAGGTATTAGTGGTGAGGGAGTGGGGATAGCCCATGACATCAACAGAGATCGTAGTTTCTTGGGCCTAGCTGGATACTACAGGATATTTATTCAGGGGTTCTCGAAGATAGCGGGTCCTTTGACATATCTGACTCACAAGGGAGTGCCATTTATCTAGAGTGATGCCTACCAGTTGGCTTTCGACTAGTTGAAAGACAAGTTAACCTCAGCACTAGTGTTAGCATTGCCCAGGTCGGGAGTGGAGTATTTAGTCTACACTGATGCGTCCTTACTAGGACATGGGGGTGTACTACAATAGGAGATTCATGCTATAGCTTATGCTTCTGATAAGCTTAAGCCTCACGAGAATAATTACCTCACCCATGACTTGGAGTTAGCAGCAGTCGTATTTGCACTTCGGATTTGGAGACATTATCTCCTGGGGGAGAAATTTCGTTTATTCATATACCAGAAGTCATTACAGTACCTTTTCATGCAGAAGGAGTTGAATATTCCTCAACATTGGTGGCTCGTGTTTATAAAGGATTATGAGTTCGATATCCAATACCACCCAGGGAAGGCTAACGTGGTAGAAAATGCGTTCATACATAGACCAATAGGTGAGGTGGCCAAGGTTTGGAAAGCAAAGTGGAAGGAGTTGGGAGACAAGGATGTAGTGGCCCAATCTTTTATGTCTGTGATGACACTTATGCCCCAGACCATTAAGAATGTTATACAGGCCCATGCAGCAGACCCGTTATGTCAAGGGTAGATAGTATGATTACTAGGAGAGGGGGCTGAGTCTTATACCGTTAATTCCGACGAGGGCTTAAGCTTTAGTTATTCCTAAGGGGGAAGACTTGCGACACAAGGTAATGACAGAGTCGCACGGTTCGCGATTCGCGGTACATCCTGGTGGGGATAAGATGTACCAGGATATGAGGAGATATTACTGGTGGAACGGGACGAAGAGGGATATCTAGAGGATGTGTTGCGTATGTGCATCCTCAAGTTTGGAGGTGGTTGGGAGGAGTATCTTCCATAGGTGCAGTTTGCCTATAATAACTCCTACTAGTTCACTATTTGTATGGATCCATTTGAGGCATTTTATGGTAGGCCTTGTCGTTCCCCAGCATGTTGTATTGAGGCGGGGAACAACAAGCTACTTAGGGCAGAGGTGATTCAGGATACTTGGACAATAATAGAGATGATAAGGAGTCGTATTCAGGTTGCTCAGGATCGACAAAAGAGTTATGCCAATGCCAAAAGGTCCTTTTGATGTGGGGTTCCAAGTGATGCTCAGAGTGTCTCCTATGAAGGTGATTATGCATTTTGGGAATAAGGGGAAGTTGGAGCCGAGATACTTATGGCATTCCCTATCATCGAGAAGATTGGGCCAGTTGCGTATAGACTTGGGTTACCGGAATACTTGCATAGGCTCCATGACGTGTTCCACATTTCCTCATTGAGGAGATATCGTTGAGATGATTTGGCCCATACTCATATTGCTTTAGAGGATATCGATTTACAGACTGATAGTTCCTATGAGGATGGGTCGATTTCTATCCTAGACCATAGCGAGAGGAAATTGAGGTCGAATATAGTACCATTAATGCGTGTTCAGTGGCGGCATCATAATGCCGAGGAGTCTACCTAGGAGCGCGAGGATGAGATGCACGAGCGTTATCTAGAGTTATTTTTTCTAGGTACATATTATTTTTGAATTTTGGGACGAAATTTTGTTATTAGTGGGGAAGTATGTAATACCTCGTAATTTTATCGATTTTATTGAATGGGAATAATTAAATTTAATGGGATAATTATTTGGAAATTAATTAGGATTTAAATACTAGAGAGATGAGAGTTGGTATTTGATTTTAATAATAATGTTGAATATTACTGAATCAACGTGGTAATATATGCTTATTGAATTTATTAAAATTATCGCGAGTTATAAATATGACAATTCAGATATTAAGTTGGGAAGCGCGTGTCAGTCGTGTTATGAATCAATTTAAATGGATTTAAAAGTAAATTATATTTGTATCATCCGTATGGTCATTTAGAGTGCACCAGTATGTCCTAAAGGGTCGAGATAGTAAAAAAACACTAGCCGGGAGTTTAGTTTGGGTCCCGGGGTATTTTTAGGCCAATCGGCAACCCGGGAGGGTATTTTAGTCATTTTTTACGGAATATTGACCCAAGAAATTAGGCTTTATTTATCAGCCAATATTAGGGCCATTAGGGCCATTATCTATCAAAATCAAGGAGTGGTCAACGTGAGAAGAGAAGAGAAGTTTCAAGGTAGTTTTCAAGGCCATAACCACCACACACCACCACTATCACCGAATTTGTGATCGGAGAGCGGAAGATAACCAACCCTTATCGTCATCAAAGGACCAGAACATCGAATTTCTAGGCAAGTGATTTAATCCATTAAGATTTGGCAAATAATTTATCCATGGTAGTGTAGAATTTGATGATAGCCATGAAAAAAATATTGAAACTCATGAAACTTGGAGATGAAGCCTTAATGATGGGCAGGATTTATATATAGTTTTATTCTGGAAGTATTTTATTAAGGAAATCATAAGCCATGCTTAGTTAAATATGGATTCATGAGAAGATGTATGATGCTTCTTGAAGAAAATAGAAAAATAGGGTTTTTCAAGATAATTGGGTGATTTGATCCCAGTAAAGTTTAATTTATGATGTTTTAAGAAGTCTGGAACGTTAAGAATCATGTATTTAGGTTGTATAATTACCCAATATGTTTACTTTAGGATTTAAGATCTTGTAATGGAGAATTGGAACAAAAATGGGACTGAAAATGAAGAAACTCGAGACCTGCACCTGCTTGATCGATTGATCGGCATTCATAGGTCGATCGATCGACATGGATCGCTCGATCGACATTCATAGGTTCGATCGACCTCCCCAGAAACTGTGACCTTTTCCCCCTTTTTGGATTTAAGTGATTCCGAACATTGAAAGTTGTAGGTGGGCATTATGTGAATACATTAAGACTTTAGGGAGACTAGTTGGGATGTAATTGAAGCTCGAAACATATTAGAATTGGTTTAGAACGTAGTGTTAAACTTGCGAGTGTCTGATGAGTAATTTTCCATTATAAAATGTGAGAGCATGACCTAAGCTTGTGTGAGTGATAAGTTAGGATTTGAGATATAAATAAGGACCATGACATGTGGGATACGCAGGTGACTTAGTAATCTTTTCGAGATAGGTTTAAGTACTCGAAACGATAATACATGAGATTTATTGGAAAAACATATTATATATAAGTTGGAATGATAATAACGTACGAATAAGACTGATTTTATAGGGCTAAAAATGTACCTTTAATAATATAATTACCTAAGTTGTGTGAATGCTTGGTGTATGGAATATTGTGTGTATGACATACCTATCATACTTGCTATCACGGGAGGTCAGCTTTCGGAATAGGACCATCTGATCTTTGTGTGCATACGGGGGAATTAGATTGGTACCTTAAGGACATAGCGCTGTGAAAAACTTATTTGTGAGTTGATAAGTAAGTTGACCATGGGAGCCTAGGTATGTGCGTGACCCATGCGCATGTGACCTACATTTGCCTCCAATATGTGTGATTTTATTTGTTGGAACGGTTCCTGAGCATTTCGAAACATGTTGTCCTTATGTATGTGATGTACCGGGATTCGATAGCGGCATATGCACGCACCTCAACTTAGCCTAGGGCTGCCATATTTGTATATTTATGTTGAGAATGATATATTTGTACTTATAATAGACTCTTTGTTAAATTGTGTAAACGAATAATAGAGATATTTAAATGGGACTACCAATGTGACTATTCATATCGCAATTGTTAAAAATTAATCTTATTAATGTAAAGGTGAGTTACACGTTGGGTATATTAGAATGATACGAATATACCCTTATATTATAATGTAAAAGATAGGAAGTGGTACAGACTAGTATTCCTAGCGGTATAACTAGGATGGGTTAAGGGTATACGTTAGGCGTGCACATTAGTTGAGGGGTAAGGAACTCATGTGAGTGCACGTGAGTAACATGTATATAATATTTACTGTTTAATGAAATTAAACACTTGCTATATTTTTAAACTATTTTCACCTCGGGCTCTGACCCGTTTTCTTTCAAATCAATATTTTTGTACAGCCATTTTAGGTTCCTAGCCACAGGTATGCCAAGCATAGGAGTTCAATTACATTGACGTGTTGTAGCTGCTGTGGAAGTTACAGGATCTCGGTATGAGACGTCTCCACATTCTACATTTGATTCTATTCGGGGCTACTCATCTGTTAGGGAATATTGGTCATATCCATTTAGAAATAGTATTCTCAGACTTTCAGTTTTATTTCAGTTTTGGATTTATCTAATCTATTAAGTTATATTAGTATTTATTCAGTATTTGGTTTATTCAGGGGAGTGTTACTCCAGACTCATTTTATTTATTCCATTATTATTTTGTTGATGTTATGATGTGGATGTTGTATGGTTAGCCTAATTTAATTGGTTGCATGTTAATTTAATTTACTAAAATTTGGCAACTCACTTTTTAAATTTTAGTTGGCAAGTAATGGTTTAAAAATGTTTTCGACAATGATGCTATGAATGGAACCAAGTAGACATTTTGTATTAATTTAAATAAAGGAGTAGCTACCCGGTATTTAATTAGTCGGGGTGTCACGCCCCAATTCGAGAACACGATGATAATTTGAGAATATCTAGACTTAGCCTTAAAAATATGTCATTAAAAGGCGAAACACAAAAGCACCCCCCCCCCCCCCCCAAACGGCCCCGTAGAGGCACCAACACCTCGTACGGGACCATGCACCTCGTAGGATCAAACCACGACATCACGGGACCTTTATTTATAGATTACGATGATAATTTAAGAATATCTAAACTTATGCTTAAAAACATAAACATGTCGTTAGAGGGCGAAATCTCAAAACACCCTTCAAACGGCCCCGTGAGAGGCACCAACACCTCGCATGGGACCAATGCATCTCGTAGGATGTAACCACGTGGTTACGAGACCCCCAGTTTAAGAGTGCAGTGAAAATTTGAGAATATCTAGACTAACGCATAAAAACATAAACATGTCATTACATGGCAAAACCCCAAAACACCCCAAAACGACTCCGTGAGAAGCACCAATACCTCACACGGGACCAATACAACTCATAGGAACTGATCGTGTTATCATATGACCCCTGGTTTTAGAACATGATGATGATGTGATAATATGTAGACTAATGTTTAAAAACATGTCGTTGTAGTGCTAAACCTTGAAAGACCCCCCAAACGGCCTCGTGATAGGCACCAACACCTCGCATGGGACCAATGCAGCTCGTAGGGACTTGTCGAATTGTTAGGGGACCTTGGTTTGAAACACGAAGATAATTTGAGAATATCTAAACTTATTCTTAAAAACATTTCATTAAAGGGAGAAATCCAGAAACACAATCCAGACGGCCCCGTGAGAGGCACCAACACCTCCCCCAGAACCAATGAGCTCATAGGAAGTGACGACATGGTAACGGGACCTCCAATTTGATAACATAATGATAATGTGAGAAAATCTATTATTAGGCTTAACAACATGCCGCTAGAGGGAGAAACCTCAAAACAACCACAAAATAACGTCATGAGAGGAACCAACACCACACACGGTACCAATGCAGCTTGTAGGAACTGAATGCATCATAATGGGACCCCCCATTTGATGGAGTCTCAATAGTTTTAGAATATCTACACTCAAGGTTAAAAACATAAACTTGTCGTTAGAGGCCAAAACCCAAAAAACACCCCCCAAACGGCCCCGTGAGAGGCACCAACATCTTCCATAAGACCACTTTAGCTTATGGGAACTCACCACGTGGTCATGAGACCACCGATTTGGGAACACTGTGATATTTTGAGAATATCTACATAGGCTTAAAAAACATGACGTTAGAGGGAGAAACCTCGAAACACCCCCTAAACGGACCCGTGAGAGGCACCAACGCCTCGCCCGGGACAACGGCAACTCATTGGAACTGATCGCATAATCATGGGACCATTGATTTTAGAAAACGATGTTAATATGATAATATCTAGACTTAGGCGTAAAAACATGTTGCTAGAGGATAAAACCCCAAAACACCCCCCAAACGGCCCTGTGAAAGGCACCAACACCTTGCACGGGACTGATAGAGCTCATAGGAACTGACCGTGTTGTCACGGGACACCCAGTTTGAGAGCACAATGAGAATTTGAGAATATCTAGACTCAGTCTTTAAAATTAAAACACCTCGTTAGACTGAAAAAACCCAAAACAAACTCCAAATGGCCCCATTAGAGGTATTATCACCTCGCACAAGACTAATGAATCTCGTAGGAACTCACCGGGTGGTCACAAGATCCTCAATTTAAGAACATGATAATAATTTGAGAAAATCTAGACTTAGTCTCAAAAACGTGTCGCTACAGGGCAAAAGCCCAAAACACAACTCAAACGGTCTCGTGAGAGGCACCAACACCTCGCACGGGACCAATGCAGCTCGTAAGAACTGACCACGTCGTCATGGGACCTCCGGTGTGAGAACACAACGATAATTTGAGAATATCGAGACTTAGGATTAAAAACAAAAACATGTCGTAAGAGTGAAAAAGCTCGAAACACATCCCAAACGGTCCCGTGAGAAGCACCAACTCCTCGCACGGGACCAATGTGGATCATAGAAACTGATCGTGTTCTCATGGGACCATCGATTTTAGAGCATGATGATAAATTGGGAAAATCTAGACTTAGGCTTAAAAACATGTTGTTAAGGGTCAAACCCTGAAACACTATCCAAACAGCCCCGTGAGAGGAACAACACCTTGCACGGGACTTATGCAACGTATATGAACTAAGTGCTTGGTCACGGGACACCTGGTTTGAGATCACGGTAATAATTAAAACTATCTAGTCTTTGGCATAATAGAAAAAACATGTTGCTATAGTACAAAACTCCAAAACTCACCCCAAATGGCCCCGTGAGAATTATGAACACCTCGTACAGGACTAATGTTACTCGTAAAAACTGAACATGTGGTCATGAGATCCCCAATTTGAAAACATGATGACAATTTGTGAATATCTATGCTTAGGCTTAAAAACTTGTTGTTAGAGGGCGAAACCTCGAAACACCCCCAAATCGCCTTGTGAGAGGCACCAACACCTCACATGGGACCAATGAGGCTCATAGGAACTGGACGTATTGACACGTGACCCCCAGTGTGAGAACACAATGATAATTTGAGAATACCTAGACTTGGTATTAAACAAATAAACATGTCGTTAGAGGGAAAAACCCCAAAATGCGCCCCAAATGGCCTCGTGAGAGGAACCAATATCTCGTACGGGACCAAAGTAGCTCGTAGGAACTCACTGCGTGGTCACGAGACCCCTTGTTTAAGAACGTGAAGATATTTTGAGAATATCTAGACTTAGGATTATAAACATTTTGTCGGATGGTGAAACCTCAAAACACCCCGCAAACGGCCCCATGTGAGGTACCAACTCCTCGCACGGTACTAATGAAACTCGTAGGAACTGACCATGTGGTTAGGGGGAAATAATTTGAGAATATCTAGACTTAGGCTTACAAACATGCCGTTAGAGGGAGAAACCCCGAAACACCACCCAAATGTCCCCGCCAGAGGCACTAACACCTCGCACGGGACCAATGTAGCTTGTAAAAGCAGACCGCGTGGTCACGGGACCCATAGTTTGAGAACACGACGATAATTTGAGAATATCTAGACATAAGTGTAAAACCCTATTCATTCTGTTAGAGGGCAAAACCCTAAAACACCCCCAAACGGCCCTATGAGAGACACCAACACCTTGTACGGGACCAATGCAACTCGTGGGAACTAAATGAATGGTCACGGGACCCCCTATTTGAGAACACGGTGATAATTTGAGAATATATAGATTAATTGTCAAAAATATGCCGTTAGAGGGAGAACCCAATAAATACCACCAAACAGCCTCGTGAGAGGCACCAACACCTTGCACAAGACCAATGCAGCTCGTAGGAACAGACTGCGTGATCACGGGACCCCCAGTTTGAGAATAGAATGAAAATCTATGAATATCTAGACTTAGTCTTAAAAACATGATGTTAGAGAGTGAAACCTAGAAGCACCCCACAAACGGCCTCATGAGAGGCAACAACACCTTGCAATGAACGAATGCAGCTCGTAGGAATTGATGATGTGGTCACGGGATCTCCATTTTGAGAAAACAATGATAATTTAAGAATATCCAAGGTTAATGTTAAAACCATAAGCATGTCGTTAGAGGGAGAAATACCCCCCGAACAGCATCGTGAGAAGCACCAACACTTGTTAAGGGACCAACGTCGCTCTTAGGAACTGATTGCATGGTCACAGGACCCCTTATTTGGTACACAATAATAATTTTTGAATATCTAGACTTACACTTAAAAACCTGTTGTAAAAGGGAAAAACCCCAAAACAACTCAAATCGACCCGTGAGAGGCATCAACACTGACATGACACTAATGCAGCTCGTTGGAATGGACCACGTAGTCACGAGACCCTTGGTTTGAAAGAACGATGATTATTTAAAAATATGTATGCATGGTATTAAAAACACAAACATGTCGTTAGAGGGTGAAACCCCAAAACATACCCCAAATGGCCCCCGTGAGAAGCACCAACACCTCTCATGGGACCAACGTAGCTCGTGGGAGCTAACTGCATGGTCATAGGAACCCAGGTTTGATAACGCAATAATAATTTGAGAATATCTTGAGTAAGGCTTAAAAACATGCCCTTAGAGGGAGAAATCCCAAAACACCCCAAACGGCCCTATGAGGGGCACCCACACCTCGCACCGGACTATTGGAGTTCGTAAGAACTGATTGCGTTGTCAAGGGACCCCCAATTTGAGAAAACGACGTTAATTTGGGAACATTTACACTTAGGCTTAAAAACATAAACATGTTGTTATAGGGAGAGATCCCGAAACACCCACCAAACAACCACCTCATACGGGACTAATGCAGGTCATAGGAACTGACCCCATGGTCACAGGGCCCTTGTTTTGAGAACGCAATGATAATTTAAGACTATCTATACATAGGCTTAAAGACATAAACATGATGTTATAGGGCAGAACCCCGAACCGCCCCGTGAGTGGCACTAACACCTCGCACGGGACCAATTTAGCTCGTGGGAACAGACCTTGTGGTCATGGGACCACCAGTTTGACAACATAATGATAATTTTAGAATATATAAACTTAGGCTTAAAAATATGTCGTTAGTGGGCGAATGTCCGCCCCTCCTAAAAAAAAGGGCCTGTGAAAGGCACTAACAACTCACATGGGACCAAAGGAGCTCGTAGGAACTGAACGCATGGTCATGGGACCACCTGTTCGAGGTCACAATAATAATTTGAGAATATCTGGACTTAGGCTTAAAAATATAAACATGTCCTTAGAGGGAGAAACCCAAAAACACCCACTAGACGGCTCGGTGAAGGGCACCAACACCTCATACGTAAATAATGCAGCTCATAGGAACAGATCATGTGGTCACGGGATCCCCTGTTTGAGAACACGATGATAATCTGCGAATATCTACACTTAGGCTTAAAGACATGAAGTTAGATCGCCAAACACCGAAAACCCTCATAAACGGCCCCGTGTAAGGCACAACTACCTCGCACGGTACCAATGCGACTGGTTGGAATGAATTGCCTAGTCATGGGCCCCCAGTATGAGAACACGATGATAGTTTTAGAATAACTAGACTTATGATTGAAAACTTACATGTCATTAGAGGGACAAACCCGGCAATACCCCCTAAATGGACCAATGAGAGGCACTAACACCTAGAGAAAGACTAATGCAACTCGTAAGAACGGACCACGTGGTCATGGGATCCCCTATTTGAAAACATGACGATAATTTGAGAATATCAATACTTAGCTTTAAAAACATGTCGTTAGAGGGAGAAACACCGAAACACCCCATGTGAGGCACCAACACCTCGTATGAGACCAATGCAGCTAATAAGAACGGACCACGTGGTAACAAGACCCCCGATTTGAGAACACAATGAAAATTTATGAATATTTGGACTTAGGCTGAAAACCTTAAACATGTCGTTAGAGGGCACCCCCCAAATGGCCCCGTGAGAGACACCAACGCCTCGCATGGGGACAATGAAGCTTGTAGGAACTCACTGAATCATCACGGGACCCCCGGTTTGAGAACACAATGATAATTTAAGAATATCTAGACTTAGGCTTAAAAACATTAACATGTCGTTAGAGGACAAAACCCTTAATAACGCACAAAACGGCCCCATGTGAGGCACTAAAACCTGGCTCGGGACCATTGCAGCTCCTAGGAACTGACCACGTGGTCACGGGACCCACGGTTTGAGAATATCATGATGATTTGAGAATATCTAGACTTAAGATTAAAAAATGTCAATAGAGGGCGAAACCCCAAAACACACCCTAAACGGCCCAATGAGAAGCACTTTGACCTCACATGTGACCAATGCATCTCGTAGGAATTGATCGCGTGGTCACGAGATCCCCTTTTTGAGAAAACGATGATAATTTGAGAATTTTTGGGCTTAGGCTTAAAAACATGCGGTTAGAGGGCAAAACCCTAAACCACCACCCAAACGGACTCGTAAGAGACACTACACCTCGCACGGGAGCAATGCAACTCATAGGAACTGACTGTGTGGCCACGGGGCCCTCGGTTTGAGAACACAATGGTAATTTTAGAATACCTAGACATAAGCTTAAATACATAAACATGCTGTTAGAGGGGAAAAAACCTAAAAAACCCTCTAAACAGTGTCGTGAGAGGCACTAACACCTCGCACGGGACCTATGCACCTCGTGGGAACTGACTGGGTGGTCACGGTATCCCGATTTGAGAACACGATGAAAATTTGAGAATATGTAATTTTAGTGATATGCCCCAAGTGTAACCTCGGCCTAGAGACACCAACCTCGGCCGAGATCATGGCAAACGTTGGACGAGTCTTGGGCACACGATATCACCCCTCGGTCGTATCAGGGTCGGCCCTGGCTGACACTACTATGAGCCTCTCCAAGGGACATCATAAGGATCAACAGCTCGCTCATATGCCTTGAAATGGCAACCTCGGCCATACATAGGCCGAGCCTGCAGGAAGTCACCAACAACCTCAAGCCACCAGTTCAACCTCATATCAGGCCGACCCTGTCCATTGTCTCGGTTAGGATCAGGCCGAGACCTCCATGGAACACCCGGACTGAACAGGTATCCAGACTCATCAACCTCGGCCTCACCAAGGCCGAGGTCATACACCAGACGCGGTAGCCGAGCACCTGCTGACATTCAGATAAGGACACGTGGACACAAATCAGTTATAACAAGATTATTCCCTACACGTGGGGAGAATATTGCATCATCATTCTCTACATGTGACAGTGACAGATGGCACTCCCACATTGGTGAGTCAACCACACACATGCTCATTGTATGCATGGGGTACACTACACCCCCTAGGTACTATATATAGAGGTCATCCTCTACCTTGAAAAAGGATCCCAGATATTCAACCCTAGCTGAAACTCTATCTAGATACACAGTAGAGAGAGAAAGCTTGAGAGATTGTATCCATGGCCATTAGTGCCTTAATTTAGTGATATTACTCACACACACTCACAGTGGACATAGGCCAAATTGGCTGAACCACTTACATGCCTGTGCCCTCTCCTCTTATCCTCATCTCATTCTCCTACCTCTTTATATAACTGTGCTGCCATTGTTATTCTTATATTGAGCTTGAAAACACCTTATCTGGTGGTGCTAATTCTAGCATCATCATTTTGGCACCGTTTGAGGGAACGAGAAGCTATCTCTTCCACTTTTCTGCTTAACCTCACCGGAGATTCTGGTGGTGAACCACGCCTCCCCCTATCGCGGAGTTGTTTCACCATTGAAAGAGGTCCTGTGATGTACTAAGCTCACCTGCTACTCAAGCTCTATAGTGTTAACATATGGCACCTCATTTACCACCGCCTCTTTCGCCGTCCGGGGGTGGAGGGCCTAGTTCCAGTCAGGCGCCCCCCAGTCCGAAATAGCGGAGGTAGCAGCAGCCTTGAGATCTTTAGCTGCAACACAACAAGCCATGCAGGAGCAATTTGCTCAGCTCAGTCAAACTATGATGAGGCCACCTAGAGTCTCACCGAACATAATCACTCTGGCGGTAGTTCAGCCTCATCCTGACGCCAGGGGACCACCCCAGGCGCCAATGAATGACCAGTCTGCACCCCAGCGGAGAAGGGACATTGCTGACCCTAGGCGCTTGTGCCTGGGGAGGCAGGGAAACCCTTGCCCAGAGGACAGGTATGATGACCTAGAAGCTGAAGAAGCCCCAGAAGACTGCTGGGAGCCGTATGAGGTGTCAAATAACACTGTACGGACTCTTAGGCAAATTCAAGGATGTGTCGACCGAAGAGGTGAAGAGGACCAACAAAGAGGGTCGGCCTTTGATAGGTTGAGCAGAGGGTCGGCCTTCGAGAGACTAGGCCCGGTGAACGACCTAAGACAGAGGCTGTCGAGATCAAGGTGCGCAGCAGGCTCTAAGATAGGGAACAGGTAGGGTCGGCCAGACCAAGGCCGACCCTGTGAAAGAAGAGGCTGGGAACATGAAGAGGTCAACAGCCAACGTGTCGTGGCAGGGGAACCCTCGGTCCATCGCAGGGAGGTGGCAGGGGATAACCTCGACCAAGTTGATGACAGAAGACCCTGGAATAATTCTATCCAACGTCTTGATGAGAAGATAGGAGACCTCATTAAAAGCAGGGACCCATTACAAAGGGGTTACTCACCGGGCTCCCCATTTGTGGCTAGGATAGTGGGGTTCCCAACCCCAGCTAAGTTCAAGCCTCCTACAGTGTCACCCAAGTATGATGGCAGCACTAACCCTGTACACCATATCGAGATGTATCAGTCGGCAGCAGACATTTACTCGATACCCGATGAGATGAAGTGTAGGGCCTTCTCGAGGACCTTGACAGGGGCAGCGCACAGTTGGTTCACCTCCCTTCCGAAGAACTCTATTGAGAACTTCAAAGGCTTGGCTGAGTAGTTCATCCACAACTTCTGCTTCGGGGTAAGACCTCAAAAGAAGACTACCCACCTGCTGTATGTCAAGCAGGCCAAGGGTGAGAGCCTAAGAGACTACATAGCAAGATTCAACAAAGAGAAATTGGAAGTGGAAGATTATGAAGAGAGCAGAGCGATGACCTCCCTTATAGGAGGCCTCCAGAAGGGGAAGCTATTGTGGAAACTGGCGGAAGACCCCCCTAGGTCTATGGCGGAGCTGTTGGAAACCGCAGGGAAAGTGATGAATGTGGAAGAGGCAATGGCCGCCAAGTATAAGGAGGAGAACCGCAGTGGCACTGGGAGGTCCCAAAGCAAGAAAGTGGGGAAGAAGAGGTCAGGTGATGACAAATTCGCTCATTACACTCCTCTGACTGTGAGCTATGAGCACATCCTCAATGAGATTAAGACTGATCGAACTCTGAGGTGGACAGAGAAACTGAAGGCCCCACCACATAAGAGGAACAAAAACCTATGGTGCGAGTTCCATCAGGATCATGGTCACGTCACAGATAGATGCTTCGCTTTAAAAGATGAGATTGAGAAGATGTTGAAATCTGGAAAGCTGAGGAAGTATGTGGATGGTAAGGCTCCAAAGGGTGGAAGAGATGACCCTAAAAAAAGAAGAAATGACAGATGCCGTGGCAATGTCCCAGCCAGAAGAGACGATGATTCAGAAGGAGATGACGAAGATGACCCGAATCTTCCGCCAAAGGATGACAACACCCCGGTGAAGAGGGTCGGTACGATCTCCTTTGGTGGGGGATTTGCAGGAGGTGGGTTTAAAGTAGACGATAGGAAGGCTCATGTAGTAGAGGCCAGGTCACTGGCCAAGCTTGAGGTTGTGAATCTAACGTCTTCCGATGCAGTGCAAAAGAGGAAGAAGGTAGACATAGACACCCCCGTAGTGGGGTTCTCCAGACTCGACTTCAAGGGTATCTTAGCCCCCCATGATGACCCTTTGGTCATAACAACAAGGGTGCATGGGTGCGAGGTACGGAGGATCCTCATAGACGGGGGGAGCTCAGTAGACGTGATGTTCTGGCCTTGATTCAAGAGTCTGGGTCTTAGTAGGGCAAGGCTGGTGCCCTATCATCACCCATTGATAGGCTTTAGTGGCGAAAAGGTCCACCCCTTGGGCATGTATGAGATGGATGTACGGATGGGAGATGAGTGGCCTAAGAGGCTGACCAAGAAGATAAACTTTTTTGTTATGGATGAGAACGTCTTCTCGGCCTACAACCTCATCATAGGAAGGGTGGCCCTTAAAGAGTTTGAAGCTGTGTCGTCGACGGTCCATCAGATGCTAAAATTCCTGACTCCTTATGGAGTAGGGGAAGTGCAAGGGGACCAGACCACGGCGCGAGAGTGTTTCTTCAACTCAGCCGAAGAGAGAGAGGCCCATAAGAGGGTAACCACCACTTATAGCATTGACACTCTTGACCCAATAGATGAAACAAAGCTGAAGAAGGGAGAGGCCGCGAAAGAGGTAGAACCCATCGTCCTCAATGAGGACAAGCCGGAAAAAACCGTCCAGGTCAGCAAGGCCCTAGAGCCAGGAATCAAGTAAGAGCTGATAAAATTCCTCAGGAGGAGACAGAGTGTCTTTGTATGGAGTCACGCAGACATGCCTGGCATCGACCCTGAGGTCATGGTCCACAAACTCAACGTGGACAGAGATGCCAAGTCGATCAAGTAGAGACAAAGAGTATATTCCAGGGAGAAGTACGATGTCATCCGAGATGAGGTCAAAAAGTTGGAAGAGGCCGAGTTCATAAGAGAGGTAACCTATCCGGAGTGGCTCTCAAATGTAGTCATCGTGCCCAAGGCCAATGGGAAGTGGCGAATGTGTGTGGATTTCACTGACCTAAATAGTTCTTGCCCAAAAGACAGCTATCCCTTACCTCAGATAGACCAGATGGTGGATGCGACGGTGGGGCACGAGCTCATGAGCTTTATGGACGCTTATTCGGTCTATAACCAAATCTTCATGGATGCTGAAGACTCTGTGAAGACAGCCTTCATTACTGACAAAAGGACGTACTGCTACAAAGTAATGTCCTTCGGTCTGAAAAATGCAGGGGCAAGGTATCAACGTCTTGTCAATAAGATGTTCGAAGAGCAAATAGGTAAGATCATGGATGTGTATGTAGATGATATGCTAACGAAGAGCTTAAAAGCGTGTACTCACATGGCAGACCTTGAAAAGACCTTCGATGTTATGGACTCGTACAGAATGAAACTCAACCCTGTAAAGTGTGTCTTCAGAGTAGGAGCTGGGAAGTTACTGGGGTTCATCGTTAACCAGAGGGGAATTAAAGCGAATCCTGAGAAAATCAAGGCATTACTCGACATGAAGACTCCTAGGAGTATCAAGGATGTCCAGAGACTCACGGGAAGAGTGGCTGCCCTTAATAGGTTTGTTTCTAGGGCAACGGACAAGTGTCTTCCGTTCTTTAAAGTTCTAAGAAAGGCCTTCCAATGGGACGAAGAGTGTGAAAAATCCTTCAACCAACTCAAGTCCTACTTAGGGTCTCCCTTATTGTTGTCTCGGCCAGTCACAGGAGAAAGGTTGTTTGTGTATCTGGCAGTCTCTGAATCAGCCATTAGCGCGGCCATCATACGGGAAGAGGATGGGATCCAAAGGCCTGTGTACTTCAACAGTAAGGCCCTTCAAGGGTCTGAACAAAATTATCCCCGTATGGAAAAGTTGGCTTATGCCCTGATACATGCCTCAAGAAAAATGAAGCCTTACTTCCAATCTCACTCTATGGTAGTCCTCACTGACTCCCCACTAAGGCAAGTTCTACACAAACCTGAGAAGTCCGAGAGATTGATGACCTGGGCCATCGAACTAGGAGAATATGATCTTACCTACCAGCCTAGGATAGCCATCAAAGGGCAGGCCCTCGCAGACTTTGTCACAGAGTTCACCTGGGAAGAGGATGATAGAAGTTCGGAAGAGGCCGAGACAGAGAAAGGCATAGATGACGGCGAAGAGACAAACAGTAGTGTCTTCTGAAATTTGGAAGAGACGGAACCAAATGTCTTTCGAGATCGGGAAGAGGTCTTCTTAGGCAAAACCCGGAGCAAAACAGAAGAAAATGAAGAGGATCGATACCTCTTCAAGAAAGGGGTTATGACAGAAGGGGTCTTCTCATCGGATACAAGAATTTGGAGCCTCTTCATTGATGGCTCTTCCTGTGATAGTGGAAGCGGTGCGGGGCTAATACTCTCGGCTCCAGATGGCACCAACATTGAATACGCCTTGAGATTAAACTTCCAGGCCTCAAACAACGAGTCTGAGTATGAGTCCATGATAGCAGGTCTTATTGGCAACAACTCTTCGAGTAAAGCGACTCCTACTCCATAGCCACTCAAGGTTGGTTGTCAATCAAGTATTGGGGATATACGAGGCCAAAGACGAAAGGATGGCCAAGAACTTAAAGAGGGTAAGAAGGTTATTAGAATATTTTAAAGAAGCAAAACTGAAGAGAGTGCGTCGACTAAGCAACAATGACGCTGATGCATTGGCAAGGCTGGCCTCGGCAATGAAGACAGAGCCAATAGAGATCTTAGGGAAGGAAACCATCGAGGAAGAAGAGGTATGTAACCCTTGTCACAATGTGAACCTAGGAGACTCATGGATCGACTCACTCATCAGATACCTAAGAGAGGGAGAGATGCCCGAGTCCAGGCTAGAAAGGAGAAAGTTGAGGTATAGGGCTGCCAAGTTCTCAATGGTAGGAGACGTCTTGTATAAGAAGGGGTTTCTATTTCCTCTCCTCAAATGTGTGCATCCCATGGAAGTTCCCCGGGTCTTACAAGAGGTTCATGAGGGCTCTTGCTCAAGCCACATAGGGGGAAGGCCCTTAGCCAAGAGGATCATCACTCAAGGATACTGGTGGCCTACTTTGTCCAGGGACGCTGCAGACTATGTGAAGAGGTGCGACAAATGTCAAAGGTTCACCACTATCCCTCATCAACCCCATCAACTTATGACGTCAATCTCTTCTCCATGGACATTTGCGGTATGGTGAATTGACTTAGTAGGACCCTTGCCAAGAGCTGTTAACAACTATAGATTCTTGATAGTTGCCATCAACTACTTCTCAAAGTGGGTGGAGGCAGAGCCGATGATAACAATCACAGAGCAGAAGACCTTACAGTTCATTTGGAGGAACATCATATGCAGATATGGCCTCCCAAACACTCTCATCTCGGATAATGGGACCCAGTTCAAGAACTCATCTTTAGAGAAGTATTGCCTAGGAGTGGGGATTAAGCAGTTCTTCTCATCTCCTGGTCGACCTCAGGCAAATGGTAAAACCGAGGTCACAAATAGAACTATCTTGGACGGAATCAAGAAGAGGTTAGAAGATGCGAAGGGGAGATGGACTTAAGAGGTCTACATTGTGGTATGGGTCTATAGAACCACGATAAGGACACCAACAGGGGAAACCCCATTCATACTGGCATATGGCTCAGAGGCCGTCATACCAACGGAAGTAAGACTCCCAACTCATCAGATTCAAACCTACGACCCTGATAGCAATGGGGAAGAGAGGAGGCTAGACCTGGATCTTATCTAAGAAAGAAAAGAAGACGCAGAGGTCAGAAAAGCAGCCTACCAGCAGAGGGCAGCGAGATTCTACAACCAGAGGGTGAAGTCAAGACCCATTGAAGTGGGAGACCTAGTGCTAAAGAAGACCCTACAAAAAGCAAATAAGCTACACCCAAAGTGGCATGGCCCCTATAAAGTAACAGAAGAGGTTGTGCTTGGCACTTACAGGCTAGAAAACCTAGAAGGAGAACCTTTCACTAACCCATAGAATGATGACCACCTAAAGGGATATTACATATGATGTTGCATAGAATTTTATGTAAATGTACCATCTTATTGTGAAGAGGTTATTAATAAAGATCAGTTTTCATGACAGTTCTTGCTTAATACTTAGATCGGAGATTCAATATGAGGATAACGTCTTAGTTGATGACCTCAGACCTTTATAACATCACTCAGTGGTGACGAGGTCTGAGCTCAGACACCATAATGGGATGACCTCAGACCCTTAACATCATTAATTTGGTGAAATTTATTATGAGGATAACATATTAGGTGATAACCATAGACCCTCATAACATCACTCAGTGGTGGCGGGGTCTGAGATCAGACACCATAATGGGATGACCTCAGACCCTTAACATCATTAATTTGGTGAGTAATTATGAGGATAACATCTTAGATGATGACCTCAGACCCTTATAACATCATAATTTGGTGACAAGGTCTGAGCTCAGACACCATAATGGGATGACCTCGGACCCTTAACATCATTAATTTGGTGAGTAATTATGAGGATAACATCTTAGATGATGACCTCAGACCCTTATAACATCATAATTTGGTGACAAGGTCTGAGCTCAGACACCATAATGGGATGACCTCAGACCCTTAACATCCTTAGGAAAATACCTAAGTGTAGTGTCGTCCTATGATACTCAGACCCTTATACAAGCTTCTTAAGGAGTTCCCTTCTCTTAGAGAGAAGACTTTAGAAAATATTAGGCAAATAAAAAGAGCTCAAGAGGAGGCTCGTAGGTCACAAGAGTTTCCCGTTAGACCCTTATTTCCACCACCTCTGAAGGTGATATATCCTGACCCCCCGGAGAACTTCTATCAGACAAGGAACCCTTGTCACTATCCCTCATCAACCCCATCAGCCTATGATGTCATTCTCTTCTCCATGGCCATTTATGGTATGGGGAATTGACTTAGTAGGACCCTTGCCAAGAGCTTTCAATAACTATAGATTCTTGATAGTTACCATCGATTACTTCTCAAAGTGGGTGTAGGCAGAGCCGATGATAATAATATCATAGCAGAAGACCTTCCAGCTCATTTGGAGGAACATCATATGCAGATATGGCCTCCCAAAAACTCTCATCTCGGATAATGGGACCGAGTTCAAGAACTCCTCTTTAGAGAAGTATTGCCTAGGAGTGGGGATTAAGCAGTTCTTCTCATCTCCTGGTCGACCTCAGGCAAATGGTCAGACCGAGGTCACAAACAGAACTATCTTGGATGGAATTAAGAAGAGGTTAGAAGATGAGAAGGGGAGATGGACTCAAGAGGTCTACGCTGTGTTATGGGCCTACAGAACCACGACAAGGACACCAACAGGAGAAACCTCATTCATACTGGCACATGCTCAGAGGCCGTCATACCAACGGCAGTAAGACTCCAAACTCATCGGATTCAGACCTACGACCCTGACAGCAATAGGGAAGAGAGGAGGCTAGACCTGGATCTTATTGAAGAAAGAAGAGAAGACGCAGAGGTCAGAGAAGCAGCCTACTAGCAGAGGGCAGAGAGATTCTACAACCAGAGGGTGAAGTTAAGACCCATTGAAGTGGGAGACCTAGTGCTAAAGAAGACCTAACAGAAAGCAAATAAGCTACACCCAAACTAGCATGGCCCCTACAAAATAACAGAAGAGGTTGTGCCTGGCACATACAGGCTAGAAAACCTAGAAGGAGAACCTTTCACTAACCCATGGAATGCTGACCACCTAAAGAGATATTACATATGATGTTGCATAGAATTTTATGTAAATGTACCATCTTATTGTGAAGAGGTTATTAATAAAGATCAGTTTCCATGACAGTTCTTGCTTAATTATTAGATCGGAGATTCATTATGAGGATAACGTCTTAGGTGATGACCTCAGACCTTTATAACATCACTCAGTGGTGATGAGGTCTGAGCTCACACACCATAATGGTATGACCTCATACCCTTAACATCATTAATTTGGTGAAATTTATTATGAGGATAACATCTTAGGTGATGACCTCAGACCCTCATAACATCACTGAGTGGTGACGGGGTCTGAGATCAGACACCATAATGGGATGACCTCAGACCCTTAACATCATTAATTTGGTGAGTAATTATGAGGATAACATCGTAGATGATGACCTCAGACCCTTATAACATCATAATTTGGTGACAAGGTCTGAGCTCAGACACCATAATGGGATGAACTCAGACCCTTAACATCATTAATTTGGTGAGTAATTATGAGGATAACATCTTAGATGATGACCTCAGACCCTTATAACATCATAATTTGGTGACAAGGTCTGAGCTCAGACACCATAATGGGATGACCTCAAACCCTTAACATCATTAATTTGGCGAGTAATTATGAGGATAACATCTTAGATGATGACCACAGACCCTTATAACATCATAATTTGGTGACAAGGTCTGAGCTCAGACACCATAATGGGATAACCTCGGACCCTTAACATCATTAATTTGGTGAAATTTATTATGAGGATAACATCTTAGGTGATGACCTCAGACCCTCATAACATCACTCAGTGGTGACGAGGTCTGAGATCAGACACCATAATGAGATGACCTCAGACCCTTAACATCATTAATTTGATGAAATTCGTTATGGGGATAACATCTTAAGTAATGACCTCAGACATGCATAACACCATGCATTGGTGACAAGGTCTGAGCTCAGGACCATTGGTTGATTTTAAACAAGATCATTGCAAAGACATGCTTAGAAAGAGGGACTCAGAGCTTGAAGCTCATTGTAAATTTATTAATAGCAGACACCATAACATTGGAACTAAGAATGAAAAGCATCACATGACATTCAATGAAAAGAAAGTGAAGAGGGTCCTCATCAGAGGTTGATATATATATATTCAGAAATTAGATGTTCAATGATTACAGACAAGTGACATCGTTAAATTACAAACAGTGCGGATAAATTACAAACAGTGATAAAAAAACACCCTAAGAGTCTGAGGAGGGAACATTGACACCCTCGGCTTGGTTAGAGACCTCGGTCGCATCATCACAAGGGTCTGCCCCTCCATCCTCGGTGACCTCTAAGGTAGCAGTCTCGGCAGGAGTAGCGGCCTCTTCCTCAACCTCTTGAAGACCTTGGGCAAATTGTGGATCAACAAACCCAAGACCCACGAAGTCAGAGGCCTTCAAAATGTCGGCCTCTCTCTCTCTAATGTCAGCCCACTTAGTAGTGGCTTTGATACCTCTTTCAAGGTATTCAAAGCCAAACCCCATGAACTCATCAGAGGATTTGTAGTCAGCAATGATCTTTTCAGAGGCATCCTCAATGGCGGCCCTGACAACTGAGTTGACCTTTTAATGAAGAACGTCGTCCTTGGCCTTCAGGGCAGTAGCATGGTCCTTGCCGAGTTGGGAGATGTCCCTCTCCAACCCCTTCGCCTTCTCCTCAGAGCACTTCAGCTCAGATTTGAGGTGCTCTATCTCTGTGTTCAGAGCACCCTGGACTTTCTCGGCCTCCTGCCCCTTTTGGATGAGAGGCAATTTCCTTAGAGTCCATTTTGATAGATGGTGCATAGCGGTCAAGCCCTGCATATTTAGTGATCATGAGTAAGTTGAAGAAGAATCAGATGTTACACTTTGAAGAATTTGTATTGAAGGACAAAATCATACCTGAACGGCTCTGTGAAGGCCGAACTCAACTAGCAAGGGGGTGTCCATAGCCCTGTAGAAGCGCTTGTCAGCCTCGGTCATTACAGAGCCGATGGCATCCAGGGCCTGCACGCTGTGGCCGACCACGCTGTCAGTCAACTTCAACTGATCCAGACGGGCCAACAGGAAGTCGACCGAAGAAATAGGGATGGCAGCTTCAGTGGTCTTCTTCTTCGGCCTCTGATCCTCAGGGGCGTGGTCTTCGGGAGCCCTCTTCTTTTTTGCCAGGGGCTTAGAGGCCGAGGGAGCTGGGGGAGGAGCGCTCAGACCTGCTTTCTTGGCAAGTCTTATCAAGCTCGGTGCGGCCATCTCCCAAAGCTCGTCTGGAGTATCCCTTGGTCTCTCTGCAAAAATTAATAGACCTGAGTTAGAAAATCAGATATGAATAAACTCAGAAGTTAAACTTGCAAAATAAAAATGCTTACCAAGCTCGGCAAGGGGACTTCCACCCAGACCTGTCCTAGAGAGGAAGTGGGGAGTCATCAAATGTTCAAACCTGACAAATAGGCCATTTTCCCCCTGATCCTGAAGGGCTTTCACCTTATGGAGGTTTTGAAGACTTAGGCCAGGGTCGGCCCTGGCAGACATGGTGACCTTACCCCA
The DNA here is from genome assembly GCA_949130495.1 of Sambucus nigra. Taxonomy (NCBI): domain Eukaryota; kingdom Viridiplantae; phylum Streptophyta; class Magnoliopsida; order Dipsacales; family Adoxaceae; genus Sambucus; species Sambucus nigra. The sequence continues at coordinate 88,614,419 of OX422216.1, read as the reverse complement.
CCTCAAGGGCATCCTCTGCTCTAGATGGGATGAGGGAACACATGGGCCAAACTCCCATGGCCCTGAGGCAAAGAAGTACCGAGGCTTCCAGTTATGGTTGGAAGTCTGGGTCACCTGAAAAAATTTCTTCTCAGACCTCCGAGCTACAAAATGGTAGTATCTCGGATGATTTTTGGCCGAGGAAGGGACATAACAACCGACAAAGACTTGAATTGGAAGGTTTGAGTGGTGGACGGCCTTCCATAACACTATGGCCCCTATTATAATCCTCCAGGCATTAGGAGAAATATGAGAGGGGGCCAAATTAATGTAAGAGAGGATGGATCTGATAATGGGGTGAATGGGCAGACGAAACCCTAACCTGAACATCTGCTCGTACAAGCAGATCTCCCCGTCTCGGCCATGATAAGCCCTTTCTTCCCTCAGAGGTCCCCTAAGTTTTATAGAGGGGCTAATAGAATGCAAATACCTGAAGCAGAGAAGGTCTACCTCAGTGATAGTACTTTCGATCTCGGACGCCTCAGAGACGTCGACATCGCTCTCAACCTCATTATCATCCAGCTCAACATCGGCCGGGGCAGATGTTGATGGGTTACTAGGAAACCTCTGAGAAAACTCTGCCCCAGTAACAGCCGACATAGGGATGGCATCAATTGTTGGTGGTATGGCCACACTCGGCTCAAGAATCTCAACCTCTGAGGAAGAGGATGAAGTTCTTGATTAATTATGGGATGAGGCTCGGCTGGAAACTTCGGCCTGATCAGGGGCCTGATCTGGCCTAGGTGTGAAGTCCATGGCCTCCTGAAAGGAGTCCACAGACATGGGATCTGAAGTAGAAGATTCAGATTCAGACATAGGTATGGGATCAGTAGGAACCCCTGTCTGATAGAAGTTCTCCGGGGGTCAGGATATATCACCTTCATAGGTGGTGGAAATAAGGGTCTAATGGGAAACTCTTGTGACCTATGAGCCTCCTCTTGAGCTCTTTCTATTTGCCTAATCTTTTCTAAAGTCTTCTCTCTAAGAGAAGGGAACTCCTCAAGAATCTTGTATAAGGGTCTGAGCATCAGAGGACGACACTACACTTAGGGATTTTCCTAAACTCCAAAAGTCACAAACAAGACTGGCTAATAAGCAAAGGAATTCAAAGATCAAACTACTTAAATTTCGCAAGAAAAGCTTGCCTGAAACTATGGCAGTGACGCCGAAAAACTAAGAAAGTCGTCGGAAAGTATGAAAATAAGGGTGCTTACAGGTAAAATGAAGGAAAAAGTATGGAAAACCTTACCTGAGGAGGAAATGGTAAGGAAACGAGGAGAAAGCGCGAGAAACCACCACCTAAAAGCCTTGAATCAAAATCTTTCCAGAGAGAGAGAACTGCAGAAACGCTAGCAGAAGAAACGAAGAAATGGAGAAGAAAGAGAGAAATGAGGGTTCAAAACCCTTATATACTCAGGCACAACTCCCAAGGCCCATCATTGTCTTGGGAGCCCCAAAGGACAGCTGACAGCACACGCCAACCAAGCAAGCTAGTTCCATCGTTGGACAAGTGTCAGGCAAGTATTGGCTTGTAACAGACAGGCCTCGGAGGTGTTGTAATCCCTTAGCCACTTTCTCTCACATAAGACTAAGGGCTGGGGGGTGATTGATATGCCCCAAGTGTAACCTCGGCCTAAAGACACCAACCTCGATCGAGATCATGGTAGACGTTGGACGAGTCTTAGGCACGTGAGATCACCCCTCAGCCATATCAGGGTCGGCCCTGGCCGACACTACTATGAGCCTCTCCAAGGGACATCATAAGGATCAACAGCTCGCTCATATGCCTTGAAATGGCAACCTCGGCCATACATAGGCCGAGCCTGCAGGAAGTCACCAACAACCTCAAGCCACCAGTTCGACCTCATATCAGGCCGACCCTGTATTGTCTCGGCTAGGATCAAGCCGAGACCTCCATGGGACACCCGGACTGAATAGGTATCAAGACTCATCAACCTCGGCCTCACCAAGGCCGAGGTCATACACCAGACACGGTAACCGAGCACCTGCTGACATTCAGATAAGGACACGTGGACATAAATCAGTTATAATAAGATTATTCCCTACACGTGGGGAGAATATTGAATCATCATTCTCTACATGTGACAGTGACAGATGGCACTCCCACATTGGTGAGGCAACCACACACATGCTCATTGTATGCATGGGGGGTACACTACACCCCCTAGGTACTATATATAGAGGTCATCCTCTACCTTGAAAAAGGATCCCAGATATTCAACCCTAGCTGAAACTCTGTCTAGATACACAGTAGAGAGAGAAATCTTGAGAGATTGTATCCATGGCCATTAGTGCCTTCATTTAGTGATATTACTCACACACACTCACACTGGACGTAGGCCAAATTGGCTGAACCACTTATATGCCTGTGCCCTCTCCTCTTATCCTCATCTCATTCTCCTACCTCTTTATATAACTGTGCTGCCATTGTTATTCTTATATTGAGCTTGAAAACACCTTATCTGGTGGTGCTGATTACGGCATCATCACTTAGGGTTAAAAATATGCCGTTAAAGGGAGAAACCCCGACCCCCCCCCCCCCCAAACGGCCTAGTGAGAGGCACCAACACCTCACACGGAACCAATGAAGCTCGTCGGAATAGACCGCACTGTCCCAATTACCCCAGTTTGAGAACACGATGATAATCTAAGAATATCTAGACATAGGCTTAAAAATGTAAACATGTCGTTATACTTTGAAACCTCAAAAAAAATCAATTGGCCCCGTGAGAGGCATTAACACCTCGTACAAGACAAATACATCTCGTGGGAATTGACAGCGTGGTCACTGGATCCCTAGTTTGAGAACATGATTATAAGTTGGGAATATATAGACTTAGGTTTAAAAACATGACGTTATAGGGGGAAACCCCAAAACACCATCTAAATAGCCCCGTGAGAGGCACTAACACCTCGCCCGAGACCAATGCAGCTCGAAGTAATGGACCACATGGTCGTGAGACCCCCAGTTTGGGAACAACACAATAATTTGAGAATGCCTAGAATTAGACATAAAAACATGAACATGCAGTTAGAGGGAGAAACCCCAAAACACCCCCCAAACGTCCCTATGTGAGGTACCAACACTTTGCATGTGACAATTTTAGCTCATAGGAATTGATCCCATGGTCATGGGGTCCCTCGATTTGATAACACGATGATAATTTAATAAGATCTACTTAGACTAAAAAACATAAACACGTCGTTAGAGGGATAAACCCCCAAACACCCCCAAAATGACCCCATGAGATGTGATAACACATGGCAAAGAACAAACATATCTCATAGGAACTGACTGCGTGATCACAAGACCACCTATTTGAGAACACGAAGGTGATTTGAGAATATCTAGAATTAGACTTAAAAACATGTTGTTAGAGGGCGAAACCCCAAAACACCCTCCCAAATGTTCCCTTAAGAGGCACTAACACCTCGTATATAACCAATGTAGCTCGTTGGAACTAATCGCACGGTCACGGGAACCCCGATTTGAGAATAAGATGATAATTTGAGAATATCTAGACTTAGCCTTAAAAACATGCCATTAGAGGGAAAACCCCCGAAATACCCCACAAACGGACCTGTGAGAGGAACCAATACCTCGCACAAGACCAATGAAACTCGTAGGAATGGACCACGTGGTCACAGGACCCCTAGTTTGAGAACACGATGATTACTTGAGAATATTTAGACTTAGGCTTAAAAACATAAACATGCCATTAGATAGAGAAATCCTAACCCCCCCCCCCCCCCCCACCCCCCAAATGGCTCCATGAGAGGCACCAACACCTCGCATGGGGCTAATGAAACTCGTGGGAACTGACTGACCCCAATTTTAAAACATGGCGATAATTCGAGAATATCTTAACTTACGCTGAAAAACATGACATTAGAGAGAAAAACCCCGAAACACCCTCGAAACGGCCCCGTGAGAGGCACAACCACCTCACACGAGACCCATGCATCTCGTAGGAACCGAGTACATGGTCACATGACCCACAATTTGAGAATACGACGATAAATTGAGAATATCTAGACTTAAGTTTAAAAACATTACATTAGAGGGAAAAAACTCGAAACACCCCTTAAATGGCCCCGTTAGAGGCACCAACACCTCGCACGGGACTAATACAGCTCATAGAAATAGACTGCGTGATCGCAGGACCCCCGATATGAGATCGCAATGATAATTTAAGAATATCTAAACTTAGGCATAAAAACTTTAACATGCCATTAGAGGGATAAATCTCGAAACACACCCCAAATGACCCTGAGAGAGTTGCCAACATCTCACAATGGACAAACGCAGCTTGTTGGAACTGGCCATGTCATCACAACACTTCCTGTTTGAGAACTTGAGGGTAAATTAAGAATATCTCAACTTAGACTAAAAAATAGGCCATTAGAGGATGAAACCCTGAAACATACCCCAAACACCTCGCATGGGACCAATGAAGCTCATAGGAGATGATCGCATGGTCAAGGTCTGCCTCATTTGAGAACACGATGATAATTTGAGAATATATAGAGTTAGGCTTAAATATATGTTGTTAGTGGGGAAAATCCCGAAACACACCCGTGAAAGGCGACAACACTTCGTACGAGACCAATGCACCTCGTAGGAACTGATCGGGTGGTCATGGGACCCCATTTTGAGAACACAATGATAATTTAAGAATACCTGGACTTAAACTTAAAAATATGTCGTTAGAGGAAAATCCCTCGAAACACCCCTAAATGGCCCCATGAGAGGTACCAACACCTCGCACGGTACCAACACCTCGCACGGTACCAATGAAGCTCTTGAAAATTGACTACATGGTCACGAGATCCTTGATTTGAGCATGGAAAAAATTCAAGAATATTTGGACTTAGAATTAAAAACATGACGTTAGAGGGCATAACCCCAAAGCCCCAAACAGCCCCTAAGAGGCATGAACACCTCGCATGAGACCAATGCATCTCATAGGAACTAATCATGTGGTCACGGGGTGCCCGTTTTTAGAGCACAATAATAATTGGAGAATATTTAAACTTAGACATAAAAACATAAGCTGTCGTTGGAGGGTGAAACCCCGAAAGATCACCTAAATGGCTCCATGAGAGGCATCAACACCTCACACGGGACCAATGCAACCGTAGAAACTTACCACTTGGTCATGGGACCCCCACTATAAGAAGATGACAATAATTTTAAAAAAAGCAGACTTTGTCTTAAAAACATGTCATTAGAGGGAGAAATCCCAAAACACTCCCCAAACATCCCGTGAGAGGCACCAACATCTCGCACGAGGCCAATGTAGCTTGTAGAAACTCATCACGTTGTCATGGGACCCCAAATTTGAGAACATGATGATAATTCAAGAATAACCAGACTTAGGCTTAAAAACATGTCGTTAGAGGGTGAACCCTATAAATAACCCTGTGACAGTAATCAACACCTTGCACGGGACCAATGCAGCTCCTAGGAACTAACCGTGTGGTCACAGGCCCCCCAGTTTGAGCACACGATAATTTTAGAATATCTAAACTTAGGCTTAAAAATCATTCGTTGTAGGTCGAAACCCCAAAACACCCCCGAAACGGCCCCATGAGGGGTTCTAACACCTGGTACAAGACCAATGCATCTCATAGGAACTAAACACATGGGTACAAGACCCCAATTTTGAGAGAATAGGGATAATTTGAGAATATCTAGACATATGCTTAAAACATAAGCATGCAGTTAGATGGTGAAACCTCGAAACACCCTCAAACGGCCCCTTGAGAGACATTAACACCTCACATGGGACCAATATAGCTCGTAGGAACTGATGCATGGTCATAGGCCCCTGATTTAAGAACATGAAATTTTTTTGAGAATATCTATACTTGATCTTTAAAACATGTCATTAGACGGCGAAACCCCAAAACTCTCCCTAAACGACCCCATGATAGGCACCAACACCTCGTAGGGGACCAAAGTTGTTATGACGCCGACCCAAATTAGTAGGGAATGAGCGTCTTGACATGCCACCAAGGCAACAAATATTCCAACTTGAATTGTTTCCTTAAATAAATGGAGCGGAAAATACATGCACATGGTCATAAATCGTAAACAACAAAAAATGAAGGAATTAAATCATCAGAGCTTTCTAAAAGGAAACTTCATATATTTTAAAGTATGAGCGAATTACAACTTATGCCAAAATTAAAAACCTATTTCTAAAGAGCCAAACATGCTCCATCTTATAAAAAAAACGTTAAATTTAAAAGTATTAACAAAAGAGCTCCTTAAGATAACTCTTCAACATAGTCCTTCTACACTCCATCCTCCACTTTAATTATTTCCTGAAAAATCGTTATTTATACAACATCACCTAAAATCCGAGTGAGAATTAATATCCATACATTCCATGGTTTCTCAGAAAATTGATACCTATTCAAATCAAATGAGAAGGCATATACATATATGGATAGAAACTTGTAGTATATAATTTGGAATGAGAATATATAGAAATGAATAGCTCAGAATAGAACAGATGCAACAAATCAAAGGCAAGAACTTTTTCTTTCAATCATATCAGTTTAATGGCCAAGTACACTCTAATACCATGTTCTTCTACGGTATTATACCCCGGTAGTTGAGGGTTAATCCAACATGTTTGTCACAATGCCTTATTTAGGGCACACCAGCGATAACCCAGCTGGGAAGGTCAGTCAGTAAAGAGGTCCCTTAAGCCAAATCTTATTTCCAATATTCAATATCATTTTCAATACTCATGTTAATCGGTATGTCTATATGGACAAATATAAACATATCACAACGAATTAATCATCGGTATCAGATGCATTTTCAGAATAAAAGCAGTTCAGAAAATACATAGTTTGAATAATATCATATAATTCAAATGAGAAAGAAATGACATAGAGTACTCGCCTAAAATAGAGGCTCAAAAATATAGATATTGAGTCTTGGATCACACATTAATCTAATAAATACAATAAAGGTTTAATTGCACAATCTAAATAAAGCCCAATTCTAAATATTGTGTTTTAATCCTCAAATATCTTGCTGAAAAAGGTTACTAAAACCATTTTCTCAATTTTTAATATTCATTCATCATATTTAAAGAATTCAATTCATAGTTCTTCCCAATCAGTCGGTTCCCAGTAGAGATGAATGGTCACAGGGGAACCACTTAAATACCATCTCATCCAGACATAACATTTCCAATTTTATTCCAAGTAGAGATGGAGGGTCACAGGGGCACCACTTAAATACCATCTCAACTAGACAGAATTTCATCGGGACTGACTTTGGAATTACTTAAATGAGATTCCATAATAACGAGCAATTGCTTACAAAAATCATTTTAAAAAGCATATATATATATTTTTCAAACAAGTTGACATATTTTGAAAATAAAATCAATTTATATTGTTTCGAAATTTTAAGTTTTGATTAGTGAAGTATTTAGTGTATTTTACCAACATAACTACTAAGTAAAGCTATAAAATACGAAATTAAAACTACAAAAATGCATTATAAAATTTAAACAAAATCATACCTACGAAATGAATTCTTTCTTCGAAATTATATAACTCCTTCTTAAGATATTTCCCAAGCTTTATATCACTCTTTCTTACTATAATTCTCAAGGAATTAGTGTTAATTTCAAGTGAACCCTAAGGACGTATTCATAGTTTTCCAAAAATTTCACGGTGTTGACACGTGTCTAATAACTAGTCTTTTTGCAATGGTGATTCAATGTTGAGGTGTCGCATTCCGGAGTGGTCTTGCAGTGTTAATATCAACAAATGATGACACGTGTTTTAACTTTCTCTATGAAGACGACATGTGTAAGGCATAGGTGACCAGCACGTGGTGGAAAGGTGATAAAGGGTATAAGGGTCATTTCACACATGAAGGGTATTTTGGTAATTTCACACTATATTTTCAATATTTATTAGAGGTCCTTGAAAATATTTTATTTACAAAATGACCCTTTTTATATTTTTATTTTAGTCCCCAAAGTTTCATAAAATTATATTTTCTACCCCAAAACTCATTATATACCTCAAGATATGTCATCAGACTTCGATTTCATCCAATTTACATTTGATTCTTAATATAATAAAATGGGTTTTGCTATATTGATAACCAATAGTACCACATATCTAATTGTACAACATTTATAAGATAGTAAGTAACACATGAGTGTAAAAACAAACTACATACATATGAGCATATAAAAGTGGGGTCATTACAAAAGCAGCTCGTAAGAACTCCCATTTTGAGATCATTATAATAATTTGAGAATAACTAGAATTAGTCTTAAAAAAATAAACATGTCGAAAACTTGATGAGACTCAAAATATGTCTCTAGTGCATGTTAAATATGGTTCAATTGCAAACTGATTGCGTAAGTAATAAACCCGGTATTATGCGGTCAAATCTACAGGGAAATAAGACGTCAAACCTGATGAAGATAGGTAAGACGACAAATCCTAAGGTTGACTCTAGAAAAAGAACAAAAAGATGATTGATTTTGAGTTTTATATCTACTAACTAAATGCAGTATAATTAAACCAATAACTAAACTACGTTTGTAGGAGTAAAATAACTAGGACTAAAAAATAATGAATAAGAAAAATAGGTTAAAATATAATCCCCTGAACCCTACTATGTTTGCCGGATATAAAAGCAATTATAAATTAAATAATTAATTAAACCCAGAGTTTATTAATTTTAAGCATTACATATATGACGGTAGAATCCCATATCATACTTAATCAAGAATAGAAATAAAACAGTGTCGAATAGCTAACACGCGTGTCGCACTCTTAAACACCTCGTTTACCTAGGGAAAACGAGGTTAAAAGTACTAAAACAGTAGTAGCAACTAATAAACACGATTAAATCATTTATTTAATTAAGAGAATCACTTTTATCTCCACGAAACCCACATCAGGTTGGGTTCATGAATCCCAACCCTTAGAAATCTAGCTGGACATTATTAAACTATGTTTAAACAAGAAATCTATATTGCATGAAATCATAATCGTGTGAAAAGTGAGATTAACTATGGAAGGAATGATTCTAACTAAGAAAGAATGAATCACCTACATAAAATATTAAAGCAATTGAATGCAATGAAGAAATGATTACATGGAATGAATATAAGCCTTGAATTAATCAAAATTGATGAAGAAAATATTGAACATTATGAATCCTACACTTCTTGGCTTTAAAATTCTCTCAAAACTAACTAAAAAGAAGCCCCCTAATGTCTGGTACGACAATATAATAAATACATCACGTTATTTTTAGTGTTTGAATCATGCACAACTCTTTTTAGAGAAAAGAAAAAATGAAATTCCATTCAGCCGAACCGATCCGATTTCTGTTTCTTTAATGGACGAACTGATTTGTGTCTATCAGTTGAGGGGACTGGGCTGGATGCTTTTTTATCAGTTCGGTTCTATCCTCCCAGTGTTAGGGACCAATCCAATGAAGTCTCCATCGGTTCGGTTCTGTGACTTTTTATTTTACTTTCTTTTTCTCCCCGATTTCTTCTTAACTACAAAGATCCATTACTTTTCACTCGGGACTCGAATTTGATGTGACAACCCGCGATCCGAGATAAGGGGTGGCCAGCCCGATACTCAAACCTAACAGGAATCATGGATGGATATAATTCTCAGCATCACAAAAATAAACTCAGTATACGGGAAAACCACCCAATAAATCAGAAAACGGGTGGCCAAAAAATTTAGAAATTTAAAACCGGTTAAGAAAATTTTAATTAAAAAACCCAATCTGATAAGCAAGTGGAATTCCAAAAGAGTATATATATAATACAACTAGAACGAATGTACAAGAAAATGTCCGAAAATGTTTTCGGTCCACAGTTACATACAATGTATTACAATAGTTAAATATCTTACATAGTACTTCCATTAGTCAAATACAAAAGTTTGGGCCACACGCCCGAGTGAAGACCCGATCATATCTAGAATACAAAGATGAGAGCGTCTAATTCAAGGTCCTGTAACAGTCCAAAAAATCTTATAGCTCGTCAAAAGCAAAGGGATGGGAATATCAAAACGGGGGCCCTTGCGGCGGAGCACCTGAGCAGATACAATCATATGCACAACAAAGAAAATGAAACGGTCAGGGCCGGGTTTTATATGATCACCAGAAGAATAAAAAGCATGATAGGTATGAATAGTTATGCATGAATGACAAGGATGATAATATGGCATGTTAACTAACATGTTAAACTTACATTACAAGTTAAGATATTTAACTAATTATGAAATGAAATGTCATTTACATAAGAGAATAAAAGTAAATATCTTTAATTTAAGACCTTTTCTCATTAATCCAATTACCATTTCCTTCTTACATTCCTTATTAGGAATAAAACCATTTATTCGGTTTAATCAAGAAGATATAATTTTCCTTCATTAATTAAAACTTTCATCTTTAATCATCATTCAATTTTATCTGTCCATTTCTTATCAGGAATATAATTTCTATCAAGTGCTTTTTATGGCACATATCTCAATCACATGCTCTTTATGGCACGTATCCATGCTCTTTATGTCATATATATCCATCAATTCCCACTTGATGCAGAAAAGTTATATTCACATACATATAACGATTCTAAAACTTCCCCTCCGAGTTTCCCCACTGGGCGCGCCCCTAAATAACTATCATCTTCCAGGGCCTATCACATATAAGACAACCGGGGCTCATAACGCAAAGTCGGGAAGCGGCCATATGCCTGCGGGATAGTCAAGACCACACCCAGAATCTCCTATCCATCACAGAAAAATACATATACATAAAACAGCGCTCATATGGCCTAGGACTATATCCACCCTGCGTTAATTTGTCAGGGGGCATCACCTCGCGCGCGGACTTCCCTTATGATAGAATTTAGAGAGGCGTCTATCAGTAAATTAACATTTAAAATTTTATATTTCATTTTCAATTTTCATTACCAATTTCCATTTCCATTATCCATGTGTTTGGTTCATTTTATTCGAACCTATCATCACTAAATAGTTGGGTTCATTTTATTCGAACCTATCATCACTAAATAGTTGGGTTCATTTTATTCGAACCTATCATCATTAAACATTTAGGTTCATTTTATTCGAACCTATTCCCATCAAATATCATCATTAATATTCCTCAAATTACAAGTCCCGGCTTATACTCTAAATACTCATTATGATTCTACAATTCCCAAAGTTCATATAATTCCGATAAGCCCCTAAGTCTCCAAGCATGGGCATTTAACTTCCTAACTTCTAAAAATTTGAATAAAAGAAGTAATGCCTTAACATTACTTTAAACCTCCCCGGAATAAACCCCAGATGTCCCAATTCTAGTCTAGGGTGGCGACCAAACTCAATTACTACTCTAGGACTCTAATTTTACTTCATTCAAGAAGGTTCCTAGGTCCTAAGCCTAAAGAAAAAGGTAAAAATTAAACAAGAAAATAACTCAAAACTGCAGGAACCGAATCGATTCGCCCTAAGGGCCGACTCGATTCGCCCTGGCGAATCGATTTGCTCTGAAAGCGAATCGGTTCGGGGAACAAACTAAACATTCTGCAAATGCCGAATCGATTCGGTCTTAACCCAAATCGATTCGGGTACCAAGACCTTGAAAACTGCATCTATGCGAATCGATTCGCCCCTACTAAAAAGCCAAGTTTGGCTATGGAGTATTGAACTCCAAATTTTCTCTCAAACTCAAAACCAACCAAACCTAGACCATCTAATGGAACTAATACACCACAAATACATCTAACTACCATCATTTATAATATTTATCATCCAAATCCATCTCCAAGGGTTTTATACCCATAAATCCACAAAAACCCTAACTAAACTAAATCATAACAATCAACAACTATCAATGCTAATTAATCCACTTAAATCATATAGTAGCAAGTAGATAACTTACCTTGATGTACGAAATTCAGATTTGATTTGGTGTAGACAACTATCCAAGCTTGAATCTCCAAATCTCTCTTTTTCTCCAAAGATCTCCTCTTCTCTCTTTCTCTCTAGGTTAACAATTGTTTCTTAAAGGAATAGTAAGTCTTAGCAAGACTAAATAGGGCCTTAAGTCTAAAATGCCCAACTTAAATGATCAATACGCGATATAATAAATCGCAACTACACATTTAAGCCATAACCAGTCAAAAGTGCCCGAAACACCAAAATACAATATGGCACTTATTTTAACTGTCTCGCACCTACCGGGACTAACTACACCCTCCAAATTATCATTTCAAAATTTTATAACTCATTTTAAGTTCCGGTTTCACATTAAACCAAAATGTCATTTTAAATCTTATGACACCATAAATCACCACATGGATACTTTCACCTACTCATAAGGTAATTATACAACAATTCAGTAAATATTAACCTTTTCCACATTAAATTAATATTTTCTCAACATCCATCATTTTATATAATTACTACATATAGAAAATAAATATAAAATAGTCTCTCAAAAGTGAGGGTTGTTACATACTCCCCCCCTTATGAGGGAATTTTGCCCCCAAAATTCAAGCGTACCTTGCAAGAAGAGATGCAGATACTTTTCCCGCATGTCATCCTCGTGCTCCCATGTCGATTCCTCGACACTGTGATGACTACATTGAACCATAACCAAAGGTACTACCCGCGATCTCAATCGCCACTCTCCACGCTCTAAAATAGCGTTCGTCTTCTCCTTATAAGAAACGTCGGGTTGCAACTCAATATCTTATAAAGGAATGTGCCTAAGGGCACCATCACATCTCTTGTACTTATTTAAAGAGGAGATATGGAACAGGTCATGAACTTGCTGCAAGTGTTTTGGTAAATCAAGTTAATAGGTTACCGGACACACCTTAACCTTTATAGGAAAGGTCCAGCGTAACGCGGTGCAAGTTTTCCCTTCTTCCCAAAATGCTTAATGCCCTTCGCAGGCAACACTCATACCAACACTTGGTCCCCTACCACCTTCTCCACATACCTTCTCCCCGCATCGACATAGCTCTTTTATCGATCTTGGGCTATACGAATGCGATTCCGAATGAACTCGATCACTGAAGAAGTATCCCGAATCATTTCAGGTCCGAGAAACTTATCATCTCGCACCTCTAACCCATAAGCGGGAGATCCATAATGCCTATCATACAAGGATTCATAAGGCGCCATCCCAACAGTGAATTGATACGAATCATTATAAGCACATTCAACTGATGGAAGACATTGTTCCCAACTACTCTTGAAGTCAGGCCCGGACATAAGGAGTATATCCCCCAACATATGGTTTACCCTTTCGGTCTAGCCATCTGTTTGAGGATGATAAGAAGTACTTAACCTCAATTCAGTCCCCGTGGCCTCTTGGAAACTTGCTAAAAGTGGGAAACAAAAATCTTATCTCGGCCGGAAACTATAATAAAAAGCACCCCATGCAGTCCAACAACCTCTTCATGCCCGGCCACCAATACTGGCGACGCATATCTTGACACATTCTGTCATTACCCGGATGTACCGCAAACTTAGAACCATGAGATTCCGCCATTATTGCCCTTCTAAAGTCCTTCTCATCCGGGATGATAAGTTTCCCGTGGAAACGTACCCCACCCTTAAAATCAATAGAGCAGGATTATGTTCCCTCGATCAGTAGCTTGTGTATGTGGTCTTAACCACCCTTGTCCCTCCTACAACATCTTGCAACGAATTATTGCTCGGATGAAAGGCTAAATTTCTGCCCAGGAAGTAGTACCTCCTTTCCTACACAGCGATCACCCCAACGATGAATTTTAATTCAAACATGGGATAATACTTCTCACGAGTCTTAGCTTATGAGGCGCATAAACATTAGGTCTATGCTCCAATATTATTACTCCCAATCCTAGCAGAGGCTTATCAATTGAATCCACCCTTGAGCTTAACAACATGGCTCAGTAGTGAGAGTCAATTCACCATTTTCTTCCCAAAAGCTAAGTTACCTCTGTATCCTGTAACTACGAGAGGCCTCATCTCCTTCGGCCTTATCAACCAAACCTCTCGAAATCCCCAACTTCTTGTTACTGGGGAACCAATCCCTCTTAGAGTTAACGCACAACCTATTTGTGGTCAACTCCCGACAGCCTTCCTAAACTAACGTCACATGCCCTAAAGGCCTTATGTCCAAATAATCCTAAAGTCTACCTACCTATATCATCTCTAAGTCGTGTACACCTAATACTAAGTATATCCCTAGTGCCTAAGACCTTTCTCAACTTTCGACATTTGCTCGGTTTCATGCGTGGGACGTCTCGCCGAAGCGAAATCCAGACATGGAACCCTCCCGTTACACTAATACCTCGCATTATCGGTCATTAAGATATAAAGGTCTAAGACACGTGTTCGGGACCAAAAATATCCTAACTCTCAACCTTACTAATAAGATTCTACTTCTATATCTTACCACTTAAATAATTGAAGATTTCAACAAATCAAACATTCACTTTCCGTACAGTCTTACAATTATTTACCCCACAACATATTTATATCTTTTTAAATAGCCTTCTTATCAAGGCATAACCCGGTATTTCCCGAAATACATCATAAAAATCTCTAACAACCGGAATAAAATCCAAGGGAACAACTACATCCCGAGAAAATTCCTCTGCAATATAATATAAGTATGTGTTTGTACCCCTTTTTCAAGAGAGGCATAACCACCAGCAACATCTCTTGCCCCGAAGCGGCAAACACTATGCTTTTACCGTAGCAATTAATAATAACATGATACTTTACTAACCAATCCATGCTCAATATCACATCATACCCGACCATGTTAAGGACGAGTAAATCGGTCTCAAAGAACAAATTACCAAAAGTAATTTCCCATGTTTTTACAAATAAGGAAAATAAGCGAACCATCACCCACAAAAACTTAACGCTAGTAAATGTACTCTCAGCAGATTTTATCAAATCTGTAGTCTGAGCAAAACAACTAGAAATTAATGAGTGTGTAGTACTCGTATCAAATAACACACAACATAAATACCCCTGAATTAAAAACTTACCCTCAATGGCGGGCGGTGCCGACGGAGATGGAGGAAGTATAGCCTCCTGAATTTGATAAACTCTTCCATACTGTAGTTGTCCCTACTGTGGAAGAACAATCGGATCAGGTACCTGAGGTGGAAACTGAACATATGGATATCGCGGAGCCCTAGGAAACTGACCCTTAACCAATCGAGGACACTCCACCTTGTAATGACCCGTCTCCCCATAATGGAATCACCGTCCCTTTATATCCTCCTGACCACGACCCTTGTTATTTCTAAATTGGGTAACACATTGGCCCGGATGGGCTCTACCTCCAGGACCACCCTGACCTACATATTGCGAAGCACCTTGACCGTGCCTACTGTTATTGGCACCCGCAATAAACTTTCCAAAACGTTGCCTGTTAGGTGAATCCCCTTGCTGAGGGTCTCTCTCTTTCTGCTTACTACCCGAAGATTGGAATGTGGGAAATGCTCCTCCTCCAATCTCATGCCCTCTAGGCTTTCCTTCTTGCCCCACATTAGTAGCTTTCTTGCTACCCTGTGTATATAACTGATGCTCCTGGCAATAGAGCAACGCTGCATTCATATCTCACCAAAAGTTTATAAAGTTGGATTACCTAGTAAGTGTTGTTGGATTCTCCAGTTTAGACCACCCATGAACTTTGAGATCTTCCTATCTTCCGGAGTCACCTCATTCGGTACAAAACTCGCCAACCTGGTGAACTCCTCTTCATACTCCGCCTCAGATCTCTCTCCTTGCACAACGTCCTGGAGCTTCCTTCTCATCTCCTTTTGAATTGCGAAAGGAAAGTACTTACGATCGAACAAAGCCCAGAACTTAGTGATCGTCATTGTGTCTCTCTGCTCTCGTGTGGTCATCGTCTCCCACCAGTGTAACGCAGATCCGACAAGATTAAAAGTGGAAAGGATTTATTTCTTCTCCTCGCTACATTCTATCATTCGGAGGTGGCGTTGCATGTCTTTTTTCCATTGATTGGCTTTAATAGCATCATCACCTCCCTCAAATTCTGGGGGATTTCCCTTTAGAAAGGACTCTCTAACCCTTTCCCACGGAGTAAGTCCCGTAGGAGCTTGCACATCGTGAGCCCGTTGCTGAGCCTGTGGAAATTGTGTGACCACTGCGGTCATAGCGGCATTAACCCCTTGAGCCACTATGTTTGCTACATTCGCAGCATTAATGGTCCCTTGTAGTGGCGGTGGAGGACCTACCTCCTCTTCTACATCCTTATTACGTCTCGCTGGGCGACCTCTCTTAGGCAGCATCTGAGATGAAGAGACAATAGAGTTAAAATACTATTTAAAACAATCAATCTTGCAGAAGATCGCAAACATAAGCAACAAAGAAATCCTAACATTAGGCTCTACATCAAAGAACGCTACGGTAGAACGTGATAAGTCCGCATAGATCCTAAAGACTTTAGAACCTGATGCTCTGATACCATCTGTGACAACCCGCGATCTGAGATAAGGGGTAGCCATCCCGATACTCAAATGTAACATGAATCATGGATGAATATCATTGTCAGCATCACAAAAATAAACTGAGTATACGGGAAAACCACCCAATAAATCAGAAAATGGGTTGCCAAAAAGTTTAGAAATTTAAAACCGGTTAAGAAAATTTAAATTAAACAGCCCAATCTGATAAGAAAGTGGAATTCCAAAAGAGTATATATATAATACAACTAGAACCAATGTACAAGAAAATGATCGAATATGTTGTCGGTCCACAGTTACATACAATGTATTACAATAGTTTAATATCTTACGTAGTACATCCATTAGTCAAATACAAAAGTTTGGGCCACATGCCCGAGTGAAGACCCGATCATATCTAGAATACAAAGATGAGAGAGTATAATTCAAGGTCCTATAATAGTCCGCAAAATCTTACAGCTCGTCAAAAGCAAAGGGATGGGAATATCAAAACGGGGGCCCTATGCGGCGGAGAAACTGAGCGAATACAATCATATTCACAACAAGGAAAATGAACCGGTCAGGGCCGGGTTTTATATAATCACCAGAAGAATAAAAAGCATGATAGGTATGAACAGTTATGCATGAATGACAAGGATGATAATATGGCATGTTAACTAGCATGTTAAACATACATTACAAGTTAAGATATTTAACTAATTATGAAATGAAATGTCATTTACATAAGAGAATAAAAGTTAATAACTTTAATTTAAAACCTTTTCTCATTAATCCAATTACCATTTCCTTCTTACATTCCTTATTAGGAATAAAACCATTTATTCGGTTTAATCAAGAAGATATAATTTCCCTTCATTAATTAAAACTTCCATCTTTAATCATCATTCCATTTTATCTTTCCATTCGTTATCAGGAATATAATTTTTATCAAGTTCTCTTTATGGCACATATCTGAATCACATGCTCTTTATGGCACGTATCCATGCTCTTTATGGCACATATATCCATCAAGTCCCACTTGATGAAGAAAATTTATATTCTCATACATATAACGATTCTAAAACCGCCCCTCCGAGTTTCCCCACTGGGCGCGCCCCTAAATAACTATCATCTTCTAGGGCCTATCACATATAAGACAACCTGGGCTCATAACGCAATGTTGGGGGATAGTCAAGAACACACCCAAAATCTCCTATCCATCACAGAAAAATACATATATATAAAACAATGCTCATATGGCCTAGGACTATATCCACCCTGCGTTAATTTGTCAGGGGGCATCACCTCGCGCGCGGACTTCCCTTATGATATTATTTAAAGAGGTGTGAATCATTAAATTAACATTTACCATTTTATATTTCATTTTCATTTTCAATTTTCATTACCAATTTCCATTTCCATTATCCATGTGTTTGGTTCATTTTATTCGAACCTATCATCACTGAATAGTTGGGTTCATTTTATTCGAACCTATCATCACTGAATAGTTGGGTTCATTTTATTCGAACCAATCATCATTAAACATTTAGGTTCATTTTATTCGAACCTATTCCCATCAAATATCATCATTAATATTCCTCAAATTACAAGTCCCGGCTTAATCTCCAAATAATCATTATGATTCTACAATTCCCAAGGTTCATATAATTCCGATAAGCCCCTAAGTCTCCAAGCATGGGCATTTAACTTCCTAACTTCTAAAAATTTGAATAAAAGAAGTAATGCCGTAACATTACTTTAAACCTCCTCGGAATAAACCCCAGATGATCCAATTCTAGTCTAGGGTGGATACCAAACTCAATTACTACTCTAGGACTCTAAGTTTACTTCATTCAAGAAGGTTCCTAGGTCCTAAGCCTAAAGAAAAAGGTAAAAATTAAACAAAAAAAATAACTCAAAACAGCAGGAACCGAATCGATTCTCCCTAAGGGCCGAATAGATTCTCCCTGGCGAATCGATTCGCTCTGAAAGCGAATCGGTTCGGAGAACAAACTAAACATTCTACAAATGCCGAATCGATTATGTCTTAACCCCAATCGATTCGGGTACCATGACCTCAAAAAATACATCTATGCGAATCGATTCGCCTAAGGGGCCGAATCGATTCATCCCTGCAAAAAAGCCAAGTTTGGCTATGGAGTCTTGAACTCCAAATTTTCTCCCAAACTCAAAACCAACGAAACCTAGATCATCTAATGGAACTAATACACCACAAATACATCTAACTACCATCATTTATAATATTTATCATCCAAATCCATTTCCAAGGGTTTTATACCCATAAATCCACAAAAATCCTAACTAAACTAAATCATAACAATCCACAACTATCAATGCTAATTAATCCACTTAAATCATATAGTAGCAAGTAGATAACTTGCCTTGATGTAGGAAATTCAGATTTGATTTGGTATAGACAACTATCCAAGCTTGAATCTCCAAATCTCTTTTTTTCTCCAAAGATCTCCTCTTCTCTCTTTATCTCTAGGTTAACAATTGTTTCTTAAAGGAATAGTAAGTCTTATCAAGACTAAATCGGGCCTTAAGTCTAAAATGCCCAACTTAAATGATCAATACGTGATATAATAAATCGCAACTACACATTTAAGCTATAAGCAGTCAAAAGTGCCCGAAACACCAAAATACAATATGGCACTTATTTTGACTGTCTCGCACGTACCGGGACTAACTACACCCTCCCAATTATCATTTGAAAATTTTATAACTCATTTAAAGTTCCGATTTCACATTAAACCAAAATGTCATTTTAAATCTTATGACACCAAAAATCACCACGTGGATACTTTTACCTACTCACAAGGTAATTATACAACAATTCAGTAAATATTAACCTTTTCCACATTAAATTAATATTTACTCAACATCCATCATTTTATATAATTACTACACATAGTAAATAAATATAAAATAGGCTCTCAAAAGTGACGGTTGGAGCTGGGAGGGCAGGTGGAAAAAGTGGCCTCTGTGGCTCATGTCG
The DNA here is from genome assembly GCA_949130495.1 of Sambucus nigra. Taxonomy (NCBI): domain Eukaryota; kingdom Viridiplantae; phylum Streptophyta; class Magnoliopsida; order Dipsacales; family Adoxaceae; genus Sambucus; species Sambucus nigra. Next base: position 88,594,832 of record OX422216.1, on the reverse strand, counting down.
AGCACCCTGCTGCTGCTGCGGGGCCCTACCCCTATCAGGACAGTCCTGGCGTTTATGGCCAGTCTTGCCACAAACAAAACACTTCCTCGGGAAGTTCCCCCCTCTCTATCCCTGCTGCCCTCGGCCCTGGTGGCCGTTACCGTTCCTTCACTAGCCCTGCTGGCCCTGCTGAAACTACTGTTGACCATTTTGACCCTGTTGGTTCTGATGGCCGTTCGGACCCTGATGGCCCTGCCGGAAACCTCCCTGTCGGTCCTGAAATTTCCCAACCTGAACCTCTTGTGATCCCCCTGCTGGGAACCTTGGTCGCCCTGTCTCTTCCCCTGAACAGATTGTGCCCCACTGGCACCATTTCCTCCAGTCCTGCCCTGATGGATGGACTCTCCCGATCGCTTGCCCTCAGCCATGTGAAAGCGGTGATCCTGGCAGTGTAACAGTGCATCGTTAACCACATTAGAGTAAGTGGCCAATTATAGGTTCCCCAACAAATGCTGACGGATCCTCCAAGTCAACCCGTCTGTAAATTTATGTATCTTCTTCTCCTCTGTCGGTATCTCATTCGGAACAATATTCAGAAGATTAGTGAATTCGGCCTCATACTCGGCCACAGTCTTACCCTCCTGCTTGAGGCTCATCAACTTCCTCCTCATCTCCGTGTGAACAGCACACGGAAAGTATTTGCGGTCGAACCGCACCCAAAACTCCTGGATAGTGAGAGTATCTCTCTCCTCCACGGTGGTAATAGACTCCCACCACTGCAGTGCAGACCCCACTAGCTTAAAGGTAGCTAGTATCTGCTTCTGGACATCGGTGCACTCATACATCCTCAAGTGCAGCTGAATGTCTTTCCTCCACTGACTAGAAACCACAACATCGGAGCTACCTGCGAACTCCGGAGGGTGCTCTTTCTGAAAAGCATCACGTACACGTTCCCAAGCAGACGGGAATGCAGGTTCCTGAACTGGCGCGGCTACTGGTGCCTGAGGTGGTGCCTGCTGAACTACGGCTAGTGCGACATTTACCGCCTGGGCCACAATGGCTGCAACCTCGGCGGCATTCATCGTGCCCTGAACTGGTGCGGGCTGTGGTTCTGGCGTTGCTTCCCTGGGAATCCTTTGTGCACGTCGTGGAGGCATTCTTAAACAAGAATAAAGTCTATAAGTTCGCAGTTATAAACTCAAAATAGCTGAAGAACGTAGCATATACAAAAGAATACAACAGTCCTAAAATATAGGGCTCTACATCAAAGAAAGCTCAGCGGAAACATAATAAGTCGTACAGATCCTAAAGGACACTAAAACCTGATGCTCTGATACCACCTATAACACCCCGACTAATTAAATACCGGGTAGCTACTCCTTTATTAAATCAATACAAAATGTCAAGTTGGTTCAGTTAATAGCATCACTGTCGAAAACATTTTAAAGATTACTAACCACCTAGTATTTAAAAAGTAAGTTGCCAAATTTTAAATTAAGTCTGATTAACATGCAATAGAAGAATAATGGAAGAATCAACAAAATCCATTCACCAAAACAAAGTAATGAAATAACCAACAATTAATAATAAGTTCGGAGGAAAACTCCTCACAACAATCCCACAACTGAAAATAATATGACAAGTCTGAATCCTGAATTAAATACATGCCAGAAGTCTGAATAACTAAAATAAATGAAATGTCTCTAAAAGAAATGGGCGACATGACCTACAACTGATAAATGCTGAATATAGAGTTAAGATAGATGAAGCGTCTACAAGCAAAGTCCTGTAACTTCCACAAACATCTACAGCTCGCCACCTGAATGAGGATCCTAAGCATGGTGTCCTTATGGCTGGGCACCTAAAATGGTTTTTACCAAAATAGATTTGAAAGCAAATGGGTCAGAGCCCAAAAGTGGAAATCATTTTAAAAACAGCAAGTGTTTTAATAACATTAAAACATTAAATGCAAAATACATGTTAGGACTTGCACTCACATGAAATTCTCACCTCTCGACTACATGTGCACTTCTAACGTACCGTACCCATCTAAATAACATACATATCTAACCAAACCGTAATAAGTTCTACCCCTTACTACTAGATTCCCATATTACATTCTAGCATTAGCAATTAAATAGAGGGTTTTACTTAAACTCAGATTCTCAATTAGTAATACAATTCACTATCGGTTAACCCGTTATGTTTTCTCAAAACATTACCATAATTATATTCATAATATCAACATGAAAGTTCCCATTAATTAAGTGTATATTATTCACGTCATAAATATACAATACAAGCACCCCGAGACTAAGCTGCGGTGCACACATACTCTGCTATCCATCCTGGTACATCACGTACATAAGGATCACGCATTCCGAATCTCTCAGGAATCGTTCTCAGATAACAACAATCACAAACAATGGAGGCGAACACAGTCACATCACATGGGTCACGCACATACCTGCGCTCCCACGATCAGCAGACTTATTAACGTCCCAATAAGTCCTTCTCTGACCTATGTTCATCGAGGTACCAGTCTAAATCCGGGCAACACAAGGATTAGAGGGCCCTAAGAGAACGTAAACCTCCCGTGATACCAAGTATGGTAGGTATGTCATACACATAAAATCAATACATATACTAAGTATGCACACATCTTAGTAATCACCATAATTTATTTGTAGTACACTTCTCATTCTCGTACCTACGTATAATGTTACACAATTTACATAATCCCGGTTGATACAATTATACAAGCCATTAATTATTCTCACGTTTTAATAGACACTCACGTCCTAATCCAACATTTCCCTTTGGTTCGAATCACACTTCTAGGTTTTACTCCTCTATATATCTCAAATGTCCCTACTATATCAATTCATCATCAAGGGAAGGTTATCTCTACTATTAAATAAGGTTACGGGACACGCAAAATCAAAACAGGATAAAAAGCCTAAACTGTGAACTCGTTAGAAGTCTCGTTCGAACGAGGCTATTCGAACGAGAGTTCGTTCGAACAAAGTGGGCCTTCTAATGAGATCTCATTCGAACAAAAGTCATCGAACGAACACCCCTCTCGTTAGAAGTCAAACTGTCAACTCGTTAGAAGGTCTTTCGAACGAGCTCGTTCGAAAGACCTGGGCAGGTCTTCTAACGAGTGGCCAGCTTCGAGCCCAGATTTTCCCTATATCGTTTTTCCAACTTTTCTTCCTCTTCAAACTCATCTAAACATCAATCCAACAATTGTACATGGGTTCTAATCATTCCTAAACATACTTAGGTTATATATTAACGTTTATATAGGGCCAATACTTCCTAAACATCATTGAATCATCAAATCCCTTCATTTATCCCCAAATCATATGAACATGAACCCTAAAATTTTAAAATCACCAATGGGTATAATTAAATCCATTTTTGTTATGAACAAGGTGTATTTCCATCAGAATAATCCTCCTAACACAATTCTACATGCAATCCTTTCATCAAATTATAAAGTTCTAATTCCAAATAATGGGTTTTTATCAAACTCCCAAGAACAATACAAATTCTATCAATTTCCTACGCATGGAAGAAACATTCTTTGTAATAAACGAAATTAAACCACTTGCCTTATGTATATCTCTGATTTTGATGTTGAAGATTGAATCGTTCTCTCTCTCTCTGCAGAATTTCTCCTCTCTCTCTCTCCAAGCTTTTCTTCTCCAAAGTGACAATGGTGGCTAGGGTTTTTGCCTTAGGAACTTTTTGGGACTAATTTCAATAACCTCCGTAGTCCATTAGGTTATTAGTGAGTTTAGTGGGTAATTGCCAAATCAGATATTAATTCCAAATTTTCGTGGGTTTTAATTCCCAAAAATCCAAAATTACCGAACTACCTTTATACATTGCTGGTATGGCCTAAAAATGCCCCAGGACCCAAACTAAACCCCCGGCTAGTGTTTTCTGACTATTTCGACCCTTCCGGACGTGTTGGCGCACTCAAAACGACCATATAGTTAATAGAAATAAAATTCACTTTTATAATTAAAATAATTATATTCCTGACGTGATTATCACACGCGTCTCAACAAAATTCCCAAATTGCCGTATTTCAATCTCACGACAAGTTTCATAGTTCAATATTCATATATAGCCATATATACTCATTAATATTAAATACCAACTCGCATCTCGCTAGTATTTTTATCCGGATTAATTTCCAATTAATACTCATTTAATTCAATTAATCCCATAAATAAATATCACAAAAATACGGGGTATTACACCTTTATAATACTTTTTTATAGCATGTATCAAGCATATCGTTCTTCCTTCATGAAGAACCATAGTTGTTCTGTGTTTGTTTTCTCCTTTTTTCATTTCTAATTTTTTATTTTTAACTTTTGTTTCAGATTGATTTTATGATCTATTTTTGTTTATTTTTATTTTTAAAAATTTGGAGATATTCTTGACCTTATTTTCGACATGCATTTTCCAAATGGGAGTACGTATTACATCTATCTGTGCTAGGGGTCACGGTTATTTGGAATCACTTTCCTAGTGAGTTGAGGATCCTAGTACAGTGTTAAGGCTTTAGGGATTTGGTGATGGTGTTAGATGACACATCTCAATCATCAACGATGTTATATATCTCAGGGGCGAAATGGTGGTACACTACCCACACCATACACTTTAGAGTGGGGGAGAAAACAGTGATGCTTGCAGCCGTGCGAGACACCCGCAAGAGAAAGATTTTATAATCGCTCATAGCTCATGAACTTTTTATATTTTGGCATATCGCATTACATATTAGAGTTTTAAACCGAACACTACATCAATATTTCTTCCACGATCATTTGAAGATATGTTAATAACTGAACATCGTTTCCAATTTCAAGCCGTTGAATTTGTTACCGACACTTTAATGGAGGTATATGACTCATGGTTTTTATTTCATAGCCGACTTATATTCTGGGATGTTTAGTTTTTAAATCCAGGCTTTTTAGTAAACATTTTTTTAAAATAAAAAATTAATCTTTATCTCATTTGAGTGAGATTGAGATCTCGTTAGAATAAAATTAAGTTTTCGATTGAGCGCCATCGAATGATCTACGAACAAAATCATTTACTAATCGAACACCTCATTCTAACATCGTTAGGAGGATCAGATGAGAATGTTGATTCATTTGAACCAAATGTCTTTTCATTACAACCAAAAGAAAATATCGTTCGAATGACCCTACCTCCTCAAAATTCATTGTTTTTGTATAGTAATTATTTTGTTTATAATTTTATAAAACTTTTGGCGAAAATGATTTTCCCATATTTGTTCCAAGAGTACTCATCTTTTGTTTTTCAAAACAAGTTTTTTTTTCCAAATCATACATCCCTCTATATGATTTGTTGAGTTTATGAAATGCTAGTTTCCATAGCTACATCAAACCCTTGTAGAGTTCTACTGTATTACTAATTTGTGGCGCTAAGGTTCTTCTATAGAAGAAGAAGGTTGATTGATGGATACTGAGGGAAGATCGCTTCATGTGGACAGTGTTGGACTGTGTCGTATTCTATAGAAGATTTAAAGACCATTGCACACTATACTTAGAGGAGGTAAGTAGTTTGTAAGTCTATCAAAGTTTGTTAAACTCTTTATAGTGTTGAATAGTAGGTTATGCCTAAAAGGGATTTTTCCATACTTCTTCGCATGGTTGGTTTAATTGTATGATTGATTATGATTTAATTTGAACTTCATCGTACCATGTACACCTAATTGATGATCAAGATAAAATTTGATCAAAATTTGAATATGTGTGTGATTAGCCTAATTTATAATTAAATCCATTGAAATCCCAATACCGTTTTCTTAAATTGATATCAGAGCGGGTGGCATAAAAATATCGCATGATCCTGATTCTTAGTGATACTTTTTTTTGGATATCATTTTTCTCAAATTGGTATTAGATCTTGTTGCATTATATTTGTTTGTGATAACTTAAAAATTTTGATTTTATGGATAATCTGTGTTATAGACTCCCTATTTTTGATGGGTGTAATTATGCTTACTAAAAAGTAGAAATGAGGACGGTTTTGAAAGGAATTAATGATAGTGTTCGACCTGTATGTGAAAGAGGGTGGACACCACCCACTGTGACCAATGACAATGTCATAAGTCATAAACTCGTCACTTCTTGGACGGAGGATGAACTAAAATGGAGTCAATTTAACTCATGTAGTTTAAGTGCCATTTATGGATCCATCACCCCTAATGAGTTCTTCTGCATCATGGCATGCGCCATGTCTAAAGAAGCTTTGGATACCCTCGATCTCACTCATGAGTGTACCAACACTGTGAAAGATTTTATGCTTTAAAATCTCACCACATAGTTTGAGACTATTACCATGTTAGAGTGGATAAATTTTTTGCACGATTGTATGATATCGTTATCTCCAGTTTTAATTTGGGTGAGAAAATTCCAAAGACACATGTAGTTAAAAATATTTTGATAGCGTTCTAATCCCATTTTATTCCTAAAGTTACTGTGCTTAATTGGTCGGGTATTTTAGATACGCTTAGGTTAGAAGAACACATAGGAGACCTTCAAACTTATGAGATAAACATGTTTCCCATAAGTGTTAAACCTAAGACTAAGGAAATAGGAATGGCATTGAGGGCCCGGTTTAAAAAAAAGAAAGAAAAGGTTTGTGATTCTGAATTCGAGTTTTATTTTGAGCTCGATGATTCAACCTTTTTTGCAAAAAATTCTCAAATTTAAAAAAGAAAATTCTTCCAAATAAATTTTTCTTTGAGAAAAATAAAAGAGGTAATGAGGACAAGAATGTTTGTGAGAAAGATGAGGTGAGATGCTGTGAGTTTGAGGGAATGGGACACAAAGACCACGAGTGTGACACTAGGCTAAAGAGACAAGGCAAGGGGAAGGTTTCACATAAGTACACTCTTAGCGATAGTGACTTGCAGTAGGTGGATTTCGGATGTGAATCACCACATTAACCTAATTTATGTTCGTTTATGGAAAGTCATGTGAGTAGTTATAGTTTGTCACATGTCGATGAGGACATTCCTAAGCATGAAAGCCTCAAAGATATTAAAAAATCATTTTGGAGAGAGTGAGAGGTAAGGTGGACTCTAAAAATCCTTTCATGAAATTTAAATACAGACTTTAAAAATGAAAAAGATTAATAAATATTTGTCTGTAAGGGTTTGTGATTTAGAGAAGGAGGTGAATGCTTTAAGAAAGAGTGAGGCATCAGTAAGTCATCTCGAGAAGGTGCAAGCTTCTTTATGTGAGCAGTTTATTGTGATCGATAGGGAGAAGATTAATGTCACCAACATTATGGTGAGTATTACAAGATATCTTCAAGTTCCATTAGATACTTGTGAGATACTTGAAGCCCATATTTACTAGCTCAAGATTGGTCTCGATAGCACCCAGGAGGTCAAGGTCACTTTAGAGGAAACATCTAAGAAGGTTGAAAAGATGTTTATCGATCCTGCATTAGGTAATGTTAAGAGGCGAGGAATAGGATATGACGGTGAATCCACTTCCAAAGTCACACTTGAACCGGTTCCCGGGTTTATGGTGGATACTTGTAGGACTCAACCTAACCCACCAAAGCGACTGAGCCTACCAAGGAGAGGTCATCCTAGGAATTTTAAGCAAGGTAGACCCAAGACTATTTATGTTTGTTGTCATTGAAAATGAATAGGTCACCTTAGAGATCTTTGTCTTAAGATAGGGAGATTTAATGACACACGTGTTCCGCGATATGCTCCCACATGAATTCCTACACGTGTTTCTGCATGCACTCTCACACATGTTTCTCCACATGCTCCCGCACATCACCATAGATATTTTGAGAGTTTTCAAGAGAAAATTGAGTATTTAGTCAAGACTTCACAATGTTTGATGGAGGAATTTCATAGTATGTCTTCTCCTTTTGAGAACTCTTTCGGGACTAATGATTGAAGTCAATACTTGTTTCTAATATAAGGTGTTTGTCATGTTCATATCTTATATCCCAAATGTTGGATTGTATTTCAATTGTATACACATACTTTTCCTTTTGATACATTTTGAAAAATTCCAAAAACATTTTAATTTTTTTAATGATAAGTTTAAAAAATTCTAAAAAAAATGGTTTTAAGAAAAGATTTAAAAAATTAGAGAATATTTTGTTTATAAAATTTATGAAAAAGATTAATATATTTTTTTTATTTTTTACCGTATATGGATTGTTGATGTAAAAAATTAGATTATCTCTATTTAATCAATCACAGATAAAAATAAACAAGATAAAATATTTTTAAAGTGGTTCAGCCTTTAAGGAATGGCCTACATCCACTGTTTTGTTATTGCTGACTGTTTGGCAATTCTCGATTATAGATTTTTCCAAGAAATTCTGAGTCCCCTGCTAATGAGGAGGTTACAATATATTTATAGCCTTGGGGTTGTACATGTGAGAGAATATTACATAGATGTCCAATCGGTGTATACATCTGTATGATAATAATCAATATTTAATGCGCATTCAATCCTCTTAATTATTCCGTTATAAATGCTCTGTACGAGGTGCAGCTCGGACCGCCTAAGCTGCTCGAACCGCCTAAGTAGCTCGGTACAATAAAGTTTCTCGTAGAACACTTACTGCTCGGAGCGCCTGAGTTGGTCGGGGAGGTTGAGTTCCTCGGAGTCAAATTGTTGTGAAAAATGTTCTCAGGTGCCATGTAGATTGACACGTGTCTCCACATAATTGGTCCATGTCAGCAGGTTAAATTTCGTATCAACAGAAGCCCCCAATGTTTCGTGGTTTGATGTTGAAGAAAAGTATGGAACATTGATGCTGCCTAAACTTTATGAATTTTAGACAATCATTCATTGTACATGGCTCCTTTTCTGTGTACATAGTACCAAGCTTTTAAAGTGTTTCGAATTTCAATAACCGCTTCGTGTTTTGTGCCTGTTTCTTCTATTTAGCCGCCGTATATGCAATCGTCCATCTTGGTAATCATTGCTTTTCTCCATTCTCGAGGTAAAGTATTTAAACGCTTCAGAAAACTCGATCGTCTTTTACTTTTTCAAATCTGCATCTTTAGAATTTCTCCACTTCTTCTCTATCTTGTACGTTCATTTCTTCCATTGTTCATTGTCACCTGATTCATCTTTTTCCTGTAAGATCTTCTTCCTTCTCTTTTATTTATTTTGTTCATCATGGTTTACGTTGTTCAATCTCTTGACAAATTTCGCTCAAATTTTTCAATTCCTTCCTGGGTTATATTCGAAGAGCTTTCTGAGCCTTCTGACTATTTTCATTTGGCTGAGGGACATTGGTTCCCTAGTCTCTTTGTAGCTGAATGTGGCTTTTCCTTTCCTCCAAACCCCTTGTGTTTGGAATTTTGTCAATATTTTGACGTAGTACCTGCAAAAATAGCCCAATACATGGATAATAGTTAATGGAGTCCATAGGTTAAATCAGATTCATGGAACCAGTTTAGGAATTCCAGAGATTATGTTTTGCTTTAGATGGGCTGTCAGTGATAGTACTTTTTATTTGAAAACTAGGTTTTTAAATGGGGCTTTAGTTGTCAATCTCCCAGATGCCAACAAGAATTACTTCGAGCATGGGGTTGTTATGAAAAATTGGCAACATGATCCATTAACTGAAAATGACGTATATCAGGGTCCCAGATGCCCTCCCTATGGCAATGGGATAGGTTGTTTTAATTTTATTTAGTTTTTGAAATCATGTTTTCTTTATATTCGATAAAATGCGTCACTGATATTTTGATTTTATTTATTTGCAGTTGACAGCAAAAGAAGTTCTCCAAAGGAGACATAAGTTAATTTAAAGCATCTGAAACTTATCTAGGGTTTGCATCAAACTGTTGCTGATGAATATATCAGATCAGCCTCGTACTTGTTGCAGTACAAGAGTTACACCTCATCTTTCACTGCTCGTCAACTGATAAGTAACATAGAACCATTACCAGTTTCTGAAGGTTCTTCTCCTGAATCGCATATTCCTCTCAGTGATATAATGAAGAGAAGAAGAGCTCCTGCCCTCATCGATAAGTTTTCCTCTACTCCTGAAGAGGCAAAGAAAAGTAAGCAAGATGTCCCAGAATAAGGGACAAGACAAATTGATGCACCTCCACCAACTTCTACTAAGAAGGTTGTCGAGAAGCCCCCTGTGGCTCTAAGCAAGATTGTAGTTGTTTCCCCTCCAAGCGAGGTTATAGTTATATCACCTACCAAGACGGAATCCTTGGTCGAGAATGTTCTTGTTCCCACGAGGAAGTTGAAGAAAAGCTCATCGAATAAAGTGGCTGAATCCATTTCTCAGCTTCTAACTGCTGGATGTGGTGTTCCCACTTTCGTTGCTCCGAGCTCTGCCATGAGCTCTGTGAAGTCTTGGATTATCCTTAAAATACAAGGGCTTGTAGACAGTCTTTCCCAGGATAGGGTTACCATCTTGGCAGCTCAACATATTACCTCAGTAAGTATTACTAATCTAAACTTTCACTTTTCAATATTATGTACTTGCACTGACTTATAATTATTTCTTTTTCAAGTTGGTAACTTGTTTCAACACCATTTTGAAAAAAGATGAAGCTATTAAAGCTTTGAGCTCCTCGTCAGGTGTGGAGGAAGCTCTTGTAGGTCTGACACAGTCATTAAAGGATTCTCGTCAGAAGTATGGCGAAGATAAAACTGCTTGGGAAAAACAATTAAAAGCCATTGAGCAAGAGAAAGGGAAAACTGTGGAGGCCTCTCAGGAGTTGGAGAGGAAAATTAAAGAATGTGAGAAGAAGAATAATGAGTTTGAGGAAAAGATCAAAAATGCTGGAGAGCTTGAGACGAAGCTTAAAACTGCTAAAGAAGAACTGGGCAAACTCCGTGAAGCATATCGCCAGAGGGAAGAGGCGAAAAGGAAATTAAAAGCTGCCGAGGAACTCATGACTGGGAGGGTTTCCTAAGAGAAGGCAAAGAGGAAACTTGTTGTTAAGAAGTCCTTCAGTACTGGCTGGGATAAGGGTTGGAATAAGGGTTTGGCTGCCATGATCTCCCAAATGAAGAATGGTAGCCATAAATATTTCAGGGATGGTTGGGTGGCTGCTCTGAGAGAGATGAATGTCGATGAGGATTCAGATCTATTTCAGCGACACATTCCTGGCCCCCCTCCTTCTCCTGGGGAAGAAGAAGACAAAGCTACTTCCGAGGAATCCTCTATGGTGATCGAAGATCAGATTTCTCATCCCCCGGTTGTCCAGACCTCCTGCGAGCAACTTTAACCAACAAAAATTTCAATCGAGCAATTCCCAACACCCTATGAGCAACCTTCTACGCCATCCGAGCAACCTACCTCTTCTTCCTAGCCTCCCGAGAAAGTTTTAGGAGACAAGGAGAAGGTGTAGAGTTGTTCGGACTTTTTCTCTTTGCTTTTTTGTTAAATGTAACTCTGGGTTATGTACTTCTTTTCTGATGTAATAAAATTTGAAGTTTTTGGTTGTGCAACTTTACTCCTTTTTTCTTGCTCTGCTTTTATTCTTCTTGCTCTCTCTGCATTTTATTAATTCTTTCTATCTCTTTTCTTTACTAGTTTATGGCTAGAATGGAACTCTTGTCAGCCCATGATACAGAACTGATGAAAAAATGTAACGAATACTTCAAGGCTGGGCATGCTGACTTGAATGAATCTCAAATCGTCGATATCCTCGGTCCAGATGCTTCAGAACGAACAGTTGAAGCCTACCAGTATTTGAAATGCCTGCTCGACCGTGCAGTTGCTAATAATATGGCATACTATGAGATGATTGAAGATCTCCAGGGTATCATCGAGGAACTTCAACAATAGTACAAGGAGTCTACTATCCTTCTGCATCAGGGATATGAGAAGAAGTATCAGCAACTAAGTGTTGATAAGGGATATGATAAATTGTTTGTTGCTTGTGATTTTAAGGAGAGGACTTTGAAGACCGAGGTCGAAGAGCATAGGCAGATCGCAAAGTTGCTGGAATAGTAAAATAATAACCTGCGAGGAGAGATATCTCAGCTAAAATCTGTAGCATCTACCTCGAGCGCTTTGGTCCCTGTCAACAATGATGGTTTCTCTTTCTTGGAGTTCGAAAATGCCAACTTGAGAGATGAATTGGAAACCTTGAAGAGAACTGGTCCTTCTACCTCTGCTCGCGGACGAGCAAGAGCTTCTCGGGGATGAGCAAGGGCTGCTCGGGTTACTGTTGAAGAATAAAGAACTTAATCATCTTTGGAGAATCAGGCCTTCCAATTAATGGCGAAGAATAAAGCATTAGCTGAGATGTCCAAGAAGATTCTGAATCTGGATGAGCAGCTCTCTGCACAAAAGTCTGCCTTGGAGAGTAAAGAACTTTTAACGAAGAACCTCCACGAGCAACTGGAGAGGTTAACCTATCAATTCCATAAGCAGCCCAGAGAGTTCTGGATGGCTGGTTATAATGAAGCCCTCTATCATCTAGATGACCGGATCCAAAATGCAAATAATGAGGGTTACAAGTAAGGATGGTTGAATGCCTTGGATGTGCTGCAGTTGGAATAGGGTCACTATTTATGGGATTACTATGACCCTGGGTTGCTTGAGTTTCCAGTGCCACCTTTCAAACTGGATATGAGCTGGATTCATGCTCGGGCCATTCCTCGATGCCTGATTTCAAAGTATCTCGGTGACTATAGTTTTGATTCTAACTTCGAGATATCTCGCCCCGAGCACTTACTTGATCGGCCCTCAGTAATGAATGTCAGGATACTCAAAGATCTAAATTTTATAAATTCCCCATATGCTTTAGACTACCCTCCTGCTAGTGAAGAACCGGTTTCAAAAGCAGAGGGGAAAAAGCTAATAGAATAGGATTCTTGATGTAATAATTTCTCATATAATATGTATTTCATTTCTTAATGTATTTTGTTCTAGATATAATGAAAAACTTCTAGTTTTCTTTGCAATCTTAATTGTCATTGCCTTGAAAATATTCTGTAAAACATTTCTTTTATTTATTAATGAATGTGCATGTATATCTATTAAAAAGATAACAAAATTTTGTTATTTTAAATTGCCGATCAACTAAAGTTGGTGAAAGCTTATTGTTGATTATCCTGAATTGATGATAGTCATCTGACGATCAACCAGAGTTGGTGATATTTTGATTTTTGACCAACTATGGTGGTAGTTTAAAATGTCATAAGTATCAAGAAATTTATCACTTTTTAATTTTAAGCCCTGAAATGACTTTCATTTGTTTAACAACTGTTTTCGACCAACCGGAGTTGGTGGTTTTTGTTCCCGACCAACTTTAGTTGGTAGATTTTTATTCCCGACCAACCTTAGCTGGTGGATTTTCTTCCCAACCAACCGTAGTTGGTGTTTCTGGGAAATTTTTCATTCCCGACCAACTATAGTTGGTGGATTTTCTTATTCCCGACCAGCCTTAGCTGGTGGATTTTCTTCCCAACCAACCGTAATTGGTGTTTCTGGGAATTTTTTCATTCCCGACCAACTATAGTTGGTGGATTTTCTTATTCCCGACTAGTCTTAGCTGGTGGATTTTCTTCCCAACCAACTATAGTTGATGTTTATGGGAAATTTTTATTCTCGACCAGCCTTAGCTGGTGGATTTTCTTCGCAACCAATCGTAGTTAATGTTTCTGGGAAATTTTTATTCCCGACAAGCCTTAGCTGGTGGATTTTCTTCCTAACCAACCGTAGTTGGTGTTTCTGGGAAATTTTTATTCCTGACCAGCCTTAGCTGGTGGATTTTCTTCCAAACCAACCGTAGTTGATGTTTCTGGGAAATTTTTATTCCCGACCAGCCTTAGCTAGTGGATTTTCTTCCCAACCAACCGTAGTTGGTGTTTCTGGGAAATTTTTATTCCCGACCAGCCTTAGCTGGTGGATTTTCTTCCCAACCAAACGTAGTTGGCATTTCTGGGCTTGATGCGTAGTGTGTAGCACTAGTACTCTGAAAAAATTTCAACAAAAGGAGAGAATTCGACGAAATATCCAAAACTTTATTCATATCGAAGAGAACTATATTACATAGAGATTAAATTACTGATAATATTTGCGCAGATACTCTGCGTTCCATGCATTCTTAAACTCCTCTCCTTTTAAGATTTCGATTCTATACGTCCCTGGTCGAACAACCTCTATTACTCTGTAGGGACCATGCCAGTTAGCTTCCAGTCTGTTATGCTTTTGAATTACTTTCTTTAGTACATAGTCTCCTTCTTTCAGGTCACATTTCTTTATTTTCTTGTTGTAGAACAGAGCTGTCCATTGCTGGTATGCAGCGTTTCTTATTGCTGCTTCTTCTCTAACTTCCTCAAGCATATCCAAATCTAATCTTCTCATCAAGTCACTGATAGAAGAGTTGAAATTCAGCACTCTGTGTGTGGGGAGACCCAGCTCGGCAGGTATAACAGCTTCACTTCCAAATGCCAGCATATGTGGAGATTCTCCTATGGCTGCTCGTGGAGTAGTACGATAAGCCCATAGTACTGAATGCAGCTCGTTGATCCAATTTGCCTTTGCATCATTTAATCTTTTCTTTAATCCATTCAGTAGCGTTCTATTTGTCACTTCAGTTTGTCCATTACTTTGAGGGTGGCCTGGTGCAAAGTGGGTTTTCAATATGTTCGACTTATGTTAATACGCAGCAAACTCCTCGTTGTTGAATTGGGTTCCATGGTCTGTGATGAATGCATGAGGAAGACCATATCTACAAATGATGTTTTTCCATATAAATTGATACACTTTGTCATATGTCATATCGATAAGGGGATCGGCTTCTACCCACTTAGTAAAGTAATTCACTACGACGACGAGATATTTAAACCTTCCTCTGGTCGTTGGAAGTGGCCCGACCAAGTCAATTCCCCACATGGCAAATGTCCAAGGGGAAGTAATGGGTGTCAACAATGCTTGGGCAGTTCTTCGGATAGTGGAAAAGCGTTGACATTTGTCACATTTTTTGGCATGGGCTATGCAATCAGCCCTCATTGTCGGCCAATAGTATCCCTGCATCATTATCCTTTGCAGAAGTGTCCGACCTGCTACATGGGATCCACAAGACCCTTCATGGACTTCTTCGATCAAGTCTTTCACCTCGGTGGGATGTACACATCTCTGCAAGCCAGCTATAATTCCTCGTCTATATTGAACACCATTGGTCAACACATAACGAGCATCTTTAAAATTCAATTTCTTGGCTACAAGTTTATTAGTTGGTAATTGCCCTTCCTCAATATATGCCCTGATGGGATCCATCCAAGATGGCTCTAAATCAAGGGTAATAAAGTTCATCATCAGATCTTTATCTATGCTCTGACTAGCCAAGACTTCTGTTGGGATTTTTCTTCGTAGCTCGGTGCGTGTGGCTGAAGCTAATCGAGCTAAGGCATCTGCTCTTGCATTCTTCAATCTTGGTATTCTAATTATCTGTACTGCTATTAGACTTGATAAAACTTCCATTGGTTTTGCATGATACCTATTCATTAATTCTCCTTTGGCTCCATATACTCCCAGTATTTGATTTACGATCAACTGCGAGTCACTGAATACAATAACTTGCTCTGCCCCCATGGTTTTTGCCAAACTAAGACCTGCAATCATAGCTTCATATTCGGCCTCAATATTAGAATCCTTGAATTAGAAGCACAGAGCATACTCGACATCGACCTCATCCGGGCTGTTCAAAATGATCCCTGCTCCACAACCTGTAGTGCAAGATGATCCATCCACATATAGATTCCATATAGGAAACTCGTCTTCAAATTTTTGATTGGATAGAGTTCCTCGGTGGAATATCTGTTGTTTCTTTTTATCCTCCTCTATCACTTCTTGCTGCTCGTCGACCATCTTTTCTTGCTCATCACACGACCTAAGTTGGTCGGGGTTTGAATCTGATGATCCAGTAACATCCATAGGTTGGTCGGTGTTCGGCTTTTACTCTTCGGGGGTATCAGGATAGGTGAATTTTGCTATAAAATTTGCTACTGCTTTCCCTTTTAAGCGATGATCTAGGTTCATAAACTATGTCATATTCACCATGTTCTACTGCCTAGTACATCAATCTCCCTAATTTTTCTAGTTTATGAAGAACTTGCCTCAATGGCATATCAGTATACACAACTATGGTATGAGCTTGGAAGTACAGCCTCATTCTCCTACTCGTCTCGATCAATGCTAGTGCCAACTTTTCCAATCTTGGATATCTGATCTCTGCTCATCGGAAGGCTTTGCTAGTGTAATAGATTGGTTTTTGCACTCCATCCTCCATTCTTATCAATGCCGAGCTAACTGCATTCTTCGACACTGCCAAATACAAGTACAACCTTTCCCCCATCACTGGCCTGGATAACAGTGGAAGTGCTCCCAGATATTTCTTCAACTCTTGAAAAGCCTTCTCGCATTTTTCATTCCATTCAAACATTTTTCGGAGTGTTTTGAAGAATGGGAGGCATCTATCTGTTGCTCGTGATACAAATCTATTAAGTGCTGCAACTCGCCCAGTGAGACTTTGTAATTTCTTCTTCGTCTTTGGAGATCGTAGTCCCAATAGAGCCTTGATATTCTCTGGGTTTGCTTTGATTCCTCGTTGGTTGACAATATACCCGAGGAACATGCCTTCTCGTACTCCAAATATGCACTTGGTGGGATTCAACTTCATTTGATATTTATCTAGTTGATCAATGGTCTGACCTAAGTCAATTAGATGGTCAGCAACTCTCTTTCTTTTCGTCAGCATATCATCAACATAAACTTCCATATTGTAACTGATCTGTTCTACAAACACCTTGTTCATCATCCGCTGATATGTTGCACCTGCATTTTTCAAACCAAAAGGCATAACATTATAACAATAAGTTCCCCTAGGGGTAATGAAAGAGGTACTCTCCCTGTCTTCAGGTTCTATTTTAATCTGGTTGTAACCAGAATAAGAATCCATGAAGCTCAATAACTCGTGTCCCAAGGTAGCATACACTAATTTATCAATTCGGGGCAAAGGAAAATGATCCATTGGGCAAGCCTTGTTGAGGTCGGTGAAGTCTACACACATCCTCCACTTGTTGTTTTTTTTCTTCACCATCACCACATTAGCCAACCAGTCTGGATATTTGACATCTTCAATAAAGCAAGATTTTTGGAGCTTCTTGACCTCCTCTTGTGAAGCTTGGTTCTTCTCGGGACTGAACACTCTTCTTCTCTGCTTCACTGGCTTGATCTCCTTATTCACATTGAGCTCGTGACATAAGAAATTTGGGTCTATTCCTGGGATATCCTCATGACTCCAAGCAATAGTTTGTTTTCTTCTTTTTAAGAAAACTATCAATTCCTATTTTAGCGAGGAATCTAACGATGAACCTATTTGAGTTATTCGTTCCGGCTGCTGGTCGTCCAAAATGATATTTTCAGTACCTTCCACCACCTGACCTTTCACGAGCTGCGACTCGTCTCTAGAATCCAACGTTTCAATCTCTGCACCTTCATCCACTTGGTAGGTAGTAGTCTTTTTCCTAGATTCCTCCAGTTCTTCTTGCTCGGCAGATGAGTAGTAACATTCCCGAGCTACTTTTTGGTCACCCTTTACAACTCCTACTCCAAAATTGGTTGGAAACTTGAGACATTAATGTACCGTAGATGGTACTGCTTCGAACTTCTTCAAACCTACCCTTCCCATGATGATATTGTAAGCTGATTGGATATTCTTATCCATCACAAAGAAACATACTCTTTCTGTTCGACAAGCAGGCCATGTACTGATGAACATATCCAACTTGATCGTCCCAAGTGGAAAGATTTTCTCACCAGCAAACCCGAGGAGGGGCCTGTGATAAGGTTCCAACTGAGACGACTTTAGATTTAAACTATCGAAGCATGCGTAGAACATGATATCCGCCGAGCTACCATTATCCACCAGTACTCTTGAGATTATTACTTCCTTCATCCTCATTTTGATCACCAGTGGATCATCATGAGGATATAGTACACCTGTGAGGTCGTTCTTAGAGAAACCGATGACCAATTTTTCTTTGTTCACCTTCCTCGGGCGATCATCCTCAGCTAGATTTATTCGCTCAATGTATGAACAAGCTTGAGCCTCATTGAGGTAAGCTTTCATTTCCGCAGTAAGGTCCCCACCTCCTGCATCTCCACCTGTAATAACATTGCAATCAAATGATCCGAAACGAATTGAAAATACCTCACGCTCTGGATGTCTTGGTCTCTTGGGGAGATCGGGGTCATCTTCTGGATCATTTTCATGATCTCTTTTCTTGTTTTCTTCAGCTCGACGAGGAAATCTAGACCTCTGTCTTGCTCGGTCGTTGCCTTTTCTTTCATTTCTTCGATCAACATACTTGGCCATCTTTCCTCGTCTAATGAGTGCTTCGATTTCATTCGGGAGAGCTATGCAATTTTTGGTCGTGTGACCATGGTCTTTATGGAACTCACAATATTTGGCCATATTCCTCTTGTCAAGATCTGACTTCATTTTCTTAGGCCAGTTTAGTTCCTCGTTGTTCTTGATCTCTTCCAGGACATGGTTTATGTCTACTTTCAAAGGAGTATAATTTTCAAATTTCTTCAATATTTCCCATGATGGCTTTTCTTTTGACTGCTTGTCACCACCATTATTCTTATGATCTTTCTTTTTAGCCTTATCAACCTCCACCTTGTTCTCCTTGGTGTCTATGTTCTTCTTCGCAGCCATAGCCTCCTCGGCATTCATGATCTTGGCCGTTTTTGCCATTAGTTATGACATGGTTCTAGGTGGATCTTTGGCCAAAGTATCGTACAATTTATTGGGCAACATTCCACTCATCAAAGCAGTAATTGCTATCTTTTCCTCATAATCAATAACTTTGAGCTTCTCGTTATTGAAACGAGTTATGTAATCCCTGGTGCTCTCACCTATTTTTTGTCAAACACTTAACAAATGTGCCACTCGTTTAACTGGTTTTTCTCTAAAATAGAAATTGCCAATGAAGAGCTCGGCCAGTTGAAAGAAAGTTGAAATCTTCCCCCGAGGAAGATTATTGTACCATATTTGTGCAGATCCGGTAAGAGTTCCCGAAAATGCCCTCCATCTCATATCGTCTGGCACGGCATAGATGTCAGCAGCAGCTTGGTATTGTTCTATATGAAGGACATGGTCAGTTTTTCCATCATATTTAGGGGTCACAACGGGTGATTTGAACTTTGATAGTGTGGGAAAATCCACAATTGCCTATATAAAAGGCGTCTCTTGGATAAAAGTTCTTTGTAGAGGATTCTTATCCTTAGCCATTTCCCCTAGTCTATCCTCCAACCTTTGAATAGAGCCTTTCCATGCAACCTTTCCCTCCTTGGGCCTATTGGTTCGAGCAATTGATCATATTGAAGTCGTTTCCAGGGATCTATCATGTCGAGCAACTGGTTGTGATTGGGCAGAACCCTCTCTTACATTAGATTATCGTCGAAAGTTTCTCGACACAGCCTTTGGAGGACTTTTATTCTTCTTAGGGCCCAATCGATCTAAAGGAGAGACCCTACTTAATCTCTCCAATGCACTAGTCCTTTCTGGAGAGAGAGTGATGTGTTGTTCAGTATCTATGGCTCGTACTGACGAAGTTTGACCCGGTTGATAAGAAAATTCATCATATCTTTCAGTGCGATATGAATCGCTCTGCCTAATACGCGAAGAAAGTAAATGGATATTTCTTTGAACACTTCGTTGTCCTGAATGGGTCGGCACTCCACCATGTATAGTTTGCATGAGTTGTCGCATAGTCTCTTGCATGGCCGTCCGGCCTTGAGCCAAATTGTCCATAATTCCATCCATATCTTGGATATTTGGAGGAGCGGATGGATTCGGGGGGTTTCCAGCATTTCGATTACTGGATTCAGGATTATCAGCCATTGATGATGAATTGTTTTGGTGAAAAACGATAGTTTCAGTCATTTCCCACAGACGGCGCCAATCTATCGATGTAAAAAATTAGATTATCTCTAAATAATCAATCATAGATGAAAATAAATAAGATAAAAGATTTTTAAAGTGGTTCAGCCTTTAAGGAATGGCCTACATCCACTGTTTTGTTATTTCCGCCTATTTGGGAATTCTCAATTACAGATTTTTCCAAGAAATTCCGAGTCCCCTGCTAATGAGGAGGTTACAATGTATTTATAGCCTTGGGGCTGTACATGTGAGAGAATATTACATAGCTATCCAATTGGTGCATACATTTGTATGATAATAATCAACATTTAATGCGCATTCAATCCTCTTAATTATTCGGTTATAAATTCTCTGTACGAGGTGCATCTCGGACCGCCTAAGTTGCTCGGACCTCCTAAGTAGCTCGGTACAATAAAGTTCATCGGAGAACACTTGCTTCTTGGAGCGCCTTAGTTAGTTGGAGAGGTTGAGTTCCTCGGAGTCAAAGTGTTGTCAAAAATGTTCTCAGGTGCCATGTAAATTGACACATGTCTCCACATAATTGGCCCATGTCAGCAGGTTAAATTTGGTATCAACATGGATAAAAATTTAAGATACTCGGATAACCCCAACATTACATCCATTCACATCACTTTTTCAAAGTATTTTAAGACATGGCGTTGTTTTGTTAGTGTGCTTTATATGTGGATGACATTTCTTTATTCATTGATGATTACATTATACTTGTTAGACTCTTTATCACCATTATTGCACACATGCACGAAATTTTTGGAACATTGTACCTTCTTAACAAGTGTCAAATATGGTGTTTTCATCTCAATCTTGCGTAACAACGAACCAAATGTAAAAAGAGATAAGTTGTTCTCGTATGAACCATTGTCGGGATTTCATTTCTAAAAAAATATTAATATATGTTAAGAAATGGAAATGAGAAACAAAAGCATTGATTTCTATTTGCGTTAAAATCCACCATTTGCAAAAGGGCCTAAAAATATTAATGACACACGAAAACAAAAGTGCCAAGGATTTTTTTTTATATTCATTGATACTTCACTACATATGAGCATTATGATTTCTTCAAAATATTTAAAAGTGAATTCTTATATGTGTGAAATTTTTAAGGGAGTTAGAAAGTATAAGATCAATGGGTTTGCGCAACGGACTCTCTTGAAAAGCATTAAATAGTTTGGCATTATTTCTTTAAGAATCATTCAAATTCATGGTATATTGCATAAGTCGAGTCAATTTCAATTAAGTTAAACATGTTTACACGTAAGGTTGAAATTTAATTTTTCCTTAAAAGTATCTCATGACTTTGTAACCTATGTTATGAATGTTTATGTTGATTTGTGGAAGACCATAATTTCTATCATTTTCTCATAACTTAGGCTAACATACATTTTGATATATCCCGGTACCATTTGACTCGAGCCATCACGAAAAACCAAATCTCCAACATCTCCAAATTCAACATGATTTCCACATTACAAAGGTAAAAATAAATTAGTAGTTCAGATTTATTTACATTTATGTTGGGGTATATGTTTATTAAATATGAAGAATTATTTTCTTTAATTTTTTTTTTCAAAATTACCAGACTTCGTTCAAACAAGAAGTCATTCTCGTTCGAACGAGAAGTCAAACTCGTTAGAATCCCTGTTCTTACTTTTTATATAATGTGCATCTAACGAGGGCCTACAATTTGGCCTCATCAAGTTCGTTTGAATCTCGTTCAAACGAGATAGGGTTTTCATTCTAATGACCTTTCTTTCGTATTAAGAAGATGGTACTCTTGTTTGAATGACGTCGCCTCAAATTTTGTGAAGTCTTATAAACCTCCGCTTTATATAGATTTTCGGAGAAACTTTTTGCAAATCAAAAACTTCATGTATGGTGCAAAAGTTCTCACTTTATTTAGGTTTAAACCACCATTTGATACAAAACATTCATCCCAAATATATTTAAGAATCCATTTCAAACCCTAAAGTATTTCATATCTGAAGTTACTCTTATGGAGAGACATTCTTCACTACTGACCTTGTGGTTCTTGAAGGGATTACTGTTATAGGAAGACAAAGGTTGGTCATTGGATATCGAGGGTGGACCTTGATTAGTCATAAATTCTTCCAATTTATCCCTTTAATTTAGAGGCTTTTATTACCACGAGTGATGTAAAATGCATTGCTTTATCTCATATCCCTTTAATTTAGAGGCTTTTGTGTATTTCTCATAAATTTTACAGTTGTTTAAAGAACGAGAGAAAGAAAGAAATCGAAAGAAAAGTCAATAGGGAAAATGAGTAATTTGTAGCTGGAATTCGGACGAGGACCCAAAATGAAAGTTAAAGACCTCGATCTATAAGCACGTGGGAAGAAATGATGTCCAAATTCGAGTTCCGAAGTAAAAGTTATGACCCTTAAAAGATGCAAGATAATAATGAGAAATTGATGAGAGAATGAAGAGAAATTGACCCAAGGACCCAGATCCAGTTTTCCTCATAAAAGAATCGATCCTTCCACTTTGAAGTCATTATATAAGATTTGTGAAGCGGACCAGTCTGGGTTCCATAAGAAATGAATTGGTACGAACTCTTAAACTCATTGTATATCCTGCATGAATTGGACCGATCTGATTTAAAGTGTAAATGAATCAGTTGGTATACACCGGACCGAATCGAAATACCAGGTCGCACTGGTCCTGAGGTCAAATTCTGTAATTATCCTATTTTCCATCTAGAGTCTTGCATGGCTAAAACTGTTGTAATTTCGAAGGTTATATTTTCAAAACGAATCCCATAACATGAGGTAGATTCTTTTTACATATTTTTAGAGGGAGAAAGCAGATAAGAACGTTAGAAGCTCACAATTACAGTTGTTAATTCTCAATTACAATGTATTCTAAGTTGACGTCTTTCTATTTTCT
This sequence comes from Sambucus nigra, assembly GCA_949130495.1. Classification (NCBI taxonomy): domain Eukaryota; kingdom Viridiplantae; phylum Streptophyta; class Magnoliopsida; order Dipsacales; family Adoxaceae; genus Sambucus; species Sambucus nigra. The sequence continues at coordinate 88,571,956 of OX422216.1, read as the reverse complement.
ATTGTTTGCTTTCCATAATTCTTACATATTTAGTTTATTCCCAATAGGTATTATATTTTTATTCTTCTTTAGAAGTAATTTCTTCATGAGTTTCGTTTCATGCACCGTAGAAACCTTACTTTTTTGTTAATTGCACCATGTTAGGCTATAATTTTAAGGTTGGGATGAATGAACCCAATCTGATGTGGTTTGCATGTGTGTAAAATTATTTCTCTTAATTATGTAATTGATGAAATTGTGTAGTGTGGAAATCACAATCGTTGTAGGACTTTTGATCTCGTTTTCCATATGTAACCAGGACGCTTAAGAGTTCTTGAGATTATAATCGTGTAGCGGGCTAGTACCATCATATATATAATGCTTGAGATTAATAAAGACTGGATTTAATCAATTATTTAATTCATAACTATTTTTATAGCCAGTAAACATACTAGGGTCAAGGAATTGCACTCTAACCTATTTTTCCCATTCATAATTAGGAAATCATAATTAGCTTACTCTTAAATATTTAGTTTCATAATTAGTTTAATTAATTTGCATTTAGTTGATAGAAATTTTCCCACTACGATCATCTTTTTTGAGTCTTTTTAGAGTCAGGTTAAGGTTTCCGTCTTGCCATTCGTCATCACGAGTATTCGTCTTATTTCCTTATGGATTTGACCCCGTCTTACCTGGTTTATTACTTATACGACACGCTTTCACTTGAGCCTATATAAGCACGCACTTTAGACACATTTGTTATCACGTCATACATTCACCAATGGACGACTCAAGATAAAGCCGTATTCTATAGAGGTTTTTAAGTAGTGTCTTGCAATACTCTAAAGTGTTGAAATAGGTTTTCCCACAAAGGATTTTTTCCTCTAATTACATTGTTTGTTTTAATTCTTTAACTTATCTATTTTATCACCTAGATGAGTGTCTTTGGATAAACCGATAAAATCATCATTTGTGTGTGTTGGAAACTTAATTATATAAATATTCCAATATGATCGCAAGCAAACTCTCAAATTGGTATCAGATTCTATAACACTAAATTATTGTATGACCTTTTTGTAAAAACAATTATTTGATATCAATTTTTTTTTTAAATGTTGATCTTTGAAAAGATGAATTTTAATGGAGAATTTCAATAATAGAATGCCCATTATTGAAGGTATCATTGTTCACAATAAGGCTAGGTTTATTTCTCAAGGATACATGCAGATTAAGGGTGTAGACTTTGAGGAGATATTCTCTCTTCTTAATAGTATTGAGTCCGTCCACTTACTACTCACCATAGCATGTCATATGCGGATCAAGTAATATCACATGGACGTCAAGAGTGACTTTCTAAATGTAATTATACAAGTGGAGGTTTACCTGGAGGAACCGAAAGGGTTTGATGACCCTAATCACCCCTAACACGTCTACTATCTTAGGAAAGACTTTTATGGTTTGAAGTAAGCACCCCGTGCTTGGTACTAGAAGCTTACTTCCCATCTCTTAGCTCGCGGCTTCAAAAGAACGGGAGTAGAAAATACGTTATTTGTGAGTAGAGAGAGTGTGCTATTTTGGTTTTTCATGTCTATATGGAGGACAAAGTCTAGGGATCCACGTGCTACCACATTGCTCACACTTTCAAGGAGGAGATGAAGAGTGAGTTTGAGATGCACACGGAGAGTGAACTTACATTCTTCCTAGGTCTCCATGTTCATTATCTTGAGGATGGGATATTCATATCTCATTCTAAATATGTAAGAGACCTTGTGAAGAAATCCAGTATAGTCTTTGTTAAGCAAGTTCTCACCCTTATGAGTGTATCGATAAATCTTTACAAAGACGATTTAGGCAATGATGCAGATAAGACTTTATATTGAAGCATAATAGGTAGTCTTCTTTATCTTATCGTTAGTTAACCCGATATTACCTTTAGTGTTGTAGTGTATGTGTGATACTAGGCATCCCCAAAGGAGTAATACACATAAATTATGAAATGTATTATCAAGTAAATGAGTGGGACTCTATCATGCAATATTTGGTATTCATTTTATACCGAAAACCGCTTGTCCGTCTATTCGGATATCGATTGGGATGTGGATCTTGATGGGTGTAAGGGAAATTCAGGTGGGTTCTTTTACTATGGAAGTGATCTTGTCTTGTGAATGGTCAAGAAGAAAAATTCCATATCGTTGTCCATGGTAGAGGCTGAGTACATATATAGCCACCAGGAGTTATTGTACCCAACAGTTACAGATGGACCAAATATGAGAGGATTATGGAATTTCACAGGGCACGATGACTATTCCCTATGATAATACGAGTGTCATTTGCATTTCATGTAATCCGGTCTAGCATTCGCACACAAAGCACACTAGGATATGCGATCATTTTATTCGAGACCTAGTTGAGAATAAGTTCGTGTCCTTGAGCTTTGTGAGCACTGATCGCCAGTTAGCCGAAATGTTCACAAAACCATTAGATGCATTTAGATTTAAGGATCGTAGGATATCTTTAGGTATTTGCACTATTAACTGAGATTGGATATGTTATCTAGTATAGGATGATTTTCATGATTATTTTCTTTTATTCCTATTGCTAGGTTATACTACCATTGCATTATCATTGTATTTACATTTTACATTTTGATATATTTTTCAAAAACCCAAAAAGAGTTTTTTTTCTTGAAACTTTTTTAAAAATCAAAAAAGATTTTTGTATTTTTTTTAACACCATATGTGGATGAACATTAAAGATGTTTGAGTCAACCATTCATTCCATATCCTTGTGACTAATTTTATAGGGTTTTAAGATGTGACAACATTTCATTTATGTTCTTTACAATGTGTGGAGTCATTAAGATGTGATGTGATGACAACTTGTTCTATGTTTGACCCCTTGTTACCTTTAAAGAACATGAGCCTAGGGTTATTTGAGTATTTCAGTTACCTGTCACATGTCGATTGTAGTGTTTTCATCTTTATCATGCTTTTAAAAAGAACAAAAACTGAAAATCGAGATAATAAAAGTAGTCATGTAAGAACTATTGTCCGGATTGAAAAAATATAAAAAAAAATCATTCTTCAGTAAATTTGGTATATATTAAGCAATGTAATCGGGTTGTTACAGATAGGTTGAGTTTGCATGTAAATCCACCTTTTGCAAAGAAAAGAGCCAAAAAGATTAAAATTACATAAAAACATAAGTGCCCAATTTCTAGAACATTGATGCTTCGCTACTTATGAGTATTAATCTCTTCAATAATAATTAAGAGAATAATTAAATATGTAATATTTTAATGGTGTTAAGTCGAAGATCAATGGATTTGCATGACCTGTAAAAATCTCGAAAATCATTACATAGTTTTGGGCGTTGTTGGTGTGAAAATCACTTTTGGCCTCGATTAGTTAATTAAGTTATGTCAATGAAAGTCGAGTTCACCTATTTTACACCCGAGGTAGACTTTGAGATCTTCCATTAGTGGTGTCTCAATCCTTCGTGCACATGTTTTATTTTAGTCTATATTGATTCACCAATAGGATATGTTCACACCCCTACATTCCATTTCCATAATTCAGATATTTTTGTATTTCTCCATGGTGTGTTGTATTTTTTAAATCTTACACTTGAAAAAAAAAAAAAAATTTAAAAATAGTTAGTGGAGATTTTGATACTATCATTACATGTTTGTCATTCATATATTCTTATGATGATATCTTATTCTTTTCAGTGATGTTATCTGTAATTCATAATTAGTTTCTAGTCCATGTATTATTTCTGACAAAATAAAAGGTGGAGAACAAATTATAGTAGAGATTTATTTGTGGAGAAGAGTTTTTATGAATTTTATTTTATATGTCAAACTCGATGCATCACGCGTATTTTCTTTGTTTCATATGTTCAGGTACTTTTTGAAAATCATATTCGTATTACACTCGATGAAGATAAAGTGACCAAAGGAAGAACAAGAACAAGTGGAGATTTGAAGACATCCTTTTGAAGATCGTGATTTTTTACCTATCATTTTCAAGTGTTTGGGAGGATATTAGGATATTTATATTGTCTTAGGAGATTTTGATGTAATTTTCATTTGGATTTGGATTTTATGTTTGTACCGGAATAGCCAAAAGAGTAAGATTTATAAATTAATAATTTTTATCATTTTCTTCGAGGTTAGGCTAACATACATTTTTGGATATCCCGTTACCATTTGTCTCGAGCCATCGCGAAGAATCGAATCTCTAATGTCTTCAAATTCAAGATGATCTCCCCATTAATAAGGTATAAATATAATTAAGAGTTTAGATTTATTTACATTGATATTTGGATATATTTTCTTTATTAAATACACAAAACTTTTTCCTTAAATTGTTTTCTAAATTTGTTAACTTCATTCAGACGAGAAGTCATTCTCGTCCAAATGAGAAGTCAAACATATGAGAAGTCATGTTCCTACTTTTTATCCAATGTGCATCTAATGAGGGTGTACTATTTGGCCTCATCTGAATTTCGTTCGAAGCTCGTTTAAACGAGATAGGGTTTTCGTTCTGATGACCTTGTTGTCATTCTAACGAGATGCTATTTTGGTTCGAGCAAAGTCTATTTTCGTTTGAACGAATGACGCCGCTTTGAATTTTGTGACATCTTACAAATACCTGTTTTATACAGTTTTTCAAAAAGACATTTTGCAAATAAAAAATTGCAAACCTGGTGAAAAAGTTCTCTTTATTTTGGTCTAAAACACCTTTTGATTCACAAAATTCATCCAAAATATATGTGTAAATTCATTTGAAAGCCTAAAGTATTTTATATCTAAAGTTACACTTGTGGAGAGACATTTATTACTACTAACCTTGTGGTTCTCGAGGGAATCATTATTGAAGGAAGACAAAGGTTGATCGGTGGATACGGGCGACGGATCACTACCAGTAGACAAATCAGGAGAGAGACATTTTCTTTAGAGGTTTTATAAGTAGTGTCTTGTAAAATTATAATGTACGGAAATAGGTTTTTCCCAGAAGGAATTTTTTTTCTCAAATTTCCTTGTGTATTTGCATGTTTTAATTTAACAATTTTTGCACCTAGATGCATGGCTTAGGATAAAAAAAAAAAAAAATTGGATTTCTGTGTGTTGGACACTTAATTATATAAATATTCCATTATGATCGCACAAGTACACTCTCAATTTGCCTATGAAAATGTTTACAAAATTACATTCCATTTTCAAGATTCAAATATTTTAGTGATTTTCCATGGTAGTATATGTTTTGTACCCATATGTATATTTTATATACGTATACTTATACTTGATAAAGCTTGAAAAAATTCAAAAATATTTGTTTCATAGGAGGAGAAACACATTATGACTTTTAGATTTTCATTACATGCGCTTTGTCGATTACCTTTGTGATGATATCTTTGCTTGTTCATGTGAGGCTTATTGTGCATGCTTAGATTCTATCCCTTTGTCTATTACAGATGGGGGATAACAAATTGAAGGGAAGTTTATTTCTCTTTAAAACTCGCACACATCACGGTAGTTTTTTTTTATTTCATGTTTATAGGTCTATTAGGCTTTGATGGTGATTTAATGGACTATATAAAATGAATACAAAGAAGGCAAAAAGGGGAACAATTAAATTGGAGAAAAAGTTCCAAACATTGCTCCAATTCTTGGGCTTGGGATAATAGTAGGATACACTATTTTAGGGGTTTTATTGTAATTTGGTTTTTGATTTTGTTTTGTATCAAAAATTCCAAAGGAGGAGATTTGTAATAGCGATATTTTATAATTTCTCATAGCGTAGGCATTTTTTATATTCTGTCATATCATTTTACAAATTGGAGTTTCAAACCAAGCACTACATCAACATTGCCTCCACGATCATTTGAATATATGTTAGTGACCAAGCATCATTTTCAAATTTCAAGTCGTTGGATTTGTCACCGACACTTTAATGTAGGTATATGACTTGTGGTTTTTGTTTCTCACTTGAATTTTATTTTAGGATGTTTGGTTTTTAAATTGAGGCTTTTTGATAAAACGTTTCTCTAAAAATAATTTTTTTTATCTCATTTGAACGAGATTGAGATCTCATTAAAGCGAGATTTAGTTTTTAATTGAACACCATCGAAAGATCTTTCAATAAGAACCCTCTGCCAAGGATTAAACATCTCATTTGAAGATTGTAAGAAGGATGCTCGAACAACAGTGATGTTTCATTTGTACAAAATGTGTTTTCGTTAGAACTAAAAGTTACTCTCATTCGAATGATCTAGAAATTTTATTCAAATGACCCTCCACCTCGAAACTTTCATTTTTGCTATAAATACATGTTTTCTTTCGAATTTCATAAGACTTTTGGCAAAAAATGTATGCATCTTTTATTTTTCATCTTTTGTTTTTAAAAATAAGTTTTTATCTTCCAAATCATACATCCCTATATATGATTTGTTGAGTTTATGAAACCCTAGTTTCCTATCCACATCAAGCCCTTATAGATTTCTACTTTATTATTAATTTGTGGAGCTAAGTATCTACTGTTGAAAATGAAGGCTGATCAGCGAATATCGAGGGAAGACCGTTGCGTGTGGATGGTGTTGGACTGTGCTGTAATCTATAGAAAATTTAAAAATCGTTGCGCGCTATACTTATTGGAGCTAAGTAGTCTACAAATCTATCAGGGTCTGTCAAACTCTTTAGTCTGCTAAATAGTAGGTTTTTCCCAAAATGAATTTTTCCTTACTTCTTCGCATGTTTGATTTGATTATGTGCTTGATCAGTATTTAATTTTTTCTTCATCTTTGCATGTGAACCTAATTTATAATCAAGATAAAATTTCATCAAAATTTGAATTTATGTGTGATTAGCGTAAGATACAAATAAATCCATTGAAAACCCCATCCCATTTTCTCAAGAACATAGATAGTGTTTGATCAGTCCCTTTGTTTGACAAATGCAGTGATAAAGGAAGCATTGGGGTCGATAGATAGGGTAGGCTTGGGAAGGTTGATAATTGTGACCCTTGAAAAAAAATTATGAGGAGATGGGTGGTGAATATAGAGGATACACAATAGATGTGTTAGGCGGCATATCTATTCATACCATTTCTTCTAGGGAGTACAATTCTAGTGTAGAAAATAGATGGCGTCCATATCATGTTCCGTCCTTTCTTTTGGTACCTCATATGGATCCTCTCTTATGACTCGGGGAGCTTAACATTGGCAACACTATATTTTTCCTTGGATGCATTCACCCGCTATTTTGAGCCTACTTTCACTAGAGCATCGCACCAATTAGAGGTAACTTTATTATTTATTTTTTCTTTCTTTTTGTTAATTTTGTGATAGATTTTTGAGTGTTTTTTGCACTTTTTAGGTTTGGTTTAATGAGGTGGTTGGGCATAACATCCAATTGATGGACTTGAAGCACGTGAAGTCTGATGCATAGCCCAGAATGAGGAGGTGGAGGAAAGAGAACAAGGTCTCGGAGACCTTGCCATCTTTCAAGCATGTGAGGGTTGTTCTCAATGCGCCAATGAGCGACCATATTGGTTTTTATTACTAGTTTTTGAATTTTTTTCTTTTTGATTCTTATTTATTCTTGAATCATATTTTGATGACCAAGTGGATTATTGGACAAAAGATGTTCTTCACTTGGGGACACTCATTAATGATATGCTGTTCACCAAATTCAATGTTAATATATGTATGTTATTGTAGAACGAATTTTAGTATAACTAGTACCTAGTGGAGCGTGTGTCCAGGCAGACCATGGAGGAAGAGTCAGCGATTCCAGTGAAGAATCCCCTTTTCTACATGCACAATCTACTGAATATGATAGTAGAGGCGAGGGTGTTGCCGATAATAGGGAATCATTAGTCCATCTATACGTATACGGTGGTGGCACACGACTACTTGGGTATTTTGATGAGTTAGTTGATGCCACCTATCTACGGTATGGATGGAGCTCCACCTTTATAGGCTAAAATGGGAGGTAATGGGGCACTGAGGTCATTGGCCCAGACTCTAGGGAGTGGTGTCGGAGCAGCGGATATTCCTCCCCTTAGTAAGTGTGGGTTTCCCTCCTGATATTTTTTATTATAAGGAGGGTATGTGATAGATATTTCTCTTCGTCATTACATGGTGCTAGAGGGTAGTCCTCTTATGTCAGCAGAGGACTTACAATTAAGAAGGGTAAGCGTTCATACCTTCCTCCTTTGTTTCTTCATTCTTATTTCTTCACCTCATACATTTATTGATTTGATATTTTTTTGCAAATGATATATCTCCACTCTTTTTTATATCAGAGTTTGGATGACTTCTGAGGCTAAGAATACATTGGAGATGGTATGTTTCTGTGCTTCTCCTCTAGTGGTTTCTGATGATTTCGTCCTTTCCTCGAGCTTTAGGAATGGTACCTCTTCCTCCCATAGTCATGGCAAGAACCCTCTCCATGGCCATTGATGGCTCTAGTGGATTTTGTTAAGGTTTCAGAAGAAAGTTTAGGCTGTGACTCAACAATTTTGTTTCTTTTTTATATTTCGTCTTTGTTATTTTCTTCCCTATGCCAGAAAAACTTGAGATGCAAAAATATGTATAAAATTCATTTTTTAATTTAATTATCTTGATTTAGTGTCTTGCTCTACATGGTATCTTGAAAGCATTTGGTGTCATTTTTGGGGGATATTTTAGGTTAAAAAAAATATGCCCGAGAGTTTTTTTTTTGTAGAAATTCACTCATTGGAGAGCTTATTTGGACCAAAGATAGAAAAAAAGGAAAACGGGTAATTTACCTAAACATGGGGGTGTCTGCCGGCACATTATGTAAGTATTTGGCTTTTCAGCTATTGGAACCCTCTTTCTACATCACTGGTCTATGTATTCTTACATAAGTGTCGATGGTTGAGCTACTTCAATGTTTGGTTAGAGTCTTTGATGATAAAAAGTGGTTCATGGAGGGTCTTCTGATCACTAACCCTAACTTCCTCTTCTCTCTTTGTATTCATCCTCATTTCTTCCAATTATTGTTCCCTTGATAGATGCATATTTTGCCTACCTCAGTGTCTTAGAATCCATGTGCTTGTATAATGCTATTATGCCATATTCAACTTGTGATCAATAACTTTGTGGCATAACCGTTTAATTAATTGGAGTCTTCTTGAGGCGGTCCTACTATTCAAGCATCCTTAGGACCACGTGTTCCATTTCAGACTAGATGAGATGTACCCAACCTATAAGGAATTGTTTATTATGGTTGGTATTCACCCTAATGTTCCTTCCACGGTACCTAAATTTTCCCATCCTCCAAAGTAAATAATGAGTAAGTTATTGCACATTTGTCCATCCACAACCCAACCACTGGTGTGAGGTGAGTAAGTTCCTCCCTACAATAATGGAGTGAGTATGGTATTAGGGTGCTCATTTTATCAATTATTATAGAGCCACAATTTTTGGAATAACCACCAAATTTCTCTTGGTGACAAGTGGTATGGGTGCAGACACTCAAGTCACTGCTATAGTTCTGTGGTTACGTTCGTGCTACAATCTGACTGCTATAATTTTGGTGGCAACATTGAACGGACTTGATGACTGGAAGGAGGATCCCTATTGTTTTCTATGTGGAATCCTCATGATGTTGTACATGTGGTTAATATAGAATTTTTTTTGGACGTGATCCATCCATTTCCTTTAACCCCAATGCATAACTTTTTTCCTCATCCATACATAGACTTTAGTGCATTTTTCCTCATATATGCTAGTAAATGCAACCATTGATCCATGCGACTTAATAAAGTAGGTTTATCTAGAAAATACTTCTTGGGATCCATTCGAGACACTTATTTCATAGTAAAGTCACGCATGTAATGTCAAATTTTTTAAGTGACCCAAACCAAGCAATGAAAGCCTTTTTCTAATGCCATGTATTTCATTTTATACCCTTTTAGCTTCTAATTGATATAGTAGATGGATCTCTCTTTGAATGAGTCCTTTATGTATTGCCATTATATAGCGTAAGAATAAAAGTCAATGATAGTTAAGCATGTTAGGAGAGTTAGACTATGGTAGCATAAGAACTGACAGTTGAGTAAGGTACTTCTTGAATTTATCGAAGGCTTATGGGTATGCCTCATTCTACTAGACTTTGGCTGAATCATTTTGAAGGAGTTTGAAGATTGTTTCACAAATGAAAGTGAGTTGGTTGATGAATCTTCTAATGTAATGGAGTTTTCCCAAGAAACAACATACTTTTTTTTAGTCCGAGCCAGTCACAATTTGAGGATTTCTTTATATTTGGTAGGTTTTTCTTCAATTCACTTCTCTCTAACAAAAAAAACTAATAGTTTCCCATTTATGACACCAAAGATACATTTTTGTGTAGTGAGGCTCATTTTGTATTGTCATAGTTGTTCCAAAAAACTTCTCTAGGTAGGGATTTACCTACCCGAATTTTAGATATTTTGATCATGTCATCAACATGAACATCGACTTCGTAGTCGATGAGACCATGTAGGATGGTTGTGGTTGCCTTTTTGTATACAAACCCAGCATTTTATAGATCAAAAGTCGTAATAATGTAGCAAAATGTTCCCCATGGTGTGGTGAAAATTGTTTTCTCTTGGTAACTGGGTTTCATCATTATCTGATTATACTTGAAGAATATATCGATGAATGACTTATGAGTGTGATTGGAATTATTTTCGACGATCATATCGATATTGGGAAGAGAATAGTTTTCTTTTAGAGAGACTTTGTTCATATCCCGCTACTCGACGAACATAGGGATTTTCCCTCCTATTTTCGATAGAGGGACTATGTTGGCAAGACAAGTCGAATACTTAACTATGAAAATCATACCCACATTTAACATTTTGAACACCTTGTCATTTGCTTTGAGGGACCATTCCCGTTGAAGATTCCTCGTCTTTTTCTTGATAGACTTGCATTTAGGGTATGTATGTATCTCACATTGCACGATTTATGGGTCAATGTCAAGCATGTCATTATAAGACCATACGAAGACATCTATGTATTCCTTTAAAAGGTCCTAAAACTATGATCTCTTTTTCTTGTTAAGGGTTTATACTATCTTATTCTTGCATAGATTTCTACTTAAACCAAAATTAATGACAATAGTTTCCTCATCATTAGTTTGAACTTAGTTATGTTGTTTTAGTTTTTACTTATTGAGATCAGTTAAGAGTTATTCATTCATGAAATCAGCTTATTTAATTATCATATTAACATAATCAATGAAACTAATGTAAGGCATAACATGATACTCAGGCTATTCAATCATTTCATAGATATTATCATTAGGACAAAAGAAGTGAGGACTTCCTCAAAGGTGATCTTATTTATATTGACATAGATAATTAAAAAGTAGAGATGGATTAAGTCTCGAGTTGGTAAACAATAGGGCTCTTAATTGGTAGGGTTGGACTGACTAATATGATCCACCAATTTAAGAGAGGCTTTGTACTAAGGTAGACGTAGGGTTAGGTTACTCAGATTCAGTGCAGAGCATGCATATGTCCATTCCTAATTCAACAAAACCAAAGGATCTATTAGTGTATATACTCTCAATTCTTTCACTATTGTAGGATCTTTAATCAAAAGATGTGATGGCCAAACAATTTACTTCATTCTTGGATCCTTTGGTTTAGGTGATCTTATCCTCGAATAATATTTTAAAACTTGGTTTCATCTTCTTTTTAACATCATCATACCAAGTCTCAAGGAAACCACAGTAAGGGAAGCGTTTTCTTTCTTTGATGAAGTGAACATTTAAAAAGTATGCAGAAATGACCTCATTTGTCTTTATCACCCCTTATTTTTGTATGGTATATGGGATCCATAAATATTGATATCCTAAACTTTGAAATGGATAAACTGTTTACAGGAAAATTGACTCAAGGATTTCCTATTTCCGGCGATCCTCCCTTACTCCAAGAATGAAGTTAATATTTTTTAACATTTGAATCACTTTGACATTTTCGCACTGGCTATACTCGAGGCTCACCCTTTTTATGAAATTATCTACATCTGAGAGAGGGAGTGGGTCAATCTTGAAACCTGATAAGATCATTTCATTTGAATTATCGGCATCCCTGATTATAGTGATGATTTCATTATTGGTAAAGAATTTGATTTTCTTTTGAAGAGAAGAAATGACTCCCTAGATACTGTGGAACCATGGGCGACCGAGGAGTAGATTAAAATATGTGGGGATGCCAATCACATGGAAATTGACTTGATAGAATATTAGATGACCCCCAAATGTGAGGATAATTAATCACATAACTTCTCGCCGAGTGTTTTTAATAGGGGGACGACAACTGATGAGAGAGTAAGATCACTAAATCGCATCCCCAGGCATCAAAGCATTTAGAGCGAGCACACTTTTAAGGGAAAAATCATTATAAAATAAATACTAATAGAACCATTTTTTGCAGAATTTAAATTGAGATGTTAGAGAATAATTATGATTATGGTTATTTTTATGGATTTCTTTATTATCGAATGAGATGAGTCTCGTGGCTATAAGGGTATCGAATATATGAATGGTGTCGTCAGGAGAGGTAGGAGGAGATATTATATCTTATGTGAGCATTGATGATGAAATTCCTATAAAGCTGAGAGGACATGAAAAGTCCTCATAGGGCGATGTTGGATTGGGTCATTTTTAGTTGTTCGAGAATTTTTCTCTCCACAATGGGCCTTTTAGGCATTGGTGGGTCTTATATAAGAATTTTACCTTTATCTATGGTAATCCTATCAACTGGTGGAATTGGATCTTTTTAGCATCGGCCTAATCGGGTCTTATGATTTACTGATGACATGTACAAGAGAAAGATAGTTTCTTTATCTATCTTAGGGGTGCCAAAAACATTGTCGATTTATCATAGATGTTTTTTGAAGGAAATCACCGCACAAAAATAGTCAAGCACACTAGGAGATTCATTATCGAGTTCATTGTTTACATCATTTAAGTTATCGAATTCATCATCCCATCCCATGGAAAATATCCGGTTATTCCCTATGAGGTCTATGTATTCAAAAGCTTCAACTGCTTCAAAGTATAAATCTTCCAATGTCTCAGAGAAATGACTCTGAGAAGGGATAACATATACATTTAGTTTCATGGCAACGAGAATACTAGGAGCTTCACATATTCTTCCTCTCTTGATACTTTCATCTATTAGAATCTGAATAAAGTTATCCATGTTAAACCCTTTAGGAGGTACAAACTAGTCACAGGATTGGTGGGCCCACTTTCGAGCTTCCATTAAAGATCATTTGTCTTCATAATTTTTTCCTCTTCAAGGATTAATCTTGTTAAAAAGTTAATTCCAAACACCTTTATCTATTCATGGATAGTTGGAAAATCCATGCTTTGCATTTTTTATTTAGTACGGACAACCTTTCAATATCTTGTCACTAGGGGGAATACTAGTTCATGATTACATACATGATTCATTAAATAGGTTGGGCAAATTTGTAAAAGAAGAATCTATTTATCTAGGTTATTGATGAAGTAAGAATACTCAAAGTCTTGATTTTGGTTGAGGGGTCAAAATCGAAATCGAAATCTTCATTGATAAATATGTAGTCCATTCCAGCTTATTACATTGGTAGAGAATTTTGTGTAATATTTGGTTTTGGGATCGTAGGAGGGGTGATGGAGCTTTTATCAATGAGACCTTGTACTACATTCTTAAGTTGATGGAATTTATCAATGGTATGCCCTATTTTGGGGTGAAAATCACAACAAACGTCATACTAGAAGTATCTGAGAAGAAGATTAGGTACTGGACGAGGGTCTAATGGATTGATAAGGTTATGGGAGATAAGGAATTGATACACATTAAAAAGGAGAGCATGTAGCTCAGTGTACTCTTTTCTGATAGCAACAGGGTGGGATTTTAGTGCCCATAAAATATTGGTTGGGATTAAATGTTGTTGATGGCAGTAGTTGTGGGATTCTTATATGTACTGAGTGCAAGCTGACCGACTGAATTCTTTGTTTATGATTCTATCTTCACATTATGACTAAAGGAGTTCTCTAGAATCTATACACCAACCTATTAAAGGGCTTTGAAATATGGGTAATGCTGGTTACCCATAGTGTTTCGGATATGAAGTAAAAATATCATCACAATACTAACTTTCTCATCTTCTGACGGGTGGTTGGTTATAGTGGTAGCTTTCTCTCTCCACCTACTTATAAAGTTATTGACAGATTTTTGAGGTAACTATTTGAGTACATCAAGGTCATGGAGGATTACATCAAGTTCTTCATTGTACTTGTACTGGGTCACGAATTCCATGGTGACATCTTCCCTACTTTGGATTTGAGATTCTTCTAGAGATAATAATAATTGGAAGGAAGTTAAAGGTTTCTTATCCCAAAAAGACTCATGGTTCTCTGTTAGTTATGGAGATGCACAATAGGAGATCCACATCTAAATTTCTCAATATTGGACATTTTGGGCTGCCGAACCTTTGGTTAGGGAGACATGTGGTTGGATTCCACATAATTTCCTAAGATTTTCACCTAGTCAAACTTTTGAAATATCATATTGAGTTCTTTTTTCAAACTATGTATTTCTTCTTTGGAATCGGTTGGAAACGTATGGGCAAGTTAGCCGCTAGTTAAGGGAGAGTCGACATAGAAAAAAGAGCTATAGGCGGTTCATTGACTAGCGGGATACGCAAAGTCATCTAAATATGTTTTTGCTCCTCAAGGTACCAAAATCTTGGGCATCCCTTGACCCGCAATAAGTGTAATGGAAACATTTTCATTTGGAATTACTTTATGTTCAAGCATTTTTAAGATCTCATCCTTTTTTCTTTGGAACTTATGGACATCTGATCCCAGGTTATCGATCATAGCGGATCGTTGAGCTATCATGGTCATCAAATTTGGATAAACGTTGATATCCTAATTAGGGTTCCCCATAAGATAAATGTGGTATGACTGTTATGTTCCTTCTGATGCAGACAAGAAGGAGGGTGAATCATAACTCTAAGGTGGTCGAATGGCAACCTACAACTAGTCGGGAGCCAAGCCATTCTAAGGGAAATACAATCATACCTGAGAGGAAAGCTCTTTATTTTTAGAAAAATGTTTTTTTAATAGTAAACGGAATGTTTGTTATATTTTTTAAAAAGGTAGAGAAAGGGAAAAGAAAACCCTACCAGTGTTATTATTGTTATTAGATTCCATTTATATTATGTTCTTCTTAGGACGCCAGACATGATTTGAGTTTGGGAGAGTACGGTACGTAATGCATGACAGGGTTTTAACTTGTTTCCAAACTTTCGAACAAGATCCTATTTTAAAATAGGTGAAAGATAAAAAATAATTAGGAATTAAGATTAGCCAAAATTTTGGTAATGGTTCACATTGGAATTTACAATCTAGATATGAGTGTCCTAAGGATAACATTTATATAAGGTTTATGCCTCAAAGGCAAGTGTAAGGGTTTCCCCCTTTGGAATGACTTCGATGACGTAACTCTTGCCTATCGGGGCAATTATTCCTCGGTACGTATGGAGATGCCATTTTATATACTTGAGTGTACATAAATTGCCTCATGATATACCTCTTAATGGTAATATGTGTGAGAGAGAATTTGATACACTTGATCTAGACGAATGATTACTGCTACAGAATTGGTCAAGAGGTAAGATGTGAAGGAACCGTTCGATATACATCGAGGGTACTTGGATATTGGAATATGGGAGCTTATTGCTTTGGTTGACTTCACCTTGCACAACCGCCAACTGTATCATCCCAATTTTCTATACCCATTTGAGTAGGATGATATGCAAATGATAGGAAATCTCTAATTAATTTATATCATTATCAATATGGACTTAAAAAAGACATTAAATATAATTCACCCACAGCATAAAATGTATGCATGATAATAAGAAAAACTAAACTAAGATAAAATGAAAATCCAATAATCTTAATCCAGTAATATAAATTTCCTTCATACAAAAATCTAAACTGAAATAAAAATACAAAAAAACCGCCTCTGAATAAGCACTTAAACATAATTGAATACTAAAATCAAACAATATCTCGTACTCTATGTATGAAAAGTTGAAACTTCAATGATGCAGGTCTAATTTCTTAGCCCTACTATTCATGTATATAACGTACAATATCAAAACAACAATAATCATGCGACTCGTTTATGATAGGCATGTCAACCCATTGACACTCACATACGAAGAGGTACATCAACCCTCATTATAAGTGAAATACTGCATGAGTGTCCCAAACCAAGGCATAACCAATACTAATTAGTGTCTATCACTAGACTAGTTAGTAATGTCACATAAAAAAATACTAAAATAGTATATAAATAACTACAAAATTTTAGAATATAACCCAATACTACTCCTTTTACTCATTGAGATACACATGATCTTGTAACGTGACATTTTCCCTTATTTAGTATTTTTAAATAAATGTACCCATCACTTGAATATTTTATATGTAAACAATATGAACATGTCCTAACCACCACTCATGTCACCAGCACAATGAGATGTAAACAATCTCATACTAAAACACATAAATGTGATATAGGGCTTAAATCAAAGTTTCCATCACCGAATTAATATCATATACCAATATAACTCTCCTAACAACAACACGAAGGCATATACAGTCAAGGACCTTCTCATTCTCTATTAGTAAACCTGTAGGAGTTCCTAACCTAACGGATTTGAAAACTTACACACATAAATGCTAATGGCGGATCATTATGCAATCACACACTGGGAAGTCCGATCCAAAAACTCGAACAATTGATCAGATCATTCTCTTCCATCATCACGAAATTAAGACCAAATAAAAGAGTGATCTAAATGCGTTAACATGCAGTAACACAATCGGCTATATAGACAAATGGGTCGAATCATACGCATCTCACATCATGAGGCGGTGATCATCATGAACGTGTGATCACAACACAACAACCTCTAAAAAAGTTCCGCGTCATGAGCAAGGAGTGTGGTACACAAGCACAACCAATTGAAATCAAAATAATGACCGATAAATTCCCAACGAGTAAATAATATGTTCACATAAATAATATATATATATATATATATATATACAAATACATAATTACATGTACTCTCTAATGTACCCAACATATGCATTCTAATAACATAATCATAACCCAAATTAATTTAATCAAAGGTTTCTAATTAAATCCTCGATTAAGTCAGATTTCAAAATGAAAAAGATCACGGGTTACCAAGTATCCGATAGAGCATACTTTGTCGAATTCTAATGGGGTGTTTCAATCACTCATTTACACCAGAACATCTAATTGGTCCAATAAGGGCATACTATTAGTAGTTACTCGATCATTTATAATTTATTATCACCACACATGACCATACACTACTTCGTGTAACTGAGTCCATTCCTAGATATGTAGTTCTCAAAATAAATCAATTGTTGATAGTAGTAATGCTTGTTATCACTAGTTAGCTAAGAAAACATCTATCCCACAAAGTATGTACCCACTGGTATATAATCCATATGAGTACTTAGAAAACAATAGTCATATATATACACACACATTCACCCCTTATATCAAAATTATTATCATCATATCGACTCTGTGAATGCATGTTAGGGCCTTGCAATCACCCAAGAATAACTAAAAAAACACAAAGGGTGATTAGGGAAACCTATCAAAAAATAGGGCCCTCCTATAACTCGTGACTAAGTAGTCATAATGTAGAGGACACTCAGGGGTGCACAACTATCAAAGATATGTGGAAAACACATATAATTTAATCATACCTAACAAATCTCATATTCACTTCAATATAGAATGGTGGAACTCCCCGGCAAGGCCATATCCTAGTGACCCCTAAAAATATAATAATGGGATTACGTCAACAACCAATCCACAAATAAAGAGATAACTCTCGGCAAAGCAATTATTACCAAACAAAATGTATCATCATAAAACATATATATATATATATATATATATATATATATATATATATATATATATATATATATATATATATATATGTGTGTGTGTGTGTGTGTGTGTGTGTGTGTGTGTGTGTGTGTGTGTGTGTGTGTGTATTACAAATTATGTGCTTTATTATATCTTAATTAGATAACTGCATCAATATCTAGTCTAGAATCTACACGTGCCACATGTTCTCACTCGTCCCATGCAACTGTAAAAAAACATTGCAAAATTAGGGGTACCTTAGTCCCATATGTCCACATAATAGCTACACACACCGATATATGTACCCTAAAATTCTATATCATCAATTCACTTCACAATCTATGAAACGGTAGGAACACATGACCATTTATCCACATTGGGTGGTGGGTTTTCATATCTTTGACACCATCGCCAAACTGAACCAAAATATTCCAATCTAGATTAACTCCAAATCTAGACGATACAAAACCCCACTATCACACAAGTGATGGGAACAAAAAAATAGACGATGACTTTAATAAGGCAAATAAATCATATACACTTAATGCCCCTATCATTTCACCCATTCTCAATATGGTTGTACTTCCCAAATCGAGAGAAACCTGCGGCTATCACTTAGATCTGGTAGTAACACCAGCGACATAAATTATGTAGATCACAACCGAACCGTGTTTGGCTCTTGTCTCCAATACCCAGGATGTATATTCGGGCACCAACGAACTACTTGGACATACACTACACATTATAAAAATTATAACCACAAATAACCTTAGGAGTTCTCTCTTGATTCTCATCTCATTATCTCGTAACATCCTCTTACGGTTTCCGCTAAATGTGTCTAATAAGGGTACATTTGTTCTTACATTCATAATCACAATCCTCATTCAAAATATGCTCTTCATCAATCCCTTTAGAACTTACTCTTTGCTTACCCTCTATATAACTATTGCATCGATAATCTACACCCACCACATGTAGGCAAATCTGTTTTCACAATAACCCCTTATTGAATCATCTCTAACTAAACAAGGGAAACATATATGCCCTCATTTATAATTTCCACCTACTTAGGTGTACTTACAAATCAATCCTATACAGCTTGAGTTCATATTCCACAACCATGCAATGTCCCTACTTCTATGTCCAAAAGTTCTCATTTCTTCATTACCCTCTCATCGAAAGAGGGTTTAACCATATCAATATACTTTACTCTTATCAGAGCAATACAAAAATCCTCTATCTCATGGGAATTAACCATACATGAAAACAATAGACCCCAAATACCCCCAATTTTTAATTTTACAAAAAGTAATTTCCTTTTAAAGATGCGGAAACGAAAGATGGTTCAATTAAACACACATAAACAACTAATTTTCATTTCTTTCAAATTAAAATTAAACAAAGTTCAAAGCGAAATAAAATTAGACAACACAAAATATTCACTTAAACCAATTTAACCCAAATCTAAGAAATTTACTCAATTTTGAAAATTAGGACAAACCAAATTTTATCAAATTAAAGTAAATGACTTGAACTAAATTAATTAAACATTACCCAAATTAATTTTAGCACCAACAAAAGCATGAGTAGTGATTTAAACCAATTTTATCTTTTTACCTAACCATGCATCGAATGTGAATTTTGCAAAAGATAAAATAAACAAATAACCCCTACGCCGCGATGTACGAGGAAAAACCCACAACGGGAAAAAAACTTGGACGACCCGAGCCTCAAATCCACTAAGTATAGTTTTACTAGTACAAGACAGTAAGACTTACAACACTCGACTTGACTCCGTCCAAGCCATGTCTCTCCTTCTTGTACACACCTCTGCCTAGCGAATAACCACGGAGCTCCACCGTGGTCTCGAAATCCACCGATCGGACTTTTAAGAACCCATCAACCACACACGGTGCCTTTCACCATATGAAAATGCGGAAGCAACAAACAAGTCTTCTTCTTTGTGGGATGTAGAAGTAAACCCAAACACTCTTCAAACGCTAGAGATAAAACCGGTTCCAAACACTCCAAGCTAGATATTTATATTGAAACTTGGAATAAACAAACTGAGTGTGAACAAAAGTTTTTAAGGATTTTTTCTTAAAAAAAAGAAAATAAAACACTCAAAACATGAACCTTTTCACTTTAAAATGAACTCTCTAAAACTCTCTCTAGGAGATGAAGGAATATTAAAAAGTTGGTTCGAAAAGGTTGGTTCCTGGACATATTAAATCTGTCAAAAGTTAGTGGGGAAAAAGTAGTGGGATAGAGGTGAAAAACTGCCAAATAATTTTCCGACCCGAAATCTCGTTCGAACGAAATTTTCGTTGGAACGAAGTCTCGTTGGAATGATACTTCTAACGAAGTTCCAGTGGCCTATTGGGGAAACTCGTTAGCAAACTTGTTCAAACAACATTATGGTTCGAACGAAAAACTCGTTCAAACGACAATATCGAACGACTTTTCGAAATGTTTTAAATTCGATTTTTAGCCCAGAAACTTTATTCTAAAGTTTTAAGGAAACCTTCTAAAAATAAACCTCAGTTTAAAATAAAAGAACACGCAATAAAAAATGTTTCAGGCTCCAATATAAATATGTAATGCATTCATACCTTAGGAGTAAATGGAACACATGTTGTTGACGTATTTAAGAGGCACAACAAACTCGGCAATTGATGAGGCTTTATAATCTTGTCCACTATGTCTTCGACTAACATATCATAGGCTTGAATGGATAAACTTGAACACTATCCTATGACTCAAACATTTTTTACCGAAATTGAGCCAACACTACATTGAGAGTCGATCGGAGACTAGTGTCTTTACAAATCTCCCCTTTTAACTATTTCAGGACAAAAACAAACAAAAATCCTAAAGGGCCGTCAAGATTTACTAGACTCAAACATCCCACCCAAACTTGACTCAAGACCCAAGGATCAATATCTTTGTCGATGAAGAAAGATGCCATATTTAGAAGATTTCTTGCACACTTAAGCAAACTATCAAACGCATAGGGAATATAAAAAATTATCAAAAAAAATGAAATGCAATTAAAATAGCTACTCCCCCTAAATTAACTCTCCACCTTTTTGTCTAACAATGACATACATAGAAAGACGTTTATGATAATACGCGAATATTCCGTATTTCATCCGTCGAACCTACGCATTTTAGCCCCCTCGGGTGCCCTAATCTCTATATTTAAGCCCGTTAACCAGACAACCTCGGTTTATACTGTTAACATGCTATATGAGGTATAATTGGGCTTTTGTAGGTATTTAAGTACCAAGTATGGGATTCGGACGCATTCTTCACAATTTCCGTACACAACCGCACGTTCAATGGCGCCGTTGCCGGGGATGAGTTTGTTTTAGCATTTATTTGATTTAGTACTTCGTACTATTTTTTCTATTTGTATTTTTTTCTGATCTTTTTGCAGGACTTCCACATTTGAGCCCTTAGAAACGGTCGAAGTTTTCCCGTGCGCACCTACTTTGTCGAATCCGCCACTTGAGCCATTTTTGGGGTAAGCATGTCTTATTCCAATTCTTTCGGTAATCATTGTTATAATTCTCAAAATTCTCGCAAACCTATGACTTTCGGTGAATACTTAGAATCCCAAAGCATTTCAAATTGAAATAAGGCTTTGGGTGAGTATAACGAAAGTCAAAATTTAGGTTATTGGAATTTTGATGATGATGATAATGATTTTGGGCCTTTACTTCCTTATAATAGGAATTTTGAAACGAATTCGAATAGTTTTCAAAATTCTTATATTAATGAGTTTTCGTTTAAGTCCGATGGTAATTTTCAAAGTTTCCATTTTCATGCATCCGCACCTAGACCCATGACATTCGGTGAGGGTTTGCGTATGTATGAAAATGAGAAAATTGAAAATCGCTATCGGGAAGAAAATCGTTATTGGGAACATGAGTTGGATTTATTATTTGAGTCCGAAGATGATTTTTCTTCCGAGACTTTTGAAGTCGAGGAATGTTTTGAACAAAATGAGGTACATGTGCCTACTTTGGAACAAACAATTCTAGACTTTGCCCATCGCGTAATAGATATTGAAAGTGAGGATGAAAATGACGTAATATCTATTTGCAATGAGATGATTTCTTCTTTGGCCCTCAAAGAAGAACCTTTCATTGAAAATGATATTATTTCCTTTGAAATTCCAACTTCATACGATGATGATTCATCTCATGAGTTTGAATTTATTTCATCCCCATTTTCATTCTCTATTACCCCACCAGAACAAGTACCCGATGATTCGGTTTCAAACTTTAATGTTTTAAATCCTATTGCCGATGAGGAGTACTTGCTTGAGTCGTCCTCCACGATTGCATCTTTGCCTTTGTGTGCGCCGCCTCCCATTCCAACTTCAAAATCCTTGGGAGGATATTCAGCTTTTCTCGATCCCCACTTGTTTTTGTCTCCCGTGCAATCCAAACCCCCCATCGTCCCACCAAAACTTTTAATTGGCGATGGTTCCTTTCTTCCGCCTTACACATGCCTTCCGTTGCTCAAACGAAATCCATATTTTTTGAAAGGCATGCTTGTATGTGAGGGTACAGTAGTTATCCTCCAAAGTCAAATTGTTCTTATGGTGGACCCTCACCTATTTAGACTTCTAGTGTACAGTTAGGGTGGAGTCTAAATAGTAGGTTGTATATAGTTAGTTTTTTATTCTTTCTTTCGTTTTATCTTTCTTCTTTTTAATTTAGTCTACTGTAATTAGTTAACTTTCTATTTTTTATTTTTGTTATGCTCGGTACTAACTTGTTTTGTATATTCTTTGGACTTGTTCTTATGGGGATCGCTCCAATTTTGGGTAATATCTCTTTTTTCCTCTCTTTGACTTGGTTCTTGATTTACATTGAGGACAATGTCAAGTTTTAAGTTAGGGGGTGTGGGATATTCTATCCATTTCTTATTTTAGTCCATGTTTTTACTCACATGTTAGTTACTTAGTAGGCTTTTCTTAGAAAAATTGAAAATTTCAAAAATATTTTCTTTCTTTTTTCTCCTTTATTGGGCTTCTTGTCTTTGTTTCCAATGATAAATTTCAATAATTTCCCTTTCCAATTGACAACCCAATGATGCATGTTCTTGATTTTAGAACTTATTAGACTTTAGTCTCGATTATTGATATTATGAATAACTTCATGAATTAAACTTTAATCCCATGAGCACATGCACTTTTATGGTTATATTGATTTGGTTTAAGATTTTTATAACTTGGTAATCTTTTGTTGCATTGTATATACTTACATCGAGTAAGCTTTGTACCTTTCGTCATTTGTGAGTGTATACACTATTCTTTTCTCATTAAAAATGTTGAATTCGTTGGTAATCCCTCTATTCTTTCATTTGATCGTTCATTAATTGAGTTCATACTTGAATTGTGTTACTTGATCATGATTTTCATATATTGTTTTGACTCGAGAATTGCGTAAACTTTGTGAAATGATCATAGGCATTCTTTTTCATACCACCCATATTAGCCTTGACCTCACCCTTATATGTTTACCCTCGTTAACCCCGTTGAGCCTAAATATAGCCTTTCGTTTCATAACCCCCTTCCCATAACCAACTCTAAATTGGAGTTATATACCATACATACACTTTCCATACCTTTGTTTGGAATGTTACTTGGGATTGAATGTTGTTGTTATGATGTCGGTTGCAATTTAGGCATATGAGTGTTTGACAAGTAAAGAAAAGAAAGTAGTGAAAAAAGTGAAGAAAAAGAGAAAGCAAAAAACAAAAGAAAACAAATGACAAAATGAGAGAAAGAAGAAAAGAAAAAGAAAGAGAAGTTTGTAAATGTTGTGTATATAGTTCAATAAGCTTTGATTACTCTCCCCGATGATATATTCGATACCTTTTGGAACTTGTTTTCCAATTTTGATATTGCTCGCATCTTCCCATTATCCCGAGTTTTCATTCCGAACACTTTGAATCCGTACATACATTCCTTCGTTTCGCACCTTAGCCATACCTACATTATAACCCTATAAAAGTCCTATGTGATATTAGGTTGACGTAATTTAAAAGTCATAATAGTTGTGATAATCGGTGAAAATGCATTTCGCCTCTTTTAGTGTGCGGTATCCTTTCATTGAGATTACATTTTTCAGTTTATATATAGCGTTGTTCTTTTGTGATATGTGCGCGGCCTAGTTTCCATTTACATTTACTCTTTAACCAGCATGTTCCGTGTGTTACCTCCCTGTTTCAAGTGAATTTCATTTGATGAGTGTAATACCCATGAGGATTGAATATATGCTTGCTTTAATGTTTGTCCGGTTTATATAAGTTTTTGCCAAATCACACTTTGCATGTGCTCGCTCCCCTCCCACATTTTAAGGTTTCAATTCTATGAGGAGCATTCTATAATGTTAATGATTAAGACTTAATTGTGAATTCATTCACTTTGCTAATAATGCATATGAAATATTTTTCTCTTTTATTGGGCTTGTCGCATGTTGGTTTGGGCATATATTGAGGAAATCATATGATGTTTGTGGGCATCATCCCTGAAAACCCTCAAGAGACAACACTCGTCCACTAGGATAACCTAGGGGTTTAATGGCTTATTGCATATGCTAAATGCAATCGTGTTCCCTATGGAAGTGGCAATTATATTTCGATGCATATATGCATTTTGTATTTCCTTATGTGGACTAGTTTTGTTTGTTTCATCACTAGGGACTAGCAATGTTTAAGTTAGGGGGTGTGATTCGTATCGAATATTACATATTTCCGCCCGTTATCTTTTTGCATTCTAGCACTTTTACGATCCTAAATGCCTACAATTATGCTCATTAACCAGACAACCTTGGATTTGGATATATACATGCTTTTCAGGGGTTGTTTGTGCTTTTGTAGGTATTGGAACGCTAAAAGTGAGGTTCGGTTGAATTTTAGAGAAGTTCCATCATCGAATGCTACTTTAAGGGCAATTTGGTCCATTCAAACTCACTATTTTTATGTAATGAAGTTACCAACATGTATATCATCAAATTATCCTTCCATGGCCACTGACCGTGCGTCATTCTGACTCCGTAGTTGGAAGTTATGCCCATTTCCGGAAGGTTTCAGTATTTTCTTCTACTTCAAGGGCATTTTGATAATTTCATACTGCATAATTTGGAGGGTTTCAAAATATAATCATGTAGATAATTGAATTAGTTTCTCTTCGGTTCCAACCAAGCCTCATTTCGATTCTGTATGAGGGAGTTATAGCCATTTCTGTGTAACGTGTCAAAATTGGTTTGGAGGGAAAAGTGTGTTGTCTCCAGCCCAAGGCAAATTCCAAAAGTGCGGTCGACCAGTCCCAAAACAGAGGTCGACCGGTCCCATCAGATATGGACAAAAATTGGCTTATTTTGGGTTTTTTGGGTTAGTTTTGTTGGGGCTTTATTTTGGGGTATTAATAGAATGTTTGGGGCTTTTCTTAGAAGAGATATTTCATTTTAGGTTGGAGATAGGGGATTTTTGGGTGGAGCTTCTCTTCCTAGGGTTTGCACCCATTTGGGTATTGTAAGCACTATTCATTATCTCCTCCATTGTTATTAATTGTTTTTTCTTTGTTTAAGCTTTGTGTTGTTCATTTCTTGCTTTCTAATTTAGGTTTATTTCTTTATTTACTTGCTTTCCATTTATTTCCTTCTAGTGTAGATTTACTTTCTTTGATTTATTTCTTGCTATTTACCATGCTTTGTAGCTAGGTTAAATTAGGTTGTGTCAGATTGAACTCACCTAGCGTTGACGTGTTGCTTCTCTTTGGTGATGGAGTTTACGGGTCTATTTCGAGTGTGTTGTCCTAGTTATTACGCCTAGGGGATTTGACGGGGTATATCATGTATGCTCCGTGCTTACGACCTTGCGTGCGTAATTTCTGGGATATTTATTGACACCAAAATCTTATTAGACTTTTATGCGAATTTAGGGGTGTGACAACTCTTGATTTAATTAACTGTCAAAATGAGACGCAATCTTAATAACTCATCGATCCATGTAACCATTTTATACTAATTATTTCGGGGTGAGGGATATTCGACGCAACCTATAGTTTTTATTCACTTTGTTAACATAGTTTAATTACACTCGCCTAGTTTAATCTTTTCTCTTTATTATATTTTCCTTTTTGTTAAAATTACCTTTTACACTTTTATTTCGGAATATTAAATCATATAAATTCTAGCAACTCGTCTCTGTGGATTTTCGATACCCGACTTACCGCTATACTCACCCGTTGAGTGTAGTCGTAATTTAGGTTTTTATATAGTTCAGGTGAGCTGAATTCAAAATGATCGGCGCGTAGGTGACTCTCGCACCGCGGAAAAACCCTGTCTATCAGTTTCCCCCTAAAATAAATCTCCCAAACAAACTAAGATATGATTACAATAGGATCACATACCATTTCTCCCCCTATCATTCCCCTCCTTTTTTCAGGAATAAACAAAGGTAATAGAATTAATAAAACAAAAGTGCATACAAAACATAGAAAATGAAAGCATATGGGCAATAAAACCATAACTAATCCATACAAAGAATAAAGGATACAAACTAAGATGCAAGAAAATGATACCAATAGGAAACATAAAGTGTTAAGCATGTGATATCAACAAAGAATGCAACAAGATATATACCAATCATAAAGTAGAAGCATAGATGGATTAGAAAGCAAGGCAAAGACAAATAAAATACCTCCTATATGAGTACGTAATAAATATCATTAATGCACACGCACATATACTAAGTAAAAACACCACACATGACACAAAATATAACAAGCTTTTCACACTCGTATGGCAAAAATGTGTCATATGCAAATGAAAGTGTTGGGGTGTGAAATGGTAACAATTAAATTTAGACCCAATAACTTAAAATATGTTCATGGAGTTCTCAATTGATTGCAAACTTCATCACAATTGAATATAACCTCATGTGAAAAAATAAATTGAACTCAATGATAAAACATACACAATGCATATAGTCCTAGAATTTTGATGATTCTACAAATGAATAGAGTTATGACATTGAAAGTACAACTACGAAAATAGAAATTATTCAAACCGTTAATATACCATCCAATCTCCCTCAATAAGCATATTTATTTTTGAATGACTATATCAATTAAACAAAATAGTCCTTGGTAAATATTTTCTTTTAATGCCATTATTCCTTTAGGCCTTTGGACCACGTATCTCTTTTAGGTCCAAGCAAATGGTGGCTTACTTGCAAAGGATGATACTTCCTTTCGGAGACCTTCCCCATGAACATTCATGTGTATAACATTTTATAGCACACACAAATCTCACGTGCAATGGAATTTAACATGCACTAGTCCTCTTAGGTCACAAAACATGTAGATGACAAGATTGTCACGAGAACACCTCACAAAGCTCAAATATACATATGAAGTTATAGTTTCAAGTGAGCTCGTGCATGTGTGAATTGTGGAATATATAAATAGAATCCATTATATCAACACAAAATCCAAGTACTCCATGTAAGCATGGTAAAGAACATTTTAACGATTTACAATCTAAACCAAAAGTTCTAGCCACATGGAAGCGAAAAAGAAAGGATTCAAACACAAGTATATTCTACATAGAGTGTGTCAAACTAAAATACAAAAAACATTATTTTTGAGTTATTTTTGAAAATTTTAAACCAAACAAAAAAAATATTTACTCTAAAAGACAAACAAAAATCATTTGTATTTTTCATTAAGCCTAAATTATAAAAAGATGAAACACAAATGATAAACAAAAATCTTTTTGTATTTTATATTTAATGCAAATCAAAAGAAATATAATACAAAAGATAAACAAACATCATATTTCTAGCATGTGATTACGAATGGAGCATATACTAGAAAATGATTAAGAAGCATACAATTAGCATGAAGTACAAAAGCTAAATTATGCAAAAAACTAACACATTCAACCTTTAGATTTTGCAAGAGAGGAAGTATGTGAAAGTAAATGAGAATAAAAAATCCTATCTTGTAAGGCTACCAAGTCGGATCTCCTAACCCAAACTAATGACGAGTGAGTATCTTGGGGTGTAGGATTCTTGGCTACCTCAGTTGCCTTACATTGGGATTTTCTAGAACCTCGTTTAAGATCAAAACAAAATTTCCTAAGATTACCTTTTCGACCACAATGTGAGTACCTAAAGACTCAGCGACAAGACTTACCTAAGGAAAAATCTAAAACATTGTACTTAGAGAATTCTCCTAAACCATTGGTTTTGTCTTTATGAGTTGATTCATTACATGTATCGAAGCCTAAACCACAAGTGTCATTTTTTATTTGAACCGTTCCTAATATTTTATCTAATTTCTCTGAACGACACTCCAAATCAAATTTGACTTTACTAGAGTGTTTTAATTTATTTTCTAAATCTAAAATGTGAGACTCTAATAAAATATTGCGCTCTTCAAACATGATAAGATCCTTTTTCTAAGATTCCATTAAACTTTTAAGGCTATCTCTCTCGCCCTCTACATATTCAATCTTCTCACGAAAAGATCGCTCACATGTCCTAAGGTCTTCCACTAACGCAATCTCATCAATGACCTTGACATGCATTTTTAAACTAGCTTCTAACTTCAAATTTGTTCTTTTTAATTTAATAGATTCTTCAAATAATTCTTGAAATGCAATTTGAAGTTCACTCACATCAACCTCATTTTTATTTTCACTCTCTCTTTTTTCTCCACTCTCACTACCATAAAAAATAACGGAATCATAAACTTTGACCTTGGCAGTGTCATGTGTTAAAATTTCATCAATAGAAAAGTCTCCCTATCACACACATGACTAGACATAAAAGCCACAAAGTTGGGATTAGTGGGGGAATCGGGTCCTTCTTCATTATCACTATCGCTAAGGGTTGCATTAAAAGAAATTGGTTTCTTACCCTCTCTCCTTAGTTTAATGGGGCACTCCTTTTCTCTATGGCCATTGTATTACCCCGTATTTTTATGACAAATTTGGGGATTTACTAAAATTAATTTGAGATATTAATTTAATATTAATCCGAAAATCATATAAATATTTACTAGCGTGATGAGAGTTAGTAATTATTGGAATTTTGTTGTAACTTACTTTATGGGTAAAGTAAGATATGTAATTAAATTTAGTAAAATTATCATGAGAATATAATTTGATAATTTTGGAAATTCTGTCGGGATGCGCTTGTGTCGTGTCGGGATTAAATTCGCATTTTTAAAAGTGAATAAATTATAAATCATCCGTATGGTCATTTTGAGTACGTCAATGTGTCTGAAAGGGTCAAGATAGTCAAAATAATGTACCTAGGGGTGTAGTTTGGGTCTCGGGGCATTTTTAGGACTAATGAGCATCCCGGGAGGGCGTTTTAGACATTTTGTATTTTTGGGCATGGAAACCCACGAATTTTCTAAGGTTATATCAGATGTTCGGGGTTGTCTTCTAGGATTAGAATTACCCAAAACCAAGAACGGACATTGGAGAGGAAGAGGAGAAGCTTTCCAAGGAGTTCTAGGCCAAGAACTCCACCGTTTGCACCGTCATCACCGCCAAATTGTAGATCGTGCGATGAGGAACACAACCACCCCAATTTCTTCCACAAATCAGAAACAAAGATTTCTAGGCAGGAATCTATCTTGCTTTATTTTAGTTAATGCTTCAGTTATATTAGCCTAGGGTTGATTAGAACCAATTCCATGGAAGAAAGCATATATTGGAGACTAGAACTCACATGCTATAAAGGTAATAATCATGTTCTGGAAATCTATTTCATATGTAGAGGTTAAACCATGATTTTTCATTGAGCTAGGAGTATAAAATCTGGAAAAAGAATGGGAATAACTAAGTTAAAGAAAAGATTAGGGTTCTTGAGGTTTATATAGATTTTGCCCTTGTTAATTGTTATACTGGATGAAAACTCACTTGTTTTACGTAGAAAATTATTTATTTCGGTATATAACACTTATAGTATCATTTTTTGGGAGTTTGGGAGTGGAACATGATGATCTGGATGAGTTTGGAATAGGATTTATGTAACTGGATTTTCTGCAGTTTTGTCATAACTGCTTGATCGATCGATCGACCAAAGAGCATCGATCAATCGACCCCATTCCATCGATCGATCGACCCCTCCTGAAAAATTCATATTCCTCCTTTAAATAGTTATTTTGATTAAAATGAGTAGTAACCTTTGGACCTTATTAAAAGAACATTTTGGGACATAAAGAGGATCTGTAGGACTTAGTAAAAAGGGGGCATTTAAAGTATGGCGAATTTAAAGTTAACGGGGAGTAATTAATTCATAGGAAATTATGGAAACGTGTAATTAAAGGAGTAAGACCCGTAAGAACGCTACGTTAGAAAATAAGAGAGTACCTACTGAATTTATACTTTGGGGAATAGAATATTACGAGTGAAATGAGGAATGTATGGAATAACCCCATAATTAAGAATAAAAGAGACGAGCCGTTATACGGGATAATCTAGTAACATGTACTAAGAACGAATATCATAGTATGGGTCATGGGCGTACCTAATTCAGAAATGGGAATGGTAGTATACCTATATATGACTGTGTTTGTGTATATACTATATACGTGTAAAAATCATGCCCGTTCTACTTGCTATTACTGAGGTTACCGCGTCGGGACAGTCTTATCTCGATGGAACCTTTATGGGGGATATTGACTTGTACCCTAGAACATAGGAATCCTCAGTATAGGCTATCTGATCGATAGTCAGACAGTCCTAAGAGACGTGAGGGTATGCGCTGATCTCTTAGTGACTTGGAACTATGCTTCACCTAAATTTGCATGTGTTTTGTATTAATACAGTTCGAGAGTGATTCCGAACTAGTATTTCCCTTAGTACGAGTGACGAGGACTTGATAGTAGAATATGCCAGCACCATAAATTTTATGTGGGGTGCCGTTAGTATATATATATTATATGAGTGATTAATATGTATATATACCTGAAATTGGGAACTTCCTACTATGACTTAAAGTAGTTAAGTAATGAATAAAGATTCCGAATTTATAAGTGTTTGCAATGTTTGAGGCAATACGGAAAGACTTTATAATAAAATGAGATTTAGGTGAAAACTCTGCTTTCAGAAATTAATTATCTTAGGCCTAGTAATTGTCGGCCTGAAACCTTATGAGAAATTTAAGATAAGCTAAACTTGTGTGGATTAATAGTGCGGTAGGTGTGCACATTAGATGAGGGGTGAGAAATTTCTCAAGAGAGTGCCGCATACTAATATGATTGTTGCATCAGCGAGTAAGCATTTTAAATACTTGCTAAACTAAAATTTTAAACTATTTTACAATCGATCTCTGACCCATTTCCTGTTATCTCTTCTCTCTTGTACATATATATATATACTACAGTTGCCCAGCCACAGGGGCATCATGCTTAGGATTCTCTGGAAGGAACATGCTGCAGCTTAGGTGGGAGTTGCAGGCCTTTTTGCTTAGACGACCTCATTATTGACTCCACTCTTAGTTTTGTTTTATCCAGTTGGGCATGTGTCACCCTTTTTCCTTATTCAGTGGGTTTTGTCAGAGATTATGATTCACTTACTTTTAGTATCTTTACTTTGGGATTTGTTACTGTCAGTATGTTTTTCCTTCGTGGTTTTAAATTTGGAATTAGTTAATTGAATGCTTAAATTGCTTGGATGATCTTTTCCAGTTTAGTTATTTGTGTGACTCTTAAACGGTGAATTATGAAACATTTTATTATTGGACTTAAATTAAAAATAAAAATAGTGTTTTAAATGGTTTTGACACTTAGCTTAATTATTTAGGGTGTTTAAATTGAAAAGTTTATTTTTCGACAGTGATGCTAAGAATGAACCAACCGTTTGTGACACCTAGACTAATTAAATACCGGGTAGCTACTCCTTTATTAAATTAATTCAAAATGCCAAGTTAGTTCAGTTAATAGCATCACTGTCGAAAACATTTAATGATTACTAACCGCCTAGTATTTAAAAAGTAAGTTGTCAAATTTTAAATTAAATCTGATTAACATGCGATAAATGAAATGTAAAAGAATAACATCACCATACACCATAAAGTCTAAATAAAGTAACCAACAAATAAAAATAAGTCTGGAGGAAAACTCCTCACAACAATCCCACAAACTGAAATAAATAAAACAGTGTATCCTGAATTAATTACATGCCAAAAATCTGAATAACTGAATTATGAAATGTCTCTAATAGAAATGGGCGACATGCCCTACAAATGATGAAACTGAATATGGAGTCAAGAATAGAAAATGAGGCATCTAATATCAAGGCCTTGTAACTTCCACAACAGCTACAGCTCGTCACCTGAATGGAAATCCTATGCATGGTGTCCTTGTGGCTGGGCACCTAAAAAGGTTTTTACAAAAAGTAGATTTGAAAGAAAATGGGTCAGAGCCCGAATGTGGAGAATATTTTAAAAACATCAACTGTTTTAATAACATTAAAACAATGAATGAAAAATACATGTTAGGACGTGCTCTCACATGAAATACTCGCCTCTCGACTAATTGTGCACTCCTAACGTACCGTACCCATACACGTGATATCCATATCTAACTAAATCGACATAAGTTCTAACCTTTCTACTCGATTCATAATATAAATTCCCAACGTCATCACTTAAATAGGTAGCCTTACTTAAACTCGGTTTCTCAATTATTAGCAAAACATTTCACAGCAGGTTTCCCATCTTATCTTTATCAAGACGTTACTACAATTATACTCGTAATTAAACATACCAATTCCTTTTCATTTAACCGTATATTATTCACATCATAAATATACAATATAAGCACCCCGAGGCTAAGCTGTGGTGCACACATACTCTGCTATCCATCCGGGTACATCACGTATATAAGGATTACAAATTCCGAATCTCTCAAGAATTGTTAGAATAAGCACAACACACGAAAATGGAGGCAAACATAATTCAACATATCCATGGTCACGTACATACCTACGCTCCACAGTCAGCTGACTTATTAACTCACAAATAAGTCATTCTTTGAACTATGTCCTCGAGGTACCAATCTAAATCCGGGCACACAAAGATTAGATGGCCCTAAGCGAACGTAAACCTCCCGTGATAGCAAGTATGTTAGGTATGTCATACACATAAAATCATATACATATACTAAGCATGCACACATCTTAGTAATTACCATAATTTATTAGTGGTATACTTCTCATTCATATACCAACTTATAATGTTACGCAATTCACATATCCCGGTTAATACTAACATTTAAATCGTCAATTATTCTCACATCGTAATTAGTCACTCACGTCCTAATCCACAATTTTCATTTGGTTCAAATCATTCTTCTATATTTTACTCCTCAATATATCCCGAATATCCCAACTATCTCAATTAGTCATCAAGGTAATGTTATCTCTACAATTAAACAAGGTTACGAGACACTAGAAATCAAACCAGGCCAAAAAGGCCAATCTGTCAACTCGTTACAAGTCTCGTTCGAACGAGGTCGTTCGAAAGAGAGTTCGTTCGAAAGAAGTGGGCATCTAACGAGATCTCGTTTGAACGAAAGGCATCGAACGAACATCCAACTCGTTAGAAGTCAAACTGTCAACTCGTTAGAAGCTCGTTCGAACGACCTGGGCAGGTCTTCTAACGAGGTGACAGTTTCGAGCCCAGAATTTTCCTATTACGTTTTTCCCAATTTTCTTCAGCTCTAATGTCATCTAAAAATCATTCCAATAGTAGTTCAAGGGTTTCTAATCATTCCTAAACATTCTTAGGTCGTATTTTAACCTATTTATGGGGTCAATTCATCCTAAACAACACCCAATTATCGAATCTCCCAATTCTCCACCAAACCTTATGAGTATGAACCCTAGAAAATTAAAGTCATCAATATCCCTAATTAAATCCATTTTTTCAACATGAAAGATGTATTTCCAACAGTATAATCATCCAAACACAATTCTACATACAATCTCTTTATCAAAACATGAGTTTCTAATCCCAATTTCATAGGTTTTTGTTATTCTCCCAAAACAATGCAATTATTTAAATTTCTACGCATGGAAGAAGAATTCGTTGTAAATAACGTAATTAAACCACTTGCCTTGGATTTTTCTCTGAATTTGGTGTTGAATTGATGAAGGTTGCTCTCTCCTTTTTCTCCCAAGGTTGAAGGTTGAAGATGGAGGTTGTGTTTCTCTTTTGGGAACTTCTCCTAACCTCTCCTATAACTCCCGTAGTCCTCTAATCACTTAAGTGCTGGTAATGGGTTAGTGGGTTATTAAATTCCCTATTTTTAATTCCCAAAATTCGTTGGTCATAAATCCCAAGATTCCAAAATTACCAAAATACCCTTTTAAGTTGCCGGTATGACCTAAAAATGCCTCGGGACCCAAACTAAACCCCCGGCTAGTGTTTTCTGACTATTTCGACCCTTTCGGACTCGTTGGCGCACTCAAAATGACCATACGGTTGATAAAAATAAAATTCACTTTTTAATTCAAATAATTACATTCCTGACGCGACTGTCACGTGCGTCCCAACTAAATTTTCCAAATTGTCGTATTTCAGCCTCGCGACAATTTCAATATTTTCAATATTCATATATTGCCATATATACACATTATAATCAAATACCAACTCACATCTCGTTAGTATTTTATCCGGATTAATTCTCAATTAATTCACATTTAATTTATTTAATCCCATAAATAAATATCGATAAAAATGCGGGGTATTACACCGTTCACCTTGGTTATAATTTAATAAAGGGCTGATCACCCGGTATTTAATTAAGCGGGGTGTCACAACCATACCCTTTACAACCATAACACTTATTTTACTCGTCCCTATTTAAATTTTCATTAAAAGTTTTAGGGATCTTCTCGGCTTTGTCATGCTTAGATTTTTCAAATTTCTTAACATCATTTTTAAATTTATCTTTCTTAAATTTAAGAAATTTTCAAAACTTCCTAACAAACATAGCCATATCTTCCGAGTCACTCTCACTTTCGCTCTCTACTACTTGTTTTTCCTACTTTCGGGCTTTCAAAGCAACGCCGTTATCTATTTTCTTTTCAGTTTTAGAGGGAAACATGTCTAGTTTATAGGTTTGTAAGTCACCTATGAGCTCTTCTAATTTCGTATAGGCTAAAGTGGGTAAAGAATTTAACACGGTTACCTTAGGAATAAATCTATTGGGTAGGGACCTTAAAATTTTCTTTACTACTCGGTTGTCGGGTATTTTCTCTCCCAACTTAAAAGATGAATTAACAATATCAGAACGTCTAGCATAAAATTCATCAAAAGTTTATTTATCATTCATTTTGATGGTCTCAAATTGAGTGGTGAGGTTTTTGAGTTTCGAACCTTTTACGACACTAGTTCCTTCACGAGTGAATTGTAAAATATCCCAAGATTATTTAGAGGTTTCACATGTCATAATGCGACGGAATTCATCCGGTGTTACTACACTAAACAAGGCATTTAAACCTCGGGAATTAAAATTAGATAGTTTAAATTCATTCTCACCCCTTCTTTCACTGGGTTTGGGAACACGCTTATTATCTACTAAATGTGCATATGGGGACCACCCATTAACAACAGACAACCAAACCCTCTCGTCGATAGATTTTAGTGTCGATTTTATCTGTGCTTTCTAATACGCGTAGTTAGAACCATCGAAAATAGGAAATTTTGAAAATGGGGAAAATTCCATTTTAGCCAAAAATATTTAAAAAAAGATCTTAACGAAGTATTTTATTGATTTGGCTCTGATACCAATTTGAAAACGATAGACCCCATGTCACGACCCCGTCCCAAAATTAGTAGTAGGGAACGAGTGTCTTGACATGCCACCAAGGCAACATATATTCTCACTTAATTTGTTTCCTTAAATAAGTGCAACAGAAATAAAATCTCATGGTTATGAATCGTAAAATACTGAAAGTAAAGGGATTACGTCATTAGAGTTTTCTAAAAGGAAACTTCATTTATATTACAAATAACGATGAATTACAACTTAAGACAAAATTTAAATCTTGTTACAAGAGAGCCAAACATGCTCTAAATGATAAAACAAACATAACAACAAAAGATCTCTAAAAGCTTAATCTTCAACACAATCCTTTTTCGTTCCCTCCACGAACCTACTTATTTCCTGAAAAATGATTATTTATACAACATCAGCTAAAAGACGAGTGAGATTTAATTTCCATACATTTTATGGTTTTTCAGAAAATTGATACCTATTCAATTTACAATAGAAGGCATATACATATATGGACATGAATTTGCAGTAAAATATATAAGTTAAATTGATAGTATATATTTTCATAATAATAGTTCAGAACAGAACAGATAAAACAGTTTGATCAATACGTCAATTGTTCAATTTTATTTTGATGGCCATGTATGCTCTAATACCCAGATAAACAGATAGTGTTACCAAATGTTTCCACCCAGCAACAACACATACAGGAAATCATGATATCTGAAACAACGCCTTATTTAGGGCACACCAGCGATAAACCAGCTGGGAAGGTACCACCTAAATATTTCCACCCGGTAGTCAAGGCCAACATAGTAAGAGAGTTTCCATAGGTCGATTCAATAATTTCAGAATTCAAATCAGATGTATATATCGAGAGATATACACATATAACAAACGAAGGAATCATCGGTATCAGATGTATTTGAGAATAAAATAATTTAACAAAATATATGTAGTTTGAATAATATCATATAATCAAAATACACAAGGAATGTCATAGAGTACTCACCTATAACATAAATCCAAAGTTATATAATCAGAGTCTTGGATCGCTCGTTAATCTTGAGACAAACTTCTTTTTAATCTTTCCCCGCACTTTCTCTCACTATTTACTTTTGATATTTTGGAGTAATTTCATATAGGAACTGATCCTAAGGCCTTATTTATAGCTTCCCAAAGTTATTTAGGTGTTGACACCTGTCTGGGTGATAAGGCTTTCACTTTGGTGAGTCGTCGTTCACGTGTCGTGCAACGGATCAGCCTTCCAGTCTTGGTTTACTAAATGGCGACATGTGTTTTGCCTTTTTCTAGAGGATTGACATGAGTTTTATCCTCTCCTATAAAGGCGACACGTGTGCAGTGGAGGTGTCCAAAAGAAAGCACGAGGTGGAAAGCATGACGTGTCAAGTGATTAAGGGTATAAGGGTCATTTTATACATGGGGGTATTTTAGTAACTTTACACCATACATTTTCAATATTTCTTAGAGGTCCTTGAAAATATTATGTTTAAAAAAAGGTCCTTTATATATTTTCATTTTAGTCCCTAAAACTTTCATTATTTCAAAATCAAATCCCCAAAGTTTCATAAACTTTATTTTCTACCCCAAAACTTATCATTTAGCTTAGGATATGGTATAAAACATTGATTTAATCCATTTTGATGAAAAAGGGGGTTATTTTAAAGTGTTTAAGTCGGCCTAACTAGCCTCCCCTTCCAACCAATCAAAATATAACACATAGCGTGGTAATGGGACAAAATACAACTTAAAGGATGGACAAATTTGCCCTTATATCGTAATTTTGGCATAACTTCTTGCTCGGACCTCTGTTTAATGCACCGTTTGATGTGTTACAAACCTAATTTATATATCTACGACTTTATTATTTTTACCTCAAGTCATATTATAATGACCAAAACTAATCTCCCATATGAACACTCCTATCGAAACCGTTAAAATTTTATGTTTGTAACTAATTTGATATTTCATGATTTATGAAGGGATGATTAAACTAAAATAATAAATTAACATTATTCGTATCACATATACAACATTTAAAACTATATATGAACATATAAAAGTGGGGTCATTACACCGCAAATAACCCCAATTATTAATTTTACAAAAATAATTTCCTTTTAAAGATGCGGAAGCGAAAGATGGTTCAATTAAACACACATGAACAACTAATTTTAGTTTCTTTCAAATTAAAATTGAACAAAGTTCAAAGTGAAATAAAATTAGACAACATAAAATATTCACTTAAACAAATTTAACCCAAGTTTTAAGTCCAAGAAGTTTGCCTAACAAATAATTAACTCAATTTTGCAAATTAGGCCAAACCAAATTTTATCAAATTAAAGTAAATGACTTGAACTAAATTAATTAAACATTAGACAAATTAATTTTAGCTCCAAAAAAAGCATGAGTAGTGATTTGAACCAATTTTATCTGTTTACCTAAGCATGCATCTAATGTGAATTTTGCAAAAGATAAAATAAACAAATAACCACTACACCGCGGTGTACGAGGAAAAACCC
This sequence comes from Sambucus nigra, assembly GCA_949130495.1. Taxonomy (NCBI): domain Eukaryota; kingdom Viridiplantae; phylum Streptophyta; class Magnoliopsida; order Dipsacales; family Adoxaceae; genus Sambucus; species Sambucus nigra. The sequence goes on along the minus strand of OX422216.1, from coordinate 88,533,602 downwards.
ACAACGAGAAAAAACCTCGGACGACCCTAGCCTCAAATACACTAAGTATGGTTTTACAAGTACAAGACAGTAAGACTTACAACACTCGACTTGACTCCGTCCAAGACCCTACGCTCCATCTTGTACACACCTCTGCCTAGAGAATAACCATGGAGATCCACCGCGGTATCGAAATCCACCGATTGGACTTTTAGGAACCCATCAACCACACACGGTGCCTTTCACCGTACGATAATACCGCAGCAACAAACAAGTCTTCTTCTTTGTGGGATGTAGAAGTAATCCCAAACACTCTTCAAATGGTAGAGATAAAACCGGTGCCAATCACTCGAAGAAAGATATTTTTATGGAAACTTGGAATAAACAAATTATGGGAGTAAAGAAAAGTGTTTAAGTATTTTTTTTCTTAAAAAAAAATAAAACACTCAAAACATGAACCTTTTCATTTTAAAATGAACTCTATAAAACTCTCTCTAGGAGATGAAGGAATATGGAAAGTTGGTTTAGAAAGGTTGGTTTCCGCACATATTAAATCTGTCAAAAGTTAGTGGGGAAAAAGTAGTGCGATAGAGGTGAAAAACTACCAAATAATTTTCCCACCGAAAATCTCGTTCGAACGAAATTTTTGTTCGAAAGAAGTCTCGTTCGAACGATACTTGTAAATAAGTTCAAGTGGCCTGTTGGAAAAACTCGATGGATAAATCATTCGAACGACTTTCCAGAATGTTTTAAATTCGATTTTTAGTCCAGAAACTTTATTTTAATGTTTTACAAAAACCTTCTGAAAATAAACCTCACTTTAAAATAAAAGAACACCTATTAAAAATTATTCCAAGCTCCTATATAAATATGTAATGCATTCATACCTTAGGAGTAAATGGAACACACGTTTTTGACATAGTAAAGAGGCACAACAAACTCGACATTTGATGAACCTTTATAATCTTGGCCGCTACATCTTCAACTAACACGTCATAGGATTGCATGGATAAACTTGAACACCATCCTATGACTTAAACATTTTTGTCTTGAATTGAGCCAACACTACATTAAGACTCAATTGGAGACTTGTGTCCTTACAATACATATACACGTCCTCACAATCCTCTTATCTTTCTAGGAAGCAACAATCCAATTACATCTCTATTAGGTACACAAACTCATATAAATGAATTCAACTCGCCTCAATTACCATCACAATCCATATCAACATATGTGGGACCTAAATATGTAATAGTTTGTTCAAAAGATCAAACTCTTTTATGTCTCCAAATCTTCTAAATGTGAAACACATACATTACTTGTTCCCACAAAAATATCTTAGTTGCATATCTTATTCCAGTCTCGATAACTCCTGTAATTTTCTTCACAGTTTCTGTGAGCGCGTTTGTCCAACCACTCATTATACCCTTGGCCACTAACTTATAATAATTTTCATTCTCATACTCCTATATGCTTGAATTATCCTCGAGTGTCACCAATGCCCAATTAGCAACAAATAATTTTTACAGGTACATCATCGTGACATGGGTATAATAGCCTATAATGCACTTAGAAAAAAATGTAAAAAATGCAACATAGATCCTAAAGACACTTAAATATTGATCCTATAATATCCACTATAACACGACCTATTTTCCACGCCTAGTTGATCAGGATAATAAGATAGTGGTATAAGAGATCTAATCAATTTATATCATTCTGAGCGTGGAAGTAAAAAAGAGAGTAAATAAAAACCATCCATTACATAAGAGATACGAATGATGATAAGAAAAACTGAATTGAGAGAAAATAAAACTCCAATAAAAATGAATCCACCAATATATATTTCCTTGATACAAAAGTCTCCACTAAAATATAAAGACAACTGAGATCACCTATGAACAAACTTGTGAAAATAAGTGACTACTTAAATCAAATAACAACTCATATGTTAAGGATAATAACATGAATCTTCAACCAATGCATGTTTGATTGCGCATCCCTCCTATTCTTGTACATAACAATAATAATACCCGGGGGAGTGTATAGATATAGGTTAACACACTACAGTTGAAAGAAATAACTTACAATCTCAAAACAGTAATAATCGTGAGACTCATTTACGATAAACATGACAACAACTATGCTAAAACCCAAAAATGATCATGACATGGTGGTCACATTCCAAATTCATGACCATGGGGTCACGACTCACATACGTGACCATGCCCCCCCAAACCATGACCCAGTTTGTGGCCTCGTCCTTAAATAACCTAAACTATCATTTGGTCATGGGTTAGTCACAGACCCTCTCCGTGACCATGGTGGTTATGGTCCTAAAATCTGACCTAACCATTACCCTAATAACTAGAAAATTAACACCAAACTTGTTATGCATAGGGTCACTACTCTGAACCGTGACCCATACGATGAGACTGTGACAAGTTTGGTGTGAAATATGATCATGATTTGTAATTGCGACCCAATACTGTGAAAATTTCTGATTTAAAAATTCTTAAGAATAGTGATCTATAGTCCAAAACTGTAACTCATTTTAAAGGATTTATTGGGGTCGTGGTTCATTATCATGACCCTTGGTTGTATGTAAAAATTATCTCTCCACGCGGACTAATGAAAGATAGAAACCTATTATCTTAGTCGGCCATGTAGCTACCTTGATTGGCATGAGAAAAACCTTGTCGGCTAGAAGGCTGACCAACTCTAGAAAGTGAACCATTGAGAATATCAAGAGTTACTCGGCTGGAAGGTTGATCAAAACTGAAAACCAAGAGTTACATTTATTTTATACATATGTAAATGCCTGGAAATATAAAGGCGTTTCATCTCTAGGGTTTCAAACCCCTATTGATAAATAGTCTCCCCAACCTCAAGGGGACCAGCCAATCATTCTCAAGAATACAATACTGAGATACTTTAATTACCATAAATAACAATAAAAGTGGATGAAGACTTTCTTCATAGCCGAACCACTTTAAAAATCGCTGTCTCTTGTATTTTTTTTTTATTAAGGTTGCCCTTATTATTTATCGGTGATTATAAAACTGGATCACTCCATTTTTTATACATTAACATATTGGCACCATCTGTAGGAACGACATCTTGTCATCGTTCTCTCCATCGTATATTTCTTTGTTCATTGGTTAATTTAAATAATAACTACTATGTTTCAAAGAAGCTTGGAAGGTACAGGAAATAATCCAAAAATGTTTGATCCCCTAGTGGCATAGACCTCTAGAGGATCTTGTTCAATTTTTCTAAATGATTGGAAGCTATGCAAGAGTCAGTTAGAAAATTGGCTCGTACAAGGAAAGACAAATCCTACAATTCCAATAGAGATATGCCACCTCCACTACCTAAAATCAAAGTAGTTACCAATATCATTCTTCTCATCACAGATCAAACCGTCCTGGTGCAACTTTTTCATTCCAATCACTGGAATATTATAACGGTAGATCTTTTTCAAAAAAAAGGCCAAGTGTATTAGAGAATCTAAGTGGCGAGTCTTATTTTGATCATCTTGGTCCCCGAGTAACCAGAGGTCATCACAGGGAGCAAGAACGTCATCACGAACACAGAGAAGGATCTATGAGATTAAGAGCTAGTATGAGGGGCTCTGTGCGTGCCGAGCAGACCTCTCAAGAGGAGAGTTCAACACATAGACAAAGTAAATCCATTAAATATGATTCAGACAAATCCAAACCATAAGAACATACCTAGAAAGGATCCATGTAACAATTGAAAATTCGTCTTGGGGAAATGGACAATAAAAAAATTATTATAGCGGAGCATTATTAAAGGATAACCTTTTGTCCAGACTATTGTGGACTACCCCACACCTTCCAAATTCAAGTCACTAGTGGTCATTCCTAAATATGATGGTAAAATCGATACATTTCTACATATTGAGTAGTACCAAGTTGTTGTTGACAATTATTATGTCCCCGACGAGTTCAGGTGTAGGACTTTCTCCAGTTCCATCACAGGTCCAACCCATTTATGGTATAATAATCTATCTAGCGATAAAACTTTGAGTTTTCACCAGTTGACCAAATTATTCATTGATAACTTTTGCTTTGGGTCCAAGACGACCAAGATTGCTACTCATCTCTTGATAGTGCTCCAAAAGCCTAGAGAGAGTACCCCTGATTATATAACTCAGTTTAATAATGAGAAGTTAGAAGTGGTGGATTGTGAAGAAAAAACATCCAATGCAGAATTAATGAGTGGGTTACCGGCAAAATATCTTTACTACACCTTGGAAAAAAACCATCCAAGACTATGATAGAGTTGATGGCTAAAGATGTAATAATCATGAACACAAAGGAACTCATGGGAAAAAAGAAGCACCGGAGAGAAAATATGAAGGACAAAAGAATAATTCGTTCAAGAAATATCAAAAGGATAAAAAGTTGGACAGGATTAAGATTTTGTAAGAGTATACTCCCCTCACTAAGGTTGTTCACCACATCTTGAAAGAAATCATGAGAAATAAAGATCTGAACTGGCCTAGGAAACTGATGACACCCCCAATAAAAGAGATAAGTCCAAGTACTGTGATTTTAATCATGACTATGGGCACACCACTGATAGTTGTATAACCTTAAAAAATGAAGTCCAAATTCTTATTCGACAGGCAAATATGGAAAATTTCGTTGATAAGAATGATAGTCAAGATATGAGAAAGAGATGTGAGTCACCCGACCGAGAAAAAAAGAAACAAAAAAGGTACGTGACAATAATTATGAAGATGACCTCGAATTCTAAAGAAGCCTTACAAGCCAAAAATTGATGTCGGTATGATTTTTTTTGGGTGTCAGTTTATCGCAAGTGGAGACACAGGTGGAGGAGATGGACTACTGAAAGAAAGGCGTATTTGAATGAAGTAAAGGATTTTCCCACTATTCGATAGATCGATATGTTCGAGGGTAGTGATAGACAACCTACGTAGGTTAATAAAGACAAATTGATGATTAGTTTCTCTGAAAACGATCTGAGTGGGGTACTTTATCCTCATGACGATCAAATGGTAATTACTTATAGAATATAGAATGGAAGAGTGGCAAGAGTTTTTGTTAATAATGGGAGTTCAGCTGATGTAATGTTCAAAAACTATTTTCAAAGCATAGGACTAAGAGACCGTAAGATGGAATCGAATCGCATTCGTTGAGAACTATCAAGTTTAAAATAATGGTTAGCACTTAGCCGACAAGTAGGATGGAATGAATTCACTTCTTTATATTGGACAAAAATGTACCTTCATCCTACAACATAATACCTAGTAAGGTGGGGTTGATGTAACTCGAAGCTCTTCCATCTATCGTGCATAAATACATAAAGTTCCCTTCCAATTATGGAGTCTGTGTGGTAAATAGTACCTAGATGGAAACATGGGAATGCTATTATACTTTAGTAGACCAACAAGAAATGAAGAGAGGTAAAACCACTTTCCATATTAATACTTTGGATCCTCACGAGGAGGAGGACTTGGAGACAGGACATGTCATAGAAGAAACATAAACTATTATGCTTGACAATCAAAACAAAAAAGGACCATCCAAATTGGCTCAAGACTCAAACCTACTATCAATAAGGAATTAATTACATTCTTTAGACAAAGGAAGAATGTGTTCATATGGAGTCCTGAATATTTTCCATGGATTCATCCCAACTTCATCTTCCACGAACATAATATTTATAAAGATGGCAAGCCGGTCAAGCAAAAGCGCAGAGTTTTCAGACCAAAAGAATATGGTAATCCAAGAAGAGGTGGAAAAGTTACAGAAAGAAATATTCATTGAGGATGTTAAATATCAGACTTGGTTCACCAATGTAGTAATGGTTAAAAAAAATAACAACAAACGACGAATGTGTGTAGATTTTATTGATCTTAACAAAGCATTCCAAAAATATCATTTTCCTTTACCAAGAAGGATAGTTCAATTGGTGGATGCCACAGCAGGTTATGAACTGCTCAGCTTTATGGATGCCTTTTATTGTTATAATCAGATCAACATGAAGTCGGAGGACAAGGAAAACACATACTTCCTCACCGACTAAGGAACTTACTATTATAATGTGATGCCTTTGGGGCTAAAAAATGATTGGGAAACGTATTAGAGGTTAGTAAACAAAGTCTTTGAAGATCAAATTGGCAAGAACTTAGAAGTGTATGTAGATGATATGCTCACCAAAATCATTGTTCATTTGACTCAAATATTTAACCAGATGGAGAAACATCAAATGAAGTTGAATCCGACCAGATGCATATTTAGAGTCTTGGAAGTCATGTTCTTAGGGTATATTGTACATCAAATGGAAATTGAGGCCAATCCTGATAAAATAAAAGATTTTCTTGAAATGCGATCCCCAACTAGTAAGAAGGATGGGCAAAAATTGACAAGAAGAGTAGAAGCCCTAAATTGTTTCGTATCTTGGGCCACAGATAAATGTCTTTCGTTATTCAAGGTGATTAAAAAGACTTTTGAATGGAACGGGGAATGTGAAAAAGATTTTTTGGACTTGAAAAAATATTTAGGGTCTCCCTCACTACTCTCCCGACCAATTTAGGGAGAGAAGTTATACTTATATTTGGCCATTTTAGAATTCGTTGTAAGTTCAGCCTTGATTCAATTAGAGGAGGATATCCATTAACTAGTGTATTACACCAATAAGTCATTTCAAGGGGCCGAGATCAGATATCCACACTTGGAGAAATTGTCATTGGCACTTATTGAATCCTTTATAATAATGAGACCCTACTTTCAATCCCATACCATTGTAGTTTATACTAACCTACCCTTGTGATAAGATTTCCATAATCATAAAAAAGTCTGGAAGGATAATGTCTTGGGCAGTTCAGCTGGGAGAGTATGAAATTTTGTATTAACCAACAACTTCATTGAAAGGGCAAGTAGTTACATACTTAATTGAAAAATTCACTCATGTAGAGGTAATTAGCACACTAAGTTTGCCTGACGAGCAGACTTCTTTGGAAGAGAGCTGAGCTAAAAGGATAACTGAAATGATTACTGACCAACCAGAATCATCAGTTGTTCAAGAAAGATCTCTCTAGCTAGTTGAGCAAATTCCAATGGTTTTCAATTATTGAGTATTTATGGATTAAGACTTTAATAATGATGTTCAAATTTGGAAATTGTTCGTAGATGTCTTTTTGTGTACAAGTGGAAGTGGTGATGGACTCATCCTGAATACATATGATAACTTCGATGTAGAGTATGAATTGAGATTTAAACTCCAGGCTTCCAATAATGAAGTTGAATACAAAGCATTGATTACAACTTTGAAGCTACCCTCATCATTGGGCACCAAGCAGGTGATAGCGCATAGTGATTGTCAACTTATTGTCCATCAATTACTGGAAACATATGGAGTTAAAGGAGGTATAATGGTAAGACACTTTAATAAGGGAAAGGAACTTATTTACTTATTTCTAACAATCAAGATGGTCCATATTCTAAGAGTGGATAACGCATGAGCAGATGCTCTTGCTCGGCTAGCCTCAGTAACCCCAATGGAGATCAAAAGAACCATCCCGATAGAGATTCTCACTAGAAGGAGCATTGATGAGAAGGCAGTCAACATCATTTCTTTAGAGATTTGGGTCTTCATGGATGGATCCAAACAAGGAATAAATTGAAAAGGGACTGTTACTAGCTAACTGAAAGAAAGTAAAGAAATTGAGATATAAGGCAGGTCACTATGTCCTGGAGAATGGTATACTATAAAAAAGGGGCTACACAGTCTCTTACTTCACTGTGTACACCTAATTGAGTTAAATTATTTGATTAAAGAGGTACATGAAGGCTTATGTTGAGCTCAAACAGCTGGAAGAGCTCTAAGACAACGGATAACAATCCAGGGTTAATAATGGCCAACAATGAAGGCAGATTGCGTTACCTTAGCCAAAAAATGTGTTAAGTGCCAAAGATATGCCACCCTCCATAAATGACCAACAAAAACTATAACGCCCATCACTCATCCATGGATCTTTTCTATTTTGGGAATAGATCTAATCGAACCATTGCCGACCACCAAGGGAAGGTTCAAATTTCAGGTTGTAGCAATTGATTACTTCACCAAATAGGTGGAGGTTGAGCTTTTGATTGATATGACTATCAAAGGGTTTTCTAACTCATATGGAAGAAAATTATTTATCGGTATGGCATGACTTATGCCTTCATCACCGACCATAAAACTTAGTTCGACAATGAGAAATTTGAAGAATATTGCATCAGGTCCAACATCTAAAAACTTCATTGAGCTCCTGGACACCCACTGTGCAACAGTCAGATAAAAATAACCTATAGAAGGGGGCTTAAAGGTAATCCTAAGATTACAGATAATTCCCCTAATTACAACAGTATTACGGTTTAAGGCAGCTTAGCGTGGCATCTCAGTGAGGCAGCTTAGCATGGAAACTCATATTTTAGTTTATCGTGCTACTTAGCCATATTGTATCTTTGTTTATATCGACTAGGAGCTATAACGATTGTAATGATGTAATGAGAATATTAAAGATTTTTAGCGTGAGGTAAAACGGTACTCGCGAGAGACCAGGCTTGGCAGGGCATGGGAGAGCTTTCATGCTCTATCGAATGACCTCGCCGTGGGAACATTAGAGGGACTTAATTTGGAGGATTGGGAATTAAGGCACCATTGGGGCTTGTCCTGGCGATCTTAGATACACCTGGTAAAACATCCAAGGACCATGACCATGGAACCTCGAGCGGAGCAGCTTGGAGTTCCATCAGGCATTGAGTTATGAACTAAACAACCCTATACTTAATGTAACATCTACTGTAGGTGACATCCAACATAATGATTAACAAGCGGCGAGAGAACTAGAGACTCTAAGGGATGGGGCTCCTCGAATAGAGTTAGCTCCTGTTCAAGCGACAACAGGCATTCCAAGGGTGACACAAGCTTCCACGAGTGCAACTCCTCATGAGTAAGTTTTATGAGTTTTTGCAAACTCCGGTAGTTAGGAGGATTTGAACTCAACTCCTTCGTAACAGTAGGGGTATCCCCAATGGCCCCACCAAGTGCAGGTGTAACGAGAATAGTCCTAGCGAGTATACCCTCTATTATGAATCAAGCAATAAGAACATCAGGAGTTTCAACGGCCCCAACTGTGATGACTGCTCCAGTTTCCATGGGCACTCATCCCATGATCCCGTTGGATGTTGCGCCAGTGGCATCACCCATGGAGGAACTGAGGAAGGAGATGCAGAAAGAGATGCTGAGGTTCATGCAAGCCTCCTCGCAATCTGCTAGCAAGGTTGTTTCGGTCTATGATGACTTTCGAACACTTTATCCCCCGGAATACAACGATGAGCCCTATCCAAAGGACTATATTCCTCCTATTTTTGAAAAATACACAAGAAAATGTGGAAACCCAAAGGAGCACATTAAGCGCTTCGTTGAACACTTGGGGGCACATTGTAATAATAAGAATCTCAGGTTGAGGGAGTTTTCTAAATCCTTAACCGATAAAGCATATACATGGTATTCTCATTTGGCCCCCAAATGCATTTCTATGTGGGAAGAGATGCATGTTTTGTTCGTCCAGAAGTTCTTTCTAGCGGAAGATGAATTTTCTTTGACCCAACTGGGGAGGGAGAAGCAAAGATCCTGGGAGGAAGTGGTAGCATATGTCCGAAGGTTCGGGGAAAGTTCCCTCGATGTGAGGGAGGAGGCCAAAGAGTCCAAGTTATTGCAGATATGTGCGGAGGGACTGCTTCCGGAGTACATCTATCATCTTATTAATGAAATGAGTTAGGGGACCTTTTTGGCGTTTTTAAGAGAAGTAAGAAATATCTCTTTGGTGGTATGACCAATCCGGTGGTGGTGCCCATAATGTTTAGGAATCCGATACAACCTATGGGGGGGAGGTCTCAGCCCCCACGGGTAGGGTACACCGAGGGAGGGGATAGGGGCAAGATGCCGAAGAAGGACAATAAGAGGAAGTTTAGAAGAGACATGGAGGATACACCACCATTGCCTTGTACAGTAGAGGAGGTTGTTAGCTGTTGCAACGCAATGGTCCAAGGATGAATAGTTTACGAACCAAAGGGAATTCTCATTGGGGAACCCGATGCAGTAACAAAGGCGAATCCCGAGTATTGCCAGGTCCATCAGAAGATCCAGCACCTAACAGAGAGTTATTTCGCGCTGAGGAGAATCATCGATAAGTACGTAAAGGTAGGGACATTACAAATCCCTCTGCAGAACGTTAACAACAACCCTCTCCCAGCACATTGCGCTAATCTGGTGGTAGCCTATGATGAAGAGGTGGAAAGAGAAGAAAGAGGGCCAACATCGAAGCAGGAGGAGTACGAAGAAGCTCTTGAAGATTGTACTAAGGGAATGGCTAATGTAGTACTAGCCTACGATGAGGCGAGCGCCAAAGACATGGAGAACGTATACAACATTGAAGGTGAGGAAGTAGACCCAGTCCTAGAGTATTGTGTAGTTTTAAAATCCCCGAAATTCACCTGGTTCTTCGACCAGGTGGGGGTACTGAAAGAGAGTAGGTTGGAAATAACCCAGGAAATACTTGACATTACGAGGAAGAATGCAGTCCCTTTAATGAGATGGAAGGGACCCATGGATAGGTTGGTAAGGAGGTTTCTGTCCGAAGTAACCTTTAGTGATGCAGATAGGGCTCTACAATTCCCATATAATAGGCCATTGTATGTGACTGCAAGCGTTAACGGAGTTAGTTTTGCAAGGACTCTTATGGATGGGGGAGCTTCCATCAATATCATGTCAATCAACTCTTTCCATGTAAGCAATATTCTAGAAGAAAGGTTGGTCCCCATGCCCTTGGTGATTTCGAGGTATGATAACCAATCTTCTAAATCCATTGGGTACGTTAATATTGGGATTGTAATGGGAAATCTGAGTTCCGTTATCAGGTTCCACATAATAGAGAGTGCAACTTCCTATCATCTGCTAATAAGAAGGGTATGGATGCACAACCAAGGGTTGGTTCCTTCAACGTACCACCAATGTGCTAAAGAGAATATCAAGGGAATATAGGTGACAATTAGGGCTAAGAAGAGGCCCTTCACTGTCAAGGAAGCTCACTTGGTATATGCGGCATTTTATACAGAATTAGAGGAAGATGTTCGGGTCCTAACGAGAAGAATGGAGGGAGCATGTGTTCCCTCGATCAGAGAAAGGATGGGGCCCTCGGATAAGAAGAATAGAGAGGTTGCAAGTAGCGTAAGAGTGATGACCGAAGAAGCTCACCAGGTGGACCCTCGGCGCCAAAACATCTCAAAACAAATCAATGATAGGATGAGGTCCAGAGTGGATTCGATGGAATATGAGGTCCAATAACAAAGCATGCTGAGATGGTTCTGAGAAAAAAGAGTGGCCGAGGCTTCCAGAGAGAAGAAGAGGATGGCAGTCACCGCTACCAGTAGGCAGTGTAAGAAAGTCGTTACCGAAGAAGGAAAGGTGATATATCGACTATAATGGTGTCAGTGGGAGGCCGAAGAAACTGATGATCAGGTTGACCCGATATATGAATGTTTTTGGGTGGATCAACGGTGACAATTTATGGTGATAAACAACTGCAATATACAGGAGTTCGTGGAGGATGTCGTCGAAGAACCAAACTACATGGCAGATCAACCGAACCCACAAGCATAAGAGTTGGAGCAGTTGAACCTGGAGAAAGAAGAGGAAGACCTAAGGCCCATTTTTATCTCGAAAGATCTCAGTAAGGATAAATAAGAGGCCTTGGTTGAGTTGATTCAGCAATTTCTAGATGTTTTTGCATGGAAGTACACAGAGACGGAAGGGTTGGATGAGGAAGTGAGCTGCCACAAGTTGAACGTAATGCCTTCATCCATTCCGGTGAAACAAGTAACGAGAACTTATAAGAGTGAGCTAGACTTAAAGATAAAGGAAGAAGTCCAACACCTATTGGCAGCAACGTTCATCAAACTGATACAACACCCGCTTTGGCTATCAAGCATTATCCAGATTGGAAAGAAAGACAAAAACCAAATAAGGATCTACGTGGACTTCAGAGACTTGAATAGAGCTTGCCCCAAGGATGAGTTCCCTCTACCCTCCATTGATAGCCTGATAGATGCAACAGTTGGTCATGAGATGTATAGTTTCATGGATGGGTATGTGGGGTACAACCAGTTCAAGATGGACCCATTGGATGCAGAGAAAACGGTGTTTAAGATCCCTTTGGGGAATTTCATGTACAAAGTAATGCCGTTTGGACTCAAGAACGCTGGGTCTACTTACCAGAAAACAATGATGGCCATTTTCCACAACTTCTCCCACAAATTTGTGTAATTCTATGTGGATGATTTGGTCATCGAATCAAGGAAGGAGGAGTCCCATCTGGGCGATTTGAGGAAGGTGTTCGCCCGGTGCAGGAAGTATAAATTGAGGATGAACCCACTAAAATGCATTTTCGGGGTAAGAAGTGGGAAATTTCTAGGCTTTGTGGTTGATCGGCAAGGAGTACAAATGGACCAGGACAAGTAGTGAACGATCTTAGATATGCCAAGTCCAAGAACGGTGAAGGAGATGAAGAGTTTCCCCGATAAAGTCTCCTATGTTAGGAGATTTATGCCTTGGCTAGCCGAGATGACACACCCGTTGATGCAGCTGTTACGAAGGAACATGAAATTCAAGTGGGAGGAGGTTCACCAGAATTCACTCGCTGGGCTGAAGAAGCTGCTCATTTCACTACAGATCATGGTTCCCCCATAGGAAGTAATACAGTAACAGCTGTACACCAAATCCACCACGAGGTCCGTGGGAGCTTTGTTAGCACAGGAGATTGATGGGGAAGAATGACCAGTCTACTACCTCAACGGGATCATCCATGGGTAAGAAGTCGGATATAGTAGCTTAGAAAGGCATTGTTTAGCCATAGTCTTTGTAGCACAAAAACTTAGACATTATATGTTGTCCTTTATAATTCATATTGTAACTAGATGTGATCCTATTAAATATTTGTTAGCCAGAAATATATTGATTGGTAGATAAGATAGGTGGTTCCTCATCCTCTCCGAGTAAGACTTGAAGTGTGTGGTTCCTCGCGTAATCAAAAGACAAGCGTACACTTATTTGTTGGCAATTTTCCCCTCGGGAAAGTTTGAGCCACGCAAAGAAAGTATTCCAGGAGACGATTTGCAGGACAACTACCTAGACGCAATGGATGAGGAAGGGACAATGCAGTTGGATGGATCTTCGATGGAAAAGAAAGGAGGAGCAGGGGTTATTCTCTCAAAAGGAATGGATGAAATTTTCCTTTCCTACAAATTAGATTTCCCTTGTTCTAACAACGAGGCGGAATATGAAGCATTGGTGTTTGGGTTTCTAGAGTCTCTTTAGAGGGGGATTCGTTCACTTTGCATCAAAGGTTATTTGAATTTAGTGGTTCAGCAAGTGAATGGAGAGTACGCATTGAAACACATGAGCCTGTCACCATACAAAATAATTATCCAGAGGTTCGTTTGCCAGTTCCATCGAACTAAGATCAAGAGGCGGCCCAGAATGATGGATCGTCACCCACATGCCTATGCCACCATTTCCCAGAAGATGGTTATGAGAAACGATACAACTACCATCGTGATCCAACGAAGAACAACTCCTTCAATAGTATAGCCAATTCTACCGATGGAGGATAGCGTAGATTATAGGGTAATTGGAATCGGGGGAAGGAGCGATGGAGCTGAGGGAATTAGACCAATACTTCAAGAACTAGGGAAACCTTTACTTCAAGAACGCAGGAGGATGGTTGTCGAGGTGCATCGGTCCAGAAGAGGCAGAGCGAATATTGAAGAAAACACATGAAGAGCACTGCGAAACAACTGAGATACCCCTCTATCGAAGAATGCAAAGAGAGGGGTATTTTTAGCCCATAATGAAACTGGACGCAGCGGAGCTACAACGGAAGTGTGACAAATGCCAGTTATTCTTTGAGGTAGCTGAATGTCATTTCATGGACGCTTAACTTGATTGGAGACAGCCGTATATTGACTTTATCAGAGATAGAGTTGCCCCAAACAAAAAATTGACATGATGGGACTCTGGCGAAGGGCCTTGAGATTCTACATTCATGGGGGATAACTTTATTGAAGGGGATACTTCAACAAGCCGTTGAATTGCAACATGAAGGAAGAAGCAGTCGAGGTCCTCAAACAGGCGTACGATCCAGATCACATAGGAGGGTCCAAGTTATATGACCAATTGATGGCGTTGGGGTATTATTGGCCAATAATGGAAAAAGACTCTATTGAGTTCCTCTAAAAATGTAAATCTTGTAAACTTCATGGAAATATGATCCATGCCCCATCGGTAGACCTACAATCCCTGGAGACGCCTTATCCTTTTCACACTTGGGAGTTTGACTTGGTATGGGAAATACAACCTTCTTTGAGGGGGAAGATATGGAAACTAGTAGCAACGGAGTTCTTCACAAAGTGGGCTGAAGCGATACCACTGAGAATGGCAACAATGGGGGTGGTGAGGAACTTCATCAGAGAATACATCATTTGCCATTTTGGGATCGCAAAGGTCATCCTTTCAAACAATGGATCCCCTTTCGTCAATTCAGAAGTAACGATGCTCACAAACAAATACTCTAGTATCCAAAGGGAAATGGTCAGTTCGAAGCAGCTAACAAAACTTTGGTTAATATCTTGGCTAAAATAATGGAAGATTTCCCAGGAGCGTGGGATGGTAAGATACAAGCTATATTGTGGGACTATCGAACAACTAAGAGAAAGCCCACAGGGTATACTTTGTTCTCCCTTGTCTATGGGGCCGAGGAGATTCTCCCAGAAGAGTTAGAAGTCCCCTCTGCTCGATATACTTTGTGAAGTAGCATGCTCCCTCAGAATAGGCATGTGCAGTTGGAAGCGTTGGATGAACATAGAGATAATGCAATGCAACACTTTCAAATGTACACGAAATAACTCTCCAGGGCATAAGATATCTTAGTGAGACCAAGGAAGTTTGTCGAGGGAGACCTTGTATTAAAAGCAATGGTAAAACACATCAGGGGGCTTCCTCTACCCAAGTTTGTAGAAAATTGGGAAGTACCTTTCATTGTAAAAGAAGATCATAACTCAGGTTATTGCTAAATTTCTAGGATGGAAGAAGATAAACCATTCAAGATTAACAATAAATGGTTAAAAGTCTATCATGTGTAAGTAATTAGGTCCGAACCACTGATGTATCTAGATGTTGTTATGAATACACAACTTTTTTTATGGCAAGTTCTTTTATTATAGCCCAAGTGGAAATGAAAGAATTATAGAACTTCTTAATGTACGAAAGTAGTTGTAACACAAAGAAATGACATTGAAAACATATATCTTTCTTCATTCATAAACTTTGGGGCATTACAAAGTTGGGAGATATTGCCCAAGAATTACATAAAAAGGAGAAAAAAGAGAAAAATATATACAAAAGCTTATTGGCTTAGGAGGAACCACAGATCGGGGGAGGAGAAAAAACTCCAGGAAGGCCCGAAGAGGCTTCTAGGCAAGACCGTTAGGAATTAATAGAAACCTTCAACTTCGTATGTGCTTGTGTGCGCTCAATAAGGAGATTCTCTCATTTTAGCTTCGCCAGATGCAGAGCTTCTTTGATGTCCTCCACCTCCTTGTCAATAGCTCCAAGAAGAGGTGCTATCTCGGCCAACTTAGCTTCCTTAGCTCGCTGATCCTCCTGATGCTTCCGTAGGAGTTCCCTCTGGCTATCCAGTCATTGGCTCTTTACGGTCTTCAAATATGTGATAAACTAGTCGAAACGGAAGCCATCGCGACCTAACTCCCCCAGATAAACCAGAAATTGGTTAAGGAGGGGTCTAGTATCTTTTGAAGTCGAAGTATTGGCAATTTCAGCAACGACAGTAGCCATGCCCTGAAGCCTGTAACTCATAACGGAGATGTTTGAATATAGGAAATCAACTATGAACATCTCAGGATGATGATTTACAAGTTGTTCAACTACCAAACGATGGTTGGTAGGCATTTGAGGGGAACGCTAAAGCATCATCAGGCAGAAGGCATGAGGATCTACGTCGGGCAAAGGAAGCTCATAGATAGATTCGCTCTCCGTAGCAGCACCGGTCATGGAACCTCTATCATTATGGCTAGAATCTTCTGAAATGACAGGTTCCCGATGGGGAGAGGCAATGGGCGAAGGAACTGGTGGAGAATCCTCCCGAGCAACCTAAAAATAGTTAGAGGAAATAAGGAGTTTATGAAAAAAAAACTTAACAAGCATTTTCGTTGTTAAATCACCAATAAAGGTGGAGTTTATGCAAAATCTTAACAAGTGTTTTCGTTGTTAAGTCACAAATATAGGTAGAGTTTATGAAAAATCTTAACAAGTGTTTTCATTGTTAAGTCACCAATATAGGTAGAGTTTATGAAAAATCTTAACAAGTGTTTTCGTTGTTAAGTCACCGATATAGGTGGAGTTTATTAAAAATCTTAACAAGTGTTTTATTTGTTAAGTCACCGATACAGGTGGAGTTTATGAAAAATCTTAACAAGTGTTTTCATTGTTAAGTCACCGATATAGGTTGAGTTTATGAAAAATCTTAGCAAGTGTTTTTGTTGTTAAGTCACCGATATAGGTGGAGTTTTTGAAAAATCTTAGCAAGCATTTTCGTTGTTAAGTCACCAATAAAGGTGGAGTTTATGAAAATTTTTAACTAGTGTTTTCTTTATTAAGTCACCAATACAGGTGAAGTTTATGAAAAATCTTAATAAGCATTTTTATTGTTAAGTCACCGATACAGGTGGAGTTTATGGAAAAACCTTAACAAGTGTTTTCATTGTTAAGTCACAAACATAGAAAAGTTGGAAAAACTGAGAAATGCAGAGAGAAATTAGAGAAGTACCTCAGTAGTAGTAGGAGTAAGAACGGGAGTCACCACTGGGGCCTTAATAGTAGAAACCGTTAGGGGTGGGCTCATTACCTCAGTAGCTTCAACGGGGCCCTTGGTTTAAGAAGCCCCAATGGCAGGAAAACCTCCCTCGCCAATATAAGGTACTAAATCCAATACGGGCGTATCATCAAAAGAAGACCTTGAACATTCATGAACTACCCCAACAATGGTGGGTATAGAAGAACTAACACGAGGACAACAACATCAGCCTCGGCCTGGGAAAGGAAAAAGCCACTAAAAGCAAAGGGTGGCATAAGGTTTTGGCGAAAGCTTCAAATACAAAACCAAGTGTTAGACACAAGCAGTAAATGTAAAGAAAAAACTAAGGGGAAGGAATACATCCAACTTACCCCCGTTATGGCACCAAAAAGGCGAACTGCAATCAGGGGTCTCGTCAATGCAGTGGAAAGGAGAATGTTAGCTATGAGAGACGCCACTTCCACCTAAAACATCCCAGCATATCATAATGATAAACAAAGCAATGGGAAAAGGAAAAAAACATGAGAATTGACAAGAAATTTACCCCAAGAGCACTCTCCTCGACCTCAACGATGGGCAGATGGACCCCTTTCTCGGAGGGTAATTCCAAAAAGGCTGTAGTAATTGCCTCTGATTTGCCAGATATTTTAATAGATCCAACCGTATCAGACCCTACAACATCTTCTTTTGTCCGTTAGGAGGACAACCGTTGAGAGTAGGTGAGACCTATCAGGGGGAACGGGGAAGGGTAGTGTCGGCTTGAGGGATACTGCAACGACCCCTATAAAATGGCTTGTAGGGGGACTGGGGGGACTGAGCCTTTCTTCTTTAACTCCCTGCACCAAAGTTATCAAGAAATGAGCAGATGAAACACACCTTGAGAGAAGGGGAATAAGAAATAAAGAATGCACACATACCTTAGATCTAGAGGGATAATGAGAAGGTATAACCACTGGTGAAGGTGGAGAGGAGGAAGCAACAGAGGGAGTAAAAGATGGAGGTATCTCGATTTTTCATTTCTTCTCGGACTTAGTGCCCAGAGTTTTCTTCCTTGCGCCCGTTACATCAGAACTTTGAGGTACCCTCGACCTTTTTCTCCTCTTTATTGATGGCTCAGTCGGATTAACCACGATAATGGGAAAGGCAATGGAAGGAGGAATAACGACATAGCACCATTGAAACTCATCATTTATTCTTTCAACCTCAGCTTGCACCTGCCTCCTCAACTCTTTAACTACCTCTGCAGACATAGGAAGGGGAATGGAGGCAATAGGGAATGCCTCTAAAGGAGTTTGTGCTTGAGCTTTGGATTTAGATTTTGAGGAAACCCCACTTTTGGAATTCTTGGTCTTTTTTGTAGGAGGCTGAGAAGGCCCTTCCCCTATTGCATCTTTGACCGAAGGGTCAGGTGGTTTAGGGGTTACAGTAGCCTTGGGCTTGGGCGTGCCAATGGGAATCATGGGGCAATGTGGAGGAAGTTCAGTAGGAGGTAATTTGGGGGTCTGGATTAGAGGGAACTCAATTCCAAGAATGGAATTCCCCTTTAACCCCAACTCTAGAGTATAAAAGGAAAGAACGGGTGGATACACGAGATCCCCCTTGATGAACTAGTAAACTTGGTCCAATTGTCTTGGACAGTAATTTTTTGTAAATAGAGGGGACACGGTCCCCTTCCTGATGATGTTGGGAATTGTGACACGCCCAGCCATTGTAGAACTCACTCCTTATGCAGAGGTTGAGTAGAACAAGGAACATGCCTCGCTAAGGAGACCTTGGGGTTAGATAATTGAAAAACTGGGCAAGGAGCTCCTTGATCGAAGCCAAACTGACGGCTGCATCGATTGGGATTGTAGTGCTCGTTAGTGTATCCCCACTCGGTGTAGGTGGGAGGTATCCTGGTAAAACAAAAGGACCACAGCTAGTGAAGGGTCTTCAATAATGAGGTCCAGAGTAGTTGCCTGGACCACTCTTGCTTCATGGTTGAAAAAACCACAAGTGTAGAGAAAGATATCTTCTTCATAGGGCCTCATCATAAAATTTAAAAAATCATCGATACTGGAGGTCAACTCCTTTCAGCTTTGTCTCTTGTGATAAACAAAGGAGCGTGGAGGTAGAATTGTTTCCCTTAAAGGAGGGCGATTGGTCTTGGCTGCTACGGCGGGGAAATGCACATAGAGGAAGCCTATGAGGAGGATGCAGTTGGCAAAGTTGGCCAGGTTAGAATGACCCAGAGATTGTTCCATATCGAAAAGGGTTCTATCAAGGCATGTGTAGATAGATCCTAGAGTGATTGCAACTAGTGGAAGCCTGATACCCTACGCCAGATGGAGGGATATGTTGACGAGGTCCCTTCGAGGTTGGTTATTGGGTTTCCCCGTTAAAAAAAAATGAGAAAGAACGATAATGATGCAGACATGAAGTTCTAATAATGTACCTTGATCGGGGTCTGCCTTCGAGGAACTACCTTCAAAAGGATCCTTGAAGAAATAGTTGATAAGAGGAGTGAAGGTAGCTTTGTTTGAAGTACTGATGCACCTTTGGCATATACGGTCTAACTCTAAACGGTCAGCAGTCTCTTGGACATCCAGGGTTTCATCAGAATTGGGCTCATGGCCTGTTATCTGAAGGCCTAGGAGCTCGCACACGTCCTCCAATGTTATTATAAACTCCCCCACGTAGTAATGAATGGATGAGTGGTAACATTCCAGTGAGACACCAGAATGGGAAGGGCAACATTATTCTTGGATAGGGTGAACTCACAAAACCATTTAGACCGATGAAGCCCAATCTTGGTGAGAGTGGTAGCATGGGAACTCTGCATATAGGAGTTCTAAGAAAAAAGTGAACAAGATATCCCCCAGGCCCTTCAAAGTCGACGTGGGACCACGGGAGGTCCCCTCGCCCAAGACGAAATTGAAGAGTCCCCTATGGAGGTAGAAAGCCCCAGTCATCAGCACTTTCATCTTCATCACCAAGTGTCAGGGAATCATACTTGGCATTGAACATACAAGTCTTGCAAAACCTAGAAAAATCATCACCCTGGCTGAATATGGGGGACCGACGGTAGAAGCACAACTGGTCCTGGGGGGCAGCAGTTAATGAGGCGGCAGCGGGGGTGGTGATAATGGCGGTAGTAGGTGGATCACTGGTGGCAAGCGTGGTAGGATTACCTGATGAGGCCATTGAAGACAAAAAGAAGGTGCAAAGGCTTAGTAAAAAAGAGATGGGGAACGAAAATGGAGGAGAACAACCACAGGTGGTGGCGTAAAAGATGAGAGAAAAAAGAAGCTAGATAAGAGCTAGGTAAACAATGGAGTTCACACAGAGTTCTCTCTATAAAGAAGACAAGAGCTTGAAGAAGATGAAGGAAAGAGAAGGGTTTGAAAAAAGAGACGTTTGAAACATTTTAAGGAACTCGTCTGTTGAGTTTCCCACCACCACATGTGCAAGGCTGCCTATAATCATTTCAAATGGACACGTGGCACTCCGGGAGGTGTTTTGATAGATGAAAAGACAACATCACATCATTTATAATGTGACGCCTAGGGAATATAAGGGGGTTTCCTTCTTCATCAAGTTTGAGTTTTGGCGCCAGAATTTTTATCACACATATCTAATAACTCCCAACGGAAAAGATGTCCCGATGGTTAAAAAAAGCTACGATGTCCCCTTGCCACAAGTCCAAACGTTGTTTAAATGGTGACTCGGCTACATCTGGGAGAATTTCTTCCTTTTCGAATATAGCAAGCCTTTCGGGAGAATTTCGAATAAAATAGTTAGAATGGTTGCAGCTCAGCGTCAGGAAAAAGTGGCGATGTCCCCTCGCCAAAGCACCAATATGCTGTAGCGCTTCGGTTAAGATTTTTTTTACTCATAGAGGAGGTTCATCCGATTGAGAAGTTTTTGTGCAGACATTTCTTGTTCCAAAAACAAATCTCTCCACGAAGGGGAAAATAGAGAGGGGGCTTAAAGGTAATCCTGAGATTAGGGATAATTCCCCTAATTACAATAGTATCCGAGGTTAAGGCAGCTTAGCTTCGCATCTCAGCAAGGCAGCTCAGTATGGCAACTCATATTTTAGTTTGTTTTGCTACTTAGCCATATTGTATCTTTGTTTATAATGACTAGGATCTATAAAGATTCTAATCATGTAACGAGAATATTAAAGATTTTTAGCGTGAGGTAAAACGGTACTCGCGAGGGACCAGGCTTGGCAGGGCCTGGGAGAGCTTTCATGCTCTATCGGATAACCTCGGCATGGGAACTTTAAAAGGACTGGGTTTGGAGGATTTAGAGTTGAGGCACCATTGGTTCTTGTCCCAACCATCTTAGATACACCTGGTAAAACATTGAAGGACCCTAACCGTGGAACCTCGAGCAGAGCAGCTTGGAGTTCCATTAGGCGTTGAGTTGTGAACCAAACAACCCTATACTTAATGTCACATCTACTGTAGGTGATGTCATTAGCCTGCTAAACAATGTCAGACCTGCACTTGAGTAAACCTTCATGGTATTTGGGGCTATCAGATAGTTGGTGAGCCACCTCTGTGACAACAACCCCCTGACACACAGTTGTTAGGCAAAATGCATGTCTTGGCATTTAATGTTTATGATATGGAGACAACTAGTGCATCAGGTATTTAATGTTGGTGACATAAGGTATGAGGGAGGTCTTTCAAAGGCATTGATGACTGAGTTGCCTCGGGGGTGGTGTGGAGGGCTATTTAGGGACCCCAACCACCTTTGAGGAAGATAGATCTTTCTGAGAGTTCAGAAGTTATTGCTGTAGACAATATGCATTAGAGAGAGTTATCACAAACCAGAAAGTTTTTTACTCATCAACCACTGTCATTTATTACGAAGCTTTTAATAGATGACAGAGATTCTTGTGGGTGGGTGGTGTTTGCCTGCCTGCCAAGGTGTAACTAGGGTGCTTACTTCTCTCTTCATCTAGCTAAGATGCTTCTAAGTTCATTACTACCTTTTGAGTTATACACGAGAGATTTGGGACTCTAAACTGAATTCATCTTCATTGAGTGGTGTTTGTATGTCCTATGGTTAATCAATGGCCTGCTTGTTAATTTATCATTACTATACTCAAAAAAGGGGTTACGCCTCCATCCTATCTAAACTACCCTCTTACATATCCAACAAAACCTTTCTATATGGACCGAAAAAA
The DNA here is from genome assembly GCA_949130495.1 of Sambucus nigra. Classification (NCBI taxonomy): domain Eukaryota; kingdom Viridiplantae; phylum Streptophyta; class Magnoliopsida; order Dipsacales; family Adoxaceae; genus Sambucus; species Sambucus nigra. The sequence goes on along the minus strand of OX422216.1, from coordinate 88,511,475 downwards.
ATTTGTAGATGCTAACAAAAATTGGATTAATGAGCTCCATAATTTTCTTTGGGCATGTAGGAACATTCCCAGAACACCAATAGGGGAAACCCCATGCTTTCTTTTAGCACTGAGGTAGTGGTACTAGTTGAAATAGGTCTGTCGACTCACAAAGTTTTGAAATCTGATTAACCCTAAATTAATCTCATTAGGCTGCTAGATTTGTACATGATAAAAGAGGTTAGAGAAGATTCTACTATTCGGATGGATGCTTACCAACAAAGAACTGCTAGGTTCTATAATCTTCATGCTAAGCCGACCAACTTGAAACGGAGAGACCTTCTACTGAATAAAGTGATATAGAAAAAAAAAGTTTAGATCCCAACTGGTCTGGTACCTATCGTATCTCGACATAAATCTGACCAGGAACATATCGCCTAGCGACATTGGAGGTCGAAGAATTTAAGAACCCCTGGAATGCTAATCATCTCTGCAAATATTATCAGTAATTTTGTTTTCGATGTAATCAGTTATTCAAGTTAATGAAATTGAATGTTTTTACTCATTATACTTTCTTTTTATGTTTTGTTTGTCGGAGAATGGTGTGGTACCACCACCTCAAATTAACACTACATTTTGTAGATAAAATTTATTTGTCAAAATTTCCAAAAGTTCTTCGCTAAACTTTTCCAACTTTAGAAAAATTCCTCGTCAAACTTTTCCAACTTTCAAAAAGTTATTTATCTTTGTCAAAATTTTCCAACATGAAAAAAGTTTTTTATCTTTGTCAAACTTTTCTAACTTTAGAAAAATTATTCACCAAACTTTTCCAACTTCAGAAATGTTCTTTATCCTTGCCAAACTTTTCCAACTTCAAAAAAGCTCTTCGCTAAAGTTTTCCATCATTGGAGAAGTTCTTTGTATAACTTTTCCAACTTTAGACAAGTTCTTTGTCATACTTTTCCATCTTCAAAAAATTTCTTTATCTTTGTTAAACTTTTCCAACGTCAGAAAAGTTCCTCACCAAACTGTTCTAACTCCAAAAAGTTATGTGTCAAAATTTAACAACTTCAAAAAAGTTCACCATTAACAACATAATGTGTGATTTTGTCTGTGGCAAATCATGAACTAGAAGTCAGTACAATCTTGTGTAAGATGCCAAGTTAAACACATGAGGTTTTACCCGACTCAGTTAAAATACAGGGATATTTATACATTTTTAGTACACTCGGTTATCACTGTATCCTTTATCTTTAAAGACAGAATAACAATTACTTCATCTCATCCAATTCATTCCATATACTCGGGGGAATTTTGACCTAGTCACGATGTTAGCAGCCCATCATGAATTTTATCAGTCTACTTACCCATTTCGTCACTGGCAACATAGACTTTTACTAAATTATGGTTGATCATCTCGAGCCAACCTTCTTCCATCTACGATTGGTGCATCCGGAGACAATCTCACTCCGTCTCACCCAAGACCAAATCCACTTATAATTTCACAGATTAAGTGGTACTGTATACTCCCCTTCTTCCCCCGGTATGCCAAAAGTCACGGCCCATTATCTTTTCACAACTACCACACTTCTTGGGTCTTTTCCCCCCATAGTTATCAACATTCTATTTACACGCACGCCACTCTCAACATTTAATTGAGTAAGGCTCTGCTCTATTTTCCTATAACACTTCGGCCTCTTCTTTGTCAAGGGATATCTTTTGAATGTCATCCCATAGCCTTTCAACCCATCTCGGTGTGATACCCTCATTGAACACATATACTTGGATTATCGTCGTTCTCACACGACATTCAATCCATCATTCCATTCCATCTTTATCTATAATTGCCCTCAGTAATAAGTTCAACACATTGATTTCTACATGATCCTATCAGTGCATATCTGCACAATATAGGAAACGTCACACACACTTTCCTTAAAACTGTCCTCACATTATCGATGTGGCTATAACTCATGGGTATTCTTAATCACCCCATAAATTGAAATTTATTTCTCCTTAACATATTTCCACCTTCAGAGTGTTTTCTCTACTAATCCATTGATTAACATTCGAAACTAATGCCCTAGCATTCATCAACGTCTCCCTACTCATGACATTCATCAAGGTCCATGCGTATCTCATCATACAATAACATTCCAACAAGGAACTTCCCCAATACTCTATTACTTAACATTGGTGTAAATCAAATTCCATAAACCTCAATCTTATAGCTAGGACTCTCAAAATCATGTCCCTTGACATATAATTATAAATCTCAACTCCCTCATCCCTAAAGGAGTGATATAACAACGCGCTCTCACTATCACAAAATTCTGAGTGCTAAACATAATAATGAGCTAAATATCTCGGATCAATAATAAATCCAATACACCTCCATTAACAACAACAAAGTCCCTACACACCAGGATCAAATATCTTAAGACAACCATACTCTTAGAAGTCTCGATCATGATATAATATAGATGCGATCCTGACCCTCTTTCAGGTGAGGCCTCAAGTAATACCCCATACTGACCTGTAACATTAGATACGGTGGTCTTCCTATCAGAACCCTCTATCAATCCACCCACATTGCAAATCCGTCCATGCCTAGGATAATATCACACAAGCATTATATGTCACTAGAATGAGTAATTTCAACATACATATTCTCCCTATGACTGTACCCGCACTCCCTTTGAATAGTACTAAAGAGAGATACAAAGGAAACTATATACACATTATTGTTTTATCGATGATATACCCACTAATCTCGCCTCACATGTGAATAGTGGTAACAAAATATTGTGACTTGCTCGTGTCACATAAAACATACCCCACTAACCTGAGGATAAAACTCATACTTCCAATTATTAATAATGCGGTTCAAATAGGTTTTGGACACGACACACATGTTCAAACAGAACCAAAACTATCGTAATCATTGCCCTAGCTAGGCACCATACTCTTTTACCTTTTTACTCACTTCGGACAAAATCAATGCATACAGTCATGCTCTCCACCTAAAATGCCACTTCATATGGCCTTACCAGTCCCAATTGAATCCAACGCCACTTGGTAAGAATTCAGCTATCTGAATCATTTAAATAGGTCTCCCCCTTGCAGTGTTTCGCTAGCACCGTTACAACCAGTCTTACACCCTGACTATGTTCTCCAATTCTTTTTATCTCTCTTCATAAGGAAGAATTTATATCAACACTTCCAAAAGCACAACATCATCACCATCTACATCAATCGTCCAAGAATAATTTCCCTTTAAGTTCTGGTGACTCCTCACGTGAGTCCATTACCCACCTTAAAGTCTATTATCTCCACTGTACCAAATATGGTGATTTACTCCCACCATCACAACATTCCTCTAAAGGGCAAAACACAATTTTACACCCATTCACTTTCGGGTATATATTACCTCCTGCTATATGCCAAAGCCTCTAGGTATTCTACATCCATTGGCTATCCGCACAATCTCTCTATCTAACAAAATTCCAATGGGTGGTCCTTTTGAATGACCCCTCCGACTCTCTCCCATCCTAACCACACTGGGTGAGTCTATTTTAGCACCACTCTTTCTTATAACAGTACACCAACATATGCTACACTTTAGCAGTCCTTATAGATCCATCATCCCGAGCAATAATTAGGGTAACCTCTGCTACGGTCATCAACCCCAAAATATTCTTCAACTCCAACTAAGTTGAGCCTCCCGCTCCCTTCCCAACGGCCCTCACTGGTCATTCTTTGCGTAATCGTCATACAACGCACACCCATACGTATAAAAGATTCACTAATAGTTATACACTATAGCAGGAGACTATAAGCCACGTAAGTAGAGGAATAAAACAATCCTTTGATAAATATCTATATCAATCAAAGGATATGCTAAAAACGTAGTAAGTCGTACAGATCCTATGGACACTAGAACCTGGAGCTCTTATTCCATATGTGACACCCCGCCTAATTAAATATCGGTGATCGGGCCTTTATCAAATTAAGCCAGGTTTCTCATATGGTTCATTCTTAGCATCATTGTTGAAAACCCAAATTGATTACTAACCACCTAATAGTTAATTAAACTCGTGCCAAATTTATCTTCCAATTAAAAAGAATAAATAATTTATTCGAAAAGTAAACAACATTCACAATATACTAGAGTCCAAACCAACATGATATGTATGTGAAATAAAGTCATGCCGAATAAATCACCGGAAAAAATAACGAAAACCAAGTAATAAACCAAGTCTTAACTACAAGGTACAACTAATACAAAACTGAAACTATAATACCGATAATGGACCACGTGTTCCAACATGATATACAAGAGTGAGATCCTATGCTAGATCTTAATGAAAGAATCGGCTACTCAAAATACTGTCAGCATCTATAGTGCTACAACTCCATGTCCCTGCAATTAAACCACTAAGTATGGCGTCCCTATGGTTGTACACCTAAATGGTTTTGAAAATATTTTTGTAGCAAGAGTTAGTACTCAAAACATTTGAAAACATTTAACCAGTAATTTATCACAATGAAAACCAGTTATTGATTACACATGTTTGGTTAAAGCACACTCCTTTGAGTTTCCTCACCTCTCATCTAATGTGCACAACTAACTTTCTATACTTAGCCCACCTAGCTATAATACCCAAGCTATCTCCACTAAAGTATATAACTGATCATATCAAGTCTACTCTCTCGTACCGCCCATACAACACGCTTCATTATTAACAATTCTCGCATGTTCTTCATTTTTCATATAACATTCACATATGTTATGTTTAATCATCACAATCAAGTCTCACTACTTAATTCATAAAGCATTTCAAAGTTACCATTCTACTTCCATAATTAAGTTTCACTACGTAATTTATTATAGATATTCCCATTATATTCTAAATATTAAAATTAAGTTTCTCTCTACTGAATTTATCACACACACACACACATATATATATATATATATATATATATATATATATATATATATATATATATATATATATATACACACACACACACACACACACACACACACTAGCGTATGCCCTTACCTGAAGGCGCGACGAAATTTTCCAAAGTACGTAATCGCGAAACGACGACAATTTTTCAAAGTACGTGATAGCGAAACGCGAAAATTTTGAAGTGAAATTTTAAAACAAATAGCCATAATATCCATTATTTATTGGACTATTCACCATGCTTAATAAATAATAAATAGTCCAATAACATTCAGATAGTCTAAATTCATCAAATAAATTCACATATAATACGAAATATACAATATTCATCCATCGAATTCACTGTGTCTCAAAAAAACAAAGTGTCAATTTATTAAAAAAATTGGGCATAGTCTCATTTGTTTATTGGACTATCCACCCTATTTAAGGGGTAATAACAAATCCAACAATATGAAGAAAATCCACAATTCGGAGATGGGAGCTAGAAGGCCGGGAAAGGAGAATATTGATTTATTCTTTCTGTTCGACTTCCTCAAAATGTCTGTGCCATTGTGTTTGACCACCATAATGGATGGGGTGAGAGAAACTCAGCAGGCCTTTACGGGAGCATCGGAGATAATGTTTTTGGAAATTGTAATTCTTTTAAGTCTTTTGCACTCATCAACTTCTGGACTAGGTGCTACTACTTTTGTCTTCCCATCCTTCTTCCTACCTCTTGCCATTATCACTCTCTCCCTCTCGGTTTTCTGTTCTACTTGACAAACAATAAACATAATTAATCAGTTTCTCGAATAAAGATACAATCACATAAGTAAATATACAATAAGTAACGTACATGAGCTTTTTTTCATCCTAATCTTACTTACATCCAAGGAAAAGAAGATTAATAGTAATCGTTTTTTCATCTTAAGCTTCATCCAAGGAAAAGAAGATTCATCCTAAGTTTTTTTCATCCTAATATTATTTGATATCTAAAAGAAACCAACATCATAATACTAACCCCATACCTTGTCATATTGTATTTATCATTCCTTCTTATCGGCATATGCATATATGCAGTTGCATATATGCCATATGCATATATGCAATGCCTCCTTACTACTGGACTAAGGTAGGTTCCATACTTCAATGGCCCGATGAATGCGGACCAATTTTTTTGTCGGTGAAAGGTAACTGTTGTTCGGATCTTTGTGTTTGTTAGTAATTGTGTGAGAATGAATCCACATGTTTATGAACTTAGACATATGTGTTACTATCAAACGTATACATATCAAGAGGAGAAATTCATGAAATTGGGCTTATGAACTTAGCCATATTTGTGTTTTTTTGTAATTTTGTGAGAATGAATCCATCTTGAACTCTAATCTTCAACATAGAAAACTTTACAATACCTTGGACATTTTTGGATCTGAGAACAGGGCATTCGTACGTACCTATATGAGAAAGAATATTCAGTATAGAGAATGGGGCAAAAAAAAGTCATATTAATGTACTTGAACTTTTTGAGCATAATGAATGCCATTTCGAACATTCCCATGCCACACTTTTCACTACACGTATACGATAAACACATTACCATAATTTTTATCCAGACGCACTGCAAGATATAGGAAAAATGTACTTGAAACTTGAAAATAGTATTCTAAATGTGACTCAAATTGCGAGTAATAACAATGAGAGTTGGGCATACACAATTACACATACGCAATGAACAAAAAGAAGAATTTCCTTATATATAATAGCAAGGATTTAAGTCGAATGCCATGTATTATGAGCGAGAGTTTTCTCTTAATAGGGAGTTGGGCATATGAAGTTTGCTCTTGAGAGGGAGTACCTGATGTTATGAGTGATCTTGATCTATTTCTCTTTATAGACATGTAGTATGAGCATCCTGAACAATTTTAGAACAAAACATGAACAACAACTAAATTGAGATTAGTAAACAACCCATTACATAATCTAAAACATAAATGTTTGAAAAGTAATGGTAAAAACAAAGTATAGTATGTGTGATGGGAAGAAAGTAGGGAATGAGAATGTGAATTAACTCCTAAATAGACACGCTACATATAGAGGAATATGGAAAGCAAATGGTTTCACAATTTCAGTTATCTCATTTAACTTAACTTGTCTGCAATTTAGAATGCACTGAAAAACACCTTATCTACAATTTATAATGCTAAAAATTCTAATTCTTAGTAGCAAATGAAAACTGAATAGTCATATGATTCATTGATCTCACCCTCTCGGCAATATCTCACCCGAGGTACTACCTGATCAGCTAGTAGACAAATACTGCCTGATCAACTGCCAAACAAAGTTTTTCAAAAGATGAAACACTAAATCCCAAATATTTGAAAATGAACAAATATAAGACTTAGTCAAATTAACCTCTGGAATACCGAACTATCAAAAGTTGATAAAAATAAGAGACAGAGATAAATAGAAATAAATATAAAAGAAAATAAAGGCATTTCATTTGATGATGAACAGTGACGTCTGGAATTGCAGCAGGAACGTGAAAAACCAAAAGAACAGGAGCTTCTTTTTTAAACAATAATGAAGGATGAGAATAAAGGCAATAGAATCTAATATAGGTAAGAAATAAGTAGGAAAAAAGGAGTTACCAAATCAGTTGGGAATTACGCTCAAACATCTGGGAGGCAGCCTAAGTCTCAAACACCTGAGAATTACTCTCAAGCACAGACCATGTGTGTTTCTTGATATAATTGGAAAAAGAACTCCCATTTGGATCCACCTGATCCAATGAGATATCACATTCTAAGAATAATTTCTCATTTGAATCTACATATTCCAAGCGCAGCCATTGCTTTACTTCAAACCATAATCTTCATTCATTTCTAGAAAGATATTAATGGAATACTGAATACATAACTATGACATGCCATTTGAGTAGAAATATTATACAAATTCAGCATATATGATATGTGATCATATATGTATTCAGTATATGCAGTCATATATGCATATACGTCATAAGATACATGGAAGAATTCATATGCCATATGACTACAAAAATAAAATGTTTAGTCATATATGCATATGGATACTCCATATGACTACTCCCGAATGACAAAAACGTAGTCATATATGCAGAATACATAACTATGGCATGCCTCATGACATGTGAATACATCTAAATATTTAATCGTATATTAATACAAAAATAATAGTTCAAAATGAATTTGAAATCGTGTCATTTAAAAATTCAAAAGGGAAACATAATAAAAGTGTCACGGCATTGATAAAATCATGTCATGTCTATTGATTTCAAAAGTTAATAACTATACTTGTCCAACATTTTTACTTCCAGACTTTACTTACGTCAACACTTTGTTAGCCTACAAACTTGGGGGAGAAAATGTAGTGTTATAATGAGTCTATGGACACTAACTACCAAAAAGTTTAAATGCAATACTGTAATAAGTCCATGGTCAAAAAATTTAGTAGCAAGTTTATGAAACCGATGTAGGGACTCTATGTTGAAAGGTTATAAAGTCAAAAATTTAAGTTTAAATGCATAACTGAATTATACGATTGAAAGTGTCGAAACATAAACCAATTTGTGATGGTATTTGAGGTTTTATTGAAAACTTAAATCAAAATTGGAGGTTTCACTAAAAATAGAACCACACAATAACTAAAGCTTCCCATTACCAATAGAAAAAAACTAAAAAAATAAATTTATCTTTAGAACATCCTTTGATAATTGATGCACACCACATTAATTATTTTGTGTATAACAAAGATTTTGTAGTTTATCATCTTTAGAACATGTGTCATATGGGAGAACTAATTCAGAACTCATTTCAACAAACAAAATGGAAAGATGAACTATGAACGAACCCAAACCAAATATATTTACAAATATTCAATGAACAAAATTGAGAATGTGATTTTCATCAAAAGCAATCGGAACCTATCATGAAAAATTACTAATTATTTATCAAGTTCACACACCGTGGCCTCGAGAATACTTTGATTTCACACTTTCAAATATGGACTTGTGGATAGAGAGTTGAAGATATCAAAAATTGCACATGACTAACATGTGCTCATGTGTTATCAATACCTCAATTTAATAAAATTTGAAAAAAAGAACCAAAAACTAACTGGTATAACTCTTGGTATAACTATTGGTTTGGTATAAGTGTTTGGTTGGTATAACAGTGTAACTGTTGGAACAAAAATGGTATAGCTATTGGCACCAAAAATCAGTATAACTGGTATTGGTTATGGTTTCATGTTGCAAGAATTAGTATAATTGTTGACCATGATTCAGGTACAAAAAATCAGTTGTGAATCAAATATTGGTTTGGTTTGGTGTCAGTTTGATAATAGGTATCGAAAATCAATTTGGGAATCAAATTTTGGTTTGAAAAATCAGTAAGTGTTAGTTTGGTTTGACAATAGGTACCAAATGTTGTGAATCAAATGGTATAATAGTTGTCGCTTAGCCAATTTAACGTCTTAAACACTCGATTGGTTAATTAAACAAAAAGAAATACAATTGCGACCTGAAAACCAATATAAGAAATACAATCGATTTACCACATTTTAGCGTCTCCAATCGATTTACAAAATGATTCTAAGTCCGAATTATAAGAGACATGAATATCACCATCTAATAACAAAATATGCAGTCATGTATAATTAACACTTTAACAGATATATGTTAGTGTGTATGTATAATATGATAAAAAAGACCACTCATGCATGAATATAAGAAATTAGTATGAAACATCGTAGTAACATTCCAAGGCGATTGTACACAGTAGTAACATTCCAAGTAAACTTTCATACCCTAATATGACATTTGGCCAATTACTCACGTGCAAATCAGTCTAGATATGCACACAGTAGCAAATCAGTCATGCCTTGTGAATTAAAGTGTGTTGTTAAGGTATGCTAAAGTTATATATACACACACTAAAATGACGTATGATAAATATACCTTAATTTAGAAGTCTACTGCATATCAAAAGAATATGCAAGAATGGGTAAAGCTTCTGGTGCTCAGCCAATAACTTAGACAAATACTGACTACACAAAAAACCTTTAAAATAATATTTAAAAAAAATAGATCTTAGAACTATTCATGTAATATAGAAAGAAATAAAATCAAGATCAAATCCCCCCAAAGTTGTACCTATTACTCATGACAAAATCGAACAATCCCAAACCCTATTAGGTAACGAAAGACACTAAATAATTAACAAACTAGTCAACAACAAATTAAATACCCACCTTGAATCATACCTTGTGGGAACTTTTTTCAAAATGCAAAAAATTGTTAAAACGACCCAACTGACCTCCTTCTTAGTGGCTACTTTGTTCAAACAACCTATGGAACTTAAATCTGCAAATAAAGTTAAAAAAATATTAGTGTTTCAAAAAACAAATTATATATGAGAGAGTGAAATACAACATGAACACAGTTTATTATAAATAATATCCCCATTTATGTTTTAAGACATTATTCGTGTTTCAAAAAATATGATAGGAAATATCCCAAATCTGCTCACCCTAATACATAATTTAAATCTGCAAATAAAGGGGTCAAAATACATAACTTAAATTGATTGTTGGAGGGTTATGTTAAGTCTCATTAAAGATGGTCAAACAAATTTAAATTCAATTTTTGAGGGGTTTTATATGTGTTCCAAATGCAGTCAAATGTTAAATGTGGTGTCTAAGAGCACAATATGGAAATATCACATTATAATATGACACTGTTACAGTGTTATATTTGCTAAATTGTGTGGTGATATGACAATATCATATAGGACCATATACTAAATCATGGGTGGTGATATTCCCAATCACTGTGTGCGAATAGAAGAGGGAAAAGTCGGGTTACCAGTGAGAGAGAGAGATTTTGGTGATGATGCTGTCGGTGATGATGGCGGTGGTGTGAAAATCCGATGATGGTGCTGGTGAGGATGTGCCATGGATTGATTCTCTCTATTTATCTACCGGCGGTTGGGGGAGATGTAGTTAATAGAAGGGCGACAGCAGGGGCAGGCAACGGAGGGCAAGGGAGAGCAGGCGAGGCAGCGGAGGGAGAGAAGGATTAGGGAGGCAGAGAATGGAGGAGGAAGGGAGGGGCGTTGGGAGGAGAGAGAATGTAGAGAGACTGAATGTGAGTTTGTGTTTGGGGGTTGTAAGGAATGAGGGGACGGTTGAGTGGGGGTGAGTGATATATGGAGAGAGAGAGAGAGAGAGAGAGAGAGAGAGAGAGAGAGAGAGAGAGAGAGTGGTGTGTGTGTAAAGGGAGAGTGTGTTAGCATAATAGCCTCACTTTTGAATTTAAGTGTAAGTTGGGTGAGTAAAAAAGATGGGGAAATCAATTAATTGAGGGGTAGATTTGTAAAAAAAAATATGTGATCTCAACCATTAAAATATGTAAGGAGGTGTCATCGGTCTACAATGTTAAAATGTGTACATAATTCAAAAATGAAGCTACTTTATATATATATATATATATATATATATATATATATATATATATATATATATATATATATATGCCCAAAGTGCACTCTCTTACTCAGAGTCATCAAACTCGGCCAATATTGTGGCTGAGGTGACTAGATGCCTAACGCAACCATCAGTAACATCGGTTCTTGGAATATCGGACACAACCGACCTTGATTCTACAACATACATCGACCTCGGTTGGGCATGAGCTGAGGTCGGCAAGGAATAATGGGTTCAACACTCCTTTCACACCATCATCGGCCCCGGCCAACGTTGTAATCATCATCCGAGATCAGTAGTGACAATGGACCAATCATCTGACAACATCATCATCGGCCCAAGCTGACGTTACACCTACTCAGACCTAATCTCAGCTAACTACATGACCATGGTCATCAAATATAGCCACGAATAAAGGAACGGTCGGACTTCACTCGTACTGTGACAGGCCAAGGTTGCACCAATCAAAGAACTCCGAGCATCTACAAGAACATACATGGTTTTGTACGCGTGGACAAATCTGTTACAACTGAACAATTCCCTCCACGTGAGAAAATATTGAGGTCATTATTGTTTACTTAAGATCAGCTAGGTGTCATCCTTATACTGGTTGGATCTTCATGCACATGCTCATTGCATGCTTAAGGGGTACATTACACTCCCTAAACACTATCTATAGAGGTCATCCTGTACCTGGTAAAGGATCGATAATTGTAACCCTAGATGAAACTCTGTTAGTTTACATAGTAGAGAGAGAAAGCTTAAGTGATTGTATCTATGGCCATTAGTGCCTTAATCTAGTGACTTTTACACTCACCTGCACAGTTGATGTAGGCAATTACCGAACCACTTATATTGTTGTGTTCATCTCCTTCACCTCATCTCCTACTATACATAAATATACACTCTTTTGCTCCTATTGTTCTTCTTGTTTGATCTTGTTTACACCTTATCTAGTGGTGCTGTTTCTAGCATCATCATTTTGGCACCGTCTGTGGGAATGCGAAGATTTATATCTTCCTTTCGAAGCTTAACATCACTGAAGACTCTGGTGGTGAACCAAGCCTCACCCTTTGTGTGATGTTGTTTCACCATTGAAAGAGGTCCTTTAAGGTATTTAATCTCTCTCATGTTTTCATCATAAGATCTTTAGCCCTAACATATGGCACCGGAGTTACCATCACCTCCTCCACCATTTGGCATTGGAGGACCCAGTTCCAACCAAGCACCACCCCAGTCCGAGATGGCTGAGGTGGAAGTAGCCTTAAGGTTGTTGGCTGCAACGCAGCAAGCAATGAAGGAGAAGTTTGCCCAGCTAAGCCAAAATATGATGAGGCCACTTGGGATCTCATCGGAAATGATTACTTTGACAGCTGTTCAACCACATTTAGAGGCCAGGGGACCACCCCATGCACCATAAAAGGACCAACCTACACCTCAGCGGAGGAGGGACGTTGCTGACCCTAGGCGTTTGCATATGAGGAGGTAAGGAAACCCTTTCCCTAAGGATAGGTATGATGATATAGAAGCATATGATGCTCTAGCAGATTGTTGGGAGCCATATGAGGTTTCAGACAACACAGTATGACCTATATAGCAGAGCTGAGGTTATGGATCCAGAAGGGCCGAGGTTGGCGATGCCCAGCCAAGACGATTAGCTTTTAATCACTTGAGTAGAGGGTAGGCCATTGAAAGGCTCTACAGAGTTAATTATTAGATGCAGAGATTATCCAGGTCGAGAAGTGCCGCTGGCTCTCAAAGGGAAGATGGTGAACATCGGTCTCGCCATGGCCGAGACTGTGGCCAAGAGGTCAACAACCGACGTTGTGCTGTAGTTGGGTAAACCTCAGTCCATCCCTTTGAGGTGGATAGGGACAACCTCGGCAAGGCCGACGTTGATAAACCATGGAATGACTCCATCCAACATTTGGAATATAAGATAGGGAATCTCATCAAAAGTCGAGACCTACTGCAAAGGGGGTTCTCAGAGGGCTCCCCAGTTGTGGCAAGGATTGTGAACTTCCCAACCCCTGCCAAATTCAAACCACCTATTGTGTCTCCAAATTATGATGCAAGTACCAACCCGGTACATGATATCAAGATGTATCAGTCTGCGACAAACATTTATTCAATCCCTAATGAGATGAGGTGCTGAGATTTTTCAAGCACTTTGACAGGAGTTGCGTATATTTGGTTCACTTCCCTTCCTAAAAATTTTGTGGAGAACTTTAAAGGTTTTGCGGAGCGGTTCATACACAACTTTTTTTCTGGGGTAAGAACTTAGAATAAGACAACCCATCTACTCTATGTTAGACAAGGCAAGAATGAAAGCCTCGGAGATTACATTGCAAGATTCAACAAGGAAAAGTTGGAGGTTGAAGATTACGAAGAGAATATAGCTATGACAGATCTTATAGGAGGATTGAAGAAAGGGAAGTTACTTTGTAAGATTGCTGAAGACCCTCTAAAATCCATGGTTGAGCTATTAGCAATAGTTGGTAGGGTTATGAACGCTGAAGAGGTAGTGGCGAAAAAGTATGAGGATGAGAACGGTAGTAGCAGTGGAAAATTCCAAAGGAAGAAGGATGGAAAGAATAGGGATGCAGACGATAAGTTTGCACACTACACTCCTCTAACTATGATCTATGAAAACATCCTCAATGAAATTAAAAATTACCGATCACTGAGATGGTCGGAGAAGCTGAAGGCTCCTCCGCATAAGAGGAATAAGAATCTATGGTGCGAGTTCCATCAAGACCACAGTCATCTGACTGACAAGTTCTTTTCATTAAAGGATGATATTGATACGATGTTGAAGTCTGGAAAGCTTAGGAAGTATGTGGATGATAGAGCTTCTAAGGTGGAAGAGACGACCCTAAAAAAAGAGAAATGATAGGTGTCGGGAAGATGCCCTAACTAGAAGATCTGAGGACTCAGATGATGATGATGACCCTAACCTCCCACTAAAAGATGACAATGCCCCTATGAAGAGGGTTTGTAAGATCTCCTTTGTTGTTAACACCATCTGTGGAGGACTAGCAGGGGTGGCTCAGAGGTAGCTGTAGAGGTTGTGAATTTAGCATCTTTAGAGGTTAAACAAAAGAGAAAAAATGTAGATGTGGATAATCTTATAGTTGGATTATCCAGCCTTGATTTCAAAGGTATCCTAGTTCCACAGGATGACCTTTGGTAATCACTACAAGGGTGCATGAATGTGAGGTACAGAGAATCCTCGATGATGGGAGAAGTTCAGCGAACGTGATGTTATGGCCTTGTTTCAAGAGCCTATGCCTTAGCAGAGCTAGGCTTGTCCCTTATTATCACCCTTTGATCGGTTTCAATTGAGAAAAGGTTCATTCGTTGGGCATGTACAAGATGGATGTAATAATGGGAGATGAGTGCCCTAAGAGGTTGACCAGAAAAATCAATTTCTTTGTGATGGATAAGAACGTCTTCTCAGCCTATAACTTCATCATAGGAAGAGTATCCCTCAAAGAATTTAGGGTCGTGCCTTCAACATTTCACCAAATGCTAGAATTCCCGACCCCCTATGGGATAGAGGAAGTGCAAGGTGACCAAACATCGGTGCATGAATTCTACTTCAACTCAGTGGAAGAGAGATAGGCTCATAAGAAGGCAACTACCACTTACAACATTGACACCCTTAACCGTAGAGATGAGACGAAGCTCAAGAAGGGAGAAGCCAAGAAAGAGGTAGAATCCATCGTCCTGAATGAGGATGAGCCGAAAAAACCGCCCTTATTGGTAAATCCCTAAGACATGAGGTCAAGGAAGAGCTGGTGAAGTTTTTGAGGAAGAGACAAATATTTTTTTCCTCGAGCCACGCAGACATGCCAGGTATTGATCCTAAGGTCCTGTGCCACAAACTCAATGTTATGGAAGACGCTAAGCCCATCAAATAAAGGAGGAGAGTATACTCAAGAGAGAAATATGACGTTATTAGAGAAGAGGTCAAAAATCTAGAAGAAGCAAAGTTCATCGGTGAGGTAATATACCCCGAGTGGTTGTCCAATGCAGTCATAGTGCCAAAGGCAAATGGGAAATAGAGGATGTGTGTGGACTTCACTGATTTGAAGAAGACTTACCCAAAAGACAGTTTCCCCCTGCCTCGGATTGATAAAATGGTGGATACCACAGCGGGACATAAACTTATGAGCTTTATGGATGCCTATTCCGGGTATAATCAGATCTCCATAAACTCGAAAGACTCAGAGAAGACAATGTTCATCATAGATAAGGGGACCTATTATTGTAAGGTCATGCCCTTCGGACTGAAGAATGCAGGGGCTACTTACCAACATCTTGTAAATATGATGTTTGAAGATCAAATAGACAAGTCCATGTAAGTGTATGTGGATGACATGCTAACGAAGAGCCTAAAGGCCGGCACTCACGTGGCCGACCTTGAAAAAAAATTCATCACCATGAACAGATACAGGATGAAGCTCAACCCGACCAAGTTTGTCTTTCGGGTAAGAGCTAGAAAGTTTCTGGGATTCATCATCAATCAGAGGGGGATAAAGGCTAACCCCAAGAAGATCAAGGCCCTACTAGAAATGAAGACACCTAGAACCATCAAAGACGTTCAGAGGTTAACCGAAAGAGTTACTACACTGAATAGGTTCGTCTCCAGAGCTATGGACAAGTGTCTTCCTTTTTTCAAAGTTATTAGAAAGGCTTTATAATGGGATGAAGAATGCGATAAGGCTTTTTAGGAGCTTAAGTCCTACCTCGGATCCCCGCTACTCCTATCGCGGGACATTCTTGGGGAAAGGTTGTACGTATATCTAGCTGTTTCAGAATCAGCCATCAGTGCAACCATAGTAAGAGAAGATGATGGAGTGTAGAGGTCAATATACTTCAATAGTACAACTCTTCAAGGGTCTGAACAGAAGTACCCTCGAATGTAAACGTTAGATTATTCTCTGATACACGCTTCTAAAAATATAAAGCCATACTTCAAAGCCCACTCTATGGTTATCCTCACTGATTCCTCATTAAGACAGGTCCCCTATAAACCTGAAAAGTCAGGAAGGATGATGACCTGGGCCATCGAGTTAGGGGAGTATGAAATTATTCATCAGCCCAAAGTTTCCATCAATGGGCAGGCACTTGCAGACTTTGTAGCGGAGTTCAACTGGGAAGAGTTTTATATTGAAATTAGTCAAAGAGCTGCTGATGAACCAAACAGAAATGTCTTTTGCGATCCGGACGAGGTTGGTTCAATCAGGCCTAAAAAAAGTGTAGTTAAGAATGAGGAAGACAGGTACCTCTTTAAGCAGGGGACCCTATCAGAGGGGAACTTCTATTCAAATGAAGATGTTTGGAACCTCTTCGTTGATGGGTCATTTTGTGAACACGGGAGCGGAACAGGGCTGATAGTGTCAGCACCAGATGGTACCGACATTGAATATGCACTCAGGTTCAACTTCAAGGATTCAAACAATGAGTCAAAATATGAAGCATTGATAGCAGGTCTCTCTTTGGCAAAATCCCTTAGTGTTGGCAGACTCTTGGTCCACAGTGATTCGAGGTTAGTGGTCAACCAAATTCTTGGGGTATATGAGGCCAGAGACGAAAGGATGGAAAACTACCTGAAGAAGGTGAGAACGATGCTATAAGGCTTCAAGGAGGTGAAGATGAAGAGGATACCTTGGCAAGACAACAGTCGAGACGATGCACTCGCTAGGTTGGCCTCAATAATGAGGACAGATATAAGAAGAACGGTACCAGTTGAAATCTTGCTCAGGCCAACCATCGAAGAAGAAAAGGTTGCCAGAACTTGCCTCAATCTGAATATGGGAGACTCATGGGTGGACCGACTCATCAAGTACATTAGACAGGGAGAGCTACCAGAATCAAAATTAGAAAGGAGAAATCTGAGATTCAGGGTTGCCAAGTTCTCAATTATAGGAGATGTCTTGTAAAAGAAGGGGTTACTACTCCCTCTCCATAGATGTGTCCACACTTTAGAGGTTCCTCACATCCTACAAGATGTACATGAGTGATCTTATTCAATTCACCTAGGAGGGAGGCCTCTAGCTAATAGGATAATTACTCAGGGGTTCTGGTGGCCGACTTTGTCCAAAGATGTAGTTGCTTATGTGAAAAGATGCGACAAGTGTGAGAGATTCTCCACCATCCCTCACCAACCTCATCATCTTCTGACGTCAATTCGCTCACCTTGGCCATTTGAAGTTTAGGGTATTGACTTAGTAGGACCTTTGCTAAGAGATGCAAAAAGATATCGATTATTAGTGGTGGTAATTGATTACTTCTCTCAATGGGTAGAGGTTGAGCCGATGATCACGATTATGGAATAGAAGACCTTCTAGTTCATCTGGAAGAACATCATATGCAGATATAGCCTTCCAGACACACTCATCTCGGATAATGGAACCTACTTCAAGAATTCTTTCGTAGAAAAATATTGTGAAACAGTGGGGATCAAGCAGTTCTTCTCCTCTCCTGGCCTAACCCAATAAAATGGGCAAACTGAGGTCACGAACTGAACAATCCTTAATGGGATAAAGAAGAGGTTGGAGGAGGAAAAAGGGAGATTGATAGAGGAAGTAAACTCTGTGTTATGGGCCTACAAGACGACCGCAAGGACAACAATGGGAGAGACTCCTTTCATGCTAGCACATGGTTTAAAAGTTTTCATCCCTACAGAAGTAGGACTCCCAACCCACAGATTTCAGACCTATGATCCTCAGAGCAATAGAGAAGGGATAAGACTTGACTTAGATATAATTGAAAAGAGAAGGGAAGATGCAAAGATCAGATAGGCAGCCTACCAGCAGAGAACAACAAAGTTCTACAACTAAAGGGTGAAATCAAGACCTATAGCTGTGGGACACCTAGTCCTAAAGAAGACATTACAGAAGGAAAATAACCTCCACCCGAACTGGCATGGTCCTTATAGGTTAGTTGATGAGGTTGTTCCTGGTACTTACCGGCTAGAAAATCTCGAAGGGGAACCTTTTTCCAATCCTTAGAATGCTAACCACTTGAAGAAATATTACATATGATGTTGTAGTTATTTCTTTGTAATACATGTATCATTTTATGAAGAGGATGTTAATGAAAAAAGCAATTCCAGTGTCAAAACTTTTGTTATGTTTAAACATCATTAATTTGGTGATAATCATGAGGTGAAACATCATAATTTGGTGACCTCAGACCTTAAACTTCATTAATTTAGTGAAAATTATGGGGTGAAACATCATATCATTGTGACCTCAGACCTTAAACATCATTAAATTGGTGATAATCATGAGGTGTAACATCATAATTTGATGACCTTAGACCTTAAACATCATTAATTTGGTGCAAATTATAAGGTGTAACATCATAATTTGATGACCTCAGACCATTAACATCATTAACTTGGTAAAAATTCTGAGGGTGAACATCATAATTTGGTGACTTTAGACCTTAATTATCATTAATTTGGTAAAAGTTATGGGGTGAAACATCATATCACGGTGACCTCAGACCTTGAATATCATAAAATTTTGAAAATTGTGAGGGTGAACATCATAATTTGATGACCTCAGACCTTAAACATCATTAATTTTGTGAAAATTATGAGGTGTAACATCATAATTTGATGACCTCAGACTTTTAACATCATTAACTTCGTGAAAATTGTGAGGGTGAACATCATAATTTGGTGACCTAAGACCTTAAAAATCATTAATTTGGTGAAATATATGAAGTGGAACATCATAATTTCGTGACCTCAGACCTTTAACATCATTAATTTGGTGAACATTATGATGTGTAATGATATGCCCATATACACCCTCGGCCAGGCCGAGAGTGTCCTCCACCCAGATGAGGGCTCAGGCCCAAGACAACCCTCCAAGGGGCCGACCCCTCATCATGGACAGATGACCCTTCAAGGGGTCAACCACTCATTATGCCCAGACGACCCTTCAAGGGGCCGACCCCTCATCATGGCCAGATAACCCTCCAAGGGGTTGACCCCTCATCATGTCCAAATGACCCTCCAAGGGGCTGACCCCTCATCATGTTCCGGACGACCCTATGACGGTACGATGGTATGAGTCCCAAACTAGGCCAGGCTCACTGCTAGCAGGAACTTTTCCCTCAGCCTCACATCATTGGTCGAGGGTGATGTCATCACAGCGCGTGATTTGGGAGACTCGTGGAACAGTGCACCTAGGAATCATATGGCACATGAAAGACCGTTATAACAATATCAACCCCTCATGTGAGGGAATATTATGTCATCATTAATCATAGGTGGCACCTCCAGGTGTCAGCAGGGGATTGGCTAGATCATAACTCACATGCACCATGCATGCCTGGGGGGTACACTACTCCCCCCAATACCTATATATACTTATCACCTACAACCCTGTAAAGGGATCAATAATTATAACCCTAGCTAAAACCCTGCTTGTACACATAGTAGAGAGAGAGAGAGTGGTCTTATGTGCATTATATCCAAGGCCATTAGTGCCCATGTTTAGTGGATCACACAGCCACAGTGGATGTAGGTCTAATTGGCTAAACCACTATACATCATTGTCTTATTCCTCTTATACTCATCCCCTTCTATACACTTATACACACATAAACATCTCTATGACTGCTATTGTTATTACTGTTTGAGCTCATCATCACTTATCTGGTGGTGCTGAATCTTAGCACCATCAGTTTGGTGCCGTCTGTGGGAAAGAGAAGACATCTCTTCCTTTATACAGCTTGACCCCACCGGGCACTCTGGTGGTGAACCAGTTCTCCCTATTTTTGTGGAGTTGTTCACCATTGAAAGAGACCCATTAAGGTTTTCAAGCTCATCAGTATTTCGATCATTCAGCTCTCTATAGCTCAAACACATGGCACTGGAGATGCCACCACCCCCACTTCCTCCATCGGATAGTGGAGTGGGACCTAGTTCCACTCATGCACCACCTCAGTCTGAGATGGCTGATGTGGCTTCCACCTAAAAATCTTTAGTAGCAAGCCAACAGATTATGAAGGAGAAATTTATATCTCTTAGCCAAAACATACTAAGACCTTGAGGAGTCTCACCGGAGATGATTACTCCGGCAGTAGCTCGAGGGAAGCACGAGGCCAGGGGACCACCCCAGGCACCACACAAAGACTTTCCACCTCAACAACGACAGAGAGATGTTGTCGACCCCCATCATCTATGTCTGGGGAGGCAAGGAAACCCTTGCCCGAAAGACAGGTATGATGATCTGGAGGAGGAAAAGGCCCCCATAGAGTGTTGGGAGACGTATGAAGTCCCAAAAAATACTATGCGAACTCCCCAGGAGAGTAGAAGGAAGAGTGGAAGGCAAAATCCTGATGATCCCCTGAGGGGCTCTGCTTTTGATCATCTGAGTAAGGGGTCGGCCTTTGAGAGGCTGGGCCCAGTAAATGACCTGCGAGAAAAATTATCCAGATCAAGGAGTGCTGCGAGGTCCAGAAGGGAGGCACTAGATGGCCGACCCCATGGGGGATGACCCCAAGTATAGGACAACTGTCAGGGAGAAGTAAAAAGCCAACACAGACCTGTCACACAACCCTCTGTTCACCTCAAAGAGGTGGCAGGGGATAACATCGTCCAGGCCGACCCCATGAGGCCTTTGAATGACTCCATCCAAAGGCTGGAGGATAAGATTGGTGATATTCTGAAGAGCCGAGACCCTCTTCAGAGAGGATACTCCATAGGCTCACCCTTTGTGGAGAATATTGTCAACTTCCCCACGCCATCCAAGTTCAAGCCACCAGTGGTCACCCCTCAGTACGACGGGAGCACCAACCCTGTCCACCATATTGAGATGTACCAATCAACAAGAGATATATACTCTATCTCAGATGAGATGAGGTGCCGTGCCTTTTCTGGCACTCTGACTGGGGTTGCACACGTCTGGTATATGTCTCTTCCAAATAACTCCATTGAAAACTTTAAACAATTCGCAGACCGATTTATCCATAACTTTTGCTTTATAATGAGGCCATAGAAGAAGACCACCTACCTGCTCTATGTTAAGCAGGGGAAGAATGAGACTCTGAGAGACTACAAAGCCAGATTTAGCAAAGAAAAGTTAAAAGTCGAAAACTATGAGGAAAGCATTGCCATGACATCCCTCATTGGAGGACTCTAGAAGGGAAAGCTATTATGTAGGCTTGCTGAAAACCCTGTGAGGAAAATGGTTGAATTGCAGGAAAGGTGATGAACACCGAAGAGGCGATGGCCGCAAAATACGAAGATGAAAAAGGAGGTACTAGTGGGGGTAAGTACCAGAAAAGGAACAAAGAGGGGAAGAAGAGGTTGTAAGATGACAAATTTGCCAACTATACCCCTATGACGGTCAGTTGCGAGCACATTTTGAATGAGATAAAGAGTGATCGATCCTTGAAGTGGCCTGAGAAGTTGAGGGCAACCCCTTACAAGAGGAACAACATACTGTGGTGTTAGTTTCACAAAGACCATGGCCATGTGACCCAGAAATGTTTTCCCCTGAAAGATGAAATTGAAATAATGCTAAAAGAAGGGAAGTTAAGGAAATACCTTGACAAGAGTGCCTTCAATAGGAGTCGGGGGGACGACCCTAGGAATAAGAGGGGTGATACGTACAAAGAAGATCGTCCAAACAGAAAAGGCAACCCTTCAGATAACGAGGGTGACCCTGACCTCCCATTGATAGATAACCATGACCCTGTCAAGAGACTCAATATGATCTCACTCGGTGTTGGCAAGATCTCTAGGGGACTAGCAGGAGGAGGGTCAGAGGTCGCAGACAGGAAGGACCATGTGGCCGAAGCCAAGGTCGTGACGAAAGATATGCATTCAACCTCTGTAGAAGCAAAATCAGACAAGAGGAAGAAGGTTAATATTGATACTCTGATAGTGGGGTTCTCAAGAATGGACTTCATAGTCCTCTTAGCCCCACATGATGACCCTCTCGTCATCAATACCAGGGTACATGAGTGTGAGGTGCCGAGGATCCTAGTAGGTGGGGGTAGTTCTACAGATGTGATGTTTTGGTTGTGCTTTAAAGCCTTGGGCCTCAATCGTGCAAGGCTCATCCCATACCATCACCCCTTGATTGGTTTTAGTGAGGAAAAGGTTCATCCCCTAGGAGTGTATGAGGTTGTTGTTAGAATGGGGGACAAGTGGACGAGATGGCTAACCAAGAAGGTCAAATTTTTCATGATGGACGAACAAGTCTTCTCCGCCTACAACATTATACTGGGGCGAGTCTCCCTCAAGGAATTTGAGGCTGTGTCACCAACTATTCACCAGATGATAAAATTTCTAACCCCTTACGGGGTAGAGGAAGTTCAGGGGGACCAGATGACGGTACGAGAATGTTACTTTAACTCCGCCGAAGAAAGAGAGGCGCACAAGAAGGCAACAGCTACTTACAATATTGATATCCTTGACCCCAGGGATAAGAAAAAATTGAAGAAAGGAGAAGCGGAGAAAGAGGTAGAATCCATCATCCTCAATGAGGATGAGCTGAGCAAAAGTGTCCAAGTAGGCAAAGCTCTAAAGAAAGACATCAAAGAAGACCTCATCAAGTTGTTAAGGAGAAGACATGGCGTCTTTGCATGGAGTGATGTAGATATACCGGGGATCGACCCCAAAATCATGTTCCACAAGACCAACGTGGTAGAGGGTGCAAATCCAGTCAAGCAGAAGAGGATAATTTATTCTCAAGAAAAATATGAGGTTATAAGGGAAGAGGTCAAGAAGCTGCAAGATGTTGAGTTTATCAGAGGGTCATCTATCCCGAATGGCTGTCCAACGCAGTCATAGTCCTAAAAACCAACGGGAAGTGGAGGATGTGTGTAGACTTCACAGATCTCAACAAATATTATCCCAAAGATAGCTTCCCTCTCCCCCGTATTGATCAGATGGTATATGCTACCACAGACTATGAGCTAATGATATTCATGGATGCCTATTCAAGGTACAACCAGATCTTCATGAACCCTGAGGACTCAGAAAAAATGGCTTTCATTACCGACAAGGTGGCATACTCTTATAGGGTCATGCCCTTTGGCCTAAAAAATGCGGGGGCAATGTATCATCGCCTTGTGAATAAAATGTTCGAGGACGAAATTTGGAAGTTCATGGAGGTCTATGTAGATGACATGTTGACCAAGAATTTGAAGGTCGAGGATCATGTGGCTGACCTTGCGAGGACCTTTAACACTATGGACAAGTACCAGATGAAGCTCAGCCCAGCTGTCTTCGAGGTCGGAGTAGGGAAGTTATTGGGGTTCATTGTTAACCAAAGAGGCATTGAGGCCAATCCTGAGAAGATAAAGGCCCTCATAGAAATTAAGACCACCAAGACCATCAAAGACGTTCAGAGATTCACAGAGCGAGTGGCTACCTTGAATAGGTTCGTGTTCAGAGCCACTGATAAGTGTTTACCGTTCTTCAAAATTCTCAGAAAGGACTTTGAATGGAGCAAAGAGTGTGATCAGGCTTTCAAGGAGCTAAAGTCATATGTAGGGTCTCCCTTGCTTTTGTCTTGACCAATTCAAGGCAAATGGTTATATGTGTACCTAGCCGTCTCAGAATCAGTCATCAGCGCAGCCATTATGAGAGAAGAGGATGGAGTACAGAAGCCTGTGCATTTCAATAGTAAGGAACTCCAGGGGGGAGAGGAAAGATACCTGAGGATGGAGAAGTTAGCCTATGCTTTGATCCATAAATCAAGAAGGATGAAGCCGTACTTCTAGTCCTATACAATGGTCATCCTCACCGACTCTCCTCTCAGGTTGGTCTTGCACAAGCCAGAAAAATTGGGGAGGCTAATGGCCTGGGCCGTAGAGATGGGAGAGTTTGACATTGTATATCAACTTAGGATGGCCAATAAGGGGCAAGCGTTAGCTGATTTCGTGGATGAATTTACTTGGGAAGATAATGAGGCTGAAGAGGAAAGCCTCGAGAAGACAGATACTCGACAAGGCAGAGTTGTTGATCCATCCACAGATAATGCTGAGACAAGCACCGCTAGAGAAAAAGTGGTAGAAAATGAAGAGGGAAGATATCTCTTTAGACAGGGGTCCCTCACCGAGGGAAGGTTCTCATAGGAAAAGACTGTGTGGAACCTCTTCGTTGACGGGTCCTCTTGTAAAAGCGAAAGTGGGGCTGGACTAATTGTAACAGCACCTGATGGCACAGACATTGAGTATTCCCTAAGGTTTAACTTCAAAGCCTCCAACAATGAGTCTGAATATTAGGCCCTGATAGCAGGCCTCTCCTTGGCTAAGTCTCTTAGTGTCGACCATATTTTGGTCCATAGCGATTCAAGACTAGTAGTGAATCAGATACTGGGAGCCTACGAGGCTAAGGATGAGAGAATGGCCAAGTATCTTAAAAGAGTGAAATCATTATTAAAGAGTTTTAGAGAAGTAAAGTTGAAGAGGATACCTAGGCTTAATAACGATCGGGCCGATGCACTTGCTAGGCTGGCCTTAGCAACTAGGACAAATATCAGGAGGACAGTCCCAGTGGAAATTTTGCTTCAGCCAACGATTGAAGAGGCAGAAGG
Organism: Sambucus nigra; assembly: GCA_949130495.1. NCBI lineage: Eukaryota > Viridiplantae > Streptophyta > Magnoliopsida > Dipsacales > Adoxaceae > Sambucus > Sambucus nigra. Next base: position 88,486,442 of record OX422216.1, on the reverse strand, counting down.
AACACTTGGCTATTGCTTAAATATTAATAGGGAAGCTTCATTGATGGACCCTCTAATCAGATACATTAAAGAGGGGGAGATGCCAGAAGCAAAACAAGAAAAGAAGATGTTGAGAACAAAGCTGTGAAATTCACTATCATCGGAGACACCTTGTACAAAAAGGGGTTCTTGCTCCCCTTTCTCAGGTGTGTGTACTCGTCTGAGGTCCCACAAATCTCGCAAGATGTGTATGAGGGGTCATGTTCAAGCCATATTGGGGGCAAATCATTAGCAAAAAGGATAGTGACCCAGGGATACTAGTGGCCGACCCTAGGAAAAGACACCACGGCATATGTAAAAAAGTGCGATAAATGTCAAAGATTTTCCATAATACCTGACCATCCCCATCAGCCTCTTACCTCTATCACATCCCCATGGCCATTCACAGTATGGGGAATCGACCTGGTAGGACCCTTGCTGATTACTCATAAATTCTTCCCAATGTATCCCTTTAATTTTGTTACTTTTAGCACATCAAACAACATAATCGATTTGACTTTATCTCATAATCGTGTTACTAACTTATCCTAATGAGTACACCGAGTTTCTAGTATTTCGTATTGATTTTACAGGTATTTGATGTCAAGTAAAGAAGGAAAGAAACTCGAAGAATTAGAAAAGAAAAGAAGGAAAGTCGAAAGGGCAAAAGTATAATTTCTACCCGAAATTCGAAGGAGGCACCTAAAGAGAAGTTGAATATATAAAGTTCATGAGCACATAGGAAGAAACGACACCTCAATCGGAGTCCCAGTGTGAAAGATATGAGCAGTCAAAGTTTGAGGAAAAAAGTTAAAGGAATCCCGGACCGATCCGGGACTGACTGGTCTGCATTATCAATTTCCGGAGAACCCCGGATCGAAGACAAACTGAAGATGGAAGAAAATAAAAAGAACCGATCCGCCGCAGACCGATCCACCTAGAAATAAAAAGAACCAGTCCGAATTCCAGGCAGACTGATCCATAAGAGGGCCGGACCGGTCCGGTTGTTGAGTTTTAATTTTGTTTATCCGTCTCTAATGGAGAGTCCTAGTGCAGCTAAAACTCCTGAAATTTTGTAGGGTATAAAAACTCGAGTTATTATCATTTTTAGAACGGAGAATTAATATAATTTTCCATTCTTTTTGTAAATCCCTAGTTGAAGGTAGATTACAATTTTAATTCCAAGAGTGAAGATTATTCAGATTTATGTGATTACCAGTGTTCTTAATTGCTGTTTTTACTACTTTGGTAAGATTAGGAGTTAATTTTCTTCAATCCAATTCCTTTCTACATCATTTTACAAATTTTCCTTAGTTTAATCATGGTTTTCTACAATTCAGAAATTGTTTTCATTAGTTTCATCATGGTAGGCTAGATTTTCTAAGGTCGGGATATATGAACCCAACCTGATGTGATAGTTTCATGTGTATAACATTTATCCGCTGAATTTAGTGATTTATTACGACCGTATTGTGTAGGAACACGAAAATTGAAGATCTTTAGATCTCGTTTGCTTCCGAGTAACCGGGATTCTTTAGAATACAATTCGAGTGCAACTATTGAAATACTGATTTACTCATCCTCATATTGAGTATCATGCGGGCTTGAACCTCATATTCCTAATGCTTGGGAATACTACATTCTGGGTCTAATTAATCATTTAAATTTATGATTAATTTTATAACATCAATACACTAGGGTTGGGGGATTGTATTCCCATCCTGTTGTTCTTCATCATGCAGTTTAAAGTTTCAAATCATTCTTCATCAATATTTTACGTAATTTAGAATAGTTCCATCTTTTACAATTTCATAATTGCATCTAGTGTAGTTGTTTCACAAACCAATCATATTTTCCTTTCCTTTAGAGTCAGAGTTAGTATTTCCTTATCTACCCAACATCCTCACAACTTTGTTGCCCTATTTCCCTATGGATACGATCCCGACTTACCCGGTTTATTACTAACGCTATAGGCTTGCACTTGAGCCTAGAAGAGAACACACTTTTCAGACACATTCTTAGTCGCGTCAAGTTTTTGGCTCCGTTGTCGGGGATTTAGGTAGACTTAGGATAGATCGAGTCAATCTAAAACTTTGACCATAAATTTCAAAAAAAATCCAAAAACATATAAAAAAATTCAAAAAGCACAAAAATATTCATCACTATCTCTCATAAGCTATTAATGCAAAATTCTGAACTCACTCCAACTCCCCAGAATACTCCAACCCACATTCACGAAAATCCAATAGTTGAGTATGACCTTGATAGCCCTCACACTCCTAACGCTCCACAGTTCTGGGTACCACCTCCCACACCGTTACACTCAATCTCAAATAACACGTCGTTTACCTTCTTAGGACACACTTCAGAGAACGCACTTCTGAGACACATTCTTAGTCGCGTCAAGTATACCAAGTGAGGATACCGAATATTTGAGAGAGAGAGAGAGACATGTCACAACACGGTAGTGCTGCTACCGACGAGGGAGAGGCCCCATATTTCCCTTTGAGAGACGTCTTATATCCCGAGCGCACTGTCATTCCAGGATGCATTTTACTCCCGTACAATGCTGGGCAATTTCGCTTCAGAAATGGGATTATCCAAATACTTCCCACTTACCATGGAATGGATTTCGAAAAGCCATATGACCACATCATGGAATTTGAGGAGGCTTGCGAGACGCTCAGTGATCAAACTTGCACAAAAGATGTGCTCCGCCTCAAACTCTTTCCATTCTAGCTAAAAGATGAGGCTAAATCATGGCTATGGTATTTACATCCAAATTCAATTTCATCATGGAACAAATTACAATCCAAGTTTCTCAAGAAGTTCTTTCCTCCACATCGAACGAATTCCATAAAGACTCAAATTCAAACATTCCGACAATTATAAAATGAGTCATTTGAATGATGCTACGTGCATTTCAACGAGTAAATTACCTCGTGTCCCCATCATGGTTTTGATAAAACAAAAATCATTTCCTTTATCCATAATGGGCTGAACATTAACTCCAAGAAACTCGTTGAGACCATAGGTAGTGGTCCGTTTATCGACTTAGACGCCCATGATGCTGAGCTTCATCTGAGGTATGTCACCGAGACTACCCAATCTTAGGTTACATCTGACCCTAACGTTCAGATTCGAAATCATCAAATGACCACCACTCTATCGGCTTTTGGCCTATTTCATGTAGAAACGAATTCTATAGAGGACAATCGACTCGATATGCTTAAGAAAGGACTGCGAGATGTACTTGAGATATTGCGAAGAGGACCAACTGGATCAATCCCAAACCATGTTGAGAAGGTATGTGAGATTTGTGAGGTGGGTCATTCAACTGAGAACTGTCCGACTATACCCGCCTATAAAGTGATGCTTCAAGAGCAAGTCAGTGGTATAGGAGGTTTTAAAGGTAATTTTGCTGCCCCTCAAGGGAATTGTTACAACCCTTCATGGAAAAACCACATTGGTTTTAGCTATGGGCAACAACATGCTGCGATGAATTCTAATTCACATGTTTCCCCTCCTCCACCACCGCACTTTCAATAAGCTCCACGCATGCAAGGATATGTGCAGGCACCACCACCTCAAGTAGCATGCATCCCTCCACCGCAGAGAAGTCTCGAGGATACGATCAACCACTTTATCAGCACCCAGACTGCAACTAATTCTAGGCATAAGCGCATGATGAATGACATGAATGCGAACATTTCACATTTGCAATCCTCTTTGAGTATCCAAGAGAAAGGCAAGTTTCCTGCCCAGGGACAAAGATCGCCCCAATGTCATACTAATGTTAGCTCCACCTCGACAGAACATCAGGAGCAATGTCAAGCTTTGACCACTCTTCATAGTGGGAGAGTCGTTGATTTATCACCTCCCCCACACAATTCTACCAATGACAAGAAGATTTCACCCGATACGAAAGAGGCTGAATATGTCCCCTTGAATGAGAGTGAGAAAGAGGACACTAGTGAGCCCGAGGTAGTAGTGAAACCATCGACCGCTGAACCTTTTACTAAATGGTTGATTCCTTCCCATAAAGGAAATCCCCGTGATGAAGTGCTAGACGTGCTAAAGCAAGTGAAGTTGAATTTACCTTTCCTCGATGTCATTAAGCAAATTCTATCTTACGCAAAAGTCATCAAAGGCTTGTTGACGGTAAAAATGAGGATGAAGGTAAAGAAAAACATCTTCCTAGCACAGAACGTGAGCTCCATCCTACTGCATGATCTCCCACCCAAGTTTAAAGATCCCGGTGCACCCACCATTTCCTGCACCATTGGAGAAAATAAAATCGAGAAACCCTTACTTGATTGGGGATCAAGTGTCAATATCATCCCTTACACCATATAAATTCAACTTGACTTGGGCAACCTCAAGCCCACAAAGGTCACTCTACAATTATCAGATCGAACCGTGAAGGTTCCACGAGGCATAGTTGAGGAGGTGATCATCCAAGTTGACACTTTCTACTTCCCGGTAGACTTTGTCATTTGGGACACGGAGCCCTCCTTCACCTCGAGCAACCATGTTCCCATCATTCTTGGGCGCCCGTTCTTAGCTACGGCTAATGCAACCATCAATACTCAGAATGGACGAATGCAACTAACTTTTGGGAACATGACTTTAGGGACTAACATCTTCCATATCACCCAACAGACGAGCGAAGAAGATGATCTTCATGAGGTGAACCTAATAGACGAGGTCATAGAGGAGTATTTGGAGCAAACTTATTATGTAGATGCCTTAGGGTCCTGTTTAGTGTCGAGTCACGAGAGTGAGGGGATGTACACCGCATTCGAGAGGGAGGTTAAGGAGTTAAGATAGTTATTTGATGAGAAATCGTCGGACGAGGACACGAGAGATGCAAGTTGGGTTTTTAGATTTGAGGAGTTACCAATGAGGGACACACATATGGTTCCCTCCAACTAAAAATTTTCAACCCTCGAATTGAAGAAACTCCCCTCCCATATTAAATATGCATACCAAAGAGAGGATGAGACATTTCCTGTTGTTGTCTCCTCTAGCCTAGACGAAGATCGGGAGGGTAAATTGCTAAAGATTATGAGGAAGCATCAAAATGATTTTGGTTGGAGCATTCCTGATTTGAAAGGGATAAGTCCTTTCATTTGAACTCACGAGATCCATATCGAAGAGGATATCAAGCCCTCGAGAGAAATGGAAAGAAGGCTAAACCCTAATATGAAAGAAGTAGTGAGAATCGAAATTATCAAGTTATTGGATGCTAGGATTATCTATCCAATCACAAGTAGCAAGTGGGTGAGCCCTATTCAAGTCGTCTCGAAGAAGTCGGGCATGACAATGATTGAGAATGATAAGGGAGAGCTAGTTCCCCAACATACCACCTTCGGGTGGCGCGTTTGCATTGATTATCGAAAACTTAATGCGGGAACTAGGAAAGACCACTACCCCTTGCCATTTATTGATCAGATGCTGGAGAGAGTAGCGGACCACCCTTAATATTGCTTCCTTGATGGTTATTCCGGATATAACCAAATTGAGGTAGATGTACTTGACCATGAGAAAACAACCTTCACTTTCCCTTTTGGTACGTTTGCCTACAAATGTATGCCATTCGGCTTACGTAATGCACCCGTAACCTTTCAAAGGTGCATGTTGAGCCTATTTAGCGACGTGGTCGAGAGAGAACTTGAAGTGTTCATAGAAGATTTCAGCATTTTTGGCACCTCTTTCGATCCGTGTCTTAACAAACTGGAAAAAGTACTTGCCCGGTGTGTGGAAAAGAACTTAGTGCTGAATTGGGAGAAATGCCACTTCATGGTCACCGAGGGAATAATTATTGGCCACATCGTTTCATCCAAGGGGATAGAAGTTTATAGAGCTAAGATAGATGTCATAGGTGATCTCCCCCCACCAAAATCGCTCAAAGACGTGCGCTCCTTCTTGGGCCATGCGAGATTTTATCTAAGGTCCATTAAGTACTTTAGCACCATCGCTAGACCTTTAAGCAACCTACTTATGAATGACAACCCATTTTAGTGGACAGATGCATGCCAAAGCGGTTTTGAAAAAGTGAAAACCATGCTTGTGTCTGCTCCCATCATGCAAGTTTTGGATTGGTCTTTACCATTCGAACTTATGTGTGATGCTAGCGATTATGCATTAGGGGTTGTTTTGGGCTAAAAAAAAGATAAAAAGGCTCACGTCATCTACTACGCTAGCCGGACTCTTACCGGACCACTACTCAACTACTCTACCACAGAGAAGGAGTTTCTAGAGGTAGTCTTTGCCCTTGATAAATTTCGGTCATACCTTATCGATTCTCCCATTACTTGCTTCACAACTACACGGCATTGAAATACCTTCTTGCAACAAAAGATGCAAAGCCGCACCTCATAAGGTGGATCCTACTCCTACAAGGGTTTAATCTCTCCATTAAATATAAGAAAGGAGTAGAAAACGTCGTTGCCGACCACTTATCCCGGCTTTCGTCTGACGTACCTAGTGATCCTATACCCATAGACAAATACTTTTTGGATGAGAAACTCTTTGCTACCTCTTCTTTGACCTGGTTTTCGGACATAGTGAACTACCTTATCACGGGAGCCGTCCCTCCCGACTGGACATTGAAAGATAATAAGAGGTTTATTACTTGGTCGCACATGTTTTTCTATGACGATCCCTTCCTGTTTAAATATTGCGCTGACCAAATCATCCGACGATGCATACCGGCTGACGAGATCCTAAAAGTCATCCAATTTTGTCATTCGGAAGCTTTTAGAGGCCACTTTTTGACAAAAAAGATGGCCGCTAAAATTCTGCAATGCGGCCTCTATTGGCCCATAATATTCCGAGATGTAAACGATGCTTGTAAATCCTGCAATAGGTGCCAACGGATGGGAGCTATTACCCGAAGAGACATGATGCCTCTTACCCCCATACTTATTATTGAGATCTTTGACTTTTGGGGTATTATCTTCATGGGTCCTTTCCCCCCGTCCTTTGGTTTCCTATACATCCTTGTCGCGGTAGACTACGTTTCTAAATGGGTGGAAGCTATAGCTACCAAGACAAATGACAACAAAGTGGTGATTAAGTTCCTGTTGAAACACATACTTTCCCGCTTCGGAGCTCCGAAAGCGATAATTAGTGATAATGGCACGCACTTTTGCAATAGGCCATTCACGAAGCTCATGAGAAAGTATGGTGTCGTTCACAAGGTTAGAACGAATTATCACCCACAAACGAAGGGGAAGGTCGAACTAGCGAATTGGGAAATCAAGAACATTCTCAAAAAGACAGTCAATCCTACCCGAAAAGATTGGTCACTTAGATTGAACGATTCGCTATGGGCCTATCGTACCGCATACGAAAATCCACTCGGCATGTCCCCTTTCTGCCTTTTGTATGGCAAACCTTTCCATATTCTCATGGAATTAGAGCACAAGATGTATTGGGAAATTAAGGAGTTGAAATATTCCATGGATAAGGCCGGTGAAGCTCGCAAGCTTCAAATAAATGAGTTAGAAGAGATATTCAATGAGTGTATGAGAATGCAAAAATTTCCAAATAAATGATGAAACTCGCTCACGATAGCATCATTTGACGCAAAGAGTTTCTTCCCGGGGAAAAGTGGTTCTTTATAACTCTCGGCTTCATCTCTTTCCGGGCAAGTTACAGTCAAGATGGTCTGGCCCGTTTGTTATGAAGAATGTTTTCCCACACAGAGCTGTTGAGTTAGACGATTTCAAAGGGGGAAATACGTTCAAAGTGAATGGAAAATGCCCAAAGACATATCTAGAGGCGTGTGTGGAAGAAGTCGACACCGTTTGGTTATCGGACCCCATTTACGGGGTAGAGTTAGCTGCTACAGTAAGGTCATCGCACCCCCGACGCGTATGGAGTGAATTCTTGTGTATAGTAACTGAGAGTCGCGTGTGTAGTGAGAGTCCATAGGATTAGGGTACATTCGGGAGAGAGCATTCACTTGTTTCGGGGAATCGAGCCAAGTGGCATTGACCATAGATTTCGAGTGAATTTTGAGTCCAAACAGATAGGGAGAATGTCGAGAATTGAAAACTTTCGGAGAAGAGCGCTCGAAATTAAGTTAGGGGATGAAATCCATCTCTGTACAAGCCTCGGACCAATTACTTTAATTTTGGTCCGGACCGGTCCGCCCCGGACCCGTTCCATTATTTTAGGGCCAAATCGATACGACTACTGAAGATTTCGAATATTAAAGGACCAGACTGGCCCGGTCCCCAAGCAGACCGCTCCGCTGTCTACAGAATTTTTTTCCCCTTATCCAAGGTGCACCCCCTTCTCCTCAATCCCCTACCTTCCCTCCCAATTCTTCCCGCCCATACCCAACCCTTTAATTTCACTCCCAAATACACCACCTTTTCCATCCAAACCCTTTCCCTCCAATTCCTAAACCTACCCACACCCTCCCACCTATAAATAACCAACCATAACCTCCATTTCTCTCCACACCTCCAACCACATCACTCCTCTCTTCTCTCTCCCTAATTTTCTAGCAACCTCTCCCTATTATCATGGTCGAACGACCTGCCCCCACCAAATACGACTCCACCAACATCCTCCCCTCCGGCCATGGTGAATTTCATTCCCGCCAAGAGGAGCGTTGGTGAAATCGGTTCTTCAGTCCGGATAAAAAAACTCCACATGGAGCGTGTTGTCCAATGGACAGGTCGACCCAACTCCATCACCACCATCTTCATGGCTAGGGGTTGGTGCCGATTTCTTAATGAATCGTACGAAGCAATTTGGGTACCCGAGGTCTGATCTTTCTATACCTCCCTTTTACGGACTGGCCAATTTGAATCTCAGGCATACGTTGATGGAACCGTCATCCCCTTTTCGTTCACCCTTCTCACGACCAAGTTGGTCGAATATGATGTTCCCGGTGTTCAAGAATTCACCTACCCAAGGAATGCTGCACCGATCGCCAAAGAAATGATTATGGTGCGCATTGCCCCCGATGTTGCATGGACTGGGCAAATCGTTGCTGTTGGACGTCTTAATGAGAAGGCGCGCCTCACATTTCAAATTTTGTGTGCAAATATTTTTCAAACGTCCAATGATTCATCGATGCATCCCCGTGAGGCCACATTAACTTACCACCTCTTCGAGCACAACACTTCCATTAACCTGGCTCGCACCCTATACGCCGACATCATCACCGTGGCCCTAGATGAGAAAGGTTCAGTACCACTTCCATATGCACATTTGATTACCTCCATCCTCAAGGACGCTGGCATTGAGGCACCGCTCGATCGCACTCTCCTCCCCGATCCTTTTGGACAGGGAACCCGCACTAAGAGAGCCAAAAAACTAGCCGTCCTTCGGGTGAGGCGGGGAAGTGATAGCAAGGATGAGGCTGCCTCGAGTGAGAGCGAAGAAGACGCAGTCGTCGCTGATTTGGAAATGGGTGATGTAGGTGCGGATGAAGAGTCGGTGGAAGAAAAAGATGCCCCTGATTTTGAATGAGCGGGTAGCGACCTCACGAATCATATGTCAGCCATTGAGATGAGCTTCGGTAACTTTATGACCGACTACCGTCGCGATACCATCATGATGTTTCTCTTCCAAGCGGACATATACCGACGCCAAGGGGATCCCAACGAGCCATTGCCATCCTACTTCTATAACCCCTATGTCCACGACGTGCCCAACTCTTCCCAACCAATGCCCCAGTGATGCTTTATTTGGTTGTGGTAGTATTTATTTTTTTTCCCTGTTTCACATGGTTGTATGTTTTTCCCTGTAATTGTAGCACATTCCTGTTTTATATAAAATCTTCATTTTCTCCATTTGGTTGTTTTATTTATCGCATTTCTTATTTTTCCTTGTTTATATTTTAGTCCTTTTTGCTTGACGACAATGCAAAAGTCTAAGTTTGGGGGGTCACAAGTGCGTATTTCTAAAACTTCACAAATTTTCAAAAATGCCAAAAAGAAAATTCTAAAAAATCATAAAATTTTGAAAAATCCAAAATTATTTTTGTTCAAAATAAATAAAAATTGGAATTCAAATATTTCAAAAATATCATCAAAAGTCAGTTTAAAGTCTCAAGTTGTAAAATTCAAATACATAAAGCCAAAATTGACCAAAGATGGAAATTGTGTGAAAATTGACGACTTAACGAATAAGTGTGGAGATTAACAAACCCGGTGAGATTCGAGCCTTCCATCTTTGTGAAAATTATAAATCAATCCGAGTTAATTGTTAACTCAAAGTTCTTTTCAGCGCCTAAAAAGTCGTCGTGGATCTCCATCCTTTCATTTTGATCGGTTATGGAAAACGTGTGTGGTATTGCCTTAAAGAGCGCGCTACCAATCTCTAAACTTAATTAATCTCGAGACGCATATGGTAATGCAATTAGTATTTTAGACAATGAAGTAGGCCCTCGTTTGTCACCCAAAAATATTAGCCATAAAAAGATGTGAAAAATTATCCCTTTGATAACCCAATTGATCCGAATAAAATTTATCCCTTCGTTTCACAACCCGAAAAACCCAAAAAGTTAAGAATTGAGAAAATCGAATATTGATCGAATAAAGTTCGGAAAGTTCATAAGAAGGGGCAAAGAAAAGAATAGAAATGCTCAAAAAAAATAGCAAGAAAAGAAAAGAAGCGAAAAATAAAAAAAATAGAGAAAAAGAAGAAAAAATGAGCAATAGCCCGTAAAAAGCACAAATGGACATCATAAATGACTTTTCCAACCTTCCCTACCATTTTCATTTTACCCAGTATAACTTTAAACCCGAAAAAGTCCTAACCAAGTCCAAAGTGCAAAATTGATTACCGAGTGGAGAGCTAAGACACCAAAAGATAATAAAAGGGATTGAATGCGTGAATAAGAGGCAATGTTCCCATTTTTAAAATCGTATCCCGTTGATGAGAGCCTATCACAATAAAATTTCCGTCTTTCTACTTGTATGAGTGACTTTACGTCCATTATATTTACTTTGTATATCATGCATACCGAGAGAATAGTCGTAATCCGAGAGATTCCTTTGTGAGAGCATTTCGAGAGAATTTGAAATCAAAATGAATTTTCGGGTAAGTAACGTAATGATCAATTGGTGGAAATTGGCGGTTAAATTTTCGGCTTCGCACACAAGCACTATGATTTGACACTATTGAGCATGACTTGATGATGACTATTTTCTGGAAAAGTTTGAATTATACAATTTTTGCATATTTTGATTTTTCCTTGAGTCGAATTTTGTGGGTATATTCTGTGCAAACCCTCACGAGACACAACTCGTCCTACTAGGGTAACCTAGATGTTTAAAGGCTTGTTGCATATGATAAATGCAATCGCTTGCCCGCGAAAAAGGTATTCTATCCCAGTAAAATGACTTTCAAGAGTTGAGCCTTGTTAGGATTCTTTTACATTGCTCGGGACGCGCAAAGTTCTAAGTTGGGGGGGGGGGGGGTTGATTAGGCATAAATTCTTCCCAATTTATCCCTTTAATTTAGTTACTTTTAGCACATCGAACAACGTAATCGATTTGAATTTATCTCATAGTCGTGTTACTGACTTATCCTAACGAGTACACTGAGTTTCTGGTGTTTCGTATTGATTTTATAGGTATTTGATGTCAAGTAAAGAAAGAAAGAAAGAAATCGGAAGAATAAGAAAAGAAAAGAAGGAAAGTCAAAAGGGCGAAAGTGTAATTTTTACTCAGAATTCGGATGAGGCACCTAAAGAGAAGTTGAATATATCAAGTTCATGAGCACATATTAAGAAACGACACCTCAATTGGAGTCCCGGTGAGAAAGATATGACTAGTCAAAGTTTGAGGAAAAAAGTCAAAAGAATCCCGGACCGATCCGTGACGGACCGGTCCGCATTGTCAATTTCCAAAGAACCCCGGATCGAAGACAAACCGAAGGTAAAAGAAAATAAAAAGAACCGATCCACTGCAGACCAATCCGCCCAGAAATAAAAAGAACCAGTCTATATTCCAGGCAGACCGATCCGCAGGAGGGTCGAATCGGTTCGGTTGTCGAGTTTTAATTTTGTTTATCCTTCTCTAATGCAGAGTCCTAGTGCAGCTAAAACTCCTGAAATTTTGTAGGGTATAAAAACTCGAGTTCTTATCGTTTTTAGTATGGAGAATTAATATAATTTTCCATTCTTTTCGTAAAACCCTAGTTGATGGTAGATTATAATTTTAATTCCAAGAGTGAAGATTATTCAAATTCTCTGTGATTACCAGTGTTCTTAATTGATGTTTTTACTGCTTTAGTAAGATTAGGAGTTAATTTTCTTCAGTCCAATTCCTTTCTACATCATTTTACAATTTTTCCTTAGTTTAATCATGGTTTTCAGCAATTCAAAAATTATTTTCATTAGTTTCATCATGGTAGGCTAGATTTTCATCTAGTGTAGATGTTCCACAAACCAATAATTTGTTCCTTTCCTTTAGAGTTAGAGTTAGGATTTCCTTATCTACCCAACGTCGTCACAACTCTGCTATCCTATTGGTACATGATTGTAGCAATTGACTATTTCTCAAAATGGGTGGAAGCGAAGACGGTGGTCATGATTATCGAGCAGAAGACCTTCCAGTTCATCTGGAAAACATTATATGAAGATATGGCCTCCCCGGCATCCTCATCTCAAATAACGGGACTCATTTCAAGAATAGATCTCTCGAGAAGTACTGTGAAAGGGTGAGTATCAAAAAATTCTTCTCTAACCCAGGCCGACCTTAATCCAACGGGAAAATAGAAGTTACAAATAGAATAATACTAGATGGGATCAAGAAAAAGCTCGAGGAGGCAAAGGGAAGATGGGTTGAGGAGTTGTACACTGTCCTGTGGGCCTACAGGACGACGGTAAAGACTCCTACCAAAGAAACCCCATTCATGCTGGCGCATGGCTCAGAAGCTGTCATCCCCACCGAGATTAGGTTTCGTACTCACAGAGTCCAAATGTATGGCCCCCAGAGAAATATGGAAGAAAGGAGACTTGACTTAGACTTGATCGAGGAAAGGAGGGAAGACGCTAATATAAGACAGGAAGCTTATCAGCAAAGGACGGCTAGGTTTTACAACCATAGGGTGAGGAAAAGGCCAATCGCAGTGGGTGACTTAGTCCTTAAAAAGACTTGGAAAAAGCCTAACAAGCTCTACCCAAATTGGCATGGTCCATATAGGGTCATTGATGAAGTTGTACCTGGAACCTATAGACTAGAAAACCTTGAAGGGGAACCCTTTTCGAATCCGTGGAATGTATATCATCTGAAGAAATACTATCAATAATGTTGTAATGTCCTATCGGACCACAGTTGTAATGAATGTGTTGCTCCAACAGAACACCTCGAATGTTAATGAGAATGTCATATTGGTCCCTCATCTTTTGTTTGTTAATTCTAGTATAATTGGCATTGTCCTTGGTGCCAACTCCCCTCGGCTATAATAAGGGTCAATGGTGGGGACGACCCCCCATTAACCCTTAAGAAAGATGAGGGGGACTTCATTTATACATCACTAAATTGGTGGGAAACCACCCTCGACTATAATGAGGGTCAATGGTGGGGACGACCCCCCATTCACCCTCAAGAAAGACGAGGGGGGACTTGAAATTTAGAACCATTAAATTGGTGGGAAATCACCCTCGGCTATAATGAGGGTCAATGGTGGGGACGACCCCCCATTCACCCTCAAGAAAGGTGAGGGGGGACTTGATTTATAACATCATTAAATTGGTGGGAAACCACTATCGGCTATAATGAGGGTCAATGGTGGGGACGAACCCCCATTCACCCTCAAAAAAGACGAGGGGGGACTTGACTTATAACATCATTAAATTGGTGGGAAACCACCCTCGGATATAATGAGGGTCAATGGTGGGGACAACCCCCCATTCACCCTCAAGAAAGAAGAGGGGGGACTTGAAATTTAAAACCATTAAATTGGTGGGAAACCACCCTCGGATATAATGAGGGTCAATGGTGGGGACGATTCCCCATTCACCCTCAAGAAAGACGAGGGGGGACTTGATTTGTAACATCATTAAATTGGTGGGAAACCACCCTCGGCTATAATGAGAGTCAGGGGGGGGGGGGGACGACCCCCCATTCACCCTCAAGAAAGACGAGGGGGACTTGATTTATAACATCATTAAATTGGTGGGAAACTACCCTCGGCTATAATGAGGGTCGGGGGGGGGGGGGGGGGGACGACCCCCCATTCACCCTCAAGAAATACGAGGGGAGACTTGATTTATAACATCATTAAATTGGTGGGAAACCACCCTAGGCTATAATGAGGGTCAATGGTGGGGACGACCCCCCCATTCACCCTCAAGAAAGAAGAGGGGGGACTTGAAATTTATAACCATTAAATTGGTGGGAAACCACCCTTGGCTATAATGAGGGTCAATGGTGGGGACGATTCCCCATTCACCCTCAAGAAAGACGAGGGGGGTCTTGATTTATAACATCATTCAATTGGTGGGAAACCACCCTCGGCTATAATGAGGGTTGATGGTGGGGACAACCCCCCATTCAACCTCAAGAAAGACGAGGGGGGACTTGTAAGATGGGTGAACACAACAGCTAAGTCAAATCATACAAGAGACAAGCAGAAAGACAGGAAGAGGCAGTATATTAGAAAGTGCTATAGATGTTTGTCCAACAAAAATAGAGTACAAGAATATTTGTTACATGAAGAGGGTATGGACTACTGACAACCACCCTATTGAGCAACATCAGATGGCAAGGTTTCAGCGTCAATTAGAGGAGTTTCTTCAGTGATAAAAACACGCCAATCCTCAGATGTGCCGATACCTTCGATGTGCTCTTCGGACTCCACATGGTCTAAGGCCTCAGCAATTAGGGGGGCATCCAACTGAATTTCCTCAAGAGAGGGGCGAACTGAAGATACGACATCAGTGAACTTTAGGACGACCCACCGACAGGCCATACTGATCCCCCTCTCCAAGTACTCAAGACCGAAGCCTTAAAACTCGTCTGAGAGTTTGCAAGTCTCCACAGCATCAGCCTCGGCCTTCTTCACTGCCCCTTCAAGCTCAGCCTTGAATTGATCCCCCTAATTGATCAAGGCCTCATCATTTTCTTTGATAAGATAATATTTTGCCTTTAAGTCGTCCTCATTCTGCTTCATCAGCTCATCCAGGACACTTCCATGTTCGGTCCTTGCACTCTCCAACTTGACCTTTGTAGTCTCAAGCTCAGTCTTCAGATCGGCCTCATGCTGAATAGCCCTCTCAACCTCATAGAAGTTTTTTTGATTTTTAGCCATCCACTTGGTGGCCGAGGTAAAGGCGCAGACAGACTGCATGGAGGCACACATGTTAAGAGGGGCGAGGGAACAGTTCATGAAATATTGATAAATCAAAAAGAGTAAGGTCGAGAGAGGTACCTAGGCCAAAATGTGAAGACCGTAGTCATAGACCATAGCCAGGGTCATATTCGATAGGAAGTCATAATCCGCGGCCGAGGGAGAAGAAAACATCGAGGCCTTGGTTGCCCACAGGTTGGCTATGAGGGTTCATCCTTCAAGAACGTCAAGTTTTGAGACCAATAGGCCCCCATACTAGAAGAGGATTCGGTCCCCTTAGTTGCCTCCACCCTCACCCTTGTCCTAGAATCTGACCGAGGGTCAGCAGGAACTTATAGCTCTTGCCTTTTATGACTATCGATGGTCGGCTCAGCATGTGACGGCCCCACGACCTTTGTCTTCTTCTGAGCCTGTTGAGGCTCTTTGCCTTTTTTCTTGCCCAGGCCAGACAACAAACTTGGAGCAGTCATCTCCCAAAGTTGATCAGATATGTTTGTAGGACAACCTGAAAAAGGGACGACGTATTAGAAAGGTACAGAGGTAAAGATGGAACACTTGGAAAAAATCAAAAATTGTGCAAAAAATTACTCACATAGTTCTGTCGGGGGGGCGACCCTCAAACCAGCTTCTTTGAGGAAGCGAGGGGTCATCAAATCTTCAAATTTGGCATGTTTGAACTCTTTTCCTCGCTCCCTCAGGTAGTCAACAATGACCCTCTCCTCCAAGCTGAGTCTAGGGTCTCATCGTGCTTTTATTGAGGGGTTGGACCATACCCTTGGTACCCTCGGACCGTCTTCCACGGGCTCTCCCTTAGCGGGGAATTACCAATCCCCAGAGATAAGAAAAACCTTTTCTTCTAGTCAAGATTGGAAGTCTGAGCCACGTGGAGAAGTTTCTTGTCATACTTCCTAGCCCCCAAATGGAAATACCCAGGCTATTTGGATGATGAGGTGATGTTGTAGCAGGCAAGGAATACATCGGCCGAGGGCTCGTTGGTAAATGAATTCTTCCAAAGCGAGATGTAGCCGAGGATAGTCCTCCACGAGTTGGTAGGAAGTTGAGAAGGAGCAACCCCAAGGGCATATAAGATGTTGACTATAGTAGGGTGTAGAGGGAACCTAACGCCTACCCTTAGAATCTACTCATAAATAATAATCTCTCCCTCGTCCCCTGGAAGACTCTCTCAGATTCAGTTGGGACCCTCATAGTTATATTGGGTTGTATGCCAAAGATATGCCTCCATACTAAGAGATCATGTAACTAACGATACATGAGTCGAGGTTCTTAAAGTACCAACTTGGCCATCATCATCATTAGAAGAGACCTCATTGTCATCCTCATATCCCTCGTCCCCGGACCCCCCAGCCTTATCGCCTATCGGAGGACCATCTGGAATGTCTACTTGAAATGTAAGAGGGGACAGGGCTGTTATAGGGATACCCTCAAAAGGTGTTGTGCCCTCTACCTATCGGCTTGGGCTAAGAGTGGACATCCCTCTCCTCCCGGAAGGACGAGCCCCTGTCGGTGACGATGCTCTCCGATCCATTTCCCCCTCGTACGATGGACTCTCGACTGGATGACAAGACAACCCACAAGACTTGGGGGGTATTATTGTGGATAAAAAAACTGGGAAGATGGGTCATACCCAATTTGGGTCGGGCCTTAGTCTTCTATCGTCCTCTTCCTCTATTCGCCTAATCTCTATGAAGAACTTCTCTCTCAGGGATGGGAATTCATCGGCTAAATAATAAAGCCTCCTAAGCATTAAGGGGAAGACCCAACACTTAAAGTAATTTGTCTAACCTAACTATAAATAAGTTTATAGTTGACTAAGTTTGACTCTTGGATCAAACCTGAGGAAATGAAAAGCTTTTTAGGTTTGAACACTTAAGAACAGCTCGCCGGAGAAGAACACTGGAAGGGTATAAAATGATCAAAGAAAAATTCTCCTACAAGCCTAAAGTAAGAAAGCAAATAATAATGGAAGATAAAGAGGGCATTAGGGCAGAAAGATTACCTGAGAAAGAACAGTGAGACTGCCAAGCTTGAGACACTGAAGTTGCAGAAATGGCGGTTTGAAACTATTGAGAAACTAAAGAGAGAAAGCTTAGGCGCGAAGAATAAGGAGGAGAAAAGAAAATGTTTCAAAAATCATTTATATACTTTGTTAATTAGTGGGCCCAGTAACCGAGGCTGTACACAGCCCACGAGGTGAGACATCATTAGGGCATAAAGTCCCAAGCTGTGTGCAGCCACCACATTTGGGAAACTGAAACGACGATGGACACATGATATTGAGCAGCGTGACAGTTGTCACTTACCCCTCAGCCATCTCAACAAACATAGATGGCTAAGGGCTGGGGGTGATTGATATGCCCATATACACCCTGGGCTCAGGCCCAAGATGACCCTCCAAGGGGCCGACCCCTCATCGTGCCCAGACGACCCTCCAAGGGACCGACCCCTCATCATGTCCAAACGACCCTCCAATGGGCCTACCCCTTATCATGTCCAGACGACCCTCCAAGGGGACAACCCCTCATCATGCCCAAATGACCCTCCAAGGGGTCGACCCCTCATCATGTCCACATGACCCTTCAAGGGGTCGACCCCTCATCATGTCCACACCACCCTCCAAGGGGCCAACCCCACATTATGTCCTAGATGACCCTATAAGGGTACAACAGTACGAGGACCAAACTAGGCCAGGCTCACTACTAGTAGGAACTTTGCCCTCGGCCTCACATCATAGGTCGAGGGTGATGTCATCACAGAGCATGATTTGGGAGACGCGTAGAACAGTGCGTGTGGGACTCATATGGCATGTGAAAGACCGTTATAATAATATCAACCCCTCACATGAGTGAATATTATGTCATAATTAATCACAAGTGGCACTTCCAGGTGTCAACAGGGAATTTTCTAGATCATAACTAACATGCACCATGCATACTTGGGGGGTACAATACTCCCCCCCAAGACTTATATATACTTATCACCTACAACCCTCCAAAGGGATCGATAATTGTAACCCTAGCTAAAACTCTTCTTGTACACACAGTAGAGAGAGAGTGGGCTTATGTGCATTGTATCCAAGTCCATTAATGCCCAGATTTAGTGGATCACACACTCACAGTGGATGTAGGCCTAATTGGTTGAACCACTATACATCATTGTCTTATTGCTCTTATGCTCATCCCCCTTTATACACTTATACACACATACACATCTCTATGGCTGCCATTGTTATTACTGTTTGAGCTCATCATCACTTATCTTGTGGTGCTGAATCTTGGCATCATCATGTAACATCAAAATGTGGTGACCTTAGGCCTTAAACATCATTACTTTGGTGAAAATTAAGGGTGAATATCATAATTTGATGACCTCTGACCTTCAACATGATTAAGTTCGTGAAAATATGAAGTAGAACATCATAATTTAGTTACATCAGACCTTAAACATCATTAATTTGGTGAAAATTATCAGGGTGAAACATCAAATTATGGTGACCTCAGACCCTAAACATTAGTTTGGTGAAAAAATTGCGTAACATCATCATATGATATCCTCCAACTTTAAAAGTAACATGTAAGAAAAGACACACTGAAAGAAGCAACATAATCTGAACAAGATTGTGTTAATGACTACAATACAAATCAAATGTATCAAGACGCCGCCAGGGATCATAAAAGTTAGAGGTATAAGACTTCAGGAAATAAAAATTATAAAAGCTTTATAAGGCCTATGTATCTGCAGTCGTAGTCGTGTCTTCTAGGCTGGTGTTAGACACCTAGGTTGTGTCATCTTGAGGATTAACATATTTGGTCTCATTGACCTCTAATTTAGACGCCTGAGCAATAGCAACATCGGCCTCCTCAACCTCTTGTAAGGCCTGAGCAAACAGGGAGTCACCAAAGCCTAGACCCTCAAAGTTTGAGGCAGTCAAACTCCCTGAATCCCTTTCCTTAGAGGTAGCCCACTTTCTAGTTTCTTTGATCCCACTTTCAAGGTATTCAAAGCCAAAATTGATGAACTCATCAGGGCCCTTATAATCCGTAATAGTCTTCTTTGAAGCGTCCTATAAAGAAGCCTTAACAGCAACAACCACCTTAGCCTGCAGAGCATCGTCTTTAGCCTTCAGAGACACTTCATGGTCCTTATTGAGCTTGGACATATCCCTTTCTCTCTGATAGACCTCTTCCTTTATCTTTTTAACCTCCTTCAGTTCTTCCTTTAGACGATCACCCTCTTCATTTAAAGAGGCTTGGACTTTCAAACCTTATTGACCCTTCTCTATCAACATCGTTTTCTTCAGAGTCCAGTCCACAAAATGGTGCATGGACAAGATACCCTGAAGAGGAATGTCAGATGCATAAGAACATTTATATAAGATAGATGAGGTTACACTTGATGAAACCAAATAAATAGAAACTAGTACTTGAATTGATCCATAGAGGGTAAACTCGTCCAGAAGCAGGATATCCAAAAAGCGTACGAAACGCTTATCCTCTTCAATCATCACTGCGCCAATGGCATCAACGGCCTTCAGACCATGTCCAATTAGACTATCGTTGATCTTTAGCTGAGCCAGATGAGAATCCAGGGCATCTTCGGTGGAGATTGGGATAGCACGGTCCATTATCTAATTCTTTCTCTGCCTCTGAGGCTCTGCGTCGGTTGTGGTCTTACTCTTCCTTATGGCATCGGCCTTGGATGTGCCGACACTCTTTTGGGTAATAGGAGGTGGTACATTTTATCCAGCCTTCTTCATCAACTTCATGAGACTTGGGGTAGACATTTACCAAAGGCCGTCAGAAATACCTTTAGGGTGCTTTACAAAAAGAAGTTTATGAGTTAATAAATCATAGGTATGAAAAGTAAGAGATACAACTTGTGAAAACTGATACTTATGAAGCTCTGTCAAAGAACTACCCCCTACCCCTATCTGAGAGAGGTTGTATGGGGTTATGAGATGTTCGTTTTTAACTAGATAACCCTGCTCCCCCTTATCTTGAAGGTCCTTAACTTTTTTAACGGCTTTGGCAGCAAGCGAGACCTTCCCCCATCTTAGAGGGGTCCTTGAAACAGACATTCCAAATGCCTCATGGGGAGCAAAATCCCATGCCTCGGATGTAAATAAATACCAAGGTTTCCAGTTGTGATTAGAGGTCTGGGTAACCAACAACATCTTCTTATCTGACATCCTAGTTAAGAATTGATAATGTCTAGGGTGATTTTTAGCATAGGAGGGGACGTAAAATCCTGTGAAGACCCTAATAAGAAGGTCTGAATGGTGGAATGCCCTCCAAAGGACGATAGCCCCTATCATCACCCTCCAGGTGTTGGACGATAATTATGAAGGGGCTAAATTTATATTAGACAATATGAATCTGAATGAAGGATGGATAGGGAGACAGAAGCCCAACTTGAACATCTGCTCGTAGACGTAAATCTCCCCATCTTGGCCACCAAAGGCCCTCTCACCCATCAGATGTCTCCTAAGATCAATGGAAGGGCCTATTGAGTAGAGTTTCCTAAATGACAGAAGATCATACTCACTAATGGAGCTCTCAATCTCGAGTGCCTTAGAGGTGTCAATATCGCACCCATGCCCATCATCATCATCCATAGTAACATTGGCTAGGGAAGATAATGGGGAACCATTAGGAAACCTCTGAGCGAATTCAGCTCCTATGGTGGCCAACAGGGTAATATCATCGATAATGGGGGTAATAGGCACACTTGGCCCTAAAATTCGACATCAGAAGAAGATTGTGAGGTTCTAACACCCTGGTGAGATGAGGCACGGCTCGAGACCTCATCCTGATCACGAACAAGATCTTGCCTAATTGAGTAATCCATAGCCTCTTAGAAAGAGTCTACATATATGGGGTCTGAGGTAGACGACTCAGACTCGGACATGGGTGTTGGGTCCACTGGAACCTCTTCTAGCTCAGCAGGCTCAGCTGGATCAAGGTAAATAACCTTCAGAGTTGGAGGAAAGATGGGTCTGTTAGTAAAGGCCTCAGCCCTACGAGCTTCCGCTTGGGCTAGATCTATTTGCCTAATTTTTTCTAAAGTCATCTCACGAAGCGAAAGGAACTCTTCTATGAGTCGGTAAAGAGGTCTGAGCATAATGTAGACAACACAACACTTGGAACCAAATCACAAACAGAAAACAACTCAACTCAATCTAAACCAAAGATCAAACTTGGAATTTGAGGGTTTTCAAGTCAAGAACACCTAAGAACATGTCACCGAAAAATGCAAAGGATGGACGAATAACCCAAAAACTCTCACCAAAAAACACAAACCCTCACCGAAAAGCACAAGTCTTCACTGAGAAATGTAGAAATGAAAAATAAAAGGCTAAAAATTGAAGAAATGAGGATTGAAATGATACCTGGCTAGTCATGGAATAAGAGAGTAGAAATTTTAAAGACAAGGGAACCTCGGAACAGTGGCCAACGATGAAAGTACATAGTTGCAGTTGCAGAGAGATCATGCGGGAAAAAGAAAAAAAAGGAAGAAGAAAAAGAAGAAAGAAAAGGGTTTTAAACCCTTTTAATCATTTTGGTGCGAGTCCCAAACCATCATTGCCTAGGGAACCTGAGGAGGAAAATCAAAATCATCATGCCTTGTTAGGCATGCCACTCACTTTAGCAAGTGACATATGTCAAAGAAATATTATCACACAAGAAAACTCAACCTCGGCCATGCATACCCCTTACTAACATATTCACATATGTAACTAAGGGTTAGGGGTGATTGATATGCCCAAAGTGGACCCTCTTACTCAGAGTCATTAACCTCGGTCAATATTGTGGCCGAGGTGACTAGATGCCTAAGACAACCATCAGTAACATTGACTCTTGGAATGTCGACTGCAGCAAACCTTGCTTCTACAACATACATGGACCTCGGTCAGGCATCAGCTGGGGTTGGCAAGGACTAACAGGTTCAACCCTCCTTCCAGACCATCATCCGCCCCGATCGATGTTACAGTCATCATCAGAGATCAGTAGTGGTAAGGGACGAATCATCTGACAACATCATCATTGGCCCAAGTTGACGTTACACCTACTTGGACCTAATATCGACTAACTACATGACCATGGTCATCAAATATAGCCTCGGATAAAGGAATGGTATGAATTCACCAACCTCGTACTCTTTTAGGCTAAGGTTGCACCAATCAAAGAACTCCGAGCATCTACAAGCACATGAATGGTTTGGTTCACGTGGACAAATCCGTTACAACTGAGCCATTCCCTCCACATGAGGGAATATTGCGGTCATTATTATTTACTTAAGATCATCCAGGTGTCATCCTTATACTGGTTGGATCTTCATGCACATGCTCATTGCATGCTTAGGGGGTACATTACACCCCCTAAACACTATATATAGAGGTCATCCTCTACCTTTTAAAGGATCGATAATTGCAACCATAGTTGAAACTCTGTTAGTTTACACAGTAGAGAGAGAAAGCTTGAGAGATTGTATCTATGGCCGTTAGTGCCTCCATCTAGTGATTTTTTACACTCCCTTACACAATGGACGTAGGCTATTGTCGAACCACTTATATTTTTGTGTTCATCTCCTTCACCTCATCTCCTACTATACATATATATACACTCTTTTGCTGCCATTGTTATGCTTATTTGAACTTGTTTACACCTTATCTGGTGGTGTGGTTTTAAGCATCATCATCATCATCATATATATATATATATATATATCATCTACAAGTCTACTTTCGCACATAAGTAGAATATCATGAAGTATATATTTCACACACAATATACACTCATGATATTGGTCCGGATAATCATCGACCATAATCATCCTATCATTTTCATTGGTTCAGATATCCCTCAACCCCAACATAAATCTTATGCATATGTGTATTGGTCCGAATACTGCTCGACCCCAATATCATTTATCTTTGATTTGGTCCGAATAATCATCTACCCGAAATCGAGCTTCCTTATATTGGTCCAGATAATCATCGACCCCAATAAAAAATTAAACACACTTTATTTATATATATTTTGCACACAATGTATACGATAAACACATGCTATATAATTAACTCCTTGTATCACATTTTAGGGGTTATTGGCTCAGAATCCTACCTCGATTACCAACAGTGATTTATATACCTTGGCTCAGAATCATACCTCCATCACCAATATATACATAGTATACCTTAGGTATTCACACAACCTAAGTAGTACTATGCACCAATAGGTTTTCATAGAACCCGATAATACATGTTAGTACGTTCTATATATTTCATACTCGTCGTAGTATTTGCTTTATAATTTATATCACTATCGTATATATTGGAGTGTTCACAAAAATCTAGGGTCCTAGTTACCCCCTTGTGATATAAAATTAGTAGTTATCATTTTTAACCTACTAATATACATGTTGAATTGATGTCTACTCTCTCTCCGTAGATCAATTCCCAAATTTCCCGATCTATCTCTCCATCGGTTATCCCTTCCGGTCCATGCTCTAAGTCCTACACCCAATGACCTTAATGGACCTTAATTATACCCTACTGGTCTTTATCAAGTCCCTACATGTGTATAATATCACTCCTAAGATACCCTTCTATCATTAGTAATCCTTGAAAATTCATCCAAGAAAAGAAACTGAAATCTACGAGGGTTGATCGATCGAAGGATTTAGTCGATCAATCGACACCATCAATCGATCCACATTCATGGGTTGATCGATCAATTGAGCAGTTACAACTTCGTTTTCTTCGATTTGTCACCCTTTCTAATTTTCTCAAATCCTAAAATTGTTAACCAAATTTGCATCCGATTATTCCTAACTATTTCTACACGGGTTAGGATGATTTATAATGCTTCAAACACATTAAAAATCCATTGAAATCAATCAAGAATGAATCCAACCCTCAAAACTCTTTCATAATCTAGGTTTGTGTTAATCCATTTCATTCAATTCCAAACATATATTTAAATCCGTAGTAATAATCAAATCTCTTCTGATTTATAATTCTGTACAGATATAAACACTAGCTACATGCAATTTTACCCAAACATGTAAGCAATTCGTACTTTTCATCAAGGATTTAAAAATAAAATCAATATATTCTTGAAAACCCAACACATGGGTAATATAACATTAATTTAATTTGCAATAAACACTTTGCCTTAGATTGATTGATCTGATTTCTTGGTCCTTTGTTGATGATTGATTATTTCCTTCTCCATTATTCCTTTCCAATTGCCTTGGGATACAAGATTTCTTCACCGTCTTCAAAATCCCTCTTTAAGCTTTGAAAATAGGTTCTATCACTTCTCTCTAATGGCCTCTCTAACCTTTATATTTTATGATCCCTAAGCCAAATCTCTAAATACCATATATATGGCTCTAAATTTCATAGGACCCTTCACCTCTTTTCGTAAAATGATCGAATCGCCCTTAATAGGTGTCGGTTTGGTCCCAAATTTGGTCGGGACCCAAACTATACTCCTGAATAAACTATTCGAACTATTATGACCCATCTGGAATCGTTCGTGACCCCGAAATTATAATCCAAGTCACTTAAAATACATTACTCATTTCTCACCTCAAAATGGTCTACATGCGACACCTGGTGAGATAAAATAAATACGCACATATCACTCACTATGCCGTATTGAAGCACCCTATATCTTTGACTCACTTGAGTCTACATTATAAAGGTGCTTGTCTAGTTTGGAAATAGTGACAACATTATAGTCATATCCTAGTCTACAAAAGAACCTCGGAGACTACACCAAAAATCCTCTAATGGTCTCAAAGGTAGTATACAAACACTGCACCTAGGACTACACATTTTTGTTGCATTATATCATTTTAGGTGTATGAGTATTAATTCCTATTGAAATATTTTTTTAATAATTTTTGGTATTTTTAATACAATTTTTAGGATTTTTTAAACTTTTTTAGACATTTCAAATTATGGTTTTAAAATGTTTTGGGCTAATTTGTAAACTCACTATCTTCCTAATAGTTGGTTAGGTAGAATCCAAAAGCGGCAGGAACATATGGGGTATAAAATTGGATTTTTTCAAACACCAAAAACTCACGTTTTTATGATCATCTGAGCCCTACACGTGTTTGCATTACTATGGTCCAGCTTATGTTTCTTTACTCTCATATAACTCAGGTTTCTTATCAGTCCTTGGATCAATATAATCGATGTCCTTCATTATGTTTTACTCAATCCAAACCTTAACCTTTCTAACCAATTAGGATGCGTTTAATTGCGATGTATTTTTAACCCTTGGATTCACTTCGTGTAGCTAGACTTGATCTCAGTCGTTGCTTTGGTTAAACGTTTCAGGCCTTTCCATCACTTAGTATAAATAAGGACTTTGAAACATTTGAGGACTTTTAGTGAGTTTGAGATTGTGAGAAAAAGAGAGAGAAATTGTAAAACACAACCAAACTCTAGCAAAATTTTCTCAGAAAAATTCCTTTAAGAGTTTGATAGTCGTTACTGTTTGTAGAGTCATTCATCTATAGTCTTAAATCTCTTTTCCAACGTGTCACGTAGTTGGATCTTATTCTCTATTTCATAGAAAACGTATATCTAACATTTGTTGTGATATATCTCACTTATATTTGTGTAGGTTGATTTGCCTTTTAAGAAATCATTATTTGTTGGTATCTTTATACTCAAATGTTCTATTTAAACTTGTTACCAACAAATCCTTATTTTGTTTCAAGTTTTGAGAGAAACAAACTTCAAAACTTTTAAAGATCTTGAGATGTTTACACTTTCAAGTTTGTATTTCACATTTTGTGAAATAAAAGTGTAAATAAATAACAAGAAAGTGTATAGGACCTTGGCTCTTTTAAATAGTAAGGTTGTCACTCGATTTATTGAAAATCAGAAGTCTAAGTTTTCAACAAACTGAGATTCAGAATCCTAAACTCATCTTAGACAGAATCTGTAATTTGTAGGATTATTTGTCTGTATAAGAGTGTGTGTATGTGTGTGTGTGTGTGTTCATGCATGTGTTAGGCACAACACCATAATATACTATTCACACTACAACACTAAAACAGTGTTGGTTCAGAGATTTCTGACTTTAGAGTCGACGTAAAGATAAAAAGAGCAGAAGGTACAAAGTTGGGAGAACAACAAGAACATCTTCATATCCTTCAGAGAAGTTGGAATTACCTAATGGTGCTCGTATAAATTATTGACTTAGATTAGGTCTAATTATGTGTTTAGTTTGTAACCTGTTAACTCATTTTTAGTGGATTTTGTTTTTGAGGTGTAGAGACCTCCGTGGATGTTTCCCCACTTGGGTGGGGTTTTATCACGTTAAAATACATGTGTACTTGCATGTTTAATCTTCCTCTCATACCCTTTTGATTGCGTGCTGATTTACAATTTACTTAGTTTTGTTTTTAAAAACTTGGTCACCTAACTGAAATATCTCGTTCATAACTTTTAATACACATCTTGTGTTAGTATTTGTTTTTAAGAAAAAGGAGTTTCTCAAACAAACTATTCAGAGCCATTTAAACTGTCTTAAACCTTTTAAACAACTTAAGGGGTATTATATTTTTCACATATAACCATTATTAATCAATTATTTACTATTCACACTTGGTAAATATCATAATGCAATATTAATCTGTATCTATCTCTCGATTAATATTTAATAGTCACAATTATTATCTAATCGCATTAAATTACTTCACTCGCGTAATTTAATTAAAACGTATTTCTCCTAATTAATTCCTCAAATTAATTAAATTAAAATACACAAAAATATGTGGTATTACAGAAAAAATAGAGAAATAGGGAAAAGGGGCATAAAGGGATCTAAGGGTATCTACAAGAACTGATGAAAATCATGGCGAACGAACAAGTAATGAAATATCGTACAAACAAAGATGGAGAAAAAAAGTGAAGAAATGTTGAGGTGAATAGAAATGGAGGGACACTTTTACCTATTTATAGGTTTCCTCGATAAACGAAAACCAAAATGATTAGCTGAATAAGCGATTGAGTTACCGTCGGCTGAACGATTCAAAAAATGAAAAAAGACCAGCGTACCCTTTGGCAGTTCAAATTTTTTTAAAGTATTTTCAAAAATTCCATTATCCATAGTGCCGGTAGAAATTTCCATATAAGGAACATCAGCTGCCAACCAACTCTCTAACAATGTGTCGAAAAACATTTTGAAAAATACAAGCATTGAGGGGCATTTGTTGTATGTAAAAATTATCTCCCCACATATACCAATGAAAGAGAGACACCTGTCATCTTAGGTGGTCGTATAGCTACTTGATCAGCATCAGAAGAACCTAGTCCGATGGAAGGCCGACCAACTCCAAAATGTGGACCATCAAGAATATTAAGAGTTACTCGACTGGAGGGAAGATCAACACTGAAAACCAAGAGTCACATTTATTGGATACATATATAAATTCCCGAAAATATGAAAGCATTCCATCTCTAGGGCTTCGGATCGCTATTAATAGACAATCTCCCCTAGGTGAAGGGGACAATCCAATCATTCTCAAGAACATCATAATGAGCTACTGTAATGAGCATAAATAACAATAATTATTGACGTAGGCTTTCTTCATAGCCGAACCACTTTAAAAATCTTTGTCTCTTATGTGTTTCTTTAAGGCTGCTCTTATTATTTATATATGATTATAAAATTGGATAACTCCATTTTAGAATATTAACACCGTTTAAATGAATCCAAATTGGTTTCAGACTAGGCCACAAGCCTGAATCGTGACCCATTTTTGGATAGAACCAGCAAGAGTTTTATTTTCATTTAACTCAACCTTACTATGTCTCTCTCTCTTTTTCCCTCTCTCTCTCTCTCTCTCTCTCTCTCTCTCTCTCTCTCTCTCTCTCTCTCTCTCTCTCTCTCTATCTATCTATCTATCTATCTATCTATCTATCTATCTATCTCTGTCTCTCTCTCTTTCTCTCTCTCTCACACACACACACACATAAATCAACCAACTAACTCTATCACTCTCTAAGAAACCTTCAGACATGGCAAAAAATTTTGAAGTATGTAATCGCAAAATGGCAAAAAATTTCAAAGTTCATAATTCCTAAATGGAAAAAATTTCATTCCCCAACAAACAACGGGTATTTTTAAAAAAATAGTCATAATTTCCAAAGTTGTGCACGTCATAACTACAACTCGCAAGCCTACAACACTTCTTACATCGTCACATGACCAATAAATATTAGGCAATAAGACAAAGTATGTAATCATAAAAAGGCAAAAAAAATTAAAGTACGTAATTACAAAATAACGATAAATTCATTCCTCAACAAAGCAAAGTGTATTTTTTTTAAAAGGGCCATAATCTCCTTTGTTTTCAAAAGTGTACGTCATTGATAGGATCACCGTAAAAAACACCACCTTATAAAAAATACCCCAAAATGAACCATCATCACTAATTTTTGAAAGTGTACGTCATTGATAGGACAATACGTTATATTTAGCTTGCAACAGATAAACAATTTTTTAAATAACATATGGTACAAACCTACTAGTTTAAAAAAATTGGGCAAAATTTCATTTATTTAAGTCATGTTAGATGATGTTGTTGGACGTCTTTTTCATAAGTAGTGTTATTATTTATTATAATTTTTTCATGATTTAATATGTTTGTCTCCGAAAAATCATGTCATGATGTGTTGTCCCAAAACATATCATTGACAACCTAAAATAGAATTCTTAGATCTTTTCATCTAACAATCCCAATAAAACTTGCACATCAATAAAAAAATGAACATAATTACTTGTACATTAGTTAAAAAATCCAAAGTATTGAATCTTGTGTAGTTAGTCAATAGTAAACACCGTCCTTTGGGAAAATTTTCATTTGTTTATATCACTATTCACCATCTATAAGAAAAAAAATAGTACAACAACAATACTAATAATCCATCATTGATATAGTAACAATTTTTAGCTATCGTAACATAAATATTTGAAAATAAATTAAAAATGTTAAGCAAAGTTTATTTGTTTGTATGACAATCCACCATGTTTAAGAAATAATAAATAGTCTACAACAATAATAATAATAATCCATCGTGGAGCTCAAAATTTTGTGCAAGAATATTGTTTTAAAATCCAAATTTTAAGTGCCAAGAATGAAGTGATGTTCCCAAGTGGAGAGATTTAGGCGAATGATATGAAAGGATAATGTCCAAGAGAGTAGGCAACCTGAATTATGAAAGTGAACAACGTAGAACCAGTTTTTTCAATAAAGTTTGAGCTTAGTTGAAGTTTCCAGTTTGAGAATATCCAGATATCATTGTATTCCATGAAACCAAGTTTTTATTGAGCATTTTGTCGAACAATTTCTGAGCTACTTTCGAACTGTGCATTTGAAGTATATATCCAGTAGATTGTTGACAACTGATAAGTGCGATCCCATTTGTGTTTAACAACAAAATGCATAGAAAAGTGGACTACTGCAATAATATTTTGTGCACCCATGAAATAAAAAAAAGGAAAATGAAGGCAAACATAGGGTAAAAATATTCAACAAAAATCACCCCACTTATTTTATGACCTTCATAACTACACTAAGCACAAATATAAAATTCAAAAGTGTGGTCCATATTAGATGTACCACCAACTTATCAAGCATCTGGAATTCAGTACTAAAGCAAATAGCATATTCCAACATTTAATTCTCAAAAAATGAACATGTGGTCATCACTCAATTAGTCATGCTCAAACTAAGTTATAGATACATAAATGTCTGCAACTTTCCCTTTGCCTAGAAAATACATGTAAAATTTTTTAATAACCAAGATGCTAATCACTGAATCAAGACAATAAAATCCAAAGCCAATAAAGTAGAAGATCCCAACCATAGCATTATCACCCAAAGGCAACTATAGGAAAGACGCGGAAGGAAATGTGTAACACATAAAACAAAAAAAAGACACCTGAACTTTAGAGCACTCTCAGTCATCATAGCATGATAAAGAGGGCGATACCACAGTCAGCACCATTTGTAATCAACAGTTGTTCCTCTGTTTAAGATACGTTATTCTAAACTTATAGAACTAAAAGAGTTCATTTCAAATACTCATAAAGTTAAAGAGCACAAAATTAATAAAAACATCATTCTTAGTAAGACTATGTTGCAATATAACCAATTGATAGTTTAAAATAGAAACTATCAATATAGACTTACAAAAAAAGTTCATAGGAGAAAGAAGAACAAAAAGAAATTAAATGAAGTGTTCTCTGAGGTTATTCTTTGTCTCACGACATTTAAAAATCTAAAGGGAGCTTCCATTAATGCTCCAATTTTTAGATTAATCTCAAGGATAATGGCTATCCTTAATGCAAGTCGTGAAAGTAAGGAGAATCATTTTTTCCCATTATGGTGTAACACTACTGCAGTTGAAATAAATCATCATACACCCAAAGAGTATATTCTGCAATCCGTCATGAAATAAAATGGATTATACCTGATTTGACCCAATCAAACTAAGATATACAAGTCAGCCTCCAAGATTTGGTTCTAAAATTTGTTCATCCGAAACAAAATCAAGATCAAACATGAAAATCACCAAAATATACACCATATTTGGAAACTCAACCAACATTTGATAACCTCATTTTCACAATTCAATCTTTAAGTCCTAATATATATAGACATTGCAAAATAATACATTCTGATTATGATTCCAAACCCCCTAAAAAGTTAATTGACTTAGCCATAGTTACCACAAATCGATAACAACAAAATACAATAGACAAAAATCAAGAACCAAAAATGAAAATAAAAAAATTGTGTCAAGAATACATAAATGACAACCATATCAAAGGGAACATTGGTCAAGAATTTCACCAAACAATTATCATGCAACATTAAGAATGTAAACCATCAAATTAATGAATGTTTTCTAACATTTGAGACTAACCATGACCACCTGTGCACCTCCAAATTGAACTTAAATTTTGAATCAAGAACATGACCACCTGTACCTACAGTAATGAGACGAATTTCATGTATGATGGTTAAACCCCACATAGACTTATTTTGAACAAACCCCTTATAAAAAATAGGAACACATTTTCAAGATATAATATCATAATACTACAAAATTAAAGTGGAGAAAATATGATGTTCAAAATCAAATATTGACTATGTACAATACAATAACATATAAGAAAAGATGAAAAATATTGAGAGCAATGAAACTCACACTTATAAAATGTACTATTATCCAACTTCTGAGATCAGGAGTGGTATAGTCTCAGAAGATGCAGGTTCGAATGATTTTTACACTTTATGCTCTTCTTCGAGCTCTGGAGTTGGGATTGGTTTACTCTCAACCTTGTTGGGCACGAGAGTTTCATGCTCTTCAGCTGATTTTTCCTTTGTAATTTCTTCTTCAACTTCTCTAGTTGGCAGTAGTGATTTGTCCACAACATCTATTTCCATAGCCTCAATAGTCTCCGCTTAATTTTCAGGTTTCTCCTCAATGGTTTTATCGCTAACTTTTTCATTATGAAAGTAAATAGTATGATCATAAATACTCCATCCCATAGATGATACTCGTAAAACACCAGCAAAAAGGTCAGAAGAAATTAGATCACACATTATGAAAGTAAATAGATGTAATCGAACCATATGAAATGATACTAGTGTATGAACTAACCTTGTAAATAGTAGCTTCAAAACCTCCACCCAAACCATTTGAAACCTAAAATTATAAACTAAAATCGTAATCCCTAAAATCGTAAACCTAAAATCGATTAAAGCAAAATATACAGAACAAAACATAAAGACCAAAATAAATACATGGGGAATCGGAAGGTGAGAGGTATAAACTATGTTAAAGCCATAAAATTACATTTGAACCTTCAAAATAAAAATCAATAAGCTTATTTTGCAGTGGCGTGGAAGTGGCGGAAAGTGGGAGGCAACGATGTGTGAGCTGAAGGGGATTAGTGTTGTGGGGAGGGTTTATGAATCGGGAGAGATGAAAGAGACTTTTGTACGTTGGGTGTCTTTTGAGTGGTAGGAGTGTATGAGAGAGAGTCTAGTTTAGCTATGTTTACTAATCTACCCCCATTTCTGAATTTTGAAATAAGTGGGAAATAAATTAGAGTGTATCAAAAGAGGGGGAACTAATGATTTGAGGGCAAAAAAGGCCATTACAGAAAAAACTCATCTTATGACATCATAAGATTCCTCTTATGATATATATAAGTTTTGTAACTTATATATATATATATATATATATGTGTGTGTGTGTGTGTGTGTGTGTGTGTGTGTGTGTGTGTGTGTGTGTGTGTTTGTGTGTTTATGTGTGTGTGTGTATGTATATGTTCTTATATACGCATACTAGTGGATGCCCATGCCGAGGGCATGATGATAAATTTTCCCCTGTGATAAAACTCACGCCATAATAAAATAAAATAAAAAATTAAAATCCAACCCGTAATTTTTTTTTAAAAAAGTAAAAAAAATAATAAGTATAAAAATTACAAAACAAATTATTTAATATAAAGAAATGAGAAATGCCATGCATTAAAAAGTGGAGATATTTTTTCAAAAACCATGGCTCCATATTATATGGATGTATGTAAATGTGTTAGGGCAAAGGTTTAAGGGTTCTTATTTGAGTTTTGTATTGCTGAAATTATTATTTTTACTTGGCTTTTGTATTTCTTAAATTTGTGTAGCAATTAGGGTTTTGTATTATTGAAATATTTATTGCAATTGTTTTCTTCTTTAATTTATGAAATTTTTCATTCTTTTTTGGGACTGAATTTATATTACTAAAATTTAGGGTTTATGGGTGATATTAAGAGACATTGTGAATGTGTATATAAACTGTCATGTGTAAAACTCTTTTTCAAATAAAAAAGTTTTCATTTTTTATTAGTATATGTTTTTAGTAGTGTAAATCATAACCTAGTTAGCCTTAATTTTTCATCATGTGATTGAATAATGGATCGACATGTTTTAATAGTAATTATTCTGTTATAAATGAATTATGATTTTAATCCATATATGTTATTAGTGAAAGTTGTTTATGTTATTTTTATGAAAGTCTTAAGTATTCCATTAATTATCCCATTGGGTTAATAAATGAGGTAACTAAATTGTTGTTTATTAGTAATGTAAATTTAACCCTAATCAGGGATAAAGAAGTTAGGAACTCCAATACTTGAAGGGATTATTAGTAACTGGGATGGATATGAATTTGTGGGGATTATGACTAGTGAATGGATTGATTATTCATTTCTAAATAGGAAAATATTACTTAGCCCTAATTTTACGTCATGTGATTGAATAATATATTAATATTTTATATGGAGTAATATTTTGACATGTTTCTTCTCATTCCATGTGAGCATGCAATTGGAGAACACTTAATGAAGACCAACTGGATCTAGCTTCTTTATTTATTCATGCAATTTTACTTATTTTCTTCTTTTATGTAACATCGTCTTATATATAGTTATAATTTATTGGGTAACTATTGTGGTCATGTTCTTCCCTTCCTTAAGTTGTTGTTTGGGTGAACACAAATTGGTGATAAGGCTTGCACATTGGTGGACACATGGTAATTTTAGGATTAATTTAATTAAAATTAACTATAATTGGACTTGTTATGTATGATTGATTAATTGAAAAATATTAATTAGATGATGTTCATATTATGTGAATGAATATTAGTGCATATATCTTTTTTTAATTGTTGGGGTCGTGATCCCCCATTTCCTAAGTGGTTGTTGTTTGGGCGAACAAAAATTGGTGGAAGGGTCTGCACATTGGTGTACACATAGTAATTTTAGGATTTATTTGTTTAAAATGAACTAAAATTGGACTTGTTATGTTTAATTACGAGTTCTTATATGCAACATGACATTCGTTTTAACCTATTTATATAGATGAACTGAATTTTGAATACTCTTTAATGAGTTTTGCATAATACAAAGAGTGGATATGAGAGAATAAGATAGTATTATAATAATGTAAAGGGTGTTCATTAATTTGTTAAATATAGATATAAAAATCTTAACACTGATAAGATCTCGTGTCCATTCACCCATTGTATGAAAGAAAAATTTAAGTCTTTGGTAGACGTCGAGTTGCATTAGCTAAGGTGTGGAATGTCACGGGACTAAAACGTATCGAAATTTTATGGGGAAAACAATGTATCATACGTTCCATAAAAATTATCAGTACCTGACCGGGTAATGGAACCCGACCGAGTGAAAGCGGTTAATGATTTGTCAGCACAACATCCTTTAACCGACCAAATTGATAACTCTTATGAACTCCATCACCATAAAAAAATAGGCTACATATTCGGATATTGTGAATTATGACCAAGTCAATGAATAAGATTTTGTTGAATTACCCAATGGATAGGAGTACATACGATTGAAATATGATACACCTAGACCTAGTTATAAAAATCGCAACTAACGTCATTCAATGAGAAATGATTATTTTCCATAATTTGAAGACTTAGTTATATTTTTTTGGGCAATAGCGTAACCAAGATTCTTAAGTGGGATAAAGACATCCTCCGAAAAGAGAACGTATTAACAATTACCTATCCAACCATGAACAAGATCATGAAGGGTTTGTGTTTGAAATACGAATATATTCATGCATGCAAGTATGATTATATATTGTACCAGATGGAACATGAACTAAAGAATGAGTATCTTGTATTTAATAAGCCAAGATGTATGGTTTGTGAGAGTGGAAAGAGCAAACATGGAAAATTTGGAAAGTTATTACATTTTCCATAAAAGGTATTGAAGTATTTTGCCCTCGGGCCACGGTTGGAAATATTTGTCATTGTATCGTTGATAGAAGAGCCCATGACATGGCACACTCGAGCTGAGGTATGTGTGGATCTCATGTGTGATACTAATAATTCACTCATATAAAAACATTAAAATGCATGACACCCTGAACTTGAAAAGGAACCATGCCATGCCTGTCTTTGATGATCAACTTGATGGGTTTAACTCTTTCAATAATTTAAGCACTAATCAAATTTATTTGTCAGTTCTCATGGAGCATTTAGGTTTCCCTCGAACACAGTTCATGAGAAAATAGTTTACACTATTATCGTTGTTGATACTCAGGCCAAAGGCTCCTAAAGATGATATTTTTAGCCTTTTTAATTAAATAACTTATATATTTGTAGGATGCAGTCATGTGGACATTTGACGCTCATTAAGGTGAAGATTTCACCCTCAAAACACTGTTGTTATCGGTGACCCACGACTTTTCTGCCAATTTGACTTTGTTCGGTGTTATTTTGGATGTCCCGTATGTGGGAAAAAAACTAATTCCACTTGGCTACAACATAACGATAAGATAATTTATGCCTATTGTGGGTACCTCGATTTGTCACTTCGACCCAGACGAGTAGACCAATCAAACATGGCCCAAAGTCTAGAGGCCCCGTGCACCTATTAATTCAGTTATGACTTATTAAATACCTAAAATCTCTCAAGGAGATATTTTAGGGATTATAGGCTAATGTGGGTGAGTCCAACACCCCCACACTCCGAAGAACAACATGTATATAATAAACCCTGAGCACGGAGCAAAAGGCATGTATTCTTTCATGTAAACACTCCTCGAAGTAAAGAGAAGTAAAATATTGAGAGCACCACCATGGACGTAGGATTTCTTACCGAACCACGTATATCTTTTTGTTGTGTGTGATTGTCGTTCCTTTAAATTCTTTATTTATTCTGGTGATTGCCTTTGCTTGTTATTTTGTGTTGAGTTTAATTCTCACCACAATTGGCGCGGTCTGTGGGAACTTTTGTTCTCCTTTAAGAAAACCTTCACCAAAAAGAATTTGGAATGTCTGGTCACAACAGCAATGCCCCTCAGGCAGGGGATGCTCAAGAGAAGCCTACCTCTCGCAGGATCAGATCTGAAGTTCGATATTCAAATCTTAGGGATCCCCAGAACGGCAAGCCTCGTAGGAATGCTAAGGACCAGCCAGATCCGCACAGGTCTTCAGGATAATCGATGCCTATGAGGCCAGGCTCGGATATCAAGAGGAGGACACTCGTAAGAAATAAGTCGAGAATACATGTCTCAAAAGAAGATTGGAAGGAATAGAGAGAGAACTCCACCGTAGCACGAGACAATGTCAATACCACACTCTTAGCCCTCAGGCGAGTAAGTCTCGTAACCGAGAATGGATCCCCAGATATGGATCTCAAAGTCTTGAGGAACACATGTCAGATGATGACTTGCTCGAGCAATAGTAACCAGCTCACCGCCACAGAAGCCTAACTCGAGGAAATGATGACATACGGAATTTGGTTTGAAGGGAAATGGACCAGCACCCAGCACATCGGGGTGCGAGATCTACTAAAGAGCTAGCCAGGCGAGCTCTGAGGTCCCATATGAAATCCCCTTTCTCAAGGGAGATAGAAGAAAAAGAAGAAGCTCCCAAGAAGTTCGCAATTCCTAGATTTTGATCTACGGTGGAAAGACTGATCGTATTGACCACGTGAGGCAGTACAGGTGGGCCATGACCCTCTGGAACCATAAGGACCCCTTAATTTGCTGGATCTTTCCATCGAGCTTGCATAATGTGGCCCAAAAGTGGTTCGAGAGACTCCCAAACAGATCCATTAGAAACTTTGAGTCCCTAGCAGAGCTCTTTACAACTCGCTTCATTACTAGCAGCTCCTATTCAAAGAGGACGGATGCCTTATTGACAATAAAGAAAATGCTCGAGGAAAGTCTCGTAGACTATGCAAAAAGGTATTGGGAGTTGTTTAACGAGGTTGAGGACTGCTTATAGCAGGTCGTCGTGGCATCCTTTAAGATTGGCCTACCCATCTCTTGCCTCTTGCACCAATCCCTCAGTAAAAAGGAGGCCATAACCATTCATGACCTAATGGCTCACATCGACAAATATGCCAAAATGGAGGATGTGACCCGCATCAGTGCATGGGAGAATGGTCGAGCTAAGTTCGCTACCAAGGGCAGCAATAAAGTTGAGAACCCGAAGAAAGGAAGCAAGAATGGGGGAAAGAGTGGCTCCAAGAGCAGGAACAAAAATGATGTTTCAAAAGCATTTCAGGTAGTGAACACTATCTTTAAGGAACCAATCTACTAGATCCTAGCAAAGATCAAGGACCAGCCATTCGTTAAGTGGCCCCAAAAGATGGGAAGAGATCCCTCAAAGAGGATCAACACGATAAGATGCGCTTTACACAATGGATGTGGACATAAGACTGAGCACTATAAGGCTCTAAAGTCTCACCTTGAAGAATTCGCCCAAACTGGGCACCTGAACGAATTCATGGAGAAGAAGGCAGAGAAGGTCGCTGTGAACGGAGACACAAGGCCCGATAACGTGCTCAAGGATGATGCTGGCCATGAGTTCGTAGTGATTTATGGGGTATCGAACCTAAAGCATATTGAAGGAAACTCATCTCAAATGGAAGTTAAAAATCTTATGGAAGTGATGAAAGCTTTTCAAATCGATCCAGCCAAAACAGAGGCAGAGAAGCATCAGCGAACGGATGATGTCGACTACAGCAAACACATTGTGTTCGCAGATGAAGATTTGGTGGGAGTAAGGACCCCACATCATGATGACTTGATCATTACACTCAGGATAGCTAACTACGGTGTCGATAAGTTTCTCATCGACCAAGGTAGCTCGTCCGATGTAATGTATCTCGATCTATTTATAAAGTTGAAGTTAAGCTTAGACAACTTGAAGGAAGGCACAGTCCCTCTAGTCCTCTTCGCTGGTAAAGTGATCATCACTTTGGGAAGGATAATACTGCCAGTAAGGGCAGGAAGCGTCTCCAAGATGATTGAGTTTTTAGTGGTCGACATTGACTCGCCCTACTAGGCTATCCTTGGCAGAGGGTGGATACATGCGATTAAGGCTGTCCCCTCCACCTACCACCAGAAACTCAAATATGTGACTGAGCGAGGAGTAATGGAGATCCATAGAGATCAAGCGATGATGAGAAAGTGCTTTATAGTATCCATGCGCCCAAGGGAAGAGAAGAAGGTCGAGAAGACCAGGGAGAAAAATCAAGAACTGGGAGGTTTGATGCCTTCCAAATAGCAGCTGAAATTTAGAAGACCTGGAGTGGAGAAGACCAGGCTCCTCCCCTCTGAGCGGGTCATTGAGAACCTGGAGGAGGTCGCAGCCGGTGGCAGTAAGAAAGACAGGATGTTCTTGATCGGAGCCTCTCTCATAAATAGACAAAAGAAGGAATTAACAACACTTTTGCGAAATAACTTGGACATTTTCGCGTGGGACCCCTACGAGCTACCCAGGATTGATCCCAATGTGGTTTGTCATCGCTTGCATGTTAACCCGACTTTCAAACTAATCATGCAAAAATCACGACGAACTGTACCTGAGAAGGCCAAGGTTGTGGAGAGAGAAGTGGATAAGCTGCTGGATGTAGGATCCATACGGGAAGTTCAATTCCCTAAATGGATATCCAACCCAGTAGTGGTTCCAAAGAGCAATGGAAAGTGGAGAGTTTATATTGACTTCATTGACCATAACAGGGCGTGCCCTAAGGACAATTTTCTTCTCCCAAAGATCGACCAGTTGGTGAACACCACAGGAGCTCATGAAATAATGAGTTTTCTGGACGTATACTCTTGGTACCACCAGATCCCTCTGTACGTACCAGATCAATACAAGACACTATTCATCACCACCGTCGGATTATATTATTACAAATTTATGCCCTTTGGCCTAAAAAATACAGGAGCAACCTATCAGTGGCTGGTCAACAAAATGTTTAAAGACCAAATGGGAGATACCATGGAGGTTTACATCGATGATATGCTCGTCAAGAGAAGGCATAAAGAAGACCACCTCTTAGACCTATCAAGGACCTTCAAAATCCTCAAGAAGTAGCAAATGAAGCTCAATGCAAGTAAATGTTCCTTCAGTGTCCAGTTAGAAAAATTTCTCAGGTACTTGGTTAGCGAGAGAGGCATTGAAGCCAACCCAGACCAGATTGACGCAATCAAAAGGGTGCATCCCCCCCCCCCCCCACGCGATAAGAGACGTACCGAAGCTCATAGTCATGCTCGCCTCCTTGAATCGGTTCATCTCAAAGTCATTTGAAAAGTGCCAATCGTTCTTCCAGCTATTAAAGAAAAACAAAACTATGGAGTGGAACTAGGATTGCTCAAAAGCATTAGAGGAGCTCAAAGCTTATCTCATCACACCACCCTTGCTCGTAATACCTCAATAGAACGATTCCCTGTACCTATACCTTACAGTTTCCATCCACGCTATCAGTTCTACAATGGTATATGAAAGAAGGGGAATCTAGCACCAAGTCTACTACACGAGCAAGACCCTCTTGGACGCCGAACAACGATACCTACCCTTGGAAAAGCTAGCCTTTGCACTAGTGGTAGCCTCGAGGAAATTGAAGCACTACTTCGAAGATCATTCTATCAGCGTCCTTACATATCACCCCCTTAAAGCAGTCCTTCAAAAACCAGATATGTCCGACAGACTATCCAAGTGTTCAGTTAATCTCGGGAGATTGGACATTCAATTTCAGCCAAGGAATGCAATCAAGGGATAGGTCCTCTCCAACTTCATCGCAGAATTTACAAGAGAACATCCTCATAACCAACTTCAATCCTTTGGTCAGAGGGAAGATCGCTCGACGCAAGGTGTTTGGCAATTGTTCATTAACGGAGCCTTCAACTCCAAAGGGGAAAGAATGGGCATTGTGCTGGTTATCCCAGAAGATATAATCCTCGAGCAAGGAATCAGGCTTTGATTTGAAGCTGCCATAATGAAGCAAAGTATGAAGCATTGATAGCAGGCATGCAAAAGGCAAATGCATTGGGTACAAAGAAACTCGAGGTGTTAGGCGACTCACAATTGGTCTCCAATCAGATAAGTGGAGACTTCAACGTGAGGTATGAAAGAATGGCGGCCTACCTCTCCACAGTGAATTAGTTAATGTCAATCTTCGAACAAGTCAGCATAAAACAGTTTCCTAGAGGACAAAACTGTCATGATGATGCCCT
Organism: Sambucus nigra; assembly: GCA_949130495.1. Classification (NCBI taxonomy): domain Eukaryota; kingdom Viridiplantae; phylum Streptophyta; class Magnoliopsida; order Dipsacales; family Adoxaceae; genus Sambucus; species Sambucus nigra. Next base: position 88,445,987 of record OX422216.1, on the reverse strand, counting down.
AGTGGCCTTAAGCTCTGCGATCAATTCTTACTTGAAGAGAACAATTTCGATCGACTTCCTCCCCCAACCGAGCATTAACTAGAGGGATGAGCAGTGAAACACAGGTCATGTTTTCCATATTCAACCATCCCCCAGTTGGATGGACCCCCTAAGGGATTATTTGAAAGATGATGCCCTACCAGACGATAAAAAGGTCGCTCATCAGATAAGAGTCAAAGCTGATTTCTTTCACTTATCGTCAGAAGGCAAACTGTAGAAGAGGTCTTTCACCGGTCCTTACCTCCAGCGCATTCACCTAAAGGATGTCGAGCAAGTTTTACATGAGCTCCATGAGTGAATCTATGGAAGTCATATTGGGGGCAAGTCACTAGCTTTCCGAGTAATAAAGGAAGGCTACTGGTGGCCATACATGCAGAAGGATTTTGGGATATATGCTCGCAAGTGATAAAAATCTCAATTGCATGCTCCTATGGTTCACCAACCCACCAGCGACCTAAAATCACTTACTAGCCCCTGGCCTTTTGCTCAATGGGGAATGGACACCGGGGCCCTCTCCCTACCGTTGTCGTTAATCATAAGTATTTGCTGGTCACGATAGACTACTTCACCAAATGGATAGAAGCAGACCTCCTCAAAAACATCAGAGACGTGAATATGATAAGGTTCATATGGAAGAACATTATCACCCGCTTCGGGATCCCCAAGACCATCATCACTGACAATGGAACCCAGTTCGAAAGTGGCCACTTTAAGGGTTTCTGTAACAACCATGGAATCAGGCACCATTTCAACTCGATGGCATACCCCCAGAGCAACGGAAAAGCTAAAGCTTCCAACAAAACAGTGATTGATGGATTGAATAAGCATTTAAAGAGATCCAAGGGGGCATGGGTGAGCGATCTACCACACATCCTATGGGCTTATCGCACTACCCCACGATGAGCAACCGGGGAAACCCCATTCGCACTGACATATGGTATTGAGGCAATCATCCCCTTGGAATCTAGCCTCCCCACCATGAGGTCTACTCTATTCGACTAAGTCCAGATTGATGCGGCATTACTCGCTGAACTTGACCTAGCTGACGAACGTAGAGAGCTGGCCCTAGTGAAACTGGTAGGCTATCAACAATAGCTAGCGAAGCACTACAACAAGAAGGTCAATCCAAGGGCATTCCAAGTTGGGGACTATGTCCTAAGGAAAGTTCTTGGCAATTCAGTAAAACCATCAGATGGAAAGCTAGGACCAAACTAGGAGGGACCATTCAAGGTGATAAGGGATAACCTGCAAGGAGCCTATCATTTAGAAACGTTGGAGGACAGGGAGATACCTCGAGCTTGGAACACAGCCAATTTAAAGAAATGTTACTTCTAGTTTTCTCTTTTTATCTTTTATTACAATGTCAAAATTTGCAATTATTTTCAAATTAATAAAAGATTGTTTAGCAGTGGCATTCTATGAAGTGTGCACCTTTTCCAAGTGTCAGTCTCTCCTCTTAACACATATAAGTAGGGTTTTGCCCTCCTTAGGTTCGCATCATTTAAGACGAACAACCTCTTAGCATTGCCCCTGGAAATATATGAAGCCCTATAGGGGACCCTTAGGCAGCTCGACCAACTCAAAATTGGTCGCCAAATGATGTTTGGCTCAAAAAACCTTCTCGGATAGAACATTCGAGACTAGGTGTGTCCTCGACATTGCCACACTTAGGCGTAAGGGAGTGTGACGACACAACCTAAAAGGAAAAGTAGGGCAGAATGGTATCTTATAAGCATACTGGACTGGGAGGATACTCACGCAATACAACTCTAGTCGGCTAAGAAAATCCCAAGATAATAAAAATAAGAAATCAATGAAGTGGACAATACACAACACATGTTTAGTCAATAAATCCCCCAAAACATAGTTATTTTATTACTTCACTGCATTTACAAAGAGTTACATTTGTTGAATTAAATAGATCCTATTGAGGATTAGGCCTCCGAGCAAGGTAATCAGCTACTTGCGCTCTTCGGCCATCGTCTGGGTGGGAAGCTAACTCAACCTCGACTTCATTTTCATCTCACTCTAGTAGTTGCCTAGGGATGGAATCTATGGGGACCCACTGGTCATCCCTCCTAAAAGGGTTAGGCATCAAAGTTGTAGGGGAGATCTCATGACGATACCAGAGTACTGAGTTCCTGGGGACCTTCATCTCCCTGAGAGCATTCAACCATCCCCTAATAAAGGATAGCTTCTCAACCCCTACCAACCTCGTCGGAGCATCGGTCCAACCCTGATCATAACCATCAGCCCACACTCGCCGAGGACCTTTCTTGAACAGATTCCTCAATAGGGTAACATTTCTTTGGACCTCAGTGGCTATCACATATGTTCGGTGAACATCTCCTTGAAGCTTGTTAATCTCCCTAGCTGAACCCCTATCATCTGTATAAGCTTGCGAACAAGCCAATGAAGAGGAACCCCATAAAACTTGAGGGGCAATGCTCAGCACACTCTCTAAGTCGCAAAACCTCTCTCCTCAGAGCATCATTCTCTTATTGAAGAACTTATCCTACTTGATTGATTTCGGAGGCATCCAGAAGTTTAGTCCTCAGAGCATTCACATCCTCTTTAACGGAAATGCCAACCTCCTCCATCTCCTGAAGCCTATCCTTAAGATTGGCAATAAGATCTGACTGGTCTCTAAATCTCTGGTTCCTCGACCTAAGGGACATGCAAATCCTTACAAAGACTTAGCGAACTTAGTTACTAGCATTAGGACCAAGAATCCTTCCTTGTTGAGAAGTAGCAGGTATATACTCATCAACATCAATCAGCTATAGACCATATAAGCATTGAAGAATGAAATCAGTACACAAAAGGGAACAAAATTTCATTTCGTTAAGGAAGGATTTATAGTACATCATCAAAAGGAAAAAATAATAAAAGTGAAAAATACAAAAATTTCCCTAGAGGAGGCTAGCTGACAACCTCAGTTTGCTCCGAGATCGCTAGTTGCTTTCCTTTATCCATGACAAGAGGAACGCCTCCCTCAGACGGAGCGATTAATGTCCCCTAGTCACAAGGAGTACCATCAGGAACAGTTTAGACAGCAAGAACACCTTCATTAATGGTAGAAGTAGGTGCCTCATCCCCAATAGGCTTAGGTCTAGGAACGTGATGATCGAAGAGTGGGGAGTCGATATCCACCTCGGCCGCTAGGAGATCCTTGTTCCAACCCTTCTTGAAATTGAAACGGCTAATAAAGCCAATTTGAACATCAGCATACTCATACGTAGTCGCCCACTCGGCGTTGTACGGGCTCTCCTTAAGGGTTATAGCCTCGGATTCCATATTTTTCACCTTTTTCACGAGCACCTTGTTCTCTTCCACCACAGCCAGCTTGATCGTGCAGACCAAGTCGTAGGATTACCTCAACTCCTAGAGCTCCTTAGTCGCCGCCTCCTTTGCTCGATTGGGTTCAGATAGAGAAAGATCGAAAGACTTTTGGGTAGCATTGGTAGTCTTCTAACTGGCCTCTAGCTTGACATTTTTTCTTTCCAGCTCAGCATTCTTCCCCAATAGCTCATCGTGACTGCGGTAGAGGATGGCAAAATCAGTCACAAACTGCAAAGAAGATAAATGTTAGCAAGAGAAGTATTGAACATAATCTTGCAAGAATATAAAAGTAAAGGTATACTTACCAAGGCTAGCCTCTTACTCGCCTTCAAGGCTAACTGGTCAGTCCCCATCGCCTTCTGACGATCAATCGGCATAACTGCTCTTTCGAGCACCGAAGGAGCCAACTGAGGGGAGAGGGCAACAGAAGCCCCCTCGGGAAAAGCAGACACAAGAACCAGAGAGTTCCCCACCTTTGTCCTCACATCCTCTATCCTCTTTTCTTCTTATCTCTCTTTTCTTTCCCTTTCAACTCTCTTCCTCTCCTTCACCTTCTTCTTCTCTTCTTCCTTCTTCCTCTCTCTCTCTCTTACTAGCTCCTCCTTCTTCTTCTTCTCCTGGTCACGTGCAACAGGTTGAGAGCCAGTGGCAACATCCCCACTGCCAGATTTTTGCTTCTTCAAATGACGAGAGAGAAGTGTATCATCTTCATCATCATCCCGAATCAAATTCTTCCTAGGAGGCATCATGTCTTCGTTATTGGAACTACTTAATTCACCCAAAGAATATTGAACCTATGAACCCTCTTTCGAGATGGAAGATTATTCACTACTAAATCTCTCCTCCCTAGAATTACCATCAGCACCGCCCTTATTATCACCCTCTCCCTCCTCACCAGAGCTGCTCTCCTCCACGTCCAATTGGATTAGGTCGGCAGCAACCTCTTCTAAGATGTCTAGCTTAGGGATGATATCCATAGGTCACGCGATAAAACTGGACCCAATGCTCTTGTATTCGAGAAGGAACGCCGCTAATGGAAGATGCTCACCGTGAGCAAAAATTTCCCTAATTTTTTAGGCTTTAATAAGTTCGGCAACCCGAATCTTGTGAAGATCCTATTCTAAGTTCTTCGTCTTTACTGGAAAAAGAAAGTGAATAAGATGAGAAAAAACATACACAAATAGAGAATCAATGAGCAGATAATAACTAAGCCTACCTATTATTCCTCCCCATAAAAAGGAATCATAAATCTCCCAGACCTCGACCCTTCAGTATGGGGAGGGAACTGCCAATTTCTAGTAATAAACCCCTCATGCCAGTAGTCCTTCAAGGAATCACGTATATTTACTACCAATACCCTATCAGGACTCCTAGCCTTGAGGTACATAAGATCAAAGCTTCTTAAAAGAGTAAAAGAATCAGATTTTAGCATGCCCTAGATTGGTGCCATAGATCTGATTTATTCTATGTACACCATTGATAATTTTCCAAACATTAAGTGAGCACTGTGTAGGAACTATATTGAAGTAACCAAAAAAGTGCAAAAAAAAATTATTTGGGGGAAAAATAAGACCCCCTAGGACAACAAGATAACAAGAATCTAGTGACTGTCCTCAACTTCTTTGACATTACGAGGGACAGGACACATTCAATGTTCACCCAGTTCAAAATGTTATAGTATTTCCTAAATTCAGTTATCGACCTATCGTCTATTTTAGCCACCGGAAAAGAAAAACCCTAGTAGCGGATATGAAGAGGAACCTACAAAAAAAGTAAAAAGAAGAAGTGAGAAGAACTTACGATGTAAGTGTCAGCTTGAGACGAGGCAAAGCCACATGCAGGGACGATGAGAAGATAAGAAAGAATCATGAAGATGGAAGATGAGACCTGAGAAGAGAACTACAGTGAAAGTTGGAGAAATTTAGAGAAAGAGAAGAAGTTTAAAGAGACGATTCAAGGAATGGCCACTATAAGAAGATTTAACCTTTCTAATCATAATGCACGGGTAACGAAGCGACCTGCTGCTTAATTCAATTCGGGAAGGGAATTTTAATCCCAAGAGTGTTGCATGATTCACAAAAATTCCATTGAGGCAAATCATTTAAAATTATTGAGCCCAAATTGTGACCTAAAAATTATAGGGGCAATTGTGGGTACCTCGGTTTTTCACTTCGGCCCAGATGAGTAGCCCAATCAAACACGGCCCAAAGTCTAGATGCCCCACGTACCTATTAATTCAGTTATGACTTATTAAATCCCTAAAATCTCTCAATGAGATATTCTAGGGATTATAGGCTAACGTGGGGGAGCCCAACACCCCCACTCTCCGAAGAACAACATGTATATAATAAACCCTGAGCCTGGGAAAGGGGCATGTATTCTTTTCTATAAACACTCCTTGGAGTAATGATAAATAAAATACTATGAGCACCACCATGGACATATGCTTTCTTGCCAAACCACGTATATATTTGTGTTGTGTGTGATTGTCGTTCCTTTAAATTCTTTATTTATTCTGCGGATTGCCTTTTATTGTTAATTTGTGTTGAGTTTAATTATCACCACACCTATCATCATAAGCTTATTCCGAATAGTCATTCTTTTTGGAACGACAAGTCTAATGTTTTACCTGACAGTCATAAACATAAGACGCAACCTCATCGGATTTCTGGTTATTACATCCAAAGAAGACGAAGGTTGAGAATTCAGGGAAAATTTTTTGAGGCAAACACCCTTAGTTTTTAGTCTAGAAGTGAAAACATAGGTGGATCCAAAAAATAATACTAAAATAAATGCATTGTCTAGATGGTCAATCTTATTTGACTTTCTTTGTAAATAAGACTGTGTAAGGCATGTAATTGATATGATGCACATGGAGAACAATTTTATGAAACATCTGAGAGGAACATATCTATATAGATCTTATTTGAAAGATCGAGATAGGAGGCGCCACAATCTAAAGAATGTGAATTTTTTTAAAAATTGTGGTTAAAAACTAATCATAAAATACGAAGAAATTTCATTATTGGGGGTGCTATCACTTTGAATACTAATGAGAAAAAAATCCTCAAAGACATGTTGTTCAAGTTTAACATCCAGACTGGTTATTTTTGTAATCCGCATTGGGTTTTAAATTGCCAAACAAATAACCTAAAATAGTGCAAGCAACTTTATCGAGGTGACTTGTGTCTTAGAGAAACATTTTTTTCCATCATTATTTGACATCAACGTCCACCTGCTTGTGCATCTATGTGATTATACTTTGTAATGTGGGACCCTTGGATACCATTTGATCTATCCTTTCGAGCACTTGATGAAAACTTTCAAAGATTATGTTACGAAAATGTAGTATATTGAAGGATCAATAATGGACAAATACATAATAGAATAATCATTGTTATATGCTCGGGAACATATACTGGAAGAATATAAGTATTTATCTACTCTCTCTTCATTTTTTTACTCACCCTTTATCTCTATCAATGCACTAATATCAATAAACGTGTTTAGATAAAGGTTCAGGTTTGGTAGTTAATTAGAATTTGAATTATTAACTTTTTTTCATGTGAGTACTCTTGTACAGTTTATTAGGGGCCTAACTGGTCGAACTATTCTTTCATTTCAAGCCTAACAAGGTTATGTCATAGTCTTCTTATATGGCTAGGAATCTCGGATGCATTGGACCGATTAAACCTACACGAATCTATATAAGGGTAATGACAGAAAAATATTCGAGTTTATGTCATATATCTAGTTCTCTTACACTTACTTCCTCGTCGTTTACATTTTGTAATATCTTTTATGTTTTACTAGTCCCATAAATGATATTTTGCATATTTTAGTGTCCTTATTCTATATGTAAATTGTCTATAATAGTTCTATCACTATTCCCATTCAATTTATTATCATATATACATTCACATTAATTTTCAAAAATTAAAAACCAATAAAAGGGGGATTATATCACAATTCCCAATTTAGATCGTTCTTACAATTTTTTACATTTTCAACATATTTCACATATGTTTTATGAAGGAAAAAAGACATCCTAGGTTCAGATTATGAGTTAGACCCAAACCTTATTCATCTAAAAAAATACATAGACTTTGATGCCATTTTTTACTACGTAATCCCGAAGTCATCTTGGGATTCAAGTCCTTTCCTATCATTTGAATTTTTTTTTAAAATATTTGCAGGTCTAGTTGGAGAAGGAACACTTTGAACATTTTCCATATGCTTCAGCGAAGGATCATGTTAAAGTTTTCAAAATACATTTGTATTGGATTAATGTAATGAAAAACGTGGCTAATGCCGTTTAATACAAGATTAAATTGTATAAGCAACTCCGAGATGTTTGTTGAAGAAACCCTTTTCTTTTGAAAATAAAAATTATAAACAACAAGATGTGTTTACAAAAACTTATGTACGAGAGTAATCAAGACATTGTAATCAGTTTTTAAAAACAAGACAGTTTCAAAAATTCAGCACACTGTAGAATGAGATGAGTAGATGAAGATAATCAACACACAGTTTTTAACGTGGTAAAACCTCTCCCAATAGAGGAAACATCCACGGTGACTTCTAAGTCACAAAAGAAAAAATCCACTAATAACAAATAATAGTTACAAACAATACAACATACATGCACACAAATCAACCTATTCTAAGTTTAGGAATATACCCCACTTGGTGTCCTTCTAACTTCTCATAGATCTGATTGTTGATGATGTTTTTCCAGATTCATAACTTCCTTTGCTTTAGCTTCCTTATGTTGACTCACTGATCTTTGATCTTATTCACAACACTTCCAGTGTAGTAGTGTGTTAAGTGTTTGTGAAGTGAATCCTACCAACATGCATGAACTCACACACACTTAGGTTTTACAGACAGTCCTAGAAAAATTACATATAAAGACTATATGCTGTGATTTTGTTTTCTTTCTTTCTTATAGAACTAAAAACCTTTTTGACCTTTAATATATCCCAGATTCCACGGATATCTCGCTTCTAAATCGGTCAAGATCTTAATCAATCTCGGTTTTAAAAATATTTTTGAGATTGAAAATCTCCAAGTGTGAATCCAACTAGGTCAAGGTTAAGTTTCGTAAGAATAGAAACCATAAAACATTTTCAAAACCAAATCAATAAAGATTTTCTTAAATCAAGTAAGAAATATGCAGATCTAGTGAAAATGTACCATGCAGAGTGTAGATCTAAAGTTTCTATAAAAAAGAAACACAGATCTTCACACGAATGTTTAAGTTGTAAACAAGATCATAGACAAAGAGGTTACAACTTCAATATGAACAAACCACTCTCTCTCAAACACTCAAGGTTGTGTTTGGGGTGTTATAAAAATGAAGGTTTGATTCAGAGTTTGAAGTGTTTAGGGTTAGGGTTAGGGTTTGGCTAACACAGTTTCTTTTCTCTCTCTTCTCTCTTTTCTTTTCTCTCTTCTCTCTCACTTCTCTCTTCTCTCTATTTTTTTCTCTCAGAAATGACGAATGCCAAAAAGTCTTGAAAGGCTGAGAAGTGGAGGGTTTATATAGGAGTGAGGGAAGGTTCTGGAACGACGAAGGGAATCAATGGCTGAGATCAAGTCTTTCTAACTTTGACTTGATCCAAGGGTTATGAAATAGCGGTGATTAAGATGATTGTGATTGGTTCATAGATATACCACCAGGATTGATTAAAAACACATGCAGTCCATCGATTAAGAATGATCCAACGTCCAGTAATGCACCAGGCAATCCTCTCACATAAAAAACACAAACTGATGCAACAAGAAAGTGACAAGTGTTGGCATGTGACAGGTGTACAAACGCGCGTCTAAAATATTTACAAGCAGTCCCCTGAAGTCTCTAGCGCATTTGCATTCTACCCAAACAAAATTTCCAATCAAAAATGAAGTTTTTAAAATAGTAAATTTACCCCACACATTTTATAAACACATTTTATTAATGAAAAAATTTATTTAAAAAATGTTTAAAAATTCCCAAAAAATTATTAAAGCACTATTTTAAGGGGAATTAATTACACACACAATTTTAAGCAATATGTACACATGTATGCACTTCTAATGTGTGTAGTGTGATTCAATTTAAACCTTCATGGATTATTTAAGAGGATTAGAGAGAATGATTCTGAGGTTCTTTGGATTCTAGGATGGACAACCAATTTTGTCACTATTTCCAAACTAGTTGAACACTTATACAGTATAGACTTAAGTAAGTCAAAGGTATAAGGTGCTTCAATCTCCCCCTTTGGAAATATGAGACAAAATCTCCTTTGAGTTAGCTTAAAACTCTTAGGGAACCAAAAAAAATAAAACCTAGTCCTATACAAAAGATACTATCTACCAATTTCCTAGAAAGTCAAAAATTACATAACTCAACTATTTACAAATTTGTACACTAGAAATGGTAGACAATCATTAGAAGAGATTCCTGCAAATATGCACACTAAGATCAAGCAGTTTAGATGAAATGTGAACAAAACATTGAACTCGTAAGACTCAAATTTCTCCCCCATTTTGTCTCAAATGGACAAAGGGTAAAAATTAAGGACTTAAGAGTTTTAATCAGCGTATACCATACCTATAAAATTACGCAAATACAGAAATCTGTTATAGTCTAAAGGTTTAGTGAACATGTCTGCAAGTTGCAGATCAGTAGGCAGGTAATGAATTTCTAATTCCTTAGTTTCAACAAGTTCGCGTATAAAATGATGCCTTATTTTAATATACTTAGTTCGCGAGTGTTGAACCGGGTTTTTTGATATGTTAATGGCGCTTTGATTGTCACAATACAATTGTAATTGATCTTCTTTAATCCCATAATCACTTAACATCTGTTTTATCCATAACAATTTAGCACAGCAACTTCCTGCTGCTATATATTCGGACTCAGCCGTAGATAAAGATGTGCAATTCTGTTTTTTACTACTCCAACCAACTAAGTTATTGCCGACATAATAATAGGCACCTGATGTACTTTTACTATCATCAGTACAACCGGGCCAATCAGCATCAGTATACCCTATGATGGTGCTACAGGTATCATTAGTGTACCTAAGTCCAAGATTGAGAGTGCCTTTTATGTACTTTATTATACGTTTTACACACGATAAATGGCTCTCTTTAGGATTATTCTGGTAACGAGCACACAGACATACAGCATACATTATGTCTGGTTGTGAGGCAGTTAGATAGAGTAGGCTACCAATCATACTACGATAGAGTGTGGAATCAACTGACTTACCATTTTCATCTTTGCTTAATTTAACAGTAGTACTCATAGGGGTTTTGGGAACTTTAGCATTCTCTAAACCAATTTCTTAACAAGGTCCAAGGCATACTTGGTTTGAGAGACAAATAGACCATCAGAATTCTGTTTCACTTGAAATCCTAAGAAAAGTTGTAGCTCCCCCATAAGGGACATGTGAAACTCCTTATGCATAATAGCAGAAAAAGATTTAACTTCAGAGTTTGAAGTCGACCCGAAAATGATGTTGTCTACATAGACTTGGGCTATAATAATGTTTTTGTAAAAATGTTTGACAAAGAGAGTCTGGTCATTTCCTCCTCTCTTAAAACCCTTATCCAACAAAAAGTTGGAAAGGCGTTCATACCAAGCTCGAGGAGCTTGTTTTAAGCCATACAGAGCCTTTTTAGACGAAAGACATGGTCAGGATATTTAGGGTCAATGAACCCTTTGGGTTGTTCTTCATACGTTTCTTCGGACAGAATTCCATTAAGGAAAGCAGATTTGACATCCATTTGATAAAGTGTGAATTTTAAGTGACACGCTATGGCGAAAAGAAGTCGAACAGATTCAAGACGAGTGATAGGGGCAAAAGTCTCGCTAAAATCTATTCCTTCTATTTGTGAGTAACCTTGAGCAACTAGTCTAGCTTTGTTTCTAAGGATTACCTCATTTTCATCAGATTTGTTCTTAAAAATCCAACGTGTCCTAATAACATGTTTGTTTTGAGGCCGCGGTACAAGATACCAGACATCGTGAATGACAAATTGTAAAAGTTCTTCCTGCATAGAAGAAATCCAGTGTGTGTCATTCAATGCTTCATTAAAAAATTTCGGTTCCACTAGGGAGACGAAACATGCATAATTAGCATAATTTCTTAACTGGGATCTAGTACGAACTGGCTCATTAGGATTACCGACCACGTTGTCAATGGGATGATCTTTAGAGACCCAGCCAGGTACTTCTGGACTCTCACTAGGTAATGAGTCATCTATTTTTGGTGAATCAGTTTTGAAATCATTTTCAGATTCAACCACAATAGGTGATTCAGATATCTTATTTTCGATAATAGTGTCGCTTACAATTACATTTATCGATTCCATAAGGGTCTTAGTACGCAGATTGTATATACGATAAGCACGACTGTTTGGAGAGTATCCTAAGAAGATGGCTTTATCACCATGCGTTTCTAATTTAGACAGATGTTCTCTGTCTTTACAAACATAACACTGACTTCCGAAAGTTCTTAGGTATTTCAGATTAGGCTTCTTACCGTACCACAACTCATAGGGGGTTTGTTTAGAGTTTTTCCTTAGATAGACCCTATTAGTGATATGACAGGCAGTTCTAATAGATTTTACCCCAAAGTATTTAGGTAGGGATTTGGCATGGAGCATGACTCGTGCCATCTCTTGAAGAGTTCGGTTTTTCCTTTCGACAACACCGTTCTGCTGAGGAGTCTTAGGGGCGCTGAATTCGTGTTTGTAACCATTGTAGTCACAATATTCAACTATTACTGTGTCTATGAACTCTCCCCCTCTATCACTACGAATACGATTGACTTGTGTGTCCTTCTCATTTTCAATTCTTAGTAAAATTTTCAAAAAATTATGAAACGTGTCAGATTTTTGTTTCAAGAAGGCAACCCAAGTGAATCGTGTGAAATCATCAACCATGACAAGGATATAACTGTGTCCACAAAGACTAACAGTTCTAGAGGGACCAATAAGGTCCATATGGATGAAATCTAGAGGTCTAGAGGTGATAATGTCTTTAACTTTTTTATGCGAAGTCTTAACTATTTTTCCTTCCTGGCAATGACCACAGACAACACCTGAAATAGGTTTAATTTTAGGAATTTCTCTAACAATATCTTGACTAGACAATCTACCAAGGATATCATAACTTAGGTGACCCATACGATTATGCCAGATTTCATTGTCATCCATTCTGACAATGTTACAGGTTTCAGAACCAGTCTTGACAATATAACAATTGTCAGGTGTTCTAAATCCGGTAATAATGCATTTACCTTTATCATTTAGAATTTTACAATTGTTCTTTGAAAAGGTAACTGTATGGTCAGAGTCACAAAATGTTTATATACTTAGGAGGTTGGCTTTAAGGCCTTTAACTAAAAGTACATTTTCCAGAACAGGCATTCCTTCTTCTTTTAGGGTTCCTTTACCTATGATCTGGGATGAAACTCCGTCACCAAAAACTACTTTCCCACCAGCAAATCTGGTTTTGTTTAAAAGTTTGGTTTCATCTCCTGTCATATGTTTGGAACATCCTGAATCTAAATACCAACCAGATGAAGTGTGTTCAGCTTTTAAGGCAGTGATAACAATGTTACACTTCATTTGGGGTAAAAGATCATCTTTTCTAACCCAAATAGCTCTAGTTTTAATTTTGCGCAAGTTTGCCCTCATTTGATAAAATTTTCGAGAAACAGTTTTTTTGTCGAAAAACATTTGGAGCAGCAAACTGATTATTGTGGAAAATTTGAGCTTTTGGTTTAGGAAAGTTTCTGGGAGCCTTTCTCTTAAATGAACTCTTAGTTTTGGTCTTTCTATTCCTATAGTTAGAGTTCTTGTCAGATTGTCTTGGAAGGACATAATGGTTACGATTTTGCCTAGAATAGTTAAAGTTCTTGTAGACAAAAGTGTTGTACACATGGGTGTTTAGACGCCTAGCATAACAACCTTCAAGGGAATGACCATAAATGTCACAGTACGAGCAATATTGATTGCTTGAGGGATGAATTTCCTTAGGAAAACTTCTAAAGATGGGTTTAACAGCATTTTGTTCAGAAGTCCTATTCCTAGGAGGTATGGTCTTATAGGTAGAATCAACCTTTCTGATCAAAGGACAGACGTATTTAGTCTTAAGTGCAGTGTCAGCCTTAGAATTACGAGACTCTCCAATGTGTTTCTTTTGTTGCTTTTGATCAAATTCCTCTTTAATAAAATGAAAGTCTGGACATGTTTCAATTGGTCTTTTGCCCCCAGACACAAACTTAAAAGGTTCAATTTTTGTAGTTTGTAGTTTGTTCTTAGGGCGAAATCCAATATCAGTTCTATCATCAGAATTGGTCTTGGAGTCAACAACAAAGTCAGTAAAACAATTTGAATTGCTTTCAAACTTAGAAATTTTTTTGAAAACAGTAGTTGTCTTTGTTTTTGCTTCCTCCAGTTCTAATAATGTTCCCTTGTATTTCGTTTCCAGAGTTTCATTAGTTTTAGTCAACTCTTTTAATTTTTGATCAAAAGTTTCAATTTCAGATTGATGAGTCAGACACTGGTTAGTGTACTCTTCAGCATTCAACTTCACAATAAGACTTAGATCATCTAATTTCTTAGTCATGTCTCTAACAGTCTTCTCCAGTCTAGTGCCTTTTTTAAGGGCTTTAGCATACAAAGTATGGATATCAGGGAGGTCATCTGTGTCTGAGTCGCTAAGTGAAGTGTGTGTAGTGACCCCTAACGATTCAGTTTTAGTACTCACGCACCCATTTACATCGTCATTATCGAGATAACTTTGACTCACACACACGGAACTAGAACTAGCAACATTTTCAGATAATAAATCATCTAGACCAGTCAAAGCAGTATTCACACAAGCAAGAGTAGGAGCATCATTATTACACACAGGCATATCATCATTGTAAATGATCTTAGCATAAAAGGACATGCAAGGGTCAAGTACATTTGATGACTCAAGTTCCTCTTCATCAGAGTCACTTGAATCATTCCATGTTTTACAGACTTTGGCTCTATTGTGTGTGTTGGCTCTATTCAGATTAACTCTGCAATCGTGAGCAATGTGACCTAGTTTTCCACATCTAAAACATTCAATATTTTTAAGGTCTCTAGTGGGTCTGGAGTTGTTGTCCTTAGGATGTTTGTCAAGACCTCTCTCATGAGGTTTGGGATTAGACAGAAGAGGATAATTAGGCTTTCCTTGTTTAGTTGCCTGTTTGTTTCTAAATTTAACAATTTTCTTAAATTGTTTAGACATTAAGTCAATCTGATTATCTAGTTTGTCTATATCACACTCCTCATCAGAGTCAGAGTTGATCAAATTAGTCTCAAGTTTAGATATCTTAGAGGCAAAACTCAAGTTAGAGTTGGGCTATTTTCTTTGTGAATGATTTAATTGTTTCTTAAAGTCTAATTCCATTTCCACAGTCCTAAGTTTGCTACTGAGTAACTCAGGGGTAAGGTTTTGATCACTCATTTCCTCAATAGCATACCTCTTGCTGTCAAACTTTTGTGGTAATGATCTAAGGATTTTAGAAACAATCTCATTCCTATCATAAGTAATACCATTAGCATGCAACTTAGTGACTATATCAGTTAAGTTCATGTAAAAATCATCAAAAGACTCAGAATCAGACATAATCAAAGAGTTGTACTGCTGGGTAAGCATTTGAGTTTTAGCAGCTTTAACTCTCGAGTTTCCTTCATGGGCAGTGATTAATGTGTCCCAAGCTTCCTTAGAAGTGGCACAAGATGAGATTCTCTTGAACTCATACTCATTAATATACATAAAAATGGCATTCTTGCCTTTATTGTTATTTCGAGAAATGGTTTTCTCTTCTTGGGTAAACTCACTTAAGATTTTCTTTACCTTCTCATCACTTCCTTCAGTGGTTGGTTTAGTAGAATAAGTGTATCCATTTTCAATAATGTCCCAGACATCATCTCCTAAAGTCCCTTGGATGAAGGCAACCATTCTTACTTTCCAGTAAGCAAAGTTGTTTCCATCAAAGAGTGGAGGTCTGGACAGATTACCAAACCTTTCATTCTTCTCGTCCATAGTTAGGTTTTTCAGAAAACGATATCAGAAATACAAGATCTTTTTGAAATAAAAGTTAACAGGGCTCTGATACCAATTGAAAAACATCGCTAATGCCGTTTAATACAAGATTAAACTGTATAAGCAACTCCAAGATGTTTGTTGAAGAAACCCTTTTCTTTTGAAAATAAAAATTATAAACAACAAGATGTGTTTACAAAAACTTATGTACGAGAGTAATCAAGACTTTGTAATCAGTTTTTAAAAACAAGACAGTTTCAAAAATTCAGCACACTGTAGAATGAGATGAGTAGATGAAGATAATCAACACACAGTTTTTAACGTGGTAAAACCTCTCCCAACAGAGGAAACATCCATGGTGACTTCTAAGTCACAAAATAAAAAATCCACTAATAACAAATAATAGTTACAAACAATACAACATACATGCACACAAATCAACCTATTCTAAGTTTAGGAATATACCCCACTTGGTGTCCTTCTAACTTCTCATAGATCTGATTGTTGATGATGTTTTTCCAGTTTGATAACTTCCTTTGCTTTAGCTTCCTTATGTCGACTCAATGATCTTTGATCTTATTCACAACACTTCCAGTGTAGTAGTGTGTTAAGTGTTTGTGAAGTGATTCCTACCAACATGCATGAACTCACACACACTTAGGTTTACAGACAGTCCTAGAAAAATTACATATAAAGACTATATGCTGTGATTTTGTTTTCTTTCTTTCTAACAGAACTAAAAACCTTTTTTACCTTTAATATATCCTAGATTCCACGGATATCTCGCTTCTAAATCAGTCAAGATCTTAATCAATCTCGATTTTAAAAATATTTTTGAGATTGAAAATCTCCAAGTGTGAATCCAACTAGGTCAAGCTTAAGTTTCGTAAGAATAGAAACCATAAAACATTTTCAAAACCAAATTAATAAAGATTTTCTTAAATCAAGTAAGAAATATGCAGATCTAGTGAAAATGTACCATGCAGAGTGTAGATCTAAAGTTTCTATAAAAAAGAAACACAGATCTTCACACAAATGTTTAAGTTGTAAACAAGATCATAGACAAAGAGGTTACAGCTTCAATATGAACAAACCACTCTCTCTCAAACACTCAAGGTTGTGTTTGGGGTGTTATAAAAATGAAGGTTTGATTCAGAGTTTGAAGTGTTTAGGGTTAGGGTTAGGGTTTGGCTAACACAGTTTCTTTTCTCTCTCTTCTCTCTTTTCTTTTCTCTCTTCTCTCTCACTTCTCTCTTCTCTCTATTTTTTTTTCTCTCAGAAATGGCGAATGCCAAAAAGTCTTGAAAGGCTGAGAAGTGGAGGGTTTATATAGGAGTGAGGGAAGGCTCTGGAACGACGAAGGGAATCAATGGCTGAGATCAAGTCTTTCTAACTTTGACTTGATCCAAGGGTTATGAAATAGCGGTGATTAAGATGATTGTGATTGGTTCATAGATATACAACCAGGATTGATTAAAAACACATGCAGTCCATCGATTAAGAATGATCCAAGGTCCAGTAATGCACCAGGCAATCCTCTCACATAACAAACACAAACTGATGCAACAAGAAAGTGACAAGTGTTGGCATGTGACAGGTGTACAAACGCGCGTCTAAAATATTTACAAGCAGTCCCCTGAAGTCTCTAGCGCATTTTCATTCTACCCAAACAAAATTTCCAATCAAAAATGAAGTTTTTAAAATAGTAAATTTACCCCACACATTATATAAACACATTTTATTAATGAAAAAATTTATTTAAAAAATGTTTAAAAAATGTTTAAAAATTCCCAAAAAATTATTAAAGCACTATTTTAAGGGGAATTAATTACACACACAATTTTAAGCAATATGTACACATGTATGCACTTCTAATGTGTGTAGTGTGATTCAATTTAAACCTTCATGGATCATTGAAGAGGATTAGAGAGAATGATTCTTAAGTTCTTTGGATTCTAGGATGGACAACCAATTTTGTCACTATTTCCAAACTAGTTGAACACTTATACAGTATAGACTTAAGTAAGTCAAAGGTATAAGGTGCTTCATGTAATTATTTTAATTGATCATAGTTTTTTGAATTATTTAATTTTGATCGATGTATTAGTTAGTTCTACAAAGGAATTTTATATGGGTTTTAAAACTTGTACAGGTGTTTTTGGAAGATAACTAATTAAAAATAAACTTTTTAAAATAAATTAAAATTGTCACAATTTTGGAATTGTGAAAAAATCCAAATGGGATAAAAGATGGTCATGTGCAGAAACCATGACCGCAGGACATGCGTGGATGATAGGGAGTCACTGTTCGTGATCGTGACCAACAAAGTTCATAGGAGGTTATTACGGATGGTGGCCATAATTTTTTACTGTGACCAAGAAAATATAGTGATGGTTGGGGTCATGATTTTTAAGTGTGATCATTGGCCACGGTTCACAAATGTGACCAAGCTCCTAGTATTAGGTTTACAAAAAATAATGTGACCTCATACTGTGGTCACAGGTCTGGAATGTGACCACCAAATTGACCACCCAAAGACTGGAAGCATGACCCAAGGGCTTGTTCATGGTTCAAAACCATGACCATTTCCAGTATTTTTCATAATGAACCTATCGACACTCACATACAAAGAGATACTTCACCCATAATCATAAGTGAAATATTGCACGAGTTTCTAAACCCAAGGCATAATCAATACTAGTAAGTCTCTGTATTAGACTAATAAATAATGTCATGTAATGAAATAATAAAGTGGGATACAACTAACTACACATGTTTAGAATACAACTCAATAATCCTCTTTTTACTCATTGACATACACATGATCTCATAACGTGACATTTTCTTTTTGTAATTTCTTTTAAATAAATGTCCCCATCACTTTAATATATTATATGTAAATGATATGATCCCTCACTAACCCCCACTCATGTCACCCATACAATAAGATGTACACAACCTCATATTAAAACATATAAATGTCACATTGGGCTTAAATCAAAGTGTTCATCACCGGATTAATATCATATATCGACATAAGTCTTCTAAAAATAACACGAATTCATCTACCTTCAGGTACCTTCTCATGCTTCTATCAGTAAGCTCGTTGGAGTTCTTAGCTAGCATATTTAAAAACGTACACAAATAAATAATAATGGGAGGATCATTACACAATCACACCACCGGGTAGTCCCATACCAAAACATGTTCGAT
This sequence comes from Sambucus nigra, assembly GCA_949130495.1. Lineage (NCBI taxonomy): Eukaryota > Viridiplantae > Streptophyta > Magnoliopsida > Dipsacales > Adoxaceae > Sambucus > Sambucus nigra. The sequence continues at coordinate 88,427,311 of OX422216.1, read as the reverse complement.
GAATCAGATCATTCGCTTCTCTCATCACGAAGTGTAGAACGACTGAATGTATGATTTAAATGTTCTAATACACTGTAACATTATCTGCTGTATTTCCTGATGGACAATATCATCCACATCTCACATCACGAGGCGATGATCATCCAGACGTGTGATCATAATAGATTAACCTCAACAAAGTTTTGCATCATTAGCGAGGAGTGCAGTACACAGTCACAACCAAATTAAATCAAAATCTTGATCGATAGATTTCCCACTAGTAAATGGAATGTACACACACACACACACATATGTGTGTGTGTGTCTCAAATTTGTATTACTAAGTTAATCACAGACTTGTAATCTCTCGAGACCCTAATTAGCATCACAAGCATCTTAGTTTGTGAACTTACAAACTATATGTGCAATTCTATATGAGTATATATACATCCTCTCATATTATATATATATATATATATATATATATATATATATATATATATATATATATATATGTGTGTGTGTGTGTGTGTGTGTGTGTGTGTGTGTGTGTGTGTACAAACACACACACACACACACACACACATAAATAATCATCCAACTAACCATTTCTAACAAATCAGATTGAATAATCCAACAAAATTTCCAATCGTATTTAACCTGTAGGGACGAATAGATCTAGTCCAAATCTGAATCTATCTTATCTTCCTAGATTTGAATCATTCTTCCTAAAAATATTTTATGGTCGCCCCAACCTCCACTAAAATTGATACCAATCTTCGAAACACATATCATACTCAATCTCCGGGTAATAAATTATGTAATCATGATCTTATTGTGGTTCCATGAAAAATAACATCACTCTAAAAAGAATTAAGGTTCAAACATATCAAAACAAAATTTATAGCCAATTCCTTTCTCTACATTCAGTTAGGGTGCAATTTTAGATTCCAAAACATGAAATTAACATAGGAAAATCATAATTATAAGTGACTCCACCGTAAATAAGCATTCTAAAAATAGAATCATATCCCAAAGCATTTCAATTAAAGGTTTCCAATAAAATACCTAATTAAGTCAAATTTCAATATCCTTAATAGTTTAATTGAATAACCCAATGAAACCTAATATAAATGCGATTAAGATAGCAGATTAAACTCCTAGGAATGCTTCTAAATTTGAAATCAATTGCATTATAATTAAAGCATAAACGAGTTATAGATTACGCAATCATAACATAAGAGTTTTTGTCCTGAATGGATGAGTAATTCCTCCTCTTGATCTCTTATTCTTCCTCTTTAAATTTTCTCCAAAATTCGGCTAAATCAAAATGGCATCTAGGTTTTGTGTTTTATGTGTAATGTGTTCGACTAATGAGGGTTCACACCTATAAAATAAGTCTGAATTTTCAAGTCACCAAAATGCCTAATTTTGGGCCTCTAAATGAGCTAAAAATACTACCCAAACTAGTACAAAATTTATACATAACGTATACTTACCCCATAAGTGCAATCCAAAGAATTAAAAACACATCTCCATATGTCCGTGTCACTTTAGAGTCCAATCCGTAAAGTACTACCTCGCAACATATGGTAATACATCACGTCATAAATAAAATATACACTATATTATTTTACGAATAACACATAGTCTAATATCATATATTTAATATCACTTATTAATTACTCATAACACGTGGCATAAAAATCACTTCACATGAAAGTTTTAATTATCATCCAAATTCAGCATTTTATTTTTACCATATCACGCAAGTAATAATTAACCCCGTTAATTAATTTATTTCCTAATTAATAAATAATAAAAAAATCAACAAAAATATGGGGTATTATAGAAACCTATCACAAAATGTCTCCCCAGTACTGGATAAATATAAGATAAATACTCAACGCTGGTGTATGGTATTGTGCAAAAACATGAGTCTTATTAGTATCTTTATGCATAGTATACTATGTGTTAAGGGAAATATGTACAACTACTAATCATGGAGTGGAGAGGAAGTATATACATGTAGCGTGTGATCGAGAGATAACTACTAAAGTGAATTAAGACATGAGAATATGAACAAGTGACATAAAGCATGTCATATCAACAAGGGACATGGATCATGTGAAACATGGATAAGTAGAGTGGATTATGGACATATATATAAGTAATGTGAAGCATGTGATATATACGAGGTAATAAAGTATCAAATTGTGTACAAATGATGTGAAGCATGTGATATAAACATGTAACATGGAGCATGTGAATCATGAGAGAGAATAAGAGGTTTGAATATACAAGTGAGAAGATATATACACACGTATAAAATGACGTAGGAGAAAGAAAATAAAACCCATGTAAATTGAGTCTAATCCTCAAAAACCTTCCCTAGCAGAGTAATCACTGTAGTGATCCCGATTCCTTGATCTCTCCTCTAAATGTGTACACTTCCTGGGCTCCTAAAGGGGGATTGTAAAAATTACTGTCATTAGTGAAGGAAAGGTGAGTGATTTTGTAGAGACTAGAGTCGTTGGCCTATTTTACTCAAAATAAATAATAAGGGAAAACATCTCCAAAGAGACAACATAAATCAATACTAGCGCATGTGAATCCAAATGAAATGTGTGCTCGGAGACAACACTATGAATGTGAAGGTGTACCCACACCTCCCTTTCGATCTCATATGGGATAAAAATTATTCTCCTTCTCCTAAATGCGTGGACATGTGTATAATGTGTTGTGTGTTCTATGTGTGGAAATTGAAAATATGAATGATTTTGTAAGTGTGTATATGTGTGAGGAGTGAAATCATCATACCCTCATCATGGGGAAGATGTTGATGAATCATTCTAAAGAGATAAGATAGCTAATAAGTGTGGGAAAATAACTAAAGTATGAGAGGTATCCAAAAATGCAATATCACAATAGAAGAGAGAATACATATAAAACTAGACCGCTAAATAAGTAATAAGGGTAAGAAAGATAAATATATAGATGGAACGCGCTAAATATGTGGGTGAAGTGATAATATTTGAACATGAACAAACTTAGTTTAATAAAGAAGGAATCAAATCTTAAAATCATATCGGGATGCCTACGTATCCAAAAATGGCATCAAAGTCCACATAGTTCATATTAAAACTAAGGTTGGGGTCTAACTCATAATTTAAAAATAGAGTTTATCCTTTGTTTCTTTTAAGTAGTGTGTGAAATGTGGTGGAAACATGAAAAAACTTTAATTTGGTAATTGGGGTGTAAACCCCTTTTTTCATGTATTTTTAGTTTATAAAAGTAAATTTGAAAGTTTATATATAATAAAATAGTAGAATTAGTGTCGAAAAAAGAAAACACAGGCTAAAGATATATTAAGGAAACTAAAATATGTGGAATAGAACCTATAAAGCTAATAAAATGGGAATAAGTTTGGTCCTTCAAGCTTTTTTCAATTCTATTTTTGACATTTTTATGTGTTTCTTTTAAAATATATATTGCGTTGGTGGAGTGGTGCGTAAATATGAGGCAAGAGTGATGTAAGAGAATGATGTGTGTTGAATATAAGGAAATATATCACACTAAAATCAAGGCTGAGGCCCTTCTCAGTTGAGGTTATGGATTATTAAATAAGAGAAACCTAATTGGACAAAAAGACCAAGTTTCTCCTAGAGACATGACGATTGACATGGCCCTTACCTTGCCTACTGACAGTGTGGTCAAACTCGCTAGCGAAGGAGGCCCCATAATACCAACAGTAAGGTGATGTGCCCTCTACCTATAGGTATGCACAAGTGGTTTTTGCCTTAAAATGTGAGTCATAAGTCCGTTTAACGTGTGAACGAGTCTTTTGGAATGGAGATTAAGATATCTATGAAAATATGTTAAGAGACTCCTAGGTTTGAGAGTTGACCAATGTCAAACGGAGTCTATAGAGTGAGCAATTATTCTATAGTTAGGTTATGAAGGAGGACTCAGGTACGAGATTGAAGGGACTTTGTTTTGATCCTTGGGAAAATGTGAAGGTTTTAGAATAGGGTGTTTACAGGTAAACTCTACGATGAAGTCTACTAAAATTTTCCCTTTCAATGAAATTCTAAGTTAATTATGGGTATCAAACCTCCCTAACTCCACTGACCATTTGGATGTCCGTCTAAAAAGGTCGACCTTTTATAGGACTAATTTTGATGGAAAAAAGGTTATGATTATGATAGAATTTAATTTAAAGTATTTTTTAATTTGTGTGAAGCTATTTCTAGTGAATAAGATAAGTTTTGTAGTGGGATATATTGCATTTTGGTGTCTATTAGTGTTTTTCTAATGTGGTTAATTAGGGCTTCATGTATTCCCTTATCATAGACTAGGGATGAGCTAATTGCATGATAAAACATCAATAGGTATAAGTAAAAAGGTTCCTGGGGTTAGGAACTATATGAAGGGTGGTCGACTGAGGTAATTATTGATCTCCTCGAATGCCATTAAACATTCATGATTCTATGTTCCACTTTTCTCCTTTCTTAATAAATGAAAAAAAGTTTGACATCACTCAAAAGATTTGGAAATGAATTGATTTAGGGTGGTAGGCATTCCGGTTATCTTTCGAACATATCTAAAGGTTTTAACACACTAAATTATCCTTATTGCATTGATTTGATGACGATTTTCTTTAATTCCTCTTTAGCTGACCAAGTTAACAAGGAATTTAGAGGATTTCATTCCAAAGGAGGATTTAGCCATTATAGACATCTATCTTAGTACCCCCACCTAAGTACCTTCTCAGGTCCTTAACACTCCCCCTCTCTCCATAAATCCCAAGCTATACTCCGAGAACTAATATGGAGGCTAGAAATAATTTTGAAGCCCCATTTGCCTCTGATTAACTCTTTAACCTGAGAGAAGATCAATGAAAACATGAAGGGCTTTGAATCCCATTTTCAATGGTCCATACCATATGCGAATTATCCTCACAGTTAATAGATTCAATCCTTTTTTCTCTACGAATTGATCTAGAAGACCCCAGACGCTCCCAAGCTAGCCCATTTGACTTTGGTCAACTCTTCTAGCTGAGCTAAGCTCAATGAAATTTTATTGGTCTCTAAATCCAATTTTCATCTATAAAGGGGTGCTCACTTACTAAATTAATTTTAGAAGAATACCCAAGATCTACATTGCACAAAAGAAAGGCCCCAGGAAAGGGGACTCACCTTGAATGGCCCCTCTACCCAAGATTGATATTGATGAAGAAAGGCCTAAGGCGAGGGGATGGACCTTGAGTGGACCTTCTGCCCAATTTTTATACCACAGAAAATAACTTAGGGAGAGGGAGTCCACTTCAAGCGGCTCCCACTACCCAAAATTTTACTCATTATAAAAAATAGCCTAGGGCAAGGGGGCTACTTCGAGTGGCTACCATTTCCCCAAGTTTGACATTACAGATGACGACTCAGGGCGAGGGGGTCCTCATCGAGTGGCCCCACTACCCAAAATTGATACTGAAAATTACAAAGGGTGAGGGAACTCACCTTGAGTGGCCCATCTGCCCAAGACTGACTTGAAAGAAAATTTCTCGAGGCGATGGTATCCACTTTAAGTGGACCCTTCCCCATACTATCACCCGAGATTGTTACTCAGAAATTCATAAAATGCTGATAATTATTTTCTTGTACAGATAGCCTTAGTTGAGAAAGTAGAGCTTAAGCAAGCTAGTTGGGATGTCTTGGGATTTTTGGTTTGGTAGCTGAGAGACAAGGTTTTTGGGGTAAGCTCAACCACTTGACACTTTAATATATAGATAATACTAGTAGAGGTACTATAGGAGTCACTCAAGCAGACACACAACCAACACTTGGAATAAGGAAATGAGTAGCCCAAATGCTGCTCACAATGAAAAAAACTTTATAAAATGTAGTTTATAGAGGGTAAGTCTCAAGGTCATTCTCAATGTTTTCACAAAGTTTGTTCATTAAGTTACCATTTGAAATTATATTTACCAAATTAAATATTTTTTTACTATTTGGAGCCACATTCGCTTTTTGATTTTAGTAGGCAGTTAATAGATAGATAGGGACAAACGATACATTGAAGACCTTGTCCTTAAGTTCCCTATCATATTGTCACCCAAAAGGCCCAAATCATCCTTAGTATACACATATGAATGGAACCCTTAATGACAAGATAAAAAACTCAAGTTACACTATTACTGCAAATTTTCACTAGAACTAATGTTCTATCCCTGCTCTCTCGCTAAGTGTCAAAGTGCTTGCCTTTTCACTCCCTTCATTACAACAGTTATTTTGAGGAGATCTCTCTCTCCCAGATATCATTATTACTTATCAAGTTTTCTCTTTTAGGAAGAATGTCATAGCATTTACTCCATTATTAGCAAAAGAGGAAGGTTTTCTACTAGAGCTATTCTTGAAACTTTAAAGACATTGAAGACAGAGTCCATTGGAGTTGGGCATGCCTCACTTGTTCTAGTTCTTCATAGACCCTAGTTACACTACCCTCCTATATTATACGACTCCACTGGGGACGTATCCTCAATGTCATGGACAAAGAAGGTAATAATATTTATGTGTTCATCCTAAGATCTTCCTCTCTAAGTTCTTTCAGAGGGGATAAAGAGAGAGGATAACTGTCCCACACCCTCACTACATTACGGGGTGCTACGATCTCCATCGATTTTGGTGTGATGTAAACAGATATAGTTCTCATCCTATTTTGCACAAAATAGGCAAAAGAACATGTCGCCACCTCGAGAATGCGACATCAAAGACAAACTGATGCTTACAAAATGAATAGATCAGAGGTTAGAGGGCTAAGTTATGGAATGGGAAGGTGTTAGGCACCCATCTCGACTTTTTAGTCACTCATGGGAATATTTTACCATTTTCCTTAATTTCTACATGAAGTGTGTGTGCGTGTGTATATAAGTGGAGATCGTAATTGCTCGACTCGCATTACGAAAAAGATGCAGTGAGGTCATCCATAGGAGTGTTCCCAAAATATTAATTAGCAAAATATGATGTGTGCGCTAATCGAGATATTGGGCATTATGATAAAATGATAATATATATTAGATAATATGCAAGTATAAAACACAAGTATGATGTATATGAATAATATATGGATAAAATAGGGAAAATATGTAAAATATGAAAATAGGACTCGAGTCTCGAGTTTTAGCCCGAAACGCCTACATAACCTATAGAGGCGTCAAAGTCCACATCGTTCGCATGACGCATAAGGGCGGGGTTTATCCCATAGATTCAAATAGTAGTTTATTATATGTGGGGTGTAGAAAATATATTTTTAGTTTTTAGGAAATGTGATGAAGAATCTCGTAAGAATTTATGGGTATAACTCTCTTTTTCTATGTTTCGTTTTTTTTTTAGAAAACATATTGGGTGCAATACTATAAATAAAGGATGAGATATTAATGTGTATGATCTAAAGTAAAAGAAAATTGAGAATATATGTTACTAATGCGAGAATAAAGATATTTAAATAGAGAACGATGTTTGGACCTTCTTTGAAGACATGAAGCTTAACCTTGATCCTTGATGAACTTTCTTGCGAGTTGGGGTGAATATAGGATGAGAGAAAAGAAGATTTTTGCTAAATTGGGTATGAAAGTGATGTGAATGAAAGGTGGAGAAAATTTTCACATAAGGAAACTTCACTGATTGCTGAAGAATGTTGTTGAGATCACTGAAATTGATGGTTCTTTGGCTCCTCTCGAAGTGAGATCACTCTCTCCTTATATAGGGACTGCCAATCAACATTTTCCTTGTCTGCCTATTGGCAAGTAACCCTAGACACACTGTCGATAGGTAGGGAAATAGACCTGCTAATTGATAGTCTCATGCATATTTTCCAAAAACATAGTTATAAAATGAAATTCGTAAGTCCAAAGCATGCATGGGTCATAACATCAGAAAGGTAATTCTGAGACCTTTGAGAATCCTTTGGTCCACTCCTTGGTTTGAGAGTTGACTTTTCCTAAAACGGGGCTCAAAAGAACCCATCGTCCCTTTGAATAAAAGATCATCGAACGATAATGGACCATTTGTCCAAATCATACAAGAATCAGCCCTTTGGAAAGGTTGTGCAAGGTAGTTCGATGTTCCAAAGAGCATTGCTCAGTTTAAAGAGTTGACTTTGGTTAATGGGGCCTCGAAGCGCCTAGTGACCCTTCAAAGTAAAATCGTTCATTCATCCATATTGTAAGGTGGATTCATGCATTAGGAAAATTGTCGAAAAGGGTATTTAGTGCCTTTCAAATATTCATTCAGCCTCATTTAAGATAAAGAATTGACTTTATTCAAACAGAGCCTGAGAGCTCTCGATGGCCTCCGGATCAAATTTTGGGGGAAAAGGATCATTCATGTGAATAGTTATGTCATTTCGTGCACTGGGTGGATCGTTGGAAAAGGGTTTTAGTTCCCTTCCAATATCCATTGATCTCTCGCTCTGATGGTGAAGTTGATTAGGGTCAAATCGGGGTCCGAGAGTACTCGATTGCCTCTAGATTAGTTTTTTGTAGTAAAACTATCAATTCTTCCAATCCATTATGTCAATTTGTGCATGAGGCAGACTGTTACAAAGGTAATTTAGAGCCCTTCAAAGATTCATAGAGTCAAACACATCTTAGGAGCGTCCGATGGCCTCTTGATCAGTCTCAAAGTATGACCTAAGGTTTGGAATGAATTAGGGAAGTGTTAGGGACCTAAGGAGAGACTTGGGTGGATCCTAGAATGTGGTGTCTACAGAGCCCCTCCAGGGGTGAACTTGGAATAAGTTAAAGCCATCAAAATAGACACCACATGATGTTTTGGGAAAGAGGTCAATTTTGCGGACCTAAAGGGGTGAGGATGATCATTTTAGATGGTCGGGGTCGATTATAAGGACCTAAGATAATACTCAAGATGGTTGATTCTATGGGATGAGGTCAATTCTGAGGACCTAAGGTGGTGTCGACTAATTATGAAGACCTCGGTCAATTTCGAGGACCTTAAGTAGGGGTGACCAATTCTGAGGGTCGAGGTCAATTTCAAGGACCTAAGTGATGGCAACCAATTCAGAGGGTCGATGTTAATTCTAAGGACTTTAAGTAAGGGAAACCAATTCTGAGGGTCGAGGACAATTCTTAGGATATTTAGTAGGAGCGACCAATTCTGAGGGTCGAGGTTAATTCTAAGGAAAGTAAGTAGGAGCAAACAATTTTGAAGGTCGAGCCCAAATTTGAGGACCTTAAGTGGGGCTGACAAATTTTATGGGTCAATCTTAATTTTGAGGACCTTAAGTGTGGGGGAACAATTTCGATGGGCGAGGTCCATTCTGAGGACCTCAAGTAGGAGCGACCAATTATGAGGGTCCATGTCAATTATGAGAACCTCAAGTGGAGGTGACAATTCTGAGGGTCCAGGTTAATTCTATGGACCTCAAGTAAGAGCGACCAATGCCTAGGGTCGAGTTCAATTTTGAGGACCTTAAGTGGACTCAACCAATTCTGAAGGTCGAGGTCAATTCTAAGGAACTTAAGTGGAGGCGACCAATTCAGAGGGTCAAGGTAAATTTTGAGGACCTTTAATGGAGGCGACCAATTTTGAGGTTCGAGGTCAATTCTTAGGACCTTTAGTGGAGGCGACCAACTCTAAGGGTCGAGGTCAATTCTGAACACCTTAAGCGGAGATGACCAATTTTGAAGGTCGAGGCCAATTATGAGGACCTTAAATAGGAGCGACCAATTCGGAGGGTCGAGGCCAAATCTGAGGACCTTAAATGGGGGCGACAAATTTTGAGGGTCGAGGTCAATTCTGAGGACCTTAACTGGGGGAGACAAATTATGTGATTCGAGGTCAATTCAAAAGATCTGAGGTGGAGGTTACCAATTCTGAGGGTGGAGGTCAGTTCTTGAGGACCTTAAGTGGGAACGACCAATTATGAGGGTTGAGGTTAATTCTGAGGACCTTAAGTGGGGGCAACTAATTCTTTGGGTCGAGGTCAATTTTGGGGACCTTAAGTAGAGGCAACTAATTTTGCAATTCGAACCAATTTTGAGTCCCTAAAGTAGAGGTGACCCTTTCTGAGGGTCATAGGTTAATTCTGAGCACCTGAAGTTGTAACGCGGAAATTTTCTCTTGAGGTGTCTTTTACCATTTTGGAGACTTTACTAGGGAAAATACATTTGTTTGGTTATTATGTCTTTTCGAGAAGAGATACTTTTTGGGGGGAGTTGTAATTCTTAGTCTGGAAATTTTGTTGGGGAAACAGTTGATGACTTGAGGATTTGGGATTCCACCATGGAATATGTTTCTTGGAGGCGCTATTGGGGAGAGATGTTCGGTTAGGGCTTTTAGCTATGCTTTGGGAAAATATAAATTTTCTAGGAAAAAGATTAATTTGGAAATTTCTTCTGGGGAAACAGGTAAGATACCACGTATTCCTGCGTGAAAGCATTTGATTTCTATTGAGGATGAGGTTTTCGGATTCCACTGCGAGTTGTAGTGAGCTATTAGGATGAGGTGCACTTATTTTTAGCGTTTAAGCTGGGGATAAAACATGATAATAATATGACTGGGGATTTGAGACCTTGAAAAATGGATTCTTGGTGGGAAAATGTTTCAATATTTATTTGGCAATTTTTGCAATTTTTCGGGAATTTTTTGGATTTTTTTTGCATTTTCTATCATTTTTTGTACTAAATCTTAGGTTTTTAGATTCCGTTTGGCAGTCCCCTGAACATACCTTGGCATCTGTGCCGAATTTCTTCACGCATTATTTCATCATCTTTGTCCCATTGATATAGAGTGGGGTAACTGGTTTGTGGATCATAGAGCTCGCTGTTTGCGCTGGTTGGTGCCCTGGTGGTAGGAGTTGCAGCCCATTATAGAACTGGGGGAATATCAGTACGTTTGGTTTGTTGGTCTCCGATAGACCTCATTATATTTCCCTTAGCAACTCATGCTTCAAGTAAGATGGGAGTGTGCCTTCTCATACCCTAGATTTCATTCCTATAGGGAATTTGACTGAAGCCTTACACATGCGATTAGGCTCTACAAAGGAGAATCAACATCCATCAACTCATCCTTCCTAATCTATTGGTAGGGTTTGGCATTACTCTCGAGACTATATGAAATGGATGTGGAAGAGGGTAGTGGGTAAGATGTTGGTAGAGGAGACTGGGTCGAAATGGTTCCTCATGTTTGACTCTATGGGGGGCATAGTGGTTTTCTCTAGGCTGGTCCTGTCTTATCATTCCATTGTGGAACTTTCGGCATACCATCAAAGGAGGGGAAGTTTGGGGGCCTCAAGGAGAAGATGATGATGGGACTGGGTCTTTCGCAACTGAGAATAGGGTCTTTTGTGAAGCTGGTGTTTATTTGTGTAAATTTTGTGATGGATATGTGTTTGTTTATTTTTCATTTTTGGAATTAATTTTGGGAAGGTTTGGTTAGTTTGTTATTAGGGACATTTTGTTTGGTATGGGTACTTGTTTAACTCCTACCCTGATATTTCGTGTAATCGCGCCGAATTTTCCCATAATGGAGTAAAGAAGGATTTAAATTATCTTTTTGTGTCTCTTCATGAGTTTTACATTTGAATTATCTTTGCCAATCTCCATTGCATACATAATCCTTTTGTTCATATAAATGATTAAATGAACTGTTGTTCTTGGAGGTAAGGAAAGAATAGTATTTTATGAAAAAGAAGGGGATCGTGCCCATGTAAAGTGTATGAGTTGCCTACATACCTCTGGGGGTTTTGAAAAAAAATTGAGTCTCATTTTTGAAAGAAAAAAGGTTTTCTAGAGGATTAGGCCCCACGCAGTTCTGAGTAGAGGGAAAAGAAGAATTTATTTTTTATTTTTTATATTTATTTATTTATTATTTTTCTATAATAGAAGGGGGATGAGAGGAGTCGTAGCGTGTTGAGATTTTGGACTAAAGGTAGAATTTCTTAAGACAATCCACGTTAACTGGATGCACAATCTCTTCTCCGTAAAGGGCAATGAGCATAGCAGTGCCACCGGACAAGATCTTTTTCACGACGTAGGGGACACTAAAGTTTGGTTTGAATTTCCTTCTGGGGTCCCAGCACGCTCTAAGATTTGTCTGAGGTTTAAATCCCCTTATCAAACATCACAGTCCTTGACTATCCTGTTTAATGATCTCCCTATTTGGCAATGGTACCCCTATGTATGATATAAAGCCTTTAGCCTTCTTTCCTCTAAGAGCAACAACTCGTCAAGATTACTCTGATGCCAGTCTTCTTCGTTGACTTTTCTTTCAAGCATGATGCGTAATGAAGTTATTTTTAGTTTAACGAGTAGGACTAATTCCATTCCATATACTAGAATGTAAGGGGTAACCCCAGCAGATGCTCAGACGGAAGTGCAGTTGCCCCAGAGGGCGTAAGGGATGCAATCAGTCCAATATCGACAACTCTTGATCATCTTACTGATGATTCCTTTGAGGTTCTTATTAACGATGTTGACTGTACATTTGGTTTTTGGTCAATAGGGAGAATATTTATGTCTCTGAATCCCATACTCTGACCAATTCTACAAATTCTTCCTCAGAATGTAACATGTTATCTGATACTAGCTCATGTGGAACCTCGTATAGGCAGACGATGTTTTTTCTAATGAACTGGGTTTCCTTTTGGGCATTAAATACTGCGTATGACTCGGTTATGACCTATTTGGTGAATTACTCAATGGAAACTAGGATGAAGTCGTGCCAATTGGAGGCTTTGATGCCCCATATAGAGAACGTCTAGGGAGAAGTCATGTTGTATAATGCTCGCAAAGGTAAGTGCTGGAGATTGGATTTTGTTTTTTACATTTAGGGCATTTTCGAACATAGGAAGTGCAATCCTAAACCATGGTAGTCCAATAGTACCCTTTTCGGATAATCATCTTGGAGAGCATATGGCCATTAACGTGGGGTCCACATCCCCCTTATAAATTTTCTACATCAGATCTTTAATGTCAGCCCATGCGATGCATTGTAAGTGGTTTCCATCAAAGTTTCTCTTGAACAGTGCCTTATCGTGGACAATGTACTGGGCAAGCACTTTGCAAAGGGTCGTTCGATCTTTCTTATTGGCATCTTTAGGGCAGCTACCGTGCTTGAGGAGGTTCCAAACATCGTATTACCATCATTCGGTCATATTGGAATCCTCTTATGTGATGAGATTAATATGGTAGTGGTGAATTGGGTTAGCTTATTTTTTTACTAAGAAATGGGCCATTGTTATTCCCATAGGCATGTCGACCATGGAGGCTGAGGTATCAAGGGAATCTACCAAGCTATTCCTTACTCGGGGTAAGTAGTGGAAGGTGATATCTCAGAAATGGGAGACAAACTCTTCTAGGTGGGTGTGGAAGTGTAAGATCTTTTTATTTTTTACTTTCCATCTTCTAAGGACCTAGCTGATGATGAGGGCAGAGTCACCGTAGACATCTAGGAATTGGATACCTTTCTTGAGAGCGATTTTTAGGCCTACGTTGCATGCCTTGTATTCGGTAATATTGTTGGTATAGGGAAAATCTATCTTGATAGTAATGGGAGTGTGAGAGTCTTCAGGGGCAATCATGAGTATCCCAATTCCATATCCTTTCTTATTGGCAGCCCGTCAAAGAACATTTTCCACCAGAGGTCTTCCTGAGAGGTGCAAATGATATTTTCATTCGAGAACTTGGAGATCCAAATGTCTTCTTCGTCCATGGGGTATTTGGCAAGGTAGTCGGATATGGAGTTCCCTTTCATGGCTTTCTACGTGACATACATAATATTGAACTCGGATAACAACATCAACCATTGAGCCATTCATCTAGACAAGGTAGGTTTCTTAAACAGGTATTTGATAGGATTTATTCGGGATATGGCTCTAATGGGAAATAAGAGCATGCAGTGTCATAATTCATGAGTGATCAAGACAAAGGCAATATGATTTCTCCAAGTCATTGTAGTTACCTTCGTACCCAACCAATTTGTGGCTGGCATAGTAGATGGCCCTTTCTTTGTGGGATTCTTTAAGGTATTAGGCTAGCAAAGCCCCAGCTGCTGTGTCTATTACGGTCAAGTATATGAGTAAAGGGAGACCATGCTATGGTGGCATAAATATCATAGGTCGGGTTAGATATATCTTGATTTGGTCAAAAGCTTCCTGGCAAGCTTTATTCCAAACTCTGGTTGGATTCCTTCAGAGGAGTTTGAAGAGGGGTTCACAAATAGAGGTAAACTGGCTGATGAATCAGCTGATATACTATATTTTTCACAGGAATCCCCAAACTTCCTTCTCCATTCGGGGTAGTGGTATTTCGAGTACGAATTTTAATTTGACTCGATCGTCTTTAATCCCCGTCTTGCTAACCATGAATCTCAACAGTTTTCCTTTGCTAACACCAAAGACCCATTTATGTTCATTAAGTATCATCTGGTATCACAGCGATCGTTCAAAGAACTTTTAGTGGGAGGGAACATGACATTCCTAAGTCTTAGACATGATGACAGTAGACCTCGACCTCTTTGTGTATCATGTTATGCAAGATGACTGTGGCAGCCTTTTCTTAGGTAAGCCCTGCATTTTTAAGACCGAATGGCATAAATGTGTAAGAGAATGTTCCTCGGGTGGTGATGAATGTTTTTTTTACGATCAAGTTGCATATTGATCTGATTGTATCTAGTAAACCCATCGTCGAACAATTTAAGAGCGTGACTGGCCGTGTTGTCCACAATCATGTCAATGTTGGGTAATGGATAATCATCTTCGAGAGATGCTTTGCTCAAATCTCGAAAATCAACGCACATGTGAACCTTTCCTCCTGATTTTGGCATTGGTACAATGTTGTCTTTCCATGTGGGATATTCGATCACCCAGATAAAGCTTACATTCAATTGTTTGACTACCTCCTCTTTAACCTTGAGTGACCATTGGATGTGGATCTTTTACAGTTTCGGTTTGACGGGGTTTACATTTCTAGATTTAGAATCTCTTGTTGGTCAATCTCAGGATTGATGTTGGGAATGATATTATAGGACCATGAGAAGACTTGCACAAATTCCTTCAATAGTTCTTCGAGTTGCGTACACTTACGCTCGTAAAGGGCGGACCCTATCCTAATCTCTCTCAGTTGGCTACCAAAACCTAGATTAATAATAATAGTTTCATATTTATTAATTTAAATTGGATTATGCTATTTTTTTATTCAGTCAAGAATTGTTCAATTGTAAAAACATCATCATCAAGAGTTTGATTTGAATCAGGACAATTAATGTAAGGTAGAAAAAGATACTCAAAATCATCATTTATTTCATTCTTGGGAAGGATAGCATTCAAAATCTCATCGAATGAGTTCTCAATGACGTTGTTATCTGAAAAGGGAGGAACAAAAAAAGAGGAAGAAATAAGATAAACATTTATCTTAGGTTGCATATCAGCGGGTGGAATTGGTATAGCATTCTAGTTAAGAAGGAGTGTATCAATTGTCTTGATTAGGATGGATGGATCCGACGATGTAGCTCCTGAGTGGATCATGCAGAGTGTCAGATCCAGTTTTTGCAAATTGAATGAGACTTTGGAGTCACTTAGCTAGTAAACCTCGGTTACTAGTGTAGTCTTATCAACGAGTGGTTACACATGATGCTGGGAACTTTCAGCCCATGAGTAGCTATCTTGGAAAAAGATTTCCATACCTGGCTTCATCTTCTTGTCCACGTGACCATACCATGGTTCGGGAAAGCCACAAAAGGGAAAATCTTCACCCTCTTTGAAAATCTTCCATTCAAGGAGTCCATTGAAATAGTCTTGGTACTTTCTAACCTTTGTTTCAATTGGGGTTGGTGGAGCATTCTGAGCTCCTCTAGTCATGGTTGATAACATAGGCTATATAGAGGAAAGTCCTTATTCAGTACTACGTTCTAGTATCCCCTCTTGTCATCGTCCTATCCCTGGTTCGGGCATGAACTGCATATTTTTGAACTATTGTATCACGTTGACATTGTCGTGATGGCTATGCTCTAGACATACTCGATTTTTTAAATCATCCCTTACTAAGAGTGGAAGTGGTTCGACTTGGAAGCTCAAAAGAAGTGTATGATTTTCCCCATGTTGTATCTCTAGTACTAGGTTATTAGTGCTTGCATTCTCGGTATTACCATCAACTCCTAAGATGGTGATGACCTGCCCCTTGGTGAAGAACTTTAGTTTCTAACGGAGAGAGGAAGATTCCTCCATAATGTTGTGAAGCCACGGTCGAACAAGAAATAGATTGAAACGAGAAGGTATGTTGATACCTTAGAATTTGGTAATGGGATTTATAGGGCAAGCTCATATTGTAAGATTTATGGATTCCATCACCTCTCGACGCGTATTGTCATAAGCATGCACTACGGTAGAAGTTGGATCAAAGTCACTTACTTTCAAACCCAGGAATTTGAAGGTTCTTAACGGGAAAACATTTAGTGATAATCAGTTATCGATGAGAGTGAGAGAGAGAGAGAGAGAGGGACTGTCTTCCCCATTACTTCAATAGAAATGTTAAGGACATAGTTATGATTAGGACCAAACTTATGGATTTATTCTTTAGGGAAGGAAAGCATTCTAGTAGAGGTTAAGGACCCAACTAGGTTCATGATTTCTTCTAGAGTTATGGAAGTTAATACGGTGGTCCCGGTAAGCAATTTTATTAGAGCGTTTTGGTGTAGCTGGGAAGACATAAGGAGTCCCCACAAGGTGATGTTGGTTTGAGTTTTCTTCAACTGATCGAGGATCTTTCTCTCGTCGATGGTCATTTATGGCATGGGGAGTTTCTCAACAATTCCCTTTCCTTTATCTGTCCCTACTGACTGAGGATTAGGACTCTGATAGTGTCTCCTAGATATTGTCATATGGTTCACAAAGGAGGGTAAGAACAAATACCCCATTTTTTCATCGATCTCAGTCTATACAACCGCTTCGTTGATCTCTCCTAGTAGTTTTTCAGAAGATACCATCTCACATACACTGATTACTGGACTAACATTTTCCTTTCTTAGTTCTTTATCTGAACTATCAAACTCTTTCCCCCCATCCGGTGGCAACGATGTCATCTTTCCATGAGAAATAAATACATTCCACAACGTCAGCAACTTCTTCATATAGATCCTCTCACTCAAAGGGGAGATGCCAAACTTAAGGGACCAGCTGCCCTCATAGATCTAAGTCATAGAGTAATTCATAAATACTGTAAGCCTCATTAGTTTGTTAGGACCATCCTTCCATTATCAGAACTATATCATCAAGACTTACTTTATCAATAGGTGCCAACAAATTATCTGACTCTCCAACCCATTTTCGAGTTTTAACGAATAGTGAGCTAAACTTTTACTAATCAATGGTCATTTCCAAGGGAAATTTTAGCACAAACTTCAGGAGTCAGTTCAGTACTGCTGGAAATTCCATATTTTTTCACCTAAAATCAATACGAACGACAATACACATTCTTGTAAGAAGTAAGAGGGCCTGTTCAATAAAAACAGGTAGGGTGTAGGAGAAAATATAGGCAAACTTTCATGGGTTTAGGTGATGATACGAGTATGGTAGGCTCTTTACTAGGTATAACTCGAGTGCATGGATCGAACTCCGGTTCATTATCTAATAATTTGGAATTTATATGATTTGGAAGTGGATTGTGAGTGTTGTTTGGTATAGGATTGGCTGGTGGGGAGATGACACCCCAGTCAATTAGACCTTGGATTAAATTCCGGAGATGGAAGAACTGATTAGTGGTATGGTCAATATTTTGATGGAAATCACAATGGCCTCAAGTTTGAAATTTTTGGGAAGTGGATTTGGTAATGGATGAGGGCCCAATGGCTTCATGAGATTTGGCTCAATGGAGCTTGGTAGACTTTGGAGAGGGGATCATGAAGCTCGATGTATTATTTTCTGACTGGGTTAGCTCAACTTTCTGGCACCCAAGAGGTAGCAGGTTGTGAGATGATATTGATGGTCGAGAATATATCTCAAATTTTCTTTGGGTGAACTGTGTGGATAGTTTCTTTGGCTCATTTTATATCTTTCCAATACTTTCTTCAATCTCCTCTCCTGCTTCGCGGGGGGCTAAAAATGTGGGTAATATTATCCTCCTATCATCACTCGGGCATGCGGCAAGAAGTTTTTCTTCATAGTACTAACATGATCCTCTTCGAAAGGCTAGTTGGTCATGGTGGCCTCTTTCTCCCTCCACCTTGCTACAAAATTATTGATGGTTTCCCCAGGGTTCTTATTGAGAAGCTCTAAATCACGATGTGTAACATCCAATTCCTCGTTGTATTTGTATTGTGACATCAATTCACTAGCAACATCCCCCAACTGTCAATTCTAGATTCCACAAGGGATAGGAACCAACGAAGAGCGATGTCCTTCAAAGTGTATTGGAACATTTGGACCATTATCTCCTCAGAGGCACCTAGGAGAGTCATGGCTCGGTGGTAGCTTCAAAGATGAACAATTAGCGGCCCACTACCACCGAACTTCTCAATGTTAGGCATCTTTAATTTTTCTGGTAGCCATGATTTAGGGTATGGAGACATATATGTATAATCCATGTAGTTACCGGAGATTCGAACTTGGTCAAACTTCTTGGTCAATAACTTAAGGTCCTTTTTTATGTTGTTCAACTCTTCTTCCTTCGAATCAGTAGGTACTAGCATGTTAACCACTGGCTGAGCAAGATTCAACATAGGTAAAGGGATGGTGGTGGCCCATTAGTAGGAGGGGTATGTGGAGCGTGCTGATACTCTTCCGGAGAATAGGGATTTAGTTTCACTACATCTCATGAATCTCGATTTGAAGGTTGTCAATCTTGGCAGTAAGTTGGACTTCGACCGTCATCAAATCAGGGTGCACATTCGGTACTTAGTCTGCGTTCTCCATGGAGATTTAGTGATGGTGAATTTTGAACTCAGAGGAAGCAAAGGGAGAACTGACGGAGGTTCAGGTATTCGATGGGACATCGAAGAAAATGAGGAGCCAGGCCAAGGGTCGAGTACATAATTGTGTGAGATAGAAATGATTCAAATTTGTTTTTGAAAGAGAAAAGGAAGAAACTTTTATAGGAACAAAGGGATTTTTTTTATATTTTTTGTAAAGAGGAGGACAAAAATGTTTTTGGTATTTTATGATAAAAGAGGAAAAATGTTTTTGGTATTTTTTGATAAAAGGAGGGGAAACATTTTTTCAGCATCTCAAGAAAAGAGAGGAAAAATGTTTTTTGGGTATTTCAATAAAATAAGAGGAAATTTATTTTTGACACTTTTAGTAAGGAAGGAGAAAAAATGAGAGAAAAATCTCAGCCTCGTTATTATTATTATTATTATTATTATTATTATTATTATTATTATTATTATTATTATTATTATTATTATTATTATTATTATTATTATTATTATTATGCTTTCACTTGTATTAGGTTTACCTAAATCTAAAAGGAAATGACGGACGGGACCCAAGCCTAGGAAAAAATGGGCTTGAAAAATATGTAAAACACGGTTTGACTTGTTGTCAGGATCATGTACAAGGTCCCATTTCGAAAAAAGATGAAATTGCGCAAAAATTTGGGCGACATGCCGACCCGACATTTTAGCAGAGTTTTGTGTAGTAACCGGAAAACTAAGTATGATTGCCCTAAGTTTGATTCCTATATGAGGGTATGTAGGTGTTGGGTTAGTGTAAAGGTTCTCCACATTGGCATGACTTCCACGATATACATCGTGCTTTTGACGAGAATTGGTACGTTTGGAAAAGCCATTTGATATACCCGAGTGTATGTGAATTGCCTCACTATATACCTCGTGGGGACAGTATATGTGAGAGAAAATTTTATATACTCAACGAACATGAATGATTTCCCTACTATATACCTCCCGTCATGACTTTGATCAAGTGGTACAATGCGGGGGGAACTGCTTAATATACATCAAAGGACTTGGCCAATGGAAGGTGAGAGTCATATTGCTTAAGCTAACTACGACCTGTTAGATCAGTGCCCATCACAAAGTGACCCCCATTATGGGACGATTTTTGGTTATTATAGTAATGTTAATGGTTATATAGTATGTAAAATGCATTATTCTTGATTATTATATTATAGAGAGAGTATTTTATTCTAGATGATGAGCACTATGTTAATAAGAAAGATTGTACAAGTATCATGAAATGTAAATCTAGCATGGAGCATTAAGATTAGACTAATCATGGATATATGAGAGTGATGTGTAAATATCTATAAGTGAGTGTGTGGTAATGAATCTAAACATGTATCAACTACAAGTGGTACGTGATAAGTATAAGTGAGCATGGATATATACATGTGTGATAACTGGAGGTGTGTGCTAGTGACACCTAGTCATGGATATTCTAATTGGTGGGTGAAACATGTGGATATATGTGAACCTATATAACAGTGTAGGTAGTGTGAGGTGTACATGGAGAGTATTTATAAGTGAGTGAAGTGAAAAGTGAGTGAGAGGTGATATAAATATTAAGTATATATATACAAGAAGTCATAGAGGAGAAAATGGAACATAAAAGTAGGCGTATATGCACATAAAAAGAAAATTATAACAACCATGCAAACATAATCTAGCCCTCTTATGACAAGCTAGTCCCCAACAGAGTCCCCGTTGTGTCCATCCCGAGATCTTCCCCTCCCCGGTGTTTTCGGGGGATAAAGAGGGAGGATTACAATATTGTGCCCCTCGTTACAGTACTAGTAAATGAAGCTCGGTGTATTATTGTCTGACTGGGTTAGCATGAATTTCTGGCACCCAAGAGGTAGCAGACAATGAGATATTATTGATGGTCGAGACTGTAGTAGGCTTCTTATATTTTCTTGGGGTTAACTGTCCGGATACTTTCTTGGGGTGTATACTTTCTTGTGGTGACATAAACAGATAGAGTCGCCAACCTATTTTGAACAAATCAAGCAAAAGAACATGTTACCACCTCAAGAGCGGCATCAAAGACAAGTGGATGCTTGTGAAACCAATGGTTCAGAGGTTCGGGGGCTAAGTCATGAAATAGGAAGGTGTTAGGAACCTATCGCTCCTTTTCAGTCTCTCATGGGCTTATGTTACAATTTTACTTAATTTCTCCAAGAAGTGTATGTGTGTGTATATATAAGTGGAGATCGGACTCACTTGTTTGCATCATAGAAAAGATGGAGTGGGGATATCCATAGGAATGTTCCCAAAATAATAATTAGAAAAATATAATGTATGCACTTATCGAGATATTGATCGATACGATGAAACGATAATATAAGTTATATAAGATGCAAGTATGAATCACATGTATGATATGTATATGAATAATATATGGATACAATAGGGAAATATGAAAATATGAAAATATGAAAACAAGACTAGAGTCTCTAATTTTGGCCCGAAATGCCTATATAGCCCATAAATGCATCAAACTCCACATAGTTCCAACACGGAATGAGGGTGGGGTTTATACCATAGATTCAAACGGGAGATTATTATATGTGTGTGTTAAGAAAATATATTTTAAGTTTTGAGAAAATGTGATAAAGAATACCGTTAGAATTTATGGGTGTAACACGTTTTTTCTTTGTTTTAGATTTTTTATTAAAAATATATTGGGTCCAATACTATTAATAAAGGATCAGATATTGATGTGCATGACTTAAGTAAAATCTAAATTGAGAATTTATGCAACGAATGCGAGAATAAAGAAATTTAAAGAGAGAGAAGGATGTTTGGACCCTTTTTTGGAGATTTGAACCTTGACCTTGATCCCTGATGAGCTTCCTTGAAAGTTGGGATGAATGTAGGATGAGAGTGAAGGAGATGTTTGCTAAACTATGTGTGAAAGTTATGGGAATGAAAGTGGAGAACAATTTCACACAAGAAAACTTCACTGATTACAAAAGAATGTTGCTGAGATCATTTAAATTGGTGGTTTTGAGGTGTCTCTCGAAGTGAAGTCATTATATCCTTATATACGGTAGGGGGATGCCGATCGACATTGTCCTTATCCTACGTATCGTTAGGTAACCCTAGACACACTTCCGATAGGTAGGGAAATGGACCTACCAATTGGCAGTCTCATGCAGATTTTCCGAAAAATGATCATAAAACGTAATTTGTAAGTCCAAATCATTCCCGAGTCATACCATTAGAAAGTTAATTCAAAGATCTTTGAGAATACTTGGGCCTCTCCTGGGTTTAGGAGTTAACTTTGGGTCAAACGAGGCTTAAAATCACCTATTAGTGCTTTAGATAGAAGATTGCCAGATGATAATGGATCGTTCGTCTAAACTATAAGTCTGAATTGTGCATGGGTTGGATAATTGGAAATGTTGTGCGAGGTACTTTAATTTTCCAAAGATCTTCGTTTGGTTCGATTTGGTCAAATGAGAACTAGAAGATCCCATGACCCTTCGGAGTAAAACACTTCGTTCACCCATATAGTAAGACTGATTCACGCATGTGGAAGACCTTAGAAAGGGAATTTAGTGCCATTTTAAGATTCATTCCGCCTCGTTCGAGCTAAATAGTTGACATTGATAAAATGGAGCCCGAGAGAGCCCGATGGATTCCGGAATAGTTTTAGGGGAAAATGATATGTTCATCTGAATAGTTATGTTATTTCATGCACTGGGCTGACCATTGGAAAGAGGTTTCAGTGCCTTTCAAATATCCATTGATATCTCGCTCTCATGGTGAAGTTGATTGGTGTCAAATCGGGGCCCGAGAGCATTCGGTGGCCTCCAAATCAATTTTTGGTAGTAAAATAGTTCGTTTGTCTGAATCGTTATGTCAATTGAAGCACTGAGCGGACCATTGGAAAGGGGATTCAGATCCCTTTAAAGATTCATTGTGCTTTCACTATGACAATGGAGTTGATCGGAATCAAATGGGGCTCAGGAGCACCCAATGGACTCTAAATCGACACTTAGAGTATAACCTAGGATTTGTAGTGAATTAGGGAGGTTCTAGGGATCGAAGGAGAAACTTAGGGGGTCCTAGAATGTGTTGTGTGTAGTATCTAAGAATGTAAGTTTTGAAGATACTCCGACTGATAATGTAGTTCAGAGC
Organism: Sambucus nigra; assembly: GCA_949130495.1. Classification (NCBI taxonomy): domain Eukaryota; kingdom Viridiplantae; phylum Streptophyta; class Magnoliopsida; order Dipsacales; family Adoxaceae; genus Sambucus; species Sambucus nigra. Next base: position 88,404,224 of record OX422216.1, on the reverse strand, counting down.
CACCATACCACATAAGAAGAGGTGGTGGTAACAGGAGTGAGAGCGCCTGCTCCTCAAGCGGGTAAGGAGAGCATGATAGAAACTATGCCATTGGTAGGTATGAATATAATGGGGATGTTATTTGAATTTTTAAAGAAAAATAATGTCCATTTAGCAAGCATAAGTCAATCATGCGCGAAACTAGTGCTGGCCCCTACTAGAGGTGCAGTAACAACAACAACTAAAGCGGTGGCTCCACTGCAGAAGGTGGTAGCGGAGCAAGCTATAACACCTGTTACTTCTCCAGCAGTGATAATGTTATCCTAGAAGAGTCCCTATCCAACATTGTCACTATGGAAGAGGTAAAGAAATTACTTTCCTATTAGAGAGAATCCCCCCATATGTATGAGGAGCTGTAGAACTTATCCAGTAAGTATCAATAAAAATCCATACCCATAGGGTTATGTTCCTCCAAAGTTCATCAAGTTCAATGGAAAGTGAGAAAAACATAGAGAACATGTAAAAACGTTTGCAGATTTTTTTGGGTGTGCATTGTAATAGAAAATACTTGAAGTTATGATATTTCTCAAAAACCCTCACATGGAAATCATACACCTAGTATTCTCACCTTTCACATAACAACATCCAAACTTAGGAAGACATGCACAGACAGTTCCTCCAGCATTTTTTTGTTGTGGAAGATGAGTTTACATTAATGCACCTCACCTAGGAGGTACAAAAACTAGGTGAGGAACTGATATATTACATCAAGAGCTTCTATAATAGGGTATTCAATGTTTATAAGGATTTAACTGAATCAAGACTATTACAAATACGCGTTCAAGGACTCCTAGAGGAGTATAAAATTCACTTGGACAATGAGACCAAGGATGGGACGTTTAGAGAGTTCACGCGAGCAACTAGTAACATTGCAATGTTCATCAAACCCAAACCATCAAGTTGGAGGACACAAGTGCCTCTAACCTCAGGAAGATTTTAGGTTACTAGAATACAGGGTATTAACTACGCTGATGGGACCTCAAGGGGAAAGAAAGGAGGCTCAGGGTTCAAAGGAAGTAGTCCAGGAAAAAAGAAGTTTGGGAACAATGTTCTATCATCGCTGCCATGTAGCGTGGTGGAGGCCATGGACTGCTATCTCACTTTGGTATTAAAGGGAATATTAGGTCCACCCCACTCTAATAGGAAAGTCCCAATAGTAGTAGAGAAGGTAGATGACAAGTATTGTGAACTTCACCAGAGGGTGAAGCATGCTACCAAAGACTATTTTTACTTACTGAGAAGTATTAGTAAGTGGCCAATGGTATTCTATAAATACCATTAATAGATGTTAATGAAAATCCCCTCCCAGCACATCACTATGGAACCACCAACATGTTGGTGGAATATGATGAAGAAGAAGCTCAAGACCTAAAGAAATGGTGGAGTAACTAAAAATATGTGAAGAACTAAGGGGGTTGAGACTTAATGGAGAAGAGGATTAAAATGAAGGTGTTGAGTAAGCAAACCCCTTTGGAGGTAGAGAAGATGCAGTTCTTGCCCTGATAAGGGAGTAACATTCGAGGTAGAGTATGTATGTTGTGCACAAACATACTATGTTGAGTTAGATTCATAGTGTGTTGCTATAGCGAGGAGTCTAATGTTTAAGTAGTGTTTCGATCAAATTGGGGTAAAGAATTACACCCATGTGGTGATCACAAGAAGGATTTTAAAATCAGTTTAGAAATGAGGGGATCCCTCTGTTAACTATCACGGGCTCATAGGATAATTGATCAGAACATACATCATAGAGGTGGTCTTCTCTGAGGAAGATAGGCGGGTACCTTATTTTTAAAATCGTCATCTCTACGTAATAGCCTTGATTAATGCAATCAATTTTCCTAGAGTTCTAATGGATATAGGAGCATCCATCAATATTATACGAGCATCTCTCAAGAGAAGATAGTACCAATGCCATTCGTAATTTTGTGCTTTAATAGTGCTGGCATGCAATCACTAGGCTATATGAATGTGGGAATCAAGCTAGGTAATTTTACCTCCCATATTAAGTTTCATATCATCAATGTTAATGGTGGCCATCCCCGATCCTCACGGTGCATGGGTAGAGTGAGGATCCTAGGTCTCGCTCCTCCCTATCAAGAGAGCTTCGACCGGCATCGTTGATGAGGTGAAAAATGTAGAGAGATGGAGTAGCCAGTCTATTTTACTCAAAATAGACAAAAGAAAGAGATCCATCCCGAAGGACAACATCCAAAGACATGCTGATGCATACGAAACCAAAATGATTCTAAAAGGGTCCGGTGGCCAAGTTACGAAATGGGAAGGTGTTAGGCACCCATTCTTCCCTTACGGTATCTCATGGGTTTTTAATATTTTCCTTTTGTTTTCCCCGTGATATGTGTGCATGTGTATATATAGTGGATATAGGAATCCTCGACTTGTATCATGGAAGAGATAAAGCGAGTCATCCGTAGGAAGGTTCATAAAAATAATATTAGAAAATAGGATTTATGCGATTATCCTTGCATTGATCGTTATAATGGAATGATAATGTATGTGGAATAATAAACCACTAAGAACAAATATATGCATATAAATATATGTAATCTAAGAGAGTTGAATTTAGAGAAAATAGAAAATGAGTGAAAAAGTGAGAATAGGACTCGAGTCCCGGGTTTTACCCCGAGATGCCTACGTAGCCTATAGAGGCATCAAAGTCCATGTAGTTTGCATACAAAACGAGGGGGTGGGGTTTATCCCATAAATCCAACCGGGGACTTCTATTATTTGTGTGTTGTGTGTGTGTGTAAAAAAGTGTTATTATTATGAGAACAGTGTAAGAAAAGTGTGAGAATTCCCATTTGGAATTTATGAGCAAACCCTATTTTTCTTATTTTTTGGATTTTTATTTGTATGAAAATAAGCGATGTGCATTAATACTAAATAAAAATTATATTAGGATATGTGAGATGAGAGAAAATAAAACTGCTAAGTAATAAACCAAGTTAATGCAAATTTATGAGAGTTTAAGGAGAGAATTGAGAAAATTGGACCATCTTGAAGATCTTGAGCTTGATCTTGAATGTTGGAGAGTAGCCCTTGAACTTGGATAATGATGTAGGGTAGTGAATTCACCAAGTTTGATGAAAAGGGTGATGAAAAGTGAAGGTTGGAAAGGGATTTGGTTGTTAAAATTACGCTGACTTCGAGAGAGGTTTTCTGGATTTGCTGAGAGTGATGTATTTCAGATCTAGGTTCCCCTTGCAATGAGGTAAAGGCCTACTTTTTATAGGCCTAGGGCATTGTCGATCGGTATAGCTCTAGTCTTGCCAATCGGCAGGTTTGTTTAGGCACACTACCGATAGGCAGAGTCTGGGACCTACCGTTTGGCAGTGTCTTTCAAGCCTTTTTAGAAAATCGATCACTGAACGCAAACCATTGATCCAAATTATGCATGGGGTGGACCATTGGAAAGTTAATTTTGAGACCTTCAAAAGTCCTTGGAACTACTCCCGGATTCAAGAGTTGACTTTAGGTCAAATGTGGCTCGGAAGCGCTCATCGATCCTTTGGATGGGAAAACTTCGAACGCAAACAGATCGTTCGTCCACATGGTAAGTCCGAATCACGCATGGGGAAGACTGTTGGAAAGGTTAGGAGATGTACTTGTATATTCAAAAGAGTTTGATCCGATTCGGGGAGTGGACTTTGGTCAACCGGGCCCTAGAAGCATTCGGTGACCTCTCGGAGTAAAATGGATCATTCGTCCGTACCATAAGTCGGAATAGCGTATTGGAAAGGGGTTGTAGTGCCCTTTGAAGATTCATTTAGTCTCGGTCGAGCTGAAGAGTTGACTTAGGTCAAACGGAGCCCGGGAGCGCCCGGTGGCTTCCTAATCGAGTTTAGGGGAAAAAGGGGTCTTTCGTCCGCATGGTAAGTCAGAATTGCGCATGGGATGGACCATTAAAAGGGGGATTCAGTGCCCTTTGAAGATTAATTCAGTCTCATTCGAGCTGAAGAGTTTGAATTTTGGTCAAATAGAGCCTCAGAGCGTCCGATGGCCTCTAAGTCGATACTCGAGGTATGCTTGGGTTTGAAATGATGAAGGGAGGTGTGAGGGACCTTAGGAGAAGTTAGAGGGTATTAGAATGGGGTGTCTACAGATCCCCTTGACGGGTGAGTTTGGAATAAACGATAGTCATCGAATAGACATTGTATGATTCCTTTGAGAGAGGATGACCAATTCAGAGGGTCGAGGTCAATTTTGTGGACCTAAGGGAGCGAGGATGACCAATTCAAAGGGTTGAGGTTGATTATGAGGACCTAAGGGAGCGAGGATGACCAATTTAGAGGGTTGAGGTCAATAATGAGGACATCAGGAGCGTGCTGGGGACGACTAATTCTATTGGTCGAAGTCGATTATAAGGAGACAAGGATGACTAATTCTGTGGGTCGAAGCCAATTCTGAGGGATTGATGATGACTAATTCGGTGAGTCGAAGCCAATTCTACGGGCTTATGTTGACATGACCAATTATGCGGGTCAAAGCCAATTCTGCGGGCTCAAGTGGAGATGACCAATGCTGCGGGTCAGAGCTAATTCTGCGTGGTTAAGTTGAGATGACCAATTTTGCGGGTAAAATCCAATTCAGTGGGCTTAAGTGGAGATAACCAATTCTCCGAGTCGAAGCCAATTCTCCAGGCTTAACTAGAGATGACCAATTCTGCGGGTCAAAGCCAATTCTGCGAGCTAAAGGTGATGATCCAAGACCAAGGTCAATTCTAACCTAAAAGAGGTAAAGACCAAGGAGCGAGGTCAATTCTGACCTAACTAAGGTGACGATCCAAGACCCAGGTCAATTCTAACCTTAGAGAGGTGACGACCGAGGACCGAGGTCAATTATGACCTAACTGAGGTAACGATCCAAGATCGAGGTCAATTCTGACCTAAGAGAGGTGTACATCTCCTTGGGGAAAATCAGGGATTCTTCTGGGGATAAATATTGGATTTCGGGTTCTTCTGGGGAATAGTGAATGAGCTGGGGGCATTCTTGTTTCTTTTAGAGACTTTAGCTGGGGGAATGATTCTTTGGAATTCTGTCGGGGAAAATTTCCTTGTGATCTTGATTTGAGAGCCGATGGTTAGGGAAATCCTTATTATTTTAGTGATCTTGTGGATAAGGTTTGAGACCTTTGGGGCATGGGGGTGATCCTTAGAGATCCTCTGGGGACGTCACCGGGAGGAGAATTCTTTTGTTTTTTGAGAGTTCAGTTGGGGAAATAGGGATTTAACTTGAGGAAGTGCGAAGTTTTCTTCATAAAAATGTGCTAAATCCTTCTTGGGTTTTTTAGGATTTTTCAGAGGATTTTTCAGGGCTTTCAATTATTTTGGGGGAATTTTTGTAAAAAATTTTAAGGGGGGATGCCAATCAGCATGGTATGGGGGTGTCATTCGACAGTGGCACAAACATTTTGGACTACCTTGGGAAGGTAAAAGAGTAGTGCCGATCTGTCGATGGGGGTATAGTGTCGATCGGCATGACCCTTGGCATCCTATATAAAAGGGGAAAATTCCCCTCAATTTTCACACCTTTTTGCTTTCTCTCTTTCTGCGATTTTCTTCTGCAAAGTGTTCTAGCATTCTGATCTCTAAAAAATGGTCTCTTTTGTGAGCACTGCAGCGTACAGGGAATGGTTAACTGTTGATGACTGGGCGAATGTGGAGTGTAGGACCAGGGCTCCTCTTACTTTGGGGAGCGAGAACTCCTTTAACGCATTAGAGCCGATTGCGAATAAGCGAACCTTGCTGCGAGAGCCGTTACGTCATCACTCTTTGAGGGTGGTGAACTCTGGTGGTTATGTAAGTAACCTGACTTTTGGCATTATTCTCTTTTTGGTGATTTTCCTTTTCTTCTTGAATTTTGACAAGGTTTTTTTTCTATTGATAGTCTTTCATCTCTTTGAAGAAGATTCGTGCCCGCGGGGCAATGGGGCTTAAGGATGTTTGGGAGCATCTTCACCTCTGGTGCGTTAAGTTGTATCCTTAGTGGGTTTTGGGAGATTGGCGTCTGCACTGGATGAGACGCCTCGTTCGATAACGGTCTTATGCGCTCTGGGGAAGAGATGGTGGGATACTACCCACACCTTCCATTTTGGTTTTGGGGGTGATGACCACGACTCCCATTGATGTCCAGTAGCTACTGGGGATGGATTGCGATATGGAGAAGATATAGGTGGATGTTTCTCTACGGGTGAGGCCGAAGGCAGTGTGTGTGGTGCTTGGTGACGTAGGGAGGATAGTGTTTGGGAATTCTATTCGGTTGTCCCTGCTAAAGGATGTTTGGCTGAGTAGGATGGTTGATGTAGAGGACGGGATGCAGGTGAGGTAAAAGGGTCGGTTGATTATTTTCTTGGTGTTGGGAGGCTTCATGGTGGCGTCGATCTGCGACGTCGTTCATTTATGGTTTTTTCCATACTTGAGGGTGTTTTCAAACATCCCCTTCTATGATTGGGGGAGTTTGACTTTGGCTACCCTCTATTTTTCTCTTGATGCATTCAGTCAGTTCTACCGACAAACTTTTACTGGAGCCCCATATCTCCTTGAGGTATTCTTTAATTTTCGCACTTTCCTTTCATGCATTCTCACTTTCCTTATGCGTGTCATTTTTTTATTGCAAGTTTTTGTCCATGGCGGATGTGGTTTTATGAGGTGATTGGGTGCAATACCCAGTTGATCACTCTGAAGGATGAGACTGTTGGGGATTTCTGTCGATTGTACCGATGGTGGAAGACCAATCGGTAGTCAAAGGGATCTCTCTCTCTAGAGGCAGTACGTCAGGTCTTGAATGGCCTGACCAATGATGGGGTAAGACTTTTTCCTTTTCAGTCTTTGTCTTTTGCATGTTTTGATTCTGTATTGACTTATGCCTAGTGGGGATTTCTAGGTGACCTTTTACCCTTGGGGGACGTCCATTCAGGACACGAGGGTGACTGGGGTGAACGCGCGGATGAGGCATTTGTTGGTGAATGAGTTTGTCCACTCTTGGTATCTCAGGGTGAGGGTGGTCTGACAGATTACTGAGGAAGTGGTGGTGCCACCTGTGAGGCCGCTTATGTCTATGAGGCGGGAGGGACTGCTACCGGAGGACGCGAGGATTATGGAAATGATCAGCGAGTCCTACCTGTTGTATACTGATATAACTGCGTCGTATGACTATATGGACTTTTTGATAAGCTGGCTGATGGCTCCCAACATATATCATGCCATTCCTTTCCCTCTTGTGAGTTCGAGTCGGGCAGTGGGGTCCTCCCATAGCGGCAGTGGTCCATCGACGTCTATGGTGGCGGAGACTTCGGAGGTTCCTTTTGTGCAGTTGCATACCCCTTCATACAACATTTGGCGGGCTGATAGAGAGATGGTGCCTATGCTTCACCGTCCTCATGTGATGGATCCGGAGGAGGTAGGTTTGATAGAGGAGGTTCTTCGACCTGAGGTATATCTTTTTATGTTCCTCTCTTTTTTTTTGATTTATTTTCTATTTTGATTCTGATTCTGGCATTTACTTGCAGCAAGTCCGAGTGTCTACCACTTGGCCGAGTGACATCAAAGACTTGATATCTTCGGTGATTGCCCATATTTGGGATGTGGTCCCGGTTCCTTCTTGCTTGGTGACATTTACTTCGTCTGGGGAGGACTCTGTCTCAGGTAGTGGTGGTGCGTCATCTCGTCGCAAGGGAAAGAGAGTGCGTCGCAGGGGTGAAGTTTTGGTTAGAGGAAGAGAGAGAGAGAGAGAGAAAGTGGGTTCGGGATGTGTCCAGTTGTTTTTGTTTTTTTTACTTCCTACAAAATTGATATAACACAAAAGAGATATCTATGCAATGTGAATCGAGTTTTTTATTATCTTTTGTTAATAGTGAGTGAATGCATGCACATCCACTTTTTACTTTGTTGCTGAGACCGTAAAAAGAGATATTTTTGGGATTCTGAAGGAAACTTTTAAAAATGAGAAATTATACAAGGGTGGAAGGGGATTTTTGAATTTCTGTTGAGAATATCAATTTATTTTTTATTGAGTTTCTGATTTTGACAAAAGAAGAAAAAGCAAAATTTCCAAAAATAGGGGGTTGCAGATCGACAAGCCCCTTGTCTTGCCTATCAGTATTCAAGTCCAGTCCTATCAATTCAAAGCTTTGATTAGTACCCTCTTCAGCCTTTGGTACCTTATGGGGCAGGATTCCCTCCGATTTATGCGAGGATTGTGTCCTTTGTGAGGGTTTTCAAGCATAAAAAGGGATAAGGGTGGAGTGTTTTCACCTTCACATACTTATTTGCCTACTATCTTTTAGTCTTGCAAGATGGATCTCCCTGGTAGAATTGAGTTTGCTGACTAACTCGAGGCCCTAGAAGCGATGTGCTCTTATAATGTTGACTACGATGCTTTCAACATGCGTCGAGTCTCTTTGTGGCGCAACCGGCCCATTAAGTGGAACATGTTAATGGCGGTGGTACAGTCCCTGCATTTGTAGGAAGTTGGCGATGCTGGATACACTGGAGCCGTTGTTCTAGGCTTAGTATCAAAATTACTACTAGTGACTGGGGAACTGCTGGAGGACCCATAACTTGCATCCATTACTTCTTAGATGTCATACCGTCACAATCCTGCGGGGCTGATACTGGCGAAGACTTTAAATGGCCTGGATTCCTAGCGAGAAGGTCATTCTAACTTTCTGAGGGGTAGCCCCGTGATTTTATTCATGTGGTTTTCTGAAGGACTCCGCCTGGTAACTCCTCAGATTACCCTTTATCGGTTGTACCCAACTTCTTCTTGTGCCATTTCATCAGCGTTGGTTTGGATATTGAGAGCTGGGAGAACTGGTTTGTGGAGCATGGGGCTCTGAATCTATATTGGTCAACGCCTTGGTTGGGGATAGTTGCTGCCTATTCTGGAGCTAGGAGAATATTCGTACGTTCGACTGGATGGTCTCAGACAAACCTCTTTCTATTTCCCTTGGTGGCTTCTGTGCCAATTTGGCTAGGATTAGGTCGTTCTACCTCGGACACTAGATTTCTTTCTGGTAGAATATTTGACTAAGCGTCTGCGCATGCGACTTGTCTCTTTGTGGGAAAGTCGATGTCCATTGACTCATCCCTCTCAACCTATTGGGAGAGCTTGGCATGCCCCAGGGGATTATATTAAGTTGTTATGGAGGAGAGTAGTCAGTAAGATGTTTGTAGTGGAGACTGGAGAAAGGTGCCTTGTCTTATTAATACTATGGAAGGAGGTGTTGTGCTTTTTTCGAAGCTGGTTTGAGCTTATCGATCCATGGAACGTCTGCGGCATTCTATTCAGGCAGGGGAAGCTTGGGGATCCCAGGATGTAGATAATGATGACGTAGTGGATCCTTTGGTAACTGTGGATAGGATTCTTGGAGAGTTTGTTGTGTAATGGGGAATAAATATAGGGATTTATTTGCCTTTTTAGGAAAGTAGGGGGAAGAGAGTTATCCGTTCCTTTTCGTATATAATTGTACCATTATTTCTTATTAGTGAAATAAACAAGTTTTTGATCATCTAGCTGTGCCTTTTTGATGAGTTTTATATTTTTGAATTATCTATACCGATCGCTAAGGCATACATAATCCTTTTGTCCAAGTTTATGTTAAAATGAACTGTCGTTCTTGAAGATAAGAAAAGAATAGTTTTTTATGAAAAAGAAAGGACCGTGCTCATATAAGATGTATGATCTGCCTACGTACTTCTGGGGTTTTGAATTTTTTTTGAATTTGTTTGAAAATGGTTTTTGTAGAGGATTATGCCCACGTAGTTCTAGGTAAAGGGAAATGAAGAGATTTTTTTTAATAGAAAGCGAGATGAGAAGAGTCGTAGCGCGCTGAGATTTTGGACTAGGGGTAGCACTTCTTAAGACGGTCCAAGTTGACTGGATGAGCCATCTCCTATCCATCTAAGTCGAGGAGCATGGCAGCACCACCGGATAAGATCTTCTTCACAATGTAGGGGCCGTTCCAATTGGGCCTGAATTTCCCTTTGGGGTCCCAGATGGGCTCTACTATTTCATTGAGGGCTAAATCCCCCTCTCAGACACCACGGTCCTTGAATACCTTATTGAATGAACGCGCTATTTAGCGATGGTACCCTTGTATATGGTATAGATTTTTCAATCTCTTTTCATCTAGGAGGGTTAGCCCGGCAAGACGTCTTTGGCACCCATCTTCTTCATTAATTTTTCTTTCGAGCATGACGCACAATAGGGGTATTTCCAGCTCCACGGGTAAGACTGCTTCCATGCCGTAGACTAGAGAGTAAGGGGTATCCCCAGAAGAGGTTCAGATTGAGGTTCGGTATCCCTAAAGGGTGTATGGGATCCAGTCGTCCCAATCTCGACATCTTTTGGTCATCATGCTGATGATGGCTTTGAGGTTCTTGTTGGCGTCTTCGACTGCACCATTTGTCTGAGGTCGATAGGGAGAAGATTTGTACCTATGAATCCCATATTCGTTGACCAATTCTGTGACTTCTGCCTCAAAATGCAACCCGTTATCGGACACTAAGTCGTGCGGGACCCCATATCAGCAGATGATGTCTTTCTTGATAAATTTGGCCACTTTCTTGGTGTTCAGCACTGCGTATGACTCAACTTCGACCCACTTGGTGAAGTAATCAATGGCGACTAGGATGAACTCATGCCCGTTAGAGGCCTTAGGTGTAACCTTCCCTGTGATATCGATAACCCAGGTGGAAAATGGCCAGGGAGAATCCATCTTATATAATTCTCGTGGAGGCAGGTGTTGAAGGTTGGAGAACTGCTGGCATTTGAGGCATCTCCGAACATAGACAGTGCAATCTTGGGTCATGGTGGTCCAGTAGTAGCCTTGTCGGATGATCTTCTTGGAAATAATGCGATCGTTCATGTGGGGCCCGCATTTCCCGCTGTGGATTCTTTGCATTATCTTTTCAATATTAGCCCCTGCGATGCAGTGTAGGTGAGTTCCATCAAATTTCCTTTTAATCAGTGCTTTATGATACTTGATGTACTGGGTGGCCAGTCTTTGGAGGGTTGGTCGGTCTTTCTTGTTGGAACCCTCGGGATACCTACCATGCTTAAGGAGGTGACAGATATTATAGTACCAACAATTGGCTAGCTCGAGATCTTCTGTGGAGACAAGCTCAATGTGATAGCAGTGGGTTGGTTTATCTTGCTTTGGGACCAAGAAGGGGGTCATTGTTATTCCTTCAAGCATGTAGACCATGGAGGCCAAGGTAGAAAGGGAATCGACGAGGTTATTCTTTGCTCGAGGTAGGTAATGGAAGGTGATATCTTGGAATTAGGGGGCCAGCTCTTCTAAGTGGTCATGGAAAGGTTGGAGCTTCTCGTCCTTGACTCTACATTTTCTTAGAACTTGACAAATAATGAGGGAAAAATCCCCATAGACATATTGGCATTGAATAGCTTTCTTGAGAGCAACTTTGAGGCCCATCATACACGCCTCGTATTCAGTCATGTTGTTGGTATATAAGGGAAATCCAGCCTGATGGCGATGGGAGTGTGGGAGTCATCTGGGGCGATCAGAAGTATCCCAATAACATATCCCTTTTTGTTGGCAGCGCCGTCAAAGAACATTTGCCACCGGAGATTGTCCTGGGTAGTGCAGAGGATGTTTTCATCTGGTAATTGAGACATCCAGACATCAACTTCATCCATGGGGTAATCAACGAGGTAGTCAGAGATGGCTCTTCCTTTTATGGCTTTTTGCGTGATGTACACGATATCAAACTCGGCTAGGAGCATCAACCATCGGGCCATTCGGCTGCATAAGGCGAGTTTCTCAAGCAGGTATTTAATGGGGTCCATTCGGTTTACAAGTTTGATAGGAAAGGCGAGCATGTAGTGCCGTAACTTTTGGGTGACCCAGACAAGCGCGGCACATGCCTTTTCTAAAGCAGCGTAGTTGACCGCGTACCCGACCAATTTGAGATAGGTATAATAGATGGATTTTTTTTATGGGAATCTTCCAAGGTAATGGATTAGAAAATCCCCAGCTTTAGTGTCAGTTATGGTTAGGTATAGGAGCAAAGGGAGACCAGGCTGTAGTGTCATGAGTATCGGAGGTTGGGTCAGATATTGCTTGATTCTGTCAAAAGCTTCTTGGCAAGCCTCATTCCAAACCTTGGTTGAATCCTTTCAGAGGATATTGAAAATGGGTTCACAGATGGAGGTTAACTGGCTGATGAACCGGCTCATGTATTACAATTTTCTAAGGAAACCTCAGATTTCTTTCTCCGTTTGGGGGGTGGCATCTCAAGTATGGCTTTCATCTTAGCAGGATCTACTTCTATCCCTTTCTCACTGACCATAAATCCTAAGAGTTTTCCCTTTGTAACGTTGAAGATGAAATTTTGTGGATTGAGTCTCATCTGATATTGTCACAGTTGTTCGAAGAACTTTCAGAGAGCGAGAACATGACCTTCTCTAGTTTTGGATTTGACAATCATATCATCTATATAGACCTCGACCTTTTTGTGAATTAGATCATGCAGGATGGTTGTGGCAGCCCTCTAGTAGGTAGCCCCAGCATTCTTGAGATCAAATGGCATAACAGTGTAGCAAAAGGTTCCCCATGGGGTGATGAATGCGGTTTTTTCCTGGTGATCTGGGTGCATTTTAATTTGATTGTATCTGGCAAATCCGTTGACAAATGACTTAAGAGCATGACTGACTGTGTTGTCCATGATCTTGTCGATACTGGGTAGCGGATAATCATCTTTTGGAGAGGCTTTATTCAAATCCCTGTAGTCTACACACATCTAAACTTTCCCTCCGGATTTCGACAGAGGCACTATTTTGGCCAGCTACGTGGGATATTTGATCACACGAATGAAGCCTACATTCAACTGTTTGACCACCTCTTCCTTGACCTTAAGCAACCATTCGGTGCGGAGTTTTCTCAACTTTTGTTTGACTGACTTGTAATCTGGAAGAATGGGGATCTCATGTTGAGCAATTTCAGGATCAAAGCTAGGCATATCGTCATAGGACCATGCGAAGACATACACGAATTCGTTAAATAATTCTTCGAGTTATGCACGCTCATGCTCGTCAAGGGTAGCCCTTATCCTAATCTCGCGTTGTTGTTACTAGAATCGAGGTTAATAATAACAGTCTCTTCTTCATTAACTTGAAAGCAATTATGTTTTTTATTATTAACCTTATTTAGATCAGTTAAGAATCATTCATTTGCAAAATCATCATCGAAAAAAGTTTGATTAGAATCTAAGCAGTTAATGTAAGGCACAAGAAGATACTAAAAATCTTAGTTTATTTCATTGATAGGAAAAAAGTGAGAACCTCATCAAAGGAGGACTCGATTACATTTGATCAAAGGATAGACAACACAAGAAGAAATAGGGTAAACATTGGGATTAGGGGGATTTTAGCAGGTAAAATTGGCGCACCATTCCAGTTGAGGAGAGGTGCATCAACAGCTTTAATCAGGTGGAATGGATCAAGTGATGTAGTTCTTGAGTTAACCATGCACAGTGTTAGCCCCAGTGTCTGTAAATTGAATGAGCCCTTGGAGTCACTTCCCTCGAAATCTTCGGTATCTATGATGAACGGTTGTACATGATGTTGGAACTTTCGGACCATGGGTAGCTGTCTTGGAAAAATATCTCCATTCTAGGCTTCATCTTCTTGTCTGTGTGGTCATATCATGGTTCCAGAAATCCATAAAAGGGGAAATATTCACCCTCTTTTATGAATCGTCCATTCAAGGAGTCACTTGGGACAGTCCGGATGCAGTCTAGTCTCCTCTTTGGTCGAGACTAGCAGATCATTCTGAGCTCTTATTCTGATTGTTGATACCCCAAACCATAAGGAGGGAAAGATTTCTTCTGACAATAGGCTCAAGTATCCCTCACTGTCTTTGTCCTATCACCAGTCCGGGCATAAAGTGCATGTTTCTGAACATCTAAATCACATTAACATTGCCATGAGGGTCTTATTCTAGATAAACCCTTTCTTTGAAATCGTCCCCTACCGGGAGTAAGAGTGGATCAACTCAAAATCCTGATATGAGCATATCATTTGACACATATTGTATATCAAGGATTGGATTACTGGTACTTGCACCCGCGGTATTATCATCGTCGCCCAAAATGGTGATGACTCGTCCGTCGGTGAAGAACTTCAATTTCTGATGGAGTGAGGAAGACACACCCTTGATACTGTGGAGCCAAGGTCGTCCTAGTAACAGGTTAAAATAAGCTGGGATGTCAATAACTTAGAATTCGATGACAGGGTTTATACGTCCAGCCCCTATTACAAGTTTTATGGATCCCATCACCTCCCGACGGGTATTATCATAGGCACGTACAACAGCGAAAGTTGGAGCGAGGTCACTTTCTTTCAGGCCTAAATATTTGAAGGTTATTAGTGGGCAAACATTCAAGGCAGATCCATTATCGACAAGAGAGAGTGGTATAATTTTTCCCATAACTTCGATGGAGATGTTAAGTGCATGATTGTGGTTTGGTCTAATTCTAGGGATTTCTTCTTCAGAAAAGGATAGCATTCGTGTAGAGGTCAAGGATCCGACCAAATTTATCGATTCTTCTGGTGTGGTAGAGTGAGGAACTGTGGGTCCAGTGAGCAACTTGATCAGAGCATTTTTGTGTAGCTGGGAAGATATTAAAAACCCCTATAGAGTGATGTTAGCTTGAGTCTTCTTTAGTTGATTGAGGATCTTGCTCTCCTGGAGGGTCATTTGTGGCATAGGAAGGTTTTTAACGCCCTTCCCTTTGTCATTGGCAGGTAGTGAGCTTGGGATCTAGTAATGCCTCCCTAACCTAGTCATGTGATTTACTGAAGAAGGGAAGAACATAAATCCCATTTCCTCGTCAATCTAGGGTTGTTCTACCACCTTTATTATTTCTCCGAGACTTCTTCAAATGATATCATCGCATGCATGCCGGCTACCGGGCCAGTTTTCCCGCAAACTTGTTCTTCATTCGAATCTCCGAATTCTTCTTCCCATCTAGTGGAAATAATTCTATTTTCCATGTAAATTCGATGCATTCCACAACTTCAATGGCTTCTTCATACAGGTCTTCCCATTTTGTGGGGATGTGTAAGGGTGAAGGGACCAGGCACCCTTTTAACTTCAAAGTATCAAGTAACTCGATCATACTACAAATGTTGTTGGTTTGCCTGAATAATTATGCCATGATGTGGACAACATCATCCAAGATGACTTCATCGGTCGGTATCACCCAACGGTCCGACTCTCGGGCGCATTTCCATTCTTCCAAGAACAGCGTACTGAACCTTTGGAAAACAATGATCATCTGTGAGGGAAATTTCAGCCCAAACTCTAGGATTTGGTTTAAGACTTATGATAATTACATGCTTTCATTTTCAGAACGGGTACGGACAGTGATGCATGCTCTAGTAAGGAGAGACAGTGTCTGATCAGCGAGGCTAGTAGGGTGTAGGAGGAAATATGGGTAAGTTTGAAGAGGTTTAGGAGAGTATATGGGTATGATTTGAGTTGAGGGATCAAATTCTGGGTTCGTTTCTAAGAAGATGGCATTGGCATGATTTGGGAGTGGGTTGTGAGTAGTGTTCGACTTAGGATTGGCTGGTGGGGCAATGGCACCCCGGTCAATTAGACCTTGGATTACATTTCGAAGGTAAAAGCATTGGTCTATGGTATGGCCAGCAGTTTGGTGAAAGGCGCAATGGGAATCTGCCTTGATGTTTCTTGGGAGTTGATTTAGCAAGGGACGGGGTCCAAGGGTTTGTTAAGGTTTCAGCTTAACAGGGCCTCGTAAACTTTGGAGAGGGGACCATGGAGCTTGATGTATTCCTTTTGGATTTGGATATGGAGGCTTTCTGGTGCCCATGATGTGTTTGGTTGAGAGATGTTATTGATGGTTGAGACTGCAGCACTGGCAGGTTTGTCATATTTTCTGTCTGTGAATTGTTCGGACACCTTCTTTGGTTCAACTTCTGTTTTAGCCATACCCTCCTCAATTTCTACTCCTACTTCTTTGAGAGCCCAGAAGTGAGGATATTATTATCCTCCCATAGTTGCTCGGACATGGGGCAAGAAGTTATTCTTCACTATGTTGACTTATTCTTCCTCGGAAGGTCGATTGGTCATGGTAGCTTCTTTTTCCCGCCATCGAGCTATGAAGTTACTGACTGATTCCCCAGAGTTATGTTTAAGCATCTCTAAATCACGGCGGGTGACCTCAAGATCTTCATTGTATTTATACTGCGACATGAATTCTCGGGCCACATCCTCCCAGCTATGGATTCGGGACTCTTCGAGAGACAAAAACCATCAGAGGGTGTTATCCTTCAGAGTTTACTGAAACAATTGGTCCATTAACTCTTCAGAAGAAACCAGGAGAGTCATGGAATGGTAATAACTGATAAGGTGAACAATCAGGGGTCCACTTCCTCTTAATTTCTTGATATTCGGCATCTTGAACTTCTCGGGTAACCTCGCTTTAGGATAAGGAGACATGTGCGTGTAGTCCATGTAATTCCCAGAGACTCTGACTTAGAAAACTTCTTAGTGAGCATATTGAGGTCTTCTTTGACTTTGTTTAACTCCTCCTATTTTGTATCAATGATCATAGGAAGTTGGCCCCATACTGGGCAATGTCTAGCATCGAAAGCAGGGCAAGCAGCGACCCATTAGCAGGAGGGGCACGTGGAGCATGGTGATATTCTTTGGGAATCTATATAGGCTCGGGTGGACCCATAGCTTAAGGAAATAGGGCATCAGGCTCTTGAGGAAAGGGAACCTGGTTTCGTTGCATCTCTCGGACCTCAGTTTGGAGCTTGTCAATCTTGGACACGAGCTGAGCTAGGACTGCCATCAGATCCGGCTGCATAATGGGTACTTGATCTATGTTCTCCATGGAAAGCGAATGGATTCCGGATTCGAAAGAAGTAGTAGGGTAACGGATGAAACTTCGGGGTGATTTGATTAAAGACCGAAGCCAATAATGAGCCAGACCATGGGCGTGCGATCGACCTGAGAAAGCGTAAAATGGGATTTATTTTTGAGAAAAATAATGAAAATATTTTTGACATTTTTTTTATAATGGAAGACAAATTTTTTTTGGATTTTTGATAAAGATGGGAAAAATGTTTTTGGATTTTTGATAAAGAAAGGAATTTTTTTTTTAGACGGTCTCAGCATGATTATTATGTTCTCACTTGTATTAAATTCTCCTAAGTGCAAAATGAAATTTCGAATGGGTCCCGAGCCTGGAATGATTGGGTTTGTAATATATACAAATCTATGGCTAGACTTGTGACCCGGCTCACGGACATGGTCCCATTTTAAAAATGCGTGAAAATTTAGGCGACAGGCCGACCCAGAATTTCGGCAGAGTTTCGGGTAGAAATCGGCAATCTAACATGTGTGTACTAGACTTGACGCCTATATGCGGGTTTGTAGTTGGTTAGGTGAATCAGAAAGGGTTCCCCCCTTTGGAGTGACTTCCACGGTATATGTATTGCTCTTGCGGGCAATCGATACGTGTGGACAAGCCATTTGACATACCTCAGTGAACGTGAATTGCCTCACCATATACCTAGTGGAGACGGTACATATGAGAGAGAATTCGATATACTCGGCATACGTGAACGAGTTCCCTGAGATATACCTCCCGTCATGACTTCGGTCAAGCGGTACGATGCGGGGGAACCGTTCGATATATGTGGACGGTACTTGACCAATGGAAGGTGACAGTCATATCGCTTAGGCTAACTGCACCCTGCTGGACCAGCGCCCATCACGAAGTGAACGTCCAGTTGCGGGACAAAATTTGGTCAATAACAATGCTCTTTGTTCATGTCGTGTGAATCATGTATGATTCTCTTAATAGTATCTTATGATGAGAGTATCTTTCTTGATCATGCCAAATTGGGAGCAAAGTATGAGCACCAATGGTACACTAAGTATAGATGGTTTATGCCTGCAACATGTGGATATATGTGATCCTAGGTGCATGTGGTGTGAAGTGTACATGGAGAATTTCTATAAGTGTGTGAATAGAAGAATAAGTATGGGGGACACGTGGAAAGAGGGAACATGCGAAAATGGGAGAAAATATAAACAAACATAACACCGATGTAAATAGAGTCTAGCCCTCAAAATAAAAATTTCCCCAGCAGAGTCGCCACCGTGGCCATCCCCGGTCCTCACGACGGGTGGGTAGAGTGAGGATCCTAGGTCCCGCGCATCCCTCTCAGGAGCGCTTCGGTCGGCGTCGTTGATGACATGAAAAATGTAGAGAGATGGAGTCGCCAGTCTATTTTACTCAAAATAGACAAAGGAAAGGGATCCATCCCGAAGGACAACATCCAACGACATACTGATGCATACGAAACCAAAATGATTCGAAAAGGGTCCGGAGGCTATGTTACGAAATGGGAAGCTGTTAGGCACCCATTCCTCCCTTACGATCTCTCATGGGGTCTTTCTATTTTCCTTTTATTTTTCCCGTGATATGTGTGCATGTGTATATATAGTGGAGATAGGACTCCTTGACTTGTATCATGGAAGAGATAAAGCGAGTCATCCGTAGTAAGGTTTATAAAAATAATATTAGAAAAAAGGATTTACACGATTATCTTTGCGTTGATCATTATAATGGAATGATAACATATGTGGAATAATACGCCACTAAGAACAAATATATGCATATAAATATATGTAATCTAAGAGAGTTGAATTTAGAGAAAATAGAAAATAAGAGAAAAAATGAGAATAAGACTCGAGTCTCGGGTTTTACCCCGAGATGCCTACGTAGCCTATAGAGGGATCAAAGTCCACGTAGTTCGCATACAAAATGAGGAGGTGGGGTTTATCCCATAAATCCAATCAGGGACTTATCTTATTTGTGTGTTGTCTGTGTGTGGGAAAAAGTGTTTTAGTGGTGAGAAAAGTTTAAGAAAAGTGTTAGAATTCTCGTTTGGAATTTATGAGAAAACCCTCTTTTTCTTGTTTTTTGGGTTTTTATTTGTATGAAAATAAGTTATGTGCAATAATACTAAATAAAAAGTATATTAGGATATGTGAGATGAGAGAAAATAAAAGTGCTAAGTAATAAAACAAGTTAATGCGAATTTATGAGAGTTTAAGGAGAGAATTGAGAAAATTGGACCTTCTTGAAAATCTTGAGCTTGATCTTGAATGTTGGAGAGCAGCCCTTGCACTTGGATGATGATGGAGGGTAGTTAATTAACCAAGTTTGATGAAAAGGGTGATGAAAAGTGAAAGTTTTAAAGGGATTTGGATGTGAAAATCATGTTGACTTCGAGAGAGGTTTTCTAGATTTATTGAGAGTGTTGTATTTCAGATCTGGGATCCCCTTGCAATGAGGTCAAGGCCTACTTTTTATAGGCGTGGGGCATTGTCGATTGGCATAGCCCTCGTCCTGCCAATCGGTAGGTGTGTTTAGGAGCAATGCCGATAGGCAGGGTCTCGGATCGGCCGCTTGGCAGTGTCTTTCAAGACTTTTTAGAAAATCGATCGCTGATCACCAACCATTGATCTGAATCATGTGAGGGGTGGATCACTGGAAAGGTAATTCAAAGACCTTCGAAAGTCCTTTCGACTACTCTTGGTTTCAGTAGTTGACTTTGGGTCAAATGTGGCACGAAAGCGCTCGTCGGTATTTTGGATGGGAAAACTTTGGACGCAAATGGATCGTTCGTCCACGTGATGAGTAAGAATCGGCCACGGGACGGACCGTTATCAAGTTGAGGAGATGTAATTTGACATTACAAAGAGTTTGATCCTATTGGAGGAGTTGACTTTGGTCAAACGGTCCATGGAAGCATTCGGTGACCTCTCAGAGAAAAACGGATCGTTCGTCCTTACCGTAAGTTAGAATCACGCATGGAGTGGACCATTGGAAAGGGGTTTTAGTGCCCTTTGAATATTAATTCAGTCTCAGTCGATCTGAAGAGTTAAATTAGGTGAAACAGAGCTCGGGATCGCCTAGTGGCCTCCTGATCTAGTTTTGTGGGAAAATGGGTCGTTCATCCGCATGGTAAGTCAGAATCGCGCACGGGATAGACCGTTGAAAAGTGGATTCAGTGCCCTTCGAAGATTTATTCAGTCTCGGTTGAGCTAAAGAGTTTGACTTTGGGTCAAATGGAGCCTGGGAGCGTCCGATGGCCTATAAGTCGGTACTCGGGGTATACTTGGGTTTGAAATGATGAAGGGAGGTGCTAGGGACCTTAAGAGAAGTTAGAGGGTATTAGAATGGGGTGTCTACATTAATATCGTCTACCAAATTCTGATAGGGAGAGTGTGGATGCACACTCACAAAGTAGTTCCCTCAACATATCATTAGTGGGCGAAGGCAAACTTCGCAGTAATGAGTGATAAAAGTGATAAAAAAACCATTTTTTGATGAAGAGGTCCATCTGGTGCATGCGACATTCTACACTGAACTTGATGAAGAAAGAAGAAACTCAGCAAGAATGTTATAAGGGGCCCAGGTGGTTGTAGGAGATGCTCAACCAAGAATGTTTGTCCATGACCGATTGGATCAAAGAGTGATCCCATAAGAAAAAGTAGGAAAACGAAAGAGAAAGTGTGAGGAAGTGGTTATACTACCTCACTCATGCAAGAAAGTTGTGCTCCCAGAATGGAAAGATATATACCGCTTATAATGGTTTGCGCGGGCAGTGTTCTCGAATGAGAGCATCGACCTCGCATAAGAATGTTTCATAGTCGATGAATCACACATCATTGAACATATGAAAGAACGCAAAAAACACTAGTATATATGCAAGACGGTCCAAGGGAGCATCTCTAAGAGTTAGGGAAATAAACTTGGAATTATAAGAAGGTGAAGCAAGACCCATTCTAATCTATAAGGGGCTAGATCAGAAGCAGAGAGAAGAGATCATTGGTTTCCTGTCCTTCCCAATGCCCCAAAAGTACACATAAATGCTTGGGATTGACCCAGATGTGAGTTCTCCTAAATTCACTGTCCTTCCCAATGCCTTTCCAATAAGGCAAGACCTTCGCACATACAAAGCGGAGCTAGATCTCAAGATCAAAGAAAGAGTGGAAAAGTTATTAATGTCAAGGTTCATTAAGCACATACAACTATTGTACCCATAGCTGAGAAGGACAAGATCCAAAAAAAAATTTGTGTAGACTTTCAATATTTGAACTGGTCCTACCCAAAAGATGAGTTTCCACTACCCAACATTCATATCTTAGTGGACGCCACTACAGGCCATGAAATGTATAGTTTTGTGGATGGGTCTATAGGCTATAACAAGATTAGAATGGATTCGAATGATGCCAAAAAAATTATTTTTCTCGCACCCCATTAGGGAACTTCCATTATATTGTCCTTCCCTTTGGGATAAAGAATGCGGATGCCATGTATTAGGGTACTATGATGGCAATATTTCATGATTTATTTCATAACATATTGGAGTTCTACGTGGATGAGCTACTGGTGAAGACAAAGAATCAAAGAAGGAACATCAAAAATCTAAGGCGGGTGTTTGAAAGGTGTCGTAAGTATAAGATAAAGATGAACCCTTAAAATGCGCTTTTGGGGTAACAACAAGAATGTTCTCGAATTTTTTAGTGAATCGACAGGGAGTGTAGGTGGATGAAGAAAAGAAGAAGTACATCCAACTGACGCCACTGCTAAAGAGCCAGATGCAGATTAAAAGGTGTTTAGGAAGGGTTTCTTGTCTAAGGATATTTATACCAGCACTAGCAGAAGTGATTCACATGTTCGATCCACCGATGAAGGAAAAATCCCAATGGGTTTAGGGAGATATGCAAAAGAAGGCTTTCGACAAAATTAAAGAGTTATTGGCATCCCCATCAACTATGGTAGCACCAATGGTGGGTGAACCATTCCTTTTCTACCTAACTTCAGCGGAGAGGTCCATAGGATCCTTACTTTCCCAAGAAAGAGCAGTGCTAGAGAGACATGTATACTACTTGTCACATGAAATTTCGAGCACTGAGTCAATGTACACCAGCGTGGAGAGGCACTGCCTAGCCTTAGTATTTGTTGCCCAAAATTCGAGGCACTACCTAATGGCCTTCACAATACATATCATCACAAAGTCCCATCATATCAAATAGCTTCTATCATGAATGGCCTTAGAAGGAAGAGCAGCGAGGTGGTTCCTGATCTTGTCTAAATATGATTTGAAATGAATGACCCTAAAATCTATCAAGAGTCAATTGGTCGCAGGTTTTTTAGCTTACTTCCCAACCTAGAATTTCGATCCTCCCACCAAGAAATTTCCAGAAGAGAACTTCCATCCCGCTTAGAGGATAAAATCCAAGACTGGAAGGAGTTTGATGGTTTCGGGGCCCTAGGGACATGCAGAGCAGGCATCATTCTTTCAAGTGGTAAAGAAAAATTCATTCTCTCCTTCAAGCATGATTTTAAGTGTTCAAATAATAGAGAAGAGTATAAGGCTCTCATCTTAGGTGTGTTGGAAGCATTGATGAGATGATCAAGGTGTTGTGCATTACTTGGAACTCTTACTTGGTTGTTAAACATGATAGCGAAGAGTTTTCCCTCAAGCATGCTAACCTAACCCCTATCAATGAATTATTCAAAGATAGCTCAATTAATTCTTAAAAGTGGTAGTTGAGAGGCACGCTCGTATAATGAACCAACATCTTGATGCATTGGCCACCATAGCATAAAAACTAGAGATGTAAGAGTAGGAAGACACCCTTATAGTTAAATAAAGGAAAGTGCTAACTACGATAAAGTGCTTATTTCCATGTGATGTACTGAATGATTGGACGTGCCCAATTGTTACAGAGTTAAATATAAGAGAAGAAAATATAAATGCATCTGATCTAGCAAATTACAACCTGCTCCATGGAACACTCTTTTCAATAACCCTATAGTTTTTTATGAAGATGTGTAGGAGAAGAAGAGGCCAAAGAAAGGCTGACAGCAATGCATGAGAGGAATTGTGGGAATACATATATTTACCTCTATCTTCGGTTACAGTAGGAGGCCTACTATTAGCCAACTATGAGTACGGAGGTCGCCCATCTACAGAATGGATTCTTAAAATGATAGACCATATTCGTGGAAGAATTTAAAGATTAGAGGCAACCCTACATATCGTACCTGAAGAATGGAGAGCTACCAACAGAAATGACGGATAAGATCTACTTGAAGAAGTGAATATCCCGCTTCTACTTGGTAGATGGGGAGCTCTACAGAAGAGGTTATAATGAGAGACCGTTAAAGTGTGTGGCTAGGAGGATATTGCAAATTTGTTGAAGGTGGCCCGTGAGCCTCACTGCAAGAAAAATGACTTTTAGTTGCAAAACAGAATTGTGACTAATCATTAAAAATTTGCCAATAAATCATTTAGTGGGAAAATTTTTTTGTCACACCCTGACTAATAAAGACCTACTGTTAATACCTTTGGAGGAAATTTATTGATGTTTGCTAGTAATGTTACGAATTTAATGGCGAATAGATTTTGCTGCTAAATGATGTACTTTTAGTGAAAAATTATTTTCTACAAAAAAATAATCAAAATTGTCAATAAAAACAAGTTATTTACCATTAAAAGGTTCTTTTTGTAGCAAATATATAATTCGCTACAAAAACTAAGTGTTTTCTTAAGGTCCAGATAGTTAATGTATTAGATTTGCCACTAAAAGGTTATTTTTGTAGAAAATATAAGATTTTCTACCAAAACTAAGTTTTTGCTTAAGTTAAAGATTATTATGCGACAATTAAAATTTGGCACTAAAAATATTTTTCTGTAGCAAATTATTGCCTCCACTAATAGTTATTGAATTTAAAATTCATATTTTATGCATAAAATAATTGACTAATAATACTAAATGCATTCAATTTTCTTATTTAATATTTGAGATAAGTAAGACAATTTAGTAAGAACATTTATGCTTCATTGCTTCACAAACTATATTTATAATATTGTATACTCAATGTATTTATAATATTCCATATCAAAATCAAGTCAAATACATCAATTACATTAACCGTTTCATTATTCACAAAAAAAAAAAAGTACAACAAAAATACATATGAGAATATTGATCATTTATACTTCATGCATCTCTTCTGCTACTCATGTACTATTACGAGTTATGCAACTAGATAACTCCTCAAATCTTCCAAAAAGGTCATCCATTCGTTCTTTCATTACAGCGTTCTCCATTCGAGCTTCATTTGTTTCTCTCCTCGCCTCATCAGCTTCCCTTCTTGCCTCATCATCTTCTCTCATGGCCTCAGCAAGTTGTTTATCTCTCTCATATCTTTCTCCTTTTGCATAACTCTATCTTCATTTGGAAATTTAAACTTATCCTATTTAAAATAAAAGAAAAACATTAAAACTAACTTTACATGTTGATGCATTCTATATACGAGCATAGTAAAAGCTTACCCGCATAAGTGTCCACATGTGTTCTTTGCTCTCTTCTGGGATATCACCCCATAACCCGAATTTAAATAGAGCGTCATCGTGAATAACAATGTCGATTTCAGATTTGAAATTAGATGCAAAATGGCCCACTATACGGCCCTCCGAGATGATGATTTAGATATTCTCCCCCCCTTTTAAGTTTCTTTTGAAACCTATCCTCTAACTAGTTTCTTGGAAGATGAACCTAGTAAAACGTACATAAAATGAAAAGTTAGTTTTAATGTTTACACATTTTCATACAATGAAAATCTTAGATTAAAGGATATATAACACTAACATAATAAAAAAATATATGGTCTGAATAATGAACTATATAACTGCCAATTGGATGTGATTTAATCATATAAATCATGGCTCATATAACATTGATATGGGATTTACCTATTGTTGCTAGCCCGGATGGGATTGATCCAATATCTATCTATTTTGCTGGCTCTGAAATTAATCACTCACAACGTCTATGTATTATGTCCCCTTTTTTGGTCCATAATTAATAGCCTTACATGTCTACTCATTGTCGTAGGAATCAAATACACAAATGTTGTAAATAGTGATGTGCGATGTGTTATGTATGTGAGTAATATGATGTGAAATTTTTTGTCTATTCAATAAAATGAAACATAGTAGTACAATTTGTTGTGATCACAAGTTTTGAATTTGTCTTTATCTCTTTATCATTGATTTAGTTGAGGAAAAAAATGCATACATGATTGGTTTTCATCGGGATTAGAGCTGATACTTTGAAGGTGCACCCATTGTTCAGTTGAACCATATTCTTCCAGCATCATTGGTAATGAATTTGCACCTGAATAAGAAATATGATAAAAGATAGCATCAAAACTCAATAAAATAGTTAATTAGATAGTTCCACATGTACAGTAATAACTAGTTTATTACAATCTTCACAAAAAAATATGAGTACTAATAATTAAAGATAACCTATCATGACATGTTGCTACATTTCAATTGAAATGTTTCCTAAAAACTATATAAATGAAAATAACCTATGCTATATTCCACTCAAGAAACAATTGTCTGAAACTACATTATTTTGATGCAGACCATTCTAACGCAATTTGCGGTCCCCTGAGCATTGGAATTCATAAAACGTTCATCATCTTCATTGGAAAAATCTCCAATTTCTCCTACATTAACAAGATTCCCAAAGTCTCTAAAATTGTATTGTAACATCAAACTCAATTGTTCAAATAAAATTTTATTATAATATTAAACTCAATTGGTTCAAATAAAAATATATTGTAATTTAATAAAAATAACACAACACACAATAAATGTATACGTGGACCATGGCATGAAAAAAGTCCAATAGAACAAATTAATAACCTTGAAGTTTACATACCTGAAGAGTTAAGTTTATGGAATGAATCAAGTTTTAGAACTCAAAAGACAATATTTGTCAATTAATTGAAATGTTCTCCAGTCTTACTTCATCATAATCTCCCGTCGAACATTAAATTACAAAATCTCATATCGCTATGCTCGTATAATCCTTAGAAAACTTACAATTAAAATTTATTTCCATTGATGTAGTAAATAAAAAAAATATGTTCGATTAAGAGAATAAAAAAAAGATTGTCATTTCCACATTTCTTGTCAAAAGTATGTTGTTTTCACAATTTATAGATTGCTTCTGAAGGGCTCAAAAATAAAGTGTTTGAGGTTAGCTTGGAAGATCTTCAGAAGGATGAGGATCAAGCGTATAAGAGGATCCTACTGAGAGTAGAGGATGTGCAAGGGAGGAAAAATATATTCGATGAAAGAATACAAAATGAACTTAACTTGACCTGGTACTAGCTAGTGTAGAAAACTGGCCACTGTAGGTGAAGAAAGGATCAATTAAAAATGTAGTATAACTTGATCGGAAAAAAAGAGTAAATGTCCAAAATCATGTGATTTGTTAATGTTCAAAACACCGACACCATCCTATTCAGTGATAGATATCATCACAAGATTCAGTATCCATTTTCCTTCGGAAGTAACTACATGTGCTCGGTCTATTTTCAAGACTTATGGATGAATTTGCAAGGAGTATGATTTTTGCAGAGCTAAAAACATTCATGGAGTTCCAAAAATAATTATACATTTTTTAAAGGAAACAAGACGTATGAGTCATCCACATAAATTAAATTAACACAAGGATGTAAGGGAGTAACAAAGCACACAAAGGTGTACGTTGACTGCTTGCTCGTAAACTACTTGGCATTTTCGGTGGATGGATTTCTATTGGTTTTTGGATCTGAGGATGGCATGGTTCAAGTTTGGGACACTAAAACTCATAACATCATTCACATTTTAAACATGCTAAAGATATCTTCTTATTTGTGATAAATACTACTCGCTTAATCGCAGAAATCCTGTTAAATTGCATTATTTATTCTTGTGGGTATACTTTTTACATACCGTTTTGTTTGGTACCATCCATAAACATATGTTGTTTTGAAATTAACAATCACTTACTTTTTGTACACAACAATTTGGGCCTCTTAATGTATGAAATTGTGGTATATCATAGAGTTGCGTGATTAGGAATGACAATGGGATGGGTTTGATATGAGAGGGCCATCCACGACTCAACATGTCCGCGTTGCCCTGTTGCTACTTTACCCCCAAACCGTCATGCCCTATTAAAGGATAAGGAAAGCTGCAGGACCCTGACTCACTCACACAATCCAAACAATTAACCGAAAAACAGAATACACAAGCAACATGAAATTCGCACAATTCCATATATAAAAATCACAACATTAATAGAAAATAAGTTTAAATTGAGTAGTTCTTATTATAATTATAAAGGTTTCATCATTTTAATAACCAATAATTACTAAATACTCACAAAGTATTGAAAAATAGATAATTTTAAAAAAAAACTTCCATTTAATTTAGAATTCTTGTTGAAAAGCATTTCATTCTACATATGATTTGCTTTCCACATATTGGTGAATTAAAACCACAAAACTTGGTTCAAATTAGATCTTCAAAAACAATACATACAACAAGAAGTTCTATGTGAATTAATAGGATGTGGTTCCATATATAATATATCTATATTAGTTTTTAAGAGTTAACCCTATGACCAATGATTTATAGATCCGTACATAATGCATATTATACATATATGAATAATATATGTATGTATGTATTTTAGAGTTTCCTATGCTTAGAAATTCCAGTCAGGTTGATTTAGACAACATTCATGACAAAGAGTTTCCAAAAGTTGAGGACCTGGAATTTTTAGACTGCATTTTAGAGGAAGGTGAAATACTTTACATCCCTCCAAAATTGTGGCATTATGTCAGCTCTCTAACTACCCATTTTTTAGTGAGCTTTGGGTGGAGAGACAGTAGAGGATCGCCATCATCCTGATATATATCTACATTGTTTCTCTATTATGTTGTTGTATTCCAGGCAAATGTTAAACACTTAAACCAATATTCTTTGATGAGACATGCGCTCTAATTACGGTAACTGCAATAGAATTATGTTGCATATATAACTACGTACACTTGGATTAGTAACTAATCCTAATGTTTTCCAAATTTTCCAGCTAAAAAAAATTATACCTATATATGGGGAGGAGGGGAGGGGGGAGAAAGAGAGAGGGATAGAGAGAGGTGGTGTACCATAGAGAAATTATGACTCCGGTGATTAACAATTTTGTCACACTTACGGTGTACCAGAGTTGAAGAAGCTAAGACGAGCCTAGCAGCGCGCAAGGTGTGTAGATCTCTTGGTTTTGATGAGCCTAGCAGTGCACAAGGTGTGTAAATCTCTTGGTTTTGTCTTATATTCTTACACACATTATCTTGTGCGGATTCACGTGCACTCACACACACACACACATTTATATATACATATATATAAATAAATAATAAGATAGTATGGATTTTGAATCCTAAAAAATGTAAAAGCACAATAAGGGTTGAGATTTGACCACATCTCCCCTTACCAAATCAAAGGCTGAGATTTACTCTCCAAATCAATTATCCCGCCTAAACAATTCACATATCCCTCCCACCACTCACAATCATACGGTCACACCTACTCACCCTCATAGAAACGATATTCAATCTCTCTCTCTCTCTCTCTCTCTCTCTCTCTCTCTCCTCTATGACTTCTCCCTTTTTTCTTCTTTAAGGTATGGTTTTGCTACATTATGGAGTTTTCTTATTAGTTTTCAAACTCTAGAGTCAAATTTATTTATGCCTGTGTATTTGGTGTTTATTGATTTTTTCCATCTCAATGCTTTTTTCAGTTCTATGTTGCATTTGGAATGACACCACCACCAAATATCTTCACCGTAAGCCTCGAATGACACCACCAGGTATCTTAGAAGACTTATTTATTTTATTATTCCTTTTCGATACTCCGATTGGGGCTTTTTTTAATACTTGTTTACTTTTTTTTTCAATTCTTTGTTCCATTCAGGTTTTAAATGCACAATCAATATTTTTTCAATTTTTTTGAGTCTTTATTGTATTTCGATTAGGGATTTTTATTCTTTTTTCCATTTAGGTTGCAAATGCTATTTTGGAAATTTTCTGCTCCTCATTTTGATTGTGTTATTATGTTATTATATTTTAGGTTTGAAATGAAATTTGTACAAGATGGTTACTCCTCAAAGATTACTGGAGCTATATGTCCTTTGCAAGGTCTATTTTTAATTTATTTTGTTCAATTATTTGAGGATAATGAGTAACATTCATTGGAATTAGGGTTTTTTATACTTTCTTACTTTTTTTTTCCATTTCTTTGTTGCATTTTTTTTAAATGCACACTTAATTTTTTTTTCTTCAGTTTTTGAGTCTTTATTGCATTTCAATTAGGGATTTTGATTCTTGTTTTCATTTAAGTTGCAAATGCTATTTTGGGAATTCTCTACTCCCGATTTTGATTGTTTTATTGTATTGTTTTATTTTAGGTTTCAAATGAGATTTTTACAAGATGGTTGTTCCTCATAGATAACTAGAACTATATGTCCTTTGCAAGGTCTATTTTTAATTTCTTCTGTTTAATTCTTTGAAAATGATGAGTAACATTCATTGTGTTGGCATCCTCTGTGGAGTATACTCTTCCAACTTCCAAAGATATGTCTAAATGTATGCAGTCGTGCATTAAATTTCGGGAAGAAACACGTAAAGTACAAGGAAGTCAAAATGGATATATTGAGATCAATTATTATGTGATGAGAGGTAACTATGACACGGGTGTGACACCCCGACTAATTAAATACCGGGTAGCTACTCCTTTATTAAATTAATTCAAAATGCCAAGTTGGTCCAGTTAATAGCATCACTGTCGAAAACATTTTAATGATTACTAACCACCTAGTATTTAAAAAGTAAGTTGCCAAATTTTAATTTAAGTCTGATTAACATGCAACAAGTGTACTGAAGAATAATAACACCATTCACCATAACGAAGTAAATAGAATAACCATCACATAATGTAAATAAAGTATGGAGGAAAAACTCCTCACTACAAATCCCACAATTGAAATAAGTAATTAAATACTGAATCAATACATGCCAAAGTCTGAAAACTGTAATGGAAAAATAATTCTAATGGAACTGGGCAACATGCCCTAAAACTGAAGAATACTGAATACGGGATCCAAATGATAGAAGCGTCTAAAAGCAAATCCCTGTAGCTTCCACAAACAGCTACAGCTCGTCGCCTGAATGAGTATCCTATGCATGGTGTCCTTGTGGTTGGGCACCTAAAATGGTTTTACAAAAAGTAGATTTGAAAGCAAACGGGTCAGAGCCCAAATGTGGAGATATTTTAAAAACTTGCAAGTGCTTTAAAAACATTTAAAACATTAAATGCAAAGTACATGTTAGGACGTGCACTCACATGATATTCTCACCTCTCCTCTAACTATGCACTCCTAACGTAAGTACCCATCTAAAACGACACAACCACTAGCTAAGTGACATCATATCTAGCTACTGTCATAGGTCCTACCCTTATTACTCGATTCCATTAACATATTAACGATCTCAATTAAATAGGGCTTAACGTAACTTCAGGTTCTCATACAAAAGTGATACAACTCGTATTAGATTATCTCTATGTTATTCCATAGTTACACACAATACCATATGAAAGTTCCAGTTTATTAAGCGTATATTTTCCACAACATAAATATACAATATAAGCACCCCGAGACTAAGCTGCGGTGCACACATACTCTGATATCCATCCCGGTACATCACGTACATAAGGATCACATATTCCGAATCTCTCAGGAATAGTTCACAGATAACAACATCACAAATAATGGAGGCGAACACAGTCACATCACATGGGTCACGCACATACCTACGCTCCCACGATCAGCGGACTTATTAACATCCCAATAAGTCTTTCTCTGACCTATGTTCATCGAGGTAACCAGTCTAAATCCGGGCAACACAAGGATTAGAGGGCCCTAAGCGAACGCAAACCTCCCGTGATATCAAGTATGGTAGGTATGTCATACACACAATTCATATGCCAATACTAAGTAAGCACACATCTTAGTAATCCCGTAGTTTAATTGTGTACTTATCGCATTCTCGTACCAACCTTAATATATATACAACTTATATAATCCCGGTCCATAATTATGCGCGCCATAATTCATTCTCACGTCGTGGTAAACACTCAGGTCTCAATCCCATATTAACCATTATTTAAATCACTCGTATATAATTTACTCCTCATAATAACCCAAAAGTCCCAAATCTATCAATACATCATCAAAGGAATGTTATCTCTACCCTCGAACAAGTTTACGGGACTCCCAAAATCAAAATAGGCCAAGAAGGCCTAAACTGCCAGCTCGTTAGAAGTCTCGTTCGAATGAGGCTGTTCGGACGAGATTCTAGTTCGTTCGAACGAACTGTACCTTCTAACGACATCTCGTTTGAAACGAATGTATCGAACGAAATACAGTTCGTTCGAACGAAGGTGTCGAATGAAGACTCCCCTCGTTAGAAGCGACTGGTCAACTCGTTAGAAGCTCGTTCGAACGAGCTCGTTCGAACGACCTGGGGAGGCCTTCTAACGACCGACCAGTTTCAAGCCCAGAATTTCTTAGTTACGTTTTTCACCATTTCTACTCCTCAAATCTCCTCTAAAATTAGTCCCAACGATGTTTTAAGGTCTCTAATCAATCCTAAACATATTACAGTCACATCCTAACACGTTTTAAAGGATTAATTCATCCTAACATCAATCAATTTACAAATCTCTACACTTTTCCCCCAATTTTTCAAGAACATGAACCCTAAACTTTTAAGTCCTCAATTAGTCCATTCTAAATCCGTTTTTCTTACATCCAACATATTTTAATACCAGAATAATCATCTCTATATGATTCTACATGCAATTTGTCCTCAATATTCAATTTCTAAGTCCAAACAACATGGGTTTGCATTTATCTTCCAAGAACAAATGTAAATCTTTAAATTATCTAACATGGAGGAAACATTATCTGAATTAAAAGAAATTAAATCACTTGCCTCGATTGTCTCTGAATTTGGTGTTGATTTTGTAAAGATTTTCTGCAGAATTCCTTCTCCTTCTCTCCCTCTCTAAGCTTCTTCTCCAATGGTGGCTATGGTTTTCTTTGGGAAAGTTGGAAACCTAATTTGATAACTCCCGTAGCTTATTGGGTCCTTAAGGGTTGGTTAGTGGGTTTAGTGGGTCTATTCCCAATCAGATAAAGACTCCTAATTTTCGTCATTTTTAATTCCTCAAAATACCCTTTATGTTGTCGGTATGGCCTAAAAATACCCCGGGACCCAAATTAAACCCCCGGCTAGTATTTTCTGACTATCTCAACCCTTCCGGACGCGTTGGCGCACTCAAAAAGACCATACGGTTAATAGAATTTAAATTCACTTTTATAATCAAAATACTTATATCCTGACGCGACTGTCACACGCGTCCCAATAAAATGACCAAATTGCCGTATATTAATCTCACGACAAATTTCATAATTCAATATTCATATAACACCATATATACTCAATATAGTCAAATACCAACTCAGTCAAATACCAACTCACATCTCGCTAGTATTTTATCCGGATTAATTTCCAATTAATTCTCATTTAATTAATTAATCCCAAAAATAAATATAGCCAAAAATACGGGGTATTACAACGGGGCAATTTGTTAGATATTAACAAAATTGCAACAACAAATATGTCTTTAGATTTTTTTTTTGTTGGCATGGATTCAAAAGTATCAACTCTAAAAAACAATTATCTAAGTGTTCAAGTTACATTTTAAGTCAATTTCTTTTTTTTCAGTGGGTAGCTAAGGTTATATATTTTGAATCTACTCCCCAAATTTTTTTTTTTAGTTTTGGGGCTTCTTAAGGCTCTCTCTTTACTATAATTTTTATGGTATTTTTTGGGTTTCTTATGGCTATTTCAAATTGTTTTTTATGGCTATTTCAAGTGATGAATACTAGCATCAGAGTTGTTAAGATGAACTCTCACTCCTAGATGAAAAGAGATTAAAAGCTCTATACCACATACAAGGGCACCATCACCGGATCACGCAATCATTTAATTAGAAAGTAAAGGACCGCAATGTCCACGAAAGAGATCTAACCCTCAAAGAATTCTAGAACCCATTTGGAGTCCAAGTGGAAATTTCAAACCTAATTGAAGTGACCCTTACAATGTGAAGAAAATCCTACCTAGTGACGAACTTATGCTCACAAATTTCGATGAAGAAAAAATAGCATGCCCAGTCAACTTAGACCATCTCAAAAAAATTTATCCTTAGTCCAAAATCTAGTCGTTCAATGATTCTTCTCATCCCCCTTCTATTCTAAAAAAAATCTTTTTATCTCCCCTTACTCTAAACCACACGAGACCTAATCCTCTCAATTCACGTTTGTTAAAAAAAATAAGCTCACAGACTTACAAACCCACAGGGATAAGTAGGCATTACATAAAACACACATGGGTAGGTCCTTTATTTCTCAAAAAATGTTATTCTTTTCTTCCTCGAGAATGACAATCTCTCTCATCATTTAAAGGAGAGAGATGATTATGTATGGAAAATTCATCAAAAGACACAACCCAATATATCAAAACCACATTTCTTTTATTTTAATTAGGAATATGGCAATTACATGAAGTATCAGTGGTAGGAGTAAAACAAACCACTCCCTTCCTAAACCTCATACAACCTACAATTCTCTACCATTAGATAAAATTCGCAAAAGATCCAAAAACATACCAAACAAAATACAAATTTTTGCAAACATATCGGCCCGCCTCATAAACAAAATACATAAACCTACACTAGCTTCTCAAAGACCGTATCAACCCGCCTCATCATTGTTACCTTCCACTGGAGGCCCCCAGCCACCCCATTCTAGATAATTGCTTCGAATGCTCTCCATGCGATGGTAGGAATTAGTGAGATTTGATGAAACCACACCACCTTATTCCAATTATTAATTAAATTATTTGTTAAGTAATTACTAAATCATTACTATTTTTTATGTCTAATTTAATTTCATATAATATATGCACATAACACATATACAATATGAAATATAATTAGTAACGTCACGAGTCATTGTAGATAGAAAAATAACTTTATTTAATTTAATATTCTTAAAGTTTGGGTTATTACATTCTTACACCCTAAAATAAGGAATTTTATCCTTGAAATTCAAATTCATACCTGACTAGAATAACTCTTAATATCTCACATGCATGTTGTACTCTCTCTTTCCGCTAGTCTTGAAATATTTATGATGTCCCCACTAGACTCTAACTGATAGTATCACCTTCAATCGTAAAGTCCTCTATCTAGTCTTGTTTATGTTGTGGTTGCTCCTCATAACTAGCATCGTCTTACAGCTCAATCTTGTCGAGGTTGATATGCTGATAGAGGCCCTTTTCTTTTAGAATCTTCCTCAACATTGAGACGTGGAAGATGTCTTGTACTCGTCGAAGAAGTTCAGATAAGCCCAATCGATATGATACTAAGCTCACCCTATCTAATAACATGAAGGGTCCAACTTAGGAGGGAGCTAACTTCCTTTTGGAACCAAATCTGACAACCGCTTTACTTAGGGAGACCCAGAGAAGAACCTAATCTCCCACCTAAAAATCCATCTTTTGCTTTCCCTTTTCGGCATAATTATTTTTGTTTATTATGGGCCATCTTCATCCATAATTGAATGAGTTCCACCTTCTCTGATGTGTTCGAAATAACATCAGGTCCCAACATCCT
Source organism: Sambucus nigra (assembly GCA_949130495.1). Classification (NCBI taxonomy): domain Eukaryota; kingdom Viridiplantae; phylum Streptophyta; class Magnoliopsida; order Dipsacales; family Adoxaceae; genus Sambucus; species Sambucus nigra. The sequence goes on along the minus strand of OX422216.1, from coordinate 88,369,436 downwards.
GTGTTCCCCCTACTCCAACCAACAGTCTGGCGAATGGCACGATTGCCCATATAATGCCTCATAGGGTGTCATACCTATATTTTATTGGCAACTATTTTTATAAGAAAACTCCACAAAAGGTAGATGTTCATCCCACCCACATTTAAAATCTAACACACATCCTCGAAGCATATCCTCTAAAATTTGGTTCACTCGTTCCATTTCACTGTTAGACTGAGGGTGAAATTTCATGCTCAAATTTAGTTGTACTCACATAGCATCATGAAAACCCATCCAGAACCGAGATATAAAAGTTATTTCTCGATCAAACACAATGTCACCCGGCACACTATGAAGTCCAATAATCTCTGCTATAAATAATTTGGTGTACTGTTTGGCTTCATACTGGAAGTAAATAATCAACATTTATTTATCTATCAATGATAACCCAAATCAAATAATGACCTCTCTCGGACTTCAAAAATACCATTATGAAGTCCATGGATATGCTCTCCTACTTCCATTTGGGAATCCCAAAAGGTTGTAACTCCCTTACTAGCCATTAGTGCTCCACATTTACTATCTAATAGGAGGCACACTTAGAAACAAAATCCACAACATCCTTAGTCATCTGTGTCCACCAATACGCTCTACGCATGTTATTATACATCTTATCCCCTCCAGGGTGTACAATAACGAAGCATGTTCCTCAGCTAAAACCGCCCTCCTCAACTCGAGATTCTCTATCACTACCAACCATCCTTAAAATCTCAATCCATCATTTTAACTGATAGAGAAGGAAGGAACTAGGCTTAACACTAGCTATTGTACCTTCTCTTAGAATAAATAATATAAAGCCCATGCATATATCACCTGTGTCACAACGACTGGTGTAACGGTTACGGCTCCTAAAAATGCATTCGATAAATATAAGTCCCAAGTGGCACTCCACTATAATGCCCAAATGTTCAATAAATTACCCTCATACACGACCCACAATGCTTCCAGTGCAATAGCTGGTCTCTAACTCAACACATTAGCTACCACATTCTCCTTCCCCGGATGACATTAGATAAAAAAAATTACAGCTCTTTACAAACTTGATCCATTTTCTCTATCTCATATTCAACTCTTTTTGAGTATATAATTACTAGAGACTCTTATCATCAGAGTATAAAGTTAACATATTACCCAGTAAGTAATGTCTCCAAATGAACCTATCCACTTGAATATCTTCCACTTTAGTGTTGTATTCCTCCCCTAATATTTGTGGTGATGGCCTATTATTTTCCAGACAATAGTAGTGGGAAAAACGTCATCATCAAATTCAAAGAATAAACCATTCTTCCATAAACCTAAGCCAGACCAAAAGTTTACGTGTCAGCAAAAGCCACAAGAAATAGGTCGAAAGTAAGGTTGAGGTTAGGCATAGCGGATTTGATCATCCTCTGTTCATATGGATCCAGGGCACTAACTAGAAACGAAAATGACAATAATAACCAACTCCAAAGCCAGATTAAGGTAGTCACTCTCATGAGGATTAAGCTTTCGCGATGCATAAGCAATAAGTTTCTTCTCCTGCATCATCACACCTCCTATCCCCTAAAGAGATGCATACATAAATACCAAATACTCCACAGCGGCATGGTAGTGAGATTATCCTTTAGCTCTACAAATCTCTTGTGTAGTTTGTACTCCAGATGAACTACACTCCCTTATGGGTGAGGTGAGTCAGCGATCCAGTAGAGAATCCCCAAATTAACCTCCTCTAATACCCCATGAAACCCAAAAACTTCTAATGTGTGTATGCTTCATGGGATATCCCCAATCTACAATTATATAAACTTTACAAGGATCCACCCAAATCCTAACTCTGGATACAACATTTCCCAAGAGTTTTACCTCTCATAGACAAAACCAACACGTAGAGAACTTTGTGTACAATATATGTTCTCGCAGTGTCTGTGAAATCAATTGCAAATTCTCTACAAGGTACTCCTTCAATCGTGAGTATATCAAGATGTCATCAATAAACACAATAAAGAATTGATCCAGAAATGGTCGAAATACTCAGTTCATCATATCCATGAACTTTACTAGTGCGTTGGTCAACCCAAATGGAATGACTTGGAACACATATAATCCAAATCGTGTTAGAAAATTTATCTTTAGGGCATCTTCCTCCCTAATACATAACCGATGATAATCCGAGCACAAATAGATCTTAGATAATAATGAAACTCCCCTCAACTGGTCAAACAAATCATCGATCTTCGGCAATAGATACTTATTATGTATCATCACCTTGGTCCATTCCTTATAATCCACACATAACCTTAATGAGCCGCCATTATTCGTCATAAACAATACTAGGGCTCCCCACATAAACATTATTCTCCATATGAATCCCTAACTCAACAACTATTGAATCTACTCACACAAATCCTTCATCTTTAATAGATCCATTTGATGCAGAGCCGTCATAATGGGCTTAGTGCCAGCACCAAATCTATAAAAAAAATTATCTCTTTGGCTGGTGGTAACCCTGGTACCTCATCAAATACATCCGTAAACTCCTGGGTAATCAGTATTGAGTCTAATGATGTGGTAACCCCCTAACACGAGGTCTCATTTTATGTAATATAAGTGGATGCTAGACCCCCCCCCCCCCCCGAGTCTAGGCATCACAACTAGAAACATCTCCTACCTGAGAATAGAAAACATGACATCCTTCCCCCTAGAATCGATATGCTCATGATACTGAGATAACCAATCCATACCCAATATAATATCGCACGTGGTGATATTTAAATGTAGTAAATCAACAAAGAAGCAAAATCGACTGATCTCAACTACCACACCTCTGCAAGTATGACGTACGGCAGCACCCTTACCTACTGGGGTATCCACATGTAAAGACACAACCTCAATATGGATGCAAATGTATAACTAGTGAACGAGTGTGACCTGACCACGTCCAATCAAACTCGTGCATCACTACTATAAATGTAAAATGTACCAACAATTGCTTGAGCTTGTGCTATCAAATTCCTCTGATGAACGTGGTACACACATCCATAATGAAGGTGTGGACATCCATGTGCCTGGGGTAAAGCCATATAAGCTGTTGATGGTGGGAAGACCTGATAGTGTGGTGGCGCTAGAAGATCTTGTTATTATCCCTGTAGGTGGTGGCCATAACGGCCCTTGTTTCCCTTATAGAAACTACGAAAATAATGACCCACCTCTCCATAAGTATAATATAGTCCTTGAAATCAAAGATCCATATGATGTACCATCCCGGCCCTTAGGTCCTAACTTGATTCCTCTGGCTTTTGCCCTATCCCCTATAGCCCTACTAGACGTACTATACCTAGCCTATGTGGCCTTGTCCCTAGTAGCTATGATGGTGATACTCATATTGCCCCCTAAATCTGTCCTCACTGGAACTATGAGCCTCATTTCTCTCTGAACGATTCACATGACTCAACTTCTTTCGGACCTTAATCGTTCCGCACCTTCTCATTCCTTGGTTCTTTCTCTTTCAGAAACTCACTGTAGTCCTTAAAATGTCATAATGCAGTGTCGAATATCTGAGTGTATGAAGTGTATGTCGGATTCCCGATCAACACTCACTCCATCCCCCATACCAGTCCTTTGACAAACCTATATATCTTTTTCACCTTCGAACCCTTAATTCCATGGAAAAGTGTATTAGTCGAGTAAATTATTTCTCATACTTTGTAATTGTGCAGTCCTCCTACTTCAGTCGATCAAACATTACCCTCAGAGATTCCTATTGTGATGGAGGGAAATACTTCCCCTCGAACCTCTCATAGAACTAAAAAATAGTTATATGTTCTCTGTCCTTAATGGTGGTAACAAGGTTCCACCACTGTAGGTCATCTTTTATAAGTATGAAACTAGATAAACATCTAGTGCTGGATGTTGGTCCACTATAGTAGGCATTGATGTTTCTCTATGTCATGCTTCCATTATAGCGCAATAATAGGGTTTTTAGATCACAAGAACTTTGGTGGTATCCTTTTCTTAAAAATGGTACTAGCACTCTCCCATGTGGATACAGTAGGCTGGGCAGGCTCAAGTGCGGTCACGAGTGGTAGCGGTGGCGATGATGGTAGTTACGGTTGCTGCATGGATGATATAAATGCATTCAATATCCTTCATAAACTAGAACGTAGAATGCTCTGATATGAATTGCGACACCCCATAAAATCTTATCTAGATTGATCAGATCTAAAATAATAACATAGGAATCTAAACATTTGGGTATCATTCTAAACATAACTAGAAATAAAACTTAATGCATAATATGAATAACTAAACATAAGAGTGATAAGCCATAAAAACTCTAATACCAAGTCAAATAACAGTAATAGGATCATCACACACTACAACTGTCTCATAATAATATCCCATAACAAAGGTAATAATAAAACTGACTCCATACTAATAAAAATAAATCCATAATGATAGATAAATATATACGAAATAAGAATGAGCACGAACACTCTACACCTACACCCGATCTGAGAAGCAACTAGAAGTAGAATAAGATCGGATCAGGGGTAAGGATGCACGCGTGGCCTATGTGTTGAAAAGATAATAATTCAACGTTAAAAACAAGTCTATGAAGTATAAGAATATAAGAAAGATTGGATCTACAATATAACTACGCATCTTCCTATCACATTTTAGTTGTTTTTAAATTATCCCAACCCAAACAACCAAATAACTCATGCGTTTACTCCCAAACACAAATCAACCCCATGAATACATATTTATCAGGGGAAAATATGCAATCTCTTGGTCATACACACATAATTATGGTCCATAACATGTATGTTATAATGTCCAACTCGTTAAACTAACATAACTAAGGCATATCCCTACTGCTTTTCGGGATCTATCGTGCATACTAGGTATAGTTATAGGTTGTTCTACACCTATAACCGTTGAAGTATTTGCTAGAGATAACCACTATGACTTCACACTATTCAGATAACCCCACCATACTTAAAATATATATGAAAATAAATCGTTATGTACATTTTTGTCTGAGATAAAATGACTAAGGTAAAACATGTCTCTTGCATTTGGGTACCCACGTAGTCCACCTTATTCGCAGCCCATATGGATATACCGTCTAATACGTATCCCACGATTACTCACACCTAGTATGTTACAGATAATAAATAAGGAAAGTTATTCAAATTTCAAGAAAGGTACAAGTTTTACATCCATATAATAACTAATTTATCCCATGACTGAGTAATTTTACATAATTAGAGGTTTTAGATCAGTAGATTAAAATATCTAAGTATCCTATTTCCATTCAACTTTCCCTTTTCACCAATTGTGAAAGACACCCTAATTCTACATTGGATGTGCACATGACACAAAAACCTAGCAATTCGCACGGTCATGATCAAGGACCATAAATGTACCCATTCGCACAACTGAAACATGAAACATCATAGAAATCTGACTTTGTTCAACCTATAGCCCCTGTTACAACCCCTATGTACAGAACTACCATTAATCAGGTATTACACACTAATATCTTGTCCACATCCCATTTAGCAATTCTAAGTGAGACTTCTTGTGCGTTATGATATGGGGTCCAGACTCAAATCAGGTGTTCCTCGGTGAATACAATATTCTAAGTGTAGTCATTTTCTTTTGGCAAGCGTTGTTCCCTAACAATGAGCTTGGTCGGATCAATTTGGAAATCCTTTACCACCGTGTTTATCTTTTTCATCTCCATTTTTAGAACATTCCTTTTGATTTGGTTTGGTTTTGATGCTCTATGGATCATTATAATTTCGTATTCAGACCCATCATCTTTCAAGATCTTGTTTGGATTTTGCTCACATTTTGCCTAACTTTTCCCATTTTCTTCTTGACATAATCATCCAAATGTCTTGTCTGGGATAGTTCCTCGAGGAATGTCAAATCTCACGTTCTTTATGATAGGATTATCCCAGGGTTGTCTTCCTTGTGTAGGGTATCCTTCCATCTTCCTTGACCACTTAAAGTTTTATTGGTCCTTGATCTTTATCAAGATCTTGTATATTTCCTCCTTGAAGTATTTTTTAATGGCGCGATGAGTTTTATTGGGATCTAACTTTTCATTTTCCTTTTAGACGTCGTTATGTTTTTCCTTCTATTTATGAAATTAAAATTATCAATAGTTCATGGGATATTTTAATATAACGAATGTAACTACGGGTCGAACTCATAGAGATTTGTAAATTTTAAGGTTTAAAATAATTATAACTTTGCAACTAGACTAAATTTGGGTGAAGAAATAGTATGTAAGGAAATATGACAAAAGAAACTATGGAAACGAAGCACAAGATATGTAATAAGTACAGAAAAAATTCAATGACATCATATCCATATATAGTTCATACTTATTGGTTATTAATTATTATAATTCGCATTCCCATTTTATAACTCAAAATATTACCTACACTCATGGCGTAAATTTCAGAATATGAAACGTTAAAGTTCCCAAAATACTTTTATAACTCTTTAAGATGGCATAAATTCGCATTCCCTTAGAAAAAATAAAACTCACTTCTAAGCATAACTTCTCAAACATAAGCATGGACTATCAAACAGATTAAAGTATGTATAATCCATCAAAGGTAAGCATAAGTCATCAAAGAACATAAATTTGGAAATTACAAAAAAAGGTTTAAATATCACTCTCATTGCTATGTTGATGAATAAAAAACTTTAATAATGTTTTAGAACACACAAAGAATTAAACTGAATTAGAACTAATTTAAAACACACTAAGCAATCATGGCAAACTTCACCAAATCCTAGCAATTAACTTAATCTAGAAACATAATTAAAACAAACAAATTAAAAATATGAGATATAATTTATCATTAATAAACAACTTACAAATTCTATTCCCAAATCTTGAATCCAAATACAAAATGTCCTCCTAAACTTGCTCAAAAATGGCCTCACTAACAAAATAAAATTCTGCATAAAAATTGTGTCCCTAAAATTTTGGGTGAAAAAGTGAGCCCATGAGTCCTTATTATAGGAAAAGATGTGAGTTATTTGGTTTGGGGTAAATATCCATTTGGTTGGTTTCATTTGGGTTGGTAGTTATCTCCTGGGGTCTTGGAAAGGGTTGGAAATAATTGGGAAGTCTTGCTTTTAATTATTATTCCACTTTTTGTTACTATTCATGTTATTATTCACAATACCATCTTTAATTGAATTTATAATCCCCAAAACTTCAAAATCTCATGTTCACTCGAACTTCAAAGTTACGAGTCTTTTAAATACCTTCCTGAAAAGTTATGGCACAACCTCAATGGACACTCAAGTGATTTTATAAATATCATTTAGTACAGTTGTGTTAACCGTATCTTGTCGCGGCGTATCCTAACAATTTTTGCGTATCAATTATTTTTATCTGAACTCTTGAGGTACCTGTAAAAATTAAAAATAAAAATAACTAATTCAAATTTAGGGTCGTAAAAATTTAGTAAATTATATAATTACCCCTTAATTGCATTTTAGTTCACAAAATTCATAAGTTACTCGTTTGAACGCCGAATTGAACCATATATCAAGCATAACTATAATTTGCCTAGGTAAAGTTTATAAAATAACTTATATGCCCTTAAAGTTTTTAAAATTATAATTTACCCCTGTAGATTGCTAAAATTGCATTTTAACTCAATTTTTTTTCAAACTTGCATTTTTCTTCTAAAATACCATAATTACTCTAAAAGCTAATTATTTATGATAGGGTGTGCCTAACAAGGCATAAGTTTGGATATAATTCATACAAAATAATGCATTCATCAAATATCTCATTACCTAAACTTTGTTAATCCTCGAGCATAATAAGAAAATTTAAATCTAACTCACTATCGTAGGAATCACAATTGCACTTAGCATGTGAAACAAGACATTATACCCCTATGTTACCCTAGTAGACGAGTTTTTTGTCACGAGATTTTTTAGTGAATATTTCAAAAAAATTCAAAATGTTAACTCAACAAAAAATACTCAAAAGTTGTATAACCAAGTCTGAATGAAAACTTCATAAATGTAGTAAGAATCCACTTCTCAATCTTAAGTTATTTTGTGTGTGCATAGATAATATACATATCCATTTAAAAAGATTTGACCATTATATTTCTTGTTCGAAAGTTCAGTTTGATTTAAAATTTCGTGAAATTCACTCAGAATCGAACACTCAAAAATTCATTATTTACTCTTGATATATGTGAGTAAAATAGAAAATTTAGAATATTAAATGTCACATATACATAAACAAAACACGAACTTATTATATGGATGAATATGATCTCATGAACAATATATCGATCACTTATTAAAAAATTTGAATCGCACCATAGATCCTATTCATTTTCTCTCCACATTATAACTAAATTTACTTTAGATTGATTAGGGGTTTTGTTTGTTGCATTGTAGACTCGGATTTTTTCCTAAAAGGATGGCATTTGGAGTTCAAAATTTTTCTAAGAATATACAGATTTTTTATATTTTGAATTTTAGGCACATTTTTTTCAACCTCTATTTTTCTTTTTCTTTTGTTTTTGTTTTTGTTTTTGTTTTTGTTTTTCTTTTCAAATCCACATGTCTTTTTTTATTCTTTTTCGTTCTATCTTTCTTTCTCCACTTTCTTTCTTCTTTTCTTTTCACACATTATTCTTATTACCACCCTTTCTTTTGGCCTTTTTTCTACCGTAATTGTACACTGATATTCTCAAAAAATGGGTTTGGCCTATTTTTATGGGCTTTGATACTCCCAGTTGTAGTTGGGTAGGATTTTCAGGTTTTCAATAGAAGGCTTATTTTTTTCTTTTTGGTACAAATGGGATTAAAACGGAATTAGAAATAAAGATTGATTTAGGTTTAATTTTGGGCTTTTAAAACGATAGCCTAATCTTATTTCTCAAGTTTCATTAAGTTGATTCGTGTCTCATAATGACTTACTAAGATTTTCAGTGATTAAGATTCACATTTCAATTTTTGTTTTCAAAAATGGAACAAAACAGAGAATTTGATAATTTCAACAAATTTATCATCGAATTAAAATTTGATTTATTTTAACTCGTATTAACTAAAATCTCTCGAAAATGATGAATGGCACGAAATCTCATTGGGTTAAAATCTCCACATTTATTCGATAAGTTCTTTCACTTTCATCTCATTATCCATTTCAGATTATATTATATGGATATGGTTCAAAACATTCATAAGTTGAGTGATTCGTGAATTAATTCTATATTAAGAAATTGTTTCAAGACTTAATTATATTGAAAATATTTTTGAATTTTTTTCAAAATTTTTTGTTTTTTATAAAACAAAAATTTCAGAAATACTAACCTTACACCCAAACTTAAATTTTACATTATCGTTAATGTATTCTAAAAAAAACATATGGGCAAAGAAATACAATACACAAGAAAAGGACGATATTACTCATAAATTTCCACTTGTGTTACTAACTTCTAACCAATATCACGTGCATTGGATCATAAATCAAAGGTTTGAAAAACTCAGAATCAATCCAATAGACAATATACACAAATAAGGACATAATGAATGCAATGAGTGAAATTGTTACTAGAGGACTATTGATTTTTCTCTGCACAAATTAAATTTTGTGAAAAGTACTAAAAATGTCGGGAACACTTTTTGCAGTACTTCCACAAGTGTGGTAATAGCCAATTTGGCAAAAGAGCAATGACATTTTAAAAAATACCGCGAAAAGTTAGGCATTTTTAGCATCATTACTTAAATTGCAGCGAAAAAACTTTTGGGGGCATTTATATTAATGTTGTAATAACCTTTTCGCAGTATTAAAAAATGTAGACAATAACCTTTTATAACACCTATTAAATGTTCAACACACTTCTGGCAGCACTAAAAAAATGTTGAGAATGATAGTAGTGGCATTAAACAAAATGTTAATATTATTTTGTAATATATGAGTGGGAACAAGTGTTAAAAAAATGCTTTATAGCAAGTATTGTATTTATGTGCAAATACACTACAATAACATTAAATCAAGAGAAAAGTAATCAAATTAAAACATTATTAAATTAAACCCAACTGATTTGATCATAAATAAATATAATTGAGCTTGGAACGATTATCTATCCACAAAATAAATTGTATTACATGTCCAATATGAAAAAGTGCGGAAAGATGAAGCGGAACAAAATTGTATATAATGTATGATCCTTGTCCATCAAAGTCATATACCCTCTTCAACCTTCGAATAAAAATGTCAATCATTAGTCATTCATACTTATTTTATAGTATTTTAATTAAAAAATTAAAATTAAAAATCAGTACATTAGCAATATGCCACGCTACAATTGAATGATATGAATCTCTAATTGTGGACTTGTTTCCATAAGGTCTAGGCAGTAGTTCATTTGATACAAATGTTTTCTCAGTATATATACGCAAAAGTTTGTGGCGTACCCCTGCTTTTGTTGAAGGGTCGTTGCTCACAATAAATCCATGTGCTAGAACCACTTTTCGAAGTTCAGAAGTAATAAGTTCTATAATTTTAAGAAGTGCATTGTTTCAGACCTTTTTATCGTGATTGATGGTGATTCTTATCAGGTTCTTCTTTCTACAAACAAGATGAATATGTCATCAATCACATATTCCAAGAAAATATCGACCATTTTTTTATTACATTTAAGACATCCAACAAATTATAAGACTATATACAACCAAATAAATCAACAACCCAATGTCACGTATACATAAACTCCCCAAGGAAGCGCAAATATATCGAGCCCTTTAAAATCCTTTATATTAGTAACATACCTGAATTGAAGTGACATTAGTTTGTTCACTAAAATGAACCGCTATCTCGGGGGCTGCCAAGTGTTTAAGAATTTGCAATCTACAAAAAATGAATTATTTCAGTCATGAAAATGGAAATTCTTAATTTATGATTTTAAAAAGTAGTTATCTCTACGTGCTAGTTGAGATGGAGCTAAATGGTGATTTGATTATGGTATGACTACAAGTTGAAATTGGTTGGTTTTTTCTAATTGTTGCTCAGGTTGAAAAATAAACCTATATGATGGTATGTTTTGCTCCTTGGAGGATTAAGGAACAAATTCGTAGCACGATTTAATATTAGAACATACATTTATATATATACACGCTAATTAGTCACAACGATCGAATCTTGCTTCACCAATTTGTTCTAACTTATTACATTGCATTTGGAAAAAAATATTTAAAAATAAGAACTTACTCTAATGGTTAAAATGTCAACGCTAATGGTTTATGAAATTAGGTGCAGACGTCGATATTATAATATACACCTACTGCCCCTAATCTATAAGCTAAGTTCGACCATCAACTCAATTTCCTTTTTTTCTAGTAAGGAAATTCTTAAGTTGCCAAACACATAGGGAAAACAAATAATCTCCTAATAGAGTTTGTATGCACGTATATTTGGGAAATTCTTTGTGACTTGATTCATATTTTGTCTTGATTACACGTCAAAAGCTTTGTTGAGCGATTTACACTCTAATTTATAATTCATGATAATCAGGAGACGAAGAAATGCAACACTTGGAGTGGTATAAACTCGTTAGTCAAAGAATAAAAAAATAACACTTGTTAATTTATAGTCCCAAACAAACACCAATGCTTAAAATACTAATCAACAACATGTAAACAGAAAAGAAGATTTAAATATAAGGTAAAATGGCATTAGAATTTAATAAATTGAAACCTTTACACTTTAGTTTTGTAGATTGATTTCTTATCAACTCAATCAACATCAGATATCAGACGTGAATTGAGAAATTAATGAAGGTGAAGAACAAAATTAAATCTTCGTATGTCCTCAGAAGACACGGGAAGGCAGCATCGACACATACAAATCTTTATGCAGGGATCGAAATCCTAATATGAACACTTTGATTTGTATTTGGTTTTTCTAACAGTAACTAATTTGGAACTAAAAAACCAAGTTCAGGTTTCTCATCTCTCTCTCTCTCTCTCTCTCTCTCTCTCTCTATATATATATATATATATATATATATATATATATATATATATATATATATATATATATATAGAGAGAGAGAGAGAGAGAGAGAGAGAGAGAGAGAGAGTAAGTACCTTGCGATTTGGTGTCGCGACAAATGACGACAGTTAATGGTCGACTATGAATGCTTGGGGATAGGGAATTGTGAGCAACCGGTTAAGAAAAGGGGATAGAGATTCAGGCGAAATTGAGCTCATTGATAAAAGTGGGGTTACAAAACCGTCTCCAAAAAAGTGAAAAAAACACCCACTAAACATCTCGCGAAACTAAAAATTATAAAAAACAATTTTATTATAAATTTCCCGACATTTGTAGTAAAATACCAATATTGTCATTTTTTGGCATTTGTTAAAAAGTACCGTAAATTTATGGTATTTTTATACAAACCTCATAAATTTTCTGCATTTAAAAATAAATGTAGAAAAAATCTTTTCTCGACATTTCTTATCAATTTTGTGAAAAAAAGGCCGCAAAAAAGAAGTTTTCTTGTAGTTGATGATTGTAAGATTCATGGAATACAGTTAGTGTCAAGTGAGGCATAACCCTTTGTCAAGATCGGGATTGACACCGTGTAGTATTAAATGTTGACAGTGAACACATGTGAATAAGAGGCAAAGGGATTCAATATTCACACTTCTATTAAATGATATGTTGGCATAATAAATACACAACATGCATAATAAATAGATAGGACCAGTAGGTAGCTTGGTCGGAGGGAGAAATAGAAAGCACTCTAGGCACAATAAAGGCAAAGCAGGAACATCAAGCACAGTTAATGCTCAATGATATGGGTATTAAATGGGTGTGGAAAATTTTGTTCTTATGATATTTCTCTTGTATGGAGGAAGTCGGGCAGCAATTCTAGGCTCCGAATGCTCTCCCCGTTAAACTATTTATCTGGTGTGTTTATATGAAAGGAAAGTTACTCGAATAAACTTGCTCGTGTTCAATATGATCGATCGCATTAAATGCACAAGTACCTCCCCTTAATGTAGAAGATATTGAATTAAATGCATGGGACCTCATAATTTGGCGGGAAATTTTTCATTGGCTAGAGGTATGGTGAGCATTAATGATGAACATGACGTGGAAGCTTGGGTCTTATCTTATAATGCCTAAAGGGTCAGGTTTGGTAAACTAGACCTTCCGTCCTAAGGATAAACCAACCTGAGTGCCATAACTTTGAGTCCCTAAATGTCAGAAGTTACGACGTCAGAAAATGGTTAAATAGTGGCTCTATTAGGTGCATGGTCACATCAGTCAGGCGGGATGGCATCTACTTTATGGTTGCTCAGCTGGTAGGTAGCTCGAGTGTTTATTTTTCTGTTTGTTTATTCAGAAGTATCTTAAGACCAAGGCTGCAAGATTGAGGTACCTCGAGGAGGTTCCCTCGAACAAGTAGGAGTTGAGGTAGCTTGATTGTACTGTCTCGAGAAACCATATGTACTAAGTGAAGTTTTGCCCAAGTGTGCCAAGTGGCTTGGTAATTGTATTCCCAATTTTTCCTTGCTCTCAATCCCCCAAACCATCTCCCTACGAGGTTCCCAAGATGAGGTTGTTTAATAGATCATCTTATCTCTCTCATGCCTTACCAGTCATGGTCCCTCATGGGTACTAAACAACCTCGCTCAACACATAACATAAGTTAAAGTACATGATATAATTCATTCTATTTTTTATTACAAACTATCATTATTTAAGTGAATTTGATCTACAAGTTGGATCCTTCGAGCCAGGTCCATAGCAGAATCTTCTAGGTAGGTTCTACGAGCCACTACTATGGAGAATATTTGAGGTAACTTGTTCGGGTGACCTTCATCCTCCTTCTTCATCTTCCAATCAACAAAATAACTAAGTTGATCATTCTTTGGTGGAGACTCCCCCTACATTTTCCCCTTCATAGAGATATTTGTTTATTACATGAAGAAATATCGGTATGAAACCCTTCGTTGATCTTCAATCCTTTCCTGCAACAAGTTTTCAATATCCCCGGGCACTTGATTTATTAGGAATAACAAATTATTAGTAGTGGGGGAGTTATATCTTCCTCTATCTTTCGAACCACCTCGTCTGTTTAAAGAACATCTTTCCATACTTAAAATAATATCTATTCCTTTTATGATGTTTCATAATTACTCGTGGCAGATACCTTGGGGAAAATGAAGAGGTTTATGAAAATTTCCCCAAAACTCTTGATTTCTCGAAAGAAGAAAAGACTCCAAGCATGTTTCATTGAATGAGGTTATAATTTGTGCTTCTATCTATAACACTTGGCAGCACTAGGGTACGCGCGTGTTTCCCTCACTTCTCATTCGCGTGTTTGCTCCCCGAAACATCATTATTACAACCCTTGAACTCTGGTGCAACACGTGCGTAGTGAATGCACAAGTTGATTTGATCATTATTGAGCTTCTCTAAGTGTTGCCTTTTTCCGTGCAATGCGGTCTATGTTGCCCCTATAAAAGGGGTGTGCCTTAATTTCAAATTTCCATTTTTACATTTTCTTCTTTGAGTTGAGCTTTTATGAGAGCAGACTTTATCTTCTTTTCCAACTTACATTCTTACCTTATTCTCCTAAGTTCCCCATGGCACCCATAGTTAAGAGAACTTACTCTGCTAGGGGTGCTTCCCCCAAAACTCAGGCGCATTAAAACTAATGGACGCATTACCATTGCGCTCCCTACTTCAGGGAGTCTTATCGCTTCTGGCTGATGGCAGAGAGGTTTCTGGACAAACTTAAGCCGATTGAAAACCCTAAGTTGTTAATGGACGAAGGACATAATGTTGAGAAATTTTCCTATATCCCTATCACCACTGATACCCAATTCTGCATTGAGTGTGGTGATTTCCCATACTCCAAGGTGGAGTTTGAGGGTTCTTTCACGGCTTATGAGGGGTTAAGTCCTTGGACTAACTACATCTATTCCAAATACTCTATTCAGCTTACTCTTATTGGCCTATCTTGCTCCAGTTGGCTAGGTGATCTCACTCTTGCCAAAAATAATACTGCCCTCTAGCTACTCATGTCTCGTTGGAGCCAGAAGTCACATACCTTTGTGGCCTCTTTGGGATAATTTACTATCACCCTCAAAGATGTTTGTAAGCTGCTAGGGTTTAAAGCGATGGGATTTGACACGTTTTTTAAAGAAGCAATCTCCAACAAACAGAAGGCCTTAAGGGCTGAGTTAGAAGAAGTTGTGAAAGACTGCATGGTTACATATAACAAGTGTACCTATTCAGAGGTAATTAAGTACTTCTACTTTCTTGAAGACAAGGTGATGATTAGGTCCCCCGAGGCAGGAAAGGAAAATCCTCATGGGAAGCAAGTGTTCGAACAACCCTTACCTGGAAAGGGTTTTGATTCTCATATTGAGGTAGCTGGTTACATCAAAGTGATGTTGTCAAAGATTTATCTCCTAGGCAAGCTCCATGATTGCCCCTGAAAGGACTTGATAAGTGTAGCCCTTCAAATGGCCAGCGGCTTGAAGCTTCCTTTCGCGGCTATCAAACTTGGTTCATTGTACACTTGGTTCGATCGGGTTGTGACGGATTCGGCTAGGATCATTGACAAGTTTGATGTCTTCATCTACATGATTCACGTTCTTTTGACATCTTTCCTTTATACTCACTTTCTAGACTAAGCCCCAGTCGGTAACTACCCCGATTCTCAGCCCATCAGAATCCCCAGGATCTGTTGTTGGAATCATAAAAGTGTCAAGAAGCCTCTCATCTCTTTGATCGATAGAGCTAAAAGGTTCTTACCTCCCCCTATATTAGGGTGGACCAGTTTTTTACAAATGATTTTTTCACTGAGGAGTAACGTCCCATCACTCCACTTGATGAGACACTAGCCATGAATTTTCCATAAAATAATGTCCCCCTTTTGTTGATCCATTCTTACTTACCCTTTTACATGGAATGGTCTTCCTTTTATTCCATTTACAGCCCCCATGGTGTATCCTTGCAATTTCTTATGATCACGAAAACCCTCTACTAATCCACTTTACCCGCGAGAAGCCTATAAACTTTTCTTTTTCTTTTTCTAATTATCTAACTTTCATTGTGGTAAATCTATGTGCCAGCTACTAAGCCAATCCTATCATTTCATTCAACGAATCTTGAGGGAGCAAATCATACATGTCCATAATGGTGTTTTGGCAAAACCATCTTGTTGACTTTTAAAGTAACAGTTTGAAAGAACCTCGATATCCTAAGCTTGAGAGATACCCTCCCACAGAGTTGGGTTTAAGAAATTATACAATCTTCACCTAGATGTTATCTCTAATTATTGCCAATAACTCTATTCCTTCCAGGCTGCCTCCAATAGCTCGAGTGGACCAAGTTGTAGTAAAGACGAATAAAACATCTCAATCCTTCATTCCAAATGAGGTAGTTGTTGCTACCTCCGGTCCTTCGTGGCCAGTTTAAGGAAGTGATACTCCACGTGTTGTCTCATCGAAGAAGCTGTGAGGGATACTAGAAAAGCTCAGATGAAGAAGATTAAAACTGTCCAATAAGTTCTAGTGGACCATACTCCTGACCTTAAAGTTACCCAAGAAGTCAATATGATGTTTGATCAGCTTCCATAGACATGGGAGAACTTTAGCGAAGAAGATAAGAATTTTATATCGATCGAGATGTATTATCGTGGTTTCTTGTATATTATTCTTCCCACCGAATGTAGTAAAAATAGTAGGGCAATTAGCCCTATTAAGATTGTGCTGCAGGAATCGGGCGAATCAAGTGAGGAGGATCTTCCTGAGAAGCATGTAGCAGCTAGTTCTGATGATAGTGATGATGATGGTAAGGAAAGAGAAGAGGAAGCAGAAGAAGAGGAGGAGGAGAAATAAGAAGAAGAAGAAGAATAAGAAGAAGAAGAAGAAGAAGAGGATAATGCATTGGTCCAGTGATGTAGGTTGAGGAGAATGGTTTCCCCTTGTAAACCTGCCTCACCTCCTCAAGATTATGAAGACTTAGAGGACGTGTTGGAAGAAGAAGAGGTATACTTTCTATCATTCTTCTAAGTCTTTAAATTTTCCTCTTTTACCTTGTGATGATGACCCTATTTTTTCCAACTCTTCCATTTTTTAGGTTGATGCGCAAGGTGGCTCGCGCGATGATGTTGAAGAGAGAAATCTGTTGGATAAGCATAGTGAGGTTTTACCTCCCTCGAAAGAAATTGTATCGCATGAGATATCTACCCCTATTGCTTTGCAGGTAACCTCCAAATTTCCCCCTGGGGGTAGGTATTTCTGATACCTTAACTGAATCCAGTAGTGGCTATTCACCTTGTCCTTCTTTTTTGCTTAAGAAGGCTTGTCTTGTGGCAGGTGTGCCAGTTGCGAGGATTATTGAGGTTGTTCCTAAATCCCCTGCTTTTATTAGTTTTTCGCCCGTGGTAATTTTTTTCGCTTGTTATTTTAAATTATTTTGTTCCTTTTGACTTGATATTCCAACTTTCTCTCCATTGTGCTTCGTAGGTATCTTTACCCGAACCCGTTGCCCCATTAGTCCCCACCCCCTCTTATGACCAGGCTCTTATTACCATTTTTTTGCCCTCAATCGCAATCAGAAGCGAGTCAAAGTTGTTGTTGTAGGCCAGGTAAAAGGGATAATGGAAGAGGTTGCTGACAAAGGGGGGATGTGATTACCCTGCAAGAACAATGTCCTTTGGTGGTTCCTGTTTTGGCTGAGAAAGATGATGTAGTTCAAATGGCTACTCATGAATTTGATAATGAGAAGAATCCAAAGGTATACTTATCTTCTTATAGATATCTCCTTTATTTAAACTTTATTAATTTTTCCAAGTCATATTGGTCTTAGAAATCTCCTATAACCGAGGTTCAGGCGGGCCAAGTAATATTGGTCTTATAAATCTTCCATAACCGAGGGTCAGGTGGACCAAGTTGTATTAGCTTAAAATCTCCTATAACTGAGGGTCACACTGTTGGCATAAAATCTCCCATGACCGAGGGTTAAGAGGGACAAGTATTAATGGCATAAAATGTCCCATAACCGAGGGTTAGGCGGGCCAAGTCTTATTGGCATAAAATCTCCCATAACTGAGGGTCAGACGGGCCAAGTCTTATTGGCATAAAATCTCCCATAACCGGGGTTAGGTGGGCCAAGTTATATTGGACATAAAATTCATTCTTGCAAACTAATTTGTATGTGTTTTTTCTCACTCGACAATTTCTTGTATTTCAGGTAGAGGTCGAGCAACATGTAGCACGTGAATCAGAAGCTGAGCATGTCTCTCATGAAGTTGCGTGTGCGAGGACTCTAGGTGAAATTGCCTCTTTGGGAGGGACCCTGCTGCTATACAGGTTCGATAAATGACACCTAATATTGGTTAAGTGCACGAGGTGGTTGCTTCTAGGGTCCACGAAAGTGACTGTGCATCACACACCATACTCCCTTTCACAAGTGATGGAATTTTTAGTGCACATCCTCCTGAGGCATCCCATGAGTTAGTTATAAGGATGACTTTGGCTAATTTCCTACACATACGGATGAGGGTCCTCGTTTGTTGATTGAGAAACTCTTGGCCCGTTTTCCTTTCACTTTCACTTCTTGCAGCCTTCAACCTATTCTGGGGATGATGGCTACCCGCTTGCTCAGGCTCACCATTATTTTGGAGGAGATGCTCAATCCTCTCAAGTCACTTAGTTCTGATACAATCAAATCATTATTGAGGAAGGTTAATTTGATCATCAATGATGGATTCACACTATCTTGGTTGGTAAAGCTACTATGTGACTTCAAGAAAGATGACCTACCTGCCCTCTTTTATCGACTGTAAAGCTCTCATCACTAGTAGGTAGCTATTTCAGAGGAGCTTGTAAGTTTGGAAACCCAACTGGTTATGTCTGAAAAAAAGGTACATGAGGCTTGTGAAGAGTTTTCTCGAGTTGAGCCTAAGCTTCTCAAGAAATAATAAGACTTGGAGTCTATTCATCAAAAGATAGAGTTTGATCAGAAGGATTTGGCCGATCTTATTGCAGACCAGAGAAGCCTTGAGCAAAGTCTCCCCTAAAATAACCATCAGTTGCTTGGATCAGCGAACCTTCATTTCATTATGGATAGCCCGTATTCACCCTTGTTTAATGTTTCTTTTGTTGGTGTTCCTTAGTTTGGGGTTTTGATCCCCCTATTTATTTTATCTTCACGCAATCATAGTACTTCTCTATTAAATAAAAAAAAAGTCTGTGACCTTTGGTGTTTTCTTTTTTACATTGGCTAAACTATTAAATTAATACAAACCACACCATGCAAGATGAGGTTAACATTTTCCACATAAACATTTACTTCACACTGTATTAAACGAATAGGCCCAATCATTTATGCGCGACATCCCTTCGAACAAACATTAACAAGATACAATGCAAAAAATTGGGGTGTTGGCAAAATGTACATTTAAACATGATATATCTTCAGGAACTTGTTATTCAGTTTGAAAGTAACATTGTCATCCACCTTGGATATCTCGCAATAACCCGAATCATGATGTACTCAAACGATGTAAGGTCCTTCCCAGTTGGCCTCAAACTTGGGCAATGACAAACCCCTGATGTGCCTGGTGCATGCTTTAGAACCAAGTCCCCCTTTTAAAACTTCCTCGATCTTACTAATTGGTCGTAGGATCTGGATAACTTCTTTCTATACATCGCAAAGTGTCTTGCTGCATTGTCCCTATGCTTTTACACTTGCTGACTATAAGGGAGCATGCCACTTAGCAAGTTTTGGTGGGCGGAAGGTAACTCGAGTTCAACCAGCAAAACTTCTTCTGTCGCAAACACTATGGAAATTGGGGTATATCTTGTTGGTTTCCTTTTTGTTGTTCAGTAGGCCCAAAGTACGTCGGGAATCTTGTATTCCAACGTGACCAAGAAATCTTCTAACATCTTTCCCAAGATATGTACTAAGGTCTTGTTGGTTTTTTTTTTCCTTCCCATTGCACTTCAAGTATTCTACCATTGACTTATAATGGATAATGGAGTACTTGTCGGTTGGAAAACTCACTTCGCTACTCACAAACGGGGCACCATTATCTGATAAAAATACTTTTGGGATACCAAATTGGTAGACAATGTATTCGTTCATAAATCGAGCCACTACCCCAAAATTTTCCACACGACGAAGGTTTTATTGCCCCCACCATATCAAACGCCCAAGTGTGAAATAAAAAACTCGTAGAGAGAGAATGTAGGTCCAATGAACGGGCGTGGATCATATTCCCATGTAGTTGATATGCTTTATACTTACAAACGTACTCCACCGAATCTTTTTCCATTGTAGGCCAATAATATCCCAAGATCATGAGTTGATCGTAGAGTTTTGCTCCTCCGATATGGCTCGGCCCGTGAGCTTGCTTCAGCAGTTCTTCGCCCTCCTCTCCTCTTATACACCTTATCGGCCTGTCATGGTAGCCCCGTGGGTACAATTCCCTTCTTGAATAAAGTACCTAGGTGCTCGCCTCTTCACTTTGGGGCATCCTCTTTGTCCGTAGGCATTACTCCGTATATCGACATATCCATATACGACTGTCACCAATCTTAGGGTTGATTAATGAAGTTGCACTCTGCTGCCTGATAGAACAGACAACACTTCGAGCACTATCTTTGTACTTCCATAGAATCTTATCTCATGGAAGGACAAAAATACCCTGCCCATTGTACCCTTCTGCACAAAGGAATCTCGGTGGTTTCACAGCTATCTTCATGTACCTTAATCAATCTTCTTTTGGCTCCTCAGGGTCCACACATCTGGATAGCTAGCCCCCTTTATTTTTGTAGTATAAGTTACCCCTAGTGAGAAATTATTGTGCCAGCTCAACTAAACTTTGTGGACCTTTACCTCTCTCTAGTTTCTTTCAGATCTCGCCCCTCTAATTATCCTTATCGTCTGTGGATAACATTTCTAACACTGTCGAGGGAGAGTTGTCCTCTTTATGATCCAAACCACCGTTGAGTCTCAATCAAAGGCAATCTTTTGGGCAATTGTGGCATAAGCATCAGCATTTCGGTTCATCATTTGAAGATGCCTCTTGATCTTTACCACTTCAAACTGCCCAAGAAACTATTGTATAATCGTTATGTAGGGTGTTAGGCTCATATGCTTGAGGGTGAATTCAGTAGTTACCTATTTCACCACCAAGTTGGAGTCCCCCTTTATCATCAAGACTTGTATACCTCTTCTGAGAACTTCGAGCCCCAAGACCAATTCCTCGTATTCGGCCTCATTATTCCAACATTCAAATTCAATCTTAAAAGATAGGTGAACCTTTTCACCAAATCTTCGTAGGATGACTCCGGCTCGCCCTTATTCTCTACTGAAGATCTGTCAAATTCCATACTCCACTCATCCAGGTTGGATGCTATAAAGTTGGCCTAGATATCTTCACCTGGGAGTTCTTCCATATGACACTCAAACATTCTCGATGGAAAGATGGTCAGTAAATCTGTATATGCTTGGATCTTAATGGCCCAAGGGACCACACACTTGAGATTATACTCTAAGAGGAATAAGAACCATTGATCTGGCCTGCCTATTAGCATAGTTCTAGAAAGAAAAAAACTTTATAGGATCACTCCTAGTTATAATATGGACTATGAATGATAGTAGGTAGTGCCAAAGTGTGTGTGCTATAAATACAAGAGCTGAACAATACCTCTTAATACTAGTATATTTGGCCTCAATCCCATGTATGATTCTGCTCAGGTAATGAGTTTCTCTACACCCTCCATCTCTTGGGCCACTAAAGCAACAATAGATCATTCGGTTGATGTAAGATATAGATGTAAAGGGATCCCTGCCTTCGGTGGGATCATCGTCTGAGGAGAAGTAAAGAGCGCTTTCAGCTTGTCCACGACATCTTGGTGTATAGCCTCCCATGCGAACTTCACGCCCTTTCTCAGAAACTCCATCAATGGGTGTGTTACCAAGGAATATTTTCAATTCTTTTACTAACTTTGGTCATCGCATACCAAGGATGGCTCTATGCTTGTCTAAGTCCATATGCACCCCTTGATGGTTTACCACAAACCCGAAGAATTTCCCACTAGTCACTTCGAACGCGCATTTGAGGGGGTTCATATTTAGTTTGTATTTTCTGGATCGAGTGAACACCCTCCTCAAGTCATCTAGGTGGGACCACTATTTCTTGGATTTTATCACCAGATCATCAACATAAAACTCCACGGTCGTATGGAAAATATCTTAAAAGAGGGCCATCATTATCCTTTGGTAGGTGGCTCATGTGTTCTTTAATTCGAAAGGCATAACTGTGTACATGAAGTTACCTAAAGGCGTTCAGAAAGCGATCTTCTATGTATTAGACGAATCCATATTTATCTGGTTGTATCTCACATAACCATCCATGAACCTATACTAACTCATGGCCTATATTTGCATCATTCAAGCTATCAATGGAAACTAGTGAGAATTCATCTTTCAGGCATGCTTAATTTGGGTCCCCAAAATCAACACATATTCTGATCTAGCTCTTATCTTTCTTTCCACAGGTATGATACTAAAAATCCAAATAGAATATTGGATTGGAACTATGAAGACAGACATAAGAAGTATTTAAACTCCCTCTTCGATCTTTAGATCCAACTTCGCCTTGTACATTCGGGTGGCCTGCTTCACCAGGATGGCTAATGGAAAAATGTTCAACCTATGATAGCTCACCTCCTTGTCTACCCCAGGAATCTCAGTGTACTTACACGTGAAGTTATCTTTGAACTATAGCATCAATTTTATCAACTCCTCTCAAGACTCTCCCTTTAAGTCTTTCGAGATAAAAATGGGGTTAGGATCAACACCTTCTTTGGCCAGCTCAATTTTCTCCAACTTTTGAATCTATGTCCTGGGACTGTCTTTCATGTACTGAGGTTATTCTTCTAGCTCTTCCATAAACTTTTGCACTCCATAGTTATCAATCATCAAACATTACCCTTGGTTATCCACCAGGAATCTTTCATAAACCGGGTCATCCTCATCGTCCAGACCTTCAACTGCCCGCTCATACCTTCATAATTTATAGATAATTCTATTATTAGGAAAAACTAACCGTTTGCACTGTTGGGTAACTTGTTCTTTCAAGGGACCCTTCTTCTGATTATCATCCACTTGTCTCATAGTTCGCCTGCTAAGGACGCTTTGAGTCCAGACTTGGTGCTTGATTAGATCAATTCGTGGGGTTATTCGGTCTCGAAGATGCCTCTATAGACTAGGGGGCCTCGCTGTACCTAAGTCACATCATTCTTCGTAGGTCACCAATGTTTGGGCGGGTGCTCACGCCCTTTCTCAAGTGAATGGAACCCTTGTTCCCCCGATGTACCTTATTACCATCGTAGCTTCTTCTGCCAGATCTGTATAGAAAGCAGTGTCCACCATATGAGCTTCCTCTTTTGCAAAAGGTTTCTTAGTAGCTCAAATCACCACCTCTTTTCCTTTCATGTTTGCCTTAGTGCACTAATAATAGGTGGAGGGTACCAACCCATGATTGTTCATCCATACCCTAACCCTAGAAGTTGGTACAATGGCTCACGACTCATGATTTGGAATTTGATGAGAGAGGTGATATTACCCATCGTGATGCCTACGTTGACATAACCCATCGACTTGGACGACTGATTGTCGTACCTTGAGATTGTCAATGAATGGGGTACTATCCTTTCTTCTGATAGTCCAGGATCATAAAAGGATCCAATAGGCATTATACTGATGGATGCTCCCCCGCCCAACAAAACACGTTAGAAAACACAATCATTTACATACGTCATAACATACAAGGGCCTATTATGGGGATACCTTATTAATCTGTTATATATCGAGAACATGACTTTAGGGAGGTACCTTCTCACAAGCCTGGCCATAGTCCCCTTCCATTTCAGGTGTAGCGCTATGTTCTTATTTTTAATTTCTAAGATGGCTTGCGTAACTTCCAATCGGGAGTCCTCGCGAAGGCGAACATGATCAAAGAACCAACCAAACTTTGGGGAGCGATAAACTTCCACGTATTCAACCCACAGGTCTGATTGTTCATCTTCTAGCTAATAAACTTCCTCTACATCTCCATACGTAGCCACATAATAGGCTATCAGTGCATTTAACTCCTCCGAAGAGCAGGCTCCCATCTTCCTACCAAGTCCCTTGAAGGGCTCATGTATTTCTTTCCCTTATTCGTCTACCTCCTCTACCTCATCATCTAAATGGATCTGAGCCAGTTCGAGGGTGTATTCCTCCAGATATTCTTCGAAGTCACCCTCTTTGAGCCTCTACTCTCTCATCAATCGTTCAGCCTCTTCATCAAAAGCGTTGGTCATATGTGCTCTATGTGGTGGTAAAGAGTTATCGCTCACATTAGTTTTTGGTAACTCGATGTCTCCATTCTTCACGTGATGGTCGATCAATCTCCTTAGTGAAAAACACACTTTGGTAGGGTGGTTCACCCTATTATGAAGTGCACAATAGTGAGGTTTCTCCTTATCCTCCCGATAGAGTAGCGTCGTGTTAATGTTTTTAGCCTCCAAAACGTGTATCGAACCATAAGATCATACAGGTTCAAAGCTTGTTCCATCGTCCAAGGTAGGTCAAGGGGATCTTCCTCACCTTCGAATATTCTCTTGTTGCCTCTCCCCCTTCTTCCTCCTCAGTCGCTATTTATTTCCTCCTTAGCCCCATCGTCTGCGTAATTGACCCTCGAGGGTACTCCCCTCCCCGACGCAACCACTAGACTGAATAGTAAGTTTGACAAGGTAATCGAGGGTAGTATAGGCTTAACCACCAAGGCAATGTTCCTCATTGCTTTTAAGAATGCTGCGAATGTACCCTATCACATTACATTCATCAAATGGCAGATATACTCAGGCAACAAACCTTCTGCGTAAACTTTCAGAAGTTTATCCTCTCGTATTTCCTCCTTTATGTCCTGAGAGCGCTCGCGAAACCTCCTAATATAGGACACAACATCCTCCCCCGTCTTCTGCTTCTCATGTGCTCGTTGCATGAGTGTAAACTCATCCATGGACAAAACGAACTTCTGTATGAACAAAATGTTCAATTCCTCCGAGGACCCCACACTGCCTCGGGTCAGGTGGGAGTACTATGAGTATGTTTTCTCTCTCAAGGACTTTGAAAATTCCCTCAACCTCAGCTTTTTGTCGTTGTAATGGGCCCCAAGACATTTAATAAATCTCTTCACGTGCTCCTCTGGGTTTTCACCTTTTTACGTGTACCTCTTGAAGATTGGTGGAACATAACCTGCTGGGTAGGGTTCGTTGTTGTATGCATCTGGGTATGGAGTATGGAAGTCATCATACACTTAAGAATTATCTCCCTCACTATTGTTGTTTTGCTCGTTGGAGGATTGAGGAACTTTTTAATAGCATGATTTAATATTATAACATACATTTATATATATACATGATAACTATACACAACGATCGAAGCTTGCTTCACCGTTTTTTGTAACTTATTACATTTCATTTGGAAAAATTTATTTAAAAATAAGAACTTACTCCAATGGTTAAAATATTAATGCTAATGGTTTGTGAAACTAGGAACAGCCTTCGATAATATAATATGCACCTACTGCCCCTGATCTATAAACTAAGTCCACCCATCATCTCAATTGCCTTTTTTTCTAAGAAGGAAATTATTTACTTGCCAAACACATAGGGAAAATAAATAATCTCCTAATAGAGTTTTTATGCATTTATATTTGGGAAATTCTTTGTGACTTGATTCATATTTAGTCTTGATTACACATCAGAAGCTTTGTTAAGTCATTTACACTCTAATTTATAATGCATGATCATTAGGAGAAGAAGTAAATACAACACTTGGAGTGGTAGAAACTTGTTAGTCATA
This sequence comes from Sambucus nigra, assembly GCA_949130495.1. Taxonomy (NCBI): domain Eukaryota; kingdom Viridiplantae; phylum Streptophyta; class Magnoliopsida; order Dipsacales; family Adoxaceae; genus Sambucus; species Sambucus nigra. The sequence goes on along the minus strand of OX422216.1, from coordinate 88,343,461 downwards.
GAATAAAAATGTAACACTTGTTAATTTATAATCCCAAACAAACACCAATGTTTAAAATATTAATCAACAACATGTAAACAGAAAAGAAGACTTAAGTATGAGGTAAAATGGCATCAGACTTTAACAATTTGGAAACTTTCTAGTTTAGTGTTGTAGATTGATATTTTATCAACTCAATCAACATCAGATCTCAGGGATTTTTGGGAATTTTTCGGGGATTTTTTGAGGTTTTCTGGTATTTTCTGGGAATTTCTGTACGAAATTTAAGGGGGGTGCCGATCAGCATAGTACGAAGGGTACCATTCGGTAGTGGCACGAACTTTTGGGCTTCCTCGGGAAGGCAAGGGGTCAGTGCCGATCGATATGGTAGGGGGAGATGTCGATCGGCATGGCGCTTGGCATCCTATAAAGGGGGAGAATCCCCTCATTTTTTCACAACTTCTTTTTCCTTCTCTCTCTTTGCGATTCTTTTGCAAATCGTTCTATCATTCCGATCTTCAAGAAATGGTCGCTTTCGTGAGCACTGCAGTCCACCGGGAGTGGTTGACCATTGATGAATGGGTGAATGTGGAGTGGAGGGATAGGGCGCCTCTTGCTTTGGGGAGTGAGAACTCATTTGATGTGTTTAAGCCTGTTGCGGATGAGCGAACCTTACTGCGGGAGCCATCGCGTCATCTCTCTTCGAGAGTGATCCCCGGTGGTTATGTAAGTAACCCGACCTTTGGCATTCTTCTCTTTCTGGTGATTTTTCTTTCTTGACTTTTGATGAGACTTTTCTTTTTTCCAGTCTGATATTTCTTTGAAGAACATACGTGCCCGGGGGACAACGTGGCTCAAGGATGTCTGGGAGCATCTCCCACCTATGGTACGCTGGGTGGTCTCATCAGCGGGTTTTGGGCAGTTGGCATCGGCGCTGGATGAGACGCCTTGTTTGACAGTGGTATTGTGCGCTTTGGGAGAGAGGTGGTGGGACACTACCCACGCCTTTCATTTCAGCTTCGGGGAGATGACTGTGACCCCTATAGATGTGCAGAAGCTGCTGGGGCTGGATTGTGATGGAGAGCAGATAGAGGTGGATCGCTCTTTACGGGTGAGACCGGAGGCAGTGCGTGCGACACTTGGTGATGTAGGGAGGATAGTTTCTGAGGATTCTATCCGGATGTCCCTGCTGAAGGATGTTCTATTGGGTAGGGAGATCGATGTGTAGGATGGGCTGCAAGTGAGGCAGATGGCCCGGTTATTCATTCTTCTAGTATTGGGAGGTTTCATGGTGGTGTCGAGCGGTGACGTCGTTCATTTATGGTTTCTGCCGTACTTGAGGATGTTTTCGAACATCCCTTTCTATGATTGGGGGAGTCTGACCTTGGCTACCATTTACTTTTCTCTGCATGCATTTAGACGATGTTGCCGGTAGACTTTCACTGGGGCCAAGTACCTTCTTGAGGTATTCTTTATCTTGTGCATTTTTTTCATGCATTCGCATTTTCTTTTCATGCATTCGTATCTTCCTTTCATGCATTCTCATTTCCTTATGCGTATTTTTTTTCTTGTGAATTCAGACGTGGTTCTATGAGGTGATTGGGTGCAATACCCCGTTGATTCCTTTGAAGGACGACACTGTTGGTGACTTCTGTCGATTGTATCGATGGCTTAAGGACAACCGACAGTCGAAAGGATCTCTCTCCCTGGAGGCGGTGCGTTAGGTCTTGAATGACCTAACCAGTGGTAGGGTAAGAATCTTTCCATTTCAGTCTTGGTTTTTTGCACCTTCTGATCTTGCATTGATTTATGCTCGCTCGGAGATTTTTAGGTGACCTTTTACCCGTGGGGGACAGCCATTCAGGATGCGGGGGTGATCGGGGTGAATGCGCGGATGAGGCGTTTGCTGGCGCATGAGTTCGACCATTCTCGGTACCTTGGGGAGAGGGTGGTTCATCAGATTGCCGAGGATGAGGTGGTGGTGCCACCTGCGCAGTCTCCTACATCTATGAGGTAGGAGTGACTGCTATCAGAGGATGAGAGGATCGCGGCGATGATTGGCGAGTCCTACTTGCTATACACCGATACGGCTGCGTCGTATGACTATATGGATTTTGTGACGAGATGGTTGATGGAGCCCAGCATATATGATGCGCTGCCCTTCCCTCTGGCGGGTTCAAGTCGGGCGATGGGATCTTCCCATAGTGGTGGTGGGCCGTCGGCATCTGCGGCGGTGACAACCTTGGAGGTCCCTTTTGTACGACTGCGTACCACTTCGTACAACATTCGGCGGGCTGATGGAGGGATGGTTCCTATGCTGCACCATCCTCATGCGATGGATCTGGAGGATTTGGGTTTGACAGAGGAGGTCCTTCGACCTGCGATATACCTTTATGTTCCTTTCTTTCTTTCTTTTCTGTTTTGTTCATCCTGCTTTTGACACTGATTTCTCCTTTCCTTTCAGCAAGTCCGGGTGTCAACCACTTGGCTCAAGGACATTAGAGACTGGATATCTTTGACGACTGCCGATATTCGGGATGAGGTTCCCGTTCCTTCTTTCTTGGTTCCATTTGCCTCGTCCGGAGAGGACTCTGGTTCGGGTAGTGGGGGTGCTTCATCTCGCAGTAGGGGGAAGAGAGCACACCACAGGGGTGGAAGCTCTTGAGAGAGAGAGAGAGAGAGAGAAAGAAAGAATGTGGGTTTGGGATGAGTCCCGTTGTTTTTCATTTTTCTTTCTATTTCTTGAAAAATGATGTAACACAGAAAATAGATATATGAGATGCAATGCAGTTTTTTGATTATCTTTTATTTAATGATGAATGAATGCATGCAAATGCACTTTTTACTTTGCTGCTTCGACCGTAAAAAGGAATATTTTTTGGAATTTTTTTTTTGAAGGAAATTTTTTTATTAAAAAGAGGAATTAAAAGGGATTTTGAAATTCTGTTTATTTTTATTGAGTTTTCTGATTTGACAAAAGAAGAAAAAGGGAAATTTCTAAAAATGGGGGGGGGGGGGGTTACCGATCGGCATGCACCCTGACCTGCCTATCGGCAGTTCAGTCCAGTCCCATCAATTCAAAGCTTTGAATGGTACCCACTTAGCCATTGGTACCTTATGGGGTAGGATTCCCTCCGATTTCTGCAGGGATTATGTCCCTTGTGAGGATTTTCAATTATAAAAAGGGGTAAGGGTGGAGTGTTTTCGTCACACCTTTGCATTCTTACCTACTTGCCCACCATCTCTTAGCCTTGCAAGATGGCTCTCCCTGGTAGCATTGAGTTTTCCAACTACCTCGAAGCCTTGGAAGCTATGTGCTCTTATAATGTCGACTACGATGCTTTCAACATTCATCGAGTCTCCTTGTGGCGCAATCGGCCTATTGAGTGGAATATGCTGATGGCGGTGGTACAATTCTGGTACCCCGAAGACCATGTATTCCGCTTTGGGTTGGAATAAGTTTGTCCTACCTACGAGGAATTTTCTGCCATACTGGGTGTAAATCCCAGTGTTACTGCGACTTTGTCCGAATTTTCCCGTCTCCTAGGGATTTGTTGGTTGGGCTTCTTCACATTTCGCCTTCGGCAGCTAGATCATTTATTGCTGGAGGAATTATCTCCCTCCCCACGGTGCTGTAGTGCATGCATTTGCGGGAAGTAGGTGATGTTGGCTATGCTGGAGCCGTTGTTCTGGGTTTGGTTTCAAAATTGTTGCTGGTGACTGGGGAATTACAGGTGGACCCACAACTTGCAGCCTTTACTTCTTGGATGTCATAGCATCGCAATCCCGCGATGCTGATATTGGCGGAGACTCTGAATGGCCTGGATGCCTGGAGAGAAGGTTGTTCTGACTATTTGAGGGGTAGCCCTGTGATTCTATTCATGTGGTTGTCTAAAAGATTCCGCTTTTTAACTCCTCCAGAATATCCCTTGTCGGCCTTACCCAACTTCTTTTCGCGCTACTTCATCCGTGTTGGCCTGTATGTTGAGAACTCGGAGAATTGGCTTGTGGAGCATGGGTCTTGTGGTCTGTATTGGTCAGTGCATTGGTGGGGACAGTTACAGCCTGTTCTGGAGCTAGGAGAGTATTCATATGTGCGGCTGGTTGGTCTCAGACAGACCTCCTTTTATTTCCCTTGGCGGCTTTTGCGCCAATTCGGCTGGGTGCAGGTCGTGCCCCCTCGGACCTCAAACTTCTTTCCGGTAGAAGATTTGATGGAGCGCGTACGTATGTTGCTTGGGTCTCTCTGGGAAAATCGGCGTCCGTCGACCCGTCCCTCTCACTCTGTCCGGAAGGTTTTCCATGTCCGCAAAGATTATATAAAGTGGTTGTGGAGGAAAGTAGTCAGCAAGAATTTAGTAGTGGAGACAGGACAAAGATGGTTTATTTTATCTGACTCCATGGAAGGGGGTGTTGTGGTTTTTTTGAAGATGGTTAAGGCTCATCGATCCATGGAATGTTTACGGCACACTATTCAGGAAGGGGAAACTTGGGGTCCTCAGGATGTAGATGATGAGGGTGCAGGCTCCTCTGGTAGCTGTGGGTAGGACTTCTGGAGAGTTTATTTCTGTGATAGGTGTGGGGATTTTATTTGGCTTTTTATGGTAGTGGGAAAAAGAGTTATTCGTTCCTTTTTCTTATGTATTCTGTACTGTAATTCCTTATTAATGAAATAAATAAGTTTCTGATCATCCAGTTGTGCCTTTCGATGAATTTTGAATTTTGAATTATCTATATTGATCGCTAAGGCATGCATAATCCTTTTGCTCAAATAATTTTAGAATGAACCGCCGTTCTCGGAGGTAAGAAAAGAATAGTATTTTGTGAAAAAGAAAGGGGTCGCACTCATGTGAGGTGCATGAGTTGCTTACGTACCTCCGGGGTTTTTTGAAAATGTTTTGAAATAGTTTTAGTAGAGGATCAGGCCCACTTAGTTCTGGGTAGAGGGAAATGAAGAGTTTTTTTTTAGAATAGAAGGGGGATGAGAAGAGTCGTAGCGCGCCGAGATTTCGGACTAGGGGTAAAATTTCTTGAGATGGTCGAGGTTGATTGGATGAGCCATCTCCTCCCCATCTAGGTCAGTGAGCATGGCGGCACCGTCGGATAAGATTTTCTTCACAATGTAGGGGCCGCTCCAATTGGGCTTGAATTTCCCAATGGGGTCCCAGATGGGTTCTATTATCTCCTTGAAGGCTAAATCCCCCTCCCGGACACTGCGGTCCTTGACTCTCTTATTGAATGATCGCGTTATTCGGTGATGGTACCCCTGTATGTGGTAAAGAGATTTTAATTTTCTTTCATCTAGGCGGGCTAGCTCATCAAGATGGCTTTGGCACCAGTTTTCTTCACTAACTTTGCTTTCGAGCAAGACGCGTAGCGAGGGTATTTCCAGCTCCACAGGTAGGACTGCTTCCATGCCGTAGACCAGGGAGTAAGGGGTAGCCCCAGTAGAGGTTTCGATTGAGGTTCGATAGCCCCAGAGGGCGTATGGGATCCGGTCGACCCAATCCCTACAACTTTCGGTCATCTTGCTGATGATGGCTTTGAGGTTTTTATTGGTGGATTCAACTACAATTGGTCTGAGGTCGATAGGAAGAAGATTTGTGTCTCTGAATCCCATACTCGTTGACTACTTATGTGACTTATTCTTCGAAATGACACCCCTTATCTGATACCAGCTCGTGCAGGACCCCATATCGACAGATGATATTTTTCTTGAGGAATTTGGCCACTTTATTGGCATTCAATACCGCGTATGACTCAGCCTCGACCCATTTGGTGAAGTAATCGATGGCAACCATGATGAACTCATGTACGTTTGAAGCCTTTGGTGTAACCTTCCCTATGATGTCGATACCCCAGTTGGAGAATGGCCAGGGAGAGGTCATGTTGTATAATTCTCGCGGAGGCAAGTGTTGAAGATTGGAGAATTATTGGCATTTGAGGCACCTCTGGACATAGTCGGTACATTCTTGGATCATGGTGGTCCAGTAGTAGCCCTGTCAGATGATCTTTTTGGCGAGCATGTGACTATTCATGTGGGGTCCGCATTCCCCGCTCTGGATTTTTTTCATTGTTTTCTCAAACTCAGGCCCTGCGATGCAGTGTAGATGAGTTCCATCGAAATTCCTCTTGAGTAGAGCTTTATGACAGATGATGTACTGGGCGACAAGTCTTCGGAGGGTTGTTCGATCTTTCTTGTTGGAACCCTTGGGATACCTACCATGTTTGAGGAGGCACCGGATATCATAGTACCAACAATTGACTAGTTCGGGGATCTTCGATGGAGACAAGCTCAATATGGTAGGAATGGGTCGGTTTATCTTGCTTTTAAACTAGGAAGGGGGTCGTTGTTATTCCTTCAGGCTTGTCAACCATGGAGGGCAAGGTGGTGAGAGCATCGGCTAGGTTATTCTTTGCTTGGGGTAGGTAATAGAAGGTGATATCTCATAATCGGGAGGTTAACTCTTCTAATTGGGCATGAAAGGGTTGGAGCTTTTCGTCCTTGACTTTCCACTTTTTGAGCACTTGACTGATGATGAGGGCAGGATCCCCGTATACATCAAGGTATTGAATACCTTTCTTGAGAGAAACTTGGAGGCCCACTGTGCATGCCTCGTATTCCGTCATGTTGTTGGTGCAAGGGAAATCCAATTTAATGGCGACGGGAGTGTGGGAGTCATCTGGGGTGATCAGAAGTATCCCAATGACATATCCCTTTTTGTTAGTAGCACCATCAAAGAACATTTTCCATCGAAGGCGATCTTGAGTGGTGCATAGGATATTTTCATCTAGGAATTCAGAAATCCGAACATTTGCTTCGTCTATGGGATAATCGGCGAGGTAGTCAGAGATGGCTCTTCCTTTAATAGCTTTCTGTGTGACATACATGATATCAAACTCGGTTAGGAGCATCAACCATCGGTCCATTCGACTGGATAATGCGGATTTCTCAATAAGGTATTTGATGGGATCCATTCGGGATACAAGTTTGATGGGGAAGGAGAGCATGTAGTGTCGTAACTTTTGGGTGACCCAGACAAGTGCGACACATGCCTTTTCTAAAGCAGTGTAGTTGACCTCGTACCAAGCCAATTTGTGACTGGCATAATAGATGGCTCTTTCTTTATGGGAGTCCTCAAGGTATTGGGCTAGCAAAGACACAGTTGTAGTGTCAGTTATGGTTAGGTATAGGAGCAAAGGGAGACCAAACTGTGGTGGCATGAGCACTAGAGGTTGGGTTAGGTATTGTTTGATTCGGTCAAAAGCTTCTTGGCAGGCCTCAATCCAAACCTTGGTTGAATCCTTTTGGAGGAGCGTGAAGATCGATTCACAGATGGAGGTTAGTTGGGTGATGAACCGGCTGATGTCTTTGTAATTTCACAAGAAAACCTTGAACTTCTTTCTCTGTTCTAGGCGGTGGCATCTCAAGTATGGCCTTCATTTTTATAGGATCTGATTATGTCCCCTTTTCGCTGACCATAAATCTCAAGAGTTTTCCCTTTGTAACGCCGAAGACACACTTCCATAGATTAAGTCGCATCTGATACCGTCTCAGTCGTTCAAAGAACTTCCGGAGAGCGGGAACATGAACTTATCTAGTTTTGGACTTAATAATCATAGCATCCGCATAAACCTCGACCTCCTTGTGGATCAGATCGTGCAGGATGGTTGTGGCAGCCCTTTGGTAGGTAGCCCCAACATTCTTGAGACCAAATGGAATGACGGTGTAGCAATAGGTTCCCCATGGGGTGATGAATGCGATTTTTTCTTGGTGGTCGGGGTGCATCTTGATTTGGTTGTATTCGGTAACCCCGTCAACGAATGACTTGAGAGCATGACTGGCTGTGTTGTCCATGATCATGTCGATATTGGGTAGTGAATAATAATCCTTCGGAGAAGCTTTGTTTAAATCTCTGTAATCTACACACATTCGAACCTTCCCTCCTGATTTAGGCACAGGTACAATGTTGGCTAGCCATGTGGGATATTCGATCACCCGAATGAAACCCACGTTTAACTGTTTGACCACCTCTTCTTTGACCTTGAGCGACCATTCGGTGCGGAGTTTTCTCAATTTTTGTTTCACTGGCTTGTAATCTGGGAGAGTGGGGATCTCGTGTTGAGCTATTTCAGGATCGATGTCGGGCATATCAGCATAGGACCATGCAAAGACATCTACGAACTCCTTCAGCAATTCTTCGAGTTGTGCACGCTCATGCTCGTCAAGGGTGGCCCCTATCCTAATCTCGCGCAGTTGGCTACTAGAACCGAGATTAATAACAACAGTCTCTTCTTCGTTAACTTAAACACGGTTGTGTTGTTTATTATTAACCTTATTTAGATCAGTTAAGAATTGTTCATTTGCAAAATTATCATCATCAAAAGTTTGATTAGAATTCAAGCAGTTAATGTAAGGCACAACAAGATACTCAAAATCTTCATTTATTTCATTGATAGGAAAAACAGCATTGAGAACCTCATCAAAAGAGGTCTTGATTACATTTGAGCAAGTATAGACAACAGAAGAAAAATAGGGTAAACATTGGGATTAGGACAGATTTCAAGGGGTTGAACTGGCTCAGCATGCCAGTTGAGGAGAGGAGTATCAGCAGGTTTAATCAGACGGGATGGGTCCATTGATGTAGTGCCTGAATGAACCATGCAGAGTGTCAGCCCCCGTATTTGTAAGTTAAAGGAATCTTCGGAATAACTTTCCTCAGTCTCTTTGGCATCTTTGATGAGCGATTGTACTTGGTGTGGGAAACTTTCTGCCCATAGGTAGCTGTTTTGGAAAAAGATCTCCATTCCCGGCCTCATTTTCTTGTTTGTGTGGTCATACCATGGTTCTGGAAAACTGAAAAAGGGGAAGTCCTTGCCTTCTTTGATGAATCGTCAATTTAAGGATTCTCCTGAGATAGTTCGGATACAGTCTAATCTTCTCTTTGGTCGAGATTGGCGGATCATTTTGAGCTCTTATTCTGATGGTTAATACCCTAAGCCGCAAGGAGGAAAAGCTTTCTTCAGTTCGATGGGATCAAGTATCCCTTATTGCATTTGGCCTAGCCCTAGTACGGGCATGAAGTGCATGTTTCTGAACATCTGAATCACATTGACATTGCCATGAGGGTCATATTTTGGACAAACCCTTTCTTTGAAATCGTCCCCTGCCGGGAGTGGGAGTGGCTCGACTCGGAATACTGATAGGAGCATATAATTTGACGCGTACTGTATCCTGATAATTGGACTTCTAGTGTTTACCCCCTCGACATTTTTGTTGTCGCCCAAAATGGTGATGACTCTCCCGTCGGCGAAGAACTTCAATTTCTGATGGAGTGAGGAAGACACACCCTTGATATTGTGGAGGCAGGGTTATCCGAGCAACAGGTTGAAATAATATGGAATGTCTATGACTTGTAATTCAACGACGGGGTTTATAGGGCCAATCCCTATCGCAAGTTTTATGGACCCCATCACCTCACGACGGGTATTATCGTAGGCATGCACAGCGGCGGAGGTTGGACCAAGGTCGCTTTCTTTCAGGCCTAAACACTTGAAGGTTCTCAGAGGGCAAATGTTCAAGGCGGATCCCTTATCGACAGGGGAGAGTGGCCCGGCCTTTCCCATAACTTCGATGGTGATATTGAGTGCATGATTATGATTCGTCCCAATTCGGGGGATTTCTTCTTCAGAAAATGATAGCATTCGAGTAGAGGTCAAGGATCCGACCATATTTACCGCTTCTTCTGGTGTGATAGAGGAGGGGACTATGGGTCCAGTGAGTAATTTGATTAATGCATTTCTGTGCAGCTATGAAGACATGAAAACCTCCATAGAGTGATGTTAGCTTGAGTTTTCTTCAGTTGATCGAGGATCTTGCTCTCCTTGATAGTTATTTCTGGCATAGGAAGGTTTTCAATGCCCTTCCCTTTGTTATTTGCTGGTAGTGAGCTTGGAACCTGGTAATGTCTCCCTGATCCGGTCATGTGATTTACTAAAGAAGGAAAGAACATGAATCCCGTTTCCTCATCAATCTCACGTTATTCTGCCACCCTATTTATTTCTCCAAGGTGTTCTTCAAATGATATCATCCCACATATGTCAGCTACTGGGCCAGCTCTTCCTAAAGCTTGTTCTTCACTCGAATTTTTGAATTCTTCCCCCCATCCGGTGGTAACAACTCTGTCTTTCCATCTATAGTCAATGCATTCCAGAACTTCAACGGGTTCTTCATACAAGTTCTCCCATTTCGTGGGGATATGTGTGATTGAAGGGACCAAGCGCCCTTGTAGCCTCAAAGTGTCAAGTAACCCGGTGATACTCCAAATGTTGTTGGTTTGCCCAAATAATTCTGCCATAGTTTGGACAACATTATCTAGGTTGACTTCTTTGGTTAGTACCACCAACTTGTCTGAATCTCGGGCCCATTTATGTGCCTCCAAGAACAGTGTACTGAAATTCTGGCAATCGATGACCATCTGTGAGGGCAATTTCGGCCCGAACTCTAGGAGTTAGTTTAACACCTCTGATAATTCCATACTTTTATTTTAAGAACGGGTATGGACAGCGATGCATGCTCTAGTAAGGAGTGAGAGTGCCTGATCAGCGAGGCTAGTAAGGTGTAGGAGGAAATATGGGTAAATTTGAAGAGGTTTAGGAGAGTATATGGGTGTAATTTGAGTTGAGGGATCAAAATTTGGGTTTTCTTCTAAGAAGATGGCATTAGTGTGATTCGAAAGTGGATTGTGAGTAGTGTTTGGCTTAGGATTGGCCGGTGGGGCGATGGTACCCCGGTCAATGAGATCTTGGATTACGTTCCGAAGGTGAAAGCATTGGTCGGTGGTATGGCCGGCAGTTTGGTGAAAGGCGCAATGAGCCTCGGCCTTAAAGTTTATTGGGAGTGGGTTTGGCAATGGAAGTGGATCCAAGGGTTTGATGAGGTTTCGGCTTAACAGGGCTTGGTAAACTTTGGAGAGGGGAGCATGGACCTCAGTGTATTTCCTTCGGATGGGGGCGGGGCGGCTTTCTGGTTCCCATGATGTGGTTGGTTAAGAGATGTTGTTGATGTTCGAGACGGTAGCACTGGCAGGCTTGTCAGACTTTCTAGGGGTGAATTATCCGGACACTTTCTTTGGTTCAACCTCTATTTTAACGAGGCTTTCCTCAATTTCCACTCCAGCCTCTCTGGGTGCTCGAAAGTGGGGATAGTATTATCCTCCCATCATTTCTCGGACATGGGGCAAGAAGTTCTTCTTCACTATGTTGACATGTTCTTCTCCAAATGGTCGATTAGTCATGCTAGCTGCTCGCTCCCTCCACCGGGTTGTGAAGTTACTGACTGATTCTCCTGGATTCTGTTTGAGCAGCTCTAAATCACGACGGGTGACCTTAAACTCTTCGTTGTATTTGTACTGCGGCATGAATTCTCGGGCTACATCCTCCCAGCTATGAATTCTAGATTCCTCAAGAGATAAAAACCATTGAAGGGCACTATCCTTCAAAGTTTACTGAAACAGTTGGGCCATCACTTCTTCAGAAGCCCCTAGTAGAGTCATGGAATGATGATTACTGCGAAGATGAACAATTGGGGGCCCACTCCCTCCGAACTTCTCGATATTCAGCATCTTGAATTTCTCGGGTAACCTCGCTTTACGATAAGGAGACATGTGGGTGTAGTCCATGTAATTCCCAGAGATCCTGACTTGGTCAAAATTCTTAGTGAGCATCTTGAGATCCTCTTTGACTTTATTCAACTCCCCCTCCTTTGGATCAACGGCCACAGGTAGGTTAGCCATAGGGTGGGCAATGTTTGGCATTTGAAGCTGGGCAGGGGGCGGCCCATTGGCAGGAGGGGCACGTGGAGCATGTTGATATTCTTCTGGAACCAAGATAGGCTCAGGTGGACCCATATCACGAGGGAATAGGGCCTCGGGCTCTTTAGGAACAGGAACTTGGTTTCGTTGCATCTCTCGAACCTCGATTTGGAGGTTGTCAATCTTGGACACGAGCTGAGCTAGGACTGTCATCAGATCCGACTGTATGATTGGTGCTTGATATGTATTCTCCATGGAAGATGGATGGATTTCGGACTCGAAAGAAGTAGTAGAGGAACGGATGAAACTCCGGGGTGATTTGACCAAAGATCGAAGACAATAGGGAACCAGGACAAGGGCTTGCAATCGACCTGAGAAGGCGTAGGATGAGATTTATTTTTGAGAGAAAAGGAAGAACTATTTTTGGATTTTCGATAAAAAAGGGAGAAATGTTTTTGAATTTTTGATAAAGAAAGGAGAAGTGTTTTTGGATTTTTTGATAAAGAAGGGAGAAATGTTTTTGGAGACGGAACTCAGCATGATTATTATATTTTCACTTGTATTTAATTCTCCTAAATGCAATGTCGGACAGGACCCGAGCTTGGAAAAGTGAGGTTTTTAATATATGCAAGGCTACGTTTTGGACTAGTAACCAGGATCACGGATAGGGTAACATTTTAAAAATGCGCAAAAATTGGGCGGCAGGCCGACCCAGAATTTTGGCAGAGTTTCGGGTTGAAACCGACAATCTAAAGTGCGTGTCCTAGGACTAACACCTATATGGGGGTATGTAGTTGGTTGGGTGAATCGGTATGGGTTCCCCCTTTGGCGTGACTTCCAAGATATTCGTCTTGTTCTTGCGGGCAATCGGTAGGTGTGGACAAGCCATTTCATATACCTGAGTGTATGTGAATTGCCTCACCGTATACCTCGTGGGGACGGTACGCGTGAGAGAGAATTCGATATACTCGGCGTATATAAACGAATTCCCTGCGATATACCTCCCGTCATGACTTCGGTCAAGAGGTATGATGTGGGGGAACCGTTCGATATACATCCAAGTTACTTGGCCAATGGAAGGTGAGAGTCATATCACTTAGGCTAACTGCGACCTGCCGGACCAGCGCCCATCACGAAGTGACCCTCCAGTTACTGGGTAAATTTTTTCCAATATCAATGATCTTTGGTGATGTCGTGTGAATTATGCATGATTCTCTTATTAGTATCTTATGATGATAATGCCTTTCTTGATTATGCCAAACAGGGAGCAAAGTAAAAGTACCCCAAAAGGTACCCCAAGTATGGATGGGTAATGCGTGCAACATGGGGATATACATGTGATCCTAGGTGCACGTGGCGTGAAGTGTATATGGAGAAATTTCTACAAGTGTGTGAATATAAGCATAAGCATGGGATACATATGAGAAAGGGGAACATAAAAATATGGGGGAAATATAAGCAAATATAGCATTGCTGTAAATAGAGTCAAGCCCACAAACAAAAACACATATCCCCAGCAGAGTCGCCACTGTGGTCATCCCCGATCCTCGCCATGCGAGCGGGCACGTGGAGGAAAGGATCCTTCGGGTCCTGCGTGTCCGTCTCGAGAGCGCTTCGGCCTGCGTCGTTTGTGGTGTAAAAATGTAGATAGATTAGAGTTGTCAGTCTATTTTACTCAAAATAGACAAAAGAAAAAAAAAAGAGGAAGCCACCCCGAAGGATGGCATCCAAAGACATACTGGTGCGTGCGAAACCAAGATTATTCGAGAAGAGTTCAGAGGCTTAGTTACGAAATGGGAAGGTGTTAGGCACCCATTCCGCCCTTTCGGTATCTCACGAATATTTGCTATTTTCCTTTTTATTTCCCCTCTCGATATGTGTGCATGTGTATATATAGAATGGAGGTAGGAATCCTCGACTTGTATCATGGAAAAGATAAAGTGAGTCATCCGTAGGAAGATATAAGAATAATATTAGAAGAATAATATTTACGCGATTATCCCTACGTTGACCGTTATAATAGAATGATAATGCATATGGAGCAATACGTTACTAAGGACAAGTATATAGAATATAGGAAGATTAGATTTAGAGAAGATATAAAATGAGAGAAAAAGTGTGAAAAAGGACTCGAGTCTTGGGTTTTACCCCGAGACGCCTACGTAGCCTATAGAGGCATCAAAGTCCACATAGTTCGCATACAAAATGAGGGGTGGGGTTTATCCCATAAATCCAAATGGGGGATCTCTTATTTGTAAGTGATTGTGTGTGTGTAGAAAAAGTGTTTTAGTTATGAGGAAAGTGTGCAAAAAGTATGAGAATCCCTATTTGGAATTTATGAGCAAACCCTCTTTTTCTTGTTTTTCAGGTTATATTTATATGAAAATAGGAGATGTGCAATAATAATAAATAAAAAAGTATATTAGGATGTGTGAGATGAGATAATAAAAGTGCCAAGTAAGAAAACAAGTTATTGAGAATTTAAGAGAGAGTTTGAGAAAGTTGGACCTTCTTGACGATCTTGAGCTTGATCTTGAATGTTGGAGAGCATCCCCTGCACTTGGATGATGATGGAGAGTGGATAATTCACCAAGTTTGATGAAAAGGATGATGAAAAGTGGAAGTAAAAAGGGGATTTGGATGTTGAAATCACGTTGCCTTCGAGAGAGGTTTCTGGGATTCGTTGAGAGAGATTTCTATCAGATCTGGGCTCCGTTTGCAAATGAGGTGAACGTCTCCTTTTATAGGCCCAGGTGAGTTCCGATCGGCATAGAACTTTTCCTGCCTATCGGCAGGTGCCGATAGGTAGGGTTTGGAATCTGCCATTTGGCAGTGCGCTTCAGGCTTTTTCAAAAAATCGGTCGTCGAGGGCAAACCATTGGTCAGAATCGTGCACGGGTTTCGTTGGAAAGGTAATTCATAGACCTTTGAAAGTCCTTTGGACCTATCCCGAGTTCAGGAGTTGACTTTGGGTCAAATATGGCTCGAAACATTTGTCGGTCCATTGGACGGGGAATTGCTCGGACGCAAACGGATTGTTCGTCTGCAGGGTAAGTCCGCATCGCGGATGGGGCAGACCATTGGAAAGGTTAGGAGATGCACTTCGACATTCCAAAGAGTTTGACCCGATTTGGGAAGTTAACTTTGGTCAACTGGGCCTGAGAAGCGTTCGGTGACCTCCCGGAGTCAAACGATCATTCATCCGCATGGAAAGTCGGAATCACGCACGGGATGGACCGTTGGAAAGGGTATTCAGTGCCCTTTGAAGATTCATTCAGACTCGGTTGAGCTGAAGAGTTAACATAGGTCAAACAGATCCCGAGAGCGCCCGATGGCCTCTAAGTCAGGTTTCGGACTCAAACGGATCGTTCGTCTGCATGGTAAGTCAGAATCACGCACGGGGTGGACCGTTGGAAAGGGTATTCATTGCCCTTCGAAGATTCATTCAGTCTCGGTCGAGACAAAGAGTTTGATTTTTGGGTCAAACTGAGCCGGGGAGTGACCGATGGCCTCTAGGTCAGTACTCGGGACATGACCTGGGTTTACGGTGATAAAGGGAGGTACTAGGGACCTAAGGAGAGTTAGGGGGTAACAGAATGGGGTGTCTACACCCGAGTTGATTTCAACTACTCAGGTGGCAGTGATAGTGGCCCAGGTAGTTGAGACAGTAATGCGAGCTATGGTATCTCACTTTCCACAGCCCCAGGCACCGCCTCTAGTGGCACCAACAGTTCAGGCTCCAGTGGGGCCACCATCTTGGCAGCGAGTTAGGGAGACCTTTCAGATGGGTCACCCACCTGAGTTTCGAGGTAGCACAGATGTGGTAGAGGCTTGTGACTGGAAAAAGAATATTCAGCGCCATCTACGCATATTGGAGTGTACAGAGGTGCAGAAACAAATTCTTGCTACCTTTTGTTTGTCGGGGGAAGCCTTACAGTGGTGGAAGTCAGTTACCACCATGGAGGAGCGAGATTTGATGATGATAGCAGAGTTCTGGTGCGGTTCGATCGCAAATACTTTCCACCAGTGGTAGAGGCTGAGATGAGAAAGAAATTTAGTGATTTAGTGCAGGGTGGCCGATCAGTGGCAGACTACGAGGAAGAGTTCTCATGTTTGGCAAACTTTGTGCCAAATGAGGTGAACGATGAGGAGCAAAATAAATCAAGATTTATGGATGGCTTAAACTGGAAGATCAGGTAACATTTGATTGGGAATCTGGAGTTAGTATCATCGCTTCCATGCGAAGGGGATCAAGAGAGCAGGAAAGCCAAGCCAACAGGGCAAGACAGTTACTAGTGGTGATGCGAGTGTTACTCAACAATAGACTCGGAGTCAGCAATGGAATCAGGCTAAGAAGTTTAAGCCTGGTGGGTTTCGACCGGGAGGACAGGGGTTCAGGCAGGGGCAGCCGGGCCTGAATCAGCAGCAGCAGGTTCCTCAGGGCCAAGGGAACAATGGGGGAGGCCAGCAGGGCCATCCACGTCAGGGCTAACGAAAGGGGGATGGTCAGAGACACTATTTTTTCTGTGGCCATCCAAGACACTTCAAGAGGGAGTGACCACAAAGAGGCAGAGGTCAATAGCAGGAGTCCCAACAAGGGCAACAGGGGCAGATGTCGCCAGCAGCACTAGCTCTACCCGCCCCACCGCAGCAGGGGCAGATGCACTATGGGCATGTTTATAACGTCTGGTATGTTCCCAATCCTCCAGCGCAGCAAGCACTGCCAGCGGTTGAGGGTATGTTTTTCATTCATGATAATGAGGGTAATATTCTTTTTCATACGGGAGCATCACATTCCTTCATTAAATATAATTTTGCTAAACGGGACGGGTTACTAGAGATCGCGGGTAGTCATCGGATGTGTGTAGAGTCACTAGTAGGCAGCGGGGCTTTGATTCACTCCATTTTTTGGGTGTGGACATTTTGATTGGGAGGCTTAGTTTAGCATCGGACCTCTTAGTGTTAGATATGGAGGGGTACGATGTCATCTTGGGTATGGATTGATTGGCAGGTTATCGGGCGACACTGGATTGCTACGAGAGGACAATCGTGTTCTCTATTCCAGGACAGGAGATGTTTTTTATAGCAATGTCGTTACCCGAGGGCAGGCCACACACGCACCTGTATTACATCGTGGAAGAAACCCGACAAGAGGTGACGATTCCATTGGACTCAATCCCGGTAGTGAGGGACTTTGAGGATGTGTTCCAGGAGATACCAAGGTTGCCACCTAGTAGGGAAATCAAATTTGTAATCAATTTAGCACCAAGGATGAGGCCGATTACTCTGGCCCCATACCGTATGGACCCTTCAGAGATGCATGAGATGAGAGAGAAGATTCAGCATCTTTTGGGTCAAGGTTTCATTTGGCGGAGTACATCGCCATGGGGTGCACTAGTGTTGTTTGTAAAGAAGCGGGATGGCTCACTACGGTTATGCGTGGACTATAGAGAGCTGAACAAGGCGACAATACAGAATAAGTATCCATTGCCTAGGATTAATGATCTATTTGACCAGTTGAGAGGGGCATCTTACTTCTCTAAGGTCGACTTGAGGTCAGGGTATTATCAACTGCGTATCCGAGAGGAGGATGTTCCTAAGACCGCTTTCCTGTCACGATATGGATCTTATGAGTTATGGGTGATGCCATTTGCACTCACCAATGAACCAGCAGTGTTCACGGACCTTATGAATAGGGTTTACATGGAGTTTCTCGACCAGTTTGTCATCATGTTCATTAATGACATCCTGATCTACTCGCGCACCGAGGAGGAGCACGCAGAGCATATGCGTATAGTTTTACAAACATTGCGGGATCACCAGCTCTATGCCAAATTCAGAAAGCGTGGATTTTGTCAACGGGAGGTTCAGTTTCTTGCCACGTAGTGTCAGACTAGGGTATTGCGGTGGATCCGAGTAAATTATCAGCGGTGAGGGAGTGGGGGTAGCCCACGACACCGACCGAGGTGCGCAGTTTTTTAGGATTGGTCGGTTATTATAGGAGGTTCATCAAAGGATTCTCAAAGATTATGGGCCCTTTGACGAATCTGACCTGGAAAGGGGTACCTTTTACTTGGAGTGATCATTATCAATTATCTTTCGGCGAGCTAAAGGACAAGTTGACATCTGCACCCGTACTTGCATTGCCGAAGGGAGGATTAGAGTATCAAGTTTACACTGATGCATCCTTACAGGGACTTGGGGGTGTGCTTCAGCAGGAGGAAAGGGCTATAACTTATGTGTCCAGAAAGCTAAAGCCCCACGAGAGGAATTACCCCAATCACGACCTGGAGTTAGCAGCGGTCATTTTTGCTTTAAGGATATGGAGACATTATCTTCTGGGAGAGAAGTTCGCGTTATTCACGGATTATAAATCACTTCAGTATCTCTTCACACAAAAGGATCTGAATATGAGGCAGAGGCGATGGCTAGAATTAGTGAAATACTACTACTTTAATATTCAGTATCATCCTGGTAAGGCTAATGTGGTAGCAGATGCATTGAGTCGGAGACCGACTGGGGAAATATCAAAAGTCTGGAAAGCAAAGTGGAGAGAGCTTCGATATGAGGATGATGTAGCGAGGGCTTGCATATCAGCATTATCCATCACACATGAGATCATTATGCGGGTTGTGAGGGCTCAGGTAGAGGATCAGGTCTGTCAAGATAGGGTGAGCCAGGTGCTAGCTGAGGGAGAAGAGGGTTACTCGGTCAGCTCAGAAGGAGGCTTACGCCTTAATGGGAGGTTAAATGTGCCAGAGGATGAAGAGTCGAGGCACACTGTGATGACAGAGTCCCATGGGTCAAGATTCATGGTACATCCCGGTGGGGATAAGATGTACCAGGATATGAGGAGACAGTATTGGTGGGCAGGAATAAAACGAGACATAGCAGAGTTTGTTTCGAAATGTGCCACGTGTCAGCTTGTGAAAGTGGACCATCAGAGACCATCAGGGATGCTACAGCCACTGGAGATTCCCGTGTGGAAGTGGGAGAGCATCTCCATGGACTTTATTACAGGGTTACCTGCATCACAGAGGGGTCATGATTCCATATGGGTCATTGTGGATCGATTGACCAAAGTAGACCACTTCCTGTCGGTTCGCACAGGATTTGAAACGATGCGTTATGCCCAGCTATTCATAGCTGAGATTGTTAAGCTGCATGGGGTACCGGTTAATATTGTGTTTGACAGAGATAAGATCTTTGTAGCCCACTTTTGGCAGAGTTTTTAGGAGGCCATGGGTACGGAGTTACGTTTAATTACAGCCTATCACCCACGGACTGACGGGTAGACTGAGAGAGTCAATCAGATGCTGGAAGATATGCTCAGAATGTGCATATTAGACTTTGGGAGAGGTTGGGAAAAATATCTCCATTTGGTAGAGTTCTCATATAATAACTCTTACCAATTCGCGATCGGTATGGCACCGTTCAAGGCACTTTACGAGAGACCTTGTCGTTCACCCGCTTGTTGGTTAGAGGTGGGGGACAACAAACTATTGGGTCCAGAGATTGTTCAGGAGACGTCTTCCAAGATAGAGTTGATTCGAGGGAGGATTTGGATAGCTTAGGATAGGCAGAAGAGTTACGTTGATACTTTACGGAGACATGTGGAGTTAGAGGTTGGGGACCAGGTATTCGTACGGGTGTCCCCTATGAAAGGGGTGATGAGGTTCGGCATGAAGGGTAAGTTAGCACCGAGGGACGTGGTACCTTTCCCTATTATCGAGAAGGTGGGACTAGTATCTTATAGGTTGGGATTCCCAGAGCACCTTCAGCGGATACACGACGTGTTCCATGTGGGATCGCTGAAGAAATATCGTAGGAGCGAGAAAGATTTCTGGCACATTCCACTTGAGGAAATTGATTTACAACCAGACATCTCATATGGAAGAGACCGGTGGCTATTCTGGACCGTAGTGAGTGGAAGTTACGATCCAAAGTTATTCCACTAGTTAGAGTACACTGGGGTCATCACAACGTTGACGAGTCTACCTGGGAGCGGGAGGAGGATATGCGGTAACAATATCCAGATCTTTTCACCACAGGTACGACCTAATTTCGGGGACGAAATTCCTTTGTAAGGGGGGGAGTATGTAACACCCCGTATTTTTGTGCATTAAATATTTAATTAATTTGGGAATTCAAAATTACTTGTGTGCCATAATTTTAATTTAATTAATTATGGTAATTTATATTTAACTCTTAATCGGGGAGTGAATGGTTACTATTTAGGGAAACTTATTCACTAAGTGAATAGTAATAATGTATTTACGTCATTTATGGCATTAATGACGGGATATGTACTTATTTCAGCAGAAAAGTGTACCCGGGGTAGTAAATGGGTCACGGGACATTTTTAGACATAACCGGGCCCACACGGGGGCATTTGGGTCGCTTGGGCTTGGCCCATTAGACAAAAAACGGGATTAAGGTTAATTAAACAAATAAAAGAAACAAGGGAACGACTGAATTGATTTTAGAGAAGACTTAGAGGGTTAGGAAACCCGAACAGCAGCCAAAGGTAAACTTGGGGATCACGGGAGAGCCAAAAAGAGTCATCTTCAACCTTGGGCACTCACAATTCCAAATTCAGACTCTACAAATCCAAGGCAAGTGCTCAACTTGCTGTAGCATGTAAAGTGTATTTTAATTCATATTCATGTGATGTGTGTAATCAAAGAAATTTGTTTTGGGATTTAAAAGGGTATGAACATGGAGTTTTGTAAACCATGAATCTGATTGCTAAATTGATTAGAAAATCATATATAATTTGAGTTGTATATTTGTAACTGTTAAGATGTGTAAAGCCGGAGGAATTAGAGACGAATTTGTGGTAAAGGATGTTTAAATGGGTTAAAAGATTAAATGGAATTTTACCCCAATTTGTAAAAACAGTAGAGAAAGTAAATTTACTGATGTTGTTGGACTTTATAGAGGTTCCTCATAAAGTTTTTGATGTCTATTGTCGATGGGAAAGCTTGGTTTTCAGTGTAGAAGAAAGGGTTTGGAGGTGTGCATCCATGGCTGAAACAGCCAACTCGGGAAAACGAGGACATGATCGATCGATCGATCGAAGGTGGACCATCAATCGATCGATGGTTCGGAAATTTTGACAGTTCGCCCAGTTTGCCTTTATATGTAGAGAAATTAAATTAACATCCTACCATGCCTTAATTATTGAGTAATTAATACATGGGTTTAAATCTAATTAATTGTGAATAAAAATTAATTAGGATTTGAGGGCGATTTGGTGTGACACATCATGATTAAAATTAATCGGGATGTGGAGGAAATTAGGTGTGATATACTAGAGTTAAAATTTGGGGAATTACGATTCAAATTTTTAAATACCAGCTGGGTGGACAAGTCCGTGGATAGTGGTGGGGCGATGCCGGTACGAAAATTTTATTTAGGTGAAGGATAAATAATTTAGAGTCGGGAATATAGACTTGGGTGTTGTTTTAATTCGGGCCACGAGAGTAACACCGAATATTGGTTGGGGCGATACCAAAGAACATTAATGTGCAAATTAATAAATAATTCGAGTTGGGCCATAAACTCATAATAAAATGGAATAGGCTTGTGTCACGGAATTAGTACACGGTATAGCCAAGATATGTTATATTTATATATATATACGGTGTGTGATAGTATGTATATATATATATATATATATGGTGTGTGCATCAATATCAGTGATAGATATTAGTATTATATACTCTAGTGCTATAGGGGAGTTTGAGCGTAGTGGATGAATCCCCTAGCTTGAGGAGTAGGGTGAGTATAATCCCAGGTCATAGCGTCCGTTATATGGGTGAGGGGCATCTCACTTTCAGGGAAGGAATATAACCGCCTCTAATATGTATGTATTGACCAAGTTTGTGAGCGATTATGACTTGGGGTAACTAGGTTATGTCATTTCACCTAGTGGGATAGCACTTTAGAGAATTTATACCCGGTGAAACTTTACTCGGGAAAAATATTATTATTAGATGTTATTTCAGTATGTTGTGAATACTGCATTATGACTAAATATATAATTAGGTAAATAATTATATATGGGATAATTAATACAAAGTATGAGTTGTATTATGTGTATAACAGGTGTGAGTATTATATGGATTTAAAAAGGGAAATGATTAATTAAGTTAATGTTTATAATAACTTAAAAATCATAATTCAGGGCATACCCGGTTAAGAGTAGGGCGGTTGCAAGGGGTTATATAATTTATCTAGTCATGAGGTGGAGAACAAGGTGAATTTAATTAAGGCGTTAGTAGTGCACATTAGAGGATGGGTAAGAATGTTCTCAAGGGAGTGCGGCACTAACTAAAATATGGAAGGCATGCATATTTATTTATTACTGCAAGTTAATCATTTGCTAAATGTTTTTAAATGTTTTGGGTACTAACCCTTGCTATAAAAAATTCTTTTTAAAATCCTTTTAGGTGTCCAGCCACAGGGACACCAGGCTTGACTCTATTTCAGGCATCCATTGCTGCAGCATATGTGGATGTTGCGGGAGATTTGATAGACGCCTCATTCTTTCATTTCTAGTATAGAGACTTCTTATCATCTATTTTGAGCATGTCGCTCACAATTCATTTAAATTCTTGTTAGACATATTGAGATTGATTACTTGTCTTCATTTTCTATTTGTTGGGTTTTTGGGCCGATGGTTTATTCGGTCAGTTAATAAGTCGTGAATGGTTGTTTTAGATAATTGTGATTATTGTGTTATTTTACTTTTGCATGAGTTTCATTTAAGTTAAGGAAAGATAAAACTTGGCACCAGTCTAATTTTCTCACTTAGGTGGTTAGTAATTAAAAAAGGTGACAGTGATGCTAAGAATGATCCAACTGAGAAACCTGTTCTAACTTAATTTATGACTGATCACCCGGGGTTAATTAGGCGGGGTGTCACACATGCTGATTCAACCGTTCCCGCTACTCCACTCGCATTTATGGTAAAATATTAAAATAGGAGTTTTAATGTTTACATATTTATTTGGGAATTTTTTATAAACTGTTTTTAGTACCTTACAATGTTTTTCCTTGTAAAAACATTTTTTTCTAAGTCAATGCGTAAAATTTTTTTGACACTTGGATCTCTCAAGAGACATTTAATGTCGCGCGAAGGAATCAAGCGTGATGTGCCTATCGCTTGAGCGACATAGGCATCTCGTTCGAGCGAGATGGTTATCTCGTTCGAATGACAGTACATCTCATTCGAGCGAGATGGCTATCTCGTTCGAGCGAGATGGCTTCTCATTCGAGCGAGATGGCTATCTCGTTCGAACGAAAGTACATCTCGTTCAAGCGAGCTACCACCTTAATTTTCCTATAAAATAAGGTTAATCATTCACGTTTTTCAAGTCTTCCAAGTCCACTTTTTGCATAATCTGCTGCAAATAAGACTTTATATTTTTAAGTTTTAAACACCTTTTGATTCACCACAGTGTCCCAAATTCATATGTGAATCATTTAAACGCTTGATTACTTGGTCTCCTCATTTGGAGTACTCTTGTGGAGAAGACGGCTAATTCTACATTGTTGACGATTTGAGCTCTTGCCAACAACAACGAACCGACACCTGCGGGTACTCGTGTGTCAAGCTTTATTTCTCTGTATTTGTAAGTGTTACAAAATATAGTGAAATAAAAAGGTTTTTCCCCTTTTGGGGACTTATCCTCATATTTGTGATTATGTGCATGCTTGATCTCATTTAATTAGTCAATCACAATTTGTTGAAAGAGTTAGGGTCTTTGGGGACTAAAATTGGAATTTAATTAAACAAGTTGGTTCATTGACTGCTGGCGCACTCTCAAACTTCCATTTGAAGTTTTCACATTCCGTATTTTATGAATAAATAGAGCTTTCCCTTCACTCTTTTTTTTCAATAGCCTTGCTTCAAATAGTTTGTTTTTAAAAATATCATGTGCATTTATATCATGAGTGACTTTAAACAGTTTTCCTCTTTTTTTTGTTCTTCTTACTTGTACGCCTCTTTTTTCCATTCCTCTTCTCTCATAAATTTTGTAAACCTGGCATATCATAGTTTAGGTTTTTCATTCGATGTTATTATAATGGGAAACTTTGTATCTTGATTTTCAATAGCAGACATCATATTATGAATTTTGTTCTCCTTGATTCCCCTTTGTTTCAATATTATGACTGGTTACAATCATTTGGTTCGTCTCTCAACCTGGCCCAATAAAAGAGGCTTCAATTCCAACAATCCTTTATATATATGCTAGAATATTTTTATGCCTTTGGGTCTGAACATAATGAATAGAGGGCTTCTACCAAGGGTGTTTCTTCATCAATTATCAGTAGACCTAATCATATTCCTATAGCCAAAAACACTGGCCAATAAATGGGCCCATCAAATCCTCCCTAGAAAGGGAACCCTAAGAGAAACCTTTTAAGAACCAATGAGGGCATATCTTTATGACCGAAGAGGATACCAATGAGTGGGGCCAAGTAATTGCCCTCTTAAAGGCTTTGTCCATTCGTTTTGTCGATGAAAGTGATTGTTCCCCGAATGCTCGTAAAGGGGAAGTTTCCTTTTATGACCACTACTTTTAGGAAGGTCTTGGAGTTTACCTTTTAAAGACTATTCATGATGTTCTTTTTATTCCTCAATATTGATCCTTCTTAACTTATACCGAATGCGTGAAGGATCCTGATCAGTTCCATGGTTCACTTATATGATTTGTTCGGTGTTGACCCCCTCCTGATAATAAGGGAGTTATTGATTGTTCACAAGGCCTTTATCTCATAAGGGGTTGATATAATATATCTAGTAGGCATAAGGGATAAGGATTCTCTACCTCACTTACCTCCTTCAACCATAATTAGAGGCACCGCTTCTTCTTCAATAGGGATGTTTGGGAACGTGATAGTCATAATGACCTGACAAGTTATTTGTTCACCATCGTTTTAGCATGGAATAAACCATATTTGAGTGAGTATATTTTTTGATAAGCATTCTCTTGTCTGATGTTTTGCTTCACTAACTCTTCCTCATATTGAAGTTATGCAAGGATTTTCAATGACCTTCACCATATTCCTGAAGCCTAAAAGGATAAGGTTCAGAAAGTTGTGAGCAAGGATAGACCTTTCAAACAACTCTGTGATCTGAAGAGAGTGAAGGATCTTGGCTTCATTTCCAAAAAGGAAGAGATTCTAAATCATCATTCCCTTCGAATTTTGGTTGAAATCGAAGAAAGATTACTCAAACTCATTCATTTCCAATATTCATTCTTCCCACACTATTTACATATAATTTTCACATGCTGAACAACCCTTTAACTTTCTTATTAAATTGATTGTGGTTTTATTTTTCTACCTATATTTGCATCCTACAGAGAAATGTCTCGTCGAGGATATCGTTAGGATCTCCAAAGGATGAACTAAGGACCATCTTCCCATCAACCTATTATTCCTTAGCCAAACCCCTTACAGCTGATATGAACCTCCAACTTAATAATATGATTACTAACATTATTCATCATGTCAACATAATTGAAGGATAAGGATTAAAAAGAGACCCATAAGGACTGAAGCAACCCCGACGTCTACTTAGAAGTCAAAGGATAATTACTAGGGTTTCCATGCTATCCATTCTGAAGACCTCGACCCGCTAATCAGAGGCTCTATTGGTTGTGCGAAGGAGAAAATACAACTAGGAAATAGGGTATTGATATGCTCTCTTCATAAACTAACTTAGTTTTATACTTTTCCTTTTGTTTGTTTTAACTATGGTGTCTCGCTATAGGTGATCATCCTTACGACTTATATGTACTAAAAATGGCTAGCCTGAAAGAACGAGTCAAGGACTATCTCGAGGCTAAAGACTTGCATAGAGACTATGAAAAATGCCAAAACTGAAGATTACAAGGACTGTGGTTACTACCCAAGCAAAGAGTAATTATAAAAAATCTACTAAAGATCGATCTTTGATACAGAAGAATATCGTGATGAAGGAGAAGTATTGACTTTAATGTCAAGTGAGTGAACTAAAGTGCCAACTTGCTTAGAAAAAGAAGGAGAAGGCCACCACTACTAATACCGATAAAGGTCTAGCTCCCTTGATTAGTTTTAGATACTTAAAATCTTTCCTTGTCACCAAGTAATTTCAGCTAATGAAGTAGCAATCTTTCATCAACGGCTACTACAAGTTAGTGAATCGGGTTAATGAGGATCATCCTAAATGGGAAATATCTTCCTTTAATCATGATGACTATGAGGGGTGAAAAATCCTAAAAATGGTTATAATATATGGGAAAGGGTTTAAATACCAACAAACCCCTATTTTTAAAAAAAATCGAATTATAAGTTCAACTAAATAGATTAACCCAGATTAAACTTAACACCGATTAAACAATTGTTATCATAAATAGATTGATTGATTGTATCTTAACATAAACATGCATCTAGGTGAACGAAGGATAAAATAAGTAAATCAACTATAATGCCTAAATTACGAGAAAACCCCTCAATGGGAAATACTGCAAACAATATGTGACACCCTGCCTAATTGAATCCCGGGTGATCAGTCCTTTATTAAATTAAACCGAAGAGACTAATTGGCTCATTCTTAGCATCACTGTCGAAAAACAATTTCTTGATTTAGCGCCTAATAGATAATTAAGCTAAGTGTCAAAACATTTAACATTAATTATACTCAAATAATCCATAAAAAAACTCCATTCTTTAAGACATATTCTATTTACATTCCACATGAATATAATAAATAATGGACATGAAACAAATACTGAAATGATAAAGACTAGATAAAACATTCCATTTCAAAGTCCCAAACCCACAAAACATTAAATCCGCAAGTGCAATGGAAATAAAATGCTAAAGTAAACAGAGTACAATCTCTACTAAACGAATAAGAATGGGCAAGAAAAACCCTTGAAGAATATCTGGAAAGGAACAAAAGGAACTAATAGAGGCGTCTAAGTGAAAAGACCTCCAACTCCCACAACTGTTGCAATTCGCTAAACGATCCACGCGTCTACGCCTGGTAACCCTGTGGCTAGGCACCTGATAAATAATATATATATATATATATATATATATATATATATATATATATATATATATATATATATATATATATATATGTGTGTGTGTGTGTGTGTGTGAGTGTGTGTATATATATATGAGTATGTACCTTTCGTCTTTCCTAACTAATGGTTGAGATCAAAAGTTGGTGTGTTTGGTCTTTATCAATTCACAGTTCAGATTAAATCTGACAAGGGTTCACAATTCTTTAAAAATATGAACTATATGAAAGATCTCTAGCCTAGAGCCCATGTACTATATGAGTAAAGTACTAATGATAAATTGGGAACCCTCTTTAACACCGCATAGCAAACTGACTCATTTTATTACTCTACCCTTCTTTGAATACTTCACTTTCTTACCTTCCATATTTATCCCCTAACCCCCTCACTTCTATCTGTCGTCACCAACATAATGATGGGTCCCCTTCGGCCGCGAAAGGTGGTTCTTCCTGACTCTCAAATATTTCGTGTTTTTTTCGTTCAAGTCTCTTCAAATATGTGAAGGGATAATTTAGTTTTCATGTTTTTTTTAATATAGACATCACTTTTTTTGTTTCCATTCAAGTCTCACAGTTGTTGTTGAAAAGGTACCTGAGTTAGCAGATGAAGATTTATCATCTTTTTCCGTTGAAAAGGTACCAAGGTATGGCCGTGGGTTTACATATGACGTAAAGGTGTTGGTCTTATGTGTTTCTCATTTTTCATTTTTTTTGTTTCTTTGTTTAGTTTGTAAATTAAATTTATGGGTTTGGGATGTATTGTCTTATCTACATCTTTGTTATATTGTCTTCGTTTTGCTGATTTTTTTGTATATTTTCTTCTAATAAGTAAAGGCTGGGATGTTGATTCAAAAATCTGAATCAATCTCTGATATTACTGACTGATTTGAGTTAGTGTTGATATCGCAAGGCTTGACTGACTTATTTGATAAAAAACAATCTTGATCGGAACAAAATGAACAACTACAGGTTGCTAACATTTTGTTGCTTTACCAAGCAAGTACTATTACTTACTCGCGCAAAAAACTCCACGCCTAACATCTCTCTTTATTGAAAATAAATTTATACAAAAAGAAAAAAATTGATAGAGATGG
This sequence comes from Sambucus nigra, assembly GCA_949130495.1. Taxonomy (NCBI): domain Eukaryota; kingdom Viridiplantae; phylum Streptophyta; class Magnoliopsida; order Dipsacales; family Adoxaceae; genus Sambucus; species Sambucus nigra. The sequence goes on along the minus strand of OX422216.1, from coordinate 88,315,490 downwards.
TATGCAAAAGGTAGGGTAACATATATTTTATTCTTTATTTGCAACTGACTTAATTGCTTCTTCATAAAGAGTATTCAATAAACATTTTTGGCTACTAGTGTAGTAGAGGCATGGTTTTAAAATGAAAAAGAGAAAGGACGAAAAAATAGAGTTTTGGTAAATCTCTTTAGCAGCAGCTTTTGAGTGACTAGATTATGAAATGAAAAAGTAGACAAAGAAAGGCTTTCTTCCACCAACCATTCTCTAGAACAATAAACCAAGTTACCAAGCTTCATTTACAATATTACAAAACGAACAACTGATATCCAAAACAAGTTACAGTGGGCATTGGAGTTGGAGTTGGACAAGCTGTCGACATTTCTCAAATTTTCTAGGTGAGCGATGAGCAGTGAGTGTGGTGTGATGTGGGGACTGTGTAGATATTTGGGATTTTGTGGTTGAGAGGAGAAGAGATTTGAGCTGCCATAAGAGAGAGAGGGCGGGGGGTTTCTTTTGTTATTTAAAATTAAAAACCTTATCTCAACTTGTGGTTGAGACTTGAGAGGAAAAAATACTATTTAATTTTTGTTTAAGTTTAGTAAGAGGAGATGTTAAAAGCTTTGTTATTTAAATAATTTTGACAGTTACAAAGAATTTGTTTGACTTAAAAAGTTTATTTAAATAATAATTGCCAAAATATGCCCATTTTTTTCTTTGGTAAGTGTATAATACGCAGTTTGTAAGTTGTGTAAATTACGCAATTATTATTTTACACTGATTTCTTAACAAATGAGTGGAAAAAGTATTACCCGACTTTTCATACTCCACAACGACCTTATGAGAATATGACATTAATGTAATGAATAGTTGGAACTGGTATTTTAGGAGGTGAAGAACAGGCATGAAATGTTAGGTTTATGTTTACGGGGTGGTAGTACGCATGTGAAGAAGATGGTTTGCCTCAATAAACCGTGATCCTTGGTTTTGAGAGGGGAGTGTTAGGGCTTTTAGTTTTTAGGGGGGCATACTACCTCAATCGAAGTACGTGCGAGGGATACTATTTTCCTGCCATTTTCGTATTGCAGAGCTGCGTAAGTGTTGTAGCTGTGTTTTCTTGGTATTGTTACCGGGTACGAACATATGGGGTGTTTCCAAAGCCAAAAGAAAATGGGCTTATGCATAAACCCGATTTTTCTTATTGGAGCACCCATTATATCAAACCCCCTTATTTGGGGTGAAAAGCTTTTAACATAACCATAATCGCGATTTGCCAAAATAAAACACAAGATGGGCATATTTTGACTAAATGACTTTTTCTTACAATATTTGTCCTCTCTCAAGGTAGTAAGAGAATTTGTTTCTATTTACACATCAACTAATAATTTTGTGTTTGTTCGTATCATGTTATCTTATGCATCTTATTTTCCCATACTTAATCACTATTACAAAATATCCAGAAGGATTTTACAACCATGCCATCGGCACGGGTACACCCTAGTCTATATAATAAAGGAGGAGGGACTTTTGGTATTTCCCGACTAATGGTTGAAATCTAAAGTTGGTTTGTTTGGTCTTTATCAACTCACGGTTCAGATTAAATATGATGGGTTTTGATCCTCCTGAACTGATGGTTTAGATTAATCTGTAGGAGTTTGAATCCAAGGGTTCATAATTCTTTAAAAAGATGAACTATATGAAAGATCTCAAGCCCACATCACATGTACTATCTGGATAAAGTACCAATAATAAATTGGAAACCCTCTTTAACACTGCATAAAAAACTCATTTTATTACTTTACCCTTCTTTGAATACTTCACTTTCTTACCTTCCATATTTCTCTCCAAACCCCCCTCACTTCTATCTGCTGTCACCAACACAATGATGGGTCCCCTTCGGCCGTGAAAGGTGGTTCTTTTCCCGACTCTCAAATATTTCATGTTTTTTTGTTCAAGTCTCTTCAAATATGTGAAGGGCTAATTTAGTTTTCACATTTTTTTTAAATGTAGACATCACTGTTTTCGTTTCCATTCAAGTCTCAAAGTTGTTGCTGAAAAGGTACCTGGGTGAAGAGATGAAGATTTATCATCTTTTTTCCTTGAAAAGGTACCAAGATGTGGTCGTGGGTTTACAGATGACATAAAGGTGTTGGTCTTATGTGTTTCTCATTTTACATTTTTTTGTTTCTTTGTTTAGTTTGTAAATTAAATTCATGGCGTTTGGGATGTATTGTCTTATCTACATCTTTGTTATATTGTCTTCGTTTTGCTGATTTTTTTGTATATTTTCTTCTAATAAGAAAAGGCTAGGATGTTGATTCAAAAATCTGAATCAATCTCTGATATGACTGACTGATTTGAGTTAGTGTTGATACAGCAAAGCTCGAGTGACTGATTTGATTAAAAAATGATCTTGATCAGAACAAAATGAATAGCTGCAACTTGTTGACATTTTGTTTCTTTACCAAGCATGTACTATTACTTACTCTTGCAAGAAACTCCACGCCTAACATCTCTATTTATTGAAAATAAATTTATACAAAAAGAAAAAAAATGATAGAGATGGGATGAAAACGGAAGGGTAACATATGTTTTATGGTTTATTTGCAACTGGCTTAATTGGTTCTTCATAGAGAGTATTCGGTAAACATTTTTGGCTACTAGTGTAGTAGAGGCATGGTTTTAAAATTAAAAAGAGAAAGGATGAAAAAATAAAGTTTTGGTAAATCTCTTTAGCAACAGCTTTTGAGTGACAAGTTTACGAACTGAAAAAAAAAATAAAAAAAAAGACTTTCTTCCTTCAACCATTCTACAGAACATTAAACCAAGTTACCAAGCTTCATTTACAATATTACAAAACTAACTACAGATATCCAAAACAAGTTACAGTGGGCATTGGAGTTGGAGTTGGACAAGCTATCGACATTTCTCAAATTTTCTAGGTGAGCGATGAGGAGTGAGTGTGGTGTGATGTGGGGACTGTGTAGATATTTGGGATTTTGTGGTTGAGAGGAGAAGAGAGTTGAGCTTCCATAAGAGAGAAAGGGCGGGGAGTTTCTTTTGTTATTTAAAATAAAAAACCTTATCTCAACTTGTGGTTGAGACTTAAGAGGAAAAAAATACTATTTAATTTTTGTTTAAGTTTAGTAAGAGGAGATGTTAAAAGCTTTGTTATTTAAATAATTGTGGCAGTTACAAAGAATTTGTTTGACTTATAAAGTTTATTTAAATAATAATTGCCAAAATATGCCCATTTGTTTCTTTGGTAAGTGTATAATACGTAGTTTGTAAGTTGTGTAAATTACGCAATTATTATTTTACACTGATTTCTTACAAAATCGGTGGAAAAAGTATTACCCGACTTTTCATACTCCACAACGACGTTATGAGAATATGACATTGAAGTAATGAATAGTTGGAGCTGGGATTTTGGGAGGTGAAGAACAGGCGTGAAATGTTAGGTTTAGGTTTATGGGGTGGTAGTACGCATGTGAAGAAGATGGTTTGCCTCAATAAACCGTGCTCCTTGGTTTTGAGAGGGGAGTGTTAGGGCTTTTAGTTTTTAGGGGAACATACAACCTCAATCGAAGTACGTGCGAGGGATACTATTTTCCCGCCATTTTCGTATTGCAGAGCGCCGTAAGTGCTGTTGCTGTGTTTTCTTGGTATTGTTACCGGGTACGAACATATGGGGTGTTTCCAAAGCCAAAAGAAAATGGGCTTATGCATAAACCCGATTTTTCTTATTGGAGCCCCCATTATATTAAACCCCCTTATTTGGGGTGAAAAGCTTTTAACATAACCATAATCGCGGTTTGCCAAAATAAAACACAAGATGGGCATATTTTGACTAAATGACTTTTTCTTACAATATTTGTCCTCTCTCAAGGTAGTAAGAGAATTTGTTTCTATTTACACATTAACTAATAATTTTTTGTTAGTTCGTATCATGTTATCTTATGCATCTTAATTTCCCATACTTAATCACTATTACAAAATATCCAGAAGGATTTTACAACCATGCCATCGGCACGGGTACACCCTAGTCTATATAATAAAGGAGGAGGGACTTTTGGTATTTCCCAACTAATGGTTGAAATCTAAAGTTGGTTTGTTTGGTCTTTATCAACTCACGGTTCAGATTAAATATGATGGGTTTTTATCCTCCTGACCTGATGGTTTAGATTAAACCGTAGGAGTTTGAATCCAAGGGTTCACAATTCTTTAAAAAGATGAACTATATTAAAGATCTCAAGCCCACATCCCATGTACTATCTGAGTAAAGTACCAATAATAAATTGGAGACCCTCTTTAACACTGCATAGAAAACTGACTCATTTTATTACTTTACCCTTCTTTGAATACACTTTCTTACCTTCCATATTTCTCTCCAAACCCCCTCTCACTTCTATCTGCTGTCACCAACACAATGATGGGTCCCCTTCGGCCTCAAAAGGTGGTTCTTTTCCCGACTCTCAAATATTCCATGTTTTTTTTTGTTCAAGTCTCTTCAAATATGAGAAGGGCTAATTTAGTTTTCACATTTTTTTTTAAATGTAGGCATCACTGTTTTCGTTTCCATTCAAGTCTCGAAGTTGTTGCTGAAAAGGTACCTGAATGAAGAGATGAAGATTTATCATCTTTTTTCCTTGAAAAGGTACCAGGATGTGGTCGTGGGTTTACAGATGACATAAAGGTGTTGGTCTTATGTATTTCTCATTTTACATTTTTTTGTTTCTTTGTTTAGTTTGTAAATTAAATTCATGGGGTTTGGGATGTATTGTCTTATCTACATCTTTGTTATATTGTCTTCGGTTTGCTGATTTTTTTGATATTTTCTTCTAATGAGAAAAGGCTAGGATGTTGATTCAAAAATCTGAATCAATCTCTGATATGACTGACTGATTTGAGTTAGTGTTGATACAGCAAGGCTCGAGTGACTGATTTGATTAAAAAATTATATTGATCAGAACAAAATGAATAGATGCAACTTGTTGCAACTTGTTGACATTTTGTTTCTTTACCAAGCATGTACTATTACTTACTCTTGCAAGAAACTCCACGCCTAACATCTCTCTTTATTGAAAATAAATTTATACAAAAAGAAAAAAAATGGTAGAGATGGGATGAAAAGGGAAGGGTAACATATGATTTATGGTTTATTTGCAACTGACTTAATTGGTTCTTCATAGAGAGTATTCGGTAAACATTTTTGGCTACCAGTGTAGTAGAGTCATGGTTTTAAAATGAAAAAGAGAAAGGATGAAAAAATAGAGTTTTGGTAAATCTCTTTAGCAACAGATTTTGAGTGACAAGTTTACGAACTGAAAAAAAAATAAAAAGAAAGACTTTCTTCCTCCAACCATTCTCCAGAACAATAAACCAAGTTACTAAGCTTCATTTAAAATATTACTAAACGAACAACAGATATCTAAACCAAGTTACAGTGGGCATTGGCGTTGGACAAGTTGTCGGCATTTCTCAAATTTTATATGTGAGCGGTGAGCAGTGAGTGTGGTGTGATGTGGTGACTGTGTTGATATTTGGGATTTTGTGGTTGAGAGGAGAAGAGAGTTGAGCTTCCATAAGAGCAAGAGAGAGAGAGAGAGAGAGAGAGAGAGAGAGAGAGGTTTTCTTTTTTTATTTAAAATAAACAACCTTATCTCATTTTGTGGTTCATACTTGAAGGGAAGAAATAATGTTTAATTTTTGTTTAAGTGTAGTAAGAGGACATGTTAAAAGCTTAGTTATTTAAATAATTGTGATAGTCATAAAGCGTTTTTTTGACTTAGGAAGTTTACTTGAATAATAATTTCCAAAATATACCCATTTGTTGCTTTGGTAAGTGTAAAATACGCAGTTTGTAAGTTGTATAAATTACGCAATTATTATTTTACACTGATTTCTTACAAAATCAGTTGAAAAAGTATTACCTGAATTTGCATACTCCACAACGACCTTAGGAGAATCTGACATTGAAGTAATGAATAGTTGGAACCTGGGATTTTGGGAGGTGAAGAACAGGCATGTGAAGTACTAGGTTTATGTTTACGGGGTGGTAGTACGCATGTGAAGAAGATGGTTTGCCTCAACAATCGTACTCCTTGGTGTTGAGAGGGGAGTGTTAGGGCTTTTAGTGTTTGAGGGGACATAGAAGCTCAATCCGAGTACGTGCGAGGGATACTATTTTCCTGCCATTTTCGGATTGTAGAGCTACGTAAGTGTCGTAGATGTGTTTTCTTAGTATTGTTACCGGGTATGAACATACGAGGTGTTGCTAAAGCCAAAAGAAAATGGGCTTATGCATAAACACGATTTTTCTTATTGGATCCCCCATTATATTAACCACCTTATTTGGGGTGAGATGCTTTTAACATAACCATAACCATGGTTTGCGAAAATAAGACACAAGATGGGCATATTTTGACTAAATGACTTTTTCTTACAATATTTTTCCTCTCTCAAGGTAGTAAGAGAATTTCTTTCTATTTACACATCAACTTATAATTATGTGTTAGTTTTGTTATCAATTTATAAATAACCACAAGTGCACGGGCTATTATAGAATAACGAGTGTAAATACGGGTCGAACCCACATGAATTTATCAATTTTTTCTTTAAAATAATTGTGACTGTCCAACTAGACTAAATTGAGTTGGAAATGAGATATAATATTAAACTAATCAACACAAATAATATATAGAAGTACGAGAGATATAATCAAGGTAGCGTGAAAATAGGACGTTGGATCCATTTATCATGTTAAACTAACACTGTGCAATAATTTAAATTCTTCATTCCTGATTTTATAACTCAAATTAATCCGACTCTCATCCTATTTAATTCGGAAAAATTACACGGTAGAAGTCCAAAATAAAATTTAACGTCTCTAAATTTTGACGCCTAAATTCCCTACTCCCTGAAAAAGTTCACTTTTCAATTTCAAAATATAGTCTTTAAGCATGGGCTATGAATCAATTTAATAAAAGTATAACCCATCAAAAAGCACTCATATTTAACAAATAAAATTAATGATTTTTTTCAAACAATGCCGAAGGTTTAAAATGCACTCTCGTGTCATTTTAAATGAATACCGAATTTTTTTTAAAAGTATTTAGCACATATCGGGAAGTAAAGACGAAATTAAATCACACACAAGTATTTAGCACATATCGGGAAGTAAAGACGAAATTAAATCATACACAATATTAATCACACATGAAAATTTTCATCCAGCCCTAATGAGGAAATTAAGCTAGCATAATTATAGAGATAATAAAATTGAAAGAATGAATACTCAATTTCATTAAATAAACAAACTTACAATTCACAAATAATCTTGACAAAAATTCTACTCACAAAATAATTATTGGCGCACTCTAAAGATCTCTCTAGAACTCCCTCTCCAACTTTCTGTGTCAAAAATGAAGAACCCAAGGGCTCTATTTATAGTCTTAGGGTGAAGGTATTTGAATGGGTGTAAAACACCTGTTTAATTGATTTATATGAATAATAAAATCCTAAAAATCAACCAAAAAAAGGGTCCCACGAAATATTTGAAAATCACGAAATGGTTACCTCCAAAATCCCTTGATTTTTGGACGAAGAAACTCTCAAACTTTATCCTTTCAAGGCTGCATTTGGCTGGCATTTTGGGCTTGAGAATTTTTACCAAAAAATTATGGTCAGGGGGAAGAATCGAACCCCTGACCTTCCCCTTCTCACGTGTGCTCAAGACCACTGAACCAAGAAGCGTTCCTATAGCAATGACTGCTTCAATAATATATAACCCATTCTAATTTCTAGAAATTCCATTCTTCCACTTTGGCCCCTTAACTTTGTACTTCTTTCAATTATTCCCACAATCTTCATATCTTCACTAAATCACCTCGGATCTTCACCAAACTTTAGCGGTACCTGTAAAAATATAAAATAACTTATATTAATTCAATTTCAGCCCCAGAAAGTTTAGAAAATTATGAATTTACCCTTATTTGTATTTTAGACCCCAAAATTCATAACTTTTTCCTTTTAACTCCGAATTCAACCAAATTTCAGGGAGAACTTTATTTTGCCTATATAAATATTTAAAAATTATTTCCAGGCCCATAAAGTATCTAAAATTATAGTTTTACCCCTGGAGTTATTAAAATTTTATTTTTAACTCGGATTTGATTCAAACTTGCATTTTTCTTTTAATTTACGAAAAAGACTCTAACAACTCATTATTTAAGATAAGAAGGGCCTAACAAGGCGTAGATTTGGGCATATTTCATGCAAAATAATGCACTCATCAAATACTCCCAAACCTAAACTTTTCTAGTCCTCGAGCAAAACTAAAATTTTAAAATCTAACTCACTTTTGTAGGAATCACGATTGCACTTAGCATGTGCAGCAAGCCGTTAAACCTCTAGGTTACCCTAATGGACGAGTTTTGTCTCGTGAGGGTTTGCTGTAAATATACCCACAAAATTCAAAAACTTGACTCAATACAAAAGACTAAAAAGTAATATAATCAAGTTTGAATGCAAACTTCATAAATATAGTATAACTTCAATTCTCAATCTCAACTTATCGTGTGTGTGTGCATAGGCAATATAACCGTCCATTTCAAAAGATTTGATCGTTACATTTATTATCTGAAAGTTCATTTTGATTTCAAAATCCAACGGAATGCACTCTCAATCGAACACTCGAAATGGGTTATTTTCTCTCAGTATATGTGAGTAAAAGAGGAAATTTATATGAACAAATTTCACATATACATGATCAAAAACAGATTTTTTTTTATAATGGATGAATACTATCTCATAAATGGAAAATCGATTACTTATTGAAAACATTGACTCACACCATAAATCATATTCATCTTCTCTCCACACTATAACTAGCTTCACTTGAGATCGATTAGGACTTTCTTTGGTTGTATTGTAGGCTCGAATTTTGGCTAAAAAGAATGTCTTTTGGAGTTCAAAACTTTCTGAGAATATAGAGGTTTTTCGGTATTTTGACTTTTAGGCACTTTTCTTCCAACCTCTATTTTTCTTTTTCTTTCGTTTTTTCTTTTCAAACTCACAGTTTTTCGCCTTTTTTTCTCTTCTTTTCACACATTATTTTTGCAACCTCATTTTATTTTGGCCTTTTTCCAACCGTAATTTTACCTTAGTATTCTCAGAAAATGGATATGGCTTCTTTTTATGGGCTTTAAACTCCTAGTATGATTTGGGTAGGATAGTGGCCTTTCGACAAAAAGGCTTATCTTCTTTTTGGCTCAAATGGTCTTGCAATGTAATTATGTAAAAAATGTTGGAGTTTGGGCTTATTTTTCAAGCTTTAAAACGATGGCTTAATCTCATTTCTTAAGTTTCGTTAAAAGTTTGTTTGTGTCTCAAGATGACTTATTAAGACTTCTAGTGCTTAAGATTCACATTTTGACCTTTTTTTCAGTAATCAAACAAGACAAAGAATTTGAGATCATCAACGAATTTATCACTGAAGGAAAGTTTGAGTTGTTTTAACTCGGATTGATTTAAATTTCTCGAAACGATGAATGGCACAATATCTCACCGGGCTAAAATCTCCACATTTATTCGTTAAGCTTGTTAACTTTCTCCTCAATATCCATTTTTTATCATATTATATGGCTAATGTGTAAAAAAATTCATAAGTTGAGAGATCAATGAATTAATTCTATATTAAGAAATCGTTTCAAAACTCAATTATATTGAAAATCTTTTTGGATTTTTATTTTTATTTTTTTTTCAGAAATATCATCCTTACCCCCAAACCTAAATTTTACATTGTCCTTAATGTATGCTCAAACTAGAAATATGGACAAAGTAAATAAAGTACAGAAGTAAAAGGACGATATTACCCATGAATTTCCACTTGTGTTACTAACTTCCAACCAGTCTCACATTCCTTTCATCATAAATCAAAAGTCTGAACAATTGAGAGTCAACCCAATTGACAAAGTATACATATGAATGAACATAATGAATGTTGTGAGTGAAATTATCGAAATGCGCAATCACATTTTAACAGAGATGGTTAGTCTCATCGAGACTATAAAATTTTGAATGACACACTAAGCCTAGGTTTCCCTCAAACTCGAGAATGAATAAATCTGGCCCTAATTAGACGATCCTCTACTCATTTCCTCCATCTCATCCAAACACTCATATGACACAGGTGAACGTGGTGGAACAGGACAATACGGCCTCACAAAACATGCGTCACTAGGTGGAAATGCTTAAATGATTTTTCCAATCTCATCACTAGTAGATAAAATCTCACATGTCAGCATACACTCAAAAGGATCGGGCTTGTGTTCACATAGAAGGAGTTGGTCTATTCTATCGTCCTAGTCTCTTTCCTCTATGTAACGAAATGAGTCCAACCACGATTGGACTTCAATCGTAAGATCCTCATCAACCGAACCAAATTCTTCTTCAAAATCATCAAGACTCATATCTAGAGACAAGTCAGGTGGCCAATCACGTAGATTAGTTGGGTCGTTATCCCGTGAAGTAGCGACATCGTTCACTTCTTGAACGTACTTGACTTTATTCTCTCCCTCATCGGACGATGACCTCTCTAAATTAAGAACATTCAAATCCACGGTCATGTTCCCAAATGATAGGTTTAGTTGCCCACCAAGACATTGAATGACAGAGTCAGAGGTGGCCAAAAAGGGTCAACCGAGGATGATCGGGATTTGTGTGGATGATTTTAGTACGTGTTGTGTGTCTAAGACCACAAAGTTTACCATAAAGATAAACTCACCCACTTTAATCAAGGCATCCTCTACAACACCTCGAGGTATTTTAATGGATCGATCGACCAAGGACAAGGTCATCTTAGTGGGTTTTAACTCCCCCAAACCTAGTTTCTCGTACACGGTGTACGGCATAAGGTTCACGCTTGCTCCTAAGTCTAATAGAGCTTTCTCAAAGTGATGTTCCCCTATCTTGATAGAGATCGTCGGCTTCCCGGGATCCTTGTACTTGACGGGCATTCTATAGGAAATGATCGAGCTAGATTGCATAGCGAGAAAATCTTTCTTAGGCACGTTGGTTTGTCTCTTGAAGGTACAAAGGTCCTTCAAAAATTTGGCATAGTATGGGACTTGTTGTATAGCGTCAAGCACTGGGATATTGATTTGTACTTGCTTGAACACTTCCAGCATCTTATCAACTTGTGCCTTCTTCTTTTGGGGCACCAATCGTTGGGGAAATGGAGCTTTTGGAACATAGGTCTCTACAAATGGCTCGAAAGATAAGGGTGGGGAGAAAGTTGGGTCCACATGTGGATCTTCCTTCCCCTTAAGTTTCTCGAATTCACTCTCGATGAGTGGTGAGATATTTTTTTCGACCTCCTTACCAGACCTAAGCGTGATGATTACTTTGACATGCTCTTGGGTTTGTGATGAACCGACATTATCTTGCACAAAATATTGACCTTTAGGTAAGTTACCTTTAGGATTGGGCTCAGGTTGACTCGGGAATGTTCCCTTGTTTCTCTCACTCAATGCGTTCGCTAATTGACTCACTTGAACCTCGAGTTTGGCTATGGATTGAGTGTTTTCATGCAAGCTCTCTTGAGTGGATTGGAGGACGTTTTGAGTGGTTTGCTGGAATTGGAGGGTACTTTGAGCAAGCAAATTCATCGTATCCTCTAAATCTTGGATCTTTTTGAAAGAAGGATACGATGGTTCGGGGCATTCTTTTAGAAACCTATAGGTGGATTACCAGAAGATTGACCTCCACTTTCTTGGTATTTACCTTTGGACCATGAAAAATTACGGTGATCTCGCCACCCCGGATTGTATGCATTGGAATATGGGTCACACTTTGGCCTATTTTGATAAAGGGAATTGGCTTGCTCGGTACGTGCCTTGTGGGTCGGAAGGGCGGGACAATTTTCGACTAAGTGGTCGAATGCATCGCAAAGTATACACATAGGGGAACCTACATGTTAAACGACCGTAGGAGTGGTTCTATTGCCCTCTTTGATCATCTCTAAAGCTTCTAAATGTTAGGCCAATGTGGCCACTTTGACATTTAAATCATAACTTTGTTCGACTTGGTGAACGAAACCCTCATTGGAGGTGGTGGATCTAGATTCTTTATTGGGTAACCATCGCTGGGATTTTCTCGCTATGGCTTCTAGGAATAACCACGTGTCAACCTCAGTTTTCTCGTGAAATCACCGTTACATAATGACTCGAGCATGGTTCGAGTATTACAATCAAACCCCTCATACAAAATTTGGACTTGGCGTCCCATCTCAATCCCATGGTGAGGACATTGCAGTAGCAAGTCCTTGAATCTCTCCAAATACATATACAAGGCTTCTCCCTCCTTTTGGCTAAATGTGTTGATGGATTTACATATCGACACAGTCTTTTGATTGGGAAAGAATTTTTGTAGTAAGGCGACACTCATTTGGTTCCAAGTGGTGATTAATTCGGGTGTTAACGAGTTAAACCAACTCTTGTCTTTGTCTTTCAACGAGAATGGGAACAATTTAAGTTTGACAATCGCATCGGTGAGTTGTTGATACTTAATGGTCCCATATATCTCCTCGAATTATCGAATATGATGGTAGGGATCCTCTTTGACGGTACATCGAAAAACGAGCAACATTTGGATTGTTCCATGATGGAATATAGAATTATTCGCAGTGTGATCAGGAAGACGTATGCACGAAGGTTGACTCGACCTAGTCGGATAAAGGTAATCTTTAAGGGCATGTGGCGCTAACTCGTCTCCCATCTCAATGAAAATAAAAAATCTACCTACGTAAGTATTTGAAATGCTAGACTCCACACTCGACAAACGACCGGTATGATCTCAAAACCAACTTCGCATACACTCAACTCACTCGATTTTTTTTCTTTTTTTTTATTGAAGAAAAAAAATATTAGACTCAAACCACGTAATTCCTAGCTAACACACAACAATTCGAATTATCTAAATTAGGTGAGGGGAATTTCAATGTTGCAATCGAGTTTTCCCGAGATTAATCGACGACAATGGGGGTCTCTAAATTAATCTCCCTAATTAGACAGCTCCTACTCTTTGACAAAGGAGAATTTAAAAGACGAGAATCTACGATTATCGCCTCAAACCCCTCTTTTTCCTCCAGGTAGGTGGTCGGTACGAAGACACATTAAAAACCACCAATCCTAGACAAGGTGATACGGGATCGATTTGACATGTTCGCGTTGGAGTAGCTTTTAATTCTAGCCTTGTGAAGAGGTTTCCTATGAGCTATGTGATATCCTAAGGCCAATGTCTACTTGATTTTTAATTAAATGTGATGGCTCGGGATATGCAAATGCTGGGTTAATTCGTGATTTTCGGGCCAAGGAAGAGTGATGAAATCCCCACCTTATCTTTCACACGGATTTTGCACTTAAGTCAATTTATGCAACGTGCTAAATTAAATGTGAAATTAAACCACGTAGGAGCACCTAAAAAAATGTACCTCCAGCGTGGACTTTTTATGGTCACTTGTTTACGCCGACCGAAGTTTAAGTTGACATCGATCGAAGGAAAACGCCGCATACGTTTCAGTCGTCCCCGAGAGTTCCTTGTGCTCATGGAAAGATTGCACAATTTTTTTCTTTGCGTTCGCGCACCATTGAACACTCTTCCGAATTTTTCTTCATTTTTTTTATTTGCAATAATGAATATGCTCCTGAATAAAAGAAAAAAAAACTACACCAAACGTAAAGTGCGACACATACACACACAAAAAAATTAACGAAAAGAGAAAAAAAAAGCACACTTATGAAACAATTTTTTTTTTTGTTTTTTCCAGGGTCTACCTACTGAAAAAACCGAATCTGGAAATTTCCAAAAAAAAAATATTTTTTTTTTAAAGTTTTTCCAATTTTTTATATATTTTAGGATAAACTTAGTGCTAAAAGTTCTATTTATTAAAAACACATAAATCAATTTATTTATTTTTACACAGAAAAATAAAATTATTGTTGTTGAATTTTTTTTCAGAAATTTTTACTTTTTTTTATGAATTTTTACTAACAAAAATGCGAAAAGTAAAAAAAAAAAAACTAGCTCGAAAATCACAACTTTTTTAAAAAAAAAAAATCGAACAAATCCCCGGCAACGGCACAAAAAACTTGTTGCCAATTTCTAAAATACCGCAAGTGCATGGGCTATTATAGAATAGCGAGTGTAAGTACGGGTTGAACCCACAGAGATTTATCAATTTTTTCTTTAAAAATAATTATGACTGTCCAACTAGACTAAATTGGGTTGGAGATGAGAAGTAATATTAAACTAAGCAACACAAACAAGAAATAGGAGTACGAGAGATATAATCAAGGTAGCGTGAAAACTAGGACGTTGGATCTATTTATCACGTTAAATAACACTGTGAAATAATTTAAATTCGTCATTCTCGATTTTATAACTCAAATTAAACCGACTCTCGTCGTATTTAATTCGGAAAAATAACACGTTAGAAGTCGAAAATAAAATTTAACTTCTCTAAATTTAGACGCCTAAAATCCCTATTCCTTTAAAAAGTTCAATTTTCAATTTCAAAATATAGTCTTTAAGCATGGGCTATGAATTAATTTAATAAAAGTATAACCTATCAAAAAGTACTCATATTTAAAAATAAAAAAAATGATTTTTTTTTCAAACAATGCCAAAGTTTTAAAACACACTCTCGTGTCTTTTTAAATGAGTACCGATTTTTTTTAAAGTATTTACCACATATCGGGAACTAAAGACGAAATTAAATCACACACAATATTAATCACACATGATAAATTTCACCTAGTCCTAGTGAGGAAATTAAGCTAGCATAATTGTAGAAATAAAAAAATTGCAAGAATGAATACTCAATTTCATTAAATAAACAAACTTACAATTGATGTGTCACAAATAATCTTGACAAAAATTCCACTCACAAAATAACTATTGGCCCACTCTAAAACTCTCTCTACAACTTCCTCTCCAACTTTTTGTTTCAAAAATGAAGAACTTAAGGATTCTATTTATAGGCTTAGGGCGAGGGTATTTGAATGGGTGTAAAACACCTTTTTAATTGATTTATATGAATAATAAAATCCTAAAAATCAACAAAAAAAATAGTCCCACGAAATATCTTGAAAATCACGAAATCGTCAGCTCCAAAATCCCTTGATTTTTGAACTAAGAAACTGTCAAACGTTATCTCTTCAAGAGTGCGTTTGGCTGGCATTTTGGGCTTGAGAATTTTTACCAAAAAATTAAGGTCAGGGGAAGAATCGAACACCTAACCTTCTCCTTCCCACGCGGGCACGAGAGAACCGAACCAAGTAACGTTCTTATAGAAATGACTGCTTCAATAATATATAAACCATTCTAAGTTCCAGAAATTCCATTCTTCCACTTTGGCCCCTTAACTTTGTACTTCTTTCAATTATTCCCACAATCTTCATATCTTCACTAAATCACCTCGGATCTTCACCAAACTTTAGGAGTACCTGCAAAAATATAAAATAACTTATATTAATTCAATTTTAGCCCCAAAAAGTTTAGAAAAGTATGAATTTACCCTTATTTGTATTTTAGACCCCGAAATTCATAACTTTTTCATTTTAACTCCGAATTCTACCAAATTTCAGGGAGAACTTTATTTTGCCTATATAAATATTTAAAAATTATTTTCAGGCCCATTAAGTTTCTAAAATTATAGTTTTACCCATGGATTTATTAAAATTTCATTTTTAACTCAAATTTGATTCAAACTTGCATTTTTCTTTTAATTTAGGAAAAAGACTCTAAGAGCTCATTATTTAAGATAATAAGGGCCTAACAAGGCCTAGATTCGGGCATATTTAATGCAAAATAATGCACTCATCAAGTTCATATCTTGTTATCGTGTGCATCTTATTTTTCCATACTTAATCACTATCACGAAATATCGAGAAGGATTTTACAACCGTGCTATCTGCACGAGTACACCCTTGTATATATTTAAAGGAGGAGGGATTTTTGCCACATCATATAAGTTTATACAGAAAATCTATATAAATAGGTTTTGTATCTATCTTATTTTTATCTAATTGTGAATTATTAGCCATGTATGAACCGATTAAACTACATATTTTCCATGTTGGGCCCACCCGCCTCAAGCCTCATCCACAAACATTCCCAATCAAAGCACAAGTCTTGAGACCACGACTTTAATTTGAACTCAGTTCTCTTGAATATACCGCCCAAACAGTGCTTCATTTTAATTTCTCTCACAATCTCCAAAGCACACATATTCTTCTAAACATTTATGTCTCTCACTTCGAACAGAGATCTTCTAAACATTTCACCATGTTCATCTTGAACTCTTGTATCCATCTCCACCATCTTAATCCAAGATTTCTATTGTCTTAATCCAAGCTTATCTCATCGCCATCTTTATCCTCAACGCTGGATGTCGTCGCCATCAACGCTTACTATCGCTGCCATCGTGCACTACAAGTAAGGGTTTCAAAAGAAAAATTATTAGATCCGTGTTTTGTTGAAATTTAGGTAAAGTGGCTAATCATGGATTTGGTGACTGCCTGGTGGAAGACGGAATGAAGGGATAATAGACAGTCATCTGTTTCCACAATCTATTTTTTTATAGTCATTTGGATAAGAGATAATAGACAATCGCCTTGTTCAACATCTTAGATCTGGATATATTTTTTCAACTCCATGTCATGTTTGAGAAAAGGGCGAGGGTGAGGGTACTGTATAGCATATGACTATATAATTTTTTTGGTGGCTTATTTAGTTTTAATTTATAAGAGTTAGTTCATATTTTGAATATTGGTTTTCTATGTAATGTTTTGAATGCTTCTCAATTTCGGTCTATTTTCTCCTGGAGGTATGTATAGAGGAGATGACAACTCATTACCATCCTAGATAATGTTTGACATTTTTCTTCTTTACATGAACAATTGCACTCTTTGATAAGACCAAGGTATACTTTTTAGATATATGTTCTCTTACTCATGCACATGTCATCACTTTCAACTTAATATAACAACAAATGGGTCGAGGTGACAAGGAGCAGGAGAATGCTTTCACAAGGATCAGTGTCAAGATTTGCTCAAAAGAAACTAAATTAATCGTGCCATGATTTGATTTTCTTAAAAGAAACTAAATTAACCGTGTTGTTAAACAAGAACAAATGATACAAAACAAATACCATAATCCCAACCAAAAAATAAGGAACCAGTTATTCCACATTCTTGAAACAACTGTCGTTTTTTTATATACAATTGTTTCATTAAAAAAATGTAATAAAACTTTTTTTTAATTTTTGTTGAACATTTTATAAAAAAAAGTTTACTAATGTCAATAAAGAGTTTATAAAAAGCTATCAACAATTATAAACAAATTTTTAAGAAACGTTTTATAAAATGTAATAAAAAATCTTTCATTAAAATAAGTTTTTATTTATAAAATAAAATTAATAATAAGTTATTTAAAAAAAAATTAAAAAAGTGATAAAAATATTTTTAGTAAAAAGTTTTTTTTTTATTTAAAAAAATTATGTATGAAATTTAATTCAAAATAAAGTTATAAAAAGCTGTTTTTCAAAAAAATATACATAAAATAGGTTTTTATTTGTAAAAAGATACTTTATAATAAAAGAAACTTATTTCTAAAAATGTCACTTTATAAAGAAAAAGTTTTATAAAAAATCAATGTATATGCCAATTTGGATCAGTTTGGTGTCATTCATGTCATGTTATCGTGTCGAATCATTTCGTATCATGTTATCGCGTGTGTCAAATTTACTCACTATTATGAAACATCCAGAATATTTTTACAACTGTGCCATCGCCTCGCGTGTCCCCGTGCCATAACCACAAATACTCGAGAGAATTTTTCACCGTGCCATCGACATGGGTACACTAATATTAAAATCGTAACCATGCAGTAACCATTGGATCAACATGTTAACCGTGAAATCAACATGGCTTAAACCTATCCGTTACGAGTAAGTGTACCATGAGATGACATGTTTAAAATAAAAAAAATTCATGGGAACAAATTTATCTCCGTGCCATTGGCATGGGTACACCCTGGTATATATATATAACAAAAAAGAAAAGAATAGCAAGAGTCGGATCAGAGCTCGAGTTGTAAAAATATTTGTTTTAGCAAGTATTTAAAACTGCAATAATGCAAGTATTATGTGCATGTTAGTTTCAAACTCGCACATGAGATTCTTACATCTCCACTGTTGTGCACGCCTAACATACGTCTATCCTAACCTAGTTATCTATAATGTTCCCAACTAGGTAATAGATTTATACTTCTAAATATATCTCAAAGGATTAACCCTTATCGCCCATACAATATGCTATTATAATCATTTATCCCCAAAACCACATTCCATACCCACTATTCTAATAGGTAATCTTTTACTCACCAGATTTTATTTATTCATCAACATTATTATATCTACTAATTTCACAAAGTAGAATTTATCCGCAAGTATATATATATATATACAGAGAGAGAGAGAGAGAGGGGGAGAGAGTCAGGCTCTCCAACATACCTAGCAACATACCCTTTTTTTAAAATAGTAAAAAAACTAATTTTGAGATGATATTTTATATGGGTTCATGATATTTCAATGTACCCCTATAACAAAATTAATTGATAATAATGGATTTTTCTATTTTTAAAAATAGGTAAAAAAAATTGTCAGTTTTTACCCTTTAAAACTGCCAGTTTTTTTACCTATTTTTTAAAAATAGCAAAACACATTATTATCATCTAAATATTTTTTCACAAGGGAACATTGAAATATCATGAACCCATATAAAAATATTAACTCAAAATTATATTTTTTACTATTTAAAAAAAATAGGTATGTTCATAGGTATGCTTAATGAGGTATGTTGGAGAGCCAAACTCTCTCTCTCTCTCTCTCTCTCTCTATATATATATATATATAT
This sequence comes from Sambucus nigra, assembly GCA_949130495.1. Taxonomy (NCBI): domain Eukaryota; kingdom Viridiplantae; phylum Streptophyta; class Magnoliopsida; order Dipsacales; family Adoxaceae; genus Sambucus; species Sambucus nigra. Next base: position 88,296,537 of record OX422216.1, on the reverse strand, counting down.
ATATATATATATATATATATATATAATCTTGCACCCTTTGTTTAAGACCACTTGGCGCAATGCATACTCTGACATCATGTCCCGGTGCATCAATCACTGCATGAAGGACAACTGGTTCAATCTCTCACGAACCATAAATTTAAAACACAAATATTGGAGGCGAGTATATTCCCCAGCCAAATGGGTCACGTTCATACCTACGCTCCCATTCAGCTGTCGAAACTATTCTACATATAGATAGAATGTAACCAAGTTCATATACTCTGGGTACGTGTCAAATATCCCCACATTAGGTCACCCAGGATAAGGCTGTCCACTGTGCAAAAACCTCATCCCGATAGCAAGCAGCGTAGGTATGCTATACACACAATAATAATAATTATATAATAGGCATTCCCACATTCCATTAAAATTCCAGGTATTCACCCAACCCTTACATGTATTTTCCATACGTAGTATTCTCTCATTACTACTCGTAATATAGTTAATTCCGTTATTCCCTCTCTCAAAATTTCCAAGGTTAATTCACCTTTACAAATATTTAAGGTATTACTCTACGAATATTCCCTAGCAATTATGCACTATGCTGCAACCATTAAATGACAGTTTCCTATCTCAAGACAACTCCATAAACCTACTTGGGAAAAAATTGAAATTTTCCACGTTTTAGACCTGTCATTCGAACCAGGTCAGATGTCATTTCAACGACATCTCACGAGATCCATTCTCATTTAGACGAAGCTCAATCTCGTTCAAACGAGATTGAGCAGTATCCTTCCCCACCAGAACTATTACGTTCTACACCCTTAATGGTTTCTTTTCCACCATTTTTAAGACTAAAACCTCTAAAATAATCAGCCCAAACACCAATCATCAAATTTCAATCAACTACCTAACATCTACATACGATTTCCAATAATATATCATCATTAAATCCACTCTAATCATCATCAAAATCTGAAATCTCCAAATCTAAATATCAAGAGACCTAGTTATAAAATTTACATGCAAAACTCTAAATTAAATCCAGATTCAATCTGGAAATTATCATAAATTCAAGTACATAAACCTATCTACATTAGGGAATCAAACTTTATTAAAATTAGACCCAATTTATGACTCCCAAAGCTTTCATTAAATTTAATCTTTATAACAAAGGAAATTTACCTAGTCTAACATGAAAAAAATTATTGCTAAGGAAAGTAAGTAATAAACACTTGCCTAAAATTGATGTTATGATCCATTGATGAAATTGGTATGGGCTTTCTCCTCATCTTCCTATCTACGCAAAGGTGGTTACAGTGGTGGATGATGATGGGATTCGCACTAAGAACACTTATGGGTTCTCTCCTCCTTTCTCTATGGTTATATTTTTCTCTCTCGTAGGTTTGGAACTGACAGACTCCCCTCTTACCCAAGTACACTTTATTTTATTTTCCATATTTTCATCCATTTTATTTCCTCAAAAATCCAATTGACAAAAATACCCCTATAGGGTGTCGGTTAGGCCTAAAAATATTTCAGAGTTCAAATAAAATACTCGAGTATTGTTTTCTGACTATCTCGACCCTTCCGGACTCAATGGCGCACTCGAAATGACCATACAAGTTACTTAAAAATAAATTATCTTCATATTCAACTTAATTAGTCCTGATACGACTCACAGGTGCCTCTTGACTTGAAATTCCAAACTGTCATATTTCATAATCCAACCATTTATAAAATTTCATAATCCCATATTGCATATCCACATAGTAATATTCAACAATTTTCATCAATAAGTATTAACCCTTGGAATGCTAGTTAGTAATTATTGTAATCGATATTAATTAATAAATAAAAAATTTACCTTTTTATTTAATTAATCCAACAATCATAATTAACATCCTAATTATTTAATACCACAAAAAATACTAGGTGTTACATACTCCCCCCTAGAACGAAATTTCGTTTTGAAATTTGGAAGAAGTATACTAGGTACAAACAACGTTGTATATATGTTCCGCATCGCATCGTTTCACTCCCAAGTAAACTACTTCGTACCACCCATATAGTACGCTATTGAATACCCGTAATATCGAACACCCCACACATGTTCGTTTTAAACTCCAGGTTACCTTGTCACATAGGTTCTTGCCCAAGTCTTATCGTTTAAGTTTCACTACTTAAACTTAATTTTAGATATTCACTATCTAGCCTTCTACTATTTGCACCTTAGTAGATTAATTATTATTTAGATACATTCGATCCATCTCGCAATGATGACACACAAGTAGGTTATTTGTGCAGTATCTATTCTGCACATATTATATACTATAAGTATTAACTCATATCTAATCTTTGCAATAGTACTTGTTACCCCACCTTTAACTAACAAGCATGAGAACAACAAGGCTTTATGTCCCATACCTCAACTTGAACCATGCCCAAAAGTGAACTTATATGAGTTATTATACACAAAATCCACTAGTGGAAGGGACTGCTCTCGTCATCCCCTAAGATTCAAAGGTACACATATAATTTATTCTCCAACATTTGACTAGTTCGCTTGTTCTTCCCATTCATCTATGGATGATAGGTTGTACTCAATGACAACTCGGTATCCAAAGCCTCATGAACACTTTTCCAAAATAAAAATACAAAGATCTTATCCCAATAGGTCACGATATCAAGCGGTACCCCATCTAACCTTACTATATCGGTTATAAAGATCTGCGCATACTCCTATGACACCCTGCCTAATTAAATACCGAGTGATCAGTCCTAAGTGGCATAACTTGAGCTACTTCGGTCAATCAATCCATTATCATCCATAGAGGATCATAAACCCCTTCGCGATAAAATCCATGGGAGTATTCTCCCATTCCTACTTAGAAATCCCTATCGGTTAAAGAAACCCCCACTGGTCTCGGGTGGTCCACCCTTTTCCAACGGATAGGTTACCCATGCAAAACGAATTTAGCAATATTTATCTTCATTAAATCCCATCACCACTGTCATTTATAATATGATACATCTTATATAGTGTCAAATGTACTCTAACAATCTTACGGAATTACTTCGACTCCCCTTGTTAAATGTTGTCGAATTCACATAACAATCATAATCTACTACCTAATACAATACCATTCTCATGAGCGTACAATCAAGTCCTGATATCTCCGCTTCTATCTTCATTTACCTTATCCCATACATTCCGAACGGAAACAAAATCAAGGTTTAATTACCTAGGGCATCCATACCCCCTATGCCTTGCGCATTATTGTATCCATGAAATATATTTTCATATCATAGTGGAATTATCAAGTCTCAATTATAATCACATATGTAAAATTACTAAGGTACGAATCCCATGTACTATCATCCAAACTTCTCCCAACATTTGACGTTCATTAGTTTCATGCGTGGGATGTCTTGCAAAGCGAAATCCAAACAAGGAACCCTCCCGATACACTACTACCTAACATTGTCGGTGGTCGATGTTCGTAAGGTCCTCAGTTCATAATATGTACCTTCCCACAATCTCTTTAAGTTGACATATTAATTTACGTATGTCGTTCAAAACAACGTGAAACATAGCACTCTCACTATCCGAAGTTTTAGGCGCTATATATATGATGAGCTATATCTCGCTGCTTGAAAAATAACACATGTATTCTTAGTCACATCAATAATTAAATCCCTAAGCACCGAGATCACATCTAATGGGACAACAAACTCAATGAAGTCTACGATATCATGAATTTTTCATATATATATATATATATATATATATATATATATATATATATATATATATATATATATATACATATATATAGGCCCAACCCTATATCGGCTGACGTCTTACCAATTTAATATTACTCCCCCGGAGTACCCAGCACGGTAGTCTATCACTCAATCTACAATCGTTTAAACATTCGATAAGTATCACTAAAAATTACCATAATAAGCTTTACTTTACTAACTCAATGCAGTAGAAAGATTATGACAATAAAGTATGCCTTTAGTGCCCACCCTACTTACTCACGGGTGACATCTAAAAGTTTTGTTACCCATGACCAATACATTTATAACCAGACTGTCCAAAACTAATGTACCCATTAAACTCGACTCGCATGCAAATTTTAGTGTTAATCGTTCATATATAAGTTCTGATACACTCTTGCCATGCAATTAAATCCTTTAATCACAAGGATCAAAAAAATCTTCATCAATCTCTCCTAATCGTATGATCCTAACATCCACTCCTCGCGGTCAAAATAACCCATAATCATTTTCACTCGTTATACGTCTGGAATTTCATCCAATAGTATCCCCCTCCTCGATGTTGCAAATTATCCTGTTATGTGGCTTACCCATCACTAAAACGTTGGTCTAACATCTCTAGGCCTCATTTATGGATTTACTGTCCGCTCTATTTCTTCCTGGGCCCCAATGACCTTGAGGATTAATATGTTATTGTTACATAGGATTCCACTGGTCCTGCTTAAACCTACCACTCTAGGGTTGTAACTTCTTGGGCTCGATTTTATTTACCCAATTCCTTATCTGAAAATCTCACTCATTTGGTTATTATGCTTTACTGTCATGGTTTACCATGCCCAAATCTTATCAGTTACACTCCTCCACATGGACACATTCAACACTGGTAGTCCCATGACGCGACAAAGAATTCGTCTCAAAAGTGCGTTCTTTCTAGGCTCAAGTGCAAGCCTATCGCGTTAGTAATAATCTGACAAGTCAGGATCGTATCCACGGGGATTAGAAATTGGCAATTAAGAATTATGTAGGTAAAAATATTTATCCTTCAAATGGTTTCTCACAATAAAAGAAAAGATGATTGATGGTTGAAATCTCCAATTGATGAAAACAAACTACGTGCATAAAAGCTCTAAGGATTGTAAGAAACCAAATATGAATATGAGCGAAAATAGGGTGGAGTACAATCCCTCAAACCTTATTAAATCCCCGTATAGAATACTAGAATTGTAAATTGAAATTCTTGACTAAATCCAATTTTTATAGATTCTAAGCATTACATATATGAGGAAACTAGCCCGCATCATATGTAATCAAAGGAAAATATAAAATGGTGAATGGACAATTACTCTTGCATAGCGTTCTTAAAGATCCCAAGTACATATGGCAAGAGAGATTAAAAGATTGGATATGTTTGTATAATTTCTGTACACGATTTGGTCCAGATTTAATTTACCCTTTATTTTCTAATTGGGTAATTCACCTCGGAATGAGTTCATGTACCCCAACCCTTGAAAATTTAGCTAGACATGGTTTTATTAGAAAACAAATTTATAAGAATATATGGAATTATGTATCTAACAAACATTGTTAACAAATTGAAAACAATTGATAATTAAATTGAAAACAAAATTGAGATAAAAGAAGAGAATGGAATTTGATACTTGAATTCTGCACTATGGAAAAGAGATAATTGAATCCAGAAATACTTCTTGTTCTTACACACTAGGGCTTTTCTAAGAATCAGAAATTTGTCTGCTACAAACTCTCTAAAACCTGATTCTCTCTCTAAAATTCTATTATACTCTCTAGAATTCGACTCCTTTGAAATGATGTAGGGCTTGGTCTTTTATAGCACCAACTAGCACGAATTTGACAGCTAGAAATTGATGGGCTATGCAAGATTTTCCAAGATTCGCACCTCTTGAGCTCCATAATAAATGCCAGGAATTTTTAACATTCGGACCGGTCCGGATATCTATCGGATCGGTTCGATTTTAAGCAATCGAATCGGTTATTTTTTATTTCTATCGGATCGGTCCGGATACAATTGGATCGGTTCTTCTATCATAGGTTCGGCATCGATCCGGGGTCTACTGGAAATGTGACATATCGGATCGGTTCGAGATAGGCCGGATCGGTCCAATTTTCTACAAGTTTGACTTTTTCTTTGACTGGTCATAACTTTTGATCTCGAGCTCTGATTTGAGTGTCGTTTCTTCCAATGCTCTTGTGAAAAAGGATCTTCAACTTTCCTTAAGGCTTCAAGTCCGACCTCCAGGTGTAAATTTACACTTTTGCCCTTTGACTTGTCTTCATTTCTTTTCTTCCTTTCTTCCGGTTTCTTTCTTTCTTTTTTTGCATTAAATTCCTGTAAAATCCATAAGAAATACACGAAACTCGGGGTACTTGTTAGAAATAGTCAATGGCAATGATATGGGATAAAAACTATTCAATTAAATTGTTCAAGATATCAAAATTACTAACTTAAGGGGCTAAATTCAGAAGAATTTATGCTTGGTCAAATCCCCCTAACTTAGAACTTTGCACGTCCCGGGCAATGTAAATGAAGCCACCCAAAGTTTTATTCTTGAGAATTCCTTTATTATTCCACTTTTGCAGGCAAGCGATTGCATTGAACATATGCAACAATCCTTTAAACCCCTAGGTTACCCTAGTAGGACGAGTTTTGTCTCTTGAGGGTTTGTAGTGAATACACCAACAAAATTCTTTTTGACTCAAATAAATATCAAAATACCTACAAATTGTACAATTTAAACTTTTTGAAAAATAATCACCACAAATTCATATTCAAATGTCTCAAATCGTAGTGTGTGTGTGCAAAGGCGGAAATTAAACCTCAAATTTCCACCGATTGAGCATTACGTTACTTTTCGAAAATTCGTTTTGATTCAAATTCTTACGGATGCACTCACAAACGAATCACTCGTATTATGGCTATTTTCTCTCGGTATGCATGATATAAAGAGTAAATCTAATGGACATAAACTTATGCATACAAAATTGAAAAGAAAGAAATATATGGTGAAAATATATTATCATCGGAATACAGTTATTAGGAAACGGAAAACATCATCTCTTAATCACACCATTTTAATCTCTTTTGTTATCTTTTCATGTCTTAGCTCTCCATGCAGTAATTAATTTCGCCATTCGGACTCGGTTAGGACTTTTCGAGTTAAAAAGTGTAAAGGGTAAAAATGGTATGGATGGAATGTTCGGAATTGGAAAATGTCCTTATGACGTCCATTAGTGCTTTTTCGGGCATTTGCTCATTTTTCTCTTTCTTTTTCTCTTTTCTTTTTTTTCTTTTTTTTTAGCATTTTTTTTATGTTTTTCTCTTGCCCTTTTTTATTGCACAATTTGGACTTACTTGATGAATTTTTATTTTTTCACAATTCCGAGCCAATTGGGTTTATTGGGTTATTAGACGAAAAGAAAAAATTTATTAGGCTCAAATTGGGTTACAAAGGGATAATTTTTCACAACTTTATTATGGCTAATATTTTTGGGTTAAACAAAAGAGGGCCTACTTCATTGTCCAAATTTCTAATCACATTACCATATGCATCTCGAGATTAATTAAGTTTAGAGATATATTTTCAGCACAAATTTCGAGGCAACATTTCACACATTTCCCATAACCGATCAAAACAAAGGATTGAGATCATCAACGACTTATTAAAACGCTGAAAAGGACTTTGAGTTAATCATAAACTCGGATTTATTTAAAAACTCATAAAAAATTGAAAGGCTCGAAATCTCACCGGGTTTGATCAATCTCCACACTTTTTCGTTAAGTCGTCAATTTCTTTCAATTTCCATCTTCGGTCAATTTTGGCTAAGTGCATTTTGATTGTTAACAATTTGAGACTTTAAATAGAATAAAGGTAACATTTTTGAAAAATTTAAATTCCAATTTTTATTTATTTTGAAGAAAAATATATTTTTTTTATATGCGAAGTTTTATGAATACGCACTTATCATCCTCCCTAACTTAGTCTTTCGTATTGTCCACAATCAAAAGGACGATAAAGCTAAAGAAGACAAAATAAGTAGTGCGATAAATGAAACAAGCAAAATACCATAATAAAACTGTGTAGTACAACACAACTGTGTAAGCAAAAAAAAATGAAAACCACAAACTAATACAACATAACCAAAGAAACGGGGCTGCCTACGGTGCAGGTGGGGGTTGTGAAGGTCCGGGGGCAGCAGGATGATATGGATCATAGAAATAGGCAGGAAGGGGGGCTCGGGACCCGACTATAGACGATACAAATCATACTGCATACGCAGTACCAAACTCATGTCCCTTTGTTATGATGACATAAACCCATCAAAATGTGTCTCAAGAGAAACAACACGCTCAGTCAGACCCGTACCAATCTGAACGTAATCTGGATCAGCTGTTTCATCATACTCCACCTCCTCACCTTCTTCCATCTCGACATCTTCGGCAGGAACACCCTCTTCATCAGCAGCAACCTCGTCACCCAAGGTATCACTGTTATCTCGACGTGCACGGATCAGCTGGCTTTGCTTGTCACTTCGGGTGCGGGATTCTTGCCCAAGTGGCTTGGGTAAGTTGATCAGATCTTACGGGGTCACAATACCAACATCCTTAAGAAATGAGGCAATGAAACGACCATAAAGAAGAGGCGCCCGACCCTTTTTGTCCAGCGCCGCACAAATGATATCATTGTAAAACGTGCGGGCCAAATTGATAACAGTGGCATGGTCAAACAGGTGATAGACCATAGTAGCTTGACGCGGACGCATAGCCGAATCATTTGAAATTTGCAAAATATTGGTACAAACTATGTGAAAAGTGATACGTGCCTTTTCGGGTAACCGACCAATAGGATAAGTTTCGGTATTCCAAACCGAACCCGACGCGATGCAAGATATGCAAATAGCTTTGGAAATTTTGGAATCAGGGCTGGGATAGGTAAATTGGGCTGGAGTGATCACACCTTTACACTCGAATTTCCAGGCCAGAATTTCAAGCGAGAACGGCATCGGTGTCGAGTCGACAAAGGCTTGAGATTCAAAATCGACGGTACGAATAAGCGAACCGTAAAACTGACGAACTTCATTCTCCCATACAGCCTCGTTAGGTTCGTTGAAAAAACTGCACCATCATCGGGACATGAACATCCCAGTGACAGAATTAGGTAGCTAATCCCAAAGCACTTGGCGCTCAATATGGATTTTTCATCGAGGTCCGAAAAAATGACGGCACCAATTTGCCTCACGGTGGGAACGATATTCACCATTGCCATCGGGAAGGACTTCGATGGAATTATATTTCTGGGGAGCAGCCATGGTAATGGAAGAACTATACAGAATATGATAGAGGAGAGGGGAGATGGAGGTGTGAAGAAAGTGTGTTGGGGTATGTGGGTTTTTATAGATGGGATGGTTGGTAGGGGGAAAGAATGGAGGGAAATAAGGGGGGATGAATTTTTGGGGAGTGGAAGGGATTGGGTAATGAAATGGGATGGGGATTGATGAGGTTGCAACCTCGGGGAAAAACAACCTGCAGACGACCGGATCGATCCGAGTTTAGACCGGACCGATCTGGTCTCTTTTTTTATTTTAATTCATTTTTATACTGGATCGGTTCCTTTTTTATAAGGCCGGACTGATCCGGTCTGCAAAAATACATATTTTTTCCTAACTTTTTCCTGCCTGCCACTTTATACTTGATTTATTAAAGCCAACACTCTCGCGAATTCAATTGGACCTCAAAACTCTCATCAAAACCTGAAATACTCCCGAGACATGTATTGGATTCCCTTCTCTGGTCATGATACACCTCTATGATTTCCTAACATCCTAACATCCTATGACGACTATACACAACATTCACCCCATACACGTCGGGGGTGCGATGACCTCACCTTACTTTCTCAGTCAATCCCAATAAATAGGGTCCGACAACTAGATTGTGTCGGCTTCCATTACAACCGCTTCCAAATACAGCTTGAGACGTTGCCCATTAACTTTGAATGTGTTTCCCCCTTTTTGATCCTCTAGTGCAACAGCTCCATGGGGGAATACTTCATTCACAATTAATGGACCTGACCATCTGTGGCCATCCCCGATCCCCACCACGGAGGGTAAAGGATCCTTCGGGCCCGTGCGTCCCCTCTCAGGAGAGCGCTTCGGTCGGCGTCGAATTGTGAGATGTGAAAATGTAGATAGATTCAAAGTTGCCCGTCTATTTTACTCAAAATAGACAAAAGAAAGGGGGAGCCACCCCGAAGGATGGCATGCAAAGACATACTGGTGCGTGCCAAACCAAAATAATTCGAGAAGGGTTCAGAGGCTTAGTTACGAAATGGGAAGGTGTTAGGCACCGATTCCTCCCTTTCGATCTCTCATGAATATTTGTCCCCGTGATATGTTGGCATGTGTATATATAGAATTTAGGTAGGAATCCTCGACTTGTATCATGGAAAAGATAAAGCGAGTCATCTGTAGGAATGTGAGATTAATGTAGAAAATAGGATTTGCGCAACTACCCTTGCGTTGATTGTTATAAGGGAACGATAACGCATGTGAGATAATACGCCACTAAGAATGAATGTATAGAATATAATAGAAAATGGGACAAAGAGAAGATAGAAAATAAGAAAAAGTGAAAAAAAGGACTCGAATCTCGGGTTTTACCCCGAGACGCCTACGTAGCCTATAAAGGCATCAAAGTCCACGTAGTTCACATACAAAATGAGGAGTGGGATTTATCCCATAAATCCAAATGGTAAATCTCTTATTTGTAAGTGTGTGTGTAGAAAAAGTGTTTTAGTTGTGAGAAAAGTGTGGAAAAAGTGTGAGAATCCCTATTTGGAATTTATGAGCAAACCCTCTTTTTCTTATTTTTTTGGGTTTTATTTATATGAAAATAGGAGAAGTGCAATAATACTAAATAAAAAGTATATTAGGATGTGTGAGATGAGATAATAAAAGTGCTAAGTAAGAAAACAAGTTATTGGGAATTTAAGAGAGAGTTTGAGAAAGTTGGACCTTCTTGAAGATCTTGAGCTTGATCTTGAATATTGGAGAGAAGCCCTTGCACTTTGGATGATGATGGAGAGTGGTTAATTCACCAAGTTTGATGGAGGGGATGATGAAAAGTGGAAGTAAAAAGGGGATTTGGGAGTTGAAATCACGCTGCCTTCGAGAGACGTTTTTAGGACTTGCTGAGAGTGATTTCCTTCTGATCTGAGCTCTCCCTATAAATGAGGCCAAGGCCTCATTTTATAGTCCCAGGGGTTTGTTGATCGGCATAGAGCCCTTCCTTCCTGTCGGCAGGAAGGTGCCGATAGGCGGGTTCTGGGACCTGCCGTTTGGCAGTGTGTTTCAAGCATTTTCGGAAAATCGGTCGCCGAGGGCAAACCGTCAATTAGAATCGTGAACGGGGAATACCATTGGAAAGGTAATTCAGAGACCTTCGAAAGTCCTTTTGATTGCTCCCGGGTTTGGGAGTTGACTTTAGGTCAAATATGGCTCGAAAGCGTTTGTCGATCCGCTGGACGGGGAATTATTCGGACGCAAATAGATCGTTCGTTCGCATGGTAAGTCCAAATCGTGCATGGGGCCTACCATTGGAAAGGTTAGGAGATGTAATTCGACATTCCAAAGAGTTTGACCCAGTTTGGAGAGTTGACTTTGATCAACCGGGCCTCGAAAGCGCTCGGTGGCCTCCCGGAGTCAAACGGATCGTTTGTCCGCATGGAAAGTCGGAATCGTGCACGGGATGGACCGTTGGAAAGGGTATTTAGTACCCTTAGAAGATTTATTTAGCCTAGGGTGAGATAAAAAGTTAAATTAGGTCAAACAAAGCCCTGGAGCGCCCGGTGGCCTCTAGGTCAGGTTTCGGACGCAAACGGACCGTTCGTCCGCATGGTAAGTCAGAATGGCACACGGGGTAGACCGTTGGAAGGGGTATTTAGTGCCCTTTGAAGATTCATTCAGTCTCGGTAGAGATGAAGATTTTTACTTTTGGTCAAACCGAGTCAGGGAGTGCCCGATGGCTTCTAGGTCAGTGCTCGGGACATGACCTGGGTTTGTGGTGATGAGTGGAGGTACTAGGGACCTAAGGAGAGTTAGGGGGTAACAGAATGAGGTGTCTACAGAGCCCCTCAATGGATGAGTTTGGAATAAATGATAGCCATCGATTAGACACTGCATGATGCGTCTGAGAGAGTATGACCGATTCAGAGGGTCGAGGTCAATTCTGAGGACCTTAAGGAGTGTGCTGGGGACGACCGAATCGGAGCATCGAGGTCGATTCTGAGGACCTAAGGAAGCAAGGGTGACCAATTCAGAGGGTCGAGGTCAGTTCTGAGGACCTAAGGAAGCGAGGATGACCAATTCAGAGGGTCGAGGTCAGTTTTGACCTAATTCAGGTGACGATCAAAGACCGGGGTCAGTTCTAACCCAAGAGTGATAAAGACCGAGGACCGAGGTCAATTTTGACCTAACATCAGGTGACGATCCAAGACCGGGGTTAATTCTGACCCAAGAGTGGTGACGACCGAGGACCAAGGTCAATTCTGACCTAATTCAGGCGATGATCCAAGACTGGGGTCAATTATGACCCAAGAGTGATGACGACCGAGGACCGAGGTCAATTCTGACCTAACATCAGGTGACGATCCAAGACCAAGGTTAATTCTGACCCAAGAGTGGTGACAACCGAGGACCGAGGTCAATTCTGACCTAATTCAGGTGACGATCCAAGACCGAGGTCAATTCTGACCCAAGAGTGGTGATGACCGAGGATTGAGATCAATTCTGAACTAAACTCAGGTGACGATCCAAGACCGGGGTCAATTCTGACCCAAGAGTGGTGATGACCGAGGATCGAAGTCAATTCTTACCTAATTCAGGTGACGATCCAAGACCGGGGTCAATTCTGACCCAAGAGTGGTGACAACCGAGGACCGAGGTCAATTCTGACCTAATTCTGGTGACGATCCAAGACCGGGTCAATTATGACCCAAGAATGGTGACCGAGGACCGAGGTCAATTCTGACCTAATTCAGGTGACGATCAGAGACCGGGATGAATTCTGACCCAAGAGTGGTGACGACCGAGGATCGAGGTTAATTCTGACCTAACTCAGGTGACGATCCAAGACTGGGGTCAATTCTAACCCAAGAGTGGTGACGACTGAGGACCGAGGTCAATTCTGACCTAACTCAAGTGATGATCTAAGACCGGGGTCAATTCTGACCCAAGAGTGGTGACGATCGAGGACCGAGGTCAATTCGTACCTAATTCAGGTGACGATACAAGACCGGGGTCAATTTTAACCCAAGAGTGGTGACGACCGAGGACCGAGGTCAATTCTGACCTAACTCAGGTGACGATCTAAGATCGGGGTCAATTCTGACCCAAAAGTGGTGACGACCGAGAACCGAGGTCAATTCTGACCTAACTTAGGAGATGATCCAATTTCGGGGTCAATTCTGACCCAAGAGTGGTGACAACCGAGGGTCGAGGTCAATTCTGACCCAAGAGTGGTGACGATCGAGGACCGGGGTCAATTCTGACCTAATTCAGGTGACGATCCAAGATCGGGGTCAATTCTGACCCAAAAGTGGTGACGACCGAGGATCGAGGTCAATTCTGACCTAACTCAAGTGACGATCCAATATCAAGGTCAATTATGACCCAAAAGTGGTGACGACCGAGGACCGAGGTCAATTATGACTTAACTCAAGTGACGATCCAAGATCGGGGTCAATTTTAACCCAAAAGTGGTGACGACCGATGACCGAGGTCAATTCTATCCTAACTCAGGTGATGATCCAAGACCGGGGTCAATTCTAACCCAATAGTGGTGACGATCGAGGACCGAGGTCAATTCTGACCTAATTTAGGTGACGATCCAAGACCGAGGTCAATTCTAACCCAAAAGTGGTGACGACCGAGGACCGAGGTCAATTATGACCTAACTCATGTGACGATCCAAGACCGAGGTCAATTCTGACCCAAAAATGGTGACGACCCAGGACCGAGGTCAATTCGGACCTAACTTAGGTGACAATTCAAGACCGAGGTCAATTCTTACCTAAGAGTGATTGCATTTACTTGGGAAAAGAAAAGAGTTCCATTGGGGGGTAAGAATTGAATTTGGGGTTCCGCTGGGTATAAGAATTGGATTTGGGGTTCCGCTGGGGAATGATGAATGAGCTGGGGAATATTTGGATCGTCCTTTGGGGAGAGATCGCCTGGGGCGAGTGATTCTTCTGAAATCCACTGGCGAAAATACCATGCGATATTGTTTCGCACCAGGTAGCCGATGGATGGGGAGGCTTTGTGTCATTGATTTGAGCGGGGGAACTGATTGTTGGGGAGATAATCGGTTTGAGGATGTAAACTCTGCTGAGGAGGTGATTAGGTGGTCCAGGCGCATTTCTCGAGAGGTCATTCGCTTGGATTTTGAGGGTTCCATTGGGAAAAAAGAGGTGGTGGTGGTGCCACCTATGCAGCCTCCTACGTCTATGAGGCGGGAGCGATAGCTATTGGAGGATGAGAGGATCGCGGTGATGATCAGCGAGTCCTATGCGTTGTACACTGATACGGCTGCGCCATATGACTAGATGGAATTTGTGACAAGCTGGTTGATGGCGCCCAACATATATGATACCTTGCCTTTCCCTTTTGCGGGTTCAAGTCGGGCGGTGGGGTCTTCCCACAGTGGTGGTGGTCCATCAGCACCTGCGGCGGCAACGACCTCGGAGGTTCCTTTCGTGCGGTTGAACACTCTTTCGTACAACATCCGACGGGCCGATGGAGGGATAGTGTCGATGCTGCACCGTCCTCTTGCGATGGATTCGAAGGAGCTGGGTTTGACCGAGGAGGTCCTTCTTCCTGTGGTAAACCTTTTGGTCCTTTTCCTCTTATTGATTTCTTTTGCTTGATACTAATTCTGCCTTTTCCTTGCAGCAAGTGCGGGTGTCGACCACTTCGCTAAGAGATATTAGAGGCTGGATATCATCGGCGACTGCCCATATTCGGGATGTTGTCCCTGTTCCTTCTTGCTTGGTGCCATCAGCGTCATCCGGGGAAGACTCTGGCTCGGTAGTGGGGGTGCGTCGTCTCGCCGTAGGGGAAAGAGAGTGCGTCGCAGGGGTGGAAGCTCTTGAGAGAGAGAGGGAGAGAATATGGGTTCGGGCTGAGTCCCATTGTTTTTGGCTTTTCTTTCCATTTCCTACAAAATGATGTAACACAGAAAACAGATATATGCAATGCAATGTAGTTTTTTGACTATCTTTTATTTTAATAATGAATGAATGCATGCGCTTTTTTAATTTGCTGCTGAGACCGTAAAAAGGAATGTTTTTGGAAATTTTGATGGAAACCTTTTATTTTAAAAAGGGGAATCCTATAAGGAGAAAATAGGATTCTTGAAATTCTTTTGAGAATATCAATTTATTTTTATTGAGTTTTCTAATTTGACAAAAAAGGAAAGGAGGAAATTTCCAAAAATGGGGGGTTGCCGATGGGCAAGCACCCTGACCTGCCTATCGGCAGTTTAGTCCAGTCCCATCATTTGAAGGCTTTGATTGGTACCCTCTTCAGCCCTTGGTACCTTGTGGGGTAGGATTCCTTCCGATTTCTACAGGGATTATGTCTTTTGTGAGGATTTTCAAGTATAAAAAAGGGGGAAGGGTGGAGTGTTCTCATCACACCTTTGCATCCTCATCTGCCTACCCATTATCTTTTAGTCCTGCAAGATGGCTCTCCATAGTAGCATTGAGTTTGTCAATTACCTCGAAGCCTTGGAAGCTATGTGCTCTTATAATGTCGACTACGACACTTTCAACATGCGTCGAGTCTCCTTATGGCGCAATCGGCCTTTTGAGTGGAATATGCTGATAGTGGCGGTACAATTCTGGTACCCTGAAGACCATGTATTCCGCTTTCGGTTGGAAGAAGTTTGTCCTACCTATGAGGAATTCTCTACCATACTGGGTGTAAATCCCAGTGTTGCTGCGACTTTTCTCGAATTCCCTCGTTCTCATAGGGATTTGTTGGTCGTGCTTCTTTATATCTCACCTTCGGCGACCAGGTCATTGGTTATTGGAGGAATGATCTCCCTCCTGGCGGTGCTGCAGTCCGTGCATTTGCGGGAAGTAGGTGATGCCGATTATTCTGGAGTCGTGGTTCTGGTCCTGGTTTCAAAATTGCTGTTGGTGACTGGGGAGGTGCAAGTGGACCCTCAACTTGTAGCAATTACTTCATGGATGTCATACCGTCGCAATCCTGCGGCGGTGATACTGGCGGAGACTCTGAATGGCCTGGATGCCTGGAGAGAAGGTCGTTCTGACTTCTTGAGGGGTAGCCCTGTGATGCTATTCATGTGGTTGTCTGAAAGATTCTGCTTGTCGACTCCTCCAGAATATCCTTTGTCGGCCGTTCCCAACTTCTTTTCGCGCTACCTCATCCGTGTTGGCCTTCATGTTGAGAACTGAGAGAATTGGTTTGTGGAGTATGGGGCTCGTGGGCTGTATTGGTCAGTGCCTTGGTGGGGACAGCTGCAGCCAATTCTAGAGCTAGGAGAGTATTCATATGTGCGGCTGGTTGGTCTCAGACAGACCTCTTTTTATTTCCCTTGGCGGCTTTTGCGTCAATTTGGCTGGGCGCAGTTCGTGCCCCCTCGGACCTCAAATTTCTTTCTAGTAGAAGATTTGACTGAGTGTCTGCGTCTGTTTCTTGGATCTCTGTTGGAAAATTGGCGTCCGTCGACCCGTCCCTCTCAGTCTGTTAGGAAGGTTTGCCATGTCCCCAAAGATTATATGAGGTGGTTGTGGAGGAAAGTAGTCAGCAAGATGTTGGCGGTAGAAACTGGTCAAAGATGGTTTGTTTTATCTGACTCCATGGAAGGGAGTGTTGTGGTCTTTTCGAAGATGGTTAAGGCTCATCGATCCATGGAATGTTTGCGACACTCTATTCAGGCAGGGGAAACTTGGGGTCCCCAGGACGTGGATGATGAAGGTACAAGCTCCTCTAGTAGCTGTCGGTAGGACTCTTGGAGAGTTTATTTATGTAATAGGGAATGTATGTGGGGATTTTATTTGGCTTTTTATGGAAATAGGGGGAAGGGAGTTATCCATTCCTTTTTCTTATGTAATCCGTACTGTAATTTCTTATTAATGAAATAAACAAGTTTCTAATCATCCAGCTGTGCCTTTTGATGAATTTTGTATTTTGAATTATCTATACCGATCGCTAAGGTATACATAATCCTCTTGCTCAAGTAGATGTTTAGAATGAACCGCCGTTATCGGAGGTAAGAAAAGAATATATTTTTGTGAAAAAGAAGGGGCCGTGCTCATGCGAGATGAATGAGATGCCTACATACCTCTGGGGTTTTTGAAAATTTTTGTTTAAAAGTGGTTTTTTGTAGAGGATCAGGCCCACGTAGTTATGGGTAGAGGGAAATGAAGAATTTTTTTTTTTAGAATAGAAGGGGGATGAGAAGAGTCGTAGCGCGTCGAGATTTTGGACTAGGGGTAGAACTTCTTGAGACGGTCCAGATTGACTGGATGAGCCATCTCTTCCCTATCCAGGTCAGTGAGCATGGCGGCACCGCCGGATAAGATCTTCTTCACAATGTAGGGGCCACTCCAATTGGGCTTAAATTTCCCTCTGGGGTCCCAGATGGGTTCTATTATTTCTTTGAGGGATAAATCCCCCTCTCGGATACCCCGGTCCTTGACTTTCTTATTGAATGAACGCGCTATTCGCCGATGGTAACCTTGTATATGGTATAGAGCCTTTAATCTTCTTTCATCTAGAAGGGTTATCTCATCAAGACGGCTTTGGCACCAGTCTTCTTCACTAACCTTGCTTTCGAGCGTGACGCGTAGCGAGGGTATTTCCAGCTCCACAGGTAGGATTGCTTCCATGTCGTAGACCAGGGAGTAAGGGGTAGCCCTAGTAGAGGTTCAGATTGAGGTTCGATATCCTAAGAGGGCGTATGGGATCCGATCGGCCCAATCCCTACAACTTTCGGTCATCTTGTTGATGATGGCTTTGAGGTTCTTGTTGGCGGCTTCAACTACACCATTGGTCTGAGTTCGGTAGGGAGAAGATTTATGTCTCTGAATCCCGTACTCATTGACAACTTCTATAACTTCTGCTTCAAAGTGTAACCCGTTATCTGACACTAGCTCATGCGGGACCCCATATCGACAGATGATATTTTTCTTGATGAATTTGGCCACCTTCTTGGCATTTAATATTGTGTATGACTCAGCTTCGACCCATTTGGTGAAGTAATCAATGGCAACTAGAATGAACTCATGCCCATTTGACGCCTTTGGTGCAACCTTCCTTATGATGTCTATACCCCAGGTGGAGAACGGCCAGGGAGAGGTCATGTTGGACAATTCCCGCAGAGGTAGGTGTTGGAGATTGGAGAACTGTTGGCATTTAGGGCACCTCTGAACATAGGCAGTGCAATCCTAGGCCATTGTGGTCCAGTAGTAGCCCTGTCGGATGATCTTCTTGGCAAGCATGTGACCGTTCATGTGGGGCCCGCATTCCCCGCTGTGGATCTTCGGCATTATCTTTTCAATGTCAGCCCCTGCGATACAGTGCAAGTGAGTTCCATCGAAATTCCTCTTGAGTAGTGCTTTATGACAGATGATGTACTGGGCGGCCAGCCTTCGGAGGGTAGCTCGATCATTCTTGTTGGAACCCTCAGGATACCTACTGTACCAGAGGAGGCACCAAATATCATAGTACCAGTAGTTGACTAGCTCAGAATCTTCTGTGGTGATGAGCTCAATGTGGAAGCAATGGGTTGGTTTATCTTGCTTTTAAACTAGGAAGGGGGTCATTATTATTCCCTCGGGCATGTCGACCATGGAGGCCAAGGTAGCGAGAGCATCGGCTCGGTTATTTTTTTCTCGGGGTAGGTAATGGAGGTGATATCTCAGAATTGGGAGGCTAACTCTTCTAATTGGGTGTGAAAGGGTTGGAGCTTTTCGTCCTTGACTTTCCACTTTCTGAGCAATTGACCGATGATGAGGGAAGAATCCCCATATACATCAAGGTATTGAATACCTTTCTTGAGAGAGAACTTGAGGCCCACTGTGCATGCCTCGTATCCTGTCATGTTATTGGTGCAGGGGAAATTCAACTTGATGGCGAAGGGAGTATGAGAGTCATCCGGGGCAACTAGGAGTATCCCAATGCCATATCCCTTTTTTTGGCAGCACCGTCAAAGAACATTTGCCATCGGAGGTCGTCTTGGGCAGTACAAAGGATATTATCATCTGGAAATTCGAAGATCCAGACATTAGCTTCTTCTACAAGGTAATCCGCGAAGTAGTCAGAGACGGCTCTTCCTTTCATGGCTTTCTGTGTGACGTACATAATATCGAACTCGGTTATGAGCATCAACCATCGGGCCATTCAGCTAGATAAGGCGGGTTGCTCAAGCAGGTATTTGATGGGATCCATTTAGGATACAAGTTTGATGGGGAAGGTGAGCATGTAGTGTCACAACTTTTGGGTGACCCAGACGAGCATGACACATGCCTTTTCTAAAGAAGTGTAGTTGACCTCGTACCCAGCCAATTTGCGATTGGCATAATAGATGGCTCTTTCTTTGTGGGACTCTTCAAGGTATTGGGCTAGCAAAGCCCCAGCTGCAGTGTCGGTTATGGCTAGGTATAGGAGCAAATGGAGACCAGGCTGTGGTGGCATGAGAACTGGAAGTTGGGTCAGATATTGTTTGATTCGATCAAAAGCTTCTTGGCAGGCCTCGTTCCAAACCTTGGTTGAATCCTTTCGGAGGAGCTTGAAGATTGGTTCAAAGATGGAGGTTAGCTGGCTGATGAACCGGCTGATATATTTTAATTTCCCAAGAAAACCTCGGACTTTTTTCTCTATTCGAGGCGGTGACATCTCAAGTATGGCCTTCAGCTTTGCAGGATCTGCTTTTATCCCCTTTTTACTGACCATGAATCCCAAGAGTTTTCCCTTTGTAACACTGAAGACACACTTCTATGGATTAAGTTCTAGGAACTTTCGGAGAGCAGGAGCATGACCTTCTCTAGTTTTGGACTTGATAATCATATCATCCAGGTAAACCTTGACCTCCTTGTGAATCAGGTCATGCAGGATGGTTGTGGCAACCCTTTGGTAGGTAGCCCAAGCATTCTTGAGAACGGATGGCATAACGGTGTAGCAAAAGGTTCCCCATGGGGTGATGAATGCGGTTTTTTCTTGGTGGTCGGGGTGCATCTTGATTTGGTTGTATCCGGCAAACCGGTCGACGAATGACTTGAGAGCATGATTGGTTGTATTGTCCACGATCATGTCGATATTGGGTAACGAATAATCATCCTTCGGAGAAGCTTTATTTAAATCTCGGTAATAGACACACATTCGAACCTTTCCTCCTGATTTTGATACAGGTACAATGTTGGCTAGCCATGTGGGATATTCGATCACTCGAATGAAACCCACGTTCAACTGTTTGACCACCTCTTCTTTGACCTTGAGTGACCATTCGGTGCGGAGTTTCCTCAATTTTTGTTTAACCGGCTTGTAATTTGGGAGAATGGGGATCTCATGATGAGTTATTTCAGGATCTATACCGGGCATATCGTCGTAGGACCATGCGAAGACATCCACGAACTCCTTTAGCAATTCTTTGAGTTGTGCACGCTCATGCTCGTCAAGGGTAGCCCCTATCCTAATCTCGCACAGTTGGCTACTAGAACTGAGATTAATAACAACAGTCTCTTCTTCATTAACTTGAATGCGGTTATGTTGTTTATTATTAACCTTATTTAGATCAGTTAAGAATTGTTCATTTGCAAAATCATCATCATCAAAAGTTTGATTAGAATCCAAGCAGTTAATGTAAGGCACATCAACATACTCAAAATCTTCGTTTATTTCATTGATAGGAAAAACAGCATTGAGAACCTCATCAAAAGAGGTCTCAATTATATTTGAGCAAGGATAGACAACAGAAGAAGAAATAGGGTACACATTGGGGTTAAGGGAGATTTCAAGAGGTAGAAATGGCGCAGCATGCTAGTTGAGGAGAGGTGTATCAGCAACTTTAATTAGATGAGATGGGTCCATTAATGTAGTGCCTGAATGAACCATGCACAGTGCCAGCCCCAGTGTCTGTAAATTGAAGGAATGTTTGGAATCACTTTCCTCAGCCTTTTCGGTATCTTTGATGAGCAGTTGTATGCGGTGTGGGAAATTTTTGACCCATGGGTAGCTATCTTGGAAAAAGATCTCCATTCCAGGCTTCATCTTCGTGTCTGTGTGGTCGTACCATGGTTCTGGAAAACCGCTAAAGGGGAAATCCTCACCTTCTTTGATGAATCGTCCATTTAAGGAGTCTCCTGAGATAGTTCGGATACAGTTTAATCCTCTCTTTGATCGATACTGGTGGATCATTCTGAGCTCTTGTTCTGATGGTTGATACCCCAAGCCGCAAGGAGGGAAAGCTTTCTTCAGTTCTATGGGCTCAAGTATCCCTTGTTGCCTTTGTCCTATCCCCAGTCCGGGCATGAAGTGCATGTTTCTGAACATCTTAATCACATTGACATTGCCATGAGGGTCATATTTTGGACAAACCCTTTCTTTAAAACCTTCCCCTTCCGGGAGTAGGAATGGCTTAACTTGGAATCCTGATAGGAGCATATCATTTTACCCGTGCTGTATCTCGAGAATTGGACTGCTGGTGTTTGCACCCTCAGCATTGTCGTCATCAACCAAAATGGTGATGACTCGCCCATCGACGAAGAACTTTAATTTCTGATGGAATGAGGAAGAGACACCCTTTATACTGTGGAGCCAGGGTCGTCCGAGCAACAGGTTGAAACAGGCTAGGATGTCTATGACTTGGATTTCAATGACATGGTTTATAGGTCCAACCCCTATTGTAAGTTTTATGGATCCCATCACCTCTCGGTGGGTATTATCATAGGCACGCATGGCAGCGGAGGTTGGAGCGAGGTCACTTTCTTTCAGACCTAAACATTTGAAGGTTCTCAGTGGGCAGACATTCAAAGCGGATCCGTTATCAACGAGAGAAAGCGGTACAACCTTCCCCATAACTTCGATGGAGACGTTGAGTGCATGATTGTGATTTGGCCCAATTTTGGGGATTTCTTCTTCGGAAAAGGACAGCATTCGGGTGTAGGTCAAGGATCCGACCAAATTTACCACTTCTTCTGGTGTGGTAGACGGAGGAACTATAGGTCCAGTGAGTAATTTGATTAAAGCATTTATGTGTAGCTGGGAAGACATGAAAAGCCTCCATAGAGTGATGTTAGCTTGAGTTTTCTTCAGTTGATCAAGGATCTTGCTCTCCTCAATGGTCATCTCTGGCATAGGAAGGTTTTCAATGCCCTTCCCTTTGTCATTTGCTGGTAGTGAGCTTGAAACTTGGTAATGTCTCCCTGATCTGGTCATGTGATTTACTGAAGGAGGTAAAAACTTAAATCCTGTTTCCTCGTCAATCTCAGGTTGCTCTGCCACCCTGTCTATTTCTCTGAGGAGTTCTTCAAATGTGATCATCCCACATAAGTCGGTTACTGGGCCAGCTTTTCCTAAAGCTTTCTCTTTATTCGAGTCTTCGAATTCTTTCCCCTATCCGGTGGAAACAATTATGTTTTCCCCTGTGAAGTCAATGCATTCCACGACTTCAACGGCTTCCTCATATAGGTCTTTCCATTCTGTGGGGATGTGTAAGGGTGAAGGGACCAGGTGCCCTTGTAGCTCTACAGCACCAAATAACTCGGTGATACTGCAAATGTTGTTGGTTTGCCTAAATGCTTCCATCATGATCTGGACAACATCATCTAAGTTGACTTCATCGGTTGGTATCACCCAACTATCTGATTCTCGGGCCCATTTTTGCGCTTCTAAAAACAACGCACTGAACCTCTGGCAGTCAATATTCATTTGCGAGGGAAATTTTAGCCCGAACTCTAGGAGCTGATTTAAGACCTCTGACAATTCCATACTTCCACTTTCATAACGGGTCCGGACAGCGATGTACGCTCTAGTAAGGAGTGACAGTTCCTGATCAGCGGGGCTAGTAGGGTGTAGGAGGAAATATGGGCAAATTTGAAGAGGTTTAGGAGAGTATATGGGTGTGATTTGAGTTGAGGGATCGAAATCTAGGTTTTCTTCCAAGAAGATGGCATTGGTGTTATTTGGGAGGGGGTTATGAGTAGTGTTTGGCTTAGGATTGGCTGGTGTGGTGATGGTACCCTGATCGATGAGATCTTGGATTATGTTTCGGAGGTTGAAGCATTGGTCGGTGGTATGGCCAGCTGTTTGGTGAAAGGCGCAATGAACATCAGTTTTGAAATTTCTGGGAAGTGGATTGGGTAATGGACGTGGATCCATGGGCTTTATAAGGTATCGTCTTAACAGGGCTTGGTAAACTTTAGAGAGGGGAGCATGAAGCTCAGTATATTCCCTTCGGACGGGGGTAGGACAACTTTCTGGTGCCCATGTGGTTAGTTGAGAGATGTTGTTGATGCTTGAGACTGTAGCATTGGCAGGCTTGTCATATTTTCTGGGGGTGAACTGTCCGAACACCTTCTTAGATTCAACTTCTATTTTGGCAAGTCCTTCCTCGATTTCTACTCCTACTTCTCTGAGATCTCGAAAGTGGGGGTAGTACTGTCCTCCCATGGTTGCTCGGACATGGGGCAAGAAATTCTTCTTCACTATTGTTGATGTAAAAAATTAGATTATCTCTAATTATTTAATCATAGATAAAATAAATAAGACAAAAGAATTTTTAAAGTGGTTCAGCCTTAAAAGAATAGCCTACGTCCACTGTTGTTGTTATTGATGAGTGTTTGGGAATTCTCGATAACATGTTTTTTTACCAAGAAATCCTCCCCCCTTTCAATGAGGATGATACAATGTATTTATAGCCCTGAGGTTGTACATGTGAAAGGATAACACATAGCTGTCCAATAAGCGTATACATCTGTATGATAATAATCAGCATTTACTGCGCATTTAATCCTCTTAATTGTCTGATAATAAATGCTCTGATCGAGGTGCAGCTCGGACCGCCTAAGTATCTCGGTATCCATGGGTTGCTCGGTGCAGTAAAGTTCCTCGGAGAGCACCTACTTCTCGGAGTATCTGAGTTGGTCGGGGAAATTGAGTTCCTCGAAGTCAAGGTGTTGTTCAGAAGTGTTTGTTATTTCCACGCAGATTGCCACATGTCTCCACTTAATTGAGCCATGTCAGCAGACTAAATTTGGTATCAACAGAAGCCCCCAATGTTTCACAATTCGAGAATGAGGAGTGTGGAACATTCTTCTCGAAATATGGCGGGATTTAAATGGTCATCCTGAATTTTAGGAGTGTTTTTTCGCATTTATTTTTCTTTTCGAATTCATAGAATCAGATTTTTCAAATTTTTCTAACTGCTTCGATCTTCGCGCCCTTTTTGTCCTTTTAGCCGCCGGTAGCGTAAACGTCTCCCTTTGTAATCATTATTTTTACCTTTTCCCAAGGTAAGGTATTTAAGCGTTGCAGAAAATCATATCGTCTTCTACTTTTTCAAATCTGTATCTTTGAGTTTTCCATTTTCTCTCTCTCTTATGCGTTCATCCTTTTTATCGTTCGTTGTCAAGAAATCCATCCTTTTTCTGTAAGATCTTCTTCCTTCTCTTTTATTTCCTTTATTCACCATGGTTTACCTTGTTGAGTCGCTTGATAAGTTTCGTTCTGATTTCTCTATTCCTTCATGGGTTATTTTGGAGGAACTTTCTGAACCTTCAGATTATTTTCATTTGGCTGAGGGACATTGGTTCCCCAGTCTCTTTGTAGTTGAATGTGGCTTTTCTTTTCCCCCAAACCCTTTGTGTCTGGAATTCTGTCAATATTTTGACGTGGTTCCTACAAAAATATCCCCCAATACATGGAGAATAGTTAATGGAGTTCATAGATTAAATCAAATTCATGGAACTCGTATAGGAATTCCAGAAATTATGTTTTGCTGTAGATGGGTTGTCAGCGACAATATCTTTTACTTGAAAATTAGGTTTTTAAATAGGGCTTTAGTGGTCAATCTCCCAGATGCCAATAGGGATTATTTCGAGCATGGTGTTGTTATGAAAAATTGGCAACATGCTCCACTAACTGGAAATGATGTGTATCAGGGTCCCAGATTCCCTCCCTATGGCAATGGGATAGGTTTTTTTTACTTTACTTTATTTCTGAAATTATGCTTTCTTTGGGTTTGATAAAATGTGTCACTGATATTTTAATTTTCATTTATTTGCAGTTGACAGCAAAAGAAGGTCTCCAAAAGAGACATAAGTTAACTTAAAACATCTAAAACTTATCTGGAGTTTGCATCAGACTGTTACCGACTAGCATATTAAATTAGCTTCATACTTGATGCAGTATAAAAGTTACACCTCGTCTTTTATTTCTCGTCCAGTGATAGGTGAAGTAGATCTAGCACCAGCCTCTGAAAGTTCTTCTCTTGAGTCACACATTCCTTTTAGTGATAGGATGAAGAGAAAAAGATCTCCTGCCCTCTTTGAGAAATCTGCCTCTATTGCTGGAGAGGCAAAGAAAAGCAAGCATGATGTCCCAGAAGAAGGGAGAAGAAAAATCGATGCACCTCATCCGACTTCTACTATGAAGGTTGCTGAGAAGCCCCCAGTGGATCCAAGCAAGGTTGCTGCTCCAAGCGAGGTTATAGTCATATCCCCGACTAAGATTACATCCTTGGTCGATACCGTTGATGTTCCTTTGAGGAGACTGAAGAAGAGTTCCTCGGTCAATTTGGCTGAATCCATCTCTCAGCCTCTGACTACCGGAATTAGTGTTCCTACTTTCGTTGCTCCGAGTTCTGCCAGGATCTCGGTGAAGTCTTGGATCATTCCCGAGATCCAAGGTATTGAAGAAAATCTTTCCCGGGATAGGGTTACCACTTTGGCAACTCAACACATTGCCTCAGTAAGTATTGCAAATCTAAACTTTCATTTTTCATATTATGTGCTTGCACTGACTTTCAGTTATTTTCTTTTTCTATTTGGTAACTTGTTTC
The DNA here is from genome assembly GCA_949130495.1 of Sambucus nigra. Classification (NCBI taxonomy): domain Eukaryota; kingdom Viridiplantae; phylum Streptophyta; class Magnoliopsida; order Dipsacales; family Adoxaceae; genus Sambucus; species Sambucus nigra. The sequence goes on along the minus strand of OX422216.1, from coordinate 88,270,655 downwards.
AATACAATCTTGAAGAAGGACGAAGCCATCAAGGCGTTCATCTCCTCTGGTGGTGTAGAGGAGGCTTTTGTAGGTTTGACGCAGTCTTTAAAAGATTCTCGTCAGAAGTATGTTGATGATAAAGCTGCCTAGGAGAAGCAACTCAATTCGACCGAGTAGGAGAGGGATCAGGCTGTTGAGGTCACCAAGGGATTGGAGAAGAAAATAAAAGAATTGGAAGGTAAGAATAAAGAGCTTGAAGGGAAGCTTCAAAATATTGGAGAGCTTGAAGGTAAGCTCAAGTCTGCTGATGAAGAGCTGGGTAGACTTCGTGACGTTGGTCGTCAGAAGGAGGAGGCAGAAAAGAAATTGAAAGATATCGAGGAACTTCTATCCGAGAAGCTTTCCTCGGAGAAGGTGAAAAGGAAGTTGGCTATAAAAAAGTCCTTCAGTGCTGGCTGGGACAAAGGTTGGAATAAGGGTTTGGCTGTTATGGTCTCACAAATGGAGTATGGCAGCCTTAAATACTTTAGGGATGGTTGGGTGGCTGCTCTGACAGAGATGAATGTCTATGAGAACTCCGACCTGTTTCAGCGACACATTCCTGGCCCCCCTCCTACTCCCGGGGAAGAAGAAGAGGATGAAGCTGCCTCCGAGGAATCTTCTATGATGGTTGGGGATCAAGTACCTACTGTTGAACTTTGCTACGAACAGCCCCAACCAACTATTACTCCTACCGAAAAGCTCCAGTTAACCAACATTTCAGCCGAGCAGCTTCCAGCACCCACCGAGCAACCTTCTGGGCCATCCGAGCAACCTTCCTCTTCGTCCCAACCTCCCGAGAAAGTTTTGGGCGACAAGGAGAAGGTGTAGAGTTATTTGGACTTTTCTCTCTATTTTATTTTCTTTGTCAAATGTAACTCTGAACTATGTACTTCTCCTTGTGATGTAATAAAATTTGAGATTTTGATTATCCACACTGTTGATTCTCTTCTTCTTGCTCTGTTTGCACTCTTATTGATTCTTGCTATCTCTTCCTTTTACTAGTTTATGGCCAGGATGGAATTGTTATCTGCTCATGATACAAAATTGTTGAGACAATGCAATGAATACTTCAAAGCTGGTCATACAGATATGACTGAAGCTCAAATTGTTGATATCCTCGGTCCAGATGCTTCAGAGCAAGCACTCGAAGCCTATCAGTACTTAAAGTGTCTGCTCGACCGAGCAGTGGCTAATAATGTAGCATATTATGAGATGATTGAAGACCTCCAGGGCACTCTCGAGGAGCTTCAATAATAATACAAGGAATCTACAACCCTCTTGCACCAAGGATATAAGAAGAAGTATCAGCAACTGAATGCTGATAAGGGATATGATAAGTTGTTTGCTGATTATGATGTGAGGGAGAGAACTTTGAAAACCGAGGTCAAAGAGAACAGGAAGATAGCCAAGTTGCTGGAGCAGGAAAACAATAACCTACGAGGAGAGGTATCCTAGCTGAGGTCAGCAGCCTCTATCTCAAACGCTTTGGTCCCTATGAACGACGAGGGATTCTCTTTCTTGGACGTCGAAAATGCCAATCTGAGAGACGAATTAGAAACCTTGAAGAGGATTGGGCCTTCTACCTCTGCTCGGGGATGAGCAAGAGCTTCTAGGGGATGAGCAATAGATGCTCGGATTACTATTGAAGAATAAAGAACTCAATCGTCTCTGGAGAACCAAGCCTTCCAATTGATGGCAAAGAACCAGGCATTGACTGACATGTTTAAGAAAATCATGAATCTGGACGAGCAGCTCTCTGCTCAAAAGTCTACTTTGGAGAGTAAAGAACTTTTAGCGAAGAACCTCCTCGAGAAATTAGAGAGGCTAACCTATCAATTTCACAAGCAGCCCAGGGAGTTTTGGATGGCTGGTTATAATGAAGCCCTCTACCATCTATATGATCGAATCCAAAATGCAAATAATGAGGGTTACAAGCAAGGATGGTTAAATGCTTTGGGCGTTCTGCAGTTGGAACAAGGTCATTACTTGTGGGATTACCACAATACTGGGTTGCTCGACCTACCGGTGCCTCCTTTCAAGCTTGATATGAGCTGGATTCCTGCTCGGGCCATTCCACAATGCCTAATTTTAAAGTATCTCGGAGACTACAGTCTTCACTCCAACTTTGAGATATCTCGCCCAGAGCACCTTCTTGATCGGCCATCAGTTATGAACATCAGGATGCTTAAAGATTTGAACTTCATAAACTCCCCCTATGCCTTAGACGATCCTCCTGCTGGTGAAGAACATGTTTCAAAGGCAGAGGGGAAAAAACCCATAGAATAGGATTCCTGATGTAATAATTTTTTTTATGTATTTTATTTTGAATTTAATGAAAAACTTCTATTTTTCTTTGTAATCTTGATTGCCATTGTCTTGTAGGTATTTTGTAAAACACTTTACTTATTTACTAATGAATGTGCTTGTATATCTAACAATATTGTGTTATTTGTCGATCAACTAAAAAAAACTTATTATCAACTATCCTGAATTTGTGGTAATCACTTGACGATTACCCAAAATGGATGATATTTTCTTCCCCGACCAACTTAGTGGTAATCTGAAATGTTAGACCAACTTGGTGGTAATTTGAAATGTTACAATTATTAAAAAAATTCTTGATCATTTTTTAATTCTAATCCATTAGTTGACTTTTATCACATAATCCTTCTTTGTTTAATAGAAATGTTCCCGACCAACCAGAGTTGGTGGATTTTTTTCCCAACCAACCGGAGTTGATATTTCTGGGAGAGTTGGTGGATTTTCTTCCCAACCAACCGAAGTTGATATTTCTGGGAAATATTTTTATTCCCGACCAACTGGAGTTGGTGGATTTTCTTCCCAAGCAACCGGAGTTGGTATTTCTGGGAAATATTTTTCTTCCCGACCAACCGGAGTTAGTGGGTTTTCTTCCCAACCAACCGGAGTTGGTATTTCTGGGAAATATATTTCTTCCCGACCAACCAGAGTTGGTGGATTTTCTTCCCAACCAACCGGAGTTGGTATTTCTGGGAAATATTTTTATTCCCGACCAATCGGAGTTGGTGGATTTTCTTCCCAACCAACCGGAGTTGGTATTTCTGGGAAATATTTTTATTACCGACCAACCGGAGTTGGTATTTCTGGGAAATATTTTTCTTCCCGACCAACCGGAGTTGGTGGATTTTCTTCCCAACCAACCGGAGTTGGTATTTCTGGAAAATATTTTTCTTCCCGACCAACCGAAGTAGCTGAGTAGTGTGTAACACTAGTATTCCGTGAAAAAGAAAATTTCAACAAAAGGAGAGAATTGGGTAGAATATTCACATTTTATTCATACTAAAGAAACTGCATTACATGAGGGTTTACATTACTGATAATATTTGCGCAATTCTCTGCATTCCATGCATTCTTAAACTCCTCCCCTTCTAAAGTTTCAATTTTATATGTCCCTGGTCGAACAACCTCTGTTACTCTGTAGGGCCCATGCCAGTTAGCTTCCAGTTTATTATGCTTTTAAATTACTTTCTTCAGCATATAGTCCCATTCTTTCAGGTCGCACTTCTTCACTCTCCTGTTATAAAACAAGGCTGTTCGCTGCTAGTAAGCAGCATTCCTGATGGTTGCTTCCTCTCTAACTTCTTCGAGCATGTCCAAGTATTATCTTCTCATTAAGTCGCTGATAGGGGAGTTGAATTTCAGCACTCGGTGTGTTGGGAGGCCCAACTCGGCAGGTATAACAACTTCACTTCCAAATGCCATCATATATGGAGATTCTCCAGTTGCTGCTCGGGGAGTAGTACGATAAGCCCATAGTATTGAATGTAGCTCGTTAATCCAGTTTTCTTTCGCGTCATTCAGTCTTTTCTTCAAGCCATTTAGCAGCGTTCTGTTTGTTACTTCAGTTTGTCCATTGCTTTGGGGATGGCCTGGTGCTGAGTGGATCTTCAAGATATTTGACTGATGACAATAGGCAACGAACTCCTCATTGTCAAATTGTGTTCCATGGTCGGTGATGAATGCATGGGGAAGACCATATCTACAAATGATATTTTTCCAAATAAATTGGTGCACCTTTTCGTACGTCATGTCGACAAAAGGCTCGGCTTCCACCCACTTAGTAAAGTAATCCACTTCGACGACGAGATATTTAAATCTTCCTCTGGTCGTTGGAAGTGGCCCAACCAAGTTAATTCCCCACATGGCAAATGGCCAAGGGGAATTAATGGGTGTCAACAATGCTCGGGGAGTACTTAGGATAGTGGAGAAGCGTTGACATTTGTCATATTTCTGGGCGTAGGCTATACAATCAGCCCTTATCGTTGGCCAGTAGTATCCTTGCGTCATCACTCTTTGCAAAAGCGTCTGACCTGCTACATGGGCTCCACAAGACCCTTCATGGACCTCTTCAATCAAATCTTTCACCTCGGATGGATGCACACATCTTTGCAAACCTGCCATAATTCCTCGTCTGTATAGAATACCATTAGTCAGTACATAACGAGCAGCTTTAAACTTCAATTTCTTGGCTACGAGTTTGTCAATCGGTAATTCTCCCTCCTCAATATATGCCCTGATGGGATCCATCCAAGATGCCCCTAAATCAAGGGTAATAAAATTCATCATCAGATCTTCATCTATGCTTCGACCAACTAGAACTTCAATTGGGATTGTTCTTCGTAGCTCGGTACGAGTAGCCGATGCTAATCGAGCTAAAGCGTCTGCTCTTGCATTCTCCATTCTTGGTATTCTGACCAGTTGAACAGTAACAAATTCCGATACTAATTCCATCGCCTTTGTATGGTACTTAATCATTAACTCTCCTTTTGTTGTATATACACCAAGCATTTGGTTTACAATCAACTGTGAGTCACTGCATATGATTACATGCTCTGCCTTCATAGTTTTTTCCAGACTAAGACCTATAATCATCGCTTCATATTCGGCCTCATTATTAGAAGCTTGAAATTGAAAGCGCAGGGCATATTCTACATCGACCTCGTCTGGACGTTTCAATACAATTCCGGCTCCACTACCTGAGGTGAATGATGAGCCATCCACATATAGGTTCCATACAGGTATTTCGTACTCAAACTTCTTATTGGACAAAGTTCCTCGATGGAATATTTGTTGCTCCTTTATCTCCATTTCTACCACACCTCGCTGCTCGTCGACCTTCTTCTCTTGCTCTCCGACCACTTAAGTTGATCGGGGTTTAAATTTGATGATCCTGTAACATCCACAAGTTGGTCGGTGTTCAGCTTTTGCTCCTCGGGGGTATCAGGATAAGTGAACTCTGCTATAAAGTTTGTTACTGCTTGCCCTTTTAGTGACGATCTAGGCTCATAAATTATATCATACTCACCGAGTTCTATTGCCCAATACATCAATCTCCCTAATTTTTTTAGTTTATGAAGAGCTTGCCTCAACGGCATATCGGTATATACGACTATGGTATGAGCCTGGAAGTATGGCTTCATTCTTTTACTCACTTCGATCAGTGCCAGTGCCAACTTTTCCAGTTTTGGATATTTGATCTCTGCTCCTCGGCTGGCCTTACTAGTATAATAAATTGGTTTTTGTATTCCATCCTCTACTCTTATTAATGCCGAGCTAACTGCATTTTTTGAAACTGCCAGGTACAAGTACAACCTTTCTCCCATCACTGGCCTGGACTACAGTGGCGGTGCTCCCAAATATTTCTTCAATTCTTGAAAAGCTTTCTCGCATTCTTCATTCCATTCAAAAGTCTTTCGGAGCGTTTTGAAGATTGGGAGGCATCTATCAGTTGCTCGCGATACCAATCTGTTAAGCGCTGCTACTCGCCCTGTAAGACTTTGCACTTCTTTCTTCGTCGTTAGAGATCGTAGTCCCAATAGAGCTTTGATCTTTTCAGGGTTTGCTTCAATGCCTCGTTGATTGACAATATACCCGAGAAACATGCCTTCTTGCACTCCAAATATGCACTTGGTCGGGTTCAACTTCATTTGATATTGATCTAATTGATCAAAGGTCTGACCTAAGTCAACTATATGGTCAGCAACTCTCTTGCTCTTTGTCAGCATATCATCAACATAAACTTCCATATTACAACTGATTTGCTCTGCAAACACCTTGTTCATCAGCCGCTGATATGTTGCACCTGCATTTTTCAAACCAAAAGGCATAACATTATAACAATAAGTTCCCCTAGGGGTAGTGAAAGAGGTACTCCCTCTATCTTCAGATTTCATTTTAATCTGGTTATATCCAGAATAAGCATCCATGAAGCTCAGCAGCTCGTGTCCCAAGGTAGCATCCATTAATTGATTAATTCGGGGCAAGGGAAAAATGATCCTTTTGACATGCCTTCTTGAGGTCGGTGAAGTCTACACACATCCTCCATTTGTTGTTCTTCTTTTTTACCATCACTACATTTGCTAACCAGTCTGGATATTTAACATCTTCAACAAAGAAAGATTTCTGGAGCTTCTCAACCTCCTCCTGTATAGCTTGGTTCTTCTTGGGGCTGAACACTCTTCTTCTCTGCTTCGCTAGCTTGACCTCCTTATTCACATTGAGCTCGTGGCATAAGAAATTTGGGTCTATTCCGGTCATATCCTCATGACTCCAAGCAAAAGTTTGTTTTCTGCTTTTTAAGAAAACTATCAATTCCAGTTTTAGTGAGGCATCTAACGAGAACCTATCTGAGTTGTTCGTTCAGGGTGCTCGTCGTCCAGAATGATGTTTTCAGTAGCTTCCACCACCTGACCTTTCACGAGTTGCGACTCGTCTCTAGGATCTAATGTTTCAATTTCTGCACCTTCATCCATCTGATAGGTAATAGTATTTTTCCTACATTCCTCCAGTTCCTCCTCCTCGGTAGATGAATAGTAGCATCCCCGAGCTACTTTTTGATCACCCTTCATAACTCCTACTCCAAAATTGGTTAGAAATTTTAGGCATTGATGTACCGTAGATGGTACTGCTTCGAACTTCTTCAATCATACTCTTCCCGTGATGATATTGTAGGCTGATTGAACATTCTTATCCATTACGAAGAAGCGTACTCTTTCTGTTCGACAAGCAGGCCATATACCAATGAACATATCCAACTTGATCGTCCCAAGTGGAAAAACTTTCTCGCCAGCAAAACCGAGGAGGGGCCTATGATAAGGCTCCAACTGAGATAACTTTAGATTTAAGCTGTTGAAGCACGAGTAAAAAATAATATCAGTCGAGATACCATTATCAACCAGCACTCTCGAGAACATTACTTCCTTCATTCTCATTTTGATCACCAATGGGTCATCATGAGGATACAGCACACCTGCGAGGTCGTTCTTGGAGAAACCGATGACCAGTTTTTCTTTGTTGACCTTCCTCGGGCGATCATCTTCAGCCAAGTTTATTCGAATATATGAACAGGCTTGAGCCTCATTGAGGTAAGCTTTTATTTCTACAGTAAGGTCTCCACCTCCTGCATCTCCATATATAATAACATTACAATCAAATGATCCAAAACGTATTGAAAGTACCTCACGTTCTGGATGCCTTGGTCTTTTGGAAAGATCGGGGTCGTCTTCTGGATCATCTTCATGGTCTTTTTTCTTGTTATCCTCTGCTCAACGAGGAGATCTAGACCTCTCTCTTGCTCGGTCGCTAATTCTTCTTTCATTTCTACGATCAACATACTTTGCCAATTTTCCTCGTCTAATGAGTGCTTCGATCTCATTCTGAAGAGCTATGCCATTTTTGGTCGTGTGGCCATGATCTTTGTGGAACTCGTAATATTTGGCCTTATTCCTCTTGTCAGGGTCTGACTTCATTTTCTCTGGCCAGTTTAACTCCTCGTTGTTCTTTATTTCTTCTAGAACATGGTTAATGTCTATCTTCAAAGGAGTATAATTTTCAAATTTCTTCAATACCTCCCATGATGGCTTTATTTTTGAGTGCTTGTCACCACCATTGTTCTTATGCTCTTTCTTTTTGGCCTTATCAACCTCCACCTTGGTCTCTTTGGTATCCATATTCTTCTTTGCAGCCATAGCCTCCTCGGCATTCATGATCTTGGCCGCTTTTGCCATCAGTTCTGACATGGTTCTGGGTGGATCTTTGGCCAAAGTGTAGTACAACTTGTTGGGTAACAGCCCACTCATCAGAGCAGTAATCGCTGTCTTTTCCTCATAATCAATAACTTCGAGTTTCTCGTTATTGAAATGAGTTATATAATCCCCGGTACTCTCACCTGCCTTTTGTCTAACACTTAACAAGTGTGCTACTCGTTTAACCGGTTTTGCTCCAAAATAGATTTTCCAATGAAGAGCCCGGCTAGTTGAAAGAAAGTTGAAATCTTACCCCGAGGAAGATTATTGTACCATATTTGAGCAGATCCTGTAAGAGTTCCCGAGAATGCCCTGCATCTCATCTCATCCGGCACAGCATAGATGTCAGCAGCAGCTTGGTATTGCTCTATATGAAGGACAGGGTCGATTTTTCCATCATATTTAGGAGTTACAACAAGTGCTTTGAACTTTGATGGTGTGGGAAAATCCACAATTGCTTGGACAAAAGGTGTTCCTTGGACAAAAGTTCTTTGTAGAGGATTCTTGGCCTTAGCCATTTCCCCTAATCTATCCTCCCACCTTTGAATAGAGCCTTTCCACGCATCATTTCCCCCCTCGGGTCTACTGGTTCGAGCAATTGATCGTGTTGAAGTCGCTTCCTGGGATCTATCTTGTCGAGCAACTGGTTGTGATTAGGCAGAACCTTCTCTTAGATCAAATGGTCATCGAAAGTTTCTCGACACAGCCTTAGGAGGACTTTTATTCTTCCTAGGGCCCAATCGATCAAAAGGAGAGACCCTACTTAATCTTTCCAGTGCACTAGTCCTTTCTGGAGAGAGAGTGATGTGTTTTTCAGTATCTGTGGCTCGTACTGACGAAGTTCATCCCGGTTGATAAGAAAAATCATCATATTTCTCAGTGCGATATGAATCGCTTTTCCTAATGCGTGAAGAAACTAAACGGGTATTTCTTTGAATACTTCGTTGTCCTGAATAAGTCGACGCTCCACCTTGGATAGTTTGCATGAGTTATCGCATAGTCTCTTGCATAGCTGTCTGACTATGAGCCAGATTGGCCATAATTCCAGCCAGATCTTGGACATTTGGAGGAGCGGATGGATTTAGGGGGTTTCCAGTGTTTCGATTGCTGGATTTAGGATTGTCAGCCATTGGTGATGAATTATTTTTGGTGAAAAACAAAAATTACAGTCGTTTCCCACATACGGCGCCAATCTGTTGATGTAAAAAATTAGATTATCTCTAATTATTTAATCATAGATAAAATAAATAAGACAAAAGAATTTTTAAAATGGTTCAACCTTAAAAGAATAGCCTACATCCATTGTTGTTGTTATTGCTGAGTGTTTGGGAATTCTCGATAACAGGTTTTTTTCCCAAGAAATTCCCCCCTTTCAATGAGGATGATACAATGTATTTATAGCCCTGAGGATGTACATGTGAAAGGATAACACATAGCTGTCCAATAAGCGTATACATCTGTATGATAATAATCAGCATTTAATTCACATTTAATCCTCTTAATTCTCTGATAATAAATGCTCTGATCGAGGTGTAGCTCGAACCGCCTAAGCTGCTCGGAACGCCTAAGTATCTCGGTATCGATGAGTTGCTCGGTGCAGTAAAGTTCCTCGGAGAGCACCTACTGCTCGGAGTATCTGAGTTGGTCGGGGAAATTGAGTTCCTCGAAGTAAAGGTGTTGTTCAGAAGTGTTTGTTATTGCCACGCAGATTACCACGTGTCTCCACTTAATTGAGCCATGTCAGCAGACTAATTTTGGTATCAACAACTATGTTGACTTGTTCTTCCTCAGATGGTCGATTGGTCATGGTAGCTGCTTTTTCCCTCCACCGAGTTATGAAGTTACTGACTGATTCCTCAGAGTTTTGTTTTAGCAGTTCTAAATCACGGCGTGTGACCTCAAGCTCTTCGTTGTATTTGTACTGCGACATGAATTCTCCGGCTACATCCTTCCAGCTACGGATTCTGGACTCTTCGAGAGACAAAAACCATCGTAGAGATCTATCCTTCAAAGTTTTTTGAAATAGTTGGGCCATTACTTCTTCGGAAGCCCCTGAGAGAGTCATGGAACGTTGATAACTGCGAAGATGGACAATCGGGGGTCCACTCCCTCCGAATTTCTCGATGTTTTCCATCTTGAACTTCTCGAGTAACCTAGCTTTAGGATAAGGAGTCATGTGGGTGTAGTCCATGTAATTTCCAGAGATCCTAACCTGGTCAAACTTCTTGGTGAGCATCTTGAGATCCTTTTTGACTTTATTCAACTCCTCCTCCTTTGGATCAGCGACCACAGGCAGGTTAGCCATAGGCTGGGCAATGTTTGCCATTGGAAGATGGGCAGGCGGCATCCCATTGGCAGGAGGGGCACATGGTGCGTGCTGATATTCTTTTGGAACCCAGATAGGCTCGGGTGGAACCATAGCACGAGGGAACAGGGCCTCGGGCTCTTGAGGACTAGGAACTTGGTTTCGTTGCATTTCTCGGACCTCATCTTGGAGGTTGTCAATCTTGGCCACGAGTTGAGCTAGGACTGTCAGTAGATCTGGTTGTATAACTGGTGCTTGATCTGCATTTTCCATGGAAGATAGATGGATTCCAGACTCAAAAGAAGTAGTATAGGAGCGGATGAAACTACGGGGTGATTTGACTGAAGACTGAAGCCAATAAGGAGCCAGGCCAAGGGCGTGCGATCGAACTGAGAAGGCGTAGGATAAGATTTATTTTTGAGAAAAAGGGAAGAAACTATTTTTGGATTTTTGATAAAAAGGGAGAAATGTTTTTGGATTTTTGATAAAGAAGGAAGAAATGTTTTTGGATTTTTGATAAAAAGGGAGAAATGTTTTTGGAGACGGAACTCAGCATGATTATTATGATTATTATGTTTTCACTTGTATTTAATTCTCCTAAATGCAATGCTGGACGGGACATGTGCCTGGAAAAGTGGGGGTCTTAATACATGCAAAGCTACGTTTGGACTTGTAACCAGGCTCACGGACAGGGTCCCATTTTAAAAATGTGCGAAGATTGACCCGGAATTTCGGCAGAGTTTCGGGTTGAAACCGGCAATCTAAAGTGCGTGTCTTAGGTTTGACACCCATATGCGGGTATGCAGTTGGTTGGGTGAATCGGCATGGGTTCCCCCCTTTGGCGTGACTTCCACGATATACGTCTTGCTCTTGCGAGCAATTGGTACATGTGGACAAGCCATTTGATATACATGAGTGTACGTGAATTGCCTCACCATATACCTCGTGGGGACGGTACATGTGAGAGAGAATTCGATATACTCGGCATAATGAATTTCCTGCGATATACCTCTCGTCATGACTTCGGTCAAGCGGTACGATGCGGGGGAACCGTTCGATATATGTCGAAGGTACTTGGCCAATGGAAGGTGAGAGTCATATCACTTAGGCTAACTGCGACCTGCCGGACCAGTGCCCATCACGAAGTGACCCTCTAGTTACTGGGTAAAATTTGGTCAATAGCAATGTTCTTTGGTGATATCGTGTGAATCATGCATGATTCTCTTATTACTATATTATGGTGAGAATGCCTTTCTTGATTATGCCAAACAAGGGGCAAAGTACAAGTACCTCAAAAGGTACCCCAAGTATGGATGGGTGATGCGTGCAACATGGGGATATACATGTGATCCTAGGTGCACGTGGTGTGAAGTGTACATGGAGAATTTTCTACAAGTGTGTGAATATAAGCATAAGCATGGGATACACATGTGAGAAAGGGGAACAAACAGGTATGGGGGAAACATAAGAAAATATAGCATTCATGTAAATAGAGTCAAGCCCTCAAAATAAATAAATTTCCCAGCAGAGTCGCCACTGTGGCCATACCCGATCCCCGCCGTGGAGGGAAAAGTATCCTTCGGGTCCCGTGCGTCCCCTCTCGGGAGAGAGCTTCGGCCGGCGTCGATTTGTGAGGTGTGAAAATGTAGAGAGATTCAAAGTCGCCAGTCTATTTTACTCAAAACAGACAAAAGAAAGGGGTAGCCACCCCGAAGGATGGCATCCAAAGACATACTGGTGCGTGCGAAACCAAAATGATTCGAGAAGGGTTCGGAGGCTTAGTTACGAAATGGGAAGGTGTTAGGCACCGATTCCCCCCTTTCGGTCTCTCATGAATATTTGCTATTTTCCTTTATATATTCCCCCGTGATATGTGTGCATGTGTATATATAGAATGGAGGTAGGAATCCTCGACTTGTATCATGAAAAAGATAAAGCGAGTCATCCGTAGGAATATGAGATTAATGTAGAAAATAGGATTTGCGCGACTACCCTTGCGTTGATTTTTATAAGGGAATGATAACGTATGTGAGATAATACGCCACTAAGAACGAATGTATACAATATAATAGAAAATGGTACAAAGAGAAGATAGAAAATAAGAAAAAGTGAAAAAAAGGACTCGAATCTCGGGTTTTACCCTGAGACGCCTACGTAGCCTATAAAGGCATCAAAGTCCACGTAGTTCGCATACAAAACGAGGGGTGGGGTTTATCCCATAAATCCAAATGGGGAATCTCTTATTTGTAAGTGTGTGTGTGTGTGTAGAAAAAGTGTTTTAGTTGTGAGAAAAGTGTGGAAAAAGTGTGAGAATCCCTATTTGGAATTTATGAGCAAACCCTCTTTTTCTTGTTTTTTTGCGTTTTATTTATATGAAAATCGGATAAGTGCAATAATACTAAATAAAAAGTATATTAGGATGTGTGAGATGAGATAATAAAAGTGCTATGTAAGAAAACAAGTTATTGGGAATTTAAGAGAATTTAAGAGAGAATATGAGAAAGTTGGACCTTCTTGAAGATCTTGAGCTTGATCTTGAATGTTGGAGAGCAGCCCTTGCACTTTGGATGATGATGGAGAGTGGTTAATTAACCAAGTTTGATGGAGGGGATGATGAAAAGTGGAGGTAAAAAGTGGATTTGGGAGTTGAAATCACGCTACCTTCGAGAGAGGTTTCTGGGACTTGCTGAGAGTGATTTCCTTCTAATATGGGCTCTCCCTGCAAATGAGGCCAAGGCCTCCTTTTATAGGCCCAGGGGTTTCCTGATCGGCATAGATACCTTCCTGCCTATCGGCATGAAGGTGCCGATAGGCAGGTTCTGGGACCTGCCGTTTGGCAGTGTGTTTTAGGATTTTTCGGAAAATCGGTCGCCGAGGGCAAACCGTCTATCAGAATCACGCACGGGGCATACCGTTGGAAAGTTAATTTAGAGACCTTCGAAAGTCCTTTAGACAACTCCCGAGTTTGGAAGTTGACTTTGGGTCAAATATGGCTCGGAATCGTTTGTCGGTCCGCTGGACGGGGAATCGTTCAGATGCAAATAGATCGTTCGTTCGCATGGTAAGTCCGAATCACGCACGGGGCATACCATTGGAAAGGTTAGGAGATTTACTTCGACATTACAAAGAGTTTTAACCAGTTTCGAGAGTTGACTTTGGTCAATTGGTCCCGGTAAGTGCTCGATGGCCTCCCGGAGTCAAATGGATCGTTCGTCCGCATGGAAAGTCGGAATCGCGCACGGGACGGACCGTTGGAAAGGGTATTCAGTGCCCTTCGAAGATTCATTCAGCCTCGGTTGAGCTAAAAAGTTGACTTAGGTCAAACAGAGCCCGGGAGCGCCCAGTGGCCTCTAGGTCAGGTTTCGGACGCAAACGGACCGTTCGTCTGCATGGTAAGTCGGAATCGAGCATGGGGCGGACCGTTGGAAAGGGTATTCAGTGCCCTTCGAAGATTCATTCAGTCTTAATCAAGATGAATAGTTTGAATTTTGGTCAATCGAGCTGGGGAGTTCCCGATGGCTTCCAGGTCAATGCTCGAGACATGACCTGGGTTTGCGGTGATGAGTGGAGGTACTAGGGACCTAAGGAGAGTTAGGGGGTAACATAATGAGGTGTCTACACCATCGTGACCGCAATTTCCTGGGAAACAAGTGTAACCTCAAGTGTAACCGCAATCACTTGGTCGATAAATGGCAAGGGAAAATGGTCTTTTCTTGTTCCATCATTGATCTTTCGATAATCAATGCAAACACACCACCCGGTGGTGGTGCGTTGAGGTATTAATTCTCCCTTAGCATTTTCAACCACGGTCATACCTGATTTCTTTGGCACGACCTGAATTGGGCTCACCCATTTACTATCAGAAATTGGATAGATGATCCCAGCATCTAGCAACTTGATGATTTCCGCTCAAACTACATCTTTCCTGGTTGGGTTCAGTCGCCTTTGCATCTCTCACGATGGCTTCACCTCCTCCTCGAGGTGGATTTTATGGGTACAAATCAAGGGACTTATACCTTTCAAATCTGCTATAGTCCAACCAAACGCACTCTTATGCTTCCTCAACACATTCAACAACATGCCCTCTTGCTCTTTTTTTAAACTGGAATAAACAACAACATGAAATGTATCATCTTCTCCCATAAAATCATATTTTACATGAGAGGGCAGTTTCTTTAACTCAAGACTAGGAAATTTTTCTTCGGAGGGGATCATGAGTGACTCCCTCAGGGGTAATTCCTCAAATCTTGAAATCCAGTCAACATCTCTCAACTTCTCAAAACTCACTTCTTCTTGCAACCAAGCTCCCAACTCTTCCACTTCATGCTCAAACTCAGTATATGAATTATTATTCTCAACACCTCGCACTAAACAAACCTCTAGTGAATCTCCACCTATGATCTTGTTGATGTGCTCATCTACCACCTCTTTAATAAGATCAACCTCATGAATTTCCTCCTCATCACCCATTTGGTTAGCAACGTTGAAAATATTGGTCTCGAGAGTCATGTTTCCGAAAGTGAGTTGCATTTTTCCATTACGTGTATTGATAAAAGCATTAGTAGTAGCTAAAAATGGACGCCCCAAAATTATGGGAACATGATTTCTTGAGTGTGGTGAGGGCTCCGTGTCCCAAATGACAAAATCAACAGGGAAGTAGAATGTGTCAACTTGAACTATCATGTCCTCCACAACCGCACGAGGCACTTTCGCTGTTCGATCTGCTAACTGTAGAGTGATTAAGGTAGGTTTAAGATCACCTTAATCAAGTTGCTTATAGATAGAGTATGGAAGGATGTTCACACTCGCACAAAAATCAAGCAAAGCTTTTTCGACTCTCCTTTCTCCTATAACACATGAAATTATAGGTGCACCAGGATCTTTGAATTTTGGTGGAAGATCATTAAGAAGAACCGACTCATAATTTGTGCCAAAAATACATTCTTCTTCACCTTAAGCCGTCGGTTGATAGTCAAAAGATCTTTAATGACTTTGGCATATGCTGAAATTTGCTGGATAGCATCCCGAAACGGAAAGTTCAACTTCACTTGTTTCAAAACATCTAACACTTCAGTACGCGAAGCCCCCTTTTTGGGTGGTGCCAAGCGTTGAGGAAATGGAGAAGTAGTGGGTAGTTTTACTACGACTTCAGGTTCAACTCCTTCATCTTTATCTTCCATGTGCAATGGAGTCTCCTCAGGTTCTGAAACTTCTTTAGCTTTAGATTCCTTAGGAGACGGTGGGGTTAAATCAATCACGTGACCACTACGTTGAGTAGTGATAGCTTGAAATTATTCTGGCAAGTCTGATGAAGTAGAGCTAACTGTAGTTTGACCTTAAAGAGGGGGTCTTTGGCCTTAAGCTGGGAATTTACCCTTCTCCTGAGTATTCAATGCAGATTGTAACCTAGAGATGCTAGTATGAATTTCTGTGAACATTCGATCATACTTAGCATTGATCTCCTACTGAGATTGGATCAATTGATTTAGATTATCCTCAAGGGACCTCCTAGGTGGAGTGACATATGGCCCAGGAGGTGGTGGCTACATTGGGTTTGGCATTGAAGGAGCCATTTACTGAAATTGAGGAGGGGGTGGTGGCAAAGCCACATGTGGATTGGGAGCCATCCCTCTTTGTGGTTGACCATAGTTGAAACCGGAATGATTCATCCAAGATTTATTGTATGAATTCCCTTACGTCACATTAAAATTACCACGAAAGCCTCCTATCGCTTCCACCTATTCAGTGTACATTGCCTTGTATGCAGGGATGGCAGAACATCCTTTGGTAGAATGACCAGCGGTAAAAATGGCACACACCTTCTCTTTTCCTGCTTGTACGGGTCCAGCTACTTCTCTTAATCGAACTTCAAGCATGTCTCTAAAATTCTTTTCCAATTGGTCGAATTTACGATCTAACAAAGTGTCCTTGTCCAAGTGATAAATACCGGACGCAGAAGGCGAGTTGGACACTTATCGATTTTTATTTTGACTATTGGGGTCAGAAACATCCCATGCTTGCATAGTCTCTGCTACGTATTTCAAATGATCCTTAGAATCGCTAGAATCTAACTCCCAAAAAGGTCTTTCGCACATTGTCTGAACAAGTTGTTTAGATGCTAAGGTAAGCCCTTGATGGAAAAATGAAATAAGATGATGTTTTTCGAATCCATGATGGGGGAAAGCACTAACTAAATCCTGAAATCTTTCCCAACACTTGTCAAAGGCCTCATTCTCATTTTGCCGAAAATCTTGTATTTGAGCTTTGACAGAATTGGTTTTGTGTTGTGGGAAAAACTTTGATAGGAACTTAGTTTGCATATCTCTCCAGGATAAAAAAGAATTCGGAGGTAGTGACCATAACCAACTCTTAGCTTTATCCTTTAAAGAAAACGGGAAAAGTTTTAACCGGATAACATCTTGTGGACAAGTTTGGTCACCAAAAGTCTCACATGCTTCCTCGAACTCTCTAATATGGAGACATGGTTTTTCAGAATCCATCCCATGAAATGTAGGCAGAATTTGGATCATCCTATTCCGAAAGTGGAATTGATCGGCATTATACGGGAGTAATATGCAACCAGGGGTAACAGTATGCTCCAAAAATAAAAGATCTTTTATGGGAAGATATGGTATTTCTTCCTCTCCAGCACCAACACCAACACTACTGTGCACAGACATATTGCTACCAAAAGATTCAGAACTTTTACTCGGTGTTTGACTCAAAGTGTGACTTGTGATTGAATTATTCGGCGAAGGAGGTGGAACCCAAAAGTGTGGAGAATCAGTGGTATGGGAATTTTCAGAACTAGCTTCGGCAATAGGATTTTTGTGGACTTGGGTGAGAAGTGGATTTTGCATGTAATCTTGCAAGAGATGAGGAAAGAAAAATTTGATTGAAATCACTTTAGGATTAAAATTACTTTCCTAATAATTACTAATTGACGATCCCCGGTAACGGCGCCAAAAACTTGACGCGACTAACAATTCGTCTCAAACGTGCATTTTTTCTAGGATCAAGTGCAAGCCTGTCGCGTTAGTAATAATCCGACAAGTCGGGATCGTATCCACAGGGATCAAAAATTGGCAATTAAGAATTATGTAGGAAAAATTATTTATCCTTCAAATGGTTTCTCACGATAAAAGAAAAGATGATTGATGGTTGAAATCTCCAATTGAGGAAAATAAACTACGTGCACAAAAGCTCTAAGGATTGTAAGAAACCAAATATGAATATGAGAGAAAATAGGGTGGAGTACAATCCCTCAAACCTTATTAAATCCCCGTATAGAATACTAGAATTGTAAATTGAAATTCTTGACTAAATCCAATTTTTATAGATCCTAAGAATTACATATATGAGGGAACTAGCCCGCATCATATGTAATCAAAGGCAAATATAAAACGGTGAATGGAAAATTACGCTTGTATAGCGTTCTTAAACATCCCAAGTACCTAGGGCAAGAGAGATTAAAAGATCGGCTATGTTTGTATAATTTCCCTACACGATTTGGTCCAGATTTAATTTACCCTTTATTTTCTAATTGGGTAATTCACCTCGGAATGAGTTCATGTACCCCAACCCTTGAAAATTTAGCTAGACATGGTTTTATTAGAAAACAAATTCACAAGAATATATGGAATTATGGATCTAACAAACATTGTTAACAAATTGCAAACAATTGATAATTAAATTGAAAACAAAATTGAGATAAAAGAAGAGAATGGAATTTGATACTTGAATTATGCACTATGGAAAAGAGATGATTGAATCCAGAAATACTTCTTGTTCTTACACACTAGGGATTTTCTAAGAATAAGAAATTTGTCTACTACAAACTCTCTCAAACCTGATTCTCTCTCTAAAATTCTATTCTACTCTCTAGAATTCGACTCCTTTGAAATGATGTAGGGCTTGGTCTTTTATAGCACCAACTAGAACGAATTTGATAACTAGAAATTGATGGGCTACGCAAGATTTTCCAAGATTTGCACCTCTGGAGATCCATAATAAATGCCAGGAATTTTAACATCCGGACCGGTCCGGATATCTATTGGATCGGTTCAATTTTAAGCAACCTGATCGGTTCTTTTTTATTTCTATCGGATCGGTCCGGATACAATCGGATCGGTTCTGCTATCATCGGTTCGGCATTGATCTGGGGTCTACTGGAAATGTGACATATCGGATCGGTCTGAGAATGTCGGATCGGTCCGATTTTCTTCAAGTTTGACTTTTTCTTTGACTCGTCATAACTTTTGATGTCGAGCTCCAATTTGAGTGTCGTTTCTTCCAATGCTCTTGTGAAATAAGGATCTTCAACTTTCCTTAAGGCTTCGGGTCCGAACTCCAGGTGTAAATTTACGCTTTTGCCCTTTGACTTGTCTTCCTTTCTTTTCTTCCTTTCTTTCGGTTTCTTTCTTTTCTTGCATTAAATTCCTGTAAAATCCATAAAAAATACACGAAACTCGGGGTAATTGTTAGAAATAGTCAATGGCAATGATATGGGATAAAAACGATTCAATTACATTGTTCAAGATATCAAAATTACTAACTTAAGGGGCTAAATTCAGAAGAATTTATGCTTGGTCATCCCACTCTCTACACATAGGGAAACTTCTCGAGTCATTTCTCATCACTGGTCCCACTGACCATATTGGAATGTCCTTCCCTAGGACTGGCAGTCATAGCTCCAACTAGAGCCATAAGGTAGGGTTCACAGCTATCGACCGCATGCCCGACATCAAATTTATAATGAAATCTATATCTCGGTAAGGAGGTAGTCCCGGTATATCCTGTAACACATTGAAAAACTCGTGAACTATAGGGATCGAATCAGTGGGAATTATTGTCTCCTTAGTGGCCTCCCCCTCTATGTAATATAAGTGGGTGGACGATCCTCCCTTCGGACGAGGCATCGCCACCAGAAGCATCTCCTGCCCGGTATAGCAAAATAATGCTACTACTGAAACAGTCTATCATGGCTCTATAAGAAGCAAGCCAATCCATGCCAATAATGGCATCATGCTCGTGCATATCTAAGACTAGCATATTTGTGGGAAAATTAGACTCCTAATCTCTATACATACTCCCCGACATATAATGAAAATCAACGACCCATTACCCAGCGGTGAGTCTACACATGTAATCGTACTTTTGGAGATGTCTAATAATCCCGTAGCCCATGAAAATCTAGCGGCTATGAATGAATGTGAAGCCCCAGCGTCAAACAAAATACATCCCATAATCCCATAAATAGAGAATATACCTTCGATGGTAGGTGGTGGCTGCTGAACGGCTGCCTATTGGACGTTGTACACATGCCCATACGGTATCTTCCCCTGCTGATGGGGTATCTTGCCCTTAACTGGACAATCATGCCTCCTATGACCCATCTTGACACAATTGAAGCATCTACCAGCAAATTGTGACACATTACGACTCTATTGATTTTGGCTTTATTGCTCAGTTCCATCTCTTCCTTGGCCCTGTTGGCCCTGCTGAGCATCTTGATGAAAATATATATCAGGTTGAGGATAGTCCCTCCACTTTTGACCCTATTGTTCACACTTATATCATAGTCCTTCTTTGGCCTTGTTGTCCTCGTTGGTGGGGTCAGGGTTTTTCTTCAGCCTGATCTAAAAAAGTTTGACATTTATGGTCGTCTATTCCACATTTAAATCACCTTTTTATGACATCAATCTGTCCCTGGCTATGTTGTCCCTCATAATTTTGGCTCTTCACGTAAAGTCTATTACCTTCGTGGTCTTTACAACCTTGAGGAACTTGTTTATGTGGTATTGGTTCCTTCTTACAATTGATAACCCTAGTCATGTAAGATTGACTATCTTCTCTTATTCTTTTTCCTCTTTTAAGATGCATACTGCGATCTTGGTATTGTAAGACTACAGTGGTAACTGCCTGTGCCATAATACCTGTTATTTCGGCGATTGATACTCTCTCCAGGGGTACCTAAGGTATAAGCTGACCTTACTCATTGACTCCCCCAAAAGTGTTAGTTTGTTCTTCTTGACATGCCATATGAAAGTTGAAATGGACTAAATAAGTTCAACATCCCCACAAATAAATTTGCTGAAGTACGAATTTCTAACGCATAATGATGAATAGAAAATTCCTAATATTAGGGATCTAAATCAAAGGACGCTAAGCAGAACGCATAATAAGATGTACAGATCCAAAGGACACTAGAACCTAATGCTCTGATACCACCTATAACACCCCACCAAATTAAATACCGGGTGATCAGTCCTTTATTAAATTAAATTGAAGTGACCGGTTGATTCATTCTTAGCATCACTGTTGAAAAACAATTTCTTTATTTATCACCTAATAAATAATTGAGCTAAGTGTCAAAACATTTAATTCTAATTATACTCAAAATAATCCATAAAAAAATTCCATTCTTTAAGAAATATGCTATTTACATTCAACATGAATATAATAAATACCGGACATTAAACAAATATTGAAATAAATAAGATTGGATAAAATATTCCAGTTCAAATAGTGAAACAAGCAACGACAAATAACTCGACAACACACGAACAAATAATTCAAACAATGATCAAACAATACCAATTTTGATGCAAATGTGATACCAACTTGAATACACAAGAAAGCATAGGATACAAATATAACCAAAGAAATAAAATATATCCAGGTGGTCATATAGCATACCAATTAAAACCACTTGAAACAAAGATAAACATATGTCATTCATGGATTACATGCGAACACAGAGACTTGGAACAAATGATACCATGTATAAAAATATGCCAAAGATGCCGAGCATATATATATATATATATTTATAAGTGCGTGTGTGTGTGTGTGTAAACACCAAAAAAAACACAAAATATAATAAGTTTTCCGCACTAGCATAGTATCGATTTGTCTAAACAAGCATGTGGTAAACAGAGTGAAGGGGTGTGAGTAAGAAACAAATAAATTATGACCCAATCACTCAAAAATGTCCAAGGAGTTCTATTTTACTGCACTAACTTCATCAAACAAATATTTAACCTTGTAGTTAAAGATTAAGTGAACTCATAAATGGACAAATGATCACAATGCTCATAGAATAGAAAAAATTGATTATTCTCAAATCAATAGCTTGAAACATGAATTAAAAAGGACTCATTATGCCAATTCATTGATCTTCAACTTATTACGCACTCAAAATTATAGACATAACTTGTTTCACTCTCATATTATGAGGACATCACACTTCTGAAGAATCCATGCAAAAATTATCCTTGCAAATATTTTCTTATCTTTTTCCTCTTAATGTTGTAGGCTCTTTCCAACTAGGACCTTTCATGCAAGGAATATTTCTCCTTTTGTAGCCCTTTCACGTGCGCACTAATATTTTCAATAAAAATAACAAACTCACGGGGGATGGTTCTTACATGCACAAATCCCTTATAGTAAAAAAGATATTAATAACGATAGGATTTATAGGAGAACATCTCCCTTAGATCATATAGCATATAAAATTAAAATCCAAAAGAGATTGTGCATGTATGTGCGGAGGCATATGCAAAGTGAAGCTATTAAATTAATTAAAGTCAAACTACTCCATGCAAGCACGATTAAGAACAAACTAAGAATTAAAAATTATATAAAATGTTCTAGACATGTGGAAACAAGGAATGAAATGAATTCAAACACACTGATATGCCACACAAAATGTGTAAAACTAAACTACACATAAACTAAAAATGTTTTTGAGTTTTTTAAACATTTTTTCAAAGACATCATGTGAAAACAAAACTCAAAAGACATACAAAAATTATTTTGAGTTTTTTAATAAGACCCAATAAATGAAAAATCAAAATATAAAGGACTAAAAGAACATACAAGTAGAAAGTACATATGCATGAAAACTTGTGAATATAATCAACCATTGGATTTGGCATGGGAAGTATCATTTACAAACATTTAAGAATCAACATGTCGAACATTTAAATCCTCCAAATTGTATTTCCTAATCCACACAAGTATGACACGATGCA
Organism: Sambucus nigra; assembly: GCA_949130495.1. Lineage (NCBI taxonomy): Eukaryota > Viridiplantae > Streptophyta > Magnoliopsida > Dipsacales > Adoxaceae > Sambucus > Sambucus nigra. The sequence continues at coordinate 88,248,228 of OX422216.1, read as the reverse complement.
CTCTTAGCATTTAGGATCCTTAGTGACTCTAGACTTAGACTTACTAATACCATTCTAATATCAATGCAAGAACAACTAAGGTGGACTTTCCTACCACAATGTGTGCACGTGTAGATAAGAGAAATGTTAACCTTGGGTTGACCTTTTCTAACTTTTCTAGCAATGGTTGACTCTCTGAAAAGCATGGTCATAACTTTAGTAGGAAGAGCATTTAGATCATCGAAGCCAATCCCATAATTCTTAGGTTTGATTTGGATGATGCTTAACATTTTATCTAAATTTTCTGACCTAGAGTCCAAATAAAATTTAACATTACTCGAGACTCTGAATGTCTCCTCCAACTCTTAAATCCTAGACACGAGTAAACAACGAAACTGATAAAAAACTAAGGAGTCCTTCTTCAAAATTTACCTCAAACCATGAAGGTTATCTCATTCCTCCTTAACAAACGTGATATTCTCCCTAAGTATCTTCTCATGTTCCCTAAGATCCTCAATAAAAATTCTCATTTCATTCCCTAAGGCACGTTCTTTCAACCTAACTTCCAACTTCAAGGTAGCCTTTTTTTAATTTCATTATCTTTGCACTCTCATCTTCCTCTTAATAATCATCATTATCTTCTTCTTATAAACTATCTCCACCATCACTCGCTTGGGAATCATAAATATTGGCCTCGAAACTTTCATACTCAGAATTATCTTGATTGAAATATTTTTTTATCAAGTCTTACATGACTATCCATGAACGTACTGTAATTGCGCTCAATGGGGGAATCGAGTTCTTTTTACAGTTCACTATCACTAAGGGTGTCAGTGTCTGCAATATGTTTATTTCCCTCCCTACTTATCTTAGTGGGACTCTCAGCTGCCCTATTACCATAACCTCACAACTAGAACATCTATTTGACTCGTCCCTCTTTAAATTATCATTGCGATGTTTAGAAAATTTTACAAACTTATTAAACTTAGACTTCTCAAATTCTTCACAATTAAATTTAAGAAATATTTTTAAGTTCTTAGAAAACATAGACATATCGTAAGAATCGATGTTAGACACATCATCTGAATCAAATGTTTCCTCCTTCCGATATTTTAAAGCAATGCCCTTATCATTATTTATCTTTTTAGCCTATCATTTCAAGTATGCAAACTTAAAAATACCTTCAAATGCAAAGATAATATATAACAATATAAATCCACATAATAATAAAAGCTCCCCATTATCTAAGTATCTCTACCTAAGTTAGGGCATCTCCCTTTAAGAAATATCCTCCAGAACAATAAAGAATGAGATACCATTACTCCTCCTTTTTTGTTCAAGTATAGAAAAAGATATAGAAGCATAATAAAATCATTTCTCCCCGATATAATCAAATCTCCCCTAAAAGAGACATAGGTAATTATAAAGGAAAAATAAGTGTACCATGCTCTGATGTGTAGTGAAATAAGCAACGACAAATAACTCGATAACACAGGAACAAATAATTCAAACAATGATCAAAAAATACCAATTTTGATGCAAATTTGATACCAACTTGAATACACAAGAAAGCGTAGGATACAAATATAACGAAAGAAATAAAAGATATCCAGGTGATCATATAGCATACCAATTGAAACCACTTGAAACTATGACGAACATATGTCATACATGGATTAAATGCGAATGCAAAGACTTAGAACAAATGGTACCATATATATAAATATGCCAATATATATATATATATATATATATATATATATATATATATATATATATATATATATATCTGTGTGTGTGTGTGTGTGTGTGTGTGTGTGTGTGTGTGTGTGTGTGTGAACACCACAAAAAAGACACAAAACACAATAAGTTTTCCACATTAGCATACTATCGATTTGTTTAAACAAACATGTGGTAAACATAGTGAAGAGGCGTGAATAAGAAACATATGAATTATGACCCTATCACTCAAAAATTTCCAAAGAGTTCTATTTTACTGCATTAACTTCATCAAAAAAAGTTTTAGTCTTGTAGTGAAAGATTAAGAGAACTCATAAATGGACAAATGATCACAATGCTAACTAGAATAGAAAATATTTATTATTCTCAAATTAATAGCGTGAAATATGAATTAAAAAGGAATCATTATGAAAATTCATTGATCTCCAACTTATAAGTCCTCAAAATTATAGATATAACATGTTTCACTATAATATTATGAGGACATCACATATTTGAAGAATCAATGCCAAAATTAGCCTTGTAAATATTTTCTTATCTTTTTCCTCTTAATGTTGTAGGCTCTTTCTAACTATGTCCTTTCATGCAAGGAATATTTATCTTTTTGTAGCCCTTTCACACACGCACTCATATTTTCAATAAAAATAACAAACTAACGAGCAATGGTTCTTATAAGTACAAATCCCTTATAGTAAAAAAGATATGAATAATGATAAGATTTATGGGAGAACATCCCTCTTACATCATGTAGCATATAAAGTTAAAATCCAAAAGATCTTGTGCGTGTGTGTGGAGGCATATGCAAAGTGAATCCATTAAATTAATTAAAGTCAAGATACTCAATGCAAGCATGATTAAGAACAAGCTAAGAATTAAAAATCATAAAAAAAATGTTCTAGACATGTGGAAACAAGGAATGAAGTGAATTCATACACACTGATATGCCATAAAAAATGTGTGAAACTAAAGTACACATAAACTAGAAATGTTTTTAAGTTTTTTAAATATTTTGTCAAAGACACCATGTGAAAACAAAACTCAAAAGACATACAAAAATTATTTTGTATTTTTCAATAACACCCAATAAATGAAAAATCAAAATATAAAGGACTAAAAGAACATATAGGTAGAAAGCACATATGTATGAAAACTTGTGAATATAATCAACCATTGGATTTAACATGGTAAGTAACATGTACAAGCATTCGAGAATCAACAAGTCGAACATTTAAATCCTCCAAATTTTATTTCCTAATCCACACAAGTGTGACATGATAGACTCTTAGAATTTAGGATCCTTAGGGACTCTAGACTTAGACTTACTAGGGCCATTTCTAAGATCAATGCAAAGACGACTGAGGTGGAATTTCCTACCACAATGTGTGCACATGTAGATAAGAGAAATGTTATCCTTGGGTTGACTTTTTCTAACTTTTCTAGCAATGGTTGACTCACTCAAAAGCATGGTCTAAAGTTAGTAGTGAGAGCATTCGGATCATCGTAGCCAATCCCATAATCGTTATGTTTGATTTGTATGACGCTTAACATTTTATCTAACTTTTCTGACCTAGACTCCAAATAAAATTTGACATTACTCGAGACTCTGAATCTCTCATCTAACTCTAAAATGCTAGACACGAGTTAACAACGAGACTTGTAAAAAACTAGGGAGACCTTCTTATAAATCTCCATCAAACCATGAAGGTTATCTCATCCCCCCTTAACAAATGCGATATTCTCCCTGAGAGTCTTCTCATGTTCCCTAAGATCCTCAATAAAAATACTCAAATCATTCATTATGACGTGTTCTTTCAACCTAGCTTCCAACTTTGATTTAGCCTTTTTAATTTCATCATCTTCGCATACAACTCTCGAAAGGCAACTTGAAGTTTACTCTCCTCTTCCTCTTGATAATCATCACCATCTTCTTCTTATCCTCTGTCTCCAACATCACTCACTTAGAAATGACAAATAATGGCCTCGAAACTTTCATACTCAGAATTATCTTGATCAAAATATTTTTTATCAAGTCTTACATGACTCTCCATGAATGCAATGCAATTGCGCTCAATGGGGGAATCGAGTTCTTCTTATGGTTCACTATCACTAAGGGTGTCCTTATATGCAATATGTTTCTTGAACTCCTTCCTTATCTTAGTGGGAGTCTCAGTTGACCTATGACCATAATCCTCACAGGTGGAATATCTATTTGACTCATCCTTATTTAAATTATCATTACGATTTTTAGGAAATTTCACAGACTTGTTAAACTTATACTTCTCAAATTCATCACATCATACTTATTAAACTTAAGAAATTTTCTAAACTTCTTAACAAACAAAGATATATCGTCAGAATCGATGTTAGACTCATCATTTGAATCAAATGTTTCCTCCTTCTAAGATTTTAAAGCAATGCCCTTATCTTTATTTATCTTTTTGGAGGTAAACATGTCAAGATCATGAGTTTGAAGTTCACCTACAAGCTCTTTAAGTTTTGTAGGGTCCAAAGTACCCAAGGAATTGAAAACTGTCAATTTTGAATTAAATCTTTCAAGCCTGGCCTTAACATTTTCTTAACTACACGGGTTTTGCGTATTCTCTCTCCTAAGTTAAAAGATGAGTTCATAATATCTAACAATCTAGCATATAATTCATCGAAGTTTAACTATCCCTTATTATAATGGTTTCAAGTTGAGTGGCAAGGCAATGGAGTTTGTAAGCCTTAAGAGCACTAGTTACCTCAAGGGTTAGTTGGACTATATCCCAAGCTTCTTTGGATGTCTCACACGCCATGATATGAAGGAAATCCTCTGGTGTGACTTCATAAAAAAGGCATCTAAACCAAGTGAATTATAATTAAGCAATTTGTGATCATCCTCACTCAAACATTTTATGGGTTTAGGGACACAAAGTTCACCTACTAAAGTCATGGGTGGGGACCACCCCATAATTACCTCTAACCAAACCTTATCGTTTGTATTCTTAAGTGTTGACCTCAAACACGCTTTCCAGTACATGTAATTAGACCCATGAAACATTGATACCCTAGAAAACAATTGACCTTCCATATAAAAATTGCTCAGATTCATGCCTAAACACAAATATAACATAATAACTTAGTGTTCTTTCTCTGATACCATTTTAAAGTCATGAACATATTTATAATATATGGTAAAAGGTTCAAACACAAACAAATCACTATTTAGAAAAAATCAGATTTTAAGTTAAATTAAATGGATTAACTCAAATTAAACTCAGCACCGATCAAACAATTGTTGTGATAAATAGATTAACCAATTTTATCTTAACCTAAACATGCATCGAGGTGAGTTCATAATAATATAAGTAAATCTAACCACAACGCACGATGTACTAGGAAAACCACAAAAGAAAAAACTTTGAACTACCCATCCATGCAAATTCACTATACATAGATTTACAAAGAACACGGCATTAGACTTACAGTAAAAACTTGATTCCTTCTAAAGAGTTAATAGCTTCATTCCTCAACCTCCATAAAGTGACATGGAGAAGCCCACCCACATATCTTCCATAATGTGTGCATCCACACACATCTCGGTATCCATCGATAAGGCTCAACGGTCATCTATGGATTGGAACACAAAATCCACTAACAGCAACACCATAAAACTGAGTCCACCATGGCAAATGGAAAATGGCAAATACTGAGTCCATCATATGAGACGATTCACAACAAGATGAAGATAATAAACCTTGGTTCCCACAATGCATATATATAATGAAACACTTGGATCTTTAAATAGTCGGGTGTAAATTAGGATTTTAGTTGGAAAGCACGATCACGGAAGATCAAAAACCATTAGAGATATTTTTGGAAGAGTTTTATAACTCTAAGGATATGAAAAAGACTTGTAGAAAGATGCTACTCCGCACAACTATTACTAGGAGTTTTTCCAAAAATGAGATAAGGTCGAATAATAAATTTTATATTGAAAAATAAGTCAGGTCATTTGAATAAACAAGTAAAAAAAGAGATAGTGTGAGAACCTTAGTGTATGACTCATTTAGAGATGTGGGATTTGAGGATTAGACTTTCACATCTGGAGATAGGAATTTGAGTGTCCCGATTATGTTCTCTGGGCCTACGAATCACATTGACTGACAATGCTAGGTAATAGTGTATCAGGGGATTCCTTATGTAAGAGGGTAGTTTAGATTAGATGGAGGCGTAACCCCTTTTGAGTACATTAATGATAAGTTAAATAGCAACACTATTGATTAACCACATGACATACAAACACGACTCAATGAAGATAGACTCAGTTTAAACTCACAAATATCTCGTGTATAACTCAGAAGGTAGTAATGAACTTTAGAAGAAACTTTACATAGAGGGGGAGAGAAAATGATCACCCTAGATACACCTTGGTACGTAGCAAAACACCCCCATCACCCTCAATGATCTCTGTCAAATATTAAAGCTTCATAATAAATGACAATGGTGGGTGAGTAGACTATCTGGTTGGTAATAAATCTCCCCTGTAATAAATTTTGAACACTCAATGAGAACATGATGCCTACTCAGAGGTTGTTGGGGTCCTTAAATAGCCCCCCCACACTACCCACGAGGTAACTCAATCATTAATGCTTGTGAAAGACATCCCTCATACTTTATGCCATAAGCATTAAATACCTGATGCACTAGTTATCTCCACGTCATAAGCATTAAATACCAAGACATGCCTTTTGCCAAACAACTATGTGTCAAGGGGCTACCGTCACATAGGTGGCTCACCAACTGTCTGACAGCCCCAAATACCATGGTGGTTTACTCAAGTAAATGTATGAGATTTGCCTAGCTCGTTAGTGACATCAGATAAAGTTGATGTGACATAAAGTAGAGGGTTCTTTAGCTCATAACTCAATGCCTGATGGAACTTAAGGCTGCTCCCCCCGAGGTTCCATGGTCAGGGTCTTTCGATGTTTTACTAGGTGTATCTAAGATGGTCAGGACAAGCCCCAATGGTGCCTCACTTCTCAATCCTCCAAACCAAGTCCCTTTGAAGTTCCCATGGCGAGGTCGTTCGATAAAGAATCAAATCTCTCCTAGGCCCTACCAAGCCTGGGCTCTCGTGAGTATCGTTTGACCTCACACAAAATCATTATACTCATTACATCTTTACAATTTTTATAGATTATAGTAGATATAAACACAAGGTACAATAAGACTAAATTAATCAACAGGATTAAAGGACAAGCTCTCTCGATCATCTTCTTCGCTGAAAGCTCCCTCTAGGCTCCCAGGCTGAGTTGCCTTAATCCCAAACATTGTTATAAATGGAGGGATTATCTCTAATCTCATGATTACCTTCAAGCCCCCTCTACATTTGCCCCTTCGTGTGGAGATTTGTTGTGGGAACAACAAATGTCTGCACAAAAACTTCTCAATCCAATAAACCTTCTCTGTGTGAAAAAATTCTGGCATCTTTTCTTTCATTACAACCACTGTGGTTTCTATCTCTAGAAAAGAGTAAAATTATCCCCGATGTATTTGAGTCGAAATGATGCGGCACATTGGCGCTTTGGCGAAGGGACATCGCCACTTTTTATTGTTCACTGAGCTTCAACCATTCTGCCCTAAATATTTAAAATTCTCCCGATACACCTGCTAACTTTCTCAGATACCCATTTTGACTCTTGGTAACTGAAATTCTCCCATTTGTACCGGTGTGGATTATAGTTGTAGGCGGTGAGTTTGTCACTAGGACTGCCCCTATCGGTGTGACTTATGAAATTCTCCCTTATAACATTTCACCATGTTTAAAAAACCAGAAATTCTCCCCGACGTAGCTAAGTCATAATTAAACAACGTTTGGACTTGTGGCGAGGGAACATCAAAGACTTTTTTTGGAGAGTTAGGATAGCTTATTCGTTAGGGGTTTATTGGATATATCTGACAAAAATTTTAGCGCCAAAACTCAAACTTGCCTAGCAAGGAAACCCTTTATATTCCCTATGCACCACTTCTGAACTGATGTGGCGTTGTCTTTTTTACTATCAGGGCACTTCCCGAAGTGCCATGTGTCCATTTGAAATGATTTACAGGCGGCTCTGCACGTGTAGTCGTGGGAAACTCAACAGATGAACCTTTAAAATATCTCAAACGTTTATATTTCAAACTCTTCGCTTTCCTTCGTCTTCTTTAAGCTTCCATATATTCTAGAGAGAGAAACTCTGTCGGAACTCCATTATTGCCCAGCTCTTACCTAGCTTCCTTCCTCCTCTCATGTTTTATGCCACCACCTGTGGTTGTGCTCCTCCATTTTCATTCACATCCCTTATTTACCAAGTTATTTCTTTAATCACCACTTACTAAGGCTTCTTCAAGTGTTTCCAAAGCTACCACTACCACTGCTCAGCCAAGCTCCCCTTTTTCCACCTCAGGCGTCGTTGTTGCCCTTAGCACTGCTACCCTGGACACTACTCGTCGAGAGTAACTAAGCTTTTATCTTCGGTCTCCCATCTTTGGTAAAGATGATGAGTTCTCTGATGCATGCAAGACATACTATTTCTCATCCAAGTACGAACCTTTACTGCTGGGTGATGAAGATAAGGATTCGTCGAAGTGGGGCAATCTTCCCCCAGAGGGGACTCTGTGCTTTCGATTGGACAGTGGTGACTTACCCTACTCTCAGGTCGATTTTGAGGCACCTGAAGGATCGTCGGATAATTTTTGTTGCCTGGCATGCACACATGCAGAGCTCTTACACTGCAGCTCTTGTAAAGTTCAGTCTTTATCAAGCCTACTTGTTTGAGGAGTTCACTCTTTCTAAGCACAACGCTGCGCTCCAAGTATTAGTTTCTAGATGGAACATTATAACTCACACTTTCTATGCTGCATCGGGAGAGTTCACCATTACGTTAGAGGACGTTTATGAGATACTTGGGTTTGAGCATATAGGTGAGTTTACATACCATGATGAGGCCTTGGATGTCGAAGAGACTACTGACCGAGTTGAGCTTGATCAAATGTTCCGCAGTTGTATTGGGTCTTCAAATAAGGACAATTTTACACCCCTCATTAGCTATTTTTTTGAAGCTCCTACTCCGAAGGACGTCATTCCTATAAAAGGCCAAGGTAAAGGTACATCTCTTGAACTACCATCCTACATTCTTGTGCTACTTTCGCATTTCTTCTTGACTGGGAAACCTAACGACCAGCCCACGAGGGACCTTATAAACATATCCATCCATTTATCCAGGGGTTTTAACCTTCCTTTGGCCACCATTGCTTTGGGGTCCCTCTATGCCTGGCTGGATCGAACCCATATTGACATGGCATGGTCACTAGGTCATTATAACTGGGCCAATTTTGCTAACACCATTATCTTAACGGGCTTCCTTTATACCCGTTTTCCTGCCATTGTCGCCAAGTCTATCACTTACCCCATGAGTCAAGGCATTAAGCCTCCACGCCTCTTATGCTTCCATAAAAAGTAGAGCCGAAAGGATATATTGGGCATTTTTTATCATTTTGATTCTTTTGTCATGAGGTTGTATAGCAAGTCTACCCTTGCCCACTCTTGGAACATTTCCCCTTCTACAGCTTCAACGGTCACTTTCATTCCAGTTGTAGAAGATCCTTCGCAGCCTGTGGTGCTTTTGTTCACTCCTGGGTTTCTTCCTTGCTTCGGTGAATGGGGTACACTTTTAAACCTTATAACCTCAATAAATATAGTAGGCAATTCGGGTTTGATCAGGGGCTCCTCGGCCTATGTTTCAACTGAGAAATAAAAAAGCTACTTTTATTGAGGCTTGCACCTTTTATCTCACAGCAGCGGTACTTGGTGTGACTTCTACCATGGATGGCCGAGTCACCCTTCCTAGTGCCATAGGAAAAGGGGATGTATCTAATTCTTATGCCACCAAGTTCTACTTAGTACAACTGACCATGATTCATGAGTTCATACAGAGTCCCCCCAATATCCCCTAGTCCTTTATTTCTCTGCCCTGGAGTTGGGTCTTAAGGGAAACTCCATTCTTGGGGTTGAGTTACCTCTGAGTAAAACCGTTAAAGATCCTCCCCATGAGCTACCCCCTTATTGCCCAATGATCCTTAATGCCACGCCTAAGCCCAAGGCCGTTGCCACCCCCAAATAGCCTGCCCCTTCAACCAAAGTAGCCACCGGAGAAAGGCCTTCCCAGCCACCAGCCAAAAGGACCAGTAAGTCCAAGAGTGGGTCTTCCTCAAAATCTAAGTCCTCAAAATCCAAGTCTCAAAATTAGCCGAAAACCCCTTTGGAGGCATTCCCTATTGCCCCCATTCCCCCTCCTATGTCTGTAGTGGTAAGTGAATAGCTGAGAAGGAAGGTTCAGGCTGAGGTGGAACAGATAAATGCTGAGTTTCAATGATGGGCTCCTATCGTTCCTCCTTCTACTTCCTTCCCCAGTATTCTGGTTGATCCAACTTAACCCGGGGCAAACAGGAAAAAGAGTTAAAAGGCTCCTCAGGGCACTAGTGCGAGGAAAAAGACTCTAGCTACCAAGTCCCAGAGGAAACGAACCCCCGAGGTACATCTCTCCCTAACTCCCTCTGTTGCTACCTCCTCTCCCCCTTCGCCAGTAGTTGTATCCTACCATTCTCCCACTGTATCCGAGTTATGTATGTGTGTTGTTGATTTTATTCATGTTTTATTTCTAAGGCAAGTTGCATTTCTCTACCGTTTAATCACTTTGGTGCAGGGAGTTAGAGAAGAAAGACCCCGCCCCCTATGAGCCCTTTAGTGGGGGGACGTTTTGGCTCCTCTCAGAGCGATGTAACTCCTCCCCATTCTCCCATGTCGGTCTTACCTAATCCCTTCGTTTGACCTCTCATCGTGTAAAGGAGGTTGCGGTGAGGGGTGAGTCCATTGAGTCTGTGAGCATCTCTTCTCGATTAGAGATGACTCCTCCAGCCCCTTCTGAATTATTACCTCAGCATGAGGTTACTCTGCCCCTCATTCCATCTGCGAAAAGTGCTCCCGAGGTAACATATAATCTATTACTTGTCAGGTCTCACATTTTTTTTCTTTTCCCATCCCTTTGTTTATCATGCTGAACTTTAATATGTTGGGATGCCTTAGGTTAAAATGGTGTCTTTGTTAGCTGGCATTCTTCTTCCCCCTGTGCTGACGAGACCCATAACTGCGGTGCCACTTTTTGGTGCTATAACTGAGGTAAGTAACACTTAGATGAATTTCTCCCTTTTTCTGTACTTACTCCTCATGTCTAACAGTTAGCTTCATGTTTGCAGCTTTCGCTAAGTCTTACCCCACCCATTTCTCTTAGTGGTCTGCATCTTTCCAAGGCTGGGGCTAATGCTTCTACCCAGCGTGGTGGTTCTTCTGTACCCACCCTTGTTGGGGAATTGTTTGGAGGTCCATTGTCTTCTATCAGTAAAACTCCTGCGTTGGCCTTAGTACCTTTTGTTGGCGAGGGAGCTTTATCGATCATTGAGGCTTCTTCAGTTAAGGGTACCGTTTAGGCCTCTGAGTAAATAAGCATGCCCCCAACGGCTCCTACCGTTATGGCCTCCATGGTGACTCCCATTCTCGCTCCTGCTACTGCTGGGTTATTTCGCTAATTTCTCTGCATTTCTCAACCTTTCAAACTTCACCTATGATGGTGGCTTAACACTAAAAACACTTGTTAAGATTTCTCGTGAACTCCACATGTATTGGTGACTTAACAACAAAAACACTTGTTAATATTTTTCATAAACTCCACCTATAATGCTGACTTAACAACGAAAATGCTTGTTAAGATTTTTTCATAAACTCCACCTATATCGGTGACTTAATAACAAAAACACTTGTTAAGATTTTTTCATAAACTCCACCTATAACGATGACTTAACAACGAAACGCTTGTTAAGATTTTTTCATAAACTCCACCTATATCGGTGACTTAACAACGAAAACACTTGTTAATATTTTTTCATAAACTCCACGTATATCGGTGACTTAACAACATAAACACTTGTTAAGATTTTTTCATAAACTCCACTTTTATTGGTGACTTAACAACAAAAACACCTGTTAAGATTTTTTCATAAACTCCACCTATATCGGTGACTTAACAATGAAAACACATGTTAAGATTTTTTCCATAAACTCCACCTATGTCGGTGACCTAACAACGGAAACACTTGTTAAGATTTTTTCATAAACTCCACCTATATTGGTGACTTAAGAACGAAAACACTTGTTAAAATTTTTTCATAAACTCATTATTTCTTCTACCTTTTCTTAGGTTGCACGGGGGGATTCTCCACTAGTTATTTCACCCATCGCTTCACCCCATTAGGAACCCATTATCTCAAAAGATTCTAATCACAACGATCAAGGTTCCACGACTGGTGCTGCAGTCGAGAGCAAATCTAGTTATGAGCTCCCTCTGCCCAACTTAGCGCCTCATTCCTTTTTCCTCATGGTCCTTCAGCCTTCCCCTCAAATGCCTGTCAACCATCGGTTGGTAGTTAAGCAGCTTTAAAGACACCATCCTGAGACTTTTATAATGGATTGCCTGCGTTCCAACATCCCCGTGATGAGCTATAGGCTTCAGGGCATGGCGACCCTTTTTGCTGATATCGTCAGCACTCCCACTTCAAATGTTACCAGAGCCCTCCTCAATTAATTCCTGGTCTATCTGAGGGAGTTGGGTCCTAATGTCTTCCATTTTGACTGGCTTATTGTTCACCTAAAAACTTTGAAGAGTCAGCAACTGGATAGACAGAGGGAGCTGGTGCAAAAACATCGGGAGGATCAACGGGCTGAGGAGGCTAAGTTGGCTGAGATAGCACATCTGCTTAAAGCTGTTAATAAGGAGGTAGAAGATGTCAAAAAAGCTCTGTGGATAGTGAAGCTAAAATTAGAGAAACTCCTCATCGAATGTGCACAAGCGCAAATGAGATTGGAGTTTTCTATAAATGCCCAACAGTCTTGCCTAGGATCTTCTTCGGGCCTTCCTGGAGATTTTTTCACTGCTCTGGATATTTGATTCTTCTTAGGTCAACGATTTGTTGTAAACATTTTCCTTTTATTTTTCTTCTATAATTCTTGGGAAATAGCTCCCAATTTTGTAATGCCCCAAAGTTTATGAATGAATGAAAAAAAAGATATAGTTTTCCCATGTCATTTCTTTGTGTTACAACTATTTGCGTGTATTATGATGTTCTATAATTCTTTCATCTCTACTCGAGTTATAATAAAAAATAACTTGTATATTCATAACAACATCTAGATACATCAGTGGTTCAAACTTAATTTACACATGATAGAATTTCAACCATTTATTGTTAATCTTGAATGGTTTGTCTTCTTCCATCTTAAAAATTAAGAAATAACCTGAATCGTGAGCTTCTCTTACAATGAAAGGTCCCTACCAATTTGCTACAAACTTAGGTAGAGGAAGCCCCTTGATGTGCTTCACTACTGCCTTAAAAATGAGGTCTCCTTCCACGAACTTCCTTGGTCTCACCAAGTTATCATATGCCCTAGAGAGCTTCTTCGTGTACATTTAAAAGTGTTGCATCGCATTATCTATGTGTTCATTCAATGCTTCCAACTGCACATGTGTATTCTGAGGGAGCATGCTACTTCGCAAGGCATATCGAGCAGAGGTAACTTCCAACTCTATCGAGAGAATCGCCTCAGCCCCATAAATAAGGAAGAACGGATTATAACCTGTGGACTTCCTCTTGGTTGTTCGATAGAACCACACCATAGCTGGTATCTTGTCATTCCATGATCCTGGAAAATCCTCCATCATTTTAGCCAAAATATTAACCAAGGTTTTGTTAGTTGCCTCAGCTTGACCATTACCCTTTGGATATGCCACCATTGAAGTATGAGAATAATAGAATACTTGTCTGTGGGCATTGTTACCTTTGAATTGATGAAGGGGTTCCGTTATCTGAGAGGATAACCTTTGGAATTCAAAAATGGCAAGTGATATATTCCCTCATGAAGTTGCTTACCACCCCCGTTATTGCCCTTCTTAGTGGTATTGCTTCAGCCCACTTTACGAAGCATTCCGTTGCTACTAGTATCCGTATCTTCCCCCTCGAAGAAGGATGTATTGCCCCTACCAAGTCGACCGCCCAAGTGTGAAAAGGATAACGCGTGACCAGGGAGTATAGGTCCACCGATGGGGTATGGATCATATTTCCATGAAGTTGGTAAGACTTGCACTTTCGAATGAAATCAATAGAGTCTTTGTCCATTATTGGCCAATAATACCCCAGCATCATCAACTAGTCATACAACTTTGCCCCTCCTAGCTGAGCTGGATCGTGCACCTATTTGAGGACTTTGGCTTCTTCTTCCTTCGTGATGCAATGCAACGACCTGTTGAAGTATCCCCTTCGATAAAGCTGCCCCTCCTGAATGTATAATCTTAGGGCCATTCTCTTAAGTCCCATCACATTAATCTTCTCCATTGGTACAATTCCATCTTTAATGAAGTCAATATAAGGTTGCCTCCAGTCAGGTTGAGCTTCAACGTAATGACATTCAGCTGCTTCGAAGAATAATTGGCACTTAGCGCACTTCCGATGTACCTACGCTACATCCTGCATCATTCTAGGCCAGAAATAACCCTCATTTTGAATTATACTATAAAGAGGTATCTCAGTTGTTTCGCAGTGCTCTTCATGTGTCTTCTTCAGCCTCTGCTATGCTTCTTCTGGGCCGATGCATCTTGATAACCACCCCCCTGCATTTCTGAAGTAAATATTTCCCTAGTTTGTGAAGTATTAGGCTAGTTCCCTCTGCTCCATCGCTCCTTCTCCAGATTCCAGTTGCTTTCTAATCTCTTCCCTCAAGTCATCGTCCTCCTCCATCGGCAGAATTAACTATACCACCGAGGGAGCCATTCTTCATTGAATCATGACTTACTTGTATCGTTCCTTATGACCATTTTTTGGGCGATGGTAGCATAGGCATCTGGATGTCGGTTCATCGTTCGGGGATGTCTTTTTATCCTTGTCCGATGGAACTGGCTGAGAAGCCTCTGAATGATTGTTCGGTATGGTACCAAGCTCAGTTATTTCAATGCAAATTCTCTATTCACTTGTTGAATTACCAAGTTCGAATCACCTTTGATACAAAGTGAACAAATCCCCCTTTGAAGGGCCTCCAGTAACCCCAACACTAATGCTTCATACTCTACTTCATTTTTGGAACAAGGGAAATCTAATTTGTAGGAAAGAAAAATCTCCTCCATTCATTTTGAAAGAATAACCCCCCCCCCCTTTCTTTTTCGCTGACGATCCATCAAACTGCCTCGTCCATTCTTCATCACTTGCATCCAAGTAATTGTCTTGTAAGTCGTATCCTGGAATACTTTCTTTAGGTGGCTCAAACATTCCAAATGGGAAGATTGCCAAAAGGTCAGCGTACCCCTGGCTCTTGACCACGCGAGGAACCACACACTTCAAGTCATATTCTGAGAGGATGAGGAACCACCTAACTGCCCTACCAATTAATATAGTTCTTTCCAACAAATACTTAATATGATCACATCCGGTTACAATATTAATTGTAAAAATAGCATATAATGTCTAAGTTTTTGCGCTATAAATACTAAGGCTAAACAATGCCTTTCCAAGTACTGTATTTGACCTCTAGCCCATGTATGATTTTGTTCAGGTAGTAGACTGGTCGTTCTTGCCTGTCAATCTCTTGTGCCAGCAAAGCTCCGACGGACCTCGTGGTGGATGGGAGGTATAGCTGTAACGGTATTCCCTACTTTAGGGGAACCATGGTCTGTGGTGAAACGAGAAGTTTTTTCAGTCCAGTGAGAGACTCCGGGTGAACCTCCTCCCACTTGAATTTTGTGTTCTTTCGTAAAAGCTGCATCAACGGATGTGTCATTTTGGCCAATCCTGTTACAAATCTCCTAAGGTAAGAAAATTTACCCAGGAAACTCTTCAGTTCCTTCACCATTGTTGGATTGGGCATCTCTAAGATCGCTCGCAGTTTGTCTTAGTCCATTTGTACTCCCTTCCGATCAACCACAAAACCCAAAATCTTTCCACTAGTTACTCTAAAGACGCATTTATTGGGTTCATATTGAGTTTATACTTTCTGTATCGAGCAAACACCTTCCTCAAATATCCTAGATGAGGCTCTTCCTTCTTCGAATTAATGACCAAATCATCCACATAAAATTCCACAAACTTGTGAAAGAAGTCATGGAAGATGTCCATCATCATTCTCTGATAAGTAGACCTAGCATTCTTGAGTCCAAATGGCATTACTTTGTACATGAAGTTACCCAATGGGGTTTCAAATGCCATTTTCTCTGCATTCGTAGGGTCCATCTTGATCTCGTTATACCCTACATACCCATCCATGAAGTTATACATCTCATGGACAGCCGTTGCATCTATCTGTCTATCGATGGAGGGTAGAGGAAACTCATCCTTGGGGAAATCCCTATTCAAGTCTCTGAAATCCACATAGATCCTTATTTGATTTTTGTCTTTCTTACCCACCGGAACAATGCTAGACAGCCAAAGTGGGTGTTGTATCAGTCTAATGAACCCTACCGTCAGTAAGCGTTGGACCTCTTCTTTAAAAGATGGGTGATTGAAAATTCACATCAATGAGTGAGATGAAAGAAACTGCATGAAATTTTAAAAGTCAGGTTTAAAAATCAATTTTTTTCAAAAGAGGCACGATTTTGATAAAATTCCCCACCCCCAAACAAAAAGGAACATCGTCCTCGATGTTAGATAAAATGATTTTTAAAATGAGAGCATAAGGTAGGAAAGAGATTACCAGAATGAACCGCTAAAGAAGTGGACATGTGAATCCAAGAATAAACCTAAATAAGTGATAAGAAAAAAATGTGTACAAGTCTATAAACATGATAAAGCATAGGGTGATGTGAAACACCACCCCCAAATAGGATGAGACTAGTACAAGAAACGCGGGCTGCCTCCCGGTAGCGCTAAGTTTAATGTCTTTAGCCAGACTGATGGGATCTCACCCTAAAGATAAGATCTATGAAAGCTCGGGGTGGAACAAAAATTGGGTGATGAGAATCACCCCCAAACAAGACTGAAGCGTCAGTCTTATTGGATAATTTGACAAAGGTGAGGGTGAAGAAACACCGATCACGGCCTTATTTTTTATTTTCAAGATTTTCTCTCTTTTTTTTTAGGTTTTGGAATAATTTGAAAAAGAAAGAAAATATTTTTGGGATTTTTAGAGAATGAAAGGAAGAAAATAATTTTGGAGTTTTTGGAAGAAAATAGTGGTAAAAAAAATATTTTTAGATTTTTTTTTTCAAAAGGGAAAAAATATTTTTGGATTTTTCTAAAGAAACAAAAGAAAGCAAAAAAAATATTTTTGGATTTTTTCTAAAAAAAACAAAGGAAGAAAATATTTTTGGGGTTTTGTGAAAAATAAAGGAAGAAAATATTTTTGGATTTTTTGGAAGAAAAGGTGGGGAAAATATGGACTCTTTGAATGGACGAACTCACTAAAATTCAACTACCGAAAAATGAATTGGACCCACACGCAAGTCAAGAAATTTTTCTAACTAGCACATAGCCAATTTTTATAATTAAATTTAGTGAAAGGGGTAGTCAAATTTTAATTAAATCCGCGGGCGATAAAAATTCATGAAAATATCTTAGTGATCGCCTTTGCAAAATTTTCTCCTATTGGGCTACCTAGTTGATTGATTTTAAATTTAGTGATGGCTAGGGTAGCACACAATTGATAAGCGAGTGAGTCGGGTGATAAAATCCATTCTCGTGAGTGACCGGGTGTAGGTCTTAGTAATTTAATTCATCACACCATTCAAAAAAAATAAATGCGAGAATAAAATCACATAAGAGCACACAAAGCACACACAATAATGGACTCGCTAACAGGAGAGGCGCGAGGGTTTGACAAATATACCTCTCACGGTTTTTAGGCCATGGGTGCCAAAAAATTTTGAGTCAACCGGGGTGAGATTACGCCTATCTCAGTCGTCCCCGAGAGTCCTACCGACCCAAGGTAGAGAGGCTTCTAAATCCTCGCCAATGGACGCCCTCTCTCTACCTTTTCTGGTTTCCCTATCACGCTTGTCTTCGATTTATTACAAATTTAAATGAAAAATAAATGGTGTCTCTAAGCACCGCAATACAAGCCAAACAATAAAATCCTAATACAAGCTTTATAAAATAAATAAAAAAATGGCACAAAAAAATAAAAAGTGCCATACAAATGAATCACAAATAGGTAAATCGCGCAAGTGCTTCAAGCTCCAAAGATCGGCAACGGCGCCATTTGATAAATAAAAAAATTTACTTCTCTATGTAGATTTTTGTGTCGTTGTCGCAACTTCTCTATACATCAAAAATTCCCTTGAACCTACAAAATTATAACAAAACTAGTGTAGAGGGTAAGTAAGGGAGTCAATCCAAATCTAAGGGTAAAACACAAAATTGGTGAGGACATATATATAGATTCATTTGCATTTTATTATATTTTTACTTTTTCTATTTTTTCATGAATTTTTCAAGGAAATATTAATTAACTAACTATATACTAATTTTTAAAGTACTACTAAGATGTAAAAGCTAATAAAAAAATGAGGTAAATAAAATTATGCTAAAAAGTAAACTAACTAAATTGGATTCATGAGGGCTTCAAAATTTCATCCCATGAATGGGATATTAGCCCTCAATAATCATCATCCACAAATATAAGATAAACAAATAAAAGCATGAGAAGATTAAACTAAAAGTAATCAAGAGGAGGTGATCAAATCCATTTAAGCCTTGAATTGACATGAAATCTTCAATTACATCAGCAATCTCTCAATTACAATTCCTCACTCATGTATTTATTGAATCTAAACTAAAAATTACAAAATACCAATAAAAAGAATAGTGGATGAATTCATAATGGACAATTAAATAATAAAAGAGATTTGTTAAAAATAAAAATCCTAAAATTATAAAAATGTACATTAGAATTCACCCAAAGAAATAAATTCTTGATCATTAATTTATGTTGAGATAATTGCTAAAAATGCAAAATCTCAACATAAAGGAATGGATTAGAATTTATCTCCCATAAGGGATAAATTCAACTACATCAATCTATTTTGAATTAATTGCTGAAAATGCCAATGTTCATTATAGATGGGTGGGGTTAAATTTATCCTAGAGATAATTTTCACTACACACCTCTATATTGAGGTATTTGCTAAAAATGCAAATACTCAACATAGAGGGGTGGAGAGAATTTTATCACACCAAGATTAAAACTAATTTTGAGATCCTTTTGCAAATGGCCCAAGTCTTCAATTTATATAGTACACATGGAGGCTAGGGGTATATTGGATAATTGACATGAGTGTGCAAGAAAATGGTGATAGGAGCATGTGGGTTGAGAGGATATAAAAATCTGATATGGGTGAGGGTATTTATGGAAAAAGGGGTTAAAGTAGGTTGTTAGGGGTAAAATGGGTATAAGGGGTAAAAGGTTTAATGAGTGTATTAACACATGTGGCATTTGTTTTATTTGGTTTTGTTGGTTTTTGAGATTGGCTTTGTTTATGCAGGTGGTAAAATCGTGAGAAGAGCAAATGGGTGAAAAAAATGAGAAATGGGTCTTTGGCTTTTGGTTTTATTTGCTGACTAGGGTTTGACCGAAATGGGTGTAAGTGCAGGTGGTTGGGTTTGAGGGCACAAGGGGTCGGAGTTGGGAGCGAGTGGGGGCGACAGGTACGGGTTGGCGACGGCTGGTCCGACGGGGGGTATCGTTGGTGTTGGGGTCGCAGGTGGTTCGCGACGGGGGGCTGCCGGGTTTTGTTTAGGGATTGGGTTTGGGGGGTGAGGACGACGCATTGGCGGGTGGTAGGAAGGTGGCTAGGGTTAGAGGAGAGGTCGTTGGCGGTGGGAGAAGGGGGTAAGGGCTGGAATCGGGTAGGGCAGTGGGTTGGGGTATTGTGGTGTTGGTTGGTGGTTGGTTCGATGAGAGATGGTGGTTGTGGGTATATGAAGTAGAGAGAAAGGTGGGAGTTGGTTATGATGGAAGTGGAAAGAGGAGAGAGAAGGTGAGAGGTTGAAGAAGATGATGGGTTAGATAGGGTGTAGGGTAATTGGTGTGGATGAGGGTTTGTGTTGTAACTTAGGGTGTGTTTGGTAGTGTATAGGTTTTAGGGTGTTGGTGGGGTTGTGTGTGTGTGTTTAATTTTAACCCCTAAAAAAATTAATAAAGACTCAATTAAAATTAATAAAACTAAAAATAAAAAATAAATCTAACTAAAAATAAAACAAACTAAAAATAATAAAAATATCAAAAATAAAAAAAAATAAAATACTAAGCTTATATAAAAACTAAAATAAAACAAAAGAAATAAAAACTTAAAATCTAAATGAAAACTAAACTCCTAAAAAATATAAAATATAATAAACTAAAAATGAACTCCTAAAACTAATCCTAATAAGACTAAACTAAAAGATAATAAAAATCTAAATAAAATAAAATTATACTAATAAAAATAAAATAGAAAAATAGAAAACAAAACCTAGAAAATACTAAATAAATGTAAAATAAATCCTAAAAATAAAAATGACTCAAACTAAAAATCTAAAAAATAATAAAATGACACAAACAAAACACACACAGGCTTGGGGTACGTTTGGGCTAGATTTAGGCTCGGTTTATGGTACGGGAGAGGGAATTAACTCCATTTTAACTGCAAATTGCCTAGAAATATAGCTTTTGACACCGCAACTGCAATTAAGCCTGCATATTGAACAATTAAGCGCATAAGACCCATATCGTCGAGAATTAGCAACTAAAGTACGTCTATTCGGGGTATAAATTGTACAGTTTTGAGTGCTTATCATTACTATTGAATGGTTGATTAGCTTGAATGATTGAATCTACATTATGGTACATCATTGTGACATTTCACCTCAAGAAGAAATTGTGGTAGACAACATTACGTTATTCCCTAGAGGAACTGAGCTCCTTAATTATGAGTATCATATAGATAAAGAAAAAGTGTATATGTCTGACTCGGAGAAGATGAAGGGTATGTGTAAGTTTGCAAAATAGGATCTCAAGAAATTTGCTAATATCTTCGACCGTAAATGGGCTAGAATTCAAGAACGTAAGCAGAGGAGAAATGTGAATGAAAAGGGGGTTATAAATGTTGACCAGGTTTGTGACCTGGAGGAGGAGTCTCAAGTGTTAAAATCAAAGAAGCGGCCATTTGAACGTTTGTTTAGAAGAATTACAGGGGTCAGTGCAAAGGTATTCTCTAACTCAAAATTTATTTCATCCAAATGATCAATTGCTTGTGTTGGAATGCAAGGGGTATATCCAATAAGAGAACTATCAGAAGAATTAAAAGGTTTTGTAAAACTCATAATTTTCCAATGCTTGCTATTTTGGAACCCAAGGCCAATTATTTGAACAAGGACAAATTCTCACTAAAATGGAGATTCGATGAAGTGTTGTGCAACAATTCAAATAAGATTTGGTTCTTTTGGAAATTAGGTATTTATGTCTCTATTTTTAAAGATGGAGATCAATGCTTGTCTTTAAAAATAGAGCATCCTAAATTTCCTAAAGATATCATATTGAATTTGATTTATGT
The DNA here is from genome assembly GCA_949130495.1 of Sambucus nigra. Taxonomy (NCBI): domain Eukaryota; kingdom Viridiplantae; phylum Streptophyta; class Magnoliopsida; order Dipsacales; family Adoxaceae; genus Sambucus; species Sambucus nigra. The sequence continues at coordinate 88,226,869 of OX422216.1, read as the reverse complement.
TAAATGTAGTAAGGATGAAAGAAGAGAGCTGTGGAGGGATTTAGAAGAAGTGGATGGTAGTTTTGATTTACCTCAGGTGTTTATATGGGACTTTAATGTGGTGGCTGCTCAGAATGAAAAAATTGGTGGTAATAAAGTTGACCACCAAGCTATTAAAGACTTCAGAGACTGCTACAATCAGTGTGGATTGTTTGATATGGGGTATAGTGGATCTAGATTCACTTGGACTAATATGAGAATAAAAGAAGGTTCTATATGTGCCAAGCTTGATAGAGGCCTTTGCAATTTGCAATGGAAATATGCTTTTTCCAAAACTAGTATTTCTCATTTAGGTAAGTCTTGTAGTGATCATTCTCTTTTGCTATTGTCTATTTCAACCACTCAAGACTCTTATCCTAAGCCTTTTAAATTTTAAAAAATGTGGATGTTTCATGATAGTTTTTCTCAAGTCGTTACAAAGGCATGGGATTGTAGAGTTCAGGGGTCTCCAATGACTAAATTTTCTCAGAAGTTAAGACTATTTAAAATAACCTTGATTAATTGGAATAAAATTACTGTTAAAAACATTTTTCGAAATGTAATTGATCTAGAAGATGATGTTCTGATGAAGGATTATGCCTTTGAAGTACATCCCTCTCCTGAGAATAGATTACGGCTACAGAATGCAAGAGAAGATCTTAATAAAGCTACTCTTCAGGAAGAGATGTATTAGGAACAAAAAGGTAATATCAAATGGTTAAAGGAATGAGATAATAACACAAAGTTTTTTCATGTTGTGTTAAGGTTATAAGGGTTTCTTATGCTATTCATAAGATAAAAGATAATGAAGGTAATTGGAAGGATAGTCAGAAGGAGATTCAGCATGTAATTGTTGACCATTTTGAGCAAGGATGGGAGGCTGAGGTGAGAGATGAAGATGAGGAGTTGATTTAAGTTATTCCTCCTATCATAATTGATGATATGAACAATTTTCTAACTGAGATGCCTAATGAAGATGAAATATTTAGAGCCATAGTTGATTTAAATGGGGATAGTAGTCCGGGTCCTGATAGGTTTGGAGGTGTCTTCTATAGTAAATGCTGGGATATTATTAAGAAAGATCTATGTGAGGCTATTAAATCTTTCTTTATGGGAGCTCAAATCCCTAGAAGTTAGTCTAGTACTTCTATAGGTCTTATTCCTAAAATTTCCAATCCCAATCAATGATCTCATTTTAGGCCTATACGCCTGAGTAATTTCAACTTCAAAATCATCTCCAAAATTCTGAATTCAAGGTTATCATCTTATTTAGATGCTATTGTGTCTCCTAATCAAAGTGGTTTTGTGAAAGGAAGAAATATCCAAGACAATATTCTGCTTTCTCATGAAATGACTTCTTCTCTTCACAAGAAGTGTCATGGTTCTAATGAGATTATCAAGTTGGATATGAAAAAGGCTTATGATAGGGTGTATTGGATTTTCCTCATTAAAGTCCTTAGAATATTTGGTTTTAGTGAGGTTTTTATTGACTTCATATGGAGGATTTTATCTAATAATTGGTTTTTTATCATTATTAACGGTTGTGGTGAAGGTTTCTTCAATTCTTCTCGAGGGATAAAGCAAGGAGATCCTCTTTCTCCAGCTCTTTTTATTCTTATGGTTGAGGTGTTAAGTAGAGGAATTGACATCTTATTCAAGGAAGGAAAAACAACTCCCTTTTCTCATCCTACTGAAAGTCCTCTTATATCTCATCTGTCTTTTGCTGATGATATTATTATTTTCATCAATGGAAGCAAGAAAAGCCTCTCTAACCTTTCAAAATTCTTGGTTAAGTATGAAGCTGCTTCAGGCCAACAGATTAATAAGGCTAAAAGTGCCTTTTCAGTAGACCCCAAGTTGTCCATTCAGAGAAGATCAGCTATCTCTAGGTACCTGCAGATTAAGAACAAGCCTATCCCATTAAAATATTTGGGGTGTCCTCTCTTTAAAGGAAGAATAAAAAGAATTAGTTATTTCTCAGAGATTGTTGATTCCATTAGAAGCAAATTTAAGGGGTGGAAGACTAGATTTTTATCTGCTGCTAGCAAGTTGATCCTCATCAAACATGTTCTAACTTCTATTCCTTTATTCACTTTAGCTTCTTTTAACCCTCCTAAATCTATTATTCAGAGAATTCACAAAATTCTCAATCATTTCTTCTAGGGTTCTAAAGAAAATGGAGGTTATAAACACTGTTGGATTAGGTGGGATGATAATTGCAGGCCTGTAGTGGAAGGAGGTCTTGGTGTTAGAATTTTGGAGGATATATGTGCTACTTTTAGCATAAAGTTAGCTTGGAGAAGTCAGGTGTTCAATGCTTTGTGGGCCAAATTCATGAGGAACAAATACAAAATTATGGATGCGGGGTGAGGTGGATCGAGTACTATTAAAAAAATTAGAGAGAGTTTCCATATTTTTGAAGATACCATCAAAAATTTGAATGGTTTCATTTGGAAGCCTTCAAATTCTGGGGTATTTACATTCAAATTTACTTTTTAAATTATTAGACCTCTAAATTGAAGTAGTAATTTTTGGGCTAGCATCTGGAATGAATGTATCCCAGTTAAAATCTCAATTACTTCGTGGAAGATTCTCAGTAAAGAAGTTCCAGTAGACACTGCGATTATCGAGTTGGTAATTTAGTTGGTGTCTCAATGTCAATGTTGTTTGATTAAGGTGGAATATTTAGACCATTTATTCTTATCAAGTTCTATGGTCATGGGTATCTGGGATCATTTCTCAAATATATTGGAGGTTGATAAGTGTGTTTCTTCTATTCCTGTTATGCTGATGTCTTGGTGGAGTGTTAGGTCTAATAAAGACTATGTTAAGTTTCTGTTAAGAGTGCTTCCTGTTTACATTCTGTGGTTTATTTGGAAAGCTAGGTGTGACAGATATTTTAATGGGATTCATATGGTTTAATCAGAGATTATCAAGAAGATTTATAATTTTGTTGCAGACTTGGCAGTTTCTCAGAAGTTCAAGAACTTTCCCTAAGCTCTTCATGGCAATATCATATCCTCTTTTCGACTTAAAGTTATCCCCTCTAGACCAGTATTTATTATTACTAGATGGATTAGTCCCCCTTTTTCATCTATTAAACTCAATGTGGATGGCTCTAGTAGGGTTAATTCAGGTGATAGTGGTATAAGGGGTATCCTTAGAGGTCAAAGAGGTGTTTTCATCTTTGCTTTCCAGGAGTTCACGAATAAAGCTTCAAGTCTTCAAGCTGAAATTCGGGCTATTATGAAAAGTATTCAGGAGTGTTTGAAGATACGCTTCAGGCAGTTGATCATTGAATCAGACTCTCTTGCCGCTATCAAGATGATCCATAGATAATGGGAGGTGCCTCGATTTTTAAAGGAAGATGTAGATGATATATCCATCAAAATTGAAACTCATTCAATTCATATTCAGCATATCTGGAGAGAGAATAATTCAGTTATTGATGCTCTAGCTCACTTAGCTTCAAGCTCAAGATAATCTAGATCTTATTTTATCTTTTCTGAGATTTATTTTATTGTTAAAGGAATGTTGAATTTGGATATATTTAGTTTTCCTAATGTTAGAGCTTATTAAGGTTTTGAGTTTGAATGTTCAAGATTGCTGTATTTTTTTGGCCATGTGGAGAGGCTATTTCTCCTTCATTTAATAAATAGGGCTTAGGCCTTTTCCTTTAAAAATATATATATATATATATATATATAAATATAGAGAGAGAGAGAGAGCGAGAGAGAGGGGGGGGGGAGCTAGTCTCCCATACGGACCCCTTAGTAAACAGCCCTCCACGTGGATCTAAAATTTTAAAACATACATGCACGCTACGGACTTAATTGGATTTAGCCTTGGTATGAAAACCTTCTAAGTCAGAACTTTCAAATTCAAATAAACCCTGGAATTAATAAAAATGGGTAATCCTGAGCTAAATCCTGTTTCTCGAAAACAAATAAAGGTTTGGAAAAAGAAAATAAAAAAGGATAGGTTCAGAGACTCAATGGAATATGTTCTAACAAATGGAGTTGATTATGTTGCGTTGGTAAAAGAATCCTACATTTTTTAGCCAATAATTTCTCTCTCCTCTCTCACTCTCATACTCGTCTAAATAAAACTCATATTTTCTCTCCCACACAGCGTGCGAGGTTAGGGAAAATAGAACAACGCTTCTATTTTTCATTTTTGGGGATACATCAGGTTAAATAACTATAACAATGGCTTTCAAGGCTTTCGGTTCATCTACATCAGGTAAGAAATTGTGGTTTCATTTCTCACGACACTTTTCATTTTTGGGGATATTTAGGTCAAATAGAATATCAGGCTGGAGAATAATTCTTATCATCTTTTTCTCACATCCCATTTATCATCTTTTTCATTTCTAGAGAATAATTCTCTTAAGCTTTTCCAATGTAAGGACAACAACTTTGATCATAAGTCTTGTTGAAAGACCTTATGTATTTTTTTAATTTTTTTAAGAAATTAATTTTGTAAAAATCTATAATTTTTTTTTAAAAAAAAGAACACAAGTTTAATTTTCAAATTGACACCTATTTAAAATTTTAAACTAACACCTGTTTAGTTTTTTTTTTTTTTTGAAAACCCCTCTTTTAATTTTGTAAAACACCTGTTCAATTAACACATGTTTGATTATTAAAGTTCACACTTATTTATTTTTTTGATTTGTAAAACACATGTTTTAATTTTAGTAAACACATGTTCAGTTTACATTTTTCATTTTGTATTATTTTCTATGTAACAATATTATTATTTCATTTAAGGAATGAAATCTAGTATTGGGTCAAAAAAAGACCTTTTCCATGCTATCGTGGGAACGAAACACCGAACAAGTTTTCAACCACTGAGAAAAATTCGAAGAGGCATTTCCTGGCGTGTCCCAATTATAAAGAACGTTCATGTGGTTTTTTCAAATGGGTCTATATAGAAATGATAATATCATAATGATTCTGAGATCCTCATAACAAAGTTGATATACTGTCATAAATGAATAATATTGAGAAGGGGGGAAATTAAAAATTAAAAATCTTGATTGCACTTCAAAATGAGAGGAATGCATATTTATTGGAGTTGTTGATTGAGGAGGAGATGAATAATTAGACATTGAAGGGAATTTTAAAGAAAATGTTATGTTTAAATGCCATTATCATTATCGTAGTTGTTGCAATATTTTTATTTGCTTAGTTTAGTTATTTGAGCAAGGACACATTTTTAGTTGTTTAGGCTTGTTGTTCAAATGTTGTTGTTGTTTGAAGGACGTAGTGTTTTGGCTAATGTTGTTTGAAGGACGAAATGTTTTGGATTGTTTTTCTAATGTCATTATTGTTTGACATTGAATTGGTTTGGCTAAACTTTTTTTTTTTAATTTTATTTCCAAACATTGATCGGAGACTAGTAAAATTTGTTTGAAACTTGTTTGTAAACTAGTAGATTTTTTTTGTAAACTGTTAATCATCCAAACTAGTATTTTTGGTAAATGAACATATATTCGGACCATATAATCACCCGTATATCTAAACCATATAATCATCCAACCATAACTGAACAGATATAAATATCCAAAAATATAATCATCGAACCAAACCGAACAGATACAAAACAAGGGCAATGAACCAATCGAGGCTAAAATTATTAGAATTCATAATTCATACAGAATAAATTTGATACAAAACAGATGACTAAAATTGATACAAGACAAAAGACTAAAATGCCAATATCAGTCACCTTAGACAGTCTTCATCCGAGTCATTCATGATGATAAATCTAAAATAAAATCACAAGGGAGATTGACTTTAGTGTTAGATATTGATATTGAATATTAAAAAACTACCAAAATTGATTTCATTACAACCGTCTTTCTACTAGTCATCGTCTTCCAAACTCACAAGTGTATTTGTACCTACATTTACATGTGAGCTGCATAAAAGGCCGAAACATAATTTTTAAAAGAAATCTAATATAAAGAATTTATTATTCAAATAGAGAATTTAAATAAAAAATAATAATGCATAACCATTTGCAATGGGACAATTCCTCTGATCATGTGATTGACTAATTAACCCACAACCAACGACAGGATTTTTTTGTTTTGCCTTTCGAAGGGCCTTTTCCTTTCCTCCTTTAAGACTTTTGCTCATACTTTATTTGGATAATTGTGACTATGAGCATTGCTAAAAGTCACCCACACACTCGACGCAACTCTCAATTGGTTTGTTCTCCCATGACTAACGCCATTCTAACAACACCAACAATTTGATTGATTTTATCATTGTCCCCATCTAAAGCATTTGTATAAGCCCTCATTGTGTCTTAATTTATTAGATCCTTATCAATCACATTCAAAGAAAGTTTAATCAAGCGAGCCCGATTTGAGACTTATGGTTTCTCTTCATTTACAATTACGCCACCCTTAAAAATAGTATACCCATTTTTTCCCCCTTTTGACCACCTCTTTAAAATATAAGGGTCCAATAATTCTTCAAAATCATAAAACTTTTGTGAGTACGATAAAACATGTCTACATGGGATCCCGGAGATTTCAAACTTTTGACAAAGTGTAAGTAGCAACATTGGATACCTTGTCTTATCTAATAGTTCGATATTTGTTTGAATTGACTTTCTTGCTAGTAACCTTATACACATTTTAATTGCACTCATTATCCATTTGTTCAAATTTAAAATCCCAAAAATCAGGCATCACATCTTAAAATTTATCAAATGCTTCACGTGTATATAATTCAATCATTCGCAACAACACTTCATTTTCCAAAATCAATTTTCATTTCTCCGTTAGATCCTTGTGGTCCAAAATCTTTTCTACATGACGTTGCCGTATAAGTCCTATACTAAATTCAATCATAAAGTCTACTAATGAATTTTCTTGGACATATAACCTTTAAAAAATGAATGAGCAATTATCGCCCGTAGGCTACTCGATATACCGACGAAGAAAAAGTGATTCACATAATAAGGAACCCATGTCGAATGAATGTCAGAGATATTGTCGTACAAGGCCCTTACCAAATTGAATCATCGCCCAAGAATACACAACCAAATACAATAGTGTGATCGTGATTATTAACACCCAACAATGGAAAAATTATTAAACCTTACCGCCTAGTGTTGTATGTTGTATCAAATATTACAACATCGTCGCAAAACTTATATAAACGTCATGAAGTCGCATCAGCCCAAAAATAATGTCTTATCTTTTAATCTTTATTTGACTTTATTTCGAATGTGAATGAAGGATTCTTTACATGTTCAACATCAGATACCTGAAAAATACACTCTCATCATGCCCCTTCATCTCTCTTTGCAAATCCCTCTCGTAATTAAAAAAAAACTTTTGTGTACACCAAATGTTCTCAAAACATCCAACCTGCAATCCAAGAAAATTAAATTGTTGATGTGTTGCAATGTTAACAGCACTAAGCTGTTACGCCAAACATTTTTGGGATTCTAAAAGTCTACGACGGGATTTCAAAAGATGTGTTTTCCCAAGTCTATATAATGGGTGATTGTAGCCCTCAAGATATTTACTAACTATGAATATCCCAGTTGTCCTATTCACAACAGCAAGTCTAGCATGACAACCTTTGAAATTTCTCCATCTATTGGCTCAATTTGGAGACAAATATTTTTGTGTATCCCTTATTGGTAGTGCATTTTTATCGTGGTTAAAAACACATTTTATATATTTTTATAAACCTTAAATCTTAATTTCTCAATTTATTTCGATATATAAACTATTTTGATCAAATACTTTAATGTGTATATTTTTCTTTTAAATAATTTTTGTATTATAATTTAGGAGTTTTAATATCTTCCTAGATTTTTTAATTAATTTTTATGATTTTATTTTTTATTTTTTATTTTAAATGTGTTAAAATTACAATCGATTAAATAAAAATTTTGTTTAATTAAACATTTTAACACACACAATAAGACGGTAGTGGTTTTAATGTGTTGGTGTCATTTTGGGGGTAATATTGTTGGGCCAATTGGTGTTGTGCATTTTGACTCGCTCTCTCTAGGCATATGATTTGTTGACCGTTATGTCTCCTGAACTTTGTCCATTTTTCCCTTCAGTGGCCCTAGCTAGATTACGTGTGTGCCCTTAGATTTATGTTTCCTTTTATGCTCTCCATCGTCCTAGGTTGTTTACGTTCTTGGCCTTATTTTTGCTGGTATTAAAATTTTAACCAAGCAGTTTATCGATCCTCCTTGGGTATGCTATAAATACAAGTGTTGGGGTGTTCAAAAAAATAGGATTTATAATTTTCAAGATCTACTGAACCTCTGTCAAAATTTTTATTCCTTTTCTCTCTTTAATTTTCCATGTGTGTTTATATATCTGAGAGTATTAAACACCATTTATTTTCCAACAAACCTTGTGAGATTTGGGTGTTTATTTTCTAATATATAGTTTTAAAGGTTGATTGTTGAGGGTTGTTGAAGTTGTTGTATTTGGATCATTTGGGCTATATAGCTTGAAGTGTCCTTTTGAGATTTTTGGGATTTAAGGGTTGTATATTGTTGCTGAATTGTTGGGTTCAACTACTTGAGGCTATGGTGTGATTTATTCCTCAAAGTTTATCTTTGATATTTTCTAGGTTGATGTGACACCCCTCCTATTCTAATCCTGGGTGATTAGTCCATTATTAAATTAAATAGGAATCATTAATGGTATCATTCTTAGCATCATGTCAAAATTCACTTTATTTTACTAATACCCTAATGGCCCAGTGTCAAAATTTTAATCTTTATTATTAACATGAAATTTAAGATAAACTGAATAAATCACATTCACCAGTCCAAGCACAAAATAATGGATGATAAGATAACGGAATAAATAAATAAATGAGTCTGGAATAGCATTCTAGATAAAACTCCCAATACAGTCATCCATAAGTAAAGTCTAATTCAAATACTGAAAATAACTTGAAATACAATGTCTCTGCAAATAATAACCAACTAGGAATGGACCACAGTTCTGACTGAGATAGATAAAGATAAATGAGAACTGAATAAGTGTTGAGGCGTCTAATAGAAAGGTCCTGCAAATTCCATAGCAGCTGCAGTATGTCAAATATAGGAACTCCTATGCCAGGCGTCCCTGTGGTTGGGCACCTAAAATATTTTTACAAAAATGGATATGAAACGGGTTAGAGCCCAAGTAAAACAGTTTGAAAAAGTTTATCAAGTATTTAAAATGCATCAAGATAATATATTATATACATGTTAGCCCCGTGTGCTCTTACTTGAGATCCTCACCTCTCGGCTATTGGGCATGCCTAGCGTATTACTCTAACCCACCTTGTTATGCTACCCGCCTAACTAGTCTTACTTATATCTCTTCATGTCTAATAATTTATGGTGCACACCCGTATTGCCCATACAATACTATACTACATTTCCACTTTTTTTTATTTATTAAGAGTCACCAATTTATGAATAAATTCTCAAACACTTAGAGTAATGCAAATATCACTATCTATCTTATCTACTAAGACACCCATAGTAAAATCAATCATGTGAATATATATTTACATCGCTATTGTAATATATACATATACGACATCCCTAGGTGAAGACCTGCGATGCGGGCATACCCTGCTATCAAGTCCTAGTACATCACGTACTAAATAAGGACATCGGTTCGGATATCACCCTCGAACCATAAATCAAATCACACATATTGAAGGCTAACATAGTTCCAAGGGTATGGGCTACGCAAACATCAAACGTGACCAATTGACCGTCGAAACTTTCATACACTCAAATAGCACGTACCTAGGTTCTATGTTCTTGTGTACAAACCAAAATGCCCCTCAATGGGCTCATCAGGATGAGACTATCCACGGCGCGAAAACCTCCCGGGATAGCAAGTAGCCTAGGTATGTTTACACATAAGAGTTTACGCAGTATATATAACACCTGAATATCCTACATATTATCAATTCACCATTTGAAGACTCATCGTATTTTTCCCGAGTGTTTTCCCCACTACTCGAATAGTTCTAACCACACCATTAGATTATTTCAGTAGTTAAATTATCCTTCTACCACTTTTTCGGTCTTAGGTTCTCTCACACTCTTCGTGATCCATTCTAAGTAACGAGAGATCCATTAATGTCAAACTAAGCCCCGTGGTTCACTCGTATTCTTCAAGACCCATATATATGAGATCAAATATGAAATATGCCACATATTTTGTCAACCATAATTCTCGTCAATCAGAACAAAATCACGACTCTAACCTACCAAAATTTTATATAAATTGAGACCCAGATTACCAGGTCCCCCAAACTGGTTTGGGGAATAGGTGAATCGGTTTGGGTATACAACTGAACCGGTTTGTAGGGCATACCGAACCGGTTCACTGTACCTGGCACTTCATCTTCCTCGCTGTTACGAATTTTCACCATTGTTAACCCTCAAAACCTCTATAATTGAATCCCAAACTCCCAGCAATTCATAGCCAACATTATACTAACACATATACATATATGATTTCTAACGTAAATGAATCTCTAAATCATCAAGAAAATATTTTAAATAGAATTTATTCAACTCTAAATTTCAGAAAAACCTAGATTATCATCTTTAATCAGGAACATCAATAATAACTCAGATTTCTTCACATATTTATACTCCAAATTTGTAAGATTTATTCTACATGTATAAGGGATTACACTCAACATGAATCTTATCCAAGAATTTGATTTAAGTCTTCCACTTTTAACACCAATATTTATATTTTCGTGATATTAATCATCCTACACTAATATGGATGTTATATCTCGTCGTAAATAAGAAAGATAAATACTTGCCTTAATTCTGAGGTCTGATTTCTTTAGAATTGATTGTGGGATTTGTGTTCTCCTCCTCGCGATCAACAATCCGGTGGTGGTGGTGGTGCATGAATGGTGGAATAGCCTTAGAGCCTCCTGAAAACCCTTCTCCCTTATCCTCTTATAGCCTCTATGTGTTTCATATGTTTTCTACCCTAACTTACCTCATGTAACTGCAGATATAATTATCTAATTTTCGTAGGTCTATTTTCCCCAAAAATTGAAAAGACTAAAGTAACCCTCCGGGGTGCCGATTTGGCCTAAAAATGTCCTGGGACCCAAACTAAACCCTCGGGTATATTTTTTGGACTATTTCTTCTGGAAACATGGGTGCACTCAAAATGACCATTTGAATCCTCAAAAAGTGAAATTATATTTATTTCCCGACACGACTAACACGCGCATCCAGACTAAATTTACCCTAACTGCCATATTTCTCACTCACGACAATCATAATATTTTCCTATCATTATTACTACTCATTCACTAAGTAATATTCAATATAAATAAATGTTAACCCTTATCTCGCTAATTAATATTTATTTTATCGAATTAATTTTCCAAATTTAATTTAATTAATCCCAATTAATTCTCAAATTAAAAATCATTAAAATTACGGGGTGTTACAGTTGAGAAGGTTGATTGATGATCGCTTTCTTTAACTTATTGCAAATCAGAGTTAGCGCCTCCGTTCCTTTATTGATTTTTTCTGGCGACTCCATTGGGTAACTTTCTCTCTCTCTCTCTCTCTCTCTCTCTCTATATATATATATATATATATATATATATATATATATATATATATATATATATAGAGAGAGAGAGAGAGAGAGAGAGAGAGAGCTAGGCTATGGTACATCATGCTCTATACATCACCCATGCATCACACCTAACTCTAGGCCATAGAAAACTTTTTCTCAAATTTTATATTTTCCCTTGAAATTAACCTTTCAATGAACCCATACATTTTGTACCTATTTTTAAAAAATCCACAAAAAACTGCTCAAAATACCTTATTTATAAGGGTCTGCACCAAGAGTTTTTGTGGATTTTTTAAAAATAGCTACAAAATGTATTTTGACCTAATTTTTTGCATGTGGGTTCATTGAAAGGTTAATTTTAAGGGAAAAATATAAAATCAGAAAAAAAAAAAAGAATTCTAGGGCCTAGAATTAGGTGTGATTTACGGTGTGATGTATAGAGCATGATGTACCATAGCTTGCCTCTCTCTCTCTCTCTCTCTCTCTCTCTATATATATATATATATATATATATATATATATATATATATATATATATATATATAACTGCTTTGTTGAAGATTTGTTTGAGAAACTGATTTGGTGATAGTTGTGCATAGACAATGATTAAACTATACTCTAAAAGAAATTTCTTTTAGGTTTTAAGTCTTATCTCGTGTGTTTGTGTTGACCATTTTTTTGTGGTTCCACTAAGATCTATTACTACAAACATAATACATGTTTGTGTTGGGATGTTTTATATTGGACTTTTGGTCCAGTTTGGGCAAATCGTGTTTGTGTGCTACTCATCTCATATTTATATTTACTGATTTGTTAGAAGACATAAAATCATTTATTTTTTTTATTTTTTGTTTACATATTTTATGTCACTCTCATTTGACTTTTACTGGATCATTTTACTCAGTTGTGTGAAATATACTTCAGAGAATTAATCACCTCTGTTCTGTTTTTACACTTGGGTAATTTTATTTTGGGTTTAATCTCTGTAATACACTGTAATTTTGGGAGCATATTTATGAATATTCTATAAGATTTTAGTCGAGATATTTTATCTTAAATGAAAATGTTTTTTTACATTACATTTAAAAACAGTTTAATTTGGTTTCAAATCGGATCAAACATTTAAATTCAAATTTAAATGGCTTTTGGGCATTTTGTGATGAGTTAAATATGTAAATTAGACAATTTTAATTAAATATCAATATGGTAATATGCATTAGCTTAGGCTCCAAGATCGAATTTGAGAGAGGGGCTATATAAGGAATATTTCAGTTGACTATAAGTAAAGAACGATGAAAAACAAAGGGCAAAAATGAAATCAAAAGAGTAAAAACCAAGTGGAATGAGAAGAGTCAATTTGAAGTATTTAGATATTCTTTTTTAGTGCTTTTGGATGAGATCTGAGAAAAATTCAAAACACATACCTGACCTAATATTTCGTGTAGAATTCAAATCTGAAGTTGGATTGGCAGTTTAAATAATGTTCAGAGCTGATTTTTTTGGGTTCCAAAATTGGCCCGCAATTGTGAATTTTTACTCTCTTGAGGTAGTTTCGTTCTCTCGGGGTTAGTTAAGTGGGTTACACTACGTTCAGCCTTGATTGTATAGTTATATCCATGTTATGTGTTGTATTTATATGTACTGTATGCTCATATATTATATTGATTCTTGTACCATTTTGTACGAGTTATTTTCTTGCCGCGTAGTTTGGGGTAACGAAAGTAGTGGTTTTACGAGCATGTTGGGCTATAGAAATGGGTAGAAAACAAGTAAACTTGATTTATGGGAATTGAATATAAAATTTATTTTGAATTGAGAGAATGATATTATGATAATTATTATTGTAGAATGCTTAGACATTCCTTAGCCAAACCATCCGCTGAACGGGGTGTGTTGTCTGATACAATTTTGTTTATTATCCAAAGACTAGGCCATGGACCTCGGTTGACGAGTATGCCAAGTTTTATTATGGCTGTGATGCCAAGATTTTATGGTGGTGATACCATGTTATGATGGGTCGTGTGCCCAAGTTATGTTACTTACTTTTTGGGGCCATTGGATTGTTCCGAGGATAATTAACAAGATAGTGGACAGTTGTCCATATCGTACCACGAGAAGTGCGGCGGGAATTTTGATATTAGGTCTTGGATTGTGTAGTGCCACGGTGAGATCATAGGTGATGATTATATTATTGTTTTTTTAGTTTGAGTGTTCATGTTGCATACACTCTTGTATATGATGCACGCACACACGAGTATGTGTAGTTACACTTGGAGAAATTATACAATCTGCTAAGTTTCCCGTTCATCCCCCCACCCTATAGTATGTTGTATTACAAGTTTGATGCGAGATGATATTTACGGCATCCTTGGGATTGGGAGCGTCGTTAGATGCTCTGTATATTTATTTTCAAAGTTTAAATGTATCGCACTATTTATTGTAAATTGTTCTGTAAAAGGACATTTGAGATTTAATTAAAAAATTGAGACATTCTATTCATTTTATTTATGTATTTATGCTTCCGTGAATTTATTCTCAATCAAAATGGTATTTAAAAAAATCTCTAATTTATCAATATTTTTCAGTAGCACCTCTCGGGGTGTTACAATCTCTATTGTTGATAATAAACATACAAAAGAAGGCCTTGCATGTGTCTCATGATTGAGTTGTTTATAATACCTTTTTATGTCTTAATTAAACCAAAACACTTAGAATTAATTTATTTTTGTTGTGTATAACTTCACGGGTACTCTTGTGTCATATGAGTAGTTATGCGTGTGTTCCAAGTTGACACTACTGTGATTATTTGTTTGATTCAGTTATTATGTGGTTGTTTAGTTTGTGCCTTGGTTTACTTTTCTGTATTGTACAAACTCATTCATTTACACTTGTATATATGTAATCTATATTTAAACATTAGTATTAGTCGACATGGATTTGTGCATGATCTTGGAATTAAGGGACTCGGGGTTTTCCACTTTGTCGGTTTCCTCGTGAACAAATATTGTGTTCCTATCTACTTTTCCTCATCCCATTATAATTTATTCTTATTTGGGCAACATCATCGCAAATCTCGTTTTATTTGTGTGTGTGTGTATTATAGTTTCAATCAAAGTCCTAAAACTGGTTTATAAAAGGGTTAAACGAGTTTTTATTTAATAACGAAAAAATGTTAGGTTATTTCAACCTTCTCTTACTCCCCTGTCCCCCACCCCTATGCTTTCTTTTTTTATTGGGGTTTGCAATCACCACTACCTTGCCTTCTTTAAAACATACGTACTCCTTCTGAATAATTTCATCAGTTCCATGTTTTTTCTTCTCATTCCACTTTCGAACACTAAACCCTACGACTTTTGAGTACACATTGTGAAAGTGTGGACTTCTTCTAAGGATTGAAACTCTTGGCCCACTTTGAGGGTGATATCCGCCGGGGCTTGAGGATAATATTCCAAGAAATATGCCTTCGAATTCAAATCAACTTGGATGTCCGTACCTTCTTTCTGCTACAACTATTTCTAAATTATGCGACTCTCTAAATCAAAATTCAAGTTCTCCCTTATACTCCCCACAACATCATAATCATTCTTCATTTAACTGTTAAATATTAGAACATATCATCAAGGTTCATTTAATAGAATTAACAAAACATATTTTTTTAAATCATAAATCAAATTTAACCAAATTTAACATAATTAAAAATAGAAATTTATCTCAAGCCAAAATTATAATATCTTAAAAAAAATTTCATTTTCTTAAAGTCATAAACCCAAAAGTGAGTATATCATTTATTTGAACAAATATATCTAATTTTTTTGTAATTATATACATCATTTCTTGAACAACAATATACATCATTTTTGTAAAAAAAAATGGTATTCAATTTTAAAAAGGAGGATCATACCCAAATACAATGATGTATTCAACTATATTTGCCATTATTGTAAAGAAAAAAATGGCATTTAGTTATATCTACCATTTTTTTAATTGAATACAATTTATACATACAACGACGTGAGGGCATTTTTTCATACCTGTGCTTTTTTCTTTAGGGTTGTGCGTGAGAAGAAAAATGAAGAGAAGACCTCTTTAGGGTTGTGCGTTGTGTGAAAGAGAGAAGATGGGTTTTAGATGAGTGAGAGGAGTGAGAGAGGAGAGAGAAATTATTAGTTAAACAATCCCTTTTAATTTAGGGCAGCGTGCATGTGTGTTTTTAAAATTTTAGACCCATTTGGAGGGTTGTATACTAAGAAGTCTGTATGAGAGACTAGCTCTCTCTCTCTCTCTCTCTCTCTCTCTCTATATATATATATATATATATATATATATATATATATATATATATATATATATATATGTGTGTGTGTGTGTGTGTGTGTGTGTGTGTGTGTGTGTACTATATGTATAATATATATTATTACATACATCTATAATAGATGAATAAAACTATATATAAGCACCATGTAACATGTATGTATTGATAATATTATTAAATATATAAATCTGAATATACTATATGATTTAATAATACATACATATGCATATTTTTTTTTGAAAATGTGCAATTGTGGTTTTTATTTATTATAATTGCACAGATATTAATATATTGTGTATGTATGTTATATATTAAGTTATAAATGCATAACAATATAGAGAATGAACAATTTTGAGTTGAAAAATAGAAAAAATAATTTAGAAAAAAATCTTTTGTTGTTTTTTGCAAATAGGATTATAACGGTAAAATTAATTGATTTAGTATTTAAAAATAGGTGTGCCAAAAGAAAATTCTTTATAGAATTGTATTTAAACGTAGAAAACAATATTATAATTCATAACTAAGCAAGCCCGTGTGTAAATATGATAAATTTGTTGCCTTTAATTGGTTTTCTCATTTTTGTAACATTTTATATATAATTTAGTGTGACTATATTCGTTCCATCCATTTTATTAAGTCTTTAGAGGTATAGGTTAATTATCACTTCGGTACATGGTTTCTGAGGTCAAAATAAACTTAAAATTATAAATAAACCTTCTCTAATACCCCGCATTTTTATGATATTAAATAATTATGGGATTAATTACTATTATTATTATTATTATTATTATTATTATTATTATTATTATGCGATTAATTAAATTAAAAAGGTCAGGAAATTTAATTGTTAATTAATCCGAATTTGAAATAACTATTAACTAGTGTGCCAAGTGTTAATACTTATATATGGAAATCATTGATTATTACTATGGGTATATGTAATATGGAATTATATACTTTTTATAAATTGTCGGAGTGCAAAATACGACAGTGTGGTATTTTAAGTCAGGACGCACGTATGAGTCGTGTCGGGACTAATTGTATGGAATAAAAAGGATAAATTACTTTTGTATAACTCGTATGGTAATTTTTAGTGCGCCATTGAGTCCTAAAGGGTTGAGATAGTGAGAAAACGCTACCTGGGCATTTTATTTGGACCCCGGGATAGTTTTAGGCCTAACCGGCACCTCGTAGGGGTATTTTTGTCCTTTCGAATTTTGGGGTAATATTATGGACGAAAATTAATAAATTAAATAAGGAGTTACATTAGTTAGAAGGGAGTTATCAGCTCTAAGATAAAACACACAGAGGAAGGAAGAAGAAGCCATAGGAGTTCTTGGTGCCTAACTCAAGAACACACACCAAAAACTACACCAAAGTATAGATCCCGAGACGAGGAACGCACTCGTACCCATATCAATAGCGGATCAGACCCTCGAAATTAAGGCAAGTGTTTAATTCTTGCAATTTATAGCAACAAGCATGTTCATAGTAGTGTAGGTGTATTATATTCACTATGTAATTCATGAGTTTTGTTGAAATTGGAGGATTAATAGCATTTTTTAAAACCTGGAGATTAAAGTAGGATGAATCCCTCATGTAGATAGTTTAAAAATCCCAAATTTATGAGTATTGATGATGGACGAAATTGAAATTGATGTTCTTGTATACAAATTTTATGAACAAGGGTTTTGAATTGTTAAATTGGGAATTTTGGATTTTATAACTGATTTATGATGAATTAATGGTTCAAAGTTAAGGGATATCGTTTATACATGTCAGAACATTAATTAGGATTGCTGTTTTGATGTTGGGGTTGAGAAATTTAGAGGTTTTAGGACTGAAATTTTGAGGAAGATGAAGTCTGAATAGTAAAACGTAACAGGTCTGGCCAAACCAGAAAGAGACTTCATCTCATTCGAATGAGATGGAGTTTCGTTCGAATTAAGAGTCTGAGTCATTGAAATGACCTGCTAACTCGTTCGAACGACAAGTCCCTAAAAATCCTAGAAATCCCCATTTTTTCGCAAATCATGTTACACAGTTAATTGTGTTAGGAAAATTGCCATTTACTGATATTAGCTTAGTGCAGAATTACTTAGGAAGCATTCCTAGGATAATACCTTAAGTATTGAATAGGTGAATTAACCTTGGAAATTTTGAGAGTTTGAATAATCGAGTTAATTGCGTAAGTGGTAACGAGAAATATACTACGTGTAGAAATATAAATATGGGTGGGTGAATACCTGAATTTTTATAAGGCTTAGAGAATGCCTATTATTATATGTTTATCATTATTGTGTGTATAGCATACCTACGCTTCTTGCTATCGGGAGGAGGTTTTTCACCTTGGGCCGTCTTATCCTGGGTAACCCAATAAGGGGATATTTTACTTGTACCCATAGCGTATGAACTTGGATACGTGCTATCTATTACGTAGGATAGTTTCTACGGTTGAATAGGAGCCTATGTATATACGTGACCCATTTAGCTGGTGAGTATGCTCGCCTCCAATATTTGTGTTATGAGATTTATGGTTCATGAGAGATGTCGAACTAGTTGTCCTTTATGCAGCGAGCAATGCACTGGGACACGATAGCAGAGTATGCATTGTGCCAAGTTGTCCTAACCAAGGGGCGCAGGATTTGTATATGGATGATTTGACTATATATATATATATGTGTGTGTGTGTGTGTGTGTGTGTGTGTGAAAAACCCTAATGTGTGAAATTATCAAATAAGTAAATGTTGATAAACAAAGTAACTTGAAGGCATAAAGTAATTACTACTAGAACTGTGAACATCAAATGTAGTTAAATGGGAGTAAATTATCAAGTAATGTAATTTATGGGCGATACAGGATTCTCTTACGATCCATAGTTTGTAGTATATGTCTATGACCTTGTTGAGAATATTATAGATGACTAGGTTAGGGTATACAAACATTAGGTGTGCACATTAGTGGAGGGGTGAGAATCCCATGTGAGAGTTTTGAACTAATATGCGCATAATAATTGCATTATTGCAGTTTTAAATACTTCCTAAAACAAATATTTTTACCAATCGGGCTCTGACTTGTTTCTTGCTTTTCACTTCTCTTTTGCTATATATATATATTATACCAGGTGTCTAGCCACAGGGTCACCACTAGACTAAGACGCGTGGATCATTCGATGAACTGCAGCTATTGTGGAAGATGTAGGTTATTGAAACTAGATGCTTCTATCTTTTCATTTAGTTCTTAGTTCAGACATTTCAGTTAGAGCATGTGTCGCCCGTTTCCAGCTTAGTTATTTCAAAGATTGTATTTTCTTATTATCTTTTCTTTTCATATTGGATTGAGTATTATGATTCTATTGGTTTTTGACTTTGAACTGGAATGCTTTATCATGTCTCATTTATTTCAGTATTTAATTCATGTTCGGTATTTATTCTTGTGGAATGGGAATGGATTATATACTAAAGTATGGAATTTATTAATGGATTAATTGGGTATAATTAATTGGGAAAATATTTTGACACTTAGCTTAAATATTTATTATGTGATTAATAATGGAAATTGTTTTTCTAAAGTGATGCTAAGAATGAACCAACCAGACACTTTGATTGAATTTAATAAAGGACTGATTACCCGATATATAATTAGGCGGGGTGTCACACCTTTGTCTTAATAGATTTTATTAATCGCGGTCAATATTTGGATGACTTTGAAAACTAGAGTACACCTTATAATTCAATGTGTTTAAAATGAAACTTTTTAAATAGAATAAATAATCCAATCAAACTTTTATAAGAATCAAAACCTAACTAACTCTCATATAATTAGTCTCTTATAAGAGGAAGCATAATGATTATAATTATAAAGAAAAATATGCGTATCTTTCACCCTATTTTGAATTGTGGTGTAAATGATATGTGTAAAATATGTTTTACATCAAAACTCTATTGTATTTCCTTTGGTATTTCAATGGTTTAATTTTATGTATAAATTTAAAAAACTATTTAGATACAAACATATGTAAAGTTTTCATTTTTTTCATCATAATTCCCACTGCGAGTGGAAAAGTGTTGAAGTCGTGAAACTTTAAGATTGTGGATGTCACACCCCACTAAATTATGGCGTCACCTTCCACCAAAACTAAGTCAGGTGCGAGTAAATTAAATATCATCCTTAGCATGTGACAGATATGAGACATAAAAATTTTAATCCACAAGATAAATTATTTTAATCAAAACCAAATATAAAATGACATCCAACTGATAAATCTCCAATATGCGATTAAAATCCATCACATGAACTCCAAATATCTCAATAATTAAATAAATAAATCCAACTGAAATCTTAAAATAACTTTGGAAACGAAAAGGCCCAATAACTCCAAAAGTAGTCTCATAAATAAAACAACGGAATTGAAAGAGAAAAATCCAACTACTAAAGCAACAATATAAATTCAGTTGCACCTCCAAAGGATCTCCATTGAATCCTATCCAGCAACTCCCAAATAAATCCTGAAAAAGATTAGTCAATGCATGTGTTAGATCCAAAGCCCCGAGCATGTAAACCGTCGACTCTTCTCAAATAGGGTCCTTAAACCCAAACAATAGTGCTATATATATCGACTATAACAATAGAATCTTTTAATTATGAGATTATTAATCACCATAAATAAATTACTAACTACCCACAAGATTTCTATAAAAGCCACACCAATATTATTTTAATTAACCTACCTTACCAACAATGTTAAATTTAATTAATTTAACCGTGAAGAAAAATTTACCAACACACGTCCCCTTGTCAAGTCCGTCGTCTGATCCATTATTATCCCGCGATCCTCGTGATATGACAAGGTTCCACACACGACACGGCAGAAATCGTCCTCTGACCCGTTCAAACTATCGGCCCTAGACACATTATGTTGCCAATAAATTTTTAATATCTGTTTTAGTCCTACGATATTAATTTCCAAAATTCCTTATACTCGTTAATCAAATAAATTTCCCCCACCCTTCAAAGCGACGTGAAAATCCTCAAAATACCCCTTAGTCCCAACTAAGGGTTCCCAAAACACAAATTCGTCCTATCCTAAGTAAAGGATGATTATCAAATTTCACTCCACCTAGATATCAATCCTAGGCTATCGTAACAATGACATAACATAGCAAATCAGGCCCCACCCCAAATTATATAATCCGCATAGACTCACACTAACTAGTCCCATACCTAATTAGCATAAATCGCAACTAAGGCCTACTTACTAGTCCCATACCTAACAAGTGTACTATAACCAGCCGTGAAAGCTAATTACCTACAATACCGAATATTTTCGAAATATTATCATATTTCCATAAAGTAAGACAATTACAAATTATAACAACATTCATAATAACACTAAATTCCCATTTAGATAATTTTAATCTAAATAAAAGAAACCAATAACACATAAATATTGTGATTTTCAGAAATATAGCTACATGCAAGTCCTATCATAGTGATTATTTTCTAACACAAATAATTAATTCTCTAGGGTTCTCACATGAATATATCAAAATTTTCTTTTAAAAGGGCTCCTCTACATACACATGCCCATAGAAAAATCGACTACACAAACACAACCCAAAGAATAACAAAGTTATAAGTGTTCGGTAACATTAATTTTTCATACAAAATAGTCTCGAAATTTATCTCATCAATATTTATATTCATAACTTATTTTAGAAAACATGAGTTTAATGGAGGCTACAATCAAGACACATAACACTAAAGGAAAAGAATAGGGTCAACATGTTTGTGATGGGTTTGAAAAAAATTTGACTAGATATATGTGTTCCTCTCGAAAAATGGATCAAAAACTCTTCTTGAACCAACTTGGGAGAGATTAGCCTTGGCGTTCAAAACTGATCTTGAAAAGTAATTTTAATGGTGGCTAGGGTTTTGAGGTAGAAGATGATGAAAAACAGAGAGTTTTCTGCTCTTAGTGTTTTCACAAGTGGGTGTTTTAAAAACTAGCCCATCACATTAATTATATATAAGTGGAAGAGTTTTAAAAGTAATCAAATTCGTCAAAGAAAAGGTTTGTGTGCACGAAAACTGCTGGGATCGATCGATCGACCCCTGGTGTTGATCGATCGATCGCCCAGTTATTTTGGCAGTTCAGCTTTAAAATATTTATAATGGATAAACTTTCAAAATTCATATAAAATCCGTTTTAACTTCGATTTCGAAACCGTTTGAAGTTTTATTCTTCTGAAATCATAACCAACATATTTAAACAATAAAAATTACAAAATTCAAAATTTTATTTTTCTTGAATTTTTCGATTAATTAGTTAAATTAAATAATAAAAACATGGGGTGTTAAATACTTCCCCGCTTGAAAAAAATCTCTTCCTCGAAATTAGACGAAGCACACCCATCTACGCGTAAATATCGCAAAAGGAAATAAGGCTCACATATGCCTACCCCGTACAATAACACAATTAGGTTCTCATACACCTAATCTACTAGGACGCAATCCTTAACAAAAATACAATATATATATAAGTTTCTAAAAAGTTATTACGTACCGCGAAACTCCACTAACCATGCAATCTATCCTGCTCTGACTGAACCTGTGGTACATAGCACCTCCCATAGCTGAGATTGGTTGGTACAGTGACCACCCTCTGTGCACCTGGCGCTACCAGTGCTGCTGGCGCTTCCTGAACACCGATCGCCGCCAGTAATGCTGGAGCTACCCGCACCCCTAGCCCTTCCAGTGCTGGAGGCCCTGATTAACTTGACCCTGATGGTCCTCTCTCCTAAAACGCGAATTCGCTTTGTATCCCACTTTCCCACACTTGAAAAAAGTACCCTGAAAAGGCTCCAAATTCCCATTCCAATTTTGCTCCCCCTGACGACCCTATCTCTGTTGGTCCTGATGAAAATTATTGTTATATTTTCCTTGGTTAAGCCTTTTCCTTTTACATGCTCGATCATTATGACCCTTGTTGTCTCCTCCCGGACCCTCGGTCTCTTGTCTTTTTCACAACTTCTTTTGATAGCTTATTTTCTACTACCGGTGTAACATCGCGACATTCACTACTTGGGCATATGCAGTGTATGCCAGATTTCCCAAAACCATTTGCCTAATGGGCTAGGATATCCCTTTCATGAAGCACTCCATCTCTTTCCTCTCAGTTTCTACCTCCTCCGTCACAAATATAGATAAGTTGGTGAACTCTTGTTCATACTCGACGATTAACTTGGACCCTTGCTCTAACTCTAGAAATTCCCTTTTCTTTGCACTCCTGATAAGATAGAAAAGAACTTGTTGTTGAACCTAATCTGAACTCTGCATAACTCAATTGATTTCGCTCCTCTGGTGTGGTGGTACTCTTCCTATAAGGGCATTGTTCATCACATTTAATTATGTCGTATTACAAGTAGTCAAAGAATTGAGGAAGCTATCATCTACAAACTTTGGATCCGAATTACAAGTGCTCTTCAATATTCAAACTCCAACGAGATATTTTTGGTGAAAGTAAGTCTAAGTTCCACTTACATTTTATATTTAAAGTGTTGGGATTTTTTTAAGGTGAGATATTTTATTTATAAAATTTGTTTTGAATAAAAGAAGCAGGTGGAAAGAAAAGTTTTTTTTAAATAAAAAATTTGAAAGCTGCGTGTTTAAAAGAAGCATGTGGTTTCGTGTTTTAATAAAAAAACGGGGGGGGGGGGGGGGGGGGAGGGGGGGGGGCAATCATGTTTATCTTTTTAAAAGGCCATTTTGCATTTGCTTCGTATTTTCGGCATCCCTTGCCATTATATTAAGTGCCGTATTTTTTTTCATCATGCGCCAATGATTGGAATATGAGGATTAAGCTTATTGAAAATATTTCAATTAAAAGATGCGTAACCTTTGGCAAATCTTCCTTCTAGCGGCTTCCACGCGTTTTTTTTTAATTGAAAATTATGGGGCGCAATTGTTCTTTAGCCGATGATTGGCTTGTGTTGGTTTCCTAATAAGTTTTGTTAAAAGAGAGGATGTGTACAATAGGTTAGCTCTTAAAAACTTATCTTGATATTTTGCTTTTTTGATACGCAACTTGCCAATGGCTGAAAACCTGTAACGTGTCATTATTTAACTTTTACAATTCTTTCTATATAATCCCCATGCACGTACAGTTTAAGGTAGAGAAGAAAAGTTGGCTTTTCACATACCACTTTTCAAAGAGAAAAATTCTTTGTGTTCTACAAATTTTTTTGTATGTGTTCTTCTCACTTTAAGGGTTTAAAACTTTTGTCCATTAAATTCATAATTCCATCTACTTTGTATGAATTGGTTAGTGAAACCCAAAACATATCTTTGCCGAAATAGAACTGAGTGTTCTTGGGGAGCTGTTGATGTTGTTCCATTGCTGACGACATCGACCGACGCCTGCGGGTATTCGTGTGTCAAATTATTTTATTGTAATCATTGTAAGTTTAAGTTAAAAAATTATAGTGAAATAAATGGTTTTGCCCTTCAGGGATTTTTTCCTCATTTACGACTGTCTTGCATGCTTAGATTAATTTTTTCAATCTTGTTTATTTGTAGGAATGTGACACCCCGCCTAATTAAATACCGGACGATCAATCCTTTATTAAATTAAAATCAAGGTGAACAGTTGGTTCATTCTTAGCATCATTGTCGCGAATTTAAATTCTTAAATTAAGGACCCTAAATATTTAAGCTAAGTGTCAAAACCATTTAAAACCTTATTTCCATTTTTATTGAATCCAATTATAAAACCTTTGACAATTGACAGTTTAAGAGACATACATTAATAGTAAGAATGTAAATGAACATTCAAGAATTTAACAATCAAATAACTAATCCCAACTTTAAAACACCAAAGGAAACATCCTAACAGTAATAAATCCCGAAGTAAAAATGCTGAAAGTAAATGAATTACAATCTCTGACAAAATCGACTGAACAATGGAAATGGGGAGACACAAGCCCCACTGGATAAAACTGAACTAGAAGTGGAGTCAACAATGAAGTCGTCTAAGCAATGGCCTGCAACTCTCACAAAAGCTACAGCACGTTCCATCCAAATAATCCTAAGCCTGACGCCCCTGTGGTTGGGCACTTGTAATACATACATATATATATACACACAAGAGAGAAGAGATAACAACAGACAGGTTAGAGCCCGATTGTAAAAAAACTTTAAAATAGTTTAGCAAGTATATAAAATGCTTACCGGCTAATGCAACAATCATATTAGTATGCGACACTCTCTTGAGAATTCTCACCTCCCATCTAATGTGCACGTCTACTGTACTAATGAATCTCATATATCTCTCTAACTTATTCTCCATAAGTCTTATCATGTGAAATTAGGGCTATGATACTCACTTTTAGAAAATCTATCTCTTCAAGATTTCTTACGTTAATTAGAATAATTCCGTATCGTTATAACATTTCTGAATACTTAAAGTGAAGTGAAACATTTATTCATTTCTTAACTACTTATACCCACAGTATAAAGTTCCCATATAGATATACGTATATATATTAGTTACACATATAATATATATACAAACGCCACCCAACATAAAATCTATGGTGCAAAGTTTCCATAAATAAGTATATATATACCAATCACTCATATAATATATATATACTAACGGCACCCCACATAAAAACTATGGTGCTGGCATACTCTTCTATCAAGTCCCCGTATCTCTCAAACTAAGGGAAACACTAGTTCGGAATCACTCTCGAACTCTATTAACACAAAACACAAACAAATGGAGGCGAAGCATAGTTCCAAGTCACTAAGAGGTCAGCACATACTCTCATATCTCTTAGGACTGTCTGACTATCAATCAGATAGCATGTACCTAGGAATCTAATGTTCTAGGGTACAAGTCAATATCCCCCATAAAGGTCCCATCGAGATAAGACTGTCCCGGCGCGAAAACCCCCGTGATAGCAAGTAGCCCGAGTATGATTTTTACACAGATATAATATATGCACAAACACACAATCATATATATATATATATATATATATATATATATATATATATATATATATACACACACATTCACAGTATTAAATTATGTGCACTCACGACCCATAATTATAATCATCCGTAATTACACATTTTACTCGATTATTTCGTATAACGGACTCGTTCATTTTATTCTCGTAATTGAGTTATTCTAACTCACTTCTCGTCTCTTGAAGTATTATCTTTACCTAAGTACAATTTCAGTAGGCCATGACTTACCTTCTACTCCAACTTCCTAGATATTTCGATTATTAAATCAACGCACGTATGATTTTCTAAGTATGAATATCTCCCCGTTTACCCTTTATTTCCCTCCTCATCAAAGTCCCACGTAACGGGGTTTATCTTGACCCTACTGGTCCTTCTTATGTTCCATTATGTTCTAGAAACTCTTAAATCAAGATTTACTACGTATAAAATTGGTTTAAGTTAACACAAGCAAAAACGTAGTTTTCCAGGAGGGGTCGATCGATCGATGAAAGGGGGTCGATCGATCGAACTATCGATCGATCGATGCTCTGGGCTCGATCGATCGATCAAGCAGTTATGGCAAAACTGTAGAAAACACGGCTACGGAAACCTTAATCCAAACTCATCCAAATCATCATGTTTCAGTCCCAAACTCCCAACCAATTATACTACAAGTTTCGTATACCCATATAAACAAGATCCTACGTAAAACATGCGAGTTTTAATCAACTATAACCAATTAAAAGGGTAAAATCTATATAAATCTTCTTTAACTTAGTTTCTTCCATTCTTTTTCCACATTTTCTTTCACTAACACCATGGAAATTCGTGGTTCAACCTCTACATGTGAAATGGCTTTCCAGAATATGATCTTTACCTCTACAACATCAAATTTTTATCTCCAATTAATGTTTTCTTTCAAGAACACTAATTCTAATCAACCCTAGACTAATATAAAAGGATGCATTAACTTGATTAATGTAAGACAGATACTTTCCTGAAATTCAAGGTTCTGATTTCGTGGATAAAATGGTATGATAGCATTCCCCGTCGCGCGATCTACATTTTGGTGGTGGTGGCGGTGCAACGGGATGAATTCTTGGCCTTGGATTGCTTGGAAAGCTTCTCCTCTTCCTCTCCCATGGCCGTCATTAATTTTTTGTTATGTTAACCCTAGAAGACAACACTTACCATCTGATATAACCCTAGCAAATTCGTGGGTTTAATTACCCATAATTACGAAATGCCCAAAACGCCCTCCCGGGGTACTAATTAAGCCTAAAAATGCCCCGAGACCCAAACTAAACCCCCGGGTACATTATTTTGACTATCTCGACCCTTCCGGACACTTTGGTGCACTCGAAATGACCATACGGTCAACTTATAATTTATTCGCTTTATATAATAATTTAGTCCTGACATGACACAGGCGCGTCCCGACTCAATTTCCATAACTGTCATTTTATTCACACTTGACAATTTTTTTATAAAATGAATCTCATATATTACTATACTCATCCAGTAACATTCAACAAATTTCCAATAATTACTAATCTCGTCACACTAGTAAATATTTAAAACAACTTTCCGGATTAAAATTAAATTAATTTATCTCAATTAAATTTAATAAATCCCTAAATTTAAAAGCCATACAAATACGGGGTATTACATACTTCCCCCCTAATAACGGAATTTCGTCCCGAAATTCGAAAAATAAGGCCTGCCTGGTAAAAACATTTGGATACCTTGACACTACGCAAGCTATCCACATAGTAAGGCGCTCAATCACTATAGCCCCTGCCTCACAACAAGCGTGTTTAACACTCTTCATTAAGGATACTTCACATTGTGCTCCTATCCGACATCATTCGCATAAGACACGCATATACACTATTAATTCCTATTATTTTAATATCATTGGGAGGCCGCACCTCACCACATGATAACTACTCGGATTTATCTAAACACAAAACTCCCATTCTGAGAGAAATCATACGGATGTCTGACCACTCTTGTTCGTCTAAAGCAATCGTGGAATTCCACCATAGTTATCGGATTATTCTCAACCGATCCAAAATTCTGATTATCCACTCACCTAAAAACATACGGAAGGAGAATAGTCGAGGTTCTTCCACACTAAAACCTTAATAAGTACCTCGTACGCGACAAACAGATACGAGTGCTTCTACAGAGCACTCCTGAAAATTACCGTACAAAGAATCCAATATTTCCTTCACGTGGCTCCACTGATCTTTAATCACCGTGCGCCTATTCCCTGGCTAAGGGTGATACATCCTACTCTAAACGAAACCTTACCTCCGTTGGTTCCTGAAATCCCATATCAAAGGTGGGATTCACCAATCTCATCTCGATTCAGAAATTAATACTATACCGGACTATGTACTGGCGTGGTAGTCTGGGGCACACTAGTTAATATTGTAAACCACCCCAAAGGAATATCAATCACTTCCTTCTTGGGCGACTTAATTCACATGTTCGGATGAACCCTAGATCTTATTTTGAGGATGGTAACCCATCCAAGAACTTTATCGACTTTACCGACCTCCTCCAATTATAGGAATTGTTGATAAACACAAAATTCTCTAGTTGATTTTCCTCTTCCAACCGAACCCTATCTATGGGCGGTGCATGTAGAGACTACTCACTACGTCCCGCTAAACATCAATTTTATTTCCTTGAAATGTCTCACATTAAGTGGAACGTAATATTCCCCTTCCTTCCTTGGTGTATGCCGAAAGTTCCGACTCGTGCTCTTTTCTCCACGATGGGCACTTCTGAATCTTTTATACTATACTAACCTCATCACTCTTTGTATGCGCAAGTCGCTCTCACACTTGACTAATAACAACTCCGCTCCAAGTGTTCTTCATAATAATTAAATTCTACTCTATTTAAGGAATACCCCTTCATAAATGGCTTCCCATAGCATTCCAATCAAAATTTGGGTGTGCTATTTCAATTGCACACTTATGTATGGATTATGTCCCCTAATGTGATGTTTAATCCACTCTACTACTTACACTTATTTATGCTAGTCCCAGAAACATATATTTCACACGTCTATTACTACGTCCCTTCAACTCGGACGAATTTAACATCAGTTAACCAAGATGCCCACATTTTGTAACACTCCGGCCGCCCTGGGAGAGCGAACGGCGCGCTACTCATCTGTAGGACTAACTAATTCCAACAAAATATAAGGAATAGGGTATTCAAATTCCATGACAACAAAAGAGGAACAACAAATCTCAAACTTCTTCATATAAGTACAACAATTTTCCCAAATTGGTACAACAACCAAAATAAATCACTAACGTTTTATTCATTAAAATAAATACAAGTCATCTCCTTTGTATAATACAAATTCTTTCCAGATAATTCATGCAAAAATCATCCCAACTCTTTATTTACCTTGTGTTCTGAACGCGGTTACCACACTTGGATACTCTCAATCACCCTAGAAATCGAAATTTTTAAATCCTCCTTATCATCGTTCCACCCCTCAACTTGTGGGGATAACTTTCAATGATTTCTTACCACCTAACCGGCTCCACTGGCCTTAAATCATGATTCAACTTCTAACTTGTAGATGTAATTACCTACCCCTAGTACGACCGAGGTACCGAACTCACGGACTAATGACCAAACATCTCCCTAATTCCAACCTTACGCTAAGTTTCATGAGTGGGATGTCTCGCAAAGCGAAAGCCAAACAAGGAACCCCCCCGATACACTACTACTAGCATTGTCGATTATCGAAATCCGTTAGGTCCTCCGTTCATAACAGGTACCCCTTTATTCCGTCTCTTAATAGAAAAGTTCATTTCCTCTCGTAATTACACTTAACCAAGAACATTTCATCAATTGCATTATCGTTCAGTGTTGGTTGGTGGTAGTTTCATTCCATAAACCTCGAACACATACAATCGGAATTCTCGAAATCCCTTTCCCTAATAATATGGGTATAACTCTCAACTCCCACATCTCTAGAGGATAGATATAACAATGCACTCTTCCTATCACCAAGTTCTGAGTACTAAACATAATATTGGGTTAAATCTTTTCGCTCAACAGTAAACCCGATACATACTAAATCATAATGACAAAGTCCATACATACATCGGAATCGAATATCTCGAGCCCACTATCCCCTCCGAAGTCTCTAGGATAGATAATATCAGTGCGAATCCGACCTTCTTGCAGGTGAAGCCTTTCCAGAACAAAAACATGCTGCACTAATGCAACCACTCCTACAGCCTTGCAATAATTGCCCACTATCGTACTAACCATTTCTATAACGTTGTAACAAAGATAATATTATAGTCGCATACCGCATCACTACAACGAGTAAGATCATTAAAGTACATAACACTGTTAATATACTCATTCATCCTCCGCGGATAGCACTAAAGAAAAATCCCGCTACACTAGGGAAAAATATTCACATAATAATAACGTTTATAATTATACTCAATAAACTCGTTTCACATGCTAATCTAGCAATGAACAAGATGTAGTGACTCGCCCGTGTCACATAATCACTCCGCATCCTCTGAGGATATAACTTATACTTCCACCTTGCCAATCGTCTTGACTGCACAAATGGTCTCTGGACGTAACATGTCTGTCCCAAACAAAACAAAACTACTTTAATCGTTGTCTTTTACTAGGCACAATATTCTTGTCCCTTTACTCACTTCAGAAAATATTATTGCGTGCGATTTCACTCCCCACAATATACCTCAACGCATAATCCACTTATCACCTGTCCTACTAACCATGTTAGGATTGTCCTTCTCTAAGACTTTAGTAAACTCGATTCCTGTTAGCTACCCCGGTTATTCCCTTAGCCTTTTAGGCCCTAAAGAACATGTCACTGTCTATAATAGTCCTTACTGAATTTACCATCACTTGGAAAGAATTCAACTATCCGAATCATTTGAATGAGTCCCCGAATGTGTATCCACATCCCTTTGTGGTGCTACACCACCATCGTTGTATTCAGTTTTATTCTCGACTAAATTTTTTTATTCTTTTAGCTTCCCACACCAAGGAGCATTATCATCTTCATCGACAAAATACGACATTTTCAACCTCTAAATCGGCCATCCATCAGAATTTCCTCTTTAAGTGTTATTAAATATTATTACAAGTCGATCTCCCATTTGGAGTCGTTTCCTCCACTTGTATCTACATCTTCCGATACAAAATTCGCTAACAGTTAAGATTCATATTCACAAATGGACCTCTATCACGTCCTCCTATGAGGAGTTCAGGACAATGTTCACTTCTAATCCTGAACATCAGATGAAGGAACCTACGGTCAACACTGTACCTAAGTTCTCCTATGGACATAGCATTCCACTTCTAAAATTGGTGGTTGACTCCCATCATTATAACTTCGTTCCGACAGCCAAGAAAATTTTCTCTAAATTTTCACTTTCAGTTAGCCACACTCCGTCCTATATCTAAACCTTTGGATCCTTTACCTCCTTTGGTAAACACACACAATTCCCGCATTTCTAGAATTCCCACCGACAGTTCTCTACACGTTTTGTAACACGTTGGGTGATTTTACTCTCGTACCTCATTCGACTATAGTAGCACTTGGAACTCATGGTTGCGCCTTAGTCACCTTTCTAGTCTTGGCTTCTCGTGCCATAGTGGAGGGGACCTCGAATACGGTCATCATCCTCGAATATACTTTACAATCCTCAACTGATCCCTGCCTCCTGATGTCCGCTTAACGGTCCTCTTCTGACATCCGTCATCGCTCGGCATACGCACACATCCGAACGAAATTAGAATTCGCTAATGTATATACGTTATAGCAGGAGAACAAAATCTCATCAAAGAAATCGACAATCCTAAACATAGGGCTCTAAATCAAACAAAGCAACGCTGAAAGCATAATAAGCCGCACAGATCCTAAAGGACACTAGAACCTGATGCTCTGATACCACCTGTGATACCCCGCCTAATTAAATACCGGGCGATCAATCCTTTATTAAATTAAAATCAAGGTGAACAGTTGGTTCATTCTTAGCATCATTGTCGCAAATATAAATTTTTAAATTAAACACCCTAAATAATTAAGCTAAGTGTCAAAACCATTTAAAACCTTATTTCCATTTTTATTGAATCCAATTATAAAACCTTTGACAATTAACAGTTTAAGAGACACACATTAATAGTAAGAATGTAAATGAACATTCAAGAATTTAACAATCAAATAACTAATGCCAACTTTAAAACACCAAACGAAACATCCTAACAGTAATAAATCCCAAAGTAAAAAGGCTGAAAGTAAATGAATTACAATCTCTGACAAAACCCACTGAATAATGGAAATGGGGTGACACAAGCCCCACTGGATAAAACTGAACTAGAAGTGGAGTCAACAATGAAGTCGTCTAAGAAATGGCCTGCAACTCTCACAAAAGCTAAAGCACGTTCCATCCAAAGAATCCTAAGTATGACGCCCCTGTGGTTGGGCACCTGTAATACATATATATATATACACAAGAGAGAAGAGATAACAACAAACGGGTCAAAGCCCGATTGTAAAACAGTTTTAAAATAGTTTAGCAAGCATATAAAATGCTTGCCGGCTAATGCAACAATCATATTAGTATGCGACACTCTCTTGAGAATTCTCACCTCTCATCTAGTGTGCACGTCTACCGTACTAATGAATCTCATATATCTCTCTAACTTATTCTCCATAAGTCTTATCATGTTAAATTTGGGGTATGATATTCACTTTTAGAAAATCTATCTCTTCAAGATTTCTTACGTTAATTAGAATAATTCAGTATCGTTATAACGTTTTCAAATACTTACAGTGAAGTGAAACATTTATTCATTTCTTAACTACTTATACCCACAGTATAAAGTTTCCATATAGATATACGTATATATATTAGTTACACATATAATATATATACAAACGGCACCCCACATAAAATCTATGGTTCAAAGTTTCCATAAATAAGTATATATATACCAATCACTCATATAATATATATATACTAACGGCACCCCACATAAAAACTATGGTGCTGGAATACTCTGCTATCAAGTCCCCGTATCGCACAAACTAAGGGAAATACTAGTTCGGAATCACTCTCGAACTGTATTAATACAAAAAACAAACAAATGGAGGCGAAGCATAGTTCCAAGTCACTAAGAGGTCAGCACATACTCTCACGTCTCTTAGGACCGTCTGATTATCAATCAGATAGCATGTACCTAGGAATTTTATGTTCTAGGGTACAAGTCAATATCCCCCATAAAGGTCCCATCGAGATAAGACTGTCCCGGTGCAGAAACCCCCATGATAGCAAGTAGCCCGAGTATGATTTTTACACAGATATAATATATGCACAAACACACAGTCATATATATATATATATATATATATATACATTCACAATATTAAATTAGGTGCACTCACGACCCATAATTATAATCATCCGTAATTACACATTTTACTCGATTATTTCGTATAACGGACTCGTTCATTTTATTCTCGTAATTGAGTTATTCTAAACTCACTTCTCTTCTCTTGAAGTATTATCTTTACCTAAGTACAATTTCAGTAGGCCATCACTTACCTTCTACTCCAACTTCCTAGATATTTCGATTATTAAATCAACGCACATATGATTTTCTAAGTATGAAAATCTCCCCGTTTACCCTTTATTTCCCATCACATTAAAGTCCCACGTAACGGGGTTTATCTTGACCCTACTGGTCCTTCTTATGTTCCATTATGTTCTAGCAACTCTTAAATCAAGATTTACTACGCATAAAATTGGTTTAAGTTAACACGAGCAGAAATGCAGTTTTCCAGAAGGGGTCGATCGATCGATCAAGCAGTTATGGCGAAACTGCAGAAAATCCAGCTACGGAAACCTTACTCCAAACTCATCCAAATCATCATGTTTCAGTCCCAAACTCCCAACCAATTATACTACACGTTTTGTATACCCATATAAACAAGATCCTACGTAAAACATGCGAGTTTTAATCAACTATAACCAATTAAAAGGGTAAAATCTATATAAATCTTCTTTAACTTAGTTTCTTCCATTCTTTCTCCAGATTTTCTATCACTAACACCATGGAAATTCGTGGTTCCACCTCTACATGTGAAATGGCTTTCCAGAATATGATCTTTACCTATACAACATCAAACTTTTGTCTCCAATTAATGTTTTCTTTCAAGAACACTAATTCTAATCAACCCTAGACTAATATAAAAGGATGCATTAACTTGATTAAAGCAAGATAGATACTTGCCTGAAATTTAAGGTTCTGATTTCGCGGATAAAATGGTATGATAGTGTTCCCCGTCGCACGATCTACGTTTTGGTGGTGGTGGCGATGCAACCGGATGAATTCTTGGCCTTGGATTGCTTGGAAAGCTTCTCCTCTTACCATCTGATATAACACTAGCAAATTCATGGGTTTAATTACCCATAATTACGAAATGTCCAAAAGGCCCTCCCGGGGGTACTAATTAAGCCTAAAAATGCCTCGAGAAACAAACTAAACCCCCGGGTACATTATTTTGACTATCTCGACCCTTTCGGATACTTTGGCGCACTCGAAATGACCATACGGGCAACTTATAATTTAATCACTTTATATAATAATAATTTAGTGCTGACACGACACAGGCGCGTCCCGACTCAATTTCCATAACTGTTATTTTATTCACACTTGACAATTTTTATATAAAATGAATCTGATATATTACTATACTCATCCAGTAACATTCAACAAATTTCCAATAATTACTAACTCTCGTCACGCTAGTAAATATTTAAAACAACTTTCCGGATTAAAAATAAATTAATTTATCTCAATTAAATTTAATAAATCCCTAAATTTAAAAGCCATAAAAATACGGGGTATTACAAGGAATAAAAAAAATAATTGGTTCTAGAATTGGAATTTAATAAAATAATTAATTCATTTGAACGCACGCACACTCTCAAATTGGTATCAGAGCAAATTACACAATTATACCGTGTAATTTTTTGCAAAATTTTTCTCAGATATCATGTTTTGAAAAAATTTATTTTTGAAAAAGGGCATGTTCAAAATGGAAAAATTATATAATAAAAAGCCAGTTTTTTATGGGACTAATTATGCTTACTAGAAAGTCCGTATGAAATCTTCTCTAAAAGCCATAGATGAACGTGTTTGGATTTTGGTTGAAAGAGGGTGGACACCTCCCTCCATCACGAATGATAACGTGACTAGTTTAAAATTTGTGACTGCATGGACTGAAGATGAATTTAAATGGTCATCTTTTAACTCTAAAGGTCTGAATGCTATTTTTGTATCCGTCACACCTGATGAGTTCCGGTGGATAATGACTTGTACCACTGAAAAACCGAATAGGTTCGTTGTATGATAATTAATTAAATTAATTCGCAAGATTCCAATAAACCCTTATTTAATTAGAGTCTATATAAACCATAGTTAATCAATCCCTAAACATGCATCTATGTGTGTTCGCATGTCAAACCATAAATAGATGAAGCATGTGACACAAAGTTAAGGAAAAAAACCCTTTCGGGTAAAACCTTTTATTTTTAGAACTTTAAAGAATTTACAAGACCATTGACTTACATACAACCTGATAATCGCCCACAAGTGTAACGCACGGTTTCTTCGTTAAACCTCCAAAGAAACGGCTAGAAATATTGACACAGAAATACCCGCAGGTGTCGATTCTAATTTCGTCGGCTGGAACTTTCCCTTTTCAGGAGGGCAGCAATGAAGAAGAGAATGTCTTCTCCACAAGGGTTTAATAAAAGTAGAGCCGTGTTCTTGGGTTGCAAAAATTATTCACAAAGGTTTGGCAATGATGTATGAATCAAAACATAAGTTTGGGAACTCAAAAAGGTGAACACTTGAGCTAATAGAACTATTAAAAATGTCTATCCAAGTCTTGCAAAACAACTCCCACGAAGTTTGCTTTTATAGGGAAACTAATAAAGAGTTTCATGATTTTAAAACACTACCAGCGTATAGGTACCCCGAACCGGTTCGGGTGTACCGCGAACTGGTTCGCCCCCCGAACCGGTTTGGCCTTCGGTTTGCAGAAAATCATTGGAACATGGGGTCAAAATACACAACATTCTCCAAAGGTTTTTCTCCATTTTTAAACAGTCATAACTTCTTCACTGTAGCTCAGATTTAGGTGTCGTTTCTTCCTGTATCTTCGTGTGACGAGCTCTTCAACTCTACAGTTGACCGAACCTCCGGACGGTGGCTGTAAAATTACCAAAACGACCTTAAACTTCCACATCTTGCCTTCTTTCACTGTTTTGTCTTCTCTTCCGTACCACGTGCATAAAGTCCCTAAAATCCTAGAACGTGAAGTCGTTGAGGCAGATGTGGGACACTTGATGGAGATGTTGAATGCTTGATTCCCAAAATTCGGATTGAGGTCATCATGTGAGATCGTGAGGTGACGTGCTAAATGTAGCGGTGTACGACATACACAAATGCAACATGTTGGATATGAAAAAAATGTCCTTACAAATCTCCCCTTATGTCCATGCCGGTACATACATAAAAAATCTGAATTATCAAATATGAAATTGCTTATACAAATCTACCCTTCCATGAACCCAAAACTGGAAAGATACAAATGAATAAGTCTTTATCATTTGATCTTCAAATCTTCAAAATCCTCAAATCTTCAATCTTCAAAATCTCAAATCTTTTCTCATCAGGGTGTGCAACATAATGATCATCAATGTAGTACCTACACACATGAGATAAAGAAAAATACCAAGTGACGTATCGAGTTTGAAATGAGAGAAATATAGATACCAATTTATACGAAAAGCATAAGTCAAATCTCAAAAACTCCCCCAAAATTCAAACTCTCCCGTAATATGATTATTCTTTCTCCCCCTTTTTATGATGTCCCCAAATAGACAAATGAGAAGAATAAATCAAACAAGCAAAGTCGGGGTGTAACCGTATTCAAAACAAAGCATCAATCAAATGGAAAATGCGCTCTTGCAAAGAGATGCTCAAAAAATCTTCACAAACTATTTTTGAATTTTTCAAAAAAAAATTTATACAAAAATAATATACTAAAAATCACACCATGGATTTAAACCCAAACAACCAAATCATGAAAAACATAATGAATGGGTGTGAACACATTCGATAGATAAATCAACTCAATCAATCATATGTGCACGATGCATGGTGTACTCCTAACGAATGATCATCAAAAGTATCCTTAGGTGTAAAAATTTGTTGAATTTAGATGATGTCGTCTTAATCAAATCAACAAATCAAAGTCAAAGTGATTTCCACACCAATAACGTCCAACACTATATAGCGCTTTTTCAAGACTTTCAAGGACGTGCAAACCCATTTTAATTCTCCATCCAAACTCCCTCATATACATTTTCTTTTAGAGGTTGATAAACTAAATTCTCAAACTTTGGAGAATTGGTGCAAAAACCTAAATGGCCCATAATTGGCATGAATTTCTTTTTATTGCCCTTAAATTTTTCGGGCTCTTTTAAACTTCTTTGGACCTCGGATAATAAAATTCCTCAACTTTTTAGGTCCAATTTAACGGCAGCTTAATCGCAAAGGCTAGATAAATACCTTTCGTAGCCCTTCACCGTTTTCAAATAAAGCACACAAACTCACAAAATGGTTCTTATATGCACAATTTTCATATCATAATTTATCGCGCCTGGTTCATTTTCAAGGACAGGATTGAAGTGAAAACACCCAACCAACATGTGATAAGATAAGCACACTAATCAAACAAATTCGTGCACGTGTGCAATGAAGAAAATCAAGAATCAAACATATAGGAAGTAACACATAATTACATCTTAATGACTCCAAACATTATAAAGCACAAGGATGAATTGACCTATTGTCTCAAAACACTATCAAATAGTCACATAAAAATAATGGAATGATGTTGTGACTCGGCCATCCGAAGTGTCCATCCATAAACGTGCAAACAAAATACAAAAATCTTTTTGGATTTTCTCAAAATTTTTAAAAAATTTAAAACATACAAACATGATTCATACTAGCAATAGGCAAATAATATCATCATGAAAAACTTACTATGCTAGTAAACAAGTCAAACCTCAATCGTTAGGTGCGGAGGGGTTTTCCAAAGGTGGTGACAAC
Source organism: Sambucus nigra (assembly GCA_949130495.1). NCBI lineage: Eukaryota > Viridiplantae > Streptophyta > Magnoliopsida > Dipsacales > Adoxaceae > Sambucus > Sambucus nigra. The sequence goes on along the minus strand of OX422216.1, from coordinate 88,188,677 downwards.
TTATGAAAAACCTCCATTAATTCTTGTGAAGTTTTGACTAAAAACTTAACTTTCTCACCTAAATGTGCAAACTCTCTCATGTAGTCTCCGGGAGCATGTAAAGTATCATGTGTGGGTGCATGTGTGTCAGAAACACGTGTGGTAGCAAAACGTGACACATACCCTAGCTTAAAATAAAATTCCCTAAGGTGACCTCTCCTCTTGCAATGAGAACAAACATTAATAGGCCTAGGAACACCTTTCTCAAAAAACTCTAGGACGCGCTCTCCTAATAGGAATGGGATGCCTAGGTGGGTTAGGGTGAGAATCACGTGAATCAAATACTTAAGTGAGAACCGGCTCGGGTGCTAATTGGAAAGTAGAAGCGCCGTCATGACTTATTACAAACTTCTCACCTTTACCCTTAAGAACCACCTTTTCAACCTTCTTAGGTGAGTTCTTAAAATTGACTTTGACCTCCTTGGCACGTTCGAGATCACTCTCGAGTTAGGATACACGTGTCGTTAGACTAGACAACGTGTTGGTCAATTCACACTTCTCCTTTCTCAAAACCTCCTTCTCTTTCTCCAAATCTAAAACTCGACGAACTATATCTCAATTATACTTCTTTATTTTGAAGGTCTCGGTATACAAATCTATAAATGCTTTTTGGAGCTCACTGTCATCTCCACTCTCCTCCTCGCTTTATCCCTCACTCGAAGAACACAAATCACTATCATCGCTCTCGTGTGCACTCTCGGGAGACAAAGTAGGTGTACTCACATGACTAGAAAAAGAGACAATCATCCCATGTGCTAAACCTTTATTGGACTCATCTCCCTCTTTACCCTCATCACCCTCACTATCACTAAGAGTTGCAGGCATAGCAGTCTCTTTGCCCTTTATCCTTATCCTAATAGGACACTCTTTAGCTATGTGCCCTTTTCCCTCACACTCAAAGCATCTGATATCATCCTCCTTGTCACTATCTTTTTGGCCTCCACTTTCTTTTTATTTGACTCAAAAGATCTCTTTTTATTGGAAGAATTTTCCTTATTCATTTTGAGAAACTTTTTAAGAGTTTTCGCAAACAAGGCCATATCTTTAAAATCAAAATCTTCCTCAGAGCCGGACTCATAAACATTTTCTTTCTTTTTCTTAAAATGAGTCTTTAAAGCAATGCCATTATCCTTAGCCTTAATGGTTTTGGGAAACATATCAATCTCATACGTTTGAAGATCTCCTACAACTTCTTCCAACTTAAGTGATTTCAAATTTCCCAAAAAGTTCAAAACAGTGACTTTTGGAATAAAGCGTTGTGGAAGAGATCTCATAATATTTTTAACGGCACGTGCGTTATCAATTACCTCACACAAATTAAAACTGGTGTTAACAATGTCCGACAAATGTGCATAAAAGTCATCAAAGCATTCAGACTCAGATATGGTAATAGTCTCAAATTGGGTGGCCAAATTTTGTAGTTTTGAGTCTTCAACCGCGTTCGTACCCTCATGTGTCAATTTCAAAATATCCCATGCCTCTTTAGACGTGGTGCACATCATAATTCGATAGAACTCGTCGGGAGTGACGGCTCCAGGAATAGCTCTCAAACCACGAGAATTAAAATTAGACATTTTATAATCATCTTCAGTCCAGCTTGACACGAGTTTTAAAGAGGTGATATTATCAACGGTGACCGTGGGAGGAGTCCACCCATTTTCACAAAGCAACCAAACACGCTTGTCAATAGATTTTAAAATAGATTTCATGTGAGCTTTTCAATAGGCATAATTAGACCCGTCAAAAATAGGCATCTGATTATATAAGTGCTCCATAGGAAAATTTGTGAATTTTCATAAACTTGATTTAAAAAGAAACAATATCACATAAATTATGTGGAAAATAGGAATATGTGATAGGTTAGCATAACCTACTCTGATACTAATTTGAAAAACCGAATATGTTCGGTGTGTGATAATTAATTAAATTAATTCGCAAGATTCCAATAAATCCTTATTTAATTAGAGTCTATATAAACCAAAGTAAATCAACCCCTAAACATGCATCTATGTGTGCGCGCGTGTCAAACCATAAATAGATGAAGCATGTGACACAAAGTTAAGGAAAAAGAATCTTTCGGGTAAAACCTTTTATTTCTAGAACTTTAAAGAATTTAAAAGACCATTGACTTACATACAACCTGATAATCGCCCACAAGTGTAATGCACGGTGTCTTCGTCAAACCTCCAAAGCAACGGGTAGAAATATTGACACAAAAATACCCACAGGTGTCGATTCTGATGTCGTCGGCGGAAACTTTCCCTTTCTAGGAGGGCAGAAATGAAGAAGAGAACGACTTCTCCACAAGGGTTGAAAAAAAGCAGCGTTGTGTTCTTGGGTTGCAAAAAGGATTCACAATGGTTTGGCAATGATGTGTGAATCAAAACATGAGTTTGGGAACTCAAAAATGTGAAGACTTGAGCTAATAGAACTCTTAAAAACGTCTCTCCAAGTCTTGCAAAACAACTCCCACGAAGTTGGCTTTTATAGGGAAACCAATAAAGAGTTTTATGATTTTAAAACACTACCAGCATACAGGTACCCCGAACCGGTTCAGGTGTACCGTGAACCGGTTCGCCCCCTGAACCGGTTTAGCCTTCGGTTTGCAGAAAATCGCTGGAACATGGGGTCAAAATACACATCATTCTCCAAAGGTTTTTCTCCATTTTTAAAGAGACATAACTTCCTCACTGTAGCTCGGATTTAGGTGACATTTCTTCCAGTATATTCATTGCGGCGATCTATTGAACTTTCCAGTTTATCAGACCTCTGAACGATGGCTGTAAAATTACCAAAATGCCCTTAAACTTCCATATCTTGCCTTCTTTTATTATTTTGTCTTCTCTTCCGTACCACTTGCATAAAGTCCCTAAAATCCTGGAATGTGAAGTCGTTGAGGCAGATGTGGGACACTTGATGGAGATGTTGAATGCTTGATTCTCAGAATTCGAATTGAGACCATCATGTGAGATCGTGAGGTGACGTGCCAAATGTAACGGCCTACGACATACACAAATGTAACATGTTGGACATGACAAAAATGTCCTTATAACCATGTCAAAAGAGGCATGGGTTGTTTTACAACTTACCCATGAAGGAACTAATGCTCTAAAAGAATCAAAATTGCAAAACTTAACAACTCAATTTAAAATTATCACCATGCTTGAGTCTGAATATTTTGATGAATTTTATGCTAGATTATCTGATACTGTAAACACTAGCTTTAATCTTGGTGAACACATTCCTAATGCTACAGTTGTTAAAAAGATTCTAAGATCACTACCAAAGCGTTTTATTCCTAATTTCACTGTGGTAAATTCTATGGGTAATTTAAAAACTCTTAAATTAGAGGAATTGGTTGGAGACCTACAAACCTTTGAAATTGACATGTTTCCGAAGTCTGTTAAATCGAAAGATAAGGGAATTGCACTTAAAGCCCAGGCTATAAAGGGTGAGGGTTCCGTTAAAAGGAAAGAAACATCTAAACAGAGAGAGATAGAGTTTGATTCTGAGGGAGAATTTAATTTAGACAACTTAGTTCTTTTTGCCAAAAATTTTAAAAAATTTCTCAAATTAAAAAATGGCAATTTTAAAGATAAAAAGAATTTTGAGAAAAATAAATATGGCAAGAAAGATGAAAAAGATAAAAAGGACCCCCAATAGAGATGAAGAGAGATGATATGAATGTGATGGTAGAGGTCATAAGTCTTTTGAGAGTGCCACTAGGTTGAAGCATCAAGGCAAAGTCAAAGCTGTCCTAAATGCCACATTAAGTGACGACAGCGAGGTCAAGTCGGTGGATTCTGGAGATGAATCACTGCATGAATGCAACTTCACCGTGTTCATGGCTAGTCATGGAGGCTCTCCCAGTGCATCTCATAACGATGATGATGCCACCTCACATGGACTCCTTGACAGTAATGAGAGTGAGGGAGAGGATGCTGGAAGTGAGAGCGAGAGTGATCTTAGACGCGCCTACACAGATTTATATGACGAATCATTCAAAACCAAAAATCGTAACAAAGCGTTAGCTCTTAGGATCATCACTGTTGAAAAGGAATTAGGAGAGACTAGAGAGAGAGAGAGTCATCGTTGAGCACTGTCTAGAGAGAAAGGGAGTTAGTTTGTGATGAGAGAGAAAAGAGTTTTGAGAAAGAAAAGGGGGACTTGACTAAATAAGTAGCTAATTTGACGAGAGACCTCTGTGCATCCGAAGAGGCTCAAAAGATTCTGGAAGATCTTGTTGCCCAGCTCACTCACCATCTTGAGAGAGCATGAGAAGTCAAGGTTCCAATCAAGGATAGATCTGGTAAGATGGGAAAGATTATCCTCGCTCCCGCCTTGGGATTTGGTGAAAGGCTGAGAATCTATTTTGATGGTGCTTCCACCTCTCAGATTGCACCTGAACTAGTCCCTAAGTTTACGACTACTCCATATGGTCGCCCATCAAACCCCAAGATAAGTGTTCAGCCGAGAAAATCAAACCAAGGTTTGACTAAAACTGTGTTCTTTTGTATATACTGCAAAAGAAAAGGCCACCTGAGAGAGTATTGCTATAGTTTGGGTCGGACTTCACGTACTTATGCTCCACCACATTGTACTGATGATTTTACTAGTCTGAGAGAGTGTGTTGAGTTTTTAGCTACCACATTACAGAGTTTGATGGAGGAATTACGATGGATGTCTTTCCCGTCAGTGAATGCTTATCGCATCCTGGCTAAAATCAACAACAACATGGGTAAACAAAAGGTCACCACTTCTCGGGTACCTAAGAAAGATGAAAAAGCTCTTGGTGTTCATGTCGCTCCAAAGCACACAATACCTCCCAATGGTATTTTGACAGTGGCTGCTCCAGATATATGACTAGTGACGTATCCTTATTTACCTCCCTCGAGGATCGAAAGGAAGGCAAGGTCACATTTGGAGATGGGAGCAAATCTAACATAGTAGGACTAGGGACAGTAGAGATACCTGGATTTCCTAAGATAGAGAATGTTTTGTACGTGAAAGGTTTGAAAGACAATTTACTCAGCATTAGACAACTGTGCGACACTAAATTTGCAGTAAAGTTTGACCGGAATGCTTGTAGTGTCTATGATCAAGCCGGTAAACTATTATTGCAAGGAGTGAGGACTGACGATAACTGCTATGGGATTATACCCAAGTCCTCATTTATCTGTAACAGCGCCACGATCTCTCCTATAGATCTGTGTCATCAACGTCTAGGTCACGTGAACTTTAGAGATTTAGATCGTCTTGTTAAAAAGGACCTAGTACGTGGCTTGCCATCCCTTGAAAAGCCAACTTCCACGGTTTGTGGACCCTGTCAGTTAGGTAAGTAATTCTGTAATCCCCATAGGAAGTTGCATTCCATTACCACATCTCGTGTGCTTGAGATGATTCACATGGATCTTATGGGTCCTACTTGTAATGAGAGTTTAGGTTGTAAGAGGTATATCCTCGTGATGGTGGATGATTTCTCCAGATATTCGATTATAGGTTTTCTGGGAGAGAAATTAGATGTTGTAGAGTTTTTAACGACCAAGTGTCGTGTCCAGCAAAACCAACACGGAGTCACTATTAACAGGATACGTAGTGACAACGGCACTGAATTTATATAAGCAAAGGTAGATCTTTACTGTGATAGCCTTGGGATTAAACATGAACTTTCATCCATAAGGACTCCTCAGCAAAATGGGATTGTTGAGAGGAAAAATTGAACGATTCAGGAAATGGCTAGATCTATGCTTTTGGGTCATAAGGTTGGTAGGAGATTTTGGGAAAGGGCGGTGCCTACCGCGTGTCACACGATGAATAGGGTTTACCTGCGTCCACACACACTTAAAATGCCTTATGAATTATGGACTGGCAAGAAACCCAACCTTGCATATTTTCGGGTCTTTGGGAGTAAATGTTACATCCTACGCGATAGAGAGCAATTAGGAAAGTTTGACTCCCAAAGAGATTGGGAATTTTTCTTGGATATTCATCAAATAGTAGAGCATAAAGGGTTTTCAACTTGAGTAGCTCTAAGGTTATGGAGTCAATAAATGTCACCATGCAAAATGACGAACCTCCAGTATTTGTTGATCCTAGCCTTCAGTGTGAGGATGAGGACTTTTCTGGCAGCGATTTACTTATCCCTCACACACACCTTATGGACCCTACTCCTGTGCTAGGGGACACACCTACTTGGGTTCGCAAGAGTCATGACCCTACCACCATTATAGGCGATCCCACCTTAGGGGTCAAGACTCGTGCTCAGCTAGATAACATTGTTAGTCATTTTTACTACACATCTACAGTCGAGCCCAAGAATCACAAAGAAGCACTCAAGGATGAATACTGGATATCTGCTATGCAGGATGAGTTGTTTCAGTTTAAAAAGAACAATGTCTGGGAACTTGTCCCCCGACCTAGTGAGACAAATGTGATAGGTACCAGGTGGATTTTCAAGAATAAAAAGGATGAAAATGGTACCATAATCAGAAATAAGGCTACGTTGGTCGCTCAAGACTACACACAGATATAGGGTGTAGACTTTAGGGAGACTTTGATCATGTTGTGAGGCTTGAGTCCATCTGCTTACTAATCACCATCGCATGTCATATGCGCTTCAAGCTATATTAAATGGATGTCAAGAGTTCCTTTCTAAATGGAATTCTATAGGAGGAGGTTTACGTGGAATAAGCAAAAGGGTTTGAAGACCCTAAGCACCCGAAGCACGTCTACTATTTGAGGAAAGCCTTGTATGATTTAAAGCAAGCACCCCATGCTTGGTACGAGAGGCTTACTTCCTATCTCTTAGCCCGTGGCTTCAAGAGGGTGAGTTGATATGACTTTGTTCGTCAGGAGAGATGACAGTGATATTTTGATAGCCCAGGTCTGTGTGGACGACATAGTCTTTGGTTCCACGTGCTCCCAGCATGCTCACCACTTTGAGGAGGAGATGAAAAGTGAGTTTGAGATGAGCATGGTAGGTGAGATTACTTTCTTCTTTGGTCTCCAGGTTCGTCAGCTAGAGGATGGGATGTTCATGTCCTAATCCAAGTATGTTAGAGACCTAGTGAAGAAATTTTGTTTAGACTCTGCTAAGCATGCACGTACACCTATGAGTAGTTCTATCAATCTTATTAAGGACACTTCAGGCAAGGACGTAGAGCAAACCTTGTATTGGAGTATGATAGGTAGTCTTCTCTACTTAACTGTCAGTCGTCCCGACATAGCCTTTAGTGTTGGAGTCTTTGCGCGAGATCAGGCATCCCCAAAATATTCACACTTACTCGCTCTGAAATGTATTATCAAATACGTGAGTGGGACTCTCTCATATGGTATTTGGTATTCCTTTGATACCGATGATCGTTTGTCCGCCTATTCGGATGCAGATTGGGTCGGGGATGTAGATGGTTGTAGGAGAACTTCTGGTGGGTGTTTCTATTTTGGTTCGTCTCTTGTCTCATGGCTGAGCAATAAGCAAAACTCCATCTCTTTATCCACTGTGAAGGCTGATTACATCGCCGCCGGGAGTTATTGTACACAACTCTTGTGGATGAAGCAAATGTTGGAGGATTATGGGATTTCACAGGGCACCATGACCATTTTCTGTGATAACACGAGTGCGATACACATATTCTGTAATCCAGTCCAGCATTCGCATACAAAATACATCAGGATACACGAGCACTTTATACGTCAATTAGTTGAGGAGAAAGTCGTGTCCCTGAGTTTCGTACCCACCGACCGTCAGGTGGCCGATATTTTCATGAAATCTTTAGATGCCCTTAGATTCGAGAGTCTTAGGAAATCTTTGGGGATTTACACAGCTGACTGAGGGGTTGGTCCGTGTCTAGGATAGGATGCTTTGTCATGTTCATATCATATGCTTCCTATTACTAGTTTGTATCATGTGTATTGTTATTTTTACTTTTTTATATTATTTTTGAAAAATCCAAAAATATTTTCTTTTTATCAAAATTTTAGAAAAGCACAAAAAGATTTTTGTATTTTATTTGCACCTTTTATGGGTGAGCATTTAATATAGACGAGTCAAAAATTTCATTCCATATATTCCACGTGACTGTTTGATAGTAATTTGAGACGCTACATCATTGCATCCATGTGCTTTACATTATTTGGAGTCTTTGAGATGTGATTAGTGATATCTTTATACATGTTTGACTCCTCTCTCCTTTATTGCACTCATGCACGACTTTATTTGATTATTGTACTTGTCTATCCTTAAGTGTTTTCATCTCAATTATGTCTATACAACGTACCTTAGGCGATAAAACTTGACAAGATTGGAATGCATGTAAAAGCCGTTTGGTGAGACTGTGTGGTATTTTAAAAACGGGGAAGGGCTACGAAAGGTTCATTTTGACTTTGTAAATACTAAGCCACCGTTAAATCAGACCTAAAAAATTGAGGAATTTTATTATTCGGGGTCCAAATAGGCTAAAAGAGCCCGAAAAATTAAAGGCAATAAAAAGCAATACATGCCAAATATGGGCCATTAGGTTTCACCATAAATTCTCCAAATTTTGAGAATTTAGATCACCTCTATTCAAAATATAAATCTAAGGGAGTTTGGTTGGAGAATTTAAACGGGTTTGCACTTCCTTGAAAGTCTTGAACAGGCATTAAATCGTTTTGGACGTTATTGGTGTGAAAATCACTTTGAGCTTTGATTTGTTGATTTGATTGAGTCAATGTCTCATATTACCACCTTTTTACACCTAAGGAAGATGTTGAGTTCATTTGTTAGGAGTATCCGATATTCATCGTGCACATATGTCATGTTTGTATACATTGATTTTCCTATCGAATTTGATCACACCCCTACATTTACGCTATCATAGACTTGGTTATTTTTGTGTCCCTTCATGGTGTGATTCTTTGTTGTATATTTGGTGTGAAAAATTGAAAAAATTCAAAAATAGTTTGTTTGCTTGATTACCGTGACACCCCGATTTTCTTTATGAGATTTATTCTTTTCCTCGTCTATTTCGGACAAATAAAAAGGGGGAGAACGAATTATGACATTATGGGGGAGTTTTAGTATGTGGGAGATTTGATTGTGCTAACATTCATTATGTTTATATCATTTCAAATTCAATATGTCACGAGGTTTTTTCTTTATCTCATGTGTGTAGGTAGGAAGATTTAAGATCAAATTGTTGCACACCGTGATGAGAAAAGCTTGGAATTTTGAAAAATTGATTGTTGAAGCAAAGTTTGAAAGTTTGAAGACTTATCATTTTATCTTTCCTTGATTGTCTTGGGAGGGTAGATTTGTATACGTCATTCTTGTGATTAATAATTCGGATTTTTTTTTTGTACCGGCATAGACATAGGGGGAGATTTGTAAGGACATTGTTCGTCACATTTAATTATGTCGTATACCGCTACAAGTCGTCAAAGAATTGAGGAAGCTATCATCTACAAACTTCGGATCCGAATTACAAGTGCTCTACAACATTCAATCTCCAACGAGATATTTTTTGTGAAAGTAAGTCTAAGTTCCACTTACATTTTATATTTAAAGTTTTGGGATTTTTTTAAGGTGAGATCTTTTATTTCTAAAATTTGTTTAAAGAAACAGGTGGAAGTAATAGTTTTTTTTAAAATAAAATTTTTGAAAGTTGCATGTTTAAAAGAAGTAGGTGGTTTTGTGTTTTAATAAAAAAGGGGAGGGGGGCAATCATGTTTATTTTTTTAAAAGGTCATCTTGCATTTGATTCCTATTTTCGGCAGCCCTTGTTGTTATATTAAGTGTCGTCTTTTTTTTTCCTTCATGTGCCAATGATTGGTCTATGCCAATGATTGGCATATGAGGATAAAGCTTCTTGAAAATCTTTCAACTAAAATATGCGTAACCTTTGGCAAATCTTCCTTCTAGCGGCTACGACACATTTTTTTATTGAAAATTATGGGGCGCAATTTTTCTTTAGCCAATGCTTGTCTTGTGTTGGTTTCCTAATAAATTTTGTTAAAAGAGAGGATGAGTACAGGAGGTTAGCTCTTAAAAACTTATCTTCATATTTTGCTTTTTTAACACGCATCTTGCCAATGGCTGAAAACCTGTAACGTGCCATTATTTAAATTTTACAATTCTTTCTATATAATCCCCATGCACGTACAGTTTTAAGGTAAAGAAGAAAAGTTGGCTTTTCACTGAACATTTTTCAAAGAGAAAAATTCTTTGCGTTCTACAATTTTTTTTTGTATGTATTCTTCTCACTTTTAAGGGTTTAAAACTTTTGTCCATTAAATTCATAAACCCATCTACTTTGTATGAATTGGTTTGTGGAACCCAAGACATATCTTTGTTGAAATAGAACTGAGTGTTCTTGTGGAGCTGCTGATGTTGTTCCATTGCTGACGACGCCGACCGACGCCTGCAGATATTCTTGTGTCAAATTATTTCATTGTAATCCATGTAAGTTTGAGTCACAAAATTATAATGAAATAAATGGTTTTTCCCTTTGGGGATTTTTTTCCTCATTTGTGGCTGTCTTGCATGCTTAGATTAATTTTTTCAATCTTGTTTATTTGCAAGAAGCAAAAAAATTGTTGGGTCTGGAATTGGAATTTAATTAAATAATTAATTCATTTAAACGCACCCGCACTCTCACTCCCACCACTGCAAAACATTCCCTGACAATTTGAATGTTGCTAACATCTTCTTTTGCACCTCCGTGAATTCCACTAACCTCAAGTGTCACTCCATGTCCCTTGTCCATTGGTGAGCGATCGTGGGGTCGGATCCTCCCGAAAAGGTATAAGGATTCCCCTTGAAAAATTTGGTCCTCATTATGTCCCAATTTGAGACGGGTACCCCTTGCTGTTGGGGTTCTATGGTCACCCCTCTCTGTCTCCAAATCTCAATACCGGTCGTTATGGCCTCTCTCACAATTGACGCAAGTGCTTCGGCATCCAAAACAAACTGCCCCTGCCACCCCTGAACTGCGGGGCCAGAAACGGACTCCTCTCTCCTATTACCAGCTCTCCTAGTGTTCGTCATCTGAAAGATAGGAATAAACAACATCAGACTCAGAAAAACTAAGTGTACAAATCATCGAAAGGAAATCGAAGATAAGCAACACGGAAGCTAAACGGACACACAACCTACGAGACCTAAGACCATGCTCTGATACCATCTGTCACACCCGGCTAAATTCTGGCGTCAACCACCATCAAAAGTAAGATGGGTGCGAGTAAATTAAATATCATCCTTAGCATGTGACAGATATGAGACATAAAAAATTTAATCCACAAGATAAATTATTTTAATTAAACCCAAATATGAAATGACATCCAACTGATAAATCTCCAAAATGCGATTAAAATCCATCACATGAACTCCAAATATCTCAATAATTAAATAAATAAATCTAACTAAAATCTTAAAACAACTTTGGAACCGAAAAGGCCAAATAACTCCAAAAGTAGTCTCGTAAATAAAACGACGGAATGGAAAGAGAAAAATCCAACTACTAAAGCAATAATATAAATCTAGTTGCACTTCCAAACGATCTCCAATGAATCCTATCCAGCAACTCCCAAATAAATCCTGAGAACGATTAGTCAACGCATGTGTTAGATCCAAAGCCCCGAGCATGTAAACCGTCTACTCTTCTCAAATGGGGTCCTTGAACCCAGACAATAGTGTTATATATATCGACTATAACAATAGAATCTTTTAATTACGATATTATTAATCACCATAAATAAATTACTAACTACCCGTAAGATTTCTATAAAAGCCACACCAATATTATTTTAATTAACCTACCTTACCAACAATGTTAAATTTAATTAATTTAACCGTGAAGAAAAATTTACCGTCTGATCCGTTTTCATCCTGCGATCCTCGCGATATGACAAGGTTCCACACACACACACATACCCTTGTCAAGTCCGCCGTCTGATCCATTTTTATCCTGCAATCCTCGCGATATGACAAGGTTCCACACACGACATGACATAAATCGTCCTCTGACCCGTTCAAACTGTCGGCCCTAGACACATTATGTCGCCAAAAAAAATTTAATATCTGTTTTAGTCCTGCGATAATAATTTCCAAAATTCCTTATACTCGTTAATCAAATTAATTTCCCCCACCCTTAAAAGAGACGTGAAAATCCCCAAAATACCCCTTAGTCCCAACTAAGGGTTCCCAAAACACAAATTCGTCATATCCTAAGTAAATGACGATTATCAAATTTCACTCCACCTAGATATCAATCCTAGGCTATCGTAACAATGACATAACATAGAAAATCATACCCCACCACAAATTATATAACCCGCATAGACTCACACTAACTAGTCCCATACCTAATTAGCATAAATCGCAACTAAGGCCCACTTACTAGTCCCATACCTAACAAGTGTACTATAACAAGGCGTGAAAGCTAATTACCTACAATACCCAATATTTCCGAAATATTATCATATTTCCATAAAGTAACACAATTACAAATTATAACAACATTCATAATAACACTAAATTCCCATTTAAATAATTTTAATCTAAATAAAGGAAACCAAGAACAGATAAATATTGTGCTTTTCTAAAATATAGCTACATGAAAGTCCTATCATAGTTATTATTTTCTAACACAAATAATTAATTCTCTAGGGTTCTCACATGAAATATGAAAATTTACTTTTAAAATGGCTCCTCTACATGCACATGCACATAGCAAAATCGACTACACAAACACAACCCAAAGACTAACAAAGTTGTAAGTATTCGGTAACATTAATTTTTCATGCAAAACAGTCCCGAAATTTATCTCTTCAATATTTATATTCATAACTTATTTTAGAAAACATGAGTTTAATGGAGACTCTAATCAAGACACATAACACTAAAGGAAAAGAATAGGGTCAACATACTTGTGTTAGGTTTGACAAAAATCTAATTAGATATATGTGTTCCTCTCGAAAAATGGATTAAAAACCCTTCTTGAACCAACTTGGGACAGATTAGCCTTGGCCTTCAAATCTGAGCTGGAAAAGTAATTTTAATGGTGGCTATGGTTTTGAGGTAGAAGATAATGAAAAATAGAGAGTTTTCTGCTCTTAGGGTTTTCACAAATGGGTGTTTTAAAAACAAGCCCCGTCACATTAATTATATATAACTGACAGAGTTTTAAAAGTAATCAAATTTATCAAAGAAAAGGATTGCAATGCACGAAACTGTTGGGATCGATCGATCGACCCCTAGCGCCGATCGATCGATCACCCAGTTATTTTGGCAGTTCGGCTTAAAAATATTTATAATGGATAAACTTTAAAAATTCATATAAAATCCGTTTTAACTCCAATTTCGAAAACGTTTGAAGTTTTATTCTTATAAAATCATAACCAACATATTTAACCAATAAAAATTATAAAATTCAAAAATTTATTTTTCTCAAATTTTCTGATTAATTAATTAAATTAAATAATAAAAACATGGGATGTTAGAGTGGATATGAATTCCCAATGAGTGAATTGGTGAAGGAGTGGGAGAGGGGGTATCAAATAGAAAATTATGTTAGTCATGGACGAATGACACTTCAAACTATGACTATCTTAATTGAAGAAAAGTTAATGGAACTCACATTTTGTTATAATCGCATTTTGTTTTAGTTTCTTATTTTTAACAATTAATACGTTATGTAATTTGTCCTTTAAAAAATAAAATTCTTTTTAATTAAGTAAAAGGCTAGTGTTGCACACATGACAATTAGATCTAACTAGAATTAGGTGCCTAAATCAATATCTAAGCAAATAATATCACATTTAAAGAATTGAAATTGATGGAAAATATGATATTACATTAACCTTCACAAGCCACAATCACTATTAACATGTTGGAAATTTTTAAAGTATAAACGGGTTTTTATTTTGAACAAATGGGTTTTTTATTTTTATTCTTCTTGTATAGGGAGAACTTAAGTGTATGGGTGTAATTGAAATGATGGAAAATATAAAGTCCTACATATAAACATTACATATAAGTGAAATGATATATAACTAAATAATAAAGTTTATTATTTGTCTTGTAGTTAAAGAGAATAAGATATGGTGCTTTATGGTGGCGCAAAGTACCACTATCGCGAGACACGATGCACATTCGCGTGATGTGAGTAAAGGCAATTTGGAGACCTTGGTCTCTTCGATGGAACACATGGAACTTGACATCATCTCTTAAAGCATGGTATCCTTTAGTTTAGCTAAGTCAATAATACCGAAAATTCTGATTGTATAATCGAATTAAAGGATGATTGTTTGTCATTTAATAAAATACCGTAAGTGCACAGGATATTATAGAATAGTGAGTGTAAGTACAAGTCAAACTCCTAAATATTTGTTTTTGTTTAAAAATAATTTTGATTGTCCAACTAGATAAAATGGTCTTAGAGAGGAGATGAAATTTTAATCCAAGCTAACACAAATAAAAAGTGCGACTACGAAATATATAATCAAGTGTGCAAGAAAATTAAGACGTTGGATCCATTTATCACGTTTAACTAATACTATGTAATAATTTAAATTCATCATTCCCTATATAACTCAAATTAAACTGACTCTCGTCGCACTTAATTCAAAAAATAACAGTGTTAAGTTCACAATAAAATTTAACTTCACTAAATTTAGATGGTTAAAATACCTATTCCATTAAAAAATTCACTTTTAAATTTCAAAGTATAGTCTTTAGGCAAGGACTGTCAATTTATTTAAGAAAAGTATAACCCATCAAAAATTACTCACATTTAAAATAAAATAATAATAATTTTTGTACGAATTAAAATACACACAATATTAATCAAACATAATAAGCTTCACTTAGTCCTAATAAAGAAATTAAGCTAGCGTCATTGAAGACAAAATAAAAGTGCGAGAATGAATGATAACTTTCCATAATAAAATAAACTTACAAATTAATCGTGCCTTACAATTGATCTTGACAAAAAATTTCCCACAAAATTATAATTCTTGACCCTAAAAAAATATTCCCTCAAAATAAAAGTACCAGTAATTATTCTAAAGTCTCTATAAAATTTTCTATCTAGAATTATGAACCCCGTGGTCTTAGTTATAGGCTTAGGGATGTGGTCTTACTTATAGGCTTAGGGATGAGGTATTTGATTTTCATCAAAACACTATTGTATTGGTTGTATTTAGGTTGGTAATTACTCCAAAAATAACCATTAAAATATACTCATATCTTTGGGTGTTTGACACAAATTGGAACTTTTTTAAACCAATCTGATAAGAATTTTCATCAAAATTTGGGTGTGACAACTACTATATTTTCACAAAAAATAGTAAGGGCCATGAGGGAATTTAACCCTTAACCCCTCTTGAGGCCCTTCACATGCACATGACCAATGAGCTAAGTAACATTGCAATTATATTGTTGCATCCAATTATTTTTAAACTCTTCTCCAAACTGAATTTCGTATATTCCCAATTTGAACCTCATAACTTCATAACTTTGTCAAATGATCTCGGATTTTCACCAAACTTCACGGGGACCTATAAAAATATAAAATATATTATATTAATTCCAATTCGGATCATTGAAGTTTAAAAAATTACCAATTTACTCTTAATTAAATTTTAACCCCCGAAATTCATTAGTTACTCGTTTTAATTCAGAATCCAACCAAATTTAAAAGAGAACTTTATTTCACCCAAATAAATATTTAAAAATTATTTTTCAAGCTTATAAAATTTCAAAAATTATGGTTTCGCCTCTCGGGTTACTAAAATTGCATTTTTAATTCAAATTTTACTCATTCTTCCATTTTTTATTTACCCGAATGACTCACAAAACTCATTATTTATGAAACAATGGACCTAACAAAGCCTTAATTTGAGCATAAATAATACAAAATAATGCACTCATCAAATATTCTCAAACTTAAACTTTGTCTGTCCTCGAGCAAAAGTAAAATTTTAAAATCTAACTGACTTTCATAGAAATTACGATTGCACTTAGCATGTGCAACAAGTCATTAAACCCTTAGCTTACCCGGTGGATGAGTTTTGTCTCGTGAGGATTTATAGTGTATATACTCACAAAATTAAAAAAATTGACTTAATACAAAAGACACAAAAGTAATATAACCAAGTTTGAATGCAAACTTCATAAATATAATAGAACTTCACTTATCAATCTCAATTTATCGTAGGTGCATGTGTAGCCAATATAACCATTTATTTCAAAAGATTTGATCATTACGTTTTTATCCAAAAGTTCATTTTCATTTTAAAATCTCACGGGATGCTCTTAATCGAACACTCAAAAACCGGTTTTTTCTCTCAATATATGTGAATAAAAATGTAAATTTTGATGAACAAAGTTCAAATATACATAATCAAAAATGAATTTTTTATAATGGATGAATATTATCTCATAAATGGAAAATCGATTACTTTCGAAAATATTAAATCATACCATATATCATATTCAACTTCTCTCCACACTCTAATTAACTTCCCTTGAGTTCGATTAGGAATTTCTTTAGTTTTATTGTAGGCTCGGATTTTGGCTAGAAAGAATGACTTTGGGAGTTTAAAATTTCTGAGAATATAGAGATTTTTTGGTATTTTGACTATTAGGAACTTTTTTATTCCTCCAATTCTTTTTCTTTTTCTTTTTAAAACAAACTCTTTTTCATTTATTTTCATTCTTTCTTTTTTTTCATTTTTTCATTATTTTGTTTTCACGCATCGTTCTTTTGCAAACTTTTTTACCCTGCTATTCTCAGAAAATTTGTATGACTTCTTTTTATGAGCTTTAAACTCCCACTTGAAGTCAGGTAGGATAATGTGTTTTCAACAAAAGGCTTATTTTCTTGCAACTGAATAATGTAAAAAGGTTGGTTTAGTCCTAATTTTTGGTCTTTCAAACGATGGTCTAATCTCATTTCATGTATCGAGACGATTTACTAAGACTTCTAGAGCGCAAAAAAAATTTGAGTTATTTTAACTTGGATTGATTTAAATATCTTAAAAGTGATGAATGGCACAAAAATCTCACTGCCTAAATTCTCCAAATTTATTCATTAAGAATATTAACTTTCACCTCAATATCCAATTTCGATCATTTTATATGGGTCATGTGTACGAATTTCATAAGTTAAGAGATCCATGTATTAATTTAATATTAAGAAATCATTTCAAGACTCATTTATATTGTAAATCTTTTCGAATTTTTGAATTTTTTTTATTTTTATGATTTTTCTCAGAGCAAAGAAAAATAACCTCAATACTCCCAAACCTAATTTATATATTGTCTTCAATGTAAAAGACAAAAAATTAAAAAAGGGAGGGAAAGCTATGAAAAATATTACCGTAATGAGGAACTTTTTCTACTGCACAATTCCTGAACAAATGCAAAACCAAAACTATAATACAATAACAATAACCCAATTTCATGTTCAGTCTTGTTACACAGGGTCTTGGAGGAGAATGTCCTCCACTTTTCGATCTCATAATTCTCGATATGGCTTCAACCTCTGACTATTAACTTTGAAATTTTACCATTTTTAGGATTCTCCATCTCAATCACCCTATGTGGGTAAATTGTCCTAACAACAAAACGATCGGACCACCTATACCTCAACTTACCGAGAAACAAATGCAACCTAGAATTGTGCAAGAGAACTTTTTATCCAGGTTCAAATGACTTCCGTAGGATGGACTTGTCACGGAACATTTTAATTTTCTCTTTATAAAATTTTGCATTTATGTACGCATCATTCCTAATCTCTTGTACTCATTGAGTTAAAGTTTTTGGACCTCATGTGCAGTAGGTAAATCAAAATTGAAGGTCTTAATGGCCCAATAGGCCTTGTTTTCTAATTCTAATGTAAGGTGGCATACTTTTTCATAGACAAGCCTATACGGGGCATACTAAGTGGCATTTTGTAGGCAGTGCGATAACCCCACAGTGCGTCCAATAAACTTAAGGACCCATCCTTTCGGTTTGAATTCATTATTTTCTCGATGATTTTCTTGATTTTCCTATTAGAAACCTCTACTTTACGATTACTTTGAGGGTGATAAGAACATCTAACTTTGTGCATGGCCGAGTAATTTTTCATGAGACTTTCGAAGGATTAGTTACAGAAATGGGTTCCCTGATCGCTAATAATGGATTGAGGCATACCGAAACGAGAGAAAATATTTTCTTGGATATATTTTACCATCATGTGGCGGTCATTCATCCTATATGGAATGGCTTCCACCTACTTGGATAAATAATCAACTACTAAGGATATAAAGATTCTTATAGGAATTTTGGAATGGACCTATAAAATCAATGTCCTAATAGTTAAAAACCTCGATAATCAGAATGGGATTTAAGGGCATCATGATCCTACTTATAATCTTTCCTAATCGTTAGCAAGGATCACAACTCCTATTGTAATCGTTAAGGTCACGAAAAATAGTGGGCCAATATCCACTCTACAAAATCTTGGCAATGGTTTTCTTAGCACTGAAATGACCTCCAGAGCCTTGGTCATGGAAGAAAGATATTACGCTTTAACTCTCGTGATCGGTTACTTTCGAATGATTTGATCAGGATAATACTTGAAGATATATGGGTTGTCCCAAAAGAATTGCTTGGCTTCCTTCGAAATTTGGAACGATCTTGTTTAGGTCAATACAAAGGCATTTCACTCATCACAAGATAATTCACAATATCGGCAAACCATGGAAGCTTAGAGACAAGCATTAGTTGCTCATCGAGAAAGGACTTATTTAGTGGCAACGGGTTATCAAATGATTCAATGGTTAACCTAGACAAGTGATTCGTCCCTGCGTTCTCACATTCTTTCTTATCCCTAATTTTAAGGTCAAACTCTTATAGTAATAGTATCCACTTAATAAGATAAGCCTTAGCATACTTTTTAGATAAAAGGTATCACAGGGCCGAGTGGTGGGTGAAGATGACAAATTTGGAACTTATCACGTAAGACCTAAACATCTCAAGAGAAAAAACAACAGGGATAAACTCTTTTTCAATTATGGAATAGTTCAATTGGGCATAGTTAAGAGTCCTACTGGCGTAGTAGATAACGTGATGAAGTTTTTCGTTATGACTCTAAACGGGGGGTCGCATAATGGGGCAAAGTTTAATTCCTTCATTATACTTTAATAGGTTTCAAGGCACTCGTCACTATAATTGAAGGGTGTGTTATTGGCAAGAATATTCCCCAAGGGTCGAGAGATTTTGCTAAAAAACTTAATATATATCCGATAAAAATCAGCTTATACTAGGAATGGTATAACTTAAAGCACGATTTTCAATGGCGGGAGATTAATGATGAGGCCAATTTTAGCTTTATTGACTTTGATACGCTTTTTTTAAATGATATGATCTAGTACTATTCCTTATTTGACCATGAATTGGCACTTTTCCCAATTAAGCATAAGGTTTTTCCCTTACACCTCTTCAGAATGAGGGTGAGCTGATGGAGGCACCCATCAAAACTAGACCCAAATATCAAAAAATAATTCATAAAGGATTCAAGAAACCACTCCACCATATCCAAAAAGATAATCATCATGCACCACTGAAAGGTAGCGGGTGTGCTGCATAACCTAAAGGGTATACGTCGATAAGCAAAAGCACCAAATTGACAAGTGAATGTAGTTTTATCGTGATCCTCAGGAGCGATGGAAATTTAATTGTAGCCGAAATAATGGTCCAGAAAATAATAATAATTATGGATGGATAATCTCTCTAAAATTTGGTATATAAAAGGAAAAGGAAAGTGATCCTTCCTTGTAACATCATTCAACTTCTTATAATCGATACACACCCGCCAACCAATTTGAATCCTAATGGGTAGTAACTCATCATCATCACTATTTTTCACAACTGTAACACCAGATTTCTTTGGGATAACTTGAACGGGAATGACCCATTCGCTATCAGAGATAGGGTAAATGATGCCCGCATCGAGCAATTTGAGCACCTCAGCTCAAATGACCTCTTTTATAATTAGATTAAGTTTATCGTGTGCTTCACTTGAGTGTTTAGAATCATCTTCTAAGTGCATCCTCTGCATGCACACCGAGGAACATATCCCTGTAATGTCGATTATATTCCATTCAATGGATTCCTTGTATTATTTGGGAACATGCAATAACTTACCATCCTGTTCTTTATCCAAGTCAGATGCGATGATAACAAGCAAGGTGTCAGAAGGTCCTAAGAACCTATACTCGAGTATTTCAAGTAGTGGTGTTTTAATTCAAGCTCGGGAGCTTTCTCAATCGAGGGGTAATATGTGATTTGGAGAGTGAGAGGGTCTCAGTATTATACTTACAACTTCATACATTCATGAAAACATCAAAGTCAAAGAGGGCATTGACTTTTTTGATTGACTATCTGACATCAAATTTGTACTTTAAATTCAGACCCAAAAAAGGAGAGACACCGCTAATGGGTCATCATTATAAGTTTTCTCAAAATTCTCTTAGACACTACTATAAATCATGTCGATATCCACGGGTTCATCATCATCGGGTGGTTGTTTGGCCAAATTGATCATGTTAAGGTCCATAGTCTTGTTCCGAAATGATAGCTTCAATTTTCCTCTACGACATCTAATGAAGGCATAAGATGTGGCAAGGAAATTATAACCCAAAATAACCACGATTTATGTAACATGATTTTGCACTTGCTGGTTATCCAAGACAACGATATCGACGAGAAATAAAAAATCGTCCACTTTGATTAAGACATCCTCAACGATACCTCTCACAATTTTCACAACAAGGTAGGCTAAGGATAAGGTAATCCTAGTCGGCTTCAACTCCCCCAAACCTAGTTTCTCATGCACGATGTACAATAAAAGGCTCATGCCTGCTCCTAAATCGATAAAACTTTTCTCAAAGATGTACTCCAATATCTTTGCAAACATCACCGGAGTTCCGGGATCCTTATACTTTATGGGAGTTTTATAAGGCGAGAAAAGCTTTCTTGGGTACGTTGGTTCTTCTTTTGAAGGTACAAAGGTCCTTCAGAAATTTGGCATAGGACGGGACTTGTTGAATAGCATCAAGTAGTGCGATATTGATTTGTACTTGCTTGAATACTTCTAACATTTTTTTAACTTGTGCTTTTTTCTTTCGGGGCACAAAAATGTTGGGGAAATGGATATTTTGGAACATAGGTCTCTACAAAAGGTTCGAAAGATTAGGGTGGGGAGGAAGTTGGATCCACGGGTGGATGTTGCTTCTCCTTATGTTTCTCAAATTCACTCTCAGTGGATGGAGAAATGTTTTTCTCTACTTCCTTATCGGGCCTAAGCGTGATGATGGATTTTGCATGCTCTTGGGTGTGTGACCTGATTATATCGTCTTGAATAACAATATGACCCCTAGGCATGTTAACTTTTGGATTAGGTTTTAGCTGACTTGGGAATTTTCCCTTATTTTTCTCACTAAACGCATTAGCTAGTTGTTTAATTTAAACCTCGAGTTTGGTAATGGCTTGATTATTCTCTAAATATTGGAGGACATTTTGAGTTGTTTACTGTAATTAAAGGTTACTTTTGGCAATAAGGTTCACCGTATCCTCTAAATATTAGATCTTTTGGGACGAGGGATATGATGGCTTTATTTTGGAAACCCGAGGTGGGTTATTGGAAGATTGTCCTCCACTTAATTAATATTGACACTTAAACCATAAAAATTGGGGTGGTCTCACCACCCCGGATTGTACTCATTGGAATATGGGTCATGCTTTGGCCTATTTTGGTAGAGGGCATTAGCTTGCTCGGTGAGTGCCTTGTGGGACAAAAGGATGGGAAAATTCTTGACTAAATGGTCGAATTCATCATAAAGTATACACATAAGGGAACCTACATGTTTCACAGTCATAGATGCGGTTTGATTGCTCTATTTGCTTGTCTCTAAAGCTTCTAAACGTTGGGCCAGTGCGACCACTTTGGCATTTAAATCATAACTTTGTTCGAATTGGTGAGAGAAACCCTAGTTGATCGTGGTGGACCTAGTGTCTCTATTGGGTGCCCATAACAAGGAATTTTTCACTATGGATTCTAGGAATACGCACACGTCGACCTCACTTTTCTCGATAAAAATACTATTCCATAGTGACTCGAACATAGTTTGAGTACTAAAATGGAACCCCTCATACAAAATTTGGACTTGGCATCCTATATCAATCCCATGGTGCAGACATTGCAGTAGTAAGCCCTTGAATCGCTCCAAATACACCCACAAGGCTTCTCCCTCCTTTTGTTTAAATGAGTTGATGGCGTGACGTAAAAACATCATTTTTTGATTGAGGAATTTTTTTTTGTAAAAATACAACACTCATTTGATTCCATGTGGTTATGGACTAGGGTTCTAAGGAGTTAAACCAACTCTTTGCTTTGTCCTTCAATGAGAAGGGGAACAATTTAAGTTTAACAATATTGTCTGTGAGTCGTTGGTACTTAATGGTCCCATAATTTTCTTCAAACTCATGCACGTGGAGATACAGATCCTTTTTTTTGGTTCCCCAAAACATGAGCAATAATTGGATCATTCCCGAATGAAATTGAAAATTATTCGCATTGTGCTCAGGTAGAAGTATACATGAAGGTTGACTAAACCTAGTCAGATAAAGGTAATCTTTAAGGGCATGTGGGGCTAACTCGTCTCCCATCTCGGAGAATATCAAAAATCTACGTACGTAAGTATCGTAAATGTTAGACTCCACACTCCACAAATGATCGGTATGATCTCGAACTAACTTACTATATACTGAGATCACACTAATTTTTCTTTTCTTTTCATTTATATATATATATATATATATATATATATATATATATATATATATATATATATATATATATATGTATGTATGTGTGTGTGTGTGTGTGTGTGTGTGAAGAAAATTAAAAGCAAATAATTTGACTCAAACCACGTAATTCCTAGCTAACACAAAACAAATTGAATTATCTAATTTAGGTGAGGGAAATTTTAATTTTAAAATTTAGTTTTCCCGAGATTATTTAACGATAACGGGGGTCTCCAAATTAATCTCCCTAATTAAACAACTCCTACTCTTTGATAGGGGATAATTTAAAAGATGACCAACTACGGTTATCGCCTCAAATCTCATTTTTTCCACCAGGTAGGTGGTCAGTATGAAGACTCACTAAAAATCACTAATCCTAGACAAGGTAAAACGGAATTGATTTGACGAGTTCACATTGTAGTAGCTTTTAATTCTAGCCTTATTAAGAGGTTTCCTATGAGCAGTGTGATATCCTAAGGTCAACGTTTACTTGATTTTAAATTAAATGTGATGGCTCGGGATATGAAAATGCTTGGTTAATTAGGGATTTTCGGGTCAAGGACGGGCGATAAAATTCCCACCATATCTTTCACATGGATTTTTACCGTAATTCAATTTATGCAACGTGTTAAATTAAACCACGTGGAAGCATACAAAAACGCACATCCAGCATGAAATTTTTATGGTCATTTGTTTATAGCAGGCCGAAGTTTAAGTTGATGTCGTTAGGGAGGAAACATCGCCTACGTGTTAGTCATTCTTGAGAGTTCCTTGTGCTCGTGCTAAGATTGCACAAGTTTTCTACACATTCGGTGATCGCTGCACACTTTTCTAGCATTTTTCATCACTTTTGCCCATTTTTCTTCCTTTTCTTCATCTTATCTTTTTTTTTTGAATGTGCATCTAAAAAAACACTAAAGAAACTACATCAAGCCTAAAGTACGATACAAAAAAAAGATAACATAACACACTCACTTAGTAGTGTATTTAACACAAAATAAAAAAGTCAAGCACACTTAAACAATTATTTTTATTTTTGTAATTATAGAAATGGAAAAATTACTACTAAAAATAAAAATTGCTTGTTCAGAAAAAAAAAAATTCAAATTTTTATGTCTTTTGTGATAAATTAGTGCTAAAACTATTCTTTACTAAAAAAAATTGCAACTGATTTTTTTTCCAAATTAAAAAAAAAAACATAAAATATTAGCTAGTGATTATTTTTTTTTATATTTTTATGAAGTTTTTACTAACAAAAAATGCAAAAAGTAAATTAATAAAAATAGTTCGAAAGTCACAACTACTTTTTTTTTTAAATGAACAAATTCTGGCAACGGCACCAAAAACTTATTTGTCAGCTTATAAAATACCACAAGTGCATGGGCTATTATAGAATAGTGAGTGTAAGTACAAGTCGAACCCACAAAAATTTGTCAATTTTTTCGTTCAAAATAATTGTGACTTTCCAACTAGACGAAATGGTCTTAGAAAGGAAATGAAATTTTAAACTAAGCTAACACGGATAAAAAGTGCAACTACGAAATATATAATCAAGTGTGCAACAAAACTAGGACATTAGATTCATTTATCACGTTTAACTAATATATGCAATAATTTAAACTCGTCATTCCCGATTTTATAACTCAAATTAAACTGACTCTCGTTATGTTTAAATAAAAAAATTACACGGTTAATTTCCAATAAAATTTAACGTCTCTAAATTTAGACGGCTAAAATTCCTACTCCCTTAAAAAGTTCACTTTTAAATTTCAAAGAACATTCTTTAAGCATGGACAATCAATTAATTTAATAAAAGTATATCCCATAAAAAAGTACTCACATTTAAAATCAAATTAAAAAGTATTTTTTTTCAAATTAAGTTGAAGGTCTCAAATACACTCTCGTGTCGTTTTAAATAAACATCGAATTTTTAAAAGTTTTAGAACATGTCGAGAAAGAAAGATGAATTTAAATTACATATGATATTAATCAAACATAATAAACTTCACCCATTCCTAATAAAGAAATAAAGCTAGCATCATTGAAGACAAAATAAAAATGCAAGAATGAATAATAACTTTCATTGATAAAACAAATTTACAAATTAATGATGCCTTACAATTGATCTTGACAAAAATAATTTTTGGCATCAAAAAAATATACCCTCAAAATAAAAGTACCCGAAATTATTCTAAAGGCAATCTAAATTTTTTTATCTCAAATAAAGAACCCAATGGTCTTATTTATAGGCTTGAAGGTGAGTTATTTGATTTGGGTCAGAACAACATTTTATTGGTTGTATTTAGGTTGGTAATTATCCCAAGTAACATTTCAATTATATTGTTGCATCCAATTATCTTTAAACTTTTCTTCAAGCTGAATTTTGTATATTCTCATTTTGAACCTCATAACTTTAAAACTTTGTCAAATAACCACAGATCTTCACCAAACTTTACGGATACCTGTAAAAATATAAAATAACTTATATAAATTGAAATTTTGCCCTTTAAAGTTTAGAAAATTATAATTTTTCCTTAATTATATTTTAGCCCCGAAATTTATATTTCCTCGTTTTAATTCGGAATTCAATCAAATTTTACAGAGAACTTTATTTCTCCTAGATAAAAAATTTAAATTATTTTTAGTCCCTTAAAGTTTCAAAAATTATAGTTTCACCCCACGGGGTTACTTAAATTGTATTTTTTGTTCATTTTTTTTCAAACTTACATTTTTCCTTTTATTTACTAAAATTACTTTAAAAGCTCACTCTTTATGGAACAAAGGACCTAAAAAAGTCTAGATTCGAATATAAATGATACAAAATTACTCACTCATCAATGATATAACCTAATTGAGTTGATCTAGACCATTGAATCAAGTTATGATTATTTATAGAATGTGCATACGTTCATTTATGATGAGACGCCAGACCTAAATTGTGTTACTAGAATAAGTTCGAATAGACATGATCTAATAGTGAGTGAATCATGCCTGTTCACTGGTGGTTTTCATGAACATACAAAAAATGACTATAAAAAAGTTTCAAACCTGTATTTTGGACACCAAAAATTCATGTGTTCTCCTCTCTATGTTCACTATATTTTGGCATTATCTAGTTTACATTTTAGATTATTCTTAGTTTGATTAAATTGTACATAATTTAATTCAAACAATGCATTATATCCAAATATATATATTTATTAAACTCTAGTGTGTATTCATAATTCATCTACTGGAAGGGAATAAATATTAACTAAAAGATAACATTATTATAATTGGATTTGCAACAAATGGATTCAATTTTTTATTCTTTTTTCTTTCATTTATTCGTTCTTTCCAAAATATTTATTCCAACATTATTCGTTTGAAACATAGAAGAAAAAAGGCCTTCATCTATCCAAGTTATAAGTCAAGACTTAGTTCGGCATAATCATTTTAATGAAAAAAAATTCACTTGCCGATAAAAGGAATTTGTGTTCATTCTCATATCATTGAACTTGCATACATTCTTGACAATGGACTTGAAAAGATTTCTTAACCGGCTCCAGACACTAAGAAGACCAATAAAAACAAACAAATAAAAAGGAGGACAAATTTATGTGTTGGGGACACTCTTTAATTGAGCTATCATAATCACTCTATAGTGCGCATCAAATAATTTCTATGACAAATGAATTGTGGAAGGCATTAAAAAATAAGTATCAAAATGATCAAGTAAGGAATAGTAAGTTTCTTGTATTTAATTTTATGAATTTTAATATGTTAAATGATAAATATGCCATTGCACAAGTCCATCAACTTCAATAACTAATTAGTGATCTTAAAGTTGTTGGAAGAAATATCCAATATGAATTTCCAATGGCAGTGATTGTTTTCAAACATCCCTCCATTTAAAATTTCTTTAAAAAGAAACTAAATTTAGATGTAAAGATATACACGGTTGAATTCCTTCTTTGCCAATTTCATATTAAAGAAGATTCTCGCATTAGGGAGAACAAAGAGGAAAAAGTGAAAACCATTTTGAAGAAAATATGTATGAGGATAAAAAGTCCAAGAACATCAAATATTACAAACTTAAATTGAGGAATGATTCAAATTTCAATAACCAAAGAACAAAGAATAAGAAGGGTAAATGTTATTTATATTAAAAATTAGGTCATTTTACTCAAGAGTGTCGACTTAATAAAAAGCATTTAAGGGAAAATAAGTGATTTGAAGATCTTATTTCAATGTTTATTAATAAAATTATATGGATAGTGAAAATGGATGGCAATGGAATACCGACACAAGCATTAATATATGCAATGATAATTCTTTTTTCAATACATACCAAGAGATTGACAGAAAAGAAGTTAAAAGGGAAAATAACCTCTGTACCAATGTAATTGGATAGGACATGGTGGAATTGAATGAAGGTTCTTACTTTAATTGATGTACTCCATGTACCGCATATGTGTAAAGACCTTGTGTCTGAAAACCTTCATAATAACACAGGTTTGAAACTAGTGTAAGAGTTTAATAATTTCTACTTATCCAAAAATGTGACACCCCACCTAATTAAACCTCGGGTGATCAACCCTTAATTTAATTTAAAACATGTTTCTTAAATGGTTAATTCTTAGCATCACTGTCGAAAACTTTTTAATTACTAATCACCTAAGTGAAATTGAGCTAGTGCCAAATTTTAGCTTCATTAAATAGATAAAACAACTCATGCTGAACAATATGATTTAAGCGGTACTAAACCAATCATCATAAATAACAGAATGAAATAAAGTTTTGCCAAAAATCACAGCTGAAATAAAACTAACACCAAATCCAAGATATCAGAATAAGTAAAAAAGTAAAGATTGAACAACATGTCCCCAAACTGAGAGTACTAAAACTGAGATCCTACAGTAGATCTGAAATAAAAGAATCGTCTAAGCAAGCCCTGTAACATCCACATGTGTTGTAGCTCCAAAATCCCTAGAATGAATTCATGTTGGGTGTCCCTGTGGCTAGGCATCTAAAAGGTTTTTAAAAGGATTTTACATAGTAAGAGTTAGTACTCAAAATATTTAAAAATATTTTCCAAGCAGCTATCACAAATATGAGTTATTGATTATACATGTTAAGATTTCGTACACTCTCTTGAGTTACCTCACCCCTCTCCTATAGTGCACGACTAACGTTGGTTTTTAGTCCATCTAGGTATACTACCCAAGCTAACTAGACTAGAATATATTACTGGGCTTATCTACTCTCTAAGTTACCATATCATACACGCAGTATTTTAATAGTTCATATCTCATATGTTTTACACGTAGATAACTTATTCATTTCTTGTTATCTTTGTTCTTATTTTATAATTAAGTCTCACCACTTAATTATTACTAAAATATTATCAGTCCATCTTATTATCTACTATTCATGTTAGTAGATTATACCTACAGTATACATTTATCACACTACATATACTAAATATTAATTATCACTAATATGTCTTTATAACACACATAAAGGACTCTTGGTTCGGAATAACTCATCGACCCCAAGTAAGAGTTGGTTCGGAATAATACATCGACCCCAACTATTTATATATACACACATATTCTGGCTCGGACTCTTTCATCATGACACCAGTTTTAAGGTTTTGTTCGGCATTCTTCATCAACCCCAAACATATAATAACTCTATGTTAGTTCGAAATATCTCATCGGCCCTAACATAATCAATTTAGGTATAATTCTCTTAACCTAAAAGTTCATACAATTCAGTAGGTACACACCCGACTTATCAATCATGTTCGTACGAAATATTTTATTCTCTTATATTCACCGTACTTGTTATTTTATGATTTATTTTCACTATCGCATTTAATCGAGTATATGCACTACTCTAAGGGCCCTAGTTACCGCTCCAATTAATTCAGTAGTTAATTCATCTTTACCGTACTGATAATTATTTTGAATTCATGTTAACTCCCTTCGTAACTTAAATTCACCATTTTTGATATTCGACCCGTTCGTTCTTTGCTTATTTAGTCATTTTCTAAGTCTTTCTCTCAATGACTATGATGGGTCTTAACCGTCTACCTACTGGTCATTATCAAGTCCTTGGATAGGTATAAAACCACTCTAAGCTTCCCAATAACTGACGACCATCGAAGAAAATTCACTCAATAAGATTTTTTAGGAAACAGTAGGGGTCGATCGATCGACCTTCATCATCGATCAATCGACTGATGAACATTGATCGATCGATCTTCATAGCCGATCGATCGACTGTTCTGGGCAGTTTCTATTTGTTTCGTCTTTCTTAAGTTTTAACCACTCAAAACTCCATTAAATATTCTGGAACTCTCTACTAACATCACCAATTAGTTTTTATATGGATATAGACTATTCCTAGCATTAATATATCATCAAATCTTCACGAAAATCATCCAAGAACCACAATTATTCTTAACTTCTCAAAACCCTAGATATATGGTTTCTTTATCTTAAATCATCATATACCCATATTTATATTTCGTAATAGGAATCATATTTCTTCTGTAACTTAATCCTCCATAGATGTAAATCTAACTACATGCAAGTCCTATCCCAAACATGTATCAAATCTTCCTTCAATAATTATTCAAAAACCATTCATTCTACACATCTTATACATGGATATTATAACTCAGATTTAGATTTTGTAAATAACCACTTCCCTTGATTCAGAGATGATTTGATTTCATTATTGTTTTAGAGTTTGATTGTTTATCTTCACTCTTCAATTGCTTGAGTTTCAAGGATTTCTTTGAATCTCTCACACTTCTCTTTTTATGCTTTGAGAATAACTTCTCTTTTCTCTCTAATGGCCTCTCCGTGAGTTATGAGGTTTCTAACCCTAATTTCTTATTTAATTAGATGATAAAAGACTCCAAAATTCGTAGGTCTTCCCACTCCTATCTTTTAAAAGACCAAAATGCCCCTGAATGTTCCCGACTTAGCCCAAAGATGTCCCGGGAACCAACTAGTACCCCTGGGTATACTATTTTGGCTATTTTGACCCTTTCGGAGCTAACCATGACCTCTAAATTGTCATTTGAGTCACTCATATAATATTTCTTATCTCAACCTCTCGTTAGCCCATGTTTGGCTCTCGGTTAAGATTTAAATCATATACGCCCATATCACTTGTTATGACGTAAGGTAAATTCATGAGTTATTCACAAGTCATTTTCAGTAACTTGACTTAATATATTAAATCATCCCATTTAACATTTAGATCGTCTTAAATTACTCTACTCACGTAATTTAAATATAAGGTCACATTAAATTACCCTACTCACATAATTTAAATATAAGGTCACATTAAATTACTCTACTCACGTAATTTAAATATAAGGCCTGTATTTTCTATTTAATCGCTCCATTAATTATATTCTAAATACATAGAAATATGGGGTATTACATACTTCCCCCCTTACAAAGGAATTTTGTCCTCATAATTAGAATATACCTGCGATGAACAACTCTGGATATTGCTCTCGCATATCCTCTTCTCGCTCCCAAGTCGACACATCAGTATTATGGTGCCCCCACTGCACTCACACTAATGGAATTACTTTGGATCGTAGTTTACGCTCACTGTGATCCAGAATAGCTATAGGTCTCTCCTCATACGAGACATTAGGCTGCAAATCAATCTCCTCTAGTGGGACGTGCCAGAAGGCTCTCTCGCTCCTCCTATATTTCTTCAGCGACACCACATGATACACGTCGTGTATCTGTTGAAGATGCTCTGTAAGTCCCAATTTGTATGCTACCGGCCCCATCCTCTCAATAATAGGGAATGGTCCTACATATCTCGGCGCTAACTTC
Source organism: Sambucus nigra (assembly GCA_949130495.1). Taxonomy (NCBI): domain Eukaryota; kingdom Viridiplantae; phylum Streptophyta; class Magnoliopsida; order Dipsacales; family Adoxaceae; genus Sambucus; species Sambucus nigra. The sequence goes on along the minus strand of OX422216.1, from coordinate 88,157,954 downwards.
CCTTTTTTGTCGAGTCTCAAAATCCCCGTCATAGGAGATACCCAAATCAACACCTGGTCGCCCACCTCAAGCTCCACGTGTCTCCTACCGGCGTTAGCATAACTCTTCTTCCTATCTTGAGCTATCCGAATATCTCCCCAAATTAATTCTATTTTAGCATAAGTATTATGTATTATCTCCGGCCCCAATAGCTTGTTGTCCCCCACCTCTAACCAATAGGCAGGTGAACGACAAGGCCTCCCATAAAGTGCCTCGAATGGTTCCATACCGATAGTGAACTGGTAAGAGTTGTTATACGCAGACTCTACCAGTGGGAGATATCTCTCCCATCCTCCACCAAAGTCTAGGATACACATTCTCAACATGTACTCGAGCATTTGATTTACCCTCTCAGTCTGCCCGTCTGTTTGCGGATGGTATGCCGTACTCAACCATAAATCTGTACCCATGGCCTCCTAAAAGCTCTGCCAGAAGTGTGATACAAACACTTTGTCTCTGTCAGACACAATATTAATAGGAACCCCGTGCAGCTTAACGACCTCTGTAATGAATAGCTGCGCGTACTACATCGAATAAAAATTTTACAGACAGACAAGAAATGGGCTACCTTGGTCAGTCGATCCACTATCACCCAAATGGAATCATGACCTCTCGGTGATGTCGGTAGTTCAGTAATAAAATCCATCGAGATACTCTCCCACTTCCACACGGGAATCTTCAGTGGCTGTGGCATTCCTGAAGGTCTTTGATGGTCAACTTTCACCAGCTGACATGTAGCGCACTTCGAGACAAACTCTTTTATGTCTCGCTTCATACCAGACCGCCAATACTGTCGCCGCATATCCTGATACATCTTGTCCCCACCAGGATGTATTGCAAATCTGGAAATGTGAGACTCGATCATCATTGTCGGCCTCAACTCCTCATCTCTGGGTCCTACTAGCCTCCCATTAAATCGTAGATCTCCCTCTGAACTGACTAAGTAAGACTCCACGCCCTCGGCTAATAACTGTCTCACCCTGTCCTGACAGAATTGGTCCTCTACCTGAGCTCTTACTACTCGCATCATGATCTCGGGAGTGATGGTCATAACTGCCATGAATGCCCTAGCTATCTCATCCTCCTACCGGAGCTCACTCCATTTAGCATTCCAAGTATGAGCTACATCTCCAGTAAGTCGTCGATTCAACACGTCTGCCACCACATTAGCCTTACCAGGATGATACTGTATGTCAAACTGGTAATCCTTCATGAATTCTAACCACTGTCTCAGTCTCATATTCAGATCCTTTTGTGTGAAGAGATACTGAAGTGACTTATGGTCAGTGAAAAGAGTGAACTGCTCCCCTAGAAGATAATGCTTCCAAATCCTCAAAGTAAAAATAACCGCTGCTAACTCGAGGTCGTGAGTGGGGTAGTTCTTCTCGTGTGGCTTTAGCTTTCAAGAAGCATAAGCTATCTCCCTCTCCTCCTGCTATAACACACCCCCAATACCCTACAGGGATGCGTCAGTATAGACCCGGTACTCCAATCCACTCCTCGGTAAGGCAAGTACGGGTGATGATGTTAACATGTCCTTTAGCTCATCAAACGCTAACTGACAGTGGTCGCTCCACATGAATGGCACTCCCTTTCGATTCAGTTCATTAAAGGATCGACAATATTTGAGAACCCCTTGATGAAGCAATGATAGTAACCGGCCAACCCCAAAAAACTACGAATCTCGGTCGATGTCGTGGGCTGTCCCCATTCCCTCACCGCCGATACTTTACTCGAATCAACAGCAATACCTCTGTCTGACACAACGTGGCCAAGAAATTGAACTTCCCGCATCCAAAATCCACACTTCTCGAATTTGGCATACAACTGGTGGTCCCGTAATGTCTGAAGAACCATACGTAAGTGCTCAGTGTGCTCCTCCTCCGTGCGAGAGTAAACCAGAATGTCATCTATGAACACGATCACAAACTGGTATAAAAACTCCCTGAATACCCTGTTTATGAGGTCCATGAACACTACAGGTGCATTAGTGAGCCCAAATGGCATCACCCTAAACTCATATGACCCGTACCGTGACAAGAAAGCGATTTTAGGTACATCCTCCTCCCTTATGCGCAGCTGATGGTAACCTGACCTCAGATCAATTTTTGAGAAGTATGCAGACCCTCTTAACTAATCAAACAAGTCATCTATCCTATCTAATGGATACTTATTATCGTCACCTTGTTTACCTCGCTGTAGTCCACACACAACCGTAATGAGCCATCCCTTTTCTTTAAAAATAAAACCGGTGCACCCCACGCTGATGTACTACACTGAATAAAACCCTGACCTAAGAGCTGTTGAATCTTCTCCCTTATCTCTCTCATCTCTAAAGGAGCCATGTGATATAGTGGTCTGGAAATTAGTCTCATTCCCGGTGCTAAGTCGATAACGAACTCAATCTCCTTACTAGACTATAACCTTGGTATTTCCTGAAAGACGCCCTCAAAATCCCTCACTATTGGAATTGATTCGAGAGGGACAACCACCTCCTATGAGGTCTCTTCTTCAATGTAATAGAGATGAGCCTGTGATCCTCCCTCGGGAAGAGGCATTGCCACTAGGAACATCTCCTTTCCTGAAATGGCAAATAAGATATTCCTCTCATAACAATCCACCATCGCCCTATAACCCGCCAACCAATGCATCCCTAGGATGACATCGTAACCCTCCATATCCAACACCAGGAGGTCTGCCGCTATGCTAATCTCCCGACTATAATGTCCACACCCTTACAAATCGAGTGTATAAGGGACCCACTACCCATCGGTGACTCCACACACATAAGATGAGTGTCGACTGTCTCTAAGAGACCGGTTTCCCATGCAAATCTAGTGGCAATAAAAGAATGTGTCGCCCCCATGTCAAACAGAATACTACCCTCTAATCCATGGATAGGAAATGTACCCGCGACTTCTAGAGGTGCTGGCTAGAATGGATCGTCCCGAACGTTGAACACATGCCCATAGTGCATCTCGCCTGGTTGCTGCTGCGGGGCCTGTGCTGCTGTTGGGGCTAACGGAGCCTGCTTCCCCTGTCGAGCACCCTGCTGCTGTGCCCTATCTTTTTGTGGACAATTTATACTCTTGTGACCCTACAGGCCACATGTGAAACAATGTCCCTCAAACTGTCTTTGCCCTTGGCCCTGTTGGCCCTGACGTCCTTAGCCTTGCTGGCCTCCTCCTTGGTTCCTTTGACCCTGTCGATCCTGAGGAACTGGCTGCTGGGGACCCTACTAGCCCTGTCTGTCAAATCGATGCCTCCCATGCCTAAACCTCTTGGTAGAGTTCCCCTGCCAGAAATCTTTCCCTAGCTGGCCCGCTATCTGCTGTTGTGGTGTGCTGCTGACACTACCTCCATCCACTTTGCCCGGATGGCTAGGCTCGCCTCTCTTGCTTCCCTTTGCATGGAAGCGATGATCCTGACAGTGTAGTAGAGCGGCGTTGACGACATCCGTATAAGTTACCAATGCTGGATTACCAATCAAATGTTGCCTGATATTCCAGGCCAAGCCATCAATAAATTTTGACTTCTTGCACTCCTCATTGCTCATCTCGTTCGGCACAAAGTTAGCCAAATGGGTGAACTCCTCCTCGTAATCAGCAACCGAGAAATCTCCCTGAACCACCTCACTGAATTTCTTCCTCATCTCAGACTCTACCGCTGGAGGGAAGTACTTGCGGTCAAACCTCACCCAAAACTCAGAAATTTCCATTCCGTCCCTGTCCTCGGTGGTGGTAACTGACTCCCACCACTGTAAGGTCGCTCCCGATAGACGAAAAGTAGCTAGCATTTGTTTCTATACCTCGGTGCACTCTATCAAGCACAAGTGGAGCTGGATATTCTTTTTCCATTGTACGCCTCCACTACATTGGTACTACCCTCAAACTAGGGTGGATGCCATTTCTGAAATGTCTCTCTAACTCACTACCAAGAGGATGGCCCTACTGGGACCTGAACCGCTGGTGCTACGGGAGGTGGTATTTGAGGCTGAGGAAAATGGGTTGTCGTGGCCCTCACTGCTATCTCGACTGCCTGAGCCACTATCACTGTAGCTTGAGTAGTGGAAATTAACTCGAGTGGGGGTGGGGGTAGTGGCACCTGTGGCTCCTGATGAGCCTCCCTCTCATCATCCCCAGACTCAGCCCTGTCCGTTTGCTTTCTCCTCGGTGGAATCTGAAAATAGATTAAATTGTATAAGTACACGATCTATACAAAATTTTAAGAGCAGATGCATGATATCATAAAAGAGAAAAATGAATCAACAGTCCTAATAGTAGAGCTCTAACACAACTGAACACTATGCTGAAATGTAGTAAGACGTACAGATCCTATGGACACTAGAACCTGATGCTCTGATATCATTTGTGACACCCTGCCTAATTAAACCTTGGGTGATCAAGCCTTAATTTAATTTAAGAGATGTTTCTTAAATCGTTCATTCTTAGCATCACTGTCGAAAACTTTTTAATTACGAATCACCTAAGTGAAATTAAGCTAGTGCCAAATTTTATCTTCATTAAACAGATAAAACAACTCATGTGGAACAATATGATTTAAGCAGTACTAAACCAATCATCATAAATAACTGAATGAAATAAAGTTTTGCCGAAAACCACGTCTGAAATAAAACTAACTCCAAATCCAAGATATCATAATAAGTAAAAAAGTAAAGATTGGACAACATGTCCCCAAACTGAGAGTACTAAAAGATCCTACACTAGATCTGAAATAAAAGAATCGTCTAAGCAAGCCCTACAACATTCACATGTGTTGCGGCTCCAAAATCCCTGGAATGAAGTTATGCTGGGTGTCCCTGTGGCTGGGCACCTAAAAGGTTTTTAAAAGGATTTTACATAGCAAGAGTTAGTACTCAAAACATTTAAAAATATTTTTCAAGCAGCTATCACAAATATGAGTTATTGATTATACATGCTAATATTTCGTACACTCTCTTGAGTTACCTCAACCCTTTCCTATAGTGCACGCCTAACGTTGGTATTTAGTCCATCTAGGTATACTACTCAAGCTAACTAGACTAGAATACTCCACTGGGCTTATCTACTCTCTAAGTCACCATATCATACACGCAGTATTTTAATAGTTCATATCTCATATGTTTTACATGTAGATAACTTATTCATTTCTTGTTATCTTTGTTCTTATTTTATAATTAAGTCTCACCACTTAATTATTACTAAAATATTATCAGTCCATCTTATTATCTACTATTCATGTTAGTAGATTATACCTACAGTATACATTTATCACACAACATATACTAAATATTAGTTATCACTAATATGTCCTTATAACACACATAAAGGACTCTTGGTTTGGAATAACTCATCAACCCCAAGTAAGAGTTGGTTCGGAATAATACATCGACCTCAACTATTTATATATATACACATATTCTGGCTCAGACTCTTTCATCATGACACTAGTTTTAAGGTTTTATTCGGCATTCTTCATCGACCCCAAACATATAATAACTCTATGTTAGTTCGGAATATCTCATCGACCCAAACATAATCGATTTAGGTATAATTATCTTAACCTAAAAGTTCATACAATTCAGTAGGTACACACCCGACTTATCAATCATGTTCGTACGTAAAATTTTATTCTCTTATATTCACCGTACTTGTTATTTTACGATTTATTTTCACTATCGCATTTAATCGAGTATATTAACTACTCTAAGGGCCCTAGTTACCCCTCCAATTAATTTAGTAGTTAATTCATCTTTACCGTACTGATAATTATTTTGAATTCATGTTAACTCCCTCCGTAACTTTAATTCACCATTTTCGATATTCGACCCGTTCATGCTTTGCTTATCTAGTTATTTTCTAAGTCTTTCTCTCAATGACTATGATGGGTCTCAACCTTCTACCTACTGGTCTTTATCAAGTCCTAGGATAGTTATAAAACCATTCTAAACTTCCCAATAAGTGACGAACATCAAAGAAATTCATTCAATAAGATTTTTTAGCAAAACAACAGGGGTCTATCAATCGACCTTCATCATCGATCGATCGACTGTTCTGGGCAGCTTCTACCTGTTTCATCTTTCTTAAGTTTTAACAACTCAAAAATCCATTAAATCTTCTGGAACTCTCTACTAACATCACCAATTAGTTTTTATATGGATATATATTATTCTTAATGTTAATATATCATCAAATCTTCACGAAAATCATCCAAGAACCACAATTATTCTTAAATTCTCAAAACCCTAGATATATGGTTTCTTTATCTTAAATCATCATATACCCAGATTTATATTTAGTAATAGGAATCATATTTATTCTATAATTTAATCCTCCATAGATGTAAATCTAACTACATGCAAGTCCTATCCCAAACATGTATCAAATCTTCCTTTAAGAATTATTCAAAAACCATTCATTCTACACATCTTATACATGGATATTATAACTCAGATTTAGATTTTGTAAATAACCACTTCCCTTGATTCAGTGATGATTTGATTTCGTTGTTGTTGTAGAGTTTGATTGTTTATCTTCACTCTTCAATTGCTTGAGTTTCAAAGATTTCTTTGAATCTCTCACACTTCTCTTTTTATGCTTTGAGAATAACTTTTGTTTTCTCTCTAATGGCCTCTCCGTGAGTTATGAGGTTTCTAACCCTAATTTCTTATTTAATTAGATGATAAAAGACTCCAAAATTCGTAGGTCTTCCCACTCCTATCTTTTAAAAGACCAAAATGCCCCTGAAAGTTCCCGACTTACCCAAAGATGTCCCGAGAACCAACTAGTACCCCTGGGTATACTATTTTGACTATTTTGACCCTTTCGGAGCTAACCATGACCTCTAAATTGTCATTTGAGTCACTCATATAATATTTCTTATCTCAACCTCTCGTTAGCCCATGTTTGGCTCTCGGTTAAGATTTAAATCATATACGCCCATATCACTTGTTATGACGTAAGGTAAATTCATGAGTTATTCACAAGTCATTTTCAGTAACTCGACTTAAAATATTAAATCATCCCATTTAACATTTAGATCATCTTAAATTACTCTACTCACGTAATTTAAATATAAGGTCACATTAAATTACTCTACTCACGTAATTTAAATATAAGGTCCGTATTTTCTATTTAATCGCTCCATTAATTAAATTCTAAATACGTAGAAATATGGGGTATTACATGGACAATTTATTAGCAAATGGTACTCTTGTAATGACGTGATTAGGCTTAATATGATAAATGACTTTAATTTTTCTTATATGATTGATTCCATTTTTATAGCATGATATATTAAATTGTATTAACTATATCATTATTAAACATGTGACGAAATTAGGACTCAATTATGATATTTAGATTGTCATTAACATAAATTTAACATCTATGTCTAATCTAAGAGAAGTCAATTAAATCCGTTGTGAGGACATTTGAAATGTTTGATCTTTTGCATAGTTACCTATGTAATGTGAAGAGTAACATAACACATAAATTAATGAAATGTTAATCAATTAAGAACCTTAAATTAGACTACTCGCTTATAAATAAAATGTTAATTAGTCCCGGATTACCTTTATCTATGTGGGGTGAAGCAGTTGATTTGAATGCTATATTCTAAATAGAGTTATGTAAGAAAACAAAAACCAAACAAACCCAAATTAGGAAATAGTACTTATGAGTGTGATTTTATTAAATACTCAAATAATAATACGACTTAAAGATTTTTGAACCTTGAAATTAGTATATGTGAAATTCTTTGAACATAAAAAAATCAATTACTTTCAATCAAGATTTAGAAAATAATAATTCTATTATTGATTCATCACCTTCTAATGTCCCTTCATAACCAATGTATCCTTTATTCAACAAAAGATGTTGAATCTCGAAGGAGTTGGAGGCATAGCATGAAAAAGACATTTATTTTGTAATTTATCTTATTAAGAGAGATGTGGATAAAACTAAGAACAAAACTGAATTTGTTCTTGATGCGAAAGATGAGTCGACTACATATCATGAAGCGGTAATATTTTAAGATGTTATTTTCTAAGAAATACTCAATTAATGATGAAATGAACTCTATTTTTTCTAATCAAACGTTGGTTATGATAGATTTCCCCCATTGAGCAAAACCAATTGGGTCCAAATGGATATTTAAAAGAAATTAAATCATGATGATCCTATTAATAAATTTAAAGAAAGATTCGTTGCTAAAATATAGAAACAAAAACATGAAATGGACTATTTTGACATGTATGCACTTGTTGCATGTATCACTTCCATTACTTTTAATAGCTTTTGATTTTTATTAACAATTAAGTGATTCATCATAGCGATGTAAAACGGCTATTTTATGTGGTGATTTAGAAGAAGACATTTATATGGAACAATTTAATGAGTTTGTTTTACTTGTCGAAAAAAACAAAGTGTGTAAATTAGTTCTTATTTATGGCATTAAACAAACTTGTATGCAATGGAATAAAATTTTGGTAAGATAATACGATCATGTGATTTTAAAACGAATGATGTAGACAATGCATCTATAGTTAATTTCAAAATGTTACTTGTGTCATTATTTGTTTATATATGGACGAAATTATTATATTTGGGTCAAGTATCAATCATGTTGAAGAAATTATAAGGTTCCTATCATCAAATGTTGATATGATGGATCCACGATAAGTTGGTATGATTCTAGGAATCAAAATAATGAGAAATGATAATATTTTGGCATTATCTCAAATTTCACTATATAGAAAAAGTTATTGAGAGATAAAATCAATTTGAGCTGAAGCCAACATCCACCCTTATATATCCTTGTATCAAATATATGAAAAATATTAGTCGTACTATGGATGAACCTATACATCAGTGTTATGTAGATTTACAAGTGATCCACAGCACGAGCATTTGAATAAAATTTCTAAAGTGTTTAATATCTTTAGATGACAATGGATTATGACTTACGTTATGTAGGATAGCCTATTATAAGGATATAGTGATTCTAGTTGGAATAACCATGATTTAAAATTAAAGTCCACTATTGGTTATATGTTTACGTTATGAGGAAATCGATTTATTGGGGATCCAATAGAGAAATGTGTGTGCTTAATTTAATAATGCAATTAGGATCCATATTCTCATCAGACGCATGTAAGGAGGTATAATAAATCAAAAAACTATTATTTGATATTCCTTCATGAAAAATGGCAGTCCTGCTACCATGATTAATAGCAAAAATTAGGTTATGATATACAAGGATTCTAATACAACCTATAATTGAAAATCTAAAAGTCTAAGACCATTTGAGGTAATTACTCAAGGAGGAATAATTGTGATCGATTATGTTGAAACGGTAAAGGATTTAGCAAATAATTTAAGTAAAATAACATGTTAAAGAGATGATTTATATCACCTCGAAAGGAATGGGACCAAGATTTGTAAAATAAATACATTATCTTTTATGGGGACCAAGTTTATGTCTTGAAATATAGAAAAAATTTGATGTTGTACTAACAATTTAAATGATCATTACGAAGCACTAGGAATTTATATAAACTTGCATTCCTATATGCCTTGTGTTTGTTTCTATACAAGGGATGGTGAAAGTTACTTTTTAATAAATAAATTTAGGGTGACTCACATTACACTCAAGTTTATTTACCTATATGATTTTCGAAAGTGTAAACGCATACGATAGAAACTAAGACCAATCTTAAAGCAATCATGTAATCATGATGAGCACAAGATCATAAATGTGTATTGTAAAAGAATACTCTTTAACATATATATGTATGTGCATTAGTTATGGCTCGTCTCCAATGATCCTTGGTTCAAGATATGCTCACCACAACACCTTGATGAAACTTTGAGCTATTTTCACTTAGTGGAAATTTAAGTTCGAACGACACTTCCCATTTGTTTACTAGGTTTAAGTGATAATCCAAAAGGGTTCAGTTGTTGTCCATGTACTCTTGTATCTTCGATTCCTTTTATAAAAGTTCTATGTTTTATTCATTTATGAGTATTTAGAAAATGGTGGGGTATTATTGAACATTCTTAAATTATAATTAGGTTTTAATTATAAGAAAATAGGTGTTCAAACTTGTTTTTTCTTATGGATAGAATATATAAGTAAATGGGTGTGGTTTCTAAATTTCAACTTAAAAACTACTCACAAAAGTGAAAGGGTATAAAACAAAATGACAAAGAAAACTATTTGTCTTTTAATTAAAAAGAAAAGGAAAAAGGCTTATGATATGGTGGTTCACGGTGGAATGAATAACAACCATCGCAAGTGTGCCCATTCATGCAATAATCACCATAAATAAGATTGTGTGGCTTATGGAACTTTGATCGCTTTGGTGGTGCACTTAACACATACTAATTGTCGCTCGGAGCATGATAGTCTTTATTTTTGTCAAAATTAATGCTTGTGATGGTGAGATCCGATTAAAGGATGATATAACTCAATCGTGGGACCAAGTCCTCGTGGTTCATAAAGGTTGCACCCTATAACTTGCGATGAAACATAAAAATTTGATCATGCAGTTAAATCCAAACAAACAAGATTCATTAACTATTGAATTGTGCTTGTTCAGTGGTGGTTGTTCGTTAATAGACATTAAAGTGGTTATAAACACCACATTCTAGGTCCCCCTAAGTCCCCCCTTAGGTCCCTAGCACTTCCCCATTTCACTACAAACCCTAGGTCGCACTCCGAGTACCGATCTAAAGGCCATTAGGCACTCCCGGGCCCTGTTTGACTCCGGTCAACTTTATCATCACATTGAAAGCTCTTTGAATCCTCGAAGGTATCTGAATCCACTTTCCAATGGTCCACCCCCTGTGCAAATCAGCATAATGGTTCAGACGAACGGACTATTTTACTACCGAAAATCAATTCAGAAGCCATTGGGCGCTCCTGGGCCCCAATTTTACCCCAAACAACTTCAATATCAGAGCTAAAGATCTTTGAATCTTCAAAGGGCACTGAAACCCCTTTCCAACGGTCTGCCCTATGTGTGAAACGGCATAACCATTCGGACGAACGATCAGTTTTTCCCCTAAAATTGTTCAGGAGGCCACCGGACGCTCCCGGGCTCCGTTTGACCAAAGTCAACTCTTTTGATCACACGATACTGAATGAATATCCAAAGGTCACTTAATACCCTTTCCAACGGTCCACTCTGTGAGCGATTATGACTTACGTTGCGGACGAACGATCCGTTTTACTCTGAGAGGTCATCGGGCACTTTCGGGCCCCAGTTAACCAAGGTCAACTTTCTGAACCAAGAAAAACTCTTTGGAATGTCAAAGTAAATATCATAACATTTCCAACATTCCACCCTATGCACGATTCTGACATACCATGCGAACAAACAATCCGTTTTCGTTCGATGATCTCTTGTCCAAAGGATCGGCATGCGCTTCCGAGCCACATTTGACCCAAAGTTAACTCCCAGACCAGGAAACGGTCCAAAGGACTCTTGAAGGCCTATAAAGTAAATTTCTAACGGTATGCTCCATGCGCAATTTGGATCAATGGATTACGTCCTAATATCGTTTTTCAATAAAATCCTATTTGAATCTATGGGATAAACCACACCCCCATGTCGCATTCAAACTACGTGGACTTTGATGCCATTATAGGCTACGTAGGCATCTTAGATTAAAACCCGAGACTCGAGTCCAATTTTTCAATTTCCTCAATTTTTCAAATTCTCCATTTTCACACTTATCATATTCTTGCATTAATATACATATTATGTATGTTAGATTTCATCCAACACATAATATCATTTCATCATAACGATTAATATCGAGATAAATGCATAAATCATATTTTCTATATATAATTTTGGGAACAAAACTATAAATGACCTCACTATATCTCGTCCATGGTATGAGTTGGATGATTCCGATCTCCATTATATATACACGCACACACACTTCACGGAGAAATAAAGGAAAACAATAACACTAGCCCATGAGAGACCAAAAGGGAGGGATAGGTGCCTAACACCTTCCCATTTCGTAACGTATCCCCCGAATCCTCGAACTATTGGTTTCGTACGAATCAGTTTGTCTTCGATGCCGCTCTCTCGAGGCAACAACATATTCTTTTGCCTGTTTTGTGTAAAATAGGCTAGTGACTCCATCTCTTTACATTTAACCCACACTGAGGATAACCAAAGTGTTCCCAAGTAGGGCGCAAGACATTTCTATCGCCACTTCCTTCCCTATCCCCCCCCCCCCTTCGGGAGGCAAAGGCGATGAAGTGGTGCATGATCTCGATCAGGATGGCCACAGTGGCGACTCCGCTGGGGAAATTTTCATAAGAGGGTTAGACTCTTTTTGCGTGGGTGTTTTGTTTTCTTGAGTGCGTATGCACCTACCTGTATGTACCCTTTATCTCTTCTATTGTTTCTTTCAAATATATACCTCATGCTTGTAGCACTATTCACTCACACACTTGTAGAAATTCTCTATGTACACTTCACACCACGTGCACTTAGGATCACTTCCATCCCCATGTTGCACACACCACTTAGAAATCCATTCTTAGGTGTCACTAACACACACCTCCACTTATCACACTTATATATATCCATGCTCACTCACACTTGTCACACACCACTTGTAGTTGATCCATGCTTAGGTTCACTACCACACACTCACTTGTAGCTAATTACACACTACTCACTCTCATATATCCATGCTTAGTATTGATTTACTTACTTGTACCTTATTCCCTGCTTAGCATGATGAATAAATATACTCTCTCCATAAGATACTAATCAATAATCATGCATATTGCACACTACATCACCAAAGAGCATTGATATTCACTAAAATTTATCCCGTAACTGGGAGATCACTTCGTGATGGGCACTGGTCCGACAGGGCGCAGTTAGCCTAAGCGATATAAATCTCACCTTCCATTAACCAAGTACTATAAACGTATATCGAACCATTCCCCATGCATCGTACTGCTTAATCGAAGTCATAACGGGAGTTATATCATTGACAACTTGTTCACGTACATCGAGTATATGGAATTCCCTCACACACGTACTATCTCCACGAGGTATATAGTGAGGCAATTCACTTACACTCAGGTATATCAAAAGGCTTGTCCACATGGACCAATTGCCCTCAAAAGCAAGACATATATCGTGAAAGTCATGCCAATGGGGGGGGGGGGGGGGAACACTTTCTAATTAACCCAATAACTGTATACTCGTATATAGGTGTCAAACCTAGGGCACTCATATATTATTTTGCCAGTTTCTACCCGAAACTCTATCGAAATGACGGGTCGGCATGCCGCCGGGCGCCCAAATATTTACGCAATTTTTAAAATCGGACCTTGCCCATGAACCTCGTAACAAGTCCAACCATAGTTTTTACAAATTTTTCAAACCCAATTTTTCCAGTCTCGGGTCCCGTCCGGCATTTTTTTATGCATTTAGGTAAACCTAATAAGTGAGAACCTGATAAACATAATAATAATCACGCTGAGACTCGTCTCTCATCTTTTTCTTCTTTCTTTTTCCAAAAACATTTTCCCTCCTTTATCAAAAATACCAAAAACATTTTTCCTTCCTCATACCAAAAATATTTTCCTCCCTTTACCCGAAAACATGCTTTTCCTCATCTTTCCCAAAATTGTCAACAATGTTTTTTCTTCTTTTCCAAAAATAAATCCCAATTTTTCTCCTCCTCAGGTTGATTTCATTCCCTTGGCCTGGATCCCTATTGGATTCGCTATTCAGCCTAACCTCCCCGAAGCTTCGTCAGTCCCCTCACTTCCTTCGAGTTTGAAATTCATCCTCTTTCCATAGATAACACAAACCCAGTACCGAATGCGCAGCTAGATTTGATGACGATCATAGATCAACTCACTACTAAGATTGACAACATTCAAACTGTAGTTTATGAGATGCAATGAAATTGGGTTCCTGTTCTCGAAGAGCCCGAGGTCCTCTTCCCTCATGCTATGGGTTCGCCCGCACCCGAGCCTATTTGGGTTCCCGAGGAATACCAGCATGCTCCACGTGCTCGTCCTACTAATGGGACATCGCCAACCCAGCTTCCTATGCCAAATCTTGCCCAGACAGGAGCTAACTTACCCATGACCATTTACCCAAATAAGGAAGAGTTGAACAAGGTCAAGAAAGACCTTAAGATGTTGACCAAGAAATTCGACCAAGTCAAACCCTCTGGAAACTACATGGACTACACCCATATGTCTCCCTATGCTAAAACAAGGTTATCAAAAAAGTTCAAGATGCCCAACATTGAGAAATTTAGGGGTTAGCGAACCCCAGATCGTTTATCTCCACAGCTATCACCGATCCAGGACTCTCCTAGGGGCCTCTGAAGAAATAACGGCCTAAATGTTCCAACAAACATTGAAGGATAGCGCTCTCTATTGGATCTTATTTCTCGAGGAGTCCAAAATATATAGTTGGGAAAATGTTGCTCACGAGTTCATGTTGCAGTACAAGTACAACGAAGAATTAGAGGTTATCCTCCGTGATTTAGAGTTGCTCAAGCAGAATCCTGGGGAGACAGTTAGTAACTTCATAGCAAGGTAGAGAGATAACACAGTCATCATGACCAACCGACCTTTAGAAGAGGAGCAATTCATCATTGTGAAGAATAACTTCTTACCCCATGTCCGAGCGATGATGGGAGAATAGTACTACCCTCATTTCCAAGCCCTCCGAGAAGCAGGATTAGAGATCAAAGAAGGCCTTACCAAGACAGAAGTTGAACCAAAGAAAGCATCTAGACAGTTTGCTCCTAAAATGTTTGAAATGCCAGTCAGTACCGCAGTTTCAACCATCAATAACATCTCTTAGCCTGCCACTTCATGGGCACCAAAAAGTCACCCTAACCCAGTCCGAAAAGAATACACCGAGCTTTATGCTTCCCTCTCCTAAGTTTACCAAGCCCTCTTGAGCCAAAATCTTATCAAGCCCTTGGACCCTCGTCCATTACCAAGCCCACTTCCCAAAAATTTCAAACCAGATGCCCATTGTGACTTTCACCAAACTGCCGGATATACAATCAACCAGTGTTTCCATCTTTAAAATGTGATCCAAGGCCTGATTGATAGGGGTGTCATTGCCCACCAGCCAATCCTAAACTAAATACTACCCATAATCCACTCCCGAATCGTACAAATTCCATCTTTTCGAAGAAAACCCAGAATTTGAACCATCTACCCATATCATACCAAGAAAATCACCAATCATACACTTATACTCTCAAAAACCTCTCCAAACATGACTATACTTTCTCCTGCACCCTACCAGCTTCGCCGATCAATCCCTATCACTCCTTACCAGAGCATGCATCGCTGTCCGCACTCGTTCTGGAGGTAAAGATATGTAATTAATAGAAATTTTGAACCAACTCCTAGAGTTTGAGCTGAAATTACCCTCCTAGATGTTCATTGACTATCAGAGATTTGGTGTGTTGTTCTTAGAAGCTCAAAAATGGGCTCGAGAGTCAAATAATTAGGTGGTACTGACCTATGAACTCAGTTTAGATAATATGGTCCAGATCATAGGGGATTCATTCTGATAGACATATGATATTTTTCGTATATCCAATCTACTCGATGCTTTGAAACCACAAGTTTGTCTAGTCCCCTCGCTTTTACATCTCCTTACCAAATGGGGGAATTTATACGAAGAAGCCATTGAAGTTGTGGAGTGTATTGACTTTTCATGGAAAGATAATGTCGTTGCTAGCGGATGGGGGAACGAATTCAATGATTCAGAGAATGGTCTGGAAAAGGCTAATCTGATAGTCAGCATATGTCGGATAATATCATTTGAGGAGATACTAGGGAAGATCAACAAGGTGGGTGAACAACCCAAAATCGATGAGGAAATAAGGTTTTTGTTTTTCCCCTCTTCCATGAACCACATAGCCTAGTCAGGGAGGCACTACCAAGTCCCAAACCTACTACCATCAGAAATTGACAAAGGAAAGGGTGTTGAGAATCTTCCTATGCTATAAATGACCCTCGTGGAAAGCAAGATCCTTGATCAGTTGAAGAAAACACAAGCCAACATCACTCTGTGGGGACTTTTTATGGCTTCCCGGCTACACCGAAATGCCTTGATCAAGCTACTCATAAGACCCATAATTCCACCTTCCACCACGCTAGAAGAAGCAATGAACCTGGTCGGATCTTTAACCTCTACTAGAATTCTCTCTTTATCTGGAGAAGAAATCCCCAAGATTGGTCTAAACCACAATTATGCTCTCAACATCTCCGTTAAAGCGATAGAAAAGACTGTCCCGCTCTCTCTTGTCAATAATGGATCAGCTCTGAATGTCTATCCATTAAGGACTCTCAATTGTTTGGGACTAAAAGTCAGTGACCTTGCCCCAACCTCTATCACAGTATGGGCCTATGATAATACCCGTCGATAAGTGATGGGATCTATAAATCTTGTAATAGAGGCTGGCCATATGAACTCGGTTGTTGAATTCCAAGTCATCAATATCCTAGCCTGTTTCAATCTTCTGCTCAGACGATCATGGATCCATAGCATCAAGGGGGTGTCTTATTCCCCTCATCAGAAATGGAAGTTCTTCACCAATGGGCAAGTCATCGCCATCTTGGGCGACGAGGATAATGCCGAGAATGCAAGCACCAATAATTCAGTATTAGAGATACATCATAGGATAAGTGATATGCTTATGTCAGGTTTGTAGGTTGAACCACTTCTACTCCCAATAAGGGATGATTTAAAAGATAAGGTTTTCCCAAAGTATAATCCCCATGTAAACATCAATGTAATCTAGATGTTCAAGAACATGCACTTCGTGTCCGGACTGGAGCTGAGACGACGACAACTGGGGATACTTGAACCCATTATGTTAAAGAAAGTTTTTCCTCCTTATGGCATAGGTTATCAGTCATCAGTAAAAGAACTAAGAATGCTCCATCGGCCTCAACTAAAGAGAAGTCTAGAAAGCTCCAAGACTGTCTTGAGAGATTCCTTGAATGAAAGATTCATCAAAGAGAGTGAAGACTTCCCCTTTTTGGATTTCCTGAACCGTGGTATGATCATGTGGACAAGAAGATTAAACCTGGAATGGAAATCTTTTTCCAAGACAGTTACTCGTGGGCCGAACGTTCCCAGCATTAAGTGCACCCACTCATAGAGAATACCATAGATGATACCAGAGATTCTGAGAAAAATGACTTCGAGGATTCTTTTAATTTGCAGACACTGGGGCTGACACTCTGTGTGATACACTCAGGGGCTATATCGTCGGATCTATCTCATCTGATCAAAGTTTCTAATACACCTCTCCTTGAGGAAAATGTTTTACTTGTGCCACCTGCTGATATTCAACCTAATCCTGATGTTTATCCCATTTCTTCTTCCCTAGTTGTTCCTCCTTACTCTGATGTAATCGAGACCTCCTTTGATGAGGTTCTCAATGTTGTTTTTCCTAATAATGAAATAAAGGAATAGTTTGAGTATCTTGTTGTGTAAACATTCATTATCTTAATTGTAATCAAACTCATGATGATGATGATAATTTTGTAAATGAATAATTCTAAACTGGTTTAAATAAGGTTAATAACATACAACATGGCTGCTATCAAGTTAATAAAGATGAAATTGTTTTTATTAATCTCGGTTCTAGTAACTAACTGCACAAGATTAGGAAAGGGGCTACCCTTGGCGATCATGAGTGCGCACAACTCAAGAAATTACTAAAGGAATTTATGGATATCTTTGCATGGTCCTACAATGACATGCCCAGCATTGACCCTGAGATTCCTCAGTAAGAGATTCCTACTCTCCCCAAAATCAAATTGATCAAGCAGAAACTATAGAAACTCCTCACTGGATGGTTACTCAAAGTTAAAGAAGAAATGGTCAAACATTTGAACGTGGGTTTCATATATGTGATCGAATATCCCATGTGGCTAGCTAATATCGTACCCGTGCCGAAATCAGGAGGGGAGGTTCTCATGTGAGTCGCCTATCGAGACTTGAACAAGGCCTCTTCGAAGGATGATTAACCGTTACCCAATATCGACATGATTATGGATAATACGGCCAGTTATTCTCTTAAGTCATTCGTTGATGGATTTTTTAGATATAATCAGATCAAGAGGCACCCAGATCATCAAGAGAAAATTGCATTTATCACCCCTTGGGGAACCTTTTGCTACACCGTCATGCCATTTGGTCTAAAAAACACAGGGGCTACCTACTAGAGGACTGTCATAACCATCTTGCACGATCTGATACATAAGGAAGTTGAGGTCTATGTGTATGATATGATTATCAAGTCTAAGACTAGGAAAGGTCATATTCTCGCTCTCTGAAAGTTCTTCGAATGACTGCGATAATATCAGATGCGACTTAACCCATAGAAATGAATCTCGGGCATTACTAAAGGAAAACTCTTGGGATTCATGATTAGTGAGAAAGGAATAGAAGCAAATCCTGCCAAGATGAAAGCCATACTCAAAATGCCTTCACCCCGGATGGAGAGGGAGATTCGAGGATTCTTTGTAAAATTACAGTATATCAGTCGATTCATCAGCTAGTTGACTTCCATCTGTGAGACATCTTCAAACTCCTCTGAAAGGATTCGACCAAAGTTTGGAACGAAGCTTGCCAAGAAGTCTTTGACAGAATAAAGTAATACCTAACCTGACCTCTGGTACTCATGCCACCATAGCTCGATCTTCCCCTACTCCTATACCTAACCGTGACGGATACCAAAGTTGCGGCTTTGATAGCCTAATACCTTGAAGGAAACCACAAAGAGAGAGCCATCTACTATGCCAGTCGAAAGTTGGCTGGGTACGAAGTTAACTACATAACCTTGGAGAAAGCATGTGTTGCTCTTGTTTGGGTCACCCAAAATATACGGCACTACATGCTTGCCTTTCCTATCAAACTCATATCCCGAATGGATCCCATTAAATACCTACTCGAGAAGCCTACCCTATCCAGCCGAATGGCCTATTGGTTGATGCTTCTTATCGAATTTGATATTGTATATGTCATGCAGAAAGCTATGAAAGGAAGATCCATCTCTGATTACCTTCCTGACTACCCTATAGAAGAAGCCGATGTCGGATTTTTTGAGTTTCTGAATGAGAATATCCTTAGTACCTCCCAAGAAGACCTTCGATTATAAATATTCTTTGACGACACTGCTAACAAGAAAGGGTATGACATTGGGATACTCCTAGTTTCCCTTGATGACTCTCACACTCCCATTTCCATCAAATTAGATTTTTCCTGGGCCAATAACATGACTCAGTATGAGGCATGCACAATAAGACTTAAAGTTGCCCTCAAAAAAGGAATTTGTTACCTAGATGTTTATGGGGATTCAACCCTCATCATCGGTTAAGTACTCAGGAGATGGAAAGTCAAGGACGAAAAAATCTTAACCTTCCATGCCCATTTAGAAAAGCTATCTTCCCAATTCCAAGAAATCACCTTCCACTACCTGCCCCAAGCAAAGAACAACCTAGCCGATGCCCTTGCTACCCTAACCTTTATGATCGACATACTTGAAGGAATAACAATGGCCCCTTTCCTTGTCCAACAAAAAGATAAACCAACCACTGCGACCACATTGAGCTTAGCACAGAAGAAGACCCCGAGATATCCAACTACTAATACTATGATATTTGGCGCCTCCTCAAGCATGGTAAGTATCCCCAAGGTTCTGATAAGAAAGATCGAGTAACCCTCCGCAACTGGTTGCCCAGTATATTGTATGTGATAAAGCACTATTTAAGGGAAACTTTAATGGAACCCATTTGCACTGCATTGCAGGGGCTGACATTGAAGAGATGATGCAGAAAATCCACAATGGGGAATGCGGACACCACATGAATGACCATATACTCGCCAAGAAAATAATTTGATAGTGTTACTACTGGACTACCATGGATCCAAATTGCACATGCTACGTTTGAAGATGCCTCAAATGCTAGAAGTTTTCTAACCTACAAAACTTGCCTCTGCGGGAATTGACAACATGACTTCTCCTTAGTCGTTCTCCAAATGGGGCATTGACATCATAGGGAAAGTTACACCCAAAATATCCAATGGGCATGAATTCATCCTAGTTTTCATTGACCACTTCACTAAATGGGTCAAAGTTAAATCATACGTAGTTTTGAATGCCAAGAAGGTGGCCAAGTTTATTCGAAAAAAGATCATTTATCAATATGGAGTCCCGCACGAGCTGGTATCAGATAATGGGTTACACTTTGAGGCAGAAGTTACAATGGTGGTGGATGAGTATGGTATTCAGAGACATAAATCCTCTCCCTACCAACCTTAAACCAATGGAGCATTTGAAGCAGCCAATAAAAACCTCAAAGCCATCATTGGTAAGATGATCGATAGTTATCAAGATTGGGCCGATAGGATCCCTTACACCCTCTGGGGCTACCACACTTTAGTTTGAACCTCTACTAGGGCTACCCCTCACTCTCTAGTCTACGGCATGGAAGTAATCCTACCTGTAGGATTGGAAATCCCTTCGATGCACGTCACACTTCAAAGTAAAATTAGAGAGGAAGACTGGCACCAAATTCATCTTGACGAGTTGTCTCTCCTGGATGAAAAGAAGGTGAAAGCTCTATATCACATACAAGGGTACCATCGTCGTATAGTGCGATCATTCAATAAGAGAGTCAAGGACCAAGGTGTTCGAGAAGGGGACTTAACCCTCAAAGAGATAGTATAGCCCATTTGGGACCCTATAGGGAAATTCAAGCCCAATTAGAGAGGCCCCTACGTTGTGAACAAGATCCTCCTCCGTTATGCTCACTGATCTTGACGGAGAAGAAATGTCTTGTCCAGTCAACCTGGATCGTGTCAAGAAATTCTATCCCTAGTCTAAAATCTCGATGCGCTACGATTTTTCTCATCTCCCTTCTATTCTTAAAAAAAGTCCCTCTACTCGGAACTACGTGAGGATAAATACTCTAAAAATCCTTTTACTTTCAAAAATGAATTTGAGAAAATTTTCAAAACCCTCAGAGGTACATAGGCAGCTCATCTTCTTTATATGAGCACGACTCCTTTTTTTCAGAAAATGCTATTCTCTTCTTATCCCCGAGAATAACAGTTCATTTTAATGTATACATGAACAAAAGGATTATGTATGCCTTAGCGATTGGCATAGATAATTCAAATGCAAAACTCGTCAAGAAGCACAACTAGATGATCAAAAACTCCTTTATTTCATTATTCAAAATTTCGATATGATTACATCAGCAAAGGGAGTCAAACGACTTCCCTTGTCTGCCTACTCCTACCTTCCTAAAACCAAAATAGTAAGAAGTCCCACTACATCTAAAATAACCCTCAAATTTTTCTCAAACACCCATTACAAAAGCTTTACACATCCTACCCGTGGATGCCAGATAAACCAGCCCCATCATCACCCACATCCTTGGGTCCCCAAACTTTCCCTGTCTGAATGGAGTGCCGCAGATGCTCCATAGAACGATAAGCCATGACTTTCTTTGGTAAAACCACCACACCTCCCTCCATTGTGTCAGATATGGTGAACCACCTTTGCCCAGCCTCCACAGCCAGCATCTTGGTAACTACCTTTCTCCACAACCACTTCATGTAGTCCCCTGAGATGTGACAGACTCTTACAACAGACTGTGATGGATAGGTCAACAGTCAGTGATTCTCCCACAAAGATCCAAGTTGCATGTGCATACGCTCTGTCATATCCTCCACAGGAAAGAAATCTAGTGTCTATGGTGGCACAATTTGTTCCCAACCAAATTGGCACGGAAGCCTCCAGGGAAAGTAGAAAGAGGTCTGTCTGAGGCCAACCAATCGAATATATTGGTATTCTATGAGTTCCATAATGGGCAACAACTCCCCCCACCAAGGCACTAACTAGTGCAAGCCCCGAGCGTGAAAAGACGTTTGGCACCGTCGACAAAAGATACTCGGGTGGGACCGTCATACGGAACCTCTCTGACAGCCACATGAACAGCATTACAAGGCTACCCCTCAGAAAGTCAGAACGACCTTCCCATCAGGCATCCAGACCATTCAAAGTCTCCACTACTAGCTATTAGTGCCGCAGGATTACGATGGTACGTCATCCAGGAAACAATAGCTGCAATTTGGGGGTCCACCAGTACTTCTTGAGTCACCAACAACAGTTTGAAACCAGACCCAGAATAACGGCTCCAGCATAGCTGGCATCGCTAACATCCTACAAATGTACAAATTGCAGCACCGCAGGAAGAGAAATCATTTCTCCCATAACCAACGACCTGGCTGTCGAAGGTGAAATGTGGAGAAGTCCCACCAACAGCTCCCAAGGGACCGAAAAAAACAAGGCATAGCCACTGCAATGTTGGGATTTATTCCCAACATGGCAAAAAATTCTTCATAGGTCTAACACATTTCGTCCAACCCGAAGCAAAAGACATGGTCTTCAGCGTAGCAGAACTCAACTGCCGCCATCAGCGTATTCCACTCTACGATCCAGTTGCGCCATAAAGAGACTCGATGCATGTTGAAAGCACCGTAGTCAATGTTGTAGAATCACATCACTTCCAAGGTTTCAAGGTAGTTTGCAAACTCAACGCTACCATGGAGATCCATATCACAAAGTAAGAAGATAGTGAGCACAGAAGAATGTGAATGATAAAAAATGTGGAAGTGTGAAGAAATACCTCCATCGACACCACTATTTATACTTGAAAATCCTCAAACAAAGACAAGAAACCCTGTAGACATCGAAGGAAAACTTACCCCACTAAGTACCAAGAAATTAAAGAAAGTTCAATCAAAGCCTTGGGTTGATTAGACTGGACTAATATGCCGATAGGCAGGACAGGGGTTATGTCGATCAACAACCCCCTATTTTTGGGAAATACCCTTTTCCCTTTTCTGTCAATATAAAAAAACTCAATAAAATAATTTTTATTTTAAGGGAATTTCAAATTTTCTTATTCTTATGTTTTTACCTATCCCATTTTAAAACAAAATCTTTCTCCTATCATTTCCTTTTACGGTCTCAGTGGAAAAGTAAAAAGAGCATTTGCATTAGTCATTAAAAATGAAAATTAACAAAAATTTCATTTTATTTGCATAGATATTTACTCTGTTACATATATTTTGGAGGAAACAAGGAAATAAAATGGGACTCAGCCAGAACCCACCTACTTTTTTTCTCTTTCACTCATATTTTCTCTCTCTCTCTCTCCCTCTCTCTCTCTCTCTCTCCCTATCCCTCTCTCTCTCTTCTCCTTCTCTCTCACTAGGATCTTTCTTCCCTGTGGTACTCTCTCCTCCCTTTGCGATGAGATGACGTGCCACCACTCCATGAGCCCGACCCTTCCTCAGACGAGGTAGACGGGACCAAGCAAGAAGGAACCGGAATCGCGTCCTGAATGTGGGAGGTCGTCAAAGATATCCAATCCCTAATATCCTTCAGGCAGGTGGTGGAGACCCGGATGTGCTTCAAGAGAAATAGAAAATAGCAAATCAGTCAATCTGAGGCAAAGGAAGAAGTCAAAAAACCAAAAGGATAAAGAGATGAAAAGTATACCTCAGGTTGGAGAACCTCCTCTGTCAAGCCTAACTCCTCCGGATCCATCGAATTAAGACGATGTAGCATACGCACCGACCCCCCATCAGCCCGTAGATTATTGTAGGTGAGAGCGGCCAGTCATAAAAAAGAACCTCTGAGGTCGACACCACCGCTGATGTCGATGCCCCGCCTGCACTGTAGGAGGACCCCACCGATAGACTCGAACCCGCATAGGGAAGAGGCATCACTTCATATATGTTGGGTGGCATCAACGAGATCGACACAAAGTCCATATAGTCATATATCACCGTCATGTCGGTATATGATGAGTAAGGCTCACCCATCATCGCCACTACCCATGCATCATCCGACGTATCCCGCACTCACCTCATGTGTATCGGGGGCTTCGTCGATGGCACCACGACCTCATCCGCTATAATCTGTCAAACTACTTTCTCCTCGAGGTACTAAGAGTGTCCGAACTCGTGCGCCAATAAATGTCGCATCTGCGCATTGCCCCCAGTCAACCCCGTATGCTGGATACCATCCCCTAGGGATCTAAGGTCACCTGCCAATTCTCCCGTAAGAGAAGAAATATCAATATAAAGAAAAAAACGTCAAAGGAAAGACAATCTCAAAAGAAAAAAAGAAGAAGTTACCACTCACTCGTTAGGCCATTCAAGACCTAACGCACTGTCTCTATAGAAAGGGACTTCTTCGACTGCCGATTGGACACTTCTGCCACCGGTACATCCGACATAAGTCCCCAACAGACTCGTCCTTTAAATCTATCAATTGGGTGTTAAACCCAATCACCTTGTAGAATCACGTCTGCAATGGACAAAAGTTCAGCGATCAAGAAACCAAGAGTAAAACGCATGGAGGAATATGCGAATTCATAAAGGAAAATGTGAAAAATAAAGAATACCTCAAGAAGATACGTGGCCCCAGTAAAAATTTTCCAGCAGCACCGGCTGAACGCATTAAGAGAATAATAAAGGGTCGGCAAGGTCAGTCTCCCCCAGTCATAAAGACAGATGTTCGAAAACACACTCAAAAATGGAAAAAACCACAAGTGGGCGACGTCACCACTCGTCGCCACCAAGAAACCCCCCAACACTAGTAAAATAAATTGATGAGCCATCTTACGCACCCGTCACCCATCACTCTCTTCAATCCTCCTCCTCAGTAATAAATCTCTCAAAATAGACAAGCGAAAATAATCCCCAGAGACCACCCTCTCCATATCACCCAATGTCGCCGTCGCCACCTCCGGAGTCACCCTTAGAGTCCTATCCACCTCAATCTGCATCTCATCGCAATCCAGCCCCAGTAGCTACTGCACATCTATGGGAGTCAACGTTATCTCTCCAAAGCCAAAATGAAAGGTGTTGGTGATGTCCCACCACCTATCCCCCATATCATAGAGAACAGCCGTAGAATGAGGCGTCTCATCCAAAGCAAACACGAGTCTCCCAAAACCGACCGATGACACCATCCAACGCACCACAGACGAAAGTTGCTCCCAAAAATACCTAAGCCTCGTCGTCCTTCGGGCACGCATAATCGATATAGAAATATCACACTGTCAAAAGAAAAAATCAAAAACCCTTGTCAAAAGTCAAGAAATAAGGAAATATCGCCAAGAAAAAAGGAAGAGAATACCAAAGGTCGTCAATAATTATATAACCGCCAAGGTTCACAACCCTATAAGAGCGGTGATGCGTAATCTCACACAAGAGAGTATGATCATCCACCACTGGCTCGAATGAGTCAAAAGATTTTTTGTTGCCCAAAGCAAGAGGCACCCTAGCACTCCATTCCAAGCCCGCGCAATCGTCAGCATAGATGAAATTATGACATAATCTCGATGTAATGCATATTAAGAAGAACATATATGATAGCATTCTTGGAACATTGATGAACATGAAAGAAAAGACTAAAGATACAGACAAGGCTCATCTGGATTTATATGATATGAAGATAAGAAAGGAGTTTCATTTACAAGAACAAGGTAACAGATGGTTGAAACCACGTGCATCTTATACCTTAACATCAGAAGAGAGAACTGACTTTTGCGCGTTCTTAAACTTAGTCAAATTCCTAGATTGTTATGCAGAAAATATGTCCAGAAATGTGAGAATCAAGGATCTCAAGATATCCAGCTAAAAAAGTCATGATTGACATGTTATTTGCAACAACTTATCCCGGTCGGCATAAGTCGATATTTTTCGAAGGATGTTAACACTACATTAATTGAGTTGTCAAACTTCTTTCAACAACTGTGTGCAAAAAGTTTGAATGTAAAAGACTTAGATAAACTAAAGGAAGTGATTGTTCTTATACTCTGCAAGCTTGTAAGAATTTTTCTGCCATCCTTTTTGATGTTATGGCCCATTTGGTTGTTCACTTACCACGCGAGGCTATGCTTGTCGGCTCGATAAATACGCGATGAATGTTCCCTTTCGAAAGATACTTCGCAAATATTTATATAAATGTTT
This sequence comes from Sambucus nigra, assembly GCA_949130495.1. NCBI lineage: Eukaryota > Viridiplantae > Streptophyta > Magnoliopsida > Dipsacales > Adoxaceae > Sambucus > Sambucus nigra. Next base: position 88,131,814 of record OX422216.1, on the reverse strand, counting down.
AATTATGAACTTTCAATATGTAAAATGATTTATCTATATAACATTCAATGTGTCCAGGAATATGGGTTCACTGAAGTTAAGCGTAAAAAATAAAGCTCAACCCGAAGGATAAATAGCATAGGCATACGTTGTTAATGAGGCTGTAACTTCTTGTTCAATGTACCTTTGTGAAGTTGAAACCAAATTCAATCGACGAGAACGGAACGATGATACATATGGGGGAAAACGTAATGCAAAGTTCTCAGTTTTCTCTCCATTCGTTCACCCTTTAGGTTTTGCACAACCCACTCGATTGTCCCAAAGCATTATTGATAAGGTCCACCGGTATATCTTGAATAACTGCGAAGAAATACAACCTTATCTCGAGTAAGTATTGTTTCACACAATCTTTTGTTAATATTTCACAAGATAAAACAAAATTATATTTTGCATTTGTAGTGAATATATGATGCAATTAGAGATTGAATCTTTTGACAATTTATTTTAAAGGCAAGAACGTGAATTTCCAAAGTGGTTTGCGGACCGAATACGTTAATAATTTTAATAAGGCATTTGTTAATTTTTTGATATTAAAACATGATAATCAATATGACGCTAACATCTTCTTTATATAGATGAAAACATTATGACATCAAGGGTTACTAGATGCTATAAATGAGTTGTATTCGTTGGCGTGCATTCGAGATGTTTGTGTGGACAAATACTCTGATTGTATTGTTAATGGGATTCGATTTCACGCTAAGGATCGTGACAATTGTCGCAAAACTCAAAATAGTGGAATTGTTGTACCTATAAGGCACGATGATGAAGTGGATGATTTTTATGGACGTTTATGTAGTGTAATGCAAATGAAATACCCAAATCAGTATATTGTTTCTATATTTGAGTGTGAGTGGTTCGACACTAATCTCAAGAAGAAGGGAGTACAAATGGACTATCACCTCACTTCCATTAATGTTAATTCGATATAGTAAAATGATGATCCCTTTGTGATTGCAACTCAAGCATCACAAGTGTTTTACTTAGATAACTACAAGTTGGGTCCTAACTAGAAAGTAGTGCAGAAAGTGAAACATAGACACATTTGGGACATTCCAAAAGAAGCTGATACAGGATATGCCAACGATTGTCCAAGTAATGTCGCATATCAACAGGAAGAATCTTCTGATATTCAAATGGTTATTTAAGAGGGAAATTTAGATTTGAGCCAAATGGCTAGGACCGATGTCCTACCAGACATTATTGAAAGTAATGATTTGCAAGCATGTGATGAAGATAATCTTGACAATGGTGATGGTGATGATGAGGAAGATGATACATTAGCAGAATACCATAGTGATGAAAAGAATTGCAGTAATGATGATTATGACAACGAGTAAAGGAAGATTACACATTTGAGTTTTTTTTTTGTTATTTAAATACCAATGCACTTGTTATAATGTGATGGAACTTGTTATATTCCTATATACTTGTTATTTGTGATGGTGATGAAATTTAGTTAAATTATTGTGATGTGTGAAGGATTTGTGTTTATTTTATTTAAACTCTAACTTATTTGTTACTTAAATGAGTTGGTACCATTATCATTTCTTTTCTAATTTTATATCTTCAAGTTAATTATTTTTATTAATTGATAACGATTATTAACATCATTATGGCACCTGGTGGACGTGGATGTGGAGGTGAATGTGGACATGGTTCTCCACCTTCTACTTTTGTAGATTCATTGAGTATGCTTTCAATTACGCGCGGGGATCCAATACCTAACGAAATTGCATATAGGACATCAAATGGGGCACAAAAGACGAGTGCAGATTCTACATCTGAACCTAATTCTAATGGTACATGTCATATCATACTGCCTTTTAATTGATATTTCTACTTTATTTTATGCTTGTCAATTTTCTTAGCATCTACTTTAGGTTCCATAATCTAAAATCAAGACTCACGTTTTCCTTTTTGTGTTGTCCCAATTTTATGACTTGCACACTAACATGATATTTACAGAGGCATTCATATCTAACATACATTTTTTATCTCCAAAATGATAGAATAGTAGTGAGAATAAGATTATCCTCAGAAAACATAGTTGAAATCACTAATATATAACCAAGGAGCACTGAAGTCTATCACCTTTTTGTAGCAAAAATCACTAGCTTGCTCTACTAGTCGCTCAAATGCCAAGTATGTTCATCGCGGTGGGAGAAAGTGTTTTGTTCAATACTTGTATGAAGATATGGTAATGTTTTTTAGCACATAAAATTTATTATATTTTAATTTATGGGGATACATTACCTTATGTATTTTATTTGTATATATTAATAGGCAAGTAAAGTATATAAGAAGCCGAAAGGGCAAAATGAAGTATTTGATGATACTCATTGGACGAAGGAAAACGGGTGGATTAGTGAAGAAGCCGAGTCTAACTATGTAACTATTTAAAAGAAAATAATTTTACATACTTAAACATAAAGCATTGCTCCCAAGTCATGTGGGCTGGATTGATTTGTGTTGAAAGGAGTTGTTAAGTTATTAATGTGTATCACAACGGGTTGGATTTCACGAATAAATAAAGGAAACTCTGTCCATTTTTTTTAAATAAAGTGAAATCTATGGAAGGGACGAATTTATAATTATATTTAGTTATAGTCATTGGATTAGTGATTTGTGTATCACAACAGGTTGGATATCATATATAAACAAAGGAAACTCTGTCAATTTTTTTAAAAAAAGTGTAAAAAAATAGTCAAAGTGATAGTGTAACATATTCATTTTTTCCTTGTAGAAAGAGATGATTGAATTTCAAAAATGTTCGAAGGATTCTGATGAAGCATCAATCTGTCATAAAGTCCTTGAAAAGAGGTCGGAATACGTAAAGGGTCTTGGTACTCGGCCTTTGAAATCACTATGAGGTCATAATTTTGAATTGGAGAATAAAAAGCTACAAACAGAGATAGTAGATTTGAAAATCCTAGTCCATGATCTTGTGTCAGAGATGGCTGGAATGACAATCGCTTTATTATCAGAGAAAGACGTTGCTCCTGAGCAAGATGTCCCTGAAGAATCTTCTGTCATGACAAGTGTTGATTTAATTTTTTTTTTTGTGATATGAAAACTATCTTAAACTCATCTCTTAATCAGTTATGAAGTAGTATTTACTTTTAAGCTTCATCGTGACATGAACAGTAGCACATTTATATATTGGATATAATATAAAATTTTAATTATGTCTATTTACTTAATTTTTTGTTTATTTATTTCATTATCTAATATAATTTGCAAGGAAATATTTATTGTGAAAACACTATTATTATGAATGTCTTTTTTTTCAACCAAATAGTATTTTTTGCAACAAAAAAATAAGTTACAAAAATATTTCAGCAATAAATAATGACTATTAATAAGAAATTTTATCCATCACAAAATATCTTTTGCAGTGAAATAAATTTTGTTGAAATCTGTCATTATAAAGGTAATTATTATTTGCAACCAAAAGTGTCTTTTTTGCAATGAAAAAGAGTGTTACAAAAGACTTTTGGCAACGAAAAATTAACATTTGGTATCGAATTTTAATTCTCTCAAAATATTTTTTACAAGGATTTATTAGTATCTTTTATAACGAAATATTCATTGTAAAAGCTTTTTAGTGTAATTGTGAGAACTTTTTGGCAACAGAAAATATTTTTTTTCCCTTGCAAAAGATTTATTGCATGATAGTTAGTGCAAGGAATGTTGCAAGGAAAAAAAAAATCGTTGCAAAAAATTGCAAAGATTTTTTTTCCTTGATAAAAGTCATAATTCTTATAGTGTGCTTCAAATATAAAAAAAAGGGGGAGGGGTTTACCAATTAGTCCCGTTTACTAAGTATGTAGTTCAATAGGTCCTAACATCTTTTTTTTGCTCCATCAGGTCCCATGAAATAAGATTTTTGTTCCAATAGGTCCTATTTGTAAACATACAGTGAATATTCACTGTATGTACAAATAGGACCTATTGAGGAAAAAATATTGTGATAGGACCTATTAGGAAATATCCCCTTCAAACATAACTTAATAGGAAGATACCCAAAAAAAGAAAAAAAAAATATTAGATCTATCTAAAGTGAAAATTATTAATTAATGAGACATAGAAAAACAAAAGTAGCAAAAAATAGTGTAGAGAAATAATAATTATTGTTATCTAATAACTAATATATGAAATGGTGTCGCTGTTTGTAGGGTTGACACGTGTTACCTCATAAATCTCTTCCAAGTAACATCTCCAACTCTAAAGGCACCTCTTCATTCTCCCAGAGTCTCTTTTAACTCCTTCATTAACTTATCTCTATATCTCCCATCTATAAATATTGTTTTAACTCCCATATTTGATGTAGTGGTAGCACATTAATACTAAAGCTCCAAGGTCAATTAGGTTTTCTCCCCAGTTCGAGTCTCGACATCTGTAAATAATTTGGGGGCCAGCGACTGGACAGTGATCCGCGAGTGGAAATTAGTCGAGGTGCACGTAATGCTGGCCCGGACACCTCATGCTACCTCAAAAAGGAGGAATATTACCCCCCCCCCCCCCCCCCCCCGTAAAAAAACATTATTTTTAACCGAGACTATTCAGATCATCCGCCATATTGCTCTCTATCACCCCGAGGCCGAGATCTTCATCATACAATAGAGACAACAACTATGACTGGAACAATCATGCAGATAAGTTATCTTAGTTGTTTTCTTCCATCTCATATTTTTATAATTGTAAAAATGTTGGTACAATTAAGTTTCTAGGTGCTCCATGATTACTCAAAAGGAGGTTGAATACGTCCAGTTCTTATGACTTGACGGTTGCGAAAATTTCTGAAAACCCATTATTGGGCCAAAGAGAAAAATATTTCATGGGCGGATTTTTGATAGAATGCGTAAAACTTTTATCATTCTCATTTGAAGATATATTTTCTACACATTATACCTTGGAATCTCGTTGGCTTTTTGAAGAAACAGAACGAAAAGTTAAACAGGCGGATAATTTCAAACGATTTTATGGTCCGATAATCACGACCGGAGAAAATCAATCTTGTTGGAGTTTTGTTATGGAAAGAACGAAATATATTAATTAATTTCTTCAAGGCACGTTCTTGGAACGCTTTTTTTTAGGAAAAATTTCTCCCAATCCGGTTGAGACAGAACCAGAACCGCGAGTACACTATGGGTTTAATAGAATCTGCCTTTAGGATACAATGCAGTGTATGAACAGTTGTTTGATTCAGACTATATACTATTTAATCAAACCGAGAACACTCTGAATTTGTAACTTGATAATGCCAAAGTATAGAGGACGGAGAGAGGAGAAACTAGCAATTTTCGGTGTCCAAAACAGAGGTCTGAAACTCTTTTTATAGCCATTTTTGTGACCGTTCTTCAACAGTTACAGCTGTTCATGGAGTGACTCAGCAACCGTTGGATCGTGCCTATTTGGAACATGTGCAATCTAATGGTTCAGATTAGGCGTCCCGTCGTAAGCGAATGGACATTCCCTACACGAAACGCTACGAGTTCATCTAACGGTTTAGATCAAGTCGTTTCGGATTTTAAACCCTTTGATCGGATCGTTTAATCACAACTGTTGATCTGTTTTACCTCGTCAAAACTTTAGGCTCCCATGCTCCAAGCGAAGATGCGCACGTGCGAAGTGCCAAGTGCGTGTCAAAGTGCACAATGCACCCTAAGTCGCCCAATCGCCCTTTCGCGCGCCGCGCTTACGCGTGTCGCGATTGGTGGTGCTTAAGCACCACCGCGATGCGTAGGATCATAGCGTCTTATTTGACTTGTCAACTAAGAATCTTAGTTGTCCTTTAGTTGATATACCACTACTTTTTTTAGTATTCTTCCAATATGGAACAATATGGGATTTTGAGCACTCCCATATCTTTCACACCCATTTGCTCATGTTTCTACCTTCTAAATTAAAACCCAAACTATGTTTAAAATAAAACACCAATAATATAATAAAATATTAACAACTAAAAAATAAAATATCAATAAATATTGGAATTTATCCAACATTCCCCCACCAATTTCAATATACACAAGAGAGCAAAGCAAAAAGACAATAAATAACTTTTGGCATTATCGCTAAAATCTAGTACATAAATGAGAAGTGTCTTTCGGACTTGAACTTCCATATAGTAAAAATAATTCAAAGCTTCATCAAGGTGCTGTGGTGAACGTATCTTGAACCAAGGACCTTTTGAGACTAGCCGGAACTATCACACATATCGATTTCTGAGTTTATAAGTGTTCTTCTAGCATGCACTTTTATGGCCTTGTACTAATCCTGATTTCACGGGCGCTTTAGGATCGATCTTGATTTCATAGAAAGCGGCCACACTTTCGACACTCGTATAGGTAAATCAACTTTAGTGATTCTGTGAGTCACACTTATATGATTTATTAAGAAGTAACCTTCATCCTCTAACATGCAGAAAACCAACACTAGACATATAGGAATGGAACTTTTTGTATAAAATTCCTAGTGTTCCATAACTATAATTTAACTTGTTTGTACCACATTGAACTCTATCTATATTTTCAAGATATGAGTTGGGTTCCCATTAAATATAGTTTTGTTATTTAATAAACCTTAGTCCCATTCCTTTTGAGGTGATATATATCATCTCCCTAACAAGACCTTTAGTCAGAGGATCTGCTAAATTCGTGTTCATTTTAATATAGTCGACTGTAATTACTCCTTTCTTGAGTAATTTTCTTATAATTTGATGCCTTAGATTAATGTGTCTAGATTTTTCGTTGTAAGTTTTGTTCGAAACTTTATAAATTGTGGCTTAGTTATCACAACTTATCATAATAGAAGGCGATGGCTTTTTCCATAAAGGAATATCATACAACACATTTCTAAGCCATTTTGCTTCTTTACATGCATCTGCTAGGACTATAAATTCAGATTGCATTGTTGAATCTGATACACATGTTTGTTTCTTGGATCCCCAAGAGATAGCTGCTCCTCCTAGCGTAAAAATCCAACCAGTAGTTGACATGGATTTTGATTCAAGATTATTCCAACTTGAATCAATATATCCTTCTAAAACAGATGGATATCCTACATAATGTAAGCCATAATCCAAAGTCCTCTTCAGGTATCCAAGCACCCTAGAAATTGCATTCCAGTGTTCTTATCCTGGATTACTTGTAAATCTACACAATACACTCACTGCATAAGCAATGTCTGGTCTAGTGCAATGCATGGCATTGAAAGTGCGATAGGCCCCCAAATTTTAATTTAAAACCTTTTTATACTCCAAAAAGTAATAATTTCCTTTTTAGATATGCGGAAGCGAAGATGATGGTTCAATTAAAAAAAAAATCACAAACTTTAATTTCTTTTCAAATTAAAATTAAACCAAGTGAAATAAGATTAAATCCACACAAGTTGATTTTTCACTTAAACCAAATATTTCAATTCAAGTCCTATAAATTTGCGTAACAAGAATAATCCATTTTGCAAATTAGGCCAAACCAAATTTTACCAAAATAAATTATCTTTGAATTGAATTAATTTCAATTTCACCCAAATATATTTTAACACCAAAGAACATAAGTGTGATAATTAAATCAAATTTTATCTTGAATTACCTAAGCATGCATCTACGTGATTTAAGAAAGATAAAATTAAATAATATCACACGACGCGTCGATGTACGAGGAAAACCCAAATGGGAAAAACCTCAGACGGCCCTAGCCTTAAGTCCACTAAATATGGTTTTACAATTACAAGACAGATGACATACTTCCTCGACTCGACTCCCTTTAATCCTTGACGCGTCTTCTTGTAAACACCTCCGCCTAGTCGACAACCCCGAAACTCTACCGGAATCTTAGAATCCACCAATGAGACTTTTGGACAATCGTCAACCCTCAATGAAGCCTTTCTCCAAGTGGGAAAGTCGTATCAAACAAAGCTCTTCTCCTTTATGAGTTGAAAAGAAAACTCAAACTCTCTTCTTCAATGGTGTAGAGAAAAACCGGTGCCAAACACTCCAAGCATTATATATATGTTGAAACTTGGATATAGACAAACATATGGGTGTATATGTGCTTTGAAAGGAATTTACTCCATAAAACTTAACACATAAAAAGGAACTTTTTCTTCAAAGTATTTTTCTCTAATCACTCTTGAAAATGTGAAAAAGTTGTCTTAGAAAATATCTTTCCCGTACTATGTAAAGGTGGCGAAAGTTAGTGGGCAAAGTGGGAAGTTATAAAAAAACTGTCAAAAAAACTGCTCGAAACTGAAATTTCGTTAGAAGTTCGTTCGAACGAGTTTGAATTCATTCGAACGAAACTTCTAACGAGAAAACTTTCTGAATCTCGTTAGAAGTTCATTCAAATGAGGACGTTTGAACGACTTTTCTAATGAGATTGTAGGCCATGATTCTAGATAATTTCGATACGAACGTGTGGCCGCCAGTTTCGTATTTTTTTGATTTTTTTTGGATTTGATATGATTTTTCTACTAAAAGGTGTTCGAGAACAAAATCTTTAGAACTATGAATTCAAACAAAATAACAGAAAAATACTAACACCCAAAATAAATTTCCAAGCTCCTATATATATATTAATGCATTCATACCTTTAGGAGACATTGGAATCCACATGTTGATGACGTGAAACTTGGCACAAAAATCGGCAATGATGTTCTCTTGAAAAGTAATGCCGCAACGTCTTCAACTTTCACTTGTCATAGGCTTGAAGGATACACTTGAACAATATCCTATGACTTAAATGTTTTTGTCCGGAATTGAGCCAACACTACATTAACTTTCACTTGTTATATGCTTGAAGGATACACTTGAACAATATCGTATGACTTAAATGTTTTTGTCCGAAATTGAGCCAACACTACATTAAGACTCAATCGGAGACTTGTGTCCTTACAAATCTTCCCCTTTGGCTATTCCGGGACAAAAACTAAACAAAAATCCTAAAGGGCCGTCAAGCTCACTAGACTCAAAAACAATGTCCCACCCGAAATAAAAATACAATGCTTGATGCAAACAACCCAAGGATCAATATCTTTGCCGATGTTGAATGTTGCCATTTAGAAGTATTCCTGCACACTTAAGCAAACTATCAAATGCATAGGGAATATCAAAATATTAAATGCAATTAAATAATTACTCCCCCTAAATTAATTCTCCCCTTTATCAAACAAATGACATACTTAGAAAGACGTCTCCCCCTAAGATAAATCTCCCCCAAACTAAGATACGATAATAATAGGATTAGATACCATTTCTCCCCCTATCATTCTCCCCCTTTTTGTTCAAGAATAGAAAAAGGCTAAAGAATCAAAAAAGTAACTTATCTCCCCCAAATAAAGCATATACACACTCTAAACTAAGCAAGGGATAAAAGAATGGGATAACAAGCTAAAACATGTAATTGTGCATATAGTGATGAGAACGTTAAAGCATATGGGAAACAAAAATTCAACTAATCCAAACAATAACATCGGATACCAACTAGGATGCAATAAAATGATACCAATATGATATATAAATTATTAAGCATGTGATATCAACAAAGAATGCAATAAGATGGATACCAAGTATGAATTAAAGCATATATGGATTAGCAATCAAAGCAAAGACTAAACAAAAATATCAAATTTATGTATACATAATATATATCAAAGAGACTCAAGTACACATATATAGATATAAACACACAAATGACACACACAACATATAATAGGAGTCTTTCACACTCGTATGGCAAAAATGTGTCATATGGAAATGGAAGTGTTGGGGTGTGAACTAGTAACGATTAAATTTAGACCCAATCACTTAAAGCATGTTCACGGAGTTCTCAATTGATTGCAAACTTCATTACATTTGAATATAACCTCATGTGATAATATAAATTGAACTCAATGAACAAACATACACAATGCATACAAGCCTAGCATATTGATGATTCTACAAACCAATAGAGTCATGACATGAGATACGCAACTAGGATAAACGGACATTGGGCAAACCGTTGATATACCATCCAATCTCCCTCAATAATCATTTATATTAATTTTGAATGAATATATTAATCAAACATAGGCCTTGGCAATTAATTTTTTTTTAATGCCATATCTTCTGTTTTTAGGCCTTTGGACCACATATTTCTTTTAGGTCCATTCAAAAACGATGGCTTACAATCGCAAAGGATAACTAAGTCCTTTCGGAGCCCTTCCCCGTGCACATTTATATTTATCATGTTTTTATGTTTCACACAAATCTCACGTGCAACGGATTTTAACATGCACTAGTCCTCCTAGATCACAAATTTGTAGATGACAAGATTGGTAGGAGAACACCTCACAAAGCTCAAATATACATATGAAGTTAAAATTTCAAATGAGCTCGTGCATGTGTGAATTGAGGCATATAAAATAGAATCCAGTTAAGCAACACAACATCCAACTATTCCATATAGGAATGGTAAAGAACATAATAAGGATTGACAATCTAAACCAAAAGTTCTATCCACGTGGGAGCAAAAAAAGATGGGATTCTAACACAAGTGTATGCCACATAAAGTGTGTCAAACTAAAATACACACAAAATAAAATCTTTTTGAGTTTTTTTTTTAAAATTTTTAACCAAAAATAAAAATATATACTCAAAAGACAAACAAAAATCATTTGAATTTTTCATTAAGCTTAAATTACAAAGAGATAAAATCCAAATGATAAACAAAAATCTTTTTGTATTTTTCATTTAATGTAAACAAAATGAAGGAAATATAATACAAAAGATAAACAAAAATCACAATTCTAGCATGTGATAAGCATGGAGCATAGACTAGAAAATGATTAAACAAGCATACATTTAGCACGTGAATATAGCATGAAGTACAAAAGCTAAAGTATGCAAACACTAACACATTCATCCTTTAGATTTAGTAAGGGAGGAAGCATGTGAAAGTAAATGAGAATCAAAAATCCCATTTTGCAAGGCAACCAAGTCGGATTTCCTAACCCAAATTAATGAAGAATGACTATCTTGGGGTGTAAGAATTTTAACTACCTTGGTTGCTTTACGTTGTTATGTTCTAGGAATAAGTTTAAGATCAAAACAAAATTTCCTAAGATGACCTTTTCGACCACAATGTGTACAAGTAAAAACATGTCGAAAAGATTTACCTAAGGAGTGATCTCTAAAGACTTTCCTAGTAGATTATCCTAAAACATTGGTTTTGGCGTTATGAGTAAATTCATTACAAGTATTGAAGCCTAAACCACAAGTGTCATTTTTAATTTGGACCGTTCCTAATATTTTATCTAATTTTTCTGAACGACACTCCAAATCAAATTTGATATTACTAGAGTCTTTTAATTTATTTTGCAATTCTAAAATGTTAGACTCTAATAAAACATTCCGCTCTTCAAATGCAAGAAGCTCCTTTTTCAAGGATTCCATTAAACCCCTAAAGCTATCTATCTCGCCTTCTATATATTCAAGCTTCTCTAGAAGAGTTTTCTCTCGTGTCCTAAGGTCTTCAACCAACATACTATTATCAACGACCTTGACACGTTCTTTCAAACTAGCTTCTAACTTCAAATTAGCTCTTTTCAATTTAATAGATTCTTTATAAAGTTCTTGAAAAGCATTTTGAAGTTCACTCACATTAACCTCTTATTCATTTTCACTCTCTCTTTCTTCTCCACTCTCACTGTTGATACCAAAATTAATATGCTGATGTGGACGAATAATACGAAGACACGTGTCAATCTACGTGGCACAATAGCAGCGAGGAAGATCATTTCCCGACCAGCCATGTTTCTTTCCGAGCAACGAGAATACACCGAGGAACTCTATCACACCGAGGAACTCTATCACACCGAGGAACTCCAACGCACCGAGGTACTCTAATGTTCCGAGGAACTCCTGATCAGCGAACAGCTATGGCGGTCCGAGCTGCATCTCGGTCGTATCATTGAGTGCCAGATAATCAATAGCTCAGATATTCATTGAATGCTTATATTCTTGGCACGCACTCTGCATTAAATGTATTACCCTTTCATATGTATGTCATTTAATGTATCGAACCTTTCATGTACAGCCTCAAGGCTATAAATACCATGTATCATCCTCATTCAAGGGGAGAGGGAATTTCTTGAGAGAACTGGTAATCAAGAATTCCATAAACACTCAGCAATAACATAACAGTGGACGTAGGCTTTATTCCTAGCCGAACCACTTTAAAAATATTTGTCTTATTTATTTATCTGTGATTGAATAATTAGAGCAATCTAGTTTTTTACATCAACAGATTGGCGCCGTCTGTGGGAAACGACTGTTATTATCGTTTTTCATAAAAATCATTTATCACCAATGGCAGATAATCCAGAATCCAGTAATCGAAATGCTGGAAATACTGGAAATCTTCCAAATCCATCCGCATCCCCAGATCTGGCTGGAATTATGACGAATCTGGCTCAAGGACAAACCGCCATGCAAGAATCTATGAGGCAACTCATTCAAACTCTTCAGGGCGGTGCGCCTACCTATTCAGGGCAAAGGAATGATCATAGGCAATCGCAATCTAGACGTACTGGGTCATATCGCAATGAGGAGTCTAATGATTCTTCTTATCAACCTGGGCGAACTTCATCGATACGGGCTACGGATACAGATCAACGTATCACTCTCTCTCCGGAGAGAACTAGCGCTTTGGAAAGGTTAAGCAGAGTGTCTCCTTTCAGTCGGTTAGGACCAAGGAGGAACATGAGTCCACCTAGGGCTCCATCAAGAAGTTTTCGACCACCACCAGGTTTGAGAGAAGGATCTGCGCAATCACGACCAACTACTCGTCGAGATAAATCTCAGGAAGCTACGTCAGAGCAATCAGTTGCTCGGACTAAGAGGCCCGAGGAAGGGAATGAAGCATGGAAAGGTTCCATTCAACGGTTGGAGGATAGACTGGGAGAAATGGCTAAGGCGAGGAACCCCTTACAGAGAACTTTTGTTCAAGGAACACCTTTTGTGCAAGCCATTGTGGATTTCCCTACACCGTCGAAATTCAAAGCACTCGTAGTGACTCCCAAGTACGATGGAAAGACAGATCCCGTACTTCATATAGAACAATACCAAGCTGCTGCAGATATCTACGCTGTCCCCGACGAGATGAGGTGTAGAGCATTCTCGGGAACTCTTACCGGATCTGCACAGATATGGTACAATAATCTTCCTCGGGGTAAGATTTCAACTTTTGTTCAGTTAGGCGAGCTGTTTATTGGCAATTTTTGTTTTGGAGCAAAGCCGATAAAGCGAGTAGCACACTTGTTAAGTGTTAGACAAAAATCAGGTGAAAGTACTAGAGATTACATAACTCGTTTCAATAACGAAAAGTTGGAAGTCATAGATTATGAAGAAAAGACAGCAATCACTGCTCTGATGAGTGGTTTGCTGCCTAACAAGCTGTACTACACTTTGGCCAAAGATCCACCTAAAAATATGTCGGAGTTGATGGCAAAGGCGGCCAAAATCATGAATGACGAGGAGGCTATGGCTGCAAAGAAGAATATGGATAAAGAAGTTAAAGTGGAGGTCGACAATTCTAAGAAGAAAGATCAGAAAGGTAATGGTGGTGATAAACATTCCAAGAATAACAGGATGAAGTTGGAAGCCCTAAAGAAGTATGATAATTATACTCCATTGAAAATGGGTATTAATCATGTTTTGGAAGAAATCAGGAATAACGAGGAAATCAAGTGGCCAGAGAAACTGAAGACAGATCCTGACCTGAGGAATAAGGCCAAATATTGCGAGTTTCACAAAGATCATGGCCATATGACCAAAAATTGTATAGCCCTTCAGAACGAGATTGAAACACTCATCTGAAGAGGAAAATTATCAAAGTATGTCGATCGCATGAGTGAGAGGAAGAATGATGATAGAACTAGAGAGAGATCTAGATCTCCTCGTCGTGCAGAGGAGAAAAAGAGGAGGGACCATGAAGAGGATCCAGATGATGACCCCGATCTTCCCAAGAAGCCAAGGAAACCTGAACGAGAGGTATTTTCCATACGTTTTGGGTCATTTGATTGTAATGTTATTACAGGAGGAGATGCAGGAGGAGGAGACCTTACTGCAGAAAGAAAAGCTTACCTCGGAGAGGCTCAAGCTTGTTCCTACATTCAGCGAATAAACCTGGCCGAGGATGATCGTCCGAGGAAGGTAAACAAAGAAAAGCTAGTGATTGGTTTTTCAAAAAATGACCTGGCAGGTGTTCTTTACCCTCATGATGATCCTCTGGTGATCAAAATGAGGATGAAGGATGTGGTCATTTCAAGGGTGTTAGTAGACAATGGTAGTTCGGCAGACATCATGTACTATCCATGCTTTGACAGCTTGAATTTAAAATTATCTCAATTAGAACCTTATCACAGACCCCTTCTGGGTTTTGCTGGCGAGAAAGTTTTTCCACTTGGGACGATCAAGTTGGATATACTCATTGGAACTTGGCCTGCTTGTCGAACAGAAAGAATACGCTTTTTTGTGATGGATAAGAATGTGCAGTCTGCCTACAACATCATCATGGGAAGAGTTGGATTGAAGAAGTTCGAAGCAGTTCCATCTACAGTACATCAGTGTTTGAAATTCCCAACGAATTTTGGAGTAGGAATTATGAAAGGTGATCAAAAAGTAGCTCGGGAATGCTATTATTCGTCTGCCGAGCAAGAGGAACTTGAAGAATCAAAGAAAAAGACTACTACTTACCAAGTGGAGGAAGGCACAGAAATTGAAACTCTTGACCCTAGGGATGAATCTCAACTCGTAAAAGGGCAGGTTGTGGAATCTACAGAAATTGTTATCCTGGACGACGAGCATCCTGAACGAATAACTCAGATAGGATCGTCGTTGGATGTTTCAATAAAACAGGAGTTGATAACTTTCTTGAGAAACAGGAAGAATACTTTTGCTTGGAGTCACGAAGACATGCCAGGTATAGATCCAAACTTCTTATGTCATGAACTCAATGTGAATAAGGAGATCAAGCCTGTGAAGCAAAGAAGATGAGTGTTTAGTCCCGAGAAGAACCAAGCCATACAAGAAGAGGTCGAGAAACTCCAGAAAGCCCATTTCATTGAAGATGTGAAATATCCAGATTGGTTGGCGAATGTGGTGATGGTAAAGAAGAAGAACAATAAATGGAGAATGTGTGTTGATTTTACTGATCTCAACAAGGCATGTCCAAAAGATCATTTTCCATTGCCCAGAATTGATCAACTACTGGATGCTACCTCGGGACATAAGCTACTCAGCTTCATGGATGCTTATTCTGGCTACAACCAAATCAAAATGAAACCTGAAGACAGGGAAAGTACTTCTTTTATTACCCCAAGGGGAACTTATTGTTATAATGTTATGCCTTTTGGTTTAAAAAATGCAGGTGCAACATATCAACGGTTGATGAACAAGGTTTTCACCGAACAAATCAGCCGCAATATGGAGGTCTATGTCGACGACATGCTCACCAAAAGCAAGAGAGCTGCAGATCATTTGGTTGACTTGAGTCAAACTTTTGATCAACTGGATAAATACCAGATGAAGCTTAACCCGACGAAATGTACCTTTGGAGTACGAGAAGGAATATTCCTCGGATACATCGTCAACCAACGAGGTATTGAGGAAAATCCAGAAAAGATCAAAGCTCTTTTAGGGCTGCGATCCCCGACGACGAAGAAAGAAGTGCAGAGTCTTACTGGACGAGTTGCAGCACTCAACAGATTTGTATCCCGAGCAACTGATAAATGCCTCCCATTCTTCAAAACACTACGAAAAAGTTTTGAGTGGACTGATGAATGTGAGAAAGCTTTTCAAGATTTGAAGAAGTATTTGGGAGCCCCACCATTGTTGTCTAGGCCAATAACTGGAGAGAAGCTGTACTTGTATTTGGCAGTATCAGAAAATGCAGTTAGCTCGGCGTTGATCAGATTGGAGAATGGAGTCCAGAAGCCAATTTATTACACAAGTAAAGCCTTCCGAGGTGCGGAAATCAGATACCCAAAGCTGGAAAAATTAGCATTGGCATTAATTGAAGCAAGTAGAAGAATGAGGCCATACTTCCAGGCCCATACCATCATTGTGTATACCGACATGCCGTTAAGACAAGCCCTTCACAAGCCAGAAAAATCAGGAAGATTGATGTACTGGGCAATAGAGCTCGGTGAATATGATATTGCGTATGAACCCAGATCATCGTTGAAGGGGCAAGCCGTGGCAGATTTTATAGCAGAGTTCACATACCCTGATACCCCCGAGGAGCAAAAGGTGCTTGCTGATCTACCTGTGGACGATACAGGATCAACAAACACAGATCCAAACCAACCAAGGTTGGTAAAAGGACTTGTGGATGTAGAAAAATCATCATATTCAAACCCCGACCAACTCCGGTTGGTAGAAGGGCGCGAACAAATGACCGACGAGGAACGAAGGATACCCGGGGATGATGAAAGAAAACAGATGATATTTCACCGAGGAACTCTAACAGATAAGAAATTTGAAGACGAGTTACATACATGGAGATTATATGTAGATGGATCATCTTGCACGGCTGGTTGTGGAGCAGGGATTGTTTTAAACTCTCCAGATGATATTGACATGGAGTATGCCTTGAGATTCCAATTCAAAGCTTCCAATAATGAGGCTGAATATGAGGCTATGATAGCAGGTTTTCATTTGGCGAAAGTTATGGAGGCACGTCAAGTAATTGTTTTCAGTGATTCTCAATTAATTGTGAATCAAATGATGGGAATATATGCAGTGAAGGGAGAGTTAATGGTGAAGTACCATGCAAAAGTGATGGAGTTACTGAAAGAATTTGATGCTATTCAATTGGTGAGGATACCGAGAATGGAGAATGCTAGAGCAGACGCATTGGCCCGACTAGCGTCAGCTACGCGCACCGAGCTGCGAAGAACAATACCAATTGAAGTACTAGAAAGTCGGAGCATAGAAGAAGATTTGACGGTGAAGATTATTACCCTTGATTTAGGACCATCTTGGATGGATCCTATCAGAGCATACATTGAAGAAGGAGTGCTACCGGAGGACAAACTAGCTGCCAAGAAATTGAAGTATAAAGTTGCTCGGTATGTGTTAACTAATGGTGTTTTGTATAGACGAGGAATTATGGCAGGTTTGCAGAGATGTGTGCATCCATCAGAAGTCAAAGAATTGATTGAAGAAATCCATGAAGGATCTTGTGGAGCTCATGTAGCAGGTCGGACTCTTCTGCAAAGGGTAATGACACAGGGATACTACTAGCCGACGATGAGGGCTGATTGTATAGCCTATGCTAAGAAGTGTGACAAGGGCCAACGTTTTTCCTCCATCCGAAGAACTCCACAGGCATTGTTGACACCCATAACATCACCTTGGCCATTTGCCATGTGGGGTATTGATCTGGTTGGACCACTACCGACGACCCGAGGAAGGTTCAAGTATCTCGTCGTGGCAGTAGACTATTTTACTAAGTGGGTGGAAGCTGAACCACTAATTGATATGACGTACGAGAAGGTGTATCAGTTCATATGGAAGAATATCATTTGTCGATATGGTCTCCCCCACGCTTTCATCACAGACCATGGAACGCAATTTGATAATGAAGAATTTACTGCCTATTGTCATCAGTCAAACGTCTTGAAGTTTCATTCAGCACCAGGCCATCCCCAAAGCAATGGACAGACTGAAGTGACGAACAGAACATTACTAAATGGGTTGAAGAAGAGGTTAAGTGAGGCTAAAGCAAATTGGATTAATGAGCTACAGTCAGTTTTGTGGGCTTACCGAACAACTCCCCGAGCAGCAACAGGAGAATCCCCATATATGCTAGCATTTGGAAGTGAGGCTGTGATACCTGCCGAGTTGGGCCTACCAACACATAGGGTATTAAATTTCAATTCTCCGATCAGTGATATGATGAGAAGGATGGATTTGGATATGCTCGAAGAAGTCAGAGAAGAGGCAGCCATTAGGAATGCTGCTTATCAACAACGAACAGCTCTGTTTTACAACAAAAGGGTAAAGAAATGTGATTTAAAAGAGGGGGATTATGTGCTAAAGAAGGTCATTCAGAAGCAGAATAAACTGGAAGCAAACTGGCATGGACCATACCGAGTTACAGAGGTTGTTCGACCAGGAACTTACAGAATAGCAACTCTAGAAGGAGAGGAATTCAAGAATGCATGGAATGCTGAACACCTGCGCAAGTATTATCAGTGATGTCAAATGTAAAGCATTTCTTTCATTATGAATAAAACGAGGATGTTTCGCCATGTTTCTTTCTGGTTGAAAATTTTTCGGGGAATACTAGTGTAATACACTACACAACAAAAGTGCTCTAAGGAGCCAACCTCCTTTGGTTAGGAGGACAGCTCTACGGAGCAAAAGTGCTCTAAGGAGCCAACCTCCTTTGGTTAGGAGGACAGCTCTACGGAGCAAAAGTGCTATAAGTAGCCAACCTCCTTTGGTTAGGAGGACAGCTCTACGGAGAAAAAGTGCTCTAAGGAGCCAACCTCCTTTGGTTAGGAGGACAGCTCTACGGAGCAAAAGTGCTATAAGTAGCCAACCTCCTTTGGTTAGGAGGACATGCTCTAAGGAGCCAAAAAATGCTCTAAGGAGCCAAAAGCTTTAAGGAGCCAGAAAGTGTACACCAGCATGATCAACTACGGTTGGTAAGATAAAAATATACTCTCATATTACAACTTATGTTGGTCGGGAGGTAATATTATTACAAAGAATTCTTTGAAGAACAAAATATTCAAAATATACACCAAGTATAGTTGGTCGGGGATAAAAACCCAATAACTGCAGTTGGTCGGCGAAGACAAATTATTGATCTTAGTTGGTCGGACGCATTTTTATAATTGAACCAAGTATAGCTGGTCGGGGATAAAACCCATCAACTGTAATTGTCCGACAAACATTATTCACCCACCTTGGTTGGTTGGAAACAATTTGAACATTTTTACTCATTACTTTATTATTAAGTGATCGAGAAACATTACTAATACTTGTAACTTTTTATTAAGTTGCTTATTGAACAATAATATTGTTATCTTTTTAACAGATACATAGATACATATGTACAAATATAAATGTGCTTGATAAACACAAGACTAACAAAATTGGCAAAAGCTTTAAGGAGCCAGAAAGTGTACACCAGCATGATCAACTACGGTTGGTAAGATAAAAATATACTCTCATATTACAACTTATGTTGGTCGGGAGGTAATATTATTACAAAGAATTCTTTGAAGAACAAAATATTCAAAATATACACCAAGTATAGTTGGTCGGGGATAAAAACCCAATAACTGCAGTTGGTCGGCGAAGACAAATTATTGATCTTAGTTGGTCGGACGCATTTTTATAATTGAACCAAGTATAGCTGGTCGGGGATAAAACCCATCAACTGTAATTGTCCGACAAACATTATTCACCCACCTTGGTTGGTTGGAAACAATTTGAACATTTTTACTCATTACTTTATTATTAAGTGATCGAGAAACATTACTAATACTTGTAACTTTTTATTAAGTTGCTTATTGAACAATAATATTGTTATCTTTTTAACAGATACATAGATACATATGTACAAATATAAATGTGCTTGATAAACACAAGACTAACAAAATTGGCAAACAGAAAATGAAAATCTTTTCATTAATCTAGAATAAATTACAAATTACAAGAAGGTACTAAATTGTTACATGGATATTACTATTCTATTGGTTTTTTGCCCTGTGCTTTAGAAACAGGTTCCTCGCCGGCAGGAGGGTCTTCTAGGCAAAGGGGAGAATTGATGAAATTAACATCTCTGAGCATTCTGACGTTCATAACAGAAGGTGTATCCAAAAGATGCTCAGGACGAGATAATTCAACTTGGGAGTGAAGGCTATAATCACCAAGATATTTTGAAATTAGACTGCGAGGAATGGAACGAGCTGGGATCCATGCCATATCCAATTTGAAAGGTGGTACAGGCAGGTCTAATAACGATGGAGCATGATAGTCCCATAAAAAATGCCCTTGCTCCAACTTTAACACACCCAATGCATTTAACCATCCTTGCTTGTAACCTTCATTGTTAGCATGTTCAATGCGAGCATCCAGATGAACAAGGGCTTCATTGTATCCTGCCATCCAGAATTCCCTTGGCTGTTTATGGAATTGGAAGGTTAATCTATCCAATTGTTCATGAAGGCTTTTAGCAAAAAGATCCTTGTTATGTAAGGCAGATTTCATCGATGCCAGCTGATCTTCCAGAGACAAATTTTTATTGGACATTTCAGTCAGAGCACGGTCTTTTACTTTTAACTGGAATGCTTGAGTTTCCAAAGTAGACTGAGTGCGAGTTTCTTCAACATTTTGGCTGAGGATTCTTCCTCGCCCCCGAGAACCTCTTCCTCGTCCCCGAGCAATTCCAGAAATGGCAGATTTTCTTAAGTCCTCCAGCTCTTGCCGTAATTTGGCGTTTTCGACCTCTAAGAACGAGAAGCCTTCATCAGTAACTGGTATTAATGCAGTAGAAGATGAAGCAGCAGATTCATATTGAGTCAATTTTTTCTGCAAATTATTATTTTCTTGTTCCAAGATCTCGGCAATTTGTCTGCAGGCTTCAACTTCACCTTTTAGGGTCCTTTCCCTAATATCATATGCAGCAATGATCTTCTTATGGCCTGTTTCAGAGGAAAGTTGTTGGTATCTATTTTCATAATCTTTGTGTAACAAAGCCATTGATTCATTGTGCTGACCTTGGAGATCCTCTAAGGAACAATGCAGCTCTTAAATCAGGTCATAATAAGCGACATTGTTGGCCACAGCTCGGTCGAGTAAATCTTTCAAGTACCGATAAGCCTCAATAGCCTGCTCTGAAGCACCATGACCAAGAATATCAGCAATTTCCGATGTACTAAGGTCTGTATGACCAGCCTTATAGTATTGGTGACATTGCTGCATCAGCTCGGTATCATGTGAAGAGATCAATTCCATTCTAGCAACAAACTAAGGACGAGAAAAAGACAACAATCAACAAAAACAAGTTATCAACAACAGAGATAAGCAAAGATATATTTTATTAGATCATCAAAAAGTTACATTGTTCGATTACAAGGAAATACAGAAATGATACCGAACAACTTCACACCTTTTCCTTGTCTCCCAAGATTTCTCGGGAGGCTGGGACGAGGAGCTCGGTTGCTCGGTGATAACAACAGCTTGATCGGTAGGAATCTTCTCGGGAGGAGGAGGCATGGAAGAAACGTCCTCGGTGGCAGAGGGTTGAGAAGCAGAAACCTGATCACCCATAGCCATAGAAGACTCATCTGAGGCAGGCTCATCCTCTTCTTCTTCCACAATTGGTGGAGGAGGACCGGGGAGATGCCGTTGGAATAGCTCAGAATCGTCTTGGACCTTTAGCTCTTGCAGATCAGCTACCCAGCCATCATGGAAATATTTCAACTCCCCATATTGAACTTGGGATGTCATTGCAGCTATCCCTCTCTCCCATCCTTTCTCCCAACCAACGCTGAAATGTTTCTTGATTGCGACTTTTTTCCTCGACTTCTCCGAGGAAAGCTTCACCTCCAATTATTCTTTCTTAACCTTGATATCTCGCAGAATAGATAATTCTTCCTCTGCCTTTTTCAACTTATCATCAGAATCCTGATGTTTAACCTCCAAAACTTTAACTTTCTCCTCCAAGTTCTTGGAGGTTTCGGCCATTTTCGCCTTCTCAGCCTCAGCCACAGCCAGCTTTTTCTCCCAAACAGTTTTCTCCTCGATGTACTGTTGGCGATATTCCTTCACAGATTGGGTTAAACCCAACAAATCATCGTCAACATCTGACGAGGAACTGGAAGCTTTAATAACTTGATCTTTATTGAAGCAGTTCACCAGCTGAAAGATAAGAAAAACAATAAAGTCAACACAAATACAAGAATTCAAGAAAAAGAAAGAAAGACCAAAGGTATGAGAAATTTACTGAAGAAAGATGACGAGCAGCTAGGGATGTCAGTGTATCCCTAGGAATTTTTTCATCAACCCCGAGAACCTCGGGTATAACTGAGCTCATTGAAGAACTCGGAAGAAGGATGTTTGAAACACTACTACCACCAGCGGGTAGAGAAGATGCAGTTCCAGCAAGATTAACTGAGGATGATTTCCTCAATCTCTTCAAAGGACGGTCAGCAGCATCAACCAAGGAAGAAGTCTTGGTCGGAGAGATGGCAATTACATCAGCAGGAGCATCTTTCTTGCTCGGGGCCACTGGGGGCTTCTCGGCAACTTTGGAGGAACCAGCATCTACTTTTTTAGTCCCCTCTGGGACATCAATTTTGCCTTTCTGGGCTCCAACAGCAGAAGAAATTTCACCAAATAAAGCAGGAGGAGCTCTCTTCTTGCCCATTCTCTGAGATAAGGGGATATGAGAATCTGAAGATGAACTTTCTGGTGTTGAAGCTGGTTCAACAGGGCGAGCAGTATAAGAGGTTGTGTAACTCTTATACTGTAGTAAATATGAAGCAGATCTGATGTGTTCGTCAGCAATCGTCTTATGCAAATTCCAGATAAGTTTCAAATGCTTGATATTCACTTCTGACTCTTTTGGAGTTTTTCTTTTGCTATCAACTGCAAATAAATACATGTCGAGATATCAGTCATACATTTTGTCAAACATGATGAAAGCATAATTTCATAAGTAAAATAAAATGAAAAATAAACCTATCCCATTGCCGTATGGGGGGCATCTGGGACCGTTGTATACTTCATTCTCAGATAAAGGCGCATGTCGCCAATTTTTTATGACCAACCCATGCTCAAAATAATCCCTATTTGAGTCAGGGAGATTAACTACAAGAGCCCTATTCAGATATCTAGTTTTTAAATAATAAATATTATCTAGAGTGGCCCATTTATAACAAAACATAATTTCAGGGATCCCAATACGAGTCCCATGAGTTAGATTTAATTTGTGCACCCCGTTAATTATTCTCCATGAATTGGGGGCTATTTTTGCAGGAACAAGATCAAAATATTGACAAAACTCAAGACATAATGAGTTTGGTGGAAAGGAAAAACCGCATTCAGCAACAAAAAGACTGGGGAACCAATGTCCCTCAGCCAATCGAAAGTAATCTAAAGGCTCAGAAAGAACCTCTAGAGTTACCCACGAAGGAATGGAAAAATCAGAACGGAATTTCTCAACAGACTCCACGATATAAACCATATTGAATAAAAGAGATACAGAAGAAAGAAAGAAGATCTTACAGAAAGAAAGGAGATGTGTTGACAACGAACGGAAACAAGGATGAACGCACAAGAGAAGAAGAGAATAGAAAGCTTGAATGCAGAATATGGAAAGCGTAGACGACGGTATAGTTACAAAAGAAGTTTAAATACTTTGCATTGGGAAGCGGCGAAAGAAATGATTACCAAAAAGAAACTACTGAACTTCCGGCGGCTAAAAGGACAAAAATTGCACGAAGATCGAAGCGTTTATAAAAAAAGGCGGAAACTGCGAAATAAGAAGGAAATTTGAATACAATGTTCCTGAAACCCAGGAAGGACATTTAATATTGCCATATACCGAGAAAGAATGTTCCATACTCCTCAAAGTTCGAAATATGAAACATTGGGGGCTTCTGTTGATACCAAAATTAATATGCTGATGTGGACGAATAATACGAAGACACGTGTCAATCTACGTGGCACAATAGCAGCGAGGAAGATCATTTCCCGACCAGCCATGTTTCTTTCCGAGCAACGAGAATACACCGAGGAACTCTATCACACCGAGGAACTCTATCACACCGAGGAACTCCAACGCACCGAGGTACTCTAATGTTCCGAGGAACTCCTGATCAGCGAACAGCTATGGCGGTCCGAGCTGCATCTCGGTCGTATCATTGAGTGCCAGATAATCAACAGCTCAGATATTCATTGAATGCTTATATTCTTGGCACGCACTCTGCATTAAATGTATTACCCTTTCATATGTATGTCATTTAATGTATCGAACCTTTCATGTACAGCCTCAAGGCTATAAATACCATGTATCATCCTCATTCAAGGGGAGAGGGAATTTCTTGAGAGAACTGGTAATCAAGAATTCCATAAACACTCAGCAATAACATAACAGTGGACGTAGGCTTTATTCCTAGCCGAACCACTTTAAAAATATTTGTCTTATTTATTTATCTGTGATTGAATAATTAGAGCAATCTAGTTTTTTACATCAACACTCACTATCATAAAAAACAAGGGAATCAAAAACTTTGACCTCGGAAGTGTCATGTGTTAAAGTTTCATCAATCGACGAGTTCTCACTATCACTCACATGACTAGCCATAAAAGCCACAAAGTTGGGCTTAGTGGGGGAATCGGTTCCCTCTTCCTTATCTTTATCACCAAGGGTTACATTATATGAAATGGGTCGCTTACCCTCTTTCCATAGTTTAGTGGGGCACTCAAAAGCCCTATGGCCATAACCCTCACAACCAAAACACCTATTTGACTCATCCCTATTTAAATTTTCTTTAGAAATTTTAAGGATCTTTTCGGCTTTGCCATGCTTAGAAGTTTCAAATTTCTTAAAATAAATTTTAAATTTATCTTTGTTAAATTTAAGAAATTTTCGAAATTTCCTAGCAAACAAGGCCATATTTTCCGAGTCACTATCACTCTCGCTCTCTACTACTTGTTTGACCTCTTTTCGGGCTTTTAAAGCAACGCCCTTTTCAATTTTCTTTTCAGTTTTAGAGGGAAACATGTCTAGTTCATAGGTTTGTAAATCACCTATGAGCTCTTCTAATTTCATAGAGGCTAAAGTTGGTAAAGAATTTAAAACGGTCACTTTTGGAATAAATCTATCGGCTAGGGACCTTAGAATTTTCTTTACTACTCGGTTGTCGGGTATTTTCTCTCCCAAGTAAAAAGATGAATTAACAATATCAGAAAGTCTAGCATAAAATTCATCAAAAGTTTCTTTTTCATTCATTTTGATAGTTTCAAATTGAGTGGTGAGGTTTTGAAGTTTCGAAGCTTTAACGACACTAGTACCTTCATGAGTGATTTGCAAAATATCCCACGCTTCTTTAGCGGTCTCACACGTCATAATGCGTCGGAATTCATCCGGTGTGACAACGCTAAACAAGGCATTTAAACCTCGGGAATTAAAGTTAGAAAGTTTAAATTCACCCTCATTCCATCTATCGACGGGTTTGGGAACACACTCATTATCTACTAAATGAGTAGGTGGGGACCACCCGTTAACAACAGACATCCAAACTCTCTCGTCGATAGATTTTAGTGCCGATTTCATTCGCGCTTTCCAATAC
This sequence comes from Sambucus nigra, assembly GCA_949130495.1. Taxonomy (NCBI): domain Eukaryota; kingdom Viridiplantae; phylum Streptophyta; class Magnoliopsida; order Dipsacales; family Adoxaceae; genus Sambucus; species Sambucus nigra. The sequence goes on along the minus strand of OX422216.1, from coordinate 88,106,413 downwards.
GCGTAGTTTGAACCATCGAAAATAGGAAATTTTGAAAATGGAGAAAATTCCATTTTAGCCAAAAATTATTTAAAAGATCTTTAACGAAATAATGTATCTCTTTGGCTCTGATACCAATTTGAAAGTGCGATAGGCCCCCAAATTTTAATTTAAAACCTTTTTATACTCCAAAAAGTAATAATTTCCTTTTTAGATATGCGGAAGCGACGATGATGGTTCAATTAAAAAAAATCACAAACTTTAATTTCTTTTCAAATTAAAATTAAACCAAGTGAAATAAGATTAAATCCACACAAGTTGATTTTTCACTTAAACCAAATATTTCAATTCAAGTCCTAGAAATTTGCCTAACAAGAATAATCCATTTTGCAAATTAGGCCAAACCAAATTTTACCAAAATAAATTATCTTTGAATTGAATTAATTTCAATTTCACCCAAATATATTTTAACACCAAAGAACATAAGTTTGATAATTAAATCAAATTTTATCTTGAATTACCTAAGCATGTATCTACGTGATTTAAGAAAGATAAAATTAAACAATATCACGTGACGCGCCGATGTACGAGGAAAACCCAAATGGGAAAAACCTCGGACGGCCCTATCCTTAAGTTCAATAAGTACGATTTTACAATTACAAGACAAATGACATACTTAGAAAGACGTCTCCCCCTAAGATAAATCTCCCCCAAACTAAGATACGATAATAATAGGATTAGATACCATTTCTCCCCCTATCAGGCATACATTAGACTCCCAATAATACTAGCATATTTAAGTTGGTCCATAGCATGCCCAGTATTTTTCATTAATTAGATGCTAGGATCCACTGGTATAGCAGCTGGCTTAAGTTCAAAATGATTATATCTTTTAAGAACTTTTTCTATATAATGAGATTGAGATAACGCTAAAGAATTATCCTTTCTCACAATTTTGATTCCTAAAATCACATCAGCTTCTCCAAGATCTTTCATATCAAATTTTGATGAAAGAAACCTTTTTGTTTCTTTAACATATTTGAGATTAGACCCAAATATTAACATGTCATCCACATATAAGCAAATAATAACACCAACATCATTTTCAAATTTATTGTATATACATTTGTCAGCATCATTAACTTTATATCCATGGGATATAACAATATTATTAAACTTCTCATGCCATTGCATAGGAGCTTGTTTAAGGCCATAAAGATATTTAACCAATTTACACACTTTCTTTTCTTGGCCAGGCAAAACAAACCCTTCGGGTTGTTCCATGTAAATCTCTTCTTCTAAATCACCATTTAAAAATGCAGTTTTAACATCCATTTGATGAATAACTAAATTGTGAATAGAAGCAAGAGATATTAATATCCTAATGGAAGTGATTCGAGCAACAGGAGCATATGTATCAAAGTAATCAATTCCATATTTTTTCTTATAGCCTTTAGCAACTAGTCTTGCCTTAAATTTATTTATAGAACCATCCGAATTTAATTTTCTTTTAAATATCCATTTGCACCCAATAGGTTTAGCCCCGGGGGGAAGATCGGAAATAACCCAAGTTTGATTTGACAAAATTGAGTTCATTTCATCATTTATTGCTTCTTTCCAAAAGACATCATCCCTAGATGTTACCGCTTCATGAAATGTGGTCAGTTCATCTTCTACATTAAGAACAAATTTAGTTTTGTTCTTAGTCTCATTTAAATCCCCTTCAACTAAATAAATAACAAAGTCAGGCCCAAATGTTTTTTCAGTTCTTTGTCTTTTACTCCTTCGTGGTTCAACGTCATTCGTTATTTCCGAAGAAGATATAGGTTGTGAATTTTCTTCTAAATTTGAGGAGTCAACAGTCAGATTATTATTTTCTAAACCTTGATTCAAAGTACTAAACTTTGTTAGATGTTCAAAGAATTGCACATCTACCGACTCAATGATTTCTTAAGTTTCAAGGTTTAAAAATCTATAAGTCGTACTGTTACTAGAGTATCCAATAAAAACACATTTGTAAGTCCTATTTCCTAGTTTAGGCCTTTTAGGTTCGGATTTTCTTACATAAGCAAGACATCCCCAAACTTTAAGACGTCTAAGATTAGGCTTACGATTAAACCATAATTCATATGGTGTAATATCCTTGTTTTTCAATGGAACTCTATTTAAAATATAACATGCGGATAAAACCGCTTCTCCCCACATCGACAAAGGTAAACCAGAACTGATTAACATTGAATTTATCATTTCAACTAAAGTCCTATTTTTCCTTTCCACCGTTCCATTTTTTTGTGGCGTATATGGCGCCGTAACTTGATGGATTATCCCATGAGTATTACAAAATTGTATAAACTCACTCGGGTAATATTCACCACCCCTATCGGATCGTAGGACTTTAATTTTCTGATTTTGTTGAGTTTCAACTTCTGCTTTAAAAATTAGGAATTTCTCATAAAATTCATCTTTACTTTTAAGTAAATATGTATATGCATACTTAGAGTAATCATCAATGAAAGTTAAGAAATATTTATTTCCACCACGAGTCATATTACTCTTCATATCACATACATCACTGTGAATAAAATCAAGCATTTCGGATTTCCTCTCAACAGATTTGAACGACTTTCTAGTTATATTCGATTGAGCACAAATTTCACATTTAGAAAGGTTATCAAATTTACAATCCGAGATTAAGCCGAGATTAGTCATATTTTTTATACTTCTATAATTCACATGACCTAATCTACTATGCCATAAAGAAATAAACTCAATCATATAAGTAGAACTAATATCATTGATTACATTAATTTTGATCATGTCGTTACAAGAGTACCCTTTGCCAATAAATTGGCCATTCTTAGACAAGACAAACTTATCAGACTCATACACTAATTTGAAACCTCTCTTATTGAGAAGGTCCCCAGACACAAGATTTTTACACATATCAGGTACATGAAGTACATCAATTAGAGTAAGTGTCTTTCCAGAAGTTAGCTTCAATTCCACTGTGCCTTTTTCAACTACATTGGTGCGAAGATTATTTGCCATCTTCACTTCTTTTCCATCAATTTCTTGATATGCTTTGAATGAAGAGCGGTCTTTGCATATGTGGACCGTTGTGCCGGTATCCAGCCACCATCCACTTTTATTATCAATTGAATTTGCTTCGCAAACAGTAGCAATAAGATCTTCAACATTGTTGATTTCCTTCGACCCTTGTTTTACCTTAAATGCCTTCTTTTTAAGACGACATTCTCGAGAATAATGGCCCGGTTTGTCACAGAAGAAACATTTTCCTTTCTTTTTCTTATTTGCACCTTGGTTCTTGAATTTTGAATCATTCTTTGCTTTAAATTTTGAGTCTTTGGTAATCTTGGATTTTTTATCCTCAACCATATTAGATTTTGAATGACCCTCACCTTGTTCATCCTTCTTTTCTCGAATACGAGTATCTTCTTCAATACGAAGGTGACGAAGAAGGGATTCCACAGTATAAGTCTTTTTATCATGATTAATTTTCTTCTTAAAGCCATTCCAAGAGGATGGAAGTTTTGAAACAATCACCCCTACTTTAAATTCATCATGAAGATTAATACTAGCGGCTTTAAGGTCACCAACAATTTGTTGGAGTTCATGGGCTTGTGCAACGATAGATTTATCATTACTCATTCTAAAATTCATATAGTTTGAAATTAGAAACTTACGGTTGCTCGCTTCCTCGTTTTGATACTTTGTCTCCAAAACCTTCCATAATTTATTTGCCGTCAGAATCATTCGATGAGCGCTATAAATAGTTTGAGACAAAGCATTGAGGATGTGTCCTCGACACATAAATCCGTCTTCTTTCCTCTTCACACGTTTTTTCTTTATTTCTTCGGTGTCTTTGGGTGTGGTCTCGGGAATTTATTCAAGCTTATCATCCAGAATGTATGCAAGTTTTAGTGATGAGAGGAAGAACATAACTTTCTCTTACCAACAGGTGAAATTTCCGCCATCAAAATGGTCGAGTCGGATTACGTCTTGAGTCATGACTTGGATATATTGTGCCACAATTCCTTCCATTTGAGTGGAGTAATAAGAATAATTTTTTTTGCCTAAAAATGTTGGAGTTTTGTTATGGAAAGAACGAAATATATTAATTAATTTCTACAAGGCACGTTCTTGGAACGCTTTCTTTTAGGCAAAATTTCTCCCAATCCGGTTGAGACAGAACCAGAACCGCGAGTACACTATGGGTTTTATAGAATCTGCCTTCAGGATACAATGCAGTGTATGAACAGTTGTTTGATTCAAACTATGTACTATTTTATCAAACCAATAACACTCTGAATTTGTAACTTGATAATGCCAAAGTATAGAGGACGGAGAGAGGAGAAACTAGCAATTTTCGGTGTCCAAAACAGAGGTCTGAAACTCTTTTTATAGCCATTTCTGTGACTGTTCTTCAACAGTCACAGCTCTTCATGGAGTGACTCAGCAATCGTTGGATCGTGCCTGTTTGGAACAGCTGCAATCTAATGGTTCAGATTAGGCATCCCATCATAAGCGAATGGACATTCCCTACACGAAACGCTTCGAGTTCATCTAACGGTTTAGATCAAGTCGTTTCAGATTTTAAACCCTTTGATCGATCGTTTAATCACAACCGTTGATCTGTTTTACCTCGTCAAAACTTTAGGCTCCCATGCTCCAAGTGACGATGCGCACGTGCGAAGTGCCAAGTGCGCGTCAAAGCGCGCAATGCGCCCTAAGTCGCCCAATCGCCCTTTCGCGCGCCGCGCTTACGCGTGTCGCGATTGGTGGTGCTTAAGCACCACCGCGATGCGTAGGATCATAGCGTCTTATTTGACTTGTCAACTAAGAATCTTAGTTGTCCTTTAGTTGATATACCACTACTTTTTTTAGTATTCTTCCAATGTGGGACAATATGGGATTTTGAGCACTCCCATATCTTTCACACCCATTTGCTCATGTTTCTACCTTCTAAATTAAAACCCAAACTATGTTTAAAATAAAACACCAATAATATAATAAAATATTAACAACTAAAAAATAAAATATCAATAAATATTGGAATTTATCCAACAAATCTTACGCACAATGCAGACCATCAATTTCCCAACGTTCGACTCGCGAGGAACTCCCAACTTTGAGGGAATGTCAAAATTGGACAAAAATTCAACTTTTCCTTAATTGATGGCCGATAATCATGGACTTGGCCGACTCTGTCTGAACGTCCCACCCAACACTACCAGATCAGTCCTAAACGAAAATGCCCACAGCTCACAGATCCAGTACCCATCTCTGCAAAGCAAAGAGCACTACAATCAAAACCAGATCTTGAATGAAAACCCAACTTCAACTAAGAAAACCCAACCTTCGACCTAGCTAAATCAGCTGCAAAAACCAAAATACATGGTCAAAACCAAGAAAACATCGTAAGACAAAGATGAGCCAATCAAAGCATCCCGTTCTTCAAGCTGATGTACAAGCAAGACTTCGATCCATTTTCCCACTGTACTAACATCTATATTAATATTCTTATTAATTACTTTTTTTACATCCTGAATTCAAATTTTATACTTTAAATGATTTTATTACATCCTGGGTTCCATGTAATAAAAATTGACTTTATTATTGATTTTCCCTGTTAATCTCAAGTTTTTGGTATATTTTTCTCATATCTTTGCGTATGTATATGTCATTGAATGGTTTGTTAGTGACACTGATTTAACTAGAGCTGTAAACGGATATTCAAAAATCCGCATCCGTCCGATATCCGAATCCGAATTTGCGGATATTTATCCGAAAATATGGAAACGGATACGAATATGGATACTCTATAAAAATATTCGAGAAAATGGATACGGATAGTACTAGTATCTGACACGGATAATCCGTATCCGATGCGGAGTATCCATTTCATCGGATATCCGTTTTACCGGATATCCGCATCCGTCAAACATATGTTTAAAATATTACTAATAATATTAGTATTTGTATTACTGATAAAATAATATTAAAAAAATCTTAATCGTTTATTCCCTAAAACAAAATAAACATATACTCCACACAAAATAAAAACACCGTAAAGTTATTATTTTATTAGGTATACTATAAAATGTCATGTATTATTATTTTATTAGGTATATTATCATGGAGTTACACTAAAGTTATAATACACCCTCTCACACACAACATACACCCACTAAAGAACATATACTTCACTCAAAACAAAAACAAAACTAACATCATTTCATTTCTTTTTCGTGCAAAACAAGAGAAAAGAAACACTGGTGTGATTTGTTAGTTTCCTTAATTATAAATAAATGTAAGAGAGAAACAGAAAAGAATGTAAGAGAGAAACATAATAGAATGTAAGAGAGAAACATAAAAGTAAAAAAATGGTTTTGATTGTGATGAGAACTGAAGTTAACAACAGATATATTATATACAAAATAAAAAAGTATACTTATTAAAATAAAAATATCAGTATGTTTTAAAGACAAAAGGTCCATGAGGTTATCATTCTCAACAAATTTGATTTAATCTAAAATGTGCATATTTATTTCTATTGTCATGGAATGCGACTCTTATTTTTTTTGGATAGCTTTAAGCTTATATGGTTATAAAGTATGAAAAACATGGTATCCAAACATGGTTATATGGTTATTTTTTTTTATGGCTTTAAGCTTATTTTTTTTGGATACAAATACGGATATTACATTCAGATAGTGGATACGAATATGAAAAACATGGTATTCAAACCGTATCCGTCCGTTTATCACCCCTAGATTTAACTAAAGATTACAGTGTGATGTTTTGTTCCCAATAGTCTGCTTTTGTTATTCACACACCGATAACTATTAGGGGAAGAATTTATGAGGTATCACATAACAGAGGACCGCTCAGGTGTGGGAGCCCAAAGGACTCCCGTGCGGTGTAAAATGAACAAAGTTGTATTGAATGCAATGCCTTCTCTTTTATCATTTTGTTTTCCTTTTTTAATGGTTAATTTTATTATATATAGTATACAAAAAGTCCTTTAAAGCGTCCGGGCATCGCATAGTGCTTAAAGCTAGTTTTAGTATGTTGAAGTTATAATCATGTTAATAATTAATGTTGCACAAACATTTCATATGAATTTGGAATGATTGAATCGTCAACTCCTTGAGTTAGACTGATAACCAAACCTTTGGATAACACCCCTTAAGAGCATGCCCGGCGGAATTGTTAATAATATTTGTTGGTATAGTAGAGAGCAAACATTTTCCAACGCGATTTGTGCCCACATTGGGTAATTTTTGGAAGTACTGCAAAATGTTTGCAATCTCAAACTGAATTTCAGAGGAAAATCATTTACTGGTCTGTGCCACAGCCACCCGGACGTTGTTTTACCAATTTCTGCCTTGCGTTCAATGGGAATGATAAGCTGCTATATATGTTCACATCTCCCATAAGCGTGAGAAAGCTCTAAGCGATAATGAAATTTTGTCATATTTTCTGTCAATGTCGGGTGGCAAAGGAGAAATGTTAAGGAGACCCAGTTCGTGGACCTTTGAATAAGACAAAAATAGGTGTAAGTTGTTAATGCATTGATTGATGTTCTGGCGGGACTCAAAATAATAATGTATAAGTTTTTAATGCAGTGTGTCTACGAAATGTGTTCACGAAGTGGATCTCCCTAGCCTTTTCCATATAGAATATAAACCACACCTCGTATCTTCCGGAGTCATGCTTGCGTGTTCTTATCAAGTATAATCTAAATTTTGTATCAACAACCGACAATTGGGGTATATTACATCAACCAGTTTCCAACCCATATCTCATGTATTTAGTCTCACTTGGATGATTTATAACATCTTATTTTATTTTCTGTACTTTTAGTTTTAATTATTGGTTTTGTCAAGTGCTAATTAAAAAGTTCGAGCTATATATGTCATTTTTTAAGGTAAATAAAAAATGATTAAATACTAAAAAGTCCCTCATATATTTTTTAATATACATTTAGTTCAAGCTTTTTATTTTGTGCCAAAAAATCTCTTATTCTCTTATCTTTAAAGCTCCGCGCCAGCGGCATGGTAAAACTTTTTTGACTTGGTGAAGGATTTTTTGGTGCAAAATAAAAAGACTTGGACTAAACGTGTATTAAAAAAAGTTCGAGGGACTATTTGATATATGTCCCAATAAAAAAGTGTGGTTGATGTTAAAGACTTTTTGACATGGTGAAGGACTTTTTTGTGCAAAATAAAAACGCTTGGACTAAATATGTATTAAAAAAAATTCGAGGAACTATTTAGTATATGCCCCAATAAAAAAATGTGGATGAAGGCGATTATGAGAGGTGGAACTCACGTCATGGTACAACACATATAAAGTATTTTTGATAAATTTTTAGTACTAATTGTAAGTATATGTAACATTATTCGTGAAATAATTACCACAAAGAGAGCCTAAGTACAAAAGGAAAGGAAAAAAATATGATTTTCAACTCCTCTCTTTTATCATTAGCCCATTATTCTATCTACAATAACAAAATTAATATATAGGTATTTTACAGAATATTTGTAAAATAAATGATAAAACTTGAACAATCTTCCCCTTTCATATGACATTTGATATTAATTTTATATGATTATAAAAAATTTAATGACATTAATAAAAACAAGTTATGGCAAATACCATGAATGTGGGATATCTAATAAACATTTTCCAAAAAAATTATATATATAGTTATAGTCATAGTTATAATTATAATTATATAATTATATCATATAGAATAAAAATATATATCATATTACTACATCACTGTTCGCCTATCTGACTAAGAGGTTTGGCATCTTATGGCATCAAACTCAACACCCAGCATGTTCTATGTTGTCTATTTTTTTAACAAGCAATCATGTAGCATAAACTAAGAGGTTTGTCTCTTATAATATATATTTTTTTAAATATATAAAGTTTGAACTTCTATTACCTTTTTATTACACTACATTGTATTTTTATTATTAAAAAAATGCGAGGTATAATCCCTATTCAATTTAAAAGGTAAAATTAAGGATCAATTATCAAAAAGTTCTTCAAATATTTTTTTAATACATATTTAGTCCAAATCTTTTTATTTTGTTCCAAAAAGTCATTCAAACATCTATTTAATTAATATTTTCTTATTTTTAAAAATCCGTGCTAACGACATTTTCGCCCCACCCCCACCTCACCCCCACTCCCGGAGCTCCAGCGATCCTCACTGGGGATCTTTTTTAATGTTTTTATGTGGTGATGGGATTTTTGAAATAAAATAAAAAGTCTTTAATTAAACGTTTATTGAAAAAAGTTCGAGAAATTATTTGGCATATGCGCCTAGAATTAATCCAATACATCAAAACTGACAATCAATTTGCTATCATAAAAAATTATTAAAGTAACCTCCTAATCATATACACAATTAGTTTATGACTCTACATTTCAGTCTTCACCAAGTTTGTCACACCCTCTCTTCACATTTGTAGGGAACGACTTCACGAGAGAATCGACAATTCCAAATCTGTCGCCATTGTGTTTGAGTGCGAGTATCTCGTTCTAGTATAGAAATTTGTTAATGTTTCTTTTTTTTAGTAAACTAGAACGGTGCGTTCTATACGTAGAATAGTGTAATATTTTCGCTCTCAATTTTTGTTGGTCACATTTAAATTCTTAAATTATGTTATTTTTTTTACCATTGACTCTTCCATCAACATTCTTATTAAATCTAATGGAATTCATCGTAAAAAAATATTTTTTATAACCACCATACCCAAACCTTATACCCAAAATAACTTCAAATTATACTCAAACCCATTATTTGCAAAGTAATAACATATTTTATTCATGCATTTTTTGTTCTTTTGGGTTATTTTGAGCATAAGACATTAGTATGGGGGTGGTAAATGAAATTTAGGCATTGATATGGTAGTCACGTTGACTAATTTCGTTGGATTTAAACGACAAGTTGGTAAAATAGTCACTGTTGCAACCACATTACAAACTTTATGGGCTTAAATATTACAAAAAATAAGTTTGAGGACCAAATTGTTACACTGTTCAAAGTTCAAGAGCCACCAACGTAATTTAATCTTTTTTTTAAATATTTTCTTAATTTTTTTTAGATGAAAGTTATATCAGAGTGACGTTATACGTTGAATAATGCTTGGTATACTCTCGAGACCAAATATTTATGTACAAAGTGAAACTTGGATAGTGTTTGTGTATAACCATTGTGTCGGGAAAACGGTTGTATTAGAAGTATATCAGTGACATTATTATCATTATATTATCAAAGTTACTAATTTCTTCAAAATTTTGAATTAATCATAAATACTATTTGGAATGTCACCATGAGAGAGTTTCTAAAATGTCATTCTCTCATTCCTAAATTAATAATACACGCTTATTATACTGGAGTCTTATTAGATAGTTTGTCCTTATATAAATCTCGTTAACTAGTCAATCATTGATTAGGTCCTATTTTTAAAACATCAGCTCTGATATTTACTCAAATATTTCAAGTCAAGCCCAATTTAGATCTCTCTTTCTCAATCTCTCCTCGGCAATGATGAGATTGGAAATTTCGGTTACTAGATTCTTTACTCTTCTTCTCGTCTTTTTTCTACCATTTCTTTTTCTTTTTTCTTATGTTCTAGTGTTGTTGACTGGATAGTTTCCGAGGGGAGACCGGCGCATATATTGTTGGATAATGATCAAAATATGATAATGAGATATTGGTGGTGAATAATGATCAAACTCAAATATGGGTGTGGCCGATGATGAAAAAGCCTTTGGATCACTATGATTTTTCTTTGATAGTATATATTTAATGTATTTACTAATATAATAATAAATATTATTTACTACTAGGTGTAAACCCGTGCGATGCGCGGACTAACTGATCGTAATTATAATAAGTCAGGTAATTATCGGATTAACATAAACTAAAATATATATAATATATAATAAACTTGTTTTAAGCTAAAAAGGTTAAACAAAATACAATTTTATCTATCACGTGAAACTTTAATATCAATGTGAGAAAAAAATAACAACCAAAGTTTTCTAATTTACCTCATTGTTTCTTTCTCATTCTCCTTAACATCGATTTTTATCACTCTCTCCACTGCCATCTTCAGTTCATCTTCTCATATCCTTCAAAATCTTATCTTCTCCACTCCTCTATCACTTTATCTCAATATTAAAAATAACATATGTATACCTATAGAGACAATACCTTCACATATTTCATCAAGTTGAAACTCATAAACGTAAAATATCCATTCAAAATCGAGAATAAGAAAAGACAAAAAGATACCGGGCGAGGTGCAATGTGTGACATTTTTACGATTTTTAACATCAACCTTTCTCTTGAACTTGAAATAATAAAAAATCAACTTTTTTTTTACCATAATCATGCAATAAGATGCAATAAGATAACAGAAAACACATAAGAAGAAAACACCACCAAAAGGGTGTCCCAACTGTTATATGTCATAAAGAAAAACAGATGTATATAGTTATTTTTATGCAATGAAGTCAACAAATCTGAAGAAACTTCAACTTACATCATATTGGTTCAAGTAATTTTCGGGTAATGGCTAAAAAAATGGTTGGTCTTCACACACATTTCGTCGTAAGTTGTCCAAATCCAGGCCTTTAGGCGAATCTAAATGACTTGCTTGAAGTAGGACATCAGATTTTCACTTCACACGGATTGCTCCAGCTCTAGATTAACCCTGCTTCTGTAGTCAGGTCAACGATCCCAATGGACCGGACCATGTCGGCTTATTCACGGCGGTGCAAGGCCATGAACTGGGCTGCATGAGGGCCTCAACTTATTCATATTTTTGGCCGCCACAGATTTCATGCAATTTGTGCTGAAAATACAAAAAACAGAGAGAAAAAAAAATACATTAGTAAGTAGATGACCCAAATTAAACTGAAATGTATACATATATAGAAAAGAAGAAATAAAGTGATAAAAAATGCACCAAGTTTCACACATAAATAAAAAATATAAAAATATAAAGCCTTTATTGAACACAATAGGCATTACCATTCCTTTGCAAATATAACTGCTTCAAGCTACTTAAACCCCTTTTGCTACCATGGTTTCAAAAAGAAATAAATCACCAACATATGACAACAAAGTCTATAGAGACAAATGAAACGAATTGGTATACAAACATTGATTAAAAAACAAATAAACTTAGAAAATAAATACAACAATACATAATTGGATTCTAATAAAATCATCACACCCGCTGCTAAACATTATCTTTTATTTCGAAATCATTACCATCCAACTTCATACGCTCCTTCTCTATATAATCCTCAATAGTCAGTTGCCTCACTATCACATACATGTAGATTGACCATACATGGTGTACATCAAATAGACCCGACTTGTCAATCCTCATGTGAATTCAATGAGCATAAGCCTGTTTTGCCTAATCTTCTTCGCCAATTTATCCTGAACGTCTTGTGCCACAACATTTTGGGCGATTGGTTGATCTCAGACTGAAATATAGGGAGAAACCCTAGCTGATGTGTAAGCTACAGACATGAACAACATTCAATTTTGCCAAATAATCATCTCATTCAATTCATAACTCAGTGGGTGAAACATAAATATATGATAATTCTACACTTCCTCAAGACTCTTCAATGGAAAATTATATATTCCAAAACCAAAAACTGCCCTTATCTTATTCTGTTGAAGATTAGAACCCTCCATCCCCTCTCAGTATTCTCCACGGAAGTTGAATTCCCATACCTCCATCAAACTATAATAGATGTAAGAAACCTGAATCAGAAATTAAAAACCAACCCAACAAATAAAACAAATAACAGTTACAAACGTGTCCTCCTCAGGAACATCAGTGTGTATAAGCTTAATAATAGTAACCCTAGGTTCAAGCTCATCAGGTGTTGACCTATTAGCACTATATGGCTCAAGAGTTTGGATAGAGCTAATTCTTCCCTGTATGAACACGAACAGTGCACACAATAGTTTAGAAATCAAACATTTTTATACCATCAAGCAACCTTAATACACTTACAATATGAACTTTATAGTAAGTTTAAGCTAAGAAATTTGAAAAAGATCCCATTTGTAGTCATAGTAAACATACACATTGATAATTAAGTATGAACTCTCAATAAACATATATAGTTGGCCAGTGTTATATCATTATATACGCAATTCAATAATATGTATATATATTAGGCAAACACATGCATGAGTAAATTAATAAGTGTTTCAATCCAATATCACGCCATAGATGAGTGCTGGAAGTATTATCGACCTGTTTCATTCTTAAAAATAGAAAAATAAAACGATACCTGAAGAGCCTTTTGTCGTTCTTCTTTACAACTTGGCTGTTTAAAGACAACTGATATGTCATCAACTCATGACCTCCTAATTTTGAAAACTCACACTGAATTTAGAACCCTAATTGATAGAAACAAAATGAAGCAACGAAGAAATATATAAATATGCATAGAAAGAGGAACGGTGTTTTTTTGCCTGTCTAACTTGTAATCTAACTTTCAAGATGATTGTATAATATGAAGAGTGTTACCTTATTGGCATTGCTCGTCCGCTCATATTCAGAGAGAGAGAAAACTAATTTATGGGTAAAATGAAGAGATATAGGGAGGCGAAAAACAAAACATACATTTTGAAGCCCTACGTGGTGGAGATGAATGGTCCTTTATCACTCTCTCTCCTTTGTATATAAGAGGTGGGTAAATCAATGACAGCTGCATACGTGGACACCCTCATTGTTGAGGAGTCTTAAATGTGATTGTTACTTTAATTTTATTTCTGATCCTTGGAAAGAGAAACCTTTTATATTACTTTTCGTGAAGTAGAAAATAACGACCACCCAGATGAGCTCAACGGTCTTATAAGCTCACACCCTACCATCCATAAAAAATATAGGAAAGAAAATAACCAATAAGATATCATTCTTGTAAATATGTCTGTAATTTCGACTCAAACCAAATATTAGATTTATCTTCTTCACAACATAAGGGTGAATTTATGACAATACGGAACAACACTCAATACATATGAGAAGCCAAAAGGCACTATTTAAGATGTGTACTATGATGTATAATGTGTTATATTTATTAATAGGTACTTTTATTTATATTACCTAGTTTTATGATCCTAAATTAGTAGGAATCAAGGATCTCTAAGATTTAAAACTTTGAATATCTTTTTCATACTCTCTAATGTTGATGAGTTGGACCCATAATATGTTTCCTCACTTAACTGTTAACAGGTAAATAAATTTTCATTTTTTTACTTGGTCATAATGAAGGAATAAAAAAGATACCACATTTAAGGATTCCCCAACAACTATAATGTAAGAAAAATTTAGATGATGAATTAAAAGGATTAAACAATCGAAATTCACATGACATAAAAAAAATTGTGGTAATGAAAATAAACATGAAATATAAACTAAATAAAGATGAAAATTTATAACATTAAATTATAAAGAGAGATAAATACATATGAGAGAAGAGTTTTTGGAGAACTAAGAATATAATATCTTGTCCCCAATGCACAATCAACTGCAAAAATTCAATCTAACTAAGGAAATGCATCTTAAAAGATTTTAAAACTTTCCCACCAGTTAATGATCAAAATTCAATCCTAACAAAAACAACAATTAAGTAACCGTCCACCAAATTTCCAACCAATCAAAATACAACAGACAAAACCCAGACAGTATAAACAAATCATCATAATCCTATCGTCATTACCCACCAAAAGTGACCAGCAGAAACAAAAGCAAATCTCCACCAGTGAGAAAATAAGATAGTTCACATAATACATCAACAAAAAACCCTATTTTGAAAAAGGAAAAAAAAAACATGAACTCACTGTCATAGATCCATCGTCAAACGTTGTTGAATAAAATCCCTCATTGAACAGATTCATCGCTGAATTGAATTCTCATTTTTTTTTACAATTGATAAAACTCGATTTTATTTTTTAATAATTTTTTAATTTATTCCAATAACCGATTGGTGCAAAAATGATAAAACTTTGAGAGGGGAATGGTTACCTTCGACCTCGCAAGTGTAGACTATCAGAGAAGATTATGAGGGATGAACATATGAGTTTGATTTCTGCACAGAGAAATTCATAAGAAAGGATGGTTAAAATCGCACAGGGATATAGAAATGGGAGGACATGCAATGGCTTAGGAGAGAGAAATGAACAATCACTTGGAAAAAGAGAATGGCGCCCCCTAATGATATGGGAGAGATAAATGGGAGCAACTCTTCGAAATGGAGGCATAATAGGAGGCCGTGTAAAATTGATACGCTAATAAATGTTTAAGTCAAGTGGCAGATTTTCTCACAAAGAAGCATTAAAGCCTTGTGCCATGTGTATACCCTGATAAAAAAGAAGCATTTAGATTTTCTCACAAAGAAGCATTAAAGCCTTGTGCCACGTGTATACCCCCGATAAAAAAGAAGCATTTAAGCCTTGTTTAGCATTTTAGGGTATATAGAGATTAGAAAAAATCATCAGATCACTGTAGTTTTACGCATTCAATAAATAATTATTGTATTTACTGATGTGTTTGTAAATAAGTATTAATCTTATTCTTGTTGTTTTGTATTTCAATATTACATGTTTACTACAAAAATAAATGCTTTGTTTGTGTATTATTCTAATATTAAATTTTTACTTTGCAATTTAGATTTTATTCATCGCTACCTTTTTCTCGGTTTGTTCTCTTACTATAGTATATAATTATTGTATGAGTAAATATATTATGTGTGTGGATAATATTTGTCAACACGGTAAATATTTACTATATGCATATATTTTTTCTTTATTTATATTGTAAATGGATCTTGTTAGATAGATCGGTGAGTAGGTTTTAAAATTTTAATTTAAAAAAATGAATTTGTAAATCGAAAGTCATAGCCATCTAAAGTTGAAAAAGAAATAAATAAAAAAAGTTTAATTTTTGTGATCTCTCATCCCAATAGTCGCATATAAGTATATGAAAATTGGTATATCTGTTAAATAAAAACCTCATTAAATAGTAATAAAACTTGTTAATATTTGAATAATCAATAGAATTTATTTATGAAAAAAAAATTCAAATAGGATATATATGTAAAATTTTCTAAATAAAACATGTGAGTGGGGTAAATCTTGAATCTCACATAATTTTATATATTATATTTAAAAACAAGACTCTTGTTTCCTAAGAAAGCAAAAGGAATACTAGAGTCTCAATTGAGGACAATGGGTATAAAATGGGAATCTTGGTGAGATATTGAGGACGAAGGGTATAAATTTGGGAATCTCGATGAGATATACTTTCATTTAAAAAAGAAAAATGAAATTAAAAGGATGGGGTGGGGTGGGGTGGGATGAGGGTGAGAGAGGATAGCTTTTGCATGCATGACAACATTGAGCGCATGCTAGTTATAAGAGGTAATTTAGTACAAATTGAATATTCAGTGCATCCAAGTGTAAACAGAGTAGAATAATCAATTAAAATAGCTAAGGAACAAACACGATGCAAGATGTACATGGTTCGACAAATTACCTACGTCCACGGGATTTTGAGTTTCTCTTTTATTAATTTTATAAGGCTAGGTCGGCAAAGTTATAATATTGCTCAACGGATACAATTTTTGATGCCCCTCCCTCATTGGAGAGGGTTTACATTTTTAGAGGATTCTGGGGGAGTCCCAGTTCAGTTGATAAATATCCCAAAGATTTCGGACTTATCCTTTATCTAAGCTAACCATCTGGTAGCACATGTTAATGAGATTTCTTAATGGCTTAGACCCAAGTTTGAGCATGTGCAAGTCATGTGACTTCGTTAATTATGGTCCCCACAATTTTCCTTAAAACTCAATGACGCTCTGAGGTCGTTGGGCTTTGCTTACGTCAAGGCTATTTGTACTTTGAGTTTAGTGGCCTTTTTGTATATACAGGCAATCTCGAAAAATGGTGCATTGTAAGGGTACACGAGTAATAAACTGCATTTAGCAGTGAACCGCCACCTAACAAAGTGGCAGAACATCATTAGTTTTGGAGAACTATGAAGACATTTTCAAGCTTATAAGGTGACGATTCCCACCCTTTTGTTCAATTTAATTTTTGTTCAAATTCCTTTGTCTCGAAGCTTTTCAGTTGTTGTTAGAGCTTGCGATTTTCCTCTTCTCACTACAGGGACTCTTTATTTCTTCTTCATTTTTATTTGTGTAATTATTTCTTAGTCTTTTAATAAATGGTGTATACTGTTGTCGGGAGTTCGTTAGAGGAATTAGGGGTCACACATGCATGGAATCCTTCCATCGGTGGGGACATAATTGGTAAATGGTTCTTATGACCTTTGTACCCTGGCTGAGGGTCATTGGTTGTCCTCAATTTTCATAATAGAGTGTGGGGTCACTTTTTCCTCCAACCGCCTATTTTTGGAATTCTGCAAGTATTTCGATGTGGCTTCAGCCCAAGTTGTCCCAAATACTTGGAGGATCGTAACACCACATTAATGAACTATATGGGACCGTATTGGAATTACTATAATAGTTTTTTTGGTTTTAGAGCTTTGTTAGGATCTTATATCATCTATTTTTAAAATTGTAGTAAGTCCCATAACTATCCTAAATCGCCCATAACTACTCTATAATCGCTCATCTTCTTTTGTGCAAAAAATGACACTTGTCTCCTAGTGGTTATAATAGGACCAATAATTAAAAAATAAAAACATGAGAGTGTCTACAAATACATCTTAAAAATTGGAACAAAGTACTTAAGACCCCTTACATATATTATGGACTATTCCCATTAGGTTACAAATACTGACAACATTAATTACGTGAACATGAGGTTTTCAAATAGAGGCTTAGTACTGAATCTTACTGATTCCAATAAAGACCATTGGGATCATGGTCTGATAGTGAAAAATTGACAATTTGCCCCTCTACCTGAAGGCATGGCATACGAGGGGCCAAAGTGATGTCAGGAGGGCAGAGGAATAAGTTAGAAAATATTTTTTCCATTTGAGTTTTCATTTTTTCTGATGGGTACTAATTTTGTGCTCCTACTTTTTATTTTACACTGAAGAGCAAGAAGAAGCTTCCTGCGGCGCTAATGTGAATTTTACTAATCTTAAGATTTTTTAGTCCATATAACAGAGAGTAGGTACTGACGACCATCCAAGGTCGGCCGCATTTCTGCTCATATACAAGAGCACAACGACTTCTTTCATTGCAATACCTACTAAGGAAAGGCCAGTTGTCCTAATTTCGTTGGACGATCCGGAGGCCTCAATTTCTGGATTAGAGCTTGGTTCAGAGTCTTCTCCTTTAGAATTTTTAGAGGAAGACGACTTCACTTAGGAGAGAACCTTGTCGTCCTTAGAGCCTTTTGATGTTTCTTTGGTTCCTTCTAGAATTCCTCTAAGCAACATAGTGAAGCGTAAAGTAACCAATCTCATTACCTCTCATGCTAGCGCAAGGTCATTGTGACACCTTGCCTATTTTAATCACGGGTGATCAGTCCTTTATCAAAATAAATAGGAATCTCATTTGGCTCATTCTTAACATCAATGTCGGAAAACTTTTTAAATTACTAACCACCTATGTTAAATTGAGTCGGTGCCAATTATATCTTTCATTAACACATAACAACATACGGAAACAAAATAAGATAACTCAACCACACAAATATATGAGTCTGAATCATCACATGATAAATAGATAAAATAATAAATATCGAATGAACTATCGGTTACAAAACTAAATCCAAACCATAAGCCTACCGGAATAAAATGTAATCCAAATACATCGTCTAATAAATAAAATTAAAGAATGTATCAACTGAAGGTGAAACATGCCCAAATGAAATACTGAATCATAAATCGAAATCTAGGAATGAATAACTGAAACGTCTACACAAATCATGCATGCCTCCACAAGTGCTGCAGCTACGCATCCCTAGAATGAGTCATCAATCTTGGCATCCCTGTGGCTGGATACCTAAAATGTTTTGGAAAATATTTTTAAAACGGTTCAAAGCCAAAAATCATTTAACAATATTTAGCAAATAATTAAGATGCAATAATTAAATATGAATGAACACTTTAAATATTTAAGCGGGTGTCGCACTCTCTTGAGATATTACTCGTCTCTCAACTATTATGCACACCTATCGCTACCTCCTAACCCAACTAGTTATACTCCTCCACCTAACTAGCCCTGTTACAAATCTTTCTATCACTCTGCTCTAACCCGAGAACTTTCTAACTTTGATTCATAAGTTATTTTACTCATTAACTTAATCACTTCCACTTTGATTAATCATATAACATCCACACTAGTTATATATGTAATACATTCATACTTTTTATGTATTTAATCCGTATATAATTATTTACTCTATTATATGCATAATAGTATATTATAACAATCACACATATGTCATGTATAATAACCATCCTTCTGAGTAATAACTCACGGGATGATTTTCTCTAAAATGCTATCATATCCCCAGTATACTCAATCTAAAACGGTTAACATAAGCCCGTTAGCTCACATCGAAATAGGTAATAAAATTGTAAGCATAGTAAAGGCGATCGTAATCCCCCGAGAGTGAGACGGAATCATACCCAAAGCGACTCACCTCGTAAATAATTGACACAATAAAATATCGGGTGCTATGACCTAGGGATTATACTCTCCCTGCATTCGCTAGCCTGGGGATTCAGCCACATTGTGCAACCTCCTATAACAGTACTATATGGGTATGTCTTCACATAAATATCATGTACATCGATATTTATATAGTACACACACACACACACACAGATATATGTGTGTGTGTGTGTGTGTGTGTGTGTGTGTGTGTGTGTGTGTGTGTGTATATGTGTGAACTATCTCTATTTTCGTATAAATATAATTACAACAAATCCAGCTAAACCATGCCTAAAACCCGTAGAACTAACCCATAACCCCCGAGTCTATCCACCGACTCTTAATTTATTTAAATTCACCTCAATTAAATAATTAATGTAGCATCACCCTGCTAAAATACCCAGACTCACTCAATTAACCCATACATTAATTATTTACGAATTTATTTCACTTCATTCCTTCCTTAGACATCTCACATTTTCTCACCTTTATAATTCAACCTATATTTACCCATAAGTCCCTAGGTAATAGGTTCTCCCTTAATTTACACTAAATTAAGAAGTCTTGGATGTACCGCGAAAATTAAAGTCCAGGAAACACATCCAAAAATCAAGCTTCATCCATTGATCGATGAAGTCGATCGATCGATCGATGCCTGATGCAGTAGCTTCTTTCCCAACTCATTTTTATTTACCAAACCTTCATAGTTTGAATCCGACTCCCAACTAATTCTTACCTAACGTTCATCACACCCCTTAAACAAATTCAAATCATAATGAAAATATCTAAGCGCCACTAATTTCTAAAGCCGTCAATTATATCAATGAATTGGGTTTTTAAAAGGATGCTTTAATCATCTTCCTAAATTTGATTACACAATCTAAAATAAAAATGAATTAAATTTACGGGTTTCGAATATAAATTCGATTCCAACAGTAATATATGGTATTTCATTATCAATTGAACATTTAATCTATACATGATACCCAAATCACCAAAAACTCATTTTCTTGTGACAACCCTCCCCAAAACGGATTTATCTAAACCTACCATGATATAAAGATGAATTTCTACAAATTAAATTGAAAGTAAGTTAATTGCGTTCCTTTATATGTGTTGTAGGGTCTAATTTTACGCTGTAGAAGATGAATCGGTGTTAAAACTCCCCAATCCTCTTTGATTTTGGCTCCTAAAGTTCTCCTCTTTCTTACTTCTTTAATCTTTCAATCTATTAGGGTTTAGAATATGAATTACGGTTGTCTCAAACTCCTAGACTTAGGTTTTTAATTCTAAATCCCAAAATTAGGCTAACGAGCCAAGCCTAAATGACACAAATACCCTTGTGTGGGCCCGGTTATGTCTAAAAAGGCTCGAGGACCCAATTACTGCCTCCGGGTACTTTATTCTAAATATCGGCTCATTCGGAACCAACCGTGACCTCTAAATAGCCATCCAAGTCACTCTACATAACTTTCTTATCTCGACTTCATATAGTCTAGACGCGACTCTCGGTTGAGATATAACACAGTCACGTCGATATCACTCGCTATGACATATAATAATCATCACAAGTTGTTTACTATTTACTTAGTAACTTTATTTCATAAATATTAATCATTATCTCTCCCGATTAATATTTTAATAAACACATAATATTTAATTCAATTAAATTACGACACACGTGTAATTTAAAATAAACGAATTACTTAAATTCTAAATACTCGAAAATACGGGGTGTTACATATTTTTCCCAGTAGAAAGGAATTTCGTCCTCGAAATTGGGACGTACCTATGGTGAATAACTCTGGATACTGCTCGCGCTTGTCATCCTCCTGCTCCCACGTCGACTCGTCAATATTTGTGGTGCCCCCACTGAACTCGAACCACGGGTATCACCTTAGACCGCAGCTTATGCTCACTACGATCAAGTATCTCCACCAGTCTCTCCTCGTACGGGATATCTGTCTGCAAGTCTATCTCCTCTAATGGAACATGCCAAAAAGCTCTTTCTCTCCTCCGGTACCTCTTTAGTGATGACATGTGGAACACGTCGTAAATCCGCTATAAATGCTCCGGTAGACCCAACCTATATGCAACTGGTCCCACCCTCTAGATAATCATAAATTGTCCCACATATCTCGGTGATAGCTTCCCTTTATTACTGAATCTCATGACTTCATTCATAGGAGACACTCGTACCAAAACTTAGTCACCAACCTCTAGCTCTATGTTCCTCATGTCTGTATCGGCATAACTCTTCTGCCTGTCTTGAGCTATACGAATGTGCCCTGGAATCAGCTTAATCTTGGCAGTAGTGTCTTGAATCATCTTTGGACCTAATAACTTGTTCGCCCCCACCTCTAATCAATAAGCAGGCGAACGACAAGGCCGTCCATACAGTGCCTCAAATGGTTCCATGTCGATGATGAACTGGTAGGAGTTATTATACGCAAACTCCATTAATGGAAGGTACTTCTCCTATCCAACCCTGAAGTCAACTATGCACATCCTCAGCATATCCTTTAACATCTGATTAACTCACTCTGTCTATCCATTTATTTGTGGGTGATACGTTGTACTCAAATATAAATCTATGCCCATAGCGTCCTAAAAACTCTGCCAGAAGTGGGACATAAAAATCTTATCCTAATTCGACATAATATTAATCAAAACTCCATACAACCTCGCTATCTCAGAAATAAAAAATTACAAATACTATCCTGGATTAAAATTTGTATGAACCGATAGAAAATGGGCCACCTTAGTCAATCGATCCACTATCACCCAGATGGAGTCGTGACCTCTCTACGATATCAGTAGCCCGGTAATAAAATCCATGGAGATACTCTCTCAGTTCACACTAGAATCTCTAGTCAATGCAACATCCCAGTTAGTCTCCGATGGTCTCCCTTCACTAGATGATAGGTAGAACACTTTTAGATAAACTTCGCTATGTCCCGCTTCATCCTCGATCACCAATACTGCTTATGCATATCCTGGTACATCTTATCCCCATCAGGATGTACCGTAAACCTCGATTCGTGAGACTATGACATCACTTCATGCCTTAGATCCTTATCCTCTCGAACCACGAGTCTCCCATTAAAGCTTAAGCCTCCCTTAGAATTAATCGAATAAGACCATGCCCCATCAGCTAACAACTGACATACTCTGTCCTAGCAAAACTAGTCCCATGCATGTGGTTTAACCACCCTCATAACAATCTCGAGCGTGACAGCCACTACGGACATACAAGCCCTGGAAACCTCATCATCATGCCAAAGTTCCCTCCACTTCACCTTCTAAACCTCTGCTATCTCCCCAATAGGCCTTCAGCTCAATACGTCTGAATATCAAACTGGTAATCCTTCACGAACGCTAACCATCTTCTCTACCTCATATTCATATCCTTCTACATGAATAAATACTAAAGTGATTTATGGTCCGTGAACAAGGTAAATTGCTCCCCCAAAAGATAATGCCTCCAAATCCATAAGGAAACACAATCGCTACTAACTTAAGGTCATACGTGGGGTAATTCCTCTCATGTGGATTAATCTTGTGAGATTCATAAGCTATAGCCCTATCCTCCTATTGTAGTACACCACCAAGTACTTGCAAGGATGCATCTGTATAAACACGATACTCTACCCCTCCCCTAGTCAATGCGAGTATAGGTGCGAGGTCAATTTGTCCTTTAGCTCATTGAAAACTAATTGATAATGGTCATCCCAAACAACCGGCACCTTTACGAATCTGGTTGGTCAACGAACCCGTCGTCTTCAAGAAATCCTTAATAAAGTGATGATAGTATCCGACCAAGCCTAGAAAATTGTGAACCTCGGTTGGTATTATGGGTTGTACCCACTCCCTCACCACCGATACCTTACTTGGATTAATATCAATGCCCCTATTAGACACAATGTGGCCCAGAAACTGCACCTTATGTACCCAAAATCCATATTTCTCAAATTTGGTGTACAACTAATGGTACTATAGCGTCCGTAGAACCATACGCCATCTCTCTACATGCTCATCCTCAAAACAAGGAATAAACCAGAATATATTCGATGAACACGATCAAGAACTGGTCATGAAACTCTCTAAAAACCCGTTCACAAGATCCATAAACACCATTGGCGTATTGATGAGCCTAAACGGTATTACCCTGAACTCATATGATCCATGTCATATCAAAAAAATAATGTTAAGAACGTCCTCCTCTCTGACGTTCAACTGATGATATCCCGACCTCGGATTTATCTTGGAGAAGTAAGATACTCCCTCAACTGGTCGAACAGGTCATCGATCTAAGGCAGCGAATACTTATTCCGAACCGTAACCTTATTCAAATTCTTGTAATCGATATATAAATGAAGTGATCCATCCCTCTTTTTGACGAACAACACCGGGCACCCCATGATAATGTACTCCATCTAATTAAACCCTGCCCCAGGAGCTACTGAATCTTCTCCCTCAAGTCCCGCATCTCTGAAAGGTCCATGCAATAAGATGCTCGGGCAATTGTCCTTATACCTAACACTAAGTCAATGACAAACTCAATTTTTTGGCTTGGGAGCATCCCATGTATCTCCTAAAACACATCCTCAAACTCCTTTACCACTGTAATCGAATCCAAAGAGACAACCACCTCCTGTGGGGTCTCTTCCTCAATATAGTACAGATGCGTGCTCGACCCTCACTCAGGAAGAGGCATAGCCACTAGGAACATCTCCTTCCATGGAATAGAGAACACAATGGTCCTCCCCAAACAATCCACCATCGCCCGGTATCCAGCTAACCAATCTATACACAAAATGATGTCATAACCCTTCATATCTAACACTAGAAGGTCAGGGACTAAACATAGTATCCCCACGTTAATATCCACACCCCTACAGATCGAGTGTATAAGCGATCCACTACCCAAAGGAGACTTTACACACATAATGAGACTACTGACTTCCTTTAATAAACTACACACGCATGCAAATCTGGTAGCTATAAATGAGTGTGATGCCCCCGTATCAAACAAAATCTTACCCTTAAGCCCGTGAATAAGAAACATGCTCTCTACTGCAGGTGGCGCTTGTGGTTCCTGCTGTAAGACTTCATCTCATACGTTATAAACGCATCCATACTGTAACTGTCCCTGCAGCGGTGGGATGGTGGTGGTGGTGTTACTGCACCCTACTGTGGTCCCCTACCCCGTCGTGGATACCCTTTCTTCATATGACCCGTCTACCTTCACACAAAGCAATGCCCCAGGAAGTCCCCCTGCCTATGGCCCTGTCAAGGTTGGCCCTACTATTGGTACTGGTGGCCTCGGTCCTGCTGGCTTCCCTCATTGCTCCCTTGGCCCTGTCATCCCTAAGGAGCATCCTGCTCCTGCTGAGGACCCTGCAAGCCCTTTCGGAATCCCCCCTCTGGTCGATTACCCCCAGATCTAAATCTTTTGGCCGAATCCCCCTGATGGGAATCATATTCCCGGTGTCTACTGACTGCTACTGTGGTACTCCACTAGTACCGTTCCCACCTGCCTTGCCCGACAGGCTAGACTCACTCCCTCTCTTGCTTCCCTTTAGATGGAAGTGATGATCCTAACAATGAAGTAGTAATGCATTGACTACCTCAGTATAAGTCCTCAATGTGTGGTTACCTATCAAGTGTTGCCAGATACTTTAGGCCAGGCCATCCATAAACTTCAGTTTCTTCTTCTATTCATTGTTCCCCTCATCGAGAACAAAATTAGCCAAGCAAGTGAACTTCTCATCGTACTCAACTACTGAACGGTCACCCTGAACCACCTCATTAAACCTCTTTCGCATCTGTCTCAACGGCCGACAAAAAATACTTGTGATCAAATCGCACCCAGAACTCAGTAATGGGCATAATCTCCCTCTCCTCGGTAGTGGTAATAGACTCCCACCACTGTAAAGCTGATCCAAAAAGCCTAAAAGTGTCCAACATCTACTTCTGCACGTCGCTACACTCAACCATGTGAAGGTGGCGCTCAATATCCTTCTTCTACTAGCAAGATAAGATCACGTTAAAATACTCTGAAACTATGGTGGATGGCCCTTCTGAAATACCTCCCTCACTCTCTCTTAATCTGACGGCCCAGGGTGGGCCTGGACAATCGGTGTCACTGGCTATTGTGGTAGCTGGGCTTGAGGAAAATGAAGTGCCATGGTAGTCACATAATCATTAACTGCCTGTGCCACAATAATAGCCACATCTGCTTCCGTCACCATCCCCTGTGGAGGTTGTGGGGTGCATGTGGCTCTTGATGAGCCTCCCTCTCATTGGCTCTCGCCGCTACCCTAGCCGGTCGTCCTCTCCTGGGTGGCATCTGAAATCAGCTCGAATTGTATGAGTTCGCAGTCAATGCAAATATAATAGCCAAAGAATGTAATCTTAAATGAGTAAAAGTGAATGCAATAGTCCTCATAATATGGATCTATATCAAAGGACACCACGCTGAAATCGTAGTAAGCTGCACAGATCCTATGTATACTAAAACCTGACGCTCTGATACCATCTATGAAAACCCGCCTATTTTAATCATGGGTGTTCAGCCCTTTATCAAAATAATTAGGAATCTCATTTGGTTCATTCTTAGCGTCAATGTAGAAAAAGTTTTTAAATTACTAACCACTTATGTTTTATTAAGTCGATGCCAATTATATCTTTTATTAACACATAACAACATGTGGAAATAAAATAATATAACTCAACCACACAAATATAAGAGTCTAAATCATCACATCATAAATAGATAAAATAATGAATACCGGATGAACCATCGGTTCCCAAACTAAATCCAACCCATAAGTCTAGAATAAAATTGAAGTCAAATACATCGTCTGATAAATAAAACTAAAAGAATGTATCAACTGAAGGGACAACATGGCCCAATGAAATACTGAATCATAAATCCTAATCTAGGAATGAATAACTGAAGCGTCTACACGAATCATGCATGCCTCCACAAGTGTTGCTGCTATGTATTCCTGGAATGAGTTATCAAGCTTTGCGTCCATGTGATTGGATACCAAAAATATTTTTGACACGGGTCAGAGCCCAAAATCTTTTGAAAATAATTAGCAAGTATTTAAGATGAAATAATTAAATATACATTAGCACTTTTCATATTTAAGTGGGTGTCGCACTCTCTTGAGATATTACTCACCTCTCAACTATTGTGCACACCTATTGCTTACCTCCTAAACCAACTAGTTATACTCCCCCACCTAACTAGCCCTGTTACAAATATTTCCATCACTCTACTCTAACCCAAGTACTTTCTAACTTTGATTCATAATTTATTCTGCTCATTAACTTACTTAATCATTTCCACTTTGGTTAATCATATAACCTTCACACTAGTTATATATGTAATACATTCACACTTTATATATTTAACCCATATATAATTATTTACTCCATTATATTCATACTAGTATATTACAACAATCATATATATATCGCATGTAATAACTATCCTTTTGAGTAATAACTCACTGGATGCTTTTCTCTAAAATGCTATCATATCCCACGTATACTCAATCTAACCCGGTTACCATAAGTCGGTTAACTCACACCGAAATAGGTAATAAAATTGTAAGCGTAGTAGAGGTGATCATAGTTCGTCGAGAGTGAGACCGAATCATACCCAAAGATTCTCACCTCGAAAATAAATCACACAATAAAATACTAGGAGCTATGACTTGGGGATTATACTCTCCCTACATTCACTAGCCAGGGGATTCACCCACATCGCGCAACCTCCTGCGATAGCTCTAGAGGGGTATGTCTTCACATAAATATCATGCACATCGATATTTATAAAGTATACACATATATATACTATACTTATTTGCCCATATATATATATATATATATATATATATATATATATATATATATATATATATATATATATATATATATAATTAAAACAACTTCGGTTAAACCATGCATAACACGCGTAGCACTAACCCATAATACCCGAGTCTATCCACCGACTCTTAATTTATTTAAATTCACCTTAATTAAATAATTAACATATCGTCACGGTTCTAAAATACCCGGACTCACTCAATTAGCCCATACATTAATTATTTACAAATTTATTTCAATTTATTCGTTCCTTAGACATCTCACCTTTTCTAGCCTTTATAATCCAACGTATATTCACCAATAACTCCCTAGGTAATAGGTTCTCCCTTAATTTACATTAAATTAACAAGTCTTGGATGTGCCCCTAAAATTAAAGTTCAGAAATCAACACAACAAAAATCTGCCAAAAATTAAGCTTCATCGATTGATCGATCGATGCCTGGATGCAGTAGCTTCTTTTCCAACTCGTTTTTTCTCCATTTTTATTTACCAAACCTTCATAGTTTGAACCCAACTCCCAACCAATTCTTACCCAACGTACATTACACCCCTTAAACAGATTCTAATCATAATAAAAATCTCTAAACGTCACTAATTTATAAAGCCATCAATTATATCAATGAATTGGGTTTTTAAAAGGGTGATTTAATCATCTTCCTAAATTCGATTACACAATCTCAAATAAAACAAATTTAACTTATGGTTTTTGAATATAAATCTTATTCCAACAGTAATATATGGTAGTTCATCATCAATTGAACATTTAATCTTACATGATACCTAAATCACCAAAAATCCATTTTCATGTGACAACCCTCCCCAAAAAAGATTTATCTACACCTACCATAGTATAAACATGAATTTCTGCAAATTAAAATTAAACTAAGTTAATTACTTGCCTTTATATGTTTGTATGGTCTGATTTTATGTTGTAGAAGATGAATCGGTGTTAAAACTCTCCAATCCTCTTTGATTTTGGCTCCTAAAGCTCTCCTCTTTCTTCTTTCTCCAATCTTTCACTCTCTTAGTGTTTAAAATATGAATTACGACTCACTAAAACTCCTAGAATTACGTTTTTAATCCTAAATCTCGAAATTAGACTAACAGGCCAAGTCTAAATGACGTAAAAATCCCGTGTGGGTTCGATCATGTCTAAAAAGGCTCCAGGACCCAATCACTATCCCGAGTACTCTATTCTGACTATCTCGACTCATCCGGAACCATCCATGACCTCAAAATCACCATTCAAGTCACTATACATAAATTTTCTATCTCAACCTCATATACTCTACACGCGACTCCCGATTGAGATATAACACAGTCACATCGATATCACTCCTTACGATATATAATAATTATCACAAGTTATTTACTATTCACTTAATAACTTTATTCCGTAAATATTAATCATTATCTTTCCCGATTAATATTTTAATAAACACATAATATTTAATTAAATTAAATTACGGCACACATGTAATTTAAAATAACCGAATTACTTAAATTCTAAATAATCATAAATATGAGGTGTTATAGTCGCCTCTACCTGCTCTGCCAATGAGCAAGAATCCTACAGGGGTTCCTCCAGACACCTTGACTTGGATAGCTCTCCTTTAGAGGAACAAGGGCCCCCTTTTTAAGAGGCCGAGAAGGGACCCACCTCCCCAAATGGAAATTATGGGGAAGAAAGTTGTTGAAAAAGACAAGGGTGTTGCCTAGTCCGTAGTTGCTCGCCCAGAGCTTTCTCGGGGTTTAACCTACTGAGTACCTTTCTCATTACCGAATGATGGTGCATGGTTTGCATTCAGAAGACCTCATGTGAGGAGAATCTCCCATTCGTAACTTCCTCGATCGCGCTTGTGTTTCTCCTCGTGGGCCTCCCTTTCCAACTTCTCCAAATGCCTCAGGAGCTCAATATTTTTTTTAGTTGGCAACCTTCTCTTCTCGGAGCCATTTCTCATAATTATCGATGAGCTTTGAGATCCGACGAGATCTCTCATGCTCATTAATATTCACTGTATTGTCCTCCTAAGGGCGGTAACGCTCCCTGGGATTAGAAATACTCCCTAATCTTAGACCTGACCCTCTGTGTGGGAGGGGCGAACTGGTGACCCATAGTCATCATTATCGCCATAATCGAGCGAATATCCCTATGGATCATAGTCATGCTACTGGTGGCCCTCCTAGTGGTGAATGAGATATTTGTGAGTTTAATTTGGTGGCAAAGAAATCAAGTCGCTTCTCATAGATGACGCTAATTGTAGGACGTAATTTCCTACGGATTGAATATTCAGTGCACTAAGTGTAAACATAGTAGAATAATCAATAAAAAGAGCTAAATAACAAACACGACGCAAGATGTACATGTTTCGAAAAATTACCCACGTCCACGGGGGTTTGGGATTCTCTTTTATTAACTTTATAAGGCTAGGTCGGCAGAATTACAATACTGCTTGTTGATACAAAATTTAGTCTGCTCACATGGCTCAATTAAGTGGAGACACATGGCAATCTGCGTGGCAATAACAAACACTTCTGAACAACACCTTGACTTCGAGGAACTCAATTTCCCCGACCAACTCAGACACTCCGAGCAGTATGTGCTCTCCGAGGAAATTTACTGCCCCGAGCAACTCATGGATACCGAGATACTTAGGCGGTCCGAGCTGCACCTCGATCAGAGCATTTATTATCAGACAATTAAGAGGATTAAATGTTCATTAAATGCTGATTATTATCATACAGATGTATACGCTTATTGGACAGCTATGTATGATCCTTTCTCATGTACAACCTCAGGGCTATAAATATATTGTATCATCCTCATTATAGGGGACCGGAATTTTTGGAGATAAATTCTACCTCGAGAATTTCCAAACAGTCAATAATAACACAAACAGTGGACGTAGGCCATTCGTTCAAGGCTGAACCACTTTAAAATCTCTTGTCTTATTTATTTTTTATCTGTGATTAAACAATTAGAGATAATCTAATTTTTTACATTAACACTGCTCGATGGATGCAATTTTCGATGCCCCTCCCTCATTGGGACATGTTTACATTTATAGAGGAACCCGGGGGAGTCCCAGCCCAGTTGATAGCTATCCCAAAGATATCGAACTTATCCTTTACCTTAGCTAACCATTTGGTGGTGCATGTTGATGAGATTTCTTAATGACATGGACTCTTTTAAGATCTTGATCCAATGGGCCCGCGCTTGAGCACGTGCAGGTTATGTAACTTTGCTAACTATGGTCTTCACAATAGTTATTTGATAAAACTGGTTGTTAAAAATTCTGTTCATTAAATCCTAAAAAAATCTATTCATTAAATTAGTTTGGCAACTGAACAACAACGAAATACATACAGGTTATACCCAAATGAGATATAGGTTATTTAACAAAATGCTCCAGATTTATTTTTTATTTATTTGATGTTTAATTTTTAAAAATGTATTCTTTAATGATTACTTCAATATATTTTTTAAACAATTTTTTTCTATAAAAAAATCGTTTAATGTTTAGTCCAATATACAATAACAAAAAAAACTTTTAAATCCTAAAAAAAAGTTTCATTCAATGTCAATGTCATGTTGATGTCACTAATAGGAACTAAAAGTTATTTTTCAAAATTTGTTTAACTAAAAATTAAATAAATTATATATCACGGGCTTTTATTCAATGTCCCTTATTTTTTTACTTAATTGTAATCCAATTGAAACTTAAAAAAATGACACTGTCTCAAGAATGTTGCTGAAGAAATGTGGTAGATTGGTTTGGCGTGGAATAGTCACGTCTCCTAGTTGTCGCAATAAATGTAATTGTTGAATTTTTCGCTAAATTTGAAAATGTGTTAGACTAATCATTAAATTGACCTTTTTTTGTAAGGAATAAATATTAATTAGTCCATTTGTGTTCATTTTAAAAATAATAATTTATAACATTAATTAAAAATAGATAAATTACACCGGTGACCCTACTTTGGTCAGTGTAGCATTTTGGGTTTCAGTTTTTTTTGTAACAGTTAAGTTCATAAACTAAATTATGTTGCATCACTAACCATTGCTTTCATTTTTTCATTCAATTTAAAGGAATTTATCAATAAAAATATATTTTTTAATAACCCTCATACCCAAATGACTGCAAAGCATACACGAACTCATTATTTGGAAAATAATAACATTTTCTATCATTATTATTTTTGTTCATTTGGATATTATTTGGAATTATTTTGGGTGTAGGGTTTGGGTATCGGGTGATAAAAGAAAGAGTAATTATAGGTCAACTCACGAATCTAATTTATTTTATGTGACTCACTGACGTGCCGTGTCAGTATTGGTTCGTTTTGAGGGTCCACTGAGTATCATTCGAAAAATAAATCAATACAGACACGACACGTTAGTGAGTCACACAAAATGAATCGAATTTGTGAGTCGGCCTAGAATTAGTGTAAAAGAAATATATGCACCAATATAGCAATTATATGGACTAATTCTATTTGGTTTAATTGGAAATTCGAGAGAGTCACTGTGCAAGCATAATCTAATTTAGAGATTTAAATGTTATAAAAAAATTATGATAAAAATGTTACACTTGTCAAAGTTAATGGGCCATCAAGTATAATTTACTTTTGAAAATAATTGCAAGTGAGTAACATTTTTCTTTTAAAAAGGTAAGGGAAAAAATATAAATGTTATATGACTTTATAATGTCATCTGTTGTAAAATTAAAAGGGTCAATTATTTAATAGTCCCTACTATAAATATATATTTTTTAAAAAGGATAAATATTTTTAGTTTAACTCATTTAGTCCCTCAAGCACTCAATATTCTCTTATTTTTAGAGGTCCGCGCCAGCGGCACTCCCTTTTAAAAATATGTGGCAAAAGATTTTTTGAGGCAAAATAAAAAAGTTTAGACTAAATAATTATTAAAAAATGTTTGAGGGATTATTTGGTATATGTCCCAAATTAAAAACAAAGAAAAAAAATCAACCAAAATGTAAATCGTTGTAAGGATTCGAAAGGACAGTTTTGCCTTGATGGAGTTCGAAAGGGCCAAGTACTTAATAATGCATATGTTTTTGTTGGTATAATAATTGAGTGTCCAGATCGGCTAGCTACGCGTTGCCAAACGATTTAAAGTGGTAAAATGATACATTTCACGGTCAGTTTTAACGTCACATCATTAGTACGTTATTTTAATCTGACAGGTGTCGGTTATCCACCGACTCGCCACAACATCCCACGAAAGGGATTGGTCCACTCTTTTAAACTCAGATGAAGCCAACACGTCAGCATGGTCCCTCCTCTTTCAGTTCTTTCCTCATACACCATCATCGCCTTTTTTTTATAAGGAACTGTATTGTTTGTATTATTTAGTCTTGCCCTTAATGTACTTTTGATCAATTTCCGTTACTCTCTAACAATACAATTATGCAAATGAGGTTTTATACAAATGAAATTAAACTCCAAATAATTAATTTGAAATATAAGTCTTATATAGGATAAAAAATATTTTTATTTTACTTTTATTTGCTGAAAATTAAAATGTGAAACTATTTTTACTAATCTCGTATGTTAGGAGTATTAAGAAAATTGAAAAATAGGAACAATTTTCATAAAAATAAATTAATTATTAAATAGCTTAAAACCATATTCACTATCATTTAAGTCATAATTCTACAAAATTTAAATGTTATAAAATATTTAAAAGATATTTATAAATTTAATCCACTTTTTAATGCAATATTTGACTTAATCACCAATTGTTAATCTTTTTGACATAACCCTCTGAACGAGGGTAATCTCAAAATATTGCATAAAATAAGGGAGTTAAGTCTAAAGATTTATTTGACTTTGCCACTTGTTTATAATATCAAATTAGACTTAACCCCTTGTATTGGGACCAAAGTAAAAGAATTATGAAAACGAGGGAGTAAGTCAAATTAGGCATTAAAATTTGGAAATTATGTCAAAATGACCCTTTATAAAACTAGTTAGTGCACACGTATGCGTGATGATAGTTTATTGAAATGTTAATGTTGTGTTTCAGAAATTACATATATTATCATAATGTGTGTGAATGAAAAGCCCTGATAAGCTATTGTATATGGTAATTTTCTACAAGTGGTGATATTCAATGCACAAAAGACAAACAAGAGATCATACACACAACTTAAGATGTACGTTGTTTGGCAACTTGCCTTTGTCCAAGGGGTCTTAAGGTTTGTTCTTCATTACTCTAGAGAATTGGTCAGTAGAGTTGTAGTATTGCTCGACGTTGTGATATTGCATGCCCCTCTCATGTGGAGTGGTTTTACATTTATGTGGCAGCTAAGGAGAGTCATGAGCCTTATTAATAGCTATCCCTAAGAGTTCGAACATACTATTTAACACGATCAATCTTTATAATTGATTAAGTTGAAGAAGTATATCAGGTTCTGGAGTCTTCATGCGAAATGATGGGCACGTGGTGTAACACCCCGCGCAATCTGACAAGCGAGGTGGCCAGCCGCCGCCACCAAGCTACGTCGGGCATCACTAAATAAGTAATCATTCTTAGCATGTGACATATATGAGATATATAAATTCATTATACAAGATAATAATTATATTAATCCCAATATGAATAATCATTCATGCAATAATAAATCCATCACCATGTTAATATCCAATAAATAAATTCAATCTCCAATAATGAATAAAATGATCCAACTACAGATATCTGAATAAAATCGTAAACAAATGTGGAACGGAGTGGCCTACCAACTCCATAAATAAAGTCTAGGGATATGTGTCCTAAAATAATTGATAAAGATATAAGCAATGAGGAATATATCTTATGCTTCGACGGTGGGCAATCTCATATATGAAATATTGTGTACTAGACCAAAAATCTTCTTTGTCGTTGGCATGGTCAACATATTTTAGTCCTATAGTCTTATACCATTAAGGTACAAAGACTTATATTTCGACTAGAGAAAGATTCCAAGTTTTCTATATCAAAATATGTGTTTACCGTAGGAGGTGGAGGTGTAAGTTGGAGGAGTATGAAGAAATATTAAATTAATGACTCCACCAAGTAGGCCCAAGTTGTTGCCCCTTTGAAGGTAACTAAAAAGGCTATATGGATTAGAATATGCAAAGTAACATGGGTGAGGTTCCTTCAGGTGAAATTGGATAGTACATTTTATTGTGTTTATAACGGTACGATTGCAAGTACGAGAGAACCCACAACATATAAGGGTTAAGAACATTGAGCATAGGTTTCAATTAGTTCAAGAGATTGAACAATGTAAGTGATAAGTTAATGAGCATGGTTCCAACGAATAATAACCTATTACTCCTTGTTGATGTAAAAAATTAGATCACTCTAATTATTCAATCACAGATAAATAAATGAGACAAAAGATTTTTAAAGTGGTTCAGCCTTATATGAATGGCCTACGTCCACTGTTGTTTTATTGCTGAATGTTTGGAAATTCTCGATTATAAGAAATTGCGTTCTGGATCCCAAAGTTTGGGTTCAGAATCAGGTCCCCTTCAATGAGGATTGTACAACGTATTTATAGCCTTGAGGCTGTCATCTGAAAAGGTGATACATTAAATGATATACATATGAAAGGATAATACATTTAATGCCCTTTAAGCGTGTGCGTCTAAATGATAAGCATTTAATGAACCAGTTGAACTGTTGGTTATTCATCAATTAATGCTCTGTTCGAGATGCAGCTCGAACCGCCTAAGCTTTCTGGTATTCAAGAGTTCCTCGGAGAGGTCTGTTCCTCGGAGCGTGTGATTATCTCGGAAGTGCTTGTTGTTTCCATGTAGATAGCCACGTGTCTTTGTTTGATTGATCTAAGTCAGCAGATTAATTTTGGTATCAACAGAAGCCCCCAATGTTTCATATTTCGAAATTTGAGGAGTATGGAACATTCTTTCTCGGAATACGGTAGCTTTAAATAGTTCTTCCTGATTTTTAGGATCATCTCCCTTGTATTTATTTCTCCATCCCAATTCGTAGAATCATTCTTTTTTGGACTTTTCCGCTCGCTTCGGTTCCCGCGTCACTTTTTGCCTTTTTAGCCGCTGTTGTTCGCTTTGATTCCCGCGTCAATATTTAATGCTTTTTTAGCCGTCGGTAACGTAATCATTACTTTGCCAGTTCCCAAGGCAAGGTATTTAAACTTCACAGAGACTCCCATCGTCTTCTATCTTTTCAGATTTTCATCTTTGAGTTTTTCATTGCCTTCTACTCTCTTGTGCGTTCATCTCTTCCGTCGTTCATTGTCAACAGATTCAGTCTTTTTTCTGTAAGATCCTCTTTCTTCTTCTTCATTTCTTTTAATTCATCATCATGGTTTACCTAGTTGAGTCTCATGACAAATTTTGATCTGATTTTTCCATTCCTTCTTGGGTTGTATTGGAAGAGCTTTCTGAGCCTTCTAATTATTTCAATTTGGCTGAGGGACATTGGTTTCCCAGTCTCTTTTTTGCTGAGTGTGGATTTTTTTTTCCACCAAATCCTCTGTCTTTGGAATTTTGTCAGTACTTTGACGTTGTTCCTGCACGAATAGCCCCCAACACATGGAGAATAGTTAATGGTGTGTATAAATTAAATCAAGTGCATGGAACTCTTATAGGAATTCCAGAAATCATGTACTGCTATAGATGGGCAGTTAATGATAATATTTATTATTTAAAAGCTAGGTTTATAAATAGATCCTTAGTAGTCAATCTCCCTGATGCCAACATGGATTATTTTGAACATGGGGTTGTTGTAAAAAATTGGCAACACCCTCCTTTAATCGGAGATGAGGTTTACCAGGGTCCCAGATGCCCTCCTTATGGCAATGGGATAGGTTATTTTTATTTATTTTATTTATCTTGAAATCATGTTTGTTTTGTGTTTGATAAAATGTGTTACTGATAACAATGCCTGTTTATC
Organism: Sambucus nigra; assembly: GCA_949130495.1. NCBI lineage: Eukaryota > Viridiplantae > Streptophyta > Magnoliopsida > Dipsacales > Adoxaceae > Sambucus > Sambucus nigra. The sequence continues at coordinate 88,069,869 of OX422216.1, read as the reverse complement.
TGCAGTTGATAGCAAGAGAAGGTGCCCAAAAGAAACAGATGTCAATCTAAGGCATTTGGGACTTATCTGGGGTCTACATCAAAGGGTTGCTGACGAGCACATTCGATCAGCCTTCTATCTGCTCCAATACAAGAGCTATACAACTTCTTTCACTGCTCGTCCAGTGATCAGTGAAGCAGAGCCAGTACCACCCTCTGCAAGTTCTTCGCCCGAATCTCACGTTCCGTTGAGCGAAAGGATGAAGAAGAGAAGGACTCCTGCTCTGTTTGAGAAAACTACCTCCAGTTCTGGGGAAATAAAAAGTATTAAGATTGATGTCCCAAAGGAGGGGATAAAGAAGACTGGTGTAGTTCCTTCAACTGCTCCTGCTAAAGTCTCCGAGAAGGTTGCTGACAAGCCCGTAGTGGCTCCGAGAAGCTCTGCTGCTCCTGGAAAGGTGATTGTGATATCACCGACCAAGGATTCTTCCTTGGTTGTACCTGTTCCCCCGAGGAGGCTGAAGAAGAGCTCCTCGGTCAATTTGGCTGACACCACCTTCAACCCCCCGTTGCTGGGACTAGGGTTCCCACATCTGTTCCCCCAAGCTCTGACATGAGCTCGATAAAGTCCTTGACCATTCCCGAGGTGAATGGTAATGAAGATAACCTTACTCGGGATATGGTTACTTCTTTGGTTGCTCGTCATCTTGCTTCAGTAAGTCCCTTTACTTTGAACTTTTCATATTTTCTCTTGTTATTTCTCATATTTGTTTATGATTTTGCGTTCTTTTTCTGTTTACAGTTGACGAGCTGCTTTAATATAATCCTCAAGAAGGATGAAGCAATAAAAGCTTCTTACTCCTCATCCAGTGTGGAGGGAGCTCTGGAAGAAGCTACCAAGTCCTTGGAGGAATCTCGCCAGAGGTACACTACTGATAAGGCTGTCTGGGAGAATAAACTTGCTTCCTCCGAGCAGGAGAAAACTCGGGTTGCTGAGGCCTCCAGGGATTTGGAGAGGAAAGTGAATGCCTTAGAGAAGGCTAACAAAGAGCTCGATGTGAAGCTCAAGACTGCTGAGGAGTTTGAAAATAAACTCAAGGCTGCTGAGGAGAGGTTGGTCCAACTCCAGGAAATAACTCGACAGAAGGAGGAAGCTGAGCAAAAATTGAAGGCTGCTGATGTTATGCTGTCCGAGAAGCTTGCCTTGGAGAAGGCCAAAAGGAAAGCTGCCGTGAAGAAGTCCTTCAGCTCTGGCTGGGATAAAGGTTGGGATAAGGGATGTGCTGCCATGGTCTCTCAAGTGGATTATGGCAGTGTAAAGTATTTCAGGGACGGATGGGTTGCTTCCCTTCAGGAATTGAAGGTCGACGAGTCATCCGAGCTCTTCCAGAGACACATCCCTGGCCCCCCTCCTACTCCAGAAGAATTAGAAGAGGACGAAGCTACCTCTGAGGAGTCTTCAATGGTAGTGGGAGAACATGCCCTAACCAGTCAGCATGCTGTCGAGCAAGGAGTTTCTTCTTCCGAGCAACAGCTGGTGCTCTCCGAACAAGTCACAGTTCCCTCCGAGCAACCTGCCTCCTCTTTCCAACCTCCCGAGAAGGTTTTGGGAGATAAGGAAAAGGTGTAGTGTTGTTCAGTCTCTTCTTTCTATTTTTCTTTTTTGTCTGTCAAATGTAACTCAAAACTTGTAACTTCAAATTTCATGATCTAATAAAACTTGAGTTCTTTCTTTCATACGATTGTCTCTTTTCTATTTGTACTCTGTCTTGATCTTCTTTTTGATGATTATTTTTTCTTTCTCTGCTAGTTTCTGGCCAGGATGGATCTGCTATCTGCCAATGGTACAAAGTTGATGAAGCAATGTAATGAATATTATAAGGCCGGTCACACAGACCTGAGTGCATCAGAAGTTGTCGACATCCTTGGTCGTAATGCTTCAGAGTAGGCAGTCGAAGCTTATCAGTACCTGAAGTGCTTACTTGACCGAGCTGTGGCCAATAATGTGGCTTACTACGAAATGATCGAGGATCTTCAATGTACCCTAGAAGACCTTCAGAATCAGTACAAGGAATTAACTGCCCTGTTGCATGAGGGGTATGAGAAGAGGTATCAGCAGCTTTCTACCGAGAAGGGCTACGAGAAGCTCTTTGCTGGGTACGATGTCAAGGAGAGAAACCTAAAGGGTGAAGTTGAAGCATGTAGACAGATTGCCGAGCTGCTGGAGTAAGAGAATAACAATTTGCAGAAAGAGCTAGCACAGTTAAAGTCTGCAGCCTCTTCTTCAACAACTATAATCCCAGTGACTGACGAGGGATTTTCATTTTTAGAGGTTGAGAATGCCAAATTGAGGCAAGAGTTGAACACATTAAGGAGGTCGGGCACTTCCACATCTCCTCGGGGATGAGCAAGAGCTCCTCGGGGACGAGGAAGAGCATCTCGTGTTCTTATGGAGGAACAGAGGACAGCATCTGCCTTAGAGAACCAAGCCTTCCAATTAATGGCTAAGAATCAAGCTTTGTCTGACATGTCAAAGAAAATTAGAGACCTGGAAAAATAACTCTCTGCAAAGAAATCAGTGTTGGAGACTAATGAGCTTTTTGTCAATAGTCTCCACGAGAAGCTTGAAAGGCTAACATTTCAATTCCACAAACAGCCCAGGGAGTTCTGGATTGCTGGATACAACGAAGCACTATTCCATTTGGATGATCGTATCCAGAATGCCAATAATGAGGTCTAAAAACAAGGCTGGTTGAATACCTTAGGCGCGCTGAAGTTTGAACAAGGACACTATTTGTGGGACTATTATGATCTCGGGTTGCTCGACTTGCCTGTGCCACCATACAATCTGGACATGGAATGGATCCCAGCTCGTGCCATTCCTCGGAGCTTAATTGCGAAATACCTCGGTGACTACAATTTACATTCTCAATTTGAGGTATCTCGTCCCGAGCATCTTCTAGATCGACCTTCTGTGATGAACGTCAGGATGCTGAAGGATTTAAACTTCATCAATTCTCCTCAGTCTTTAAATGATCCGCCTGCTGGCGAGGAACCTGTATCGAAGGCTGAGGGGAAAAGACCAATAGAATAGGAGTTTTTAATGTAACAGTTAATATACATATCAATGTAACTTTCCTTTTATCATCAATGTAACTTGTAATTTATTTTGAATTTTATGAAAGACTTTCATTCTTGCTTTCAAATCTCAATTGCTATTATCTTGTAGTTATCACATACTTTATATTCATGTATCTCTGTTAAAAAAATAATAATATTGTGCTGTTCATCGACTAACGTAGTAAAAAGTTACAAGTATCAGTAATGTTACTCGATCACTTAATAATAAAGTAATGAGTATAAAAATGTTTAAAATTTTTCCAACCAACTAAGGTAGTTAAATTGTGCTCGTCGACCAACTATAGTTAGTGAGAGTTGATACCCGACTAACCATACTTGATACAGTTTGGAATACTTTCTCCTCGTCGACCAACTATGTTGGTACAGTTTGGAATTTTTCTCCTCGTCGACCAACTATGTTGGTACAGTTTGGAATATTTTCTCCTCGTCGACCAACTATGTTGGTACAGTTTGGAATATTTTGTTGAGTAGTCTGCCGAGCTTTGCCGAGTAGTGCATAGCACTAGTATTCCCCAAAAAAATTTTAATAAAAAGAGAGACTTGCAGAATATTTTTATTTTATTCATACCGATGGAAACTGTGTTACATATACATCATTGATAATACTTGCGCAGATGCTCTGCGTTCCATGCATTCTTAAACTCTTCGCCCTCTAAAGTTGTTATTCGATAAGTTCCTGGTCGAACAACTTCTGTAACTCGGTATGGTCCATGCCAGTTTTCTTCCAGTTTGTTATGCTTTTGAATTACTTTCTTCAGCACATAGTCTCCTTCTTTCAGGTCGCACTTCTTCACCCTTTTGTTGTAGAACAAAGCTGTTCGCTGCTGGTAAGCAGCATTTCTAATGGATGCTTCTTCTCTAACTTCTTCGAGCATGTTTAAATCCAGTCTTCTCATTAAGTCGCTGACAGAGGAATTGAAATTCGGTACTCTGTGTGTTGGTAGGCCCAATTCGACAGGTATGACAGCTTCACTTCCGAACGCCAGCATGTATGGTGATTCTCCAGTTGCTACTCGGGGAGTAGTTTGGTAAGCCCAAAGTACTGATTGTAGCTCGTTGATCCAGTTTGCTTTTGCATCATCCAATATTTTCTTCAAACCGTTCAGCAGCGTCTTGTTTGTCACTTCAGTTTGACCATTGCTTTGAGGATGGCCTGGTGCTGAGTGGACCTTCAAAATATTTCACTAATGACAATAGGCGACAAACTCCCCGTTATCAAATTGTGTCCCATGGTCTGTGATGAAGGCATGAGGGAGACCATATCGGCAAATGATGTTCTTCCAAACAAATTGGTACACCTTCTCGTATGTCATATCAATGAGTGGCTCAGCTTCTACCCACTTAGTAAAATAATCCACTGCGACGACGAGGTACTTGAACCTTCCTCGGGTCGTTGACAGTGGTCCAACCAAATCAATTCCCCACGTGGCAAATGGCCAAGGGGAAGTTATGGGTGACAACAATGCTTGTGGAGTTCTTCGGATGGAGGAAAAGCACTGACACTTATCACATTTCTTGGCATAGGCTATACAATCTGCCCTCATCGTCGGCCAGTAGTATCCTTGCGTCATCACCCTTTGTAAAAGTGTCCGACCTGCTACATGTGCTCCACAAGACCCTTCATGGATCTCTTCAATCAAATCTTTCACCTCGGTGGGATGTACACATCTTTGCAAACCTGCCATAATTCCTCGTCTATATAAAACACCATTAGTTAGTACATATCGAGCAACTTTAAACTTCAATTTCTTGGCTGCAGGCTTGTCAATTGGCAATTCTCCTTCCTCGATATATACCCTGATGGGATCCATTCAAGATGGTCATAAATCAAGGGTGATAAAATTCATCTTCAGATCTTCATCTATACTCCGACCAGCTAATACTTCAATTGGGATTATTCATCGTAGCTCGGTGCGAGTAGCTGATACTAGTCGAGCTAGGGCGTCTGCTCTCGCATTCTCCATTCTTGGTACTCTGACCAGCTGAATAGCGGCAAATTCTGACAACAGCTCCTTTTCCTTTGCATGATATCTGATCATTAATTCTCCTCTAACTGCATATACTCCCATCATTTGGTTTATAATCAATTCAGAGTCACTGAAGATCACAACCTGCTGTGCCTCCATAATTTTTGCCAAATTAAGCCCTGCAATCATGGCCTCATATTCTGCCTCATTGTTGGAAGCTTTGAATTGGAAACGCAAGGCGTATTCCATGTCGACCTCATTCGGAGTGCTCAGAACTATCCCCGCGCCACATCCTGCAGTGTAAGATGAGCCATCTACATATAGCCTCCATATAGGTAACTCGTCTTCAAATTTTTGATCAGTCAGAGCTCCTCGGTGAAATATTTGCTGCTTCCTTTCATCCTCCCCGGATTTTTCTCGCCCCTCATCGATCATCTTTTCTTGCCCTTTTACCAACCGAGGTTGGTTAGAGCTCGAATTTAATGATCCTGTAACATCCACTTGCCCTCTTACCAACTGGAGTTGGTCTGGGCTAGTGTCTGTCGATCCTGTAACATCCACAGGTTGATCAGCGAGCAACTCTTATTTCTCGTCCGGAGTCCTCCCAACTATCTCTGCATCATATCCTGTAACATCCACACGTCCTTTTACCAATCGGAATTGGTCTGGGCTTGTGTTTGTTGATCCTATAACATCCACAGGTTGATCAGCGAGCAACTTTTGCTCCTCGGGGGTATCAGGATAGGTGAACTCCGCTATGAAATCTTCTACAGCCTGCCCTTTTAGTGATGATCTGGGTTCATAAATTATATCATATTCTCCGAGCTCTATTGCCCAGTTCATCAATCTACCTGATTTCTCTGGCTTATGAAGGGCTTGTCTCAATGGCACATCGGTGTATACTACTATAGTATGAGCCTGGAAGTATGGCCTCATTCTCCTACTCGCCTCAATCAGCGCCAGTGCCAATTTCTCCAGTCTCGGATATCTGATCTCTGATCCTCGGAAGGCCTTACTTGTGTAATAAATTGGCTTTTGTACTCCATTCTCCATTCTGATCAACGCCGAGCGAAATGCATTCTCGGATACTGCAAGGTACAAATACAATTTTTCTCCCATCACCGGCCTGGACAACAGTGGAGGTGCTCCCAAGTATTTCTTCAAGTCTTGAAAAGCCTTCTCACATTCATCATTCCACTCAAAAGTTTTTCTGAGTGTCTTGAAGAATGGGAGACATATATCAGTTGCTCATGACACAAATCTGTTGAGTGCTGCTACTCGTCCTGTGAGACTCTGTACTTTCTTCTTCGTTGTTGGAGATCGCAGCCCTAATAGAGCTTTGATCTTTTTAGGATTTTCTTCAATGCCTCGTTGATTGACAATGTACCCGAGGAACATGCCTTCTCGTACTCCAAAGACGCACTTCGTCGGGTTCAGCTTCATTTGATATTTATCTAGTTGATTAAAAATTTGACCTAAGTCAATTAGATGATCTGTAGCTTTCTTGCTTTTTGTCAGCATGTCGTCAACATAGACTTCCATATTGTCACTGATTTGTTCAGCAAAGACCTTGTTCATCAGCCTCTGATATGTCGCACCTGCATTTTTTAAACCAAAAGGCATAACATTATAACAATAAGTTCCCCTAGGGGTAATGAAAGAAGTACTCTCCCTATCTTCAGGTTTCATTTTGATCTGATTATAACCAGAATAAGCATCCATGAAGCTCAGCAACTCGTGTCCCGAGGTAGCATCCACCAGTTGATCAATTCGGGGCAGTGGAAAGTGATCTTTTGGGCATGCTTTGTTGAGGTCGGTGAAGTCTACACACATCCTCTACTTGTTGTTTTTCTTCTTTACCATCACCACATTGGCTAACCAATCTGGATATTTTACATCTTCAATGAAACAAGCTTTCTGGAGCTTCTCGACTTCCTCCTGTATAGCTTGATTCTTCTCGGGACTGAATACTCTTCTTCTCTGCTTCACAGGCTTAATCTCCTTATTCACATTGAGCTTGTGACATAAGAAGTTTGGGTCAATCCCAGGCATATCTTCATGACTCTAGGCAAAAGTTTGTTTTCTGCTTCTAAGAAAAGTTATCAATTCCTGTTTTAGTGAGGTTTCCAATGATGAACCTATTTGAGTAGTTCGTTCAGGGTGTTCGTCGTCCAGAATGATATTTTCAGTAGCTTCCACCACTTGAACCTTCACGAGTTGTGACTCATCCCGAGGATCCAAGGTTTCAATTTCTGCACCTTCATCCACTTGATAAGTAGTAGTCTTTTTCTTTGATTCTTCCAATTCATCTTGCTCGGCGGATGAATAATAGCACTCCCGAGCTACTTTCTGATCACCTTTCATAACTCCTACTCCAAAGTTTATTGGAAATTTTAGGCATTGATGCACTGTAGATGGTACAGCCTCGAACTTCTTCAACCCTACTCTTCCCATGATGATATTGTACGATGACTGGACATTCTTATCCATCACGAAAAAGCATATTCTTTGTGTCGGACAAGCAGGCCATGTACCAATGAATATATCCAACTTGATCGTCCCAAGTGGAAACACTTTCTCGCCAGCAAAACTGATGAGGGGTCTGTGGTAAGGCTCCAGTTGAGATAACTTTAAATTTAAACTATCGAAACACGAGTAGAACATGATGTTTGCCGAGCTACCATTATCGACCAGTACTCTTAAAATCATTACCTCCTTCATTCTCATTTTGATCACTAGTGGGTCGTCATGAGGATATAAAACTCCTGCAAGATCATTCTTTGAAAACCCAATGACCAATTTTTCTTTGTTCACCTTTCTCGGGCGGTCTTCCTCAGCTAAATTTATTCGCTGAATGTACGAGCAAGCTTGAGCCTCTCCGAGGTAAGCTTTTCTTTCTGCAGTAAGGTCTCCTCCTCCTGCATCTCCTCCTGTAATGACATTACAATTAAATGACCCAAAGCGTATTGAAAATACCTCTCGTTCTGGCTGCCTTGGTTTCTTAGGAAGATCGGGGTCATCATCTGGATCATCTTCATGGCTTCTCTTCTTTTTCTCCTCTGCTCGACGAGGAGATCTAGACCTCTCTCTAGTTCGGTCATTGTTTCTTCTTTCGCCTCCCCGATCAACATACTTTGCTAGCTTTCCTCGTCGGATGAGTATTTCAATCTCGTTCTGAAGAGCAATGCAATTTTTGGTCATATGGCTATGATCCTTATGGAACTCGCAATATTTCTCCCTATTCCTCGTGTCAGGGTCTGACTTCATTTTCTTTGGCCAGTTTAACTCCTCGTTGTTCTTAATTTCTTCCAGTACGTGGTTGATATTTTCCTTCAAAGGCGTATAATTATCAAATTTCTTCAAGACTTACCATGACGACCTATTTTTGGAATGTTTGTCACCACCATTGTTCTTATGCTCTTTCTTCTTAGCTTTATCACTTTCCCCCTTGGTTTCTTTGGAGTTCATATTCTTGTTCGCAGACATAGCTTCCTCGACGTTCATAATCTTGGATGCTTTTCCCATCAGGTCCAATATGGTTCGAGGTGGGTCTTTGGCCAAAGTGTAGTACAACTTTTTTGGCAGCAGTCCACTCATCAAAGCAGTAATCGCTGTCTTCTCCTCATAATCAATGACTTCGAGCTTCTCATTATTAAAACGAGTTATATAGTCTCTATTACTCTCACCAGCTTTTTGTCTCACACTTAACAAATGTGCTACTCGTTTAACTAGCTTTGATACGAAGCAAAAATTCCCAATGAATAACTCGGCCAGTTGAAGAAAAGTTGAAATCTTACCCCGAGGAAGATTATTATACCATATCTGAGCAGATCCGGTAAGAGTTCTCGAGAATGCCCTGCATCTCATCTTGTCTGGGACAGCATAGATGTCGGCAGCAGCTTGATATTGTTCTATATAAAGGACAGGGTCAGTCTTCTCATCATACTTGGGAGTCACAAGAGGTGCTTTGAACTTTGATGGTGTTGGAAAGTCAACAATATCCTGGACAAAAGGTGTTCATCGAACAAAGTTTCGTTGTAGAGGGTTCTTAGCCTTAGCCATTTCCCCTAATCTATCCTCCAGCCTTTGAATAGATCCTTTCCATGCATCATTCCCTTCCTCGGGCCTATTGGTTCGAGCAACTGATCGCGTTGAAGTGGCTTCCTGGAATTTATCTTGACGAGCAGCTGGTCGGTCAGCGGATCCATCTTGACGAGCAACTGGTCGCGACTGGGCAGATCCTTCCCTTAAATCTGATGGTCGTCGAAAGCTCCTCGACGCTGCATTAAGAGGACTTTTGTTCCTCCTAGGGCCTAATCAATCAAAATGAGAGGCCCTACTTAATCTTTCCAATGCACTGGCCCTTTCTGGGGAGAGGGTGACACGTTGTTCAGTATCTATGGCTTGCACTGACGAAGTTCGTCCAGGTTGATAAGAAAAATTTTCAGATTCCTCATTGCGATATGAACTAGTACGCCTAGTATGCACAAAAGGCGCACGGATATTTCTTTGAATGCTTCGTGATCCGGAACGGGCTGGCGCACCGCCATGGAGGGTTTGGATGAGTTGTCGCATTGTTTCTTGCATGACGGTCTGGCCCTGAGCCAGATTCTCCATCATTCCAGTCAGATCTGGAATAATTGGTGGAGCAGATGGATTTGGAGGGATTCCAGTGTTTCGATTACTGGATTCAGGTATATCAGCCATTGGTATTGGATTATTATTGGTGAGAAAACGATATTACCAGTCGTTTCCCACAAACGGCGCCAATCTGTTGATGTAAAAAATTAGATCACTCTAATTATTCAATCACAGATAAATAAATGAGACAAAAGATTTTTAAAGTGGTTCAGCCTTATATGAATGGCGTACGTCCACTGTTGTTTTATTGCTGAGTGTTTGGGAATTCTCGATTACAAGAAATTGTGTTCTGGATCCCAAATTTTCGGTTCAGAATCAGGTCCCCTTCAATGAGGATTGTACAACGTATTTATAGCCTTGAGGCTGTCATCTGAAAAGGTGATACATTAAATGATATACATATGAAAGGATAATACATTTAATGCCCTTTAAGCGTGTGCGTCTAAATGATAAGCATTTAATGAACCAGTTGAACTGTTGGTTATTCATCAATTAATGCTCTGTTCGAGATGCAGCTCGGACCGCCTGAGTTGCTCGGACAGCCTAAGCTTTCTGGTATTCAAGAGTTCCTCGGAGAGGTCTGTTCCTTGGAGCGTATGAGTTCCTCGGTGAGGTCTGTTCCTTGGAGCGTATGAGTTCCTCGGAGTAACATGGTTCCTCGGAGCGTGTGATTATCTCGAAAGTGCTTGTTGTTGCCATGTAGATAGCCACGTGTCTTTGTTTGATTGATCCAAGTCAGCAGATTAATTTTGGTATCAACACTCCTTCTACATATAGGGCTATAAACTGCCTAGTGAAATGAGTTGGGAGTTAGATGCATCGGCACATGGATTTAAGACTAGGTGGGGGATTATTGGGGTTTTATTCTTAAAGACATGTATAATGTTTACTTTCAGTAAAGGTGTGTGAGTTCATGTTGACAAAAAATCATGTTTGTGAGATTTCCTTTTATTTATGGTTAAATATATTTATACCATGTAGATCAATTGAAATTAGTAGGAATTTCGGTGTGTTGGGTTCGTCCTGATCATAGGAGATCGAAATTTCAATTATAGTACAATTAAACAGTTCATAACCTAGATAGGGAGTTGGCATCATATCGATATAGCTGAGTGTGCAATCTTAGTAGTTCATATCAAACGACAGGAACCTGTCTGATGGTTCAAGAACTTATCTGATAGTTTAAATAGGATTGTGACCGGTATATTCAGGAATGTATTGAAGAGGGCCATCAGTGAGAATCAAAGATATGTGATCACTAGATTAGACTTGGACAATCTCACAACATTTATAAAGTGTGCATAGGTTCTTTATCCTTAGGGTTATAGGGATTGGAGTTCTTGCATAATTTTTTATTTGACTAATCTGGGAAAGATTCATTCTTATTGAACATGATGGTAAACATCAATTACCAGCGAATTGATTTGACCAAATGGGTATTGTATATTTAACGCGGGGAATCATATTATGCACCATGGAAATATTACAAACAAGACCTCTTTATTCAGAGCGCTTTTGAGATAATTAAATTTGAGTGCAGTCGCGATTATTTAGTGGGATTAATTGCGATTAAATAATGAATGGAAATAAATTATGGGTTGTAAATTGGGATTTTGGAGTATTTATTTTGAAGTCAATTTAATTCTTTAGTCTTTTATCTCTAATATAGTCCATTACTCAAGTAGTAGGCTCAGACTCTCCAAAAACTGACTTTACACAAGCTCATATAAAGCTAAGCTAGGGTTTTAAGGAGTATGTCCATTATAGAGGGTTAGAGAGGGAGAAGAAAAACACAATTCACTTTTTTAGGAAGGGGTGAGTGTAAGGACATTTTTCTCATGTCCAACATTTTACATTTATGTATGTCGTACGCCGTTACATTTGGCACGTCACCTCACGATCTCACATGACGGCCTCTATCCGAATTCCGGGAATCAAGCATCTAACATCTCCATCATGTGTCCCACATCGTCCTCAACAACGTCACATATCATGCTTTAGGGTCTATATGCTAGTGGTATGCAAGAGAAGTAAAATCAATGAAAGAAGTCACGATATGGAAGTTCAAGGGCAATTTGGTAATTGTACATACACCGTCTGGAGGATAGGTCAACTGGAAAGTTGAAGATCTTGCCACAACAAAGATACTGGAAGAAACAGCATCTCATTCCGAGCTACAGTGAAGAAGATATGGCCCTTTGAAGATGGAGAGAATTCCTCGAAAGGAATCTCGTTCCTGAGGATCGGACCTATCCGCCTAAAGAGACCGGACCGATCCGACTGCTAAAGTAAGGCCAGTATACCCCGAATCCATAGCGAATCGATGAAGACAAAAAGGCCGAACCGATCCGATGCCAACCGGATGGATCCGGTTTCAGAAAAAGAACCGATCCGAGTTTACCGGACCGATCCGCCTAAGGGACCGGACCGATCCGACGAGGATAGACTCTGCCAGATCGTGTTGCAGATTTTTTAGGGTTTTGACTCCTTATTTAAACCACGATTAGTAGTTGGTTTTCTTAAGACTTTCCCACGATTTTCAGAGCATATCAACCCTAAGTCTTCACCTATTGAGTACCAATACTCTAGGTATTTTGATTCACACAAATTCCATACATTTGTGAATCCTTTTGGTAACCCAGGAACGCAGTTTTGCAGTTCAACCCTTGTGGAGGAGACCGTTCTTCTTCTCCATTGCAGCCCTACTGGACAGGGATAGTTCCAGCCGCCAGCCCTACTGGAAAGGGATAATTCCAGCCGCGACTACAGAATCCGATACCCGAGGGTAATTCTTAGTCAACTTGTATTTTCATTGTAATCCGATTGTAAGCCGTTTTCTTACAAATTATAGTGAAAATAAATGGTTTTGCCCCTGAGGGGGATTTTTCCTTAATTGCATGTGTTTGAATGTTCTTGCTTAGATTATCATCTTATTCTCACGTCGTCAAATTGGTATCAGAGCGGGTTACGCTAATTTATCGCGTGATCCTGATTTTTCCAAGGATTTATTTTCTGATACAATTTGTCTACTCACGTTTACAAATTGGTATCAGAGCGGGTTGCACTAAGTTATTGTGTTTTGATCCTGATTTTGCAAAAATGGCTTTTGATGGTTTTGATGATCTTCGATGTCAAATTTTTGAAAAATTTAATTGGAAAATTCACACGAACTCTTATTTTAAATCTTCTGTTGAAAACGAATCTGAGAGGTGTTCGTGTTGTAAGGGTGTTGGTCACACGTTACATGAGTGTACCACAAATTTAAAGACGAAATTGAATAAACCGATTTCTCATATTTCTACCCTTAGTGATAGTGATTCGGAAGAAGAAGTTTTTTATGCTTCTAGGCGAGAGTTTCCCATCCATGTGATTAGTGATAGTGAGGGTGATGGGAATGTGGATGAAAGTGAGGAGGAAAGTGTAGATGAGCATGACTTGCAAACTGCTTTCAATGAACTTTATGCTGAAACTTTGAAAACAAAGAAAGAAAATTTGAAATTGAAAGCTCAGTTGAAAGAGTGTGCCATAAAAAATAATGATTTTTTAGTTAAAGAACTTAGGGCTCATGTGAAAATTTTGAAAGAGAAGCTTGAGAACGTCGAGGGTGAGAGAGATAGTCTTAGAGGGTTGATGGAGACTATGAAAAAGGAGCTTTTAGAGTTTGAGGATTCTAAACGAGTACTTGAATCTAGGATAGGTGAACTTGAGGTGAAATTGAAAGATTCAAGTAAAGTGAAATTTGATTTGGAGTCTAGGTCTGAAAAACTTGATAAGATTTTAGGCACAGTCGAGATCAAAACGGATAGGGGTGGGATTGGTCTTGAAAAATATGTTGCACCCATTCCCACACGTGTGAGAGAGCCTCCTAGGTTTGTTAAGAAAGAGGCACCTAAAGTTGTTAGGAAAGCACCCCTTAAGAACATTATGAGAGAACCTTCTAGGATCATCAGGAGAGACCCACCTAGGAAAATTCGGAAAGAGCAACCGATAAATTTGAGGAGAGGGTCACCTTTAGGTAACACACACCGCCCGATTTACACTTGCACACATTGCGGTAGGCAAGGTCATCTCAGGCGATTTTGTTACAAGCTTTTAAATGGACCCAGGATGGTTAATGAAAGAATAAATTCGATTCCTAAAACCCCCACACTTTGTTACACATCAATTTGGGTTAGAAAATCGGATTTAGAGGCTTATGGTTTATTTGTCCACGATTCCCGTTTGCTTGCACGTGATTCACCCCATGTGAAATCTTTTGGTTGATTGTGGTTGCATGTTTCTCATACACTAGTTGTGGTTTCATGATATATTTTTACTAGTGTGTGACTTGTACTTTTTGTATAAATTCTTGTTTTTGAATTTTTTTGAAAAATACAAAAAGATTTTATTTTGATAAAATTTTGAGAAAATCAAAAAAGATTTTTGTTTTTTTTGTTTGCACCGTTTATGGATGAACACTTTGGATGACCAAGTCACAACATCATTCCATTATTTTCATGTGACTATTTAATAGTGTTTTGAGACAATAGGTCAATTCATCCTTGTGCTTTATAATGTTTGGAGTCATTAAGATGTAATTATGTGTTACTTCCTATATGTTTGACTCATGTTTCCTTTATTGCACACATGCACAGATTTGTTTGATTATTGTGCTTGTATTATCACATGTTGGTTGGGTGTTTTCACTTCAATCCTGTCCTTAAAATGAACCAAGCGCGATAATTTTTTATAAGGAAATTGTGCATATAAAAACCGTTTTGTGAGTTTGTGTGCTTTGTTTGATAACGGGGAGGGGCTGCGAAAGGTAATCATCTATCCTTTGCGCAAAAGCCACCGTTAAAAAGGACCTAAAAAATTGAGGAATTTTATTATCCGAGGTCCAAAGAGGTTAAAAGAGCCCAAAAAAATTGAAAGGAAATAAAAAGAAATTCATGCCAATTATGGGCCATTTAGGTTTTTGCTCCAATTCTCCAAAGTTTGAGAATTTCGATTACCTCTAAAAAGAAAATATATATGAGGGAGTTTGGTTGGAGAAAAATCCAACGGAAATTGATCCCTACACCTCATTGAAACTCACAGACACATGAGGTAAGACCCCGATTATGGAGACTAACCCGCGACTGTGCGAGGTTCAGTTGCACTTGCGGCTTGTCGACTCATGGTCATGTGTTATTAACCCATTGTCATGTTTAATTTTTCTTGCCTCCTTCCTCTTATTTAGGGTTCTTGCTTCTTTGATCAAAACCATGTCTCTTTGACTCTCCAGCAGCATTAAACACTCCATTGGTTGGCTTTCAAACTTGATCGAAACGTTATCAAAATTCACAAATTTCCCACTGCGATCAAAATACACTATAATGTCAGATTACATAAATAAAACTTATTACATCCACTCAAAAACTCCTCCCTTACAAAAAAATTCAGAATAATTAGTTAATTATCACAACAAAATCAAATCTAGGAAAAGTAACTACGAATAAACTAGCGTAGGATTTATTCACATAACAAAAACATGTGACAATGATGGATGGAGTAATAAAATCCTACAAAACCATGTTAGTAAAAAACACATACATCCATGTGTATATTTTCTAACATTCAAACCTATGGTATCATGGTGAATAACATGAGCCTCTCTAAAACATGATAAATCTATAATCAGGGCTCCGATATCAATTCTTGGGGATTGATATAATAAAAAAATGCTGGGTCCTTAAGAATTTTAAGTTGATCATGCATTTGAAACAACAAGAAAACTAGGTTTAAAGCTTAGACCTACGGTTCGGATCACGATACCTTTGTAGACCTTGTAGGTGATCTGAATGAGTTGAACTATTTAATGAAGAAGATGAAGAGGCTCATTTCATTCCTCCTCTAAAACCATCCTAGAATGTCATGTATGCCTTGGATTTTCATTTATGTTGTTGTAGACTAAAATAATAAGACCACGTGGAGCAATAAAAGAGCGACACCTGCCATCATGTTCAGTGGACCCTCAAGCGGCACACGAATATGGTCGGATCACTTATCTTGTTGGTTGGCTATCCAGCTGACCACCCCCTGAATATGAACAATTAGTAATATGAACGGACACACGTTTTTACTCTCAACAGGAACCATGCTCATGCACGTGAATAATATCTATTTGCTTATTATCGCGTAAAGATGCAAATACCTAACGTATAAAGGTATTCCATTTCTTTAACTTCTTATTACTATAAATAGATCACTACCTCTCTCAATTATGGGAAACTGAAAATATTTTACTCAAATCCTAGAGATCTCTTGAAAGGATTGTACTAAACCTAAAAATATAGTGGCATTGTACCTATAGATGTAGGCACCATATTGGGTTGAACCACATAAAAATATTCGTGTCTCTATATTTATATCATCCCTCTCTAGATTACCATTTTATCTTTGGTTACATTTGTTGGTCTCATTGAACTAAGATTATTCCAAATCAGTAAACAAATTTTAGACACCAACAGATTAGCTCCGTTTGTGAGAAATGATAATTTATTGTTATTTTCTACCTATTTTCTTTAAGTAATAATTTCTCAGTCGCACCGTTGAAGAATGGCAAACATTCCAGTAGGTAGCCACGCCACTGGAATGCCTTCAGTCCTTTTGCTACTCCTAGTATTTGAGATATTCAAGGATCCTTATGAATATAGCCAAGGGTTAAGAGGCTATGCATGAGACAGTGAGACAACCTTCTTAGACACTTCAACCCAGGCTGTATATTTGCTTGACAATCGAAGGAGAAATGTTGCCTCCAATACCCTGACAGGATAGGAATAGGTCTAGATACTCTAGATCACCTACCAACGACCGATCTTACTATTTTAAGGAGGCCTCATCAATCAGATCTATTGATTATTATGATGGATATTCACTCTTTCAAGAGAGGTCGAGCGCTATGGATAGGCTAAGAAAGGGATCAGTCCTTGCTCATTTGTGTATCCCATCCTACTAGGGTCTTAACCACAGAGAGTACTACGAATCATGAGATCACCAAGAAGGATCTGTAAGGGTCAAGAACTAGTGTGTTTGGATCCATGCGAGCCGAGCAGACTTCTCCAGAAGAGAGATCATCAAAAACTCATGATCGAGTAGCTAAGACTGTTTCTAATAAAACCAATCCAAAAGAGCATCCCTGGAAGGGTTCAACGATTGGAAGATCATTTGGGATAAATGGCCAAATCCAAAAAGCCCTTGCATAGGAGTTTTGTAAAGGGATCACATGTCATCCTAGAAATTATGAACTTCTCTACACTTGCCAAGTTTAACCCATTTATGGTCACTCTTAAGTATGATGATAAAATTGATCCAGTCCTTCATGTGAAATAGAATCAAGATTTCATCGACATATACTCAGTACCAGATGAGATTCATTATCGGGCATTTTCCAGCACTATTATCAGATTGACACAAATCTGGTACAATAACTTTTTGTGAGTACAGATATCTAATTTTTAATAGCTCACAGAGCTTTTAATTAGTAACTTCTACTTCAAATCCAAACTAATCAAAAGGGTAACTCATTTTTTGAGTATTTACCTGCGACCAGAAACTAAGAGTGAATACATCACTCGCTTTAACAACAAAAAAATAGAATTTCTATAGTACAAAGAAAAGACAGCAATCACTGCATTGACAAATGGTCTATTACCTGATAAGTATATTATGGACCAGCCAAAGATCCCCTCAAGACCATAATCGAATTTATATCCAAAGTAGGTAAAATCATGAATGACAAGGAAGCTATAGCTGCAAAACAATCTCACGACACCAACATCGATACCAATAAAGGCTCTGAGAAGAAAGAGCGAAAAGAAAAGAAAGTCGATAAACCCAAGAAGTATGATGAGTATACTCTTATAACTATTGGCGTACATCATATTTTAGAGGAAATGTGAGGAAATATGGATTTGAAAAGGTTCGAGAAGCTGAAATCGCCCCTAAACCAGAGGGATAAATCCAAGTATTGTGAATTCCACAAAGACAATGGGCATAACACAAATAGTTGTATAACTCTGAAGAATAAAAATAAAAAGTCTAATCCGAAGGGGGGAACTCTCCAAATTTGTAAACAAAGAAGGTAGGTCAGAATAGCGAGAAACCCAAAGATAATCATAATCTCCTTGCAACGAAGGAGATAAAAGAAAAATAATTAGAGATGATCACGCCGAGGATGATCTAAATCAGCCAAAGAGACCTAGGGAGCCTATACGTGAGGTGAAAATGATCTCTTTTAATAATTATTTCATTACAGGTGGTGATGTGGTGGAGGAAATGAAATAATAAAGAGAAAAATATACCTAAATGAGGCTAAGGCATGCTCCTACATTCGGTAAATAAATTTGTTCAGTGATGTAAATAATCTCCTAAATAAATTAACAAAGATAGGTAGGTGATAGGATCATCTAAAGATGACCTCTTTGGGGTGCTTTGCCCTCACGATGATCCTCTGGTAGTCCGATTATGGTACACGAAGCGAGAGTTGGTCCGATATTTGTTGATAATATTATCTCAGCAGACGTCATGTTTTATGACTTCTTTAAAGGATTGTGGATATGCAATATCAAACTGGAACCATATCACAGAGACCTCATAGGTTTCTCATGAGAAAAGGAATATCCTTTAGGAACTATCAAATTAGAAGTATTAAACGACACTTGGCCAGTCTACGAAACTGAACAGATCCACTTTTTTGTCTTAGACAAGAATGTTCGATCAACCTACAACATGATCTTTGGCAGAGTCAGTTTAAAAAAGTTTAAAGTAGTGCCATCTACTGTCCACCAATGCCTAAAATTCTCCACACACTATGGGGTCGGTGTTGTTAGTGGAAATCAACTTGAAGCTAGGAATAGCTATTATACCTTAATCGACTGAGAAAAAGCAAAGAAGCTCACCACCACCTACCAGATTGAGACCATAATTCAACACGAGGAGGATGACTTGGTCAATGGATAAGTCCTTAAAGCAGTGGAGACTATAATCCTTAACGATGAACGCTTGAAAAGGACAACACATATCGGTCATCCATGGATCCAACCTTCAAACAGTAATTAATAAAATTCCTTAAGCAGTGAAAGAATGTGTTCATTTAGAGTCATGAGGATATGCCACAGATTGACCCAGGTTTCATCTGCCATGAACTTAACATTTTAAAGGATTCTAAACCGATCAAACAAAATGATGTGTAGTGAGTCCCCCAAAGAACATAGCCATTCAAGAAAAAGTAGAATCGCTACAGAAAGCAAGTTTCATTGAAGGCATCAAATACCTAGAATGGATAGCCAATGTAGTTATGATCAGAAAAAAAATGACGCATGTGTATTGATTTCACTAATCTCAATAAGTTTTGTTGATGATGTTGTGAATCACCACTTAAATTTGTATGTTGTTCGAGATCTAGCTTAGTTAACAATGGAGTAATATAAATGTAGGAAAAATAATAAGAAGGGGATGAGACAATAGATAAGACACAAAATATAAGTGGTTTAGCCAATTAGGCCTACTCCACTGTGCAAGTTTGTGATGTGTGTGTAGAAATTAATCACTAATGGCCACGGAAATACAACTCTCAAGCTTTCTCTCTCTAATGTGTGTTTGGACAGAGTTTCAGCTACGGTTTTCAATATTCGATTCTTATAAATGAAGAAGAAGTCTTATATAAGCTTGGGGGGTATACAGTGTACCCCCAAGCATGCAGTATGTGTGCATGAGGTAAATGATCCAATAAGAGATCAACACCAGTCTAGCACTTGTATAATCCATGATGACGAAATATTCCCCCATGTGAGCTGGAGATATGTTATAATGGGATGGTCCACATGGACTAATGATTACTACGTCACGTGTGCTATATGGAATGTAGATGTCGGCTCTGAGGGTCCCAGTCATGCCGAGATAGACATATGCGGTCTTTCAAGAAAATAGCTATGAGGATGAGTCTATAGTGCTATCTCATCTTATCAGGGTGGTATGAGGCCGAGATGAGATATATCAAGGGGGACTGGAGAGTGAGTTCTTCTTAATGACTATGGAGTGTTAAATATGAGGTCCTGAAGGTCGAGACTATTGAGTGTGGACCACACTATGTTGGCCTATGAACAAATCCGTTTGACTAACGTTGAGTAGGGTCGGCTGAGCCAGGCTGGATCTGTCCAAGGATGAGACCACACTTGTGTAAATTAATCACCCATAGCCCTTAGTCTCCAATGTGAGTAGAGGTCCGAGGAGTACTGTCGGTTAATCTCTTGATGAAGATGAGACCCTTTAGTGTCGTACGTGGCGATAAGGACGTGTACCTACCTGACTGAGGTTGAAGGTGTCTTTTCAGTGTCCCAGACATAGGTGTTAGCCAAGCATGTTGTGTGTGAAACATGTCACAGTTCACATAGGTTGGTGTGATAAGAAAGAAGTTGCGGCATCAGGCCTACCTAGGGATTTGAGCCCTAATGATGTCCTCATTGATAAACATGCACAATTATTAACTCATTTAAATACCAAAAAACTCATTTTCTCTTTATTCTTTTCAAAATTATTCCTGCCCCAAGTTCTTGCTTTAACTGCCAATAATGCCCCCATTTCTCTCTTCGAACCAGCGATTTCAGGCGAGTGTTAAGTTTATTTCTACTGTAAAGGTCTTCATCTTGTCAGGTAACCATTTTCCACCTTTCTTTTTAATGTTCCACCATTTATTTATTCCCTTTTCAAGCATTCATTTTTTTGTTACATTTTAAGTTTTTTAACGTACTGTTGGGGCTATTTAAGGTTTGCATTGATGATTCTACTGGGCGTTTATGGTGGTAGGGATACTATATAGGCACCTTTTTAGTGACTTCGATGAATTTTCGATGGCCTTCTCATTGTCTTCTCCGGTGAACCCCAAAACTGTTCTTGATAAAAATAAAGGCTGATGTTTAAGTTTCCCTCCTTTAATTCAATAGTCAAACTAGGTCAAACCTCATCCTCTTTGGATGCTCAAGACACTCTACGAGTTAGCCAAACAATTCCCACAACTGAGGGAGACCATTTTAAGAGAGGTACGCAAGGGTGGGGTCGAGGCGGAGCTAAAATGAAAAGCTGAGGTTGGGACTAAACTTCCAATCTAAATAGTCCCTTTACTATCATATACCGTCCTGAAACCCATCTTCGTCGAGCTAAGTAGTGATAACATGAGTGTAACCTCATCTAAGGGTTTATAGTCAGTGTTGTCGTCTGAGGGGTGCAGTCCTTCTACCTCTAGGGATTCGGATAGGGAAAACTCATTTGATAAGGCCATGAGGGTCCCCTCATCTTGTATTGAGGGATTTGATGTAACTGAGTCTAGCAATAGGGAACCATCCATTCATGAGGCCTTTAATATGGAAGAATCGAGAGTTAAGGTAGCATATCCCCACCACCTCTGGATATTCCTCTGTTAGCCATTCCTACTGTCGAATTTTCTAGCAAGTATCCAAGTGGAGTCCCAATAGTCAAAATTGTAGATGAATCCGAGGAGGAGGATGAGGAACCACTTGATACCTCATATGCCCAAAATTTAAGGAGAACTGTTAAGGAGATTGATCTTTTATTCTGGAGACAATTGTATGGGACTAAGTCTACTATAAACATGAGAGTACATGCCGATGACGAGAGGGCCTTCAACGATCGAGAGGGAGAAATATCTATCTACGAAGAGATGTTCATTATCGACTTTAGGCTTCTTGTTCATCCTACTATGCAGACGGTCTGAGTCGGTATGGGACTTGCCCCAGCGTAGCTTTTGCCCAACGTCTGGAGAATTTTACTTAGCTTTATCTCCCTCTAGAAGTTTATTCATATTTTCAATCTTCCAGTTAGCATATTCTGTGTGTGTTACAATGCTTCATCCATAAAAACTCAGTCTCAATACTATCATCTTATAGCCAGTAAATCCACTAAAAAGGTTCTAATAGTGCACCAAACTTTAAACCATCACTGGAAGCCCCAATAATTTTTTATGTCGAGATCTTGGTAATTCGACTCCGGTATTACTTATAGTGCCTTAGAGCCAAGGGTCCCCTAAAGATAGAAAAAGCCTCAATAGCTTCCAAGCTTGACCCCGGCTTGAGCACTGACGACCGTGATAAGATTGATCATATAAGGGGTTAATGAGCTAAGGGTGGTCTCGTGGAGTTTGAACAGCTGATTACTCCCCACTTTTAGGTCAAGATGGGTTTGGGGTAGACCCACTAACTGAGTTATGTAAGTGACTTTCAAGCCGTTAATTATATTGTCATCTCTTATTTTCTTTATGATATTAATCTCGTCTTTTATTTGCAGATCATATATCTAATACCTCTTACCAACTTTGGAATATGGTTGCTCCTTTACTTGGGAACCTGATCATCAAGATAATGAAGGAGGCCAACCCCCCAAAGAAGAAGACTGTAAAATATCCCAATGTCGTGTATCTGGCAAAGGACATCTCAACCTTTGACTCCTCAAACTCAGTGGCAGTCACTGCTCTAAATAGAATTGGGGCTGAAGGTCTTACCACAGAAGAGATAGCCACAGAGACATCAGTGCAAGTGAATGCCGAAAAGACAAAGGGTACCAACATTGAGACTTAGGCTCAGACCCATCCCATCGCTGATCACGTCATCTCTAACCAAACCGATAAACAAGCATAAGACTTCCCATTCATATCTTATTCGATTTTTATTGGGCGGCCGCCTGTGGCCTTATGCCCATTCCACTTTTCTGAGACTTCTTCTAAGACAGATTCTCATCTCTTCAAACATTTAAACCTGTCTATACTTTTACACATATTTATAACTATTGATGTTGTTGAAGCCTGATATGCAATGTAATACATATCTTTTGGTTCATTTTTATTAATTATGGTGTATGCGCCTCTATGTCTTGTTACCTTTTATTGGTGTTTTATGCATAATGCTTGTGGGTACACTTGTAATAGGCCGATGCTTAACAAACTAAATAGATGATTTTCAAATTTTTTGTTTGTCAAAATCAAGTTTTGTGTTTATCACCAAATGAATATTGTTACCACATAAGTCCCCCCTCGTCATTATTGAGAGTGTATGGACGAGTCTAATTTCTTCATACATCAAATGATTTTCAAGTTTTGTTTATCATCAAGTAATGATGTTACCACATAATTCCTCTCTTATCGTTATTGAGAGTGTAGGGACGAGTCTCATCTCTTCATACACTTTTGTCTCCCCGAGAGAGTATTGACCATTAATTCACCACATAATGATGTTTAAGTAACCATAATCAAATAATTTTCCAGTTTTGTTCGTCACCAAGTAAATGATGTTACCACATAAGTCCCCTCTCGTCGTTATTGAGAGTGTATGAACAAGTCTCATCTATTCATACACTCTCGTCTTGCCAAGAGAGTTTTAACCATTAATTCACCATATAATGATTATGTGGTAACCATGAGCAAATGATTTTCAAGTGTTTTTTTGTCACCAAGTAAATGATGTTACCACATAAGTCACCTCTCGTCACTATTGAGAGTGTATGGACGAGTCTCATCTCTTCATACACTCCCGTCTCACTGAGAGAGTTTTGTTTGTCAGTTATCCACGATATAATGATATGTTTATGTTTTTCACCACCTAAGTGATGTTATTACACCATTTCCCCCTTTTGATGTTATTGAGAGTGCGTGAAGAGATAATACTCCTCATGCATTCTCGTATTACCGATATGTAGCTTAACTAATTCACTATTAAAACTAGTTCAAACCATGCAGCACTTGACAATAGCAAGAAAATATAAGACAACACTTATATCTTTCATTAATTCTTAAACTGTCGTACAAAGAACTGTCGTAGAAGCTAATTAAGCAAAACAAACTTTACTGGCAGTATCTCTTCAGGTTATCAACATTCCAAGGGTTAGAGAAGGGTTCACCCTCTAGGTTTTCCAAATGGTAAGTTCCTAGGATGACCTCCTCTGTTACTCTCTATGACCCATGTCAATTAGCAGGAGGCTTATTTGGCTTCTGCCAAACCTTCTTCAACACTAGGTCACCCACGGATATTATCCTGGACTTCACTCTCTTGTTATGAAACTTGATAGCTCTCTACTGATAAGCGGATTATTGGACTTCAACATCCTCTCGTCTCTCCTCAATCAAATCTAAATTGAGCCTCCTCTCATTTTCATTATCTTCAGGATCATAGGTTTGGACTTTGTGGCTGAGGAGACCAAGTTCAGTAGGGATGACTACATCTGACCCATAGTCTAGCATAAATAGTGTTTCACATGTGAGTATCCTCTTAGTCATCCTATAATCCCATAGGACCCCATATAGTTCTTTCGTCCATAAAACTTTCATATCTCCTAGATTATTTTTCATTCCATCAAGTATTGTCAAGTTCGTGACCTCAGTCTGGCCATTGTCTTGGGGTCGACATGGTACCGAATATAATTATTTTATGCCAACTCTACCATAGTATGCACCAAGGACTTATTCTTGAATTGCTTGATGTTCTCGTACATTAAGGTATGGGGTAGTCCATATCTACAAATGATATCCTCTAAATAAACTTGAACGTCTTTATCTCAGTGATGGAAATCATTGCCTCGGCCTTTACCCACTTTGAGAAATAATCAATAGCCATGATAAGAAAACTAGTAATTGCAAGCTACCTTTGGTAGAGGACTTATTAAATAAATTCCCCAAACTGCAAACGACCACAGTGCAATGATGGACGAGAGCGGATGGTCAGGCTGATGAGGAATACTTGACAATCGCTGGAACTTATCACACTTCTTTACATAGTCAACTGCATATTTCATTAGTGTCATCCACCAATAACACTGAGTAACAATCCTCTTGGAAATAGAACATCCACCTATATGGCTTGCACATGACTCTTCATGGACGTCTTGTAAGACATAGACAACCTCTGAAGGACGAGTAAATCGGTATCGCAATAGTGACACTCGAATTGCATTCTAAATCATCCCGGTTACCCAGAGGCAAACGAGATATAAAGATCTATAATTGTTGTGTTCCTACGCAATACGGTCGTAATCAATCACTAAATTCAGAGGATTAATGTTATACACATGCAATTAACACATCAGGCTGGGTTCATGTATCCCGACCTTTAAAAACCTAGTCTAATATTAGAAATAATAATAAAAGTGCTGGAAATAAAAGTTACCAAGATTGAAGAACAAGAACATGCAAGAAGAAATCAAAGGTTGAAGAAAAACTTGAAAAGCTCTTGAATTAAAGGTGCAAAATATGTAAATTCTTCTCCTAGATGTTCCAACTTGTTATGGAACTTTTACATAAATGAAATCTGAATAAAAAGAGTCCTAATGACTCAATATATAGGCTAGAGGTCGTTTAGAAGAGTCCTCAAAACATAAAACTCTTTTTGCTAAAAGATAAGCACAAAATAAAAATCTCGTATCTGCCAATTTTTCACGCTTAGAAAGCGTGAATAATTTTGTAACGGGTCTGGAGCGTGACTAATTTCGTAGCGGATCTGGTGCGTGACAAATGGGAGGACCAGTTCTTTTTCCTCAGCTTCGGTTCGGTTTGGGTCTGACAGCTTTTTTCTTGGATTTCTTCTCAACTTCAAATTGGCATAACTTCTTCACCGTAGCTCGGATTGAGGTGTCGTTTTTTCCAGTGTTCTTGTAATTGAAAGATATTCAACTTTCCAGTTGGACCCACCTCCGAACTAAGGCTGTAAAATTATGAAAATGCCCTTCAACTCCTCGATTCTTGGTTTCTTTCACTATTTTGAGTTCTCTTTTCCATCTTTCTTGCATGAAATACCTATAAAACACATAAGAGATATACAAAATACGAAATACTTTCCAAAAAGTGTTAGTAGCATAAATATCAGACAAATCCAAGTTATTTACATCGCACGGGATCATAAAAGTACTGAAATTAAGGGGATAAATGTGAAGAATTTATGCCTAATCCCCTAGCTCAATTGACCAGGCCATCAACCTACCCTATTTCTCAGCTTTATGAACTACCTGCCTTAAGGCAGTGTCGGTGAGCACTGCCATCATATGGCCTTGTAATATGGATTCATTTTCCTTGAAGCATGTATCAATGAGTACGTTAATTTCTCCATTCTAAGATACTTTAGCTCGGCCCTTATAAGGCTTTTATGTTGAAATATATTTGCTTTTGGACACCTTCATCATCTCGTTCTATTATTTCACTGATGGCCAACTCTGATACCGCCAGATATAGAAATAATTTCTCCCCTTAAATAGGCTGAGATAACAACATCGGCGACCCTAGTTAATATTTGAGATCTAGGAAGGATTTTTCACATTCTTCATCCCATATGAACGCTTTCCTCAAGATTTGAAAAATGGCAAACAATTATCCATCGCTCTGGAGACAAAATAGTTGAGGGTCGTAACACACTATGTCATCCTTTTCACATCTTTAATCGTCTTTGGTGTCTTCATATCTATAAGAGCTTTGGTCTTTGCGGGGTTAGACTCTATATCCCTCTGGTTCACAATAAAGCCGAGGAATATCCCCGTGCCAACATTGAAAACACACTAGGCTGGGTTCAATTTTATCCTAAACTTATCCATCGTGTCAAATATTCATTCAAGGTAAGCCACATGACTCTCAATCTTCAAGCTCTTGGTCAGCATGTCGTCCACATTTACTTCTATGGTCTTCCCAATCTAGTCCTCATATATCTTTTTTAGTAACCTCTGATAAGTTGCCCATGCATTCTTGAGGCCGAACAACATTAACTTATAATAGTACATACTTTTATTCGTGATAAAGAAGGTCTTCTCACATCAGCCTCATGCATGAATATCTGATTATACCCTAATACGCATCCATGAAACTCATCAACTCATGTCCAGCTGTAGCATTGATCATCTGGTCAATTCTGGGTAAGGGAAAGTTATTTTGGGGACAAGTGTTATTCAGGTTAGGGAAGTCAATACAAATTCTCCATTTGCCATTAGCCTTTTGCACTATAACAACATTGGATAACCAATCTGGGTACTGAACCTCTCGTGTGAACTAGGATGACTGGAGTTTCTTCACCTCATACTGGATGACCTCATATTGATCCCTCGCGTAAGTTATTCTCTTTTGCTTCACAGGCTTCACCTTATCATCAATAATTAATTTGTGGCAGATGATCTTTGGGTCTATCCCTGTCATATATTCATAGATCCATGCAAAGATACTCTGCCTCCTTCTTAACATTTTCACCAATTCTTCTTTTACTTCCTTCCTTAAAGGCTTTTTCGATCTGGATAGTTTTTTCTGGCTCATCCTCACTAAGGATAATAGATTCCACCTCCTCAGTGGGCTCACCTTTTTTTAGTTTTTTCTCGTCCCTTTGGTTAAGAGTATTTATATTATAGGAAGTATTAGCCTTCTTGTAAGCCTCTCTCTGCTTAGCCGAGCTAAAGTAACACTCCTGATCTTCCACTTGGTCACCTTGAACTTCCCCTACCCCATAACGGGTCGTGAATTTTTATTTGGTGGAACATGAATGGGACATCCTCAAACTCCTTGAGCGCCACTCTCCTAAGAATAATGTTATAGGCCAAGAAGATATGCTCATCCACAACGAAAAAGTTCATTTTCTTGGAAAGACACCTCAATCAGGTGCCCATGCAGGCATCCATTTCAAACACCCCCAAAGAGTGGACCTTCTCCCTGCTGAAGTCGATCTGCGGCTGATGGTATGGAACTAATATCTTCTTGTTGAGCTTCAAACCTTTAAATAAGTCCCAAAACATCATGTCGACCAATCTACCACCATCGGCAAGGATATGTGAGACGTCATACCCATGTACCTTGGTGCCGATGACCAAAGGGTCATCGTGAGGGGCCAAAATACCCTTGAAATACAGTCTTGAAAATCCCACTACTAAGGTATCCATGTTAAATTTCTTCAGTTTTCTTGACCTCGACTCTATTTTGATCGAGTTGATATCCATCCTTTTAGGTGATGACTTTTCCTCCATAATATGGGATTTACGGTCGGTTGACTCTGTGCCTCCTCCGGCCAATCCTCCACGTATCAATTTTACATAAAAGGATATCATGTTCATTAGACGTTTTGCCTTCGAGATCTTTAGCGGGAGATCGGGGTCATCTTCTTTACTGTATGAGTCATAATTCTTTTTACCAGTCGAGGACTATCATCTTGGCTTGTCATCTTTCCCCCACTGTGTTTTTTCCTGGAGTCATCTTTGACACCACTCATGTCTATATACTTCTAGATCTTTCCCTGCTTCACCAACTTCTCTATCTCATCCTTTAAAGTAAAACATTTATCAGTAATATTCCCGTGATCATGGTGGAACTTTCCCCATTTGCTCTTCTCCCTCTTGTGAGGAAGGGATTGAGATTCTCCAGCCACCGAAGTGCCCTGTCATCCTTAATTTTGTTAAGGATCATAATGGGACTCATTGTTAGAGGGGTATATTTGGCAAATTTATCTTCAGCCAAACTTTTCATTCCTTTTTATCTTTAGCCTGATGAGGCTTGCCTCCATTGGTCTCTATCACATCTCCCCTTTTGGTCGCCATGGCCTTCTCTGCATTCATCATCCTTCCGGTATTTGGAGGAGGATCTTGGATGAGATTCTAGAGAAGCTTTTCTGGCTCTATCTCGCTAATAAGGGTGGTCATAGAAATGTTTTCCTCATAATCTTCCACCTTTGGTTTCCACTTATTAAATTGATAAATATAGTCTCTCAGAGTCTCATTTTTTACTTATTTCACATATAAGAGGTGAGTTACCTTCTTTGGCGTCTTCATACCAAAGTATAAATTATGTATGAACTTCTCGGCTAACTGCTTGAAGTTCTCAATGGAGTTTTTAGGCAGAGCTATGAACCACATATGGGCGATACCTATGATGGTACTAGAGAATTCCCTACACCTCATCTCACCTGGGGTTGAGTATATATTGATTGTCGACTAATACATCTCTATGTGATGGATGGGATTGGAACTCCCATCATACTTCAGACTGACAGTAGGAGGTTTAAATTTTTTTTGGGTAGGATAACTTATAATGGTTGCAATGAAAGGAGATCCTGGATCTCGACTCTTGAGCAGAGAGGCGATATTATCTTCTAACCTTTGAATAGAGCTATTCCAAGGTTTATCCTTAGTGATGACATTATCATTACCTCCTTCTCGGGCAACCACAACTGGTGAAGGCTATCGTGCCAATTTCCTCAATCGGCTATTCACTTCTCTTTGTTCTTCCCCTTCTCAGCCTAGTTGGGGCCGATTATCACCACATTTTATATTTCCCCTTGATGCAGTATTATTGTGACAACGGGAGAGCCAATCGTGCAAATCTTCGATTGGTCCAAGATGGTCGAAGCCTGACCTTTTACTGAGCCTATCAAAATTTGAAGCCCTTGATCGATCGTCAAGTGTCGATTGAGTATTATTTCCTTTGTAGGTTGGAGCTAGACGAATTGTGTTTCTAGAAACAACACTAATATTTCTCGTCACAGTTCTAGTCGTCTGGACATTGTTGGACTTATTTTTTCAGGCAGAGACGCTTAGGATCAACAACGTCTCTCCGCCGCTGATGGCACTTGTAATACCCTGTATTTTTTACTGATTTTATTTTTTGGGATTAATAAAATTAAATGGGCTAATTATTTAGAAATTAATTCGAATTTAAATACTAGCGAGACGAGAGTTGGTATTTTATTATGATAATAATGTTGAATATTATTGAGTGAATATGGTAATATACGATTATTGAATTTATTAATATTATCGCGAGTTATAAATACGACAATTTTGGAAATTAAGTTGGGACGCGTGTGTCAGTCGTGTAAGGAACCAATTTAAATGGATTTAAAAGTTAATTATTTTTACATCATCCGTATGGTCATTTTGAGTGCGCTAATGTCTCCATAAGGATCGAGATAGTTAGAAAACACTAGCCGGGGATTTAGTTTGGGTCCCGAGACATTTTAGGCCTAACCAGCAGCTCGGGAGGGTATTTTAGTCATTTTGACATTTTGAGGAATTCTAACCCGCGGATTTTAGACTTAATATATCAGACAACAATAGAACTCTTAGGGTTATCACAACCAAAAATCACCAACGACGGTTAGAGAGGAAAGTTTCCAAAGGAGAAACCACCCTTAGAGGCTTTTGCACCACTGTCACCACCACCGAATAAATCGGAAAGAGAAGATTACTCCCATACCATCTTCTTCAAGGATCAAAATATTTTTTTTTTATCTTGCAATAATTTAAGGCATATATTCTACATGATAGATTATATTTGAAGAAAAATTATGAATATTTGTAATGATGTGAAATTGGAGATTAAATTATGGAACTTGGATAGGCTTGCATGTAGTGGATCTTCTGGAAATATTAAATGAACGAATTTATAAATTAAGAGTTAAGAAATCATGAAATTAAAATGAGATTTTTGATGATTTTTGAAGAGATAATGAATAACTAGGGTTGTAGTATTATTCATGACTTTTGATTTAAGAAATCGTTATTCTGTGATGTTTTGATGAATCGTAAACCTTAAAACTAGTGTAGTAATGTTGGTTTAATGTTTAGTATACTCATTTAGGAGTTTGGGATGTTGTAATGGAGAATTGGAGGGGCAAAAATGGTAGAAACCGTAACTGTTAAAGGAAATCTGGGCAGATAACTTCTTGATCGATTAATCGACCCAAGAATGTCAATTGATCGACTGTTCGATCGATCGACCCATTTCTTCGATCGATCGGCCTCTTTGGAAAAAGTGAAATATTTCCCTTTAAATAATTGAGTAACTTCCAACCTTTATACCTCTTTAGTGATGATTGATTGAACATATTGGTACTTAGGGAAGACCAGTAAGATGGTATTTGAAGCCAGAAAAATTATTAGATTTAATTGAGCTTAATTGGTAAACTTACGAATATCCACCTAGTGGGATACAATTGGAAGTTGTGAGAACCTGATTACATTTTTCCCCAATTACAATTTGAGGTTAAAGACTAAAAAGGGTAACTTTAATTACTGAGATAACCATAGAGACTAGCGGGAGACTTAATAACCTTTTTGGGATAGGGATGGGGTATGTACATTTGGGGTGATTTAGATTGGTACCTTAAGGAAATAGGATTGTGAATGACTTATTTGTGACTTCATAAGTTAGCTGACCATGAGAGCGTAGGTATGTGCGTGACCCATGGGTATGTGAACTATGTTCGCCTCTAATATGTGTGATTTGTGTTGAGACGGTTCCTGAGCGATTCGGTACACGTGGTCCATACGTACGTGATGTACCGAGATTCGATAGCAGAGTATGCATGCACCGCAGCTTAGCCTAGGGGTTCCATATATGTATATATATAATTAGAAGTGACTTATTTTTGTACTTGTGACTGATTCACGGTTACTTAGTAGATGCGAATGACTAAGATATTTAAAAAGTGGTTAAGAATGTCGTGAACTTAATGAATACTTGAGCTAAGTAAATTGATTAATGAATGTGTGAGTTAAGAATATAATTTTTTTAAATAAAATGGGTGGTATCTAAAGTAAGAACCGTTTGGATGGGGGTTAAATAGACTAGTGAGGTAGTGGTATAACTAGGTGGAATTTAAAATATGCGTTAGGCATGCACAATAGTTGAGGGGTGAGGATCTCAAGTGAGGGCACGTGACTATCATGTTTAATATATGTGTTTTTTAATATTGTAATTTAAACACTTGATGTTTTTAAAATATTTTCACCTCGTGCTCTGACCTATTTGCTTTCAAATCTATTTCTTTTTGTAAAAACCTTTTAGGTGCCCAGCCACAGGGACGCCAAGCTTAGGAGTTCCATTCTATTGACGAGCTGTAGCTGCTGTGAAAGTTACATGATCTCGTACTAGACGTCTCTACATCTATCCTTGATTATTTAGGGAGTCATTTATTCCAGTTAGGGCCTGTTGCCCATTCCATTCAGAGACAGAAGTTTTAGACTTTTATTTTATTTCAATCATGGGAATTTATTTATTCAGACTATTGTACTTGGTTTATTTACATTGATACTATTATTGGAGTGTTTACTCCAGACAAAGTTATTTCATTCTGTTGATTACCTTATGAGATTGTTCATGTGATGGTTGGATGGTAATTTAAATTATTTTGTTGTTGGTTAAATTAAATATTAAAACTTTACACTTCACTATTTTAAATATTAGGTGGTTAGTAATTAATTTAAATATTTTCCACAGTGATGCTATGAAATGAACCAACTTGACATTTTGTATTAATTTAAATAAAGGAGTAGCTACCCGGTATTTAATTAGTCGGGGTGTCACAGCTGGTATCATATCATCAGGTTCTAGAGTCCTTAGGATCTGTACGGCTTGTTATGTTTCCACGTAGCGTTCTTTAATATAGAGCCCTATATTTTAGGATTGTTGTACTCTTTTGTGTATCATATGTTCTTCAGCTATTTTGAGATATTAATTGTGGAATTAAAAGACATGTCTATCTTTTCAGATGCCTCCTTGATGTGAACAATGAGTTCCTAGGGGTGCCCAACCCAAGCCTCAGCCTGTCCCAGTTCAGGGTTCTATAAACGCTACTGAAGTTGTCGCCATTGTAGCCCAGGTGGTAAATGCCGCATTAGCATTTGTGCAGTAGGCATAACCTCAGGCACCGGTGGTAGCCCCAGTCCAGGATCATGCACTCCCGTCTGCTTGGGAACGCATCGGTATGCCTTTCATAAGGTGCACCCTCCGGAGTCTACAGGGAGCTCCGACATTGTTATAACGAGCCAGTGGAAGTAGGACATTCGAAGAAATTTGAGGATGTATGAGTGTACAGATGTGTAGATGCAGATACTGGCGATGTTTAAACTGGTAGGAGCATCACTGCAGTGGTGGGAGTCCATTATCATAGCTGAGGAGAGAGATGTTCTTTCTATTAAGGAGTTTTGGGTGCGGTTCGATCGCAAATATTTCCCCTTAGTAGTTCAGATAAAGATGAGGTGAAAATCGATGAACCTTAAGCAGGAAGGGAGGACAATGGCAGAGTATGAGGTCGAGTTCATAAATCTTCTGAACATAGTTCCCGATGAGATCCAAACTGAAGAGAAAAGGATCCAGAAGTTCATGGATGGATTGATGTGGATGATTCGCCAACACCTACTAGGGAATATCTCGTTGGCCACCTATTCAGATGTGGTTAATCCAATGCTACTTCACTGCCAGGACCATCGCTTTCATTTGTCAGAGGGTAAGAGATTAAGAGAGTCCAGCCAACAGGACAAGACAGGGGGTAATGTGTAATACCCTGTGATTTTAAATGACTTTTAAAATGGGTTATATTGGATTAATTGGATTTTAATATTAATTAATTCATTTGGGTTTTATCCGAATTGTGGATATTAAAATGAATGATTATGTATATTACTTAAAGATATTTAGGTAATATATGAATGTGATGTTATCGATATGGCTGTGTGATATTAATTCAATAATTTGATTTTTTAGTCGGACGCGGTATGGGACGTGTCGGGACTAATTTGTTAAATTAAAATGGAAACATATTTTTAAATCAACCTTCTAGTCATTTCGAGTACGTCGTTACATCCGGAAGGTTGAAATAGTCAGAAAAGTCTATTTGGATGTTGGTTTTCGGTCTCGGGTCATTTGGAAATGAAAAGACAACCCAAAAGGGCATTTTGGTCATTTTTACAAGGGGGTGAACAGTGATTTTGGATTTTGTCTTATTATAAGTATTTGGAGATTAGTTCAATGTTGGTTCATTCATCTCTTCTACACAAAACTTGAGAGGTCACCTTGTGAGAGAGAGTGAAAGGTTGCTTGGGAAGAGAGAAGATTGCTTGGAAAGGAGGAGAACCAAAAGGCCAAAGGTCACCACCATCAACTACCATCGAAAGTTGACCGGAGAAGGGACAACCACCTATGTTATTTAATTCCAAAGGATCAGATCTTAATTAGAGGCAAGTGTTTGATAATTGCAATCTAAGTTTGTATATTGTCCATGTTAGGATAGTTATAAAAAAATGAGATTTTTACATGTTTGGAAGATAATGAAGAGTTGTTAATGGATTTCTGAAAAATGGAAGTTTATAGGAATCAAACTCATGTTGTAGGTAGCTAGTAATCCACGAAATAATCATAAATCTGTTGAAGAAATGCTGAGAATGAATGGTGTGTTCTTGAAGATATCATGTATATAATTTTTTGGAAAAAGAGGTTAAACATATGCTTTTAATTTAAACTCTTGATGATTCTAGGAATATTTAGAGCATTAGAAATCATTCACATATGTTTCTATATCATGTATTAAGGTGTATAAGGAATTTGGGTAGTTAATATGAAGGTTTGAATGATCTAAATTGATAAAACCCATAGTAGAAGAAGTGCAGAAAACTGGGCTGTTATCTGGGCGATCGATCAATCGACCCCCTGCCTTCGATCGATCAACCTCCCCAGAATCCTTGAAGTTGTTTCTTTTTAAATGCTTGTTCATATCCCAAACCTTTTCTAAATATTTGGTGATTATTAATTGGATATAATGGGACTTAGGGAAGATCAGTAATCCCTAGATAAGAATCGAATTAATGTGATTGTGATTTAATTGATTAGAATTATGATAATTAAATTGGAAAGAAATTTCAGTTGCTAGATTCATGTGTTGGATTCTAATTGGTATGCATGAGGATTAAGGATAGGTCCAGTAGGGGTAATTTAATAAATCACTTGGGCATCCTTAAGTTTGCAAGAGGGTTTAATCCTATGTGATAGAGGATGTGTTTATAAGAGATTTGAAACTATCGATTTTAACCCTAATTAAGGGAGAGTTTAATTCGTGGTAATTTGGGAGATAAGATGATATGGACTAGTAGGATATTAGTGATTTCTTACTGAATAAATACATTGAGGAAAACATGTTTAAACCTTGAGTAATAAATGAGACTCAGGAATCATAAAATTAAAGAAGTAAAGTCATAGTATTTTAATACGTAGGATTTAAAGAGATAGAATGTTACGTATGGGAACTATCTAAGGGTAGTGTGATTACCTTGTTGATATTATATGTATCAGTAGATGATAATGCCTATTTGATTGATTGATAATTTATGTGTATGACATACCTAGCTTACTTGCTATCGATGGGGAGGATTGCGCGTGAGGGGAGTCATATCCTGATGAATCCATGAGATTTTTGATTTATCGCTCGAGAACATAGGTTTATGAAAGACTTATCGGGGAGTTGATAAGTCCGCTGACTATGGGTACGTAGGTATGTGCGTGACCCATGGATACGATAACTATGTTCGCCTCCAAATTTATGTGTTGATATTTGTGGTTCGAGGAATCCTTGCCGAACCTTTAGTCCCCTATTCGGCGACCAACAATATTGGGACATGATAGCAGAGTAATGCATGCACCGCAGCTGTGACTCGGTGTGCCATATTATATATATATATATATATATATATATATATATATATATATATATATATATATATATATATATAATGAATTAAATGAATGTATATAGTGGTTTGATTAATCTACTGTGTGATAATTGTAGATAACGGTGAATAGAGAAAGAGAATTGAATTAAGTTAATGAATGTTTATTCTTATAGATTTGAAAAGCTTAATTAATATTAATGAGAAACGATTCATGTTGTAGAGGGGGCTTGAAGGTAATCCTGGGATTAGGGATAATTCACCAATTAGCAACAGTGTTCTGAGGATAAGATAAGCGTGGCAGCTTGGGGAGGCAGCTTGGCGTGGCAACTCGTACTTTAGCTTATTGTTACTTTGCCATATTATAGCTTTGTTTATATTGACTACGAGTTGTAATGACTGTAATGTTGTAACGAGAATAATGAATGGGTGTGAGGTCGAACGGTACTCGCGAGAGACCAGGCTTGGCAGGGCCTGGGAGAGCTTTCATGCTCTATCGAACAACCTCACCGTGGGAACTTTAGAGGGACTTGGTTTGGAGGATTGAGAAATGGGGCACCGTTGGGGCTTGTCCTGACCATCTTAGATACACCTGGTAAAACACCGAAGGACCCTGATGTAACACTCCACGAGTTTTGGAGACTGAGAAATTTAATTTTGGAAAATTAAATTTAATTAAATTGGAGAATTTTAAAATTTGGGAATTTAAGTCCAAAAATAGAGGACGTTTCAAAGTATTCCGGATGATATTTTTGAGGGTACCATCGATCCCGGAAGGGTCGAGATAGTCAAAATGACTGTCATTGGGTCTTATTTCGTCTCCGGAATGTTTTTAAGTTGTTTTGACTTGAATTGGAGTCAACGAGTCATTTAAAGTGTGTATTAACATTTAAAACTGGGATTTTGTTTTAAAAGGGTTGGAGGCTTACGAATGAAGCCATTTCTCATTTGAGAGAAAGAGAGAAAAGCCCTAGAGAAAGAAAAAGGAAGAAAGAAAGAAGAAGGAAAAGAAGAGAGAGAGGAAGAAAAAGCTTGGGATTTCCGGTCCAATCGCGACATCGAGGACGATCCAACCTCTACAAATCTGAGGCAAGTGTTTAATCTTGCTAAATAGCTATTTGTGTATTTCATTTCATAAATTGTGGGGTAAAGAAATGGATTTTTGGGTATTAATGTCAAAACCTAGATTTTAGGTTTAATCTTGAAATCAATGTTTAAATATGGATTTAATGGAATAGAAATGTTTGGGATCAACTTTGAGTTGACTTATGGGCTTAAAATCATATATTGTTGAAGGTTTAGGGGTTAGAAAGAGGAAATTAGGGTTTTAAATTCGTGGGTTTTGTAGAAACAGATGAAACCTTCAAAAAATTGCAGGTCCGAATCGATTCGCCCCCTCAAGCGAATCGATTCGGTTTGGTAGAAATGGCAAGTCTGCATTGACCGAATCGATTCGGACCCCAAGCCGAATCGATTCGGCCTATTGCAGAAGCCCAGGTCTTGGGACCCGAATCGATTCGCCTGGGAGGCCGAATCGATTCGGAAACAGGGCATTTTGAGGTATTTTCTCCATAGTGAATTCAAACCCTTTTTGGTTGGGTTTATTGATTTGGGGCCTTCTCTTATGATGTAAGAGATATGTTCTTGGAGACACACAAGGAGTTTCTCACATATTAGAATATTGGGGACTCCTTAGGGTAATTTGGGAGAAATGTATCCATGTATGTATTTGGAGTTATGTATAGAGATTTTGGGGAAACCCTTTGGGATTGGGAATCCTAATTGTAGATTAAAAGTAGGTATATATGTGATGTGAGGCTAGGAACTCTTAGAGAGATCTCAGACTAGGGTATTCACAAAAGTGATCGAACCATAATCGAAATCGAGGGAAATGAGATTATTTGATGATTGAAAGGATGAGCTTGAGGCTGATAGACTATTAGTTATATGTATACCGATAGTCAAAATGATTACTAGATTCTTTAATGTACTCGGAGATATAGATGATATGTGTAGTGAAATATTCCTACACAAACTCTTGGGTGATAGCCCTAATGTTGAATATATATAGGTATAGATATATACATATGGTTTTGGGAGACTATTCATCATAGGAAAATGATCGAATATGTTTCAAGTATGGGATTATATTCACGTATTGAGGTAAAGTTAATGGAATTGTGGTGACGGCATGCTTATTGAGGACTATGTATACTTATATAGGTATATATATCTTATACATATGAACGAGAATTAGTTTATATATATAGATAAGGATATGTGAATATGTGTTGATATATATATATATATATCTGTCTGTATATATATATATATATATAGATATCTGCATGTTGTAGACATACATGGTATGTATACTTAAACCGTATATGGTGGTTTATTATTTGATCCTATAATTGGATCATATGGATGTATATATATTGTGCATGTGAATAATACATATACTTGATTGGTTAAGCATACCCCGCTCATGCTATCATTGGGAAGTTGCGCGCGTAGAGGGTGAGCATCCTGGCTTATAATGCAGGGTGTGGATATTCCCCAGGTCATAGTCGTCCCTTGTGATTATTATACATATAGATATATTTTTGGGATGAGACGTGGTGGGTATGTTTCGTCTCATTGCCGGTTGGAACTATGACCGCTTCCCGGGACGTCGTGTGCGTGTGTTTACCACGAGTTGGGTGTCGTTTAGTCCCACAACGGTGGCCCCAGTATTGCTACGTGAGCCGGGCACTGGGAAGATGATAGCACTGATGCAGTTTATCGGCGATATGTATAGCCGAGTATATTATGTGCATGGCCTTGTACATCATATGTAGTATGTACACTTGGCTATTGGATTGATGATGATATATATATATACGGTTAGAAATAAATACCTATATATATATATATATATATATATATATATATATATATATATATATATATATATATATATATATATATATATATATATATTTATATATATCCTATAGATGAAAGGATATGGACTTTTATGAGGTACATCTTAGATGATTATGGTGTACTAGATTGATGGGGGTTGATGTATCGCACATAAGGTATTATTTCGGTTACATCATCCCAAGGATATTATTGGAGGTTCTTTTATTTTATCTTATTTGTTTTCTTTCTTTTCTTTCTTTCTTTCTTTCTTTAGTAGTTATAGTTAGTAGTAATGGTAGTATTAACTTGTATGTTGAGGATTATGGATCTCTAGGATCGACATTGCCCAGGAGTAGTGTAACGAGGTGGTTCCTTGTTTGGATTTCGCTTTGCGAGACACCTCACGCACGAAACGCAGTGCCATGTCGAGATTTGAGAGAAGTAATTCCATAGGTGGCATCACGGATCTCTGGTCTTGACCTTGTCAGGAGTAGTGTAACGGGGCGGTTCCTTGTTTGGATTTCGCTTTGCGAGACTCCCCACGCACGAAACGTAGTACAATTTTGGGATTAGAGAGAAGTCTTGCCAATATTCCATGTGCATATTATTAAGTATATTCATTCTTACGTTCTTAGCCTATCTAGGTATATATATATATATGTATATGTATAGGGGTAATGTTTTAGGAATTATGATAATTATAATTCATGAGATTATTAATCGGAATTCATTAAGCCTTTTATGGCCTAACTGTTGTAATCATAATCTAATAGGATTAGAAATGGGTGGATCCTTAGATTTTGACGGGAAGGTAGCTCTCGTGGATATAGGCTAGGCCTGATAAGTTAGGTTGTCCTAAAATATATGGGGGGTAATTTAACTAAAATTTGAGGACGCGAATAGGTGCGCGCCTTTAGATGAGAGGTGAGTTGGGGTTCCACGAGAGTGCGGTCTCACTTAATTATGAAATTAAGTACACCGGTATTTATTATGCACGGTTAACACACTTGCTAAATATTTTACACATTCGGGGCTCTGACCCGTTTACCTTTTCTCTCCTCCTTGTATATATATATGTTACCACAGGTATCCTACCGCATGGATGCCGGATGACCTTCTATCATGCGTCTTGGGAGCCGTGACAGGTGCGGACTGTTGCGGGATGTTTCATGTAGCCGCTTCCTACTTCTTTAAAATTCTAGGTAGGATTCATGTTGTATATCGGGTTTGTACCCAAGGGATATTTATACATATGTTTATATTCATTCCATTTCAGTTATAGTTATTGTATTTACTGTGACCCGACAGCTTATTCGGGTTTATTTATTTATGGCATATTCATGTATAGTGATACCCTTCATTTCTTATAGTTCTTTCTTTCATCTCTCTTATTTATTAGAAATTTTGTAGTGTTGGGTTGTGTTATGTTGCATGTTTTAATTTATTTAACATCTCGCTTATATGATATCGGGTAGTTAGTCCTATATTATATAGTACCGATAGTTGATGTTGAGACTGGACCATCTGAAATTCCTGATTTAATATAGTATAGGGCTGGCCACCCGTTATTATTTTAGGCGGGGTGTTACAGATGGTATCAGAGCATCTGGTTCTAGAGTCCTTAGGATCTGTGCGAGTTCTTGCATTCTTCCGTTAACGTTCTTGACATAAAGCCCTAAAAATAGGATTGTTGTGTTCACTGCGTTGTTTTCTTCTGTGAAGTATATTCACTTGATTGACATTCTGATAACAGTTGCTTTTGTTTCGTTTCAGACGTCGCCTAGATTTTGTCGTCTAGGAAAGGATAGGATTAGAAGTACAATACCCATAGCATATTTTGGGTACGCTTCAATCGGGGGTATTTGTCTTCCCGGTTTTGGGAGGAGTTATTGAGGAGATTTCTAGCAGTGGTTCGAGGTGATTTATCGACGGTTGAGTAAGAAAGGAAAATTTACTCGAATGACAAACCTTGGACTTAGTAAAGTAAGTCTGAGGAGAGGTTAGTGTAATCCTTGGGAGGTCTAGATTGAGAATCTGTTAACCTTAGTTAGGAAACCTAATGTTGGTGACTTTTACCGAGGTGAGGTTGGTGTAGTTGTCTCAATATGAGGAGTATCGCCTTCTAAGATGAGGGAGAATGCCTTTGGAGACTCAATTTCGTTGTGTAGGACGGAGGGAGTTTTCGGTGGTTGCAATCGCGCCTTGCCCTTCAATATGGTTAGGAAGGATTTTGAGGAAGATGTTTCTCTTGTGAAGAAATAGGCTTAGGGATAATGATTTTCCTGGAAGGAGTTGAGGACCCTGAGTTGAGTATCTAGGGTGAGGGGAAAACCATTAGGTTATGGAATTGCAAGGTAGAATACCTTTCTTTGAGTTTAAGTTACGCTTTGTACGATAGTGGGAACGTCGCGTGTGAGGTGTGATGAGTAGCTAGCCGCTATACCGCTAGGGGGTATGGAATTTTCCTAGAGAAGGAAGTAAGCAAGTGTGGCCTTGGTATGGCATCTTGGGAGATGATATATCTTTTCGTAACGAGATAGTAGGGAAGTTTTAGAATCCCAATGAGGGGAGGATTTATTTTTATATAAAGGTGTTAATATGATGTATAGGAATTTCATAACTGAGAGGTTCAGAGTTTGGTAGATTTGTGAGGAGCGGATAGTTTAGCTCATAGTTGTGCTAGTTTTGAGAACTAGGTATTGGCTAGAGTATTGTATTGATTGAGGCCTTGTGTTTTAAACATAAGGTGTTTGTTTAGCGTGTCGAAAGACGCGGAATATATTTATATTGTATTATTGTATAGGCCCTCGGGCAATATCTAATATGAAAAATCTTTTTTAAAAACCTTAACCCTGATTCAACTAATCTCAATCACCGACCTAGCTACACAGTAGTGTATTGGGAGGGTTCCTTGTTTGGATTTCGCTTGCGAGACCTCCCCCGCACGAAGGTGGCTAGCGTCAGGAATTGAGGAGAGTTCAACCAGTGGAAATTTTCAAACATTTATATATTTAGTATATCGTTATAGATTTTATTACCGAGGGTTATCTTACAATTCGAGGCTAATGGAGCCCGATTCCGATTTTACGAGTGGAAGCTCGGGTACGGGGTGTATGGGCGCCCTGGGTAGCTAGTTGATTTTTAGACCAGTAAATATCTATGTAGTTCGACATGAGAACTAGGGAGGATCGATATAGTGAACCTAAGACTTGATGTTAGGACTAGATGGTATTGAGGTCCTAGGCATATCTTAAATTTCGCGGACGAAATTCTTGTAAGGGGGGAAGATTGTAACACCCCACGACTTTTGGAGACTGAGAAATTTAATTTTGGAAAATTAAATTTAATTAAATTGGAGAATTTTAAAATTTGGGAATTTAAGTCCAAAAATAGAGGACGTTTCAAAGTATTCCGGATGATATTTTTGAGGGTACCATCGATCCCGGAAGGGTCGAGATAGTCAAAATGACTGTCATTGGGTCTTATTTCAGCTCCGGAATGTTTTTAAGTTGTTTTGACTTGAATTGGAGTCAACGAGTCATTTAAAGTGTGTATTAACATTTAAAACAGGGATTTTGTTTTAAAAGGGTTGGAGGCTTACGGATGAAGCCATTTCTCATTTGAGAGAAAGAGATAAAAGCCCTAGAGAAAGAAAAAGGAAGAAAGAAAGAAGAAGGAAAAGAAGAGAGAGAGGAAGAAAAAGCTTGGGATTTCCTGTCCAATCGCGACATCGAGGACGATCCAACCTCTACAAATCTGAGGCAAGTGTTTAATCTTGCTAAATAGCTATTTGTGTATTTCATTTCATAAATTGTGGGGTAAAGAAATGGATTTTTGGGTATTAATGTCAAAACCTAGATTTTAGGTTTAATCTTGAAATCAATGTTTAAATATGGATTTAATGGAATAGAAATGTTTGGGATCAACTTTGAGTTGACTTATGGGCTTAAAATCATATATTGTTGAAGGTTTAGGGGTTAGAAAGAGGAAATTAGGGTTTTAAATTCGTGGGTTTTGTAGAAACAGATGAAACCTTCAAAAAATTGCAGGTCCGAATCGATTCGCCCCCTCAAGCGAATCGATTCGGTTTGGTAGAAATGGCAGGTCTGCATTGACCGAATCGATTCGGACCCCAAGCCGAATCGATTCGGCCTATTGCAGAAGCCCAGGTCTTGGGACCCGAATCGATTCGCCTGGGAGGCCGAATCGATTCGGAAACAGGGCATTTTGAGGTATTTTCTCCATAGTGAATTCAAACCCTTTTTGGTTGGGTTTATTGATTTGGGGCCTTCTCTTATGATGTAAGAGATATGTTCTTGGAGACACACAAGGAGTTTCTCACATATTAGAATTTTGGGTACTCCTTAGGGTAATTTGGGAGAGATGTATCCATGTATGTATTTGGAGTTATGTATAGAGATTTTGGGGAAACCCTTTGGGATTCGGAATCCTAATTGTAGATTAAAAGTAGGTATAGATGTGATGTGAGGCTAGGAACTCTTAGAGAGATCTCAGACTAGGGTATTCACAAAAGTGATCGAACCATAATCGAAATCGAGGGAAATGAGATTATTTGATGATTGAAAGGATGAGCTTGAGGCTGATAGACTATTAGTTATATGTATACCGATAGTCAAAATGATTACTAGATTCTTTAATGTACTCGGAGATATAGATGATATGTGTAGTGAAAGATTCCTACACAAACTCTTGGGTGATAGCCCTAATGTTGAATATATATAGGTATAGATATATACATATGGTTTTGGGAGACTATTCATCATAGGAAAATGATCGAATATGTTTCAAGTATGGGATTATATTCACGTATCGAGGTAAAGTTAATGGAATTGTGGTGACGGCATGCATATTGAGGACTATGTATACTTATATAGGTATATATATCTTATACATATGAACGAGAATTAATTTATATATATAGATAAGGATATGTGAATATGTGTTGATATATATATATATATATATATCTGTCTGTATATATATATATATATATATAGTTATCTGCATGTTGTAGACATACATGGTATGTATACTTAAACCGTATATGGTGGTTTATTATTTGATCCTATAATTGCATCATATGGATGTATATATATTGTGCATGTGAATAATACATATACTTGATTGGTTAAGCATACCCCGCTCATGCTATCATTGGGAAGTTGCGCGCGTAGAGGGTGAGCATCCTGGCTTATAATGCAGGGTGTGGATATTCCCCAGGTCATAGTCGTCCCTTGTGATTATTATACATATAGATATATTTTTGGGATGATACGTGGTGGGTATGTTTCGTCTCATTGCCGGTTGGAATTATGACCGCTTCCCGGGACGTCGTGTGCGTGTGTTTACCACGAGTTGGGTGTCGTTTAGTCCCACAACGGTGGCCCCAGTATTGCTACGTGAGCCGGGCACTGGGAAGATGATAGCACTGATGCAGTTTATCGGCGATATGTATAGCCGAGTATATTATGTGCATGGCCTTGTACATCATATGTAGTATGTACACTTGGCTATTGGATTGATGATGATATATATATACGGTTAGAAATAAATACCTATATATATATATATATTTATATATATCCTATAGATGAAAGGATATGGACTTTTATGAGGTACATCTTAGATGATTATGGTGTACTAGATTGATGGGGGTTGATGTATCGCACATAAGGTATTATTTCGGTTGCATCATCCCAAGGATATTATTGGAGGTTCTTTTATTTTATCTTATTTGTTTTCTTTCTTTTCTTTCTTTCTTTCTTTCTTTAGTAGTTATAGTTAGTAGTAATGGTAGTATTAACTTGTATGTTGAGGATTATGGATCTCTAGGATCGACATTGCCCAGGAGTAG
Source organism: Sambucus nigra (assembly GCA_949130495.1). Taxonomy (NCBI): domain Eukaryota; kingdom Viridiplantae; phylum Streptophyta; class Magnoliopsida; order Dipsacales; family Adoxaceae; genus Sambucus; species Sambucus nigra. The sequence continues at coordinate 88,025,884 of OX422216.1, read as the reverse complement.
TGTAACGAGGTGGTTCCTTGTTTGGATTTCGCTTTGCGAGACACCTCACGCACGAAACGCAGTGCCATGTCGAGATTTGAGAGAAGTAATTCCATAGGTGGCATCACGGATCTCTGGTCTTGACCTTGTCAGGAGTAGTGTAACGGGGCGGTTCCTTGTTTGGATTTCGCTTTGCGAGACTCCCCACGCACGAAACGTAGTACAATTTTGGGATTAGAGAGAAGTCTTGCCAATATTCCATGTGCATATTATTAAGTATATTCATTCTTACGTTCTTAGCCTATCTAGGTATATATATATATGTATATGTATAGGGGTAATGTTTTAGGAATTATGATAATTATAATTCATGAGATTATTAATCGGAATTCATTAAGCCTTTTATGGCCTAACTGTTGTAATCATAATCTAATAGGATTAGAAATGGGTGGATCCTTAGATTTTGACGGGAAGGTAGCTCTCGTGGATATAGGCTAGGCCTGATAAGTTAGGTTGTCCTAAAATCAATGGGGGGTAATTTAACTAAAATTTGAGGACGCGAATAGGTGCGCGCCTTTAGATGAGAGGTGAGTTGGGGTTCCACGAGAGTGCGGTCTCACTTAATTATGAAATTAAGTACACCGGTATTTATTATGCACGGTTAACACACTTGCTAAATATTTTACACATTCGGGGCTCTGACCCGTTTACCTTTTCTCTCCTCCTTGTATATATATATGTTACCACAGGTATCCTACCGCATGGATGCCGGATGACCTTCTATCATGCGTCTTGGGAGCCGTGACAGGTGCGGACTGTTGCGGGATGTTTCATGTAGCCGCTTCCTACTTCTTTAAAATTCTAGGTAGGATTCATGTTGTATATCGGGTTTGTACCCAAGGGATGTTTATACATATGTTTATATTCATTCCATTTCAGTTATAGTTATTGTATTTGCTGTGACCCGACAGCTTATTCGGGTTTATTTATTTATGGCATATTCATGTATAGTGATACCCTTAATTTCTTATAGTTCTTTCTTGCATCTCTCTTATTTATTAGAAATTTTGTAGTGTTGGGTTGTGTTATTTTGCATGTTTTAATTTATTTAACATCTCGCTTATATGATATCGGGTAGTTAGTCCTATATTATATAGTACCGATAGTTGATGTTGAGACTGGACCATCTGAAATTCCTGATTTAATATAGTATAGGGCTGGCCACCCGTTATTATTTTAGGCGGGGTGTTACACCTGACCGTGGAACCTCAAGCGGAGCAGCTTGGAGTTCCATCGGGCATTAAGTTATGGACCAAACAACCCTCTACTTAATGTCACATCTACTGTGGGTGATGTCACTAGCCATCTAAACAATGTCAGACATGCACTTGAGTAAACCACCATGGTATTTGGGTCTGTTAGGCAGTGGGTGAGCCACCTCTGCGACAACAACCCCCTGACACACAGTGGTTAGGCAAAAGGCATGTCTTGACATTTAATGTTTATGACGTAGGAGACAACTAGTGCATCAGGCATTTAATGTTGTGACATAAAGTATGAGGGATGTCTTTCATAGTCTTTAATGACTGAGTTGCCTCGGGGGTGGTGTGTGGGGCTATTTAAGGACCCCAACCACCTCTGAGGAAAGGATGATCTTTTGAGAGTTCAAAAAGTTATTACTAGAGAAATTGATTGACTAGAGATATTTATTGAAAAAACCAGAGAGTTCTGCCACCCACCATTTGTCATTTATTACGAAGCTTTTAATACATAACAGAGATCCTTGAGAGTTTTAGTATGTTTGCCTGCCTACCAAGGTGTATCTAGGGTGCTTACTTCTCTCTCCCTCTAGCTAAGTTATTTATGAAGTTCTTTATTATATTGTGAGTTATACACGAGAGATTTGTGAGTATAAGATGGGTTCTATACATTCCAAACTGCTCTGTGTCTTGTGGCTAAATCACTAGTGCTTTTTTAACTAACCTTGTCATCACCATACTCAAAAAGGGGTTACGCCTCCATCTTATCTAAACTACCCTCTTACATTTGGCGACTCTGCTGGGGAGGCATTCTTCTAAGGAAGGAGTATGGCACAAGATAACGTTAATCGAAGGCTCAACTTTGATGATATCCAACACAGTGAAGAGCAAGCAACGGTAGAATTGGAGGCTTTAAGGAGAGGAGCTCCTCGAATAGAAGTGCCCCCAGTTCAGACAACAACGGGCGCTCAAGGAGTGACACAGGCTTCCACGAGCGCTGGCCTGGGACCTGCCCAGATGACCCTCCTCATGAGCAAGTTCTATGAGTTTTTGCAAACTCCTGCAGCTTCAACGGTGCTGGGAGGACTTGAGGCCAATTCCTTCGTAACACCAGGGGCAGCTCCAACCGTTCCACCGGGCGCAGGTACAACGGGAGCAGCCCCGGCAAGCATACCCTCCGTCGTGAATCTGGTAATGGGAATCTCTGGAGTATCAACGGTGCCAGCTGTAACGATGGCTTGAACTGTTACGGTCATTCAGCCAACACCCCCATTGGTCGTTGCCCCATCGCCCATGGAGGAAATGAGGAGAGAAATGCAAAAGGAGATGTTAAAGTTTGTGCAGGCTTCCTCACAGTCTATAGGCGAGGTAGCTTCAGTCTATGATGACTTTAGGACACCTTATCCTCAGGAATACAACGATGAGCCTTACCCGAGGGATTATATTCCCCCCATCTTTGAAAAATACACAGGGAAGGGTGGGAATCCGAAAGAGCACATTAAACGTTTTATTGAGCACCTAGGGGCGCATTGCAACAATAATAAACTCAGGTTGAGGGAGTTTTCCAAATCCCTAACCGATAAAGCATACACGTGGTATTCTCATTTGTCCCCTAAAAGTGTTTCCACGTGGGAAGAGATGCATGTGCTGTTTGTCCAAAAGTTCTTTCTAGCAGAGGATGAATTCACTCTGACCCAACTAGGGAGAGAGAAGCAACGACCAGGAGAAGACGTGGTGGCGTACGTTCGGAGGTTCAGGGAAAGGTCTATGGACGTGAGAGAGGAGGCCAAGGAATACAAACTATTACAAATCTGTGCCGAAGGACTACTCTCGGAGTACATCTGCCATCTTATCAATGAGACGCGCGAGGGAACTTTTTCGGCGTTCTTAAAATCTGCAAGTAACATCTCATCGGTCGTACGACCAAACCCGGTGGCAGTGCCTATGATATTCAGACAGTTGATACAACCTGGGGGAGGAAGTGGTTGGGCTAATCCGGGAGTTCATAGATGTCTTTGCATGGAAGTATATCGAAATGGAAGGGCTGGATGAGGAAGTGAGCTGCCACAAGCTAAACGTGATACCTTAAGCCATCCCGGTGAAACAGGCAACAAGGACTTATAAACCTGAGTTGGACTTGAAGATTAAGGAAGAGGTTCAGCATTTGTTGGCAGCAGGATTCATCAAACCAATACAGCATCCCCTGTGGCTATCTAGCATTGTGCCAGTAGGGAAGAAGGACAAGAGCCAAATAAGGATCTGTGTGGATTTTAGAGATCTGAATAGGGTTTGCCCCAAAGATGAGTTCCCTCTACCCTCCATTGATAGCCTGATAGATGCCACGGCTGGGCATGAGATGTATAGCTTCATGGATGGGTACGTAGGTTACAACCAAATCAAGATGGACCCCGCGGACGCAGAGAAAACGGCATTCAGAACCCCGTTGGGCAATTTCATGTACAAAGTAATGCCGTTTGGACTTAAGAACGCGGGAGCTACTTATCAAAGAACAATGATGGCCATTTTTCACGATTTTTTCCACAAATTTGTAGAATTCTATGTGGACGATTTGGTCATCAAATCGAAGAAGGAGGAGTCCCACCTAAACGACTTAAAGAAGGTGTTTACTCGATGTAGGAAGTATAAATTAAGGATGAACCCATTGAAGTGCGTCTTTGGAGTAACATGCGGGAAGTTTCTAGGCTTTGTGGTTGATCGACAAGGGGTGCAGATGGACCAGGATAAATAACGCACGATCTTAGAAATGCCGTGCCCAAGAACGGCGAAGGAGCTAAAAAGTTTCCTCGGTAAAGTCTCCTACCTCAGAAGATTTGTACCAGGATTGGCCGAGGTAACACACCTGTTGATGCAGCTGCTGCGAAAAAACACAAAGTTCAGATGGGAAAAGGACCACTAGGAGTCTCTCGATGAGTTGAAGAAGCTGCTCGTTTCACCACAAATCATGGTTCCTCCACAGGCAGGAGTACCGTTGCAGCTGTACCTCACCTCAACTACAAGGTCCGTTGGAGATTTACTGGCACAAGATATTGACGGGCAAGAACGACCGGTGTATTACCTCAGCAGGATCATACATGGGCCAGAGATTAGATATAACAGCCTAGAAAGGCATTGTTTGTCCTTAGTCTTTGTAGCACAAAAACTTAGACATTATATGCTGTCTTTTACAATTCATATTGTAACTAGATGTGATCCTATTAAGTATTTGTTGGCTAGAACTATCTTGATTGGCAGGGGAGCTAGGTGGTTCCTTATTCTCTCCGAATATGATTTAAAGTGTGTGATTCCTCGTGCCATCAAGAGCCAGGCGTATGCCGATCTGTTGGCAATCTTTCCATCAGGAACGTTTGAACCACCTAAAGAAGACATTCCGGGAGATGACTTGCAAGCCAACTATCTGGATGCAACCGATGAGGAATGGACGATGCAGTTTGATGGGTCTTCGGCAGAGAAAAAAGGAGGGGCAGGGGTCATCCTTTCAAAAGGAACGGAAGAGATTTGCCTTTCCTACAAACTAGATTTCCCTTGCTCCAATAACGAAGCTGAATACGAAGCGTTGGTGCTAGGGTTGCTGGAGGCTCTTCGAAGGGGAATTTGTTCTCTCTGCATCAAGGGTGACTCGAACTTAGTAATTCAGCAAGTTAACGGAGAATATGCGTTGAAGCACATGAGTTTGGCAACGTACAGAACGATCATTCAAAGGCTCCTCAGCCAGTTCCACCGGACCAAAATCAGAAGACATCCCAGAACGATGAACCGTCATCCAGACGCTTATGCCACTATTGCTCAAAAGATGGTCATGAGGAGCATTACGACTATCGTTACGATTCAACGAAGAATAACTCCTTCGATGGTACAGTCAATACTACCGATGGAGGGAGACGCGGATTGGAGAGGAGAGATCAGGATGCAACTAGAATCTGGGGAAGGAGCTATGGGACTAAGAGAGTTAGCCCAATATTTTACAAACTAGGGAAATCTTTACTACAGAAATGCAGGGGGATGGTTATCGAGATGCATTGGGCCAGAGGAAGCAGAGCGGAGGTTGAAGAGAACACATGAGGAGCATTGCGAAACAACTGAGATACCTCTCTATAGAAGAATTCAAAGAGGGGGATATTTTTGGCCTAGAATGAAACAGGATGTGGGAGAACTACAACGGAATTGTGATAAGTGTCAGCTATTTTTTGAAGCAGCTGAGTGCCATTTCATAGAAGCCCAAACAGACTGGAGGCAGCCCTATATCGACTTTATTCAAGATGGAACTGTCCCAACGGAGAAAGTGGATGCGATGGGACTTAAGCGAAGGGCCCCAAGGTTCTATATCCAAGAGGGGCAACTTTATCGAAGGGGGTACTTCAACAAGCCATTGTGTTGCATCACGAAAGAAGAGGCAACTGAGGTCCTCAAACAAGCCCATGACCCAACTCACATAGGAGGGGCCAAGTTATATGATCAGCTGATGACGTTGGGATACTATTGGCCAACGATGGAGAAAGACTCTGCCGAATTTGTTGGAAAATGCAAAGCTTGCCAACTTCATGTAAATATGATCCATGCCCCATCGGTGGACTTACATTCTCTGGCAACGCCTTATCCTTTCCACACTTGGGCGTTCGACCTCGTGGGGGCGATACACCCTTCGTCGAGGGGAAATATATGGATACTGGTAGCAACGGAGTGCTTTACAAAATGGGCGGAAGTAATACCACTCAGAAGGGCAACGGTTGGGGTAGTGAGTAACTTCATCAGAGAGTATATCATTTGCCGTTTTGGGATCCCAAAGGTTATTCTCTCAGATAATGGGACTCCTTTTGTCAACTCAGAGGTAACGATGCTTACAGACAAGTACTCCATCGTTCATCACACTTCAACGGTGGCATACCCAAAGGGGAACGGTTAGGCCGAGGCAACTAACAAAACTCTGGTTAATATCATGGCTAAAATAATGGAGGACTTTCCAGGATCGTGGGATGACAAGATACCAGCAGCGTTGTGGGCCTATCGAACGACGAAGAGGAAGCCCACAGGGTACACTCCGTTCTCCCTTGTCTACGGGGCTGAGGCAATCCTTCCAGTGGAGTTGGAGGTTCCCTCTGCTCGATACGCCTTGCGAAGTAGCATGCTCCCTCAGAACAGGCATGTGCAGCTGGAGGCATTGGATGAACACAGAGACAACGCAATGCAACATTTTCAAATGTATACAAGGCAGCTCTCTAGGGCATATGACAACCTGGTAAGACCAAGGAGGTTCGTAGAGGAAGATCTCATTTTGAAAGCAGCGGTGAAACACATTAGGGGACTTCCCCTACCAAAATTCGCAGCCAATTGGGAGGGACCTTTCGTCGAGAAGGAAGCTCATGATTCAGGTTATTGCTTAATTTCTAAGTTGGAGGAAGATAGGCCATTCAAAATTAATAATAAATGGTTGAAAGTCTATCATGTGTAAACAATTAAGTTTGTACCATCGATGTATCTAGTCTTTGATGATGAATATACAAGTTTTATTGATGATGTGAAGTATATACATTGATATGAAAGCAGTCATAACTCAAAGATAAAACTGGAAAATATACATTCTTTCATTCAATAAACAAGAGAACATTACAAAAAATTGGGAACTATTGCCCAAGAATTACATAAATGGACGAAGAAGGAAAATATATACAAGAGGTTGCTACCCTAAGAGGAACCATAGGTCCGGGGAAGAGAAAAAATCCCCAGGAGCTTTGAGCAACCTCTAGCCTGATTTGCAAAGGAGAAGCTGACGCAAAGGAGCTTTGAGCGTTGACAGCAACCTCTAGCCTGATTTGCACCTGTGCGCGTTCAATAAGAAGTCTCTCCTGTTTCAGCTTGGCCAAACGCAGAGCCTCTTCGACATTCTTTATTTCTTCATCCGCTGATTCCAAAAGAGGTGCCTGATAGACAGGGTTTTGCCGCGGCGCGAGAGTCACCTACGCGCCGGTCGTTTTGTGTTCGGCTCACCTGAACTATACAAAAACCTAAACTACGACTACACTCAACGGGTGAGTATAGCGGTAAGTCGGGTATCGAAAATCCACAGAGACGAGTTGCTAGAATTTATATGATTTAATATTCCGAAATAAAAGTGTAAAAGATGATTACAAACTAAAAGAAAAGATGCGTAAAGGTAAATGATTAACTAGGCAATGGTATTGAAACTAGATTATGAAAGCGAGTAAAACTATAGGTTGCGTCAAATATCCCTCACCCGAGTTAATTAGTATAAAATGGTCACATGGGTCGACGAGTTATTACAAATGCATCTCGTTTCGACAGTTAATTAAATCAAGGGTTGTTACGCCCTAAATCATCATAAAAGCCTAATAAGATTTTGGCGTCAACAAATATCCCGGAAATTACGCGCGAAAGGTCGTAAGCACGTGACATACATGATATGCCCCGTCAAATCTCCTAGGCGTAATAACTAGGACAACGCACCCGAAATAGACCCGTAAACACCATCACCAAAGCAAAGCAACGCGTCAACTCGAGTGAGTTCAATTCAAACACAACCTAATTTAAATTACCTAGAAAGCATGTTAAAAACGCGATAAATGGAAAGCGGTAAATAAACGCGGTAAAATTACACTACAAAGCAAGTAATCAAAGCATGTAAATAAAGCATGTAAACCTAAATTAGAAAGCTTGTAAATTATCTAGAAAGCAAGAAATGAAGAAATACAACTATATTCAAATGGTAGGGGAGATGAATAGTCAACTTACAATCCAAATGGGGTGTCAAACCAAAGAGAAATGAAGAAGGACCAAGCAAAAACCCCAAACCCTAAGCTAAACTAACCTAAAATCGTGTATATCTACTCTATATCTGATTATTACAACAAAAAACCTTTTTATAGTAAGTGGGAAAAGATAAGGGAAAAAGGAAAGAAAGAGGAAAGAGCCCAAAATATCTGGCACTACCGGTCGACCGGTCGTAGGGGCGCGGTCGACCGGTCCCTTAAGCCAAAGCATACTGTCTCCTTCCCACGGAAAAAGTTGAAACCGCGGTCGACCGGTCCCTTGTACGCGGTCGACCGGTACTCTGTTTTCAGGCTGCATTTGGTCCATGATGAGGGGGAAAAGGTCCATTACGGAAACGAGCCTAGCTTCTTCGTCCGAACTCCAAACGACGCACCGTTTGCGGCCACGCGATGCTAACTCAATGAACTACGCATCCGTGGAATTAACATGAGCCGGATAAGAAATGTGAATTGACTAAAAAGCCCTTGAAGTAGCGTCCATCGACGAAACTTCTCCGAAATGCAACGGATCCTCACTTTTAGCGTTCCAATACCTACAAAAGCACAAATAACCCCTGCAAAGCATGTATATATCCAAATCCAAGGTTGTATGGTTAATGAGCATAATTATAGGCATTTAGGACCATAAAAGAGCTAGAATGCATAAGGATAACGGGCGGAAATATACAATATTCGATACGAATCACACCCCCTAACTTACACATTGCTAGTCCCTAGTAATAAAACAAAGAAAACCAGACCACAGAGGGCGGTACAAAACGTATATATGCATCGAAATATAATTGCCACTTTCGTAGGGAACACGATTGCATTTAGCATATGCAATAAGCCGTTAAACCCCTAGGTTACCCTAGTGGACGAGTGTCGTCTCGTGAGGGTTTTCAGGGATGATACCCACAAACATCACATGGTTTCCTCAAAATATGCCCAACCCAACATGCGACAAGCCCAACAATGGCGAAAAGGATTTCATACGCATTATTAGCAAAGTGAATGAATTCAAACAAAAGTCTAAATCATTAACATTATAGAATGCACCTCATAGAATTGAAACCTTAAAATGTGGGAGGGGAGCGAGCACATGCAAAGTGTGATTTGGCAAAAACTTATATAAACCGGATAACATTAAAGCAAGCATATATTCAATCCTCACGGGCATTACGCTCATCAAGCGAATTCACTCGAAACAGGGAGGTAACACACGGAACATGCGGGCTAAAGAGTAAATGTAAATGGAAACTAGGCCGCACACATGTCACAGAAGAAGAACGCTATATATAAACTGAAAAACTGTAATCTCAATGAAAGGATACCACTCACTAAAAGAGGCGAAATGCATTTTCACAGATTATCACAACTATTATGACTTTTAAATTATATGCACCTAAGATCACATAGGACTTTGATAGGGTTATATTGTAGGTTAGGCTAGGGTATGAAACGAAGGAATATATGTACGAATTCAAAGTGTTCGGAATGAAAACTCGGGATAATGGGATAATGCGGGCAATATCAAAATCGGAAAACAAGCTCCAAAAAGGCATTAGATATATCATCGGGGAGAGTAATCAAAGCTTATTGAACTCTATACAACATATACAAATTTCTCTTTCTTTTCTTTTCTTCTTTTTCTCATTTTCTCTTTTTTTTTCTTTTTCTTTTTGCTTTCTCTTTTTCTTCATTTTTTCACTACTTTCTTTACTTTTCAAACTCTCAAATGCCTAAATTGCAACCGGCATCATAACAACATCAATCAATCCCAAGTAACATTCCAAACAAAGGTATGGAAAGTGTATGTATGGTATAAAACTCCAATTTAGAGTTGGTTATGGGATTGGGGTTATGAAAGTAAAGGCTATATTTAGGCTCAACGGGGTTAACGAGGGTAAACATATAAGGGTGAGGTCAAGGCTAATATGGGTGATATAACAAAGAATGCCTATGATCATTTCACAAAGTTTACGCAATTCTCGAACCAAAACAATATATGAAAATCATGATCAAGTAACACATTTCAAGTATGAACTCAATTAATGAACGGTCAAATGAAAGAATAGTGAGATTACCAACGAATTCAACGTTTTCAATGAGGAAAGAATAGTGTATAACACTCACAAACGACGAAAGGTACAAAGCTTACTCGGTGTAAGTATATACAATGCAACAAAAGATTACCGAGTTATAAAAATCTTAAACCAAATCAATATAACAATAAAAGTGCAAGTGCTCATGGGATTAAAGTTTAATTCATGAAGTTATTCACAATATCAATAATCGAGACTAAAGTCTAATAACTTCTAAAATCGAGAACATGCATCATTGGGTTGTCAATTGGATCGGGCAATTATTGAAATTTATCATCGGAAACAAAGGCAAAATGCCCAAAAAGGAGAAAAAAGAAAGAAAATCTTTTTAAATTTTTAATTTTTCTAAGAAAAGCATACTAAGTAACTAACATGTGAGCAAAAACATGGACTAAATAAAGAAATGGATAGAATATCCCACACCCCCTAACTTAAAACTTGACATTGTCCTCAATGTAAATTAAGAACCAAGTCAAAGAGAGGAAAAGAGCGATATTACCCAAAAGTGGAGCGATCCCTATAAGAACAAGTCCAAAGAATCTACAAAACAAGTTAGTACCGAGCATAGAAAAAACAAATAATAAAAAGTTAACTAATTACACTAAACTAAATTTAAAAGGAAAGAAAAATAAAAAGAAAGAAAGAATAAAAAGCTAACTATATACAACCTACTATTTAGACTTCACACTAACTATACACTAGAAGTCTAAATAGCTGAGGGTCCACCATAAGAACGATTTGACTTTGGAGGATAACCGGTGTACCCTCACATACAAGCATGCCTTCCGAAAAATATGAATTCCGTTTTAACAACGGAAGGCATGTGTAAGGCGGAAGAAAGGAACCATCCCCAATTAAAATTTTGGGAGGGAGGATGGGGGATTTGGATAAGGCGGGTGACAAAAACAAGTGGGGACCGAGAAAAACCGAATATCCTCCCAAGGATTTTGAAGTTGGAATGGGAGGCGTCGCACACAAAGGCAAAGATGCGATCGTGGAGGGCGACTCGAGCAAGTACTCCTCATCGGCGATAGGGTTTAAAACATTAAAGTTCGAAACCGAATCATCGGGTACTTGTTCCGGTGGGGTAATAGAGAATGAAAAAGGGGATGAAAGAAATTCAAACTCATGAGATGAATCATCATCGCATGAAGTTGGAATTTCAAAGGAAATAATATCATTTTCAATGAAATGTTCTTCTTTGGGGGCCAAAGAAGAAATCATTTCATTGCAAATAGATATTACTTCATTATCATCCTCACTTTCAATATCTATTACGCAATGGATAAAGTCTAGAATGGCTTGTTCCAAAGTAGGGACAAGTACCTCATTTGGTTCAAAACATTCGTCGACCTCGAAAGTCTCGGAAGCAAAATCGTCGTCGGACTCAAATAATAAATCCAACTCATGTTCCCACGAACGATTTTCTTCCTGATAGCGATTTTCAATTTTCTCATTTTCATACATACGCAAACCCTCACCGAATGTCATAGGTCGAGGTGCGGATGCATTAGAATGGGAACTTTGAAAATTGCCATCGGACTTAAACTTAAGCTCATTATTATAGAAATTTTGAAAACTATTCGAATTCGTTTCAAAATTCCTATTATAAGGAGGTAAAGGCCCAAAATCATTGTCATCATCATCAAAATTCCAATAACCTAAGTTTTGACTTTCGTTATACTCGCCCAAAGTCATATTTGAATTTGTTATACTTTGGGATTCTAAGTATTCACCAAAAGTCATAGGTTTGCGAGAATTTTGAGAATTATGACAAGGATTACCGAAAGAATTGGAATAAGACATGCTTACCCCAAAAATGGCTCGAATGGCGAATTCCACAGAATAAGTGCGCGCGGAAAGAATTCAAGCGTTTCTAAGTGCTCAAATGTGGAAGTCCTGCAAAAAGGTTAGCAAATAATACAAATAGAAAGAAAATACTATGAAATACTAAATCAAATAAATGCTAAAACAAACTCATCCCCGGCAACGGCGCCATTTGATAGACAGGGTTTTGCCGCGGCGCGAGAGTCACCTACGCACCGGTCGTTTTGTGTTCGGCTCACCTGAACTATACAAAAACCTAAACTACGACTACACTCAACGGGTGAGTATAGCGGTAAGTCGGGTATCGAAAATCCACAGAGACGAGTTGCTAGAATTTATATGATTTAATATTCCGAAATAAAAGTGTAAAAGATGATTACAAACTAAAAGAAAAGATGCGTAAAGGTAAATGATTAACTAGGCAATGGTATTGAAACTAGATTATGAAAGTGAGTAAAACTATAGGTTGCGTCGAATATCCCTCACCCGAGTTAATTAGTATAAAATGGTCACATGGGTCGACGAGTTATTACAAATGCATCTCGTTTCGACAGTTAATTAAATCAAGGGTTGTTACGCCCTAAATCATCATAAAAGCCTAATAAGATTTTGGCGTCAACAAATATCCCGGAAATTACGCGCGAAAGGTCGTAAGCACGGGACATACATGATATGCCCCGTCAAATCTCCTAGGCGTAATAACTAGGACAACGCACCCGAAATAGACCCGTAAACACCATCACCAAAGCAAAGCAACACGTCAACTCGAGTGAGTTCAATTCAAACACAACCTAATTTAAATTACCTAGAAAGCATGTTAAAAACGCGATAAATGGAAAGCGGTAAATAAACTCGGTAAAATTACACTACAAAGCAAGTAATCAAAGCATGTAAATAAAGCATGTAAACCTAAATTAGAAAGCTTGTAAATTATCTAGAAAGCAAGAAATGAAGAAATACAACTATATTCAAATGGTAGGGGAGATGAATAGTCAACTTACAATCCAAATGGGGTGTCAAACCAAAGAGAAATGAAGAAGGACCAAGCAAAAACCCCAAACCCTAAGCTAAACTAACCTAAAATCGTGTATATCTACTCTATATCTGATTATTACAACAAAAAACCTTTTTATAGTAAGTGGGAAAAGATAAGGGAAAAAGGAAAGAAAGAGGAAAGAGCCCAAAATATCTGGCACTACCGGTCGACCGGTCGTAGGGGCGCGGTCGACCGGTCCCTTAAGCCAAAGCATACTGTCTCCTTCCCACGGCAAAAGTTGAAACCGCGGTCGACCGGTCCCTTGTACGCGGTCGACCGGTACTCTGTTTTCAGGCTGCATTTGGTCCATGATGAGGGGGAAAAGGTCCATTACGGAAACGAGCCTAGCTTCTTCGTCCGAACTCCAAACGACGCACCGTTTGTGGCCACGCGATGCTAACTCAATGAACTACGCATCTGTGGAATTAACATAAGCCGAATAAGAAATGTGAATTGACTAAAAAGGCCTTGAAGTAGCGTCCATCGACGAAACTTCTCCGAAATGCAACGGATCCTCACTTTTAGCGTTCCAATACCTACAAAAGCACAAATAACCCCTGCAAAGCATGTATATATCCAAATCCAAGGTTGTATGGTTAATGAGCATAATTATAGGCATTTAGGACCATAAAAGAGCTAGAATGCATAAGGATAACGGGCTGAAATATACAATATTCGATACGAATCAGTGCCAGCTCAGCTAACTTAACTTCCTCAGCCCGTTGGTCCTCCTGGTGCTTCCTCAACAGTTCCCACTGGCCGATCAGCTGCTGACTCTTCAAAGTTTTCAAATACTCTATAAGCCAGTCAAAACGGAAACCGTCACGACACAATTCCTTCAGAAAATCCAGAAACTGATTAATGAGGGCTCGGGTAACACTGGCAGTGGGAGTATTGGCAATCTCAGCAACAACGATCGCCATGCCTTGCAGTCGATGACTCATCACGGGAATATTGGACCGTAGGCAGTCCACAATGAAGGTCTCGGGGTGATGGTTCACCAACTGCTCAATCACCAAGCGATGGCTCACAGGCATTTGGGGAGAATTATGAAGCACCATTAGGCAAAAGGCAGGAGGAGTTAAGTCAGGGAGAGGCAATTCGCACCTAGATTCACTTTCTGCCTCAACACCAGTCGTGGAACCTTGGTCAGCATGGTCAGATTCTTCCGAAACAGCAGGTTCCTGACGTGGTGTGCCCATAAGTGAAAGAGCTGGTGAGGAATCCTCCCGAGCAACCTGAGAAGAGATATAAGAAACAGTGAGATTATAGTGTTTTCATTATTAAATCACCGTTATAAGGTGGAGATTATATAAAAATCTTAACAAGTGTTTTCGTTGTTAAGTCACCGTTATAAGGTGGAGATTATATAAAAATCTTAACAAGTGTTTTCGTTGTTAAGTCACCATTATAAGGTGGAGATTATATAAAAAACTTAACAAGTGTTTTCATTGTTAAGTCACCGTTATAAGGTGGAGATTATATAAAAATCTTAACAAGTGTTTTCATTGTTAAGTCATCGTTATAAGGTGGAGATTATATAAAAATCTTAACAAGCGTTTTCGTTGTTAAGTCACCGTTATAAGGTGGAGATTATATAAAAATCTTAACAAGTGTTTTCATTGTTAAGTCACCGTTATAAGGTGGAGATTATATAAAAATCTTAACAAGCGTTTTCGTTGTTAAGTCACCGTTATAAGGTGGAGATTATATAAAAATCTTAACAAGTGTTTTTGTTGTTAAGTCACCGTTATAAGGTGGAGATTATATCAAAATCTTAACAGGTGTTTTCATTGTTAAGTCACCGTTATAAGGTGGAGATTATATATAAAAAAAATATTAACAAATGTTTTCGTTGTTAAGTCACCGTTATAAGAAGGAGTTTATGCAGAGAATTAAGAAAGTACCTGAATCACAACAGGGGCAGGAATGGGAGTCATCACGGAGGTTAAAGTGGCAGGAACCGTTGGGAGGGGACTTGTTACCTCATCAGCCTCAACGGGGTCTCTGACCGCAGAAACCTCAACCATCGGCATAGTTCCCTCGCCCACATAAGGTACCAAGGCAAGATCAAGGGGTTCATTGGGAATAGATGAGGGTGGTGAAAGATCAGGAGAAAGCTGCAATATAAAAAACCAATGTTAGTAAAGAGGAACAAATACAGAAAAAGGGCGAAATGTATCAATGAATAACTTACCTCAGTCAGAACGTTGAAAAGGGGCACTGTGGTCAGAGGTCTCGCCAGCACCGTTGGACGAAGAATGTTTGCTAGGATCGAGGATACTTCGACCTAGGGCAACCAACATCCTAAACTCAGCACACAGAACGGGGTGAAAGAGAAGGAATGCCAGATCAGACGAATTAAATATGAAATAATTACCTCAGGGTCACCTGCAGCAACCAGAACAATGGGGAGAACAGCCTCAGAGGAAGCCAGTGAGCCAGAGGGGACTGGAGTAGTCGTCTCAGATTGTGTTGTCTCTGGTGGCGAAGAGACATCCATGGGCTCTATAACCTCACCCTCCACAACTGCCTCCCTCGCCCGTCGTAAGATTGAACGACGGGCGTAAGTAAGCCCAGTCATTGGCAAACGGGGTGGGGTAGTATCGGATGAGATGGCCCCACAGCGACCGCCCACGAAACGGCTAATGGGGGGACTTGGGGGGCTAGGAGAACGAGGCCCCGTTTCTTTAAGTCCCTGCACCAAAGTAGTTAAGAACAATATATATAAGTAAATCCGGCTTGCTCTAACCAAAGAGGAAAAGAGAACAAGACAAGTGTACATACCTCAGATTGGGAAGAAGAATGAGAAGCTTGCACCGTGGGAGCTTGCTTCCGCTGGGACTTGGTGCCTAAAGTCTTCCTCCTTAGCCTTGTTACATCACTGCCAGTGGCTTGAGGAACCTTCGAACTTTTCCTCCTCCTTGCAGCTGGCTCAGTGGGATCGACGACGATCGTGGGGAAGGCAACCGAAGGAGGAACGACGACAGCGCGCCGTTGAAACTCTGCATTCACCCGATCTACCTCGGCATGTGCCTCCCTCCTTAACCTCTCGGCCCTTTCAGGAGACATGGGAGGAGGAACGGAGGCTATAGGAAGGGCTGCCACAGGAGTCTGGGATTTGGACTTTGTTTTTTTCGTGGAGGCCACCCCACTCTTGGCCTTCTTAGTCGATGGCTGCGAAGACCCTTCATCAGCAGTAGCTCCAGTCGAAGGAGCAGTCATCTTGGATAACCCAGCACTTTTCGCTTTGGGTATGGCAGTAGGAGTCATGGGGCATAACGGAGGAAGCTCTTCGAAAGGCCTCTTAGGGGTTTTGCTTAGAGGGAACTCAATCCCCAGAACGGAGTTGCCTTTGAGTACCAGCTCCAACGTTGAAAACGAAAGAACTGGAGGGTACACAGGCTCGCCATCTATGAATTCAGCAATGTTAGCCAGTTGTTTCGGCCAGAACTTCGTGGCAAATAGACTGGTCACATTCCCTTGCCTCTTGTTGGAGGGAATGGTGACTTGCCCAGCCATTGATTCACTTATCCCCCACGCAGCAGTGGAGGAAAATAAGGAACATGCCTCGCTAAAGCTAACCTTTGGGTTTGAGGATTGGAAAACTGAGCGAGGAGCCCCCTGATCAAACCCAAATTGACGACTACACCGATTGGGGTTATAATGTTCGCTGGAATATCCCCACTCGGTGTAGGAAGGCAGATACCCCGGAGAAAGAAGAAGCACCACGGCTAACTGAGGATCTTCAATGTCTACCCCCACCTGAACCACCCTGGATTAGTGCTGGAAGAAATCACAAGTATGAACAAAGGCGTCCTCTCCGTAAGGCCTCATAAAAAAGTCCTCAAAACGATCAATTGAGGCGATCAGCTCTTTT
The DNA here is from genome assembly GCA_949130495.1 of Sambucus nigra. Lineage (NCBI taxonomy): Eukaryota > Viridiplantae > Streptophyta > Magnoliopsida > Dipsacales > Adoxaceae > Sambucus > Sambucus nigra. The sequence continues at coordinate 88,009,016 of OX422216.1, read as the reverse complement.
CGGCTCTGCCTCTTGTGATAAATATAAGAGCGTGGGGGCAGAATGGTTTCCCCAGAAGGAGGACGGTTGGCCTTGGCCGCTACAACAGGAAAGCGCACGTAAAGAAAGCTGGTTAGAAGGACGCTGTTAGCAAAATTGGCCAGGTTATAACGACCAAGTGATCGTTCCATGTCGAACAATGTTCTGTCAAGCGAGGTGTAGAGGGACCCTAGGGCAATTGCAGCCAAAGGAAGTTTGATGCCCCGGGCCAAACGAAGGGATATGTTGATAAGGTCCCTTCGGGGCTGATCGTTTGGTTTTCCCGTCAAAAGAAAACAGGAAAGAATCACAAGGATGTAAGTAGGGAGCTCTAACGAATTACCTTGGCCAGGGGCATCCGTTGAAGTTGAAGAACTACCTTCACTAGAACCCTTGAAGAAATAGTTAATTAGCGGAGTGAAGGTAGCTTTGTTTGAAGAACCGATGGAACTTCGGCATATTCGGTCCAACGCCAAACGGTCAGCAGTCTCTTGGGCGTCGAGAGGCTCATCAATATAAGGCTCATGACCTGTTGCTTCGAGCCCCAGAAGCTCGCAGACATCTTCTAGGGTTATCGTGAACTCGCCCCACGCAGCAATGAATGTGTGAGTCGTCACGTTCCAACGAGAAACAATAATGGGGAGAGCATCATTATTTTTGGAGAGAGTAAACTCACCAAACCATTTGGCCCGTTGAAGGCCAATCTTGCTCAAAATATCACCATGGGAACTCACCATGTGAGAGTTCCAAGAAGAAAAATGGGCAGGAGAACCCCCTGGTGCTTCGAAGTCAATTTGGGACCATTGTAAGTCCCCTCGATCCAGACGAAACCGGAGAGTCCCCTCTGGAGGAAGAAAGCCCCACTTCGAGGGTTCTTCGTCCTCATCACCCAGCACTAAGGTCTCAAACTTGCATTCAAAGTTGACAGTCTTGCAAGCAGCAGCAAAGCTATCATCTTCGCCAAAAATGGGAGAGCGACGATAAAACCTTAACTGTTCACGACGGACAGCGTCCAAAGCAGAAGCACCAGTAGTGGTGGCAACAACAGTAGCATGCGGCGCACTGGTTGAAGAGATGGTGGGGTAACTTTGAGACGCCATGACAGAGTGTTAGAGCAAACAAAAAACAACCTTGAGTAAGAGGAGCCTGAGCATGACAATGGCGAAGAGCAACCACAGGAGGTGGCATAGAAGATGAGAGCAAGAACAGGACGGCACAAGCTTGAACAGCAATGGAGGTTTCAGACGCTCAACAATGGAAGCTCTCTCTCTCTCTCTCTCTAAAAGCGAAGGCAATTTGAAGAAGGTAGTGGCAAAGTAAGAAAAAGAAAGGTTTTAAGTGTTTGGGAGATTTGGCCATTTAATTTTTTAAAGTTCATCATTTAAGTTTCCCACCATCGCACGTGTGTGGCCGCTTGCAATCATTTCAAATGTACACGTGGCACTTCGGGAAGTGTTCTGACATGGAAAAGACAACGCTACGTCATTTAATGAAGTGACACCTGGGGAACTGCCATCAATTAATGAAGCGACACCTAGGGAATAGCCACCGTTACCTTCCTAAGTAAGATTGAGTTTTGGGCGCCAAGATTTTCTCTGACATATCCAATAAACCCCCCAACAAAGAAGGTGTCCTAACGGTTCAAAAAAGCCACGATGTCCCCTCGAGAGAAGCTCAAACGTTGTTTAGTTATGACTCAGTTACATCGGGGAGATTTTTCGCTTTTTCGAACATTACTGGGAGAATATTAGCAGGTCCTTCGGGAGAATTTCAGATATTCAAGCTGGAACAGTTGAGGCTCAACATTAGAAAAAACAGCAGGCCAGACAGAGAAGGTTCATCGAATTGAGAAGTTTTTGTGGAGGCACTTCTTGTTCCCACAACAAATCCCTCCACGAAGGGGCAAATGTAGAGGGGGCCTGAAGGTAATCCTGGGATTAGGGATAATCCACCAATTAGCAACAGTGTTCTGAGGATAAGATATGCGAGGCAGCTTGGGGAGGCAGCTTGGCGTGGCAACTCGTACTTTAGCTTATTGTTACTTTGCCATATTATAGCTTTGTTTATATTGACTACGAGTTGTAATGACTATAATGTTGTAACGAGAATAATGAATAGGTGTGAGGTCGAACGGTACTCGCGAGAGACTAGGCTTAGGAGGGCCTGGGAGAGCTTTCATGCTCTATCGAACAACCTCACCGTGGGAACTTTAGAGGGACTTGGTTTGGAGGATTGAGAAGTGGGGCACCGTTGGGGCTTGTCCTGACCATCTTAGATGCACCTGGTAAAACACCGAAGGACCCTGACCGTGGAACCTCAAGCATAGCAGCTTGGAGTTCCATCGGGCATTAAGTTATGGACCAAACAGCCCTCTACTTAATGTCACATCTACTGTGGGTGATGTCACTATCCATCTAAACAATGTCAGACATGCACTTGAGTAAACCACCGTGGTATTTGGGTCTGTCAGGCAGTGGGTGAGCCACCTCTGCGACAACAACCCCCTGACACACAGTGGTTAGGCAAAAGGCATGTCTTGACATTTAATGTTTATGACGTAGGAGACAACTAGTGCATCAAGCATTTAATGTTGTGACATAAAGTATGAGGGATGTCTTTCATAGTCTTTAATGACTGAGTTGCCTCGGGGGTGGTGTGGGGGGCTATTTAAGGACCCCAACCACCTCTGAGGAAAGGATGATCTTTTGAGAGTTCAAAAAGTTATTACTAGAGAAATTGATTGAATAGAGAGATTTATTAAAAAAACCAGAGAGTTCTTCCACCCACCATTTGTCATTTATTACGAAGCTTTTAATACATAACAGAGATCCTTGAGAGTTTTAGTATGTTTGCCTGCCTACCAAGGTGTATCTAGGGTGCTTACTTCTCTCTCCCTCTAGCTAAGTTATTTCTGAAGTTCTTTATTATATTGTGAGTTATACACGAGAGATTTGTGAGTATAAGATGGGTTCTATACATTCCAAACTGCTCTGTGTCTTGTGGCTAAATCACTAGTGCTTTTTTAACTAACCTTGTCATCACCATACTCAAAAAGGGGTTACGCCTCCATCTTATCTAAACTACCCTCTTACACATGTTAATAGGAAACGTATATGAATGATTATACTACATATGGTATGGGACATATGGGGTTATGATATGGGATGGAATCATGTTAGGGAAACTATTGAGGAGGAACCATTAACTAGGAGGTTAATAGGAAATGATAAGTGTGCACTCTAGATGAGAGGTAAGAATATCAAGTGAGAGTTGGATACTCACATGTACATAATAAATGCTTTATTGCACTTGTTAAATACTTGCTTTTTTAAAATCATTTTCACATCGGGCTCTGACCCGTTTCCTTGCATATTCTCTTTTCTATTGTACTTTCTATATCAGGTGTCCAGCAACAGGGACGCCAACCTTAGAGGATTACGACGAGCTATGGAGATATGGAGTATTGCTTAGACGCCTATCTTCATTTGATTCATGTCGTCCAAAGAAATTCAGTTATCTCTTTTCTATCTGAGTAAAATACTCTTGTATTCGTGTCATTTTAATACATTTACTATTATTAGGATTACTGTATGGGATAATTATTTGGGAATGTTTATTCCAATTGCATTTAAATTCTTTTCAGTTATCTGTTCGATTATTAGTGTTGTAGAATAAGACCTGTAGTGTTATTCGTAAACTAAAAATGGATTTTGTTGAATTAAAATTTGGAAAGTTTTTAACACCAATTTAATTGGGTATGGGGTGAGTTGTAAATGTTTTCGACAGTGATGCTAAGAATGAGACAACTGTATATTCTGTTTTAATTTGGTATGGAACTGGCCACTCGGTATTTAATTAGGTGGGGTGTTACAGGTGGTATCAGAGCATCAGGTTCTAGTGTTCTTTAGGGTCTGTATGGCTTATTGTATTTTCAGCTTAGCGTTATTTGATGTAGAGCCCTATGAGTAGGATTATTGCTTTTCTATTTACGCCTACGTTCTTCAGCTATTCTGTTACGTCAAATACTAGACACATTCAATCTAGTAGGGGCAGATTTGCAGTGGTGGGAGGCTACGACCACTATCGAAGAGAGAGACACAATGACTATCCAAGACTTTTGGATACGGTTTGATTGGAAGTACTTTCCTTCTGCCATCCAGACAGAGATGATGCAAAAATTACTTTATTTGAAGCAGGGAGAGAAGACGGTGGTAGAATACGAGAAAGAATTTATGCAACTAACTAATTTGGTACTAGCAGAGGTACCCACTGAGGAGAGGAGAATTCTAATGTTCACTGATGGGTTGAACTATAAGATTCACTAGCATTTATTGGGAAATATTTCACTACGTACTTATGCAGATGTTCTTAATGCTGCAATGCTTTACTTCCAGGATAACCGCTTACATGCTCAGGGTGTCAAGCGGGGGTTTGGGTCAAGCCTGCAAGGCAAGACTAATGGGGGCAGTTCTAGTGGGACTCAGCCAGGACAGAGTCATCAGCGTTAGGGTGAGAAGGGTTCTCAGACATGGGATTATTCTAAGCATTTACGATCTGGAGATTCTCGATTTGAGGATAGAGGTAGTGGGCAAGGACAACAGGGCCATCAGGGCCAGAGACAGGCTCATCAGGGCCAAGGGAAATGAGGTAATGACCAGCAGGGTCGGGGTCAATAGGGACTAAATGGTGGAAAGTTTGCGGGAAAATGTTTCATATGCTGCAAGTATGGCCATAAACGACAACATTTCCCTGATAAAGACAAATCCCCTCAGCAACAAAATGCTCGACAGGAGCTACATATACCAGTATTTCCACCAGCTGCTCTTCCAGCTCCAGCTTTGGTGCGAGCACTACCTCCCATTCCAGTATCTCCCTGCAATAGGGTCAGTATGGGCAAGTATATAACGTCCATCAGGCAGCTAATCAACAACCACCACCCGCGAATGAGGGTATGTTTTTCTATCTAAGGAATTATGAGGCGTATATTGATTTTTTTGTAGCGATTAATATTGTGTGGGCAAAAGGGTTTCTAAACATAGCCTATAGCACTATTATTTACGTAGATTCACCGAGGGTTGTGGGACACCTATATTTTACATGTCATCACGTGGGTCTGATTTTTATCACGAAAACTTACTTTGGGCATGTCCGAACATGATGAGTCTATCTGTGTGGATTGACTAGTGCTATATGAGAACGTATGTACTACTATAACCAACATCTTGCCTTTAATAAAAGAGTAGATGAGTAGACTTTTAATTTGAAATTGATAAAACCTGTAGAGGGGTTATATACTATTAACTAAGGACCTGAGGAGTTTCGATGACCAATTACTTTAGGTAGTAGTGTATCGGGGGGGTTCCTTATTTGGATTTCTCTTGCGAGACACCCCACGCATGAAACTAATAAACGTTGGAAGTCAAAATAAGTTAGGTATTTAGAATATGAGTTTATAACCTTTGTGATAAATATATTAATGAAAGTTGTATGATAGGGTGTATGGGCGCCCTGGATGGTTGGATTGTAGTAGTTTTCATAATTGTGAAACAATAAGTAGTTGTGACTTCAGGATTTATTTGTTTAATAAGTGAGGACCATTTTCCCCAAACTTTGTCATGAGGATGGTATAGGGAAGATTGAATAAAGTTTAAATTTGATTCAGTTGGAACTATATGGTGAGACTTGGTGTAACATCAGTTGGATTTTCGTTAATGTACTGTATGTGCGGTACGACATAGATTACTTGCGAGGTGAGATTTATACTTAGAGTTGACCTTATCAACATGATTTATCTTTCCGAATTTCGGGATGAAATCCTATTATAAGGGGGAAGTATGTAATACCCCTTGATTTTAAATGACTTTTAAAATGGGTTGTATTTTAAATTAATGGATTAATTGGATTTTAATATTAATTAATTCATTTGGGTTTTATCTGAATTGTGGATATTAAAATGAATGATTATGTATATTGCTTAAAGATATTTAGGTAATATATGAATGTGATGTTATTGATATGTCTGTGTGATATTAATTCAGTAATTTGAATTTTTAGTCGGACGCGGTGTGGGACGTGTCGGGACTAATTTGTTAAATTAAAAAGGAAAAATATTTTTACATCAACCTTATAGTCATTTTGAGTGCGTCATTACGTCCAGAAGGGTTGAAATAGTCAGAAAAGTCTATTTGGATGTTGGTTTTGGGTCTCGGGTCATTTGGAAATGAAAAGACAACCCAAAAGGGCATTTTGGTCATTTTTACAAGGGGATGAATAGTGATTTCGGATTTTGTCTTATTATAAGTATTTGGAGATTAGTTGAACGTGGGTTCATTCATCTGTTCTACAAAAAACTTGAGAGGTCACCTTGTGAGATAGAGTGAAAGGTTGCTTGGGAAGAGAGAAGCTTGCTTGGAAAGGAGGAGAACCAAAAGGCCAAAGGTCACCACCATCAACCACCACCGGAAGTTGACCGGAGAAGGGAGAACCACCTATGTTATTCAACTCCAAAGGATCAGATTTTCATTAGAGGCAAGTGTTTGATAATTGCAATCTAAGTTTGTATATTGTCCATGTTAGGATAGTTATGAAAAGATGAGATTTTTACATGTTTGGAAGATAATGAAGAGTTGTTAATGGATTTCTGAAAATGGAAGTTTATAGGAATCAAACTCATGTTGTAGGTAGATAGTAATCCATGAAATAATCATAAATCTGTTGAAGAAATGCTGAGAATCAATGGTGTGTTCTTGAATATATCATATATATAATTTTCTAGAAAAAGAGGTTAAACATATGCTTTTAATTCAAACTCTTGATGATTCTAGGATGTTTAGAGCATTAGAAATCATTCACATATGTTTCTATATCATGTAGTAATGTTTATAAGGAATTTGGGTAGTTAATATGAAGGTTTGAATGATCTAAAGTGATAAAACCCATAGTAGAAGAAATGCAGAAAACTGGGCTGTTATCTGGGCGATTGATCGATCGACCCCCTGCCTTCGATCGATCGACCTCCCCAGAATCCTTGAAGTTATTTCTTTTTAAATGCTTGTTCGTATCCCAAACCTTTTCTAAATCTTTGGTGATTATTAATTGGATATAATGGGACTTAGGGAAGATGAGTAAGCCCTAGATAAGAATCGAATTAATGTGATTGTGATTTAATTGATTAGAATTATGATAATTAAATTGGAAAGAAATTTCAGTTGCTAGATTTCTGTGTTGGATTCTAATTGGTATGCATGAGGATTAAGGATAGGTCTAGTAGGGGTTATTTAATAAATCACCTAGTCAGCCTTAAGTTTACAAGAGGGTTTAATCCAATGTGATAGAGGATGTGTTTATAAGAGATTTGAAACTATCGGTTTTAACCCTAGTTAAGGGAGAGTTTAATTCGTGGTAATTTGGGAGATAAGATGATATGGACCAGTAGGATATTAGTGATTTATTATTGAATAAATACATTGAGGAAAACATGTTTAAACCTTGAGTAATGAATGAGACTCGGGAATCATAAAATTAAAGAAGTAAAGTCATAGTATTTTAATACTTAGGATTTAAAGAGATATAATGCTACATATGGGAACTATCTTAGGGTAGTGTGATTACCTTGTTGATATTATATCTATAGGTAGATGATAATGCCTATTTGATTGATTGATAATTTATGTGTATGACATACCTAGCTTACTTGCTATCGATGGCGAGGTTTGCGCGTGAAGGGAGTCATATCCTGATGAATCCATGGGATTTTTGATTTATTGCTCGAGAACATAGGTCTTTGAAAGACTTATCGGGGAGTTGATAAGTCCAATGACTATGGGTATGTAGGTATGTGCGTAGCCCATGGATACGAGAACTATGTTCGCCTCTAAATTTATGTGTTGATATTTTTAGTTCGAGGAATCCTTATCGAACCTTTAGTCCCCTATTCGGCGACCAGCGATATTGGGACATGATAGTTGAGTAATGCATGCACCGCAGCTGTGACTCGGGGTGCCATATTATATATATATATATATATATATATATATATATATATATATATATATATATATATATATATATATATATATAATGAATTAAATGAATGTATATAGTGGTTTGATTAATCTACTGTGTGATAATTGTAGATAACGGTGAATAGAGAAAGAGAATTGAATTAAGTTAATGAATGTTTATTCTTATAGATTTGAAAAGATTAATTAATATTGATGAGAAACGATTCATGTTAATAGGAAACGTATATGAATGATTATACTACGTATGGTATGGGACATATGGAGTTATGATATGGGATGGAATCATGTTAGGGAAACTATTGAGGAGGAACCATTAACTAGGAGGTTAATAGGAAACGTTAAGTGTGAACTCTAGATGAGAGGTAAGAATATCAAGTGAGAGTTGGATACTCACATGTACATAATAAATGTTTTATTGCACTTGTTAAATACTTGTTGTTTTCAAAATCATTTTCACATCGGGCTCTGACCCGTTTCCTTGCATATTCTCTTTTATATTGTACTTTCTATATCAGGTGTCCAGCAGGAGGGACGCCAACCTTAGAGGATTACGAAGAGCTATGGAGTATTGCTTAGACGCCTATATTTATTTGATTCATGTTGTCAAAAGGAATTCACTTATCTCTTTTCTATCTGAGTCAAATACTCTTGTATTTGTGTTATTTTAATACATTTACTATTGTTAGGATTACTGTATGGGATAATTATTTAGGAATGTTTATTTCAATTGCATTTAAATTCTTTTGAGTTATCTGTTCGGTTATTAGTGTTGTAGAATAAAATGTGTAGTGTTATTCGTAAACTAAAAATGGATTTTATTGAATTAAAATTTGGAAAGTTTTTAAGACCATCTTAATTGGGTATTGGGTGATTCACTTTACCTGCTGATATGATCATATTAGATATGTCCGAGTATGATGTGATTATTGGTATGGATTGGCTAGCTATATATAGAGCCATGATCGATTATTTTAGTAGGAGTATGGTTCTTGCCATACCCGGTCAGGAGATGTTCCTGGTGGCTATGCCTTTACCTGAGGGAGGATCGTACACTCACTTGTACTATGTAGAAGAGGAGACCTCTAGGGAGGTGGTGATACCACTTGATTCGATTCTTGTGGTTAGAGAGTTCGCTACTGTGTTTTAGGATATTCTAGGTTTATCGTCGAGTAGAGATATAGACTTTGTTATAGATTTGGCCCCGGGTACTCGTTTGATATCTCGCGTACCTTATCGTATGGATCCAGCGGAGATGAGGGAGCTACAAGATCAGATAGAGCAGCTATTAGGCCAGGGGTTTATCCGTAGGATTACTTCCCTGTGGGGTGCTCCTGTGTTGTTTGATAAGAATAAGGATGGATCTTTGATATTGTGTGTAGTCTATCGGGAGTTGAATAAAGTCATGATACGGAATAAGTATCCATTGCCCTGAATCGATGACTTATTTGACCAATTGAGAGGAATGGCCTTCTTCTCAAAGATTGACTTAAGATCGAGATACCATCAGTTGCATATTGGGGAGCAGGACATCTCAAAGACTTCCTTCTTGATGAGATGTGGTTCTTACGAGTTCAGGGTTATGCCTTTTGGGCTAAACAACACCCCAGTCGTGTTTATGGTCTTAATGAATAGGGTGTTCAGAGAGTTACTGGACCAGTTCATCATTATTTTCATCGATGACATTCTGGTTTACTCCCAGACCGAGGAGGAGTATGCCGAGCACTTGAGACAGATTTTGTAGACACTACGTCAACACGAGTTATATGAAAAATATGAGAAATGCGGGTTTTGGCTGAAGGAAGTTCAGTTTTTGGGGCACATCATTTCTGACAGGGGATATCTATAGTAGGATACTACAGGAGGTTTATTCGGTATTTCTCGCAGATAGTGAGTCCATTGACGCATCTGACTCGCAAAGGGGTACCATTTATCTAGAGTGATGCTTGTCAGTTGGCTTTTGACGAGTTGAAAGACAAGCTGACCTTAGCACCAGTGCTAGCATTGACTAGGTATAGAGTGGAGTATCTAGTCTACACTAATGCGTCCTTACTAGGACTTAGGGGTGTACTCCAGCAGGAGAGTCAGGATATAGCCTATACTTCCAGAAAGCTTAAGCCTCATAAGAGGAATTACCCCACCCACAACTTGGAGTTAGCGGCAGTCGTGTTTGCACTTCGAATTTAGAGACATTATCTCTTGGGGGAGAAATGTCGCTTATTCACAGCCCATAAGTCACTACAGTTGCTCTTCACGAAAAAGGATTTGAATATGCATTAACGCTGGTGGCTTGAGTTTATGAAGGATTATCAGTTCGATATCTAATACCACCTAGGGAAGGCTAACTTGGTAGCAAACCTGTTGAGCCGTAGGCCAGTAGGTGAGGTGGCCAAGGTGTGGAAAGCGAAGTGGAAGGAGTTGAGGCACCAAGACAAGTGGCCCGATCATTCATGTTTGTGATGATAGTTACGCCCCAAATCATTACGAGAGTAGTACAAGCTCAGTCAGTAGACCCGTTCTGTCAGGAGCAGATAGTTTGGTTACTAGCAGAGGTGGCCGAGCCTTATACTTTTGGTTCAGACGGGGGCTTACGCTTTAATAGTAGATTGGATATTCCTGAGGGAGAAGACTTGTGACACGAAGTAATGACAGAGTTTCACGGTTCGTGATTCGTGGTACATCCTGGTGGGATAAGATGTACTCGGATATGAGGCGACAATACTGGTAGAGTGGGATGAAAATGGATATTACTGGGTTCATTTCGAAATGTGCCACTTTTCAGCTAGAAAAAGTGGACCATCAGAAACCGACAGGACTTCTACAGCCATTAGAGGTTCATATATGGAAATTGGAGAGCATTTACATGGACTTCATCACAGGGTTACCTACATCGCAGAGGGGTCACGATTCCATATGGGTGATTGTGGATCGATTAACCAAGGTTTCCTACTTTCTATCAGTTTGGACAGACTACACTATGGGACAGTATGCCCAGATCTTCATAGCTGAGATAGTGAGACTCCACGGGGTGCCTCTCAATATCGTGTCTGACAGGGATAAGATATTCGTATCACAGTTTTGAGAGAGTTTTCAAGAAGATATGGGTACGGAGTTGCGGTTGAGTACATCCTACCACCCGCAAATAGATGGGCAGACCGAGAGGACGAATCAAATGTTGTAGGACATGTTTCCTATGTGCATACTCGATTTTGGCGGAGGTTGGGAGCAGTATCTTCTACTGGTGGAGTTTGCCTATAATAACTCCTACCATTTTACTATCGGTATGGCTCCATTTGAGGCGTTGTACAGTAGACCTTGTCGTTCCCCAGCATGTTGGCTAGAGGTGGGGGACAACAAGCTACTTGGACCGGAGGTGATTCAGGATACTTCGATAAGGATAGAGATGATACGGAGCCGTATTCGGGTTGCTCAGGACCGACAGAAGAGTTACGCCGATACCAATAGGTTCTTTCGAGAGTTCAAGGTAAGGGACCAATTGCTTCTCTGAGTGTCTCCTATGAAAGGGATTATGAATTTTGGGAAAAAGGGGAAGTTGGCGCCTAGATATGTGGGGCCATTCCCTATTATTGAGTGAATTGGGCCATTTGCGTATAGACTTTGGTTACCGGAACACTTGCATAGGATCCATGACGTGTTCCATATTTCCTCACTGAGGAGATATCTTCGAGATGATTTGGCCCATACTCACATTGCTTTAGAGGAGATTGATCTATAGCCAGATAGTTCCTATGAGGACGGGCCGGTTGCTATCCTAGACCGTAGCGAGAGGAAATTGAGGTCGAAGGTATTACCGTTAGTGCGTGTTCAGTGGCGGCATCATAATGCCGAGGAATCTACTTGGGAGCGCGACGATGAGATACACGAGCGTTATCCAGAGTTATTCTTGCCAAGTATATTTTATTTCTGAATTTCACGATGAAATTCTATTATTAGGGGGGAAGTATGTAATACCCCATATTTTTACTTATTTTATTTATTAGGATTAATTAAATTAAATGGGATAATTATTTGGAAATTAATTCGGATTTAAATACTAGCGAGAGGAGAGTTGGTATTTGATTATGATAATAATGTTGAATATTATTGAGTGAATATGGTAATATATGATTATTGAATTATTAATATTGTCGCGAGTTATAAATACGGCAATTTCAGAAATTAAGTTGGGACGCGAGTGTTAGTCGTGTCAGGAACCAATTTAAATGGATTTAAAAGTAAATTATTTTTACATCATTCGTATCGTCATTTTAAGTGCGCCAACGTATCAGGAAGGGTTGAGATAGTCAGAAAATACTAGTCGGGGGCTTAGTTTGGGTCCCGGGACATTTTAGGCCTAACCGGCAGCTCGTGAGGGTAGTTTAGTCATTTTGACTTTTTGAGGAATTATAACCCATGAATTTTAGACTTAACATATCATCCAACACTATAACTCTTACGGTTATCACAACCAAAAATCACCAACTGCAGTTAGAGAGGAAGAGAGGAAAGTTCCCAAAGGAGAAACCATCCTTAGAAGCTTTTGCACCACTTTCACCACCACCGAATAGATCGAAAAGAGAATATTACTCCCATACCATCTTCTTCAAGGATCAGAATCTTAATTTTTTATCTTACAATAATTTAAGGAATATGTTCTACATGATAGATTAGATTTGAAGATAAATAATGAATATTTGTAATGTGAAATTTGAGACTAAATTATGGAACTTGGATAGGTTTGCATGTAGTGGATCTTCTGGAAATATTAAATGAACGAATTTATAAATTAAGAGTTAAGAAATAACGAAATTAAATTGATATTTATGATGATTTTTGAATAGATAATGAAGAACTAGGGTTCTAGTATTATTCATGACTTTTGATCCAAGAAATCGTTTTTCTGTGATGTTTTGATGAATCTTGAATGTCAAAACTAGCGTAGTAATGTTGGTTTAATGTTTAGTATACTCATTTGGGAGTTTGGTACATTGTAATGGAGAATTGGAGGTGTAAAAATGGTAGAAACCGTAAATGTTAAAGGAAATATGGGCAGATAACTGCTTGATCGATCGATCGACCCATTTCTTCGATCGATCGACCTCTCTGGAAAAAGTGAAATATTTCCCGTTAAATAATTGAGTAACTTAAAACCTTTAGAACTCTTTAGTGATGATTGATTGAACATATTGGTACTTAGGTAAGACCAGTATGATGGTATTCGAAGCCCGAAAAATTATTAGATTTAATTGAGGTTAAGTGGTAAACTTACGAATATCCGACTAGTGGGATACGATTGGAAGTTATGAGAACCTGATTATATTTTAACCCAATTATAATTTGAGGTTAAAGACTAAAAAGGGGATCTTTAATTACTGAGATAACCTTAGAGACTGGAGGGAGACTTAGTAACCTTTTTGGAATAAGGTATGTACTCGGAAATTTACGACAAGAATTATCGCGCTAAACCTATTGTGTAGAATAAATGGGATGATGTAATTATGTATGTGAGACTTATGATATAGGGATGGAATATACCTATACGAATATGATGATTACCTAAGTTGTGTGAATACTTAGTATGTGGATGGTTATGTGTATGACATACCTACCATACTTGTAATCACGGGAGGTTGATTTTCGAGAAAGGACCATCTTATCTTGGTGTGCCTTCGGGGGGATCTAGATTGGTACCTTAAGGACATAGGACTATGAATGAATTATTTGTGAGTTGATAAGTCAGTTGACCATGGGAGTGTAGGTATGTGCGTGACCTATGGGTATGTGAACTATGTTCGCCTCCAATACGTGTGATTTGTGTTGAGACGGTTCCCGAGCGATTCAGAATACATGGTCCTTACGTACGTGATGTACCGGGATTCGATAGCAGAGTATGTGTTCACCACAGCTTAGCCTAGGGGTGCCATATATGTATATGTCTAAAGAGAAGTGACTTATATATGTACTTGTGACTGATTCATTGTTACTTAGTAGATGCGAATTACTAAAGATTTAAAAAGGGGTTAAGAATGTTGTGAACTTAATGAATACTTGAGCTAAGTAAATTAATTAATTAATGTGTGAGTTATGAATATAATTTATCTAAATAAAATGGGTGGAATCTAAAGTAAGAACCGTCTGGATGGGGGTATAATAGACTAGTCATGTAGTGGTATAACTAGGTGGAATTTAAATGATGCGTAGGCGTGCACAATAGTTGAGCGGTGAGGATCTCAAGTGAGGGCACGTGACTAACATGTTTAATATATGTGTTGTTTAATATTGTAATTTAAACACTTGCTGTTTTTAAAATATTTTCACCTCGGGCTCTGACCCGTTTGCTTTCAAATCTATTTCTTTTTGTAAAAACCTTTTAGGTGCCCCGCCACAGGCACACCAAGCTTAGGAGTTCCATTCCATTGATGTGATGTAACTGCTGTGGAAGTTATAATATATCATACTAGACGCCTCCACATCTATCATTTCTTCCTTTGTGAGTCATTTATTCCAGTTAGGGCCTGTTGCCCATTCCATTCAGAGACAACAGTTTTAGACTTTCATTTTATTTCAATCATGGGAATTTATTTATTCAGACTATTGTACTTGGTTTATTTACATTGCTACTATTATTGGAGTGTTTACTCCAGACATGAGTTATTTCATTCTGTTGATTACCTTATGAGATTGTTCATATAATGGTTGGATGATGATTTAAATTATTTAGTTGTTGGTTAAATTAAATATTAAAACTTGACACTTCACTATTTTAAATATTAGGCGGTTAGTAATTAATTTAAATGTTTTCGACAATGATGCTATGAAATGAACCAACTCGACATTTTGTGTTAATTTAAATAAAGGAGTAGCTACCAGGTATTTAATTAGTCAGGGTGTTACAGCACTAAGCCTCCGTTTGTGGGGATGTGGGTGGTCCCCCTATCATCAGATCCACTATCTCCCTAGCGGCAGTAATAATCATGGCTAGGTTACATAGGGCCCTTCCCAACACACCTTGGCGAAATGAAATGAACTAGTCTTGCATTTTTTGCTAGTTGATCACTAAGGATCACAACGCCGCTACCTCACCAGCCATTTCTGACTGAGGTGCTAGTTGGTTAGAGCCGACCAACACTAGGAGGCAATTCAGATGCCATATCTTCGGTGATAAGAAGTAACAAAGATATATTAACTGTAAGTAAGAAGGAAGCTTAAAGAGAACCTGCCTAGCTCTTTCAATGGTGGCACATGCATAACAATGGTGGAGCTGGACCACCACCAGAGGCAAAAGTGAGTACCTAAGTTGGAAAGTGAAGAGTAAGACTATAATCTCTTCCCACAGACGGTGCCAAAATGATGATGCTATGCATCCCCACTTAAATTTATATGCAGTTCAAACTCTATCTTAATTAATAATGGAGTAATATAAATACGGGAAAGTAAATAATAAGGAGGGGATGATATAATGGAGAAGACACAGATTATAAGTGGTTCAACTAATCAGGCCTACTCCACTATGCAAATTAGTGATGCATATATAACAATTAGGCACTAATGGCCATGGAAATACAAATCTTAAGCTTTCTCTCTCTACTATGTGTTTGGTCAGATTTTTAGTTAGGGTTTTCAATATTTGATCCTTGTAATTGAAGAAGAAGAATTATATAGGCTTGGGGTGTATAGTGCACCCCCCAAGCATGTAACATGTGTGTATAAGGTAAATTATCCAATAAAAGATCAACACATGTCTAGCACATGCATAATAATGATGACGAAATATTCCCCCATGTGGGCTGGAGATTTGTTATAACGACATAGTCCATATGGACTAACGATGAAAAAGTCACGTGTGCCATATGGAATTTGGATGTCGTCTCTGATGGTATGGGTCGAGCCGAGACCGATAGAGGCGGTCTTCTAAGCAAGAATCTATGAGGCTGAGGCTGAGGCTGAGGGTGAGGCTGAGGCTGAGGCTGAGGCTGAGGCTGAGGCTGAGGCTGAGGCTGAGGCTGTAATGTTATCTCGGCCTGTCAGGGTGGTATGAGGCCGAGATAAGATATACCCAGAGGGACTAGAGAGTGAGCTCTACTGAATGACCATGGAGTACTGAGGACAAGGTCCCGAAGGCCGAGACCATTGAGGGTGGCACACACTACGTCGGTTGATGAACAAATTTGTCTGATGAACACTGAGTAGGGTCGGTTGAGACATACGGGGTTTGCCAAAGGATGAGAGCCCACATTTTTTCTTACCTAGGATTGATCAGCTAGTCGATGCCACTGTCGGGCATGAATTACTCAGTTTCATGAATTCTTACTCGGGGTACAAGCAAATGAAGATGAACTTAAAAAAATGAGAAAACATCATTCATCACCAGTCGAGGAATCTATTGCTATAATATTATGCCATTTGGGATCAAAAGCACTGGAATGACATATTAAATGTTGGTGGACAAGGTTTTTGAAGAATATATCGTAAAAATATAGAGGTATGTGTGGATGAAATGCTCGCCAAGAGAAAAAAATTACTCGACCACATCAATGATCTCAGGCAGACGTTCGATCAATTGGAGAAGCACTATATGACGCTCAATTCGACCAAGTGCGTGTTAGGTGTGCAAAAAGGAATGTTTCTAATTCATAGTAAACCATAAAGGCATCGAAGCTAATTTAGACAAAATTCAAGCGCTAATAAATATACAGTCTCCCATAAATAAGAAAGACATACAAAAGTTGACTGGAAGAGTGGTGGCCCTTAAAAGATTTATCTCCCGAGTTATTGACGGGTGCTTACCCTTTTTTAAGGTGTTAAGGATGACTTTAGAGTGTAATGAAGAGTGCGAGAGTGCCTTCTTAGAGATGAAGAAATACTTAGGATCTCCATTATTACTCTCCTGACCACTTATAGGGGAGAAACTATACTTATATATAGCAGTATATAAGCTGATGGTTAGCTCGACACTCATTCAACTAGAGAACGGGGTGCATAAGCCTATCTACTACACTGTTAAGGCCTTATGAGGAGTAAAAATTCATTACCCACGACTCAGAAAGCTTGCTTTATCTTTCATTGAAGCCTCACGAAGAATGAAATCATATTTCCAATCCTATACTATTGTGGTCTACACTGACTTGCCATTGCGCCAATATATTCACAAACCAGATAAGTAAGAAATATTGATTGCATGGGTTGTAGAGCTTGGGGATTATTATATACACTATAAACCCAAAATAGCATTGAAAGTCCCGACGATTGTAGACTTCATAGTTGAGTTTACTTATAACGAAAATCTTACCAAGTATACTCTTATGGGAGAGAGGTCAATAGCAAAGGCAACCAAGAAGACTTCCCCGAAAGAGAGATCACCAAATAATCTAGCCGACCAAACTTCTACAGAAGACAGCTCCATGGGTAAGATGAACCAGAGAGAGGAAGATAGAACAAACACATCTACTGCGCGAGAAACTACTGCCCACTACCTAGAGCAATGCAAAAAAAATATTTGACTACGTATACTTAGTGGATAGAGACTTAAAAGAAGAATCACTCATATGGAAGATGTATGTGGATGGATCATCATGCACCACAAGCAGCGACATCGGACTAATAATCAATACCCCATATGATATAGAAGTGGAATAAACACTCATGTTCCAATTCAAAGCTTCTCATAACGACGGTGAATATGAGTCATTGATTGTAGGCTTTGAATTAGCCCTATTATTAGGCGCTGAGTAGGTATTGGCTCACAATGGCTCCCAATTGATCATCAATTAAGTATTGGTAGTGTACAAGGTCAAAGGAGAATTCATGATGAGATATTTATCCAAGGCACAAGATAGAATGACTACATTATAGGCTATCAAAATAGACGACAGAATTTTAAGGATTGACAGCTCCCAAGCAGATGCACTCGCTCGGCTCTCTTTTGTAATAAGAATTGAACTGAGGACCATTCCGGTGGAAATACTCATGAACATAAGCATTGATGAAGATAGAATCAACTTGACCGCGCTGGATTTGGGTCCCTATTGGATGGATCCTATCAAGGAGTATATTGATATAGGCATCCTACCAACCGACCCAAAGGAAGCAAGAAAGTTGAGGTACAAAGCAACTAGCTACGTTATGGAAGGAGGGATCCTATAGAAAATATGATTCATTATCTCATTGCTCTGATGTGTCCATCCTGTCAAAGTGACAGATCTAATCAAGGAAGTACACAACGGATCTTATGGGGATCATTAGGCCGGAAGATCATTGGTTAGACGAATGGACACCAAGGGATATTACTATTCAACCATAAAAGTATATTGTGATGTTAATGCAAGACGATGTGACAAATGCCAAAAGTTTGCAACAATCCATAGAACACTTGAAGTTAAGCTTAGATCGATCACCCCTCTATTATATTTTACCATATGGGGAAATGAATTGGTCAACCCATTGTCGAAGATAAGAGGGAGGTTAAAGTTCTTAGTCATTACCATTGACTATTCACCAAGTGGGTGGAGGTTGAGCCTCTTGTTGATATGACCTTATGAGAAAGTCTTTCAATTTATATGGAAGAACATCATATGCCGATATGGTATGCCATATGCCTTTATCACCGATCACGGCACACAGTTTGATAATCAGGAATTTGAAGATTACTATATCCTGTCCAAGATACAAAAGTTATATTCTTCCCCTAGACACCCTCAATGCAACGGTCAAACAGATAAACTAAATAAAACTCTGCTCGACGGGCTCAATAAAAAGTTAGATGATGCTAAAAGGAACTGGATCAACTAACATAGGACAACGTCAAGGACTACTATCATCGAAACTCCCAACATATTGGCATTTGGGATAAAAGTCGAGGCCTCACTAGAACTTTTTCTTCCCAGTCATAGAGTGCTCAATTTTAACTCCCCCAAGAGCGACCTCATAAGAAGGCTAGACTTAGATTTTATTGAGGAAGTCAGAGAAAATGTGACACTATGTATGGAAGCCTATCAGTAAAGTACTACTCAGCTCTACAATAAGAGGGTTAAGCTAAGCAATCTAAAAGAGGGGGATTATGTTTTAAAAAAAGTAATCCAGAAGAGAAACAAGTTGGCATGGCCCATATCATTTTTCTACAGTTGTTAGAGCAGGTACTTATCACATAGAAACCTTTGAATGAGAACAATTGAAGAACCCATGGAATGTTGACCATTTGAGGAAGTACTATCAGTAATCATTAGGAATGTAAACTTTAAATATTTATGTGATGCATCTTATTTAGCTTCAATAAGAAACATACAGTTCATCATAAATTGATTTCATTTTCTGTAAGGACCAAATTTCCAATTGAGTCCATGTATAGTTTTGACTTATTCTCGGAACAAAACATGTTTGAGTCATAGGTAGATTTTAATTGTCCGATCCCACACAGACTATGACGTATCAAAGATTAATTGAAGACGTTGCGGCAAAGCTTCAAGGAATTAATTATGCCAAAGTTTAATTGGTGCAAATATCTTGTCTTCAAAGTCAATTTGCATTTCGAGATCACCCAAGTCTGAATGCATAATGTTAATGAAACTCGAAATTTTATTTTATAAAAAATAAGGATGTTATTTTTTGAAGAAAATGTTTTTGAAATGTTTTAAAAGTGTTTTACTTGTTTACACTTCGTTTAGAGATGATAAGGATGGATTAGATATTGATTTGGTTTGGACTCTAATCTGGGCGACGCCATTTAAATGACATACGATATCGTTCGAATGAGAGATACTATCGTTAGAACGACGTAGTATCTTGCTCGAACGAGAAGCCATAGCCTTAAAATAATTATAAACAGGTGTGTTCCAAGTTTTTCGAAGTGTGTTCTGAACGAAATCAGTTTTCAAGTCGTACACTTTTCTGCAATAGTTTTCTAAGGTTTTTGAACCTTAAACACATCCTTAGAGTTTACAAAGATCTGAGTTATTGTTACCATATGTTTATTTGATCTTTGTTATACCAAATTGGGTTTGTTCAACACTTAAACATTATTGGTGTTATGATGGAGAAGCGAATAAGGTTACTTTCATGTTCAACATCGTAGACGACACAAGGTCGTATCGGTGGATACCGAGGCATTCGTGGAGGCGATTACTATGGACGAACATCGTAGAAGAAGGTTACTTTCTGCGTGGGCACTTTGAATATTGGTAGAAGATCATAGGAGCGGCAAGTCTCATTGGTGGATCGAGTCGTTGTATAAGACTACCATCTAACTTTGTAAAACCATTGTCATAGTGATTGTCGGGTGTGGGCCGTCCGAGGTTTTTTTCCTGTTTGTGGTTTTCCGTGTACATCGGCATTGTGAGTGTTACTTTAATTTATTTTACTTTCTTTAATCACTGGCTTCATGCTTAGGGTTAAACAAGACAAAATTTGGTTAAGTTAATTTGTGTCACATCTTGGTGTGGTTTAGAAAATTGAAAAGATTTTTTCAAAAAGAAAAGGTTGGTTTGTATACATCCTTAACTTAATTCCGCTCAAGCAAAATTTTTTGTTTAAGTTAAATTCGGGACCTACATTTTCCATGTTTTTTTTTCATTTTTTGGGAATAGGAGATGTATAAATCTCAAACAATAAAATGAAATCAGTCCCAAAATTTTTGCAAACACAAATAAAAAACTTCGAGTATGGATTTGTCGGATTTCCCTAAAAATCCAAATGACCAGAGTATCCCTGGACGGTTAGATATTTGTCCAACTATTTATAAAATTCCCATTGCCTTAATGTGATAGTTAGAGACTTACAAGTCCCATAGGTTGGCAGCTGACCAACCTATTCAAGACCGTCGAGCAACCCCTGATAAAAAATACTCCATTCCTTCTCTCATTATATAACTCCAATCAAGAATGAAGTATTGAGGGATTTTGTTGTAGCCTAAATTAATAAGACCATGTGAACCAATAAAAGAGCGACACCTGTCATCATGTGTAGTGAACCCTCAAGTAGCACATGGATGTGGTCGGCTATCTAGCTGATCATCCCTTAGAATATGAACAGTCAGTAATATGAACAAACACACGTGGGGACTCTCAACAGGTACTATACACGTGAATAATATCCAGGTGCATATTATAGTGTAAATATGTAAATACCTAATGTATAAAGGTATTGTGTCTCTTTAACTTCCAACTACTATAAATAGATAACTGCCTCTCTTAGCTAAGGGCAACTGAAAATACTTTACTCAAACACTAGAGAGATATTGAAAGGATTGTACTAAACCCTAAAATATAGTGGCATTGTACCTGTGGATGTAGGCACCATATTGAGGTGAACCACATAAAAACCTTTGTGTCTTTGTCTTTCTCTCATCCTCGATCTTACCATTTTATCTATGGTTATATTCGTTGGTTTGATTGTGCTAAGATTATTCCAAATCAGTAAACCAATTTTAGACACCAACACACATGATCCCCCCCCCCAAATAAATAAATTATTGTGTGTGGAACTCCTGGAGATGAAAACTTTATAATGTTTTTAGAGAAATCACTTTCTCACTCGTCACTCCTCATTCCTTCACCAAAATGAGAATAATATATATATATATATATACACTTGAAGTGGACTTGGACTAATTAAGGTTTTCATAGAGTTAGGGCCTACTACTTAGGTAAAAGACTATACTAGTGATCCAAGATCAAAAATTAAATTAACTTCCAAATGAAAATATAAAAATTACAATATTACTTCTCGTAATATATTTTCTTTAATGTTTAATTGTAATTAATTCAACTAAATAATTATAATCGTATTCCAATTTAATTATCCTGGAATTACTCAAATAAATAGGTATTGTTTGTAAAGTTAAATGATACATAATATGATTTTTCGCGTAAAGTATACAATACCCGCTTGGTGAAATTTAATTTTTCAATAATTTATTTTCACCACCATCTTATTTATTCCTAAATCTCAAACTTAAATTATTTGATACTCTACTGGTTTATAAAATAATCAACTGATCAAATTTACTAGTAGAATCAAAACTTATAATTTTATCAAGGGGTATCACAATCTAGGATATCTCAAATGCGAATTCTTTCAAAATATGATCTCAGACATGTCCATACAATGATTGCCTAACTTGCAAAGATTTATACCCAATAAATTAAATCACAGCCATAACAATCATAATAATAATTGTGATGACCTTTCAATCCCCATATTCCTCAGGATTCAGAATCTACACACCATTTGCAAATATTATGAGATTATTAAATTGTAATCAAGTTAGCACTAAGAATTTAATCTCACTCGTGGTTTTATTCAATACATTCACGATATACCAGTAAAATCTTCTCTGAACTACCAAACAAGTTCTTGAACCATCAGACAATTTACATAGTCAAGATAAACTACTAAGATTCAACTCATAACTTTACTAATAGGATGTCAACTCCATATCTAGGTCGTGAAGTGTGCATTTGAACTAGGACTAGAATTCTTCTTTTTCATGATGAGTCCGAACCCAACTCACCGGAAATCCTACTAAGTTCAATTAACCGACATTCATATAATATATTCAGAATAAATAAAAGTCATTTTCGTAAAAATAATTCTCATTTTGAAATGAACCCAACACACCTTTATTAATAATTAAATGTCATACATGATTTTAAGAATAAAACACCACATGAGGGTATTTGAGTAAGTATGGGGAATGGTCTAATCAATTTAGATTTTCATTTATTTTATTGATGTTAATACATATCTTATTATTTGCTCAAAATATGAAATTTACATGTTATACTTACTTTTTGTACTTTTTGTACTTTGCATACACCTTAACTAATATGTCGAAGAAAGTTTCCATATAACAAGAAATTTCAAACAAAACTATCAACTATGTGAATTTGAATAAATGACTAAACAATCATGTTTTAAAATAATTTACAAGAACGTAAAAGCTTAATACACTTTTAATTGGTTCCTCGCTATTCGCCTCTTCAATTTTTTAGATTGAAAAAAAGGTACATTGTACTTATGATGGAGAAGATATTCAGTTGATGAACTACAAACCTTATGGGCAATACAATTTTTGTTTTCTTTTTTTACACGTTTTTTCATTTTAGTCTATATATGAGTTGAAACAATTGTTCAAATTTTTTGTGCAAATGTATGCATTGAACAATTATGGTTAGGTATCTAAAATCGTGTTTTAGGGTTGTGTTTTGTTTCAACATGACATAACACGGTTCACTAAAACCAACCACGACACGAATTCTTCTAACATGGTTTATGATTTCCACACCCAATTAAACCAATCAAAATGAGTAAACTAAAAAAAACACAAAAACATGGAATGCCATGAATAACATGAGTTTAATTTTAGTACAAGAAGGACACGACTAACACGAGTTATAATTTTGGTACAAGCACGACATGACACGACCCAATATTTTGTTAAAAATTTAGATACAAGCACAATTTATAGCGTCGTGTCACTACACTAAAAAGGCAAAATTGTCACCTTTCAGCCATCCAGTCTTGTCACGGTCATTAATTATGACAAAAAAACACGCATTTTTTTATCACGATCATTGACCGTGACAAGTCCGTGACAACGTCTTGTCACGATCAATGATCGTGAAAACATTAGAAGTTGTCACGGTCAAATACTGTGACAACTTTCCTAGTAAAAAAAACCTTACGCCTTTTTTTTTTCTACCGATTTGTTTCCCCCCAAATTCTCTCTCTCTAAGCAGCGGCCCTCTCTCTCTCTCTCTACTTTTAGGTCCATTTTCTCCTCTCTCTCTCTCCTATGTGTATGTGTGTGTGTATGTATATGTGTATATATATATGTGTGTGTGTGTGTGTGTGTGTGTAGGGGTGTGTGTGTGTGTGAAGGTGTGTGTGGGTGTGTGGGTGTGGGTGGTGTGGTGGGGGGAGACAAAGGGGAAAAGGGTGGGGGGTATGGGGCGGTGAGGGGGGGGGGGGGGATAGGGGGTAGTGTGTGTAGGGGTGTGTGTGTGTGGGGTGGGGGTAGGGGATGTGTGTGTGTGTATAGGTGTGTGGAGGTGGGGGCCATGGTGTGTGTGTGTGTGTTATAATTACAAATTTATTAAATTATTGACATAAATTATAGAAACATATATGCTCCTAATAGGTATTGATTTGACTACACAAACCTAATAGGTATTGTTAATATTGAAATTAATAGGTATTCTTTAGAAAAATATATGCTCCTAACAGGTATTGATTTGAAATTAATATTGACATTATAAATATTGTTTGTGTATTCTTATTTAGGTTTGAAATTGGTTCGAAAGTGTTAATGTTGAATGGGTGTTATTATTTAGGGCTTGAAGCTAATTAGTCATATGCATTTAATTTCTTATGTTGATGGAAATGAATTAATTGAGTAGATGAATTAGAAGGAGTACGGGATACACATTTGTTGGTTTGTTGTTGTTGTTGTTGGATTATATTGGACGGATGTAGTTGGATATGGAAGTTGGTTGTTTAATTTTTGTAAAAACCTTAATTTAATTCACAACAATAAACCCTTAAATAATTATATTGTCTTAATTTATTGGGTTGGTTAATTTTAAAAGAGGCACGACCATTGGATTATTGTCCAAATGGGGGGAGGGGCAGTTTTCAACTTTTTTCTAAAATTACTTTGTGTCACTACCTGTTCGAGAGTGGCACGACCACAGACTTATGATAATTAAATGAAACATACTTGAAATTACATATAGTGCGCATATATACCATCCTTCTAGTTCTTATGCGTACGTATTCAATAGCTCTTATATCCATTCGAGAGTAATTACCCCTGTAATGAGATCTCTCGAATTGTCCCGTTTGGATGGTTTGGGAGTGCATAATTTCTGTATAATAATATTCTTAGTGGCTTAAACTTGTTACTATTAGAGAAAGTTCTGCAGTAGTATCTAAATGTTCCCTGGGTACATACTAGATGATGCGATCTTAAGTGTTATTTCAATTATCAATTGAAATAACACTCACACTTGCGAATCTATGTCGTTTACTTGGAGAACTATGGTGATATGATGCCTAATTTTCCTCAAATTGGAACAATGTGCATGAGTTGTTAAGTATATTACAGAAATATGCGGTCTTGAATAGGATAATACCATTCACCCTTTAGAGGAGATGGAGGAAATATGAATTAATATTATAATTTGAATTTAAATTTGAAATTTAAAAATTGAATATAAATAATACATAATTAAATGAAACATACGATAAATTTTATACAACAAGTAATAGGTGATTGTTTATACTAATGGGAACAAAATGTTCACTGTTTTGTTTATACTAATCCACGAATATACGCTTCTTACCTATAATAGGTGATTGTTTGGAGTAGCTGTGATGGGATATACTTAATACAAAGAGTGGATGGGTGAGACAAACAAATTAGGGGATGTGTTTCGCAGAGGTACTAATGAATTTGTGAAATACTCAAAGAGATGTCATAATGATGAAGAGTTTCCGTGTACGTGTGAGAATGGTAAGGTGTTTGAGTGGAAAATAGTTGAACTACATTTGTTAATATAGGGTATGAAAGATAGTTATCGATTTTGGAGTTTTCACGAGGAATACAAAGTTCCTTTTGTCCCCGAGCAACCTTCACAACGATCTTCAACAAGTAGGATAGATGTACAAGGGGATGACATAACTCATAATATGTTAGAGTATTTAGTTGATGATGCATACGAAGTTCATGAAGTGGAAGAGAATGAGGTCACTGACTGTAAGGACATAAATTTCCAATTGAGTCCCTGTAGTGTTTTGACTTAATTCCGTGAACAAAACTGTGTTTGTAATATGTCATAGGGAGAATTTCATTTTGTCACGATCCCACTTGGTCTATGACGTATTGAAGACGTAGCGGCAAAGCTTCAAATAAATAATCATGTCGATGTTTATTTGGTGCAAGTTTACTCGTCTTCAAAGTTAATTTCATTCCGAGATCACTCAGGTATGAATGCGTATAATTTATGGTGCTCGGAATTATTTTATAAAAAATAAGGATGTAATTTTTATAAAGAAAAATGATTTTAAATGTTTTAAAAGTGTTTTAATGGTTTAAACTTCACTTTATGATGATAAGCTCTAAATAGAGTTTGACTAATTTGAATCTCTTTGTTAAGAGACGTTTTTATCAGAAAGTCAAACTTTGCGAGGTCGCTTGAACGACATTGGATCTCGTTCGAACGAGATACAATGTCGCTCGAACGACATGCTTAAGTCGTTCGAACGACATGTTTTTCGAGGCGGTGTTTAAATCCTATTTAAACAGTGTTTGCATCATAATTTAGTAAGTGTGCTTTCTGGAAAAAAGTTTTACGAACCCTTTGCACATGTTTTCTAAGGTTTACAAAGCATAAACACATCCTTAGAGTTTGCAAAGATCCGAGATATTATTCTTATATGTTTACGTGATCTTGCTGCACCAAAGTTGTTTGTTCTACACATTGAACATAAAGGGTTTGCGGTGAAGAAGCGACGGACATCGTGTTCGACATCATAGACGTATCAAATCCATATCGGTGGACATCGAGACAAACGTGGACGCGTGTGTTATGGACATAGATCGTAGAAGACGGAATTTATGCATGGGCACTAATGAAGAATGGTTGAAGATCATAAGGAGCGTCAAGACCCGTGGGGATCGAGTCTTAGTGTAAGGCTAATCTGTCTTTGTAAAACCATTATTCATAGTGATTGTCTGGCTTGGGCCGTCCGAGGTTGTTTTCCCACTTTGGGTTTTTTCCTCGTACATCCGGCGTTGTGAGTATTCTTCACTTTACTTTAGTTGCTTTAATCACTAGATGCATGTTTAGGATTAATTAAGATAAAATTGGTTTAAAGTGAGAATTAGAATTTCACAACTTGGTTTGGTGCATAATTAAAAATTGGATCTTTTTCCGAAGAAAAATTGGTTTTGTTTAAAACACACATCGGGCCACTCTTCAAATTGGTATCAGAGCTAGAAAACATTTTTATTTGTTTTGTGATCCCGTGTGTTTTCAAAGATGAATTCTGGATATAATGAATTTTCTCGAACTCCTATTTTTTATGGCACTAATTACACTTATTGGAAGATGAGAATGAGATGTGCTTTAAAATCTATTGATGAGCGAGTTTGTCTTGAAGTTGAAAAAGGTTGGACACCCCCTATCACTATTGTAGGTGAGGTCATTAGTTCAAAGCCTGTTGAGTCTTGGACCGAAATTGAACAAAGACTTTCACAATATAATTCTAAGGGTCTGCACGTTATTTCTTCACATGTCACACATGAAGAATATAACACAATTATGATTTGTGAAACATCAAAAGAGGCTTGGGATATTTTGGCACTCACTCACGAGGGCACTATCACGATTTGGGCGTCAAAACTTCAAAATCTCACTACACAGTTTGAGACCATTAGGATGTTAGAAAGTGAGACCTTTGATGAGTTTTATGCTAGGTTGTCCACTATTGTCAACTCTTCATTTAACCTAGGTGAGAAAATTCCCGACAACCGTGTCATAAAGAAAATCCTTAGGTCGTTGCCTAGTAGGTTTGACGCGAAAGTGACCATTTTAAACTCCTTGGGTAGGTTAGAGTCAAGCAAACTAGAAGAGATTGTAGGTTACTTACAAACCTATGAAATAGACATGATTACCTCCAAGCAAGTGCCTAAGAAAGAAAAGGGTATTGCTTTGAAAACCCGAAAGGAAGAAATTAAAGTTTTGGATTCCGATTCCGATTCCGACTCTGAGGATGTTGCTTTGTTGGCAAAGAAATTTAAAAAATTTATTAAGTTTCAAAAGCAATTGAAAGATGCCAAGAAATGAAAAATTCAAGAACAACAAAGTAGATCCCAGCTCTAAGGATAAGTTTGAAAAACCTACGAGAGATGAGTCGGATAAGTGTTTCGGGTGTGAGGGATACGGTCACAAGGTTAAGGAGTGTCTCACTAGACTTAAGAAAGAGGGCAAGCAACCCATTGTCTATAGTTCCACTTTAAGTGATAGTGAACCGAAAGAGGGAGAGAGTTCCCCCATTGAACGTAACTTTACTGTGTTTATGGCATGTCATGTGAGCAACGACGATAATACTCATATGAATGACACTTCCGAGGAGGTTTTGAGTGTATCACGTGTTAGTGCGGGTGAAGAGAGTGTTGAGGAGGAGATTGATGTGAAAGAATTACAAAATGCGTTTAATGAGTTGTATGCCGAAACGATGAAGGTGAAAAAAGATAACTCAAAATTACAATCTCAGTTGAATGAGCGTGCCATAGAAAATAATGATATTTTGATTTAGGATCTTAGGGCACGAGAGAAG
Source organism: Sambucus nigra (assembly GCA_949130495.1). Classification (NCBI taxonomy): domain Eukaryota; kingdom Viridiplantae; phylum Streptophyta; class Magnoliopsida; order Dipsacales; family Adoxaceae; genus Sambucus; species Sambucus nigra. The sequence continues at coordinate 87,980,643 of OX422216.1, read as the reverse complement.
AAGTTTAGGGAGAAACTAGAGTTTGTGGAGAAAGAGAGAGATAATCTCCTTGGTTTGATGGAGTCCTTGAAAAAGGAGATTTTAGAGTTTGGGGAGACTAGGCGTTTACTCGAGTCTAGGATTATTGAGTTGGAGGAAAGGTTGAAAGACTCGTCTAGAGTCAAGTTTGATTTGGAGGCTAGGTCGGAGAAGTTAGATAAGATCTCAGGCACTGTCCAAATTAAGGGAGATAGTGGAGGTATAGGTTTTGGTGAGAGAGTTGTTCCCATTCCCCCCCGCAGGTATGAGAAACACTAGGATGGTTAGAAAAGGTCCCCATAAAGGTAATCATTCCCACCACCGCTACACTTGCACATTTTGTGGTAGGAAAGGTCACCTTAGGCGTTATTGTTACGACCTTAGACAAACTCCTAGGAAGTTTAGGAATAAAGTTGCCCCGGTTCCCCACACCCCCATGCGTCGTTTTACACCTACTTGGGTTAGGAAATCGGATTTAGTGGCTTTAGGAATTAAACTTCATGATTCTCGTTTGGGTGCACTTGATTCTTCCCATGCTAAATCTAAAGGATGATAGTGTTTCCATGTTTGTCATATGCTAGTTTGCTTCATGATATATTCATTGCTAGTATTATGACATGTGTATCATTTTGTATTATAGTTTTCATTTGTTTGAAGTCTTATTTGAAAAATACAAAAAGATTTTGTTTTTTGAGAAAACTTTTGAAATTCCAAAAAGATTTTGCTTTTCTTTGAGTCAAAATATGTTTGAAAAACCAAAAAGATTTTCAGTTTTTGTTTTTGAGTTTACATGTTTGATGTGGCATATTGGTGTGCTTGGACCCCCCCATCATTTCATTATCCATGTGGCTAGGACATTTGGTCATTATTATTGATGCTCAGAATGATATTAACCATTGTTTATATGGGGTGGTTTCGAAGTTGATATGCATTTTGATTCGACTTTGTATATATGCCAACATTGCACACATGCACGAGTTTATATGGATGTTTGACTTCTCTTGCATATTTGAATTTGGTGAGGCGTTCTTATCTCAATCTTGTCATCTATGCGTAAGTAAACTTAAGGAGAAGTGTGCATGTAATAACCGTTTACCATGAGGATTTAAATTGAAAAAATGATGAGTGATTCACGGGAAAGGGCTGCGAGAGTTCAATTTAACTCGTCGTGAAAGCCACCGTTTAAAAAGAGCCCAAAAAGAAAAAGCAAGATGCTAAGAAAAGGGCCAATAAGATTTTCTCTAAGTTGAGAATGCTAGAAACCTCAAAAGAACTTGAAAAAGTATGTTTATATGAGGGCGTTTGGTTGGATATAATTTAAACGGGTTTGCACATCTAATCCTAATGTTGAAACATTGCAATTTGACGCTATTGTCTGTAGAATCGTCAAAATTCTGGATTTTTGTGCATGTAGTATGTTTAGTTCATTAAGCTCACACTTTAATTGTCATTTGGCTATGATAAAGTTTGATGATTTATCGCTATCAATTAGAGCTTCTTGATCGTTTCGATGTGTTGGAAATATGACTTATTTGTTGTAGTTTCACGCCCATTCATTCCATGTCCATGTTTTCTCACATCGGTACTATGTTTGCATGTAACTCGCATTTTTATTTTTAATGAGTTTTTGCGTTTTGTGCAACAAGCCTACTGTTTTAGCACTGTTTTGGTTCTGTCAGCCCCTTCCTGGAATTTTTTTGTGGAAATATTTTCACTGGGCAATACTTTATAATATTTCTGGGAAACTGGAAAATTTTGGCAGGTCGTGCGAAGTCGTTCTAACGACATTGCATCTCGCGCGAACGACTTCTGTCTTCGTTCGAGCGACTTCCTTATCTCGTTTGAGAGAAGTCCCTGGCTCGTTCGAACGATAGGGTGAAAAATTACTTCTGCTTGGTTTGCAGTCCTCTGGCTTAATTTGATATATTTTTGGTACTACTGGAAGCACTTTTTGGATTAATTGGTTTATATGCAGGTTCTTTTATGTTCCAAATTGATATTTTGCATATATGTACGTTTATCACAGTTGATTTGATTGGTATACTCTTTGTGTGATTCCTTGGTTTACTAGCTACTGACTTATCATTGTTTGATCATATTTAGCTGGTGGGTTCATGATTATCTAGCGGTTTTCATTTTTTTCAATTGGTATCAACTTGATTCTATTTGGTATCATATTCTCATGCTAGATATTGGTTTATCTTTTCACCGGATTGTCTATTCGAGACAAAAAGGGGGAGAGATTTGGTATGTGATGTAGGGGGAGATTTGTTGAGCGCTTATATTTGTTTCAAATTGGTATCAAATAATTTCTCATATGTTTCAAATGATTTGTTCTTATTATAAATATAAATTGGTATCATTTGTTCCTCCATACCTCACTGGGTATCTTTTTGTCTGTTTCATGTGTGTAGGTATGCTTCAGCGATTTGAGATTTCAAGTCTACATCACATTCAGACAGTTCATGCTTGTCGGTGCTACATATATTAGTCCGTGTCCTGTAATTTTGATTTTGGGTTTATGGGATAGGATTTAGGAGTCATACGGCTTGACGGCCCAGTTAGGCATTTCACTGGTTTAGTTTTGTCCCGAAATAGTCAAAGGGGGAGATTTGTAAGGGCATAAATTTCTAATTGAGTCCCTGTAGTGTTTTGACTTAATTCCATGAACAAAACTGTGTTTGTAATATGTCATAGGGAGAATTTTATTTTGTCACGATCCCACTTGGTCTATGACGTATTGAAGAAATTGAAGACGTAGCTGCAAAGCTTCAAAGAAATAATCATGCCGATGTTTATATGGTGAAAGTTTACTCGTCTTCAAAGTTAATTTCATTCCGAGATCACTTAGGTATGAATGCGTATAATTTATGGTACTCGGAATTATTTTATAAAAAATAAGGATGTAATTTTTATAAAGAAAAATGATTTTAAATGTTTTAAAAGTGTTTTAATGGTTTACACTTCGTTTTATGATGATAAGCTCGAAATAGAGTTTGACTAATTTGAATCTCTTTGTTAAGAGATGTTTTTATCAGAAAGTCAAAGAAAGTCAAACTTCGCGAGGTCGCTCGAACGACATTGGATCTCGTTCGAACGAGATACAATGCCGCTCGAACGACATGCTATAGTCGTTCGAATGACACATTTTTCGAGGCGGTATTTAAATCCTATTTAAATAGTGTTTGCATCATAATTTCGTAAGTGTGCTTTCTGGAAAAAAGTTTTACGAACTAGAACCTTGTTTGCACATGTTTTCTAAGGTTTACAAAGAATAAACACATCCTTAGAGTTTGCAAAGATCCGAGATATCATTCTTATATGTTTACGTGATCTTGCTGCACCAAAGTTGTTTGTTCTACACATTGAACATAAAGGGTTTTGCGGTGAAGAAGCGACGGACATCGTGTTCGACATCGTAGACGTATCAAAGCCATATCGGTGGACACCGAGACATACGTGGATGCGTGTGTTGTGGACAGAGATCGTAGAAGACGGAATTTCTGCGTGGGCACTAATAAAGAACAGTTGAAGATCAGAAGGAGAATCAAGACCCGTGGGGATCGAGTCTTAGTGTAAGGCTAATATGTCTTTGTAAAACCATTATTCATAGTGATTGTCTGGCTTGGGCCGTCCGAGGTTGTTTTCCCACTTTGGGTTTTTTCCTCATACATCCGGCGTTGTGAGTATTCTTCACTTTACTTTACTTGCTTTAATCAGTAGATGCATGTTTAGGATTAATCAAGATAAAATTGGTTTAAAGTGAGAATTCGGATTTCATAACTTGGTTTGGTGCATATTTAAAAATTGGATCTTTTTCCGAAGAAAAATTGGTTTTGTTTAAAACATACATCGAACCACTCTTCACTAACGATGTACAAGGTTCAGGTGCTCATGTAGATATCCGGATATACCCTAACGATGACTACCATAGTTTAAAATTTAAGGCGATCCAACCGTTATACTCTAGCTGTGAGAAATATCAAACAAATTTACATGCCATGGTTGGTTTGCATAGTATGAAGACTCAATACGGTTTGTCTAGAAATAGCGTGACAGGAATTCTAAATTGAGTGAAGGGCTTTCTACCCAAGGAGAATACGCTTCCAAATAGCAATCATATTATGAAGAATATTTTAAAAGGTTTGGGAATGAAGTATAAATCGATTCATGCTTGTGTGTATGACTGCATACCATACCGAAAGGAGTATGAAAATATCAATTGGTGTCCGGTATGCGATGAACCTAGATATGTCTAATCTACAAGAAAGGAAGGCAAAAGCTCAAAAATGCCTCAAAAAGTGTTGAAATATTTTCCCGTTGGGCCTAGATAAAATCAATTTTTCACAATACCGTGGATAGCGGAGGCAATGACTTGGCATGCTAGGGAAGAAGTAGGGGATAATCTCATACGTCATCCTATTAATTCTACAGCTTGGAGGAGGATGAGTTATGAGTATCCCAATTTTTCTCGAGAACAGCATAACATTTGTCTGGAAATATAAACAGATGGTTTCAATGCATTTGGAAATATAAGCACCAATCAGAGTGTATAGCCAGTGATCCTAGCCCCATGCAATCTCTCTCCTTCACAGTCTCTGAGACCTGAATTTACGATGCTATCTTTCTTAATACCTGGGCCAAAGGCACCAACTGATGACATCGATGTCTATCAGGCTCCTATGGTAGAAGAATTAAATGAGTTGTGCGAAGAGGGAGTGCAAGCATTTGACTCTTTTATAAAAAAGAGTTTACACTAAAAGTTATGTTGATGTCAAAAATTCATGATTTTCCATCTTATGGGACATTATCCAGTTGTGTAGTACATAGTTATTTGGGATGTCCTATTTGTGGAGAGGAGACTGAATCTCTTCATCTCCCTATTAGCTAAAACAATGTATACCATTGCCATAGGAGGTTTTTACCCCCGGCTCATAGTTTCAGATTTTAGAAAGGTTCTAATTTTTTATTGGGCCGGGGTTGAACATAGGCTACCGCTGAGAAAACTTTCAGGTTCAAAAATTGAAAGTAAATCTTTCGATTGTGGCCCTAATATACCAGGTAAGAATTATAAATTTAAGAATGTCAAGCATAAGAAGACCCCAACTGGTAATGAAACCGAGACAAGAAAGGCATGGTCTAGGAGGTCAATTTTATTTGACTTGCCTTATTGGAATAATAAATCGGTGCGCCATATATTGGATGTGATACATGCAAATAAGAACATCGTTGAACATATTGTGGGCACATGCGTTAGGGGGAGTCATTCGAAGGATGGAGAAAATGCACGAAAATACCTTAAATCGTTGAAACTTAAGCCATAACTATGGTTGAAAGAATATAGTAGGGGAAGGACAAAAATTCCCCCTAGTGCGTTTACTTTGACGAGTGAGGAAAGGAAGGTTCTTTTAGACACAATATATAATTTGAAGGGCCCATCTAATTTTTTGTCCAACTTGCTAAGGATTATGAATTATGCTACCCATGATTTACATAAGTGTAAGTCCCACGATTGGCATGTGATCATGCAATTGGTTCCTCTATTGTTTAAGCACTGTTTCTCCAAGAACAAGGATTCGCGGAGGGAGATTATGCAAATTAGTATCTTCTCCTCACTTTTATGTGAGAAGGTAGTCAATCGAGATCACATAGTGGTCGCAAAAGTGGTGGTTACCAAAGAGATAGAAGTACTTTCCCCCATCATTCTTTGACATTAGTGTTCACTTATTGGTACACCAATGCGACGAAGCACTTCTTTGTGGTCCAGTTAAATATCGGTGGATGTATCCGTTTAAAATACTGATGAATGTTTTCAAAGATTACATCAAGAATAAACGATAAATTGCAGGATTAATTGTAGAGGAATACATCATCGTGGAGTCATCAGTCTATACTCGGGAATATATGCCTGACTCGACCAACGGTGATGACATTGATGAGTTCGTTGATGAGGGTGGTCATGTGATGGGCAAACAAGTGAAATTAATGGGTTTGCAACATGAATAATTAGCTCATTATCTATTTGACACACATGAAGATGTCGAAGTATGGAAAAAGTAAGTTTAAATTATTTTAAGTTTTAGATTATTTTAGATTACTTTATACATGATTAATTTTGAAATACGTTCGTCACATTAATTTTACGCATAAAATATGAAGCATGTGAGAACAATAAAAGATGAAAAATAATGGCACAATCAGACAACGAATTTAGGTTGTGGTTGTCACACGAGGTAATTATAATGCAAATGGCTATTATTAAATGTTACGTTACAATAAAACTTTACAACTAACCTAATTAATTTATCTATATTCTCATCTCTTAAATATGGGTGATGCGACATCAAGGCTTGATCGTCTAGCCACTGGACCCTTATTCATGGCACAATAATACAAACACTATTGATTGAACAGTTACGTATTCAGTGCAAGGGTGTACGAGGAAAGTATAAATGTACAGAACTTGGGCATTTTATACAAGGCTCTTACTTTCTTTCGAGGGAGCGCGAAATATAAAAACCTTATTGAAGCTGAAGTGACTTAGTATGGTGTAATTTGAAATATATTTGAATTGGACTATTTAATCTTCAAAGAGGTTATATTTTATTGTGATTGGGTAAGAGCTGAGGATAAAGATGCTTGTAAATTTGATCATGTCATCATGGTTGACTTGCCAAGTTGAAGAGCAACGAACATGTGAGCGATGAGCCATTTGTTTGTGCTTTTCAAAAGTTCAAGAAAGTGTTTTACTCGAAGTATATCAACAACGATCCATGGTCAATCATACTACATGCACGAAAGCGTATAAATAGTAGTGTGGATGACTTGGCTGCTCCTACCCAATATTAATCCATTTTTTATGATAACCCGAATTTGAAATAATTTTTAGATTTGTAATAAGTATTCGAATTATCGAACATCAGTTTAATGTTTTTAATTCATTTGTACTTGATCAGTTTACTACATGTAATATTTAGATTTAATTCTTAAGCATTAATTCAAAGTCCATGTCTAGTGGGTGTATTATTCTAGTGTTTTATTATTATCGGACAACAGTTTAATGCTTTTAATTCATTTGTACTTGATCAGTTTAGTGCATTAATTCAAAGTTTCCAGTGTTTTTTTATAATATGTTTAGTGCTTTGTATTCTTCTAATTCATTTGGATTTGTGAAAATGCCTTCTTCGGAGCTTGGCGGCAGCGGAGGCAACGAGAGCTCATCGGCCCCTAGGCTCCCAAAATGGTGTAAATTGGGATCGGCCATTGAGAACAAGATGGGATTATTAGCTAAATCCCTCGAGTTGGTGAAGAAGATTATCGGCCTGGGGTACACTAGTTGGAGGAAGGTGCTAAATGAGCTCGGGTTGGCTATATGGGAAACACTACAAGTAATGTATTTATATTTATATTTCAATTTTAATTTTAATTTCAATTTCAATTTATAATTATATTTATTAGAAACTAACACTTACTTTCATTTTGCTTTGTATTTGTTTGACATGAACAATTTGCTCTACTCCCACAACTTTGTGATTCCATGTTGGAGTAGTTGAGGGAACAACATAAGATGTGGAAGAAGAATTTATGGGCCTGGTACTTTGGGAAGACCCAGGACTCCATTCTCAGACTGTGTGATACCATCTCGAAGAAGGAGCCGATTGCATTGGCACAGTGGCAAACGTTTGTCGACAATGAGATCGAGGAGCGACAATTAGCATCTCACCAATCGGGGAGGGAAAACTGGGCGAAAAAGTCAGGCGTGCACTATTCTGGCGGACGTCTTACACCGAGGTGGAGCACATGATGGTAAGTTTTTATTTTTCTATAATTATAGTTTTATGTTATTCTGCATTATTTTATTTTGCGTTACTTACTAATTTTGCATTATTTTATTTTAGGAGACGGGGAGTGGCCCTGGGGGTTGGTCACATAGGCTCGATGCCTATGTGACAATCCGAACAAAGAAGGGCAAGTATAAGGAGGTGTCCTCGATCAACGCATCCACGATTGTAAGTTATAAATGCTTACTTTTTTTATTTACTTAATTAACTAATCGTGTGCTTTTTTCATTTCAGTCAAAGCTTAAGGAAGTGCATGAGTCGCAGTCTGATGCCGACAACGCATTTTTTCCTATGGACGCACTCAACCAAGTGTTCAGCGTTGAACACAAGGGGAGGACTAGGGGTGAGCTCACGGGTGGAAAAGTCTAGGATCATCGGAATGGAAACGAGCAACACCGGGTTGGCTCATCAGGTGGACACGCATGACGAGAAGCAATCAAGGTTGGAGGTGATGGTCCTAGATATGTATGCCTTCATGAAGCGTAAGTTGGGCAAGGGCAAGGGCAAGGGGGAGGAGAAAATGGTGGAGGTGTACTAGGACGAGGACCTGTACGTCCCTTCTTTATCACCGATATGCGCAGACTCACGGCTATATGATCCAGTTCCCATCTTGACTCCTTTAGAGCAGCCTATGCAACAATCGATTGGGTGAGCATATTTTAACTCAACATATATGATGGCCAACCAATAGCGAGGGGGTGAGATACCCGAGAACCCTCCTGGTATGCCGGTTCATGGTTGTTTCCTTCAAGCCATTGAGGCCAAGGTGCTCGTCACGCATGTGATGCCCAAAAAGGATAACTCCGCATTGTGGTTGCGCAAACAATGCGGCATGAAGCATATTGAGGGGCGTCTCAATGCGTATATCGTTTGGACTTCCTTCCTTTTCCGACCTGCTGATGACTCTATGGATTGACATTATTTATCTCTATTTTATTTGGACACTAGGATTATATTTGTATTGTTTTGATTTGTTACATTTTGGTTTGGATATGGATTGTATTTCTATTTTATTTGGATATGTAATTATATATGCAATGATTTGGTTCATTCCTTCTATTTTATTTGAATATATGTTGTTTGAACAGTTACAATTTTGCTACAAATATACTGCTAGGAAGTGGCAGTGTCCATACTGCCTAGCAGATTTTTTTTTAATTCTGCCCAGAATTGTCACGGTCATTGACCGTGGCAACTTTTTTTGTCAAGGATTTGTCACTGTTAATTACCGTGACAATTTGTTTAGACTTGTCACGGTTTTGTCACGGTCTTTGACCGTGACAAAACTTGTCAAGCTCAAAGATCGTGACAGGATCGTAACAAGTCTAATGAACCTATCATGGTCATTAACCATGACAAGTTCGTGACAAAAAAATTTGTCACCCCCATACTTATCACGGTCAATGACCATGACAATCCGAGAGTTTTAGTGTAGTGTGTTATCTATAATTTTCAAAATTATCACCCCTAACCATGGTAAATTTTATGCAATATATATTTATATGAATAAAAATTAAGATGGATAAATCGATCGAATATTAAATGCCAATATTGCATGTATTTAAAAAATTTATTTTCTTATTTTTCCAAAAAAAATTATTTAAGTGAAGTAAGTTTGTTCGCTTAATTTAGTACATTCATATTAATTAGATTAGAGAAATTATGGCAATAATGATTGAAAACATTAACTATTTATATTCATTATTTTATTGTTAAATATTTTGTAACATTTTATTTTTGAATGGTAAACATCTTTTGTAGATTGATTTGTTTGTACACATGCATCAATAATAAATTGAAGGCGTCTGATATACATTCTGTTCTTAGGATTGATAAAACATGTGAGAAAATATATGGTGGTTATTTTTTGAAGCTACTAAAATATGTGAGATTCTTATGAACTAATATATGTCACTAAATATCTTTGGAAACATTTATTTGTACTATCACTTTTTCCCGTAGATATAACATAATAAGAAAATATTTTTGGCAACATTTTGGCTTCACATTTTCCATTTCTAAAAGATGCGATTACTGGCGATGATACTTAGTGTAAAAAAAAGTAAATATATTATTTTTGTTATAATATTTTATAAAATACCTTATTTTCATTTGTATGCTTTAATAGAGGGGCCTAAAATGCTTTTGAGAAAAAAAATTGAGGATGATCTCAATCTATCGTTACATATGTTCCACTTTTATTTGAACAATAATTAGGGTGTAAACGATGAGTCCTTATGACATACAATTAAATTCTTTGGATTATTCGGGTTTATTGTTTTAAAAAAACAACTACTACTATAATGCATTATTTAATAATAACTTAATATGCTTTAAGATTGTTGTACTCCTATTTTCAATAATTAATTAAATAACATTTTTAATGACAATGCTTTGAGTAATATTTTATAACGTTTAACTACTTATTTCCTTACCTCCTATTGTAAACGTCATGAACGTTTCCTCTTTATATTATGACGCCTCAGTGCCCACGATGGGGTCATATGTGTCATGGTGTTCACTTGTTCTTTAATTTTTCCTTGGATATATTACGAAGAGAAATAAACATTAAATGGATCATATCGAATTCAACTAATTAACATGATTTTAATTAAGTGAGAATGACTAAGGAATGGGGCGTTTCTCAAGAAGTAGGACAAGCCATGGACATCAATTTATGGGACTCTAAACTAAAAAAACACTATTGTTTTCTTCCTCAACCTCAAAAATTTCATAGGGACATTTGTTTACAAAGATATTATATTACTTTATATTTCCATTTCGGCTATAGGAAACACTAATTTATGTAGAGATTCTACTATTAATCTCAGTCTTAAGTACATACATATGACAAGTAGTGATGCCTAATATTGAGTTGTTTTTTTTACTATAGTTATGGGATCAAATATCATATTCACACATGGCCTCGATCTGTACGAAGGCTCCAAGACGGTATGGACTTCTTCAACTTAATCAACTGTAATAGATTATCATGATAAATGATAGGTCCAAACTCTTAGGAAAATCTATTAAAAAAGCTTAGGACTCTCCTAAGTTGACTTTTAAATGTAAAAAAAAAACATGAGAGGGGCATGGATTATTATAACATCGAGCGGTACTATAATTCTGCTGACCAGTTCTGTAGAGCAATAAAGAAAAAACTCAAGCACCTCGTGGATATTGGCACATTGTCAAACCATATATATCTTATGTTGTATGTATGATCTCATTACTTTATGTCATATTTATTCTTGTTTGTCTTGTGTGCATTGAATATCATTATTTGTAGGAAATTACCACCTAGAATTAGCATCGTCTATAGGAATGACACAAGTTTTTTTACTACTAGCCAATTACCTTAAATGTCTCACTCACCCAACCAAGATCTTAAAAATCTCGATGACCGAGAGGGTCATCATTAGCACATCCACGAGGACCAAGAGGGCCATTATCTGGACTATGATGGTCATAATGACTAGGAGGACCACCAGCCATCTCCTCCATCCCAGAGGGTCAGGTTATAGATCGATGGCTATTACAAATCTCCTGATGTGCATTATCACCCTCGAGAGGAGAGGACGATTAAGAGTGACGAGCATGCGAGATCTAACCAGATCTTAAGGCTCATTGATAACTATGAGAAACATTTGTGAGCTGAACAGGGTGCCAATAGGCAATAGAAGGAACAAAATGATGTGCTCTAACGGTGCCTAGAGAAGTTGGAAAGAGGGTCCCAATGGGAGAAGTGTAAGTGTATCCATAGTTCGCGCACTCTTAGTCCTCAGGTGAGCAGATCTCGCAATCGTGGGATGAGTAATCCATAACAAAAGGAAGATTATCCTCGCAAGAGATCCCCAACACATAGATATCACTTCATTGGGCGGCGAGCAGAGATCGGTCTTTACAACTTGATCAAATTAGAGTTGGACAGACATCCTAAGCACCAGAGGGAACAGACGACCAAGGAAATCATAAAATGATCCCTTGTTTGTTAGGTGAAGTCTCCCTCCATCCGATCTATAGAGGATTTAAAGCCTCCTAAGAAATTTACAACTCCACGGTTCAAAGTTTATGAAGGAAAGATGGATCCCACCAATCACATTAGGCAGTATTGCCAGGCGATGATGATGTGGAATACCAACGACGTCTTGATGTGTTTAGTATTCCCCTCAGTCTTGGGGACATTGCTAAGAAGTGGTTAAAAAATTATCACACCGGTCATTCATGTCCTTCCCGAAGCCCGTTGAGGCCTTTAGGGTCAGGTTCATCACAAGCAGTACCCATCATAAGCGAAATGACTCTCGTCTCATAATGAAGAAAAAACCTCAGAAAATGCTTTGCAAGTATGAGAGAAGGTGCTAGGAGATATATAAAGAGGGGGAGGATTTCACCGAGTAGGCTACTGTGGCATCCTTTAAAATTTAACTATTGAGGAACTCCATGTTTCATCAGTTTCTCATGAAAAGGGAGGCTATCATGATTGATGACCTCCTGGAAAGGATTGAGAAGTGTGCCAAGGTTGAAGACATGGTGGCCGAAGTGGGCCACAAGGGTGATCGACCAAAATAACCCAAGAATTGGGATAAAAAAAGGGACGGGGAATAAAGGTTGGGAAAAACAAAATGAAAAGCATAAGGGGACTAAGAATAAGACCTCGATAAGGTATTCAAAGCCATCAATAAATTCTTATTTGATCCAATCCATAAAATCTTTTACAAGGTCAAATGTGGATAATATTTAAAGTGGCTGAGAAGACAATATTTCAAGTGGCCTGAGAAGATGATAAGCGATCCTATGAAGAGAAACATGACACTAAGATGTGCATTCCACAAGGATCATGAACAAAAGCCTAAAAATTGCAAGGCCCTTAAATCCCACCTCGAGGAACTGGCCCAGGCTAGGCACCTTAGCTATTTTGTTGAGAAGAAGGAAGGTCAAGAAAAATCATTGTGTGATCAAATATTGAATAATATACAGGATGGAGACTTGGGGAATGAGTTCGAAGTAATCCATAAGGATATAAAACTAGTACCCAAACCAAAGCCATATAATATTTTGGAGGAATGTCTAGGTTATGAGTTTGTAGTAATTCATGTTCCCTCAAACTCAAATCAAATCAAGGGGAATTCACTCAGGATGGAAATAAAGGAACTTATAATAGTAATAAAGGCATTCCACATCAAGCCGGCCAAGACCATTACAGGAAAACATCGATGACCTAAAGATATTGATTATTCAAAGAACATTGTATTCAACTACGATGATCTGTTTGGAGTAAGGACACCCCATCATGATGATATTATAATCACTTTTAGAGTTGTTAATTAGGTTGTGGACAAGTTATTGGTGGATCAAGGTAGCTCCTTGGAGGTAATGTACTTCAAGATGTTCAACCAACTAAATATACGCATAGAATACATGCAAGAAGCCACTATACCCCTGGTCGACTTTGCATGAAGGATGACATTTACCTTTGGGAAAGTTGTTCTCCCTCTTTCAGCATAAGGAATATGTAAGGTAATTAATTTCCTTGTGGTAAATATAGATTCCCCGTACAACACTATACTCAGCAGAGGGTGATTGCATGCCATGATGATAGTGTTTTCCACTTACCATTATAAGGAAAAATGTAATACTGATAAAGGGATCATGAAGATTTGGGGGAACCAAGTCTTAGCCCAAGAATGATTCATTGCTCCCATCTGACTAAAATAAGAGAGGAAGGAGAAAGTTATGGATCCAGTAGAGGGCTTTGTTCCATCTAAGTATCAACTAAAGTATGGGTGACCTAGTATTGAGTAAGGGTTTCCCCGGTCGATCGGGTTATGGAGCCTCTTCAAGAAGTGGTAATTAAAGAAAACAAGCCTGAGAAGAAGCTCTTAATTAACAAATCACTTACTAACTGATGAACTAGTTATTTTACTCAAAAGGAATTAAGACTTTTTTTTTGGAAAATGCATGACACATCAAGAATAATCCCAGAAGCAATGTGTCACAAGCTCCCTATAGATCTGTCACATTCACCAGTAACTCAAAAGGCACGATGAACTGCCCCCAAGAAATACAGGGCGGTCAAAGAGGAAGAGGGGAAACTTCTATAGGTTTAGTTTATTTAGGAAGTACAATTCCCTAAGTGGCTATCAAACCCAGTTGTCATAGAGAAAAGAAACAAAAAGTGGAGAGTCTATATAGACTTCATCGATTTGAACTGAGTGTGTCCAAAGGATATTTTTCTTTACCTAATATAGACCAATTGGTCGATGTAATCTTTAACCATAAACTTATGATTTTCCTCGATGCCTATTTAGGGTACCATCAGATCTCTCTGTTTTTCCCTGACCAGGAAAAGACTTCCTTCGCCACACCGTTGGGGCTATACTATTACAGGGTGATGTTGTTAGAATTAAAAAAATGCCAATAAAACCAATCAGAGACTTGTGATCAATGTGTTCAAGCAACTATTGGGAGATATTATGGAGGTATACGTAGAAAATATGCTTGTGAAGAGTAGGAAGAAGGAGCACCACCTTGCGGACTTAATAAGGAATTTTGAAGTCATTCTCTATTACAGAATGAGACTGAATGTAGTGACATTATCCTTTGGGGTACAATAGATAAATTTCCTCGGATACCTAGTCAATCATAGGGGTATTGAGGCAAACCCCAACCAAATTAAAGCAATCAAAAAGGTGTAATCGCCAAGCATTGTGCGTGAGGTGCAAAAACTGATTGGCTCCCTCGTTGCACTCAACCAATTCATATCAAGATTTTAAAGAAGTGTCGAACCTTTTTACAAGCACTGAGGAAGTGAAGGAAAGAAATATGGAATAATGAATGCACTCAGATACATGAATAAGTAAAGATGTATTTGAGCCAACCATCGCTATTGATGATTCCTGATGATGAGGGACCCTTGCACTTGTATCTGGAAGTGTCCAGTATGCAAATATCTTGGCTCTAGTTTATGAGAAGAACGAGGCATACACTATTATTGTTCTGACCTCATTGAGAAGATGTACCTCCCATTGGATAAGCCTGAATATGCACTAGTAATAGCCTCTCGCAAGTTAAAACACTACTTTGAGGCATACACTATTATTGTTCTGACCTCATTCCCTCTAAAGGTGATACTCAATTAGGCCAACCTATCTAGAAGAATGTCAAAAAGGTTGATGGAATTGGGAGGTTCGACATCTAGATTTAGCCCAGGACCTCATTCAAAGGGCACGTCCTAGTTGACTTCATCATTGAATTCTCTAGTGACCAGTCATTGGTTGAGGCAAGCACTAAAATCGAAGAGTCTATCCAAAAATTGATCGAATAGGGCGGAAATGGACCCTTTATATCAATGGAGCCTGAAATTCCTAGGGATTGGGAGTTGGGATAATGCTGGTATCCTAGGAGAAAACTATCCTCGAATGGATAATTCGTTTGGGATTTAAATCCTCCAATAACGAAGTGGAGTATGAAGCCTTGATTGATAGGTTAAATAAGGAACCCTCCCTAGGTGCTCGTCATCTTGATATCTTTTACTACTCAAGGATGGTATCAAATTAGATATTAGGAAACTATAATGTTACGGACAAATTCATGGCTGTACACTTTGAAGAGGCCCAATACCTGGTCATTTAGTTTAAGCATGTACAAATGTAATAGTTTTAAAGAGGGACCAATAGTCATGATGACGCACCAACCACACTATCTTCAGTCATTAGAGGAGATATGAAGCGAATGATCCACGTAGAGTAGCTTAACCAACCCAGCATCAACAAAGGAAAATTTATCAAACAAGTGATGATAATTGATCAAGCCCTTAGCTAATGGATGCAATAATGCATTACCTAGAAGAAGATATAATGCCAGATGATAAGAAGGAGGCATAATCCGGGTGAAAGATGCTCATTTCCACTCATCAATAGAAAATATTTATCGATTCTCTTTTTAGAACCTTATATTTAATGCGTAGACCTAGATGAAGTTGATTAAACCCTCTACGAGTTACATGAGAGGATATGTGGGAGCCATGCAGGGGGCAGACCACTAGCATTTAAGGACATAAAAGAAGTGTATTGGTGGACATATATGCACAAAGATGCGACCTCCTACATATGAAAGTGAAAAAACTACCAACTCTTCTCCCCATTAGTACATCAGCTGGCCAGTGATCTCAAGTCCCTCACTATTCCTTAGCCTTTTGAACAATGGGGGTTGGACATCATCGGTCCACTGCCCCTTGAGCCTGGTAGCAAAAAGTACTTGTTGGTATGCATAGACTATTTTTTTTAAATGGGATAAAGAAGAACCTTTGGTGAACATCTGAGATGTCGACTTGATAAGTTCATATATAAAAACATCATCACGCAATCTGTAATTCCTCGGATCATCATTATGGAAAACGGGAATCAATTTGAAAGCAATCTCTTTCAAATCTTCTGTAATGAGCACAACATTAGGCACTATTATAGCTCAATGGCCTATCCCCAGAGCAATGGAAAAGCATAAGCTTCTAACATGATAGTCTTCGATGGAATAAGTAAGAGATCTAAAAAAAGAAAAGAAGCATGGGTCGACCAACTCCTCCATGTTCTCTAGGCATTTTGAACTACGCCCAAGAGATCAATGGGGGAAACAACCATTGCCCTAACTTATGGAATGGATTTCATTATCCCACTGGAAACAAGTCTGCCGACCATAAAGTCTTCCCTAGTCAACCAAGATCTCAATAATAAAGAAATCAGAGCACAACTTGAAGTAGCTGATGAAAAGAGGAAATCGGATGTTGTAAAGCTTGCCTCCTACTAGAAACAGTTTACCAAGAAGTACAATAAGGGAGTCAAGGTGAGGAGCTTTAAGGTTGGAAACTAAGTACTTAGAAAGATTGTGGACAGCGCCAAGAAGCCCTCGGATGAAAAACTTAGTCCCACTGGGAAGGCCCATTCAAATTTATTAGGTACAAATTATAGGGAGCCTATGATTTGGAAACAATGGAAGGCAAAGAGGTTCCCCAAGCATTAACGTGATCAATCTTAAGATTTTTTACTTTTAAGTCTAAGTTTATTTTATTTTTCAAACATTCTTTTAGATTTCTCGCACTTATTTCTTTATGTCAAGATTTTATCTCTTTGCTTTGTTCAAAGTGGCAGGCATTTAGTATTTAATAAAGGAGATTAATTAGTCAAATGGATTATGTTGAGCATATTGTCTATCTCTTTTATGTTTATCTCCTTTTAAATGTCTTATTTTTAAGACTGATTAACCGGTCGACCAAATACCATCTTCAAATTGAATTGTATACATATAGACTAACTGGTTGGTTAGCCAATAGTCAATCAAACTCATAATGTTTTGATGATTAACAAAACTTGAATAATTTCTCACAACTAATAAAAGGCCTACTAGGAAACCCTAGGCATCTATGACCAACAAGGTCAAAAAAATCCTAGCAGGGGGATGATCCCCAAAGTAGGTACATTCTTGCTTTCTGGATCTTAAGCCTAAGCCTTAATGTGATGACAGTACCTAAAAGGTAAGACTAGGGACCACATAACACAAAGGGAAGCAAAATGTGAAAAATTCCATTAATATACTAATTTATTACAAGGAAATTGAGAAAGTAAATGATTTATAATAAAAAAATAACTGGACTAGTTATGCAACCAAAGTGATCCATCTACTAAAGTCGCAACTCCAACAGGTGGAATGTCCAAGGTAGAAGGGAACATAATAGTGGCTAAACTTTTAATTCTTGATGGCCCTCCAGGATTCACCCTCTTGATTAATTTTGAGGCATAGTGTACAATCTCCATCTAGGTCATAGTCTCCCACATACTTTTATTTAGCTGACATGAATGGCATCCCTTAGGATCCATAAAACGTCATACATGTAAGGAGGCTTTCGCAGGTCGACGCAATCGAATTTATACTAGTACCACCATTCAGAGTCTTTGGGACCTTTTGTAACTACTCAGGCATTGAGCCAACCATTCTTATAACTAACATTACGAGCTTTATTAAAAGCTAAATCCGTGTTGATAAGGGCTTGGTCATATCCATTCATCCACACTTGGTACGGCTTCTTGTGGAATTAGAATTTTAGGCGATCAATCTTATCAAACATGCTTCTAGTCGTCACCCCTTTATTTTGTAAAAACTTATTTATGTTCTCAAAATCCTTTCCCAGTCAACCAGTCTCCTTTTCATCATCAAAAGAAAAACTTCGGATGGTTAAATCCTTGTCGTGTAAGGCCTTTTAGCCTTCTATAAGTCTTATCTAAACTATTCATCCCCCTCTTGAAGAAAGGAAGCTATTTATCCATAGTTTTATTGGGAGAGACTTTTTAACTCTCCCAAGCTCAGCTGGATGGTCATTATTTTCTTTCTTAAGGAGGTCAACGACCTCTCTTTCTCTAGTAAGGCCAGTCTGTAAAATAAAGCTCTTCCTCCCATGTGCAGACTCAAAGCCAGCTAGCTTCTTCTCAAATCCTCTCCCTTAAGATAACTCGACCAACTTATTATCATACTTGGGCCATAAATTGACTAAATTTTCCTTATGAATAGCTTGAGTAGTGAGAACCATGTCATGCAAGACTAAATTGTCTTCCACAACTTGGTGAAAAGGGCAACACAGATCCAAGTAAGCCTCATTTGCTTGAGAAGACACATCAAAGCCTAGTTACTAGCCGAGATCATCATATTCTTCATAGCTAGCAAAAAAAAGTGTCCCACATCTTTCTCCAAACTCATGCTGACTCACAATAATCACCGTAAGTCTTGCATCAAACTGAAATAGTGTAAGGGAAAATGGTCAGTTATGTGAGCTCGACAAAGAAATTAAAATACACATAATATTACAAGGAATATGAACAAGATAAAGTCAACTAAACTTTGAAATTCATTCATAAGATGGTCAATGGGAAAAACCCTATAAATCAGAACAAATGGAAATACGTACAGATGTTTCCTACAAGTTTTAAGGGGCATTCTTATCGACGTTCTATTTCTCTGCAGCCTAAACGACCAAAATAACTTCCAATGGGTTGACCCCGGTAGAAGCATATTATTTGTCGACTATCTCCTCATTATCATTATCATCTTACTCCTCCACTGTAAGGTGAGGAGTGACTTCGTACTCCTTAAAAAACTCACAGTCCTCAGCAATGTTTACCTCGACAAGGTCTTTATCCCAATCGCTCTTGAAGAATTCCCTCTTTAAATATGATATCTGCTCTCTAGCTTTGGTAAATAACTTATCCAAAATACAAATATAGGAATCATCTTTGGCAAGTGCCAATCCATCTAGGGTCTTCTTAGCCTTGGCCTTACCATCCATAGTCTTGGCATTCTTAGCCTCGACCTTAGCCTTCTCACCATCCGTTTTGGCCTTCTCAACAGTAGTGACAAAATTCACAGACTCAATGAACTTCTTATGAAGAACATCACTTTCAACTTTAAATCTCTCAATCTGCTGGTCAAGTTCTTCCTTCTTAAAGATCGCATCTTAACCAATCGACCAAGCAGCCTTCAAAGATCTGGTGGTCGGATTCAAGTCCACCTGTACATCTTAGGAGGACTTCTTTAGCAAAACATCTCTATCCAACAACTGGTCATAGTCGACCATAAACTATATGGTAGAAGAGAGAAAAAGTTGATAAGATGCAAGTAAGAATAAATTAGTGACAAATACATATAGGAGAGAAACTTAAAAGAGAGAATTCATGGTTGGCTCATTCCACCAACTACTCACGAGATAAGGCAACTTCTGTTGCCCTATTAATATCAAACACTTCCAATGAGATTAAATCCCAATCCAGGTCGGGACTAGCAGCGATGGAATGGACAACAACCTTGACCTTGTTAATAATGTTCTTACCCCAAGAGGGGGAGGAGGAGCGTGATCCAACTTTAACCTCTTAGAAGGAGACTTATGATCCTTGGAGGGGGACTCTCCAATTTTCAAAGGGTTAAAAGTCCCCATTAGAGAAGTAGAGTAAATCTATGCTTTATATAATAGTTTTTGTTATGGATTTATTATTAAAATAAAATAAGTTATTCATGTTTTAAGAATAATAATGTATGGACATAATATTTGCATTATTTTATATACTGTCAATGCCTTTCATTTTTCTCAGTAGGTGTTCTGGTGTGTTGAGTACGACTTATATGCAGACGATTACATCACCATCTAGTTTTATCATTCACAGTCTTAGATAAAAATAGAGACACCGTCTGTAGGGATGTAGTATAATATTTTAGTAGGTCTATCTTGATTACAGAAAACTGTGAAGTTTCAACTTATTGTGTTAGTACACTTTATGGGTATTGAATGAGACCACCTTGAGGCCATTGTCTTTATATTGATTCTATAAGACAATGTAAACCTCGTCATTATTAGGTTTACTTAAAGCTCTTAATCCAAGTATGATTAATGGACACATGCACTAGTTATTTATTACTTTGACCATTCGGGTGAGATTCATTATTGGATAAATAATCTTAACAGATTGGGTAAAGGTGATTATTATATGGTGAAAGTCTTTTATTTATGGAATCCATGTCTTAGTATAGAGACTGGTGATACCCCCTTGAGATGCTTATAAGTTTTGTACGTGTCAAACTCTGCAAGTGGATTATGTTAATCCGACATTACAAATTAGTTAAGTTAGATCGTTCAAGGACTTAAAGAAGTTAATCAGATAAATTATCAATAATATATTTTGTTAAAGGGTATCTGTAACCTCAACGTGGGGAAAATTAAGTAATTTATAGTTAGGAGCTAGAAATATAATTTTGAGTTAAGAAGTGGAGTTGCAATTATAATTATTTAGTGTTATTAATTATAATTAAGGGACCGAGATTAGGATTCGAGAAGGATTAGGTTTTCTCAAGCCCATTAGGGGCCACATCCTTATCTCTCCTTAGGGTCTCTACTATAGCCTATATATATGCACCTAAAGCTCATTCTTTCTTAAGCTAGCCGTCACGTTTTGATACTCAAAAGATATAAATTCGTACTTGTGAGAAATAGAGACAACAAAGAGGAAAGAGGAGAAGAAAAGGTGGACACAAAGGAAGAGCCCACACTCTGCTCATGACTATCCATATCAAGAATATAGTAGAAGACTGTAAGGTCCATCGGGTCTGCATTCTTGATCAATTGTCATCACATACGATTTGTGCTAAGACGAGATTAAATCAAAGATATCTCGGAGGTAAATCCTTATTCTACTTTATAGGATTTTGCGTATGTATAAATTTTTTTTCGCAGTTCAATTTATACGCATTTCCCATAGACCCTCGGACTTTCACTTTAACAATTGGTATCAGAGCCCTGTTGATACTGCATATAGGTTGAATTCAGTCATGTTGTCCAATTAAAATAATCACATATATGCATGGATGTTGGGTAGAATATAGATATGTGCTAACTTTTGTTTTGTAGTGATCTAATACCACTATTATGGTCATGTATTTATGATTTTGTTTTATTTTATTGCATCCCACGACGGTTTATTCATAGTTATTTTTTTATGCTGGATTAATATAATATTGATATAGAATGTGAACTCCTTCATGGAGGCATAGGACATGTGTAAATTGTTACTGATTTTTTTTTTATCTTGATTGTCAATGGAGGAGTGTAAAACTAGATCGGTGATCGGAGGTAGTCTTTGACATATAAATAAGTTTCGAGAGTGTAAAACAGTGCTTGGAGGATGGGGCTCTTCCCCCTAGACCCCCGCGAGAGCGACGCCCCTTGACCCCGCCACCTGACTGGGCTGGTGGAACCTCATGCCATCCCAGTGTAATAACAACATAAAGTGTTTGGGTTCAAAGATGGGTGTTGAGAACTCCAATCTATGATTGAGTTCTATCTTGACCATAATAGTTTGGAATCTTTATATATCTCATTTTTTTTTATTTATGTCATTATTATTCAAGTTTTAATTGTTAGGTTGTTAATATTTGTTAATGGTTCCCTTAGAATTATGGACAGCATGTTATACCGACCGAACATAAACCATGTAGATGATAAATGTGAATATTTCATAATTATTTTGAATTGAGGACACTAATATGTGTGGTTAAAGAATAAAAAAAATTCAATATTTTTGTTAACGATCAAGGGTATTTGAAATTTTTTATTTATCACACACTTGCTTCATATATTAAAATAGTGATATCTCGGTATTTTGGAAATATAACAAATGTCCTAGATTTTTCAAATTAATTAAAAATTGGACACATTTGTTTTTTTAACCCTCACAAAGTTTTTTAAATTACTAAGTGGGAGAGGGAAATTTCTAAGAGAAAATCCCATGGTCTCCATCAACGATTTGTAGACTTTCAATAATAAGTAGGTCCTCGAATGAGGAATACAAATTATTGTGGTAGTCGGTATAAACTTCCTTAAGGGTAATTTTGGATTCATTATTCACATAGCCGGCCCCAAAGGAGGAATCTATGTGATATGAGATAATCGAAAGTTAGTTGATGGTATACACTTAGACATAAAATAATGGTAGATTCTTTCAAGAGGAATGTTATGACTTTGTGGGACCAAAGTGTCATCTATCTAATTTTATTTGACATACGTTTTTCTAGATAGTAAAATTAATAGGAATAAGCATGGCTAGTTTTTTTTGGAAAGTGGGTTCTCTAAAGAGAAATACTATACAAATGGTAATCAGGATGCCGACGAATTCTTTCAAAATTGATAAAGGGAACATTAATTTTAATTTTGTATTCAAAAGTTTTTCTGCCCTATAATAATTCATTTTATTATATGATTCTCAGTATTAAGATGAGAAGCTCTTTCAATTCACTTGTTATCATTCTTAAGAAAAAAAATTAACTGGACCTAATTACATTGATTGGAAAAGGAATTTAGATATTGTGTTGACTGCTGAAGGGTACAAGTTTGTGCATAATGAGATATGTCCTGAGAAACCTGGTGAGGGGGCAAATGAAAAGGAAACCCAGGATTACAAAAAATGGATTGAGGTTGATGAGATGGAACGATGTTACATTTTAGTATTTATGTGAACTGTTCTGTAACATCAACATCAGTCGATGGGGCATGGTTGTGACATGCTGTTGAACCTCAAAGATGTGTTTGGGTATCAGAATCGTGCTATAAGACAGGTTTCCCTGAAAGAACTCATGAACACAAACATGGCTTAAGGGATCCCATTGAGGAAACATGTTTGAAGGATAAAGTATTTTCTCAATCATCTTGAAATCCTTGGAGAAAAAATTGATGGGAAAACCTAGGTCGATAGTGTTCTCTAGTCATTACCTGAGTTCTTTAAGCAGTTACGCCTAAATTACGACATGAAAAAAACTTTCTTACTCTTTGGCGGAACTACTTCAAGAACTACAAGCAACTGACGTTCTCATCAAGAAGTTAGTAAGTTCTATTATTGCTGAGAAAGGTTCTCCTTATATGCCTATGGGTAAAAAAAAGAATAAGAAAGATTAGAAATAGTTATGGTCCCTCAGGCAGCTCGTGGGCCTCAAGGAGGTGTGAAAAATCCCACAGGCAAGTGTTTCCACTGTAAGCAGTCGGGACACTAGAAGAATAATTGTTTAATTTTCCGCAATGAACATAATAACGCTGGTAAATTCCATTTATTTGTCGTTGAATCATGTTTTGTGGTTCGTATTATCGATACCTGGTATGTAGATATGGTAGCCACTAATCATGTTTGTAGTTCTTTGCAGGGGTTACAGGAAACTAGACGACTAAGTGATGGAGAGATTTATCTGACTATGGGAGATGCTACGAGAGTAGCAGTAGTTGATGTGGGATATGTTCTTTTAAGCTTTAATAATGATAGGATTTTACTTTTAAAAGATTGTCTTTATACACCTTCCATTAGGAGGAATTTGATTACAGTTCCTTGTTTACCCTTTTATGGATATTCAGTATCTTTTAATAAACTCATGGTTAATAAGAAAAATAAATCTTTTATTTGTTCTAGTACATTAGTTGATAATCTTTATATTAATAATTCTATCTCTCCTACACAACAAATTAATATTTTTCATAATTTAATTAGACCAAATTTAAAGAGAAATGAACCCTCTTAGTGAACCATTTATCTTTGGCACTTATGCCTAGAACATATTAATCTAAAAGGATTCATAGACTGGTAACAAGTGGGCAATTGAGCTCACTAGAAGTGGAGGCACTTCCAGTTTGTGAATCATGTTTAGAAGGTAAAATGACCAAGAGGCCTTTCTCGGCTAAGGGCTATAGAGCCCAAGAACTGTTGGAATTGGTTCCTTATTATCTATGTGGACCAATGATAACCTGAGCAAGATGGGGATTTGAGTATTTTGTTACCTTCATAGATGAATAATCAAGGTATGGGTCAATTTAGCTAATGCACCATAAGTCCGAAGCCTTTGAGAAATTCAAAGTTTATAGGGCATAAGTGGAGAAGCATCAAGGTAAAAGTATCAAGACATTACGATCTGATTGTGGTGGTGAGTACCTCTTAGGGTAGTTTAGGAAAAATCTATAAGATTAAGGGATCACATCCCAATTGTCTACACACGATATGCCTCAGCAAAATGGTGTAGCAGAAAGGAGTAACAAGACTCTATTGGATATGATTAGGTTTATGTTGAGTTATACAAACCTCCCAGATTCCTTTTGGGGACGTGCTTTAGAACCGGCCACTTATTTACTGAACTTGGTACCTTCAAAGGCGGTCTCTACTACACCTAAAGAATTATGGATTGGGTGCAAGCCTAGTATGAAATATATTCGAATCTGGGGTAGTCTAACATAGGTGCTGAAGAGAGATCCTAGTAAGCTAGAATTAAGATCAAAAGATTGTTTCTTTATAGGATATCCTAAGGAAACTAAGGGTTATTTATTCTATGATCCTAAGGATCAAAAGGTCATTGATAGCACCAATGCCCAATTCTTATAATAGAATTATACGATGGATTATAAACTTATAAGTAAATTTATTCTTGCACAATTGCAAGGGAACCAACAATATTATTCAACACCACTAATACAGAATGAAATAACACAACGTGTTGATACTAGTACACCAGCACAGGGACTACCTCATTGTAGTGGGAGTTTGTATGTCAACCTGAACGGTTTATGTTCGTGGGAGAGTCTTCTGACCAAGTCCTTGATAAACTCAAAGTCGATCTTTGTAACTACAACGAGTCTATCCAAGATTAAGATGCAATACTTTAGCTTAAAGTTATGAATTCTGAGATGGAATCTGTGTATTCTAATCAGGTCTGGAGTCTTGTAGATTCACTCGAAGGGATAAAACCCATAAGATTCTTGTGGGTCTATAAGAGAAAAAAAAGGTGGATAGGAAGTTTGATACCTTTAAGGCATGGCTTGTTGCGAAAGGATTTACTCAAAAATAGGGCATCGATTAAGAGGAAACCTTCTCGCCGGTAGCTATGATAAAGTCCATCTGAATTCTCTTATCCATTACGTCTCATTTCGATTACAAAATTTGGCAAATGGATGTCAAGACTGTATTTCTTAATGGGAATCTTGACGAGTGTATCTATATGGTACAATCAGATGGTTTTATTACCCAAGGCCAAGAGCATAAATTATATAAGCCTAAAAAGTTCATTTATGGACTTAAGAAAGCCTCTGGAAGTTTGAACATTTATTTTCATCAGGCAATCAAATCTTTTGATTTTGATCAATGTCCAAATGAGTCTTGCGTGTACAAGAAATGCAACCAAAACTTAGTGGTGGTTTTAGTATTATATGTGAATGACATTATTCTCATTGAAAATGATGTTGGAGTGTTATCTTGATTTAGAGTGTGGTTGTCCATCCAATCCGATATGGAAGACTTAGGAGAAACTAGTCACATCCTTGGGATTAAGCTTATTCGTGATCGCAACAATAGGATGTTGGGTTTATCACAAGCAACTTATATCGATTTCATTCTGGCCAGATTTAGCATGAAAGATTCCAAGAAAGGGTTCCTCCCTTTTAGACATGGAATATCTCTTTCCAATTATTAGTGTCCTAAGACACCTAATAAGATAGAGAAGATGAAAGCCATCCCTTATGCTTCGGCAGTTGGGAGCTTTATGTATGCTATGTTATGCACTAAACCTAATATCTGCTTTGTTGTTGGCATGGTTAGCAGATATTAGTCTAACCCTGGCTAAGAACACTGGACTACGATAAAGCACATACTCAAATACCTAAGAAGAACATGAGATTATATGCTAGTTTACCAGGTAGAGAGTCTACTACCTATTAGGTACACCAATTTAGATTTTCAGTTTGATAGAGATTCCAGAAAATCTACCTCTGGATATGTGTGTTACCTTGGGAGGTGGAGCCATTAGTTGGAGGATTATCAAGCAATTTTGCATTGTTGATTCCACCATGGAAGCTGAATATGTGGCGGCCTCCGAGGCAGCTAAGGAAGCAGTATGCCTTGGAAACTTTCTAATGGATCTAGAAGTGGTACCTTTAGTTCAATAGATTATTACACTTTATTGTGATAATAGCACTATGGCTGCTAACTTAAAGGAACCCAGGATCCATAAGAGAGGTGAACACATCGAGCATAAGTATCAGCACGTTTGAGAATTTTTGTAGCAAAATTATGAAGATTGTATCACATAACAACCTAGAAAACCCTTTCACGGAGATCTTACTAACCAAGACTTTTGACAATCACGTAGAGGGGACGAGAGTGAGATGCATTGCAGCATGGTTTTGAGTCTAAGTGGGAGATTGTTAGAGAAGTAAATAAAACCATGCTTTATGTAATAGTTTTAGTTATGGGTTTATTATTAAAATCAAACCAATTTTCTTATTTTAATGAGAATCATGTATGGACATGTTTGCATTATTTTATATATTATCAATTCTTTAATTCTGCTAAGAATGTGTTTAGGTATGTAGAGTACGACTTACACACAGAGGATCAGATCACTAGTTCTCATAGAATATATGTTTTATCTTTCATAGTGTTAGATGGAACTGGACACACCACCAGTAGGGTTGTAGCATAATATTTTAGTAGGTTTATCTTGATTATGGGAAACTGTATAGTTTCAACTTATTGTGTTACTACACTTTATGTGTATTAATTGGGACCACCTTGATGTCATTATCTTTATACTGATTTTATAAGACAATGTAAACCTCGTGATTATTAGGTTTTCTTAAGGATCTTAATTGGGGCATGATTGATGGACACATGCACTAGTTATTTATTGCTTTGACCTTTCGAATGAGATTAATTATTGGACCAATAATATCGATAGATTAGGTAATGGTGATTATTTATGGTGAAAGACTTTTATGGATGAAATCCATGTCTCGGTATACATACTGGTGATACCCCCTTGATATGCTTATTAGTTTTGTATGTGTCAAACCCTGTAGGTGGATTATGTTAATCTGACACTATAAATGAGTTAAGTTGGATCGCTCAAGGACTTAAAGAAGTTAATCAAATAAATTATCAGTAATTTATTTTATTGGCGGGTATTTGTAATCATAACGTGGGGAGAATTAAGTAATTTATAATTAGGAGCTCGAAATATAATTTTGAGTTAAGGAGTGGAGTTGCAATTATAATCATTTAGTGGTATTAATTATAATTAATGGACAATGATTAGGATCTGGGAAGGATTAGGTTTTGTCAGTCCCATTAGGAGCCACATCCTTATCTCTCCTTAGGGTCTCTACTGTAGCCTATATATATGCACCTAAAGCTCATTCTTTCTTAAGCTAGCTATCACTCTTCGATACTCAAAGACCCAAATTTGGACTTATGATAAAGAGATACAGCAAATAGGAAATTGGAGAAGAAAAGGTGGCCATGAAGGAAGAGCCCACACTTTACTCATAACTGTCCATATCAGGAATACAGTTGAAGACCACGAGGTGCATCGGGCCTGCATTCTTGATCAATTGTCATCGCATACGGTCTGTACTAAGATGAGATCAAAGCAAAGAGATCTCGAAGGTAAATCCTTATTCTGTTTTATTGGATTTTGCATATGTGTAATATGTTTTTGTAGTTCAATCTATACACATTTTTTGTAAACCCTTGGACTTCCTCTCCAATACCCCCTGCTCCAATTTTCTTGTTCCCTGAACGAGCAAGATCTTTATCCTTACTCGTTGAATGAGAAGGGGAAAAATTATACCCAGATTAGCTGGGATCAAGTTAGCAAACTTTCTCTTAGGGACCATCATTCTAGGAGAGAGGTCAGTATCAGAATGAATGATTGACATGTCCAAATCCTTAAAAGAGGAAGATGTTTCCCATTCGTTTGAATCCTCCTTACCTGAACTCTAGAGGTATAAGCTTACGGATCGTCCAAATCAAGGTGAATAATCTGAACCTGTTCTATTAGCCTCGCAACAAAATATGTGGTCGAACTCTTATAGCTGAGAAGCACAACAGACGACCTAAGATGGTCAAAAGTTCCCACACTCTGTTGCATCGCCCAAACTTTCTGAAGGCCTACAAAATTCACTTGATTGTCATGAGGTCATTTTTTCTTCTTAGAATTTATCACAATCAGGGGAAAAAATAGTTATAATTACTCAAGTGAAAAAGGAGCACAACGAAAAAATTATAATCACGACCTAACATATTCCTCGCCCTTCCTGAGGTCACCTTGGCCCTGATATGCCTCGTCCTCAGAGAGGGGGACGTGTTGACATTTTTTTATGATGACACCATATTCCAAGCAATCTTTATTGGAATTGGGCAAGTTCACAAACAAAGCCCAATTGGCCACCCACGTCTTCAAATAATAAATACCTTTATGGGTTTTCTCCCATTTATAGCAGTACCTAGTGTCCGTAATACCAAGATTGGTCCCTTACAACTCATTAATACGATTAACCCTATTAATGATCCTCCATATATTTGGAGTGACATGGACTGGGAAAACATTGAAGTATTGATAAACTCAAAAAACAACTAATTTGGGGAGAACATTACCCCACACTCAGCTATGAAGATTGAAGGCAACCAATGGCCTTCAGGAAGAGAACAGAACTCACAAGGGCCCTCTACAAAATACACTTGAACCCATTGGGGAATATGGTGACCATGTTTGAATCTTTCAATAATGCTCTAGTTAATAATGTACACCATTGTTGAAGATGGAAACTCAAAGGAAGAATTGAAAAAAGAAATTGAAGAAATGCAGAAAAAAGATAGAAATGGGGTCAATTATGCTTAGTGAAGATTGGAGTAGTGAAAAACGTTCTCTAAGTTGCACAAGCTTAGAAATGAGAAGGAAAAAGAGGGAACAACTATTTTGTGGTGAAAAACAGCCTTACGATTTCAAAGAAAGTAATTATGATGTGCGTGCGACAGCTATCGAAGCGACGATTGCATTTCTCCACGGATAAGTAAAGACGTCGTATTTATAAATGTACCCCTAAAGCACTCATTATATTAAGTCTTTCCAGTTTCTGGGAAATTTACAAAATTTCCGTCCGACTAACGTGAAAAAACTTCAAACAATTCTCAACCTACGATTGGTGAGGAATCTTGTCACTCCTATAGAGAAAATACTTGTCCAATGTCCATAAGACGAGAAGAAGTACAAAGCCCAATGACCTAGAGGAGACCGTGAACTTTTGAGGAAATTTTGGGGTCAAAGATCACACTCGCACGTGCCCAAGTGTCCGTGATTTTTTAGCCATAAAAATCTTTGTTAAATAAAAAAAATTCGAAAAAAGAATAATTTTTGGAATATATTTAATTTTGGTATGTAAAAATCTTTGTATTTATATATAAAAATAAGATTTCAAGTGGAATATAAATCGGGATTAAAATTTGGAAATTATAATTTTTTTTCTATAAAAATCGGGAGAGGATTCCACCTAAGGAGAAAAAATAAAACTATTCGACCGTCCGTTCGAGATGAAATATTTTGTGCAGGTTCATCTCGCCTTCAGCTACGATGCCTCCAAATTTCATCCAATTCCAATTGTCCGATCGTCCGAAATGTTTTTTTAGTTTTTGTATCTGATTAGGACTCTAATTCTTTTTGGTATATAAACATAAAGTGACGAGTTTAGGAATTTTAAAATATATTTTACCCTTCTAAAAAATTAGTAGCCTCCCATAGTTTCATTCTCTTTCATCAACAAAACCTAAACCCCATTTAACATAACTTTCAACCCAGTTTTAAAGATCTAAATCAAGTTTTCTCAAGATTGTTCAAGAACGACTCTTTATCAATTTTTTGAGAGGAACACAACCGTCTACTCAGATTTTCTAAACGACTTTCAGCAGGCATGAATTCTTCTATTTTCTCTCTTTAGTATTATGCGTTTTAAGTGTCGCCTAAACCTTAATTCATGTATTTTTCTTAAAATAAATTAGCAACTTAATTAGGAAAAATGAAAACTAATTCGGGACTATTTTTCTTAAAAATACTAATATGATTTAATACTTATAACCCTTGTGTGCTTAGGGTAGACGTTGTATTTTGGGTAATATGAGTGTAGGTTGGCATGTTGAAACCATAGAAATTATATTTAAATTAAAACAATGCTTGGACAATCACATAAAATTATGTAGGATTGATAAGAATGGATATTGTTTGGGTGCGCTATATACTCACATGTTGATTGAAATTGTAATTGTCAAATAAAATAAATTAGTTAATTTTGTCGACGACTTAAAATAATTAATATTAAAATTAATTGTGATCGCATGTGAAATTTGTGTGATTATTGATAAATTGAAATTTGTGAATTATTGTGTTGACTATTTTATCATCTCGGGGACGGTGGGATTTCGGGTTGTATGCTCTCACCTTAATTTTAGGAATACTTGCTATGTATGGGACTAGTAGGTAGGCCTTAGTTGCGATTAACCCTTTCTAAGTACAGGACTAGTTAGTGTAGATTTTTACGGATGGGATATTCCTAATAGGATAGGATACGATTGTGTTTTGGAGACATCTAGGCATGGGAGTAGGGGTAAGTTTGATGCTTATGCTCTATGATAGGGTGGGGGGATATAATAAACTAATAAGAATATGAGATGATGAGAAAATAAGAAATTGAGAATTAATGCCTAAGATAATAAATGGGTATTAAAACGAATTGGCGTCATTAATAGGTGCAAGACTGACCGTTAAACGAGTTGGCTGGCTATTGCGACGTGTGGGTGTGTGACGACATAGTAAGTGCAGGGCTGACAGTTAAACAGGCTGGCTAGCTATTATGACGTGTCGTGCGTAAAACCTCAAAAATAAGTGCAGGGCTGACAGAATACGGGCTGGCTGGATATTATGGGGGAATGTTTGTGGGGTAAAACTTGAGACGGGCCCGAATAACTGCGGGACATACAGTAGGGTCGGCTGGCTATGACGGCACCGCAATAATAATAATGTGATAAACCATTTTAAATAAAGAAACTTTATGAGGGAGTCCTGCGACTGATATTAATTTTGGATAAGAATAATAATCGGTCTAATTGAATTAAATTAGATGGATAGCTTTTGATAAAGTCAAATAATTGGAAACTAAACTTGGGTAGTAAAATCACATGATTTGGTGTTCGCAGTTTATTTTACTCATGTGTTGTTATTTATCTCCTTTAATTTAAAATATTCTAGTGTTATATTTATTATGTATAATGCTACTGTATGTGTCCACGGGCCCTAATTGGAGAGAGTATCTTGGATTCATGCAGTGGGCTCTGACCCATTGCGTTGACTAACATTTCAGGTTTAGCGCTGGAGTAGCTGCATAGGAGTTAGTGGAGATCTTTTGGAGGTGCAACTCGAGTTTACTTATAAATGCTTAGTACTTTAGATTATTTTAATTTCGTCGCAATTTTATTATGAGATTTTATTTATGGAGTTAGTGGGCCACTCTATTCCACAGTTGTTTACTGTTTTATTCAGATATTTGTATTTGGATCATTTTATTCGAGTTTATCATTATTGGATATTTGATTTACTTATTGAATATTAGCATGGTGATGGCTTTATTGTTGCATGACTGATTCTCCATATTAGAATTGATTTAATTATTATCTTGTGGAATGAATTTTATATGTATCATATCTGTCACATGCTAAGAATGATTACTTATTTAGTGACGCACGGCGTATCTTGGTTGTGGAGGTGGGCCACCTCGCCTGTCAAATTGCGCGGGGTGTTACAGATGGTATCAGTGCTTGGTCTTAGGTCTCCTAGGTTGTGAGTTCATTGAGCTTTCTCATTATCAACCTTTGGTCCCCTTTGTTGATTCGTACTCCTAGAGGTAGTGGCTCTAGCATACGTGTTAGATGTGTTTCTTGGAGATAGGGAGATGTGTTAAGGACATTGTAGGCATTGAGGTTAGAAGTAATAATCTTGATGTGAGGATTCTTAGAGTTTATTTTGGAAACTATAATCATTTGGCAGATCGTTAGTATAAATTTTGGGTATATCTAGTATCGATGCAGTGATGTGATTTGATTTGAGGATTTTAACGTTGTGATGATATTTTGAGATAGAATCGAGTGGTGATTCGTGGGAGAGCGTGGGTACATCGGTATTTTCATAGTTATGCATATATATATATAGTTAGTTAGGGTATATATTGTATCTTTGATCGTGGGGTATGTGTATGTAGGATTGGGTGTATGGGCGCCCAATTGTGGTATTTTATGGGTAGGCATATGTGAGCCTTATTTTATTTTTTCACGTTTACGCTTCGTCGAATTTCGAGGACGAAATTCCTATGCTTGTGGGGAAGTATGTAACACTCCGTGATTTTTGAGCCATAAAAATCTTTGTTAGTATACAAAATTTTGAAAAAAATAATTTTTGGAATATATTTATTTTTGGTATGTAAAAAGGTTAGTATTTATATATAAAAATAATATTTTAAGTGAAATTTAAATCGGGATTAAAATTTGGAAATTATAAATTTTTTTTATAAAAATCGGGGGAGGATTAAACCTAAGGAGATAAATAAATAAATAAAATATTCAATGTCCGATCGAGCTGAAATTTTTTGTGCAACTTCATCTCGCCTTCAGCTACTATGACTCCAAATTTCAGCCAATTCCAACGGTTCGATCGTCCATAATATTTTTTTAGTGTTTGTATCTGATTAGGACTCTAATTCTTTTTGTTATATAAACATAAAGTGACAAGTTTAGGACTTTTAAAATACATTTCAGCCTTTTCAAAAATCAGTAGCCTCCCATAATTTTATTCTCTTTTATCTACAAAACCTAATCCCCATTGAACACAACTTTCAACCCCAGTTTTAAAGATCTAAATCAAGTTTTCTCAAGATTGTTCAAAAACGAGTCTTTATCAATTTTTCAAGAGGAACGCAAGCGCCTAATCATATTTTCTAAATGACTTTTCAGCAGGCATGAATTCTTCTATTATCTCTCTTTAGTATTTATGTTTTAAGTGTCGCCTAAACCTTAATTCATGTGTTTTTCTTAAAATAAATTAGTAACCTAATTTGGAAAAGTGAAAACTAATTCGGGACTATTTTTAAAATCTTAATTTGATTTAATACTTAATAACCCTTGTGTACTTAGAGTAGAGGTTGTATTTTGGGTAAAATGGGTGTAGGTTGGAATGTAGATAATGTAAATACTATATTTAAATTAAAACAAGGCTTGGTCAATTACATAAAATTATATAGGATGGATAAGAATGAATATTATTTGGGTGCGCCATATAGTCGAATGTTGATTGAAATTGTAATTGTCAAATAAAATAAATTGGATTAATTATGTCGACGACTTAAAAGAATTAATATTAAAATTAATTGTGACCGCATGTGAAATTTGTGTGATTATTGTTAAATTGAAATTTGTGAATTATTGTGTTGACTATTTTATCATCGTGGGGACGATGGGATTTCGGGTTGTATGCTATCACCTTAATTTTAGTAATACTTATTAGGTATGGGACTAGTAGGTAGGAATTAGTTGCGGTTAACACATTCTAGGTATGAGATTAATTAGTGTAGATATTTACGGATGGAATATTCCTGGGTGGGGCTGATTTTGGTGTCGTTCCAATATTTTGGATAACCTAAGTGCAAGATTAGGAAGAAATTTATTATACAGATTCATCCTAAAAAAAGGATAGGATGCGGTTGTGTTTTGGAGACATCTAGGTATGGAACTAGGGGTAGGTTTGAAGCTTATGCTCTATGATAGGGTGGAATTAAAATAAAATAATAAGAATATGAGATGATGAGAAAGTAAGAAATCGAGAATTAATGCATAAGATAATAAACACTACACCAAATCTGCCGAATTATCACGGTCATTGACCTGGACAAGTTCAACTTGTTAAGGTCAATGACTGTGATAATTCCTGGGGTGACAACTTTTTTTGTCACGGACTTGTCATGGTCATTGACCGTGACAAGTTCGTTAGAATTATCAAGGTCATGTCATAGTCCTTGAACTTGACAAGTTTGTCACGGTTAAGGATCATGACAAACCCGTGACATTTAATAAACAATTGTCACAGTCATTGACCGTGAAAATTCTGGGCAGAATTGAAAAAAAAATCTGCTGGGCAGTTTGTCCACTACCACTGCCCAACAGTATATTTTTACCTGTTATAGCAACGTTGTACCTGTTCAAGCATCATATATCCAAATAAAATAGAGATAATGCAAATATACATTCAAAATAGAGACAATATGCATCACGATATAATCCAAATATACCAACTTAAAAATAATTCCATTCAAATAATGTCAGTACATGTCTTGGGTAAGGTTAACCATGAGGAGGTGAGTAGGCCACACGATATACGAATTGACACACCCACTAATATACATCGTGCCTAATTGTTCGCACAATCATAATGGGGAGTTCTCCTTCCCGGGTATCACATGCATGACGAGCACCTTGGACTCGATGTCTCGAAGCTCACATCCATGAACTAGTGCTCCCTGGACGATATTCAGGTCCCTCAATCCCCGCCATATCCGCTGGCCATCAAATATGTCTAGTATAAACACGCTCGGCCAACCAAGTGTCGACATCGGTCGGTCGAAGGGAGCCAAATAGGGAAGTGGATCATCAAAGTCTGCACATGTCGGTGATGAAGCAGCGAGGTCCACATCCTCGTCATCCTGCACCTCCTCCTCCACCACCTTATCCTTCTCCTTCCATTTCCCCTTACGATTTCTGCCCAATGAAAGCTTCATGAATGATAACATATCTTGGACCGTCGCCTACGGGACAACATCGCGTCATGCGAGTCCACCGTTCGAGCCAACCTGGTGTCGCTCGTCTCCAATCTGATGATCCTAGATTTGGCCACCCGCGAGCTCACCCCCTCGTCCTCCCCTTGTGATTAGCGCCAAGAACTAAATTGAGTGCGTCAATGGAAAAAGATGCCTTGTCGCCATCAGACTGCGACTCATGCAGTTCCTTAAGCTTTGCCTGAAACGACAAAAAATACATGATTAGTAAAATAAGTAAATTAAAAAATTATAACGTAATTAATAAAAAGTAAACTGTCCGATTACTTACAATCGTGGTCGTGATGCTTGGGGACACCTCCTTATCCTTCCCCTTCTTCGTCCGAAGTGCCACATAAGTATCGAGCCTATGTGGCCTACCCCTAGGGCAACTCCCTGTCCCCTAAAATAAATTAAAGTAAAATTAGTATCGGCCCGCAAAGTAAAATAATGCAGAATAATATATTTCTGTAGTTATAGAAAAATTAAATCTTACCATCATCCTATGCTCCACCTCAGCGTAAGACGTCCGGCCGGAGTAGCGCACGTCCATCTTTTTTGCCCAATTTTCCCTCTCCGATTAGCGAGATGCCAATTATCGCTCCCTGATCTCATTGTCAATGAAATTTTGTCATTGTGGCAATGAGAGAAGGGGTGTAAGTCCCCTTGCATAGGTGTAAGTCCCCTCGCAGTGCCTCGTCACATAGGTGACCAACCAGTGAACACTTATGTCAAAGAATGCTGGGGGAAAGTACTTCTCCAACACACAAATCGCTTCAGTCACCGCCAATTTTGTGGCCACTATGTGTTCTCGATTGACTACCTTCTCACATAAGAGTGAGAGGGTAATACTAATTTGCATAATAGCCCTCCGCAAATCCTTGTGCTTGGAGAAACAATGCTTAAACAATAGAGGAACCAATTGCATGATCACATGGCAATCGTGGGACTTACACTTATGTAAATCATGAGTAGCATAATTCACAATCCTTTGCAAGTTGGACGAAAAATTAGATGGGCCCTTCAAATTATATATTGTGTCTAAAAGCACCTTCCTTTCCCCACTCGTCAAAGTAAATGCACCAGGGGGAATTATTGTCTGATGATGCAAAGAATTAGCACCACCAGGTGAGGTGTTTCCAAGCTCAATATAAGTATAACAATGGTAGCACAACTATATAAAGAGATAGGAGAAGTAGGTGAGGATATGAGGAATGAACACTGGAATATAGGTGGTTCAGCCAATCCGGCCTACGTCCACAGTGGGTGTGTGAGTAATATCACTGACTGAAGGCACTAATGGCCATGGATACAATTCTCTCCAGCTCTCTCTCTCTACTGTATATATATTTAGACAGAGTTTTGGGTAGGGTTGTATAACTAGATCCTTTTGCAAGGTAGGGGATGATCCCTATATATAGTGCCTAGGGGGCGCACTGTACCCCCCATGCATGCAATGAGCATGTGTGTGGTATCCTCACCAATGTGGGAATGCCATCTGTCACTGTCACATGTAAGCAATGATGATGAAATATACTCCCCCATGTGGAGAATAATCTTGTTACAACTGATTTGTGCCCAGGTGTCCTTATCCAAATGTCAACAAATGCTCGGCAGTCATGTTGGTGAATGACCTCGGCCTGGAAGAGGCCGAGCTGTAAAGGCTTGGTTCATTCCATCTGAGTAATGTCATGAGGAGTCTCGGCCTGATCTCAGCCGAGACATTATGCTAGGTCGGCCCTAGCCGAGGTTGGGCATATACATTCTGATTAATGCTTCTCGTCACCTCGGCCAAGGCCGAGGCAGGATTAGTTCCATGAAGATTAGGGCTCCTTGTCACCTCAGCCTACTATTAGCCGAGGTTGCTATTCCCAGACGTAGGGTCCATGGAAGTGAATACGGTAGTGTCGGCCTGGGCCGAGGTAGGTCTGGCCGAGGGATGATATCGTGGGCCCCTGCCCCTCAGGGTCGATCAATGTCTCGGCCATCATCTTGGCCGAGGTAGGTATCTCTGGGCCGAGGTTATACTTGGGCATATCAATCACCCCCCAGCCCTTAGTCACATGCGAGAGCAAGTGGCTAGGGGATTGCTTCACCTCCGAGGCCTGTTCATCCCAAGGTTAACACCTGCGTGACACCTGTCCCAGGCTAAGGCTTGCCCACTTGGCTTGCGTGCACTGTCAATTATCCTCTGGGTTTCCCAAGGCAATGATGGGCCTTGGGAAGTGTGCCCAAGTATTTAAGGGTTAACTCCCACCGCCTTCTCTTTCTTCTTCATTCCTTTCATTCGCGCGCTCAGCTTCTACAAATTCTCTCTCTAATGCATTTTCGACCCAGCGCCCTTTCTGTATAAGGTTTCTCCTAGATTTCTTATGGAATCTCTTCATTTCGTCCATCCATTCATCTTTAGGTACCTCTCCCCTTCCATTTCCTTTGTTTTTAGCATTTGGTTTGAATTTTCCGGCGAGGTTTTTGGGTTTTTCGGTGGTTCATTTGAGTTTTCCAGCGAGCTTCATCAATTCAGGTGACCTGTGTTTACTTTAAATTTCTTAGTTTGATCTTCAAACCCCTTTACTTTACAAGCCCATCGTGTTTTTAGCTTTAGGAGTTTTTCTTAAGTTTAGGGTCATTCCAAGTCTTGGGCCGTCCTCTGATGCTCAGGCCCCTGTACAAACTTCTTGAGGACTTCCCTACTCTTAGAGAGAAGGCCTTAGAGAAAATTAGGCAAATAGAGAGAGCTCAGGAAGAAGCTCGTAGGTCACAGGAATTTCCTATCAGACCCCTCTTTCCCCCACCTCTTAAGGTGGTATACCCTGATCCTCCTGAGAATTTTTATCAGACAGACGTCTCTGCTAACCGATTGTCGATGTCTGAGTCTGAGTCTTCCACCTCAGACCCCATGTCTGTGGACTCTTTCCAAGAAGCCATGGACTTCACACCTCAGACTGGTCAGGACCATGACCAGGCCGAGGTCTCTAGTCACGTCTCGTCCCAAAATGGCACAAGTACCTCAAGCTCTTCTTCAGAGGTTGAACTTGTTGAGCCAAGTGTGGTTGTGCCTCCCATTCTAGATGCTATCCATCTGTCGGCCGTTATCGAGGCCAAGTTTGCTCAGAGGTTCCCTGGTCACACGTCCACGTCTGCTCCAGCCGACGTTGAGGTTGATGACGATGATGATGATGGTGAAAGTGAAGTTGATACCTCTGAGGAGGACGAGTACGAGAGCACAGTCACTAAGGTGGATCTATTGCACTTCAGATACTTATACTCCATCAGTCCCTCAATCAAATTGAGGAGACCTCTGAGGGAAGAGAGGGACTACCACGGCCGAGATGGAGAAATCTGCTGTAT
This sequence comes from Sambucus nigra, assembly GCA_949130495.1. NCBI lineage: Eukaryota > Viridiplantae > Streptophyta > Magnoliopsida > Dipsacales > Adoxaceae > Sambucus > Sambucus nigra. Next base: position 87,942,201 of record OX422216.1, on the reverse strand, counting down.
GAGCAGATGTTTAAGTTAGGGTTTCGTCTACCCATTCATCCTGTCATTAGGTCCATTCTTTCCTTCATCAACTTGGCTCCTTCACAGCTCTCTCCCAATGCTTGGAGAGTTATTATAGGGGCCATCATCTTATGGAAGGCAGTCCACCACTCTGACCTCCTGGTTCAGGCCTTTGCTGGTTGTTACGTCCCTACCTCGGCCAAAAATCATCCGAGTTACTATCACTTCGTGGCTCGGAGGCCTGAGAAGAAGATGCTCCTGGTCACTCAGACCTCAAACCACAATTGGAAACCCCGATATTTTTTTACTTCAGGGCCATGGAATTTGGCTCATCTGTTCCCTATTCCATCTTTGAGCCGAGGGTACCCCTCAGATGGGGTAAGGTCACCATGTCTACTAGGGCCGATCCTGGCCTAAGTCTTCAGAACGGCAAAAAGGTGAAGGCCCTGCAAGACCAAGGGGCACATGGTCTGTTCGTAAAGTTCGAACATCTGCTGACCCCCCACTATCTCTCGGGGACGAGCCTAGGTGGAAGCCCCCTTGTTGACTTTGGTAAGGATTTTTCTTTTTGTTCCAAGTCTAACCTCTGATCATTCATGTTTGATTTTTGACTCTTATCTTTTCACTTTTGCAGAGAGACCTCTAGGTGTACCGGACGAGTTGTGGGAGATGGCAGCTCCGAGTTTAGCTAGACTTGCAAAGAGGACTGGTCTGAATGCTCCTCCTCCAGCTCCTTCAACATCAAAGTCCAAGAAGAGGGCCCCTGAGGTCCCGGCCTCTGAGGATCATAGGCCGACCTCCAGGCAAAGGAAGACTTGAGAGGCTGCAATCCCTATGACAGCCGACACCTTGTCGGCTCGTCTGGACCGGCTGAAACTTTCCGATAGCGTGGTCGGCCACAGCCGACAGGCCATGGACGCACTTAACAACATGATGACCGAGGCCGACAAGCATTTTTTCAGGGCCATGGAAACCCCTATGATGGTTGAATTCGGCCTTCACAGAGTAGTCCAGGTATAAATTGTTCCTTTGTCAGAATTTTACAAGTGCAACGTCCGATTTTGCTCTCACCTAACTTCTTTATTTACTGTGCAGGGTGAGGTTGCCATGTACCAGCTATCTAACTGGGCCCTGAGGAAATTGCCTCTCATTCAGAAGGGGCAGGAGGTTGAGAAGGTTGAGAGCACGCTGAAGGTCGAGGTTGACCGTCTGAGGTCAGAGTTACAGAATGTCGAGACCAAGGCCCAGAATTCTGAAAATAAGGCCTAGGGCCTGGAGAAAAATATCTCTGCACTCGTCCAAAGCCACGCCAAGGCCCTGCAGGATAAGTACGATGCCCTGCAGAGGAAGGTCAGTGCTGCTGTGAAGGACGCCCTTGCAGATGCCTCAGAGAAAATAATTGCTGATTACAAAGTCTCTGAGGAGTTCGTAGGTTTTGGTTTTGAATACCTCGAAAGAGGTATCAAAGACACCACCAAATGGGCCGAGGTCAGGGAGAAGGAGGTTGGCACTATAAAGGCCTCCGACTTTGTGGGCCTCGGCTTCGGCGACCCTCAGTTTGCCCAGGCCCTGCAAAAGATAGAAGAAGAGGCTGCTGCCCCTGGTCAGACTGCTACCTTGGAAGGGACTGATCTCAGAGGAACTGACCCTGCTGATGATGTGGCTGAGGTGACCAATGCTGAACAGGTCAACCCAGCCGAGACTTCGAATGTTCCTCCTTCAGATGTTTAACTTGGCCTTGTATTTTATATTTTTTGACTTGTAATTCTGAACTTGTAATTTATCAGACATCTAAGTGTTATGTAATCTCTTCTTTTATTGAATGCCAATTCCTTCCTTTATCTTGACCTCTGAATGTATTTGAATGCTATATGATCTCTGAAGTCATTACTTAATATGATGTGGTCATCACCATCACCAAATTAATGATGTTAAGGGTCTGAGGTAATCTAACCCATGTGTCTGAGCTCAGACCTTGTCATCACCGAGTGGCTATGAGGGTCTGCGGTCATTACCTAAGAGGTTAGCCTCATAATAAATATCACCAATTAATGATGTTAAGGCTCTGAGGTAATCTAACCCAGGTGTCTGAGCTCAGACCTCGTCACCACCGAGTGATGTTATGAGGGTCTGAAGTCATTACCTAAGAGGTTAGCCTCATAATTATATTCACCAAATTAATGATGTTAAGGGTCTGAGGTAATCTAAACCAGGTGTCTGAGCTCAGACCTCGTCACCACCGAGTGATGTTATGAAGGTCTGAGGTCATTACCTAAGAGGTTAGCCTCATAATAAATATCACCAAATTAATGATGTTAAGGGTCTGAGGTAATCTAACCCAGGTGTCTGAGCTCAGACCTCGTCACCACCGAGTGATGTTATGAGGGTCTGAGGTCATCACCTAAGAGGTTAGCCTCATAATTATCTTCACCAAATTAATGAAGTTAAGGGTCTGAGGTAATCTAACCCAGGTGTCTGAGCTCAGACCTCGTCACCACCGAGTGATGTTATGAGGGTCTGAGGTCATCACCTAAGAGGTTAGCCTCATAATTAACTTCACCAAATTAATGATGTTAAGGGTCTGAGGTAATCTAACCCAGGTGTCTGAGCTCAGACCTCGTCACCACCGAGTGATGTTATGAGGGTCTGAGGTCATCACCTAAGAGGTTAGCCTCATAATTATCTTCGCCAAATTAATGATGTTAAGGGTCAGAGGTCGTCTAACCCAGGTGTCTGAGCTCAGACCTCGTCACCACCGAGTGATGTTATGAGGGTCTGAGGTCGTTACCTAAGGGGTTGGCCTCATAATAAATTTCTGGTTTAAAGAGCAAAACAAGAACTTGACATGGAAACTGATCTTTATTAATAACCTCTTCTTGATAAGATGGTATAATTATAAATTACAAATCCTATGAAACATCCTATGAAATATCTCTTCAGGTGATCAGCATTCCACGGGTTGGTGAAAGGTTCTCCCTCTAGGTTCTCTAGCCTATACGTGCCAAGCACAACCTCTTCCATTACTTTGTAGGGGCTATGCCAGTTCGGGTGTAGCTTGTTTATCTTCTGTAGGGTCTTCTTAAGCACTAGGTCTCCCACCGCAATGGGTCTTGACTTCACCCTTTGATTATAGAATCTTACTGCCCTCTGCTGATAGGCTGCTTTCCTAACCTCTGCGTGTTCTCTTCTTTCTTCAATGAGATCCAGGTCTAGCCTTCTCTTCTCCCCATTGCTGTCGGGGTCGTATGTCTGAATTCGATGAGTTGGCAGTCCTACCTCCATTGGTATGACTGCCTCTGAGCCATGTGCCAGCATGAATGGGTTTTCTCCTGTGGGTGTCCTTGCCGTAGTTCTGTAAGCCCATAGCACGGCGTAGACCTCTTCTATCCATCTCCCCTTCGCGTCTTCTAACCTCTTCTTGATTCCATCCAAGATGGTTCTGTTCGTGACCTCGGTCTGACCATTTGCTTGAGGTCGACCAGGAGATGAGAAGAACTGTCTGATCCCCACACCTTGGCAATACTTCTCCAAGGAGGCATTCTTGAACTGGGTCCCGTTGTCTGAGATGAGCGGGTTCGAGAGGCCATATCTACATATGATGTTCTTCCAGATGAACTGGAAGGTCTTCTGTTCTGTAATGGTTATCATCGGCTCTGCCTCTACCCATTTTGAAAAGTAGTCAATGGCAACTATCAAGAATCTATAGTTGTTGACTGCTCTTGGCAAAGGTCCTACCAAGTCAATTCCCCATACCGCAAATGGCCATGGAGAAGATATCGACGTCATAGGCTGATGAGGTTGGTGAGGGATGGTGGCGAACCTTTGACATTTGTCGCATCTCTTCACATAATCTGCGGCGTCCTTAGACAGGGTAGGCCACCAGTATCCCTGAGTGATGATCCCCTTGGCTAAGGGTCTTCCCCCAATGTGGCTAGAGCAAGAACCCTCATGAACCTCCCTTAAGACCTGGGGCATTTCCGCAGGGTGAACACATCTGAGGAGAGGCAGTAGAAACCCCTTTTTGTACAAGACGTCTCCTACCAATGAGAACTTTGCAGCCCTATATCTCAACTTTCTTCTTTCCATCCTGGTCTCAGGTAGCTCCCCCTCTTTTAGGTATCTGATAAGCGGGTCAATCCACGAGTCTCCCAGGTTTACATTGTGACAAGGGTTACATACCTCATCCTCCTCAATACTTGCCTTTCCTAAGACTTCAATTGGGATGGTTCTTCCCAAGTCTGTCTTCATTACCGAGTCCAGTCTTGCCAACACATCGGCGTGGTTGTTGCTCAGTCGAGGTACTCTATTCAGCTTTTCTTCTTCAAAATACTCTAGCAACCCTTTTACCTTCTTCAGGTATTTGGCCATCCTTTCATCTTTGGCCTCGTATGCCCCCAGCACTTGATTGACAACCAATCTTGAGTCGCTATGAAGCAGGAGTCACTTTACCCGAAGAGTGGTTGCCAATAAGAGACCTGCTATCATGGCCTCATACTCAGACTCGTTGTTGGAGGAATGGAAGTTGAATCTCAAGGCGTACTCAATGTTGGCGCCATCTGGCTCCTAGAGTACTAGCCCCGCGCCGCTTCCACCATCATAAGAAGAGCCATCAACGAAGAGGCTCCATACATCTACACCTAACGAGAAGACCCCCTCTCTTATAACCCCCTTTTCGAAGAGGTACCGATCTTTTTCATTTTCTTCTACTCTTATCCGAGTTTTGCCTGGGGCAACCTCTTCTCGGCCTCGGAAGATGTACGGGGCAGTCTCTTCCGAATCTCGGAAGACACTTCGGTTCGTCTCTTCACTGCCATCCAAGCCCTTCTCTGTCTCGGCCTCTTCCCAAGTGAATTCTGCGACAAATTCTGCCAGGGCCTGCCTCTTGATGGCTGTCCTGGGCTGGTAGGTAAGATCATACTCCCCTAGCTTGATGGCCCAGGTCATCAATCTTCCGGACTTCTCAGGCTTGTGCAAAACCTGTCGTAGTGGCGAGTCGATGAGGACTATCATGGAGTGAGCTTGAAAGTAAGGTTTCATCTTCCTAGAGGCGTGTATCAGGGCATAAGCCAACTTCTCCATGCGGGGATAGTTTTGTTCAGACCCGTGAAGGGCCTTACTATTGAAGTACACAGGTCTCTGAATCCCATCCTCTTCCCGTATGATGGCCGCGCTAATGGTTGACTCGGAGACTGCTAGGTATACAAACAACCTCTCCCCTGCGATGGGCTGAGACAGCAGCAAGGGAGACCCCAAGTAGGACTTCAGTTGATTAAAGGCTTTTTCACACTCTTCGTCCCACTGGAAGGTCTTTCTCAGAACTTTAAAGAACGGAAGACACTTGTCCGTGGCTCTGGAAACAAACCTATTCAGGTCCTCCACCCTTCCAGTGAGTCCCTGAACATCCTTGATACTCCTAGGAGTCTTCATGTCGAGTAACGCCTTGATTTTCTTCGGGTTTGCTTCAATCCCCCTCTGATTAACGATGAACCCCAGGAACTTCCCGGCTCCTACCCCGAAGACACATTTCGCCGGGTTGAGCTTCATTCTGTAGGAGTCCATGACATCAAAGGTCTTCTCAAGGTCCGCTACGTGAGTACATGCTTTTAGGCTCTTCATCAGCATATCGTCCACATACACCTCCATGGTCTTACCTATCTGCTCCTCGAACATCTTATTGACAAGACGTTGATACGTTTCCCCGGCATTTTTCAGACCAAAGGGCATCACCTTGTAACAGTACGTCCCCTTGTCAGTAATGAAGGCTGTCTTCTCAGAGTCTTCGGTATCCATGAAGATTTGGTTATAGCCTGAATAAGCATCCATGAAACTCATAAGTTTGTGCCCTGCCGTTGCATCCACCATCTGGTCTATCCTGGGTAAGGGATAGCTGTCCTTCGGGCAAGACCTATTCAGGTCTGTGAAATCTACACACATCCGCCACTTTCCATTGGCCTTAGGCACGATGACTGCATTTGAGAGCCACTCTGGATAAGTGACCTCTCTTATGAACTCGGCCTCTTCCAGCTTCTTCACCTCTTCCCGGATGACCTCATACTTCTCTCTGGAGTAGATCCTTCACCTCTGTTTAATAGGCCTAGCATCTCCGTCCACGTTGAGCTTGTGGGTCATGATCTCAGGGTCGATGCCAGGCATGTCTGCATGACTCCACGCGAAGATGCTCTGCCTCCTCCTAAGGAAGTCTATCAGCTCTTCTTTGATCCCTTTCTCCAGGGCTTTACCGACCCTGACGGTTTTTTCCGGCTCGTCCTCATTGAGGACGATGGATTCTACCTCTTCCGCGGGCTCGCCCTTCTTCAATTTTGTTTCATCTCTGGGATCAAGAGTGTCAATGCTGTAAGTGGCAGTTTATCTCTTATGGGCCTCTCTCTCTTCGGCCGAGTTGAAATAACACTCCAGTGCCGTGGTCTGGTCCCCTTGCACTTCCCCTACCCCATAAGGAGTCGGGAATTTTAGCATTTGGTGGACCATTGACGGCACGGCTTCAAACTCTCTGAGGGCCACTCTTTCGATGATGAGGTTGTAGGCCGAGAAGACATTTTCGTCCATAACAAAAAAGTTTATCTTCTTGGTCAGCCTCTTAGGCCACGCATCTCCCATTCGTACATCCATTTCATACATGCCCAATGGGTGTACCTTCTCACCACTGAAGCCTATCAATGGGTGATGGTAGGGCACCAACCTTGCCCTGCTAAGACCCAAGCTCTTGAAACAAGGCCAGAACATCACATCTGCTAAACATCCCCCATCTATGAGGATTCTCCCTACATCGCACCCATGCACCCTTGTTGTTATGACTAAAGGGTCATCATGGGGGGCTAAGATGCCCTTGAAGTCGAGTCTGGAGAACCCCACTACGAGGGTGTCCATGTCCACCTTCTTCCTCTTCTGCACTGCGTCAGAAGACGTTAGATTCACAACCTCAGGTTTGACCACCGACTTGGCCTCCGCTACATGAGTTTTCCTGTCGGCTACCTCAGATCCACCTCCTACGAATCCACCACATATGGTGCTAACACCAAAGGAGATCATCCCTACCCTCTTCACTGGGGTGTTGTCATCCTTAGGTGGGAGATCCGGGTCATCTCCATCATCACCCTCTGAATCATCATGCCTTCTAGCCGGGACATCGCCACGGCACCTGTCATCTCTTCTCTTCCTAGGGTCTTCTCTTCCACCCTTTGGGGCCTTGACATCCACATACTTTCTTAGCTTCCCGAATTTTAGCATCTTCTCAATCTCATCCTTCAGAGCAAAGCATCTATCTGTGACATGGCCGTGATCTTGATGGAACTCACACCAGAGGTTTTTATTCCTCTTATGTGGTGGGGCCTTCAATTTCTCTGGCCACCTCAGAGCCCGGTCAGTCTTGATCTCATTAAGGATGTGTTCACATCTCACAGTCAGAGGAGTGTAATGAGCGAACTTGTCATCTGCTGACCTCTTCTTCCCCTCTTTCTTACCCTGGGACCTCCCAGTGTTACCTCGGTTCTCCTCCTCATATTTGGCGGCCATTGCCTCTTCCGCATTCATCACTTTCCCTACGGTGGACAACAGCTCTTCCATAGACTTGGGGGGGTCTTCCGCCAGCTTCCACAATAACTTCCCCTTCTGGAGGCCTCCTATTAGGGCAGTCATGGCTATGCTCTCCTCATAATCCTCTACCTCCAGCTTCTCCTTGTTAAATCTTGCTATATAGTCTCTTAGGCTTTCTCCCTTAGCCTGTTTGACATATAGGAGGTGGGTAGTCTTCTTCTGTGGTATTACCCCAAAGCAGAAGTTGTGGATAAACTGCTCTGCTAGGCCTTTGAAGTTCTCGATCGAGTTCTTCGGAAGAGAGGTGAACCAGCTGCGCGCTGCCCCTGTCAAGGTTCCTGAGAAGGCCCTGCACTTCATCTCATCGGGTATTGAGTAAATATCTACCGCCGATTGATACATCTTGATATGGTGCACTGGGTTAGTGCTGCCATCATACTTAGGTGTCACTGTAGGAGGCTTGAACTTAGATGGGGTTGGGAACCCCACTATCCTAGCTACAAACGGGGAGCCCTCCGAGTAGCCCCTCTATAATGGGTCCCTGCTCTTTATGAGGTTCCCTATCTTCTCCTAGAGACGTTGGATTGAGTCATTCCAGGGTCTTCTCTCTTCAGCTAGGCCGAGGTTATCCCCTGCCACCTCCCTACGATGGACAGGGGTTCCCCAGCCACGACACGCTGACTATTGACCTCTTCCTGCTCCCTGGCTCTTCTCTCCAAGGGTCGGCCTTGATCTGGCCGAGCCTGCCTATTCCCTCTTTGAGAGCCTGCCGCGCTCCTTGACCTCGATAGCCTCCGCCTCAGGTCATTGACTGGGCCTAGCCTCTCGAAGGCCGACCCTCTGCTCAACCTGTTGAAGGCCGACCCTCTTTGCTGGGCCTCATCTCTTCCTCGACTGACACATCCTTGACTCTGCCTATCAAAGGCCGACCCTCTGTGTTGGGCCTCGTCTCTTCTTCGGCCGAGACATCCTTGACTCTGCCTAAGAGGTCGTACGGTGTTATCTGACACCTCATATGCCTCCCAGCAGTCTTTCGGGGCCTCTTCGGCTTCTAGGTCATCATACCTGTCCTCTGGTCAAGGGTTTCCCTGCCTCCCCAGGCGCAAGCGCCTAGGGTCAGCAACGTCCCTTCTCCGCTGGGGTGCAGGTTGATCCTTCATGGGCGCCTGGGGTGGTCCCCTGGCATCGGGATGAGGCTGAACTACTTCCGGAGTTATCATGTCCGGGGAGGCTCCAGGTGGCCTCATCATCATGGTTTGGCCGAGCTGGGCAAATTGCTCCTTCATGGCTTGTTGTGTTGCAGCTAAAGATTTCAAAGCTGCTGCCACCTCCGCCATTTCGGACTGGGGAGGAGCCTGACAGGAGCTAGCCCCTCCACCTCTGGGAGGCGGAAGAGGCGATGGTAATTCTGGTGCCATGTGTTAATAATAAAGAGCTTGAATCAGCAAGTGAGCTTAATACCTTAAAGGCCCTCTTTCAATGGTGAAACATCTCCACACAAGGGGTGGTTCCTGGTTCACCCCCAGAGTCTCCGGTGAGGTAAAGCAGAAAAAGAGGAAGAGATAGCCTCTCGATTCCCACAGACAGCGCCAAAATGATGATGCTAAGAATTAGCACCACCAGGTGAGGTGTTTCCAAGCTCAATATAAATATAACAATGGTAGCACAACTATATAAAGAGATAGGAGAAGGAGGTGAGGATATGAGGAATGAACACCGGAATATAGGTGGTTCAGCCAATCCGGCCTACGTCCACAGTGGGTGTGTGAGTAATATCACTGACTGAAGGCACTAATGGCCATGGATACAATTCTCTCCAGCTCTCTCTCTCTACTGTATATATATTTAGATAGAGTTTTGGCTAGGGTTGGATAACTGGATCCTTTTGCAAGGTAGGGGATGATCCCTATATATAGTGCCTAGGGGGCGCACTGTACCCCCCATGCATGCAATGAGCATGTGTGTGGTATCCTCACCAATGTGGGAATGCCATCTGTCACTGTCACATGTAAGCAATGATGATGAAATATTCTCCCCCATGTGGAGAATAATCTTGTTACAACTGATTTGTGCCCAGGTGTCCTTATCCCAATGTCAACAGATGCTCGGCAGTCATGTTGGGGAATGACCTCGGCCTGGAAGAGGCCGAGCTGTAAAGGCTTGGTCCGTTCCATCTGAGTAATGTCATGAGGAGTCTTAGCATGATCTCAGTCGAGACATTATGCTAGGTCGGCCCTAGCCGAGGTTGGGCATATACATTCTAATTAATTCTTCTCGTCACCTCAGCCAAGGCCGAGGCATGATTAGTTCCATGAAGATTAGGGCTCCTTGTCACCTCGGCCTACTATTAGCCGAGGTTACTATTCCCAGACGTAGGGTCCATGGAAGTTAATACGGTAGTGTCGGCCTGGGCCGAGGTAGGTCTGGCCGAGGGATGATATCGTGGGCCCCTGCCCCTCAGGGTCGATCAATGTCTCGACCATCATCTTGGCCGAGGTAGGTATCTCTGGGCCGAGGTTATACTTGGGCATATCATTGTAGTTCCCCTACTATCTTCTTTCAACCATAGTTGTGGCTCAAGTTTCAATGATTTAAGATCTTTTAGTGCATTTTCTCCATCCTTCGAATGACTCCCCCCAAGGAAAGTTCCCACAATATGTTTAGCAAAGTTCTTCTCAGCATGCATCACATCCAATACATGGCGCATCGGGTTATTCTTCCAATAAGGCAAGTCAAATAAAATTTACCTCCTAGACCATGCCTTTCTTGTCTCTGTTTCATTCCTAGTTGGGGTCTTCTTATGCTTGACATTCTTAAATTTGGGATTCTTACCTGGCATATTAGGGCCACATTCAGAAGATTTACTTTCAATTTCTGAACTTGAAAATTGTCTCAGCGGTAGCCTATGTTAAACCCCGCCCAATAAAAAATTGGAACCTTTCTCAAATTTGTAGAATCAATAGGATGACGCATGATATTACCCCCTACTTCTGCCCTAGCATGCCAAGTTATTGCCTCCGTTATCCATGGTACTATGAAAAATCGCTTTAATCTAGGCCCAACGGGAAAATATTTCAACACTTTTTCAGGCACTTTTGAGCTTGTGCCTTCCTTACTAGTAGATTGGACATATCTAGGTTCATCGCATACCAGACGACGATCGAGATTTTCATACTCCTTTTGGTATAGTATGCAGTCATACACACAAGCATGAATCGATTTATACTTCATTACCAAACCTTTCAAATTGTTCTTCATAACAAGATAGCTATTTGGAAGCGTATTCTCCTTAGGTAGTAAGCCCTTCACCCATTTCAGAATTCCCGTCACACTATTTTCAAACAAACCGTACTACATCTTCAAACTGTACAAACCAACGATGGCATGTAAAGTTGTTTGATCTTTCTCACATCCAGAGTATAATGGTTGGGTCGCCTTAAATTTTAAACTTTGGTAGTCATCGTCAAGGTTTATCGTGATATCTTCACGAGCACTTGAACCTTGTACATCATCAGTAACCTCATTCTCCTCTACTTCATAAACTTCGTACGCATCATCAACTAAATCTTCTAACATATTATGATAGATGTCGTTCCCTTCTACATCTATCCTACTTATTGACTGTTGATGTGAAGGTTGGTCGGGGACAAAAGGAACTTTCAATTCACCGTCAAAACTCCAAAATTGATAACTATCTTGCATACCCGATCTTAACAAATGTAGTTAAACTGTTTTCCACTCAAACACCATACCATTCTTACACCTAGCACACAGACATGGAAACTCTTTATCATTATGACATCTGTTTGCGAATTTCACAAATTCATTAGCACCTCTGCGAAACACATCCCCCATTCTATTTGTCTCACCCATTCACTCTTTGTATTTCGGATATCACATCACAACCACCACATCTAATCACCTATTAAAGGTAAGAAGCGTATATTCATGGATGAGTATAAACAAAACTTAGATTTATAGTATGTTTCATTTAATTATGTCTTATTTATATTCGATTTTTAAATTTCAAATTCAAATTCAATTTATAATAGAAATTTCTATTTCATCCATATCCTCTAAAGGGTGAGTCGTCATATCCCATTCAAGACCGCATTTTTCTATAATATACTTAATAGCTCATGGTCATTGTTACGATTTGAGAAAATTTCGACAGCATATCCCCATAGTTCTCAAAGTACACGACGTATATTGGCAAGTGTGAGTGTTATTTCAATTGATAAATTGAAATAACAGTCACACTTGTCAATCTAGTATGTATCCAGAGAACATTAGGATACGACTACAAAACTTACTCCAAAAGTAACAACTTTAATCCACTAAGAATATTATTATACATAAATTATGCAGTCCCAAACTGTCCAAACGAGACAATTCGAGAGATCTCATTACAGGGGTAATGACTCTCGAACGGGTCTAAGGGCCATTGAATGCATACACATAAGAACTAGAAGGCTAGTAACTATGCGCACTATATGTAATTTCAAGAATGTTTCATTTAATTATCATACTATATATATATTGTTCGTTATACAAAGTAATTTTCAAAAAAAGTTGAAAAATCTCACCCCCATATGGACAATAATCCAGTGGTCATGCCACTTTTAAAATTAACCAACCCAACATCAATCCACTATAATCCAATCGCAATGTCAACAACAAATGTGTATCCCCTACTCCTTCTAATTCATCTACTCAATTAATTATTTTCATCAATTAAACTAACAATTAAAGTATATAATTATTAATTTACTAATTTACAATGAGGGGCAATCCTACATTCATATATTAATTTACTAAAAAAATTAATAATTAATCAATTCGTTTACAAGGGACACTACTTGCATATGAGGAAAAATATCTAATAAACTAATCAAAATTTAATAAAAAAAATTAACAAGCCCCACCCCCCCATGCCCCCCTCCCCACACACACGCACTCATACACACACGCGCGCAGCCCCACCCCCCGTCACACCCCCGCATCATTTCCCTCTCTCGCAAACACGCACACTACACACACATATACACACACGCGCACATACACACGCACACACGCAGTCCCACCCCTACCCCACCACCCACCTCCCCATCCCTCCCCCCTCCCCCCTCACCCCGGCCCCACCCCTTCCCCCACCAAACGCACACATAAACAACCCCACCCCACCACACACACACATAGCCCCCCCACCCCCTTCCCCCCCACACACATACACACACACACACATATATACACACACACACACACACATATATATAAATGGAAGAGAGAGAGAGAGAGAGAGAGTAGCACGTAGAGAGAGAGAAATTGGAGGGAACAATGCAGTGAGAAATAAAGGAGGGGAAAGGGTTTTTTGCTAACATATTTGTCACGGTCATTGACGGTGACAACTTTATAGAATTATCACAGTCAATGACCGTGACAAAAAATGCGTGTTTTTTATCATGGTCAGTGACCGTGACAAGGCTAACCGCTGAAAGGGTGCCAATTTTCCCATTTTGGTGTAGTGAAATGGGTATTAAAATGAATTGGCGTCGTTAATAAACACATAACTAGCAGTTAAACGGGTTGGCTGGCTATTGCGAAGTGTGGGAATGCGACGGCGTAATAAGTGCAGGGTTGAGAGTTAAACGGACTGACTGACTATTATGACGTGTCGTGCATAGAACCTTGAAAATAAGTGTAGGGCTGACAGAATACAGACTGATTGGATATTATGTGGGGAGGGGAAATGTGTATGGTGTAAAACTTGAGACGGGCCCGAATAAGTGCAGGACGTATAGAAGGGACGGCTGGCTATGATGGCACCGCAATAATAATACTAATGTGATAAATCAATTTAAATAAAGAAACTTTATGCGGGAGTACCGTGACTGATATTAATTTTGGATAAGAATAATATTCGGGTTAATTGAATTAAATTATATGGATAGATTTTAATAAAGTCAAATAATTAAAAACTAAACTTGGGGTTGTGTAATCACGTGATTAGGTGTTCGCAGTTTATTTTACTCGCACGTTATTAATTATCTCCTTTAGTTTAAAATATTCTATTGTGATATTTATTATGTATAATGTTACTGTCTAGGTCCATGAGCCCTAATTGGGAAGCCCGAGCAACTGGGAAGACCGACCAACTACTGGAAATCCAGCCTGTACAACCAATGAAGCGACATCAGTCATATAACCTGTGTAACCAGTGAAGCGACAACAATAATATATTTAATTGTTATTATGTATTGATGAGAATGCTTAACAAATAAAGGCATTCCATCCTTTCACACGATAACTATCAGTTGCCCTCCTGAACTATAAATACATTATATCACCCTCATTGCAAGGGATCGAAAATAAATCAAAGAAGTTAATGAATAACTGCGGACGTAGGCCTTCCCATTGATCCGAACCACTTTAAAAATCTCTTTATCTTATTTGTTTTTGTTTATTTATCTGCGATCTATCAATTAGGCCTAGTCTAATTTTTGCATCAACAGATTGGCGTTGTCTATGGGAACGTATTGCTAAACATTTTCACTCATTCATCATCCATGGCTGAAATTCTTTAATCATGCACCAGAAGTGAGATAATTCTGCCCACTCCCTCTGTCCCTCCAAATAATAATGATTTAATAGGAAGTTTGTTTAGCTTGGCCAAGGGTCAAGAGGTTATGCAGGATACTATACAACAATTGTTCCAAACTCTATAAACTGGAGTCCCTACACAATTTAATCAAAGGAATATGCCACCGCCGCCAATAATGAGTGTTGGGCATAGCTGTTCTAAAACTTCAAGGGATCCTTCGTACCTACCTGGAACAACTTCTTCTATCAGTATTACTAATTCCTCTAATGGTCAGCCTCTCATCCCATAAAAATTGAGTGCCTTAGAAAGGCTAAGTAGGGCCTCTCCGTTTGATCGTTTGGGACCCCAGGGAAATGCCCTATGGGTTGCGTCAAGAAATACTTGACAACCAAGCGATCTAAGGGAAGGTTTAGCCCAATCCAAATGGAAAAATTGATCGGTCAAGTCAAAAAGAAGGTTCGTAAGAAGAAAGCTCAACACGATCAGTTGGTCGGAATAAAAAATTTCCCACCCATAGATCTGGTGCTGGTAGTGATGCCTGGAAAGGTTCCATTCAGCATTTGGAAGATAGGTTGGGAGAAATGGCCAACACCAAGAATCCTCTCTGGAGAAGTTTTATTAAGGGATCCCCCTTTGTGCAAACCATCAAAGATTTCCCTACGCTAAACCAATTTTAAAGCTCTAGTGGTCACTCCCAAGTATGATGGGAAGACTAATCCAATTCTTCATATAGAACAATACCAAGCAGCGACTGCTATCTATGTTGTTCCTGAAGAGATGAGGTGTAGGAAATTTTCAGGAACAATCACTAGATCTGCTCAAATCTGGTATAATAGTCTTCCTTAGGGGGCAGATTTCTTGCTTCCAACAACTCACAGAGCTATTCATTGGTAATTTTTGCTTTGGAGCAAAACCAGTGAAGCGAGTAGCTCATTTGTTTAGTGTGAGATAGAAGGTAGGAGAAAGTACCAGGGATTACATGACTCGTTTCAACAACGAGAAATTGGAAGTCATTGATTATAAAGAGAAGTCTGCAATCACTTACCCCATGAGTGGTTTACTCCCTGATAAACTATATTATACTTTGGCGAAAGATCCCCTGAAGACAATGACAAAATTGATGGCCAAAGCAGCGAAGATTATAAACGCTGAGGAAACTATAGTTACTAAAAAGAATTTAGATGCAAAGGCGAAAACAAAGATATAAGGAAAGTCAGATAAGAAGGAGCATAAGAATCACAACGAGCATAGGAATTTGAAAGTAAAAGAAAGCCTAGATCGGCTCAGAAAATTCAGTAATTACACTCCCTTAATGGTGGATATACATCACGTGTTGGAGGAAATCAAGCACAATAATGATTCGAGTTGTCCAGAAAAGTTATGGTCACCTGCTGATAAGAGGGATAAGTCCAAGTGTAAGAGGGTAGTTTAGATTAGATGGAGGCGTAACCCCTTTTGAGTACAGTAATGGCAAGTTAAATAATAAAACTATTGACTAACTATAGGACACGCGAACACAACTTAGTGAAGATATACTTAGTTTAAACTCATAAATCTCTTGTGTATAACTCAAAAGATAATAATGAACTCATAAGTAACTCATTTAGAGGGAGAGAGAAGTAATCACCCTAGATACATCTTGGCAGGCAGCTGAACACACCAACAACCCTCAGAGATACCTGTCAAGTATTAAAAGCTTCGTAGTAAATGACAATGGTGGTTGAGTAAACTCTTTGGTTTGTAATAAATCTCTCTCTGATGTGTATATCTCTAGTAATAACTCCTGAACCCTGAAAAGGAACATCCTCTCCCCAGAGGTGGTTAGGGTCCTTAAATAGCCCACGCTACCCCCGAGGTGACCTAGTCATTAATGCCTATGAAAGACATCCCTAATACTTTATGTCACAAACATTAAATACCTTATGCACTAGTTATCTCCACGTCATAATCATTAAATGCCAAGACATGCCTTTTGCCTGACCACTGTGTGTCAGGGGGCTGCCATTACAGAGGTGGCTCACCGATTGTCTGACAACCCTAAATACCACGGTGGTTTACTCAAGTGAAGATTTGACATTTCCTTGATGGTTAGTGACATCACATATGGTAGATGTGACATTATGTAGAGGAATGTTTGGTTCATAACTCAATTCCCGATGGAACTCAAGGCTGCTCTGCCCGAGGTTCCACGGTCAGGGTTCTTCGGTGTTTTACCAAGTGTATCTAAGATGATCAGGACAAGTCCCAATGGTGCATCACTTCTTAATCCTCCAATCCAAGTCCCTCTAAAGTTCCCACGACGAGGTTGTTCGATAGATCATGAAAGCTCTCCTAGGCCCTCCCAAGCCTGGTCTCTCGCGAGTATCGTTCGACCTCACACTAAAACATTATGCTCGTTACATTATTACAATCGTTATAACTCATAGTCAATAAAAATAAAGATATAATGTGACTAAGTAACACAACAAGCTGAAGTATGATCTACCATGCTAAGCTGCCTCGCTTGAGTTGCCTTGCTGCCTTAATCCCAAACACTGAGCTACCACACTATGCTGCCTTGTTTAGTTATCACGCTGAGTTTCCTGGCAGCCTTAATCCCGAACACTGTTGTTAATGGAAGGATTATCTCTAATCTCAGGATTACCTTTAAGCCCCCTCTAAATTTTCCCTTCGTGAAGAGATTTGTTGTGGAAATAAGAAATGTTTGCATGAAAACTTCTCAATCCGATGAACCTTCTCTGTGAAATTTTATTTGGGGTCTTTCCCTTCATTACAACCAACTGCGATTAACGCCACCCAGAAAAAAGTAAAATTCTCCCCGATGTACCAGAGTCGAAGTGCTGTGGCATATTGGCACTTTAACAAAGGGACATCGCAACTTTTTCCTATTATTGAGTTTCAACTGTTGTAGCTTGACTATTTGAAATTCTCTCGATAAAGCTACTATCTTTCTCAAATACTCGTTTTAACTTTGGGGAAGTGAAATTCTCCCATTTTTGCTGTTGTGGAGTATAGTTGTAGGTAGTGAGTTTGTCTTTAGGACTTCCCCTATCGTTGTGACTTATAAAATTCTCCCTTGTAACATTTGACCATGTTCGAAAAAGCAAAAATGTTGCTCGATGTAGCTGAGCCATAATTATGGCGAGGGGACATCATAACTTTGTGGAGCGTTGGGGCAACATCTTCGTTGGGAGTTATTATATATGTCTGACAAAAATTTTGGCGCCAAAACTCGAACTTGTCTAAGAAGGAAACCCTTTGTATCCCCCATGTGTCACTTCACTAATGGCGTGGCGCCGTCTTCTCAACTGTCAAGGCACTTCCCAAAGTGCCACATGTCCATTTGAAATGATTATAGGAGGATTTGCACATGTGGTGGTGGGAAACTCAAAAGACGGGTTAAGAGATTTCAGACGTCTATTTTTCAAAATACTTCTCTTTTCTTCGTCTTCTTTAAACTACCATCTTCTTTAGAGAAAGAAACTCTGCCAAGACTCTATTCTTGCCAAGCCTGTCTCCTTCTTCCTTTCCTCTCCAATCATCCTTACTTTCTAGACACTCCATTTTTATTTATCTAGGGAGTTTTATAATATCTTCTTTATACTTGTCATCTTTAATGGCATCCTTAAGCAATCTTACCACGTCTGCCACCAATACTCCACCTACCACTCCTGCTGCCACCACTGGTGCCATCGCCTTGATGTTGCTCGTCGAGAGCAGCTAAGTTTTTACCGCTGGTTTCCCATCTTTGGCAAGGATGATGGGTTCTCTGATGCAGGCAAGACCTGCCACTTTTCGACCAAGTACGACCCTTTGTTGCTGGGTGATAAAGACGAAGATTCATCAAAGTGGGGCTTTATTCCTCCAGAGGGGACTCTACATTTTCGGTTGGACCGTGGCGACTTTCCTTACTCCCAGATCGATTTCGAAGCACCTGGGGGATCGTCAACTCATTTTGTTGCCTGGCATGCACATATGTAGAGCTCTCATGCTGCAACACTTGCTAAAGTTGGTCTTCACTAAGCTAGCTGGTTAGGGGAGTTCACTCTTTCCAAGCACAACGCTGCGCTCCAAGTGTTAGTTTCCAGATGGAACATGATAACTCACATATTCTTCACTGCCTGAGGGGAGTTCACCATTTCATGAGAGGATGTTTGTGAGCTACTTGGGTTTGAGCCCATGAGTGAGTATACATATCATAATGAGGCCTTAGATGTTGAAGAGACTGCTGATAGGGCTGAGCTAGATCAGATTTACCACAGTTGCACTGGGTCTTCCAACACGGCTACTTTTACTCCCCTTATTAAATATTTTTTCAAAGCTCCTACTGTGAAGGACGTCACTTCTGTTATAGGCCAAGGTAAAGGTACATTTTTGGAACTACTAGCCTATATTCTTGTGCCTCTTTCGCATTTCTTCTTGATTAGTAAACCCAATGACCAGCCTAGGAGGGACTCTATGAATATTTCTATCCATTTGGCCAGGGGTTTAAACTTCCTCTGGCTGCCATTACTTTGGGGTCCCTCTATACTTGGCTGGATCGAACCCACCTTGACATGGCACGGTCCCTTAGTCGTTACAACTTGGCCAATTTTTCTAATATCGTTATCTTAACGGGTTTCCTCTATACTCATTTTCCTACCATTGCTCTGTCTCTTATCCCATAAGCCAAGGCATTAAACCCCCACGTCTCTTATGCTTTCATAAAAAACAGAGTCGAAAGGAGATAATAGGAGTTATTGATCCTTTCAACTCCTTTGTCATGAGGCCATACAGAGAATCTACCTTTGCCCATACTTGGAATTTTTTTCCTTCTGCAGCTAGAACGGTCACTTTTATCCCAATTGTAGAAGATCCTTCATAGGCCGTGGTACTTTTGTTCACTTCTGGGTTTCTTCCTTCCTTCACTGAATGGGGATATACTTCTGAACCTTATAACCCCGATAGGTGTAACAGGCAGTTCGAGTTTGATCAGGAGGCTCCTCAACCTGTGTTTCAGTTGATGAATATTTCATAAACTCATTGTTTCTTTTACCTATTCTTAGGTTGCTCATGGATCCTTTCTGGTGGAAGAGAAATTTGCACCAGTTCTTTTGCCGATAGCCTCACCCCATTAGGAACCCACTATCTCAGAAGATTATGATCACGACGACCAAGGTTCCACGACTGGTGCAATTACTGATAGTGAATATGGTTATAAGCTACCTCTTCCCGACTTATATCCTCTTAACTTTTACCTCATGGTGCTTCAGCGTTCTCCTCAAATGCCTGCCAGCCATCGCTTGGTAGTTGAGAAGTTTGCAAGCCACCATCATGAGACATTTACTGTGGATTGCCTGTGTTCCAACATCCTCGTGATAAGCTATAGGCTTCAGGGTATGGAAACCATTGTTGTTCATATCATCAGCACTCCTACTCCCAATGTTACTAGAGCTCTCCTGTTCCCACATCCCTCTATTCTTCTTGTTAGGACTTCGACGTCCTCCTTTAGTTTTATGTAAAAGGTTGCGTCTACTAGGTGAGATTCTTCGATAGTGAAGGGTCTCTTCGTAGCTCTAATGGTTACCTCCGTTCCCTTGATATTTGCCTTCGTGCATTGGTGATACGTCGAAGGAACTAGCCCTTGGTTATGCATCCACACTCTTCCTATCAACAGATGGTAGGAAGTTGCACTCTCTATCACATGGATTTTGATATGGGAACTCAGATTTCCCATCATAATCCCAACATTCACGTACCCAATGGACTTGGAAGACTTGTTGTCTTAACCTGGAATCACCAAAGGTATGGGGACTAACCTTTCCTCCAAAATATTAGCAGCGTGGAAAGAGTTGATTGGAGTGATATTGATGGAAGCTCCCCCATCCATAAGAGTCCTTGAAAATCTAACCCCGTTAACACTGGCAGTCACTTATAATGGCCTATTATGAGGGAACCTTACAACCCTATATACATTGTTGAAAGTTATCTCTAACAAAAACCTTTTTACCAACCTAGCCATGGGTCCCTTCCATCTTAGCAAAGGGACTGCGTTCTTCCTTGTAATGTCAAGGATTTCCTGGGTTATTTCCAATCTACTCTCGTTTGGTAACCCTACTTGGTCAAAGAATGAGGTAAACTTTGGGGATTTTGAAACTTTATAGTACTCTATAGCTTCGTCTTCTTCCTCTCCTTCAGTGCTATATGAGTCCTCCATATCTTTAGCACTTGCTTCATCATAAGCTAACACTACGTTAGCCATTCCCTTAGTACAATGTTTCAAAGATTCTTCAAACTCCTTTTGCTCCGTCGTTAGTTCTCTTTCTTCTCTCTGTGCCTCATCGTCATAGGCTACCACCAGATTGGCCCCATGCGTTGGGAGTGGGTTATTATTAACATTATGTAGAGGAATTTGCAACTTCCCAACCTTCACATACTTGTCGATGATTCTTCTTAGCGTGAAACAGCTCTCCGTTGGATGTTGGATCTTTCGATGAATCTATAAATATTTGGGATCCGCCCTAGTTGTAGTGTCGGGTTCCCCAATGGGGATGCCCTTTGGTTCATATGCTGTTCCTCTTTGGACCATTGTATTATAACATCTGACAGCCTCTTTTACTGTACAAGGCAACGGTGGTGGGTCTTCCCTGTCTCTCTCGAACTTTCTGTTATTATACCTCTTCGCTACCTTGCCCCCATCTTCTCCTTCAGTGTATCCCACCCGTGGGGGCTGGGACCTCCCTTCCATAGGTTGTATCGGCTACCTGAACATCATGGGCACCACTACTGCATTTGGTCATACAACCAACAAGATATTCCTTGCTACTTTTAGGAACCCCACAAAAGTCCCCTCGCACGTTTCATTAATAAAATGGCAGATGTACTCAGGAAGCAGTCCTTCTGCACAAATCTGCAGTAGTTTGGATTCTCTGGCATCCTCTCTTACATCGAGGGACCTTTCCCTAAACCTTCGAACGTATGCCACTGCATCTTCCCCTGGTCGTTGCTTCTCTCTCCCTATTTGGGTCAAAGTAAACTCATCTTTCGCCAGAAAGAACTTCAGGACGAATAACATGTGCATCTCCTCCCACGTGGAAACACTCTTGGGAGCTAAGTGAGAATACCAGGTATATGCTTTATCGATTAAATATTTAAAAAATTCCCTCAACCTGAGTTTCTTGTTATTGATATGTGCCCCCAAGTGTTCAACGAAGCGCTTAATATGTTCCTTAGGGTTTCAACCCTTTCCTGTGTATTTTTCAAAGATAGGAGGAATATAATCTTTTAGGTAGGGCTCTTCGTTATATTCCTGGGGGTAAGGCATCCGAAAGTCATCATATACTGAAGCTACCTCGCCTACGGATTGCGAGGAGGCTTGCGTGAATTTCAATATCTCTTTCTTCATCTCTTTCCTCATCTCTTCCGTGGGTGATGCCCTTGAAGCGACGATCAATGGGACTATAGGCTGAGTGCCCGTTGCAGTTGGAGAATTCATCACAGTTGGAGCCGTTGATACTCCTGGGGTGCCTATCGTTGGATTTACAATAGAAGGTATACTTGCTGGGACCATTCCCGTTGGGACTGCACTTGGTGGGGCTGTTAGGGCTGCCCCTGGTATCACAAAGGAGTTGTCTTCAATCCCTCCCAACACACGTGAAGCTACGAGAGTTTCCAAAAACTCATAAAATTTATTCATGAGGAGTGCCACTTGGTCTGGTCCCAACCCAGTGCTCGTAGAAGCCTGTGCCCTCGATGGGTCACCTGTCGCCGCTTGGACTGGAGGTACCTCTAGTCGAGGGGATCCATACCTTGAAGCCTCCATCTCTCTCACCACTTGTTCTTCATTGTGTTAAATGTCATCAAAGTTAAGCCTTTGATTAATGTTATCCTGCGCCACACTCCTTGCTTAGAAGAATGCCTTCCCAACAGAGTCTCCAAATGTAAGAGGGTGGTTTAGATTAGATGGAGGCGTAACCCCTTTTGAGTAAAGTAATGACAAGTTAAATAGGAAAAATATTGATTAACTATCGGACACGCGAACATAACATAGTGAAGATATACTTAGTTTAAACTCACAAATCTCTCATGTATAACTAAAAAGATAATAATGAACTTAGAAGTAACTCATTTAGGGGGAGAGAGAAGTAATCACCCTAGATACACCTTGGCAGGCAGCCAAACGCACCAACAACCCTCATAGATACCTGTCAAGTCTTAAAAGCTTCGTAATAAATGACAATGGTGGCTGAGTAGACTCTCTGATTTGTAATAAATCTCTCTCCGATGTGTATATCTCTAGTAATAACTCCTGAACCCTCAAAAGGAACATTCTTTCCCCAGAGGTGATTGGGGTCCTTAAATAGCCCCCCACACTACCCCCGAGGCGACTCAGTCATTAATGCCTGTGAACGACATCCCTCAAACTTTATGTCACAAACATTAAATTCCTGATGCACTAGTTATCTCCACATCATAAACATTAAATGCCAAGACATCCCTTTTGCCTAACCACTATGTGTTAGGGGGCTGTTGTCCCAGAGGTGGCTCACCGACTGTCTGACAGCCCCAATTACCACGGTGGTTTACTCAAGTGCAGATTTGACATTTCCTTGCTGGTTAGTGACATCACATATGATAGATGTGACGTTAAGTAGAGGGCTATTTGGTTCACAACTCAACGCCCGACGGAACTCAAGGCTGCTTCACCCGAGGTTCCACGGTCTGGGTTCTTCGGTGTTTTTCCAGGTGTATCAAAGATGGTCAGGCAAAGTCCCAATGGTGCCTCACTTCTCAATCCTCCAAACCAAGTCCCTCTAAATTTCCCACAACGAGGTCGTTCGATAGATCATGAAACCTCTCCCAGGCCCTGCCAAGCTTGGTCCCTTGCGAGTATCGTTTGACCTCACACTGAAACATTAAGCTCATTACATTATTACAATCTTTATAACTCATAGTCAACAAAAACAAAGATATAATGTGACTAAGTAACACAACAAGATAAAGTATGAGCTGCCACGCTAAGCTGCCTCGCTTGAGTTGCCTCGCTGCCTTAATCCCAAACACTGAGCTGCCACGCTGAGCTGTGTTGTTAAGTTTCCTGGCTACCTTAATCCCGAACATTGTTGTTAATGGGAGGATTATCTCTAATCTCAGGATTACCTTCAATCCTCCTCTACACCAAGTATTGGGAGTTTCACAAGGATCATGGTCATACGACCAACCGGTGTATTGCTTTCCAGAATGAGATAAAAGCACTCATTCGAAGAGGAAAATTGGACATATTTGTTAATCGACAGGATGGTTGAGGAATTGGAAGTAGAGGTCGATAGAGATCTAAGTCACCTATTAAGTCTATAAAAGATAAGAAGAGGAACCATGACGATGATCCAGAAGACGATCATGATCTCCCCAAGAAGCCTAGACAACCTGAACGCGAGGTATTCATACTAAGTTTCGGATCCTTTGATTGCCATATGATTACAGGTAGAGATGCAGGAAGAGGAGATCATACAGCTGGAAGGAAAGCTTACCTCAATGAGGCTCAAGCTTGTTCCTACATCCAGCGAATCAACCTCACCGAGGAAGATCGATTAAGAAAAGTTAACAAGGATAAGCTCATAATTGGCTTTTCCAAGAATGATCTATCCGGAGTGTTGTATCCTCATGATGATCCTTTAGTGATCAGAGTCAGGATGAAAGAAGTACTGGTACCAAGAGCATTAGTGGATAATGACAGTTTAACCTACATCATTTCTATCTATGTTTTGATAGTCTGGGTTTGAAACTCAGCCAATTGGAGCCTTACTACAGGCCACTTATTGGATTCTCTAGCGAGAAAGTATTTCCATTGGGTACAATAAAACTAGATATGTTGATTGGAACATGGCCAACAAGTAGGACAGAGAAAGTGAGATTTTTTGTGATAGATAAAAAATTTTATTCTTCCTATAACCTGACCATGGGAAGAGTGGGACTGAAAAAGTTCGAAGCTGTACCTTCTACTGTTCATCAATGCCTAAAATTCATGACCAACTTCGGAGTGGGAGTAGTAAAAGGAGATCAAAAAGTATGTTGGGAATGCTACTATTCATCTGCTGAGGAGGAAGATATGTTAAAAGTAAAGAAGAAAACCACTACTTATCAAGTGGATATGTCTGAGACAAACAAGGAATCTGAGGTTGAAATCTTAGATCCAAGAGATGAATCTGAGCTCGTAAAAGGTGAAGTGATGGAGGCAACATAAAGTATTATTCTGGAAACGGGCGACACATGCCCTAAATGGAAAGTCTGAACTAGGAATAGAATGAAGAGATAGCGACGTCTAATATCGATAACCTACAACTTCCACAATAGCTGTAGCTCATCGAATGATCCACGCGTCTAAGTCTGGTGCTGGCCCTATGGTTGGACACCTGGTATAATATATATATATATATAGCAAAAGAGAAGAGAAATAACAAGACACGGGTCAAAGCCCAATTTATAAAAATATTTGTTTTATCAAGTATTTAAAAGTGTATTAATGCAATTATTATGTGCATATTAGTTTCGAACTCTCACATGAGATCCTCACCCCTCCACTAATGTGCACCCCTAGCGTACGTCTACCCTAACCTAGTCATCCACATTATTCTCAACTAGGTCATAGACATATACTACTAGTTATAGATCATAAGAGAATTCCGTATCGCCCATACAATACGCTATTTAATACCTCACTCCCATTATCTGCATTTTATATTCACTGTTCTAGTAGTAAATACTTTATCCCCCTTAAGTTACTTTGTTTACCAACATTTATACATTTTCTAATTTCTCACATTAGGAATATTCACAAATATAACTAACTATATAACTATATAACTATATAACTATAACTATATATATATATATATATATATATATATATATATAGTCAAATCATTCCTATACATAGATATATACAAATCTTGTGCCCCTTGGTTAGGACCACTTGGTGCAATGTATACTCTGCTATCGCGTCTCGGTGCATCGCTCGCTGCATAAAGGACAACTGGTTTGGAATCTCTCACGAACCATAAATCTCATAACACAAATATTGGAGGCGAGCATGCTCACCAGCTAAATGCTTCACACACATACCTACTCTCCCATTCAATCGTCGAAACTATCCTACATAATAGATAGCACATTTCCAAGTTCATATGCTCTGGGTACAAGTCAAATATGCCCCCATTAGGTCACCCAGGATATGAATGTCCACTGTGCGATACCTCCTCCCGATAGCAAGCAACGTAGGTATGCTTATACACACAATTAGAATAATCCTAAAATAATAGGCATTCCCTAAACCTTATAAAAATTCAGGTATTCACCCAACCCATATTTATATGTCTACACGTAGTATACTTCTATTTACTACTTATTCTATTAACTCGATAATTTACACTTTCAAAATTTCCAAGGTTAATTCACATATTGCATCCTTGTAGTATTATCCAAGGAATGCTTCCCAAATAATTATGCACCAAGCTAATATCAGTAAATGGTAGTTTTCCTCACTTAACTAACTGTGTAATATGATTTGGGAAAAAAATGGAATTTCTGGGACCTGTCGTTCGAACGATTTAGCAAGTCTATTGAACAACTCTACTTATCATTCGAATGAGAATCCATCTTGTTCGAATGAGATGGGGTTTTTCCCTGGTTTGGACAAACCTATTACGTTTTACTGTTCCTACTTCGTCTTCCTCAAATTTTCAGTCCCAAAATCTCTAAATTTTTTCAACCCCAACACCCAAACAGTAATCCTAATTAATGTTTTGACATGTATAAATGATTTCCCTTAACTATGAAACATTAATTTATCATAAATCAGTTATAAAATCCAAAATCCCCAATTTAATAATTTAAAGCCCTAGTTCATCAAATTTCCATATAAGAACTCAATCTCAATTTCTTCCATCATCAATAATAATCAATTTGGGATTTCTAAGCTATCTACATGAGGGATTCATCTTACTTTAATCTCCAGATTTTAATTAATGCCATTAATCCTTCAATTTCTTCAAAACTTATAAATCAAAGAGTGAAAATAATACACATACACTAATATGAACATGCTTATTGCTATAAATTTCAAGAATTAAACACTTGCCTTAATTTCGACGGTCTGATTCGCTGTTGATATGGGTATGGGTGCGTTCCTCGTCTTGTGATCTACACTTGGGTATAGTTTTTGGTGTGTGTTCTTGAGTTAGGCACCAAGAACACCAATAGTCTCCTCTACCTTCCTCTGTGCCTCTCTCTTTTCTCTCTCTTAGGTTTAGAACTGATAAAGCTTATTTAACCTTAGTGCATCCATATTTTATTTCCCAATTTTCGTCCATATTATTACCCCCAAATTCCAAAGGACAAAAATACCCCTATGGGGTGCCGGTTAGGCCTAAAACGTCCCGGAGTCGTAATAATACCTCCGGGTAGAGTTTTCTGACTATCTCGACCTTTCGGACTCAATGGCGCACTCGAAATTACTATACGAGTTATAAAAATATAATTTATCTTTTTGTTCAATTCATTTGGTCCCGATACGTATCACACGCGCATCTTGACTTAAAATACCAAAATATCGTATTTCGCACTCCGATAATTTATAAAGATTTTATAATTCCATATTACATATACCCTCAGTAATAATGAATGATTTTCATCAATAAGTATTAACCCTTGGCATGCTAGTTAATATTTATTTTAAATTCGGATTAATTAACAATTAAATCTCCCGATCTTTTTAATTTAATTGATCCAATAATAATAATTATTTCCTATAATTATTTAATATAATAAAAATATGGGGTATTACATACTTCCCCCCAAATAACGGAATTTCACCCCAAAATTCGAAAAGTAAAGCATACATGGTAAGAATATGTATGGATATTTCTCTCACATATCCTCCTCTCGCTCCCAAGTAGACTCCTGTACATTATGATGCTCCCACTGAACCCACAAAAGTGGAACTACCTTTGACCTCAATTTCCTCTCGTTGTGGTCGAGGATAGCCATAGGCCTCTCCTCATATGAACTTTCGGGATGTAAATCAATCTCCTAATCGCAATGTGGGTGAGGGCCAACTCATCCCCAAGGAACCGCCTCAATGATGAGATGTGGAACACATCATGAATACGGTGCAAGTGCCCTGTCAACCCAAGTCTGTATGCCACCGGTTCGATCCTTTCGATAATGGGAAATTGTCCTACATATCTCGGAGACAATTTTCCCTTTTTCCCAAACCTCATTACCCCTTTCATAGGAAACACTCGCAGCAATACTTGACCCCCCACGTTAAACTCCCTAAAGAACCTCTTTGCATTGGCGTAGCTTTTCTGCCTGTCCTGGGCTACCCGAGTACGGTTTCTGACGTTTTGTGAATTACCTCTGGCTCGAGTAACTTATTGTCCCCCACCTATAGCCAAAAAGTAGGAGAACTACAAGGTCTGCCGTACAATGCCTCAAATGGGGCCATACCGATCATAAAGTGATAGGAGTTATTATAAGTGAACACCACCAGAGGAAGATACGACTCCCAACCCCCTCCAAAGTCAAGGACACACATGTTCAACATGTCCTCCAGCATCTGATTAGTATGCTCAGTTTTCCCATCTATCTGTGGGTGATTATCCATACTCAACCGAAGTTCAATACACATAGCCTCCTGGAAGCTCTCCCAGAAGCATGATACAAAAGTCTTGTCTCTGTCAGACACGATGTTCAAGGGCACCCCATGAAATCTCACTATCACGATAATAAATTTCTGGGCATACTGTCCCGTAATGTAGTCCGTTCGCACCGGTAGAAAATGATCCGCCTTGGTCAATCGATCCACCACCACCCATATAAAATCGTGGCCCCGCTGTGAAGTAGGCAACCCTATAATGAAATCCATGGAAATGCTTTCCAATTTCCACGTAGGTATAGTAACCCTGGTAGCCTCTAGTGGTCAACCTTTACTAGCTGACAGGTGGCACACTTGGACACGAATTTTGCAATGTCCTTCTTCATCCCACTCCACTAGTACTGTCGCCTCATATCCTAATACATTTTATCCTTTCTGGGATGTATCTCAAATCTAGATCCATGAAACTATGTCATCACTACATGACGTAAATCCTCTCCTTTCCGGACCACTAATCTCCCATTAAACCATAATCCCCCATCTAAGCTCACTGAGTAGGTCTCTGCGCCCTCCACTAAAAGTTGTACAATCTGATCCTGACAAAACGAATCAGTGGCCTAGGCCTGGATCACCCTTGTGAAAATCTCTGGTGTGACAGTCATCACATACATAAAGGATAGGGACACTACATCCTGATGTCCCAAATCTTTCCACTTGGCCTTCCATACTTTCGTTACTTCACCTACCGACCTATGGCTTAATGCATCAGCAACCACATTAGCCTTACCAGGATGGTACTGTGTCTCGAACTTGTAGTCTTTCACAAACTCCAGCCACCTGCACTGACGCATGTTCAACTCCTGCTGAGTGAAGAAGTATTGTAGTGACTTTTGGTCTGTGAACAGGCGAAATTTCTCTCCCCACAGATAGTGTCTCCAAATTCGCAGGGCAAACACTACTGCTGCTAGCTCCAAGTTGTGGGTGGGGTAATTCCTCTCGTGAGGCTTAAGCTTGCAGGAGGCATAAGTTATAGCCTGTTCCTCCTACTGAAGTACTCCACCAAGTCCCTGTAGGGAAGCGTCAGTATATACCAGGTACTGCAATCCTGGCTTGGGTAAAGCAAGAACTAGTGTCGAAGTTAACTTATCCTTCAGCTCGTCAAAAGCCAATTGACAAGCGTCATCCCATACGTACGGCATCCCTTTGTGAGTTAGATTCGTCAATGGACCCACTATCTTCAAAAAACCTCGAACGAATCGCCTGTAGTAATCGAATAACCCCAAGAAGTTATGCAACTCTGTCGGTGTCATGGGGTGTCCCCACTCCCTCACCGTTAACACTTTGATCGAGTCCACTGATATCCCCAATTTTGACACTATGTTCCCCAGAAATTGTACCTCCCATAACCAAAACCCGCACTTTTGATACTTGGCATACAGCTGATGCTCTCGTAGAGTCTGAAGGACCCGTCTCAAGTGCTCGATATTCTCCTCCTCCGTCTGTGAGTAAATCAGTATGTCATCTATGAAGACGATGACAAACTGATATAAGAACTCTCTGAACACCCGGTTCATCAAATCCATGAATATAGTTGGATCATTTGTTAGCCCAAACAGCATGACTCTGAACTCATAGGACCCATATCTCATCAAGAAATCAGTCTTCGACACATCCTTCTCCCTAATTCGTAGCTGATGGTATCCCGAATGATATGACCAAAGTGCACCCTCATACTCAGAGATACCAACCTCGGCCAGTCTTACATCCAAGTTGACAAGAAGATAATGACAACTATCAACAAGGTCGTCTCTTATAAGGTCAGCCCCCTCACACACCAACCTTGGTTGTTCATCAGCCGAGGTCACCAGAGCCTCACGGGCTCAATCAACTGCCAATATCATCATCGGCCTCAGCCGACGTTCCATCTACCTCATACCTAACCTCATCCAACCTTCCTAGCCGAGGAGGACATCATGATTAGAGGACAAAGTAATTACATCTGACTCCACCAGCCTCGTACTCATCCAGGCCGAGGTTACACCACTCAAGGATGCAGGGCCAAGCATTTACAAGCATATATAAGGTTTGTAATGCACGGATAAATCAGTTATAACCGAATCATTCCCCCCACATGAGGGAATATTGAGGTCATCATTATCTATATAAGATCAGCCATGTGTCATCCTCACACTAGTTCGATCCTCATGCAGATGTTCATTGCATGCTTGGGGGGGGGGGGGGGGGTATACTACACTCCCAAACACTATAAATAGAGGTCATCCTCTACCTTGTAAAGGGATCCATAATTGCAACTCTAGATGAAACTCTGTTACTTTACATAGTAGAGAGAGAAATCTTGAGGGATTGTATCTATGGTCGTTAGTGCCTTCATCTAGTGATATTACTCACACTCACAGTGGATATAGGACAGATTAGCTGAACCACTTATATACAAATGGTCATCCTCTTCTCCTAACCTATTTCTACTATATATACACTCTTATACTGCCATTGTTATTGCTAGCTTGAGCTTGTCAACACCTCATTTGGTGGTGCTGTTTTCAGCATCATCATTTTGGCACCGTCTGTGGGAACGAGAAGATTCATCTCTTCCTTTTTGTAGCCAGACCTCACCGGAGACTCTGGTGGTGAATGAGGCCTCACCCCTTGTGTGAAGCTATGACACCATTGAAAGAGGTCCTTGAAGGTATCAAGCTCTATAATATTTTCATTTTAAGCTCTCTAGTCTCATCATATGGAACCGGAGTTACCACCACCTCCTCCACCGTTCAGTGTTGGAGGACCTAGTTCCAGCTAGGTACCACCCCAGTCTGAAATGGATGAGGTGGCAGCAGCCTTGAGTGGCTGCAATAAAGCAAGCGATGAAGGAGAAATTTGCCCAGCTAAGCTAGAATATAATAGGACCACCTGGGGTCTCGCCGAAGATGATTACTCCGGCAGCTGTTCAACCACATCCTGAGGCCAGGGGACCACCCCAGGCACCACAAAAGGACCAACCCATACCTCAGCGGAGGAGGGACGTTGTTGACCCTAGGCGTTTATGCCTGGGGAGGTAAGGAAACCCTTGACTACTGGGAGCCATACGAGGTTTCAAACAACACAATACATCCTATATAGGAGAGCCGAGATTATATAGTAAGACGAGATGATGACACCCGACAAAGAGGATCGACTTTTGATCGTTTAAGTAGAGGGTCGGCCTTTGAAAGGCTCGACCTAGTTAATGATATGAGGCAGAGGTTATCCAGGACAAGAAGTGTAGCTGGCTCACAAAGAGAAGGTGGTGAACATCGACCTCATCATGGCCGACCCCAATATGGCCGAGATTATGGCCAGGAGGTCAATAACCGACATTTTACAATAACTGGGGAACCCTCGATCCACCCCTTGGAGGTGGATGGGGATAACCTCGACTAGACCGACATTGCTAAACCTTGGAATGACTCTATTCAACGCCTGAAAGAGAAGAGAGGGAACCTCATAAAAAGATGAGACCCACTACAAATGGGATTTTCAGAGGTCTCCCCATTTGTGGCAAGGATTGTCGACTTCCGAATCCCTGCCAAATTTAAACCACTGATGGTGTCTCCCAAGTACGATGGTAGTACCAACCCAGTGAATCACATTAAGATGTATCAGTCTGCAGCAGACATTTATTCAATCCCTAATGAGATGAGGGGCCGAGCTTTCTCAAGAACTTTAACGGGAGCTGCACATATCTGGTTCACTTCTCTCACTAAAAATTTCATTGAGAACTTTAAGGGTTTGGCTGAGCATTTTATACACAACTTCTGTTTTGGGGTAAGGACTCAGAAGAAAACAAACCATCTGCTCTATGTAAAGCAAGGCAAGAATGAAAGCCTCGGAGATTACATCACAAGGTTTAATAAGGAAAAGTTGAAGGTTAAAGATTATGAAGAGAATATAGCCATGACAACCCTCATTGGAGAACTTCAGAAGGGAAAGCTACTTTGGAAGCTTGCTGAAGACCCTCCTAAGTCTATGGTCGAGCTGTTAGCAATAGATGGAACGACCATGAACGCATAACAAGCAATGGATGCAAAGTATGAGGATGAAAATGGAAGTAGCAGTGGGAAATTCAAAAGGAAAAAGGACGGAAAGAAGAGGGCTCCAGATGACAAGTTTGAACACTATACTCCTCTAACTGTGTGCTGCGAACACATCCTCAATGCAATAAAGAATGACAGGTCCTTGAGATGACCGGAGAAGATGAAGGCTCCTCCACATAAGAGGAACAAGAACCTATGGTGTGAGTTCCATTAAGATCACATCTATGTAACTAACAAGTGTTTCGCCCTAAAGGACGAGATTGAAAAAATGTTAAAGTCTAGAAAGCCCAAAAAGTAAGTTGATGGTAGAGCTCCTAAGGTGGGAGAGATGGCCCTAAAAAGAAGAGAAATGATAGGTGCCGGGAAGAGGCCCCTACTAGAAGAGCAGAGGACTCATATGATGATGATGATGATGACCCTGACCTCCCACCAAAAGACGATAATGTACCAGTGAAGAGGGTTGGTGTGATCTCTTTTGGTGTGAACACCATATGTAGAGGACTAGCAGGGGTGGCCCAGAGGTAGCCGATCACAAATCTCATGTGGTAGAGGCCAAGTCAATGACCAAAGCGAAGGTTGTGAACTTGGGATCTTCAGAGGTTAAACACGAGAAGAGAAGAAGGTAGATGTGGATACCTCATAGTTAGCTTCTTACGACTTGATTTCAAAGGTATCTTAGCTCCACATGATGACCCTATGGTAATCACCACAAGGGTGCATGGGTGTGAAATTCAGAGGATACTCATTGATGGGTGTAGTTCTGCAGACATTTTGTTTTGGCCCTGTTTTAAGAGCCTAGGCTTTAGCAGAGCTAGGCTTGTCCCTTATCACCATCCCTTAATTGGCTTTAGCAGCGAAAAGGTTCATCCTTTGGGTATGTATGAGATTGATGTGAGAATGGTATATGAGTGGACTAAGAGGTTGACCGAAAAAATCAATTTCTTTGTGATGGATGAAAATGTCTTCTCAGCTTACAACCTCATTATAGTACTAGTAGCCCTTAAGGAATTTGAGGTTGTGCCTTCAACAGTCCACGAAATACTAAAATTCTTGACTCCCTATGGATTAGGGGAAGTGCAAGGTGACCAAACATCGACACATGAATGCTACTTCAACTCTGCATAAGAGAGAGAGGTTCATAAGAGGGAAACAACCACATACAACATCGATGCACTTGATCCTAGAGATAAAATAAAGCTGAAGAATGGAGAGGCCATGGAAGAGGTAGAATCCATCGTCCTCGAAGAGGAGGAGCCAGAAAAAACTATCCCAATCGGAAAATCCCTAAGACCTAATATCAAGGAAGAACTGGTGAAGCTCTTAAGGAGGAGACAAAGTGTCTGGAGCCATGCAGATATGCCAGGTATTGAACCTGGGATTATGTGACATAAACTCAATGTTGTAGAAGATTCTAAGCCCATCAAGTAGAGAAAAAGAGTACACTCAAAGAGAAGTATGATGTCATAAGAGAAGAGGTTAGAAAGCTTAAAGAGGCCAAGTTCATCAGAGAGGTCATATACCCTGAGTTATTATCCAACGTTGTCATAGTGCCTAAAGCAAATGGGAAATGGAGGATGTGTGTAGGTTTCATTGATTTAAATAAGTCTTGCCCAAAAGACAGTTTCCCCTGCCTCGTATAGATCAGATGGTGGATGCCACAACAGGACATGAGCACATGAGCTTCATGGATGCATTTTCAGGGTATAATCAGATCTTCATGAATGCGAAAGACTCGGAGAAGACATCATTCATCACAGACAAGAGGACCTATTGCTACACGGTCATGCCCTTTGGGATGAAGAATGCAGGAGCTACTTACCAACATCTTGTAAATAAGATGTTCGAGGATCAGATAGGAAAGTCCATGGAAGTGTATGTGGATGACATGCTGATGAAGAGTCTGAAGTCCGACACTCATGTGGGCGACCTTAAAAGATCTTTTGACACCATGGACAAGTATAGAATGAATCTCAACCCGGCCAAATGTGTCTTCGGAGTAGGAGCAGGAAAGTTTTTGGGCTTCATTGTCAACCAAAGGGGAATAAAGTCTAACCCCGAGAAGATCAAGGCCTTACTAGAAATGAAAACACCCAGAACTATCAAAGATGTTCAGAGGTTAACCCGAAGAGTTGCAGCACTTAACAAGTTTGTTTCAAGTGCCACATACAAGTGTCTTCCTTTTTTCAAAGTGCTAAGAAAGGCCTTCAAATGGGATGAGGAATGCAACAATGCTTTTAATGAGATCAAGTCCTACCTTGGATCCCCTATACTCCTATCTCGACCCATTCTGGGGGAGAAGTTATATGTATATCTAGCTCTTTCAGAGTCAGACATTAGTGCTGCCATAGTAAGAGAAGAAGATGGAGTGCAGAGGCCAGTATACTTCAATAGTAAAGCTCTTCAAGGGTCTGAACAGAGGTACCCTCCGATTAAAAAATTATCCTATTCTCTAATACATGCTTCTAGGAAAATGAAGCCATAATTACAAGCCCATTCCATGGTTATCCTCATTGATTCCCCACTCAGGCAGGTCCTCCATAAGCCTGAGAAGTCAGGCAGGATGATGACCTGGGCCATCGAGTTGGGGGAATATGAAATTGTTTGTCAACCTAGGGTTGTCATTAAGGGACAGGCACTCGAATACTTTCTAGCCGAGTTTACCTGGGAAAAGGATGAGGTTAAAAATAGTAAAAAGGTTACAAATGAGCTTGACATAAACATCTTCCAAGATCCGAATGAGGTTGAGTCAAGCAAAGCCAGAAAAAGAATAGATGAGAATGAGGAAGTCAGATACCTCTTCAAGCAAGGGACCCTATCATAGGGGAACTTCTCTTCAAATGAAGATGTTTGGAACCTCTTCATTGATGGGTCGTCCTGTAAAAGCGGAAGTTGAGCGGGCTGATAGTGTCAGCACCAGATGGTACTAATATTGAATATGCTTGAGGTTTAACTTTAAAGATTCTAACAATAAGTCAGAATATGAGGCATTAATAGCAGGTATATCCTTGGAAAAATCCTTTAGTTTTTGCCAAATCCTAGTCCACAGTGACTCAAGGTTGGTTGTGAACCAAGTCTTGGGAGTGTATGAGGCCAAAGATGAAAGGATGGCCAAATACTTGAAGAGGGTGAAAGTGATGCTATAAAGATTCAAAGAAGTGAAGATGAAGAGGATACCTCGGTTAGAAAACAGTTGACCCAATGCACTCGCAAGGTTAACCTCAGCAACAAGGACAGACATAAGAAGAGCAGTACCCGTTGAAATTCAACTCAAGCCGACCATTGAAGAAGAAGAGGTTACCAGAACTTGCCACGATTTGAATATGGGAGCCTCATGGATGGATCCTCTTACTAGATAAATCAAAGATGGAGACCTACCAGAGTCAAAGTCAGAAAGAAAAAATCTGAGGTTCAGAGCTGCCAAATTCTTAATTGTGGGAGATGTCTTGTACAAGAAGGGGCTCCTACTTCCTCTCCTTAGATGTGTCCACCTTTCATAGGTTCTACAAATCTTGAAAGATTTACATGAGGGCTCTTGATCCAGTCACATAGGAGGAAGAACTTTAGCTAAGAGGATAATCACTCAGGGGTACTGGTGGCCGACCTTAGCCAAATATGCAGCTACGTACGTGAAGAAGTGTGATAAGTGCCAAAGGTTCTCCACTGTCCCTCGTCAGCCTCATCAACCTATGACTTTAATAAGCTCCTCTTGGACATTTTCAATATAGGGCATTGATTTGGTAGGACTCCTTCTAAGACCTATGAATAATTATCGATTCTTGATCGTGACGATTGATTATTTCTCCAAATGGGTAGAGGTTGAGCCAATGATCACAATCACTGAGAGAAAGACCTTCCAGTTCATTTGAAAGAACATCATATACATGTATGGTCTTCCAAACACCCTCATCTAAGACAATAGAACCCAGTTTAAGAACGTTTCCATAGAAAAATACTGCGAAAGAGTAGGGATCAAGCATTTCTTCTCTTCTCCTGTCCGACCTAGGCAAATGGCCAGACCGAGGTTATAAAATGAATACTTATTGATGGGATAAAAAAGAGGTTGGAAGAGGCCAAATGGAGATTGACAGAGGAGGTATATGCTGTGTTATGGGCCTACAGGATGACAACAAGGACACCAACATGAGAGACTCCATGTATGTTAGCCCACGGTTCAGAAGTTGCCATCCCCTACAGAGGTAGGAATTCCCACTCATAGAGTCTAGACCTATGACCCTCAGAGGATTGGGGAAGAGATAAGACTTGATCTTAATTTGATCAAGGAAAAAAGAGAGGATACAGAGATAAGACAGGTAGCCTACCAGTAGAGAACTGCGAGATTCTACAATCAAAGGGTAAAATCAGGGCGAATAATTCTGGGTGACCTAGTCCTAAAGAAGACGTGACAAAAGGAAAATAAGCTCCATCCAAACTGGCATAGTCCTTACAGAGTAGTTGATGAGGTTGTTCCTGGTACCTACCGGCTAGAAAACCTTGAAGGAGAACCTTTCTCCAACCCTTGGAATACCGATCACTTAAAGAAGTATTACATATGATGTTGCAATTGTTCTTATCTTTTTGTAATACATATATCAGTTTAAAGAGAAGATGTTAATGAAAAGATAGCAATGTTTTTCTAGTACTCATGTTATATGCTTTAAACATCATTAAGTTGGTGAAAATATGAGGTGGAACATCATAATTTGGTGACCTCAGACCTTAAACATCATTAAGTTGGTGAAAATATGAGATGGAATAGCATAAATTGGTGACCTTCGACATTAAACATAATTAATTTGGTGAACAAATATGAGGGTAAACATCAAAATTTGGTGACCTCGGACCTTAAACATCATTAAGTTGGTGAAAATATGAGGTGGAACATCATAATTTGGTGACCTCAGACATTAAACTGTGACACCCCGACTAATTAAATACCGGGTAGCTACTCCTTTATTAAATTAATTCAAAATGCCAAGTTGGCTCAATTAATAGCATCACTGTCGAAAACATTTTATTTTTACTAACCACCTAGTATTTAAAAAGTAAGTGCCAAATTTTATTTAAAGTCTGATTAACATGCAACAAGTGTAATGAAGAAATAAATAACACCATTCACCATACTGAAGTAAAACGAATAACCATCACAATAAAGTAAATAAAGTCTGGAGGAAAACTCCTCACTACAATCCCATACTGAAATAAATAACCGAAACTGAAATAAAACATGCTAAAGTCTGAAAACTGATATATAAAAGATGTCTCTAAATAGAAATGGGCAACATGCCCTACAACTGATAGATAGTGACTCTGGAATCCAAAAGATAGAAGCGTCTACATGCAAATCCCTGTAGCTTCCACAAACCGCTACAGCTCGTCGCCTGAATGAATAACCTATGCTTGGTGTCCTTGTGGCTGGGCACCTAAAATGGTTTTACAAGAAAAAGATTTGAAAAGCAAACGGGTCAGAGCCCGAATGTGGAGTTATATTTTAAAAACCTGCAAGTGCTTTAAAAACATTTAAAATATTAAATGCAAAGTACATGTTAGGACGTACACTCACATGATATTCTCACCTCTCGTCTAACTGTGCACTCCTAACGTAAGTACCCATCTACTACGATATAAACCACTAGCTAAGTGACATCATAACTAGCTAGATTGTAATAGTTCCTACCCTTATTACCCGGTTCTATTAACATATAACGCTCGTAATTAGATAGGGATTTAATGTAAACTCAAATGCTCAATATGCAATATATTTCTCTATCAGCTAACTCATTATATTTATCGAAACAATACCGTAATTATATTCACATCATTAACATGGAGGTTCTCATTAATTAAGTGTATATTATTCACATCATAAATATACAATACAAGCACCCCGAGAACTAAGCTGCGGTGCACACATACTCTGCTATCCATCCCGGTACATCACGTACATAAGGATCACATATTTCGAATCTCTCAGGAATAGTTCAGATAACATAAATCACAAAGAATGGAGGCGAACACAGTCACCATCACATGGGTCACGCACATACCTACGCTCCCATGATCAACAGACTTATTCATATCGCAATAAGTCCTTCTATGACCTATGTTCATCGAGGTACCAGTCTATATCCCCCCCGTAGGCACACAAGGATTAGAGGGTCCTAAGAGAACGCAACCTCCCGTGATAGCAAGTATGGTAGGTATGTCATACACACAATCATATACCAATACTAAGTAAACACACGTCTTAGTAATACCGTATTTTAATCGTAGTACATATTCTCATACTAACTTATAATAATCACAATTCATACTATTTCGGTTTGTAATTGTACGCGCCATAATTATCTCACGTCGTAGTAGACACTCACGTCTCAACCCAAACCGTCCATGTAATACACTCTCGTATGTAAATTCCTTCTCATAAATACCCAAATGTCCCAATTCTATCATTACTACATCTACGGAATGCTATCTATATCCTCGAACAAGTTTACGGAACTCCAAAAGTCAAAACAGTCCAAAAAGGACCAAACTGTCAACTCGTTAGAAGTCCCGTTCGAACGAGAC
This sequence comes from Sambucus nigra, assembly GCA_949130495.1. Lineage (NCBI taxonomy): Eukaryota > Viridiplantae > Streptophyta > Magnoliopsida > Dipsacales > Adoxaceae > Sambucus > Sambucus nigra. The sequence goes on along the minus strand of OX422216.1, from coordinate 87,903,755 downwards.
TATTCGAAGGAGATTCCTCTGCCAACTCGTTAGAAGACTCGTTCGAACGAGGCTGTTCGAACGAGGTCCCAGTTCGTTCGAACGAACTGTACCTTCTAACGATATCTCGTTCGAATGAGATATCGAACAAAATCCCTACTCGTTAGCAACGACTGGTCAACTCGTTAGAAGCTCGTTCGAACGAGTTCGTTCGAACGACCTGGGGGTTGCTTCTAACGAGCTACCAGCTTCGGCCCAGATTTTTCCCCAAATCATTTTTCATCCATTTTAACACCTCAAATCTTCTAAACTAAGTCCCAACAATCGTTTAAAGGTCTATAATCAATACTAAACATATATAGTCACATCCTAACATGTTTTTAAGGGATCAATCCATCCTAACATCAATTAAATTTACAACTTTCTACACTTTTTCCAAATATCTCAAGAACATGAACCCTAACTACATATCATCATCAAATCCCAGAATTTAATTCATTTTTCTTTCACCCAATCATGTATTAACATCAGATTAATCGTCTCCAAACTATTTTACATGCAATTTATCCTCAATATTCAGAACTTAAGTCCAGTTAATCATGGGTTTTCATTCATCTTCCAATAACAATTATAAATCTTCAATTTTCTAACATGGAAAGAACATTTGCTGAAGTTAAACATAATTAAACCACTTGCCTTGTTTGTTTCCGGATTTGGTGAAGAATCTCTGCAGAATTTTCTCTCTTTCTCTCCTTCTCCAACCTCCTTCTCCAATGGTGGCTTAAGGTGTCTAGGATTTTGATTTGGGAACTTAGAAAACCTAAATGATAACCTACGTAGCTTTCTAGGTTTATATGGTTTGGTTAATGGGCTTAATGCGTTAAATCCACATCATATTTACATCTCTAATTTTCGTCACTTTTAATTCCTCAAAATGTAAAATTACCAAAATACCCTTTAAGTTACCGGTATGGCCTAAAAATATCCCGGGACCCAAACTATACCCCCGGCTAAAGTTTTCTGACTATCTCGACCCTTCCGGACGCGTTGGCACACTCAAAACGACCATACGGGTTATAGATTTTAAATTCACTTTTATTATCAAAATATTATACCGTGACGCGGCGGTCCCACGCGTCTCAACGAAATTTCTAAAATGTCGTATATAAATCTCACGACAAATTTTATAATACCAAATACATATATAATCATATATGCACATATAAATTACCAATTCGCATCACATTAGTATTTATAACCCGGATTAATTTCCAATTAATACGCATTTAATTAATTAATCCCCAAAATAAATATTGCCAAAAGTACGGGGTATTACATACTCCCCCCTAATAACTGAATTTCGTCCCCAAATTTGAAACTAGAAAGTACCTGCTAAAAACAACTCTGGATAACGCTCGCGCATCTCATCCTCGCGCTCCCATGTGGACTCCTCGACATTGTGATGTCGCCACTGAACACGCACTAACGGGACTATCTTTGACCGCAGTTTCCTCTCGCTTCGGTCCAAAATAGCAATTGGCCCCTCCTCGTAGGAGCTATCCGGTTGGAGATCGATGTCCTCCACAGCAATGTGAGAATGGGTCAAATTATCTCTAAGGTATTTCCTCAGCGAGGAAATATGGAACACGTCGTGAATCCGATGCAAGTGCTCCGGTAGCCCGAGTCTATACGCAACCGGTCTGATCCGCTCAATAATAGGAAACGGCCCCACATACCTCGGTGCCAACTTCCCCTTCTTCCCGAATCGCATAATCCCCTTCATCAGAGATACCCTAAGCAAAACTTGGTCCCCCACTTGGAACTCTCTGAAAAACCTCTTCGCATCAGCATAACTCTTCTGTCTGTCTTGAGCTACCCGAATGCGACTCCGAATCAACTCAATCCTTGCCGAAGTATCCTGAATCACTTCCGGCCCAAGTAGTTTGTTGTCCCCCACTTCTAACCAACATGCTGGGGAACGACAAGGCCTACCGTACAACGCCTCAAACGGAGCCATGCCAATAGTAAACTGATAGGAGTTGTTGTAAGCAAACTCCACCAGTGGAAGGTACTGCTCCCATCCACCCCCAAAGTCTATAATGCACATGCGTAGCATGTCCTCCAATATCTGATTGGTTCGCTCTGTCTGCCCATCGGTCTGCGGATGATAAGCCGTAGTCAACCGCAATTCCGTGCCCATTGCCTCCTGGAAACTCTCCCAAAATCTCGAAACAAATATCTTGTCTCTGTCAGACATGATATTTAGGGGCACACCGTGAAGTCTCACAATCTCTGAAATGAAGAGCTGGGCATACTGTCCCGTAGTGTAATCAGTCCTTACGGGTAAGAAGTGAGCGACCTTGGACAACCTGTCCACAATTACCCAAACGGAGTCGTGACCCCTCTGCGACGTAGGCAACCCCGTGATAAAGTCCATGGATATGCTCTCCCACATCCACACCGGGACCTCCAATGGCTGTAGCAATCCTGCCGGTCTCTGGTGATCCACTTTTACGAGCTGACAAGTGGCGCATTTTGAGACAAACTCGACGATATCTCTCTTCATACCGCTCCACCAATACTGTCGTCTCATGTCTTGGTACATTTTATCCCCTCCGGGATGTATCGCGAACCGTGAGCCGTGCGACTCTGCCATCACATCGTGTCGCAATTCTTCCCCTTCCGGAACTACCAATCTCCCATTGAAGCGCAATCCCCCATCTGAGCTAACGGTATAAGACTCGGCTCCCTCAGCAAGTAATCGAACTATCTGCTCCTGACAGAACGAGTCATTAGCCTGTGCCCGTACTACCTTTGTGACAATCTGCGGTGTAACGGTCATCACAGACATGAAAGATCGGGCCACTGCATCCTGGTGTCCCAATTCCTTCCACTTTGCCTTCCACACCTCTGCCACCTCATCTGTTGGCCTACGGCTCAACGCGTCTGCTACCACGTTAGCCTTACCCGGGTGGTACTGGATGTCGAACTGGTAGTCCTTCACAAATTCAAGCCACCTACACTGCCGCATATTCAATTCCTTCTGCGTGAACAGATACTGTAGCGACTTGTGGTCCGTGAACAACTGAAACTTTTCCCCCAAAAGATAGTGCCTCCAAATCCGTAAGGCAAATACCACTGCTGCCAACTCCAAATCATGTGTGGGGTAATTCTTCTCATGAGGCTTAAGCTTACGGGAAGCATAAGCTATGGCCTGTCTCTCCTGCTGTAATACACCTCCCAGTCCTTGCAAAGACGCATCGGTGTAAACCAAATACTCAACTCCCGGTCTCGGCAATGCTAACACAGGTGCTGAGGTCAATTTGTCCTTTAATTCATCGAATGCCAACTGACAGGCATCACTCCAGATGTAGGGCACACCCTTACGAGTTAGATGTGTCAAAGGACCTACTATCTCCGAGAAACCCCGAATAAACCTCCTGTAGTATCCTGCTAAACCCAAGAAACTACGAATCTCCGTTGGTGTCGTGGGCTGTCCCCATTCCCTCACCGCTGACACCTTCCCCGGATCAACAGATATTCCCTGGTCGAAAATGATATGCCCCAAAAACTGGACTTCCTTCAGCCAAAACCCGCACTTCTTATATTTTGCATACAACTCGTTCTAACGAAGTGTCTACAAAACTTGCCTCAAATGCTCGGCGTGCTCCTCCTCTGTCTGAGAGTAAACCAGAATATCATCAATGAAGACAATGACAAACTGGTCTAGGAAATCCCTGAACACTCTGTTCATCAAGTCCATAAACACTGCTGGAGCGTTGGTCAAGCCAAAAGGCATAACCCGAAACTCGTAAGAACCATATCTCGACAAGAACGCGGTCTTCGAGACATCCTCCTCCCTGATACGCAACTGATGGTATCCCGACCTCAAGTCAATCTTCGAGAAGAAAGAAGCTCCTCTCAACTGGTCGAATAAGTCATCGATTCGAAGCAACGGATACTTATTCCGTATCGTGACCTTATTCAACTCTCGGTAGTCCACACACAATCTCAGTGAACCGTCCCTCTTCTTCACAAACAAAACTGGAGCGCCCCAAGGTGAGGTACTCCTGCGAATAAAGCCCTGACCTAATAGCTGCTCTATCTAATCCCGTAACTCTCGCATCTCAGCTGGAGCCATACGGTACGGTGCACGTGCTATAGGTCTCGTACCCGGTAGCAAATCTATAACAAAGTCTATCTCTCGACTGGGTGGTAAGCCTGGTATCTCCTGAAACACATCCGAATACTCCCTGACAACCGGGATCGAATCTAAAGGAATCACAACCTCCTTAGAGGTATCCTCCTCTATGTAATACAGATGAGCGGTCGATCCTCCCTCTGGGCGAGGCATCGCCACTACAAACATCTCTTGCCCCGGAATGGCAAAAATAATGCTCTCGCTGAAGCAATCAATCATGGCCCTATATGCTACGAGCCAATTCATACCGATGATCACATCGTGAACGTGTATGTCTAACACTAACATGTCTGCAGGCAATACCAAACCACCAATCTCTACCCCCACTCCCCGGCATATAAAGAAAATAAGTGATCCACTCCCTAATGGTGAGTCGACACACGTCACTGTGCTCTCTGCCGTAGCTAACAATCCTAAAGCTTTCGCGAAGTGTGTAGCTATAAAACAATGTGTAGCACCCATATCAAATAACACCCGACTAATAGTGCCATGGATATTAAACGTACCCTCGATCGCGGGCAGTGCCTGTGGAACTGCAGCCTGGTGGACGTTGTAGACACGTCCATACTATTGCTGCCCCTGCTGAACTGGGACTGCTGGAATGGGTAGCAATGCTGCCATCTGTGGCGGTGCGGGAAGAGCGGCGGGAAATATAGGCCTCTGTGGCTCCTGGCGAGCACCCTGCTGCTGCTGCTGTGGGGCCCTGCCCCTATCAGGACAATCCTGCTTCTTATGGCCAATCTTGCCACAAACAAAGCACTTCCCTGGGAAGTTCCCTCCCCTCTGCCCCTGCTGTCCCCGGCCCTGGTGGCCGTTATCGTTCCTCCCTTGGCCCTGCTGGCCCTGGTGAAACTGCTGCCCATTCTGCCCCTGTTGGCCCTGATGGACGTTTGGACCTTGATGGCCCTGACGGAAACCTCCCTGTCCCTGCCTGTAGTTCCCTGACCGGAACCTCTTATTATCCCCCTGCTGGGTACCCTTCTCATTCTGTCTCTGCCCCTGACCAGATTGTGCCCCGCTGGCACCATGTCCTCCAGTCCTGCCCTGATGGCTAGACTCTCCCGACCTTTTGCCCTCGGCCATATAAAAACGGTGGTCCTGGCAGTGTAACAATGCAGCGTTAACCACATCAGAATAAGTGGCCAACGATAGGTTCCTTAGCAGATGCTGACGGATCCTCCAATTCAACCCATCGGTGAACTTCTCAATCTTCTTCTTCTCTGTTGGTATCTCGTCTGGAACGATGTTCAACAGATTAGTGAACCCGGCCTCATACTCGGCCACTGTCTTGCCTTCCTGCTTCAAACTCATTAGCTTCCTCCTCATCTCTGTATGAACTGTGGACGGAAAGTACTTGCGGTCAAACCGCACCCAGAACTCCTGAATCGTGAGAGTATCCCTCTCCTCTGCGGTGGTAATAGACTCCCACCACTGTAGTGCAGATCCCACTAGCTTGAAAGTAGCTATCACCTGTTTCTGAACATCAGTGCACTCATGCATCCTCAAATGCCTCTATATGTCCTTCCTCCATTGGCTCGAGACTACCACATCTGAGCTACCTGCAAACTCTGGCGGATGCGCTTTCTGAAAAGTGCCTCGTACACGCTCCCAAGCAGACGGGAATGCATTAACCTGTGCTGGCGCGGCAACCGGCGCCTGAGGCGGTGCCTGCTGAATCACGGCAATCGCGGCATTTACCTCTTGGGCTACTATAGCTGCAACCTCAGCGGCGTTAATCATGCCCTGAACTGGAGCGGGCTGGGGTTCGGGCGTTGCATTCCTGGGAACTCGTCGTGCACGTCGTGGAGGCATCTGAAATAAGAACAAAGTTTTTAAGTTCATGGTTATAAACTTGATACAGCTGAAGAACGAAGCATACACAAAAAGAGTACAACAGTCCTAAAATATAGGGTTCTATATCAAAGAAACGTAGCGGAAACATAATAGCTGTACAGATCCTAAAGGACACTAGAACCTGATGCTCTGATACCACCTGTGACACCCCGACTAATTAAATACCGGGTAGCTACTCCTTTATTAAATTAATTCAAAATGCCAAGTTGGCTCAGTTAATAGCATCACTGTCGAAAACATTTTATTTTTACTAACCACATAGTATTTAAAATGTAAGTGCCAAATTTTATTTAAAGTCTGATTTACATGCAACAAGTGTAATGAAGAAATAAATAACACCATTCACCATACTGAAGTAAAACGAATAACCATCACAATAAAGTAAATAAAGTCTGGAGGAAAACTCCTCACTACAATCCCATACTGAAATAAATAACCGAAACTGAAATAAAACATGCTAAAGTCTGAAAACTGATATATAAAAGATGTCTCTAAACAGAAATGGGCAACATGCCCTACAACTGATAGATAGTGACTCTGGAATACAAAAGATAGAAGCGTCTACATGCAAATCCCTGTAGCTTCCACAAACCGCTACAGCTCGTCGCCTGAATGAATAACCTATGCTTGGTGTCCTTGTGGCTGGGCACCTAAAATGGTTTTACAAGAAAAATATTTGAAAAGCAAACGGGTCAGAGCCCGAATGTGGAGTTATATTTTAAAAACCTGCAAGTTCTTTAAAAACATTTAAAATATTAAATGCAAAGTACATGTTAGGACGTACACTCACATGATATTCTCACCTCTCGTCTAACTGTGCACTCCTAACGTAAGTACCCATCTACTACGATATAAACCACTAGCTAAGTGACATCATAACTAGCTAGATTGTAATAGTTCCTACCCTTATTACCCGGTTCTATTAACATATAACGCTCGTAATTAGATAGGGATTTAATGTAAACTCAAATGCTCAATATGCAATATATTTCTCTATCAGCTAACTCATTATATTTATCGAAACAATACCGTAATTATATTCACATCATTAACATGGAGGTTCTCATTAATTAAGTGTATATTATTCATATCATAAATATACAATACAAGCACCCCGAGAACTAAGCTGCGGTGCACACATACTCTGCTATCCATCCCGGTACATCACGTACATAAGGATCACATATTCCGAATCTCTCAGGAATAGTTCAGATAACATAAATAACAAAGAGTGGAGGCGAACAGAGTCACCATCACATGGGTCACGCACATACCTACGCTCCCATGATCAGCAGACTTATTCATATCACAATAAGTCCTTCTATGACCTATGTTCATCGAGGTACCAGTCTATATCCCCCCCGTAGGCACACAAGGATTAGAGGGTCCTAAGAGAACGCAACCTCCCGTGATAGCAAGTATGGTAGGTATGTCATACACACAATCATATACCAATACTAAGTAAACACACGTCTTAGTAATACCGTATTTTAATCGTAGTACATATTCTCATACTAACTTATAATAATCACAATTCATACTATTTCGGTTTGTAATTGTACGCGCCATAATTATCTCACGTCGTAGTAGACACTCACATCTCAACCAAAACCGTCCATGTAATACACTCTCGTATGTAAATTCCTTCTCATAAATACCCAAATGTCCCAATTCTATCATTACTACATCTACGGAATGATATCTATATCCTCGAACAAGTTTACGGAACTCCAAAAGTCAAAACAGTCCAAAAAGGACCAAACTGTCAACTCGTTAGAAGTCTCGTTCGAACGAGACTGTTCGAACGAGATTCCTCTGCCAACTCGTTAGAAGACTCGTTCGAACGAGGCTATTCGAACGAGGTCCAAGTTCGTTCGAACGAACTGGACCTTCTAACGATATCTCGCTCGAATGAGATATCGAATGAAATCCCTACTCGTTTGCAACGATTGGTCAACTCGTTAGAAGCTCGTTCGAACGAGTTCGTTCGAACGACCTGGGGGTTGCTTCTAACGAGCTACCAGCTTCGGCCCAGATTTTTCCCCAAATCATTTTTCATCCATTTTAACACCTCAAATCTTCTAAAATAAGTCCCAACAATCGTTTAAAGGTCTATAATCAATACTAAACATATATAGTCACATCCTAACATGTTTTTAAGGGATCAATCCATCCTAACATCAATTAAATTTACAACTTTCTACACTTTTTCCAAATATCTCAAGAACATGAACCCTAACTACATATCATCATCAAATCCCAGAATTTAATTCATTTTTCTTTCACCCAATCATGTATTAACATCAGATTAATCGTCTCCAAACTATTCTACATGCAATTTATCCTCAATATTCAGAACTTAAGTCCAGTTAATCATGGGTTTTCATTCATCTTCCAATAACAATTATAAATCTTCAATTTTCTAACATGGAAAGAACATTTGCTGAATTTAAACATAATTAAACCACTTGCCTTGTTTGTTTCCGGATTTGGTGTTGATTTGGTGAAGAATCTCTGCAGAATTTTCTCTCTTTCTCTCCTTCTCCAACCTCCTTCTCCAATGGTGGCTTAAGGTGGCTAGGGTTTTGATTTGGGAACTTAGAAAACCTAAATGATAACCTACGTAGCTTTCTAGGTTAATATGGTTTGGTTAATGGGCTTAATGGGTTAAATCCACATCAGATTTACATCTCTAATTTTCGTCACTTTTTCCTCAAAATGTAAAATTACCAAAATACCCTTTAAGTTACCAGTATGGCCTAAAAATATCCCGGGACCCAAACTATACCCCCGGCTAGTGTTTTCTGACTATCTCGACCCTTCCGGACGCGTTGGCGCACTCAAAACGACCATACGGGTTATAGATTTTAAATTCACTTTTATTATCAAAATATTATACCGTGACGCGGCGGTCCCACGCTTCTTAACGAAATTTCTAAAATGTCGTATATAAATCTCACGACAAATTTTATAATACCAAATACATATATAATCATATATGCACATATCAAATACCAATTCGCATCACATTAGTATTTATAACCCGGATTAATTTCCAATTAATACGCATTTAATTAATTAATCCCCAAAATAAATATAGCCAAAAGTACGAGGTATTACATAAACATCATTTGTTTGGTAAAAAATATGAGGGTAAACATCATAATTTGGTGACCTCAGACCTTAAACATCATTAAGTTGGTGAAAATATAATGTGGAACATCATAATTTGGTGACCTCAGACCTTAAACATCATTAGTGTGGTAAAAAATATGAGGTGGAACATCATTATATGGTGACCTCGAACCTTAAACATCATTAGTTTGGTGATAATTTATGAGGGTAAACATCATTGTATGGTGACCTCGGACCTTAAACATCATTAGTTTGGTGATAATTTATAAGGGTAAACATCATTATATGTTGACCTCAGACCTTAAACATCATTAACATCATCAATTTGGTGAGAGTTTAAGAGGTAAGACATTCGAGCATAACATCTTATGAAGCAATAGAGTCTAAAGAAGATTGAACTAATGATTATCATGAAAAAGATGAATTACAAGTTAGAGGCATCAAGAGGCCATCAGAAGTTCACAAAATTTTAGAGGTTCAAACAAAAGGGAAACCAACATTACAACTCTTAAAAGCTTCACAATAAATGGACTAAGTCTCTACAGCTGCAGTCGTGTCATCACGATCGACATTTGTCACCTCAGTTCCATCATCCTGATGATTAGCATCTTCAGTCTCAGTGACCTCTAGGGGAGTAGTCTCAGCTAGAGCAGCATCAGCTTCCTCAACTTCTTGCAAGGCCTGAGCAAACAGGGGATCACCAAAGCCAAGATCGACAAAGTCTGAGGCAGGCAGGCTCCCCAACTTTTTCTCCTTAGTGGTTGCCCATTTGCCAGTTGCTTTGATACCTCTTTCAAGGTATTCAAAGACAAAGATGATAAATTCATCAGAGACCTTATAGTCTTCAATGGTCTTCTCTGCAGCATCCTCTAAAGCATCCTTGACTACAGCCTTCACCTTAGTCTAAAGGGCATCATCCTTAGCCTTCAGAGCTACGTTGTGGTCCTTCTTGAGTTTAGAAATGTCGTCATCCCTCTACTTGACAACCCCTTCAACCTTTCAACCTATTCATTCAAAGAGGCTTGAACCTTTTCAGCTTCTTGGCCATTCTCTATAAGGGGCATCTTGTTCAGAGTCTAATCAATGAGACGATATAAGGACAAGACACCCTGCAGTAGAAGGTCAGACGTATGAACGTAGGAGCTATAATTTATAAAAGAGATGAGGTTACACTTGTGGAAAGAAAATGAACAAAAACTAATACCTGAATTGATTTATGGAGAGTAAACTCGTCTAGTAATGGGATGTCCAAAGAGCGTAAGAAATGCTTATCCTATTCAGTCATTATTGTGACAATAGCATCGAAAGCCTTCAGACTATGGCCGATAAGGCTATCATGGATTTTTAGCTGAGCAAGACATGCATCCAGGGCATCGTCTATAGAGATGGGAATGGCGCGATCCCCTTTTGGAGTCTTGCTCGACCTCAGATGCTCCGGGTCAGCTGTGGTATTCCTCTTTTTGGTAACATCGTCCTGGGATGTACTGATGTTCTTGTTAGTGGTAGGAGGGGGTACATTTTTTCCACCCCTATTATGCTTTAGCTTTACAAGATCGGGACTAGAACTTTTCCATAGGTCGTCTGATATGCCTTTAGGGCACTCTGTAAAAGACAAGTTTCTGAGTTATTGAGTCAGAGGTATAAAAAGTAAGAGGTATAACATATAAAAAATTAAGCCTTACGAAGATCTCCCAAAGGACCACCCCCTAGCCTGTTTGAGAGAGGTAGTAGGGGGTCATCATATGTTTATATTTTATAAGACGACCCTGCTCACCCTTATTGTGAAGATCCTCAACTTTTTGGAAATTGTCCTGGCTAAATCCACGGTCGGCTTTAGTAGCAAGGGATAACTTCCCCCATCTCAGAGAGGTTCTTGGAACAGACGTTCCAGAGGTCTCATTTGGACTAAATTCCTATGCCCTAGAAACAAAGAAATACCGAGGTTTCGAGTTATGGATTGAAGTTTGGGTAACCAACAATATTTTCTTCTCTGATTTCCTAGCTAAGAAGTGGTAATAGCTAGGGTGGTTTTTGGCAGAGGAGGGAATATAACAACCTATGAAAACCCTAACTGGCACTACACCAAATCTGCACTATTATCACGGTCATTGACCTTGACAAGTTGGACTTGTCAAGGTTAATGACCATGATAATACTGGGCGAGACGAATTTTTTTGTCACGAACGTGTCACGGTCATTGACCTTGACAAGTTCGTTAGAATTTTCATGGTCGTGTCATGGACCATGATCGTGACACGTTTAGTCACGATTAAAAATCGTGACAAATCCTTGTCCCCTTTAAAAAAAATGTCACGGTCAATGATCGTGACAATTCTGGGCAGAATTTAAAAAAAATATGCTGGGCAGTATGGCCACTGCCACTGCCCAGCAGTATATTTGTACCTGTTATAGCAACGTTGTACCTGTTCAAACATCATATATCCAAACAAACTAAAGATAATGCAAATATATATTCAAAATAGAAACTATTTAAGACGAAATAACATCACCATCAATTATCTCAAATCTACAAAATATTTAGCTGGAAAAGAGATTTTGTACCGCGACGCTCGGGGACACCTCCTTATACTTCCCTTCTCGTCCGAATAGCCACATAAGTATCGAGAATATGTGGCCTACCCTCAGGGCCACTCCCTGTCCCCTGAATTGAAATAAAGTAAAATTAGTATCCGCCCCGTGAATATAGATAAATATAAATCGAAATTGAAATCGAAACCGAAATTGACATATAAATATAAATACATTACCTGTAGTGTCACGCAAACAGCTAACTTGAGTTCATATGGAACCTCCTTCCAACTAATGTACCCTGGGCAATCGTGTCAAATATAATTCTCTTCATATCTAAACAGTACGAAATGCCATAATCCTATGGAGTTATGCGTTGCAAATTCCTTCCAACCATTGTGCAACCAAAAATCAGCAGTTGAAGTTGTCAATTCCACCTTTCAATGGTCTCCCATGTTTTGCTAGAGGTTCCAAGTGGTGGGGTATGGAAAGTGGAATTGACAACTTCAACTGGTGATGTTTGGCTACATAACGGTTGGGAGGAATTTGCAGAGCATAACTCCATAGGATTATGGCATTTCTTAGTGTTCGGATAGACGAAGAGATTCAGTCTCTTCTCCACAAATAGGGCACCTAAAATAACTATGTACTAATCACCTATTAAATATAAGAAGCGTATATTCATGTATTAGTATAAACAAAACTTATATGTAGTTGGAATATTTATGTATTAATCTCATCTCCACACACGCACACCACACAAGAGTGAAAATGATAAAGTGCAAATCAATTAAAAGCATTAAAAATGGATGTTTCAGTACAAATTGAAATATTTATTACAAATTGAAAAATTGTTTCAAATTCGGGTTATCATAAAAAATGGATTGATATTCGGTAGGATCAGCCAAGTCATCCACACTACTATTTAGACGCCTTGGAGCGTGTTGGACAATTGACCACGGCTCGTTGTTGATATACTCCGAATAAAACACTTGCTTAACCTTTTGAAATGCACAAACAAACGGCTCATCGCTCACGTGGTCGTTGCTCTTCAACTTGGACAAGTCAACCATGATCAAATTGGTGACAGGATCAACTTTACAAGCATTTTTATCCTTAACTCTTACCCAGTCACAGTAAAATACAACCTCTTTGAAGCTTATATAATCCATTTCAAATATATTTTGGATTACACCATATTAAGTAATTTCAGCTTCAAAGAGGTTTTTATCTTTTGCGCTCTCTCGAAAGATAGTAAGAGCTTTGTATGAAATTCCCGAGTTCTGTACATTTGTACTTTCCTCGTACACTTTAGCGTCGAAAATGTAACCGTTTAATCGATACTTTTTGTACTCTTGCACCACGAACAAGGGTCCAGTGGCTAGGCGAGCAAGCCTTGATGTCGCATCACCCGTCTTTAGGAGCTGAGAATATAGATGAATTAATTATATTAGTGGTAAAATTTGAGTGTAATGTAACGTTATATAACGATTGTTTTCATTATAATTACCTCTTATGTCAACCATAGCCTAAATTCGCTGTCTGATTGTACCATTATTTTTCGTCTTTTATTGTTCTCATAGGCTTCATATTTTCTGCATATTACAAAATTAATCATGTATAAAATAATCTAAAATAATGTTAAACATTATAATAATCGAATCTTACATTTTCCATTCTTCGACATCTTCATGTGTGTCAAATAGATAACGAGCTACTTGTTCATGTTGCAAACTCGTTAATTTCACTCGTTTTCCCATCACATGACCACCATCATCGATGAATTCATTAGTGTCATCAACGTTAGTCGGGTCAGGCATATATTCCCGAGTATATATTGATGACTCCACGGTGATGTATTCCTCTGCAATTGATCCTGCAATGTATCAGGTATGCTTGACATAATCTTTAAAAACTTTCATCAATCTTTCAAACGGATACATCCACCGATATCTAACTGGACCACAAAGAAGTTCCTCGTCACATAGGTGTACCAACAAGTGAACACTTATGTCAAAGAATGCTGGGGGAAAGTACTTCTCCAATACACAAATCGCTATGATCACATCCAATTTTGCGGCCACTATGTGTTATCGATTCACTACCTTCTTACACAAGAGGGAGAAGGTAATACTAATTTGCATAATATCCCTAGGCAAATCCTTGTGCTTGGAGAAACAGTGCTTAAACAATAGAGGAACCAATTGCATGATCACATGACAATCGTGGTACTTACACTTATGTAAATCATGAGTAGCATAATTTCCAATCCTTTGCAAGTTGGACGAAAAAGTAGATGGGCCCTTCAAATTATATATTGTGTCCAGAAGCACCTTCCTTTCCCCACTCGTCAAAGTAAACGCACCAGGGGGAATTATTGTCCTTCCCCTACTATCTTCTTTCAACCATAGTTGTGGCTTAAGTTTTAACGTTTTAAGGGTTTTTCATGCATTTTCTCCATCCTTCGAATGACTCGCCCCAATGCAAGTACCCACAATATGTTCATCAAAGTTCTTCTCTGCATGCCTCACATCCAATACATGGCGCACCGGGTTATTCTTCCCTTAAGGCAAGTCAAATAAAATTGACCTCCGAGACCATGCCTTTGTCATCTCAGTTTCATTCCCAGTTGGGGTCTTCTTATGCTTGACATTCTTAAATTTGGGATTCTTACCAGGCATATTAGGGCCACATTCAGAAGATTTAATTTCAATTTCTGAACCCGAAAGTTGTCTCGGCGGTAGCCTATGTTCAACTCCGCCCAATAAAAAAATGGAACTTTTCTCAGATCTGAAACTATGAGTTGGGGGAAAAACCTCCTGTGGCGATGGTATACATTTTTAAGCTAGAGGATAGACGAAGAGATTCAGTATCCTCTCCACAAATAGGACACCCCAAATAACCATGTACTACATAACCAGATAATGTCCCATAATCTAGAAAATCATGAATTGCCCACATCAACATAGCTTTCAGTATAAACTCTTCTTTTCTAAAAGAGTAAAATGATTGCGCACCCTCTTCCCACAACTCGTTTCATTCTTCTACCAAAGGATCCAGGTAGACGTTAATGTCATCACTTGGTGCCTTTGGCCCAGGTATCAACAAAGCCATCATAAAAAATTCAGGTCTCATACACTGTGAAGGAGGGAGGTTGAGTGGGGCTAGGATAACTGGCCATACACTTTGATTAGTTCTTAGATTTCCAAATGGATTGAAACCATCTAGTGATATAGCCAAATGAATGTTACGTTGTTCTCGAGCAAAATCGAGATACTCAAAATTCTTCCTCCTCCAGGCAGTAGAATCAATAGGATGACGCATGATATTACCCCCTACTTCTTCCCTAGCATGCCAAGTCATTGCTTCTGTAATCCATGGTACCGTGAAAAATCGCTTTAATCTAGGCCCAACGGGAAAATATTTCAATACTTTTTGAGGCTCTTTTGAGCTTGTGCCTTCCTTACTAGTAGATTGGACATATCTAGGTTCATCACATACCGAACAACGATCGAGATTTTCATACTCCTTTCGGTATAGTATGCAGTCATACACACAAGCAGGAATCAATTTATACTTCATTCCCAAATCTTTCAAACTGTTCTTCATAACAGGATAGCTATTTGGAAGTGTATTCACCTTGGGTAATAAGCCCTTCACCCATTTCAGAATTCCGGTCACGCTATTGCCAGATAAACCGTACTGCATCTTCAAACTGTGCAAACCAACCATGGCATGTAAAGTTGTTTGATCTTTCTCAAAGCCAGAGTATAGCGGTTGGGTCGCCTTAAATTTTAAACTTTGGTAGTCATCATCAAGTTTTATCGTGTTATCTTCATGAGTACTTGAATCTCTTACATCATCAGTAACCTCATTCTCCTCTGCTTCATAAACTCCGTACGCATCATCAACTAAATCCTCTAATATATTATGATCTACGTCGTCCCCTTCTACATCTATTCTACTTGTTTAAGGTTGTTGTGAAGGTTGGTCGGGGACAAAAGGAACTTTCAATTCACCGTGAAAACTCAAAAATCGATAACTATCTTACATACCCGATCTTAACAAATGTAGTTCAACTGTTTTCCACTCTAACACCTTACCATTCTTACACCTAGCACACGAACACGGAAACTCTTCATCATTATGACACCTCTTTGCATATTTCACAAATTCGTTAGCACCTCTGCGAAACACATCCCCCATTCTATTAGTCTCACCCATCCACTCTTTGTATTTCTGATATCCCATCACAGCTACCACAATTAGACACCTATTAAAGGTAAACAAAACTTAGATTTATAGTATGTTTTATTCAATTATCCCATCATTTAATTATCCTATTAAAGGGTGAGTGGTTCTATCCCATTCAAGACTGCATTTTTCTGTAATATACTTAACAGCTCATGCACATTGTTACGATTTGAAAAAAATCCGATAACATATCCCCGTAGTTCTCCAAGTACACGACGTAGATTGGCAGGTGTGAGTATTATTTCAATTGATCAATTGAAATAACAGTCACACTTGTCAATCTAGTATGTACCCAGAGAACATTAAGATACGACTGCAGAACTTCCTCCAAAAGTAACAACTTTAAGCCAATAAGAATATTATATAGAAATTATACAGTCTCAAACTGTCCAAACGGGACAATTCGAGAGATCTCATTACAAGGGTAATGACTCTCGAACGGGTCTAAGGTCTATTGAATGCGTACGCATAAGAAATAGAAGGCTAGTATCTATGTGAACTATATTTAATTTCAAGTATGTTTCATTTAATTATCATACTATATATTTATTGTTCGATATACAAAGTAATTTAAAAAAAAAATTGAAAAATCCCACCCCCATATGGACAATAATCCAGTGGTCATGCCATTTTTAAAACTAACCAACCAAACATTTACTAAACAAAATAATCCAACAGCAATGTCAACAACTAATGTGTATCCCGTACTCCTTCTAATTCATCTACTCAATTAATTCATTTCATCAATTAAACTAACAATTAACGTATAGAATTATTAATTTACTAATTTACACTGAGGGGCAATCCTACTTTCATATGAAATGGACACTAATTATTAATTTACTTTCATCTAAAACTGTTTCATTTATTAATTATATTTTAGTGGATGTAATTATAGAATCATCTGCAATGTGAATGTTTTTTATCTACAATGAGTTAACCTTGAAACAATATATATTATCTCATAGAATCATCAAAACACGATATTAAGAGAATTACAATGGTACCTTGACTTACCCCGCCTCCCCACCCCCACCCCCACAAACAAATTGACAAATTCATGGGTTAATTCATGGGTTAACTCAAATAATAAATACAAATTCATGGGTTAATTCAAATACACACACCCACCCACCCCCACCCCCACCTCGCTCCACACCCCCCACTCACCACATACACACACACCCCCACCCCCACCCACCACATACACACACACACACACACACACACACACAATAGCCCCCACCCTGCCCCACCTACCTCCACACCCCCACCCCCTGCCCCTACCCTTCCCCACCCCCTACCTCCACCCCCCACACACGCACACACACACACACACACACACACACACACACACACACACATATATATATATATATATATATATATATATATACAAATATATATATAAATGGAAGAGAGAGAGAGAGAGAAATAAACCTGAGAGAGAGAGAGAGAGAGAGA
This sequence comes from Sambucus nigra, assembly GCA_949130495.1. NCBI lineage: Eukaryota > Viridiplantae > Streptophyta > Magnoliopsida > Dipsacales > Adoxaceae > Sambucus > Sambucus nigra. Next base: position 87,886,339 of record OX422216.1, on the reverse strand, counting down.
GAGAGGGAGGGAACGGCGGGAGGGAAAAAAGAAGGGTAGGGGTTTTTGCTGAATAACTTGTCACGGTCGTGTCAAGGTCATTGACCGTGACAATTCTTTTTCACGGTCGTGTCAAGGTCAATGACCGTGACACAAAATGCGTGTTTTTTTCACGGTCAATGACCTTGACAAGGGTGGCCGGCTAAAAGGTGATAATTTTGTCATTTTGGTGTAGTGTGGAAGGTCTGAGTGGTGGATAACCCTCCAAAGGACAATGGTCCGAATCATAACCCTCTAGGAATTAGGAGATAATTGGGAAGGGGCTAGATTTATATGGGAAAGTATAGCTTTGATGGTTGGGTGAATAGGAAGATGGAAGCCCAACTTGAACATCTGCTCATAGATGCAGATCTCTCCATATTGGCCATCAAAGGCCCTCTCATCCCTTATAGGTTTTGTAAGGATGATGGAAGAATTTATGGAATAGAGGTGCCTAAAAGAAAGAAGGTCGTACTCAGTGACGAGACTCTCATACTCGGATGCCTCAGACGTATCAAGATCACTCTCCTCGCCATCATCACCATCCCCAACAACATCGGCTTGGGCAGGTGCAAACACACAACCAGGAAACCTCTGAGCAATTTCAGCCCCGGTGGCAACCGATAGAGGAATGACATCAATGATGGGGGGAATGGACACAATTGTCCCTATGATTTCAACATCAGAAGACTTATGTGAGGTATTAGCACCTTGGTGAGACGAGGCACGACTCGAAACATCGGCTTCCTCAAGAACCTCACCCTGTCTACGAGAGTAATCCATAGCCTCTTGAAAAAAGTCTATAGGCATGGGGTCTGAGCAAGATGACTCAGACTCAGACATTGGTATGGGATCCCCAGGAACCTCAGCTGGCTCAGGGTAGATAACCTTCATGGGTGGAGAAAATATGGGTCTGAGAGGCAAGGCCTCAGCCCTACGAGCCTCTTCTTGGGCTAGCTCTATTTGCCTAATTTTCTCGAAGGTCTTCTCACAAAGAGAGGGGAACTCTTCTATGAATTGTTACAAGGGTCTGAGCATAAGTGGGACAAAACTACACTTACTCAAACCACAAATAGGTACACAACTTAAAATAACTCAAACTCAAGATAAAAAAGGGAAGTTAAAAAGTTTGAAATGAATAACTTCAAGAACATTCAAGAACAGGGTCACCGGAGAAGGTGATCGGAGGTTCACCGGAAACCTAAAGAAGGGCTATTTCTGACTGAAATAACCTCAGAGCTGCCTACCACTGTCCCTAAACCACTCAACCACTGCTATCCTAGCCCTACAACCACAAATACTGGTGGAAACTCTCACCAAAAAATGCAAAGGGTCATCGAAAACTCAGAAATGATGATGCTGTAACTAAAAAAGGAAAAGAGGGGTGGAAAATAATACTTGGCTAATGGCGAAAGAGACAAAAGAAGGTTTGGAAGCAAGGAAAGCTCTGAATCACAGCAATAATGGAACTCTTGGAGAGAGAGAGGAAGTTACAGAACCTAGGAGGGAGAAATTTGGAAGAAGAAAGAGAATGAGGAGAGAGAAGAGGGTTTTTAAACCTATCCAATAATGGGGCGCGAGTCCCAATGTCCCATCATTGCCCTAGGGAACCTAAAGGGAAAGTCAGAGTCAAACGCTACTCACTTCAGTAAGTGACATGTGTCAAGAAAATATTGGCACTCAAAGAGACTCAGCCTCGGCCTAACACACATACCCGTCAATCATCTATTCACATAAAAGACTAAGGGCTAGGGGTTATAAATATGCCCAAAGTGCATCCTCGTACTCAGAGATACCAACCTCATCCAACCTCACAGCCGAGTTGACAAGAAGCTTATGAGAACTATCAGCAAGCTCGTCTTTCATAAGGTCGTCCCCCTCACACACAAACCTCGGATCTTTATCAGCCGAGGTCAGCAGAGCCTCACGGGCTCAATCAATTGCCAACATCATCATCGGCCTCAGCCGACGTTCCAGCTACCTCATACCTAACCTCGGCCAACCTTCCTAGCCGAGGTCATCACGATTAGCGGACAAAGTAACTACATCTGACTCCACCAACCTCATACTCATCCAGGCTGAGGTTACACCACTCAAGGATGAAGGGCCGAGCATTTACAAGCATATGTAAGGTTTGGAACTCATGGACAAATCAGTTTTAACCGAATCATTCCCCCCACATGAGGGAATATTGAGGTCATCATTATCTACATAAGATCAACCAGGTGTCATCCTTACACTGGTTCGATCCTCATGCACATGCTCATTGCATGCCTGGGGGGGGGGGGTATATTACACCCCCCAAACACTATAAATAGAGGTCATCCTCTACCTTGTAAAGGGATCCATAATTGTAGCCTAAGATGAAACTCTGTTAGTTTACAGAGTAGAGAGAGAAAGCTTGAGAGATTGTATCTATGGCCGTTAGTGTCTTGATGTAGTGATATTACTCACACACTCACAGTGGACGTAGGCCAAATTGGCTGAACCACTTATATACAAGTGCTTATTCTCATCTCCTCACCTCCTTCTACTCAATATACACTCTTGTGCTGCCATTGTTATTGTTAGCTTAAGCTTGTCAACACCTCATCTAGTGGTGTTGTTTCCAGCATCATCATCGACCTCAAATCTATCTTTGATAAGAAGGAAGCTCCTCTCAACTGGTCAAATAAATCATTGATTCGGGGCAATAGATACTTATTTCGTATTGTGACTTTGTTAAACTCTCGGTAGTCCAGGCACAACCTTAACGAACCATCCCTCTTCTTCATAAACATAACAAGAGCACCCCAAGGTGAGGTACCCCTACGGATGAAGTCGCGTCCTAATAGCTTCTCAATTTGGTCCCGTAACTCCCTTATCTCAACTGGAGCCATATGGTACGGTGCGTGAGCTATTGACTGAGTGCCCGGTATCAAATCTATAACGAAGTCTATCTCTCGACTAGGCGATAGTCATGATATCTCCTGGAACACATCAAAAAATTCTCGAACAACAGGAATCGAGTCAAGAGGAATAACCACCTCCTTAGAGGTCCCCTCCTCTATATAATACAGGTGGGTGCACAACCCTCCCTCAGGACGAGGCATCGCCACCCGAAACATCTCTCGGCCCGATATCATAAAGATAATAGTCCTACTATAACAGTCTATCATGGCTCTATAAGTTACAATCCAATCCATGCCAATCATGTCATCATGCTCATGCATATATAGGACTAAGATACCAACAGGCAAAGTCAAGCTCCCAACCTCTATACCTACCCCTCGGCATATAAAGAAAATCAAAGACCCGTTTCCTAGTGGTGAGTCTACACATTTCACTGTACTCTCTGTTGTGTTTAATAACCCCATGGCCCATGCAAAACTAGTAGCTATAAAACAGTGCGAAGAACCAGTGTTAATTAAAATGCATCCTATAGTACCATGGATAGGAAACTTACTCTCAACTTCAGGTGGTGCCTACTGGTCTACTGCCTAGTGGACGTTATAAACACGTCCATACTATAACTGTCCCTGCTGAATCAGGGGTGGTGGCAAAGCTGGGACCTGCGCTGGTGCTGGTAGGGCGGCATGATAGAGGGGTATTTGGGGCTCCTGCTGGCACCCTGTTGCTGGGGACACCTGCCCTTGTAGGGGAAATATTGCTTCATATGGCCAGTCTTGCCACAATAGAAACACATGCCACTAAAGTTATCTCCCCTCTATCCTTGTTGGCCTCGACCCTGCTGGCCATTTCCACCCCTCCACTGGCCCTGGTGGTTCTGTAAATGCTGTTATTAGCCTTGATATCGGCCCTGATGGCCCTGTTAATAACGATGTTAGCCATACTGACTAGACTAGCCCTATTGGCCCTGCCCCATATCCCTATCTCGAGTCACCAGATAGAAACTTTTTAGCAGGGTCCCCTTTATGGGGACTCTACTCACCCTGACGGACCTGCCCCTGAGCTGATGATGCCCCACCGACACTACTACCTCATATCCGGACCTGATAGCTAGGCTCCCTTGCTCATTTTCTCCCCTACTGATGGAAGTGATGGTCCTGGCAATGTAATAGAGTGGCGTTGAGTACGTCAGTATAAGTACCCAATGACAGATTACCTATAAGGTGTTGTCGAATCCTCCAATTCAACCCATCCATGAACATCATAATTTTTTTCTCTTCTGTAGGTGCCTCATCTAGCAACATAGTGATCAATCGTGTGAACTCCTCCTCATACTCAGCGATAATCACATTCTCCTGCTTGAGATTCAGTAGTTTCTGCCTCATTTCTGCCTGCAAGGCGAAAGGAAAGTATTTACGATCAAACCGCACCCAAAAACTCTGAATAGTCATAGTATCCCTCTCCTCCAAGGAGGTAGTGGACTCCCACCACTGTAAAGAGGACCCCACTAGCTTGTAGGAAGCCAGTAACTGCCTCTGAATGTTGGTACACTCGTACATGCGAGGATGCCTATGGATATCTTTCTTCCATTGGCTCGCTATGATGATGTCATAACCACCTGAGAATTTCTAGGGATGTGCCCTCTAGAAAGCATCCCGAACCTTCTCCTAGGCAGTGGGAAACTGAATCGAAACTGGCACCACAACCTATACCTAGGGTGGGGCCTGCTGCACCACCGCTAAAGCTGCATTTACCGCCTGAGCAATAATTACGGCCACGTCAACTGCATTAATCATTCCCTGAGCCTGAGTTGCTGGCTTCTCTGGCTGGGCATTTCTATTCCTCAGGTGCGTCTCCTAAGGCATCTGAAACGAGAAGGGATTCTTATTAGTACATAATTATTATTAAATCTCAAATAGATAAAGGCGTAAACACATAAATAAGAGTACATCAGTCCTAAAGGTAGGGCTCTATATCAAAGAATGCTAAGCAGAAAGCATAGTATGCCATACATATCCTAAAGGATACTAGAACCTGATGCTCTGATACCACCTGTGACACCCCGCCTAATAAAATACTGGGTGATTTGTCCTTTATTAAATTAAATCAAAGTGTCCGATTGGTTCATTCTTAGCATCACTGTCGAAAAACAATTTTCATTATTAATCACCTAATAAATAATTAAGCTAAGTGTCAAAACATTTTCCCGTCTAATTATACCAAATTAATCCATTAATAAGTTCCATGCTTTATAATATAAGCTATTCACATTCCACCAAAATAAATACTGAACATGAATCAAATACCGAAATAAATGAGACTGGATAAAACATTCTAGTTCAAAGTCTAAAACTAATGTATCATAATACTCGATCCAATAGTAAGGAAATGCTAATAAGAAAAATATAAAGTCTCTGAAATAGTTAATCTAGAAACGGGCGACACATGCCCTAAATGGAAAGTCTGAACTAGGAATGGAATGAAGAGATAGCGGCGTCTAATATCAATAACCTACAGCTTCCACAATATTTACATCTCGTCGAATGATCCACGCGCCTAAGTTTGGTGGTGACTCTGTGGATGGACACCTGGTATAATATATATGTATATATAGATAGCAAAAGAGAAGAGAAATAACAAGAAACGGGTTAGAGCCCGATTTGTTAAAATATTTGTTTTAGTAAGTATTTAAAACTGTATTAATGCAATTATTATGTGCATATTAGTTTTGAACTCTCATATGAGATCCTCACCCCTCCACTAATGTGCACACCCAGCATACGTCTACCCTAACCTAGTTATCCATATTATTCTCAACTGGGTCATTGACATATACTACTAATTATATCTCGTAATAGAATTACGTATCGCCCATACAATACGCTTTTAATACAACACTTCCATTATCCGCATTTGATATTCAATGTTCTAGTAGTAAATACTTTATCCCCCTTAAGTTACTTTGTTTACCAACATTTATATATTTGTTAATTTCACACATTAGGATTATTCACAAATATAACTATATATATATATATATATATATACACAAATCATGCACCCCTTGGTAAGGACCACTTGGCGAAATGAATACTTTGCTATCATGTCCCGGTGAATCGCTCGCTACAGAAAGAACAACTGGTTCGGCATCTCTCACGAACCATAAATCTCACAACACAAATATTGGAGGCAAGCATACTCACCAGTTAAATGGGTCATGCACATACCTACGATCCCATTCAATCGCCGAAATTATCCTACATAACAGTTAACACATATCCAAGTTCATATGCTCTGGGTACAAGTTAAATAGCCCCCATTGGGTCACCCAGGATAAGACTGTCCACTGCGCAATTCCTCCTCCCGATAGCAAGGAACATAGGTATGCATATACACACAATTAGAATAATCATAAAATAATAAGCATTCCCTAAGCCTTATAAAAATTCAAGTATTCGCCCAACCCATATTTATATTTCTACACATAGTATACTTCTCTTTACTACTTATGCAATTAACTCGATTATTTACACTTTCGAAATTTCCAAGGTTAATTCACCTATTCCATCCTTAACGTATTATCTTGGTAATGATTCCCAAATAATTTTTCACTAAGAATGTATCAGTAAATGGCAGTATTCCTCACTCAACTAACTGTGTAACATGATTTGGGGGAAAAATGGGAATTTATGGGTTTTCCTGGGACCTGTCGTTTGAACGAGTTAGTAGGTCATTTGAACGACTCTGATTCTCGTTCGAACGAGATGAGGTTTTTTCCTGGTTTGGCCGGACCTTTTACGTTTTACTGTTCCTACTTTGTCTTCCTCAAAATTTCAGTCCCAAAATCTCTAAATTTCTCAACCCCAACACGCAAACAATAATACGCTTTAATGTTCTAACATGTATAAATGATTTCCTTTAACTACGAAAAATTAATTCATCATAAATCAATCAGAAAATCCAAAATCCCCAATTTAATAATTTAAAACCCTTGTTCATCAAATTTCCATATAACAACATCAATCTCAATTTCGTCCATCATCAATAATCATCAATTTGGGATTTTTAAACTATCTACATGAGGGATTCATTTTACTTTAATCTCCAGATTTTAATTAATGCCATTAATCCTCCAATTTCATCAAAACTTATAAATCAAAGAGTGAATATAATACACCTACACTACTATGAACATGATTATTTCTATAAATTGTAAGAATTAAACACTTGCCTTAATTTTGACGGTCTGATCCGATGTTGATATGGGTATGGGTACGTTCCTCGTCTCGCGATCTACACTTTGGTATAGTTTTTGGTGTGTGCTCTTGTGTTAGGCACCAAGAACACCAATAGTCTCCTCTACCTTCCTCTATGCCTCTCTCTTTGAAGCCCTTATACTTTTGACTCATTTGAGTCTAGACTGTATAAGAGCTCATCTAGTTTGGAAATTGTGACAAAATAGTGTCCATCCTAGAAACCAAAGAGCTTCAGAGATTGGGTTTCTTCTTCTTCTATTCATCTTGTGATGATCCTGAGACTATAGCCATCACTCACACACTTAGAATTTCATTCTTGCATTTCATATTGCACCACTATGTGTATTAATGTTGTGAGTGTGTTTAAATCCCTCAATTTGATGTTTAATAATTTTTTGGGAATTTAAAACATATTTTAAACAAGGTTTTATTTAATTAAAACTTGATTTAAAAAGTCTTGGGGTTAATGTATATATATGCTTTGTTGTGTTTATTGGCCTAAAGTTACTCTGGGTAGAAATCGAAAGCGCTAGAGACTTTAGGGTTGGCTTTGTAATTATTTTGGGACGCGCGTTTGCATTCGTCCTCAGGCCAACACTTGCTGTTCTCTGATTGTCCCTAGGTGTGTTTCTTTACAGAGACATACCATCGCTTGTTATCAGCCCTTGGATCAACCCTTATCGATGGCCTGCATGTCTTTTGAGTGGATCCCCGTGTAATCCCTTAAGCCAATCATAGCCTGTTTAATCCACCGCCTGTTGTGAGCCCTTGGATTGCAGTCAATGGAGCTTGACTCGATCTCAGCCATTGTTTTTGAACGATGCTCTGGAATCTTCCTCTCTTCCTATTTAAAGGCCTCCAATTTCAGCCTTCGAGAGCTTTTGCCATTTTGAAAAGTCTCAGAGAAAAGAGAGAGAAGAGAGAAGAGAGAAGTTAGAGAGAGAAACCAAACCCTAGTTAGAAACCCTAACTTCGTCCAAATACCTCTAAACCTAAACCACTTACCTCTCCATAAACACCATAACCAAATAAACACCATCCTTAGTGTTTTCCTGGGTTTATGAGAGTTCTGGTTAAGAGATCTTGTGTTGCTGAAATCCTTGTGTTCATAAATCTTATTTCCAACTTAGACATAGACTCAAATCTTGTTTCTCTTTCAATAGAAATCATAGATCTGAAGTTTTTCATGTCACATCACACTTAGTTGCATTTATTTCTCATCTTGAGAATTTCGTTGTTGATTGTTTTCTGTTAAAACATTTTTCTTCTTCAAAGATCAACAATAGATGTTTTTCTATTTCTGTTTTTACAAAACCTAACCTGACCTAGTGGGATTCGCACTTGGAGGGTTCTCAATCCACATAATATTTTCAAAAGTGATTGAGAAAGGTCTTGACCGATTTCTTAAGCAAGATCTCCGTGGAATCTGGGTTATTTTGAAAGGTCAAAAAGGTTCATGGTTTTGTAAGAAAGAAAAATAACAAATACACTGCATATAGACTTTATATGTGATTTCTTAGGATTGTCTGTAACTAATAAGTGTGTGTGTGTGCATGCATGTGTTTTAGAACACCATTCACAAACATCTTCACACTACAAACACTCAAAGTGTTGGCTATAAGATTTGGTGAATAATAAGTCGACGTAAAGTGCTGGAACAAAGAAGAGTTGACAAACTGAGACAACTACATCAACAAACAAGATCTGCAGAAAAGTTAAGGACGCCAGAGGGTACAATCCTGAACTTGTATAGATTTGTTTTTGTGTGCATGTTAGTTAAATAGGTTGTAACTCGCATATTTGTTTTAGTGATTGTTTTTGTTTTACTCCGTAGAGGGAGCCGTGGATGTTTCCTCAAGGTTGAGGTTTTACCACGTTAAAAATCCTGAGTATCAATATTTCTACATCTTCTCATCCCATTCTGTTTGTGTGCTGAGTTTAAATTTTTTTTTAACTGTTTACTAAAACTTGTTATCAAATCTTGTCCATATCTCGTACATAATTTTGTTAACACATCTTGTGTTCAAAATCGTTTTGATTTAAGTAAAGAGTTTCTTCAACAAACTTTCGGAGTTGCTTAAATAGTTTATTTTCATAAACGGCTTTGGCAACGCTATTTCAATTGGTATCAGAGATTTTGGTGAACTTTTTTCAAAAAGATCCTGAGTTTCTGAAACTGTTTTCTCAAAATCAATTATGGACGAGAAAAACGAATGATATGGTAACTTGACCAGACCTCCAGTCTTTGATGGAACCAATTTTTCTTACTGGAAAGTAAGAATGATTGCTTTCATTCAAGGCACTCTGGGAGATGATGTCTGGGATATTATTGAAAATGGATACTCTTATCCAACTAAACCAGCCACTGATGGAAGCAATGAAAGGATTAAGAAAATATTGAGTGAGTTTACTCAAGAAGAGAAACAGGTTTCTCGAAATAATAACAAAGGCAAGAACGCTATATTTATGTCTATTAACGAACATGAGTTCAAGAGAATCTCATCCTGTACCACTTCCAAGGAAGCATGGGATACCTTGATTACTGCCCATGAAGGAGACTCTAGGGTAAAAGCTGCTAAGACTCAGATGTTATTCCAACAGTATAATACCTTAATCATGTCTGAATCTGAGTCTTTCGATGATTTCTATATGAACCTTACTGATATTGTCACTAAACTTCATGCCAATGGTATAACTTATGATAGACAAGAAATTGTCTCTAAAATTCTGAGATCATTACCACAGAAATTTGACAATAAAAGATATGCTATTGAGGAGATGTGTGATACAAATCTTACTCCTGAATTACTCAGTAGCAAATTAAGAACTGTGGAAATGGAATTAGAGTTTAAGAAACAATTGACCCACACTAATAGGAAACATACCAATTCCAATCTTACCTTTACCTCTAAGATGATTAAGCCTGAGTTAAACACCCCTAGTAATGATTCTGATGAGGACTGTGACTTAGAAAGTCTAGATAATCAGATTGCCCTAATGACAAAACAATTTAAGAAAATTGTTAAATTTAGAAACAGTGTTGCAAATAGACAGGGCAAGTCTAATTATTCTACTCCTTCAAATCACAAGCCCCATGAGAAACCTCATGACAAACAGAACAAGGACAACACAAGACCTCACAGAGACCTCAAGAAGACTGAATGCTATAGATGTGGTAAACTAGGACACATTGCTCAAGACTGTAGAGTTAATTTAAATGCCCAAAACAAACACTCTAGAGCCAATATCTGCAAAACCTGGGATGACTCAAGTGATTCTGAAAATGAGGAACCTGAGACATCTGATGGTTTTGATCCTTGTTTAGCCTTCTTTGCCAAAATCATATACAATGACGATATGCCTATGCTTGATAGTGAGGATGAGTTTAGTAATTCTAGTTCTGTTGCTTTGAATCATACTTTAACTGGTTTAGATGCTTTACTTACTGAGAACATTAATACCTCTTCCTCGGGGTGTGTGAGTCAAAGGGAAATCGATACTGCTGATGTCAATGGGTGCGTGAGTTTAAGAAATGAAACCTTAGGGGTCACTTCACACACTTCACTTAGTGACTCTGACAATGATGATCTCCCAGACATCCACACTCTATATACTAAAACTCTTAAGAAAAGTACTAGACTAGAAAAGATTGTGAAAGATCTTACCAAAAAGCTAGAGGATCTAAGCCTAATGGTAAAACTGAATGCTGAAGAGTATACTACTCAATGCATGTCTCATGAAAGTGAAGTCAAAGTGTTTGATGAAAAACTGAAAACTTTAACTGAAGCTAATGAAATTCTGGAGAAAAAATACAAAGGGACATTATTAGAATTGGAACAAACAAAAGAAAAGACAGCAACTGTTTTCAAAAAATTTACCAAATTTGAAAACAATTCTAAATGTTTTGAGGAATTCGTTGCTGAATCTAAAACCAATTCTGATGATAGAACTGGAATAGGGTTTTGCCCCAATTTGAAGACACAAACTAAACATGTTGAACCTATCAAGTTTGTGTCAGGAGGCAAAAGACCTATTGAAACATGTCCAGACTTTCATTCTCTAAAAACTAAGTTTGACCATCAAAACACTAACACTGGAGATGCAAGTTGCTCTAAGCATGAAAGTTTACCAAAGGGAAAATATGTCTGCCCCCCTATTAGGAAAAGTGAACCTGCTTTCAAATCAGTGCTACCTAGGAATAAAATTCAGCCTCAAAATTTCTCAAAACCTTTGTTTAGAGACTTTCCTAAGGAAAACCCTATTCTGAGCAATCTTTATTGCTCCTATTGTGATATATATGGTCACTCTTTCGATAATTGCTATGCTAGGAGACTGATTAAACCTGTCTACAACTCTTCCATATATCCAAACTTTAACTACTCTAGGAGGAGTCTTAACAACTATGTCCTTCCCAGGCCACCAGACAAAAACTCTAACTATAGGAATAGAAGGACTAAACCTAAAAGGACATTTACTAGAAGGATTACCAGAAACTTTTCTAAATCAAATGCTCAGGAATTCAAATTTACTCAAAATCATGCGCAAAATGTTTTTCATCAAAAATCTAATGCTCGCAAATTTTATCAAATGAGAGCAAACAAGCGCAAACTAAAAACCAGGGCAATTTGGGTTAGAAAAGATGATCTAGCACCCCAGATGAAGTGTAACATTGTTGTTTCTGCTCTAAAAGCTGAACTTACAACTTCTGGTTGGTACTTGGATTCTGGATGTTCCAAGCATATGACAGGTGATGATACAAAACTTTTAAATAAAACCCATTTTGATGGTGGAAAAGTTGTTTTTGGTGATGGTATATCATCCCAGATCATAGGCAAAGGAACTCTTAAAGAAAAAGGTCTTCCTGTTCTTGAAAATGTTCTCTTAGTTAAAGGTCTTAAGGCTAATTTACTTATCATTTCGCAATTCTGTGACTCAAACTACACTGTTACCTTTTCAAAGAACAATTGCAAGATTTTAAATGAAAAGGGACAATGCTTAATTACAGGATTCAGGACCCCTGACAATTGTTATACTGTCATGTCTAGTTCTGAAATCTGTAATGTTGCCAGAATGGATGACAACGAGATATGGCATAACAGAATGGGTCACATTAATTACGAAAATTTGAGTAAATTGTCTTCTCAACAGATAGTTAGAGGAATACCAAAAATCAAACCTATTCATAACATTGTCTGTGGTCCCTGTCAAGAAGGAAAAAATGTTAAAGCACCTCATAAAAGGGTTAAAGATATCCTTACCTCTAATCCCTTAGAACTCATCCATATGGACCTAATGGGTCCTTCTCAAACTGTTAGTCTTTGTGGACACAGTTATATTCTAGTTATGGTTGATGACTTCACCAGATTCACTTGGGTAGCTTTCTTAAAACAAAAATCCGATACTTTTCAAACTTTTTTAAAGATTCTCTTACGGATTGAGAATGAAAAAGACACTCAAGTGAATAGAATCCGAAGTGATAGAGGTGGTGAATTCAAAGACACTGGTATTGTAGAATATTGTGACTATAATGGTTACAAACATGAGTTCAGTGCTCCTAAGGCCCCTCAACAAAATGGAATAGCTGAGAGAAAGAATCGAACTCTTCAAGAGATGGCACGTGTCATGCTCCATGCCAAGAACTTACCTAAGTATTTTTGAGTAGAATCTATTCGTACATCTTGCCATCTTATTAATAGGGTTTATCTTAGAAAGAATTCGAAACAAACCTCTTATGAACTTTGGTACAATAAAAAGCCTAATCTTAAGTACCTTAGAACCTTTGGTAGTACCTGCTATGTTTGCAAAGATAGGGAACACTTATCTAAATTTGAGAGTAGGGGAGATAAAGCCATATTCTTAGGTTATTCACCTAACAGTAGAGCTTATCGAGTGTATAATCTTCGCACTAAGACCTTAATGGAATCCATAAATGTAATTGTTAGTGACACTACTGTAGAAAGCAAGACTAATGAATTAACTATAGAAGAAGAATCGTCAAATATTTTAGAAAATGACTCTTCTGAAATAGATAATTCATTACCTATTGAGTCACCTGAAGTACCTAACTGGGTTTCTAAAGATCATCCCATAAACAACATAGTTGGTAACCCTGGTGAACCAGTACGTACAAGATCCCAACTTAGAAATTATGCTCTCTATGCTTGCTTTGTTTCTCTCTTGGAACCAAAGAATGTAAATGAGGCATTGAATGACTCTCACTGGATTTCTGCTATGCAGGATGAACTTTTACAATTTGTCATTCATGATGTTTGGTTTCTTGTTCCACGTCCTGATCACAAAAAGGTTATTGGTACTCGTTGGATTTTCAAAAATAAAACTGATGAAAAGGGGATGATAATTAGAAATAAAGCTAGACTAGTTGCTCAAGGTTACTCCCAAATAGAAGGACTTGATTTTAATGAGACGTTTGCTCCTGTTACTCGTTTAGAATCAGTTCGTCTGCTTCTTGCTATAGCTTGTCACATGCATTTTACATTATATCAAATGGACGTTAAATCTGCGTTCCTTAATGGAATACTTGCCGAGGAAACCTATGTAGAACAACCTAAAGGGTTCATTGACCCTAATTATCCTAATCATGTATTTCGGTTGAAAAAGGCTTTATATGGTCTTAAGCAAGCTCCTAGAGCTTGGTATGAGCGCCTGTCCAGTTTCTTGCTGGACAAAGATTTCAAAAGAGGTGGAAATGACCAAACCTTATTTGTCAAACATTTTGGCAAACACATTACTATCGCTCAAGTCTATGTAGACGATATCATATTTGGATCGACTTCTACCTCAGAAGTAAAATCTTTTGCTGAAATTATGAGTAAGGAATTTCAGATGTCCCTTATGGGGGAGTTACAGTTCTTCCTAGGTATCCAAGTCAAACAACAACCAGATGGATTGTTTCTTTTGCAGACTAAGTACGCATTAGAGATAGTTAAAAAATTTGGCCTCGAGAGTGCTAAAAGTGCTAAAACGCCTATGAGTACTACAGAGAAATTATCTAAAGATGAAAATGGAAAATCTGTAGACTCTACCTTATATCGTAGTATGATTGGCACATTACTCTATCTGACTGCCTCGCGTCCTGATATCATGTATGCTATTTGTGTTTGTGCGCGTTATCAAAACAACCCCAAGGAGAGCCATTTAAACGCTGTTAAACGCATAATTAAATATGTTAAAGGCACTCTAAATTTAGGAATTTGGTACACGAATGACACACCTAGCACTATTATTGGGTACACTGATGCTGATTGGGCTGGGTGTACTGATGATAGTAAAAGCACTTCAGGAGCATGTTGTTATATTGGTAATAACTTGGTAGGATGGAGTAGTAAAAAACAGAACTGCACATCTCTCTCGACTGCTGAATCTGAATACATAGCCGCCGGTAGCTGTTGTGCCCAATTGTTGTGGCTTAAACAAATGCTAAGTGATTATGGTATTTTAGAACCCACACTTCATCTCTATTGTCATAATCAAAGTGCGATTAACATTTCTAAGAACCCAGTTCAACACTCGCGAACTAAGCACATTAAAATAAGACATCATTTTATTCGTGAATTAGTTGAAACCAAGGAATTAGAAATCAATTATCTTTCTACTGATCTACAACTTGCAGATTTATTTACCAAACCTCTTGATTATAATAGATTCATTTCTTTACGTAAATCTATTGGTATGATTTGTGTTGAGTAAATACCTATCATATTTGCCAAGTTCTTTCCCTTTGTCCATTTGAGACAAAATGGGGGAGAAATTTGAGTCTACTGCATATACTAAAAAGCTTGATCTTAGTAATTTTTTGCAGGTATTCTTCTTGTACAGTCATTCTTCATTGTAATAATAGGATGTTAAACTGTATATAGTTGAGTTATGTAATTTTTGATTTCTAGGATTTGGGTAGATAGATCTTTTATAGGAATAGGATTTTCTTATTTGTTGTCGCCCTACGAGTATAGATGACTCAAAGGATATTTTGTCTCATATTTCCAAAGGGGGAGATTGAAGCCCTTATACTTTTGACTCATTTGAGTCTAGACTGTATAAGAGCTCATCTAGTTTGGAAATTGTGACAAAATAGTGTCCATCCTAGAAACCAAAGAGCTTCAGAGATTGGGTTGCTTCTTCTTCTATTCATCTTGTGATGATCCTGAGACTATAGCCATCACTCACACACTTAGAATTTCATTCTTGCATTTCATATTGCACCACTATGTGTATTAATGTTGTGAGTGTGTTTAAATCCCTCAATTTGATGTTTAATAATTTTTTGGGAATTTAAAACATATTTTAAACAAGGTTTTATTTAATTAAAACTTGATTTAAAAAGGCTTGGGGTTAATGTATGTATATGCTTTGTTGTGTTTATTGGCCTAAAGTTACTCTGGGTAGAAACCGAAAGCGCTAGAGACTTTAGGGTTGGCTTTGTAATTATTTTGGGACGCGCGTTTGCATTCGTCCTCAGGCCAACACTTGCTGTTCTCTGATTGGCCCTAGGTGTGTTTCTTTACAGAGACATACCATCGCTTGTTATCAGCCCTTGGATCAACCCTTATCGATGGCCTGCATGTCTTTTGAGTGGATCCCCGTGTAATCCCTTAAGCCAATCATAGCCTGTTTAATCCACCGCCTGTTGTGAGCCCTTGGATTGCAGTCAATGGAGCTTAACTCGATCTCAGCCATTGTTTTTGAACGATGCTCTGGAATCTTCCTCTCTTCCTATTTAAAGGCCTCCAATTTCAGCCTTCGAGAGCTTTTGCCATTTTGAAAAGTCTCAGAGAAAAGAGAGAGAAGAGAGAAGAGAGAAGTTAGAGAGAGAAATCAAACCCTAGTTAGAAACCCTAACTTCGTCCAAATACCTCTAAACCTAAACCACTTACCTCTCCATAAACACCATAACCAAATAAACACCATCCTTAGTGTTTTCCTGGGTTTATGAGAGTTCTGGTTAAGAGATCTTGTGTTGCTGAAATCCTTGTGTTCATAAATCTTATTTCCAACTTAGACATAGACTCAGATCTTGTTTCTCTTTCAATAGAAATCATAGATCTGAAGTTTTTCATGTCACAGCACACTTAGTTGCATTTATTTCTCATCTTGAGAATTTCGTTGTTGATTGTTTTCTGTTAAAACATTTTTCTTCTTCAAAGATCAACAATAGATGTTTTTCTATTTCTGTTTTTACAAAACCTAACCTGACCTAGTGGGATTCGCACTTGGAGGGTTCTCAATCCACATAATATTTTCAAAAGTGATTGAGAAAGGTCTTGACCGATTTCTTAAGCAAGATCTCCATGGAATCTGGGTTATTTTGAAAGGTCAAAAAGGTTCATGGTTTTGTAAGAAAGAAAAATAACAAATACACTGCATATAGACTTTATATGTGATTTGTTAGGATTGTCTGTAACTAATAAGTGTGTGTGTGTGCATGCATGTGTTTTAGAACACCATTCACAAACATCTTCACACTACAAACACTCAAAGTGTTGGCTATAATATTTGGTGAATAATAAGTCGACGTAAAGTGCTGGAACAAAGAAGAGTTGACAAACTGAGACAACTACATCAACAAACAAGATCTGCAGAAAAGTTAAGGACGCCAGAGGGTACAATCCTGAACTTGTATAGATTTGTTTTTGTGTGCATGTTAGTTAAATAGGTTTTAACTCGCATATTTGTTTTAATGATTGTTTTTGTTTTACTCCGTAGAGGGAGTCGTGGATGTTTCCTCAAGGTTGAGGTTTTACCACGTTAAAAATCCTGAGTATCAATATTTCTACATCTTCTCATCCCATTCTGTTTGTGTGCTGAGTTTAAATTTTTTTTTAACTGTTTACTAAAACTTGTTATCAAATCTTGTCCATATCTCGTACATAATTTTGTTAACACATCTTGTGTTCAAAATCGTCTTGATTTAAGTAAAGAGTTTCTTCAACAAACTTTCGGACTTGCTTAAATAGTTTATTTTCATAAACGGCTTTGGCAACGCTATTTCACTCTTTTCTCTCTCGTAGGTTTAAAACTGATAACTCTTATATAACCTTAGTGTATCCATATTTTATTTCCCAATTTTCGTCCATATTATTACCCCAAAATTCCAAAGGACAAAAATACCCCTACGGGGTGCCGGTTAGGTCTAAAAACATCTCGGAGGCCAAACAATACCCCCTGGTAGTGTTTTCTGACTATCTCGACCCTTTTGGACTCAATGGTGCACTCAAAATTACAATACGAGTTACACAAAA
Source organism: Sambucus nigra (assembly GCA_949130495.1). Classification (NCBI taxonomy): domain Eukaryota; kingdom Viridiplantae; phylum Streptophyta; class Magnoliopsida; order Dipsacales; family Adoxaceae; genus Sambucus; species Sambucus nigra. The sequence continues at coordinate 87,868,920 of OX422216.1, read as the reverse complement.
ATAATTTATCTTTTTTTTCCATTCATTTAGTGCTGACATGTCTCACACGCACGTCCTGACTTAAAATACCAAACTGTCGTATTTCGCACTCCAACAATTTGTAAAGATTTTATAATTACATATTACATATACCCACAGTAATAATCAATGATTTTTTTCAATAAGTATTAACCCTTGGCACGCTAGTTAATGTTTATTTTAAATTCAGATTAATTAACAATTAAATTTCTCTACCTTTTTAATTTAATTAATCCAACAATAATAATTAATTCCCTTAATTATTTAATATAATAAAAATACGGGGTATTACAACGTAGTTATGGTCAAGAAGAAAAATAATGAGTGGAGGATGTGTGTGTATTGTATTGACTTGAACAAAGCGTGCCCAAAGGATCATTTCCCTTAGCCACGAATTGATCAACTGGTGGATGCTACTTCGGGGCATGAGCTGTTGAGTTTCATGGATGCATATTCTGGTTATAACTAGACTAATGAATCCCAAAGACAGAGAAAGTACTTCCTTTATTACCCCCCGAGGAACTTATTGCTATAATGTTATGCCATTTGGTCTAAAAAATATAGGTGCCACTTATGAGAGACTGGTGAACAAAGTATTTGAGGAGATGATAGGCAAGAACATGGAGGTGTATGCTGATGATACGTTGACTAAAAGAAAAAAAGCGAATGATCATACTGTCGATGCAGCCAGACATTTAATCAATTAGAAAAGCACTAGATGAAATTAAACCCCACCAAATGTGTCTTCGGAGTTTGGGAGGGAATGTTCCTCAGTTATATAGTAAATCAAAGGGGTATTGAAGCTAACCCGGATAAGATCAAAACCTTGATAAAAATTCAATCCCTGACCTATAAAAAGGATGCTCAAAGGGTAACAAGGCATGTAGCATCACTCAACAAACTTATGTCCCTAGCAACAGACATATTTTTTCCAGTTTTTAAGGTACTCAGAAAAACCTTTGAATGGAATGATGAATGTGAAAAAGCCTTCCTGGAATTGAAGAGGTACATGGGAGAACCACCACTGCTCTCCCGACAAATGTTGGGAGAAAAGATGTATCTATATTTGGCAGTTTCTGAGTCAACTGTTAGTTCTACCCTGATCAGGGAGGAAAATGGAGTCCAAAAGTCAGTTTATTGCACTAGCAAAGCTTTTTGAGGAGCAGAAATTAGATATCCAAGACTGGAGAAATTAGCATTGACCTTAATTGAGGCTAGTAGATGGATGAAGCCATATTTTCAAGCTCACACCATACCGCCGAGGCAAGCTTTGCATAAGCTAGAGAAGTCTGGGAGGTTGATGTACTGGGCTATGGAGTTGGGAAAATATGACCTTGTATACGAGCCAAGGACTACTTTAAAAGGCCAAGTTATGGCTGATTGTATTGTAAAACTCACTTACCCAGAGGTCCCCGAGCAATAAGGGACTCTGGACGAGTAACTTTTAGGAGTCATCAAACCTACTAGAGCTATGCCCGACCAACTCCAAGCAAGGGAAACTATCATTCATCAACCAGAACCCACCATTAGTGTACATGAGATGAAAAAGAAATATGAACAAGTAAAGGATAAAATTTTCCATCAGAGAATTCTGACAAACCAAGTGTTTGACAACGATATTCCCATATGGAGCTTGTATATTGATGGGTCATCTTGTGTAACTTGATGTGGAGATAGAATCATTCTCAATACTCCAAAAGAACTAGATATAGAGTACGCTCTATGATTCCAATTTCAAGCCTCCAATAATAAGGCAAAGTATGAAGCTATTATTGTTGGGTTAAATCTATCTAAATCACTGAATGCCAACCAAGTTGTGGTATACAATGCCTCATGGTTAGTGGTAAATCAGTTGTTGAACTTATATGCATCTAAAGGAGAACTGATGTCCAGATACTTAGCTAAAGCTTTGGAGATAATTGCCTATTTTTTAGTTATCCAGATGATCAGAATTCCAAGATTAGAAAATGCCCGAGCAGACGCACTTGTTTAGCTAGCTTTAGCAATCAAAACTGAGTTGCGAAGAACTATTCCTATTGAGCTACTTGCTAATAGGAGAATTGATGACGATCTGATGGTAAATTTTATTGTAGTTGATATGGGTCCATCTTGGATGGATACCATAAGAGCATATATTAAATTAGGAATTCTACTAGCCGACCTACTTGAAGCTAAGAAATCGATAAGATATGTGTTAGACAATGGTGTGTTGTACAGAAGAGGATTAAGTGCTGGTCTACAACGATGTGTACATCCAGCTGAAGTAAAGGATTTAATTAAGGAAATCCATGAAGGGTCCTATGGAGCCAATGTAGCAGGGAGAATTTTGTTATGAAGAATAAACATACAGGGGTACTATTGGCCAACTATGAGAGAAAATTGTGAGGATTTTGCCAAAAAGTGTGATAAGTGTCAGAGGTTTTCTAGCATACACAAGGATCCACAATCTCTCCTAACATCAATCACTTCACCTTAGCCCTTTGCTATATGGGTAATTGACTTGTTCAGGCCTCTGCTGACCACCCGGGGAAGGTTCAAGTACCTGGTTGTAGCTGTTGATTACTTTACTAAATGGGTGGAAGCTGAACCATTGATCGATATGTCCTATGAAAATGTTTATCAATTTATTTGGAAGAATATCATATGCAGGTATGGCTTGCCCTGCGCCTTTATCACTGATCATGGTACACAGTTCGTCAACGACTAATTTGCTTCTTATTGTGTCCAATCCAACATCCAAAAAATCCACTCTGCTCTCAGTCATCCTCAAAGAAATTGCCAAACAGAGGTAAATAATAGAGCTTTGCTTAATGGGTTGAAGTAAAGGATGGAAAATGCTAAATAAATTTGGATTAATGAACTTCATTCTATCTTGTGGGCTTACCGAACAACTCCCACACCAGCTACTGGAGAAACTTCCTATATATTAGTATTTCATACTGAAGCAGTAATTCCGGTCGAGCTAGGTTTACGTATATACGGAGTTCTTAACTTCAATACCCCAGTCAGTGTTTTGATGAGAAGACTGGACTTAGACATGCTAGAGGAGGTACATGAAGATGCGGCTTTAAAGAATTCAGCCTATCAACAACGGACTGAATGTTTCTACAATAAGTGGCTGAAGCCAAGCAACATAAAAAAGGGTGATTATGTTTTGAAGAAAGTAACTCTGGAGAACAATAAGTTGGAAGCCAATTGTCATGGTCCTTATTGAATTACGATAGTCATCTGACCGGGCACATATCGAATTGAGACTTTGGAGGGTGAAGAATTCAAGAACCCATGGAATGCAAAACTCATGAGGAAATACTATCAGTGATGTAATCGTGTTGTATTAAGTTTATTTCAATACTAATGAGAATGTGATTTCCCCAAAATTTTTCTTTGGACTACTAGTGATATGCACTACATTATGCATGCATCTATAAAAATACCAACAATGTAGGTTGACAGTAGCAAAGTCACCAACAATGTTGGTCGATAGAAGCAAAGGCACCAACAAAGTTGGTTGTCAACATAAAATACCAACAATGTTGGTCGGCAGCAATAAAGGCACCAAGAAAGTTGGTTATCAACAAAAAAATACCAACAATGTTGGTCGTTAACATAAACCACCAGCGAAATGTTAGTCGTTATCAATAAAGGCACCATCAAAGTTGGTTGCCAAATAGATAAAAAAACCATGCAAGGCAAAACTATAAGTCCCAAATTCTTGGTTAACGAAGACCCGGATGAATAATTTTCATCTAAACTGGGCTAAAAGATGGACAAATGTTCCACTCACGCTTGGGAACCAAGGTAACTAAAGCAATTACGTAAAAACTTTAGGTACATTAGTAGAACCATGGAGATGCAATGGTAATTCATATAATACTTAGGATAATCCTAAGAATATCAATAGAAACGGTGAAAAACTAAAGATTAACTAAAAGTTGATCCATTCATAGTCAAATACTAAAAGAAACATTCATATATGCAAATATTGACTAAAAGTTGATCCATTCGTAAAATAAGATTTTCATTAAATTAAATGATTACATATTTTGTTGAAACATGCGAAAACAAAATAGAAAGCCTTATTCTACGGGACGTTTTCCTTCAGCCTTAGAAATAGGATCCATGTCAATTGGAGGATCATCCAAAGTATAAGGAGAGTTAATGAAGTTAATGTTCTGAAGCATCCTGGTATTGCTGCCACTAGGAAGATCAAGAAAATGGGGAGGTCAGACGATCTTTAGTTCATCATGTAGCTCGTAATCTCCTAAGTATTTTGAAATGAAGCATTGAGGAATACGATGAACAGGAATCCAGTTAACATCCAACTTGAATGGAGGATTATCGAGCTCCAGCAAGCTTGGGTCACACCAATCCCACAAATAGTTGTTATGATCCACATTCAAATGGTTAAAGAATTCATCCAACCTCATTTATAGGACTCATTCTTAGCCTATTGAAGTATATCGTCAAAATGCCCCAGAGCTTCATTATACCCTTCCATCCAAACTTTTCTTGGCTGCTTATGGAATTGAAAGGTTAATTTATCAACATGAGACTGCAGTTTCTTCAATACACCATCCTTAACTGTGAAACCCCTCCCAATAAAATATCGGGTGATGAGTCCGATATCAAATTAAAACAGGAATCTCATCTGGTTCATGCTTAGCATCACCGTCGAAAACTTTTTTAAGACTTACTAACCACTAAGTATTCAAAAGATGATGTCAAAATTTTAATCTTTTTATTTAACAACAATAACCATATAAATATCAATACGAACCATTCACACAAACCATGAATCTAAAGCAATACAGAATAAATCAATAAATGACCGGCCGAATAAACCATCGGCAGAAAACCAACATTCACTAATATAATCCAACAAAGAATAGTAACCAGTACAAAGTCCGGCTGAAATGAAAATAGCTGGGGAAACATGCCCAAAAGAAATACCAAGCTTCACCCTACTCTAAGAATGAAATGACTGAAGTCTCTATGTCCAAATCCTGCAACATCCACACCTGTTGCAGCTACGCATCCCTGGAATAGATCTTCAAGTTTGGAAGCCCTGTGGCTGGATACCTAAAAGGTTTTGAAAATATTTTGCAAGTATGGGTCAGAGCCCATAGTCCTTTTGAAAATATTTTGCAAGTGAATTAAAATGCAACAATTAAAATATATGAATTCTCTTCATATTTAAGTTAGTGTCGCACTCCCTTGAGATACATCTCACCCCTCCTCTAAAGTGCACACCTAACGCTTTCTTCCTGACCCTCCAAGTTACACCACCCTGTCTAACTAGCCTTGTCATGAAACTCCTTGAACTCTACTCTAACCCAAGTAATTTGTATCTTTACTTCGTAAGTTATTTATCACATTAACTTAATTAATCATTTCTTAAAAGTCATATGACATTCACTAGTTATATAAGCAATACAAATTCTCTTCATGTATTTAATTACCCATATATAATTATCTACTCCATTATATGCGTAGAACTCTATTCCACAATTATACATACGTTGAATATAAATAAAACTGCTCTGAAAAGCCATATAACATTCACTACTTATATAAGTAATACAAATTCTCTTCATGTATTTAATTACCTGTATATAATTATGTTCTCCATTATATACACATCACTATATTCTACAATCACACATATGTGGAATATAATTAAAACTATCCTTTCGAGTAATACCTCATCGGATGCATTCTCTAAAGTGCTATCTTCCCAGGTCTACTCACTCCCACCTAGATTTCTGAGACAGCTAGCCACTGCCGAATCAGAACATAGAAATATAAACGTATTGGAGGCGATCATATTCTCCCTAGTGTGAAGTAAATCACCTCAATGCCCACCTCTATTTGAACACTTTGACCTGGGGATATACTCTCCCTACTCCTCAAGCTAGGGGATTCACCCACATCGCGCAACCTCCCCTGATAGCACTAGAGCATATAATTCTAAATAAATACCTAGCCACCGATATTTATGAGCACACAATATATATATATATATATATAATTTAATCCCGGCTTTACTGTGTACAAAGTCTGTAAAACTAGCCAATATATTCCCGAGTCTATGGTTCGACTCTAATTTAATTAATTTACCCATTAATTAAGCTAATATCTACCCGAGTCTATGGTCCGACTCTAATTTAATTAATATGCCCATTAATTAACTTAATATCTCCCTAAATCTATGGTGCGACTCTAATTTAATTAATATACTCATTAATTAACTTATTTTCTCCTCGAGTCTGTGGTCCGACTCTAATTTAATTAATATACTCATCAATTAATTTAATATCTCCCTAGTGTCACACAACCAATGTACCCGAACTCGCTCACCTGACCCGAATTTCCATCTGTTAGAATGTACTCCTCAAAATTCCATTATAAAGAGAACGCTCCTAATTAAATAATATTTAACACTTTATTATATCAACTTATAATAAATTATTCCAGCTATAAGCTTTAATTAATTAATCCCCTATTAATTAATCTATTATCATGGCATCACTCAACCAAAATAGTTGGATACCCCCTTGGTTCATAATACAATATCCCCAATTAATTATTCAAAATTCTCGTCAATAAAGTTTGCCCAATTATTAATTTGAGGTTTTCAATTTACTCAATCTGTCCAGATTTTTAAAATGCCGTTTTGGGGCGCCGTTTTGGAAAAAGCATAATAGATAACGAAAGTTAGAAAACGTCATTTTCTAGAGGGCAATGCCGACAGAATCGTCATTAACAGCTTGTGTGAAGCTTTTTACCCAGAATTATCCACTAAAATCCTTACGAATCAAAACTAATCCCAATAACTTGATTTGTAACTTCCCCAAATCAAAAACCCAATTTGAAACCCAATCCAAAAATCATTTGTATAGCACCTACTATGATATGAATTGAATATCACCAATTTACATTGAAGCAATTGAATCACTTGCCTTATAAATTCGTAGTGTCTGATTATCCTTTGGTGTAGAGATCATTGTGTGATGAAGAACACCTTCCTTGTTCTTCATCTTTGGCTCTCAAGAGTCCTCCCTCTTTGTCCCTTATGTTCTAAAATTTCTCTCAAATGAGTTATGGCTGCCCACAACTTCAAAACTTAGGTTTATATCTCCAAATCCCGTTTTTAATCACATGGGCCTAATTAAAATGGCCCAAATACCCCCAAGTGGGATCGGTTATGCCCAAAAATATCCTGTGACCCATTTACCACCCCCGGGTACACTTTTTCGACTAAGTCAGCCCATCCGGACTCAACCGTTCACTCATAATTGACATCCGAATTAATTTATAAAAAAATCCCTATCTCACACCCAACTTAGTCTATTTTCGACTTCCGGTTGAGATAAATAAATGCCACGTCACTTCTACACGTTATGACGTAAATAAATTATTACTATTCACTTAGTAATTTAATTTTCTTAAATATTAACCATCTTCTCTCCGATTAATATTTATATAAATATTAACATAACTAATTCAATTAAATTACGATACACAACTAATTTAAAATTTTCTCGAATTAATTAATTATTAAATGCAGAGAAATACGGGGTATTACATACTCCCCCCTTACAAAGGAATTTCGTCCCCGAAATTTGGTCATAACTGCGGTGGATACTGCTCTCACATATTCTACTCCCGCTCCCACATATACTCATCAATACTATGATGACCCCACTCCACTACACTCTAACTAGTAATACAACCTTATACTGCAGCTTACGCTCACATAGATACTAGTCTCTCCTCATATGAGGTGTCTTATTGCAAGTCATTCTCCTCGAGTGGAACGTGCCCAAAAAGCCCTATCGTTCCTCTTGTATCTCTCCAGCTCTGCCACATGGGACACATCACGTATCCACTGAAGATGTTCTGGAAAATCCAGTCGATAAGCCACCAATCCAACCCTCTCAAAGATAGAGGGAAAGGACCCACATACCTCGATGCTAGCTTCCCTTTCTTGACGAACTTCACCACTCCTTTCATAGGATACACCCGAACCAATACCTGGTCACAAACCTGAGCATTAATTCCATCTCTGGAACCATAAAATTTCAAAAACTTCTTGGTTGATACCCTCAAATAAACGTTTTTCCCATTCATAAATGGTCTATCTAGAGATAAATTCACTATGTCTCACTCAACACCAATTCCCATGCTCAAGAACTATATTCCTTGTGCAGTTTTCATCAGATAGGAATCTACACCTTGTCTATACGTAAGACCACTCTAAGCACATAACTAAGTGATACTATTTTCTATTTTCCCAAAAATGTGACTTCTTTATTGCCTTAAGATATTTTATTACATGCGCCTCCACCATCTTTACACTCCTTACGGTGGATATAGTTCACCTTGATATGCATATAGTCGGATTGTTTCCTCTTTCAAACAGATTTCAGTTCACTACACTTTCCCACTTATTTTCTAACTGCCCTGTAGGCATACATTCAATATGTTCATTTACACATACCTTTATTTAATACGACTCTGAAATCACACTAACCAGGGCGCCCATACACCCTAAATCCCATACATATTTACATAACATCACAGACGTCACATACGTAATATTTTTCTTTCAAGGTCATCCCACAAATCACATTATATCATATGATTACATTCAATATTTCCCCAAATCACAATTTATTCTTCTCGATGTTGCCCCGCCCATTAACTTGCGGTGCAAGAGTTTTCTCAGTGCTTCTTTTGCAGCACTACCCAGTTATACTGGCCTTATAGCATAATAGCTTTCACATCAAAGTGTAACTTCACACGTTCAATAATCACCCTTTAAACTGGTGTCTTAGCATCATATAACGTATTTCCACTACTGATGTTTATTAGGGATTATGCACATAACATTTCACAGCAAAGCCCAAAAAAACTTTCCCCAATGCATTAAACACTAGCATTGTCGTTCATTAATTTTCGTAGACTTGAGCATATAACCGGGACACCCAAAATTTTGTCTCTATACTCAAAGGCCTAATTATCGAATCCCGCATCTCTAAAGGAGTTATATAATGCTGCGCTCACTATATCACTAACTCCTCAGCGCTAAGTCACTAACGAGATAAATCTCTTTGCTCCATGGTCAATCCACCATGCCCCGAATCACATCAGTAAAAATCCCTACGCACTGGAATATAATATACTAGACAACCCTACCCTCTAAAGTCTATTTTATAAAATATTTTTGCGAGCCCAACCTTCTTTCGGGTGGAACCTCGTAAAGAATACACATCCTACCCTGGAATAGTGAGCACGATAGTCTTGCTGTAACCGCCCACTATCATTTACCCGTCGCTAACCATTCTGTACGCAGTGTAAAATCATGCTCGCATAGCACTTATCAAAATGAGTTAACCTTGTAAAATGTACCCTCTCAGTGTTCATAACTGCTCCTCTATAGGTAAAACAAATGAGAGCCACGTTACCCCGCGGTAAACATCCACTTAATAGTAACACTACGATACACCCACTAAACTCGTCTCCTTTGCGAATATAGTGTTAAGAAGAATACTGTGACCACTCGTGTCACAAAGGTCACTCCATCTATCCGAGGATAAAACTCATACTTCCACTCGCCTATACACCAGTGGCCCAAATGGTTCCTGAACATAATATTCTCATCCAACCGAACCAAAACTTCATAATTGTTGTCCCTACTAGGAATTCCACTCCCATCCCCTGATTCAATGTGGACATAATAAATTATTGTGGTCCCACTTTCCACACATAAGACACTTCCCTGTGTCAATCTCCTGTCTCTGGTCCCACTGGCCATGTGGGAGTTGCCCTTCTCGCGGACTTAGTAGACTTTACCCTGATTGCTACCCTCGTTGTCCCTTTGGCTTCGTTAGCCCCATGGGACTTGTTTCTAGCCTCGACGACCGTGATTGAATCCACCATCACTCGGTAGGAATTTAACTGATCTAAATCATATAAATTGGTTCCTTTACTGGGTATCCCCTTGTGGTGCCTCACTAGCACTGCTAAATACGATCTTGCCTTTTGGTCAGATATTCTATCTCCATTGGCTTCCTTCTCACAGAAGTATTGATATCAAATCAAAAACATACTACCTTGATCACTATAGCCCCAGTCATCCTAGCCGGAGTTTTCCATCCACGCTTGTGTATTACCCACGAGTCCATTATTAACTCATGCACCCTTTATTGGCCTCCGCATCCACCTCGTTGGGTATGAAGTTTTTTGCATAATTCGACTTTCCCTTATGTTCGGCCACTGTCCAGCCCTTCCGAAGTAAGTACTGAAATCTCCTTTGCCTACCGGTTCAAACGGATGATGCGAAGATTTATGGTTAAACCACACCTTAGATTTCTTATTATTTATGGTATTTCTCCATGATTGTGGTGACTGACTCCTACCACTACAAAGCCGCCCCACTGGGCTAAAAATTTCATTCAAAATTTAGTCATGGGTGCCACCGCACACCACCCTATGCAATTGTCTTTGGGTTATTTCCTCCCATTGACTTATCGCGCTACTCTGCTACTCGAATCCTTATAGACAACCCTTCCAAAAGGGTCATTCCATACTTTTCTCACCCTTTGCTGACTACGCTGGGTGAGACTAAAATTGTACCACCATTATCTACAACAGTGCTTTGGGAGACTATCGCTCCTGGTTGATTATTGTATCCCCACTGGCCTGAAAAACAATCAAGGAGATTCCTATCACGATCACCATTTCCATCATACCCTATGCCTTTTCTTGAGCCTCTCCTCCTACAATTCTCTTATGACCCTCGTTGGTTGTCCTAAATAATATTCGGTATACAAATCCCAACCAAACTCGTGTATGAATCACCTCACTATACTTGATAGCAGGAGAACGTAACTCGCATATGTAGAGGAAAATAACAATCCTATCATAAGGCTCTGCATCAAAGAATGCTAAGATGAAATGTGAAAAGCCACACAGATCCTAAGGACACTAGAACCTGATGCTCTGATACCATCTATGACACACCGCAAGATAAAATACCGGGTGATCAGTCCTATATCAAATTAAAACAAGAATCTCATCTGGTTCATTCTTAGCATCACTATCGAAATTTTTTTTAAGACTTACTAACCACCTAGTATTCAAAAGATGATGTCAAAATGTTAATCTATTCATTTAACAACAACAACCATATAAATATCAATACGAACCATTCACACAAACCATGAATCTAAAGCAATACTGAATAAATCAATAAATGACCAGCCGAATAAACCATCGGCAGAAAACCAACATTCACTAATATAATCCAATAAAGAGTAGTAATCGGTACAAAGTCCGACTGAAATGAAAATAGCTGGGGAAATATACTTGAAAGAAATACCAAAATGCACCCTACACTAGGAATGAAATGACTGAAGCGTCTATGTCCAAATCTTGCAACATCCACACCCGTTGCAGCAACGCATCCCTGGAATAGATCTTCAAGTTTGGCATCCGTGTGGCTGGATACCTAAAAGGTTTTTAAAATATTTTGCAATTATGGGTCAGAGCCCAAAGTCTTTTTGAAAATATTTTGCAAGTGAATTAAAATGAAGCAATTAAAATATATGAATGCTCTTCATATTTAAGTTAGTGTCGCACTCCCTTGAGATACATCTCACCCCTACTCTAAAGTGCACACCTAACGCTTTCTTCCTGACCCTCCTAGTTACACCACCCTGTCTAACTAGCCTTGTCATGATACTCCTTGAACTCTACTCTAACCCGAGTAATTTGTATTTTTGATTCGTAAGTTATTTATCACATTAACTTAATTAATCATTTCTTAAAAGTCATATAACATTCACTAGTTATATAAGTAATACAAATTCTCTTCATGTATTTAATTACCCATATATAATTATCTACTCCATTATATACGTAGAACTATATTCAACAATTATACATATGTTGAATATAAATAAAACCGCTCTTAAAAGCCATATAACATTCACTACTTATATAAGTAATACAAATTCTCTTAATGTATTTAATTACACGTATATAATTATCTTCTCCATTATATACACATCACTATATTCCACAATCGCACATATCTTGAATATAATTAAAAGCATCCTTCCGAGTAATACCTCATCGGATGCATTCTCTAAAGTGCTATCTTCCCAGGTCTACTCAGTCCCACCTGGATTTCTGAGACAACTAGCCATTTGGGAATCAGAATATAGAAATATAAACGTATTGGCGGCGGTCATATTCCCCCGAGTGTGAAGACAATCATCTCAATGCCCACCTCTATTTGGACACTATGACCTTTGGATATACTCACCCTACTCCTCAAGCTAGGGAACTCACCCACATCGTGCAACCTCTCCCGATAGCACTAGAGAATATAATTCTAAATAAATAGCTAGCCACCGGTATTTATACGCAATTTATATTTATATATAATTTAATCTTGGATTTACCGTGTACAAAGTCCGTAAAACTAGCCAACATATTTCCGAGTCTATGGTTCGACTCTAATTTAATTAATTTACCCGTTAATTAAGTTAATATCTCCCCGAGTCTATGGTCCGACTCTAATTTACTTAATATGCCCATTTATTAACTTAATATCTCCCCGAGTCTATGGTCTGACTCTAATTTAATTAATGTACTCATTAATTAACTTATTATCTCCTCGAGTCTATGGTCCGACTCTAATTTAATTAATATACTCATTAATTAATTTAATATCTCCCCGGTGTCACATAACCAATGTACCCGGACACGCTCACCTGACCCGAATTTCCATCTCTTAGAACGTACTCCTCAAAATTCCATTATATAGAGAACGCTCTTAATTATATAATATTTACAATTTATTATATCATCCTATAATAAATTATTCCAACTATAAGCTTTAATTAATTAATCTATTATCATGGCATCACTCAACCAAAATATCCGGACACCCCCTTGCTTCATAATACAATATCCCTAATTAATTCTTCAAAATTCTCCTCAATAAAGTTTGCACAATTATTAATATGAAGTTTTCAATTTACTCAATCTATCCAAATTTTTAAAATGCCGTTTTGGGGCATTTTGGGGCCGTTTTGGAAAAAGCGTATTAGATAATGAAAGTTAGAAAATTCCATTTTCTAAAGGGCAAAGCGGACATAATCGCCATTAATATCTTGTGTGAATCTTTTTACCTAGAATTATCCACTAAAATCCTTACGAATCAAAACCAGTCCCAATAACTTGATTTGTAACTTTCCCAAATCAAAACCCAATTTGTATTAACCCAATCCAAAAATCATTTGTATAACACCTACTATGATATGAATTGAATATCACCAATTTACATTGAAGAAATTTAAGCACTTGCCTTATAAATTCGTAGTGTCTTATTATCCTTAGGTGTAGAGATCGTTGTGTGATGAAGAACACATTCCTTATTCTTCCTCTTTGGCTCTCAAGAGTCCTCCTTATTTGTCCCTTAAGTTCTCAAATTTCTCCCAAATGAGTTATGACTGCCCACAACATCAAAACTCAGGTTTTTATCTCCAAATACCGTATTTAATCATATGGACCTAATTAAAATGGCCCAAATACCCCCGAGTGGGCTCGATTATGCCCAAAAATATTACGCGACTCATTTACCACCCCGGGGTACTCTTTTTTGACTATCTCGGCCCATCCGGACTCAACCGTGCACTCAGAATTGACATCCGAATTAATTTATAAAAAAATCCCTATCTCACACCCAACTTAGTCTATATCCGACTTCCGGTTGAGATAAATAAATGCCACGTCACTTATACACATTATGACGTAAATAAATTATTAATATTCACTTAGTAATTTAATTTTCATAAATTTTAACCATCTTCTCTCCGATTAATATTTAAATAAATATTAACATAATTAATTCAATTAAATTACGACACACAAGTAATTTAAAATTTTCCAGAATTAATTAAATATTAAATGCACAGAAATACGGGGCGTTACATTAACCTCTAATTGGGAAGATTGAGTGGATAATTATTCAGAAAAGGTTTGTAGCTTCTGGGACATCTCAGTAATAGCTCGATTGTCTTCTTTTAATTGTGCAGCTTGATTGACAAGGTCCTGCTGGGTCGTAATTTCTTCTGTGGTTCCTCGGCCAGGCTTACTTCTTGCCCGGGAAGAAGATGCAGGCTTAATCTTTTTAAAGCTTCCAATTCATAACTTAATGTTGCATTTTTAGCCTCTAGAAAGGAGTATCCCTCATTAGTAGTAGCAACAATAGCTCCAGATGAAGACTTCAAAATATCCACTTCCTCTCCCAAATTATTATTCTCCTCTTCCAGAAATTTGGTAACAGTTCTAGTTTGTTTAACTTCAAGCTTGAGCAAAGTTTTCTTTCTATTGTAAACATAAAAAAAATTTGCATAACCCCGACCTACACTTAATCTTTGATATTTCTTCTCGTAGCTCTAGTGCAACAATGCAGTGGATTCTTTATACTGTTCTTGAAGTTATTCTATCATCTCATAGTAGGCAACATTGTTTGCTACTGCTTGATCAATTAAGTACTTCAAATACTTGTAGGTTTCTTTAGGCTGCTGTAGTGAATCATCACCAAGCAACTGAATAATTACTTCTTTGGATAAATCCATATGACCTGCTTTGAAAAAAGCATTACACTTCCTGAGTAGCTCGGTGTCATTAGAAGATAATTGTTCCATCTTCGCTATAAACTAGCAAGAAGAAATAACAACCAATCAACAATAAGAATGGAGAACATATATAATCAACAAGCGACAAAAATGAACAAAAGTTTCTCTTATTGATAACAAAGAGTTCAAGTACAATAGAGAGAAAAGAAAAAAAAATCAAAAGGGCAAATGCAGAACAACTTTACACCTTCTCCCTATCATTTTCAACCTTCTTGTCCTACTTAGAAGAAGGGACTACAGACTGGAGATGCTCGATTTTATCGATTGGAAGAAGAGAAGGTTTACTAATTTTAGGTTGGTCTGCTGCAGATTCAACCACTAGAGAAGATTCTCTGAAACCAGCTTCATATTCAACCTCATCCTCAATAACGGGAGGAGGACCAAGAGTATATCTCTGAAAAAGTTCATAGCCCTCAACAGTGTTTAGCTCCTAAAGAATAGTAGCCTAACCATCTCTGAGACATTTTTGTTTTTCATACTCAATTTGAGCAGAGGCAATAAAAATGGATTTTTTCCAGGCCTTGTCCCAACAAGCACTGAAGGACGCCTTCACAACATACTTCCTCTTAGATTTGCCAAAGGATATAAGCTCTTCAGCAGTCTTAGGCCTGCGCTCATCTTCATTTACCCCGCACTCAACTACTTCTGACTTATGCTTAACCTCCTTCCCCTTCAAGGTCAATCTCATCAGACGTCAGCTGAGTAGTTTCCGCTGTCTTCAATTTATCCGCCCAAGAACTCTTATTAGTCTCCAAAGCCTACTGAGATTCGAGCAGAGACTTCTTCAAATGAGCCAAGGATTCCTCTATATAATTTGAAGCAGAAGAAGCCCTAATTGCATCATCCTTATCTAGCATATTATTGAAGTGTACCAAGAACTACAAGATACAAAGATCAAGATGAGTATATGAGAAATATAAAAGACAAGCAAATCAAGAAGATGGCAACCACTTATTGATGCAAGGCTCTGAGCAACTAATTTAAAAACCCTCACCCGGGGGACCATGGCATCCACCCACCTGTGGTCTGGAAGAGTACTAGACTTGATAAATTTCCTGGCCAAATTAGGAGTAATATCTGCCGTAGGAACATCATCAAAAGAGGGTAATTCAACCAAGAACAGTTGATCAGTCACCTAGTCGGCCTACTTCTCTGCAAGACCTCTCCTAAGTATCCTCAAAGGAACTTTTGCATCTTTGGGGGTTAGGTCTTTGGGGAGTGGGTCCTTAGGAACTAGGGGCTTCATAACATCCCCCGTGTTTTCTTCTTGACTCCTTCAGCATGTTCTTGGGAGCCAGAAGTGCTACCACTAAGAAGATCAGGAAATTTTCTCTTCTTCATGATATCAGAAAGAGGAGTGTCTGAATCTTCCTAATCAACATCAATCACTTGAAAAGGAGGAGCGACAGGTTGGGCGATGAAGGAAGAAACGGTATTTCTGTATTGAAGAAGATAAGAATCAGATCTAATGTGCTCCTCAGCAGTCGTCTTGTGAAGTCCCCAAATGAACTTTAATTCTTTTAAATTTACTTCACTCTCTTTGGGGGGATTTTATCTTCCTTTTAATTGCAGTCAGAATTACAAAACAACAGTCAGTATGACATTTTATCAAACATAAAGAGGGCAGAGTTATTAAAACACATAATAACATATCCCGTTGCCAAAGACAAGACATCTAGGTCCTTGATATTTAGCACCTCCAGTTAATGGAGCATGTTGCCAATTTTTTACAACTACCCCGTCATCAAAATAATCCCTATTAGAATTAGGGAGGTTAAGTACTAAAGCTTTACTAACTACCTTATTTTTCAAATAATAAGTGGTATCACTAGTTACCCATTTATAACAAAACATTATCTCTGGAATACCTGGATGGGTTCCACGGATTTGATTTAACCTATATACACCATTCACCACTCTCCATGTGTTAGGAGTTGTTCTTGTAGGTACAATGTCAAAATATTAACAAACCTCCAAACATAGTGGATTAGGAGGAAATGTGAACCGACATTCAATAATAAAAATAGAAGGAACCAATGGCCCTCAGCAAGAGAGAAAAAATCAAAAGGAAAAGTGGGATGTTCCAGCATAACCCAAGATGGAATGTTAAAGTCATTCCTGAATTTATCAACCGACTCAATAGAATAAATCATAATGAAGAAACAAAGAAGAAGAGAGAAAAGTTCTTACAAAGGTATAAGGATTCAGCTAGAACTGAAGACAGAAAAGAAAATGAGCGCACGAAAGTTCTAAGAACACAGCAGCCGAATCAGATGTGAGAGGTAAAAGATGAACAAAGTCTTACTGCCCTTTTTATAAGTCGCCTCTAAAACTGGGAAAAGTAATGATTAAAGTGAACGACGATTGAATTTACGCTGACTAACAAATGAAAAGGAAAAGACGAAGATACCCAATAAAAGTTCGCAGAAATTTGAAATATTTACAAAATTTCCATTTGCACCCAAAAATCGTCAGTCAAGTGGATAAATTTCAGAAGTCTGGAAGGTCTGCAGTTGACCAAACATCCCGAACTACTGTTAAAGAATAATATTTTGCAATTTTGCCTCAGCTCCAAGTATGAAACATTGAGGGCTTCTATTGATACCAAAATTTACCATCATATATGGACCAACTATAAACCAACACATATCATCTAGTATGGCTCAAATCCAAGTCAGCATGATGCAAAAGCCCGACCAACAAGGAAGCCCGATAAAACAGGGAAGACCGACCAACTATCGAAAATCCAGCCTGTACAACCAACGAAGCAACATGAGTCATACAACCTGTGTAACGAGTGAAGCGACATCAATAGTATATTTAATTATCATTATGTATTGATGAGAATGCCTAACAAATAAAGGCATTACACCGTTTCATACGACTACTATCAGTACCTTTCTTGGGCTATAAATACATTGTATCACCCTCATTGCAAGGGATCAAAAACAAATCATATCAGTAAATACATAACAGTGGACGTAGGCCTTCCCATTAAGCCGAAACACTTTAAAAATCTCTTTGTCTTATTTTTTTTGTTTATTTATTTGTGACCAATCAATTAGGTCTAGTCTAATTTTTTGCATCAACAATAGTGATTCCATGATTGAACAAAAAAAGATTTCTTGTAATCCCAATGTTAATCTAGTGAGTGCATCGATATAAGTAGCTTTGGATAAGCCCAACATCTTTTTTATTCGATCTCTCCAAATTTTAATCATAAGTATGTGACCAACTTATCCTAAGAACATTATATCAAGCTACCTGGACAACTACACTCTTATGTGGGACAATAAACTCACTTCATTTCCAATTTGGAGAATATCATTAACATATTGTTTTAGAAGTACCACTACATTTCTGTCATGCTTATTATACAAATAAATATTATTTCGGCTTTGATCAAAATCAAATAACTGATTTCATGATAAAAATGAATATTCCAAGACCTTGATGTTAGTTTAAATCCTTACATGGATCTCTTAAGCTGACATGCTTTTCCTTTTGGACATCTTATTATGCAATTGTCAAGGAAATCATTTAAGAACGTAGTCTTGTCATTAAAAGAGTCCACATAGAGATCAATGTAGCTACCAGAGAGAAGTTTTACTCATAGTCAATCCCCTTCTTTCTAAAGAAACCCCTCTCAATAGGTCTTGCCTTGAAGGTTTCCACCTTCCTACCCATATGTCTTTCAGTTTCTTAGATGTCCATTTACACCCGATGGTTTTAACCCATCAACAAGTGTACAAGTCTCAGAAACTTGATACAAATGCATCAAATACTTTTTGGTATCCATAATCTAAAGTCTGATAAAAAGTTCTTGTTGTGTTGGAATGCCTTATTGTAGTTCCTGGGACCCGGTACGTATTTCCTTGGGATCACATAAAAATGTTCACCGAAAAAAATTACCAATCACGATGACTCCTGATGCCCCCACTATAGCTAGGCGGTGTATTATCGATATCAAGTTACCTTTCTTCTCGTATGGGTGGTATAGAAGCACTAGTAAGATGTTGTTCCTTTTTAGTGATATAAGACAAACTTACTCATGGGTTCATGGTTTATTACATAATCCTTTTACAAGAACCTAGAATTGATTCAATCAATGACCTTCTTGGGTTTATAAAGATGATATAAACTACTTTTATAACCCTTGGATTAACCAACAAAAGACATACTTTTTTCATGGATTTCAACTTCTTTGGATCCTTCTGCAACACAAGTATCATGCACCCCCAGATATGAACATGTTCTATAATGAGATTGTGCCCACTCTATAATTAAAAGGTAGTTGGAGTGATCGATTTCAATGAAATTAATTTCAGAACGTATATAGTCATATCTCATTTAAAATACTTATATCAATATCACAATCTTTAATAACTAACCATGGACCTTATCATACCTAAAATAGACTTGTTCCTTTGTTTACTCTACATCTTTCACAAGTGGAATACCTGTGTAGAAAATTAAATATAACATCCGCCTCTAATAAATGATTCTTGAACTCTTCCAGGAGGCATACTCCCCTATGATCAGATGGTAGTGTTTGGATTTATCCCAACTATGAGACACCTTAATCTTATACACTTTGCACTAATCAAAGGCTTCAAACATGTGGTGTGTAACGTAAAAAATTTCATACCTTAAGTAATTATCAATGAAATCAACAAAATACTCAAAATCACCTCTTTGGCTAGATTGTCATGGGACCTCATAAATCGAAATGAACCATTTTCAATACATTTTTTACTCTTTAGCGTTTGATCATGAAGGGACCCTTGGTCATTTTACCTTCTAACCTAGAGTCACTGACTAGAAGTTTCACCGCCTACAATGAACTTAATTGTCCATTTTAAACCAGTCTTTGAATTCATTTTATAAATAAATAACCTAAGCATAAGTGCCAAACTGTGTTTGGTTAAACTAAAAGGGAAGTTTTATCTTTATTCATTTTCCATTAATGTTATATATTAACACTCCATTCTAGTACACTTCAAACACCTCCTTAGGTCGCTAACATTATCCTTCTCACCCTCGGACCCTAGGTCTTAATCTAAAACCTAATCTAGAGGCCATTGGGACCTTTCGAGCTCCGTTCGAATTTGATTAACTCTTGGAATCGAGAGTAGATCAATGCACTTTAATAGGGCTATCAATACCATTTCCAACAGTCCATAATGTTTGTGAATCAGCCTTACGGTTCGTGCGTACTTGCCTTTTTACTCCAGACCCTGATCTAGAGGCTATCAGACACTGCTGAGCTCCATTTGACATTGTCCAACTCTTAAAATTTAGAATAACTCAGTTCACTTTCATAAGACTATATATACCCTTTCCAATAGTCCATATCGTTCATGAAGTGGCCTTATAGTTCGTGCGTACTTTCTTTTTCACTCTAAACTGGACCCAGTGTCCACCAGTCACTCCTAGCTCCAATTGACTTTGGTCAACTCTCAAAATTTAGAGTAGCCTATTAATTTTTATATGGATTTGAATACCCTTTCCGTCCGTCCCATCTGTGCAAGATTCAAAGTTATGGTTTTCATTTTATGCCCATTTTTCTGAAAAGTCCATATTAGACTGCTTATCGATATCCCTCGCACCCTGCCTATCAGCATAGTGGTACTTTACTTAGCTTACAGGCTAGGAGGTATGCCGATAGGAAAGTTTGTAACTATGCCGATCAACAGACCTTCTAACCCGAATACTTTCCAATTTAAAGGGGCCATGACCCAATTCTCAAGGGCCCCTTCTCAAAATTTGGAGTGCTTTTGCCTCGAAATCAGTACGCCGCCTTTTGAAAATATTATTTCCTTAATATTCCCTCGACATTTACTTCATCACTTTCAACACCAACGTTTCCATCCATTTCAACACCACTTCATCACAATCAAAAAAATCAGCCTACGTCACATCAAAACTCAAGAGCAAAGCGTCATTGAAGGTTTAATTCTATCCTTTTGAAGCTCATTTAACTAGTGTCATTTATCGCACTTTATTACTCTTATCATATCTTTTGCTTTAGTTTTACTTTCTTACCGTTAATAATACTTTTTTTATTACTTGTGTACATAGAAATATAGTTTCACAATTCTCAAAAAAACAAAAAAGAGGGTTTAACCCATAAACCCCAAATTGGTATTTTTCTCCCATTTTCCTACACTTTCTCCACTTGTACAATTTTTCAACAAACTAAAAATTAGAAAATTTTAGTTTTGGGTTCATGGGTTAAATCCGACCCTTATGTGTTTTTGAACTACGTGGACTTTGATATCATTTTTGGCTACATAGGCGTCTCATGTTTTCCTCGGGATTCGAGTCCTCTTTTATTTTTTTCTCTTTATTCATTCTCACTTTTATTAGTATCACACACACACACACACACACACACACACACACACGTACTAGTTTATACATTCTTAGTAACCCCGTCAAACATGCATACTAACTTTTTCAAATTTAATCATGATCTCGTATGTTGCTCCCATTATATTATTTTCCATACATTTATTCTCTTTCATTTTTACCATCTCGTCAGATATGCATATCAATTTGTTCATAGTGAATTATGATCCAGTATATTGGATATAATGTAGCATTTTCTCTTTATTATATTTTAGTGACCTCGTCAGACATGCATATTTCATTCATTGTGATGGATTGTGATCCGGTGTGTTGTTCACATTTCAGCTACCTTTTAAATTATCTCCTTTATTTTTAAATATACTCCTCAGAATGAGTCATCCCCTTTTTTCCATTACGTGGGTATGACGATTTATTTTTTCACCTCTTTCACTCCTCACACATTATACACACATTTTTCATTTTGGAAAAAAGGAGAATATTTCTATAGACTATGAGAGACCGAAATGGTGGAATGGGTTCCTAACACCTTCTTATTTATTAACTTAGTCCCCTAACACGTGATCTACTTGGTTTCGTATGCATCAGTTTGTCTTGTGTTGTCATTTCTTTGTGGTGACTCTGCTAGGGTTAACTTATTTCTTTTTAAAGGACTGAACTCTATTTATATGGGTTTTATTTTTCTCTCTATCCTTTTTCTCTATTTTCTACATGTGTGTATATATCTCCACTTTTATTCTCTTCCTACTCTCATGATCACTTATTTTATATTGTTCTCTGCATCATGATCATTCTCTTACCACATGTATATATCATTATTTCTACCCCATGCTCCGTGTTTCACTCACTTGTATGTAACTACCATGTTCCACTCCACTTACTCACATTTTCACATGCTCCATATCAATTGTAGATATCCAGGTTGATTCTCACTTATATAGACACATGCTTCATA
Source organism: Sambucus nigra (assembly GCA_949130495.1). Classification (NCBI taxonomy): domain Eukaryota; kingdom Viridiplantae; phylum Streptophyta; class Magnoliopsida; order Dipsacales; family Adoxaceae; genus Sambucus; species Sambucus nigra. The sequence goes on along the minus strand of OX422216.1, from coordinate 87,846,864 downwards.
AACCACTTATACATATCCATGTTTCATCTCACTAGCACACACTTTCACATTACTCTCACTTATACACACCTCCGCATTACTCTCACTTGTATATATCTTCATGTATTAATCACTTACATATAGTCCCATGTCACTCTCACTTTCCATATACCTTTCTCCTATTTATTTATATTCAAGTGTCCACACTTTGTATATACCATTATGCTTTGTATACTTTCCATGCCTCATGTACATACTTTCTAGCTTTACTCTCCTTACTTAGCTCCCTTATCACATGCTGCTCATGTATATTCCTATTCTCCACCTCATGCTTAGTAGTAGTACTTCTCCCGCTTAGCACATGAAAAACTCTGCATAAAATATCAATTAATACTCATGATTTTTTCCCAGTATGTCACGTGAGCACTACATTTTGACCAAAGTTATCCCGTACTGAGGGTCACTTCGTGATGGTTGTCGATCCTTCGTGGTGCGATTAACTTAACCGCTATGATTCCTACCATCCATTGGCCTAGTACCTTCAAAGTATATCGAATGGTTCCCCCGCATCATACCACTTGATCGAACTCACGACTAGAGGTATATATCAAGGAAATCATTCACGTACATCGAGTATATCGAATTCTCTTCCATATGTATCGTCTTTATGAGGTATAACTTGAGACAATTTACGTACACCCAGGTATATCCAATGGCGTATCCACACATACCAATGATCGCCCTTTTAGGAAAGAGGTATATTATGAAAGTCATGCCAAATGGGGGAACCTTTACACTAACCACCCAATCCAATAATCTCATATAGGCATCATCCCTGGAACACCTATACCTATTTTGACAGTTTTGAGGTGAAACTCTGCCAAACTTTTGAGTCATCTTACTGCCTGAATTTTGCACTATTTCGCCCATTTTTAAGATAGGACCTTGTCCAGGAGTCAGGAAACATGTCTAACTATGTCTTACATTGCGTACCATATCTTTTCCCCGACTCGAATCATGTGCGTCTTTTTACTTACACCCTAGGCAGAACATAATACAAGCAAACCCTAATAATAAGAACTACACCGAGGAATTTCCCTTTCTCCATTTAACAGAATTAACAAAAAAAATTCTACCTTTTTTCTAAAAATACCAAAAATATCCTTTTTCCCCTCTCAGTTATGATCGCATTCCCTTATTTTTGCCTAGCTCCCTATTAGCATAGATCCGCTATCAAGCCACCTCGATGCTCTACCATATCCTCTTCTACCTCTATGGAAGTTTAACAGTCCCTCTGAAGACTCCTCATGGAGAACCTTGATCAGAATGCCAATGTCCAACCAGCCCTAATGATAGTCTTTACCCATCTTTGCACCAAGATTGATAATATCCAGGGAGATGTCCAGGAGATGTAACGAAATAAGGATCGAAAATATGAGATTCCTAAGCCTGACATCATCTTCCCCATGTCCTGGGTCCGCAAGCACCATAATAGTTATGGGTTATAGAAGAGTATCAACAAGTACCTCATGTCTCGTGTATCCCACCTTCTAATGATCCACCACCAGTTCAGTTGCCAATGTTGAACCTCACCCAACCAAAGGCTAATTTGCCAATGCCTATTCATGTTGATCCTAAATAAGAGGAATTGAACAAGGTCAAGGAAGACCTTATATTTCTATCCATTAAGTTTGACCAAGTTAAGATCTCAAGGAACTATGTGGAATATAGTAGATGTTTCCCTATCTGAAAGCACTTTTGCCAAAAAAGTTCAAGTTGCCAGAAATTGATAAATTTGGAGGTAACGAACCTCCCATTGTATAATTTCATAGCTATCATAGTGATATGACTCTACTCAGATCATTCGATGAAATAATGGTACAAATGTTCCAGCAGACCCTTAAAGAGCACACTCTCGGATGGTTCTTATTCTACAAGTATCCCAAATCCGTAGTTAGGAGGATATAACTTGATAATTCATGACCCAATACAAATACAATGAGGATTTAGAAGTCAAATCATCGAGACCTAGAGTTACTCAAGTAGAATCTCAGGGAACCAATCAGTAGCTTTATCGATAGGTAGAGAGAAAAGGCCACTACCATTACAAATCGACCTTCTGAGGAGAACAAGTGAGCGTTGTGAAAAATAATTGCCTGTTGAATATTCGAACCTCTATGTGAAGCCAATACTACCCTCATTTAAGAGCACTCCGGGAGACATAGGCAGAGATAAAAAATGGTGTAATCAATCAAAAATCCAATTTTGAGCCGAAGAGGCCAACGAGACAGTTCATTCCTCATAAGTATGACAAGCGAGCTAAAACTATTTTCGTAGCCATCAACAACATTTCTCGATCGACTAAGCCATGGGTGCCCAAAGATCATCATCCAATAGTCAAAAGGGAATACACCAAGATCCATGATCCCCTATAAAAGGTTTAGCAAGCTCTCCTATCTCGAAACCTCATCAAACCTTTGGACCCTCACCAGACCCACTTTCAAGGAACTTCAATCACGATACTTGTTGTAAATTCCACTAAATCACCGAGCACACATTTGACCACTGTTTCCACCTAAAGAACGCCATTCAAGGCCTCATTAATAGAGGGGTCATTGATCTTCCACCCATCTTAAACTCGATACTACTCAAAACCCTTAGTTAACACACCAGATCGGTGTGAATGCCATTAATTTAAATGAGATTCCATATATTGAACCTTCTACTAGAAATTAACTCATTAATATACTTGCTCTATCTCTTAGTTTCCCTAAATGCCTCAAAACTTATCCCTATTTCCTTCTACACCTAGAAAATGCACTAAATCGAGCCTTATGTCTTATGATAAGGGCTTGCATCGTCGTCTGAACCCACTTAGAAATAGGAAACATGGAGCTATCGGTCATTTCGAATCAACTCAAAGGATTTGGGATGGAACTACCACCAAGGATGTCCTTCAAAGAGAACATTTTTGAAAGAATCACTGATGTGTACATGGAAACTCGAGAAAATAAGCATGACAATCAGACGATTGGTTTGTTTCAGCAAGGGAATTCAGCGTAGACAGTATTAAATAGGTCATGTTCGATGAGTATTTTAGGAAGAAAAAAATATGTACAACTTTTAGACTACTAATCATCCTGAGGTTTAAGGGATACCCGGTTCTATCTTTCCAACATTCTTCACTGAGTAGGAAGATTTGTACGATGAAGTAGTGGAAGTTGTAGAATGCATAGATTTCTCATAAAGAGACAATGGGTTCACCGAATGGGGTGATGACTCGACTTTTCAGATAACTCAAATGATGAACTAGATATTAGGGATATCAAAACGATTGCCTCCTTATGTGGGATGATTTCGTTTTAAGATCTACTATCGAGAATTAATGAAGCATCCATCATGCCAAAAGTGGTCAAGGACACAAAGTTTATGCTCTTCCTAACATCCATAAATAACATGACCCAGTCAAGGCAATGCTACTAAGACCCGATTCTTCCATCAGTGAGCATTCGTATAGATAAAGAGAATTGAGTTACTGACGAACCGATGAGTGCATTAGTTTCTAATTTTTTATACCCAAATTTATACTTTTTTAGGCCATTTTATTTTATTTAATAAGTTCTTAGGATAATTTTGTTAAATAAAGGGAAAAATGCAAGTATGGTTGAAATTGGATTCAAAATGGTAATGTTAAGTAAATAAATGGTAACTTATATAATTTTATAATTTTCTTGTGATAATTTGTGAAAAAAGTTATATAGTGAAAATTTTATAGGTAATTATAGAATTTGGTGCAAATTGACGATCAACATAAGAAAAGTGCAAAAAAACTGATTTTTGCATTTGTAAAATAGAAAAAAGCTAGAAAATTTTATTCTTCGAACTAGATAAAAATCAGCGTGCATTTTCAGTAATAAAAAATAAGAGCCCCTGAGTGGGGAAAAATTGAGTACCTTATTCCGATCCAAAGATTGAAGAGGTGTAATGTTTGGTCCCAACACTATTCGGCTAATTAAAAAGAGTTTCAGCCTAACCCTAACACCTCACCTCATAGCCTACAAAAGGACCCTTGGACTCATATTTTCACACACAATTTTGGGAGCAATTTTTGAGTGATTGTATTCAATTTGAAGGCTAGGTTTTTATTATTTGGAGAGGATTGAAGATTAATGTAAGAGAACTTTTTGTAAGTTTGATTTATTAATGAATATTTCTACTCATTCTTACAATTTATATTTTCTTTAATTATGGTATCTTAATTCTTCTAATAGGATTAGGGTAAATTTTATCATAGTTAGCTAATATTGTCACGTTAATTTAATTATTATTTATTCTCTACTCGTTTTAATTGGTATAAAAACGATACGAGAGTGTGTTTTAAAACCTTCAAAATTATTTTGTCAAACCAAGTTTTAAGATTTAAAAATAGTAATTTTTTATGGATTATGTTTTTACTTTGATTGTTTTGATAGTCCTTGCTTAAATGCATTTACGAACTTTAAGACTTGTGTTTTCAAAGGGAATAGGAATTTTAGCCGTCTATTAGGGACATTGAAAATATTTTGAACATAACCATTATATTTTCTAAATTAAACGTAACGAGAGTCGGTTTAAATTTTAGTTATAAATGTGGTATGAAAATATTAAATTAGTGTGTAGCATTAGTTACGTGATAAATGGACTCCGAATCCTAATTCTCTTCATATTGTTTAAAACTCTCCAGTGTGATCTTATATTTACATATTTGCTTTAATTTAGTTTATTTTAGTGCATATTTATTCTCTATCTCATTTAGTCTAGCTGGATAGTTGCAATTATTTTAAACATTAAAATTTTTAAATCTCTGTAGGTTCGACCCGTATTTGTCGTAATTTATATTATTATTAGCCTGTACAGTTGCGGTCATTTTGATGTTGGAGGGGAAAGTGAACCTCTCGTTTGGTAACATGATCATGGGTTTGAATGTGTTCAATTTAGAGAAGCCATCATCTGATAATGGATAAAATAATGTTAAATATATCTATGAAATGTACGATGTCATTACCTCAAAGGTAGTGACACCACTGATTTACGTGCTTACACACCTAATTTGTCACTGGATATACGTATTGAATATTTTAAGGAGGGGTTTGGTCACAAGGACAAAGATATCACTATTGAAGTCCAATCGTTATTGGACTCATTTTGTCACTTAGACGAGAGTGACTGGGATGATAGGATATATCAATTCCTTTTCTATGGAAGCAAACCCGAGCCTTTCGAAAGTATGCTCACACGTGAGAGTTTATTTATCAAGGAGGGGAGTTTGAAAAAATCATTCGAGCATTTACATCGAGAAATGCATGTTTTGTCACGCAGCACTATTATTTTCGACAACGTCCATCTCCCGTATAATTTGAGTATTGCGATGAGGTTGAGAATGTGACTTGATTTTTTTCTTACTTAGATTTTGATTTATTCATTCTCTATTTTGAGGGAGACATAGGCATACAACACTATTCGATATTTCATTGTGAGAGTATGTTCAGGTATAACCATATAGGCTATAATGTAGTTACGATTCACCACAATTTCACTCAATGCATTCAGCGTGTACCTTCTTGTGCATTGGGTTGATACCTAATTGTTTTGGCAGTTGGTTTATTATGCAAGAAATGTGAGATTGGTTGAAAGTTGGTAACACAAATGGAAGAAAATGGGTAATATTGTTCTTTTACAATTTGATACTTTATTTTCTTTGTCCATATTTTTAGTTTAAGCATTTATTGAGGACAATGTAAAATTTAGTTTTGGGGGTAACGATTGTATTTTTTTTTAAATGAAAAAGTCATAAAAATCATAAACATTTTCAGAAATAAAAAAATGTGTTTAATATAATTGAGTTTTGAAATGATTTCTTAATATAGGATTGATTAATTAATCTCTCAACTTATGAAATTTTTACACATTAGAAAAATAATATGATAAAAATGGATACTGTGGAAAAAGTAAATATGCTTAACGAATAAATGTGGAGATATTAACTCATTGCGATTTTGTGCCATTCATCATTTATGAGAGATTTAAATCAATCGAAGTTAAAATAACTCAAACTTTCCTTCAATGATAAATTTGTTGAATATCTCAATTTTTTTATTTTGTTCGATTACTGAAAATAAAAGGTCAAAATATGAATCTTAAGCACTAGAAACCATAGTAAGTCAGCTTGAGACACAAATTAACTTAACTGAACTTGAGAAATGAGATTAGGCCATCATTTAGAGCATCCACAACAGTGGATGCTCGTGAAATTTATGTTTTCCAAATAAAAATTTGGTTTAGCAATTCTTTTAAGTAAGCTTCCACAATGGTGGAATAGCAAAATTTGTAAGTAGTGTTCCAACGAACATTTTTTATTCATTGGAAATAAAAAAAATCATCCTTATAAACAACCTTTGTTCTTAGAAAATGTTATGAATTAATGTTGTTCATATGAACCTAGATATATAATAAAAAAGATTATTTATATTCATTATGAACCTCATTTGTTCGTAGGAATTCCTACAAATAAATGAAGTTTGTAAGAACTTTTACAAATTCAGTAGTCGTTCAACAGGTTTAGAGAACCACTACAAACTCATATACGGAACTTGTCAACTTTAACCCACCACTACAGCCGTCCAAATTTGAAAAGCTACCATTTCTCTTGAATTTTAGCATCCCCATTGTGGATGCTCTTAAAAGCGCAAAAAATAAATCTAATTACAATAATTTTACATTATTGCATTGCAAGCCTTTTTAAGAGAAAAAGAAAAATAAGCCTTTTATTGAAAATCCATTATCCTATCCAACTCCATCTAGGAGTTAAAAGCCCATAAAAAGAAGCCATACCCATTTTCTGAGAATACAAGGGTAAAATTATGACAAAAAAAAGGCCAAAAAGAAAAAAAAAGTTTGAAAGAATGATGTGTGAAAATAAAAGAATTAAAAAAGGGGGGAAGAAAGAAAGAAAGAATGAGAAAATAAAATGAATAATGAAGAGAAAAGAGATGTGAGTTTGAAACAAAAGAAAAGAGAAAAGAAAACTGAAGGTTAGAATAAGTGCCTAAAAGTCAAAATGTCAAAAAACCTCTATATGCTAAAAAAAATTACACTCCAAAAGTCATTCTTTCTAGCCAAAAGACGAGCCTACAATACAGTCGACGAAATTCCTAATCGATTTCAAGTGAAGTTAGTTATAGTGTAGAGAAGATGAATATGATCTATGGTGTCATTTAATGTCTTCCAAAAAAAAGATTTACCATTCATGAGATTATATTCATCAATTAAAGATTTTTTTGATAATGTGTATGTGAATTTTTCTCATGTCAATTTACTATTTTATTCACATATATCGAGAGAAAATATCCCATCTTCGAGTGTTCGATTGTGAGCGCATTTCTTGAGATTTTGAAGTCAAAACAAATTTTTGGATAAGAAAAATAATGATCAAATCTTTTGAAATGAATGGTTATATTGGCTATGCACATACGCACGATAAGTTGAGATTGAGAAATGAAGTTCTACTATATTTTTGAAGTTTCCATTTAAGACTTAGTTGCCTTACTTTTGTGTCTTTTTTATTGAGTCAAAATTTTGAATTTTGTGGGTATATTCACTACAAACCCTCACGAGATAAAACTCATCCAATAAAGTAACCTAAGAGTTTAACGGTTTGTTGCACATGCTAAGTGCAATCGTGATTCCTGCGAAAGTGAGTTAGATTTTAAATTTTAGTTTTGCTCGAGGACTAAAAAAATTTAGGTTTGGGAGTATTTGATGAGTGCATTAATTTGCATATTTTCTATCCAAATTTATACGTTGTTAGACCCATTTTATTTTATTTAATAAGTTCTTAGGACATTTTTTTAAATAAATAAAAAATGCAAGAGTAAATTTGGATTCAAAATAATAATTTAAAGTCAAAATAATAATTTTATAGTTATCTTGTGCTGATTTGTAAAAAAAGTTGCCTAGTAAAAATTTTATAGGTAATGATGGATTTTTGGTGCAAATTGACAATCAATTGAAGAAAAGTGAGAAAATCTGATTTTTACGGTTGTTCAAAAAAAAAAGATTACGCACTTGTCGAATCGAAAAAAAGTCAGAAAATTTTGCTCTCCGGATTGAATGAAAATCAGCATGCGTGTTTGACAAGAAAAACAACAGCCCCGAGTGGGAACAAATTGAGTAAATTATTCCAATCCAAAGACTAAATAGGTGGAGTGTTAGGTTCTAACACTATTCGATTAGTTCGAGAGAGTTTTACTCTAACCCAAACACCTCACCTCATGGCCTATAAAAGGACCCTTGGGCTCACATTTTCACACACAATTTTTGGGAGCAAGTTTTGAGTGAATGTATTTAATTTGAGGGAAAAGTTTTTATTATTTTGAGAGGATTGAAGAGTATTACGAGAGAACCTTTTGTAAGTTTGATTTAAAAATTTTGACTCATTCTTGCAATTTTTTTTTGTCTTTCATTATGGTAGCTTTATTTTTCAATTAGGATTGTGGTGAAATTTATCATAGTTCACTAATATTATCACGTTAATTTAGTTATTGTTTATTCCCTACTCGTTTTAATTGTTATCAGAAATTCAGTATTCATTTAAAGCGACACGAGTGTGTGTTTTAAAACCTTCAAAATTATTTTGTCAAATCAAGTTTTGAGATTTAAAAATATTAATTTTTTATGGATTATGCTTTGCATGTTTATTGTTTTGATGTCCATGCTTAAATACATTTGCAAACTTTAAAACTTATATTTTGTAAGGGAATAGGAATTTTAGCCATCTATTAGAGACATTAAAAACATTTCGAACATAACCGTTATTTTTTTTGAATTAAACGTGACGAAAGTCAGTTTAATTTGAGTTATAAAGAAGGAATGGCAATATTAAATTACTGTGCAATACTAATTACGTGATAAATAGACCCCGAATCCTAATTCTTTTCATATTTTTACAACTATTCTGTGTTCTCTCATATTCATATTTTCTTTAATTTAGTTTAATGCATGTTTATTATCTCCCCCATTTAGTCTAGTTAGATAGTTGCAATTATTTAAACATTCAAATTGAAAAATCTTTATAGGCTCGACCCATATCTTACATAAGCTATACTAATAATAGTCCGTACACTTGAGGTAATTTTTAATTTCACAATAAGAACTCTATATACTAGAGATGTTGGTCGAAGAAAGAAAAATCCTTAAACAAGTCAAGAAGACCCAAAACAACATCACTTTGTGGGGGCTTTTCATGTCCTCCCAGTTGCATAGAAATTCTTTGATCAAGATCCTCACATGACCCACAGTTCCTCCTACTATCCCACCTGAAGAAGCCATACACACATAGATGGATCTTTGACCATGACGACACTCATCTCCTTTGCCAATGAAGAATTTATAAGATTCGTTCTAACCATAATTATGCTCATAAAATCTATACGGAAGTCATGACAAAGACGGTTCCATTGACACTTGTTGATAATGGGTCCACTTTAAATGTATGTCCATTAAGAACTTTCAATTATTTGGGGATAAAAGTCAGTGATCTCACCCCCACTTCTTCCATCGTGCGCGTCTACGATTACAGCTATCGAGAAGTTATGGGTGCAATAAATTTCACACTAGAGGTTGGACATATACACCCCCAAACTGAGTTTTAGGTCATCGATATACTAACATGTTTCAACTTGCTCCTTGGACATACTTGGCTTCAATATATCAAAGGTGTGTCCTCCTCCCTCCATTAGAAGCTGTAATTCTTTTCCAATAATCAGGTTATCACTATCATCAGGGATGACGATAACTTTGATAGCATCAATAAAAGTAACCCTATTTTGGAAATCCAACAGGAGCCTAATGACATACTCCTCTCATGTTTAAATATTGATCCACTTCCTATTCCATTAGGGGATAACTTCAAAGACAGAGTACGAAGAGATCACGGCCCACATGGAAACATGAATGTGGTCTAGGTGTCAAATAATATGCATTTCAAGCCCGGAATGGGGCTAGATCCTCGTCAAGAAGGGATTATTGAACCAATAGTTCTAAAAGAAGTTTTACCCTATGGTCTGGGTAACCAATTATCACCAGGTGAAATCATGTCCCCCCGTTATCCGTTTCGAAAGAGGGTATTAAAAGGAAAAGAGGTCATCTCTAAAGACTGCATAAAAGGGCAATTTACCAAGGAAGGCGAGGATTTCACCTCCTGTGGTTTTCCTAAATCGTGGTATAACCCTATTGAGAAGAAATTATAACTTGGATTGTGAATATGATTTGAAGGTAATATCGCCTAAATTGAAGACCCAAAGAATGAGGTGAAACCCCTGACTATCAAATCTACGAATTCTAGCTCTTCAAGCACTGAAATTTTTGAAAGAAATGACAATGATGAGTCGTTTGGTTTCCACACACTTAGGCTGGAACTCTGCACAATCCACACCAAGGATAAGCCATTTGACCCGGCTGCAAAGATCATACCTTTTGAAAAGCCTCTCCTCAACTAGCGCAGTGTTCCTACCAACCCATCTCTAACCAACCTGAACCCGGATGTTTACCCTTTGCAAAATGAACCTAATTTTGTCCCTCCTTTTTCTGTTACTGATATCAATTTAAATGCGACCTCCTTCGATTAGTTTCTTAATTCTATATTTCCAAAAAAATTGTTTCTAATGAAGTGAATGAAGATTTGATTATTTTGTTGTGCCTTATATTAATTGTATTCATTCTAATCAAACAATTGATGAAAATGATCTAATAAATGAACAATTCTTAACTAATCTCAGTAATAAAAACATTAAATAACATAACCATGTTCAAACTAATGATGATGAGTCCATTATTGTTAATCTCGATTCTAGTAGCAATTCGCACGAGATTAGTTTAAGGTCCACCCTTAATAAACATGAGAGGTCGCAATTAGAAGAAATCTTTAAGGAATTCAGGGATGTCTTGGCATGGTCATACGATGAAATGCCTAGCATCAACCTAGAGATTATGCAACATGAAATTCCTACTCATTCAGAAAGCAAATCTATCAAACAGAAATTGAGAAAGATCCGAACTAAGTGGTCCCTCAAATTTAAAGATGAAATGGTCAAACAGTTGAACGTAGACTTCATCTGTGTGGTTGAATATCCTACATGGATTGCGAACATCATCCATGTGCCAAAATTAGGAGGAAAAGTATGCATGTGCATCGACTATCGGGATCTGAACAAAGAATCTACAAAGGATAATTACCCTTCACCCAATATTGACATGATTATTAATAACCCTGTCAGCCATGCCCTCAAGTCATTTGTTGATGGTTTTATTGGGTAAAACCATATCAAGATTCATTTCGATCACAAAGATAAGATGGCTTTTATCATCCCATGGGAACCTTTTGGTACACTTTTAGTCTAAAAAATGCTGGAACATCCTATTAAAGGGAAGTTATAGCCATTTTGCACGATCTTAATCATAAAGAGGCCGAAATCAATGTTGACGATATAATCATCATACCCAAAACTCAAAAAGGTCACATCCCGGCCTTTAAGAAATTATTTGATTGACTGTGACAATATCAGATGTGTCTCAAACCACATAAATGCATCATCGGCATCATGAAAAGAAAACTCTTTGGTTTTGGGGAAATTCTCAAAATACTACCACCTTGGCTAGAGAAAAGAGTTCGAGACTTCTTGGTCAAACACTTGTAATCTATCGATTCATTAGCCAACTGACCTCCATTTGTGAACCTGTCTTCAAAATTCTCCGAAATGATTCAACCAAAGTTTGTAACTAGGCATGTTAAGAAGCCTTTAACAAGATCAAACCGTACCTTACCCGAGCAATGGTGGGCATGCCACCGCAATAGGGTCTTTCGCTCCTTATATACCTCAGTATCATTGACACCGTAAAAGGAGATATGCCATCCCAACTCATCAAAGAGTCGCAAAAAGAAATATCCATCTACTATGCTAGTCAAAATCTAGCAAGTTATGAAGTGAACTACTGTGAATTATAAAAGGTATGTGTCTCCTTAGTTTGGGTCACTTAGAAGCTATGGCATTAAATGCTAGTGTGCCCTATCAAGTTAGTGTCCTAAATGGATCCCATAAAATACCAATTAGAAATGCCTGCTTATCCATTTGTAAAGCTCGTAGGTTGATTTTACTAGATGAATTCGACATCGTACATGTAACTCAAAAATATATAAAGGGAAGAGCCAACTCTAACTACCTTACCGACAATCCCACGGGAGAATCTGATGTATAGATTTTCAAGTTTCAGAATATAGATATTCTGTATACTTCTCATGAAAGGTTCCAATGGCCGATGTTTTTTGAGGGAGCTGCTAACAAGAAGGGATTTGACATTAGGATACTCCTAATCGCCCTGACGATTCGTACACTCCCATCGCAATCAAGTTGGACTTTCCATAAACCAATAACATGACAGAGTATGAAGCATGAAATGTAGTTATAAAGACTTCCCTTGAGAGAGTAATGGAATGCATCGACATCTATAGAGACTCAGCTCTCATAATAGGAGAATTTCTCCAGAAGTAGAAAGTCAAAGATGAAAAAATATTATCCTTTCACACTCACCTTGAAGAGCTCGCCTCCAAATTTTAGGTTACTACCATCCACTACCTTCCCCGCTCATGAAAAAGCTTTGATGATGCATTGGCAAGCTTGGCCTCTATGGTTAACATGCCTGAGGTAATAACAATGGATCCCTTTTTTGTTTGAAATTATTATGCACCCAGTCACTGCTACCACATCGAGCTCACAATAATAGAAGACCCAAACATAGCGAGATTATGGTATTATGATATTTGGTGCCTCCTTAAGCATAGTAAATATACCTAGGAGGCTAATAAGAAAGACCGTACGACTCGTACCAAGCTTGCTTCTCAGTACATTATCTATGACAAAGCACTTTTCAAGAGAAATTTTGACAAAAACGATTTGAAATGCATAACAGTGGTTGATGTGAAAGAATTCGTGTAGAAAATCCATAACGAGGCATACAGGCCCCACATGAACGGTCATATGCTTACTAAAAATATCATCTGTCAGGGATATTACTGGACCACCATAGTCCAAGACTGCATTGCTTATGTTAGAAGGTGCCTCAAATGTCAATAATTTTCCAATCTTCATCACTTTCCTCCCCTAGAGCTATTCAACATGACTTCACATTGGCCTTCTCAACTTGGGGAACTGACTTCATTAGAAAAGTCGATACCAAAGCATCAAACAGGCACGAATTCATCCTGGTCACCATTAATTACTTCACTAAATGGGTTGAAGCCGAATTATATGTGGTGTGGAATGCGAAAAATGTAGCCAGGTTCGTCAGAAAGAATATATGTCATTATGAAGTTGCCCACGAGTTGGTATTAGATAATGGGCTCCATTTAAAGTTAAAGTTGAAGTCACAAAAGCAATCGATGACTATGGGATTCAAATTCATGAGTCCACTCCCAACTAATCGTAAACCAATGGGGTTGTTAGAGATGCTAATAAAAGCCTTAAATCCATAATTAGTAAAATGATTGAAAGTTGTAGAGATTGGGAAGATCAAACCCTATATGCCCTCTGGGGATACTATACCTCTATCGGAATAGCCCTTAGAGCATAAAGTAACCCTACCCATCAAAATCGAAATACCCTCTCTACAATTCATGCTTGAAAGTCAAGTCGGCGAAATTGATTTATAGAAAAGTTGCTTCCATGAACTTGCACTTTTGGATGAATGAAGAATCAAGGATTTATATCATATACAAGGGTACTACCACTGCATTTCATAATCATTAATTAAGAAAGTCAAAGACCACGATGTGCAAGAAGGATATATCACTCTCAAAGAAATCATAGAACCCATCTGGGACCTAATACAAAAATTTAACCTTAACTAGAGCAGGCTATACCTCATGAAGAAGATTTTATCAAATGGCGCCATTATTCTCACAGACCTCGATGAAGAATAGATAACGCGCCCATTCAACTTTGATTGTCTTATGAAATTCTACCCTTAGTCCAACTCTCTTTGTGCTACGACTCTTCTTACATCCCTTTTATCCTTAAAAAAACTCCTCTCTCCTTTCTTTTTAGAACTATATAGGACTTGATCCTCTCAAAATCATCTTTTTGAAAAAGAAAACTTACAAAATAATTTTCAAACCCCACAGAGGTACGTAGGCAACCCATAAAGTCATTTTGGACACAATCCTTTCTTTTTCACAAAATCTTATTATCTTCCCCCATAGAAAACACTATTCTTTCCCATCATTTAAATGAACAATAGGATTATGTATTCCTTAGAAATCAGTATAGATAATTCAAATAAAAAGAAGATTCTTCAAAAGGCACACTAAAATATGTCAAAGCATCACTTAATTCTTTTATACAAAACCCAATAATTATATAAAGTATTAATGACAAGGAAGTCCCAAAATACCTTCATAACCATAACATCCCTATGGCCTAGCCCAGCGAAACACAAGTACACCTATTACCAAACTTGGCTCACACCTTAACAAAACCTACCTCAACTATAAGATGGGCCTACCGAATCATTACAACTGCCATCACTAGTCCTCGAAGGACCCTAAGAATCCTAGTAGTGATAGAATTTCCATATGCGCTCCATGAAATAGTATGCATTGATCATCTTGGATAAAACCACAACGCCCTACTCCTAAGCATCAAACATTGCAAGCCACCTATACCCAGTTTCCTCAGAACAAATATTCGTCATCACATTCCCCATGACCACCTCAAACAATTCCTAGATATAAACCTAGGTTCCCTAACAAATTGGGACAGATGGGTACCTGGCCTACGGTACCTCCAGAAAGGCCCCAAAGTCATCCTTAAAGATTCAGTCAAATCCTCTGTAGGAATGAACTTTGTTGTGCATAGAGGAGGAATTTACTCCCATCACACTTGATGTAAAAGTCGCTAAGGAAAGTAAAAGGTAGTTCGGGATAGGCTAACCAGCCTAACATAATCATAGTCTCCCAGTTACAGGACGGGCTATAGTTCGCCCCACCACGACACTGACCAACAAAGGTGTTTAGCCCCACGTTCCATGAGCCAATTAACCTAGTTATGCATAGAAGGACCAAAGTTATGAAAGGGCATACTCACATGAATGACATGACAAGGATGCCTCGTAAAAAGTTGGCCCGATCTTATTTCCAATCACCTAGTTCATTCAATGTCTCCATCGATATGGTAGTAGCCGAATTGTGATAATAAGACATCCATAGTACGATCGTGGAAACCTGAGTGTCCGTCGCCATACCGCTTGTCACCAAGATAATCTTGGTAGTCAATCCTAAGGTTACGTTAACAGTAAAGCCATTTTCAGTATAGTCTCTCTAGCACACATTGTCAGAAGGTTGATATTTCCCCCATGCACCAATGGTCGAGAAATAGAAGGAGAGATATACAATAATTTATCTAGTGACACCCAAATGGGACAAGTTAGGCATAGTCGCAGTAACACTGAGGTCGATTCCAAACATAGAAGAAAATTGTTCATAGGGGGGGGGGGTCACTCCTCGTCCAAGCTAAGAAAAACATATGGTCTTCTGGCTACCCGAAATAGAAAGTAGCTTATAGAAAATTCCAATCAATGGGACGGTTACGCCACAAAGTAATCGGGTGCAAGTTGAATGCCTCGAAGTTTACACTGTATAAACACATGGCTTCCAACCCCTCAAGATTGGAAGCAAAAGCCTCAATCATGGGAACTGTCATCTTAAAAGAGCCAAAAACTATGTAGAATAAAGAAAAGGAGGAAGTTGAGGAGTGATTTAAAACTCCACCCCAAGGGCCCCTTTTATACTTCAAATCCTCCACAAAAGATGAAAGAATCAACCTACTACTGCAACAAATGTTTTTCAGTACACAGAGGTGCCAAAAAAGGAAAATTATGCCTGAAAAAACAACTTTGACATGATCAGTATGCTGATAGGAAGGCCAAGGGGTATGCCGATCAACACATACCCTAGTTTAAGATTTTTCCTACCTTTTCTCCTTTTTTATTTTTCAAATAATCCCCTTTCTATCAAAACAACCTTTTTACAAAGGTTTTCTCTGGTATTTATTCTTAAAAAAATTTCAAATAATACATATTTTAAATATCTTTCTTACTTTTTCATAAGTAAGACCCTCGTGAAAAATTAAAGTGCATAGATACTAGGTCACTTAATTCAAGATAAATCAAGAAAAGGAAAAATGCATCATGTATATTTATTAATCGTTGCAATTACATTTTCAGGAATAAAGAAGAAAAAAGAAAAGAAAAAAGACCAAAATTTTCAGGACGCGACCTAGACTTTTCGAAAGACTACAAGTTAAACGACTGCCTCACGAATCCTGGAGAACACGCTTCCCATAACGAGGACCAATGGACCCTCTTCTCCCAGATCCAGAATTCTCCTCATACCCCTCAGAAGTTATCGACGACACCATGCAAGATTTATCCACCTTCCTCATTTGATTGGACACAGAAGCCAGCCAATCTCGGACATCCAGCAGCTAAGATAATGACACACAAACAGCCTTCAAAAGAGAAAATTGATTAAAGGCAGGAAAATTAGTAACAAGAAAAACAGATATTAGAATCAATGCGCAAAACTAAAAGGTACAGTCATACCTCCCTCCGAAGAACCTTCTCGGAGAAAGAATGGAAACTATCTATTGTCGCTTAAGGGCGATGAGGCATTGAGACAACGTGTCTTCTACCTAATTGGATGTGGTAAGAAGGAATGGAGAAATTCTTAACGGGAATATCCTCCATCGTCGACACATCTCCACTCCATAAGATATGCACTTAAGAGACCTGCACATTATTACCCATCCTAGGTCTTGCTAACGGTGGGGGAACACCCTTTATATCATATCATAGATAGACAGAGGCATCAACTAATTAGTCACAATGTCTAAATAATCACACCCTTCCGTCACATGCGTGTAGATCATATAGGGCTCACCCACCATCGTTGCCTCCATCACCTTGTTTGACATCTCCTTCACCTTCATAATATATTGAGGAGGCACTGATGGGGGAACCTCTACCTCAACCTCCATCACTTGCCTCACCACCCTCTCTCCTAAGTACCAGAGATAACCAAACTCGTGCAACATCAATCTCCGCTTCCGGGCATTAACACTCATAACCCCTACAACCCCTAAGGCCAGATTCCAGGGATAGAAAGTCACATATCCCCAAATAAAAGTCAGTCATCAAAAATATAAAAAATTAAAAAAATATTAAAAAAATCCAAAAAGATAAAAAGACAAAACCAAAGCCTAACCTGATAACTCATCAAGGCGTTCAACACCAACCTCATATCTTTCAAGGGTAGGAAATTCTTCGACTTCCTAGTTGACCTCCTTAACTGTTACATCCTCGGGTCCGCCGCCTCACTCACCTTCAGAGACACACCCAACATTGTGCCTAATTACCTCATAAAACCACGTCTGTAGAAGGCAACATAATATTTTCTCAAATATCAAAGAACAAGAAGAAAAGAAAAAAAAAGAAGCATCTAAAAGTTATCTCTAAAAGGTAGGCGGGTCCCGTAAAAATCTATCAGTGCTACCTACTGAAATAATCAAGAGAAGCATAGAGAGACGCCATCGTGAAGCTCACCCAATCATACACGTGAATCTCATAGATAACCCATAGAAAAGTAAGAAACCATAAATGGACGACGTTACCGCTCGTCGCCACCACAAATCCCCCGAGAGAAAGAAAAATAAGCAAATGAGTTAAGTGCCTCACCTCGGTAATATCAATCCATTATCAATCAAAGTGTCATTCAACACCGATATATTGATCGATTCCCCAAAGAAAATCCTTCTGATATATCTACTGACCTTCGCACTCCAACCTCGTCAACTAATGCATATCCATCGGAGTGACCATTATCTATCCCACATCAAAATGGAATGTGTGAGTCTTGTCCCACCACCTCTCATCCAAAGCACACAAAATCGTTGAAGATTGTAGCATCTTATCTAAGGCCCCCACCAGAGGACTAAACCCTATAACCTTTAATATTAACCTCAACACCCTAGGGAGATTCTCGCACACCTTCCTAATCCCCATTGAACCTCGAGAGAGGATGCCTAACATAGAAACATCCACCTATATAAGCAAAAATACTTAAATCCCAAGAAAAAATAATAATAAACTAAAAAATAAGTGCACACAATTACATAACCGTTCAGATTCCTCACCCTCGATCAGAGATGAATCCTATGCTCCCTCATCAAGACCCTCTCGTCAGTTATAGTCTCGAAGCTATCATATGCACTCCCGAGCATGGGCACTTTTGCATCACGCCACTCTAAGTTGGATCAGTCATCAATGGTCAGGAAAGTTTCACTGTCCATGCCTTCCACGAGTCCCTTTGAAGGAAAGACGTCTAAGATTGATTTTAGAGATAAAGAGAATTTTATTTTTACGAGTGTGAAAAATGAAAAACCCACCCCTTCTTATAAGGGACTAAGGATTATGTCGATCGATAGTCCCTTTCTCATACCTATTGGTGGTCCCCTTTTAGCTTCCCCTAGAAGCCTAGGAGTCCATGTCATATGCCGATAGACATATCCCTGCCTATGCCTATCGGCATGGCCACTAATTGTTGTCCCAAAAATTAAAAAAAAAATCCAAAAATTGCTCGAAACATTTTCAAAATAAAATCCCGAAAATGGTAAAAACCTTTAAAATCCATCAAAATCACAATCTTTTTCACAAAAATCATTCAAAAATTTGCCAATCCCACATCACTGCAAATATCATTCTCAATACTTTAGGGTCGCAGAATTGGCCTCGACCCTCAGAATCAGGTCTTTATCACTCTTTAGGTCTACAAAATAACCTAGGCCCGTAGAATTGGCCTCGACCCTCTGAATCATGTCACTTTTACTCTTTAGGTCTAGATTTATGCCTATAAAATTAGCCTCGACCCTCAAAATTAGGTTGGTTTCATTATTTATATCCACTGAATTGACATAGACCCGCAGAATTGGCCTCGACCCTCTGAATCAAGTCTCTTTCACTCTATAGGTCTATAGAATTGTCATAGGCCTATAGAATTCACCTCGACCCTCTGAATCAAGTCACTTTCACTTTTTAGGTCTGCAAAACTGATCTAGGCATGCAGAATTGGCCTCAATTGTCTGAATCAGGTCGCTTTCACTCTTTAGGTCTACAGAATTGACCTAGGCTTGCCGAATTAGCCTCAACCATTTGAATTAGGATGTTTCACTCTTTAGGCCTGTAGAATTAACTTAGCCTCATATAATTGGCCTCGACCCTCTAAATCAAGTTTCTTTCACTCTTTAGGTTTGCAGAAGTGACCTAGGCACACAGAATTGGCCTCGTCCCTCTGAATTAGGTCTCTTTCACTCTTTAGGTCCTCAGAATTGACTTTAAACTATATATTCAATCACTTTAACCTTTTTAAGCCCACAAGGTTACCTAAATACCCAGTAGAGGACTCGACCCATTTAATTGGTCGATGATGCTCCTGAGGCCCTTAGAAATAAACATTTACCCTTAGCACTCGTAACGTTCCATAAAGGTGTCTATATTTTGATTACCTCGTCTTATTTTTCCATTCTAGTACCCTTCACACTCCTCCTTAGGTCCCTAACACCATCCCTTTCACCTTAGACCCCAGGTCCTACTCTAGAGCCTGACCTAGAGGCCACCAAGCACTTTCAAGAGGTATTTTACTTTGCTCAGTGCTCATAATTAAGAGTAACTAACATAACTTTCATAGGGCTCTGAATAACCTTTCCAATGGTCTATACCATGTAGGAATCAACCTTACGATACGTGCATACTTGCCTTTGTACTCTAAACCCTGATCCAAAGACCATTAGGCACATCCGAGATCCATTTGAGTTTTCTTAACTCTAGTAATTGAGAGTAGCTCAATGAACATTTATAGGGCACTGAATACCCTTTCCAATGTTCCATACTATGAAAAAATTACACTTACGATTCGAGCGTACTTGCCTTTTCACTTCAATCCTTGACCTAGAGGCAACTGGGAGATTTTGAGCTCCTTTAGACTTTGGTAAACTCTAGAAATTAAGAGTTTCACAACTCACTTTCATAGGACTCTGAATACCCTTTCCAATGGTCCTAGGCATGTACAATTCGGACTAACAGTTTGCATTTTATATCCTTTTTTTTAAAAGTCCATTTTGGACTACCTATAGACACCCCTATCCCTCTGCTTATCGGCATAGTGGTATTTTACTTAGACCGTAATCCAGGAGGTATGCCGATAGGTTGGCCTAATATTACACTGATTGGAAGACCCCATAACCCTAAAACTTTCCTATTTATGGAAGTCATGACCTTATTCTCAAGGACCCCTTCCCAAAATCTGGAGACCTCCTATCATGATATCAGTGCACTGCCTTCAAAAAACATCATTTTTCAAACATTATCTCCATAGTTTCTTACATCACTTTCATCCCCCCTTTGCCATCTATTTCAACACAACTTCATCACCATAAAAAACCAGCCTACATCACATCAAAAATCAGTAGCAAAGCTTCTTAGAAGGTCTAATTCTACCCTTTTTGGCTCATTGACTAGTGTCAATTATCGCACTTTATTACTCTTAGTTTATCTTTTGCTTTAGTTTTACTTTCTCACCCTTAATAATCCCCTTTTTATTACTTATATACACGAAAACATAGTTTCATAACACCCCCCCCCCCCCCCCAAAAAAAAAAAGCGTTTAATCCTTAAACACCAAATTGAAATTTTCCTCCCATTTTCCAACACTTTCTCCACCTGTGCGCATTTTTCAATAATCTAAAAATCGGGGTTGATGGATTAAATCCCACCCTTATGTGTTTTCGAACTACATGGACTTTGATGCCATCTTCGCTATGTAGGCATCTCGAGTTTTTCTCGTGATTCGAGTCCTCTTTTCTTATTTTTTTTCACTTTATTCATTATCACTTTTTATAGTATCTCTCTCTCTCTCTCTCTCTCTCTCTCTCTCTCTCTCTCTCTCTCTCACACACACACACACACACACACACACACACACACACACACACACACACACACACACATATATATATATATATATATACTACTTTATATGTTCTTAGCAATCCCGTCAAAAATCCATACTCACTTTTACATAGTGAATCATGATCCGGTGAGTTTCTCACATTATATTATATTTTCATATTCTTATTCTCATTTGTTTTTGTAATCCCATTAGACAAGCATATCCATTTCCTTGTAGTGGATTATAATCCGGTGTATTGCATGTCGTATAGCCTTTGCCCTTTATTATATTTTTAGAAACCCTATTAGATACGCATATTCCATTCTTTACGATGGATTGTGATCTGGTGTGCTGTTGACATTTCAACTACCTCTTATATCATCTTCTTTCTTTTTATTTATACTCCTCAAAATGATTCATCCCTATCTTTTTCATGACGTGGGTATGTCGATTTTTTTCTCACGTATTTCACTCCTCACACATTATACACACAAATTTCATTTTGGAAAAAAATATTTTTATAGACCATGGGAGACCGAAAAGGCGGAATGGGTGCCTAACACCTTTCCATTTCGTAACTTAGTCCTCGGACCTGTGATCTACTTGGTTTTGTATGCATCAGTTTGTCTTATGATGTCATTTCTCCAAGGGTGGCTATATCTTTTGCCTATTTTAAGAAAAATAGGTTGGGGACTTTATCTTTTATATTCTTACCCCTGGATGATGATCGATTTATGTTCGTGGGAGCCCGAGAATACCGTGCAAGTGGTGGAAAGGGAAGTTCTCCCCCTTGACCCCATTCTCTGTGAGAAAGAGATTTTTTCCTTGGGGGTGAACCTAGATTAAATTTTCCCTCGTTTTAATCCTGGAATGGCCACAGTGGTGACGCTGCTATAGATAGCTTAGTTCGTACTAGAGGACTAGACTTTATTTACATGGGTTATAGTTTTCTCTCACTCCTTTTTCCCTATTTTTCTACATGTGTACATATATCTGCACTTCTATGCTCTTCCTACTCCCATGCTCACATCTTCTATATGCTTCTTTCCATCACGCTCATTCTCTTATCACATGTATATATCTTCATTTTTATCCCATGCATCGTGCTACACTCACATGTATGTACTTACCATGTTTCAATCCACTTATTCACATTCTCCATATCACATGTAGATATACATGTGTGTTCTCACTTGTACATAGACACATGCTTACTCACATGCTTCACATACCACTTGTAGATATCCATGCTTAGTCACACTGCCACACACTTCCACATTACTCTCACTTACACACATTTACACATTACTATCACTTACACATTCATCTCACTTGTATATATCTATATATTTTCCTCACTTACACATATTCCCATGTCACTCTCACTTAGCACATACCTTTCTCCCACTTATGTATATTCACGTGTCTCACACTTTGTATATATCATCGTGCTTTGTATACTCTACTTGCTTCATGCACATACTTTCTAGATTTACCCTCTTTTCTTAGCTCCCTTATCATATGTTATCATGTATATTCCCATACTCTACCTCATGCCTAGTAATACTTCTAAAAGTTAGCATATATAAAACTCTCCATAAAATTCCAATTATTATTCATGTATTTTGCACACTATGTCACGTGAGCACTACATTTTTATCAAACTTTGTCTCGTACTGGGAGGTCACTTCAGTGATGGGTGCAAGCCCTATAGGGCGAGGTTAGCCTAAGCGATATGATTCCCTCTTTCCATTATCCTAGTTCCTTTTATGTGTATCGAACGGTTCCCCCGCATCATTCCATTTAACAAAACTCACGACATGAGGTATATATAAAGGAATTCGTTCATGTATGTTGAGTATATAGAATTCCCTCACACACGTACTTTCGCCATGAGGTATATCGTGAGGCAATTCATGTACACTCAAGTATATTAAATGGCTTGTCCAAACGTACCGATGAATGATTTCCCTTATAAGCAAGAGTTATATCATGGAAGTCGTCCCAAATGGGGGAAGCTTTCCGCTAACCTCCCAGTGCACCCACCTTATATAGGCGTTTACCCTAGGAGACTCATACAGGCTTTTGAGTTTCAATGCAAAACTCAGCTAAAATTTTGGGTTGTCTTGATGTCTGAATTTTGCATTATTTTGCCCATTTTTAAAACACAATCTTTTCCATAAGTCTGGAAATATGTCAAACCATGTGTTGCATCTCATACCTTTTTTCCAGACTCGGGTTATGTACGACATTTCATTAACATCCTAGGCGAAACATAATATAAGTGAAACCTAAGAATATCAACTACACTGGGGAATTTCCCTTTCAGTGTGATGCTCACATTTCGTTTACATTTTAACGTACCTTCTTTCTTTTTATTTATACTCCTCAAAATGACTCATCCCCATCTTTTTCATGATGTGGGTATGACGATTTATTTTCTCACGTATTTCACTCTGCATATATTATACACACAAATTTCATTTTTTCAAAGAGGAAAGTATTTTTATAGCCCATGAGAGCACGGAAGGGTGGAATGAGTGCCTAACACCTTCTTATTTCGTAAGTTAGTCCATGTACCTGTGATCTACATGGTTTCATATGCGCCAGTTTGTCTTTATGATGTCATTTCTTCAGGGACAGCTATAACTTTTGCTTGTTTTGAGAAAAATAGGCTGGTGAATCTACCCTTTATATTCTTACTCGTTGACGATGGATAATTTATGTCGGTGGGAGCCCGTGAATACTGCATAAGTGGAGAAAAGATAATTTCTCTTCCTTGACCCCATTCTTCACTATCTAGCGACCTTTTTCCTTCAGGGTGAACCCAAACCGAATTTCCCACGTTTTAATCCTGGGATGGACAGATAATTCAATTAAGTATTTAGTAGCATTGGTGAGACAAATCTTATAATGTATAAATTATTTTCCATTGTACCAGAACGCATAAAAGATATCCCAATTTTGATAAAAATAATTTTATTAAAATAATCGAATATCTTTTCAAAACCAATTTAGAAACCAAAACTAACTTCTTTAAAACTAGGTACATTAAATAATCTATCTACATCATCCATATGTCTTAACCATAATATAAAAGGTACCGCACTTCTTATTCTTCTACCTTATTCTAATTTCCCATTATTAGGAACATCTTTCTTTTAAGCAATTGGCCTGTTACCTAGAACCTCTTAAAAGAGATGCATTCCTAATTTGTGGCTCCAAAGTCTGCACACTGGGTTCTTATAGATTTGACCATAAATAATGCATTTACTTTTAAGAAAAAAAAATCATTACCATGACTTTTTTTATCGATTTAGGAAAAAATAGACAACGTCGGTATAAATGTTATTAATATTTTTATTGAAAACACCCACCTTTCGATTTTTCACTACTAACGCGAAATATGAACTTTGCTTAACCCTAAATAATTTCACCTAAGACTTGGACTTATACTTCCACCTCCTTTTTAGGATATACATAGATCTTTTCTCAACAACTAACACTATCCCTTGGCTACCGATAATGCTCACTCCTGTATTACAAAATGGATTCGAGTTTTCCAACCATATCTAATCCAAAGAATGCTTTGTTCTATCAATAATGAAAATCATTTTAAGAACACGATTCTTACTCGAGAGTTATCAATCAACATTGGTGTTTAAAAAAATCCCATCGATCATTTTTTTATAATTAAAATGTTCATATAGAACTTCCCCAATGGGGGATCGAACATAAATAACACTTAATTTAAAATAATTACCATGAATAGTAAATACCGTGATTTCTTGATCAATTCCCTAGGACGTGGAGGAAATTTAATTACTAACACACGGAATTATTCAATTCCCAATTTTAAAATGTAAACGAAAATCGTGGTTTAAACAAGTTTATTATCCCCATAAGTTAGAATAATGTCCAATTACATTTTCAATCCTTGAACTATATTCCAGTTAAAACATTTTACTTTAAGACCAAAACCAGAGGGTGAAATTTGAATTCAATTTTTGAAATATTAGAATCATTATTATAAAAATCAAATTCCAATTAAATATGTGAGAATTAACTTCGATTAAATTTTAATTTGTCTTCCCTCTACTGCAAAAAATAAAAATATTCCATGGAGCATCTTACTTCCTTATGAAGTGAGATACCTCGATGTGAGATTAAATTACATCACCTTAAACCCTACAGATTTTCCTCTTTAAATTATATATTTTTAATAGTTCAAGAATCCTTTGTCCTATATAATTAAATGGTTGGGGTCTTTTGGCCTCACATCTATTAACAATGACTCATATGGGCAGAATATAATTAGTTGTGTTTAAGTGTGTACCATTGGTTTTTTCATTATAAATAAAACTACTTATGAAATACTTACACAATTGGGGTGATAAAACTCACTCACATTTAATTTCAAGCAACTACCACTTATAGATTTTAAAATCCCATGATATCGTGATTAATTTCCTCTAATGGGGAGGAAAGGAAAATACTAACACGAAAAATTAATCACATCACATTTTAAAATACACATGGAGACCGTAGGGTTTATGTTGAAACCCCTCTTTCACTTAATATTTTAAACTTGATGGTTTTTGAAAAATAATTAATTCAATTTTAAATGCGCGAATAAGTTTCTTGGTGATTTTTCAATTTACATGTACAAATTAAATTTTTTCATCTAACTATTTTAATTTTCTAATCGTAAAGTAAGTTTTAAATTAAAATAAAACTTTGAGACCAAAATTTAATTTTTACCGTTTAAGTTAATTACCCGGTTAAATTCAATTTAGAAAAGAATAAATAAAAATGGATTTTTAAGAAAAAACATGATTTAAGCCGATCACAATAAAAATCCACGTAGCCCATATTAACGTGGGATCCTAATTCATTAGTTAATTAGAGAACCGTAATTATCCTTATGACTAAGATGGTAGAATTATAACAAAGCATGATAATATTATAACATAATTCAAAAGAATCAAATTCTCCTTTCCATAATGGCCTAGAGTTCCTCTTGAAGTAGAGAACTCTTCAAGATCAAGAATCCCACCTGAAGTATACCTCCTTTAGAATAAGAATACTCTTTGAAGTAAACTCCTATGTAACCTAGATTTCTTCACGTATTTGAAGCTTTGGAAATACTCCATTGTGATCAGGGAAGATACGAGAGGAATATATGTTATACAAACTGGTCAAAATAGCATGACTGAACCAAATTGAACAATCTACCTAGAACCAAATCAATCCAACTAGGGTCTAAATCGATTCGGCCTGGTTTTGGATTGATATGAGACATGTACACAATGATCCAATGGGGGTTCAGATCAATCAGGTATGCATCTTGTCTTCTTTTTCTAAGGTTTAAAATTTTCATGCAAAAAGCTTCATAGCTTCCTAAAATTTTCACCAAACTCCATGAAACTTTGTCAAAGAATATTTGTAAGTGGAAAAAATTGTTACATAACCTCAAAGTATCCTCCAAATGCATCAATTAATGCTATAATTAAAATTAACCTAGTTATTACAACCAGGTTGAATCTATGGACAAATTAACTACGAATAAACCACCGTACCGTCCATTCACGTAAAAAAATTTCATGTGACCATTACGAAAGGGATATACACATTATAATTTATAATTTCATGTGACCCTAAGTTTATGAATAACTATACAAATATGTATTTTTAACAATATGCAAAACTAGGGTTTCATGGTGAATAACCCGGACCTTTCCAAAGCATGATCAATTTTGATACCAATTGTATTGGTAGGATTGACATTAACGCAAAAAAAATTCAACCCAAAAACCTCGATTGGTCATGCATTAGAAAGTAAAAATAAGAACTAGTTTTATAGCATAAACTTAGGGTTTCAAATCATGATACCTTTGCAGGTCTTATTGGTGATCTGAATGAGGAGAAATATTTTGATAAAGATGATGATCATACTTACCTCCCAAGGTCTCCAAAAAACATTATAGAATCCATTGATAGCCTCGGGTCTTCTAATATATGATCCACCCAAAGTAATCCTATTGTGTGGGTACTCTTGAAGATGAAAACTTCGTGAAACATTAGAGAAATGAATTTCTCTCTCTTCGTACCCTTTCATAAAAATATTGATAGTGTTTTTTCCTTTCCCTCTCCAACCCTCCATAATGGACATGCTCCTTAAAACCCCAGCCTACATCAATATATTCAAGTATAAGACATGGGCTTGGGATAAATATAATTTTTAGAGAGTCTAGGCCTACTACTTGATTATTATTTAAGCATTTATTTAAGGAATTCTCACAAATATGATTCTTATTTCCAAATAAACAGACACATCTTTATTGAAAAGTAAATGTCATACATGGTCTTAAGAATAAAACCTCAACATTAGGGTAGGGTATCCATAAAGCTTGGAGGATAATTGGGAGACTAAGATTGAAGGAGTTCGTTTGGACCCTATGGAAGAGTGTGGGGGTGTCAGTGTTGCCATCCCGGGGGCCTCCCCTTGTCTTTCCCCATTTTGGGGGTTACCTTCGGTATACGTGCAAGATTGCGCCCTTACTCGAGCCGCTCGATCGTCATAAATGTGGGATAATGTGTAGAGATAGAGTCGCCAACCTATTTTGCACAAAATAGGCAAAAGAAATATTATTGCCTCGAGAAAATGACATCAAAGACAATACTAATGCTTCTGAAATCAAGTAGTTCAAAGGTCCCGGGACTAAGTTACAGAATGAAAAGGTGTTAGTAACCCATCCTGCCCTTTTGGTCTCTCATGGGCATGTGCTAATCTTCTCATATTAGACTCCATGAAGTGTGTGCTTTTGTGCATAATATAGATGAAGAATGGAATCATTCAACTAACAACATCGAAAAGGACAGAGTGAATCCATCCTTAGGAGTATTCCCAAAAATAATAATTCAAAATATAGTATGGGTGTGTTATATATATACTAAATTGTACCCATGCAGATGGCATGGTGATAAATATTTGTTGTTATTGCACACTCATACCCATGCTAATGGCACAGTGATAAATTTTCTCTCAAGTATTTATGGTTATAGAACACTTACACTCCCATGTATATGTCACTTTCAGAAAAAATAAAAAATGCTAACTATATTCCATCCAAGTATAAATATATGTAAAAGCAAAAAAGAAAAAATATGTAAAACCAAAATAAATAGAGAATGAGAGTATTGCAAACACCACTTAGGTATATGCATAGATCAAAATCCAATAAAAAAATAGATTATGCACTTTTAGTACTTTAAATAATATTGATTATGGATATTGGACAATTTTTAGTCCCTATTTACAAATTATCGACTGACGTGACAAGCTGTGATTGGTTGACGTTTTATGGATATGGGTTCGCGCCAGCGGCTTTATAAAAAATAGGGACTAAAATTATAAATAAAATGTTTGTTGTCCGATTTACAAAATATAAGTTACAATAGATCCTAAATTTATAAAGCCCTAAAAAATCTATATCACTTGAGTTAACTGAACAATAAAAAATACAATATAAAAAACAAAAATTACAAAACAATAAAATTCATACCAAGAGAGAGAAAAATGCCATAAGCTACATGCATAAAAAATCATAAAAAATTTCACTACCTAAATCGTGAAAAATTCCATAAAAAAGAAATAGATTTAAAAAAAACATCACTACCTGAACCAAGACGGCAAGACCCATTCTCTGGTATCATAAAAACCGGCGTTACAACTATTTTATTCAACGTTAAAAAATCTGGCAAAACAAACTCTCCTTTCAGGCGTAACTTTCTCTCGGAGTTATAATTTTTTTATTGGAAGTAAAATGGGTTCCTATTTTTCATTTAATAACATCTAACCGGATATGATAATAGTGAATGCCTTGGAGCCATATGGATGATGCTCAAATGGGTGCAAACTGAATCACCCCAACTGGTAAATATGAATTCAACCCACGATCGAGTGATCTCGTTCCGATACAATATGGTGATCATCACGCATGACGGATACCGTTTCACTCTTACATCTGCAGATCTACCGCATCATCCCTTATCCTCAAATCAAAGTATCACTCTTCCATCTGCAGACGTCACTTTGAAAATGTTTAAAATCCAGGTAAATAAACACTAAAAATGTCTTGAACTAAAAAATCCAAACCCAAGAATAATAAACTCCGAAAAATAAATTAGAGAGAAAGAGGATAGTCCTCAAACTGATTACAGAGTAAGAGAGACTTAGCCGGTGTTGTTTGAAATGTTGAAGGTACTCTTGCATGGAGTCCGCATTTTTTATATTTAAAGCATCTTACCATCTTTCTCACACGCCGAGTACGGATTATCTGGCATCTGAAGTATGGGGTAGTTGAGGTTTTGATGCTTAGACAACAATGATATTCATGTCTCAATAGACGGTGCTGCAGTTCAATAAGGATGCTTATACAGTTCATTAGAAACTCAACAAAGCTATTAACTATTATACATTGTTGGAAATTACGTAGCAAATACAGAAATAGAACTCTTTATTGTATCACAATAATGTCAACTTTAATACAACAATGTATCTTTATGAATCTTCAAGGCGTGATGTCACTTTCCTAAATACAGTATTTTCCCCACACGAATAACTTCGGTATCCAAATGGGAATCAGTAAATCCGTACTCAAGATACAATGAAGCAATTGCACTGTCTGCAAATTGTATGTCTGAAGACAGCCCTTGGATGCAGCAGCGAAGAACAGTCAATCAAGTTCTTATTCTGTTTCTGTGCACAAAACAGAATAAGAGAATTTGTATCTCCTGAAAATTGTAAAAGAGTAATAGCAGGGTTTGGAAATCTGAAACTGGGTTTTTGTTATCAATGTAATTTCATTTTAGGCAGCCTTTATTTATAGATAATGAAAAGCTTTGTCTTCAAGAGTCATGACTGTTGGATTAACAGTCTTAAGTCAATTCCTAAATGGTATGACTGTTAATTACCAACAGTCTTAAGTCATTTCTGAACAGGTACAATTAATACCGAATAGGTTTTGCACGGGTCAACCAAAAAGTGACCGCGCCGGAGCTACCGCGATCCGACCCGGACGAATCCCAGCAACCCGCTACCACTGCGGACACGCGGCGTGCGAAGTGCAAAGTGCGCCACTAGCGCCTCTACAACCCACTGCCCCGCACCCGCACGCGCGTGTGCGTGTGTGTACGGTGCTTCGCACCGTATTGAGGTCTTTTGAATAGCCTCTTAAATGCTAGATGAATTAACTCTTCATCTTCCATTTGTACTTATTAAGTGCACAAATTCTTAATATTTTTCCAATGTGGGACTCAAAGATTGCCCACCCCTTTTATAGCTTAGTGGTGACACTTAGCTTTGTACATTTTCCAATGTGGGACACTATCCCCTTTTATATTTGGGTTAGCTTCCCACCTCTTCCACACACTTCCAATGTGGGACAGGCTCTTTAAGCTCTTACACCCAAAACTCTTACTCACTTATTTTATAAAATCTCCAACATTCCTCCACCATTTTCAAAATAAGTTTTGTAAATCTTTGATTGTCTGTAAGACTGTGTATAAGCATTGGTGTCTCACGACTTGAACCAATACCCTGTGAAGGTTCGTCAAGGATAACCATGAAAGTATAGTAGACTTGTCTTTGAACTATTAATCCATATTGATCATCAGGATTTGTCTTCACATAGAAATCTTTTAGTAACTGATTATCCATATAAGCCGACACATGTATTAGGCCTTGTGTCTGTACCTTAATTTCATGAGTGCTTTAGAGTCAAACCCAGTTCTCATAGGAAGCGGCACCACTTCCACACTCATAAAGGTAGATTAACATAGGTGTCCATGTAACTTAAAACACCATAAATCTTTTAAGGTTAAAGTCATCTTCTTTCATTATTCATTACATGTTCTAAGCACTTATCCTTGGGATGTTAAATTTTATAGTGCTTAAATCACGTCGTATGATATACTTTAATCATTGAAATTGAGACTTGAATATATCAAGATTCAAGTTGGGTTTCCATCAAGAGTGATTATTATTAATGGGCTTTAGTCCCACCTCTATTGATGTCTTAAACACCAGTCCTCTTGCAAGACCTTTTGTAAAAGGATCAGCTAAATTTTGACTTGATTTTACATAATCCACTGTGATTACACTATCTGTAATCATTTGTTTGACATAACTATGTCTTTGGCCAATATGTCTAGATTTTCCATTGTACACTTTACTATAAGCTCTGGAAAGTGTAGACTCACTATCATAATGTATAGATATTGGAGGCATTGGTTTTGGCCAAACTGGAATTTCAATTAATAAATTCCTTAACCATTCTGCCTCTTTACTAGTTGCAGCTAATGCTACAAACTCAGCTGCTATAGTAGAATAAGCTATACAAGTTTGTTTCTTTGATCCCCAAGAAACAACTCCTCCACCAAGAGTGAAAATCCATCCACTTGTTGAGGAATGATCCTCCCACTCAGTTATCCAACTGGCATCAGAAAACCCTTCTAATACTGAAGGATATCCACTATAGTATATACCACATTCCATAGTTCCTTTCAAATATTTTAATATTCTATTGACAACATGCCAATGCAATAAACTTGGATTACTAGTATATCTACTTAATTTACCAATAGGATAAGCAATATCAGGCCGAGTACATGTCATGGCATACATTAAACTACCAATTACTCGTTCATATTCCAATTGTGAAATAGCTCTACCATTATTAGGGATCATCTTTAGTTGTGGTTCAAAAGGTGTACTAACAGGTGTGCAATCAAACTGATTAAATTTCTTTAAAATTTTCTCAACATAATGAGATTGAGTGAGAATTATATTTTTATCTTTCCTTATTATTCTAATTCCTAATATGACATCAACTACACCCATATCGTTCATATCAAATTTAGAAGACAGAAAACTCTTTGTATTATTAATGCTTTCTAAATCAGTACCAAGAATTAACATGCCATCTACATATAAACAAATGATCACACCTTTACCATTAGCAAATTTACTATAAACAGACTTATCAGATTCATGAATTTTAAAACCATAAGAAATAATGACTTTATCAAATTTTTCATGCCATTGTTTAGGCGCTTGTTTTAGGCCATATAAGGACTTAATAAGTTTACATACTTTATTTTCTTGTCTAGGCATAACAAACCCTTCAGGTTGTTCCATGTAAATTTCTTCTTCTAAGTCACCATTTAAAAAGGCATTTTTCACATCCATTTGATGAATCTCAAAATTATATATAGATGCTAATGCAATTAAAATTCTAATAGTAATAATCAATTCCTTCTTTTTGTGTAAAACCTTTAGCAACCAATCTAGCCTTGAATTTATCAATTGTTCCATCTATTTTCATTTTCTTTTTAAAAATCCATCTACACTTAATGGGTTTAGACCCAGGAGGAAAATATACTAACTTCCAAGTTTTATTTCGCAAGATTGAATCCATTTCATCATTTATAGCTTCTTTCCAAAATGATGAATCTACAGACTTAATTGCCTCACTATAAGTTTGTGGGTCTATTTCAACGCTAAGAGTCAAAGCATATGTATTATAAGATGTATCTCTAGTTCCTTCAACAAGATAGACTACAAAGTCGGGACCAAAGCTTTTTTCTTTCCTAGGTCTCTTACTTTTTCTAATCTCTTCTTGTTCTACTGGTGGAGTATCCGATAATTGTGAAGGAGTGCTAACTTCTTTTTCATTATTAATTCTAGGAATAAAAGAAAACCTTTGTTCATAAAAAATTGCATCTCTCGATTCAATTATTGTATTTACAACAACAGAATCATTAGGTTCACTAACCAAAAATCTATGGGCTTTACTAGTTGTGCATAACCTATGAAAATACACTCAACACCTTTGCTTCCTAATTTCTTTCTCTTAGTTTCAGGTAGTCTTACAATAGCTCTACAACCCCAAACTTTAAGATGACCTAAATTAGGTTTTCTATTCTTCCATAATTCGCAAGGAGTTTTCTTATTATCTTTAACAGGTATCATATTCAGAATATGACATGCAGTTAAAAGTGCTTCTCCCAAAAACCCTTTACTTAAACCAGAATAAGAAAGCATAGCGTTAACCATTTTAGTTAGTGTTCTATTTTTTCTTTCTGCTACTCCATTTTTTTGTTGTGTATAAGGTGTAATAACTTCATGTATAATTCCCATATCTTCACAAAATTGAGGAAAGTGATATTCACCACCTCTATCAGATCTAAGACATTTTATTTTAGTATCACATTGATTTTCAAATTCATTTTTGTATGTCTTAAATCTATTAAGCACATCATCCTTAGAGTTTAAAAGATATACGTAACAATATTTTGAAAATTCATCGATAAATGTAGCAAAATATTTACTACCACCTCTAGTAGGTGTTCCATGAAAATCACAAACATCACTATGTACTAATTGCATCAAAGATGTAGTTTTTTCTATTTTTGGAAAAGGAAATCTTGTTATTTTTGTTTTCGTGCATATTTTACACTTTTCATTCATATCATTCTCATATTTAGGAATTAAATTTAAATTAACCATGAAATGCATTTTCTTTGTATTAACATGTCCTAAACGACTATGCCATAATGAAAGACGATCAACGATATAAGCAGAAGAATCTTTTTCATTGATATTAAGCTTAAACATGCCCTCATACAAATATCCTTTGCCTACAAAGGTACCATTCTTAGTCAGAATAAATTTGTCTGACTCAAATACAAGCTTAAAGCCAAATTTGTTAAGAAGACATCCAGAAACTAATTTTTTCCTAACATCAGGAACATGAAAAACATTGGTGAGGCTAAGGATTTTTCGAAAGTGAATTCGAGATCCACTGTCCCTTTTCCTTTAACCGCAGCAGTAGATGAATTTCCCATATAGAGAACATCTCCTTCCACTGTTTCATAGGCAGAGAACAAGTTCTTGTCCTTACAAACATGGCTTGTGGCACCAGAATCAACCCACCAAGAGTTATCTTTTCCAAGCATATTAGCCTCAGATATCATAGCAGCAAATTTTTGCTTTGT
This sequence comes from Sambucus nigra, assembly GCA_949130495.1. NCBI lineage: Eukaryota > Viridiplantae > Streptophyta > Magnoliopsida > Dipsacales > Adoxaceae > Sambucus > Sambucus nigra. Next base: position 87,812,738 of record OX422216.1, on the reverse strand, counting down.
GTCTGATGTCCCTCCTTTTTCCTTTAGTTTCTTGAACTCACAACAATCCTTCTTGAAGTGACCTGGTTTGTTGCAATGAAAACAATTTCCTTTCTTCTTTTTGTTTGCTTTAGAATTATTTGAAAAATTCTTCCGCTTGTTATTTTTTCCATGATTGCCGTATTTTTGCTCCTTTCCTTCCTCCGCCATATGGACCTTAGAAACATAATTTTCTTGTTCCTCTTTACCATCTAGAATTCGAGACACTTGTTCAATTATTAAATGAGTCTCTAATTCTTCAAGTGAAAGATCCTCCTTTTTGTGTTTGAGTTCTTTCTTATAGTCTTTCCAAGAAGGAGGAAACTTTTCAATTATGGCGTCAATAATTACATTATCATCCATATTTAATTTTTTCAGTTTACAATGATTTATGATGCGTTGGATGTCATGAAATTGTTCTAGCACATGCCTATTATCATGAATTTTAAATCTTAAAAACTGACCGATAAGGAACTTCTTACTTGTAGCGTCTTCCGTAAGATATTTGGTCTCCAATGTTTCCCACAAAGTTTTTGCAGTCCCAATATTTTGGTACAAGTCGAACAAATTGTCAGCAAGTGCATTGAGAATGTGACCACGACACAAGTAATCACCGGTCTCCCATTTTGTGCATTGCCTAGTTTGTTCCACGGTTTAATCTTCATCTTCATTTGGTTTTGGTTGTGACAAGACATATACAATCTTCAATGTTGTTAGAAGAAAATGAACCTTTTTCTGCCAACGCAGAAAATTACCACCATCAAAACGGTCCAACTTGACAAAGCCTTCTGTTATTTGTCGAAGTGATTTAGGAGAGATTGCCATTTCTGAAATTACTGTATTTAGATTGTTGGAAATTATGTAGCAAATATAGAAATAGAACTCTTTATTATATCACAACAATGTCAACTTTAATACAACAATGTAACTTTATGAATCTTCAAGTCTTGATGTCACTTTCCTAAATATACTATTTTCCCCACAAGAATAACTTCGGTATACAAACGGGAATCAGTAAATCTCTACTAAAGATACAATGAAGCAATTGCACTGTCTGAAGATTGTATGTCTGAAGACAACCCTTGGATGCAGCAGCGAAGAACAGTCAATCAAGTTCTTATTCTGTTTCTGTGCAAAAAATAGAATAAGAGAATTTGTATCTTCTGAAAATTATAAGGGAGTAATAGCAGGGTTTGGAAATCTGAAACTGGGTTTTTGTTATCAATGTAATTTCGTTTTAGGCACCCTTTATTTATACATAATGAAAAGCTTTGTCTTCAAGAGTCATGACTATTGGATTAACAGTCTTAAGTCAATTCCTAAATGGTATGACTGTTAATTACCAATAGTCTTAAGTCATTTCCGAACAGGTACAATTAATACCGAATAGGTTTTGCACGGGTCAACCAAAAAGTGACCGCACCGGAGCTACCGCGATCCGACCCGGACGAATCCCAACAACCCGCTACCACTGCGGACATGCGGCGTGCGAAGTGCAAAGTGAGCCACTAACGCCTCTACAGCCCACTGCCCTGCACCCGCACGTGCGCGCGCATGCGCTTGTTCGTGTGCGTACGGTGCTTCACACCGTATTGAGGTCCCTTGAATAGCCTCTTAAATGCTAGATGAATTAACTCTTCATCTTCCATTTGTACTTATTAAGTGCACAAATTATTAATATTTTTCCAATGTGGGACTCAAAGGTTGCCCACCCCTTTTATAGCTTAGTGGTGACGCTTAGCTTTGTACATTTTCCAATGTGGGACGCTATCCCCTTTTATATTTGGGCCCAAAACTCTTACTCACTTATTTTATAAAATCTCCAACAAACAGTTCATTGAAAAAATAGAAATGGTTCTGCTATGATATTCAGTAGCAACGATATTCATTGTTCAACAAATGGTGATGCAGCTCATTAAGGATGCTTATACAGTTCATTAGAAACTCCACAAAGTTATCAACTATTATGTAGTTCATTAAAAACCACAGACGGTTCTACAGTTCATTAAGAATATTCGTGTTATATAGTTCAACAAGGATGCTTATACAGTTCATTAAGAACATCCATGTTATGGGGCTATCAACTATTTCATGGACTCCACAAAGCAGGCTAATAAACTATTCTCACACAAAAAATGTTTAAAAAACTATAATAAACTTTGCTATAAACTATTTCTCAATGCAAAAAACTATTCATAAAGCAGTGATATTCCATAGTAATAAGGATCCTTATACAGTTCATTAAGTTATGAACTAGTTCACGTACTCCACAAAGAATAAGTTATGAATTCTATAGTTCATGAAATCCACTTCTATATAAACAAAGAGAAAGAGTTGAATAATAACTCACTATAAGATTGAGACTGCATGCAGTTCTACAGTTCTAAGACTCTTTAGCTACAGCTCTTCAAATTCAAAACTCTTTATAGCAAACTCTTTAGCTGTAGCTCTCTCACATCTCTCTTTCCCTCTCGTAGATTGAGATTGTGTGAAGATATGTAGAAAGTACACCTCCTATGTTGTACTCTAGCCACCCTATTGATTGTGAGTCCCACAGGATTTTAAGGTTACACGGATTAATCCTTGGTGACTCTAAGCCATTAAATTGAAATTCCTCCCATTTAATCTTAGCCACCATTTGATAAAGATCAAATTCACCAACTTTTGATCTCAACCATTAGTTGAGAAACACCAAAAGTCCCTCCTGCTTTAAGTGTGTGTGTGTGTGTGTCTGTGTGTGTGTGTGTGTGTCTGTGTGTGTAATGTGAAAACAACATTATAAGTGTGTATATGGGAGGACTCGAATCTCAAACTTTACCCAAGATGCCTACGTAGCCCGATGGGCATCAAAGTCCACATATTTCGACGATAACATATGGTGGGGTTTCATCCATAAATCCAAATAGGGGGTTTCTCTTATGTGTGTGTAGAGAAAGAGGAACTTGATTTAAGAGTGAGAGTGTTTCATGATAATCCCTGTTTTGAAATTTATAGATGCACCCTCCTTTTCTTATTTTGGTTTGTTTAATGAGAATAGAGTACGTGCAACTACTACTAGTGAAAGTTTGAGATTAATATATGTGATGTAATGAAATAAAGTGCTAAAGTAAAAATAAAGCAACTATTACTCAAATAAAAGAATTTAGAGAAAATTATGGAGATTGGACCTCCTTATGAATGCTTGATGTTGGTCTTTAATATAGATATGATGATCTTGCAAATTAATAAAGGTGGTATGAAGATATGGGAAAATTTACTAAATTAAGTAATAAAAGGATGGAATGAAATATGCTAAGAGGGATGCTCAAAGGTGCCTTTCAGAGTGACGTCGTGGCCTATATTTATAGGTCCATGGTTGTACCGATCGGTATGGTCTTGTACCTTCCTATTGGCATAGAACCTTAGGCATATTATCGATAGGGAGGGTCCTAAGGGTTCCATTCGAAATTCAGGGATAGGTTTTTCAGAAAAATGGTCGTAAAATGAAAAATGTAAGTCAAAATCTCGCACGAGATAGACCGTAGGGAAGGGTATCTAGATCCTTTTAAGAATCCATTGAGACACTCCCAATTCTGGGATTGACCAAGGTCAAATGAATCCTGAAACTACCCATTGGTCTCTAGACAGGAAATCCTTGGAGGAAAATGGATCATTCATCCAAACTGTAAGGTCGATTCGTGCGAGGGACGATCCATTGGAAAGGATATTCAGAGCCCTTTTATATTTCATTCAACTTCATTCGATTCAGAGAGTTAAACAAGGTTAAATGGGGCCCATAAATTCCAAGCGACCCTTCATAGGAAAATAGGTCATTCGTCTGTATCGTAAGGTTTATTCGCACATGGGGCAGATATTTGGAAACGGTATTTAATGTCCTTCAAGGATTCATTGAGCTTAGCTCTCATCGGAGTCAAACGAGGACCAGGGGAACCCGATGGCCTTTAGATCAATTTTTGGGGTAAAACGGATCGTTCGTCCTTATTATAGAGCCAATTCGTGCACGAGGTCGACCATTGGAAAGGGTATTCAGAGACCTTCGATAATTCATTAAGCTTTCATTCAGATAAGAAAGCTGATCAAAGTTAAATAGGGTTCGAGAGCGCCTGGTGCCCTCCAGATCAATTTTTGATATTGAAACTAATCAGCTGTCCGAACCGTAAGGCCGGTTCGGGCATGGGGTAGACCATTAGAAAGGGTATGTTGAGACCTTAAATGATTCATTGAGCTTCCACTTAGACAAAAAAATTAACTAAAGTCAAATGAGGCTCGGGAGGCTCTAGATTGGTACTCGAAGTATAACCCAGAGTTTATATTGAACGAGTGAGTGCTAGGGACCTAAGGAGGTGCTTGGGGGGGGTCTTAGGATGGAGTATATATAGACAGACCCTTGATGGGTGAACTTAGAACAAGTTAAGGTCATCGAATGATAGACACAAGATAGACATTGAGGAAGAGGATTTTAGGTCAATTTTATGGAACTAGAGGATGAGGTTGAGTCATGCAGAGGGTCGAGGTCAGTTCTTAGGACGTAAGAAGATGAGGATGATCGATTCAATAGGTTTAGGTTAATTTTGAGGACATAAGGAAATGAGTATGACCGATTCAGCTGGTTGATGATGTGTGAAGATTGGTTTTAAGAGGCTAGGGAGACCAATTCAGCGGGTCGAGGTTAATTCTAATGTTATGCTTGGGATGACCATTTTTTTAAGGAAAATGTCGATTATGAGGACCTAAAGTTGTGTAGACCAATGTTGAGAGCCGAGGTCAATTCTAAGGAACTAAAGTTATGATGACGAATTCTGAGGGCCGAGTACAATCCGAGGACCTTAAGTTGGGGTGAACAATTCAACGGGGTCAATTCTGAGGACCGTAAAGTTGTGATGATCAATTCTAATGGTCGAAGTTAATTCTGAGGACCTCAAGTTTGGTTGACCACTATGAGGCTCGGGGTCAATTCTGAGGTCCTTAAGTTATGATGACCAATTCTGAGGGCCGAGGTCAATTCTAAGGACATTAAGGTGTGATGACCAATTTTGAGGACCTAGGTCAATTCTGAGGACCTAAAGTTGTGACGACCAATTTTGAACGTTGAGGTCAACTACCTAAAGTTTTGATGACCAATTTTGAGGGCTGAGATCAATTTTGAGTATCTTGAGTTTGGTATGACTAATTCCAAGGGTCGAGGTCAATTATGAGGAATTAATGTTATAGTGCAGGGAATATCTCTCCTGAGGAAATTTAAATTATTTTAGGGGTGCAAGAGCACTTATGGTTCTATTGGGGATTATCTTGTGTCAAAACTAAATTGGGGGATGTTTAATTTTGGGCTTTCGGTTGGAAAATTATAGTGAACTTAGATGCGGGTGCATCATTGGTTCAACTGGGGATTTAAGAGTTTGTAAGGAGCTTAGTGCTTCAAAAATGATTTTCTTAGGGGAAGATATTATTTCCATATTTTTCAAGGATTTGTGGGATTTCTCCAAATCATTTTTGGAATTTTTTGGTATTTTCATGTACAAAATCTTAGGTGAGTGCCGATAAGAAGGCTTGAAGGGATGCCAATTAGCAATGGTATGGACTCCTGGGCTTCCTTGGGAAGAGGAAAAGGCGAATGCCAATTAGTATGTGCAGGGGATTTAGAACTTATCTTTTGGGTGGATTGTTAAATCTTTATTGGGGATGTAGGTGACCTTCTACCCTTAGAGTCTTCCTTCGGGGCTCGCAAGGGCTACATGAATGCAAGTGTAGATAAGAAGGTTGTCGGCGCATGAGTTTGAGTACATCTGGTACCTCGGGGAGAGAGTGGTGTGGTATATGAGGTGACATGGAATTTTCTAGTATATTCCTCATTGTGATAGGTGGTGTTTGGTGTTGACCATATTGTATGCTTGATTCAGCGGCTTTGTACCTAAAAAGAGACAAGGAAAAAATTATGCATCTTTTTTATTTGATTATCTCGATGTAGTGACTTACTCTACGTGCACTTTTGTTTGCAACTGAGGTTTTATTTTGAGAAAAAAGTGGGAGAATGCATTCTTACATTCTTTTAATGTGTTTTTTGGAATTTTGGATAGGGGCATGGAGGTTTGGTTGAAGAAAATATTCCCTTTGAAGGGACACATTTTGAGAAAAAATAGGAAGAATCTACTTTTGGAATGTTTTGGATAGAGGAATACCTTAGAGGCTTTATATATGGATGAGGTGATAGAAAGCTTGATGTAAGGTGAATCTTATCGTCTTTGTTGGGTTGTGCTGAATCTATGTGCTAGAGGGATCTTTGTGAGGCTGGTTTTGCTAGAGTTGTTGCCTTGGGCTTGACTGCGAGGCTTTTACTAGTGACAGGGGACATAACAAATGATCCCCAGTTGGCTGTGAAAGCAACATCTATGTCTTACCACCATAATCCTGCGGCGGTGGTGCTGGAGGAGACCCTGAATGGTCTAGATGATTGGAAGAAGGGTCATTTCAATTATCTGAGAGGGAGTCCAATAATCTTGTTCATGTGGTTTGTAGAGAGGTTTCATCTGGAGGCTCCTCCTGAGTATCCCTTGGACAGTGTGCCTAATTTCTTTACACAACCTTTCTTTAGTTTTGGCCCATTGATAGATAACTGGGTCAACTACTTTGTGGAGCATGGATCCCGGTATCTTCGTTAGTCGGCGCCATGGTGGGAAGATTTATAGACTATTTTGTAGCTAGGAGAGTACATTATATGCGATTGGTTATCCTGCATCAGACTTCGTTTTATTTACCCTAGCGGATTCTGCACCAAGTCGAATGGGAACAAATTGTGCCTCCTCACATAATGAACTTCTTCATAGTGGAGAACCAGACTGAATCATCACGGATGATGCTGGTCTCCTTGTGGCATTGCCTCCAACCATCTACCCATACGTCCCAATCTATGGGAGGGGTGTGGTATATGTATAGGAACTACCTGAAGTGGTTATGAAAGCGGGTAGGGAAGAAGATCATGGAGGAAGAGACTAGGAAAGGTGTCTTATCGGCTTTGACACCATGGTGGAGGGTGTCGTAGTTTCATCTAAGCTTGTCAGGGCATATCACTCCATGGATCACATACGGAGTGTTAACCATGAGTGGGAGACTTGGGGACCTCTGGGGGAGGTAATGATGATGAAGTAGGGATGTCTGGTAGTAGAGGATAATGCTTATGGGGATAGCATTTTGTAAAGCTAGGGCAATTTATGTTTCAGTTGATTTTAAGATTTTTTTTAGGGGTTAGGGATAATTTTTATGAAGCTAGTATGGATTAAGTAGGTTTCTTTAAGATGGTCAGTTTAGTGAAGAGGGGGTGGTCTGTTTTAGCTCCCTTCACTGATACTTGAGGTAACGGTGATGTACTCCCTTATTAGAAATAAAAATGATTTTGATCATATTGTGGTGTCCCTCCTGGTGAGTTTTTCATTTTGAACTATCCATACTAATCGCTAAGGCATACACAATCTTTTTGTTTGTATGAATGATGAAATGGATTGCCATTTTCGGAGGTTAGAAAAGTAGAATTTAGTGAAAAAGAAGGGGATTGTGCACATGTAGGGCATATGGTCTGCATACGTACCTCTAGGGGTTTTAAAAATTTTCTTGAGTTTCATTTTGAAAACAAATGTTTGTTACAATATCAGGTCCCATGTAGTTCTGGGTAGGGGAAATGAAGAGTTTTTTTTAGAATAGAAGGGGGATGAGAAGAGTCATAGCGCGATGAGATTTCGGACTAAGGGTAAAATTCATTGAGAAGGTCCAGGTTGATTGGACATGCCATTTCTTCTCTGTCAATGTCTGTGAGCATAGCGGTGTTGCCTGGAAGAATTTTCTTCATAATGTAGGAGCTACTCCAATTCGGTTTGAATTTCCCTCTAGGGTCCCTGATGGATTTTATGATATCCTTGAGGGCAAGGTCTCCTTATTGGACACCGCAGGGCTTGACTCTTCAATTGAATATCATGTTATCCTGTGATGATAGCCCTATATATGGTATTGAGCCTTAAGTATCTTTTTATCCAAGAGTGATAATTCGATAAAGCGGCTCTGATGCCAGTCTTCTTTATTGACTTTACTTTCGAGCATAACTCATAGGGGTAGGACAACTTCCATGTCGTATAAGGGGTAGCCGCAATAGGCGTATTGATTGAAGTGAGGTAGCCTCAGAGGTTGTATGAGATCCAGTCAGCCCAACCTCTATAATTCTCAGTCATTGAGTTGATGATAGTTTTGAAGCTTTTATTGGTGGCTTCGACATCACCATTGGTTTGGTCCAATAAAGAGAAGATTTTCTTCTCCGAGTCCTGTGCTCTTCGACTAGTTCTATCACCTCGGATTCAAAGTGGAGTCCATTATCTTATACTAAATTATGTAGAACCCCGTATTGATGGATAATGTTCTTTTTAATGAACTTGGCCACTTTCTTAGCATTTAATATTGCATATGACTCGACTTTGACCCATTTGGTTAAGTTATTGATGGTGACCAGGATGAACTCACAACCATTAGAAGCTTTGGGAGTGACATTCCCTATGATGTCTATATGCCCCAGGTGAAGAAAGGCCAGGGAGAGGTCATGTTGTACAATTCCTGAGGAGGTAAGTGTTGAAGATTGGTAAACTGTTGACACTTGAGGCATCTTCAAACGTAGGCAATGAAATCTTGGACCATGGTGGTCTAGTAGTACCCTTAATGGATGATCTTCTTAGCTAGCATATGACCGTTCATGTGGGTCCCACATTCCCCACTATGGATCTTCTGCATCCTTTCTTTAACATCAGGCCCTTTTATGCAGTACAAATGGGTTTCATCAATGTTTCTCTTAAAAATTTCTTTATCACAAATGATGTATTGGGTATCCAATCTGTGAAGGGTCGCACGATCTTTTTTATCTGCGTCTTGGGGATATGTATCATGTTTGAGGCGACACAAAATGTTATAGTGCCATAACTCGACCATATCAGAACCTTCCTCAGTGACGAGCTCAATGTGGTAGTTATGGGTGGGATGTTCTGTATCTAAATCAAGAGAGGGGTCATTGTTATTCCTTCAGGAATATCGACCATAGAGGCTAGGGTAGCAAGGGCATCAGTTAGGCTATTCTTTGTATGATCCGGGTAGTGGAAGGTGACATCTTGGAATTGGGAGGTCAACTCTTTTAGGTGGGCATGAAAGGGTAAGAGCTTATCATCTTTGACTTTCCATTTTCTGAGGATTTAGCTGATGAGGGCAGCGTCCCCATAGCCATCAAGGTATTGGATTCCTTTCTTAAAGGATATTTTGAGGCCTATAGTGCATACCTCATGCTCATTCATGTTGTTGGTGCAAGAGAAGTCTAGCTTGATGGTAATAAGGCTATGGGAGTCATTAGGGGCTATCAAAATTATCCCAATGCCATATCTTTTCTTATTGGCAGCTCCATTAAAGAACATTTTCCATCTACGGTCCTCTTGAGAGGTGTAGATTTTGTATTCATATGGGAATTTAGAGACCCAAACATCGATTCCTTCCAGACCAGGGAGACACATGCTTTCTCCAAAGGAGTGTATTTGAATTCATACCAGACCAATTTTCGACTGGAGTAATAGATGGCTCTTTCCTTAAGGTATTCTTCATTGTATTGGGATAGCAAAGCCCCTGTAGTGATATCTGTTACGGCAAAGTATAACAGGAGGGGGGACTTGGCTGGGAAGGTATGAGTGTCGGAGGTCAGGTGCGGTATCGTTTGATTCATTCAAAGGCTTCTTGGTAGGCCTCATTCCTAAAATTAGTTGAATCCTTCTCAAGAATTTTAAAAATGGGTTCATAAATAGAAGTAAGTTGGCTGATGAATCGACTGATGTACTGTAGTTTACCCAGGAATCCTCAGACTTCCTTCCCCATCTATGGTGGTGGCATCTCAAATATGGCTTTCAGCTTGGCAGGGTCTGCTTTGATTCTATTCTCAGTGACCATGAATCCCAAGATTTTTTCTTTCGTGACGTCAAAAACATATTTATGTGGATTTAGCCACATCTAGTATTGTCACAACCGCTCGAATAACTTTTAGAGGACGGGAATATGACGTTCCTGAGTCTTGAACTTAATGATTATGTTGTCTACATAGACTTTGGCCTCCTTGTAAATAAGATCATGCAAGATGGTCATGGAATCCATTTGGTAGGTAGCACCGATGTTCTTGAGTTCGAATGGCATGACAGTATAGTAGAAAGTTACCCATGGGGTGATGAAGGAGGTTTTCTCCTGATGGTCCGAGTGCATCTTGATTTCGTCATATCTGACGAATCCATCAACAAATGAATTGATGGCATGGTTGACGTGTTTTCCATAATCATGTCGATGTTGGGTAACGGATAATTGTCCTTTGGAGATGCTTTATTCAAATTCTAATAATTGATGTACATGCAGACTTTTCCTCCCGACTTCATCACTAGGATGATGTTGGCGAGCCATGTTGGGTATTTTACCATGAAAATGAAGTTCACATTCAATCGTTTGTCCACTTCCTCTTTGACTTGAAATGACTATTCATTATGGAGTTTTCTTAGATTTCATATGATTGTTTTGTATTCTAGGAATGTCAAGATCTCATGCTGGGCTATTTTTGGGTCAATTCTCGGCATGTCATCGTAGGCCCATGCAAATACATCCACTAATTATTTCTATAATTCTTCAAATTTCGCATGCTCATGCCTATTAAGGGTGGACCCCATCCTAATCTACGCTGATGGTCACTAGAATCGAGATTAATATCAATAATCTCATCATCATTAGTTTGAACACGGTTATGTTGTTTATTATTCTCCATATTAAGATCAGTTAAGAAATTTTCATTTGCAAAATCATCATCATTAAGAATTTGATCAGAATCAAGACAATTAATGTAAGGAACAACAAGATACCTAAAATCCTTATTTATTTCATTTTTGAGAAAAATATCATTGAGCATCTCGTCAAAAGAGGTCTCAGTTACATTGATAGCAGGAAAATAAAAAATAAAAATAGGTAAAGAGACTTAGATAGGGTAAATAACAAGGTTATGTTGAATCTGAGTAGGTTAGACTGGTATGGCATGTCAGTTGAGGAGAAGCAAGTTAGCAGTTTTGATTTGAGCGGATGGGTCCAACGACGCAACATCTGAGATAATCATACATAGACTTAGCCCCAGTGTCTGCAAGTTGAATGAGTCTTCAAAATCACTTTCCTCATAAACCTCTATAATTGTCACTACTTTCTTGGTGAGAGGTTGCACTTCATGTTTATAGTCTTTGACCCAACAGTTACTATCTTGAAAAAATATTTCTAGCCTTGGTTTCATCTTCTTGCCAACATGGTTGTACTATGATTCAGGGAACCCATAGAAGGAGAAGTCTTCACCCTCCTTGATAAATATTTTATTCAAAGAGACTCTTGAAACAGTCTTTTCATCTTCCAAGCTTCTTTTCGATCTCGTTCAACGGAATGCTTTGAGTTCATTCGGTAAGGGTTGGTAATCCAGGATACATGGGGGAAAGGCCTCCTTTAGGACTATAGGCTCAAGTATCCCTTGTTGGCGTCGCCCTAATCACATTTTGAGAAAAAATTTCATGTTCTTGAACATCTGAATCACATTCACATTTCCATGAGGGTTGTGTTTTGGACAGACTCGATCTTTAAAGCTGAACCTTACTGTGAGGTGGAGTGGATAAATTTTGAAACTAGAGAGGAGCATGTCATTAGTTCCATAAATATAGTTGGGTCCCTAACCTCTTCTAGACTCCTCTCCTTTTCTGAATAAGAGATATCGAAGTTCGTACTTGATCACAATTATCCTCTTAATATATCCATCATAGTTTGGGAAAGACAGTCCCACTATCACTTGCCGACAATGGATATTCTCTTAATGTTTTTCCACTCAGAACCTTTAACTTCTTAGGACTAAAAGTCAGTGATCTCACTCCCACCTTGAAGAGTGCGCATATGTTCAAATAAATAAATTATTCATGTGTAGGTACAAAGTTAATTTATTGGATTGCATACCCTGATGAGAAAAGATTTGGGAGTTTCTGAAGAGCTGAAGATTTGAAGATGTTGAAGTTTGATTGAAGACATGTCATGTAGTATTCTCAGTTTGATGGTTTAATGGGGATATTATATTGTATGTCATTATTTTTAGGGAGATAGCATAATTCGGATTTTTTTGTATGTACCGGCATAGACATAGGGAGAGATTTGTAAGGACATAATCTTATAAATGTAATTTTATGAATCTAGGAAATTTCCATTTGTCCTAGATCACAGTTTGTATGTCTGATACCGCTACTTCGGCACGTCATCACGACCATCCACGACGGTCGTTATCCGAATCCATGCATCCATCATCTTCACACGTGCATCATGCTTCATGCAACATTCTTCTCAACCATTCCCACTACTGCATTACGCAATATTGGTAAAATGATTTATTGGAGTTGTTTAGATTTGCATAAATATTTAGGAAATTTTTTAGAAAATATTTTTTGATGTCAAAATATTTTTTATCGAAAGCAGAAAAATTTCTAACTATAGAAGCGGAGTGCCTCGATCGATGAGCTTGTTCAAATGAGATGCCACTGTTGTTCGAGCGAGATAAGTATCTCACGCGAAGTCGTTCGAATGACACGTGTCCTTCATTTGAGAAAGATGCCTATCTCGTTCGAGCGATGTCGCCGCGTCGATTTTTGTATAAATATCCGTGTGCATTCTACACGTTTTCCCAAGTCTTTTATGCACCAATTTCTGCATTTTCACAGCCGAAAAAACAGACTTTGTGTGAATCCTTAAACCTTTAAGAGTATTGTTTACTCATCTGGAGTAACTTGTGGGGAGAAATCAACAACCGGAGAGCTGTGTGCTATTGTGGATGGAGTCCTTACGAAGTAACTTGTGGAGAAGCCATTTCTCTTCTTCAGCGCTGACCACCTGGAGTTCTTGCTGGAGATTCCATTCGAGACATCAAAACCGATGCCTAAGGGTATTTCATATGTCGCTCTTATTTTCATTGTAAAAAGGGTTTTCCCCTTTGGGGGATTTTTCCTGAAATTGTTTGTTTTATCCTGCATGCTTTATTTTATTTGATAAATTATCTAGATGCATGTTTTAGGTTTTAACTAAAATTTTGGATTAATTAAAATTAGATTTTATTTGAGAAGTCACAATATTTCCGCTGTAGCGATTCTACAAATAGGTATTAGAGCCTGTTGCACTAAGTTATTGTGTTTTGATCCTGATTTTTCACAAAAATGGCTTTTTTTGTTTTGATGATCTTCGATGTCAAATTTTTGAAAAAGTTAATTGGAAAATTCACACGAACTCTTGTTTTAAATCTTCTGTTGAAAACAAATCTAAGAGGTTTCCTTGTTGTGAGGGTGTTGGTCACACGTTAGATGAGTGTACCACAAATTTAAAGAAAAAATTGAATAAAACGGTTTCTCGTGTTTCTACCCTTAGTGATAGTGATTCGCAAAAAGAAGTTTTTTATGCTTCTAGGCGAGAGCTTCCCACCCATGTGATTAGTGATGGGAGTGAGGATGAAAGTGTAGATGTGCGTGACTTGCAAACTTCTTTTAATGAACTTTATGCTGAATCTTTGAAAACAAAGAAAGAAAATTTAAAATTAAAAGTTCAATTGAAAGAGTGTGACTTAAAAAGTAATGAATATTTAGTTGAAGAACTTAGGGCACATGAGAAAATTTTGAAAGAGAAGCTTGAGTACGTCAAGGGTGAGAGAGATAGTCTTAGAGGGTTGATGGAGACTATGAAAAAGGAGATTTTAGACGTGTACTTGAATCTAGGATAGGTGAACTTGAGGTGAAATTGAAAGATTCAAGTCAGGGGAAATTTGATTTGGAGTCTAGGTCTGGAAAACTTGATAAGATTTTAGGCACCGTCAAGATAAAAATGGATAGGGGTGGGATTGGTCTTGAAAAATATGTTGTACCCATCCCCACACGTGTGAGAGAGCTCCTAGGATTGTTATGAAAGAGGGAACTAAGTTTGTAGGAAATAGCCCCCTAGAAACATCGTGAGAGAACCTCCTTGGATCATTAGGAGAAACCCACCTAGGCAAATTCGGGGAGAGCAACCAAGAAATTTGAGGAGAGGGCCACCTTTAGGTACCACACACCGCCCGATTTACACTTGCACACATTGCGGTAGGCAAGATCATCTTAGGCGCTTTTCTTACAAGTTTTTAAATGGACATAGGAAGGTTAATAAAAGAATAAATTTGATTCCCAAACCCCCATGTGTCGTTACAAATCTATTTGGGTTAGAAAATCGGATTTAGAGGCATATTGTCTTTTTGTTCACAACTCTCGTTTGCTTGCACGTGATTCACCCCATGTGAAATCTTTTGGTTGACTGTATTGGATGTTTGTCATACACTAGTTATGCATCATGTTATATTCTTTCTAGTGTTATGACTCACTTTGACGTGGTTGCATTTGTGTGTTTTGCTACAGTTTTGGATATGTTTGCCCCTTTCAGGTACTGTTTTCACGGAATTTTTGCACTGGGAAAAGCTGTATGATTTTCTGGGCATTCTGGGAAGTTTTGATTTTCTCGTTCGAGGGAGATCTATATGTCGTTTGAGCGACAACTCTGTCTCGTGCGAAGTCGCATCTCGCGACATGCCCTTGTCGTTCGAGCGAAATTTTGTTTTTGATTCCCTTCTGATTTCAGTACCCGGTGTTCATATGCTGAGGTTTTTGGTACTGATGGGTTGCGTCTGGTCAGTTTATATGCAGTTATTCTTGGTATCCATGGTTAATTGATAACACTGCATTGCTCGTTTATCACATCTGCTTTCATTGTGGATTCTCTTGTGTGATTGTTATTTGCTAGCATGGGATGTTGCTCATATCGATATTATATGCCTACTGCTGGTTGTATCATTTTGTAGTTATATTTTTTTTTGTTTGAAAATTTTGAAAAAAAAAAAAATTATTTTGATAAAATTTTTGAAAATCCAAAAAAAAAATTGTATTTTGTTTGCACCATTTATGGATAAACACTTAGGATGACCGAGTCACAATTTCATTACATTTATTCGTGTGACTACTTGATAGTGTTTTGAGACAATAGGTTAATTCATCCATGTGCTTTAAAATGTTTGGAGTCATTGAGATGTAATTAGTTGTTACTTCCTACATGTTTGACTCATGATATCCTTTATTGGACACATGCATGGACTTGTTTGATTATTGTGCTTGTCTTATCACATGTTGGTTGGGTATTTTCAATTCAATCATGTCCTTAAAATGAACCAAGTGCAATAAGACGAGAGTAATAAAAGTAGTGCATGTAAGATCCATTTGCCCGTGAGGAATTTGTTTAGTTTGAAAAAATTATGAGTGAACGAGGGAAAGGGCTGCAAGTGATTAATAATCACGTCGTGAAAGCCACCGTTTGAAAAGAGGCCACACAAAAAATTAAGGCAATAAAAAGATGAAATATGCCAAAAATTTGGGCCATTAGGTTTTCTCTAAGTTGAGAATTTAGTACCTCTTTAGATTTGAAAAATTGCATTATTTTATATGAGGGAGTTTTGGATGGAAATAATTCAATGGGTTTGCACGTCCTTTGAAAAGTTCTCGAAATGGCACTAAATAGTTTTGGACGTTATTGGTGTGGAAATCATTTAGACTTTGATTTGTTGATTTCATTAAGTCGATGTCATCTATATTCAATAATTTTTACACCAAATGATGTTTTTGATGTTCATTCGTTAGGGGTACACATATGCATCGTGCACATATGACTGATTGAGTTTATTTACCTATCAAATGTGTTCACACCCATACATTCCAATTCCATGACTTGGTTGTTTTAGTTTAAATCCATTGTGTGATTTTTGGTATCTTATTTTTGTATGAAAAATTTGAAAAATCAAAAATAGTTTGTGAATGTTTTTGGGACATACCTTTGCATGCGCGTTGATTGATTGATATTTTCTATGCATTTTTATCGTGACACTCCATGTTTTGATTGTTTCTTCTTATCTGTCTATTTGGCGACATCATATAAAGGGGGAGAAAGAATTATCATGTTATGGGGGAGATTTGATTTATTAATGATTTACTCTTATATCACTTCAAACTCGATGCGTCACGAAGGTTTTTGCTTTAGCACTATAAGCATGAGAACAAGATGATCCATTACCATCACTATCAAACCTACTTGAATCGTTTAAATCATTTTTCAACTTCAAAATATTTGACTCAATCAAAGAATTAGACTCTTCCAATTTAAGGGACACCTTTTTCAAATTTTCAACAATTCCTAAAAGGGTATCTCTCTCCCCCTCAATTTAGGCAAACTTTTCCCTAAGAGTCTCTTCACTTTCCACAAACTCATTGATTAAAATATTTTTTTCATCTTTAGTACAAACACAAACCATCGAATTTTTAAGGTCCTCTAATTCTTTTTCTAAAAATAGGACCCTATCATCACTCTCCTTCTTGGACAATTTTAAATCAACAAAGTCATGGTCCAAGGAAATAAATTTTTCACGATAAAAATCTAGTTGATTTTGAACCATTTGCAAAAGATCCAATGCGGATTTAAAACGACTATTTTCTTTTTCCAAAAAATCAATTATTTTAGCAAACGTCAAATTCAAATGATTTATATTATCAAAACTCTGACTCATATCATCAAAGGGGGGCATCCGATTACATAAGTGCTCCATTGAAAAAATTATAATTTTTTCACAAAACCGATTTTTCAAAAAACTCAATATCACACAATTTGTAGAATCGCTACAGCGGAAATATTGTGACTTCTCCAATAAAATTCAATTTTAATTAATCCCAAATTTTAGTTAAACCCTAAAATATGCATCTAGATGAGTTATCAAATAAAATAAAGCATGGAGAATAAAACAAACAATTTCAGCAAAAATCCCCAAAGGGGGAAAACCTTTTTATTTTCACTATAATTTGTAAAAACGGTTACACGGATTACAATAAAAATAAGAGTGGCATACGAAATAACCTCAGGCGTCGGATTTGATGTCTCGACTGGAATCTCCCGCAAGAACTCCAGGTGGTCAGCATTGAAGAAGAGAAACGCCTTCTCCACAAGTTACTTCGTAAGGACTCCCTTCACAGTAGCACACAGCTCTCCGGTTGTAGAGTTCTCCCCACAAGTTACTCCAGATGAGTAAACAATCCTCTTGAAGGTTCAAGGATTCACACAAATATATGGGAATGGTTTTGTGAATCAAAAAGGTATAAAACCTTTAAAAAGTAAAGTCTATTTTCTGGGTTGTGAAAACGCAAAAACCGGTGCGTAAAAGACTTGGGAAAATGTGTAGAATGCCCACTGGTATTTATACAAAAATCGAGACAATAGCATCGCTCGAACGAAGGTCACGTGTCGTTTGAATGACTACGCGTGAGATGCTTATCTCATTCGAACGACAGTGGCATCTCGTTTGAACGAGCTCGTCGATCGAGGCACTTCGCTTCTACACTTAAAAAATTTCTGCTTTCAATAAAAAATATTTTAGACTTCAAAAAATATTTTCTAAAAAATTTCCCAAATATTTATGCAAATATAAACAACTCCAATAAATCATTTTACCAATGTTGCATAATGGAGTAGTGGGAACGGTTGAGCAGAATGTTACATGAAGTATGATGCACGTGTGAAGATGATGGATGCATGGATTTGGAGAAAGTCCATCGTGGATGATCGTGATGACGTGCCGAATGTAGAGGTATCAGACATACAAACTATGATCTAGGATAAATAGAAAATTCCTAGATTCTACCCCGGACATTTATAAGATTATGTCCTTACAAATCTCCCCCTATGTCTATGACGGTACATACATAAAAATACGAATTATGCTATCTTCCTAAAAAGAATGACATACAATATAATATCCCCATTAAACCCTCAAACTGAGAATACTATATGACATGTCTTCAATCAAACTTCAACATCTTCAAATCTTTAGCTCTTCAGAAACTCCCAAATCTTTTCTCATCTGGATGTGCAATCCAATAAATTAACTTTGTACCTACACACATGAATAATTTCTTTATTTGAAATTATGCGAACTCTTCAAGGTGGGAGTGAGATCACTGACTTTTAGTCCTAAGTCGTTAAAGGTTCTGAGTGGACAAACAATGAGAGAAGATCCATTGTCGACAAGTGATAGTGGGACTGTCTTTCGCAAACTTTGACGAATATATTAAGAGCATAGTTGTGATCAAGTCCGAACTTCGATATCTCTTCTTCAGAAAAGGAGAGGAGTCTAGAAGAAGCTAGGGACCCAACCATATTTATGGATTCTTCGAGAGTAATGGAAGGAGGGGTTGTGGGTCCTGTGAGGAGCTTTATAATGGCATTCTGATGCAACTGAGAGGAAATGAAAAAACCCCATAGGGTTATATTTTCTTGGGTCTTCTTAAGCTGATCAAGAACTTTGCTCTCTTTGATGGTCATTTCTAGCCTAGGAAGTTCTTTAGAAACTCCCTTTCTT
Organism: Sambucus nigra; assembly: GCA_949130495.1. NCBI lineage: Eukaryota > Viridiplantae > Streptophyta > Magnoliopsida > Dipsacales > Adoxaceae > Sambucus > Sambucus nigra. The sequence goes on along the minus strand of OX422216.1, from coordinate 87,794,209 downwards.
ATATTCAACCCTCGTGACTGAGTATTGGATCTTTGTATTATCTCCCTAACATGGACATGTGGTTCACAGAAGCAGGAAAGAATAAGAATCATGTGGCTTCATATACCTTGGGATAAATGGACACCTTATTGATTTCCCCCAACAGATCTTTGAAGGATATCATTCCACTTAGGATGCCTACTGGAATGACTTCTTCCTAACTTGGTTCATCATCTGAGATGTCAAAATCATCCCCCATCTGGTGGCGCTATGTACTTTTCCCAAGAATAATCAATACATTCGACCACCTCAATGTCTTTCTCGTATAATCCTCCCATCAAGCGGGGAAATGCAAGAGTGAAGGGACCAACTGTCCCTGAAGCTAAAAAGCGGTGAGCAACTAAAAAATGCTACAGATTTCAGTTATCTATCGAAATATGGCAGTCATAGTCTGTACCACATCATCTAAATTAGCTTATTCAATATATACTACCCATTCAGCTGATTCCCGAGCCCACATTTGGGATTTCATGATCAAGCCATTGAATTTCTGATAATCGATGGTCATCTCGGTGGCTAATTTTAGCCCAAACTCTATGGGTTGGTTCAACACAATCGATAAGTTAATTCCCCCCTTAGATCGAGTGCAAATGGTGATGCAAGCCCTTGTAATGAGTGACAAAGCTTGATAGAAGAAGTAGGTAGGGTGTAGAAGAAAAGATGTTCAAACCTTGAGAGGTTTAGGTGAGACTGTGGGGATGATAGGTGTTTTGTTGGGCACGATTTGAGTAGATGGGTAAATTTTTAGGTCACTTTCTGGAAACATGGCATTTGTATGTGATGGAAGTGGGTTATGAGGGTTAGGGATTATCTGGTGGGGCAATTATACCCCTATCAATTAGGCCTTGGACGATTAGCAATCATTTATTAGTGGTATGACTTGAAGATTGGTGGAAATCACAACTGGCATCAGGTTTGAAGTTTTTAGGGAGTGGATTTGGAAATGGATGGGGGACAATGGTTTTGATGATATTTTGGCTTAACAAGGCATGGTAGACTTTGGACATGGGAGGATGGAGCTTGGTGTATTCTTTCTTGGCATGATTGGTGAGAATTTTTAGTCCCTAAGAGGTAGCATGTTGTGAAATGTTATTAAAGGTTGAGACGGTAGCACTGACAGGCTTCTCATACTTTTGGGGAGTGAATTGTTTGGTCACTTTCTTTAGTTTAGATTCCACCTTGGTAATGCCTTACTCAATTTCTACACTATCTTCTCAAAGGGCTCAAAAGTGTGGGTAATATTATACTCCCATAGATGCTTGGATACAAGGAAAGAAGTTCTTCTTCACAATACTGACTTGTTCCTCTTCGGAGGGCATGTTGTCATGGTGGAAGCTTTCTCTCTCTACCTTCCTATGAAGCTACTGACTATTTTTTAGTGTTTTACTTAAGAAGATCATGATCTCGGTGCATAACCTCTAGTTTCTCATTATACTTGTAGTAAAACATAAATTCCTAAGCAACATCCTCCTAACTACGGATCCTGGATTCTTCGAGGGATGGAGACCATCAGAGGGTGCTTTCTTTCAATGTCTGTTGAAACTTATGGGCTATTATCTCTTCCAAGTAATAAAAGAGGATAATGGCTCAGTAATATATTCGAAGGTGAACAATTGGGGGTTCGCTTCAACCGAACTTCTTGATGTTTGGCATCTTGAACTTCTCTATCATTTTAGCTTTGGGATAAGGAGAGATATGAGTATAGTCCATGTATTTCTCAGATATCTTAACTTAGTCAAACTTCTTTGATAGCAGTTTGAGGTCTTTTTTCACCTTGTTCAGCTCCTCGTCTTGGGATCCATGGGTACTGGCAGATTATCCCCTAGTTGGGCAAGGTTTAGAATTGAAAACTAAGCCAATGGTGGCCCCTTAGTAGGTGGAGCATGCGAAATATGGTGTTACTCTTCTATAACCCAAAAAGGCTCAAATGTGGGTGGACACATAGCATGAGGAAAGAGAACCTCAAGTTCTACGGGAATATGGGCCCAGCGTTGTAGCATTTTATGGACTCGGTTATAAGGTTATCAAACTTGGCACTGAGTTGGGCTAAGACGACCATCAGATCGGGTTGCGCATTCGGTGGTCTAAGACGGCCATTATATTTGGCTTCACATTCAGTGCCTGGTCGGTGTTCTCTATGTAGATCTCGTGGAGGTAGATCCCAAATTCGTACTAAATATCAAAAGAAACGATGGAGCTTCGGTGCGATTTGATGGAAGACCGAAGCCAATAGGAACCCAGGCTAAAATTGGGTATGCGATCAACTTGAGAGGAAAAATGTCTCAAATTTATTTTAAAGGAAGGAAGGAGAATTTTTTTTGGTAATTTTTAGAAATGGAGGAAAAATATTTTTGGTTGTTTGAAAAGGAGGGATAAAGGTGAATAGTCTCAGTGTAATTATTTTTATTAATGTTATTATTAGGTTTGCATAAATGCGAGAAAAAATATTGAATAGGACCCGAGCCTGGGAAAATAGGGTTTAAAAATATGTAAGACGTGGCTTTACTTGTTTCCAGGCTCATGGACAGGGTCCTATTTTAAAAAAAAAAGGCAAAAAAGTATAAAAATTTGGACAGAACTTCGATTCAGAATTTCAAAAGAGTTTCTCATGGTAATCATCAAACTAAATATGAATGCCCTAGGTTTGACACTGTGAGGTTTGTGCACTTGTTGGGTTAGAGGAAGGGTTCCCCTGTTTGGCATGATTTCTACGATATACCTATTTCTTCTAAGGGCAATCACTAATTGGTATGTGTGGACAAGCCATTTGATATACCTGAGTATACGTGAATTGCCTCACGATATACCTCATGGGGATGGCACGTGTGAGATTAAATTCAATATACTTGACGTACATGAAAGAGTTCCATGCTATATACCTCCCATCATGAGTTCGGTCAAGCGGTATAATACAGGGAGAAGCATTCAATAAATGTCGAAGGTATGAGGCCAATGGAAGGAGAGAGTCATATCGCTTAGTCTAATTGCGCCTCGCAGGACCATCTCCCATCAAAAAGTGACCCCCGGTATAGGAAATTATTTTTGTCAATATTGCCATGCTCTTGGTGATGTAGTGTTCAAAAATGCATGAGTCTTAATTGGTATATTATGGAGAGAGAGAAAGAGAGATTCTGTTATTTTCATGATGAGTAAGAGGGGAGTATTACACTACTGAAGGATTATATACAAGTATCATGATAATTAGATCTAGCATGGATCATGAAGACAATACTAAATATGGTGATAGGTTAAAGTGGATATATGTGAATGAGTGACATGAGAATATGTACAAGTGAATGTGTGCGGCAGTGAGCCTACACATGGATCAACAACAAGTGGTGTGTGATATGTGTAAATGAGCATGGATAAATACTAGTTGAGAAGTGTGGGTGTTTGTTGGTGAAGCCTAAGTATGGATAATCTAAGTGGCGTGTGGAGTATATGAGTCGGAGTGAATCTATATACAAGTGTAAGTGTGTGAAGTGTACATGGAGAGTATATAAAAGTGTGTGAAGTGTATAAATGGGTGAAAAGTGATATGTAAATGAGGTAGTTATACAAAAAAAGTAGATAGAGGAGAAAAGGGAACATACAAAAATAGAGTCTAGTCCTCTTAAATGCATTTTTCCCAGCAGAGTGGTCACAGTGGCAATCCCGGGGGCCTCACCCTTTCTTTCTCCTTTTCGATAGTTCCCTTAGGTATGCGCGCGATATTTTTCCCTCTCTCGGGGTGCTTGGTCATCGTCAATGTGGGATAATTTGTATAGATAGAATCGCTAACCTATTTTTGACAAAACAGGAAAAAGAAATGTCGTCGCCTCAAGAGAATGGCATCAAGGAAAATATTGACTCTTGCAAAACCAAGTAGTTCAAAGGTACGAGGACTAAGTCACAAAATGGTAAGTTGTTAGGCACCAATCCCGCCCTCTCGGTCTCTCATGGGCATGTGTTAATCATATCCTGTTAGACTCCGTGAAGTGTGTGATTATGTGCATAATATAGATGAAGAATGGAATCATTCAACTCGCGTCATGGAAAAGGAAAGAGTGAATTCATCCTTAGGAGCATTCCTGGAAATAATAATTCAAAATATAGTATGGGTGTTTTACAAATCACAAGTTGTAATGGAAGAACGAATGTAGATATCAAATAAAACACAAGCACGCAAGAATATAACATTCATCAAGAATATATATATATATATATATATATATATATATATATAAATATATATATATATATATATATATATATATATATATATATATTCTTGATGAATGTTATATTGGCAGGCTCCTGTGCACACTAAGTTTGCACACTAAGATTGCACATTACCTTTTTAAAGTAGTAAAAATAATATTTTTGAGTTGATTTTTTTTGTGTGATATTTAAACATTTCAAGGAACCCATATAAAAAAAATCAGCTCAAAAAAACGTTTTTTGCTAGTTTTAAAAAACCGGTCAAACTTTCTATGCTTTTAAGCCCTTTAAAAACTTCGAAAGTTTGACCGATTTTTTAAAACTAGCAAAAAAAGTTTTTTTGAGTTGATTTTTTTTATATGGGTTCCTTGAAATGTTTAAATATCACACAAAAAAAATCAACTCAAAACTATTGTTTTTACTACTTTAAAAAGGTAATGTGCAAACTTAGTGTGCACAGGAGCCTGCCTCTCTCTATATATATATATATATATCAGTGTTCTAAAAGGTGCGCCTAGGCTTGAGGCTTGGGAGAAATGCCCCGCCTTAAGTCTTTTACGTCTTATTCTAGGTAAAATCCTTAGGGAGCACTTTTTTTAAAACAAAAACTCTTTAGTGAAACGATATCGCCTTTTAAAGACTGTTTTTACAAATCGGACCAATATCTCGTCCAAAACAATAAATAATATTTTAATTTGCAAATATTTAGATATATGTTTAAGTTATATACAATTTTAGTATTTTTAATAGCCTTGTTATTGTTAAAAATATTTAAATTTATTAAAAAAGGCCTAAACGCCTTTTCATGCCTAAGGCCCGCCTAGACTTCTAAGGTTTAAGGCTTGGCCTCCACGCCTCGATCACACCCCACGTTTTTAGAACATTGATATATATATATATATATATATATATATAGAGAGAGAGAGAGAGAGAGAGAGAGGCTCTCATACGTACCAAGTTTACATACTAGGCTCTCGTACACAATCCTAAGGATGAATTCACTTCGTCCATTTCCATAACACGAGTTGAATGATACCATTCTTCATTTATATTATGCGCATAGGCCCATACTTCACGGAGTCTAACATCAAAAGATTAACACATGCCCATGAGAGACCGAAAGGGATGGATGGGTGCCTAACACCTTTGTATTACGTAACTTAGAGTCCCCGGACCTTTGAACTACTAGGTTTTTCAGGTATCAGTATTGTCCTTGATATCGTTCTCTTGAGGCAACGACATTTCTTTTGCCTATTTTGTGAAAAATATGCTGGTGACTCTATCTCTACACATTATCCCACATTAACGACGGTCGAGCAACCCGAGAAAGGGATTAATCCTGAGCGCAAGCCAAAGGGAAAATATGAAAAGGAGAAAGAAAGGGGAGTCCCTTGGGATGGCCACAGTCGGGATAGGGTGTGTGCATTTCATTGGCATTATTTCCTTGGCCTTTTTTCCTATATAGCTCATATTTTTTCCACCAAGGTCGTATGAATGCTATAACTTTAAAATATTTAACTAGCTCAATTATAAAAAAAATAGATATAGGACTCATGAATTTTTGAAATTATTTACATGGGGATTTAGACACAAACATTTACATATAAACACAAAAGAATTTACTTCACTAGAATCAGAGTCAAAATATTATGTCCTTAATATTATTAAGACATGTACAATACTATTTCATATAATATGAAATAGTGAGGTACATTTTCTTAGCACATATTTATCTAAGGAATGATAAGGAAATGATCCATTTGAATGTATTTTGCCTATACAAAAATACTTAAAATTATGTGAAAAAGTAACATATCTTATGAATGACATTATTTTAATCATTACCGAGAAAAGATAGAGAATAAAAAAGAAAATATGAATTAGGAATTCAAATTGAAAGACCTTAGAATTTTTTTCGTAGTATACATATCAAATAATATTCTAGTGTGATATTAATTTAATAGTCTAACTATATTGACAACAAATAAAAACATTTTAGTATGAACATAGAACACGTATTAAATACTCATTTTGTTTTTCATTCTTTATATAAAATAAAGATTCATATCGGCCTTATGAGGAAGACAAGCAAGTATTAGGTCCTTGTGTATCATATTTTAGTGCAATTGGTGTATTTTTAATTAATATAGACGATACATGTGGTTTTTGTTCTTGAATTTGTCATGAACACCATCGAACCCATATTCTCTTATCCTATGCTTGAATTGAGAAAAATTTCAATTAGCATTATTGAGATGTAAAATCTTGTATCAAAGTTGATACATTAAAATATGCAGTTTAATACCTGATGCCATCCACTTCGGTGGATCCATTCTCTTGTCTCATGTTTTTCTTCTTCGTTAATATTTGATCTCCTTGTCATTTTCCATTTGGTGTTTGAGTACATGATACATAGATATGCAAGTAGAAGTTATGTGAAAGAATGAAATGTAGTTTTAATCATTTTGTTAATCATGATTGAAAGTGAGTAAAGGCATGTGTTTTATATTTGGGAAATTTTTAAGACTTCTTTGTAAATTGGATTTTGTTATGAAATTTGATGAAATTATGCAACATTTGAAGAGATTTATGTAGGTGGTAAAATCCTACTATTCAAGATTTAATATAACCAACATATGAAATAACAAAAATCACATAAGATTAAGGTGTATGTGGTTCTGTAATGTGCTTATGTCCACAGGTGATTCTTCAATTACTTTTGTAGTTATCATTTGATAATCAACTCTATCTTCCCCTTAATTTCCACATATCAGTTATCTTTAGTGATCTTTATCAACGTGATGATAAGAGATGATCAGGTCAGCAGTTTGCACGCTTCCTTCCCATGTGTAGCAAAATTATTTCACCTCACAATTGACCCTAAATCTCTACTGCTAATCAAGGTTGAAGAGGTTTTTCTCATTTTTTAAAGGATCTGTGGTGTGGTCACAGATGATCTTAATCGTTCAACTATGCTCTAGTTTATGGACACATAGTTAATTTGACTAGGTAGTGAAGAGTCATTTTGTCCATTTTATTTTAAGGGAACATAGTTGTTTTGTCAACTTATTTGAGGAGTTCATTGGTTATTTGACCATCTTAGATGAAAGGACATTTGATTTTCAAGCGACCATATGGGGGAACACATGCCTAATGATGGGATTTTCATTGGGTTTCGATCCAAGCCACTTAACTTCTCTCTCCATTCATTTGAACTTAATTTTTCAAAACTCATGTGTTTGTCTTTAAGAGTCTAGAGCATTGTGACACACTTTATTATCTGTAAATTATTTTCTCAGTCTTTGCTCCTTATTTTCTATTAAGCTTATCTTTCCTTTTTTCTAAAGTTATTACAAAACATGGTGTAGATTATAAATGAGATGACATTGAGTCCTTCAAGAATTGTTACATTCCCAACTGGGTAACAATTAAAATGGAGTTTGTACCCATGGATTATTATAAATTTGATGCGGGCCACTATATGTTCTCTTAATTTGTGGCTAAGGTTAGTATTACCTTCCCCCTAAATCATATTTCTTGGAATTCTATTAATACTTCAAGGTTATTCCGGTTTAGTGGTCTCCCAACATATGGAGGAACGTCGGTGGGGTTAACCATATGAACAAGCTCATTGGGACCCGTATAGGGATTATGGAGATATGCTAATGCTATATGTGAGTCCTGACCTTTGCAAAGGTCTATTATCTCACAGAAAAGAGGGAAGAAAGAGACCCAATTGTCAATCTAATATATTCCAACAACTAATATTGGTCTTATGGTTTTATAGTGAAGAACTGTGAAATTTTCCTATCGTTGAGGGTGATGAACCCTACAATGGGCCCAGATTCCCCAGTAGGGGATTTGAAATAGGCTCATGACCATTTTTTGGGTTCATATTCCATTAATTTGATTTGTATCTTAATGTCTTTACTTTATGCATTTGGACATTTTTGTAATGCCCTTTTCTTCTTGATTGTGAAACTTCATGGAAAAAAAGTGATCCAACTCTAGAAAAGGTGAACTTTTCTACTTTGAAGAAAATTTGGGCAATAAAACATAGACTTGAGGATTCTGATCATCCCAGGTCGTCTGCTTTCCTACTCTCGTATACTTCATTGACCATGTCATTTTCTTCTCTACCGATTAAAAAGGAACCTGAGATCCCAGAAGGACACGCCCACCATAATCCTTCTTTTGCTAGTGCTTCTGGATCTAACTCATTTGGTCCATTAGATCTCTCTACTAGTCCATCAGTGATCCCAATTTCTTTTTAAGGTGACAGGGCTCCAAGAAGTAAAATTCATAACCTTATCGGTGATGTTATATATAAGAGTATAGTATAGTCATTGTTCCCTCTCTTAAAAGATTGTTTTATTCGATTGTTTGTGTCTAATATGTCTCTGATGGATTTGTCAATGTTCAAGACTTTGAAGTCATATTCTTTCATCTATACATCACATTGATCACTTTCAAATGAAGATAAGCATGACCTAACGGACTTAGCATTCATAGTTTTTGAAATTCAATTTGTTCAAATCCTTTTAAAAACTTAAGTGCATGCTTAGGTTCATTTTTCCGTCTCCAAAATGTAGTAGTATTTGTTTTCAATAAAAAATTCTTTTTTAAAGATATGTTAGAGTCCCATGCATTGTTTCTTTAGTAAAGGATCGCCTTCGTTGGTCGCGAGTGTCATATTGATATTGGCAAAATTGTGTTGGTCAAATGTGCGACCTTCCTCAGGGGTGGTTCACTACAATGATGATGATTCTTCATTAGTCGCGCTTAGATGTTTTATCTTTTTAGAAAATAATTGATTGATCTCGTGACCTACCTTCACGAGTGCTTCATGTGACCAACAAAAGTTGTCGCTACAACAAAGGACTAATGAAGCAGCCAACAGATTTTCCACTTTTTCTTCAAAGTAAAATATTTTCTGTAGATATTTCTAAAAACACCTTTTTGGGGTTTGATTGGACATTTACTATGCTTCCTTCTCTAAAAAGTCAATAGAGTGCATTTTCTTAGACTATATATCCCTTTCCGCTTCTGTTTTAAATATCCAGGATTCAATCATTTCTTCAAGAGAGAATTTTTTCCTAAAATAGAAATAGCTTTTTAGTTTTTGTTCTTCACTTAAATAACCTACACTTTTTAGGAAAGAATACTTATTCTTTCTTATCCTTTTTGTCTCTTCTTTGCCATTGATCATCCTTGTCTTAGAAGTGATGAATATAAAAGAAGAAGTAAATTTTGTGAAGTCTAAAATAATTTTTTCACCAAAATCTTTTTAAATGTAGGACTTGTAATCCTTCGAAGATTCTTATGGTCGTGTGGTTATTTACAAGACAACTTTGAAGTTTGTTCAAGGAAAACTTATTGATCGTTTGATCATGACATTGGTGCGTTGACATTCTCATCGACGCGACAAAGGTCTCTGGATCGTTAAGATTAGTGAAAAAGGTGAGGTATGAGTTAGCACGTTGTGTGTGTGTATACATTTATCCTCTCTATAAGTCTTTACTAAGTTTTAATGACATTATTGCTTTGGACCCGAGATTTTTCTTACTATTGGGTTTTTTTCTCGTACATCTAATGTTGTGACATGATTTACTTATCTGATTGATTTAAATCTCACATTCTTAATGAATATGAATATTTGTTGTGTTGATTAAATCACTTGTAAATTTTTTCATATATACTTTTAGCTTGTTTTCGTTGTCTTTGACATCGATTAAAATTTGAATTAAATTTTAATTTGGTGTATCTTCCATTTTGAGTAGTGTTATACCACTAATATGGTATAACGCGTAAACTAATCAGAAATCGGCATTTGGACTTATTATCTACCAGAATGTGGTCGGATTATATAATAATGAGATCGGCCCAGATGCTAATGAGGTCAGCCCAAGCATTCTAGTCCACTTCAGTATTCAAGATAGTCTATTTAACTTCGTTAGTTAACATTGAGATCATTACTTTTAAATAGCTCAGTTATAGTAGGCATGAGTCAAGTATTGGGATGACGTGAACAATGTATCCACATGGGAGAAACAAATAAATATTACATCCCTCCATGTGTTCCCATACTAACTTTACATTTATTCCTCCACCATCATGTAAAGTGTACTTGTTTAATCTATAAAGACAAGAACCCTGACCATTCTAGTCAACTGGCTAAAATAAGCCCATAAATAAATACACCAACACCCATATTTAAGGAGGCGAGAGAAAATAAGAAAGGGACAACTGACTGAGATTGAATACTTTCATCCATTGAATCAATACTATTTTCACTTGCATCAGTGGACGTAGGCTCCACCTTGGGTAGAACCACGCAAATCTGTAATCATTATTTTTCTCTCATCTCTCTCTATTACTAGCTCTAGATAAGTATTCTTGTGATTTACATATAACTATCATCATTTACATCTTGTATAATCTCACTAAGACTAAATGAGTATACTAGTTTTAGGCGATAACATATTGGTGTCGTTTGTGGGAACTTAACAAGCCATTTGTTGTTTTCCACCTTGTTAATTTTCCAAACTCGACGATACCCTTTTTCAAATAAACTGGTGACTCTCATTACAATTCATCTAGATTTTGACAGATTAGAATTGTTATTCAATTGTTGTTTAATCCTCTAATGTACCATCAAATCCACTTTTTCCTACTTTAAATCAACCCTTTTTAAATCAACACTTTTTCCTACTCATTACAATTCATCAAATCTCCTTGTTTAATCCTCTAATGCACCATTTTTGACGGATTAGAATTGTTATACTATGTTTTCTAGAAATACTGTGAAAAATGGTGAAAACCCCATAAAGCAGTTGATCCGCTGAAGGAATTACTCCATCAACACCTATGGGTATGGGCGACCTAAATGAAATCTCAGTGAGCCTAGATAAAGGCTAGTACGCTAAGAAGGTAGCGTAACGCAACTGACTCAAAGTTTTTTGAATGGGAAAAATAAGCCCGAATTAAACCCGATTACCCCGACAGGGGGTGAAAAATCTAATAGGAGATGAGAAATGCCATGCCCAATCCCATACAAGGATAGGAGGAAGGATCATTACGATAGAGAAACTAAAAATCTTAGGAGATTGGATTTGAACTCAAGAGGCGAAGGTAGTATATCCAGGTACTATAAATCAGAACGAGATAACATATGCTATCATCATGGGGAAAACTCCACCATTAAATCAAGGGGATATGATGACGAACATACATATTCCTTGGAACGCCAAAGTATTTAAGGAAGGCTGAGCAAGACTTCTACATTAGATTGATAATACATAAGAGTAATTAGTGAAAATCAATATAGAGAGTCTAGAGAGTTCGAAAAGGAGCCAAATAGGATAGATACTAGAAGGACTGAATTTTAATTCCAGAAAAGGTAAAGCGTACGAGGGTTAGAAAAGGCTGAGAAGACTTCCCAGAAAGAGATCTCAATCGAATGCCGAGGTCGACAAGGGAAGAGCGTCACAGTAAATGCTAAAAAAAGAGCAACTCGAGAAAGGATCTATTCAACGCCTGGAATTTCGATTGGGCGAGATCACCAAGACATTGAACCCTTTGCAGAGGAGTTTTGTTCAACGATAACCATTAAAATTGCAGTGGTGGGTCATCCAACCCCTGCTAGATACAAGCCACTTGTTATCACTCATATATATGATAGGAAATCAGATCCATGTTAAACACAGAATAATATCAAGTTGGTTCAGATATCTATTATATCTCGGATGAGATCTATTGCAGGGCTTTCTCTAGCACTACCATTGGGTCAACTCAAGTCTAGTATAAAAGCCTACCGAGAGGGCAGATCTCGACTTTTCAACAGTTGGACGAGCTCTCTGTAAACAACTTTTGTTTTGGTACAAAATTCGGTAAGAGGGTGGGTCACTTATTAAGCGTCTGTCAAAAGACGAATGAAACAACAAGGGAGTTCATCAAGCGTTTCAATATAGAGAAGCTAGAGGTGATTAGTTATTATGAACATTAGTTATTATTGCTATCGTGAGCAGTTTACTTCTTGGAAAGTTATATTGGGCACTAACTAAAGAGACGTCTAGCATAATGGTTAAGCTCCTAGACAAGAAGAGAAAATTATGAATGCTGAGGAGGTAATGGCAACAAGGGAATCCATTCACGCTAAATTTGAAGCTGAAAAGAGTTATAATAAGAAGGAGAAGCCTCAGGAAAAGAACATGGATAAGTCAAAGATATTGATGAACACACTCCTCTTATTATAGGGGTTCACTATATCATCAGTGAGATACGAGGAAGTAGCGAACTAAAATGGTTGGGTAAATTAAAGGCCTCATTAAATCAGAGGGATAAGGACAAGTATTACGATTGCCATAAATATCACTGCCATAATACTGATTAGCCCTAAAAATGAGATAGAATCTTTGATCAGGAAAGGCAAACTGGTAATGTATGTTGACCAATGTGGCCGATCAGACATGAAGTACGAGTATAAACCCATTAACGATCTAAATCCCCTTGTAAAAAGGTGAATGGGAAGAAAAAGGGGCCAAGACGAGGACTCAGATAATGAATACGAACCATACTTACCCAAGAAACCCAAGGATCTAGTGAATGAAGTTGTCATGATCTATTTCATATGTCATTTTATAGTTGAAGTTGACGTTGGTGGCAGAGATGGACACGCCGACAGAAAAGTCTACCTCAATGAGGTGAAGTCATTTGCTCACGTAAGAGAGATAAATTTGGCCACTAGTGGGGATATTTGTTCTCAAAAGGTAAATAAATATTGCCTCATCTATGGTTTTTCAAAAGATGAGTTGTCAGACATTCTTTATCCCTATGATGACCCACTGGTTGTCACTATGATGGTGCATAACAACAGAGTGGAAAAAATTCTATTAGATAATGGAAGCTCTATAGATTTAATGTTCCACGGTTATTTTAAGAAGTCGAGGTTAAAAAATAGAACGCTAGAGGCGTATCATAGGCCTCTTATGGATTTTTTGGGGGAGAAGGGTGTACCCCTTGGGAACGATAGAGCTAAAGTTTATCATCATCACATGGCCTACCCGCCGAATAGAAATGATACATTTCTTCATCCTTGATGAGAACATACACTCAACCTACAACATTATCTTTGGTAGAGCCAAATTAAAACAATTCAAGGTTGTTCCATCCATGCTTTGCCATTGCCTAAAGTTACCAACAAACTATGGGGTGTGACACCCCGCCTAATTAAATACCGGACGATCACTCCTTTATTAAATTAAATCAAGGTAAACAGTTGGTTCATTCTCAGCATCACTGTCGATAAAAAAAAATTCCAATTTAACACCCTAAATAATTAAGCTAAGTGTCAAAACATTTTTCATACAAACTTCCAAATTTTAATTAAAGAAAAGATTTACTTATACCAAACAACATTTCTACGATATAGAATCACACCACGATGAACTAAAATAAAACCATACATTCGTCAATCGAATGTCAACATAGTAAAACTAAAATCATAAACCATCCTGAATAAATCCCGTAAAACAATACTGGAATAACTGAAATATAAAAAAATCCCAATAATAAATGAAATGATGAAAAGGGAGACACGTGCCCAATAAATGAGAGTAATAGGAATGGAGTCAATAACAGAAGTCGTCTACTCAAGTGACCTGCAACTCCCACCTAAGCTGCAGCTCGTTCTTCTCAAAGGATCCTAAGCAAGACGCCCCTGTGGCTGGGCACCTGAAAATATACATATATATACAAAAGAGAGAGAGAAAAAGAAACGGGTCAGGGCCCGAAAGTGTGTTTGATTTTAAAATACGTTAAGCAAGTATTTAAATTGATACAGGCCAATGCAAATCATATAAGTTCGACACTCTCTTGAGAAATTCTCACCTCTCTTCTAATGTGCACGCCTATCGTACTAACCTTCCCAAATAATTTAGTTTATCTTAACTTACTCATAAGTTTTCAAAACCGAACGATGACAATGTTTTAAAAAGGTTACTTTCAATATGTAGCACTCCTCTCGTTTTAGCTTCATTAAATTATAAAGTTTCCCAGTGTCTTCTCATACTTTCACAAAACAAGTATTTAATAATTTGAGTCAACAACCATGTTCTACTTAACAAGTCACAGTAGGCAGTTTAAATTTTATAACCCCATATATATATTAACTACTCGTATAATATACATATATAATAGCACCCCAACTAAATTATGGTGCGGGCATACTCTGCTATCCAATCCCCTTATCGCTCACACAAAGGGAAATACAAGTTCGGAATCACTCTCGAACTGTATTAACATATACAAAACAACGTTGAGGCGAAGCATAGATTCCAAGTCCAAGAGGTCAGTACATACCCACACGTCTCTTAGGACCGTCCGACTATCAATCTGATAGCCCGTACCTAGGATCTCTATCTTCTAGGGTACGAATCAATATCCCCCATAAAGCAACACAGGATAAGATCGTCCCAGCGCGGTAACCTCAGGGATAGCAAGTAGCGCGGGTACGTTTTTCACATGTATATAATATATGTACACACAATCATATAAATATACCAATTTTATCATGTTAATATAGGTCACTCTCCTTACCCATAATTACAACATTTATCTTTAATTTTACATTTTTAAGATTTCGTATAAGGTTTCGTCTCTAACCTTAACTCGGAGGGTTTTCTCACTAATTACGTGACACGCGTGGATTTTCCATCCAAGTAACAAATTCAGTAGGTAGACGTCTATTCACTATCGTAGGTATTCGTTGTAATCCCTCACTTGAAATACGCAGTTCGTCATTCCTTAATTAATTATCCTTTAAACCCAATTATCATTTCATAATAAAATTCTCAACTTAATCATATGTCCTACTGGTCTCTTCTATATCCAAAAACATTTTATTTATAATGCCCAAGAAATATTCCACGGTAAATTAATTTAACTAATTAAACAAAGGGAAAAAGAGTTTGCCAGGAGGGGTCGATCGATCGACATCTGGGGCTCGATCGATCGAACCTTCGATCGATCGACGCTCTAGGTTCGATCGATCGATCAAACAGGTATTTCGATTTCTGCAGAAGTGCAGTTACGGGTTTGACTAATATTCTTCATTCAAATCCATAATTTCCAACACTATTCAACCCAAAACTTATACTACAATCATGGTAATATATTTCCAGATGTTTCTAACGTTAAGCATGCATATAACCATCATTAAACATGATTAAACAACCTAAAATCTCATCTAATCATGAAGAACCCTAAGTTTTCTTAACTTTTGTTCTAATCAGTTTTCTCCAGAATTTCCTTCTAACATAACATCACAAATTCGTGGGTTGATCATCTACTTCACATATCATTTTCAGAATATGGTTAAAACGATTTCTACATGCAAATCCCTATCAAAATTGGGGTTTTCTTTCATTGATTATACTCCTAATCATTCCTACACTAATATGATTATTGCACCAATGAAAATACACAAGTTAAACACTTGCCTGGGATTTCAGAGGTCTGGTTTCCTGCTGATATAGGTGTGGTTGCGTTCTCCTCCTCGCGATCTACGCGTTGGTGGTGACGGCGGTGCAATCGGTGGTGTTTTGGGCCTTGAATCACCTTGAGAGCTCTCTCCTCTCTTCTCCAATGGCCGTTCTAGGGTTCTGAATGTTCTAACCCTAAAAGGCTGACTTAAATGGCTGCTAAGGATGGCTGAAATTCGTGGGTTTAATTACCCTATTTTGTAAAATGACCAAAATGCCCTCCCGGGTCACTAATTAAGCCTAAAAACATCCCAAGACCCAAACTAAACCCCTGGGTACACTTTTCTGACTATCTCGACCCTTCCGGACGCGTTGGCGTACTCAAAACGACCATACAGACAACTTATAAAATATTCCCTTTTTAATTAACATAATTAGTCCCGACGTGACACGGGCACGTCCCGACTTAAATTTCCGAAATAGTCATTTAATTCACCTATGACATTCAATATAACCAATATAATATATTACTATGCTCATTAGTAATATTCAACAAGTTTCCCATAATTATTAACTCTAGTCACGTTAATAATTATAACATAATTAATTTCCGGATTTTTATTAAATAAATCATCACATTAAATTTAATAAATCCCCAAATTAAATATAGCATAAAAGTACGGGGTATTACATACTTCCCCCCTAATAACGGAATTTCGTCCCGAAATTCGGAAAATAAGGCATACATGGTAAAAACAACTCTGGATATCTCTCGTGAATATCTGCCTCACGCTCCCAAGTGGATTCCTCCACATTATGATGCTCCCACTGGACTCGCACAAGTGGAACTACTTTCGACCTCAATCTCCTCTCACTATAGTCTAGAATAGCCACTGGTCTCTCCTCGTAAGCGCTATCAGACTGTAAGTCTATCTCGTCTATCGCAATGTGAGTATGGGCCATACCATCCCGAAGATATCGTCTCAACGACGAGATGTGGAATACATCGTGGATGCGATGTAAATGTTCTGGCAATCCCAACCTGTATGCTACTGGCCCAATTCTCTCGATGATGGGAAATGGTCCTACGTACCTCGGAGCCAACTTCCCCTTCTTCCCGAACCTCATCACTCCCTTCATAGGAGATACACGCAACAACACTTGATCTCCCACATTAAACTCACGGAAGAACCGTTTCGCATCGGCGTAGCTCTTCTGCCTGTCTTGGGCTACCCGAATACGACTCCTGATTATCTCAATCCTTGCGGAGGTCTCCTGGATCACTTCTGGTCCTAATAACTTGTTGTCCCCCACCTCGAGCCAACAAGTTGGAGAACGACAAGGCCTTCCGTACAAAGCCTCAAATGGAGCCATGCCAATCGTAAACTGATAGGAGTTATTATAAGCAAACTCTACCAGTGGAAGGTGTGGCTCCCAACCTCCTCCGAAATCGAGAACACACATGCGTAGCATATCTTCCAACATCTGATTAGTACGCTCTGTCTGTCCATCTGTCTGTGGGTGGTAAGATGAACTAAGTCTCAACTCTGTACCCATAGCCTCCTGAAAGCTTTCCCAGAAACGTGACACAAAAATCTTGTCTCTATCTGACACAATATTCAGGGGCACCCCATGTAATCTGACAATCTCAGCGATGAACAACTGTGCATACTGACCCGTGGTATAATCTGTCCTCACTGGCAGAAAATGAACCACCTTGGTCAAACGGTCTACAATCACCCAGATAGAATCGTGGCCCCACTGTGATGTAGGCAACCCGGTAATGAAATCCATGGAAATACTTTCCCACTTCCACGCGGGTACTTCCAACGGCTGAAGTAATCCTAACGGTTTTTGGTGGTCCACCTTCACTAGCTGGCAAGTAGAACACTTGGACACAAATTCAGCGATGTCCTTATTCATCCCACTCCACCAGTACTGTCGTCTCATGTCCTGGTACATCTTATCACCTCCCGGATGTACTGCAAATCGGGACCCATGAGAATGAGTCATCACTTCATGACGTAGCTCCGCTCCTTCTAGGACCACTAATCTCCCATTAAACCGCAACCCTCCATCTGAACTAATAGAATAGGACTCAGCACCCTCGGCTAGAAGTCGTACAATCTGCTCCTGACAAAACGGGTCTGTGGTCTATGCCTGTATCACCCTCGTAACAATCTCGGGTGTGACTGACATCACGGATATGAAAGAACGTGCTACTGCGTCCTGGTGACCCAACTCCTTCCACTTTGCTTTCCAGATGTGCGCTACATCGTCAACCGGTCTACGGCTCAATGCATCAGCAACTACGTTGTCTTTCCCCGGATGATACTGTATATCGAACTGGTAATCTTTCACAAACTCTAACTATCTGCGCTGACGCATATTCAGCTCTCGCTGAGTGAACAGGTACTGCAGTGACTTATGGTCTGTGAACAAACGGAATTTCTCACCCAATAAATAGTGCCTCCAAATTCTCAATGCAAAGACGACCGCAGATAACTCCAGGTCGTGGGTGGGGTAATTCTTCTCGTGCGTCTTAAGCTTGCGGGAAGCAAAAGCTATAGCCTTCTCCTCCTGCTGAAGTACTCCCCCAAGTCCTCGTAAGGACGCATCTGTGTAAACCAAGTACTCTACACCCGGCTTCAGTAAAGCAAGGACTGGTGCCGAAGTAAGCTTGTTCCTTCAGCTCGTCGAAAGCCAACTGACAAGCGTCATCCCAGACATATGGTACCCCCTTGCGAGCCAGATTCGTCAATGGACCCGCTATTTTGGAGAGTCCCCGAATGAACCTCCTGTAGTATCTGGCTAACCCCAAGAAACTACGCACTTCCGTCGATGTCGTGGGCTGCCCCCACTCCCTCACCGATGACACTTTGCTCGGGTCAACTGCTATCCCTTGCTCAGAAACAACATGGCCCAAGAATTGTACCTCCCGCAACCAGAATCCACACTTCTCGTACTTAGCATACAACTGATGCTCTCGTAGAGTCTGAAGAACCTGCCTCAAGTGTTCGGCATGCTCCTCCTCGGAGTGTGAATATATCAAAATATCATCTATGAAGACGATGACAAACTGATCCAAGAACTCTCTGAATACTCGGTTCATCAAGTCCATGAAAATGGCTGGGGCATTTGTGAGTCCGAACGGCATCACCCTGAACTCATAGGACCCATATCTCGACAAGAAGGCAGTTTTTGAAACATCCTGCTCTCTAATTCATAACTGATAGTACCCTGACCTCAGATCTATCTTCGAAAAGAAAGTTTCTCCCCTCAATTGGTCGAATAGATCATCGATTCGAGGCAACGGATACTTATTCCGTATCGTGACCTTATTCAACTCCCGGTAGTCCACGCACAATCTCAGTGAGCCATCTCTCTTCTTTACAAAATAAGACTGGAGCGCCCCACGGTGAGGTACTCCTACGAATGAAGCCCTAACCTAATAGCTGCTCAATCTGATCTCGTAGCTCTCGCATCTCTACCAGAGCCATACGGTACGGTGCGCGTGCTATAGGTCTCGTATCCGGTAATAAATCTATAACGAAGTCTATCTCACGACTGGGCGGTAAGCCTGGTATCTCCTGAAACACATCGGAATACTCCCTAACAACTGGGATCGAATCCAAAGGAATCACAACCTCCTTAGAGGTATCCTCCACAATGTAATATAAATGAGCGGTCGAACCTCCCTCTGGGCGAGGCATAGCCACTACAAACATCTCTTGCCCCGGAATGGCAAAAACAATGCTCCCACCGAAGCAATCAATCATGGCTCTATAAGATGCGAGCCAATCCATACCAATGATCACATCATGCTCGCGCATGTCTAAGACTAGCATGTATGTAGGCAATACCAAGCTACCAATCTCTACCCCTACTCCCCGGCATATAAAGAATATAAGTGACCCACTCCCCAGTGGTGAGTCGACACACGTCACGGTGCTCTCTGCTGTGGCTAACAACCCTAAGGACTTCGCAAAATGCATAGCTATAAAACAATGTGTTGCCCCCGTATCAAACAAAACTTTACCCATAGTACCATGGATAGGAAACATACCCTCAATCGCGGGTGGTGCCTGTGGAGCTGCTGCCTGGTGGACGTTATAGACACGTCCATACTGCAATTGCCCCTGCTGCACTGGAGCTGCTGGAATGGCTGGTAGGGCTGGCACCTGGGCTGGAGCTGGAAGGGCAGGTGGAAAGAGTGGCCTCTGCGGCTCATTACGAGCTCCCTGCTGCTGTGGGGCCCTATCGCCCTCTGGGCAATCCTGACGCTTATGGTCATGCTTGCCGCACACAAAACACCGGCCTCTGAAATTACCTCCCCTCTGTCCCTGCTGACCACCGCCCTGCTGGCCGTTACCTCCACGCCATTGGCCCTGTTGGCCCTGATGTGCACGCTGTTGGCCTTGCTGGCCCTGCTGTTGTCCCTGCGGTCGGTGTTGACCCTGCTGGCCCTGCTGATTAGGCTGACCCTGATGGCCCTGCCTGTATCCCCCGAATCCCTGCCTAGAATCACCTGAACGGAATCGCTTAGCAGGGTCCCCCTGATGGGAATTCTGCTCGTGCTGACGAGTCTGTCCATGAGTTGGTTCCCCACCGGCACTATTACCCCCGGTCCTGCCCTGCTGGCTGGACTCTCCTTCTCTCTTGCTTCCCTGAAGATGGAAGCGGTGATCCTGGCAATGTAGTAACGCTGCATTGAGTACGTCAGTGAAAGTACTCAGGGATAGATTCCCAATAAGGTGCTGACGGATCCTCCAAGCTAACCCGTCGACGAACAACAAAATTTTCTTGCCCTCAGTGGGTGCCTCATCTGGCACAATAGTGAGAAGTCTCGTGAACTCCTCCTCATACTCGGCTACAGTAAGGTTCTCCTGCTTCAGATTTAGTAATCTTCGCCTCATCTCAGTCTGCACTGCGGGCGGAAAGTACTTGTGGTCAAACCGCTCCCAGAACATCTGAATAGGGATCGTGTCCCTCTCCTCCAAAGTAGTAGTGGACTCCCACCACTGTAATGCGGCTCCCACCAGCTTAAAAGAAGCCAATAACTGCTTTTGTACCTCGGTGCACTCATACATGCGAAGATGCCGCTGGATGTCTTTCTTCCATTGGCTGACAGTAACAATATCGGAGCTACCATAAAACTCAGGGGGATGTGCTTTCTGAAAAGCATCCCGAACCCTCTCCCATGTAGATGGAAGTTGTGCTGGTACTGGCGCCACTGCCTGGACCTGTGGTGGAGCCTGCTGAATCACCGCTATCGCGGCATTTACCGCCTGAGCAATGATGGCGGCTACCTCATTCGCATTCATTGTGCCTGGTGCCAGAGCTGCTGGCTGCTCGAGTTGGGCACGCCTATCTTTCGGAGCACGTCTCGGAGGCATCTGAAATGTGAAAAAAATTTATCAGTCTACAGTCATCATCGAATTACAATTAACTGAAGACTTAAACGTAAAAGCAGGAATACAACAAATCCTAAAAATAGGGCTCTATAGCAAAAACGTTAAGCTGAAAGCGAAGTAAGCCGTACAGATCCTATGGACACTAGAACCTGATGCTCTGATACCACCTGTGACACCCCGCTTAATTAAATACCGGGCGATCACTCCTCTATTAAATTAAATCAAGGTAAACAGTTGGTTCATTCTCAGCATCACTGTCGATAAAAAAAAAATTCCAATTTAACACCCTAAATAATTAAGCTAAGTGTCAAAACATTTTTCATACAAACTTCCAAATTTTAATTAAAGAAAAGATTTACTTATACCAAACAACATTTCTACGATATAGAATCACACCACGATGAACTAAAATGAAACCATACATTCGTCAATCGAATGTCAACATAGTAAAACTAAAATCATAAACCATCCTGAATAAATCCTGTAAAACAATACTGGAATAACTGAAATATAAAAAAATCCCAACAATAAATGAAATGATGAAAAGGGCGACACGTGCCCAATAAATGAGAGTAGTAGGAGTGGAGTCAATAACAGAAGTCGTCTACTCAAGTGACCTGTAACTCCCACCTAAGCTGCAGCTCGTTCTTCTCAAAGGATCCTAAGCAAGACTCCCCTGTGGCTGGGCACCTGAAAATATACATATATATACAAAAGAGAGAGAGAAAAATAAACGGGTCAGGGCCCGAAAGTGTGTTTGATTTTAAAATACGTTAAGCAAGTATTTAAATTGATACAGGCCAATGCAAATCATATTAGTTCGACACTCTCTTAAGAAATTCTCACCTCTCTTCTAATGTGCACGCCTATCATACTAACCTTCCCAAATAATTTAGTTTATCTTAACTTACTCATAAGTTTTCAAAACCGAATGATGACAATGTTTTAAAAAGGTTACTTTCAATATGTAGCACTCCTCTCGTTTTAGCTTCATTAAATTATAAAGTTTCCCAGTGTCTTCTCATACTTTCACAAAACAAGTATTTAATAATTTGAGTCAACAACCATGTTTTACTTAACAAGTCACAGTAGGCAGTTTAAAGTTTATAACCCCATATATATATTAACTACTCGTATAATATACATATATAACAGCACCCCAACTAAACTATGGTGCGGGCATACTCTGCTATCCAATCCCCGTATCGCTCACACAAAGGGAAATACAAGTTCGGAATCACTCTCGAACTGTATTAACATATACAAAACAACGTTGAGGCGAAGCATAGATTCCAAGTCCAAGAGGTCAGTACATACCCACACGTCTCTTAGGACCGTCCGACTATCAATCTGATAGCCCGTACCTAGGATCTCTATCTTCTAGGGTACGAATCAATATCCCCCATAAAGTAACACAGGATAAGATCGTCCCAGCGCGGTAACCTCAGGGATAGCAAGTAGCGCGGGTACGTTTTTCACATGTATATAATATATGTACACACAATCATATAAATATACCAATTTTATCATGTTAATATAGGTCACTCTCCTTACCCATAATTACAACATTTATCTTTAATTTTACATTTTTAAGATTTCGTATAAGGTTTCGTCTCTAACCTTAACTCGGAGGGTTTTCTCACTAATTACGTGACACACGTGGATTTTCCATCCAAGTAACAAATTCAGTAGGTAGACGTCTATTCCCTATCGTAGGTATTCGTTGTAATCCCTCACTTGAAATACGCAGTTCGTCATTCCTTAATTAATTATCCCTTAAATCCAATTATCATTTCATAATAAAATTCTCAACTTAATCATATGTCCTACTGGTCTCTTCTATATCCCAAAACATTTTATTTATAATGCCCAAGAAATATTCCACGATAAATTAATTTAACTAATTAAACAAAGGGAAAAAGAGTTTGCCAGGAGGGGTCGATCGATCGACATCTGGAGCTCGATCGATCGACGCTCTAGGTTCGATCGATCGATCAAACTGGTATTTCGATTTCTGAGAAGTGCAGTTACGGGTTTGACTAATATTCTTCATTCAAATCCATAATTTCCAACACTATTCGTCCCAAAACTTATACTACAATCATGGTAATATATTTCCAGATGTTTCTAACGTTAAGCATGCATATAACCATCATTAAACATGATTAAACAACCTAAAATCTCATCTAATCATCAAGAACCCTAAGTTTTCTTAACTTTTGTTCTATTCAGTTTTCTCCAGAATTTCCTTCTAACATAACATCACAAATTCGTGGGTTGATCATCTACTTCACATATCATTTTCAGAATATGGTTAAAACGATTTCTACATGCAAATCCCTATCAAAAATTGGGGTTTTCTTTCATTGATTATACTCCTAATCATTCCTACACTAATATGATTATTGCACCAACGAAAATACGCAAGTTAAACACTTGCCTGGGATTTCAGAGGTCTGGTTTCCTGCTGATATAGGTGTGGTTGCGTTCTCCTCCTCGCGATCTACGCGTTGGTGGTGACGGCGGTGCAATCGGTGGTGTTTTGGGGCTTGAATCACCTTGAGAGCTCTCTCCTCTCTTCTCCAATGGCCGTTCTAGGATTCTGAATGTTCTAACCCTAAAAGGCTGACTTAAATGGCTGCTAAGGATGGCTGAAATTCGTGGGTTTAATTACCCTATTTTGTAAAATGACCAAAATGCCCTCCCGGGTCACTAATTAAGCCTAAAAACATCCCGAGACCCAAACTAAACCCCCGGGTACACTTTTCTGACTATCTCGACCCTTCCAGACGCGTTGGCGCACTCAAAACGACCATATAGACAACTTATAAAATATTCCCTTTTTAATTAACATAATTAGTCCCGACGTGACACGGGCACGTCCCGACTTAAATTTCCGAAATAGTCATTTAATTCACCTATGACATTCAATATAACCAATATAATATATTACTATGCTCATTAGTAATATTCAACAAGTTTCCCATAATTATTAACTCTAGTCACGTTAATAATTATAACATAATTAATTTCCGGATTTTTATTAAATAAATCATCACATTAAATTTAATAAATCCCCAAATTAAATATAGCATAAAAGTACGGGGTATTACATGGGGTTGGTGTGGATAAGGGAAATTATGTGGAAGATCGAGAATGCTATTGCACCTCAACTGACTAAGAGGAATATATGGTACTTACTGGAACTGGTCAGATTGATATGGATCCTCGACATAAAGATAAGACGATCACAGATGAGGTCCTCCCTATTGGACATCACAAATTGGCTTGTCACTAGACCCAACCCTTAAGAAAAAGTTATCAGACTTTATAAGATTGAGAAATAGTGTATTCTCCTGGAGTTATGAACATGTTGGGTATATATACATCATTTCTTTACAACGAGCTGAATATTATAATACTACAACATTCATCACTAGCTTAGGTACATAATACTACAACATGATGCCCTTCGGGTAGAAAACTACTAGAGTCCTACTCAACAGAGGCTGGTGAACAAACTTTTTTAGGAGAAGATTAGTAAAACTATGTACGTATACGTGGAAAACATGCTAAAAAATTATAAGAAAGATCCTATCATATTAACAACTACGATGGGACATTTGATCAACTAGAGAAGTACCAAATGAAGTTGAATCTGGCTAAATGTATCTTCAGAGTCAAGGAAGGTAAGTTCCTTAACTTCATAATCAATCAGAGGGTCTTAGAGTCCAACCTAGATATGATTTAAGAATTGATTAACATGAAGCCATTTCTGAATGAAAGAGAGATTCAGATATTGACAGGATGGGTAGCTGCATTGATCTGATTTATGTCAAGAGCCACCAACAAATGTCTTTCATTCTTCATATAACTTAGAAAACTTTTGAGTGAATCGAGGAATGTGACCAAGATTTCTTTGAACTAAAAATATACATACGGTGAGCTCCTTCACTATCAAGGCCAATATTAGGTTAAAAACTTTATTTATACTTGGCGATATCAGAATCTCCAGTCATCTCATTGTTGGTTTGACAAGAAGATGGAGTACAAAAGCCTTTCTATTATACTAATAAGGCAAACCTAGGAGCCAAAATCCGTTACCCTAAACTAGAAAAGTTATTATTGTCTTTAATTGAAGCTTCTCGAAGAATAAACCTACTTATAAGCTTATGCCCTCGTGGTATATACAAAACTTCTTCTACAATAAGTCATTCATAAGGATGAGAAATTTAGCAAAATAATAGATTGGGTTGTGGATCTAGGAGAGTATACATCACATATGAGCCTAGAATAGAAATGAAGGGTTATACCATAGCAGACTTTATAGAATAATTTACCTACAAGGAGAAAAAGAGTTGAACAGATTTCTTTGAAAAATAGCCTGGCAGTAAAAAAAACCAAATATACATCTTCAAAAGATAACTTAGCAGTAAAATAATCTGGATAGACTTCTATGAAAGATAGTTTAGTAGTAAAAACAATCGAGAAGAAGTCTACAAAAATTACCAAATCAGATCAGAGACAGAGCAGATTCATTGGCACAATAAGAAGTAAGAACTTGCAACTTGGAGCACATAAAAAAGTTGTTCAAGTATGGATGTTTAGTCGAAGGCTATTTTGAAGAAGTGTCTTTTATGTGGAAACTATTTGTAGATGGTCCATCAAGAGCTAGCGTTAGTGGATCAGGTTTAATCATCGATAAGTCCGACGGTGTAGACCTCTAATATGCCCTCATACTCAACTTTGAGGCCTTAAACAATAAGGCAAAATAAAATGTACTCATAGCAGTCTAGGGATTGGCATCATCACTGTGTGTTGATCAGTTATCAGCACACAGTGGCTCTTATTTAGTCATAAATCTTATCATTGGAGTTTAAGAAGCCAAAGAAGAATTGACGATGATGTACTTAGATCAAAGTTAAAGCTTTATTGTCGAGGTACTCGGTTAGACTCACTTGCTCGTATGGGATGCGTAATAAGAGCGGAACATGGCAGAACCATCCTAATGGAATCTTATCGCAATGCCGCACAGAAGGAGAATGCGTCCTTATTTGGGAGTTAAACTTTGGACCATCTTGATTGAACCCTATTCGCTCATACTTAGAGATCGATGTCGTACCAATAGATAAAAAATAAATAAGGAGGATTTGATACAAAGTGACAAGATATGTGCTTAAAGGAGGAATTATGTTTAAGATAGAGTTTGTTATATCACTACTTAGATGTGGTCATCCCATTGATATCAATGATTTGATAAAGTAAGTATATGAGGGATCATGTGGAGCCCATTCGGCAGGCCAATCATTAATAAATCGAGTCACCATCGAAGAATATTACTGGCCCACTATGAAGGAATATTATGTTAGTCATGCAAGCAAATGTGATAAATGCCAAAGGTACGGCGTGACACATAAGAATCCTGGAGTTGCACTAACAGCGATCATATGCGCTTGGCCTTTGGCGATGCAGGGGATTGATTTGGTCTGCCCACTCCCAAAAATAAGGGACAAATTTAGATACCTAGTTATAGTGGTATATTATTTCACCAAATGGGTAAAAGTTGAGCCGTTAGTCGAAATAATATACAAGAAGGTTTTCCAGTTTATTTGGAAGAAAATCATCTGCAGATATGGGATGCCTAATGCATTCATCCCTTACCATAAAATTCAATTCAATAATGAAAACTTTAAAGACTGTAGTATTCAGTTGGGGATCAAGAATTTGCACTCTGCACCAACTCACCCTCAGTGCAACGAAAAAATAGAGATCACAAACAGAACCCTATTAGATGGAATGAAAAGAAGATTGGCTAATTCCAAGGTAAATTGGATTAATGAATTGCACAATGTACTTTGGGTATACAAAATGATTAATGAAAACCCCCTTTAAGTTAACATTCAATACGGTTGCAATAGTATCGACTAAGGTTGGCTTACCCATTCATAAGGTACTAAACTTTGAGTCACCTAAGAGAAACCTAATGAGATGACTTGATCTGGACCTGGTAAGAGAAAGTCAGGGAATACACATCACTTTGGGTCTCATCTATTAATAGAAGACTGCTCAGTTTTATAATAAAAGTGTCAAAATTAGCACTTTAAAGGAAGGAGATTACGTGTTGAAGAAGGTAATTCAAAGAGGGAGTAATATGGAATCGAACTAGCATGGACCATATCGAATATATGCAGTCATGTGACATAAAACTTACAGAATTGAGACCTTAGAAGGGGAACATTTTAAGAACCCATGAAATGTAGAATATCTTAGGAACTACCATTAATAGTGATTACAGTCCAAAAGAACATAAAATCAATGATGTAAATAATTTTTCATCCATTTTGTAATCAAATATTCAAGGATCAATGAGAATAATAGAGTCCTCAACATACAATGTCATTTCAAGTTTTCTTCTCGGCCATTACCTTAGTCCTTATGATATTAATAAAAACAACATGGATGGCCTCATATTAGGTCACAATTAAGAATCCCAACTAAAACTAAGAAATTTGGTACTGTCACATAGACGGCTAACTGCAAGGATTAATCCTAGTGAACTCAACCAAAATTGGGAAATCCAGTGTAGTCACATAGATAACTAATGCAAGGATAGTACTAGTACATTAGGCCGACCCTGGAAACCAATGTTGACACGTGGTGTGGACGACAAGATATATCCATACGACCAGTAAGATGGTATAAGTAATGGTAGATCCTAAGTTAGGATAATTCATGTTCATTCACCTAGTAGCCATTAAGTTGGTCTAGGCCGAAAAAATTGGATCTCTAAATAGTATGACTAAACTATTGGCAGACCTATTTCAAAATTAATCATCTAGTAAGTCGATATGGAAAGTTGACAAGATCCAACCATTATAGCATAAGACTAGAACTAACTTAGAGATCAACAAAATCTGACCTCATTTACTTGTAAAATATTTTGCATAACCACTCATTTAGAGATTGGGCTACTAGCATAGTAAAAGAATTCAAACAATTTGACTCCTAATCGATATCAGGCAAAAATAATTAAATGATCATTACAGATAATTTTTCAAGGTTTAGCATCTTCAGTTTATGGGGTGAATTGAGTAGCATGGGTAGTAGTAACATCGACTATACAATTATCCTCAGGAGTATCTTGGGAAATATCAAGAGCAATGGGGTAAACATTGGTGATTACATTTTGGTCAGCCTCAGCTCCAAGTTGGTCTTTTACGGCTTCGTCCTCTAAATCATCAAGCTCTATTATATCCTTCTTAGCAGCCAAGGCCTTGGCTTCATCATCACCCCCTTCCCATGGTTGGATAACTTCAGTAATGTCAAGGTATTTCTTAATGACCCACTTTTCATCTCATCATAGACTTCCATGAAAATGGTCACAAGATCGATATTATGGTTAGCAGAAGCCTTGTACTTATTAACACCTTACTCATTTTCATGGTCAATGGACTTAGTGGACTTCTTAAGGTCATTATTAGCATGAAAAATATCCTTAGACCCCTTCTTAAGAGCTTCCTTCGAACTTGTGATATTCAAAACATCAGTGTTGATCCCCTCCTTTAGCTTTTTATTATTTGCCTCTTCTTGGCTTAGAACTTTGACATTCACTATAAGGTAATCATCCTTCTCCTTGAGTTTAGGGAAAACCTTTTCATAGTCATATTTTTCCATCTCTAATTCTGTCGACATAGTCTCATAGTGTGTAAGGAGCTCGGCATTGGCCTCCCTCTCGTCATCATAAGGGGTCTGGTAAGACATTACTTTCTCCCTTAAAATGGTGGCACCTATCGCACCCTAAAAGAGGATAAATAGATCAACATAGTGAAAAATATTTAACAAAATGAAAGAAACACAAGTATAACGAAGATTTAACCTCAAGATTTCGGTATTGAACTAGATTCTACAAGTTTTTAAGGTAAAAACCCATGAGGAATTTAAAGTTAGGAGTATACCCATGGTAACAAACCACATCAGCAACATTGTTTGTATCGAAAAAGATATAGTTCAAATCTTTCTTTAACTCCTCCAAAATAATTGGATGCTCAGGGTCAAAAGTTAATGCATCCTAGGGGGAAGATATCCCCCACCTCGGATCATATTTCAAGCTCGCTGACCACTGATCTGCACCCTTTCCCTAGGAATTTTGGTCCCTTAGTGTTTAAGACCGTCTTGGGTCATGGGGACCTCCAAAGGCATTTGATTACATGATGGTGTTACATCATTTGAGGCAACATCTTTCTATTTGCCTTTAACTTTTGCAATGGCAGTAGTATCAGCTTCGACTTGTCTTTTAGTGGCATACTCAGCAATTGAGAGTGTACAATTATCTAATGGCGTTAACTTATAAAATTCATATGTCAATCCACACCAAATTTTAATTCTTTTTATGCTAGAACATGCAACTATATGATTATTGCGTAAAACAGTAAAACATGCATTCAAAACACCTAAGACAATTTTCAAGAAAAATACCCCCAAGGCAAAACCTTTTATTCACTTTATAAAATTTACAAATCTCAACTTAAAAATTCTATAAATGAATCTACTATGATCCTCTCAAGAATCACAAAGCTGCAGCCTTCCTTCAGTAATAATCATTGCAAGAATCATTAGAACCTCAGTCCTCCGTTTTCAGCAATGAATTTCCTTCTCCACAAAGGTGTGTGCAAGATATTAAAAATTTCTAGGGTTTAAACGAATTCACAAGAACAATTTTCACAATGTATGTTGTGAATTAAAATTGTTTCAGAACACTAAACAAAGAATAACTTTTGCAAAAGATATGCAGAAAAGGATCTGGCAAAAGTATTAAAAACTGAACATGAAACGGGTATTTATAGGGTGTTCACAATTTTTGAGGCGATGACTGATTCGTAAAAAAATCGAGGATCATTCGAACGAGAAAAGAAACTCATTAGAACCAAACATAGTTTTATTAAAGGGAGAAGTCTTGCTCATTTAAACATGATTCAAATGACCTTCTGATGAGTCAAAATAGTACGCCCTCGATCGATGCTCGTTAGATAAAACTCACAAACAACCATTCTACCAAAAATTAATTCCCTTTTGAACTAGATACGAATCTCGTTTGAATGAGGTTTAAAATAAAAAAAATATATTTTTATTTTTAATATTAAAAACCCTAGTTCATTTTTAATAAAGATAAACATCCCAAAAATAAAGTTTGTGAATTAATTTAAATACTAAATGCTTTATACCTTTATGAGATGTTGGGAGGTCTCGAATATTGATGTCAATTTGCCGTGACAGTACGTGACAATTTGTAACCGGATAGGCCAAACTAGACTAAACTAAAAAAAGGCCTATACTATGAACAATATTAGAAAAATTGTTCTTACAAATCTCCGCATTTAGTTATTTCGATATAAAACAAACAAACATAAAATCAAAATCCAAATTACAATGAAATCCCCTAAGATAATGACAATATCCTAATACCCTACCAAACCCTAGAAATGGAATGGCATAAGACATTGTCTTTAAATCTCCACTTGTTCTTCCCTTTTGCAAACTTTTGTCTTCATCCGATGTATCTTGATTTTCACTTTAAGTACCTACACATATGAAACTAAGAAATATACCTCGTGATGCATCGAGTTTAAAATAAAAAATATAAAAACTTGAATTAAATTCTACACCATAAATCAAACTCATCAATTCTCATTTTTAAGAGCAAACAATGCAAACATGTGTAAACGTGAGGAATATTACATATGGGTTTACCTTTTCGAACGTCCTTGGATGTGGTTGACCCTCTAAAACCAACAGTGACCTTGGCTTTGACACTAGAAGCATTAGAAACACGGGATCCAATACCATGACTACTAGAACTACTCGAGTTTTTTAAATTAACTTTTAACTTCAAAATTTTATACTCAATCCAAAAATTAGATTCTTCAAGTTTTAGGGACTCCTTCTTCATATTTTCAATCATTCCTAGAAGGTTATCTGTCTCCCTCTCAATGAATGAAAACTTATCCGTAAGAGTCTTCTCTTATGACTTAAAATCATTAATCAAAATACTACTCTTAATGGCACAAATACAAACCCTAGAATTTTTAATGTCCTCTAATTCATTTTCTAAAAATCAGACTCTATCATCACTCTCCTTTATGGAGAATTCTAAAATTTTGAAATCTTGGTCCATGTCCAGAAGTTTCTCATGAACGATATCCCTTTGAGTTTGAATAGTTTGCAAAAATTTATAGAGGATTTATAACAAAGAGGGGAGAAAATTAAAAAGTGAGTTTTGATTAGTTTGATTTATGGGGGAGAATTTATTTATGATTTTTACTTTATTTTAAACTCGATGCTGCGTCACAGTATATTTCTTTGTCTTATGTGTTTAGGTACTAATAGCGAAAATCGAGACACACCAGATGAAGACAAAATTAGCAAAAGGGAAGAATAACTGGAGATTTGAAGACAATGTCTTATTCCATTCCCTTTCTTGGGTTTGGGAGGATAGTAGATTTTTGTCATAAGAGATTTTTTATTTTAATTTGGTGTTCGTTTATGTTTCTTTTTTTTGTACCGGAATAGCCAAAGGGGGAGATTTGTAAGAATAATTTATGTAATATTGTTAATTGTATATGCCTTTTTATATTTTGGGATAGTTTGGCATATCCCATTACAAATTGTCAATCACCGTCAAGACAAACCGAATTCGAGCATCTCCAAGTTTGAAGACTTCCCGACATCCCATAAAGATATAAAGCAATTTAGAGTTTAAATTAATTCACATAATTTATTTTTAGGATGTTTATTTTTATTAAAAATGAACATGGAATTTTTAGTTTTGAAAAGAAAAATATTTTTTATTTTAAACCTCGTACAAACGAGATTAAAACGACATTGAGTTTTCATTAGACGGGTCGTTCGAAGTTCTATTTAACGATCATCGATCGAGTACGTACTATTTTGATGTATCAGAAGGTCGTTTAAAGGTTGTTCAAATGAGATGTCATCTTCGTTAAAACAAGATATGTTTCATTCAAACGAGTTGTCTGTTTCGTTCAAACGAACCTTAAATTTCGTTCAAATGAGTCGTCACCTCAAAAAGGTTTAACGCCCTATAAATACTTGTTTCGTGTTCAGATTTTCTCAGACTTTTTCCAGATCATTTTTTGAATATCTTTTACAAAAGTTCTTCTTTGTTTAGTGTTCCAAAACACTAAGCATATTTTCGTTAGAACGAGAAGGCTTTATCATTTGAACATGCTTCAAACGATCTTCTGACGAATCAAAATAGTACTCTCTCGATCGATTCTCATTAGATAAAACTTACAAATGACCATTCTAATGGAAATTCACTCTCATTTGAATGAGACATATATCTCGTTTGAACGAGGTTTAAAATAAATTAAAAAATTAAATTAAAAAATCCTAGTTTATTTTTAATAAAAATAAGCATCCCAAAAAAAAAGTCTGTGAATTAATTTAAATGCTAAATGCTTTGTAACTTTATGAGATGTCAGGAAGTATCGAATGTTTATGTCGATTTTTCATGACCGTGCGTGAAGGTTTGTAACGGGATATGTCAAACTAGCCAAAACTAGAAAAAGGCCTATACTATGAACAATATTAGAAAAATTGTTGTAACAAATCTCCCCTTTGTCTATTTCGATACAAAACAAACAACCATAAAATCCAAATCCAAATTACAATTAATTCCCCCTAACATAATGAAAATATACTAATACCCTCCCAAACCCTAGAAATGGAATGGAATAAGACATTGTCTTCAAATCTCCACGTGTTCTTCCCTTTTGCAAACTTTTGTCTTCATCTGGTGTGTCTTGACTTCAGATTTAAGTACCTACACACATGAGATAAAGAAATATTTATGGTGATGCATCGAGTTTTAAATAGAAAATATAAAAACTTAAATTAAATTCTCCTCCATAAATCAAACTCATCTAGTCTCATTTTTAATTTTCTCTCCCCCTTTATTTTTATCTTTAATAGACAAAGAATTAGAAACATAGGCATGGAATACAAAGCATCATGTAAAAGATAAGATATCATCACAAAAAATATAAATCAAGAATGTGTAATGATAATCTCAAAAGAAAACACAACCAACTATATTTGAAATTTAAAAAAAATAAAACAAATTCCACAATTAAAACATATAATACCATATAATATATATATATATATATATATATATATATATATATATATATATATATATATATATATAATATATATATCAAAGAGAATCCAACACACACATATATAGGTATAAAAGACCACAAAACATGACACAAGCACATAAGCTTTACACACTAGCACAGTATCTGTGTGTCTAAACATGTGGGGTGGAATGAATGGGTATGAACTAGATACAAATGAATTATAATTTAAATACTCAAATATGTTCAAGAAGTTCTAGTTTATCACAAAACTTTATCAAACTAATCTTTAACCTCAAGTGACAAAAAAATAGAACTTAATGAACAAACAAGCATAATGCATACAAGCCTAGAATATTGATGTTTTTACAAATCAATAATGTCGTGCCAAAATAAGTATAATAGGATTCATTGTGAAAACCCGTTGATCTTTCAACTAAACTCCCTCAAAAGCTAAACAAATCTTATATTTTATATTCCTTTCTTTTGAAGTTATTTCTATTTGAAAGATCAAGAAAACTTAACTAAGTTGGCCCCTTTTTGGCAATTTTTTGATTTCATTGCCTTTATTTTTCCTTGAGCTCTTTTCAAAAGGGGCTTTCATGTAAATTTAGCCCGTCTTTCATAGCCCCTTCTCGTTTACACTCATATTTTTTAATACTAAATAAAATCTCTCGGGCAACGGTCCTTACATGCACATATTCTCCATAGTCACAGTAGATGAAAAAATTGATAAGAGAACATCTCACAGACCTCAAATATACATGTGAAGTTAATTATTCAAAAATCTAATGCATGTGTGGGCGGAGGCATATACAAAGTCAAATCCGTAATGCAAATCTAGCTAAAAAAAACTCGTCAAACTTGGTTAAGATCAATCTAAGTTTCTAAAATCATAACCAAATGTCCTAGCCACGTGGAAATTGTAGAGTGAATTGGATTTAAAGACACCTATATTTGTAAGGACATAAATTTCCAATTGAGTCCATGTATTTTTTTGACTTAATTTCGTGAACAAAACTGTGTTTGTAATATGTCATAGGGAGATTTTATTTTGTCATGATCCCACTTGATCTATGATGTATTGAAGAAAATTAAAGATGTTACGACAAAGCTTCAGAGAAATAATCAAGCCATAGTTTAATTGGTGCAAGTTTATTCGTCTTCAAAGTTAATTGCATTCCGAGATCACTCAGGTATGAATACGAATCAAAGTCAATCGGTGGACACCGGGACATTCGTGGAGTCGAGTGTTGTGGAGAGGTATCGTGGAAGATGGAATTTCTGCGTGGGCACTATTGAATAATGGTAGAAGATCAGAAGGAGCGTCATGACCCATGGGGATCGAGTCATTGAGTAAAGGCTAATCTGTCTTTGTAAAACCTTTATTCATAGTGATTGTTTGGCTTGGGCCGTTCGAGGTTATTTTCTCATTTTGTATTTTTTCCTCATACATCCGGCGTTGTGAGTATTCTTTACTTTACTTTACTTTCTTTAATCACTATATGCATGTTTAGGATTAATCAAGATAAAATTGGTTTAAAGTAAGAATTGGGTTTTCACAACTTGGTTTGGTGCACATTAAAAGTTGGATAATTTTTGTAATAAATTGGTTTAATTTGAAACACATGCATTTAGGGACCACCCCGTTTCTCAAATTGGTATTAGAGCTAGAAAACATATTTTATTTATTTTATGATCCAGTGTGTTTTCAAAGATGAATTTTGTATTTAACGACCTTTCTCAAACTCCTATTTTTTATGGCACTAATTACACCTATTGGAAGATGAGAATGAGAAGTGCATTAAAATTAATTGATGAGCGTGTGTGGCTAGAAGTTGAGAAAGGTTGGACATCCCCTGTCACTATTGTTGGTGAGGTCACTAGTTTAAAGCATGTCGAGTCATGGACCAAAACTGAACATAGACTTTCATATTATAATTATAAGGGCTTACGCATTATCTCTTCACATGTCACACCGGAAGAATGTAATATAATTATGACTTGTGAAACATCAAAAGATGCTTATGATATTTTGGCACTCACTCACGAGGGCACTAGCACGGTTCGGGCGTTAAAACTTCAATATCTCACTACACAGTTTGAGACCATTAGGATGTTAGAGAGTGAGACTTTTGATGAGTTTTAAACTAGGTTGTCCAATATTGTCAACTTGTTGTTTAACCTAGGTGAGAAAATTCCCGATAACCGTGTCATTAAGAAAATCCTTAGGTCGTTGCCTAGTAGGTTTGATGCGAAAGTGACCATTTTAAACTCCTTGGGTAAGTTAGAGTCGACGAAACTAGAAGAGACTGTAGATGACTTACAAACCTATGAAATCGACATGATTACCTCCAAGCAAGTGCCTAAGAAAGAAAAAAGTATTCCTTTGAAAACCCGAAAGGAGGAAATTAAAGTTTCGAATTTCGATTCCGATTTCGATTTTGAGGATGTTGCTTTGTTTGTAAAGAAATTTAAAAAATTTATTAAGTTTCAAAAGCAATCAAAAATGCCAAGAAATTTGAAAAATTCAAGAACAACAAAGTAGATCCCACCTCTAAGGATAAGTTTGAGAAGCCTAAGAGGGATGAGTCGGATAAGTGTTTTGGGTGTGAGGGGTACGGTCACAAAGTTAAGGAGTGTCCCACTAGACTTAAGAAACATGGAAAGCAACCCATTATCTATAATGCCACCTTAAGTGATAGCGATTCGGAAGAGGGAGAGAGTTCCCGCATTGATCCTAACTTTGTTGCGTTTATGGCATGTCATGTGAACGACGACAATTATCATGTGCATGACACTTCTGAGGAGGTTTTTAGTGTATCCCATGTTAGTGAAGGCGAAGAGAGTGATGAGGAGTAAGTAGATGTGAAAGAATTGCAAAATGCATTTAATGAGTTGTATGCCGAAACAGTGAAGGTGAAAAAGGCTAACTTAAAATTTCAAGATAAGTTAATTGAGCGTGCCATAGAAAATAGATATAGTTTGATCGAGGATCTTAGGGCACGAGAGAAGAAGTTTAAGGAGAAACTAGAGTTTGTGGAGAAAGAGAGAGATAATTTTCGAGGTTTGATGGAGTCTTTGAAAAAGGATATTTTAGCATTTGAGGAGTCTAGGCATTTGCTCGAGTCTAGGATTCACGAGTTAGCGGAGAGATTGAAAGACTCGTCTAGAGTCAAGTTTGATTTGGAGGATAGGTCAAAGAAGTTAGATAAAATCCTAGACACTGTCCAAATTAAGGGATATAGGGGAGGTATAGGTTTTAATAAGAGAGTTGTTCCCATTCCCCCGCACGTGTGAGAAACACTAGGAAGGTTAGAAAAGGTCCACATATTGGTAATCATTCCCACCATCGCTACACTTGCACGTTTTGTGGTAGGAAAGGCCACCTTAGTCGTTATTGTTACGACTTTAGACAAGCTCCTAGGAAGTTTAGGAATAAAGTTGCCCCGGTTCCCCAAACCCCCGTGTGTCGTTTTACACCTACTTGGGTTAGGAAATCGGATTTAGTGGCTTTAGGAATTAAACTTCATGATTCTCGTTTGGGTGCACTTGATTCTTCCTATGCTAAATCTAACGGATGATAGTGTTTCCTTGTTTTTCATATGCTAGTTTGCTTCATGATATATTCATTACTAGTATAATGACATGTGTATCATTTCGTATTATAGTTTTTCATTTATTTGAGTCAAAATATGAAAAGCCAAAAATATTTTTGGTTTTTATTTTTGAGTTTACATGTTTGATATGGCATATTGGGGTGCTTGGACCCCTCCCCCCTCTCATCGTTTCATATCCATGTGGCTAGGATATTTTGTCATTATTATCGATGCTTGGAATGATCTTAACCATTGTTTATACGGGGTTGTTTCGAAGTTGATATGCATTTTGATTCGACTTTGTATATATTCCAGCATTGTAGACATGCACGAGTTTATATGAATGTTTGAACTCTCTTGCATATTTGAATCTGGTGAGGTGTTCTTATCTCAATCTTGTCATCTATGCGTAAGTAGACTTAAGGATAAGTGTGCATGTAAGAACCGTTTTACCCTGAGGATTTGAATTTGTTCTTAATTAAAAAATGATTGAGTGATTCACGGGAAAGGGCTGCGAGAGTTCAAAATTAACTCGTCGTGATAGCCACCGTTTAAAAGACACCCCAAAAGAAAATGCAATATGCTAAGAAAAGGGACAAATTAGTTTAGTTCATTCCAAAGAAAATATGATATTATTGAAGGAGTTTGGATGGATTAAAAATTTAAACGGGTTTGCACTACTAATCATAATGTTGAAGCATTGAAATTTGATGATGTTGTTTGTAGAATCGTCAAAATTTTAGATTTGTGTGCATGTAGTATGTTTAGTTCATTAAGCTCACATTTTAAATGTCTTATGTCTATGATAAAGTTTGATGATTTATCGCTATCACATAGAGCTTCTTGAAATTTTTGATGTGTTGGAATTATGACTCATTTGTTGTAGTTTTACGCCCATACATTCCATGTCCATGTTTGATCACATAGATACTATTTGTGCATGTAACTCGCATTGTTAGTTTTTATGTATTTTTACGTTTTGTGTTAAAAGCTTACTGTTTTAGCATTGTTTTGCTGCTGTCAGGCACTTCCACTGATTTTTTTTGGAAATTTTTTCACTGGGCAAAAATATAATATATTTTTGGGAAACTATGCGAGTTTGGCATGTCCCGAGATCTCATTCGAATGACATCTCCATGTCACACGAAGTCTCATTCGAGTGACGTCCTCATCTCGTTTGAGCGACGTCCCTGGCTCATTCGAACGACAGCCTGAATTCTGGCTTCTGATTGGTTTGCAGTCCACTGGTTTATTTTGGTATATTTTTTTGGTACTCCTAGAAGTTTTTCTGGACTGACTGGTTTATATGCAGGTTATATTGGTTCATATTAATATTTTTTATATAGTATGTTTATCACACCTGATTAGATTGCTATATTCGTTGTGTGATTTATTTGGTTTACTAGCTACTGATTTGTCATTACTTGATCATATTTAACGGGTTGTTTCATGATTATCTAGCGATTTTAAATTGATTCAAATTGGTATATTCTCATGCTAGATACTTTCATTGGTTTATCTTTTCATCGGATTGTCTATTCGAGACAAAAAGGGGTAGAGATGTATGTGATGTAGGGGGAGATTTGAGCATGTTTTTTATTTCATAGTTTACAAATTGGTATTACAAATTGGTAGTACAAATTGGCATAATTTTGTTGCTCAAATTGTTTAACAAATGATTTTTCAGAGTTCATTCATATTGGTATCTATTATCATTTTGTATCATTTGGATATATGTATTGATTTCATTTGTACCTCCATACTTCACTTGGTATTTGTTTGTCTATTTCATGTGTGTAGGTATGCTTCAGCGATTCAAGATTTCAAGTCTACATCACATTCAGATAGTTCATGCTTGCTGGTGCTACATATTCTAGTCCGTGCCCTGTATTTTTGACTTTGGGTTTATGGGATGGGATTTAGACGTCATACGGATTGACGTCACGGCTTAGGCATTTCACTGGTTTTGTTTTGTCCCGAAATAGTCAAAGGGGGAGATTTGTAAGGACATAAATTTCCAATTGAGTCCATCTATTGTTTTGACTTAATTCTGTGAACAAAACTGTGTTTGTAATATGTCATCGGGAGATTTTATTTTATCACATTCCCACTTGGTCTATGACGTATTGAAGAAAATTGAAGACGTTACAGCAAAGCTTCAAAGAAATAATCATGCCGAAGTTTAATTGGTGCAAGTTTATTCGTCTTCACAATTAATTGCATTCCGAGATCACTCAGGTATGAATGCATATAATTAATGGTTCTTGGAATTTTTTTTATAAAAGATAAGGATGTAATTTTTATTAAGAAAAATGTTTTAAAGTGTTTTAAAGTGTTTTAAATGGTTTACACTACGTTTTATTCTGATAAGATTGAAAAGGTGTTTGACTTATTTGGATCTCTTTTGGAAGAGACGTTTTAAATAAAAAGTCAAAAAAATTCAAACCATCGCAGCGTCGCTCAAACGACATAATATCTCATTCAAATGAGATACCTATGTAGCGCAAACGACATGGCTATGTCATTCGAATTACACAGTTTTTGATGTGGCGTTTAAATCTTATTTAAAGCGTGTTTTCGTTAGAGTTTAGCAAGTGTGCATTATGGAAAAATAGTTTACCATCTAGTACGAGTTTTTCATATGTTTTCTAAGGTTTAAAAAGCATAAACACATCCTTAGAGTTTGCAAAGATCCCAGTTATCATTCTTATATATTTACGTGATCTTGTTGCACCAAGAAAGTTTGTTCTACCATTGAATATAAGGGTTTTGTAGTGAAGAAAAGAGAAGGACTTCTTGTTCAACATTATAGACAAATCAAAGCCAATCGATGGACACCGAGACATTCGTGGAGTCGAGTGTTGTGGACAGGTATCGTGGAAGACAAAATTTCTACGTGGGCACTTTTGAA
This sequence comes from Sambucus nigra, assembly GCA_949130495.1. Lineage (NCBI taxonomy): Eukaryota > Viridiplantae > Streptophyta > Magnoliopsida > Dipsacales > Adoxaceae > Sambucus > Sambucus nigra. Next base: position 87,754,405 of record OX422216.1, on the reverse strand, counting down.
GAATAGTAAAAGATCATAAGGAGCGTCAAGACCCGTGGGGATCGAGTCATTGAGTAAAGTTAATCTATCTTTGTAAAACCTTTGTTCATAGGATTATCTGGCTTGGGCCGTCCGATGTTGTTTTCCCGTTCTGGGTTTTTTCCTCGTACATCCGGCGTTATGAGTATTCTTTACTTTACTTGCTTTAATCACTAGATGTATGTGTAGGATTAATCAAGATAAAATTGGTTTAAAGTAAGAATTGGGTTTTCACAACTTGGTTTGGTGCACATTAAAAGTTGGATAATTTTTTATAATAAATTGATTTAATTTGAAACACACGCATTTAGGGACCACCCCGTTTCTCAATATGCCATATCAAATGCGTAAAACTAAAATACAAAAAAATCAAAAATCTTTATGTATTTTTCAAAAAATTTATCAAAAATAAAATCTTTTTAAAATTTTCAAATTTCACTTAATAAAAGAAAATTGTAATACAAAAGATACACATGTTATAACACTAGAAAACATATATCAAGAAGCACAACAAGAATATGACTAACAAAATCACGCAAGCAATTATCCATAAGATATAGTATGTGAAGAATCATGTGCAAGCATGGAAGAATGAACTAGTCTAACATCTAGCGCCTCCAAAATGGATTTCCAAACCCAAATAGATGTATACTTAATGCGTTAGGAATTAGGAACCAAGGGGACACTAAACTTCAACTTCTAAGGACGTCTTCCAATATCATAATAAAAAAGCCTTAGGTGACCTTCCCTACCACAATGTGAACATGTGTAAACTCGAGGAATTTTACCTACGAGTTGAATTTTTATAACATTCTTGGATGCGGTTGACCCTCTAAAATAAAAAAATGTCTTGGCTTTGACACTTGAAGCATTATAAGCATAGGAATCAATACCATCGCTAGTGAAACTACTCGAGTATTTTAACTTCAAAATTTTAGACTCAAACAAAGAATTAGACTCTTCAAGTTTTAGGGACTCCTTCTTCATATGTTGAATCATTATTAGAACGTTATCTCACTCTCCCTCAATGTGAGCAAACTTATCCCTAAGAGTCTTCTTACGTGCCTTAAAATCGTTAATCAAAACACTATCTTAAATGGCACATACAGTAATCCTAGAATTTTAAACTCCTTTAATTATTTCCCTAAAAATTGGACTCTATCATCACTCTCTTTCTTAGATAATTTTAAACTTTTAAATTCATGGTCCATGTCCACAAGTTTCTCACGAAAGAAATCTCTTTGACATTGAACAGTTTGCAAAATATCCATAACGGATTTAAAACGAGAATTTTCTTTTTCCACAATTCTCTTTTAGCAAACTTCAAATTCAAATGATTTAAGTTGTTAAAACTATAGGAATCCATCGAGAGAAAAACTAAACCACCCAAAAAAGAATTAAGTAAGGATCTAACACAATAACTTACTGTAACCTGCTTTGATACCAATTTGAGAGTGCGGGATTATCTTATGGCATTAAGTTGTAAATTTCAGATGACAATTCACACAAAATTTTAATTCTTTTTAGGCTATAACATGCAACTAGGCGATTATTGTGTAAAACATGCATTCAAAACACAGAAGAGAGTTTTCAGGAAAAATCCCCTCATGGAAAAACCTTTTATTCACTTTATAAAATTTACAAATCTCAACTTACAAATTTTATAAATGTATTTACTACGATCCTCTTGAGAATCATAAAGTCGTTGCCTTCCTTTAGCAGTGATCCTCTCAAAAATCACAAGAACCTTAGTCCTCCATCTTCAGCAGTGAATTCCCTCGAGACTCATAAGATCAGCCATGGAGATGCCTTTTCCACAAAGGTGTATATAAGATACTAAAACTTTCAACGGTTTAAACGAATTCATAAGAAAAAAATTTAGGATGTATGTTATGAATTAAAAGTTTTTTAGAACACTAAACAAAGAATAACTTTCACAAAAGATATGCATAAATGGATCTAGCAAAAGTCTTAAAAATCTGAACACAAAATAGGTATTTATATAATGTTCATAATTTTTGAGGAGGTGACTCGTTTAAAAGAATTTCAAGGCTCGTTCGAACGATAAAAACAACTCATTAGAACAAAACATAGTCTCGTTAAAATAAGAAGGCTTGCTCAATACATGCTTCAAACGACCTTCTGATGAGTAGTACGACCTCGATCAATGATCGTTAGATAAACTTACAAATGACCCTTTCAAATGAAAATTCATTCTTATTTGAACGAGATATAAATGTCATTTGAACGAGGTTTAAAATAAAAAATATTTTTCATCTTAAAATTTAAAAACCCCAGTTCATTTTAATAAATTATACATCCCAAAAATAAAGTCTCTGAATTAATTTAAATACTAAATGATTTATACCTTTATAAGATGTCAAAAGTCTCGAATGTTGATGTCGATTTGTCGTGACGGTAAAAAGTCCAATACTATGAACAATATTAGAAAAGTTATTCCTATAACATTCTTTCGGTACTCGGCGTTGGCCCTATTTTTGGCATCATCTTTCTTCTTGCCCCTAGCCTCAGTATATGCCTATTTCTTTTGGCCTCATCTTCAACTTTCTTCTTTTTGGAAATTAATTTTTTGTATGGTTGACCTAATATATGAATCATTCCATAAAAAACTTTTATTCTCGCCATATGAGTTATCGATAGGGAAAAGTCCAACCTATCATATTTCCAAGTCTTTAGGAGTACTTGTTACATCTTGAGAGACAGAGAGCACTTAGGGAAGTTCAAATCCCGTAGCAATGAGAAGATATTTTTAGGTTATTCATCTTTGAGTAGGGCTTATAGGGTGTTTAACCTTGCAAGCTCTAAGGTTATGGAGTCAATAAACGTCACGATTAGAGATGATAATCCGCCAATGTCTATTGACCCTACCCTAATTTTGAGGATGATTCACCCATTGGTGATGATCCCATCCTTCCTCATACTACCTCGGTAGACCCCACTCTTAATTTAGAGGATCCAATCTCTTGGGTTAGAAAGAGTAATGACCCTTCATCTATACTTGGTGATCCCATACTAGGTGTCAATTCTCGTACTTAACTTGAGAATGTGGTTATACCTTTAATATACCTCCTTAATCAAGCCCAAGAATGTGAAAGAAGCACTCAAGTATGAGCATTGGATATCTGTTATGCAAGATGAGTTGCTTCAGTTTTGTAAGAACGATGTCTAAGAGTTAGTCCCCTGAAGACAAATGTAATAGTTACCTAGTGGATTTACAAGAACGAGATGGATGAGAATGGTACCATAGTTCACAATAAGTCTAGGTTAGTTGCTCAAGGATACACATGGATTAAGTGTGTAGACTTTGATGAGATATTCACTTTTATTTCTAAGCTTGTGTCCATCCGCTTACTACTCGACATAGTAAGTCATATTCACTTCAAGTTATATCATATGGATGTCAAGACTTCCTTCCTTAACAGTATCCTGTAGGAGGAAGTTTATGTGGAACAACCTAAGGTGTTTGAAGACCTTAGGCACCCAGGTAAAGTCTTTTATCTTCAAAAGGTCCTGTATGGTTTAAAGCAAGAACCTATGCTTGATACAAGATGATCACTTTTTTATATCTTAGATCATGGATTCAAGAGAAGAGGAGATGATAAGACGTTATTTGTGAGGGGAGAGAGTGGTGCTATTTTGGTTGCCCAAGTCTATGTGGAAGACATAGTATTTAGATCCACGTGCTCCTCACATGATCACACTTTTGAGTAGGAGATGAAGAGAGAGTTTAAGATGAGCATTGTTATTTAGCATACGTTCTTCTTAGGTCTCCAGGTGCATCAATTAGAGGATGGTATATCAATATCACAATCCAAATATGCTAGGTACCAAGTGAATAAGTTTGGTTTTGACTTCGCTAAGCACTCATGCATCGCTATGAAAGACACTTTAGGCAAGGACGTACAGAAAACTCTTTATAAGATCGTGATAGGTTGTCTTTTCAACTTAATCGCTAGTCGTTTCGACATTGCCTTTAGTGTTGATGCCTGTGCGTGATACTAGGCATCCCCGAAAGAGTCTCACTTACTCCCACTTAAACACATCAGCAAATACTAGAGTGGCACTCTTTCTTAAGGTATTTGGTATTCCTTTAGTATCGATAGTCATTTGTCTACCTATTCGGATGCCGATATAGCTAGGGATGTTGATGGTTATAGGAGAACCTTAGGTGGGTGTTTTTACTTTGGGAGTGATCTTGTCTCTTGGTTGAGCAAGAAGTAAAACTCTGTATCTTTGTCCACATCTATATTCCCATTGGTTGTTGTTGCATTCAACCTTTATGGATGAAGCAAGTGCTGGAAGATTATTGGATTTCACAAGGCATAATGACTATTTTTTTGTGATAATAGGAGTGATATCCATATATCCCATAATCCGATCCAATATTCCCAAACAAAGAACATTAGGATATGTGAGCATTTTATACGTGATCTTGTTGAGGAGAAGGTTATGTCCTTGATCTTTGTGAGCACCGTGAAACCTTTAGATGCACTTAGATTTGAGGATCTTGGGAAGTCTTTGGGTATTTGCTCCGTTTATTAACTTCGGGTACTTTATCGAGTATAGAATGACTTATCATGTTCATATCTTATATTTTTATTGCTAGATTGTATTATCATTGTATTGATATGACTTTCATTTTGATATATTTTGAAGAAAAAAAATCCCAAAAGAGCTTCTTTTTTTCTAAAAAGTTCAAAAAATTCAAAAAGATTTTTGATTTTAAAGGAAAAGTTTGAAATTTTGAAAAAGATTTTATTTTTGATAAAAATTTTGAAAAAGACAAAAAGATTTTTGTATTCTCAATTTTTCACCGTATATGGAATAACATTTAAGTTATTCAAGCCACGCCTACATTCCATCCATTCACGTGGCTTTTTTATAGTGCTTTCAGACATGACTTTGTTTTGTTAGTGTGCTTAATAATGGGTGGATATTATTATGTCATTCAATGATGATTACTTTCTATATGTTAGATTCATTGTCACCTTTATTTCACATGTGTATGGATTTTTTGAACATTATACTTGCTTGTCATGTGTCCAATACGATGTTATCATCTCAATTCTGTTTAATAACAAACTAAATGTAGAAAGAGATAAGTTGTGCATTTAAGAATGTAACGCCTCAACCGAGATTTATGGGTTACCCGTGAGTCAACCTGGTTCGACCCGAGCATTAGGTAAGTACAATGGAATAATTTACATAATGTTGCTCGTCCAATTTTATTTTAGTTAACATTTCACTTGTTAACATGCGATTCCAGTATCAAAATAAACTATGTAAGGGACCCATAGGTAGCACCGCGAAGTTCGAGTGAACATAGCTACTAGCGTAGAATAAACAAAGTATACTTACTTGTATAATTCTCTCAAAATACGAAACCGCGCCCAACGTTTCGTAACAAAGTGAGGGTGTGAGCCAATCCCCAGTGGGATTATACAAATACACTATAGAAACGAACGACAAAAAGAATACTCACATGTTATAACCACATGCATGCCTAAATATGTATGTATATGCATATGTATACCTTTGAAAAAACATGTTCCCATGCATTAACAGTTTTACGTCCAAAAACCTTACTTATCCAGATTAATTTATATTAATCTTGAAAAAGAATACCATTACTCATTATTAACATTTCTCACTCCATTTAACACACCCGGATTAACACTTGAAACCATTACATTTGATTTCTTCAAACACATTCCTTTATCGTAATCACCATTTTTCTTTATTTCAATACACTTTAGTATTTTCGTTGAAACTCACCTCAACAACTCACACATCCACCGTGCTAGAAAACACTTATTTGACATTTGAAAACCTTTTTTAATACATACTTATGAAAATTATGGGTTTAACCACTTGGTTGCTTAACCATCAACTTACCCACTTACTTTACCATTTTTCCTTCCTTTATGGACATTAATAGATTTACGTACTCACTTGTCCATTTTAACATTTACCGGAACATGTATTCATTCATACAAGTTAGGTTATATTAATACATTTACCACACAAACATTTTCTTGACATGTTCCAAATTTTTTTATATTTTTTCGGACTCTTCCAATACCCACGTACTTTAACGGGCTCCACACCACCAATGACGCCACCATATGATTTGGCCAGTATTTTAGGGCTTTTCAGCGAAGGGATCTGCGCCCTTCTTGCTTTATTTTGATGCCATTGGAGTTCCCTTTATGTGTAATATTTTACAAATGTCCACATTTTTTCACTTTTCCTTTTTAGTCAGTCGAAGCCAAAACCCTAGACTTTACCATACCAACTTGTGTTACACCTTGAAATTTTACCATGTCATGTACTTTACACTTTAACCTTTATTTTATTTCAAAAATCATATTCGTTTAGGACCACTTTGTGTAACACCTATTCCAATATTTTTATTTTATAAAAATGTTCCACTTTAAGTAAAACTACCCTTTTACTCATTTGTTTCCAAAATCACCATTCACTCCATTTTCACAAGTGTTAATTTTCCTAAAGATGCTATTAAGTTATTCATTCCAACTTCGTAAGTGTTTTGTCCCTTTAACACCTTCTTACACGTGGAGTATATCTTTCTTAATTGGAAACACTTTTACACCTTTAATCCCTTTTTAATTCCATAAGTGTTAATCCTTTACAACATTACTAAGTTACATACTAACTTTTCCATGTTTTTCCATTAACACTTAATGAATACTTTTATAAGAAAATACCATTTCTTTTTACCAATATGTGTAATCTTATAATCTCATGTTCATCATATCTTTTAGTCCCACTTTCATATACTTTGAAGACTAAAATTCTAACATTTCTTATTTCATGCTTAAAGCCCAAACAAAATCATCTTTAAACTTGTTTATACATTTAGTGCCAAAATACTACAAGTTTATATACATGAGAATATGGATTTTAAACCGAAAAATCCTACTACATGGTTTAAACACATTTTTCATTCTAGAATTTCATAACACTTGCAAAAATTACATCTTTAAGACATAAAAGACATTTAATTTCTTCAAAATCAACAAATGTCTATTTTTCATAAAATCATCAGTTTTACAACATTATTTCATAAATGTTTATCAAATTATGTCAATATCTTCAAACAATTTATTTCACAAAATGTTTTCATCAATATTTTTAGAAAATACACCATTTTCATAAAACATCAACTTTTACTATTTCAAAACCTTGAAATATTTATTTCTTCTTTATTTTTAACAAAATAATATTTTTCCAATATTTTTATTCCATAAAAATATTTATTATCTTCTAAACATTATTTACACCATTTAACTATTCAAATAGTCTAACTACAAGACTACAAATGCAAAATAACATCTTACACTAAGAGTAAGGTTTTTTCCACCTTTAATGGATCAAATGGTGGTGGGAGTATTGATGTAGGAGGAGCAACCTCCACCTCCAAATGTGGTCTCAGGGAGTTACCAAATGCATCCTCCAAAAGCTCCAAAATGTTATTCTTCCAAGCAAGACCCACTTCAACTCCATTAAAATCCACTTTTATCTTATCCAAATTCCCCCAAATATATCTCCAAAATTCGTAGCTCTTCTTTGTTAATGGTGGAAATGGATGTTGTAGGTTTGAACATGGTGGGATATCATCTAAAATGGTGGTGGAGTGGTGGTTTGGTGGTAGGTGGAGGTGAAAGATCAACTACCTCTCTCTCTCCCTCTTCCATTTATCCCAACACAAATAACCCAAATACATCAAACAAACCCTTATAAAACCTTCCCAAGAATCCAAATACCCATTTTTCCCCTTCCGGGATGATCTGAGCTTAACAGCTCAAAGATCCAACGCTCCAAATTATGACAGCGCATAAGGGCAACTGAGATTAAAAATCTCAACCAATGTCATTTGAACGACTTGCCCTATATCATTCGAACAACTTAGACTATGTCATTCGAACTATGGATCACGTGACCCTTCGCGCGACCTGTACTATAGGTCAATAACATGTCATTAGAAGCCCTGTATCTCGCGACCTTCACATCGTCGTTCGAACAATAGCCTCTTATCGTTTGAATGGCCCTTTTTCTTTTTCTTTTTCTTTTTCTCTAATTTTAACCACAATTCTTCCCTAATTATAATTAATTCCTCCTCAATTATAGTCCATATATAGTTTTAACGCAATTTTTGGGACGAGGTATTACAAACTTCCCTCCTTTGGTGAATTTTTTCCTCAAAATTCTCGATCCTTTAATCCTCAAGGTTATTGGGTCCACCAACCTCTAGTCTTGAGAATGCGTGATGTCAATTATTTTTAGATTCATAAATTTTTAATTTTAAACTTATTTAATTAGAGTCAATCTTCAATCCAGATTTTATTAAACCCTAATTATGCATATATGTGGATAAATTAAACATGCAATCACAACTCAAGAGACAAATAAGATTCAGGAAAAAATCTTTCGGGTAAAACCTTTTTATTTCACTATCTAACGTAAATCTCAACTTACAATTACATAGAAAAATCTGTAATGAATTTTCCATAGAAAATCCACATAGATCGCAGCCTAGCACAAGCAAAGACTCTCTCGAGAACCTCAAGAACCACAGCTCCTCCTTTAGTTTTGAATACACAAGAGTATCCCCACTGACCGCAGTTGTCAGCAAATAGTCCCGCAAGAACTATCAATCCAGCAGAAGAGAAATCCTTGGATACAAGAGAAACTTTGACAAGAAGTGTTTTGGGGTCCAAACTATTCACAAACGTATATGGGATCTTTTGTGTGAATCAAATACAAAGTTTTGTGCCCTAAAAGTGAAGACTAAAATTATGAAGAGTTATAGTTTTTGTTCATCAAAATTCTTAATGAAAAAGTCTTCCCAAACAAGTATTTATAGCAAAGATACTTAATGCGGCCCAAGTCGTTCGAACGACTTCTCAATGTCGTTTGAATGACATTAGATGTCATTTGAAGCGACCTAAAAATGACCTCAAAATAAAGCAATATGTAGTCGTTTGAAGAACAAAAGGTACGACCTATCTCGCGACCTATCAAACGACATCTGATGTCGTTAGATAGAAGCAAAAAATTAATATTTTAAAAAGCTCGCCTACAGGTCATTCAAAAATTATTTTAACTTAGAAAAATACCTCACTTTGTTAAAAAAACAGTTAATACTATCATAAACCAAATTCGAAACTTAAATAAAATCCTTACCAAAATCAATCTTGTAGATTTTCTTTATTGAAGAACCTTGATATTCGGATCCGTCTTGAACAAATGATCGTGACCTTCCTTTGACGGTTGTAGTGGTATACGACATACTCAATATAAAATCAAGACTAAGGAAATTATTTCCATATAAATCTCCCCCTATGTCTATATCGGTATAAAATAAAAACAATCTGAATTATCAATCAAATGCCTATACAAATCTAATACCCTCCAATGAACCCAAAAATGGAAAGATACTAAAAATGCAAGTTTTCAATACTCTTCAACTTTAAATCTCTTCAAATCAAATCTCTTTATTTTTCTTGCGCCTCTTTTGTGTGCTTTCCAAATGATCATCAAAGTCCTTCACATAATAAACAAAAAAAAATACCTTGGTGATGTATAGATTTTAATATGAGATAAGCATAAATCAAATAAGTAAATCAATTCCAAAGCTCAAATCTCAAATCTCGCCCATAATGCAAACTCTCACTCCCCCATAATTCATAATTCGTTCTCCCCCTTTTTATTTGTCCAAAATAGACAGGAAAAGAATAAACAAAATAAATACCGAGTGTCATGACAAGCATATCAAATATATAATAATTACATTCATGCAAGGATAAACTCCAAAGGCTTTCACAATCTCTTTTTGATTTTTCAAAATTTTTCAAGAAAAGATAATTTATAAAAAAATAACACACGCCATGAATTTGCACTAAAATAACCAAATCATGGAAACGGAATGAAAGAGTGTGAACAAATTCAATAGGAAAGTCAACTCAAACATTCATAACATATGTGCAAGATGAATATGGATAATCCTAATGAATGAACTCAAAATCATCCTTAGGTGTAAAAATTATTGAATTCAAATGACATCGACTCAATCTAATCAACAAATCAAAGTCTAAAATGATTTCCACACCAATAACGTCTAAAACTATGTAATGATTTTTCAAGACTTTTTCAGGACGTGCAAACCCATTGATTTACAACCAAACTCCCTCAAATATAATACTGATCATATTTTTTCTATTCTATTCTTGTTATTATGAATGATCATATCAAAATAAACTATTTTGGCCTTGGCTACTTTTTACAATGCCACACTTTTTTAGGCTCTTTTAAACGGTGGCTTTCACGTAAAGGTTATTTTCTCCTTTCATAGCCCTTTCTCGTGGACACTCATCATTTTTTCATATTGAATAAATTCCTCAGGGGCAATGGTTCTTACATGCACTACTTTCATTGTCAAGTTTTATCGCATATGGTTTTCTTTAAAGGCATGATTGAGATGAAACCACTTCGACCAACATGTGATAGACAAGAATAATAATTAAATAAATCCGTACAAGTGTTCATTAAAGGAAATCTTGAGTCAAACATGTATAAAATAATCTCAAATCTCATCTTAATGACTCTAAACATTATAAAGCACATGGCTGAAATGATGTATCATCTCAAAACACTATCAAACAGTCACATGGCTATGAAATGATGTTGTGACTTGGTCATCCTAAATGTCCATCCATAAACGGCGTAAAGGGAAATACAAAAACATTTTGTCTTTTTCCAAAAAATTTATCATAATAAAATCATTTTGGCTTTTTCAAATTTTTTCCTTAAAAAAATAGAAAATCTTTTTGTATTTTTCCAAAAAATTTCAAAAACAAAATCTTTCTGGGTCTTTTGAAAAATAAATTAAAATGGAAAAAAAAATACAAAAGTGGTACACACTAGCAAGAGGCATAAAATATCATCATGAAAATCATTCTATGCTAGCAAAAAAATCTAAACCTTAACCATTAGGTCCGGAGGTGTTTTTCAAAGGTGGTGAAATCCTATGAAAAACATCCATTAAATCATGTGAAGTTTTGACTAAATACTTAACTTGTTCTCTAAAGTGAATTAAATCTTTTATGTGATGTGCATGAGCATGTAAAGTATCATGTGTGGGTGTGCATGTGGGAAAATGTGTAGTAGCATTACGAGGTAAAAACCTATGAGACACACAATTTAAAGAAAAATTATCTAAGGTGTCCTCTTTTCTTGCAATGGGAACAAACAAAAATGGGTCTAGAAATACCTCTCTCAAAATGATTAGGAAGCACTATCCTGCAAGGAAACGAACTCCTAGGTGGGTTAGGTCGATAACCATATGGATATATCACAAACTCAAGAACCGGCTCGGGTCCAATATGAGAAGTAGACGCATCGTCAAAACATATTCCTAATCTCTCAACATTACCCAAAGCAGGAACGAGGAGCATCTTTCCAACTTTCTTAGATTTATCCTCTAAAGTAACCTTGACCTCCCGGCCATGTTTGAGATTTCACTCGACTTGGGATAGACGGCATTCAAGTTCACTCTTTTCCGGCCTAAGACGATCAACTGCTTACTTAAGAAAACCTTCCCCTTCTCGAGTTGACTCGACGACACCTCACATTCCCTCAAAAATTCTATCTCTCTCTCCAAATATAACACCTTATGACCAAAATCTTTATTCAACTTCTTTATTTTCAAGTTCTCGGCTTATAAATATCTAAAAACATTTTGGAGATTGCTTTCACCCTCACTTTTAATTTCACCTTCACTCTCACTCGAAACACTCAAATCATCATCGGGTCTCTCACGTATACAAGTGTCCTCATTGTTGTGGGACAAACTAGATGTGCTAATGTGACTAGACAAAAAGCCAACACACATACCATGTGATGATTCATCCCCGAAATCATGCACCTCAACGTCACTATCTCTAAGAGTGTCTGGCATAGCTATTTTCTTGCCTTTTATCTTTACCATAGTGGGATATTCAAATGATTTATTCCATTTGCCCTCGCACTCAAAAAATTTCACATCTTCCTCTTGCTCACCGCTCTCTTTGGCCTCTTCTTTGTTTTTATTTTTCTCAAACATCTTTTTATTAGAAGAATTTTCTTTGGAAAATTTGACAAACTTTTTTAAATTTTTAGCAAACATGGCCACATCATCAAAGTCAAACTCTCCCTTAGACTCGAACTCATAAACTCTCTATTTATTCTCCTTATACACTTCCTCACTTTTTTCTAGATAAGTGTAATCCCTCTATCCTTAGGCTTAACGGTCTTGGGAAACATGTCGATCTCATAAGTTTAAAGGTATCCTATAAGTTTTTCTAACCTAAGCGTATATAATATCCCCAAAGAATTTAAAACAGTGACGTTAGGAATAAAACGGGATGGGAGTGACCTCCAAATCATTTTAATGACTCTCGTCTCCTTAATCTTTCTCACCCAAATTAAAACTCATATTGACTATGTCCGACAGCCTAGCATAAAACTCATCAAAACATTCATACTCTGACATGGTGCTAGTTTTAAACTTAGTGGTCAAATTTTGTAATTTTAACACTTTAACCGCATTGGTACCCTCATGTGTCAATTGAAGGATATCTCATGCCTTTTTGACGTTGTGCACGTAATAATGCGGTGCAACTCATCAGGGTGACAGCTCCAGAAATAGCGCTAAGGCCATGGGAGTTATAGGTACTCCATTTATAATCATCCTCAGTCCAGTCAAACATGGGTTTAGGATTGGTGATATTTTCAACGATGATAGTGAGAGGAGTTCACCCTCTTTCACAAACAAGCTAAACTCCTTTATCGATAGCCTTTAAAAAACATCTCATGCAGGATTTTCAATAGGCATAATTTGTGTCATCAAAGATGGGCATCCGATTATATAAGTTATCCATCGAAAAAGTTGCGAAATTTTAAAAAAATTGATATCACAAAAATTTTGCGGAAAAGAATCACCAGATAATTTAGAGAAAATGGCTCTGATACCAATTTGACAACGTGAGTAGTCAAAAGGTATCAGTCGAAAAACAAAAAAAAAATAGGATCACTCGATAACTTGGAGCAACCTTCTCTGATACCAATTTGAGGATGTGTGATATCAATTATTTTCGGGATTCGCAACTTTTCAATTTTAAACTTATTCAATTAGGGTCAATCTTCAATCCAAATTTTATTAAACCCTAATCATACATCTATGTGGATAAATTAAACATGCAATCATAAATCAATCGACAAACAAGATTCTGGAAAAAAATGTTTTGGGTAAAACCTTTTTATTTCACTATATAACATAAATCGCAACTTACAATTACATAGCGAAATCTGCAATGAATTTCCCAAAAAAAATCCACATAGACCGTAGCCTAGCACCATCAAATATTCCCTCGAGAACCTCAAGAATCGCATCTCCTCCTTCAGCAGTGAATGTCCATGAGTATCCCCATTGACCGCAATCGTTAGTAAATAGCCCGATAAGAACTATCAATCCAGCAATAGAGAAATCCTTCTCTATAAGAGAAACTTCGACAAGAAGTGTTTTGGGTTCCAAACAATTAACAAACGTATATGGGATCTTTTGTGTGAATTAAAAATAAAGTTTTGTGCCCTTAAAGTGAAGATTAAAATTCTGCAGATTTACAATTTTTGTTTAGCAAAAGTCTTAATGAAGAAGTCTTCCAAAACAGGTATTTATAGCAAATGAAAAATACTTGAGGCGACGCAGGTCATTCGAAGGACTTCTCAATTTCATTTGAACAACATTAGACGCCGTTTGAAGCAATCTAAGAAACGACCTTAAAAAACAGTACGTGGTCGTTTGAAGCACAAAAGAAACCACCTATCTCGCGACCTATCAAACGACGTGTGATGTCGTCCGAAATGGTCGATTGAATGACAAAAGAAAAAATTTAATATTTTAAAAAGCTTGCCTATAGGTTTTTCAAAAATTATTTTGACTCAGAAAAATGCCTCATTTTGTTAAAAACAGTTTCGAAAAATATCCCAATACTATCCTAAACCAAATTCAAAACGTCAGCATAATCCTTACCAAAATCAATCTTGTAAATGTCCGTTGTTGAAGAACCTCGATATTCAAATCCGTATTATTGAACAAGTATTCGTGAACTTTCTTTGATGGTTGTAGCGGCATACGACATACTCAATGTAAAGTCATGACTATGGAAATTATGTCCTTACAATCCTAAGTCCCAGAAATCCTTTAAGACAAACTATCAAAATACTCAACACTAAGGTCACCAAGAACATAACATGCGACATGCCCTAATGCTCACCATTTTCGCTGACAATGACAATACATAATCAACCTAAGTCTCCACTCGCCCTATGACCAAGTCCAAACCATTACTAGCACCACATATGCTAGTACCTAAGGTGTAACCGTTCCTTTATGGGAAAACCCTTTTTAGTGGTCAACGCTCACCTAAAGCAAATCGTGTTATAACCAGCCATCATATATATGACCCCTAAAAAATCAATTTCTAGCTTAGGACCGTACAACCTGTGTTCTATAAATTTCCAGGTTATCCTAATTATGTAACTCATACGAATTTTTCGGTAACCATACCATGTTATTCTCTCGCTCTAAGGAGGAATAATCCCTTCAAATCAATATCATACGCTTGGTTTACACCTTCCACTGTGTCACTCTAATGAACCTAACACTACCTTAGGCGTCTCATCCTTGAGTACTCACTAGAGTCTAACTATAATCCACTCACCATGGAAAAGAAACATTGTGTGCCAAGTTTCCTCGATTTCTAACACTATATTGTATCCTCAAGTCATCATCCTTCTCTTCACAACCCGAGCCACTGGCTGCCCAGTCGTCTAGCCAAAAGTCCACTATTTCTAAGAAAGACCGCTAGTACGAGCAAATGATGTGGCCCAAAGCGTAGCCACCTGTACATAAAACTTTATATAATAGCCAAAATATCCTAGATGGGAGAACTCAGTTATCGAGATGCATTAACCAAACCCGGTCCACCATGCTCTCCCGATCCCAATCGCGTCATACCATGACATGGCACCAATTTGAGTCACCACATGGGTGAGAATACTAATTCCTAATTACTAAAATTGAAAGGAATACAAGAGAGAGTCAGAAGGAATTGTAACACCCCGCCTAATTAAATACCGGGTGGCCAGTCCCATACCAAATTAAAACAGAATATACAGTTGGCTCATTCTTAGCATCACTGTCGAAAACATTTACAACCCACCCAAAACTCAATTAAGCTGGTGTTTAAAAAAACATTCCAAATTTTAATTTAACAAAATCCATTTCCAGTTTAAGAATAACACAACACATTTTATTCTACAACACAGATAACACAATAAATAACTCAAAAGAATTTAAGTGCAACTGGAATAAACATTACCAAATAATATAAATCCTTTAAAATAATCCCAACAATGTTAAATATATTAAAAAGACATAAATACAATAGTTTAACACCGACAGAAAATGATAACTGAAATCCTTTGGGCGACATGCCCTATGTAAGAATACTGTGAATCAAAAAGATGACAAGCGTCTAAGCAAAACCTCCATAGCTCATCAAAATCAACTACGGTTGGCGTCCCTGTTGCTGGACACCTGATATAGAGATACAATAGAAAAGAAAATATGCAAGGAAACGGGTCAAAGCCCGAATGTGTAGATTATTTTTAAAACAGCAAGTATTTAACAAGTGCAATAAAGCATTTATTATGTACATGTTAGATCCAACTCTCACTTGCAATTCTCACCTCTCAACAAGAGTGCACACTTAACGTTTCCTATTAACCTCCTAGTTAATGGTTCCTCTTTTCTAGTCTCCATATTAAAATTCCATTCCCATATCATAATCCCCGCATGTCCCATACCATACGTCACATTATTATTTATTTACATTTCTCCTTTATATGATTAGTTTCTCATTAACATGAGTTAAGCTTTTCAATTCTATAAGCATAAACATTCATTCACTTAGTTCCATTATCTTTCTCTATTCACCGTTATCTACAATTATCATCGTAGATAGATTTAACCATAATAAATATCCATTCATTCATTTAATCCATTATATATATATATATATATATATATATAATACGGCACCCCGAGTCACAGCTGTGGTGCATTGCATTACTCTGCTATCATGTCCTATCATCGCAGGTCGCCGAATAGGGGACTACAGGTTCGGTAAGATTTCACGAACCACAAACAACAACAAACAAATTGGAGGCGAACATAGTTCTCGTATCCATGGGTCACGCACATACCTACGTTCCCACAGTCAGCGGACTTATCAACTCCCCGATAAGTCTTTCATAGACCTATGTTCTCGAGCAACAAATCAAAGATCCCATGGATTCATCAGGATATGACTACCCTCACGCGTAAACCTCCCACCGATAGCAAGTAAGCTAGGTATGTCATACACATAAATCATCAATCAATCAAATAGGTATTATCATACCTATAATATAATATCAATAAGGTAATTATCACTACCCTAAGATATTTCCCATACGTAGCATTAAAATACCATATCTTTACTTCATAATTTAATTATCCTTGCATCCTATAACATCTCTCCACTACCAACATCGTTAAGGTTAATGCGCGGAGCGTCTCGCAAAGCGAAATCCAAACAAGGAACCCATCCAATACACTACTAATTAACTTTGTCGATCGAGGAGGTTCGAAAACTTTAACTATGCAATCGGGATAACCTCTTTCAATCAAATGTGTTCTAAGCTCCCATCTCACAAGATTCAAATAGGATTTTCCTCATCTTATATTCAGTAAGAAGTCACTAATATCCTACTGGTCCATAACATTGTTTCTCCCTAACTACTACGAGTTTAGTTCTCCTTTTAATTAAGGTTAAAACCGATAGTTTCAAATCTCTTATAAACACATATTCTTTCACTTAGGATTAAACCCTCTTATAAACTTAAGGATACCCAGGTGTTATATTCAATCACCCCTACTGGTCCTATCTTAAATCCTCATACATCCCCATTTGTAAATTTAAAAAATGAATCTAGCAACCGAAATTCCACTCAATATAATTTTCATCATTTAAATCACTCGAATCCAAATCAAATTAATTCAAATCTTATCAAGGGTTTACTGATATTTTCTAGGTCCCATAATATCCAAATAATAATCACCAAAGATCCAAAAAAGGTTTGGGATAATAATCATCATTTAAAAAGAAAAAACTTTACATAATCTGGGGAGGTCGATCGATCGAAGGTAGGGGTCGATCGATCGATCACTCAGGTCACAGCCTGGTTTTTCTGCATTTCAGCAACTACAGGTTTCACCATTTTTTCTCATTATAACCTTCATATTAACCTCCAAAATGAGTTATTATGATTACTACATGATATGATAACATATATGAATGATTTCCAGTACACTAAACATCCTAGAATAATCAAGGGATTGGATTAAAAAGCATATTTATCTCCTTATTTCCAGAAATTATGAACATATCATCTTCAAGAACACATCAATGGTTTTCATAATTTCTTCAACAGATTCATGACTATTTCGTGGATTAATATCATCCTAAAACATGAGTTAAATTCCTATATCATTTCAGTTTTCCAGAAATCCATTTAATACTCCATTATTTCTTCCAAACAATAATAATCTTCTCTTTTCATATTATTCTAACACGGACAATATACAAACTTAAATTGCCATTATCAAACACTTGCCTTTCTTGTAGGTCTAATCCTTTGGTGTAGTATATCTCAGTTGATTGTCCCTTCTCCGGTCAAACTCCGGTGGTGGTCGGTGGTGGTGAACCTTGGTTCTTGTTCTTCTCCTTCTCAAGTTGGCTTTTCCCTTCCCAAGCACTCTTACACTCTCTTTAGGAAGATGGCTGCTCTTATTTGTGAAGAGGAGATGAATAACACCCATACACTTAATCTACCAATACTTATAATAGTGCCAAATCCGAAATCACTATTCATCCCCCCTAGCAAAATGACCAAAATGCCCTTTCGGGTTGTCTATTCATTCCCAAATGACCCGAGACTCCAAATTAACATCCAAATAGACTTTTCTGACTATTTCGAACCTTACGGACGCAACGACGCAGTCGAAATGACTATTGGATCGATAGAAAATAAATTTCCTTTTTAATTTAATAAACTAGTCCCGACACATCCCATACCGCGTCTGACTAAAAATATAAATTACCGAATTTATATCATACAGTCATATCAATGACATCACATTCATATATTACCTAAATATCTTTAAGTAATATTCAGAATCTTCCATTTTAATATCCACCGTCCGGATAAAACCCGAATGAATTAATTAATAAGAAAATCTAATTAATCCATTTATTTAAAATATAACCCATTTTAAAAGTCATTTAAAATTACGGGGTATTAGATACTTCCCTCCTTATAACAGAACTTCGTCCCGAAATTCAGGAATATAAGTCATACCGGTAAGGTCAACTCTGAGTATAAATCTCACATCGCAAGACATCCAAGATGTACCGCCCATACAGTACATTAACAAAGTCCCTATCGATGTTATACGCCAAGCCTAACCATATCGTTTCAACTGAATCAAATTTAGACTTTATCTAAACTTCTCTATACCGTCCTCGTAACAAACTTGGGAAAAATGATCCTCTCGTAGTGAACAAATAAATCCTGAAGTCTCAATTACTTACCTTTTTCACAATTAAGAAAAATACTACAATCCAATCATCCAGGGCGCCCATACACCCTCTCGTGCCGCTTTCAATATTAAAAGTTCCGCAAAGGTTATAAACTCGTTTCCCAAAGACCTAACTTATTTCGACTCCCAACGGTTATTAGTTTCATGCGTGGGGTGTCTCGCAAGCGAAATCCAAACAAGGAACCACCCCGATACACTACTTCCTAAAGTAGTCGGTCATCGAAACTCCTAAGGTCCTTGGTCAATAATATATAAAAATTTTGGTTTAAAAATAATATCAGGTTTATCGAAAAACAAAAATTTGGTTTTTATCGATTTCAAATAGGGTCTACGCATCTACTGTTTTATAGAAGACAAGATCCAGACATATGCTCTCATATACCACAAGTCAATGCACGCCGATAGTCAAATCACACTCGGACATGCTCTAGGTAAGTAATCCCATGATACAAATCAAACCCATGTGATAACATGTAATATAAAGGTGTCCCACACCCCTCAGTGAGTCTACATAATTAACAGTGCTATAGGAAAAGTTTAGCAACCCTTTTGCCCACACAACATTAATCGTAACAAAATCAATATACGCTTCATAATTCCTTAGATAGAAAACATACCCTCATTCGTGGGTGGTGGTTGTTGATTCACTTCCTGATGGATGTTGTATACACGCCCGTACTGACCCTGCTGCGCGGGTGCTGCTGGAATGGGAGGTAGTGCTAGCACCGGAGCTGGAGCTGGAAGAGCAGCTGGTGGAAACACTGGTACCTGTGGCTCCTGTCGAGCATGTTGTTGCTGAGGGAATTTGTCTTTTTCAGGACAATCTTGACCTTTATGGCCATACTTGCCACATACGAAACATTTTCCCGCAAACTTTCCACCACCTTGCCCCTGTTGACCCCGAACCTGCTGGCCATTACCTCCCTTCCCTTGGTCCTTATGAGCTTATTTCTGGCCCTAATGGCCCTATTGTCCTTGCCCAACACCTCTATCCTCAAATCAAGAATCTCCAGATCGCAAACGCTTAGCATAGTCCCCTGTCTGGGAACCCTGCTCACTCTGACGCTGATGACTCTGCCCTGGCTGAGTCCCACTAGAACTGCCCCCAATAGTCTTGCCTTGCAGGCCTGACCCAAACCCCCGCTTGACACCCTGATTATGGAAGCGGTTATCTTGGCAGTGGAGCATTGCAGCATTAAGAACATATGCATACGTACGTAGTGAAAGATTCCCCAATAAATGTTGGCGAATTTTATAGTTCAACCCATCAGTGAACATTAGGACTCTCCTCTCCTCAGTAGGTATTTCAGCTAGTACCAAATTAGTTAATCTCGTAAACTCTTCCTCATATTCTGCCACAGTTTTCTCACCCTGTTTCAAATCAAGTAGCTTCCGCCTCATCTCTGTCTGGATGGCAGAAGGAAAATACTTCCCATCAAAACGTATCCAAAAGTCTTGGATAGTCATTGTGTCCCTCTCCTCCATAGTGGTCGTAGCTTCCGACCATTGCAAAGCTGCCCCTACTAGCTTAAATGTGGCAAGTATCTGACGTTGAACCTCAGTGCATTCGATCATTCTCAAGTGTCGTTGGATATCTTTCTTCCATTGGCTAGCAGTCACAACATATGATCCTCCCTGAAACTCAGGTGGGCGCGCTTTCTGAAAGGCATCCCTCGCTCGTTCCCATGCAGTAGGAAACACTTGCCCTTGAGCGGGTGGCACAACCGGTGCTGGTGCGGGAGCCTGCTGAACAACAACTACAGCAGCATTGACTGCCTGAGCGACAATTGCAGCAACTTCGGCTACAGTCATTGTACCCTGAGCTGGGGCGGGCTGAGGTGCACGTCGAGGAGGCATCTGAAACGAGAGAACACTATCAGTATTTGATATCTCAAGATAGCTGAAGATCGTAAGCGTAAATAGAAAAGAAATAATCCTACTCATAGGGCTCTACATCAAAGAATGCTAAGTTGAAGACACAATAAGCCGTACAGATCCTAAAGGACACTAGAACCTGATGCTCTGATACCACCTGTAACACCCCGCCTAATTAAATACCGGGTGGCCAGTCCCATACCAAATTAAAACAGAATATACAGTTGGCTCATTCTTAGCATCACTGTCGAAAACATTTACAACTCACCCAAAACTCAATTATGTTGGTGTTTAAAAAAACTTTCCAAATTTTAATTTAACAAAATCCATTTCCAGTTTAAGAATAACACAACACATTTTATTCTACAACACAGATAACACAATAAATAACTCAAAAGAATTTAAGTGCAACTGGAATAAACATTCCCAAATAATATAAATCCTTTACAATAATCCCAACAATGTTAAATGTATTAAAAAGACACAAATACAATAGTTTAATGATTGGGCATAAATATTGTATATTTATCCCCCTAATTTCAGTACTTTTGTGAACCCGAATGATGTAACATATATGGATTTGATTCACTTTTATGCTTCTAACCTTCTTGGTGAGTATTGCGTGTTTCGTGCTTCTCCTATTGGTTTTACAGGTTAATTATGCAAGCAGTGCAAAGGAGGAAACAAGACTGTGCAAGAAAAGCTAAGAAGGAAAGTTCAAGGGCATGTCGGTAATTTTGCAGCCCGATCCGGAAGAAGAAGTCAATTGGGAAGTTGAAGAGCTCAGAACAACGAGAACACTGGAAGAAACGGCACCCAAATCCGAGCTACGGTTGAAAAGTTATGCTCAGTTGAAGTTGAAGAAAAATCCAAGAAAAGAAGAGAAAAACCAGAAAAAAAAATCTAAGTGTTGAGAGCAAGACCAGGCTGGTACATGCGAACCCCATCCTGAACCGGTTCGGAGGGGCGAACCGGTTCGCTGTACCTCCGAACCGGTTCGCATGTACCTGATACGCGAATTTTGTCTTTTATTTTGATTGGTCTCCAAGTCTCCTAATAGGTTTAAAACACTCCAAACTTGTGGGGGAACGTAGGCACTAACCTAGGTGCAGCCTTTAGGGTTATTTTTAGAGAGTTTTTGAGAGAAAGAAAGAGGAGTAACATCTAGGAACATCAAGGGCATAAATTACTTCAAGAATTCATTATTTCGGGTTTCTTTTTGCAAGTTTTAATTCAAGACTCTTGTTTCTTATTATTGCTCTTGCATGCTTTGTTTTCCCATTAGATTTAACTTGTTTTCGCATTCATAATACGTATTTACATGTTTCTAGCTAGTTTCATCATGAATTCCTACACATGCAACGTCATTATTTCATGCATTAGTCAAAGTAACATGTCCGGCTAGGTTTTTTAAGGTTGGGATGCATGAACCCAACCTGATGTGTTAGTGCATGTGTATAACGTCGATCTGCTGAATTTAATGATTAATTTTGATCGTATCGTGTAATTTCATAAGAATTGTAGATCTTTATATCTCGTTTGCCTATGGGTACTCGTGATGATTTAGAGTACAATTTGAGTGTAATCACGGCGATACCGATTTACTCATCCTCAGATTAGGTATGACGCGGGCTTGAACCTCGTATACATAATGCTTGGGAGTACTAAATTCCGAGTTTGAATTAATCGGATAAATTTATGATTGACGTTGTCACTACACTACACTAGGGTTGGGGGATTGTATTCCCATCCTATTTTCTCATCATTTAAGTTTAGCAATTTCAATTTAATCCTTCATTATTCATTTAGATAATTTAGTTAGTTGCATATTTTATCATAGTTTCATAATTGCATTTAGTGTAATCAATCCCAAAAATCAAAATCAAATCTTTTCCTTTTTTTTTTTAGAGTCATCGTTAGGATTCTTCCGTCTTATCCCGTCGTCACATCTGCGTTGTCCTTTTTCCCTGAGGATCGATACCCGACTTGTCGATTTATTACTTGAACGACAGGCTTGCACTTGAGCCTAGAGAGCACACACTTTAGAGACACATTCTGAGTCGTGTCAAGTTTTTGGCGCCGTTGCCGGGGAATTAGGTAGACTTAGGATTAGATCGAGTTAATCCAAAGCTTTGACCAAAAATTCAAAAATTCAAAAAAAAATCAAGAAATAATAAAAAACACAAAAAGATTCACCACCATCTCTCACAAACTTAATGCAAAATTCTGAAACCACTCCCACACCCCATAATACTCCAACCAGCATTCACGAAAATCCACTTGTTGAGTATAATCCTGATAGTCCCCACACTCCACAAGCCCCACAATTCTGGATCCCACCTCCCACACCGTCACACTCAATCTCTAGCAACACTCTCTTCTCCTTCGAAGGACACACGTCGTGCACACCCAGTGAGAACACCGAATCGTCGAGTGAGAGAGAGATGTCGCAGCACAGTAATGCAACTACCGGTGAGGAAGAGCCTCTGTATCGCCCGTTGAGAGAATTCTTATATCCCAAGCGCACTGTCACTCCGGGATGCATTATACTCCCGTATAATGCTGGGCAGTTCCGATTCAAAAATGGGATGATCCAGATGCTACCACACTATCACGGTATGGATTCAGAGAAGGCATACCTGCATATACGGGAATTTGAGGACGTGTGTGATACCTTCAACGATCAAACTTTCACACAAGAGGTGATTCGCCTCAAACTCTTCCCATTCTCGTTAAAAGATAAAGCTAAGACCTGGCTATGGTCTTTACCTCCGAGCTCGATTCCATCTTGGAACGAGCTACAATCCAGATTTCTCAAGAAGTTCTTTCCACCACATCGAACAATCTCCATAAAGGCTCAGATTCAATCGTTCAGGCAATTGGATAATGAGCCATTCCATCGATGTTATGAGCGTTTCAATGAGTTAACTGCTTCGTGCCCCCATCATGGATTTGATACAGCTCAAATCATTTCCTTCCTCTATAATGGGTTGAACCTTAACTCCAAGCAACTCATTGAAACCATGGGTAGTGGTCCGTTTATCGAGCTAGATTGCCACGATGTTGAGCTTCACCTGAGGTATGTCAACGAGACTACCCAATCCTGGGATATTTCTGATCCTAATGCTTAGAATCGAAATCGTCAAGCGACCACCACTCCATCGGCGTCCGGCCTACACCAAATAGATAAGACCTCTATGTCGGACTGTCGGTTGGACTCCCTTGAGAAAGGATTTCGAGATTTATGCGAGGTAGTAGGATCTATCAAGAATCCCGTCGGAAAGGTGTGTGCGATTTGTGAGGCGGGACATTCAACTGAGGAATGCCCGACGATACCCGCCTGCAAAGTAATATTACAAGAGCAAGTTAGTGGTATAGGAGGCTTTAAGGGAAATTTCGGTGCCCCGCACGGGAATTCATACAACCCTTCATGGAAAAATCATCCCGGATTTAGCTACGGGCAACAACATGCCGCAATGAACCCTCCTTCGCATGTTGCCCCTCCTCCTCCACAACAATTTCAACAAGCTCCACACATGCAAGGACATGTGCAAGCACCACCACCTCATGGAAATTATATCCCGCCACAGCGGAGAACTCTCGAGTATACTGTGAATCAATTCATCGCAAGCCAGGCCGCAACCAATGCCAAGTATGATCGTCTCATTGGCGACCTAAATGCAAATCTGTCTAAGATACAATCCTCGTTGAATGTTCAAGAGAAGGGCAAATTCCCTGCCCAAGGCCAACAACCTCCCCAAGGTTAAACTAGTGTTAGTTCCACATCCACTGAACATCAGGAGCAATGTCAAGCAGTGACCACTCTTCGTAGTGGAAGAGTCGTTGATTTATCACCTCCTCCACAAGACACAACAAAAGACAAGGAGATTTCGCCCGGCATGAAAGAGGCCGAAGATGTCCCCTTGGACGAGAGTGATAAGGAAGACACTAGTGAGCCTGAGTTGGTAGTGAAACCACCCTCCGCAGCACCATTTCCTCGAAGATTGATTCCTACTCAAAAAGGGACTCCACGTGATGAAGTGCTAGAAGTACTAAAGCAAGTGAAGCTGAATCTATCCTTCCTTGATGCCATCAAACAAATTCCAGCCTACGACAAAGTTATTAAAGACTTGTTGACGGTGAAAAGGAGGATGAAAGTTAAAAAGAACGTCTTTCTAGCTCAGAACGTGAGTTCCATTCTGCTAAATGATCTCCCGCCTAAATTTAAAGATCCCGGTGCACCCACCATATCATGCATCATTGGAGATAATAAAATTGAGAAAGCCTTACTTGACTTGGGAGCAACTGTAAACATACTTCCTTACTCCATTTATAGGCAACTTGACTTGGGCGACCTCAAGCCCACAAAGGTCACTCTCCAATTGGCGGATCGATCAGTGAAGATTCCACGAGGCATAGTCGAGGACGTGATCGTTCAAGTGGACACTTTCTACTTCCCGGTAGACTTTGTCATTTGGGACACGGAGCCCTCCTTTAACTCAAGCAACCATGTTCCCATCATCCTTGGTCGCCCTTTCTTAGCTACAGCTAATGCAATCATCAACACAAGAAATGGGCGAATGCAGCTCACCTTTGGGAACATGACCTTGGAAACCAACATCTTCCACATAGCCCAAAATGCAGGGGAGGAAGATGATCTTCACGCGGTGAGCCTCATAGATGAGGTAGTAGAAGAGTACTTCGAAGAAACTTTTTGTGGCAACGCCTTAGAGTCATGTTTAGCGACGAGCTATGAGTGTGAGGGGACGTCTACCCACTTCGAGAGGGATGTTGGAAGGTTGAGAGAATTACTCGATGAGAGTGCGTCG
Source organism: Sambucus nigra (assembly GCA_949130495.1). Taxonomy (NCBI): domain Eukaryota; kingdom Viridiplantae; phylum Streptophyta; class Magnoliopsida; order Dipsacales; family Adoxaceae; genus Sambucus; species Sambucus nigra. The sequence continues at coordinate 87,728,896 of OX422216.1, read as the reverse complement.
GACGAGGACGTGAGAGAGATTGATTGGGTTTCTAGATTCGAGGAACTACCTCCGAGGGATACACATATGGCTCCTTCCAGTGAAAAATTTCCAACCCTCGAATTAAAGAAACTCCCCTCTCATATCAAATATGCATACCTAGGAGAGGATGAGACATTTCCTGTTGTTATCTCCTCTAGCCTAGACGAAGGGCAGGAGGGCAAATTGATGAGAATTCTGAGGAAGCACCAGGGTGCTTTTTGTTGGTGTATAGCTGATTTGAAGGGGATAAGTCCTTTGATTTACACCCACAAGATTCATCTCGAAGAGGATGTCAAGCCCTCTAGAGAAATGCAAAGAAGACTGAATCCCAATATGAAAGAAGTTGTGAGAACCGAGATCATCAAACTATTGGATGCCGGGATTATCTACCCTATCTCGGATAGCAAATGGGTGAGCCCTATTCAAGTCGTCCCGAAGAAGTCGGGTATAACTGTGATTGAGAATACCAAGGGAGAGCTTGTTCCCCAACGCACCACCACCGGTTGGCGTGTTTGCATTGATTACCGGAAACTCAATGCGGGAACAAGAAAAGACCATTTCCCCTTGCCATTCATTGATCAAATGCTTGAGAGAGTTGCGGGCCACCCTTATTATTACTTCCTTGATGGTTATTCCGAATATAACCAAATTGAGGTAGATGTACTTGACCAAGAGAAGACGACTTTCACTTGCCCTTTTGGTACGTTTGCCTACAAACGTATGCCATTTGGCTTGTGTAATGCACCCTCGACCTTTCAAAGGTGCATGTTGAGCTTATTTAGCGACATGGTCGAGAGAGGACTCGAGGTGTTCATGGATGATTTCAGCGTTTTTGGCACCTCTTTCGATCATTGTTTAGAAAAATTGGAAAAAGTACTTACCCGGTGTGTGGACAAGAACTTAGTGCTGAATTGGGAGAAGTGACATTTCATGGTCACTGAGGGAATAGTTCTTGGTCACATAGTATCATCCAAGGTCATAGAGGTTGATAGGGCTAAGATAGATGTCATAGCTGACCTTCCCCCACCGAAATCGCTTAAGGACGTGCGCTCATTCTTGGGTCACGCCGGGTTTTATCGAAGGTTCATTAAGGACTTTAGCGCTATCGCTAGACCCTTAAGCAACCTTCTCATGAAAGATAACCCGTTTGAGTGGACCGAGGCATGCCAGAGCTCCTTTGATAAATTAAAGAACATGCTCGTGTCCGCTCCCATCATGCAAGTTCCGGATTGGTCCCTACCGTTCGAACTTATGTGTGATGCAAGCGATTACGCGATTGGGGCCGTTTTGGGCCAACGTAAAGATAAGAAAGCTCATGTCATCTACTACGCTAGCCGGACCCTTGTCGGACCTCAACTCAATTACTCTACCACGGAGAAGGAGTTGCTAGCGGTAGTCTTTGCCCTTGATAAGTTCAGATCGTATCTTATTGGTTCTCCTATCACTGTCTTCACCGACCACGCGGCTTTAAAATATCTACTTGCGAAGAAAGACGCCAAGCCGCGCCTCATAAGGTGGATCCTACTCCTACAAGAGTTTAATCTCTCCATCAAAGACAAGAAAGGAGTAGAAAACGTCGTGGCCGACCACTTATCTCGGCTCTCGTCCGACGTACCTAGTGATCCCATACCCATAGACGAGTACTTTCCGGATGAGAAACTATTTGCCACATCTTCCTATCCCTGGTTTGCGGACATAGTAAACTATCTAGTCATGGTAGCCGTCCCTCCCGATTGGACACCGCAAGATAAGAAGAGGTTTCTTAATTGGTCGCGCATGTTCTTTTACGATGATCCCTTCCTTTTTAAATATTGCGCCGACCAAATCATCCGGCGATGTGTACCGGATGACGAGATTCCAAAGGTCATCCAGTTTTGTCATTCGGAAGCATGTGGAGCCACTTCTCGGCGAAAAAGACGGCCGCTAAAATTCTGCAATGCGGCCTCTATCGGCCCACAATCTTCCGAGATACAAATGACGCTTGCAAGTCATGTAATAGGTGCCAACGAATGGGAGCCATTTCTCGACGCGACATGATGCCCCTTACCCCCATACTCATCATTGAGATAGTCGATTGTTGGGGTATTGACTTCATGGGTCCCTTCCCCCCATCCTTTGGTTTCCTATACATCCTAGTCGCGGTAGACTACGTTTCTAAATGGGTAGAAGCTATAGCTACTAAGACTAATGACAACAAAGTGGTGATAAAGTTTCTACAGGAACACATACTTTCTCGCTTCGGAGCACCGAAAGCGATAATGGCACGCACTTTTTGCAATAGGCCATTTGAGAAGCTCATGAGAAAGTATGGGGTCGTCCACAAGGTTGGGACAACATATCACCCACAAACGAATGGGCAGGCCGAGCTAGCGAATCGGGAGATCAAGAACATTCTTGAAAAGACCGTCAATCCTACCCGGAAAGATTGGTCCCTTAGATTGACCGATGCACTTTGGGCCTATCGTACCGCGTTTAAAAATCAACTTGGAATGTCCCCTTTCCGTTTTGTGTATGGCAAACCTTGTCATCTTCCTGTTGAGCTCGAACACAAAGCGTATTGGGAAATTAAGCAATTGAACTATGCCTTGGACAAGGCCGGTGAAGCCCGTAAGCTACAATTGATTGAGTTAGAAGAACTACGCAATGATGCGTATGAGAATGCTAAAATTTCAAAGGAGAGGATGAAACTTGCTCATGATAGCATCATTCGAAGAAAAGAGTTTCATCCCGGGCAAAAAGTTCTTCTATACAACTCTCGGCTCCACCTCTTTCCAGGCAAGCTGCGGTCACGATGGTCTGGCCCGTTCGTCATAAAGAACGTTTTTCCCCATGGAGCTGTTGAACTAAACGATTTAAAAGGGGAAAACACGTTCAAGGTAAATGGACAACGCCTAAAGCCATACCTAGAGGCGTTTGTGGATGAGGTCGACACGATTTGGTTGTCGGACCCTGTTTACGGGGTCAATTGAGCTAAGCGAGCGAGGTCGTCGCACCCCCGACGCGTATGGGGTGATTTTGTGTGTAAAATAGTCGTGTGTAAATAGGTTAGTTAGGAGTCAGGAGCCTGCGTTGCATGAGAGATAGGTCAGCACGTTTTTCGAGCGTGCTAGTACGCTTTTCGAGGTCATATTTGAGGAAGTTTTTGAGAGCCCGAGGGTCTAGAAGGTTTTTAGGGGCATTATGCACAAGTTAGGGGATGAGAGAGCACTTAGAAATGGAGAGAAGAGTGAATTTCAGCGTTTGGACCAGCCTGGTACCCCCGAACCGGTTCGATGTACCCCCCGGACCGGTTCGGAGGGGCGAACCGGTTCGCTATACTCCCGAACCGGTTCGCATGTACCTGACAGGTTCTTCTCCCCTTTTCTCCAAATTCATTCCCTTTCCCTCCATTCTTTTCCCCTTCTTCCCCCTTCGTTTTTCTTCCCCCCAACTCCTTCCCTCCTTCCCAAATTCATCCCAATTCATTCCCTCCACCCTCTCCTTCCCAACCTTTCATATTTCCCACCAAAAACACACCCCTTCACACCTATAAATACACCCCACCCCTCCTCCATTTTTCACACCAAAACATTCTCCCTCACTCTCTTTTCTCCCATATTTTCTCCCTCTCTCTCCCTCTTTTCCATCAAAATGCTGCGCCGCCCCGCTCCCCGCCTAAGGAAATATGATGAGACCACCATACTTGATGACCCGGGCAAGGGGGTATTCCGATGCGTCCAAGAACGCCATTGGTCTGAGCACTACTTCTCCTCCACGCGCACCATTCACATCGAGCGCTTCGTGGATTGGAACACCCTTCCGGGCAAAGTCACCGCCCTTTTTGACCGCCGTGGGTGGTGCTCTTTTCTCGCCCCTACGTGCAATAACGTTTTTGATACCGCCATTCGTCAATTCTATGCGACCTTGGTTCACAAATCTTCCACACTTCACGAGGCTTATCTCGACGGTATCACTATTCCCTTCTCGGCAGCTATTATTGCACGCAAAATGCGTGCCAAAGGGGTGATCCTCCCCGTGCCCTTCCAATACCCCAACAATGGTGCCCCACACACAAAAGACGAATGCATTGCCCGCATGGCACCCGGGGCGGAATGGACACGCGAATCCTTCCCCATTGGTGGTTTGGCCACCACGGTCCGCTTCACACACATCATTGTTTGTGGTGCCATCCACCAAACCACCAATGACTCGGTGGTCCGGTCCCGTCACGCCAATTTCCTCTACTATTTTTTGGACCCCAAGAGCACCATCAACCTTGCCCAAGTCTTCTACGGGGATATCCTCAATGCCGCCTATGATGAAACTGGCAAGGCAGCACTCCCATACGCCCGTTTCATTACGGAGCTCTTGATGGATGCGGGAGTGGATGAACCCGGAAACCAAATTAGACTTCCTCGCCCCGTAGGCGGCACGTCCACAACTCGAAGTGAGCGCCAAATCCGCGTAGCTCACCCCGACCGTCCTATTCACGAGGAGGACGTGGCCGAGGAAGCTCCCGATGACCCGATGATGGATGTAGACGAGGAAGAAATTGAGGATGATGAGGAGGATTCCGATTTCGAGCCCCCGGGGGCAAACTTCGATAGGCGCCTTTCAGCGGTTGAGTCCCGTCTCGACGGGTTCATCAACCAATACAATCAAGATCAAGCGGCTTACCGTAGGGACACCCGGATGATGTATCAACTCCAAGTCCACCTTCACCAGCTCAACTTTGGCGGTCCTCCTCCCCCCTTCTTTTATGACCCATATGACCCGAATGCACCGAGCTCCTCCCACCCACCTCCCCCATGAGCTTTTCTTGTCTTTATCTTTTGGTTTAATTGTTAGTGGTGGTAGGGCTTTCACATTGTTCACCGTTGATTTTTCCTTTTCTTATGTAACACAGGCTTCTATTTGTCATTATACAATCTTGCATTTTTTCATATTTGTTGGTTTTATTTTTCCGCACTTTTTTATTCGCCTTAAGTTAGATTTTAGTCCATTTTGCTTGAGGACAATGCAAAAGTCTAAGTTAGGGGGGGAGGGGGTCACAAGTGCGTATTTCTGAAACTTCACAAATTTTCAAAAATGCCCAAAATTTCCAAAAAAATCATAAAATTTTGAAAAATCCAAAAATATTTTTGTTCAAAATAAATAAAAATTGGAATTCAAAATTTTCAAAAATATCATTAAAAGTCAAATTGGAGTCTCAAATTGTAAACATCCAACATACACAAAGCCGAAATTGACCAAAGATGGAAATTGAGAGAAAATTGACGACTTAACGAATAAGTGTAGAGATTAACAAACCCGGTGAGATTCGAGCCTATCACTTGTTGCGAGTTTTTAAATCAATCCGAGTTAAATGTTAACTCAAAGTTCTTTTCAGCATTTAAAATAAGTTGTCAAGGATCTCAATCCTTTCATTTTGACCGGTTTTGAAAAATGTGTGCAATATTGCCTTGAAAATCGTGCCAAATTAGTCTCTAAACTTAAATTCACCTCGAAACGCATATGGTAACGCAATTGGCATTTTGGACAATGAAGTAGGCCCTCGTTTGTCACCCCAAAAATATTGGCCAGAAAAAGTAGCGAAAAATTACCCTTTGCAACCCAAATTGAGCCAAATAATTTTCCCTTTCGTTTGACAACCCGAAAAACCCAAAATAGCCCGGAATTGTGAAAAAAAAAATCAGAATTTAAGTCCGAAAAGTGCAACAAAAAGGGGCAAGAAAAAAAAATTAGAAGAATGCTCAACAAAAATAGCAAAAAAAAAAATAATAGAAATGAAAAAAAAATAGAAAAAGAAGAAAAAAATGAGCAATAGCCCGGAAAATGCACAAACGGACATCACGAATGACTTTTCCAATTCCAACCTTCCATACCTCCTTCATTTTACCCTATACACCCTACAACCCGAAAAAGTCCTAACCGAGTCCAAATTGCGAAAATTGAGTACCGCGTGGAGAGTTAATACACCAAAAGATAATATAAGAGGTTAAATGCGCGAAATAGAGGCGATGTTCCCGTTTTTAAAACCGTAATCCGTTGAAGAGATCCCTTCACCGTAAAATTTCCATCTTTCTAATTGCATGCGTGTATTTGCTTCCATTACATTTACTCCTTATATCACGCATGCCGAGAGAATAGCCATAATCCGAGAGATTCGTTTGTGAGTGCATTCAGTGAGAAATTGAAATCAAAACGAATTATCGGATAAGTAACGTAATGATCAATCGATGTGAATTGGCGATTATATTTCTGGCTTCGCACACACACACTACGGTTTGAGACTAGTAAATATGACTTGATGATGACTATTTTATGGAAAAGTTTGAATTGTACAATTTTTGCGTATTTTGAATTTTCTTTGAGTCGAATTTTGTGGGTATATTCACTGCAAACCCTCACGAGACACAACTCGTCCTACTAGGGTAACCTAGAGATTTAAAGGCTTGTTGCATACGCTAAATGCAATCGCTTGCCCGCGAAACTGGTATTCTATCCCAATAAAGTCCTTGAAGTGTCCTTAACTCTTACTTTCATTCTTTTACATTGCTCGGGATGCGCAAAGTTCTAAGTTAGGGGGATTTGATTGGGCATAAATATTGTATATTTATCCCCCTAATTTCAGTACTTTTGTGAACCCGAATGATGTAACATATATGGATTTGATTCACTTTTATGCTTCTAACCTTCTTGGCGAGTATTGCATGTTTCGTGCTTCTCCTATTGGTTTTACAGGTTAATTATGCAAGAAGTGCAAAGGAGGAAACAAGATTGTGCAAGAAAAGCTAAGAAGGCAAGTTCAAGGGCATGTCGGTAATTTTGCAACCCGATCCAGAAGAAGAAGTCAACTGGGAAGTTGAAGAGCTCGGAAAAACGAGAACACTGGAAGAAACGGCACCCAAATCCGAGCTACGGTTGAAAAGTTATGCTCAGTTGAAGTTGAAGAAAAATCCAAGAAAAGAAGAGAAAAACCAGAAAAAAAATCTAAGTGTTGAGAGCAAGACCAGGCTGGTACATGCGAACCCCATCCTGAACCGGTTCGGAGGGGCGAACCGGTTCGCATGTACCTGATACACGAATTTTGTCTTTTATTTTGATTGGTCTCCAAGTCTCCTAATAGGTTTAAAACACTCTAAACTTGTGGGGGAACGTAGGCACTAACCTAGGGGCAACCTTTAGGGTTATTTTAGAGAGTTTTTGAGAGAAAGAAAGAGGAGGAACATCTAGGAACATCAAGGGCATAAATTACTTCAAGAATTCATTGTTTCGGGTTTGTTTTTGCAAGTTTCATTCAAGACTCTTGTTTCTTAATATTGCTCTTGCATGCTTTGTTTTCCCATTAGATTTAACTTGTTTTCGCATTCATAATACGTATTTACATGTTTCTAGCTAGTTTCATCATGAATTCCTACACATGCAACGTCATTATTTCATGCATTAGTCAAAGTAACATGTCCGGCTAGGTTTTTTAAGGTTGGGATGCATGAACCCAACCTGATGTGTTAGTGCATGTGTATAACGTCGATCCGCTGAATTTAATGATTAATTTTGATCGTATCGCGTAATTTCATAAGAATTGTAGATCTTTATATCTCGTTTGCCTATGGGTACTCGTGATGATTTAGAGTACAATTTGAGTGTAATCACGGCGATACCGATTTACTCATCCTCAGATTAGGTATGACGCGGGCTTGAACCTCGTATACATAATGCTTGGGAGTACTAAATTCCGAGTTTGAATTAATCGGATAAATTTATGATTGACGTTGTCACTACACTACACTAGGGTTGGGGGATTGTATTCCCATCCTATTTTCTCATCATTTAAGTTTAGCAATTTCAATTTAATCCTTCATTATTCATTTAGATAATTTAGTTAGTTGCATATTTTATCATAGTTTCATAATTGCATTTAGTGTAATCAATCCCAAAAACCAAAATCAAATCTTTTCCTTTCTTTTTTTAGAGTCATCGTTAGGATTCATCCGTCTCATCCCGTCGTCACATCTGCATTATCCTTTTTCCCTGAGGATCGATACCCGACTTGTCGGTTTATTACTTAAATAACAGGCTTGCACTTGAGCCTAGAGAGCACACACTTTAGAGACACATTCTGAGTCGTGTCATTTAACTCTGACAGAAAATGATAACTGAAATCCTTTGGGCGACATGCCCTATGTAAGAATACTGTGAATCAAAAAGATGACAAGCGTCTAAGCAAAACCTCCATAGCTCCATAGCTCATCAAAATCAACTATGGTCGGCGTCCCTTTTGCTGGACACCTGATATAGAGATACAATAGAAAAGAAAATATGCAAGGAAACGGGTCAGAGCACGAATGTGTAGATTATTTTTAAAACAGCAAGTATTTAACAAGTGTAATAAAGCATTTATTATGTACATGTTAGATCCAACTCTCACTTGCAATTCTCACCTCTCAACTGGAGTGCACACTTAACGTTTCCTATTAACCTCCTAGTTAATGGTTCCTCTTTTCTAATCTCCACATTAAAATTCCATTCCCATATCATAATCCCCGTATGTCCCATACCATACGTCACATTATTATTTATTTACATTTCTCCTTTATATGATTAGTTTCTCATTAACATGAGTTAAGATTTTCAATTCTATAAGCATAAACATTCATTCACTTAGTTCCATTATCTTTTTCTATTCACCGTTATCTACAATTATCATCGTAGATAGATTTAACCATAATAAATATCCATTCATTCATTTAATCCATTATATATATATATATATATATATATACATATATAATACGGCACCCCGACTCACAGCTGTGGTGCATTGCATTACTCTGCTATCATGTCCCATCATCGCAGGTCACCGAATAGGGGACTACAGGTTCGGTAAGATTTCACGAACCACAAACAACAATAAACAAATTGGAGGCGAACATAGTTCTCGTATCCATGGGTCACACACATACCTACGTTCCCACAGTCAGCGGACTTATCAACTCCCCGATAAGTCTTTCATAGACCTATGTTCTCGAGCGACAAATCAAAGATCCCATGGATTCATCAGGATATGACTACCCTCACACGTAAACCTCCCACCGATAGCAAGTAAGCTAGGTATGTCATACACATAAATCATCAATCAATCAAATAGGTATTATCATACCTATAATATAATATCAATAAGGTAATTATCACTACCCTAAGATATTTCCCATACGTAGCATTAAAATACCATATCTTTACTTCATAATTTAATTATCCTTGCATCCTATAACATCTCTCCACTACCGACGTCGTTAAGTTTCATGCGCGGAGCGTCTCGCAAAGCGAAATCCAAACAAGGAACCCCTCCAATACACTACTAATTAACTTTGTCGATCGAGGAGGTCCGAAAACTTTAACTATGCAATCGGGATAACCTCATAACCTCTTTCAATCAAATGTGTTCTAAGCTCCCATATCACAAGATTCAAATAGGATTTTCCTCATCTTATATTCAGTAAGAAGTCACTAATATCCTACTGGTCCATAACATTGTTTCTCCCGAACTACTACGAGTTTAGTTCTCCTTTTAATTAAGGTTAAAACCGATAGTTTCAAATCTCTTATAAACACATATTCTTTCACTTAGGATTAAACCCTTTTATAAACTTAAGGATACCCAGGTGTTATATTCAATCACCCCTACTGGTCCTATCTTAAATCCTCATACATCCCCATTTGTAAATTTAACAAATGAATCTGGCAACCGAAATTCCACTCAATATAATTTTCATCATTTAAATCACTCGAATCCAAATCAAATTAATTCAAATCTTATCAAGGGTTTACTGATATTTTCTAGGTCCCATAATATCCAAATAATAATCACCAAAGATCCACAAAAGGTTTGGGATAAGAATCATCATTTGAAAAGAAACAACTTTACATAATCTGGGGAGGTCGATCGATCGAAGGTAGGGGTCGATCGATCGATCGATCACTCAGGTCACAGCCTGGTTTTTCTGCATTTCAGCAACTACGGGTTTCACCATTTTTACTCATTATAACCTTCATATTAACCTCCAAAATGAGTTATTATGATTACTACATGATATGCCAACATATATGAACGATTTCTAGTACACTAAACATCCTAGAATCATCAAGGGATTGGATTAAAAAGCATATTTATCTCCTTATTTCCAGAAATTATCAACATATCATCTTCAAGAACACATCAATGGTTTTCATAATTTCTTCAACAGATTCATGACTATTTCGTGGATTAATATCATCCTAAAACATGAGTTAAATTCCTATATCATTTCAGTTTTCTAGAAATCCATTTAATACTCCATTATTTCTTCCAAACAATAATAATCTTCTCTTTTCATATTATTCTAACACGGACAATATACAAACTTAAATTGCCATTATCAAACGCTTGCCTTTCTTGTAGGTCTAATCCTTTGGTGTAGTATATCTCAGTTGATTGATCCTTCTCCGGTCAAACTCCGGTGGTGGTTGGTGGTGGTGAACCTTGGTTCTTGTTCTTCTCCTTCCCATGTTGGCTTTTCCCTTCCCAAGCACTCTTACACTCTCTCTAGGAAGATGGATGCTCTTATTTGTGAAGAGGAGATGAATAACTCCCATACACTTAATCTACCAATACTTATAATAGTGCCAAATCCGAAATCACTATTCATCCCCCTAGAAAAATGACCAAAATGCCCTTTCGGGTTGTCTATTCATTCCCAAATCACCCGAGACTCCAAATTAACATCCAAATAGACTTTTTTGACTATTTCGAACCTTACGGACGCATCGACGCAGTCTAAATGACTATTAGATCGATAGAAAATAAATTTCCTTTTTAATTTAATAAACTAATCCTGACACGTCCCATACCACGTCTGACTAAAAATATAAATTACCGAATTTATATCATACAGTCATATCAATGACATCACATTCATATATTACCTAAATATCTTTAAGTAATATTCAGAATCTTCCATTTTAATATCCACCGTCCGGATAAAACCCGAATGAATTAATTAATAATAAAATCTAATTAATCTATTTATTTAAAATATAACCCATTTTAAAAGTCATTTAAAATTACGGGGTATTACAGGAATAAACAATTGTCCTGAGAAATCTCTCCCATAAGCGTTCGTCCCTGACTCACAAAAGTGAAACCATGTCGTGCACTTGAAATCGTGCCACTCATTCTCAAAACTCTCACTGAGTACCACTTCTGGCCATATACCCTGCCCTAGATCACTAGTCGTGATGAATTGAATCTCAACCATTCATTCTCACATCATGAACGCAATTTATGAATCGACAGTCCTTGAGGAAGTCAATGCCCGACTTCCCTCCTTGGGAGAAACACCCCACCTTTAACATCCTCGACGTAAATGAATCATTCCGATTAGCGTATACCTCACACCTTAGCCTTTGATCTTGCCCAATTACTAGTGACGACGTTACTAACCTACTGCAACTAGGCTATTATTTATTTTACATATTGTGATCGATATCCCAAACTTCCATATTCATTACCTGGTTCAAGCGAGACACCCACCTAACCTACTCCATTTTGACCACGCGAGATTTCCACCCAACATACCTTAGGTTTCTACCCACACAAAAATTATCGGACGAACACACCTAACGCTATTGGCATTCTAAGGGTAGTAAGTATCACACCGGGAAACTGCTTCTAACTCACAATAACTTGGCAAGACATGCCAAGAACTAGTCCAAAAAAGAGAGTGATGATAAATTCCTATTTTTAAAATAAAAGAATTGGAGGATTTTAAAAATTCTAGGATTTGTGTTTGTGCCAAAATGGATAAAAATATTTTACTCGATGAGTTTGTGGAACGTGAGGAGACTCTTAGGGATAAGTGTGCATTTTTTAAGAATGAACGTGATAACCTTCTAGGAATAATTTGACAGACTCGAGTAGTGTTGGTAGAAATGGTAGTGGCTCGTCGTATTCTCATGTTTCGAGTGTTACAGCCAAAACCATTATTTACTTTAGAGGGTCAATAAATCCCAAGGACGTTTGAAAATGTCAACCCATATGTGTCGTTCCACCCATTTACACATGATCATATTGTGGTAGGAAAGGTCACCTCGGGTGTTTTTATTTCGATCTTCGAAAAAGTCCTAGGAAGTTGAAGTCTAGAGTTACCTTGGTTCCTAAAATCCCCATGCATCATTACACACCTATTTTGGTTAGGAAATCACTTCTACAGGCACTAGATGTTAGACTTGTTGATTCTCGACTGATTGCACATGATTCTTCTCTTGCTATATCATATAGATGATTGTATTCGCGTTTTTCTCATACGCTAGCTGTGCTTCATGATATATTATTTCTAATGTTATGACTTGTGTACTTTTTGTATTAGATTTTTATTTTTGATAAAACTTTTGAAAAATACAAAAAGATTTTATTTTGATAAAAATTTTGGAAAAAGAAAAAAAGAGTTTTGTATTTTATTTTGCACCGTATATGAATGGACATTTAGGATGATCGAGTCACAACTTCATTCCATATCCATGTGGCTATTTGATAGTGTTTTGATATGAATCATCATTTTATTTTTGTGCTTTACAATGTTTGGATTCATTAAGATGTGATTCGTTCTTACAACCTACTTGTTTGACTCATATGTTCCTTTAATACACACTTGCACAGATTTGTTTGATTATTGTACTTGTTTATCACATATTGCTCCGAGTGTTGTGATCTCAATTCTGTCTTTAAAATGAACCATATGCGATAAAACTTGACAATGAAAGTAGTTCATATAAGAATCGTTTACCGTGAGGATTTAACTCCAACAAAAAATGATGAGTGAAACACGGGAAAGGGCTGCTAGAGGGCAAAATTAACTCGTCGTGAAATCCACCGTTTGAAAAAATCTTGAAAAAATTAAAAGGAAATTAAAAGATACATATGCCAAAAAGGGGGCCACCTCAATAGAAAATAAGTGATTATTATTTATGAGGTAGTTTGGATGGAAAGAAATGAAAATGGGTTTCCACGTCCTAACAGCGTCATGAAAAAGCATTTACAAAGTTTTAGACGTTATTGGTGTGGGAATCATTCTTGACTTTGATATGATATTGAGTCGGTGTCATTTAAATTCAACACTTTCAACAACTAAGGAAGATTTTTAGATTCATTCGTTAGGAGTACACATATTCATCATGCTCATATGTTATGTTTGATTGCTTTGATTTGCCTATCAAATATGTTCACACCCATTCATTCCATTTCCATGATTTGGTTGTCTTAGTGTAAATTCATGTTGTGTGATTTTTGCAAAATTATTTTTGGATTTTTGTTTGAAAAAATTGAAAAATAAAAAAATAGTTAGTGGATGCTTTTGAGTTACTCTTTGCATGAGCGTAGTTTGATCCATATTTTCTAAGCATCTTTATCTTGACAACTCCAAGTTTATTTTGTTTATTCATTTCCTTGTCTATTTCGGACAAATAAAAATGGGGAGAACGAATTATGTCGAAGTTTTTTAATTATTGGGGAGATTTGATTATTGATTGATTTATTCTTATATCATTTCAAACTCGATGTGTCACGAAGGTATTTTCTTTGTCTCATATGTGTAGGTACAAAATTAAAGATTACTATTTTGCACACCCTGATGAGAAAAGCTTAAAGATTCGAAGATTTTATGTTGAAGATTTTTGAATAAAAGTTTTGGACTTGCATGTTTAGTACCTTTTCAGTTTTGGGTTCATGGGAGGGTGTTATATTTATATAGGTTTCTTGTTTTGATAATTCAGATGTTTTTATTTTGTACCTGCATAGACATAGGAGGAGATTTGTAAGGAAATTATTTTACATTTTCCGTTAACAATTGAGTATGTCGTATACCGCTACAACCATCAAAGAATAATTCAAGATCATTCAAGAATCAAGACGGATCTGAATATCAAGTTCTTCAACAAGAAAATCCTGCACGGGATAGATTTTGGTAAGGTTGTGTTTAAGTCCCTTAACGGTTCATATAAATGTATTGGGATATTTTTACAAAATATTTTCTAAGTATAGGGGCAGAGTGTTTTAGACCTGTAGACGACCTAGTCAAATTTATTCCCCCAAATTTTTTGTTTCGTCAAAGATGTGCATTAATTAATTGGGTTGGTTTTAGCCGACCTAGTCTATCATTTTTTTAGCATTCAAGGACGTGGTTTTGATCATTTGGGTTGGTTTTGGATAACTTGGTCTATCATTTTTTGTAATAAAAGACGTGCATTGATGAATTGGGTTAGCTTTAGCTGACCAGATTATCATTTTTTAGCAGTCAAGGATGTGATTTGATCAATTGGGTTGGCTTTAGCTGAACTCATCTATCATTTTTGTGTAGCCAAAGACGTATATTGATCAATTGGGTTGGCTTTAGCCGACATGTCCTAAGATTTTCTGAGCAGTTAAGGACGCGATTTTGATCAATTGGGATGGCTTTAGTGGATCTAATCTATTGTAAACCATACCTAGATACGCTGATTTCTAGACTAAAATATTTTTTCCATTTTTAATTTCCCAAATATCTAGTCATGCTCTGTTTTCTTATTATCATACTCTATTTTTTGGGAATTTTTATAACAATGGATGAACACCCAGAAAGTAATAGAGAAAAAGAAGTTGCACCACCCTCCACCTCTATTGAAATAGGGGATCTAGAAAGATTCTTGCACATCTTGGTTAAGATCCAGGAAGATATGCAAGAGGACATAAGACATCTTACCTAAAGTGTTCTGAAATTAGAAAATACAACAGTAAATCAAGGATATAAGGTGAGAAATTAAGCAAATATACTGATTTGGTCAGCGAGATGATCATGAATCAAATTTGGGAGTGTTTTACAGATATTCCTATATTTCCACAAATAGAAATTAGGAATCAGATGAGAAACAACTAGACTTTAGTCATTTTCCATATACGACGCCATTTTGTTATCGCTTAAGTTTAGTTTCAAGGTTGTCTTAGCTAATTGAGATCCAATCTGAGATAAAAAAAATCAATAAACAATAAAATGTAGATGTATAAAGACATATTTGAGAATAAGATGAATTACACACATAGTTACATGGTTCAGCCCTTAAGAATGAGCCTACACCCACAGGTTATCTTTTAGAACTAGTATCATATTAGTATAGTTGTCTTGTCTCTCTATCTAGACAATAAGAATCTCAAAATATCTCATTTTCTATAAATATGATAGTGGGTTGGTTTGTTGCCCTGATCCCAACGAGGGATCTCGCCTTTTATAGTGAATGAATATGAGGGAATGTCTGTTAGACCTGTATAGGCCAGGTTAGAGCATATTGTAAATGGAGCACGCACAAGACATGTAATAGTCTAATGTTTTACCCACTAGGGAAGTATCTACACTTTTTGTATGTCTATCATACCATGCACATGTTGTTGGTTAGCCTTTAACAATGTTACTAATGTTACAGTCTGTCAGTTAGCCTTACTGACATCCACCCAAGTCCTCCTAGGTGGAAAGGAGGCTGACCTCTTTGCTGAGTTGAGTTCCTTCCTTGGTGTTTGATCGGTCGGGGTCAAGGTTTTTCACATGCCATTGTATGGTTTTATAAATTTCTCTTTGGGTCATGAGATGATCTACATATATGCTATAAATAGTAGGAGATATCGAACCCACAATATTTTTAATATTACTAATCAGCCCCAAAATATGAATGTAATATAAGAAATTACACAGAGAATTACATGTCCAGAAGATCATCCTACCTACGTCCATAGGGGAGGGAGTAGTTGTTTATTAATTCAGAATAAGAGAGAACAACTGGAGTGTTGGGGTTTCTAGATAAGAGTCCAAGTCGTGATTATAAGAGTGCAATTAACCGTACCCTTACCAGTTGTGGTGGCTCATATTTACAAGTACAAGTTCCAGTAAAATATAGGTCTCTCATTTGATTATCATCCATCTTCTTTGATCTTATCTATGGAGTGATAGAATTCTAGCTGACTTGTATTCGGTTGTGCTAAGTTATTATCCGTCTTTATTCTCTGCTAGCAACTTCACGGTATTTGGCCGACTACACCACCTTGACTTCCAAATGCCAAGTGTTCTAATAAGACAAAATATCCCTTCAATTGCTCCCAGGATTGGGGCGATCGATCTTTAGGCCGGGTTGACCTATTCTTGTCCCATTAATTGCACACGTGTCAGTGTTGGTTTATAGTGGGAGTGCAATCATTTCAGCTAACATATGTAATCCCCATATGTGGGATTACATGAGTAGTAAGTTATCATCCCCAGGTAATGATAGCATGTGAAGTGCATTACCTGGTGGATAACTAAAGTGGGACTTTCCACCCAAGGATAACCTCCACTTTGGCTTATTTGGCGGCAAGATGTATAAGGGTTTAGATTTACCTTATAACTTCTTCCTCCTATTTATTTTTAGAGGTACAAAATATTTTATCACTTTCTCTCTCTAAAAGTTTGAAACCCAGACGTTTCAAGCCTTCTTCTTCCATTTATGTCATCCCTTTCTGCCATGTTTAGGCATTTGAGAAAGTAAGAGGGGGCCTCAGAAAATAATTTTGAGAGAATGCCTATATAAGGACCTCTCCCGAGGAAGAAGATGTCTATGACATTATCCGTGAGGTATCTTTTAAGACCATTGTAAAAATAGAAGGGGGAGTTTGTTTCCCCTTCAACTAGTACTGGTGGAAGTACTCCATTTCTATGGAATACTTCCAATCCAAGCAAATGAAATTTTCTTTCATATTGTAATGGGTATAATGGCCATCAACAAGATTTGCGGGACTAATCTGGGCTTAAATGAAATTAGGTTTTTTTATGACCTATTAATTTATCCTGGGTCTGACATTTACCATTTCTAAGCCAGTCTCGCAGTTTTGTGACTTGGCTACCTAGATCACAAAAAGGCACCAGCAAGGATGTCTTGGTGTTTTCTAGGTTATTATATGGGGAAGATCTGTATAGACTGGATCTCCTAGTATGTCGTCCACCATTTTCGTAGGTCAATCAAGCCAACTTTACTTCTATTACTATTTGGCCTTTCTTTTATGGAAAAATCCTTATTGCAAGAGAAATCTAAGAGACTATGAGGTTGACCAATTGATATCTAACCTTATTAGAGAGCTAATCAAATTTTTCTTGGCTATTAACTAGCAATTTCATTAGCCAAGAACTTTAAAATAATTCTTGGGGCATTTGTATCCAACTACTAAGTTGTCCGTGATTCCTCAATCCACACAACCACCCCCAAGTGAACGTGGTTTCGACCAGAAGGATGAGTACGAATAGAGATAAAAGAAATAGAGGGGAAAAGGAAGAATAATATCCTTTCTTAGATGATCTTGCCCCTATGTTATCATACGAAGAGGATGGTATCTCAGGCCATTTTTAGGAGGAAGTTGAGGAATAGGGAGATCTATAAGTGGGACATTTTTCTCCCCATATGTCCCCGAAAATAGAGGAAATAATGGGTTGCTCCCACAAAACAATCGATATTACCGCCATCCATGCTAATAATAAAAATTAGGGCGGTCAGGTCGACCAGGCAGCTATAGAGAAATCGGTATGAAGAAAGGGGTGATTTCCCTTAAGGAGAATGAGACCCTTAAGTTGGAGAAGAGAGAGAGGGAGAGAGAGAGAGAGACATGCCAAGAAAAAAAGGACATAAAAGTTTGCTCCTCATTATCCTACTTCCCCCCACCCATAAATATTAACCATTCAGTGGTTATTAATTCACGCCAACAAAATACCCAGCTAATGCCACCTCCCAACATATCTAGGTTCCATCCGTGGGATATTAATTTCATGAAGGGAAAGGATCCCTTAACGACCGAAGACTTAACCTATCACGATCTTAGGGTTAGGTATTTAGTTTCTCAGGTTGCCCTATTACCAATCGACGTGGAGACTTTGGGTCATTTCCTTTAGAGCGCATTCACAAAGAAGTGCTCTGCCATATTATTTAGGTTAGTATCCTTTATCTATTACACTTACTATATTTGAATTATTAGTGTTATACTAATTATCGTTCTTTTCTCCTCAATTTTCTCATGCCATGTAGGAGGTTGCCACCAGGACTGATCACCTAGCAAGGAGGAATGGCGTTCTTTTTTACAATGCTAATTTAATTAAGAACACTCTGACTGAGAAAAATAACCAGGTGATTGACCTGGAGGTCAAGCTGAAGGAAGAAAGGGACTCCAAAGATAAGGTTGTGAAAGAAGCTGAACATATCCAACTTAAGTTTGGCAAGGTCAACATTGACCTGACTTGACTCAGATAAGCCTATGCCATAAAACTTTTCTAAAATTAATTTTATAAAGGAAAAAATTACCACTGCAAGGGTCACTGCAGCTGCAAGGGTCGGCGCCACTGCAAGGGTCAGCGCCACTGCAAGGACCAGCGCCACTGCAATTGTCACTGCTGCAATGACATTCGAGAGGTGCCTCGCAAGGGTCATCGCAGAAGTCCAAGATTGAGAAGTGCCACTGCAAGAGTCAGCGCCACTGCAAGGGTCACTGCAGCAATGACATTCGAGAGGTGCCTCATAAGGGTCACCACAGAAGTCCAAGATTGAGAAGTGCCACTGCAAGGGTCACTGCAGCAATGACATTCGAGAGGTGCCTCGCAAGGGTCACCGCAGAAGTCCAATATTGAGAAGTGCCACTGCAAGGGTCAGCGCCACTGCAAGGGTCACTGCAGCAATGACATCCGAGAGCTGCCTCGCAAGGGTCACCGCAGAAGTCCAAGATTGAGAAATGTCACTATAAGGGTCAGCGCCACTGCATGGGTCACTGTAGCAATGACATTCGAGAGGTGCCTCGCAAGGATCACCGCAGATGTCCAAGATTGAGAAGTGCCACTGCAAGGGTCAGCGCCACTGCAAGGATCACTGCATAAATGTTATCTGAGAAGTGCCACTGCAAGGGTTCTGGCAGAAACTCATATTGAGAAGGAACCCACCTAGGGTGGCCAGGATGAGGGAGTGGACACCATGAGCAATTCCTCATCATGAAACGTCATTCTTTAAAAGAACAACAGTATTAACACTTTGCTTTCTTGTACAGGTTGCCTAGTTGAGCAAGCAGGGCTCAAGCAGGCTAGTTGGGACCTCCCGGGAGTTTTGGCTTGGCGGCTGAGGGATAAGGTATGTTGAGCAAGCTCAACCACTTAGAACTATAGGATTAAGAGAATACTAGTAGGAGACCCTAGAGTCACCCAGTCCTCACACACCTCACACTTAGTCACAAGTGAAGTGAGCAGCCAAAGGGCTGTCTGCTCACAAGAAAAGAACTGTTTATAAAATGATTTTAAAGGAGAGGGTCCTCTAAACCCCTCTCAAGAAAAATGATTTTAGAAGGGGGTCCTCAAGACCCTCCTTAAGCTTGCAAATATTTTAGAGGAGGTGGTCCTCAAGACCCCACCTCAAGTTTACAAAGTTTGTACCAAAAGTTACTGTTTCAAAAGATATTTAGCAAATCAGATATTTTGTCTCCATTAGAAGAGATATTTGCTTTTGAACTTTGGTCGGCACCAGGGGGCATCTGCCAGATGGGACAGGTAGACCTGCCTGCAAGTAGGGACAAATAGTACACTGCAGACTTTGTCCCTCACCAACCCTCTAAGTTTTGGCGCCAAAAGTGCCAACCCAGGCTTAGTGCCCAAGTATAAATAGGACCGCTGGGCAAGGTCATAGACATGAGAAAAAAACTCAATAGCAAAGTCACTCTATCAAAATCACACCAGAACCTCTCTATTATTCTCTCCCTTCTCTCTCTAAGTGCTAAGTGCCTTGTTCTTTCACTCCCCACTGACAGCCATCACTCTCAGGAGCTCCTCTTGAGAAAATTACTATTATTGTTGTGGAAGTTCATCTTCTTGCAGGGAGGGAGTTCCAGCTTGAGCTCCATTTTTACGAAAAGAAGAAGGTCTCTTCAGAAGCTGCTTCAGAAGTTCTTGAGAACCTTGCAAACAGCGTCCATTGGAGTGGGTCACGCCTCACCCTTTCCAGTTATTCGTAGACCCTAGTTCACTACCCTCCTACATTTGGCGACTCTGCTGGGGAGGTATCGTCACTTCAATGGACAAAGAAGGTTTTCATGTTTCTAAGAAGCTAGTGTTTGAAGACATTCCATCTGGGAATGGAGCTCAAAGAGACCAGGCCACTCAGGTGGATGTGGTGGTGACCGGAGCAAAGATACCTGCTCCTTCGGGAGGGCAGACCAGCTCACTGGCAGCAGCTCCGGTGGAAGAGGCTTATGAGTATGTTTTTTAAGACTTGGAAAGTTTGGGTCAAGATTGTGTAACACCAGCAGTAACCCTCTGTGGAGGGGCGGCCGTTCCGGCAGCAATTCTGGTAGAAGTAGCTCAGTCGCGGAGGACGGCGATGGAGCAAGTTGTGACAACCGTCAAGTTCACTGACAGGAACCTCAGGAACCCTAAGTGTTTGGCGAGGAATTCGGTATGGTCGAGGAACTCCTCTCGCTCAATGATAGCGATGAGGAACCCTCAAGAAAAGAACCCATCGTGGTAGAAATTCCAAGTGAGGAATGCTCAGCTGCAACATCCCCTTTAAAAACACCAACTCGCGAGGAACCCATGGATGAGAAACCCTGGGTGTCCCTTGTTGTATAAAAAAGGAAGTAGCAGCAGCAACCCTTATAGAAATGTCAACTCGCGAGGAACCCTAGGTGGCCCTTATCACCTACAAAGAAGTTGTGGCAGCAATATCGACGAAGCATGAGGTCAAGACACCCCCGGATGGGAAGTCGAGGAGCGAGGAACTCATGGGCGAGGAACCGTGGGTGTTCCTCGCCGCCAACAAAAAAAGTCATGGCAGCAGTCTCGATGAAGCGTGAGGTCGAGACACCCTTGTAGGTGAAGTCGACGCACGAGGGACCCTCAACGTGACACAAGGTCGAGGAACCCTTCACGAAATTCAATGTTAAGATACCCTCGGATATTGGGTCTGACGAGGAAACCTTGACGAATCGAGAGGTCGAGACACCCCTCATTCACTACAGCGGTCGAGGAACCCATGGGCTGTAATGCCGTCGAGGAACCTATGGGCAGTAATGGCACGCGAGGAACCCAAAGGCTATAACCTCCAACAAAAAAAAGTGCTACCAGATTCCTTAATAAGAGAGGAACTCACCATTATAGTGGGTCATGAGGCACTTGCATTATAGCAGAAATAGTTGGCGAAGACCCCTTGCTAGCAATAAAGCCTAAGGAAATAATGGGCGGTGAGGAACCCCTATTAACATTGGAAGTCAGTGAGTCACCCTCAGACATGAGGCCGACGCGCGAGGAACTCCTACTAGTATTGGCGGTTGGCGAGATACCCTCAGATCACAAGGTTAATATGCGAGGAACTCCTAGTAGCTTTGAGAGACGGAGAGACACCCTCGGGCACGAGTTCAGTACATGAGGAACACTTGATAGCATTGGTAGTCGACGAGACACTCTCAGACATGAGGTCGACGCGCGAGGAACCTCTATTAACATCAGCAGATGTCGAGACACCCTTGGAGGTGAAGTCGATGCGCGAGGGACCCTCGACGTGACACAAGGTCGAAGAACCCTTAACGAAATTCAATGTCGAGATACCCTCGGATATTGGGTCCGACGAGGAACCCTTGACGAATTGAGATGTCGAGACACCCCTCATTCACTACAGCGGTCGAGGAACCCGTGGGCTGTAATGCCGTCGAGGAACACATGGGTAATAATGGCACGCGAGGGACCCAAAGGCTGCGAACCTCCAACAGAAAAAAGTGCTACTAGATTCTTTAATAAGCGAGGAACTCACCATTATAGTGGGTCGTGAGGCACTTGCATTATAGCAGCAATAGTTGGCGAGGAGTGCTAGCAATAAAGCCTAAGGAAATAATGGGCGGCGAGGAACCCCTATTAACATTGGCAGTCAGTGAGTCACCCTCAGACATGAGGTCGACACGCGAGGAACTCCTACTAGTATTGGCGGTTGGCGAGATACCCTCGGACCACAAGGTCAATATGCGAGGAGCTCGTAGTAGCTTTGAGAGCCAGCGAGACACCCTCGGGAATGAGGTCAGTGCACGAGGAACCCTTGATAGCATTGGTAGTCGGCGAGACACTCTCAAACACGAGGTCGACACGTAAGGAACCTCTATCAACATCAGCAGATATCGAGACACCCTTAGAGGTGAAGTCGACACGCGAGGAATTCTCGACGCGACATAAGGTCAAGGAACCCTTGACGAAATGCAAGGTCAAGATACCCTAGGATATTGGGTCCGACGAGGAACCCTTAACAAAACGAGAGGTCAAGACATCCCTCGTTCACGACAGCGGTCGAGGAACCCATGGGAGGTAATGTCATCGAGGAACCCATGGACAATAATGCCGTCGAGGAACCCACCTTGATTGACTGTGATTACGAGGAACCCACAAGTACAATCTCCAAGAGAATAACCCCCATGGGCAACACCTCACATGAGGAACCACTAGTAGCTATATGTTCCAACGACGAACCCAGTGAAGAAGGAGCTTGGGGACTCCAAGCGAGGAACCCTCATCAACAAAGAACCCCCAGTGCCACAGATGTTTTTTTTCGCAAGGAATCCCCACCAGTAGCGCTATGGGTGAGGAACCCAAATTCTGTGATGCCTTTGACAAGGAACCCCCAGGGGTACAGATCCTAAGCGAGGAACCCGAGATGGCTAGAATCCCAGACAGATAACTTCCCATGACTGATACCTAGCACGAGAGACTGCCTGAAGCATTTAAACTCAAAAAGTAGAAGCAGTCGGAATTTAGGCGGAAAGGCCTAGAGTCGCTCAACAAAAGGTACACGGACTAAGTTTTCTCTTTCTTAATAGCATAGTAGAACATCTACTAGATTAGAAGAGGGTCCATGACATGAAGGTCTTTCCTCATTATACTTGGAGGAATATCCATCCCAAGGGAAAAGTATACTGAATAAAGCCCTTACAGACATAACAATTATTTTTTTTTTGTCACCTGACCAGTAGGGGGTTATCCTCCTAGTAATAATAATAATAATAATAAAAATCTACATTTTTATTATTATTCCATACAGATTTATAGCCTAGAAAACAAGTCTTAACCTCTGTTCTCAAGAAAAATGTAATTGATCAGTTTTCAGAAAATAGGGAGAAGCGGGTCTAACCCCTCTCTAAACTTGTTATTCTTATAAAGACAAAAAATGTTCCCAAGAAAAGTTTGGAACAAGGACCTTGCAGACCAAGGGAAATTTTTTGTATAAAGAAATAATTATTTCTTTATTTATGATATATGTGAAATTTTATTCAAAGTTTGTGGAAGGAGAAGGGCTAACCCATCTCTTAGTTACTTCCTAAGAAATGAATATGCATAACAAAATGGGGTTGCACTAAAAGTACCGCACAGTCACACGGGGCTGCGCTAAAAAAATATATAAACTGCTCAGCTATATGCAAGAAGTACCCCGCAGCTAGAGGGGCCGCTTCCAAATTTCAACTTGCTCAGTTATATGCAAGTAACTCGCAGTTAAAGGGGAAACTTTTAAAAATTTTAAACTTGCTCGGCTATATGGAAGAAGTACCCCGCAGCTAGAGGGGCCGCTTCCAAATTTCAACTTGCTCAGTTATATGCAAGTACCCCGTAGTTAAAGGGGACACTTTTAAAATTTTAAACTTGCTCAGCTATATGCAAGTACCCCGCAGTTAGAGGGGCAACGTCCAAATTTTTACTTGCTCAATTATATGCAAGTGCCCCGAAGTTAGAGGGGAGCTTCAAAATTTTAACTTGCTCATCTCATATGCAAATACCCCACAGTTAGAAGCGGGAAGTTCAATCTTGAGGTTCTCATATAAAAAAGAGTAACTCAAAGTATTGAGCAACTCCAAGTATACATATAAGGTACGACAGTTTAGTACCTAAGGATCCAAGGGAATAGGAGCGCTCACAGTCTTGAGCAACTACCAAGTATAAATATAAGGTGCAACAGTTTAGCACCTAAGGCTCCAAGGGAACCGGAGTGCTCACAGTCTTGAGAAACTGCCAAGTATAAATATAAGGTATGAAAGTTTAGTACCTAAAGCTCCAAGGTCACTGGAGCGCTCGCAGTCTTGAGCAAGGGCCAAATATAAACATAAGGTGCTCCAGATGAGCACCTTAGGCTCCAAGGGCACCGGAGCGCTCACAATCTTGAGCAAGTGCCAAATATAATTATAAATATAAGGTATGACAGTTTAGTACCTAAGGCTCCAAGGGCATCAGAGCTCTCACAATATTGACCAATTACCAAGTATAAGTATATGTGCGATAGTTTAGCACCTAAAGCTCCAAGGGCGCCGGAGCGCTCATAGTCTTGAGCAAAGGCCAAGTATGAATATAAGATGCGACTGTTTAGCACCTAAGGCTCTAAGGGCACCGGAGCGCTCACAGTCTTGAGCAAGTGCCAAGTATAAACATAAGGTGCTCCAGATGAGTACCTAAGGCTCCAAGGGCACCGGAGCTCTCACAGTCTTGAGCAAATGCCAAGTATAAATATAAGGTGCTCCAGTTGAGCACCTAAGGTTCTAAGGGCACCGGAGCGCTCACAGTCTTGAGCAAGCGTCAAGTATAAATATAAGGTGCGCCAGTTGAGCACCTAAGGCTCTAAGGGCACCGGAGCGCTCACAGTCTTGAGCAAGCGTCAAGTATAAATATAAGGTGCGACAGTTTAGCACCTAAGGCTCCAAGGGAACCGGAGTGCTCACAGTCTTGAGCAACTGCCAAGTATAAATAAAAGGTACGACAGTTTCGTGTACAAGTCTCTCGACATTACAAGACACTTCTGCACGAGGGGGCTAATATTGAGAAGTCCTCAAGCAAGTGAACAAATAGTAAAATAACTTGGAGTGTGGGGTTCCATTTATAGTGTCTCCACCTGCCCAAGATTGCAAGTTTGACAGAAAATAGCCTAGGGCGAGGGGATCCACCTTGAGTGCCCTCTCTTCCCAAACTTGATGATGCAGAAAAGCACTCAGGGAGAGGGGCTCACTGGGAGTAACCACTCCGCCCAAGATAGAAGGCCACAGAAGAAGTCAAAGGGCGAGAGGCCCACTGCGAGTAACCCCTCCGCCCAAGATGAAAGGCCACAAAAGAAGGCCAAGGGCGAGGGGCTCACCGCGAGTAACCCCTACGCCCAAGATGAACGGCCACAGATGAAGGCCAAGGGCGAGGGACGCACTGCGAGTAACCCCTCCGCCCAAGATAGAAGGCCACAGAAGAAGGCCAAGGGCGAGGGGCTCATCGCGAGTAACCCCGTCGTCCAAGATGAAAGGTCGTAGAAGAAGGCCAAGGGCGAGGGGCCCATCGCGAGTAACCCCTCCGCCCAAGATAGAAGGACACAGAAGAAGGCCAAGGGCGAGGGGCTCACCGCAAGTAACCCCTCCGCCCAAGATAGAAAGCCACAGAAGAAGGCCAAGGGCGAGGGGCTCACCGTGAGTAACGCCTCCGCCCAAGATAGAAGGCCACAGAAGAAGGCCAAGAGCGAGGGGCTCACCGAGAGTAACCCCTCCGCCTCAGATAGAAGGCCACAGAAGAAGGCCAAGGGCGAGGGGATCACCGCGGGTAACCCCTACGCCTAAGATAGAAGGCCACAGAAGAAGGCCAAGGGCGAGGGGCTCACCGCGAGTAACCCCGCCGCCCAAGATGAAAGGCCACAAAAGAAGTCCAAGGGCGAGGGGCTCACTGCGTGTAATCCCGCCGCCCAAGATGAAAGGCCGCAGAAGAAGGCTAAGGCGAGGGGCTCACTACGAGTAACCCCTCCGCCCAAGATAGAAGGCCACAGAAGAAGGCAAAGGGCGAGGGGCCCACCGCGAGTAACCCCTCCGCCCAAGATGAAAGGCCACAGAAGAAGGCCAAGGGCGAGGGGTTCACCGCGAGTAACCCCTCCGCCCAAGATGAAGGGCCACAGATGAAGGCCAAGGGCGAGGGGCGCACCGCGAGTAACCCTCCACCCAAGACAGAAGGCCACAGAGGAAGGCCAAGGGCGGGGGGGCATCGCGAGTAACCCCTCCGCCTAAGAGAAAAGGCCAAGGGAGAGGAGCTCACCTCGGTTAACCCCTCCGCCCAAGTTTATACCCAGATAAGGAGGTCCACTATAAGTGGCCTCATTTACAAAACTTGGGATGAAGTGACATAACATTTAATGACCCTAAGAGGAATGATGAAGAAATCCTAGGGTCCCTAAAAATAAATGAATTTATGGCGTACAAAGCCTTTTGGTCTACCCAACACAAAAGACTTTGCACGAGGGGCTAATGTAGAAGGGTGTCTACCTACAAATAAAAAAATAAATAAAAATATTTTTTTATCGGATATATTGAGAAGGAACCCACCCAGGGTCCCCGCATAAACTTATATTGGGCAGGAACCCACCCAAGGTCCCGGCAGAAACTCATATTGAGCAGGAACCCACCCAGGGTCCCCGCAAAAACTCATATTGAGAAGAAACCCCCCCAGGGTCCCGACATAAACTCATATTTTTAGGGAACCCACCCAGGGTCACTGCAGAAATGACATTCGAGAGGTGCCGCCGCAAGGGTCACTGCAGAAATGGCATTCAAGAGGTGCCTCGCAAGGGTCACCGTAGAAGTCCAAGATTGAGAAGTGGCACTGCAGGGGTCAGCGCCACTGCAAGGGTCAGCGCCACTACAAGGGTCACTGCCACTGCAAGGGTCACTGCAACTGCAAGGGTCAACACCACTGCAAGGGCCAGCGCCACTACAAGTGTCACTGCAGCAATGACATTCGAGAGGTGCCTCGCAAGGGTCACCGCAGAAGTCCAAGATTGAGAAGTGCCACTGCAGGGGTCAGCGCCACTGCAAGGGTCACTGCAGCTGCAAGGGTCAGCGCCACTGTAAGGGTCACTGCCACTGCAAGGGTCAGCGCCACTGCAAGGGTCACTGTAGCTGCAAGGGTCAGCGCCACTGCAAGGGTCAGCGCCACTATAAGGGCCAGCGTCACTGCAATTGTCACTGCAGCAATGACATTCGAGAGGTGCCTCGCAAGGGTCATCGCAGAAGTCCAAGATTGAGAAGTGCCACTGCAAGAGTCAGCGCCACTGCAAGGGTCACTGCAGCAATGACATTCGAGAGGTACCTCATAAGGGTCACCACAGAAGTCCAAGATTGAGAAGTGCCAATGTAAGGGTCAGCGCCACTGCAAGGGTCAGCGCCACTGCAAGGGTCACTACAGTAATGACATTCGAGAGGTGCCTCGCAAGGGTCACCGCAGAAGTCCAATATTGAGAAGTGCCACTGCAAGGGTCACCGCAGCAATGACATCCGAGAGCTGCCTCGCAAGGGTCACCGCAGAAGTCCAAGATTGAGAAATGTCACTGTAAGGGTCAGCGCCACTGCATGGGTCACTGTAGCAATGACATTCGAGAGGTGCCTCGCAAGGGTCACCGCTGATGTCCAAGATTGAGAAGTGTCGCTGCAAGGGTCAGCGCCACTGCAAGGATCACTGCAGAAATGTTATCTGAGAAGTGCCACTGCAAGGGTTCCGGCAGAAACTCATATTGAGAAGGAACCCACCCAGGGTGGCCAGGATGAGGGAGTGGCTACCATGAGCAACTCCTCATCATGAAACGTCATTCTTTAAAAGAACAACAGTATTAACACTTTGCTTTCTTGTACAGGTTACCTAGTTGAGCAAGCAGGGCTCAAGCAGGCTAGTTGGGAACTCCCGGGAGTTTTGTCTTGGCGGTTGAGGGATAAGGTACGTTGAGCAAGCTCAACCACTTAGAACTATAGGATTAAGAGAATACTAGTAGGAGACCCTAGAGTCACCCAGTCCTCACACACCTCACACTTAGTCACAAGTGAAGTGAGCAGCCAAAGGGCTGTCTGCTCACAAGAAAAGAACTATTTATAAAATGATTTTAAAGGAGAGGGTCCTTTAAACCCCTCTCAAGAAAAATGATTTTAGAAGGGGGTCCTCAAGACCCCCCTCAAGCTTGCAAATATTTTAGAGGAGGTGGTCCTCAAGACCCCCCCTCAAGTTTACAAAGTTTAACCAAAAGTTACCGTTTCAAAAGATATTTAGCAAATCAGATATTTTGTCTCCATTAGAAGACATATTTGCTTTTGAACTTTGGTTGGCACCAGGGGGCATCTGTCAGAGGGGACAGGCAGACCTGCCTGCAGGTAGGGACAAATAGTACACTGCAGACTTTGTCCCTCACCAACTCTCTAAGTTTTGGCGCCAAAAGTGCCAACCCAGCCTTAGTGCCCAAGTATAAATAGGACCCCTGGGCAAGGTCATAGACATGAGAAAAAAACTCAATAGCAAAGTCACTCTGTCAAAATCACACCAGAACCTCTCTAGTATTCTCTCCCTGCTCTCTTTAAGTGCTAAGTGCCTTGTTCTTTCACTCCCCACTGACAGCCATCACTCTAAGGAGCTCCTCTTGAGAAAATTACTATTATTGTTGTGGAAGTTCATCTTCTTGCAGGGAGGGAGTTCCAGCTTGAGCTCCATTTTTACCAAAAGAAGAAGGTCTCTTCAGAAGTTCTTGAGAACCTTGCAGACAGCGTCCATTGGAGTGGGTCACGCCTCACCCTTTCCAGTTATTCATAGAACCTAGTTCACTACCCTCCTACAGACTTGACTAGAATTGCTTAATAGTCGATGGAATTATGGTATGTGATCGATTCCTCTGACATTATCAAATTATCAACCAAAAAAGCTAACTGATTTAATTAATTAAGGCTTATAAGTTTAAATTTTTATTCAACCTTTTGTCCAATTAATTTTAATCATGTAAGTAACATTATTATGTAACTTGTTGGTAGTTATTGAGGTTGTGGTATGTTGATCGATTACATTGACTTGTAGATTAGTTCCTTGAATAAGGTATCGACTGTCAGATTGGTACTTTTGTTACATTGCATCTTGGATCATCCCTTGGAGGTGTCAACTATTGCTCCCTTATTTTCCAGAGTTGATTGATTTCCTCCCTTGGATGATTTCTTCAAATCATTCTTCTTGAGTTTCTTGGGGTTTTGTTCAGTTAAAGCATCGATATTATGGAGTTCATCCTTAACCTAAGAGTACTTTTCAATTCATGCCATGAGGTATTCCATGGTGGACATTGACTTCTTGGTCAATGATTGGTAAAGATCGCCCAATCTGGAAAGTTTGAACTTAAAGGATGAAATCGCCAATTGCGCATTAAAATTATCAATCTCGTTGAAAATTTCTTAGTAGCATTGAGCATACTTCCTAAGGGATTTCTCCTCCTCATACATCTTAAAGGCAATCGATGAATCAACCTCTTTTAGTGCCTTACTACTGGTTATCAATCGCGCTGCGAAGTGCTCGGCCAACTCCCTAAAGGAGGAAATTGACCTAGGGGATAATTTATTAAATCACCTTTGACCGATTTCACCCAAATTCAACGGGAAAACACGACACATAAGGGCATCGTGATGACTCCACATAGACATCGACTGCGTGTAGTGTAATTTACTCAATTTTAAAATATTAGAATCGAGGTTGATAGAAAACAATAAGTGGGTTGGAATAAATTCACCCATTCATTAATGGTAGGTTCGTCTAGTTCAAATTAGTAATCGAACCAGATTTTTTGGCAAATTATTATGCTTAATATACCGATGCAATTAAATGTTCCATTTGAGAGGTTTGGAAGTCCAATTTAAAATTAAAATTATCACAACCTACCTTCTTAAAATAAATTTAATTGTGAGACATTTTATACCATTTAAAAAGTTATCTTTGTTTATTAAGAGAAATAATTGCTTCCATCTCAATTATTTTATTCAAATCATTAATAAAATGTGTTTTGCTTGTGAAAGCACTAACCACTTATCTCATCACACACTATGATAAAATATTAAAAACCCGTAGCCTACACAAAGAAGAAATAGTAATACGATCCACTTCCACAATTCTCTCCACCCCTCCTCTTTTTGTGTTCCTCTAGAAGTGCTACATCGATTACCTTGTGCCGTTCCACTTTTATATTTTAGAGTAAACTACCACATAGGTTCCTTATTTTTCCACTTATTTCAATTTTGTACCTATCCTTTTTTTGGTTTCAATTTCATCCTCAACATTTCATTTTGTCTTAATTTCGTCCTTGTCCTTTTTTTGTTTCAATTTCGTCCTCAATCTTTCATTTTGTCTCAATTTAGTCCATCTATTAACTATTTTGGATACAATTGATTATTTCACCCTCTTTATTGAAAAGTAATAAAATGGATGTTATAAAATTTGAAAAATAAACTATTTTATTATTATTTCGGAATAAAAATAGTTTTTTATCTAAGAATAATAATAAAAATTTATTAATAAAAAAAGTATTTATTTTAATTTATCCCAATTGTTTTTTTTAAACTAGAATAATAATCTTAATAGTCAACATAGTTTTTTTTATTAATAATAAAATATTTATTTTATTTAAAAATATTTATTTTGATGTCTTAGTTTCACAATTTATTGGTAGCGCCGGTGCGGACCCACATCACATGAAATTTTTTATTTATCAATTATATTACGAGATGGGAGAAAAATTGATGTCTTAGATTTGTGATTAGTTAATTCGCTGGATCGAACTCACATTCATTAAACGTTGTGGGTCCACGTCAGTGACACTAATCAATCGTGACTCTAAAACATCAAATTAAATATTTTTAGTTAAAATTAAAAGAAGAGTTTTTTTTATAAATAAAAAAATCTATGTTGACTATTAAAATTATTATTCTTGTTTTTTTAAATAATTAAAAACAATTGTGATAAAATAAAAATAAAAACTAATTTTATTATTATTCTCGGATAAAAAACTCTTTTTATCCACAAATAATAATAAAATAATTTATTCTTAAAATTTTATAACATTCATTTTATTGTATTTTAATAAAAAGAGGTAAAATAGTCAATTGTATCCAAAATAGTTAGCAAGATGAACTAAATTGAGATAAAATGAATAGAACAAGGATGAAATTGAAATAAGTTAAAAGATTGATGATGAAATTAAGAAAACAAGAATAGAGATAAAATTAAAATAAATAAAAAGATGAGAGATGTATTTAGCTTACTCCATATTTTATTAAAGAATAATGGTAGACTCCCTGAATGGGGAGCTACCAATTCCTTCCCCACAAATCTCAACCCTTGATTCATTAGACCCCAAAATAATCTTGAGCCTTGATTTAATTTAAAAAAATAATGCATTATAACTTTAGAGTTATAATTTATTTTAAACTAAAACTAAAAGATATTCCTTTAATATTTAGATTATTTATTTTTGATTGATAAATAACTATAGTTATGATTTATTTTAAAGTTAAATAAATTTGTGGGGAAGGAATAGTTAATGGATCAATCTTGACCCTTAGTGTATTTTTAAAAAACAATACATTATATCTCTATACTTGTTATTTATTTTAAACAAAAATTAAAAAAGATATTCTCTTAATTTTTTTAAATTTAACAAAAGATTAATAAATAACTAGAGTTATGATTTATTTTAAAAATAAATAAACTTTACAGTAAATTAATATTTAATGGATTAATTACCAAAAAAATCTTTCAAACATTTTTAATACACATTTAGTTCAATCATTTTAATTTTATTCCAAAAAGTCCTCAAACACTAATTTAATCAATATTATGTTATTTTTAAAGGTCCGCGCAAGTGGCACACTTTAAGTGTTTTTATTTTGAAAAAAATATTTGTTTAAATTTTAATGTTTTAGATTCACGATTGATTAGTGCTACTCGCGCGAACCTACATTCCTGGGTCAAAATCATTTATTCAATGTGGGTCCGGGCCAGCGATACTTATCCATCGTGAATCTAAGACATCAAATTAACAGGTTATTTTTTTTTATTAAAACTGAATTTATCAAAAAAAAAAAGACCCCCCCCCCCCCCCCCCCCCCTTTTTTCCATTGGTTTCTCATGTGAAAGGGTTAAAAATAATTATTTTTAACTCATTTATTCCATCAAACACCCATTTACCTAATATTCTCTTATTTTTATAGGTCCGTGTCAGCGGCACCCTTATTTTTAAACTTAATTTTTTAACTCATTTAGTCCCTCAAACACCCATTTATCAAATATTCTCTTATTTTTATAGCTTCGCGCTAACGACATCCCTTATTTTTTAACTTAATTTTACAACATTTAAAACAATTTTGTATTTCTTAAAACCGTTTAAAAATGTAAAAAAAAAGTTTCTTTTCATTTATATTAAACTAATTTTTATTTTTTAAAACAGTTTTTTCAAAAAAAATATTTTTTATATTAAAATAATATTTTCGTAAAATTATCGCATTTAATTGGGGTGAATTCAAATTATTTTAATTTAGTTATGTTCATGTTCTTTTTTTATATATAAAATACTATTTTTTTTATATAAAAAATATAGATTTTTGTATAACAAAATAATTTTTTAATTAAAAAAATATATAAATAAAAAGGGAGCTTTTGCATTCGTTATGAGTTAGAGGAAGGAAGAATCGGGAAGTGTAGCGTTACTCTTGATTAAAATACAATAAAATAAAATAAAATCCCCCCATTCATCATCGTTGTATATCCGTGTTTAAATTCCCACACAACTCTCTCTCTCTCTCTGGTAGAAGGTGTGGAGTCACCTCAAACCCCTTAAATTCCCACAACACCATCCAAAACAAACCGATTGATATTTTGAAAAGAGAGAGAGAGAGAGAGACATAAAAGGATAGGCAACCCACGTTTGAAGCCGTCAAAATATAACTAAAAATCACTGCTTTACTGAGAGAAGCAATCAATCAAACAAACTCTCCGGCCCTTTCGGAAACCCACCCTGTAGTTTGTTTATTCAGTTATAATATATAATCAATCACGAAACCCCTCAAAATCGCCTTTGCCGGCCAACCATGGAAACCTTCCTCTAACCTTTTCTCAATCTTGATATGGCCGGTAAACTCGACCGGAGACAACCGTTGTTGTTAAATAGCCGGAGGTCCGGTAGTTTAAGATTTGCTGAGGTAGCCGGAGGGACAACGGCGGAATGTGCAGCTGTTTGTTGTTGTTGTCCATGTGGGTTGGTGAATCTTCTGATTTTGGCGGTTTATAAGTTGCCGGCGGGAATATGTCGGAAAGCGATTCGGCGGAGTAAGCGTCGGAAAATGATGAAGAAACCGGCGGTGAGTAGTCGGTGTGGGTGTGGGTGTGATGATACGGAGTTGGAAATACAGGCGGTTACGGGTGGTGAGACGCTGTTGATATCGGTTGAGGAGGATAAGGATGTGGTGGAGTTGGAGAAGGAAATGTGGGAGAGGTTTTACGGGACAGGCTTCTGGAGAAGTCCTTCTCAAAGGGATAATGTGTAACGTAACGTAGCGCTGGTAAATATCAATTCAATTCTTCTCTTGTGTACCCAAATCCCTCAACTTTATATAAATGTTAATATTATTATAAATGTGATTTGCTGGATTCAATGTGTTTCTCAATCACGCACTTTTCCTTTTTCTCCTTTTTTTTTTTCCTCTTTTTTTTTATTATTATTATTATTATTTGGGTTGGATGGGTTTGATCTCTCGTGTTAAGGAAATGCTATTTTTTATCCATTGTGATTATTAGATGATCTTTGCTCATGGGAATTCAAATGTGTGTATATATATATATATATATATATATATATATATATATATATATATATATATATATATATATATATATATATATATATTCAAAAGTGAACCAAAAGAATGAACTTTTTAATGAAGCTACTAAGGCATTAAAAAATGGGTCAATTATTAAATAGTCCCTACTATAAATATATATTTTTTAAAAAGGACACATATTTTTATCTTAACCCATTTAGTCCCTCAAGCACTCAATATCCTCTTATTTTTAGAGGTCCGCGCCAGCGGCACTCCCTCTCCAAAATATGTGGCAAAGGACTTTTTGAGGCAAAATAAAAAAGTTTGGACTAAATGGGTATTAAAAAATGTCCGAGGGACTATTTGGTATATGTCCCTTAAAAAATTTATTTTTAATTTCTTGTTATAATTGGTCCGCACCAGCAGCAATGAATAATTTTTCAATCCCCTCGCTGGCGCGGATCAATTACAACAAGAAATTAAGGATCAATTTTTAATATTTTAGTAGGTTCATTAAAAAGTTCATTCTTTTTGTTCACTTTTGAAGCTCTCCCTATATATATATATATATATATATATATATATATATATATATATATATATATATATATATATAATTAGATGATCGGTCAAACTTTCGTAGCTTTTAAAGTGGTTAAAAGTAGTGAAAGTTTGATCGATTTTTTAAGAATAGCAAAAAAAGTTTTTTTAGTTGAAATATTTAAATATCTCACAAAAAAATAAATTCAAAAATATTTTTTTTACTATTTTAAAAAAATGATGTACAAACTTAGTGTGCACATAACTCTCTCTCTCTCTCTCTCTCTCTCTCTCTCTCTCTCTCTCTATATATATATATATATATATATATATATATATATAGTCCTGCTCTTATGCGGACCAGTCCGCATTTTAAGAGTGCGGACCGAACATCTGTTACTTGGCGGTGCCCAGAAAAGAGAGAGAGTGTGCCTATAATTTAGACGATAATTTCTAAGCGCACCTTTAGATGACACATGTCCGGTCCGCTTTCTTAAAATGCGGATTAGTCCACACAAGAGCATTATTATATATATATATATATATATAGGGAGAGGTTCAGAAGTGGACCAAAAGAATTGACTTTTTAATAGACCTTAACAAAAAACACATATTAACACATTAATTTTAATTTATATAGTGTAATTGGTCCGCGCCAGCGGCACCCGAGGAACACATTCACCCCACTACCCCCCCCACCCCGCTCACACCGCCCCCCCACCACCCCCACCCCCCCCAACCACCACCATCAACAAAGCAGCCCTTATGACAGCAGGGCTGCCATGAGGGTGGGGGGCGTGTGGGGGGTGGGGGATCGATCGACACGCGTATTTGGTGCCGCTGGCGCGGACCAATTACACTATATGAATTAAAATTAATGTGTTATTATGTGTTTTTTGTTAAGGTCCATTAAAAAGTCCATTCTTTTGGTCCACTTGTGAACCTCTCCATATATATATAACTTCAAATTCGTGAATTAATTATCTATATCATTTTTTCTTTAAAGGAAAATTGATCAATTAGTGGATGAGTTCATGAAATACCCTATGTTTGGGAGATACGAAAAAGAAGATAAAGCTTCATATACATATACATGATGTATAGAAAGAAAAACACACACTTGATTTACCTACTGAAACTATTTTTTAAAGAGATATGCTACTTACCCAAATAACTTTCTTAAACTTTACCCAAAATGATTTGATTTTTGTGCTTTGGTGGATCCCGCACTATATGGCAATAAATGACAGGATAGTGAAAGAATAACGTGGCGTCCACGTAAAATTTGAGAAAGATTTGAAGGAATTTTTTGAAACTCAAAGCATTTTCCTTTTTTAAAAGGGTAAATGAATACTCTTAATATGAAAGTTGGCTAACATGATATTATTCCGTGACTATGAAAATAATCTTCACCGAATTTAATATTATAAAACTAACTATTAAGTGCCTGATTTGCATATTGCACGTGAGTTTAAAACTTGTGATCATGATACCGGCCACTAGAAGATTCAAGAATTTTGTTGACGCGGGGGCGAAAGACACTGTTGTCATTGGTTATATCAATGACAAATTTATCACTACAGAAGCTAAAACAAATTTGTGAAGGGGAAAATTGTTCAGGGGGAATTTTTTTTTTTTTGGGTGTGTGTGTGTGTGTGTAGGGGAGGGGTGTCTGGGTTCCACTAAATTTGGTTATGACCCCACCTAGTAAATAGTTGTATGTTTGATCAAATCTTATGGAGGGAATGTTTATTGTGAAAATATCACATTTACCTTGACGAGGAAAAGGAAACGCGAGTTGATATCCTAATCATGTATTGTTATTATCCTTAAACTTGATTTAAACTTATTTATTTATTATCCCTTAAAATTGGGAAGTATGTTCAATTGGTCCATGATATTAAGTCCGGTCTGTTAGAGAGAATAACATACAAGTTAAAACCATTAATTTATATATGGTAGGATGAACTAGACTGGATATTGATATATGTTTATGTTGTATATGAATTAGATGGATTGTGTAGGCAATGGGCATTTTGTATGTTGTTTCTTGTGAGATTTAGACCTAATTTTAATTGAGGTATCATTGTTATGATATTTAGTTATGTGATACTTGAATGAGTTTTAATTTTAATTGAAGTGTCATTGTTATGATGTTAATTATGTGATATTTGAATGGGATTAAATTTGTTTACACGTGGTATTAACCATGTAACTATGAAGACTATTTTAGAAGATCGCAGATCTGATGAGATATAGTTTTGATCAATGATTTGATTGAGAGTGATCCTATACTTACCGAAATTGTTTATAATTTTTTTTATTAGTTTGTTTTATCATGCTTGATGGTAAGAAATGTAATAAAAATAACAATAAAAATATAATTTTTGTTTGATTTATAGGCGCCCTTTGATTATGGGTGAATTATTATTCATGTAGATGAAAAATGATCCAATTTTTACTTAAATAAATTAAAATATATTTTATTTGATTGAAGATAGAGATATATTTTACTCTCAATTATACAATGTTTTCATTAATTTTGAAAGGTGATTTGGATATTTAAGAGTGATTTGAACATTGACCTTTATTGATTGTGACACATTCACTTTGTGTGTCGCAATAATATACAATTGATCCGTAAGATAATTTTGATGAGTGTTTATAATATATTATTAGTTTAAATTTAAATATTTGCATTTTATTTTCTAATTGTATTCTAGAAGGAAAAGGTGGCTGGAATTTGGAAACCTAGAAATAACTAATTAAAGATCAAAATGTTCAACCACTGAAGAAAAACTGAATCAAATAAGGGGAGTTCTCAGCAAGGGCGGATCCAGGGGTGGGCCCACCAGGGCTGCAGCCCACCCCTCTCAAAGTGGGGAAAAAAATTGTGAGGGTTAAAAATTACTACTTAAAGTTAAAGTGTTGTTGAAAAATAATTCCAAAATTATAAGGGTTTAAAATTTCTAGAAAATAAAAAATAATATAGATAAATAGATTCAAAAACTTTATAAATTTCTCCTCTTGGGAAATCTCCCTGAACACCTAACATTTGTCGGGACTTCCGCTCCATTCACAAAAATTATTGGGTCCGTTACTAATTTTAGCCCACCCCTTGGAGGAATCCTAGCTCCGCCCTTGGTTCTCAGTCAAATCTTGTGAGCTTTTTCCTGTTATATTTGGTTAGTTACACTTTGTCCTTCAATATTTTTTTTGAAATTATCACAATTCTTACTTTAATTTCTATACCCTAACAAATTTTAAACATTATACTATACTCTAACCCTACAATTATTAATTTTTGGATAGAAATTCAACATGATGGGGAAATTTAGAATTTCTACTATGTTTAAGTTACAGAAAAACATTTTAAAAACTTGAAAATTACTGTAAAACTATTTATTAAATATGGAAAATGTAGAAAAACATTCAAAAAAAATATAAATTCCAGAATCTCTTTAAAAAAATCTAAATTGCTCTAAATACATTAGAAAATTCTAGACATTACTAAAAAATATTTAAAAGATCTTGAAATTGCAATATATATATATATATTATAAATTGCAGAAAAATATTTAGACATCTTGAAATTACATAAAAAACATTTACAAAATAAGAAATTGCATAAAAACATTCTAGAAATTATAGAAAAGTTTTCAAACACCCTAAAATTAAAGGGTATTTTTTAAACATGGAAGCTGAAGAGATTATATTTACAAATATGGAAAATACAAAAAAAAATTAAAAATATCAACGAAAAATTACATCTTTTCTCAAAACTTGGTACTGACAAAAAATTATAGATTAATCAATGTCCAACACAACTGGTTTAAATTTTCATTGAAAATATTGTTAGGAAACTAATATATATATATATATATATATATATATATATATATATATATATATATATATATATATACAGTCCTGCTCTTGTGCGGACCGGACATGTGTCACCTGGCGGTGAGCCCAGAAATTATCGCCTAAATTATAGGCACACTCTCTCTCTTTTCTGGGCTCACCGCCAGGTGACACATGTCCGGTCCGCATTCTTAAAATGCGGATTAGTCCGCACAAGAGCAGGGTTGTATATATATATATACTCTTGAGCGGACTAGTACGCAAGAATTCCGATCGGATATGTGTCACCTAACGATGCGCCTAGAAATTTTTGCCTAAATTATAGGCACGCTCTCTCTTTCTCTCTCTTCTGGGCTCACCGTCAAGGTGACAGATGTCCGGTCATCACTCTTAAAATGCGGATTGATCCTATATATTTGTGTGTGTGTGTGTGTGATAAGCATTAATTAATGACTCATTGAGAACTTGTTCAAAACAAATATTAATTAATTCATCAACAAATTCAAAATTCCTTTCAAATCAAATCAAGAAAATTTATGTCTTAATTATGACATGTTCATGAACAAATATGGGTCACAAAATCAAAAGAATGCACATAATCAAGTCATAAGAATTACAAGTTATGCTTAAGTTTATTGTTCAATTAATATCCTTTCAAGATCTCATAAATGGTAGTATCTATCCATATGTCTCCCTCAATGATGCTTAAGCTCTAGAGTAGATACAAAATTTGCATTACAAGAAAATCAAAAGGTCTAATCTTATTTTTCTTACTATTTAACATTTGGCTTTTGTTATTTCCATAATATTCTGGCTTTTTCTACGGTGTCTTTCCCTCACACTTTGGTAGACACCTATTGACGACACTTAAGTTCAAGTCAATGTTATCTCACCAATGGCAACTCTTTCCGTTTATTTACGTCTCATCAATCAACTCCATCAAGAAAATTGTATTTTACACATACTCTCAAATAGACCATATAAACGTTTCAAACACAGATAAGAGATCTCGGGATATAATCATGATTTGAAGTCAAGCACTAAACGAAATACACTTAACTATAGTCATATGAATCTAGTGATATGCAAGTGCATAAGTAAAGTGAAATCATAAACAATGATCTCAATAAAATTTGAGAATTATGATTTATCAAGTAAATTCTAACCTATCATTGAGATAACCAACATTTTCATCAAAGAGTTAAGAACTCATGCTTTAATCATCAATCAATTTAAGTTCACTCATCAAAATAATAAAAACAAATAACTTAATCATATAATAACGAAAATAATAAAATGAAAATCTTTTGGATATTTTTTAAATAAGAATGATGCAATATATACAAGCATATCATGTAAGGAATGAAGCATATAAGAAAATGCATGAGAATCACAAATATATGAAAATTCCTTACAAATATACGAACAATGATTCAAATGAAGCAATTGAAGCTCTCACCTAAATAATATGATCCCATACAAATCAAAGAGTACCTAGGAAGGGAACCTATAACATGAAAACCATAGGTATTTTAAGAAAACTACCGCCTAGGTAGCGATGGGAGAAGCATCTTCTGGATCCTTGGGAGGTACAAACACAACTTCCTTATTGACAACCTCCTTCTACGGGATCTCTAACTCAACTTTCTTTCTAGGAGCGTTTCTAAGAATACCTCTCACGTTCTTTGGTATCCATATTTCATTCCTTATAGGATTCATATGTCTATTCCTTAGAATTTGAGTAAAAGATCTAGGTCTAAGAGACTTTCTCCTAACCTCACTCCTCTATTTAACTAAAAAGTCAACTCTCATCAATTTTTCTATCTGACATCTTAGCTCATTAATATGATCTCTTTCCATAATTTTGTTCCTATTATGAATGAACCTCACATTTATTTCCTTCAAATACCTACACATTTGGTTTGAATAATGTAAGGAAAAATATCAAATCGAGTCAATTTGTATGTATATTGGCTTTGTTTTGTTTGAAATTTTTTTATTTGAGTCATAGGTTAGGGTTTGAATTGTTTGTCCTTCTAGACCAAGATGTGTGATTAAAGATCCTAGCCGCCAAGTTAAAGCAACATCGAACACACATCGAGTTTCGTACCGAGTTTCGTTTATTCTTCAATATCCGAGGGATCTCAATGAGGTATGAATGCGTATTATACTTGATCCCTGTATACAAGTTTTGGATGTTTTGTTTTTAAAATGTTTGAAGCCATTTTTTGTAAAAAAATTAAAGAAAAGAATATTTTTGTTAAATTCGTTCGAAGGAGATTTTCAGTTCGTTCAATCGAGTTTTTATAAGTCATTTAGAGGATTTTTTTTTTCTTTGGTTCAAATGAGATATATATTTTCGTTCAAATGAGATTCAAATGAGTTTCTTCTCTTTTACAAAATCTATTCATTTAAAGCCCATTTGATCTCTGTTCAAATGAGTTTAGCAAGTTCGTTCGAATGATGATTTTTTGGTTCGAACGAGAATATTGACTTCGTTCGAATGACCCTACTAATTTCGTTCTAAAAAGAGTTTCCTCAATTTTTGTGTCGCCTCATTTTTTATATTTTTCATAAATAGGAGTGCTGCGAAAACGATTTTCATAGACAAATCTTGAGCATCCTAAATCATAGTTTACACCCAGAGCTTGAGATCCAAGTTTCACATACAAATGTTTTTTAAGATATCTTTCATGCTTCACCGCGGTTATAATTTGTACATATTGGAAAGTGTTTTGAGTGGTGGAAATTGTGTTTATTTTTTGCGACGGATGGACCAGTCATGAGACAACTAACATCGGTGGGATATCGACACGTGGGAAGCGCTTACATTATATTGGTTGTCGGAAGGCGTCCAACAGTGGTTGCGAAGAAGGTGACAAGGAACAAAGAACCACATCAAGGGTTGAAGGCGTCAAATCGTTGAGTAAGTTTAAGTTGTTCTTGCACATAGACCTATATCATAGTGGAGTTGTGTGGTTGGATCATCCAAAGTTTTTTTCATTGCGAGTTTTCCTCATACATCGTCATGTTATGGTTGCCCTATTTTACCTTTGCTTATTCATCTAGATGCGTGCTTAGGTCAAGATAAAATTAGTAATTGTTTACACAACACAAGGTTTAATTAGTGTAAAGTTCAATTGGATTAATTAATTTACAAAATTAAAAATTGGTATGTGTTTGGCAATCCGTATAAACCCTAGGGCACAAGAGTGTCTTTCAAATTGGCATCAGAGCGGGTTACCCTAACTTATTGTGTTAGATCCCTGTCGAGTGCAAGTTTAGGATTTTTACGATGGATTTTAACTGTGAGGGTATTCAATTACCAGGCCTACCATGTTTTATGGTTCAAACTATCCTAATTGGAAAGGCAAAAAGCGTTTTTTTAAAAATTGATCGACGAGAACGATTGGAACTCAATTGAGCAACGGTGGTCTCCTCCCACCGAAGGTGGTGTTTTGAAAGTGTTCATCATTTGGACAACTAGTGAAAAGAATCCCTCTACATTTAATTCCATGAGAATGAA
The DNA here is from genome assembly GCA_949130495.1 of Sambucus nigra. Lineage (NCBI taxonomy): Eukaryota > Viridiplantae > Streptophyta > Magnoliopsida > Dipsacales > Adoxaceae > Sambucus > Sambucus nigra. The sequence continues at coordinate 87,687,272 of OX422216.1, read as the reverse complement.
TGCTATTTTTATGTGGCCAAGCTTAAAGAGTTTAGAACAATTATGACTTGCGAGAGTGTGAAGGATGCTTGAGATATTTTGAAATCCACATATGAGGCTATCGATACTGTTAGGGTTTCCATGTTGCAAAATATGATGACTAAGTTTGAAATGATTAAGATGTCAAATAATAAGCCTTTTGATGAGTTATATACTATATTGTCTAATATTATCAATTCCCTGTTTAACTTAGGTGAGACTATTCCTGAGCCTAGAGTTGTGTAAAAAATCTTAAGGTCGTTTCTTGAAAGACTTAATGCTAAAGTCAAGGTCTTAGATTCCATACGTGGTGCCGACGCTATGAGAGTCCAAAATCTTGTAGGCCATCTTCAAATATATGAGGTGAATACGTGTCCTCCGAAGAAAAAGATGAAAAGAAAGACAAGGGTGTACTTTGAAAGCCAAGAAGGAGGATGTGTTAGATTCCGATAGTGACGATAATTTAGATCCCGAAGAGATCGCTAGGTTTTCTAAGAGGTTTAAAATAATTTCTTGAGCTTAGAGACGATAGTATTTTGATAATAAACCCAATAAATTCAATTACCATGAGAGAAAGAAAATAGGTGGTCCTAAGAAGGCGGATAACCGAGACAAGTGTTTTAAATGCCAAGGGTTTTGGCATTATTCTCGTGAGTGTCCCATTAATCTAAGGAAGGAGGGAAAGAATTCTAAAACATACAATGCCACCCTTAGTGATAGTGAGTCGAAAGAGGAATCAGATTCCCCTATGGAGCATAATTACACCGCTTTTATTGCCAGTCGTGCGAGCTTTGATGAAAATTCTTCTAATAAAGACAATTATGTGCATGACAATTTTGAGGTCTGATCTTTTTATTCCCAAATGAGTGAGGAAGAAGAATAAGAGGAGAAGTATGAGAGTGAGATTCAAGTTCCATTTAGAGAGTTATATACCGAGCTGTTGAAGTTGAAAGCCAAGTTGAGGTTATAAGAGAAGTTGAAGGAATGCGTCATAGGTAATGATGATAGTAAATTGATTCATGATTTGAGGACACATGAAAAAACTCTTAGGGAGAAGCTCTCACTAGTTTAGGGGGAGATAACTAACCTTCATGGATTAATGAAAAATATTAAGAAGGAGTCCCTAATGTTTGATGAGTTAAAACTTTTTCTTGAGTCTAGGATTGTGAAGTTAGAACAAAAATTAAGAGGCTCAAGTCACATCAAATTTGATTTGGAATCTAGGTCGGAGAAGTTTAATAAGATTTTAGGCACCGTCTAAATAAAAAAATCACAAGGTTGCAATTGACTTCGATGATCTAAATTCCTTCCCTACTAAAGTCAAGAATAATATTTTGAGAGGGCCAACCATAGCAAAGGATGTTAGAAAAGGTAAACCCATAAGTAACATTCCTTGTGTCTACACTGGAATACATTGTGGTCGAAAAGGTCACCTTAGGCCTTTTTTAATCAAGAAAAGGTCCTAAGAAGTCTAAGTCTAGTGTTACTAAGGATCCCAAAACCCAAGATCGTCTGTTACACCTATGTGGGTTAGGAAATCGAATTTGGAGGCGCTTAACATTAGGCTTGTTGACTCTTGCATGCTTGCACATGATTTTTCTCACGCTATATCTAATGATTGATTGTGTTCACCTATTTTTCATACACTAGCTTTTGTGCTTCATGATTATATGTTATTGGTAGTTGTATCATGTATGTGTATTTTGTATTTTGATTTTCCATTTATCGGGTCATTATGAGAAAAATAAAAAAGATTTAGTTTGTCTTTTGATTAGTTTTTGAAAAATGTTTTGAATAACTTAAAAAAAAATTATTTATGTATCTGGTTTTACACATTTTGTGTGGCATATCAGCCTGTTTGAATCCCATTAATTCTATGTTTTTCATGTGGCTTAGACATTTGATTATGGGTTACAATGCTTTGGATTGTTCTTAATCATGCTTGTATGGAGTTGTCCGAATTTGATTTTCTTAATAGATTCACTTTGTATGTGCATCACCACACACGTTCAAGAGCTCTTTTGAATTTTAACTACCAATGCCACATGAGCTAAGTGAGGTGATATTCTATCAATCTTATCATATACATCTCTATTTGATTGAGAGATTTGTGCAGCTAAGAACCATTGTCCAAGAGTTTGTTTTAGTTTGAAAAAATACGAGCGATTAATGGAAAAGGGCTACGAAGGGAGTAAATCTCCTTTGTGTAAAACGCCAGCTTTAGCAAGAGACTAAAAGAAAAGAGAGGTAAAAGAAAATAAAAGGATTTCCAAGCCATGTTTATAAATTGATGCTTCAAAATTGGTATCTTCAAAAAGACTGAGAAAAATTGAATATCTTTATTTTTGAGGGTGTTAAAAGTTGAAGATCAACGGGTTTGCATAGTAAGTCCTACTTAATCTTAATGTTTGATGCTATTGATTCGAGAATCATCGATATGTTCTAGGCTAGTGTGCATTTAGTCCGTTTATCCATATTGAGTTCAAAGTTTTTTCCAAATGAGGATAAATATAAGTTTGATAAATTAATGTGATCATATTAGTGTCTTTTATTTCATTATTTGCATTGCTATCATTTGTCCATTATTTGGATTATTTGTGTTTGTGTTGCCGAATTTTTTTGTCGTCGTGTTCCACTTCACATCGTTGCATGATATACTTGTTTCCAATATGTTCACGTGTGTTACATTTAGGGAAAAAGTTATTTATATTGTGCACTTTACCTGTATCTTTTCCCAAACAAAAAGGGGAAGAAATTAAACCTAAGGGGGATGCATACTCTAATTGTTATATTGTCTTTTCATGTAAAATGTGTGTTTAAGTGTGAAAGTATGCAACGATGCGATAAAGTTTCACAAGAGAAAAGCTAATTTCAGTTTGTGTCAGTCAAGCATCTGTACTTTTTCCTTTTGGGTTTGGGATTGAGTCTTTAGTGAGCTTGATGGCTCCGTAGATTTTTGTTTTTGAGTTTTTTCCAAGAATAGACAAAGGAGGAGATTTGCAAGGGAAGGTTTTTGATCGAGTCAATTTATATGTATATTGAATTTATTCCATTTGAACAAAACTTATTTGAATAGTAGGTTAGGATTTGGGTTGATTGTCCTTTTAGCCTATTATGCATGATTGAAGACCATAGCGATCGAGTTAAAGCAACATTATGTACACATAGAGTTTCGTGTTGAGTTTAATTTCATCTTCAACATTCAAAGGATCTCAATGAGTTATAAATGCGTGTTATGTTTAATCCATGGATACGCGTTTTGTGTTTTCTTTTTAAAATGTTTGAGGCCATTTTTCATAAAAATAATTGTAAAGAATTTTTTTTTGCTAAAATCGTTTGAATGAGATTTTGAGTTTGTTCAAAGGAGTTTCTATAAGTCGTCCAAACGACTTTTTCTAGGGTTCAAATGAGATATATGTTTTCATTCAAATGAGGTTCTTTTGTTTTACAAAATTTATTCATTTAAAGCTCATTCGATCTTTATTCAAACGAGTTTAGCAGGTTCATTCAAATGAGAATTTTTGGTTCGAACGAGAATGCAGACTTCATTCGAATGACCGTATGTACTTCGTTCAAATAAGTTTTCTTTATTTTTGTGCCACCTCATTTTTCATATTTTCTATAAATAGGAGTGGTGGCAAAGAGTTTTTGTGTGAGAAGTTTGCGAAAATGATTTTTATGGACAAATATTCAGCTTTCCAAACCCTAGTTTACACCCAAAGTTTGAGATTTAAGTTTCACATACATATGCTTGTTTGAGATATCTTTTGTGCTCCACCATGGTTGTTTTCTCTACATATTGGAGATTTTTTAGAGCAGTGAAGACCCTGTTTGTGTTGTGCAATGGTTGTACCAGTCACGAAATAAGTAAGATCGGTGGGATACCGAGACGTTGGAATCACTTGCGTTGTGTTAGTTGTTGCAAAGCGACTAATAATGGCTGAGAAGAAGGTGACAAGGAACAAAGAAGCGTCCAACAGTGGCTGGGACATCAAGGCTTAAAGGAGTCAACTCATTGAGTAAGTCTAAGTTGTTCTTATACATCGACTTATATCGTGGTGGACTTGTGTGAATGGGACATCCGAGGTTTTTCCCATTGTGGATTTTCCTCGTACATCGTCGTATTGTGGTTGCTCTATTTTACTCTTGCTTATTCATCTAGATACATGCTTAGGTCAAGATAAATTTGATAATTATTTACAAAACACAAGGTTTAATTGGTGCAAAGTTTAATAAGTTTAATTAATTTAAAAAATTATAAATTTTTGTGTTTGGCAATTCGTATAAACCATATGGCACTAGAGCGTCTTTCAAATGACCATGTAACCAACAATATGTACATTCCTCCTAAATATAGGTTTAAATTCATGAGCTCTCTTCTCAACCTTCTTAATATTCTTAAAACAAAAGTGAGAATTATGATTATTCTTTCCAGAAAATGAAAAACCAATTACTTTTATCTTAGATGTGAATTTATAAGAATTTTTATTCTTTTTCAATTGTGGAATTTGTTCTTTAGTCTTCTTTTCATCATAAGAAGAAATCTCAATTTTTGATTTTGAAGAACCATTTTTTTCTTTTGAAGGTTCAACATAACTAGTTTCATGTTTATCATTTTCACTTGACAATGAGTCAATGAATTGTTATCAAGAACATTTGTTCAATCAATCATTTTAATCTTTAAATCCTTGGCATGTTGCAACCCAATTTTTAATTTTTCCAAATCAACACTTAAAATTAATTTTTAAAGCTTAACATCTTCTTTTGTTTAAAAAAAAAATCAGATTTGTTTTTCAAAGAACAATTCTCATTTTCCAAAGCATTAATATTCTCCTTGAGTTTCAAGCATTCTAATTGAATATTTTCAACTTACTCATCCTTTTTATCTTGTTCAAATTGAAAAGTTTTCATTTTATTTAGGATCTTTATGTTTAATTTCTTTTTCTTTAAATGTTATTGATAGACTTCATCAAAGGCCTTATGAATGTCATTGAACTCATCATCACTTTCATCTAATGATCTAGGAATCGAAGTGTGTGATGTTTTGCTACTACAAGATAATAAATCACTAAGTGATCTACAACTATATACTTTAGTCCTATATCTTGTCACAACACTATCAAGTTACATCCTATCCTTACTCACATTTTCACTCTCTTCAAGTCTAACCATAAAGTCTAGCTCACTTACACTCTATACTCGAGGTAGTTGATTAGTCATGAATATTATATATTATCTCTCGTTTTTGTTATGCATTCTAGCATAATTGTGATCGTTCATTCTTGTATTTGAGCTCTTATACTGTATAATCTTTGTTCTCATTAAATATATACTTTTCAAGGTTTATTTGAGTTTTTATAGGTATTAGAATGATAAACAGTGCAATGGTGCGATTTTCAAAAAAGTTTCAATGCATTACGCAATTTCGGAGGCATTTTAGTCATTTTTATGTTTGAGCTTCGTGCCCGAACTCTTAAGGATAGTTGTATCTCTCCGAGTTGTCTTCGCATAGCCACTGCTTCAATCCATTTCCTAACGATCAAGTTATGACCATTTTCCTAAAAGTTCTTTTGTGCTTGAATTGAAAGGAAGATTTGTGCAAAAAAATAAAGGACCAATCAAACGGTCCAAAACCAACAGCCAGTCACTAATGTTGAATTTTCCTACGATTTTAACCAATGGTCTTATTTCCCAACCAACGATCGACCGATCCATAAATTTTCGTCAACCAGTCCTATCAGATACCCGATTCTCCTAGTGGTTTCAATGGTTTGGTCTCTTGTTTTGATTCCACTTGCTATAAGTATCAAGTGGATTTTCTTTGTAATTATTTTTGTTTTATCTTGTTTTAGATATTGGAAGATAGATTTTTTCAAGCTCTATATCTCTTCTCTTTCCTGGGTTTTATTGCACTTCCTTATTTCTCTCTCTTTATTTACTTCATTATAAGTTAATCAAAATTGGTTTGTTAGTAATTAATACTATCATGTTCAATTATATAGTTGTTGTGTATTAAATCCTTTCTTTTAATGGTTTTCTTCACACTAGTTAGTCCCACTTTGTGTGTTGTATTGTTATTATTATGAGTAGCTAAGTTATTTGGCTTAGGATCATCAACCCACCTTGGATGATTGCACTTATTGATAGGTTTAGAGTTTGAATCCAATAAATGGTTGTATGTGTTGGTTTCGAAGTATCCTATTTTTTAACTTCTCTTATCAAGTAAAGGTTATTTTTAAGACTTAACATAAACTTTGTCTAATACATATTGAAATTTCGTATTGTTTTGGTGACACCTTTCATACGTAATTTTTTAAAACAATATTATATTCCCCTTTGATTGTAATTCAATCGTAATAACCGTTTAGGTTTTGATATTCTGAGGTGGGAGAATGCCCCTCGACCTTTGGTTAATTTCAGTTCAATTTATCAATTTTAATCTCGCTTATTTTAATAGTCCTTTGATAAGTGTTTCCCTTAATTGCGGTTCACTTTGGTTCGCTAGTTCTCACAACATAATTCACCTTTTACTTTATTTTTACCTATTGCTTATATAGAATATCTACGTTACTTCATATAATTCCCTGCGAAAATCGAATCCTGTCTTACTAGGTTTTATACTTCACTCGTGATTAGCGTACACTTACGCTATACAATAATTTAGGCATATCAAGTTTTTTGCGCCATTGCCGGGGAATTATAAGTATCATTTATATTAATTTATTTATTTGTTGGTAAGCCCTGTTGCATTTGATTGTTTGAGCTATTATTATTTTAAAGGATAGGTTCTTTGTCCAAATGAGCAACAACTCGAACCAAGGGATTGACGAGGAATACTTACCACTTAACTCATCTTCTAGCTCAAGTAATCCAATTCCTAATTCGAGGGCTTCATCCCAACATCACTTTACGCCTAATACGACACCTTCTCAGACATATTTTCCATTTATACAACATTATCCTAGTGCACCGCCCTCGGTGCAATCCTTCGGACCTCAAAAACAATCATGTGCCATCATGTGGTTTCGCTCTTGTACACTAATCGTTTGATAACTACCTTCGCCCGGAGTTGGTCACCTTCCCGTGCATTATGTTTCCCTTTAAACATGGGAATTTCCACTTTCGAATTGTCATAATCAATCCGGTGCCTTCCTTTCAAGGAATGGAGAACGAAAACCTATATCGGTACATACAAGACTTCGAAGAGGTGTGCAACACATTTTTAGACCAAAATTGTATACTCGAGCTTGTGCGACTTAAGTTTTTTTCTTTATCCGTTAAAGATAAAGCTAAGTATTGGTCAATCACTCTTCCCACTAATTTTATTGGAAATTCGCAATAACTTCAAGACCTATTTTTAAATGATTTTTTTTCCTACACATAAGATGAATCAACTCATGAAACAAATTCAAAATTTTCAATAATATGATCATGAGACATTCAAAAATTGTTGGGAGAATTTTATGTCTTTGAAGAGATCTTTCCCCCACCACAACTTTGACCAAATGCTTTTGATCTCCATTTTCCATAGTGGATTAAACCCATTGACAAAACAATTGGTCGAAATAATGTGTCAAGGTAGGTTACTTGACTCAAGTGGTGAAGAAGTTGAGGCCCATTTTAAGTTTGTTCCAAAGGCCACCCGAGTAGGGGTGGAAGTGGTACGAGTTTTTACCGTACCGTACCATTTTGGACCAAAAAAAATGGTTTTGGTTTCACATATTAAAATACCAGAAACCGGTCTTACCGAAATCGAAATTATCGCAAAAAAGTTGGTCGGTTTTGGTTTTAATATTTAAAAAACCAATTTATCGAAATTATCGTACCGTACCGAATTTATCAAAATTATCGAACCAAATTTATCGAAACCAGAAAAAACCAAAAGAAACCAGAAAAAATCGAAATTATCGAAAAAACCGAAATACCAACCGATTTGGTTTTGGTATTGATTTTGGTGTACCAGGTGGTAAACCGGTACGGTTTGGTTTTACCATCCAGAGTTTGGTTTTGGTATTGGTATCTACTATTTATCGACGAAACCGTACCACAAATCTTTTTTAGCACATGAGTTCCGAAAATATTTTCCCTCAAGGGCAAACTAAAGGTGTATCTATCCTAAAGGAGAATAATGATGCTACGACCAATTATGTCGTAAAATTGATGCTTTACAACATACACAACAATCCCCCACACACGGAATCCGTTAAAAAAAATTTCGCCATGGAGGAGGTCGTGAGCATCATATGTGACCACATTATCCATCAAACAAAGGAGTGTACCACCCTTCCTAGTATTAAGACTCAGTTTCAAGAGCAATAAAATGCTATAGGAGCATATAAAATAAATATCCAAATACCCCCTATGAGCCTAATAATCCTTCGTATAATCTAAACTGGAGGACTACGCACCCTCTTTAATGTAGGACTAAACTCAACCACCTCAAAGCTTTCAAGGACTGTTTCCACCTTCACACCCGCAATATAGACAAACACCTCCTCAATACCATTAACCTCCACTTCCTTTGTATCAACAACCATAACATCCTCTAGCAGTACCTCTCCCCCCCCCGGTTATGTATTTGCCTCCTCAAAGAAGGCCAAATAAGGAGCAATACGCCATTATCCATAAGGTTACCCAACTTTAGCAATCCATTTCTCAAATGGCACGCACTATGTAAGAGATGAAAACATATCTTGCTCAATTGGTCCAAAATTTTCAAGGGGTTAAGAGACCACTTTTACTGGCACAGCCTTAACCCAATCAAAAAGGTCAATTGAGTATTGAGAGTTCAAATTCGAGCGCATCATAACCGAGCATGAAAAGGGTATCACCACCCTTAGAAGTGGCAAAGAGATCAATAACAACATTGTGAGGCCTTCCCCAGAACAACCCATTCCAACTGCTCCCAAAGGAAAAATTGTTACTTCAAAGGATGTGCAACCGTGAATTCTTATTACTATAAATGATGACATACCCAAAGAGGGATATGAGCCTATAGTTTTGAAGGACCCAATTTGTCCCATTCCATCCCCGTTTCCACAAAGGCTTAAAGAAAAGGCTACTAAGGTCTCTGAGGAGGGTTTTATTGAACTATTCAAACAAGTGAATATGCATATTCCCCTCCTTAAGGCAATTGAGCATGTGCCGAATTATGCCAATTTCATAAAGGAGTTGTGCATGGTAAAATGGAGACAAAATGTGTGCAAAAAGGTGTATACGGTAGTGCAAGCGAGTGTAATTATAACCAATAATCTCTCTCCAAAGTTTAAGGACACAAGTTGCCTCACCAATTATGTTATAATTGGGGATTTTAAAATAAATCGTATCTTCCTTAATTTGGGAGCAAGTGTGAATGTTCTTCCTTATTATGTGTATATCGAGTTGAATCTCAGAGAGGCTAAAGCGACTCAAGTCACTTTACAATTGGTCGACCGTTCAATACCACGGGGAGTTGTGGAGGACGTGATTGTTCAAGTTAATTCTTTCTACTTATAGGTAGATTTGATTATGTTGGACACTCAAATCGTACCAAAAGATAGTGCTCAAATTCTAATATTTTTTTACCATTCGTTCCTCGTTACTGTTGATGCAAACATTAATTGTAGATACGGGGAGATGAAAATATCTTTTGTTAATATGACGGTCAAGGTTAATGTGTTAAATATCTTTAAGAAACCCAAAGTTGCAACGATAGTGAGGAAGCGATTGAAATGGCTGCTTGCATTGGCACTCTTATCCCAAAATATTTTGACCTCCCATTTTAGAGATCCTTTAGAGGCATGTATTGCAAACTCCTTGGATTGAAATTTTCTCATTAATGGTGAGGGCTATGAAGTTTCCCATGATGTGAATTGATATTTCCTAAATGGGGAGTTATTGGACATGTGTGATGCACTTAGTATTTTGAGGTGGTAGATGAAGATATTAATGATGGTAACAATGTTAGGGATTGTGAAAAAGAGCCCACAAATGAAGAAAGTGAATGGGTTATCAAAGACTTGATGTGTATAGACCAGTTTGAGAAATTACCCCCACGTGACTCTTCTCCCTTCCCATCAAATGTTTTAATGCTCAAGATTGGCTCAAAACCTTACCAAAAGAGCTCAAGTATGCTTTCCTTGGAAGTTAGAACACCTTTCCTGTGATTATAGCGACAAACGTTGACAATTGTCAAGAGGAGGCATTGTTAAAGGTATTGAATAGGGCTGTGTTTCGGCCGGATCGGATCGGAAAATGACCTTTCGGAAAAAATTCCAATTTTTTCGGAAATAAAATATTTGTTCCAATTTCCTATCCAATTTTTTCGGAAAATCAAAAAAGTTTCCGAATTCGGAAATATCGGAAAATCGGAAAAAAATCGGAAAAATTCGGAAATTAGAAATATGGTATTTTTTTTTGTTCTGCCGCATGAAGACAGTATGAGAAATTAGAAATTAGTTTTTTTCTGTTCTGCCGCAGCCATCAATATAATAAATCGATGTAAACAAATCTGTAAACCTATAAACCGATCAATATAACAAACCTATTAAACCTATAAATCGATCCCAACAGATGTAAACAGGATCAAAATAAGTAGATGAAATAAAAAAGATGTAAACAGATGTAAATAAGATGTAAACCGATCTTATAAACAAAAGTAAACAAGATGTAAACAGAGCCTACAAACCGATGTAAACAGATCTGTAAATAAGTAGAAATAAAAAAAATAAACAGATAAAAATAAACTAGAAAAGGCTTACCTATGTTCGAGACTATAAGGGTCGGAGGATGTAAACAAATATGCGCCGCCGAAAGTAGAAGAAAGGGGTTGGACGACCGTATAGAGATTGGGTCGAGAGAGAGAGGTGAGATATATGCACCGCCGAGGAGAAAGGGGCGAGACGAGAGAGAGAGAGAGAGAGAGATGTGAGAGATATTTTAATAAGGATATCATACAACCCTAGTTGCTCTCTACTAAGAGCATATATAAATATATGGGGTAAGGTAAAAAATAAAGGAAATCTAAATTGTACACATTCTTATTACATAAGGATATAACTTATAAGGTAAAAAAATATATATAAAAAATATTCGGAATATTAATCGGAAGATATATTCGGAATATTAATCAGAAATTATATCGGAAAAATCGGAAAATCGGAATTTAAAACATAGTTCCAATTTCCTATCCAATTTAATTCGGAAAAATCGGAAATCGGAAAATCGGAAATTGGAAACCTTATATATGTTCCAAAATCGGAAAATATCGGATCGGACATCGGAAAAATCGGAATGTTCGGAAAAAAAACACAGCCCTAGTATTGAAGAAACATAAAAATGCAATTGGAAGTGCATATCCCACTTGAAATGGATCAATCCCTCCATTTGCACTCATAAAATTTATTTAAAATAGGACTCCAATAGCACTCGTCAAATATATAATAAGGTTAAATCGGAATATGAGTAAGGGGGTAATGGCGGAGTTGATAACGCTATTGGATGTGGCAATAATCTACCCCGTCTTAGATAGTGAACGGTTGAGCTCAACGTAAGTTGTGCTGAAAATATCGGGTGTCATAGTTATTGAGAATGAGAATGGTGACCTTTTTCCCTCTTTTATTCCAACCGTCTACCATGTTTGCATTTACTATCAAAGCTTAAAGTGGTCATGACGAAAGACCACTTTTCTTTAACCTTCCTTGACCAAATTTTTGAATGGGTGGCCGACTATAAGTATTAATGTATTCTTGATGGTTATTAGGGGTACAACCAAATTGAAATAGCCCACGAAGATCAAGAAAATACCACGTTCACTTATCTGTATGACACTTTTGCCTTTCGGAGAATGTCTTTTGGGCTATGTAATGCAACAACAACTTGCCAAAAATGCATTCTTATCATCTTTTGTGACATGGTCAAAGACATTGTTAAGGTTTTCATGGATGACTTCAGTGTCTTCGGTAATTCTTATGAGGGATTCCTAGCCAAAATGTTCTATCTAATTTCATTTAGAGATACCTCATTATTAACTGGGATAAGTGTCACTTTATGGTGATAAAAGGGATCGTTATGGGACATATTATCTACAATGACGGTGTACAAGTGGACAAGGATAAGATTTATGTTAATTCTAATCTTCCCATTCCTAAAACACTCAAAGATGTGAGGTCTTTTCTTGGTCATACTCGTTTTTACTGATGTTTCATCCAGGACTTTATCTCGATCGCATGCCCAATGTGCAGTCTTCTAGCTAAGTAGCTCCAATTCTAAGGTGTGAGTCATGCCAATAATTATTTGACAAATTAAAAGCTATGTTGACCACGCTCCCTATCATGCAATCATTAGACTGGACCCATCCATTCGAGCTCTGTGTGATGCAAGTGACTCTTCCATAAGGGTGTGCTTGGTCAACCGAGGGACAAAAAACCTCACGTGATATCATATGACAGCCAAACGCTTGATAGCGCATAAAATAACTACTCCATAACGGAGAAAGAATTTCTATCCATAGTATTCACGTTGGATAAATTCCGAGCTTACTAGGTAGGATCTCCCATAGTTAGCTTCGCTAACCATGCCTCTCTTAAGTACCTTCTTTCCAATAAGGATACTAAGAGTAGGTTCACACGTTGGGTGCTTCTCCTCTAAGAGTTAGACTTCTCGATTATAGATAAAAGGGGTGGAAAATGTAGTCATGGATCATTTATCCCGACTTACGTTCGATTATGATCATATCGATCCTATCCCAATTCGAGGGTGTTTCTAGGACGAGTAACTCATGGCCATTTTAACTTTGCCATAGTTTTTCGATATTACAAATTTCCTTGTTATCGAGGCCTATCAACCACATTTCTCGACCTAAAACAAATATTTTCAAATTTTTCCCGATCATTCTTCTTTTATGACCTATTCATGGTTAAATATTGTTTCGACCAAAACATTCGCAAATGTGTCCTGAACGATGAGATCCCTAGCATCCTATCTTTTTGCCACAATGAAGTGTGTGGAGGACACTTTTGTTCCCCAAATATCTCTTTCAAAGTATTGTATTGCCGTTTCTATTAGCCTATTATTTTTAAAGATGCGCAAGCTTCTTGCAATACTTGTGCCCATTGACAATTACTTAGGAGGGTCACTAGGAGGAACATGATGCCTCTTCTCTCTCTTCTAGTAATCGATGTTTTTTATTATTGGGGAATAGACTTCATGGGTCGTTTCTCTAAGTCATATCAGTTTGAATACATTTTAGTCGCCGTCAACTATGTCTATAAATGGGTTGAATCCGTGCCTACTAGGAATAACACCATAAAAGTGGTGTTTAAATTCCTAAAAGAAAACATATTTTCTCGATTCGGAACACCAAAAAGAATCATTAGCGACCAATGTGTTCATTTTTGCAATGACATATTCTCCCCCTTGATGTCGTAATATGGTGTCACCCATAAGGTCTCCACCACATATCACCCACAAACAAATATCCAAACGTAATTGGCTAATATGGAGATGAAAGGGTTCTAGAAAGGACCATTGATCCTTTAACAAAGGATTGGTCATATAGGCTAACCGACATGCTTTGGGCGTATCAGACGACTTATAAGACGCACCTTGAGATGTCTCCTTATCGGGTGGTATTTGGGAAAGCATGTCATTTATCGGTTGAGCTTGTGCAACGAGCATATTGGGATATAAAAAATCTCAATTTTGAAATTACTAAAGGCAAAAGCCTTCGCAAGTTACAACTCAATGAACTAGAGGAGTTAAGGAAGGATCTATACCATATTGGTCGTATCTTTAAGGCTAAAAACAAGGCCTTTCATGACAAAAGGATAGTGCAAAATCACTTTGAGGTGAGAAATAAAGTCCTACTTTATGATTCTCGCCTCCACCTTCACACTGGAAATTATAATCCCGATGGAACGGACCATTGGTAGTGCAAAAGGTTCACAATCACGGTACTGGAGAGACACTGAATTCGAGGATCGGAACCTTATCAAAGGTGAATGGGTAAATTATTAAGCCTTAACTCGAGGGATTCAATCCCGATCTTACTAAGATACCTCTTGAAGACCCTCTCGTGGGCTCCTCATTGGGCATTGCATAGTGCGTATCGGGTCGTTCCATTTTTGGATTGCCTTTTTTTTTCGAATCCTTCACAATCATGCATTCTCACACTCATATTATACCTACTTATGTGAAATAATCCTACATTCTCTTAACCATTTCCACCCCCACCCTTACACCCTTGATAGGTCCCATTTATTCTTAAGTGTATAAGCTGGCCAAAAATAGGGGATCGATTGACAGGGCCCAATCTTGCGGTCAATCAGTGGTTTCGATTTTTCCTTGAAAATTAGGTAATGACAATTTTTATTATGCGCCCAATCGAACGGTCAACACGCAATCGATAGGTGTTGTCATTTATTCAACACTACCAACATCCTTGGGCTTATTTTCAAGGAGCTTTCGCTCGCTACCTTATCACCGATCCACCGGTAACATCAGTTATTTCAAAAATCAATCGATTCATTTTCCCCTACCCCTTATAACTTCTCATTTATTCACATTTCTCTCTTCATTTCCCACATTCGAAAATCCCCCTTTCCAAGCCCTAGTTTCCATGTGTCAAATCCACCTCAAATTTCTCCATTTCCTCCATACTCTAATCATCTAAGGTATAAATACTTCCTACCTTTTCTCATTATTTGAGTTATTTAGGACTTAATCATTATCTAGGGTTGTTGTGGTTGTTATGATTTTTACTTGTCCATATGCTTGCAACTCAGGATTTTTTATAACTTTCTAATTATTATCACCAAGTATACACATATTGTAATGGATTCCATTCTTATTATGTATGTTTGGTTGATGATTCCTTATTCTTGGGTTGAAAGTGGATGCCTTTTGACAATTGTGAAGGGTTTTGGAGTTTTTGGTCCCAAATTCTCAATTTTAGCATTCAAATTCTACTTTTTCTCTTCAAATAGAACATTGTCTCATTATTATTATTATGTAGTTTGATGAGATAAATCAATTGGGTTGTTTTCACTATTTTATGAAATTCTTCGATTTAGTGTGCAAATGTTGAATGTTTTAAATTTCGTATACTTTATAAATTTGCCCGAAATTTCTCTCCTATAAATTGATATACTATATATGAAACTCACTCATGAACACGCATTATATGATTTATACTTGTGATATTAGTTCAAATTGCATTACATATCCCATTTTGATATTTTGCACACCATGTGTATGTTCATATGCCTAACCTAGTTCTATTCTTCACTCTGTATGTATTCTTGCATGCGTTTCACTCATTATCACATGTTTACCTAAGTTGGGCCTCAATTGGGAAGTTTACCATATGCTTTCACTCACTTTGATGCATTGGATGCCATTTTTCTGTCTATGCCTCATAATTCTTTAAATTAGCCTTCAATTTGCATTGTTGTACTAATTTATGTTTTGCAGGTATACATAGGTGATGCTAAGAAATACGACTCGACCCGTTGCAACCCACCTAAGGGTTTTAAAGGCTTACGATGTAAGAAGGAAAAATAGTGGTTTAAGGAATACTTTTCAACCCACTAATGCCCGTTATCTATCAATTACTCTTGGGAACTAAAGGACACCACTCCTATGGCATTAACCCTCCTTCATCAGTTTAATTGGGAGGCCTTTCTTATTTAGACACCAAATATTAATGAATAGTTGGTGCACCAATTCTACGCTTCTTTGGTTTAAGTTAAAGGAAATAGGGTCTATTATGAGGCTTTTGTAGGGGGAATGAGGATCACCTTCCTGATAAAGGATTTGGCTCGCTAGATGAGCAATATTGCGGATCTAGAAGAGTTTGTGAATCTAAAAAATGAGTTGAAATTTTAATTGAATACTCTAATTTAGTACTAGCCTCCTAGCCAAGTGTGAGAGTATGTTCAAGTCTGATCACATGAATGAATTTCCACGGCTACTGCACTTCACCAAAGTATATTATTTTATGGTGACCATCAATCGATATGAGGTTCCTCACAAGCACACCATCTTTCTCTATGTGCTACTGAATCATTCAGGTAAAATCAATGTACCTGAATATTTCCTGGATCATATGCACATTGCTTCAAAGGATCGGTCTTGGAATTATTCCCTTTCTTTGCTTGGTTTGATCACTTATGCATGTCATGCCACCAAGTGTCCTGAGTACCCTGACGAATGAAAGACGAAGCCCCAAAAGCCTCTCGTTATAGTAAATATCAAGATTTTTTGGGGTCATTACTGAAGAGAGCCACCAACTTAAAAGGGGGCAAGGGTAGTTAGATACTCGAACGAGGAAGATGAAATTAGGAGGGATGAACATGATCCTGTGAAGAAGGATTCTCCCATATTCCTCGATGCCCACTTTGCTACATTTTAGGTTCTTTTAGATTAGAGATGGGAAAATACTCAGATGAGGTGGGCTACACTGGAGCCCCGCCTTGATAGGGACCATTCTGAGCAGTGCTGAGATGTTATGTTGATGCATAACATAATACGAGATGTCATTCTACACAAGCATGGTCCAGAAGTGCCGACGTCGAGTTATTTTAGGAACCCATACGATGCGTGTGACCTGAATGATTTGGAACCCTTTGGTGGTTTTGATTTCTTTGAATCTTCTATTATTTCGTGTTGGATGTGGGACATCTCTCCCTTTTTATATTTATGGATGGTTTATCATAAATTGTTAAAACTCTATTTTTCTTTGTTAAGTTTGTTTTGTGAGATTATGGATATGGTATAATGAAGTAGTTTGTAATTAATCTATTGGATTTTGATGTGTCTAAAGTTGGAAATTTGTAAAATCATTTGTTCAACATTAATTTCTCTTGTATTCTGATTTAGCCCCTCTATATTGTTGTGACTTATGTCATAGTTTTTCTAACTTAACGCGTTTTCTTGTATATAATTGTTTCTATTTCTTATGTTTGTATAGGCTCACAGTGTGTATCTCGGAGATTGCTCCAAATCAGGGTAACATATTTCCTTATGTTTTTCACACGTCTTTAATTGCATTTAGGACAATGTATGATTCTAGTTAAAGGGTGTATATTCTTTCTTCAGTTCTTTTTATTTGTGAGCCGTATATATATATATATATATATATATATATATATATATATATATATATATATATATATATATATATATATATATATATATATATTCGTTCTTTCATATCTATCTCTGGGCATTTTTCCCTCATTTTCGATGATCATTAAGAATGAATGTCCTATTCAAATGCGTTTACAATGGTGCATCTTCTATAATTTAGAGGTTATTAGACTTTAGTCCTTCAATTATTGATATCAAGAAAAACTTCATGATTTAACTTCGAACCCATGAGTACATGTGCATTCTCTTGTTTTAATGATTTGGTTTAAGATTTTTTTAACTCAATGTTCTTTCATGCATTGTATACAGTTTAACCGAGAGAGGTTTGTGCTTTCCTTCAAACAATGATTGTTTATACTATCACTCTATCTCTCCTTGAACACGTTAAAGTTATCGGTAATCTCATTATTCTTTCTATGATCTATCATTAATTGAGTTCATATGAAATGTATTACTTGAACATGATTTTCAACATTGTTATGAAATGTATTACTTGAACATGATTTTCAACATTATTTATACTCTAGAATCGTGTAATCTTTAGGAAAAGATCATAGGCCATCTTGGTTAAATTAACCCATATTGCCCTTGACCTCACCCTCCTTATTTCCCTAGTCAACCTCGTTAAGCCTAAATATTAACCCTTCGATTCACCGCCCTAATCCCATGACTAAGTCCCCATTAGAGTTTTAAACTATATTTACACCTTTCTCACCTTTGGTTTTGGAGCTGATTGGGGATGTTATTATGTTCGTGTTGCGTGATTGCCTTTGAGAATTGAATTGACTTCATAAAATAAAAGAAAAGAATACAAAAGAAGACTTGAAATAAATCCCAAATGTTTCTTTGGGAAAATAAGAAGTCACACTTTGCTTGTATAATTATTCTTTTGGAAGTTGTTTTCCAAATTTTCTTATTTAACAAACGGTCCATTACACCAAGTGTTGCTTCCTAATCCCCTTCGAATCCATAAATACTCATTTCATGTCATAGCCCAAGCCTAGCCTATGTTACAATACTATAAACTCTTATATGATCCTAGGACAAATGCGATTTGAAAGTCATAATGATTATGATAATCTGTTAAAAAACAATTCACCTCCCTTAATGTGCGATATCGACCCATTGAGATTACATATTTCATTATATATATATATATATATATATATATATATATATATATATATATATATATATATATAGAGAGAGAGAGAGAGAGAGAGAGAGAGAGAGATAGATAGATAGATAGATAGATAGATAGATAGATAGATAGAGAGAGAGAGAGAGAGTTCTTCATTAATGATATGTGTGTGGCCTTTCTTCCTTTTACATTTACTCATTATGCCCGTATATCCCGTGTGTTACACCCCATTCTAAGTGTTTTCATTTGTTGAGTATAATCACCGGAGAGGTTTGATATCATGCTACACTTTAGTATTTCCTCGATTTATAGATTTTTTGCCAAATCAAAACATTCACTTGTGCTTACTCATTATTATACATTTTTAAGAGTTTCATTTGTAATGGAATTATTCTTTTAATGTTTAAAATTACGGACTATTAGGTCAATACTCATTTTATTATGCTAATAACTTGTTGATTATTAAATTATTGTTGAGTTTGTCTTTGATTTTCTAGGGAAGAAATTTGTGAGGAAATTTGATGTTTGTGGGTTTTATCCCTAAAAACTCTCACGGGACAACACTCGTTCACTAGGGTAACCTGAGGGTTTAACGACTTATTGTATTAGCTAAATACAACCGTGCACCTGCAAAAGTGGCATTTTTCCGTGTACATATTTATTTTGTTCTGACCTCTCTATTTTGTTGGTTCTTGTTTTTGTCCATCACTAGGGACTAGAAATGTTTAAGTTAAGGGGTGTTATTAGTCACGAATATTATATTTTATCTCTCATTCTACTTATGCACTATGTCACAATTATGGCCATTAATTCCTGTATTTCATCTCTTATACTGTATACCTTTGTTCTCGTTATATATATACTTTCAAGGTTTATTTGAGCTTTTATAGGTATTGGAATGCCAGGCGGTGCAATTGTGCACTTTTCATAAATGTTTTAATGCATTACACAAATTTGGGGGCATTTTAGTCATTTTTGCATTCGAGCTTTGCTGTTGAACTCTTCACGAAAATTGTAAATCTCCGATTATCTTCGTGTATACACTAATGGTGCATCAATTCGATTCCTAACAATCGAGTTATGACCATATTCTCAAAGTCCTTTTGTTCTTGAAATGAAAGGAGGATTTGTGCAAAAACACAGGGGACCGATCGATCGATCAAAAACCAACGGTCAATCAATGATGTTTAATTTACCTATGATTGAAACTAGTGGGCTTGTTTCTCAATCAATGGTCTATTGCTCAAAATACCGTGATCGACATGTCCTATCAAATACCCGATTCTCCTAGTGGTTTCAATGGTTTGGCTTTTGGTTTTTATTTCACTTGCTATAATTAGCAAGTGGATTTTCTTTATAATTATATCTTGTTTCAGATATTGGAAGATATATTTTAAAAATATTTGGTTCTCTTCTCTCTCTTAGGGTTTATTGCATTTCCTTGTTTATCCCTCTTCATTTACTTCATTGTATGCTAATCAAACTTGGTTTGTTTGCAATTAGTACTTTCACGTGCATTAACACAGTTGTGTGTATTAAATTCTTTCTTTTAATGACTTTCTTCCCTATAGTTAATCCCACTTTGTGTGTTGAATTTTTATTATTATGAGTAAAAAAGTTACTTGGTTTGGGATCATAAACCCACCTTGGATGATTTCACTTATTGATAGGTTTGGAGTTTGAATCCAATAAATGGGTGTATGTGTTAATATTGGAGTATCCTAGTGCTTTAACTTATCTTATCATGTAAAGGTCGTGTTTAAGACTTTACTCCAATATCAATGCATTTTCCCGATAACATATTGAAATCTTCATTTCGTATTGTTTGGGTGACAACTCACATGATTGATGAAAATAATGTTTTATTCCCATTCGATTATGATTCGATTGTAAGAATTGTTTAGGTTGTGATAGTTCGAGGTGGGGCAATGCTCCTTAACCTTTTGTTAATCTCAGTTAAACTTATCTAGTTTGATCCCACTTATTTCAATAGTCCTTTGATAAGTGTTTCCCTTAATCGCAGTTCCCTTTGGTTCATTAATTCCCACAACATAAATCAACTTTTACTTTATTTTTATCTCTTTCTTATTAACTTTTAACTATAATAATATATGCGTTGCATCATATTATTCCCTACGAAAATTGACTCCCATCTTACTAGGTTTTATACTACACTCGTGGTTAGTGACCCCTTATGCCATAAAATACTTTAGGCAAATCAGTACTCTCTTTGAAATCACTCTCTAAGTAATTTAGACTAGATTTGTTGATCTTCTTCTTCTTCTTCTTCTTCTTCTTCTTCTTCTTCTTCTTCTTCTTATTATTATTATTATTATTATTATTATTATTATTATTATTATTATTATTATTATTATTATTATTATTATTATTATTATTATTATTATTATTATTATTATTATTATTATTATTATTATTATTATTATTATTATCTACATCCTTACTCTTTTATTGGGTGAGTTGGACAAATATTGATGTGATGTCCTACTCCACTACAACCATATCAATGGTCTTCTTCTCTCTCTTTACTTATCTTGGGAGCACCCTTCTCATCACTTGAGTGATGTCTTGTGGATTTGTAAGTTTTAGGTTCAAATTTTTTTATTATTTTTGTAAAACTTGCTAAACCTTTTGACAAATAAATACTTGTCCACATTAACATTCTCTTTTGGTTTCTCATCACCCTTACTTGACATATTTTCTCATTAGATTCAACCACAATTGCTAAATCCTTGTTTGATTTTGACACACTCATATTTTCTTCTTGATCACAAATACGAAGTGAATCCACATTATCTTCAAGCTACAAGTGTCAGTGCCTCTAATCTTGTTAAGGATAACAACTTTAGTACTAAACCTAGATGCAAGCATTCCCAACAATTTCTTGATAATTTTATTGTCAAAAAATTTCTCTCCAAGATGGAATAAGGCATTCACTACTTCGGTTAACCTAGTGTAGTAGTCATTAAGATTTATTTCTCACTCATGCACATTGTCTCAAACTTAATCGCGATGTTTTGCAACTCAGCTCGCTTCACACAAGATGTTCCCTCATGTGTCACTATCAAAATATCCTAAGCTTCCTTCACCAATTCAGAAATGAGTATGTGGTTATAGTTGCGTGTACTCACGGATGCAAAAAATGAATTTAATACAATTGAATTATAATTTCAATCTAAAAATTCAACATCCGACCAAAAAACTATCGGTTTATTCACTCTCACTCCATCTTCCTTTATTATAGGATAACTCAAACCATCCTTAAATTCATCCACACTCTCTCATGATTAGATTTAAAGTGTGAGCATATTTTTGCCTTCTAATTCCCATAGTTAAATCCATCAAAGTATGGTGGTCTATTCATGGAGCTACTACCACAACATTGATCCATTCTCAAACACACAATCAAAGAACAAGCCAAATATATTTCTAAGTAATGAACAACAAGAGAAACACAAAAATATGCAAGATCAACTCTAACATGTTAATTCTTAGAACAACAACCGATATGATACCAATTGAGGTTGGTGTGTTCTACTCAAATGAACCTAGAGAGGCTGGGGTGAATAGGTTTTAAAGAGAATTATCACCAATTTTTTGAATAAGCTTTGCCTAGTTTTAAACTCACCTAATTAGCGTGCAACTAGTAGACAAAATAAAATAGATCTAATCAAATTAAACTTATTAGGATCAAATCAAAGTTAATTATGCGAATTAACTAAATGATAAAACCTAAGTTCATTTAATGAACGGATCATGTTGGATCCAAATCAAGATCTAAGTGAGTGTGTGAAATAAACTGTGTATGAGGACAAATAACAATCACACAAAGACACACAGGATAGATTTTATGAGAAAATCCCCTACCTAAGGGTAAAAAAACACAATAAGGTACCTATCTCTTGTTCACTAACAAGAAGTTACATATGGACATTGGACTCTCCTCGTTCCAATAAGAAATCCATTGAAAACTCCATTGATCGAACTTGGAAGTAAAATTCTCCAACCTTATATCGCACCATGCTTGAACTCTTTAATAGCTCAAAAACCTCCTTTTTGTCTCTCAGAGTATTAGATCATTCAACTTCATATCTAGAAGATAAAATTGAATCTACGTTTTGTAGTATTCTATTTCAAAGCACTCTCAAATCTCACAAATCATGAATCTAGGTCAGATGAAAGTTTTTCTCTCAATTTTGTAAGATCGAGTGATTTTGAGAATTGAAGTGTTTATATCTAATCACATGCCTCAAAAATATTCTTTCTAAGTGTGAGAAGTACTGGAAAAGTATTTCTTCAAATGAATGGGAAAACAATAGCAAACTATCACCCCATTAATTCACACAAATTCACTATAAAGGTTATATTAGCTATCAAACTATCACCTTATTAATTGCCCTATAACTAATATTCCTTTATAATCCATTTTTTTCTCATTTATATTTTGAAATAACTCTTAATATTTCCAAACTACTTAGTGTCTCATTACTATGGTAAAAATACTCGAGAGGTGTTACTGAGAGATAGAGAGAGAGAGAGAGAGAGAGAGATCCCCTTGGGGAAGAAATACAAAAAAGATAAATAAATATGGAACTTTATAACTCCAACTAGTAAGGATTTATAATAACACGTCTTTATCTTATGTTAAAAATTTATTATTGTTTAAACATGAATAACTAATAATTTACTTACACAAATGAGTGGGTCCTTTACTTCTTTCTTTTGTAGTTTAAGGAAGATTTCCATAGTAAAATCGAGTTGATCCATTTCATAGTAACATAGTTGATTTAACATAAAGAGCACAAAGTAAATAGGGAAACCCAAACACTAATTATCTCATATATTTTATCATAGATGTTTTAATGCTCACCACCATCATCCTCATCTCCTTTCGCTAATTCTGCCCCAACATCACCATCATCGTGTAATACATCGTAAATTTTAAATAATTAAATAATTCATATTTAACTTGTAAAAATGCATACTAATGTTAATGGATATATTTCAATTTGGATTTTTTTTGGATTTTAGGATATATGCAATTAGATCGGGCTCAAAAGGAGTATGGAGTCCTAAAATTTGTGTTAGAAACATGTTAAGTTGGGCAACCCTTTGTGATAACTTTTGGAAACACAAGGGGGTAGAATTTTGGGGCTCCAAATTTGGACCATAAAGGAAATATGGAAATTAAGAGGGACATTTGCTTATCTAATCAACAATAAAATAAGTAAAGTAGAAAACCCTAGTTATGAAAGGAGGAGTTGGAGCAAGAGGCATTAACAATGGAGATTCATCAACGGAGGTTCAACACTAAAGATAAAGTAAGACATACATATACTTTTTCCATATTATCTGTAATTTAGTGACTAAGGTAATAAGGATTCAGTCACTTCCTCTTATTAATGTAAACCTATCCCCTAAGGAAAAGGGTAATGTAAACACAAGTATTAAAACTTTTTCAATAAATAAGTAGGTCCTCCTGTGGATGTAGGCACATCACCAAACCACATTCATCCTTGTTCTTGTGTGTATGTGCAAGATTTTTCTATCTTATTCGGCTGATTTGTGTTGAACATTAACCAGTAGGATTTACCACCTACACTACTTTTCAAGGATATTTGGATAAGATTTTTAATTATGTTACTTACACTCTAAGTTATTAGCGTTCATCATCATTTGATGAACGTCGAAACTTGCGTTCGTCTTTTAGTTCTTCCTCTTCATAATCTTTTGAAGCATATCATCGCAACACCAACATTTAGTTTGATCAAGTTAGGGATGCCTTTTATGATGTCAAGTCAAATATTTGGAATCTTAATATCTTCACGGAGCATAGGAAAATAGAGTGATAAGTTACCTTTGTTTTAGTTCTTGTGGTGATTTGTGAGTTAGGATTTCGTATTCATGGCTATATCTTGTATAAATCTTGTAACTCTTGTTTGGTTTTAATGCTTATCAATTTTTAGCATGTGTAGTTGTTGGTGTGGTATCTTAGGCTTGTTTATAACATATTTCACATTTATCCTAGATTGTCATATCAATTCCTCACTCGTTATATGGTTTTCTCTCATTTTGATAGTTTTATTAACATGTTTATTCTCATTAGTTGCTTAACTCTACGTTGTCTCGTTATGTGCTTAGCTCTTTCCATTGTTTCATTATGTAACAAAAAATGGGTGAAGTTGGTAGATAGAGGAGTACATAGTATCAAGAATGTTGAACTAAGGAGAGTGTTTGTGTGCTATTTCATGTTTATTGAGAAGAATTACATAGTCAAGGGGGAGTTGGTTTAGTAGTTGAATGTTTACATGTGCACGTTGTTATATCCACATGTGCACATTGTTTTACTCTTATATTATTCTGCCTTTAAACATTACCCATTGGCGTTGATGAGTTTCCAAGTGTGTGTTGCGAAACTAAATACAAGAATCTCATTCATGTGGGAAATTAAATACAAGAATCTCATTAAGAAACTATTTGAGTGTATTATATTTAGTTCCATGCAAAATCATTGCATTTATCATATGTAAATTCATTTCATTTATTGTATATGCCTTTGGCCGGGAAAGTCATGTCTTAGGTGATAGATTTGATTTAGTTGCTTATAATTTTATTTTGTGTGTTTTTGTCATGGAATATACAAAAGGGGAGATTGGAAGAGTTTCCCTTTATATTTACAAGTCAATTACTTTCAATAATCCTTATTTATGTGATAGGAATGATTGACCAGGTCAGTGGGCGAGGTGTTCTCTTCCCAAGTGTGGAAGATTATTTTGATCATAATTTCCTCCAAAGCTCTGCAACTAACAGAGGTGACAGATGTTTTCTTTGAATTTTGAAAGAATCCTTGTTATGGTCACAAATAGTTTTGATCGCCCAGTGATGTTGTGGTGAGAGGGAACGAAAGTAATTTATCTTGGTAGTAAATAGTTTTTTTCTCATTAAATTCTAATGGCACTCTAGTCTCTTTACCCACTTATCTGGAGGTACGCTATTCATTTAAATAGTCTGAGTTAAAAGGGTGCTTGCTTACCAGTCATCATCTAGGGGCACGTGTGTCTAAAGATGAATTTTTGTGTTGAAATTCGTTCTAGGACACTAATCCACACTCTTATCATCATTTGGACTTCACCGTTAGATATGCCCCTTTTCTTTTAACAATTCAGAGTTGTGATAGCCTTCTCACTATTTTTAAGTTCTCTCATTCACACTTTATAATAATTTCATTTGATAAAAGTTCTTCACATTTTGTGAATCATTTTCTTATTTTTTAGTCTAGGGCTACCATAAAATATGGTGTAAGTTATAATTGTAAACACCATAGAGGCCTTTAAGAAATTTTATATCCCTAACTGGGTAACTGTTGAAATGTAATCCAGTCCTATGGACTATTGTAACTTTAATGGAGGCCATTGGATATTTTCCTTATTTTTTGGTGATGCTAAGGTCATTTTACCCCTAGATCGCCTCTTTTTAGAAAATTTTGAATACTTCAATGTTTTCCCTTAATAGTTCTCTCCTAACATATTGATGATCGTTAATGGCATCAACTTTCGGAACGAGACTTATGGGACTCGTCTAGTGATCCTAAAAAATCTTTATTACTACATGTAGATTTTGACCTTTGAGAAGGTTTACTACCTGAAATAAATGAGGGTATAGAGAAATTTTATTATCAACCTACTAGATTCTAATAAGGAATACTGATCCTATGGATTTGTAATTAAGAATTGGGAGTATTTGCCCATTCATGAGGGTAGTGAACCCAATAACGACCCCATATGCCCCGATGGGAGGCATAAAATAGGTTTATGCCCATTCTTTGGGTTCAAATTACTTAATTATGAAGTGACCCTCTATATTTCTATTCCTTATATTTTTTCACTTTTGTGATACATATCTCTTCGTAATTGTGCAGTTCCTAAGAAGAAGAAAGAGCCCAAACTAGAGGAATTAATTTTACTAACTTGAAGAAAATATGAGCGATAAGATAGATACTTGAAGATTTCGATCATCCTAGGTCGATTATTTTCTTACAATTCATCAACTACATTAGTATTCGTTCGACCAATTGACAACAACCCAAAGATCCAAAAAGGACATGCAAACGATAATACTTCTTATGGTAACATTTCTGGTTCTTTTGATCCTTCAGATATTTCGAACACTCCTTGTTGTTATCCCATCTCCACTGAAGATGACATAGTGCTAAGAAGAAGGATACCCAATCTGATGAGTGATGTTATCTTTCGAAATTCCCTCACTTCCCATTAGTTAAAGCAAAAGGAGGTCAGGGGCCTTCAAGTCTAGTTATTGTGGAAGATTTCGCGGACAAAATGCAGGCTAACCTTGTAAAGAAGAGAAATCCAACCATCGATGTTGTTATCCATCCCTCAAGTTCCATGTTGGGGGATTTTTCTCTTGGTAAGGGTAAGACCCCTATTGAGGGTTCAATTGATAAGTAGCCAAATATGGTTCTTGGACTTCTAAGGGGAGCCCGCCTTCTTGACGACGTAACTTTTATTGTTAATCTGATTACAATACATTTATCACGCCCCTGATTTTATATAAAATACTCATGTCATCCTTACAATCCAATGGCCACAAATAGTTACTAACCTAGTTTGTAACCCACTACCTCACATGACCAAGCACATGAACCTGATCACTTGCAACATAGGTAGCGACCTACATTATTGAAGCGTAAGGGGAGTCCCACCTGATACAAGCTTGCCATACTTTGAGCTACATGAACTAAACTCTATGAATTACTATGATACTTTTTACATGTGGGTACACACATATAAAAGAATAGACCAATAGAGAATGGGATCACTTCGACTATGAAAAATCAAAATTTTTGTTGACGTAAAAATTCTCCATCTACGAGGACCAATAAGAAAAGGACACATGTCATCCTACATGGCAATATTCGGCACCCGAGGAGAGTTGGTCGGTACCCGAGGAGAGTTGGTCGGCACCCGAGGAGAGATAGTCGGCACCCGAGGAGAGTTGGTCGGCATACCAACCAGGAAGATCAAAGGATAACTATGCATTTAATGTGCATTAAATGTAGATGACAACGCATTTAATGAGCCTTAATGTATATTTCTACTGTATTAATAGATGACAACACATAACATACCAAGAAATTCAAGGAAGATCAACCATCATAGAAGGCCAACAATAAGATTCATTGAATGTAGACATAAATGTCTACATACAATGAATCTCTTTATCTCCCATCACTATAAATACTTGTATTCCCTTAGCCAAAGAGGGAGAATTGAGAGACACCATTCACAATATATGCAACCTTTTTCTCTCTACACCATATTGTGCCATTGTAGACTCCTGGGAATAAAATAACAGTGGACGTAGGCTTTATTCATAGCCGAACCACTTTAAAAAACCTTTGTCTCTTATGTGTTTGATGTGATCACCATTTCATCTTCAATCATCATCTTCATACCTTCATTTTTATCTGTTGTTGATGCCGATAAGATAACATGGATGCTATTTCTAGTCATTAACAGATTGGCCCCGTCTGTGGGAATTCGACACAAGAATTCTCTTTATTATAAAAAATGAAGATCATCATCATACGCTAAGTTTTCTCTATCCCTATTCATAATCAATTATATATATACATCTTTTGATTCAATTACGATTTTATATTCATAAATCGTTGGATCAATTCTACATAACCATGAATTTCATAATCACAAGTTTTTGAGAAATTTTTATGCAGACAAAATTATATACATGATTCATCATATTTTTATGAGAATTTTTTATGCAGACACGTTTATTTCGAAAAATATTTTTATGAAAACATGATTCATCATATTTGGACTCCCATCCATCATAGGGATTAACACGAAATAGACATCATTGATTTTCTTTCTCATCATAAAATTTTCCAGCATAAATCTATATTTGATTGTTATATACCTTTATTTTAATTCTTCGTCAATTTGATTCATTACAAGCAAAAGTTTTTATAGGAAGCCGAGATCACTTTCTCTCTCTTAAAAACCAACGACCCATTTCCATAAAGAGGATGAAAAATGAACAGTTTTATTCAATAATTTACAACGAAGGAACTTTCATTTTACTACTTCCATGGGAGATGAATGAGTTTTGGATTTATTCAATGTTAGTCATTTCGACTTCAATGTTCTACAACAACAAAAATAATGAAACCGCCTCAATTTAAGGCTCTGGGTACAAATCTGAAGATCGAAATTTCTCCGGGTACGAAAATAATGATATATCAGTCATCAGATACTGATTTGAAGAAGTCATCAATTCAATTCAAATAGAAGAACCTATTTGCTTCAGAATCCAAAATTCGAAGACCTGTTATTTCTTCGACAGTCATCAATATCAAACTATGAATGCTAAATCCAATCTTCCTAGGAAAATAAAACCAATAGGAGATCTTAGCATGGAGGTACCCATCATGATCGGCAACCACTATACTATAAAATGTTCGGATGAAGATCGCCTATGGGCCCTATCACTGGCCGACGAAAAATTAGAACAGCGTTGTGTTTGAAAAATACATGATTTTATATCTAGTCAGTAGTTGTTGTTTTCCCTAATTTCATCCCCGACCGATGTGGTCATAGCACTGAAATTTCCTGAACAGGTCAGCAGCTCCTATATGTTGGTCGGCGATTCTTACCGGTCGGCACATTTATCTTACCCTTTTGCTGGTCGATGAAATCATCTTATTGGTCGACAGAATCTCTTTTTGGACGGATCGATGGAAATCATCATTTATGATCGGCGAATTATTATTTCTTGATCGGCACCAACTATGATGGCACCACTGGATTACCTTCATGATTGGCAACTTTTATATTACTGCAACAACCACCTATTGTTAATCGACGACCTGAAATTCATGAACAGAAAATAATTTTCTGCAACTACAAGGTTCTCATAGTTGGTCGGCAACATGGATTTCGATACCAGGTATTATTGTTGTTTGCCGCAGATGGGTTATGGTATCAAAGATGGTTTCATTACTGGTCGTCGCCCTCTAATATTGGTCGGCACCATTTAATGTTGGTCGGCATCCCAAATTCCTCCTAGAGTATAAACTCCTAGTCTTATATGTTGGTCGACAATTTCACTGGATCATTTTTTATGATCGGCGAAGATCAATCGGCAATGTTTACATAGGTCGGTGGAACCTAATATTGGTCGGCACCATTATATGTTGGTCGGCATCCCAAATTCCTCCTAGAGTATAAACTCCTAGTCTTATATGTTGGTCGACAATTTCACCGGATCATTTTTTATGATCGACGAAGATCAATCAGTAATGTTTGCATAGGTCGGCGGCAAAAACATCTGAAGTTTCTTTGAACACAAGTCCGGTTGGGGCAAAGCGGGTTTTAGACCCTTTTTTGCCAAAATAAATTTTTTTGCTATTAACAACTCGCTAAAAATGTTTGGTTTGAGTGGCATTGGTCTCAGATCTGACCATTTGAGACTCAACATTATAAAGCATTTGTTATTTAAAAGGGATTTTGGTTTCTTACACCAAACTCCCTATATTTCATATTTTATGCTGAAATAATTTTTAAAATCAACTTATATCTAATTATTTGTTGGAATTTAAATAATTTTACAAAAAATTCTACGCCTTACTTATGGCACCTATTCGATAAAAATCTGCTCATATGACACACATTTGGGACAAGGTATATTATTTCATATTTCGAAATTGATATTTAGTTGCCCAAATTATTAATTTTGACAAAGTCAAAATCATCACCATAGCTCCCTACTATTTCTTAATTCACATTTCTCTAATAAAATAAATTTTGTAAAGCTAAACAAAATATAACCCAAAGCTTTACCTTAGAATAAATTTTCTGAACCAATTTATATTTGGTCTTTTAGTTAAAATTAAAATGCCAAGCATTTTTATCAAAATTTGCTCACGAAATACACGTGTGGCACCAAAACATTATTTCATATTTTGAAATTTTTATTATTTTATGCTGATACACATCACATATTGTTTGGCTGAATAATTATTCTCATGATAATAATTATTTTCTCTAGTCTCGACAGGTGCTCGGGCAGCTTATTAAAATTTCATAGGGACGAGATTCAATCCCGACGAAAGCTCAGCCACAATCTTAAACCTCTGGAAACTATTATCGCTCGACCTGAGGCCATTTTACCTCGACAGATCAGCCAGACATATATTATTTCATATTTTGAAATTGATATTTTTGTTGCCCGAGCATATACATATCATATATTCATTTTATTGACTAGATTATTCTCATGATAACTAATCAATTCAGCCTACACATATGGTAGGGCAAGTTATTAATTTTTACAGGTACAAGATTCAGTACCAACGAATGCTCGAAAATATTCTTATGTTCTGAAAAATATTATCACTACTCGGCATTATGAAGTTTTATCTCAGCGAGGCATTATATATTTTATTATTGCTCGGAGATATCGGCTCAAGCACAAATTATTCTATATATCCCTTGGGATTCATATTATATATTCATCTCAACATGGAACTCGGCGAGATACTCATTATCATATTCATCTCTGAGGAAAAACTATAACATTTATTATATTTCGCCCCCAACAGATGGTTGGTCGGGGTAATTCTTATCTATATTCAGGCCCGACAAAGTACTCGGCCATTTTTTTGTATTCTGGAAAATATCATTCTTATTCGGCATTATGCAATGTTGCCTCGACACATTAGCAAGACAGTTTATTATTATTCTAAATCATGCTTTATGTCTATGCATATTTTATATTATCTTATTCCCAACAATATGTTGAGGAGGTCTCCAGCATTTATTATATCTTATTCCCAACAATCTGTTGGTCAGCTCCGAAGAGATCTCCAGCATTTATATTATCTTATTCCCAATAATCTGTTGGTCAGCTCCGAGGAGGTCTCCAGTATTTATTATATCTTATTCCCAACAATCTGTTGGTCAGCTCTGAGAAAGTCTCTATCTTTTACTATCAATTACCACCAACTCCGGTTGGTCGGGAACAAAATCCAACTCCGGTTGGTAGATAAAATCCAACTCCGGTTGGTAGATAAAATCCAACTTAGATTGGTAGATAAAATCCAACTCCGGTTGGTAGATAAAATCCAACTCCGATTGGTCGATAAATCTCATTCAAAAGTTCATATTCCACACTTGGGGGCTTCTATTATAGATATAGTTGTTCATTCGGTGGCACATTCTCATAACATCATGCCGTTGGGCATCAAATTTAACTCCACAAACTCATATGGTCGGGCCCCCGACCAATCATTATTCAGGAGTTGTTTTTCTTGCTCAGGAATTAGTTTTGATATTGAAGTTCAGAGGTATATTGAAGTTCAGGAGGTATATTGAAGTTCGGGAGGTATACGTGTTTGAAAATGATAAACAAAATTAATGGACTATCTTAAAAAATGTTTGAACACACCTTTAGCCCCTATAACAAATTTCGTGTGTATTAACACAGAGATTGAAATATTTTGAAATGATGATTTGAAAATAATGGAGAAGAGGAGAGGAAAGAGGTTATACGAGAGGAGAAAGGGTGGTCATAAGAGGATAGAAGGGTGGTCGGTCATAAGGGAGGGAGAGAGGAGAAAGGGTAGTCATAAGAGATTTTTAATGGCTTGAGAGCTACGGATTTTTCGTTTTAATATTATAAAAAAAATTCATGGTTAAAGACTCTGAAAATGTTTCCATCATTAAAGATTATGATAAACCCCTAGCAAAAAAGGAGATAATGGAAATTTTGGTATAGTTTGCGATAGATATAGAGCATATATAATGATGTGTAAGCGTGAAATAATTCTTACAAGTCGAACCCGTAGTATGTATGATCATGAATGCTTTACAAAGGTTATAACCCAATGGCGGATGAAATCCATATATCAAGATGTTGGAGTGGATCTCACCCACCATATGATGAATCATTCGTCTGTACCACAA
The DNA here is from genome assembly GCA_949130495.1 of Sambucus nigra. Taxonomy (NCBI): domain Eukaryota; kingdom Viridiplantae; phylum Streptophyta; class Magnoliopsida; order Dipsacales; family Adoxaceae; genus Sambucus; species Sambucus nigra. The sequence goes on along the minus strand of OX422216.1, from coordinate 87,654,968 downwards.
TAGTAGATGGGGATAGTGATCAACCCCCGCTTTGTAACATTTTGTAATAAGGGATGTAGTGTGACCAAATACTCAAACCACCATAACTACAGTGTAAAAAAATAAATTTAATTATAAACATGTATAATAGTGATATCTTGAATAAAACATAAAACTAACAATTAGATGTGCACTTTACCTTATGATCCATGTGAAGACAACCTACCTTTTGGGTGATCGAGGTTAAAATATGTATGGGAAAGTGCGACACTATCCAATCGTAATCTCCCTGTAATGGTCCCGGATGCCTCACAACGCAACCACCAAACCCAATATGATTTTTCCATTATACCTTGTGAAGAACAACTCATCCAACAAATGCAATAGGAAGCTCTAGGTGTAGGCTTGATCCTCCAAACTATGGTTAGTTCATAGGGTTAACTCATCAACTATCAATTTTAACTAAGTGAAATGACAAATAAACAACAACCACTTATTCAAGGATTAACCTACACCCTCATCAGTTATTCCTAGAAAGTAAACATTGTGTTCTATGTGGCATCTAAAATCATCTTGTCATCCATTCTGATGGTAACCTGGAGAGAATACTAAGGTGGAGGAAATAAACCCTATCTCACCCACGAAAAATAAACATTTGGATGGTGTGCCGCCACCTTTATGGAAAAAACTACATCATTTATCCGTCCTGGGGATGTACTATTATCATCGTCTAAAATTTTTATTTGGGTTTAGGAGTCTTAACTATGAAATTCCAATAATAAATAATAACAAATAAGAAATTATCACTACTAATCATACAAACTTGGGAGAATTAAAGAGTGGCAAGAGATAGAGAAGGAAATCAGACATTAACGGGGTTCGACCTAATACGATGCTTACATCTGTAGGTGTCGTGGTGATAGTATGTATTTTTATTGGGTGCTATCCATGAACGATTACAAGTTCTCAGAGTTCTCTCCCTAGGGTTTAGGCTATGGCCTTCAGGTAGAATAATTTCGGATCCCTTATTCTATGGGATTGAGTGAGATTTATAGTTAGTCATTGGAGAGAAAATATAGTGGGATAGGTGGAGTGACTTTATAGGTCAAACAGTTAGACCTTTCACATTCTAGTGGAAAGATAATGATGAGTTTGTTATAGCACGATCATGGTGGAATATTTCTTAACTTCCTTACATGTGCAAGTGGGATAAAAGTGATTGTTGGAACTCATTCACATGATATAACTGGAGCAAGGACACCACTAACTAACACCATCTAATAATGCGACAATGTGTTACACTTATGATTTGAGCATATATATACCTGAGCCTATCTCCCTGCTCATGGTCGAGCAGATCTTAGGCAAACTAACCTCTATTTATGCCCTTAATGAGGACATGTGTATCCTCATGAGAGGCTCATAAGGTGTCCCATATTTATGGTATAACAAAAGCCCCCAAGATTTCATTCATAACTAGAGATTATAGAAGGTTATCTGGAGTAAGGAATCTTTTAAGCAGTTGCTAGGTTAAAGGAATGGATGAAGTGATATTTAGTAGGATATGATCAACTTTCAGGAATCTGGTCATCATCGAATCTTCTTGGCACACGTCAAATAGTTTAACTTGGAGCAATTTTTCACTATAAAGTTGGATTTGACACATGTCGACGGTTGGGTTTTCACACTTGGAGTACTCATCATGCGTGCAAGGGGCAGTGTGCCTGTGTTTAAACTGACAACACATGTTCTCTTTTCCAGGCATGAAGTCATGCATCATCATTAAATCCATTTTTTAACTATGAATACCATTTTGAATTTGTTTATTTTTTCCCCAATCTTTCACCTTCTTGCTTGCATTTTAGAGAGAGAATTTATTCCTTCCAAGGACTTTTCTCCTTCAACCCTTCTTTTCTGCCATTGGTTTTCCAAGCTTCCTACTCTCGCTTTCTTTTGGAATTTGATTCTTTGAAACTCTCTAAGGTTTTTTAAGTACGCCTTCCCCTTTATTTCCACATTTTAAGGGATTTTTATAGGGAACACACTTTTCTTGGAATTTCTTCCCTCTTGATCATGTTGTGGATAACTTATTATTTAGCAATTTTTGATTTTATCAGAGGGGTGTCAACATTTAAACGACCATTGAGTCATTTGGCATAGGGCACACAATTGGGTTAGGGTTTTTCCAAAATCATTGTTTGCTTTCTATGTTTCAGTACCCACTAGGCTTAGGTAAAGTGTATAAATTCCTAGTCTTTTTTCTTCTTGATGATCTATCCACTCCACGTTCAGGGATTATTTGAAATTTTAGCTGAGTTAGAGCTAACCTATTGTAACACCTTGTGTTTTTAATAGTTTAAATTAATTAATTAGGAAATTTGAGAAAAAATATAAGTTTGGATTTAATTATTCTTAGTAATTAAACATGTTGGTTTATATATATATATATATAAGGTTTCAAGTGGAATTTAAATCGGGATTAAAATTTGGAAATCATAACTTTTTGTATAAAAATCGGGGGAGGATCCGAGCTAAGGAGGATAAAAATAATATTTTTTAAAATCCAACCGTTCGATCGAGCTAAATTCTTCATAGCAGCTCCATATCGCCGTTCACTACAACATACTAAAATTTTAAGCAATTTTGACTGTTCGATCATCCGTAATAATTTTTCGAGTGTTTGTATTTGATTATGACTCAAATTCTTTTTTGTATATAAACAAAGTGATGGGTTTAGGACTTTAAAAAAAAACTTTCTTCTAAACCCTAAGATCAATAATCTCCTCTTTGACATCTTCTTCCTCCCTTAAAACATTAACTCCATTAGAGAGCTATTTTCAATCCAAATTTTGAAGCTTTAAATCGAGTTTTCTCAAGATTGTTCAAGAATGTCTCTTTGATAATTTTTCGAGAGGAATCCAACTCTGTACTCAAAATTTCTTTATCTTAATCTCAGGAATGAGTACTCCATTCCTTTCCTTTAGTATTATGCATTGTAAGTGTCGTCTAAACCCTTAATTGCATGTTTTTCTTAAAAGCAATGAGCAACTTAATTAGAGAAAGTGGACACCAAATTTTGGGATTGTTTTTATGAAACTTTTAAATATGAATAAATCATTGAAACCTTTGAGTGCGTAGGTGGGATTATAGGGTTTTTATGTTTTGGGGTATATATTCTCATGTAGAGTTCTATGGAATTATTTATATGATATGTGGGACGCGTATCACCTATAAAAATTATGTGACTTATAAAAGAGGACAATTATGATGAGGTGAATATTTTTGACATGTTGATTAATTTAACATTTTATTAATGTAAATAATTGTGTGGAAAAATCGACGATAATATTATTATTGGAATTTAAATTAATCGGGGCCTTTACGTTTGAATTGCTATGTTGCTCATATAAATTATATGTTGTGTGATTTATTATTAGTCACTTTTGCCATCTCTGGGATGAGGGGCCTTTGGATAGTATATTGCTCACATTAATTTTAGGATGCTTACTAGGTATGGGACAAGTGGGTAGGCCTTGGTTAAAATTTATACTTGCTAGGTATGGGACTAGTTAGTGTAATTTCGTAGGGATTTTATATTTCGGGGTGAGGCATATTTTTACGTTATATCGTCATTTTGTTAGCCTAGGCATGAGACTAGGATGTGTTTTATATGGGTGACTCATCCTATATGTAGGATAGGATATAGGTGTACTTGGGGACCCTTAGGTATGGGACTAAGGGGTATTTTGAGGATCTCACATCGATTAAAAGGGTGGGGTAATTTGTTAATTTTGAAATTAAGAAAATGAGAATTAATTCCTAAGATAAAAAAAAGGGTATTAAAATTTGTGGCGACATAATGTGCGGGGGCTGATAGTTTAAACGGGTCGGCTGGCGATTTATGTTGTGTCGTGTGTGGAATCTTGTCAAATTGCGGGGGATCGACAGTTTAAACAGATTCGGTTATCATTTTGGCAAGGGAAAGTGTAAAACTTTTGTGGAAATTACCACCCAGGGCGGGAGGACCGCCATAATATAAAGTGAGAATAATAATAATTTGGGTCTGTGGGATATTTAAAATGATATTGGTGTGATATTTATAAAGAATCTTTGGGGGTGGTTAGTAATTTACCCTTCTTGCGTTTAATTATCTCGTATTGACTAAAATACTCTATTGTGATATTTATTGTGTATAATGCTACTGTCTGGGTTCAAGGACCCTATTTGAGGGGAGTAGTGTGTATTCGTGCTCGGGGCTCTGACCTCGTGTGTTGACTAACTTTTTTAGGAGAAGTGTGGAGAAGCTGCATATGATTTTTGGAGATTATCATTTGGAGGTGCAACTAGAGTTTATTTTATATTACTACTTAGTAGTTTAGTTTATCTTCCTTTATGTCGTATTTACAATGAGACACAATTTATGGTTCGGTTCCAAAGTTGTTATGGATTTTATTTAGATTTCTTTATGGATTCAGTTGGAGTTTTTTAGTTTTATATTATTGGAGATTGGATTATTATTTGGAGTTTTAGCATGTGATGGATATCTTATCGCACAGTTGGTTATTATCATTTGGGATTGATTCAATTATTTATCATGTGGATTAATTTATTTGTGTCTCATATTTGTCTCATGCTGAGAATGGTATTTTATTTACTCGCGCCCGGCTTAGTTTTGGTGGTGGCCGACTCTAGAATTAAGCGGGGTGTGACATTTATTCTGGTATCCCTGCTAGGAGGTTCCCAGCCCCCGTCCAGGTCATTCTACTAAAAGACGATCATGAATATCCTAGGCACACCCTTTACATTTGAGCTATCCACTCCACATTCGGTGATTACTTAAAATGTTAGATGAGTTAGATGTAAATTGTCCCGGTATCACTACTAGGAGGTTACCAACCTCTATCCAGCTCATTTGACTAGAAGACGATCCTGGACATCCTAGGCACACCCCTACAGTTGCCTCATCCAGAGGGCCTGTTTCACATCCCTTGGTAGCAGAACTTGAGCTTTCTCCTTCTGTATACACCACAATGGTGGATCATTTATTCAATGGGGAGAAGTTAGTCAATACCGCATCCATGTCCATAGTTAATTTGGATCCTTCTCATCCTCATCCATCCCCTAACGATCAAATTAACTCCACATCTCCTGTTGTGGTACCGCTTACTAATGTGGGTACTTACAGAGCCTCTGACTCCTGGGATCCAACCACTAACGATGCTGCCAATCAAAATCGTGATATCTTGGAGGATGAACTAGAGTGTTTGAGGGATAGATATTATATCCCAACAAGTATATTCATACGGAAGTCAGAGTGCAATGAAATAGTATATGATCGGCCTAACGACGACGATATCTATTTCCTTATTTGGGTATTATAGGTCGGAGTTTGACTTCCCCTCCACCCCATCATAAGATCAATTCTGAGTGATTATGGCGTGTCTCCTACTTATCTCCCACTAAGCGCTTATAGGTCCATCCTTGGGTCCAGGGTGTATTAGAAGCATCATACGAGCTTTGACTTGACTGGTGATATTTTTTGGTGGGTATATGGGGTTAAAGACAATACTAAAGCTCGTGGATAGTACTATTTTTTGCCTCTGAAGTGCGACTAGAAGATGATGCAGGTCATGAAAATAATCAATCATAGATATGAAAATAGTTCATTTTAATAAGAGGCGATTAGGAGTTTCGCTATGACAAGAGGGATAGGAGGTACAATATTCCTCGTGATTGGTGCTCCCCCACCATATTGGTACCCATGTAATATTTTGTTCTGTTATACTGGTTTTTATTTATGCCTACTAACCTCATCTCATGATTGTCTTTTTATAATTAAGAAGGCTCCAAAACTTCCACCTACCCTAAAGGAGTTAGTTAGAACCAAATGTACTCCAAATCCTATAGAGTTTAAAAAGTTATTCTCCATTCAGAAGTTCATCAAGTTGAGGTATTATGTTCTTTCACGTGGCGTCTTCCAAGAGACGAGAAGATTGACTGGGATGCTAATCGAGAGGTCTAGAGGGATTTATTAAGGAGGAGATCGTAGAAGGTACAACATTTAACTTATGGTCATCCTTGCTGAGAACTTTATCTCGTAGTTGATTCAAATTCTATAATGCTAATCACATCTCCTTCTTTGCATCTTTTTCATCCAGTTCACCTAAACCAACGAATTCAATGGCAGCTCCACTACTTGATCGTACAAAAATGGAGATCACAAGAAAGAGGAAATTACATGTTGAGGTGAAGAAAACGAGGACATCTACCACTGATGAGGCCCAAGAGATGAAGGGGATTGAAGATGAAAAGAGGGCCAACGCAGAGTCCAAGAAAAATGCTGAGCAGGCAGCCAAGAGGCGAGCTGATGCTAAAGTTTCTTCCAAGGCCAAGGGTAAAAGTAAGACTGTTACTTTTGAGGATGGGCCAATTTATCATCAGATGAGACCTATAGAAAATCATCTTCCCCCACATAACTCTAAGTAACAGAGGACCAGGGCTAAGGGGAGAGTGTCTAAATTCCGAGGGCACCCTCTCGGTGACTGTTCTTGGGTATTGGGTCCCCAAACCCCTATTAGGAGGTGGATCCCTTAACTTAGGATATCGAGAATCCAGTCACTGGGGAATAACTAAGGAGTAAGGAGGACTCCATACTATGTTATAAGGAAAATTCCACTGATGTGCTCGGATATCAGGGTTATGCCCGTGACTTCCAATACCTTAGTTCAATGCTGACGATCTCTGGACCACGACTCAGCACGGTATGATGGTGGTGAATTCTAGATCAAACTTATATTTATGATTTATCTATGATGTACCTTATATTTATGCTGAATTTTCTGTTTCAAGGTGCTATGGGTGCCACTATTATACGGGAGCACAATGATCTCCTTGGCCACTACGAGACCTTGTCAAGTGAATTGAAGTATGCTAAAGATGATCACGAAAAGGTTTGCTCAGAGCTTAAAGAGAAAGATGAACAACTGGTGGCCAATATGAGTGCTTTAAGATAAGAAGAGGAGGAGATGAAGAAATCGAAGGAACAAGCACAGAATGATGCAATGAAGATCCAGTCCTTTGAGGAAGAAATTTCCAAGGAGTTGGAGGACTTGAAAAGATTCACTGAGTCTTTTGAGATAGCAACCTCTTACCTTGATATTGCTGAAAAGGAAGTGGTGAAGAAGTTTCAGAGCTTGAACAAATATAACACCGACTTGGTTACCATTTTTACGGAGAGTTATGACGAGATCAAAAAGGGGGTCATCAAGCACTTCCCCGATATTGCAGAGATAGTTCAAGCATGGGAAGGTGATGATGATAAGGACAAAGCTTTGCCTGCTGAGCATGTGGCATTAGCAGTAGAGGTCTCTACTGGAGATATTAGGGATGTGCAGGCTAAGATCACTGCAGACCATGCCAGCACCTCTAATCCTATTCCTGCTATTGCTACGGACGTTCAGATGGTAGAAGATGAGAATAAACATTCTCCTGAGGCATAAACCTCCTTATTTTTTAGGGGGAACTTTGATATCTGCTCTATCATTTTGTAATTTGTGATGAATATATTCATAATCCTTTTTTGTTGCAATGATCTATTTTCTCTGCATTTTTTTGCTTATCACAATATTTTTGATAATATTGATTCACTTGACTTGATCACACTATATTAAAGTTATTTCTCACAAGTAAATGTGATCATATGATCTTTTATTGAATTAGTTCAAGTTTTATGGGCTTATTGTAGCATGCTACTTGTTTACCATGTCAACTTACTAACTGCTTTAGTATTTGGAATTGGTCTGGTAATAGTTTAGTCTTATACTCATGTGGTTGGCTTTTTTCCAACTTGATTTGCCTTACTAGCTTAGAGTTTTGGACAAAACTAAGTTATCCTGACTTAGGCTCTACTAGTACTTGTGCCAGCTTATTGGTCGTATGGACGGATCTCGTCGTCCTAACCAAGTGTCATCATTGGTTGCCTGAGTCAACCGAGTTTATTAGGGTTTATACTTGCATTAGTTATGGTCAAATATGGTCGTACAAAAGACTCCAATGGATTCCCCATAGTTCTAAAGACTTTATGTTCGAGATTTACCCTAAGACGAGATCATACATGAAGTTTAACTTCTTGTTCGTGACTTGTCTATGGATGAAGTTATATATGAAGTATATTTATAAATCACATTGATGATGATATACACATATCTCATACCTGCAAAACAAAGAAAAATATAAGTGACAACATTCTTGGAGCCGAATGGAACTTTTATTTATTATTAACAGAAATTACATACTAGGAAAAGACTCAACATTTCATTACTGATAATACTTCCTCAGGTTCTCACTATTCCATGAATTCTTGAACTGTTCCCCTTCTAAGGCCTCAACCCTATACGTCCTTAACCTAACGACAACTGATATTCTGTATGGACTGTTCCAGTTGGGCTCTAATTTGTTTCTTTTTTAGATGACCGTTTTCAGTACATAGTCTCCCTCCTTTAAGTTGCTCGATTTTACCCTTTTACTATAGAAGTGAGAAGTTCTTTACTAGTAACCTAATACTATGAGCACTGCATTTTCTCTTACTTCCTCTATCAGGTCAAGTTGAAATCTTTTCATTAGATCGCTCTGTGGTGAATTGACGTTAAGGACAAGGTGACTAGGCATGTCAATTTTTGTTAGTACTACTACCTATGTTCTAAAATCTAGCATATATAGGGTTTCACCGGTTTCTGTGCGCAGTGTTTTTCAGTTAGCCCAGAGGACACTCTATAGCTCATTAATCTAGTCCCCCTTTGTATCATCAAGAATTTTCTTCATCCAATCAAGTAAAGTTTTATTAGTCCAATATGTATGTCCATTACATTATGAATGGCCTGGTACACAGTGCAACTTCTTTATCTTGGAGCGTGCGCAATAATCTTTGAAATCCTGGTTATTGAATTGAGTGTCGTGGTTAGTGATGAATGCATATGGCATCTCCTATCGACAAATAATGTTCTCCTAGATGAATTGGAAGACTCTTTCGTATGACATCTCAACTAGTGGCTCTGCTTCTAACCATTTAGTGAAACAATCCACTGTTATCATTAAATATATGAACCTACCCCTAGTTTTTAGTAACGGGCTTACCAAATCTATCCCCCGCATTGTAAATGACCAAGGAACTTGATTGACATAAGTGATGCACTTGGATTACTATGGATGGCTGCATATTTTTAGCACTTGTTGATCTTCTTGGCATAGTCAGCACAGTCTACGTTCATAGTAAGCTAGTAATAACCCTGCTTTGCCAACCGTTTTACTAACGATCTTCCTGCTAAATATGCTCCGTAAAATCCTTCATGTTCTTATATAATCAAATCATTTACTTAGACTGAATGAACACATCGCAATAATGAGACAATATATCACATATGGAATAAAATTCCTTCTTCAAGGACATAACTCGAAACTTTATAATAGAGTTTTCTTACTTCTTTAAGGTCTGTTGGTATGATGTTTATTTATATATAATCTCATATTAGATCCATCCAAGGTAGTCTGAGGTATAGATCCATGACGTTGACTATCTCCTCATTACTACTTCGATGTGTTAGAATCTCCACTAGGACAGTTCTTAGTAGTTCTATTCGTGTGGCTACTGTTAATAGGGCGAGTGAGTCTGCTCGGGCTTTTTCTTCTCTTGGGAATCTGACCATCCTAAATGCTAAGAATTTTGATAACCACCACTTTGTCTTAGACAATAATTTAGTAATGGATTCTTCCCTAGATTCATAGATTCCCAATACTTAATTGACCACTAGTTGAGAGTCGATGCGTGCCAATATTGGTTCAACTCTAAGAGATGAGGCTAGCCTAAATTTGGCTATGATCGCTTCGTATTTAGCCTCATTATTAGAGGCATTAAATTGGAATCTAAGGGCATATTCCACATCGATCTCATCCGGTGTCATGATTATTTGACCTGATCCACTTCCATTAGTACAGGATGAGCCATCCACAATCATCGTCCATAAAGGGAGTTCTTCTTTAAACTGCCATATGATCAAATTGACATGTTTGAATATCTTCTTCATTTACTCTAAGTCATGATCAAGTCCTTCTTTCTAATATCAGTATCTAATCGACCAACTGAATGTTCGGGATATCTCTCGCAGGAGTCTACTCGTTTGGATGAACTTGTAAGCCCTCTTTCGAATAAGTTTACTCTTTCTGATTTGGTGTTGGGATATCTTTCGTAGAAGTCTTCTTTGCCATGATCTCTGATATCTTCTTCAAAGAAATATATTCGGCAGGTTTTTCCTTGTAAATAAATTCGGCAATGAAATTTATCTTGTCCTTTGATCTCTGTCCTTGCTTCATACTAGATGTCATATTCTCCTAGCTCCACATCCCAAGCCATTAGTCTACCTAATTTCTTAGGCTTATGAAGGACTTGTCATAGGGGAAGGTTCGTGTAGATGATGATAATATGGGCTTGAAAATATGTCTTCATTCTCCTCGACACTTCGATCAGTGCAAGGGATAATTTCTCCAACCTAGGATACCGGATTTTCACCCCACGGTATGCCTTGCTGGTGTAGTTTTTACTCCATCCTCTTGCCATACTAGAGCTGAATTAACTGCAGTTTCAGATATGACTAAGTAGAGGTGGAGTTTCTCTTACAAAATTGGCCTAAACAATAGTGGTGTAGATCCCAAGTACTGTTTTAACTCTAAGAATGCATTTTCGTACTCGTCGTTCCACTTAAAAGTTTTTCTTAACACCTTAAAAAATGGAAGACGTTTGTTAGTGGCCCTGGAAATGAACCTGTTAAGTGTTGCTACACATCCCGTTAGTCTCTAAAAAATTTTCTTGGTTGTTTGGGACTACATGTTATTCAGTTCTTCGATCTTTTCGGGTTTGACCTCAATCCCCTTTTAGTTGACTATGAAGCCTAGGAACATCCCTTATTTTAGCCTGAAGACACACTTTATCAGGTTGAGCTTCATTTGATGTTTCTCCAGTTGATCAAAAGTCTACTGTAAGTCTTTAATGTGGTCAGAAACCTTTTTGCTCTTCATGAGCATGTTGTCCATATACACTTCCATGTTCTTTTCGATATATTCTTCGAAAACCGTGTTCTCCAATCTCTGATATGTTGCTCTAGCATTCTTGAGCCCATAAGGCATGATGTTGTAGAGGTAAGTGCCTCTACTGGTGACGAGTGACTTTTTTCTTGATCCTTAGTTTCATCTTGATCTGATTGTACCCTGAGTAAGCATCCATAAAAATAAGTAGCTCATGCCCTGAGGTGGCATCGACAACTAGTCAACTCGATAGTGACCCTATGGGCATGCTTTGTTTTAGGTTGGTGAAATCAACGCACATACGCCACTTGTTATTTTTCTTTCAAACCATCACCCCATTGAAGACCCATTTCAGATTCTTGACATCTTCTATGAAGTTTTCCATCTGTAATTTTTTCACTTCATCCTGCACTACCATAAACTTCTCCTAGTCGAAGACCCGTCCTTTTTATTTGACTGTTTTAGCAACTTTGACCATGCTCAACTCGTGATAAAGATCAATTCTCGACATGTCTTCATAGCTCCAAGAAAACACGCTTTTTTACTGTCAAAGAAATTTGATCAAATCTTTCTTGAGTTTGAGTTACAATGACGAGCTAATTTAAAGGGTCTTCTTCGGGTGCTCATCATCAAGGATAATTGGCTCGATTTCTTTAATAATTTTCCCTTTGACCAGTTTTTCCTCATCTCATGGAGCTATCATTTCAATATAATAAATCTTCTTCAGTTTTTATGCTCCTTGTGGTCGGTCGAGTTATAATAACATTCTTTAGCCTCTATTTGGTTCCCTTTGACCACACCGACCCCATAATTAGTGAGGAATTTAAAACATTGGAGCCCTATTGAAAGGATGGCTTCAAGATTTTTTAGCCTTACCCTACCGAATATGATGTTATATGTCGAATGAAAATTCTTATCTACGATGAAGAAACTTATCTTTTCTAATCGGTATGTCTGATAAATTCTGACCATAACTTCCAATTTGACAGTGCCCAAAGGGAATACCTTCTCCCCCGAGAAACCAATCAATGGTCTGTGATAGGGCTCCAACTTGCTTTCCATAAGCCTCAGGACTTTGAAATAGTTATAAAACATGATGACTATTGAGCTGCCATTATCGATGAGGATCCTGGCTACCTTGATCTTGCACACCAAGATACTGACAACTAGAGGGGTACGGTGCGAGTGTAAGACACCAGAAAAATCATCCTTGGAAAATCTAATAATAAGGAGATCTTTATTTACCTTTTACGGAAGGGTATCCACGTTGCATGTTAGATTGATCTGTCTGATATGAGCGTAAGCCTTTTCTTCGATGAGGTAGGCCTTTCTTTCAGGGAGTTTGTCTCATCCTCCAACATCTCCACCTGTTATAAAATAACATCCAAAAAAGATCATTTTGACTTCGTGTACAGGTTTGTTGGCCCTCTTAGGCAGATCTGGGTCATCTCTGATTCGTCATATCTTCGCATTTTCTTTTCATCTGCCTATTATATGGAGATTCTGATCGTCTCCAGGTTTTCGCTCCTTATCATGATCAGGTCGACCACCTTTGTCCACATATCTTGATAGTTTTCCTCTATTGATCAAGCTCTCGATTTCATTCTTTAGATCTATGCAGTTGGCCATGTTATGGACATGGTCCTCATAGAACTTGCAGTACTTGTTTTTATCCCGATGATTAGCTAGCGCTTTCATCTTCCTACACCACCTCAAGTCTTTATTTCCTTAGATTTCCTTAAGTATGTGATGAGCGCCTATAATCAAAAGGATATACTCATCGTAATTTTTTAGCTTCTTGATTTTCATATCCTTTTGTTCCTTCTTTTTGGTGTTCTTAATAGTGTTAACCTTTGTGTGACCTGACTCCTTTGTTGCTATTGCTTACGACATTCATGATTTTTCCTGCCTTAGCTAGGATTTTCGTCATTATTTTCGAGGGTTCTTTAGCCAACTCCTAAAATATCTTTCCTGGCTATAATCCACTCATCAGTGCTGTTATGGTATTCCATTCATCATAATCCACCACCTCGATCTTATTATTGTTAAAGCCCTTAATAAACTCGCATATAGTCCTATCGACATTTTGCCAAATGTTGATTAGGTGGGCCACTCTATTTCTAGGCTTTGCTCCAAAATAGAAATTGCTGAGAAAGAGATCAGTTGGCTATTGGAAATTAGAGATATGTCCGTGAGGTAGGCTATTATACTAAATTTGTACTGATCATGTGATCGTGCTGGAAAATACCCGATAATATATTTCATTAGGAATCGAATAGATGTCAGTAGAAGCTTGATATTGCTCGACGTGAAATATTGGATCAGTTTTGCGAGCGTATCTTGGCGTAATGACCGGTGGTTTCAATTTCGCAGGTATCAGATAACCTATAATCGACAAAGTGAAAGGGGATCTTTTCACGAAGTCTTTATTCAAAGGATTCTTGGCTCTAGCAATTTCTCCTAAGCGGTCCTCCAACCGTTGGATGGATCCCTTTCAGGGCTGGTCTTCTTAATCGATTTTAACCACAATTGTCTTGCTTGATCGGCATTGGCTTTCAGATGAGCTCTCTTCCTGAGAAGTCTTCTAGGCTCGGGCTGATTCCCTTATTCTCATTTTGGACTTGATCGAGCATTGTGTTCTCCTGATGATAGACCGAGATGGTTCTTCTCGATGCTCATTGCGCTCTCATGGACCTCCATGTTATTGGCCCCTCCTTTTATGTGAGCCCAGATGATCAAATGTTGACACTTTATTCAGCCTTTCAAATACACCGGGCCTCTCTCTAGAGAAATATTATTCATCATCGTAACCAGTTATCTTAAGGGAGGAGGTGGATCCCAAGCGGTACGACCTGTCTTCTTGCGATCTAGTATGTCTCTATATACGCCTATCATCTTGTGAGCTCAGGTTCAATATCCTTGAATTTTCCAGGGTATGAGCCCTATAAGTATGCTTCATGTCTCTATATAGGTGGGATGCATCATTTCTTCTCTCCTGTCTGAGGATCCCCTTTTGACTAGGGTGAAAGGATCCCCCCAGGAGCTACTTTGTCAAGCGTGGAGCGTTTACATCATTTGCTTCACACTTTCCTACATTGCCTCCTGGTCTTCTGCCAGTCTCATCAAAATTCCTTTTATGTCACCCATCCTACACATGGTACCAATCTATTATCTTTTAAAATTGGTATTTGGGTTTATGATTCTTAGCTATTTAATTCCAATAATAAATAATAACAACTAAGAGATTATCACTACTAACCGTACTAAGTTGGGATAATAAGAGAGAGGTGAGAGATAGAGCAGTAAACCAAAAGTCTACGTGGTTTGGCCCAATACAGCTCCTTCATTCACCATGTGTTGTATTGATAGTAAGTATTTTTAATTGGCGATATCCATGAATGATTACAAGTTCTCGGAGTTCTCTCCCTAGGGTTTAGGCTATGGCCGTCAGGTAGAATAATTTTGGATCCCTTATTTCTATGGGATTGAGTGTTATTTATAGTTAGTTATTGGAGAGATAATATAGTGGGATAGGTGAAATTCCTTTATAGGTGAGGTAGTTACATCTTTCACATTCGTAGGGACAAATAATAATGAGTTTGTTACATCACGGTCATGGTGGGATATTGCATAACTTCCTTACGTGTGCAAGTGGGATAAATTTGATTGTTGGCACTCCTTCATGTGATATAACTGGAGCAAGGCTAGCGTTAGAGGGCTTTAGTAACACCGTTAACGAACACTATTTAATAATGAGGCAGTCTGTTACACTAATGATCCGAGCATATATATACCTGAGGCGATCAGCTTGCTCATGGCCGAACTGATCTTAGGTATTCCGACCTCTCTTTCTTCCCTTAATGAGGACATGTGTCACCTTTCGAGAGGTCCACAATGTGTCCCATATACATAATCTATTAGTTATGGGGGATGTACTACCAGACCACATCTAGAGAAAAACTCATGGTAAATGTGAGTCTTGGACAGTGTACTGATTACTTATGATACCATCAAAAATCCTACTTGCAATGCAATCTATAATCTTATGCCACCAGTACCATGTCCCCTTCTCATCCAATTGTCCGCTCTATCCAACCCCAACAACTTAGGACGATAATGATAACACATCTCAACTTTAGTTGCTCCATCTCCTCTTATCTGATAAACTTGATAAATAATCATTGTATATAAGTTAATCATTTTGACAACTATAATCATTAAAATTAAGTGAACTTAACCTCTATAAAAAATTTGGATGGTGTGCCACCACCTTTTGTGAAAAAAACTACATCATCTATCAGTCCTGGGGACCAAACCACCTTTAGCGAAAAACTCGTATCACCTGTAGGTTATGGACAACGTACTGATGGCCTATGATACCACCAAAAATCCTTCTTGCAATGTAATATCTAATCCTATGCCACCCATCCCATACCGCCTTCTCTTCCAGTCGCCCACTCTATCCAAGCCCAACAACTGAAGATGGCACTACTAATGCAACTCAACTTTAGTTGCTCCATCTCCTCTTATTTGATAAACTTTATAAATAATCATTGTATCTAAGTTAATCATTTTAATTAAATTGTCAATATAACTACATTCATTAAATTTAGGTGAACTTAACCTCTATAACTAAATTTAACATTAATAAAAGTAATGAACTGTAATAGCCCAAGTTATATATCTATATATCTATATATATATATATATATATATATATATATACACACACACACACACACACATACAAAAATGATCTCATGCATACCTAGTTTGCATACCCTATGTGCGGATCAAAATTTTAAAATAGTAAAAAAAATATTTTTGGCCTGATTTTTGAATATTTAAACATTTCAGTAGGACCACAAAAAAATTCAGCTCAAAAATGAATTATTTTGAGACTTTAAAAAAATCGGTCAAACTTTGTTAGTTTTTAAGTTATTAAAAACTGACAAAGTTTGACCGATTTTTTAAAAATAGCAAAAAATTCATTTTGAGTTGTTACTTCGTTTTAAGTATGGAAACAATTAGATGGATCTTGGCCTATGAAAAATCGAACAAAGGAATTGTTACTTTGTTTAGTCAAACAATTTATGCATGTACTATTTATTTTCAATTGTTGAATTCGAGATATAATTGTCTTCAAAATGCACACACACACACATATTCATATAAATTTATTTTGACAATTTTAATATATATATATATATATATATATATATATATATATATATATATATATATATATATATATATATATATATATATATATATTAAAATTGTCAAAATAAATTTATATGATTTCTCACCTGAAGGGTGTCAGCGTTTCCAAAAACCTGAGTCTGCTATGGGAGATTATATCGCATTAAACTTTTAGTTGATGTTGTATAGATAACAATTTTCAGGTTATATATAGTGTAGAGGGGGATTGAAGGTAACCCCGAGATTAGGGACAAATTCCCAATTAGCAACAGTGTTTGAGGATTAAAGCAACCGAGGCAGCTTAGCGTGGCAACTCAAGCGTGGCAGCTTGGTGAGGCAGCTTAGCGTGGCAACTCAAGCATGGCAGCTTGGTGAGGCAGCTTAGCGTGGCAACTCAAGCGTGGCAACTCAGCGTGGCAGCTTGGTGAGGCAGCTCAGCGTGGCAACTAAGCGAGACAGCTCGACGCGGTAGCTCATATTTTTAGCTTGTTGTTTTAATCACATTGTACTTTCATTATTGATTTCTGTAAGCTCTAACGATTGTAATGACGTAACGATAACAACTAAAGGGTTTGTATGAGGTCAAACGGTACTTACGAGAGACCAGGCTTGGCAGGGCCTGGGAGAGCTTTCATGCTCTATCGAATGACCTCACTGTGGGAACTTTAAAGGGACCTGGTTTGGAGGATTGAGAAGTAAGGCACCGTTGGGGCTTGTCCTGACCACCTTAGATACACCTGGTAAAACACCGAAGGACCCCGACCGTGGAACCTCAAGCGGAGCAGCTTGGAGTTCTATCGGGCATTTGAGTTATGGACCAAACAACCCTCTACTTAATGTCACATCTACTGTGGGTGATGTCACTAGCCATCTAAACGTTGTCAGACATACACTTGAGTAAACCGCTGTGGTATTTAGGGCTGTCAGGTAGTTGGTGAGCCACCTCTGCGACAACAACCCCCTGACACACAGTGGATAAGCAAAAGGCATGTCTTGGCATTTAATGTTTATGACGTGGAGACAACTAGTGCATCAGGCATTTAATGTTGTGACATAAAGTATGAGGGATGTCTTTCATAGTCTTTAATGACTGAGTTGCCTTGGGGTGGTGTGGGGGGCTATTTAAGGACCCCAACCACCTTTGAGGAGAGGATGATCTTTTGGAGAATTGAAAAAAGAGTTATTGCAAACTAGAGAGTTCACTGTCTCACCATTGTCATTTATTACGAAGCTTTTAATATTTGACAGAGATTCTTGAGGGTGTTGTGTGCGTTGCTACCTGCCTATCAGGGTGTATCTAGGGTGCTTATTTCCCTCTCCCTCTAGCTAAGCCACTTCTGGAGTTCGTTATTATTCCCTGAATTATACACGAGAGGCTTTGTGAGTTTAAACTGAGTCTATCTTCATGGGGTTCATGTTTATATGTTCTGTCATTGATTCTAAGCTCTAGCCAACTGATTTATCGTTACCATACCCAATAGGGGGTCCCGCCTCCATTTATAATCTAAAGTACCCTCCTACATTTGGCGACTCTGCTGGGGAGGCATCCTTCTAGAGAAGGAGTATGGCGCAGGATAATGCTACTAGAAGACTCAACTTCGATGACATACAGCATAATGAAGAGCAGGCTGCGAGGGAGCAGGAGGCCCTAAGAGATGGGGCTCCTCGAGTAGAGGCACCACTGGCTCCAACAACGATGGGTGTCCCAGGGGCTGCACAACCTTCCACGAGCGCAGGGCTGGGACCTGCCCAGATGGCGCTCCTCATGAGCAAATTTTACGAGTTTTTGCAAACCCCAGTAGCTTCCACTATGCTGGGAGGACTGGAGACTAATACCTTTGTGACACCAGGAGTGGCCTCAGGGGCCCCATTAGGGGCAGGCATTACAGGAGCAGTCCCAGCAAGCGTGCCCTCTGCTGTGAATCCCACCGTGGGCGGCTCAGGAGTTTCAACAGCGCAACCGGTAACGTTCCCCCCAGTTGCAACGAGCGCTCAACCGTCTGCCCCGTTGCAGGTGGCCCCAGTAGCCTCGCCCTTGGAAGAGATGAGAAAAGAGATGCAGAAGGAGATGCTGAAATTCATGCAGTCTTCCTCGCAGGCTGTGGGCGAGGTGGCTTCGGTCTATGATGACTTTCGAACACCTTACCCCCAGGAGTACAACGACGAACCCTACCCGAAGGACTATATCCCCCCTACCTTTGAAAAATACTCAGGGAAGGGTGGGAACCCGAAGGAACACATCAAGCGTTTCGTTGAACACTTGGGGGCGCATTGCAATGACAAAAAGCTTAGGCTGAGGGAGTTTTCCAAATCCCTGACTGATAAAGCCTACACTTGGTACTCTCACCTGCCTCCCAATAATGTCTCCACGTGGGAGGAGATGCACGTATTGTTTGTCCGAAAGTTCTTCTTGGCAGAAGATGAGTTCACCCTAACCCAACTTGGCAGGGAGAGGCAAAGGCCAGGAGAGGAGGTAGTGGCCTATATCCGAAGGTTTAGGGAAAGGTCCCTCGACGTGAGGGAAGAAGCTAAGGAGGCCAGGTTACTACAAATTTGTGCTGAGGGATTACTTCCTAAGTATATCTGTCACCTGATCAATGAGACACGCGAGGGAACTTTTTCATCTTTCTTAAAATCCGCAAGAAATATATCTTTGGTGGTGCGACCTATCCCGGTAGTAGCCCCCATGATGTTCAGACAGCCGATACAACCCATCGGGGGAAGGTCTCAGGCCCCACGGGTGGGATATGTTGAGAGAGAAGATGGTGGCAAGGCTCAGAGGAAGGACAACAAAAGAAAGTTTGGAAGGGATAGAGAAGACCCACCACCGTTGCCTTGTACGGTGGAGGAGGCTGTGAGTTGCTACAACGCAATGGTACAAGGCGGAACAGTTTACGAACCAAAAGGCATCCCGGAGGAGGAACCCGACGCGGCAACCAGGGCCAATCCCAAATATTGTCAAGTTCATCGAATTGTCCAGCACCCGACGGAAAGCTGCTTCACGCTGCGAAGAATCATAGACAAGTACATGAAGGCGGGAACGCTGCAAATCCCCCCACAAAACGTTAACAACAACCCACTTCCAGCACATGGGGACAACTTGGTAACGGCCTACGACGATGAGGCAGAAAGAGGAGAAGGAAAGGCGACAATGAGGCAAAGGGAATTCGAAGGAACTCTGTAACGTTGCACCACAGGAATGGCTAACGTAGTTTTAGCCTACGATGAAGCAAGCGCTAAAGACGTGGAAGACATATACAGTGTTGAGGGTGAGGAAATAGAGGCAGCCGTTGAGTACAGCGCAGTTTCAAAATCCCCAAAGTTCGCTTGGTTCTTCGATCAAGTGGGGATACCAAGGGAGAGCAGACTGGAAATAACTCAGGCGATTCTAGACATCGCGAGGAAGGACGCGGTTCCCTCGCTGAAATGGCGGGGACCCATGGCGAGGCTCGTGAAAAAGTTCCTATCAGAGGTGACCTTCAGCGATGCAGATAGAGCTGTAAGGTTCCCTCATAACAGGCCCTTGTATATGACGGACAGTGTCAACGGGGTTAGTTTTGCGAGGACGCTTATGGATGGGGGTGCGTCTATCAACATTATGCCGATCAACTCCTTCCACGCGGCTAATATCCCAGAAGAAAGGTTGGTCCCCATGCCTCTGGTGATCTCAGGATATGATAACCAATCTTCCAAATCCATTGGGTATGTGAATGTGGGAATTGTAATGGGAAATCTGAGTTCCCACATCAAGTTCCATGTAATAGAAAGTGCAACTTCCTATCATTTACTAATAGGAAGAGTATGGATGCACAATCAAGGTTTAGTTCCTTCAACATATCATCAATGCACCAAGGCGAATGTCAAAGGAACAGAAGTGACCATTAGGGCTACAAAAAGGCCTTTTGCTATCGAAGAAGCTCACTTTGTAGATCCGGCCTTTTATACGGAGTTGGAGGAGGATGCTCGAGTCCTAACGAGAAGAATGGAGGGGGCATGGGTTCCCTCGATCAGAGATAGAATGGGGCCTCTGAACGAGCAAAGCAAAGAAGTCGCGAGTAACGAAGGGGCGAGGGCCGAAGAAACCCATCAGGAGACCCCTCGACCCCAAAGTATCACGAAGCAGCTCAAAAACAAAGTAAAGCTTAGAATGGATCCTGTGGAGCATGAGGTCCAATGGCAAAGCGTGATGAGTCGCTTTTCAGGGGGAAGAATCGCTGAGGCTTCGAGAGAAAGGAAGAGGAAGGCCGTGGCAACAGTTACCAACAGGCAATGCAAGAAGGTGGTCACTGAAGAGGGGAAGGTGGTATACCGTTTATAACGATGTGAGCGGGCGGCCGAAGAGACCGAGGATGGGGCTGACCCGTTATATGAGTGTTTCTTGGTAGATCAACAGGGACAGTGTATGGTGATAGACAACTCCAACATACAGGAGTTCGTGGAGGAGGTCGCCGAAGAACCAGACTACATGGCAGATCAACCAAAGCCCCAGGCACAGAAGTTGGAGCAGTTGAACCTGGCAGGAGAAGGGGAAGATCCAAGGCCCATCTTCATCGCGAAGGATCTCGGTAAGGAGAAACGAGAAGCCTTGGTTGGGCTAATTCGGGAGTTCATAGATGTTTTTGCATGGAAGTATACCGAAATGGAAGGGCTAGATGAGGAAGTGAGCTGCCACAAGCTAAATGTGATGCCTTCAGCCATCCCGGTGAAGCAGGCAACAAGGACTTATAAACCTGAGTTGGACTTGAAGATTAAGGAAGAGGTTCAGCGTTTGTTGGCAGCAGGATTCATCAAACCAATACAGCATCCCCTTTGGCTATCTAGCATTGTGCCAGTAGGGAAGAAGGACAAGAGTCAAATAAGGATATGTGTGGATTTCAGAGATTTGAACAGGGCTTGCCACGGCTGGGCATGAGATGTATAGCTTCATGGATGGGTACGTGGGATACAACCAGATCAAGATGGACCCTACGGACGCAGAGAAAACGGCATTCAGAACCTCGTTAGGCAACTTCATGTACAAAGTCATGCCGTTTGGACTTAAGAACGCGGGAGCTACTTATCAAAGAACAATGATGGCCATTTTTCATGATTTCTTCCACAAATTTGTAGAATTCTATGTGGATGATTTGGTCATCAAATCGAAGAAGGAGGAGTCCCACCTAAACGACTTAAAGAAGGTGTTTGCTCGATGTAGGAAGTATAAATTAAGGATGAACCCGTTGAAGCGCATCTTCGGGGTAACAAGCGGGAAGTTTCTAGGCTTTGTGGTTGATCGACAAGGGGTGCAGATGGACCAGGATAAACAACACGCGATCTTAGAGATGCCATGCCCAAGAATGGCGAAGGAGCTAAAAAGTTTCCTCGGTAAAGTCTCCTACCTCAGAAGATTTGTACCGGGATTGGCCGAAGTAACACACCCATTGATGCAACTGCTGCGAAAGAACACAAAGTTCAGGTGGGAAAAGGATCACCAGGAGTCCCTCGATGAGTTGAAGAAACTGCACGTTTCACCGCAAATCATGGTTCCTCCACAGGCAGGAGCACCGTTGCAGCTATACCTCACCTCCACTACAAGGTCCGTTGGAGCTTTGCTAGCACAGGAGATCGACGGGCAAGAACGGCCAGTGTATTACCTCAGTAGGATCATACATGGGCCAGAGATTAGATATAGCAGCCTAGAAAGGCATTGTTTGGCCTTAGTCTTTGTAGCACAAAAACTTAGACATTATATGCTATCTTTTACAATTCATACTGTAACTAGATGTGATCCTATTAAGTATTTGTTGGCTAGAACTATCTTGATTGGCAGGGCAGCTAGGTGGTTCCTTATTCTCTCCGAATATGATTTAAAGTGTGTGGTTCCTCGTGCTATCAAGAGCCAGGCGTATGCTGATCTGTTGGCAATCTTTCCATCAGGAACGTTTGAACCACCTAAAGAAGACATTCCGGGAGACGACTTACAGGCCAACTATCTCGATACAACCGATGAGCAATGGACGATGCAATTCGATGGGTCTTCGGCAGAGAAAAAAGGAGGGGCAGGGGTCATCCTTTCAAAAGGAACGGAGGAGATTTGTCTTTCCTACAAACTGGATTTCCCTTGCTCCAATAACGAAGCAGAATACGAAGCGTTGGTACTAGGGTTGCTGGAGGCTCTTCGAAGGGGAATTCGTTCACTCTGCATCAAGGGTGACTCGAATTTAGTAATTCAGCAAGTTAACGGAGAATATGCGTTGAAGCACATGAGTTTGGCGCCGTACAGAACGATCATTCAAAGGCTCCTCAGCCAGTTCCATCAGACCACAATTAGAAGACATCCCAGAACGATGAACCGTCATCCAGACGCTTATGCCACTATTGCTCAAAAGATGGTCATGAGGAGCGATACGACTATTGTTATGATCCAACGAAGAACAGCTCCTTCGGTGGTGCAGTCAATACTACCGATGGAGGGAGACGCGGATTGGAGAGGAGAGATCAGGAAGCAACTGGAGTCTGGCGAAGGAGCTATGGGACTAAGAGAGTTAGCCCAATACTTTACAAACCAGGGAAATCTTTACTTCAGAAATGCAGGGGGATGGTTATCAAGATGCATTGAGCCAAAGGAAGCAGAGCGGAGGTTGAAGAAAACACATGAGGACCACTGCGAAACAACTGAGATACCTCTTTATAGGAGAATGCAAAGAGGGGGGTATTTTTGGCCTAGAATGAAACAGGATGCGGCGGAACTACAACGGAATTGTGATAAGTGTCAGCTATTTTTTGAAGCAGCTGAGTGCCATTTCATTGAAGCCCAAACAGACTGGAGGCAGCCCTATATCGACTTTATTCAGGATGGAATTGTCCCAACGGAGAAAATGGATGCGATGGGACTAAGGCGAAGGGCCCCGAGGTTCTATATCCAAGAGGGGCAGCTTTATCGAAGGGGGTACTTCAACAGGCCATTGCGTTGCATTACAAAAGAAGAAGCAACTGAGGTCCTCAAACAAGCCCATGACCCAGCTCACATGGGAGGGGCCAAGTTATATGATCAGCTGATGACGTTGGGGTATTATTGGCCAACAATGGAGAAAGACTCCCCCGAATTTGTTCGAAAATGCAAGGTTTGCCAGCTTCATGGAAATATGATCCATGCCCCATCGGTGGACTTACACTCTCTGGAAACGCCTTATCCTTTCCACACTTGGGTGTTCGACCTCGTGGGGGCGATACATCCTTCATCGAGGGGCAAGATATGGATACTGGTAGCAACGGAGTGCTTTACAAAATGGGCTGAAGCAATACCACTTAGAAGGGCAACGGCTGGGGTAGTGAGTAGCTTCATCAGAGAGTATATCATTTGCCGCTTTGGGATCCCAAAGGTTATTCTCTCAGATAATGGGACTCCCTTCGTCAACTCAGAGGTAACGATGCTCATAGACAAGTACTCCATTGTTCATCACACTTTAACGGTGGCATACCCGAAGGGGAATGGTCAGGCTGAAGCAACTAACAAAACTCTGGTTAATATCTTGGCTAAAACGATGGAGGACTTTCCAGGATCGTGGGATGACAAGATACCAACAGTTTTATGGGCCAATCGAACAAAGAAGAGGAGGCCCACAGGGTACACTCCGTTCTCCCTTGTCTACGGGGCTGAGGCAATTCTTCCAGTGGAGTTGGAAGTTCCCTCGGCTCGATACGCCTTGCGAAGTAGCATGCTTCCTCAGAACAGGCATGTGCAGTTGGAGGCATTAGATGAACACAGAGACAACGCGATGCAACATTTTCAAATGTATACAAAGCAGCTCTCTAGGGCATATGACAACATGGTAAGACCAAGGAGGTTCGTGGAGGGAGATCTCGTTTTGAAGGCAGCAGTGAAACACATTAGGGGACTTCCTCTGCCAAAGTTCGCAGCCAATTGGGAGGGACCCTTCATCGTGAACGAAGCTCATGATTCAGGTTATTGCCTAATTTCTAAGTTGGAGGAAGATAGGCCATTCAAAATTAACAATAAATGGCTGAAAGTATATCATGTGTAGACAGTTAGTTTGTACCATCGATGTATTGGGTCTTTTTTATTATGAATATACAAGTTTTATTGATGATGTGAAGTATAGACATTGATATGAAAGCAGGCATAACTCAGAGATAAACTGAAAAATGTACATTCTTCCATTCATTAAAGGAGAGAGCATTACAAGCAAAATGGGGAACTACTGCCCAAGAATTACATGAATGAAAGAAAGAAAATATGTACAGGAGTTTTACTACCCTAAGAGAAACCACAGATCCGGGGAAGAGAAAAAATCCCCGGGAAGGCCCGAAGAAGCTGATGCAAAGGAATTTTGAGCGTTGACAGCAACCTCTAGCCTGGTTTGCACCTGGGCGCGTTCAATAAGGAGCCTCTCCCGTTTTAGCTTGGCCAAACGCAGAGCTTCTTCGGCATTCGTTACTTCTTCATCCGCCGATTCCAAAAGAGGTGCCAGCTCAGCTAACTTAACCTCCTCAGCCCGTTGGTCCTCCTGGTGCTTTATCAGCACTTCCCTCTGGCCGATCAGTTGCTGGTTCTTCGAAGTCTTCAGATGCGTTATAAGCCAGTCAAAACAGAAACCATCACGCCCCAACTCCTTCAGAAAACCTAGAAATTGGTTGAGAAGGGATCTGGTAACACTGGTAGTGGGGGTACTAGCAATTTCAGCAACAACGATCGCCATGCCTTGCAGCCTGTGACTCATCACATGAATATTTGAGCGCAGGCAATCCGGTGTGAAGGTCTCAGGATGGCGATCCACCAATTGTTCAATCACCAGCCAATGGTTGACGGGCATTTGAGGAGATTGCCGAAGCACCATGAGGCAGAACGAGTGAGGAGCTAGGTCGGGAAGAGGGACCTCACACCCAGATTCGCTCTCGACTGCAGCACCAGTCGTAGAACCTTGATCATCATGAATTGAATTTTCCGAAGCATCAGGTTCTCGGAAGGGCGAGCCTACAGGTGAGAGGACTGGGGGCGAATCTTCCCGAGCAACCTGAAAAGAAAAGCCCAAATAAGGAAATGAAAAATCTTAACAAGTGTTTTCGTTGTTAAGTCACCGTTATAAGGTGGAGTTTGTGAAAAAAATCTTAACAAGTGTTTTCGTTGTTAAGTCACCGTTATAAGGTGGAGTTAGTGAAAAAAAATCTTAACAAGTGTTTTCTTTGTTAAGTCACCGTTATAAGGTGGAGTTTGTGAAAAAAAAACTTAACAAGTGTTTTCGTTGTCAAGTCACCGTTATAAGGTGAAGTTTGTGAAAAAAAATCTTAACAAGTGTTTTCGTTGTTAAGTCACCGTTATAAGGTGGAGTGTGTGAAAAAAAACTTAACAAGTGTTTTCGTTGTTAAGTCACCGTTATAAGGTGAAGTTTGTGAAAAAAAATTAGCAAGTATTTTCGTTGTTAAGTCACCGTTATAAGGTGGAGTTTGTGGAAAAAACTTAACAAGTGTTTTCGTTGTTAAGTCACCATTACAAGGCGGAGCTTAAGAACAATCTTGTGAAAAAATCATCAGATGGAGATAACGGAAAATCTCAACGAAAGATAGCAAGAAAAACATACCTCAGTCACAACGGGAGCAGTTGAGGCAGCCACAGGAACAGGAATCGTTGGGGGCGCGATTATTGCCTCAGATGGCATAACGGGGTCCCTGGGCGCAGAAGCCTCCATGCTTGTCCAAACCTGATCACCCGTATAGGGCACAAGGGCCAGCATATTGGGATCATCATGAGAAGACACTGGGCCCTCAAACAAAGCCACGGCAGGAGGGGGTGTAAACACACCAACCTGGGACCTCACTACGGGAATTGATGCAAGATCAGGAGACAACTGTGCGCAAAGCCAAGTGTTAGAAAAGAAGAATGGGCACAGAAATTATGAAGAAATACCTTGACATGTTACTTACCTCGGTTAGGGTGCTAAACAAAGGAATGACAGGCGGGGGCCTTAGCAGCACCGTTGAAAGAAGAATGCTTGCCAACAACGCAGACACTTCCACATGGGATACCCAACACATATCACAATTCAGTAAGCCAAATACGACAAGAGTATGCCCGAAAGGACTACAACAAACAAATTATAGATCACATCATACCTCGGGCTCATTCTCTACCACAAGTACAATGGGCAGAGGAAACTCAGGGGAGGCCTGTGACTCAGAAGGGACAAAGGAGGTTATCTCGGGCTGTGCCACTTCGGGCAAGATTACCACTTCCGGCGAGGAATCACTTGCATGATCAATGTCGTCTCCTCCCACAAAAGCTTCCCTCGCACATTGACTGGCTCCACGACGAGAATACGTGAGCCCCGTCATGGGGGAACGGGGAGGAGTCACATCGGTATGAGGTCCACCGAAGCGTCCCCCCACAAAACGGCTCATGGGAGGACTGGAAGGATCTGGGTTTTCTACTTCAACCCCCTGCAAAACAGTTGTCAAAGAAAGGGGGGAGGGATAAGTATACACACAAGCAAAGACAGTTATCCTCAAGCAAAAAGGAGATAATAACTAAGTCAGCAATACATGCCTCCGATTCAGAAGGAGAACGAGAGGGCACAACCACGGGCGAAGTGGGAGGAGTGGCAGCAATTGAGGGGGCAGGGGTTGATTGCACCTCAGGGGTCAGGCGTACTTCAGGAGTCCGTTTCCTCTGGGAATTGGTGCCCAGAGTCTTCTTCCTCGAGCTAGCTGCACTAATGCTGACCCCTTGAGGAACCCGGGAACTCTTCCTCTTTTTGGCCGTTGGCTCTGAAGGATCCACCACCACCGTGGGGAAAACAGAGGGGGAAGGGACAACGACTGCATGCCGTTGATACTCAGCATGTATTCGGTCCAGTTCTGCCTGGGCCTCCTTCCTCACACGCTCAGCCATCTCAGCAGACATGGGAGGAGGAACGGATGCTATGGGAAGAGCTGCCACGGGAGTTTGGGGCTTCTGGGACTTCGACTTTGATTTCGATGTCCCACTCTTGGCCGTTCTTGCTTTTTTGGCAAGTGGTTGAGAAGCCCCCTCGTCGGTAGTAATTGCAGTAGAGGGGGAAGCCTTCTTCGCAGCAGCCATTTTGGATTTGGGCGTGGCAACTGGGACCATGGCATAAAGTGGGGGAAGCTCGTTGGGAGGCGCTTTGTAAGTTGAACTTAGAGGGAACTCTATCCCAAGCACAGAGTTGCCCTTTAGCCCCAGCTCTAGGGCAGAAAATGAGCAAACAGGAGGATACACCGGCTCTTGCTCGATGAACTTAGCAATTTCGGCTAGTTGTCTTGGCCAATACTTGGTGGAAAACAGAGGGGTCACATCCCCATGCCTGGTAATGCTGGGAATGGTGACACGTCCAGCCATCACTGAAGATATCCCCCACGCAGCAGTCGAAGAAAATAAGGAGCATGCCTCGCCAAAGGAGACTTTGGGGTTTGATGCTTGGAAAACTGGACGCGGCACCCCCTGGTCAAACCCAAACTAACGACTGCATCGGCTGGGATTATAATGCTTGCTTGTGTATCCCCACTCGGTGTAGGAGGGCAGATATCCAGGAGAAAGCAGAAGAACCACGGCAAGCGAGGGATCCTCAATGTCAGGAGAGGGGTCCTGTATCAACCTGGCATCATCATGGAAAAATTTACAAGTGTGGAAAAAGGCCTCTTCTTGATAAGGCCTCATAACGAAGCTCTCAAAACGATCAATCACCGAAATCAACTCCTTTCGGCTTTGCCTCTTATGATAAATGAATGGCCGAGGAGGCAAAATTGATTCAGCCGAAGGAGGATTGTTGCGCTTGGCCGCTACGGCAGGAAAGCGGAAGTAGAGAAAGCTGGTCAGAAGCACACTGTTGGCAAAGTTGGCCAGGTTATAACGGCCAATGGAGCGTTCCATGTCGAATAAAATCCTGTCCAACCAGGTGTACAGGGATCCCAAGGCAATTGCAGCCAGGGGAAGCTTTATGCCTCGAGCTAGGCGAAGGGACAGGTTGATGAGGTCTCTTCGGGGCTGATCGTTGGGCTTGCCCGTCAAAAAGAAACGGGACAAAATCACAAGAATGTAAGCAGGAAGCTCCAACGGTGTACCTTGGCCAGGGGAAGTTGATGAAGAGCTGCCCTCACTGGAACTCTGGAAGAAATAGTTGATCAGGGGAGAAAAAGTAGCTTTGTTGGAAGAACCGATGCAGCTTCGGCATATGCGATCCAACTCCAAACGATCCGTAGTCTCTTGAGCATCAAGAGCTTCATCGGTGTAAGGCTCATGGCCTGTTGCATCAAGGCCCAGGATCTCACACACGTCCTCCAGAGTTATGGTAAACTCACCCCAGGCAGCAATGAACGTATGAGTATCCACGTTCCAGCGAGAGACCAGTATAGGCAGGGCAGCGTTGTTCTTTGATAGAGTAAACTCACCGAACCACCTTGCCCGTTGCAGTCCGATCTTAGTAAGGACATCAGCATAGGAACTCTGCATGTGAGAGTTCCAGGCAGCAAAGTGTGCGGGGGATCCCCCCGGGGCTTCAAACTCAATATGGGACCATGGGAAGTCCCCTCGCTCTAAGCGAAATCTCAGAGTTCCTTCTGGGGGCAGAAATCCCCACTTAGACGCCTCTTCGTCTTCATCACCCAGCAAGAGGGCGTCAAACTTGGAGGAAAAGCAAACAGCCTTACAGGCAGCAGCAAAGCCATCACCCTCCCTAAAAATGGGAGAGCGACGGTAAAAGCTCAGTTGTTCTTGGCGAGCAGCGCCCTGGGCGGATGCAGCAGTGGTGGTGGCAGACAAAACACTGGTGGCAGAAAGGGTGGGGTTGCTTGAAGACGCCATGGCAGGAATGGTGCTTGAAGCCGTAACAAAGAAAGCTTCGAGAGAAAAGGGATTGAAGGCAACAATGGAGACGGACGATCACAAGTAGTATTATATAGCTCTCTACAACAATGGCGTATTTATCTCTCTCTCTCTTTATAAGAACAGAAGCGATAATCTGAGCAAAGAAGATAACAATGAAGTAAGGAAATAAGTGAGGAAGAAAGAAGAAGTAGAAACAGACTCTTTAGGTTCAAAGTATTTTGAAAAATGGCTGTTGAGACTTTCGAGTTTGGCGTTTAGATTTTCCCACCCTCGCACGTGCACGGCCGCCTGTAATCATTTCACAAAGAACACGTGGCACTTCGGGAAGTACTGTGACAGTTGAAAAGACAGCGCACGTCATTAATGAAATGACGCATAGAGAACAGGAAGCGTTGCCTTCCTCAGCAAGTTTGAGTTTTGGCGCCAATCTCCTTGTCAGACTTATCCAATGGGGCCACAACGAAGAAGATGTTCCAACGGTTCCACAAAAAAAAAAAAAAAATCCATTAAGTTGAGTCGTTTCGTGCAGACATTTCTTGTCCCAACAAATCTCTCCACGAGGGGGCAAATGTAGAGGAGGCTTGAAGGTAACCCCGAGATTAGGGACAAATTCCCAATTAGCAACAGTGTTTGAGGATTAAAGCAACCGAGGCAGCTTAGCGTGGCAACTCAAGCGTGGCAGCTTGGTGAGGCAGCTTAGAGTGGCAACTCAAGCATGGCAGCTTGGTGAGGCAGCTTAGCGTGGCAACTCAAGCGTGGCAACTCAGCGTGGCAGCTTGGTGAGGCAGCTCAGCGTGGCAACTAAGCGAGACAGCTCGACGCGGTAGCTCATATTTTTAGCTTGTTGTTTTAATCACATTGTACTTTCATTATTGATTTCTGTAAGCTCTAACGATTGTAATGACGTAACGATAACAACTAAAGGGTTTGTATGAGGTCAAACGGTACTTACGAGAGACCAGGCTTGGCAGGGCCTGGGAGAGCTTTCATGCTCTATCGAATGACCTCACTGTGGGAACTTTAGAGGGACCTGGCTTGGAGGATTGAGAAGTAAGGCACCGTTGGGGCTTGTCCTGACCACCTTAGATACACCTGGTAAAACACCGAAGGACCCCGACCGTGGAACCTCAAGCGGAGCAGCTTGGAGTTCTATCGGGCATTTGAGTTATGGACCAAACAACCCTCTACTTAATGTCACATCTACTGTGGGTGATGTCACTAGCCATCTAAACGTTGTCAGACATACACTTGAGTAAACCGCTGTGGTATTTAGGGCTGTCAGGTAGTTGGTGAGCCACCTCTGCGACAACAACCCCCTGACACACAGTGGATAAGCAAAAGGCATGTCTTGGCATTTAATGTTTATGACGTGGAGACAACTAGTGCATCAGGCATTTAATGTTGTGACATAAAGTATGAGGGATGTCTTTCATAGTCTTTAATGACTGAGTTGCCTCGGGGGTGGTGTGGGGGGCTATTTAAGGACCCCAACCACCTTTGAGGAGAGGATGATCTTTTGGAGAATTGAAAAAAGAGTTATTGCAAACTAGAGAGTTCACTGTCTCACCATTGTCATTTATTGCGAAGCTTTTAATATTTGACAGAGATTCTTGAGGGTGTTGGGTGCGTTGCTACCTGCCTATCAGGGTGTATCTAGGGTGCTTATTTCCCTCTCCCTCTAGCTAAGCCACTTCTGGAGTTCGTTATTATTCTCTGAATTATACACGAGAGGCTTTGTGAGTTTAAACTGAGTCTATCTTCATGAGGTTCATGTTTATATGTTCTGTCATTGATTCTAAGCTCTAGCCAACTGATTTATCGTTACCATACCCAATAGGGGGTCCCGCCTCCATTTATAATCTAAAGTACCCTCCTACATATAGAGTTACAGAAGGAACGTATGGTGATTCATTGAAGACTTCGATTGTAGATCTCTTTTGTTATGTTCTTAGAATAATTTGGCTTACAATCATTTTGACCTTTGCAAAAGGTTTAAATTATGTATAATGTTGTGTTGTAACTCGTTGTTAGGTTCAACACACACACACACACACACACACACATATATATATATATATATATATATATATATATATATATAGAGAGAGAGAGAGAGAGTTACCTTTTAGAAATATTTGATGGCGTAATTCCTTTATTTTTCAGTAACCTATGATTCTTAACCACTTGAGTGTATTCTTGTTGCATATGTTTTAATATTAAGATAATTTATTAAGGCCAAAATATTTGATGCCTTGGTGGCAAGTCAAGATACTCGTTCCTTGATACTAATGGGTTCGGGTCATGACATAGGTGATACTAGAGCATAGGTTATGAAACTGTAGACTACTGAAAATACATTTCAAACATTGTAGGTTTTTATGTTCCCATATTTAAGAAAATAAATATTATTCCTAGAATTATACTAATTCTTACGGAGAAATAACCTAATAAGGAAATCCACATAAGAACAAGAAGTTGAGATGATAAAGCAGTAACATTATCTATTTACGAATTATTATAAGATAAATTTTTGGACCAAATTCGAATTTTATATTACTATCTCTCTCTCTCTCTCTCTCTCTCTCTATATATATATATATATATATATATATATATGAGATAAATGTTTGATAATCACTTGATAAATTCCTATATGTAATTTCTACCTCGAAAACTGTTTAAGGTGAGTACTCTACAATATTCTTTGACTAGTTGTATAGTGTTCTATTATTGAAATGAAATATATATGTAATTTTTTTGTATCAAAATGCAGATGATGACGATGATTTGTTCAGATATTTGTATATGTAAAATGATATTTTTAAAATGAATATTGATAATGAATTATGGCCTAAGAAACTCGAATGTGGTGCTTGACCTTCCCAGATGGGTTATCGCTAGTGTGCTCTAAATAGGGCATTGTTTCATATCATGATATTTGGGCCCATGGTATGGGAATATAATACTGTACTAGATTGTTATGAAAATGTTGTCGTTGGGGATAAATACGATGATCTAACATGGAAACATTTAGATATATCTTGGCCGATAAAAATTTTGAACAAAATATTTTATAGTTTTAGTTGTCGAATAATTTAAATTGGAACTATTTTTTTCAATTGTTGAACCTAGATATGATTGTTTTAACACACACACACACAACCTATATGTGTGTGCATGTGTATTCTTAACTTATCCATATATATAGTTATATTATTTCTAGATTAAAAGGTATCTGTGTTTCTGAAAACCTGAGTTTGTTATGGGAGATAAATCTCAACCAACTTTTAGCTGATGTTGTATGAATAATAATTTTTGAGCTTATAATTAAAGTTGTGGAAGGGATATATGAGGGATCATTGAAGACTTGGATTTTTAGAAAAAAATTATGTTCTTAAAATAAGTTATTTTAAAGCCATTTTGGATCTTTAGTGAGTGGTTTTAACTTTTGGCGAAGGCTGGGTTGTAACTCATTGCTACATTCAATATATATACTAGGTTTTCTTTTAGAAAGCTCTAATGATGTAATTTCTTTATTTTTTAGTAGTTTGTGCTTCAATAGTAGTTGAGTGTATTTTCGTTTCATATGTTTTAAATTTAATAGAATATATTAGGGCCATAATATTTGATGCCTTGGTGGCATGTCAAGACACTCGTAATTTACTAATATTAGGTTGAGGTCGTGACATGAAAAAATAAATATGACATACCTCCTTACATATTATCCATTCAAAACTATATCCCTCACGAGCTCGTAAGGGTGATAGGTTTTCCTCCGACTGAATTGCTTAAGAATTACAAAATCACATATGGCTCTAACATGTGCTATTTTGATAAAGATATACCATGAAAATATTATGGTTGTCTAACGAAAAAAGGCGAGACAATATGATCGTCCATGTTATACGTGTATAGGCAGAGAATAATGTTTTGTAGAGAACTTTAAACAAAAAATATACAACAAATCTAGTTTGCTTACTAGGTTATTGTAAATTGTCATCCTAAGGGGTTTCTATTCATAGGCATGGGTTGACAGAGCCCTTGCCCCCTAAAAGAATGTTAGATGGAAGGGAATTTTTCACACGGACTATAAATTTGGGGGAACACCTAGGTTTTCACCCTTGAAACATCTAGATATGATCATAGACGATACATTGACAAAGCTTACGTACTAGTTTTACCATACTAAGTATGATAAAAGAGTATTATATATATCAACTTTAGTTATACTTTTGGTAAAGTTATTGTTTCAATATTATACAACACAATTTATTATAAGGAAACAATTATTATAGGCATTAACATGTAACTCGTGCAATGAGCGAGCGCATTATAATTAACTACAAAGAAATACACCACAACATATAAAAATCTATATATAATAAACACTTCCTACTAAGACTTTTTCAAGAATGGTGATAATACATAATAAAAACTTTACATTCTTTATAGCTTGAGGTCATCACAACTATTTAAGATACTAAATAAATCAATCTATAGGTTGAGGTCACCACAGCCTTAATGTTCGATAAATATCATCCTATAAACATTAACACGTGAGAAAATTGATTTCTCTTAAACAAAAACCACCATTTTAAAATACTTAAATAATCACCTGTACCGACTGGGGTCCATAGTTCCCCCTTCAATATTTGCATGCCACGGTAGGCAAATCGACATCTACCTCCTTACTTACATTCTAAAAAGCATAGAGTATTTCCTAAAATAACAATAAATGAATTTATAATAAACAAAATGATTGTTATTTATCACTCATAAAAATAGTGAATAAATTATATAGTCAATTGAAACCTTCAATAACAAAAGTGGCATTGATTCATGCATATAGTTTTCATAAGCCCCAAAACATCAAGTTTTATTATCCTTTTAAATCTTTTGTATCGATTTATAAGGCGTGAAAAAAATTTAATTCATGTCACAATTTTGTAAAGTAATGTGAACATGAGTATTTTAAACCAAAAAAGCATATAGTATTAAAGGAGCATGCCATCACGGATGTCTAACCTTTACAAAAAAATTCATAGAACACACCATTGATATTGATGCAGTAATCTGCATCGATATGAAACCAAAAAATAAAAATAAGAGAGGAACATATGAAAATTTTCTTGGAACTTATATCACTACTTAAATCAATTCGAGTGATTCTGAGAGCTTCATCGATCACATGGTGTCCTAGCTGGCTGTGTACAAACCTGAAAATGTTAATATATCAACATTAAGCAATAAGCTTAGTGAGGTACTCCTTCTCTCCAATGAAATAATAGTTCTACATCAAATCTGTGGATATAAAATCCAAACAATCCTTCTCGTTATGGAAATAACAAATCCTGGAACAGAAGTTACAACAAATCCTTGTCATACGACAGAATAAATAACTGGATCTTTGTACAATTCCAACCCTGGATCATAACACCTAAATAATCCTGGATTATAATACCCATGCAATCCTGGATTATAAGACCCAAATAATCTTGGATCATAAGACCCAACCAATCCTGGATATTTGAATATCTAAACAAATCCTGAATAACGAAGTATTCAAACCAATCCACTCTTAGAGATATATTAATATTCATCGTATCATTTTCATATTCATATATGAAAGAATCATAAGTACACTCACCTTGAAAACTTAATAGGCTTTTCCTTTGCCTTTGTTCGACACTTGTTCAACCGATTCTTCTTCCTTCCTATCATTCTCAAAATATTAGTATGATCATAATAATATCAACCATACAAAAAATAACTTAAACATAACCCAATTCATAAGCATCATATGATTCCCTTCAAATCACTTATCATAAATGAAGTTCCATCTAAATTAATGTTAAGATATTTAACATATCCAAATCATAGACTAAAAATACTTTACTTTCTTCTTGGTAATCCAATACTTATCATATTAGGTTTCCAATACAATAGATGGCACATCATTTCAAATTTTTTAGAGCGAGATATGCCCATTCCTTTGCCACGTAGTAAACTTGCCCTATAGGCTTCTCTATCGTTCAGTCAATTTCCAAGAATTTTCATAATTTTTTATACATCATAAATTTCTATGATTTTCCACCCATTTTCAATTTACGTATTGAACAATATAAAATTAAATCTTCATAATTTCTAGAGTTCCTTTTCTATATCAAAAACTTTACAAACGCAGGGCATATCCAATCGAATTGCGCAGACAATAATTTTATGCCAACTTACAACCATCACCAAGGCTAACCACAAGGAGTTTAATTCTAATTTGTGATTATGCTTTGAATATGTGAGTCTATTTTAATATTCAATGGGAATTACTCAATTTGAGTAAATATACAAAAAGATATAGAAGTTTGAACACACAAGGGTTCTAAACAAGGCCATATAAAGGATTTACACCTTCATCTTTCTTTGAACTCGTATCTATCCATGCATATACACCACGGCATGAAAGTTTGATAAACAATTGATGATTTCTATCATTTCAATCAGTAATGCAAGAAAAATAACAAGATTTATGGATCGAATTACCTTGGGGACTTTTATGTAATTTTCTATGGATTTTTCTCTAAATTCTCCTCCCAATTCTCTTCCTAAACTTCTCGATTCTCTCTCTTCAGGCCAAACTATTGAACGGATGAATTTAGCTATATAGGGAGGTTATTTCAAGGGTTTAAAGTCGGCCAAACCATCTTCCCCTTCCAATAAATCAAATCATAACACATGGGATACTAATAAGACAAAAACCACTTAACGGATGGATATATTTGCCCTTGTTTTGTAATTTCAACATAACTCCTTACTCGAGCCTCTGTTTTACACACCGTTTGTTATGTTAGAAACCTAATATATATATATAGTTTTTATCTCAAGTCAATTGTTATATTATAATGGTCAAAACTTGTCTCCAACATAAACATTTCTACTGAAAACTTCAAAATTTCATATTTGTAACCAATTTGATATTTCATGATTTTTAAAGGTAGGATTAGACTAAATATAATAATCTAACATTATATATATTAACAACACATTATCCATATCACATAAGGTAAGCATGATTCAAACATAACTAAACATAATTATATTCAGGTTCTCACAATTCTCCCCCTCTTGTGAAATTTCATCCCCAAAATTGACATACCTTAGTTTTTCAAATCAAACAAATAAGGATAACACATTTTCATGCTATCCTCACTCTCTTATGTAGATTATTCTATGGAATGCCTTCTCCACATAACTTTCACAAGTGGGATCATCTTGGATCTCAACACTTGTTCCTTCCTATCCACGATAGCAAGTGGATCTTCCACATAGCTCAAGTCTTCCTCCAACTCAATAGCTTGCTCCACCAATACATGTGAAGGATCCGCTACATACTTTATGAAAATAGAAATATGGAAAACATGATGTAATCAAGCTAACTCTGGTGGAAATGATAACTTAATGGCAACCCTCCCGACTTTCTCAAGAATTTTTTAAGGTCCGATGTTGTGTGGACTTAACTTCCCTTTCTTTCCAAACCTCATAACTCCTTTCCATTTTGATATCCAAAGAAACACATAATCTCCTTTTTGGAATTCCAAATCTTTTCACCGTTTATCCGTATAACTTTTTTGTCTGCTTTGAGCTATTCTCATTCTATCTTGAATAATCTTTATTTTTTCAGTGGTGCTTTCAATCAAATCTGGACCTTTTATCTTCCTTTTCCCAGCTTCGCCCTAACTTACCGGTGTATGACATCGTCTATCGTAAAATGCTTCATAGGGATCCAAACCAATAGTAGACTAAAAACTATTATTATATGCGAATATCAAAGGAAAATATCCATCCTAATTTACTTCAAAATCAAGCACACAAGCTCAAAGCATATCTTCCAAAATCTGGATTGTTTGCTCAGACTGTCCATCTGTCTGATGAAAAAAATTCCTCCGAAACTTTAAGTTAGTACCCACGGCATATTGCAAACTATTCCAAAATTTGGATGTAGTTAGTATGTCCACCACTACCCAAATCTAATCTGACTCCTTCTGAGATCGAGGAAGCCCAACCACAAAATTCATCATTACATGATCCCATTTTCATTTCAGCATTAGCAATGGTTGAAGCAAACCCGCAGGTTTCTAAAGCTCCACTTTCACTTGCTGACATATAAGGCATTTAGAAGCAAAATCAGTTATTTCCTTCTTCATATTATTCCACTAATAATGCCCCCTTAAATCCATATAGATTTTATTACTACTAGGATGCTTAGTATAAATGGAATTATGAGACTCATCTAAAATTTTCTCTTTCAATCCGTCCATATTAGGCAAACACAATCGTTGCTTATACAATAAAGTGACATCATTAACAATACAAAACTCATCTTACTTACCATCTCTAATATCTTTTTGTTTATTCTCAAGAAATAGATCCTGACTTTGCAAATCTCGAATATGGGTAGCTAACAAAGGCCTCACGCTTACATAAGCAAACAATATTTCCCCATCTATTAGTTTCAATTCAACTCCCATAAATATAAACTCCATAACGTGGGAAACTTTAGAACACCGAATATAAGATAACCTGATCGAAGCCTTTCTAGTCAGAGCATCTGCAACTATATTTACCTTCCCTGGATGGTAGTGAATTGTACGATCATAGTCTTTAATTAAGTCCAGTCACCGCCTCTGCCTCAAATTAAACTATTTCTGAGTAATAAATGCTTAAGTCTTTGATGCTCAGTAAAAATTTCACATACTTCACAATACAAATATTGACGCCACAATTTCAGAGCAAACACAATAGCAGCAAGTTCTAAATCATACATAGGATAATTACGTTCATGTGTACGCAACTTCCTGGAAGTATAAGTAATAATCTTACCATCCCGCATAAAAACATAACCCAACCCTTGATGTGAAACATCAGTATAAGTAACAAAACCATCTCCATCATGTTTAATAGTAAGAATAGGTGCAGTTACCAACCTCTTTTTCAATTATTCAAAACTATTTTCATAATTAGAATTCCATTCAAACTTAACATCTTTTCAGGCTAATTTAGTCATTGGCAAGGCAATTGAAGAAAATTCCTTTATAAATCTCCTATAATACCCAACCAAACCCAAAAAATTCCTCACCTGAGTCACATTATTGGGCCTCTCCTATTTTATAATAGCTTCTACCTTTTTAGGATCAACACATATACCATCCCTAGAAATAACATGACCTAAAAATACAACTTTTGATAGCCAAAATTCACATTGTCTAAACTTAACATACAATTGTTTATCTTTTAGTACTTTCAAATTAGTTCTGAGATACTTTTCATATCAACCATATCACGTGAGTAAATCAGAATATCATCAATAAAAATTATCACAAACGAATCAACAAAAGCATGCAATACCCGGTTCATAAGATCCGTAAATATAGCTGGAGCATTAGTCACTCCCAAAGTCTTCGTAAGAAACCCAAAATGACCATGTCAAGTACGAAAAGTAGTTTTAGAAATATCAATCTCTTTCACCCTCAACTGATGATAACTTAATCTTACGTTTACCTTTGAAAACACTTTATCATGCTAAAATTGATCAAACAAATCATCTATATTAGGTAAAGGATACTTGTTCTTAATTGTAGTTTTATTCAATTGCCTATAATCAATAAACAAACGCATAGTGCCATCTTTATTTTTCATAAATAAAACTACTGCATCCCATGGAGATACACTAGGCTGTATGAACACCCTATCAAGTAAATCCTACAACTCAATCTTGAGTTCTTTCAACTTAATAGGTGCCATTCTATACGATGCCATAGAAATAGGGGTTGTCCCCAGTGCTAATTCAATACCAAATTCAACTTCTCTCTCTGGAGGTAACCCAGGCAACTCACTAGGAAATACCTCTGGAAAATCCTGTACAATAGGAACATCGACTAATTGTAAAGCCCCTTTGCTAGTATCAAGAACATATGAAACAAAACCCTCATAACCCTTACTTAATAATTCCCTTATCTAAATAGCAGAAATAATGAAACTGGGAACAATTTTCCTTTCCCCCCAAAATTTAAATTCAGACTCACCCGGCCTATTGAAAACAACTTCTTTATGAAAAAAACATAGATGCATGATATTTAGATAATGAATCCATCCCCAAAATTATATCAATATAAAAAAAATCCAATGGAATTAAGTGTATAACTGTATCTCTAACCCCCATAATCAAAACACAATCGCGGCAAAACATATTCAACTAAAACTATATCCCCCATAGGCATATAAATACCCAAACACACATCTAAATGACTATGGTATACTCAAATATATATCAAAAGAATATGGAACAAAAGAATGCATGGAACTAGGATCAATCAAAACATAAGAAATTCTATCAGTAATAAAAGTGTACCTATCGCCATATCTGAAGTAACTTGAGCCTCTTTCATCGTAAATACTCATCCACTGGCTTGGAGCCATCACCTTGTCCTCTGCCTACATTTTTCACTCTTTTTCCTGGAGGTAACACTCTACTTGCTACTTCACTAGGTGCTACTAGAGTCTCTGCCAATTGCGGAAAATTTCTCTTAACATGCGCCACTTGATGACAATGGTATCATCCATTCCTTTAAATTTAGGATACTCGGATTTATAATGCCTTTCCTATTTACAAAAGAAACATGTAACAACTCCCATTGGGGTCTCACCTCTTCCTAACCTCCTAACTAAACTAGAAGATCCTCTGCCCTTATTTTCTCTTCCAAATATTCCTTGACCTCTACCACTATCTCCACCAACTCTCTGAAATTTACGTGGTTCCATCTTAACACTTTCACCCTCACATCCCTTAGATTGAGATGAATCGAATCTACTTTTCTTAAAACTTTCTCTACTCGCCACCCCTTGGTTCGTTTACCTTTCTATTATCATGGCTTTGTTCATCAAAGAAGAAGAATCTTCTAACTCATAAGTAGCCAGTCTATTTTGAATGGGCCAAATCAGCCCCTCTTGGAACTTACTACATTTCTCTTCCTCATCCTCCACATACTTAGGAGAAAATATAGACAAATCTATAAATTTAGCCTCATACTCACTCACAAACATTTTCCATTGGGTCAATTTTATAAACTCCCTCACCTTCTCCCTTATATAAACTTTAGAAAAATACTTAACATACAAAGCTTTAATAAATTCAGCCCAAGTAATAACACCGGTACCTTCCATCCTGGGGAACAAATGGTTATTGGCTTTCCACCAATATTTAGCCTCTCCTTTCAGTCTAAACACACCTAAATTCACTTTCTGGTTATCTAGAACTTCCATCGTTGTAAAGATAGTCTTTATATCTTCAACCCACATTCAGCTTGTGTAGGTTCAACTGACACTGAATATTCTGGAGGATTCAACTTGAGGAACATTTCTTATATATTATCTTTAATTTCCTTCCTTTCCTT
Source organism: Sambucus nigra (assembly GCA_949130495.1). Classification (NCBI taxonomy): domain Eukaryota; kingdom Viridiplantae; phylum Streptophyta; class Magnoliopsida; order Dipsacales; family Adoxaceae; genus Sambucus; species Sambucus nigra. The sequence goes on along the minus strand of OX422216.1, from coordinate 87,614,432 downwards.
TTACTCAATTCTCGCTACAGTCTTTGATTCTAGATATCTATTTTATTGTTCTGCCATTAGCTCCATATTTCTTTCCTGTTGTTCTACCATCCTTGTCATTACTTGTGCCATTATCTGTATCTCTGTAGGTTGATCATGCTCTCTAGCCCTTCTTGCAACACTCTGCTCTATTTCACTATCCTCATCTCTATGAGAAGCTACTCCGTCTTCTCGATGTTGTCCATTCCCAGGTTCCATCTGTAATTATCTGTAATACAATAAAGTTCCAACAACCAACATAAACAGTTTAATATACTAAATCATTGGTTAGTACATAAATAATTCAACAATATCAAATAAAATCAACAACTGTCATCTAACCGTCACACACGTCAAGAATTTATAACATAGACACTCTGATACCATTAGTTGTCACACCCCAAACCCAAATCCATTCTAATCATTTACTTTTATAATAATTAAATCATAATCTTCAGCCCTTTTGACATATAATTCATCTATTAACATTTTCATGTACAATGTACATAATGAACATAATTATGCTCTCTGTACCATAACGTAATTAGCATCAGAGTCATACTTAAACGAACATGCAATACTATGATTAACTATTACACTTATCAAGTTAAACCACTATAACTTAATATATGCAATATGTTAAGGAAAATCCCCAGTGTGACAATAACAAAATCCCTATGTCTAAACCCCAGCTCTTTCTAACGGTGCAGCTCTCAGAATTACCGATCATATGGTATCATAGCTGGCAGCATACAAACCTAAAAATGTTAATATATAAACATTAAGCAATAAACTTAGTGAGGTACTCTTTCTCATAATGAAATAACAATTCTACATCAAATCTGTGGATATAAAATCCAAACAATCCTGCTCGTTATGGCAATAACAAATCATGGAACAAAAGTTCCAACAAATCCTTGTCATAAGACACTACACCAAACTTATCGGATTGTCATTCTCATTGACCTTTACAAGTTGGACTTGTCAAGGTCAATGACCGTGATAATTCTGGGGGTGATAAATTTTATTGTCATAGACTTGTCACGATCATTGATCGTGACAAGTTTATTATACTTGTCATGGTCCTATCACAGTCTTTGACCTTGACAAGTGTTGTCACGTTCAAAGATCATGACAGACCCGTGACAACCTTTAATAAATTATCACGGTCATTGACCGTGGAAAATCTGGACAGAATTTAAAAAAAATCTGTTGGGCAGTTTGGCCACTGCCACTGCCCAGCAGTATATTTGTACTTGTTATAGCAAAATTGTACCTATTTAGACAACATATATCCAATAAAATAGAAAGAATGCACCAAATCATTGCATATATAATTCCATATCCAAACTAAAATGTAACAAATCAAAACAATAGAAATATAATCCAAGTGTCCAGATAAAATAGATACAAATAATGTCATGTGGTAGGTTTGAGGAGGAAGTAAGGCCACATGACAAACGCATTGAGACACCCCTAAATATGTATCACGCCGGATTGTTTGCCTAACCATAATGGGGTGTTCTCCTTCCCGGTTATCACATGCATGATGAGCACCTTGGTCTCGATGTCTTGAAGCACACATCCATGAACCAACATACCCTGGACAGTATTCGGGTCCTTCAACCCCCTCTCTATTGGTGTGCCATCAAATATGTTGAGTATAAACACGCTCGGCCAACCAATTTTTGACACAGGCTTCTTGACGGGCACCAAGTAGGGGATTAGATCATCAATCGGTGAGTTTGCACGTGTCGGCAATGAAGCAGCAATGTCCACGTCCTCTTACTCCTCCACCACCTTCTCCTTCCCATTCCCAATTCCCTTTCCACCCAATGAATGCTTCACGAATGAGAACATATCTTCGATCATCTCCTCCATCCTTGATAGCTTCGCATCATGCGAGTCCACCTGACAAGCTAACCCGATGTTGCTCGTCTCCAATTCGATGATCCTAGATTTTGGCACCCGCGAGCTCACCCCCTTGTCCTCCCCTTGCGATCAGCGCCAACCACTTGGCTGAGTGTGTCCGTGGACAAAGATGCCTTATCGGCATTAAACTGCGACTCATGCACTTCCTTAAGCTTTGCCTGAAGCGACAAAAAAGCACACGATTAGTTAAATAAGTAAATAAAAAAATTATAACGTAAATAACAAAAAGTAAACTGTCGAATTACTTATAATTGTGGTCACGATGCTCAGGTACACCTCCTTATCCTTCCCCTTCTTCGTATGAATTTCCACATAGGCATCGAGCCTATGTGCCCTACCCTCAGGGCCACTCCCCGTCCCCTGAAATAAAATAATGAAAAATTAGTACTGTGCCTGCAAAGTAAAATAATGCAGAATAACATATTTCTATAATTATAAAAAAATAAAAACTTACCATCATCCTATGCTCCACCTCAGCGTAAGACGTCTGGACGAAGTAGTGCACATCCATATTTTTTGCCCGATTTGCCCTCCCCGATTGGCGAGATGTCAATTATCGCTCCTCGATCTCATTGTCAATGAACTTTTACCATTGTGCCAATGAGATCGGCTCCTTCGGAGGGACGAACTCACGTATTATGGTAATGGAGTCTCGGGTCTTCCCTAAGTACTAGCCCCGTAAACTTTTCTTTCATGTCTTGTGTTTCTCCCTCAACTACTCCAAGACAGAATCATGGAGTTATGGGGCTAGGCTGAATTGCTACCGTCAAACAAATACAATGTTAGTTGCGAATAAATTAAAATTGAAATTGAAATTGAAATTGAAATTGAAATTGAAATTGAAATTGAAATTGAAATTGAAATTGAAATTGAAATTGAAATTGAAATTGAAATTGAAATATAAATATAAATACATTACCTGTAGTGCCGCCCAAATAGCTAACTCGAGCTCATTTGGCACCTCCCTCCCACTAGTGTACCCCGGGACGATAATCGTCTTTAGCCGCTCAAGGGATCTAACTAATATCCCCGTCTTGTTCTCGACGGCCATTCCCAATTTTTCCCATTTGGGGAGCGTAGTGGCCGAGGAGCCCTCGTCGCCTCCGCTACCGCCGGGCCCAGAAGACATCATTATGATCATCGTCATCATCCTCGCCTTAATCCCTGAAGGAGATATTTTCTTTTAAATCTTGTTATTAGTACAAATTCAAAATGAATTAGAAGTAGACATGCAAACATTAAGTATAAATAGTACATGCGCTAATGTAATCAAGTACAAATGAATAAAAAGCATTAAACCGATGTTTGGAATACTTTTTACTATTTAACTCACACATATATACAAAGGAAGGAGAGAAAGATAAAAAGAGTGGAAATGATCAAGCAAAAATGAATTAAAAGGATTAAACCGATGTCCGATAATAATAAAACACTAATACATGCGTTAAATTGGAATACTTATTGCAAATTAAAAAATTGTTTCAAATTCGGGTTATCATAAAAAATGGATTGATATTCGATAGGAGCAGCCAAGTCATCCACACTACTGTTTAGATGCTTTGGCGCATGTAGGACGATTGACCACAGCTTATTATTGATATACTCCGAGTAAAACACTTGGTTGACCTTTTGAAATGCACAAACAAATGGCTCATCGCTCACGTGTCCGTTGCTCTTCAACTTGGACAAGTCAACCATGATCAAATTGGTGCCAGGATCAACTTTACAAGAATTTTTATCCTCAACTCTTACCCAACCACAGTAAAATATGACCTATTTGAAGCTTACATAGTCCAATTCAAATATATTTCCAATTACACCATAGTAAGTCATTTCAGCTTGAACGAGGTTTTTATCATTTGCGCTTGCTCGAAAGAAAGTAAGAGCCTTGTATGAAATGCCCGAGTTCTGTACATTTGTATTTTCCTCGTACACCCTTGCGTCAAATACGTAACCGCTCAATTGATACTTTTTGTACTCTTGTGCCATGAACAAGGGTCCGGTGGCTAGATGATTAGGCATAAATTCTTCAAGTTTATCCCCTTAATTTCGGTATTTTTATGATCCCGTGCGGTGTAAATAGATTGGATTTGTCTCATATTTATGCTACTAACCCTTTTTGGCAAGTATTTCGTATTTTGCGTATCTCCTATGTGTTTTACAGATATTTCATGCAAGTTAGTGCCAAAGAGAACTCAAAATAGTGAAAGAAACCAAGAATCGGGGAGTTGAGGGGCAATTTCGTAATTTTGTAGCCTTAGTCCAGAGGTGGGGCCAACTGGAAAGTTGAAGATCTTTCAATTACAAGAACACTTGAAAAAACGGCACCTCAATCCGAGTTACGGTGAATAAGTTATGCCCATTTGAAGTTGAGAAGAAATTCAAGAAAAAAGCTGTCAGACCAAAACCGAACCGAAGCTGAGGAAAAAAAACCGGTCCGCCCAGTTGTCACGCACCAGATCCGTTACTAAATTAGTCATGCTCCAGATCCGTTACGAAATTAGTCACGCTTTCTAAGTGTGACAAATTGGCAGATACGGGATTTTTATTTTGTGCTTATCTTTTAGCCAAAAGAGTTTTATGTTTTGGGGACTCTTCGAAACGACCCTTAGCCTATATATTTAGTCATTAGGACTCTTTTTATTAAGATTTCATTCGTGTAAAAGCTCCATAACAAGTAGGAACATCTAGGAGAAGAATTTACATACTTTCTATCATTAATTCAAGAGCTTTTCCGGTTTTTCTTCAATCTTTGATTTCTTCTTGCATGTTCTTGTTCTTCAATCTTGGTAACTTTTATTTCCAGCACTTTTATTTTTATTTTACCATGTTAGGCTAGGTTTTTAAAGGTTGGGATGCATGAACCCAACCTGATGTGTTAGTGCATGTGTATAACGTCAATCCGATGAATTTAATGATTAATTTTGATCGTATCGCGTAATTTCATAATAATTGTGGATCTTTATATCTCGTTTGCCCCTGGGTACTCGTGATGATTTAGAGTACAATTTGAATGTAATTACCGCGATACTGATTTACTCATCCTCAGATTAAGTATGACGCGGGCTTGAACCTCGTATACGTAATGCTTGGGAGTACTAAATTCCGGGTCAAATTAATCAGTTAAATTTACGATTAGTTTTATATCATCAATACACTAGGGTTGGGGGATTGTGTCTCTACCTTAATTTTTCCAATTAGTTTTAGTTAACTTCTTTATTTTTCCCTTTTCCCTTTCTCACTCGATCATCTTATTTTTTTTTTCTTTTTAGAGTCAAGTTAGGGTTAACAGTCTTACCTTTGTCGTCACGTTCACTCGTCCTAGCTCCCTGAGGATTCGATACCCAGACTCGCCACTATACTCCGCAAGAGTGTAGTTAAAGTTTAGGTTTTTTTGTATTGTGGTTGGAAGCCGACAACAACGACTAGCGTATTTACATGAACGCTCGGTTTCCGACTCGATCAAAATGGCGCCGTTGCCGGGGAATTAGGTAGACTTTAGGTTAGGTTGGTTAATCCCGAATTTGATCTTTTAAAAAAAAAAAAAAAAAATCCAAAAATATGGGTGTCACGTTTTTGAATTGCCCAATTTGAAATGTCTTACTTTAACTCCTTTGGTGGGTTTAATTGTTATGATAATAGTGAGGAGGAGGACGAGCTCAAGATTTATAAACATTGGATCAATATCACTAAAGATGAGTATAAAAAAATACAAGCCCAGTGCTAAGGCCATCCAAATTTATCAAAATGAATTGCTTGAAGAAAAAAGACTTGAAAAAGAATATCGGGAAAAAAATCGTTATTGGGAGCAAGAGTTAGATGCATTATTTGAACCCAATGAGGATTTTCCTTCCGATATTTTTGAAGTTGAAGAATGTTTTCAACCAAATGAGGAATCCGAGGTGCTAGAACCAAGGAAGCCTACTTTGGAAGAACTCATGTTTATTAGCAAAAAGCAATTCGACGACCTTGCTACTTTAGAGTTGAAAGTTAGAGCAACTTGCAAGGAGTTTAATGATTATTTGGATAGCTTAGAGAAAGTCGGGACTTGCGCTTCGCCTAACCATTTTAAGAACGAAATCATTGAGAGTGATCCAAGTACTTTTGAATCTCAACCTATTATAAATATTTCAAAACCTATTGAAGTTGAGGATCAACTGTCTCCTTGTGTCACCACTATTATCGAACCATTAAATCCATTACAAGAATTGGATGAATGTCTTGAGGATGTTGATCCGATTCTTGTATGGGAATGTTTTTTTGAGATGCTTCATCTTACGGGCCATACACTTAGATGTGTCACTCCACCAGATTCAGTTGAAAATTTTGGGGGAGAAGATTTTGAGGACAAGGACTCTATGCTTGAATTGTTTTCCAAGATGGACTCTTTATGTTTGTGTGCTCTGCTTCCCATACAACTTGAAAAATCTTTGGGACATGATTCTATTTTTCTTGGATCCCAATGGTACTTGTCCCCCTATGCACTCAAATCTCTCATTATCCCCCTAAATTTTTTAAATGGTGATGGTTCATTTCATCCACTTTTCACATGCCTTCCGATGTTCAAACGGAATCCTTATTTTTCGGGAGGCATGCATCCTAGTGAGGGTACACCATTAATCCCTCAAAGTCAAATTATATTTTGGGTGGACCCTCAAATTTTTCGACTTCTAGTGTATAATTTATTAGAATTTGAAAATCGTAGGTTGTACAATAGTTAGCTTTTTTTTTTTAGTTTAGAGTTTTTGTTATTATTTTTGCTATGCTTGGTTCTAACATGTTTTGTAGATTCAATGGACTCGCATTCATCGGGGATCGCTCCAATTGGGTAATATCTTTATTTTCCTCTCTTTATGTTGTGTTCTCGATTCGCATTGAGGACAATGCAACATTTAAGTTAGGGGGTGTGGGATATTCTTCCCATTTATTGTTTAGTTTCATTGATTTGATCACGTGTTCGTTCCAAGTATGTTTTTTTAGATAATAAAAAAAAAATCAAAAATTTCAAAAAAAAAAAAAATCATAAAATTTTGAAAAATTCAAAAATATTTTTGTTCAAAATAAATAAAAATTGGACTTCAAATTTTTCAAAAATATCATTAAAAGTAAAATTGGAGTCTCAAATTGTAAACATTCAACATACACAAAGCCGAAATTGACCAAAGATGGAAATTGAGCGAAAATTGACGACTTAACGAATAAATGTGGAGATTAACAAACCCGGTGAGATTCGAGCCTATCACTTTTTGCGAGTTTTTAAATCAATCCGAGTTAATTGTTAACTCAAAGTTCTTTTTAGCAGCTAATAAGTTGTCAAGGATCTCAATTTTTTCATTTTGATCGGTTTTGAAAAATGTGTGCAATATTGCCTTGAAAAACGTGCCAAATTAGTCTCTAAACTTAAATTCACCTCGAAACGCATATGGTAAGCAATTGGCAATTCGGACAATGAAGTAGGCCATCGTTTGTCACCCCAAAAATATTGGCCAGAAAAAGATGCGAAAAATCACCCCTTTTGCAACCCAAATTGAGCCGAATAATTTTCCCTTTCGTTTAACAACCCAAAAAACCCAAATAGCCGGAATTGCGATTTAAGTCCGAAAAGTGCAACAAAAAGGGGGCAAGAAAAAAATAGAAGAATGCTCAACAAAAATAGCAAGAAAAGAAAAGAAATGAAAAAAAAATAGAAAAAGAAGAAAAAAATGAGCAATAGCCCGAAAAATGCACAAATGGACATCACGAATGACTTTTCCAATTCCAACCTTCCATACCGCCTTCATTTTACCCAATGCAACCTTCAACCCGAAAAAGTCCTAACCGAGTCCAAATTGCAAAAAAATTGAGTACCACGTGGAGAGCTAATACACCAAAAGATAATATAAGAGGTTAAATGCGCGAAATAGAGGCGATGTTCCCGTTTTTAAAATCGTAATCCGTTGATGAGATCCTTTCACTATAAAAATTTCCGTCTTTCTAATTGCATGCGTGAATTTGCTTCCATTACATTTACTCTTTATATCACGCATGCCTAGAGAATAGCCATAATCCGAGAGATTCGTTTGTGAGTGCATTCCGTGAGAAATTGAAATCAAAGCGAATTTTCGGATAAGTAACGTAATGATCAATCGATGGAAATTGGCGGTTATATTTCTGGCTTCGCACACACACACTACGGTTTGAGACTTGTAAATCTGACTTGATGATGTATATTTTCTGAAAATGCTGAATTACACATTTTTTGCATATTTTGAATTTTATTTTAGTCGAATTTTGTGGGTATATTCACTGCAAACCCTCACGAGACACAACTCGTCCTACTAGGGTAACCTAGAGGTTTAAAGGCTTGTTGCATACGCTAAATGCAATCGCTTGCCCGCGAAAAAGGTATTCTATCCCAATAAAGTTTTTGAAGGGTCCTTAACTCATACTCTCGTTCTTTTACATTGCTCGGGACGCGCAAAGTTCTAAGTTAGGGGGGTTTGATTAGGCATAAATTCTTCATATTTATCCCCTTAATTTCGGTATTTTTATGATCCCGTGCGGTGTAAATAGATTGTATTTGTCTCATATTTATGCTACTAACCCTTTTTGGCAAGTATTTCGTATTTTGCGTATCTCCTATGTGTTTTACAGATATTTCATGCAAGTTAGTGCCAAAGAGAACTCAAAATAGTGAAAGAAACCAAGAATCGGGGAGTTGAGGGGCAATTTTGTAATTTGTAGCCTTAGTCCAGAGGTGGGGCCAACTGGAAAGTTGAAGATCTTTCAATTACAAGAACACTGGAAAAAACGGCACCTCAATTCGAGTTACGGTGAATAAGTTATGCCCATTTGAAGTTGAGAAGAAATTCAAGAAAAAAGCTGTCAGACCAAAACCGAACCGAAGCTGAGAAAAAAAACCGGTCCGCCCATTTGTCACGCACTAGATCCGTTACTAAATTAGTCATGCTCCAGATCCGTTACGAAATTAGTCACGCTTTCTAAGTGTGACAAATTGGCAGATACGGGATTTTTATTTTGTGCTTATCTTTTAGCCAAAAGAGTTTTATGTTTTGGGGACTCTTCTAAACGACCCTTAGCCTATATATTTAGTCATTAGGACTCTTTTTATTAAGATTTCATTCATGTAAAAGCTCCATAACAAGTAGGAACATCTAGGAGAAGAATTTACATACTTTCTATCATTAATTCAAGAGCTTTTCCGGTTTTTCTTCAATCTTTGATTTCTTCTTGCATGTTCTTGTTCTTCAATCTTGGTAACTTTTATTTCCAGCACTTTTATTTTTATTTTACCATGTTAGGCTAGGTTTTTAAAGGTTGGGATGCATGAACCCAACCTGATGTGTTAGTGCATGTGTATAACGTCAATCCGATGAATTTAATGATTAATTTTGATCGTATCGCGTAATTTCATAATAATTGTGGATCTTTATATCTCGTTTGCCCCTGGGTACTCGTGATGATTTAGAGTACAATTTGAGTGTAATTACCGCGATACTGATTTACTCATCCTCAGATTAAGTATGACGCGGGCTTGAACCTCGTATACGTAATGCTTGGGAGTACTAAATTTCGGGTCAAATTAATCAGTTAAATTTACGATTAGTTTTATATCATCAATACACTAGGGTTGGGGGATTGTGTCTCTACCTTAATTTTTCCAATTAGTTTTAGTTAACTTCTTTATTTTTCCCTTTTCCCTTTCTCACTCAATCATCTTATTTTTTTTTTCTTTTTAGAGTCAAGTTAGGGTTAACAGTCTTACCTTTGTCGTCACGTTCACTCGTCCTAGTTCCCTGAGGATTCGATACCCAGACTCGCCACTATACTCCGCAAGAGTGTAGTTAAAGTTTAGGTTTTTTTGTATTGTGGTTGGAAGCCGACAACAACGACTAGCGTATTTACATGAACGCTCGGTTTCCGACTCGATCACTAGACGAGCAAGCCCTGATGTCGCATCACCCATCTTTAAGAGCTGAGAATAGAGATAAATTAATTAGGTTAGTTGCAAAGTTTTATTGTATTGTAACGTTATATAACAACCGTTTTCATTATATTACCTCGTGTGACAACCACAACCTAAAATCGCTGTCTGATTGTGCCATTATTTTTCGTCTTTTATTGTTCTCACAGGCTTCATATTTTCTGCATACAATTAATGTGACGAACGTATTACAAAATTAATCATGTATAAAATAATCTAAAATAATGTAAAACTTAAAATAATTTAAACTTACTTTTTCCATTCTTCGACATCTTCATGTGTGTCAAATAGATAACGAGCTACTTGTTCATGTTGTGAACTCATTAATTTCACTCGTTTTCCCATCACATGACCACCCTCATCGACGAACACATCAATGTCATCAATGATGGTCGTGTCAGGCATATATTCCCAAGTATAAATTGATGACTCAACGGTAATGTATTTCTCTACAATTGAACCTGCAATGTATTACGTATTCTTGACGTAATCTTTAAAAACTTTCATCAATCTTTCAAATTGATGCATCCACCGATATCTAATTGGGCCGCAAAGAAGTGCCTCATCGCATAGGTGCACCAACAAGTGAACACTTATGTCAAAGAATGTTGGGGGAAATTACTTCTCCAACACACAAATTGCTTCGGTTACCGCCAATTTTATGGCCACTATGTGTTCTCGGTTGACTAACTTCTCACATAAAAGTGAGAAGGAGATACTAATTTGCATAATAGCCCTCTGCAAATCCTTGTGATTGGAGAAACAGTGCTTAAACAATAGAGGAACCAATTACATGATCACATGCCGATCGTGGGGCTTACACTTATGTAAATCATGGGTAGCATAATTTACAATCGTTTGCAAGTTCGACGAAAAATTAGATGGAACCTTCAAATTATATATTGTGTCTAAAATCACATTCCTTTCCCCACTCGTCAAAGTAAACGTACCAGGGGGGATTATTGTCCATCCCCTACTATCTTCTTTCAACCATAGTTGTGAGTGTCAACAATTTAAGGTCTTTTTGTGCATTTTTTCCATCCTTCGAATGATTCCCCCCAAGGCATGTGCCCACAATATGTTCAGAGAGATTATTCTCTACATGCATCACATCCAATACATGGCACGCACCGAGTTATTCTTCCAATAAGGTAAGTCAAATAAAATTCACCTCATAGACCATGCCTTTCTTGTCTCAATTTCATTCCTAATTAGGGTCTTCTTATGCTTGACATTCTTAAATTTAGGATTCTTACCTGACATATTAGGGACACAATCAGAAGATTTACTTTCAATTTCTGAACCTGAAAATTTTCTCGGCGGTAGCCTATGTTTAACCCCGCCCGATAAATAATTGGAACCTTTCTCAAATCTGAAACTATGAGCCGGGGGTAAAATCCTCATATGGCAATGGTATACATTTTTTGAGCTAGCGGGGAGATGAATAGATTCAGTCTCCTCTCCAAAAATAGGACACCCAAAATAACCATGTACTACATAACCAAATAATGTCCCATAAGCTGGAAAATCATGAATTTCCCACATCAACATAGCTTTCAGCATAAACTCTTCTTTTCTAAAAGAGTCAAATGCTTGCACACCCTCTTTCCACAACTTATTTAATTCTTATACTAAAGGATCCAGATAGACGTCGATGTCATCACTTGGTGCCTTTGGCCCATGTATCAACAAAGGCAACATCGAAAATTCAGGTCTCATACACTGTGAAGGAGGGAGGTTAAGTGGTGCATAGATTTCTAAATGGATTGAAACCATCTGTTGATATAGCCAAACGAATGTTACGCTGTTCTTGAGAAAAATTGGGATACTCATAACTCATCCTCCTCCACGCTGTAGAATCAATAGGATGACACATGAGATTTTCCCCTACTCTGCCTTAGCATGCCAAGTCATTGCCTCCTCTATCCACGTGTGAAAAATCACTTTAATCTAGGCCCAATGGGAAAATATTTCAACAATTTTTGAGGCACTTTTGAGCTTGTGCCTTCCTTGCTAGTGGATTGGGAATATCTAGGTTCATCGCATACCGGACAACGATCGAGATTTTCATACTCCTTTCGATATAGTATGCATTCATACACACAAGCATGAATCGATTTATAATTCATTCCCAAGCCTTTCAAACTGTTCTTCATAATAGGATAGCTATTTGGAAGCGTTTTCTCCTTGGTTAGTAAGCCCTTCACCCAATTCAGAATTCATATTACACTATTACCAGACAAACATATTGCATCTTTAAATTGTGCAAACCAACCGTGGCATGTAAAGTTGTTCGATCTTTCTCAGAGCCAGAGTATAATGGTTGGGTCGCCTTAAATTTTAAACTTTGGTAGTCATCGTCAAGGTTTATCTTGATATCTTCATCATCACCTAAACCTTGTACATCGTCAGTGACCTCATTCTCCTCCACTTCATGAACTCCATACACATCATCAACTAAATCCTCTAACGTATTATGATCTACATCATCCCCTTATACATCTATCCTACTTGTTGAAGGTTGTTCGAGGAAAAAAGGAACTTTCAATTCACCGTGAAAACTACAAAATCGATAATTATCTTGCATATCCTATCTTAACAAATGTAGTTCAACTGTTTTCCACTCAAACACCTTACCATTCTTACACCTAGCCCACGGACACAGAAACTCTTCATCATTGTAACATCTCTTTGCATATTTCACAAATTCATTAGCACCTCTGCGAAACACATCCCCCAATCTATTTGTCTCCCCCATCCACTCTTTGTATTTAGGATATCCCATCACAGCTACTACAAACAATCACCAATTAAAGGTAAGAAGCATATATTCGTGGATTAGTATAAACAAAACTTAGATTTATAGTATGTTTCAATTAATTATGTCTTATTTATATTTGATTTTTAAATTTCAATTTATAATAATAATTCCTATTTCCTCCATCTCCTCTGAAGGGTGAGTGGTCTTGTCCCATTCAAGATTGCATATTTCTGTAATATACTTAACAGCTCATGCGCATTATTACGATTTGAGAAAAATTCGACAGCATATCTCCATAGGTCCCCAAGTACACGACGTAGATTGGCAAGTGTGAGTGTTATTTCAAATGATCAATTGAAATAACACTCACACTTTACAATCTAGTATGTACTCAGAGAACATTAGGATAGAGTGCAGATCTTCTTCCAAAAGAAACAACTTTAAGCCATTCAGAATATTATTATACAGAAATTATGCAGTACCAAACTGTCCAAACATGACAATTCGAAAGATCTCATTACAGGGGTAATGATTCTCGAACGTGTCTAAGGTCTATTGAATGCGTATGCATAAGAACTAGAAGGCTAGTATCTATGCGTACTGTGTGTAATTATAGGTATGTTTCATTTAATTATGATAAGTTTGTGGTTGTGCCACTCTCGAACGGGTCGTGACAGAAAGTAATTTTAGAAAAAAGTCGAAAACTCCCCCTCCCCCCATTTTGACAATAATCCAGTGGTCATGCTACTTCCAAAATTAACCAACTCAACAAATTAAGACAATATAATTATTTACGGATTTATTTGTCTGAATTAAATTAAGTATTTTTAAAAAATTTAACAACCAACTTCCATATCCAACCGCCTCTGTCCAATATAATTCAACAGCAACAACAAACCAACAAATGTGTATCCCATACTCCATCTAATTCATTTACTCAATTAATTCAATAATAACAATTTCAAACCTAAATAAAAATAAAGAAACAATATTTGTTATGTCCAATCAACATTAATAATTAATTTCAAGTCTTAAACTAAACATTAATTTCAAATCCTAAATCAACATTAACAATTAATTTTAAGTATTAACTAAACACCAATTAATTTCAACACACACATATACACACACGCATACACACCCCACACCCCGTGCCCCACCACCCCCCTCCCCACCACCACCACCCCTGCCCCACCACACACACACATCCCCAACACACACACAAATGCCCCCCCACCCCCTGCCCCACCATCTGCTACCCCTCCCGCCCACCACACACACATACCCATGTACATGCACACATACACATATACATACACACGCGAACAAATATACACACACATACACACATATATACAAATGAAAGAGAAAGAGAGGAGAAAAAATACCTGGCAGAGATAGAGATAAAGAGAGAGAGAGAGAGAGAGAGAGAGAGAGAGAGAGAGAGAGAGAGAGAGAGAGAGAGCAGTCGCTTAGAGAGACAGACAAATGGAGGGAATAGAAAACGGTGGGAAAAAAGAAGAGAGAGGGTTTTTTTTACTGACAAAGTTGTCATGGTCATTAAACGTGGCAAGTTTATAAGGTTGTCATGGTCAATGACCATGACAAGTACAGTTATCATGGTCATTGAACGTGATAAGGGTGGCCTGCTCAAAAGTGACATTTTTGTCTTTTTGGTGTAGTGAGACAAAAAAAATCATTGGATATTCATCCAATTCCAATCCTATATCATAATACCCAAATAATCCTAGATCATAAGACCCAAACCATCCGGGATAATAAGACCTAAACAATCCTAGATATTTGATTATCCAAACAAATCCTGAGTACCAAAGCATTCAAACCAATCTTATCTTAGAGCTATATTCATATCCATAATATCATTTTCATATCTGTATATGAAAGAATCATAACTACACTCACCTTGGCAACTTAACAAGCGTTTCCTTTGCCTTTTTCCAGCACTTATTCAACCGGTTCTTTTTCCCTTACTATCATTCTTACAATATTAATATGACCATAAGAATATAACCACTTTCCATAGAATAACTTAAACGCAAATCAATTCATTTGGGGCATATGATTCCCTTCAAATAATTTATCCTAAATGAAGTTCCATTTAAATTCATGTTAAGATATTTAACATATCCAAATCATAGTCCCGACATACTTTACTTTCTTCTTGGTAATCCAATCCTTACCATATTAGGTTTCCAATACAAAAGATGGCACATCATTTCAAGTTTTCTAGAGCGAGATATGCCCATTTCTTTACCACATAGTAAACCATCCCTATAAGCTCCTCTATCATCTAGTCAACTTCCAAGAATTTTCTTAATTTTTTATACACATTTAAATTTTGATGATTTTCCACCCATTTTCAATAAACATATTTAATAATACAAAATTAAAGTTTCATAATTTCTAGAGCTCATTTGCTATATCAAAAACTTTATCAAACGCAAGGCATATCCAATCGAATTACGTAAACAACAACTACCTACCAACTTATAACCATTACTGAGGTCTAACCACAAGGACTTTAACTCTAGTTTTTGAATGTTCTTTGAATATGTGAGTCTATTTTAATCTACAATTGGAATTACTCAATTCCAGCAAATATACAAGAATATATAAATGGTTCAACACACAAGGATTTTAAATAAGGCCATATAAAGGATTTATACCTTCATCTTTCTTCGAACTTGTATCTATCCATGCATATACACCAAGGCATGAAAGCTTGATAAACAATTGATTATTTCTATCACTTCAATCAGTAATGCAAGAAAAATAACAAGATTTATCGATAAAATTACCTTAGATACTTTTATGAAATTTTCTATGGATTTTTCTCCAGATTCTCCTCGCACTTCGCTTCCTAAACTTCCGAATTCTCTCTCTTCAAGTCAAAATCTCTAATGGCTGAATTTTGCTGAAGAAGGAGGTTATTTCAAGGGTTTAAAGTAGTCCAAACCAGCCTCCCATTAAAACCAATCAAATCATAACACATGGTGTAGTAATAAGACAAAATACCACTTAATGGATGGACAAACTTGCCCTTGTTTTGTAAATTCAGCATAACTCCTTTCTCGACCCTCTGTTTTACACACCATTTATTGTATTACAAACCTAATTCATATATATATATATATATATATAATTATATATTTTACCTCAAGTCAATTATTATATTATAATGGTCAAAACTAGTCTCCAACATGAACATTTTTATCGAAAACTTCAAAATTTTATGTTTGTAACCAATTTGATATTTCATGATTTTTAAAGGTAGGATTATACTAAATATAATAATCTTACATTATATATATTAAAAGAAATTATCCATATCACATAAGGTAAGCATGATTTTATAAATGCCTATTATCAATTAAGTATGTCGTATACCGCTACAATCGTCAAAGAATGTTCAAGATCACATATGCATTAGGAAGGATCCAAATATCAAGTTTCTTCAACAATCAAGACTCCGTGAGATGAATTTGGTAAAGGTTGTGTTTTTATTCCTTAGCATTTCACTTAGAATATTGGGATATTTTTCATCAAAAAATTTCAAAGTGTTGGAGCGGAGTTTTTAAGTTTTTTGTCAAAATAAATTTTCAAAGTTTTAAGGCGCTGCATTTTTTGGGAAAAGAAAAAAGAAAAGATATTTATTTAAAGGATCATTCGAGCGGCAGCCCCTGTCGTTCAAACAACCTAAGGTCTCGCGGGAAGTTCGTTCGAGCGACACTTTTATCCGTTCAAGCGAGATTCGATTTCGTTCGAGTGACACCTGTAACCGTTAAAATGATATTCGATTTCATTCAAGTGACTTTCCGCCTTAATTTTTACACTTAAGCATGTTAAACAAATCCCTTTTTCTCAAGAAGATCTACGATTTTAAACTGTGACGAAACTGCTACTACAAAAGCATTTGTCTTCTCACTTTTAGGTTCTTAAACCTTTTGGTTTTCGATTCATAAGATCCTAATATTTATGTGAATTATTTTGGAACCCAAGAACATACTTTGCTACTGTTCAACTTTTGTGGAGTGTGTTTCTACACCTGAAGACTGAGGTCATTGAGTTTCGCTGCGTATGGATCATTACTGAAGATTGCACTACGATTCGTGTGGGTTTGCTACGTGGAATCCATTGTTGACTCTAGGCTGAGTTTCTATGTAGGTTTACTGAGGTAAACTTATTACAGATTTCATTGTGATGGTAAATTGCAATTTAATTCATAGTGAAATAAAAGGTTTTGTCTTGAAAGATTTTTTCTAAAATCTGTGAGTTAACATATTTGTGTTTATGATGGTTTGGCACACGCGCACACGTAGTTGCATGTTTAAGGGCTGAATTAACTTGGTTTAAAAATTGACACTAATTAAATAAGTTTGTAGTTGGAATTTGAGCATTGATTTAAATCGATATCACACATAGGTTTTACAAATTGGTATCAGAACGGGTTATGCTAATTTATCGATTGATCCTGATTTTTGTTTGTCTGATACATTTTGACTACTCATGTTGTCAAATTGGTATCAGAGCAGGTTACACAAACTTACTGAGTATTCCTATTTTTTCGTAAAATTTGTGTGATATTGATTTTTTTTGAAAAAATATTTTTTTTTAAATTGTCACAATGTTTCCAAGTGAAAACTTATATAATCGGTTGCCAATTTTTTATGAGTCTGATTATGCTTACTAGAAAGCCCGCATCAGATCTCATTTAAAATCAATTGATGAGAGAGTTTGGTTAATTTGTGAAAGAGGCTGGACTCCTTCTACTATCACCACAAATAATGTCACGAATTTAAAACCTGTGTCAGACTGGACTGAGAATGAGTTTAGATAGAGCACTTTTAATTCACGTGGGCTTAGTGCAATTTTTGGACACGTCACCCCCCAACGAGTTCCGATGTATTATGATGTGCACCATGTCTAAAGAAGCGTGGGATGTTTTAGAACTCACCCACGAAGGCACTAACGCGGTCAAAGAGTCTAAAATTCAAAATTTAACTACTCAATTTAAAACAATTACAATGCTTGAGCCTGAGTGTTTTGATGACAGTGCACGTTTGTCTGACATTGTCAACACTAGTTTTAATCTTGGTGAGCCTATACCTGATGCACGAGTGGTTAAAAAGATTTTAACATCGCTACCAAACGTTTTATCCCTAAAGTGACTGTTTTAAATACCTTATGTAATTTGGGCAATTTAAAATTAGTGGAGCTTGTAGGAGACCTCCAGACATATGAGATTGACATGTTTCCTGACACTGCCAAGCCTAAGGATAAAAGGAGAGACCCTAAATCCTAGTCTAAGAAGAAAAATAAAGTGATTTTTTATGAGTCCGAGTCTGAGGACGAGTCTAATTTTGATATGGCCATGCTTGCAATGAATTTTAAAACGTTTCACAAGTTTTCAAAACAAAATTCTTCCAATAAATTTTTTTTTAAGAAAAAAAAAGACAAGGCTAAAGAAAGAGGTGAGAAAGAGATAGAGGATGAGGTAGATTTAGAAAAAGTAACATGTTTTGAGTGTGAGGGCAAATGGAATAAGTCGTTTGAGTGTCCCACTAGACTTAGGAGAGAGGGCAAGAAAGTTGTTATGCCAGTCACCCTTAGTGATAGTGAGGATGATGTGAAAGATTCCGTGGATGAGTCTTCACAAGGAAAGTTTGTTGCCTTTTTAGCTAGTCACAAGAGCACACCAAGTTTGTCCCACGACGATGAGGATACTTGTGCAGGTGAGACCCCCGAGGATGATTTGAGTGTTTCTAGCGATGGAGAGCATGAGTGCGCTAGTGAGAGTGAGAGTGAACTCCACATCACATTTAGATATTTGTACGCCGAGACTTTAAAGACTAAAAATTGAATAAAGAGTTAGGTCTTAGGTTGCGAGATTTGGAGACAAAGTTAGAGAGTTTGAGGGAGTTTGAGGCAAAAGCGAGTCAACTCGAGAAGGTGAAGGTTTCATTAAGTGAACAATCGATAACTTTAGGTCGGGAAAAGAGTGAACTTATAACCCGCGTGTCACAATTATAGAGAGATCTTATGCACGCCCAGGGGGCTAAAGTCACTTTAGAGAACACATCTAATAAGGAAGGAAATATGTTTCTCAATCCCATTTTGGTAAGTGGTGAGAGTTTAGGAATCGGCCATGACGGTGCATCCACTTCACATGTTGCACCTGAGACGGTTCCCACTTTAGTGTTTGATTCACATGGCTCTCAACCCAACCCACCTAGGAATCCCATACCTGATAGGAGAGTGCATAGGAGACGTTTTAAGAGAGGTGTGCCTAGGCTTGTTTATGTTTGCACGCACTGCAAGAAGAGAGGACACCTTAGGGAGTTTTGCTTTAAGTTGGGTCATATGTCACATTTTACTACTATATGTGTTCACACACACGCAACCACACATGACGCTCCGAATGATTACACAAGAGAGTTTGCACATATTAGAGAGCATGTACTATTTTTGGTCAAGACTTCACATGACTTGATGGAGATTTTTCGTAGGATGTCCCCACCTTTGGAAAACTTCACCGCACCTACCGGTTGAGGTCTACTTATTTGCTAGCATAGGTTGATTTACATGATGATATTACTTTTTCCTATTGCTAGTATGTATTTTTTTTGTATTAGATTTTTTCTTTGGAAAAATTTGAAAAATAAGAAAAGATCTTATTTTGATAATTTTTTTCGAAAAAGACAAAAAGAGTTTTGTATTTTGTTTTTACACCATATATGGATGGACACTTAGGATGACCGAGTCATAATTTCATTCCATATCTAAGTGACGATTTTATAGTGTTTTGATATATGTCATCATTTCATTTTTTGTGCTTTATAATGTTTGGAGTCATTGAGATATAATTTAGTTTTACTACCGACATGTTTGACTCATAAGTTCCTTTAATGCACACTTGCACGGATATGTTTGATTATTGTACTTGTTTATCACATATTGGCCGGAGTGTTGTCATCTCAATTCTATCTTTAAAACGAACCATACGAGATAAAACTTGACAATGGAAGTAGTGCATGTAAAAACCGTTTACCGTGAGGAATTTAATTGTAACAAAATATGATGAGTGAATCACGGGAAAGGGCTGCGAGAGTTCAAAATCAACATGTCGTGAAATCCACCTTTTAAAAGAGCCCGTAAAATTTAAAGGCCATAACAAGATAAATATGCCAAAAAGGGGCCACCTCAAAAAGAAAAATATAATGATTATTATTTATGAGGGAGTTTAGATGGGAAGAAATGAAAAGCGGGTTTGCAAGTCCTGATAGCGTCTTGAAAAAGCATTCATACTTTTAGACGCTATTGGTGTGGGAATCACTTTTGACTTTCATGTGTTGATGGATTGAGTTGGTGTCATTTAAATTCAACACTTTTAACACCTAAGGACGATTTTGATATTCATTCGATAGAAGTACACATATGCATCGTGCACATATGTTATGTTTGATTGCATTGATTTTCCTATTGAATATATTCGCACCCATTTATTCTGTTTCCATGATTTGGTTGTCTTAGTGTAAATTCATGGTATGTGATTTTTTTTGTAAAATTATTTTTTGCATTTTGTATGAAAAACTTGAAAAATAAAAAATAGTGTGTGGAAGATTTTGAGTTACACCTTTGCATAATCGTAGTTTGTTTGCCTTGTTTGTCGTGAAAACTCCATGTTTATTTTGTTTATTCGTTTCCTTGTCTATTTCGGACAAATAAAAAGGTGCAGAATGAATTATGGGAGTTTTTACATTATGGAGGAGATTTGATTATGATGATTGATGTATATTTATATCAGTTAAAACTTGATGCATCACGAAGGTATTTTCTTCGTCTCATGTGTGTAGGTACAATAATTTGAAGATTTAATGTTTAAGATTTTGAAGAAAAGTTTTGAGACCTACATGTTTAGTAACTTTTCATTTTTGGGTCCATGAGGGTATTAGATTTGTATAGGCATTTATGTTTTGATAATTTGAATATTTTTATTTTGTACCGTTATAGACATAGTGTGAGATTTGTAAGGACGCGATTTTATAAATGTTCGTTATCAATTAAGTATGTCGTATACAGCTACAACCGTCAACGGATGTTCAAGATAACATGTGCATCAAGATGGATATGAATATCAAGTTTATTAAACAATCACGCCTTTGCGAGATGAATTTGGTAAAGGTTGTGTTTTTATTCCTTAGCATTTTATTTAGAAAATTGGGATATTTTTCATCATAAATTTTCTAAGGGTTGGAGCGGAGGTTTTAAGTTTTTCATCAAAATTATTTTTTGAAGTTTTATAGCGCTGCATTTTTTGGGAAAAGAAAAAAGAAAAAATATTTATTTAAAGGTTCATTTGAGTGACAACCCCTGTCATTCAAATAACATAAGGTCTCGCTCGAAGTTTGTTTGAGCGACACGTGTATCCGTTCAAACGAGATTTGATTTCGTTCGAGCGACACCTGTAACCGTTCAAGAGATATTCGATTTCGTTCGAGCGACTTACCGCCTTAATTTTTCTATTTAACCGTGTTAAACCACTCCATTTTTCTCAAGAAGACCTACGATTTTAAACTGTGATGAAACTGTTACTGCAGAAGAATTTGTCTTCTCACTTTTAGGGTTTTACCTTTTTGTTTTCAATTCACAAGATCCCAATGTTTATGTGAATGGTTTTGGAACCCAAGAACATACTTTGCTATTGTTAAACCTTTGTGGAATGCGTCTCCACGCCTGAAGACTGAGGTCATTGAGGTTCACTGCATGTGGATCTTCACTGAAGATTAGACTGCAGTTCGTGTGGGTTTGCTGCGTAGAATCCATTGCTGACTCTAAGCTGAGTGTTTATGTAGGTTTGCTGAGGTAAACTTATTGCAGATTTCATTGTGATTGAATTCATAGTGAAATAAAAGGGTTTTCCTAAGAGGATTTTTCCTGAAATCTATGAGTTAGCATATTTGTGTTTATGATGGTTTGACACACGCACACACGTAGTTGAATGTTTAGGGGCTGAATTAACTTGGTTTAAAAATTAACTCTAATTAAATAAGTTTATGGTTGGAATTTGTGCATTGATTTAAATCGGTATCACACATAGGTTTTACATGATTCAAACATAACTAATCTTACTTATGTGCGGGTTCTCACAACAACTATTCCCACATAATAATAAAAAAATACATTAAGACAATACCAAAAAATATACAGATCCAATAGGTACACAGAAAGTGGAGTTGTACTTAGTAACTTTTCTATTATTATTAGAATTGTGCTTTCTCAACTAAAATACATCATTATATGACTATAAATAGACACAAACTAAGTCAACGAGAGAATCATATCGATTAAGAATAGAGGGTATAGAAAATCATATCCCGAACTAATGCATCAAGATTATTTTTCAAAACCACAACCAAAGATAGAGGGAAAGAACTGGTAAATAAGTGGTCAATGGAAGAGGGAGGGAAATAGGGAGGGGGAGAAAAAACATGGGAAAAGAAAGAGGCAAAGAAGGGTATGAAAACAATTAATGCTAGGATAAGAGAGAAAAAGGGACTCATTGGAGATAAATTGTAAAAGAAGAGAAATAGTTGTAAAGTTGAAATAGTTGGAGTCTCTTCAATTAGCTTTAGTGCAATTAGTGAAGAAGTCAAAAAGTTTCTTAGTCTTCAGCTTATAATAAGTGGGTCTGATAATGACTATGGGTGCTATCTCTCATTAGGTTCCACGTGGTTCATAAATGGAAAGAAAACTTAAATAAAGTCTTCCGTATTATAGTATATAATAGATAAAGAAAATCTTATTGTGGTAAGCTAGAAAACTACAAGAATTTTCATATTCAGAAACTAGTCTACACAAGACTTATATGTAAAAACCTTATCACATGAGCATGAAGTCTGGACGAACTTCCACCCATGTGATAATTAGTCATTATGAATAGGTGAAGAATGCAAGGTTATCATTACCATGAGGTTTGACAACGAGTCAAGTCATGTTATGTGCATATAATGTTTTATTGTTTCGTGTTTGTGTTTTAATTGTGTACTCTCTCTCTTTCTCCCTCTCTCTCTCTCTCTCTCACACACACACACGCGCGCGCGCGCGCGGACATGCACACATACACACACACACACACACACACACGTGTATATATATATATATATATTGTCTTTATCTAGTGTAGTAGTGAGTTCATGTCACTCATTCGTGTTAACGCCTGTCACGAGTTATAATAACCTCTTATAACCCATAACACATTATTAATCGACTCAATAATTGATAATTTTATATTGATTCGTCTCATTTGACTAGTTCTACACAAAGCAAATCCTATAATATTAACTAAGTGGTCACATCGCTTCACTTATTTAAGTTTTTTCACATATGTTGACGAAGTTGTTTTTGACTTATAAAATTTTAAAAATGTACTTTCTTAGAACCGTTTCGGACAATAGAGAAATCTTATGTAATATAATTAAATAAAATAAGTTTTATTTCAAATAAAAACAATGTTGTGATAACTATAACATTTTTGCTTGTGTATTACCATATAGACACAGGGTCATTTGGATGGACTTCTAACGTGTCATCAGTACTAGTAATCCATTGTAGATGTATAGTTACATAAGAATAAATATTAATTATAAAAAAATAAATATAGTCATATTATTGTGTCAATTAAACGAACCTTATGTTACGAGGATAAATAATCAGTTTTTAAACTAAATTTGAAAAATATAATCTCTATTGTGAATAAAATATATTTACATAAATTAATTATGTAGTGGGTAAGATAATAATCAAAAGATTTAATGCCAAAAATGTGCACATAGTTAACTTTACTTTAGATGTTAGTTTTTTCTTTATTAATATTGAGTGGGGGATTATCCATATCATGGACACTGTCTTCACTAAATTTTATTTAAAAACTCAATCATATAATCTTTTAGTTTTTTTGGCTTTAGTCCTATCTCCTAAGATTTTTTAAGATCCCATCCCATATGTATTAAAAATTGTAGTAAGTCTTACAACCACCCAAAATTATTCATAACCACTCTATAACCGCTAATCTTCCTTTTTCTAAAGAATGACACTTGTCCCATAGTGGTTACAATAAGACCAACAACTAAAAAATAAAAATATAGGAGTGGCTACAAATGAATCTTACAAAATGGGACAAAATACTTAAGATCTTTAAAGTGAGCGGTGTGCTTAATTGATCCACTAACATAATTCTGTTGGAGAGACTCAATGTATAATTCAAAATCATATAATTATGTGTTAAAAACCATTAAATATGTTAGGATGGTATATACTTGACTCTCATATATATTTATGTTGTAACTGATCTAATTGCCTTATTTTGTAGGCAATGGACACATTGTATGTTCACTACACCAAATCCTGCGAATGGTCACGCCCAGATGGTCACGGCCCAAGTCCACGACCAGCTGGTCGCGGACTTGGGCCGTGACCATATCATTTTTTGGCGTGACCATATTCATTACCACACAGAGTTATGGATGCTCTGGAAGTGGTCACGGCCCAAGTCCCTGACCACTGTGGGTCACGGCCCAAGTCCCTGACCAGGGCGTGACCAAATTCGCGCCAAATTCGTCACGCCAAATTCGCGCCAAATTATGTCACGCACATGGGTCGCGGACTTTGGCCGCGACCAATTTGTCACGGTTATGGGTCACGGATTAGAGCCGCGACCCGTCACGGCATGGGTCACGGCCAAAGTCCGCGACCATTTGCCGTGACCTCTCTTGGCCGTGACCATTTTTTGGTCACGGACTTGGGCCGCGACCCACGAAAATGGTCACGTCAGAAATGGTCACGGCCAAAGTCCGCGACCCACAGTTTTGGTCAGGGATTTTGGCCGTGACCAATCGCCAGTTTTGGTGTAGTGGTTGTTAATTTCTTTTGCTACGTGATTCGATCTAAATTTCAGATGATGTGTTAGAATCATGGTGTTAATTATGTGGTGTTTATGTAGGTCTAAAATTGTTTATATGTGACATTATGTTTTTTTAATTAATTTAGAAATAACTAGTGATATGAATCTATGATATCAAACACATAATAGATTTGATCATCACAATTTGTTTTGATCAATGATTTAATTTTTAGCTTGTAATGATCAAATAATGTTTTACATTCATCAATATATATGCGCTAATACAATAAAAGTAGGAAAAATCATAGTGTATGTTGTGGATCATTAATAAAGTACAACATATAATGAGAAAGAGAATGGGTGGGCCACTGGTAGATCCTAGACATAATATGCTAACACGACAAGAACAGTGGATTAGGGAAAAATTATATTCTTACTATTATTTTTATTGTTTTTCTTCTATGGTGTATTTGATAGTTGTACATTTAAATTAAGTTAAACATACAAACATGTTAAACTAACTCAATAAAAAAGGCAAAAAGAAAATTTAGTAAATGTAGCATTACTTATGAAATTGATCTTCAATTGGTTGTGTTTATTTTTTTATATTAACAAGGGTTAAATAATATTTAGGCCTTCCTTAAAATACTCATTAAGTGTTTAACCAATCATATTATCATTTAAAAAAATATCTTAACTCATAAATCTAAGTTCGCGTTAGCAGTGTAAGAGCAAGTTTAATAATCGCTCAATTTAATTTTTATTTAGCTTATCCCGTGATACCCCACTAAACTACAAGACTACTTCCATGTATTCGAAGAAAAGAATTTGATGACGTTTGCAAGATTGAAGATCATTCATCTCAACAACATTAAGAAGAGTTATGAGGTAGTTTGGTAAAGACTTTAATTTTCTAGGGGTCATTAATAAAGAGTTTGCATTGCAAAATGTTTTTAAATATTTTTAAAAGAAATTCTTGAAATCTCACTAACTCGTTAAAACGAAATTTTTAGGTCATTTCAACGAGTTCACATATTGTTATTAAAAAGAGATTCCATCATACAAACAAAATCTGGGATGACTCCTTTTGGTCAGTTCTGGAATGTCATTCAAAGTTTCGTTGGATGTCGTTTAAGCGAGATTGGGTACATCTTTAGAATGATTTTCCCGAGTTCAAATGAGATATCTTTTTGTGGATCATTAGAATATTATTTGAAGTTAAATTGAAAACCTAATCAAAGGAAAAAGTGTACCCCATTCGAATGGGGTACCTGGTTGTTCGAACGAGAATGCGAGTTTTTAATTTTTAATCAAATCTGATTCAAATCTCTAATGCCTATATTTTTGCAACTATTTTCTCTATAACTAGATA
Source organism: Sambucus nigra (assembly GCA_949130495.1). Classification (NCBI taxonomy): domain Eukaryota; kingdom Viridiplantae; phylum Streptophyta; class Magnoliopsida; order Dipsacales; family Adoxaceae; genus Sambucus; species Sambucus nigra. The sequence goes on along the minus strand of OX422216.1, from coordinate 87,588,445 downwards.
TGCAGGATTAGAGTTTTGTATAACACTTTTGAACTATTTTTCAAGCCATTTTAGATTTCCTTTTATGATCAAACTCTACCGTTTTTCATCCAACCCTCTTAGAAATTTAGAGATCACTTTATAAAATCAAGAAGAACACAATCCACCTTCAAGAACCCTTGTAGAGTTCATCTCTACTACTAATTTATGGAGCAGAGGCTCTATGTCTAAAGAAGAAGACTAATTGGTGTATATTATGGGAAGACTTCTTCATGTGGACGGTGCTGGACTGTGTTGTATCTATAGAAGACTTGAAGAACTACGCGTTATATCTAGTAGCGTAAGTAGTCTATAAGGGATATAGTGTGTAATACCCATGCTCAATATTTTATTATTTTTTCCGTACAAATCGTAATAACGTGAAACCCTTGGGATTTGGATCATTAATATGAACTTTTATTGCTACATTTGATTATTTCTGGGTCTTAATGGTAATTATTGGAAGACTGTGGGTAAAAATTAGAAATTTAAGAAATTCTGGAAAAATCAAATGACTTAAAGGTAGATCGAACAAGATCACTATTTCGTTCGAATGAGAATTAGGTCATTCGAATGAGAACGAAGATCGTTAAAATATGGTTTCCAATATGGTTTGAACGAGATGCCATTGTATTGAGTTCGTTAGAAGGTTGTTCGAATGAGGCCCCTTTTTCGTTCGAACGAGGTTGCCCTAAAATTTTAAAATTTGGTGCCCTTATGTGCGGTCATGTTTTAGGCCATTGGATCGATGACGTGTTTAGTTTTGGTGAACTCAAATTGGATAAAATCGGGATTATGAGGTTTGGGGGGTGTTTTATAAGGGTTTGTTTGGGTTTATTGTGAGTTTAATTAAGTGTAAAAAAGAGAGAGAGTGGGGGTGGATCTCCCCACCATTTTTATATTTTCTTCCTCTCTCTCTAACTCTTGGGAGCCTTTCCCATATTCCCACCACCACAAACCACCATACACCACCATGTATCCACCTTATGCTATTATATTCTATTAGTATTCCACCATACTCAATCCCAATACACCCATTTCCACCATGGTTGAACAAAACTATGAATTTTGGAGGTGTTGTTAGGGGTTTTGGAGAAGAATAAGAGTAAAACTTTGTGGAGTTTGAAGGGGATTTTCTTAGAGATTTCATGGAGACAAGCATTTTGGAGCTAGGCAACATCCTTGAGGCCACCTTAGGAGGTGGGGGGTTCCATCATCATCTTCACCATCCACCATTTTTGGAGCTACAATTGCGGTGAGAAAACTCTACTCTTAGTTTAAGACTCTATATTGCATATTAATAGTCTTGTAGATAGAATTGAAGAGTATGATGCATTGTGATATAAGAACAATATTTCTTATTATTTGTAAAAATGGGTTTACAAAATGGATTTCAATGGTTTTGAGTAAATTGATATATTTTAAGAAAACTTGGTATTAAATATTTTTATGGAATAAAAATGTTGGAAGAATGTTTATTTTGTTAGGAACAATTTATGAATAAATATTTCAACATTTTCTAGTGAAAAATTGGAATTTTTGTATAAAGGGACATTTTATTCAAGTTTTGAGGGAAAAAGTGTCTTTTTCCTTGAGAATTATGTTTGGGCAATATTATGAGATTTCTAGAATAAATTATATGTTTGACCATTTAAAAGTATTTTGATTTTGAACATATATATAAGTTTAATGAAGGTTTATTTGGTTTAAACATAAACTAGAGAAATTAGAAATTCAACCTTTAAAATGTGTAAAAAAGGTGTTGAAAAAGTGATAAGTGTATGGTTTAAAGACTTCATGTGTTAATGAAAGAAAATGGTGTTTTTCGTACAAAGTAGTCTTTAAATGTTTAGTGATTCCTTAGAGAAAGAAATGGATGAAATAAGATGTTTCCAAATTGAGATAAATATTACTCCAAAGTGTTAAATAAGTGTTAATGATCTAAAAACACTTAAGAAGTTAGTGTGGATAACTTAATGGTATTTGGGAAATAACACTTGTGAAAAATGGAGGAAAAGACAATTTTGGAAATAAATGGGTAAAATAGTAATTTTACGTAAAGTGGAACATTTTTATGAAATAAAAATGCTGAAAAGGGTGTTACACCAAATTGGTCCTAAATGAATATGATTTTGGAATAAAATCTAGGTTATAGTAAAATGGACAAGAAATGATGATTTTTAAAGTGTAACACAAATTGGGGTGAAACCCCGAGTTTTGGCTTCAACCGAAAAAATGAAAAGTGGAATAATGTGAACATTTGTAAAATATTAAAACACATTAATAAGGACTCGGATGACACTAGAATAAGTAAGGAGGTCTCGAAGCCCTCGAGTGAAAGACACAAAATCACTGGCCAGAGCATATTGTAGCATAGCCGACTATGTGGAGGCCATTAAATTATCCAGATATTAAAAGACTCCGAGAAAAAAGATACTGAAATTGGAACATGTCAATAAATGGGTTGTGAAGTGAATATATGAAAATACAACCTAACTTGAATGAATTAATAAATGTTCCAACAAAGGATAAAATGGACAAGTAATGTGAAATTTGATTAATATCCATAAGGTAAAAGAATAGTAAACTAAAGTGATTAAGTGGGTGGTTAACCAACCTAAAGAGATTTAACCCATAATTAACACAAGGGTATGTTTATGAAAGATTTTTAAGGAAAAATAATTATTTTGTAACACGACATTTGCGTGTGTTGGGAGAGTGATTTTCAATGAAAATACTAACGTGGATGAATAGAAATAAAGTGGGTAATTTCAGTGAAAGAAATAATTCTCCTTAAACAAAGTGAATTTGTTTAAAGTATTTAATCGGGTGTGTTAAATCATGAAATAAATATCAAGTTAGGAAGAATGGAATTGTTTATAAGATTAAAGTGAATTAAACGAGATAAGTAACGTATTTGGAATAAAAACAGTTTCATGCATTCAAGTATTATATATATATATATATATAAGGTAGTTGCATGTGGACTTAAATAAACGTGTTACAGTCTTCTTTCTGCTGTTTGATTCTGTACTGCATTATTACATATTTCTCACTGGGCATTCAGCTCATTCCCTCGTCTTTGTTACAGTAGGTTGGATTCGGTTTCGTATTTTAAGGGCATTATACAAGTAAATATTCCCTTTTTATTATACGTTAGCGGCTTCGTATGCTTGGATTCTGGGAATGTTTCCCACGGGTCCGTCACGTAGTATGATTTAAATTGGAATCACATGCTAAACAAGTGAAACATTAATTAACTAAAACTGGATTAGCAACATTACACAGGTTGTTCCATTGTACTTCACACCTAACATTCGGGTTGACCACGAGGAACCCATAAATTTGGGACGGGGCATTACAAATATTATTAGAGCTTTCGGTTCAAGGTTCCCTTCGGGAGTGATGTGGTGAGGTAGGTATGGGATCTTTCAATATCAGTGTTGGTTTTGGGTCAGTCACACTAGATTGTGTAAGACCCCGTATTTTTGGCGATATTTATTTTTGGGATTAATAAATTAAATGAGAATTAATTGGGAATTAATCCGGATAAAATACTAGAGAGATATGAGTTGGTATTTGACTATATTGAGTATATATGGTGATTTATGAATATTGAATTATGAAATTGTCGTGAGATTGATATACGACAATTTGGACATTTTATTGGGACGCGTGAGACAGTCGCGTCAGGATATAATTATTTTAATTATAAAAGTGAATTTAAATTCTATTAACTGTATGGTCATTTTGAGTGCACCAACGCGTCCGGAAGTGTCGAGATAGTCAGAAAACACTAGCCGGGGATTTAGTTTGGGTCCCGGGGTATTTTTAGGCCATACCGGCAACATAAAGGGTAGTTTGGTAATTTTGTATTTTTGGGAATTAAAAGTGACGAAAATTAAGAGTTTTTATCTGATTGGGAATTGACCCACTAAACCCACTAACCAACCCTTAATGACCCAATAAGCTACGGGGGTTATTAGATTAGGTTTCCAAAACTTTCCAAAAGAAAACCCTAGCCACCATTGGAGAAAAGCTTGGAGAGAGAGAGAAGAGGAGAATTCTGCAGAAAGAGAGAGAGAACTTCATCAAATCAACACCAAAAATCAGAGATTGAAACAGGCAAGTGGTTTAATTTACATTTTTATGCAGTAAATGCTTCTTCCATGCTTAGACAATGCAATAATCATAATTAATTGAGAGATAAATAAAAACCCATGAAATTGGAGTTGTTAGTTTAATTTTGGAGATAGGTTTGCATGTAGAAATGTTATTGGAAGATCGTATTAAGAGAATTACTAATTTATGTGATACAAAAACGGATCTATTTCTGGGAATGGAAGATTTAAAATTCTAGGGTTTATGTTCTTGAGAATTTGGGGAAAAGTGATGAGACTTGATGATTTGATGATGATTAGGATGAATTGATTCTTTAAAATACGTTAGTATATAAGCTTGATATGTTTAGGGATGATTAGAGACCTTAAAACATTGTTGGGATGAATTTTGATTGAGATTTGAGGTGTAGAAATTGGTGGAAAACGAATTAAGGAATTCTGGGCTTGAAATTGGCCACTCGTTAGAAGACCTTCCCAGGTCGTTCGAACGAGCTCGTTCGAACGAGCTTCTAACGATTTGACCATTCACTTCTAACGAGGATGAAGTTCGTTCGATGAAATCGTTCGAACGAGATCTCGTTAGAAAGCCCACTTCGTTCGAACGAGATCTCGTTAGAAGACTCAGTTCGTTTGAACGAAGTCTCGTTCGAACAGCCTCGTTCGAACGAGACTTCGAACGAGTTGACAGTTTAGGCTTTTTAGCCTGTTTTGATCCCGAGTGCCCCGTAACCTTGTGTATAGGTAGAGATAGCCTTTCCTTGATGAGTAATTGACATATTTGGGATGTATGGGATATAATGAGGAGTCAAACCTAGAAGTGTAGTTTGAACCTAAAGGAAAATATGAGTAGGACGTGAGTGTCTATTACGATGCGAGAACTATTGACGGCCTAGCTTATTATATTAATTGGTAACATATAAATGGTGTAGTATTATATGTCAGTACGAGAAGAGATATGTACCAATATATTATGGTGATTACTAAGACGTGTGCATACTTAGTATATGTATTGATTTTATGTGTATGACATACCTACCATACTTGCTATCACGGGAGGTTTGCGTTCGCTTAGGGCCCTCTAATCCTTGTCTTGCCCAGATTTAGACTGGTTACCTCGATGAACATAGGCCAGAGAAAGACTTATTGGGATGTTAATAAGTCCGATGATCGTGGGAGCGTAGGTATGTGCGTGACCCATGTGATGTGACTGTGTTCGCCTCCATTATTTGTGATGTTGTTATCTGAGAACGATTCCTGAGAGATTCAGAATGCGTGATCCTTATGTACGTGATGTACCGGGATGGATAGCAGAGTATGTGTGCACCACAGCTTAGGCTTGGGGTGCTTGTATTGTATATTTATGACGTAATAATATACACTTAGTAAAATGAGAACTTTCATATGGTATTGTGTGTATAACTACGGAATAACATAAAAGGGATAATCTATAACGAGTTGTATTACTTTTATATGAGAACCTGAATTTACGTTAAGCCCCTATTTAATTGAGATCGTTATAATGTTAATGGGAACCGAGTAATAAGGGTAGAACCTATGACAGTCTAGCTAGATATGATGTCACTTAGCTAGTGGTTTGTGTCATTTTAGATGGGTACTCACGTTAGGATTGCACAGTTAGACGAGAGGTGAGAATTTCATGTGAGTGCACGTGCTAACATGTACTTTGCATTTAATGTTTTAAATGTTTTTAAAGCACTTGCAGGTTTTTAAAATATCTCCACATTCGGGCTCTGACCCGTTTGCTTTCAAATCTATTTTCTTGTAAAACCATTTTAGGTGCCCAGCCACAAGGACACCATGCATAGGATTCTCATTCCGATGACGAGCTGTAGCTATTTGTGGAAGTTACAGGGATTTGCTTTTAGACGCTTCTATCATTTGGATTCCATGTTCAGTATTTCTCAGTTGTAGGGCATGTTGCCCAAATTCTATTAGAGACATTTCCATTTCAGTTTTTCAGACTTTGGCATGTATTAATTCAGTATTTCGCTACTTATTTCAGTTGTGGGATTTGTTGTGAGGAGTTTTTCCTTCGGATTTATTTATATCATGTGATGGTTATTCTAGCATTTCGTTATGGTGAATGGTGATATTATTCTTGCTTTAAATATTTTACTGCATGTTAATCAGACTTTAATTAAAATTTGACAACTTACTTTTTAAATACTAGGTGGTTAGTAATAATAAAATGTTTTCGACAGTGATGCTATTAACTGAGCCAACTTGGCATTTTGATTTAATTTAATAAAGGAGTAGCTACCCGGTATTTAATTAGTCGGGGTGTCACAGGTGGTATCAGAGCATCAGGTTCTAGTGTCCTTTAGGATCTGTACGGCTATTATGTTTCCGCTAAGTTTTCTTTGATATAGAGCCCTATATTTTTGGACTGTCGTACTCTTCTTGTGTATGCTTCGTTCTTCAGCTATTTTAAGTTTATAAACTGTGAACTTATAAACTTTATTCTTATTTCAGATGCCTCCACGACGTGCACGACGAGTTCCCAGGGATGCAACGCCAGAACCCCAACCCGCTCCAGTTCAGGGCATGATGAACGCCGCTGAGGTTCAGCCATTGTAGCCCAAGCGGTAAATGCCGCAATTGCCGTAGTTCAGCAGGCACCGCCTCCGGCGCTGATTGCCGCGCCAGTACAGGCAAATGCATTCCCGTCTGCTTGGGAACGTGTACGTGACTCTTTTCAGAAAGCGCATCCGCCAGAGTTTGCAGGTAGCTCAGATGTGGTAGTCTCGAGCCAGTGGATGAAGGATATGCAGAGGCACTTGAGGATGCATGAGTGCACGGATGTTCAGAAGCAGGTGCTAGCTACTTTCAAGCTAGTTGGATCTGCACTGCAGTGGTGGGAGTCTACTACCACCGTGGAGGAGAGGGATACTCTCACTATTCAGGACTTTTGGGTGCGGTTCGACCGCAAGTACTTTCCGTCCGCTGTTCATACGGAAATGAGGAGGAAATTGATGAATCTGAAGCAAGAGGGTAAAACCGTGGCCGAGTATGAGGCCGAGTTCACGAATCTGTTGAATATCATTTCGGATGAGATACCGACAGAAAAGAAGAAGATTGAGAAATTCATCGACGGGTTAACATGGAGGATCCGTCAGCATCTGTTAGGGAACCTTTCGTTGGCCACTTATTCTGATGTGGTTAACGCTGCTTTGTTACATTGCCAGGATCACCGCTTTCATATGGCTGAGGGCAAGAGATCGGGAGAGTCTAGCCATCAGGGAAGGACTGGAGGACATGGTGCTAGTGGGGCACAATCTGTTCAGGGGCAGAGACAGGGTGAGCAGGGTTCCCAGCAGGGGGATCAGAAGAGGTTCAGATCAGGGAATTACAGGCACGGACAGGGAGGTTTCCGTCAGGGCCATCAGGGCCAACAGGGGCAGAATGGGCAACAGTTTCAGCAGGGCCAGCATGGCCAAGGGAGGAACGGTAACGGCCACCAGGGCCGAGGACAGCAGGGGAAGAGAGGAGGGAAATTCCCAGGGAAGTGTTATGTTTGTGGCAAGACTGGCCATAAACGACAGGATTGTCCTGATAGGGGCAGGGCCCCACAGCAGCAGCAGCAGGGTGCTCGCCAGGAGCCTCAGAGGCTTATGTTTCCCGCCGCTCTCCCCGCACCGCCACAGATGGAAGCATTGCCACCCATTCCAACAGTCCCAGCTCAGCAGGGGCAGCTACAGTATGGACGTGTCTATAACGTCCACTAGGCAGCAGTTCCACAGGCACCGCCTGCGATTGAGGGTATGTTTCCTATCCATGGCACTATGGGTCGGGTATTGTTTGATACGGGGGCTACACATTGTTTTATAGCTACACATTTCGCGAAGGCTTTAGGGTTGTTAGCCACAGCAGAGAGCACAGTGACGTGTGTCGACTCACCATTGGGGAATGGGTCACTTATTTTCTTTATATGCCGGGGAGTGGGGGTAGAGATTGGTGGTTTGGTATTACCTGCAGACATGTTGGTATTAGATATGCATGTGCACGATGTGATTATCGGTATGGATTGGCTCGTAGCTTATAGGGCCATGATTGATTGCTTCAGCGGGAGCATTGTTTTTGCCATTCCGGGGCAAGAGATGTTTGTAGTGGCGATGCCTCGCCCAGAGGGAGGATCGACCGCTCATCTGTATTACATAGAGGAGGATACCTCTAAGGAGGTTGTGATTCCTTTAGATTCGATCCCAGTTGTCAGGGAGTATTCGGATGTGTTTCAGGAGATACCAGGCCTACCCCCCAGTCGAGAGATAGACTTTGTTATAGATTTACTGCCAGATACGAGACCTATAGCGCGCGCACCGTACCGTATGGCTCCGTTAGAGATGCGAGAGCTACGAGATCAGATAGAGCAGCTGTTAGGTCAGGGCTTTATTCGCAGGAGTACCTCACCTTGGGGCGCTCCAGTTTTGTTTGTGAAGAAGTGGGATGGTTCACTAAGATTGTGTGTGGACTACCGGGAGTTGAACAAGGTCACGATACGGAATAAGTATCCGTTGCCTCGAATCGATGACCTATTTGACCAGTTGAGAGGAGCTTCTTTCTTCTCGAAGATTGATTTGAGATTGGGATACCATCAGTTGCGTATCAGGGAGGAGGATGTCTCGAAGACTGCGTTCTTAACGAGATATGGATCTTACGAGTTTCGGGTTATGCCTTTTGGTTTGACCAACGCTCCAGCAGTGTTTATGGACTTGATGAATAGGGTGTTCAGAGAGTTCCTTGATCAGTTTGTCATTGTCTTCATTGATGATATTATAGTTTACTCCCAGATAGAGGAGGAGCACGCCGAACATTTGAGGCAAGTTTTACAGACACTACGTCAGAACGAGTTGTATGCAAAGTTTGAGAAGTGCGGGTTTTGGTTGAAGGAGGTCCAATTTTTGGGACACATTATTTCTGACCGGGGGATATCTGTTGATCCGGGGAAGGTATCCGCGGTGAGGGAGTGGGGACAGCCCATGACACCGACTGAGATTCGTAGTTTCTTGGGCCTAGCAGGATACTACAGGAGGTTCATTCGGGGATTTTCGAAGATAGCGGGTCCTTTGACACATCTGACTCGTAATGGTGTGCCGTTCATTTGGAGTGATGCCTGTCAGTTGGCATTTGATGAGTTAAAGGACAAGTTAACCTCAGCACCTGTGTTAGCATTGCCAAGACCGGGAGTTGAGTATTTGGTTTACACCGATGCGTCTTTACAAGGACTTGGAGGTATATTGCAGCAGGAGAGACAGGCCATAGCTTATGCTTCCCATAAGCTTAAGCCTCATGAGAAGAATTACCCCACGCATGATTTGGAGTTGGAGGTAGTGGTATTTGTCCTACAGATTTGGAGGCACTATCTTTTGGGGGAGAAGTTCCAATTGTTCACGGACCACAAGTCCCTACAGTACCTGTTCACGCAGAAGGAGTTGAACATGCGGCAAAGGAGGTGGCTTGAGTTTGTGAAGGACTACCAGTTCGACATCCACTATCACCCGGGTAAGGCTAACGTGGTAGCAGACGCTTTGAGCCGTAGGCCAGCAGATGAGGTGGCAGGGGTGTGGAAGGCAAAGTGGAAGGAGTTGGGACACCAGGATGCAGTGGCCCGATATTTCATGTCTGTGATGACCGTTACACCGTAGATTGTCACGAAGGTAGTATGGGCACAGGCTAATGACTTGTTCTGTCAGGAGCAGATAGCTCGATTACTAGAAGAGGGAGCCGAGTCCTATACCGTTAGCTCAGATGGGGGATTACGCTTCAATGGGAGATTGGTGGTTCCGGAAGGGGAGGAATTGCGACACGAGGTGATGGCAGAGTCGCACGGCTCACGGTTCGCGGTACATCCCGGAGGGGATAAAATGTACCAAGATATGAGATGCCAGTATTGGTGGAGCGGTATGAAGAGAGATATCATTGTGTTTGTTTCGAAATACGCCACTTGTCAGCTAGTAAAAGTGGATCATCAGAGACCGACAGGACTTCTACAGCCGTTGGAGGTTTCGAGGTGGATGTGGGAGAGCATATCCATGGACTTTATCACGGGGTTGCCTACGTCGCGGAGGGGTCATGACTCCGTTTGGGTAATTGTAGACAGGTTGTCCAAAGTCGCTCACTTTTTACCCATAAGGACTGACTACACTACGGGACAGTATGCCCAGCTCTTCATTTCAGAGATTGTGAGACTTCACGGTGTACCATTAAATATCGTGTCTAACAGAGACAAGATATTTGTTTCGCAGTTTTGGGAGAGTTTCCAGGAAGCCATGGGCACGGAATTGCGGTTGAGTATGGCTTATCATCCGCAGACCGATGGGCAGACTGAACGCACAAATCAGATGTTGGAGGACATGCTACGCATGTGCATTATTGACTTTGAGGGTGGATGGGAGCAATACCTTCCACTGGTAGAGTTTGCTTATACTAACTCCTACCAGTTCACTATTGGCATGGCTCCGTTTGAGGCGTTGTACGGTAGGCCTTGTCGTTCCCCAGCATATTGGTTGGAGGTAGGGGACAACAAACTACTTGGGTCGGAAGTGATTCAGGATACTTCAGCAAGGATTGAGTTGATTCGGAGTCGCATTCGGGTAGCTCAAGACCGGCAGAAGAGTTATGCTGATGCAAAGAGATCTTTCAGGGAGTTCCAAGTGGGGGACCAGGTTTTGCTCAGAGTATCCCCTATGAAGGGGATTATGCGTTTCTGGAAGAAGGGGAAGTTGGCACCGAGGTATGTGGGGCCGTTTCCTATTATTGAGCGGATTGGACCAGTTGCGTATAGACTCGGGTTACCGGAGCATTTACACCGGATTCACGATGTGTTTCATATTTCCTCGCTAAGGAAATATCTCAGAGACGATTTTGCTCATTCTCACATCGCTTTGGAGGAGATTGATCTACAGCCTGATAGCTCCTACGAGGAGGGGCGGATTGCTATTTTGGACCGAAGTGAGAGGAAGCTGCGGTCAAAGATAGTTCCGTTAGTGCGTGTTCACTGGTGACATCACAATGTCGAGGAGTCCACATGGGAACGCGAGGATGAGATGCGCGAATGTTATCCAGAGTTGTTTTTATCAGGTACTTTCTAGTTCCAAATTTCGGGATGAAATTCTGTTATAAGGGGGGAAGTATGTAATACCCCGTATTTTTGGCGATATTTATTTTTGGGATTAATTAATTAAATGAGAATTAATTGGGAATTAATCCGGATAAAATACTAGCGAGATGTGAGTTGGTATTTGACTATATTGAGTATATATGGTTATTTATGAATATTGAATTATGAAATTGTCATGAGATTGATATACGGCAATTTGGACATTTTATTGGGACGCGTGAGACAGTCGCGTCAGGATATAATTACTTTAATTATAAAAGTGAATTTAAATTCTATTAACCGTATGGTCATTTTGAGTGCGCCAACGCGTCCGGAAGGGTCGAGATAGTCAGAAAACACTAACCGGGGGTTTAGTTTGGGTCCCGGGGTATTTTTAGGCCATACCGGCAACATAAAGGGTAGTTTGGTAATTTTGTATTTTTGGGAATTAAAAGTGACGAAAATTAAGAGTTTTTATCTGATTGGGAATTGACCCACTAAACCCACTAACCAACCATTAATGACTCAATAAGCTACGGGGGTTATTAGATTAGGTTTCCAAAACTTTCCAAAAGAAAACCCTAGCCACCATTGGAGAAAAGCTTGGAGAGAGAGAGAAGAGGAGAATTCTGCAGAAAGAGAGAGAGAACTTCATCAAATAAACACCAAATATCAGAGATTGAAACAAGCAAGTGGTTTAATTTACATTTTTATGCAGTAAATGTTTCTTCCATGCTTAGACAATGCAATAATCATAATTAATTGAGAGATAAATAAAAACCCATGAAATTGGAGTTGTTAGTTTAATTTTGGAGATAGGTTTGCATGTAGAAATGTTATTGGAAGATCGGATTAAGAGAATTACTAATTTATGTGATACAAAAACGGATCTATTTCTGGGAATGGAAGATTTAAAATTCTAGGGTTTATGTTCTTGAGAATTTGGGGAAAAGTGATGAGACTTGATGATTTGATGATGATTAGGATGAATTGATTCTTTAAAATACGTTAGTATATAACCTTGATATGTTAAAGGATGATTAGAGACCTTAAAACATTGTTGGGACGAATTTTGATTGAGATTTGAGGTGTAGAAATTGGTGGAAAACGAATTAAGGAATTATGGGCTTGAAACTGGCCACTCGTTAGAAGACCTGCCCAGGTCGTTCGAACGAGCTTCTAACGAGTTGACCATTCACTTCTAACGAGGGTGAAGTTCGTTCGATGAAATTGTTCGAACGAGATCTCGTTAGAAAGCCCACTTCGTTCGAACGAGATCTCGTTAGAAGACTCAGTTCGTTCGAACGAAGTCTCGTTCGAACAGCCTCGTTCGAACGAGACTTCGAACGAGTTGACAGCTTAGTCTTTTTAGCCTATTTTGATCCCGAGTGCCCCGTAACCTTGTGTATAGGTAGAGATAGCCTTTCCTTGATGAGTAATTGACATATTTGGGATGTATGGGATATAATGAGGAGTCAAACCTAGAAGTGTAGTTTGAACCTAAAGGAAAATATGAGTAGGACGTGAGTGTCTATTACGATCCGAGAACTATTGATGGCCTAGCTTATTATATTAATTGGTAACATATAAATGATGTAGTATTATATGTCAGTACAAGAAGAGATATGTACCAATATATTATGGTGATTACTAAGACGTGTGCATACTTAGTATATGTATTGATTTTATGTGTATGACATACCTACCATACTTGCTATCACGGGAGGTTTGCGTTCGCATAGGGCCCTCTAATCCTTGTCTTGCCCGGATTTAGACTGGTTACCTCGATGAACATAGGTCAGAGAAAGACTTATTGGGATGTTAATAAGTCCGATGATCGTGGGAGCGTAGGTATGTGCGTGACCCATGTGATGTGACTGTGTTCGCCTCCATTATTTGTGATGTTGTTATCTGAGAACGATTCCTGAGAGATTTGGAATGCGTGATCCTTATGTACGTGATATACCGGGATGGATAGCAGAGTATGTGTGCACCACAGCTTAGGCTCGGGGTGCTTGTATTGTATATTTATGACGTAATAATATACACTTAGTAAAATGAAAACTTTTATATGGTATTGTGTGTATAACTATGGAATAACATAAAAGGGATAATCTATAACGAGTTGTATTACTTTTATATGAGAACCTGAATTTACGTTAAGCCCCTATTTAATTGAGATCGTTATAATGTTAATGGGAACCGAGTAATAAGGGTAGAACCTATGACAGTCTAGCTAGATATGATGTCACTTAGCTAGTGGTTTGTGTCATTTTAGATGGGTACTAACGTTAGGAGTGCACAGCTAGACGAGAGGTGCACGTCCTAACATGTACTTTGCATTTAATGTTTTAAATGTTTTTAAAGCACTTGCAGGTTTTTAAAATATCTCCACATTCGGGCTCTGACCCGTTTGCTTTCAAATCTATTTTCTTGTAAAACCATTTTAGGTGCCCAGCCACAAGGACACCATGCATAGGATTCTCATTCCGATGACGAGCTGTAGCTGTTTGTGGAAGTTACAGGGATTTGCTTTTAGACGCTTCTATCATTTGGATTCCATGTTCAGTATTCCTCAGTTGTAGGGCATGTTGCCCAAATTCTATTAGAGACATGTCCATTTCAGTTTTTCAGACTTTGGCATGTATTAATTCAGTATTTCGTTACTTATTTCAGTTGTGGGATTTGTTGTGAGGTGTTTTTCCTCCGGATTTATTTATATCATGTGATGGTTATTCTAGCATTTCGTTATGGTGAATGGTGATATTATTCTTGCTTTAAATCTTTTACTGCATGTTAATCAGACTTTAATTAAAATTTGACAACTTACTTTTTAAATACTAGGTGGTTAGTAATAATAAAAAAATTTCGACAGTGATGCTATTAACTGAGCCAACTTGGCATTTTGATTTAATTTAATAAAAGAGTAGCTACCCTGTATTTAATTAGTTTGGGTGTCACAGATTGGTGACGGTTTCAATTCGTATTCTCGAAGGTAAAGTCAAGAAGATGTGCACGATGGGTAATTTATCACCAAGTGGCATAAGACCATGTCAGTTACCATAATCACTTCCACGCTTCTGATTAGACATGTTAGTAAGTTACGAATGTCCATATAAGACAACAGTGGTGACACCGCGTGTGTCAACCCTTGATGATGTGAGAGGTCAATTAAGATGTAAAATGGTAAATAACGTCAACTAAATTGGAAACATGAATGTTGTAAAATGAACCATGGAGATTAAGTGACTAGTGCATCATGCATAAGCAGTTTTGAATTGTGATGAGGATACGTTATGTTTTGGGGATCTGTGCTTTCGGATAGATAATAATAATGGTGTAATTAAGCGAATTTAATTATTGGCGTAGTATCATATCATTAGATATTCAGTAAACATAAGGAATCGTGTTTGTTAACACTTGGGGATGTGTACTCGATCAGAGTCGGTGAGATACTATTGTTGCTAGCAAATGTCTTGGCAGTTGTTGATTAAAAATTATACCTTGCAAGGTATGATGTGAGTTGCGGGCCTATTGCGGTAAGTATATTGTGTGTGTAACAATGAAAGTTAAGGAGACTTAGGAGTGAACTCTAAATAGTCTTCTATGTTAGGGTTTTAGGAGTTATGATGCAATTTTGAGGAATAGGATCCCTAGTGATGTCGGTGATGCAGACCTAAAAGTTTATAGGTTATAGACGACGTCATGTATCCTTCTAGAAACCTTAGTAGTGTTAGTTTATGATTTGGTATGTTTCTTATGGTCACAGCCATTTGGAAGAGAGATAATATTAGTATCTAAGTGTCAAGGCCTATTTTAGCGGCCTAAATAATGGCTAGATGCGAGGTAATCCTAGTGTTAGTATGGTTTAAGGGCATCTTGAAGTGTCCATAAGACTAACTATGTGTGGCGTCATTGGGAATTGATATCAACTTGTTATGGCGTCTTAAGTTGTTCAATGGTTAAGGTAAGCCATATGTAGATGCTCGTAGACTAGTTTCTTTGCGAGAATCTAGTAATCACAGTGTGGGTATTGAGAAATTTATAGAGCACGCTTGCAATGAGAAAGTCGTGCATGATGAAATCTTGTCTGGTTTTGAGGACTTTTACGTGAAGTATGTTTAGTGTCCTTAAAAAACTAGTTAAGTTTGGTATGAAGACGTGCCAGTACCCTAGTGATGATCATACTGAAGGTCAGGTAATGATCTCAAGTTGTTGGTCAAGATTTAAAGGAGTCAAATAGTGTACGTGTCGGATGTTGTCATCCGAATTGTCACAAATGGGTGGTGTAACCTTCTAATAGAAATTGGAAGCTCATGTCGTGAGTGGGGATGATGCTCGAGTGTCGTGGAATGACTAGTGTAGGTGATGTGACACTTGATTTTGAAAAGTACTAGGAAATGTATTTGGGACTCAGATTGATGATGTCATATTAGAGACTAAAAATGGCACACCAAAGGAGGATATCGAAGCATGATTAGAGTGTGGGTGTGTGTCGATAACATAAGTTAGAACATCCCTAGTAGAATAGGTAGTAGTTCTTGGATATCTTGCCAATCCGGTATGGATTAGAAGGTGTAGCCTAGTGTGGTACTTACTACCCTTAGAATGCCAATGGCGACCAGTGTGGTCGTGATGTAAGTTCAGTTTGGGTAGAACTTGGAGATAAGATCAGTGATGACCTCGTGTAGGTAAAGGTTACTATAAGGGGAAGGTTTCACTTTACGGGGGTGGGATGCGATCACGGTATGATAATAACCTATGAGTGTTAGGTTGGTCATGATGTCACTAGAGATGTGTACAAGGTCATCTTTGACAGAGGCGTTAGTCATTCACCAGCCGAAGTGGTTCGTGCATGTCAAGGATGTGGGGGGGGGGGGGGGGGGAGCCTTACTCCTAAGGAGGAAAGTCTGTTGTTTAACTCTCTAGAAAATAATAGGTTCGTATGCTGCTTTTGTATTGTGAGGATGAATGGCTGTGATTCGATTTTTCATGATTAGTGAGTCCAGCCAGGGTCCGTGGCTAGGTTATTACCCAATGAGAATGTCTAGGAGAAATTATAGACTTCAAGCATGTAGCATAGGTTCGATTTTTGTAGACCATAGTCTAACGCGTACAGATGTGATTTTCTTGAAATGGTTGCTTGTTCCTTTGATTCTTGTGTGTGTGTCCCTTTAGGTTCCGGTAATCGAGAATTGGTATTCCCCCGACTGTGGTACCTCGAATTTATATCATGCTATGGTACGATGTAGTTGAACCTAGTAGAATGCAGGTGCACATGGCATGGTCAATGCATCTCGATAACTAGGTGCACTCCTATCTAATGTATCCTTATTGTTGCACAACGTTCAGTGTATGGGTGGCTGTACTTTTGGCCGTACGGTTTGCTCGTAGTAATTATTCGTGACTAATCGACATGGCCATTAGTAGCTCTGGTTATAAAGAGAAGGATGATGACTTGAGGACATTGTATAGTGTTAAAATTCGAGAAAACTTAGCACACAATGTTATTTTGCTATGGTGAGTGGATTGGTACGATACTCAGTGAGTGCTCTAAAGTTGGACGTCTAGAGTAGGTCATCAGAATGGCAGATCAGAATGTGTCAATCGAGCGCACGACGATGACTTGGTTGGTGTATCGCTCCACGGAGTGAGTGACTTGTGATATGAAGTTAATATCAAGCTTAAATGAGGTTATGTGGTCGTGATGACCCGAGGATTTGAGGAAACCTGGAAGGTGTACTCCTTAGATTCAAGATAGTTCTTAGTGATGAATCTGATTAGTGGTCATATAACAGTTAATACTTGGGTGAGTGTTAATCACTAGAGAGTGTTACTCGACAGAGGTGCTGGCATGCTTTGGGTATGAGAAAAGAAATTTTGATTGGAGACTCAGGGACGATTATGAGATGTTGATGGTTAGCGTGACAATGAGCATTAGAGCATGTTGCATGTTAGGCTTTTGGTGACAACCCCTATGTAAGAGCATATGATGTGATCTTAGTTATTGATGATTTTGATGATTTTGTGTTGGAGGATTTTTATGACTTGGAATGAGGGTTGGTAAATCCCACGAACTTGAGGAATTTGCTGATAAATAATTTTGGGGATGAAATTTTCTAAAGATGGAAGAATGTAATACCCATGCCCAATATTTGATTATTACTCCCATACAAATCGTAACAATGTGAAAACCTTAGGATTTGGATCATTAGTATGGACTTATATTGCTATATTTGATTACTTATGGGCCCTGATGGTAATTGTTAAAAGGTTGTGGGTAAAAATTAGAGGTTTAAGGAATTTGGGAAGATCAAACGACTTCAGGATAGTTCGAATGATATCTGTATTTCCTTTAAACGGAAACGAAGATCATTCAAAGCTGGGTTCCAACATGGTTCAAACGAGATGCCACTATATTGAATTCGTTAGAAGGTCGTTCGATGGTCATTCGAACAAGGCAAATTTCTCGTTCGAACGAGGCCCTATTTTCATTCGAACAAGGTTGTCCAAAAATTTAAAATCGGATGCCCTTATGTATTGTCACATTTTGGGTCATTGGATTGATGACGTGTCGAGTTCTGGTGAACCCAGATTGAACTAAATCAGGATTTTTAGATTTGGGGTGTTGTATAAGGGTTTGTTTGGGCTTATTGTGAGTTTAAGTAAGTGTAAAGAAGACAGAGTTGGGGATGGGTCTCTTCACCCTTTTCATATTTTATTCCTTTCTCTCTAATTCTTCGGAGCCTTTCCCCTTTCCCCACCACCAAAAACAACCATACACCACCATGTATCCACCTTATGCCACAATATTCTACTAGTATTCCACTATACTTAATCCCATTACACACATTTTCACCATGGTTGAACAAAACTACGAATTTTGGAGGTGTTGTTGGGGAGTTTTTGGAGAAGAGGAGTAGAATTTTTTTTGCAGCTTGAAGGGGGTTTCTTGGAGCTTACATGGAGACAAGCGTTGTGGTGTGCTAGGCAACCTGCTTAAGGCCACCTTAGGAGGTGGGGGTTGTCATCATCTTCTTCCTTATCTGCCATTTTTGGAGCTACATTTGAGGTGGAAAAACTCTACTTTTAGTTTAAAACTCTATTTGGTATATTAGTAATCTTGTAGCTAAAATTGAAAAGTATTATGCATTATGATATAAGAATGATATATATTATGATTTGTAAAAATGGGTTTCAATGGTTTTGATTAAATTGATATATTTCAAGAAAGCTTGGTATTAAATATTTTTATGGAATACAAATTTGGAAGCATGATTATTTTGTTAGGAACAATTTATGAATAAATGTTTCAAAGTTCTCATGTGAAAAATTGGATTTTTTTTTACAAAGGGCCATTTCATCAAGTTTTGAAGAAACAAAAGTGTCTTTTACCTTGATAATTGTGTTAGAAAAATATTATGAGATTTCTAGAATATATTATATTTTTGACACTTTAAATATTATTTTTGGACTTAAAATCCATATTCCCATATATATAAACTTGTAGTATTTTAATGTTGAACATATAGACAAGTTTAACGAGGGTTTATTTGGGCTTAAATATGAAATAAAGAAATTAGAAATTCAACCCTTAAAGTGTGCTGAAAAGGTGATTAGTGTATGACTTTAAGACTTCATGTGTTATGAAAGAAAATAGTGTTTTCGTATAAATTAGTCTTTAATTGTTTAATAATTCATTAGAGAAAGAAAATGATGAAATAAGATGTTTCCAAATTGAGATAATATTACTCCAAAGTGTTAAATAAGTGTTAATGAGCTAAAAAAATTTAAGAAGCTAGTCTGGGTAACTTAATGGTGTTTGAGAAATAACACTTGTGAAAATGGAGAAAAAGGCAAGTTTGGAAACAAATTGGTAAATGATAATTTTGCATAAAGTGGAACATTTTTATGAAATAAAAATATTAGAAAAGATGTTATACCAAATTGGCCTTGAATGAACATGATTTGGGGATAAAATCAAGGTTGGAATAAAAAGGACAGGGCTAAGTAGTCTGTAAGTCATATAATGTCTGGCAATTCTGACACAGTGCTGAAATAGAGGTTTTACCTGAAAGGGATTTTCCCTTCCTTCTTCGCATGCTTGGTTTTCTTGTTACACTAAATTAAATCAAGATAAAATTTGAATTTGTGTGTGTTTGGCATAAAATACGAATAAATTCATATAATTCACATTCTTAAGCGGTACCCCCAACGTCCCCACAATCAGACCACTTCGACGATTGGTGAATGACAACTGCTCTAGTGATCGTCGATCAGCTCGAAGGACTGCTCTAGTAGTCAGTATGGCGGAAAGGGGAGGAATTAGTAGTTAATGGTTTTTTTTGTTAAATAAGTAATATGATTTGTTTAAACACTCAATAAGTAATATCTTATGGGCTTTACGTTAAGTTTTCTCATTATTAATATGTTGAGCGGGTAAATGCGCCTAAAAATTAAGTTAAAACAAACCCACTCATAAAAGGCACAAACTCACTATAAATTATCAAAAGAGGACTTACAGACAAACACGACACAACTCGTTTTCAACCCCTATATGACATTGTCCGATCAATCTACTAAAATTCGAAGTAAATAGGTTAAAACATTCACAATGGTAAAAACTTATCATATATTTATGATAATGAGTGTATCAAATAATGTACCTTTAACTATTAAACTATATTAAGTTTTTTACGCTTAAAACTAGTACTTTTCACGACGTGATTAAAGATCTATTCATGTAAAATAAAAAGATGTGATACTTTTTCATGAATGACTATTTTCCATGTAATTTTCCACACGTAACTATTATTCATAGATTTTTTTTCATACCAAAGAATAAAGTATGAGACTCTAATTGAACCACCATACCATCATGAAATCCATTTTTTGTTAGTTGTTGTGGAATGTTAATAAAACTACAATTTCAGCATAGTGGATGCACTTAAATTGAAAGTATATTCTCGAATTTTTAAGTCAATGGTTCACATAAATTCACTTATTTACGTTTTCTCTTCAAATGCCCAAAAGATGTAAAACTTTATAAATTACATAGGAACGTACTTTTCACTCTTAAAATTATTTTTTAATTTTTTAAAATTATTAGATAATTTTATTGAAAATATTAATTTTTTTACTTATATAATGTTTTAATATCTCTAAAAAAATTGTTATTGTTGCACTAGTTATTCATAATAAATGTATAGTTACATAGGTTAGCATGAATATATTATTTATAATAAACAAAAATAATTTCATGTATGTATGCTTAGTGGTATCGTATGAAATATTTATGGCAAAAATTGGTAATTTGCTTGTCTGGTTAAGTCATTATATGATATACTAGTTGTAAACCTGCGCGATGGGCGGTTAATATATATATAATGTGTTAACATATTTATTTAGTTCCTAGCTTAAGTGATTACACAAATTATTATATTAGAATAGAACGACAAAAACATATAAATAGAAAATTAAGTAAATAAAAGTAAAAATGAACCCAAAAGATTCAATTTCGTTTAATAAAATTAATCACACCTATCTAATATACATCCTCAATCCATAACTTATCATTTTGCCATTACAAATACTAAACCTTAACCAAAAAGATGAAAAGGTAAATAGAGTGTCATCGGAAATATAGTAAAATGTTAATTAAAAGCGACTCACATACACTAACTGACATTGGCACAAAATCAAAATGACCCTCATATTTTCCCTTCAAAAGCATTTGCCTTGTCATCATTCCAACACGACTTTCAATGAACACCTACCGTCCAACTTTGTTAATTTTGATCAAGAAACATTGGTCACGTGCGCTACACATGATCACATTTGAAGGTATTTTGGTCAAAATCAATATAAAACTTTAAATAAATGAAAATTGAATAATAATTCTTTAAAAATATTTGAAAATCTCAAAATTAAAAAAACTTATAAAAATGCCATTTAAAAAACAACTTATTTCCAATAAAAAAATGATTTATAATTGAAAAAAAAAATCCAATGGAAAATATATTTTCTATTGAAAAAAATATTTCCTATAAAAATTAGGAAAATACTAAAAAATTCTACATAAAAATCTGAAAAATATTTTTAAAAATTCTGCAAAAAATTTAATATATATTTTAAAGAGTTCGAAAAAAATATATTGTGAAAAATTCGATTTCCAATAACAAAGTAGATTTTAAATTAATTTTTTTTTGATAAAATATAGAAAAAATATTCAATAGTTACTAAAAATATGGATAATACAAAAAACACAGAAAAATAAATAAAAATATGAAAAATACATTAAAAGAAATAGAAAAATATTCATTGAACCGAAAAATATTTTAAAAAAAAATTGCAAACTGAATAAATATTCTAAAATATTTTTAAAAATACTGCAAAAAATGAATTTCTAATTAAATTAGGAAAAATATTCAATAATTACAAAAAAAATTGGAATAGAAAAAAAACAGAAAAAATACTGAAAAAACAATTAAGAAAAAGAAAAAAAAATCAATTTTGGGCTTCCTTTCTTGAATTTACCTCTCAGTACGTAAGGCATAAACCATTAATCGGGATAGGCACAATTTTTTGGTGTGTAAGGCATTAAAATTGTGATACCCACTTCTTTATTCCCCTGGCAGTCACTTGAGCTTGACACCACATGCATTGAAGAAAATAAATTTATTCGAAGCCGATGGGCCTACGATAGATAACCCCTGCATCCTATTCAAATCTATCTATAGTATATAATAAAAATTGTAGACCCAAGTCGTGTAAGGCTGACATGTGGCATATGCATTAAATATCATTAAGTTTATCTACATAAAACCAATCAGTCCCATATAAAACCAACCACATTTCTTTTGTCTCTTCATTTCCCAAGTTTCAAGATGCATTAACACTCCCACTTTCAAGAGTACTGTCTCTTCCTTTCCCAAGTTTCTTTTGTCTCTTCATTCCCAAAACCAAACACGTTTAATTAAACACACTTCCATGGAAATCCAACACTCCCAATTTATTTTAACTCTCAATTTGTTTTAAAGAGAGAGTTAGTTGAGGTTAAAACTTTTTTATCATTAATTTACTTTGGGTTTGGGTGCAGGAAGGAGTGATGCAAACTCATGATGAAGAGACAACGAGGTTTTTCAAGCACTCATCGGTCACTTGTGTGCTGTCACCTTGCTATACAAGTAGTAAGTTTAGCATTTTCAAGCAACAGTCATGCTTTATACCATGATCCAGTAATTGTTATTTTCCTAATACATAATATCTTAATTATAGACAAATGTTTACTCAGAGATTTTATTAACTTTAACAGATGCCACTGTTCTAGAGTTTATTGCATGTCCTACCCATGTCTAGGATCAGTCCATCGTAGAAAGTTGAAAACTTCTTCATTTATAGCAACTTCTTTGATGAAATCTGCTATCTTATCAAAAATTTAATTAAAAATCAAAGATTTATCAAAGAAATTAAATCAAAGTCTTATGGAAAAAAATAATTCGCTGTCGCGTTAAAGGTTTTTGTTAAAAGGTAGATATTGGGGAGGGGGGATAAGGAAAATATGAGATCTTGAATGAAATAAGAATTGATGTAATCCTACACTGGTGGAATTAGTGAGGACAAACATAACTTACTACTTGCATAGCACTAAGCTATTCCTACTGTCATTTAAGAAATTATGTAATCCTAGGCTTGCATAACAGTAAGCCCAATGAATTTATAATCTATCCTACTTAAATTGGACTTGCATTTAAATACTATTTATGATCTTTCATCTCTCACCTACAGTTTATATAAATATACATGATGTGCTATTATGTATTTTTATTTCTTTTGAGATTCAATAAAAAAAATTAAACAAGGTAACTTTCCTTGCACAATATTTGTTCGTATATAATTGTCACTAAGTGGCATGAGATTTCTACAACACTAAAACAAGTTTTTCTTACTAAGGATTCTTTTACCGATTTATAATTTTTATGGATTACAATGTCGTAGGTCATTATATTTGAAATTTTACTGTAATTTTACGAAGGAGCATCAAATTCATAAAAAAATATATATTGATTTATTATTAAACTTTATTGCCTTGCTAAAACATAAAAGAGGCCTTATATTTTCGGCCACACATCGCGTGGCCTTCATGCTAGTAAAGTCTATACTTTTGGAGCATTGTCCATGACCTCAACTGTAAACATTCGAACTAAACGTCAACGCAGGCTAAGCATTTGATTAGGTTACTAACCCTGCGATTCTCACTATAATCGAAGAACCAAAAGATGGAAGCTACAAGTGAATGACCCCTCCAAGTTCTCAAAAACCCGATCTTTACTCAACATAACCCTCACCTGAGGTGATTATAATTAGAGAGAAAAAAAAGTCTGTTTTAAACCCATCTCATCACAAAATAAGGAGGCGCATGATAAAGGGATGAGGAAAGTACATAAGAGATAAAGGGCTGTAAAGAAGTGACGACTATGTTTTGGGAGAAAAATTACCTTTATTTTGGTTTATTGGTTGGCAATGTAAACGAACAGACTTATCAGCTGAAGGGACGCATGTGAAAGTTGTTTCGAACAAAGGCGTTACTGCTTGGGTCATTGAATATAGAAAATTAATCATATCTCACCTGGATAGTCCCGTTGTTTAACACTCTTAATTTCTTGTAAAGCATTTTAAAATAGTATAGAGATATGATATATCATGATATTTGCGACATGCCCATGATATATTTGATATACCAAGATATCTACAACATGTCCATGCTGTCATGTAATTTTTAAACTAATACTTTATGTTTTATATAATCAAATATCATATTATATCATCGAATTTACTAACACAATATGGATGAAAGTAGGGGCCTTTTACAAAAAAACATAATATATTATTTATTTAATTTTTAGTCACACACACACGCATATATATATATATATATATATATATAGGAGAAGGCTCACCTACATCATGCTCTATACATCATTCATACATCATACCTAGTTGTAGTCCCTTAAAAATTACTTTTTCCAAATTTTTTATTTTTCTCTTGAAATTAACCTTCCAATAAACCCATGTTTAAAAAATTAGGTCAAAATACATTTTGTAACTATTTTTAAAAAATTCACAAAAAACTACTCAAAATACCTTATTTATAAGGGCCTGCGCCAACAGTTTTTTGTGAATTTTTTAAAAATAGTTACAAAATGTATTTTGACCTAATTTTTTGAATATGGGTTGATTAGAAGGTTAATTTCAAGAGAAAAATAAAAAATTTGGAAAAAAAGTTTCTTAGAGCCTATAACTAGATGTGATATATGGTATGATGTATATACATCATGATGTAGGTGAGCCTCTCTCTCTCTCTCTCTCTCTCTATATATATATATATATATATATATATATATATATATATATATTAGTCCCTAGTAATGACTTTAGCATGACACTAACAATAAATGGAACTTTTTCACGATTACAAATTGGTTTTGAAAATATATATTGGGTTGAAGATTAAATGAAATAATTTTTAGGGACTAAAAGTTATTTTTGAAAATATATTGATCTAAACATTGAATGACATAAATATTAGGGACTAAACAGTAATTAATTCTAAATAGTTATATTAATTGATATTTAAAAATTATAATAAATTACACCTACAACCCTTAAATTTATATTTTCTAACAATTTAGCCATTAAACTATTTTTTATATGACGATTTAACTCTGAAACTATTGTAAGTTGACAGGGATGTCCTCTTCGTTAAGTGTTCCACTAATTTTAACGAAAAAGGTTCATAAAGTAGATTTTAACTCCTAGTTCATGTCAAATTATAAAGGGAGACTTTTATCTATTTATATAAGAATTTGTGACTTTTTTTCCAGCAAAGTAAAATCGTAATCATATTTTTACAACACATAAGGAATGTAATTTTTCAAATTAAATCATGAACCGTGTTTAATCAAAAAATAATGGTTCTAAGGGTACCTCATGTTTTACTTTAAAATTCTACGGTACAAATTTACAAAAAACATTGTACAATCAACTTTAAACACGGGATATAGGTGTTTTCGTGTTTTTTTTTGCCCATATATGGCATGTCACATCCCGATTTCCTGAGTGTGAGGGTTACCTGATAATTATTCTAAACCATAAATATATCTTAAATACTGAAACAACGGAGGCATTGATTGATACTCAAATGGGTTACAATTGAAATCTAAGAATTTATTCTTATCACAAACTTCTATACAAAAGTGTTTCTCCTGTCATCTATGCTCATTTTCTTCTAATATGACATTTCATTGCTTCTATGTATTAACTGATCTTTGAAATATTCATTATATCCTATAGGTACCTGATAAACATAACTGAAAAAAAAAGAATAAGCAAAACTTTGCCAAGTAGATGATTTTAATTCTATAATAAGTATAAAGATAATTTTTCAAGATAAAATCTTGCTTTGAAGGATAATAGCATCAGGAGTGAAATAAGAAATTGGATTCAATAGTCACACTGAGATAAGCATAATAACAGGGGCTAGATCTGGTTAAAGGTTGCGGATGGTTTCTAAACGAATAACCCATAATTATTTGTCCAGAGGCTTAGGGTAATAGCAAATACATACAACTAAATCAATCTAATTAAATTGGAGATAAAAGTAACCGTGTTAAGCCAATACTAAGAGAGTCATTTCATATGGTAAGCAATAACCTAGGCCCTCAAATATCTGAGTCCTTGAGGCTAAATAATACAGTCGTGGGTATAACGAAAGATTATTCCCTGATTGTAATGTATGCTATAATTCGGTAACCAAGTCAAAAACATCATATGAAATAATATGATGACATAATCATTTCAAAATATGAATCAATTGTACGTGAACAATTTGAACTACTCAAATGAGTTCCACAATGAGAATATGATATACTGGGTCTATCACAAAGTGATATCAACGAAAGGTGAACTTCAATAGCATTGTGAGAAATAATATTGAATAAGAAAATCACTTACTAGTGTTTACGAGCTTTATGTTGACATTTAAGGATGTTCCATTGTTGTATTCCAGTTCCCGTATATAGTTTTGCTCTAGGGTTTAAATGAGAGTGGCTATATCGGTATTTGGGAAGAATGGTTTGGGTTTATGATAACGTTCATTGTTCGGATAATACAAATAAAGCTTATACTATGATAAGGATTTAATATATAAATGTCGTTTATATATTTTTTGTAAGTACGTTTAGTGCCATAACAAACTTTCTCTAATTCATTGACGAAACAAGTAACAATCAGAATTTCGTAAATAAGGTTTATGTAATACCTCGATATTTGAATAATATCATTTTTCTGGAAAAAATACTCTTTAAATGGAACCAAAGGATACAATTTGTCTAAATAAATTGAATAAATAACAACTTAATATATTATTAAAATATTATCCCGGTCATGTACTCTATTTAACTATTTTAACAAAATCTACAATTTTGAACGTAAAGACCTATTTTCGAGTATTATCCCGATATGTGATTCCAAAAAGAATATTAATTTTCAAAATTGGTCTAAGAATAATTGCGTGATTAATTAATTAAAATAGTTGTCCATGTCATATTTTCTATTATTTGAGTGTCAACATTCGGTACGAGTAGGTATAGATTTAATGTTCGTGACACAAAATAAATTTAGAAAAAATTAAAAACTCCTCCCTTTATGTGGGAAATAATCCACTCGTCGTGCCAATTCCAAAATTAGCCAACACAACAAAATAAACAGTCCAACCCCTGCATAATCACAATTTTTATAAATATGAGTCGTAATATAGTCTCGAGTTATAAAAATGACATAACCTTGAGTTGTTTGGTATCGTGACTCGTTTAATTATATTTTTAAAAGAAAAGTGACAAAATTATTTAGAACAATGACGAGTCCAAATATATTTAAAAAAAAGTGAGATTACTCGTACATGTCGGGGTTTCGTGTTTATGAAAATTTTATATGTAATCGAGTATATATAATAATCATGAAGGTATTTATAAATAAAAAATTTAAAGGAGACAATGGTCAATTAAAATTATATTACCCGAATCAAAATAAAGTAGTAACCGAGGGGTGATGAAATTCAACCAACTGAATAATTAATTTCAACAAAACTGATTTGGAATTGTTCTGATTTCTTGATACATGAACATATATATATATATATATATATATATATATATATATATATATATATATATATATATATATATATATATATATATATATATATATATAAGAAAAAAAACGAAGTAGCAGTCAAAGAAACCCTTCCCTAAATTGGGGGTGGTTGATGTCGCTAGCCACCACCATGGAAAGGGGTGGGGTCAGCGCTCAATCGTACACACACACATACACGTTCACTTACATATACATACATTCCAGAAGCTTTTAAGCTTCCATCAAAAACCAATAATTTTTCAATTACTCAACCTAAACCCAAAAATCTAACGAAATCAAATTCGAAACTGTATTCTATTATATATATATATATGGGGGGAGAGAGAGAGAGTCAGGTTCTCCAATATACCTCTTAGCAATATACCGAACAACATACACACTTTTTAAAATAATAAAAAAATTATTTTGAGATGATATTTTTTATATGGGTTCATGATATTTTAATGTGCCCCAGTCAAAAAAATCAAATGAAAATAATATTTTTTGTTATTTTTAAAAAATAGGTATGAAAACTGATTGTTTTTACCCAATAAATCTGTCAGATTTTTTTACCTATTTTTTAAAAATAACAAAAGACATTATTTTAAGCTGAATATTTTTAAAGGGGCACATTGAAATATCATGAACCCATATAAAAAATATCAACTCAAAATTATTTTTTTTACTATTTTGAAAAAAATAGGTATGTTTAATGAGGTATGTTGGAGAGCCTGACTCTCTCTCTCTCTCTCTCTCTCTCTCTCTCTCTATATATATATATATATATATATATATATATATAAGAGAAAAAAATGAAGTAGTAGTAAAAGAAACCCTACCCCAAATTGGGGGTGGTTGATGCCATCGGCCACCACCATGGAAAGGGGTGGGGTCAGCGCTCAATCGTACACACACATAAAAGTTCACTTACATATACATATATTCCAAAAGATTTTAAGCTTCCATTCATGGCCGAAAGATAATTATAAACATGAAATAGATGAAGAAGAAAGAAGAGGTCGACTGCGTGGTCAGGGGATCGGGGAAGAGGCTGGTCCGGTGAGGAAAGGAGGAGAAAAGGGACGGTGGTGTAACGTGTGGGGAAAGAGGGAGAAGTCGGGTAGTAGAGGATTGGTATTCATTTGTGGGTTTGTGCTTAAATAAGGGCAGAGGTTTTCTAGAGAGAGAGAGACACATCGTTTGATTGTAAAGAAAACAAAGGGGGTTAGGTTGTTTTTATAGAGTTTTAGATAGGTACAGTCAACTTAGGATAACTATGCGACTTAGTCTATTTGGTACTCACGTATAATTTTTAACGGGTATAATATTTTATAATTCTTGAAATTGCATCTGACTGTAAATTAGTATTGGAGCATGTAGGACACATTTTTGTATTTTTTTCCCATTGACATTACTTTTGAATTATGCTAATTTATACACACTTTTAATTTGAATAATAATTTCAAATTATTCATTTTAATCTCGTTCTGCTATCCATTCATATGAAAAATAATTATTTTGAATACATAAATAAATGTGACGATCTATTTTCATGTTACAGGACATACGTACGGGTCACAAGCGTCGCGAAAAGTATTAATAGTCCATAAAAGGTCATTTTGACACATAATTAATTTGATTTAAATTAAAATAAAAATCAGGGTATTACATGGCATGACACAATAAACATCATTATCACACAAACATGGCGTGACACAAAATACCTAACAAGAACATGATCTGTTTAAATCACAACTTCGCAAAAACCAGGAGTAAAGAACGAATAACACAACACATCATGATAACACGAGTTATAAGTTTGACACGAACACTTCTTCTTGTCATAAAATTCTGACACAAACACGATGTATCGTATCAATTTTAGGTGAATTTCATGGCATGTCTATAGTCGTCATAAAATGAAATTAATAAGAGTTAGAAAGAATTTTTTATGTATTCATCAATCTTTAAAACACACAGATTTTGAATTTCTAACAACAAATAGTATAATATTAGATTTGCGAACAATTTTTTTCTAAATCAAGTTATGGTTTGGATTCTTTGGACGCCCAAAATTATTACATTTAATAAAATTTATGTCCTACATTTATCAGTTTATTTTATTATAATATGCAATGACATAAATTTTAATTTGGAGCTTTTGTAATTTATTTATTCTTTTGGATTAAGTTACTGCTTATTCTATTAATATTATTGGCAGCATGACCTCAATTCATGTGCTTAATGACACAAATTCTAAGAACTGGAAAGAGGACATTTTGATAGTTTTATGTTGCATAAATTTAAACTATGCGATGAAGAAGGAACAACCCGCTCCTTTTACGGATAAAAGTTCCTCTGAGGTAAAGTAAACTTTGAGAAGTGGAATTATTCTTATCGCTTAAGTCTAATGGTGCTAAAGAGCGATGTTCTAGAAGATTTCAGGGGTGGTATATCCGATGAGGTAATTGTTAAAAGTTTCCCTCAAGATATTGAATTACTTTTTGCAAAGAACGAAAAAGGATGAGACAAGTATGATTTTAGCTAACCTTCTCCAAATTAAGTATAAAGTCAAAGGAAACATACGGGAGTACATTATGGAGATGTCTAACATCGCTTCAAAACTTAAAGTTGTAAGGACATTGTTGTCCATTGTCAATATGTATGTCGTACGTCGTTACACCGTTGAAGAAATTCAAGATCGCATCTACATCAAGCGTCTTCAACATCATAACCTCTGCGAGAATGAACTTGGTAAAGTTTTGTTTTTAAGTTCCTTAAAGTTTCATACTTAGTACTGGGAAATTTTAAAAAAATGATTTTTTATAAAAATAAGAAGTAAGATTTTTCAAGCAAAATGAGGTTTTTAAAAGTTTTTTTATTTTCTGGTAAACCGGACCGGTCTGCCCATATTAAAAACGAACCGATCCTCTTTGCATCAGAACCAGTATACCTCGGATCGCAGGCAAACCAAAGAAGCCTCTTTCAAAAACGAACCGATCCGAGGTCGAATCGATTCGCCTCCAAAAGCGGACCAATCCGCTTATGATAAATTCGATGTCATCTAAATTTTGACTTTGATTTGTTGATTTGCATAAGACGATGTCATCTAAATTCAACAATCTTTTCACCTAAGGATACTTTTGATGCTCATTCGTTAGGGGTGCACATATGCATCGTGCACATATGATTGATTGAGTTGATTTACATATCGAATGTGTTCACACCCATTTAATCCTTTTCCATGACTTAGTTGTTGGAGTCTAAATCCATGGTGTGATTTTTGTAGTGTATTTTTTTCAAATGGTATCTTTTTTGTATGAAAAATTGAAAAATCCAAAAATAGTTTGTGAAATTTTTTGAGATACTCCTTTTCATGCGCGTAGTTTGATTTTGGTTTGCTTTGCATTTTACCGTGACACCCCAATTTTTCTTATTTGCTTCATTCTTCTCATTTGTCTATTTGGGGACATCATAAAAAGGGGGAGAAAGAATTATCATATTATGGGGGAGTTTGAATTTTGGGAGAGTTTTTGAGATTTAACTTATGTTTTTATCATAAATTGGTATCTATGTTTATCTCATTTCAAACTCGATATGTCACATGGTATTTGCTTTGTCTCATGTGTGTAAGTAAGAAGATTGAAGATCAATATGTTGCACACCCTGATGAGAAAAGCTTTAAGCTTTGATGATTGTTGAATATTGAAGAACAAACGATGAAGATTTAAACATTTGTATCTTTCCATTTTTAGGGTTCATGGGAGGGTAGATTTGTATAGGTCATTAGTTGATAATTTGGATTTTTTATGTATGTACCGGCATAGACATAGGGGGAGATTTGTAAGGACATTTTTGTCCATTGTCAATATATATGTCGTACGCCGTTACACCGTTGAAGAAATTCATGATTGCATCTACATCAACGGATCCGAATATCAAAGCGTCTTCAACATCATAACCTCTGTGAGAATGAACTTGGTAAAGTTTTGTTTTTAAGTCCCTTAAAGTTTCATACTTAGTATTGGGAAATTTTTATAAAATGATTTTTTATAAAAATAAGAAGTAATATTTTTCAAGCAAAATGAGGTTTTTAAAAGATTTTTTATTTTCTGGTAAACCGAACCGGTCCACCCATATTAAAAATGAACCAATCTGCCTTCGGACCGATCCGCCTCCATACCGGACCGATCCGCTTTGCATCAGAACCAGTATACCCCAGATTGCAGGCAAACCGAAGAAGCCTCTTTCAAAAATGAACCGATTCGAAGTCGAACCGACCCGCCTCCAAAAGCGGACCGATCCTCTTCTGATAAATTCGATCAGTTCCGTGAGATGTTTTACCACCAATTCATATTTCCTATAAATATACCTATTTCGGTGGTGTATTTTTCAAGTCTTTGAGAAAACGTTTCTAAGAGTTCAAACACAACAAGACTTCGATTTTTGATGTGCCAAACATCTTTTTGATTCACACACAAAAATCCCAATTACTTTTGTGAATCGTTTGGAACCCTAGAGCACAAGCTTTGCTATTGTTCAATATTTATGGGGTGATGTTTGCAATCGAGGGTTGCGTGTCATTGCTGAGGGAGTCTCTACAAATTGTTATGGCTGCATGTTATTGAGGAGAGTTGCGGTTCTTCCTTTGTTGTTTGGGCTGCGAGGCCTTGGAGGGTGCTGCGTGTATTCTCTTGCTGAGTTCAAGACTGCGTGTCTTTGTCGGTTGGTCGCGAGTTGATCCATTGCAGATTTCTGTACGTAATTGTAAGTTGCGATATTATATATTCATAGTGAAATAAAGGTTTTACCCAAAAGGTTTTTTTTTCCTGAAATCTGTGTCTCAGCATATTTTTGTGCCACATGCTATCTTTATTTATGGGTTGACACACGCACCTTAGATGCATGTTTAGGGGTTGAATTAAATAGAGGTTGATTGAAAACTTGTGAATTTAATTTAATCAATTATCACACAGTCGCAGTTTACAAATTGGTATCAGAGCAGGTTACGCTAATTTATCGCGTATTCCTATTTTCCGCAAAATCGTGTGATATTGATTTTTTTCAGTTTTGTGAAGAAAAAAAAATCGTAATTTTTCAATGGAACGTTCATTTAATAAGATGCCTATTTTTTATGGAAATAATTATGCCTATTGGAAAGCTCGCATGAAATCTAGTTTAAAAGCTATTGACGAGCGTGTTTGGCTGCTCTGTGAAAACGGATGGAATCCTCCCACGGTCACCGTTAATAACACCACCTCTTTAAAACCCGTGTCAGGCTCGACTGAAGATGATTATAAAATATCTAATTTTAATTCCCGTGGTCTGAGTGCTATTTCTGGAGTTGTCACTCCTGATGAGTTTCGTCGAATTATGACGTACACCACGTCTCAAGAGGCTTGGGATGTTTTGAAATTGACACATGAGGGTACGAACGTTGTTAAAGAGTCTAAATTACAAAATTTGGCCACCCAATTTGAGACTATCACCATGTCTGAGTCTGAATGCTTTGATGATTTTTATGCACGTTTGTCAGACATTGTTAACACTTGTTTTAATTTGGGTGAGGTGATTGATAACACGCGTGTCGTTAAAAAGATTTTGAGATCTCCCCCAAAACGCTTTATTCCTAAAGTCACTGTTTTGAACTCCTTGGAAAATTTGAAATCACTTAAGTTGGAGGAACTTGTAGCAGATCTTCAAACCTATAAGATTGATATGTTTCCCAAAACCATTAAGGCTAAGGATAATGGCATTGCTTTAAAGACTCATTGTAATAAAAAGAAAGAAAAAGTTTGTGAGTCTGATTCTGAGGGAGATTTTGATTTTAATGATATGGCCTTGTTTGCAAAAAACTTTAAAAAAATTCTCAACATAAACAAAAACAATTCTTCCAATAAAAAGAATTTTTTTGAGAAAAATAAAAATAAAGGAAAGGCCAAAGAAAGTGGTGAGAGGGAAAAAGAGAATGACTCCGATGAGGAGTGTGAGGAAGATTTTGAGAACGTCACTTGTTTTGAATGTGGGGGTAAGGGGCATAAGTCGTTTGAGTGTCCTACGTTGCTTAGAAACAAAGGGAAGAAAGTAGACATGCCTACCACACTTAGTGATAGTGAGAAAGAGGAGGGAGATGAGTCCGATAAAGGTTTAGCACATGGGATGGTTGTCGCTTTTTCTAGCGTGTGAGCACACCCACTTTGTCTCACGAGAGTGCACACGAAAACGATGATAGTGATTTGTGTTCATCTAGTGAGGTAGAAAAGGAGGAGGAGAGTGGAGATGAAAGTGAACTCCAAAAGGCGTTTAGAGATTTTTACACTGAGACCTTGAAAACAAAGAAGTATAATAGGGATTTGGGTCGTCAGGTTTTAGAATTGGAGAAAGAGAACGAGGTTTTGAGAAAGGAGAAGTGTGATTTGACCAACACGTTGTCTAGTCTGACGACACATGTATCCCAACTCGAGAGTGATCTCGAACGTGCCAGGGAGGTCAAAGTAAATTTTGTGAACGCACCTAAGAAGGTTAAAAATGTGGTTCTTAAGGGTAAAGGTGAGAATTTAGGAATAAGTCATAACGGTGCTTCTACTTCCCAATTAGCACCCGAGTCGGTTCCCACTTTAGTGGTTGATTCACGTGAGTCTCATCCTAACCCACCTAGGCGTCCCATTTCTATTAAGAAAGTGCATCCTAGAGTTTTTGAGAGAGGTGTTCCGAGGCCTATTTATGTTTGCTTACATTGCAAAAGGAGAGGACACCTTAGGGAATTTTGCTTTAAGTTGGGGTATGTATCACGTTTTGCTTCTACACGTGTTTCTGTCACACATTCACCCACATATGATACTTTACATGATCCCGGAGACTACATGAGAGAGTTTGCACATTTAGGTGAGCAAGTTAAGTTTTTGGTCAAAACTTCATAAGAATTGATGGAGCTTTTTCATAAGTTGTCACCACCTTTGGAAAACCCCTCCGCACCTAATGATTGAGGTTTGACTTTTTTACTAGCATAGGGAGATTTTCATGATGACATTGTTTGCCTATTGCTAGTATGTATCATTATTGTATGTTTTACTTTTTAAGAAAAAATTTGAAAAATACAAAATGATTTTATTTTGATAAAATTTTGAGAAAATCCAAAAAGACTTTTGTATTTTGTTTGCACCATTTATGGATGGACACTTAGGATGATCGAGTCACAACATCATTACATTATTTTCATGTGACTATTTGATAGTGTTTTGAGACAATAGGTCAATTCATCCTTGTGCTTTATAATATTTGGAGTCATTAAGATGTATTTAAGTGTTACTTCCTACATGTTTGACTCATGTTTCCTTTATTGCACACGTGCATGGATTTGTTTGATTATTGTGCTTGTCTTATCACATGTTGGTTGGGTGTTTTCACTTCAATCATGTCCTTAAAATGAACCTAGCGTGATAAATTTTGATAAGGAAATTATGCATATAAAAACCGTTTTATGAGTTTGTGTGTTTTGTTTGAAAATGGGGAAGGGCTGCGAAAGGTTCATTTTGCCTTTGCAAATACTAAGCCACTGTTAAATTGGACCTAAAATGGAGGAATTTTATTATCCAAGGTCCAAAGAGCTTAAAAGAGCCCGAAAAAATTGAAAGGCAATAAAAAGAAATTCATGCCATTTATGGGCCATTTAGGTTTTTGCATCAATTCTCCAAAGTTTGAGAATTTAGATTACCTCTAAAAAGAAAATATATACGAGGGAGTTTGGTTGGAGAATTTAAAACGGGTTTGCACGTATGCGCTACATTATTTTGGACGTTATTGGGGTGGAAATCATTTTGACTTTGATTTGTTGATTTGCATAAGACGATGTCATCTAAATTCAGCAATCTTTTCACCTAAGGATACTTTTGATGCTCATTCGTTAGGGGTGCACATATGCATCGTGCACATATGATTGATTGAGTTGATTTACATATCGAATGTGTTCACACCCATTTAATCCTTTTCCATGACTTAGTTGTTGGAGTCTAAATCCATGGTGTGATTTTTGTAGTGTATTTTTTTCAAATGGTATCTTTTTTGTATGAAAAATTGAAAAATCCAAAAATAGTTTGTGAAATTTTTTGAGATACTCCTTTTCATGCGCGTAGTTTGATTCTGGTTTGCTTTGCATTTTACCGTGACACCCCAATTTTTCTTATTTGCTTCATTCTTCTCATTTGTCTATTTGGGGACATCATAAAAAGGGGGAGAAAGAATTATCATATTATGGGGGAGTTTGAATTTTGGGAGAGTTTTTGAGATTTAACTTATGTTTTTATCATAAATTGGTATCTATGTTTATCTCATTTCAAACTCGATATGTCACATGGTATTTTCTTTGTCTCATGTGTGTAAGTAAGAAGATTGAAGATCAATATGTTGCACACCCTGATGAGAAAAGCTTTAAGCTTTGATGATTGTTGAATATTGAAGAACAAACGATGAAGATTTAAACATTTGTATCTTTCCATTTTTAGGGTTCATGGGAGGGTAGATTTGTATAGGTCATTAGTTGATAATTTGGATTTTTTATGTATGTACCGGCATAGACATAGGGGGAGATTTGTAAGGACATTTTTGTCCATTGTCAATATATATGTCGTACGCCGTTACACCGTTGAAGAAATTCATGATTGCATCTACATCAACGGATCCGAATATCAAAGCGTCTTCAACATCATAACCTCTGTGAGAATGAACTTGGTAAAGTTTTGTTTTTAAGTCCCTTAAAGTTTCATACTTAGTATTGGGAAATTTTTATAAAATGATTTTTTATAAAAATAAGAAGTAATATTTTCAAGCAAAATGAGGTTTTTAAAAGATTTTTTATTTTCTGGTAAACCGAACCGGTCCACCCATATTAAAAATGAACCAATCTGCCTTCGGACCGATCCGCCTCCATACCGGACCGATCCGCTTTGCATCAGAACCAGTATACCCCAGATTGCAGGCAAACCGAAGAAGCCTCTTTCAAAAATGAACCGATTCGAAGTCGAACCGACCCGCCTCCAAAAGCGGACCGATCCTCTTCTGATAAATTCGATCAGTTCCGTGAGATGTTTTACCACCAATTCATATTTCCTATAAATATACCTATTTCGGTGGTGTATTTTTCAAGTCTTTGAGAAAACGTTTCTAAGAGTTCAAACACAACAAGACTTCGATTTTTGATGTGCCAAACATCTTTTTGATTCACACACAAAAATCCCAATTACTTTTGTGAATCGTTTGGAACCCTAGAGCACAAGCTTTGCTATTGTTCAATATTTATGGGGTGATGTTTGCAATCGAGGGTTACGTGTCATTGCTGAGGGAGTCTCTACAAATTGTTATGGCTGCATGTTATTGAGGAGAGTTGCGGTTCTTCCTTTGTTGTTTGGGCTGCGAGGCCTTGGAGGGTGCTGCGTGTATTCTCTTGCTGAGTTCAAGACTGCGTGTCTTTGTCGGTTGGTCGCGAGTTGATCCATTGCAGATTTCTGTACGTAATTGTAAGTTGCGATATTATATATTCATAGTGAAATAAAGGTTTTACCCAAAAGGTTTTTTTTTCCTGAAATCTGTGTCTCAGCATATTTTTGTGCCACATGCTATCTTTATTTATGGGTTGACACACGCACCTTAGATGCATGTTTAGGGGTTGAATTAAATAGAGGTTGATTGAAAACTTGTGAATTTAATTTAATCAATTATCACACAGTCGCAGTTTACAAATTGGTATCAGAGCAGGTTACGCTAATTTATCGCGTATTCCTATTTTCCGCAAAATCGTGTGATATTGATTTTTTTCAGTTTTGTGAAGAAAAAAAAATCGTAATTTTTCAATGGAACGTTCATTTAATAAGATGCCTATTTTTTATGGAAATAATTATGCCTATTGGAAAGCTCGCATGAAATCTAGTTTAAAAGCTATTGACGAGCGTGTTTGGCTGCTCTGTGAAAACGGATGGAATCCTCCCACGGTCACCGTTAATAACACCACCTCTTTAAAACCCGTGTCAGGATCGACTGAAGATGATTATAAAATATCTAATTTTAATTCCCGTGGTCTGAGTGCTATTTCTGGAGTTGTCACTCCTGATGAGTTTCGTCGAATTATGACGTACACCACGTCTCAAGAGGCTTGGGATGTTTTGAAATTGACACATGAGGGTACGAACGTTGTTAAAGAGTCTAAATTACAAAATTTGGCCACCCAATTTGAGACTATCACCATGTCTGAGTCTGAATGCTTTGATGATTTTTATGCACGTTTGTCAGACATTGTTAACACTTGTTTTAATTTGGGTGAGGTGATTGATAGCACGCGTGTCGTTAAAAAGATTTTGAGATCTCCCCCAAAACGCTTTATTCCTAAAGTCACTGTTTTGAACTCCTTGGAAAATTTGAAATCACTTAAGTTGGAGGAACTTGTAGCAGATCTTCAAACCTATAAGATTGATATGTTTCCCAAAACCATTAAGGCTAAGGATAATGGCATTGCTTTAAAGACTCATTGTAATAAAAAGAAAGAAAAAGTTTGTGAGTCTGATTCTGAGGGAGATTTTGATTTTAATGATATGGCCTTGTTTGCAAAAAACTTTAAAAAAATTCTCAACATAAACAAAAACAATTCTTCCAATAAAAAGAATTTTTTTGAGAAAAATAAAAATAAAGGAAAGGCCAAAGAAAGTGGTGAGAGGGAAAAAGAGAATGACTCCGATGAGGAGTGTGAGGAAGATTTTGAGAACGTCACTTGTTTTGAATGTGGGGGTAAGGGGCATAAGTCGTTTGAGTGTCCTACGTTGCTTAGAAACAAAGGGAAGAAAGTAGACATGCCTACCACACTTAGTGATAGTGAGAAAGAGGAGGGAGATGAGTCCGATAAAGGTTTAGCACATGGGATGGTTGTCGCTTTTTCTAGCGTGTGAGCACACCCACTTTGTCTCACGAGAGTGCACACGAAAACGATGATAGTGATTTGTGTTCATCTAGTGAGGTAGAAAAGGAGGAGGAGAGTGGAGATGAAAGTGAACTCCAAAAGGCGTTTAGAGATTTTTACACTGAGACCTTGAAAACAAAGAAGTATAATAGGGATTTGGGTCGTCAGGTTTTAGAATTGGAGAAAGAGAACGAGGTTTTGAGAAAGGAGAAGTGTGATTTGACCAACACGTTGTCTAGTCTGACGACACATGTATCCCAACTCGAGAGTGATCTCGAACGTGCCAGGGAGGTCAAAGTAAATTTTGTGAACGCACCTAAGAAGGTTAAAAATGTGGTTCTTAAGGGTAAAGGTGAGAATTTAGGAATAAGTCATAACGGTGCTTCTACTTCCCAATTAGCACCCGAGTCGGTTCCCACTTTAGTGGTTGATTCACGTGAGTCTCATCCTAACCCACCTAGGCGTCCCATTTCTATTAAGAAAGTGCATCCTAGAGTTTTTGAGAGAGGTGTTCCGAGGCCTATTTATGTTTGCTTACATTGCAAAAGGAGAGGACACCTTAGGGAATTTTGCTTTAAGTTGGGGTATGTATCACGTTTTGCTTCTACACGTGTTTCTGTCACACATTCACCCACATATGATACTTTACATGATCCCGGAGACTACATGAGAGAGTTTGCACATTTAGGTGAGCAAGTTAAGTTTTTGGTCAAAACTTCATAAGAATTGATGGAGCTTTTTCATAAGTTGTCACCACCTTTGGAAAACCCCTCCGCACCTAATGATTGAGGTTTGACTTTTTTACTAGCATAGGGAGATTTTCATGATGACATTGTTTGCCTATTGCTAGTATGTATCATTATTGTATGTTTTACTTTTTAAGAAAAAATTTGAAAAATACAAAATGATTTTATTTTGATAAAATTTTGAGAAAATCCAAAAAGACTTTTGTATTTTGTTTGCACCATTTATGGATGGACACTTAGGATGATCGAGTCACAACATCATTACATTGTTTTCATGTGACTATTTGATAGTGTTTTGAGACAATAGGTCAATTCATCCTTGTGCTTTATAATATTTGGAGTCATTAAGATGTATTTAAGTGTTACTTCCTACATGTTTGACTCATGTTTCCTTTATTGCACACGTGCATGGATTTGTTTGATTATTGTGCTTGTCTTATCACATGTTGGTTGGGTGTTTTCACTTCAATCATGTCCTTAAAATGAACCTAGCGTGATAAATTTTGATAAGGAAATTATGCATATAAAAACCGTTTTATGAGTTTGTGTGTTTTGTTTGAAAATGGGGAAGGGCTGCGAAAGGTTCATTTTGCCTTTGCAAATACTAAGCCACTGTTAAATTGGACCTAAAATGGAGGAATTTTATTATCCAAGGTCCAAAGAGCTTAAAAGAGCCCGAAAAAATTGAAAGGCAATAAAAAGAAATTCATGCCATTTATGGGCCATTTAGGTTTTTGCATCAATTCTCCAAAGTTTGAGAATTTAGATTACCTCTAAAAAGAAAATATATACGAGGGAGTTTGGTTGGAGAATTTAAAACGGGTTTGCACGTATGCGCTACATTATTTTGGACGTTATTGGGGTGGAAATCATTTTGACTTTGATTTGTTGATTTGCATAAGACGATGTCATCTAAATTCAACAATCTTTTCACCTAAGGATACTTTTGATGCTCATTCGTTAGGGGTGCACATATGCATCGTGCACATATGATTGATTGAGTTGATTTACATATCGAATGTGTTCACACCCATTTAATCCTTTTCCATGACTTAGTTGTTGGAGTCTAAATCCATGGTGTGATTTTTGTAGTGTATTTTTTTCAAATGGTATCTTTTTTGTATGAAAAATTGAAAAATCCAAAAATAGTTTGTGAAATTTTTTGAGATACTCCTTTTCATGCGCGTAGTTTGATTCTGGTTTGCTTTGCATTTTACCGTGACACCCCAATTTTTCTTATTTGCTTCATTCTTCTCATTTGTCTATTTGGGGACATCATAAAAAGGGGGAGAAAGAATTATCATATTATGGGGGAGTTTGAATTTTGGGAGAGTTTTTGAGATTTAACTTATGTTTTTATCATAAATTGGTATCTATGTTTATCTCATTTCAAACTCGATATGTCACATGGTATTTTCTTTGTCTCATGTGTGTAAGTAAGAAGATTGAAGATCAATATGTTGCACACCCTGATGAGAAAAGCTTTAAGCTTTGATGATTGTTGAATATTGAAGAACAAACGATGAAGATTTAAACATTTGTATCTTTCCATTTTTAGGGTTCATGGGAGGGTAGATTTGTATAGGTCATTAGTTGATAATTTGGATTTTTTATGTATGTACCGGCATAGACATAGGGGGAGATTTGTAAGGACATTTTTGTCCATTGTCAATATATATGTCGTACGCCGTTACACCGTTGAAGAAATTCATGATTGCATCTACATCAACGGATCCGAATATCAAAGCGTCTTCAACATCATAACCTCTGTGAGAATGAACTTGGTAAAGTTTTGTTTTTAAGTCCCTTAAAGTTTCATACTTAGTATTGGGAAATTTTTATAAAATGATTTTTTATAAAAATAAGAAGTAATATTTTTCAAGCAAAATGAGGTTTTTAAAAGATTTTTTATTTTCTGGTAAACCGAACCGGTCCGCCCATATTAAAAATGAACCAATCTGCCTTCGGACCGATCCGCCTCCATACCGGACCGATCCGCTTTGCATCAGAACCAGTATACCCCAGATTGCAGGCAAACCGAAGAAGCCTCTTTCAAAAATGAACCGATTCGAGGTCGAACCGATCTGCCTCCAAAAGCGGACCGATCCTCTTCTGATAAATTCGATCAGTTCCGTGAGATGTTTTACCACCAATTCATATTTCCTATAAATATACCTATTTCGTTGGTGTATTTTTCAAGTTTTGAGAAAACGCTCTAAGAGTTCAAACACAACAAGACTTCAATTTTTTGATGTGCCAAACATCTTTTTGATTCACACACAAAAATCCCAATTATTTTTGTGAATCGTTTGGAACCCTAGAACACAAGCTTTGCTATTGTTAAATCTTTGTGGGGAGATCTTTGCAACCGAGGGTTGTGTATCATTGCTGAGGGAGTCTCTACAAATTGTTATAGCTGCGTGTCATTGAGGAGAGTTGCGGTTCTTCCTTTGTTGTTTGGGCTGCGAGTCCTTGGAGGGTGTTGTGTGTATTCTCTTGCTGAGTTCAAGACCGCGTGTCTTTGTGGATTGGCCGCGAGTTGATCCATTGCATATTTTTCTATGTAATTGTAAGTTGCGATTTATATATTCATTGTTAAATAAAGGTTTTACCCGATAGGTTTTTTTTTCCTGAAATCTGTGTCTCAGCATATTTTTGTGTCACATGCTATCTTTATTTATGGGTTGACACACGCACCTTAGATGCATGTTTAGGGGTTTAATTAAATAAAGGTTTATTGGAAACTTGCGAATTTAATTTAATCAATTATCACACAGTCGCACTTTACAAAACTACTAAAGTTAGAGATGTATGGTAACTTGCTTATGAATCTATTATTGATATCTCTTCCTGCACACTATGGACAGTTTATAGTGAGTTATAATACTCAAAAGGATAAATGTACTCTTAATGAGCTCATTTCACATTGTGTTCAAGAAAAGGAAAGGTTGAAGTGAGAAAAGACAACTGAAATTGCTCATATTGTATCTACCTCAAGGAACATAAAGAGGAAAATGACTAATGATATGGATACCGGAGTTGTAACATCACAACCCAAACCTAAAGTCCAATAAAAGAAACAAGTTCAGGATTCAAAATTTGCTTGTTTCGTTTCCAGAAACCTGGGCATATGAAGAAGGATTATTCTAATTACGCAGCATGACGTGTAAAGAAAGGTACACTTCTTACTTTATTTTATTCTGAAGTTAATTTGGATTTCTTACCTAGATATACGTGATGGGTAGATTT
The DNA here is from genome assembly GCA_949130495.1 of Sambucus nigra. Lineage (NCBI taxonomy): Eukaryota > Viridiplantae > Streptophyta > Magnoliopsida > Dipsacales > Adoxaceae > Sambucus > Sambucus nigra. Next base: position 87,546,061 of record OX422216.1, on the reverse strand, counting down.
GGGTGCAACTACTCATGTAAGTATGTCTATGCATGGTTGCCTATGGAGCCGACTGCCAAATGATGGTGAAAGATTCATCTATGTGGGCTATGGCACAACAGTTGGAGTTGAAGCAATAGGGACCTTCAGATTATCTTTTAAGACTGATCATTTTATTGAATTAATAGGGACTTATGTAGTATCGTTTTTCAGACGGAACTTGGTTTCTATTTTTTTTTTTGGACAAATATAGTTATTCTTGTTCACTTGAAAATAATAAAGTTATTATCTTTCTTAATTATACTTTGGTTGCGACTGGTTCTTTAATTGATAAATTATATTTATTAAACACCAATGCTTCATTTAATGAAACCTTGCAAAAATTAAAATTAACTGATGAGAATTCCGTTGCTTTGTGGCACAAGAGTTTAGGTTATATCTCTCAAAGGAGAATTAAAAGGCTTGTGTCAGACGGAATACTTAGACCCCTTAATTTCGTAGATTTTGATGTTTATATCGACTGTATAAAGGGGAAACAAACAAACATAAGCAAATTAAGTGCCAAAAGGAGTTATGACGTCTTAGAATTGATACATTCTGGTATTTGCAGTCCATTCTCTATGGATTCATTGAATGGCCAACAATATTTTATCACTTTTATAGACAACTATTCTCGTTATGGGTACTTATATTTAATTTATTAGAAGTCTCAAGGTCTGGACGTGTGAAGGCCTTCAAAGACGAAGTTGAAAATCAACTAGGCAAGAAGATTAAAGCTGTTAAATCTGACTGTGGTGGTGCATACTATGGCAGATATGATAGATCAGATGAACAACGTTTAAAACCTTTTTCCAAATTCCTAGAGACGAACCAGAACGTTTAAGGACATGGTTAAAAGTATGATTCGTCATTCTTTTTTGCCAGAATTACTCTAAGGAGAGGCACTTAAGACTGCAGTATTTATTATAAATAGAGTACTTTATACAGCGATAGCTAAAGCCCCTTATGAACTATTGATAGGCTGAAAATATGTCATTAAACATTTACACATTTGGGGCATCTAGCTGAGGTAAGGCCTTATAGGATAATTGAAAAGAAACCGGACTCAAAACTATTAACTGCTATTTTGTTGGGTACGCTAAACAGGCGAAGGGTTTCAAGTTCTATGATCCCTCAACTAAGTCCTTTTTCGAGACGGGAAATGTGAGATTTCTTGAGGATGTCGATTTTGAGGGGGAAGATACGGTTAAGATTAAGAATTTTATATTTAAAGATGAATCAATTCCTCTTCTAAACATTATTCATCCCGCTGACACTGTTCAAGAAGACAATAATGAGGACTTCCCTACTCAAAATCTAAGAGTTATTCCAGAAGAGCAAACTCAACAACCTCACGAGAAGGTGTAGATCATTTTGATTTAGAGATGCATCAGATGGATGGATTTTCTCAATGGAAACATTGAGGAAACCATGTATATCATGCAACCAGAAAACTTTGACCTAGTTAATCCAAAGTCTATAGTTTGCAAACTCAAGACATCTATATACGGTCTCAAATAAGATTCCTGTAAATGGTATCATAAGTTTCATCAAGTCATTATCTCATATGATTTTGAGGTTAATGAAGTTGATGATTGTGTATATCATAAGTTCAGTAGGAGTAAAATTATCTTCCTTGTCCTCTATATCGATGACATGCTATTAGCTAGCAGCAATATATATAGGCTTATTGCAAGAAACCAAGAGATTTCTAACTAATAATTTTGAAATGAAAGATCTTGGGGACGCCTCTTTTGTATTGGTAATTAAGATACACCGAGATCACTCTCGGGGTGTCCTTGGGTTATCACAAAAGAGATATATCGAGAAGGTACTCGCTAGATTTCACTACACCAAATCTGTCAAATTATCACGATCATTGACCTTGACAATATCAACCTGTCAAGGTCAATGACCGTGACAATTCTAGGCGAGATAAATTTTTTTGTCACGGTCATTGATCGTGATAAGATCGTTATAATTTTCACTGTCGTGTCACGGTCATTAACCGTGACAAGTTTGTTACGGTTATAAACTGTGACAAACCCGTGACCTTCTTTAAAAAATTGTCACGGTTATTGACTGTGATAAGTTCGTGGCAACTTTCGTTGTCAAGGACTTGTCACGGTCAATGATCGTGATAATTCTGGACAAAATTGAAAAAAATCTACTGGGTAGTATGGCCACTGCCACTGCCCAGAAGTATATTTGTACCTATTATAGCAATGTTGTACCTGTTCAAACATCATATATCCAAATAAACTAGAGATAATGCAAATATACATTCAAAATAAAAACAATATACATCACGATATAATCCAAATATAATTCAAATGTACCAACTTAAAAACAATTCAAATGTACCAACTAAAAAACAATACAATTCAATTCAAATAATGTCACTACATGTCTTGGGTAAGGTTAAATTCGAGGAGGTGAGTAGGCCACATGATATACGAATTGACACACCCACTGATATACATCGTTCCGCATTATTTGCGCAACCACAACGGAGAGTTCTCCTTCCCGGGTATCACATGCATGATGAGCACCCTGGACTCGATGTCTTGAAGCTCACGTCCATAAATTAGTCCACCCTGGACGATATTCAGGTCCCTCAACCCCCGCCCTATCCACTGGCTATCAAATATGTCCAGTATAAACACGCTCGGCCAACCAAGCGTCGACATCGATCGGTCGAAGGGAGCCAAGTAGGGAAGTGGATCATCAAAGTCCGCAAGTGTCACCGATGAAGCCGCGAGGCCCACATCCTCGTCATCCCCCACCTCGTCCTCCCGCACCCCTTCCCCCCACCTTCTCCTTCCCTTTCCCCTTGTGTTTTCCGCCGCCCAACGAATGCTTCATGAATGATAACATATCTTGGACCGTCGCCTCTAAACGGGACATCTTCGCGTCATGCAAGTCCACCGTTCGAGCCAACCTGGTGTCGCTCGCCTCCAATCTGATGATCCTAGATTTGGCCACCCCCAATCTCACCCCCTTTCTCCTCCCCTTAAGATCAGAGTCAAGCACTTGGTTGAGTGCGTCTGTGGACAAAGATGCCTTGTCGGCATCAGACTGCTACTCATGCACTTCTTTAAGCTTTGCCTGAAATGATAAAAAGCACATGATTAGTAAAATAAGTAAATTATAAAATTATAACGTAATTAACAAAAAGTAAACTGTCGAATTACTTACAATCGTGGTCGCGACGCTCGGGGACACCTCCTTGTCCTTCCCCTTCTTCGTCCGAAGAGCCACATAAGTATCGAGTCTATGTGGCCTACCCCCAGGCCACTCCCTGTCCCCTGAAATAAAATAAAGTAAAATTAGTATCGGCCCCGCAAACTAAAATAATGCAGAATAATATATTTCTCTAGTTATAGAAAAATTAAATCTTACCATCATCCTATGCTCCACCTCGGCGTAAGACGTCCGACCGGAGTAATGCACGTCCGTCTTTTTTGCTCGATTTTCCCTCCCTGATTGGCGAGATGCCAATTGTCGATCTCATTGTCAACGAACTTTTGCCATTGTGCCAATGAGATCGGCTCCTTCAGCGGGACGGATTTACGCCTTTGGATAATGGACTCTCGTGTCTTCCCAAAGTACTGGGTCCACATATTTGTCTTCCACGTCTTGTGTTGCTCCCTCAACTGCTCCAAGACGGAATCGCGTAGCTTTGGATCCAGGTTGAATTGTTCTTTTCCAACAAATACAATGTTAGTTGCAAATAAATATAAATATAAAAATAAATATAAAATGAAATTAAAATATTCACATGAATATAAATATAAATATAAATACATTACCTGTAGTGACACCCAAACAGATAACTTGAGCTCATATGGCACCTCCTTCCAACTAATGTACCCCGGGCCAATGATCATCTTTACCAGCTCGAGGGATCTCGCTAATAGCCTCGACTTGTTCTCAATGGCCATCCCCAATTTGCCATATTTGGAGAGCCTAGGGGCCGAGGAGCCCTCGTCGCCTCCACTACCATCGAACCCAGACGACATCATCATAACAAGCATCATCATCCTCGCCTTATGTAATACCCCGTATTTTTATAGCTTTTAAATTATGGGATTAATTAAATTTAATTAAGATAAATTAATTTAATTTTAATCCGGAATGTTGCTTTAAATATTTACTAGCGTGACGAGAGTTAGTAATTATTGGAAATTTGATATTTGTTGAATATTACTGGATGAGTATAGTAATATATGAGATTTATTGTTATAATATTGTCACGTGTGAATAAAATGACAATTATGGAAATTTAAGTCGGGACGCGTCTGTGTCGTGTCGGGACTAAATGTTGATTTATAAAAGTGAATAAATTATAAGTTGCTCGTATGGTCGCTTTGAGTGTGCCAACGTGTCCAGAAAGGTCGAGATAGTCAGAAAAGTGTACCCGGGGGTTTAGTTTGGGTCTCGGGGCGTTTTTAGGTCTAATTAATGCCCCGAGAGGGCGTTTTGGACATTTCGCAATTATGGGTAATTAAACCTACGAATTTTATAGGGTTATATCAGATGGAAAGTGTCATCTTTTAGGGTTAACACAATGAAATACTAATGACGTCCATTGGAGAGGAAGAGGAGAAGCTCTTTAAGGAGTTCTAGGCCAAGAACACCTCCGATTTCACCGTCGTCACCACCAACGCGTAGATCGCGCGACGGGGAACACAACCACACAAAAATCGTCCGCAAATCAGAACTGAAATTTTCCAGGCAAGTATCTATCTTTCTTTTATCAAGTTAATGCATCCTTTTATATTAGTCTTAGGTTGATTAAATTAGTATTATTGAAGAAAAATATAAATTGGAGACACAAATTGCATGTTATAATGTTAGAGATCATAATTCTGGAAACCCATTTCACATATAGAGGATGAGCCACGAAATTCCTTGATATTAGAGATAGAAAATATGGAAAAAGAATGAAAGAGATTAAGTTAAAGGAAAGATTAGGGTTCATAAGAATTATGTAGAGTTTGCCCCTTTTTAACCAATGATTCTTGAGGAAAATTCGCATGTGTTACGTAGGAAATTGTTTAAATGGGTATACAACACTTATAGTATAATTGATTGGGAGTTTGGGACTGTAACATGATGATTTGGAGGAGTTTGGGGTGAGAATCCCGTAACTGGGTTGGCTGTAGAATCTGCATAACTGCTTGATCGATCGATCGAGCCCAGAGCATCAATCGATCGAAGATTCGATCGATCGACCCCTTTTATCGATCGATCGACCCTCTTGGGAAAACTGCATTTTTGCTCGTGTTAGCTTAATTCGATTTTATGCGTAGTAAACCTTGATTAGGGTTGCTAGAATATAATGGAACATAAAGAGGACCAGTAGGGTCAAGAGAAAATCCCATAAAGTGGAACTTTAATACGAAGGGAAATAAAGGATAAACGGGGAGACTTTCAGACTTAAGAAATCATACGTGTGGTGATTAAATAATCGGAATATCTATTAAGTTGGACTAGAAGGCAAGAGAGGGCCTACTGAAATTGCACTTAGATAAAGGAAATACTTCGAGAGACGAGAAGTGAGTTAAAAATGACTTAATTACAAGAATAAAGAAGAATGAGGCCGTTATACGATATAATTGAGTAAAACGTGTAATAACGGATAATGATAATTTTGGGTCGTGAGAGTACCTAATTTAATAATGTGGATGTGAATACATATTTATATATGACGGTGTGATTGTGCATATATATTATTTCTGTGTAAAAATCGTACCCGCGCTACTTGCTATCCCTGAGGTTACCGCGCTGGGACAGTCTTATCTCGATGTGACCTTTATGGGGGATATTGACTCGTACCCTAGAAGATAGACATCCTTGGTACAGGCTATCGAATCGATAGTTCAGACGGTCCTAAGAGGCGTGAGGGTATGTACTGAATTCTTAGAGACTTGGAATCTACCCTTCGCCTCAATGTTGTTTGTGTTTGTGTTAATACAGTTCGAGAGTGATTTCGAACTAGTATTTCCCTTAGTTTGTGTGATACGGGGACTTGATAGCAGAGTATGCCAGCACCGTAGATTTTTTGTGGGGTGCCGTTAGTATATATATAATTTATGAGTGATTGGTATATATATACTTAGATATGGAAATCCAGCACCATAGATTTTATGTGGGGTGCCGTTAGTATATATATAATTTATGAGTGATTGGTATATATATACTTAGATATGGAAATCTAGCACCATAGATTTTATGTGGGGTGCCGTTAGTATATATATAATTTATGAGTGATGGGTTTATATATACTTAGATATGGAAATCCAGCACCATAGATTTTATGTGGGGTGCCGTTAGTATATATATAATTTATGAGTGATTGGTATATATATACTTAGATATGGAAATCTAGCACCATAGATTTTATGTGGGGTGCCGTTAGTATATATATAATTTATGAGTGATTGGTATATATATACTTAGATATGGAAATCTAGCACCATAGATTTTATGTGGGGTGATGTTTGTATATATATATTATACGAGTAATTAATATGTATACGTGTAACTATATGAGAACTTTCTACTGAGTAAAATAGTAGTTAAGGAAAATATAAAATTTAATCAGCTTCATTATAAGTATTCGGAAACGTTACAATAATACGAAATTATTCTAAATAACGTAAGAAATCTTGGAGAGTTAGACTTTGCTAAAGTGAATATCATAACCTTAATTCCACGTGTTAAAACTTATGGGGAATAAATTAGAGAGATAGATGGGGCTCATTAGTACGATAGATGCGCGCACTAGATGAGAGGTGAGAATTCTCAAGAGAGTGTCGCTTACTAATATGACTGTTGCATTAGCCTATAGAATTTTAAATACTTGCTAAACTATTTTTGAAACGGTTCTCCATTCGGGCTCTGACCCGTTTGCTGTTACTTCTTCTCTCTTGTGTCTATATATATATGTATTACAGGTGCCCAGCCACAAGGGTGTCTTACTTAGGATTCTTTGGATGGAACGCGCTGTAGCTTTTGTGGGAGTTGCAGGCCATTGCTTAGACGACCTCATTGTTGACTCTACTTCTAGTTCAGCTTTATCCAGCAGGGCATGTGTCTCCCCTTTTCGATTATTTAGTTATGATTGTCAGAGATTGTAATTATTTTTATTTCAGTATCTTTATTTCGGGATTGTTAATGTCAGGATGTTTTCCTTAGTATTTTAATGTTGGGATTTATCATTGTTGGGTAAACTCTTGAATGATAATTTTATTCTTCTACTTATTGTGTGACTCTTAAAAATGTAAATGGTTAAAGGTTTTATAACCGGATTTAATAAAATGAGAATAAGGTTTTAAATGGTTTTGACACTTAGCTTAATTAATTAGGGTGTTTAAATTGGAAAAGTTTTATTTTTCGACAGTGATGCTGAGAATGAACCAACTGTTCACCTTGAATTAATTTAATAAAGGAGTGATCGCCCGGTATTTAATTAAGCGGGGTGTCACAGGTGGTATCAGAGCCAGGTTCTAGTGTCCTTTAGGATCTGTACGGCTTATTATGCTTTCAGCGTTGCTTTGTTTGTTATAGAGCCCTATGTTTAGGATTGTCAATTCCTTTGACAAGATTTCGTTCTCCTGCTATAATTTGTATACACTAGTGAATTCTAATTTCGTTCGGATGTGTGTGTGTGCCGAGCGATGACGGGTGTCAGAAGAGGATCGTTAAGCGTACATCAGGAGGCAGGGCTCAGTTGAGTTTATAAAATATATCCAAGGATGATGACCGTAGTTGAGGTCACCTCCATTATGGAACGAGAAGCCAAGACTAAAAAGGCGACTAAGGTGCAGCAATGATTTTCAAAGGCTGTTATAGTCAAATGAGGTGCGAGGGTAAACTTACCCAACGTATTACAAAAATGTGTAGAGACTGTCAGTGGGAAATTTTAGAAATGCGAAAATTGTATGTGTTTACCAAAAGAGGTAAAGTATCCAAAGGCTTAAATATAGGACGAAGTGTGGCAAACTGAAAGTGAAAATTTAGAGGAAATTTTCTTGGCTTTCGGGACGAAATTATAATGGTTGGAGTCAACCACCAATTTTAGAAGTGGAATAATATGCCTATAGGAGAACCTTAGGTACACTGTTGACCGTATGTTCCTTCCTCAACTGTTCAGGGTGAGAAACAAACGTGGTTCTGAACTCATCGCAGGAGGGCATGACGGAAGTCCAATTGTGGATATGAATCCTAATCATTAGCAAATTTTGTATCGAAAGATGTAGATACGAGTGGAGGATACCAACTCGTAATAATAATTGATAATACTCGAGGAGGAAATTTTGATGGACGGCTGATTCAGAGGTTGACAATGTTGCATTTTGTCAATAAAGATGATAATGCTCCTTGTGTGGGAAGCTTAAAGGAATCGAAGAAGTTAGTCGAGAATAAGACTGAATACGAGGGTGGTAGTGTAGCACCACAAAGGGATGTGGATACACATCAGGGGACCCATTTAAATGATTCGGATAATGGAATTCTTACCAAGTGATGGTAAATTCAGTAAGTACTATTATAGATAGTAACATGATCTTTATGTCCTAAAAAGTTAAAGGAACAATCGGGACGGCTAACGAGAATCGAGTCTACTAAAGTCCGAGAGAAGGACAATCCTAACCTAGTTAGTAGGACAGGTGATAAGTGGATTATGTACTGAGGTATTTTGTGCGGAGTGAGATCGCTCACGATAATATGTTCCAAAGTGAGAAAAAGGACAAGAATACGGTGCCTATTAAAAGGCAACGATTAAAGTAATTTTGTTTGGTTTGAATAGACGTGTTACGTCCGGAAACCATTTGCGCAGTCAAGACGATTGACAAGGTAGAAGTGTAAGTTGTATCCTCAGAGGATGAGGCGTGTTTATGTGACACGAGCGAGTCACTATATTTTGTTCCTTGCTAGATTAGCATGTGAGACGAGCTTAATGCATATCATTATAAACGTTATTAAAATGTGAATATTTTTCCCTAGTGTAGCGGGATTTTTCTTTAGTGCTGTCCATGGAGGATGAATGAGTATATTAACAGTGTTACGTATTTTATTGAGGTTACTCGTTGTAGTGATGCGATACACGAATATGATATTATCTGTGTTGAAATGTTATAGAATTGGTTAGTACGATAGTGGGCATTTATTGCAAGACTATCGGAGTGGTTGCATTAGCGCAACATGTTTTATGTTTGTTTTGGCGAGGCATTACCTGTGAGAAGGTTGGACTCGCACTTATATTATCTATCTTAGATACTTCGGAGGAGATAGTGGGCTTGAGATATTCGATGCCAAAGCATGTATAAACTTTGCCAGTATAATTCCGTATGTATCGGGATTTACCGTTGGGCGAAAAGATTTGACTCAGTATTATGTTTAGCACTCCGGACTTAGTGATGGGAAGAGTGCATTGTTATATTTATCCTTTAGAAATGTGGGAGTTAATGTTTATACCCCTATTATTAGGGAGAGGAATTTCGAGAATTCCGATAGTATGTATTCGAGGTTTATGGAATGCTATTACCACCAACCTATACTGAACAATAGTGCAATTAGTGAAACGTTCTTTGTTAAGCATAATTACGGGAGAAATTGTAACTTTTCTGTCAAGGGATGGAATAAAGGGGTATAGGCTATGGACGGAGGACCTAACGAATTTCGATAACCGACAATGCTAGGTAGTAGTGTATCGGGGGGGTTCCTTGTTTGGATTTCGCTTTGCGAGACATCCCACGCATGAAACTTAGCGTAAGGTTGGAAATAGGGAGACGTTTGGTCACTATTCCATGAGTTCGGTACCCTGGTCGACATGGGATCAAGTAATTATGTATGAAAGTTGGAAGTTTAATTTTGTCTTAAAGCTATTGGAAGTCGGATCTTGTGGTAAGAAAGCATTTAAAGTTACCCCACGAGTTGAGGGGTGGAACGATGATAAGGAAGATTTAAAATTTTGATTTTTAGGGTGATTAAAGTGTTGTAATCACGCTGCAAGCACCAGAGAAAACAAAGAATTTATTTATTAGTATGGAGCGTATGTGATGCTTACGCTAGTATGCCCGGTTTATAGGGTGTAGACATCCTGGTTAACTGATGTTAAAACTCGTCTGAGATGAAGGGGCGTAGCAATGGACGTGTGGAAAATATGTTTGTGGGACTAGTTAAACGAAGTGGAAGTGATAGAGTGGATTAAACGTCACATGAGGGGCGATAATCCATACATAGGTGTATAATTAGAATAGCACACCCATATTTGAATTAGAAGACTGTGGGAAGTCATTTAAGAAGAGTATTCCTTGAATGGAGCAGAATTAAATGATTATGAAGAACACTCAGAGCGGAGTTGTTAGTAGGCAAGTATGAGAGCGACTTGCACATACAAAGGGTGATAATGTTGGTATGGTATAAGAGATCCAAAAGTGCGCTTCGTGGAGAGAAGAGCACGAGTGGAACTTTCGGCATACTCCAAGGAAGGAAGGGGAGTATTACGTGTCACTTAATGTGAGACATTTCAAGGAAGAATCGATGTTTAGCGGGACGTAGTGAGTAGTCTCTACATGCACCGCCCATAGGTAAGGTTTGGTTGAAAGAGGAGAATCAACCAAAGAATTTTGTGTTTATCGACAATTCCTGAATTTGGAAGAGGTCGGTACAGTTCTTGGATGGGTTGCCATCGTCAAAACAAGATCAAGGGTTCATCCCGAACATGTGAATTAAGCCGCTGAGAAGGAAGTGATTGATATTCCTTTGGGATCGTTTACAATATTAACTAGTATGCCCCAGACTTCCTTTGAAAGGAAGGATCGCGCCAGTGCATGGTCCAGCGCAGTATAAATTTCTGAATCAGGATGAGATTGGTAAATCCCACCTTTGATCTGGGATTTCAGGAACCAGCGGAGATAAGATTTCGTTTCGAGTAGGATGTATCACCCTTAGCCAGGGAATAAGCGCATGGTGATTAAAGATTAGTGGAACCACGTGAAGGAGATTTTGGAATCTTGGTACGATGATTTCAAAAATGCTCTGTAGAAGCACTCGTACCTATTTGTCGCGTACGAGGTACTTATTAAGGTTTTGTTATGGAAGAACCTCGACTATTCTCCTTCCGTATGTTTAGAGGAGAGTAGATAATCAGAATTTTTGGATCGGTCGAGAGAACATCCGATAAATGTGGTAGAATTCCACGACTGTTTTAGGCGAGCAAGAGTGATCAAATGTTCGTATAATTTTCTCAGAATGGGAGTTTTGTATATGAATAAATCCGAGTATTTGTCATGTAGTGAGGTGTGGCCTCCAAATGAATGTGAGATAATGAAATTTATAACGTATAGGCGTGACCTATGCGAATTTTGTCGGTTGGGAGCACAATGTGAAGTGTCTCCAATGAGAATGTAAAGCAATGTTGCTGTGAAGAAAGGGCAATAGTGATTGAGCTGTAATGTGTAGTTAGTTTGTGTACGGAAAAGGATATCCAGAATTGTGCTACCTGATAGGCCTTATTTTCCAAATTTCGGGACGAAATTCCGTTATTAGGGGGGAAGTATGTAATACCTCGTATTTTTATAGCTTTTAAATTATGGGATTAATTAAATTTAATTGAGATAAATTAATTAAATTTTAATCCGGAATGTTGCTTTAAATATTTACTAGCGTGACGAGAGTTAGTAATTATTGGAAATTTGATATTTGTTGAATATTACTGGATGATTATAGTAATATTTGAGATTTATTGTTATAATATTGTCACGTGTGAATAAAATGACAATTATGGAAATTTAAGTCGGGACGCGCCTGTGTCGTGTCGGGACTAAATGTTGATTTATAAAAGTGAATAAATTATAAGTTGCTTGTATGGTCGTTTTGAGTGCGCCAACGTGTTCGAAAGGGTCGAGATAGTCAGAAAAGTGTACCCGGGGGTTTAGTTTGGGTCTCGGGGCGTTTTTAGGCCTAATTAATACCCCGGGAGGGCGTTTTGGACATTTCGCAATTATGGGTGATTAAACCTACGAATTTTATAGGGTTATATCAGATGGAAAGTGTCATCTTTTAGGGTTAACATAATGAAATACTAATGACGGCCATTGGAGAGGAAGAGGAGAAGCTCTCTAAGGAATTCTAGGCCAAGAACACCTCCGATTTCACCGCCGTCACCACCAACGCGTAGATCGCGCAACGGGGAACACAACCACACCAAAATCCTCCGCAAATCAGAACTAAAATTTTCCAGGCAAGTATCTATCTTGCTTTTATTAAGTTAATGCATCCTTTTATATTAGTCTTAGGTTGATTAGATTAGTATTCTTGAAGAAAAACATAAATTGGAGACACAAATTGCATGTTATAATGTTAGAGATCATAATTCTGGAAACCCATTTCACATATAGAGGATGAGCCAAGAAATTCCTAGATATTAGAGATAGAAAATCTGGAAAAATAATGAAAGAGATTAAGTTAAAGGAAAGATTAGGGTTCATAAGAATTATGTAGAGTTTACCCCTTTTTAACCCATGATTCTTGAGGAAAATTCGCATGTGTTACGTAGGAAATTGTTTAAATGGGTATACAACACTTATAGTATAATTGATTGGGAGTTTGGGACTGTAACATGATGATTTGGAGGAGTTTGGGGTGAGAATCCCGTAACTGGGTTGGCTGCAGAATCTGCATAACTGCTTGATCGATCGATCGAGCCCAGAGCATCGATCGATCGACCATCCTGGGAAAACTGCATTTTTGCTCGTGTTAGCTTAATCTGATTTTATGCGTAGTAAACCTTGATTAGGGTTGCTAGAATATAATGGAACATAAAGAGGACCAGTCGGGTCAAGAGAAAATCCCATAAAGTGGAACTTTAATACGAAGGGAAATAAAGGATAAACAGGGAGACTTTCAGACTTAAGAAATCATACGTGTGGTGATTAAATAATCGGAATATCTATTAAGTTGGATTAGAAGGCAAGAGAGGGCCTACTGAAATTTCACTTAGATAAAGGAAATACTTCGAGAGACGAGAAGTGAGTTAAAAATGACTTAATTACGAGAATAAAGAAGAATGAGGCCGTTATACGATATAATTGAGTAAAACGTGTAATAACGGATAATGATAATTTTGGGTCATGAGAGTGCCTAATTTAATAATGTGGATGTGAATACATATTTATATATGACGGTGTGATTGTGCATATATATTATTTCTGTGTAAAAATCATACCCGCGCTACTTGCTATCCCTGAGGTTACCGTGCTGGGACAGTCTTATCTCGATGTGACCTTTATGGGGGATATTGACTCGTACCCTAGAAGATAGACATCCTTGGTACAAGCTATCGAATCGATAGTTCAGACGGTCCTAAGAGGCGTGAGGGTATGTACTGACCTCTTAGAGACTTGGAATCTACGCTTCGCCTCAATGTTGTTTGTGTTTGTGTTAATACAGTTCGAGAGTGATTCCGAACAAGTATTTCCCTTAGTTTGTGTGATACGGGGACTTGATAGCAGAGTATGCCAGCACCATAGATTTTATGTGGGGTGTCGTTAGTATATATATAATTTATGAGTGATTGGTATATATATACTTAGATATGGAAATCCAGCACCATAGATTTTATGTGGGGTGCCGTTAGTATATATATAATTTATGAGTGATTGGTATATATATACTTAGATATGGAAATCTAGCACCATAGATTTTATGTGGGGTGTCGTTAGTATATATATAATTTATGAGTGATTGGTATATATATACTTAGATATGGAAATCAAGCACCATAGATTTTATATGGGGTGCCGTTAGTATATATATAATTTATGAGTGATTGGAATATATATACTTAGATATGGAAATCTAGCACCATAGATTTTATGTGGGGTGTCGTTAGTATATATATAATTTATGAGTGATTGGTATATATATACTTAGATATGGAAATCTAGCACCATAGATTTTATGTGGGGTGCTGTTTGTATATATATATATATTATACGAGTTATTAATATATATACGTGTAACTATATGAGAACTTTCTACTGAGTAAAATAGTAGTTAAGGAAAGTATGAAATTTAATCAGCTTCATTATAAGTATTCGGAAACGTTACAATAATACGAAATTATTCTAAATAACGTAAGAAATCTTGGAGAGTTTGACTTTGCTAAAGTGAATATCATAACCTTAATTCCACGTGTTAAAACTTATGGGGAATAAATTAGAGAGATAGATGGGGCTCATTAGTACGATAGATGCGCGCACTAGATGAGAGGTGAGAATTCTCAAGAGAGTGTCGCTTACTAATATGACTGTTGCATTAGCCGGTAGCATTTTAAATACCTGCTAAACTATTTTTAAAACGGTTCTCCATTCGGGCTCTGACCCGTTTGCTATTACTTCTTCTCTCTTGTGTCTATATATATATGTATTACAGGTGCCCAGCCACAGGGGTGTCTTACTTAGGATTCTTTGGATGGAACGCGCTGTAGCTTTTGTGGGAGTTGCAGGCCATTGCTTAGATGACCTCATTGTTGACTCTACTTCTAGTTCAGCTTTATCCAGCATGGCATGTGTCTCCCCTTTTCCATTATTTAGTTGGGATTGTCAAAGATTGTAATTCTTTTTATTTCAGTATCTTTATTTCGGGATTGTTAATGTCAGGATGTTTTCCTTAGTATTTTAATGTTGGGATTTATCATTGTTGGGTAAACTCTTGAATGATCATTTTATTCTTCCACTTATTGTGTGACTCTTAAAAATGTAAATGGTTAAAGGTTTTATAACCGGATTTAATAAAATGAGAATAAGGTTTTAAATGGTTTTGACACTTAGCTTAATTAATTAGGGTGTTTAAATTGGAAAAGTTTTATTTTTCGACAGTGATGCTGAGAATGAACCAACTGTTCACCTTGAATTAATTTAATAAAGGAGTGATCGCCCGGTATTTAATTAGGCGGGGTGTCACACCTTAATACCTGAAGGAGACATTTGTTGTAAAAAAATGTTATTAGTACATATCAAAATGATTTAAAAGAAGACATGTAAATAAACTAACAATTAAAGTATACAATTATTAATTTACTAAATTACAATGAAGGGCAATCCGACTTTCATAATTAATCATATATTAATTTACTAATTTATAATGAGGGGCAATCATATATTAATTTACTAAAAAAATTAATAACCAATCAATTCGTTTACAAGAGACATTATGCACAAACACGCACACTACACACAGATATACACGCACGCGCACATTCACACACACACGTGCACATTCATACACACACAAACACACATAGCCCCCCACCCCTACCCCACAACCCACCCACCCACCCCTGCCCCCTCCTCCCCATGTCCTCCATCTCCTCCTAAAGGTGAGTTCATGTATGTTTCATTTAATTTCAAGTAATTTTCAAAAAAAGTTGAAAAATTCCACCCCCATATGGACAATAATCCAATGGTCATGCCACTTTTAAAACTAACCAACCTAACATCGATCCACTATAATCCAACAACAATGTCAACAACAAATGTGTATCCCGTACTCCTTCTAATTCATCTACTCAATTAATTCATTTCATCAATTAAGCTAACAATTAAAGTATAACAATTATTAATTTACTAATTTACAATGAGGGGCAATCCTACTTTCATATGAAATGGGCACTAATTATTAATTTACTTTCATATAAAACTAAACAATTAAAGTTACAATTAAAGCTATACAATTTATTAATTAAAGTTATATAATTGTTGAGATTGTCCTACCACACACACACCCCACCCCACCCCCACCGCCACCACCACCACCACCACACACACCTCAATTCTGAATTCCAAAACAACAGCATCTAGCTCATAATATGTACAAGAGTGAAACATCCCCACCCCCACCCCTATTGCCCCCACACATGCACACTGCACAAGAGTGATACAAAGTAATTTTTTAAAAAAAATTGAAAAATCCCACCTCCATATGGACATTAATCCAGTGGTCATACCACTTCTAATTCATCTACCCAATTAAATTATTTCATCAATTAAACTAACAATTAAAGTATACAATTATTAATTTACTAATTTATAATGAGTAGCAATCCTACTTTCATATGAAATGGGCACTAATTATTAATTTACTTTCATATAAAACTATACAATTAAAGTTACAATTAAAGTTATTTCGAATCTCAACAATTATTTGTTAATGAGGGACAATCCTACTTGCATATGAAAGGGGCAATACATATTTTATTAATCAATTTGTCCGTTTCAATTGTTGAGATTGCCCTACCGCACACACACCCCACCCCACCCCCACCACACACACACCACCACCACCACACACACCCCACCCCACCCCCTCCCCCGCCACACACATGCACATGTACACGCACATGAACACACACCACCCCACCCCCTCCTCCCCTCCCCCACCACACACACACGCACACACCTACACACAGACACACATACACCCCACCACCCTCTGCCCCCCCTCACCCCACCACACACACACACACACCACCACCACCCCCTGCCCCCCACCCAGCCCCCAGTCCTTCCCCTCCCTAGCCCCCCTGTCCCTCCCCCTCCCCTACCCGCACCACACACGCACACGCACACGAACACACACACACACGTACACACCCACCCCACCCCACTACCCCTGCCCCCTCCCCCCACCACACACTTATACACACACATATAGAAATGAAAGAGAAAGAGAAAGAGAGGAAACAAACATACCTGAGAGAGAGAGAGAGAGAGAGAGAGAGAGAGAGAGAGAGCTCGAAATCGCTTAGAGAGAGAAAGGGAGGGAAAACAAAAAATGGTGGGAAAAAAAGAAAGCGTTCTGTTTTTTTTTACTGAACAAATTGTCACGGACATGTCACGGTCCTTGACTGTGACAATATTATAAGGTTCGTCACGATCATTGACCGTGACAAGTCCGTGGCAAGTGTCGTTGTCACGGTCTTGTCACGGTCATTGACCGTGACGATACGTTGTCACGGGCTTATCACGGTCAATGATTGTGACAAAAAATACATATTTTTCTGTCACGGTCAATGATCGTGACAAGGCTAGCCGCTGGGAGGGTAACAATATACCCATTTTTGTGTAGTGTTTGGCATGAAAGATTGTGCACAAGGAGATTCTCCTGTTCCTATGGGAGATAAGTTTATTCTCCGTCAATGCCCCAAGAATGAGACTGAAAGTAAAGAAATGAAAAAGATTCCTTATGCTTCAGCTACAGGGAGTCTTTTGTATGCTCAATTATGTACGTGTCCGGAATTTATGTACAGTGGGTATATTAGGCAGATATGTGAGTAACCCTGGAATGGATCACTAGAAAGAAGCCAAATGGGTTATGAGGTATTTATAAAGAACAAAATATTACATACTCATCGAAAGTCACATACTTTGGAGATCATTGGGTATTCTGATACCGATCTTGTGGGTTGCCAAAATGGTATGAACCCCATCAACAATTGTGATGAAACCCAATAACAATGATGGTTAAAGAACCCTAAGATCGCATAGACAAAGTTTGTTGAGCCTTGACCCGTTACTTAGAAAGATAAGAACCAAAACTATGAAGGATTAAAACGCCACACCAAGAAATTTAAGAATCTCTCACAAATCAAGGTGATAAGTTTGGTTGTTTGAATGCTACAAGATTTACTTGATAAGTTCAGAAAGTTTTCTTAAGAACCAAGAGGAACAAAAGAGCTCACAATAATATTAGTTTATGTTAAAAGATGCTTACAAAATTCATAACTCCCATGATATATACTTGGAATAACCCTCCAAGAATAGGGAATGAAATAAATACAACATTAAAACAACACAATTGTCAAAGTAAACAAGTTTCCATGATTTTTAGGCCACTTGGACTTGTAAAACCATAAAATAAGATTAGATGACTAAGTTCAATGTATTTAAAGATAACCAGCTAAGCCTAGAATCATCCCCCATTTATTAACCTTGAAAATAGAAAAATTCATGCCCATTTATGGTGTGAATATGATGGTCACATTTTTTCATGCTAGTTAGCTGCGCAAATTACTTTAATGACGTGGACTAAGCCTTGATTATCATTTGGGCCCATCTTGGTCTTCATCTTTTTAGAATCAGCCTAATTCTCTTGGATTATCCTAATAAGTGCTTCCTTAAAATGTTTGGCTCTGAGTCTTGTAATTGGACTACTAGAAATTGTCAAAGGGGCTTGAGCAAATTTAGTTCCACTCCCACGTGTATGACCAGCCCCATGTTCATCTTCAGCATATTCAGCTCCTTAAATTGCATCAAAAGACACTAAGAGTTCCACTTCTGGATATGTATACATATTGGCTGGAGGTGCTATTTCCTAGAGGAGTGCTAAGCAATCACTCATTGCACCTTCCACTATGACAGCAGAGTTCATAGCTTGATCTATGTCATTGAATATATTCGGTGTGGTGATCATTGATGGATCGAGTTACCACGTAAATGTAACGAAGGTTGCTTTGGTCTCATACTGGTATGGGAGATGGACGAGATTGATTCGAGAGATGTCTTAAGAATAGAAAGCAATTGGGTGCGCATATAAGGTTATTGGATATAATTACATTCAGAATTATTATGTAGCCCAAGTGGGAGATTGTTGGAATATTTTATATATTTCAAATAATTTATTGTGGGCTCACATATTAAAATAGTAATTATATTTGATCTTCAATTTAATATGGACAAATGAAGTGATCTAATTAGGTAAGCTCAAAAGACATCAACGGTAAGTATGGAATCTGAAATGTATGGTTACCCAAAAGTCACCTACTGGATACTCAAAAATCGTGTTACTTAAGAGTCACCTATTGGTTACACAAGAGTTACCTAATTATAATTAATGGTGTTCTAATTAGATGCCTATAAATATAATGAAGGGTTCTAGTCAAACACTCTCTTCCTCATTCCCATCAATGAGAGAGAACTCATAGAGAGAGAGGGATTAGTCAGTGGAAGACCTCCAACCTCCAAGTCTCAATCAATCACCATTACGGATTCAGGTACATAGTTTCTACAATTCCTTTATTAGGTAGTCACGATAATCTAATATGTTGATGACTTTTATTTAATATTCCAATCTGAAGTTGTGCACTATTATAATTACTAATCCACCAAGGGCAAAATAAAAAAAATATCCTTTGATTAAAAAATTAATTTATTCCTTTGAACTATACCCTCATATTACTTCATTACTCGAATTTTTAATTTTTGTATTTAACTTTTTGAACTTCCAGCACAACTTTTAACTATGTCCTAGCATCCAATTCCGTTAATTTTTAGTAAAAAAATTTGATCATGTGCACTTTTAAAGATATTTTGATCTTCCTCTCTTTTTCCTTTTCCTCCTTTTCTTACGTTTCTCTCAATTTTATTTTTCCTCTCTTTCTTCTCTCTCTCAACCCCTCATTGCCACTCCATGGCTTTCAGCCTCCTCCTCCCCCTTTTTTGGGGGGTTTGAGATGTATATCACACACAAAGGGTTTATGTTTGCCCCCCCCCCCCCCCCCTCCAAATGTTGTAATGGTTTAAGATCTACTCCTCCCATTTTTTTCACGTCCTTCCATGATATTTTTTCTAATGTATTACACACAGGGGCGTTTATGTATTACACACTAGATATCTGAATCATTTTTTTTGGCGTAATGATACGGAGACCCAGCTTCGGGACCCTTTTTTCAAACCCAGTGACGTGTCAAACACACATTGGGTGGATTTTTACTTCACATGGGGTCCATTACAAACATCACCCAATGTGTGTCTGACACGTCACTGGATTTGGAAAAAGGGTCCATAAATTGGGTCTTCCTATCATTATTATTTTTTTTTAATATATGTTGGACTGAGTTGTGGATTTGAATCATGGGTTTGAGATTTTGTTCTATCCAGATTTAGATTTTTTTTTTTAGAATTGTTAGATTGAAACATGGGTCTAAAATTTGAGATTTGTTTTGAGATTTTGTACTCTCCAATCCAAATCAAAGATTGTTCTTTTTTTTTATCTATTAGACAACAATTATTTAAGCTAATAATATTTTTTGGGAAATCACTTTTATTTTGCTGAATAATATTTTTTGGATGAAAACAGATTTTTATATTTTTTTTGCTAGAAATATTTTATCATAATTATTTTTTTAATATTTATTTTATCAAGGTTAATATTTTTATTTTTTGAAAATGTTTTTATCATTTTAATAGTTTTTGTAGAGTTTTATTCAATATTAGTCAAACTATTAAGATATTTTTTCAATACCTTTTTCAGATTTTTTTTTTGTTATTTCAAAACCATTAAATGTTCTTCTATCACTTTTATATTTTTTTTAAAATATTTATTATTTATTTTTTATAATTTTCAATTTTGTAAGCCATTAAATATTTTTTTTGGATATTTATATTTTTCTGGAAATTATTTATATGTTTTTTATTCAAATTAGATTTTTTTTGCTGGAAATTATTTTTTGTTTTTACAATTTTTTAAAGTTTTTTCAATATTTTTATATTCTTTAAGAGTTTTTCTATAAATTCCAAAATGTTTTCAGTATTTTTTAGTCCTTTCTAATAATTTCAAAAATATTTTTTTTTGCAAATTCTAGTTTTTAATTTTTTTTCTATAATTTCCAATTTTTAACTTTTTTCTAATTATAATTTTTTAAAAATATTTTTCTCCAATTTCTCTTCTTTTTTTTAAAAATATTTTATATTAGTTTAGACTAAAATATCCTCGTGTATGACATGTGTCATGCACAAAACCAATCTTCCATTAAAAAAATTTAATACCGTTATGATTTTATGTTACTTATAGCGTTGGTGAAATTTTGAAGAGTTAAAGTACAAAAAGTGAAAGTTTAGATGGTGAAATGACGTGAGTGGTAAAACTCAAAAGAATCAAATATAATTAACTCTTATATGTATGTGAAGTTGACAGATAATATAAAAAATTAGATGAATGACTTGGCAAATTCTCTTTACCCTCGTTAAGAGCATCCACAATGGTGGAAGGTATGGACAAAAAAAATGGTAAAGTTACAAATTTGTAGGCTTGCAGTGGGGATGGGTAAGTAACAAAAGAGGAGAGAGGAATGGTAAGGGGTTTGTAAATTTACCGGATGGCTACTGAATCAGTAAGAACTTCTTGCGAACTTCTGAAGTTCGTAGTAACTTCATACGAACTTCTTTTGTTCGTAGGAAGTTCCTACGAACTTCAGAAGTTCGTAAGAATTCCTACGAAGAAAAGAAGTTCGTAGGAAACCCTTTTTACCACAGTGAAAACTAACCCCGTTTGGGAGGGATTTCTTTATAAATAGCACACTTCCTTCTTCCATTTCTTTATCAGACCCTATATCCTTCTTCCATTTTCTTATTTTCATTATAAATATATTATATTTTTATAAAAAATATGTCTTCTTCTCAACCAATTATTTCTGGTACATCTCGACAACCTAATATGACTCCTTTTGAGGATGAAATATTATGTACTGTTTATGCAAAATATACAGCTCGAAGTATTGAAGGAAACTCAATATCATCGGGCACATTTTGGGACACTGTGAAAGATGAGTATAATGTCACGCATGGAATTACAATTACTTGTACGAGATCCATGCTATCAACACGTTATAATCATATATCGCATCAAATAATGCTATATATTGCAAAGCTTTCTCACCAAAAGAATAATATAGGAAGCGGGATGAACGAATTCCAAGCGGTTACTAAAGCACGCGACGCGTACCGCGCCGAAACCAACAAACATTTTACGTTCGATAACTGCTATCAAATTTTAAAAGATTTGCCAAAATTTGACTTGGAAAATACAGCGGGGAACAACGACAACCCTACACCTGTTGGCGAAGATGATACTCCGGGGGTACGAGACGTACCGGATAGACCCCCAGGTAGAAAGGGTGAGAAACAACGTGCACGTTAACGAGCGCGTTCTGACAGCTTGGATTGCAACACGACAGTACTCAAACATTGCGAAGACTTCAATGCAATGTTTAAAAGCAAGCAAGAGTGGAAGAATGATCGTGCCCTTAAATTTGACTCTCAAATGGATGCGTTCATTCAGATGAAGCGAGCTGATCAACTCACCAAAAAGCAGGATCAACTAGTGCGCCTAGGTCGAGAGCAATCGTACATCATGGAGCTGGATATAACCCATATGAATGAAATACAGAAGCAGTTTCATTTTAAAAGGTTCAATGACCTAACAACGATGGTTGTTGCGACCGAAGCTGCGATATCTGAGTTGCAATCGAACTCCGCCAGGTCGTCTGGTCCAAGCGGTTCAATTAATGATTAGTAGTGTTTTTAAATGATGTATTGAACCCTCATGATCGTAATTCATTTTTTTTTCGGTATATGGAGAGTGATTCACTATCCATCTTAATAAATGAAATGCCACCCTTAAATAGATGAAATGTGATTATTGTTTAATAATTGTCCGCTTATATAATATTGTCGGTTAAACCATTATTTTATATAAAATAACAGGTATATGATCACTACGACAATCCTACAAATACAAATTGAAAATGGAACAAACATAACATTTTACCACGGTTAAAATAAAAAATACAATAAATTCATCATCCGACCATTTCATCACCGTGGGTGTTCCAAATGTGCTCTACCAAATCATTATGTAACTGTTGATGTTTAGTTACGTCTCTTATCTTAGCATCCCGTATGAGGTAGTCGTAGAAATTAGTTTGGCCCCTCATAATTACAGGTGTTTCATCATTCTGTTCGTACTCATTTTTCCATGGACAATCTCTGCGTTCATCGTCAATAATCATATTATGCATTATAATGCACGATTTCATAATGGTTGATAGTGACGCCCTATTCCATAATTTACAAGGTTCCCGAACAAAAGCGAATCGAGCTTGTAATACACCAAACGCACGTTCTACATCTTTTCTGCACGCTTCTTGGTACTTGCAAAAAAATTTCTGTTTTTGTGTAATACCATTTTGGTTCCTAAATGTTTTTACTATTGAAGCGTACGGAGGGTAAATGCCATCTCCAAGGTAGTAGCCCATGTCGTAAGAATTTCCGTTAACATTGTAATTAACGGGAGCTGCCGTCCCATTGCGTAATTCTTGAAAGACATTAGATCGGTGCAAGACATTCAAATCATTGCAAGAACCAGGCACCCCAAAGAATGATTTCCAAATCCAAAGATCGTAGGAGGCAACCGCTTCAAGGATTATAGTTGGTGACTCTTTACGACCACTATATTGAGCGTGCCATGGTGTTGGACAATTTTTCCAACGCCAATGCATGCAATCTATGCTCCCTAGCATTCCTGGGAAACCTCTATTTGCATTTTGTTCGAGTAACCTTGTAACGTCGCCTTGTGTCGGATTTCTGCCGTACTGGGGACCGAAAATTTGTACAATTGCCTCTGTAAATCTAATAACATTTTCTAATAGAGTGGTTTCACTCATAGCGTACTGCTCAGACCACACGTCATGGGAACCCCCATTAGCTAACAGTCGAATTGCCCCCAACACTTTCTGATGAGAGCTCAAACCTTGACGACCGCAAGCATCATTCTTCTGAACAAAGTAGTTATCATAATGGCAAACAGATTCAAGGATGCGATTGAAAACACTATACCGCATCCTGAATCTCCTTCGGAAAAAATACTCATTGTATACCTTATCTTCCCCAAAATAATCTTCCCATAGTGTTGCATGTCCCTTTTCTCTCCTACGATTCACTCGACGCCTCGTTTCGAGTTCTTTCCCATCGCGAATTCTATTTTTTTCAGCACATCATCTGGTAATCTCCATCATAATAATCATTTCCTCGTCTGAATCATCGGATGATCCACCGTCATTAAATTGTGCATATTGTAGCATAAGATTTCGGCCCTCATCGCTAGAACTGAAGGAGTCCATGATATAATATGGTTACAAATTAATTTAGGTGTAGATGAAAAATTATACTCTACCTGTATAGTTTTACGATACACGCGTATTTATAAGTTTAGATGTAGACGAGTAAATTATACTCTACCTGTATGATATGTGTCCCTTAACAATTATTATATATATTTTTTATCATTGTAAAATAAATATCTCTGTCCTTTCGTAAAAATTATATTGTATGATATTGGTAAGTGTGCTACTGATTGATATTGGTATGTGTGTTAATTTATAAAGTTACCATGTACTCGTGATGTAAATAGACGGATCAACGAGAATAGGACATGCCGTGGCCATGTACTCGTGATGTAAATACTGCAAAATTTGTCAATAAATTTAATTCATTAGAATAAGTTGACATATATTGTAAGGAAACATAGATTTCATTAAATAAGATGAAACAAAAATATACCTCGAGTATTTGCCACATGCATTCAAGACTAGTCAACGATCATCGACTCGCTTTGTCCAAAGACCATAAAATACGGGCATAAATAGCCGAACCCCAGTCGTATGTGCCGATGGCAGGAATATCCTCCAGATAATGTAAATAGCCGAGGTCGGAAGTGGAGTGAGCATTTGGAAAAAATACACTCCCCAATACATAAAACCAAAATGCCCGAGCTATGATTGGGGACATATAATCCGGTAAAGGGTCAACCTTGACAAAATTTTCTATGTATTTTTAAAGGTCAGAAACTGGAATTCCCGCACCAGTAAATCTCTGTATATGAATTTCTGGGAAAAATTCATTTATGGTATTAACAAAATTTGTATATTGTTCAATTCGTAGATTTTCAATCCGTCGTCCTTGTCCAATTGGAATGCCTGCACGAAGGTTAAAATTTTGTCATATATTTAAATAACATTGAATATGAAAACCATAATAAATATTTCAAACAATCATTTATGAATTTAAGTACAACTATTTATTTTCACATATTGAAACATTAAGTGAATATGAATAATTATTTTCATATATTGACATAATCGGAATGCGGGTACATTTTTCAATTTATTTGTCGTATATTGAAATAATTATGAATATAATTACCTAAAAATATATTTCAAACATTTAATTATGACTTTAAGTACAACATATTATTTTCACATTTTGAAACGATTATGATGCCGGTACACGAAGGTTAAAATTTTGTCATATATTTAAATAACTATGAATATGAAAACCATAATAAATATTTCAAACAATCATTTATGAATTTAAGTACAACTATTTATTTTCACATATTGAAACATTAAGTGAATATGAATAATTATTTTCATATATTGACATAATCGGAATGCGGGTACATTTTTCAATTTATTTGTCGTATATTGAAATAATTATGAATATAATTACCTAAAAATATATTTCAAACATTTAATTATGACTTTAAGTACAACATATTATTTTCACATTTTGAAACGATTATGATGTCGGTACACGAAGGTTAAAATTTGGTCATATATTTAAATAACTATGAATATGAAAACCATAATAAATATTTCAAACAATCATTTATGAATTTAAGTACAACTATTTATTTTCACATATTGAAACATTAAGTGAATATGAATAATTATTTTCATATATTGACATAATCGGAATGCGGGTACATTTTTCAATTTATTTGTCGTATATTGAAATAATTATGAATATAATTACCTAAAAATATTTTTCAAACATTTAATTATGAATTTAAGTACAACATATTATTTTCACATTTTTATACAATTATGATGCCGGTACACGAAGGTTAAAATTTTGTCATATATTTAAATAACTATGAATATGAAAACCATAATAAATATTTCAAACAATCATTTATGAATTTAAGTACAACTATTTATTTTCACATATTGAAACATTAAGTGAATATGAATAATTATTTTCATATATTGACATAATCGGAATGCGGGTACATTTTTCAATTTATTTGTCGTATATTGACATAATTATGAATATAATTACCTAAAAATATTTTTCAAACATTTAATTATGAATTTAAGTACAACATATTATTTTCACATTTTTATACAATTATGAATATAAGTAGAAATCGAAATAAGCCATAAGTTATTACCGGAAAGCATTGTGAAGTCCAGCGGAGTGAACGCAAGCTCGACATATGGTAGCTGGAAGGTATGCGTCGTGTCCCACCAACGTTCGATCATCGCCGTTACAATACATTGATCGGAATTGGGCATCACAACAGAAAAGAAATTCGACATAAAACCGACACTGTCGATAATTGTTTTGATATCGGGCTTTCTCTCTTGAATCAATTTGTACAATTTCATTGGCCCCGCCCAATTCCCCCGAAATTCGAATTTGTTTCCGTTTATTATCGGAGTTTCGCCGTCCGACGCGTGTGATACTCCGTCGTAAATACGAGTATAGTTGTCAATTGCGGGATTCGACGGTTGAGTCGGCGCGAAAGAATCGGGAATTGTCGTTGAAGTCGACCCGTGTTTTTTCGATTTCCCGATATTAATATATTTCTTCCATTTTCTACCTAATTCCATCTTGTTGACAAGATCTGATTTGGAGGATTTTCTAGATTGGGACTGATTTGAAATTATATTTGGGAATAAATGGAATGATTTTTGAGAGTATATGAAATATTTGGACCGAATTATATGAGATTGGTACAAATAAATATTGAGTAAATGAAGAAAACAAAATGGAAAACAAAATGGAGAGGAAGCAGAAGACAAATGGAAGAAGAAAGGAGAAGCTCGAATAAATAAGCAGTATAGGAATAATGGAGAATAATGAAGAAGAAGTCTGGTGAGTATAGGAATAATGGAGAATAATGAAGAAGGAAGAAGAAGTATGGTGAATATATGAATGGCTGAATGTTACCGTTTGTTACCGTTTGGATTCGACCGTTAAGTTCTTACGAACTTCTATAGTTCATAACAACTTCCTACGAACTTCATTTGTTCGTAAGAAGTTGTTACGAACTATAGAAGTTCGTAAGAACTACACCACTATTTGCTGCCCATTTGGGCGATAGGTAGCACTCACACACGCGTTTCAAACGCTCTTAAATTTACCTTTCGCTCACTTCCACCAGTACGGATGCTCTAAGTAGAGTAAGATGACACATCACTCTCAGGTTGAGAGTGGTAGTGGAAAAATGGTCTTAAATAACAAATCAATTCATATTTGTTCATATATTTAAATATGGAGTTCATACGTAAAACTATTAATTAAATATCAAGTTCATATTTAAAAGCTATGATTTAAATATAGAGTTTATTAATAAAAAAATATGAATTAAATGTAGAATTTATCTTTAAAAGTTATGAATAAAATTTGTTTTTTTAACATTGACTTGAAATTATAATACTTACTTAGAAAAAATATTTGGTCCACTCATATTTGGTCCAACTTATATTTACTCCAATTCATATTTGTTCCGCCCATATTTGACTCAATCTAGAGTAATGCCACTACTAATTGAGACTTAAGACTCGTTAATTTTTCATATTTGGAACAATAACAGAGTATATTAACAAACTTTAAATTGGTATATAAGAAAACATTTTCAACCAAGTTAAGATGAGATAACTAATAACAACAAATGTTTTGAATGGCTTTATAAATGATCCCAAAGTCTGATTTACACATAAGAATTGAGTAAGTTACCTCGTAGATTCCTTATCTTTCCACTTATTTCAATTTCATCTCTGTTTTTTTTTTGTTTTAATTTCATCTTCAACCTTTCAATTTGTCTCAATTTAGTCCCTATCCTTTCTTTTAATTTCAATTTCATCCTCAACTTTTCATTTTGTCTCAATTTAGTCTGTATTTAACTATTTTGGATATAATTGACTATTTTACCCCTCTTTATTGAAAAATAATAAAATGGATGTTATAAAATTTGAAAAATAAACTATTTTATTAATATTTGGGTATAAAAAATAGGTTTTATTCGAGAATAATAGTAAAAAAAACACTTTTTATTTTTACTTTATCCCAGTTGTTTTTATTTTTTTTTTAAAAACAGGAATAATAATTTTAATAGTCAATGTAGTTTTTTACTTGTAAAAAAAATCTTTGTTTAATTTTAATTTAAATGTTTAATTTGATGTCTTAGATTTATGATTGATTACTGTCGTTGGCGCGGATCCACATCACTTGATTTTTTTTTATTTATCAATTATATTACATAGATGGGGAAAACAAATTAATGTCTTAGATTTGCGGTTGGTTAGTTCGCTGGATCGGCCCATATTCATTAAATAATGTGAGTCCGTGCCATCGGCGGCA
The DNA here is from genome assembly GCA_949130495.1 of Sambucus nigra. NCBI lineage: Eukaryota > Viridiplantae > Streptophyta > Magnoliopsida > Dipsacales > Adoxaceae > Sambucus > Sambucus nigra. The sequence continues at coordinate 87,517,769 of OX422216.1, read as the reverse complement.
CTAATCAATCATGAATCTAAGACATCAAATTAAATATTTTTAATTAAAATTAAAAAAAGAGTTTTTTTATAAATAAAAAACTATGTTGACTATTAAAATTACTATTCCATTTTTTTTTAAAATTAAAAACAACTAGGATAAAATAAAATAAAAGCTGTTTTTTATTATTATTTTCTGATAAAAAATAATTTTTTATCCCCAAATAATAATAAAATAGTTTATTTTTAAAATTTTATAAAATTCATTTTATTATTTTTCAATAAGAGGGGTAAAATAGTCAATTGCATACAAAGAAGTTAGTAGATGAACTAAATTGAGACTAAATGAAAAGTTGAAGATAAAATTGAAAAAAAAAAAAGAACAGGAACGAAATTGAGACAAAATGAAAAGTTGATGATGAAATTGAAAAAAAAAAAGAAGAGAGGAGTGAAATTAAAATAAGTAATAAGGTAAAACACCTATGGAATAGTTTATTCTTAGAATTTTGATTGCAAGTAGGAAAATCGTTTTCCTATCTACAAATGATATAATGATATGGTAAAAAAAGTTTTTATCACATCCACATATATCAACAAAAATTATACATTATACAATTAAAGTGATAAAGTATGAGCAACTAAATTACATCTACAAGAGTCAAAATTACTTCAACATGAATACCCCCACCCTTTTAATAAAGATGTATGTGGTACTTGTGCTAATCAATAGTCACTGTCCAACCTTCAAATATTAGCTGCCCAGGTGTTTCAGAACTGAACTGCAGAATTGCTTATGGTCCCCCTTGTGTTCCCCCGGTGACTGATCAAGTTGTCTCCAAGCAATACCATTCATCAAACTTCCAATTATTCAATTCACATGTTTTGTCCCCAAGAAAAAAAAAATTCACATGGCAAGAAAAATGACTTTGAAATGACTCGCAAATGGGCGGAGGAAAATCTTTTAAGTCGAACTGCTTGACGTCGATTGTGAATATATTTTAATGAAAACTAACATATTTTATGTATATATATATATATATATATATATATATATATATATATATATATTGTGTTTATCACAACGCTTTGGTATTATATAATTATCGAAGGCATTTATTTTTGTTGAAATTTATGGTTGTAAATTTGTAGATAAAATTTTATTTTGATCAATTTTGAAGTCAAATTTATATGGGATCCACATATTTTTTGAGACGGTTCCGAATTTCAAAGCGTTCTCCTTCGTAAGCATTATATTGTAGTATACTCACATGTTCAAAATCATTAATTAATGAATAAGAAATTATTGTCCAAAGTACCCGCTTGTAACATAGATTAAATGTGAGATATGTGTGTAGTATATAGGAACTCATTTTAACTAATGGGTTTGGTAACCTTGAGATATCCCAAACTCTTTGAAAGAGGGAATAATATATGAGTTTGGATTGACTTTCACCCTCGCGCAACCAACCGCTAGGCATGTGCACAGTCGTGGGCCGTGGACTTGACCTAAGTGATGAGGCGAAAATCAAACGATCGTGTAAGGACAGTAGTCGTTGTTATCAGTCTAAACCCTCAATGCAAAAACCTAAACTGTAATTATACTTTTATGGAGTATAGCGGTGAGTCTGAGTATCGAATCCACAAAAAATGTTATATAGACTTTAACTGATTTATTAATTCTGAATAAAAGTGTAAAATGTGATGTTCTGATTAAGTTAATCTAGACAATTATTTGAACTAAATTAAACAACAAGAACAAAAACTATTGATTGACAATTATATCCCTTACCACGTGCTAATTAGCATAAAAGGTTACATGGGAAGAAAACAAGTAAGAAAGCAATAAAGAATTGAAAGCTACTAATTAACAAAGCAAGAAATAATATAAGAGAGTTCTTGCATTATTAGTTCGTATGTTACTTGCAATTTGAAATTCTACTATTGCAAGTATTTATTGTTGTATCCTGGGAGACGATTGTCATTGAGTCTGTGAAGCATCGTTGCGAGACAAATCTCGTCTTAAGGACAAAGTGTTGAGAACTTGCTTCAATTATTTCATATATATAGTCTACTCACTGTAAGTTTGTGTTTGTTCAGATTTATTATATTCATATTCTATAATAAGTCTGTACTTAGTAAAAATCATTTTGGATTAAAAAATTTGGGTTTATTATTTACAAGTCCTATTTCAGTGATTACAAATGAAGCTTTTTGTGTTGGAATTATATTATAGGCAATCCCCTAAGTCAAATTTGAAAAATCTCAAGAAATATGAATAATATAGCCAAGACCTGAAGAGTGCCAAAGGACGGAGATAATGTAATAAAGAGAAAATCACACACATAAATACAAATACGGGGTTTTTACGTGGTTCGCCATGGTGTGACTCCACCAACTTCACCATGATATTTAATTTCAGTATAAGATCTCAAGTACACGTATAAATTACACAAAATTTCTCATTTTCTATCACTATATAGTTATTTTGGGCGTGACGAGAAAAGATGAGTATGGGAGCATAATTGTAAAATGTTAAAGTTGTTCTCTTCTATATTCTATATTCTTTCTTATTTTTGTATTTTCTTTAATTATGTTAGTAATTTAGGTATACTAGTTGTGCCCACGTGCGTTGCACGTGTGGCCGTTTTCAGATTTTAATCTTCCACTGAAAATCTGTGAAGGACAAAGTAATAAAAATACTTGCAAGATATTATGTAGAATCTGTTTTGTTAGAATATAACATAAAGTACCTAGTACGAAGCATCAATCATTACCCAAAAAACCAAACCTCCATTCAACTGTAAATTATACAAGTACTCTAAATCTATCACAAACGAACTCAGAACTCCCTACTCAAAAGCAGGAAGAAATACACACAAACATGTATGTATATATAATCCGAATAAATATATCACAATGAAATTAGCTTGAAATGATTTATAGGGAAATATCATTAAAAAAAGTTAAAAAAAGCTTCAGCAAGCAAATTCCAAATCGCAGTTATTGAAAGATGACATTTGATAAAAATAGTGTGTAATTCTAAAAACTGAAAATTTAATGCTTAAATATATTGCTTTTGAAGTTTGTTAGGATTCAAAGGTTCTTCTTCCTCTTCAACTTTATGAGCGACGAACATGGATGACATTATTCGAAGAACCTTTGTACAACATTCGTGTTTCGTTACATAATCCAATTGATGGATTTATATTACGTAGAAGAATGAATGGACAATTATGTTTAAGTTTCAATGCGTGTGGTGGCAATCCATTCGACATCAAAGAATTTAAAAATTCTTCTTGGTAATAGTTGTGCATATCATCCACAGCTTCATCAAAGGTATTTAATGTCTTCGATTCTCCGGGGAACATATCAATCATCATATCATTGAGTGAGTCTACATGCTCGTTTGTTGTTACAAGAATTGCTCGATCTGTCAAGAAGTGTGGCGAATTGGCATTTATATTTAATGATGGGAAGATAACGTCAATGATAGACTGTTCGGGGCCCTCATCATGTGTTGATGCTTCCGTCCCATTGTCATTCCTTAGAAGGAAATCGCTAAGTGAGGAATTGATACCCCAAATGCTTAATTACTTAATCATCACTATGAAGTTAAACAGGGCATTAGTTCTTTTTAGTCATTACATTTACATAATATGATGGATGGATTATCAGTCTTAACATATCAATACAATAACTTTCAAAGATAAATTACGTGAGACAGAGAAACTGCATTCATGTTCATTGAATAGAAATTACAAAATAATAAAGAGAATCCATTTGGTTAATAAGTATGGACAAACCTAAGTTTCCAAGAGATTAAAACAATTTACTCAACAATAAGATGAATTGAAAACAACAATTGTAAATTAATTAAAAAAAATTAAAAAAATTATGATACTTGAATAAGTGCAATGTATTTCATAAGTATCCATAAACCATGAACTAAATAAGTGACACTCATTACTAAATATTGAGAGTAAGGAAGAACAAACTGAAATTCTTTGAACACTATGTATCTAAAGATGCTAAAGATACAATTTAGAGTGTGTGTTTGAGTTGACAAAGATAATTCAACCAAGGCATGTAATTGCAGCTTCAGTAAGGTAATTTGTACTCATTTTGTTCACTTATTTGGTTGTTCTTGAAAGTTATGTTTTTCTTAGTTAGGTAGTTACAATCGGAACCGACGTAAGACTTAATAAGAAGAATATATGATGTAGAGAGACAAAATGAATACATTGAACCATACAGTGTGAAAAAATTCCAATACAGTGGAAATTGGAATTAAATTAGATTATAAAAACACTAACAATCAAAAGATTTGAGATTTTGAATTCTCAAACCAAAAAATCTAACATCATGGTATCTATTTTAAATAAATAGAAAACTAAAAATATTCCTTTTATTCCTCTTCAGATGCTTTTTCTGTTTGACCGCAGCCGTAGAGTGGTATTAAGGTTTATTCTGTAATTTCACCCTTTCATACAGGGCATTGAGGTTGTTGGTGATCTTAAATTTCAGCAGATACACTTGGATAATAAATCCATTTGTAAATACCGGAGAAATAATAGAGGTGGTTACAGGGTCTTGAACCATATCTAGGCAGATGTTATAGTCGAAACCACCGGTCGCATTATTTTCGATTAAGTTGGTGGATTGTTTTCTAACGCTTTCAATTTGATATTGGTCTACTTTTCTACCGTACTAGAGAAATAGGATTCTCATCATTGACTTTATTAATTGGGTATCTAACCACTTGTCTCTTTTTCTTACTACCATAAAAAATTAAAATGTTATTCACCATTTTTATAACTTACCAATCAGATGTACCCTACACTAATCACGTGGAAAAAAAAAAAAATTCTCCGATGTAGGCGAAAGACGATAGTATTTTGCCAAGTGCTAAATTTTCAGGACTAAATAAATGGGACAATATGTGCCACCATCTTTATTATACTCAACAATTTAGGTCGCACCCTATAAAACCAATGCCAAACTCATCCTCATTTTCTCTATATACGTATCCACCTAGTCTCCCATATATATGAATCCAACAATTATGACATAATGAAAATAGTTTGAAAAATTTAGGTTAAAAAAACATATATTTGGCTGATATAAAAATAAATTATGTATCATTACATAAGTTTGTGCGTGAATGCTATTTTAAACTTAGTGGCCCCAAAATTTCACTCACTGAGTACCCAATCGCTCCAAAAAAAACCACTAAATAATGAATTATCACAGTCTTTGATTATTTTGGTTCATGGGTTGTTTCACTTATCATGATACCAAAACGTTAATATGTATATTGCAATGAGGTAATTTTGTTTATTCAAATAATAATGTCCTTCATTATTTTATAAAAATTTGTGTGTCTACTTGGTTCTACTCTATAATTTATTATACACGCGTAGTTTGTAAGTACACCCCTTTTACAAAACTATATCACCTACATTTCTTTCAGTATTAGGTACCATGTATGTATACATTTGTATTTTATAATTCGCAAATCGGATGCCCAAAACAGAAAACGGAGATAGAAATGTTAAAAAAAGAAGACATAGATGAATATTATCAAACACGTGATATGTAATGGATTTCATTCATGCTAATAAAATTTAATTGTCCAACACTCATAAAACAATAATACATAATTGGATCAAAGCATACACTCTAACCATATATATAATCATTTATTTATTTTACAAAAAGGTATTTGAGATTAGAAAATTATTAGGCAAACGTATGAATGATTATCATCACGGTTATGACGGACCATACTTTTTTATTTTCGTCAACATAAGAGAATCTTATATAGATCAGTTTCTAAATGATAAGTAAAATAGCAATGATACATTAATCAATTGCAATTACCTCGTAAACCAAAGTGGGATTCCTTCACTATAAGATGGACAATCCAAGCTTTGACCACAAATATTAACAATATCCTAAAAAGTTTCAAAGGAAATATATGACCATTCAAAATATAAATTATAGGAAATATTTTCAATGTGGTATTAACGTGTATAGCTAACCACGCTCCAAAAAATCTTAAAACACTCCAAGTACTTTTTGAAAGACAAACTTGCCTTTTGCTCTAAATATCAAACAAATACTTTTTTATTCGTTAATTTTTTTTCAATAAAGAATAGTATTTTAAACTGTTTTTTCAAATATTTTTTTATTTTTTAAAATTAAAAAATAACTGTTTTTTTATCAAAATTGTTATGATAGTTTTAAAAACCTTTTTTTATTTAAAAAGCTGTTATGATAGTTTTAAAAAAGTTTTTTTTAAGATAGATTTAAAAAATGTTTTGTTTTTCAAAAAAAATGTTTTTACATAAAATTGGGGAAAAAATTAACAAATTAAAAAACTGTTCTTTATATTAAAAACTGTTTTTTATATTTTTTAAGTAACAGGATCACGACCCAAATAAAACGCGACGTGACACAGAGTCGTATTTTTTTTATACCGGTGGAGAGGACCATTATTTATTAGTTCAAAAATAATCTTTTTACTATTTAAAAAAATAGTCCACGTCAGCTGTACGCATAGGTGGAGACCATTTTTTTAGTATCTTGGTACGCGTCAGCAGTACGTATAGGCGGTATTATAAAACATTTTAAATAAAATGTACAAAAAAACGGTTTAAAATTTGTTTTTTATGTGCCTAAAGATTTTATTTAAAAAAACTGTTTTAAGTAAAATTCAAGCATGAGAGTGTTTTAAGAAAATTGTTACAAAAATTCTAATAGTTACAAAAATAGTTACAAAAATTCTAATAGTTACAAAAATTGTTTTATAAAAATAAAAAAGTCAGTAGTTCCGAAACAATAACTATTAGAATCTTAAATTTTTTAAAATAAAATCTTTAGGCACTTAAAAAATTGTTTAAAACTGTTTATTTTGTACATTTTATTTAAAATGTTTTATAATACGCAACCAAAATAAAATTAACACGACATGGCACGGCACACCTCAAAATTTTAATTTTACGTAAAATGAATATGACACATATGAAAGTGACATGGCACAACACAAAGTCCTTTTTTTTACGAAATGCGAACACGGCCCACTTGTCGTGTTGCATTTTAAGTGGGTTGTTTTAGTATTTGGTAAAAAATGAAATTTCGTTTTGTGTCATATTACTTTTATAGGTGAAATTAAGATTTTGAGGGGTGTCGTGTCATTTTTATTTTGGTTGGGTTCGTGTTTGGTTAAAAAAATAATATATATTGTGGCGTGACACTTTTACTTGGATCGTGTTCGTGCTTTGTAAAAAAATAATATTTCATGTTGTGTCGTGTCACTTTTATTAGGATCGTGTTCATGTTTGGTTAAAAAAAATTTTGTCGTTTCGTGTTGTGTCGAGTTGCTTTTATTTGAGTCGTGTTCGGTTATAAAAACAATTTTCAATTTAAAAAACAGTTTTTTATTTGTTAAATTTTCCCCAATTTTATGTAAAAAACAGTTTTTTTGAAAAAAAAAACAGTTTTTAAATCTATACTTCTATAAAAGTATCATAACAGATTTTTTTTAAATAAAAAAGGGTTTTTAAAACTATCATAACAGTTTTTATAAAAAACAGTTATTTTTTAATTTTAAAAAATAAAAAAATCTTTTAAAAATAATTTAAAATACTATTTTTTATTAAAAAATTAACAAATAAAAAAATATTTATTTGAACTTTAGAGCAAAGGGCAAGCTTGTCTTTTAAAAAGTAATTGGAGTGTTTTAAGAATTTTTAGAATCTTTTAGAAATAAACATGAATACAAATATGTCCAACTGGGAAATACATATGAATGCATAAAAAAAAGTAATCTAATAAGGGGTGAACTTAGTAACCTTGACTTAAAATATATATATAATTTTTCTAAAATTAACATTGAATTTACAATTATTATAAATCATGAATAGAACAACAATAAAATTGGAAATACAACATCTGAGCACAAAAGAGAGATAACACTCACGAATGAGATAGATATAATTAAAAAAATTATGCATTTGCTTTCAAATTAACTAATGCATACTTTTGATGGTAAATGAAAAAGGAGTAAAAAATTAGAGAGGAAATTAGGAGTATATATCTTGTTTTTTGGACAAGAAATAACAACAACAACGAAGAAACTATGCAATATGAATTTGATGGGAAGATGATGGAACTTGGACAACTGACTTTTGATTTCTAGGGTTTCTAGATGAATGTATTTGGAAGTTTTATTAGATGAATGTATTAGGAGAGAGAACGTATCAAGTTAAAATTCATGGAATGATTTTAATTTAATAGTGTGATACTAATATTAAGGGTATGATAAGAAATGTTAATTTAATAAGGATAATTTAGTACTTTGATATTTGAAGAGGAACTTCCCTCTTGAAATATTAATTTAATAAGAATAATTTAGTATGTTGAGATTTGAAGACGAACTTCCCTCTTTTTAAGTAGTAGAAATAGAGATTAGTTGGTGTGTAATATTCCTTTGAAATATTCTCGATTCTCCCTTTTAGTTTTATTACCTCTTTAAGGTTCCTTGACATGCAAAAGCCCTAAGCCTATAAATAAGGTCATTCTCCACTTAAGTGTAATCACTAGAAATTTGGGAGGGAAAAAAAAGTTTGATTATAATTTCATGCTAGCTCTTGTGTGCCACTGTTTTGTTATATCAAAACCACAAACCCATGTTATAGTTGTGTAATATAAATCGTGACAAGTTCAATGTCACGCAAGAGATCAAATTATCTTAGACGTGAATACCTCATCCCCTACAGTAGGCCACCAACCTCTACTAACTTCCAACAATCTCCTCCAAAATGCCCTTAGCCCATCCATTCCACCCACAACCATTTCACTTCCACCACCACCACTAACTCCAACCATTGTTACACTACCACCACAAACCCTAAAAAAAATTCTTATGCCAAAACTTAGAACAAGAATAGTCGAATAAAGGGTAAAAAATACCTATGAAGGTCCTCTGAGGAGAGAGGAGAGAGGAGAGGCATATGAAGAAATCAAGCTTAGGAAAGGATGTATAAAAAAATCCCATTGATTAAATCATGATAGTCATTATCCTTCCCCGATAAATTCCGAAGATGGCAAAGTCAATTGGAGACATCCGTTTCGATATAAGGTTTTGAAGCCCTAAGCTACTACTGGACCTTGGAGGAAGAGCTTTATGGTTTGATTAAAAAAAATAATAAACGGAACAAAGATCGAGATGAAGAATGAAGAGAAGGTCAGAAAACAAGACGCAGAATTAAAAAAGTCTATCTCATTAAGAGAAACGATGATGAGAAAAGACTATCTCATTAGAGAGAGAAGCCCGACGATAGTATTATTGAAAACTTTAACGAGTATCTTTTTGGACTTTGGGCCTAATAGATCTCTGCTTGTTTAGGTTAGGGGATTTAACTCTTTAAAGGATCAATTTGTGCTTGGAAGCGAAGACTACCTGGGCCTCTTCTTATTTAGCAGCTAAAAAAAGTTTTTAGTGTTGGGTTCAATGAAGAGGAACAAGTTTTGAGTTTGATTTTTGAAGAGGACCTAGTGGGCTATTTAGACCTAATTGGACTATTCCTCTCTAGTAATTGGTTAGTTGTTGAGAAAATCTCGGGTTGAAATTCTTAAGTTAAATAAATTCTTTTTTTGCCTAAATTTTGAGGGAGATTTTGGACTAAATTTTTTTGTTCCCTTCCTAATTTATATAAAAAAAATTTAGGACCCTAGAAATTTTCTTTCCTCTTTGACTACATATCACTACACCACAAACCAAGAATGATCATGGATTCTGGCTGTGGCCAGGCCCTCGAGTCACATATGAGGTTTGCGACAATTTTTACTGTGACCAAAAAACGTGGTCACAGATTTCATCCGTGACCCCAAATGAGGATCACGTCTTCCTCAGTGGGACAATACATAGTTTTGTGGTCAAGGACTTGGACCGTGAACCCATGGTCAGTTCTAGTCATATTATCAAATTGGGCATCTCGTGACTATGCGGTTAGTTCCTATGAGTTATATTAGTCTCATGTGAGGTGTTCATGCCCCTTACGGAGCTTTAGGAGGATGTTTTTGGTTTCCCCCCTCTAACGACATGTTTTTAAGCCTGAGTCTAATTATTTCCAAATTTTAGTCATATTATCAAACTAGGCGTCACGTGACTATGCGTCACGTGACTATGCGGTCAGTTCTTACAAGTTACATTGGTCATGTGCGAGGTGTTCGTGCCCTTTACGGGACTGTTTAAGAGTTGTTTTGGATTTTTCCCTTTTAGCGGAATGTTTGTAAGCCTAAGTCTACTTAATTAAAATTTTTAATAATATTCTCAAATCAGAAGTTCCATGACTACGCGGACAATTCCGACAAGTTACATTAGTCATAAACGAGGTATTTATGCCCCTTATAGGGTTGTTTAAGGGCTGATTTGGGTTTTACTCCTCTAGATTCTTGTTTTTAAGCCTAAGTTTAGATTTTAGAAAATTTTAGTCATATTGTCAAACCAAGCTTCCCGTGACTATGCGGTCGTTCTTACGAGTTCTATTGGTCCCTTACAAGGTGCTCGTATCCCTCACGGGGCCATTTTGGATTTTTTCCTCTAGCAGCATGTTTTTAAGTTTAAGTGTAAATATTTATAAATATTAGTCATATTCTCAACCCGAGAATCTTGTGACTACACGATCAATTTTTACCAGTTACATTGGTCCCGTGCGAAGTGTTCATGCCCCTTATGTGGCCATGTGAGGGTTGGTTTGGTTTTCCCCTCTAGAAGGCATGTTTTTAAATCTAAGTACAAATATTTTTAAATTTTAGTCATATTCTCAAATCGTGTGTCTCGTGACAATGTGCTCAGTTCTTACGAGTTACATTGGTCACGTGCGAGGTGTTCGTGCCCCTTATAGGACCGTTTAGCGGCGGTTTTGGGTTTTCCCCTATATCATCATATTTTTAAGTCTAAGTCTATATATTTATAAATTTTATTCATATTCTCAAACCGGGCATCCCATGACTATGCGGTTAGTTCCTACGAGTGACATTGATCCCGTGCGAGGTGTTTACGCCCCTGAGAGATACATTTGGATCTCGTTTTGGGTTTTTTTCCTCTAGCATTATATTTTTAAGCCTAAGTCGAGATTTAAAATTTTTTAGTTATATTCTCAAACCGAGCAACCCGTGAATATGAGGTTAGTTCATATGAGTTACATTCTCCCGCGAGGTGTTTGTGCCCCTTAGAGCTGTTTGAAGGTTATTTTGGGTTCCCCCCTCTAGCACCATATTTTTAACCCTAAGCCTAGATTTTTGAAAATTTTAGTCATATTCTCAAATCGAGCATCCCATGAGTACGCGAACAGTTTGTACGAGTTACATTAGTTCCATGTGAGGTGTTCTTGCCCCTTATGAGGCCGTTTGGGGGATGTTTTATATTCCCCACTCTAGCGGCACATTTTTAAGCCTAACTCTAGATAGTTATAAATTTTAGTTATATTATCAAATCGGGCATCCCATGACTATACAATCAGTTACTAAGAGTTACATTGGTCCCGTGCGAGGTGTTCTTGCCCCTTACGGGGCCGTTTCGGGATTTTTTTTTTAGTTTTTTCCTCTAGTGGTACGCTTTTAAGCCTAAGTCTAGATATTTGCAAATTTTAGTCATATTCTAAAATTGGGCATCCCATGACTACGTTGTCAGTTCCTATCAGAAACATTGGTCCCGCGCGAAGTGTTTGTGCCCCTCACGGGGTCATTTGGGGATTATTTTGGATTTTCCCCCTCTAGCAGCATATTTTAAGCCTAAGTCTAGATATTTGAAATTTTAGTCATATTCTCAAATTGGGTGTTTTGTGACCACGCGAAAAGATCCTACGAGTTACATTAGTCCCGTGCGAGGTGTTCGTACCCCTTACGGGGCTGTTTGTGGGTTGTTTTTGGTTTTCCCCTCCAATGCCATGTTTTTAAGCCCAAGTCTAGATATTTTCAAATTTTAGTCATAGTCTCAAACCAGGTGTCTATATTCTCAAATTGGGCATCCCGTGGCTACGCGCTCAATTCCGAAGAGTTATATTAGTCCCATATAGGGGTTCGTGCCCTTAACGGGGCTGTTTGGGGGTTATTTTGGATTTTCTCCCTTTAGAGGCATATTTTTAAGCCCAAGCCTATATTTTACAAATATTAGTCATATTCTCAAACCAGGCTTCCCGTGACTATGCAATCACTTTCTATAAATTACATTGTTCACGTGCGAGGTTTTGTACCCCTTATGGGGCTGGTTCGAGGATAATTTGGGTTTTCCCCTCTAATAGCATGTTTTTAAGCCCAAGTCAAAATTTTTACAAATTTTAGTTATATTCCCAAACCGGGCATCGCGTGACTACATGATTAGTTCGTATGATTTCCATTGGTCCTATGCGAGGTGCTCGTGTCCCTCATGGGACCGTTTGGGTTTTTTTTTACCCTCTGGCGGTATGTTTTTTAGCGTACGTCTAGATATTTCAAAATTTCATTCATATTCTCAAATAGGGCATCACGTGACTATGCAGTTAGTTCCTACGAGTTACATTGGTCCCGTGCGAGGTGTTAGTGCGTAGTAAATGATCGCTTAATCATGGACACTCGATTTTAGAAAATGACTAAAATATTCAAAAATCTAGATTTAGGGTTAAAAATATGCCGCTAGAGGGGAAAACCAAAATAGCCTCCAAATGGCACAGTAAGGGGTACTAACACCTCGCACGGGACAAATGTGACTCATACGAACTAATCGCGTAGTCACGGGATTCTCAGTTTGAGAATACGACTAAAATTTGTAAATATCTAGACTTAAAACTAAAAACATGCCGCAAGAGGAAAAACCCAAAACATCCCCCAAAGAGCCTCGCGAGGGGCACGAACACCTCTCACGGGATCAAAGTAACTCGTAATAATTGACTGTGTAATCACGGTATGCCCAGTTTGAGAATATGGTTAAATTTTGCAAATATATAGACTTATTCTTAAAAACACGCTGCTAGAAAGATGAAAACCCAAAACAACCCCTAAATGGCCCCATTAGGGGTACGAACACCTCACACGGGACTAACGCAACTTATAGAACTGAACACCTAGTCATGGGACGCTCGGTTTGAGAATATGACTAAAATTTACAAAAATCAAGACTTAAGATTAACAACATGCCGCAAGAGGGAGGAAACACAAAATAGCCTCCAAACGGCCCCATAAGGGGCACAAACAACTTGAATGGGAGCAATGTACACTACACCAAATCTGCCCATTTGTCAAGGTCAATGACCGTGACATTTCGAGACAAGATAACTTTTTTTGTCACGGTCGTGTCACGGTCATTGACATTGACACAAAACTCGCGTTTTGTGTCATGGTCGTGTCGCGGTCAATGACCGTGACACGTTTGTCACGGTTTATAACTGTGACAAAGCCGTGACCCTTTTTAAAAAAATTGTCACGGCCATTGACCGTGACACGTCCATGACACAAAACGCGTCACGGACGTGTAACGGTCAATGACCGTGACAATTCTGGACAGAATTTAAAAAAAATCTGTTGGGCAGTATGGCCACTGCCACTGCCCAGCAGTATATTTGTACCTGTTATAGCAACGTCGTACCTGTTCCAAACATCATATATCCAAACAAACTAAAGATAATGCAAATATATATTCATGACGATATAATCCAAATATTCAAAATAGAAATAATATACATGACGATATAATCCAAATATAATTAAAATGGAAAAACTTAAAAATAATGTTATTACATGTCTTGGGTAAATGTGAGGAGGTGAGTAGGCCACACGACATACGAATTGACGCACCCACTAATATACGTCGTGCCGCATTGTTCGCGCAACCACAATAGGGAGTTCTCCTTCCCGGGTATGACATGCGTGACGAGCACCCTGGACTCCATCTGTTGAAGCGCACGTCCATGAACTATTCCACCCTCAACGATATTCGGGTCCCTCAACCCGCGCCCTATCCACTGGCCATCAAATATGTCCAATATGAACACGCTCGGCCAACCAAGTGTCGACAATGGTCTGTTGAAGGGCGCCAAATAGGGAAGTGGATCATCGAAGTACGAACGTGTGGGTGATGAAGCAGCGAGGTCCACATACTCGTCATCCTGCGCCTCGTCCTCCCGCATCGCCTTCTCCTTCCCTTTCCCTTTCCCTTTACGGTCTCTGCCCAACGTACACTTCATGAATGCGTACATATCTTGGATCGTCGCCTCCAAACGGGACAGCTTCGCGTCGTGTGAATCCACCGTTCGAGCCAACCCGGTGTCGCTCATCTCCAATCCGATGATCCTAGATTTGGCCACCCGCGAGCTCACTCCCCTTGTCCTCCCCTTGCGATCAGAGCCCAGACGACATCATCATAAACAACATCATCATCTTCGCCTTAATATCTGAAGGAGACATTTTTGCTGTAAAAAAATGTTATTAGTACAGATAAAAAAAATGTTAATAGTACACATACACACACCCCTACCCCACCCCGACCACACACACGCACACGTCATGCCACTTTTAAAACTAACCAACCCAACATTTCATCAATTAAACTAACAATTAGAGTATACAATTATTAATTTACTAATTTACAATGAGGGACAATCCTACTTTCATATGAAATTTGCACTAATTATTAATTTACTTTCATCTAAAACTATACAATTAAAATTACAATTAAAGCTATACAATTTCTTAATTAAAGATATACAATTGTTAAAATTGCCCCTCCACACCCCACCCCCACTCCCACCACACCCCTTGCCCCCCTCCCCCTCCCCTCCCCCCGCCACGCACACATGCAGACACCTACGCACACACACACACACCCCACCCCACGACTCCCTCCCCCACCCCCACCCCCACCCCCTCCCCCCACCACACCCCACCATACACACACCTACGCACACACACACACACACACACACCCCACCCCCACCACCCCCACCCCCTCCCCCCACCACGACCGTGACAACTACATTTATTGTTTATCAATAAAATTATGACATGAGATAATTATAATTGGAGCATAAATTTCATTATCATAAAGGGATAAATCCAACCAAGTACAGAGATTCTACAAATTAAAGTGAGAATTAAATTTAAGACTTTCTAACAACATGCATGTGTATGGATTCTACATAGTTGGGCACGAAAGTAACTAATGATATTCCTAAAAATATACAATTGGCAACATTTTGTGAATTTACTAAACTTTATATGATATTATCAAATTCTGTTAAAATATTATCTAGGGTTTTACCTAATTGAATTAATTTCATGAATAAAATTATTATCAATTTAAATATTTATATAATTAAATTTAACATATGAATTCTAGAACTTTTCTAACATTTACACAATTTTAACTATCACTAACATTTACACCATTCTAACTATCACTAACATTTACACATATATATACACACATACACATATACATATACACACACATATATATACACACATACACATACACATACATATAGAAATGAAAGAGAAAGAGAGGAAAAAAATTATACCTTAGAGAGAGAGAGAGCAGAAATCACGGATGAGAGAGAGAGAGGGGGGGAAAACCAAAAGAGGTGGGAACAAAGAATCCTAGGGCTTTTTTTGCTGCAAAAGTTGTCACGGTCGTGTCAAGGTCATTGATCGTGACACAAATCTCGCGTTTTGTGTCACGGTCATTGACCTTGACACGACCGTGACACAGAATTGTCACGGTCGTGACAAGTAAATTTGTCACGGCCTTATCACGGTCAAAGATCGTGACAATTCTGTGTCACGTTCGTGTCAAGGTCAATGACCGTGACACAAAACGCGAGATTTATGTCACGTTCAATGACCTTGACAAGGGTGGCCGGCTGAAAGGTGACAATTTGGCCATTTTGGTGTAGTGGTAACTCGTAGAAACTGATCTCATAGTCACAGGCTTAAACACGTGCCACTAGAGGGGAAAATAAAAAACATCCGCCGGTGGCCCTATTATGGGCACGAACACATTGCATGGGAATAATGTACTCGTACGAACCGACTGCATAGTCATGGAATGCCCGATTTGAGAATATGACTAAAATTTAAAAATATATAGACTTATGATTAAAAACATCCCGCAAGAGGGGAAAAATAGAAAATAACCCCCAAAAGGGCCCCGTAAAGGGCAAGAACACCTCGGATGGGACCAACCTAACTCGTAATAATTGGCCGCATAGTCTCGGTACGCACGGTTTGAGAGTATGGATAAACTTTGTAAATATATAGACTTGGGCTTTAAAACATGCAGCTAGAAAGGGGAAAACCCAAACCAGACCCTAAACGGCCCCGTAAGGGGCACGAACACCTTGCACAGGACTAATGTAACTCGTAGGACTAAATGTGTAGTCACGGGCCGCTCGATTTGAGAATATGGCTAAAGTTTGCAAAAATCTAGACTAAGGTTTAAAAGTATGCCGCTAGAGGGGAAAACTTAAAACAACTTCCAAACGGACCTATTAGGAGCACAAACATCTTGCTCGGGAGAAATGTAACTCCTAGAAACTAACTTCATAGTCACGAGATGCCCAAATTGAGTGTGTGACTAAAATTTGCAAATATATAGACTTAGGCTTAAACACATGCCGCTAGAGGGGGGAAACCCAAAACAGACTCTAAACGGTCTCGTAAGGGGTGCGACCACTTTGCATGGGATTAATTTACGAACTGACCGCGAAGTCACGGGATGCCCAGTCTGAAAATATGACTAAAATTTAAAAATATCTAGACTTAGGTTTAAAAACATGCCGCTAGAGGGGGAAAATCCAAAAAAGCCCCCGAATGTCCCATGAAGGGCACAAACACCTCACACGAGAGCAATGTAACTCGTAGGAACTGACCAAATAATTTACTGGATGCCTGATTTAAGAATAGGATAAAAACTTACAAATAGCTAGACTTAGTCTTAAAAATGTGTTGCTAGAGGGGAAAAACCCAAAATAGCCCCCCAAACGGCCTCGTAAGGGGCACGAACACCACGCATGGGACCAATATAACTCGTAGGAACTGACAACGTAGTCATGGGATGCTCAGTATAAAATATGACTAAAATTTGCAAATACCGAGACTTAGGCTGAAAAACGTGCCGCTAGACGGAGGAAACCCAAAACAGCCTCCAAAAGTCCCCGCAAGGGCATGAACACCTCGCACGGGACTAATGTAACTCATAGAATTAACCGTATAGTTACAGGATGCCAGTTTGATCATATGACCAAAATTTGTAAATATCTAGACTTATGCTTAAAATGTGCCGCGGGAGGAGAAACCCAAAATAGACCCTAAACGACCTCTCTGGGGGCACAAACACCTCAAACTATACCGATGTAACTCGTACGAACTAACTGTATAGTTAGGGAATTCTTGGTTTGAGAATATACCTAAAATTTGTAAAAATATAGACTTAGGCTTAAAAATATGCCGTTGGAGGAGGGAAATCCAAAATAACTTCCAAACGGCCTTATAAGAGGCACAAACACCTAGCACAAGAGAATGTAACTCATAGGAACTAACTGCATACTAATGGGATGCTCAGTTTGAGAATATGACAAAAATTTACAAATATATATACTTAGACTAAAAAAGATGCTCCTATAGGGAAAAACCCAAAATAACCCCCAAGCGACCTCGTGAGGGGCACGAACACCTTGCATGAGATCGATGTTACTTGTAGGAACTGATCGTGTAGTCACGGGACACTCAATTTTAGAATATGACTAAAATTTTAAAATGTCTAGACTTAGGCTTAAAAACGTAGGGATAGAGGGGGAAAACCCCAAATCCCCTCAAATGGCCTCGTAAAGGGGCACAGACACCTCGCATGGAACCAATGTAACAAGTACGAACTGATCGCGTAGTCATGAGATGCCTGATTTAGAATATGACTAAAAGTTACAAAAACTAGACTCAGACTTAAAAACATGCCGCTAGAGGAAGGAAACCCAAAAATGCCTCCAAACGGCCTCAAAACGGGCACTAAGACCAATGTAACTCGTACGAACTAACCACGTGGCATATGATTCCCTGTTTGAGAATATGACTAGATTTTTTAAACATCTAGACATATCCTTAAAAAAAGTGCCGTTAGACGGAGGAAACCCAAAACAACCCCCAAACGGCCTTGTAAGGGGCATGAACACCTAGCACGGGGCCAATGTAAATCGTAAAAACTGAATGCGTAGTCATGGGATGCCCGTCTTGATCGTATGACTAAAATTTGTAAATATCTAAACTTAGGCTTAAAATGTGCCACTAGAGGGGGAAACCCCAAAAAACTTCCAAACGGCCTCTCTAGGGGCACGAATACCTCAGATGGTACCAATGTAACTCGTATGAACTGACCACGTAGTCAGGGGATGCCTGATTCGAGAAGATAACTAAAATTTATAAAAATATAAACTTTGTCATACAAATATGCCATTGGAGGGGGAAAATCCAAACAAACCTCCAAATAGCCCTGTAAGAGGCATAAACACCTAGGAGCAATGTAACTCATAGGAAGTAGCAACATAATAACGGGATGCCCGGTTTGGGAATATGAATAAAATTTATAAATAGCAAAACTTGGACTTAAAAACTTGCTGCTAGAGGGGAAAGCCACAAAATAACCCCCAAACGATCTCATGAGAGGCACGAGCACTTTGCACAGGATCAATGTAACTTGTAGGAACTGACCGTATAGTCACAGGATGCCCTATTTTAGAATATGACTAAAATTTTAAAATATCTAGACTTAGGCTTAAAAATGTGCCAACAAAGGGGGGAAATCCAAAACAACCCCAAACGGCCTTGTAAGGGGCACAAACACTTCGCATGGTGATAACTCTTCATTTGTGTCTTCCTTGGATATGGATTTGGAATGTCCTTGTGGTCAAACTTCGAGTATTAAAATTCCTGGAATCACCAACAAAACTTGTTAACAATTTAGTATCGTGGAAAATTCGGGTATCAATCCAATTTCTAGCATTGAAACGGTTATCGTGAAAACTTGCAATTTTAATTTTTATTAAAAATCTTTTTGCGTTTTTAAATTTTTTTTTTAAAATTAATTTTAATGGAGAAAATGAAATTTTATGCAACTAAAATAACTATGAAAATTTTAAAAGTAATCTAGTTTAGAATTTATGAGACGAGACAAGAGATGGGATTACACCGCGTAGTCAAATTAATTTAACGTCCTAATTATTCAATTGAATAGTTTGAAATAATATTGAATTTAAAATTTAACTCTCGTTTTAATCCTAAATTCAATTTTATCTTTTTCAGCAATTAAATTGGGAATAGTCACTGCTGATACAAAAACTAGTCAGTTAACGTGGACAAATTATATGAAGACACATGTCATCTTACGTGGCAGAATATATATTCACCAAGCTACTCAGCATACCGAGCTACTCAGCGTGCCGAGCTACTCAACGTGCAGAGCATCTAGTCAAGAAGATCAAGCGACAATTACAGATTCAATGAACAACGGATTCAATGAACATTCTTATTATATACAGATGTATATGTCTATTAAATAACGATATATTGTCTATTCATATGAACAACCCAAGGGCTATAAATACATTGTAACCCCCTCCATAACGGGGCGATCGATCACTTGCTATTGTAATTGAGATCAAGGCAAAACACCGAGCAATACAAGACAGTGGACATAGGCCATTTTCATTAAGGCTGAACCACTTTAAAAATCCTTTGTCTTATTTCTTTATTCGTACTTATCTATGATTAATTAATTAGATCAAGTCTAGTTTTTTACATCAACAGATTGACGCCGTCTGTGGGAAACGACTATACGTAGCGTTTTTCACTAAAAAATTCATTATACATGACTGAGATCCCAGAATCTAGCAATAGGAACAATGATGGAGTTCCACCTAACTCGTCTGTTCCTCTAACTGTCAGTGAACTCACTCGAATAGTGGCCAACTTAGCCAAGGGATAAATAACAATGTAGGATACCATACGACGACTTATTCAAACTGTTCAGAATGCAATGCCTGCCCAGTCAGGCCAATGAAGCGTTCATAGAAACACTCACTTTCCGTCTTCGAGATCCAGACGCACTCTGCTCCCTCATGCTTCCCTGTCCAGGCATACTGAATTGCATCATACTGAGAGGTCCAGCGATCCCTCCTATCAACCTGGTCGGATATCTCCCATAAGAGTCATAGACTATCAAGAAAATGTTACTCTAACTCCAAAATGAACAAGTGCTTTGGAAAGGTTGAGTAAAATATCTCCCTTTGATTATTTGGTCCCCAGGAGGAATAAAAATCCTCCTCAAATTGTGTTGAGAAATTCTCAACGACCAAATGATCTAAGGGAAGGTTCTTCCCAATCGCACCCTGCAACTCGTACAGAAAGGTCCCAAGAGGAGAATTCAGCGTGATCTATTGCTCGGGAAAATAGATCAGAGGATGGGAATGATGCATGGAAGGAATCCATTTAGAGATTAGAAGACATGTTAGGGGAAATGGCTAAGGCCAGAAACCCTCTCCAAATAACCTTTGTAAAAGGATCACCCTTCGTATAAGAAATTATGGACTTTCCCACACCCTCAAAGTTTAAGACTCCTGTAGTTACGCTGAAGTACGATGGAAAGACTGATCTTGTTCTCCACATAGAGAAGTACCAAGCTGCTGTAGATATTTGTGCAGTTCCAGACGAGATGAGGTGCAGGGCATTCTCAGGAACTATTATAGGGTTAGCTCAAATATGGTACAACAACCTTCCTCAGGGACAAATTTCTACTTTCCATCAATTGGCAGAGCTCTTTATAGGAAATTTCTATTTTGGTGTGAAGCCAGTCAAGAGGGTAGCACATCTGTTGAGTGTAAGGCAGAAAGCAGGAGGAAGCACCAGGGATTACATCACTCATTTTAACAACGAGAAACTGGAGGAAATCGATTACGAAGTGAAGACATCCATTATGGCTCTAATGAGCAGTCTTTTACCAAATAAGTTGTATCATACTCTGGCCAAAGATCCCCCCAAATCTATGACTGACTTAATGGCTAAGGCAACCAAAATTATGAACGTTGAAGAAGCTATGGCTGCAAAAAAGAATGGTGAGACCAAAGAAGAAACTAAAGTTGAGGGAAGGTCGGAGAGGAAAAAAGCAAGTAATCAAAAGTCAAGGAAACTATAAAGCACTTGAGTAAGTATGCTAATTATACCCTCTTAAAGGAAGGCATGAACCATGTCCTAGAGGGGATAAAAAATAGCGAAGAACTAAACTCGCTGGAGAAACTGAGAATGGCCCCCAAAAGGAGAGATAATACAAGTACTGTGAGTTCCACAAAGACCACGGTCACACGACCAATCGGTGCATAGATCTCCAAAATGAGATCGAGGCACTCATTAGACAAGGGAAATTGAACAAGTTTGTTGATCTGCAGAACGGTGAGAAAACCAATAATAGATCACGACAAAGGTCCAAATCTCCTCATCAACCAAGAGATGATAAGAAAAGGGACCATGAAGAGGACTCGTAGGATGACCCCGATCTCCCTAGAAAGCCTAGACATCCTGAACGCGAGGTATTTTCAATCCACGTTGGTTCATTCGATTGTAATAGGATAACAGGTGGAGATGCAGGAGTTGGTGATCATACCGTTGAAAGAAAAGCTGACCTCAATGAGGCCCAAGCTTGTGCCTACATACATCGAATAAATCTGGCAAAGGAGGATCATTCGAGGAAGGTCAGTAAGGATAAACTAGTCATCGATTTTTACAAAAGTGATCTAGGAGGTATTTTGTATCCTCATGACAATCCTTTGGTGATCAAGATGAGGATGAAGGATGTAGTCATCTCAAGAGTATTAGTGGATAACGGTAGTTCGGCAGACATCATGTTCTACCCTTGCTTTGACAGTTTAAATTTTAAACTCGCCCAGTTGGAGCTATACCACAGGCCCCTTATCGGTTTCTCCGACGAAAAAGTCTTTCCACTTGGGACGATCAAGTTGGACATGCTTATTGGTACCAGGCCTGCCTGCAAAATAAAAAAAAAAGTATGCTTTTTCGTAATGGATAGAAATGTTCAATCAACTTACAATATAATCATGGGAAGAGTCGGTTTGAAAAAGTTCAAAGTAGTGCCATCCACGGTACATCAATGCTTGAAATTCCCGACCAAATTTAGTGTGGGACTAGTGAAAGGTGATTAAAAAGTAGCTCGGGAATGCTACTATTTATCTACCGAACAATAAGAGTTGGAGGATACCAAGAAGAAGACCACAACTTACCAAATGGATGAGTCTGAAGATTCAGAGATTGAGACACTAGACCCCAGAGATAAATCAGAGCTCGTAAAAGGTCAGGTCATGGAAGCGACGAAGAACATTATTTTGGACGATGAACGTTCAGAAAGAACAACTCAAATTGGCGCTTCACTTGATCCAATAATAAAGCAAGAGTTAGTGGAATTTTTAAGGGATATGAAGCAAAATTTCATGTGGAGTCATGAAGATATGTCGGGGATAGACCCATCCTTCATGTACCATGAACTCAATGTTAATAAGGAGATCAAATCGGTGAAGCAAAGAAGAAGGGTCTTCAGCCCAGAGGAGAACCAAGCTATTCAGGAGGAAGTTGAGAAACTACAAAAGGCCTATTTTATTGAGGATGTTAAATATCCGGGGTGGTTAGCCAATGTGGTGATGGTAAAAAAGAAGAGAAATAAATGGAGGATGTGCATTGATTTAACAGATCTAAACAAAGCCTGCCCAAAAGATCACTTCCCACTACTCCAAATAGACCAGTTGGTAGATGCCACCTCGGGGCATGATTTATTGAGCGTCATGAATGCTTATTCCGGCTACAACAAGATTAAGATGAAACCAGAAGACAGGGAGAGTACCTCTTTCATTACCCCAAGGGGAACATATTGCTACAATATTATGCCGTTTGGTCTTAAAAATGCAGGTGCTACGTACCAGCGGCTAGTGAACAAGGTGTTCGTAGAGCAAATCGGTAGAAATATTGAGGTTTACGTCGATGACATGCTAACTAAGAGCAAGAAAGCTGATGACCACATAGCTGACCTAGGCTAAACATTTGACCAGTTAGAGAAATATCAGATGAAGCTGAACTTGACCAAGTGCATATTTGGCGTATAAGAAGGCACGTTCCTCGGGTATATTGTGAATCAGCGAGGCATTAAAGCGAATCCTGACAAGATTAAAGATTTGCTAGAACTAAAATCTCCAACTATGAAGAAGGAAGTGTAAAGCCTCACAGGGCGTGTTGCAGCTCTCAATAGATTCATCTCGCGAGAAACTGACAGATGTCTTTCGTTCTTTAAGACACTCAGAAAAACTTTCTAGTAGAATGATGAGTGTGAAAAGGCATTCCAAGAGTTGAAATGATACTTGGGGACACCTCCATTGCTGTCCAGGACGGTAGTGGGAGAAAAATTATACTTTTACCTAACTCTCTCAAAAAGCGCAGTCAATTCAGAGTTGATAAGGACGGAGTGCAAAGACCGGTGTATTATCTAAGAAAAGCATTCTGAGGAGCAAAGATCAAATATCCACGATTGGAGAAGATGGCATTAGCATTGATCTAGGCAAGCAGGAAGATGAAACCATACTTCCAGTCCCATACTATAGTGGTATACAGCGATATGCCACTCAGATATGCTTTGCACAAACTAGAGAAATTTGAAAGATTGATGTATTCGGAGATGGAACTAGGCGAGTATGATATTATTTACGAACGAATGTCTTCGATCAAAGGGCAGGCAGTGGAAGATTTCATTGCGGAGTTCACTTATCCAGATACCTCCGACCAACAAGAGTCTAATGAAGAACAACCCATGGATGTTAGAGGATCATCAAAGACTGTCTCCGATCAACGTCCGTCAATAGATTTGTCGGAGGGGATAGTAATCGAGCAACAAGAATCCTCTAATAAAAGCCCAGTGTGGGGAGATGATAAGAGGAAGTACCAAATATTCCATCAGGGAACATTGTCAGACCAAGAGTTTGATAATTGTATCCCCGTATGGAGTTTGTATGTTGATGGCTCTTCATGCGCCATAGGCAGCGGAGCCAAAATAATTCTTAACAGTCTAGATGGATTGGATATAGAATATGCTCTGCGTTTCCAATTCAAAGCTTCCAACAATGAAGCTGAATATGAAGCTATGATTGTGGGCCTCAGTTTCGCCAAAACACTTAATACAGAGTAAGTTACTGTGTTTAGTGATTCACAGTTAGTCATAAATTAAATTCTTGGGCTATACACGGTGAAGGGAGACTTTATGTCTAGGTATCATGCCAAATCTATGGAGATTGTATCCAATTTTGCAGCAGTCTAAGTGATCAAAATACCAAGACTAAAGAATATGAGGGTAATTGCACTAGCTTGGTTAGCCTCAGCTACCCGCACCGAGCTACGAAGAACGATTCCTATTGAGATATTGGCAAATTAAAGCATTGATGATGACTTGATGGTAAACTTTATCACTTTAGATATGGGACCTTCCTGGATGGATCCCATCAAAGCGTATATTGAAGAAGTCATTTTACCAGCCGACCAACTCGTGGCCAAGAGACTCAAGTTTAAAGTTACTAGGTATGTCTTAAGCAATGGAATTCTATTCAAAAGAGGTATGATAGCAGGTCTCCAGAGATGTGTTCATCCATGAGAAGTTAAAAATCTGATAGAATAAATTCACGAAGGCTCTTGTGGAGCTCATGTAGTTGGTTGAACTCTTTTGCAAAGGATAATGATGCAAGGATACTATTGGACGACGATGCGCGCTGACTACACAGCCTATGCCAGGAAATGGGATAAGTGTCAACGGTTCTTCTCCATACGAAGAGCTCCCCAGGCATTATTAACTCCCATTATCTTTCCTTGGCCATTTGCTATATAGGGAATAGACTTGGTCGGTCCTCTTCCAATCACTAAAGGACGATTTAAATACCTGGTAGTCACTGTTGATTATTTCACAAAATGGGTGGAAGCTAAAACTTTCATTGACATGGCCTATGAGAGTGTTTATCAGTTCATCTGGAAGAACATTATTTGCAGGTATGGTCTGCCACATGCCTTCATCACTGATCATGGTACCTAATTCGATAATGAGGAGTTTGTTGCGTACTGCCATCAGTCCAATGTCCAGAAGATCCATTCTGCACCAGGCCATCCCCAGAGCAATGGGCAAACAGAGGTGACGAACCGAACTCTGCTCAACAGGTTGAAGAAACGATTGGATAATGCGAAAGGGAACTGGATTAGCGAACTACATTCTGTATTATGGTCTTACTGAACAACTCCCCGAACAGCAACTGGGGAATCTCCTTATATTTTCTTGTGATGATTATATATATTTATAAAGGGACAATATGTCCTATTCTATTTTAATTGCCTAGACAATGGAACTTTGCCCCATTTATTGCCTAATTGTAGTGATTTCTCACCCATAAGTGCCTAAGCAATGAAATTGGTTTCGTCCCATGGTCCTGCTTAGTTGTTTTCATCCCATGACACGTGTCTTCATATAATTTGTCCACGTAAGATGACATGTGTTAAGTGCTGATCAATTCGGTGCCAATTGGGCATAAAAACAACGAAAAATAATTTTTTCTTTTTGTGAAAGGAAAAATGAAAACTATTTTTGGATTTTTGGAAATTGAGGAAGGAAAAATAGTTGTGGTGTTTGGAAAGAAGAATGAGGAAAAAAATGAAAAATATTTTTGTATTTTTTATTTTTGGAAAAAAATAATTTAGAAAAGCGAGAAAAATGAGCGATGGACTTACGTGGGAAAACTGACAGATGGAGCGAAAATTTGACTACCTAAAGGAACAATTTAGACACGTACACAAAGAGAACAAGTCCAAACGAGCATATAGACAAATTATTATCTCCAAGTTAAGTGAGTGGGTAGTCAATTTTAATTAGTCCGCGGGCGAGAAAAACACGGAATCTTAGGCCTCGCCGATAAAAGTGTGCTCCTATTTTCATCCCGAGAGATAAGAGGCTTACTAGTTAAGGCTCACTACACTAGCTACTAAAATAAACAACTATTCGGTACCACGCTGGGGAAAGCACAAACCCGTTTTACTGGGCAGCCTCACTTAAAACCCAATTTCCCTTGACAAAAGTCTTAAGATAGTTGAATGAAGATTTACAGGGGTGGAAAGTACTCACTAGAGTATCCTACGAGGGTCTCGTTTTAATGAAAACCGTTCTTACTTGGCTTGCTAGTTGATTGGTTTTAATTTAAGTGATAGCACGGGTAACAAGCAAACGGAGATGTGATTGAGTGGGTGATGAAATTCCAACTCGTTGTAATGACCAGGTATAGGTCTTAGGTAAATTTATTCATCAAACCAACCAAATAATGTGCACTACTGAAATGAAAAACAAATAGGAGCAAGTAGTACAAAAAAATTGACTCGCTTGCAGGAGTTTCGCGAGTGATAAAGAGTTTGCCTCCCATGGTTGTTACACGCGTGGGGTGAAGACCGAGTTCAGTCGATCCGGGGGAAGTATGCCTACTTCAGTCGTCCCCGGGAGTCCTACCTATCCAAAGTAGAGAGGCTTCTAAATCCCCGCCTTTGGACGCCCTCTCTCTACTTTGTCCGGTTTCCTTTTTCACTTTATTTTTTTATTATTTTATTTTTTATGAATAAATATTATAAAAATAAAACGGTGTCAAAATGCACCCCAAATGAATTACAAGGCCTCAATAAACCTAAACAACCAGTCTAAGGAGGGAGGAGAAGGAATAACTACACTAAAAAAACAAAAAATAAAATAAAAAAATAGAAATAAAAATTACTATTCTTCACGGGCTTCAATTGTCAAGAAATCGGCAACGGCGCCATTTGATAACTCTTAATTTGCGTTTCTTCGGATATGGATTTGGAATGTCGTTGCGGCAATTGTCGTTGCAGTAATATGCATGGCCAGCTAAACGCTCGAGCATTTGGTCAATATAGGGAAGAGGAAAATGGTCCTTGCGAGTGACAACATTTAGCTTTCGATAGTCAATACAAATACGCCTGCCTATTTGCATACGGGTGGGCACAAGCTCATTGTCACTATTTTTTACGACGATGACACTAGAATTTTTTGGTACGACATGAATGGGACTAACCCACTGACTATCTGATATAGGGTAGATAATACCGACATCAAGTAATTTTAAAATCTTTGCAGGCACAACTTCTTTCATAGCAGGGTTGAGTCGACGTTGGGGTTCATGAGAAGTCTTGGAGTTTTCCTCCAATTGAATGCGATGACAACAAACATTGGGGTTCACAACGTGAATGTATGAAATGGTTCATCCTATAGAAGTGCTATGCCGAGTAAGGGTGTGGACTAATTTCTCTTCTTGATCAGGGGTTAAGTCGAAAGCAGTGATGACAGGGTGATGGTTGTTGGGGCCTAAGAAAGTATATTTTAACTCGGGAGGTAAGGGCTTAAGCTCCAAACTAGTAGGTGACACATGAGTGACATCGGACTCAGATGCAGAAATAGAGTCCAGAGAGTTCTTGGTGCATATAGTGGAGGAATATAATGTGGCAGGGAGTTCAGAAGGTGGAACAGGGTGATCCACAAAGTGAAGAGTATCAACATAGAGGGGCTCGAATAGAAGATCCCAAGACGAAGTGTCCATCAGGGGAGTGAAATCTAACATGGTATTGAGTTCAGAGATGGAGCAATCAATGTCAAAGTTAGATCCAAAATGAGCCAAACATTATTGGAGAGGATCTGCAGGGTAAGTTTGGTCCAATATTTCGTTAACTAAGGAGTCAATCACACACAACTCATCAATAGAATCGACATCAGCCGGTTGTTGCATAAGGTGGAAGATATTGACTTCTACAGTCATGTTGCCAAAAGAGAGAGTCTTGGATCCGTCATGACAATTGATGATGGAATTGGCAGTGGCTAAAAAGGGGCGACCCAATATGATAGGAGTATTAGTGGGGTCGGGCACAAGAGTGTCTCAGATGATGAAATCCACAGGATAGTAAAAGTCTGAAACTTTCACCAAAATGGATTCAACGATTCCTTTAGGTACTTTCACGGAATAATCATCACGTTAAAGAGTAACTCGTGTAGGTTTCATGTTTTGTAAACCTAACTCAAGGTGGAGGGAGTAAGGTAACAAATTAACACTAGCCCCAAGATCAAGTAAAGCACTAGTAGTGAACTGTCGCCTAACATGCAAGAGACAGTTGGACGACCAGGGTCTTTATACTTCACGACACCGTTATGATGGATAAAGGACGTAGCTTTCTCAGTGAGGAAATCACCACGAGCAACACTAGTCCTACGCTTAACAGTGCACAAGTCCTTTAAAAATTTGGCATACGACGGGACTTGTTGAATCGTAGTGAGGAAGGGAATGTTAATGTGAAAATTCTGAAAGACTTTCTTGATCTCATCAAACTTCTGGGCTTTCTTAATGG
Organism: Sambucus nigra; assembly: GCA_949130495.1. Classification (NCBI taxonomy): domain Eukaryota; kingdom Viridiplantae; phylum Streptophyta; class Magnoliopsida; order Dipsacales; family Adoxaceae; genus Sambucus; species Sambucus nigra. The sequence continues at coordinate 87,489,288 of OX422216.1, read as the reverse complement.
GAGCCAACCGATGAGGGAAGGGTGATTTGGGTACATAAACAGAGGTGGGCTCAAGAGGCTTGGACTCAGTGTGAGATGGAGATTTAAAAGGTGGGGTAACCTTAGGGAGAGGCTCTACAGATGATATAGGCATGTGTGGGACATCACTGGGAGCATGAACACCATTATCAAATTATTTTCTCGAGCAAAGAGTAGACACCTCTTTCATATCCTCTTAGTAATTAGGTGTATTGGAAGTGGAACCAACCTTGTGGGCCGAGTCTTTGCAGTTCACCTTAGGGTTAGCAATGGGTTGATTGGGGAAATGACCTTTCTCTCACTCATACTCGAATTGGTTAAAACGTTGCTCGAGCCATTTGAGGGCTTGACTCTGAGTGGTCAGAAACTAAGTGAGGAGATTATCGAGAGAAGAGGTGGAGGAATTGGGCGGAGGGGCATAAGATGGTTGGGGAACCAACTCGCGCTGAGAATGAAGTGGTTGTGAATACTCATATGAAGGAGCGAGAATAGGAACAAACTGATTATTATTGTTTAAATGTCCGCCATGGGGGACAAAGGAAGATGGAAAGTGCAATTGATGGTAAGAAGTGGATTAATGCTGGACAGGAGGGCGAGGTTGCCTTTGTGGGTTATGTGGAAACCCAGGGGGACCACCAACATGTTGTTCTGGTTGGTAAGGAGCGGAGTTGTGGTCATACTTATAAGAGAAATAAGGGATATTCCTATTATTATGATTGTAAGTAAACGACGGGGGAACGGGTTTCCTAGTTGTATCAAAGGCACATGCTTGGGCCATGGTGGGTTCGGGAGCATCTTACAAGAAGAAGGACTAGAATCGTTGACAGTCATTGCTTGTTTAGAAAGTTAAACATTTTGTTGCATACTACAACTGAGAGCGTCAACGGTTTTAGTCAATGGGTGTAAGCTGTGTAGCAAAGTTTTAAAATCAGGATCATTTTTTACCTCAGAAGTGTTCCTTATAGGAGGAGGGTTGGATCTCGAAAACAAATTGGTACCCTCCCAATCTTGGGAGTCATTGCCTAATTCAAGGAGAAAATTATAGGCGACAGTGGAGTTAAATGCATAAAGTTCCCATTATGCATGGATTCAATCATGGTGCGAGAAGAAGGGATAAGACCATTGTAAAAACTATGGACTAAGCGACTTTTCTTGAGACCGTGATGTGGGTAACTATTAATATAGTCTTGAAAATGACTCCATGCTTCACAAAACTATTCGGTAGGCTTTTGCCTAAAATCCTGAATTTCTTGGCGCATTTCATTTGTTTTGCTCATGGGATAGAATTTAGACATGAACTTCTTGACAAGTTGTTCCCAAGTTTGGATAGAATCCGTGGGAAAGGAATGGAGCCACATGGATTTATTATCGTGAAGAGAAAAGGGAAACAGCCGAAGATGAACATTATATTCGTCTAAGTTTTGATTTTTAAAAGTAGTGCACACTGTGAGAAATTTCCGCAAGTGAGTATAAGGAGACTCGCTTTCAAGGACATGAAAATTAGGCAACATAGAAATATTCGCGGGGCGAATTTCAAATTACACAGTCGGAGTGGGTGGAAGGATGATACAAAAAGGCGGAGTGGTTGTAATCGGGGTAAAGTAGTCCCTTAAAGCGTGTTCGTCGGCCATGATCGGTAGGGTAACAGAACCAAGGGAAGTGGGAGAACTAGGCATCTCCGATGAAGATGAACACGGATCAGGGAGATAAGGAGGAAAATCAACAAGAAGATCACGATCACCTAAGGGGGAATTTAGAGATGGAGCACTAGGAGAACGTGTTAAGCGATGATCAATTCGGTGCCAATTGGGCATAAAAACAACGAAAAATAATTTTTTTTTTTGTGAAAGGAAAAATGAAAACTATTTTTGGATTTTTAGAAATTGAGGCTTACTAGTTAAGGCTCACTACACTAGCTACTAAAATAAACAACTATTCGGTACCACGCTGGGGAAAGCACAAACCCGTTTTACTGGGCGACCTCACTTAAAACCCAGTTTCCCTAGACAAAAGTCTTAAGATATTTGAATGAAGATTTGCAGGGGTGGAAAGGACTCACTACAGTATCCTACGAGGGATTTGTTTTGATGAAAACCGTTCTTACTTGGCTTGCTAGTTGATTGATTTTAATTTAAGCGATAGCACGGGTAACAAGCAAATGGAGATTTGATTGAGTGGGTGATGAAATCCCAACTCGTTGCAATGACCAGGTATAGGTCTTAGGTAAATTTATTCATCAAACCAACCAAATAATGCGCACTACTGAAATGAAAAACAAATAGGAGCAAGTAGTACAAAAAAATTGACTCGCTTGCAGGAGTTTCGCGAGTGATAAAGAGTTTGCCTCCCATGGTTGTTACACGCGTGGGGTGAAGACCGAGTTCAGTCGATCCGGGGGAAGTATGCCTACTTCAGTCGTCCCCGGGAGTCCTACCTATCCAAAGTAGAGAGGCTTCTAAATCCCCGCCTTTGGACGCCCTCTCTCTACTTTGTCCGGTTTCCTTTTTCACTTTATTTTTTTATTATTTTATTTTTTATGAATAAATATTACAAAAATAAAACGGTGTCAAAATGCACCCCAAATGAATTACAAGGCCTCAATAAACCTAAATAACCAGTCTAAGGAGGGAAGCGAAGGAACAACTGCCCTAAAAAAATAAACAATAGAAAAAATAGAAATAAAAATTACAATTCTTCACGGGCTTCAATTGTCAAGAAATCGGCAACAGCGCCATTTGATAACTCTTAATTTGCGTTTCTTCGGATATGGATTTGGAATGTCGTTGCAGTCAAACTTCGAGTATCAAAATTCCTGGAATCACGTACAAAACTTGTTAAAAATTTAGTATCGTGGCAAATTCGGGTATCAATCCAATTTCTAGCGTTGAAACGGTTATTGTGAAAACTTGCAATTCCAATTTTTCTTAAAAGTCATTTTTTGTTTTTGAATTTTTTATTTTAAAAACAATTTAAATGGAGAAAATACAATTTTACGCAACTAAAATGACTATGAAAATTTTAAAAGTAATCTAGTTTAGAATTTATGAGTAGAGACAAGAGATGGGATTACACCGCATATTCAAATTAATTTAACGTCCTAATTATTCAATTGAACAGTTCGAAATAATATTGAATTTAAAATTTAACTCTCGTTATAGTTCTAAATTCAATTTTATCTTTTTCAGCAATGAAATTGGGAATACTCACAATTATATAAAAAAAAATTTAAGATTCACACTCATTTCAAAAAACTATCCGCTAAGATAGATTTATTAAAATTTTTACTAATCTTTGAATTGCATACACAGAAGTAATATTTAAATTTAAGAATAATACTTATCTCTAAGTCAAATTCAAAAATCAAATATTAATTTTCAACATTAATTTATTAACTCTTGTTATATAAATTAATGTGTGATTTAACCCAATTTAATTAGCCTAGAAAACATCAATGAACAATTATTCAAATAAAATAACTCAACATACGCGTTTCATCCCACCCTTGAATGGGGTGTTTAGCCAGACATAATGAACGATTTAGCATAAACACAATTAAAGAACAAGAAATTAAAGAATAAGAAAAAGAAATACAATACGCAATAATTCCTTGTGATAACTGTGCATGAACACGCGTCTCAAACTTGTCACAAAAATTCGATTGGATTACAAAACTAATAGCAAAAACTAAACCTACAAATTTTTCTAAACCTAAAACTATATTTTTTTTCTTTTTTTTTTACCATTTTTCTACCATCTACAGTCTTTTTTTTCTTTTTTCTATCTCTCACGTTCTTTTCTCTATGTAGACAGATATGAGAGTTCCCCCCTTCTTAAAGTTAGTTGCCTTGAATTTAGTTTAAAATCCCAGGATTGTGTTTAGAGGAGATATTGGTGAGATTTAATTTGGATTGGGGTTGTGTCCGATTTTTTGGGATTCAATTTTGGCTTGGATAGGTTGAATGGTTGGGGATAAGGCAAAAAGTGGGTTCGGGTTTCTTTGGGTTGAAGTGGGTCAAGTCAGGCCGGGTTTGGACTGACAGGTGGCTGGGCTTGGGGTTCCGTCGACACTGGTATGGTCAGGTCGGTTCGTGGCTTGGGTCGAGCTAGGGTATACCCGATTTCGGGTATTGGTGTTTGTTCCGGGTTTGGGGATCGAGCAAGGGTGGTTGTGGGTTCGGCTCGGGTTTCGCAGTTGGCCCGGTTTGTAGATGGTAGGGGTTAAATGATGGGAGAGGTTAGGCAGGGGAAATGGGTCGTGGTTGTGGGATGATTAGTAGTTGGGTGAGGGTGTATGGATTTTGGTTATGGAGGTAAGAGAGAGAGTGGGGTGTGGATGGAGGTTGAAGATGGGGGTGAGGGTGATAGGGTGTGGTGAGGTATATAGAAATTGTGTGAGGGTGAGGGGAAAGTGTTTGTGTGTGTAAGAGGTGTAGGAATGTTGGGGTGTAGGTGGGTTTAATGTGTGTTTAATTTGTACTGCTAAAAATTAACACTACTAAAAAAAATTAAAACTAAAAGTAAGTAAATAAAAAAATTAAAATCTAATAACCCTAAAAAAAATTAACATCTCAAAATAAAAATTAAAAGACACAAAATAATAAAAAAATGAAAATAAAAATAAAAATAAAACTCTAATAAAACTAAAAAAGAATATAATCCTAATAAAACTAAAATAAAAGAAATTAAAATCTAATAAAACTAGAAAATAATTTCCTAAAAACTAATCCTAAAAAAATAAAATAACTAAATACTAATAAAAGTAAAAATAAAATTATACTAAATAAAAAGAAAAATAAATCCTAAAAATTCTAAATAAATCCAAAATAAAACCTAAAAACAAAACGACTCAAAATAAAAAATCTAAAAAAATAATAAAGGTACAAACTCAACACACACCGGGTCGGGGTATGGACTGGGCTCGATTTAGGATTAGGTTAGGGTTTCGGGACGTTGGAACTCTTCTGAGCAAGCTCAATGGGACTCTGACTTCGCGGTCTCTTTTGATTTCTTCGTTGCACTATTTTAATCGCTTTTGTGTCACAATTGAACTTATTTAGCATTATTTGTACTGCAACTGCGTATTGTCCTGTGAAATAAATAAATACGAACGTAAGGCCATTTTTATTAAAAATGAGTGACTAAAATGCATCTATTCGGGGTATAAATTATACACTTTTAGGTGCTTATCACATGGAACCAATGTAACAAGTACGAATTGATCACATAGTCACGAGATGCCCAATTTATAATATGAGTAAAATTTGCAAAAAACTAGACTTCTTAAAAACATGCCGCTAGAGGAAGGAAACCCAAACGGCCCTATAAGGGGCACTAACACCTCGGACGGGACCAATATAACTCATAGGAACTAACCACTTAGTCACATGATGACCTATTTGAGAAAATGATTAAAATTTTTAAATATATAGACGTATGCTTAAAAACATGTCGCTAGAGTAGAAAACCCAAAACGACCCTGAAATGGTCCCGTAAGTGGCACGAATACCTCACACAAGACCAATGAAAATCGTATGGACTGACCGCATAGTCACAGGATGCCCGGTTTGAGAATATGACTAAGATTTGAAAAAATCTAGACTTAGGCTTAAAAACATGTTGCCAGAGGGGGAAGAACCCAAAATAGCCTCGAAATGGCCTTGTATGGTCACAAACACCTCATACGAGAGTAACGTAACATATAGGAACTGACCGCGTAGTCGCGAAATGCCCATTTTGAGAATATGGCTAAAATTTAAAAATATCTAGACTTAGACTTAAAAACATGCCGCCAGAGGGGCAAAACCCAAAACAGCCTCCAACGACCCCGTTATGGGCACAAACACCTCGCACAAGACAATGTCACTCGTACGAACTCACCACGTAGTTAAGGGATGCCTAAATTGAGAATATGACTAAAATTTGCAAATATCTAGACTTAGGATTAAAAACATGCCGCAAGAGGGGAAAACCCAAAACAACACCTAGAGGGCCCCGTTAGGGGCATGAACACCTTTCACGGAACCAATGTAATTCATAATAACTGACCATGTAGTCACGATACATTCGGTTTGAGAATATGGATAAACTTTGCAAATATATATACTTAGGCTTAAAAATGTGCTCCTAGAAAGGGTAAAACTCAAAACAAACGGCCCCATAAGGGGTACGAATACCTCGCACGGGCCCAAATTGAAAATAGTACCCATACAGCCTCGTAATTCGCATGGGGTTGCTTGGGGGTTATTTTGGGTTTCCCCTTCCAGTGGCATGGTTTTATGCCTAAGTCTAGATATTTGAAAATGTTAGTCATATTTTCAAAGTAGGCATCTCATGACTACCCAGTCATGTCCTACGGGTTACATTGGTCCCCTACAAGGTGTTCATTCCCCTCGTGGGGCCGTTTGGGGGGTAATTTTGGGTTTTCTCCCTTTAGCAGAATGTTTATGAGCCTAAGTCTATGTATTTAAATTTTTTACTCTTAGTATCAAATTGAGCATCCCTTGACTACACGACTAGTTTCTACGAGTTATGTTGTCGTGTGCGAGGTGCCCGTGCTCCTTACGGGCCATTTGGGGGTTGTTTTGGGTTTGTTCCCTCTAGAGACATGTTTTTAAGCCCAAGACTTGATATTTGTAAATTTTAGTCATATTCTCAAATCGATCATCTCGTGGCTACGCGGTCTGTTACTTCAAGTTACATTGGTCCCATGCGAGGTGTTTATGCCCCTTACAAGGTCGTTTATGGGTCGTTTCACGTTTTACCCTCTAGAGGCATGTTTTTAAGACTAAGTCTATTTATTTGCAAACTTTAGTCATATTATCAAATTGGTCGACTACACGGTCATTTCCTATGAGTTACATTGGTTCCATGCGAGGTGTTCATGCGCATTACGGGGCTATATTGGTACTATTTTGGAATTCCCCCTCTTACGGAATATTTTTAAGCCTAAGTCTATATATTTTCAAATTGTTTGTGACCTTTACGGGGCCGTTTGGGGGCTATTTTGGATTTTTTACCTTTATCGGAATATTTTTAAGCCATGGTCTAGTTATTTAAATTTTTTAGTCTTATTCTCAAATTGAGGTCCCTTGACTAAACTCTCAGTTCCTACGATTTACATTATCCCATGCGAGGTGTTCGTGCCCCTTATGGGCCGTTTGAGGGTTGTTTGGGGATTTCCCCCTTTAGAGGCGTGTTTTAAGCCCAAGAATCTATATTTGCAAATTCTAATCATATTCTCAAATCAGGCATCCCGTGACTACGCAGTCTACTCCTTCAAGTTACATTGGTCCCATGCAAGGTGTTCGTGCCCTGTACAGGGTCGTTTATTGGCTTTCTTGCGTTTTACCCCTCTAGAGGCATGTTTTTTAGACTAAGTCAAGTTATTTGCAAACTTTAGTCATATTCTCAAATTGGTAGTCCCATGACTAAGCAGTCAGTTCCTACGAGTTACATTGGTTTCGTGCAAGGTATTCATGCGCATTACGGGGCTGTATGGGTACTATTTTGGATTTTCCCCCTCTAGCGGAATATTTTTAAGCTTAAGTCTATATATTAACAAATTGTTTGTCTCCATTGCGGGGCCATTTGGGGGATATTTCAGATTTTCTCCCATTATCAGAATGTTTTTTAGCCTAAGTCTAGTTATTTGAAATTTTTAGTCTTATTCTCAAATCGAGCATCCCTTGACTACACCGTCAGTTCCTATGAGTTACATTATCCCTTGCGAGGTGTTTGTGCCCCTTACGGGACGTTAGAGGGTTGTTTTTAGCTTCCCCCCTCTAGAGGCATAGGACTTTATATTTTCAAATTTTAGTCATATTCCCAAATCGGGCATCCCGTGACTACGTGGTCTATTCCTTTACATTAGTCCCGTGCGAGGTATTAGTGCCCCTTGTAGGGTCGTTTATGGGCTGTTATATGTGTTACCCCTCTAGTGGAATGTTTTTAAGCATAACTCTAGATATTTGCAAATTTAAATCATATTCTCAAATTGGGCATCATGTGACTACGCGATCAATTCCTTTGAGTTACATTGGTCCCGTACGAGGTGTCCGCGACCCATACAGTATCGTTTGGTGGTTCTTTAGGGTATTCCCTCTCTAACGGCATATTTTTAAGCATAAATCTAGTTATTTAATTTTTTTTGTCATATTCTAAAACCAGGCATCCCATAACTACGCGATGAGTTCCTATGAGTTACATTGGTCCCGTGCATTTCGTGCCCCTTAAGGGCCATAAGGTGTTGTTTTGGGTTTTTCCCCTCTAGAGGTATGTTTTTAAATCTAAGTCTATATTTTGCAAATTTTAGTCATATTGTCAAACGGAGCATCCAGTTATTACGCGCTCAATTCGTACAAGTTACATTGGTCTCGTGTGAGGTGTTCGTGCCCTAACGGGGCGTTTGGTGGCTGTTTTGAGTATTCCTTCTTTGTCGGGAGGTTTTTAATCCTAAGTTTAGATATTTTCAAAAAAATTCATAGTCTCAAATCAAGCATCCCATGCCTACGCAGTCAGTTCCTATGATTTACATTGATCTCGTGCGAGGTGTTTGTGCCTCTTGAGGGACTATTTGGGAGCTATTTTAGGTTTTCCCCTCTAGCGGCATGTTTTTAATTATAAGTCTAAATATTTGAAGATTTTAGTCATATTCTCAAATTGGGCATCCTGTGGCCACGCGACCAATTGTTACGAGTTACGTTCATCCCGTGCGGCGTATTTATGCCCCTTTCGGTGCCGTTTGGGAGTTGTTTGGGGTTTTCCCCTCTAGTAGCATGTTTTTAAGCCTAATTCTAGATATTTGAAAATTATAGTCATATTCTCAAAATATTCATCCCGTGACTAAGCGTTAGTTCCTACGAGTAACATTGCCCCACGCAAGGTGTTAGTGCCTCAAATAGGGTCATCTGGGGGTTGTTTTAGGTTTTCCCCTCTAGTGGCTTATTTTTTTTTAGCCAAATTCTAGTTATTTGAAAATTTAGTCATATTCTTAAACTGGGCATCCCGTGACTATGTGGTCAGTTCCTACTAGTTACATTGGTCCCCTATGAGGTGTTCGTGCCCCTTACGAGGTCATTTGGGGACTATTTTGGGGTTTCCCCTTTATCATCATATTTTTAAGCCTAAGTCTAGTTATTTGCAATTTTTATTCATATTCTCAAATCGAGCATCTCATGATTACACAGTCAGTTCCTATGACTTACATTGGTCCCCTACGAGGTGTTCATGACCCTTACGGGGCCATTTGGGGGTGGTTTTATGTTTTTCCCCTCTAGAGGCATATTTTTATGCCCAAGTCTAGATATTTAAAAATTGAAGTCATATTCTCAAGCAGGGCATCTTGGGACTATGCGATCAGTTCCTATGAGTTACATTTGTCTAATACGAGGCATTCGTGCCACCTTACAAGGTCATTTTGGGGTTGTTTTGGATTTTCCCTATAGCATTATGTTTTTAAGCCCAAGTCCAGTTATTTGCAAATTTTATTCAAATTCTCAAAATGGGTGTCCTATTACTATGCAGTCAGTCCTTATGAGTTACATTGGTCCCGCGCGTGGTGTTCGTGTCCCTTATCGGGCCGTTTGTGAGCTAGGGGTGTATTTTTCAGTCTAAACCTTGTTATTTACAAATTTTGTCATATTCTCAAAATGTAGGTCCCGTAACTATGCAATCAGTTCCTACGAGTTACATTGGTCCCGTGCGAGGTGCTTGTGCCCTCCATGGGGCAGTTTGGGGGCCGTTTTGGGTTTTCCTCTCTAGTAGCATGTTTTTACGCCTAAGTCTAAATATTTAAAAATGCTAGTCATAATTTGAAACTTGGTGTCTCATGACTATATAGTCAGTTCCTACGAGTTACATTGGCACTGTGCAAGGTGTTCGTGACCATTACGGGGCCGTTTGGGGGCTATTTTGGGGTTTCTCCCTCTAGCAATATATTTTTATGTCTAAGTTTATTTATTTGAATTTTTTTGTCTTATTCTCAAATCGAGCATCCCTTGACTACACGCTCAGTTCCTACGAGTTACATTATCCCGTGCGAGGTGTTCGTGCCCTTTATGGGCCGTTTTGGGGTTGTTTTGGGTTCTTCCCTCTAGAGGCATGCTTTTAAGCCTAAGTCTTGATATTTGCAAATTTTAGTCATATTCTCAAATCGAGCATCCCGTGACTACGCAGTCTATGCCTTCAAGTTACATTGATTTTGTGCAAGGTGTTCGTACCCCTTACAAGGCCTTTATGGGTTGTTTTGTGTTTTAACCCTCTAGCGGCATGTTTTTTTCCCTAAATCTAGTTATTTGCAAACGTTATCCATATTCTCAAATTGGTCATCCCATGACTACGCGGTCAGTTCCTATGAGTTATATTGGTTTTGTGCGAGGTGTTCGTGCGCCTTAAGGGGCCGTATGGGTACTATTTTGTTTTTTCCTCTCTAGCGGAATATTTTTATGCCTAAGTCTAGATATTTGCAAATTTTAATCATATTCTCAAATCGGGTCGTGACTACGCGGTTAGTTCCTACGATTTATATTGGTCCCGTGTGAGGTGTTTGGGGGTTATTTTATTTTTTTCCCCTTTAACGACATGTTTTTTTTTAATTCAAGCTATCCATTCATAAATCAAATGAAAGCGCCAATATAACGTCAGTATCAAAATAGGATACAATATGGATACAAATAGGATTGCCAAGGGCCAATATAAAAAAATAAAAATTGGATTGTCAATGGTATAATAATATTTTGATAATCAATCTTCCTCTAAATCAATTAAAAGATCCTTCGAATTAGGGTTGTTATTAAGAGCAGACTGGAACTCTTTAGGAGCTTTTAATGCGTCTGCTTGAGTAGTCATACCCTTTGGTGCATGTACAATAATAAATCAATTGCCATCATTTATGCACTTTGAGTGAATACTTTCTTTACATTCTGAATGGCACAAATAAAAGGCTTATCGACTATTCGATCCCTAATATTCATCTTTGATAAATCTACCATGATAAGTTTTAAGTCAGGATCAACTTTACAAGCATTCGTAGTGTACTCCACCCTCACCTAGTCACAATAGAATATGTTTTTTGTGAAACCTAAATATTTGAGTTTCATGATTTGTTGAAAAATCCCATAATAGGTTAGCACCGTATCTTTTGGATTTTTATTGCTTTTGCTAGCGAAATTGAAATTCCGTTGTTTTGCATCAAAAGCCTTTCCTCAAATGGATATGAAACGAAATCACAACTGTTGGTGCAGAATTTTTTAAACTCTTTCACAAGAAATTTGGGACCTTTTTTAAGGCGTGCAAGCCTTGAAGAGACATCACCTCTTTTTAAAAGATGCATTTATTAATGAATTTGTATTAGGGCCTGTTTTCACAACACTAAAATAAATAACAGCACATATAAGAGGTGGAAATTAGCTATTTTGATATTCATGCCCTAAAACCATTTGTAATGCAATTTCTCCTCTGATTTTGGGAAATTTGGTTCTCCTACTTTCTAAAAGTAAATTGTAGAGTTTAGATCATAATATATAGAATATATATAATCAAACAAGAATTATTCAGTCAATTATGTAGCTACTTACTCTCTCTAATCTTTAACTTTATCTTGCATTTCAAAGATGTAGCGAGTTCCTTGATAATATTGATGATTGATGAGTCTCACCTCTTTAGGGTTCCCAAAAGGCAATTCATTCTCAAATTCCTCAGGTTCCTCGATCACTCGTCCTCCATAAGGATTGAACCTCCTCAGCTCTTGTTCTGGCATATTTTCCCGAGTGTATATAAATGATTTCATAGTTATGTATTCTTCAAAATTTGAACATCCAATATACCGTGTATTCGTTACATAATCTTTGAAGCTTTTCATCGAGTGCTTAAAAGGATACATCGAGTAATACCTAACAAGACCACATAACAAAGCATCACTACATAAATACACACAAGAATATGGATGTTAATATTAAAGAACAAGGAAGGAAAATATTTCTCTAATACACAAATTTCCTTGGCTAAAGTTAATTTAGAAGCATTAATGTACTTTATGTTTACCACTTTTGCACAAAGTAAGGTAAAGCACAAAAATATTTGCATAATTTCTCGATGGAGATCTTCGTGCTCGGAGAAGCAATGCCTAAATAACAAAGGGAATAATTGAATGATGACGTGTTGTCACGAGACTTTCAATGTTTCAGGTCATTTGTTTGGTAGCTTACTACCTTGTATAAATTATTGAAATAACTAGTTGGAGTCCTTAAGTTGAACGTGTCTATGGGATCTTTTTTTGCTAGTAGTCAAAGTGAAATCAATCGAGGGGTGGGGGTGGGGGGGGGGGGGGGGGGGGGGATAGATATTCTTCTAATAGTAGGATCATTTTTTAACCACAATTTCTTCTTATTTTCATCTTTTGTAGATCGCAATGTGCCCACTCTCCAACTTTTGAATGAGATCCACCCAGACATGTTCCCATCAAATATTCCACAACGTTCTTCTTGATGTGCATCACATCTTACATGACCTACACGATGATATTTCTAATACATCAAGTTAAAAAATATTAATCGTCTCGACCATAACTTCGTTTTACAAGGGTTGTTCGGATCCTCCATTGCTTTATGCTTTAGGTTTACAAACTAAGGGTGTTTGCTTACATACATATTTCCCACAGTTGTAACCTTTGCCTTCTCCTCAATTTGCTGACTAGAAATTCGAGAAGGTTCCATCCTATGCTCATGACTGACATGCAAGAAAATATACTTATCGTTTCTAAATGGGTGACTTATCGGTAAAAATCTATGATGACCCATATAACTCATCGTACCACTATGATGTATCCAAGTGACTTCAGTTTCCTTCCCACATATGGTACATCCATAATAACCATGAACATTGCAACCGCACAAGGTCCCATAAGCAGGAAGGTCGTGGATCACCCACATCACCATTGCTTTGAGTATGAACTCTTCACCCTTATGAGAGTCATATGCCGTCATGCTTTTATCCCAAAACTCTTCATGATCTTCGATTAATGGGTCTAAATATATATCAATATCATCGTCGAGAGCTTTCAGTTCGAATATTAATAAATATAATAATGTGAACTCCTTTCTCATGCAGAGTGTTGGAGGGAGACTTAAAGGCGCCATGGGAACTGGCCAATAACTCTATAGTACTTAAATTACCGAATGGGTCAAACCCATCGGTTGATTATGCAAGATGGATGTTTCCCGGTTCCTTTTCAAATTTATGGTGTCGTGCATTTGAAATTTGTTAGATGAGTGAACCAACTGGATGACGTATGAGATTTCCAGCCACCTCGCATCGATCGTGCCGTTTCATAGCCTCTGTTATCCATGGTACAGTGAGAAACCATTTTAACCATGGGACGGGGGGGAAATACTTCAAAACATTTTTTGTAACTTATGAGCTTTTGCGATATTTTGTATTCTTGTCTTTTCCATTCTCACAAGCCATATATCTAGGCTCACTGTATGCAGGACACTCATCATTCTCTTTGTGCTCGTTCCACTACAATATGCAATCATACTTTCATGCATGAATATATTTGTACTTCAAACCCCAACCCTTCAAGCTCTTCTTCATGGTAGGGAAAATACAATACGATAAAATGACTACTCTTACTGGAGATGAACACCACGAGCAAGGTAGTTAAAATGTTCGATCTTCTTATTCCCATGCATGTAAATAAGAGTACCCTCTAAATGGTGCACACTAATAAAAGTGGTATACGTGCAATACAATTTCAATCTCTTATTTCCAGTGATTATCACGTGCCTTATTTTTCCTAAGAAAAATATATGAGGGTGTGAATATGAATCCTACAAGTAATGGCTTTAATTAATCATTAACTAGTTATTATTTTTCATCCTATACGATATAAGTTTATGTGATTTTAACCTTAGGTTTTAACATCCAATTTAAGTTTTTCAACCTTAGTTTTTAAAATCTAATTACAACAATTCAGTATTTTCACATATGAGGCTTATGCGAACGGATGTAAATGGGAACCGTGCATATGAATGTGCACGTAACCAATTTTCCTGTCCATTTCATTAGTACCTTGTAAGACACTACCTACTTCCACATCTCTTATTTTTTATTGATAAATATACTCAAATCATAGTTATATGTCATATAGAAAAAGGACATTGAGGGTGGTGAAATGATACCTGATGACTTCTGATTCTACAAAGATAAGAGCACAAAACTATGACCACTAGTATTAGATATATAAGGTTCATTTAACATTGAGTTGAGACTATACTACAGTCATTAAGACTCATTAAGAATCTTGAGCCGTATTTCACTACTGAGTTGAACTCCTTCTCAATTAGTTTATCTTTGTTACCACATGATGGTGATAATTCTTCAAAATTTAGTATTGCACAGTTCCACACATTCACACCACACCACAAACATTATTTAGTATTCTAATGAAACTCTAAATAATTTCCACAGAAAGACCAAATAATTGAGTTCTAATGCTATAAAATCTAAATTCAAGTACAATTCTTAATTGAACTCCAATACTAGTGCAGTGCATCTTGCCCAAAGAATGTGTTTGTGTACATGTATGTGTTTAATTTAGTCAAAATTCCAATACTACTGTATGTATGTGCATATGTATATGTTTGATTTAGTCAGAATTGTTTTAACTGGTTACCCTTAAAATGGGATACTGCAGCAATGCTAGTAGGAGAAATGTGGTCAAAAGAGTTTAAACTTAAAAGAAAAATTCTAAAGGAGAATAACATTAACTTTGTTAGTGGGAAAAAATGCAACACCCCAGGCGGTGCTACTGAAAAATATTGATAAACTAGAGAATTTTTTCTATAAAAATTACTATATATTGTGCATAAATTTGTGAAAGCATAAATACATAAATCAACTGAATAGCATGTCTCAATTTTATTACATCTCAAATGTCCCTTTGAAAAACTATTTACAATAAACAAAAGGATACAAATAAATTTTGTAAATAAATATTCAGAGCCTCTAACGACGATCCCAATCCCAACGATGCCATAAATATCATCTCGCATCAAACCTGAAATACCAAAAACTATGGGCGGTTGAGCCGGAAACTCAGTAGCTAGTATATATGCTCTAAATGTACCTACACATACTCGTGTGTGCATGCATTATATACAAGAGTGTATGTAATATGAACAGTCAAACTAAAATTCCAATAGTATAATCATCACTTAGGATCTCACCACGACACTACACAACCCAATACCCCATATCAAAATCCCCTCCACACTTCCAACAATACAGTATGGACTACCGTCCAATACCCTGTTAATTATCCTCGGAACATTCCAATGCTCCCCAAAATAAAAAGCATAACTCAGGTATATGGCCCATCATAACCTGGCATCACTGCCATAAAATCTTGGTATCATCGCCATAATAATACTTGGCATACTGACCAACCGAGATCCATGGACTAGTCTTTAGATAATAAACAAAATCGTAGTCGACAGCACACGCCATCCAGCGCGTGGTTTCGCTAAGGAATGCATATGCATTCTCCAATAATCATCATCATAATATCATTCTCTCAAATTAAAATAAATTTCAAATTTAATTTCTATAAATTAAGTGTACATGTATTCTACCCAATTTCTATAACCCAATATACTCGTAAAATCAGCTAGTTTCGTTATCCCAAACTACTCGACATGAAAATAACACACAAAATGGGTGCAAGAACAATTATAGTATACGAGCATATATATTATATATATATATATATATATATATATATATAGAGAGAGAGAGAGAGAACATATATCATGTATATAATAATACAATTAAGGTCGAATAGGTGTAGAACACTAAATTAACAACGGAAGAATGAAACTACCTCAAGAGAGTCAAACTCCACAATTGTGGGACTGTTTTAGAGACCCAAAAAATCATATCCAAACATTATCCAAATTACCAATCCGTCTTCAAATTTGGATTCTACACAAAGAATTGGGCTAGGTATATATTTTGAGTTTTTCTCAAATCTCATCCGAATGGACTAAAAAAAAGGATCTAAAACAATCCAAACTAACTCTTTCTATTCCTCTCGTTTTTGCCTCTTTAAATTTGGTTTTTAGCCCCTCTTTTTCATTTCCCTTTCCTTATAATCAACTCCATTATTCATTATAAAGTCTCTCTCTTAAAACCTAGCTTGGAGCCTAAGCTAACACATATTACATATTGCTCTGTAATTCAAAATTGTCAACTTTACATATTTCAACCATTAAAAAATGTCCAAAAACCTTTAAATTTAAATTTAATTGTTTGATTCAATTTCAAACCAAAATAAATCGTTTTCAAATATAATATCAATACAATTATTTTTATGTAAAATTATTACTGAAATCTTATATAATATTCTTAAATAAGACTCAAAATAATGGATTATTACATTCTTCTCCCTACAAAAGGAATTTTGTCCTCGAAATTCATCCAAAATTTTCTTCCATTAAATTCAAACATAAAGTTCGACATCACCCAAATAAGATATAACATAAGTAAAATCTCTCTCAACGGACAACGTAACGAACCAATAACCCCAAGCTCGAGAGTATGAATAACATATGCTCTAATACCACTCTGTAACACCTCGGGAGGTGCAAATTGAAAATATTGATAAATTAGAGAATTTTTTGTATAAAAATTGCCATATAGATTGCGCATAAATTTGTGGAAGCATAAATACATAAATTAACTGAATATCATGTCTTAATTTGATTAAATCTCAAATGTCCTTTTACAAAACGATTTATAATAAACAAAATGGTACAAATAAATTTTGTAAATAAATATCCAGAGCCTCTAACGACTATCCCAATCCCAACAATTCCATAAATACCATATTGCTTCAAACCTGAAATACAACAAACAATGGGTGTTTATGCGAAAAACTCGGTAGCTCGTATAAATGCTCAAAGTGTAACTACATATACACATGTGTGCATGCATTATATACAAGAATGTATGAAAATTTTAATAGTATAATCATCACCTAGGATCTCACCACGGGCACTACACAACCCAATGTCCCATATCAAAATCCCCGCCGCACTTCCCACAGTACGATGTGGACTACCGTCCACTATCCTGTTAATTATCCTCGAAATAATACAATGGCCCCCAAAAATAAATAACATAACTCGGGTGCAAAACCCATCATAACATGACACCGCAGTCGTAAAATCTTGGCATCACCGCCATAATAATACTTGGCATACTCGATAATCGGGGTCCATGGCCTCGATTTTGGGTCATAAAAAAATGGTAGCCGAAAGCTCACCTCGGCCAGTGGATGGTTTGGCTAAGGAATTCCTATGCATTCTCCAATTATAATCATCATAATATCGTTCTCTCAATTAAAATAAATTTCAAATTCAATTCCCATAAATCAAGTGTACATGTATTCTACCCAATTTCTATAACCCAATATGCTCGTAAAATCAACTAGTTTCGTTATCCCAAGCTATACGACATGAAAATAACACACCAAATGGGTGAAAGAACGAATATAGTATACGAGCATATAATATATATAAATGCAACACATAGCATGGATATAACTACACAATCGAGGTTGAATAGGTGTAGCACACTAAATTAACATCGGGTGAACAAAACTGCCTCAAGATAATCAAATTTCAAAATTGCAAGCCTATTTTAAGAACCCCAAAAAATCAGATCCAAATATTATCCAAATTTTCGATCCAATTTCAGATTTGGATTCTACACAAAAAATTAGGTTAAGTATGTATTTTGAATTTTTCTCAAATCTCATCCGCAAACACTCAAAAAGAAGATCCAAAACACTCAAAACTAACTCTTTCTATTCCTCTCATTTTTGCCTCTTTAAATTTCATTTTTGGCCTCTCTTTCTCATCTTCCTTTCCTTACAATCATCTCTATTATTCCTTATAAAACCTCTCTCTCAAAACCTAGTTTGGAGCCACACATATTACCATATTTCCCTTTAATTCAAAATTGTCAAGTTCACATATTTAAACCATTATAAAATGTCCAAAAACTATTTTAATTTAAATTTGAATGTTTGATTTGATTTCAAAACAAAATAAATTGTTTTCAAATATAATATCAATAAAATTATTATTGAAATCTTATATAATATTCTTAAAAAAGCCCTCAAAATAATAGGGTATTACCAAAAATTCCTAATTGAAATCCTAATTAAGTTCCTAATTTCCTAATTGAATTCCTAATTTTCGATTAAATTTATAATTTTCAAAATAAAGAAACGTACACATAAAAAAATTCCTAATTGAGTTCAATTACATAAAAATTGAAATTTGGGTATTTCAACCATATATGCACACACATATAAATACATACACATACACATACATATACATATACACATACACATACATATACATATGCACACACACAGACACTAATATATATATATATATATATATATATATATATATATATATATATATATATATATAT
Organism: Sambucus nigra; assembly: GCA_949130495.1. NCBI lineage: Eukaryota > Viridiplantae > Streptophyta > Magnoliopsida > Dipsacales > Adoxaceae > Sambucus > Sambucus nigra. The sequence goes on along the minus strand of OX422216.1, from coordinate 87,470,766 downwards.
ATATATAGAGAGAGAGAGAGAGAGAGAGAGAGAGAGAGGAGATCGCATGAAATGAAAAATAGAACTAGGTTGTTTATATCTGCAGGATGTGGTCATGGCCCTACTCCGTGACCACCGTACTGTAACCATTTATTTTTTACACGTCAGCAATACGGTCACGGTCATGGACCATTACCATGTTGAGTGGCATGTTAAAAATATATGGTAACGGTAGGGTGGTCACGGGCCGTGAGCACCACCATAACTATTTCAAAATGGTCATGAACCATGGTCGTGACCATACTTAACTGAAAACTTTATCATGCACCTAATCATGGTCTGAGGTCGTGAACCACTTTGGCGGGAATTTTGGCGCGAGGACTATGGCTATGACCATGGGGGTCACGGTCATAGGTCATGACCATATCCATTGGATATCACCTTTTGGCTTGGTCACAATCTATGTCATGCGATGTTTGATTATGGTCACGGTCCTGGATCGTAACCACTTACTCACGGCCCAGGACCGTGATCCTTCTATCGTGATTATTCTCTATTTGTAGTGTAGTGTATTTTGAAATAATTTCTCACTCATCCTCAACTTCCAAAACTCGTGGGAGAGTATTTTTTTGGTAAAAAGGGAGAGTTGTGAGAATAAAGAAGTACGGGGGCTTATTTGTAATATGTTAAAGTTTTACTCTCGTATTTTGTTCCTTTTAGTATAATTTTTGAATTAGGTTAGTATATTAGGTATATCACTTAATGGGTGACAGTGTTTTGAATATTCTAGGATGCTCTTTTTTATCAATTGACATTTTTAGGGTTTCTAAGTTAACAAGACCTTTTTGCTTATAAATAGAGTCAAACACCACTCAGTGTAATCACAATATATTTGAGAGCAAGAGAGAAAGAGTTTGATATTAATTTTGTGACCTTGTGTGCCATTTTTCCTATTACATAATTATACTATACGGTAGTGGGAAGTGAAGTCATTATATGTTATCCTAAGATAGAGTAAAAATCCCTCAGATCTAGGAAAGGTAGGGGATGAGTTACCAGTTTTATGAACTCAAGTCTTTATGTCTATACAACTCCATGAAGATCCCAAACCTTCCGAAAGTGGCATTGTTAAGACAAAAGTAAAAAGAGAATTGTCTATGAATGTGAAGTTTCATACGCAAGTTGATTTTTCAATCATCAAGACAAGGTAATAAATCTTTGTATCCAACTAATTCTAATATTATCCCATTGACATTGATGTAAGGTATTAGTGAGAAAGGTTTGGAATTGAAGGTAGGCTAGAAGCATTTTCCCCATGTTTGTAATTATTTTTTATACTAGGTGTAAACCCGCGCGATGCGCGAGTACACGCATGAAATATATTTGAACATGCGATAATCATTGAAGAAATTAAAACCAAAGTTCAAAAAAACGCGGGGCGTGATCGAGGCGTGGAGGCTAACCCTTAAGCCTTAGAAGCCTAGGCGGGCCTTAGGCGTAAAAAGGCGTGAAAATGCGTTTAGGCCTTCTTAATATATTTTAATATTTTTTAACCATAACAAGGCTATTAAAATACTAAAATTTTACATATCATAAAAATATGTCTGAATATATGCAAATTAAAATACTATTTGATTATTTTGGATGAGATAATGGTCCAGTTTGTAAATAAATTCTTTAAAAGGTGATATCATTTCCCTAAAGCATTGGTGTTTTTAGAAAAAAGTGCACCTTAAGGGTTTTAGCAAGAATAAGTCATAAAATCTTAGGGCGGGGCGTTTCTCCCAAGCCTCAAGCCTAGGCGAGTTTTTTAGAACAATGATTAAAACAAAATAACACTTATATATAGTCCGGGAGTGAAAAAATTAAACATTATTTCAATGCTAAAATTAAAATAAAAAAATACGTCTAAAAGAAACTTTGAAATTTTAATATTAAATTTCTTTCATGCATCTATTTTGTTATTTCTCGTGGAAATGTGGGTGAGGGGAAAAAACACGTGACCTGGTTTTTAAGGTTTTCTCAAAAGGATTGGTTGGGCCATTAATTTTCTTTGAAGTTCTCTACATACTCAACTCTAAATATTTTGATTCATTGTTCTTTCTATACTATAATTAGTTTGGTTGGGTAAAGAAAGATTTACTTTGGTTCTCTCTATCTTTCACATGTTTTACTATTGTGTCCTTAACACCAAACTCTGAACAAAACAATTCTCACAAGGAATTAAAACCCCAATTCTATTAAAAAATATTATGAAAAACACATTAGCTACCTGGTAACTATAAAATGTCAACTTAGTAAAACACACCATTTGTAACTTTGATTACACAAATCTTAATTAAAATCAGACGCTAACGAATCATGAATTTTCCAATTATTTTAATTTAGAAATAACAATGCATATAAAAATCTCATAACCTTTCTCATATTTGCTTACACATATGATTTTGTTATCTGAAAATCATATTCAACACAACAACTGTATATAAAATCAAAATTCAGAGCAAATAATTCAAATGAAAAACCTAAAAGAACAACTCTATCTATCTTTATTTATTAATATAATCTAATGATAAACTCAAAAATGGTCTGGAGATAAAGCTACCTTTGTCAAAGAAGTAACAACAAATTGATTATCAGTACTTCCAACTTCACATATTTTATTACTCGATAAAATCAATAAAATGAATCCCATTACCAATATGAGTTTCCTGAAAAATAAAAACCATACATAATTATAGTGCACCTTTAAATGTTAACCTTGATCAAATCAAAATTTAAGAAATAGTATGTAAACCTTTGAATCCAAAGCTTAAAAACACAAACTCTACCCATCCAAATTTATGAGTGAGATAGTAATATGTAGAGCGATACTCTCACGCGTTCAATAAATTAAAAAGGTAAAGTTAATAAACAACATTTAAAGTCTTTTGAACACATAAATTATTAACCAAATTAGATCACAAGTTCTGTACATAAACAACAAAAACCTATTATGGAGAAAAAAAACATTAATCATGAATTCAAAGCAACAAAAATAAATTAAACCCAAAACCCTTTTGAAATATGAACAAACCCCTTAAATAAATAAAAAAGAAACTATTAGAGAGAGAATACATACATGAGTGGGTTTTAATGGTGTTATCAGGGACATCTTCATTTGTGGGCCAATGGAGGAAGAGAAACAGTAAGGATAATGGCTAACGCTCTAGTGAAGAGAGAGAGAGAGAGAGAGAGAGAGATAGATAGGTTTCACCCGAAACCAATAACACCTGGAACCTTACGTCGGCCACTACCTTATATCTCCAAATCCGTTTGCCAAAACTCGATCTGCCTTGCCACCAGCTCCGGACATATACAACCCAAACCCGATTTTAACCCCTGTAAACCCTAGCGCAAGCAGCCATAGCCACTTCCGACGGTGACTTCCAAATTCGGCTTGCAACCCATCTCAAGCACCATCCACCTTACACCAACAACCCGTGAACCCAAACCAACCCAATATTCAGTTCACAATTCCACTCCAAAGCCACCTTCCAAATGAAAGATAAATAAAGAGTCAGATCGAGCCCTCATCTAGAAGAATATGGTGAATGAATCGATTAGGAGCTTAATGGACTTTGTAATTTACTATTCTAGCTGGCTCAACAACGGTGTATAAAAATATGAGAATACGGGTTAACATTTGACATCAATTCCTCATCCTACGTGGATAACTTCTATGCACCGGATTCTAAATTCTTTGTTTATCCTTTTAGAGTATTATAGACATTCTTTGGTGTCGATATTGATTTTTTATTAATTAAATTTATTTAAATTAAATTCTCTTTCTTGCTTTTATATTTGCATGTTTATATATATATTATGTGTGTGTGTGTGCGCGCGCATGTGTCTTCGGGTGTATGTAAATATTCTTGTGTTCCTGATGTGTTTCTCTTATGTGTGATCAATTCCCTTTCCTCCTTTAGTTGGTATATAATGTAATAACCCCAAATATAAAAGATTATTAGTTTTGGTTCACTAGCTAGGACTTCATGGGATAGTGTGGGGATCTAATATACCAGATACCTTATATTGTTGTTTACATCTTTTAGTCAAGCATGGAAATTTTATATATTCTAATTATTACTAACTTTCTCACATTTTTTCACTTCTCAATGATGATACATTGATTCACAACATGCCATGAGTTTATTATGTTTAGTAGTTTCACTTAATGTAACTGATCCTGATTATATGAGATATATGAATTGAGACACATATGATGATATCATGATAATACCATTTAATGATAATGACATGATAACTTAATAATCGAACACAAGATGAATGAACTTTAGTTGCATGTTCTTTTGGAAAGAGTTTTTATATGACTAACCATTTTTGTAAAAAATTCCTATGGGTCTTAGCATTGGCAATATTTATTCCATTATAATAATAGTCTAAAAAATTATCTTAATATGACTGGAGGAACTATAATCACCCAATGGTTTTACCTTAATATTCTCGGGGAACTATAATCACCCAAGGGTTTCTTGAGAAATCATTTCTAATAGTTTCTAAGGTTTCCCCATCGGGTAACATTTTCATTTCTCTATTTTGTAACTTCTTACTTTTTAGGAGAATTATGGATAACAAATATTCCCTCATAATACCTAATGGCGTTCTTCAATACATTAGGATAATAGTAAGATGATTATGTTAGTGGGATTGGGGCGCTTCAGTTTTGGTATCAGAGCATATGATTAAAGTCAATTTGGGAATTGAGTGTGGGTAACTACAAATATGTGGGTAAAATTATGTGTCATGTGTTTGTTCATTATATCTTTTATAATGTCGTAACATGGAAAAACCTTATTAGTAAACTCACAAGATGAGGATATCGATGAGATGTATTAAAAGATGCGAGGATTAGTTTGGATTATTTGTATTGATCTTTCTGATGTCTTAGTAACATTGTTAGAACGATTACTGATTGGTGAGCATCATATTAGTGATTAATTATTTGTTGGATTATAATTATTGATTAAGTGACTCAAGGTTGTCACGTGTTTGTGAGTTATGACTGGAAAAAAAAATTATGAGCAAGAATATATATTTAATGATATCTCGAAATGATGTCCTTTCATCACGTGACTTTACATTTCCTTATGTTACTTTCATTAGAGCATCCACAATGGTGTAATGTATGGACAAAGAAATAGGTAAAAATACAAACTGTGTGACTCGCACTGGTGGAAGAAAGATAACAAATTTGGTAGAGGAAATGGTAGGAGATTTGCAAAGTTACTGAACGCATACAAATTCAGTAAGACTTCCTACGAACTTCTGTTGTTCGTAGAAAATTCCTACGAACTTCTGAAGTTCGTAAGAAATATAAATACTCATTTTTATTATATATTTGAGTTCCTACGAACAAATATTGTGCGCAAGAAATAGCATTACATTTCCTACGAACAAGAGTTGTTCGTAGGAATCACATTTACAAATTTACTCATCACTCACCACTGTAACTCTGACGGCTGATGAAATGCTAAATCAACTTTTTAGTTTGCAAACTTACCATTCGTTCATCACCACCAGTACGGTTGCTCTTATACTAGCATAATGCACATCATGTATTGTAGGGCCTACAAACTTTTAAGTTGTTTCAGACATCATGTTGGTTCTACCATGTATGGTTTGTGAATAGATATGATACACTTGTAGATACCATATTCCACTCCCCTAAAATGAAGAAAGAATGGCAAACACATCAAGTCGCATTGACACAAACTCAGGATGGACCAAGACCAAAAGAAGAACATTAAAATCACTTTAGCAACCAATCGAAACCCTAAAACCCTTGAAAAGGTCCTATAACAAATACAACTCGCTACAACCCAAAACTTAACCTACCAATCAGATGGGGCTGTTTGGATTTTATTTTTTAAAACCATTTTTTGTGAAATTTATTTTTTTTAACTAATAAAGGAATGTCTTCACTCATTTGAAATACGAATCATATTTATAGAAGTCCCTTTATATATATATATATATATATATATATATACAGTACTGTTCATGTGCAGACCAGTCCGTATTTTAAGAGTGCGGACCGGACATGTGTCACCTGGCAGTGACCCAAAAGAGAGAGACAGTACCTATAATTTAGCCGATAATTTCTAGGCTCACCGTCATGTGACACATGTTCCGTCCGCACTCTTAAAATGCGGGCTGGTCTGCACAAGAGCACTATATATATATTGAAAAAACGTATAAATGCAGTGTGTGATACCGATTAAAATTAATTCACAAGTTTTCATGTAAACCTTATTTAATCAGAGTCTATTTTTAAACCAAATCAATTCGGCCCCTAAACATGCAACTACGTGTGCGCGTGTGTCAAACCATAAATACATAAACCATGTGACACAAACTTAAGGAAAAATCTCCGCAGGGCAAAACCTATTTATTTCTAGAACTTTGAAGAATTCACAACACCATTGACTTACATACAACCTAATAAGCCCACAAGTGTAATGCACGGTGTCTTCATCAAACCTTCAAAGCAACGACTAGAAATCTATAGTGGTTCGCGCACAGCTATACCACAAGGACCACAACCCAAAAACTCCTTAGAGACTCCCTCCACAATAACATGCAGCTCTCGGTTGTAGAGTTCTCTCCACAAAGAATAAACAATTGCAAAAGTTGTGTTCTTGAACACCAAAACAATTCACCAAAGCATATGGGATTTTTGTGAATTGAAAACAAAAAAGGATTAAGCCTTAAAAGAAGAACTCAAAAAGAATTATGTTATTTCACAGTTTTCTGTCTTTCAAAATGCTGGGACTTCTTAACGAAAACGAAACCATTTAATGAGTATTTATAAGAAAACGCGTCACCTCGGTATTAGAGCTCGTTCGAACGAGAAACACATGTTGTGCGAACGAGAAACATATGTCGTTTGAACGACATCGCGCTACACTGCCATGTTGCTCGAACGACAGTACAAAGTCCTTTGAACGACTGTTGCGTCAAAAAATAATATTTTAATGTCCGCTTCAATACTTAGAAAAAATACTCATTCTCAAATTTTGACAAAAAAGTCCGCTCCAACACTTGAAAATATTTTGTAAAAATATCCCAGAAGCTCCAAGTGTAAAGTTAAGATATTTAAAACATAACCTTACCAAAGTAAACTTTGCGAAGTCTATTTGATGAAGAACTTGATTAATTCGGATCCGTCTTGATGTAGATTGCTCTTGAATGCTTTTCGACGGTGTAGCGGTATATGACATAATAAATTGATAACGAACTTATGAAAATATGTCCTTACTAATCTCCCCCTATGTCTATGCCGGTACATATATAAAAATATTCGAATTATCAAAAACTAAAATGCCTATACAAATCTACCCTCCCATGAATAAATTTGCAAGTTCTCAAACTGTTCTTCAAACATCTTCGTCAAATCTCAAAGCTTTTCTCATTAGCGTGTGCAACATAATGATCTTCAGTCTTTGTATCTACACACATGAGATAAAGCAAAAACCTTCATGACGCATCGAGTTTGAAATGATATAAGAATAAATCATTAGTAAATCAAATCTCCCCCATAATACAAAAACTCCCCCATAACATGATAATTCTTTCTCCCCCTTTTTATGATATCCCCAAATAGACAGATAAGAAGAAAAAATCAAAACATGGAGTGTCACGATAAAATGCATAGCAAACATGGATCAAACTACGCGCATGCAAAGGTATGTCCCAAAAAAAAATTCACAAACTACTTTGGGATTTTTCAAATTTTCATACAAAAATAAGATACCAAAAATTACACCATGGATTTAAACTAAAACAAACCAAGTCATGAAAATGGAATGTATGGGTGTGAACACATTCGATAGGTAAATTAACTCAATCAATCATATGTGCACGATGCATATGTGTACTCTTAACGAATGAACATCAAAAGTATCCTTAGGTGTAAAAATTGTTGAATTTAGATGACATCGTCTTATACTAATTAACAAATCAAAGTCAAAGTGATTTCCACATCAATAACGTCCAAAACTATGTAGTGCTTTTTCAAGACTTTCAAGGATGTGCAACCCCATTTTAATTCTCCATTCAAACTCCCTCATATATATTTTCTTCTAGAGGTGTTAAACTAAATTTTCAAACTTTGGAGAATTGGCGCAAAAACCTAATTGGCCCATAATTGGCATGAATTTCTTTTTATTGCCTTTAAATTTTTTTGGGCACTTTTAAACCTCTTTGGCCCCCGAATAATAAAATTCCTCAATTTTTTTTGGTCCAATTGAAACGGCGGCTTAATCGCAAAGGATAAATGATGATATTTCGTAGCGCTTCACCGTTTTCAAATAAAGCACACAAACTCACAAACGGCTCTTACATGCACAACTTTCTTATCAAGTTTTATCGCGCTTGGTTCATTTTATGGACATGATTAAAGTGAAAACACCCAACCAACATGTGATAAGACAAGCACAATAATAAAATAAATCCGTGCACGTGTGCAATAAACGAAACCATGAGCCAAACATGTAGGAAGTAACACTTCATTACATCTTAATGACTCTAAACGTTATAAAGCACATGGATGAATTGTCATATTGTCTCAAAACACTATCAAATATCACATGAAAAAAAAAGGAATGATGACGTGACTCGCTCATCCTAAGTGTCCATCCATAAACGGTGCAAACAAAATACAAGAATCTTTTTGGATTTTCCAAAAATTTTATCAAAATAAAATCTTTTTATATTTTCAAAAATTTTCAAAAAAATAAAATATACAAATATGATACATACTAGCAATAGGCAAATAATGTCATCATCGAAAAACATCCTATGCTAGTAAACAAGTCAAACCTCAATCGTTAGGTGCGAAGGGGTTTTTCAGAAGTGGTGCCAACTTATGAAAAACCTCCATCAAATTTTGTGAAGTTTTGACCAAAAACTTAACTTGCTCACCTAAAAGTGAAAACTCTCTCTTGTAGTCTCCAGGAGCATGTAAAGTATCAAGTGTGGGTGAATGTGTGGCAGAAACACGTGTAATAGAAAGACGTGACAGATAACCCAACTTAAATCAAAATTCCCTAAGGTGCCCTCTCCTCTTGCAATGGGAACAAACATAAATAGGCCTAGGAACACCTTTGTCAAAAACTCTAGGATGCGCTCTCCTAATAGGAATGTGATGCCTAGGTGGGTTAAGTTTCGGGCCTTGTGAATCTGTCACTAAAGTGGGAACTGGGTCGGGTGTGACAAAAGAAGTGGAGGCACCATTATGACCTTTTCCAAGCCCGTTAACTCTACCCTTATCAGTATTAAGAACAACCTTTTCAACCTTCTTAGGTGCGTTCTAAAAATTAACTTTGACCTCCCTGACACGTTCGAGATCACTCTCGAGTTGGGATACGCGTGTCGTCATACTAGACACTGTGTCGGTCAAATCAAAATTTTCTTTTCTTAAAACCTCCTTCTCTCTCTCCAAATTTAAAACTCGACGACCTAAATCCTTATTATACTTCTTTGTTTTTAAGGTCTCGGTGTACAAATCTCTAAACGCTTTTTGGAGCTCACTTTCAGCTCCACTTTCACTCTCGCTTTCTCCCTAACTTGAATCGCTCAAATCATCACTATTACATTCGTGTGCAAAATTGTGGGCCAAAGTGGGTGTGCTCACATGACTTGCTAAAAAGGCAATAAACTTCACACCACTAGTCTCATCACCCTCACCTTCACTACTATCACTAAGTGTGACGGGCATGGCTACTTTCTTTCCTTTCTTTCTAAGCCACGTAGGACACTCAAACGACTTATGCCCCTTACCCCCACATTCAAAATAAGTCACATTCTCAAAATCCTCATCACACTCCTCATCTGAGTCATTCTCTTTTTTCCTCTCACTGCTTTCTTTGGCCTTTCCTTTCTTTTTATTTTTCTCAAAAAATCTCTTTTTATTGGAAGAATTTTCTTTAGAAATTTTGAGAAACTTTTTAAAAAAATTCGCAAGTAAGGCCAAATCATTAAAATCAAAATCTCCCTCAGAATCCGACTCACAAACTTTTTCTTTCTTTTTCTTAAAATGAGTCTTTAAAGGAACGCCTTTATCCTTAGCCTTAATGATTTGGGAAACATGTCAATCTCATAGGTTTGAAGGTCTCCTACAAGTTCTTCCAACTTCAGTGATTTCAAATTTCCCAAAGAGTTTAAAACCGTGACTTTAGGAATAAAGCATTTTGGGAGAGATCTCAAAATATTTTTAACGACACGCGTGTTATCAATCACCTCACCCAAATTAAAACAGGTGTTAACAATGTCCGACAAACGTGCATAAAAACCATCAAAGCATTCAGACTTAGGCATGGTGATAGTCTCAAATTGGGTGGCCAAATTTTGTAATTTTGATTCTTTAACCGCGTTCGTACCCTCATGTGTCAATTTCAAAACATCCCAAGACTCTTTAGACGTGGTACACATCACAATTCGACGAAACTCATCAGGAGTGACAGCTCCAGAAATAGCACTCAGAACACGGGAATTAAAATTAGACATTTTATAATCATCTTCAGTCCAGGCCGACATGAGTTTTAAAGAGGTGATATTATCAATGGTGACCGTGTGAGGAGTCCACCCATTTTCACAAAGTAACCAAACACGCTCGTTAATGGATTTTAAACAAGATTTCATATGAGCTTTCCAGTAGGCATAATTATACCCGTCAAAAATAGGCATCTGATTATATAAGTGATGCATAGGAAAAATTGCGATTTTTCACAAAACTGATTTTTCGAAAAAAATCAATATCACACGATTTTGCAAAAAATAGGAATAAGCGATAATTTGACGATGTGAGAAGTCAAATTGTATAAAAAAAATCCTTGAAAAATCAGGATCACGCGATAAATTAGCGTAACCCGCTCTGATACCAATTTGAAAAACCGTATAAATGTGGTGTGTGATACCGATTCAAATTAATTCGCAAGTTTCCAAGTAAACGTTATTTAATTATAGTCTATTTTTAAACCAAGTCAATTCAGCCCCTAAACATGCAACTACGTGTGTGCGTGTGTCATACCATAAATACATAAAACATGTGACACAAATTTAAGGAAAAATCCCCGCAGGGCAAAACCTTTTTATTTCAAGAACTTTGAAGAATTCACAAGACCATTGACTTACATACAACCTGATAATCACCCACAAGTGTAACGCACGGTGTCTTCATCAAACCTTCAAAGCAACGGCTAGAAATTTGCAGTGGTTCACGCGCAGCTATACCACAAGGACCGTAATCCAAAAACTCCGTAGAGACTCCCTTCATAATAGCACGTAGCTCTCGGTTGTAGAGTTCTCTCCACAAAGAATAAACAACAACAAAAGTTGTGTTCTTGAACACGAAAAGAATTCACCAAAGCATATGGGATTTTTGTGAATTGAAAACAAAAATGGATTAAACCCTAAAAGAAGAAGTCAAAAAGAATTATGCTATTTCGCAGTTTTCTGTCTTTCAAAACGCTGCGACTTCTTAATGAAAACGAAACCATTTAATGAGTATTTATAAGAAAATGCGCCACCTCGGTATTAGAGCTCATTCGAACGAGAAACACATGTCACGCGAACGAGAAACATATGTCGTTTGAAGAACATCGCGCGACACTTCCATGTCACTCGAGCGATAGTACAAAGTCGTTTGAACGACTGTTGCGACGAAAAGTAATATTTTAATACCCGCTTCAATACTTCGAAAAAATACTCATTCTCAAATTTTGACGAAAAAGTCCGCTCCAACACTTAGAAAATATTTTGTAAAAATATTCCAAAAGCTCTAAGTGTAATGTTAAGGTATTTAAAACATAACCTTACCAAAGTAAACTTTGCGGAGTCTTTTTGATGAAGAACTTGATTAATTCGGATCCGTCTTGATGTAGATGGCTCTTGACTGCTCTTCGACGTTCTAGCGGTATATGACATAATAAATTGATAACGGACTTATAAAAATATGTCCTTACATATATCCGTCAATTATATTTAGTGTGAATTCTAGTGCATTGGGTTAAGGCCCAATCATGAAATATCAGAACTTCAGTTCTAGTATAATTAAACAATTAACAACCTATATAGAAAGTTGACATCCTATCGATAAATCCGTGTCTACAGTTTTTGTAGTTTATCTTGACTACAAGAACTTGATTGTTCGGGAACTTATCTAATAGTTCAATGAAAATTGTGCTAGAATTTTAGGAATGTATTGGACATGAACAAGTGTGATATTTGGGTCTAGATTTTGACTAGATTAAACTTTCATAATATCATGATTTACAAAGAATGCATTTACTATCAATTTCAATGGATACGAGGATCAAAATATTCACGTTATTCTTGTATTGATTTACCAATGGGTGTGATTCAATTTATTGGGTTAACAAGCATTATAAATTGGACATTGGTTATGCAAATATGTTCGAAATCATGTTTCAAAGGAATTCGCATCCAAAATAGATAATTTATATTGTGACTCCCCCTTGATAAACTTATAAGTTCGGAGTTTATTACTAAACCTAGACAGTGGATTATTATCCAGTAAAATATCAAATAAGTTAAGTTTGAGATAAATGAGTAATATAATGTTGATGAAAATCGATTCATGATAAATTAAATTTTACCAAGAAGGTATTGAATACTTAACATGGGGAAATTTATTTCGCGCTATATAAATTTTCAAACAATACCTCTTTATTTAATTGATTGTGAGGTGATAAAATTAGAGTGGGTTTTTTAATTATTTAGTGGAATTAATATTAAATAAAAAATGAAATAAATTACAAATGCTAATTTTGGATTTCCATATTTCTGTTTAGATCCCAATTTAACTATTTACCTGGTTATATGACATATTTGATATTCCAAGAATCCCAATAATCTTTGAAACCCTAATAGGCCCAAGCCCACTCCATGAACCTATATATAGATCCAGGGAAAAGTTTTAATCAGCATAAAATACTTATAAGATTAAAGAGGGTGAAAGAAAATATCATTCATGTTTTTGTGAGGGATGAGTAGAGAGAAAATGTTTTTTTTCTCTATTTTCATTAACTATTCATATCCAAAGGTTCCCACACATAACTTTATTTGGATGGATCATTGGAAAATAAAAGGTGTTTTATTTATCTACAGAAGGATTTACGTTGATGTTACATGATTTTCATCAACCCTTATCAGGTATGTTGGATCATTTAGTTTCATATATCTAGTTCATGTTTATTTTCTTTTGAAAAATTATGAATTTTAACATCATTGATCAAAGAAGTTGTAAGGTCGTGTTTGACACACTTTAGGTTTTAGTTTTGTGTTGGCTTAATTCTGTAACAAACCTTTGAGTAATTATATATTTCTATCGATTTTATGGTCTTATAAAGCTACATCATATGAATATAAGAGAGAAAGAATCGTGACTAAGATTACCGAACCAAGTCGGATAACTTCATTGCATTCCGAAGATTTGGTAAAAGTAAAACTTTTTAAAGTTTTGTAATTCTTTATAGTTTATTTTAATTGCTTGGAAGTGACAGGGTGGGACTTTAATAAAAACCATTTATGGAAAAGGTTTAAAACTTTTTATTTGCAAATTTTGTTAAGGTTCATCACTAAGTGACCTCATTTGAATGAGTTCACCCTCAATCGAAGATGGCATTGACCGAGAGCTTTTTTTTATGCAGAAGACCTCGATTAAAGATAAATTTCAAATAAGAAACACTCTATCGAAGATTGTTTCGAACAACCCAAAGACCACAAAAAATGACCCTTAACTAAAGTTTTTATCAATAGACATCCCATAGATCGAAAGATCTGGTTTGAACGAGGGCTCATTGGTTTGAACGAGAATTTTTTATATTAAAAATTTGTTTGAATGGATATAGTTCATTGTAAAAACTATTTAAACAACTTTAGATAAGTATTTTAATTGATGAAGCTTAGTTATTTCAAAATCCTAAATTAGTTTTTCTAGAATCCTTTCGCTTCTAAGAGCCTGTCATCTCTATGTAACTAATGTAGAATTTAGGTTTAAAAATCGCTAGTGATCTTCTACATTAAATAGGATAACACGTTAGATTACTTGTGGGCATCGTTCAACAACCAAGATCAGTGCTACCGAGGCCTTGAAGGTTGTGTAGCTATTTTCCTGGACTGGAGCCACTATCACTAGTATAAGTAGAGGCACATCAACATAACGCAAGGTAGAGGTATTGTGGTGTGTATCTTTATCATATGTGTAAGTCATGTCTAAATCCTTATTAAGTCTTGTAATCATTCATTCAGTACTAGTGGAATTTGTCTAGGTTGGTGGGAGAGTTCTTTTTCTTGGGATGATATCCATTATAAATCCTAGTATGCTTTGTGTGATTGTTTTAAATTTTCTTTCACTATTAAACACCATCTCCATTAAATTTGGACTAAATCAATTTATTCGATAAATTTAAAATTTGGTTCAAATTAATTTGTTTTACTTGTTGATTAGGTAATTAATTAATATGGACCCTTAAGTCACATGCCTATTTCAAACTCGTAGTTGTGACTTCTTAATCATGCAATCATAGGAAATGTCAGTTGAGGGTCAGTCAATCACACGACCTCCTATGTTTGATGGTAGTAGCTTTATGCACTAGAAGACATTAATTATTTTTTCTCCTTAAGTCACACAATGAAAGTGTGTGGTTAGTTGTAGATAAGGGGTGGAGATGTTCAACAACCCTTATTGGGGATATTATTTTCCTTAATCCTTAGGATTCATGGTCTGAGGATAAATATAGAGTAGGTGACTACAACTTTAAGGTATTTAATTCAATTTTTTGTGGAGTAACTCAAAAAGAGTTCTGATAGAATTCTATATGCCCTACGTCCAAAGAGGAGTGGGACCTTCTCGAGCTCACCCCTAAGGGTACCAATACTATACGAAACTTAAAGATCCACAATATATCCACCCGGTTTGAGTTGTTGAAGATGTAAGACAATAAGATAATTGATAATTTTTATGAGAAACTCTTTAACATCGTGAATTGTCACTTTTATATAGGAGAGAAGATCCCGAATTCTAGGATTGTTTAGAAAATCTTTAGGTCAATACCACCTAGGTTCCTTCCCCACATCTCAGCCTTAAACATCATAGGAGGTATATATAACATAAAGGTAGAGGAGATAATAGGGTCGTTTCAAACATTCTAGTTAGAAAACTATTTATCGTCTAAGATAAATAAGGTGAGAGTGCGCTTGTGTTCAAACCAAGAAATTATTTAATTAAACTTAGTTTTTTTAAATAAAACCTAAAGCATGCATCTAGGTGTGATTGAAGACAATATAATCATGCAAGAACATTCAATCACAAACGAACACACAAATGAGGAAAAATCCCCCAAAGGGGCAAAACCTTTTATTTTCACTATAATTTGTAAAAGACGGTTTACACGGATTATACTGAAAACAAGAGTGACATACGAAATACCCTCAGGTATCGGTTCCGATGTCGTCGACTGGAATCGCCAGCAAGAAATCCAGATGGGCAGCAATGGAAAAGATTCGGCTTCTCCACAAGTTGCTCCAGATGAGTACAAACGATCGTTTGAAGGTGTAAAGATTCACACACATATTTAGGAATGCTTTTGTGAATCAAAAGGCATTAAACCTTAAAAAGTTGAAATCTATTTTCTGGGCTGTAAATCGTAGAAAGGTGTAGGAAAAAGACTAGAAAACGTGCATAATGGGTACTAATATTTATACAAAAATCGAGGTGACGCCTTCGCTCGAACGAGATCACGCGACATGATCATGTCGTTTGAACGACAGAGCAATATCCTTCGAATGAGCTCGACGACCAAAAAAGTTTTCTTCTACACTTATAAAAATTTCTACTTTTGAGTTAAAAATAAATTAGACTTCGAAAAATATTTTTTAAAACATTCCCAAATATTTATGCAAATATTAACAACTGCAATAAACCATTTTACCAATAACGCATCATTGAGCAGCACGTTGCATGTAGCGTGATGCACATGTGAATATAGTGGATGTATGGATTCAGATAAAGGCCGTCATGGATGATCGTGTTGACGTGACGAACGTAGCGGTATCAGGCATACATACTATTATCTAGGACAAATAGAACGTTCCTAGATTCTACCCCGGACATTTATAAAATTATGTCCTTACAAATATCCCCCTATGTCTATGCCGGTACATACATAAAAAATATGAATTATGCTATCCCCATAAAGCAAATGACATATAAGATAATATCCCCATTAAACCCTCAAACTGAGAATGCTAACTGTCATGTCATCAATCAAACTTCAACATCTTCAAATCTTCACCTTTTCGGAAACTCTCAAAGATCATCAGGGAGTGTAATCCAATAATCATTAATTTTGTACCTACACACATGAAAAAAAGCAGATACCCGTGACACGCAACAGTTTGAAATATAATGACATGCAAAAATCAAAGATAAGCAAATCATTGATAAATCAACCATATCAACCAAATAATGGCTCCCCCATAATTCATTCTCCCCCTTTTTATGATGTCCCCAAATAGACAGATATTAAAAGCACAAATAAATGCAAATGGAGGATGTCACAAGGTAATAAACTTTATATTTTTGAATTTTTCAAAAAAAAAATTTCACACAAAATATACAACAAAGAATCACACCATGAAAGAACACAAAATTAACCAAGTCGATGATAGCGGAAATATAGGGGTGTGAGCAAATTTGATAGGAAAATCAATGCATACAAACATAACAAATGTGAACGATGAATATCGGATACTCCTAACAAATGAACTCAACATATTCCTTGGGTGTAAAAAGATGGAATTATAAGAAATTGACTCAATCAAATCAGCAAATCAAAGCTCAAAGTGATTTCCACACCAATAACATCCGAAACTATTTAATGCTTTTTCAGGACTTTCTAGGAAGTACAAACCCGTTTAAATTCTCCAACCAAACTCCCTTAGATTTATATTTTGTTTAGAGGTGATCTAAATTATCAAACATTGGAGAATTGATGGTGAAACCTAATGGCCCATATTTGGCCGAGGATAATAAAATTTCTCAATTTTTAGGTCCGATATAATGGTGTCTTAGTATTCGCAAAGTCCAAATGAGAACCTTTCGCAGACCTTCCCCGTTTTAAAATACCACACAATCTCACTAAAAGGTTTTTTCATGCATTCTAATCTTGTCACGTTTTATCTCATATGGTTCGTTGTATAGACAGAATTGAGATGGAAACACTCAAGCCAATACGTGATAGACAAGTATAATAATCAAATAAAGCCGTGCATGTGTGCAATAAAGAAGATAAGGAGCCAAACATGTAGAAAAATATCACTAATCACATCTCAAAGACTCCAAACAATGTAAAGCACATGGATGCAATGATGTAGCGTCTCAAATCACTATAAAAAAGTCACGTGAAAAATGGAAATGGAAGTTATGACTCGGCTATCTTAAATGCTCATCCATAAGAGGTGTAAACAAAAATACAAAAATCTTTTTGTGCTTTTCTAAAAATTTTATTAAAAAGAAAATCTTTTTGGATTTTTCGAAAAAAAATATACAAGGGAAAAAAATAAAAATACAAATGATACAAACTAGCAATAGGAATCATATGATATGAACATGACAATGCATACTATCCTAGACACAGACCATCCCCTCAGTCAACTTTGCAAATCCCTAAAGACTTCCTAAGACTCTCGAACCTAAGGTCATCTAAAGGTTTAGTGAAAATATCGAATAACTGAAGGTCGGTGGGTACAAAACTCAGGGATACGACTTTATCCTCAACTAATTGACGTATAAAGTGCTTGCGTATCCTGATGTGCTTTGTACGTGAATATTGGACCGGATTACGAGATATGTGAATCGTGCTCGTGTTATCACATGAGATGGTCATTGTGTCCTGTGAAATCTCATAATCTTCCAACATTTGCTTCATCCACAAAAGTTATGTGCAATAACTCCCAACGGTGATGTACTCAACCTTCGCAGTGGACAAAGAGATGGAGTTTTGCTTCTTGCTCAACCAGGAGACAAGAGCAGAACCAAAGTAGAAACACCCACCAGAAGTACTCCTACAACCATCTACATCCCCAGCCCAATCGGCATCCGAATAGGCGGACAAACGGTCATCGGTATCTAAGGAATACCAAATATCGTAGGAGAGAGTCCCACTCACGTATTTAATAATATGTTTTAGAGCGAGTAAGTGTGACTCTTTCAGGGATGCCTGATATCACGGACAGACTCCGACACTAAAGGCTATGTCGGGGCGACTGACAGTCAAGTAGAGAAGACTACCTATCATACTCCAATACAAGGTTTGCTCTACGTCTTTGCCTGAAGTTTCCTTACTAAGCTTGATATAAGTACTCATAGGGTTACGTGCATGCTTAGCGGAGTCTAAACCAAATTTCTTCACTAGGTCTCTAGAATACTTGGATTGGGAGATGAACATCCCATCCTCTAGCTGACGAACCTGGAGACTAAGGAAGAAAGTAAGCTCACCTATCATGCTCATCTCAAACTCACTTTTCATCTCCTCCTCAAAGTGATGAGCATGCTGGGAGCACGTGGATCCAAAGACTATGTCGTCCACATAGACCTGGGTAACCAAAATAGCACCGTCATCTATCCTGACGAATAACTTCATATCAACTCCCCTTCTCTTGAAGCCACAGGCTAAGAGATAGTAAGTAAGACTCTCGTACCAAGCACTGGGTGCTTACTTCAAACCATACAAGTCTTTCCTTAGATAGTAGACGTGCTCCGGGTGCTTAGGGTCTTCAAACCCTTTTGGTTATTCCATGTAAACCTCCTCCTGTAGAATGCCATTTAGAAAGGCACTCTTGACATCCATCTGTTATAGCTTGAAGTGCAGACGACATGCGATGGAGAGTAGTAAGCGGATGGACTCAAGCCTCACAACAGGAGAAAATATCTCCTTAAAATATACACCCACTATCTGTGTGTAGCCTTGAGCGACCAACCTATCCTTGTTTCTGATTATGGTACCATTTTGATCCATTTTATTCTTGAAAATCCACCTAGTACCTATCATATTCGTCTCACTAGGTCAGGGGACAAGTTCCCAGACATTGTTCTTTTTAAACTGAAGCAACTCATCCTGCATAGAAGATATTCAGTGTTCATCCTTGAGTGCTTCTTTATAGTTCTTGGGCTCGACTTTTAGATGTGTAGCAGACATGGATAATAATATTCTCTTGCTGAGCACGAGTCTTGACTCCTTGGGTGGGATCTCCTACGATAGAAGTACGATCACGACTCTTACGAACCCAAGAAGGTTTGTCCCCTAGAACAGGAGTAGGGTCCTCACTGGATATGGGAGACACATTGGGATAATAAAAAAGGAGTGTGTCATCCTCACTCAAATGAGTGGAGTCAACAGTCGTCAATGGTTCATTATCTTGCACAGTAACGTTTATCGACTCCATCACTTTGGAGCTCTTTAGGTTAAAAATCCATCAAGCTCTACTATTTGATGAATATCCTAGCAATATTCCCTTGTCGCTTCAGGAGTCGAACTTTCCTAATTTCTCTCTATTCCATAGGATGTAGCATTTACTCCCCAAAACACGAAAGTATGCAAGGTTGGGCTTCTTTCCATTCCATGATTCATAAGGATTTTTAAGTGTGTGGGCTAAGGTAAACCCTATTCACTATATGGCATGCAGTAAACACTGCCTCTGCCGAAAATCTCTTAGCAACTTTATGACCTAGAAGCATAGATCTAGCCATTTCCTGAATCGTCCTGATCTTTCTCTCAACAATCCCATTTTGCTGAGGAGTCTTCACAGTAGAAAACTCATATTTGATTCCTAAGCTATCATAGTAAAGATCTACTTTTTGCTCTATAAATTCAGTGTCATTGTCACTACGCATTCTGTTGATAGTGACACTGTGTTAGTTTTGTAGGACACAACACTTGGTCGTCAGAAACTCAACATCATCGGATTTCTCTCAAAGAAAAACTATAATTGAATATATAGAGAAATCATCTACCATCACTAGGATGTACCTCTTACCATCCAGACTCTCAGTACGAGTAGGACCCATAAGATCCATGTGAATCAATTCAAGCACACGGGAGGTGGTAATGGATTGCAACTTCCTATGGGGACTACGGATTTGCTTTCCCAACTGATAGGGTCCACAAACCGTGGAAGTTGGATTTCCAAGTGTTGGTAAGACACGTACTAGGTCCTTTTTAGCTAATCACATCAAATCTCTAAAGTTCATGTGACCTAGACATTGGTGCCATAGATCCATAAGAGTGATCATGGCGCTGTTACAGATAAGTGAGGACTTGGGCACATTCTGATAGAAATTATCCTCTGTCCTAACCCCTTGCACTAAAAGTTTACCGGCTTGATTATAGACATTACACACGTCCCGATCAAACTTTACGACAAAGTCAGCGTCGCACAACTAGCTAATGCTGAGAAGGTTTGTTTTCAAACCTTTGACGTACAAAACATTCTCTAGCTTAAGAAATCCTGGTAACTCCACTGTATCTCGTCCTATGATGCTAGACTTGCTCCCGTCTCCAAAGGTGACTCTACCTTCCTTATGATCCTCTAGGTAGGTAAAAAATGAGACATCACCGGTCATATGTCTGGAGTACCTACTATCAAAATACCACTGTGAGGTATTATGTGCTTTGAGAGAAACATTAACAACAAGGGCCTTTTCATCTTTCTTAGGTACCCAAGAAGTGGTAGCCTTTTGTTTACCCTTGTTGTTGGTTTTAGCCGGGATGCGGGAAGCATTCACTGACGACAAAGACATCCGTCGAAATTCTTCCATCAAACTTTGTGATGTGGCGGCTAAAAACTCAACACGCTCTCTCAAGCTGGTAAAATTATCAGTACGATGTGGTGGAGCAGTAGTACGTCGTGTCCGACCCAAACTATAGCAAAACTCCCTGAGGTGGCCCTTTCTTTTGCAGTAGGTACAAAAGTACACAGTCTTAGGCAGACCTTGGTTTTCTTTTCTTAGTCGAACTCTCCTTCGTGATTTTTGACAATGGCCATATAGAGTTGTAGTAAATTTAGGAACTGGTCCAGGTGCTATTTGGTACGTAGACTCACCATCAAAACCAATTCCCTGCCTATCACTAAAACCTAAAGCGGGACCGAGGAGCATTTTTCCCATTTTTTTGGATCTGTCCTCGATTTGAACCTTGACTTCCCGTGCTCTCTCAAGATCATGAGTAAGTTAGGCTACAAGGGCTTCAAGTTTCTTCCGAGTCTCTAGGGAGTAATGGAGCTCACTCATAAGACTAGCCACTTAATTAGTCAAGTCCCCTTTCTCTTTCTCAAAATAACTCTCTCTCTCTCTCCAAGCAGTCTCTCTCCTTCTCTAAACTGAGTTTCTCTCTCAACACAGGCAAAATTTCTCTCTCTCAAGGTAGTAAAGGTGGAGGACTCTCTCTCTCTGTCGCTTCTCCTAAATCTTCGTTTAAAGCGGTGATCCTAAGAACTAATGCTTTGTTACGCCTTTTAGTTTTAAATGACTCAGTATATAACTCAGCGTAGGCGCATTGAAGATTACTCTCACTCTCACTTGCAACATCCTCCCCCTCACTCACTTCATTCTCACTATCGAGGTGTCCCTGTAAAGTAGCATCCTCATCGTCGTGAGGAGCACTAGTGGAACTCACATGACTAGCCATGAATGCGGTGAAGTTACACTCATGCGATGACTCGTCTCTAGAGTCCACCGACTCGGCCTCACTATCGTCACTAAGGATAGCGCTGCCCTTTTCTTTGGCAAGTTTGTTCAGCCTAGTAGCATACTCAAAAGCTCTATGACCCTTACCGTCACACTCATAACATCTCTCACCGTCTTTCTTAGGAGGGTCTTTAAAATCTTTTTCATTTTTCTTTTCTAACTTATTTTTCTCAAATTTCTTTTTATCTTTGAAATTTCCATTTTTCTTGATTTTGAGAATTTTATTGAAATGTTTTGCAAACAAGGCCAAATCATCCAAATCAAGGTCACACTCGGAATCTGACATTTCTATCTCCCTCACTCTTCTTATCCTGGGCATTAAGTGCAATTCCTTTATCTTTTGGTTTAACAGACTTAGGAAACATGTCAATTTCAAAGGTTTGCAAGTCTCCAAGCAATTCCAATAATTTAGGCATGTTTAAATTACCCATATAATTTAACACCATGACTTTAGGGATCAAACGCTTAGGCAGTGATCTTAGGATCTTTTTAACAACTCTAGCATTAGGAATGTGTTCACCAAGATTAAAGATAGTGTTACAATATCAGATAACCTAACATAAAATTCATCAAAACATTTAGTCTCAAGCATGGTGATAGTTTCAAATTGAGTTGTTAAGTTTTGCAATTTTGATTCTTTCACAGCATTAGTTCCTTCATAGGTAAGCAGTAAAATATCCCATGCCTCTTTTGACATGGTACACGTCATTATCCACTGAAACTCGTCAGGTGTGACGAATCCAGAAATAGAACTAAGACCCTTAGAGTTAAAGGATGACCATTTAAATTCATCTTCAGTCCATGCAGTCATAGATTTGAAATTTGTCACGTTGTCAATAGTGACGGAGGGAGGTGTCCACCTTATTTCAACCAAAATACAAACTCTTTCATCTATGGTTTTTAGAGCATATTTCATATGGGCTTTCCAGTAAGCATAATTAGTTCCGTAAAAAATTGGCATTTTATTATATAATTTCTCCATTTTGAACATGCCCTTTTTCAAAAATCAATTTTTCAGAAAATTGATATCTTAAAAAAAAAATTACGGAAAATTACATGGTATAATTGTGTAAGTGGCTCTGATACCAATTTGAGAGTGCGCTTTTGTTCAAACCAAGAAAATATTTAATTAAACTCAGTTTTTTTAATTAAAACCTAAAACATACATCTAGGTGTGATTGAAGACAATATAATCATGCAAAAACATTCAATCACAAACAAACACAAAAATGAGGAACCTTTTATTTTCACTATAATTTGTTAAGGATGGTTTACACGGATTATACTGAAAATAAGAGTGACATACGAAATACCCTCAGGTGTCGGTTCCGATGTCGTTGGCTGGAATCTCCCGCAAGAACTCCAGATGGGCAGCAATGGAAAAGAGTCGGCTTCTCCACAAGTTACTCCATATGAGTACAAATGATCCTTTGAAGGTTTACAGATTCACACACATATTTAGGAATGCTTTTGTGAATCAAAAGGCATTAAGACTTAAAAACTTGAAGTCTATTTTTTGGGCTGTAAATTGCAGAAACGTGTATGAAAAAGACTTGGAAAAACGTGAAGAATGGGTACAGATATTTATATGAAAATCAAGGCGACGGAGGTGCTCAAACGACATAGGCATGTCACTTGAACGAGACCATGTGTCACTCGAACGAGATCGCGTGACATGATTATGTCGTTTGAACGACAGAGCGATGTCGTTCGAATGAGCTCGACGACTAAAAAATTCTGCTTCTACACTTAGAAAAATTTCTGCTTTTGAGTTAAACATAAATTAGACTTCGAAAAATATTTTTTAAAACATTCCCAAATATTTATGCAAATATTAACAACTCCAATAAATCATTTTACCAATAATGCGTCGTGGAGTAGTGGGAACGGTTGAGCAGCACGTCGCATGTAGCATGATGCACGTGTGAAGATGGTGGATGCATGGATTCGGATCAAGGCCATCGTGGATGATCGTGTTGACGTGCCGAATATAGCGGTATCAGACATACATACTATGATCTAGGACAAATAGAACATTCCTAGATTCTACCCCGGACATTTATAAAATTATGTCATTACATAAGGGGATCACGTTGAAGGAACAACCGAATTCTCCCTTTATCTCAGATGGAGATTTCAATGAGAACAAGGTTGAGATTGCCTTGTTGACCAAGCAATTGAAGAAGTTTCTTAAATCCAACCCAAAATGTTTAGGTCGAACAAGAAAAAAGAAGATAACTTTTAGAGTAACAAGGTTGGAAACTCTCTTGGTAGATGTAATAAAAAAATCTCGAGATGATGAAGTCAAGGGAAGATTCTTTGAATGTTAAGGGTCTACATATCAAGATTTTGAGCTCCCCACTCGACTAACTAAGAAAGCCATGGAGAAAAAATGTTTAAATGCTTCCCTTAGTGAAATCAATTCGGACTCTAATAGTAATGAGTCTTAAATTGAGATCCCTACCAATACTCTCACCATTTTTATGATCTTTTTAGATCCCCATTTTACCTTGTTAAAGGAAAGGTTGAGATGATACTGTAGAGTCAAAACTTGAGTGTACCTGAGATGAGAAGATTATAAGGGAGTATAACATGATTGTTCACACTGTCTTAAAAGAAAAATATGCCTCACAATGGTACTTTAATAGTGGTTTATTAAGAAACGTGGTTAGTGACAAATCAGTTTTTTGCCACCTTGAGGATCATAAGGTTTGTAAAGTTTCTTTTGGAGCTGGTAGTCAGTCTAGCATTTTGGGTAAGAAAACCATTTATATTTTTAAATTTCCTAAACTAGATAATGTTTTGTTTGTAGAAGGTCTAACAACTAATCTTATTAGCATAAACCAATTGTGTGATCAGAACCTTGCGGTTAATTTCTCTCAAAGGTGTTAGGAAGTCTTTGGTGATGAGGAAAGATGGTACTACCTGGTGTGAGGACACTCGATAATTATTATGTTCTTAACCCTTTCTCCTCATTTATTTATCACAATGCCAAAGTGACCTCCATTAATCTTTGCTTCAACCACTAGGTCATGTAAACCACATAGATCATGATTGTCTTGTCAAGAAAGACCTATTTCATGGATTACCATCACTTAAAAATCATTCCTTGAGTTTGTGTTGGATATGATAGATAGGTAAAAAAATAAGAATCCCACATAGGAAGCTTGGTATTATTACTACCTCATGTGTGCTCGAGTTGATCCACATGGATCTCATGGGACCTATGCTTACGGAGATTATAGGTTATAATAAATACATCATCGTGATGGTGGATGATTTCTCAAGCTACACCATTGATGGTTTCCTTAGGTCGACTCAATTTATAGCAACTCAATTTCGTTTTCTTTTAAAATCATCATTATTGCTCCATTATTTGTTTAAGAATTGATAATGGTATAAAGTTTATAGAATAAGGAATGGATAAGTATTGTGATTAATACGACATTAAGCATGAGTTTTCCAACATTATTTCACCTCAATAAAATGGAATTGTGGACAGGAAGAATGAAATAGTTCAAAAAATGGAGCGTTCCATTTAAGAAGGAATGGATGTACCTTTGAGGTTTTGGGAGGAGGCGGAGAATACCGCATGCCACATGATATATAGGGTTTATCATTTTCTGGGATTTAACATTAAATGTCATAAGTTTTGGACTGAATGTAAACCCAACCTAAAGTATTTTTGAGTTTTTGGGAGTCCTTGCTACATTTTGCAAGATAAATAACATTTAGGCAAGTTTGATTCTCAAAGCGATGAAGGGATATTTTTGGGATATTCATCAAATAAGAGAGCTTATAGGGTTTACAACCATAAAGTACAAAGGTTATGGAATCATACAACATGGTGGTCAAGGATGACTATCCCGCCTCATTTGTTGATGAAGATGACCAGATCCACAATAGTAGTGCACCTCCAAATGATGACAAAGATCAAAGAGAAGTAGATTCAAATTTGAGTAGGGAGGAAGATCCACCATCTTAGTTTAAGAATAATCACGACGCCTCTAAAATAATTAGAAATCCTAGGAAAGGTGTCATGATATGAATGTGAAGGAAACACTCGAAGAAGAATATTGGATCCTTGCAATGCAAAAGGAGTTACTTCAATTTTAGAAACATAGTGTTCGGTAACTTGCCACCTGTCCTTAAAACACCAACATGATAAACACCAAATGGTTATATATAAATAATATGGATGAGAATGATGTAATCACTTGAAATAAAGTTAGGCTTGTAGCTCAAGGTTACACACAAGTAGATGGTGTGGATTTTGACGGGACTTTTGTGCAAGTTGACCAAATAGAATATATTCATCATCTTTTGATTGTGGCATATCACTTACACTTTAATATTTATCAAATGGATGTGAAAAGACCCTTCCTCAATGGACTATTGAAATAATAATTCTATCTCAAAAAACTTAAAGGGTTTGTAGACCCTAAATGTCCTAAAATGTTTATCGATTGAGGAAAGCCTTATATAGTTTAGAAAAATCTCATATAGCTTGGTATGAGAGGATCATTTTCTATTTTATTAAGTTTTGTTTCAAGGGAGGGTTAGTGGATAATATGTTATTTGTTCAAAGGGAGAAAAAGGATATTTTGGTATCTAAAGCCTATATTGATGATATAATATATGGCTCCACCCAAGAGAGCCATACTCATGTGTTTTTGCAGTTGATAATGGGTGAGTTTGACATGAGTACAGTAGAATAACTCACTTTTTTTGTAGGTTTTAAAATTCACCACTTTAAGGATGAGATCTTTGCATCTCAATCCAAGTATGCTAGAGACTTGGTGAAAATTTTTGGGTTAGACTTTGATAAGCATGTGGTCACACCCATGTGTGTTACTACTAAGCTTAGAAAAGTCACAGAAGGAAAAGACGTTGACCAAACACTCTATCATAATATAATTTGGAGTCTTTTATATCTTAGTCTGATTCGTCTAAACATAGCCTTTAGTGTTAGTGTTTGTGCAAGGTTCTAGGCTAATCCCATGGAAAGTAACTTGTTGGTGGTGAAGAGGATTATTAAATATGTGAGTGTGACTCTTGAGAATGGAATTTCGCATTCCTTTGAAACCAACACCTTGCTTTATGGATACTTTTTTATTGCGCTGGATATGTTAACGATCATAAGAGTGCCTCAGGTGGGTTTTTCCATTTAGGGAGTGCGCTTGCTTCTTGTCGTAACAAAAAGAAAATTTTCATCTCTTTATTGACTGCAGAGGCCGAGTACAAAGCAGACGAGAGTTGTTATACTTAAGTCATTTGGATGAAGTAGTCGAGATTATGGGATAGAACAAGATACCATGATTATATATTGAGATAACGCTAGTGCAATTAACATATATCGTAATCCTATTCAGCATTCTAGGACCAACACGTAGACATTCCCCATCACTTCATTATTAACCTTCTTAAGGAGAGCATATTGTCTTTGAGTTATGTTCCTACTGATTTTTAGTTTGCAAACATACTCACCAGAGCACTAGATTCCACTACGTATAAGAACCTTAGGAATCCCATAAGGGTTTGCACTATTGACCGAGTTCGGGGCATTTTTATCTAGGTTTTGGTATATCATGACTTATTTATTCATTTATTGATATCCTTACTACATATGTATTTTATGTACATTTTTGTTTGGTTTTAAAAATGAAAAATAAAAAAATATTTGTTTTCTTTTGGGTCATTTACTAAAAGGGTATTTTCTTTTAATATTTTTTTGAAAAACATACAAAAGGATTTTGTGTTTTTGTGATTTTTTGTTGATAGCTAATATTGAGATGATTGAAAACTTGTGGAACACATCTTGCAATATATTTCCCTATTCTTGGATTAAAATATTAGGAGGGTATTGAAAACATATGCATGTTTCGCTTAATCATTCCTATAAAGTTCATCGAGAATGACTCATGTTGACTATGTTATGGTCATTGTCATACTGCACACACTTACACAAGTTGACTAGGTGTATTTTTCGATTTCAATCCAAAAATGTACTTGCACTTATTTTCACTCAGTCGGGTCATATTTTCTTTGCTATATTTTTGGGATGTTCTTATAAGAACCATTGCTTGAGCTAAATAAAAAATGATGAAAAAATCCTTTGTGCGTGCTACCAGAAGGGGTGTTAGCAACCATTGGCAAGAAACTTATTTTTTTGTACTAATGAGAAAAAAAGAAAAAATGTTGCATTTAGGCAAATACTTACTCTTAATAAATAAAAAGAAATATCTAAAAGCACATGTTTGAGGGAGTTATAAGTTGAAGATCAATGGGTTTGTAAATTTTCATCTATTACATGATTTTTTTTGCCTTATTGAGCTGTTATTATAAGTGGTTTATTTTAGGTCTTATTTTAACACTTAATATTTTTTTAGTGTGGTTGAGTTGTAATTATTTTCAACTATGGATTCTTCCAAGGGCTCGTGATTAATATAAGTGGGGTATATTCACTTTTATGTGTTTTGAAATAATTTTTCTTTCCATAAGATAGCTTGAGTGGAATTTCATCAATTTAATGTTGTTGTTGATGTAAAAAATTAGATCACTCTAATAATTCAATCACAGATAAATAAATGAGACAAAAAATTTTAAAGTGGTTCAGCCTTATAAGAATGGCCTACGTCCACTGTTATTTTATTGCTGAGTGTTTGGGAATTCTCGATTACAAAAAATTCCGTTCTGGATCCCAAAGTTTGGATTCAGGATCCGATCCCTTACAATGAGGATTGTATAATGTATTTATAGCCCTGAGGCTGTAATGTGAAAGGGTAATACATTAAATGATATACATATGAAAGGGTAATACATTTAATGCCCTCTTTGTGTGTGCGTCTGAATGATAAGCATTTAATGAATCAGTTGAACAGTTGGTTATCCAGCTATTAATGCTTTGTTCGAGATGCAGCTCGAACCGCCTGAGTAGCTCGGACAGCCTGAGCTTCTCGGTGCTAATGAGTTCCTCGGAGAGGTCCTATTCCTCGGAGCATAAGAGTTCCTCGGAAAGGTCTTGTTCCTCAGAGCATAAGAGTTCCTCGGAGCGTATGATCATCTCGGAAGTGCTTGTTGTTGCCATGTAGATAGCCACGTGTCTTCATATGGTTGGTCCAAGTCAGCAGATTAAATTTGGTATCAACAGAAGCCCCCAATATTTCATAGTTCGAAATTTGAGGAGTATGGAACATTCTTTCTCGGAATACGGTAGATTTAAATAGTTCTTCCTGATTTTTAGGATCATCTCCTTGTATTTATTTCTCCTTCCCAATTCGTAGAATCATGCTTTTTTGGACTTTTCCGCTCGCTTCGGTTCTCGCGTCACTTTTCGTCTTTTTAGCCGCTGTTTTTCGCTTTGATTCCCGCGTCAATATTTAATGCCTTTTTAGCCGCCGGTAACGTAATCATCCTTTTTATAATCATTACTTCGCCAGTTCCCAAGGCAAGGTATTTAAACTTCACAGAGACTCCCATCGTCTTCTGTCTTTTCAAATTTTCATCTTCGAGTTTTTCATTGTCTTCTACTCTCTTGTGCGCTCATCTCTTCCGTCGTTCATTGTCAACAGCTTCAGTATTTTTTCTGTAAGATCTTCTTTCGTCTTCTTCTTCATTTCTTTTAATTCATCATCATGGCTTACCCTGTTGAGTCTCTTGACAAATTTTGATCTGATTTTTCCATTCCTTCTTGGGTTATATTGGAAGAACTTTCTGAGCCTTCTAATTATTTCAATTTGGCTGAGGGACATTGGTTCCCCAGTCTCTTTTTTGCTGAGTGTGGATTTTCTTTTCCACCAAATCCTCTGTGTCTGGAATTTTGTCAGTACTTTGATGTTGTTCTTGCACGAATAGCCCCCAACACATGGAGAATAGTTAATGGGGTGTATAAATTAAATCAAGTGCATGGAACTCGTATAGGAATTCCAGAAATCATGTACTGCTATAGATGGGCAGTTAATGATAATATTTATTATTTAAAAACTAGTTTTATAAATAGAGCTTTAGTAGTCAATCTCCCTGATGCCAACAGGGATTATTTTGAACATGGGGTTGTTGTAAAAAATTGGCAACACCCTCCTTTAACCGGAGATGAGATTTACCAGGGTCCCAGATGCCCTCCTTATGGAAATGGGATAGGTTATTTTTATTTATTTTATTTATCTTGAAATCATGTTTGTTTTGTGTTTGATAAAATGTGTTACTGATAACAATGTTTATTTATTTGCAGTTGATAGCAAAAGAAAGTGCCCCAAAGAAACAAATGTCAATATAAGGCATTTGGGACTTATCTGGGGTCTGCATCAAAGGGTTGCCGACGAGCACATCAGGTCGGCTTCGTATCTGCTCTAGTATAAGAGCTACATAACGTCCTTCACTGCTCGTCTAGTGATCATTGAAGCAGAGACAGTACCAGCCTCTACAAGTTCATCGCCTGAATCCCATATTCCTTTGAGCGAAAGGATGAAGAAGAGGAGGACTCCTGCTCTGTTTGAGAAAACTGCCTCCGGTTCTGGGGAGGTAAAAAGGATTAAGATTGATGTCCCAATGGAGGGGACAAAGAAGACTGGTGCAGTTCCTCCAGCTGCTCCCGCTAAAGTCTCCGAGAAGGTTTCTGACAAGCCCGGAGTGGCTCCGAGCAGCTCTGCTGCTCCTGGAAAGGTGATTGTGATATCACCGACCAAGGATTCATCCTTGGTTGAATCTTTAATTATTTCCCCGAGGAGGCTGAAGAAAAGCTCCTCGGTCAATTTGGCTGACACCACTGCTCAGCCCCCAGCTACTGGGACTGTAGTTCCCACGTTTATCCTTCCGAGCTCTGCCATGAGCTCGGAGAAGTCCATGACCATTCCCGAGGTCCAGGGTAATGAAGATAATCTTACTCGGGACATGGTTACTTCTTTGGCTGCTCGTCATCTTGCTTCAGTAAGTCTCTTTACTTTAAACTTTTTGTAGTTTCCTTTATCATTTCTTATTTCTAACTTGCTTTCTTTTTCTGTTTACAGTTGACGAGCTGCTTTAACATAATCCTGAAAAAGGATGAAGCCATTAAAGCCTCATGCTCCTCGTCCATTGTGGAGGGAGCTATGGAAGAGGCTATCAAATGTTTGGAAGACTCTCGCCAGTAGTATGCCACTGATAAGGCTATCTAGGAGAGAAAGCTTGCCTCCTTCGAGCAAGAAAAAGCTCGAGTTGTTGATGCCTCCAAGGAGTTGGAGAAGAAAAAGGCTGCCTTGGAGAAGGCAAATAAAGAGCTCGGAGAGAAGCTCAGGGCTAAAGGGGAGCTTGAGAATAAGCTCAAAGTTGCTGAGGAGAGGTTGGTCCAGCTCCAGGAAGTAACTCGGCAGAAAGAGGAAGCTGAACAAAAACTGAAAGCTACTGATGATTTGCTGTCCGAGAAGCTTGCCTTGGAGAAGGCCAAAAGGAAAGCTGCTGTGAAGAAGTCCTTCAGCTCTGGCTGGGACAAGGGGTGGAATAAGGGGTGTGCTGCCATAGCCTCTCAAGTGGACTATGGCAGTCTAAAGTATTTTAGGGATGGATGGGTTGCTTCCCTTCAGGAAATGAAGGTCGACGAGTCATCCGAGCTCTTCCAGAGACACATCCCTGGTCCCCCTCCTACTCCGGAAGAATTAGAAGAGGACGAAGCTACCTCTGAGGAGTCTTCAATGGTAGTGGGAGAACATGCCCTAACCAACCAGGATGCTGCCGAGCAAGTTGTTTCTTCTTCCGAGCAACAGCTAGCACTTTTCGAATAACCCACAGTTCCCTCTGAGCAACCTGCTTCCTCCTCCCAACCTTCCGAGAAGGTTTTGGGAGATAAGGAAAAGGTGTAATGTTGTTCGAGTTTACCTTTCTTTTTCTCTTTCTTATCGAATGTAACCCAGAATTTGTAACTCCAAATTTCATGATCTAATAAAACTTGAGTTATTTCTTCCATACGGTTGTCTCTTTTCTATTTGTACTCTGTCTTGATCTTCTTTTTGATGATTGTCTTTTCTTTCTCTGCTAGTTTCTGGCCAGGATGGATCTGCTATCTGCCAATGATACAAAGCTGATGCAGCAATGTAATGAATATTATAAGGCTGGTCACACAGACCTGAGTGCATCAGAAGTTGCCGACATTCTTGGTCATGATGCTTCAGAACAGGCAGTCGAAGCATATCAATACCTGAAGTGTTTACTTGACCGAGCTGTAGCCAATAATGTGGCTTACTATGAAATGATAGAGGATCTCTAGTGTACCCTCGAAGACCTTCAGGATCAGTACAAGGAATCAACTGCCTTACTGCATGAGGGGTACGAGAAGAAGTATAAGTTGATTGTTGCTGTCAAGGGCTACGAGAAGATTTTTGCTGGGTATGATCTGAGGGAGAGAACTCTGAAGGGTGAGGTTGAACAGTGCAGACAGATTTCCGAGCTGCTGGAGCAAGAGAATAACAATTTGCAGAAGGAGCTAGCGCAGTTGAAGTCTGCAGCTTCTTCTTCAATAGCCCTAATCCCAGTGAGTGATGAGGGATTTTCATTTTTAGAGGTTGAGAATGCCAAATTAAGGGAAGAGTTGGACACCTTGAGGAGGTCGGGCACTTCCACATCTCCTCGGGGACGAGCAAGAGCTCCTCGGGGTCAAGGAAGAGCATCTCGGGTGATGGTCGAGGAACAAAGAACAACGTCTGCCTTAGAGAATCAGGCCTTCCAACTAATCACGAAGAACCAGGCTTTGTCCGATATGTCCAAGAAGATAAGGGACTTGGAGAAACAGATCTCTGCGCAGAAATCAATCTTGGAGAATAAGGAGCTTTTCACCAAGAATCTCCACGAGCAGCTAGAAAGTCTAACATATCAGTTCCACAAACAGCCCAGTGAATTCTGGATGGCTGGATACAATGAAGCATTATTCCATTTGGATGATCGTATCCAGAATGCCAACAATGAGGGCTACAAGCAAGGCTGGCTGAATGCCTTAGGTGTGTTGAAGCTTGAACAAGGACACTATCTATAGGACTACCATGATCCCGGGTTGCTTGACCTGCCTGTGCCACCGTACAACTTGGAGATGGAGTGGATCCCTGCTCGAGCTATTCCTCGAAGATTAATTTCAAAATACCTCGGTGACTATAATCTTCACTCTCAGATCGAGGTATCTCGTCCCGAGCATCTATTATATCGACCTTCTGTGATGAACGTCAGGATGCTGAAGGATTTGAACTTCATCAATTCTCCTTAGTCTTTCAATGATCCTCCTGCTGGCGAGGAACCTGTATCGAAAGCTGATGGGAAAAGACCAATAGAATAGGAATTTTTAATGTAACAGTTAGTATACATATCAATGTAACTTTCATTTTATCATCAATGTAACTTGTAATTTATTTCGAATTTAATGATTTTCATTATTTCTTGCAAATCTTAATTGCTATTGTCTTGTAAATATCAACACTTTACATTTGTGCATATCTGTTAAAAAGATAATAATAGTGTTGTTCATCGACCAACTTAGTAATAAAAAAAAATTACAAGTATCAGTAATGTTGCTCGATCACTTAATAATAAAGTAATGAGTATAAAAATGTTTAAAATTTTTCCAACCAACCAAGGTTGTTAAATTATGCTCGTCGACCAACTACAGTTAGTGGGTTCTTATCCCTGACCATCCATACTTGGTAGATTTTGGAATATTTTCTCCTCGTTGACCAACTATGTTGGTACAGTTTGGAATATTTTCTCCTCGTCGACCAACTATGTTGGTACAGTTTGGAATATTTTCTCCTCATCGACCAACTATGTTGGTACAGTTTGGAATATTTCGTTTCCTAGCCAAATAGGTTGGCATTTTTAGGAATATTTCTCCTCGTCGACCAACTATGTTGGTACAGTTTGGAATATTTTCTCCTCATCGACCAACTATGTTGGTATAGTTTGGAATATTTTCTCCTCGTTGACCAACTATGTTGGTACAGTTTGGAATATTTCGTTTCCTAGCCAAACAGGTTGGCATTTTTAGGAATATTTCTCCTCGTCGACCAACTATGTTGGTACAGTTTGGAATATTTTCTCCTCGTCGACCAACTATGTTGGTACAGTTTGGAATTTTTTCTCCTCGTCGACCAACTACGTTGGTACAGTTTGAAATATTTTCTTGAGTAGTCTGCCGAGCTGTGCTGAGTAGTGCATAGCACTAGTATTCCCCGAAAATTTTTCAATAAACAGAGAGACTTGCAGAATATTTTCATTTGATTCATACTGATGGAAACTGCGTTACATATACATCACTGATAATATTTGCGCAGGTGCTCTGCATTCCAGGCATTTTTAAACTCCTCGCCTTCTAAAGTTGCTATTCGATAAGTTCCTGATCGAATAACTTCTGTAACTCGGTATGGTCCATGCCAGTTTGCCTCCAGTTTATTATGCTTTTGAATTACTTTCTTCAGCACATAGTCTCCTTCTTTCAGGTCGCACTTCTTCACCCTCTTGTTGTAGAACAAAGTTGTTCGCTGCTAGTAAGCAGCATTTCTAATGGCTGCTTCTTCTCTAACTTCCTCGAGCATGTTTAAATCCAGTCTTCTCATTAAGTCGCTGACAGGGGAATTGAAATTCAGTACCCTGTGTGTTGGGAGGCCCAACTCGGCTGGTATGACAGCTTCACTTCCAAACGCCAGCATGTATGGTGATTCTCCAGTTGCTACTCGGGGAGTAGTTCGGTAAGCCCAAAGTATTGATTGTAGCTCGTTGATCCAGTTTGCTTTCGTATCATCCAATCTTTTCTTCAAACCATTCAGCAGCGTTCTGTTTGTCACCTCAGTTTGACCATTTCTTTGAGGATGGCCTGGTGCTGAGTGGACCTTCAAAATATTTGACTGATGACAATAGGCGGCAAACTCCTCGTTATCAAATTGTGTCCCATGGTCTGTGATGAAGGCATGAGGGAGACCATATCGACAAATGATGTTCTTCCAAACAAATTGGCACACCTTCTCGTATGTCATATCAATGAGTGGCTCAGCTTCTACCCACTTAGTAAAATAATCCACTGCGACGACAAGGTACTTGAACCTTCCTCGGGTCGTTGGCAGTGGTCCAACCAAATCAATTCCCCACATGGCAAATGGCCAAGGGGAAGTTATGGGTGTCAACAATGCTTGTGGAGTTCTTCAAATAGAGGAAAAGCGCTGGCACTTGTGACATTTCTTGGCATAGGCTATATAATCTGCCCTCATCGTCGGCCAATAGTATCCCTGCGTCATCACCCTTTGTAAAAGTGTCCGACCTGCTACATGTGCTCCACAAGACCCTTCATGGATCTCTTCAATCAAATCTTTCACCTCGGTGGGATGTACACATCTCTGCAAACCTGCCATAATTCCTCGTCTATATAAAACACCATTAGTTAGTACATACCGAGTAGCTTTGAACTTTAATTTCTTGGCTGCAAGCTTGTCAATTGGCAATTCTCCCTCCTCGATATATACCCTGATGGGATCCATCCAAGATGGTCCTAAATCAAGGGTGATAAAGTTCATCTTCAGATCTTCATCTATACTCCGACCAGCTAACACTTCAATTGGGATTGTTCGTCGTAGCTCGGTGCGAGTAGCTGATGCTAGTCGAGCTAGGGCGTCTGCTCTCGCATTCTCCATTCTTGGTATTCTGACCAGCTGAATAGCGGCAAATTCTGACACTAGCTCCTTTGCCTTTGCATGATATCTGATCATTAACTCTCCTATAACTGCATATACTCCCATCATTTGGTTTACAATCAGCTGAGAGTCACTGAAGATCATAACTTGCTGCACCTCCATAGCTTTTGCCAAATTTAACCCTGCAATCATGGCTTCATATTCAGCCTCATTGTTGGAAGCTTTGAATTGGAAACGCAAGGCGTATTCCATATCGACCTCGTCCGGAGTGCTCAAAACTATCCCCGCGCCACATCCTGTATTACAAGATGAGCCATCTACATATAGCCTCCATATAGGTAACTCGTCTTCAAATTTCTGATCAGTCGGAGTTCCTCGGTGAAATATTTGCTGCTTCTTTTCATCCTCCCTGGATTTTTCTCGCTCCTCGTCGATCATTTTTTCTTGCTCTTTTACCAACCGGAGTTGGCCTGAGCTCGAATTTAATGATCCTATAACATCCACTTGCCCTTTTACCAACCGGAGTTGGTCTGAGCCAGTGTTTGATGATCCTGTAACATCCACAGGTTGATCAGCGAGCAACTCCTGTTCCTCGTTCGGAGTCCTCCCAACTATCTCTGCATCACATCCTGTAACATCCACACGCCATTTTACCAATCAGAATTGGTATGGGCTTGTGTTTGTTAATCCTGTAACATCCACAGGTTGATCAGAGAGCAACTTTTGCTCCTCAGAGGTTTCAGGATAAATGAACTCCGCTATGAAATCTGCTACAGCCTGCCCTTTTAGTGATGATCGGGGTTCATAAATTATATCATATTCACCGAGCTCTATTGCCCAGTACATCAATCTCCCTGATTTCTCTGGCTTATGAAGGGCTTGTCTTAATGGCACATCGGTGTATACTACTATAGTATGAGCTTGGAAGTATGGCCTCATTCTTCTACTCGCCTCAATCAGCGCTAGTGCCAATTTCTCCAGCCTTGGATATCTGATCTCTGCTCCTCGGAAGGCCTTACTTGTGTAGTAAATTGGCTTTTGTACTCCATTCTCCACTCTGATCAACGCCGATCTAATTGCATTCTCGGATACTGCAAGGTACAAATACAATTTCTCTCCCATCACCGGCCTGGACAATAGCGGGGGTGCTCCCAAGTATTTCTTCAAGTCTTGAAAAGCCTTCTCACATTCATCATTCCACTCAAAAGTCTTTCTGAGTGTCTTGAAGAATGGGAGACATCTATCAGTTGCTCGTGACACAAATCTATTGAGTGCTGCTACTCGTCCAGTGAGACTCTGTACTTCCGTCTTCGTTGTTGGAGATCGCAGCCCTAATAGAGCTTTGATCTTTTCAGGATTTGCTTCAATGCCTCGCTGATTGACAATATACCCGAGAAACATGCCTTCTCGTACTCCAAAGAAGCACTTCGTCGGGTTCAGCTTCATTTGATATTTATTTAGTTGATCAAAAGTCTGGCTTAAGTCAACTAGATGATCGGCAGCTTTCTTGCTTTTTGTCAGCATATCGTCAACATAGACTTCCATGTTGTCACTGATTTGTTCATCAAAGACCTTGTTCATCAGCCTCTGATATGTCGCACCTGCATGTTTCAAACCAAAAGGCATAACATTATAACAATAAGTTCCCCTAAGGGTAATAAAAGAAGTACTTTCCCTGTCCTCAGGTTTCATTTTAATTTGATTGTAGCCAGAATAAGCATCTATGAAGCTCAGCAACTCGTGTCCCGAGGTAGCATCCACCAGTTGATCAATTCGCGGCAATGGAAAGTGATCCTTTGGGCATGCTTTGTTGAGGTCGGTGAAGTCCACACACATCCTCCACTTGTTGTTTTTCTTCTTTACCATCACCACATTGGCTAACCAATCTGGATATTTAACATCTTCAATGAAACAAGCTTTCTGGAGCTTCTCGACTTCCTCTTGTATAGATTGATTCTTCTCAAGACTAAATACTCTTCTTCTCAGCTTCACAGGCTTGATCTCCTTATTCACATTGAGCTCGTGACATAAGAAATTTGGGTCTATCCCAGGCATATCTTCATGACTCCATGCAAAAGTTTATCTTCTGCTTCTAAGGAAAGTTATCAATTCCGGTTTTAATGAGGCCTCCAACGATGAACCTATTTGAGTAGTTCGCTCAGGGTGTTCGTCGTCCAGAATGATATTTTCAGTAGCTTCTACCACTTGACCTTTCATGAGTTGCGATTCATCTCGAGGATCCAAAGTTTCAATTTCTTCACCTTCATCCACTTGATAGGTAGTAGTCTTTTTCTTCGATTCTTCTAGTTCTTCTTGCTCGGCGGATGAATAATAGCATTCCCGAGCTACTTTCTGATCACCTTTCACAACTCCTACTCCAAAGTTTGTTGGAAATTTTAGGCACTGATGCACTATAGATGGCACAACCTCGAACTTCTTTAATCCTACTCTTCCCATGATGATATTGTACGATGACTGGACATTCTTATCCATCACGAAGAATCGTATTCTTTATGTCCGACAAGCAGACCATGTACCAATGAATATATCCAACTTGATCGTCCCAAGTGGAAATACTTTTTCACCAGCAAAATCGATGAGGTGTCTGTGGTAAGGCTCCAGTTGAGATAGCTTTAGATTTAAACTATCGAAACACGAGTAGAACATGATGTCTGCCGAGCTACCATTGTCGACCAGCACTCTTGAAATCATTACCTCCTTCATTCTCATCTTGATCACCAGTGGATCATCGTGAGGATATAAAACACCTGCAAGGTCATTTTTTGAAAAATCGATGACTAGTTTCTCCTTGTTCACCTTTCTCGGGCGATCTTCCTCAGCTAAATTTATTCGCTGAATGTACGAGCAAGCTTGAGCCTCTCCGAGGTAAGCTTTTCTTTCTGCAGTAAGGTCTCCTCCTCCTGCATCTCCTCCTGTAATAACATTACAATCAAATGACCCAAAGCGTATTGAAAATACCTCTCGTTCTGGCTGCCTTGGTTTCTTGGGAAGATCGGGGTCATCTTCTGGATCATCTTCATGGTTTCTCTTCTTTTTCTCTTCTGCTCGACGAGGAGATCTAGACCTTTCTCTAGTTCGGTCATTGTTTCTTCTTTCGCCTCCCCGATCAACATACTTTGCTAGCTTTCCTCGTCGGATGAGTGTTTCAATCTCGTTCTGAAGAGCTATGCATTTTTTTATCATATGGCCATGATCCTTATGGAACTCGCAATATTTCTCCCTATTCCTCGTGTCAGGGTCTGACTTCATTTTCTTTGTCCAGTTTAACTCTTCGCTGTTCTGAATTTCTTCCAGGACGTGGTTGATATTTGCCTTCAAAGGCGTGTAATTATCAAATTTCTTCAAGACCTACCATGAAGATCTACTTTTGGAATGTTTGTCACCACCATTGTTCTTATGCTCTTTCTTCTTAGCTTTATCACCTTCTACTTTGGTTTCTTTGGTGTTCATATTCTTCTTTGCAGACATAGCCTCCTCGGCATTCATAATCTTGGACGCTTTTCCCATCAGGTCCGACATGGTTCGAGGTGGATCTTTGGCCAAAGTGTAGTACAACTTGTTCGGCAGTAGTCCACTCATCAAAGCAGTAATCGCTGTTTTCTCCTCATAATCAATTACTTCGAGCTTCTCGTTATTAAAACGAGTTATATAGTCTCTAATACTCTCACCAGCTTTTTGTCTAACACTTAACAAATGTGCTACTCGTTTAACTGGCTTTGTTCCGAAGCATAAATTCCCAATGAATAACTCGTCCAGTTGAAGAAAAGTTGAAATCTTACCCCGAGGAAGATTATTATACCATATCTGAGCAGATCCGGTAAGAGTTCCTGAGAATGCCCTGCATCTCATCTCGTCTGGGACAACATAGATGTCGGCAGCAGCTTGATATTGTTCTATATGAAGGACGGGGTCAGTCTTCCCATCATACTTGGGAGTCACAACAGGTGCTTTGAACTTTAATGGTGTTGGAAAATCAACAATATCCTGGACAAAAGGTGTTCCTCGAGCAAATGTTCGTTGTAGTGGGTTCTTGGCCTTAGCCATTTCCCTTAATCTATCCTCCAGCCTCTGAATAGATCCTTTCCAAGCATCATTTCCTTCCTCGGGCCTATTGGTTCGAGCAACTGATCGCGTTGAAGTGGCTTCCTGGGATTTATCTCGACGAGCAGCTGGTCGGTCAATAGATCCATCATGACGAGCAGCTGGTCGCGACTGGGCAGATCCTTCCCTTAAATCTGATGGTCGTCGAAAGCTCCTCGACCCTGCATTAAGAGGACTTTTGTTCCTCCTAGGGCCTAATTGATCGAAAGGAGAAGCCCTACTTAATCTTTCCAATGCACTGGCCCTTTCTGGGGAGAGGGTGACACGTTGTTCAGTATCTGTGGCTCGCACTGACGAAGTTCGTCCAGGTTAATAAGAAAAATCTTCAGATTTCTCATTGCGATATGAACTAGTACGCCTAGTACGTGCAAAAAGTGCACGAATAACTCTTTGAATGGTTCGTGATCCGAAATGGGCTGGCGCACCGCCATGGAGGGTTTGGATGAGTTGTCGCATCGTTTCTTGCATGACGGTCTGGCCCTGAGCCAGATTCGCCATCATTCCAGTCATATCTGGAATAATTGGTGGAGCAGATGGATGTGGAGGGGTTCCAGTGTTTCGATTGCTGGATTCAGGTATATCAGCCATTGGTATTGGATTGTTATTGGTGAGAAAACGATATTACCAGTCGTTCCCACAGACGGCGCCAATCTGTTGATGTAAAAAATTAGATCGCTCTAATAATTCAATCACAGATAAATAAATGAGACAAAAGATTTCAAAGTGGTTCAGCCTTATAAGAATGGCCTACGTCCACTGTTATTTTATTGCTGAGTGTTTGGGAATTCTCGATTACAAAAAATTCCGTTCTGGATCCCAAAGTTTGGATTCAGGATCCGATCCCTTATAATGAGGATTGTACAATGTATTTATAGCCCTGAGGCTGTAATGTGAATGGGTAATACATTAAATGATATACATATGAAAGGGTAATACATTTAATGCCCTCTTTGCATGTGCGTCTGAATGATAAGCATTTAATGAATCAGTTGAACAATTGCTTATCCAGCTATTAATGCTTTGTTCGAGATGCAGCTTGGACCGCCTGAGCTTCTCGGTGCTAATGATTTCCTCGGAGAGGTCCTATTCCTCGGAGCATAAGAGTTCCTCGGAGCGTATGATCATCTCGGAAGTGCTTGTTGTTGCCATGTAGATAGCCACGTGTCTTCATATGGTTGGTCCAAGTCAGCAGATTAAATTTGGTATCAACAGTTGTCTTGATCTTTATATTTACTAGTGATTTGTTTTGTTTTGTATTTGTTTTTATCATGTTGAGAAATGGATATATTGCTTCTTATTGATATATGCTTTATCATATTCGTATTTCAATGCATAGATGTCACTTATCTCATTCAGAATAAGTTATAATTGAATATCTTATTTGCTTGATACGTGATGGAATTTTATTTGATTATTCCTTTTCTATTAGAGAAAAGGAAGTAATTTTGGAATTTTGGGAGATTTTATATTTAGGAGGGAGTAGTTTAGTGCATGCATTGAATTTTATAATTCATGTGAACATAGTTTAGTGCATGCGTTGAATTTTATAATTCATGTCAACATATATACATCTCTTGTATCTTTTGTTCATAACGTGGCATATATTTAATTGTGAATGACTTATAGGTCCCATGATGTTGATACTTCGTCGATTCAATCTTCCATATATCTCTAACGAGTCTCGTGTATTGGGTAGATGTATATATAAAAAAATTTATTGGAGAATTTTTTGGATCTTTCCCATTTTTGGTATTGTCCTAGAATAAATAAATGGGAAGATTTGTAAGGACATGTTTTACACTTCCTTTAGGTTTTAATCTTGTGTTGGCTTAATTTCGAAACAAACCTTTGAGTAATTGTATCTTTGTATCGATTCTATCGATTTGAAATGCTATATCGTATGAAGACAAGAGACAAAGACATCATGAATGAGATTACCGGGGTAAATCAGACAATTTTATT
This sequence comes from Sambucus nigra, assembly GCA_949130495.1. Classification (NCBI taxonomy): domain Eukaryota; kingdom Viridiplantae; phylum Streptophyta; class Magnoliopsida; order Dipsacales; family Adoxaceae; genus Sambucus; species Sambucus nigra. Next base: position 87,429,240 of record OX422216.1, on the reverse strand, counting down.
GTATACCGAAGATTTGGTAAAGATAATAGTTTTAAAGTTTTGTAATTCTGTGTAGTTTATTTTAATTGGCTTGAAGTGACAGGACATGATTTTAATGAAAATAATATTTTTTAAAGGTTTAAAATAATTATATTACAAATTTTGTCAAGGGTCATCACTGAGCACCTTCGTTTAAACGAGCTCACCCTTAATCAAAGTTAGTGTAGATCAAGAGACTAATTTTTTACGTTTAAGACCTCGATTTAGGATGGTTTCAAATGAGGAGGCCTCAATGGAAGAAAATTTCGAACGAGGGCTCACTAACCATAAAAAATGACCCCCGACCGAAGTTTTTATCTATCAAGAGCCCCTCAAATTAAATCTCTGTTTCGAACGAGGGCTCCCTGGTTCGAACGAGAATCTTTATCTTTTAAAATGTGTTTGAATGAATTTATTTTACTACAAAAACTATATTAGCACCTTTAAAGATGTATTTCAATTAAGGAACTCCATCTTTTTCAAAATCCTAATTTGGATTTTCTAGAGTCCTTCCATTTCTAAGAGGATGGCATCTCTATACAACTAAAGAAGACTTTAGGGTCCGTTTGGTTTCCCATGATTTGCCATGGCAAATGCCAAAAAGTTGGCAAATATGAAAATTTGTCCATTTTTTGGCTGTTTGGTTGCACAATTTGTCATAGCATTGTTTGCCATTGTATAACACCCTTTATGCATAAGGTGTTGGCAAACTTTGCATACCTATTTGAGTGAGAAAAATTTTGCCCACAAATTTGCTAACTTCTTAAACGGTTTTAATGTTTTAAAAAACTATTTTAAATAATTAAAAACTTGTTATGAATATATAAAAAGAGTTTTGTAATGTTTTAAAAACTGTTTAATATTATAAAAATTGTTAAGAAAATGTTTTACATTTTTTGTTAAAATTTTATTATAAAAATATTGTAAAAAATGTCTTCAACATATTTAAAAACTATTTTGAATATACTATAAAAACTGTTTCAATGTTTAAAAAAATAATTTTAAAAACTATTTTAAATAATTAAAAAACTGTTATGAATATTTAAAAACTGCTTTGTATTTTTTTGAAAACTATTTTTAATATTATAAAAAATTGTTAAGAAAATTTTTTACAATTTAATTTAAAAACCATATCATAAAAATATTGTAAAACTATTTTTAACAATTTTAAAAACTATTTTTAATATATATTAACTGTTTAAAACTTTTTAAAAAAAACTTTAAAACCTGTTTTAAATAATTAAAAAACTGTTATGAATATTTAAAAACTGTTTTGTAATGTTTTAAAACTTGTTCTTAATATTATAAAATATTGTTAAGAAAATTTTTTACAATTCTTTTTAAAAACCCTATTATAAAAATATCGTAAAAACTATTTTTAACATTTAAAAAAATTATTTTGAATATATTAAATAAACTGTTTTAAAATGTTTTAAAACCAATTTAAAAACTGTTTTAAATAATTAAAAAAAGTGTTATAAATATTTAAAAACCGTTAAGAAAATTTTTTACAAATTTTTTTAAAAACCGTATTGTAAAAATATTGTAAAAACTATTTTAAACATTTTTAAAAACTGTTTTGAGTATATTTTAAAAATTGTTTTAAAAATAATTTTAATAAAATGTTATATAAAAAATATGTTTTAAAAATGTATTATTAAAATGTTTTGTCTAAAAAACCCGTTTTACCTCATTTGTTTGTTTGATAGCCTAATGTGAGAAAAATAAGATTTGTCTTGGCAAAGTTTGCCACGACAAATATTACCATGACAAAGTTTGCCATGGCATGTACCAAACGGACCCTTAGGTTTACAAATCCATGGTGATATTCTACATTGAAGAGGATAAACAGAGGATTACATGTGGGCATCGTTTACCTACTGAAATCGATGAATACCGAGGCCTTTGAGGTTGTGTCGTTATTTTCCTGGATTGAAGCAGTTATAACTAATACAGGCAGAGGCGGAGGATGATAATGCAAGGGAGAGGTATTATGGTGTGTACTGTTGTTGTATATGTTAGTCGTGTCTTAGTCCTTATTAAGTACTAGTGAACTTTGTGTGGGTTTGATACGATAGTGGTTTTACGACAAGGGTTTCCACTCTAAATCCTTGTGTGATTTTTGTGATTATTTTTATAGTTGATTTTGTTGTTAATCGTGAACTTCATGCAATTAGTACTAAATAAATTTATTTCGTAAATTCTAGTCTTTGTTCAAATTGAAGTATTTTAAATTTGTTATACTTGTTGATTAATTAATAAATTAATTTAGAACCTTAAGGCGCATATGCATTTCAAAAATTTTATATTTAATCCCATAGAAGTACCCATCTACCCTGGGTAGACCGCCTAGTAACGTGGTCCCCACATACCTCACGTTCTCGCTTTACCAAAATCCCCAAATATCTTAATTTTCTCACAAAAGTCATTCCCAAATCTAGCCAAATCTTGTTTCTAATAATATCATTCCTTCCAAATATTGTCACATGCTTCCAAAGTAAACTTAATAAAAATTTGTTTCCAAAATAATCTTTACTTAATAAATTCTTTACCCTCAACAAATCACTTTGTAAGAGGACAATGTCGATACAAAATCATATTAGAAGCAAAATAACTTTGTAATGTATCATTGGTAAGGTTCCCATATCATGTAAAAACTTATATATGAGAAAGGGTGTTATTCTATAGCACTAGCACTGGCAAAATTATGAATTGGGCCTAATTTGAACGGGTCAAATATGGGTTGGGTTAAATGTGGGTTGGGCCAAATATGAGTTGGGTTAAATGTGGGCTGGGCCAAATATGGGCGGACCAAATATGGGTTGGACCAACCCATTATTTTTTTACTAAATTAAGTATTACAATTCAAGATATATATATAAAAAACTCATATTTTACTCATAACTTTTTAAAATGATTATTATATTTGATTTGTATCTTTTAAAATTGGGCTCCATATTTGATTTCTTGCTTTGAAATATGGGCACATATTTAACTCATAGCTTTGAAATATGAGCCTCATATTTAACTCACAACTTTTAAATATGACCCCATATTTAAATGCTTGGACTAATATGAAATGTTTTATTATTTGAGTCATATTTTGCCATTACTATGCAGCACCAACCCACATTTTCCCTTCTTTATATTCTAAAAAACATTATGAGCTATATTGACTTTGATTTTATCTACAGTGGATATGTAGGCGTAATACGGTGTCTATCCCAAAAGTTAAAGTCAAACCTTCTACATATTTTGTTTTGTCTGTCAATACTACATGTATTTATTGTAATTTTGTTTTAAATATAAAAGAATAAGTATAAAACCATGAAATAGAAAAATATTAAGTTAGAGGGTAACTTGACCCTGGGAATCTAAAACATAATTATATCTCAGTGTCAGAGGCCTTAACTTTATCTTTTCGTCAAAATAGTTTCATTCTACAAACAACGTCATATTATGTTGTTCCAAAGAACATAACCCTTTTAATTGATAATCACATAAAATCATTTTTGTAATCTAATCATTTTTTGGACATGAAATGAGTTGAAATATCCTGCATCGAGTTAAAGTAAGAGGTATAATCCTTCTAGGCACTTTGAGAACTATATAGAGTATGAATTTCGTTGTCTCCCTCGGAGCTTTGTCCAAGTATATAAAAATGACTTTGTACATATTTATCGTTTTTTACACTACCAACACACATCCCATACTGCGCTTCATTATTTACTTACATGCTTGACCATTTTTGTTTTATTATGTCTTGTACTATAATAGTATAAATATACATAATTATATTTGAGACCAAAGGTAGGAGTGCAATCGGTATGGTATGATCGGTAATAACCCCCTTACTAATACCAAAATCATAATCTACATGATAAAACTGTTTGTATCAATTTACTGGCCGGTACATCAAAACAAAAATCAAAACCAAAACCAGACCGACTGATTTTTCAGTTTTTTCGGTATTTTTGGTTTGTTTTTTCGGTACATCAAAACCGTTTTTTGGTTTCAGTAATTTTGGTTTCATTTCGGTTTTTCCCTGATAATTTTGATTTTTTCCCGGAATCATAATTTTGATTTTTTTGGTAATTTTGGTTTCAATTCGGTTTATGCCTTCGGTAAATCTGGTATATATATAGATATTATTTCGATAAATCTGGTAAATCTGGTAGTATGAATTAAAACCTACAAATTAAAAAAAATACTATAAAGCCAAACTGCATAAACAACTTATAAATACAATATTATCATAAAAAAGACTATAAAGCCAAGCTGCATAAAAAAGACCAAGGTTCTAAAAAACGCGGGGCGTGATTGAGGCGTGGAGGCCAAGCCTTAAGCCTTAGAAGCCTAGGCGGGCCTAGGCGTAAAAAGGCGTGAAAAGGCGTTTAGGCCTTCTAAATATATTTTAATATTTTTTAACCATAACAAGGCTATTAAAATACAAAAAATGAACAGATCATAAAAATATGTCTGAATATATGCAAATTAAAATACTATTTGATTATTTTGGATGAGATAATGGTTCGGTTTGTAAACAAATTCTTTAAAAGGCGACATCATTTCACTAAATCATTGTTGTTTTTAAAAAAAGTGCGCCTTAAGGGTTTTACCAAAAATAAGGCGTGAAAAGCGTAAGGCGAGGCGTTTCTCCCAAGCCTTAAGCCTAGGCGTGCCTAGGCAGAGCCTAGGCGGGTTTTTTAGAACAGTGAAAAAGACTATAAAGCCAAACTGCATAAACAATTCATTATTATCATGTTGTTTGTTCTATTCATGCTTCATAATTTCATGGCCATTAATGCACAGCAAAAGTAACTGATATTTTAGATTCAGACACTTGAATACTTAATTTGAATTCCATATTAACCATTTTATATGATGAAAAAAATGAAATTATTGATAGTCTAAAATTTGAAGTTTTGCGAATATTGATGGTTGGCCTACTAACATATTGTAGCTAGGATCTAAAATAGTAAAAATTTTACAGACTTATCAGTGCTTTAAAATCTTGTTTATTTGTATGTTATTCAATATTTTCACTCTCTTTGATTATAGATAAAGATTTTCGTCTCTTTCTTTTTTCTCTACATATACATACACAAACAGGGAGAACACAACAGGAATAACCAACAAACAGGGAGAACACAATAGAAACTCCGGCGAACGAATTAACATAACTCCAGCGAACGAATCAACGCAACTCCGGCGAACAAATATACTCAGAAGAAGTGAACACAAGCTGAATCAGAAATAAAAAATGAACAAGAAGAAGAGTTACCTTGCCTAAGGAGGGAGAGATTCTTGGTTTGTTTAGTTGTCTAACTTGGCTGCTGATTTGTTGTATTTGACGTTTGAGTTTAGGGTTGTGTGGCTTTTATAATAAGGGAAATGAATGGATGAGATGAGTTTAAAAAAATGAAGGGTTTTGATATTTTGGTATATATGTTTTTTTAAATATAGTTTTTTTTGGTAATTGATATGGTAATATTCAATAAGTTCGGTATAGTATTTCAATACGGTAAATTCGGTAATTTTTGTACGGTAAATTCGGTATGATAAGTCGATACAGTAAAATCGGTAAATTGATTTTTTATATCTAAAAACCAAATCCAACAAAAAATTTTGCAGTATTTTTGGTTTCAATAATATCGGCTTTGGGTATTTCATAATATGAAATCAAAGCGCATTTTTCCGAACAAAAACGGTACGATACAGTAAAAATCCATACCGGTTTCACCCCTATCAACGGGTGAAATGGGTTCCGAGAACACCGACTCTCTAGTGGAACATATAGACCACTTTCCATCATAGGTCTCTATAGGTGGCCACATTTTTTTGTGTGTAAAATAGAATAGACACTATATATTTTCAAAAGAGAATAAATTGCAAGACCCATTCTTTACACATCTATGTACAGGTTGAGGAGAGTTTCACCTGTATGTAGGTTCTCACAATATTTTGTTCAAGTTCCTCGGGGATATGACATTAACATATTTAAATTTACGGCCCATAGGTATGCATCATTATTTTTATGGTACTAAAATGGTATTGAATAGTCATGTTGAAATAAAGAAAGAGCCTAGAGACCTCTGGTTGAAATTCTTGAAACTGCTAGCAGTATATTGGTGGTGCATCCTACACCCACCGATTTTGTCCAGTAAACCAATGGACAAGTTGATTTTCGATACCTATAGAGTGTCGGCTGATATACCACGGACTATATTAGCCAACCTTTGTGACGATATATGGATTGGCATAATTGGATTCGGTTATGATGAGCCTGGGGATCGTGTTTGAGTACTGGTTTATACAATGGGTATGGTTTCCACTTTAGGATACTAGGCGGTTGGTTGTTCAGTTATGATGAAACTATTGTTGGAAATGGGGATTGGACAGCATAATTTTGGATAACTTTGAACTTAAATTTATGTAGGACTCGTACTACAATAAATGTGGGACCATATAAGGAGATTAACATGGTATACTTATATGTCGAATTCCATTAAGTTATGAATGATAAATATGTCCTCAAAGTGACTCATAAATCAATGAAAGTTAATGAATTAGGAGTATTTTAACTTTTGTCCCACATTGGAAGAGTATGAGAAATTTGAAGAGTTAATAAAATCCCAAATACGGACTTAGGCTTTGATGCATTTGGGGTATCCCAACTCTTTGAAGGGGAGGCGACCTACACTATACAAGTGCTGGCTTGGGCCAAAAGCCCACGTGCGTGCTCCATCCGTCAGGTTCAGGATTGGACTTATAAAATCCCTTTCGATTTTTGGGCCAAATTAATAATTTTCGTTATTAATTAATTAAACTATTTAAACAGTTAATTCTACATTTCTAATTTTTAACTAATGAACAAACCCGAAAATCTGTTCCTCTCCTCTCCTACATTCCAGAATAAATGTTAAAGAGTTTTTGAATTTACATGTTCATAAATCCTGTTCATGGTTTGAGTAAAAAACACATAAATTGAGTTCGCCAGAATCATTTCATTGTTGTGCTTTTTGTCTTGATTCGAAAATTCCGTTTTATCTTGTGAGACATTAATTCAGAACCTAAAGCACTATGGAAGGGAATTAAAATTGTCTTAAGGACACTGTGGTATTACACGGGGCTCAAAATCTTTTCTGTTTTCTATTTTGTTAGTTATTTCTGCAATATCAAGTAAGTAATTCCTAATTTATGTAATTTCCTTTTCTTTCTCTATGATCATTATTTTTTTAATTATGTACTATTTAATAAATTAAATAGTAGTCTTAACAATCTTAAAATAATTTTAAGATTTGCAATGAATACAGAATAATTTTCAAGTTACAGAAACTTATTAGTGTCATATAAATCTATTTTACAGAAAATTTGATAAAGTATTGTGTTATTACAAAAATTTAATAAAACAGTTCATATTATTTTATTGTTAGAGAAATTATAATTTTGTACCACTTTACATTTATAATTACAAATTTGTATTTAATTATTCTTAAAAATTCTGTTTCGTGTAGATTTTTATAAACTGTGTCGCCCGTCCAGTTCAGGCTTGGGCTTATAAAATCCCTTTCAATTTTTGGGCCAAATTATTTAATTCCGTCATTAATTAATTAAACTGTTTAAACGGTTAATCTGAAATTAACTGCTTGACAGTTAATCCCAACAGTCATCTCCAAGTTTTCACTAATGAAAAAATCCAAAAATTTGTTCTTCACCTCTCCTCCATTCTAAAATAAATGTTAAAAAGTTCATGCGTTTACATGTTCATTAGTGATGTTCATGGTTTGAGTAAAAGACACAGAAATTGAGTTTACTAGAATCATTTCATTGTTGTGCTTTTTGTCTTGATTCGAAAATTTCGTTTTATCTTGGGAGACATTAATTCAGACCCCAAAGCACTGTGGAGGGGAGTTAAAACTGTCTTAAGGATACTGTGGTATTACACAGGGCTCAGAATCTTTTCTGATTTCTGTTTTGTTAGTTATTTTTGCAATATCAAGTAAGTAATTCTTAATTTCTGTAATTTCATTTTCATTCTCTGTGATCATTATTTTTGTAATTCTAGACTATTTGATAAATTAAATAGTAGTCTTAACAATTTTAAAATAATTTTAATTTTTGCAACTGTTTATAATGAGTATAGAATAATTTTCAAAATACAGAAATTTATTAGTGTAATATAAATCTGTATTACAGAAAATTTGATAAAGTATTGCGTTATTACAAAAATTTAATAAAATAGTTTCTATTATTTTATTTCTACAAAAATAATAATCTTCTACCAATTTACATTTATAACTAAAGTTTTGAATTTAATTATTCTTAAAAATTCTATTTTGTACAAATTTTTATAAACTGTGTACTTTCTAAAAATTCTGTTTTGTGAATACTTCAAATAATCTTCATTATTAATTTTACACCGATCTTTGTTAATCAATTTAGACTAGTAAAAATTACTAAATTCTGTGCAATAAAATTCAGAGTAGTGTTTAGAATTCTTGTTAGAATTCGTTTAGTATTAATTATAATTCGAGGAAATTGGTATAACAGAATTTAGTATTCAGTTTTGAGAAGTTCATTACAATGAATATTATTATTGATAAAAAAATTATTTTTGTAACAGAAATGGAATCACAAAGTACAAACACAGTCCCACCGACCATGAATATGACTCATGCTACTATTGTTCCCCTATGAATATGCCACATGGGGAGAAACAGAAAAAATATAACGGATCAATTTCAAATGCTGGAAAGGAAAGATGTACTTTTATCTCACAACCTTTCAATTGTCAAGGTTTGTGTATGAGGATTGTCCCCTTTTGCAAGAACGAGATGAAACTGAGAAAATTGCTGCCATGTAAGTATGTTAACATTCTTTCTTTATCAAAACTATATTCACGGGGGGTATCTCAACTCTTTGAATGGGAGATGGCTTACACTATATAAGTATTGGGCTTGGGCCAAAGTTCACACGTGCATCATTCGTCCGATTCAGGCTCGGGCTTATAAAATCCCTTTCAATTTTTGGGCCAAATTAATTCAGTCTGTAATTAAAACAGTTAATTCCCAACCGTCAACAGCCAATCTGAAATTAACTAGTTGATAGTTGATCCCAACAGTCATCTCTAATTTTTAACTAATGAAAATTCCTGAAAACTTGTTCCTTACCCCTCCTGGATTCCAGAATAAATGTTAAACAGTTCCTGCATTTACATGCCCATCAGTCATGTTCATGGTTTGAGTAAAATACACATAAAATAAGTTCGCGAGAATCATTTCATTGTTGTGCTTTTTGTCTTGATTCGTAAACTCCGTTCTATCTTGGGAGACATTAATTCAGACCCTAAAGCACTATGGAGGGGAATTAAAATTGTCTTAAGGACACTGTGGTATTACACGGGGCTCAAAATCTTTTATGTTTTCTATTTTGTTAGTTATTTCTGCAATATCAGGTAAGTAATTCCTAATTTATCTAATTTCATTTTCTTTCTCGGTGATCATTATTTTTGTAATTCTGTACTATTTGATAAACTAAATAGTAGTCTTAATAATCTTAAAATATTTTTAATATTTGCTACTGTTTATAATGAATACATAATAATTTTTAAGTTACAAAAATTTATTAGTGTCATATAAATCTGTTTTACTGAAAATTTGATAAAGTGTTGTGTTATTACAAAAATTTAATAAAATGGTTTCTATTATTTTATTATTACATAAGTTATAATTTTATACCAGTTTACATTTATAATTAAAATTTTGAATTTAATTATTCTGAAAAATTTGGTTTTGTACAAATTTTTATAAGCTGTATACTTTCTACAAATTCTGTTTTGTAGAGACTTCAAAAAATCTTCAATATTAATTTTACACAAATCTTTTTTAATCAATTTAGACTAGCAAAAATTACTAAATTTTGTGTTATAAAATTAAGAGTAGTGTTTAGAATTTTTTTTTAGAATTCGTTCCGTATTAATTATAATTTGAGAAAATTTGTATAATAAAATTTGGTATTCAGTTTTGAGAAGTTCATTACACTGAATATTATTATTGATAAAAATTATGTTTTTGTAACAAATATGGAATCAAAAAGTACAAACACAATTCCACCGACCGTGAATATGACTTATGCTACTATTGCTGCCCCCGAGAATATGCCACTTGGGGAGAAACCGAAAAATTTTAACCCGGCCGTTTTCAAACGCTGAAAAGGACAGATGTACTTTTATCTCACAACCTTTCAGTTATGAAGGTTTGTGTATGAGGATTGTCCCCCTTTGCAAGAACAAGATGAAATTGAGAAGTTGTTGCCTTGGAAGCATGGAAACATTCTATTTTTCTTTGCCGAAACTATATTCACGGGGGTATCTCAACTCTTTGAACGGGTGATGGCCTACACTATATAAGTCATGGGCTTGGGCCAAAGCCCACATGCGCGTGATCCGTCCAGTTCAGGCTTAGGCTTATAAAATCCCTTTCAATTTTTCGGCCAAATTAATTAATTCCGTTATTAATTAATTAAACTGTTTAAACTTTTAATTCCCAACAGTCAATAATTAATCTGAAATTAACTGTTTGACAGTTGATCCCAGCAACCATCTACAATTTTTAACTAATGAAAAATCCTGAAAATTTGTTCCTCTCCTCTCGTGCATTCTAGAATAAATGTTAAACAGTTCTTGAATTTACATGCTCATTAGTCATGTTCATGGTTTGAGTAAAAGACACATAAATTAAGTTCGCATAATCATTTCATTGTTGTGCCTTTTGTCGTAATTCGGAAATTATGTTTTATCTTGAGAGACATTAATTTAGACCGTAAAGCACTGTGGAGGGGAATTAAAATTGGCTTAAGGACTCTGTGGTATTACTTGGGGGTGGGAATTATTTCTATTTTCGGTTTTGTTAGTTATTTTTACAACATCAAGTAAGTAATTCATGATTTCTATAATTTCATTTTCTTTCTCTGTGATCATTATTTTTGTAATTTTGTACTATTTGATAAATTAAATAGTAGTCTTAACAATCTTAAAATAATTTTAATTTTTTCTATTGTTTATAATGAGTACAGAATAATTTTCAAGTTACAGTAATTTATTAGTGTCATATAAATCTGTTTTACAGAAAATTTGATAAAGTATTGTGTTGTTAGAAAAATTATAATTTTGTACCAGTTTACATTTATAATTAAAACTTTGAATTTTATTATTCTTAAAAATTCTATTTTATACAGATTTTTATAAATTGTGTACTTTCTAAAAATTCTGTTTTGTGAATACTTCAAATAATATTCATTATTAATTTTACACAAATCTTTGTTAATCAATTTAGACTAGTAAAAATTACTAAATTCGATATTATAAAATTCAGAATAGTGTTTAGTATTCTTGTTACAATTCGTTTAGTATTAATTATAATTTGAGGAAATTGGTATAACAGAATTTGGCATTCAGTTTTGAGAAGTTCATTACAATGAATATTATTATTGATTAAAATTTTGTTTTTGTAACAGAAGTGGAATCACAAAGTACAAACACAGTCCCACCGACTGTGAATATGACTCATGCTATTATTTCTCCCCTATGAATATGCCAAATGGGGAGAAACAGAAAAGATTTAACGGGGCCGATTTCAAACGCTGGAAAGGACATATGTACTTTTATCTCACAACCTTTCAATTGTGAAGGTTTGTGTATGAGGATTATCCCCCTTTGCAAGAAAAAGATGAAATGGAGAAAGTTGTTGCCATGGAAGCATGTAAACATTCTATATTTCTTTGCCGAAACTATATTCACGGGGGTATCTCAACTCTTTGAATGGGAGATGGCCCACACTATACAAGTGTTGGGCTTGGGCCAAAGTCCACACGCGCATCGTTCGTCCGGTTCAGGCTTGGGCTTATAAAATCCTTTTCAATTTTTGGGCCAAATTAATTAATTCTGTTATTAATTAATTAAACTGTTTAAACAGTTAGTTCCCCACAGTCAATAGTTAATCTGAAATTAACTGCTTGACAGTTGATCCCACAGTCATCTCCATTTTTTAACTAATGAAAATTCCTGAAAATCTGTTCCTCTCCCCTCCTGCATTCCAGAATAAATGTTAAACAGTTCATCATTTACATGCTCATTAGTCATGTTCATGGTTTGAGTAAAATACACATAAAATAAGTTTGCTAGAATCATTTCATTATTGGTATTTTTGTCTTGATTCAAAAACTCAGTTTTATCTTGGGAGACATTGATTCAGCCTAAAGCACTATGGGGAGGAATTAAAATTGTCTTAAGGACACTGTGGTATTACACGGGGCTCGGAATCTTTTTTGTTTTATGTTTTGTTAGTTATTTTTACAGTATCAAGTAAGTAATTCTTAATTTCCATAATTTCATTTTTTTTTCTCTGTGATCATTATTTTTTGTAATTCTGTACGATTTGATAAATTACATAGCAGTCTTCACAATCTTAAAATAATTTTTATTTTTGCTATGAATACAGAATAATTTTCAAGTTAGAGAAACATATTAGTGTCATATAAATCTGTTTTACAGAAAATTTGATAAAGTATTGTGTTATTACAAAAATTAAATGAAATAGTTCCTATTATTTTATTGTCAGAGAAATTATAATTTGGTACAACTTTACATTTATAATTACAAATTTGTATTTAATTATTCTTAAAAAATCTGTTTTGTGCAGATTTTTATAAACTGTGTCGTCCGTCCAGTTCAGGCTTGGGCTTATAAAATCCCTTTCAATTTTTGGGCCAAATTATTTAATTCCGTTATTAATTAATTAAAGTGTTTAAACAGTTAATTTCCAACAGTCAACAATTAATCTGAAATTAACTGCTTGACAGTTAATCCCAATAGCCATCTCCAAGTTTTCACTAATGAGAAAACCAAAAAATTTGTTCCTCACCTCTCTTTATTCTAGAATATATGTTAAAACGTTCATGCATTTACATGTTCATGGTTTGCGTAAAAGACACAGAAATTGAGTTTACCAGAATCATTTCATTATTATACTTTTTGGCTTGATTTGAAAATTTCGTTCTATCTTGGGAGACATTAATTCAGACCCCAAAGCACTATGGAGGGGAGTTAAAACTGTCTTAAGGATACTATGGTATTACACAGAGCTCAGAATCTTTTCTGATTTCTGTTTTGTTAGTTATTTTTGCAATATCAAGTAAGTAATTATTAATTTCTGTAATTTCATTCTCATTCTCTGTGATCATTATTTTTGTAATTCTGTACTATTTGACAAATTAAATAGTAGTCTTAATAATCTTAAAATAATTTTAATTTTTGCAATTGTTTATAATGAGTACAGAATAATTTTCAAAATACAGAAATTTATTAGTCTCATATAAATCTGTATTACAGAAAATTTGATAAATTATTGCGTTATTACAAAAATTTAATAAAACAGTTTCTATTATTTTATTGCTACAAAAATAATAATTTTGTACCAGTTTACATTTATAATTAAAATTTTGAATTTAATTATTCTTGAAAATTCTATTTTGTACAAATTTTTATAAACTGTGTACTTTCTAAAAATTCTATTTTTTGAATACTTCAAATAATCTTCATTATTAATTTTACACTGATCTTTGTTAATCAATTTAGACTAGTAAAAATTACTAAATTCTGTGTAATAAAATTCAGAATAGTGTTTAGAATTCTTGTTAGAATTCGTTTAGTATTAATTATAATTCGAGGAAATTGGTATAATAGAATTTGATATTCAATTTCGAGAAGTTCATTACAATGAATATTATTATTGATAATTTTTTTTTTTGTAACAGAAATGGAATCACAAAATACAAACACAGTCCCACCGAACATGAATATGACTCATACTACTATTGCTCCCCTATGAATATGCCACAGGGGGAGAAACAGAAAAAAATTAACGGATCAATTTCAAATGCTGGAAAGGAAAGATGTACTTTTATCTCACAACCTTGCAATTGTCAAGGTTTGTGTATGAGGATTGTCCCCCTTTGCAAGAACGAGATGAAACTGAGAAAGTTGCTGCCATGGAAGTATGGAAACATTCTATCTTTCTTTGTCGAAACTATATTCACGCGGGGTATCTCAACTCTTTGAATGGGAGATGACCTACACTATACAAGTGTTGGGGTTGAGACAAAGTTCACATGTGCGTCATTCGTCCGGTTCAGGCTCGGGCTTATAAAATACCTTTCAATTTTTGGGCCAAATTAATTCATTCCGTAATTAATTAATTAAACTTTTTAAACAGTTAATTCCCAACCGTCAACAATCAATCTGAAATTAACTACTTGACAGTTGATCCCAACATTCATGTCCAATTTTTAACTAATGAAAATTCCTAAAAATCTGTTCCTCACCCCTCCTGGATTCCAAAATAAATGTTAAACAGTTCCTGCATTTACATGCCCATCAGTCATGTTCATGGTTTGAGTAAAATACACTTAAAATAAGTTCGCCAGAATCATTTCATTGTTGTGCTTTTTGTCTTGATTCGTAAACTCCGTTCTATCTTGGGAGACATTAATTCAGACCCTAAAGCATTATGGAGGGGAATTAAAATTGTCTGAAGTACACTGTGCTATTACACGGGGCTCAGAATCTTTTCTGTTTTCTATTTTGTTAGTTATTTTTGCAATATCAAGTAAGTAATTCCTAATTTATGTAATTTTATTTTCTTTCTCGATGATCATTATTTTTGTAATTATGTACTATTTGATAAACTAAATAGTAGTTTTAACAATCTTAAAATATTTTTAATATTTGCTATTGTTTATAATGAATACAAAATAATTTTTAAGTTACAAAAATTTATTAGTGTCATATAAATCTGTTTTACTGAAAATTTCATAAAGTATTGTGTTATTACAAAAATTTAATACAATGGTTTCTATTATTTTATTATTACGTAAATTATAATTTTATACCAGTTTACATTTATAATTAAAATTTTGAATTTAATTATTCTTAAAAATTCAGTTTTGTACATAATTTTATAAGCTGTGTACTTTCTAAAAATTCTGTTTTGTGGAGACTTCGAATAATCTTCAATATTAATTTTATGCAGATCTTTTTTAATCAATTTAGACTAGGAAAAATTACTAAATTTTGTGTTATAAAATTAAGAATAGTGTTTAGAATTTTTGTTAGAATTCGTTCAGTATTAGTTATAATTTGAGAAAATTTGTATAATAGAATTTGGTATTCAGTTTTGAGAAGTTCAGTACAATGAATATTATTATTGATAAAAATTATGTTTTTGTAACATAAATAGAATCAAAAAGTACAAACACAATTCCACCGACCGTGAACATGACTTATGCTACTATTGTTGCCCCCGAGAATATGCCACATGGGGAGAAATCGAAATTTTTTAACCAGGTCGTTTTCAAACGCTGGAAAGGACAGATGTACTTTTATTTCACAACCTTTCATTTATGAAGGTTTGTGTATGAGGATTGTCCCCCTTTGCAAGAACAAGATGAAATTGAGAAGTTGTTGCCATGGAAGCAAGGAAACATTCGATCTTTCTTTGCCGAAACTATATTCACGGTGGTATCTCAACTCTTTGAACGGGTGATGGCCTACACTATACAAGTGTTGGTCTTGGGCCAAAGCCCGCAGGCGCGTCATCCGTCCAGTTCAGGCTTAGGCTTATAAAATCCCTTTCAATTTTTCAGCCAAATTAATTAATTTCATTATTAATTAATTAAACTGTTTAAACATTTAATTCCTAACAGTCAACAATTAATCTGAAATTAACTGCTTGAGAGTTGAGCTCATCAGTCATCTACAATTTTTAACTAATGAAAAATGCTAAAAAAATTTTCCTCTCCTCTCTTGCGTTCCAGAATAAATTTTAAACAGTTCTTGAATTTACATGCTCATCAGTCATGTTCATGGTTTGAGTAAAAGACACATAAATTAAGTTCGCATAATCATTTCATTGTTGTGCCTTTTGTCTTAATTCGGAAATTCTGTTATATCTTGAGAGACATTAATTCAGACCGTAAAGCATTGTGGAGGGGAATTAAAATTGACTTAAGGATGCTCTGGTATTACTAGGGGCTCAGAATCTTTTCTATTTTCTGTTTTGTTAGTTATTTTTAGAACATCAAGTAAGTAATTCTTAATTTCTGTAATTTCATTTTCCTTCTCTGTGATCATTATTTTTTGTAATTCTGTACTATTTGATAAATTAAATAGTAGTCTTAACAATCCTAAAATAATTTTAATTTTTGCTATTGTTTATAATGAGTACATAATAATTTTCAAATTACAGGAATTTATTAGTGTCATATAAATCTGTTTTACAGAAAATTTGATAAAGTATTGTGTTGTAACAAAAATTATAATTTTGTACGAGTTTCTATTTATAATTAACACTTTGAATTTAATTATTCTTAAAAATTCTATTTTGTACAGTTTTTTATATATGGTGTACTTTCTAAAAATTCTGTTTTGTGAATAATTCAAATAATCTTCATTATTAATTTTACACAAACCTTTGTTAATCAATTTAGACTAGTAATAATTACTAAATTATGTGTTATAATTTAGAATAGTGTTTAGTATTCTTGTTAGAATTCGTTTAGTATTAATTATAATTTGAAGAAATCGGTATAACAGAATTTGGAATTCAATTTTGAGAAGTTCATTACAATGAATATTATTATTGATTAAAATTTTATTTTTATAACAGAATGGAATCACAAAGTACAAACACAGTCCCACCGACCGTGAATATGACTCATGCTATTATTGCTCCCCTGTGAATATGCCAAATGGGGAGAAATAGAAAAAATTTAACGGGGCCGATTTCAAACGCTGGAAAGGACATATGTATTTTTATCTCACAGCCTTTCAATTGTGAAGGTTTGTGTATGAGGATTATCACCCTTTGCAAGAACAGATGAAATGGAGAAAGTTGTTGCCATGGAAGCATGGAAACATTCTATCTTTCTTTGCCGAAACTATATTCATGGGGGTATCTCAACTCTTTGAATGGGAGATGGACTACACTATACAAGTGTTGGGCTTGGGTCAAAGTTCACACGTGTGTCGTCCGTCCGGTTCAGGCTTGGGCTTATAAAATCCCTTTCAATTTTTGGGCCAAATTAATTAATTCCGTTATTAATTAATTAAACTGTTTAAACAGTTAGTTCCCCACAGTCAACAGGTAATCTGAAATTAACTACTTGACACTTGATCCCACAGTCATCTCCATTTTTTAACTAATGAAAATTCCTGAAAATCTGTTCCTCTCCCCTCTTGCATTCCAGAATAGATGTTAAACAGTTCCAGCATTTACATGCTCATCAGTCATGTTCATGGTTTGAGTAAAATACACATAAAATAAGTTCACTAGAATCATTTCATTGTTGTGATTTTTGTCTTGATTCGTAAACTCAGTTCTATCTTGGGAGACATTAACTCAGCCTAAAGCACTATGGAGGGGAATTAAAATTGTCTTAAGGACACCGTGGTATTACACGGGGTTCGAAATCTTTTTTGTTTTATGTTTTGTTAGTTATTTTTACAATATCTAGTAAGTAATTCTTAATTTTCGTAATTTCATTTTTTTTTCTGTGATCATTATTTTTTGTAATTCTGTACAATTTGATAAATTAAATAGTAGTCTTCACAATCTTAAAATAATTTTAATTTTTGCTACTATTTGTAATGAGTACAGAGTAATTTTCAATTTACAAGAATTTATTGGTGTCATATAAATCCGTTTTACAAAAAATCTGATAAAGTATTGTGTTATTACAAAAATTTAATAAAATGGTTTCTATTATTTTATTGTTACAGAAATTATAATTTTGTACCAATTTACATTTATAATTAAAAAATTTAATTTAATTATTCTTCAAAATTCTATTTTGTACAGATTTTTATAAACTCTGTACTTCATAAAAAATTTGTTTTGTAAAGACTTCAAATAATCTTCATTATTAATTTTACACAAATCTTTTGTAATCAATTTAGACAAGTAAAAATTACTAAATTATGTGTTATAAAATTCAAAATAGTGTTTAGAATTTTCGTTAGAATTCGTTTAGTATTAATTATAATTTGAGAAAATTTGTATAACAAAATTTGGTATTCAGATTTGAGAAGTTCATCACAATGAATATTATTATTGATAAAAATTATGTTTTTGTAACATAAATGGAATCACAAAGTATAAACACAATCCCACTGACCATGAAGATGACTCATGCTACTATTACTGCCCCGAGAATATGCCACATGGGGAGATATCGAAAAAATTTAACGGGGCCTTTTTTAAACTGTGAAAAGGACAGATGTACTTTTATCTCACAGCCTTTAAATTGTCAAGATTTGTGTATGAGGATTGTCCCCCTTTGCAAGAACGAGATGAAGCTGAGAAAGTTGATGCCATGGAAGCATGGAAACATTCTATCTTTCTTTGTCGAAACTATATTCATGGGGGTATCTCAACTCTTTGAACGGGGGATGGCCTACACTATACAAGTGTTGGGCTTGGGCCAAAGTCCACATGCGCGTCATCCGTCCAAATCAGGATTGGGCATATAAAATCTCTTTCAATTTTTGGGCCAAATTAATTAATTCCGTTATTAATTAATTAAACTGTTTGAACAGTTAATTCCAAACAGTCAAAATTTAATCTGAAATTAACTACTTGATGGTTGATCCCAATAGTCATCTATAATTTTTCACTAATGAAAAATCCTGAAAATCTGTTCTTCTCCACTCCTGCATTCCAGAATATATGTTAAATAGTTCATGCATTTGCATGTTCATCAGTCATGTTCATAGTTTGAGTAAAAGACATATAAATTAAGTTTGCCATAATCATTTCATTATTGTGCTTTTTGACTTGATTCGTAAACTCTGTTCTATCTTGAGAGACATTAATTCAGACCCTAAAGCAATACGGAGAGCAATTAAATTTGTCTTAAGGACACTATGGTATTACACGGGGCTCAGAATTTTTTCTGTTTTCTGTTTTGTTAGTTAATTTTACAATATCAAGTAAGTAATTCCTAATTTCTGTAATTTCATTTTCTATCTCCGTAATTATTATTTTTTTTACTTCTGTATTATTTGTTAAATTAAATAGTAGTCTTAACAATCTTAAAATAATTTTAATTTTTGCTACTGTTTATAATGAGTACAGAATAATTTTCAAATTATAGGAATTTATTAATGTCCTATAAACCTGTTTTACGAAAAATTTGATAAAGTATTATGTTATTTCAAAAATTTAATAAAACGGTTTACATTATTTTATTATTACATAAATTATAATTTTGTACCAGTTTACATTTATGATTAAAAATTTGAATTTAATTATTCTTAAAAATTTTGTTTTGTACATATTTTTATAAACATTGTACTTTCTAAAAAATTTGTTTTGTAGAGACTTCAAATAATCTTCGTTATTAATTTTACACGAATCTTTCTTAATCAATTTAGAATAGTAAAAGTTACTAAATTCTGTGTTATAAACTTCAGAATAGTTTTTAGAATTCTTGTTAGAATTCGTTTAGTATTAATTATAATTTGAGGAAATTGGTATAACATAATTTAGTATTCAGTTTTGAGAAGTTCATTATAATGAATATTATTATTGATTAAAATTTTGTTTTTGTAACAGAAATGGAATCACAAAGTACAAACATAGTCCCACCGACCGTGAATATGACTCTTGCTATTATTGCTCCCCTATGAATATGCCAAATGGGGAGAAACATAAAAAATTTAACGGGGCCAATTTCAAACACTGGAAAGGACGTATGTACTATTATCTCACAACCTTTCAATTGTGAAGGTTTGTGTATGAGGATTATCCCCCTTTGCAAGAACAAGATGAAATGGAGAAAGTAGTTGCCCTAGAAGCATGGAAACATTCTATCTTTCTTTGACAAAACTATATCTTGACTTACTTGGACAAGATGTTGTACTATCGGTACAACACCATGACAATCGCTAAGGAATTATGGAATTCTTTGGAGAATAAGTACAAAACTAAAGATGCATGCATGAAGAAATTCTTCGTGGGCAATTTTTTAAACTTCAAAATGGTTGACTCCAAGCCGGTTATTACACAAGTTTAAGAACTTCAGGTTATTCTTCATGACATTCACGCTGAAGGAATATTGATCAGTGACACTTTCCAAGTGACGGTGATAATTGAAAAGTTGCCTCCATCTTGGAACTTGTTTAAAAATTATCTCAAGCACAAACGCAAGGGGATGGATGTTGAAGAATTGGTAGTACGAATTCGGATTGAAGAAGACAACCTTGAATCTCAAAAGAAAAGTGGGAAGATCATCATGGAGTCCAAGGCTCATGTGGCTGAAGGTCTTAAATCCAAACGTAAGCGTGATGGGGAAGCCACACCTAAGCAAAGAAATAAGTTCAAATGAAGATGCTACAATTACAGAAAGCCAGGACCCCGCTCAAGAGAGTGTCACAAACTAAAAAATGATAAAAAAAACTAATGCTCAAGTAAATATGATGAAGGGTGAGAACATTTTCGATGGTATCGCGGACATAAATCTTTCTGTTGTTGTCTCTAAATGCAATCTGGTAGGAAATACCATGGAATGGTGGGTGGACACTGGGATACACGCCAAATTTGTGAAAACAAATGGATGTTTACTACTTATAAGACTATGAAAAATAAGGAGACCCTTTTTATGGTGAACTCTTCGAGTAGTAAAGTCGTGGTAAAGGAAATATCATTCTTAAGATGACTGATGATGCAGTAAACATCACCACCCTTCAAGGTGTTTGTAAGCTCAAATCAGTGTTAACAATGGCAGCACATGAGTATATATAGATGTAAGCATATATATATGTAGGAGATGAGGAGAAGAGGATGAACACCAATATATAAGTGGTTCAGCCAATTAGGCCTACGTCCACTGTGCAAGTGAGTGAGTAAGGTCACTAATATAGGGCACTAACGACCATAGATACAATCTCTCAAGTTTTCTCTCTCTACTGTGTATAATTTGATAGAGTTTGAGCTAGGGTTGTCATCCTCCCCTTCTCCATGTAGGAGAAGGAAAGCATATACAGTGTGTGGGGGGTGTGATGCACCCTCCATACATGCCATAAGCACGTGTGTA
Source organism: Sambucus nigra (assembly GCA_949130495.1). NCBI lineage: Eukaryota > Viridiplantae > Streptophyta > Magnoliopsida > Dipsacales > Adoxaceae > Sambucus > Sambucus nigra. Next base: position 87,408,072 of record OX422216.1, on the reverse strand, counting down.
TTGATCTGACCAATATAATGAAGACATCTGTCACTGTCACATGTAGAGAATGATGATGAAATATTCCCTCATGTGAGGGGAACGATTTGATTATAAATGATTTATCACACGTGTTCCCGGACATGCATGTGTGTATGAATGCTTGGTTGTCTTCAATCGGTACCACCCTCGGCTTGGGAAAGTATGAGGTTGGTGAAGTCTGGCAGCTGAGTAATTCGAGGTTATTCGTGATGATCTCGGCTCAGCAGGAAAGCCGAGGTAAGGCATGTGGAGTTGTAACATCGGACTGGGCTGGGGTTATGTAGGAATAGTTGGAGCGTCGGCTGATTCCCAGCTGAGGCTGATTAAGATGATTGTGCAGTCTCTGCTTCCTCGGCTTATATCCAGCCGAGGTTGCTGTATAATGTCGGCCTGATGTCGGCTCTGACCGACCTTATGGATAACTGTCCCCATGGATCATGAAGACCTCAGTTGTTTGTCTGACTATGAGGCAACTAGTAACATCGACCGTGGCTGACCTTGACCAGGACGAGACCACTGGTTGCCAATCTGGGTCCCTTCTAACCTCGGCCATCTTTATGGCCGAGGTTGGTGTCTCTGAGCTGTTGGGTACATATAGGGCATATCAATCACCCCTAGACCTTAGTTACCTATATGAATAGGTGACTAAGGGGTATGTATGTCCGAGGTTGGATTTCTTTAAATGCCAATATCTTCTTGACAAGTGTCATCTTCTGAAGTAGATTGTGTGCTTGGCAAATGCAATGATTGTGATTTTTTAGGATCCTAAGGCAATAATGGGCCTTGGGGTGCGTACAAATGAATTTTAAGGTTTGTAACCCTTTTCTTTCTCTTTCATTCTCCCGCCTGAACCTTCTTTGCTTTCTATCTCCTCTAGAGCTTGATCAAGGGTGCATTTCGTGGATTTTTCTTGCCAATCTTCCTATTCTTCTCCACGTAATTCATCAGGTTTTTCTTGTTACCTCTTCTTTGCCATTTTTCTGCCTTCTTCTTCCATTTGTTGCATTTTTTGACGAGTTTATGAATTTTTCGGCGGTAGTTTAGGTTTTTCGGTGAGCCTATGAGTTTATTAGTGGATTCTTCTGGTTAGAAAGGTTCCAAATAACCACGTTTGATCTTTCATTGTTGTGTTCATCCTGTTTATTTTTAGATTGAGTCCATAAGTGTAAGGTCATGCCCATATGCTCAGACCCCTTTATCAACTCTCCGAGGAATTCCCTTCTCTTAGGGAGAAAACCTTATAGAATATTAGGCAAATAGAACGAGCCCAAGAGGAAGCTTGTAGGGCAGAGACATTCCCTCTCAGGCCTATATTCCCACCCCTTTTGAAAGTGGTATACCCTGAGCCATCTGCGTCGGCAGAGGTCCCACTAGAACCTGTTCCGATGTTTGAGTCTGAGTCGTCAACCACATACCCTATATCTGTGGATTCTTTCCAAGAGGCCATGGACTATTCAGTAAGGATGGACCAAGCCCCTAACCAAGCCGAGGTTTCCATCCGTGCCTCGTCTCACAAGAGTTCTAGCACCTCGCATTCTTCCTCTGATGTCTATAGTGTGGCTGTTCCACCAATCCTTGATGCTATTGCCATGTCGGCCGCCACAGGAGCTGAGTTTGCTCAGAGGTTCCATGGTGGTGCTCCCTCATCTGCTCAAGTCGATGTTGACCGAGATGAGGGTGACGGTAGCGAAAGCGATGTTGATACCTCAGAGGAAGCCGAGATAGAGAGCACTGTCAGCAAAATCGACCTTCTAGCCTTCAGACATCTGTATTCTATAAGCCCACCCATAAAACTTATGAGACCTCTGAGGGATGAGATGGCATTTGGCGACCGAGATGGTGAGATCTGCTTATATGAGCAGATGTTTAAGTTAGGATTTTGTCTTGCCATTCACGCAATAATTAGGGCTATATTGTCTTACATTAACTTAGCTCCTTGCCAATTATCACCCAATGCCTGGAGGGTGATAATTGGAGCTATAGTCTTTTGGAGGGCATTCCATCATTCAGACCTTCCCGTCCACGTCTTCACAGGGTGCTATGTCCCTTCCTCTGCCAGGAATCATCCGAGTTACTACCACTTTTTAGCTCGAAAGTCCAATCATAAGATGTTATAGGTTACCCAAACTTCGAACCATACTTGGAAACCACAATACTTCTTTGCGTCAGGGCCATGGGAGTTTGGTCCCTGTGCCCCCTCTTCATCCTTAGAGCCGAGAATACTCCTGAGATGGGGAAAGGTGACAATGGCTACTAGGGCCGACCCTAGGCTAAGCCAGAATAACCTTCAGAAGGTCAAAGACCTTCAGGATCAGGGGGAGCATGGTCTGTTGGTCAAGTACGAGCATTTGATGACCCCCTACTATCTCTCTGAAACTGGCCTTGGGGGGAGTCCTCTGACCGAGCTCCGTAAGTTACTTTGTCATTTCAATAAGTTATACCTATGAATTTGTTATGTCTATGATCTTTTAACTCAGATCTTTCTATTTGCAGAACATCCCAAAGGAATTTCCGACGACCTTTGGGAGATGGCAGCCCCTAGTCTTACTAAGCTTGTGAAGAAAGCAGGTCTAGCTGCACCTCCTCCCCCTCCAACTACTTCATGGGCTGAGGCCTCCAAGAAGAGGAGATCTACTGAACCTCCCCCTGAGGATCAGAGGCAGAAGAAGAAAACTTCAAAGGGGGATCGTGCTATCCCCATCTCTTCTGAGGATGTGCTAGTTGCCCGTCTGGAAAAACTAAAGATTGGCGACAGTCTTATTGGCTAGAGTCTGAAGGCCTTGGATGCTATCGACATCATCATGATCGATTCTGACAAATGCTTCTGCCATTCTCTAGATACGCCTCTGTTGGTCGAGTTCTCCCTTCATCGATCTATCCAAATAAGACTTTTTTCTTTTGTTTGAACAAGTGTAACCTCGTCTTTAAATTATACTAAATCTTGAACTGACATCCCTGTACGTATTATGAAGGGTCTCCTCACCATGCACCAATTTATTGACTAGACTTTGAGGAAACTTCCTCTGATTAAGAAGGGAAAGGAGGCCCAAAAAACCGAGGTTTTTCTGAACGTTGAAGTGGAGTGTCTGAAGGCTTGCTTGGAGAAGTCTGAGGCCAACGTTAAGTGGCTGGAGAATGACATGGACAAGATGAAGAAGGATCATAGCTCTGCCCCAAAGACTCAGGCTGACTCTCTTCAACACAAGGTCGATGTCGTTGTAAAGGCTACCTTGGATGATTCCTTAGAGAATATTTTGAAGGATTACAAGGTCTCTGACGAATTCGTCAGCTTTGGCTTTGAATACCTCGAAAGGGGTGTTAAGTCCACTGGCAAATGGGCTGTAATAAAGGAGAAAGAGTCAGGGAGCCTGAAAGCCTCTGACTTCATTGGTTTGGGTTACACTGATCCTCGGTTCGCTCAGGCCTTACAAGAGGTCGAGGAGGAAGGAGGCGCCGCACCTATTGAGACTTCTCCTCAAGAGGATACTAGGACTGAAGACGTTGGTCCTCAAGATGATGGGATAGAAGTGACCAACCTCGGCCAGGGAGATGGGGGCATGGCTACTAACCCTGAGATTGTAGATACTTAAATTTGTTTTTTAAACCCCTTGTAATTCTTAACATTGATCTGTAACTTCTGATGACAAATTTTGTTACCTTTTGGCTTGTAACTCTTAATTTTATGCAATATCAACCTCTGAAGGGGGATTTCTTTCTTAGTTGGTGAATGTTTCTTTGAATGGTTTTATACATCATGCGATGTGTTTGTGTTAAGGCCTGAAGTCTCAACATAATGGTGTCTTCGTGAGCCTTATAACATTATCTAAGGTCTGAGGTTATCCGAGTATGATGTCTTACCTCAGACCTTTGTCACCAAATTATGATGTTATAAGGTCCGAGGTCATCAACTAAGATGTTATCTCCATAAATAATTTTTTCACCAAATTAATGATGTCTAAGGTTTCAGGTCATCCAATGTGTGATGTTAAACTCAAACCTTGTCACCAAGTCATGATGTTTAAGGTCTGAGGTCATCAACTAAGATGTTATCCCCATAAATAATTTTTTCACCAAATTAATGATATTTAAGGTCTGAGGTCATTCGAGTATGATGTCTTACCTTAGACCTTGTCACTAAACTATGATGTTTAAGGTCTGAGGTCATCCAAGTGTGATGTTCATCTCAGACCTTATCACCAAACTATGATGTTTAAGGTCTGAGGTCATCAACTAAGATGTTACCCTCATAAATAATTTTTTCACCAAATAATGATGTTTAGTCATTCGAGTATGATGTCTTACCTAATACCTTGTCACTAAATTATGATGTTTAAGGTCTAAGGTCATCAACTAAGATGTTACCCTCATAAATAATTTTTTCACCAAATTAATGATATTTAAGGTTTGAGGTCATTCGAGTATGATGTCTTACCTAAGACCTTGTCACCAAGCTATGATGTTTAAGGTCTGAGGTCATCAACTAAGATGTTACCCTCATAAATAATTTTTTCATCAAATTAATGATGTTTAAGGTCTGAGGTCATCCGAGTATGATGTCTTACCTTAGACCTTGTCACCAAATTATGATGTTTAAGGTCTGAGGTCATCAACTAAGATGTTATGCCCATAAATAATTTTTCCCCAAATTAATGATGTCTAAGGTCTGAGGTCATCCAATGTGTGATGTTCACCTCAAAACTTGTCACCAAACTATGATGTTTAAGGTCTGAGGTCATCAGCTAAGATGTTATCCCCGAAAATAATTTTTTCACCAAATTAGTGATGTTTAAGGTCTGAGGTCATCCGAGTATGATCTCTTACCTCAGACCTTATCACCAAATTATGATGTTTAAGGTCTGAGGTCATCAACTAAGATGTTACTCTCATAAAATATTCACCAAATAAATGAACCAAGAGTTGACATAGGAACTGATCTTCTCATTTCCTCACAAGTTGACACATTTACATAGGAATCATTGCAACATCATATGTAATACTTTATCAAATGATCATCATTCCATGGATTGGAAAAAGGTTCCCCCTCAAGATTTTCCAACCTGTAGGTCCCAGGTACAACCTCTTCGATCACCTTATAAGGGCCATGCCAATTTAGGTGAAGTTTGTTTGCTTTTTACAACGTCTTCTTCAACACCAAATCTCCCATATCTATGGGTCTTGATTTCACCCTTTGATTTTAGAACTTTGTTGCTCTCTGTTGGTAGGCTTCCTCTCTGATCTCTGTGTCTTCCCTTCTCTCTTCAATCAGATCTAGGTCAAGTCTTCTTTCCTCTCCATTTTTCTCAAGGTCATAGGTCTGAACCCTGTGAGCGGGGATCCCTATCTCGGTTTGTATGACAGATTCTGAGCCATGTGCTAACATAAATGGGGTTTCCCCCGTTGGTGTCCTAGCCGTTGTTTTGTAGGCCCATAACACAACATAAACCTCTTCAGTCAATCTTCCCTTAGCTTCTTCTAACCTCTTCTTGATCCCGTCAGGGATTATTCTATTTGTGACTTCGGTCTGCCCGTTTGCCTGAGGTCGGCCAGGAGAAGAGAAAAATTAATTTATCCCAACTCTTTTGCAGTATTTTTCTAAGGAAGAATATTTAAACTCGGTGCTATTGTCCGAGATGAGGGTGTTTGGGAGACCATGTCTGCATATGATGTTTTTCTAGATAAATTGGAAGGTCTTCTTCTCTGTAATCGTGATCATCGGCTCGGCCTCTACCCATTTGGAGAAGTAGTCAATGGCAACTATAAAAAACCTGTAGTTATTTGCGGCTCTTGGTAAGGGACCCACCAATTTGATTCTTTATACTACGAATGGCCAACGATAACTTGTTGACGTCATAGGCTGATGAGGTTAATAGGGTATGGTGGAGAATATTTGGCATTTGTCACACTTCTTCACATAATTTGTAGCATCCTTAACCAAGGTTGGCCACCAGTATCCCTGCGTAATAATTTTCTTGGCTAAAGGTCTTCCTTCTATGTGATTGGATCAAGAACCCTCGTGCACCTCTTGTAGGACGCGGGGGACCTCTGTGGGATGAACACACCTGAGGAGGGGTAATAGAAATCCCTTCTTGTATAGGACATCTCCTATTATTGAGAACTTTGCCGCTCTATACCTCAGTTTCCTCCTCTCTAGCTTTGATCCCGGTAGCTCTCCCTCTCTGATATATCTGATAAGGGGGTCTATCCATGAGTCCCCAAGGTTCAAATTGAGGCAAGGGTTACTAACCTCTTCTTCTTCAATGGTCGCTTTGGGCAGGATCTCGACTGGAAGTATCCTTTTGATGTCTGTCCTTATTTCTGAAGCCAACCTTACTAGTCTATCTGCGTGGCTGTTGTTTTGCCCAGGTATTCTCTTAATCTTTACCTCTTCGAAACCTTCTAATATCACTCTTACCCTCTTCAGGTATTTGGCTATCCTTTCATACTTGGCCTCATAAACCCCCAACACTTGGTTAACAACTGACCTTGAGTCACTGTGAAGTAGGAGTCATCAACCTTAGGGTATATTCAACATTAGTACCATCCGGGGCTAAGAGTATCAGCCCTACACCGCTTCCACTTTTGCAAGAAGACCCATCAATAAATAGGTTCCGGATGTCTTTATCTGACGAGAAGCTCCCTTATAACATGATTCCTTACTTGAAGAGGTATCGGTCTTCCTCATTCTCGACTATTCCGTTTCTGGCTCTATTAGATACATCCTCTTTCGGGTTTTAGAAGACATTACTATTTAATCCCTCTGCAGTCTCTAGGTTATTCTCAACCTCAACCTCTTCCCATGTGAACTCAATAATAAAATTTACAAGTGCCTTCCCTTTAATGGCCACCCTGGGTTGGTAAGTAAGGTCATACTCTCCCAACTCAATGTCCCACATCATCAATCTACCCGACTTCTCGGGTTTGTGGAGGACCTGTGTTAGTGGGGAGTCAGTGAGGATGGCCATAAAATGGGCTTGAAAGTAGGGCTTCATCTTCCTATAAGCATGTATCAAGGCGTAGGCTAACTTTTCCATCCGAGGATAATTCTGTTCAGACCCTTGAAGGGCCTTACTATTGAAGTATACAAGCTTTTGGACCCCCAACGTCTTCCCGCACTATAGCTGCACTTATGGATGACTCAGAGATTGCTAGATAAACATACAACTTCTCTTCAACTATGGGACGAGATAGGAGCAGGGGAGATTCGAGGTAAGACTTGAGTTGATTAAAAGCCTCCTCACATTCCTTATCCCATTCGAAGGCCTTTCTAAGCACCTTAAAGAACGGAAGACACTTGTTTGTCGCTCTATAAACAAATCTGTTGAGTGTAGCTACTCTTTCAGTAAGCCTTTGAACGTCCTTGATACTTCTTGGTGTCTTCATGTCAAGAAAAGCCTTGATTTTCTCAGGGTTCACCTTTATTCCCCTCTAATTGACAATGAATCCAAGAAATTTCCCAGCTCCTACCTCGAAGACACACTTTGCGGGATTGAGTTTCATTCTGTACAAGTCCATGGTATTGAAGGTCTTTTCTAGGTTTGCCACGTGAGTGCGGGCCTTTAATCTCTTCATCAACATATCATTTACATACACATCCATAGTCTTATCTATTTGATTTTCAAACATCTTATTCACAAGACGTTGATATGTTGCCCCTGCATTTTTCGAACCGAAGGGCATGACCTTGTAGCAATATGTCCCCTTGTCAGTTATATAGGCTGTCTTCTCAGAGTCTTCAGCATCCATGAAGATCTGATTGTAGCCTAAATACCCATCCATGAAGCTCATGAGCTCATGCCCTGCAGTGACATCAACCATCTGATTAATCCGAGGTAATGGATAGCCGTCTTTTGGTCAAGACTTGTTCAGGTCAGTAAAATCTACGCACATCCTCCATTTTCTGTTGGCTTTGGGCACGATGACAGCGTTTGATAACCACTCCGGATATATAACTTCCTTGATATAATCATCCTCTTCCAACATCTTGACTTCTCCTTAGAGTAAACTCTTCGTCTTTGTTTGATTGTCTTAGCATCCTTAGTCACGTTGAGTTTGTGGCACATAACCTCAGGGTCGATGCCAGGCATGTCCGCTTGGCTCCATGCAAAGACACTATCCTCTTCCTCAAGAAATTTGTCATCTCTTCCTTGATCTCCGCTTTTAAGGCCTTTTCGACCTAGATGGTTTTTTCCTGTTCGTGTTCATTGAGGATGATGGATTCTACCTCTTCTGTGGCCTCTCCTTTCTTCAACTTCGTTTCATCTCTAGGGTCAAGTGTATCGATGTTATATGTGGTAGTTGCTCTCTTATGGGCCTCTCTCTCTTTGGCGGAGTTGAAGTAGAATTCTCGTGCTATGGTCTGGTCACCCTGCACTTCCCCTACCCCATAAGGGGTCGAGAATTTTAGCATCTGGTGGACCGTCGACGGCACGACCTCAAACTCTTTAAGGGCTACTCTTCCTATGATGAGGTTATAGGTTGAGAAGACGTTTTTATCCATAACGAAAAAATTGATCTTCCGGGTCAACCTCTTAGGCCACTCATCGCCCATTCGCACGTCCATCTCATACATGCCCAATGGATGGACCTTTTCGTCGCTAAAGCCCATTAACGGATGATGATAGGGTACCAGCCTAACCCTGCTAAGGCTTAGGATTTTGAAACAAGGTCAAAACATCACATCTGCTGAACTTACTCCATCTACAAGAATTCTCTGTACCTCGCATCCAAGCACTCTTGTTGTAATTACCAAAGGATCATCATGTGGGGATAAGATGCCTTTGAACTTGAGTCAGGAGAACCCGACTATAAGAGTGTCCATTTCCACTTTCTTTCTCTTCTGCTTGGTTTCTGAAGACGCCAGATTTATCACTTCTACTTTGACCACTGACTTGGCCTCTACCACATGAGCTTTTTGGTCAGCCACTTCAGAGCCACCCCCTGCTAGTCCTCTGCATATGGTGTTAACATCGAAGGAGATCATACCAACCCTTTTCACTGGGTGTTGTCATCTTTTGGTGGGAGGTCTAGATCATCCTCATCATCACCTTCTGAGTCATCTTCCCTTCTTGCTAGAGTATCGTCGCGACATCTGTCATTTCTCCTCTTTTTAGGGTCATCTCTTCCCCTCTTAGGGGCCTTGCCATCAACATACTTCCTTAACTTTCCTGATTTTAACATCTTCTCGATCTCATCCTTTAAGGATAAGCACTTGTCTATAAGATGGCCATGATCTTGGTGGAACTCGCACCATAAGTTCTTGTTCCTCTTAGGTGGAGGAGCTTCAGCTTCTCTGGCCATCTCAGAGACCAGTCATTCTTGATCTCATTGAGGATGTGTTCACAACTCACAGTTAGAGGGGTATAACGTGCAAACTTGTCGTCAGCTGACCTCTTCTTTCCATCCTTCTTTCTTTGGAACTTCCCGTTGCTACTGCCGTTCTCATCCTCATACTTTGCAGCCATGGCCTCTTCAGCATTTATGACCTTACCTACAATTTCTAATAACTCCGCCATGGACTTAGGAGGGTCTTCTGCGAGCTTCCATAACAACTTCCCTTTCTCGAGACCTCCTATGAGAGCGGTCATAGCTATATTCTCTTCGTAATATTACACCTCTAGTTTTTCTATGTTGAATCTAGAAATGTAGTCCCTTAGACTTTCGCACTTACCTTGCTTGATATACAACAGATGGGTGGTCTTCTTTTGGGGTCTTACCCCAAAACAGAAATTGTGAATGAACCGCTCAGCCAAGCCCTTAAAGTTCTCTATTGAATTCTTCGAAAGAGAGGTAAACCAGATGTGTGCAGCTCCCATCAAAGTCATGGAGAAGGCCCGACACTTCATCTCATCTAGTATTGAGTAAATGTTCGCCGTAGACTGGTATATCTCAATATGATGTACAGGGTTATTGCTACCATCATACTTTGGAGACACCATAGGTGGATTGAACTTGGTAGGGGTTAGGAAGCTCACTATCTTAACTACGAATGGAGAGCCCTCTGAGAAACCTCTTTGCAGTGGGTCTCGACTTTTGATGAGGCCTCCTATCTTTTCCTCAAGATGTTTAATAGAGTAATTCCATGGTCTTGCAACGTCAGCCTGGCCGAGGTTGTCCCCAGCCACCTCCAAGGGGTGGACTGAGGGTTCCCCAGTCGCAGCACAATGTCGGCTATTAACCTCTTCCTAGTCCCTACCTTGTCCTTGATGAGGTCGATGTTCGCCCTCTTCCCTTTGTGAGCCGACTGCACTTCTTACCCCGGGCAGCCTCTGTTTTAGGTCATTTATTGGGTCGAGACTTTCAAAGGCCGACCCTCTGCTCAATCGATCAAAAGCTGATCCTCTTTTTTGGGCTCTTTCACCTTTTCTACCTCTACAGCCTCGGCTCTGCTGGATAGGATGCACTGTGTTATTCAAAACCTCATACGGGTCCCAACAATCTTCTGGAGAGTCTTCTACCTCCATATCATCATACCTATCCTCAGGGTAAGGGTGTCCTTACCTCCCCATATGCAAACGCCTAGGGTCAGCAACGTCCCTCCTCCGCTGAGGTGTAGGTTGGTCTTTCCGCGGTGCCTAGGGTGGTCCCCTGGCATCAGGATGGGGCTGAGTGGCCGCCGGAGTAATCATCTCTGGTGAGACCCCAGGTGGTCTCATCATGATTTGACTAAGCTGTGCAAATTGCTCCTTCATTATTTATTGCGTTGCAGCCAAAGACCTCAAGGCTGCTGCCACCTCTGCCATTTCGGACTGAGGCGGTGCCTGGATGGAACTAGGTCCTTCAACACCAGACGGTGGAAGAGGTGGTGGTAATTCCGGTGCCATCCGTTAACACTAAAGAGATTGTGAAGTAGTTGAGATTAGTACCTTAATGGATCTCTTTCAATGGTGAGACAACTCCACGCAAGGGGTGAGGCCTGGTTCACCACCAGAGTCTCCGGTGAGGTTAAGCAGAAAATGAGGAAGAGATAGCTTCTCGTTCCCACAGACGGCACCAAAATGATGATGCTGTAAACAACACCACCCTTCAAGGTGTGTGTAAGCTCAAATCAGTGATAACAATGGCAGCACAGGAGTATATATAGATGTAAGCATATATATATGTAGGAGATGAGGAGAAGAGGATGAACACCAACTTATAAGTGGTTTAGCCAATTAGGCATACGTCCACTGTGCAAGTGAGTGAGTGAGGTCACTAATATAGGGCACTAACGGCCATCGATACAATCTCTAAAGATTTCTATCTCTACTGTGTATAATTTGATAGAGTTTGAGCTAGGCTTGGCATACTCCCCTTCTCATGTAGGAAAAGGCAAGCATATATAGTATGTGTGTGTGTGTGTGGGGGGGGGGGGGTGATGCACCCTCCATGCATGCCATGAGCATGTGTGTATTGATCTGACCAATCTAATGAAGACATCTGTCACTATCACATGTAGAGTCACATGAGGGGAACGATTCGATTATAGCTGATTTATCACATGTGTTCCCGGCCATGCATGTGTGTATGAATGCTCGACTACTTCGATCGGTACCACCCTCGGCCTGGGAAAGTACGAGGTTGGTGACGTCTGGCAGCTGAGCAATTCGAGGTTATTCGTGATGATCTCGGCTCAGCAGGAAAGCCGAGGTAAGGCAGGTGGAGTTGTAACGTTGTCCTGGGCCGGGGTTATGTAGGAATAGTTGGAACGTCGGCTGATTTCCAACCGAGGATGATTAAGATGATTGTGTAGTCTCTACTTCCTCAGCTTATACCCAGTCGAGGTTATTGTATGATGTCGGCTCCGACCGGCCTTATGGATAACTTTCCCCATGGATCACGAAGACCTCAGTTGTTTGTCTGACTTTGAGGCAACTAGTAACGTCGGCCGTGGCCGACCTTGCTCGGGACGAGACCGCTGGTTTCCAATCTGGGGCCCTTCTAACCTCGGCTATCTTTATGGCCGAGGTTGGTGTCTCTGAGCTATTGGGTACATATAGGGAATATCAATGACTTCTGAAAAGGACCTTACTCTTAACAATGTTTTTCACGTGCCTGACATCCGTAAAAGTCTGATTTCCAAATTTCTTTTAAGAAAGAATGGGATTAAACTTGTGTTTGTTTCTGATAAGTTTTTGTTGTCCAAAAATGATATGTATGTGGGAAAGGGTACCTGTCTGAAGGGATCTTTAAATGAATGTAATGACATTAATGACAAAAGAATCCCCAATGAATGAAATTGCTAGTTCTACTTACTTTATTGAGTCATTTGATATTTGGCATGATAGATTAGGACATGTTAATTTTAATACCTTGCGTAGATTAATTAACTTGGAATTGTTGCCAAAATTTAATATTGATAAAAATCATAAATGTGATATCTGTGTGGAATCAAAATTAACAAGATTACATTTTCATTCTATTAAAAGGATCACTGAACCATTAGATTTAATTCACATGAATATTTGTGATTTAAAATTTGTACAAACTAGAGGTGGAAAAAAAGTATTTTATTACTTTTATTGACGATTGCACCAAATATTGCTATGTATATTTATTATATAGTAAGGATGAGGCTATTAATGCATTTAAAAAAAATACAAGAATGAAGTTGAGACTCAATTAAGCAAAAATATAAAGGCTATTAGGAGTGATAGAGGTGAATGTGAATCTCCTTTTGAGGAATTTTGTTCTGAACATGGAATTATCCATCGAATCACCGCTCCTTATTCTCCTCAATTGAATGGCATTGCTGAACGCCAAAATCGTACATTGAAGGAAATGATAAACTCTATGTTTATAAGTTTAGGAGCTCTCCAGATTTAGTGGGGGAAGCCTTATTATCCGCTAATTATATTCTTAACAAAGACCCACACAAGAAAACTCACAAGACGCCTTATGAGTTATGGAAAGGTCAAAGACCTTCCTATAAATATTTAGGAGTGCGGGGGTTCTTAGCCAAAGAGATGGTTCCTCAACCTAAAAGGGTAAAAATAGGACAAAAGACAGTTGACTGTATATTCATCAGTTATGCTATAAATAGTAATGCATATTGTTTCTTAGTTTGTAAATATGAGATTCTGGATATACATGTAAATACGGTCCTTGAATCGAGAGACGCTTCATTTTTTGAAAATGAATTTCCATATAACATGACCCGAGAATATAGTCCTTCTAAAATGACAAATCAAGCTACTACAAATGGTACCCATCAACCTATTAAATCAATAGAGAATGAACCAAGACGTAGTAAAAGGGCAAAGAACTTGACTTCCTTCGGTTCGAATTTTCTAACATATTTGCTAGAAAATGAACCTGAATCATATAAAGAAGTGATATCCTTACACGATACTTCTTATTGGAAAGAAGTAATTAATAGCAAAATTGAAACCATTTTGCAAAATCATTCAAGGAACTAGTGGATCTTCATCCAGGTTCGAAATAGTTAGGTTACAAATGGATCTTCAAAAAGAAATCGAAGACCAATGGATCAATTGATAAATATAAAGCAACACTTGTGGCTAAAGGCTAGAAGTAAAAGGAAGGGTTGGATTACTTCAATACGTACTCATCGGTGACAAGAATTACGTCCATTCGAATGTTAATAGAAATAACTTCTATTAATGGACTTGAAATACATCAAATGGATGTAAAAATCATTTTTTAAACTTGACGAGGAAATCTACATGGATCAACCTAAGGGTTCAAGGCTCCCGAGCAAGAAGGGAAAGTGTGTAAGCTTGTGAAATCACTTTACGGATTAAAACAAGCACCTAAGCAATGGCATGAAAAATTTGATAATACAATGTTATCAAATGGTTTCAAAATTAATGAGTGCGATAAATGTGTTTATTTTAAAAGTATTCAAAATGGATATGTCATTGTATACCTCTATGTTGATGATATGCTAATCATGGCTAGTAACCTAGAAATTGTCAAAACTACAAAACATATGTTGAGGTAGTCGATTTGAGATGAAAGATTTAGGCATTGCCGATGTTATATTAGGAATTAAAATTTCTAAAACATTGGGTGGACTTATATTATCTCAGTCTCATTACATAGAGAAAGTACTGGAAAAATTCAAGAAGTATGATATTAGTCCTAGTAAGACACCAATAGATGTAAATTTACATCTAGAAATAAATAATGGTGAAAGCATATCTCACCTAAAATATTCTTGTATTATCGGCACTTTAATGTATATCATGAACTATACACGACCGGACATAGCATACTCTATAAGTAAGCTAAGTCGATTTACGAGTAATCTAGGGAGAGATCACTGGAAGGATATATTAAGAGTTTTGGATATATTTAAAATATACTGAAAACTATGGACTGTACAATTTAAGATATCCGACTATACTTGAAGGACATTACGATGCAAACTAGATATTCGATACAAAGGATTAAGTGTACGAGTGGCTATGTATTTATCCTTGGTGGTGCAACCGTATCTTAGAAATCCTAAAAAAACGTGCATTGCTAGATCGATAATGGAATCTGAATTCATTGCACTAAACAAAGTTGGAGAAGAAGTTGAATGGATTCAATACTTGTTAGAGGATGTTCCAAAGTGGTCATATCCTGTGCCCGCAATATGTATACATTGTGATAGTCAATCGACAATTGGAAGGGCATAGAATCACATGTATATCATGAACTATACACGACCGGACATAGCATACTCTATAAGTAAGCTAAGTCGATTTACGAGTAATCTAGGGAGAGATCACTGGAAGGATATATTAAGAGTTTTGGATATATTTAAAATATACTGAAAACTATGGACTGTACAATTTAAGATATCCGACTATACTTGAAGGACATTACGATGCAAACTAGATATTCGATACAAAGGATTAAGTGTACGAGTGGCTATGTATTTATCCTTGGTGGTGCAACCGTATCTTAGAAATCCTAAAAAAACGTGCATTGCTAGATCGATAATGGAATCTGAATTCATTGCACTAAACAAAGTTGGAGAAGAAGTTGAATGGATTCAATACTTGTTAGAGGATGTTCCAAAGTGGTCATATCCTGTGCCCGCAATATGTATACATTGTGATAGTCAATCGACAATTGGAAGGGCATAGAATCACATGTATAACATAAAGTCTCGAGATATTCGTCATAGACATAATACCGTTAGGTAAGTTTTATCAAATGGAATTATCTCAATTGAATATGTAAAGTCAAAAGATAATATAGTGGATCCACTAACAAAATGTTTAAACCGAGAGAAAGTTGAAATATCATCGAGAGGAATGTGTCTTAAGCCTATAAATAAATAAGAATCAATATAGTGGCAACCTAACCTAGCTGACTGGAGATCCCAAGATCTAGGTTCAATGGACAAACTGAACTACAGTGTATTCAATAAGCATTAGGGATACTTAATTCTATCCATTCCAAAGACGAGACAGTGCACATTTGTCGCAAAATTAGGGTAAGTTATGCTTTTAATGGCATTCATATCTTAGTATGTCTAAGTTGGGTATTACAGGATACTCTTTATGGAAGTCACCTGCATGAATAAGAAGGAGGCCACTTCTATGAGAATAATAAAAGACGAATTCTCTAAAATACACACACTCATGGCCAAAATGAACAAAATCGTGAGAACCAATTGTGTTGAAGCATTATTGTGTGAATATTGTTGTCTAGGTTTATAGAAACGGTTGACGGTTTAAAGACATGAAATCTATCAATTAACCAAGTAAATACGATAGTATATCACTAAGGAAAGTTCAAGGCCACTAGGCTTCTTCTCTCGATACAATAAATTTTCAGTTTTACTCAAACCTGTGTCTGCATCTACATCTTGAATATCTGTATATATATATAATTCATGTGGGGGATTATTGGAAATGGGTAATGGACAACATAATTTTGATCAACTTTGAGCTCAAATTTAGGTGGGACCCAGACCACGATAATTTTGGGACCATATACGAACGCGGTCTACTTCACAAGGAGATTAATGTGGTATAATCACATGTCCAATTCCATTAAGTTATGAATGATAAATATGTCTCCAAAGTGACTGATACGATGCAAATATTCCGTATTTCATCCCTCGAACCTACGCATTTTAGCCTCCTCGGGTATCTTATTCCTTATATTTATGCTCGTTAACTAGACAACCTCGAATTTCTATAAAAACCTCATGGTTTTGCAATCTTAATCCTGCTTATATAAAAATCTTTAAAAATTTAAGAGATGAGAAAAATTAGGGAATGCTAAAAGCTTCGATGCAGTGAAGGTATCCTTTTGCTATACATAAAGATGAAAGTGTTCCTTTTAAAAACTCTAGACGAAGGAGAGCAGAGCTTCTCTGTAATGATCCTCCTTATTCACTGGTCGTCGAGTCCTTTAAAGGCCCCGTCAGAAATCTATGGGTATTCTTATGACTTTCATCACTGCAAATTCTGTACAATGAGGATTTTTCTCGCTGTAGTGACTGCTCTAGTGACACATACAAGTTCGCAAATTTAATTTTAAAATCTTTGAGGATATTCTAGATTTGTGTGCGAAAAGTCACTTTTTAGGTGTTGATTGGACATCAGAATCCTCAACAACTCTATCACACATGCTTTGATGTGAATTTGTAATTTGCACTGATATTTGGGTAAACCCATTTGGATGGATTTTTCTACTCAAGACACCATTTCTCTTCATTTCAAAATATCTATTTAATATTTCAAGAGCAAAAATACTAAGAGAGCCTTGTGTATATTTTAACGTTCTTCATTTATAAGAAGATAAAATCACTTTTGAAAAGAGGGAAACCATTTTATAAATCAAGTTCATTTTTTCCTTCATCTCTTACTTACATTTAACCGACTCTCTTTCTTGAGGTTGATTTTTTTAGGTTGATTAACATAAAAGAAGACGAAGATTTTCCCAAGAACACATTTTTTTATACATTTTAGGGTTTTTCTCCCAACAAGAGTATTATGATCTCTGAGATTCTTTTTTCAGGTTCAATTCATTTGGGAACTCCTAAGTTGGAAGACGAAGTCTTGTGAAACACTTTTGATGTGTGTCAAGACGTAAGAGACGTTGAGAACTTC
Organism: Sambucus nigra; assembly: GCA_949130495.1. Taxonomy (NCBI): domain Eukaryota; kingdom Viridiplantae; phylum Streptophyta; class Magnoliopsida; order Dipsacales; family Adoxaceae; genus Sambucus; species Sambucus nigra. The sequence goes on along the minus strand of OX422216.1, from coordinate 87,390,997 downwards.
TATCAGCATATAGGGATCTTTGGCTTGCTACAAATTGATAAAAAAAATGTGAGGTGTGAGCTGGTGTGAACGGAGTTTTGTCGCTAGTCCCCTTCTATAAGTCTTTACTAAGTTTTTAGTGAGATTGTTACATTGGCCTGAGGTTTTTGCCGTTAGTGGGTTTTTATACTCGTGCATTCAGTGTAATGTGTTTATTTACCATTTTCGCATCTTATATCTCCCATATTAAACTTGATTTGGTTGATAAAACTTTGTTGAATATGTCCATATACTTTTATGTGTGCTAAAACAATTTTCGGTGGGTCTCCATTTTGGTACCCAATATGCACTCTCAACTAGTATCAGAGCTTGATTCTCTTTTGTTAAGGTTTAAAAACCTAGAGGTAGATCATTCATTTTATGTTAATAAGGAGAATAGTGTCATTTATAGGAATGAATATTGTTTTAGGAAATTATTCAATCTACATATACTTTTGGCTCATTTGATGTTGTTTCATTAAATGATACAGAGTTATGTCAATATTCATTTATTGATGATAAATATTCTTCCAACATTGATACTTTGTCTTCTTTAAGTTATTCTAGTGATGATTCCATTAATGAATAAGATAGTGACCTTTAACATGCTTAAAATAAAATATTTTCCAAAAATGTTAGACTTAAGAAAATATTTTTAAAAACTTTCACTAGACTCAAAAAATATGACAAAGAAGACGCCAATTTATGGAAGGGTCCCTTTTTAGTAATGTGCAATTGCAACAATCATATCTTAATGTGAGTCTCCTTTTGGTTGAGAATGAAAATAAATATTTAGAAGAAATATTGAATGTTTTACAATGTGAGTTAGAAGAATGTAAAAGTTCTAATGACGCTTTAAATGAGAAAATAACCTCTCTTGAAAATGAGTTAATCTTGGCTAAGAATGTGAAAGTTACTATAGAAGATATATCAAAGAAAATGATCAAACTATTTATGGCCCCTACTATATTTTCTTTTGATAAATGTGGTATTGGTTTTGAAAAATCTCGTTCTCAATCTAAATCTGAGGACAAAGCCATTTTTGTGAAAGATTCTCAAAGGAATAATGTGCTTGAAGAGTATTCATCATCTCTTGGGAATAACATTGTTTCGAAGCCTTTGAAGAAATATGATCATCGTTTTTTGTATCATTTCACTTTTTGCAATTGCGATAGTCATGTGAAATATTTTTAATATCGACTTAAGAAAAACTTCAAGGTGTGACTAAAAACTTCGCTTGGATGACATTTCTACCTTTTGATGTGATTTTAATTTTATTTTTGAAAAATCCAAAACCATTTTGTCAAAAATTAAAAAAAATCAAAATCTAAATGTGTTGGCACTAGTTCAAGAGATCTGGGGAAGAATATAGAGACTAAAGCAGTTTGAAGTAAGAAAGGAATATGTCTTGTTATCCACATTGCCTTTGTTGCCCAAAATGATTCACAATGGTATTTTGATAGTGGTTGATCTTAACATATGACTGGAAGAAAAACCTTGTTTTATAAAGCCGTTAAGAAAGAATCTAGTTTGATCAGTTTTGGAGATAGGAACAAGTCTAAGATCGTGGGGAAGGGTACCATAGAAATTGAAGGTTTTCTTAAATTAGATAACATTCTTTTAGTTGATGTGTGGAAGGCTAACTTTCTATGAATAAGTCACATATGTGACGATTATCACAACGTGCCTTTTACCAATAAGGAATTTCAATTCCTTGACTCTAAGGGTAAATGCATTTTTAAAAATACTAGATCCATGAAGAATTTTTATATCATCAATTTCACTCCGAGTATTGTTTGTACTAGTGCTAAGGAAGATGTGGAAAATATTTGTCATAAGAGGTTAAGTCAAGTGAACTTTAGAGATCTTAGTAGACTTGCTAGGAATGAACTTGTTCGTTATTTACCTCTTTTGGAGCCAACTTCTTCTTGTTTGTGTGGTACTTGTCAAATATAAAACAAATTAGCAATCCACATAGGAAGTTGAGTGTTATTTGTACCTCACGTGTGCTAGAACTTTTATACATAGAGCATATGTGTCCAATGCGTACGAAAAGCATAGGTGGTAGATGATATAATCTTGTGATTGTAGATTATTTCTATATATTAATTTTTATGTAGTAAGTCCAAAGCTAAGGACGTCATTATTCCTAAGTACAAACAACTTCAAATTAAAAAGGCATGCACAATTGTTAGAATTTGTAATGATCATGGAAGGGAATTTGAAGGAATCGACATTCCGGAGTGGTGTAGTGAAGTTAAAATACACTATGACTTTTTAACCCCTAGTTGAAAGGCTGAATCGAACTATCAAAAATATATCTAGGCCCATGGTGATTGGCAAAAATGTTTTTAAAATATTTTGGGCGAAATATTTTCACACGGCTTTTCACACGATAAACGGAGTTTATAAAAGGTACAGTATCAACAAAACCCCTTATGAGATTTGGAAAGGGAAGAAACCCACACTCAATCACTTTAGAGTTTAGGGAAACAAACGTTACATACACAAAGATATACAATACTTGACTAAGCTTGACTCCAAAACTGATGTAGGCATTTTTTCGGGCTATTCCACTAATAGTCATGCCTATCGAGTTTACAATTGTGTTATTAAAAAAATATTGAATTCATTAATGTTTTCATTGATGATAATGATTTCTTTGACTTCAAAGAGAATGATTGTGAAAACATAACTTTCATTTTTCCCCATATTGAAGAAAATGGAAAAGAAGAAGCGGATGAGTGTGAGGACGTGGTCCCACCACCTAATGAGGTTATGAATGTGATAGACACAGCATATTGGCTTAGGAAAGACCATAATGTTACAAAAATCATTGAGTATACTAATGTTGGAGTAAATACTAATTCTCAAATCCAAATAGACGTTGACTTTTTTGTTACACTTCCACAATTGAACCTAATAATGTGAAGGATGCTTTGTGGGATGAATATTGTATTAATTATATCCAAGAAGAATTATACCAATTAGCCAAATAAAAAGCTTGGACTCTTTCCCCCTTGCCAAAATATGTTCATTTTATCGGTACTAGGTGGGTCTTCAAAAACAAGTGTGAAAAAGAAGGCTTTTCGTCTGAGGAACAAGGAAAGATTACTGGAGCAAGGTTATACACAAGTTAAAGATGTTGACTTTGATGAGTCTTTTTCCCCCATTTATAAGATATAATCAGTTTGTTTGCTCTTGGCTATAGCATATTCCATAGACTTCAATCTCCATCAAATGGATGAGAATATTTTCTAAATGTAAATCTTTAATAGGAAGTTTATGTGTCACGACCTAAGGGCTTTGGGAATCCCGAATTCTGAACACATGTTTATCACCTCAAAAGGTTTTGTATAGAATTAAAAAAGCTCTTAGAGCTTGGTATGAAAGTATTATTGTGGGGAAAGCCTTCAAAAGCGAAAATGTGGATAAAACCTTATTTTTGTGATCTTGTGGGAATAATTATATGGTAGCTCAAGTGTATGCTGATGATATTGTGTTGGCTCTACGAATGAAAAACATGTTCAAGACTTTTATTTGATTATACAAAAGGAATTTCACATGATCATGGTTAGGGAATTCACTTTATTTCTTGGTCTCCAAGTGTGATAAATGGATGGTGGAATTCTTATTTTGCAATCTAAATATGAAAAGGACCTTGTAAAGAAATTTGATATTAACTTTTCTAAGACTAAATGTACTCCCATGGGTGTTTCCATTAAACTTAGAAAGGATGTCAAGGGAAAGGATGTCAACGAGACACTTTATCATAGCATGATAAGTAGTTTATAGTATCTCATGACAAGTCGTCCCCACATATCTTTAGTGTAGGATTTTGTTATCACTACCAATCTTTTCCTATGGAGTCCCATTTGAAAGTTGTTAAGATTATTATCAAATATCTTTATGGGACTACGGGTTTTGGTAGTTCGTATCCTAAGAATACCAATACATCCTTATCGGCGTATTACGATGTCGATAAGGCTAGTGATGTTGATGGGAGGAAGAGTACATCGGGATGGTACCTCCATCTTGGAAGTTATTTGGTCTCTTGGATTGCCAAGAAACAAAATTATGTTTCACTTTCCACGTCCAAAGAGGAGTATATTGAGGCGGGAAGTTGTTGTGCTCAAATTTTATGGATGAATCAAATGATGGAAGATTATAGTATTGGTTTAGATCTCATGACTATTTATTGTGACGCTACTGGTGCTATTGATATATCCAAGAATCCCATTCAACATTCTAGTCATGGGTATATAAAAATTAAACATTATTTCATTAGATAACATGTTGAATAAAAAGTTGTCTTTAAGATATATTTTTATCGATCTTCAATTAGAGACTTCTTGATTGGACTAGATTTGAGTTTCTTTGATAACCATTAGGTATTATCATCTTTCATTGAATGGATGGATAACATGCCTAAGATTTGTGCTTATTTTATTTTTTGAATGTTTGTATCCTATGTCTTGTTGTTATTTTTTAGAAGAGTTATTAGTATTCTTTGACATAAAGAGATTTTTTTAAATACAATCATTTATATGCTCTTTAGATGACTCCTTGACATATTTCATAAATCAAGTGGTTATTTTTTTTTTTTACGTTTTCCTTTTTTTGGATAAAGTAATCTTGTGCATCATAAGACAAGGTTCGGTTTTTTTAAAGTCTTATAAACTTAAAGGAACTTTTATTGGGAACACATGTTCATATTTTATATCAGTTTATGAGGGATGAAAAAGTTGTACAATATTTTACAAATTGTTCAAATCTTCAAATGTTTGTGAAAGAAAATCCATTATCCTAAAATGTATATGCCTAAGAATTGTTCATGATTTAAAGGAGTTAAAAAATTTAGATGCTATATCAGAACCATGAGAGATGATGGGGTTAGATGTATAACTTTGATTGGATGATTCTACCTTTGAAAATTGGAAATAGTATACCATCTTAGTAATGAACAAGTGAAATTCGGCATACAAAAAAATAAGTTTAAACAAAGTGATGTTTCAAAGATAAATATCCATCCCAGATTAAATAGCATCATGGATGTGAAACTAAAGGTTTTAACTAAATCTCTCATTAAGAGAGAAAAAATGTTAGTTAAAAATATCTCAATTGGTATTGGAAATTTTCATTACTATTGAATCTTTCAGTCATTTGTTCTTAATTGAACTCGAGCTTGGTTTTATTCTTTCAATGTTTCTTGTTTTTTTGTTTTTCACATATGAGATATGATCTTATATTTTTGGTTGATAAAATTCATCATGTTATTGGTCTTTAAGATAATCTTTTCTTGGTTATGAACACTTGTCATACATCTCACAACATTTGGTAAGTAGGAAATTTTGACCTATATTTTTTTCCTTATCCAAATCAAGGTTTTGAAGCTTGATCAATATGTATTGCATATCGCCTTGTGAATGAAAAAATATTATTATAGTGTATGCTACCTTCGCTCTATTTTATTGTCTTCATGTGATCCTTATGCCTTCTTGATTCTCTTTTCTTAATATATGTCTACTTACTTGACAAAAAGGGGGAGAAGTTCTTGAAAAGGGGGGGTGGGGGAGACTTGTATGTATGTATATGTGTATATATATATATATATATATATATATATATATATATATATATTGTTGCTAACTATTGCATATTATGGATTTCTTCACACATTGGTATTTTGATGAGTTTGCTAGTGTGTTTCAGGAAATCATGTTGTGAGTACTTCGAAGAAGTATCCTGTAATTTTGGGGATGTAAGCATTTGTAAATGCTATGTTGTTGTGAGTTTGGTTGGTTCTTGTTTCATCATTGTTAGTAATTTCATTTCAATGTTTGTAGTCATTGATTGTTGTGTTTTGTCAATGGAATAGACAAAGGAGGATATTGTAAGTGTATTCAAATACTCATTTTTGTCCTCATATATGGTTTCTTATTTCGGTATTCGAAAAAAATTGGGTTCTTGATCTCTCTAAAAAGATTCATTAATGTTCAAGATATTGAAGCTGGTCTTATCATCCTCATAACTCATCGACCACATTTTGTATGAAAGGTACATTGGAGATTCCTTACACTCTTGTCAGATATTTTTACAAATCTTTTAAAAGAACTTGGTAATTTTTTTTGTGTGTGTACAAACTTGTGGTTTTTCTATCTTGATCTTGGTTAAGAAAAAATCTTTTAAAAAATCAAAAGATAACAAAAATTAGGGAATGCTAGAAGCTTCTTTTCAACAAAGGTCTCCCTTTATTAGACGCAAAGATGAAAGTGTAATTTTAGCAAAACTGTGGACAAACGAGCGCGTATCTTCGCTGAAGGAAAGTTGCAGCGATCCTTCTACTTTGCTGGTCGTCGAGTCTTTTGAAGGCTCCGTAAAAAATCTATGGACATTCTTGTGACTTTCTTCGCTGTAAGTTCTCTACAACGCGGATTCTCCTCATTACAATGGTCACTCCAGTGACGTGTACAAGTCCACAAATATGATTGTAAGATCTTTGAGGATTTTCTAGATTTGTGCTAACAAGTCACTTTTTGGGTGGTAATTGAACATTGGAGCCCCAAAAACTCTCTCACGAATGATTTGTTTAAAAGATGTGACTGGGAGCCCTAACAACTCACTTATACATGCTTTGTTTAAAAGATGAGACTTTGTATCTTGCATTAACATTGGGTAAACTCACTTGGATGGATTTTTCTACTTAAGCCATCATTGCTCTCCATTTTTATAATACCTCTCAAATATTTCAAGAGCAACAATATCAAGAGAAGTTCGTATGTATTTTTATCTTCTTCCTTTCTAAGAAGATAAAAACACTTCTGAAAAATTGGGAACCCATTTTCTAAATCAAGTTTATCTATTTTCATATTCTTTTATTTCCATTTTATCACATCTCTTTCTTGAGGTTGATTAACATCAAAGAAGACGAAGATTTTACCAAGAATACATTTTTATACACTTTAGGATCTTTCTCCCAACAAGAGTATTGTGATCTTTAATGTTTTTATGGGTTCAAATAATTTGTGAACCCTCAAGTTTGAAACCGAATGATTTTGGAACATTGTTGACATGTGTCAAGACATACGAGATGATGATAACTTTTATAAATGTATAGGGATTTCAAGCTTACTACAAATTGGTGGAAATAGTGTGAAGTGTGGTGTAGAGAAAAAGGAGTTTTAGTCATTAGTCCCCTCTCTAAGTCTTTACCAAATTTTTGGTAATATTATGGCATTGGCTTGAGGTTTTTCCCGTTAGTGAGTTTTTGTCCTCGTACATTCGGTTTTACGTCTTTATTTAACTTTTTTTTGCATCTTTTATCACCCACATGCTTAAACAAGATTAAAAATTGATTTGGTTGATAAAACTTTGGTGAATATATGTTCATAGTGTGTCCATCCCCGGGATCTCTCCCCCTTTTCCTCTTTTCCCGGTGAGGGAAAAAAGAGAGAGAGGGAAGTAGAAAAGGATGTGCACGCTCTTCCTTTAAGAGCGCTTAAGACATCATCAGTGTGGGGTGAATGTAAAGAGATGGAGTCTCTAGCCTATTTAGCACAAAATAGTCAAAACAACATGTCGCCTCCGCAGGAGGGCGGCATCAAAGACAAACGGATGCTTACGAAACTAATAGTGCGAAGGTTCGGGGGCTAAGTTACGGAATGGGAAGGTGTTAGGCACCCATCCCTCACTTTCGATCTCTCATGGGCTTGTGTTCCTATTTTCCTTAATTTCTCCATAAAGAGTGTGTACGTGTATATATAAATAGAGATAGGAATCATCCAACTCATATCATGGAAAATTTAGAGTGAGGTCATCCAAAGGAATGGTCCCAAAATAATATCTAGAAAATACGATATATGCATTTATCGAGATATTGACCGCTATGATGAAACGATAATATATGTTAAATAAAACGCCAATAAGTATCACAAATATAATATGTATTAAAATAATGTATAGATGAAAAGGATGAAAATGAGAAAATTGAGAAATTGGACTCGAGTCTCGGATTTTAGCCCGAGACGCCTACGTAGCCAATAAAGGCATCAAATTCCACGTAGTTCGTATGCGGCATAAGGGTGGGATTTATCCCATAGATTCAAAGGGGAATTATTTATATGTGTATGTGTAGAAAATGTATTTTAGTTTTGAGAAATTGTGGTGGATAATATCGTTTGGAATTTATAGGTGTAACCCTCTTTTTTTTTATTTTTTTTATAGAAAATAAAGTATGTGCAATATAATTAATAGAAGATGAGATATTAATGTGTATGAACTAAAGTGAAAGCTAGATTAATAATTTAAGTAACTAATGCAAAAATAAACAAATTAAAGAAAGAGAAGTATTTTTGGACCTTCTTTTGGAGAATTGAGGCTTGATCTTAATCCTTGATGAACTTCCTTGAGTGTTGAGATGAATGTTTGATGAGAGAGAATGAGATTTGATAAATTGGGTATAAAAAGGATGGAAATGAAAGATGGAAAGGAATTTCACACAAGAAAACTTCCCTAATTGCAAGAGAATGTTGCTAAGATCACTGACATTGATGAATCTGAGGTGTGCCTTGTGAGTGAGGTCATGCCCTCTATTTATAGGGTAAGGGGGTGCCGATTAGCATAGACCTAACCCTTCCAATCGATAGGTAACCCTAGGCACACTATCGATAAGCAGGAAAATTGACCTGCCAATCGACAATCTCGTGTAAATTTTTCGAAAAAATGGTCGTAGAACGCAATTTGTTGATCCAAATCATGCATGGGGCATACCGTTAGAAAGGTAATTCAAAGACCTTCAAGAGTACTTTGGGCCTCTCCTGGGTCCTGAAATTGACTTTGGGTCAAACAGGGATCGGATGCGCTCGTCGGTCCTTTAGACGGGAGATCGTCGGACAATAATGGATCATTCCTAAAAAATGTAAGTCAGAATCACGTGCAGGGTGGACCGTTGGAACAGTTATGCGAGGTACTTCAACTTTCCAAAGAACTTTGCTCAGTTCAGGAAGTTGACTTTGGTTAATCGGGGCCCGAAAGCACCCGGTGACCTTTCGATTCGTCCATACTGTAAGGCTGATTTGTGCAAGGGGCAGACCATTGGCAAGGGTATTCAATGCCCTTAGAAGATTCATTTAGTCTCATTAGAGATAAAGAGTTTACCTTGGTCAAATGGAGCCTGAGAGCACCTAATGTCCTTCGGATCAATTTTTGGGCAAAATAGATCCTTCGTCTGAACAGTTATGTCGTTTCATGCACAAGTTGGACCATTGGAAAGGGGTTTCAGTGCCCATCAAATATTTCAAGAGATTTCTCTCTGACAATGAAGTTGATGCTGTCAAATCGGGGCCCAAGAGAGGCTGGTGGCCTATAGATCGATTTTGGGTGGTAAATTGGTATGTTCGTCTGAACCGTTATGCCGATTATCACACGGGGAAGATTATTAGAAAGGGAATTTAGAGACCTTTAAAGATTCAATGAGCTTTCATTCTGATGATAGAGTTGATCGGATTCAAACGGGTCTCGAGTGTGCCCGATAGCCTCTAGATCGGTACTCAAAGTATGACCTAGTATTTGTAGTGAAATGGGGAGGTGCTAAGGACCTAAGGAGAGACTTAGGGGGCCTAGAATGTGGTGTATATAAATCCCCTCGATAAGTGAGCTTGGGACAAGTGAAAGTCATCGAATAGACACTATATGATGTTTTGGGACTGAGGTCAATTCTACGGACCAAAAGGGACGAGGATGACAGATTCAAAGTGTTGAGGCCGATTCTGAGGACCTAAGGAAATGCTGGGGATGGCCGATTCTATGGGTTGAGGTTGATTCTGAGGACTTAGGGTAGGTAGAGACCAATTCTGAGGTTCGAAGCTAATTCTGAGGGCTTATGTATAGGCGAACAATTTTATGGATCGAAGCTAATTCTTAGGGCTTTAAGTATAAGCGACCGATTTTGAGGGTTGAAGCCAATTTTGAGGGCCAAAAGTGGGAGCGAACATTATGTGGGTAGAAGCCAATTCTGAGGTCTTAATTGGGAGCGACCAATTCTGTGGGTTGAATTCAATTCTGAGGTCTTAAGTAGAGGTGACCATTTATGTGGGTCGAGGTCAATTCTGAGGACTTTAAGTGGAAGAGAACAATTCTGAGGGTCGAATACAATTCTGAGGGATTTAAGTAGAGGTGACCAATTCTGAGGGTCGAAACCAATTTTGAGTGCTTTAAGTAAAAGCGACCCATTTCGAGGGTCGAAGCCAATTCTAAGGCTTTAAGTAGAGGTGACCAATTCTGACGGTTAAAGCCAATTTTGAGGGATTAAGTAGAGGTGACTAATTCTGCGGGTCAAGGTCAATTCTGAAGACCTTATGTAGAAGCAACCAATTCTACGGATCGAATCTAATTCTGAGGGCTTAAGTAGGAGAGAACAATTCTGAGGGTCGATGCCAATTCTGAGGGCTTAAGTAGGAGCGACCAATCCTGAGCGTCGAAGACAATTCTAAGGGTTTAAGTAGGTTGTAGGAAAAATTTTCTTGGGAAAGTTTGGAGACTCCACTTGGAAAAAGATGTTAATCCGAGGATTGGGTACAGCCCTACTAGGATTTTTTATTTATTTATGTGGTGTTCCTTGGTGACATTATTGGGGAGATATCTAATTGTATTTGGGAATTACTCTAGGGAAATAACTCTAGAGAAAAATGCCCTACTCAGTTGGGGATTTGAGAGGCTTGAAAAAATGTTTTACTTTGTGAAAAAGGTTCTAAAGTTTATTGGGTAATTTTAGAAATTTTCTAGGGAATTTTGGGATTTTTCGGCATTTTTGGGGAATTTTTGTACAAAATTTTAGGGAGCTACCGACCGGCAGGGTGTAAGGGGTTCCAAATGACATTGGAATGATCTTTTATACTACCTCAGGCAGGTGAAGGGATAATGTTGATCGGTATGTAGAGGGGGTGCGTCAGGTCTTGAATTACCTGACGAGCAATCAGGTAAATTATTCTTTCCTCTTGAGACCATTTTTATTTGATAACCTTTTTAGATATTGATTTTTCACTGGGGATCTTGCAGGAGACCTTCTATACATGGGGGAGGGCCATCGAGAACACGAGGGCGACCGGGGGAAATGTGCAATTGCATCGTCTATTAGTGCACAATTTCGGCTACTGCTAGTACCCAGGGGAGAGAGTGGTCCAACAGGTGGTGGAGGAGGATGTGATGGTGCCACCTGCAAGGCCCCCAAGGTATATGAGGCGAGAGCGAGAGATACTGGAGGAGGCGAGGATGGCGACAATGGTCGACAAGCCTTATTCGTCATATACCGACACAACGACAACTTATGATTATTTGGATTTTGTGTTGAGCTGGTTGATGCCACCTATCATACATGACATTATGACTCTTCCCCCTACGGTTTCTGGTAGGGGCACGAGTCGACTAGTGAGGTCTGCCCACAGTCCGGGTGGTGCGTCGACATCGGCAGGGATGACGACATCAGAGTATCTATTTTTGCAGTTGGCTCCTCCTTCTTATAACATTAAATGGCCTGATGGAGGATCGGTGCGTATGCTGCATCACCCCAATGCGATGGACCTGGAGGTATTGGGGCTGACAGAGGATTTCCTTCAATCGGAGGTATATCTTTTATTTTTTGTTTGACTTTTGTCTTTCTGATTTATCTTTTCCTTAGACTAACTGATTTGCTATTTTTGTTTCTCTGCAATATGTTCAGGTGTTGACTACCTGGCTGAAGGACATCCGGGATTGGGTGGTTTCCACGATGGCTCATATTTGGGACTTGATCCCGATTCCTTCTTACTTGGTGCCATCTGCTTCATCTAGATAAGGGTCTGGATCGGGGAGCGAAGGCTCTTCAGCTCGTCGCTAGGGAAAGAGCATATGCCGCAGGGATGGGGGGTCTTAGAGAGATTGAGAGAATCTTTAGAGAGACTGTGGGGGATTAGGCTGAGTCCCGTTGTATTTATGTTTTCCTAAAAGGAAAATGTAATAGAGCAATATATATGCAATGGAATGGGATTTTATTAATTTATATTCGCTTTAATGACTTAATGCATATGAAATTTTTCCTTTGTTTTCTGGGACCGTAAAAAGGATAACTCAAGGGAAAATTCATTTCCAAACAGGATGAGTAAAAATATAGGGAGAAGAAAATTCTAAATATCTTAGAATAAAAATTATTTTTATTGATTTTTTGATTTTGATAAAAAAGGAATTAGGAAGCTTTCCAAAAATGAGGGATGTCAATCGGCATACCCCTTGTCTTCCCTATCGGCATGTCAGTTCATTCTAATGACCCCAAGGCTTTGATTTCACTTTCTTCAACTACTTTGTCCTTAATGGGGTAGGGTTTCCTCCAGATTTTGCAGGACCCTTATCTTTAGCCCAGTTTTTCAAGTATAAAAAGGGGTAATGGTGGAGTATTTTCTTCACCCATCCACATTTCGTTTCTTTTGCTTACTTTTTTCTTCTCATCTCATCATTCCCAAAAGTGTTTAATTCGCTTCTTACCTCGAAAACTTAGAGGGTATGTGCTCATATATTGTAGACTACGATGATTTTGACATGCATCGGGTTTACTTATGGCGCAACTGGCCTATTGAATGGAACATGTTGATGGCGGAAGTACAATTCTAGTACCTCTAGGAACATGTCTTCTTCTTTGGCTTGGATGAAGCATGTCCGACTTACGAAGAGTTTTCTTCCATGCTAGGGATAAATTTCAGTGTTGTGGTGGCCATGCCTGAATTCTCTCAGTCTCCTCGGGAGATGTTAGTAGGACTTCCCCATATTTCACCCTTAGTGGCTCTATCATTAATTATGGGAGGAGTTATCTCTCTCCCGATTGTGTTGCATTCCATGCATCTGCAAGATGTTGGTGATGAGGGCTACGTCGGAGTCGTTATCCTTGGCTTAACTTCAAAATTACTATTGGTGATCAGGGACCTATTGATGGACCCATAACTTGTAGCCATCACTTTGCGGACGTCATACCATTGCAATCCTGCGACAGTGATACTGGCGGAGACCCCGAATGGTCTAGATGCTTGGTGGGAAGGTCGTTCGGACTTTTTGAGAGGCAGCCCAGTTATGTTGTTCATGTGGCTATCGAGGAGATTTCGTATGGCAGTCCCTCCTTAATATCCCTTGGCAACCATGCCAAATTTCTTTACTTGATATTTTATCATCTTAGGCCTAAATATCAAGAATTGGGAGAACTGGTTTGTGGAGCACGGGGGGCTTGAGGTTTGTGTTGGTTAGTGCCTTAGTGGGGAGAGTTGTGGCCCATTCTAGAACTAGACGGATACTAGTATGTTTGGTTGGTTGGCCTCCGACAGACTTCTTTTTACTTTCCCTGGTGGCTGCTACATCAATTTGGATGGGAGCAAATTGTGACACATCGGACACTAGACTTCTTTCCTATAGAGGATTTGACAGAATGTTTTGCGCATGCGGCTGGGCTCTTTATAGGAGAATCGTCAGCCATTGACTCACCCTTCCCAATCTATTGGTCATGTCTGGCATGTTTCTGGGGATTACATAAAGTGGCTGTGGAGGAGGGTAGTGGCTAAAATGATGGCCGAGGAGATCGAGAAGAGGTGGTTTGCCATGTTTGACACCATAGAGGGAGGTGTTGTGGTTTTTCCAAAACTGGTCCTGGCTTACCATCCCATGGAGTGCCTTTGGTATTCTATCCAAGCAGGGGAAGTTTGTGGAACCCAAGATGTAGATGATGATGGGGCTAGTTCTTCTGGCGATTGCAGGTAGGGTCCCTAGGGAGTTTTATTTTTTGAAGCTTTTGGTATGGTGTTTGGTTATGGATCTAGTTGTTTTCTAGTAGGAATAACTTTGAGAAGGTTATTTTAGGAGTATATTGTCTTATTTTTGTTTTTTTCTTAGAAAAAAAAAGGTTAGGTTGACGCAGGAAGTTGCTTGACTCCTTACACTGACATTATTGTATCGAAATTTTTCATTAATGAAATAAAGAAAATTTTAATTATATTGATGTGCCTCTTGATGAGTTTTTGCATTTGAATTATCTATACCAATCACTAAGGTATACATAATCCTTTTGTTCATGTAAATGATAAAAATGGACAGTCGTTCTCGGAGATAAGAAAAGAATATCATTTTGCGAAAAAGAAAGGGGGTCGTACTCATGTGGTGCATATGAGCTACCTACGTACCTCTGTTTTTAGTTTCATTTTTTAAAGTAAAAAGGTTTTTTTAGAGATTTAGGTCCCACGTGGTTCTAAGTAGAGGGAAATGAAGAATTTTTATTTATTTTTATAATAGAAGGGAGATGAGAAGAGTCGTAGAGCGACAAGACTAAGGGTGAAAATTCTTGAGACGGTCCAGGTTGATTGGGCGGGCCATCTCTTCCCCCAGCAAGGCCAGTGCGCATAGCGGTGCCATTGGATATGATCTTCTTGACAATGTAAGGGCCACCCTAATTGGGCTTGAATTTCCCTCTGGGGTCCCAGATGGGATCTACTATCTCTTTAAGGTCTAAATCCCCTTCTCGGACACTATGTTCCTTGACTCTATTGCTGAATGATCATGCTATTCAGTGATGGTACCCTTGTATATGATATAGAGCCTTAAGTTTCCTTTCGTCCAAGAGTGAAAACTCATCAAGATGGCTTCGATGCCAACCTTCCTCACTGACTTTGCTTTCTAGCATGACGTGCGGTGAAGGAATTTCTAGCTCAACGGGTAAGACTGCTTCCATGCCCTATACCAGAGAGTAAGGTGTGGCCCCAGTAGATTCTCAAAATGAAGTGTAGTATCCCCTGACGGCGTAAGGGATCTGATCGGCCCATTTCGACAATTCTCGATCATTTTGCTTTGAGGCTCTTATTAGCGGCTTTGACTACACCATTGGTTTGAGGTCGGTAGTGAGAAGATTTATGTCTCCAAATCCCATACTCATCAACCAATTCTGTGACTTTTATCTCAAAATGTTATCCGTTGTTTGATACTAGCTCGTGTGGGACCCCATATCGGTAGATGATATTTTCTTGGATGAACTTGGCTACCTTTTTGGCATTCATCACTACGTATGACTCGACTTCGACCCATTTTGTGAAGTTATCGATGGCAACCAAGATGAATTCATGTCCGTTGGAGGCCTTGGGTGTAACTTTCCCTATGATGTAGATGCCCCATATCGAGAACGACCAGGGATAAGTCATGTTGTATAATTCTCGCACAGGTAAGTGCGTGAGATAGGAAAATTATTGGAATTTAATGCATCTCCGAACATAGGTGGTGCAATCATGGACCATGGTAGTCCAATAGTAACCCTGTCAGATGATTTTCTTGGAAAGTATATGGCCATTCATGTGGGGTCCACACTCTTTACAGTGAATTTTCTGCATCATCTCTTCAATGTCAGCCCCTACGATGTAGTGCAAATGGATTCCATCAAAATTTCTCTTAAACAGTTCTTTTTCGTAAACAATATACTGGGTAGCCAGTTTCCAGAGAGTAGCTCGGTCTTTCTTGTTATAATCTTTGGGATACTTACCATGCTTGAGCAGGCGCCAGATATCATAGAACCAATAATTAGATATATCAAGATCTTATTTTGTGATGAGATCAATGTGGTAGCAATGGGTTAGTTTAGCTTGCTTTTGGATTAAGAAGGGGGCATTATTATTCCTTTGGGCATGTCAACCATGGAGGCCAAGGTAGAAAGGGAATGGGTTAAGTTGTTCTTTACTCGAACAGGTAGTGGAAGGTGATATCTTAGAATTTGGAGGCCAGATTTTCTAGGTAGGCATGGAAGGGTAAGCGTTTCTCATCCTTGACTTTCCATCTTTTGAGTATTTGACCGATTATGAGGGATGAATCCCCATTTAGGTATCGAATTCCTTTCTTGAGAGCGAATTTGAGGCCTACGGTGCATGCTTCATATTCGATCATGTTACTTATGCAAGAAACATCTAGATTGATGGTAATTGGAGTGTGAGAGTCATCGGGGAGAATAGGAGTATCCCATTGCCATATCCTTTTTTGTTGGTAGCACCGTTAAAGAACATTTGCCACCAGAGGTCTTCTTAGGAGGCTCACAGACAGAAGTCAACTGGCTAATGAACCGGCTGATATACTATAATTTTCCAAGGCATCTCCGAACTTCCTTCTCCATTCAGGGTGGTGTAATTTTGATTATGGCTTCCAGTTTTGCTAGATCTGCTTCTATCCCCCTTTTCTCTAACCATGAATCCTAAGAGCTTTCCTTTAGTAACTCTAAAAACACATTTTGTGGGTTAAGTCACATCTGGTATCGCCATAGTCGCTTGAAGAACTTATGGAGAGCAGGAACATGACCTTATCGAATTTTAGACTTGATAATTATGTCATCCACATAGACCTCAACTTCTTTGTGTATCAGATCATGCAAGATGATTGTGACAGCCCTTTGGTAGGTAGCCCCTGCGTTTTTTAGACCAAATGACATAACGATATAACAGAAGGTTCCCTAGGGGGTGATGAATGTGGTTTTCTTTTTATGATCTGGTTGCATCTTGATCTGGTTGTATCTGACAAAACCATTAACAAATTACTTGAGAGTGTGACTAGTTATATTATCTACAATCATGTCGATATTGGGTAGCGGGTAATCATCCCTCAATCTTGTTTAAATCTCGATAGTCAACGCACAGGTGAACCTTTCCTATAAATTTCGGCATAAGTACTATGTTGGCTAGCTATGTAGGATGTTCGATCACATGAATGAAAACCATGTTCAACTGTGTGACCACCTCTTCCTTACCTTGAGCGACGATTCAGTGTGTAGCATTTGTAGTTTTTGTTTAACTGATTTGTATTCTGGGAGTGTTATAATATCGTACTAAGCTATCTCGGGATCATGTCGGGCATGTCGCCATAGCATCATGCGAAGACATCAATAATTCATCGAGTTACATGCACTCTTGCTCATTAAGCGTAGACCTTATCCTAATCTTGCGCAGTTGGCTACTAGAACCGAGATTGACAATAATAGTTTCATCTTTATTAACATGAACGCGATTGTGTTGTTTGTTATTGACCTTATTAAGATCAATTAAGAATTATTCATTTGCAAAATCATCATCATCAAGAGTTTGATTAGAATCAAGACAATTAATGTAAGGCACAATAAGATAATCAAAATCTTCGTTTATTTCATTGTTGGGAAAAACAGCGTTAAGAACCTTGTCAAAGGAGCTATAAATTACATTAGAATTGGGAGGAAGAAGAAAATAAAAGGAGATGGGATAAACATATAGATTGGGTTTCATTTTAACGGATGGAACTGGTATAGCATGCCAGTTGAGGACAGGTGCATCAGCATCTTTGATCAGGCGGGATGGATCCGATGAAGTAGCGCTTGAGTGGATCATGCAGACTGTCAGCTCTAGTGTCTGCAAGTTGAATAAATCCTCAGAGTCACTTTCCTCAGAATCTTTAGTAGCAACTATAGTCTTCCCAAGGAATGGTTGCACATGATGTTGGGAACTTTCAACCCATGAGTAGTTGTATTGGAAAAAGATCTCCATTCCTGGTTTTATTGTCCACAGTGTCATACCAAGGTTCGAGAAAGACACAAGAGGGGAAATCTTCACCCTCTTTGATGAATCTTCCATTCAAGGAATCCCTTGAGATAGTCTTGGCACTTTTTAGCATTCTTTTCAATCGAGGTTATCAGAGCATCTTAAGTTCCTCTTATGAGGGTTGATAATCCAAGATGGTGATGACATGTCCATTGGCAAAGTACTTCAGTTTATAATAAAGGGAAGAAGAAACACCTTTGTTATTATGGAGCCATGGTCATCCGAGCAACAAATTGAAATAAGTCGGGATGTCGATGACTTGGAATTTAGTAATTGGATTTTTAGGAAGAGCCCTCTATTATAAGCATTATAGATCCCATTACTTCCCGAAGAGTACTATCATAAGCGCACACCGCGACAGAGGTTAGAGCAAGGTCTCTCACTTTCAGTCCCAAGCAATTGAGGGTTATCAATGGGCAAGCATTAAGAGTTGATCCATTATCAATAAGCAAAAGTAGGATGGGTTTTCCCATGACTTCGACAGAGGTATTGAGAGCATAGTTGTGATTTGGACAAAACTTAGAGATTTTTTTCTTCGGAGAAGGTAAGCATTCTGGTAGAGTTTAGAGATCTGACTGGATTCACTACTTTTTCTTGTGTGGTAGAAGGAGGGACTGTGGGCCTGGTGAGTAGTTTAATCAAGGCATTTCGGTGCAGCTAGGAAGACATAAAGAGTCCCCGCAAAATGATGTTAGCTTGGATTTTCTTCAACTGATCGAGGATCTTGCTCTCCTCGAGGGTCATTTACGACATAAGAAGTTTCTTAACACCTTTTCCCTTGTCGATCGCTGATGACTAATGGTTCGAAACCTGGTAATGCCTCCCTGATCTAGTCATATGGTTCATAGAAGAGGGGGAAAATATAAACCTCATTTTTCATCTATCTCGGATTGTTTGGCCACCTTGTTAATCTCTCCTGACAAATCCTTAAACGATATCATTCCACATATACTGACTATTGGGCTAATCTTGTCTGGGCTATGCTCTTTATCTGAATTATCGGATTCGCCTCCCCATCCGATGGCAACGACATCATCTTTCCACAAAAAGTTAATACACTCCTCAACCTCAATTGCCTCTTCGTATAGATCCTCCCACTCAATGGCGAGATGTAGAATCGAAGGGACCAGGTTCCCTTATAGTTTCAAAGCATCAAGTAGCTCGGACATATTATAAATTTCACCGGTGTGATGGAATAAGTCTACCATGATCTAGACGACATCATCTAAGATGACTTCATCGGTAAGTACCACCCAATTATCTGACTCTCGAGCCCACTTTTGAGCTTCCAAGAATAGTTTACTGAATCTCTAGCAGTCAATGATCATTTCTGAGGGAAATTTGAGATTAAAGTCTAAAAGTCGGTTCAATACTGCTGATGATTCCAGATCTTTCCCTTTAAAATGAGTACGGACAACAATGCATTATCTAAAAAGAAGTGATAGGGCCTGATCAGAAAAACAAGTAGGATGCAGGATAAAATATAGTCAAACTTTCAGGGTTTAGGTGAATATATAGGCATGATGGGCGATTTGTTGGGTACAATATGGGTAGATGGGTCAAATTATGGGTCCTCTTATAGGAAGATGGCATTTGCATGATTTAGAAGTGGATTGTGGGTAATGTTTGGTTTAGGATTGGCTGGTGGGGTGATGATACCCCAGTCAATCAAACCTTGGATTACATTTCAGAGGTAGAAACACTGATCAGTGGTGTGATCGGTATTTTGGTGAAAATCACAATGGGCATCGGGTTTGAAATTTTTGGGAAGTGGGTTTGGTAATGGATGAGGGTCCAATGGCTTAATAATATTTCAGCTTAAAAGGGCTTGATAAACTTTGGAAAGGGGAGCATGAAGCTCGGTATATTCCTTTTTTACTAGGTTAGGGAGACTTTCTGGTGCCCATGAAGTGGTAGGCTGAGAGATGTTATTAATGGTTGAAACTGTGGTATTGGCAGGCTTCTCATACTTTTTGGGAGTGAATTGTCCAGATTCTTTCTTCGGCTCAACTTCTATCTTGGAAAGACATTCTTTGATCTTTACTCCTACTTATCAAAGGGTTCAAAATGGGGGGTACTACTATCCACCCATCGTTGCTCGAACATGGTGGATGGAGTTCTTTTTCATGATACTGACTTGCTCTTGTTCGAAAGGTCGGTTGGTTATGGTGGTCGTTTGCTCTCTTCACCTTGCTATAAAGTCACTGACAGATTCCTCGAGATTCTATTTGAGAATTTCTAAATCACATCAAATAATCTCCAACTCTTCATTGTATCTGTATGGGAAACATCCTCCCAACTGCGAATTTTGGACTCCTTGAGAGATAAAAACCAGCGAAGAGCATTGTCCTTCAAAGTTTGTTGGATCAATTAGGTCATTATCTAGGAGATTCATAGCTCGGTGGTAAATTTGGAGATGAATAATTGGGAGTCCACTACCTATGAACTTCTCAATGTTAGGCAACTTGAACTTTTTCGATAGCCTCGCTTTAGGATAAGGAGACAAATGGGTGTAATCCATGTAGTTCCCAGAGATTCAAACTTGGTCAAACTTCTTGGCCAACATCTTAAGGTCTTCCTTGACCTTTGTTCAACTCTTCTTCCTTAAGATCAATGGTTACGGGTAGGTTAGCTCCGGGCTGGGTAAGATTCAGTATAGGGAGTTGAGCTGGCGGTGCCATTAGTAGGAGGGGAACATGGAGAATTTTGATATTCGTCGGAGAACCAAATAGGCTTAGGTTCTATAGGACCCATAGCAGAAGGTAAGAGGACCCCAGTCTCTTCGAGAATAGGGACCCAATTTCGTTGCATCTCATGAACCTAGGTTTGAAGGTTATCAATCTTGGCAATGAGTTTGCATAGGACTTTCATCAAATCTGGTTGCACATTCAGTACTTGGTCTTCATTCTTAATGGAAAGGGGGTGAAGGTGAATTTGGAACTCGAAGGAAGTAGCGAGGGAACTAAAGGAGCCTTGGGGTGAATCAATAAAATATCGAAGCCAATAGGGAGCTAGTCTAAGGGTCGAGTATGTGATTGACCTTAGAAGGAGAAAGATTCGAATTTATTTTTGAAAGAGAAGAAGGGAAGTCTTTTATTATAGGAGGAAAATGTTTTTAACATTTTTGGAAAAGAGTAGTACAAAATGTTTTGGGGTAAAAAGGAGGAAAAATATTTACCAAAGGAAGGAAAAATGCTTTTGGTATTTTGATAAAAGAGGAAAAAATATTTTTGACACTTTTGGTAAGGAGGGAGGAAAAACGAGGAAAAGGGCTCGTCATGATGATTATTATTATTATTACTATTATGTTCTCACTTGTATTAGGTTTACCTAAATGCAAAAAGAAATTCCAAACGGGACCCGAGACTAGGAACATTGGGTTTGAAATATATGTAAAACACGATTGGACTCATTACCAGGCTCATAGATAGTGTCCTGTTTTAAAAAAGATGAAATCATGCAAAAATTTGGGCGGCATCCTGACCCATCATTTCGGTAGAGTTTCGAGTAGTAACAGGCAAACTAAATTTGAGTGCCCTAAGTTCGATGCCTATATAAGGGTATGCAGTTATTAGGTTAATTAGAAGGGTTCCCCCCCCTTTGGCATGACTTCCACGATGTACATCTTGCTTTTGAGGTCAATCGGTATGTGTGGACAAGCCATTTAATATACCTGAGTGTACGTGAATTTCCTCACATTATACCTCGTGGGGATAGTACATATGATAGTGAATTTGATATACTCGATGTACGTGAACGATTTCCCTACGATATACCTCCCGTCATGACTTTGGTCAAGCGATATGATGTGGGGGGAACCGTTCGATATACATCGAAGTTACTTGGCCAATGGAAGGTGAGAGTCCTATCACTTAGGCTAACTGCGACCTGCCGAACCAGCGCCCATCATGAAGTGACCCCCCAATTACGGGACAAAATTTGGTTAATAGTCATGCTCTTTGGTGATGTAGTGTGCAAAAATGCATGATTTTTTATTAGCATGTTATGGAGAGAGTATTTTATTCAGCATGATGAGCACTATACTAATAAGGAAGAATGTACAAGAATAAAAATCAAATCCGGCATGGAGCATGAAGATTACACTAAGCATGGATATATGAGACTAAGTGATATGTGGACATCTATAAGTGAGTGTATGGTAGTGAACCTAAGCATGGATCAACTAGAAGTGGTGTGTGACAAGTGTGAGTGATCATGGATATATACAAGGATTATAAGTGGAGGTGTGTGTTAGTGATGCCTAAGCAAGGATATTCTAAGTGCAACATGTGGATATAAGTGATCCTACGTGTAAGTAGTGTGAAGTGTACATGGAGAGTATCTACAAGTATGTGAGTGAGTGAGATGTGATATAAGCATGAGGTAGATATATATAAGGAATAATAGAGGAGAAAAAGGGAACATACAGGTAGGTGCATACGCATACAAGCAAAAAACAATAACACCCATGCAAACAGAGTCTAGCCCTCTAATGAATGAAAGTCCCTAGTGGAGTCGGCATTATGGCCATCCTCGGGATCTCTCCCCCTTTTCCTCTTTTCCCTATGTGGGAAAAAAGAGAGAGGGTAGTAGAAAAGGTCTCGCACCCTCTTGCTTTAGGAGCGCTTCGGTCATCGTTGGTGTGGGGTGAATGTAAAGAGATGGACTGGCTAGCCTATTTTTCACAAAACAGGCAAGAGAACATGTCGCTGCCTCGAGAGGGAGGTATTAAAGACAAACTGATGCTTATGAAACCAATAGTTAGAAGGTTCAGAGGCTAAGTTAGGTACCCATCCCGCCCTTTCGGTCTCTCATGGGATTGTGTTACTATTTCCCTTAATTTCTCCATGAAGTGTGTGTATGTGTATATATAAATAAAGATTATGAGAAGAGTGCGCTTGCGTTCAAATAAGGAAGTTATTTAATTAAACTCAGTTTTTATCAATTAAGTTCTAAACATGCATCTAGGTGTGATTGATGATGATAAAATCAAGCAAGAACATTCAAACACACACAAATGAGGAAAAATCTCCCAAAGGGGCAAAACCTTTTATTTTCACTATAATTTGTAAGAAAACGGCTTACACGGATTACAATGAAAATATGTGACACAGAAATACCCTCGGGTGTGGGTTCTGATGTCGTCGGTTGGAACTATCCCTTTCCAGTAGGGCAGCAATAAAGAAGAGAACGACTTCCTCACAAATTACTCCAGATGAGTAAATGATCCTCTTGAAGGTTTAAAGATTCACACACATATATGAGAATGGTTTTGTGAATCAAAAAGGTGTAGAAAACCTTAAAAAGATGAAGTCTTATTCTGGATTGTTTTCACAGAATTTTGAGATTGCATAATGACTTAAAAATCGAGTAGAAGGTGATCAGGTATTTATACGAAATCGAGGCGGTGGCTCGTTCGAACGACATAGCCATGTCGCTCAAACGAAGGACATACGTCGTTCGAACGAGATCGCGCGACATGCCTATCTCGTGCGAACGACAGTCAAAGTCATTTGACTGAGCTCGTCGTTCAAGGCACTTCGCTTCTACACTTAGAAAAAATTCTGCATTTGATAAAAAATTAATCCAGACTTCAAAAACAATTTTCAAAGAATTTCCCAAATATTTATGCAAATATTTATAGCTCCAATAAACCATTTCACAGATAAAGCGTAGTGGAGTAGTGAGAATGAGCTGAGCAGCACGTCGCATGTAGAATGATTCACGTAAATATAATGGATGCATTAAATTCGGATAAAGGCAGTCGAGATTGATTGTGTTGGCGTGCCGAATGTAGTGGTATCAGACATACAAACTGTGGTCTAGGAGAAAATAGAAAATTCCTAGATTCTACCCTGGACATTTATAAAATTATGTCCTTACAAATCTCCCCCTATGTCTATGCCAGTACATACACAAAAATCCGAATTATGCAATCAAATGACATACAAGATAATATCCCCATTCAACCCTCAAACTGAGAATACTAAATGACATGTCTTTCAAATCTTCAGCTCTTCAGAAACTTCCAAAGCTTTTCTCATCAGGGTGTGCAATCCAATAATGAACAATGGTGTACCTACACACATGAGATAAAACAAATACCCGTGAAAAGCACCAGTTTGAAATATAATGATATGCAAACATTGATGATCAATCTTAAGCAAATCATTAATAAATCAACCAAACACCAAAACAATTCTCCCCCATAATTCTACTCCCCCTTTTTATGATGTCCCCAAATAGACATATATGAGAAGCATAGATAAATGCACATAGAGAGAGACACACGGGAATAAACTGCTATTTTTTTATTTTTTAAAAATTTTCACACATAATATACAACAAAGAATTACACCATGAAAGAACACAAAAACAACCAAGTCGATGATAGCGTAAATGTAGGGGTGTGATAAAATTCGATAGGAAAATCAATGCATACAAACATGACATATGTGCACGATGAATATCAGATACTCCTAACGAATGAACTCAAACGCTTCCTTTGGTGTAAAAAGGTGGTAATATGAGACATTGACTCAATCAAATCAACAAATCAAAGCTCAAATTGATTTCCACACCAATAACGTCCAAAACTATTTCATGTTTTTCAGGACTTTCAAGGAAGTACAAACCCGTTTATAGTCTCCAACCAAACTCCCTCAGATTTATATTTTGAATAGAGGCGTTCTAAATTCTCAAACTTTGAAGAATTGATGGTGAAACCTAATGGCCCATATTTGGCATATATTACTTTTTAGTGCCTTTAAATTTTTTCGGGCTCTTTTAACCTCTTTGGACCCCGGATAATAAAATTTCTCAATTTTTTAGGTCCTTTTTAACGGTGGCTTAGAATCACAAAGGCTAGATGAACCTTTCGCAGCCCTTCCCCATTTTCAAATAAACACAGAGTCTCACTAAAACGGTTTTTACATGCATTCCAATCTTATCAAGTTTTATCGCATATGGTTAGTTGTATAGACATAATTGAGATGGAAACACTCAATCCAATATGTGATAGACAAGTACAATAATCAAATAAAGCCGTGCATGTGTGCAATAAAGGATATAAGAGTCAAACATGTAGGAAGATATCACTAATCACATCTCAAAGACACCAAACAATGTAAAGCACGTGGATGAAATGATGTAGCGTCTCAAATCTCTATCAAACAGTCACATGGATAAATGGAATGAAATTGTGACTCGGCTATCTTAAATGCTCATCCATAAAAGGTGCAAATAAAATAAAATAAATCTTTTTGAGATTTTCTAAAAATTTTATAAAACGAAAATCTTTTTGGATTTTTTTTTATAAATAAATATATGTACAACAAAGCAATAATATATATAACACAAACTAACAATACGAATCATATGATATGAACATGAAAAAACATCCTATCATAGACACGAACCAACCCCTCAGTCAACTGTGAAAATCCCCAAAGACTTCCTAAGACTCTCAAATCTAAGGGCATCTAAAGGTTTCATGAAAATATCGGCTAACTGATGGTCGGTGGGTACGAAACTCAGGGATACGACTTTTTCCTCAACTAACTGACGTATAAATTGCTCGTGTATCCTGATGTTATTTTTGCACGAATGTTGGACTGAATTACGGGATATGTGTATCGCACTCGTGTTATCACAGGAAATAGTCATGGTATCCTGTGAAATCCCATAATCCTCCAACATTTGCTTCATCGACAAGAGTTGCCTGCAACAACTCCCGGTGGCGATGTACTCAGCCTCCGCGGTGGACAAAGATATGTAATTTTTCTTCTTTCTTAGCCAGGTGAAAAGAGCAAAATCAAAATAGAAACACCCACCAGAAGTGCTTCTGCAACCATCTACATCCGCGACCCAATCGGCATACGAATAGGCGGACAAACGATCATCGGTATCATGGGAATACCAAATACCGTATGAGAGAGTCCCACTCACGTATTTAATAATACATTTTAGAGCAAGTAAATGTGACTCTTTCGGGGATGCCTGATATCACGCACAGACTCCAACACTAAAGGCTATGTCGGGACGACTGATAGTCAAGTAGAGAAGACTACCTATCATACTCCGATACAAGGTTTGCTCTACGTCCTTACCTTAATTGTCCTTACTAAGCTTAGTAGTGGTACTCATAGGTGTACGTGCATGCTTAGCGGAGTCTAACCCAAATTTCTTCACTAAGTCTCTAGCATACTTAGATTGGGAGATGAACATCCCATCCTCTAGCTGACGAACCTGGAGACCAAGGAAGAAAGTAAGCTCACCAACTATGCTCATCTCAAACTCACTTTTCATCTCCTCCTCAAAGGGATGAGCATGTTGGGAGCACGTGATCCAAAGACTATATCATCCACATAGACCTGGGCAACCAAAATAGCACCGTCATCTCTCCTGACGAACAACGTCATATCAACTCCCCCTCTCTTAAAGCCAAGGGCTAAGAGATAGGAAGTAAGCCTCTCGTACCAAGCACGAGGTGCTTGCTTAAAACCATACAAGGCTTTTCGAAGATAGTAAACGTGCTCCGGGTGCTTAGGGTCTTCAAACCCTTTCGGTTGTTCCACGTAAACCTCCTCCCGTAGAATTCCATTTAGAAACGCACTCTTGACATCCATCTGATATAACTTAAAGCACAAATGACATGCGATGGAGAGTAGTAAGCGTACGGACTCAAGCCTCGCAATAGGAGCAAATGTCTCCCCAAAGTCTACACCTTCTATCTGTGTGTAGCCTTGAGCGACCAACCTAGCCTTGTTTCGGATTATGGTACCATTTGCATCCATTTTATTCTTGAAAATCCATCTGGCACCTATCACATTAGTCTCACTAGGTCAGGGGACAAGTTCCAGGACATTATTCTTTTTAAACTGAAGCAACCCATCCTGCATAGCAAATATCCAATCTTCATCCTTGAGTGCTTCTTTGTGATTCTTGGGCTCGACTTTGGACGTGTAGCAAAAATGGCTAACAACGTTCTCGAGCTGAGCGCGAGTCTTAACCACTAGAGTGGGATCACCAATAATGGCAGAAGGGTCATGACTCTTGCGAACCCAAGCAGGTGTGTTCTCTAACACGGGAGTAGGATCCACAGAGTGTGGGTGAGGTACAAGTAAATTACTTCCAGAAACATCCTCATCCTCACACTGAAGGCTAGAATCAATAAACACCGAAGGTTCATCATCTTGCACGGTGACGTTTATTGACTCCATAACATTAGAGCTCTTCAAGTTAAAAACTCAGTACACTCTACTATTCGATGAATATCCTAACAGTATTCCCTCGTCGCTTCTGGAGTCAAATTTTCCTAATTTCTATCTATCTCGTAGGATGTAGCATTTACTCCCAAAAATACAAAAATATGCAAGGTTGGGTTTCTTGCCAGTCCACAATTCATAAGGCGTCTTAAGAGTGTGTACACGCAGGTAAACCCTATTCACCGTGTGGCATACAGTAGACACTCCCTCTGTCCAAAATCTCCTAGAAACCTTACGACCTAGAAGCATAGATCTAGCCATTTCCTGGATCATCATATTCTTTCTCTCAACAATCCCTTTTTGTTGAGGAGTCTTCACAGCAGAAAACTCATGTTTGATCCCAATGCTATCACAGTAAAGATCTACTTTTATTTCTTTAAATTCAGTGTCGTTGTCACTACGTATCCTGTTAATAGTGACTCCGTGTTGATTTTGCAGGACACGGCACTTGGTCGTTAAAAACTCCACAGCATCGAATTTCTCCTTCAGAAAACCTATAATCGAGTATCTGGAGAAATCATTCACCATCACGAGGATATACCTCTTACCACCCATACTCTCTGTACGAGTAGGACCCATAAAATCCATGTGAAGAAGCTTAAGTACACGATAGGTGGTAATGGAATGCAACTTCCTATGGGGGCTACGAATTTGTTTTCCCAACTGACAGGGTCCACAAACCGTCAAAGTTGGCTTTCCATGTGACGGTAAGCCACGTATTAGGTCCTTTTTAGCTAAACGAGTTAAATCTCTAATGTTCATGTGACCTAGACGTTGGTGCCATAGATCCATAGGAGTGATTGTGGCGCTGTTGTAGACAAGTGAGGACTTGGGCTCAGTCCTATAGCAAGTATCCTCTGTCCTCACCCCTCGCACTAAAAGTTTACCGGCTTGATTATAGACATTACATGTGTCCCGGTCAAACTTTACGGCGAAGTCAGCGTCGCACAGATGGATAATGCTGAGAAGGTTTACTTTCAAACCTTTGACGTACAGAACATTTTCTAGCTTAGGGAATCCAGGTAACTCGACAGTACCACGTCCTATAATGCTAGACTTTCTCCCATCTCCAGAGGTGACTCTGCCATCCTGATAATCCTCAAGAGTCATAAAAAATGAAGCATCACCTGTCATATGTTTGGAGCACCCACTATCAAAATACCACTGTGAGGTATTATGTGCTTTGAGAGCGATATGAACAACAAAGGACTTTTTATCTTTCTTAGGTTCCCAAGAAGTGGTGACCTTTTGTTTACCTTTGTTATTGTTGGTTTTAGCCGGAATGTGAGAAATATTCACTAACGGCAAAGACATCCGTCGGAATTCCTCCATCAAACTCTGTGATGTGGCAGCTAAAAACTCAACTCGCTCTCTCAGACTGGTAAAATCATCAGTATGCTATGGTGGAGCAGTAGTACGCCGTGTACGACCCATACTATAGCAAAACTCCCTGAGGTTGCCTTTTCTTTTGCAATATGTACAAAATTACACAGTCAAAGGCGGACCTTAGTTTGCTTTTCTTGGTCGAACTCTCCGTCGAGGTTTTTGACGATGGCCATAAGGAGTCGTAGTAAACTCAGGAACTGGTTCAGGTGCAATTTGGAATGTGGAGGCACCATCATAACCTATTCCTTGCCTATCACCAAAACATAAAGCAGGGCCGAAGAGAATCTTTCCCGTCTTCCCAGATCTGTCCTTGATTTGTACCTTGACTTTGTGTGCTCTCTCCTTATCATGAGTAAGCTGGGCTACAAGGGCTTCAAGTTTCTTTCGAGTCTCCACGGAGGAATGGATCTTACTTGTAAGACTAGCCACTTGTTCAGTCAAGTCCCCTCTATCTTTCTCAAAAAAACTCTCTCTTTCTCTAAACAAACTCTCTTTCTCAACACATGCAGACTCTCTCTCTCTCTTAAGGTAGTGCAGGTGGAGGACTCCCTCTCTCTCGCTTTTTTTAAATCTTCCTCTAATACGGTGATCCGAAGAACTTACGCTTTTTAGTTTTAAATGACTCAGAATAAATCTCGGCGTAGGCGCGTTAAAGATCACTCTCTCTCTCACTTGTGTCATCCTCCACCTCACTCACATCAATCTCACTGTCGAGGTGTCCCTGTGAATCAGTATCCTCATTCTCGTGAGGAGCACTGGAAGTACTCACATGACTAGCCATGAATGCAGTGAAGTTACACTCATGCGGTGACTCATCTCCAGAATCCACCGACTCGACCTCACTGTCGTCACTAAGGGTAGCATTAAGGACATCTTTGCCCTTTTCTCTATTCAGCCTAGTAGCACACTCAAAAGCTCTATGACCCCTACCGTCGCACTCAAAGCATATCTCACTTTCCTTTTTAGGAAGATCTTTAAAACCTTTTTCATTTTTCTTTTCAAACTTATTTTTCTCAAACTTCTTTTTATCTTTAAAATTACCATTTTTTTTTTAATTTGAGAATTCTCTTGAAATTTTTTGCAAATAGGGCCAAATCATCAAAGTCAAAATCACACTTAGACTCTGACGTATATGTCTCTCTTTTTCTAGATGACTCTCCCCTCTTTCTAGCCGACCCCTCACTCTTTCTCTCCTAGGCATTAACTGCAATTCCCTTATCTTTAGACTTGACAGATTTAGGAAACATATCCATTTCATATGTTTGCAAGTCTCCTACAAGTTTCTCCAATTTAAGCGTATTTAAATTAACCATAGAATTTAACACAATGACTTTGGGGATAAAACGCTTACGCAATGATCTAAGAATCTTTTTAACAACTCTAGCATTGGGAATGTGTTCACCTAGATTAAATCTAGTGTTAACAATATCAGATAGTCTAGCATAAAATTCATCAAAACATTCAGATTCAAGCATAGTGATTGTTTCAAATTGAGTTGTTAAATTTTGCAGTTTAGACTCTTTCACATCATTAGTTCCTTCATGGGTAAGTTGCAAAACATCCCATGCCTCTTTTGACCTGGTGCACGTCATTATGCGTTTGAACTCATCAGGTGTGACAGACCCAGAAATAGCACTTAAACCCTTATAATTAAAAGATGACCATTTAAATTCTTCGTCACCCCATGTAGTAACAGGTTTTAAATTGGTCACGTTTTCAAGAGTGATGGAGGGAGGTGTCCACCCTCTTTCAACCAAAATCCAGACACATTCATCAATGGCTTTTAATGCAAATCTCACGAGGGCTTTCCAGTATGCATAGTTTATCCCGTAAAAAATTGGCATTTTATTATATAACATCTCCATTATGAACGCACTCGTTTTCAAAATTCAATTTTTTTTTGAAAAATTGATATCTTAGAAAAATTTTGCGGAAAATTACACGGTAAAATTGTATAACTGGCTGTGATACCAATTTGAGAAGAGTGCTCTTGCGTTCAAATAAAGAAGTTATGTAATTAAACTCAATTTTTATCAATTAAGTCCTAAACATGCATCTAGGTGTGATTGACGATGATAGAATCAAGCAAGAACATTCAAACACACACAAATGAGGAAAAATCCCCCAAAGGGGCAAAAACTTTTATTTTCACTATAATTTTGTAAGAAAACGGCTTACACGGATTACAATGAAAATATGTGACACAGAAATACCCTCGAGTTTCGGTTCTGATGTCGTCAGCTGGAACTATCCCTTTCCAGTAGGGCAGTAATAAAGAAGAGAATGGCTTCCTCACAAATTACTCCAGATGAGTAAATGATCCTCTTGAAGGTTTAAAGATTCACACACGTATATGGGAATGGTTTTGTGAATAAAAAAGGTTTAGAAAACCTTAAAAATATGAAGTCTTATTCTGGACTATTTTCGCAAAATTTTGAGATTGCAGAAAGACTTAAAAATCACGTAGAAGGTGATCAGGTATTTATACGAAAATCGAGGCGGTGGCTCATTCGAACGAGATAGCCATGTCGCTCGAACGAAGGACAGATGTCGTTCGAACGAGATAGCGCGACATGCCTATCTCGCACGAAGGTCATTCAAAGTCGTTTGAGCGAGCTCGTCGTTCAAGGCACTTCGCTTCTACACTTAGAAAAAATTCTGTATTTGATACAAAATTAATCCAGACTTCAAAAACAATTTTCAAGGAATTTCCCAAATATTTATGCAAATATTTAAAGCTCCAATAAACCATTTCACAGATAAAGCGTAGTGGAGTAGTGGGAATGAGATGAGAAGCACGTCGCATGTAGCATGATGCACGTGAAGATAATGGATATATTAAATTCGGATAAAGGCCATCGAGGTTGATCGTGTTGGCGTGCCGAATGTAGCGGTATCAGACATACAAACTGTGATCTAGGAGAAAATAGAAAATTCCTAGATTCTACCCCGGACTTTTATAAAATAATGTCCTTACATATTAGAATCGTCTAACTCATATCATGGGAATGATGGAGTGAGGTCATCCAAATGAATGTTCCCAAAATATTATCTAGAAAATATGATATATGCATTTTTCAAGATATTGATCGTTATTATGAAACGATAATATATGTTGAATAAAACGCCGATAATGATCACAAATTTAATGTGTATTATAATAATGTATAGATGAAAAGGATGAAAATGGGAAATTGGGAAAATTGGAAAATTGATAAATGGACTCGAGTCTCGAGTGTTATCCCGAGACGCCTACATAGTCTATAAAGGCATCAAAGTCCATGTAGTTCATATACGGCATAAGGGTGGAGTTTATCCCATAGATTCTTATATGTGTGTGTGTAGAAAATTTATTTTAATTTTGAGAAAATGTGGTGGATAATCCCGTTTCAAATTTATAGGTATAACCCTCGTTTTCTTTGTTTTGGGTCTTTTATAGAAAATAAAATATGTACAATATGACTAATGTGTATGAACTAAAGTGAAAGCTAGATTAAGAATTTTTGTAACTAATGTAAAAATAAAGAAATTAAAGAGAGAGAAGGATTTTTGGACCTTCTTTTGGAGAATTGAGGCTTGATCTTGATCCTTGATGAACTTTCTTAAGTGTTGAGATGAAGTTTTTATGAGAGAGAATGAGATTTGCTAAATTGGGTATGATTAGGATGGGAATGAAATATTTAAAGGAATTTCACACTAGGAAACTTCCCTGATTGCAACAAAATGTTGCTAAGATCAGTGATGTTGATGGATCTAAGGTGTGACTTAGGAGTGAGGTCATTCCCTCAATTTATAGGGTAAGGGGGTGCCAATAGGAAAAGCCCTAGCCATGTTAATCGGTAGGTAACCCTAGGCAAACTACTGATAGGTAAGGCAATGGACCTACCAATCAACAATCTCGTGCAAATATTTTTGGAAAAATGATCGTCGAACGTAATCCGTTAATCCAAATTGCACATGGGGCATAACGTTAGTAAGGTAATTTATATACCTTAAAGAGTCTCCTTGGTCTGCTCCCAGGTCCGAGATTTGACTTTAGGTCAAACGAGGCTTAGAATTCTTTGGACAAGAGATCGTCGGATGGTAATAGATCGTTCATCCAAACCATAAGTCATAATCACGTAGGGGGTGAACTGTTGGAAAGGTTTTCAAGCTACTTCAACATTCCAAAGAACTTCACTCGGTTCGGGAAGTTGACTTTGGTCAACCGGGGCCCGAAAGCGCCCTGCGACCTTTCAGAGTAAAATGAATCGTTCGTCCATACCGTAAGGTTGATTCGTACACGAGGGGGACTGTTGGAAAAGGTATTCAATGACCTTCAAATATTCATTCAGTATCGTTCGAATCGAAGAGTTGATCTTGGTCAAACGGAGCCCAGGAGCGCCCGGTGGCCTCCGAATAAATTTTTGGGGGAAAATTATTTGTTCATCCGAATGGTTATATCGTTTTGCATATGGGGAAGACCGTTGGAAAGGGGTTTCAGTGACCTTCGAATATTCAAAGAGCTTTCACTCTGACGATGAAATTGGTTGGGATCAAATCGGGGCTCGGGAACGCCCAATGGCCTCCAGATCAATATTTGGTGGTGAAGTGGTCCGTTTGTCCAAACTGTTATGTTGATTCATGCACGGGGTGGACCATTGGAAAGGATATTCAGAGGCCTTCGAAGATTCAATTAGATTTTGCTCTGACGATAGAGTTGACAGGAGTCAAAAGGGGCCCGGGACCTCCCGATGGCCTCTAGATTGGTAATCGGAGTATGACCTAGGGTTTGTAGTGAAATGGGGAGGTGCTAGGGAACTAGGGAGAGACTTAAGGGGGCCTAGAATCTGGTGTCTACACATAGACTTTTAGGTGTGCTTAAATAATTTTTGACTGATCAGTACGTAATTTTCTTGTCTAATGAGGTAAAATATGCAACCCAAGTAATACAACTGACAATAATGAGTATAAATAATACATCCATAATTTTATATTAATAGTACAATAACTCACCACACCATTTACCCGTATTATCTTTCATAATGTATTTTATGAAGTCTTTTAAAAAATGCTAGTTCCCAATAATTAAGACACGATTAGTATACCCAATACCCACGATCATATCATCATAAGTAAGATCAATATTAAATCCCAATTAACTATAGTGTGACTAGCACACAAGTTCGTTGTTTTTTATATGGGGCGGACTAAACCAACCGCAACTAGCCCTAAACTAACTACCGCGGTCACAAGCTCAAATGTCTGCTATTTTTTACATGGCTTGGACTAAAACAATTAATCAATAAATCCACACCCATCCACAATCATATCTAAATAACAATACAACCATGACTTTATACCAAAACATGCCTACAACCATAATTATCCATACCCGACACTCTTTATTTTACCAGCCTAAAGGGATAATTAATACTTTATGAATAATGTATTTTTTCCTTCCGTACATGATTTTGTAACCTTCTTTTACTTCATTACAACATTTCCATGAGGGCAATATAACATATATTAAATCTAATATTCAAGTTTAACGTTTCGGTCATATACTGGTTCATATAAGGGATGAAAAATATGGAAAATTAACGTAAACAATTTATATCAAACATGACATGTGATGATATTTCCAATTCCAATATATTTCATAACAATTATCTAAGATGCCATTCTAACCATATTCTAACACATTTAATTTTCTCAAAGTATTTCCATTAGAATTTACCAATTATGGAATAGGGATAAGCCTCTAAGATTTCCAAATTATAAGTAGAATGTGAATAAGAGTTTTCAACATCATATTCAATTTATATCATGTCCAATTTCAACTACAAGAGGTATTATCATGAAAATATTCAAATTTACATGCATTACTAACATGAGTGTAAAATTATAATCTAATTTACACTTTCCAATGTGGGACTAGTTTAAACCAATATATTAGAAGCATACTTGATTAACATTCAAAAGTTACATTAATAATTTATAAAATCCATATGAATTTGATGTATAAACATTTCATGTAAATTCTTAACTTAAGAGAATTATGTAGTAGACATTTCAACCTAATTATCTCTATTGGATTTTACAATTTAAGTTAATGTTTAGGTATAAATTATTACTTATAAACATGAAAGGGAAAAAGTATATTTTATCCTGACTTAGATTGAAATTGGAGATGTGTAGAAATGATGATGATCCTCCCCTTGAATTAGGTTTGTAATCTTCCTTCTTTTTTCCTTCTTCTCACTTTCTTCTATTTTCTTTTTTCATTTCTTAACCTTAATTTTTATTTGTTAATGGTGTTTTAGATTTTAGAATGATTAGGTTTTGTGTTGTGTAAAGAGAACAAAGAGATTAATGTTTATAGAGGGAAGAGTTATGAGATGAAATAATAGAAAAAACATGCATAAGTCCTCCTATATAACAAACCCACCAGTGCACCCCAATGGCGACCCGCGACCTAGCCACGGTCGCGACATTTGGGCCCGCAATCATAAACCATTACGCCACGTTCGCAGACTTTTGTTGCCTTCCCCATTTTTCTTCTACTTTTCCTTTATTTTTTTTACCTGAAAATCATTTAATTAAATTAACTAATTCAAAATTATAGCTCCACCAACCAAGTCTTAGCTTGTCCTACATGGTTACCAAGTAATCACTAAAAGGACTACATAAACCTTATTCCAAGAACCATATTACAAAATAACAATTTATCAATCTAGCCTAATTCCACTTAATTATTCTAAATCCAATCATGTTAGCCCATATTAATTTATTGTATTCCAATCCATAATTTATTACTAGTACTAAATTACTTATTTTAATTCAAACACAACAAAATTAATTTTAAAAAAATCCTTTATTCTAATATAACTTAACAAACTCTAATTTTAATTAATTAATCACCAAAATTATGCGGTATTATAATTTATTTTTTTTGGATTTATAGCTTAATTAGAGTAATTTTTTTTTTTATCTAGTTGGATTTAAAATGAAATTGGAAATGGATCGGTTTGGTTAAGTATATAGCATTTTAAATTAATTTTTATTTTAAACTGAATTGATAATTTGTGGTAGGGTTAAGATGAAACCCTAGGGTTGTGTAGGGTTTTGGAAAGTCTTGTGAGTCAAGATTTCAATTTTTATGAATTAAAAAAGTGAGATTTAATGGGTATTAGTTGGGCGTGAGTTGTCTTTGAGTTGGGATTCAATTTATGGAGAAAATAAAGTGAAATTAGGGTTAAAAAGGAAAAGTGGAGCTACAAGTCATTATAATGGGGTTATACGCTACTATAGGTTCCTTTACTGCTATAGTAGGGGCTCACTTGTAAAGTATTCTTGACTGCAATTTATCCCCATTTTTGGTTGAACTTGGATCAGTTTGCTCACTCTTGTCCACCATAAACCCCCTAAAAAAATTCCTTACTCTCATTCACCCACACTACAATAGCCAAACCTTTTCGAAGGTTCTAAAGAAGAATTTAAGGTAATGAAGACAAGTTGGTCAAGAAGAATTTATGATAAACTTAGTGATTTAATATCAGAGGAATTCTTTTTCATATTGAAAGTTACTCAAAATTTCCCCCTTAGTGAAAATAGAATTATTTATGCACCTAAACCTAACTAAGACTCTAAGCTAAACTAACTGCTAAGATAATTGGGTTATAAACTTTAATTATGTTGGTTTAACTCTAAAATGGATTATATAGTAGATGAAATTTATAATGATGACTAGTTCAGATATGTTAATTAAAATTTATCATGCTACAATAAAAACTTCATCTTGTTCTAATGTTGTTTTAATTTAATTTTAATGATGGTAATTGAGTAACATGAACTAGGTTTGTGTAAATTTATGTACATAATATAATTTTTACATTCAAGTTCTAAAATTGAATAGTAAATTGTCTATGATACCTTAGAAATTGAAATCTCATATGTATGATAATTTAGAAATTAATTATATTAGGCTCTTATATAACTTGTCTAGAAATTTAGATTTGAAATTTCTTATGTAAAGGATAGATATTTACATTTTGAAATTAATTTTTGTAAAGATTTTTTTAAGCTTGAGATATGGAATATGGAAATCTGAGATTCAAGAAGAAGTGAGGTGGTGTCCTCAAGAGTTTCTTTCTTTAATTTATTTAGTTTAGGCTTTATTTAAGTTTTTAATTCTATGTATTGTTGGTTATATATAAACCAATTCTCTTTTTTTCATTGTCTAATGTAAGCCACATAGGGAGGGCTATTCTCCCTATTTTGATATAATAAAATGGGTGGTTATGTCCCTCCCCCTACCCCCCGCCCCACCCCCCCCCCCCCCCCCCCCCACCCAAAAAAAAATAGTATATCTATTGATTGAAGTTGTGTGTGAAATTTAACATATAAGATAAAATTGATGTCAAAATAAAATGTTTTCCTTTAAATAGAATTTTGACAATATTCATATTCAAGAGTAATAATAAGATAATGTTCATACAATTATATTTCCTTCAAATGAAAGGAACTAAGATGAGTTTACTCGTAAATGTACTTAGATGATCTTTCATATATTAGATTTGGAAATTAACCCTTGAACATATAACATAGGTTATGAAAATAAATTTTGGAAGACGGGAGTACGTAGAAAATAATGAATCCTTTTGTTAGACAAAGTACAGAAGAGGACACGTGAGTACGTAGAGAATTTTATGGGTTGATTGACTGGAATCGAACCATGTTTAGTGTCGGATCGATCTAATTCTCATAAGGAGATATTTACTTTCTTCATTCAATATAATGCGGAAAATCCCTAAAATCTTCTAAAAATGAGTACAAAAGCAAACAAAATGATAAAAGAACACAAAAAGCAAGCCTTGGGAACTAACTAGGGTCATTCCTATAGGTGGGACATGCTAAAAAATCCACTATCCCCTCATCATTGACATCATTATTTTGTTAAGTCAAGTCTCATGGAGAGTAGAGAAGAAAGGAACCCAATCCACTATGAGGGAATAATCCTACCCTATCGTGATGGAGTGTTTTTAGCAGAATGCGATTATTACTGGTCATGTTTGAAGGCAACATCCCAGCCTATGGTGTTGACCTTAGCATTATATTTTAAGGTTGTATTTTGGTCATTGACTAGTATCACAAAATCCGCCTTCATCTTTTCTTTCTCCTTGGATGAAGTTTCTAGTTTAACCTTTAGTTTTTTATTTTCCTTGGCGAGGGAAACTTTGGTGTATTATGCTCGTTATCCTTCTGGACCAATTGAAGTTTTATATGGTTGATGGATGCTTATAAGGTCCCGTTGTCCTCGTCAAATTTAGAGGTATGCTTCCTATGATCAATTCCCCTTTCTAACAACCAGTAAATTCTAACACGAACTATAAACATGATTGAGAAAAAAGTTTGCAAACCTAAAAGTGAAGAAAATTAAGGACGAAAGGGGTGATTTAGAATATGTCTAACCAAATAAAGAATGGAATTAATCTTAGGCTGAATCTTCATTTCTTAGCCAAATTACCATGGCCTAGTCACACGACAAGCAAGTAGTCTTCAAGAAACCCAAGGCGAAGTTAGGTGAAAAGGCTACAAAAGGTTGTCGAGTTATACCCTTTCCTTTCTTAGAAACCTCACCCTTTTCTTCCTAGCTGGGGTGAGATAACAACCCTGAGTAGGGTTATTTTTATTTCAAGAAGGAGACTCAATCTTCTTTATTAATCAAGAATTCATCCACATTAATCGGGCTAGAAGTTTCGTTTATTTTTTCCTATTTTATGAATAAGAAGGACGAGGATGCATGATCATCTTCCCAAGAACATTGTATATAACCCTATTAGGACCCGTTTATTAAGTAGGATATTGTTGGTCACTAAAGATCTATTGGACATATAAGGAATTAAAGAAACTAGACCCATAGTTTGAGTGAGCACCAGAACTACCACTAAAAAGTGAAACAATACTAAACATATTATTGTCATTATACTCGAGGATCTATGGTTGCCTATGGTTTTGTAAATGAAAAGAGTTGTGGAGGATGTGTAAGCAATAAAAATAATGGTGGACCTAGAGTGATCGACTTCTTCTAGCCTTTAGTTTATCGTATAAATATTTATGAGTTCAGAAGGTTGACTTCATCGATGAGTGACCATTTTCTATTGCATTAAGCTTCAAAGACAACAACAAAAAATCAATTATTAGGGATCAACTCGAATACTCACAACAATAAAAAAAATTAAAGAAGGCAAGAAATCCCTATTAATCAGTATTCGAACTATCTTCATCTCCTCTTTCAAGTATCTAGGCCCCTCGTATGGGGCATCTCCCTCAGGGATGGTTAAATGTTCATAGATTTTTATAATATAACTTTGACCATAGTAATCCACTTTAAAATTAGGTTAATTAAGGACCAAGACACTCTCGTCTTTACTCGCCTTAAGAAATATATGTTGTCAGCCATCATAACCCACTGATAGCAATATCTCATTTTATTTTTTCCCAAACTGATGTCGTATAACTATCTCGGGAAGTGAATGCCACTAAATATCCTCTATACATTAGGGACACACCTTGTCACATTGATTCTAAAATACTCATAAAATGTAAGAAAAATGGTTTTTAAAGATAAATGGCCCCTACAATAATGATCATCTAATAAAATGGACAAAGACCCTCATTATAGTGGTAGTAATCGATTCTGATCATGGGCAACTTATGATGAACCCGTCAATAATTTACCACATTTTAAGTCGTCAAAAGTTGATTCTTTAATAACTGAGAGTGCGCTATAGAGGAAATAAATGTGACTACTCAAATAAAACCAATTTTTAACACGTGTCAAATAAATCAAATATGCACAAATTTCAGGAAAAAATCCCCGCATGGCAAAACCTTTTATATTTCTAAAACTTTGAAATAATTTACAAGACCTTTGACTTACAATCAACTTGATAATCGCCCACAAGTGTAACGCACAACGCCTTCAGCAAATCTTCAAAGTACCGGTCTAGAAATCAACAATGGTTTATGCGCAGCAACACCACAAGGACACGCAGCCCTGACACGTAGTCTCCAGCAAAGAATCAACACACGGAAGATCCTCAATGACACGTAGTCATAAAACTTCGTAGAGTCTCCCTCCACAATAGCACCCAGCTTTCAGGTTGTAGAGATCACCCTCTAAAGGTTGAATTAGTAAAAGACCCAGCAAAATTATGTTTTGGGTTCCATAAAATAACTCACATAAAAGCACTGGGATTTGTGAATTGTAAAACAAAGTTTTGAACCCTCAAAGTGATGGAGAATAAACCACAAACACTTAAAAATGCATTCTGTTAAAAATAGTGTTTTCTCCACACAAAATACAGAAGCATGACACCCTTTATATAAGAAAATTCAAGGCGGTGATGTGTCATAAATAAACTATGTCGTTTGAGCGGCAAATCCATCTCGTTCGAACGAGATGTGACGTCGTTCGAATGACCGTCACTGATCCTCTTTAAAAAACTTTTAAAAATTAAATAACTTGGAATCCTTAAAAATAAAAACTATTTACGGGATTAGGAGTATTTATCCAAAATCTTTTTATGATAAAAAACATTTAAAATTAATTTCTCTTTTCATAAAATTATCCCAACACTTTTAAAGTAAAATGTAAATGGAACTAAAACACATTTGATCAAATTCGTCCTTATTGGGCATGATTGTTGAAGTCGTCTTGAAATTGGAATTGTCGATTGTAGATGTAAGCTTCCCAATTCTTCGACCAACTTTTAGTTGTATATGACATACTAAATGTGACGGACAATATCCTTATAATAACATAAACTATATTTAGAAGAAGAAAACCACATTCAAAAAATGAAAGAGACATAAATAACTTACAAAGAGAGAGGGATGAAAATGGATGTGGAGACTTTGTCCCTCACTTGAATACTTTTGAATGAAAATTAAGACTCACCAAGGCTTTTAGTAAGTTTTGGAGGAAAAATTAGATTACATGGTTCCTGAGTGTAACAACCCGCATAAAATAATAACGGGTGGCCAACCCTATACTATGATTAATCATGAAGCTCAAGTGGATCATTCTCAGCATCAACTGACGCTACTAATATAAACATAGCTAACTACCCAATACTATAAAAAGCGGTGTCAAAATTTTTTAAAACATACAAAGCAAATACCAACCAACAACATAATAACTACTAAACATGATAACATATGCATATGACGATGATAAAAAGAAGTAATTCTAAAGTACATCATAAGTTTACAAAAGAAAATACCAGAATATGCAGTCGAGTCACAGACAATACAATAATATGAGAAACGAAATATAAAAGTGCTATCTATAACACTTGGATATAAACCCGATATACAAACTGAGTACTAAACTAGATTTACAAAAGGATAGCAAACGGCAATAACAAAGTCCCGCAACAGTCCGCAACTACTACAACTCCACGAATATACTGGATAGAAAACATCATTGGCGTCCTTGGGGAGGAACACCTAAATAATACAATATATATATAGAAAGAGGAAAAATAAGCGGGTCAGAGCCCGAAGTGTGAAAACATTTTAGCAAGTGAATTAAAATGCATAATAATTATAAATGCACTATAACATGATTAAAGTGGAGTCGCGCTCTCTTGGAAATCCAACTCACCTCTCAACTAGAGCGCGCACCTAAACGCATGCACATGATCCTCAAATAACTACCCAACTCTTTCTAGGGGCAATCCAGTCTAACATACGCCCAAATCCACACTTGCGTAACCCATCATCTAAAATAAATCCATAAACTTCCTATTCCAACTTATCCCACGTGCATCTAAAATTATATTAACTTATAAATATACATATACCTATCTCTTGCTAGAAATTTTCGGATCCTAGTTATTAACTTACACAAGTTATTAGCATCAAAATGCTAAGGACTAAACTTCTCCCGACTCTCAACATTGCACTGCG
Source organism: Sambucus nigra (assembly GCA_949130495.1). Taxonomy (NCBI): domain Eukaryota; kingdom Viridiplantae; phylum Streptophyta; class Magnoliopsida; order Dipsacales; family Adoxaceae; genus Sambucus; species Sambucus nigra. The sequence goes on along the minus strand of OX422216.1, from coordinate 87,349,770 downwards.
TTTCGTGCATGGGACGTCTCGCAAAGAGAAATCCAAATAAGGAACCCCCCTCCCCCCGATACACTACTCCTTGGAAACGTTGATCATCGAGATTCATTATGCCCTCAATGCACGACGCATATAGCATCAACTACTCAATTAAAAATATTCTCCAGTTTATTCCCCTAAAGCATTATTTCTCTATAATATATAAATCTGAGTACTAAGGACTAAACTTCTCCCCACTCCTAATATTGCACCGTGTTTTATGCCTGGGACGTCTCGCAAAGTGGAATTCAAACAAGGAACCCCCCCGATACACTACTACTTGATAATATTGGTCGTTGAGATCCATTACGCCCCCGGTACCCCACACATAACTACGAGTACAGATGAGGAGAAATAATCTCTAATCACATAAATAAGATAATGCTCCGAATCTTAAAGGGGTCTATAACATCAATCTAGTTATAAGGCATAATCATACAGCCCTAACAATCAAGTACACATAATACACCTAGCGTACAACTAAATATCCAAAATCTAATCACACATGGATATAAAAATACTTCACAATGTTATCATCTTCCAGGAATTACTCACTTTATCCCAGGTTACCATATATCGGATTATTATCACACCGCCATGGTAATAAAAACAAATCACAACGTATAGGAAGCGGTCATAGTTCCGAAACTGAAAGTGAGAACGAATCATACCCAAGACTTCTCACCCAGAATAAAATCACACAATAAATAATGGACGACTATGACCTGGGGACTATACTCACCCTGCTCCTCAAGCCAGGGGCCTCACCCACATCGTGCAACTTCCCGTGATAGCAATGGAGGGTATGCCCACATAATAAGTATATATATATATATATATATACACACATTCAGTCCTGCTCTTGTGTGGACTAGTCCGCATTTTAAGAATGAGGACCAGACATGTGTCACCTGGCGGTGAGCCCTGAAAAGAGAGAGAGAGTGCCTATAATTTAGGCTATAATTTCTAAGTGCACCATAGTTAGGTAACACATGTCCGGTCCACATTCTTAAAATGCGGACTAGTACGCACAGGAGCATTATTATATACATACATATATATATATATATATCATTCACACTAGATATATATACAATCACACCATATAAATGCAAACCATCACACAAGGTATATACAATTACGCCATATAGGTATACATACTATATTATGCCCGTATGTAAAGGAAATGAATTCATTTATAGTATATAACTCTCATTATACTAATTGTTGCTAACTCTCATACCTTCCCATTATTTCACAATACTATCCCTCACTTGAAGCTCATCCATTACACCTATGAGTATGAAAAGTCTCCCAATTCAATCAACCTTAAGGATACCATCTATATCCGGATACTCTTTAATCAACAATCATTATCCCTAATCATATTATGGTTCAATTGATCATACGAACCATGAACGTTATCACCTTTGTGATTTAATCCAAAAGTCCAACGTCGCTAAGCGCATCCTGCCTCTCTCTTATAGACCCATAGTTTTATCCAAGTAGAATTATCAATGATAGTGGGATTTCCTACTAGGCTATGCGATGATGCTCAATTTATTTTCTCTTGAAATAACTCAAGACGGCCCTATCAATTCATTACAAAGGAAACTCCCTAAAAGTCTCCAAAACATACTTCTCATAACATATATGAACGTTCCAAATTGATAAACCTAAACAAAGCGGAGCGGAACTCACTCTATAAAAACCTCATAAAAACAGCCCTGTTTTCGAATCGATTCGGCCCAAATTCTAATCGCTTTTGCCCAGCGAATTGATTCGCCTTTTAATGCGAATCGATTCACCTTCTATTGCGAATTGATTTGGTCCAAAGGACCTGGGAACCTATCTTAGGCCGAATAGATTTGGCTTTGGGTTCGAATTGATTTGGTCACTCAGACTTGAAAATATGCAACATTTCGAATCAATTCAGAAAGGGTCCCGAATCGATTCAGCCTGTTCAGAAGCTATGAAAACGGCTATTTTTCTCCAAAATCCTAAATTTCCAAAAATAATATTTATCATCTTCTAACCATTTCTCTTCAATCCAAACATATTTCTACCCAGCCAAATTTGAAACCCAAAATCCATATACCCACACCTCAAATACAAGATTTACCTAAAATCTAAGTTTTAACACTTTAAACCCAAAATCCATAATTTAAATCCACAAATCATGAAATAAATTATGCAAAAGAATTATTTAGCAAATCACTTGCCTCAAAGTTGTAGAGTCTGAATTTTCCTCTAAATCACGTATTTGCCGGAATCCCCAAGCTTTTCTTCTCTTTCTCTTCTTCCTTTCCTCTTCTTTCTCTCTCTCTCTAGGGCTTTATCTTTCTCTCAAATGATATTGTTATCTCCCGTAGGCTTTTTAAGCCTTAAGTCCAAGATACCCAACTTTAAATGATAATACACACTTTAAATGACTCGGTTACTCCAATTCGAGTCAAACAAACCTAAAAATATTCCGAATACCAAATAAGACCCAAGTAAAGTCATTTTGACTATCTCGACCCTTTCGAGATCAACCGCACACTCAGAATCGTCATTCGAAATACTTTCAAATATCCTTAAATTTTGACCTCAATTGTCAATTTAAAATTTTTCCAATATAAATAAATATTATTTCTCCCAAATAAATTAAATTATTAGTCTTGAAAATCGTGGGGTATTACAGACTTCCCCCTTTACAAGAATTTCATCATCGAAATTAAGATCAGCCTCATATTCCAAACCTCAACTAGCTCCTAAGACACCAACTCTCAAGATCACGATACTTATTTCTCCCACTTCTCACAGTGGATAATTTTAATTAAAAACCAAATCTACTAGCTAGGGCGCCCATACACCCTGTACCCGAGCTCGACTCATAAATAGTACCCGACTTCACTTAGCCTCCAATTGTATGATAACCCGAAACAAATTAATTCATAATAATATATTAATAATATAAAAGTTTGAAAGGTATAAAGATTTAACTCCTCTCACTTCCTGACATTCGCTACATTCATTCGAGGGAGGTCTCGCAAGCGAAATCCAAATGAGGAACCCTCCCAATACACTACTATGTAGCTCTGTCGGGGATTGAGATCAGTTAGATCGGGCCAAAAATTTAAAAGACATATTTTCAAATCATTTTGATAATGCCCGAAGGCCTATAAAACAATTTTATTTTAAAAATAGTTTATGTCTTTCGACATCCAAATCAAATACCTTATGCCCACGACACAAGGCGCCAACAAATACAATACTCTTACCAACCATTAGTTCTCAAAACTAGCATAACCATGAGCTGAAATCCTTAAATCATCAATAACCCATTCAACCCTGAATCTCTTCAGTAACAAGAATCCTATACATCTTAACAAAACATTGCAATACACTAGGCTCTTCCATAGCTGGAACATTACAAATACATAAGTTTAGCACAACTAGAAAATGATAGATTTTCTACATTCGAAATCGAAGTTATAACTCTCTACTAATGCATCACAAGACAATCTATTCTCCCAAAAGACGTTGTCTAAGAGCCTTACTTGCTCACTCCTCCCTTTCGGGTCATTCCATATATAATAGGGTTATAACATCTAACCACTCTTTAAAATTTTACATGCAATACTCCCAATGCCCCTCAAAGCATAACCTAATCATAAAGGAAAATAATTTACATATTACCTCCCTAGTCCGATTGCATCGCTTCATCAATGGGTTCCTGCTCAAAGTCCTCCAGCCCAAACAGGCCTATGATATGTTGTAGGGGTTGCACATCCAAAACTTCCTCAAAAATTGGTCCTCTGCCTCTTACGGGACAATCCCTCTTCCTATGGCCTATCTCTCTACAAAAGAAACATCTACCAGCAAAACCTCACTGCCCAACCTGAGGAACAAAATGCTTTTGTGGCCCTTAATAATCATGTTCATACCATCTTGCCTCATTGGAATTCTCTTCTCCAAACTTACTAGATGAACCCGAGTCTCTAAAGCTCATACCCCCTTGTGAACGAAGACGATATTCCTGACACTGTAACAATGATGCATTCACTACCTCGACAAAAGTCAATAATGTTGGGTTCCCTAACAAATGCTACCGAATTCCCCAATCTAAACCTCCCATGAACCTCGCTATTCTCTTCTCCTTTGTATTTACCTTATCAAGCACTAATTCGCTAATCGAGTAAATTACTCTTCATACTCGGCCACCATTCGCTTACCTTGAAACACATCCAACAATCTCCTCCTCATTTCCTTCTGGATCGCGGAAGGAAAATACCTTCGGTCAAAGCATTCCCAAAAATCTACTATGGGCATCGCATCTCTTTGCTCCGATGTGGTGATTGACTCCCACCATTGGAGAGTTGCTCCCTTTAATTTAAAGGTGGGGAGAAATTGCTTCTGCACCTCACTACATTCAGCCATTCGAAGGTGCATTTGCATACTCTTCTTGCAATGACTTGTAACCATCGCATTAGCTCCCCCTGAAAATTATGGAAGATGTCCCTTCCGAAAAGATTCTCTTACTCTTTCTCACGCGAATAGCCCTGGGTGGGCTTGGGCTGCTTGAGCTGCAAGTTGATGTGCCATCGCAAAAATGGCAGCAGTTAACAACTTCGATTGTGATCATAGTCCCTTGAGGCATTTGGGGTTCCATATTCTCAGCCCCACCATTTTCCTTGCCTGGACGACCTCTCTTTGGTGGCATCTGAAACAAGAACAATTGTATTAGAATGCCATTCAAGTTTTTTCTCATCGCAGAAGAAAATATAGACGTGTGAACACAACAATCCTAATAATAGGGCTCTACATCAAGAACACTTACGAAAGAACGCAGAAGACCCACACAGATCCTAAAGACACTAGAACCTGATGTTCTGATACCACCTGTAACAAACTGCTTAAAATAATAACGGGTGGCCAACCCTATACTATAATTAATCAGGAATATCAAGCGGATCATTCTCAGCATTAACTGACGATACTAACATAAACATAGCTAGATACCCAATACTATAAAAAGAGGGGCCAAAATTTTTTGAAACATACAAAGAAAATACCAACCAACAACATAATAACTACTAAACATGATAACATATGCGTATGACGATGATAAACATAAGTAATTCTAAATTACATCATAAGTTCACAAAAGAAAATACCCGAATATGTTGTCGGATCACAGACAATACAATAATATGAGAAACGAAATATAAAAGTGCTATCTATAACACTATGGTACAAACCCGATATACAAATTGAATCCTAAACTATATTTACAAAGGATAGGAAACGGCTATAACAAAGTCCCGCAACAGTCTGCAACTGCTACAGCTCCATGAATATACTGAATAGAAAACATCATTGGCGTCCTTGTGGAGGAACACCTAAATAATACAATATATTTAGCAAGAGGAAAAATAAATGGGTTAGAGCCCGAGGTGTGAAAACATTTTAGCAAGTGCATCAACATTTATAGTAATTATAAATGCACTATAACATGATTAAAGTGGAGTCGTACTCTCCTGGAAATCCAACCCACCTCTCAACTAAAGCGCACACCTAAACGCATGCACGTGATCCTCAAATAACTACCCAACTCATTCTAGGGACAATCTAGTCTAACCTATGACCAAATCCACACTTGCGTAACCCATTATCTAAAATAAATCCATAAACTTCCTATTCTAACTTATCCCACGTGCATCTAAAATTATATTAACTTATAAACATACATATACCTATCTCTTGCTAGAAATTTTTGGATCCTAGTTATTAACTTACACAAGTTATTAGCATCAAAATTCTAAGGACTAAACTTTTCCCAACTCTCAAATTTGCACTGCGTTTCGTGCGTGAGACGTCTCGCAAAGCGAAATCCAAATAAGGAACCCCCTAATACACTACTCCTTGAGAAGGGAGCCAAGAGAGTTAGAGAGCTTAGCCAAAAGGGAAAGACTAAAGGTAATTGGTGAGGCACCACAGGAGGACACCCAGCAGGGGACCCATTTGCATGATCTAGATCAATGAAATTCCTACCAAGTGACAATGGATTCAGTCAGGGTCGTCATGTCCAATGTTGTGTTCCACAGGGCCCGCAAAGCCAAAGGACCAACAAGGATAGCAATCGGGTCCAAGTCTACTAGGTCCGAGAGAAGGATGACGCTGACATGGCCAGTGGGGCCAGAGACATGGGAATGAAATAAAGAGGTGTCTTATTTGTGGAGAGTAGGACCACAGGGGTTAATCTTGTCTGCAGCGAGTCAGGGGATAGGAGCGGGATGCTCAGCAGGGGCAACAGTTATAGAAGTTTTTGGTTTGGTTTGGATGAGAGTATTATGTCCATGAACCATTTGAACCGTCAGTGTATTGACAAGTGAAAGTATGAGTTTTATCCTCGGGTAAATGGGGTAAGTTATGTGTGATACAGGTGAATCACAGTACTTTTATTAGCACTATATTCGCGCGGGAGATTTGTTTAGTGGGTGCATCGTTAGTGTTACTATTATGTGTATATATTTACTGGTGGGTAGTGGAGCTCTCTTTGGTTCCATCCGCGGGGGAGCGAATGCAGTCACTGGGAGGATATATTTTAGTGAATTTACTCATTCTAGAGAGATATGATATTCGAGTATGTTATTGTCCTGGGTATGGATTAATCAACAATGGTTTGGACGATGTTGGGTTGTTATAATAAGGATTTCATGTTCACTATTATAGGGTAGGATGTGTTGTTTTTATGATGTCTCAGCTGAAAGAGGGTTGAGACCGCATTTATGTTATATTGTAGACGAGACTTCAGAGTGTATAGTTGTCTCGTTCTATTCAATCCCGATGAGTAGAGACTTTACTGATGTGATTGAAGGGATATCGGCTTTACCATCGAGCATAGAGAGATAAATATAGAGCTCATCATCGATTTAGCATTGGGGACGTAGTGTTAATGTGAGCGTTGTATTATATGACTCCTTTAGAGATATGGGAGTCGATGATTAGACTTATATGTCTGGGGCAGGGTTTTGGGTGTCCCGATTATATGCCTTGGACCTACGAAACTAGATAACCGATAATGCTAGGAAGTAATGTATCGGGGGGCTCCTTATTTGAATTTCGCTTGTGAGACATCCCACGCATGAACCCCGGTGGATGTCGAGAGTTGGGATATGTGTTGGGCACAAGGGTATATGTTTATCACTTTGGATGTTATACGTGTGTGTGGATAAAATGATGACCTAAGAGCTAATATATGATATAGGACCTGTAGAGTTTAGTAGTGTTATGTGGGGAGCATCAAAATTTTTTTGCACCACTAGTAGATGGATGGAGCAGTATCGAGGAAAAAATAAATCATTTTAGTAGGAAAACCGAGGTTAGCCATATGGATAGCCACGCTAATAATATGGGGTTAGACTTGAGATAAGTATGTTATGTGCGGGATGTTAGAGATGATTGTGCAGATGTGCACGAGATATTGGGTGTATGGGCGCCTTGGTTAATTTGACCTTCAGTATCATTTGTGATAAGGAGGCGTGGTTATAAAGGTGTTGAAAATATGTTTGTGGTCCAGTCAGAAACATAAGTGGAATAGTATGATGGACTGAACTTCATTCGAGGAAAGGAGGTAGTCTGATTGTGTGTGTCTCACGAGAAAACTCTTATAATCGAGGTGAGTCGAAAGGCGTTGGAAGAAAATGTAAAAGGTATCCCATTACAAGAGAGGACCCTATAATTTTGATAAGTAGAGTGGATTCACACCTAGTCAAATGCGTAGAGTGGTTTGCGTATAGATAGGTTGTTGATTCTAATAGGTGGAAAATAACTTAGGAAGTGCACAGTTCTGGAGCAAACGCATGGGCTGTGATTTTTGTATATCTCGGGAAAAGGGAAATAAGATGTTCCACATGACGTGAAATTCTGAGTGTGCGAATTTTGGATTGAGTGAGACATAGTGAAGTTTTATCCAAGTGTGCCACTCATAAAGAGAAAATTTTGGTCCGATATTTCCCATCCGAATGTTATGATTGATTGATGATTATAGGGATGGAATGGATATGCAGACTGCTAGAGTTCATCATCAGATTATCAAAATCACAGAGGGGTCAGGATTTTCATTGGGTTGTGAAGTGAATTGACCGAAAATTAAATAATCGTTATTCGTTTGGGGTGTGTTATACTAGTAGGAAGAATGCCCAGCATGTTATTAAAGAGGAAAATTGAACCGGCACAAGGTGCTGCCTAATATTGTTATAAATCAGGACGAGACCCTTGAGTCCCACCTTTGATAGGGAGTGTCATGAGGCGATAGGGACGGAATTGCATCTTGATCTAGACGTGTCAATCGTAAGCCGATGGATAGTCGGAAGGGGTGATATAGAATGTGGCAGAATGCGAGAATGCATGTTTTAGATTTCTGTAGTTATTGCGAATATTAACTGCAACTGGTAGAGATGGATGTTATGACTCATAGCAGGATATTAATTGTAAAGTGACTTCTGAGGCCTCATAGGAAGAAATTTGTGCCCACTCTTGGGATAGTAGAGAATGGAGAAATAATAAGTTTCTTGAACCTGGAGTGATTCATGGTTCGTCGATAAGGATTGAGCTAATCCTCATCATTTTCTTATAGTTCCGGAACGTAGTGAGAGTACATTAACGTGAATCAAAGTTTTGAGACCTGATATGAGTGGTCAGGGGTTGTTGAAGGTGTCTCCCATTAAGATAGATGATGTGGTATGGCAATAAGGGAAATTGACAACTATAGAAGTGGGGTCTTTTCTAACATAGAGACGATAGAGTCAGTGAAGTATATATAGACTTGTATTTTAAGACATTATTATCGAATTCATGATAGTTTTCATGTCATTATATAAGTGAGACCTTAAGTAAAAGGGAATGTATCGAAATGTAAGGGTTTTAATCGACTTATCATTAATCGTGGGTTGTAGTAAGTATACCTTTGATTAAAATGGTACCATTGGTGTGTGTATAGTGGAAATACCAAAAGATTAGTGTGAGTAAATTTTGGATACATTCGGATGCAGTTGTGTGCAAGGATCCGAGGTGGTAATACCTAGCATATCTGAATTTCGAGGACAAAATTCCATTGTAAGGGGGGAGTATGTACCACCCCGTATTTCTGAGTATTTATAATTTAATTAATTCAGTTATTTTTAAATTATACGTGTGCATGAATTTAATTGAATTAATTATTATGTGTGAACAAATTATTATGTGGTTATTTAAAATATTAATCGGGAGAGATAATGATAAATATTTATGTAATATAATTACTAAGTGAACAGTAAATGATTATTTTACATCATAGCGAGTGATAGTGACATAGCAGTGCTTTATCTGAACCGGAAGTCATGTGTAGACTATATGAGCTCGAGATAAGAAATTATTATAGAGTGACTCAAATGATAATTTCGAGGTTATGGTTGGTTCCGAAAGGGTCGAGATAGTTGTAATAGTATACCCAGGGGTAGTAATTGGGTCCTGGGGACTTTTTAAACATAATCGGGTCCACGCGAGGGTGTTAGGGTCATTTGGGCTTAGCCTGTTAGGCTAATTTTGGGATTAGAGATATTTAACCTACTTTAGATAATTTGGGTCAGTAGCAAAACACAATCTAAACTCTAGAATTGGAGAGAAGAAAGAAGGATGAAAAAGAGGAGAACTCTATGAGTCATATTCAAAGGGAAATTGGGTGTGCCATCATCAATTCATCTTCTAAACGTGTAATCATAATCTACGAACCATCTAAGGCAAGTAATTGTCTTGCACTAATCGCATATGTTGGGATTTTCTTTTCATGTCATAGTAGGTGTATACCTAAATGATTTTGGGAGGGGTTTTCACATGTAAAAAGGGGTTAAGGAGACAAACCTAGTTGAATAATGTATAGGAAGTTATTCTAAATTGCTAATGGTAAATCGTCTTGTAATAATTTGAATTAATGTGAAGTAAATTTATATTAAAGATGATTATTGAATAAGGTTTAACAAAGAAAAATTCTGGGAATTTTAATAAGTATGAAAGTGTAACACCCTGCGATCCCGGAGAGACACGTGGCGTGCTACTACGATAAAACTAAACTAATTCCACAATAACAAGGTATAAAGCATCTAAAAGAATCCCACAATAATATAAATCCACAAATCTCAATATTCAAATTTAAATACAATAATTGTCTCTCGAAATAATATAATTATATATCTCGAAATAAAAATAAATCGCCAAATGCCCTATACAATAAAAATAAATACAAATATTCTCTCTCGAATATTCTTCCCGAAATATCCAAGCTAAAAAAAATATCCAATTAATCCATAGCGCCCAAATCCGCGCTAACCTGCCACTAAGAGAAAATATGGGGAAGTACACAATACGACAGGAAAGATGCTCAATAAATATATATTAGCGATGAATAAAGCGTAACAACACGAGTACGAATATTCAAATTAATCTCATAAGAATTTATCAATAAATTTCTCAACAACACATCAATGGATCACCAGGCCTCACCCCATTCGCATATGCTTTATCAAGCCATAGCCCGGGAAGCTGGAATTTTGACGGGTGCCCAACATCCGTGCCATATTAAAATATCATGACAACGTTCTCAACAACAATATAATGATGCCACACGAATCAAAATAATTCAACAATTATTTCTCCAGATTTCAAAGAATTTAACAATTCAAATATGAGTTCAATTAAACAAGAAATCAATGGAATAACTCTCGAGAGATTTAAAGGAGCATATTGTGTAAAATCCCATACCTCAAAATCATTGCATGAATCACCACATAAATTCATCCTCAAAATCTGATCGCACCATCACGTTCCTCTCGCGAAAATAATCAAATTAGGTTCTAACCCCAACACGAGATAACCTCAAATAGTCCTATTTTAAAAACCCAGAAAACCCAGATCCAAAAATTATTCGAATCACCAATCTGACTTCAGATTTGGATTCTACGAAAAATTGAGTTAGGTATGTGTATTGGATTTTTCTCAAATTTCATCCGAAAGCACTTTAAAAGAAGATATAAACATTCCAAATTGGCTCTTCTCATTCCACTCGTTTTTGTCTCTTTGGATTTCTCTTTTAACCTCTCTTTTTCATCTCCCTTTCCTTATAATCACCCATAATATTCCTTATATAACCCCTCTCTCAAACCCTATCTTGGAGCCTAAGCTAACGCATATTACTATATTTCCCTTTAATTCAAAATTATTTGCTTTACATATTTAAAATGTTTCAAAATGTCCAAAAATAATTTAAATTTAAATGTTTGATTCGATTCCAAAACAAAATAAATTATATTATCCCCGATTAATAAAATAATAATATTACTGAAATCTTGCATAATATTCATAAATAACCCTCAAAATAATGGGGTATTACATACTTCCCCCTTTGAAAAGAAATTTCATCCTCGAAATTCGACAAAAACTAACGCTCGAAATAAATGCTACTCAATTCTATTTTCCACAACGCTTAACACATCCTCAAAATTTTATATATCCAAAGAAAACACATCTAACCCGCATGATAGACCCAATACCCAAGATCTGAGGATTACCATATACCTAAGCTCTGATACCATCTGTAACACCCGCCCCGCCCAAGGAGAGCGGAGCGGAGCGCTACTATCGATAAAATAAATCCAAATCCACAACTAACAAGGTATAGAGCATCTAAAAACCCATAATTAAAATAAGAGAGAATCCACTAATCTCAATCTTCAAATTTAAATACAATAATTGTCTCTTGAAATAATACAACTATTTATCTTGAAATAAAAATAAATCACCAAATGCTCTATACAACAAAAATAAATACAAATCTTCTCTCTCGGATATTCTTCCCAAAATATCCAAGCTAAAGAAATCTCCAATTAATCCATAGCGCCCAAATCCACGCTAACCTGCCACTAAGAGAAAATATGGGGAAGTACACAATACGACAGGAAAGATGCTCAAAAAATATATATTAGCGATGAATAAAGCGTATCAACACGAGTACGAATATTAAAATTAATCTTATAAGCATTTATCAATAAATTTTTCAATGCCACATCAATGGGTCACCAGGCCTCACCCCATTGATGTGTTGTTGAGAAATATTCAAGTTAAGACTTGATGAACTTGGGATTTAATTGAGTTTTTTTGGCAAGGTTTAAATATTTAAGTTTTAATCTTTGATTTGATGTTCTTGTACACATATGATGATGTAAAAAGGGTTAGAAATGTGTCCATGTACTTACCCTAGGTTAGGGTATCGATTGGGTGTTGTTTTGGAGCTTGGTTAAGGCATTAAGGGAAGTTTTAAACGTCTCATCTTCGTCTTAAGCCGTCTTGATTTATGTACAGAATCAAATCGATTTGTCCTAGTAGAGAATCAATTCGGTTAATGTAATTGTACATCTTTTCGTTACAAATGCGTGGCCACCAGTTTCATATTTTTCTTATTTTTTTTGAATTAGTTATGAATTTATTACGGAAGGGTGTTTGAGATCGAAATTTTAGTTGGAAATCAAATCCGTATTATTAAGGGATGTCCGTAGATGAGTGTAGAACCTAGGAAAATATTAAGGAACATTATTTTTACCTTGAAATTAGATGGGAATGAATTCGGGCATGAATTCAGGAGTGTTTAGGATGATCAACACTCGAAAGTATATGAACGGATTCGAATGGGTATTTTGGATGAATTGGGATACAAACTGGATTGAGATGGTCTTAGTGTCTTGAATAAAAATAAGTTGTGATAGATATAAATGTAAGTCAATACTTATGGATTTAAGAGTCGAGAGTGTAGACTTGGGATAGTAGGCGAGTGTTTTGGAAGATAGGCACGGTTTAGCCGGATACGTGTTTATATATTGCACTTAGATGAGGGGTCAGATACTTAGTGCCTGCGAGTACCGATGGAGGGTACATACTTTGAATTAACTGCATTATTGAATTTTAATTTTGTAAGATAATTCTTGCAACTCTAGGGCGCTGACCCAAATTATAAAATATTTTTCCCCAGATTTGCCTAGACAGGGACAATAAGGCTGACGAGATATCAGACTTGTGATTGCACATTGCTCATCAGTTATCAGCTCATTTGATTTTAGTTTAGGTTGTTATTTCTATTTAAATTATTTCTTATTTCGGATATTGTATGGGCATAATCCCAAAGTCAATTGAGACCAGTTGTACTTATATTGGAGTTTTATTAATATCTGGATTTTGGATTTATTATATATTATCAATAGTTAATTAAATCGTCTTTATCTTGAATATTTTTTTAAGAATACAAATGTTTTATTATAGTTTAATGATGAGAATGATATAGATTTATAGACAAACCCCATCTTTGGCGTATTTTGTCTGGCCAATCTTTACGTGAAAAATGGGGATTGTTACGCTCCTAAAGTCCTTCACCTTCATTGGAGAAGTTGTAATGTGGCTAGCTGTGAATTACTCATTGTGGAAGAAGAAACTTAGGTTTAACCCTATTTTCCCCATTTCTTTTATTATAAATGGGAAAATCTTGTGTGGAAAAAGTCTCATCTACCCACCTCCATAATTTTGATGCCATATAATAGGGTTGGTGCATGATACTCTCGACATGCTACCTAAGCTATTCGTTTTTTTTTAGGTTAAAATTATATTTGCATGCATTTGTTAGAAGATTTGGAAGACTATAAATGAGGCCCTATTTAAAAAAATTGGATATTTTCATTTCAATGTTTCTTTCAACGCTTATGCCTTAGTTGTCAGCTATAGTCAAAGCTACAAGGATGTTGTTACTCTTTAGAAAACCCCTCAATTTCCCATTGTTAGTGGAAGCTTATGGATTCCTTGGTTAAAAGTTAATTATGATTGTTCATTTCTACAAAGTACAAATTTGGGGTCATAAGGTTTTGTGTGTAGAGATTAGTTGGGTATATTTATGTATGGTCATGTTTTAATCTATTTTAATGCCAAGTTAGTTCTTTGTATGGAGGCAAAAGTTGTGTTCCTAGCCACAAAATACATAATTGATAACCATTTTGATAAAGTTATCATATAATCTGATTCTAGTACCCTAATTGCATGTCTCAAGAATTCTAACAAATCTGTTTGGAAAATTAATCAGACTGTTAAAATTTCAAAAGAGCTTACTAAATTGCGAAGATCATTTCGGTTTAAGTTTGTTAGAAGAACGGCAAATCAAGTGGCTAACTCTCTTTTCAAACATGAATCCATGGAAGACCTCCCCCCGATTGAAAGATTCCACCCCGACTGGTATTGGCTGAGGTTGTTATTTGTTTGGCTGAAATGCTAGTTAGTAATATTCTTCTTCTTACTGCTAGTTCTATTTAGTTTTACTTTTGTTTTTGGATTGCGGGTTTTCAGGTTTTTCTTCTAGTTTTGTTGTATTTGTTAGTTGGTTTGAGATTCAATCAGTGGTTTGTATATTTTTGTATTACGTGTTGTGTGGAGTGTTGCGCCACTTCCACGTGTGTTTAATTTTGACCCTTAATGAAATATATTGAGTTAGATGTTTAAAAAAATATGTGGGTTTATACAGAGCAAAACTACATTGTGGCCAAAGGGGGCCATGGCCCCCTTAGGAATTCGAAAACCTTGATATGTTTGATGGCTCCTAAGTGTTAACAAGTTAGATATTATAATTTAGAATATTATGCCAAGTTAAATGATGTTGTCTTGACCCTCTAAAAAGTTTCATTATATATATACAAGTGTGCAATGTATATATATTATGTAACAAATTTTATGAGGTGTTTCAACGGTTTATATATATATATATATATATATATATATATATATAGACACACACACACACACACAGAGTACGGTTCTTGTACGGACCGTCCCGCATTTTAATAGTGCAGACCGGACATGTGTCACCTGGAGGTGAGCCAAAAAATTATTGGCTAAATTATAGGCTCTCTTTATCTCTTTTCTAGGCTCACCGACAGATGACACATGTCCAGTCTGCACTATTAAAATGCAGGACTGCCCGCACAAGAGCATTATATATATAAGGATATCGTCAAGCCTGCTGTTGCGCACCGAGAATAAGTCACGTCCCAAGTCCGATCAAAGATAGATCATTTATGTAGGGGTTAGGAGATTCATGAGAGCACACCACCTCTAACCATAGCCTAACCTAAGGAAGTTGCCAAGTTTTGAACTCAGAATGTCTATGTTTACAGCTCATCATAAGAACCACTTGAAAAACCTTAGGGTTGAAACATTAAAATTTAAATTGGAGCTACCATCTTCAATACTAATAGATAAAGTACCCAGTAAATGCATTTTACATTTCACGTGGACAATACTCTTTATAATAATTTCGGTGAAAAATTGATTGGACTTAAATTATCAATTACAATTCGAAAGGAGCCCAATAAATTTTCTAGGCTGGTGTTTTGAAAATCGAGTGAACCCTTGGTTTAAATATGAAGAGTTATAAATAAGTGACATTATATTGTTACTTTAAGAAAGATCAAAACCTATTGTTCACTTTTTTTATGAATTAATCTTGACAATTCATTTAAAAATAAATTGTTAAGAGGATCGATGTACTTATCAGATTCGATAAGCACTCTATATGAGTTGAATGCACTACAAAAAAAATATTCTATTGGGATTGGAATATTAGGGACGGTTACAATACCCGTCCCTAATAAATATTTATTAGGGACGGCTAGAATCATCCGTCCTAAATAATATATCATATGAGACGACCAACATCACCCGTCCCAAATAATACGAGCTAATAATATTATATAGAACGGTTTATTAGTCGTTCTTAAAAAGTCGGTTCTTTAACCTTTTATGGGACGATTATAATTTTCATTAGTGTGTTCCCTCTGCTTGGAAAATATCATTTGGCGCTCGTTTTCTTTCCCCAAAATCATTCCCTAGCAAACCTAAACCTACGTTCCAAGCAGCACCTCTCTTCTTCACAAGCTTGGTCGGATCTTGTTTCTCACGGATCATCACATCTCGGTTTTCTCCTACCTAACACGAGATCATCTCATCTCGATTTTCTTGTTGTTTGCTGCGTCGATGGGAGGCCGTGGTAAGGGCCCTCTCATTTTTGGCTTGTATATTGTCACTTTTATATGTAGTTTGTGTGATTATTGTCACTTTTACATATAGTTTGTTTAATTTTAGAAGAACTTACACCACTAATAAAATGAATGGACAGAGCAATATGGACTCAAAATAGAAAGCCTATGATGACCTGTTTGTGATAAGTTTTTATGCCTATATAAATATATATATATATCTACTCTTTTTTTATGAGATTTAGTGCAAGACTACTTGTGTATATATATACATATATCACTTATTAAATTTTTTTCTTATATAAAATGGGAAAAAAATAATTTGATATGTCGAGGTTCCAAACTCTTATTTGTGATTTATTGCTCTTAGAGTTTTTTGTCACTCACATAATAATAACCACAGTTATATATCGAGTTTTTATGTTTCTCGAGTTTGCTATTCATTATTTTGTAATTATTTACATGAGTTCTTGCTTTATTCTTGACTGACATTTTGGAACACCTTTCCTGATACGAAATAGTTTCAGCTAAGCCACACAACCTTATAAAGTGTCTTTATTTTAAAATCTTTAAGAAAAGGAATAAATTCTTATTGTATCCTTAAATACAATCATGTGTTATAAAATTGTATTCAAAGTTATATTTTAGATGTCTTATAGATATATTTGTAATCATTATCATTTTCATTTTACAATATTTTCTCTGCTTGTCAGATGCATAACTAAGTTATTAGATGTATAACAGCGCCGACGAGATCTTAAATGACAAATAATTTAAGATTACATTGTGAGACATCTGTTGTATATAAATAGTGAGCATGTTGTATATAAAGGCTCTTGGCTCCACACACACACACACACACACATATCAAACTTCTTACGTTTGATGAAAGGTCTCATTGGATCAAACGTTTGAAGTTACTATGGACAAGAGTTGTATTGAGTTGTGTGATAGAAACTCAACGGCATATATTAATGAGGTTGAAACATTTATATCATTTCCTTATACGAATAGGAACAAGGAAATGTCACATATCAAATGTATGTGTACAAATTGTGTAAATCGATTCTACAATAACCTACAAACCGTGAAAGATTATATAGAAATGTATGGTTTTCAAAGGAGTTATACATATTGGATTTTCCACTGGAATTTCTATGGGGGTTCAAATAATAACAATGAAAATCCAAGAGATGGTATGGTTGAAGAATTATTATTTGAATCAAATTCAAGGGCTGACATGACTTCGATGCTTTATGAGGTAAGGGGGATTCCACGCATGGAGGATAATATGGGCAATGCGGAGCGCATAACTGAAGATGTTGCAGGGTCTAATGAAAATGTGCCAACATATTTTAAACTTTCTAAAAAGGCATAAAATGATTTGTACGAGAATTGTCCCAAGGGTATTACAGAACTCTCATTCGTAGTTGAGCTCTTGCACCTGAAGCAACTTAATGGGTGGACAAATCGTTCTTTTACACTGTTGTTGACATTATTGGGGAAATCATTCCCTAATGCAAAGATTCCTAAATCTTTCTATCAAACCACCAAGGTAACTACGGATTTAGGATTCGATTATGAAACTTGGGATGCAATCAGACGAAGAATGTTGATAAGTGTGACATTTGTGAGGCTTCAAGATATAAAGAGGATAGTGTCAATGATGTTGATCGTGTTGGACTGAGCAATCCAAGTGAAAAAGTAGCCATAAGAAAGGTAAGACATTTACCTTTGAAGTCGAGCCTGTAGAGATTGTTTTGGTCATCACATACCGTTCCGCTAATGAAATGGCATACGGAGGAACGAGTTGATGATGGCGTGATGAGGCATCCGGCAGAATCTTTTGCTTGGAAAACATTTGATGAGATAAACCCATCTTTTTCAAGTGATAGTCATAACATTAGACTTAGTCTAGCATCCGATGGATCAATCCATTCAGTAAAATGAGCATTAGTCATAGTACTTGGCCTGTTATGCTAGCGCCATTGAACGGCCCCCCATGGTGGTGCATGAAGAAATCTAACCTAATTTTATCGACTCTTATTGATTGTCCAAAAGGGCCTGATGATAAAATTGATGTGTTTTTACAACCATTGATTAATGAGTTAAAAGAGTTATGGTCTGAAGGGGTATCCACTTATGTTGCATCGAGTAAATAAATTTTTCAGTTGCATGCATCATTATTGTGGACAATTAGTGATTTCCCTACATATGCCATGCTATCTGGATGGAGCACAAAAGGAGAATTCGCATGTTCGTATTTCAATAAGGATTATCAAGTGACGTGATTGAATAAAGGTGGTAAGTTTTGTTATTGGGGTCATCGTCGGTTCGTACCTTAATGTCATAGGTTTCGAAAAGAAAAATCAGCATTTAATGGGAAGGTTGATATGAGGCCTCCACCTCATAAGTTATCAGGATCACAAGTTTTGAACTATTAAATGATCTTGGCATTGAAACTAAATATATAAAGGAAGATGTGTTCAGAAAGAGGTCAAGCGAACAAACGGAGAAGGAGTCTACTAAATCAACAAAAGTTAAGTTACCAAGAACAATACTAAATTGGAAGAAAAAGACTATATTCTTTGAATTGCCATATTGAGAGAATAATTTAATTTGCCACAATCTTGATGTGCATATTGAAAAGAATGTGTGCGATAACGTATTTTTTACACTCTTAGGCATAAAGGTAAAATAAAGGATAACTTGAAGGCTAGGAAAGACTTACAAGTAATGAAAATTAGGACATATCTACATCCTCAACCACGAGGGGTAAATCTACAGTATATGGCTCCAACAGAGTTTATGATGAGCAACAAGGAGAAAGATATTTTTTTTGGAGTTCTGCGAGATGTCAGAGTTCCTAATGGTTATTCATCTAATATCTCACGATGTGTACACCTTCAAGAGAGAAGCATATTGGGTCTGAAGATCCATAACAACCACATTTTAATACAACAACTTCTTCCTATAGCTATACGAAGAGTCTTGCCAAAATATGTTGTCAAAACCATAATTGAATTAAGCAATTACTTCTCAATATTGTGCTCTAGTGTGAATACTCTTCCTGATATAGAAAAAATTGAGGATCGTATGGCTCTTACTCTTTGTAGTCTTGAGAAGATATTTCCACCAGGATTTTTTGATGTGATGGAGCACTTGCTAATTCATTTGGCAGATGAACTACTGATTGCTGGCTCAGTGCTCTACCGATGGAAGTACCCCATTGAACGATACCTTCATACATTAAAACTCTTTATGCACAACCGTGATCATCCCGAGGCCTTAATTGCCAAATCAGTTATTATGGAAGAATGTATGACTTTTTATTCGAGGTACATAAATGATAATGTGGAAACTAAGTCTAGATGGCCAATTAGGAATGATGATAGAGGCAATGACTCTGGTCGTGCCGTGGGAAAAAAAGTCAATTTATACTTGATCTCGAGACGTATATACAAGCCTATCGCTATGTTCTTACCAACAACGATGCAGTTGCACCGTACATTGAGTAAGTTACTTATTAACAACAATGAAATTACATAGAACATCACATTGAAATTGATATATAATTGTCCACATTTTTACAGAAAACACCTTGCTGAACTTTCAAGCAAATATCCTCAAATTTTACAACAACATCATGTCTATCGCCTTGAAAATGAACACTTCCACACATGGTTTAAGGACCATGTAAGTATTTACTTTTCTATTAATCTTCTAATTACATTATGAGTTTTATTCATTGTTAATTAATTTTCCTCGTGTTTTTAAATAATACTTGGTGAACGAACTAGCAAAACATGTCGAACTATCAAGAAAAATTCAGAATTTGGCCTTAGGTCCAATCAAAGATGCTTTACGATTTTGTTTATATATTGTTCGAGGTTTTTGATTTTGAATAAAGAAGGTTGATATTCATAGGAAAACTCATAATAGTGGTGTGATTCTAAAAGCAATGCAAATGAGTTATACTAGTCGAAGAGACACAAACCCAGTTTCAGGGGATATTACATTTTATGGAGAGTTGATAGACATCATTGAAGTTCAATACCTTAATGGCATGAGTTTTATGATATTCAAATGTAATTGGGTTGATAATTGAGCGGTCCAAAAAGTAGATGACTTTAACTTTACACTAGTGAACTTCAACCGCTTGTTATACAAAGATAATCGAGTTGGCGATGAACCTTTCATCTTAGCATCCCAAGTTGAACACGTATAGTATGTGCAAGATCCTTTAGAACCAAACTGGCATGTTGTGGTTCGAATGACACCAAGAGACCGGTTCGATAGGTATTCAACCACTGAAGAAGAATTAGAAGTCCCACGAGTCGAGCCATTTAACATGTAAGAGTTGGATTAAGCTCAACACGTTTCTTAGGTGAGACAAGCCGTGGATGGATCAATAATTAACACAAATGTTCCTGATATCGATGAATACAAAGATGAAATGGATGACGAATGAGAATGTGAATTGCAAATTTAGTCCATTTTATCTATTAGGATGGTTATAATGTGTATTGGCAATTTTTTGTTTTTCTCTAATTCATTTTGTCTATTATACTTCATTGATATATGTATTGGATCCTTTTATATTTGAATATTGTTGTTGTTGACAATTTTCCATTATATTATGATGTGTGTTGACAATTTTCATATTTGTGAAGATTCATGTCACTTCATTTTATATTTTTCAAGATTCATGTCGCTTCTTTGCACTTATTTATTTATCAAATCCATTATGGGTACCTTAGGGAGGAGGGGCACAACAGTACGAAGTACAACCTCGAGAAATTGTACAACTGGGGGGTTAAGGAAGGAGAATGGTTCCACATCTAACGCAAGAGTTTCATTAACACGCACACCAAACTCTACAAACAAGGAGGAACATGAATCATTTCCAATGTCGCATGCCCGTAAATATCTATTAGAGTATAAAATTTATTATTCGTGATAGTCTTTTCATGTTTTAAATTGTCGTATTGTGTTTTGAGTAATAGTGAATTCTGTATATTAAAAGCTACATGTATTGTTCTGAGGTTAGCAAAGGATGTTAAGATTGGAGTATTTAATAGTAAACTAAGCCTTTGCTGAAGTATTCAATCATTTATGTCTTCTGACGCGACTCAGAAAGTGTCTCTAATGTGCGTTCACTCTAGGCTCAAGTGCAAGCTTGTCGCATTAATAATAAACCCGATAAGTCGGGATCGTATCCTCAGGGAAATAGGACAACAGAGTTGTGACGACGTTGGATAGACAAGGAAATCCTAACTCTGACTCTAAAGAAAAAAGAAAATTGATTTCGTTTGTGGAATGACTATACTAGATGCAATTATGAAATTATGAAAAGATGCAATTATACTAAATTACCTAAAATAATGATGAAGAATGATTTAAAACTTTAAACTATATGATGAGAAAAACAGGACGGGAATATAATTCCCCAACCCTAGTGTATGGAAATTCTAATACTAATCGTAAATTTAACTGATTAATTAGACCCATAATTTAGTACTCCCAAGCATTACGTATATGAGGTTCAAGCCCGCATCATACTTAATCTGAGGACGAGTAAATCAGTATCACGGTAGTTACACTTAAATTTTATTCTAAAGAATCCCGGTTACTCCGAATCAAACGAGATCTAAAGATCTACAATTGTCGTGTCCCTACGCGATACGGTCATAATCAATCACTAAATTCAGAGGATTAATGTTATACACATGCAACTAACACATCAGGCTGGGTTCATGCATCCCGTCCTTAGAAAATCTAGCCTAGCATGTTGAAACTAATGAAAACAATTTTTGAATTGTAGAAAACCATAATTAAACTAAGGAAAATTTGTAGACTGATGTAGAAAGGAATTGAAGAGAGGAAATAACTCACTAATCTTACCAAAGTAGTAACAACAGCAATTAAGAACACATAATTATGTATAACCTTCAATATTTGGAATTAAAATTGTAAAGTAACTACAAACTAGGGTTTTCTGGAAAAGAATGGAAAATTATACTAATTTTCCATGCTAAGAATGATAATAAAACGGGTTTATATACCCTACAAGACTCCAAGAGTTTTAGCTGCACTAGGACTCTCCATTAGAGGAAGATTAGAAAATTAAAATTACGACAGCCGGACCGGTCCTCTCCTCCTCCGGACCGGTTTGCCTTGATTCGGACAGGTCCTGTCCTCCTCCGGACCGGTTTGCCTTGGATCCGAATCGGTTCTTTTATTTCTAGGGCGGACCGGTTCTTTTATTTTTCTTCATTTTTGATCCGTCTTCGGTCTGGGGTTCTCTTGAATGTGGTATTACGGACCGATTCTTTTAATTTCGGGGGGAACCGGTCCTGTGCGGATCGGTCCTCTCTTTATTTGACTTTTTCTTCTATCTTTGACTGCTCATAACTTTCACACCAGGACTCCGATTGAGGTGCCATTTTTTCCAGTGTTCTTTTAATTGAAAGATATTCAACATTCCAATTATCCCCGCCTCCGTAATAAGGCTAAAAAATTATGAAAAGATCCTTTACTCCCCGTTTCTTGGTTTCTTTCACTGTTTTGAGTTCTCTTTGGCACTAACTTGCATGAAATACCTGTAAAACACATAAGAGATACACAAAATATGAAATACTTGCCAAAAAGGATTAGTAGCATAAATATAAGCCAAATCCAAGCTATTTACACCGCACGGGATCATAAAAAAATATCGAAATTAAGGTAATAAATGTGAAGAATTTATGCCTAATCAAATCCCCCTAACTTAGAACTTTGCGCGTCCCGAGCAATGTAAAAGAATCCTAGTAAGGCTTAATTCTTTAAAATCATTTTATTGGGATACACAACCTTTTTCGTGGGCAAGCGATTGCATTTATCGTATGCAATAAGCCTTTAAACCCCTAGGTCACCCTAGTAGGACGAGTTGTGTCTCATCAGGGTTTGTAGTGAATATTCCCACAAAATTCGACTCAAAGAAAAATCAAAATACCTAAAAATTGTATAACTCAAACTTTCCTAGAAAATAGTCATCATCAAGTCATGTTTACACGTCTCAAATCATAGTGCGTGTGTGCGAAGCCAAAAATCGAACCGCTAACTTCCACCGATTGATCATTACGTTACATACTCGAAAATTCGTTTTGATTTCAAATTCTCACGGAATGCTCTCTCAAACGAATCACTTGGACTGTGGTTATTCTCTCGGTATGCGTGATAAAAAGAGTAAATATAATGGACGCAAAGTCACGCATACAAGTAGAAAAATGGAAATTTAATAGTGATAGGATCTCATCAACGAAATATGGTTTTAAAAATGGAAACATTGCCTCTTTTTCGCGCATTCATTCTCTTTTATTATCTTTTCGTGTATTAGCTCTCCACGCGGTAACCAATTTCGCAATTTAGACTCGGTTAGGACTTTTTTGGGTTTTAAGGTATAGGGGTAAAATGACAATGGTAGGAAGGATTGGAAAAGTCATTATGATGTCCATTTGTGCTTCTTTCGGGCTATTGCTCATTTTTTTCTTCTTTGTCTCTATTTTTTTTTTGTTTTTCACTTCTTTTCTAGCTATTTTGGTTGACCATATCTATTTTTTTCTTGCCCCTTTATATGCACTTTTCGGAGTTAATTCTGAATTTTTTCATTTTTCGCAATTTCGGGCTATTTGGGTTTTTTGGGTTGTCAAACGAAAGGGAAAAGTTTATTTGGCTCAATTGGGTTACAAAAGGGGTAAATTTTTTTCATTACTTTTTCTAGCCAATATTTTTGGGTGACAAACGAGGGTCTACTTTATTGTCCAAAATACCAATTGCTTTACCATATGCGTTTCGAGATGAATTTAAGTTTAAAGATCAATTTTGGCACGTTTTTCAAAGCAATATCACACACATTTTTCATAACCGATCAAAATGAAGGATTGAGATCTTCGACGACTTTTTAGGCGCTGAAAAGAAATTTTGAATTAACAATTAACTCGGATTGTTTTAAAAACTCGTAAAAGTGATAGGCTCGGATCTCACCGGGTTTGTTAATCTCTACACTTATTCATTAAGTCGTCAATTTTCACTCAATTTCCATCTTTGGTCAATTTTGGCTTTGTGTATTTGAATTTTACAACTTGAGACTTCAATCCGACTTTTAATGATATTTTTGAAAATTTTGAATTCCAATTTTTATTTATTTTGAACAAAAATATTTTTGGGTTTTTCAAAATTTTATGCTTTTTTTGGAAATTTCTGGGAAATTTTTAAAATTTTCGGAGTTTTAGAAATACGCACTTGTGACCCCCCCTAACTTAGACTTTCGCATTGTCCTCGAGAAAAAAGGACTAAAATCTAACTCAAAGCGAATGAAAAGTGCGGAAAAATAAAACAAACAAATATTAAAATGCAACAAGACACTATATGACACTCATGCAAGACTCAAAAATACACTAAAAATCACCCCATATGCGTCGGGGGTGCGACGACCTCTCATCTCTCCACAAACTCACCTGACCCCACTCACGGGGTTCGATTCTCTCCTTGTCACTCCCGTCTTCCTGTCATATACCAACAACCGGAATAAGTTGGGCCCTTTCCCATAAATAAAGGAAAGACCAGGAGACTCATCGTGACTACTAGGAAAGGGATCCCTGGGATGCTTACTCAAAGCATATCTTGCGTGCACCAACTCGGAGGTAACTCCTAATTTTTGTTCAATTTTTGGAATGCATGGGTCGGACTCTAAGTCGGATGAAACACAAATTTTCTCCTTACTCGCCTTCGGTACCTCCTCCACCACAACACTTTCAACAAGCTCCACACATGCAAGGACATGTGCAAGAACCACCACCTCAAGGAGCATATATCCCGCCACCGCAGAGAACTCTCGAGGATACTATGAATCAATTTATCACTAGCCAGACTGCAACCAATGCTACATATAATTGCCTGATTAATGACATAAATACAGGTCTGTCAAAGATACAGTCCTCGTTGAGTGTTCAAGAGAAGGGCAAGTTTCCTTCCCAGGGCCAAAGACCTCCCCAAGGTCAAACTAGTATTAGCTCCACCTCTACTGAACATCAGGAGCAATGTCAAGCTGTGACCACTCTTCATAGTGGGAGAGTCATTGATTTATCACCTCCCCCACATGACACAACGAAAGACAAGGAGATTTCACCCGGCATGAAAGAGGCCAAAGATGTCCCCTTGAATGAGAGTGACAAAGAAGACACTAGTGAGCCCGAGGTAGTAGTGAAACCACCCTCCACGGCACTGTTTCTCCAAAGGTCGATTCCTTCCCATAAAGGAAACCCGCGTGAGGACGTGCTAGACGTGCTAAAGCAAGTAAAGCCGAATTTACCTTTCCTCGATGCCATTAAGCAAATTCCAGCTTATGCAAAAGTCATCAAAGACTTGTTGACGGTAAAAAGAAAGATGAAGGTAAAGAAAAATGTTTTTCTAGCACAGAACGTGAGATCCATTCTACTTAACGATCTCCCGCCTAAATTCAAAGATTCCGGTGCACCCACCATTTCCTGGATCATTGGAGAAAACAAAACAAAAAAGCCTTAATTGATTTGGGAGGAAGTGTCAATATCCTCACTTATTCCATTTATAGGCAACTTGATTTGGGAGATCTCAGGCCCACAAGGATCACTCTCCAATTAGCAAATGGAACTGTGAAGATCCCACGAGGTGTAGTTGAGGAAGTGATCGTCCAAGTTGACACTTTCTACTTCCCGGTAGACTTTGTCATTTGGGACACGGAGCCTTCCTTCGCCTCGAGCAATCATGTTCCCATCATTCTCGGGTGACCATTTTTAGCTACGGCTAAAGCTATTATCAACACTAGGAATGGGCAGATGCAACTCACCTTTGGGACACATGACCTTAGAGACTAACATCTTCCATATAGCCCAACCTACGGGGGAAGAAGATGATCTTCACGCGGTGAGCCTAATTAATGAGATCGTAGAAGAGCACATCGAGGAAAATTTATGTGGAGACGCCTTAGAATCTGTCTTAGTGTCTAGTCATGAGAGCGAGGGAACTTATACCGCGATTTAAAGAGAGAGAGAGAGAGAGAGAGAGAGAGAGAGAGAGAGAGAGAGAGAGAGAGAGAGGGGTTAGAAGAGAGAAAAATGGTGGAGTTAGAGATCGAGCAAGTAAGGGAGGATGTAGGCACTACTATAGAGAGAGAGAGCTAGGGGACATAAGCATGGAAGAATTTGAAAAAGAATTTGGTCCAGTGGATGAGAGCCTTAATGACGAAGTCCAAACACTATTGGATTCATGTAGTCACCTAGAAGAAAGCAAATGGGAAGATAAAATCGATGAATTCCTTATTTGTGACCATCCACCCATACCACTAGAGGTCCCGAAGGCGAGTGAGGAGAAAATTTGTGTTTCATCTGACTTAGAGCCCTACCCATGCATTCCAAAAATTGAACAAAAATTAGGAGTTCCCTCCAAGTTAGTGCACGCAAGCTATGCTTTGAGTAAGCATCCCAGGGATCCCTTTCCGAGTAGTCATGATGAGTCTCTCGGTCTTTTCTTTATTTATGGGCAAGGGCTCAACTTATTCCGGTTATTGGTATATGACAGGAAGACAGGAGTGACAAGGAGAGCATCGAACCCCGTGAGTAGGGTCGATGAGTTTGTGGAGAGATGAGAGGTCGTCGCACCCCCGACTCATATGGGGTGATTTTTAGTGTATTTTTGAGTCATGCATGAGAATCATATAGTGTCTTATTGCATTTTAATATTTGTTTGTTATATTTTTCCTCACTTTTCATTCTCTTTGAGTTAGATTTTAGTCCTTTTTGCTTGAGGACAATGCAAAAGTCAAAGTTAGGGGGGTCACAAGTGTGTATTTCTAAAACTCCACAAATTTTCAAAAATGCTCAGAAATTTCCATCATCATCTCTCATAAGCTGTTAATGCAAAATTCTGAACTCACTCCCACACCCCATAATACTCCAACTCGCATTCACGAAAATTCAATAGTTGAGTACGACCCCGATAGTCCTCACACTCTTAACGCTCCACAGTTCTGGATTCCAGCTCCCACACTGTCACACTCAATCTCAAATAACACATCATTTTCTTTCTTAGGACACACCCCCGAGCACACTTTGAGCACACCAAGTGAGTACATCGAGTCTTTAAGAGAGAGAGAAATATCGCAACACGGTAGTGCAGCCGCCGGTGAGGAAGAGGCCCCATACCGCCCGCTGAGAGAAATCTTATATCCCGAGCGCACTGTCACTCCGGGATGCATTATACTCCCGTATAATGTCGGGCAAAATCTCCTTGTCTTTCGTTGTGTCATGTGGGGGAGGTGATAAATCAATGACTCTCCCACTACGAAGAGTGGTCACAGCTTAACATTCCTCCTGATGTTTAGTAGAGGTGGAGCTAATACTAGTTTGACCTTGGGGAGGTCTTTGGCCCTGGGCAGGAAACTTGCCCTTCTCTTGAACACTCAATGAGGATTGTATCTTTGATAGACTTGTATTTATGTCGCTAATCAGCCGATCATATCTAGCATTGGTTGCAGTCTAGCTAGTGATAAATTGATTCATAGTATCCTCGAGAGTTCTCCACGGTGGCGGGATATATGCTCCTTGAGGTGGTGGTGCTTGCACTTATCCTTGCATGTGTGGAGCTTGTTGAAAGTGTTGTGGTGGAGGAGGGGCAACATGTGAAGTAGGGTTCATCGCAGCATGTTGTTGCCCATAGCTAAAACCAGGATGGTTTTTCCATGAAGGGTTATAAGAGTTCCCGTGCGGTGCACCGAAATTACCCTTAAATCCTCCTATACCACTAACTTGCTCCTGAAGCATCACTTGGTAGGCGGGTATAGTCGGGCATTCCTCAGTTGAATGACCCGCCTCACAAATTAAACACACCTTCTCGATGGGGTTTGGTATGGATCCAGTTGGTCCTCTTCCATATACCTCACATAGGTCTCGAAATCCTTTGTCAAGCGTATCTAATCGGTTGTCCGTCATAGAATTCTTATCTACGTGAAATAGTCCGGACGCCGCTAGAGTGGTGGTCACTTGACGATTTCAATTTTGTGCATTAGGATCAGATGTATCTCAGGATTGGGTAGTCTCGGCGACATACCTCAGGTTAAGCTCAGCATCGTGGGAATCTAAGTCGACAAACGGACCACTACCCATGGTCTCAACGAGTTGCTTGGAGTTAAGATTCATCCCATTATAGAGAAAATAAATGATTTGCACTGTATTAAATCCATGATGGGGGCACGAAGTAACTAACTCATTGAAACGCTTATAACATCGATGAAATAGATCATTTTCTGATTGTCTGAACGCTTAAATTTGAGCCTTTATGGAGATTGTTCGATGTGGTGGGAAGAATTTCTTAAGAAATCTAGATTGCAACTCGTTCCAAGACGGGATCGAGCTTGGAGGCAAAGACCATAGCTAGGTCTTAGCTTTATCTTTTAGCGAGAAGGGGAAGAGTTTTAGGCGGATCACCTCTTGTGTGCAAGTTTGATCATTGAGAGTATCACACACATCCTCAAATTCCCTGATATGGAGATATGGCTTTTCAAAATCCATACCATGGTAATGGGGTAACATCCGGATCATCCCATTTTTAAAACAAAATTGCCCGACATTATATGGGAGTATAATGCATCTCAGAGTGACAGTGCGCTCGGGATATAAGATTTCTCTCAGCGGACGATATGGGGCCTCTTCCTCACCGGCGACTGCACTACCGTGTTGCGATATTTCTCTCTCTCTCTCTCAAAGACTCGGGGTCCTCACTTGGTGTGCTGGAAGTGTGATCGGAGGTGTGTCCTAAGAAAGAAAATGGCGTGTTATTTGAGATTGAGTGTGACGGTGTGGGAGGTGGAATCCAGAACTGTAGAGCGTTAGGAGTGTGAGGACTATCGGGGTCGTACTCAACTATTGGATTTCGTGAATGCGGGTTGGAGTATTATGGGGTGTGGGAGTGAGTTTAGAATTTTGCATTAAATGCTTATGAGAGATGATGATGGATCTTTTTGAGCTTTTTGAATTTTTTTTATGTTTTTGTATTTTTTAAAATTTTTGGTCAAAGTTTTAGATTGACTCGATCTAATCCTAAGTCTACCTAATTCCCCGGCAACGGCGCCAAAAACTTGACGCGGCTCAGAAAGTGTCTCTAATGTTCGTTCACTCTAGGCTCAAGTGCAAGCCTGTCGCGTTAGTAACAAATCGATAAGTCGGGATCGTATCCTCAGGGAAATAGGACAGCAGAGTTGTGACGACGTTGGATAGACAAGGAAATCCTAACTCTGACTCTAAAGGAAAAAGAAAATTGATTTGGTTTGTGGAATAACTATACTAGATGCAATTATGAAATTATGAAAAGATGCAATTATACTAAATTACCTAAAATAATGATGAAGAATGATTTAAAACTTTAAACTATATGATGAGAAAAACAAGACGGGAATACAATTCTCCAACCCTAGTGTATTGAAATTCTAATACTAATCGTAAATTTAACTGATTAATTAAACCCATAATTTAGTACTCCCAAGCATTACGTATATGAGGTCCAAGCCCGCATAATACTTAATCTGAGGATGAGTAAATCGGTATCATGATAGTTACACTTAAATTTTATTCTAAAGCATCCCGATTACTCTGAAGCAAACGAGATCTAAAGATCTACAATTGTTGTGTCCCTTCGCGATACGGTCGTAATCAATCACTAAATTCAGAGGATTAATGTTATACACATGCAACTAACACATCAGGCTAGGTTCATGAATCCCGAACTTAGAAAATCTAGCCTAGCCTGTTGAAACTAATGAAAACAATTTTTGAATTCTAGAAAGCCATAATTAAACTAAGGAAAATTTGTAGAGTGATGTAGAAAGGAATTGAAGAGAGGAAATAACTCACTAATCTTACCAAAGCAGTATCAACAGCAATTAAGAACACAAAATTATGTATAACCTTCAATATTTGGAATTAAAATTGTAAACTAACTACAAACTAGGGTTTTTTAGAAAAGAATGGAAAATTATACTAATTCTCTGTGCTAAGAATGAAAATAAAACGGGTTTATATACCCTACAAGACTCCAAGAGTTTTAGCTGCACTAGGACTCTCCATTAGAGGAAGATTAGAAAATTAAAATTACGACAGCCGGATCGGTCCTCTCCTCCTCTGGACCGGTTTGCCTTGATCCGGACAGGTCATGTCCTCCTCCGGACCGGTTTGCCTTGGATCCGAACCGGTTCTTTTATTTCTTAGGCGGACCGGTCCGTGGCGGACCGGTTCTTTTATTTTTCTTCAGTTTCGATTCGTCTTCAGTCTGGGGTTCTCTAGAATGTGGTATTACGGACCGATTCTTGTAATTTCTGGGGGGACGGGTCCTGTGCGGATCGGTTCTTTTAATTTCTGTGCGGACCGGTCCTCTCTTTATTTAACTTTTTCTTCTATCTTTGACTGCTCATAACTTTCACACCGGGACTCCGATTGAGGTACCGTTTTTTCCAGTGTTCTTGTAATTGAAAGATATTCAACTTTCAAATTGGACCCACATCCAGAATAAGGTTGAAAAATTACAAAAATGCCCTTTACTACCCGTTTCTTGGTGTTCTTTCACTGTTTTGACTTCTCTTTGGCACTAACTTGCATGAAATACCTGTAAAACACATAAGAGATACACAAAATATGAAATACTTGCCAAAAAGGGTTAGTAGCTTAAATATAATCCAAATCCAAGATATTTACACCGCACGGGATCATAAAAATCTCGAAATTAAGGGGATAAATGTGAAGAATTTATGCATATTCATCTCTTAAAAGATGGACCCGTACTCCGAATGTTGAGATTGCATGATGCTCTGGTTGCAAAATAATGTTGGGTATATAGTGGAAAATTCGGTTATACAATATTGGATGCTTGAATGATATTTCAGGCCTGTGATTATTAGGAACTGATATACCTGTTATACAGTGGAAAATTTTGTTCTTAGGAACTGTTATAGCAGAGTAGCCTACTCGTGAAGTCGAAGCAAAGAAGAATCTCTCTCGCCCCTACTGTCGAAGCCGAAGCAGAGTAGCTTCTCTCTCACCTCTGCTTCCAGTGACGCAACACCCTTTCCCTTTTTCATCCAAGAAGAGTTATAGACATTGTCCACCCCTGCTGAGTTATAGGCATTGTTCATGAGTGAGTAATATTTCTTAAAGATCATAGAATGTTAAAACATCTTTATGTTATAGAGTAATTGCAACTGATTCATATTCTCTTACAGCAAGCTGAAATTAATCATTCATTATCTAAGTCATGAACAATGTATGGTACACGTATGTATGATAAATATGCGTATGAATTAGTAAACTAATATATGTATTCTGAATCATTTGACTGTCCGACCTCTGAATCAGTCAATATATGTATGATAAATACATATATTCTAAAAATTACATTCTTATAATGAATCGATTGCAATTACCCCACAGCAGATGGTTTAACATTATGTGATATTTAAGAAAGATTACTCACTCATGAACAATGTCTATAACTCAGATAACGATCTCAATCTTCAGTTCTTGATCCGCATAACAACAATATTTTCTTTACAAATCGGGCAAATTATAGGAATTACAACAATAATCAAGCTAGAAGCATGGAAATTTTACAAACAATTATTCGAGACGTAACAATGGATATCTCTACAACAATATCAATAGATCTCCAAATTCTTAAGGCTTTCAGCACTAAAAGAAATCTAGAAATAATCAGGAGCATAATCAACCAAGAAATTATCAACAAAATAAGTTTCTCCCCAAAATTAATGCTATCTGTTGTAACTAGTTTTAGAACTGTAATAGCAGAAAATTCTGTAGTTCATATGTAGAACTATTATATCAAATCACTATTATTCATATGTAGATAATTTTGTAGTTCATATGTAGAATTGATATAGAATTGATGTGTTTTTCATTTTATAAGCTATTATGCATGCTTGATGTGTTCTTCATTTTATAGAATTTCATAAACTAATTATTTGATATCCATTACCTCTTTTCGATAGGTAGTACAGAGGGCACCCCATATTCTAGGCGGCGAGGTAGAGGAACTGCAAAACCATGGAAGGGATGGGGTAAAGACAAAAAGATAATAGATTGGAATGAAAAGTGTCAACCAATTGGTGATGAGGCTTTGACAACTCAGTTGAGTTATTTTGCACGATAAGGGAACCTATTTTCGTTGGATGTTCCATCTTGGGATAAAATGGATTCACACTGTCTCATAATAATTTGGGAAACCGTGCAGGTAAAAGTTGTTGATTTTTTTTATCTACATTGATAATATAAAATTGCACATAATTTAATTAGTTTATTTTAATACATGTTTCTTAGAAACATACAAATGCTCCTGATGGTTACATGGATCTTTGTTTGAAGAAAATCCAGTTGCAAAGGAAGCGGTTCAAGAACCACTTAAAGGAGGACTATTACAAAAAATTTGAGACATATGAGGAGCGAATTGAAAACCGACCCTCCTATGTTGACAGTGATCAGTGGGAGAAGTTGGTGGAACGTTGGGGCACAGAGAAATCAAAGGTGTTAAATCTAATATTATAATTTAATTGTATCTTTCACCCAAAGTTCTATTTGTTCTAATACATCTTTTCAATATATAAGTTTAATTTAGTTTCATTCTCTTGCAGCAAGTGGCATATAAGAATTCTCAAAATTGAACAAACCTTTATTTTCATCCTAAGACAGGAAAAAAATCATTCCCACGAGTAATAGAAGAGGTTAGCCATGCCTTTTGAATTTATTTTGCTTTTTTATGTCTTTAGTTTGAATCAAAATAGTTCTTAATGTGCTTATTTTTACCAATACATTAGATGAAGATAAAAGGCTTGCAAACCGATAAACTTGGGGTTTGGAGATATACACAAAAGAGAAATGAGTCTTATAGTGATACTGATGGATCGACCGATAAAGAGGTATATACATTTCAACTATTTTTTTCACCGTCTAACATGGAATAGTAATAAACAATTCCATTTGCATATGAACCATTTTATATATAATGTGCATTTAATACTTTATTTGGATTTTGTTCTTTATTTGTAGAAAATTATAAAGAGATTATTGGAAGTGTTATCGGAGGATCAACAAAATGACGTCGAAGCGCGAAATAAGATATCCGATGAGTTGATAGGGTCCGACGGGAATGATCGTGTCTTGTGCATGGGAGTAGATCTTCAACCGGCACCTAAAAGGTCAAACACAACGTCATCATCTCAACATTACGAGCAAGAGATAGTTGGATTACGCAAAGAGGTCGAGGAACGTGAAATTCGCCATCAAGAAGAACTTGATCATGTTCGGGACGAGGTTTGTGCTGAGATAGATGACAAAATCAACAAGACTAAATAGTTTTTTCTCAATTTCCCGTACTAAATGATGCACTTGCTTAGGTATTTTCTTAACAATTAGAATTATTTTACTTATAATTTGAGATTAAGTTAGGCCGTGTGGGCTAATGAATATTTATGATGATGAAATTAATTTATGTGCTCATTTGGGCTTTTGTTGTTGTTGAGTTGTGTTTTAATGTTAAAACAAGTTGGTTTTCATGAATAAACAAAGGAAACTCTGCCTAATTTTTTAAAAAATAACAAGTGATTTAAAAATATTTAAGATGATAACATACGGATTACCATAGTTGAATATTGTACTAATTTATGTTTATTTTCTCTTCCAGAGGTTCGGACATCATTTGGAATAGGTGTTGGCCATCTCTATTTTTTGGGTTTTCCTATGTCTTTGAATTGGTTCTTTGACATTTTTGGGGATGCTTGTAGTCTGAACCATATAGCTTATGTTTTAAGCTGGTTGTTTTACTTATTGGAGATGTTATGTTGGAAACCTTGAATATGAATGAATGAATTTTCGGAGCTTTGTTGATCTTTTGTCTTCGATTTTTATTTATCATAGTTTGTGCATTTGTTGATAATTATAACAATAGAAATTTTGGTGGCAATTATGGCGGAAACTTTTTAAGGGATGATTATTAGTGTCCCAAATAATATTATTAGGGACGACTATGAACCTGGACCCCAATAATATTATTAAGGACGACCAAGCCCCTCGTCCCAAATAATATAGTTTTAGGGACGGCGAGATCCGTCCCTGAAAGACTATGGTGCAATAATTTTTTTTGGCGGCAACCTTTAAAGGACGGCCATCCCCGTCTCAAATAATATAATTTGGGACGGAAAAATTCATCCCTAATACATTTTGGATGCCCATCAGATGTGACCATGCCTTGCCGTCCCTAAATCCGTCCCTAAAAGTCTTTAGGGACGGATATATAACCTGTAGGGACGAATTTTATCTGCCCCTAAAAGTGAGTTTTTTGTAGTGATGTGACACCCCGCCTACTAAAATACCGAGTGGCCAGCCCGTGATCAAAATAAAAACGTTGGTCTCATATGGCTCATTCTTAGCATCACTATCGAAAAACTTTTTAAAGTTACTAACCACCTAGTAATTTAATTAAACATGTGCCAAATTTTATCTTTTATTAAATAAAAACATCCGAAAATAAATAACAATTAACCCATCACACAAATTGGTAACTGAAATCCAACTCAAATGAACGATATAAATAAAGAGGACGGAATCAACTATCGGTTCAATAATGAACTACAATAGTAAACTGAAATCATAACCTGGGTGCACAAGGTCACATAAATAAGTTGAATACTAGGCCTGAGGGAGACATGCCCAAATGAGTACCGAAGTAAAGTCCCTACACTAGGAATAAATGAATGAGGCGTCTATAACAAAGTCCTGCAACTTGCACATGAGCTGTAGCTACGCATCCCTGGATGGAATCCTCAAACTGGGTGTCCCTATGGCAGGACACCTAAAAGATTTTGACATGGGTCGGAGCCCAAGTAAAATATTTTGAAAATATTTAGCAAGCAATTAAATTGCAATAATTAAATATGCGCGCACACTCTTCATATTTAAGCTAGTGTCGCACTCACTTGAGGTATAGCTCACCCCTCATCTAATGTGAACACCTAACGCTGGCCTACTAACCTTCCTAGTTAAGCTACCCTACCTAACTATTCGTATCACACCTCTTTCCACCACACTCCTCTAACCCGAGTATTCTTACTTTGATTATTAGGTTATCTACTCATTAACTTATTAATCGTCTCAACTATTTATTAGTATAGTTTAATATATGCGCATTATTAGTTAAAACATATCCCTTCACAATTGTTTTAAAAATCATACTTAGTCTTCACTTTGCTCTTGTCCACATTAAGGAGCGTTGATTGACCCCTTACCTACCATTATACATGTTTTAGTGTATTTGTATGTACAAAAGGGATTTTTGATTAACGATCTTTTATTTTACAATGACATATACATAAAAGACTTAACATCAATAAATATCTTGGGCTCCCACTTATTACGGGTCGGGTCACCTGCCAGATGCTCCTAGACCTGAATACGACCTTTGAGAGTTGACTTCATGTCTAGTATAATAATTTTTATCTTATGTTGGACGTGCCACACTAATTAATGTCGTATGTACAACCATGCCCTCATATTCTATGTCAGCATTTCCACTCACCACTCTTATTCTTAAGACTTTAAAGAAGAAGATCAAGGCCTTTTGTCATTTTGGCTCGAACAATAACCCCAAAACACGAATTAATATTTTCGCCCCTAAAGTTTCTGTTTATCTCATTTTAGCCCATCTGTCAATACTTTTAACGTCCGTTTGATTTTGGACAATATTAAAATAATTTAAAAACTTTAGGGCTCAATGCGCACAAATTTAAACATCAGGGGACAAAGTAAAAACTACCCCAAAATTGAAGAGTCTAAAGTGTAATTAACTCTAGTTTCTATGTCCTCTATATTAATAATAAAGTGATGCTACTTAACTTAATGGTGCAATATGAGCATCTTTATGCACTCCATTTTATTACTTAGTCTCACATGCGAGATTATGATTCATTCTTAGGCGAAGATAGTAAGCATTCAAGGATTAATCACACATTGCCCTTACTTTGACTATTTTTCCCTGAAGAATTTGAATATGTTCTCATTTGTTACTTGATTTTGATCTTTTAGCATACATCATCAGTGAAAACTCCGAGTATAATTTTTTATTTTTCCAGATTGAAAGATGTAATTCTCAAGGTAGTTTATACTTGCAAGCAACCGTAAAACCTTTTCCACTCCTGTTAGATGGTCATTAAGGGTTGCAAGTGCTTACATTAGTACTTTTCCACATTGTTGTGAGATTGTTCATTGTAATGTATTTGGTATAAAATAACAAATGGGATGAGTGGGATTTATGGGTGAGATGTGTGAATGAGCTTTCACTACCGCAAGCGCAAACTCATTCTGTAATCTCCTTCGCTCCTCGCTCAATCGAATGAAGAAACCCAAAATCCATCATTTTGTGAAAAAAAAATAAAAAAACATGTGCTTTAGCTGTAAAAACATATACATTCACGCTCGATCTGCATACTATATAAGTGAACTTGGGGAGTTAGAACACTTGGTTACATCATCTTTTAAGACAAAGCGGTGGCCAAATCTCTTGATTTCGAATCAAAGTTATGTTGCCTTCATTAGGAGGCTCTGTAATATGTTACGTCGGTTCTGAAAGGATAGGTTGCATTAAATCATACGAGGTACCAAAAGTGTTTCCTTTTGATCTCATTTCAATGGTTTGCTTTTTATGTGTTTTATTCATTAGAACTATTTATCAAAATTGTCATCTCGATGTGGACATCTCCTTAACTATACAAATTACATATTAAAATCCTAATTTGTTTAAGAAATTATAAAAATTATATATATATGAGGAAGGCTCTCCTACATCACTTCCAATTTTTTTTATTTTTCTATTGAAAATAACCTTTCAATCAACCCATATTCAAAAACTTAGGTCAAAATACATTTTCTAGCTATTTTTAAAAAAATCATAAAATTCTGCTGGAGTAGATCCTTATAAATAAGGTGTTTTCAATAGCTTTTTTATTGGATTTTTAAAAAATATCCAGAAAATGTATTTTGACCTAATTTTTTTAAGGGGATTTCGGGAAAAGGTCCTCATAATTCTTAAAGTGTATAAAAATAGGACACTCCACATAATTTTATTAATTTAGTCCCAGTACTAAAAACATCATGAAAAATGGTGCCGCTGGCGCGGACCAAAAAAATGAACTCCTAACTCTAAAGGGACCACGCAAATAAATACTATTGTACCACAGGGACTAGATTTATAAACTTGAAAAGCATTGTCCTAAAAATCTAAATATAGGAAGGAACATGACCTTTACCTTAATTCTCTATTTTTTTAACATGTGTTGATTGGAAGATTATTCCATGGATAAAATAAAAAACAAAGTTTTTTAGGGCCTAGAACTAGGTGTGATATATGGGTCATGTAGGAAGCATGATGTATAGGAGTCTTACTTATATATCTATATAATATGGAAGAGGGGTGTTTGAATAGTGCCAACGATCCAACGATTGTGGTGCAATCTAAGGGTCTAAGAGTGTGCCATGTCATATGGAAGGCATATGACATGGAAAATGAAGAAACTTACCTAAAAAATACCTCCCATATTCTACTCTCTCCCGTTCGCTCATTAGCCCCCAAAAACAAAACCTACCACACATAAAACTCTCCCCCTCCCAACACAAGCCCTCCCAACACTAACCCTAACCACCTCCTCCCTCCACCTCCACCATCTCCCTATGCCTCCATCGCTGCCCTACTCCTCCACCACTGCACACATGCAACATGTATACTCTTTTTCCAATATTTCAATTTTGTTCGTTTATATTGTTCAACTTTTTCACATTTATAATATTTTTTTGCAGATCTAATGTTTTCGGTTTGCAGATCTAATACTTTTGTGCAGATCTAATGTTATATTCGGGTCTGTAAGGGTTTGCTTTTTTTTTTCTTCAGATCTGATAATTTATTTTGGGGGGTTTTAACTGTATGTTGTTTGGGGATTTCACTTTTATGGACCTTTATGTATTTTTTTATGTTTTTTGAATTATAAAAATACTTAACCTTGCAACATGGACACATCATGGGAACTTGCAATTTGCAACAGGTTGGTTAATCTCACTATAATGGTTTAATTATTTTATTGTAGTTATGTATTTTAACAATTTCCTTTTTTTGTCTAATATTCTTTTTTTAGTTTGCTACCACCAAACTTCAGGCCTCCGTGTAGATAAAACTATTCTAACGTATACCGCAATTTCTAAAGAAGAGAACTTGAGTGTTCTCCGAGTTTGCCATGGGTTGTCCGATCCCCCGGTTCCTAAATATCAGATACATCAATTGTCATGGGGTGTCCGACAAGGGTTTGTTTTTCTGAATCTGATCTTTAGGGTGGCACAATAAAATTTTAGATCTGAACCATAACATCCTCATGTCTCCAAACACCGTGAGGTGTACAAGATGTTTAATAGTTTTTATTTTGAACATGTTTCAAACCATGAAAACCAACTTTCTGGAGAGGGTTTTTGTTCTTATAATTTTTATTTACATTTTCTTTCAATTATTAATACACTATTCTTATTTGTTTTTTTCCATTTTTTTAGCAGGAAAGCTAATATTTGGTGTCGTACACACAACCAAATGATCAGTCATGCATTGTTTAAATCAATGCCCATTGATTAGCCAAATTTTTCTATATATATTTCAAATCCTTAGTTCCTTGGAAATATAAACTTTATTAATGCTTGTTGTAGTAGTGTATATTCGTGAGAAAGTGTATTTTAACAACAAATATTGGGTTTATTGGGTTTTTTCTTTTTATTTAATTTTATTGTAAATTTATTTTCTTTACACATGACTCATATCCTTCTTTCTCAACTGAATATGCCTTCCGGAGAAAATTAATAAGTATTCTATGCTCTATAAATAGGTATTTTATGATCCATTAATTTCAAATTTACTTCCGTTTTTGGTTTCCCCTATCTTTTTTTATTTTTGTTTTACAACACACGATAAACAATGTTGTTAAAAAAAATATTCATGTCCGATGCGAAATTCTTGTCAGTCATGCCTGAAAACCTACCTCACATGGCTCAAAAAACATTTGATAGGTTTTCAGATTTAGTTTGAATGGTTGTCTAAAAAATACTTACTTTCTATCTCAACCACTCTATCTGAAACAACCGCTCATCAAAACCTCTTTCTCATTAAACAAACCCATCTTCAATTTTATTCCTACCCAAAATCGTAGATAACCACATGGTGCTCTCTCTTTCTCTCTCACATACTAAATATTCCACACTTTTTTTATTTGTTAATTTCTTCAATGTTTTAACCTTTTTGAAAAGTGGGTTTTGCTTCTTAACTTTCTCCACTTTGAGCTAAAGAAAGATACCAATGCTCGCAAGTATGAAGTGTGAATATATGGTATAACACAAGGCAGTGCTATTGAAGGATTGAAGGGTTTCCACCACAGGGTACACTACAAGCCACCGCCATTGAAGTTGAGGTATTCTCTTAACTATTTTGAAATGGGTCTTTTACTATATTGAAAATGCTTGACTATTGAATATCATTTAAGTTTTGCATAACTGTATGTAGTGTATGGATTTGCATACACCACACAAAACCTCCGAGCCTTTCAAAATCTCAAAATATATGGCTTAATTTTCATCCTATCTCAAATTTGGTATTTGATTTTTCAAATCTTATTGTACCCATTTTGCAAGTTCAAACTTATTTTTCTCAATTTCTCAACCTTCCCTAGCTTTTTATTGGCTTCGAAATATGGTCTTAGTTTTTAGGGCTTTGAGTTACTTTTTAACTATTTTTGTTTTAATAGTATGCATGCTATCTTTCTGTTTAGGACTCTCTTTTGGGTTTATTTGAATGATTCCTTCTATATTACATACTTAATTAATTTAGTTTTACGTATGTAGTTGGTGTTGAAGAAAAGTTATAAATATTTTTTGTAACTATTTTAGTTGGTTTGTTTTTAATGTGTTGAAAAAGTGAAGAACATAGAAACTCTTAGATTATAGTGGTTGATGTTTTGTCATGATGGTGCAGTAGATTGTTAATAAAACCTATTAGTTTCGAAGATGTTGTGACTGATAAGTTGGGCATGGTGATTATAACTCTGATTCGATGTAAAAAATTCAACCATTTTATCTATCACTTTGCGGGTGTTATGTGTATTGGTATATAGGTTGTATATTTTCTTTTACCATACAACATATTAACCCAATTTGTTGTGAAGAAACTTTAACAGTATGTTGTGTTCGGGGTTTATAATCCTTTTGTGAGTCAATTTTAAATTCTCAATTATTATGCATATAGAGAATTGAAGGTTCAAACTCTAAGATTGGTCCTGTTTTATTTGAATAGTGGGTTTTACTCGATCTCTCAACTATTTCTCAAATGGCTGTTATGAAAGGAGTTGGTCTTTGGCAACTGCATGGTCTTTGATATTTGTATTTGACTATCGTGCAAACTTTGTTATGATTTAAAGCCAAATCAAATGAATTTATATTGGGTGTTTCACGGATGATTAAATTTAATTGTTCCATAGACACAGTAGTAATGCTCTTGGTATAATCAATTCCTACTGGGTTTATACATATTATGGAAATTCTCCTGGTGTAATCAACTCCATTTAATTTTTATTAGGTGTATACATATGGAGGAAATGGTCATGGTATAATCAACTAACTTTTTAGCAAACATTGACACCATCAATACAAAATATGTTCACGACCAAAATGAGAATTGTGACACCCTGACTAATTAAATACCAGGTGATCAGTCCTTTATTAAATTAAAATCAAGGTGAACGGTTGGTTCATTCTTAGCATCACTGTCGCAAGATAAAATTTTCTTATTTAAACACCTTATAAATAATTAAGCTAAGTGTCAAAACATTTAATCTTATAAATTAAGTTCGAATGTTATTATTAATTATGAAGCCATTTTCGCGAACACAATTGATAGTATTAAAACCAAACCATCGAAATGAAAGAACATGCTAAATAAATCAATCCAAATAAAATATCCCAAATCGCACGACAAAGTAATAATTACAAAGAATCACAACTACAACAGAATACTGAAATAAATCAGAAGTACAAATCTCTCTGAACTAGATAAAACTGGAAATGGGCGATACATGCCCTATCTAAGGAGAACAAAATGAAAGATTGAGAAAACAAGGATGAAGTCGTCTACTGCAAAGACCTGCAACTCCCACACTAGCTGCAGCATGTCAACAGTCCAAAGATCCAAGCCTTACGCCCCTGTGGCTAGGCACCTGTAATTCATA
The DNA here is from genome assembly GCA_949130495.1 of Sambucus nigra. Taxonomy (NCBI): domain Eukaryota; kingdom Viridiplantae; phylum Streptophyta; class Magnoliopsida; order Dipsacales; family Adoxaceae; genus Sambucus; species Sambucus nigra. The sequence continues at coordinate 87,308,292 of OX422216.1, read as the reverse complement.
TATATATATATATATATAAGAGAAAAGATGACAGGAAACGGGTCAGAGCCCGAGTGTAAAACAGTTTTAAAATAGTTTAGTAGGTATTTAAAATGCTTACTGGCTAATGCAACAACCATGTTAGTATGCGACACTCTCTTGAGAATTCTCACCTCTCATCTAGTGTGCACGCCTATCGTATTAATAAATCTCATAAGTTTCTCTAACTTATTCCCCGTGAGGTTTTATCATGTGAAAAGCAAGGTTATGATATTTACTTTAGGAAATCATTATCTTCAACATTTCTTATGTTAATTAGAATAACTCATTACCGTTATAAAGTTCCCGAACACTTATAATAAAGTTAGAGCATTTATCCATTACTTATATACTTATACGCACAGTAGAAAGTTCCTATATAGATATGCGTATATATACATTAGTCACACATATAATATATATACTAACGGCACCCCACATAAAATCTATGGTGTTGGCATACTCTGCTATCAAGTCCCCATATCACTCAAACTAAGGGAAATACTCGGGGAATCACTCTCGAACTGTATTAACATAAAACATAAACAAATGGAGGCGAAGCATAGTTCTAGGTCCTAAGAGGTCAGCACATACGCTCACGTCTCTTAGAACATCTGACTATCATTCTCAGATAGCCTGTATCGAGGATACTATCTTCTAGGGTACGAGTCAATATCCCCATAAAGGCCCAATCGAGATAAGACAGCCCCAGCGCGGAAACCTCCGTGATAGCAAGTAGCACGGGTATGATTTTTACACAAATACATAATATATGCACAGTCACACAGTCATATATATAAATATTCACATTTTCTAAATTAGGTGTGCCCACGACCCATAATTATAATTATTATAGCCACGCGTAACATATAACGCTCGAGTTCTACGAATAAGTAAATCACTCTTTTTATTCTATTAAGTATAACAAATCCTAAAGTACTTCTCGACTCTCGAAGTGTATCCTAAAATAATATAAAATCAATAGGTGCACCATCACTACTCTACTAGTCTAAGTCTTCCTTAATTCTCCCAAGATAAACTACAACGTACGCTCGATTTTCCACTAAATTTATATTCTCGAAACTCCACGATTAAATCGCATATGAATCGTATCACTCGAACCTCGCCTACAACCCTACTGGTCTTTCCCAAGTCCCATTATGGTAATAAAATATGTATAAGGGTTCACACAAAGTGGCACAGGGTTAATCATTAAGAATAAAGAACAAGCTTCAAAATTCAGAAGAGGTCGATCGATCGATCGATCCAGACGATCAATCGACATTCAAGGTCGATCGATCGATCGCCCAGATATTTCCCAGATTCTGCATATTTTATCCTACGGGTTTTATCACCAAAAGTCCTCAAAACCTCTATCAATTTCGCCCAAACTCCCAAATAAGGTTACTACGGGTTCTATATACATATATGCATGAATTTCTATGTAAAACATGTAAAATTTCATCAACGGAATTGAATTAAAGGGCTAATTTGTATTAACTCTCAAGAACCCTAATTTTCATAAAACTTTCATTCTTTTAATTTCTTCTCCAGATTTCTTGCTTCTAACTAATACCAATTTGTGGATTATCATCTACTTGTGATTTAGATGTCCAGAATATGTCTACTTCCTATACAACATATGATTTTAAGTCTCAAAAATATTAATTTCTTCCATGAAACATGTTTAAAACAACCCTAGACTAACATGATTGAAACATTAACTAAAAATAAAGCAAGATAGATACTTGCCTAGAATTTGAGTTCATAATTTGAGGACGAAAGAGGCATGGTTGCGTTCCTCATCGCGCGATCTACGCTTTGGTGGTGATGGCGGTGCAAACGGGTGAGTCTTTGGCCTTGAGTTGCTTGGAAAGCTCTCCAACTCCTTCTCTAATGGTCGTTCTTTGGTTTTATGTTTGTTAACCCTAGAAGACAGCTCCTAAAGGCTGATGTATCCTTAGGAAATTCGTGGGTTTGATTGCCCAAAAATGTAAAATGTCTATAATACCCTCTTGGGATGCCAATTAGGCTTAAAAACACCCTGAGACCCGAACTAAACCCCCGAGTACATAATTTTGACTATTTCGATCCTTCTGGATACATTGGCACACTCGAAAAGACCATACGGGTGACTTATAACTTATTCACTTTTAATAATAATAATTTAGTCCCGACACGACACAGGCGCATCTTGACTTAATTTCCATAATTGTCATATTATTCCCTCGTGACAAGTTTAATAAATTCAATTCTACATATTACTCTACTCAATAAGTAATATTTAACAAATCAATAATTTTCCAATAATTACTAACTCTCGTCACGCTAATAAATATTTAAAACAATTTTTTGAATTAATATTAAATTAATCTATCTCACTTAAATTTAATAAATCCCTAAATTTAAAAGCCATAAAAATACGGGGTATTACATACTTCCCCCTTAATAATGGAATTTCGTCTCGAAATTCAAAAAATAAGGTCTATCTGGTAAAATAATTTTGGATACCTTATCAGTACGCACACTATCTACCTAGTAAGGCGCTCAATCACTATAGCCTCCGCCTCACAGCAAGCTTGTTTAACACTCTCATTAAAGATACTTCACATTGTGCTCTTATCCGAAAACATTCGCGCAAGACACGCCTATGCATTATTAATTCCCATTATTTCAATATCATTGGGAGGTCGCACCTCACTACATGACAACTACTTGAATTTATCTAAACACAAAACTCTCATTCTGAGAGAAACCATACGAACATCTGACCACAACTTGCTCACCTAAAACATCTGTGGTAATTCCACCATAAAAATTAGACCCTAACTCGACCAATCCAAAATTCTGATTATCCGCCCATCTCTTAACATTTAGAGTGAGAAAAGTTAAGGTTTTTCCACACCAAAACCTCAATAAGCATCTTGTTCACAATAAACAGGTACGAGTGCACCCACGGAACCCTACCATTAGGTAATATCCTCCCCCAATTATCGTACTGTACTCCACTTGTTAGCTATAACTATTGTGGAAAAGAAATGATCACAATGAATCCAAAATTACTTTCATACTGCCCCACTAATGGTTAATCACCGCTCGCTTACTCCCCGAATTATGGGTGATACAACCTGCTTAAAACTAAACGATATCCCCACTACTTCCTGAAATCTCATATTGTAGGTGGGATTCAAAAATCTCAACCTAATTCAGAAAAATACCGTGTAGAACTACATACTGGCGCAATCCTTCCTTTCAAAGGAAGACTGGGGCACACTAGCTAATATTGTAAATCACCCAAAAGGAATGTCAATCACTTCCTTCGTGGGCATCTTGTTCCACACGTTCGAAGGAACTCTTGATCTTACCTTGAGGTTGTTAACTCATCCAAGAAACTCTACTGACCTTTTCCATTATAGGAATTGTCGATAGCCACAAAATTCTCTGGTTGTTCCTCTTGTTCCAACTGATTTCTATTTATGAATAGTGCCTGCGGAGACTACTCACTATGTCCCGCTCGACATCGACTACTACTTGTAATGTCTCACATTAAGTGACACTTAATACTCCCCTTTTTTCCTTTGCGTATACTGAAAGTTTCGACCCATGCACTTTTCTCCACAATGTGCACTTCCGGATCTTTTATACCATACTAACATCTTCACTCTTTGGACGCGTCAATCACTCTCAAAATTTGACTAATTATAACGCCGCTCCGAGTGTTGTCCATAATAACTAAATTCTACCCTTCTCAAGGAATACCCCTTTTTAAATGGCTTCATACATCCTTCCAACCAAATTCGGGTGTGCTACTCTAATCGCACATGTATATATGGATTATCGTTCTCTACGCGATGCTTAATCCACTCTGCCACTTCCACCTCATTATGTTATTCCCACAAGCATATATTCCACACGTTTATTCCCACGTCCCTTCAACTTGGATGATTTTAACATCAGCTAACCAGGATGCCCACACACCCACAAACCGTGTATACTAGCGTAAGCATCATATACGCTTCACACATACCACCCAATTCTTTATTTTCTTTGTTCTTACAACGTGATTACAACACTTGGGTACTCTCAATGACCCTAGAAATTGAAATTTTAAATTTCTCCTTATCATCGTTCCACCCTTCAACTCGTGGTGATAAACAAAACTTTCAATGCTTTCTTACCACCCTACCAGCTCCACTGTCCCTAAATCATAATTCAACTTCCAACCTATAGATATAATTACATGATCCTACTACGACCGAGGTACCAAACTCATAGACCGATGACCAAACATCTTCCTACTTCCAACCTTACGCTAAGTTTCATGCGTAGGATATCTCGCAAAGCGAAATCCAAATAAGGAATCCCCCGATACACTACTACCTAGAATTGTCGATTATCGAAATCCGTTAGGCCCTTCCATCTATACATGTACCCCTTTATTCCGTCTCTTGACAGAAAAGTTACATCTTCTCCTATAATTACACTTAACAAAGAACATTTCACCAATTATACAATCATTCAGTATTGGTGGTAATCCTATTCCATAAACCTCGAATACATAAAATCGGGGTTCTCAAAATCCTATCCCCAAACATATGGGTATAACTCTTAACTCTCACATCTCTAAAGGATAGATATAACAATCTCTCTTCCTATCACTAAGTCCTGAGCACTAAATATAATAATGAGTTAAATATTTTCGCTCAACAGTAAACCCAATACATACTGAATCATAACACAAAGTCCCTACACACACCGGGATTGAATATCTCGAGCCCACTATCCCCTCCTAAGTCTCTAGGATAGATAATATAAGTGCGAGTCCGACCCTCTCGCAGGTGAGGCCTCGCTAGAACAAAACATGTTGCACTAATGCAACCATTTCGATAGCCTTGCAATAATTGCCTACTATCGTACTAACCATTTCTATAAATTTGTAACCACGACAATATCATACTCGTATATCACATCACTAAAACGATTAGTTTCAATAAAGTATATAACACTATTAATACACCCATTCATCCTCCGCGGATAGCACTAAAGATAATCCCGCTACACTAGGGTAAATATTCACCTAATAATAATGTTTATAGTTATACGCATTAAACTCGTCTCACATGCTAAGCTAGCAATGAACAAAATATAGTGACTCGCTCGTGTCACATACAATACTCCTTATCCTCAGAGGATAAAACTCATACTCCTAACTTGCCAATCGTCTTGAATGCACAAATGGTCCCCAGACATAACACGCCTGTCCAAACCCAAATAAAAACTACTTTAATCATTGTCCTTTACTAGGCATCCTACTCTTGTCCCTTTACTCACTTCGGGAAAACATTAACGCATGTGATTTCACTCTTCACAAAATACCTCTACACATAATCAACTTATCACCTGTCATACTAACCATATTAGGATTGTCCTTCTCTCGGATTTTGGTAGGCTTGATTCCTGATGGCTACCCCCATTACTCCCTTAGTCTTGTTGGCCCTAAAGAATATGCTACTGGATACAGTAGTCCTTACTGAATTCACCATTGCTCAGTAAGAATTCATCTATCCGACTCATTTAAATGATCCCCCTGATGGGTCTCCCCCTTGCCGTGTTTTACTAACTACTTTTCATCTGGACTCACTCTTCAATAAATCTTTCGATTATTTAGCTCCCTTCATAAGAGCGTTAACATCCCTACGGACAATGCGTGACATTGTCACCATATAGATCTACTATCCAACAGAATTCTCTTTAAGTGTTATTAACTATATTTACGAGTTGATCTCCCACTTGGAGTCCTCTCCTCCATTTGTATTTACATCCTCTGATACAAGATTCGCTAACAATTTAGATTCATATTTACAAATGGACCTCTGTCCGGCCCTCCTGTGATGAGTTCAGAACAACGTTCACATCTTATCTTGAACATCTGATGGAGGAACATGTGGTCAAATTGTACCTAAGATCCTTCTATAGACCTAGCATTCCACTTCTAAAAGTGGTGGTTGACTCCCACCACTATAACTTTGTTCCGACGAGCCAAGAAAAAAAAAATTACCCTAAATTTTCACTTCTAGTTAACCACACTCCTCCACATGCCCAAGCCTTTTGAATATATTACCTTCGTTGGGTAACCCACACAATTCCCTCATTTCTAGAATTTTTGCTAATGACTCTCTCCAATTTTCCCATTTGACCCTCTCCGAAGCATTCTACGTTGGGTGAGTCAAATCTTGCACCTCTTTCGACTATAGAAGCATTTGGAAATCTTAGGTTGCGCCCTAGCCGTCTTCACAATTTTGGCTTCTTGTGCCATAATAGAGGTGACCTTAATTATGATAATCCTTCTCGAATATACTCTACAACCTCAATTAAGCCTTGCTGCTTGTTGTCCGCCCAACAACCCTTACCTATCATATTCCATTGTTCGAACACGCTCGAACTCAAATAAGATTCACTAATGTACATACGTTATAACAGGCGAACGGAATCTCATCATAGAAATCAATAATTCTAAACATAGGGCTCTATATCAAACAAAGCAACGCTGGAAGCATAATAAGCCGCACAGATCCTAAGGACACTAGAACCTGATGCTTTGATACCACCTGTGACACCCCTCCTAATTAAATACCGGGTGATCAGTACTTTATTAAATTAAAATCAAGGTGAACGATTGGTTCATTCTTAGCATCACTGTCGCAAGATAATTTTTTCTTATTTAAACACCTTATAAATAATTAAGCTAAGTGTCAAAACATTCAATCTTATAAATTGATTCCGAATGTTATTATTAATTACGAAACCATTTTCACAAACACAATTGATAGTATTAAAACCAAACCATCCAAATGAAAGAACATGCTAGATAAATCAATCCAAATAAAATATCCCAAATCGCAGGACAAAGTAATAATTACAAAGAATCCCAACTACAACAGAATACTGAAATAAATCAAAAGTACAAATCTCTCTGAAGTAGATAAAACTGGAAATGGGCGACACATGCCCTATCTAAGGATAACTAAATGAAATATTGAGAAAACAAGGATGAAATCATCTACTGAAAAGACCTACAACTCCCACACTAGTTGCAGCATGTCAACAGTTCAAAGATCCAAGCCTGACGCCCTGTGGCTGGGCACCTGTAATACATATATATATATATATACAAGAGAGAGAAAAGATGACAGGAAACGGGCCAGAGCCCGAGTGAAAAATAATTTTAAAAATAGTTTAGCAATTATTTAAAATGCTTACCGGCTAATGCAACAACCATGTTAATATGCGACACTCTCTTGAGAATTCTCACCTCTCATCTAGTGTGCACGCCTACCATATTAATAAATCTCATAAGTTTCTCTAACTTATTCCTCATAAGTTTTTATCACGTGAAAAGCAAGGTTATGATATTTACTTTAGGAAATCATTCTCTTCAACATTTCTTACATTAATTAGAATAACTCATTACCGTTATAAAGTTTTCAAACACTTATTATAAAGTTGGAGCATTTATTCATTACTTATCTACTTATACACACAGTAGAAAGTTCCCATATAGATATGCGTATATATACATTAGTCACACATATAATATATATATATACACACTAATGGCACCCCACATAAAATCTATGGTGCTAGCATACTCTGCTATCAAGTCCTCGTATCACTCAAACTAAGGAAAATACTAGTTCGAAATCACTCTCGAACTGTATTAACACAAAACACAAACAAATGGAGGCAAAGCATAGTTCCAGGTCCTAAGAGGTCAACACATACCCTCACGTCTCTTAGAACATCTGACTATCATTCTCATATAGCCTATATCGAGGATATTATCTTCTAGAGTACGAGTCAATATCCCCCATAAATGCCCAATCGAGATAAGACTATCCCGGCGCGGACACCTCCGTGATAAAAAGTAGCCCAGGAATGATTTTTACACAAATACATAATATATGCACAGTCACACAGTCATATTTATAAATATTCACATTTTCTAAGTTAGGTGTGCCCATGACCCATAATTATAATTATTATAGCCATGCGTAGCATATAACCCTCGAGTTCTACGAATAAGTAAATCACTCTTTTTATTCAATTAAGTATAACAAATCCTTAAGTACTTCTCGACTCTCAAAGTGTATATTAAAATAATATAAAATCAGTAGGTGCACCCTTACTACTCTACTCGTCTAAATCTTCCTTAATTCTCCCAAGATAAACTATAACTTACACCCGATTTCCCACTAAATTTATATTCTCAAAACCCCACGGTTAAATTACATATGAATCGTATCACCCGAACCTCGCCTACAACCCTACTGGTCTTTCTCAAATCCAATTATGGTAATAAAATATGTATAAGGGTTCCCACAAAGTGGCACAGGGTTAATCATTAAGAATAAAGAAATATTTCAAAATTCAGAAGAGGTCGATCGATCGAAGGGAGGGGGTCGATCGATCGATCCAGTCGATCGATCGACATTCAAGGTCGATCGATCGATCGCCTAGATATTTCCCAGATTCTACATATTTTATCCTACAGGTTTCATCACCAAAAGTCCTCAAAACCTCTATTAATTTTGCCCAAACTCCCAAATAAGGTTACTACTGGTTTTATATACATATATACATGAATTTATACATAAAACATGTACAATTTCATCAACAGAATTGAATTAAAGGGCTAATTTGTATTAACTCTCAAGAACCCAAATTTTCATAAAACTTTCATTCTTTCAATATCTTCTCCAGATTTCTTGCTTCTTACTAATACCAATTCCCTCTATATGTAATTAGATGTCCAGAATATGTCTACTTCCTCTACAACATATGATTTTAATGTAACACCCCATGACTTTGGGACTGAGAAATTAAATTTTTTTCAGAGAAATAAAATTTATTTAAATTGGAGAATTTAAAATTTTGGAAATTGAAGAACAAAAATTGAGGACGTTATAAAGTATTCCGGATGATGATTTTGAGTGCGCCATTGGTTCTGGATAGGCCAAGATAGTCTAAATGACTATCCTTGGGATTTATTTCGGTCCCAGAATATTTTTCAGTAAGTTTGACTCGAATTGGAGTAAATGAGTCATTTAAAGTGTGTATTATCATTTAAAACTGTGATTTATGTTTTAAAGGAAGAGTCTTACAGATCAACCCATCTCATTTGAGATAAAGAGAGAAAGAGAAAGAAAGAGAGAAAGAAGAAGAAAGGAAGAGAGAGAGAGGAGAAAGCTTGGAGATTTCCGACCAACACGCAATCTCGAGGAGGATTCAACCTCTACAAATTCGAGGCAAGTATTTAATATTGCTAAATATTTCATTTGTGTATTTCATTTCATAATTTTTGGATAAAAGAATTGGATTTGGGGGTATTAATGTCAAAACCTAGATTTTGTTGATTAAATCTTGAAATTGATGTTTATATATCGGTTTGATGGTGTAAAGATGGTTAGGATCAGAGTTGAGTTGATTTATTGGCTTAGAATCATGATTTGATAAAGGTTTAAGGGTTAGAAGTGATAATTTTAGGGGTTAGAATTCGTGGATTTTGTGAAGAAGAATAAACCTTCAAAGTTCTGCAGACCCGAATCGATTCGCCTCCTAAGCGAATCGATTCGGCTTAGGCAAAAGTGTCAGGTTTTCATGACCGAATTGATTCGGACCCAAGGCGAATCGATTCGGCCTGAGACATACTCCCAGGTCCTTTGGATCGAATCGATTCGTAGATGGGACGAATCGATTCGCCCTTGAGACCGATTCGATTCGGGCCAGGCCGAATCGATTCAAAAACAGGGCTGTTTAGGTGAGGCTTTTCTAGAGTGAGTTTTGGTCCATTTCGATTGGGTTTATTAATTTGTGACATTATTATATGGTCTGAGAGATATGTTTTGGAGATTGATTGGGAGTTTCTCCTAAGATATGATCGTGGGGACGAATTAAGCTATTTGGGGAACTTATGCTCATATGCATTGGAGTTGTTGTATCGAGGAAGAAGGGAAACCTCATTAAGGATGAGATTTTTATTCAGAGGTCAGAAGTGAGATTAGTAATGACTTGAGGTTGAGGAATCCTTGGGAGAGTCGTGAGGGTATGGCGTGAATACTCTAAGTCGACTTTTGTTTCGAGTCCTTATAGCGATAGGATTCTATTTAAGATTTGATTGAGGACCAACGAGAGAGAGTGGTCGCGTATCCTTAGTGATGATAAACTCAAGGTATAAATCGTAAGTGTGGTAAGGTTAAGGGATCATAGGAGTAATTTAACCATAGGCGAAATTGTGAACGATTGAATCGTACTATCAACTAGAATAGGTTGTGTTATAATTCTAGTCGGGGTAGTTTCAACATATGATTGTGTGGGAGTAACAATGGGGATTATTATATGATGGGATTATAAAATGGATTTAAGGTTTAGCTGGAGGCTTGCAGACTATTAGTTAGGTGTATACCAATAGTTGGAATTATTATTAGATATCGATGTGCTTTCGGATATAGATGGGATGTGTAGTGATTGTTATATACATTAAACTTTGGGGTGATAACCTTAATGTTGAATATATTGGAAGACTATTCATAGCAAAGGGGTAATGGATGAATATTCTTCAAGTGAGGGATCGTATTTATATAACGAATTAATTTAATATGCTTGGAGTGATAGCTAGCATAATGAGGACTATGTACACGGATAGCCAAGTTTATGAATTTCATATATACGGATGAGAGATAGTGTGTATATTTGCATATATATATATGTGTGTGGGGGGGGGGGTATAGACATGTATATATGTGTGTACTTATGGCGTGAATATCTATACCGTGTGTGATGGTTTGATTATATGATGTGATCATGTGGATGTATATATATAGTGTGAATTATATATATACTAATGGTGTGAAGCATACCCGGCACATGCTATCATGGGAAGTTGCGCGATGAGGGTGAGCCCCTGGCTTGAGGAGCAGGGTGTGCATATTCCCCAGGTCATAGTCGTCCATTATTATTTGTGTGACTTTATATTTTTGGGCATGAGAAGTCTTGGGTATGGGTCATTCTCACCTGCCAATTAGGAACTATGACCGCTTCTCATGCGTTGTGATTTGGTTTTGACCACGAAGTAAGTGATATTTAGTCCTACTGGTGGTCCCCAGAATGGTATGTGAGTGATGCCCTGGAAGATGATAGCATGGTGCAGTATTTTGGCATCCTATAGCCATTTATGTTATGTGTGTGGCATAGTGTGCATTATGGGTGTTATGTATACGTGGTTATAGGAATGAATGGTTGCTTATACATACATACATACATACATACATGTATATATATATATATATATATATTTGTATATCCTATAAGTGAAGAGGATATGGAGTTTCTATGATGTACATCTTGGGTGATTTTGGTGTACTAGCTCATTGGGGTCGAAGGATCGTACTTAAAGACGATTGTGGTATATCGACCTAAGGAATTTAAATAGAGATTTAATTGTGTATTTAGAGATGGTATTCAATAGTTAAGTAGTTGTAGTAGTAGGTCATGTGTAGATGACATAATGGATCCCTACGATCGTCATTGTTAAGGAGTAGTGTATCGGGGGGTTCCTTGTTTGGATTTCGCTTTTCAAGACGCCCCATGCACGAAACGTAGTGCAATGTTGAGAGTAGAGCTAAGTTTTGTCTTTAATACTTGTATTTATATTGTTTTGAGAATAAACTCTTATATTGAATCCTAATGTTAATGCGTGTCGTATTAAGACTTATAACTGGTTTAAGTTAATAATTGGAACCAAAGCCTATGAGGGCATGTATGTGATTATATATATTTAAGTGTGATTAGGATGGAAAGGATTCGAGGGTTATGTTATCATGGCAGGTCATGTGGGTATAGGCCGTGCGTATGGTAAGGATAGGTTGTCCTTATATGGGTAGGGTAACTTAATTAAGGTTCCAGGATGCGACTAGGTGCGCTCTGTAGTTGAGAGGTGAGTTGGGGATTTCACGAGAGTGCGACTCCACTCTAAGTATGAAATAGTGCATTTATATTTATTATGCACGGTTAAAACACTTGCTGCAAACATTTTTACACCTCGGGCTCTGACTAGTTTATATTTCTCTTTTGCTATATATATATATATATATATATTGTTTACCACTGGTGTCCTTCTGCATGGATACCAGATGGTTTTCTATCCAGAGTCTTGGGCGCCGTAGAAGTTGCGAACTGTGGCGGGATTTAGATTGTAGCCGCTTCCTACTTTTTTGAAAATCTAGGTAGGATTCATGTTGTATATCGGGTTTATACCCAAGGGTTATTTATAGCTGTTTATATTTCTTCTTTATGGTTATTGTACTGTCTGTGACCCGACAGCTTATTTAGGTATATTTCCTTTTGTGTACTCATTTTTATTTCTATTTTAGCACTTCTTTTATCATGGTACTTGTGCATTTTACCTTTGTTGTAGCTGTACATAATTGGTTTGATTTCCATTGTATATTTTTATTTTACATTTTGGCATCCGCTTTTATGGTTTCAGGTAGTTAGCCTTATCTATTGTAGTATAGTCTGTTGATGCTGAGAATGAGCCATCTGAGATTCCTGATTTAATGTAGTATAGGGTTGGTCACCCGTTATTATTTTAAGTGGGGTGTCACAGATGGTATCAGAGCATCAGGTTCTAGTGTCTTTACGATCTGTGCGGGTTTTCTGCGTTCTTCCGCAAGCATTTTTTATGTAGATCCCTACTATTAGGATTGTTGTGTTCACTACGTTTATCTTTTTCTGTGAGATGTATTCACTTGAACAACATTCTGACACTGTTGCTTTCATCTCAGACGTCACCAAGAATAAGTCGTCCAGGAAGGGGCAAGATGAGAGATGCAACACCCATAACAGATTTTGGGTACGTTTTGACTAGAGGTATTTTCTTTCCGTGACTCAGGCGGAGATAAGGAGGAGATTTCTAGTTGTGATTCAAGGTGATCTGACGATGGTCGAGTGAGAAGGTGAATTTACTCGAATGGAGAATTTTGTGATCGATAAGGTAAGTACTGAGGAGAAGCGAATAGTAAAGCCCTTGGGAGGTTTAGATTGAGAAGTTCATTAATAATTGTTAGGAAACCAGGTATTGGTGACTTTTATCGATGTGAGGTATGCGGCGTTGTCCCATTGTCCAGAATATCGCCTTCTGGAAGAGGGAGTAAGAATTTTGGAGACTCGGGTTCATTGAAAAGGAATGAAGGAGTTGTAGGGGGTCACAATATCGTCTTGTCCTTCTAGATGGTTAGGAAGGATTTTCGAGAGGATGTTTCTTCAGGAAAAAAAAATTGAGGAAGAAGGGATTGTCTTGGAAGGAATAGAGGGACTCAGGAATGAAGTGAAATAATTGGATTATGGAAGTATGAGGTAGAATACTTTTTTGGGTTTAGCTCATGCTTTGCGCAGTATTGGGAGCATCGCATGTAAGGTATAATGAAGGGTTAGCCGCTATGACCATAGTGTGTGCAGATTTTTTTTCCTTCCTTCGAGGAAGGAAAGAGCAGGTGTGGCCTTTGTATGGCATATTTTGGGATAATAGATTGTCTCGTGATGAGCTAGTAGAAAGCTGCGCTATCGATTTCTGGAAGTGCGGATTGTTAAGGTTATTGTTTTATAGATAGGCTAGGGCAGAAAATTTTAGTATTCCAATGAAGGAAAGACTTACCTTGTGACAATGCTGTAATGTAAAGGAATTGTATAACTGAGAGGTTAAAAGTTTAGCAAATTCATTGTTGAGCAGGGATTTTAGTCAAGGATTGTGCTAGTTTTGAGATCTAGTTGTTAGTAAGAGTATTGTATTTATTGGGGCCTTATGTCTTGTATATAAGGCGTTTGATTGGTGTGTCGAATTTCATGGAATTATTTAAGATTATATTGTGATCTAGACCTTCGGGCAATATTTATGATTTGAAAACTTTTTATAAACCTAAATCCTGGTTCAACTGATCTCAATCCCCGACATAGCTACACCGTAGTGTATTGGGAGGGTTCCTTATTTGGATTTCGCTTGTAAGACCTCCCCCGCACGAAAGTAGCGAATGTCAGGAATTGAGAAGAGTTCAACCATTGGAAATTTCAAACTTTTATATATACTTAATATGCTGTTATAGATAAAATTGTTGAGAGTTATATTACGATGTGAGGCTAGTGGAGCTGGGTTATGTTTTTATGAGTTGATCTCGGGTACAGGGTGTATGGGCGCTCTGGATAGCTAGTTTGATTTTTAAAATCTATATGGTTCGATGTGAGAACTGGTAGAGATGGGTATAGTAATCTCGAGGGTAGATGTACGGACTAGATGAGATTCGAAGTCCTAGGCATAACTTAAATTTCGAGGATGAAATTTTTGTAAGGGGGGAAGTCTGTAACACCCCATGACTTCGGGACTGAGAAATTAAATTTTTTGGGGAGAAATAAAATTTATTTAAATTGGAGAATTTTAAAATTTGGAAATTGAAGTCCAAAAATTGAGGACGTTATAAAGTATTCTGGATGACGATTTTGAGTGCGCCATTGGTTCCGGATAGGTCGAGATAGTCTAAATGACTGTCTTTGGGATTTATTTCGGTCCTGGAATATTTTTCGGTAAGTTTGACTCGAATTGGAGTAAACGAGTCATTCAAAGTGTGTATTATTATTTAAAACTGTGATTTTATGTTTTAAAGGTTTAAGAGTCTTATGGATCAGCCCATCTCATTTGAGAGAAAGAGAGAAAGCGAAAGAAAGAGAGAAAGAAGAAGAAAGGAAGAGAGAGAGAGGAGAAAGCTTGGAGATTTCAGGCCAATACACGATCTGGAGGACGATTCAACCTCTACAACTTCGAGGCAAGTGTTTAATCTTGCTAAATATTTCATTTGTATATTTCATCTCATAATTTGTGGATAAAAGAATTGGATTTTAGGGTATTAATGTTAAAACCTATATTTTGTAGATTAAATCATGAAATTGATGTTTATATATGGGTTTGATGGTGTAGATATGGTTGGGATAAGAGTTGAGTTGATTTATTGGCTTAGAATCATGATTTGATAAAGGTTTAGGGGTTAGAAGTGATAATTTTAGGGTTTAGAATTTGTGGGTTTTGTAAAGAAGAAGAAGAAACCTTCAAAGTTCTGCAGACCCGAATCGATTCGCCCCCTAAGCGAATCGATTCGGCTTAGGCAAAAGTGTCAGTTCTGCATGACCGAATCGATTCAGACCCAAGGCGAATCGATTCGTCCTGAGACAGACTCCCAGGTCCTTTGGACCTAATCGATTCGTAGATTGGGTGAATCGATTCGCCCTTGAGACCGAATCGATTCGAAAACAGGGCTGTTTAGGTGAGGTTTTTCTAGAGTGAGTTTTGGTCCATTTCGATTGGGTTTATTGATTTGGGACATTATTATATGGTGTGAGAGATATGTTTTGGAGATTGATTGGGAGTTTCTCCTAAGATATGATCGTGGCGACGAATTGAGCTATTTGGAACTTATGCTCATATGCATTGGAGTTGTTGTATCGAGGGAGTAGGGAAACCTCATTAGGGATGAGATTTTTATTCAGAGGTCAGAAGTGAGCTTAGTTATGACTTGAGGTTGAGGAATCCTTGGGAGAGTCGTGAGGGTATGGCGTGAATACTCTAAGTTGGCTTTTGTTTCGAGTCCTTATAGCGATAGGATTCTATTTAAGATTTGATTGAGGACCAACGAGAGAGTGGTCGCATATCCTTAGTGATGATCAAATCGAGGAATAAATCGTAAGTGTGGTAAGGTTAAGGGTTCATAGGAGAAATTTAACTGTAGGCGAAATTGTTAACGATTGAATCATACTATCAACTAGAATAGGTTGTGTTGTAATTCTAGTCGGGGTAGTTTCTATATATAATTGTGTGGAAGTAACAATGGGGATTCCTATATGATGGGATAATAAAATGGATTTAAGGTTTAGCTGGAGGCTTGCAGACTATTAGTTAGGTGTATACCAATAGTTGGAATTATTATTAGATATCGATGTGCTTTCGGATATAAATGGGATATGTAGTGATTGTTATATACATTAAACTTTAGGGTGATAACCTTAATGTTGAATATATTGGAAGACTATTCATAGCAAAAGGGTAATGGATGAATATGCTTCAAGTGAGGGATCATATTTATATAACGAATTAATTTAATATGCTTGGAGTGATAGCTACCATAATGAGGACTATGTACACGGATAGCCATGTTTATGAATTTCATACATACGGACTAGAGATAGTGTGTATATATGCATATATGTGGATATATATATATATATATATATATATATATATCAGTGTGTAGACATGTATATATGTGTGTACTTATGGCGTGAATATCTATACCGTGTGTGATGGTTTGATTATATAATGTGATCACATGTATGTATATATATAGTGTGAATTATATATATACTAATGGTGTAAAGCATACCCGGCACATGCTATCATGGGAAGTTGCGCGATGAGGGTGAGCCCTTGGCGTGAGGAGTAGGGTGTGGATATTCCCCAGGTCATAGTCATCCATTATTATTTGTGTGACTTTATATTTTTGGGGGTGAGAAGTCTTGGGTATGGATCGTTCTCACTTGCCGGTTAGGAACTATGATCGCTTCCCATGCGTTGTGATTTGGTTTTTACCATGAAGTAGGTGATATTTAGTCCTACCAGAGGTCCCCAGGATGGTATGTGACTGATGCCCTGGAAGATGATAGCATGGTGCAGTATTTTGGCATCTAATAGCCTTTTATGTTATGTGTATGGCATAGTGTACATTATGTGTGTTATGTATACGTGGTTATAGGAATGAATGGTTGCTTATACATATATATTTAAAGTATATATATATATTTGTATATCCTATAAGTGAAGAGGATATGGAGTTTCTATGATGTACATCTTGGGTGATTTTGGTGTACTAGCTCATTGGGGTCGAAGGATCGTACTCAAAGACAATTGCGGTATATCGACCCAAGGATTTTAAATAGAGATTTAATTGTGTATTTAGAGATGGTATTCAATAGTTAAGTAGTTGTAGTAATAGGTTTTGTGTAGATGACATAATGGATCCCTACGATCATCATTGTTAAGGAGTAGTGTATTGGGGGGTTCCTTGTTTGGATTTCTCTTTGCGAGACGTCCCACGCACGAAACGTAGTGCAATGTTGAGAGTAGAGAGATGTTTTGTCTTTAATACTTGCATTTATATTGTTTTGAGAATAAACTCTTATATTGAATCCTAATGTTAATGCGTATCGTATTAAGACTTATAACTAGTTTAAGTTAATTACTGGAACCAAAGGCTATGAGGGCATGTATGTGATTATATATATTTAAGTGTGATTAGGATGGAAAGGATTCAAGGGTTATGTTATCATGGCAGGTCATGTGGGTATAGGTCGTGCGTATGGTAAGGATAGGTTGTCCTTATATGGGTGGGGTAACTTAATTAAGGTTCCAGGACGTGACTAGGTGCGCGCTGTAGTTGAGAGGTGAGTTTGGGATTTCATGAGAGTGCGACTCCACTCTAATTATGAAATAGTGCATTTATATTTATTATGCACGGTTAAAACACTTGCTGCAAATATTTTTACACCTCGGGCTCTGACCCATTTATATTTCTCTTTTGCTATATATATATATATATATATATATATATATATATATATATATATATATATATATATATATATATATATATATATATTGTTTACCACAGGTGTCCTTCTGCATGGATACCGGATGGTTTTCTATCGAGAGTCTTGGGCGCCGTAGAAGTTGCGGACTGTGGCGGGATTCAGATTGTAGCCGCTTCCTACTTCTTTGAAAATCTAGGTAGGATTCATGTTGTATATCGGGTTTATACCCAAGGGTTATTTATAGCTGTTTATATTTCTTCTTTATGGTTATTGTACTGTCTGTGACCCGACAACTTATTTAGGTATATTTCCTTTTGTGTACTCATTTTTATTTTTATTTTAGCACTTCTTTTATCGTGGTACTTGTGCATTTTACCTTTATTGTAGCAATACATAATTGGTTTGATTTCCATTGTATATTTTTATTTTACATTTTGGCATCTGCTTTTATGGTTTGGGGTAGTTAGCCTTATCTATTGTTGTATAGTCTGTTGATGCTGAGAATGAGTCATCTGAGATTCCTGATTTAATGTAGTATAGGGCTGGCCACCTGTTATTATTTTAAGCGGGGTGTCACATTTAAGTCTCAAAAATATTTATTTCTTCCATGAAACATGTTCTAAACAATCCTAGACTAACATGATTGAAACATTAACTAAAAATAAATCAAGATAGATACTTGCCTGGAATTTGAGTTCCTGATTTGAGGACGAAAGAGGTATGGTTGCGTTCCTCGTCGCGCGATCTACGCTTTGGTGGTGGTAGCGGTGCAAATGGGTGAGTCTTTGGCCTTGAGTTACTTGAAAAGCTCTCAAACTCCTTCTCTAATAGCCGTTCTTTGGTTTTATGTTTGTTAACCCTAGAAGACAGCTCCTAAAGGCTGATATATCCTTATGAAATTCGTGGGTTTAATTGCCCAAAAATCTAAAATGTCTATAATACCCTCCCGGGATGCCAATTGGGCTTAAAAAAGCCCCGAGACCCGAACTAAACCCCCGGGTACATAATTTTAACTATTTCGACCTTCCGGACACATTGGCACACTCGAAAAGACCATGCGGGCGACTTATAATTTATTCACTTTTAATAATAATAATTTAGTTCCGACAGGATACAGGCGCGTCCTGACTTAATTTTCATAATTATCATATTATTCCCTCGTGACAATTTTAATAAATTCAATTCTACATATTACTCTACTCAATAAGTAATATTTAACAAATCAATAATTTTTCAATAATTACTAACTCTCGTCACGCTAGTAAATATTTAAAATAATTTTCCGAATTAATATTAAATTAATCTATCTCACTTAAATTTAATAAATCCCTAAATTTAAAAGACATAAAAATACGGGGTATTACAAAAATGACATGACGCGATATATATATCAAGTATCTTCACGACATATACTGAGAAAATGACACGACACGACACGACATATTTACATTATACGCGATTTAATATTTTTAAAAATTATATGTGTGCCTTTAGGCATGGGCATACCCTAGTGTGTATATATATATAGTCACAATCGAAAGAAAATTTCAAACACAGTGCATTTAATATGTTCCCTTCACAATGTGTCCCCACAAACACAAAGTTTCGGTAGCCATTCAATTGTAAATTTAAAATAAAATATGTTGAAAAATATTAGGTGTCGCTTCTAATAATTCCATACATCAAAATTACTCATATATCTAGGGGTGTAAGCGGTACGGTTTGGTCGGTAAATAGTAGATACCAATACCAAAACCAAACTCTAGATGGTAAAATCAAACCGTACCGGTTTACCACCCGGTACACCAAAATCAATACCAAAACCAAACCGGCTGGTATTTCGATTTTTTCGGTAATTTCGGTTTTTTTCTGGTTTCGGTAAATTCTGGTTTTTTCTTGTTTCTTCGGGTTTTTTCTGGTTTCGGTAAATTCGGGTTTTTTCTGGTTTCGATTTTTTCTAGTTTCGGTAAACAAAACTAAAAGTCCCAAAAAAACAAAAGCAAAACCAACCAACTTTTTTAAATATTAAAACCAAAACCAAAATCAACTTTTTTCTGGTTTTGGTAAATTCAGTATGGTAATTTCGATAGGTACGGTAATTTCGGTACGATTTTTTCTAGTTTCGGTAAATTCGGTACGGTATGGTAATTTTGGTACGGTTTTTCTAATTTCAGTAAATCCGGTACGGTAATTTCGGTAAATCGGTTTTTTAAATATTAAAACCAAAACCAACTAACTTTTTTGCGGTAATTTCAGTTTCGGTAAGACTGGTTTCTGGTATTTTAATATATGAAATCAAAACCATTTTTTTTCGGACCAAAACGGTACGGTACGATAAAAACTCGTACCGCTTCCTCCCCTACATATATCAACTTCATTAACATGACTCATGTACACGCAATAACACAATGGTCACATGTGCAACGCACGTGTGCACCAAGTAGTGTTAAAGAAAAAAGAGAGGAGGAGGTAATTGGTAAAAAAGAGCGAAGGAGAGTATGGAAAAATTTTGAATTATGGATTTATCTCTTTGGTATTATTATTATTATTTTACATGAGGGCTCTTTAGTAATATATTGAGAAAAATGATTGGGTTTAGAAGTACTCATCTATGTATTCTATGAATAAAAGTGTAGTTTGAAAGCATCTCAACTTGACACGTGGCAATATTAATGGAGGCACTATTTTCTATCTATTAATTCCATATTTCTCTATTTTCCAACGCCAAACTTGACCGTTTATCTCCTCCATTTGCTTCACCTGACAACTCTTATTTCAAGCATTTAGTTTATGACTCTTCCTATTTCATCTCTTACACCTTGAAATAGCCTTTAAACCTCCGTCATTCACCATTCTCATTTTAATTTTCCAAATTTCTCAACCTGTGTAAAACCTGTTTGAGTTCAAAGGTTGTTATGAAATCGTACTAACTTAAGGGATAAGGAGAAGTGTAAATGTCTGAGTTTGAGTGATCAACAACAACGTGTCATCTTCTTCTTCACTTATAGATTCATCAATTGAACTTACACCTAGCATCAGGCATTGTGAAAACGCTCTCTACTGTTTGAAAACGCTCTCTACTATTTGAAATGGATCACCCAGATCATGAGACGGCTACCTGTGGGGGAAGCCCTCCACCACTACATACCTGTAACTCCAAGGAGGAAGAATACCTTCTTCTAAGGAGTACCAAAAAACAAAAAGGCCATGATACAAGTGTGGACATGGAAATGGAAAAATACGAAAATATCATCACCTCAAACCAGGTTGATGGGATGAACTACTCAAATATGGAAGGGGCTAACGCAGATATGGTTCTGGACGAACACCCAACAATGATGACAACTGAACTAAACACGACTCAAGCTGATGAAGTAAGGGAGGGACCAAAAAAGATACTATCTTACAAGGATGCAGTGGGCAAGAAGCAGAACTCTGACATATTTTTTGATAATGCCAACTGTGGGTGGTCTGATGATGACATGGAGGAATCAAGTGAAGATAACAGCCAAGCCATGGATCTCAACAGCAAACCGGTGGAAGAGGAGGAGGATCCTCTATGCCCAGTGGTATCTATCCCCAAAAAACACGTAGAAAAATTAAGGAAGAAATGGAATGATAGTGTAATCGGTAGCCTTCTTGGTAGGAATATAGGATTCAAAGTACTAAATGCAAGAGTCTCCTCACTTTGGAACCTGCAGGGTGATTATGAAATTGTTGACTTGGAGGAGGGTCATTACTTATTCAAATTTATGATGAAGGAAGACTATTACAATGTCTTGACAGGTGGTCCATGGGTAATAAATAACCACTACCTAATTGTTAGGAAGTGGATTCCAAACTTTAATCCTCTTGAAGCAAACCAGGTGACTACTGGATTATGGGTTAGATTACCAAGACTGCCTATTGAATGGTTTGATGAAAGGGCTCTCTTCCAGATTGGATGTAAGCTTGGGAGACCAATTAAGACAGATTTCAATTCTGTGTCATCTTCTAGAGGTAAATTTGCGAGGATATGTGTTGAAGTTGATCTTGCAAAACCTCTAATACCATGCTACATGTTAGATGGACGAAAGTATAGAGTGGAGTATGAATTCTTGCCATATTTATGTTTTAAATGTGGCAAAATTGGCCACAAAATTGAGTTTTGCCCTCTAAATGCAGCAAGCCGAAATACAAGCACCACACCTGATATTTCTTCCTCGGAATGTATGGGAGCTCCGACTAGACAAACTGATAACGGCTATAATCCGAAGAATGCAGTCGATGTAAACTCTGGGAACTGTGATGGTGACGTGGAAAAGAAAAAGGACCATTTTGGTCCGTGGATGTTAGTGCAACGAAATAAAAAATTTGGGAACGATAGAAGTAGATTTAGTCCAAATGGAACTAAAGAAAATTTAGGAAGAAACAACAATAGGTTCTCTGCACTTAGTAGTGATGGAGGTGACAAGCTGCAGAAGCAAAATGATAAAATAATTGGTAAAGCAAGTTTCAGCAATAAAGGCCTGCATACAAAGGGACTGGGGGTGACACCTGTCGCATGCAACAACCACTCTTTTAATTGCGGCTCACGCCAGGAAACCAACTGGGGGGAAAAGTGGGACAAACCGTGAGGCAGCTTCCAAAAGAAAAGTACTAACAAATAGCTTGGAGTCAGGGGGAAAGGTGGCCCAGGTACAACATACGCAAAGAAATATAAATATAATAGTGGATCATAATGACATGGGAAATAGCCATTTGGGCATTAGCAGCGGCAGTAGTACGGAGCAAATAATGGCAAACTCAAAAAGCTTTAATGAGCTGACGGTAGGTTCTATACATAGAATAGGAAACTCCCAAATCGACCAAACACGGAACCTAAATTTAGAAAGCTCGGATATCAGTGAAGCCCCAAATATAACCACAACTGTGAAAAAAAAAACGACCGCAATCCAAGCCAAAAATGACACTTCCATACCCCCTTGCCTTCCTAGGGGATGTGCAAATTCAAAACCTGATACTTTCAGCAGGAGAGGTCTCAACCAACTTAGCGGAGAGTGTAGAGGTGGCAGCCATCATGCAAGTGAGTTGGGAAATATCCAAAATCAAGATCATTATCAACACCCTGGAGCAAGTATGGGGAAACGAGAAGATAATCACAGCGATAATGGAAGAGAAGTGCAGAGACACTCAGCTCCACCAAGAAATAGCTAAAAGCTGCTGCTGGACAATCAACGAGATGGACTCACTCATTCACAATAAGTCATCAATGGTTGTTATTGTGTGGAACTGTCGTGGGGCTGGTAAACCCCTATTTAAACCTACTATCTCTGAGCTGAAAAAAATATATAACCCTGATGTTGTGGTGATCCTTGAAACCCATATACCCATTGGGAACTTAACTGGTTTTTTTGACAGCCTTGGTTTTACTAACAGGGAGGTATCTGAACCAGTTGGCAGGTCTGGGGGTATCTGGGTTACCTGGAACCCAAACTCCATTAATTTGGAGACTCTATCTGTTATGAGACAAGCTATACACTTATTGGCCTCTAAAAATAACTATGAGGAGTGGGTCTTTTCGGCGATTTACGCCAGCCCACTCCGACAGCTGCGTAGAAAACTTTGGGATAACCTATGCGATATGTCTGAAAACATCAATATTCCGTGGTTGGTGGCGGGGGATTTCAACGATCATGTGGATAATTATGAAAAAAGAAGCTTCGGAAAGAAGGTGGTGGATAAAACTGGCACTACTTTCCTCGAAGACATTAACAAATGCAATCTTTCTGATTTGGGGTGTACGGGACCTAAACTGACTTGGACAAACAGCAGGAAGGGCATGGCTAACACTCTTGTCAGATTAGACAGAGGACTGGTCAACGCGGAGTGGAATCTAAAATACCCTGAGGCAAATGTGGAGAACATTCCACGGACTGCTTCGGATCACTGTCCTATAGTTATCAGAATGGAAGGTACGTCTAGACAACCAAACTTGGTTAAACCTTTCAGGCTTTTGGCCTGTTGGTTTGATAGAACTGATTTTAACGACATTGTTAATTTATATTGGAATAATGTCTCTAATCTTGATACAAATATTCAGATATGCACGGAAAAAATTAAAAGTTGGAACATCACTACTTTCGGTAATATCTTTAAAAATAAAAAGCGTATCCTTAGACGATTAAGTGGCATACAAAAAGCTCAAGAAACGTGGTACTCCCATAACCTAGCCAACCTTGAAATTAAGCTACGTAACGAGTTTAACACGACTCTTAGATACGAAGAAAGCTTGTGGCAACAAAAATCGAGAATACAATGGCTTAACGAGGGCGATCGAAACACTAAATTCTTCCATACAACCACTATTATTAGACGAAGGAGAAACTGTATCAAAAAACTCCTGATTAACGGGGAATGGACTGATAATGGTTTGATCATCTCTAACCACATAAATAATTACTATATGGACTTATTCAAAGCGGACTTTAATTTTATTATTCAAAGCCAACTTAGAAACCTGGATAATTTGAAGTTGGTGGACGATGATAACCTTTTCCTAACTACCCCAATTACTATGGGGGAAGTGAGAAAAGCTACTTTTAGCATGAAAGCTCTTAAAGCTCCTGGACCGGATGGTGTCCAACCGCTTTTTTACCAACATTTTTGGAAAACCATCGCTACTAACCTTCTTAACTTTTGCCAAAAATGTTTTCGTGAAAAGTGCTTCCCTAGTGATCTTAATAACAGTTTTATAACGCTCATCCCTAAAGTGGACAACCCTGAGAACATTTCGCAATTTAGACCAATTACTCTTTGTAATGTTTCTTATAAGATTCTGGCTAAAATTATTGTGGATAGACTTAGACCTATTCTTTGCCGGAATATTAGCCCCCACCAAGCTAGTTTCCTCCCTGGGAGACAAGCTTCTGATAATGTTATTGTTACCCAGGAAATTATACACACTCTTATGAACACTAAAAGTAAAACTGGGGGCTATATCCTCAAAATTGATTTAGAAAAAGCTTACGACAGAGTGGATTGGGATTTCCTCGAGGGAGTTTTGAATTGGTTTAATATTGATAAGGATTTTTGCTACCTTATTTTGAGTTGTGTTAAATTCACAACTACATCTATTCTCTGGAATGGTGCCCCCCTCCCCAACTTTAAACCATCTAGGGGCCTCCGACAGGGAGACCCTCTTTCCCCTTATCTTTTCGTTATGTGTATGGAATATTTATCTGCCATGATATCTGATAGAGTTAAATGTAAGGATTGGAAAGGTATTAAGGCCTCTCCTAGGGGCCCCCGCATCACCCACCTATTTTTTGCTGATGACCTTATTCTTTTCACGGAAAATGATAGCTTGTCGTGTAAAACTGTCATTAACACCCTTGAGGAATTTTGCCACGTCTCGGGACAAAAAATAAACTACTCCAAATCTAAACTGTTTGCGTCCCCTAATATCCCTAAAAAAGAGGCTATAAAGGCGGGTCATTGGTATGGTATGAACCTCACTAACGATCTTGGTATATACCTTGGTAATAGACTTATACATGGTAGGCTTCAGGCCTCCCATTTTAATGACATTATTGAAAAAATCCAAAAAAGATTAACGGGGTGGAAATCTAAACTCCTCTCTCTTGCGGGAAGAAAAACACTTATCCAGGCGGTTACGTCCACCATCCCTAACTACTGCATGCAAAATGTCATGATTCCGATTAAAATATGTAATGAGATTGATAGACTTAATAGGAATTTCCTATGGGGAGAAAATAATGGCAAAGGAAAAATTCATCTTGTTAAATGGGACAAAGTTTGTAGTCCCAAAGTGAAAGGGGGCTTTGGGTTAAGAAAGAGTGAGCAACATAATCAAGCTAGTGTCACTAAACTTGGATGGAAAATTGTGAATAAGGATAAGTCTCTATGGGCTGAAGTTTTAAGAAAAAAATATAAAGCGGGTCAAAATCCGAGAATGTGGGAAAAATGTAATAAGGCGTCTCATACTTGGAGGAGTATTATAAAATGTAGAGGAAACCTTGAGAAAAACATCAAATGGAATGTTGGTAATGGTAAAAACATAAGCATATTAAAAGACTGGTGGGTGGGGAATAAAGTGATCAACCCTATGGAACATCCGGGGAACCTTGATAAGGTTAACGTTGAGGCCCTGATTGACGAAAATGGGAAGTGGGATGTTAAAACTATTGAAAACTACTTCAACTTTATCACTATCAATGATATTTTTAACATCCCCCTTTCCCGTATTCGCCGTTGTGATGATAACCCATCCTGGTCGTTAAGTAATAAAGGGAAGTTCACTATTAGTTCTTGCTACCAATTCCTTGTTACCAAGAATAATGAACACCAACCATGGGAGGTTTGGAAAAAGTTATGGAAGTTAAGCATCCCACCAAAAATTTGCACCTTTTTGTGGACAGTACTACATGGTAAAATCCTCACAAATGAACATCGTATGCGTAGAGGGCTCACGAGTAGTGGTGACTGCCCACGGTGTGGGCTCCTCGAAGACATCGATCACTTATTTAGGGAATGCAATCACACTAGGGAAATTTGGTGTACTCTTGGCTTCGACCACAACCTTGACCTCAATTTATCAGGTAGTATTAATGAGTGGATAGCTTTAAACATTTGGGGCGATTTGAGGAAAGAAAGGTACAATTGCTTTATTTTTACCTTATGGCATATTTGGAAATCCAGAAACAATTTAGTTTTTAATAACATTGTGGAGACCCCATCAACAGTTGCCCGCTTGGTTATGATTTACACAAATTTTGCTTTTGAAGCTCAAAACAACAAGCGAGCAAAGGTTAATGGGGGAGAAAAGAACTTATTAATTCGTGAACCGTGCCTTTTTGCAGGAAGGACCATCATCCACACTGACGGTGGATTTGATCATGGAAGTGGTATGGGATCCTTTGGGGGAGTGGTTAGAAATCAAGATGGAGAATGGATCATGGGCTTTACCGGAAGAATGCAGGGTTCTGCTAGCCCTCTACGTGCGGAACTAGAAGGAATTTTTCATGGCCTAAACCTCGCACTCAGAAAAAAGTGGATGAACGCCTGCCTAAAAAACGACTGTCTTGAAGCCATCAATCTCATCAAGCATGATAACATCCAAAATCATCCTTTGGCGAATACCATAGAGGACTGCAAGGAGCTTGTGAAAGAGCTAAAAATCAACATAGTCCATATCCCAAGAGCGAGCAACTTCATGGCGGATATCATGGTTAAGATCTCGGAGGACCTATACAAAGAATATAGTCAAGAGCCGGAAGAATTCCTTAAGATGGTGGACGAGGAAATGGAGGAGGAGGGGTTCTATTTTGTATAAGTCCCAGCTGAAACTGCTTGTTTGCTTCTGTTAGTTTTATTCCTGTTGTCACCAAAAAAAAAAAATCTTCTTCTTCACTTTTAACGAATGTGCAGTCAAATCATGGGAGTTTTCTTCATTCAATCACACCTATTGTCCCTTCAAAACTCCTTCTCCGGTAATCTAAATTAAACAACTCTTTTCCTCTTTTATGATTTGGGTACATCTCTTTATTTTTGTAATTTTAATAATTGTTTGTGTGGCCATAGAGAAGCCACGTTTGATTCTTTTTTTTTTTGCCATTATTAATTTTAACATTATTTCTTCACTATATTGTTTCTTATATACTATAATTAATAGTTCAATGTCTTTTTTTTTGGGTATCCCAAATAAGCAGGGGCGGATCCAGCCCGGGCTGAAGTGGGGCGGCCGCCCCAGTTCATTTTTCAAAAAAAAAATTTTTTTTTTTTTTTTGGTAAAAAATTAAACCTGGAGGTGACTTGTAATTATATTAAAAGTTCAGGGAAAAATCTGTAATAAACAAACAAAAAAAAACATAACTTAAAATGGTGCTCTCTCTCCTCTCGTACCAAAGTAACAGAAAAACCCTATTTTCTAAAGAGTCCGCCGCTCTCTCCACCCGTTTCCCTCCACCCGCCGCTCTCTCCACCACCGCCCTGCTACTCTCCACTCGCTACCTTGCTCTCCATAAAAATTTTGCATCTATGTGTGTTGAAACCCTATTTCATCATTTATTTATTTTGTGTATATTTGTTTATATGTGAAATTATATTTATACTACTGAAATTATACTAAAATTATTTATACTAAAATGAAATTAAATTTATAATGTGAATTTATAAATTTATTTTGTGTATTGTTTATATGTGTCTGTTTATTTATTTTTGTGTAAATTTATATAAATTTATATGTGAAATTAAATTAAATTTGTAAATATTGGGAATCAACAGAGAAATTTTTTAAACGAAAAAGAGAAGACAATGCACCAACCGTATCTAAAGCTGAGGTTCAATCATCTCCCACTTCAATCAGTGTTGAAAATGAATATAATGCCCAAAAAAGTAAAAACAGCCCAAAAAATGCTCGAAAAAAATCGACCCCCCTCCCCCCAAAAAAAAATCGCCTCGGGGGCTTCCGCCCCAGAACCCCCGAACCCCCGGCAACTATTGAAACTTTCGCCCCAATTCACACAAAATCCTGGATCCGCCACTGCAATATAAGAGTACATCTTAGCCTTGCTCTTCCCAAGTGTTGAAGTCAATTCTAGAGACGATTCACACAGATACCTGATTCTACAATATTTTCAATGCATATAGATTTTAGCCCTAAGAGGCATGCTCACAAATTTTTGCCCATGTTTTTTAATCTGAATCTCCACCACAAATCTGATGTGCAGACCACCCTAAGAGACATGCTTACAAATTTTAGCCCATGTTTTCCAATGTAGCAAGTACAACTTTAAGCCTACGACTTTATATATATACTAAAGATTTTAAGTATGAAGGAGCAAATCTTTAGTATATATAAATGCATGATACACAGAGAGTGGCGTAAATAAAAAAATGGGGAGAATAAATAATGACGTAAAAGTGGTATTGAAAATGTTTAGAGAGATTTCTCTGATGTTAAAGTGGGTGGAGTTTCTTTTCCTTAGAATTTTAGAGTTGTTGTCTCGCTTGGTTATTTTTTACATCATTTCTCATTTGGGGTTATGTTCGACAAATTTCTTCACGTACTAATTTCTTTTTTAGTGAATAAAAAGTTTTTTTTATGATTTCAGGAACACTTTCTATATATATATATATATATATATATATATATATATAGTGTATAATATAATTATTTCGTTAAAAAAAGACTCCGCATCGCGAGGTTTGCATGCTAATTTTCTATATAATAATTATATATTATCCCTTTGGATGTGAGTTTGACACATGTTATACATTACATATGTATTCGCTTAAATGCAATGGTATACGACGAGTTATCACACCAATATTTTAATTAAATAATAATTGCAAAAAATAGATTTTATATATTAAATGTGTATTCGGTTAAATGAATAAAATATAATGAGTCATCCCACCAATATTTTTACTAAATAAAAATTAAAAAAAGATAGATATTTTTCAAATATAACTTTTTATATGAAAATAAAAGGTTTTATAAGGGAAGTGAAGAAATTTACCTTCAAAATTGAGTTTTTATAAAAATCAGATGTTTGGAGTAAATTTTTTACAAAGGTATTGAAAAATGATTTTTTATGTTTATTTTTTGTGTAATTATATGGATATTCATATAGTATGCCTTCTTTTAAAAAAAATAATTGATATGACAATATGAATTCTTCTAAAAAAAATAAACTTACATGTAAAAATAAAAAATTATGCATATTAACTAAAGAAGTTTAAATAAAAAGTGTTATAAGAATTTTTGTGGCACACCTTATTTTTGTAAAGGTGAAAAAATTTACATTGTTATCCATTAATATCTTGAACTTGTTAAATTCTATTGTGTCTTTCACTTTTTAACTCAAATAATGCATCTTTATAATTTTGTTCTACATATTTTTTTAATATTTTAAAAAAATTGGTGAGCACCAACACATGTGTAAATTTAGTGTGCACAGGAACATATATATATATATATATATATATATAGAGAGAGAGAGAGAGAGAGAGAGAGAGAGAGAAAAAATCATAGATTTACTTTTGTATGAGATGATTATGTGTATATTCAAATTCTAAACTATTTTGTTTCATATAGGGACATCAAAATGATATAGATTTCATAAAATTATTATTCTCAAATGTAAGATCAAATCTAATAACACTGAACAAATAAATAATGTTTGTTGTGAAAAAAAAAATCTCACAATCAAATAACTAAAAACTTAATAATTCTCAATGCACCAAAAAGTATTGTACCAAAAGAAGTGATGAAAGAAAATACAAAAAGCTAAGTATCAGACTTGAGAAAAAATACGAAAGAAAATATGTAATGAAAGAAAATACGAAAAGCTAAGTATCAGACCTGAGAAAAAATCATTGTCAGATCCAGATTAAAAAAAAGAAGTGAATGAAACAATGTATCCAACAGAACATTGTTGGAAGGAAAACTATATATGCACCGGACGTTTTTACCGGAGAATTACCGGATCATCCTTTTTCTTTTTTTTTGAAGTTTCTATTATTTTGTTTTTAACAATTGAAATAAAAATAGTTTTATATATATAAAAAAATATTTTTCCTATTGATATAAAAAAAAGTTTTTTTTTATATTAAAAATAAAAAAAATTATGTTTATTGACATGATATCGCGATTGATTAATATTGCTAGTGCGGACCCACATTTGCACACCCACATCATTTGTTGGATGTGGATCCGGGCTAACGACACTAATCAAACTGTGTGTTGAATATGGCGCGGTATGTTTTTTTTATATTATTTTTAACTCATTTAGTCCCTCAAACACCTATTTACCCAATATTCTCTTATTTTTAAAGGTTCGCGCCAGCGACACCCCTTATTTTTTAAATTAATTTTTGTTTAATGAGATATGTACCAGATGCGTTTACCGGAATATTACCGGATCTCCCCTTTTTCTTTTTTCTTTTTAGTTTCTTATTCTTTTATTTTAACAACTGTTTATATAAAAAAATAGTTTTCCTATTAATATAAAAAATATTTTTTTATTTTATTTTCTTAAAATATATTTTTTTTTGTTATTTTTAATTAGTATTTTTGTTTTTTTTATAATATTTTTAACTCATTTAGTCCCTCAATCACCCATTTACACAATATTCTCTTATTTTTAAAGGTTCGCGCTAGCGACACCCCTTATTTTTAAACCAATTTTTGTTTAAAAGTTCGACTTAAATATTAATTTCTTATTAGAATAGTTTTTTTTTAAAGTTCGACTTAAAAAACTAATATAATAAGAAATTATTATTTTTATAGTATTTTTAACTCATTTAATGTCTCAAACACTCATTTGCCTAATATTCTCTTATTTTTAAGGACCGCGCGAGCGGCACCCATTTGCCTATTCTAATAAGAAATTATTTTTTTATATTATTTTTAACTCATTTAGTACCTCAAACACCCATTTACCAAATATTTTCTTATTTTTAAAGGTCCGTGTCAGCGACACTCTTAATTTTTAAACCATTTTTTGTATTTTTTAAAATTATTTAAAAATGTAAAAAAATAACTTTTTATTTATTTATATTAAATTAATTTTTATTTTTTGAAACAGTTTTTTTAACAAATACAAAAAAAGGAAGGAAAAAAAAAATAGGGCATCCGATAATTATCGGATAAATTTGTCCGGGAAGTATACGAGTGCTCTTGTTGAAAGGTACATCAGCATTCATAACCTCCCTCTTCTCACGTACTGACCCAACACACTCTGTCACCCTCACCTCACCACGTTCCCAGGCAACTCAACCCCAAGTTCAACATCTCCGCCTTTAAGAATATTGCCTCATTTGCCGCCAATCACCAATAACCCACTACCGAAATATACCTTGCCAGTGCCACCGCTAGAAAATCTCTTCATAGAGATGCCCCATTAACAAAAAAACTCCACCACCAGAATCTACCCTCACAAATCCAATCTTGCCATTTTTGGTGCTAATAAAACCTAATCACCCAACCCATTCATAACGATTTTTGTTCTGCTTCATAATGATTCTCACATGTGCAGGCCCGTGAGAACATTAAACAATTTGAGAGAGAGAAGAGTTGGAAATTTTGGTGGGTATGTGCGTGTCATCTTCTACTCAAGGAATTAATGTTGTGGGCAATATGATTCTTCTCATTTTGTTGTGATGCTTTGGATTTCTCAGTGGTTGGTCGCCGATCATCTCCTTCTTGCTTGGTTACTGTGCCGATTTGAATCTGACGAAGATTTCCTTTAACTACCATTGTGGAAGTCCATTGAGTTTTTTGTTTGTTGAAAAAAAGATTTCCTTTAAAGAAGGTGCTTGAATTTTAGTTAATCGCCTCCGTTGTATTGATAACATTTCAAAGATATACAATCAAATGAAAAAAAAAAAAAAAAAGAGCTAAGGTTTAATCTTGACATAACCTAGAATACAATATAAATAAAAAGAAGAAGAAAGAATATATGTTCTGCTACAATTACCTAATAATAAAATAAAAGGAAAAATACTAAACTACCTTTAATGCTAAATAAAATTCTAACATTCCCTCTCAAACTCACAATGCTGCAGCGAGAAGTATTGAGAGTTTGCTAATCAAAAAATGAAAACGCTGAACTGGATGAGACTTCATAAACAAATCAGCTATCTGTGCGGAAGAAGAAATAAAAGGCAAAGTGATGGCGCCATGCGTAAGATGATGACGAGTGTTGACGCCACTAAAATGACAGCAGATAAATGATGAGGATGAGATTGAAGATGAAGATAAACATTCACATCAAACATATAAGAGACAGGTTTTTTAAAGTGGTTCGGCTATGAATAAAGCCTACGTCCACTGCTATTTTATTCACAGGGGTTTACAATAGCACAATATGGTGTAGAGAGAGAAAGGATGTGTATATTGTGTATGGTGTTTCTTAGTTGTCTCCCGGATCCCTCCCCTTTGGCTAAGGGAATACATGTATTTATAGTGATGGGAGATAAAGAGATTCATTGTATGTAGACATTTATGTCTACATTCAACGAATCTAATTGTTGAATTGCTTGGTATGTTATGTGTTGTCATCTATTAATACAGTATAAATGTACATTAAGGCTCATTAAATGCGCTGTCATCTTCATTAATGCACATTAAATGCATAGTTATCCTTTGATCTTCCTGGTTTGTATGCCGACCAATTCTCCTCGGGTGGCGACTAACTCTCCTCGAGTGGCGACCAACTCTCCTCGGGTACTGGCCAACTCTCCTCGGGTGACGACTAACACTCCTCGGGTGCCGACCAACTCTCCTCGGATGCCGACCAACTCTCATCGGGTGTCGAATATTGCCACGTAGGATGACATGTGTCCTTTTCTGATTGGTCCTCGTAGATCGAGAATTTTTGCGTTAACAGAAGCCCCCAATGCTCCATGCTTGATGGTTTACTTGAAAGGATGAAGTATTTATTCTGTAGTGTTGCTCGATGCTCGTGAAATTCTTGATCTACCTTCTTGATTTGTTCAACATAAAGTGCATTATCTCCTGGACGACATATGATGCAGGCTAATTGATGGTTGCTAATCTTTCTTTAGAGGAACTCCGTGTATGTATCACCCCTGGGAATTTGAATGCAGCCATGCCATAGTATGCAGCTTGTAGCTTGTCATAATCTTCAAGTATGTTGATTGGTTTGCTAGCCGACCAACTGCCTCCTGTGCCGAGCAACTGAGTGCTAACTTCACGTGCTTGATTCTTCTGATTTATGATCCTCTGAATACTTTGTCGAGTAACATACTAGCTTTTGAACCCAACTCTTCAATCTGATTAGTACCAAGCTAGTGGTGGACTTCGAAACATTTTCATACAACTTCTTCTTCAATGTTGGTCGGGACAGTAGTAGTAAAGATCTCAGTGCTGTAGATGCTAAATTTGACTTCTGAACTTCAATAGTATGTGCATAATAACTCCTGAATATGCGTCCTGAACTTCTGAATGCACCTCCTGAACTTCTGAATACGCCTCCTGAACTTCAATATACCTCCTGAACTTCAATATCAAAAATATTTCCTGAGCAAGAAAAACAACTCCTGAATGATGATTGGTCGGGGCCCCGACCGTGTGAGTTTGTGGAGTTGAATTTAATGCTCGACTGCATGATGTTATAAGAATGTGCTACCAAATGAACAAATATATCTGTAATAGAAGCCACCAAGTGTGGAATGTGAACTTTGAATGCTTTTTGCTTGATCGCTTTCACATAAAATGTTTCCGACCAACTGTAGTTGACAGCTTCTTATTTCCGACCAACCTAAGTTGACATTTTTGGGAATAAATTTACTTCCCAACTAACCTTAGTTGGCATTTTTAGGAATAAATTTACTTCCTAACCAACCTTAGTTGGCATTTTTAGGAATAGATTTTCTTCCCAACCAACCTTAGTTGGCATTTTTGGGAATATATTTTTAATAATAAATGATGGAGACTTCCTCGGAGCTGACCAACGGATTGTTGGGAATAAGATATAATAAATGCTGGAGACATCCTTAATAAATGATGGAGACTTCCTCGGAGCTGACCAATAGATTGTTGGGAATAAGATATAATAAATGCTGGAGACCTCCTCGGAGCTGAATATATATAGTGAGAAGAAATTTTCCGAGCTCCATGCTAAATATAAATAAGAATTACCCCGACCAACTATCCGTTGGGGGTGAAATATAATAACTGTTATAGTTCTTCCTCGGAGCTGAATATATATAGAGAGAAGAAATTTTCCGAGCTCCATGCTGAGATGAATATAAAATATGCATAGACATAAACAATGATTTAGAATAATAAACTGTCTTGCTGATCTGTCGAGGCAAAATTGCATAATGCCGAATAAGGATAATATTTTCCACAATATAAGACTATGGCTGAGAACTTTGCTGAGCCTGAATATAAATAAGAATTACCCCGACCAACTATCCATTGGGGGTGAAATATAATAAATGTTGCAGATCTCTTTGGAGCTGAATATATATCTCGTCGAGCTCCATGCTGAGGTGAATATAGAATATGAATCCGAATGGATAAATAGAATAATTCGTGCGTGAGCAGATATCCGAGCAATAATACAATCAATAGTGCCTCATTGAGGTAAAGTTTCACAATTCCAAGAAATGATAATATTCTCCAGAAGTTTAAGATTATTTTCGAGCATTCATCGGCACCAAATCTTGTACCTGTAAAAATTAATAACTTGTTCTACCATATGTGTAGGCTGAATTGATTAGTCATGAGAATAATTTAATCATCCAATAAATGTATGATAGTTATATGTTTGAGAAATAAAAATATTAATTTCAAAAAATAAAATAATATATGTTGGCTGATATGTCGAGGCAAAATTGCCTGATGTCGAGCAATACTAGTTTCTAGAGGTTTAAGATTGTGGCTGAGCTTTCGTCGGGATTAAATCTCGTCCCTATAAAATTTTAATAAGCTGCCTGAGCACCTGTCGATACTAGATCAAATAATTATTGTCATGAGAATAATTATTCAGCCAAATAATATATAATGTGTACCAGCATAAAAAATTCAAAATATGAAATAATATGTTCTGTGCCAAATGTGTCATGTGGGCAGATTTTTATAAAAAATGCTAGGCATTTTAATTTTAAGTAAAAGACCAAAAATAAGTTGGTTTTAAAAATATTTTTGGGGGATGGACGTCTCAAGTTGCAGAATACATGATGACGACCAAGAAGCAAATGATCCCCGACCAGCAGAGCGATTTCGCCGATCAACAAAAATGGTGCATTGATATTGTATACCAGCTGTTGGATGGTCACCAAACAACATCAGGTGTCGCCGACCAAAAAATGGATGGTTGGATAGTTGCCGACCAGTAAATTGGACCCTTCGAACAAGACTGAGATGTCGCCGATCAAGAAGTAGATGGTCGTCGACCTGCAATTGGTTCCACCAAGCTACAATATGGGTCTCCGACCAACAATAAGATACCTCGTAGTTGGATAAAATTATTTCAACGTTGCTGATGGATCTTTATCTCCGATAAATAAAAGTGGTCTGGTTAAGCTTCCCTTTAATAAAAGATGGCCCAAGATGATGCCGACCAACAATATGGATGGTTGACCAGAATATCTCGAATCCTTAGATCAGAAAAATAACATTCGATGTAAAATTTGAAGCATTAAGAATGTTAATTAAATGAATAATTATCTAATCCACTAGATCGTGTGATTTCGACAAAGAAACCATGTGATGTGATGAACGAGGAGCCAACATGTCAAATTTGTGCCCAGAGTCTTGATACGGTCATGATTGATATTTTTTTTTATTTTTTACAAGAGGTGGGTAATGGTTTTTCAGGTGAGAGAAAATTATTTTTTATATTGATCCCTTCCTATTCCCAATTTGGAGAGATAAAAATATGCTGAATGATCGAAGTTATTACAAAATTTATATCAAAAATCAATCAATGAGACTTTATTGACATAGATGGAAGATGAACCAAATTAAGTATATAGTTCACAAAAATGAATACAATAGACTCAAACTTGAAGAGAGAGAAAGTAGATATGGGTTATGATTTCCATGAGAAAACTTTTTATTGTCTTTAACCTTTTCCCATTCTCTGATTAAAAATATGATGGGAATTTGAATAGACATCAAAGATCTTACAAAATTTATAATGAAAATTATCAAATCTTACCACCGTCATATATATTGGTATATGTAATCATTTAAAATATTAATTCCATGATATAAAATTGAAACTTGAGAATCAAGCAAAAAGTTATGATTTATGAAATCCACTATATTTCAGATTTCTAAATAAGAATGAATCTAACAGTTATGATTTAAAAATCATGATATGCAACATTTTACAGATAAAAATTGGACAATTAATTTATGTGTATAAACATAAAAATCATGATTGAATCAAAAGATGTATGTATAATTGATTATACGTAGAGAAAATAAAAACTTAGCTTTTGATGGAGAACAATGCTTGTAACACGTCCCACAGACGGCGCCAATCTGTTGAAGACAGAAAATGGCCACTGTCATTTTAGTGGCGTCAACAACAGATAAATGATGAGGATGCGATTGAAGATGAAGATAAACATTCACATCAAACATATAAGAGATAAAGGTTTTTTAAAGTGGTTCGGCAATGAATAAAGCCTACGTCCACTGTTATTTTATTCACAGGGGTTTACAATACACAATATGGTGTAGAGAGAGAAAGGATGTGTATCTTGTGTATGGTGTTTCTTAGTTGTCTCCCGGATCCCTCCCCTTTGGCTAAGGGAATACATGTATTTATAGTGATGGGAGATAAAGAGATTCATTCTATGTAGACATTTATGTCTACATTCAACGAATCTAATTGTTGAATTGCTTGGTATGCTATGTGTTGTCATCTATTAATACAGTATAAATGTACATTAAGGCTCATTAAATGCGCTGTCATCTTCATTAATGCACATTAAATGCATAGTTATCCTTTGATCTTCCTGGTTGGTACGCCGACCAATTCTCCTCGGGTGGCGACTAACTCTCCTCGGGTGGCGACCAACTCTCCTCGGGTGCCGACTAATTCTCCTCGGGTATTGACCAACTCTCCTCGGGTGCCGAAAACACTCCTCGGGTGCCGACCAACTCTCCTCGGATGCCAACCAACTCTCCTCGGGTGTCGAATATTGCCACGTAGGATGACATGTATCCTTTTCTGATTGGTCCTCATAGATGGAGAATTTTTGCGTTAACAACGAGTGATATAACAATCAATCTCGATGTGCTTAGTCCTCTTAGGAAAAATCGAATTGTGAGCGATCTGAATAGAAATCTTATTATCACAGTACATAGGAGTGGGCTGAGAAAGAGAGACACCCATATCTGCAAGTAACCGACGTAACCAAACAATCTCGCGAGTGGTAGAAGCCATAGCACGATACTCGGCTTCTGTGGAAGACACATAAACAACAACTTGCTTTTTGCTCTTCCAAGAAACAAGAGAATCACTCAGAAACACATAAAATTCAGTAACTGATTTGCGATCTGTAGGATCACCGACCCAATCAGCATCAGAGTATGCACGCAGGTCCAAAGAAGAAGATGAAGGAAGTAAAAGACCCTGAAATCGAGTGCCTCTCAAGTATCGCAATATACGATGAATAGCTGCCCAATGAACTGTAGTAGGAGCAGTAACAAATTGACTAACAACATGGACCGCATGAGCTATATCTGGACGAGTAATAGTGAGATAAACCAAGTTACCCACAATAGTGCGATATAAGGTGGGATCAGGCAAAAGAACACCATCATACGGGGAAAGATGAACATTAAGCTCCAGTGGAGTATCAACAATCTTAGTATCAGTGAGGTGAGCACGCTCAAGAATGTCCCCGATGTACTTAGATTGTGAGAGAAGATAACCATTTGGAGAATAAGCTACCTCAATACCCAAAAAGTAATGTAGGGACCCCAAATCCTTTATCTCAAAACAACGAGATAATTCAGACTCCAACGCTATAATTCCACCAACATCATCCCCAGTAATAATCATATCATCAACATACAAAGAGACCAGAATACGACCACCCGAGGTGCACCTGATAAAGAGAGCTGAATCATTCTCATTTGGAATGAACCCAAGAGAGGTAATCACTACAGAAAACTTCTCAAACCAAGCCCGTGGTGCCTGTTTGAGACCATATAAGGCTTTCTTAAGCCTACAAACTTCACCAGGACCGTGTGGAACACCCGGAGGAGCAGTCATATAAACCTCCTCATGAAGATCGTCATTCAAGAACGCATTTTTAACATCCATTTACGATATATGCCACTGACGGACAGATGCAACAGCAATAAGAGTACGAATAGTAGTCAATTTCGCAACATGAGCAAAGGTTTCGTCATAATTCATACCATATTGCTAAGAAAAACCCTGAGCAACCAATCTTGCTTTGTACCGCTCAATTGACCCATTTGACCTGGTTTTAATTTTATATACCCAACGAGATCCAATTGCCCGCTTACCAGTAGGTAAGGGGACCAAACTCCAAGTATTTGTCTGATGCAAAGTAGAGAGTTCCTCAGCCATAGCCTGTTGCCAAAGAGGATCAAGAATTGTCTCTTTATAAGATAAAGGCTCAAAAAGGCAGTGAACAAAGATAAAAATGAAGCAAAAGAATCCGAATAACAAGAATAAACAAAATTTGGTGACTGAGTGGACTTACGTGGACGTTTTGGATAGCGAGAAGGAGGCTCCACCGTTTCAGCAGGTGCTTGGGTGGACACACGAGAAGGGGGAGCATCAGGAACATCGGATGACAAAGTACTTGCATCAGTAGAAATAATGGGAACAGGAGCAACATGGGGTGGCACACTGTCGGTGGTGCAAGGTGCTTCAAATGACACACTCTCATCATTATTAGAGAATGGATCAATATTGAAGAGATCAGATTTAGTGGGTTCATGAGGTCTATCAGGAATAGAAAAGAAAGGGATATGCTTAAGAAACACAACATGGCGAGAGACATATAATTTTTTTGTAACTGGATCATAATAACGATATCCCTTTTGACCCTCACCATAACCAAGAAAGACACAAATAACTGACTTTAGAGATAATTGGTACGTTCCACACAAGGTCGAAGAACAAAACAAGTACAACCAAACACCTTTAAGGAAGAATAATCAGGGGCACACCCATACAACTTTTCAAAAGGTGACAAACCATGAGAAATGAGAGGTCGGAATCTTATTAATCAGATTGACAGCAGTAAGGACAACCTTTCCCTGTAATAACCCGCGTAATTTTTGGGGTATTTTCAAAATAAAGAGGGAAAATAAAGTTTTTGATAAAATTATTTTTATTACTCAAATATGTTGGTTATTATTTTTAAAGGCGAGAATTTCAAACGGTTTCGAAAACGGAGTTAAAATGGATTTTAAAATAAAACAGAGTTAAAACGGATTTTAAAATGATTTTTAAATGTTTTTAACTCTTGGAGTTGTTTTGACTTCCAACTCTTCATTTCTTTGCCTTATTTAAAGGAGTCTTTTGGATTCCAACTCTTCATTTCTTTGCATTATACAAGGAAGTCGTGGGCAACCCTTTTAACATACTTTTGGCAGCAAATATATTTTATATTCCTCTTCTTTTTATATACACATTGGCCCTTGAGATTTGTGAGTTCCAACATTAGATTAAAGGTGTTCTTGGGGCTATTTTGTTGGAGGTTCTTGGAGAAGATTTTGTAGATCTTTTGTGTTGATATTGAGGATGTGATCGTTGATTTCTCATCATAGTTTGAGGTATGGGGTTTTACACAATATGCTCCTTAAATCTCGCGAGTGTCATTCTCTTTGAATTATTGTTAATTGAACTCATATTTGAATTGATAAATTAATTGAAATTCGGAAAATAATTGTTGAAATTATTTTGTTTCATGTTGTTGAGCACGTTGTCATGATATTTTAATATGGCACGGATGTTGGGCACCCGCCAAAATTCCTGTTTCCCGGGCTATGGCTTGATAAAGCATATATGGATGTGGTGAGGCCTGGTGACCCATTGATGTGTTGTTGAGAAATTATATTGATAAATGCTTTGAGATTTGCATTTTGATTTGAATATTTGTACTCGTGTTGTTACGTTTTATTCATCGCTAACATATATTTGTTGAGCATCTTTCTTGTCGTATTGTGTACTTCCCCATATTTTCTTTTAGTGGCAGGTTAGCTGGGATTTTGGAGCGCTATGGAGATTGATTTTAGCGAGGATTGTTTGGGAAAGATTTGTATTATTTTGATGTATAGAGCTTTGGAGATTTGTATTTTATTTTCGAGTTAGTTGTAATTTTAATTCGAGAGACTTGGTATTTATTTGAAGAAATTGAGATTTGTAGTTTCTCTTTTGTTGTTGTGGGACTTAGATGTTCTATACCTTGTCACTTGTGGATTTGGATTTATTTTATCGCACTAGCGCTCCGTTCGCTCTCTCCGGGCGGGCGGGGTGTTACAAATGGTTTCAGAGCTTAGGTATACGACAACCCTCGGGGCTTGAGTTTTGGGTTCATTGCGTGGTTAGCAATTTCTGGAGATAGAAAATTTTAGGTGATATTCGTGATAAGTTTCGAGATTTGATGTGAGGAATTTATTTTTGGGAGACGTAATTTATTTTTGGAGTTAGTGTAGTGGCCTGATTTTGAGAGTTAGGCATTCGGCGAATTTCGAGGGCGAAATTCCATTGTTAGTGGGGAAGTGTAATAACCCGCGTAATTTTGGGGGTATTTTCAAAATAAAGAGGGAAAATAAAGTTTTTGATAAAATTATTTTTATTATTCAAATATGTTGGTTATTATTTTTAAAGGCGAGAATTTCAAACGGTTTTGAAAACGGAGTTAAAATGGATTTTAAAATAAAACAGAGTTAAAACGGATTTTAAAATGATTTTTAAATGTTCTTAACTCTTGGAGTTGTTTTGACTTCCAACTCTTCATTTCTTTGCCTTATTTAAAGGAGTCTTTTGGATTCCAACTCTTCATTTCTTTGCATTATAAAAGGAAGTCGTGGGCAACCCTTTTAACATACTTTTGGCAGCAAATATATTTTATATTCCTCTTCTTTTTATATACACATTGGCCCTTGAGATTTGTGAGTTCCAACCTTAGATTAAAGGTGTTCTTGGGGCTATTTTGTTGGAGGTTCTTGGAGAAGATTTTGTAGATCTTTTGTGTTGATATTGAGGATGTGATCGTTGATTTCTCATCATAGTTTGAGGTATGGGGTTTTACACAATATGCTCCTTAAATCTCGCGAGTGTCATTCTCTTTGAATTCTTGTTAATTGAACTCATATTTGAATTGATAAATTCATTGAAATCTGGAAAATAATTGTTGAAATTATTTTGATTCATGTGGTATGATTCATGTTGTTGAGCACGTTGTCATGAGATTTTAATATGGCACGGATGTTGGGCACCCGCCAAAATTCCTGTTTCCCGGGCTATGGCTTGATAAAGCATATATGGATGTGGTGAGGCCTGGTGACCCATTGATGTGTTGTTGAGAAATTATATTGATAAATGCTTTGAGATTTGCATTTTGATTTGAATATTCGTACTCGTGTTATTACGTTTTATTCATCGCTAACATATATTTGTTGAGCATCTTTCTTGTCGTGTTGTGTACTTCCCCATATTTTCTTTTAGTGGCAGGTTAGCTGGGATTTTGGGACGCTATGGAGATTGATTTTAGCGAGGATTGTTTGGGAAAGATTTGTATTATTTTGATGTATAGAGCTTTGGAGATTTGTATTTTATTTTCGAGTTAGTTGTAATTTTAATTCGAGAGACTTGGTATTTATTTGAAGAAATTGAGATTTGTAGTTTCTCTTTTGTTGTTGTGGGACTTAGATGTTCTATACCTTGTCACTTGTGGATTTGGATTTATTTTATCGCACTAGCGCTCCGTTCGCTCTCTCCGGGCGGGTGGGGTGTTACATTCCCCAAAACTCACTAGGGACATATGTGGATAATAAAAGAGAACGAGCAGTTTCAACAATGTGCCGATGTTTCCTTTCAGCAACACCATTTTTCTCAAGAGT
Organism: Sambucus nigra; assembly: GCA_949130495.1. Taxonomy (NCBI): domain Eukaryota; kingdom Viridiplantae; phylum Streptophyta; class Magnoliopsida; order Dipsacales; family Adoxaceae; genus Sambucus; species Sambucus nigra. The sequence continues at coordinate 87,265,988 of OX422216.1, read as the reverse complement.
GTCAGTACAAGATGATTGGTGAATAATTTCATTTAAATCAAGCAACTCACCGAAATTTTGAGAAGTATATTCCCCACCCAAATCGTATCTAAAACATTTTATAGTAGTAGAATGTTGAGTTTTGACAAAGGCATGAAATTTATTATAAATATAAAAAAAAAATCCGAACGTCGTTTCATGAGAAAAACCCAACAGTAACGCGTATAATCATCAATAAAGGAGACATAATATCTATACCCTACTCTTGTAATAATAGGAGACGATCCCCACACATCAGAATGAATAAGATCAAAGGGTGCAAAAGTAGAGAAAATACTTCTATTAAACGGTAAAGCTGAAATTTTTGCAAGTTTACAACCGCTACAATCAGAGATATCATGACAATGCAAATTTCCTAATTTTTCTGTAGAAGCCAAATATTTTAATCGTGACCCTGAGACATGACCAAGACGAGAGTGCCATAAATAAAAGTTAGAAGAATCTGAACTCAAACGAAAGGATGACAAGTCAACACTGGAAGCTGCAACCATTGGTACATTGAGTTTCTCCATGATGTACGATCTCCCCTGCCTACGACCTCTCCCAATCACCTTCTGAGACTGTGGATCCTGCACATGACAAAAGGTAGAAGAAAAAGAAACTGAGTAACCGACATCACATAGTTGACCAACAGAGACAAGATTCATTGTAAGCTTAGGAATGTGGTAAACATTAGAGAGAGATAAGTTGGGTGAGTCAATAGTCTCAACACCCGTTGAGGGAATGGGACTACCATCAGCAGTCATAACAGGAAATGAAGGAGTGGGACAAAAAGAACCAAAAGAGGACAAATTTGGTGACATGTGATTAGAAGCGCCGGAGTATAGAATCCAAATACCTGAGGACTTACCTGGTGAAGATATGGACATAGCGTGAGGCTATGTGGCAAGAAACTTTTGAAACTGCTCAGTAAGAGAAGACATGGATGGAGTTAATGATGAAGAACCTGATGCAAATGAGTCTGATGGCGGTACAACTGCTGCAGTATTAGGTTGTGAAGGACTATATGAACTCTGCTGAGATTGGTTATTGGATTTCCAACTAGAAAACTGCTGCTGAGGTGGTCGACTATTTGATTGTTGTTGTTGTGCTCGCAACTTAGGGCACTGAGACTTCCAATGACCTTTCTCCTTATAGTAGCTACGTTCATCACTTGCAACTCTCGAATAAGGCTTGTTCTGATTACTGAAAATTGGTCGAGAGGAGGCTGCGAAAACAGATTAATTAGGGTCCGAAGAAATTACCTTCCCTAACTGCGTCTTGAGACGAATCTCCTCGGCTAACAACTTATGAACAACGGAATCAACAGTTGGAAGTGGGCTACGATGAAGAATCGACCCACGAAGAGCCTCAAAATCATCACGCAATGCCATCAGAAACTGAACCAGACGTTGTTCCTCCCTATTGGCAACATATGGTGCAAAGTCCCGCAATTCAACTGACTCTGTGAGAGCCAACTGATCCCATTGATCCGTCATAGCAGAATAGAACTAATAGATACTCAATTTTTTTTACTCAAGAGCCCGAATATCTCACTCCAACTGGGACTTTTTTGCGAAATTAGATTAGGTATACAATCTGCCCAAATGATCCCAAACATCCTTTGCATAATCATACTTAGCCAACTGCATACCTATAGAAGGTGCGACGGAGTTGTTGATCCAAGTGATGATTTTCGAGTTGTTTGCCTCCCAAACATCCAACAACTCTACATATTTTTCAACGTTTGTCTTATCGTTAGGCTTACTCAAATCTCCATTAATGTAACCCCAAAGCTTCTTCCCTTTCAAAAAATTCTTCATAACATAACTCCAATACATATAATTTTTTCCATCTAATCTGACACTAATTGATTGCAACGAATCATCTCTTTCACTAGCCATTGCGAAAATAAACAATCAAATAGTACCCAAACAGAACCAAATCGAACGAACTAAATAATTAATCGAACAAATAGGAGGAAAACGACTATAATTACCTTCAAAACAATCGAGTGAACAAAAAAAGCTTTGATTCCGCTCATAATATATCAAAGATATACAATAAAATGGAAAAGAGAAAAAGGGGATCTAGGGTTTCATCTTGACATAAACTAGAACACAATACAAATGAAAAGAAGAGAGAGAATATATGTCCTACTACAATCACCTAATAATAAAATAAAAGGAAAAATACTAAACTACCCTTAATGCTAAACAAAACTCTAATATGTATATGCTTCATGCTTTCACTGAGAACATCGATTTGAAAATTTGTTTACATGCTGCCTGTCAAAATCATGACGGTTGGAGCATAGGGTCAATCGGTGAGAGAGGAATTGGCTGAAGAAGAATAGTTATGGAAAAAAATACAACTGAAGAGTTTTTGTTGTGTGTCTTTTCATTTTATAAGTGATCACTTTCTCTTATATATTATGAAGAAGAAGAAGGTGAATAGTTTTACAGACAGAGGAGTAGAAAAATCGTAAATACTGAATGAGAATTCGAAAAGGACATAGCAAAGTGACGAAGGTATGGAGAGAGAAAGGACGATGGGTTATTTGGGAGGAAAGAGAAAGTTGTAGGGGCTAACAACAAAGGTTTTGATTCAGATATGGAGGTTGGAGAATTTGTTCCTCCCCCAGGTGTGACAAGACCTTAAAATTTTCTCATCCAAAAGTAATGAGAAAATGGAAGCCATCAAGAAGAGAAAAGAGGACTCCAAAAGCAAAAATATGAAAGACATCCCTATTTTTGAACAGTGTGCTAATCCTACTGTTAGAACCCCTTTAAATAAGCTCCTTAATCTATCGTCTACTCTACCAAGGAGGTCTACAACATCCTCCACCAAAGCTTCCAACAGAATTCCATCTAAATCTTTAAAATGATTAGCTCAATCTTTTGGAATGCTAGGGGTGTTGGGAATAAGCCAACTAGAAGAACATTGAAGTTCCTTTGTAAGTCAAATAACTTATCCTTTGTTCCTATTCTGGAGCTTATGATTTGTAGCAGTAAAATAAAAAAACTTATGACAAGTATTCAATTTAATGCTTGTTTGATAAACTCCTCTAACAAAATATGGTGCCTCTGGAGACATGGCATTAATTGTGAGCCTATTTACAATGGGGACCAAAATTTATTATTAAAAGTGGATCATCCAATGCTTCCTGTTGAAATGTGCATTGATGTGGTGTATGCCAAATGTAGTAAGGAGGAAGGGAGAGCCTTGTGGAATAATATAATTCAACAATCTCATGATTGTTTGGATAAACCATTCTTAGTGGTTGGTGATTTTAACATAGTGTGTAATAGCTCTGAAAAGATTGGAGGTCAGGACATTGATCTAGGTGGTGTTGCTAAATTCAATGATTGCATCTCATCTAGTTATCTTCAAGGTCTTGGCTACATAGGGTCTAAGTTTACTTGGATGAGATCTAATCAAGGAAATTTGATTTGGGAACGATTAGATAGAGGGCTTATTAATAAAAAATGGTTTGAATCTTTTCCAGATACCAAACTGAACCATCTCAATAGAAGTTGTTCAGACCATTCCCCCCTTTTAATTTCTATCCACCATCAAGCCTTTTCCCAATTTAGAGCTTTTAAATATCAGAACATGTGGGCATCCCATTCGGATTTTTTCCTTAATGTTCAAAATTCATGGTCTCAACCTGCTGCTGGAAGGAGGTTGGATGTTTTTGCCTATAAAATGAAAAGACTCAAGTCTGATTTGAGATTTGGAATAAAGAAGTATTCAAATATATTTTTCAGCACATTAAAGATATAGAAGATGAAATATTGATTACTGAAGCAGAGTTTGAAGCCTCCCCTTCTGAAGAAATTAGAGAGAAATGCTCAAAATTGAAGACTGACTTGAATGGAGCCCTTGCCAGTGAAGAAGTTTTCTAGCATAAAAACTCTAAAGCTAACTGGATTAAAGATGGATATCTAAATACAAAGTTCTATCATTTTATAGTCAACAAAACATAAGCAACCTCATAATCCATAGCATCAAAGATGATCAAATTGTGATACTTTAGAAAGGATATTTATAATATTTTCATCAACTATTTTTCCTTTTTGTTTTCTGCATGTGATATTACAGAACCAAAGCTTCTTAGTTCCATTACAAGTATAGTCACAAATCTAATAAATGAGCATTTATGATCCATACCTGAAGAAGATGAGATTCTCAATGCCATAAAAGATCTAAATCCCAATAGTGCTGCTGGCTCAGATGGTTTCTCAGGTCATTTCTATATTCAATGCTGGTCTATCATTAAAATAGATCTCATTGAAGCTATTCAGAGTTTCTTCCTAGGTGAAACCCTCCCCAAATCATGGGGGGCCACTCATAGTTGCCTCATTCCCAAATCTAAAAAAGTTTCATTGCAAGGGTTTTAGACCTATTAGCCTCTGTAATTTTTGCTATAAGATTATATCTAAAATTCTCAACAATAGACTTTCATCTTATCTGCCTTCTTTGATCTCTCCTTATCAATCTGGTTTTGTTCAAGGTAGAAATATCCTTTGTAACATTCTTTTAGCCCAAGAGATGGTTCAATCTATTGATAGGAAAGTTCATGATGATAATGTTGTATTAAAAATAGATATGGCTAAGGCCTATGATAGGGTCTCATGGTTGTTCTTAATTCAATCTCTAAGATCCTTTGGATTTGGTGAATGCTTTATAGATCTCATTTGGAGATGCATATCCTCTCCTCGGTATTCAGTGTTAATTAATGGTTGTCCTAAAGGGTTCTTTCATCCTTCTAGAGGTATTCGACAAGGAGACCCACTTTCTCCAAGTCTATTTATCATCTCAGTTGAGGCTCTTCGTAGAAATCTTCAATCTCTTATGGAAGAAAAATCTGTTCTTCATTTCTCTCATCCTAGAGGATGCCCTATAGTAAGCCATCTAAGTTATGCAGATGACTTAATGATCTTTACAAATGGCAATAAGAGAAGCCTCAAGAAGCTTATGGCATATTCGAAAGAATATGAAGACCAATCAGGTCAATTTTTATACAGAGAGAAAAGTAGTTTTACTTTTATCTCCACAGATCCTCCCTTCAGAATTGCAGCAGTGGTAGATGTTACATGTTTTAGACATGCTCAGATGCCCATAAAATATTTGGTATGACCACTTTTTAAGGGGAGAACAAAGGCAGTTTACTTTGATTCTCAAGTTCAATCAATTATATCTAAAATCTGTGGATGGAAATCTAAATTCCTCTCTATGGGAGGTAGAGTGACCTTGATTCAATCTCTTCTTTCTTCAATGCCTTTATACTCTTTATTTTCTCTTAATCCCCCAAAGAAAACTATTTCATTAATTGATTAGCGTTTGAGTAATTTCTTATGGGGTTCCACTAATGATTTTGGGCAAAAACATCATTGGTCTTCTTGGAATTCAATTTGTTATCGTAGAGATGAAGGAGGTCTATCTATAAGGAACCTTGGACTAGTTGCTAAAGCCTCAAATCTAAAGCTTGCTTTTAAATTCAAAATAGAGGAATCTCTTTGGGTTGCCTTTATGAGAAAGAAATACAAGAATGGTCCCTCAAATATAGGCTAAATGGCAATGAGAAGAATCAATCTTGCTTGGAGTTTATTGGAGGATAATTACTTATTTCAGAATGGGGAGCACATCTGGACTAATAACCAGAATGGTAGATTTTCTTTTTCTTCAGCTTATGATCTGGTTAGATCTTCAAACCTCATATCTTACTCTCATTCTCAATTTAGGATAATCATATCCCTCCAAATATATCTACAACTTCTTGTAGAATCATTTCTAATGCTATTCCAGTGGAGAACAACATTAAAAATCTCGGTATCCATCTTGCTTCAATATGCAAATGCTGCTCAAGATCTGCTAAAGCTGTGAATCATCTATTCCTTAATGGTCCCGTTGCTTCAGAGATTTGGTATTTCTTTGCCTCATTAATAGGAGTAAACTGTTCTTCAAGATCAGTTAAGTCTACTTTAGTTTGCTGGTGGTTAAAGGCTGCTCCAAATCAGATTTCAATGTGGCTCCATAAAGTTATTCCTCTGTGCATTTTTTCGGGAGATATGGTTGAGTAGAAATAAAGCTCTTTTTGAGAATAAGAAGATGACTGTTTATATTATCATTTCAAATATCTGTTCTAGAGATCTATCAAACTCTATTTCATTTCCCAGACCTCCTTCAAATCTTTAAGAAGCTTCTGAATATTTTGGAATTAAATTTATATCCTTAAGGTTATCCTCTTAGTTTCTTCTATCTTGGTCTACTCCTATGAGAAGGAGACTCAAGCTGAATACTGATGGTTCTTGTGATCCTAATGGTATTATGGGTATTGGAGCCGTACTTCGAGATGATAAAGGAGAGATAATTTGGGCCGTTGCTGACTATGGTATTCAAGGCACAAACAACATGGCAGAGGCCATTGCCATCATAGAAGGGATCAAATTCTGCAAAGATAATAATTTCATACTCATAGATGTTGAATTGGATTCTCAATTGGTTATAAAATGTTGCCAATCAGCATCTGCCTCCCCTTGGAGAATAAGACACATCATCTATGACAATTTGGAGTTATCAAAGGATTTCCAAATTACTTTCTCCCATTGTTTTAGAGAAGTAAACAAGATGGCTGACCTTTTGTCTAGGATTGGATATTCCAATAAAAAGAAAATATCATTTTCTCATGTCTTCCTTTCCAAAAAAAAAATCCAAGGTGATATTTGATTAGATAAATCTAGACTTCCATACCTGAGGTATGTGAAAAATGATGCCTAATAGTTCCTCTCATTTTGTAAGCCCCCTAGAGAGTGTTATTCTCCCTAAGATCAATAAATTCGGGGGACATCCCTCTTCAAAAAAAAATACTGTATATTTAAGAATTTTGAATATTATACTAACAAAATAATATTCACACCTAAATAATGTTAGCGCATCACGTGGAATGAAAATCTAGCCATAAATATATCACCCATTTAGCTCAGTTTTTAAGCAATTAAACAGGCTCAGAGATGCGGGCGAGGTTGACATTTTATCACCACTCAAATTTTTTGGCCGGAAGTAGGTTCTTAGACTTCAGCTTAACCCTATCGAGCTAAGAAAATGCTCAAGTTATCTGTTAATATAAAGCTTAAAATATCGACAAATTATCCATATAATCCAAGATCAATTTGTGGGCTAGAAAAAAGGTCGGTTGGCTAAATATGCCATGCTCACACTTGATTGGTGAGTGCTGTATGGCTATCAACACATATGGCCGATGTAATTTGTGGAACTTTATAGGGTAACTTCCCCTGTTTAGATTAGTTCTCAGATTAAGCCAAGTTTCGAACTAATAACTTGATATCTGCATTGTTCGTCTCTAGCTCCCACGTCTTTAAATGCAATGGAAAAAACTTGTCATGAAATCAAATCATCTCTCCTAATACATTCAAAGAGAAAAAATACCGTTCGCTTCGGACACTGTTTGTGCTCAATATAAATAAAGACGCGAAACGTTTGTACATGTAAAAATATTGTCACATGTGGCCAGGGGCGGAACTAGAGGTCGGGGGGCTCCAGCCCGCCCCTAAAAAAAAAAAAAAAGATGTAGTGTTAATTATTAAAAAAAAAAAAAGTAGTGTTAAAATTTAACTTCCGAAATTTAAATTCAGCCCACCTTTAATAGGAATTTTGATGATTTTCGTCAAAATGTTTTAAATTCAGCCCACCCTTAATACATGTACCTTAGAGCTTTGTTTTGTTTCTTGGGAGCTTTTACTAATAAAATTTTTTGGATGAATTTGACTTTAATACATTAGTAATCCTCAATTTCAGACTTAAATATAATTTTAATTAAAAATCAGACTTTAATGCAAAACGGTTAAGAAATTTGTTAGCTTAGCTGGCACATGGATTTTTCAATTAAAAGAACTTAAAAATCATAAAAAAATAAAACCTACTAAAGGAAAAAATGCATTTTTAATTTTAAAAATAATTTAGAAACCATAAAAAATGAAACAATGAAAAAAACACAAAGACCCCCTCGTAAAAAACAATCAATAACACCGCCTCCAGTAAGCCCCCTCATCTGTCCAAAAAAATTTAGACTCGGATCTGTAAATTGGTTTGGATTTGATTTTCGGATGTGTAAAGGTGGCTGGACTGCATGAGGGAAGGAATAGTGGGTTGCGTGTGTGCGCGTGTTAGTGAGAAAAAGAGAGATGGTGCGAAAGAGAGACGGTGGAGGTAGGCTGTCACGGGGGGTGGGGGGGGGGGGGGGGGGGGTGGGTGATATGGTCGGGGCGGTGACGAGGGAGAGTTTTTGTTTTTTATTTTCTTTGTTTTTTTTTCTCAAGAATTGTTTTTGTCTTTGGTGTTTTAAGTTTTGTTTTCTATTTTTAAGATAATTTTTAGATTTTTTTAAAGTCATTTTAATATGACATGTAACGTGGCTGTTAAACATAATGATTTTTTTGACGATTTAGGGCAAACTTTAATTGTTCAACAAAATTGTACTTAAATTTAAAATCCAGAATTAGTAATGTATTAAAATCAAAATATTCAAAAAAAAAATTCTCTAGTTCATTTTTATATCTTATGACCACTAAGATCCCTTACTTATCAATGCCTACCTTATAAGTTAAGATATAGAAAAACTTAACACGTGTACATTATAAAAAAATTGGATATACAATATAATATATCACTTACAAACTACAAATTATTCTTAAAAACAATACAAAATATTCACGTAGAAATTACAAAATTTAATGTATAGATTACGGAAAAATTGAGCCACAAAAAATTACCTACCAAAAAGTTAAGCCAAAAAATCGTTGTTTATTTTATATTGGATGTAAGTGATGAATTGTTATTGGAGTATATATTTAACTTTAATAGGCAAAAAAGTAGCCGAAAATCAACTCAAAATCAACTGTTTGTTTGATTTTAGTTCTAAATAGGCAGTAAGGTCATCCTATGACTTTTTCTTTCCCTATAGTTTATAAAACATTATGGGTTATTTGCATTTTGGATGTTATTTGTTCTTATTTATTATTGATTGGGTATCAAAGTTTTTACTATTGATGGTTGAGTGTCAATTTCTAACACATTCAATTATGTTTCTCTCTGAGAGAGAGAGAGAGAGAGAGAGAGAGAGTATATATATCTATATAATAAAGCAGGAGGGTGTTTTGCCACATCATACAAGTTTTGCCACATCATATAGCCACATCATATAACTTTTGTATAAGGTAACTGTTGGGGTCTTTTCATTTATACCACATGCCACCTAGAGTAGCTAAAGGGGACTATCTCCAACACGTCATTTACAAAGATTGTCTCCATTTTGAACTAAGGTATTTTTCTGTCTCATCTTTCTACTCTTTCTCTCTCCCCACACACATGTTGCTTCTTACTCGCAGCTCAAAACCCTCAGGTCGGATCTGCCCAAGATTAACACCAGATCTTCTCAAAACTGAACATCGAATCCGTTCAAAATCCCACCGCCTGAACCAAACCACCGACCTCATCTCACCCCCGGACTCTGCCTCACACCAAAATGGTAAGTTCATTTTATTTATTTTCATCTCTCTCTCTCTCTCCCTCTCTCTCTCTCTTATATATATATATATATATATATATATATATATATATATATATATATATATATATATATATATATATATATATATATATATATACCTTGAGATTGATGGCACGCCTAAACAGATAGAAGATGGGTGGCGGATCCCCTTTGGCAGACTATCGGTAATAGTTTTCTGCAAATGGATTTTCGATTTTAGATCTGGGTTTTTGAGGATCCCCTTATCGGTAATAGTTTTCAGCTTCCATGCTCTAAAATTATTTATGATACTATCGATTTAACCCCTTCGGCAGTCTATAGATTTTAGATCTAGGTTTTTAGTTTTTAGATTTAACCCCTTGATTGCGTTTTGACTTGGGTTTCGGCATTACTTATTAGTAATTGATTTCAGCAGCTGCCATTGTTGGTCGCTATGAACGATTTGACTGGTTTTCAGCAGCTGCGATTGTTGAAGTGAGTCTTGAGTTCATATGTGAGTTGAGTTTGTGATTTTCCAGCAAAGTTGTCGGAAAGCTATTCTCAAGTTGTAGTCTCATGAAACTCAGGTACCTTACTACTTTGTTCTCCATACATTTGGCCTATTAATATTTAATTTAATTTCAAGTAATTAATAAATCAACTCGGTATTTATAATTAGTTGTTTGGCTTTAAACTAGAGTGGATTTGAAATGTCTCTTCCCTATAGCAAAAAAAGGAAAAAAGATAGTTTAATCAGCTCAAAATACAAATTCTAAAACATGAATGGGTTTAGGCAGAAGGGCTAGAATATTTACATTTATTTGGGGAAACTGTTCTTATAATGTTCCAGATAATTTCATATAACTTCACATTGTTTGTGATTAAAGTTACAGAGTTATTTGGTTCATCTTCACTATAGACTTGAGACTTATTTGAGATCTATAAATACTGTTTTACACTAATAAAATGTTTATCCTCCGAATTTTTAGATTTTTAGTTATATAATAGAGACTTCGAATTATCTTTATGAGTCATACCTTTTTTTAGATTTGAGACTTATCCAGTGATTTTTTTGTGTGGTCATTTGCAGATGCTGGTGATTTGAGACTTAAACCTGTCATCTCTCTTTTTATATTCCTTTCTTGAGACCTTTGTTTCTCCGTCGTACATTTCTATATTTTTAATGAATAACTTCTAAGGGGATTTAAAGGGGCTTTTTTGTATGTGGGTTTCAATCCAGTTTTAAGTGTAAAAATTTTAAATGACAGGTGGTGTAGTGCCTTTTTTAACTTATTTTTTCCAATTACTACTTATAAAAATAATTGACTCTTAAATTAGAGTGTATTATATATGGTCCAAATTAAATAATTTTTAGGTTCTTGATATTACGTTTTTATTTTTCTAAATTAATTTCTTATTTTTGGAGTGAACATTTTTATCTGTTTTTTCATTTGTTCCATCTTTGGAGGGTTCAAAGTATTTCTCAAAAGGATTTGGTATCATTTAGTTTGAAAGTTTTTTTTTAGCCTCAAAAAGCATTTTTTGTGTCATCTCAATTTGAAAGCTTACTAGAAAATTTTAATTTGTTCATTGTTTGTTTCATTTATTCATTTTACATTGAGTCTGTTTTTTCATTTGTTCCATCTTTACATTTTGTGTGAGCACATGGCTTGAGGTAAGTAGGAGCAGGAGAAACATTGGACACATGAGGCACAGGGCTCAATGTAATACTCCGTACCCCCAAAAGTAATCTAAAGATTTCAAAGTGGAGCAGGAGAAGCATCCGGCATAAGGCTCAATGTAATACTCCATACCCCCAAAAGTAACGTAAAGATTTAAGAGTACTTTAAAGATTTTTAACACATGGATCGAGGTAACAAGAAAGGGCCATAATGAGCAAATCATGTTCTCACATCTTTATATTTTAAATTAAAATAGTAATAGGCATTGCTTCATTCATGCTCTTTTTTTTAAACTCATTTATTTTATTTTATAGTTTAGACAAAATTGTCTTATTAAATTTTTGTACAACTATAGTTAAATATAATGATAGTCTTCTTGGCCTATAGTTCTCCCTATTAACCTTCATGAAAGTGAGCTACAAATGTCTGATAAATGAATGAATATATGTGAGCGGTGTGTCTTATGATGTAGTCATGTGAAATAATACATGAGCATGGTGTGTCTCATGATGTAGTCATGTGAAATAATACATGAGCATGGTGTGATTCATTTTCTTGATGAAATTAGTATTATATTGAAATAGACACAATCATTCTCGACTAGGTAAAAAAACTGCTATAAGATTTAGTGAATAGTCGAGAATGATTGTGTCTATTTCAATATAATATTAATTTCATCAAGAAAATGAATCACACCATGCTCATGTATTATTTCACATGACTACATCATGAGACACACCATGCTCATGTATTATTTCACATGACTACATCATAAGACACACCGCTCACATATATTCATTCATTTATCAGACATTTGTAGCTCACTTTCATGAAGGTTAATAGGGAGAACTATAGGCCAGGAAGACTATCATTATATTTAACTATAGTTGTACAAAAATTTAATAAGACAATTTTGTCTAAGCTATAAAATAAAATAAATGAGTTTAAAAAAAAGAGCATGAATGAAGCAATGCCGATTACTATTTTAATTTAAAATATAAAGATGTGAGAACATGATTTGCTCATTATGGCTCTTTCTTGTTACCTCGATCCATGTGTTAAAAATCTTTAAAGTACTCTTAAATCTTTACATTACTTTTGGGGGTATGGAGTATTACATTGAGCCTTGTGCCGGATGCTTCTCCATCTCCACTTTGAAATCTTTAGATTACTTTTGGGGGTACGGAGCATTACATTGAGCCTTGTGCCTGATGTGTCCAATGTTTCTCCTGCTCCTACTTACCTCAAGCCATGTGCTCACAAAAAATGTAAAGATGGAACAAATGAAAAAACAGACTCAGTGTAAAATGAACAAATGAAACAAAAAATGAACAAATGAAAAATTTGTAGTAAGCTTTTAAATTGAGATGACACAAGAAATGCTTATTGAGGCTAAAAAAAAACTTTCAAACTAAATGATACCAAATCCTTTTGAGAAATACTTTGAACCCTCTAAAGATGGAACAAATGAAAAAACAGATAAAAATGTTCACTCCAAAAATAAGAAATTAATTTAGAAAAATAAAAATGTAATATCAAGAACCTAAAAATTATTTAATTTGGACCATATATAATACACTCTAATTTAAGAGTCAATTATTTTTATAAGTAGTAATTGGAAAAAATAAGTTAAAAAAGGCACTACACCACCTGTCATTTAAAATTTTTACACTTAAAACTGGTTTGAAAACCACATACAAAAAAGCCCCTTTAAATCCCCTTAGAAGTTATTCATTAAAAATATAGAAATGTACGACGGAGAAACAAAGGTCTCAAGAAAGGAATATAAAAAGATAGATGACAGGTTTAAGTCTCAAATCACCAGCATTTGCAAATGACCATACAAAAAAATCACTGGATAAGTCTCAAATCTAAAAAAAGGTATGACTCATAAAGATAATCCAAAGTCTCTATTATATAACTAAAAATCTAAAAATTCGGAGGATAAACATTTTATTAGTGTAAAACAGTATTTATAGATCTCAAATAAGTCTCAAGTCTATAGTGAAGATGAACCAAACAACTCTGTAACTTTAATCACAAGCAATGTGAAGTTATATGAAAATATCTGGAACATTATAAGAACTGTTTCCCCAAATAAATGTAAATATTCTAGACCTTCTGCCTAAACCCATTCATGTTTTAGAATTTGTATTTTGAGCTGATTAAACTATATTTTTTCCTTTTTTTTCTATGGGGAAGAGACATTTCAAATCCACTCTAGCTTAAAGCCAAACAACTAATTACAAATATCGAGTTGGTTTATTAATTACTTGAAATTAAATTAAATAGTAATAGGCCAAATGTATGGAGAACAAAGTAGTAAAGTACCTGAGTTTCATGAGACTACAACTTGAGAATAGCTTTCCGACAACTCTGCTGGAAAATCACAAACTCAACTCACATATGAACTCAAGACTCACTTCAACAATCGCAGCTGCTGAAAACCAGTCAAATCGTTCATAGAGACCAACAACGGCAGCTGCTGAAATCAATTACTAATAAGTAATGCCGAAACCCAAGCCAAAACGCAATCAAGGGGTTAAATCTAAAAACTAAAAACCTAGATCTAAAATCTATAGACTGCTGAAGGGGTTAAATCGATAGTATCATAAATAATTTTAGAGCATGGAAGATGAAAACTATTACCGATAAGGGGATCCTCAAAAACCCAGATCTAAAATCGAAAATCCATTTGCAGAAAACTATTACCGATAGTCTGCCAAAGGGGATCCGCCACCCATCTTTTATCTGTTTAGGCGTGCCATCAATCTCAAGGTATATATATATATATATATATATATATATATATATATATATATATATATATATATATATATAGAGAGAGAGAGAGAGAGAGAGAGAGAGAGAGAGAGAGAGAGAGAGAGAGAGATGAAAATAAATAAAATGAACTTACCATTTGGGTGTGAGGCAGAGTCCGGGGGTGAGATGAGGTCGGTGGTTTGATTCAGGCGGTGGGATTTTGAGCAGATTAGATGTTCAGTTTTGAGAAGATCTGGTGTTAATCTTGGGCAGATCCGACCTGAGGGTTTTGAGCTGCGAGTAGGAAGCAACATGTGTGTGGGGAGAGAGAAAGAGTAGAAAGATGAGACAGAAAAATACCTTCGTTCAAAATGGAGATAATTTTTGTAGATGGCGTGTTGGAGATAGTCCCCTTTAGCTACTCTAGGTAGCGTGTGGTATAAATGAAAAGACCCCAACAGTTACCTTATACAAATGTTATATGATGTGGCTATATGATGTGGCAAAACTTGTATGATGTGGCAAAACACCCTCCTGCTTTATTATATAGATATATATCTGTGTGTGTGTGTGTGTATAATAAGGAGTAAAACTTATGTATGTCATAAAATTAGTTTATGATGTCATAAAATGTTTTTTTTGCAATACCCATTTTGCTCATCAAATTTTTGGTTTCCTCCTCTTTTGACACACTATAATTTATTTGCCCACTTTCTTCAAAATTCAAAAATATGGGTAAAGTGGTACTCTTACTCTCATTACCCCTCTCTCTCTCCTCTCACATGTACCCAAAATCCTCCATCCCTCTATCAAACACACGACTCTTTTTCTCAGATTTGAAACCCACATCTCTCTCTCTCTCTCTCTCTCTCTCTCTCTCTCTCTCTCATTTTAACCATATCTCAACACCGCTGCCGGCCCACTACTTCCTCCACACGACGAACACCATTGAAGGTAGTATTTGTTTTTTTACCTAATTTCGATCATTTTAAGGTACTATCTGGGATTTCCCAAAAAAAATTCTAACCATTTACTTAATTTCGATCATTTGCAGATGCTCGATTTTTTTATTTCTCTCTCTGTTCGAACATTACGAATTTAAGGTACTTTTCTCTATTTGGTTTATGATCACAATTTATTTTCGGGTTTACATGAGATTTGTTTTTGGGTTTATTATTTTTTAGGGTTCAATACCATTATAGTTGTTAACTTTGCAGGTGAACGAAAATCAATGTCTCAGTGTAAACACAAGAGAAGGTCAGATCTGTTATTCATCGAGTTTTATTTTAAAAAACGTTCGATCTATTTTTTAAAAACAGATCTGCTACTGCTATTATTGAAAATGAACTTCTTTTAAAAAAAAACTACATCACAGATCTGCTATTTCTATTACATCACCGAACTATTTTTTTATTTTCAACAGATATGTTTTTGTTGGAAATAAATCTGATCTGATTCTTTTTCTAATTCTTTTTTTCATCTATGTTTGGGATTCTGTTTTAAAGAATCGATTTGAGTTTGGGAAATAAAATTTCTACTTTCCATTGATAGGAGTATGCACAACGTTCTTTTCATTTTAAGTTCAAATTTCCTCTTAACGTTTTGTACTAAGTTTATCAATTGAGTTTGTACTGCTTTGTACTGAGATTGTAAACTTATTTTTTTAATGTTTATACCGAGGTTCTTATGCTTTATTCTGAATTTATAATATTTGTTCTTATAATTTTGTACTAAATTTTTGTGATTATGTTTTGTACATTTTGTAAATTTTTTGATATCTAACTTATTCGTTTATTGTTTATTTTATTTCTTTACCTGTAACTATCTCATGCTATATACATCTCTAACTGGATTTGCTTAGTGTTTGTGTTAATTTTTCTCAGAAGACAGTTACTGGTGACTTATAGAGGCATAATAAAGTTTGGAGAAAAGAACTTATATTAGCATAAAAAATAGGATTGTCTTATATGTGATTTTATTAGTTGGGGCTCACAATTTTGACGTGATAATGGAGTTCAAGCATTATCCCTAATTCAGCAAGAATGGAGTTAATTTTACTCTTATTATTATTGGTGTTTTACATGCTATTAATTTTAAATATAATTTTGTATGATTAAAATTTTTGAAGCATCCAACTTAGTTAAATCTAAGGCAGGAAACCATGGTAAGTGGTGGTTAAGAGTATGGAATGGGTGTAGAGTTTTGGTCTACTCACATTTGTTTGATGAATATGTATTGTATCCTTTGTATTGGGTTGTTTACTGTTAAAAAAGATATGGTTTTACCATTAAAAAAACAACAGGGGTGTAAATTAGTCGAGTATTGCCATGTATTGTTGTGTATAGCCTTTCATAATGTACACGCTTCTAAATATATACTATTGTTGCATATATACGTGCTAATTCATTATTGTTCTTGGTTGTTCCATGTTGCAGGACCATTGGATTTCTTGGAGACAAATGACGATGAAAAGATTAAAATTTTCATTGTGTTCAACTATTTTTATATTTAAAATTTTTATATACCAAATACGATTTTGTGGAATTAATTATGTTGTTTATACGAAGTCCGAGATGTACTATTACTATTGTTGTTGTTTGAGTAATTTTTATTTATTAAACATGGTGAATAGTCCTATAAACAAAGAAAATTGTGCCCAAATTTTGTAAATTATTTACACTTAGTTGTGTTGTAATTTTTTTTGAATTAAATTATGATGTTGTTTATACGAGGTCCAAGATGGACTATTACTATTGTCGTTGTTGTTGGGAGTAATTTTTATTTTTTAAATAGGGGATAGTCCTATAAATAAAGGAAACTTTGTCAAAAATTTCTAAAATGTTTACCTTATGTAAAAAAACTTAAAGACTTAAATTAGATTTTTTTATGGATATGATGTTGTTTATGCGAGGTCTAAGATAGACTATTAGCTTTGTTGTGGATATTTTTTATATCTTAAATGGGTGGATCATCATATAAACAAAGAACTTTGCCCAATATTTTTAATTTATTTACAAGTATTTGTGTTATACAATAGTTAACAATTATTATGAGATCCGTGATGGATTAAACACGGTGTATGTATGTAAAAAAAACTTTCAAAAAATTTTCATTTTTGTAAAGCTAACATGTTCGTACAATAGGTTATTTCAAAAATTGTGTATTTGTTGTGAACTAAATACGACGTATGCTCCTATCAATGACGTACACTTTTGAAATTAACGTCGTACCTTCAGGCGCAAGCATATATATATATATATAGACCCTCTCCTGTAAGGACTCCTTATGATGCAGACCCCGGTACATACCATTTTTTTAAAATAGTAAAAAAATAATTTTTTTGATAAAACTTCATGGATATGATCGCCACGGTGAGAAAATCATCTCCAATTATTTTCATCAAAAAACTCAATAAAAAAACGTTGAGATGAGGTGATATGTAAAAAAATGGTATAAATATACATTTTCGACCGTTGAAATATTGGCGATCATCTCACCCACTTTTTGATTGAATTTTTTGATGAAACTTCATGGATATGATCTTGATGGTGAGAAGATCATATCCATGAAGTTTCATAAAAAAATTCAATCAATAAAGCGGCTGGCGCCGACCCAACATTTCAATGGTTAAAAATGCATATTTATACATTTTTTTTACATATCTTCTCATCTCCATGGATTTTTTTTATTGAATTTCTTGACGAAAAAAATTAGAGATGATCTTCTCCATCCTGGAGATCATATCCATGAAGTTTCATAAAAAAATTTATTTTTTACTATTTTAAAAAAATGGTATGTACTGGGGTATGCGCCACAAGGAGTCCTTACATGAGACTTTCTGTGCATGTGTGTATACACACACACACACACACACACACACACATATAGGCTCTAGTACATACCGAATATGCATACTGATTTTTTTTTAAATAGTAAAAAAAATATTTTTGGCTTGAGTTTTTTGTGTGGTATTTAAACATTTCAAGGGACACATATAAAAAATCAACTCAAAATAACTTTTTTTTTAAAGTTTGACCGATTTTTTAAAATAGCAAAAAAATTTATTTTGAGCTCATTTTTTTATATGGGTTTAAACACCACATAAAAAATTCAACTCAAAAATATTTGGTATGTATGAGGGCCGCTCTCTCTCTCTCTCTCTCTCTCTACACACACACACACACATTCAGACTCTCCAAGATACATCATTAAACATACCAATTATTTAAAATACTAAAAAATGAATTGTTGAGGGAAACTTGGTATAGGTGATTTTCATGATGAGGAGATCATTTATAATAAAAAAATCATCTGAAAACTGATCCCTATGATGGTGAGATGATAATAAAAATACTTAAATAGTCGAAAATGCACATATACATCCAATTTTCATTTAAACCACTTTAAGGAAGATTTTTTTTGTAGATGATCACGTCACTATGGAGATCATCTATACTAGGTTTGGTTAAAAATTTATTTTTTTAATATTATAAAAAATTGTTATGTTTTTAAGGTATATTAAAAAACTTGACTTATTAATATATATGTGCATTTTTTATTGTTTAAGTAAGAATCACTGGCACGCCAATGAAGATCTAGGAGAATTTTTCGTACAACTCAACTACTTTTTATTACTATAAATACAACCCTCACCCCGAGGTAATGAGGTATGTAATTCTTAACCTCTGATGAATTAATAAAAACAGTGAAACCCTCTATGGATGTAGGCAGTTGTCGAACCACGTAAATATTGTGTGTCATGATTATTTCTTACTATTTCCTTTGCTCTTTAGAATCATAGATTTTGATTTCTTGCATTCACAATTGGCGCCGTCTGTGGGAACGATTCCCTTTTCTAAAAAGTAACATGGAACCAAAGAGTAAACACAATGTCTCATCACCTGGACAATCCCTTCTAGCGACCTATGAGTTGATCTGTCCATACTCAGATTCATATATAAGATTCATCGAGACAGATATCTTAGATTTCGCCCAAATAAGTAGAGCAATGAGCAGCCTAGATCAACACAGATCTCACGGCTGGTCAACACTTATGAGGAATGACTCCACCAGTAGGAGGAGTTAACTCGTCTCCAAATGGAAGAAATACAGGTCTGTAATGACGATTGGAGAAGATGGAGAAAAAACTCTTTGACAGGAGCCGTAAATGCTATGGATGGAACCCTAACCCTCAGGCGAGAAAACTTAACAGCTGAGGAAGGAGTAATAGCCGCGAGAAGGACCGTACAGAGAACGGGAGTCGTCTGATAAGACGAAATCGGGATGAGGAACCTCACAGGAAGGATATAAAAAGCTTGGTAAAAAAATAGATGGATTAACACCCAACACACCAAAGAGATAGATCCACGAAAGAGCTGGTAAGAAGGGCCATCATTACATAGATGCAGTCCACCTTTTCAAGATCAATTGAGGAGGAGACTCCAAAGAAGTTCATGGACCCAAGGTTCAAGAATTACAATGGGATGACTAACCCCACAGATCATGTTCGCTAATACAGGCAAGCAATGACTTTATGGAACCACAACGATGCCATTGTGTATCGAATATTTCCATCTAGTTTAGGAGACTTCGCCCATAAGTGGTTAGAGAGGCTACCCCACAGGTCAATTAAAAGCCTTAATCCCCTTTTAGAAGCATTCACAGCTTGATTTATAACCAACAACTCACATCCGAAGAGGATGGATTCACTACACCCAAAACAGGAATTTGGCACGGTTTAAAACTGTGCCAGATAAAATCTGGTATGGTTTTGAACTGTGCCCGAATCAGGTGTTCCAAAATGGCAATTTTTTTCTGGTACGGCTCAAAAGTATGCCAGATTTGGCCAAACTGGAACACTTCTGGCACACTTTTAAACCGTGCCAGAATTTGATATTTCTGGCACACTTTTGGCACAGTTTTTAACTGTGCCAGATTCAGACAAACAGGAACACTTCTAGCACACTTTTAAATCGTGCCAGAATTTGATATTTCTGGCATAGTTTTTAACTGTGCCAGATTCAGCACAGTTTAAAAAAAATTGGCACAGTTCAAAACCGTGCCAAAATATGATACACTTTTGCCACCGTTTTGAACTGTGCCAAATTTTTTAACTAAAAAAAAATTAATTATTTGAAAGCACAAAATTCCCAAATTAATAATATTGCACGTTGTTAATAAACTAATGTACATACAAACTTCAAAATATTACAAGTCTTTAACAGTTCACAGGCCCAAAAAAAATTGGGCAGAGTTTCCTCTATTTTCTGGACATTCCAAAACCTGTTAATACAAAATCTGCCTAACATAAAGCCCGCACGACCACAAAATATAACAATTAACTTACAAAAGCCCGCACAGCCATAAAAGTCAACAATAAAACAACAAAAGACCACAAGGCCATGACAAAAAAAAATAAAATCATGAATAAACCCCTTGTTGTAAACCATTGAGTTCTCTGTGTGTTCCACGTGAATAAATGCCAACGACAAACTGTTATCCTGCAAAAAAAATAGGATACAAAAGATATACGATATTAGTAACCCAATAATTTACAAAAAAAAATTTACTCAAACTAAAAAATTACATATATGAGTGTAAATTATCGTCATACTCTCAAACTGGGAGATTCGGGACTACGCGGTCAGTTCCTGCAAGTTACATTGGACCCGTGCGAGGTGTTCGTGCCTCCTACGGGGGACATTTGGGAGCTGGTTTGGGTTTTCACCTTTTAACGGCTTGTTTTAAAGTCTAAGTGTGATTTTTACAAATTATCATCGTACTCTCAAACCGAGAGACCCGGGACTACGCGGTTAGTTCCTACAAGTTACATTGGTCCTGTGCGAGGTGTTCGTGCCTCCTACGGGGTCGTTTGGGGCTTGTTTGGGTTTTCACCCTTTAACGACTTATTTTTAAGTCTAAGTGTGATTTTTGCAAATTATCGTCATACTCTCAAACTTGGAGACCCGGGACTACGCGGTCAGTTCCTATAAGTTACATTGGTCCCGTATGAGGTGTTCGTGCCTCCTACGGAGTCGTTTGGGGGCTGGTTTGGGTTTTGACCCTTTAACGGCTTGTTTTTAAGTCTAAGTGTGATTTTTGCAAATTATCGTCATACTCTCAAACCGGGAGACCCGGGACTACGCGGTCAGTTCCTACAAGTTACATTGGTCCCGTGCGAGGTGTTCGTGCCTCCTAAGGGGGACGTTTGGGGGATGGTTTGGGTTTTCACCCTTTAACGGCTTGTTTTTAAGTCTAAGTGTGATTTTTACAAATTATCGTCATACTCTCAAATCGAGAGACCCGGGACTACGCGGTCAGTTCCTACAAGTTACATTGGTCCTGTACGAGGTGTTCATGCCTCCTACAGGGTCGTTTGGGTTTTCACCCTTTAACGACTTGTTTTTAAGTCCAAGTGTGATTTTTGCAAATTATCGTCATACTCTCAAACCAGGAGACCCGGGACTACGCGGTCAGTTCCTACAAGTTACATTGGTCCCGTGCGAGGTGTTCGTGCTTCCTACGGGGTCGTTTGGGGGCTGGTTTGGGTTTTCACCCTTTAACGGCTTGTTTTAAAGTCTAAGTGTGATTTTTACAAATTATCATCATACTCTCAAACCGGGATACCCGGGACTACGCGGTCAGTTCCTACAAGTTACGTTGGTCTCGTGCGAGGTGTTCGTGCCTCCTTCGGGGTCGTTTGGGGGTTGGTTTGGATTTTCACCCTTTAACGGCTTGTTTTTAAGTCTAAGTGTGATTTTGGCAAATTATCGTCATACTCTCAAATCGGGAGACCCGGGACTACGCGGTCAGTTCCTACAAGTTACATTGGTCCCGTGCGAGGTGTTCGTGCCTCCTACGGGGCCGTTTGCGGGCTGGTTTGGGCTTTCACCCATTAACGACTTGTTTTTATGCCCAATCTAAATATTTTGATATTATCGTCATATTCTCAAACCGAGAGACCCGTGATTATTCGATCAATTCCTACAACTTACATTGGTCCCGTTCGAGGTGTTCGTGCCTCTTACGGGGTCGTTTGGGGGCTAGTTTAGGTTTTCACCCTTTAACGGCCTATTTTTAAATTTAAGTGTTGATTTTTGCAAATTATCGTCATATTCTCAAACTGGGAGACCCGAGACTACGCGGTCAGTTCCTACCGAGTGAAGAATTATTTTTTAAAAAGAAGTGCTAACCACCTTAGAATCAACTGAACAATTTTTCTTCTCAATCAGTTAGATGGCACAAATAATGGAGTCTGAGACTTGTTTACTCAAAATGAACATAGTAGCCAACTTCCTTTCAATTTTAAATTATGGATAAATGTATATTATACCATTGTATCATGGACTAGTCACATCAATCATCACGTTTAATTAACGGCAAATTACATATGCCTTAACCTACCAAGGCATCAATTTAATTCAATGCCATATTAATCTGCAGCCCATCATGATGTTAACACAATAAGTAATTTGTATCCCATTACGATGTTAAATAATGTCTACCATATGAGCAGCTAACATTAAGACTATCTTCAACGAAAATTTCCGACCACAATACACAAATAAATCATTAAGACTCGGTCCCAACAATGATGATGATGTGAATTTATATCTAAAAAGCATCAATGAAACACTAAAAGAGGCAAAAATTATTGAGAAACATAAGTGAGAAGCTATGAAGAAAATAACACATCATGATTAATAAATGAAGAAAAGAGCACATCATGAAAAAAATTCAGCAAATAGAAAAATTTAGCAAATAAAAACATTTAGCAATATGCATAAAATAAGAAAATAAATTAAAAAAAATTACCAGTGAATGAAGATAAGAGCAGGAGGGGGAGGCAGGAATTGTCCTCACACACATAGGTTTACTACCGGATGCAAGAGATGTCCAGGGGGCAGTGCACTGGGAGGAGGCCGCTGCAGGGCTATCCGGGGGCAGGGGAGGCATCAATAGCAGCAGCCGGGGCAAGGGAGGGAGAGGAGAGGAGGGGAGGCAGCAACAGCAATAGCCGTAGCAGGGTTGTCCGCCCCTGGTTGGCTGCCATAATTTATGGACGACATTGGACGCCAAATACGTGTATATCGCCATGGATAATACAACCTTCAGATAGATATACGTGAGCGTAAGAGATCTAAAGTTGAACTCAATTGATGCGCATCACATTAATTATTACACAGTTTACATAAGGGAACTCAATTGATGCGCATAACATCAATTCCAAGAAGAAAGTAAAAAGTGAAAGGAAAAAACATCATCATGATTAAATAAGGGAGCTATATCCTAAAAGATGTGCGCAATGTAAGGGGCGAGGAATGATTGTGAGGAAGTTGCCAAATAAATGTCAAACTTCTTGATTAATATCAGTGCATTCAATATCTGATTCATAATTTCTGCATTTAGATTCACAATTTTTTCATTGAGATTTTACCTTACCACTTGACCTGGTCATTCTTTCTAATAAAGGATCAAAGTGAAAATGCGAGGACTTCTTGGGGTTGAATAATTTCTTGGGCATGCCAGATATGGGGATTTCACTATGAGACAAGTTGTCTTTCTTGTTCTTGATGGACTTATTCTTTTAATAATTCTTCCATTTCTCATCAAAACTAGCTGAAAAAATTTCAGTTATTCTATTATGGCGACTTGCTGCTTGTCTTTTCCAGTGTCTGATTGATATTTCTTCTAAAATTATTGATTTTCCTCATAATTAGGAAGCTCTGTACATCTTGGTTATTCACAAGGCATCGCGGCATCGACCACATTTGATACCTCTGAACACAAACTCTCATTAGAATTTGGAATGCATCGTGGTCTCCAAAATGAAAACATCAATCTTACTCCAGATGTTAACCACCTGGAGGATTTCAATGATGAGGATTTGGAAAATTACCAACTCCACTTCTTGATCATGGTAAATTTCTTTATCCTCGACCATTTGTATTTAAATTTCCTTTCCACTTGAACTCGTGTTTCTTATTTATAGGTTGTTGAGGCCTCTATTAGATAGGGGAACAAGTATATGAAAAAGTATTTAAGGCTGAGAAAAGGTCATACTTTGAAAAGGTCATACTTTAAGTTGACAACTAAGGATGAGGTCGATGAAGCTCGAGGACATACTTTGAGATTGACAAAAGGTCAGCAGTCCTGGCCTTTACGGCTAAAAAAAAGGGGAGGGGAAAAAGTGGATGATACAAAAAATGCCATGTCTTTGGCTGAGCAAAAACTTGAAAGACGACAGAAACCTTAAAAATTTATGAGGAGAAATGCTCTAATGCTGAAAAAAGGCAGTGAATGAGGCCCATACGTTTTTAGATCTCCAAGTCCAAATTTCTTCTCTATCCTGTAGCCACGCTGAAGCGGATGAAAATAAGGATGAAACCATGATCCAAATGGAATTCACACCAACTGCAACACTTTCTTCTGCGAGGCTTGCACTTCAATTTAGAGGGCAACATCATGATCTATTATTGAAGAGGTTGATCTAACATTAGAGGATTTATTTCCCCTCATAGTAATGGTGGATGCATGCCATGAGGTGCACAATGTTATATGCTTGTTGGACACCCGACCAACCTTAAAATGATTTCCCTCTTCCAAACAATTAGTTCATAGAGTTTCTTATCTTTTTTTTGCACAAACTAAACTTAAATAGATTAAGTAATCCAATAATCATAACAAGTCACTTCATTGAATAAGAGTGTAAGACCATAATGTAGCTAGGACGGTTTCATAGGTCATGCCGATTCCCATATTCGGCCGTGACTAGGAAGCTCAAACCGAGAGGCCGTGACTACGCGGTTAGTTCCTACAAGTTACATTGGTCCCATGCGAGGTGTTCGTGCCTCTTACGGGGCCGTTTGGGGGATAGTTTGGGTTTTCACCATCAAACGGCTTGTTTTTAAGCATAATCTAGATATTTTCAAATTATCGTCATATTCTCAAACCGAGAAACCTGCGACTACGCGGTCAGATCCTACAAGTCACATTGGCCCCGTGCGAGGTGTTCGTTCCTCTTACAGGGCTGTTTGGGGACTGGTTTGGGTTTTCACCCACTAACAGCATGTTTTTAAGCCAAAGTCTAGATATTATCAAATTATCATCGTATTCTCAAACCATATGTCCCGTGACTACGCGGTCAGTTCCTACAAGTCACATTGGCCTCGTGCGAGGTGTTCGTGCCTCTTACGGGGCCGTTTGGGGACTGGTTTGAGTTTTCACCCACTAACAACATGTTTTTAAGCTAAAGTCTAGATATTTTCAAATTATTATCGTATTCTCAAACCATATGTTCCGTGACTATGCGGTCAGTTCCTACAAGTTACATTGGCCCCGTGCGAGGTTTTAGTGCCTCTTACAGGGCCGTTTGGGGGCTGGTTTGGGTTTTCACCATCAAACGGCTTGTTTTTAAGCATAATCTAGATTTTTTCAAATTATCGTCATATTCTCAAATCGGGAAACCTGCGACTACGCGGTCAATTCTTACAAGTCACATTGGCCCCGTGCGAGGTGTTCGTGCCTCTTACAGGGCCGTTTGGGGACTGGTTTGAGTTTTCACCCACTAACAGCATGTTTTTAAGCCAAAGTCTAGATATTATCAAATTATCATCGTATTCTCAAACCATATGCCCCGTGACTACGTGATCAGTTCATACAAGTCACATTGGCCCCGTGCGAGGTGTTCGTGCCTCTTACGGGGCCGTTTGGGGACTGGTTTGGGTTTTCACCCACTAACAGCATGTTTTTAAGCTAAAGTCTAGATATTTTCAAATTATCATCGTATTCTCAAACCATATGTCCCGTGACTATGAGGTCAGTTCCTACGAGTTACATTGACCCCGTGGTAGGTGTTAGTGCCTCTTACGGGGCCGTTTGGAGGCTAGTTTGAGTTTTCACTTGTCTAAAAGTAAATAATTTTTTTATTACACGTGTATGTTTTCTAATATTCCTAGCTCCTTTAATCAGACAACTATAACCACAAGATGAATCAATCGAACATGAACATAAAGAAATTTACAAGCCTCATTGTTATTTGAACATATGAATAATTTTTTACCTTCACCCTCACTGTTATTTGAACTTTAGTATTACACCCTCACTTATATAAATAAAAACTAAGGGTGGAAGTTAAATATGGCCCTACAATCATTACATGGATACACAAGTAGCTATGAGGGTAAGAACTTCCAGACGAAGTCAGATGATTTTAACACGATATGATAATAGCAAAAAAAAATGGAATTCAAGTTGAAAGTTTTAGATTTGACACTAATCATAGATCCAAGATCTCAAAGTGAAAAGTGACCCCAACTAGGTTTGTCACACTCCCAACTTTAAGAAGAAAAAGAAAAAAAATGGTTTTTTTTTCAATGTTGAACATATGCATATTAAGTAATAGCAAAAAAATTGCATATTAAGTAATAACAAAAATAATTAAGTCAAGAACCCAACCCAAGTACCATAATTTATTGGGAAATTGCTACATATTCGGTGTTGTGCCCAAGTCACAATTCAATGTCCATGACCCTATACACATTAAATAAGAACTAAATAAATTATTCATAGTCTAGTCCTTATGGTAACTTACATTTGTGAGTAATTTCCCCTCCTCGTAATATTCAAGATATGAACCTATAATTTGATATCACAACATTCATTAATGGTATACGTGAAATACTTGTATGAACAAATACACGAAAGATAACATGTTACCTCCAGTAATCATTGTTAGGTATTTTGATGCACTAGGGGTCATATAATTTTTTTTTCATTTTAATTCTTTCACTTGCAAAAGGTTCCAAAAATGTAAGGAAAAAAATCTAAATGTTACAAAGCATCAGTATCCCTTTCTTTCTTGCCACTAGAACTACAATAAAACTGCAAACTTCATAAACATGGCATTTCAAACTTCATAAGCATGGCATTTCAAGTAAACATGTAAATTGGGAACCCACAATGCATATAGAGAAACACAAATAATTTCACCATTTTTTTTGTGAAAAAAATGAAGAGAAAGGGAGGGATATCATATTACTTGGACACATTGACATAAAATTTCTTATTTTTTTAAAGTTATCCCGCATACCAAGCCAATCCAATTAATTGGGAATAAATCTACATCGTCCACAATTGACAGATATCCAACACGATGTTTATTAAGTATAAGTGTCGCAAGTGTTTCACTATTCACATCTTCAACAAAAATCACCAAAAAAATAAACATAACATATTCAAAACTCAATAAAAGTACAAAATTATTATCAAAGTATAATAAACATGAAAATTTCTCAGCCACCCAAACATTAAATCATGAAAATTGTTACATGACCCATGAAAAAAACTAATTTGGGCATTTTGACAAACATTTCATGGTGAATAAATTGTATACCCATCTCAGGTGTATCTCTTTTCGATCAAAGAACATAAAAATTGATTTTGAGAAAGTTCAAGCTCAACTCCTTAATTTATTTTACTTCATTCTATCCATCTCAGGTTGTTTTTTGTCGGCATAAAAAACCAACAAGTTTCTAACTGAGTGTGGAAAACAAACTGATATCGGCGGACAACCCAATATAAAATTTCGGTGACCTCAAACAAAGGAAAAAAATGGAAAAAATAAGAAGAACAGACCTTGAGTGCAGAGGAGAGCGGCGCCGGACTGATATAGGAGGAGAGACGCCGGACTGAGTGTGGAAGAGAGAGGGCGCTGTTGAGGGTTTTCGGGGGAAGAGGGAGAGCTGAACGAGGAGCGGGAAGATTGAGCGGGACACAACGAAAGGGTAGTATAGTGAATTTTTTTAGGGCTTTTATATTTTAGTTAACTGTACTCAATTTTGGCACACTTTAAAACAGTTCCAAATTTTGGCACTGTTTTAAAGTGTGCCAGATTTTCATTAAACCGTGCCAGAATCTGGCACAGTTTTAAACTGTGCCAGATTTTTAATATCAGGGTGTGCCAATTTGCTATTTTTGGTGTAGTGATTCTTTCCTCACCATGAAAGCCATAGAAAACATTACGGGAATATGACAAATGGTTTTGGGAAACCTTCAATGAGGTGGAAGATTTCTCAGATAGGGCGGTCGTAGCATCATTCAAGATTAACTTGCGTCCTACCTCCATATTGCACCAGTATCTCACCAAGAAGGAATAGACACCATTGATAATCTCATGTTGCGTATTGAGAAGTACGTCAAGGTGGAAGACGTGGTCAACACCAACCAAGGGGAAACTAGTCAGGCAAAGGAAACCAAGGGAAACGAGAAGGAAAATTCCCCAAAAAAGGGGAATAAAAAGAAGAACGGAGGATCTAAGAAAGAAAACAAGGTAGACTCATCCAAGATGTTTCGGGCCGTTAACATGATTTTTAAGGAATTTATTTATAAAATCCTAGGAAAATCAAGGTCTAATAATTCCACAAGTGGTCGATGAAGATGGGAGGTGATCTGAGTAAGAGGAACAATACACTCGGATGCGCATACTACAAGGAGAATGGATACATGATAGATAATTGCAAGGCCCTCAAATCCCATCTAGAGGAGTTAGCCCAGGCGGGGCATCCGAATAAGTACATTAAGAAGAAGGTTGACCAGGTCACCACTAATAGTGATCCAAAACCAGATAATGTGTTGGATAATGAAGCAGAGCAAAAGTTTGTCATTATTCATGAGACATCTGACCCTAAGAAGATCCAGGGCAATGCAATTCAGATGTTACTAAAAAATATCACGGCTATAATGGAGGCCTTCCAGATTAATCCCCCCAAATGCCAAGCTGGCAAACGCAGGTGACTAGAAGATGTGGATTATAACAACTACATAGTCTTCACGGAATATGATTTAATCGGGGTAAGAACCCCACACCATGACACCCTAGTAATCATTATTCGGATTGCAAACTAGGATGTGGATAAGCTACTAGTATATCAAGGTAGTTCCTCGAAGGTGATGTACCTGGAGATTTTTCATAAGCTCAAATTAAAGATGGCAGACTTGAAGGAAGTGACTGTCCCACAGGCCAGCTTTGCGGGAAAGATGAACATGCCATTAGAAAAGGTAGTCATGCCTGTAAGGGTAGGGAACATCTCTAAACTCATTGAATTTATGGTGGTGGACATTGACTCACCCTACCAAACCATATTTGGGAGAGGGTGGTTGTAAACCATGAGGATAATGCCATCAATCTACCATAAAAACCTTAAATGCATCACAGAGTGGGGAATAATGGAGATCAGAAGTGATTTTGCCACCATTCAGAAGTGCTACATTACTGCCATCAAGACTAAGCAAGAAAAAAAGAAAAAAATTAAGTCATCCCCAAAACATCTAAAGACGGATCCACTCCATCCAAATATTAACTAAAGGATGGAAGACCAGGGGTCGAAGAGACAAGAGTTGAACCTGCAATAGAGTTGTGGAAAAATTAGAGGAGGTAGTTTTTGATGATCTCCGACCAGAGAGGAAGTTTCTAATCGGCACCACATTATCCAACTAATAAAGGAGAGAATTAATTGCTTTTCTGAAATAAAACCTAGATGTTTTTGCACGGGAACTATATGGCATACCATGGATTGATCGCATAATCACTTGCCATCAATTTCACGTTGACCCAATATTTTCATCGATCACACAGAAGGCTCGTCGCACCACCCCAGAGAAGGCCAAGGTAGTGGAAAAAGAGTTAGGGAAACTTCTAGCGGCAAGGTCCATTAGAGAAGTTTAATTCCCAAAATGGCTTTTAAACTCGATGGTGGTACGAAATAGCAATGATAGTTGGAGAATATGTGTGGACTCCATAGACCTCAATAAAGCTTGTCCGGAAGACAACTTCCCTCTGTAAAAAAATGGATCAATTGGTCGAAGCCACAACATCCCACGAGCAGATGAGCTTTGTGGATGCTTACTCAAGGTACCACCAGATCCCACTGATTGGCCCCGACCAAGATAAGACCTCATTTATCACTCCACTGGGCTTGTATTGTTATAAGGTCATGCATTTTGGCCTGAAAAATGCTGGAGCCACAAATTAGATATTGGAATTGTCAGACTCATTCTATCTTTAATAATTAGTTTTTATAATCAGTTTATTAAATATGTGGAAAATTTGTAAGAAGAAAAAATTAGGGTCAAAACAAAATTTTAAACAAAAAATGGAAATTTTGGTCATTTTATATATGTTTTGAGCTAGTATATATCAAAGTGTCAATTGTGTATTTTTTAAGGGCTCGAGGAATTATTTTGAAGAAGTTGGATGTAAAAAGAAGTACGAAAAATCTTGAGGAGAAAAGAAGAAGACAAAGAAAAAGAAGTTACGACCTGTCAGAAGTCTGGGAGGGATTTTTAATTCAAAAATGAATTAAAATTTAGTTTCTTTTGATCCCCATAAAATGGGAAACCTCCTATTCAAACCATATCACCAAGTTTCAACCTCGTCAATTTTAGGAGCTCCCAAACTGTAATACCCCGTATTTTTATGCATATTATTTAATTATGAAAACTTGTGAAAATTAATTTTGTGTGTTTGATTATGGCATGAGATGTCCCTATTTACATCTTTATGTGTTAGTTAGTTCGGATTTGAAATCGTATTTAAGACACCATAGCTCATTAATCAAATATTTAATTTTTTTACTCATACCGGTTGATTAGTGAAATAACTGGGTTGTTAATTAATTAGGTTTGATATATTTTGGATTGATTTAAGGTATGCATAAAATGTCCGAGTTTGACTTAAAATAGTGGGGTTTAGGCCCATTGGGTTAATATATAGCTTGGATAGTGTTTTGGGCTATTCAGGGCGATATTTGAACACTTTGGGTTGGGGTTTATTTTGAGCCCAAGGCCAATTTCATGAGAACCATATTATAAGGTTGGGAGTCTGAATCTATAAGTGTCATTTTGTCATTTTGATGTCATCCTAAGATTAGATAGAGAAAGCACCAAGAAGAAAAGAATATTTGGGGATTGATTTCCCAATCAATCCGTAAGGTAAGTTTCTTTAGAAAGATAGTATGACTTTTTGTTGGTTTGAGTTATGCATGTTCGCATGAGTCTAAAAAAATTTATGTTATAAATATTAATATTATGATTTAAATTGAATTATTTTGAGATTAACCTATAATTGGTAGTAATTAGGTTGATTATCCCCTCAATTTGATAAATTACATCATGAATCTGACTTGGATTGATTAAATAATGATTAGTAGTTGATTTGTATTGGAAAATAAGTAAATGCCCTTTGATTACCCGTATAAATCTAAAGAAATCATGCATTAATTGATAGAAATTGAAAATCTAGGGTTAAATTGGGTTTTTGATTAAATCTTGATATAAACTTGGGATTTGCAGTAGGAAATAGGTTTCAGTTGTTTATTTGTTGTGTTTTTATTGTTTGGATGATGGTTGGGGGCTTAGATGAAGATTTTGAGTTCATTAATAGAGGTTTAGAGATAGAAATTAGGGTTTGAAGATGGTGAATCTTATAACAAAGGGAAATTTTAGAGTTTCTATGTTGACCAATCGACCGACCCTAGATATGGCCTAGTTTGGGATTTTGTGTATTTGGTTGGGAATTTTTATTTTTAGGCTTAGGGCTTGGATTTGTTGGCCCGTAGTTTTCATGTATTCATAGAATAGAGATATATTTTTAGTATTTGAATTGTTGGAGATTGATATTTGAGGTATTGGGATATTAGGGAAAATCACTGATTTAAAGGGGTTAAATTGATAATTTGACATTTGATGGTAAACCCGAGTGTAGAATGGGTCCTTTGGTTGAGAATTTAGAACATTAGAGGATTGGGCTGGTTGGTCGGGATTGATTTCAATCACTGTGTTGTATGAGTGGGATGAACATCCTTTGAGTGAGATTAGGTTTGGGTTATAACTTCCTTGAGTGAGGTAGTTATTATGTCCCGTGATTTTTTTAAATTAGGCGTGAGATTGTATCTAGACGCGATACCTTGGGAGAATGGACTAGGACTAATTGAGATTTAATATAGTTGATGTACATATTTTAAAGTGGGGGTAATTTAAGACTATACCTAGACTTGAGGATTCAGTGTGTTAGGGTTAATGCATCTTAGAATGAGTATAAGGTTATAGATGTGTTATATCCTTTTTATAAATGGAGATGCTTAGTGTGATGCGGTAGCGTTGGGTCGAAATGTGTATTTGATTTATCTTAACCTTATAGTAAGGGTTGTGCACATTATGTTGATTTATCCCATTAGTTAGGGTTGTAAATGTAATATGGTAGTGTTGGTTCGATATATTGATTCAACCCGTTAATGAGGGTTATATTTAAATGGATGTTTTATGTGCTATACATACCATTTGTAAATACTCACAATGACGTATTATGAGGGATTCCATTATGGGGCACATATGATGCGGACTGCAATGGTGCCTCGGTGAGTAGACGAGTTTGCCATGATCATTTTATTCCAGGGTCCTACGTCTAGGTATCTGTATACCGAGAGGGTTCACTCAAAGATTTGATTGTATAGGATTTATTATGGTGGACCATATGGATGATGTGTAGGTGTAGTGATTTATCCTTCAATCTTGATGAGGTCTTAGGGTTGGGACAACCTGAGACTATATCTAGTACGGGTGAGTGATCCCCTAAGGTAATAAGGATAGGCCTTCAATATGTGCGAGAATGAGAATAGCCCATTTATTTGTATATGTGAGGGTTGTACCTTTGTATGGATGTTAGACACAAGGGAATCTTTCTCCTACCATATGTGATTATTATGTGGCAGCACTAGAGTTAGTTGTACCGATTTATGTTCTATACTCGGGATGTTTACGAATTATAGTACAACTATCTACCTATATACTTATGTTTTGGATTCACGTATTACATATACTAAAGACGCATATATTGTATTATTGGCATGATATAGTCAAATGTGTATAGACTTGAGTTATAAGCCTGTCACCGGTATATTAGTTCTTTGGTACGATGTACCGTAGGTTCGAGACTACCAGAAAAATTATGTTTTATAATGAAAAGAGACAAACTTAAAGAGGAGAAACTAAATATTTAAGAATGAAAATGTAAAGCTTTAATCACAGGGGCTACATATGGGTTCGAGATTTATAACAACATGTTATTTTAGGTTATTTGGGTTGGGATGAAAGTTAAAATATATTAAAATGCGAGAGAAATATGCATAGTTATGATTTATCCCAATTTCAGTTATGCTTTTATTAGTCATAGACTTGTTGTTAACATTGTGAATTTTAACATTTTTAGGACTTAGTACGCGAGAGCTAGGGGTGTTCAAAAAACCGACCGAACCGACGGACCGAACCGAACCGCCTTATTTTTTAAAAAACCGACTGAGTCAGTCCGATCCTCGGGTTTTGAATTGATAGGGACGGTCTGGACCGACCCGGACCGACAGTAATTAAATATATATTTTTATATTTTATATAGTGTCAATGTTATGCTGCTTACTAGTGTTAAATAAAAAGAAGACTAAGGCTAAAATAGTCTAATGCCAAAGTCCCTAACTAAACCCTACACTTAATCAGCCGTTGTTCTTTTCTTTCTCACAATCAAAGAAAATAAACTCTCTCCTTCCCTCGCTAAACTTACACACGACGCTGCCGCTGCTGCCCCAAACCGCCACTCACGAGCTGCTACTGCTGCCCCAAACTGCCACTCATAACGCTGCTGCTGCTGCCCCAAACCGCCACTCACAACGCTGCTACTGCTGCCCCAAACCGCCACTCACGGCCACCTTCACTCACGACTGCACTTTATCACCTCAATCAACTTGATTTGGATCTGCAATTAGGTACCATATTGAACTATTTTTTTTATCTGCTATTGCCCCGGATCTGCAACTGCAATGGATTTGCATTGATTTTACCCCTATTTTCTATTGTTGCTGGTAAAGCCACATTTGATTTTTAGCTTGGCACATATAAAAGTAGCCAACTTCTAACTATATATGGAGTAGCCAACATATAAAAGTAGCCAACCTCAGTCTCAATTTTGTTGTTATTGGGAAACTATTAAACACACAGAATGATAATAGTAATGTACATACTGTAATAGCATCTATTGTTATCCTTGTCTTAAAAACCTTTTCAGGGGAAGAAGTGTTTTACCACTATTTTTTTTAATTATCATACATATATGATTTTAGGACCGACAAACTAAACCGAACCGACCCTGGGAAAAACTCGAACCGAATAGGGTCGGTTAACCGACATTATCGGTTCGGTCGTGGTCAATTTTTTTAGAGGACCGACATAGTCGGTCCGGTCCAAAAAAAACTTCAAAACCGAACCGGACCGGACTGCGAACACCCCTAGTGAGAGCTTCCATCTTGATCGATGTTATTGATTGCCATCTCATCCTGTTGCAGATTCTTGGGATGTAGGTGTCTTTGTCCTACGTGCCAACTCTATTTTTATTCTTGTTGTTCAAATTTTAGTTTTAAGGTGTTTAGACGGTTATTAACTCTCATTGTGTTTTGAGAGTGTTTACATGTACGATTGTTATCAGAGTTGGTTGTATATTATTTCAATTTTACTGTATCTCATTTTTTTATTTTTTCGGTTTCAATTAGTTCATTATGCTGAGAATGTTACCATATGTTTTTTATTCTCGTAACTTTTATATTAGACTTGATCAATCTATTTATGGATTTTTGCGGGGTGTCACCAAACCTCATTTTAAACTCCATTTCGACAAATGTAAAGTTCAAAACTCCCTCCATTATACACCAACAAATACCTATAAATAAAAGGTCACCCCCGCCCTTTGAAGAAAAAAATTTGGAGTCCAAAAATTGTTGCCAATATTAAATTTTAAAAAGATAGTTGTACAAAATATTGTGAGGTTTTATTATTGAAGAGATATTGTGGAGTTTTGGACCCAATTACTTGTAAGTTGTTTATTATTAATGAAAAATAATATTTCTTCTTACATTTTTGGTTTCAATATGATGATCTTAGCTTAAATATTCCACTAGGACGTAGTGAAATTTATGATGCTTAGTTAACTTTCTATGTTAATTTAATTTCGGTGTATTTCCCTTCATATTTTAATTACAATACAAATCCGATATTCATCAAAATATTATGAAAGTAGTTATTTATCCTTCAAAATTAATTATTGATTCACATTTTATATTTATGTGTGGGTACGTTTTAATGAGCTATAGTTTTATATAGTTAATTGATATCTCATGCTTAAATGCGATACTTAATACTTAAAATTGATGTATTTAAGGGTACAAAGGTTTAAGTAATCTAAAAAGACACGCACAAATAATTTTCACGAACCTTGAATGTTACATTTTTCTGGAATGTACGCGACAAGAGTTAGTGCATTTCGAGTTATAAAATCAAGAACATGGAATTAAATAAATGTTCAATGCTAATTAAAAGTGATAAATGGAAACAAAGCCCTAGTATCCTCTATTATTTGTTAAAACTCTTGATCTTTCTTTTATTTTTTTAGTTAGCTTATGTTGGTGAATTTTTTTATATCTCAAATCAAAAACACAAATTATGTCTAATTGGAAAGTCATAAATTAAATTATCACATTTCCTTGTTGGTTCAACCTGTATTTGTACATCTTTATTACAATAACCTCTGCACTTGCAGTGACACAATAAGTTTTTAATGCCATTGCTGAGGGTTTTTAGATAAAAATTTCTTATATTTAGACTAGATTTTTTTTCAATTTAATTTTACAAAATTCTCAAAAATACCAAACCACATAAGCGCGACATCCACCACTTGAGCTAAGTTTACGTCCAAAACCATATAAAAAATATTATGTTCTCTCATGTCCTAACAATGCATGAGCATAGCATCCACCACTTGAGCATACGTGGTAAAGGTTGGATTCCCCATAATAACCTTTCTGATGGGCCAATCTAGCCCCTTCATAAAACATCTCATCTTTTTCTCCTTTGAATCTAACCCTTCAAGTGAAAAGAGTGTTAAGCTAGTGAACTCTTACACATATTCTACAAGTGTGCGGGATCCTTGTTGAAGGAGAAGAAACTCAATTTTCTTGTAGTCCCGAACTAATTCCAGGAAGTACTTGGAATTAAACCGTGACATGAACTTCCCATAAGTCAAGACCTATTTGTCCTAAATTGATGTCACACTCTCCTAATACTGGAGACAATCCCCTATCAACCTGAATGTGGCCAAAACCTGCTTACGCACCTAGGTGCATTCCTACAACTGCAAATGTTGCTCAATGTCTTGGCGCCACTACGTGCCGCAGTAGGAATAGATCCTGAGAATATGTGTGGGTTATTTTTATTTAGGCTTCCTCAACCTTCTCTTAACCCATAGTGGCTGGTGCTATTGGTTGAGGCACTGTGGGAGTCATCTCTTGTCTACCTACTTACTATCCTGTCTGAACTTCTTGGCTAATCAACTTAGAATGTTTCTTGCACCCTAAAGGGTACCGCCCCCATGCATTAGGTTTGGGAATACCTGGCATAACTGGTTCCTGTGTTGTGGGTGCTATGGGACAACTTGTCCCACGGGTTCTCTCACCTGACGTGCTCTCTTCCTAGGCGGCATCTAAAGTTCAAGATTGAAATCCTATCAGTAATTAAACTAAATAAGAGTACCCCGAAAGGAGCGTATCAAATAATGCTAGGCAGAAGTCTAAGATAACCTATAACCCTTGAGGGCGAAGACCATGCTATGATACCAATTGTGACACCCCACATATTTTAATACTCTTATTGATCAAGTCTAATTATTAAATTATACAGATTGTTAAACAATTAAATACCATTCTCATCATGAAAGGAACAAACGAAACATATAAAACATATAAGTATGCGATGTGAAAGTTATCTAAAATGAATCTCATAAAGATATATCAAAACCATAATAAAGTGGGAGAGAAGGGTTCACAACTACCAAAATATATACATACCGAATAATAATTCTCAAATCATACATGCTAAGTCCTACTATCCAACATACATGCAAACTGAAAGTCTACGGAATATAACCCACTTGACTGAAAAGTAAATGATACTTTATTAAGATAATGACCTATATAGATCTCTGAAGCTAGAAACCGGAGCGAAAGAAAAGAATAAAGAATGTGTGATAGCTGGAGAATAGGAGACTAAGCCGGATGACCAACTATATCACCTATAGAGTCACCACGAATAAAATGGGTCAAAACCTTAGCTAGTCATTAAGATACAAAACTCAAAATTATATATATATATATATATATATATATATATATATATATATATATATATATATATATATATATATATATATAAATGGTAAATTCACAATTTAGATGTTCAATAATGATATCCCAATGTATATCAAGAAAGTTCATTAGTTTTATCAATTAATAACCCTCTCAATTAATCAAAATGTAACCAACATGCGCACTTCTCCCCGATTATCTTAAGTACATGCGATACGCCCATATAAAATCGTCAAACAATCGTAGCTACCTGCTTCACAGTGCTAGAGAAACCATAGCCACCCTGCTATGCAGTGTCGAATTTTCACCACCCTGTGTGACATTACTAAAGTCTATATCAAGCCATACTTTTTAAATGTTCATACTAAGGGTGTTCCTTATCGGCATGCACCCAAAATCCACATTCATTGGTATATTCATTAATTATGTTATGAGTTTTAATCGTAACTTGTCTCTCATCATTAGATCAGCATTACCCTATTACCCCACCCCTCAGGTCATTTAATTAGATTACGCAATGAATCATTAATCCATTACATTAAGGATTTAAGGGATCATCCATTTAACATATAACTACTCATAAATGAAACATTAAAGTAAATATGAATGTCAATTAAGTTTTATAAATTCATCAATCCTACTCATGTCTAAATTTCATGCATGGGACGTTTTATAAAAATAAAATTCAAACAAAGACACGCCTAATACACTTCTATCTAGATAGGGTAGTCGTTAGAATAATTAATTAATTAATGGTTCATTATGATGAATTGAATTTAGGGAAATAATGGTGTCAATAGCTAGCTTCCATACCCAACCATAATTTGTTCAACACAAGCCAACCATAAACACAATATGCCAATACAAGTTCATCTTTTACTCCTGCTAATTTGTCTACTTGATTAATACTCTTAAGGAATGAAGAGGGTCATACAAGAATACTCAAACAAATAGCCCATTTCTCATTTGAAAGAACATAAATTAATAAGAATTATCAATTATCTTTTCAAGGGTATAACATGGGATAAACATTTATAAAGTCTTCTCGTGAATAATTTAGGAACTAATTATACATTTTTATACTTAGAACTTAAGTAATCTAGTAGATGATATCAAATGTAATATTCATGGAGCTAGAAGTATAACTCTACCTATCATGCACTTTTTTTTTATTACTAATTAGACTTTAAATATATCTCCATTACTGAACATATATTCCAATTATCATAATTCCAAGAACAAACCTAAAACCTTAATATGTCAATTCGATGTCAAGGGTTTCATATTCAAACTCTTATAATGATTAGGGTTAAATATCAATATAAAACATATGAGGATAATTTATTTCACCTAATTAAAATAATATATTAGGAAGTCTCAAATTCCCATAGCTTTCTAACTCATTATAATCATACAATTAGGGTTTAGGTGAAATTCACCATAGGTACATATAAAAAGAGAGGAGTAGAAAGCAAAATTCCTTAAAATATGAAATAAAACTTTCTTTGAACTTGGAGAAAAGAAGTATTGAAAGCTAGCCTTGAATCATATTTAAAAACCCCTTAAAACTTCTTGATAAACTCGATTTGATTGATTTTATAGGCCTTGAGAAACCCCTTTGAATCCTTTTTTGAAAGCATTAAAAATATATTTGGTTAGTTTAGTGGTAAAGAGGTTTTTCGAAAGAGAGTTTAGAGGGA
Organism: Sambucus nigra; assembly: GCA_949130495.1. Lineage (NCBI taxonomy): Eukaryota > Viridiplantae > Streptophyta > Magnoliopsida > Dipsacales > Adoxaceae > Sambucus > Sambucus nigra. The sequence continues at coordinate 87,227,041 of OX422216.1, read as the reverse complement.
TTTAGGTTTTCTTGGTGAAAGAGGCAACTTAAAATGGGGGAGATATATGAAATAAGGATTAGATCATCAAAGAAGCTAATAAAACCAAACTTAAACCCATAGATCCCGCGATCAGGCCATGACCTAGCCGTAGTTTAGCCAATGTCGTGGTCGTAGTAATAAATTTTATGATCGCGGACCCCAGATCTGCAGTTGTGGCTAAAATGGTTGTGATCATAGCTACCAAGGCTGTTGCCCTTTAATCTTAGCGGCCCCAAAAAACACCAATACCCCCTACCTACTCCTCTAGAAAAGTACAAGTATACAAATACCCCTAAGCCTTTCTAAAAATTACCCAAGAGTCTAAAACCATTTGTAGCCTCTCACAATTACCAATTTAACCCCAAGCTTTAATAAAATTAAACTTTAACCCATAAAACTTAATTAATTAATAAAATGAGCTTAAATTTTCCAAATTAAATCATTTTGACTTTAAAACTTCACCAATGATTTTAGATTCTCAATTTCAATTATATAATCTATTAGATTTGATTTAAAATTATTCTCAATTAATTAATTATAAATCCTCTTAGAAATATGGGGGCATTACATTTGCAAGTAGAAACTTTCACACTTTATAAAATGAGGGTAATTTTTTTCATTTTTTTCAAATGTAGAAACCCACATCCACAAGTTGTAGACCTAACCAACTCTTCTCTTATGATTTTGAATAATATAGCAGTTTTGCTTTTTCAACTACAACCATGATCTAATCTTCTCATTGACAAGGGTTAAAAACAATACCCTTTTTTCAAAAACCACAAAAAATTTTAATTTTGATATAAGTGAAAAAAGAAATCCATTTATTATACTTTTGCATGTAAATTAATCAAATTATAGTGTGGTGTTAAGTGAATGAATTATAATAAAATACCTTAAAAATTTACAATATTTCCAAGTCATTTGAACTTATAAAATCTAAACAGGGAGTGTACAAGCCATAAATTAATCCAACCAAACAATATCTATGTATGTATGTTAAAAGTGAAACATATGATATATATATATACCTACAAACATGGAAACTAAAATTTCACAACGAAAAGGTTCTTGATATGAACATCCAAAGAACACAACTAAATAGCAAAAGAAGAAATCAAAAGTAGATAATACCAAGGAAAATATAAGACAACTAAAGCATATCCTAGGTAAATTTAAAAATCCTAACTATAATTACTTAGAGGAGGGAAAAAATCTCCAACATTTTGGGAGTTTGTTGACTTCCTCTTGATCAACATCGAGAATCCTAGACCAACTACTTAAATTTTGTGGAGTTTTGACACGATTTGGGGAGCAACAATTGTGGTTGTTTTTCCCTTAGAAGCTTTGCTAGAAGCACCTAATTTTGTCTTACCCTTACGATCAAAACTCCTAATATCCTTAAATTTCATTGATGGAACATATAGTTTAAGTAAAACACAAAAATCTTTAAGATGATCTAATTTCTGACAATGGGTACACTTAAATGGTTTAGGATTTCAACAATGATTGGGTACTTAAGGGCTTCCACTTGCAACAAAACTCTTTAAAATGTAACTCTTTGTCACAAAAAAGATAAATGAACTGCACCTCCCTTTTTTCTTCACGAATGTGTCAGTAGATGAATAACTCTATGAGGAGGATGGTAAAATGGGTTATGGTGTGAGTCTCATAAGGCTACAAAGGATGTGAGACGAAGGAATATAATTTACAAGGCCTAACCTCTTTAATCTTTTAAAGACTTAACCCTAAAAGCATCTTTCATAATTTTTGAGATCTATCTTCCAAATCGAACATTAAAGTTGATGCGGATAACAATTAGATCTCAAACTTGGATATTTTATTCAACAAGGCGATCTTGGAGTTTTCACTCTCCTGCATAGATATCCTTAATAAATTAACCTCAACATGAAGAAAGTTGTTATTATTTCCCCACTATGCTAAGTGGTTCACCAAATACAAATTTTTTAGAGTCCAAATCTCTCAAAGTACTCTCACTCACCATAGCCATTTCATATTAAACATTGGCTAGCATGGTGGAGAGTTGTATGTTCATTTTTTTAGTTATATGGACTCTCCAAAAAGTTGAGCAAAAGCGTTGATGATATTATGTTCACACCTTCACTATCATCCAACGAGCTATTCGTGATAATATCATCATTCATGGTAGGAACACCAAATTCCTAAAAATCATCCATATTATCAAAATTCTCTCAGGCCATAAAAGACGCATAGCTATTACTAGGCGGTGGGCTTCTTTCGAATCTAAGTCATCATCACTAAAAGTGTCATGATATGCATGTTTTCCACTACCTTAATCTATTGTCGTAGGACATTGTTTTAAATAATGTCCTTTACCACCTCATATGTAACATGTGACAACATTTGAGGAATCTTTCTCTTGTGTATCCTTTACCTAATTCAAACCTAGGCGAATATAATTTTTGGTCGACATTGGTTGGAAATTTCTTTTTCCATAACTTGGAAAATTTCCTAGTAAGGAAGGTCATATCATCTTCTTTGGCATCAAGGGGTTACATAGATGGAGGAACCTTGTGATCTTTCACCTTGAAGTCTATACTTTTATCATTGATAGGATCTCAAGGTGATAATTCAAATTGGCCCCATACTTTTGAAGTGAGACTACTAACTCATTTACTTTCATGGGTGTTTTAAGTAGCACTAGAACTTCTCTGATGGAATCAACATTGCACGAAGTTTAAACGGAAGATACCTAAGGATCTTATCGATGATGATATTTACCAAAGAAAAAGGAAAATTAACTCTATTATTTAGTTGAGTGTAAAATTTGTCAAAGTTTTTTTCTCCTTCATTGTAACGAGTTCGAAATAAGTGGTGAGGTGTTGAATATTCTCCTGATTCAGGGTGGATATGCCTTTATAGGTTGTTTCCAAAACATCCCATGCCTCATTTAATAGTGACACAACCAAAGATTATGTTTAGACCTCTAGAATGTCACCCACTTTCTCTTATGTCGTTCCCATCCTTACTTTATATTATTTTAGAGACTATCATTATTAACAATGATAATCGAAAGATTCTAACCCATCAAAACATTATTCCTGGTTCGATCATCCATCGACATAATATGTGACATTGTTCAAACCTTCTAATAGGAATAATTTATACAATCAAAAGGAGGATAACAAAGAGACGAAACACCATCCATCTCACACAAAGGACCCACTATTGGGGTTTAACCCCAAAAAGAATGAAATCCACTTTGTTACCAGTTACGAGTGAGGGCCCTCAATTAAAAATTAATTATCAATTTGAAAAGATAATTATCTTTTTAAAACAACGATGGGTGTAAAGAATCCAAAATTTTTATGTGTAAAAGTGTTTTAACAGTATTAGAATATAATCAATTTTATCTTTTTATTAAGATAATTGATTCTAGTAATGTGAAAAGGTAAAACAATTCACAAAACACCAGATGTACAAGTAAAACACCACTAACGGGGAAAAACCTAGAGCTGAAATTAACGATAATGTATAGTGGTAGAGATTTACAAAAATAGGAAAAATTACTTACAATCACACAATGCACTAACTTCCAATCAAATCTTTTGCACTATGTTCTTTGAGGAGAGCTCCAATAAATAGAGTACGCTATACAACGATGACCATTTTTTCACTTCACCAATGTATTCAGACCTTATGATAAATAAATCTTCTTTGAAGTGGAAAATAACTATTGTTCCATGGCACAAGAACTACGAACTGACCATCAATTACATTATAGGATGTGTGAGTATATTATATGTTAGAAAAGATGTTGAAAAGGTTTGATCTCTCCTATAAACTCATAAGGTATTTTTCATGTTTTTTTAAAGTAGACTGATGAAGGGTATTTTCAATCAAGTTAGTTCGAATATGTTCATCATAGGAATTGGCCGAATGCCTTTTCCATTATCCACTAAACGATTGATAGTTCAGAAATAACCCAACTAATTGAGTAGTCGAACACCACCTTCCCAAAAAAGACAGAACACTTTCCTAGAGGATAGGAAATGTGGTACATACAGAGCAACCATGGACAAACATGTGTCCCATTCAATTTAACTTCTCTCAAGATGTGGAGTTATGAAGCAGGAGTAACGTTGTAAGGTTATGCACATAAAGTCAACATAGTATTGAAAATAGAGGTATGAATCCTTATATACAAAAATCCTATGTAATTCCTGAGATCAATAAAGAATAATACCCCCTCCCTTGTTCCCATTTATGTAGACCAATCTGACCGAACCATGTGTATGTAGTGTTCATCTCTTATACTATTTATTTACTTCATAATTGATATTACATCTAATCATTGTATTGTGCGCGAGAATCATATTTTTACCCCTACATAATTGGCACGGTTTGTGACAATGATTGTTTATAAAGTCGTGAATAAAAACTAGATTACCCAGGCCATCAACGGCCTTATGGAGCACAATAGGCTCTCCAATACCATCTCACCTTAACCTTAGACTGCCTACAAACTGAACTGCCACCTGTATTGGAGCAACATGTGGAGCCAAACTCGCTTATGGAGCAGAACCTGGAGAATGATGCTCCCCATCCTCCTACACCTCCATCATCCCTCTCATTCACCGTTCAAAGGGCATTGGTGTTCTAGTGGATTGGCCCCTCGCCAATCCATGCAAACCTTAGATGCATTTCTCGATTTTATCAAGAGGTGTTAGATTGCCTAATATCGTCGAACTTCAAAACCTCAAGAATGGATTCATTTGAAAAACATCGGATCCTGGGGACCACATATATCACTATGAGGTCCATATGGAAATCTTGGTCGATACAGACCAAATTAGGAATCAGGTATTTGCCACAATGCTGAAGGGATCAATGCGGACCTGGTTCAACTAGCTTTCGTCGAACTCCATTTCTTGTTACAATGAACTCAAAAAATTTCTTATCATGCATTTGATTAGAAACATGGTTCATAGGAAGATTACAAACTATGTTCAATGTTCTCCAAACTAAGGATGAAACACTTAGAGAATATGTAAATAAGTTCAATGATGATTTTCTCTGAATTGACCACCTGGATGAGATAGTGGTTATTTTAGCATTCTTACATGGACTTTACAGAAACAACACTATTTACTCTGTGTCAAATAACCCATCCCTCACTACCATGACAGAGATAATACAAAAGATGGAGAAACACATCCAGGTGGAAGACACCATCAACAATTGGCATCCCTCTCACGGGGGGAGGGGGGGGGGGGGGGGAGGGGGACTTGGGTAATGGAAGAGTAGAGGTGACCAAGGTAAGTGATGATTTCTGTCGAAGGGGAACTACAAGTGAAATTTATCACGTGCCAAACAGTTTAGCCATCTCAACACGATATTAGGTTGAGTGTTAACTACCATAGAAGACCCAAAGATGATGAGCTGGCCAATCTAACTAAAAATAAGATAATTAAGCCAAAGTCATACTTATATTACTAGCTCCACTATAATTATGGCCATGATACAGATGACTATCTCCATTTGAAAAGGGATATTGAGGCATTGGTTCATAGGGCTACCTATGAGAGTTCTTAGGTGGCAGAGGAGGAAGATAGGATGATCGAGGTAATAGACAAAGGGGTATTAACACAAAAGTTGATCAAATGAATGCGAGCAAAGGCAAGAAGGGCTAAAAGAAGTAGATGATACATACAAGGATAGGAGGATTAACATGATCTCAGGAGGCTTCGTGACCGGAGGGGAATCATCTTCTCCCGGAGAGTGTACGAGATCAAGAAAAGGGAGTTAATTGAGGTCCAACGGAAGAATGTAATACCCCGTATTTTTATGGCTTTTAAATTTGATGATTTATTAAATTTAATTTGAGATAGTAATTTAAATATTAATTTGGAAGTTTATTTTTAATATTTACTAGCGTGATGAGAGTTAGTATTTATTGGAAATTTGTTGAATATTACTAGATGAGTAAAGTAATAAATAAGATTGCTTTTATTAAAATTGTCACGAGTGAATAAAATGGCAATTATGGAAATTTAAGTCGGGACGCGCCTGTGTCGTGTCAGGACAAAATTATTATTATAAAAGTGAATAAATTATAAGTCACCCATATGGTCATTTCGAGTGTGCCAAAGTGTTCAAAAGGGTCGAGATAGTCAGAAAAGTGCACCCGAGGGTTTAGTTTGGGTCTCGGGGCATTTTTAGGCCTAATTGACATCCCGGGAGGGTATTCTAGACATTTTTTATTTTTGAGTAATTAAAGCCACGAAATTTCCTAAGTTATATAAGCCATTAGGAGTTATCTTCTAGGGTTATCCATCACAGAACCTAAGAACGTCCATTAGAGAAGAAGGTGGAGAGTTTTCTAAGCAATCCAAGGCCTAGAACTCACTCAATCGCACCGCCACCACCACCAAAACGTAGATCGCACGACGATGAACGCAACCATATCTTTTTCTTCAACAAATCAGACTCTTGAATCCCAGGCAATTATATATCTTGCTTTGTTTTTAGTTAATGTTTCACCCATGTTAGTTTAAGGTTGTTAAGAACATGTTTTATGGAAGAATCTGATAACTTAGAGACTTTAAATCACATGTTTTAGAGGAAATAGATATAATCTGGACATCTCAATCACATGTAGAGGATTACCCGCTAAACTGTATGGATTTGAAGCAAGGAAATATGGAAAAGAATTTAGAAAAATGGAAGTTTCACGAAAAATTAGGGTTCTTGATATTTGTGTTAATTTACCCCATTAATTCAATACCTTTGATTAATTTGAACATGTTTCACGTAAGAAATAATGCAAATAGGTATATATGACTGTTAGTAATCTTGTTTGGGAGTTTGGAGATCATTAATGGCGTTTTGGAGAAATTTTTTGGATGAAACCTATAGATTGAATATGCAGATTCTGGGCAAGAACTGCTTGATCGATCGATCGACCCCATTCCTCGATCGATCCCTCCTGGAAAACTGCATATTTTTCCCTTTTTGTTTAATCTGGATAAAATTTATGGGAACTCTTGAATGTCTTTTAAATAGTATAATGGGACATGAAGAGGACCAGTAGGGTCTAAGTAGACTTCGTTGAGTGAAATTTAATATGGGATGAAATTATGGGTTAACGGGGAGTTACATACATACGAAATTGTGCGTACGTTCACTAAAAGATTAAGACTCATAAAAGATTTAGACCAGAAGGTAAGTGAGGGTATACCTACTAAAATTATACTTAGTGAGAGAGATACTTCGAGAGATGAGAAGTAAGTTTGAAATAAATTATAAATGAGAATAAAAGAGACGAATCCGTTAAGCGAGATAGTTGAGTAAAATTATGCTAAGAACGGATAATAATAATTATGGGTCCTGGGCGAACCTAATTTGGAAAATGTGAATATTTATATATATGACTGTGTGACTGTGCATATATTATATATCTGTGTAAAATCATACCCGAGCTACTTGCTATCACAGAGGTTTCTGCGTCGGGACAGTCTTATCTCGATTGGACCTTTATGGGGGATATTGACTCATACCCTAGATGATAGTATCCATGATACAGGCTATCTAAAAATGATAGTCAAATAGTTTTAAGAGACGCGAGGGTATGTGCTGACCTCTTAGGACTTGGAACTATGCTTTGACTCCATTTGTATGTGTATTGTGTCAATACAGTTCAGGAGTGATTCCGAACTAGTATTTACCTTAGTATGAGTGGTACGGGGACTTGATAGCAGAGTATGCCATCACCATAGATTTATATGGGGTGCAGATAGTATATATATATATATATAACTTTCTACTGTGCGTATAAGTAGTAATGAATAAATTCTTCAACTTTATAACAAGTGTTCGTGAATTTTGCAACGATACTGAGTGGTTCTAAGTAACGTAAGAAAATGTAAGAGATTAATTTTTCTAAAACTAAATATCATGGCCTTAGTATTTCTCGAGATAAACTTCATGGGAATAAGTTAGATATACTTATGAGATCAGTAGAACGGTAGGCGTGCACACAAGATTAGAGGTGAGGATTCTCAAGAGGTGTCGCATACTAACATGGTTGTCACATTAGCCGGTAAGCAATTTAAATACTTGCTAAACTATTTTTAAATTGTTTTACACTCGGGCTCTGACCCATTTTCTGTCATTTCTTGCTTTCTCTTGTATATATATGTATGTATTACAGGTGCCCATCCACAGGGGCGTCATGCATAGATTCTTTGGACTGGACGAGCTGCAACTTATGTGGGAGTTGCAAGCCCTTGCTTTAGACGACCTCGTCATTGATTCTGTTCTTACTTTAGCTATGCTTAGTTAGGGCATGTGTCGCCCATTTTCTTGTTCCGTTTGGGATTTATCAGAGATTTATGTTTATTTATATTTCTAGTATTCAGTACTCCTTGGTAGTTAACTATTGTCAAGATGATTTCATTTATGGTTCTTAAACTTGGTTTGGTTTATCTAGATGGTTTAAATTCTAGTGTGTTAATTGCCATCCTTAGCAGTTATGTGATTCTTAAACTGTTGGTTATTATAAAGGTTTTCATAATGGAATTTAATTAAGTAAAAAAAACTTTAATTTGTTTTGATACCGAGCTTAATTATTTAGGGTGTTTAAATTGAAATTAATTATTTTACGACAATGATGCTGAGAATGAACCAACCGTTCACCTTGATTTTAATTTAATAAAGGAAAGATCACCCGATATTTAATTAGGCGGGGTGTTACAGGTGGAATCAGAGACAAGTGTCGATACCGAGACCTGTGGGTTATGGTCAGTAGTAGTAATGGTGGTATCAGAGCATCAGGTTCTAGTGTCCTTTAGGATATGTACGACTTATTTCGTTTCCAGCTTAGCGTCTTTGATTTAGAGCCCTATTTTTAGGACCGTTGTATTCTTGTACTTACACTTACGTCTTCAGCTATTTGAGATTTGATAATAACTGTAGACTAATAAACTTCCTTCTCATTTCAGATGCCTCTGATATGTGCACCCCGAGACAGGAATGCCGAGCCCGAGCAGCCAACAGCTCCGTCTCAGGGAATGATGAATGCAACTGAAGTAGCTTCCATTATTGCTCAGGCGGTAAATGCCTCATTAGCGGTAGTGCCGAAGGCTCCACCCCAGGTTCAGGAAGTTGCACCAGTAGCAGCACAGCTCCCCACTGCATGAGAGAGGGTCAGGGATGCCTTTCAAGAGGCGCATCCCTCGGAGCTTTCGGGTAGTTTGAACATCGTAGTCACTAGCCAATGGAAGAAGGATAACCATAGGCATCTGCACATGTATGACTGCACCGACATGCAGAGACAGTTACTGGCTTCCTTCAAGCTAGTGGGGGCTGCTTTGCAGTGTCGGGAGTCCACCACCACCTTGGAGGAGAGGGACAGCATACCGATTTAGTCATTTTGGGCGCAGTTTGACCGCAAGTATTTTCCATCCTCCATGCAGACTAAGATGAGGTGGAGGTTACTGAATCTCAAGCAGGAGAGTATGACCGTTGCTAAGTATGAGGAGGAGTTTACAAGACTTCTCACTATAGTGCCGGATGAGGCACCCACTGAGGATAAGAAGATATTACTGTTTTCAGATAGATTGGCCTGGAGGATTCGTCGGTACCTCATAGGCAATCTATCGTTGAGTACTTACACTAGAGCTGGAAATTTTTGACCCGATAACCCGTTTACGATAATAAACCGAAATAACCCGAACATGACCCAATTAGCTTGTATAGATTTAAGAGTACCCAAAACTTATACTATAATAAAACTCAACGCGACCCGAAAATGACACGTCTAACCCGAATTGCCACCCCTAACTTACACTGATGTACTTAACGCTACTTTGTTGCACTGTCAGGATCACTGCTTCCATTAGCAGGGGGGCAAACCAGCAGTAGGGCAGGACAGGGGGCTGTAGTAGTAATGGTGGGGCACTAGCAGCCCAAGGTCAGACTCATCATCGTGAACAGAGTTTCCATCAGGGGGACCCTGCCAAGCGATTCCGATCAGGTGATTCTAGATATGGATTTGGAGGATTTAGACAGGGCCAGCAGGGAAAGTCTAGTCAGTATGGCCAACAAGGCCAACACCATCAACAGCAGGGCCATCAGGGCCAACATCATTTTCAGCAGGGCCAGTGGCGGGGTGGTAATGGCCAACAGGGAAAAAGCGGAGGTAACTTCAGGGGAAGATGTTTTGTATGTGGAAAAAATGGGCATAAACGTCTGGATTGCCCAGAGGCGGATATGGCCCCACAACAGCAGGGTGATCGTAATGAGCCGCAGAGGCCACTCTTTCCATCCGCCCTCCCAGTGCCAATGCAGACGCCATCTCTACCAGCCATCCCAGCAGCCCCAGTTCAGTAGGGGAAATTACAGTATGGACATGTCTATAACGTCCACCAGGCAGCAATACCTCCGGCACCACCCGCGATTGAGGGTACTTTTCCTATCCATGGGATTATGGGTCAGGTTTTATTTGATATTGCGGTATCGCACTATTTTATAGCTACTCAATTTGCACGAGCCTTAGGGTTATTAGACACGGCAGAGAGTACAGTGACCTGCGTAGACTCACCACTGGGGAATGGGTCTTTGATTTTCTTTATATGCCGGGGTGTAGGTATAGATATTGGTAGCTTGATTTTTCCTGCAAACATGCTAGTGTTAGATATGCATGAGCACGATGTCATTATTGGCATAGATTGGCTCGCTGTGTATAGAGGCATGATAGATTGTTTCGACATGAGTATTGTCTTTGCCAATTTCGGGGCAGGAGATGTTTTTGGTGGAGATGCCTCGCCTAGAGGGAGGATCTTCCACCCATTTGTATTAGATAGAGGAGGATACCTCTAAGGGGGTTGTTATTCCCCAGGATTCGATTCCAGTTGTTCTTGAGTTTTCGAATGTATTTTAGGAGATACCGGGCCTACCCCCTAGTCGAGAGATAGATTTCATCATAGACTTGATATCGGGCACTCAGCCGATAGCACGTACACCGTACCGTATGGCTCCAGTAAAGATGAGGGAGTTACGAGATCAAATAGAGAAGCCGTTAGACCAGGGCTTCATTCGTATGAGCACCTCACCTTGGGACGCTCCAGTGATGTTTGTAAAGAAGAGAGATGGTTCACTGAGGTCATGTGTGGATTATCGAGAGTTGAATAAGGTCACAATACGGAATAAATATCCGTTGCCCCGAATCGATGACCTGTTTGACCAACTGAGAGGAGCAACCTTCTTTTCAAAGATAGATTTGAGGTCGGGATAACATCAGTTACGAATTAGGGAGCAGGATGTGCCAAAGACTGCTTTCTTGAAGAGATATGGATCCTATGAGTTCAGAGTCATGCCGTTTGGGCTAACAAATGCTCCAGCCATATTCATGGATTTGATGAACTGAGTGTTTAAAGAGTTCTTGGATCAGTTTGTTATTGTCTTCATAGATGACATCCTGATTTACTAACAGACTGAGGAGGAGCATGCCCAGCACTTAAGACAGGTTCTTTTGACTCTATGAGAGCATCAGTTGTATGCTAAGTATGATAAGTACTGATTTTAGCTATGGGAAGTACCGTTTTTTGGGGCATGTTGTGTCGGAATTGGGGATATCGGTTGACCCAAGCAAAGTGTCGGCAGTAAGGGAGTGGGGACAACCCATGACACCAACAGGGGCGCGTAGTTTCTTTGGTTTAGATGGGTACTATAGGAGGTTCATCTGAGGCTTTTCGAAGATAGTGGTCCCGTTGATGAATCTGACTCGCAAGGGAGTATCGTACGTTTGGGATGATGCTTGTTAATTAGCTTTTGATGAGATGAAAGATAAGTTGACTTCGGCGCCGGTTCTTGCTTTGCCCAAGCTGGGAGTGGAGTACTTGGTGTACACTGACGCCTCTTTACTGGGACTCAGGGGAGTGCTTCAGCAGGAGGAGCAGGCTATAGCTTTTGCTTCCCTTAAGCTTAAGCCTCATGAAAGGAATTACCCCACCCACGACCTGGAGCTAGCAGTTGTCGTATTTGCATTGAGAATTTGGAGACATTACTTGTTAGGGGAGAAGTTCCGCTTGTTCACAGACCACAAGTCACTGCAATACTTGTTCACTCAGCGAGAGTTGAACATGAGTCAGTGTAGATGGTTGGAGTTTGTGAAATACTACCAGTTTGAGATACAGTACCATCCGGGGAAGGCTAACATAGTTGCTGATACGTTAAGCCGTAGATCGAAGGGTGACATAGCGGAAGTATGGAAAGCTAAGTGGGAGGAATTGGGTCACCATGATGCGGTTTCCTGTTCCTTTATATTGGTTATGTCAGTCACACCTGAGATTGTCCCGAGGGTGATACAGGTACAAGCAACAGATACATTTTGCCAGGAGTAGATTGTATGACTCTTAGCTGAGGGTGATGAATCCTATTCAGTGAGTTCTGATGGGGGTTTGAGATTTAATGGGAGATTGGTGGTCCCAAAAGGAGAAGACTTACGTCATGTAGTGATGACACAGTAACATGGGTCTCGATTTACGGTACATCCCGGAGAAAATAAGATGTATAAGGATTTGTGGCGGCAGTACTGGTGGAGTGGGATGAAGAAGGACATTGCTGAGTTTGTGTCCAAATGTTCTACCTATTAGATGGTAAAGGTAGACCACGAGAGATCTCCAGGGTTACTTTAGCCGTTGTAGATACCTACGTGGAAATGGGAAAGTATTTCCATGGACTTCATTACTGAGTTGCCTACATCACAGCGGGGTCATGATTCCATATGGGTCATAGTGGATCGGTTGACCAAAGTAGCTCATTTTCTGCCAGTACGGAAAGACTACACCATAGGCTAGTATGCACAGTTATTCATTGCCGAGATTGTTAGGCTACATGGGGTGCCCCTGGATATTGTGTCTGACGGAGATAAGATTTTCGTGTCGCGCTTTTGGGAGAGATTTAAGGAAGTCATGGGTACAAAGTTGAGATTGAGTTCAACTTACCACCCACAGACAGATGGACAAACAGAGCGTACCAATCAGATGTTAGAGGATATGCTACACATGTGTGTCCTTGATTTTGGAGGAAGTTGGGAGCCTTATCTTCCACTGGTGGAGTTCGCTTATAACTCTTATCAGTTCACGATCGGCATGGGACCATTTGAAGCATTGCATGGCAGGCCTTATCGTTCTCCCGCTTGTTGGCTAGAGGTGGGGGACAATAAGCTGCTCGGACCAAAGGTGATTCAGGAGACTTCAGCTAGGATTGAGCTTATCAGGAGTCGCATTCGGGTAGCCCAGGACTGACAGAAGAGCTACGCCAGTGCAAAGCGGTCCTTTCGAGAGTTTAGCGTGGGGGACCAAGTATTACTACGCGCATCTCTTATGAAAGGAGTAATGAAGTTCGGGAAGAAGGGGAAATTGGCTCCGAGGTACGTGGGACCATTTCCTATTATCGAGAGGATTGGGCCGGTGGCATATAAATTGGGTTTGCCAGAGCACTTGCATCGTATTCATGATGTATTCCACATCTCGCTATTGAGATGATATCTTCGGGATGATATGGCCCACACTCACATCGCGATAGAGGATGTTGACTTATAGCCCGAGAGTTCTTATAAGGAGAGACCAATGGCTATTCTAGACCATAGCGAGAGGAAATTAAGGTCGAAGGTAGTTCCACTTGTATGGGTCCAGAGGGAGCATCATAATGTGGAGGAATCCACTTAGAAGATCGAGGCAGATATGCGCAAAAAATATCCAGATCTATTTTTACTAGGTATGCCTATTTTTTTGAATTTCGGGATAAAATTCCGTTATTAAGGGGGAAGTATGTAATACCCCGTATTTTTATGGCTTTTAAATTTGAGGATTTATTAAATTAAATTTGAGATATTAACTTAAATATTAATCTGGAAATTTATTTTTAATATTTACTAGAGTGACGAGAGTTAGTAATTATATGGAATTTGTTCAATATTACTAGATGAGTAAAGTAATCTATAAGATTTCTTTTATTAAAATTGTCACGAGTGAATAAAATGGCAATTATGGAAATTTAAGTCGGGACGCGTCTATATCGTGTCAGAACTAAATTATTATTATAAAAGTGAATAAATTATAAGTCGCTCTTATGGTCGTTTCGAGTGCTCTAAAGTGTTCGAAAGGGTCGAGATAGTCAGAAAAGTGTACTCGGGAGTTTAGTTTGGGTCTCGGGGCATTTTTAGGCCTAATTGACATCTCGGGAGGGTATTATAGACATTTTGTATTTTTGGGTAATTAAATCCAGGAAATTTCCTAGTTATATTAGACATTAGGAGTTGTCTTATAAGGTATCAATCACATAACCTAAGAACGACCATTAGAGAAGAAGGTGGAGAGTTTTCCAAGCAATCCAAGGCCTAGAAATCACTCAATCGCACCGCCACCACCACCATAACGTAGATCGCATGACGAGGAATGCAACCATATCTTTTTCTTCAACAAATTAGACCCTTGAATCCCAAGCAAGTATCTATCTTGCTTTGTTTTTAGTTAATGTTTCACCCATGTTAGTTTAGGATTGTTAAGAACATGTTTTATAGAAGAATTTGATAACTTAAAGACTTTAAATCACATGTTTTAGAGGAAATAGATATAATCTGGACATCTCAATCACATGTAGAGGATTACCCACGAAATTATATGGATTTAGAAGCAAGGAAATCTGGAAAAGAATTTAGAAGAATAGAAGTTTCATGAAAAATTAGGGTTATTGATATTTATGTTAATTTACCCCATTAATTCAATACCTTTAATGAATTTGGACACGTTTCATGTAGGAATAATGTAAATAGGTATATATATCTGTTAGTAATCTTGTTTGGGAGTTTGGGGATCATTAATGGCGTTTTGGAGAATTTTTTTGGATGAAACCCGTAGGTTGATTCTGGGAAAGAACTGCTTGATCGATCGATCGATCGACCCCATTCCTCAATCGATCGATCCCTCCTGGAAAATTGCATTTTTTCCCTTTTTGTTTAATCCGGATAAAATACGTGGGAACTCTTGAATATCTTTTAAATAGTATAATGGGACATGAAGAGGACCAATAGCTCTAAGTAGAGTCTGTTGAGTGAAATTTAATATGGGATGAAATTATGGGTTAATGGGGAGTTATTCATACATAGAAAATTGTGGGTACATTCACTAAAAGATTGAGACTCGTAAAAGATTTAGATCAGAAGGTAAGTGAGGGTATACCTAATGAAATAATACTTAGTGAGAGAGAATACTTCGCGAGATGAGAAGTAAGTATGAAATAAATTATATTGAGAATAAAAGAGACGAATCCGTTATGCGGGATAGTTGAGTAAAATTGTGCTAAGAACGGATAATAATAATTATTGGTCCTGGGCGAACCTAATTTGGGAAACATGAATATTTATATATATGACTATGTGACTGTGCATATATTATGTATCTGTGTAAAATCATACCCGAGCTACTTGCTATCACAGAGTTTTTTACGCCGGGACAGTCTTTCCTCGATTGGACCTTTATAGGGGATATTGACTCGTACCCTAGAAGATATTATCCATGATACAAGCTATCTAAAAATGATAGTTCGATGGTTCTTAGAGACGTGAGGGTATGTGCTGACCTCTTAGGACTTGGAACTATGCTTCGCCTCCATTTGTATGTGTATTGTGTTAATACAGTTCGAGAGTGATTCCGAACTAGTATTTCCCTTAGTATGAGTGACACGGGGACTTGATAGTAGAGTATGCCAGCACCATAGATTTATGTGGGGTGCAAATAGTATATATATATATATATATATATATATATATATGTGTGTGTATGTATATATATTATATGAGTGATTGATATATATATACTTATATATGGAAACTTTCTACTGTGCGTATAAGTAGTAATGAATAAATGCTTCAACTTTATAACAAGTGTTCGTGAATTTTGCAACGATACTGAGTGGTTCTAAGTAACGTAAGAAAATGGAAGAGATTAATTTTTCTAAAACTAAATATCATGGCCTTAGTATTTCTCGAGATAAACTTCATGGGAATAAGTTAGATAGACTTATGAGATCAGTAGAACGGTAGGCATGCACACTAGATGAGAGGTGATGATTCTCAAGAGAGTGTCGCAGACTAAGATGGTTGTCACATTAGCCGGTAAGCAATTTAACTACTTTTAAACTATTTTTAACTCGGGCTCTGACCCGTTTTCTATCATTTCTTTCTCTCTCTTGTATATATATGTATGTATTACAGGTGCCCATCCACAGGGGTATCATGCATAGATTCTTTGGACTGGACGAGCTGCAGCTTATGTGGGAGTATCAGGCCCTTGCTTTAGGCGA
Organism: Sambucus nigra; assembly: GCA_949130495.1. Taxonomy (NCBI): domain Eukaryota; kingdom Viridiplantae; phylum Streptophyta; class Magnoliopsida; order Dipsacales; family Adoxaceae; genus Sambucus; species Sambucus nigra. Next base: position 87,210,673 of record OX422216.1, on the reverse strand, counting down.
CCTCATCATTGATTATGTTCTTACTTTAGTTCTGCTTAGTTCGGGCATGTGCCGCCTGTTTTTCTGTTCCGTTTGGTATTTATCAGAGATTTATGTTTATTTATGTTTCCAGTATTCAGTACTCCTTGGGAGTTAGCTATTGTTAAGATGATTTCATTTATGGTCCTTAAACTTTGTTTGGTTTATCCAGATGGTTTAAATTCTGGTGTGCTAATTGCCATCCTTAGCAGTTATGTGATTCCCAAATTGTTAGTTATTATAAATGTTTTCATAATGGAATTTAATTAAGTAAAAATAAGACTTTAATTTGTTTTGAAACTTAGCTCAATTATTTAGGGTGTTTAAATTGGAATTAATTATTTTGCGGCAGTGATGTTGAGAATGAACCAATCATTCACCTTGATTTTAATTTAATAAAGGACTGATCACCCGATATTTAATTAGGTGGGGTGTTACAAAGAATCCCCTAGAAGATTAGAAAATATCACCTTTATGTCAAAGGATTATCGAGATCTGATCACCCCTTATGACGCTCCCCTCCTGAATGGAGCATTAATATCGATCTTGATGATCGAAAGGATCATAATCGCTACTGGGAGCTTAGTGCATATAATCTATTATGATTGTTTTGAACACATAAAATTGGAGGTAGTTCGGTTAAAGCTAATGAAAGGCCCACTCTTAGGCTTTATCGGGGAGTTAGTATGTCTAGAGGGATCGGTTGATTGAATTACTATTCACGACGATCATCCAGGTGGAGTGTTTGGAGGTCAGGTTGTCTTAGGCCTTTAATATTTTGATTGGGAAAATGACCTTAATTCAACTCAATGTGATTCTATCAGTTAAATCCCTCACCCTTCGGTTCCCAACACCGAACAGGATGGGGAAGTTACGCAAGAGATAGTCGCGTGCAAGAACTTTTACCTTTATTATTAAAGTTATAAAGAAGAATTCCATGTAGATGGGTTGGACCCAAGATAGGAAACGAATATGGGATCACTAATCGAACGCTTGATCCCAATTTCACTTTATGACAATCGCCTGAAGATGGTAGTGTATGTGGGATCATAACTGAATAGCAAGAGGAGGGATAAGTTGATGTTATTTCTGGAGAGGCATCACAAGACATTTTCATGAATACATAAGGACATGTTTAGCATAGACGCCTCAATAATGACCCATTAATTAGAGGTTGACCTGACCAGATAACCAAAGCGATAGGAGAAGAGGGCATTTTCCCCCAAAAGGAACCAAGAGGCTCATGTCGAGGTGAGGAAGTTGCTCGATGTGGTTTTTTTTAGTGATGTTAAACATCTTGAATGTTTATCAAATGTGGTGATGATAAAAAAAACCGAATGATAAATAGAAGTTGTGCGTGGGCTATTCATACTAGAATGAGTCTTGTCCTCATATCCACTCTTAAGGACTTATGTGGATGCCATCGTCGAACATAAAGTGTTATCCTTCATGGATTCTTACTCAAGATACAATCATACCCAGATGAATCCATTCGATGAAGAAAAAACCTTATTTGTGAAAAATCGAGGGACACACTACTACTGAGTAATGCTATTCGGGTTAAGAATGCTAGGGCCACGTATCAGAGGATCGTTAATTCAATGTTTAAAAAATAAATAAAAGGAAATATGGACGTATATGTTAATGATATGATATTAAAGGGTCTGAGGTAGAAGGAACACATGATAGTGAATAGTCCGAGGGAGAAAGAACACATTACTAAATTGGAAAAAGCCTTTAAAATTCTCAAGTGACATTAGATGAAACTGAACTCATGCGAAAATGCGCTTTCGGCATGGCATTGGGGAAATTATTGAGTTTCATGGTTACACAAAAGGGGATAGAGGGGAACCCTTAAAACATTTAGACGATGTTAGATTTGAGGAGCATTAAGGCACTTCAGGAAGTGTAGTCGCTGACAGGGAAAGTGGTGACATTGAACAGATGCATTGTCAAAACAACTGATTAGTGCATCCCCTTTTTGAGGACGTTGAAAAAGGCATTCGTCTGTACCAATGAATATGAACAAGATTTTGAAAATATGAAGACCTACTTGTCTAAGGTCCCACTCCTTTCAAAGATAATCCTGAGTGAAGAAATATATATTTACGTAGTCATCTCTTCCATGACGATTAGTTCAGCTTTGATCAGGGATGTCAGTAAACTATGCTTGGAAGGTATTTTGGGGGTCGAATCAAGGTAACTAATGCATGATAAGCTAGCCTTCGTAATCGTCATTTCGATTTAAAAACTAAGATCATACTTTCAAGATCATGCTATACTCATCCTTACCAACTATCCACTTAAACAAGTTCTTCATAAGTCAGATGTGTTTGGGCGGTTGACTAATGGTTAGTTGAATTGGGGAAGTTCCATTTACAATACAAGAAAAGACTAGCTATAAAGGGTAATCAATCACTGAATTTATCGCAGAGTTCATGATCATTGAAAGTAGTGAGACCATTCAGGAAATGAATAAAGGGAAATAAATATGAGTTGTCCATATGAATGAATCTTCCAATGAAGATGGCTGGGGAGTATGGATGATCATCAAAACGCCCAATGGATCGTGTGTGGAATATGCATTGAAGTTCAATTTCAGGGAATCTAATAATGAGGATAAATATGAGTCCCTGATTTTAAGAGCATTAATCACTCTATTTCTCAAAGATGATTAGGTGGAACTCTCTAGCGATTAATGTAGTCATTCAATAGATTATGGGGGATTTTAAAGGTAAGGGAAAGAGCATGATGGAACATTTAAAGCAATTACAAGAATTAGAAACTTAATTTTGAGCGTTCACCATCAAGCATATTCCATGGGGGGAAATGAAAATGGTAACCATCTAGCCAGACTAGCATTAACAGAAAAAGGGAATACCCTCATGGAGACCCTGCATTAGCCAAACATTTAGCTCAATATGATGGATCGAGAGCCTAGATAGATGGATAAATACATCCAGTACATAAAAGAAGTAAACCTTTCAAAACACCGTGTGGAAGCTAAGAAAGTTGGAGTCATAGTGGCAAAGTACTTTATCTGTGATGAGGTCTTATACCAAATATTATATGCCCACCCAATCCTTCATTGTGTGCATTCTATGTAGGTAACAATGGTATTGAAATGCCTCCATGAAAGAACTTGCGAGGAACATCAAGGGAAAAGGAGTTTAGCACAAAGGGCATTGACGCAGGGGAACTATTGGTCGACTATGACTAGAAATTCCGAACATTGTGTGAGAAAGTGTGACCAATGTCAGTGAACGATTAATTATTTTCATCAGCCTGTCGAAGAGCTATCGGTAATTATGTCACCATATCCCATCGCTCTGTGGGGAATGGATACCGTTGGCCCATTTCCAATTGGGAAAGGTCAATGCAAGTTCCCCTTGGTGGCGATCGACTACTTTATGAAGTGGGTGGAGGTCGAACATTAGCAAGGATTACCAATCAGATTGTGCACTCATTCATCTGGATATACATCATCATTCGGTTAGGTTTCCCAAATGCCATAATCTCAGATAATGGTCGATAATTAATAGCATGAGGAACGATAAGATGTGTAAATAGTTTAAGATGAACCATTAATTCTCCATCCTATGTGTAATATCCAAGTAAAAGTCACAAATTGAACACTGTTATACGAGATAAAAATCGAGTTGGAAAACTCGAAGGGACTATATGTACATAAACTACTTTTAGTTCTACGAGAATATATGACGACTACGATGTTAGAATGCGTGATATCAATTATTTATGGAATTCATAAATTTCTAATATTAAAACTTATTTAATTAGAGTCAATCTTCAGTCCAATTTAATTAAACCCTAATCATGAATTTATGCGAATAAATAAAACATGCAATCGCAAATCAAGGGACAATCAAATTCAGGAAAAATTCCCCGAAAGTGCAAAACCTTTATTTCACTATTTAAATGTAAATCCCAACTTACAATTACATGGAAAAATATGCAATGAATTTCCCACATAAAATTCACATAGACCACAACCTAGAACCAACAACGATTCCCTCAAGAACTTTAAGAACTGCAGCTCCTCCTTCAGCAGTGGATACCCTCGAGTATCCCCAATGACCACTGTTGTCAGCAAATGGCTCATGCAAGAACTATCAATCCAGCAGTAGAGAATCCTTCTCTACAAGAAAATTTTCAATAAAGAAGTATTTTGGGTTTCAAAACGGTTCACAAAAGTATATGGGATGGTTTTTGTTAATCAAAACATAATTTTTCCCTAAAAAAGTGAAGACTAAAAGTCTGCAAATATGTAGTTTTCGTGTAGCAAAAGTTTTAATGAAAAAGTATCACAAAACATGTATTTATAGGCAAATAAAATACTTGAGGAGGCAGAGGTCATTCGAAGGATATTGCCCTATCGTTTGAACGACATTAGATGTCGTTTGAACGAACTATCAAACGACATTGTAAAAATGAAAACAGTGCAAGGTCATCTGATGTAAATAAGGAATGACCTGTCTCGTGACATAAGAAATAACAAGTGATGTCGTTATATCACATCGTTTGAATGATATTGCATTGTCGTTTGAATGACAGAAGCGATAAATTATTATTTTATAAAGCTTGCCTACAGGTCTTCTAAAAATTATTTTGACTTAGAAAAATGTCTTAATTTAATAAAAATCAGTTTCAAAAATTATCCCAATACTATCGTAAAACATTTTTGAAACTTAAACGCATTCCTTACCAAAATCAATCTCATAGATGATACTTGATATTCGGATCCGCCATCTTGAACATATGATCGTGAACTTCCTTTGATGGTTGTAACTGTATACGGCATACATAATGTAAATGTAGGACGATGAAAAATCTGTCCTTATAAATCTCCCCTATGTCTATGCCGATACAAAAAAAAAGAATCCAAATTATCAATCAAATGTCCTATACAATTTTAATACCCTCCCATGAACCCAAAAGTGGAAAGATACTAAAAGTACAAGTCTTTAAAAAAATCTTCAACATCTTCAAGTATCTTTGCTTTCCTTGCTGTTCATTTTGTGTGCTTTCGAAATGATCATCAAAGTCCTACACACAATAAACAAAGCAAATACCTTTGTGACGTATTGAGTTTGAAATGAGATAAACATAAATCAAATATCAAATTAAGTCAAATCTCAAACTCCCCCGTAATTCAAAATTCGATCTCCCCTTTTCTATTTGTCCAAACTAGACAAGGAAAAGAAGAAATAAAATAAATATGGAGTGTCATGACAAGCATAGCAAATATATATCAATTATGCTAATGCAAGGATATACTTAAAAGGATTTCACAAAATATTTTTGATTTTTCAAAATTTTTCAAGTAAAAAAAAATTACAAAAACATTACACACCATGAATTTAAACTAAGATAATTTAATTGTGGAGACGGAATAATTGAGTGTGAACAGATTCGATAGAAAAATCAACTCAAACATACATAACATACGTGCACGATGAATGTGGATACTCCTAACGAATTAACTCAAAATTGCCCTTAGGTGTAAAGTTGTTGAATTCAAATGACATTGACTCAATCTAATCAACAAATCAAAGTCTAAAATGATTTCCACACTAATAACGTCTAAAATTATGTAATGTTTTTTCAAGACTTTGTCAGGACGTTCAAATCTGTTGATTTCCAACCAAACTCCCTCATATATAATAATGATCATATTTATCTATTATATTCTTTTCTTTTGAATGATCATGCCAAGCTAAACTATTTTGGCCTCGACTACTTTTTACAATGCCACACTTTTTTGGCTCTTTTTAAATGGTGGATTTCTCACAAAGATTATTTGCTCCTTTCGTAGCCTTTTCCCATGTACACTCATCGTTTTTTCATATTAAACAAATTCCTCACGGACAACGGTTCTTACATACACTATTTTAATTGTCAAGTTTTATCGCATTTGGTTCCTTTTAAAGACAAGATTGAGATGAAAATACTTCGACCAACATGTGATAGACAAGTACAATAATCAAATAAATTCGTGCAAGTGTACATTAAAGGAGACTAAGAGTCAAACATGTAGAAAGTAATCGCAAATCTCACCTTAATGACTCCAAACATTATAAAGCACATAGATGAAATGAGTTTCGTCTCAAAACATTATAAAATAGTTACATGGATATGTAATGATGTTGTGACTTGGTCATCCTAAATTTCCATCCATAAAAGGTGTAAAAAGAAATACAAAAATCTTTTTGTGTTTTTCAAAAAAAAATTTATCAAAATAAAATATTTTTGTCTTTTTCATTTTTTTCAAAATATCCGTCAAATCATGTGATACTCAACTTTTCAAAATAAAAATCCTATGAAAAACATCTATCAAATCATGTGAAGTCATGACTAAATACTCAACTTGCTCTCTAATGTTCTCAAAATATTTCATGTGATGTGCAGGAGCATGCAAAGTATCATGTGTGGGTGTGCATGTGGGAAAACATGTAGTAGGATAACGAGGTAAAAACCTACGAGACACACTACCAATTTAAAGAAAAATTACTTAAGATATCCTCTTTTCTTGCAATGGAAACTAACATACACGGGTTTAGGAACACCTCTCTCAAAACGACTAGGACATGCTCTCCTACGGGGAAACAAATGCCTATTTTGGTTTGGTTGAGAGCCATAAGGATCTATCACAAACTCGAGAACCAGCTCAGGTTCAACATGGAAAGTAGACGCACCGTCATAACCTATTCCTAGTCTCTCAACATTACCCAAAGCGGGAGCGGGGAACATCTTTCCAACCTTCTTAGATGTGTCCTCAATAGTGACCTTGACCTCCCGAGCACGTTCGAGATCTCTCTTGAGGTGGGATACACGGACTTCAAGTTCACTCTTTTTTCGATCTAAGACGATCAACTACTCACATAAAAAACTGTCACCTTCTCGAGTTGACTAGACGAAGCCTCACACTCCCTTAAAACTTTTATTTCTCTCTCAAAATATAGCACCTTTAGACCTAACTCTTAATTCAAGTTTTTCGTGTTCGGAGTCTCGGCGTATAAATCTCTAAATTCTTTTTAGAGATCCTCTTGACCTTCACTTCCAATCTCACTCTCACTCACACACTCACTATCCCCCAAATGGTTTGAAACATCTTCGAGTCTCTCACGTATACAAGTTTCCTCATGTCCGTGGGACAAACTAGATGTGATCACGTGACTAGTCATGAAAGAAACACACTTTCCATGTGGTGATTCATTACCAGAATCATACAACTCGATGTCACTATCTCTAAGATTGGTTGTGTTAGCAATCTTCTCCCCTTTCTCTTTAGCATATTGGGACATTCAAACTCTTTGTTACCTTTTCGCTCGCACTCAAAACATCTTGCCTCTTCGTCTTTGTCACCACTCTCTTTGGCCTCCTATTCTTTTTATTTTTCTCACATATCCTTTTATTGGAAGAATTTTCTTTGGAAAATTTGAGAAACTTTTTAAAATATTTAGCAACCAAGGCCACATCATCAAAATAAAATTCTCCCTCTGGCTCGAACTCATAAACTCTCTGTTTCTTCTTCCCTTTCTTCTTAGACACTTCCTCACCTTTTATAGATTGGTACCTAAGTGCTATCCTTCTATCCTTAGGCCTAACAGTGTTAGGAAATATGTCGATCTCATAAGTTTGAATATCTCCTACGATTTCTTCTAACCTAAGTGTATCTAATATCCCTAATGAGTTCAAAATAGTGATCTTAGGAATACAATGTTTCGAGAAAGACCTCAAAATATTTTTAACAACTCCCGTCTCATCAATTTTCTCACCCAAACTAAAACTCGTGTTAACTATGCCTAAAAACCTAGCATAAAACTCGTCAAAACACTTGGACTTTAATATGGTGATAATATCAAATCGGGTGTTAAAATTTTGTAATTTAGATGACTTAACCGCAATGGTACTCTCATGTGTCAACTTTTCCATGCCTCTTTAGACATGGTTCACGTCATAATACCGAGGAATTCGTAAGGGGTGATGACTCTAGAAATAACACTCAGGCCACGGGAGTTATAGGTACTCCATTTATAATCATCCTCAGTCTAGTCAGACATAGGTTTGGGATTGGTGACGGTGGGAGGAGTCTATCCTCTTTCACATATGAACCAAAGACGTTCATTAATAGCCTTTAAACAAGATCTCATGCGGGATTTCCAATAGTCATAATGCGTGCCATCAAAGATGGGCATCTGATTATATAAATTATCCATAGGAAAAATTGTAAAAATTTTCAAAATCATTTTTTTAAAAATCGTTATCACAAAAATTTTGCGGAAAAAGAATCATTCGATAATTTAGGGCAACCGACTATAATACCAATTTGAGAATGCGTGATATCAATTATTTATGGTATTTGCAAATTTCCAATATTAAAACTTATTTAATTAGAGTCAATCTTCAATTAAATTTAATTAAATCCCAATCGTTCATCTATGCGAATAAATAAAACATGCAATCACAAATCAAGGGACAATCAAATTCTGGAAAAATCCCCCAAAAGGGCAAAACCTTTATTTCACTATTTAAATGTAAATCTCAACTTACAATTACATAGATAAATCTGTAATGAAAATCCCATAGAAAATCCACATAGACCGTAAGCTAGAACCAATAAAGATTCCCTTATGAACCTTAAAAACCGAAACTCTTCCTTTAGCAGTGAATACCCTTGAGTATCCCTAATGACCACAGTCATCAGTAAATAGCTCCCATAAGAGTTATGAATCCAGCAGTAGATAATCCTTATCTACAAGAGCAACTTCAACAAAGAAGTGTTTTGGGTTCCAAAACGATTCACAAAAGTATATGGGATGTTTTGTGTGAATAAAAAACATAAATTTGCCTTAAAAAGTGAAGACGAAATGTTTGCAGATATGATGTTTTCGTGTAGCAAAAGTCTTAATAAAAAAGTCTAACAAAATAAGTATTTATAGGTAAATAAAACATTTGAGGTGACGGAGGTCGTTCGAAAGATATTTCCCTGTCGTTTGAACGACATTAGATGTCGTTATACGACCTATCAAATGACGTTGTAAAAACCAAAACAATGTAGGGTCGTTTGATGCAAACAAGGAACGACCTATCCCACGACATAAGAAACAACAAGTGATGTCATTAGATCATGTCATTTAAATGACATTGGCATATCATTTAAACGACATTGCATTGTTGTTTGAATGACATAAGTGATAAATTAATATTTTATAAAGCTTGTCTACAGGTCTTTCAAAAATTATTTTGACTTAGAAAAATGTCTAAATTTGATAAAAAATAGTTTTGAAAATTATCCCAATACTATCATAAAACGTTTTTGAAACTTAAACGCATTCCTTACCAAAATCAATCTCGTAGACAATACTTGATATTTGGATCCGCCTTCTTGAACATATTATCGCGAACTTCCTTCGATGGTTGAATGGATATGGCATACATAATGTAAATGTAGGACGATGGAAAATATGTCCTTACAGAGGGGACCTACTGGGTCAATACCCTTCGCTCTAAATTATGGCATCGAAATCGTGGTACCAATCGAAAATAAAATACCCATTCAATGAGTGCATTATTTCGAAAGAATGGAGAATGACGAACGACTTGAAATGAACCTTGATCTCTTAGAAGAAAGAAGAGAAGAAGCAATGTTAAATATAGTTGAAACCAAATGAAAAGCCATCAGGTAATACAATTAAAGGGTAAAGAACTGAACATTCAAGGTCGAGGAGTTGGTTCTTTGAAAGATAATGTAGTTAATAAAGAATCCAAGTCATAGAAAACTGGCAGACAACTAGGAAGGCAAGTACGTCGTCGCCCTAATAATATGACTGAGAACTTACGGGATAAAGGGATTATGAAGGTCGTGATATTCCCCGACCATGGAATATTGAGGACCTAAAAATATATTATCAGTAGCTGACCAAGCAATAACTGAATCAAACGTTACACCGTTTAGTAATTAGAATTTATAAAGCATTTTGTATCCGTTTATTTTCATTCAGTATTGTATTTCCTCATTTTCCCTTTCCTTTTAATGTAGGTCCATGCAACATTAGGACCATCGTTATGAATAAACAAAATGCTACAAAGATTATGCATGTTTACTACTCTACCCACCTAACTCGCTCGAGGCATGACTATTCATGCACAAGTGAAATGGTTAGATGCCTACCTAAATTTTTTGAAACATACCAGATTTTGTGCCAATAAAATGTTCGGATGGAGGATCACATTGGGTTTTATCCCGATACGCCTTTTCTAGAGTCATATGTCTCAAAAGAACACTAGGTTGATCATTGAGTCAACTTCCAATCCCATTAGTCCCGATCTATCTATTTGGCATGTTCAATGCGAGTATAAATAAGGAGAAATTCTAACTCAATAAGGAAAAGTCTCTATCACTTAATTCATATACTTTAAAAAGGGAGGATATAAGGTTGATCAAGAGCAGGCTTACCATTGCTAGGAATTTTTTTAATAAATAAACTGTTAATAGATAATAAAAATAATCATTCACATCACCCTTCAAGTATTCATTAACTTATTAAGTATAAAGAACTTGGTCATCAACCAAGTATAAACAACTCAGTTAGAACCTGAATCGATCATTAACATAGTATAAACAATTCAGTCTTTACATGTCACTTATAGAAGACTTAATCATTTATGTAAAAATTCAAACTGAAGGGGAACTTATTAATATTGGCACATTATTCAGACCATTCAAATAAAGTATCTAAGGCATCCAATCAATCAATCAATCAATCATATAAAACAACATTCATATCATTCAGTAAAACATTGACTCGTATTACATCATCCAAGGAGTTCAGAACAGTGTTAAAAAATATTACAAACAATTCAAGTGTTCAAACAATCATATAAAATTGGGAGGGCCAATCTAAGAAGAAGGAGCAAAAGTCATAATATGTCTTAGATCTTTACGTATGAGTAAATAAAAGTCATTGTCCTTTGATCCTATATGGGTCCAAGGCTCGATGAGGGGTCCTCATTTCTCGGTATAGCCCTCTTGATACATGCATGAAGGCAAGGGCATTGGATCCTCTTCGGCTCCTTCATAATCTTCAGGGTTAAAGGAAGACAAATTCACACCGGGATGAGTGATCTTAAATCGATTCACCGATTCCCTTTATCCATTCAAAAAGGATTGGAACTTTAGTCACCCACAATAGAAAGATGCTAGGAAATATCTCAAATGTCTTAAGTGAATAAGAGGGGCCAGGACTCTCAACTAGGACAATAACATCCTTATCCTTATCTTTCTTTACTAACTTGTGATTCAGTTTGGATACTTCATTCTGAAGTCGAGTGATATCTGCAGTAAGGGTTGTCTTCTGTGATAAGGTTGTGTCCTTCACCTTCTTATCATTCTCAAGATTTGTCTTTGCCTTCAAAAATTATCTTTAGCTTTCTTTCGAAGACCCCTCTTCGCCTCTGGATTATTATTTATCATCAAGATAACTTTAGCCTCGTCCCTCTAAGTTTTCCATTTCTTGGACATATAGGACCGAAATGTACTCACCTGCATAAAAAAAAGCTAATCATGTGAAATTGAAAGAAGTTAAGGACAGAAAAGTGAAAAGGTTACTACCTAAGACCGCAACTAGATGATATTCTTGCGATACCCATTCGAACCCCCACTTAGACTGTCCACCTCACCAGATCCCAAGGCTAAATAGTCATCCTTTGAGTTATCACAGCAAAGCCAAGCCTCCATATTCCCTTCTTCAGCATTAATGGACTCATCCTCAATGATCAACCTCCTACCAGAATAAGTAGGAGTGGTCTCCACCTCAATGGGCCTTTTTCCATCACCCCTACAAAGAGGTTGGTCATCATAAGTTGACGAGAGGAAATATATTTAACCACGTTTGTCTGATGAACGGTATCAGTAACCCTAAGCGATGGGGATGTGGGTTCTCAACAACTGAAGGAATTTTTGACTATGGGACTGTTAGAGAGGCAAGGATTAAATATTAGGGGGAAGTCGGTGTCTAGATATTTCTCTAAAGGGTCGCTCAGAATGTTGCATGAGATACGGCTACACCAGCTGACATAAAAATTAGATTAGTTGAGAAAAACTGAAGACTTGAGATCAAAGGTTTTTAGTATCAACAATCATACCCGATGACGCTGAAAAATTCGAACATTGAAATTAAAGGAGAATAACATGTCATTCTTTCATTTTGGCTCGAAGATAAAGGTAATCACAATCACGTACTTACTCGCCTCTATTAATGAAACCAAATCATCCCAACCTCTATAAATTGCATAGCTCCTTGAAATGATAAGCTCTCTCTAAGGCTATCTAAACCCTCTATTTTTGATCATATAAAATCTCTGGTAGGTCAGAAAAAATCCCTACGTACATGAATAATAAGATCAACAATACGAGAAGATCACAGTGACAAAGTAACCCAATAAAATTATAAAAGTGTGAAACTCACTCAGATCTGGTTTATTCTAGACAAGTGGGACAGAGAAAAGATGAATGGTAATATCGTCAACTCATCACACTCCCATCCCTTATAACAGACAAAAAGGATACGATGCCTTTCGTCATGGTTTAAGGAAGTGATGAACCCTAAATATTTTTTCCTAAAAGCAAGGGTATACCATCCTCCTTGTGAATATGTGGGTTTGTAAATAATCAGTGGCTAGGCCATAGTCAGGGGTTTTTATACCCAAATAGATCGTGAAAATACACCATAGACCCTATCAAGATCCGTCATGCATTTGATATCAACTGTGATGGTGAAAGATTATTAAATCAAAGGATATTACTAATGGGATTCAGCAAAGGAATCCCAAGTCCTTCTTGAAGTAGTGTTTGTAAAGGAAGACTTCTCCCTTACGAGGACTTGGTGCACGGCCAGTCTCATCGGTTGGATGAATGGAAAGAGGACTGGGAAGAGCAAGTTTCTCACCCCATTCAATAATAATTTGGATGGACATATGTTTTACAGAATCGTAGGGACCCGGAGGTTGTTCCTAGTAGTCATAGTATAAGGATGACGTGAAGGGCCTACGATAAGGTCAGTAATTAACCTCTGACAGGGCATTCAACCCTCTCAGCAGTAGACGAAGAGCCCCCACATATGGAGCCCCTCCATTTATTGTGTTCTGGTTTGAAGGATTTAATAATTTCAACCATATTGTCCAAGGACGATTAGAAATGATGTCTCTCTTGATGGGCTAGGTTAAGGGTATAACCAAAAGGTTGAAGACAATCAATGTATTAGTGTAAAGGAGGTAAGGAGGGAATAAAGTTATAAATAAAAAGGTTTTCATCTGGAAACTAAGCGTGTGACATATCTATAGAGCATCTGATGACCGAAAGAGAACTGAGTAAAACCATTCATAGTAAGTGAAAAATCTCATCCCAGCCAAACATACACTAAGGTATGACTTAGGCTTTGCATTGGAGATCGGCCATAGGTAATATGATTAGCCTTATTTCTATCTAAGCAGACGATATCGATGCCGGTAAGGCTAACTGATAAATAAAATCGTGATAACATTATTAAAGGCTGACGAGTGCCATGTGAGTGGCATCATCATCAACAAACATGTGCAAGAACATTCCTTCATGGGAGAATCTTTAAAACATCCTACATCTCTATTATAATCCATTAAAAAGATGCTCCTGTCCAACCTATAAGGGTGGGACATGAGTAAACCCCATACTCGTCCTGACATATATTCCCTCTTACTCATTTACTATAAAAGAAGAGATCCCCCATGGGTATCTGTACTGACAGAGATATACTTATACATTCTAACTGTCATATCAATGAGTGAGCATAGATTGAGTGTTTTGTATTATTATTAGACCTCTGGTCAACTTAAACATAGTACACAATGCTACCATGTGGATGTAGGATCATTTTTAGAGCTAAACCACGTAACTCTTGGTGTAATTATTCTTATTCTCTCCTATGTCATTGCACTGCTTATTTATTGTTTATTATATTGGATTAGATCTCAACTTGCTAGGACAAAACCTTGAAACCAATTTTAAATGATAGAAAAATGGCACCGTTTATGGAAATGACTAATTCAAGTTGTTTCTCAGCTGATTCCTAATTTCTAATTGCGGAAATCCTAGAATTTTTGTAAAATACCCCCAAATTTCATCAACGGTTATCTCACTAATCAAATCGGAAGATTCATTCGAATTTTTTTCTTTTAACCCTGATTTACTGTTCCATTGCCTAACTTTGTATAATCCAAACTAAGAGACACTAATTTCTAGCCTAAAACAACTTCTACACTTTCGATTTTAAAAGTTTTCAATCATACTCTATTTTCTATCATTATATTCTATTTTTCTACAAATCTTGTGAATATGGATGAATAGTCAGAAAGTAATAGGGAAAAATAAGGAGCACCACCCTCAACCCCTATTGGAATAGGATATCTACCTAGATTTTTTCACAGGCTGATTAAAACTAAGAGTCTATGTAAGAAAGTGTAAGGTATCTCACTCAAAGTGTTTTGGCCTCACAGAACTGACTAGTTCATCCAGAACGAGTTCTAATGACTCCAAATGTGGAAGGAAATCCAGATCAACATAGGGAAACACCCCATCTTGTCCTATACAAGGATAAAAGGCAAGAAAACCACGATAAAGTGATTGAGAACACTAGGATGCTAGATTTGGGGTCTGATACGAGCATATCTACTCGAATAAGTGGTTTAAAATGTGAAGGATCCTCCTACTAACTAGGTAAAATCTCAACCATAAGGTCAACTAGATATGATGATGACCAAACGTATTAGTTCGAACACAAAAGTGACTTTAAAAGGATCAACAGAGCATTAGTCTTTGATAGGATGAGAAGGAGAGGGGAGTGAGCACGTCTACACCCGGAAGAAAGTGTATGCCGTGAAGAGTTTAAGAGAAAGGATTGAATGTGGGATGGTTGCTCAAGATACAATGCTAGGGCATCATAAAAGTTCGAGAAATTCAACCAAAGATAAGATAGTTCAGTCGAGAGTCACGAATGAGCTAATAATTTCATCATGAATGAAGAAGATCAACCATCAAAGAGATCAATCCAAAGGATAGAAAAATGCTTGGGCGACCTCATTAAGAAGAAAAACCCACTCTAAAGGGGATTCGTACACGAACCACCGTTCAAGACCTCATTGATTAGCTATCCCACCCCTATAAAATTCAATCCCCTTGTTAGAATTCCTAGGTATGGGGGTAAATCACATACAATCTTTCATGTAGAGCACTACCAGGAAGACTGTGACATATTTTCAATAGTTGATGAGATGCGTTGCAGAGATTTTTTAAGCACTTTCACATGTCCTGCTCAAATCTGGTATAATGGGTTATCGAGAGGCAAGTTCCATAATTTTAAACAAATGGGAAATTTTTTATTACTAGTTCCTGTTTAAAAAAAAAACCTTGTAAGATGGTAGCTCACTTATTTAACGTCCATCAACATGAGGATGAAATGACAAGGGAGTGCATTACCACATATAAAATCTGAAAAGTCTGAATTAGTGGACTATGATGAAAAAAAGTTGTCATCACAACAATTATGAGTGGGTTGTTGTCTAGAAAGTTATACTGGGCATTGGCCAAGGAGCATCCAAACCATATGTCTGAGCTCTTAGCCAAAAGAAGTAAAGATCATGAATACGAAAGAGTTAATGGATGCAAAAAAATTCAACCATAAGAATTAGAAGAAGGTAATAGTTTAGGGAGGAAGAAAAAGACCAAAGAGGGATCTAAGTCGAAGAATGACATGAAGTTATATCAGAGATGTGAAATTTAAGAAAATGATGAATTGAAGTGGCTAGAAAAGTTAAAAACTTTCACTGAAAGAAGACATAAGAACAAATTTTGCAAGTTCCACAAAGATCAAGGGCATGAAACCAAAGATTGCCTAGCCTTGAAGGATGAAATTGAGGCCCTCATAAAAAAACGAAAGCTTAATAAATATGTGGATAAAAATAGTAGGCCAACACCATCTCGTGATGATTGGAAGCGGAGAAGAAGATCAAGGTCACCTAGCGCAAAAAATAGGAAACATAAAAGAGCTCAGGAGAATAATAATAAGCATGATCCAGACCTCTCTACAAGGGCTAATGATCCAGTAGAATATGTACACATGATTTCTTTAGTATTCAGTTGCATAACAGAAGCTGATGCTGGTGGAAATGATGGACAAACTAAGAGAAAGGAAAATCTCAACAGAGCAAAGATTTATGATAATGGCAGAGAGATCAACATGTGAACTACAATAGATGTCCAATTTCATAGGGTGGCCATGGACCGACTGGTGAAAGGTTTTTCTAGAGACAACCTCTCAGAGTTGTTATATCCTCATGATGCCCCATTAGTGACAACTATAATGATCCACCAAAGGAGTGTCAAGATAATTCTAGTAAATAATAGGCGTTTGATGGATGTACTATTTCGTGACTACTTTATAAAGTTGAACCTGTCCAAAAAAAATCACAAGCCTATCATCGCCCATTGATCGGATTCTCAAAAGAGAATGTATAACCACTGACCACAATTGAGCTAGAAGTTACTATTAGAACTTGGTCGACCTGTAAAACAAAGACGACGAGATTCTTCATCTTTGACAAGAATATCTCATAAGATTATAATTTTATTTTTAGAAGAGGGGGTCTAAAGAAGTTGGTGGATATCCTCTCAATTTTTCATCAATGTCTAAATTTCTCCACCAATTTTTGGGTGGGAGTTATGAAGGGAAACCAGGTGGAAGACCGTGAATGCTACCACACCTTGGTCGACGAAGAGGAAAGAAATAAGTTAACTCAGGATTATTAAATCGATACACTACGTCCTTGAGATGAAGATAAGTTGGTAATAGGGGAAGACATTGAGCAAGCCGAATCAATAACTTTGGATGATGAGCATCCTAAAAGGATAACCCAGATCGTCTTGTCCCTAGATCCCGTCCTCAAGAAGTAACTGTCTGACTTCCTGTAAGATTGAAAAAGTAGTTTTTTTCTTAGAGCCATGAAGAGATGCATGTAATTGATCCAACCATTATAGTCATGAGATCAACATAGCCAAGAAAATAAAACAAGTAAAGAAAAAGTGATGGGTACTTTTGGAGGAGTAGAACGTGGAAATTGAAGAATAAGTGTCCAGGCTAAAGAAGGTCGATTTTATTGAAGATGTGAAGTATCTCGATTGGTTAGAAAATATGGTAATTGTACCAAAGAAGAACGACAAATGGCGGATGTGCATGGACTTTATGGACCTGAATAAGGCATATCCCAAGGATTTTCATCCTTTGCCTTGAATTGATCAACTGGTGGACATAATAGCTGGGCACAAATTATTGAACTTCAAGGATTTTTATTCAGGTTACAACTAGATTAAATGTAGCTGGAGGATAGGTAGAAGACCTCCTTCATCACTAGGAAAGGTAATTTTTATTATAATGTTATGCCCTTCGGACTAAAGACTGAAAGGGCCTTATATCAAAGGTTGGTGAACAAGGTGTTTGAGAAAAAGATAGGGAAGTTTATGTAAACGACATGCTAAAAAAGGTGTGAAGGTATATGGAAAAAGACATCTTGAGTTTAGAATATTATGTTATGTTAAGAACTCAATACCGATTTCTTAAAAATCTATCAAGTTCAGGTCGGCTAAGGCCAACCGAATTTACCAAAACATGTTTTTTACTGCACAAAATTTTTTCAAGGTCAGTTAGGCTAAGGCTAACAAAATTAACCAAAACAAGTCTTTGACTGCACAAAAATATTTTAAGGTCAGGTCAGGTAGAGCCAACTCAATTGATCAAAGTACATCTTTGACTATACAAAATCTTTGGAAGGAGTTATAGAAACATGAAACATACTTTTCTAACTGGACAACTAAACAGTTCATCCTGAGGAAGATAGTAAGCCCAAGTTGTGATAACATAGACAAAAGGTTAAGAAATACTGGTAAGTCCCAAACAAAACATGGATTAAACTGCAAAGTTGACAAGATCCAATCATGAAAATCCATGAGCTAAAATACATGGAAAATAAACTATAAAAAGTACATGATGAACATTATAAACTATTTTCTCTAATACTAACCAATGAGAGTTTTTACAAAAAGAAAGATAAAAAAATCATAGACTTTTCCCATTTACAAATAGATCATACATGGGTGCAAAATAATGTTATAAAAAAGATTGGATAGTAGTAAGTTAAGCTGCAACATTGTTTGGGGCCAATTCTATGTCTTCATTAGTAGGAAGCTTCTCAACCTAAACATGGCTGTTAACGTAAAAATTCTCCATCTACAAGGACCAATCAGAAAAGGACACCTGTCATCCTACGTGGCAATATTCGGTACCCGAGGAGAGTTGGTCCGTACCCGAGGAGAATTAGTCGACACCCGAGGAGAGTTGGTCGGCACCCGAGAAGAGTTAGTCGGCATACCAACCAGGAAGATCGAAGGATAACTATGCATTTAATGTGCATTAATGAAGATGACAACGCATTTAATGAGCCTTAATGTACATTTATACTGAATAGATGACAACACATAGCATACCAAGCAATTCAACAATAAGATTCGTTGAATGTAGACATAAATGTCTACATACAATGAGTCTCTTTCTCTCCCATCACTATAAATACATGTATGATGTATCCCCTTATCCAAAAAGGAGGAGATCCAGGAGAACTTAGAAACACCATACACAAGATACACATCTTTTCTCTCTCTACACCTTATGGTGCTATTGTAAACCCATGGGAATAAAATAACAGTGTACATAGGCTTTATTCATAGCCGAACTACTTTAAAAACCTTTGTCTCTTATATGTTTGATGTGAATGCTTATCTTCATCTTCAATCTCATCCTCATAATTTATCTGCTGTTGACGCCACTAAAATGACAGTGGCTATTTTCAGTCTTCAACAAATTGGCGCCGTCTGTGGGAACATGTTACAAGCATTGTTCTCTATCAAAAGCTAAGTTTTTTATTTTCTTTATGTATAACCATTTATATATTATACGTACATCTTTTGATTCAATCATGATTTTTATGTTTATATACATATATTAATTGTCCAATTTTTGTCTGCAAAATATTGCATATCATGATTTTAAAATCATAACTGTTAGATTAATTCTTATTTAGAAATCTTAAAAATAGTGGATTTCATAAATCATAACTTTTTGCTTGATTCTCAAGTTTCAATTTTATATCATGGAATAAATATTTTAAATGATTACATATACCAATATATACGACGGTGGTAAGATTTGATAATTTTCATTATAAATTTTGTAAGATCTTTGATGTCTATTCAAATTCCCATCATGTTTTTAATCAAAGAATGGGAAAAGGTTAAAGACAATAAAAAGTTTTCTCATGGAAATCATGACCCAGATCTATTTTCTCTCTCTTCAAGTTTGAGTCTCTTTGCATTCATTTTTATGAACTATATACTTAATTTGGTTCATCTTCCATCTATGTCAATAAAGTCTCATTGATTGATTTTTGATATAAATTTGGTAATAACTTCGATGATTCAACATATTTTTATCTCTCCAAATAGGGAATAGGAAGGGATCATTATAAAAAATAATGTTCTCTCACCTAAAAAACCATTACCCACCTCTTGTAAAAAAAAAATATCATGACCATATCAAGACTCTGGGCACAAATTTGAGATGTTGGCTCCTCGTTCATCACCTCACAGGGTTTCTTTGCCGGAATTACACGATATAGTGGATTAGAGAATGGATCATTTAATTAGCAATCTTAATGCTTGGATTTTATATTGAATGTTATTTTTTTGATCTATTGGTTCGAGATATTTTGGGACATAGCAATCTCATGAAAAATTCATCACCACGGCTCATATGGATGTTCGAAATCGTCCACTTATAGCCCCTATTTCTGGACAGCCATACATATTGTTGGTCGGCATCATCTCGGGCCATCTTTTATTAAAGGTCGACGATCATCTACTTCTTGATCGGCGACATCTCAGTCTTGTTCGGAGGGTCCAATTTACTGGTCGGCAACTATCCAACCATCCACTTCTTGGTCGGCAACATCTGATATTGTTCGGTGACCATCCAACAGTTGGTCTGCAATATCAATGCACCATTTTTGTTGATCGGCGAAATCGCTCTGCTGGTCGGGGACCATTTGCTTCTTGGTCGGCACTATATATTCTACAACCTGAGACATCCCCAAATGTTGGTTGGCAACACCCATGAAGTTGGTCGGCAACAGTAGAATCTTGGGTTATTAAAAAATACGGAGCACCCCAGATATTTCTTTAAACACGAGTTCATCTTGGGGGTAAACAGGGGGCTTAAGTTTTTTTTTTTAAACTTGTGATCATAAAAAAAAATATATATATATATTTTTAAAGACAAGTGATAAATAATTTTCAAACATCAACTTATACCTGATTAGTTGTTGGAGATTAAATAACTTTACAAAAAACTCTACGTCTTATTTATGGCGCATATCTAATAATAATTTGTCCATCTCACACATATTTGGCATAAAACATATTATTTCATATTTTGAAATTTTTATTGCCTTATGCTGATACACATCACATATTGTTTGGCTGAATAATTATTCTCATGACAATATTTATTTGATCTAGTCTAGACAGGTGCTCGGGCAGCTTATTAAGATTTCATAGGGACGATATTCAATCCCGAAGAAAGCTCAGCCACAATCTTAAAGCTCTGAAAACTATTATTGCTCGACATCAGGCAATTTTGCCTTGACATATCAGCCAACATATATTATTTCATTTTTTAAAATTAATATTTTTATTTCTCAAGCATATACATATCATATATTGATTGGATGAGTAAATTATTCTCATGACTAATCAATTCAGCCTACACATATGGTAGGGCAAGTTATTAATTTTTACAGGTACAAGATTCAACGCCGACGAATGCTTGGAAACAATCTAGAAACTATTATCATTGCTCAGCATTATGAAATTTCCCCTCAGCAAGAAACTATATATTTTATTATTGCTCTGATTTATGATCAAGCACGAATTATTCTATATATCCGCTCAGATTCATATTTTATATTTATCTCAGCATGGAGCTCGAAAAATTTCTTCTCTCTCTATATATTCAGCTTCAAGGAAGTCTTCATCATTTATATTATCTTATTCCCAACAATCTGTTGAGGAAGTCTCCTGCATTTATTATATCATATTCAGCTCCGAGGAAGAACTATAACGTTTATTATATTTCACCCCCAACAGATAGTTGGTCCGGGTAATTCTTATCTATATTCAGGCCCGACAAAGTACTTTGCCATTTTCTTATATTCTGGAAAATATCATTCTTATTCGGTGTTATGCAATGTTGCCTCGACAGATCAGGAAGACAGTTTATTATTATTCTAAATCATTCTTTATGTCTATGCATATTTATATTATCTTATTCCCAATAATCTGTTGGTCAGCTCCGAGGAGGTCTCCAGCATTTATTATATCTTATTCCCAACAATCTGTTGGTCAGCTCCGAGGAAGTCTCCATTATTTATTATAAAAAATATTTCTCAAAAATGCCAACTAAGGTTGGTTGGGAAGTAAAACTATTCCTAAAAATGCCAACTAAGGTTGGTTAGGAAGAAAAACTATTCTAAAAAATGCCAACTAAGGTTGGTTGGGAAGTAAAACTATTCCTAAAAATGCCAACTAAGGTTGGTTAGGAGGAAAAACTATTCTAAAAAATGCCAACTAAGGTTGGTTGGGAAGTAAAACTATTCCTAAAAATGCCAACTAAGGTTGGTTAGGAAGAAAAAATATTTCCCAAAAGTGCCAACTAAGGTTGGTTGGGAAGAAAAAATCCACCAACTCAGGTTGGTCGGAAATAAGAAGCTGTCAACTACAGTTGGTCGGAAACATTTTATGAGTATGTGAAAGCGCTCAAGCAAAAAGCATTCAAAGTTCACATTCTACACTTGGGGGATTCTATTAAAAATTCAGTTGTTCATTTGGTGCCACATTCTCATAACATCATACAGTCGAGCACCAAATTCAACTCCATAAACTTACATAGTAGGGGCCCCGACTAATTATCATTCATAAGTTGTTTTTCTTGCTCGAGAATTAGTTCAGAAGGCTATTGAAGTTCAGGAGGTATATTGAAGTTCAGGAGGAATATTGAAGTTCAGGAGGTATATTGAATTTTAGGAGGCATATTCAGGAGTTATTATGAACATGTTATTGAAGTTAAGAAGTCAGATTTAGCAGCTACATCACTGAGATCTTTACTACTACTGTCCCGACCAACATTGAAGAAGAAGTTGTATGAAAATGTTTCGAAGTCCACCACTAGCTTGGTACTAATCAGATTGAAGAGTTGGGTTCAAAAGCTAGTATGTTACTCGACAAAGTATTCAGAGGATCATAAATCAGAAGAATCAAGCACGTGAAGTTAGCACTCAGTTTCTCGGCACTGGAGGCAGTTGGTCGGCTAGAAAACCAATCAACATACTTGAAGAATATGACAAGCTACAAGCTGCATACTATGTCATGGCTGCATCTAAATTCCCAGGGGTGATACGTAGCACACGGAGTTCCTCAAAAGAAAGATTTGTAACCATCGATCAACTTGAATCATATGTCGTCCAGGAGATAATGCACTTTATGTTGAACAAATCAAGAAGGTAGATCAAGAATTTCACGAGCACCGAGCAACACTGCAGAATAAATACTCCATCCTTTTAAGTAAACCATCAAGCATGGAGAATTGGGGGCTTCAGTTAACGCAAAAATTCTCCATCTACGAGGACCAATCAGAAAAGCACACATGTCATCCTACGTGACAATATTCGGCACCTGAGGAGAGTTGGTCGGCCCCCGAGGAGAGTTGGTCAGTACCCGAGGAGAATTAGTCGGCACCTGAGGAGAGTTGGTCGGCCCCCTAGGAGAGTTGGTCGACACCCGAGGAGAGTTAGTCGGCATACCAACCAGGAAGATCAAAGGATAACTATGCATTTAATGTGCATTAATGAAGATGACAACCCATTTAATGAGCCTTAATGTACATTTATACTGTATTAATAGATGACAACACATAGCATACCAAGCAATTCAACAATTAGATTCGTTGAATGTAGACATAAATGTCTACATACAATGAATCACTTTATCTCCCATCACTATAAATACATGTATCCCCTTAGCCAAAAAGGAGGAGATCTAGGAGATCCAGGAGAACCTAGAAACACCATACACAAGATACACATCCTTTCTCTCTCTACACCTTATGGTGCTATTGTAAACCCCTGAGAATAAAATAACAGTGGACGTAGGCTTCATTCATAGGCGAACCACTTTAAAAACCTTTGTCTCTTATATGTTTGATGTGAATGTTTATCTTCATCTTCAATCTCATCCTCATCATTTATCTTCTATGGCTACAACCAGGATCTCATCCTCAGATAATGACCATGCCTCATGTCTTCTTGTGACCTATTACTCTTCCTTCATGGATTTGGCCTCATCTCCATCTCCTTCCAAAGCCATGACAACCTCAGTAATATTAGGGTAGTGCTTAGCTACCCTCTTTTTGAGTTTTCCATAACCCTTGAGGAAGGACATAATGATGTCAATGATGTATTCTTCAAAGGTATTGAAGGCTTTGACAACCTCTTCTCCATCCATTAAAGCAGTGACCAAGGCTATGACAACTTGAACCTTCAAGTCCCCAAGTTTGTCTTTTATAATCTTGAGGTTTTATTGCAGTTGTCTGACTTCCTCTTCAGCTTTACTGAGGTGTTCAACCTTGGTCACTATCTGGTCATCATCCTTTTGAATCTTAGTATGGCCTTAGATAGGCCGACCTCAAGAATATTAATTTTACCTTTAGGCCCCTCCTTGGTATTCCTCAGCTCATCACAAGAGTTCATGGAAGACAAATCTTTATCCCTTAGAATAGTTGCGGCCATATTCCCTTACATAAGAAGAGATAAAACAAAGTAGATACAGTAAACTATACCAACTTGGAGGAAAATAGTGGAATAGAGCAACGGATAAAATTTTCATTATATGCATAAGTGTATGAAGATAAGTGGGATACAATCAAGTGTTAAAAAATCCATAAGTCAAGAAAAGATCAATGTGGATGCCTAACCACATTTTTGTCTTATAATAACTACCAAAGTAACATTTTGGAAATATTTTTTTAAAAGTTAAAAATTTTGGAGTCTCGCGGAGGCTTTATGGTCACGAAATCAGTCTTTATTGATGCGAAAGCTCGACAAAAAAAGGTCGTGCCATAAGATAGATTTTTTCGCAGGTCTTTCGAAAGATCATGATCACAAATGGAGGCGCTTTGAAGATGTGGAGTACTTCTTTTCTAAGGCGAAAAACCAACGACCAAGGTTGCGGATAGAGATAGAGTTTGCCAGTTTTACACAATTTCAGAGAACTCAATTTTTTTTTGTCTAACCTATAACCAAGTAAATTCTCAATACAAATGATGAATTTTAAATATAAGTTATATATATAAAGAATAAATAATACCCCATATTTTAGTATTTATGTGTGATTATTAATTGTGAGAATACATTAATGAAGTGGAATTAATTGTTACCTGAGTGAATTGGTAATATGAAGATGAAGTTTAAAATTGCTTGTTTTGTGATTTATTTGTGTTGCATGTTATATTAAATGAATATGTGTAATTGATTAAGTTTGACTATTTGTGGTTATGCATAGAATAAATATGTATGTGTTTTATTTTATGTTGTGAGGTATAATTGTGAGTTATGAGGTACTACCAATTGGAGCATACTATAGAGTGGTACGAAGGCCTGGATATGCGTTTTTATTCTTCTAAGTTGAGCCTGCGAGGTAGGTATACTCTTACGCTAAATTTTGGAGGTCATTTAGAAGCCCTAAAATAGGCCTAATAGGAACATATGGATTTAAGAATTAATTATATAATACCCATTTTTTTATGTGCATTATTTAATTGTTAAAATTAATTATGCTTGCTTGTTGTGATATGTGATGTCACTATTTATATTCTATTTGCGCTATATAATTCTTATATGAAATCGAACAAAATACATAGTAATTCATTAATTAAATATTGGAAGTGATTTAGTATTATGGTTGACTAGGAAATAGTCAGGGACTAGGTGTCCAGGGTTTTCTTGTTTGGATTATCCCATAAGTATTTAGTTCCACTGACTGTGAAGTAGTTT
Organism: Sambucus nigra; assembly: GCA_949130495.1. Taxonomy (NCBI): domain Eukaryota; kingdom Viridiplantae; phylum Streptophyta; class Magnoliopsida; order Dipsacales; family Adoxaceae; genus Sambucus; species Sambucus nigra. Next base: position 87,185,395 of record OX422216.1, on the reverse strand, counting down.
CTTATAATACGGAGTTACACGAAATCAATTAACATTTTGATATTTTAATTAATTTTACTTGCATCGGTTATTACCTTAAGTTATTGGGATAATTAATTTAGTAAAAAATATCATGTTACGTGTTAGCTTCTAGGATGCTAGAATGTCCGTTTTGACTTAACATGTTGGTGTTTAAGCCCATTGGGATGGTATATAAGTTAGGTTGAGTTTTAGACCATTTAGAAGATCATTTGGGCTCATTACGTTGGAGCATAAGTTAGGCCAAGGCCTAATTTCATGGGAAGTAGGTTTATAAGGTTAGGAGACTAAACACATTTGGAATATGAGATAGATTCTAGGAGGCTAAGGTAATAGGAGGCACTCAAGGGGAAGGAGATTTGGGGATCCGAGGCTTGAATTCTCACTTTTGGCCTAAGGCAAGTTTATTTAGAACATGAATGTAATTTCTTTTGTACTAGAGTATTTCTATTCATTTTATTCTAAACCTAATCTAATTAAAAATGATTTTGATATAAAATTAATCAAATTAACTAGGTTGATAACCATGTAATTGATATATTCTAAAATTGGGTGAATTCTTAATGAGATTGAGTTGGAATTGATCTAGAATTGTCAAGATCTGATTATGACCTGATATTATATCAAATCAAAAGCCCCACGTTAATTGAACAAAGTAAGGTAAATCCTAATCTAATAGGAAAAATTTTATAAAATTAAGGCGCTTAAGTTCAATATAAAATTTACCCTTGAAATCATGTTAGGTTCGTATATAATTATTAGAAATATATTTGTATTATTACTGGGATAATTATATATGAAGGACATTAGGTTTGGATATTAATTAAGAGCTTGGAGTAGCTTTAATGCAGGTTTTTAGGGTTAAATCCCATACGGGAGAAGAAGGATGCACCTGGTATAATCAATTGATCACCCATATAGCCGGTCAATTGACCTGACCTGTTTGACCTAAGGATGGGCTAAATGGGTGTCTGGGTTTGATTTTGTGGCATAGGGATAAGTTATATTGGACTTTATATTCCTCATACTATTATAATAAGTGTATATTAATATTTTGAAGTTTTGGAAATTGGTGTTTGGTCAGTTGTCTATTCTGACATCGTTTAAATTATAAAGGTTGATTTGAATATGAGGGTTTGTTGGCTAACCCTAGAGTATAATGAATTTATTAGAAATTGGAGTTGATGATTATGTTTGATAGGGTCATAGTGAGATATTAGTACTTCGTTTATCCTTTGGGAAGGTTAGGATTAAGTCGAAAACCCTAGTGTGGGTTAGTTAGTATAGTAGATGTTCTAGGGTAAGTTAGGTGTGAGACTATACCTAGAATTGGTAAGCATGAGAATCAGGGCTAATGTTTCAAAGATTCGATTAAGGTTGCATGTATATCAAATTATATGATGGCGATATTTTGTGTGACCCGACAAGGTTGGGTCTATATGTTTTTTTTATTTACCCCGTAGTGGGGGTTACATTTACTTGTGTGTTTTATGTTCAATGCATCCCCAGTTTGAATACTTGTGCTACTACGCACTAGAGTGGTTATCCTTATTGGGTGCGTGCAACATTGACTAGCACCCTAATGATGATATGGGATTTACCTTGGTCATACTACCCCAGAAACTATGTGTTGATGTACCCATATTATCCTACAGTGATAAAACGAGGGGACTCTTTCATATAGCTTGGGTATAAGACCATATGATTGGTGTGAAGGGGTAATGATTATCCCTTGTCGATGTTTTGGGGTTATTGGGGTGGGTTAACCATTAACTCTACCTAGTACGATAGGGAGATCCCTGAAGGCATTAGATTAAGCCTTCACTGTGTGCGGGCTTGATCGTAGACCATTTATTATGTACATGACTGGGACCATACTTTTATGTGGATGTTAGACATATTGATCATCTTTCTTCTACTATATGGAATTAAGTATTAAAGTACTAGAGATAGTCGTACCGATTTATGTGTTATACTAGAAACTAGGTTTTAGCCCCGCGTGATGTGCAGGCACTTTCTAATATTTTTATAACAAACTTTTTTTAGTAGAAAAACAATTTTTGAATAAAGTTATTTTTTAAAAGTACAATTTTATAAAAACATAATTTTACTTGTAAAAAACTTCTTTTCAAAAAATAATGTATTTTCCTACTCATTTTAAGGGACAATATATAGGACACACAATTTTTCATATTAAGAGAAAAAGTATAGTAACGAATTAAAGTTGAAAACAAACACACAATTTGTCATATTAGTCAAATTTTACGTACGGATATCATTAAACGTCTACAATGATGAAAATGCGTAATAATATATTCTAAAAGAAAGAAAACGTAAATTATATATACATGATGCCAAGAGTCAGGAGAGCATGGTACTCGTCATCTTTGTATGGATAAACATTTTATGATATGAACAATATACAGAATAATGTCCAAAAATTTCTAAAGTCACACAAATAATATTTTAGAGTAGAAACATTATTTTTACAACTCACCTTAACTTTTCAGTTCTAACATATTTAAATATATCTCCCGTGTCTGCCAATTACAATAAACGGGATAAAAAAATTAACATATAAATTTCTTTCAGTAAGTCCATTATTAACATACCCTTAGTACTCAATAAAAAATTTTCAATCAAGACACAAAATAGAAGATCACCAAGTCAAGGGAGATCCATAAAACAACAACATATCAGTAGCAGATCTAACAGTATAACATTTACAGATCAACCACCAAACAGGACCAAGGAGCACATTCTCTGAAGCAAGCCCCATACCAAATTAAAAAAAAATGCCATGCAAGATGGAAATCCACATTAAATCCATCATAAAACAAAGATAATCCTTATACCATCTAACTTCATAACTTGACTTAAAACCATAGATTTCTATTAATCAAGATGGAATATGAAAAATTAACAACATGCAATTTAAATATGTTACCTTTAATTTGAGAGATGGAAAACTCGACTGACCAAAAATCTAAACAATATATATTTGGTTGGATTAATAAAATACACATCCGGATATCTTTTTATCACTCATATGTATCATCTTTACTATTGGCATATATTATATTATAGGAAAATGCTATATGGGGTATACGTACCTGTTTCGGAGAAGTTAAGCGAAGGCTTTGTTTGAAATGACGAATTTAGGGAGGAAGCCAACTGGGTCAACTCATTTTCTTGTGTCTGACTGAATTTTCTTCTTCCTCTTCAATTGTTTTGGTGGTTGTGGTTGATCGATGGCTGAGCACCTCCCTTTCTTGCAATTGTAGTTGCACGGGAAGAAGACTCGGTGAGGAATAGTGTGTGTATGTTCTGCTGAATGGTTTTTTTTTTTTTGGGGGGGGGGGGGGGGGGGTTATATGAGGCTGTTTACTTTTTCTCGAATCTATCTTTGCATTTGTTAGTGTTCGAATAACTGATAACATTTGATAAATTAAAGAATGTATGAGTTCCAATGTGCAAAAGGCGCGTGAGACTTCGGTTGAGGCTTAAATAGAGAGAGGTGTGAAAATAGTGCATTTATTAGTGTTGTCATGTGCCAATCCTCTAAGAGGAGACACCAAAATTATATTATGTTATTAGATGTATATGACTCATAATAGGAATGTATACCTATGTACTTATGAAATGAAAATTATGTACCATGTACATTAGACACTTACATATTGCATTAGTGGCATGAGATAGCCCTGAATGATTGGACTTGAAATATCTGATTAGAGACTATTAGTGATACTTTGGTTAGCGAGCGAGATGTATCTTAGGTTCATGATTACCGTACACTAATTAATTATTAATTTAAAAGAGTAACCTAACACCGAGATAATCGAGAATAAAGAATGAAGAGATGAAGTTTGTTCACGTAGGACAGATATGGGATTAGTACTAGAAACGCATATCATTTTAGGTTATTAGGTTGGATAACTAATACTTAAAATTCACTGAAAATGAGAGGAAGATGCGTAGTTATATTGTGGCCCAAATTCAGTTATAATCTTATGATACATGAACTTGTTGTTTATGTTATTGTTAAATCTGTTTTTCTATCTCTTAAATCATTGTGCTACCATAAACTTGGGCGAATAGTTAGAGGAGTATCTCTAGAGACATTTTATTCCTTATTCCTAGGATGTAAGAGTCAAGAAAGGTAGCTCATATACTTCCTGTATTTATTTTTGTATCAGTATGATATTTTACATGTAGACTTATATTTAAAGATGGATTTTGTAGTTGACATTTTATATTCCAGAGTTAGTTTCATTTCTCATGGCAGAGATTTTGTATTTGTTTCAGTATATGTTATCTTGTTATAAAACTACCGATTTCCTTTCTATTCAGTTTCATTATGCTAAGAATGTTAACAAAAATTTTTGATTCCCGTGATTTTTGAATTAGATTTGATTAATCTATTTACAAATTTTATGTGGTGTGACAGTTGGTATCACAACATTCTAGGTTCTAGTGTCCTAAGGTCTTGAGTACGTCCATCATTTTTTCGCATTAAGTTCTTTAACTACTTTATAGATTTATTATTTAGGAATTGTATTCTCTACGATGATGGTTATAGACACCCCATCCTAGGACCCCCCAAGCACCTCCTTAGGTCCCTAGAACTCGATCGTTCATCATAAATCCTAGGTCATGCCCCGAATATTGATCTAAAGGCCACCGGGCACTTCCGGAACCATTTTACTCCGATCAACTTTTTCTTCAGAATGAAACTCAATGAATCTTAGAAGGGCTCTGAGTCCCCTTTCCAACAGTCTATCCTGTGTGCAAATCGGAATTACGGTTCGAATGAACGATCCGTTTTTATTATTAAAAACTCATGTAGAGGCCACCGGGTGCTCCCGGACCCCGTTTGACCCCGATCACCTTCCTTACTTGAGCAAAAACTCAATGAATTTTTGAAGGGCTTCGAATCCCATTTCCAACGGTCTATCCCATGGATGTGAGAATGCTAATGTGATATTAATTAAATATGGGATCGCAAATGCTAATTAATGGCTTAATTAATATTTTTTCAATTTTTAAACCAAATTAAATTAAGCCTAACACATACATCTATGTTGGTAAATCAAACCATTACAAATAAAATTGCGAACACACAGATTTCAGGGAAAAAACCCAAGGATAAACCTTTTTATTTCACTAACCAAAAGTAAATCACAACTTACATACACAATGAAATCTACAATGAATATTCGTAGACACTCATATAGACATGCAACCTAGAATCATTACTGCGTAACCCACAATAAACCCATAAGAACACGTAGCTCTGAATCAACCAGTAACACCCACAAGTACTCTTAATGAAACATAGTCGTCAGCCATAGATTTACCCTCTCTACAAAAAAAACTTCAACAAGATCGTATCTTGGGTTCCAAAACAATTCACTAAAATATTGGGATTTTTGTGAATTGAAAATTAAAGTTTTAAAACCTAAATAAAGAAGACAAAATAGTTCTGTAGTTTGTAGTTGTCGTAAAATGAAAAACGTCAGGTCTTAATGAGAAACAAGGACTCGTTTAACAATCTATTTATAAAAAAAATTGAGTCCGCACGTCGCTCGGACGAAAATAGGATGTCTGTCGAACGATATATAATGTCCCTTGAATGACATCGTATGACATGCCTATGTCGCTTGAACGACCGGAATGTAAAAAATTATTTTAATAAAACTCTGCCTCAACACTTAGAAAAAATTATTTTGACAAAAAATTATTGATAAAAATTATCCTAACACATTAAATGAACCGTTAAGGGACTTAAACACAACCTTGCCCAAATCTATCTCACAGAGAATTTTTTGTTGAAGAATGTTGTTATTAGAATCCGCCTTGATGCATGAATAAACTTGAATAAATCTTCGACGGTTATAGCGATATATGACATACTCTAATGTAAACAGGACTATGTAAAATATGTCCTTACAAATCTCCCCCTATGTCTAAGCTTGTAAAAAATAAAAACATCTTAATTATCAAATCAAAATGCCTATACAAATCTAATACCCTCCCATGAACCCAAAACTGAAAAGGTACTAAAAACTCAAGTCATAAAATTTCTTCAAAAATCTTCAACTTAAAGTCTTCAGTGCTTTTGGTTGTCATCATCAGGGTGTGCAGAATATAATTCTCAAAATTTGTACCTACACATATGAGACAAGAAACCTTACCTTTGTGATGTATAGAGTTTGAAATGAGATTAACATAAATCAAAACAAATATCAAATCTCAATTCTCCCCCTTAATTAAAACTCCCCCATTAAATCATAATTCGTTCTCCCCCTTTTTATAAGTCCGAAATAAACAAGGAAAAGAATAAAAAAAATAAAGCATGGAGTGTCACGACAATCAAAGTAAAAAAACTATGATCATCAAGGATATACTTTAAAGATTCCACAAACTAGTTTTTATTTTTCAAACAAAATGCAAAAATAATTTACAAGAAAATCACACACCATGAATTTACATTAAGATAACCAAATCATGGAAATGAAATGAATGGGTATTAACAAATTCGATAGGAGAATCAACGCAATCAAACATAATATATGTAAACGATGAAAATGGATACTCCTAACGAATGATCTCAAAATCGTCCTTAGGTGACAGATTATGTTGAATTTAAATGACATTGACTCAAACCATCAACACATCAAAGTCTAAAATGATATCCACACCAATAACGCTTAAAACTATGTAATGCTTTTTCAGGACTTTGTCAGGACGTGAAAACTCATTGATTAATTTCCAAACAATCTTCCTCATAAATAATAAATCTTTTATTTTTTTTTATAATGAGGTGATCTAAAACCTAATGGCCCATTTTGGTTTATTTATCCTTTTATTGCCTTTCATTTTTCGAGCTCTTTTCAAACGGTGGCTTTAACGAAGTGATTATTATTCACTTGCAGCCCTTTCCCGTGTTCACTCCTCATTTTTTCATTTTAAACCAATTCCTCACGGCCAACAGTTCTTACATGCACTACTTTCATTGTCAAGTTTTATCACATTTGGTTCATTTTAAGCATAGGATTGAGATGGAAACACTTCGACCGACATGTGATAGACAAATACAATAATCAAATAAATCCGTGCAAGTGTGCATTAAAGGAGACTAAGAGTCAAACATGTAGGTAGTAATCTCAAATTACATCTTAATGACTCCAAACATTATAAAGCATAAAAATGAAATGATGACGCATATCAAAACGCTATCAAACAGCTACATGGATATGGAATAAAATTGTGACTTGGTCATCCTAAATGTACATCCATAAACGGTGTAAACAAAATACAAAAATCTTTTTTACTTTTTCCAAAAATTTTATTAAAAAAATCTTTTTGCCTTTTTCAATTTTTTTTCTCCAAAAAAAATAGAAAATCTTTTTGCATTTTCCCAAAATTTTTCAAAAACAAAAATCTTTTTGGTTTTTCGAAAAATATATCAAAAATGGAAAATATGAATACAAAAATGGTACAAACTAGCAATAGGCCTAAAATATCATTATGAAAATCATCCTATGCTAGCAAACAAGTCTAAAACCTCAACCGTTAGGCGCGGTGGAGTTTTTCAAAGGTGTTGACATCCTATAAAAAACATTCATCAACTCATGTGAAGTTTTGACCAAAAACTTTACTTGCTTCCTAATATGTGAAAACTCTCTCACATAATCATCTGGAGTATCATGTGTGGGTGCGTGTGTGCAGGGACAAACCCATGTAGGACCGAAGCAGGGCGGTCGCCCCAGTTCACTTAAAAAAATATAGGGACATATACTAAATAGTCCCTCAAATATTTTTTTAATACAACTTTACTCCAAGCCTTTAAGAATAAGATAATATTAGTTAAATGAGTGTTTGAGGGAATTTTTGGTACAAAATAAAACGCTTGGACTAAATGTGAATTAAAAAATGTAAAATTTTAATCTCCTCCACCACTTACCCTGCTGCTCTCTCCTCCACCAGGTATATTTTGATCTCCGATGATCCGATTCCCAAATTTTATTTAGATTTCATCATTTGTTTATTTTGTGAAATCATATGTGAAATTAAATTTATAATGTAAAATTAAATGTGAAATTAAATTTATACTGAAATTATTGATTTATGTTGTATTAATTATCATATGATATTTTGATAATGGTTTTTAGTGTTGAAAATGAATATTATGCCCCAAAAAAGTAAAAACAACCCAAAAAATGCCCGATAAAACTCGAAATAACCCCCCAAAAAAACACCTCGGGGGCTCCCGCCCCCAAACCCCAGGCAACACTCGAAAGTTTCGCCCCAATTGACATAAAATCCTGGATCCGCCACTGTGTGTGTGTGAACATGTGTCAAAACTATATGGGACACATTAGCCAACCTAAAACAAAATTCCCTAAGGTGTCCTCTTTTCTTGCAATGGGTGCAAACATACACGGGCCTAGGTACACCTCTCTCAAAACGTCTACGGTGCACTCTCCTATCCGGAATGGGACGCTTTGGTGGGTTAGGTTGAGAGCGATAAGGATCTATCACAAACTCGGGAATCGGCTTGGGTGCAACATGAGAAGTGGACGCAGCGTCTTGACCTATTCCTAGTCTCTCAACATTACCCAAAGCGGAACTGAGTAGCATCTTTCCTACCTTCTTAGATTTGTCCTCTATAGTGACCTTTATCTCCCAGGCACATTTAAGATATCTATAATTATGACACACAAGATATAAGTTCACTCTTCTCCCGACCTATGACGATCAACTTCTCACTCAAAGAAATCTTCACCTTCTCGAATTAACTCGTCGATGCCTCAAAACCTCTCTCTCTCTCCCTCTCTCCAAATCTATCACCCTAAGACCTAACTCCTTATTCAACTACTTCATCTTTAAGGTCTCGACATAAAAATCTCTAAACGCAATTTGGATCTCACTATCACCCTCACTCTCACACTTGTTAGAAACACTCAAACTATCCCCGGGGGTCTCACGTACACAAGTATCCTCATTGTCGTGGGACAAAATATGTGTTCTCACATGACTAGATAAAAAGGAAACACACATCCCATGTGAATATCTTCACCCCTTACTTACTATCCCGAAGAGTGGTTGGCATGGAAATCTTCTTGCCCTTTCTCTTTAGCCTAGTGGGACACTCAAACGCTTTATTCCCCTTTCCCTCACATTTAAAACATCTCTCATCTTCCTCTTCCTCTTTATCTTTCTTTTTCTCTTTCTCTTTCTATTTCTCTTCCTCTTTCTCTTTCTCACCTCTCACTTTTACCTCATCTTTCTTTTTATTTTCTCAAAAAATATTTTATTCGAAGAATTTTCTTTTGAAAATTTGAGATACTTTTTATAATTTTTAGCAAGCATGGGCATATCATGAAAATCAAACTCACCCTCTGAATCGGACTCACAAACTCTCAATTTCCTTTTCTTTTCTCTCTTGGACATTTCCTCTCTCTTCCTAGACTAGGCTCTAAATAATATCCCTTTATCCTTAGGTTTGACAGTGTTAGGAAACATGTCAATTTCATATATCTGGAGATCTCCTACCAGCTCTTCTAACTTAAGATTGCTCAAATTTCCTAAAGAATTCAAAATAGTCACTTTTAGGATAAAGCGTTTAGGCAACGATCTCAAAATCCTGTTAACCACTCGTGCATCAGAAATGTACTCACCAAGATTGAAACTAGTGTTGAAAATGTCAGACAATCGTGTATAAAAGTCATCAAAATACTCAGATTCAAGCATGGTAATTGTTTTAAATCGAGTAGTTAAATTTTGAATGTTAGACTCTTTGATCGCGTTCGTGCCTTCATGGGTAAGTTGTAAAACATCCCACACTTTTTTTGACATGGTGCACGTCATAAACTCTTCAGAAGTGACGGCACTAAAAATTGTACTTAGCCTACGAGAATTAAAAGTGCTCCATTTAAACTCATCCTCTGTCCAACTAGTCACGGGATTAAGATTAGTGCCATTATTCATGGTGACCGTGGGAGGAGTCCACCCACTTTTATAAACAACCCAAACTCGCTCATCGATTGCTTTTAAATGAGATTTCATACGGGCTTTCCAATAGGAATAATTAGACCCGTCAAAAACTGGCAACCGATTACATGAGTTTTCATTCGGAAACATTGCAATAATTTATTAAAAATAGATATTTTTTAAAAAATCAATATTACAAAATTTTGCAAAAAACAAGGATCACTCAATAAACTAGAGAAACCCGCTCTTATACCAATTTAAGAATGGGAATGTGATATTGATTAAATATGGGATTGCAAATTCTAATTAAAAGCTTACTTAATCAATTGTCAAATTTTAAACCAAATCAAATTAAGCCTAGCACATATATCTAGGTGGGTAAATCAAACCATCACAAATAAAATTGCTGACACACAAATTTCAGGAAAAAACCCTAAAGGGAAAACCTTTTCATTTCACTATGCAAATGTAAATTGCAACTTACATACATAATGAAATCTGCAATGAATATTCCCAGACACTCACATAGACACGCAACCTAGAGTCAACAATGGATCAACTACAACAAACCTATAAGAACATGCGGATCTGAATCAACCAGGAACACCCACAAGTACTCCTAATGACACGCACTCGTCAACTATATATTTACCCTCTCTACAAGAGAAACTTCAGCAAGATCTTATCTTGGGTTCCAAAATAATTTACTAAACTATTGAGATTTTTGTGAATTAAAAAACAAAGTTTTAAACCCTAAATAAAAAAGATAAAACAGTTTTGCAGTTTGCAATTTTCATAGAATGAAAAACGTCAGGTCTTCTTGAGAAACAAGGACTCATTTAACATGCTATTTATAAAAAAATTGAGTCAACGCATCGCTTGAACGTAAATAGGATGTTGCTTAAACGACATCACGTGACATGCCTATGTCTCTTGAATGACAAGACACAACATGCCTATGTCGCTTGAATGACAGTAAGATGTCGCTCGAACGATCGAAACGTCAAAAATCCTTTTAATAAAACTCCGCCTCAACACTTAGAAAAAATATTTTGACTAAAAACAACAACTCATGTGTTTAAAAATAGTTGATAAAAATTATCCCAACACTTTAAATGAACCGTTAAGGGACTTAAACACAACCTTACCAAAATCTATATCACAGAGGCTTTTCTGTTGAAGAATGTTGATATCCGGTCCTTATTGATACATGATTAAACTCGAATAATTATTCAATAGTTGTAGAGGTATATGACATACTCTACTATAAACAGGACTATGTAAAATAAGTCCTTACAACATGAATCGTCCTTACGGTTCAAACGAACGATCCATTTTATCCCAAAAACTAATCTGGAGGCCAACGGGTACTCCCGAGCCCCGTTTGAGTTTGAACAACTCTTCATGTTTAATGAAGATAAGTGAATCTTCAAAACACTATGAATACCCTTTACAATAATCTTCCCTATGCACGAATCAGCATTACGATATGAATGAAAGACCCATTTCAGTCTGAAGGGTCACCGGGCGCTTTCGGGCACCGTTTGACCTAGGTCAACTCTTCGAACCGAATGAAGTTGAATGAAATCTCAAAATGAAGTGAATAACCTTACCAATGGTCTGTCCTGTGGGTGAATCAGCTTTAAGGTATAGACAAACAATCTATTTTTCTCCAAGAATTTCCTGTTTAGTGACCAATGAGCACTTATGGGCCCCATTTGACTTGGTCAACTCTTGAACTTGGGAGTAGATCAATAGATTCTTGAAGGTAACTGAATGCCCTTTCCAATGGTCCACCCCATGGCCAATTGTGACTTATGATTTGTGTTTTACGATCATTTTTTTGAAAACCTGCCTCAGACTGTCGAATGTGTGTCTGGGGTTCTATGCCGATAGGCAGGTCAAGGACCATGCCGATCGACATCCCCTTGTCCCTATAAATAAAGGCAATGATCTCACTTTGAAAATCACCCCTGAACATCCCACTCTGCAATTTAGAGAATATTCTCTCCAATTCAGAGTTGTTCCCCCTTAAAAACCCATTTCCCACATTCCCCCCCCCCTCCTTTTTGATACCCCTTTTAGAAAATTCTCACCGATACCTCCATCATCTCATCATGGGATCAACACATCTATAATCAAGATCCATTCTAAGTCTTCATAAGAAGGTCCAACTCTTCACCCTTATTTTAAATTCGCTTATTTTAGCATTAGTTACTTTATTTTCACTTTAGTTTTTTTATTTCATTACATCATGCACCTTAATTCCAAACTTTTATTATTTGTATTTGCATGTACTTTATTTTCATAGGAAATCAAACAACAAAAAAAGAGGGTTTATTTGTAAATTCAAAACGGAGAATTCTCATCACACTTTTCTCCCACTAAAACACCCTTTTCTACACACACACACACACATAAGTAAAGTCTTCGATTGGATTTATGGGTTAAACCCCACCTCATACTATCTTTGAGCTACGTGTACTTTGATGCCCCCTCAGAGTACTTAGGCATCTTGGGTAATTCCCTAGACTCGAGTCTTTCCATATACATTTGTTACTTTGTTCTTATAATATATTCTTAATATATATTTTATATGCTTGTTTTCTTGTGTCTTATCCAATATACACATTCGTTCTTCTATAACGACTCGTGAATCGGGAAAAACTTACATTATACTTTGAATTACTATTTTGGGAACATTCTTAAGGATTACCTCACTCTGCCTTTATTCATAACGTGAGTCTAGCGATTCCATTCTCCATTTATATTATGCACATAATCACACACATCATGGAGCTTAACAGGATAAGACTAACACATGTCCATGAGAGACCAAAAGGGCAGGATGGGTTCCTAACACCTTCCCATTTTGTATCTTAGTCCCTGAACCCTTAAACTACTTGGTTTCACAAGCATCAGTATTGTCTTTGAAGTCGTTTTCTTTAGTCGACAACATTTATTTTGCCTGTTTTGTGCAAAATAGACTAGCTACTTTATCTCTACATATCACCCCACATCGATAACGGTCGAGCACCCCAATAAAGGATGCAATACCATGTGCATGTCGGAAGGATAATGAAAGAGGGATCCACCTTGGGAGACCCCCAACCCTGACCTCGGGATGGCCACATTGGCGACTCTGCTGGGGACACTTTAAGAGGACTAGACTCTTTTTTTGCATGGGAGTTATTCTTTTCTACATGTGTGCATATGCACCTACCTGTATGTTCCCTTTTCACCTCTATTTACCTTTTTGTATATCTCTCTCGTGAATATATCACTTTTCACTCACTAGTACACTTCACACACTTGTATATAATCTCTATGTACACTTCACACAGTTACACTAAGCTTCATTTATACTCACAAGCTTCACACACCACTTGTAGTTGATCCATGTTTAGGCTCACTACCACACACACTCACTTGTATATATTTCCATGTTAACTACTCATTCACATGTTTCCATGCATAGTATAGTCTCCATGCTAGACTTACTTTTCATAATACTTGTATATGATCCCCCATTAGTGTAGTTTTCCCTTTACTCATCATGCCAATAAAAATGATAAAAATACTCTCTCCCCAGAATATGTTAATTAAGACTTATGCATTTTTGCACACTACATCACCAAGAGCATGGCAATATTGACCAAAATTTTATCCTGTACTGAGGGGTCACTTTATGATGGGTTCTGGTCCCGCGGGTCGTAGTTAGCCAAAGTGATATGACTCTCACCCGCCAATGGCCTCGTACTTTTAACGTATATCGAATGGTTCCCCCCATATCGTACCTCTTGACCGAACTCACGATGGGAGGTATATAGCAGGTAACTCATTCATGTACGTCGAGTATATCGAATTCGTTCTCACACGTATTGTCCCCACGAGGTATATAGTGAGGCAATTCATGTACACTCAGGTATATTAAATAGCTTTTCCATACATACCAATGAATGATTCCCATATAGACAAGGGCTATATCATGGAAGTCATGTAAAGGGGGGAACCCTTTCAACAGACCAACAATTGCATAAATCTCATATAGGTGTCAAACCTAGGATACTCATATTTAATTTTTCGATTACCATGTGAAACTCTGTTAAAATTCTGGGTCGGTGTACCGCCCAAATTTTTGCGCTACTTAGGCTTTTTCAAAATAGTACCCCCCGTCCGTGAGCCTGGAAATAAGTCCAATCGTGTTTTACACATTTTCGAACCCTATTTCTAAGGCTCAAGTCCTGTCCGACATTTTTCTGCATCTAGGAAAACCTAATACAATTGAAAACCTAATTATAACATTAATAGCAATCATGGTGAGATTCCTCTCCTTTTCCCTCCGTTTTTCAAAAACCAAAGCCTTTTTTCTCCTTTTTTTAAAATAACAAAAAAATTCTCCCTTCTTATTTTAAAATAACTTTGAATCGTTTTCTCTCTTAGGTCGATTGCATGCCCATTTTTTTCCTGGATCCCTATTGGCTTCGGTCTTCCATCAAATCGCCCTGAAGCTATGCCGATTCTTCTACCACTTCACATTTAGGATTTACCTTCACGAGCTCTTTATAGAGAACACCGACTAAGCACTAAATGTGTAGCGTAGTCTAATGATCGTCTTAGTCTATCTCAGTGCCAAGATTGACAACCTTCAAATCGAGGTCCATGAGATGCAGTGTCACCTAGCCTAGATTTTTTAAAGAACTCGAGGTTTTCTTTTCTCATGAAATGAGTCCACCCGCTCTTGAGCCTGTCTGAGTACCAGAAGAGTATTAGTATGCTCTATGTGCCCCACCTGCCAATGGGCTGCTGTCACCTCAACTATATATTCTTAACCTTGCCTAATTAGGGGCTAACCTACCAATACCCATGGATCCTAAGGAGGAGGAATTGAACAAGGTCAATGAAGACCTTAAACTACTGTCAAAGAAGTTCAACCAAGTTAAGATATCAAGAAATTACATGGATTAAACCCATATGTATCCTTATCCCAAAGCCAGACTCCTAGATAAGTTTAAGATGCCGAACATCAAGAAGTTTAGGTGAAGCGGATCCCAATTGTTCACCTTCAAAGCTATCACTGTACCATGACCCTCCTTGGGGCCTCTGAAGAGATAGTTGTCTAGATTTTCTAACAGACCTTGAAAGAACGTACCCTCCGGTGGTTTATATCCCTTAAATAATTTAGAATTTGTAGTTAGGAGGGTGTCGTACGAGAATTCGTGTCTCAGTGCAAGTACAATAAGGAGCTAGAGGTGATGCGCCAATAACTAGAGCTTCTTAAGAAGAATCTTGGGGAAGCAATCAGTAGGTTTATAGGAAGATGGAGACAGAAAGATGTTACTATGACCAATAGACCCTCCAAGGAGGAAGAATTCAGTATTCTGAATAACAACTTCTTTCCTCATATTCGGGCGTCCATGGTAGGACAGTACTACCCAAACTTTTGATCCCTCAAAGAGGCTAGTGTAGAAATTAAAGAAGGCATTATCAAAGTAAAAATTAAGCTAAATAAAGTGATAAAATAATTCACTTCCTGGAACTATGAGAAGCCCTCCAGTGCTACGGTCACAACCATCAACAACACTTCCTAACTTATTACCTCTTGGGCACCAGAAAGTCTCCCTAATAACACCAAGAAATAATACACTGAGCACCGTGCTCCATTGTCAAAAGTCTACCAGACCCTGTTGAATCAAAACCTTATCAAACCCTTGGACCCTGATGCGACTACAAATGTGTTCTAGTGTGCGTGCTCCCTAGGTTCAAGTGCAAGCCTATCACTCAAGTAATAAGCCCGGTAAGACGGGGTACCAATCCTCGGGAAAATATGATGTAAAGATGTAAAGACGTTGGAAACACAGAGACTCCTAACTTGACTCTAAAAATGGAATAACAAGGTGCTTTGAAAAGGGAGAATAACTATGAACTAAAACTAAAGTAAAATTTGACTACTAATTATACTAAGAACAAATGAAATGTACTTAAACTAACTACGACGCTGTACTCTTAAATGAGAAGAATAGTTTAGGATACAATTCTCCAAACCTAGTGCATTTATTAATGTTAAAACCAATTTTTGAATTGAAATAAAGGATTAAATCAAGTCTTCATAAATATCAAGCATTATATATATGGGGTTCAAGCCCGCATCATATATAATCAAAAGTAAGAATAAAGCGGTGTCGAGATAGCTACATGCGCGTTGCATTCTTAAGCATCTCAGTTACATTGGGAAAACGAGATCAAAAGTCCTACAAGGGTCGTGATCACTACACAACACAATCTGACCAACTATTTAATTCGAAACTTAATTTTATACAAATGTAAATGACATCGAGTTGGATTCATGCATCCCAACCCTTAGAAACTTAGCCGAACATGATTAGATTAAAGAAAAACACAACTTTTGAGAAATAAAACATCATATCTAATGGAAAGTGGTGAAGAGAAATCTGCTGAATCAAACAAATAATAAATATAAAGAACCAGTAAAAAATTAAAGGAAGAATATTACTTGTATTGAAGAGAATTCAAATACAAAATGCAATCCTTACAGGAATTTCTCTTCTTGTCAAAATTAGGATTTTCGCTAAAAGAACCCTCTACTTCGAATTAGAAAACAAAAATGTCGAATCCCTACTATTGTGTAAAAACCTAGCATAAATATCTCCGAAATTTTCAAGATATTGACCCACTTAAAAATCTGAGAAAAAGAAAAAAAAATCTGAGAAAATCCCAAGCGGTCTGGATCCTCAGGCTGGACGGTCCGGATCGCCCCCTTTTTGAATCAGAGATCTTTGCAAGGGCGGCCCGGATCCTTTTTAAATAAAAGGTTCGGATTGCCTATGAAATTCATTTATAGATCTTGATTTATAACCGGTCCATATCCTTTTATTCAAAAAAGTCCGAATCGCCTATGAATTTCATACACGGATCTTCTTCTAAACTTTTCTCATCTTTGAATACTCATAACTTTTCCACCGTATCTCAGATTGATGTGCCATTTCTTCCAGTGCTCTTGTGATCGAAATATCTTCAACTCTCCAACTAGATCCACTTCCAGACTATGGTTGCAAAGTTATGAAACTTACCTTCTGACTTTCTTTCTTTGATTTCTTTCGATGCTTTTCCAATTTCTTTCTTTCTCAATACTTTAAATACCTGCAAAACTCATGAGAAATACACGAAACTAGATGTACTTGTTAAAAGGAGTCATTAGAAAGGAAATGCGATAAATCAACTCATTTTACATTTCTTGAAATGATAAAAGTTCCTAAATTAAGGGGATAAATTCAAAAGAATTTAAGCCTAATCAAACCTCGCTAACTTAGAACTTTGCGCGTCCCGAGAAATGTAAAAGAATCGAACTATGGTTCAACTCTAAAAATTTTTGTTTTATTCGGATAGAGTACCACTATCGCGAGCGAGCGATTGGATTTAGCATATGCAACAAGCCTTAAAACCCCTAGGTTACCCTAGTAGGACGAGTTGTGTCTTGTGAGAGTTTGCAATGAATACACCCACAAAATTTGACTCAAAGAAAATTCAAAATACTCAAAAATTGTACAATTTAAATTTTCCAGAAAATAGTCACCACTAATTCATATTCAAGAGTCTCAAATCATAATGTGTGTGTGCAAAGCCAGAAATTTAATCGCGGGTTTCCACCGATTGATCATTACATTACTTTTTTGAAAATTCGGTTTGATTCAAATGCCCACGGAATACTCTCACAAACGAATCACTCGAAAATGTGGCTATTTTCTCTCGGTGTGCATGTCGACAGGATTAAATGCATTGGAACATGAATTCACGCACAAAAAAATTGAACAGACGGAAATTTATAGTGAAAAGATCTCATCATCGGATTACGGTTATAAGGAAAAGAAAACATCGCCTTTAATTCACACCATTTAATCTCTTATATTATCTTTTGTGCCTTATCTCTCCACGCGGTAAGAAATTTCACAATTTGGACTCGGCTAGGACTTTTCGGGTTTAAGGTGTATTGGGTAACATGGAAATGGTTGGAAAATCTGGAATTGGAAAATATTCTTATGATGTCCATTAGTGATTTTTCGGGTATTTGCTCATTTTCTCTCTTTTTTTTTCTTCTATTTTTCACAATTTTCTTTTCTTGCTATTTTTTTTAGCATTTTCTATTTTTCTTGCCCCTTTTTATCACACCATTGGGACTAAAATTTTCGAATTTCCAATTTTCTCAATTTCGGGCCATTTGGGTGTTTCGGGCTATCAAACGGACTTGGAAAAATTTTATTTGGCTCAAAATGGGTAGCAAAGGGATAATTTTCACGACTTTTTTTGGACAATATTTTTTGGTGACAAACGAGGGCCTACTTCATTGCCCAAATTACTAATTGTGTTACCATATGCATCTCGAGATGAATTAAGTCTGGAGATAATTTAGCACATATTTTGAGACAAAACATCACATATTTCCCGTAACTGATCAAACAAAGGAATATAGATCTTCAATGACTATTTAAATGCTAAAATGAACTTTGATTTAACGATTAACTCAGATTGATTTAAATTCTCACAAAAATAGATAGGCTCGAAGTCTCACCGGGTTGGTTAATCTCCACACTTATTCGTAAAGTCGTCAATTTTCTTTCAATTTCTATCTTTGGTCAACTTTGGATTTGTGTAATTTATTTTTACAATTTGAGACTTTAAACCGAATTTTAATGATATTTTTGGAAAATTTAAATTCCAATTTTTATTTAGTTTGAAGAAAAATATTTTTGGCTTTTCAAAATTTTTGATTTTTTTTTGGAAATTTTCTTATTTTTTTGTGGCTTTTTTGGAAATTTGTGAAGTTTTAGAGATACACACTCGTCACCCCCTAACTTTGACTATTTCATTGTCCCCAATCAAAAGGACTAAAACCTAAATAAGGCAAAATAAGAAGTGCGATAAATAAAACAAACAAATGGAGAAAATGCGGATTTTTTCTATATATACTAAGTTGTCGTACATCAAGCAAAATGAACACAAATATGCATAACAACCAAGCCAAGGAATGACAACTAACAAAAACACTAAATAGAAGCTTCACTGGGGTGGTAGTTGGAAGCTACCGGGAACGCTTGGGTCATAGGGATCATAGAAAAAGCTCGGAGGGGGGCCACAAAAGGAAAATTGATACATGTGAGCTTGAAGGCGATGCATCATGCTCATATCCCGTTGATAAGATCATTGGTTGGCCGCCTGATACCTTGTGTATTGAGTTAGAAACCCGTCAAATTTGGTTTCAAGGGCTGCGATGCACGCATCAGTATCATTGTCGGGGAGCTCAAAGTCATAATCTTCCTCATCCTCATCGGAACCTCCCCCTTTCTCTCCCATTTCCACATCGACCTCCTCCTCCTCGCTACTCTCGTCATCATCAGAGTCATCTTCCTGAGATCATAAAATTTCTCTTTGGCGCTCGCTCTTGTTCCAGGTGGCCTGCCCAAAAGGGTCTGGGAGGCGAAGAGAATCGGCAGGTGGAACAATGAGGTAGTCAGCGAGAATAGAGGTAATGAGCCTCACATACGGGAGAGGAGTATTTCCCTTTTCATCTAGCGCAACAAAAATAACATCGCGGTATATTATGTGTGCTAGATTTATGGAGGAGGAGCATTCGAAGAGGTGGTAAACGAGGGTGGCCTGCCGGGGTCGCATACCGAAATCATTGGAGTTTTGCAATATTGGCGCACACGATTTGAAAAGTGAGACACGGCTTCTCGCTCATCCGGCCGATCCTAAAAACTCCCTTACCCTAAACTTCATCGGGTGCTAAGAGATGGATGCGAATAGCTTTGTCGATGGGTGGAATATCGTTGGGGTATATGAAGTTGGTGGGATTTGAGACGTTTTTCTCGTCTAACTTCTCGATTGGTTGTGCACCCATGCCTCGGTGACAAACTCACTGCTATGAATGAGGGTGCTATAGAACTCACGGACCTCGGTCGACCAAATGACGTTATGAGGCTCATGAAGATAGCAGTACCAACCCTTTGGGGTAAAAAGGTTGCTGATGGAATTGGGTAGCTCGTTCCAATTTATGGCTCTTTCAATTTAGAGTTTGCGCATTTACTCGAAGAACTCCTCGTACCACCTTGCCTCTTGATCAGAATGATAGTTATTGGGATTATTATCGATAAACTCGATGGAGTAATATTTTTAGGGTCGGCCTTGGTTTGCCATGGGATGAGATGGTGAGTCGATAGGAGTGATTTAGAGTATAAGGAGGAGTACGGATTAGAAGAGATGGTGTGGAAGAGATGAGGAGGAAGGGGTGCATTTATAGGTGGGTATTGGGTGGGAAAAGTTAGATTTGGAGGGAAAATGGGATGGATGTTGGGAGGGAATTGGTAGGGAAAAACGAAGTGGAGGGAAGGGAGAGGATTGGGGGAAAGAGGGTTACACCTAGTGAAAGAACGAAGAAAATAAGAGGGCGGTTCGAACGGGTGCCCAAGAGCGGTCCGGATCGCTGCATTTTTTATTTCATTTTCTCCGAAGGAGATCCGAACCAAGTGCCCAGGTGCGGTTCGAACCTCTGCTGAAATTTCAGCTAAGTTCCCTTAACTTGATTTTTTTCTCTTCTCCTATCTTTTAAAGGATCTCCCGCTTTGATAACATCTCAATTATGAACCCGATTTTTCCTCAATCCTCATTTTGAATCCCGAGGCATTGTCACAATGCGTGCTTCCTACTTGCTTAGTGTGCTCCAAACCTACTTATTGACCCTACCTTACCTATCCTAACCGACATATTTCTGCTACACACACGAATAACCCCATACGCATCGGAGGTACGACGACCTCTCAACTACAGCTCACTCTACCCCATAAACGGGGTCCAACAACCGAATGGTGTCGACATCTTCTAGGCATTGATTGAACGTATTTCCCCCTATTTATCTTCCAATTACACTTTTTCATGGGGGAATACGCTCTTCACAACGAATAATCCAGTCCATCGAGATGCAACTTACCCAGAAATAGATGAAGTCGAGAGTTCTAGAGGAGCACTTTTTGCCTGGGAAGAAACTCCTTGTGTCGAATAATCTTATCGTATGTGAGTTTCATCCTTTCTTTGGATATCTTAGCATTTTCATACGCGTCATTGCGTATCTCCTCTAACTGATTTAACCGAAGCTTACAAGCTTCACCGACTTTATCCATGTCATAATTTACCCTCTTAATGGACCAATACGCTTTGTGTTCTAGCTCGATGGGAATATGGCAAGGCTTTCCATACACAAAGAGGAACGGGGACATTCTGAGTGGATTTTGTATGCGGTACGGTAAGCCCATAGAGAATCATTCAATCGAAGGGACCAATCTTTTCGATTGGGGTCGACGATCTTCTTTAGGATGTTTTTGATTTCTCGATTCGCCAACTCAGCCTGCCCATTCGTATCCTTGTGAACGATGCCATACTTCCTCATAAGCTTCTTGAATGGCCTGTTGCAAAAATGTATGCCATTATCACTAATTATCTCTTTCGGAGCACCGAAGAGGGAAAGTATGTGTTCCTTCGAGAAACGTATTACGACTTTATTATCAATTGTCTTGGTAGCTATAGCTTCCACCCATTTAGAAACGTAGTCTACCGCAACAAGGATGTATAGGTATGCAAAAAACGAGGGAAAAGAGCCCATGAAGTCAATACCCTAACAGTTAAAGATCTCAATAATGAGTATCGGGGTTAATGGCATCATGTCTTGTCGGGTAATCGCCCCCATTCGTTGGCATCTATCGCATGCTTTACAATAATTGCTCTCATCCCGAAACATGGTGGGCCAGTAGAAATCACTTTGGAGAATTTTAGAAATTGTTTTTTTTGTCAAAAAATGGTCTCCACATGCCTCTGAATGACAAAATTGGATGACTTTTGGTATTTCGTCATCCGGTATGCACCGTTGAATGATTTGGTCGGCATAATATTTAAAAAGGAATAAATCATCATAGAAAAACATGTGCGGCCAAGTAATGAACCTCTTCTTATCTTATGGTGTCCACTCGGGATGGACGGCTCCCGTGACAAGATAATTGATTATATCCGCAAACTAGGGAAAAGAGGAGGTGGAAAAGAGTTGTTCATGTGGGAAATACTCGTTTATGGGTATGGGATCACTAGGTACGTAGGACGAAAGCTGAGATAGATGATCGACGATGACATTTTCTACCCATTTTTGTCTCTAATGGAGAGATTAAACTCTTATAGGATCAGGATCCACCTTATGAGGTGTGGCTTTGCGTCTTTCTTTGCAAGGAGGTATTTTAAAGTCGCGTAGTCGGTGAAATAAGTAATGGGTGAACCGATGAGGTAGGACCGAAATTTGACTAGAGAAAATACCACCTCTAGCAATTCCTTATCCGTAGTAAAGTAATTGAGTTGTGGTTAGGTTAAAGTTCATCTAGCGTAGTAGATGACATGAGCCTTCTTGTATTTCCTTTGGCCCAAAACATCCCCTATCGCAAAATCACTTCCATCACACATGAGCTCGAATGGTAAGGACCAATCCAAGGCTTGCATGATGGGAGAGGAAACAAGCATGCTTTTTAATTTTTCAAAAGCACTTTGGCATGCTTCATTCCACTCAAATGGGGTATCCTTCATAAGAAGGTTTCTTAAGGGTCTAATGATGGTACTAAAGTCCTTAATGAACCTTCTATAAAACCCCGCGTGGCCCAAGAAAGAGCACACGTCTTTTAGCGATTTCGATGGGGGTAGCTCAGCTATGACATCTATTTTTTATCTATCGACTTCAATTCCTTTGGATGAGATAATGTGGCTAAGAACTATCACCTCAGTGACCGTAAAATGGCATTTTTCCCAATTCATCACTAAGTTCTTCTCCACACACCGAGAAAGTACTTTCTCAAGATTCGCTAAACAAAGATCGAAAGAGGTTCCAAAAACACTAAAGTCATCCATGAACACTTCAAGGCCTCTCTCAATCATGTCACTGAAGAGAATTAACATGCACCTTTGAAAGTTCGCAGGTGCATTTCACAACGTTTGTAGGAAAACGTACCAAAGGGACAAATGAAAGTCATCTTTTCCTGGTCAAGTACATCTACCTCAATTTTTTTTATATCCGGAATAACCATCTAGGAAGCAATAATAAGGGTGTAACGCTACTCTCTCTAGCATATGATTGTACTAAAAATATAAATCCATGAGTTTAATAATACATGTAACATAAGTTTTTCTTATACATAAAAGTTTCTTCCACCAAAATCCTCCCCCGTAACACAAAAATGATCATCTTCAACTTTCAAGGTCCCACAAAGCTGTATTGGATAAGAAGAAAGAAAAAGTTATAAACGGATTATTAGCATTAGCTATTCATTATCACAAGAAGAACAATACTAACAAAAATATTCAATTAATCATAATACCTGAAAATGAATTTTCGAGAGCCTAGCTATTCATTATCATCAGCAACCTTCAAATTTTCTAAAATTTTGCAAACAAATAATAGGTTAGTGTTTATTTATGTTTAATAGTAATGACATATATAAATTTTATTTTGACTTACCCAGTTTCTCTCCAACATAAGGCAACCAATCTTTCAAACAAAGAAGAGTCTCGACACTCTCAGAAGCTAAAGATGAACGTGTATCATCCACAATTCTGCGCCCCCAATTAAAAGCTGACTCTGATGCAACGGTAGTAACAGGAATAGCTAAGATATCACATGCCATCTTCGCAACTGTGGGGAACTTTGGCCCATTAGTCTTCCACCAATGCAAAATATCAAATGCAAACTCATTATCATCGTTGAGAGGGAATAAAGCTTCCTCCAAGTAGTGTTCTAATTCAGACTTCTGAACTATAGATGAAGCATTAGAGCGCTCCATAATAAACCTTTTAAATCCTCCTGTAAAGCCAGATCTTGCTTGGGGAATAGTATCAAATTTACGAGTAGACTGCTCACATCTATCCCCAAGTATGATGGCAGAATATGAAGATTCACTATTTAGACTTTTATATTCAGCATATAACTCAAACAAAGCAGTGCGAACTCTGCGAATGTAACTTTCTACCAAAGAACCATAAATCTCACGATAAGAATAGTGAACAAACTCCATTTTGTACCGAGGGTCCAACACCAGTCCAAATGTTAACACCAAACTATAATCCTCCCAATACTTGTCAAACTTTTCTCGCATTTTCAATGCCATCGAATGAATATAATCCACATTACTTTGCATCCATTTATTCAACTGATAATTAATATTACAAACATCATTGAAATAGCAGTTTGCAGTTGGGTATTTTGTCCCTGAAAGGCGATTTGTCATTTCATAAAAAAATTTCAACCATTCACAAATTTTTTTCCCCCGTTCCCAATCATGCTCATTTGGAAGAAACTCATAATCACGATCCAACTCTGCCAAGCGCTCAAAAGATCCTCTCAATTCTATGGCACTCTCTAGCATAAGATACGTAGAATTCCATCTAGTTTGACAATCTAATTCCACATTCTTTTTAGAATTCAAACGAGTCTGTCGTAACGCAACATTCCAAATTTGATTTCTTTGAAGTGATGACCCAACGTGCTTAACACTATTACGAATTCTCTCAATAAAAGTATCAATCACTTTCAACCCATTCCTAACAATCAAATTAATAATATGAGCAGTGTAACGAGTATGAAACATATCACCATTTTGGATAAGAACTTTTTTACCATTCAACCATGACTTAATACGCTCTACCATTGGCTTATTGTATCCAGCATTATCAACTGCAATAGTCATGACCTTTTTATCAATATTCCACTCTAAGATTCTAGTCTTCACCCAATCAGCTACATTTTCAGCATCATATGGACATTCGATCCGACAAAAAGAAATTATTTTCTTATGAAATTTCCATTCATTATCTATGTAATGGCAACTCAAACAACAATACCCAGTTCCTTGATGTTTAGGAGTCCAGATGTCTGTAGTGAGGCTAACCCTAGATGAAAGACTTTCAATGCTCTTGTAAAGTTTTTCTTTTTCACATTTAAAACCTCTTTTTAAATCATTTCTCACAGTAACTCTTGACCGAAATTTTTAAGTAGGACAACAATAAGAAAGACAATACCTGAAGTACTCGTGCTCGGCCATAAGAAAGGAATAATCATGTTTAACAACCATTTGAGCAAATAAAAGTCTCTCCACATCTGGGTCAAATTTGTAAGTGCCAAACTTTGGAACCGGATCACTAGATGACTTAACTGCGCCAATAAGTTTCTGTCGAATGTCTCCTCCACTCGCAACCTTACGTTTACACGATTTGAGATGGTTGCTCAAGTGTGAATTTCCTTTTGAACTCCCCGCAGCAAACTTTCTTTTGCAATGGGTGCAAGTCGCCGTAACAGAATTATCTGGATGAACCACTCTATTAAAATCAAACCACACGTTAGATGTAAGTTTTTTGTTGTGCGCTTTGTTCTCACCAGCTTTGTTCTCACTAGCAACACTTGCGAGATCCGACGAAATACTCTCCACTGGAATAGGAGAAGATTCATGTGTGGAAGGATTGTTTTGATTAGCTTCTATAGACATATTAAACTGCATCGTGTCGAGGGATAATAAGTGATATGCGACGTTCCCAAATATAATCTATTTTTTAAAAGAAAAAAATTACAACGTAGAAAAGGCATAAAACTGATCTTTAAAAAAAAATATGAAAATAATTTTAACAAAAAAATTTGTTACCTAAAAATTTTGATCCTAATATTACTAAAAAATTTGAACCAAAACAGAATTTATGAAACTCCATAATTCAGTTAGTCTACTTTATGAGGGATAATAAGTGATATGTGACGTTCCCAAATATAATCTATTTTTTAAAAGAAAAAAAATTACAACGTAGAAAAGGCATAAAACTGATCTTTAAAAAAAATATGAAACTAATTTTAACAAAAAAATTTGTTACCTAAAAATTTTCATCCTAATATTACTAAAAAATTTGAATTGAAACAGAATTTATGAAACTCCATAATTCAGTCTACTTTATTAAACTCCATAAACATATCACCATAAATTCAGTAAACCCATCAACAATGGGTGATCATCAATTTAGTAAATTCAACCTAAAAGCATAAAGCCATTTAATTGTCCAAGTCAATTCAACCTAAAAGCATAAAGCCAACAGATCCTGATGCCATTTTATTCGTCAAATCTAATCCAAGTAACCAGTAGTAAAAAATGTTGTAATTCATCACCAACAACCATGTGCATACTCGAAACTTATTAAAAATAAAACATTACAAACTCATGCAATAAAAGAAAATTAAAAAGAGATATTAAAACAGTTTCATACTCGTTGTTTCATACTCGCAGGGGAGTTGAAACTTTGATATTAACAAACAGTTGTTAATAACAAACTTTGATATTCAAAAAACAGGTGACTGACCTTGTGACTCAGGGGAGTTGTGAGATCGGAGTGGAGGGAGATCGCAGGGCAGATGGGAGATCGGAGGGAAGATCAGAGGGGGATCGCAGGGGAGATGGGAGGACATCTGTGGGAGATCGAAGGAGATCGGAGGGAAGATCGGAAGACAGCGACGGAGCGGCGGAAGATCGAGGGAAGAGGGAATGGGTTTGGGGAAATAAGGAGATACCGTGGTGTGTTTTTAGTTATTAGGGTTAGGTTAGATTTCTAAAGTTTATATAATTATACTTATGCCCAATTTTTTTTTTTAAGTTTTAGTTTATATATAAAATATTATATGGCTAATATTTTACACTTTGTTAGACGGACACGGATATCCGGTAAAATGGATATCCAGTAAAACGGATACTCCGTGTCGGATACTACTGCTATCCGTATCCGTATCCATTTTTTCGGATATTTTTATAGAGTATCCATATTCGTATCCATTTCCATTTTTTCGGATAAATATCCGCAAATTCGGATTCGAATATCGGATGGATACGGATTTTCGAATATCCATTTACATCCTTACCTATCGCTCAAGTAGTAATCCCGATAAGACATGGTATCGATCCTCAAGGGAATATGACGTAAAGACGTGACGACGTTGGAAAGATAGAGAATCCTAACTTGACTCTAAAAATGGAATAAAAAGGTGCTTTGAAAAGGGAGAATAACTAAGAGCTAAAAGTAAAGCAAAATTTAACTACTAATTATACTAAGAACAAATCAAATGTACTTAAACTAACTACGATGTTGTACTCTTAAATAAGTAGAATAGGTTAGGATACAATCCTCCAACCCTAGTGCATTTACTGATGTTAAAACCAATTTTCGAATTGATATAAAGGATTAAATCCAGTCTTTCTAAATCTCAAGCATTATATATATATGAGGTTCAAGCCCGCATCATATATAATCAAAAGCAAGAATAAAGCGGCGTCGAGATAGTTACACGCACGTTGCATTCTTAAGCATCCCGGTTACCTAGGGAAAACGAGATCAAAAGTCCTATAACGGTCGTGATCACCACACAACACGATTTGCCTAACTATTTAATTAAAAATTTAATTTTATACATATGTAAATGACATCGAGTTAGATTCATGCATCCCAACCCTTAAAAACTTAGCCCGACATGATTAGATTAAATAAAAACACAATTTTTGAGAAATAAAACATCATATCAAATGGAAAGTAATAAAGAGAAATATGCCGAATCAAACAAATAACAAATCTAAAGAACCAATGAAGAATTAAAGTAAGAATAATACTTGAATTGAAGAAAATTCAGATACAAAATGCAATCCTTGTAGCAATTTCTCTTCTTGTCAAAATTAGGGGTTTTCGCTACAAAAACCCTATACTTCTAATTAGAAAAATGAAATGTCGAACCCACACTATTGTGTAAAAACCTAGCATAAATAGCTCCAAATTTTCAAGAGATTGACCCACTTAAAACTCTTAGAAAAAGAAAAGAAAATACCAAAAAATCCCAAGCGATCCGGATCCTCGGGCTGGGTGGTTCGAATCGCCCCCTTTTTTGAATCAGAGATCTTTGCAAGGGAGGTCCAAATTTGTTTTTGAATATAAGGTCCGGATCGCCTCTATTTTCCATATAAGGACCAAATTGTCTATGCGTTCAGGATCCTTTTTGAATAAAAGGTCCGAATCGCCTATGAAATTAATTTAGAGATATTGCTTTATACCCGGTCCGGATCCCTTTAATCAAAAAGGTCTGGATCACCAATGAATTTCATACAGGGATCTTCTTCTAAATTTTTCTCATCTTCAAATGCTCATAACTTTTGCATCGTAGCTCAGATTGAAGTGCCATTTCTTCTAGTGTTCCTGTGATCGAAATATCTTCAACTCTCTAACTGGATCGACTTCTGGACTATGGTTGCAAAGTTGCAAAATGTCCCTTCTGACTTTCCTTTTTTCATTTCTTTTGATGCTTTTCTAATTTTTTTTCTTTCTCAATACTTTAAATACCTGCAAAACTCGTGAGAAATACCCGAAACTAAATGTACTTGTTAGAAGGAGTCATTAGAAAGGAAATGCGATAAATTAACTCATTTTACTTTACTTGAATGATAAAAGTTCCTAAATTAAGGGGATAAATTCAAAAGAATTTAAGCCTAATCAGACCCCCATCCACTAAAAAATCCATTCCCCAAAATTTCAAAGTCGATGCCCGTTATGATATCCACCAGTCTGCTAGCTATACTATCGACATGTGTTTCCATCTTAGGAATATGACCCAAGGCCTAATTGATTGGGGTATCATCTCCCCACCAACCAATCCTAAACCTAATACCACTTATAAACCACTTCTAACCCATACAAATGTCATATTTCTAAAGAGTGACCCAAAATTTGACCAACTTTCTCAAATTGTGCCTAGCAGAGCACCCATCATACCCATATTCTCACCTAAATCAATCAAGATTTGCCTATATTTCCTCCTACACCCTACCTGCTTTATTGATCAAGGTTTTTCACTCCTTACTAGGGCCTACATTGCCTTTCGTACCTAGTCTGAAGGGATAAACATGGAGTTACCAGCTGTGTTAAACCAAATCTTGGAGTTCAGGCTGAAATTGCCCATTGAGATGATTGTTGATTGTATTAAATTCACTGGCTAGTTCATGAAAGCCCGTAAATGGGATCAGGGATCAGATGAATGAGTGGTACATGTTAAAGAAATCAGTCCAGATAATATGGTACAGATAATGGCCAATGCATTTCGATAGATAAGTGAAATTCATAGCATTGATGAGCTACTCATCGCTTTAAAGCTTCAGGGACGGTTGGTCCCTTCACTCCTGCACCTCCCCGCTGAGTGGGAAGATTTGTATAATGAAGTCATCAAGTTATTGAATGTATTGATTTCTTTTAGAAAGAGTACATAATCACCATCGGATGGGGGGATAACTTTGACAGTTCAGATGATGAACCCAGTCGAGAATAGGCCAGTCTAGTATCTGGAATGCGCATAATGATATTCTTTGAAGATTTATTAAGGAAATCAATAAGGTTTCCACCCAACCAAAAGTAGATGAAGACATGGGGTTCTTGTTCTTCCCTGCCTCAGTAAACCACATAACTAGGTCAAGAGACACTACAAAGATTCGATTCCTCATGTGACTAAGATAGATATAGGAAATGGAGTTATCGAAGGACTTCCCATGAAAAAAAATGACAATCTAAGAGAGTAAAGTCCTTGACCAACTCAAGAAAACCCAACCCAACATCACCCTATCGGGGTTTTTCACGTCCTCCCAGCTTCATCGAAATGCTTTGATGAAACTCCTCATCGAGCCTATAGTACCTCCTTCCACTACTCCCAAAGAATTTGTGAATATGGTTGGGTCATTGACCTCTTATAAACTCCTATCTTTTTTTAAAGAAGAGATACTGAAGATTGGCCTTGATCACAATTATTCCATGAACATCTCCGTTGAATTCTTAGGAAAGACAGTCCCACTTTCACTTTTTGATGATGGATTTGCTCTCAATGTTTGTCCTCTCAGAACCTTCAATTACTTAGGATTAAAAGTCAGTGTTCTCACTCCCACTTCCACCTCCGTGCATGCTTACAATAATACCCGTCGAGACGTAATGGGGTCCATAAAACTTGCAATAGGTGCTGGCCCTATTAATCCTATCATCGAGTTCCAAGTCATTAACATACCTATATATTTCAATATACTCCTTGTCCATCCATGGCTCTACAACATCTGAGGGGTATCTTCTTCTCTTCATCAGAAAGTGAAATTCATTACCAAAGGACAAGTTATCACTATCTTGGGAGATGATGACAGTACAGACACTGCCAGTACTAGCAACTCGATATTGAAAATCCATCATGGGACGAATGACATGCTCCTCTATAGCTTCAAAGTTGATCCACTTCCCCTTCTAGAATGAGAATTTTTTTTAAATGGAGTCTATTTGGAACACAAACCTCATAGAAATGTCAATATGATCCAGATGTTTAAAAACATGCACTTTATGCCAAGAATAGGGCTAGGGCATCGCCAAAAAGGGACCCTTGAGCCCATAGTCTTGAAGGAGGCCTTTCCCCAATGTGTCCTGGGTTACCAGCCTTCACTAGAAGAACTCAAAGCACCCTGGCTACCACGACCGAAAAGAAGCTTAGAAGAAGAAAGGACTATTTCGAGTGAATCTTTGAATAAAAGGTCTAGCAAGGAAGGTGAAGACTTCCCTTTATGTGGCTTCCCTAAACCATGGTATGGCCATGTTGACAAGAACATGAATCCATGGTTGGAAATCTTCTTTTAAGACATTAACTCTTGGGCTAAAGACTTCCAACATAAAGTGCAACCTCTCACTGAGAAAGCCATGACAGTTATTGGGGATTCTAAGGAAAGCATTTTTGAGGACTCATTCAACCTGGAGACACTAGGGTTGAGTCTCTGCATCATCTGTTCAAATACCATGCCATCAGACCCATCTACCCAAATCAAAGTTAGTTACATGTCTCTCTTCAACTTGAATGCCATGCCTATCCAACTTGCTCAGATTCAACCTGAACCTACTGTCTACCTTATCCAAGTCTCTTCACCCGATGTTGATGTTTGTTTCTCTGATATCAATGTAATTGAGACCTCTTTTTATAAATGAATAATTCTTAACTGATCTTAATAAGTAGAATAACAAACAACATAAACACTTACAAATTAACGATGATGAGACTATTGTTATTAATCTCGGTTCTAATAGCCATTCGTGCAAGATTAGAATAGGGTCCACCCTTAATAAACGTGAGCGTGCGCAATTTGAAGAACTACTGAAAGAATTTTTAGATGTCTTCGTATGGTCCTACGATGACATGCCTAATATTGACCCAAAAATAACCCAGTACGAGATCCCGATATTCCCAAAATGCAAGCCAGTTAAACTAAATCTAAGGAAACTCCGTATCGCATGGTTGCTCAAAGTTAAAGAAGAAGTGATCAAGAAATTGAATGTGGGTTTCATTGACATAGTCGAATACCTTACATGGCTCGCCAATATCATCCTCGTTCTTAAATTAAGAGGAAAAGTCCGCATGTGTGTCGTCTACTGGGATTTGAAAAAAACATCCTCAAAGAACGATTACCCATTACTCAACATTGACTTGATTGTGGACAACATATCTAGCCACGCCCTTAAGTCATTTGTCGATGGATTATCCGGGCATAACCAGATCAAGATGCACCCTAATCATCAGAAAAAACCCGCCTCGATCACTCCATGGGGAACTTTCTACTACACCGTTATGTCATTCTGACTCAAGAACACTTGGTCTACCTACCAAAGGGTTGTCACAACTGTCCCGCATGACCTTATTCACAAGGAGGTCGAGGTCTATGTAGATGATTGATCATTAAGTCTAAGACTCGAGAAGGCCATATTCTCGCCCTCTAAAAGTTCTTTGAGCTACTATGGCAATACCAAATGCAGTTATATCCATAGAAATATACTTTTGGCATCACGAAAGGAAAAATATTGGGATTTATGGTCAATGAGAAGGGAATCGAAGCAAACCCTGCCAAGTTGAAAGCCATACTTGTTATGCCACCATCACGGACGAAGAAGGAAGTCCTAAAATTATTTGGTAAATAATAATATATCAGTCGGTTCATCAGCCAACTGACTTCTATCTACAAACCCATTTTCAAACATATTTGGAAAGGCTCAGCCATTGTCTGGAATAAGGACTGCCAAAAATCCTTTGACCGAATCAAGCAATACCTCACCCATCCTCCATTTCTTATGCATGCGCTGTCAGGTCTCCCCCTCCTCTTATATTTGACCCTAAAAAATACTACAGCAGGGGATTTGCTAGCCTAATTCATTGAATAATCCCATAAGGAGAGAGCCATTTATTACGCCAGTCAGAAATTAGCCGGGTACAAAGTCAACCACACTACTTTGACGAAAGTATGTGTCACCCTAGTCTGGGCCACGCAGAAGGTACGATCCTACATGCTCGCCTTCTTGATCAGACTAGTATCCCGTATAGATCCCATTAAGTACTTGCTAGAAAAGGCCACTTAATCTAGCCGAATGGCCCGTTGGTTAATCTTGCTAGCCGAATTCAATATTGTGTATATCATGCAAAAATATATGAATGGGAGAGCCATATCTAACTACCTTTCTGATTATCCCATGGAAGGGACCGATGTTTGGGTCTCAGAATTCCGAGATGAATATGTTCTCTTAACCTCTCAAGAGGACCTTAAATGGTAGATATTCTTTGATGAAACTACCAACAAAAAAGGATACAACATTGAGATACTCCTGATAACCCTTGATGACTTTCACACCCCATTGACATCAAACCAGACTTTACCTACACCAACAACATAACTGAGTATGAGGCATGCATTGTAGTCCTCAAGATCTACCTCAAGAAAAGAATCCGTTACCTAGACCTCTACAGAGGCTCGACCGTCATCATCAGCCAAATCTTCAAAAAATAGAATGTCAAAGACAAGAAGCGGCTACCCTTCCATGCCCACTTAGAATAGATGGCCTCCTAATTCAAAGATGTCACTTTCCTCGTGCAAAAAATAACCTAACTGATGCTCTTGTTACCCTAGCCTCTATGGTAGATATGCCTGAGGGAATAACAATCGCCCCTTTCTTGGTTCAAAAACAAGTTAAGCCCACTCACTGCTACCTCATTGAACTTGTTACTGAGGAAGATTCTGATATGGATGGATTATGGTAATATGACATTTGGCACCTCCTCAAACATGGTAAGTATCCCTAAGAGGCCAATAAGAAAGACTGTGCAACCCTTCGCAAATTGGATGCCCAGTATATCATATGTGATAAAAAACTTTTCAAGAGAAACTTTGATGGAACCCATTTGCACTACATTGCACGGCCTGATGTTGAATAAATAATGCAGAAGATTCACAGTGGGGAATGGGGGACCCATATGAACGGTCATATGCTTGCCAAGAATATTATCCGTCAAGGGTACTATTGGACCACCATGGTTTAAGATTGCATTGCCTATTCTGAAGATGCCTCAAGTGCTAATAGTTTACGAATCTCCAACACTTGCCTCCTTCAGAACTATATAATATGACTTTCCTTGGCCCTTCCCCACTCAGGGCATTAACATCATAGGGAAAGTTACTCCCAAGGCTTCAAATGATCACGAATTCATCCTGGTCACCATTGATTACTTCACCAAATGGGTCGAAGTCGAGTCATATGAAATGATGAATGCTAAGAAAGTGGTCAAGTTTATCAGAAAGAACATCATCTATCAATGCCGAATTCCTCATGAGTTAGTATCAGACAATGGGCTCCATTTCAAAGCCTAGGTCATAGAATTAGTCGACGAGTACGGGATTCCGAGACACAAATCTTCTCCTTACTGAACCCAATCCAATGGTGTTGTCAAAGCTGCCAGTAAAAGACTCAAAACCATAATTAACAAGATGACTGAGAGTTACAAAGATTTGGCCGACCAGATCCCTTATGCCCTCCAGGGCTACCGCACTTCAATAAGAATGCCTACTGGAGCTACCCCTTATTCTCTAGTGTGCGACATGGAAGCAGTTTTACCCATTGAGCCAGAAATACCTTCCCTTCATGTCCTACTCGAAATAAAAGTTGGCAAAAAATGATGGAATCAGATCCTCTTTGATAAATTATCATTCTTGGATGAAAAGATACTGAAGGCTCTATATCATATACAGGGGTACCATTGTCGGATAACGTGATCATTCAAATGAAAATCCAATGACCGCGGTGTCCAAGAAGGAGAACTTGCCCTAAAAAAATCATAGAACTCGTCTGGGACCCCAGAGGGAAATTCAAACTAAATTGGAGCGTCTCCTACGTCATGAATCAGGATGTACCGCCATGCTCAAAGACCTTGATGGAGAAGAGATGGCTCATCTAGTCAACCTAGACCATCTCAAGAAATTTTACCTTTAGTCTAAAATTTCGACGTGCTATGACTCTTCTTATCCCCCTTCTATTCCAAAATAAAAGATTCTTCATTTCCCCTACCCAGAACTACGTGGGACCTGATCCTCTCAAAAACCTTTCATTTTCTAAATAAAACGCATGAGAATTTTCATAACCCTCCAAAGATACGTAGGCAGCCGATACGCCATACATGGGCCTGGTCCCCTTCTTTTTCAAAAAATGTTATTCTTTTATAACCCCTAAGAATGGAGGTCCATTTTACCATTTGCATGAACAAGAGCATTATGTATGCCTTAGCGATTAGTATAAGTAATTCAAATGCAAAACTCATCAAGAGGCATAAAATATGATAAAAAAAATACTTCTGAATAAGGAATACAACATTGTTACATGATGTATTAGTGAAGGAAATAAAACAAACCACCCCTTCCACTGATTAAACATTCTTAAACAAACCTAACCCTAAACCAAGTTACAACAAAAATTATTCCAAACTTACCATAGCTTCACAAAAAATCACCCAACCTTTATAAAACATTATCTTCAACTTCTAAACGATCCTGCTTCATCATCGTTGCCAACCACAGGAGGTTCCCAAGTCTCCCACTCTTGGTTAACACTTCGTATGTGTTCCATGGATTGGTACGCCCTGAAAAGCCTAGACAGAACCACAACACCGTCCTCTAAGGTGTCGAAGGCAATAAACCACCTTTGACCAATCTCCTTCAGCACTAGTTTCTCTACTACCCGCTTCGATAACCATTTCAGGTAGTCCCCAGACACATGACATGCCCCTCACATAGACTGTGATAAGTGGATAGATGACTGACGATGTTGCCACAAAGAACCCAACATCATCCTTAGCGATTCAGTCAAATCCTCCACCGATAAGAAGTTTGTTATGCGAGGGGGTACAATTTATCTTGGAACTATGTGGACTTTTATGCCCCCCGGGCTCCCATATACATTTATTACCTTGTTCTTATTATATATTCTTAATATGTATTTTATACGCTTTCTTTCTTATGGATTGTTCTACATACACATTCGTTCTTCTATAACGACTTGTGAATCGACAAACACTTACATTGTACTTAGAATTACTATTTTGAGAACACTTCTAAGGATGACCTCACCCCGCCTTTATCCATGCATGAGTTAATAGATTCCATTCTACATTTATATTATGCACATAAGAACACACATCACAGAGTTTAATAGGAGAAGACTGACACATGCCCATGAGAGAAGGAAAGGGAGGGATGGGTGCCTAACACCTTCCCATTATGTAATATAGTCCTTATACCCTTAAACTACTTGGTTTCTCAAGAATAATTATTGTCCTTGATTCTATTATCTCGAGGCAACAACATTTCTTTTGCCTATTTTGTGTAAAAAAAATGGCGACTCTATATTTACATATTACCCCACATCGACGACAACCGAGTGCCCCAAGAAAGGACTTAATCCCTCGTGCACGTTGGGAGGGGAAGAAAAGAGGGATCCACCTCAGGAGACCCACCTCCCAACCTTGACCTAAAGATGGCCATAATGACTGTTTAGGAGGTTTTACGGCATGGTTCAGGATGAACGATTTGAATCGACCAAAGTGTATCAGGAGGGTTCCTTGTTTGGATTTTTCTTGCAAGACGTACCACGTATAAGATCAATTTCGATTGGGATATAGAGACCATTGGATGTGAGACCTTTAATATGTGTTTATCATCTTGTTTGAGGGGAATTTTTTCCACTCATCCTCCATAAAAGTATGGAAAGTAGGTTTTTGATACCTCATAAAGGCAAACGTATGGTAGCGAGTGTGAGGGAGAAATTGACTATCTTTATTTTTGTCCACCGGGAGAATCGATACAAAAGCTAAGAAATGATTTCATGTCACCTACATCCATATGAGTTAATTTGGTAGAGTTATAAAAGTTTGCATAAAGATTTAGTTGGTATGATTGAATTATCGTCCTTCACCATTGATGCATAAATGGTAAAAATTATTCTTCTATATCACCTGAATCAATACATGTAAATAAAGGATATAGTTCCTAAGATTGAGAATATTGAGAAGGAACTAGGGATGAAAGACTAGGGATGGTGTAGT
The DNA here is from genome assembly GCA_949130495.1 of Sambucus nigra. Classification (NCBI taxonomy): domain Eukaryota; kingdom Viridiplantae; phylum Streptophyta; class Magnoliopsida; order Dipsacales; family Adoxaceae; genus Sambucus; species Sambucus nigra. The sequence continues at coordinate 87,148,851 of OX422216.1, read as the reverse complement.
GTTACCCCGAGTTGAGGAGGACCTCACCTATAAAAGGTACCACACTAAGGGAACAAACCCTAAGATGTTCGAGTAGCATACACATAGGAATATCTTAGTCATTTGAGATAAGGAAATTATGGCCAGTGGGGCCATGATCAATAAATTAAGATCAATGAGGCTAGTTTTAGCAGAATAGACCATGGAGATAGGGTCATCAGGGTCGTTGTTAGGACAATCGTTCTGATGTTCCCATTAGAGGAAAATCATTGCACTTGGGGCGAGTGAAACCATTTGTCTCGTAGATGTAAAAAAGACTATAGGACTGAGAGATAGTTACAGTTATGTTTATAACTCATGCACATTAGTCTTACTTAGACACCGCATAGTGGTCATTCTTTTATTAGTAGTATGTTACTACGAGTTAATGATATAGAGATTGTTGTGACTGAGTTTAATTTATATGGGAATACCTCAATGGGTAGGGTTGGTGCCTTATGTCGTGATTGTGAGATTAAGTAGTATGTTTCATAACTTGATATTCAGTCATTTTATTGATTTAGACATGCGGTCTTCTGATAATTATTATCTAGGTTTGAGTAGTAGATATATGTGTTACTCTTATTTGGACTACCAGAGGTTGACTTTTATATTAACATTTTCGAGCAGGGTATGTTTCTTATAGTTATACTTAAGCTCAGGAAACGATCACTTGTCTATGTAGAGACGCGAGAACATTAAAGGGGTTATAGTTTCTTATATATGTTACCATTAGTTTGAAGTTTTTAGTTATAGTTGTGGGTATACTGGATTACCAATTACACCAGAGATTGGCTTTAGCCTTAGCATTGGCATTATCTTTAGACCCGTTGGGAGGGTATTTTTGGTTGGGTTAGTCCTATTGAAAAGGATAGAGGTCCATGGGAACACACATTGCAGTTGTAAACTAAGAAGTTATAGTAAATTGTATGTTATTTTGGAGAAACTCCACTCGTCTTCATTAAAAGATGGACATTTCTCTTTATTGAGTGGATCATCAGGAGTTAACATGGTACAGATATGGAACAAATGTTCATTTCTGAGTGTCGATGACTTGTTGGGTTATTTGAGGGGAGTGTATTTGTTGTGAGGTGTTCATCGTTGTGTTTAGTGACGGCATCTTATGGAAGCAAAAGTAATTGTAACAGTGGTTGCCGCTACACCCAATTATATACCAAGGGTGGTTCAGGCCCAAGTGTTGAACTTTTATCAAGAGAAGGTATGCAAGTTGTAATTAGTAGGAGTTTTCTTTCTAGATTTATGTATAAAAGGTTATAGTTCCAATAGAAAATATTTTCACCAGAGGGTCACAAGCTATGAGAAGTAGTTTTGACTAAGGCGCATAAGTTGTAGTATGTTGTGCACTTTTAGGGTGATCATATGTCTTTTGAGTCGAGGAGTCGATACCGGTAGTCAAAGTAGAGGGGTTATTAACTTAGTTTGTGTCAAGGGTTCTCCTATTAGTAGTGATTGTAGAGCATCGGAGATAACTGAAGAGTTATAATGGGTAATAAGTATAATGTAAAGGTGGGATAGTAGATTCCTTTTGAATTCTCATAAGGTACAGAGGTCCCAAAAGGGAACGTGGGTTCATCTAGTTCATTTAAGTTAAATTAGGAAATTTGATTAAGACCTAAAAGTTAGAAAGTTATTGTATGGAAATGTATTCGGGACACCACGAAAGAAGTGATGTTCATCATAAAGCGTATAATGATTGCCGGAGTAGGTAAAGGAGCTTTTAAGACAAACGTAAGCATGGTTTGGGGTCTTAGGAGGTAGGTAGGGTGTTTGTGAAGATCTCCTCGAGGATGGGAGTTGTGAAGTTCAGATTCTAAGGGGAAGTTAACATTCTGATGCATAGTTATTTTCATAACTTTGGATGGGGCGAGGCTAGTGTCATTTGACCTCACCTTATCACCGCCAGTCAACATACGATACTTCGACGGATACATGATGAAGATAGTTCATGGGGGACAAGTTGATAATCCAATGATTAGAATAGTTTGGTTTGAGTATTAGCCGAAAGAGACTTATGAAAAGAGACCTTAGTGTGTATTAGATCGATGAATGAGTATATTTTATGTGTAGTTTTAGGAAGCTATGAGCGAGATATTGTTAGAGTTACGAGTAGAAGTATAATGAATTCAAATTTTGGGGACAAAACTCTTTGTTTAAGGGAGAAGAATGTAATACCCCATGTTTTTCGTGAATTATTTAATTGTGAAAATTAATTATGTGTGCTTGTTGTGACATGTGATTTCACTATTTATATTCTATATGTGTGATATAACTTTTATATGAACTATGAAAGATTACACAGTAATTCATTAATTAAATATTGTAAGTGAATTAGTACTACGAGTAACTCTAGAATAGTTAGGGACTAGGTGTCGAGGATTTTCTTGTTTAATTATCCCCTCAATATCGATTTCCACCAATTATGAAGTAGTTTATTATAATACCGAGTTTCATGAAATCAATTAACAATGAGATATTTTAATTAATTCAACTTGTATCGGTTTATAACTTAAGTTAAGGGTATAATTAATTTAATAAAAATTGTCATGTTTCGTGTTAGGTTTTGGGATGCTAGAATGTCCGTTTTGAGTTAACATGTTGGGGTTTAATCCCATTGGGTTGGTACATAACTTGGGTATATTTCAGACCACTTAGAAACCATTTGGGCTCATTAGGTTGGGACTTAAGTTGGGAATAGGCCTAATTTCATGGGAAGAGGAACATGGGAGAAACCCTAGGAGGCTAAGGAAAGAGAATGCACTCAAGGGGAAGAAGAGATCTAGGGATTTGAGGATTGAATTCTCACTTTTGGCCTAAGGCGAGTTTATTTATAAATTAATTTTAATTTACATTGTACTAGGATATTTCTATTTATTGGATTCTAAACCTAATCTAATTAAATTCTGATTTTGATATAAAAATAACCAATTTAATTAGGTTAATTTCCATGTTAATGATTTATTTTGAAATTGGATAAATTCTTCATGAGATTGAGTTAGAACTGATCTAGATTTGTTAAGATCTCATTATGTACTGATATTATGTAAAAATTCCCATGTTAATTGAACAACTCAATATAAATCCTAACCTAATCGAAGAAATTTCATAAAGCTAGGGTTCTAAGGTTTAATCTAAAATTTACCCTTGAAATCATGTTAGGTTCGTATATAATTGTCAGAAATAGGTTTAGATTACTGTTGGGACAATTATATATGAAGGAGTTTAGGTTTGGACCTGAATTAGGAGATTGGAGTTGCTTTAATGCGGGTTTTTAGGGTTGATTTGAATATGAGGGTTTGTTGGAAAATACAAGAGTAGAATGATTTACTAATTGAATTTTGGAAGGCTTAGAAAATTGGAGTAGACAACTGAGTTTGATAGGATCATAGTGAGATATTAGTAGTTCATTTATCCTTTGGGAAGGTTAGGATTAAGTCAAAAACTCTAGTGTGGGCTAGTTAGTATACTATATGTTCTAGTTTAAGTTGGGTGGGATATTATACCTAGACTTGGGAAGCTTGGTAATTAAGTCTAATATTGCAAAGAATCATTTAGCGTAGCATATATATCATCTTATATGATAGTGATATTATGTGTGACCCGAAAATGTTAGTTCTATATGTGTATTATTTGATATACCCCATAGAGAGGGTTACATTTACTTGTGTGTTTTATGTGCAATACGTACCCTGTTTGAGTCCTCGTGGTATTACATACTAGAGGGGATACAATTATTGGGTGCATTTTACCTTGGTCATTTTACCCCGAACACTACGTGATGGTGTACCTATATTAACCCATGGTGATAAAACCAGGGGACTCTTTCTTATACTTTGGTATGGCCCCATATGATTGGTGTGAAGGCATAATGATTATCCCTTGTCAATTTTTTAAGGTTATAGGGGTGGGACAACTTATAACTCTACCTAGTATGACGTGAGAGATACCGAAAGGCATTATAGTAGGCCTTTATTATGTGCGGGCTTGATTGTTGCCCATTTATTATGTATGTGACTGGGATTGTACATCTATGTGGGTGTTAGACATACATATTGTCTTTCTCCTACTATATGGAATTATGTGTTGTGGTACTAGTGATAGTTGTACTGATTTATGTGTTGTACTAGGAATGTATACTATGTATAATAGGAATGTATACCTATATACTTATGAAATGGAAATTATCTATCACATATACAAGAGACTTATATATTGCATTAGTGGCGTGAGATAGTCCTGGACAGATTGACTTAAGATATATGATTATAGATTATTAGTGACACTTCGATCAGTGAGTGGGATGCACCTTAGGTATGAGATTACCATACACTAATTAATTATTGATGTAAAAGTGTAACCTAACAACGAGATTATAGAGAATAAAGAATGAAGATATGAAGTTTAATCACATAGGACACATATGGGTTTAGGATTAGAAGGGAATGCCATTTTAGGTTGTTGGGTTGGGTAAATAATACTTAAAATCCACTTAAGATGAGATAAAGATGCGTAGTTATACTGTGGCCCAAATTTAGTTATAATCTTATTCTATATAAACTTGTTGTTTACATTTTTATTGAATCTATTTTTACACGTCTTAAGTCGTTGCGCTACCATAGACTTGGGCGGATCGGTTGAGGACTATCTCTAGCGACATTTTATTCCTTATTCCTCGGATGCAGAAGTCAAGCAAGGTAGATCTTCTACTTCCTGTATTTATTTTTGTATCAATATGACATTATATGTGTAGACTTATAGTTCAGGGATGAGTTTTATAGTTATGATTTTATATTCCAGAGTTGGTTTTAATTCTCATGGCAGAGATTGGTATAAAATATGGTGTCTTTTTTATGTAGATGTTATCTTGTTGTACATTTATCTTTTTCCTTTTTATTCAGTTTCGTTATGATAAGAATATTACCAAAAGTTTTAATTCTCGTAATCTTTGTATTAAATCTGATCAATCTATTTATAAATTTTACGGGTATCACAAATTAGGAGTGTTAGACCTCATTAGTCACATATTTCACATCATAGAGTTAATCCCTTGTTCTTTAGACTTTTAGGAGAGCCTAAGGAGATTTTGAGAGAAGAAGGAACAATGATAACACATAGAGATTCGTCGTTCATAATTTTAGGCAATAAATCCATTGCTTTATCACATATGTAATCAGTAACTTGTTTATAATCCATGTTATGTGTTTAATTTTGGTATTCATAATGCATTCTGGATTTGAATTTAATATCATAATCACGTTTATTAATGGGTTAATTGGTATTCGTATTAATTTATTCTGATTTGAAAGACCTAAGCTTTTTTAAGCAAAAACCTTAATTGAATTGACGTGGACTATGATTCTATGATTAGAACTCATGTTTTAGGATTTAATTTTGTATAAGTTTAATCCCTGTGTTAGTTTGATGATTGGATTTGAATTCGTAGATGTATTAGACTCCATTCGATGTAAAAGAGGAACTAGTTTTAAATTTGTGAAAATTAAAAATTAAACCTTATTTGATGTTTTTTAGATTTATTCGCTGTGAAAATCATGTAGGATCATAAACCTGGTCTTGGATTTTATTATAATGAAGCTAATATTGGTGGGTAAAGTTTAATGTTCAATAACTGTGGTTTTACTTCGTATTTACATTTCTGGTATAAAAGGGATGACTACATCAATATCGTTCGAATGGGAGTCATTCAAAGGATATGTGTAGTTTCATTTGAATAACTTTGAGTCTCATTCGAGTGACTTGTGCTGGCAGTGGAAGTTTGGGAAATAAAAGTATGGTTTTAGGTTTTCATTGCATAATTAATTTTTAGGAGATTCTTATGCACTTAAATTATAATTTAATACGAGGTTAAAACTAGAACATCATGAGAAGACATTTTATTATAGGTTTTGAGGGGAATAAACCTTAAATTGGTTTGTACAATTCGGTGTTGGGTATTGGGAAAATTTTGGGTATGTGCATGAGTGAAGCGATATCCTATAGTGTGTGTTAGTCTGTGTGTGTGTGTGTGTGTGTATTGATTTGTGTGAACATATCACTATTCATGGGGAATTTATCGATCAGGGTTGCTTTAAAGGTTGAAACTGTGTACCGTACACCTAGTTATTAATGCAGGTTGTTATGTTTGATCATACATTCGGGATGGTCCCTATTTCGTGATGAGAGAACGAAATATATTCGATCCATCAACAGGTTTGGGTATGGACCCATTGATCTTTTTACTGCGTAGTGATCTCTCGTTGATATATTTGTGTGTTTGTTTAAGTCTGTTAGGTGAGGGACTGATTGCCAAGAATTTTCCGCGACACGAGAGTCACCTACGCACCGGTCGTTTTATATTCGGCTCACCTGAACAATATAAAAACCTAAACTACGACTACACTCAACGGATGAGTACAATGGTAAGTCGAGTATCGAGAATCCACTGGGACGAGATGCAAGAATTTAAGTGATTTAATACTCCGAAATAAAAGTGCAAAATATGATTACAAACTAAAAGAAAATATGCATAAAGGGAAAGATTAATCTAAGCAAGGGTAATGAAACTAGATTATGAAAGCGAGTAAAACTATAGGTTGCGTCGAATATCCCTCACCTGAGTTAATTAGTATAAAATGGTTACATGGGTCGACGAGTTATTAAGAACGCGTCTCGTTTCGACAGTTAATTAAATCAAGGGTTGTTACGCCCTAAATCGTCATAAAAGCCTAATAAGATTTTGGCGTCAACAAATATCCCAAAAATTACGCGCGAAAGGTCGTAAGCACGGGACATACATGATATGCCCCGTCAAATCCCCTAGGCGTAATAACTAGGAAAACGCACCCGAAATAGACCCGTAAACTCCATCACCAAAGCAAAGCAACGCGGCTCCTTAGAAAAAAGCATACTGTCTCCTTCCCACGGAAAAAGTTGAAACCGCGATCGACCGGTCCCAGGGACGCGATCGACCGATACTCTGTTTTTAGGCTGCATTTGGTCCATAATGAGGGGGAAAAGGTCCATTACGGAAACGAGCCTAGCTTCTTCGTCCGAACTCCAAACGACGCACCGTTTGTCGCCACACGATGCTAACTCAATGAACTACGCATCCGTGGAATTTCCATGAGCTGGATAAGAAATGTGAATTGACTAAAATGCCCTTTAAATAGCATCCATCGATGGAACTTCTCCGAAATGCAACCGAACCTCACTTTTAGCGTTCCAATACCTACAAAAGCACAAATAACCCCTGCAAAACATGTATCTATCCAAATCCAAGGTTGTCTGGTTAATGAGCATAAATATAGGCATTTAGGATCGTAAAAGTGCTTGAATGCATAAAGATAATGGGCGGAAATATGCAATATTTGATACGAATCACACCCCCTAACTTAAACATTGCTAGTCCCTAGTAATGAAACAAAGAAAACCAGACCACAGAGGGCGGTAGAAGACGTATATATGCATCGAAATATGAATGCCACTTTCGTAGGGAGCACGATTGCATTTAGCATATGCAATAACCGTTAAACCCCTAGGTTACCCTAGTGGATGAGTGTCGTCTCGTGAGGGTTTTCAGGGATGATACCCACAAACATCACATGGTTTCCTCAAAATATGCCCAACCCAACATGCGACAAGCCCAACAATGGCGAAAAGGATTTCATACGCATTATTAGCAAAGTGAATGAATTCAAATAAAAGTCCAAAACATTAACATTATAGAATGCACCTCATCGAATTGAAACCTTAAAATGTGGGAGGGGAGCGATCACATGCAAAGTATGATTTGGTGAAAAACTTAAATAAACCGGATAAACATTAAAGCAAGCATATATTCAATCCTCACGAGCATTACACTCATCAAGTGAATTCTCTCGGAACGGGGAGGTAACACACGGAACATGCGGGCTAAAGAGTAAATGTAAATGGAAACTAGGCCGCACACATGTCACGAAAGAAGAACGCTAAAAATAAACTGAACAACTGTAATCTCAATGAAAGATACCGCACACTAAAAGAGGCGAAATGCATTTTCACAGATTATCAAAACTATTATGAATTTTAAATTACATCAACTTTAAGATCACATAGGACTTTATAGGGTTGTAATGTAGGCTAGGCTAGGGTACGAAATGAAAGGAGTGTATGTACGGATTCAAAGTGTTCGGAATGAAAACTCAAGATAATGGGATAATGCGCGCAATATCAAAAGTGGAAAATAAGTTCCAAAAAGTCATTACATATATCAATTGGAGAGTACTCAAAGCTTATTGAACTATATACAACATTTATAACTTTCTCTTTCTTTTTCTTTTCTTTTTTTTCTTGTTTTCTTTTTATTTTTGCTTTCTCTTTTTCACTCTTTTTCTTCACTTCTCTTTTATTTACTTTTCAAACTCTCATATGCCCAAATTGCAACCGACATCATAACAACAACATTCAATCCCAAGTAACATTCCAAACAAAGGTATGGAAAGTGTATGTATGGGTTCAAACTCCAATTTGGAGTTGGTTATGGGATTTGGGGTATGAAATGAAGGGCTATATTTAGGCTCAAAGGGGTTAACGAGGGTAAACATATAAGGGTAAGGTCAAGGATAATATCGGTGAGATAACAAAGATGGCCTATGATCATTTCCAAAAGTTTACGCAATTCTTGAATCAAAACAATATATGAAAATCATGCTCAAGTAACACATTTCAAGTATGAACTCAATTAATGAACGATCAAATGAAAGAATAGTGAGATTAACAACGAATTCAACATTTTCAATGAGAAAAGAATAGTGTATACACTCACAAACGACGAAAGGTACAAAGCTTACTCGGTGTAAGTATATACAATGCAACAAAAGATTACCGAGTTATAAAAATCTTAAACCAAATCAATATAACAATAAAAGTGCTTGTGCTCATGGGATTAAAGTTTAATTCATGAAGTTATTCATCATATCAATAATTGAGACTAAAGTCTAATAACTTCTAAAATCGAGAACATGCATCATTGGGTTGTCTATTGGATCGGGCAATTATTGAAATTTATCATCGGAAACAAAGGCAAAATGCCCAGAAAAGGAGAAAAAAGAAAGAAAATCTTTTTGAAATTTTTAATTTTTCTAAGAAAAGCATACTCAGTAACTAACATGTGAGCAAAAACATGGACTAAAATAAGAAATGGATAGAATATCCCACACCCCCTAACTTAAAACTTGACATTGTCCTCAATGTTAATTAAGAACCAAGTCAAATAGAGGAAAAGAGCGATATTACCCAAACGTGGAGCGATCCCCATAAGAACAAGTCCAAAGAATCTACAAAACAAGTTAGTACCGAGAATAGCAAAAAAAATAACAAAAAGTTAACTAATTACACTAGACTAAATTAAAAAGGAAAGAAAAAATAAAAACCTAACTATATACAACCTACTATTTATACTTCACACTAGCTGTACACTAGAAGTCTAAATAGCTGAGGGTCCAACATAAGAACAATTTGACTTTGGAGGATAACAGATGTACCCTCACATACAAACATGCCTTCCGAAAAATATGAATTTCGTTTTAACGACGGAAGGCAAGTGTAAGGCGGAAGAAATGAACCATCGCCAATTAAAAGTTTTGGTGGGACGATGGGGGTTTGGATTGCACGGGTGACAAAAACAAGTGGGGACCGAGACAAGCTGAATATCCTCCCAAGGATTTTGAAGTTGGAATGGGAGGCAGCGCACACAAAGGCAAAAATGCGATCGTGGAGGGCGACTCGAGCAAGTACTCCTCATCGGCGATAGGGTTTAAAACATTAAAGTTCGAAACCGAATCATCGGGTACTTGTTCCGGTGGGGTAATAGAGAATGAAAATGGGGATGAAAGAAATTCAAACTCATAAGATGAATCATCATCGCATGAAGTTGGAATTTCAAAGGAAATAATATCATTTTCAATGAAATGTTCTTCTTTGGGTGCCAAAGAAGAAATCATTTCATTGCAAATAGATATTACGTCATTATCATCCTCACTTTCAATATCTATTACATGATGGGCAAAGTCTAGAATGGTTTTTTCCAAAGTAGGCACAAGTGCCTCATTTGGTTCAAAACATTCTTCGACCTCGAAAGTCTCGGAAGAAAAATCGTCGTCGGACTCAAATAATAAATCCAACTCATGTTCCCACGAACGATTTTCTTCCCGATAGAGATTTTCCATTTTCTCATTCTCATACATAGGCAAACCCTCACTGAATGTCATGGGTCGAGGTGCGGATGCATGAAAATGGGAACTTTGAAAGTTACTATCGGACTTAAACGAAAACTCATTATTATAGGAATTTTGAAAACTATTGCAATTCGTTTCAAAATTCCTATTATAAGGAGGTAAAGGCCCAAAATCATTATCATCATCATCGAAATTCCAATAACCTAAGTTTTGACTTTCGTTATACTCGCCCAAAGTCATATTTGAATTTGTTTTACTTTGGGATGCTAAGTATTCACCGAAAGTCATAGGACTAGAATTTTGAGAATTATAACAAGGATTACCGAAAGAATTGGAATAAGACATGCTTACCCCAAAAATGGCTCAAGTGGCGAATTCCACAAAATAGGTGCGCGGGGAAAATTCGAGAGTTTCCAAGTGCTCAAATGTGGAAGTCCTGCAAAATATTAGCAAATAATACAAATAGAAAGAAAATACTATGAAATACTAAATCAAATAAAGTCTAAAACAAACTAGTCCCCGACAACGGCACCATTTTGATTGACCGGAATTCACCACGGCGCGAGAGTCACCTACGCGCCGATCATTTTATATTCGTCTCACCTGAACTATACAAAAACCTAAACTATGACTACACTCAATGGGTGAGTACAGCTGTAAGTCGGGTATCGAGAATCCACTAGGACAAGATGCTAGAATTTAAGTGATTTAATACTCCGAAATAAAAGTGTAAAAGATGATTACAAACTAAAAGAAAAGATGCATAAAGGGAAAGATTAATCAAAGCAAGGGTAATGAAACTAGATTATGAAAGCGAGTAAAACTATAGGTTGCGTCGAATATCCCTCACCCGAGTTAATTAGTATAAAATGGTTATATGGGTCGATGAGTTATTAAGAACGCGTCTCGTTTTGACAGTTAATTAAATCAAGGGTTGTTACGCCCTAAATCATCATAAAAGCCTAATAAGATTTTGGCATCAACAAATATCCCGGAAATTACGCGCGAAAGGTCGTAAGCACGGGACATACATGATATGCCCCGTCAAATCCCCTAGGCGTAATAACTAGGACAACGCACCCGAAATAGACTCGTAAACTCCATCACCAAAGCAAAGCAACGCGTCAAATCGAGTGAGTTCAATTAAAACACAACCTAATTTAAGTTACCTAGAAAGCATGTTAAAAACTAGGTAAATGGAAAGCGGTAAATAAACGCGATAAATCTATACTAGAAAGCGTGTAAATCAAAGCATGTAAATAAAGCAAGAAAACCTAAATTAGAAAGCTTGTAAATTATACTACAACAATGGAAACAAAGGAAATACAACTTAAATTAAATGGAGAGGATGATGAATAGTTAACATACACAACAAATGGGGTGTCAAACCAAGTATAAATGAAGAAGAACCATCCAAAACCACCCAAACCCTAACTACCACTCTCTACAATCTATTCTAACTAAATATATCTGATATTTACAACAAAAAGGGGTTTATATAGTAAGTGGGAAAAAGAAAGGGAAAAAGGAAAGAAAGCGGAAAGAGCCCAAAATATCTGGCACTACCGGTCGATCGGTCGCAGGGGCGCGGTCGACCGGCCCCTTAGGCAAAAGCATATTGTCTCCTTCCCACAGAAAAAGTTGAAACCGCGATCGACCGGTCCCAGGGACGTGGTCGACCAGTACTCTGTTTTTAGGCTGCATTTGGTCCATGATGAGGGGGAAAAGGTCTATTACGAAAACGAGCCTAGCTTCTTCGTCCGAACTCCAAAGACGCACCATTTGCGACCACGCAACGCTAACTCAATGAACTACGCATCCGTGGAATTTCCATGAGTCGGATAAGAAATGTGAATTGACTAAAATGCCCTTAAAGTAGCATCCAACGATGGAACTTCTCCGAAATGCAACCGAACCTCACTTTTAGCGTTCCAATACCTACAAAAGCACAAATAACCCCTGCAAAACATGTATCTATCCAAATCTAAGGTTGTCTGGTTAATGAGCATAAATATAGGAATTTAGGATCGTAAAAGCGCTAGAATGCACAAAGATAATGGGCGGAAATATTCAATATTTGATACGAATCAGGGACTCTTACAGACTTACCGATAAAAGAACTAGATGTTTCCCGAAGGTAGTTTCCTCCGTGTGATATAAATTGTGAACTATGAAAGAGATATTTTAGTCCAGTGATAAACGTTTAATTAAATGAACCTTATGTCACACTTTTGTGTTATTAATGTACAATTGGGTGTATCTTACTTGTGGGTGATATTATGGGAGTTGGTATTTGGGTTACATTCTTACACGTATAGTTAGTTACGTCCCTATTTTTTTTATTATCAGTGACTTACTTATTTGTCTAGAGATAAATACTTTTAGTATAGTTTATACCTTGGATTGGGACATGCTCGTAGTATTTCACTTAGGCGAGGGGTGAGATATTTATTGCACGTGGGAACCGACGGGATGGAATGTTTATTATAAATGAGTCGCATAATTATTACTTTTGATATTGAAGATATTTATTACAACCTTAGGGAACTGACCCAAATCATATAAAATTATTTTTCAGGCATTCATAGACAGGATCTTCAATGTTAAGGAGATTCAGACTTGCAACTCCACTTGCACTCCAGTTTATATTCTATTGATTCTTAACATATGTAAGGAAATTTTTTTGATTGAGTCAATTTGTACGTATTTTGTCTTTATTCTGTTTAGAAAAAACTTATTTGAGTCATAGGTTAGGATTTGATTTATTTGTCCTTCAAGCCTATGATGTATGATTGAAGGTCGTTGCGGCCAAGTTAAAGATACATAGAGTCCATTCTAAGTTTCGTGTCAAGTTTTGTCTTCAATGTCTAAGAGATCTCAATGAAATATGAATACCTATTATGAATGATCCATGGATACATTTGGGTGTTAGTTTTTTTAACATATTGAGGCCATTTTTCGTAAAAAGGATTTAGAAAAAACACATTTTCATTTTAAAGTCATTCAAACAAACTTGTACATCTCGTTAAAACGAGTTTGTACAGGTCGTTCGAAAGAGGTTTTAGTTTTGTTCAAACGAGGATACTATTTTCGTTGGAACGAGTATTGAGCGTGTTACTTCTATTTGACAGAGATTTTTCTCTCGAAGGTTGTTTGATCCTCGTTCAAACGAGTTTTGCATTGTCATTCGAATGATTTTTGGTTTGATTAAATGAAATGTGTTAGCTCATTTGAACGACCCTAGTGATTTCATTCAAACAAGTGTCCTCAATTTTTGTACCGCCTCATTTTTCATATTTTTTTAATTATGACGGACGACAAAGAGTCTTTGAGAGAGAGGTTTGAAAAAATGATTTTCAGAATCAAATATTGAGCCTCCCAAAATGTAGTTTACATCCCAAGTTAGAGATCCATATTTCAAAATCTTTTATGTATTTGATATTTCTTGTGTGTTGAAAAAAGGTATTCATATTGAGAGTGTTTATAATCGGTGGATACCATGTTTGTGTTATTCGACGGCTGGACCAGTCTAGAAGCAAGTAAGATCGGTGGGATACTGAGATGTGGGAAATAGCGTGCATTATGTTGGTTATTGGAAGGCGTCCAACAATGGTTGCAAAGAAGGGGACAAGAAATAAGAAAGCGCATCAAGGCTTGAAGTCATTGAGTAAGTCTAAGTTGTTCTTGTACATAAACCTATATCATAGTGCACTTACATGGATGGATGTCTGAGGTTTTTCCCATTGTGGGTTTTTCTCGTACATCATCGTGTTATGGTTTACCTTTATTATATTCTTGCTTATATTACCTAGATTCATACTTAGGTCAAGATAAAATTGGTAAACATTTTTCACAACACTTTGATTTAATTGGTGCAAAGATTAAAACTGTTTTGTTGTGTTAGATCCCTATTTAGTGCACGTTTAGGGTTTTTACTATGGATTTCAACCATGAGGGTAGTTCCATAACCCGTCCTCCCATGTTTAACGGTTCAAAATATCCTTATTGGAAGGCATGGATGCAATTTTTCTTTAAATAAACTAATGAGAATATTTGGAACTCAGTTGAATAAGGGTGGTCTCCTCCCACCAAAGGTGGTGTTCTGAAAGCATTTTCTTCTTGGATAACAACTAACAAGAATGCCTTTATGCTTAATTCCATGGGAGTGAATGCTATCTTTTACGGGATCACGCCTGAAGATTTTAGAATAATTATGACATGGTTGAGCACGAAGGATGCTTGGGATATTTTGAAATCCACACACAAGGGTACTGATATTGTTAGGGTTTCCAAGTTGCAAAATCTGATGACTAAGTTTAAAATGATTAATATGTTAGAGAATGAGTCGTTTGATGATTTCTATGCCAAGTTGTCGAATATTCTCAATTTCTCGTTTAACTTAGGTGAGCCTATCCCTACGTCGAGAGTGGTGTAAAATTCTTAAGGTCATTGCCTGAAAGATTTAACGCCAAGGTCACAGTTCTATATTCTCTAGGTGTTATCGATGCGGATCTAAGAGATTTATGTGGTCTTCAAACCTATGAGATAAACATGTGTCCTCTAAATAAAATAATGGAAGGAAAGATAAGGTTGTTGCATTGAAAGCCCTGAAGGAGGATGTGTTGGATTCCAATAGTGACGGTGATTTAGATCTTGGACTTCAATGAATATTGAGGTTGTTGCATTGAAAGCCCTGAAAGTTCAAAATATCTCTTAAGCTTAAAAAAAATAGGAGTTTTGATAAGAATCCCAAGAACTTCAATGAATGTATTACGAAGAAAAGGGATGGTCATAATAAGGTGGATGATCGGGATAAGTGTTTTGAATGCCAAGGTTTTGGGCATTATTAGTAAGAGTGTCCCACTAAAGTAAAGGAAGGGGAAATAAGACTAAATCATACAAGGTTACCTTTAGTGATAGTGAGTTGGAAGAGGCACCTGATTACCCACGTTTATGGCCAGTCATGTAAGCAAAAATGAAAAGTCTTACATCATTGAATAAGATCATACGCATAACGATTTTAAGGTTTGGTCTTGTGATTCCCAAGCTAGTGAGGAGGAAGAATAAGAATAAGATGTGAATAATGAACTTCAAGTTGCCTTTCATAAGAAGTAAATGAATTCATTGTAGTTGAAAAGGACCAACTTGAAGTTAGAAGCGAATTTCAAGGGACGTTCCATAGGTAATGACGATGCTAAATTGATTGAGGATTTGAGGGATCATAAGAAGCCTTTAGGGAGAAGATCTCACTGCTTGAGGGGGCGAGAGATAACCTTCATGGATTGATGAAAAATATGAATAAGAAGTCCCTAATATGTAATGAGTCTCGTATTTTTCTTGAGTCTAGTATTGTGGAGTTAGAGTAGAAATTAAGAGACTTAATTCATGTCAAATTTGATTTGGAATCTAGGTCGGAGAAGTTGGATAAGATTTTAGGCACCGTCCAAATAAAAAATAACAAAGTTGGAATTGTCTTTAATGATCCCATTTCTTTCGCTGATAAAGACAAGATCAACATTTTGAGAGAGTCAGATGTTTCTTAGGACATTAGAAAAAGTCAACTCAAGGGTAGCACTCCTCATGTCTACACTTGCATACATTGCGATAGGAAAGGTCACCTTAGACGTTTTTGTTATAATCTTGGAAAATTCCCGGGAAGTCTAATCCTAGTGTCACCAAGGTTCCCAAAACCCACGATCATCATGTTAAGCCTATGTGGTCTAGGAAGTTGCATTTGGAGGCATTAAATGCTATACTTGTTGACTTTTGCATGCTTTCACATGATTCTTCTCATGATACATCTAATGGTTGATTGTGTTTGCAAGTTTTCCATACACTAGATTTTATGCTTCATGTTATATATTATTGCTAGTTGTATGATTTTTGTGTCTTTTGTATTTTCATTTTTCATTTATTGGGTCTATATAAGAAAAATACCAAAAGATTTTGTTTGACTTTTGAGTGATTTTAAAAAATGTTTAAAAACTAAAAAAAAAATTATTTCATTAGTGTAATTTGGTTTTACACATTTTGTGTGGCATACCAGTGTGTTTAAATCCCATACATTCCTTATTCTCCTAATCTTATCATATACATATCTATATGATTATGGGATTTGTGCATGTAAGAACCATTTTCCGAGAGATTGTTTTTCTTTGAAAAATATGAGGGTGCAATAAAAAAGGGCTATGAAGGGAGAAATCTCCTTTGCGTGAAAGGACACCTTTACCAAGATCTTAAAAGAATAGAGAGGCAAAAGAAAAGGAAAAAAATTACAATGCTAAGTTTTTGCGGTGATATCAAAAGTGGGATATCTTCAAAATATAAGATCAAAAAATTGATATATGATTAGTTTCGAGGGTATTATAAGTTGATGATCAATGGGTTTATACAATGAGTAATAATAAATATTAAATGTTTGATTCTATTGTTTTAGAATCATCAATATTTCTAGGCTAGTGTGGATTGTGTATGTTTTTCTATTATGAGTTCGTATTATTTGTCACTTGAGGATAAATCCTAGTTTGATAAATTAATGCGGTCAAATAGATTTTCTTGGGCTTTCGTGAGTGATTGGGAAATATTTATTTTGTTTCTAGTTTATACCCCGTCACTCTGTAGAGCATTTGGTTTAGACACATTTATGCCACATGAGTGTGGAAATATTATATTTTTGTGTTTTTCCTGGTGTTTATACCTATATATGCTTATGTGTTATTGTTATGTGTGTGCACACATATAGATACACACACTAGCGGAATGCCCGTGCCTGAAGGCACAGAGAAAATTTTCCAAATCATTGAATGTGTAAACAAATTAAGTCATAAAATCTTTTTACATCACAAATGTTTAAACAATTTTGAAAATTTTGGGCAAAATTTTCTTAGTTTATAGGACTATGCACCCTGTTTAAACCCCATGTAAATTTCATGTATTTTTAAACCCCATTTTTTTTATCAAACAACTTGATCACATAAATCTCAATGAGTGTGTTATGCTTAGATAGAGTGATTCATTATACTCTATTTGTATCCAACAACTTGAGCACACACATTGCTTTAAAAAAATCTCAATGAAAAATGAATAAATGTTAATCGAAGTTGACCAGATAAATCTATATAAAGTATAGATAAGATTACATTGGAAGAGTATAACATAATGTTAACTGAAGTCCCATGTCATCAAACATATAATAGGGAATGACCCAAAAGCACAAAGCATGATTCAAATAGTGCCATAAATGTACCTGCACCAAAGCAATTGAATATTAATCCCCAAATAAGAAAGCTTTAAATGAATAAGAAGGTACCAAGCATAGCTTCATGCCCATTTCTAGTAATTTTTTTTTTATTACTAATCAAGTGGTTACATCAAATAAAAAACTGACACATCCATTAAACACACTGGCTTTTATTACGGTAATGCTCTCCTATTGTTTCCAACTCGGTTTGATTTTCATTCCATTAATTTTTGCTCAATTTTAGGTGATACTTGAAGAGAGATATTACAATCTTCAGTGTTCATGGTTGCGAGGATGTAATCATATAAACACCTATAAAATTTTGAGCCAAACATGGAAGACTACATTACTTGCGTTGAATACTGTATTGTATGCAGCATCCACGATGAACTTAGTTTGTTGTAATATACCATAAGCTATTACAATGTGAGCTAAAAAAGGAATTAACTGGTTATGTATTTAACAAAACTCAATAGTATAACATATCTGCATCAAAATGTGACCTCAACGTACAATTAATGAAAGATGAATCATTGAAAACCTCAACTATGGGTTCCATTTATTTTATGGTTGTAAGGACATAATTTTACAAATGTCCGGGGTAGAATCTAGGAATTTTTTCTTTGTCCTAGATCACAGTTTATATATTTGATACCGCTACATTAGGCATGTCAACACGATCATCCACGACGGCTTTTATCCGAATCCTTGCATCCATCATTTCACACGTGCATCATGCTTCATTCAATGTTCTGCTCAACCATTCCCACTACTCCACTACGTAATATTGGTAAAATGATTTATTGGAGTTTTTTATATTTGCATAAATATTTGGGAATTTTTTTGAAAATATGTTTTGAAGTCTGAAATATTTTTTATCGAAAGCAGAAACTTTTTTCTAAGTGTAGAAGCAGAGTGCCTCGGTCGATGAGCTCGTTCAAACGAGTTAGCCCTGTCGTTCGAGCGAGATAAGCATCTCGTGCGAAGTCGTTCGAATGAAATGTGTCCTTCGTTCGAGCGAGATGCCTATCTCATTCGAGCGCTGTCGCCGCCTCAATTTCTGTATAAATACCAGTGTGCATTCTACACATTTTCCCAAGTCTTTTACGCACCATTTTTTGCGTTTTCACAGCCCAGAAAATAGACTTCATGTGATAAACCGCTCAAAATAATAACGGGTGGCCAACCCTATACTACATTAAATCAGGTATTTCAGATGGAACAATCTCAACATCAACTGACAATACTAAATAATATAGGCTAAATTACTAAAACTATTAAAAGAGAATTGCCAAATATTTAAAACTTTTATTTAATACCGATAAAATCCAACCATACAACCATTTACCAACCATACTTTATCTAACAATGATGAGTAATAAATACAAACTCCAAAAATATATAAGAGTACAACAAAATGTACAATGTAGGATACCCGAATATGGTGTCGGGTCACAGATAATACAACAACCTGAGAAAGAATATATAAAAGTGTTAAACTACAACACTAGAGTATAAACCCACATATACAACTAAATCCTAATCTAGATATACAAATTATTGGAATCGACTAAGGCAAAGTGTCGAAACAGTCCGCTACTGCCACAGCTCCACGAATACACTGGTTGGGAGAACATCAATGGTGTACTTGCGGATGAACACCTAAAATATTACAATATATATATACTTAGCAGGAGAAAATATAAACGGGTCAGAGCCCGAGTTGAAAACATTTTATAGCAAGTGAATTAAAATGCATAATAATTATAAATGCATTATGACATGATTTAATGGAGTCTCACTCTCCATAATAATCCAACTCACCCCTCAACTAAAGCACACAACTAAACGTATGCACGTGATCTCCAAGTGAATTCCCAAATTGATTTATGTGAGGTTATCTAAATAATTCCCAATATGAATATTCAATTAAAATCATCTAACTTGACTCCATCTACACTTGCCTAACTTCCATTTAAATCATATACTTTAACTTTTAATGTTAGGGTTCTCATTCATTTGTTCACTTACTTAACATATAGGGTTTACATACCCATTTTCCAATCCAACATACAATTAACATAAACATCATCTTTGCTAGAATTTCTCATATTCTAGTTATGCCAACAATATACAATTACATAGATGAGTTATTAGCATCTAAGTGCTAAGGACTAAACTTCTCCCAATTCTCAATACTACACTAAGTTTCGTGCGTGGGACGTCTTGCCGAGGCAAAATCCAAACAAGGAACCCTCCCGTTACACTACTCCTGACAGTATTGATTTTTGAGATTCATTACGCCCTCAATTCATGATGCATGTAACCCAAATTCTTATTATTCCATTTTAATTAATTATTCCCAATTCTCAACAGTACACGGCGTTTCGTGCGTGGGACATCTCGCAAAAGCAAAATCCGAACATGGAACCCCTCGATAAACTAGTTCTGGCACCGTCGATCGTCGAGATGTATATACTATATATATATATATATATATATATGAGAATTAAGGACTAATTTCTCCTCAGTCCCAACATTACGCTGAGCTTCGTGCGTGGGACGTCTCGCAAAAGCAAAATCCAAACAAGGAACCCCCCGATACACTACTTATTGGCAATGTTGGTCGTTAAGGTCCATTATGCCCTCGATACCCAAGTAACCAATCACATCAATCATATAACCATCCAAACGAGCTATAACTCGAGGACGCAGGCTCACAATGCTATCATCTTCAAGTTTCCCATACCACGTAGCAAACTGGGAACCACCTGGTGGGGTTCAACGGCACCCACCTCTTGATCAACTCACGCACACAACGTCCCGGGAAGCGGTCATAGCTCCTAACCGGCAAGTGAGAATGACACATACCCACGACTTCTCACCCCCAAAATAATAATGTATCAGATAATAATCACCATGGACGACTATGACCTGGGGAATATCCACACCCTGCTCATCGAGCCATGATGCTCACCCTCAATGCACGCAACTTCCCAATGATAGCAAGGAGGGGGTATGCTTCACTATATCTATCTATATATATACCATCACATAAGGCATACATACATCATCACATCATATAAAGATATACCATCATAAAAGGTAAACCTACCACATCATTTACACATTCATAGTACGCTCTTAGGCGCAGTTGAAATCATATTATTATTGAGTATATTTCCCTCTCGATATACTAATCGTCAATTCTCACACAGCTTCCCCACTTAGTATACACTATACTATTTCTCGCTTGAAGCTCACATATCTCTTCTAATTGAATTGTCTCTCAATTCTATTTAAGTTAAGGATATTCTTTATCCTAATGCACCTCAATTATCATTTCTCATTATGTGAGACATCTCCCAAATTAATCATCGTTAAGGATATTTCCATATCCGTATGCACATCAATTAGCATTTATAATTCTCAATCCGTAATATGGTTCAATCAATTATATGAACCTTTGAAATTATCCCATTCGGAATCTGATTCAAAAATCCAATATCTCTAAGCTCGTTATCATTCCTTCATATGAATTTAATAATTATCTCCAAATAGAATTTTCAATGATAGTGGGCTTCCCCACTTAGATTGTACCAAAATCTCTAATCGGTATTCCTCAATTTAACTCAATATGACTCCAATAATTTCTTATAAGGAAGACTCTCTAAAAGTCTCCAAAATATGCTTCATATAATTCCTATTGAGTTTCCCAATCGATAACCTCAAACGAAATGGAAGTGAAATTCTCCCTAGAAAACATCTCCAAAAATTCCCCTGTTTCCGAATCGATTCGGCCCCTCCGAATCGATTCGGCCCCAATAGAGAATCAATTCGGCCTTCCCGAATCGATTCGGTCCAATGGACCTGAGAGTCTGTCACATACTGAATCGATTCATAAGGGGCGAATCGATTCGGCCCTAACACCTGTAGGTTCTGTAACAGACCGAATCGATTCGGAAGGGGCGAATCGATTCGATAAGCTCAGCAAGCTACGAAATGGGCTATTTTCTACATAAACCCAAAATACCCAAAAATTATTATAATCATCTTCCAACCATTTTTATCCAACCCAATCACCTATATAACATTAATACTCATCCAAGAACACATTTAAACTAATTTGTAACCTCAAATCCATTTCTACAAAACAAATCTAATATTATACCCAAAAGTTAGGTTTAATCCACAAATCATGCAATAAATGGTACACGACAATTATTTAGCAAGTTTAATCACTTGCCTCGGGTTCGTAGGGTCTGATACGTCCTCGAAATCATGTAAATGCTGGAAATCTCCACTTTCTCTCTCTTTTCTTCTTCTTTCTCTTCTTCTTTCTTCTTCTCTCTTTCTTTCTTTCTATTTCTCTTTCTCTCTCTTTGGAGAATTAATCTCCCGTAGGTTTTTTAAGCCTTATCTCCCAAGATACACTACTTTAAATGATAATACACACTTTAAATGACTCGGTAACTTTAATTCAAGCCAAACGAACTTAAAATTATTTCAGAACCTAAATAAACCCCAAGTACAGTCATTTTGACTTTTTCAACCCTTCCGGACACAATTACACCCTCAGAATTGCCATTCGACACACTTTCTAACAACTTCAAATTTTGACCTCACATGCCAATTTAATAATTCTCCAATTAAAAATGATATTTATTTCTCCTAAAATAAATAAATAGCCGTCCTGAAGCTTCAGGTTGTTACAAACTTCCCCACTTACAAAAATTTCGTCCTCGAAATTTAGCTAAGCCTAATTCTCCAAAGCTCAACTAGTCCTTACTACACTCATCCTCACTAATCCTATACCTAAACCTCTAACTTCCCATGGGGAAGTTATTTTAAGTTGTATAAACCCAATTTCAACAACAAGGGCACCCATACACCCTTTATTCAAACTATTACTCGTACCCATCATAATGAGGCTTCATTTGCCTCCAAAGTTCCATAGATATATAAATTATACTAGCATATTAATAGAGTAAAATTTTGAATGGTCTAAAGAAATAACTCCTCTCAATTCCTGACATTCGCCACTTCGTGCGGGGGACGTCTCGCAAAAGTGAAATCCAAACAAGGAACCCTCCCAATACACTATTATGTGGAGGCGTCGGGGATTGAGAGTTTGTTAAATCCGGACTAGAGTTTGAAAATATTTTAGTGTAAATCATTTTGAAATGGCCCAAAGGCCTATAAAAAGTTTTATTTGGAAAACAATTTATTTTGAAAAAGATTTATGTCTTACAATACATATATAAAATTACTTATGCCTATATACAAGGTCTTAACAATCATTATACACATAACAACATATAGCTCACAAAAATTAGCATAATTATGAGCTAAACGTTTCCTGCGTCCCAATAATCACAATTTCTAAGCTCTTTTTAGTAATTATATTTCACATCATATTAATGTATTGCCTTTTAATAGGCTCTTCCATAACTGGAATACAACAATTATATAAGTCTAACATGATTATATAAAATAAGTAGCTTTATCATTACTACTTAACACACATTAACTATCCTTACATTCATAATAAAATTATAGCTCTCTTCGAGCACATCACAAAATTATCTATTCTCTCAAAAGATAATAACATAAGAGCCTAACTTGCTCAACATTCCCTTTCAGGTCATTACATACATAATAGGGTTCTAACACTACCCTTTCATAAATATCTCCCATACGATATCCAATACTTCATATATTAATATTCCTATTCATGAAGGAAAATTAACTTACATCATCCATCTCTAGTCCGATTGCCCTTCCTCATCATAGGGCTCCCAAATAAAGTCCCCCGGTCTAAAATGACCTCGAATCTTCTATAGGGGTGTTACTTACAAAACTTCATCAAAACGTGGTCCTTTACCTCTTTTAAGACAATCTTTCTTTCTATGACCTATTTCTTTACAAAAGAAACACCTACCCGCTAATCCTCTCGGCCCACCTTGAGGAACAAAACGTCGTTGTGACTCTCTATAGTTCGACTTATACCCACTCGCATTACTGGCACTCTCTTCGCCAAACTTACTTGATGAACTCGAATCTCTAAAGTTCTTACCCTCTTGCAAACGAAGATGATATTCATGACACTTCAACAGCCCCGCATTTACTACCTCGACAAATGTCACTAATACTGGACTCTCTAACAAATGCTGCCAAATTTTCCAATTTAAACCTCGAACAACCTTCGATATACGCTTCTCTTTCGTATTTACCTCATCGGGTACTAATTTTGCCCATCTAAAAAAATCTTCTTCATATTCTTCCATCGTTCTATCACCTTGAAACACATCCATCGGTTTCCTCCTCGTTTCCTTTGGAATTGGGGAAGGAAAGTACCTTCGGTCAAAGAATTCCCAAAAATCTGATATAGATAAAATATCTCTCTGTTCAGATGTGGTGACAGACTCCCACCATTGAAGAGCTGCACCCGATAACTTAAAGGTGTCTAAAAACTGCTTTTGCACCTCACTACACTCAACCATACGGAGGTGCCTTTGTATACTATTCTTCCATCGACTTGTAGCCATTGCATCCACTCCCCCTGCAAACTCGGGAGGATGCCCCCTACTGAAATCTTCCTTTACTCTTTCCCATAAGGAAAATCCTAAATGGGTTTGGGCTGCTTGAGTGGAAGATTGCTGCGCCATCGTAGAAATGGAAGCAGTTACTGCTTGTGCCACAATATTGGCAACTTTATCTGTAGTCATGTTCCTTTGAGTCATTTGGGGTTCCACATTCTCAGCCCCTTTGTTTACCCTGACTGAACGACCTCTCTTTTGTGGCATCTAAAATAAGAACAATTGTATTAGATTGCCTTTCAAATGTTTTCAAATCACAGAAGAAATATGGACGTGTGAATATAACGATCTTAATAATAAGGCTCTACATCGAGAACGCTTACGGAAGATCGTAGTAACGCACACAGATCCTAAAGACACTAGAACCTGATGCTCTGATACCAACTATGACAACCCGCTCAAAATAATAACAGGTGGCCAGCCCTATAATATATTAAATTAGGTATCTCAGATGGCACAATCTCAACATCAACTGACAATACTAAATAATATAAGGCTAACTACCCAAAACTATTAAAAGCGAATTGCCAAAAATTTAAAACTTTTATTTAACATCGATAAAAGCCAACCATACAACCATTTACCAATGATAATTTATCTAACAATGATGAGTAATGAATACAAACTCTAATAATATATAAGGGTACAACAAAATGTACAAAGTAGAAGACCCGAATATGCTGTCGGGTCACAGATAATACAACAATTTGAGAAAGAATATATAAAAGTGTTTAACTACAACACTTGAGTATAAACCCAAATATACAACTGAATCCTAATCTAGATATACAAAATATAGGAATCGACTAAGGCAAAGTGCCGCAACAGTCCGCTACTGCCACAATTCCACGAATACACTGGTAGGGAAAACATCAATGGCGTCCTTGCGGAGGAACACCTAAAATAGTACAATATATATATACATAGCAGAAGAAAATATAAACGGGTTAGAGACTGAGTTGAAAACATTTTATAGCAAGTGCATTAAAATTCATAATAATTATAAATGCATTATGACATGAGTTAATGGAGTCGTACTCTCCATAATAATCCAACTCACCCCTCAACTAAAGTGCGGAACTAAACGTATGCACGTGATCTCCAAGTGAATGCCCAAATTGATTTAGGCAAGGTTATCTAACTAATTTCCAATATGAATATTCAATTAAAATCATCTAACTTGTCTCCATCTACACTTGCCTAACTTCCATTTAAATCATATACTTTAACTTTTAATGTTAGGGTTCTCATTCATTTGTTCACTTACTTAACATATAGGGTTTACATACCGATTTTCCAATCCAACATACAATAAACATAAACATCATCTTTGCTAGAATTTCTCATATTCTAGTTATGCCAACAATATAAAATTATATTGATGAGTTATTAGCATCTAAGTGCTAAGGACTAAACTTCTCCCAATTCTCAATACTGCACTATGTTTCGTGCGTGGGACGTCTTGCCGAGGAGAAATCCAAATAAGGACCCCTCGTTACACTACTCTTGACCGTATTGATTTTCGAGATTCATTATTCCCTCAATGCATGATGCATGTAACCCAAATTCTTATTATTCCGTTTTAATTAATTATTCCCAATTCTCAACAGTACACGGCGTTTCGTGCGTGGGATGTCTCGCAAAAGAGAAATCCAAATAAGGAACCGCCCCGATACACTACTTCTGGCACCGTCGATCGTCGAGATGTATATAATATATATATATATATATATATATATATATATATGAGCATTAAGGACTAACTTCCCCTCATTCCCAACATTACGCTGAGCTTCGTGCGTGGGACATCTCGCAAAAGCGAAATTCAAACAAGGAACCCCCCCCGATACACTACTTATTGGCAATGTTGTTCATTAAGGTCCATTATGCCCTCGATACCCAAGTAACCAATCACATCAATCATATAACCATCCAAACGAGCTATAACTCGAGGACGCAGGCTCACAATGCTATCATCTTCAAGTTGCCCATACCACGTCGAAAATTGGGAACCACCTGGTGGGGTTCAACGACACCCACCTCGTGATCAACTCACGCACACAACGTCCCGAGAAGCAGTCATAGCTCCTAACTGGAAAGTTAGAATGACGCATACCCACAACTTATCACCCCCAAAATAATAACGTATCACATAATAATCACCATGGACGACTATGACCTGGGGAATATCCACAGCCTGCTCATCGAGCCAGGATGCTCACCCTCAACGCACGCAACTTCCCAATGATAGCAAGAAGGGGGTATGCTTATATATATATATATATATATATATATATATATATATATATATATATATACCATCACATAAGGCATACATACATCATTACATCATATAAAGATATACCATCATATAAGGTATATCTACCACACCATTTACATATTCATATTACGCTCTTAGGTGCAGTTGAAATCATATTATTATTGAGTATATTTCCCTCTCAATATACTAATCGTCAATTCTCACACAGCTTCCCAACTTAGCATACACTATACTATTTCTCGCTTGAGGCTCACATATCGCTTATATTTGAATTGTCTCTCAATTCTATTTAAGTTAAGGATATTCTTTATCCTAATGCACCTCAATTAGCATTTCTCATTGTGTGAGACATCTCCCAAATCAATCATCGTTAAGGATATTTCCATATCCGTATGCACTTCAATTAGCATTTATAATTCTCAATCCATAATATGGTTCAATCAATCATATGAACCTTTGAAATGATCCCATTCCGGATTTGATTCAAAAATCTAATATCTCTAAGCTCGTTATCCTTCTTTCATATAAATTTAATAATTATCTCCAAATACAATTTTCAATGATAGTGGCCTTCCCCACTTAGATTGTACCAAAATCTCTAATCGGTATTCCTCAATTTAAGTTGATACGACTCCAATAATTTCTTATAAGCTAGAATCTCTAAAAGTCTCCAAAATATGCTTTATATAATTCCTATTGAGGTTCCCAATCGATAACCTCGAACGAAACGGAAGTGAAATTCTCCCTAGAAAACATCTCCAAAAATTCCCCTGTTTTCGAATCGATTCGGCCCCAATAGCGAATCGATTCCACCTTCCCAAATCGATTCGGTCTAATGGACCTGAGAGTCTATCACATACCTAATCGATTCGCAAGGGGCGAATCGATTAGGCCCTAAACACATGTAGGTTCTATAACAGACTGAATCGATTCGGAAGGGGTGAATCAATTTGGTAAGCTTAGCAAGCTACGAAATGGGTTATTTTCTACATAAACCCAAAATACCCAAAAATCATTATAATCATCTTCCAACCATTTTTATCCAACCCAATCACCTATATTACATTAATACTCATCCTAGAACACATTTAAACTAATTTGTAACCTCAAATCCATTTCTACAAAACAAATATAAGATTATACCCAAAATTTAGGTTTTGATAAACTAAACCTAAAACCCAAAGATTTAATCCACAAATCATGCACTAAATGGTACACAATAATTATTTAGCAAGTTTAATTACTTGCCTCTGGTTCGTAGGGTCTGATCCGTCCTCGAAATCGCGTAAATGCCGAAAATCTCCACTTTCTCTCTCTTTTCTACTTCTTTCTTCTTCTCTCTTTCTTTCTTTCTATTTCCCTTTCTCTATCTTTGGAGAATTAATCTCCCGTAGGATGTTTAAGCCTTATCTCCCAAGATACACTACTTTAAATGATAATACACACTTTAAATGACTTGGTAACTTTAATTCAAGCCAAACGAACTTAAAATTATTTCGGAACCTAAATGGACCCCAAGTATAGTCATTTTGACTTTCTCGACCCTTCCGGACACAACTACACCCTCTGAATCGCCATTCGACACACTTTCTAACAACTTCAAATTTTGATCTCACATGCCAATTTAATAATTATCCAATTAAAATTGATATTTATTTCTTCGAAAATAAATAATAGCCGTTTTGAAGCTTCGGGTTGTTACACTTCACTTTTTTTAAGGTTTTATACCTTTTTGATTGACAAATCCATTCCCATATATTTGTGTGAATCTTTAAACCTTCAAAGGATTGTTTACTCATCTAGAGTAACTTGAGGGAGAACTCTACAACTGGAGAGGTGCGTGCTATTGTGGAGGGAGTCCTTATGGAGTAACTTGTGGAGAAGCTATTTCTCTTCTTCATTGCTGACCACCTAGAATTCTTGAGGGAGATTTCAGCCGAGATATTGAAACCGACACTTGAGGGTATTTCGTATGTTGATCTTATTTTCATTGTAATCTGTGTAACCATTTTTACAAATTATAGTGAAAATAAAAAGGTTTTCCCCCTTGGGGGGAATTTTCCTGTAATTGTTTGTTTTATCCTGCATGCTTTATTTTATTTGATAAATCATCTGGATGCATGTTTTAGGGTTTAACTAAAATTTGGGATTAATTAAAATTGGATTTTATTTGAGAAGTCGCAATATTTTCGCTGTAGCACTTCTACAAATTGGTATCAGAGAGGGTTACACTAATTTCTTTCAAGGATTAATTTTTTATACAATTTGACTTCTCACATCGTCAAATTGGTATCAGAGCAGGTTACACTAATTTATCGCGTATTCCTATTTTCCGTAAAATCATGTGATATTAATTTTTTGAAAAATCAGTTTTGTGAAAAATCATAATTTTTTCAATGGAACACCCATTTAATGAGGAGCCTATTTTTGAAAAAGTTCACGACCGTGCTGAAAAATTTAAACTTTTGAATTTGAAACTTTGCAAAAGAATTAAAGTTTTGGAAAAAGAAAATTCTAATTTTACTAGTAAGATTGAATATTTGCAAACGTTTCAAACTCAAATAGTTATTTTTCGTGAACACTTTGGTAATTTGTGTATTGATTTTGATTCTTTAAAAATTGACAAAAAGGAGAGTGATGAAAGAGTCCTGGTTTTAGAGAAGGAATTGATGGAGTTAAAAAATTCCAGGGTTCCCGTTTGTGCCGTCGAGGAGAAAAAATTAATCGATGATTTTACGGCACGTGAAAAGACTCATAGGGATAAGTTTGTTTTAATTGAGGGGGAGCGCAATAAACTGTTAAGTTTAATTGATAATTTGAAAAGGAAATCCCTATCTTTGGAAGAGTTTAATTCGTTATTTGGATAAAATATTTTGAAGTTGAAAAATGACTTAAATGATTAAAGTAGGTTTGATAGTGATGGTAATGGCTCATCGTTTTCTAATACTTTCGTTGCCAAAGACAAAATCATTATTTGTTTTAGCGGGTCAACCGTTCCTAAGGACATTAGAAAACGTCAGCCCATAGGTTTCGTTCCTCCCGATTTACACTTGTACACATTGCGGTATGTAAGGTCATCTTAGGCGCTTTTGTTACAAGCTTTTAAATGGACCTGGGAAGGTTAATAAAAGAATAAATTCGATTCCCCAAACCCCCACACTCCGTTACACATCAATATGGGTTAGAAAATCGAATTTAGAGGCATATGGTCTTTTTGTTCACAACTCTCATTTTCTTGCACGTGATTCACCCCATGTGAGATCGTTTGGTTGATTGTATTGGATGTTTTGTCATACACTAGCTATGCATCATGTTATATTCTTTCTAGTGTTATGGCTCACTTTGATGTAGCGTACATTGATTTATTTGTTGCATTTGTTTGTTTCGCTATTGTTTTAGCACTGTTTTGGATCTGTTTGCCCCTTACAGGTACTGTTTTCACGAAATTTTTGCACTGGGCAAAACTGTATGATTTTCTGGGCATTCTGGGAATTTTTTATTTTCTCGTTCGAGCGAGATCTATATGTCATTTGAGCGACAACTCTGTCTCGCGCGAAGTTGCATCTCGTGACATGCCGTTATCGTTTGAGCGACAGAGCTAAGTCGTTTGAGCGACCTATCTGGAAATTCTGTTCTTGCTTCCCTTTTAATTTCAGTACCCGGTGTTCATATGCTATGGTTTTTGATACTGATGGGTTTCCTCTGGTCATTTTATATGCAGTTATTCTTGGTATTCATGCTTAATTGATAACACCGCATTGCTCGTTTATCACATCTGCTTTCATTGTGGATTCTCTTGTGTGACTACTGTTTGCTAGCATAGGATGTTGCTCATATCGATATTGTATGCCTATTGCTGGTTGTATCATTTTGTAGTTATATTTTTTCTATTTGAAAACTTTGAAAAATACAAAAAAGATTTTATTTTGATAAAACTTTTGAAAATCCAAAAACATTTTTGTATTTTGTTTGCACCATTTATGGATAAACACTTAGGATGACCGAGTCACAATTTCATTCCATTTATTCATGTGAATACTTCATAGTGTTTTGAGACAATAGGTCAATTCATCCATGTGCTTTATAATGTTTGGATTCATTGAGATATAATTAAGTGTTACCTCCTACATGTTTGACTCATAATTTCGTTTATTGCACACATGCACAGATTTTTTTTATTATTGTGCTTGTCTTATCACGTGTTGGTTGGGTGTTTTCACTTCAATCCTGTCCTTAAAACGAACCAAGCACGATAAAACTTGATAAGAAAGTTGTGCATGTTGTAACAACCCGCGTAATTTTGGGCTATTTTAATTAATTTCTGGAAAATGGAGGAAAATAAAGTTTTTGATAAAATTATTTTTATTGCTCAAATATGTTGGATATTATTTTTAAAGGCGAGAATTTCAAACGGTTTTGAAAACGGAGTTAAAACGGATTTTAAAATTATTTTTAAATGTTTTTAACTCTTGGAGTTGTTTTGACTTCCAACTCTTCATTTCTTTGCCTTATTTAAAGGAGTCTTTTGGATTCCAACTCTTCATTTCTTTGCATTATAAAAGGAAGTTGTGGTCAAGATTTTTAACATACTTTTGGCACAAATTTTGGCAGCAAATATTTATATACACATTGGCCCTTGAGATTTGTGAGTTCCAACCTTAGATTAAAGGTGTTCTTGGGGATATTTTGTTAGAGGTTCTTGGAGGAGCTTTTGTAGATCTTTTGAGTTGATCTTGAGGATGTGATCGTTGGTTTCTCATCATGGTTTGAGGTATGGGGTTTTACACAATATGCTCCTTAAATCTCGCGAGTGTCATTCTCTTTGAATTCTTGTTTAATTGAACTCATATTTGAATTGATAAATTCATTGAAATCTGGAAAATAATTGCTGAAATTATTTTGATTCATGTGATATCATTATATTGTTGATGAGCACGTTTTCATGAGATTTTAATATGGCACGGATGTTGGGCACCCGCCAAAATTCCTGTTTCCCGGGCTATGGCTTGATAAAGCATATAGGATGTGGTGAGGCCTGGTGACCCGGTTAAAGTGCTGTTGAGAAATTATATTGATAAATGCTTTGAGATTTGCATTTTGATTTGAATATTCGTACTCGTGTTGTTACGTTTTATTCGTTGCTAATCCGTATTTGTGGAGCATAATTCTTGTCGTATTGTGTACTTCCCCATATTTTCTTTTAGTTGGCAGGTTAGCGTGGATTTGAGCTCTATGGATTATTGGGATTATTTTAGTGTGGATTATTTGGGAAGAATTTTAATATTTTTTGAAAGATTTGTATTATTTTATTGAGCATTGGTGATTTATATTATTTTGAGAGACAATTATTGTATTTAAATTTGAGTATTGAGATTAGTGGATTTATCTTGTGAAATTTTTTAGATGCTCTATACACATTGTTATTGTGGAATTAGTTTAGTTTTATCGATATTAGCGCTCTGTTCGCTCTCTCCGGGCGGGCGGGGTGTTACACATGTAAGAGTCGTTTGTGAGTTTGTGTGCTTTGTTTAAAAAACGGTGAAGGGCTATGAAAGAGTATCATTTATCCTTTGCGATTAAGCCGCCGTTTAAATTGGACCTAAAAAATGAGGAATTCTATTATTCGGGGTCCAAATAGGTTTAAAAGAGCCCGAAAAAAATTTAAAGGCAATAAAAATAAATTCATGCCAATTATGGGACAATTAGGTTTTTGTACCAATTCTCCAAAGTTTGAGAATTTAGTTTATACACCTCTAAAAGAAAATATATATGAGAGTGTTTGGATGGAGAATTAAAACGGGTTTACACGTCCTTAAAAGTCTTGAAAAATCACTACATAGTTTTGGATGTTATTGGTGTGGAAATCATTTAGGCTTTGATTTGATTAAGTCGATGTCATCTAAATTCAACAATTTTTACAACAAATGATGTTTTTTATGTTCATTCGTTAGGGGTATACATATGCATCGTGCACATATGATTGATTGAGATTATTTACCTATCAAATGTGTTCACACCCATTCATTCCATTTTCATGACTTGGTTGTTTGAGTATAAATCCATGGTGTGATTTTTAGTATCTTTTTTGTATAAAAAATTGAAAACTCAAAAATAGTTTGTGAAAGTTTGTGGGAAATACCTTTGCATGCGCATTGATTGATTCATATTTTCTATGAAATTTTATCGTGACAGTCCATGTTTTGATTATTTCTTCTTATCTGTCTATATGGGGACATCATAAAATGGGTGAGAAAGAATTATCATGTTATGGGGGAGTTTTTGCATTATGGGGGAGATTTGATTTATTAATGATTTACTCTTATATCATTTCAAACTCGATGCGTCACGAATGTTTTTGCTTTTTCTCATGTATGAAGGTACAAAGATTGATGGTCATTATGTTGCACACCCTAATGAGAAAAGATTTGAGAGTTTCCAAAGAGCTGAAGTTTTGAAGATGTTGAAGTTTGATTGACGACATGTCATTTAGTGTTCTCAGTTTGAGGGTTTAATGGGGATATTATCTTGTATGTCATTTGATATCATAATTTGGATTTTATGTATGTACCGGCATAGAGATAGGCAGAGATTTGTAAGGACATAATTTTATAAATGTCTGGGGTAGAATCTAGGAATTTTCTCTTTGTCCTAGATCACAATTTGTATGTCTGATACCGCCACATTCGGCACGTCAACACGATCATCCACGATAGATTTTATTTGAATCCTTACATCCATCATCTTCACACGTGCATCATGCTTTATGCAACGTTCTGCTCAACCGTTCCCACTACTCCACTCTGCAATACTGGTAAAATGATTTATTTTAGTTGTTTATATTTGCATAAATATTTGGGAAATTTTTTTGAAAATATTTTTTGAAGTCTGAAATATTTTTTTATCGAAAGCAAATTTTTTTTCTAAGTGTAGAAGTGGAGTGCCTCAGCCGACGAGCTCGTTCTAACGAGTTAGCCCTGTCGTTCGAGCGAGATAAGCGTCTCCCGCGAAGTCGTTCGAACGACACGTATCCTTCGTTCGAGCGAGATTCTAATCTCATTCGAGCGCCGCCGCCGCCTCGATTTTTGTATAAATACCAGTGTGCATGCTACACATTTTCCCAAGTCTTTTATGCACCAGTTTTTGCGTTTTCACAGCCTAAAAAACAGACTTCACTTTTTTAAGGTTTTATACCTTTTTGATTCACAAATCCATTCCCATATATTTGTGTGAATCTTTAAACCTTCAAGAGGATTGTTTACTCATCTAGAGTAACTTATGGGGAGAACTCTAAAACCGAAGAGCTGCGTGCTATTATGGAGGGAGTCCTTACGGAGTAACTTGTGGAGAAGCCGTTTCTCTTTTTCATTGCTGACCACCTGGAGTTTTTACCAGAGATTTCAGCCGAGACATTGAAACCGACGCCTGAGGGTATTTCGTATGTCGCTCTTATTTTCATTGTAATCCATGTAACCGTTTTTACAAATTATAGTGAAAATAAAAAGGGTTTTCCCCTTTGGGGGATTTTTCCTGAAATTATTTGTTTTATCCTGCATGCTTTATTTTATTTGGTAAATCATCTAGATGCATATTTTAGGATTTAACTAAAATTTGGGATTAATTAAAATTGGACTTTATTTGAGAAGTCACAATATTTCCGCTGTAGCGATTCTACAATGGTTGCATTCTTCTTATCAAGAAGGAACCCATCAGTTTCAATTGATTAACACACCTGCACAAAAATTCACCAAACAAATTATCATCAATGAAGTTATATAAAAAAAAAC
Organism: Sambucus nigra; assembly: GCA_949130495.1. NCBI lineage: Eukaryota > Viridiplantae > Streptophyta > Magnoliopsida > Dipsacales > Adoxaceae > Sambucus > Sambucus nigra. The sequence continues at coordinate 87,114,700 of OX422216.1, read as the reverse complement.
TAAAATACCATTTCTTTTTCCTACCCTTAAAATGCCAAAGTGCATGCAATATATACTAGCACCTACAGGCCCATTCCAACACCCATCCTAAAGTATACGAATAATGGCATTGATTTTTTAGAACCAAATTATATTGAAAGTATAATATCGTAGCAGACTAATTTACCTTTTAAGATGATTTTTCAAACAGAGAACACAAATCAGATGAGTCACATAAGGTTACATTCATATTCATATCAATATCAATGAATATTATTTCAAACTTTATATACCAATAACACATCAAAATAGACAATAAAGCACGGTAGTCTTTCCACGGGGACTAAGTACCATGGAGGCTGGGGTAGCTCTTCCCATGATTTTTTTGAAGGGTCAAAACACTCAAATATTGGATGGGAAAGATCATCTTTCAAATAGATGGGATTAGAGGCAAGTACATATATGAATCCGTCGATGATGGCCACTTTGGCATTAGGCTTGGGAGCGAGAATTAGAGGAATGTGATGATTGTCGGCATAAAAATGCATATCTAAATTGTAAGGATCATATGAAAAAACACGGGTATTTAGACCGTCAGAGACGTCAAGAATATCACCTCGGGTCCCTAAGATTAACAGTCTTTAGGACTTTTTCACCAGTCTTAAGTGCGCCATCTGACAGCTTACTTCAGGAAAGTATTGTATCTTTGTTAGATGTTGCCAAATGCAAACCTTATAGGTATGCAACTAGTGTATTATATATACGGACTACCAAATCATTTAATATTCAATGGAACACACAATACTTCAACATAGGTGTTTAAGTAAGGCTACTGATTTTGACACTGGGATCTGGTATAAGAGAGGAAGGGAGAAGTTGTCACCATCAATGAAAATGCTCTCCCAAGAAAGTGTGTTGTGTAACCAAGTAATATTGAGGAACAAAGGGAAGGCATACACTGGTAGTCCTCCGGAGTTGAGAGAAAAAATACCTTTAAGAGCATAGTGCCATCCTTTCATTTATCTCCGACATACGTGCTAACATGGAATGGATCAGTGAAATGCACAGCTATGGTCCTGGAAAATAGTATCAAAAGTTTCAGACAACTTAGACAAAAAATATTAGGAAATACTATTAGACTCTGAAAAAAATAGTGCCTTCAAATGTATTGTTTTATGATACTCCAAAATCAATTTTTGGAGCTATTGTCCTCAATCCATCCACAACACTTTGTCTCTGGGGAATAACTGAGCCTAAAAGATATGGTAACACTTATAGTTAGCTATTGAATCACGACACATATATTTCAAAAAACATAAATACATAGAGGAAGCAACTGAAGTTTGTTTTATTATAGTAAACTTGAAGATGTTCCTCTAGCAAGCCCATCACTTATAGAACGACCTGGAATCCATAAAATCGAAGTTATATTGCTTGACCATTCTGGAAAATCTATAGAAGCACTCTGTAGCTGTGCATTTTAGACCATAGATGAATAGACCATCATCATAGATAATTATGATCAGTAAAATTCTCATTATGATCAGATAATTGGCAATTATGATCAACTAACTGGTATCGTTCTAGCACACTATGGATTTGGCTATGGCTCTATTATTTGAAATAGTGCTATGGCTCTACTTTTTGAAATGCACAACTATTGAAATGCACATTATGATCAGCCAATTATGTTTCTGCGGGACCTAAGTTTAGTTTAGTTTAGTTTAGTTTTATGGTGTTGTTTCCATTTATGATCAGTGAAATGTAGGTGTGCCAATTAGTTGAACTGACCATTCAGGCAACTAATACCTCAACCTTGGCATCCCAATTAGGAAGAATAAAAGGAGAGGGAGACAATTTTATTTTAGGTATAGAAGTTTTCCAACATAAACAAAATCTACCTTAAATTTTAACGGGATGAAAAATAAAAACAGGAGAGCGGACCCAAAACAAAAACCTTAAAAAGACCCAAAACGAAACTAAAAAGAATCTTTCAAAAATCTTGATTTGAGTATCATTGCGAAGCAATAATCTCCAAAAAGGTTAAAATTTTAATGTAAACAAAATATTTTTAACCATGATGCTGATAGAAGGAACAAAGATTACTCAATGATGGTTTCGAAGATCGAATAGTGTTTGATCTATAAAATAAAATAGTAAAAATGGCTTAGTGTTTAAACAACACAATTTTATAGAAAAAATGGCTTATACAAAAGACATCACCCATACAAAAAAGAGAAAAAGAGAAACGTAATTTGTTATAGTGTATTTGTGCCTCTAACACACCCTTGAAACATGTATAAATCATGTCATGTTTGCGACACCATAACTGGTCTTAAAGAGCTTTAATAGTCTTAAATTACACAAAAAGTGGATTGGTCTCTAAATCAACAGTAGATTAAAATAAGGCCCATTTAAGCTACCCAAATGATGAACGATTGTAAATCCAGACCTAAAAACATGACAAAGCAAACCGACCGTGTAAGAATAACATTTAGGCATAATAATATGTCAACTTACAAAATATATAACACATAAAATTAAAAATAGCCACAAACATAACCATCAAATTCTTGAGAGCTAATATAATGATCCCCTACCACATTTAAATATCAATATCAAAACTCATGTTTATGACCCACATTATAAAATACATATAAAAATATTCAATAAAAGAAAATGATAAACAATTCAAGACCCGAAACTTACGGCTTCAAACCAACAAAGCAAAAGTAGTAGTCATCGGTTAAAGCACGTAACATATACCGAACTTATTTGAGGAACTTTGACATAGAATAAAAAACCATTACATGTGTTCATAGCTCAGCATGGTTGGAAAGAGCTGTGATAGATAATGTAACAATAGCAGCTTTGCACAAAACTGTGACATATTGTAATATAGGTTGGAAAAAACAGTTAAAATCGGGCCAATGACTAAATTCAGCACCTCGAAGCACAATAATTTATTGCTACATGGGCCTAATTCTGTTGGAAGCACATCCAACCGTTTGGAATAGTAGACTGGAACCAAATATAAAATTACTTTTAGTATGATTGTGTCATGTGGCACTTTGTACATTGTACCTATGGTATATCATTCCTATGACACTCCCACATGGCATGACTACACCTAATTTGTATGCCACATCCATTGCCATTTAGTATTGAATGACACTTTAAATTAAGAATGCAATAAAAAATGTATATGGGCAATGGGAAATTGTTATATAACCTCTAACAAAGCCCAACAGCATCATCTTTGTCAGTGTCAAGCATAATACTGAACTAGTGTTTACAGAAAAACATATTGGTCATTTAATGAAATGCCATATATGTTTGAAATGCCATTCTAACTAAAAACAAACCACAAAATACATGATTTTGAGAGACAAATTAATCTAATATATTGAGAACTAAAAAAAATTAGAGAGGCTGAGTAATAAAAATAAATTACATGAGAACTAAAAAATAAAAAAGCTACCAATTACATGAGAACTAAAAAATGCAATGACAATGACTGAGATAACATTATGTACTGAAACACTCTCAATTGATATTAACATTACGATTCATACACTACACCCAAAACAGGAATCTGGAACGGTTTAAAACTGTTCCAGATCAAATCTGGCACGGTTTTGAACTGTGCCAGAATCAGGTGTTCCAAAATGGCAATTTTTTTCTGGCACGGCTCAAAAGTGTGACAGGTTTGGCCAAACTGGAACACTTCTGGCACACTTTTAAACCGTGCCAGAATTTGATATTTCTGGCACACTTTTGGCACAGTTTTTAACTGTGCCAGATTCAGATAAACAGGAATACTTCTGGCACACTTTTAAACTGTGCCAGAATTTGATATTTCTGGCACACTTTTGGCCAAGTTTTTAACTGTGCCAGATTCAGCACAGTTTAAAAAAATTTGGCAGAGTTCAAAACCGTGCCAAAATATGATACACTTTTGCCACAGTTTTGAACTGTGCCAAATTTTTGAACTAAAAAAAAATAATTATTTGAAAGCACAAAATTCACAAATTTATAATATTGCACGTTCTTAATAAACTAATGTACATACAAACTTCAAAATATTACTAGTCTTTAACAGTTCACAGGCCCAAAAAAAATTGGGCAGAGTTTCCTCTATTTTCTGGACATTCCAAAACCTGTTAATACAAAATCTGCCTAACATAAAGCCTGCACGACCACAAAATATAACAATTAACTTACAAAAGCCCGCACGGCCATAAAAGTCAACAATAAAACAACAAAAGACCACAAGGCCATGACACAAAAAATGAAATCATGAATAAACCCCTTGTTGTAAACCATTGAGTTCTCTGTGTGTTCCATGTGAATAAATGCCAACGATAAACTGTTATCCTGCAAACAAATAGGATACAAAAAATATACGATATTAGTAACCCAATAATTTATAAAAAAGAATTTACTCAAACTAAAAAATTACATAAATGAGTGGAAATTATCGTCATACTCTCAAACCGGGAGATCCGGGACTACGTGGTCAGTTCCTACAAGTTACATTGGTTCCATGCGAGGTGTTCATGCCTCCTACGGGGTCGTTTGGGGGCTGGTTTGGGTTTTCACCCTTTAACGGCTTGTTTTTAAGTCTAAGTGTGATTTTTGCAAATTATCGTCATACTCTCAAACCGGGAGACCCGGGACTATGCGGTCAGTTCCTACAAGTTACATTGGTCCCGTGTGAGGTGTTCGTGCCTCCTACGAGGTCATTTGGGGGATGGTTTGGGTTTTCACCCTTTAATGGCTTGTTTTTAAGTCTAAGTGTGATTTTTGCAAATTATCGTCATACTATCAAATCGGGAGACCCAGGACTACGCGGTCAGTTTTTACAAGTTGCATTGGTCCCGTGCGAGGTGTTCGTACCTCCTACGGGGTCGTTTGGGGGCTGGTTTGAGTTTTCACCCTTTAACGGCTTGTTTTTAAGTCTAAGTGTGATTTTTGGAAAATATTGTCATACTCTCAAACCGAAAGACCCGAGACTACGCGGTCAGTTCCTACAAGTTACATTAGTCCCGTACGAGGTGTTCGTGCCTCCTACGGGGTCGTTTGGGGGCTGGTTTGGGTTTTCACCCTTTAACGACTTATTTTTAAGTCTAAGTGTGATTTTTGCAAATTATCGTCATACTCTCAAACCGGGAGATCCGGGACTACGCGATCAGTTCCTACAAGTTACATTGGTCCCGTGCGAGGTGTTCGTGGCTCCTACCGGATCGTTTGGGGGCTGGTTTGAGTTTTCACCCTTTAACGGCTTGTTTAAAGTCTAAGTGTGATTTTTTCAAATTATCGTCATACTCTCAAACCGGGAGACCCGGGACTACGCGGTCAGTTCTTACAAGTTACATTGGTCTCGTACGAGGTGTTCGTGCCTCCTACGGGGTCGTTGGGGGGTTGGTTTGGATTTTCACCCTTTAACGACTTGTTTTTAAGTCTAAGTGTGATTTTTGTAAATTATCGTCATACTCTCAAACCGGGAGACCCGGGACTACGCGGTAAGTTCCTGCAAGTTACATTGGTCCCATGCGAGGTGTCCGTGCCTCCTACGGGGCTGTTTGCGGGCTGATTTGGGTTTTCACCCATTAACGGCTTGTTTTTACGCCCAATCTAAATATTTTGATATTATCGTCATATTCTCAAACCGGGAGACCCGTGATTATTCGGTCAATTCCTACAACTTACATTGGTCCCGTACGAGGTGTTCGTACCTCTTACGGGGTCATTTGGGGTCTAGTTTAGGTTTTCACCCTTTAACGGCCTATTTTTAAATTTAAGTGTTGATTTTTGCAAATTATCGTCATATTCTCAAACCAGGAGACCCGGGACTACGCGGTCAATTCCTACCGAGTGAAGAATTATTTTTTAAAAAGAAGTGTTAACCACCTTAGAATCAACTGAACAATTTTTCTTCTCAATCAGTTAGATGGCACAAATAATAGAGTCTGAGACTTGTTTACTCAAATTGAACATAGTAGCCAACTTCCTTTCAATTTCAAATTATACATAAATGTATATTATACCATTGTATCATGGACTAGTCACATCAATCATCACGTTTAATTAACGAAAAATTACATAGTCCTTGAACCTACCAAGGCATCAATTTAATTCAATGCCATATTAATCTGCAGCCCATCATGATGTTAACACAATAAGTAATTTGTATCCCATTACGATGTTAAATATTGTTTACCATTTGAGAAGATAACATTAAGAATGTCTTCAATGAAAATTTCCGACCATAATACACAAATAAATCTTTAAGACTCGGTCCCAACAATGATGATGATGTGAATTTATATCTAAAAAGCATCAATGAAACACTAAAAGAGGCAAAAATGATTGAGAAACAGAAGTGAGAAGCTATGAAGAAAATAGCACATCATGATTAATGAATGAAGAAAAGATCACATCATGAAAAAAATTCAGCAAATAGAAAAATTTAGCAAATAAAAACATTTAGCAATATGCATAAAATAAGAAAATAAACTAAAAAAAATTACCAGTGAATGAAGATAAGAGCAGGAGGGGGAGGCAGGAATTGTCCTCACACACATAGGTCCACTACCGGATGCAAGATATGTCCAGGGGCAATGCACTGGGAGGAGGCCGCAGCAGGGCTATCCGGGGGCAGGGGAGGCATCAACAACAGCAGCCAGGGCATAGGAGGGAGAGGAGAGGAGAGGAGAGGAGGCAGCAACAACAACAGCCGCAGCAGGGTTGTCCGCCCCTAGTTGGCTGCCATAATTTATGGACGACATTGGACACCAAATACGTGTATATAGCCGTGGATAATACAGCCTTCAGATAGACATACGTGAGCGTAAGAGATCTAAAGTTGAACTCAATTGATGCGCATCACGTTAATTATTACACAGTTTACATATGGGAACTCAATTGATGCGCATAACATCAATTCCAAGAAGAAAGTAAAAAGTGAAAGGAAAAAACATCATCATGATTAAATAAGGGAGCTATATCCTAAAAGATGTGCGCAATGTAAGGGGCGAGGAATGATTGTGAGGAAGTTGCCAAATAAATGTCAAACTTCTTGATCAATATCAGTGCATTCAATATCTGATTCATAGTTTCTGCATTTAGATTCATAATTTCTGCATTGAGAATTTACCTTACCACTTGACCTGGTCATTCTTTCTAATAAAGGATCAAAGTGAAAATGCGAGGACTTCTTGGGGTTGAATAATTTCTTGGGCATGCCAGATATGGGGATTTCACTATGAGCCAAGTTGTCTTTCTTGTTCTTGATGGACTTATTCTTCTAATAATTCTTCCATTTCTCATCAAAACTAGTTGAAAAAATTTCAGTTCTTCTATTATGGCGACTTGCTGCTTGTCTTTTTCAGTGTTTGATTGATATTTCTTCTAAAATTCTTGATTTTCCTCATAATTAGGAAGCTCTGTACATCTTGGTTATTCACAAGGCATCGCGGCATCGACCACATTTGAGACCTCTGAACACAAACTCTCATTAGAATTTGGAATGCATCGTGGTCTCCAAAATGACAACATCAATCCTACTCCAGATGTTAATCACCTGGAGTATTTCAATGATGGGGATTTGGAAAATTACCAACTCCACTTCTTGATCATGGTAAATTTCTTTATCCTCGACCATTTGTATTTAAATTTCCTTTCCACTTGTACTCGTGTTTCTTATTTATAGGTTGTTGAGGCCTCTATTAGATAGGGGGAAAAGTATATGAAAAAGTATTTAAGGCTGAGAAAAGGTCATACTTTGAAAAGGTCATACTTTAAGTTGACAACTAAGGATGAGGTCGATGAAGCTCGAGGACAGACTTTGAGATTGACAAAAGGTCAGCAGTCCTGGCCTTTAAAGGTAAAAAAAGGGGGAGGGGAAAAAGTGGATGATACAAAAAATGCCATGTCTTTAGCTGAGCAAAAACTGAAAAGACGACGGAATCCTTAAAAATGTATGAGGATAAATGCTCTAATGCTGAAAAAAAGGCAGTGAATGAGGCCCATAAGTTTTTAGATCTCCAAGTCCAAATTTCTTCTCTATCATGTAGCCACGCTGAAGCGGATGAAAAGGAGGATGAAACCATGATCCAAATGGAATTCACACCAACTGTAGCACTTTCTTCTGCGAGGCTTGCACTTCAATTTAGAGGGCAACATCATGATCCTATTATTGAAGAGGTTGATCTGACATTGGAGGATTTATTTCCCCTTATAGTAATGGTGGATTCATGCCATGAGGTGCGCAATGTCATATGCTTGTTGGACACCCGACCAACCTTACAATGATTTCCCTCTTCCAAACAATTAGTTCATAGAGTTTCTTATCTTTTTTTTGCACAAACTAAACTTAAATAGATTAAGTAATCCAATAATCATAACAAGTCACTTCATTGAATAAGAGTGTAAGACCATAATGTATCTAGGACGGTTTCATAGGGCATGCCGATTCCCATATTCACTCGTGACTAGTAAGCTTAAATAGAGAGGCCCGTGACTATGCGGTTAGTTCCTATAAGTTACATTGGTCCCATGCGAGGTGTTCGTGCCTCTTATGGGGCCGTTTGGGGGTTGGTTTGGGTTTTCACCATCAAACGGCTTGTTTTTAAGCATAATCTAGATATTATCAAATTATCGTCATATTCTCAAACTGGGAAACCTGCGACTACGCGGTCAGATCCTACAAGTCACATTGGCCCCGTGCGAGGTGTTCGTGCCTCTTACAGGGCCGTTTGGGGACTGGTTTGGGTTTTCACCCACTAACAGCATGTTTTTAAGCCAACGTGTAGATATTATCAAATTATCATCGTATTCTCAAACCATATGCCCCGTGACTATGCGATCAGTTCATACAAGTCACATTGGCCCCGTGCGAGGTGTTTGTGCCTCTTACGGGGCCGTTTGGGGACTGGTTTGAGTTTTCACCCACTAACAGCATGTTTTTAAGCTAAAGTCTAGATATTTTCAAATTATCATCGTATTCTCAAACCATATGTCCCGTGACTATGCGGTCAGTTCCTACGAGTTACATTGGCCATGTACGAGGTGTTAGTGCCTCTTACGGGGCCGTTTGGGGGCTAGTTTGAGTTTTCACTTGTCTAAAAGTAAATAATTTTTTTTATTAAATGTGTATGTTTTCTAATATTCCTAGCTCCTTTAATCAGACAACTATAACCACAAGATGAATCAATCGAACATGAACGTAAAGAAATTTACAAGCCTCATTGTTATTTGAACATGTGAATAATTTTTTACTTTCACCCTCACTATTATTTGAACTTTAGTATTACACCCTCACTTATATAAATAAAAACTCAGGGTGGAAGTTAAATATGGACCTACAATCATTACATGGATACGCAAGTAGCTATGAGGGTAAGAACTTCCAGACGAAGTCAGATGATTTTAACACGATATGATAATAGCAAAAAAAATGGAATTCAAGTTGAAAGTTTTAGATTCGACATTAATCATAGATCCAAGATCTCAAAGTGAAAAGTGACCCCAACTAGGCTTGTCAAACTCCCAACTTTAAGAAGAAAAAGAAAAAAATGTTTTTTTTTTTAATGTTGAACATATGCATATTAAGTAATAGCAAAAAAATTGCATATTAAGTAATAACAAAAATAATTAAGTCAAGAACCCAAACCAAGTACCATAATTTATTGGGAAATTGCTACATATCCGGTGCTGTGCCCAAGTCACAATTCAATGTCCATGACCTTATACACATTAAATAAGAACTAAATAAATTATTCATAGTCTAGTCCTTATGGTAACTTACATTTGTGAGTAATTTCCCATCCTCGTAATATTCAAGATAAGAACCTATAGTTTGATATCACAACATTCATTAATGGTATACGTGAAATACTTGTATGAACAAATACATGAAAGATAACATTTTACCTCCAGTGATCGTTGTTAGGTATTTTGATGCACCAGGGGTCATATAATTTTTTTTTTCATTTGAATTCTTTTACCTGCAAAAGGTTCCAAAAATGTAAGGAAAAAAATTCAATTGTTACAAAGCATCAGTATCCCTTTATTTCTTGCCACTAGAACTACAATAAAACTGCAAACTTCATAAACATGGCATTTCAAACTTCATAAACATGGCATTTCAAGTAAACATGTAAATTGGGAACCCACAATGCATATAGAGAAACACAAATAATTTCACCATTTTTTTGTGAAAAAAATGAAGAGAAAGTGAGGGATATCATATTACTTGGACACATTGACATAAAATTTCTTATTTTTTTAAAGTTATCCCGCATACCAAGACAATCCAACTAATTGGGAATAAATCTACATCGTCCACAATTGACAGATATCCAACACGATGTTTATTAAGTATAAGTGTCGCAAGTGTTTCACTATTCACATCTTCAACAACAATAACCAAAAAAACAAACATAACATATTCAAAACTCAATAAAAGTACAAAATTATTATCAAAGTATAATAAACATGAAAATTTCTCAGCCACCCAAACATTAAATCATGAAAATTGTTACATGACCCATGAAAAAAACTAATTTGGGCATTTTGACAAACATTTCATGGTGAATAAATTGTATACCCATCTCAGGTGTATCTCTTTTCGATCAAAGAACATAAAAATTGATTTTGAGAAAGTTCAAAATCAACTCCTTAATTTCTTTGTCTTCATTCTTTCCATCTCAGGTTATTTTTTGTCGGCATCAAAAACCAACAAGTTTCTAACTGAGTGTGGAGAACAAACTGATATAGGAGGACAACCCAATATAAAATTTCGGTGACCTCAAACAAAGGAAAAAATGGAAAAAATAAGAAGAACAGACCTTGAGTGCAGAGGAGAGCGGCGCCGGACTGATATAGGAGGAGAGATGCCAGACTGAGTGTGGAAGAGAGAGGGCGTTGTTGAGGGTTTTCGGGGGAAGAGGGAGAGTTGAACGAGGAGCGGGAAGATTGAGCGGGACACAAAAAAAGGGTAGTATAGTGATTTTTTTTAGGGCTTTTATATTTTAGTTAACGGTACTCAATTTTGGCACACTTTAAAACAGTGCCAAATTTTGGCACTGTTTTAAAATGTGCCATTTCATTAAACCGTGCCAGAATCTGGCACAGTTTTAAACTGTGCCAGATTTTTAATATCAGGGTGTGCCAATTTACTATTTTTGGTGTAGTGATATAACGATAATGAATGAGATGACATTATGTACATGTGCATTAAAATATGAAATGTACACCTTCGGGAAAACAACCGAAGACCACACCCTTTTGTTTCTGTCCTGGAAACTGCATTCAAGAAGAAATATAATAGTAGTGTTAGAACCTATAGAAACTTTGAAATACTTAAAACGTATTTTATCCTCTTTAGAGAGGGTTTAATATGATTGGTTTAACATGACATAATATGATCAAGGCACCCACTGATGAAGTTTAAACGTTACGACCAATGAAAATTGAGGATCATGTTAACTTTCACTCAAAGACGGTCAACAAAATTTAAACTCCATCGAGAATTGATTGAGGGACTGGAGGACTCCGTAAGTTTCTCTTATGTGGTAAGTGCAAAAACATGTTAGTAGCATTACAATATAGAGAACCCAAATCATAATTAGAACCCCAAAAAACCAGTTGTGATCCAAAGTTTTATAAAGAGAGTTGAGAGGAAACCACGAACAATGGTGTGAAAGAGATAATTTACAAAATAAAACAAATTTCAAAAGAAACATTACACGGAAAACTCAAACACGGTACTTTTGGGTCTCTTATGAGTCTCAAAAATTCCCCATCCACTAGGGTATTTTCTAAAACAGTTGGGAGCCAAACAAATTTGTTACCTTGGAAATTGAAAGTTTAATTCTTACCCACAGATCATTATAACAACCCCGAATCAAAACTAATAGAAAGGACGTTATAAAGAAACACAAAAATAAATATATAACAAAACAATTTCACCATAAAATGCATCTAACTTCTGAAATACCCAAGCTAACATCAATTTCATCATAAAATGCAGACAGTGATAAATTGAATACACACGTACATAAAATGATTAATATTTAAACATAAAATTGCAACATCATCTACATAGGTTTAAATAACCACTTGAGGCATCAAGAATACATAAAACACAATAATTTATTATGTTTTTCGAAAATAAAAATAAAAATCCTTGAAATCTGTCACACAATATAGAGGTCAGAATTATCACATAAGAATAATCTAAATCAAGCGTAAAAATGTGCATAATTTCATCTTTATGGAAATTCATCGAACAAATGGTGTCTTCAGTGTAAAATGTGTACTTGGTGCGTTATTTCTTAGTACTCAACGAACATTTTGACAAATAAATTAACTATAAAACATGGCCTAACAATGTAAATCCAAATGTGCCATTTCTAATATCTGTAGCGACCATGTAAATATTGACTCTAGGACTTTATTGGAGACAAAATTGAAGCTCTAGATAGCTAATAAGGTTAAGCTTCAACTTCAAATGAAACACATAATTTGAACGCAAACATGCGGCATGACTGTTCTGAATAAATCCTAACAAAAGTTCCTTAACTTTAAAGATAAATTAAAAAATATATAAATACACATAAAAAGAGTATACCTTTACACAAAAAGAGTATAATTAGGTCTTAATCTGCAAAAGAAGAAATAAACAACACACACAAAATAATTAGCAACACGGAAATAGGGTGTGTGGCCCAAAATAAATCTTAGGAAAAATAAAAATCAAACATGCGTGTGGCCCTATATGTGTGCAAAACTACTGATTGGGTATAGATTCATCAAAATCATAAATAGAAAGAGAGCGTTATGTGTGTGTGTGTATGTGTGTTTTGTGTGTGTGGGAAATAAATAGATTAACCTTTTCAAATATTTGTCAACACACATGTGACATATGTGAGCTACTATATTGGCACATGAAGCACTATAACGCAAATTGAAAGTTCATCCAATAAAAGGATATCTAAATAATGGAAAAAGTATGACATACACCATCACAACTCTACGCTTAATAGTAAATAAACCAACTCTACACTTAGTACCAAAATACCTAAAAATAAAAATAGTATACCTGATTTGAACCAAAGTTATGCAAGTCATTCTCTGAGATCTATAAACTCTGCATAACAATACACATGGATGATGAATCCAAAACCATAAAAATTTGAATGATTTAGCCCTTATTAAATCCCCTAAAAGAGTAGAATGAGATTAAACATATAACAAATAAAATAAATAGAGCTAATACCTGATTTAGAACAAACTAAAAACCTAAACATTGAGACCTTTGATTTAGATCTACAAAAGCTAAATCAAAAGAACAATAAAATGAGGGAAACACGTTCGATTCACATCCACAAAAGTAAACTTAGATGAGAAAAAACGTATACCAAAAAATTAATCATGTAAAAGAATATGAAAATTGGAAAATGCATACCAAAAGTTGTTCCTTCTTTGTGTAAAAAGTGTAAATTGCATTCCTTCCTTCTTCCTTCTTCGTAGTACTCTGCCGTAAGGAAAGAGAACCCAATTTAGCCCCCTCTTCGCAAATTATACCCAAGAAGGAGGAGAGAGAGAACGATAGCTTTTTTGGTGAATGTTTGGGGATTTTTTGGTTGAGTTACTCATTTAACCCTTATTTTGAATTAAAGTAAAAGGGAGAAATCAATTGTGAATGAGGCAAAAGAGAGGGAAAACAAAAATAAAGGGGCGAAAGAGTAAAGTGGAATAAATCAATCTCAAACCTCCATTTGTAGCCATATTGGCACAATCCTAGCCTCTAATTGTCTTCTCAACTTATGAATAGTGTCAAACATTTTACTCCCTATTATATATATTTATATATATATATATATATAAAGTAAATTATAAAACTTATATATGTCACAAGTTAAAACTATGATGTCATCGGATGATTTTTTTTACATTTTCTCTTTTGCCCTTAATTCTTTGATTTCCAACTCTTTTTCCTACTTATCATACTCTCTTTTTAATTCAAAATCTCAGACATTTTGGTCATAACCACTTCATCAATTTGTGTATCCTAAGGTTCACGATGATTTATTATAATAATGAGTTTTATCTCTCCAAATTCATTATGACAATGAGTTTTATCCCTCCTACATTTATTGCACTATATCTTTATTCAAATTACCCATCCTAATAATCCTTGATACGCCAAAAGTAACAATAGCTCTAATAATATGTGATGTGCCGAAAGTAACAATAGCTTCAAGAATCCTTTAAAACACTCATTCCTCTTTCTCTCTCAAAACCCATGATTCAGCAAACCCATCCCTCTCTTTCTCTTATATTAAAAATTGTGTTTAATAGTTCAATCAGTAGCCTGCCTCTCTCCATGTTTAATATTTCAATACACAATCACATAACAATAGTGCATCCATTAGAAACACATAACAACAGTAGCCTCTCTCTCTTCGGCATTTTAATTTTTTGCTTCCTCTATTTCAACAACCCCTCTCTCTCTGAACAACAAAAACCCAAATTTCCAATAACAAAAAAAAAAACCATTTCAGCCTTTTTCTTTCATAATACCTCTTAGGTTAGCGACGAAAGTTGATTTGCATTACTCAACTGTGACCCATTCTTCGATCGCGACCCATTTTTCCATTTTTCCAATACTCAACTGTGACCCATTTGAATTTGTAACAGAACATACTTCTTCCGATCTCGATGAAGGAAACGAAAACGACGATGAAAATTTCGAGATCAGAATTTCTGGTGAGAAATCTGGTGAAGTGCTAGAACCATTTTCTATGATAAACGTTCGATCCAAAATATGGCTTCGTAAGAGAAAAAAGGACACATAAATCTCTAAAGCTCGTAGAAAAAAAAAAACAACACGCGATACAATTTCTCCTCTTTTCCACAGCTCTCAAAGTTAAACTAGGTTTTCAGGTTTTGTACATGTGAAGACTGATGTATATATAGAAAGTTGAAGATAGATTATAGATAAGAAGATTTTCATTTTGTGTGCCTCTGTTGAATAAGGTTGTTAAAGTGGCGAAGATGAGTTTGTTAAATTATTGGTTTTTCTTTTGTTCTGTTTTTTCCTTTAGTACTTATCTCTTTGTTGGGAAACAATTTTTTTTCATTTTCCAATTATATACTCTAAATTTTTTTTCCGTTTAGTGATTATGTGCTCTTTGATAATTTTTTTCGTGCCTTCAACGTTTTTATTTACATTTACATCTTTGTTTCTTCCATCCTATTTGTCAAATGATTTTTTATTAACTCTTCGTAATACTGTTTTAATTTACTTTCAATTGGTATTTTCGACATTTGTTTCTAAATATAAAGTTTTCACTATGCAGGTTATCGTATTTAAAATAGTAAGCACAATAATATAAACTATTGTATATAAGACTTTATCTTCTTATACGGGGGAGGCCGCAAACCTACGGTTTATGCTAGAGTGCCTCTGCTATATATTTCACCATGTAAGTTGAGAATTTGTTGCTCTGTTCAATGTTCTCTCATGATTTATGCTCAGTACTTAAAAGCCTTTTGGCCTCGATATGAAATTGCGAATTTGGTATTATTTGAAAGCGAAGTTGGAATCCATTTACCATTTACTTTGTTGATGTTTAGTTCATGGCATTGCTGTTTTTCAGTTTACTTAAGAGCATTTGTAATCATTTTTTAAGAACATTAGTAATTGTCATTTGTGATGAATGTGTGAATTGTATTTTTGTTGGAAATTTTTAACCTCACCTGAATTTAAAAAAAAATTCAGCCGTGACACTATCATAGTCGTTGATAATCATACTTTTTAAAAGACAATTATACAACACTTTATACTTTTTAAAATTATCTACGCGCAAACTTTTTAAAAGACAATTATACACCACTTTATATATTTTTCGTATTGCCAAAACATTCTTGGGTACTTGGCGAGGAATTGCCCTACTAGGTGGGGGGAATTACTGAGATCCATAAGAGAGACCGACAAGAATTGGAGACATCGATCATAATCATAATTGCACCTCTCATTATGACACCTCACTCTCTTTATCTAATTTTTGTTTGTGTTTTAAAATTACATTTTGTTTTGTTGGGGAACGAAATTTGTGCATTTTTGCAATTACGTGTTTTGAAAATTTGTCATTTTATGATTATCAGCGTGCCTTCAGGCACGTGCATGCCCTTGTGTGTGTGTGTGTGTCTATATATATATATTATGTTTTTTTTGAGTCTTTACGTTGCATTTAATCCTTGTTTGTTATATGCTTCATAGTTGTGTCTAATTGACCTCGTAGTAATCACATTGGTATCTTTTGTTTCATTATTTACATTGGTATCATTTGTTCATGGGTGTCAAATTAAAATTACCGCAAGTTCACGGCCTATTAATAATATAGCTTACGATAAATATGGGTTGAACCCATAGAGATTTGTCAATTTTAACATTAAAAATGATTGCAACTATCAAATTAGACTAAATGGGGTAGAGAATAAAGACTACAATTATGAACTAAACTAAATCAAAGAAAATAAGAGAGCAACACATGGAAGTTGTAAATAATATGGAAAGAATTAAGATTCGGGGTCCATTTATCACGTAACAAATATTGCACACTAATTTAATGTTATTATTCTCTTTTTATAACTTAAATTAAACTGACTCTCGTCGCGTTTAATTCGGAAAATATAATGGTTACATTTGAAATAATTTTAGTGTCTCTAATAGATGGCCAAAATTCCTATTCCCTTAAAAACTAACAGTTTTAAAGTTCGCAAATGTATATAAGCATGGACTATCAAAACAATTAAAGTGCAAGCATAATCAATCAAACATTACTATTTTTAAATCTCAAAATTTCGTTTGACAAAAGAAATTGGTGGTTTCAAAATGCACTCTAGTGTTGTTTTAAAATGAATACCGAATTTTTGTATAACAATTAAAACGAGTTGGGAATAAACAATAATTAAATTAACGTGATAATATTAGCTAACTATGATAAACTTCACCCTAATCCTAATAGAAGAATTAAGCTATCATAATAAAAGACAAAAATAAATGCAAAAATAAGTAGAAATTACCGTTAATAAATCAAAGTTATAAAGAATTGTCTCACAATAATAGAAAAAATACTCCCAAAAATTACAAAGCTTTGACCTTCTAAAAAGTGTTGCCCAAAATTATGTATGAAAATAAGTGGTGAGGTATTTGGTTTGGAGTGAAACTCTTTTTAATGTTGGAACTGGACACTCCTCCTCATTTAATCTTTAGATCAGAATAAGGTACTTAATTTCCCTCACCCGGGAACTCTTATTTTTTACTTGCCGAACATGCTTGCTGAATTTCATCCAATTTGGAGAACAAAATTTCTAACTTTTTCTTCAACCTCGCATGTAAAAATTACCTTATTCAAATTATCATAAAAATTACTTTTTTTGCACTTTTCTCTAGTTGATAGTCAATTTTTACCAAATTCCATCATTACCAGCAAAATTTTCACTAGGCAATGTTTTTCACAAATTAGCTCAAGAAAATTATAAAACTATCGAAATGCATCTTTTTTCCTTTAAAATTATCATTTTGAATCCGAATTCAATCATTCTTTCATTTTATTATTTAATTAATAAAATAGTCCTAATAACTTATTAAATAAAATAAAATGGGCCTAAAAAAGTATAAATTGGGGTATAAACTATATAAAATAATGCACTTATCAAATACTCTCACACTAAACTTTGTTAGTCCTGTAGCAATACTAAAATAAAATCTAACTCACTTTCGTAGGAATTACGATTGCACTTAGCACGTGCAACAAGCCGTTAAACCCCTAGGTTACCCTAGTGGACGAGTTTTGTTTTCGTGAGAGTTTGTAGTGAATATAACCATCAAATTCAAAAAACTTAACTAAATACAAAAGTAATATAACCAAGTTTAAATGCAAATTTCGTAAATATTGTAGAACTTCACTTCTCAATCTCAACTTATCATGTGTGCATAGCCAATATTACCATCCATTTCAAAAGATTTGGTCATTACGTTTCTTATCCAAAGGTTCATTTTGATTTCAAAATTTCACAGAATGCACTCACCATTAAACACTTAAAAATAAGTTAATTTCTCTCAGGATATGTGAATAAAAGAGTAAATTTAAATGAAAAAAATTCACATACACCTAATGAAAAACTGACTTTCCTTTAATGAATGAATATGATCTCATGAATTGAAAGTCGATTAATTTTTAAAAATATTGAATCACACCATAGATCATATTCTTCTTCTCTCCGTACTTTAACTAATTTTATTTGAGATCAATTTTCACTTTCTTTAGTTGTATTGTAGTCTTGGGTCTTGGTTAGAAAGAATGTGTTTTAGTGTTCAAAATCTTGACTTTTAGTCATTTTTCTAACCTCCATTTTTCTTCTCTTTTTTTTTTTCCTTTTCAAACTCACATACTCTTTTCATTTTTCATCTCATTTTCTCATTCTTTTCTTTTCACACATCATTCCTGGCAAACTTTCCTTTCTTTTGGTCTTTCTCCTATTGTACTTTTATCCTAGTATTCTCAGAAAAATGAGTATGGCTTCTTTATGGTCTTTTAAACTCTCAGTTGGAGTTAGGTAGGATGATAAATTTTTAATAACAGGATTATTTTAATTTAAGACTTAAATGGTATTGCAAAAGAATAATGTAAAAAGTTCGGTTATGCTCATTATTGGGCTTTCAAATGATGGCATAATCTCATTTCTCAAGTTTCATTACATTTTGTCTCAAGATGACTTACTAAGATTTCTAGTTCTCAAGATTCACATTTTGACTTTTTGTTTTCAGTTATTGAACAAAACAAAGAATTTGAGATCATCGTGAATTTAACACTAAAGAAAACTTTGAGTTATTTTAACTCGAGATTGATTTAAATCTCTCGAAAATGATGAATGGCACAAAATCTCATTGGGTTAAAATCTCCATATTTATTCTTTAAGTTCTTTAACTTTCGCCTCAACATCCATTTTCGATCATATTATATAGCTAGTTTGTAAAATTTTCATAAGTTTAGATATCCGTGAATTAATTATATATTAAGAAACCATTTCATAACTTAATTACAATGAAAATCTTTTTGGAATTTTGAAAATATTTGGATTTTTATGAATTTTTGGTTTTTCGAAGCAGAGAAAAATGACCTCAATACCCCCAAACATAATTTCTACATTGTCCTCAGTATAAAAGACAAAAATTGAAAAAGGCTGGAATGATATGAAATATATTACCGTAATGAGGGACTTTTTCCAACGCACAATTCTAGAACAAAAATTATAATACAACAACAATGATTCAATTTCATGTTCACTCATGGTATACCAAGTCTGGAGGATAATTCCTCCACTTTGAGATCTTGTAATTCCACATATGGCTTCAACCTTTGACCGTTGACTTTGAAGATTTCATCATTTTCAGGATCCTCTATCTCAACTGCTCCAAGTGGGTGGATTGTCCTAATAATGACAGAGGGACCGGACCACCTAAACCTCAACATATCGAGAAAGAAAAGAAACATATAATTGTACAAGAGAACTTCTTGTATAGGCTCGAATAAGTTCTATGTAATGGACTTATCCTCAAATATTTTCTTTTTTTCTTTGTACAACTTTGTGTTCTCGTATGCATCATTCCTAATCTCTTCCAACTCATTTTTTTGGAGTTTTTGAACCTCATCCGCAATCGGTAAATTAAAATTCATTCATGAAGACTTCGAGAAATTACTCCACCATATGCGAAAATATACTCATCATGCAGAACTGAAAGGTAATGAGTTAATTGCATATTTCAAAGGGCATGTATTGGTAAGTAAATGTACCAAATGGAAAAGTGAAGGTGGTTTCCTCTTGATCCTCGAGAGCGACGGGAATTTGATTTTAGCCTTAATAACCATCGAGAAAATAGTAATAGGATTGTCCGGCTAATCTCTCAAGAATTTCTCTATGAAAGTACGAGGAAAGTGATACTTCCTTGTAAAAATATTCAACTTCCTATAATCGATGCACATGTGCCAACTGGTTTGAGTCCTAGTGGGTACTAACTCATCATCGTTGTTTTTCACCACCATAACACTAGATTTCTTCTGGAAAACTTGGACGGGACTAACCCATTGGTTATTGGATATGGGGTAGATAATACCCACAATGATCATTTAAGAACCTCGTCTTGGATGACCTCTTTCATATTAGGAATAAGTCTATGTTGTGCTTCATGGAAATTTTTAGCATTATCTTCTAAGTATATCCAATGCATGCACACCGATGAACTTATCCCATTAATGTCGGCTAGGTTCATCATATGGCTTCCTTGTGTTCTTTGAGAACACGTAATAACTTATCATCCTTTTTTGTTTAACTCAAATGCGATTGATAATAAAAAAATGTATTAGGAGGTCCTAAGATCCTATATTCGAGCATTTCAGGCAATGGATTTAGTTCAAGCTCAGGAGGCTTCTCAATCGATGGCAGAAGAGGTGATGTGGAGAGCGATAGTGGCTCTGGTTTAGACTTCCAACTTCCTACTTCTATGAAAGCAGAAGAGTCGAGTAGGGCAATGAATTCTTTGATGTACTATTTGACATAAAATTTTCATCCAAAATAGGTGAGACATGCTGCTAAAGGGTCGTCATGATATGTTTGGTCAAAAGTCTCATGGATGATAATATCAATCATATCGACATCCACGGGTTCATCATCATCGGGTGATTGTTTAGACAAATTAAACATGTTAACGTCCATATTCATGTTCATAATGGATAGGTTAAATTGGCCATTTCAAAACCTAATAACGACATCAGACACGATGAGGAAAGGACGACCCAAAATAGTAGGAATTTGTGCAATAGGATTTTGCACTTGTTGGGTGTCCAAAATGACAAAATCGATGAGAAATACATAATCTCCCACTTTAATTAGGACATCCTCAATAACACCTCTCAGTATTTTAATGGAAAGGTTGGCTAAGGATAAGGTGATCCTAGTCGGCTTCAACTCCCCCAAACCGAGTTTCTATACACAGTGTATGGTAGAAGGTTCATGCTTGCTCCTAAATCTAAAAAGGCTTTCTCAAGGATGCTCGCCCCTATCTTGATAGAGATTTTGAGATTCTCGGGATCCTTATACTTTACGGGAGTTCAATAAGAAATGATCGAGATTCCTAGATCGGCGAGAAAAGCTTTCTTGGGTACATTGGTTCTTCTCTTGAAGGTACAAAGATGCTTCTAAAATTTATCATAGTATGGGTGATAGAGATGACTTTT
This sequence comes from Sambucus nigra, assembly GCA_949130495.1. Lineage (NCBI taxonomy): Eukaryota > Viridiplantae > Streptophyta > Magnoliopsida > Dipsacales > Adoxaceae > Sambucus > Sambucus nigra. The sequence continues at coordinate 87,093,407 of OX422216.1, read as the reverse complement.
GTGTATTTGTCGTTGTTGAAAGCTCCTCTAATAAAAAATCTCAATTACCTACAAAAATATATAACAAACTAGAATATAATGGTAAGTGAGGTATCAATCCAAATCTAAGGGTGAAACATAAAAGAGACGCATGCAATTCATTTGTTTATTATTCTCTTTTTCAATTTTTGCATTTTCTATTTTTTTTTAGATTTTTCAAATATTAAAACAATTTTTGAGATTAGGTGAAATAAGACTAAACTAAATCAAGGATGTAAATAACTAAATAAAAAGTAAGTGAAGATACTAAGTAAATCTAACTAAATAAAAATCTAAAATATGAGATGGGTGAGGATATAAAAGTGAGGGTTGAAAAGGGATAGGATGACACCATATATTCTAGTTAATTAAAATTAATCATCCCAAGTTAGTATCAAAATCACAAATCAACTCTCATTGCAAATATAATTTTGACAATAACATTTTAGAAAATTTAATTTAACACTCCTACAACTCTTGAAATGTAGATCCAAGCATCATCTAACAAATCACCCGCTAGGATCGATCGATTAAACTACTTTAAATCATAAAAGTAAGCCTAGAGTTGAAATTAAAGGAATAATACCACACTTGAGAAACCCCTATCTCTGGTTCGAATCTAAAATGGGTATTATAACTAGAATTTAGATTTTCTATCGAAAATTATTTACCCTCTCAAGGCGTGTAAGAGTGCAAAATTAATCATCAAAGGGACATTTGATTTAAATTAATTGATTAAATTAGGATTAATATCAAACAATGGGTCACCCCACCCTTTGAAAGGGGTTTTAGCCTAACATGATATCAAACATGATAAACAAACATTCAATAGGAATTTAATATAAACGAGTAGAGAGAAGAACAATCAAACCAATCTCTTGAATTTAATAGACTTCAATCCTTGAATGAGAAGCATACCTTTTTTTTTAACAAAAAGCAACAATTTATTAATAGATGGATAAAAAGCCTCTCCAATGGCACTTGCAAGCGCTAATGAATGACTCTTGCCAAAAAATAAACAATGTAAAGCCAATTTAAAAATCACTTAGGTCCTACGATTTCTTGAACGCGTTCGCTTACGGACGACATTCCAATTGTCATTTTTCACAGTGATCTGTTTATCATTCGAGATAAGATCGGAATCCACAGCAGTTGCTGAATCAAGATTGGGGAGATCCACAAATAAATTAATGCAAAGGTTGTCTTGAATTTGTGCACTAATAGGATTAACTTGGGATAACTCGTCACTTGTATTAATATTCTCTAAATGAGTCATATCTGCATCTCTTTTATAATCTTCACCAGAAGATAAAGTATCAAGTAGATCATTACGCAAAACAAGTTTATCTCCTACTAAAATGATGGAATCATGATGGATTAGATGATGAATATAGCTTTATTTTTTCTTAATTGAGTTGCCAACAGAAGATCCATAATGTTGATTTTTGATAGAAGTTTCAGACGGCTGAACGTTTGGTATGGCCTCTAAAGGAGGAATATCCCCATAAGAATCATCATTGTCCGAAAAATCCGAAGTACCTTTACAAAATTTATCACGTTTTTGTAAAATTGCAGGAGTTTGCATTTCGTTTTGAACAGTTTCTAACTGATTAGAGACTACCTTATTAATAGGACCAGAACTTTGACCATTCCTATTTTTCAGGTTGGTAGATAATGATTTATCAGAAATAGCTAACTGCGATTGTCCTTTTTTTCGGATATTTGTTTGGGCAGTTCCTGAAATTTCTCAATTCTAACTTCACCAGATCACCTGATAATGAAAGTACGGTAACCTTTTGACCGACTTTTCCATTTTTAATCGAAAAACTAATTCGACCAGAAGGTAAAGCTTCTTTGCATCCTTGTCTAACTGACGGCGATACAGGTTGGATCAGATCAGGTGCATCTGATATGGACCTGAATTCAGCTGGCCTATGTTCCCTATGCAAGAGTCAATCCTTTTCATTTATCATATCAGCGTCAGAAGCAAGAATTTTCTTATCACCAATGGTGTTCAGTATTGAAACAAATTGTTTAATACCAACAACTGTCTCATTAAATTTTCCATGTTGAGGCTTAGAGGAAAAACCTGCATGTTTTTTGTTATCCTCTTTTGACATAGAAATACAAACTTCTTTTCGGATATTTCTACACTCTTTAAAAGAGTGTCCAACTACCTTACAATAGTTACAAAATGATGGCAAGGATTCCTAAATAAGGTTAACAAAAAATGAACCATCAGGTCTTTTCACAAGGATACGATCAGTAGGAGTGACTAAGAGATCAATATCAACTAAGACTCTTTCATAGCTTCCAAAAGATCTATCCATGGTAGATTTATCAATGCGGAGGGGGAGACCCACACCTCTTACAATTTGCAGAAGTAAACGTGGGTCCTAATAATCTTGGCACAACCCCATAAATCTAACCCAAACATTAGCTGTGGATATTTTATGCATTTCTCGGTTGAAGTCAGGAACCCAAGGAAATATTTTAAAGAAACCAGTGGAGAGTTTAAAACTACGTGATGATATTGCTAAATTCAAATCAGAGCTACTAGAGAAACGGACGTTAAAATAACCTTTACCTATGGGTGTGAGAACCCAAGTCATCAAAGGCTTCCATATAAAACTGAGCTCCATTTTAAGATCAGCCAACTTCCATGGCTTATGCCCTTTTCAAGGACAAGACGACCAATGATAGTTAAAGAACTACATTCTTGGATAACTTCTTTAAAAGCATCTTAATCTAATCTAACAGCAATAGTATCTCCACACACATAGGGTGGAGAGAGAGGATGAAGACAATGAGAATCCAAAGTACCAGGTGAATAAGCATCACATTTTTTTTGAAGAATTTCTGCAAAAAATGGAGATGATGATAGGGGGCCATGATTGAGAGAGTTGGAAGTAGATATATCACAAAATGGATTATCATAGGGCTTAGGATAAAAATCCAAACAAAAAGGTATGCTTGAATCCATATAGATAGAATAAGGAAATTTCAAGACGAGTTTGAAAATTCTAGAGAGAAGTAAGAGCTTATCTCTCTAGAAAAAGTTCCATTCCCCAATGAGAAAGCATACAACCCTCTAAGTGAGTGATCAACAAAAATATAAATGAAAAAAAATTTACTCAACTTGAATCTCACAAATTTATTTTCTCACTAATCTCTAAAAAAATAAAATAAAATAAATTCTAACCTAAAAAAACTACACTAAAATCATGTTTCCCTCTCTAAAATTTTCTCTTTAAAACCCTAGATCATTTCTCTTTTTACGTCTTCTTCTTCTTTAAATAGTAGGCATGGAGTTTAGGGGTAAATTGGGGAGGTTATGTTTTAGTGTGCCTAGAAATGGTGAGAGGATCATGGGTGAGGATAATATCTGATTTGGTTGTGAGGGTAATGGGAACACATGTGTTATGGGTGAGGTCGTGTGGAAGAAGTGGGGGTGTAAGGGTATATTGGGAAAATGAGAGAATATTTAAGGAAATGGGGAAGGGGGTATTTTTGGAAAATTAGGGTTAAGTTGGTTTTAAAACACGTGGCCATTTATTTTATTCTTTGGTTTTGTTTGTCTTAGGAACTTTGCAGGAGATAAGAACGATTTTGCCTTGGAGGTTGAAAATGGGAAATGGGTCTTGAAAGAATGAGGTTGGGTCTTTGAAATGGGTTTTGGAGGATAAGGGTAGAGTTTCGCGTATGGTCGAAGTTCGAGTTATGGGGTCATGCCGTCGGGTCTGGGGTCGGTTTTAGGTGGGTATCTGGGTCGAACCGACCGGAGGCAGGGATTTCTAGTTTGGGGTTGGGAGGTGGTTCGGCCACAGGTGGTTAGGCACGGGATGGAGGTAATGGGGTTGAAGTTGTTTGATGGTGGTGAGGTGATGGTGACGGTGATGGTGATGGGTGTTGGGAAATGGAGGTAGGTTTTTTGTAATGGGTTTTGGTGGAAGAGAGGGAAGATAGGTGTGTTAATGGAGGTATGAGTGAGGTGAGTGAGGAAGCTGGTGAGGGGGTTTAGGATGTGGTTGTGTTTGGTTATGGTGGAGTAGGAGAGAGAAGGTGGGGTTGATGGGGAAGATGATGGGAGGAGTGTATGTCTGTGAGTGTGTAGGTTAGCTAGTGTGTGGGTGAGTGAGTAGTTTGGTGTATATGAGTGTAGGATAGTGTGGTGTGTGTGTGTTTAATTTGTACACTAAATAAAATAAAATAAGAAAATAATAAAAATAAACCTCATAAAATAGAAACAACTAAAATAAAAATAAAAACTAAACTAAACTAAAAACTAAACTCAACTAAAAATAAAACTCACTAAAAAACTAAAAAAATATAAAAATAACACAACACACAATGCAAACTTTAAAAACTAAACACGACTCAAATAAAAACTAAGAAAATAAAAAATAAAAAAACAAAAATAATAATAAACTAACTAAAAACAAACAAAAATAAAGGAAAACAAATACTCGACGCACTAAGATAAAAAATAAATCCTCTGAAAATAAATAAAATCTATAAAACTTTAATAAAAATAAAACATCTAAAAGAAGTAAAAATAAAACCTAAAGTCCTAAACATATAAATCTAGCAAAACTAAAAATAAAGACTACAATTAAAAACTAATAAAAATAAAAAATAAAAAGAAATAGAAAATAAATTCTAAATAAATCCTAAAAAATAAAAATGACTCAAACTAAAAATCTAAAAATAATAGAAAAAGCAAAAACTAAAAATACATGGGGTTCGGGTAGGTTTAGGCTTAGGTAAGGTACGGGACTGGGGTATTAGCTCCACAAATCGCACATTTGCCTTGAAATAAGCGTCGAACTTCCGCAAATGGCGATCAAACCTGTACATTAAATATTTAAACATATAAGACCCAAATTATCGAGAATTAGCAACTAAAATATGTCTATTAGGGGTATCAAATGTACACTTTTGGTTGCTTATCAATGAGACTTTTATATCATCAAGTAGTGGGATATTGTTGATTTGTACTTACTTGAATACTTCTAACATTTTGTCAACTTGCACCTTATTCTTTTGGGGAACCAAACATTGTTGAAACGGAGTTTTCGGAATATAGGTCTCTATAGATGGCTCAGAAGACAAGGGTTGGGAGGAAGTTAGATCCACAGGTGGATCTTCCTTCTCCTTATGTTTCTTTGATACACTCTCGGTGGGTGGTGAGATATTATTCTCAGCTTCCTTGTCGGACCTACGCCTGATGATGGATTTTGCATGCTCATGGATGTGTGATGTGATAATGTTATCTTGAATAACATATTGACCCCTAGATATGTTACCTTTTGGATAGGGCTCGAATTAACTTGGGAATGTTCCCTTGTCCCTCTCACTCAATGCGTTGGCTAGTTAGATCACTTAAACCTTGAGTTTATCTAACGATTGAGTATTTGCACGCATGCTATGTGGGGAGGTTTGTTGGAATTGAAGCGTATTTTTGGCTAGCAGGTTCATTGTATATTCTAAAGATTGGATATTTTGGGACAAATGACATGATGTTGCAGGGACATTCTTTTGGAAACCCGAGGGTGGGTTACCCAAATACTGACCTCCACGTCCTTGATATTAAACCTTACACCCCAAAAGATTTTACAGGTCTCTCTAACTAGGATTGTATGCATTGTAATATAGGTCATACTTTGACCTATTTTGGTATAAGGCATTTACTTTCTCAGTGAGTTCTTTATGGGACGAAAGGGAGGGGCAATTTTCGACTAAGTGGTAGAAACTATCGCAAAGTATACACATAGGTGAACCTACGTGTTTAACGGACATAGGAGCTACTCAATTTCCCCCTCTACTCATCTATAAAGCTTCTAAACTTCAGAACAATGTGGTTACTTCGACATTTAAATCATATCTTTGTTTGACTTGGTGAGAAAAACCCTCATCGGACGTGGTGGACCTAGATACTACATTGGGTGCCCGTCATTGGGACTTCTTTACTACAACTTCTGGGAATACCCAAGGATTAGCCTCACTTTTCTCGGTGAAATCACCATTCCAAATTGACTCGGGCATGGCTCGAGTATTAAAATCAAACCCCTTATATAAAATTTGGACTTGGTAGGCCAATTAATTCCCATGATGCAGACATTAGAGTGGAAAGTCCTTGAATCTCTCCAAATATACCCATAAGGTTCCTCCCATTTTTGGGCGAATGTGTTGATGGCATGATGTATCGACACCATTTTTTGATTGGGGAGGAATTTTTGTAAAAATGTAACAATCATTTGATTCCACGTGGTTATGGACTCGAATTCTAATGAGTTAAACCAACTCTTCACTTTGTCTTTGAATGAGAATAGGAACAATTTAAGTTTAACAATCTAGTCAGTGAGTTAATGGTACTTAACGGTCCCACAAATCTCTTTAAATTCATGAACATGAAGGAAATGGTTCTCTTTTTAGTTCCTCGAAACACGAGCAATAATTGGATGGTTCCCAAATGGAATTGGAAATTGCTCGCGTTATGCTCTGGTAGATGTATGGAAAAAGGTTATCTAGCCCTAGTCGGATAAAGGTAAGCTTTAAGGGCAGGTGGTGCTAAATTTCCCCCATTTTGGTGAATATCGAAAATCTACCTATGTAAGTATCGGGAATTCTAGAGTCCACACTAAAAAACAACCGGTATGTTCTTGACACAAACTTTACATACACTGAGTGCAGTCGAATTTCTCTTTCTTTTTTAATCCTTTTATCTTTTACGATTTTTTAAACTTATTTCTTTTTAAGAAAATGAAAAGAAAATAATTTGACTCAAACCTAGAGTAACACAAAGAAAATTTGAATTATGTAAATTAGGTGAGGGGAATTTTAATTTTAAAATCTAATTTTACTGAGATTAATCGATGAAAACGGGGGTCTTCGAAGTAATCTCCCTAATTAGACAGCTCCTACTCTTTGATGAGGGAGAATTTAAAAGACGAACAACTATCGTTACAGCCTCAAATCCCAATTTTTCCTCGAGGTCGGTGGTTGGTATGAAGACGCATTAAAAACCACCAATGCTAGACAAGGTAAACGAAAATGATTTGACAAGTTTGTGTTGGAGTAGCTTTTAATCCTAGCCTCGTTAAGAGTTTTACTATGAGCTATGTGATACCCTAGAGCCAATGTCTAATTGATTTCAAATTATATCTGATGGTTCAGGATATGCAAATACTTAGTTAATTAGTGATTTTTTGGGACAAAGGTAGGTGATGAAATTGTGACACCCCACCTAATTAAATACTGGGTGATCAGTCATTTATTAAATTATAACCAAGGTGAACAGTAGGTTCATTCTTAGCATCACTGTCGCAAAAATAACTTTTCCAATTTAAACACCCTAAATAATTAAGCTAAGTGTCAAAACCATTTTTAAGACATAAATTTAAGATTTTAATTTAAAACCAACATTTAAAAACCTTTCATAATCCATAGTTCAAGAATCACACAACAACTATACTGGAAAAATATAATCCAAGCAATTTAAGCATCCAACTAATTAATTCCAACTTAAAACTTCAAAGGAAAAACATCCTGACAGTAATAAACCCAAAGTATAAATACTGGAAATAAACGAACCTCAATCTCTGATAAAACCAACTGAATAATGGAAAAAGGGCGACACTTGCCCAACTAGATAAAATAAAACTAGATGTGGAATCAACAATGAAGTCGTCTAATCAAGAGGCCTGCAACTCCCACCTAAGCGGCTGCACGTTCCTTCCAAAGGATCCTATGCAAGACGCCCCTGTGGTTGGGCACCTGTAATATATACATATATATACAAGAGAGAAGAGAAAATAGGAAATGGGTTAGAGCCCAATTGTAAAACAGTTTAAAATTCAGTTTACCAAGTATTTAAAATGCTTACCGGCTAATGCAACAATCATATTAGTGCGGCACTCCCTTGAGAAATTCTCACCTCTCTTCTAATGTGCACACTTATCGTACTAATACTCCCAAGAGTTTAACTTATATTAAGTTACTCATAAGATTTCATGCCGACAATTTTTATTGTTAAGAAAGTTGTTTTTATTTAAAAGCCAATTCTCACATAAACCTCATTTGATTATAAAATTTCCCAGTAACGCATCATACTTTTCAAACACTTATTCCCAAGTTTAAATAATTATTCATTTCTTACTTACCATAGTCACAGTAGGTAGTTTCCAAATTTCAAGTTTATATATATACATATTAATCACTCATATAATATATATATATATATATACTATCGGCACCCCACATAAATTTATGGTGCTGGCATACTCTGCTATCAAGTCCCCGTATCACTCGTACTAAGGGAAATACTAGTTCAGAATCACTCTCGAACTGTATTAACGCAAAACACATGCAAATTGAGGCGAAGCATAGTTCCAAGTCACTAAGAGGTCAGCACATACCCTCACGTCTCTTAGGACCGTCTGACTATCGATCCGATAGCCTGTACCAAGGATTCCTATGTTCTAGGGTGTGAGTCAATATCCCCCATAAAGGTCCCATCAAGATAAGACTGTCCCAGCGCGGTAACCTCAGGGATAGCATGTAGCGCATGCATGATTTTTACACGTATATAGTATATACACAAACACAGTCATATATGTATACTACTATTCCCATTTCAAATTTAGGTACAACCACAACCCATACTTATGATAATTATTCTCATTGCACATTACCAGATTATCCCGTATAACAGTTTGTCTCTTTTATTCTTATTTATGGGATTGTTCCAACTTACTACGTAACATTCGTAAATTCCTATCTCCCCAAGTGTAATTTCAGTAGGTACTCATTTATTTTACAACGTAGTCTCACCCTTTAAACGCACGTTCCCATTATTTCTTAAGTGTAAAATACCTTTGTTAAGGATTAAATCTCGTCTTAGATTAAGGGTTCCATTTTTATAAAGTCCTACTGGTCTTCTTTACCTCCCAAAATATTCTAACAATAATGTCCAAGAATTTCTATTCATTTAAGTTGGAATCACTTATTTAAAAAGGGAAATTTGAGTTTTCCAGGAGGGGTCAATCGATCGACGGCAGGTGCTCGATCGATCGATCCATTAATCGATCGATACTCCTGGTTCGATCGATCGATCAAGTAGGTATGTCAAATCTGCAGAATTTCCAGTTACGGGAATGTTACACAAAAATCATTCAAATCAACATTTTTTATTTCTAAACTTCCAACCAATTACACCACAAGTGTTATACTTCGAAATAATGATTATTCTACATAAGGCATGCGAGTTTCCATTAATTATAACGGATTAAACGAGTTAAAATCCAGAAAATTTCAAGAACCCTAATAATTCCTTTAACTTAGTTCTTCTCATTCTTTTTCTAGATTTTCTACTCCTAACTTAATGAATTTCGGGTTCAACCTCTACATGTGATTTATATTACCAGCATACATCTTTTATCTCTACAACATGCAAATCAAAGTCTCCCAAACATGTTTTTTTCATGAAAACTAGTCCTAATTAACCTTAGACTAACATCATGAAGCATTAACTGAATTAGAGAAAGATAAATACTTGCCTGAGAATTTTTGGTTCAGATTTTTGGAGAGATTGGTGTGGTTATGATCCTCGTTGCGCGATCTAACGTTTGGTGGCGACGGCGGTGCAAACGGTGGAGTTCTTGGCCTAGAACTACTTGGAAAGCTCTTCCTCTTCTTCTCCAATGGCCGTCTATGGTTTATGGTTATTCTAAGCCTAGAAGATGACTCCTACCATCTGATATAACCTTAGAGAAATCGTGGGTTTCCATGCCCAAAAATATAAAATGCCTAAAACACCCTCCCGGGATGTTAATTAGGCCTAGAAACGCCCTGAGACCCAAACTAAACCCCCGGGTACATTATTTTGAGTATGTCGACCCTTCCGGACACATTGCCGCACTCAAAATGGCCATACGAGTGACTTATAATTTATTCACTTTTAATAGTTCAAATTTAATCCCGACACGACACAGGCGCGTCCCGATAAATTTCCAAAATTATCAAATTAGATTCTCGTGATATTTTTACTAAATTTAATTACACCACTTACTTTACCCATAAAGTAACTTACAACAAAATTCCAATAACTATTAACTCTTATCACGCTAGTAAGTATTTAAATGATTTTTCGGATTAATATTAATTTAATATCTCTAATTAAATTTAGTAAATTCCCCAAAATTAAATGTCATAAAAATACGGGGTATTACATACTTCACCCCTACTAACAGAATTTTGTCCCGAAATTCAAAAAATAAGGGGTACCTAGTAAGAATAGCTCTGGGTACTTCTCGCGCATGTCCGCCTCACGCTCCCAAGTGGATTCCTCCACATTATGATGCTCCCACTAGACTCGTATAAGTGGGACTACTTTCGACCTCAATCTTCTTTCGCTGTGGTCAAGAATAGCCACTGGCTTCTCCTCATAAGAGCTGTCGGGCTGTAAGTCAATCTCCTCAATCGCGATGTGGGTGTGGTCCATGTCATCCCAAAGGTATCGTCTCAACGACGAGATGTGGAATACATCGTGAATGCGGTGTAAGTGCTCTGGCAGTCCCAATTTGTATGCTACCAACCCAATCCTCTTGATAATGGGAAATGGTCCCACATACCTCGGGCCAGTTTCCCTTTCTTCCCAAACCTCATCACTCCTTTCATAGGAGATACACATAGCAATACTTGGTCCCCCACATTAAATTCTCGAAAGAACTCGTTTGCATCGGTGTAGCTTTTCTACCTGTTCGGGGCTACCCGAATGCGACTCTTGATAATCTCAATCCTAGCGGAGGTTTCCTGAATCACCTCTGGTCCGAGTAACTTGTTGTCCCCCACCTCTAGCCAACAAGTCAGAGAACGATAAGGCCTGCCATATAATGCCTCAAATGGAGCCATGCCAATCGTGAATTGATAAGAGTTATTATAAGCAAACTCCACCAGTGGAAGATGTGGCTCCCAACTTCCCCCAAAATCAAGGACACACATGCGTAGCATATCCTCCAACATATGATTTGTACGCTCTGTTTGTCCATCTGTCTGTGGGTGATAAGCTGAACTCAACCTCAACTCTGTACCCGTGGCCTCCTGAAAACTCTCCCAGAAACGCGATACAAAAATCTTGTCTTTATCTGACACGATACCCAGGGGCACCCCATGTAGTCTAACAATCTCAGCAATGAACAACTGAGCGTACTGGCCCGTGGTATATTCAATCCGTACTGGTAGAAAATGATCCATCTTCGTCAAACAGTCAACAATCAACCAGATGGAGTCGTGGCCCCGCTGTGATGTAGGCAACCCAATAATAAAATCCATGGAAATACTCTCCCACTTCCGTGAGGGTATTTCCAATGGTTGAAGGAACCCCGACGGTTTCTGGTGGTCCACTTTTACCATCTGGCAAGTAGAACACTTGGACACGAACTCAGCAATGTCCTTCTTCATCCCACTCCACCAGTATTGCCACCTCATATTCTGGTACATCTTATCTCCCCCAGGATGCATCGTAAATCGGGACCCGTGTGATTGGGTCATCACTACATGACGTAAGTCTGCTCCTTCTGGGACCATAAATCTCCCATTAAACCTTAAACCTTCATAGTAACTAATTAAATAGGACTTGGAACCCTCGGCTAAAAGCCGTACAATTTGATCCTGGCAAAATAAGTCTGTTGTCTGTGCCTGTATTACTCTCGTAGCAAGCTCGGGTGTCACCGTCATGGCAGATATGAATGAACGGGCTATCGTGTCCTGGTGACCCAACTCTTTCCACTTTTCTTTCCAGACGTTTGCTACATCGTCTACTAGTCTACGGCTCAACGCATCATCAACTACGTTGGCCTCTGATAGTCTTTCACAAACTCTAACCACCTGCGCTGACGCATATTCATCTCTCGATGAGTGAACGAATACTGCAGTGACTTGTGGTCTATGAACAAACAAACTTTCTCCCCTAATAAGTAGTGTCTCTATATCCTCAATGCAAATATGACCACTGCTAACTCTAGGTCATATGTGGGGTAGTTCTTCTCATGCGGCTTAAGCTTGCGAGAGGTAAAAGCTATAGCCTTCTCCTCCTGCTGAAGTACTCTCTCGAGTCCCTGTAAGGAGGCATCAGTGTAAACTAGATATTCCACGCCTGGCTTGGGTAAAGCAAGAACTGGTGCCGAAGTCAGCTTGTCTTTTAGCTCATCGAAAGCAAATTGACAAGCATCGTCCCAAACATATGGCATCCCTTTGCGAGTTAGGTTCGTCAATGGACCCACTATCTTAGAGAATCCTCGAATGAATCTCCTGTAGTACCCGGCTAACCCCAGGAAACTGCGCACTTTTGTCGGTGTCGTGGGTTGTCCCCACTCCCTCATCGCTGACACTTTACTCGGGTCAACCACTATCCCCATTTCAGAAATAACATGTCCTAAGAATTGTACTTCCCGTAGACAGAATCTGCAGTTCTCGTACTTAGCATACAGATGATGCTCTCGTAGAGTCTGAAGAACCTGCCTCAAGTGCTCAGCATGCTCTTCCTCAGTGTGCGAATATATCAGGATGTCATCTATGAAGACGATGACAAACTGATCCAAGAACTCTCTGAACACTCGGTTCATCAAGTCCATGAATACGTCTGGAGCATTTTTGAGTCCAAATGGCATCACTCTGAACTCATAGGACCCATATCTCGTCAAGAAAGAAGTCTTCGAAACATCCTGCTCCCTAATACGTAGCTGATGGTATCCTGACCTCAAATATATCTTCAAAAAGAAAGTTTCTCCCCTCACCTGGTCGAACAGATCATCGATTCGAGGCAACGGATATTTTTTCGTATCGTGACCTTGTTCAGCTCCCGGTAGTCCACACATAGTCTCAGTGAACCATCTCTCTTTTTCACAAACAACACTGGAGCGCCCCAAGGTGAGGTACTCCTACGAATGAAGCCCTGACCTAACAGCTACTCTATTTGATCTCGTAACTCCTGCATATCTATCGGAGCCATACAGTATGGAGCGCCTGCTATCGGTCGAGTATCCGGTAATAAATCTATGACAAAATCTATCTCTCGACTGGGGGGGGGGGTACGCCTGGTATCTACCGAAATACATTAGAATACTCACGAACAACTGGGATCAAGTCTAAGGGAATCACGGCCTCCTTAGAGGTATCCTCCTCTATGTAATATAAATGAGAGGTAGAGCCTCCCTCTAGGCGAGGCATCGCCACTACAAACATCTCTTGCCCCGGGATGGCAAAGACAATACGCCCACCGAAATAATCTATCATGGATCTATATGCTACGAGCCAATCCATACCAATAATGATGTCGTGCTCATTTATATCTAAGACTAACATGTCTTCAGGTAAGATTAAGCTGCCAATCTCTACTCCCACACCCCGGCATATAAAGAAGATTAACGATCCATTTCCCAGTGGTGAGTCTACACATGTCATAGTGCTCTCTGTTGTGGTTAATAACCCTAAGGCCTTCGCAAAATGAGTAGCTATAAAATAGTGTGTCACCCCAGGATCAAATAAAACCTGATGATAATACACAAATATCGCATATTTCATCCTCCGAACCTACGCATTTTAGCCCCCTCGGGTGCCTTAATCTCTATATTTAAGCCCGTTAACTAGACAACCTCGGTTTATATTGTTAACATGCTATATGAGCTATAATTGGGCTTTTGTAGGTATTTAGGTACTATGTATGAAGTTTGGACACATTTCGGTGAAGTTCCGTACGCAATCGCATGTTCAAGGGCATTTTAGTCTTTTCATAGCTTGTGTACCTGGCCTAACAGCTCACGGAAGTTGTATCCCTCCTCGCTAGCTTCATGTGGCCTCAAACAGTGCGCGATTCCGATTCATAACGAAGAAGTTACGGCGATTTCAGCGGAGGAAAAATAAGGAAAGCAAAAGAGGAGAAGAGAAGGAGAAGGGAAGAATGCAGTGTGCTGCTGCCTGGACAAGACCTGCTTGATCGATCGATTGACCCCTTTGGTCAATCGATCGACCATTCTAAATTGTCGATTTTTGGCCTCGATCGATCGATCGATCGAAGGGGTCGATCGATCGATCCCCTGTTTTTCAGCAGATATTTTCATTTCTTTTCTTTCTTCTTTTCTTTTAATCCAACTTACTATAAATACAATTTTTGTTGTAATAAGAATATATAGCAGTAGATACACAATTTTAGGTTAGTTTAGCTTAGGGTTTGGGTGATTTGCTTGGTTCTTCTTCATTTCCTCTTGGATTGACACACTTTTGGGCTTGAATGTTGACTATTCATCATCCTCTCCATTAATATAGTTTGTATTTCTTCATTTCTTGCTTTCTAGTTAATTTACAAGCTTTCTAAATTAGGTTTTCTTTCTTTATTTACATGCTTTGATTTACTTGATTTGTAGTGTAATTTTACCGCGTTTAGTTACCGCTTTCCATTTACCGCGTTTTTAAAATGCTTTCTAGGTAATTTAAATTAGGTTGTGTTTGAATTGAACTCACTCGGGTTGACGCATTGCTTTGCTTTGGTAATGGAGTTTATGGGTCTATTTCGGGTGAGTTGTCCTAGTTATTACGCCTAGGAGATTTGACGGGGCATATCATGTATGTCCCGTGCTTACGACCTTTCACGCGTAATTTTTGGGATATTTGTTGACGCCAAAATCTTATTAGGCTTTTATGATGATTTAGGGCGTAACAACCCTTGATTTAATTAACTGTCGAAACGAGACACATTTGTAATAACTCGTCGACCCATGTGACCATTTTGTACTAATTAACTCGGGTGAGGGATATTCGACGCAACCTATAGTTTTTACGCGCTTTCATAATCTAGTTTCAACACATTGCCTAGATTAACTTTTCCTTTTAGTTTGTAATCATATTTTACACTTTTATTTTAGGAGTATTAAATCACTTAAATTCCAACAACTTGTCCCTGTGGATTCTCGATACCCGACTTACCGCTGTGCTTGCCTCGCAAGTGTAGTAGTAACTTAGGTTTTTGCATTGAGTTAGTGAAACGAAAATAACGACTGTGCACTTTACACACGCACACTTTTCGTACTCGATCACCTGACCCATAGTACCGTGGATAGGAAACGTACCCTCAATCGTGGGTGGCTCCTGTGGAGATGTTGCCTGGTGGACGTTATAGACACGTCCATACTGTAACTGCCCCTGCTGCACTGGAGCTGCTGGAATGACTGGTAGGGTTGGTGCCTGAGTTGGTGCCGGGAGGGCGGCTTGAAAAAGTGGCCTCTGTGGCTCATTACGGGCACCCTGCTGCTGTGGGGCCCTATCCCCCTCTAGACAATCCTGGTGCCTGTGGCTATTTTTACCACACCCAAAGCATCGGCCCCTGAAATTTCCTCCCCTCTGTCCCTGCTGATTACGGCCCTGTTAGCCGTTACCATCCCACCATTGACCCTGCTAGCCCTACTAAAAATGCTGTTGGCCCTGATGGCCCTACTGCTGTCCCTGCGGCTGACGATGTTGGCCTTGCTGGCCCTACTGATTAGGCTGGCCCTACTGACCCTGCCTAAATCCCCAAAATCCCTGCCTGGAGTCACCTAATCGAAACCGCTTGGCAGGGTCCCCCTGATGGGAACTCAGCTCATGTTGACGAGTCTGCCCCTGAGATGTCGGTGCTCCACTAGCACCACTACCCCCTGTCCTGCCCTACTAGCTGGACTCAACTGCTCGCTTGCTTCCCTGCAGATGGAAGCGATGATCCTGACAGTGTAGTAAAGCATCATTGAGTACGTCCGTATAGGTACTCAGTGACATATTACCAATGAGATGCTGACGGATCCTCTAAGCCAACCCGTCTACAAACAATAGTTTCTTCTTCCCCTCAGTGGGTGCCTCATCTGGCACTATAGTGAGAAGTCTTGTGAACTCCTCTTCGTACTCAGCAACAGTCGAGTTCTCCTATTTCAAATTCAATAACTTCCACCTCATCTCAGTCTGCACGGCGGATGGGAAGTATTTGCTATCAAATTGTGTCTAAAATGACTGAATAGTGATAATATCCCTCTCCTCCAAGGTGGTGGTAGATTCCAACCAATGCAAAGCGGCCCCCACTAACTTGAAGGAAGCCAACAGCTGTTTCTGCACGTCTGTGCACTCATACATGCGCAGATGCCTCTAGATATCTTTCTTCCATTGGCTGGCTACAATGATATCTCAACTACCCACAAACTCTGGGGGATGCGCCTTCTGGAAGGCATCCCTAACTCGCTCCCATGCAGAAGGAAGCTGTGTCGGCACTGGCGCCATGTAACACCCCGCCCGCCCGGGGAGAGCGAACGGAGCGCTAATGCGATAAAATAAATCTAAATCCACAAGTGACAAAGTATAGAGCATCTAAGTCCCAAAACAACAAAAGAGAAACTACCAATCTCAATCTCTTCAAATTAAATACCAAATCTCTCGAATTAAAATTACAACTATCTAACTCAAAAATAAAATACAAATCTCCAAAGCTCTATACATCAAAATAATACAAATCTTTCCCAAATAATCCTCGCTAAAATCAATCTCCATAGCGCCCAAAAATTCACGCTAACCTGCCCCTAAAAGAAAATATGGGGAAGTACACAGTACGACAAGAAAGATGCTCAACAAATATAGATTAGCAATGAATAAAATGTAACAACACGAGTACGAATATTCAAATTAAAATGCAAATCTCAATAGCATTTCATCATTATAATTTTTTAACAACACATTAACCGGGTCACCAGGCCTCACCACATCCGTATATGCTTTATCAAGCCATAGCCCGGGAAACAGGAATTTTGGCGGGTGCCCAACATCCGTGCCATGTTAAAATCTCATGACAACGTGCTCATCAACAATATAATAATACATGAATCAAAATAATTTCAACAATTATTTTCCAGATTTCAATGAATTTATCAATTCAAATATGAGTTCAATTAACAAGAATTCAAAGAGAATGACACTCGCGAGATTTAAGGAGCATATTGTGTAAAACCTCATACCTCAAATCATGATGAGAAACCAATGACTACATCCTCAAGATCAACACAAAAGATATACAAAAGTTCCTCCAAGAACATCCAACAAAATAGCACCAAGAACACCTCTAATATAAGGTTGGAACTCACAAATCTCAAGGGCCAATGTGTATATAAAAAGAAGAGGAATATAAAATATATTTGCTGCCAAAATTTGTGCCAAAAGTAGGTTAAAAGGCTTGCCCACGACTTCCTTTTATAATGCAAAGAAATGAAGAGTTGGAAGCCAAAAGACTCCTTTGAATAATGCAAAGAAATGAAGAGTTGGAAGCCAAAACAACTCTTGAAAATTACTTGTTGTTCACGAAATCTGGGGAGGTCGATCGATCGTGCCCAAAAATTGACAGTTCACCGACTTAGAATTCCAAGAGTTAAAAATATTTAAAAATTATTTTAAAATCCGTTTTAACTCCGATTTCGAAACCGTTTGAAATTCTCGCCTTTAAAAATACTATTCAACATATTTGAGCAATAAAAATAATTTTATCAAAAACTTTATTTTCCTCCATTTTTCAGAAATTAATTAATATAGTCCAAAATTACGCAGGTTGTTACACTTCCCCACTAACAATGGAATTTCGCCCTCGAAATTCGCCGAATGCCTAACTCTCAAAAATCAGGCCAACAATCTCAAAAAATAATCTCATCTCCAAAAATAATTACTCACATCTAATCTAGATGCCTATCACGAATATCACCTAAAATTTTCTATCTCCAAAAATTGCTAACCACTCAAAGAACCCCAAACCCAACCCCCGAGGGTTGCCGTATACCTAAGCTCTGATACCATTTGTAACACCCCGCCCTCCCGGGGAGAGTGAACGGAGCGCTAATGGGATAAAATAAATCCAAATCCACAAGTGACAAGGTATAGAGCATCTAAGTCCCACAACAACAAAAGAGAAACTACCAATCTCAATCTCTTCAAATTAAATACCAAATCTCTCGAATTAAAATTACAACTATCTAACTCAAAAATAAAATACAGATCTCCAAAGCTCTATACATCAAAATAATACAAATCTTTCCCAAACAATCCTCGCTAAAATCAATCTCCATAGCGCCCAAAAATTCGCGCTAACCTGCCAGTAAAAGAAAATATGGGGAAGTACATAATACGACAAGAAAGATGCTCAACAAATATAGATTAACAATGAATATAACGTAACAACACGAGTACGAATATTCAAATCAAAATGCAAATCTCAATAGCATTTAATCGTTATAATTTTTTAACAACACATTAACCGGGTCACCAGGCCTCACCACATATGTATATGCTTTATCAAGCCATAGCCCGGGAAACAGGAATTTTGGCGGGTTCCCAACATCCGTGCCATATTAAAATCTCATGACAACGTGCTCATCAACAATATAATGATACATGAATCAAAATAATTTCAACAATTATTTTCCAGATTTCAATGAATTTATCAATTCAAATATGAGTTCAATTAACAAGAATTCAAAGAGAATGACACTCGCGAGATTTAAGGAGCATATTGTGTAAAACCTCATACCTCAAATCATGATGAGAAACCAATGACTACATCCTCAAGATCAACACAAAAGATCTACAAAAGTTCCTCCAAGAACATCCAACAAAATATCACCAAGAACACCTCTAATATAAGGTTGGAACTCACAAATCTCAAGGGCCAATGTGTATATAAAAAGAAGAGGAATATAAAATATATTTGCTGCCAAAATTTGTGCCAAAAGTAGGTTAAAAGGCTTGCCCACGACTTCCTTTTATAATGCAAAGAAATGAAGAGTTGAAAGCCAAAAGACTCATTTAAATAAAGCAAAGAAATGAAGATTTGGAAGCCAAAACAACTATTGAAATTATTTGTTGTTCACGAAATCTGGGGAGGTTTGATCGTGCCCGAAAATTGACAGTTCACCGACTTAGAATTCCAAGAATTAAAAATATTTAAAAATCCATTTTAACTCCGATTTCGAAACCGTTTGAAATTCTCGCCTTTAAAAATAATATTCAACATATTTGAGCAATAAAAATAATTTTATCAAAAAACTTTATTTTCCTCCATTTTCTAGAAATTAATTAAAATAGCCGAAAATTACGCAGGTTGTTACACGCCACTGCCTGAACCTGGGGTGGGGCCTGCTGCACTACCCCTAGCGCGGCATTCACCGCCTGAGCAACGATGGCGGCCACCTCGGTTGCGTTCATCGTTCCCTGAGCTGGAGCTGCTGGTTGCTCGTCTTGGGTACGCCTATCCTTGGGTGCACGTCTCGAAGGCATCTGAAACGTAGAGAAATTTACTAGTCTACAATTATTATCAAATTTCAAATAGCTGAAGACGTAATCGTAAAAGAAAGAATACAATAATCCTAAAAATAGGTCTCTATAGCAAGAAAGCTAAGCTGAAAGCGAAATAAGCCGTACAGATCATAAAGGACACTAGAACCTGATGCTCTGATACCACCTGTGACACCCCGCCTAATTAAATACCTGGTGATCAGTCCTTTATTAAATTATAACCAAGGTGAACGGTTGGTTCATTCTAAGCATCACTGTCGCAAAAATAACTTTTCCAAGTTAAACACCCTAAATAATTAAGCTAAGTGTCAAAACCATTTTTAAAACCTAAATTTAAGATTTTAATTTAAAACAAACATTTAAAAACCTTTCATAATCCATAGTTTAAGAATCACACAACAACTATACTAGAAAAATATAATTCAAGCAATTTAAGCATCCAACTAATTAATTCCAACTTAAAACTTCAAAGGAAAAACATCCTGACAGTAATAAACCCAAAGTATAAATACTGGAAATAAACGAACCACAATCTCTGATAAAACCAACTGAATAATGGAAAAAGGGCGACACATGCCCAACTAGATAAAATAAAACTAGATGTGGAATCAACAATGAAGTCGTCTAATCAAGAGGCCTGTAACTCCCACCTAAGCTCTAGCACGTTCCTTCCAAAGGATCCTATGCAAGACGCCCCTGTGGTTGGGCACCTATAATATATACATAAATATACAAGAGATAAGAGAAAATAGGAAACGGGTCAGAGCCTTATTGTAAAACAGTTTAAAATTTAGTTTAGCAAGTATTTAAAATGCTTACCGACTATTGCAACAATCATATTAGTGCGGCACTCCCTTGAGAAATTCTCACCTCTCTTCTAATGTGCACACCTATTGCAACAATCATATTAGTGCGGCACTCCCTTGAGAAATTCTCACCTCTCTTTTAATACTCCCAATAGTTTAACTTATCTTAAGTTACTCATAAGATTTCATGCCGACAATTTCTAATGTTAAGAAAGTTTTTTTTATTTAAAAGCAAAGTTCTCACATAAACCTCATTTGATTATAAAATTTCCCAGTAACGCATCGTACTTTTCAAACACTTATTCCCAAGTTGAAATAATTATTCATTTCTTACTTACCATA
Source organism: Sambucus nigra (assembly GCA_949130495.1). NCBI lineage: Eukaryota > Viridiplantae > Streptophyta > Magnoliopsida > Dipsacales > Adoxaceae > Sambucus > Sambucus nigra. Next base: position 87,072,897 of record OX422216.1, on the reverse strand, counting down.
GTCGCAGTAGGTAGTTTCCAAATTTCAAGTTTATATATATACATATTAATCACTCATATAATATATATATATATATATATATACAATCGACACCCCACATAAATTTATGGTGCTGGCATACTCTGCTATCAAGTCCCCGTATCACTTGTACTAAGGGAAATACTAGTTCAGAATCACTCTCAAACTGTATTAACGCAAAACACATGAAAATTGAAGCGAAGCATAGTTCCAAGTCACTAAGAGGTCAGCACATACCCTCATGTCTCTTATGACTGTCTGACTATCGATTCGATAGCCTGTACTAAGGATTCCTATGTTCTAGGGTACGAGTCAATATCCCCCATAAAGGTCCCATCGAGATAAGACTGTCCCAGCGCGGTAACCTCAGGGATAGCAAGTAGCGCGGGCATGATTTTTACACGTATATAGTCTATACAAAAACACAATCATATATGTATATTACTATTCCCATTTCAAATTTAGGTACACCCACAACCCGTACTTATGATAATTATTCTCATTGCACATTACTAGATTATCCCGTATAATGGTTTGTCTCTTTTATTCTTATTTACGGGATTATTCCAACTTACTACGTAACATTCGTAAATTCCTATCTCCCCAAGTGTAATTTTAGTAGGTACTTATTTATTTTACAACGTAACTTCCTCACGAGTCTCACCCTTTAAACACACGTTCCCATTATTTCTTAAGTGTAAAATACCTTTGTTAAGGATTAAATCTCGTCTTAGATTAAGGGTTCCATTTTTATAAAGTCCTACTGGTCTTTTTTACCTCCCAAAATATTCTAACAATAATGTCCAAGAATTTCTATTCATTTAAGTTGGAACCACCTATTTAAAAAGGGAAATTTGAGTTTTCCAGGAGGGGTCGATCGATCGACGACAGGTGCTCGATCGAGCGATGCGTTGATCGATCGATACTCCTGGTTCGATCGATCGATCAAGCAGGTATGGCTAATCTGCAGAATTTCCAGTTACGGGAATGTTACACAAAAATCATTCAAATCAACATTTTTGATTTCCAAACTTCCAACCAATTACACCACAAGTGTTATACTTTGAAATAATGATTATTATACGTAAGGCATGCGAGTTTCCATTAATTATAACGGATTAAACGGGTTAAAATCTAGAAAATTTCAAGAACCCTAATAATTTCTTTAACTTAGTTCTTCTCATTCTTTTTCCATATTTTCTACTCCTAACTTAATGAATTTCGTGGTTCAACCTCTACATGTGATTTATATTACCAGCTTACATCTTTTATCTCTACAACATGCAAATCAAAGTCTCCTAAACATGCTTTCTTTCATGAAAACTAGTCATAACTAACCCTAGACTAACATAATTGAAGCATTAATTGAATTAGAGCAAGATAAATACTTCCCTGAGAATTTTTGGTTCAGATTTGTGGAGAGATTGGTGTGGTTGTGAGCCTCGTTGCGCGATCTAACGTTTGGTGGCGACGGCGGTGCAAACGGTGGATTTCTTGGCCTAGAACTCCTTGGAAAGCTCTTCCTCTTCTTCTCCAATGGTCGTCTATGGTTTATGGTTCTTCTAACCCTAGAAGATGACTCATACCATCTGATATAACCTTAGAAAAATCGTTGTTTTCCATGCCCAAAAATATAAAATGCTTAAAATGCCCTCCCGGGATGTTAATTAGGCCTATAAACACTCCGAGACCCAAACTAAACCCTTCCGGATACATTGACGCACTCAAAATGGTGATACGGGTGACTTATAATTTATTCACTTTTAATAGTTCAAATTTAATCTCGACACGACACAGGCGCGTCCCGATAAATTTCCAAAATTATCAAATTAGATTCTCGTGATAATTTTACTAAATTTAATTACACCACTTACTTTACCCATAAAGTAACTCACAACAAAATTCCAGTAATTACTAACTCTTATCACGCTAGTATGTATTTAAATGATTTTCCGGATTAATATTAATTTAATATCTCTAATTAAATTTAATAAATTCCCCAAAATTAAAAGTCATAAAAATATGGGGTATTACAGAAATACCCCCCGCATCTTTTACACAAGTTTTCCCCTTAAGTCAATTTATGCAACGTACTAATTTAAATGTGAAATTAAACCATGTAGGTGTAACATCCGCCCCATGACTTTGACCCTACCCGAGCGATTCGATGACTTTGTATAAACTAATTGGGCTTTCGACCTGGTGTGATGAATTATGGGTCAAATTTAGGTAACATATTGGCCTTGGTAAAATTAATTAGAAGAAGAATGGGCTTAAAAGAAATTTTGGAATTTTTTTTGGATCGTTCGAATGACACTAGGAGTCGTTCGAATGACACTAGGAGTCGTTCAAATGAAATTGGAATCTCATTTGATCAACGTCTTCTAACAACCTTTTAATGACGTATCTCTTCCAAGGATTGGCCAACTTTGTTTGAAGTATATTCGAACGATATGGCTATCTGGTTCGAACGAAAGGAAGTCTCCTTCAAATGAAATATGATTCTCGTTCGAACGAGATCCATTATCGCTCGAATGAGGTGGTCAAAAATTGGATTCTACAGTTTGAAAAGTGTTGTCAAAATGTGGATCGTTGGATTAAGATACGTGTCACACTCTTGCAGTAGTAGATTAATTCGTGAATAGGGATTGGGGCATTTTAGGAACTTCGCCCCAAAGACCTTTGGGGTATTTAAGTAATGCTGGGGCCATTTGGGGCTCATTATAATCATATTTCTCTCTCTCTCTCTCTCTCTCTCTCTCTCTATCTATCTCTATGTATCTATCTATCTATCTATCTATCTATCTATCTCTCTATCTATCTATCTATCTATCTCTCTCTCTCTCTATCTATCTATCTATCTATCTATCTATCTATCTATCTATCTATCTATCTATCTATCTATCTATCTCTCTCTCTATATATATATATATATATATATATATATTTATCTATCTATCTACTTGAGAGATCCACCACCTTCTACCGCCCTAGCACCACCACCCCTCTACCTAAAACACAACACTTTAACCCTTTTCCACCATATTTAACCCTTATAAGCTCATATACACTATTGTTCGGCTAAGCTACGAATTTTGGAGATGTTGTTTGGGGGGCGGGGTGAAGAAGAAATGTAGAAGATTAATGGAGTTTGAAGGGGGTTTTGCTTGGATCTTTTATGGAGCATGCTAATGGAGCTAGGCAACCCCCTTGAGGACACCTTAGGAGGTGACCATGAAGAAGAATGTTTTGAGACATTTACTCAAGTTTAGATAAATAAAAATGTCTTTTAGCTTGAAAAGCATGTTTTGCCAATATTGTAAAATTTCTAGAATGAACCACATGTTAGACCCATTTAATAGGATTTTTGGACTAAAAATTGATATTCTCATGGATATAAACTTATGGTATTTTGATGATGAACATGTAAACAAATTTAATAAGGATTGCAATGGATTTAAACATGAAATAAAGAAAATATAAATTTCATCCTTTCAGGCATGTTAAAGGAGTGAAAATGTGATAAATGGATAGTTCAAGCAACATGTGGAAATAAAGGAAAAAATGTTAGTTTCTTCTAAAGTAGTCTCCAAAATGCCAAATGATACATTTGATAACGAAAGTGATAAAATAAAGAGATTTCCAACTTGAGAAATACGTTACTCCAAGGTGTTAAACAAGTGTTAATGAGTTAGATACATTTAATAAGTTAGTATGGGTAAAGTAATGATGTTTTGGGAAATTATACTTAAGAAAATGGAGGAAATGACAAGCTTGGAAACAAATGGGTGAAATGGTAATTTTACATGAAGTAGAACATTTTTATGAAATGAAAAATATTGAAAAGGATGTAACACAAAGGATCCTAAATGAACACGATTTGGATAAGGAATCATGATTATAAATTGTAACACAAGTTGGGGTGAAATCTCGAGTTTTGACTTTGATCGGTAAAGGAAAAGTGGAATAATGTGGGCATTCGTAAAATGTTAATATTGACTCGAATGACACCAGGATAATTAAGGAGGGTCTAGAGCCCTAGGTTGAATGACCCAAAATCATTGGCTAGAGCATATGGTAGCATAATCGGAGGTGTGAAGCCCGTTAAAGTATACGAATATTGGAAGATTCCAAGAAAAAGATAATAAAAATGGAATATGTCAAGAAATGGGTTGTGTGGTGAATATGTGAAAGACATCCTAACTTGAATGAATTAATAAATATTCCGATAAAGGATATAGTGGATAAGAAAATGTGAATACTGATTAATGTCCATAAAGTGAAGTGACTTAGGGGGTAGTTAAGTAAACTAAAGAGGTTAAACCCATTATTAACATAAGAGAATGTTTATGAAAGGTTTTCAAAGGAAAATAAGAATTTTCCAATACGGTGCTTGTGTGTGTTGAAAGGTGATTTTCAATGAAAATACTAAGAAAAATTTTATATGAGCAAAAGGGTAATTTCAGTGAGAGAGATATTTTCCATGATAAAGGGGATGTTTATTAATGTATTTAACCGGTATGTGTTAAATCAAGAACTAAATGTCGAGTTAAGTAAAAAGGAGTTCTTTCCAAGATTAAGGTGAATTAATCGAGATAAGTAACATATTGGGTTAATATTTGAGGATGAATACTCAGGCCTTAATTGATAAGATACTATCATTATAGATGAGTGTCATGGTGACTGTTGATTTAAGGGTGTATCTAGTGATCTATGATGATTTGAAGCGATATAGGAGTGAACCCTAGGTAGTTTTCTATGACTTAGTTTTGGAAAAATATAGTGCAATTTAGGAATATGGTCCCTTATGACAATGATAGTGTGAACCTAGGAGCTTATAGGTTGTACCAAATGTCCTATGTCCTTTTAAGATTTTTAGTAGTGTCAGCTTGTGGTTTAATACATGGTATGTAGCATTATTTGTTTGAAAGGAAGTCCTTGGATTATCCTTGGGACTTATTTCACTTAGCATCCTTAGCAATAGGGGTTGACTTATTGTGATGCCTTGAGGTGTTCAAAGATTATGGTTTGCTAGTTTTGGAGACTTATAGGCTAGTATCTAGGTCACTATCGATCAGTCATTAAAGAAAATATTGGGAAATCGGTAGATCATACCCGCTATAGGGAAATCACGATTGATGAAATATTTCCTAGTCCATGGTGATGATTACGTTGGGTATGCTTGGTGTCCTTAGAGGAATCGTTCAAGTTTGATTTTTTGGAGTGTGACATGTTCTAGTGGTGGATGTATCGAGAATAATATGATGACCTCAGGTTATTGGCAAAGTTCAAAGGAGTCAAATCATGAAGCCCTTGGTGAGGTCATCCGATTTGATGAAAATAGGTTGTGCAACCTTCTAAAGGGAAATTAGCGATTTTTATAATGATTAGGCATAATACTTGTTGTCATAAGAGGACCAATGTAGAAAGTGTCATATTTGACTTTGACGAGTACCAGGAAATACATTAAAGACTTGGTTCAATGATGTTATGGTTAAGGTCCTATGAATAGCAATTTGTATAGGATACGAAGTATGATCAGGATATCGACATGTGTCAACTATATGAGTTAAAATAACCCTATTAGGGGAACAATTAGATTTTGGATAATATTTCCAAACTTGTACGAATTAGGAGGTTTAGATCCGAGTAGTACTTGCTATCCTTATAGTATTAATGGATACCGGTGTGACCACCACATAATTTTAAGTTTGGGTAGAATATTGAGATAGACGTAATGAGGACCTTTTATTATTGGAGATTATAATATAGCACATATCTCGCGTAGCTGGGCATTGCTTAAGAAGACATTTGGGATATGATCATTGTACGATAAAGTAGACAATAACCTAGATGTATTAAGTTGGTGATGTCGTCACTAACAGGATGGACAAAGTCAGTGTCGACAAAGGCGTAGGCCTTCGTCAACCAGTGTGGCTCGCGTTCATCAAAGATGTAAGGAAGGGACCTAATTTTTATGGGGGTAAGTTCAACATTTTACTTCCCAAGGAGTAATAAGTTCATAAGTTACTTTCGTCTCAAGGATATGAGCTATTCGTGGTTCTATTCATCACGTTTGATGACTTAAGACAAGGTGTATAGCTATGCTAGGATCCGATGAAAATTTTTGGGAGGAGTCGTAGAATCCAAGTGCATGGTGTACGTTCACCTTTCGTAAGCCATAGCAGTTGCATGCGGATGGGATTATCTTGAAATGATTGTTGTTCATTCCAATTCGTTGAGTTCTTTAATTTTTGATAATCGGGGACTGTGTTACTCTCGTTCCAATGGTTCAAGATGAAGTCCCTCCAATTTTGATGGTATAATACTATTTCATATGATGATTTGGTCATGGCACAACTAGGCTCAGTATGAGTGTGGATGGACCGATTATGGTCATCGCAGTTTGGCAACTGGGTGCGTTCTTATTTGAAATACCCCTTTATTTACACACGTTCTGTGTACGTGTGCCTGCACCTTCTGCAAGACGATTGGTTTGTAGCGTTCTCTTTCCTTAGGATTAGCATCCTTGTGGAGTGGACGGTATGGTGCTTAGCTACTTTAGTTATAAAGAGCAGGATTATGGTTCAAGGATATTGTAAGGTATTAGAACTACAGAAAACTTAGAACATAGTGTTTCTTTTTCCACGATGAGTAAAATAATACAATACTTGGGTAAGTGCTCCATAGTTAGACACCTAGAGTGATCCTAGGTTCATAGAAAGATCTCGTGGAAAGATATTAGTCAGGCACATGATTTGAGACTTAGTGGCATGTTTCCTCGAGTGGATAGTGATGCAAGGTTAATATCAAACTTAGTGAAATTGTGTGGTTAGGATGATGCGAGAATTCATGGAGCCGCAGGATGTGTAGTCCTAAGATTCAAAATGGTCATTGATGATGAATCGAATGTTAATTTTATTGCGGTTTACACTTGCGGGAGTATCGATCACTAGAGAGTGTTTCCCGATAGAGACACCAGTAGCCTTCGGTATTAGAAAATAAGCCACAGGAATTGATTAAGCGTGATCAATAAGTAAATGGAGACTCAAGGATTATTTTGTGACTTTTATGGATAGCTTGATGGTGAACTTTAGAACATGTTGCATGTTGAACTCTTTAGTGACAACCCTTTGTGAAAGAGTGTATGACGACATCTTAGCGATTGAGGACTTTAGTGATTTAGCCTCAAAGGATTCCTATGACTTAGAATAGGAGTTTATAGACCCCTGAAACTTGAGGAATTGGTGTATCGATAATTTCGGGGATTAAATTTCCTAAAAAGGGAAGAATGTAACACCAGCCCCGCGACTTTGATCATACCCGAGCAATTCGATGACTTTGTATAAACCAATTCAGCTTTGGAACTTGTGTGATGAATTATGGGTCAAATTTGGGTAACATATTGGCCTTGGTGCAATTAATTGGAAGAAGAATGGGATTAAAATAAATTTTGAAAAACTTGGCTTGGTCATTCTAACGACAATAAGAGTCGTTTGAATAAGATTGGAATCACGTTAAATCAGGGTATTCTAACGACCTTCTAATGAGGCATCTCTTCCTAGGATTGGATAACTTCATTCGAAGTATGTTCGAACAAGATGGATGTCTGGTTCGAATGAAAGGCAGTCTCGTTAAAATGAAACATGATTCTCGTTCGAACGAGATCCATTCTCATTCGAATGAGGTGTTCAGAAATCAAATTTTGCATTTTGGAAAGTGCTATCAAAATGTGGACGGTCGAATTCCTGCAAGAGTAGATTGATTCATGAATAGGGTTTGGGGAATTTTGGGAACTTTGCCCCAAAGAGTTTTGGGGTATTCAAGGCATGTTAGGGCCATTTGGGTCTCATATTAATCGATTTTTGCTCTCTCCCTCTCTCTCTCTCTCTCTCTCTCTCTCGCTCTAGCTCTTGAGAGCTCTAACACCCTATCACCACTACCCCTCAACCCTAAACCACCATACTTTAATCCTTGTCCACCATATTTAAGCCTTATAAAGTCATATACACCATTGTTTGGCTAAGCTACGAATTTTGCAGATGTTGTTGGGGGTTTTGAAGAAGAAATGTAGAAGTTAATGGAGTTTCAAGGGTTTTTTGCGTGGATGTTTCATGGAGCATGCTTGGAAGCTAGGAAACCTCGTTGAGGCCACCTTAGGAAGTTGGGGTTGCCATCACCTTCTTCATCCAACTATATTTAGGTCATCCTTAAGGTTGGAAAAACTCTACTCTTTAAGTTTAAGAACTCTATTTCCTTATCATTTGGTCTTGTATGTAGAGTTTAAAAGTAGGATGCATATATGATTTAAGAATTATATTTCTTATAAATTTTGAAAATGGGGTTTACAAAGGGTTTCAATGATTTTGAGCAAAATGATATATTTCAAGAGAATTTGGTGTTTAAACATTTTTATATGTTTATGAACAAATAATTTCAAAGTTTTCCTATAAAAATTTGGAATTTTGTATAAGCAAACATTGAATCAAGTTTGGAAAACAAAAAGTTTCTTGTAGCTTGAAAAGCATGTTTTGCCAATATTGTGAAATTTCTAAAATGAACCATATGTTAGTCCCATTTAATAGGATTTTTGGACTTAAAATCCATATTTACATGGATATAAACTTGTAGTATTTTGGTGATGGACATGTAAACAAGTTTAATGGGTTAAACATGAAATAGAGAAAGTGGAAATTTCTGTTTTTAATGTGTGTTAAATGGGTGGAAAATATGATAAATGGATAATTCAAGACTACCTGTAGAAATAAAGAAAAACTATTGTTTTCTTGTAAAGTAGTCTCCAAAATGCCAAATGACGCCTTTGATACTGAAAGTGATAAAATAAAGAGATTTACAAACTTGAGAAATAAGTTACTCCAAGTGCTAACGCTCGGGTCGGACCGAGTTGAACGTGGGTAACCCATAAATTCGGGTCGAGGAGTTATAGTAGGAGCACACAAAAATGTACCTCCGGTGTGGACTTTTTATGGTCACTTGTTTACGTCAGGCTGAAGTTTAAGTTGACGTCGATCGAGGGAAAACGTTGACTACGTTTCAGTCGTCTCTAAGAGTTCCTTGTGCTCGTGGCAAGATTGCACAAGTATTCTTCATGTCCGATCATCGCTTCACACATTTTCTAAATATTTCGTCACTTTTGACCTTTTTTTTAGATTTTTTCTTATGTTTGTATTTTTTTTGGAATGTGCTACTGAAAAATGCACACAAAAAAATACACCGAGAGTTGATTGGGACGCAAAAAATAATTAAAAAATAAATGAAAACAACACGACTGAAGCAGTAGTGGTTTATTTAACACTTAAAAAAACAAACAAGCACACTTATGAAACAAATTTTTGTTCTTTTTATACTTTGAAAGTAAAGAATTACTACTAGAAATTAAAAAAAAAATGAATTTTTGCTTTTTATTTTTATTTTTTTTACTAACTAAAAAAGAGAATATTAAAATATTAGATACTGAAAAAATATTTTTTATTTATTTTTGGATTTTTCTTGATATTTTTATTATTATGCAATGTTTCTAATGAAAATGCAAAAATTAAACAAAACTACTCCGAAAGTCACAATTTTTTTTAAGAAAAATTAAACAAATCCCCAACAATGGTGTCAAAAACTTGTTGTCAAATTAAAATCATCTCTAATGCACGGGCTATTAATTCTATAACTTACGACAAATATGGGTCAAACCCACAAAGATTTGCTAATTTTAACGTTTAAAATTAGTACCATTGTCCAACCAGACTAATGGGGTAGAGAATATATACTATAATTATGAACTAAACTAAATCAAAGAAAATATGTAAATATGATAGCAACACACGAGAGTTATAAACAATATGGAAAGAACTAGGATTCGAGATCCATTTATCACGTAATTAGTATTGCACATTAATTTAATGTTGTCAATCCCTTTATATAACTCAAATTAAACCGATTCTCGTTGCGTTTAATTAAAAAAATATAACGGTTACGTTCCAAATATTTTTAACGCCTCTAATAGATGGTTAAAATCCATATTCCCTTAGAAAATATAAGTTCTAAAGTTCACAAAAGTATGTATGCATGGACTATCAAAATAATCAAAGTGTGAGTATAATCCATCAAAAAATATTATTTTTAAATCTCGGAACTTGATTGGACAAAATAATTTTGAAGGTTTTAAACCGCACTCTCGTGTCGTTTTAAAATAAATACCAATTTTTTTTATAACAGCTAAAATGAGTAGGGGATAAATAATAATTAAATTAACGCGACAATATTAGATAACTACGATAAACTTCACTTTAATCCTAATACAAGAATTAAGCTATCATAATGAAAGATAATACAAATTGCAAGAATGGGTAGAATTTTTCATTAATAAATGAACCTTACAAATAATTGTCTCACAATAATAGAAAAAATACTCCCCAAAATTACAAAGCTTTGACCTCCCGAAAGTTCTACCCAAAATTGTGTGCGAAATGGTGAGTACATAGTCTTATTTTTTATAGGTTAAGAGGTGATGTATTTGGTTTAGGGTGAAACTCTCTTTAATGTTAGAACCGAACCGTCCTTATTTAATCTTTGGATTGGAATAAAGTAGGGAATCTTATTTTGACTTGCCAAAAATGGTTGCTAAATTTCATCCAATTCGAAGAATAAAATTTCCGACTATTTTTCAACCTCACAAGTGTAAAAATAACTTTTTTTAATGATCGTAAAAATTTCGCACTTTTTTCCGTTAATCGTCAATTTGCACCAAATTTCATCACTACCTGCAAAATTTTCAATAGGCAACTTCTTTCACAAATTAGCTCAAGAAAATTATAAAAATATTGAAATGCATCTTTTGACTTTTAAAATTATTGTTTTGAATCTGAATTCAATCATTCTTATAATTTTTTGCTTTATTTATCAAAATGGTCCTAAGAACTTATATTATAAAATAAAATGGGTCTAACAAAATATAAATTTGGATATAAAATATGCAAATGCATTCATCATTCATTGTTTGGATTATTTGTACTTATGTTGTCGAGTTTATTTATCGTTGCATTTCTTTTCACATTCTTGCATGATGTACTTGTTTTCTTTATGGTCGCATATGTTACATTTGGATACACTTGGGTGTTAGTTTTTAAAAATATGTTGAGGCCATTTTTAGTAAAAGGATTTTAAAAGAAAAATAGTTTCATTTTTAAAGTTGTTCAAATGAACTGGTATATCTCGTTCAAATGAGTTTGTATAGGTCGTTCGAACAAGGTTTTGGTTTTGTTCAAATAAGGATACTGTTTTTGTTCGAACGAGCATTGAGCAAGTTTCTTCTGATTGGTAGATAGTTTTCATTCAAAGGTCGTTTGTTCCTCGTTCAAACGAGTTTCGCATTGTCGTTCAAACGAAATGTGGTAACTCGTTCAAACGAACCTAGCGATTTTGTCCGAATGAGTTTCCGCAATTTTTTTATCGCCTCATTTTTCATGTTTTCATAAATAGTAGGGGTACAAAGAGTTTTTAGGAGAGGTTTGCGAAATTGATTTTCGAAGTTAAATATTGAGCCCCCAAACCCTAGTTTACATCCAAAACTTGAGATCTATGTTTTAACATCTTATGCGTGTTTAAGATCCCTTATGTGTTGAACTAAGGTTGTTTGTTGTTCACATTGAGAGTGTTTCAAAGAGGTGGAGACCGTGTTTGTGTTGTGTGATGTCTTAACCAGTCTGGAGGCAAGTAAGATGGGTGGGATAGCGAGATGTGATAAAGCGTCTACATTGTGTTAGTTGTCGAACGACATAAAATATTGGCTACGAAGAAGGTGATAAGGAACAACGAAGTGCGTCAAGTCTATAAGGTATCGAGTTATTGATTAAGTCTTAAGTTATTCTTTTACATAGACCTATATTGTAATGGACCTGTGTGGCTAAGCCGTCCGAGGTTTTTTCCATTATGAATTTTTCTCGTACATTGTCATGTTGTGGTTTGCCTTTATTTTATTCTTACTTATATTACCTGGATGCATTCTTAGGTCAAGATAAAATTTGTAAACTATTCTCCCAACAATTTGGTTTAAAAGATTAAAACTGGTTTAATTAATTTTGAAAATTAAAAATTGGTGTGTTCCGTTTAACCCTAGAGAACTTTCAGCAAAGGTTGTTACTTCTTTCAGTTTCCATTTAGTATTGTATTCGGAGATTGTATAGACCTCGAGTCCTAATTATTTATTTTTTTCATTTTTTTGCAAGTTTAGACTATTTTAGTTTTCTTTGGTTGATGTTAAGATTATTTATTCTAGTGTTATTAACTGTGTAGTTTATCGCATGTTCTTGATGGATTTAAATTCACTTCAAGTCTTATAATATGTTGATGTTGAGAATGATATATATTGCTTAACACACCCTATCTTTGACATATTGGAATGGCCAGCAAGTACGTGGAAAAGAAGAGGGTTATTACAATTGGGATCGGATCATCCTAGGTTTTATTATCTTAGGTTTGTTAGGATTCCCATTGCGTTATGCATTGCATTCTTTAATGTGTTAGAGACCTATGAGCAGTATTCATTGTATTCCTTTATGAACATTAGCTAATATGAACCTTATTTACTTTCAGATGGAAAATATAAGGCGTAAGGGTGCACGACATGCTACAGAGAGAGACACTTAGCGGGAGCAGCAGCCAGAGCCGCAGTAGGCACCACAAGTAACACCAATAGTAGACTTAGCTACTATTATTACTCAGGAAGTTACCACAAATATGGATGCTATGTTACAACACTTACATCAACCACTACATCCACAGGTGGTGGTACAAATTCATACATAGAGTTCTATTTGGGAGAGAGCATGTGGGGCCTTTGCTAAAGGCTACCCACCTGAGTTGTTGAGATTACATATATTATTATGGCATATTAGTGGAGAAAGGACATCCATAGGAACTTGCGGATGGTAAAGGGCTCGGACGTCTAAACGTGGATGCTGACCAGCCTTAGACTGTAATAAGAAGCTTTATAGTGGTGGGAGTCAATCACTAAGATCGATAAATGGGACACGATGACCACCACGGAGTTATGAGTTAGATTTGATGACAAGTACTTGCCACCAACCATCAGGGGTGAGCAAAAGAGACTATTTTTTAGTCTCAACTAGGAGAAACACATTATAATATAGTATGAGTAAGAGTTCCCCACACTATCATTATTTTCCCAGGAGGAGATAAACACGAAGGAAAATAATATGGGGAAGCTCATATTCGAATTGACACGACGTACAGGGAATGACTCTTAACTTCGCCATGTCCAATTCAGGTTATCCTAAATGTCAACTTTTACCACATATACATAAGTGGTGAATGCCGTTTAACTTCACTTCCACGATCACAGCGATTTTTAGAAGGGTAAGGGTGAGAAGAGACCCAATGAGGATTCTTCTAGAAAATAGGTCAAGACAAATGGGAATGGCACTCTGAGGGCACAGTAGTCTAGGGGCCTTAGTCAGGAGAACAAAACCATAAGAAGCATAAGGGATTAGATGATCGTAAGGGCCACCAGGGCCAAGGGTAGCAGTCTCAGCAAGGCCATTAGGGCTAGAGAGAGCAGTCTAGAGGCCAGCAGGGCCAAGGATAGTCGGGTCACGACCAACAGTAAGGTAGATGCCAGTTCCACTTTCATTGTTTGACTTGCGTTAAGGTAAGATATGTATCTAAGAGGTGCATTGTAGGTTATTTCCATCCCCACCAGCGATTGCAATGCAAGCATTACCAGTAGCGCCAACCCAGTTTCAGGGGCAGTAGACATTGTAGTATAGGCATGTGTATCACATCTCACCTATAGAGGTGTAGGGATCAGCTCCGGCGACTGAGGATATTTTTCCTATTTTTGGTCATATAGGATGCATTTTGTGTGATACTGGTGCATCACATTCATTCATTAATAGTAACTTTTCTCGATCTTCGGGGATGGTAGATTTAGCATTAGATATTTTTTTACATTTTAATTCACTCATAGGTAAAAGGGCATGCATTCGTTATGTATGTAGAGGGATCGGGTTGGATATTGGTAAACTTCATTTTTTGGATGGCTTATTAATTTTAGATATGCCTGAGTATGATGTCATCATGGGGATAGATTATCTAGCTACGTTCCATGCTTGTATTGATTATTTAAGGGAATCCATCATCTTTTACATGGAAGGAGATGTAATTAGTTGCGATGTCCTGCCCATTGGGAGGCTTGATTACGCATTTGTATTATATTGAGAAGGATGAGGGACTCACGGTGTCGTTGGACTCTATTTCGATTGTTAGTGAGTTTTTTTATGTGTTCTAGGACATTATGGGGTTTCCACCGAGTAGAGAGATCGAGTTTATGATTGACTTAGCTCCGGGCATGAGATTAATAGCCTAAGCACATTATCTTATGGATCCTTTAAAGATTATAGAACTGAGAGATTAGATTTAGCAATTATTAGGACATGGATTTATTCAGAGGAGTACTTCACCTTAGGGAGCTTTGGCCCTTTTTATGAAGAAGAATGATGGATCATGGAGATTGTGTATTGATTATCGAGAGTTGAATGAGGTCGCCATACACAACAAGTATACATTACCCCATACTAAGAGAGGTGTAGTTCTAGGGTCACATCATATATGAGGTAGGGATATTAGTAGATCCAAGTAAAGTATCGATGATGATAGAGTGGGAAAACCCACAATACCTACGGAGGTGCATAATTTTTTGGGTTTGGCATGCTACTATATCAGTTTATTTAGGGGTTTTCAAAGATAGATGGGTATTTGACGAACTTGATGAAGAAGGGAGTGATGCGTCTTTATCCACTTAGCATTATAGATAGGAAGGTTAAGGACAAAGATAGAGTTTGTCAGTTTTGCACAATTTCACAAAGTTTAAAATTTTCTTGTCCAACCTATGACCAGCTAAATTCTAAATACAAATGATGAATTTTAAACATATGTTTTATATATAAAGAATATTTTATATCCCATATTTATAGTATTTATTTAATGATTATTAGTTGTGAGAATAAAATAATGAACTAGAATTAATTATTACTTGACTGAATTGCTAATAATAATATGCATATTTAGATGATGATTATGACAATATTTGCATGTTATGTAATATATTTGTGTCGCATGTTATATTTAACTAATAGGTATAATTAATTAAGTTGGACTATGTATGATTATACATAGAATAAATATATATCTATTATTATTTTACGCTGTGAGGTATTACCATAAGTTAAGAGGCACTACAAAGTGAAGCAGACTCTATAGTGGTATTGTAATACAAGTTCCCTCAATTTTATCTCCTCCTTGTAAAGTTGTAAGTATGAATTAATATTGAGACTTAATCATCATTGTAGCCTTCGTACTAATTTAATTCAAGGAAAATAGAAGTCATTCAAATAAGGAGTTATTCTCGTTCGAGCGAGGTCCGAATAAACTTCTGATGACCCGAGTTTGATCAATTTTATCACGCTCTTGGGAATCTCGTTAGAAGGGTTGGTTCGAACAAATGAGTAATCTTGTTCGAGCGATACTTAAAAGTTATTCAAACGACTACACCAGAATTTGATCATTTTGAGAGGCCCTTGTGTACTGTCACGTTTTAGGCCCTTGGATTGATGATGTGACGACATCTTACAGCATCTGATGAATAGAAATGCGTACAACATGTGGGGGAATGGGTTTTTAATTCATTTTTGGGTTTCTTTAAGGTTATAAGAAGAGAGAGAGGGTTGGTTTCCTCTCCACCATTGTTTTACATTTTATTCTCTCTCTCTCTATCTAAGTGCAAGAGTTCATCCTATTTCCCCAAGCATTTTCCACCATAGCCACACCTTAACACCACTTTGAAACACCATCTACAAGCCTTTTCCACCATCTTCAAGCATTCTCAAGGGTGGAAGTGGGTAGAGACAAATCTTGGAGGAGGAACTTTAGAGTTATTTTGAAGAGCTTTTCAAGTCTTTGGAGCTAGGAGCTTCCATCTTCATCCTCTTAGTTGTATCCTCTTCAAACCATATGGTGGGGTTTTTCTCTTCCTAAGATTTCAAGGTTTCTAGCTATGAAAATTGTGTAGGATGCATGGTAGATGATATTTAATGCCAAACAATAAAATTATTTGCTAATATGGTAAAGTCTTTCAAAAATGGACTTCCAAAGAAGACAAACCCTAGATGAGTTTTTTATTAATAAAATGGAATTTTTACTTTGAAATATGGGAGAAATCATGAAAAATGTAAACCAATGATTTATGCCTAGTTTAGTGCATTTTTTGAGGAATTTCTAGGCTTGAAAACCTCTTTAACATGTGTGGAATAATGTAGTAAGATATAAAATGGTATTTTAAACTTGATAAATCATGTTGAAATGGATTTTATGAAGAAATGACAAAATAAAGGGAAAAGGCCCTAAAAAGTTTTATAAATATTGTTAAAATGAACAAAAATGATATTTGAAGTCACATGAGGTGATAGGGCGAAGTTATGGATATTTGGTTAAAAATTAATCTTGAGTGATTAAATGTATATTATGTGGTAAAACATAAAATGATGAACATAATTTTCGACATAAAATCATAAGAAGGATGTTTGGAAAGGAAAGGTTATTTTTTAGTGCCATAATGATTCAAAAATATTTTTCGCAAAGTTATAACGAAGGAAAGGGTCAAATGGTTATTTTGACAAACAAGAGGGTCCAGTGGTGGGACTCCTCGTTGGACCTTATCGGTTGGTTTGGGGTCGAAAAATGAATGGAATGGGTCAAATGGCACGTGACAAAATGAAATGGTAATATAGACTGTAGAAATGATAAAAACGGTGTAAAGAGTGGAATAATGTGGGCTTTAGATAAAATGTTAACAGACCTTGATAAGGACTTGAATGACACCGGTATAATTAAGAAGGGCCCAAAACTCGAGATGAAAGATCCAAAATCACTGGCCAGAGCATATGGTAACATAGCCAATGGTGTGGAGCCCGTTAAAGTAGGCGAATATTCAAATATGCTGAGAAAAGATAATGGAAGATGGAAATGATATTGGTTGTTCTCGAAAATGCATAAACAAGACAACCTAAGTAATAAATAAAGACTAATGAATAGAATATGATCAATAGTCTCTAGACCCGGTAAAAGGTGGAATGAAATGGTTAAGTGTGAGTATAAGCTCATCTTTCGGCTTTATTTCATAGTAGTTGCAAAATTATTAAACGTTTTCGGAATTGATTAAAATAAATGCCATATGCATAGTATTTTTGTAGTAAACGTACAACTTAGTATTACACAACTTGCTGAGCGTTCGCCCACCCCTATTTTTTATGTTAAAAACCCAGCCTCTACCCTAGGTACTTTGAGTAGGGACGTCAAAAAGGATTCCAGTAAGACCCCGGGGGGCAATAAACGTCACCAGTGGCTCTGTAATTTTAATGAAATTATGTTTTGGAACACTCGTAATTTGGTACTTTAAACATTTTATTCGGGCCTTTGGCTATGGTTTGTAATGATACAAGGATGAGTATGGTTTATTACTTAGTTAATTTGTAATGTGGATTAAACCAGATTTTTCATAATATGTAAATTGACCTAATTACTTAAAGTGTCCGCCCCTTTCTTCAACTAAAAGTGTTTTTCTTACGTAATAAAATTGGACTTTCCCCCTCCCCCTTTAACTCATTGACTCAGTGCAGGTTGCCCAATGATGACCCAAACCCCGGTCAAGGTGTTACAAATGGTACCAGAGCGATAGGATCCTCCGGTGTGACAGAGTGTTATGCTTTCATAATATGCTTTCCTTATATGTTTCCGCTTAGTTAATGCTTTAGTAATTATTTATTAAATAGCTTCTGCTACCGCTTTCTATTCGTACCATTGTGTATTGAACTCTCCTTTCTTGTGTAGATGCCTCCACGTCGTGATATAGCTAGTGCATCGTGTATGAGCGATCTTAGACGCATGGAAAAAGTCATACGCCAGCTTGTCGACTCCCTCAAGTAACAGTAGCGGGCCAACCGTAATGGGACAGTCAATACTACTACCTCCTCCTCCGTCCTTATGGAGTTTAGGAGGCTTCACCCACCCAGCTTTAATGGGGAAATTGGCCCTAATGTTGAAGAGGAGAGACTCGATGAAGTCACTAGGAGATAACTAGACTTTTAAGTTTCCCCGGCAACGGCGCCATTTGATAACTATGCTTTTTGTATATCGTTGGAGCAAGCCAAGTTAGTCAAAACCTTATAATACCTATGTATTAACTTCAAGTGTAGAGGTAAGTAAGGGTATCAATCCACTTCCAAGGGGGTAAGCTAGAGACAAATTCAATTGTAATTCACTTTTTATTTTCTTTTTGTGCTTTTTCACTTTTCTAATTTTTTTAGCTTTTTCAATATTAAAACAGTAGGGCGAGGTGAGGATTTAAACTAAACTAAACTAAACTAAAAATGATATGATAAAAACTAACTAGAAAGTTACCAAAATGAAAAATAAAATCTAAACTAAAATAAAAGATAAAGTGAGGTAAATAATTGTGAGAACAATCAAGGAATGAGATTATATCACAAATTTTAGCTATTCTAACTAATTAATTTAATTAAATGAATTCTCCCAAAGTAATATCAAAATTACAAATAAACTCTCGTTGCAAATGTTATTTTAGTAGTAATCTTTTAGAAAATTAAGTTTAACACCCCACAACTCTAGAAAAATAGATCTACACTCATTTTAATTAATCACCCGCTAGGATCGATCGATTAAATTCATGTAAATCTTAGAAAATAATTTTAGAATTGATATTCAAGTTATAATACCCCACTTAAGAAACCCCTATCTCTAACTCGAATCTAAAATGGGTATTATAACTAGAATTTTGATTTTCTCTCGAAAATCATTTACCCTTTCTCGAGGTGTAAATTTAAGGGTGAGGGATCAAAATTAACATTCAAAGGGACTTTTCAAGTAATTAAACTAATAAAAATAAAATAACATCAAATAAGGGTTTTACCCCACCCCTTGAAAGGGGATTTAGCCTAACATGATATGAATGACAAATTAATAATCAAAGGCATAAAATAAATGAGATGAGAAAAGAACAATCAAAACCCAATCTCTTGATGCTTAATTGATCTTCAATCCATGAGTTGAAATTCATAATTCATCAACTTGAGTGATCCAAACAATATTACATCTCAAATTAATCCTCACACATTTATCACTCAATAACCTCAAAAAAGAAAAATAAAAACTATTTACAAAATGGTGTTTATCCTAATTTATTTCTAACCCTAAACTTTCTCTCTCCAAAAATTCCTATCTATCTAGCTCTAGGGTTTCTCTCCTCTTTATTCCATCTCCCTTTAAAATGGTCTTAAACTCTCTTTAAATAGTAGGTGCCATGGAGCTAGTGGTATTTTTGGAAGTTTCATGGTGTAGGATAAAATGGGGAGAGGTTTTGGAATATAGGTGAGTGTAATTTAGGAAATAGAAGGGAGCCTGTGGTTATGGTGAGGTCATGTGGGAAGGTGGGGGAAATGAGGTAATGGTGATAAAAAACAGATTTGGTTTATGAGGGTAATTTGGGTAAAGGTTAAAAAGAGGTAGTTGGGGGTATTGTAGGAAAAAGGGGTAAATGGTTTTAAACATGTGCATGAGTGGGTTTATTTTGAGTTATGTTTTAGTTTGGCTTCTTGTGTTTGTTGGCAGGTGGGAAAAATTGTGCAAGGCTTGAGGTAGAAATGGGTTTGGGTGGAATGGATGGGTATTTGAATGGTTGGATGTCCGGGTTCGGACAGGGCATCCAGGTTTGGGACAGTCGCCAGAATGGGGGGTAGCTGGTGTCAAGTCTCGTCGGCACTGGGGAAGGCGATATAGTGGGCTGGCAAGGTCGAGAGGCGGCTGCTGGGTTTGGATAGAGGGGGTGGTTGAGGGTCAACGCTAGAGGTAGGGTCCGGTCGGAGGTGCGACTGAGTGTGGGTAACGTTGCCGACGCAGATCTGGTCGGAGGTATAAGGGGTGGCCATCGGTGGGGTAGAGGGTCGACCACGAGTTAGGAAGGTAAGAGGTGGTCACCGGCGGCGACTGGGTGTGGGACTGGTAAGGGAAGGCTCAGGTCGGATTTGGTCGCCGGAAATGGGTTAGCAGTTCCGACAGGGGTGATGGGTGTTGTTAATGGAGTGAGAAGAGAGAAATGTTGTTTTGGTTATGGAGGTTTAGGTTAGGAGAGAGAAGTGTTGGGTGGGTTGGAGAAGATGATGGTGGGAAGGATTGGGTGTATTGAGGGAGTATGGGAAGGGGGCGTGGCTTAGGATTGGTTTCTGTGTATGTGTTGTGTATAAAAGTAGGGTGTGTGTGTGTAATTTGTTTTGGATACCTAAAATAATAAAGACTCAATTAAAATTAATAAAACTAAAACTAAAAAATAAAATCTAACTAAAAATAAAACAAACTAAAAAAATAAAAATATTAAAACTAAAAATAAAAATAAAATCATAAGCTTCTATAAAAACAAAAGAAATAAAAACATAAAATCTAAATGAAAATTAAATTCCTAAAAATATAAAATCTAAAAATAAACTCCTAAAAACTAATCCTAATAAAATAAGACTTCACTCAAAACTAATAAAAATCGAAATAAAATAAAATTATACTAATAAAATAAAATAAAATCTATAAAATACTAAATAAATCTAAAATATATCCTAAAAATAAAAATGGCTCAAACTAAAAATCTAAAAAATGATAAAAAAGACACAAAAAAAACACAGAGGGTTTATGGTAGGTTTAGACCAGGCTTAGGCTCGGGTAGGATCAGGGAATTTGGTATTTAGCTCCATTTTAACTGCAAATTGCTCCGAAATATAGCTTTTGACACCGCAACTGCAATTAAACCTGCATATTGAACAATTAAACACATAAGACCCATATTCTCGAGAATTAGCAACAAAAGCACGTCTATTGGGGGTATAAATTGTACAGTTTTGGGTACTTATCACACCACCCCCAAATAGAGCGTTGCTAATGCTCGAGCAATAAGATAGAGAAAAAGAGAAAGATAAGAAACCAAAAGTGTACCACTTTCGCGGGCACTTGCGATTGCACTTACCATGTGCAATAAGCCTTTAAACCTATAGGTTGCCCCACATGACGAGTTGTGTCTCGTGAGGGTTTGCAGGGAATATACCCACAAAATTCTTATTTACAAAATAATTTATTGAAAGACAGTCAATCTCTTATTAGACATAGAATGATCGCACAATCCATCACATGAGAAATATTTTGATAAATACAAGCTAGAAACGTAAAAAGGTTAGATAAGTAAATACACAAGGCACATCCTTCCTAGAACTCAACGTGTATAGTGTGAATCAGCCAAAACGGGTCGAGTATCACGAGAGTAATTCCTAGATTACCTTATCGGAATCAATGTTTCAACTTCAAATCTCACAGATATATCTCTCTCAAATGAACTCTCGATATTAGGGTAAGTGTATCGATCTTGTGTGTGAGGAGGTGAGTACATGTAAGCAAGTTCAAACGTCTCACACACACATAAGAAAGAACGAACAATTAGAAAGAAAAATGATCTCATGAAAGAATGCTAATCACTATAGTGAGAACGTCGAGTTATTCGCCATGTTGACTTTCATTTGCCTGAACACCTTAGGGAGATATGGATGTATATGGGTGAGGGGAAATGAAATGGGATGAGAAGGATATGATAGGTAGGATGGTGATATGATGGATAATGGATGAGTGATGGATGCGATAAGATTGAGAAGAGTGTACTATACATGAAGAACAAATGTCTTTATTTCAAAACTAACTACTAACTACAAAATCTTTTTCTTTTCTCTATTTTTTCTTCTATTTTTGCTATTTTTATGTTTTTCTCTCACTTTTCGAACCAACAATGAAGACATTTAACATTTTGAATCAACACTCTTTTATTTGGAATGATGGAAGATATATGGAGATGATAAGTGATGGTGTGGGGAATATGTGTGAATAGGGTAGAATATGGTAATGTAATTGGTGAAGTGAATGGGTGAAAATCTAGTATTCGAGACAAATTTCAAGACACGCGTTTCTTAACACTCGAAAAAGATGTCATTCTCAGTGATTAAACCAAAAATTTTATGAAGAATAATGAGATCATACAACAATTTAATGTGGACCCAAAGGAAGTTGAATCAACTTGTGACTCGGAGATTGCGTAAAACACTCTGAAAGGGTGAAAGGCACAAATCTCACAAGATAAAGTCTCTACTAGTGATCCTTAAGGTTCTCTATAAAATTGTAATACTCTTCAACTCTAAATCATATTGACGTGATAAGTGCGCAAATTTTGTTGAGTCTAGAAATTCATGGTGCAACATGCCTTGTTATGTATTACATAATCTATTTAGAAAAAATATTCTCTAGATTGATTCCTAGACTTAAAAGATGTATGATTGAAAATTCACATCAATAAATGAGATGAAAGAAACTGCACGAAATTTTAAAAATCAGGTTAAACTTAGAATTTTTCAAAAGAGGTACAATTTTGATAAAATTCCCCACCCCAAACAAAAAAGGAACATCGTCCGCGATGTTAGATAAAATGATTTTTAAAATGAGAGCATAAGGCATGGAAGAGATTACCAGAATGAACCGCTAAGGAAGTGGACAGATGTAGCCAAGAATAAACCTGAATAAGAAGTGATGAGAGAGAAAAAATGTGCACAAGTCTATAAACATGATAAAGCATAGGGTGATGTGAAACACCACCCCCAAACAGGATGAGACTAGTACAAGAAATGTGGGTTGCCTCCCGGTAGTGCTAAGTTTAATGTCTTCAGCCAGACTGAACCATTCTCACCCTAAAGATAGGATCTATGATGGTGCGGGGCGGCAGAAAAATGGGTGATGAGAATCACCCCCAAACAAGACTGAAGCGCCAGTCTTGTTGGATCAGGGCTAAGAATAGTCAATGCACTTGTATCGGAAAGTGCATCACACGATGCAAAGCATCGGTGGACCATGGGTGGGTGGGTATGAAGATAAAAGTGAGGGTGAATAGCCATCGGTCACGGGCCGTATTGAGCCGGGAGGTGAGGGCAACAAGGGCCCTATAAGCATGGTGCTCAAGTTGGTGAAGGAGGAAAATGGTTTGAAAAGTGTAATGGGATGGGCCTCATAAAAATCACACGACCGTTCTATGAATGATCAATGATAATGGTCGCGCCGTGACATGCCAGGGAGCTGTCGAGAAGAAAAATAAACACCACAAGGAAGTGGTGTGCATAGAGTAACAAGCTCGGTGTCACGGAAGTAGAGAGTATCACCATAAGTCTCGTGGAAGGTGGAGGATGGTTTTAGGTGAGGATCTAAAAATGTAGATGGAAACATGAAATGTGTAAAATCAAAATCCAAACCAGGTGGTGAGGTGGAAAGGATAATGGGTGGGTCGGGTGGTATAAACGGTGGAGGAAGATGAGCCAACCCAAGCGTGGGAGACACACACTCATTGGGAGGAGTAAAGGAATACTCACAAGGGAGTGTAGTTTCTAAAGATGGAGTGATCAACGTATCCATAAGATTAATATCAGCGAATGTGGTGGGTGGGTAAGACGAGGCACTAAGATTTAAGATAGAGGAATCACTAGAAATATCAGGCTCAAAGGGAGCCATGCATGGTGAGACATCATCCATATCCGGATAGTTGGGAACTATCAAGGATTCTATCTCGAAAAAATGGTGAGCACTCGTAGCCAGAGCTAACCTAAAAGATATGGGCATGATAGAGACATATGAAATTGGGGCATAAGGTAAAAGCTCGGGCATATTTTTGGATATCTCGGGAGTGGGAACCTCAAGTGTGGGATCCGATGGACATGGTGGGATTGGATCACGCTCGCTATCGATGGATAAGTCAACACAATTGTCAACTTAGGGCCCGGACCATGGAATGGCCTCAACTTCAAGATTCTCGAGGTGGTAGGTTTGGTCAAACTCAAAATATATGTCACAAGAGGACACATCATAATCACACTCGGTTGCAACGATGGGTGGATCCATGGGAATATCTGACTCTCTCGCACACTCCAATTCATTTAATCGTTGTTCAAGCCTTTGGAGAGCTTGAGTTTGAATTTGAGTGGTGTGCTCTTGCTCGAGTATGAACTTTTGAAAGAGGCTTTCAGGAGCGGATGTGGATGATGGTGGAGGGGTGACGGGTGGTGGTGGGTGAGGTGGACACAACTCGCTATGGACAAGACTATACGTAGAATAATCAAATGAAGTGTGCTGAGTGGGGCGAAGTTCATCATACACGAAAGGATCGCTTTCGTGATGGAAAAATGGTTGAAATTCAGTGGGTGCGTAGTGAGGAAACTGATCGTGAACGGGTGCACAAGGTTTCCATGACAACTGTGGGAACGTGTGAGGATCCACAACATCGGGTTGGGATTCGTATTGTGTGGAAGGGTGATCAGGCCTCCACGAATAACTCAGGTACTCACACAACTTGGGATTGGGTACATCGAGATAGTAGGCCGAGGTGGGTTCCGGAACAGTGTCATATCGATACACATGTTCCAGGGTGGTGTTAGATGGATATGACAAGTACGGACACTCATGGGACATGTGATCGGCATAATAACAATGGGTGCACAACAAAGGATGAGACACGTCGACACTTGACACCGAAGGTGATGGAAAATGAGGTGCATGCATGGACGGGTCAAGAGTATCAACGGGACTCGTGAGAGAGGTGAAACCATTAAAAATATCATAAAGAGACGGCTGGGGATAACTCTCACACGTGTCACGTGTCAATGGAAAATGACCAAAGTAGTCCCGTAAGGGACGTTCTTCGGCCATGAGGAGAGAAATATTTTTTTGATTTTTAAATTTTTTTCAAAAGGAAAGAAAATATTTTTGGATTTTTTTTAAAAATAATGGATGAAAATATTTTTGAAGTTTTTTTTTAATTATAAAAATGAAAGAATTTTTTTTTTTTTTTTGGAAGAAAGGGTGGGGAAAGATATGGACTCTTGATTTGGACGAACTAACTAAAATCGACCACCGAAAAATAGAAGTGGACACACACAAGTCAAGAAAATTTCCTAACTAGCACATAGCCAATTTTTATCTTTAAATTTAGTGAAAGGGGTAGTCAAATTTTAATTAAGTCTACGGGCGATAAAAAATCACGAAAATATTTTAGTGATCGCCTTTGCAAAATTTTTTCCTATTGGGTTGCCTAGTTAATTGATTTTAAATTTAGTGATGGCTGGGGTAGCACACAATGGTAAGCGAGTGAGTCGGGTGATGAAATCCCTTCTCGTGAGTGACCGGGCGTAGGTCTTAGTCAATTTAATTCATCATTCCATTCAAAATTAAATGCAAGAATTAAATCACACAAGAGCACATGGGAGCACACAAGGTATGAACTCGCTAACAAGAGGGCGCGAGGGTATAAGAGATGTACCTCCCACGGTTTTTAGGCCGTGGGGTGCTGAAATTGTTGAGTTGACCGGGGGGAGAATACGCCAATCTCAGTTGGCCCCGGGAGTCCTCCCGACCCAAGGTAGAGAGGCTTCTAAATCCTCGCCTTTGGACGCCCTCTATCTACCTTGTCCGGTTTTCCTATCACGCTTTCTTCAGTTATTACAAATTTTAAAGAAAAATAAAATGGTGTCTCTATGCACCGCAATACAAGCCAAATAATAAAGTCCTAATACAATCCTTATAATAAAATGCAAAAATGGTAGTAAAAATAACAAAGTTCGAAAAATAAATGAACTACAAAATTGAATCCGCTCCGAGTGCTTCACAATCCCAAGAATGGCAACGACGCCATTTGATAACGTTGACTTTTTGTACCTCCCCGGCAATGGCGCCATTTGATAGAAAGAAATTTTGCATATCTTTTTTTCTTCTGTCGTTTCTTGAAAATTCCTTCTAATCAAAAACCTTAAAATACCTACAAAATGTAACAACTTCAAGTGTAGAGGAAAGTAAGGGTATCAATCCACTTCCAAGGGGGTAAGCTAGAGACAAATTCAATTGTAATTCACTTTTTATTTTCTTTTTGTGCTTTTTCACTTTTCAAATTTTTTAAGCTTTTTCAATATTAAAACAATAGGGTGAGGTGAGGATATAAACTAAACTAAACTAAAAATGATATGACAACAACTAACTAGAAAGTTACCAAAATGAAAAATAAAGTCTAAACTAAAATAAGAGATAAAGTGTGGTAAATAATTGTGAGAACAATCAAGGAATGGGATTATACCACAAATTTTAGCTATTCTAACTAATTAGTTTCGTTAATTAAATTATCCCAAATTAATATCAAAATTACAAATCAACTATCGTTGCAAATGTAATTTTAGTAGTAACCTTTTAGAAAATTAAGTTTAACACTCCACAACTCTAGAAAATTGATCTACACTCCTTTTAATTAATCACCCTCTAGGATCCATCGATTAAAATTCATGTAAATCTTAAAAAATAATGTTAGAGTTGAAATTCAAGTTATAATACCCCACTTAAGAAACCCCTATCTCTAGTTCGAATCTAAAATGGGTATTATAACTAGAATTTCGATTTTCTCTCGAAAATCATTTACCCTCTCTCGAGGTGTAAATTTAAGGGCGAGGGATAAAAATTAACATTCAAAGGGACTTTTCAAGTAATTAAACTAATAAAAATAAAATAACATCAAATAAGGGTTTTACCCCACCCCTTGAAAGGGGATTTAGCCTAACATGATATGAATGACAAATTAATAATCAAAGGCATAAAATAAATGAGATGAGAAAAGAATAACCAAACCCCAATCTCTTGATGCTTAATTGATCTTCAATCCATGAGTTGAAATTCATAATCCATCAACTTGAGTGATTCAAGCAATATTACATAAAAAATTCACTCAAATTAATCCTCACATATTTATCACTCAATAATCTCAAAAAATAAAAATAAAAACTATTTACAAAATGGTGTTTATCCTAATTTATTTCTAACCCTAAACGTTCTCTCTCTAAAAATTCCTATCTATCTAGCTCTAGGGTTTCTCTCCTCTTTATACCATCTCCCTTTAAAATGGTCTTCAACTCTCTTTAAATAGTAGGTGCCATGGAGCCAGGGGTATTTTTGGAAGGTTCATGGTGTAGGATAAAATGGGGAGAGGTTTTGGAATATAGGTGGGGGTAATTTAGGAATTATATGGGAGCATGTGGTTATGGTGAGGTCATGTGGGAATGTGGGGGAAATGAGGTAATGGTGATGAAAAACAGATTTGGTTTATGAGGGCAATTTGGGTAAAGGTTAAAAAGAGGTAGTTAGGGGTATTGTAGGAAAAAGGGGTAAATGGTTTTAAACATGTGCACAAGTGGGTTTATTTTGAGTTATGCTTTAGTTTGGCTTCTTGTGTTTGTTGGCAGGTGGGAAAAATCGTGCAAGGCTTGAGGTAGAAATGGGTTTGGGTGGAATGGATGGGTATTTGAATGGTTGGATGTCCGGGTTCAGACAGGGCATCCGGGTTTGGGACGGGCGCCGGAATTGGGGGTAGCTGAGGTCAAGTCTCATCGGTGCTGGGGTAAGCGGTGGAGTGGGCTGGTGAGGTCGAGAGGCGGTTGCTGGGTTTGGAGAGAGGGGGCGGTTGAGGGTCAACGCCGGAGGTAGGGTCCAGTCGGAGGTGCGACTGAGTGTGGGTAACGTTGCCGACGCAAATTTGGCCGGAGGTATAACGGGTGGCCGTCGATGGGGTAGAGGGTCGACCGCGAGTTTGGGAGGTAAGAGGTGGTCTCCGGTGGCGGCTGGGTGTGGGACTGGTAGGGGACGGCTCAGGCCGGATTTGGTCGTCGAAAATGGGTTAGCAGTTCCGGCATTGGTGATGGGTGTTGTTAATGGAGTAAGGAGAGAGAAAGGTTGTTTTGGTTATGGAGGTTTAGGTTAGGAGAGAGAAGTGTTGGGTGAGTTGGTGAAGATGATGGTGGGAAGGATTGGGTGGGAAGGGGGTGTGGCTTAGGATTGGTTTGTGTGTATGTGTTGTGAATAAAAGTAGGGTGTGTGTGTGTAATTTGTTTTGGACGCCTAAAATAATAAAGACTCAATTAAAATTAATAAAACTAAAACTAAAAAATAAAATCTAACTAAAAATAAAAAAAAATAAAAAAATAAAAATATTAAAACTAAAAAATAAAATCCTAAGCTTCTATAAAAACAAAAGAAATAAAAACATAAAATCTAAATGAAAATTAAATTCCTAAAAATATAAAATCTAAAACTAAAGTCCTAAAAACTAATCCTAATAAAATAAGAATACACTAAAAACTAATAAAAATCAAAATAATATAAAATTATACTAATAAAATAAAATAAAATCAAGAAAATACTAAATAAATCTAAAATATATCCTAAAATTAAAAATGAGTCAAACTAAAAATCTAAAAAATGATAAAAAGACACAAACAAAAGACACATAGGGTTTAGGGTAGGTTTAGGCTAGGCTTAGGCTAGGGTAGGATCAGGGAATTGGGTATTTAGCTCCATTTTAACTGCAAATTGCTCCGAAATATAGCTTTTGACACCGCAACTGTAATTAAACCTGCATATTGAACAATTAAGCACATAAGACCCATATTGTCGAGAATTAGCAATAAAATCACGTCTATTTGGGGTATAAATTGTACAGTTTTGGGTGCTTATCACTAGGGTAATGAAGATTCTTGATGTGTCGACTGGGCACAAAGTCAGGATAATTACGTTCCATCTCACGGAGTAAGTACAACATTGGTGGAGAGCCTATTCTACCAATACTACTGACATTATTGACTAGGGTAGCTTCAGGGTTATCTTCCTTGACGAGTACTTTCCCCAGGCATTCAAGGATGCCAAGAAGGATGAGTTCCTTCATCTGATATAAGGGAAGATTTTTGTGAATGAGTACCTGATGAAGTTTAAAATCTTGTGTAAGTATGTCGATGCAAGAGATGAGGCCAAGAAGATAAGGTTGTTCATTAGGGACTCAACCTGGGCATTCGACGGTTCTTGGCATGTATGGATATGCCAATCTTCATAATAGCAGTGAATAAGTCTATTCGATTGGATCTTGATGCTAAGGATTGAAAATCCATCGAGGAAAAGAAGAGGGAGCCTAGAGGTTCCATAGGCGGCAATCATAAAAAGTCCTGAGGTAGGGCTCAAGGCTTCTTTACGAAGCTAAAGTATACAATGGGGGTTGGTTCTTTATCAAACCAGTGCGCCAGTGATTAGAGTCTTATAGCCCCCACAGAGATGACTTGTTTTGCTTACGGGTCTTCGAGTCACTTTAAGAGAGATTTCACATAGCGAGCTTTGGGAGGTCAGCAGGGCAGTTAGCAGACTGTTAACTTTGTGCCGAGATGGAGTTCTAGTTACACAGGCCCCACCTAGTAGCAGTAGTAGTTCTTCTCGAGCTATCACTATCCCGAGAGGCATACTGTGGACGGTTCATATCCAGGCCATGGGTCAGGTCAGGTGCTCGGCGGCCAGAGTAGCAGGTTCAACCCCGGGTGAGCTTATGCCATGTCACAGTTTTCTACAGCTTTCGATGATCATTGATGATGAAAAGTATGATTATTTTGTATAGTACATCGGTTAAGGCATTATTTCATTATGGCGCATCACACTCTATCATTTTGATTTCCTTGGAATTCATCTTGGGACTAGAGGTAGAGAAATTTCATCTTCCTCTCTCCATGGGGATTCCGATTAAGAGAAGTATATTTCTCAATAGGGTATCCCATATGTGTGTAGTTATGGTTGGAGATTATGTTCTGGAGTATGATTTGATCCTTATGGACATGGATGGATTTGAGGTGTTCTTTGGTATGGATTGGGTGTCATGTTTTGAAGCTATAATTGAATGCCATCGACATAGTGTCTTAGTATCACTTCTAGATGGGTCTCGTCATTGCTTTAGTAGCAAGCAGGGCATCGATTATCCTTACAAATTTTCTATTGTGCATGAGCACAAATGGTACTTTGGTTGGCTTAACAGTATGGTGGCTCAGGACGAGCCGGATGGTATTGTATTAGACTACCTAGTGGTTTCTTTATGTGATCCTGAATGATCTTACTGGGTTGTCCCACACCTAGTGTTGAATTTTGCTATGGAGGCGCATCAGGCCTTCTCACATTTCTCTATCCCAACTCATAAAATGGCTCCGATATAATTGCATGAGCTAAAAGTTAAATTGGAGGAGTTAACTAGTAAGGGATTCATCCTCCCCGGTGTGTCTCCATAGGGAGCCCCAGTACTCTTTGCGAAAAAAAGTACAATTCCCTTCGTCTTTGAATCGACTACAGGTAGTTGAATATGGCGACAGTGAAGAACAATTACATATGCATCATATTGATGACTTATTCGATCAGTTGCACGGAGCAAGCATGTTTTCAAAAACTAATCTTCGGTCTGGGTACCATCAGTTGTGCATCGGGGAGGAGGATATCCCCAAGATGGCAGTATGGGCACTACAAGTTCCTAGTGATTCCCTTCGGTTTAATCAATGCCCCAATAATATTCATGGTTCTGATGAATCCCATTTATCATCCCCACCTAGACAGGTTTATGGTGGTCTTTATGGATGAAATATTGCTTTATTCGGCATCGGACATAGACCATGAGGATCACCTCCGTACGACGTTAGAAGTGCTCAGGGAGAACCAACCATATGTAAAGTTCAGTAAGTGTGAGTTCTGGATGGAAGAGGTTAAGTTCCATATCCATGTGGTTTCTGGCGAGGGCATTTCTGTCGACCCATCTAAGGTGGAGGCCATCCTGGGATGGGACAGGACGAGGATAGTTGCGAAAGTGCAAAGTTTCTTGGGTTTAGACGATTACTACCATGTGTTCATACAATATTTCTCGAGGGTCATTTTCCCTTCTGAATGTTAACTCGAAAGGATGTACACTTTGAATGGTCAGAAGACTGTAAGTTGGCCTTTCATGAGCTGAAGGTTAGGTTGACCTCTGTACCCATTCTCATCCTCCTAGAGCGTGGTAGGGGTTACACCGTGTATTATGATGCTTCGGGGTCAAATCTTAATGCAGTTTTGATACAAAATGGGCAGGTAGTTGCTTATGAATCCCCTTAATTAAAGTGCATAAGAGTAACTACCCCACCCATGATCTAGAGCTAGCCGTTATGGTATTTTCACTCTAGAAATGAAGGTACTATTTGTATGGGGAGCGGTTCAAGGTATTTTCCAATCATAAGAGCTTCCAGTATATCTTCACGTAGGGTGATGGTAATCTCTATTAGAGGATATGGATGGAATTAATAGAGGACTACGACTTCTCATTAGAGTATCATCCCGATAAGGCCAATGTGGTGGCCAATGATCTTAGCCAAAATTCTAATCTCACCCTTGCAGTGATGAGGTGCCATTGGGTGAAAATATTCGGTGAGTTGCAGAAGTTTCATTTGCACATTCGACGACAATACAATAGGGCATACCTTTGGGGTGTGGTGGATAATCCACTCATCCAGCAGAAAGTTCTAGATGCCCAGTCGTGCGATCTCGAGTTTGTTCAGTATGGATATCGTATTCATAATGGGGAAGTTTTTGACACTCTTACCATGGATAAGGACAATGGGGTGAGACACAAGGGATGGATAAATATCCCTATTATCGATGAACTTCAGGATAAGGTGATGGAAAAGGGCCATCACTCGTGCTTCAGCATACATCTCGGTGCCACCAATATGTCTAAGGACCTATACAGAGATTCCTGGTGGTTCGGCATAAAGAGGGATGTGGCGACGTATGTAGCCAAGTGCTACACTTGTCAGCGGGTAAAGGCCTATCATAAGAAGCCAGTAGGGCTATTGCAACCACTACTCATGGAAGAGTGGAAGTGAGAGCATATCATGATGGATTTTATCACGGCTTTGCAACGTTCTGAGCGTGGTCATGATGCAGTGTGGTTTGTATTGGATCAACTCACTAAGTCTACACACTTCTTACCTATCAAGGTTACAAACAATGTGGCTAAGTTGGCAAGGTTATATGTTCGAGAAATAGTCAAATTTCATAGAGCTGGCAATTTTTGACCCGATAACCCGTTTATGGTAATAACCCGAACATGACCCGATTAACTTCTATAGATTTAAGAGTACCCAAAACTTATACTAAAATAAAAATCAACGCGACCCGAAAATGACACGACTAACCCGAATTGCCACCCCTAAAATTTCACGATGTCCCACTCTTGATCGTCTAAGATAGGGATCCTCGATTTGTATCTCAGTTTTGGAAGAAGTTCCAGTAGGAGTTGGGTATCGATTTGAATATGCTAACGCCATATCATTTTGAGATCGATGAATAATCAGAGCGAACCATCAAGGTTTTAAAAGATATGTTGAGACCTTGTGTGCTTGACTTTCAGGGTAGTTGGGCAGAAAATTTGCATCTGGCAGAGTTCGCCTACAACAATAGTTATTAGGCGAGCATTAATATGGATCCCTATGAGGCTCTTTATGGGAGGCCATGTCGCTCTCTGGTTTATTGGGATTAGGTGGGTGAGAAGAATCTCACTAATTCAGAATTGATTCAAAATATGATGGAGAAGGTTGAGGTAATTCTTTAGAGAATCATGATGGCAAAGAGACGATAAAAAAGTAACTTTGATAATCATCGAACGCAAATGGAGTTTTGGGTAGGTGACCATGTGATGTTTAAGGTTAGATCAAGAATCGATAGTCAACGATTGGGGGAAAAGAGGAAGATGGACTCCATGGTATATTGGTCCTTTTGATATCCTGGAGCGGATTAAGGATGTATCGTACGGCTTGGTGCTACCTCTATAGTTGTGTCAAGTCCATAATGTATTTTATGTCTCTATGCTAAAGAAATATCTTCACGGCCCCCGACATGTCAACAATTGGAACCTTATCGAGTTAGAGGAAGATGTTATGTTTCCCACACAACCTATATCCGTTTTAGACCGCGAAGACACGTCCTGCACAATAAGGTCATTCCATTAGTGAAGGTTCTTTGGGAGTTTCAGGGCATTGAAGGTACAACTTGGGAACGTGAGTCAGAGATGAGGTAGAAGCACCCAAAACTCTTTCCCTAGATGGTTGTTCTTATTTTGGGGACGAAATATCCTAAGGTGGGGAGAATGTAATACCTCTGCCCTTGATTTTATCTTTTTCCTTATAAAGTTGTAATTATGAATGAATATTAAGATTTAATCATCGTTGTTGTCTTCGTACTTGTCGAATGGCGCTTTCTATAACTCATAGTTTAATTCAAGGAAAATAAAAGTCGTTTGAACGACGGGTTATTCTCTTTCGAATGGGTCGTTCGAATGAGGTTTGAACGGACTTCTGACGACCTGAATTTGATCAATTGCTCATGCTCTCTAGAATCTTGTTAGAAGGGTTGGTTCAAATGAAGGAGCAATCTGTTCAAACGAGACTTAAAATTCGTTCGAATGATCGCATCTGAATTTGATCATTTCGAGTTATTCTTATGTGATGTCATGTTTTGGGCCCTGGATTGATTACGTGTCGACATCTTAGAGCATATGATGAATAGAATTGTGTATAACATGTGAGGGAATGGGTTTTTAATTCATTTTTGGGTTTCTTTGGGGTTATAAGAAGAGAAAGAGAGGGTGGGTTTCCTCTCCACCATTGTTTCAGCATTTTTCTCTTTATCTCTCTCTAAGTGCAAGAGTTAAGCCTACTTCCCCAAGCATGTTTCACCATAGCCACACCTTGCCACCACTTTGAAACACCATTTACAATCCTTTTCCACCATCTTCAAGCATTTTCAAGGGTGGAAGTGTATAGAACCAAAGCTTGTATGAGGAACTTTGGAGTTATTTTGAAGAGCTTTTGGATTCTTTGGAGCTAGGAACTTCCATCTTCATCCTCTTAGTTGTCACCTCCTCAAACCATAAGGTGTAGTTTTTCTCTTCCTAAGATTTCAAGGTTACTAGCTATGAAAAATGTGTAGGATGAATGCTAGATGATATTTAATGTCAAAAATGAAATTATTTGCTAATATGGTAAAGTCTCACAAAGATGGACTTTTAAAGAAAGAAAAAACATAGATTGGTTCTTTATGAATATAATGCCATTTTTACCTTGAAATATGGAAAAAGGCATGAAAAATATAAACCCATTATTTATATCTTGTTTAGTGCCTTTTTTTAGGAATTTCTAGGATTGAAATCCTCTTTAACATGTGTGAAATTATGTAGTAAGATAAAAACTAATATTTTAGACTTGATAAATCATATTGAAATGGGTTTTATGAAGAAATGAAAAAATGAAGGAAAATAACCCTAAAAATGTGTTATAAATATGGTTAGAATGAACAAAAATGATATTTGAAGTCACATGTCATGATAGGGAAAAGTTATGGACATTTGGTTAAAAATGGTCTTGAGTGATTAAATGTATTTTATTTGGTAAAACATAAAAGAATGAACACGATTTTCAATATAAAATCATAAGAAGGATGTTTAGAAAGGAAAGGTTGAATTTTAGTGCCATTAATGATTCGAAAATATTTTTTGCAAACTTCTAACAAAAGAAAGGGTAAAATGGTGATTTTGACAAACTTAAGTGTCTTAGTGGTGGGACTCCTCATTGGACCTTATCGGTCAGTTTTTGGTGAAAAATGGATGAAATGGGCAAAATGGCACATGACAAAGTGAAATGGTAATATAGACCGTAGAAATGATAAAAACGATGTAAATGTTGGAATAATATGAAAATTAGCTAATTGTTAACACACATTAATAAGGACTCGGATGACACCAGGATAATTAAAGAGGATAGGAGCCCTAAGGTGAAAGTCTCAAAATACTAGCCAGAGCATATGGTAGCATAGCTGGCAGTGCGGAGACCATTAAAGTATGTGAATATTAGAAGATTCCATGAAAAGATAATGGAAGACGAATATGTTATTAGTTGTTCTCGAAAATGCATAAATAAGACAACCTAATGTAATGCAATAAATGGAGACTAATTAATAGAATATGATAAATAGTCTCTAGACCCGGTAAAGGGTGGTATGAAATGATTAAATGTGAGTATGAGCTCATCGATCGGATGCATTTCATAGTATTTGAATTGATACTAGCCAAATTGTTAAACGTTTTTGAAATTGATTAAAATACATATAATATTTTTGTAGAAACGTATAGATTAGTATTACCCACCCTACTGAGCGTTCGCTCACCCCTGGATTTTATGTTAAAATCCTCATCCCCACCCCAGTTACTTCTAGTAGAGATGTCGAGAAGGACGCTAATAAGACCCATAGGGTAATCAACGTTGTTAATGGATCTATAATTTTAATGAAACTATGTTTTGGAACACTATTAATTTGGGACTTTAAACATTTTATTCGGGCCTTTGGATATGGTTTGTAATGATATAGGGATGAGTATGACTTATTACTTAGTTAATTAGTAATGCAGATTAAATCGGATTTTTCATAAATAAATCTTGTAAATTGACCTAATTACTTAAAGTGGCCGCCCATTTCTCCAACTTAAAAATGGTAAATTAATCTTTAATAAATGGTGCAACTAAAAGTGGTTATGTAATAAAGTTGGACTCCCCCCCCCCCCCCCCCGACTCCTTGACTCAGTGTGGGTTGACCCAACGGTGACCTAAACCCGGGTCGGGGCATTAAAGATACCGAGGCTCGTATATGTATTTTTATTTTTATAAGTTGGGCCTGGGAGTCTATACCCTTAGCCTATGTTTTGGACTATTCTAAGTAGTATTTGGGGCTAATTTGGAGGCGCGTCTTAGACCTCATTATTCACATATTTCATACCAGAGAGTTAAAACCTATTATGAGAAGAATATTTTGAGAATAAGAGTTAAACCAAACTTTAGATCTTTGGGAGAGCGTAAGGAGGTTTTGAGAGAAGAAGGAACAATGATCACGCATAGAGATTTTTAACTCATACTATAAGGCAAGAAATCTTTTTCTTTATCGCATATATAACCAATAACTTTTTTATAATCCATGTTATGTATTTAATTTCGAGATCTGTAACACATGTTTATGATTTGAATCTGATATCTTAATCATGTTTATTAATGGGTTGATTGGCATTAGTATTAATTAATTATTATTTGAAAGACCTAAGATTTTTTAAGAGAAATCCTTAAATTGAATTATTGTGGACTGTGATTTTGTGATTAGAACTCATGTTTTAGGACTTAATTACGTATATAAGTTGAATCCCCGTGTTAATTTGATGATTGGATCTGAATTTGTAGATCTATTAGATTCCATTCGATGTAAAAGAGGAACTCATTTTAAATTTGTAAACTTTGAAGAATTAATCCTTATTTATTGTTTTTAGATCTTAATTTGTTGTGAAAATCATTTAGGATCATAAACTCATGATTAGATTTGATTATAATGAAGTTTGGGTTGTTGGATAAAAGCTTAATGTTCAAAAATGGAGGTTTTACTTTGTATTTGCATTTATGGGATGAAGCAGATGACTGCGTTAATATCGTTTGAACAAGAATGTTGTCTTGTTCGACAGAGATGTATATTTTCCTTCGAACGACTCTGAGTCTCGTTCGAATAACTTTTGCTAGCAAAGCCATTTTGGGCAACAAAAGGATGGTTTTGGGTTTTCGTTGCATAATTATTTTTTGGGAGATTATTATGTACTTAAATATAATTCCTCGTACTTTTTATGATTATTTAATTTCCATGTGCGTATAATTATTAATTTAATTGGAAAAGTTAAATTGGGTTTCGATAAATAATGATTAGCGAGTTAAGGATTAATATTTATTATTATTATTATTATTATTATTATTATTATTATTATTATTATTATTATTATTATTATTATTATTATTATTATTATTATTTACTTGTGTGCGATAAGTAAATAGATATATGATTTATTATATATCGCGTATGAGTGAAAGTGACCATTTATTATATTATATCGATAGGGTGTTACATTGCCAGAACGATATATTTTATGGGCGATGCATATGCTACGCACGTATCGGGCCCAATTAATGAGATGTTGGTGTATTTATGGTTGGGTAACTCGGATGACCTTTATGAGTGTACTAGTGATTCGAAATGGGTCAAAATAGTCCAGAATAGGTACCCGAGTGTTATGATTGGGTTTCAAATGTTTTTTATACATAGCAGGACCCGTATAATGGTAGGGTGGTCTTTTTACACCTAGGGTTTAATGGAAACGGTACTAGGATGTAAGTAAGAGGTATTTATGGGTAGGTAAAGTGGATGGCTGACCACCTTTAGCCTCCTGCATAATTGAGTTAGAGGGAGAGTTTATGAGAAGAGAAAAAGAAGAAAAATGGAGTGAAGAACCTGGAGAAGAGAAGAGGGAAAGCTATGTCTGAATTTTCTTGATCCCTTCAGTCAAGACTTCTAATTCAGATCCTCAAAGGCAAGTAGTTACTTGCTTTAAATTGCATGTTTATGAAGTTAATTACCTTCATACTTAATTGGGACAAAATCTGATATTTAAAGGTTAAAGCATTGAGACTTTAAGCAAGAGATGTAAATTGTGATTTCTATTTGATTAGAATGAACAATTAATAAATGATGGCTCTGTAGAAATTTTGTAATTAAGTCTAGGTTTATGAGGATGAGCATGTAGAACATTGATAAAATGTTTGAAATAATGAAAATTCAAATTGGGTTAATTCTAGAATTTATAGATTGAAGTTTAATTTAAAATCCTAGGGCTTCGATGATAAATTCAGGCTAATACTATGTTATAATACTTTTAGGATGTTAGTATGGGACCTCCAT
The DNA here is from genome assembly GCA_949130495.1 of Sambucus nigra. Classification (NCBI taxonomy): domain Eukaryota; kingdom Viridiplantae; phylum Streptophyta; class Magnoliopsida; order Dipsacales; family Adoxaceae; genus Sambucus; species Sambucus nigra. Next base: position 87,035,043 of record OX422216.1, on the reverse strand, counting down.
TGGAGGATTTTGAAGGAGAAAACCCGAGGAAGAATATGATTGGTAGCTCAAAAAATCTAACCAATTTGTTGGGGGGAGAATTGGTTCTCTTGACCAAACTGGTTCGGATTTCCAAGAAAATTGGTTTGATTTTCTAGCCTGTCCGAATTTTGTTCGCGCTCTATTTGAGAGACTAGTGAATGAGCGTAGGGGTTTCTAAGGTAGTGTAGGACTACTGGGGAATATTTTCAGGATTTGGTATGTGTATTAGGCCAACAGATAAATGGGTTCATGTGAGAAGAACGGGGAATTCAAGTGAGTGAACACTTATATAATTAATCAAGAAGTCAGTTCGAGCTTCAGGATTGGGAGGCAAGTACACTGTGGGAATTGCGGATGAGGTCAGTACTTTATATATACACATATTAAAGGGACTTAAACCTACCTCCTCGTTAGTGCTATCTTGAAGAGGTTGTGCGTAGTGGGTAATCTACCCTAGCATTGAATAGCAGGTGTTGGATTGATTCTCTAGTTTATAATAATGTTGCATGGCTACTATCCATGTGTGAGGATAGGTGATGGTTTGGAGACCGGTTGGGTGCTATGTGGTATGGTTGCGACCTCCAAACTTATATTAATGACCGCTTCCGTTATATGTTTTATGTTTGGATTCGATGGTGAGATATTGACCCGGTGTCTCCGTGTTATGCGTGATCCTTGGAGACTGATAGCACATGAGGGATGTGTCTACACAGTCCATGCTCTAGGGATACGATTATACGTATTGTGGGTACCCAGGTTTGACATCATGGGCCCAGACGAGTAGCCTAATAAAAATGGCCTAAAGTTTGAACCCTTCGCAACTTAACTAAATTCGGTTATGACTTAGTCTTCTCCTAGAATCTCATATAGAGATATTCCAGGAGATAAAGATGGACGTGGGGGAGTCCAACACCCCCACTCCCCGAAGATAAACATGTATATAATAAACCCTAAGCCTGGGGTAAGAGGCACGCACTGTATTATCTATAAATGCTCCTCGGAGTATAAAGAAATAATACTGACTGCACCACCGTGGACGTAGGCATTCTTACTGAACCACGTGCATACTATGTTGTGTGATTGGTATTTTATGTTATTTATTTTTCTTAGTGATTGCGCTTTTCTCATTTATTTTTGTTGAATATCACCATAATTGGCGCCGTCTGTGGGAACGTTTGTCTTCCCTAAGAAAGCCCACACCAACAAAGAAGTTTGAAATGTCTGGTCACAGCAGTAATGCCCCTCAGGTAGGAGATATCCAAGAACAACCTGCTCCTTATAGGATCAGATCTGAACTTCGGCGTTCAGATCAGAGGGCTCGCCCAGAAAACCAAGGACCAGTAAGATCCACACAAGTATCCAGACTGATTGATGCCTATGAGGCAAGGCTCCAAGAGAAAAGGGAGTCCGCTCGCAAGAAAGAGGATGAGAATTCTCGCCTCAAAAGGAAATTAGAAAGGATGGAGAAAGAGCTCCATCGCAGCACTAGGAGACGTCCATACCGCTCTTCTAGACCTCAGGCGAGCAAGTCTAGCAGCCGAAAAAGGAGCCCTAGGCGTGGATCCTAACAGAGTGAGAAGCACGAGTCAAGCAATGACTCTCTCGAGCACCAGCGATCGATTAGCCGTTACAGGAGCCCAGTTCGCAGCAATGAGAACATACGAAATTTGGTCCGAAGGGAGATGGACTAACACCCAGCACATCGCGGTGCAAGATCGACCAGGGAGCTTGCTAGACGAGCTCTCAAGACCCAGATGAAGTCCCCTTTCTCAAGGGAAATAGAAGAAGAGGAAGCCCCCAAGAAATTTGCTATTTCGAGATTCAAGATTTATGACAAAAAAACTGACCCCATTGATCACGTTAGGTAGTACAGGCAAGTTATGACTCTTTGGAACCACCGGGATGCACTTATGTGCCGCTTCATTAGTAGTAGCTCACATCCCAAAAGGATGAATGCTTTACTAACAATAAAAAAGACGCCTTAAGAGAGCCTCCGAGACTACGTGAAGAGGTACTGGGAGTTGTTCAATGAAGTCGAGGACTGCTCGGAGCAGGTAGTAGTGGCCTCTTTTAAAATTGTGCTACACAGCTCTTTCCTTTTACACCAATCCCTGATGAAGAAAGAGGCCACGACCATCGATGACCTGATGGCTCGCATCGAGAATTACGCCAAAGTTGAGGATGTGACCCGCCTCAGCACAGGGGAAAACGGTCAAACTAAGCTCGCTACTAAAGGCAATGACAAAGCTGAGAACCAGAAGAAAGGAGGCAAGAATGGGGGCAAGAATGGATCTAATAACAGAGGCAAGAACGATGTTTCAAAAGTATTTTAGACAGTCAACACTATCTTCAAAGAACTAATTTACAAGATTCTGGCGAAGATCAAAGACGAGCCATTTATTAAGTGGCCCAGAAAGATGGGAGGAGATTCCTCAAAGAGAAACAACGCGCTGAGATGCGCTTTTCATAAAGAGGGAGGGCATAAGACTGAGCACTGCAAAGCTCTTAAGTCCCACCTCGAAGAGCTGGCCCAGTCTGGGCACCTGAACGAGTTTGTGGAGAAGAAGGCAGAGAAAGTTGTTGTCAATGGAGAAACAAGACCTGATAATGTACTCGAAGACGATGATGGCTATGAATTCACGGTAATTCATGGGGCATCTGATATGAAGCAGATTCAGGGGAATTCAGCTCGGATGGAGGTAAAAAAGCTTATAGAAGTAATGCAATCTTTTTAGATCGATCCAATAAGCCCCAATCACGAAAGCGCCGGGGAGCAGATGATGTCGACTATAGCAAACATATCGTGTTCACAGATGAAGATCTGATGGGAGTGAGAACCCCACATCATGATGCCTTGATCATTACGCTTAGGATATCCAACTATGACGTCGACAAGTTGTTCATCGACCAAGGAAGCTCATTCGAGGTAATATATCTCGACCTTTTTAGAAAATTGAAGTTGAGCATCGCTGACCTGAAGGAAGCCACTGTCCCTCTAGTTGGCTTCGCTAGAAAAATGACTATTCCATTGGGAAAGATTGTGCTATAAGTAAGGGCAGGAAATATCTCCAAGATGATTGAGTTTTTGGTAGTCAACATTGACTCTCCATACCAAGATATCCTCGGCAGAGGATGGCTACATGTGATGAAGGCAGTCCCCTCGACCTACCATCAGAAACTCAAATATGTGAGCGAGCGAGGAGTAATAGAGATCCATGGCGATCAATCGATGGCAAGAAGGTGCTTCATAGAGGCCATCCGTCCAAGACTAGAGAAGAAGGCCGAAAATCCCAATGAGATGGTCGAGGAATAAGAAGGTTTGATTCCTTCAAAATAGCAGTTAAGGTACGGAAGACCCGGAGTGGAAGAGATCAAGCTCTTCCCCTCTGAGTGGGTTGTCGAAAACCTGGAGGAAGTTACATTTGGTGGTAGAGAGAAGGATGGGATATTCTTGATTAGAGCTTCTCTCACAGGTCAAGAAAAGAAGGAATTGACGATTCTGTTGAGAAGACGTTTTTGTGTGGGAACCATACGAGCTGCCTGGAATTGATTCCAGTGTGTTTGTCATCGGTTGCATGTCGACCCCACTTTCAAACCTATCACGCAGAAGGCACGGCGAACTACGCCCGAGAAGGCAAAAGCCGTAGAAAAAGAAGTTAAAAAATTATTGGATGCAGGATCCATACGGGAGGTTCAATTCCCTAAATAGTTATCCAACCCAGTAGTAGTTCCAAAGAGTAATGGGAAATGGAGAGTCTCTATTGACTTCACTGACCTTAATAAGGCTTGCCCTAAGGACAGTTTCCCTCTCCCAAAAATCGACCAATTGGTGGACGCCACAACAGCTCACGAAAGAATGAGTTTTCTGGATGGATATTCAGGGTATCATCAGATCCCTCTGTATGCACCAGACCAGGACAAGATAGCATTCATCACCATCGTTGGATTATACTGTTACAAATTCATGCCCTTCGGGCTAAAAAATGCAGGGGCAACCTACCAGTGGCTGGTCACCAAGATGTTCAAAGACCAAATGGGAGACACCATGGAAGTCTACATCAAAGATATGCTCGTCAAGATCAGGATCAAAGAAGACCACCTCTCAGACCTATCAAGAACCTTCCAAATCCTCAGGAAATACCGAATAAAGCTCAATGCGAGCAAGTGTTATTTCGGTGTCCATTCAAGAAAATTTCTTGGGTACTTGGTCAGTAAGAGAGGCATCGAGGCTAATCCAGACTAGATCGATGCAATCAATAGGGTACAGCCCCCTCGCACAATACGAGACGTACAGAAGCTCACCGGTATGCTCACTGCCTTGAACCGTTTCATCTTGAAGTCCTCCAAAAAATGCAAACCATTCTTCCATCTCTTAAAGGGAAACAAGACAGTAGAATGGAATCAAGATTGCTCGCAAGCATTGAACGAGCTTAAGGCTTACCTTAGATCACCACCCCTGCTCATCATACCTCAAGAAAGAGATTTCCTGTACTTATACCTCATTGTTTCCAACCACGTCGTCAGTTCTGCGCTGGTGTGCGAGAAAGAATGAATCCATCACCCTATTTATTACGCGAGAAAGACCTTATTAGAGGCTGAGCAGCGGTACCTACCACTAGAGAAGCTTGCCTTTGCACTTATAGTAGCCTCAAGGAAGTTGAAGCACTACTTTGAAGATCACACCATTATCGTCCTTACATCGCACCCCGTTAAAGAAATCCTAAGGAAAGCGAATTAATCGGGCAGATTGACTAAATAGTCGGTCGAGCTCGGATGATTTGACATCTAATTTCAACCAAGGAATGCAATCAAAGGACAAGTCCTTGCTGATTTCATAACTGAATTCACAGGCGAGCATCCTCTCGACCAACATCAACCCATGAAGCAAAGAGAGAATCATGCAACAGAGGGAGTTTGGCAATTATTTGTTGATGGAGCCTCCAACTCAAAGGGGGCAGGAGTAGGCATTATGCTTGCTACTCCAGAAGATACAATCCTTGAACAGGGAATCAGGCTTGGATTTGAAGCCTCCAACAATGAGGAAGAGTATGAGGCTTTGATAGTCGCCCTCCATAAGGCACACACTTTGGGGGCAAAACAGTTTCAGGTGTTCGGCGACTCATAATTACTCTCTAATCAGATAAGTGGGGGCTACAATGCAAAAGATGAAAGAATGGAAACCTACCTCGCCTTGGCAAAGAGTCTAATGTTCGCTTTGAGGAAATCAGTGTCCAGTAATTTCCCAGAGGACAGAACAGCCATGTTGAAGACCTAGCAGCCCTGAGTTTTGCAATCAATTTCGACTTGAAAAGAACGATCCCTATTGACTTCCTCGCTCATCCGAGCATTAACCAGAGTGATGAGCTGCCAGGCGTGGAACATGTGCACCAGATTGAGTCAGCACCCAGTTGGATGGACCCTTTAAGGGACTATTTGAAAGATGGCGCACTTCCAAATGATAGGAAGACCACTCATCATATAAGAGTCAAAACTGCTTGCTTTCACTTATCTCCTGAGGGCAAGCTTTATAAGAGATCGTTCTCTGGACCTTACCTACAATGTGTTCACCGGAGGGATGTCGAGAAAATTCTACACGAGCTCCACGAAGGAATCTGTGGAAGCCATATTATAGGAAGATCACTAGCTTTTTCAGCTATGAAGGAAGGCTACTGGTGGCCATCTATGCAAAAAGATTTGGTAGTGTACGTTTGCAAATGTGAGAAATGTCAACTACATGCTCCTATGGTTCACCAACCTGCCAGTGACCTAAGATCACTCACCAGCTCCTGGCCTTTCGCCCATTGGGGAATGGACATCGTAGGACCACTTCCTACTGCCTCCGGCAACCGTAAGTATCTGTTGGTCGCAACAGACTACTTCACCAAATGGATCGAGGCAGATACACTGGCAAAAATCTAAGAAGCAGATATGATGAGATTCATATGGAAAAACATATTTACCCATTTTGGAATCCCCATAACCATCATCACTGACAACGGAACACAGTTTGAGAGTGGCCCTTTCCAAAACTTCTGTAATGAACACGAGATCAGGCACTATTTTAGCTTGGTGGCGTATCCTCAGAGCAACAGTCAAGCCGAAGCTTCCAACAAAAAGGTGATCGATGGGTTAAAGAAATGATTAGAGCGAGCCAAATGAGCATGGGTGAACGAACTACCGCATATTCTGTGGGCTTACCGCACTACCCCACATCGAGCAATGGGGGAAACCCCATTCTCACTAACGTATGGAATGGAAGCAATCATCCCATTGGAAGCAGTCCTACCAACTATGAGGTCCACCCTTGTCGACCAGGGACAGAATGATGCAGTATTGCTCACTGAACTCGACCTAGCCGACGAACGCAGAGAACTTGCCTTAGTGAAACTAGCGAGCTATCAATAACAGCTCGCAAAACACTATAACAAGAAGGTCAATCCAAGGGCATTCTGTGTTGGAGACATGTCCTAAGGAAAGTCTTTGACAGCGCGATAAAACCATGAGACAATAAGTTGAGGCCAAACTAGGAAGGACCATTCAAGATAACAAGAGATGATCTGCAAGGATCCTATCACTTAGAAATGCTGGAGGGCATAGAGATACCCCGACCATGTAATGAGGTCAATCTTAAGAAATTCTATTTCTAGTTTTTTCTTTCGTCTTTTACCAGATTTATGAAACTGGCAGCTCATTTACTTGTGATTAATAAAAGTTATTTGGCAGTTGCATTCTGTGAGGTGTCAGTTAAATAATATATGAATTTTATAACTTTCACACACTTTCCAAGTGACAGGCACACTACTTAGTACACGATAGTCGGGAAAACACCCTCCTCAGGTTTTCGTTATGAAGCACGGACAACCTCTTAGCATTGCCCTTGGCAATATATGAAGCTCTACAGGAGATCCTTAGGCAATCCGACCATGTCAAATTGGTCGCCAAACAATGTTTGGTTAACAAAACCCTGATCGGATAGAGCATCCAACACCAGGTGTGTCCTCGCCAATTGCCACACTTAGGCCTAAGGGAGTGTGACGACACAACTTAAAAGGTAAAGTAAGGCAGAATTTATCTCATAAGCATACTGGACTGGAGGGACACTTACTCAACAATGCAAACTTACCAATCTATTCATCCACGAGAGGCCCAAGATTATTAAGCGAAGAATAAATGACGTAAAAAATATAGAACACATGTTTAGTCGGCGAGTTCGCCCAAAACATAGATATTATATTACTCAATCACATTTACAACAAGAACGTACAACCTATGTTTAATCAGCGAGATCGCCCAAAACATCAATATTACATTACTTTATTACATATGTATAGAGAGTTATAGTTGGTAAAATCCTAATGAGGCTGAGGCCTCTGAATAAGATAATCAGCCACTTGTGCTCTTCGGTCGTCATCCGGTAGAGGAGATAGTTCCTCCTCGACCTCATTCGTATCTGACTCCAACAGCTGTCGGGGGATGGCATCGATAGGGATCCACTGATCATCCCTCCTGGAGGGGTTAGGCCTTAAAGTGGAAGGAGAGATCTCATGACGATACCAGAGTATTGAGTTTCTTAGAACTTGCAGCTCCCTGAGGGCACTCAACCATCCCCTGATAAATGCAAGCTCTTCAAACTTTTCGGCCTCGTCGGAGTATCTACCCAACCTTTATCGTAACCATCAGCCCATACTCACCGAGGTCCTATCTTAAACATATGCCTCAGCCGTGTGACATCCCTTTGGATCCCAGTAGTAATCACGTATGCTCGACAAACATCTTCACGGAGCTCAACCATTTCCCTACCTGGGCTTCTTACATTTGTACCAGCTCATGGAACAGTCGATGGGGTAGAACCTCGCAGCATCGGAGGAGCATCTCTTGGTCCTATGCCAGCTCGTGATGAGGAAGAACCCCTTAAAATGAGAGGCGTGGTGATCGGCGCATGCTCCCTGAGGCACAACACTTCCCTCCTCAAGGACTCACTTTCCTATTGTAAAACTTCTCCGACTTGGTTAATCTCAGTAGCATTGAGGAGTCTTGCTCTCAGAGTGTTCACTTCCTCTTGAACATAAGCTCCAACCTCTTATACTTCTTGAAGCCTATCTTTGAATTTAGCAACGAGCTCCGTCTGATCTATGAAACTCTTATTTCTCGATCGCAGTGATTTGTAAATTCTTACAAAGGTCTGGCAAACTTGAGGACTCACATCAGGACCAAGCATTCTTCCAAGTCGAGAAGTGGCTGGTATATATTCATCTACATCAATCGATTACAGGCCATAAAAGAGCAGTAAAGGATCAAATGAATTATTACACTGAGGGAAAAAGTCTTTTCATTTCATTCATACATAAAGGATCAGAGTACATTGAGAATCAGAAAGGAACATTACAAACAAATCAAAAATATAAAAGTAATCCTAAGAGTAGATTAGTTGGCGACCTCAGTTTGTTCAAAAGAAGCTGGCTGTTTCCCCTTGTCAGCAGCAGTAAGGGCATCTCCCTCAGGAGGGCCAATTTCTGTCGCCCGACCAAGAAGGGCGTCAACAGGAACTGACTGAGAAACAGGGTTAATACCTTCAATGGATGGGACAGAAGCTTCATCTACGATAGGCTTTGGGCCTGGATCATGATCATCGAACAAGGGAGAAGTAACATCCACCACGGCAGCCAAGAGGGCCTTGTTCCAGCCCTTCTTGAAATTTAGACGGCTGATGTAGTCTATTTAAACCTCAGCATCTTCATATGCGGCAGCCCACCCGGAATTATATGAATCTTCCTTAATGATGGTTACATCGGACTCCTTCTCTTTCAGCTTCTCCACTAGCACCTTATTCTCCTCCACCACCGTTAACTTGCTCGAGCAGACTAAATATAGGCCTGTCGTAGTTCGTTCAGTTCTTTGAAAGCTGCCTCCCTCACTCGATTAGCTTCAACAAAGGCCAGATCAGAAGACGTTCGAGCAGCATCAGCAACCTTCAAGTTAGCCTCGAGGTCGATACTCTTCCCTTTTAAAGCAGCGTTCTACTTCCCCAGTTCATCATTCTTATTCACCAGCTAGTTGCGAGGGGGGATAGAGCACGACAAAATCAGTCACGAACTGCAAGTAAAAGAAGGCATTAGAAGAAAGAAAGAAACAGAATTTTACAAGTGTTAAAGAGAAGAAATAGACCTACCAAGGCTAGCCTCTGACTCGCTTGCAAGGCAAACTAGTCAGTCCACATTGCCCTTTGGCGATCAGCAAGCAGGACTGCTCTTTTGAGCGCAGGAGCCTGTTGGGGAGAGATGGAAACCAAGGCCCCCTTTGGCAACACAGACACGGGCACTAAGGCCTGCCCACCCTTTTTCCTCACTTCCATTCTCCTCCTCTCTCTCATTCTCCTTCTCTACCCTCTTTCGCTCCTCAACCTTCTTTTTCTCTTCAGTCTTCTTCCTCTCCTATTCTCTCTTTCTCTCTCTCTCTTTCTCTCAACTACTCTTCTTCTTTTCTCTTCTTTTCTTGCTCATACGCAGAATACTGAAAACCAGTGGCAATAGCCCCACTGCTGGACTTTTTCTTCTTCGACCACTGAGCGAGAAGCACATCATCCTCATAATCATCATCACGGATCAGGTTTCTCCTGGGGGAGACATTTCCTCGCTATAACTGCTGTTGTACTTGAAGAATCTTGAGCCTCAGAAACCTCTTCTGAGATGGAGGAACTTTCACTAATGGAGTTCGCCTCACCATAACCGCCTTCAGCACCTCCTCTGATATCACTTTCATAACTGCTATATTCCTTGTCTAACTGAATGGGATTGGCAGCATCTTCTTCAGAAATATCTAAGTCAGGAATGTTGTCCATAGGCCTCACAATGAAACTGGACCCGATGTTCTTGTACTCTAGCAGGAAAGCAGTGGATCGGGGATGTTCACCTCCATCTAGAGGTTCCCTGATATTCCAAGCTTTAATCATCTTGGCAGCTCAGACCTCGCTAAGGGCAGGTTCCAAGTTCTTTGTCCTCGCTGAAAAGAAAACAGAAAAGTATCAGAAAAATCACACATTAACAAGGAGATCGAAAGAGCAGAGTAAAGACTACCTATGTACTCTTCCCCTTAAAAGGGAACAGTGAATCTATCAGACCTCGCCCCCTCAGTCTGGGGGGAGAACTGCCAATTCCTAGCAAGAAAGCCATCTTTCCAGTAGTCTTTATGGGAATCAGGTAAATTTACTACTAATACCCTGTCAGTACTCCTGGTCTTGAGGTAGAGAAGACCAGAGCTCGTTCGAGAGAAAGAATAACAAAAACAAACTTCAGCGAGACCCAATTTAGTGCCATAAAGTTGATTTATTCTATGGACACCATTGACTATCTTCCAGTCGTTGGGCAAACACTATGTAGGGACAATGTTGAAATAACCAAAGAAATGAAGGAATAAATTATTTGGAGGAAAAGTAATCCCACTTGGGAAAGCAACAGGACATGAATCCAATGAGCGCCCTCTATCTCTCTAACATCCTTAGGGAGAGAGGCTCACTCAATCTCTACCCACTCTGAGATATTATAAAACTTCCTAAACTCAGACACTGATCTATTACCTATTTTTGTCATTTGTAAACCCTAAATAGCAAATTCAAAGAAAACTCAACAGAGAAAGCATAGAGAGAGAGAGAGAGCAAAGGGGACTTACGAGATAAAAGTTTGACTTGGACGATGCAAGATCACAAGCCCAGATGACGAGGGAGATTGAAAGTGAAGAAAATGAAAACCTGGAGAAGAGGGAACAACAGTTAAAACTCATAGAAGATGAGGGAATGCTAAGAAAATTGAAACAACAACTATGGAATGCTGCTCCAAATAACTTTTAAATGATCCCAATCATCGCGCACAGGACACGAAGCAACTTCTGCCTAAATCAGTTCTCAACTTTGGGAAGAGTTACACGATTCACAAAAGAGCCATTATGACAAATCATTTAAATTTATTGAGCTCAAATTGTGGCCCAACAACTTTAGGGGCAATTGTGGGTACTCGAATTTGGTATCATGGTCCCAGACGAGTAGCCTAATAAAAACAGCCCAAAGTTTGAACCCTTCGCACCTTAACTATATTTAGTTATGACTTAGTCTTCTCCTAGAATCTCGTATAGAGATATTACAGGAGAGAAAGATGGACGTGGGGGAGTCCAACACCCCCCACTCCCCGAAGATAAACATGTATATAATAAACCCTAAGCCTGGGGCAAGAGTCACGCACTGTATTCTCTATAAATGCTCCTTGGAGTATAAAGATATAATATTGACTGCACCACCGTGGACGTAGGCATTCTTGCTGAACCACGTACATACTATGTTGGGTGATTGGCATTTTATATTCTTTATTTTTCTTGGTGATTGCACTTTTCTCATTTATTTGTGTTGAATATAATTGTCACCACACGTATATATAGAGAGAGAGCTATATATGTATGTTTATATGTATATGGTATATATTTACTTATAGCACGAGTGTGGTTATATTACATTTATTGTGTGAATATTTATCTATAGCACGAGTGTCGCTATGATATTGTTTATAATCATATACCTAGTGAGGGTAGTTTATTACTTAGCTAATAGTGAGTATTAGCGTGATTGGGCTTGGATAGCGGTAATATGTCCTATTTTGACTCGGTAGGATAATTAGGATTATTAAATGAATGTGTTAGGTGTGCATTGTACATGAAAGGTGAGGTTTTATCGCATGTGAGTATGACCGGTTAATTAATTATAAAAGTAATACACTATGTGTTTTATGGATTTAAAACATTTAATTACTTGCAAAATATTTTCAAACTTTTCGGACTCTTACCCACGGGCAAATTTATTTTCTTGTTTTCTTTTAAAAAACCTCAAGTGTACAGAAGCAGTAGGGACAATAAGGAAAGATCTTTATTTCCGTTACAGTAGCTGTGGGTGCTACATGGTTGATTTAGCCGCCTCATCTTTTTCTATCTAGATTGGATTCTTTAATTCCAGTTTCCTCTTTGCCGTGTTTCCCATAGTTTGGATAGGACTTTACATTTATGCCAGGATGTTTTTTCAGTATTCAATTTTATTTGGTTTGATATGTACTGTTAGTGACGGATGGCTTATTCAGTTAACATTTATTATTTATGCATGTTGATTCATTCTGTTCATTTAACTCTATGGTTTTATTCGTATTAAATTTATATTGTTTGTTGTGATAGTGATGCTGAGAATCAATCCATACTGGGTTCTGGTTTTATTTTAGTAGATGATTGGCCACCCGGTATTTAAATAGTTAGGTTGTCACATTAAATTAAAGCTTAATTTGAGGTTTAAACCAGAATATCACGAGAAGACATTTTAATATAGGTTTCTAGGGAATAAATCTTAAATTGGTTAGTACAATCTGGCATTGGGGATTAGGGCATTTTTGGGTATGCGCGTGAGTGAAGCAAAATCCTATGGTTGTATACATATATTGTGTGTTGTGTGTATATACACACACACACACACACACTTTTGTGAACATACCATTACTCATGGGGAATATATCGAGTGGGATAGCTTTAAAGGTTGGGACCGTGAACCGCACACCTAGTTGTTGTCTCATGCCGATGTGAAGGTTGTTATGTTTGATCATTTGTTAAGGATGGTCACCTCTTCACGATGAGAGAATGTGGATAGATTCGATCCATCGAGTGGGTTTGGGTGTAGATCCGTTGATGGTTTTACTGCATAGTGAGCTCCCCATTGTTATATTCATGTGTTCATTTAAGTTTTTTAGGTGAGGGACTCCTATGGACTTACCGATATAAGCATGAGATGGTCTTCAAAGGTAGTTGCCTTTGTGTGATATAAATTATGAATTATGAATGAGATACGTAAGTCCAACAATGAACATTTAATTAAATTAACCCTAGGTCACATTTATGTGTTATTAGTGTACAATTGGGTGTATCATTCGGTTGGGTGATATTGTGGGGTTTGGTATTTATTAGGTTTTATTCTTACACGTATAGTTAGTTACATCCCTATTTTTTTTATTATCAATGACTTACTTATGTATCTAGAGATAAAGACTTTTAGTTTAGTTTATACATTGGGTTGGGACATGCTTGTAGTATTTCACTTAGGTGGGGAGTGGGATATTTAATGCATGTGAGATCCGACGGGATGATATGTTTATTATAAACGAGTCGTATGATTATAACTGTTGATATTGAAGATATTTTTTATAACTTTAGGGAACTAATCCAAATCATACAAAACTATTTTCCAGGCATTCAGGGCCGAGGAGATTCAAACTTGCATCTCCACTTGCATTCCAATTGTTGTTTAGTTGATTCTTATCATAGGTTTCTACTTCTTTCAATTTTAGTTTAGTATTTTATTCAGAGAGTGTATGGACTGTTGATACCAAATTTAATCTACTGACGTGGACCAATCATACGAAGACACGTGGCTGTCTACGTGGCAACAATAAGCACTTCTGAGGTGATCATATACTTCCGAGGAACAGACCTCTCCGAGGAACGTATACACCCCGAGGAACCGACCCCTCCGAGGAACTCATACTCTCCGAGGAACAGACCTCTCCAAGGAACTCTTAAATACCAGGAAGCTCAGGCGATCCGAGCAACTCAGGCGGTTCGAGTTGCACCTCGACCGCAGCATTAATTGCCAGATAACCAACAGTTCAACTATTCATTGAATGCTTATCATCTTGACGCACACGTTTGAGGAACATTAAATGAATTACCTTTTCATATGTGTATCATTTAATGTAACACCCTTTCATGTACAGCCTAAGGGCTATAAATACCTTGTATCACCATCATTCAAGAGAGGGGGAATTTCTTGATAGCTCTTGTAATCGAGAATTCCCTAAACACTCAGCAATAACATAACAGTGGACGTAGGCCATTCATATAAGGCTGAACCACTTTAAAAATCTTTGTCTCATTTATTTATCTGTGATTAAATAATTAGAGTGATCTAATTTTTTACATCAACATGGACCTTGAGTCTTTGTTATTTAATTCAGTCACTTTTTTAGGAGTTGATACTATTTGAGTTTGTCATGGTTAATTGTTTATATTATTTATTCTATTTTCATTTATCGTTTAGTTTATCGTATGTTGTGGACGGATTTAAATTCACTTCAAGCCTTTTTATTTATATGTTAATGCTCAGAATGATATAGATTGCTTAACGTGATCGATCTTTCGCGTATTATAATGGCCAACCAATATGTAGAAAATATGGGTTGCTACAGAATATAGCACCATGTATTTGGAAAATCTCAAAAACCACAAGGTTAAAAAAATATTTTCAATGTAAGAAAATATTTTACCAAGGGAATGAATCTAATTCCTTTAGTTAATATATCTTTATTTTAAGTGATTAGCTTGAGGAAATGGTATAAATGATTCGGTATGAATTTGATGAAGCTTTTCGGAGATCTCTTGGACTAGACTCAAAGTATATTTTATACAACGGAATAGGACAATTCTTGAGTGACATGGGGCACATGAGTATACATATACTCTTACAGTAAGTACCTCATCACTATAAACTTTTGTGTCTTTGTTATTTCTAGTTTAAGAACAACTCCACCTTCTTTAGGGATACTTATTTGGTGAGATTGAGATCCTGACCAATATCAACATCATCACTTAATGTCCCTGTTTAAATAAAGTAAATGGATCTCTTATTCGTATATATTTTTTCCAACATAGTAAGTGGAATCATTATGTTAGTCCACGTCACATAAAAACTTTTAAAAAGTAAAAACAGTGATAGTTGATTTTATATTAGTTATTAGATATTTGATATAAAAAATCATTTGTGAAATGTTTTTCTTTTACATTTTAAATATAAAAAATTTATTTCATGTAAATGATACATTATGAATTTCCATATTGTATAGTAAATAATACATTCAAACTTTATACACAGACACACACACACACACACATATATATATATATATATATGTGTGTATGTGTGTGTGTGTGTGTGTGAGAGAGAGAGAGAGAGAGGAGAGTGCTAGCGTGCACATGTTTTAAACTTTTTATTATTGAATCACTTAACAAATGAAATACATTTTGATAAAATTTGGTACAGATGATTTCTAGGATAATAATATTCACAAAATTTCAAGTAAAAAAATCATTATTTTAGCTCCGAAAATAAGAAAAAATATTTTTTAGATCCTTTTTTTTTGTTAGCCACGATATCCTCCTTATTATTTATAATATTAACAAGTATCTAAATTTTCAAGAACCCCTTTTTGTCAATATATTTTGTTGACCTATATCCTCGTTATCTCTTCCTTTTCCAATCCTTTCTACCAATTTTTCCTATTTTATCTACTAAAAAATGAACGCATAATTCTTCGAGACCATTTATTCATTGTCAAGAAAATTCTGAATAACCATTAATTATTTATGGAATATAAGATATTTTTTCCTTTTGTAGAAGTAGGTTCTTCTTTTTTGTTTCTCTTTTAAAAGTTATTTTTGTGAGTGATTTTGGATCCAGCCGCATAATTTGTAAGTTCATCCACCCTAAAAACAATGAGTGTTGATTAAGTAATGTGTAAGTTTATCCACCCTAACTTTTTTCATGACTAAATTACCCTTAATGAATAATATATAATTTTATTTCCCTAGATTACTAATTTTTAAGTTCATCCCCCCTAATTAGAAAGGTTAATAAACTTTTATTTACTAATCAATAGGTCTACAGTAATTTGATTAGATAACTCAAATTAAATAAATAAATATATATATATATATATATATATATATATATATATATATATATATATATATATATATATATATATATATATATATATATATTATTTTATGCTTATGTCAATTTCAAAATTTTAAAAATCTTAACAATGAAATAAATAAGATCAAAATGAATGTTTAAGAAAGTAGGTAGAGTAATACAAATAGCAAAAAAAGTAATGTCCAATAAAGTAGAGTAACAAAATTATCAAAATAAATGTTTAAATATAAAAATTTTAATTGGCAAAAACATAAAAAATATATTTATTTATGTAATTTGTTTTAATCATTATTATAATTTATTTGTACACTTATTAATTTCAAATAGATAATATGCCATAGAATGTATATAAAAAACTAGATTTAAAAATTGTTTCGAAATACAGTTTTTAAATCTAGTTTTTTTGTATTTTTAAATAGTGGTGTGCATTTAGTAAACTTGTTTTTAAATCTAGTTTTAAAAAAAAAACAGATTTGGCAAACATGTGATATATATATATATACGTACATACAAGCATCCATGCATGCATGATATGTAACACCGGGATTTATAATTTGGGATTATCCATGGGTCAATCCGGTCCAGTCTGACTGTATTAAGTGTGAAGTGATGTAAAATAACCTAAAAAGGTTTCTAGTCCATTTTAGTTAATTAAAATTATTAGATAAGCATCCACTCCCATTTTTAGATATTTAAGTATGATAATAGCAAGTGTGGAACGCATTAGGCAATACCCTAGATTAGAATAATCAGAGTTACTACCATAAGAGTCTGGAAATACTTTCCTATCAAAGGCTCTCAAAAAACAAAACATCAACTAACCTGTCGTAACAAAGGGAATGAGGGTTCCCAACATAATACAATATAGAAACGAGCGGCAGAAAGAGAGAATGCAATACTATAAATAGTATAATTATAGCCCAATTCTACATGCAATTATTATAGAGTAAATGCATTAGTCATGTTTTACTTCAAAAAATTATTTTTAATTTAGGTTAAGTGCCATTAACTCTTGTCTTCTCAAAGTTGCCATTTTATTCAAAAATAGTCCTTTAATTAATTAACTCATGCGAATAATTTAGAAAAATAATGTTCCCGGACTATTTTAAATCATCCACTCTCCTTTAAAAAATATCAACTTAAACTTCAAATTAACACAGACCTGGTGTTTATTAAAAATAACATTTCACACACATAGGCTGGTTGAAAAGAATTTACAATACATAGAGGTGTCAAGTCTAGGATTTCTCCTACCAAGGGGTTACTCACACATTCAATTATTATTATCTTCATATCAAATTATCCACACACACACACACCTATATCAAACTTGGGATTATGCCACATCATGAGGTCACTCAAACACCCAGTTATCTTTATTTGCATTCTTTTAAAATCATATTAAATTATCCACACATAATCGTGTCAAACCAAGGTTTTGTCCCACCATGGGGTTGCTAGCATGTGGGTTTTAATGAGGACACATTTCGATTTGTAGATGGTTTTTGGCAGAAGTCAGGCCACATCTTGCTTCTTTAGTGATTCAATTAGACCATAATCGCCATTGTGGCCATTCTCTCCATAGTCGTGGCCTGAATCCGCGATTGCAGTTACTTTGCCTGAGGTCGTAAGATTACCATCGCAATCTGAGTGCACTCCTACCGCGAAGCTTTTCAGTACTCTATATTTTTCTCTTAGTAGCTCTATATAATTAAATACCCACAAAAATTTTCCTATTATCCTATATGATTTCTAACTTACTCATATATTCTATTAATAGGTCTTGTACCTTATCACTAATTTAAATATCTTATCAGCTCCTTACAACTTAATTAATCATAACGATTCCCTATATACATATAAGGATGGTTTCAATTCTTTTTCTCACATAATGAACTTAGCATAACTTAAACATTCCTATTTAAGTCACACCACATACATTTAATTCAATGATTATTCCAACTAGTTGAACAATTTCTCATTTATCCCCATCAAAATTCACCAATGCATAACGAATTCCAAAAATTCACACGCCCTTATAAAATTCAATGCTCATAAAATTTAAGAAAGATCGGGTTATTACATTATATATATATATATATATATATATATATAGAGAGAGAGAGAGAGAGCGGTTATCACGCATACCCCAGTTTGCATACCGCTGGCGCGGACCAATTTTGATAAAATAGTAAAAAAAATATTTTTGATGTAATTTTTTTTTATAGTTTCTAAACATTTCAATAGGACCATAAAAAAAATTCAACTCAAAATGATTTTTTTTGCTATTTTAAAAAAATCGGTCAAACTTTGTCAGTTTTTAACAACTTAAAAACTGACAAAGTTTGACTGGTTTTTTTAAAATAGCAAAAAAATTCATTTTGAGTTGAATTTTTTTTATGGTCCTATTGAAATGTTTAGAAACTATAAAAAAAAATCAACCCGAAATTATTTTTTTTACTATTTTAAAAAAATGGTCCGCACGGAGGGTATGCAAACTGGGTATGCATGAGATCCTTTCTGTATATATATATATATATATATATATATATATATATATATATATATATATATATATATATATATATATATATATATGTGTGTGTGTGTGTGTGTGTGTGTGTGTGTGTGTGTGTCTGTGTGTGTGTGTGAATGATTGAGTTCGACCTATCACTCGCAAACTGATGGGCAAACTGAGTGAATGAATCAGATGTTAGAGGATATGTTGCGGATGTGTATCCTAGATTTTTTTTTTGGGGGGGGGGGGGGGATGAGAGCAGTATCTCCCACTAGTGGAGTTTTCCTATAATAACTCCTACCAGTTTACGCTTGGCATGGCTCCATTCGAGGCATTATACGACAGACCTTGTCGTTCTCCAGTGTGTGGTTAGAGGTGGGGGACAACAAGCTACTTGGGTCGGAGGTGATCCAGGATACTTTAGCCAGGATAGAGATGATTCGAAACCGTATTTGGATTGCTCATAATCGACAGAAGAGCTATGCCGATACCAAGAGGTTTTTCCATGAGTTCAATGTGGGAGACCAGGTGTTGCTGAGAGTATATCCTAATAAGGGGATAATGCGTTTTGGTAAGAAAGGGAAGTTGGAGCCGAGATATTTGGGGCCATTTCCTATGATCGAGTGAATTGGGCCAGTTGCTTATAGACTTGGGTTACCGGAGCACTTGCATAGGATTCATGATGTGTTCTATATTTGTTCGCTGAGGAGATATCTTCGGGATGAGTTGGACCATAATCACCCGATCGTTCCTACGAGGAGGGGTCGATTTCTATCCTTGACCATAGCGAGAGGAAATTAAGATTGAAGGTAGTACCGCTAGTACGTGTTCAGTGGCAGCATCATAATATCGAGCAATCTGCCTGGGAGCGCGAGGATGATATGCGCGATAAATATCCAGAATTATTTTTACCAGGTATACCTTTATTTCCAAATTTCAGGATGAAATTCCATTATTGGGGGAGAAGTACGTAATACCCC
Organism: Sambucus nigra; assembly: GCA_949130495.1. Taxonomy (NCBI): domain Eukaryota; kingdom Viridiplantae; phylum Streptophyta; class Magnoliopsida; order Dipsacales; family Adoxaceae; genus Sambucus; species Sambucus nigra. Next base: position 87,015,740 of record OX422216.1, on the reverse strand, counting down.
GTATTGTTAATGATTTTAATTCTAGGATTAATGGAATTAAAAATGGGAAATTAATTGGTAATTGATGATGCTGAAATCTAGCACCACCGGATAAGTGATAATGAGCTCAAACAGTAGTAACCATGGCATCCATAGAGATGTAAGTGTATAAGTGTGTAGAAGGAGATGAGTATAAGAGGAATAAGACAATGATGTATAGTGGTTCAGCCAATTTGGCCTACATCCACTGTGAGTGTGTGATCCACTAAGTATTGGCACTAATGGCCTTGGATACAATGCACATAAGCTCACTTTCTCTCTCTACTGTGCGTACAAGCAAAGTTTTAGCTAGGGTTACAATTATCGATCCCCTGTTGACACCTGTAGATGCCAAATGATGATATAATATTCCCTCACGCGAGGGTGTGATTTTGTTATAACGGTCTCCCATGTGCCATGTGAGCCTCACGTGCACTGTTCCACGTGTCTCCCAAACCACGCGATGTGATGATGTCACCCTCGGCCTTTGATATGAGGCTGAGGACAAAGTTCCTTCTAGTAATGAGTCTGGCCTAATTTGGGCCTAGTACTGTCGTACCCTCGAAGGGTCGTTCGGAGCCTGCTGAAGGGTCGGCCCCCTGAGGGGTCGTCCGGAGCCTGCTGAAGGGTCGGCCCCCCGAGGGGTCATCCGGAGCCTGATGAAGGGTCGGCCCCCTGAGGGGTCGTCCAGATCCTGATGAAGGGTCAGCCTCCCGAGGGGTCGTCCGGAGCATGATGAAGTGCAGGGCGCCCTCGGCATGGCCGAGGGTATATACGGGTATATCAATCACCCCCCAGCCCTTAGTCATAGATGATGTTGAGATGGCTGAGGGATAATGTTGCTTTTGAGACTAAGTGTATGGTTTGTTTGATGAGTGACACCTGTCAAACTGATTTGACAGCTGTCAAATTTTTATCCAATGTCGTTCTAGTTTTCAAGGCATGGCGGCTGCATGCGACCTAGGACTTTGTGCCCTAATGATGACCTCCTCGTGGGCTGTACTCTGCCTTGGTTAATGGGACCACTCATTACTAAGGTATTTAAGAGATTTTTGAAACCTTTCCTTCTCTTCTTCTTCTTCGTGCCCCAAGCTCTCTCTCTCTAGATTTCCAACAGACAGACCTGCACATTTCGACATTTCGAGTTTGGAACCCTATTTCTCCTTCCTCAGGTAATCCCTCTACCCAGTGTCCTCTTTTACTTTCATTTCTTTCTTTGCTTTAGGCTTGTATGGTCGGACTTAGGTTGTTTTATATTATTTCCGGCATCTTCTTCGGTGACTGGTTTTTGAGTGTTCTTGAGCTTTCTTGAGTAAAACCCTTGATTGCTTTTGTTTTAATCCAAAAGTCTAATTTGGTCAACTGCAAACTTGTTTGTAGTTAAGTTCCCAAAATTCCTCCAAGTGTAGGGTCTCCCCCTTGATGCTTAGGAGGCTTTATAGCTTAGCTGAGGAGTTCCCTTCCCTGAGAGAGAAATTATTTGTTGAGATCAGACGAATAGAGGAAGAGGAGGAGAGGAGACGGAGGGCCGATCCTAACTGGGTACAACCCATCTTTCCCATTCCTCTAGCCACACTAAAACCATTTGAACCGTCTGAGTCTTGTGGGTCGTCCCATCGTCCAGCCGAGTGTCATTCAAGTGAGATGGACGAGAGAGCATCCTCGCCAACTGGCGCTAGAGCTTCTGGTAGAATAGAGACATCTAACCTAAGCCCGGGCCGACAAGCCGAGGGTATGGTCCTCTCCGAGGCTATCCCTGTGACAACCCTATCTCCACATGCCTTCCAGATGGCCTTTCCCCATGGTCCTCTGGAAGATGACGAGGCCAAGGGGGAGGGGACTGAGGATGAGGGCGATGATTCAGATGACCAGGTTGATACCTCCCATGCCTCGTCCTATATCTCCTACATTGGGTATCGCAGCCTCTTATTGTGGAGACATGCCTATGGAGTTCCCCCTGGCATAACCATGAGGGTTCCCTCTGAGTCTGAGAGGGTTTTTGAGGGTGAAGAGGGTGAGGTTGCAGTGTATGAACAAATGTTCAAGGTTGGTATCAACTTCCCTCTGCATCCTGCTATCGTAGATATCCTATCAGCCCTTGGTATTTCCCCCTCTCAGCTTCCTCCCAACTCCTGGAGGACGATACTAGGTTACATCTCCCTGTGGAAGAATGTTTTCACTGATGAGCCCTCGGCTGACATATCCTTGGCCTGCTACAATATCACCTCTTTGTCCAAATAGCCTGGGTACTATCATCTAGGGGTGAGGAGGTCTGAGAAAAAACTTCTCCACGTGGCACAAACCTCCAACCACGATTGGAATAAGAGATTCTTCTTTGTCTCTAGGAAGTGGGAGTTCTCCGCCGAGGCATCTACTATAGCCGATGGTTCGAGGGTCCCCCGAAGATGGTCTAACCCATCAATGAAGGCCAGGTCAGACTCCGGACTTAGCATAGAAGAGAAAGATATTGTTGAATATCTGAGAGGACGAGGGAGAGGGGGTGAACTTCCAAAGTTTGAAGACTGATGACCCCTCGGTTCCTCAAGGAAGCTGGTCTGAAGGTCGGCCCTCTTACAGAACTATGTGAGTTATACTTTTCTTTACTTTTTTCAAGTGTTTCCTTTTTATCTCTGCATTTTTCTCACGTGTCGTACACTTTTCAGGTCGTCCTGCTGGTGTATCAGACTATCTCTGGGAAATGACTGCTCCCAGTTTACTATCAGGCTTGGCAAAGAAGAAGGGTAAAGAGCCTCAGCAGGATCCGAGGAAGACAAAGGCCGTGGGGCCGGCGGTTGTTGAGCCGACAGCTGATAGCCACAAAAGAAAAGAGCCTGAGATTCCTATTGACCCTCAGTCGGATTCTCGGACGAGGGCCAGGGTCGAAGCATCTGAAGGGACTGCTTCTTCATCCAGCATGGGGGCCTTCTGGTCCCAGAAATTAGCACATTTGAGGGCCGAGCCATCATCGCTCATCGCAAATTTGAGGCAGCCAAGGTATTAATGTTTGCTGCTCCCTCGGCTGCTGATTACGACTTTCTGTCAAAGATGCCTCCAGCCAAAGTGTATGACTATGGTTTGCACGCTTTAGCCCAGGTTTTGGTCTTGATTCATTTCTTTAATTGCATTCTTTCACCAACTGTTTCCTCGGACTCTTGACATCTGTTTATTTTTTTGTGCAGTCTGTATGCGCCTTTACCTCGACAACTAAATGGATGGCTGAGAATCAGGATAAATTCCATGAGGCCGAGAGGTCCATCCAGCATGAGGCCGACCTGCAGGCTGACTTAGATACTGCAAAGGCTGAGCTAGAGAGTGCCAGAACTAAACATGCATGAATTATGGACGAGCTGACGAGACAGCATGATGAGGATATGAAGGCCAAAGACTTGCTTCTGAAGGAGAAGGATGAAGCCATGACCCATCGGGAGGCCCAGTTTAAGATTGAACTATCTGAGGCTGTGAAGAAAGCCGAGGCAGACGCTGTGGAAGCCTATAAACTCTCCGATGAGTTCCAAGGCTTCGGCCTTGAGTACTTGGAGAGAGGGATAAGGACGGCTTGTCGGTGGGTAGTCCTCAAGTTCGGCGACGTCGTCTCTTCCGTCCGTCCCTCTCTGGAGGCCGTTCAACTAGACGACCCCCTGATTGCTGAGGCTCTAAACCAGGTGGAATCCCAAGTGCAAGTCGAGGGGGTCGTCACGTCTGAAGATCAGCCAGTTGTGGTCATTGAGGAAACCCCTCTTGTGGATGTTGAGGCCCTGCCCTCTGATATTGTTCCATATGGTGGCTGTCTGTAGCCCATACCCTCTTGATGTAATTGACATTTTTGTACTTTATCTTGTAGAACACTTGATATTTCATTTATACTATCATCTCCTTTATTGTCTTCCATATTTGCCTCTTGTATTATTTGTGTTGTCTCTTTGTTAATGCCACTAACCCCTCCCTCGTCTCTCTTGAGGGTGAATCGAGGGGTCGTCCCCTGGGTTGGCCCTCATTATAGCCGAGGATTAATAATTAAATTAATAGTTTTAAACACATTACTCCCTCGTCTTTCTTGAGGACAGTGGTGGGGTCGTCCCCCCCCCCCCCCCCCACTGGCCCTCATCATAGCCGAGGGTTAATCACCACATTAATGGTTTAAAACACAGTATTCTCTCGTCTTTCTTGAGGACAGTGGTGGGGTCGTCCCCTCCACTGGCCCTCATTATAGCCGAGGGTTAATCACCAAATTAATGGTTTTAAACAAAGTATTCCCTCGTCTTTCTTGAGGACCGTGGTGGGGTCGTCCCCTCCATGGGACCTCATTATAGCCGAGGGTGATAATCACCAAATTAATGGTTTTTAACAAAGTTTTCCCTCGTCTTTCTTGAGGACAATGGTGGGGTCGTCCCCTCCATGGGACCTCATTATAGCCGAGGGTGATAATCACCAAATTAATGGTTTTCAACAAAGGTTTCCCTCTTCTTTCTTGAGGACCATGGTGGGGTCGTCCCCTCCATGGGACCCCATTATAGCCGAGGGTGATAATCACCAAATTAATGGTTTTCAACAAAGTTTTCCCTCGTCTTTCTTGAGGGCCATGGTGGGGTCGTCCCCTCTATGCGACTTCATTATAGCCGAGGGTTATAATTACCAAATTAATGGTTTTAAACAAAGTTTTCCCTCGTCTTTCTTGAGGACCATGGTGGGGTCGTCCCCTCCATGCGACCTCATTATAGCCGAGGGTTATAATCACCAAATTAATGGTTTTAAACAAAGTTTTCCCTCGTCTTTCTTGAGGACCATGCTGGGGTCGTCCCCTCCATGGGACCTCATTATAGCCGAGGGTTATAATTACCAAATTAATGGTTTTGAACAAATTTTTCCCTCGTCTTTCTTAAGGACCATGGTGGGGTCGTCCCCTCCATGGGACCTCATTATAGCCGAGGGTGATAATCACCAAATTAATGGTTTTAAACAAATTTTTCACTCGTCTTTCTTGAGGACCATGGTGGGGTCATCCCCTCCATGGGACCTCATTATAGCCAAGGGTTATAATTACCAAATTAATGGTTTTGAACAAAGTTTTCCCTCATCTTTATTGAGGACCATGTCCCCCACTGCGATTGGCCTCTGTTTCACCCTCTGTTTTTAAAACCTTGCGGTCCTCTGCTGGTAGGCGGCCTGCCTTATCTCAGCGTCCTCCCTCCTTTCCTCAATCAGGTCTAAGTCGAGTCTCCTCTCTTCTGTATTTCTCTGGGGGTCATACATTTGGACCCTATGAGTAGGAAACTCAATCTCGGTGGGGATGACGGCTTCTGAGCCATAAGCTAGCATGAATGGGGTCTCTCCGGTAGAGGTCCTCACTGTTGTCATGTATGCCCACAGCACGGCATATAACTCATCGACCCATCTTCCTTTTGCCTCCTCAAGCCTCTTCTTGATTCCATCTAGGATTGTCCTGTTTGTAACTTTTGTTTTCCCATTGGCCTGAGGTCGGTCTGGGGTGGAGAAAAATTATTTGATACTCACCCTTTCACAGTACTTCGGTAGAGAGGTATTCTTGAACTGAGTCCCGTTATCCGAGATGAGGGTGTTGGGGAGACCATATCTTCATATAACATTTTTCCAGATGAACTGGAAGGTCTTCTTCTCTGTAATTATCGCCATTGGTTCGGCCTCCACCCATTTTGAGAAATAGTCAATAGCTACGATGAGGAACCGATAGTTATTGACTGCTCTTGGTAAGGGTCCTACGAGGTCGATCCCCCACACTGCAAATGGCCATGGGGATGTAATGGAGGTAAGAGGCTGATGGGGTTGGTGAGGGATGTTGGCGAATCTCTGGCATTTATCGCACTTTTTTACATATGTCACGGCGTCTTTCCCTAAGGTCGGTCACCAGTACCCTTGGGTGATCACCCTCTTCGCTAGGGATCTGCCCCCGATGTGGCTTGAGCACGATCCTTCGTGCACATCTTGCAAAAGGGATGAGACCTCAGATGGGTGCACGCACCTGAGTAAGGGGAGTAAAAATCCCTTTTTGTACAAGGTATCCCCAATGACGGTGAACTTTGCAGCCCGGTATCTCAACTTCTTCCTTTTTTGCCTTGCTTCTGGCATCTCCCCCTCTTTAATGTACCTGATCAGAGGGTCCATCCACGAAGCTTCCTAAGAAACATTTAGGCAATTTCCAAGTAGTCCCTCAGCGTCTTCAATAGTTGGCTGAAGCAAAATTTCTACTGGGACCTTCCTCCTGATGTCTGTCCTAGTTACCGAGGCCAACCTCGCAAGGGCATCAGCACGGCCATTGTCGAGCCTAGGTATCCTCTTTAATTTCACTTCTCTGAAGCCTTTCAGTAATGACCTCACCTTCTCAAGGTACCTATCCATCCTCTCGTCCTTATCCTCGTAGGCTCCTAGTAACTGATTCACTACTAGCCTCGAATCACTGTGAACCAAAATCTGGCCGATACTAAGTGATCTGGCCAAGGAGAGGCCTGCTATCAAGGCCTCATACTCGGCCTCGTTATTGGAGGCCTTAAAGTTGAACCTCAGGGCATACTCAATGTCTGTGTCGTCGGGTGCTGATACTATTAACCCAGCTCCGCTCCTGCTTTCGCAAGAGGACCCGTCGACGAAGAGACTCCACACGGTGTGTTCTTCTGAGAAACCTCCCTCGGTGAGTGACCCCTATCTAAAGAGATATCTTCCCTCTTCGTTAACCTCCCTGATTTTTCAAGCTTGTGTAAAACCTGCCTAAGGGGAGGGTCAGTGAGGATGACCATCGTATGGGATTGGAAGTATGGCTTCATCTTTCTTGATGCATGGATCAAGGCGTAGGCCAATTTCTCCATCCTTGGATATCTTTGTTCTGCCCCCTGGAGTGCCTTGCTGTTAAAATACACGGGTTTCTGTATGCCATCTTCGTCTCTCACAATGGTTGCACTAATGGATGACTCTGAGATGGCGAGGTACACATAAAGTCGTTCACCCTGCACGGGTCGTGACAACAGCAAGGGAGACCCCAGGTATGATTTTAACTCCTTGAAGGCCTCATCGCATTCTTCACTCCATTCGAAGGCTTTTATGAGAATTTTGAAGAATGGTAGGCACCTTTCTGTGGCCCTAGATACGAACCTGTTCAAAGCAGCAACTCTCTCTGTGAGCCTCTGAACGTCTTTAATGGACTTGGGGGTCTTCATCTCAACAAGGGCCTTTATCTTTTCAAGATTGGCCTCGATGCCTCTTTGGTTGACAATGAACCCCAAGAACTTCCCTGCTCCGACCGCGAAGACACACTTGGACGGATTAAGCTTCATCTGGTATTTGTCCATCGTATTAAAGTTCCTCTCCAGGTCTGCCACATGATCCTCTGCCTTCAAACTCTTAGTCAGCATGTCATCTACATAGACCTCCATAGACTTCCCAATTTGGTCTTCGAACATTTTATTTACGAGGCGCTGGTACGTTGCCCCCGCATTTTTTAGGCCAAAGGGCATGACCCTATAGCAGTATGTCCCCTTGTCAGTGATGAAGGTTGTCTTCTCCGAGTCTTTAGGGTTCATGAAGATCTGGTTATACCCTGAATAGGAATCCATGAAGCTCATGAGCTCATGGCCTGCGCATCTGGTCAATGCAGGGGAGAGGGAAGCTATCTTTGGGACAGTGCTTATTGAGATCTGTGAAGTCCACACACATTCTCCACTTCCCGTTGGCCTTTGTAACAATGACTGCATTGGATAGCCATTCGGGGTAGATGACCTCTCTGATAAACTCAGCGTCTTCTAATTTTTTGACCTCATCCCTAATGACCTCATACTTTTCTCCAGAGTAAATTCTCCTCTTCTTCTTTACCGGCTTCACTCCCTCTATCACATTGAACTTGTGGCACATGATTTCAGGGTCAATCCCCGGCATATCTACATGACTCCATGCGAAGACGCTTCGTCTTCTCCTCAACAGTTTAATGAGGTCTTCCTTGATATTGGGCTTCAGAGACTTGCCGAATTCGACGGTTTTTTCCAGGTCATCCTCATCGAGGATGATGGATTCTACCTCTTCCGCGGCCTCTCCTTTCTTGAGCTTCGTCTCATCCCTGGGGTCTAGGGTATCAATATTGTAAGTGGTCGTAGCCCTCTTGTGTGCCTCCCTTTCTTCAGCGGAGTTGTAGTAACATTCTCGCGCTGTCGTCTGGTCTCCCTGAACTTCCCCACCCCATAAGGGGTAGGAAATTTAATCATCTGATGGACCGTAGATGGCACAGCTTCAAACCCCTTGAGGTCCACACGCCCCAGTATGATGTTGTAAGCCGAAAACACATCTTCATCCATCACAAAGAAACTTACCTTCTTGGTAAGCCATCTCGGCCACTCGTCCTCCATCCTAACATCGGCCTCATATACTCCCAAGGGATGAACCTTTTCCTCACTGAATCCAATCAATGGATGATGGTATGAGATGAGTCTAGCACGACTGAGACCTAAGGCCTTGAAGCACGACCAAAACATTACATTTGCAGAACTGCCCCCGTGGACCAATATCCTCGGTACCTCACACCCGTGCACCCTAGTTGTGATGACGAGTGGGTCGTCGTGTGGGGCTAGGAGGCCTTTAAAGTCCATTCTCGAGAACCCCACAATCAGGGTGTCCATATCAACCTTCTTCCTCTTTTCTGACTTGGCCTCCAGGGAGGTTGAGTGTACCGTCTTCGTCACTGCCTTGGCCTCAGCCACATGGGCCTTTCTGTCAGTGACCTCAGACCCTCCTCCTACTAGACCCCCGGAGATCATTCCCACTCCGAGCGAGATCATATTAAGCCTCTTGACAGGACCTTGGTCGTCACTCGGCGGGAGGTCAGGGTCGTCCTCATCATCAGAAGGGTCGTCCCCTCTTTTTTGAGGTCCTTCTCTACATGCATAGCCTCGCTTCTTTCTGGGGTCATCCCCTCGGCCTCTCTTGAAGGCACCTTTGTTGACATACTTTCTCAGCTTCCCTTCTTTCAGCATCTTCTCAATCTCATCTTTCAGAGAAAAGCATTTGTCTGTTACGTGGTCGTAGTCTTGGTGAAATTCGCACCACAGGTTCTTGTTCCTCTTGTTGGGGGCTGCCCTCAGCTTCTCAGGCCACTTCAGGGACCGATCACTCTTTATCTCATGAGTATCTGCTCACAGCTGACCGTCAGAGGGGTGTAACCAGCGAATTTGTCGTCCGTAGACCTCTTCTTCCCCTCTTTGTTCTTCTTAGGGTATTTACCCCCAATAGTGCCTCCTTTTTCATCTTCGTATTTTGAGGCCATCGCCTCTTCGGCGTTCATCACCTTTCCTGCTGTTGACAGCAATTTAGCCATCGTCCTAGGGGGTCTTCAGCAAGCTTCCATAACAGCTTCCCCTTTTGGAGTCCTCCAATCAGGGCTGTCATAACTATGCTCTCCTCATAGTCTTCCACCTCCAGCTTCTCTTTATTGAATCTGGCTATGTAGTCCCTCAGGCTCTCACTCCTCCCCTGCTTAACATAGAGTAGGTGGGTGGTCTTCTTCTGTGGCCTCACCCCAAAGAAAAAGTTGTGGATGAACAGGTTTGCCAACTGCTTAAAGTTTTCAATGGAATTTTTTGGAAGAGACGTGTACCAGACATGTGCAGCCCCAGTCAGGGTACCAGAGAAGGCACGACACCTTTTCTCGTCTGAGATAGAGTATATGTCTGCTACTGATTGATACATCTCAACATGGTGGACAGGGTTGGTGCTCCCGTTGTATCTTGGGGTGACCACAGGTGGCTTGAACCTTGATGGCGTAGGGAAATTGACTATCTTTGCCACAAAGGGTGAGCCTATGGTGTATCCCTTCTGAAGAGGGTCCTGGATCTTCAGTATATCACCAATCTTATCCTCTAGTCACTGGATCGAGTCATTCCAGGGCCTCACAGGGTTGGCTTGGCCGATGTTATACCCTACCGCCTCTTTAAGGTGGACGGAGGGTTCTGCTGCGGCAAGTCTGTGTTGGCTGTTTACTTCCCTTTGACCGTCATCCCGTCCTTGGGGTTGGCCATCTGCTGCCTCCCTCCTGGACCTCGCAGCACTCCTTGACCTGGAAAATTTTTCCGCAGGTCATTTACTGGGCCCAGACTCTCAAAGGCCGACCCCCTGCTCAAGCGATCAAAAGCAAAGCCTCTCGGGCGATCATCAGGATTTGGTCTCCCTCACTTTCCTCTACTATCCTGGAGAGGTCGTACAGTATTGTTGGAGACCTCATATGGTTCCCAGCATTCTATAGGGGCCTCATCTCCCTCTATATCGTCATACCTGTCCTCAGGTCAAGGGTTTCCTTGCCTCCCCAGGCGTAGACGCCGGGGGTCAGCAACATCCCTACGCTGCTGAGGGGGTGGCAGGTCTTTGTGTGGTGCCTGGGGTGGTCCCCTGGCCTCATGCTATCCTGGAGCTACTACCGGAGTAATCATCTTAGGTGAAACCCCTGGCGGTCTTAGCATGTTTTGGCTTAGAGCTGTGAACTGCTCTTGCATCATCCACTGGCTTGCTGCTAGAGACTTTAAGGCTGCCGCCACATCAGCTATCTCAGACTGAGGTGGCGGCTGACTAGAACTGGGTCTTCCCCCATCATCCGGTGGGGGAAGCGGTGGCGGTGGCATTTCAGGTGCCATGTGTTTGAGCTATGAAAAGCTGAACTGAAGAAAAGACTGGTCAGCTTGAGAACCTTAGTGGGTCTCTTTCAATGGTGAAACATCTCCTCTCAGGGGGAGAGCTGGCTCACCACCAGAGTGCCCAGTGAGGTCAAGCTGTACAAAGGAAGAGATGTCTTCTCGTTCCCACAGACGGTGCCAAACTGATGATGCTGAAATCTAGAACCACCGAATAAGTGATGATGAGCTCAAACAGTAGTAACCATGGCAGCCATAGAGATGTAAGTGCAAAAGTGTGTAGAAGGAGATGAGTATAAGAGGAATAAGACAATGATGTATAGTGGTTCAGCCAATTTGGCCTACATCCACTGTGAGTGTGTGATCCACTAAGTATGGGCACTAATGGCCTTGGATACAATGCACATAAGCTCACTTTCTCTCTCTACTGTGCGTATAAGCAGAGTTTTAGCTAGGGTTACAATTATCGATCCCCTGTTGACACCTGTAGATGCCAAATGATGACATAATATTCCCTCACGTGAGGGTGTGATTTTGTTATAACGGTCTCCCATGTGCCATGTGAGCCTCACGGGCACTGTTCCACGCGTCTCCCAAACCACGCGCTGTGATGATGTCACCCTCAGCCTTTGATATGAGGCCGAGGGCAAAGTTCCTTTCGATAATGAGTCTGGCCTAATTTGTGCCTCGTAATTTCGTACCCTCGGAGGGTCGTCTGAAGGGTCGGCCCCCTGAGGGGTCGTCTGGATCCTAATGAAGGGTCGGCCCCCTGAGGGGTCGTCCGGAGCCTGATGAAGGGTCGGCCTCCCGAGAGGTCGTCCGGAGCCTGACGAAGGGTCTGCCTCCTGAGGGGTCGTCCGGAGCCTGATGAAGGGTCGGCCTCCTGAAGGGTCGTCCGGAGCCTGATGAGGTGCAGGGCGCCCTCGGCATGGCCGAGGGTATATACGGGTATATCAGTAATTAATCCGGATTTAAATACTAGCGAGACAAGAGTTAGTTTTTTATTATCATAATTATGTTGAATATTACTGAGCGAGTATAGTAATATATGATTATGAACTTATTAAAATTGTCACGTGTGGAAAATACGACAATTTTGGATATTAAGTTGGGACGCAGTGTCAGTCGTGTCGGGACCCAATTTAATGGATGTAAAAATTAATTTATTTCTAAGTCATCCAAATGGTCATTTTGAGTGCACCAATATGTCCGGAAGTATCGAGATAGTCAGAAAAATCTACCCGGGGGTTTAGTTTGGGACCCGGGGCTGTTTTAGGCCAAACCGACAACCTGAGAAGGTATTTAAGGAATTTTAAATTTTTGAGTATTAAGACCCACGAAATTCCTAGGGCTATATCAGCTTCTAGGTTAGATTACTTAGGGTTTTCACCACTAAAACTCACAAACGACCATTAAAGAAGAAGTGGAGAAAGTTCCCAAAGGAGAACCACCATTCTTAGGCTTTTTGCACCAGCATCACCACCATCAGATAGATCGAGAAGAGAGGATCGCTTCTATATAATCTTCTCCAAAGGATCAGAACTTCCATTTCCAGGTAAGTGATTGAACTTGCGATAATTCAGTATATATATTATCCATTATAGTTTAGAATTAGATAAAAACCTTGAAAATGGTGAATTAATTGATTTGGAGAACTAAATCTTAATCTTGGTAGGATTTTCATGTAGATTAACTTTTGGAAATATAGCAACCACGAAATCATGATCCATATGTAAAGAATTACGAATTTATGTTGAGTTGTATGATGTTCTTGAAGAAAATATAATAACTAGGGTTTTATGAAATATACATGATTTGATCCAAGGAAATGATAACCCATAATGATTTGATGATTCTAAGACGTTATAATTTATGTATTTATGTTAGTATAAATATTTGGGAGTTTAGGACATTATAATAGAGGATTTAAGGGTTCAAATTGATGAAACCCGTAGGAAAAAATATACAGAAATTGTAGGCCAATATTTGATGGATCGATCGGCCCAATAATGTCGATCGATCGACTGGATCGATCGATCAACCATTTCCTTCGATCAATCGACTCCTCCTGAATTTTCTTAATGGTTTTCATTTAAGGTTTGACAAAACCCCAAGCCTATAAGAACTCTTAGTGTGATTAATAGAATATTGTAGGACTTAGTTAAGGGCAGTAGGGTCATAGTTAATGCCCGAAAAATGTTATACCTTATGGGATTAAATGGTACACTTATGAGTACTTGCTGAGTGAGGTATGATTAGAAATGATATAAATTGGGACTCAAATAGATGAATGATAACTTAAGGTTAGTAATAGTAGTAGAGGGACTTTAGATTACTGAAATAACCTTAAAGGTAAATGGGAGACCTAGTAACCTTTTGGGATAGGTTTAGGTACTCAAAATTATACGACGAGAGTTGTCACACTAAATAATATTACGTAGGATAGTCGGGATAAATATACTACGTATGAGACTTACAATATTGGTCGGGCGAATACCTATATTAAATTAATATTCATAAGATGTGTGACTACATAATGTAAGGATGATTATGTGTATGACATACCTACCATACTTGCTATCACGGGAGGTTTATTTTTTTTCTAAAAGGGGGCAATCTTATCTCCGTGTGCCTTCAGGGGGGATTTAGATTTGGTACCTCAAGAACATGAACTATGAAGACTTATCTGTGAGGTGATAAGTCAACTAACTATAGGAGCGTAGGTACGTGCATGACCCATAGGTATGTGATCTATGTTCACCTTCAATATGTGTTATTTGTATTAATGTGATTCCTGAGTGGTTCGAAACTCATAATCCTTACGTACGTAATGTACCAGGATTTGATAGCAGTGTATGCATGGACTGTAGGATAGCCTCGGAGTGTCATATTAGTATGTATATTATAATGATAAATATATGTACTTGTGATGTATTCTACTTTGTGAACTTAGTAGATAAGAAAAATAATGAAACCTAAAATAATGCTAGTATGGGAATACTTAACTTTAGATTGTGAGAACTCCTCTTCGAAATAAAAGATGGAAAACATTCAACAAGGCATATCATGGGGAAAATGTGGGGGAACTATGGATGATATCTTAGGGGAGGAATGTATACAGACTATTTAGGTAGTAGCATAACTAGGATGGGTTAAGGGTATGCATTAGGCATTCGCTTTAGTTGAAGGGTGAGAAACTCATGTGAGAGCACATGACTAACATGTACATAATATTTAATATTTAATGTAAATAAACACTTGTTTTTTTAAAATATTTTCACCTCGAGCTCTGACCCGTATTCTTCCAAATCTATTTTGTTTTTTAAAAAACCTTTTAGGTGCCCAGGCACTTGGATGCCAAGCATAAGAGTTCCATTCTGTTGATGTGTTGTAGCTGCTGTGGAAGTTACATAATCTTGGTATTAGATGCCTACACATCTATCTTTGCTTACTTCGAGTCATTCATATCAGTTAGGGCATGTTGCCTATTCTTATTCAGAGATAGTAGTTTCAGACTTTCATTTATTTCAGATGTTAGTTTTATTTATTCACACTTTTGTATTGAGATTTATTTTTGCTTTGGGACTATTATTAGAGTGTTTACTCCAGACTTAGTTTATTTCATTACATTTGTTATTCATATGAGACTGTTTATGTGTATGTTGAATGGATAGTTATTCAATTAATATTATTTGGCATCTCATTTTTAAATATTAGGTGGCTAGTAACTAATTAAAATGTTTCGACGGTGATGCTAAGAATGAACCAACTTGATATTCTATATTAATTTGATTAAGGAGTATCTACCCAGTATTTAATTAGATGGGGTGTCACATGTGGTAACAGAGCATCAGGTTCTAAAGTCCTTAGGATCGGTAATACTTATTATGCTTTTAGCGTAGCGTTCCTTGATATAGAGCCCTATTATTTGGACTATTGCATTCTTTATTACGTGTTGTAGATTATGTACTTCTGCTACAATGTTATGTATGGTCGGTGGACTTATATAATTCATTTGAATTTCAGATGTCGCTTATGAGGTAGATATAAACTAACACCGCCGAAGAAGAAAATGCGGGACAAGATCAACAAGTACCCCAGGAAACAGTGACAATCACAGAGGTGGAAAGCATAGTTTCACAGGCAGTTACTATTGCAATATTAAACTTCCAAGATTGCCATGTACAGCTTAAAGGGGGCAAAAGGACAAGGGAAGTGAGTTAACCTGTCAAAAAAAAGGGTAACAATAGTGGGGGATCACCGTTACAATAGCGACAAGTTCCTCAGGGGCGTTAGGACCTTGAGAATGAAGGAGATGAGATTCAGAACCAAAGCCGTCGGGGATGGAGTGGCTAAGAACAAGGGGATCTCAATAGAAAAAGGTGTTTTAAGTGTGGAAGAAATCGCCACAAATGACAAGTTTGCCCGCAATGATCTGGAGGATAGCCTCGATCAAATGAGCAAGTTCAGCTAGGCCATCAGGTCCAGCAGCGTGCTCAATAGGGCCAGTAAAGAGGAAAATTTGTTGGTAAGTGTTTTATATGCGGCGAATGAGGCCACTCCCGTCGAAATTGCCCTAAGAAGGGCAAGACCCCGCAGGGTGCCTGCACGGAACCACAAAATGACTAACATGGGGAAGTAGGGATATTTATCCCAACAGCACAAACTCCACAGTAGCAACAGGAAGTACAATATGGACGTGTCTATAATGCCAGATATGCGGTTATGCCACTGATACCGCAACTACCACCCGAATTTGGAGGTACGATACTTTATTATTTATAGTGTACATTAAGATAAAAGGAAAATCTTGAATAACTTAGATGCGTTACAGTTTATTTGTACTGCTTTGAGAAACACAAGTGATGATGATGGAAATAGCACCACCCTTCAAGGTGTTTGTAAGCTCAAATCAATGATAATAATGGCAGCTCAAGTACATACTAAATCTAAGAGACAGAGATGAGGAGAAGAGGATGAACACCAATATATAAGTGGTTCAGCCAATTAGGCCTATGTCCACTGTGCCAGTGAGTGAATAAGGTCACCGGAATAAGGCACTAACGACCATGGATACAATCTCTAAAGCTTTCTATCTCTACTATGTAATTAGACAGAGTTTCAGTTAGGGTTGTTAATTTCAAATCCCCCTCAAGGTAGGGTAAGGTAAGTAAATATAGTGTGTGTGGGGTGTAATGTGCCCCCATGCATATAGTGAGTATGTGTGTGTTGATCTAGCCAATCTGATGAAGATATCTGTCACTGTCACATGTAAAGAATGATGATGAAATATTCCCCCACGTGAGGGGATTGATTAGGTTACAACTAATTTTTCCCACGTGTTCCTACCATTGCATATGATTATAAATGCTCAGCCCTGTCCCTGACAGGTATAACCTCGGCCTCGAAGGGTATGAGGTTGGTGAAGTCTGACTGCTGCTTCATCCGAGGTTATTCATGATGATCTCGGCCCAGTAGAAAAGCTGAGGTAAGACAAGTGGTGTTGTAACGTCGTCTTGGTCCGGGGTTACGCAGGAGTAGTTGGAACGCCGACTGATTACCAGCCGAGATTGATTACGATGATGGTGTTAGTCCTTACTGACTTCGGCTGATACCCAACCGAGGTTGATGTATGAGGTAAACGTGATGTCGGCTATGGATGACCTGTTGGACAACTGCCCACATGAGCCATGTAGACCTCACATGTTGCCTGATAGTGGGGTACTAATAACGTCGACCGTAGAAAATCTTATGTTGGACGAGATCGCCAGTCGCCAGTCAGGAGCCCTTGCTACCTCGACCACCATCCTGGCCAAGGTTGGTGTCTCCGAGCTGTCAGGTATATTTTGGGCACATCAATCACCCTTAGCCCTTAGTTACTTATGTGAGTAGGTGATTATGGGGTATGCATCTCCGAGGCTTTTCTTCATGGTGTGCCAATATTCCTTTGACAAGTGTTAAGTACTGCAGTAGGTAGCGTGTTGGGCAAGTGTAATGATGGTTGCCTTTTAGGTTCCCAAGGCAATAATGGGCCTTGGGGGGTGTACATAGGTTTGGGTGTTCAAACCCCATTTCTTTCTCTCTCCTACTCATTTCTCACATTTCCCCGCCTGAGTTTATCTGTGCAACTCTCTCTCTCTCTCTACAAGAGCCTTGGCTGCTGCGTTTTCAGGGATTTCCTTACTTTCATACCTCCTCTCCTTCATTTAGAATTTCAAAAAGTATCGTCTCCACCTTACCCTGTTATTTTAATCCTTTTTATTCTTGCTTCTTTATTTTTTGATGAGATTTTTGAGTTTTCCAGTGATTGTTTGAGTTTCCCCATGACTGTTTGTATTTTCTGATAACTGTTGTTCTTGATTGTTCTTGGTTGCTTTTGGTTTACAACTCAGTTTGATCCTTAGTGAAATTGAGTCAAGTTGTTTGTATTTGGGCCTAGTATAAGTGTAAGGTCATCCTTTTATGCTCATACCTCTTTATCATCTCTTAGAATAATTCCCTTCTCTTAGAGAGAAGACCTTAGAAAAGATTAGGAAAATAGAGCGAGCCTAAGAGGAAGCTCGTAAGGCTGAGGCCTTCCCCCTTAGACCAATCTTTCCACCCCCTCTGAGGGTGATATACCTTGAGCCAGTCGGGTATGCAGAGAAAGTGGAGGCCCCATTAGAACCTACTCCAATGTCTGAGTCTGATTCATCCACCTCAGACCCTATGTCTGTGGATTCTTTTCAAGAGGCCATGAACTTCTCCATTAGGAAGGATTAGGTCCCTGATCAAGCCGAGGCTTCGAGCCGTGCCTCGTCCCACAATGAGTCTAGATCTTCATGAACCTCTTTAAATATTGAAGTTATTGGGCCAATTGTTGCCTTTCCTCCGCTATTAATGATGTCCCTCTCTCGTCTGCTACAAGGGCTGAGTTTGCTAAGAGGTTCCCTGGTGGTGCTCCTACGCCTGCCCAGGCTGATGTTTCTAGGGATGAGGATGATGGTCACGAAAGTGATGTTTATACCTCAGAGTCAGTCCAGATAAAGAGCTCTATCAATGAATTTGACCTCCTAGCCTTTAGGCATCTTTATTCCATAGGCCCCTCTATCAAACTTAGGAGACCTCTAAGGGATGAGAGGGACTTTGGCGACCGAGATGGTGAAATCTACCTATATGAGTAGATATTTAAGTTAGGATTTTGTCTCCCCATTCATCCAATCATTAGGGCCATATTGTCTCACATTAACTTGGCTCCCTCCCAATTATCCCCCAATGCCTGGAGGGTGATGATTGGAGCTATCATCTTGTGGAGGACAGTCCACCATTCGGACCTTCCCGTCCAGGTCTTCATAGGGTGCTACGTGCCCTCCTCTGCTAGGAACCATCCGAGTTATTACCACTTCCTATCTAGGAAGTCTAATAAGAAGATATTGCTAGTTACCCAGACTTCAAACCACAACTAGAAACCACGATACTTCTTCGCCTCGGGGGCATGGGAATTTGGTCCTTGTGCCACCTCTTCATCTTTAGGGACGATAACACCTCTGAGGTGGGGAAAGGTGTCAATGGATGCCAGGGCCGACACCGGATTAAGCCAGGATAACCTTCAGAAGGTCAAAGACCTCTAAGATCAGGGGTCCCTTGGTCAGCTGGTCAAGTACGAGCATTTGATGACCTCTTACTACCTCTCTGAGACTAGCCTTGGGGGGAGTCCCCTGAATGAGCTTCGTAAGTTACTTTATTTTTTCTACAAGTTGTACTTCTGAACTTACTATATCTCTGATCTTTTAACTCAGAACTTTCTTTTTGTAGAACTCCCGGAAGAAATCTCTAATGACCTCTGGGAAATGTCGGACCCAAGTTTAGTTAGGCTGGTGAAGAAAGCAGGCCTAAATGCAACTCCTCACCCAACCTCTTCTAAGGCCAATGATTCAAAGAAGAGGAAATCCACCGATGCTGCCCCTGAGGATCAGAGGAAAAGCAAAGCCTCTAAGGGAGATTGCGACATCCCTATTTCAACTGATGACGCGCTAGTTGCTCGTCTAGAGCAATTGAAAATTGGCGATAGCCTCATAGGCCAAAGTATGAAGCCCATGGATTCCATCGGCTCTGTGATGACCGATGCTGGCAAACGCTTCTGTCGTTCTTTGGATACCCCTCTATTGGCTAAGTTTTGCCTCCATAGGTCAATCCAGGTAATACAAGGAACTTTTATACTCCAAGTGTAACCTCAGCCTTGAATTTTATTAACTCCTAAACTCATGTATCTGATTCTGTCACCAGTTTATTGAGTGGACTTTGATAAAGTTGCCCCTCATTAAAAAGGGGAAAGAGTCCCAGAAGGTGAAGGCTTCTTTGAACGCTGAGGTGGAATGTCTGAAGGATGATTTTAAAGGGTCTGAGACTAATGTCAAGCAAATGGAAAAGGAGATTTCCAAACTCTAAAAGGACCACAACTCTGCTATGAAGGCCAAGGATGATGCCCTTTAATAAAAGGTTGACGTTGAAGTGAAGGATACTATTGAAAACGCTTCAGAAAAGATCTTGGATGACTACAAGGTCTCTGGCGAATTCATCATCTTTGGCTTTGAATACCTCAAAAGAAGTGTTAAGGCCACTGGTAAATGGGCGGCCATGAAAGATAAGGAGTCAGGGAGCTTGGCAGCTTCGGACTTCATTCGTCTAGGCTATGCTGACTCTCAGTTTGCTCAAGCCCTATAAGAGGTGGAGGAGGAAGGAGGTGTTTCCCCTGCAGAGACTGCCCAGCCGGAAGCCATAGAGACTGAGGATGTCAACCACCAAGACGATGGGTCTGAGGTTACCAACCTCAGCCCAAATGATTAGGTTGAGGTTACCAACCCTATGGCTGCAGACCCTTAGGCCATAATTTGTGAGGCTTTGTAATTTTTGTTAATCTATAACTTCATAACTTCTGATAACATTCTCTTTCGCATTTTGACTTGTAATTCTTAACTTCTTCATGCTATATCAACCTCTGAAGAGGGTTTTGCTTCTTTTGATGAATGTTCCTTGAATGGTTTTATATGTCACACAATGGTGTTTGTATTAAGGTCTGAAGCCTCAATATAATGGTGTCTTCACCACTAAACTATGATGTTACCCTTGTAACTTATCACCAAATTAATGATGTTTAAGGTCTTGGGTCATCCAAATATGATGTTTCACCTCATACCTTGTCACCAAATTAATGATGTTGAAGGTCTGAGGTCATCCAACTATGATGTTTCACCTCATAAATTTTCACCAAATTAATGATGTTTAAGGTCTGAGGTCATCCAACTATGATGTTACCCCCATTAATTTTCACTGAATTAATGATGTTTATGGTCTGAGGTCATCAAACTAAGATGTTACCCCCCATAAATTTTCACCAAATTAATGGTGTTTAAGGTCTGAGGTCATCCAACTATGATGTTGCACCTCAAACCCTGTCACCAAATTATGATGTTGAAGGTCTGAGGTCATCAAACTAAGATGTTACCCCCATAAATTTTCACCAAATTAATGATGTTTATGGTCTGAGGTCATCCAACTAAGATGTTTCACCTCAGACCCTGTCACCAAATTATGATGTTGAAGGTCTGAAGTCATCCAACTAAGATGTTTCACCTCAGACCCTGTCACCAAATTAATGATGTTGAAGGTCTGAAGTCATCCAACTATGATGTTTCACCTCATAAATTTTTACCAAGTTAATGATGTTTAAAGTCTGAGGTCATCCAACTATGATGTTTCACCTTAGACCTTGTCACCAAATTATGATGTTGAAGGTCTAAGGTCATCACACTAAAATGTTACCCCCATAAAATTTCACCAAATTAATGATGTTTAAGGTCTGAGGTCATCCACCTAAGATGTTTCACCTCTGACCCTGTCACCAAATTATGATGTTGAAGGTTTGAGGTCATCCAACTAATATGTTTCACCTCAGACCCTGTCATTAAATTATGATGTTGAAAGTCTAAGGTCATCCAATTAAGATGTTTCACCTCAGACCCTGTCACCAAATTAATGATGTTGAAGGTCTGAGGTCATCCAACTATGATGTTTCACCTCATAAATTTTCACCAAGTTAATAATGTTTACGGTCTGAGGTCATCTAACTATGATGTTTCACCTCAGACCCTATCACCAAATTATGATGTTGAAGGCATGAGGTCATCAAACTAAGATGTTAACCCCATAAAATTTCCCCAAATTAATGATGTTTAAGGTCTGAGGTCATCAAACTAAGATGTTGCCCCCCCATATATTTTCACCAAGTTAAGTGTGTTTAAGGTCTGAGGTCATCCAACTATGATGTTGCACCTCAGACCCTATCACCAAATTATGATGTTGAAGGTCCGAGGTCATCAAACTAAGATGTTACCCCCATAAAATTTCACAAAATTAATGATGTTTAAGGTATGAGGTCATCCAACTAAGATGTTTCACCTCAGACCCTGTCAGCAAATTACGATGTTAAAGGTCTGAGGTCATCCAACTAAGATGTTTCACCTTAGACCCTGTCACCAAATTATGATGTTGAAGGTTTGAGGTCATCCAACTAAGATGTTTCACCTCAGACCCTATCACCAAATTAATGATGTTGAACGTCTGAGGTCATCCAACTATGATGTTTCACCTTATAAATTTTCACCAAGTTAATGATGTTTAAGGTCTGAAGTCATCCAACTATGATGTTTTACCTCAGACCCTGTCACCAAATTATGATGTTGAAGGTATAAGGTCATCAAACTAATATGTTACCCCCATAAAATTTCACCAAAATAATGATGTTTAAGGTCTAAGGTCATCCAACTAAGATGTTTCACCTCAGACCCTGTCACCAAATTATGATATTGAAGGCCTGAGGTCATCAAACTAAGATATTACCCCCATAAACATCACCATTAAAGCATAATGAATAAATAATTAACACATGAACTGATCTTCTCATTAATAATCTCTTCATAAGATGATACATTTACATAAAAACCATTGCAACATCATACGTAATACTTTTTCAGATGATCGGCATTCCATGGATTGGAGAAGGGTTCCCTTCTAAGATTTTCTAGCCGGTAGGTATCGGGTACAACCTCCCCGATTACTTTGTAAGGGCCATTCCAATTTGGGTGAAGCTTGTTTGTCGTCTGTAATGTCTTCTTCAGTACTAGGTCTCCTATAGCTATAGGTCTTGATTTCACCCTTTGATTGTAGAACTTTAATGCTCTCTGCTGGTAGGCTACTTGTCTGATCTAGGCATCTTCCCTTCTTTTCTCAACCAAATCTAAGTCAAGTATTCTCTCTTCCCCATTCTTCTCAGGGTCATAGGTCTGAACTCTGTGAGTGGGGAGTCCTACCTCTCTTGGTATGACGGCTTCTAATCCATGTGTTAACATAAACGGGGTTTCTCCTGTTGGTGTCCTAGCCGTTGTTCTATAGGCCCATAACATAGCATAAACCTCTTCAGTCCATCTCCCCTTAGATTCTTCCAACCTCTTCTTAATCCCATCGAGTATTTTCCTGTTCGTGACTTCAGTCTGATCGTTTGCCTGAGGTCAGCCTGGAGAAGAGAAAAATTGCTTTATCCTAACTCTCTCGTAATACTTCTCTAAGGAAGAATTCTTGAACTGGGTTCCGTTGTCTGAGATGAGGGTGTTCGAAAGGCTATGTCTGCATATGATGATCTTCTAGATAAATTGTAAGGCCTTCTGCTCTGTAATCATGATCATCAGCTCAGCCTCTACCCACTTAGAGAAGTAATCAATCCCTACTATCAAAAATCAATAATTGTTTGCAGATCTTGGCAAGGGACCCACCAAGTCAATCCCCCATACTGCGAATGGCCAATGGGAACTGATTGACGTCATAGGTTGATGAGGTTGATGGGGGATAGTGGAGAATCTTTGGCACTTATCACACCTTTTCATATAGGTTACATCATCTTTGGCCAAGGTCGGCCACCAGTATCCCTACGTAATTATCCTCTTGGCCAAAGGTCTTCCCCCTATGTGGCTGGAGCAAGAACCCACGTGTACCTCCTGTAGGACGCAGGGAACCTCTGTGGGATGGACACATCTGAGGAGAGGTAACAGAAATCCCTTTTTATATAGGACATCTCCTATTATTGAGAACTTTGTTGCTCTGTATCTCAATTTCTTCCTCTTTAGCTTCGATTTCGACAGCTCTCTCTCTCTGATATATCTAATGAGGGGGTCCATCCATGAATCCCCTAAGTTCAAGTTGTGGCAAGAACTGGAAACCTCTTCTTCCTCAATGGTCGGTTTGAGCAGGATCTCGATTGGTACTGTCCTTCTAATACTTATCCTTGTTGCTGAAGCCAACCTTTCTAGTGCGTCTTCATGGTTGTTGTTTTGTTAAGGTATCCTCTTCATCTTCACCGCTTCGAAGCCTTCTAGAATCATTCTTACCCTCTTCAGGTATCTGACCATCCTTTCATCTTTGGCCTCATAAACTCCAAACACTTAGTTGACAACTAACCTCGAGTCACTATGAAGTAGGAGTCGTCCAACCCTAGGGACTTTTGCCAAGGAGAGGCCTGCTATCATGGCCTCATATTCTGACTCATTGTTTGATGCTTTGAAGTTGAACCTTAGTGCATATTCAACGCTGGTACCATCTGGAGCTGACAGTATCAGTCCTGCACCGCTTCCACTTTTGCAAGAAGACCCATCAATAAAGAGGTTCCAAACATCTTCTTTCGAAGAAAATCTCCCCTCCGACAGGGTTCCTCACTTAAAAAGGTACCTATCTTCCTCATTCTCATCTACCCCATTTTTTGCTCTGCTTAGCACAATCTCTTTTCGGTATTGTAAGACATTACTGTTTGATCCCTCTGTGATCTCTGAATTATTCTTAACATCAGCCTCTTCCCATGTGAACTCAGCAACAAAATCTATGAGTTCCTTCCCTTTAATGGCCACCCTGGGTTGATAAATAAGGTCATACTCTCTCAACTCGATTTCCCAAGTCATCAATCTACCTGATTTCCCAACTTTGTGGAGGACTTTCCTTAATGGGGAGTCAGTGAGGATAACCATAGAATGGTCTTGAAAATAGGCTTTCATCTTCCTGTGAGCGTGTATCAAGGCATAGGCCAACTTCTCCATCCGAGGATAGTTCTATTCAAACCCTTGAAGGGATTTACTATTGAAGTATACAGGCCTATGTACCCCATCGTCTTCCCGTACTATGGCTGCGCTTATAGCTGACTCTGAAATTGCTAGATAGACATATAACTTCTCTCCCAGAACAAGCCAAGATAAGAGCAGTGGGGATCCGAGGTAGGAATTGAGCTCCTTAAAGGCCTTGTTGCACTCCTCATCCCACTCGAAGGACTTTCTAAGAACTTTAAGAAATGGAAGACACTTGTCCGTGGCTCTGGAAATAAATCTGTTGAGTGCAGCTACTCTTCCAGTGAGCCTCTAAACGTCTTTGATACTTCTTGGTGTCTTCATATCAAGCAAATCCTTGATCTTCTCAGTGTTCGCCTCTATTCTCCTATGATTGATAATGAATCCAAGAAACTTTCCAGCTCCTACTCCGAAGACACACTTTGCGGGATTGAGTTTCATCATGTACAAGTCCATGGTGTCTAAGGTTCTCTCTAGGTCTGCAACGTGAGTGCAGGCCTTCAAGCTCTTCATCAACATATACCTCCATAGTCTTGCCAATTTGATCTTCAAACATATTATTTACAAGACGTTGATGCATGGCCCCTGTATTCTACAAGCCGAAGGGCATAACCTTATAGCAATAGGTCCCCTTATCTGTGATAAAGGCTTTCTTCTCTAAGTCTTCAGCGTCCATGAAGATCTGATTATAACCTGAATACGCATCCATGAAGCTCATAAGCTCATGCCCTGTCGTGGCATCTACCATCTGATCAATTCGAGGTAAGGGATAGTTGTCTTTAGGGCAAGACTTGTTCAGGTCAGTGAATTCTACGCACATCCTCCATTTTCCGTTGTCTTTGGGCACAATGACAGCATTTGATAACCAATCTGGGTATATGACCTCTCTGATAAATTCTACCTCTTCCAACTTTCCGACCTCTTCCCTGATGACATCATACTTTTCCCTAGAGTAAATTCTTTATCTTTGTTTGATTGGATTAGCATCTTCTGTCACGTTGATCTTGTGGCACATAACCTTCGGGTCGATACCAGGCATGTCTGCGTGGCTCCAAGCGAAGACACTCTGTATCTTCTTCAAAAATCTTATCATCTCTTCCTTAATCTCTGGTTTTAAGGCCTTACCGATTTGGACGGTTTTTTTCCGGTTCGTCCTTATTGAGGACGATGGATTCTACCTCTTCCACGGCCTCTCCTTTCTTCAATTTTATTTTTTCTCTAGGATCAAGTGTGTCAATGTTATATGTGGTAGTTTCCCTCTTATGGGCTTCTATCTCCTCGGCTGAGTTGAAGTAGCATTCTCGTGCTATGGCCTGGTCACCCTACACTTCCCTAACCCCATAGGGGGTCAGGAATTTTAGCATTTGGTGGACCGTCGACGGCACGGCCTCAAACTCCTTAACGACAACTTGTCCTATGATAAGGCTGAAGGTAGAGAAGATATTTTTATCCATGACAAAAAAAATTGATTTTCCGGGTCAACCTCTTAGGCCACTTATCTCCCATTTGTACGTCCATCTCATACATGCCCAATGGATGGACCTTTTCACCACTGAAGCCCATCAACGGATGATGATAGGGTACCAGCCTTGCCCTACTAAGGACTAGGCTCTTAAAATAGGGCCAAAACATTACATTTGCTGAACTTCCTCCATCTACGAGGATTCTTTGCACCTTACATCCATGAATTCTTATTGTAATTACCAAAGGGTCATCATGCGGAGCTAAGATACCCTTAAAGTCGAGTCGGGAGAAACTAACTATAAGAGTATCCATATCTACTTTCTTTCTCTTCTGCTTTTCCTCTGAAGATGCCAGATTCATAACCTTTACTTTGGTTACTAACTTAGCCTCTGTCACATGAGCTTTTCGGTTAGCTACTTCAGAGCCACCCCCAGCAAGTCCTCCACAGATGGTGTTAATACTAAAAGAGATCATTCCAACCCTCTTCACCGAGGCATTGTCGTCTTTTGGTGGAAGGTCTCGATCGTCTTCATCATCCCCATCTGAGTCATTATCTCTTCTTATTGGGGTATCATCTCAATATCTGTCGTTTCTTTTCTTTTTAGGGTCCTCTCTTCCCCTCTTAGGGGCCTTACCATCGACATACTTCCTCAACTTTATAGATTTCAACATCTTCTCGATCTCATCCTTTAAGGCGAAGCACTTGTCTGTCACATGGTCGTGGTCTTGGTGGAACTCACACCACAAGCTCTTATTCCTCTTATACAGAGGAGCCTTCAGCTTCTTCGGCCATCTCAGAGATCGATCATTCTTGATCTCATTGAGGATGTGTTCGCACCTCACAGTTAGAGGAGTATAGCGTGCAAACTTATCGTTGGCTGACCTCTTTTTTCCATCTTTCTTTCTTTGGAACTTCTCGCTTCCACTTCCATTCTCATCCTCATACTTCGCAGCTATAGCCTCTTTGACATTCATGACATTTCCTGCAGTTGCCAATAGCTCTTCCATAGACTTAGGAGGGTCTTTCGCTAGCTTCCATAGCAGCTTCCCCTTCTGGAGTCCTCCAATGAGGGTTGTTATGGCTATATTCTCTTCATAATCCTCAACCTCCAATTTCTCTTTGTTGAATCTAGCAATGTAGTCTCTTAGGCTCTCGTTATTGCCTTTCTTGACATACAACAGATGGGTGGTCTTCTTTTGAGGTCTTACCCTAAAATAGAAATTGTGAATGAAATGTTCAGTCAAGCCCTTAAAGTTATCAATTGACTTCTTCGGGAGAGAGGTAAACCAAATGTGTGCATCTCCTATCAAAGTCCTGGAGAAGGTCTGGCACTTCATCTCATCTGGTATTAAATAAATGTCCGCTACATACTGATACATCTTAATATGATGCACAGGGTTAGTACTACCATCATACTTGGGAGACACCGTAGGTGGTTTGAACTTGGTAGGGGTTGGGAAGTTCACTATCTTGGCCACGAATGGGGAGCCCCCTGAGAAACCTCTTTGCAGTGGGTCTCGTCTTTTGATGAGGTCTCCTATCTTCTCTTCCATACATTGAATGGAGTCATTCCATGGTTTAACAAAGTCGTCCTGGCCGAGGTTGTCCCCAGCCACCTCCAAGGGGTGGACTGAGGGTTCCCCAGCCGCGGAACAACGTCGGCTGTTGACCTCATGGCCACAGTCTCGGCCATGTTAGGGTCAACCTTTATTAGGCCGATGTTCCCCATCTCCCCTCTTTGCCCCTGCTGCACTTCTTGGCCTGGATAATCTATGCCTCAGGTCATTCACTGGGCCGAGCCTTTCAAAGGCCAACCCTCTGCTCAAATGATCAAAGGTTGATCCTCTCTGTTGGGCACCACCATCCCTTTTATCCCCACAACCTAGA
Organism: Sambucus nigra; assembly: GCA_949130495.1. Taxonomy (NCBI): domain Eukaryota; kingdom Viridiplantae; phylum Streptophyta; class Magnoliopsida; order Dipsacales; family Adoxaceae; genus Sambucus; species Sambucus nigra. The sequence goes on along the minus strand of OX422216.1, from coordinate 86,988,594 downwards.
ATTTGGTGGATAGGACATACAGTGTTGTTCGAAACCTCATACGGCTCCCAACATCCCTCTGGAGCATCTTCTGCCTCCATATCGTCATACCTATGCTCAGGGCAAAGGTGTCCTTGTCTCCCCAAACGTAATCTCCTAGGGTCAGCAATGTCCCTCATCCGTTGAGGTGTAGGTTGGTCTTTTCACGATGCCTGGGGTGATCCCCTGGCTTCAGGATGGGGTTGAGCATCCGTCGGAGTAATCATCTCCGGTGAGACCCCAGGTGGCCTCATCATATTTTGACTGAGTTATGTAAATTGCTCTTTCATTGCTTGTTGAGTTACAGCCAAGGACTTCAAGGCTGCAGCCACCTCAGAAATTTTGAACTGGGGTGGTCCCTGGGTGGAACTAGGTCCTCCATCACCAGATGGTGGAGGAGGTGGTGGTAACTCCGGTGCCATGTGTTAAAACTAAATAGCTTGTGAAGAAGATGATCTTAATTCCTCAAAGGATCTCTTTCAATGGTGAAACAGCTCCATGTAAGGAGTGAGGCCTGATTCACCACCAGAGTCTCCGGTGAGGTTAAGCAGAAAAAGAGGAAGAGATAGCTTCTCGTTCCCACAGACGGTGCCAAAATGATGATGCTGGAAATAGCACCACCCTTCAAGGTGTTTGTAAGCTCAAATCAATGATAATAATGGCAGCTCAAGTACATACTAAATATAAGAGACAAAGATGAGGAGAAGAGGATGAACACCAATATATAAGTGGTTCAGCCAATTAGGCCTACGTCCACTGTGCAAGTAAGTGAATAAGGTCACTGGAATAAGGCACTAATGGCCATGGATACAATCTCTCAAGCTTTCTCTCTCTACTATGTAATTACACAGAGTTTAAATTAGGGTTGTTAATTTCGAATCCCCCTCAAGGTAGAGGAAGGAAAGTATATATAGTGTGTGGGGTGTAATGTACCCCCATGCATACAGTGAACATGTGTGTGTTGATCTAGCCAAACTGATGAAGACATCTGCCACTGTCACATGTAGAGAATGATGATGAAATATTCCCCCATGTGAGGGGATTGATTGGGTTACAACTGATTTTTCCCACGTGTTCCTACCATCGCATATGATTGTAAATGCTCGGCCCTATCCCTGACAGGTACAACCTCGGCCTGGAAGGGTACGAGATTGGTGAAGTCTGACTGTTGCTTTATCTGAGGTTATTTATGATGATCTCAGCCCAATAGAAAAGCTAAGGTAAGACAAGTGGAGTTGTAACGTCGGCCTGTGCTAGGGTTACATAGGAGTAGTTGGAACGTCGATTGATTCCCAGTCGAGGTTGATTACGATGATGGTGGTAGTCCTTACTGACTTCGACTGATACCCAGCTGAGGTTGATGTACGAGGTAAATGTGATGTCGGATGTGGACGACCTGTTGGACAACTGAGCACATGATCCATGTAGACCTCACCTGTTGCCTGATAGTGGGGTACTAATAATGTCGGCCGTAGCCGACCTTATTTTGGACGAGATCTCCAGTCGCCAGTCTGGAGCCCTTGCTACCTCGACCAGCATCCTGGCCGAGGTTGGTGTCTCCGAGCTATCAGGTGTATTTTGGGTACATCAACGAGCGTAGAACGTATTATTATCCTGATTTTCAAATTGGCTAACGATGGTTTGAGTGATAATAGACCGTTATATATATATATATATTGTATCGTAAAGAGACTTCATGGAGTATGTTGTCTGGTTATATCTAATCTTGTGGGTAAGGATGTTTACTAAAGAGATTCAAGATAAGATGAAATAGTTATGAGCATGGGGATTATCTCGTGGTAAATTTAAGAGTTTAACGCCAAGTTAGTAAGAGTAATATGTTGAATATCATCTCTCGTAACATGAGAGTAGATGAGTTAATTTCATAGAAAGAAGCAGGGATGCGGGGTATAAGTCAGATACTGAGGGCCCACAAATCTCGTTGACCGACAATGTTAGTTAGTAGTGTATCGGGGGGTTCCTTTTTTGGATTTCACTTTGCGAGACACCCCACGCATGAAACCTAGCGAATGTCAGGAGCTGGGAATGTTTGGCCTTTAGTACACGGGTTTGGTACCCTAGTTGTCATCCGCAAAGCAAACGATAACCTTAAGTTTAATTATATTACTATTCAGGATCAGTAGATCCGTATAATACGATGTAAGAAGCATTGTCGAATGTTTTATATCGTGAATAAATCGGAGTAACAAGGGAGGACAATATAGTTGTGATTAGTAGGGTATGGAGCAAAACTTTATTGGGAAGTTGTGCTAGGAATGTAAAACTTAGTACAAGGCAAGTATGCTAAAATCGAATATTAGTATAGAGATGCGTGAAACATGGGGTGTATGGGCACCCAAAATAAATGAGGTTTAAATACCTCTCATGACAGGTCATTACGGTTGGGTATTAATTACCAAGAGTTGAATAAAGTCACGATATGGAATAAGTATCCGTTGCCCCGAATCGATGACTTATTTGATCAGTTATGAGGAGTTGCCTTCTTTTCGAAGATAGACTTGAGATCGAGATACCATCAGTTACGTATCTGGGAGCAGGAAGTGTCTAAGACTTCATTCTTCATGAGATATGGATCCTACGAATTCAGGGGTGTGACTTTTGGGCTAACCAATGCGCTGACAATATTCATGGACTTAATGAACAGGGTGTTCAGAGAGTTCCTTGATCAGTTTGTCATTGTCTTCATAGATAACATACTGAGCTATTCTCAGACGAAGGAGGAGCATGCCGAGAATTTGCAACAGGTTTTGCAGACACTTCGTCAGCACGAGTTGTATGCAAAATATGAGAAATATGGGTTTTGGCTGAAGGTGGTTCAGTTCTTGGAGCACATTATTTCCGATAGAGGGGTATCCATGGATCCAGGGAAGATATCAGCGGTGAGGGAGTGGAGACAGCCCATAACTCCCACTGAGATATGTAGCTTCTTGGGATTGGCAGGATACTACAGGTGGTTCATTCGAGGGGTTCTCAAAGATAGCGGGTCCGTTAACTCATTTAAATCACACAAGGGTGCCATTTAGCTGGGATAATGCCTGTCAGTTGGCCTTTGATGAGCTTAAGGAATGCTGACTTCAACACCAGTTCTAGCACTACCCAATCCCGATGTGGAGTAACTCGTTTATATTGACTCTATAGACACCCCATTCTGTTACCCCTAACTCTTCTTAGGTGCCTAGTGCCTCCCTTCATCACTACAAACCCAGGTCATACCCTGAGTACTAACCTAGAATCCATTGGGAACTCCTAGGCTCCGTTTGACCAAAAAGTCAAACTCTTCAGCTCGACCAAGGCTAAATGAATCTTCAAAGGGCACTAAAACCCCTTTCCAATGGTTCGCTCCGTGCGGGATTCCGACTTACCATGCGGACAAACGATCTGCTTGACTCAAAGAGGTCACCGAATGCTTCCAGGTCTCGATTGACCAAAGTCAACTCCTGAACTGGGGAGTGATCCAAGGGACTTTCAAAGGTCTCTGAATTACCTTTCCAACAGTCTGCCCCGTGCGCGATTCTGACCAACGGTTTCCCCTCGGCAGCCAATTTTTCGAAAAGGCCTGAAACACACTGCCAAATGGCAGGTTGCAGACCCTGCCTATCGGCAGGTGCCGATAGGCAGGACCAGGTCTATGCCGATCGATAGTGACATGAGCCTATAAAAGGAGGCCTTCACCTCATTTTCAAAGGGAGCCCAGATTGGATAAAAATCGCTCTCAGCGAATCCCAAAAACCTCTCTCGAAGACAGCACGATTTCAACATCCAAATCCCTTTTATAACTTCCACTTTTCATCATCCTTTTCATCAAACTTGGTGAATTTGCCACTCTCCATCATCATCCAAGTGTAAGGGCTGCTCTCCAACATTCAAGATCAAGCTCAAGATCTTCAAGAAGGTCCAACTTTCTCAACTTTGTCTTCAAATTTTCTTAAATTCGCAATAACTTGTTTTATTACCTAGCACTTTTATTATCTCATCTCACACATCCTAATATACTTTTTATTTAGTATTATTGCATATCTATTATTTTCATATAAATAAAACCCAAAAAATAAGAAAAAGAGGGTTTTCTCATAAATTTCAAATAGGGATTCTCCTATTTTTCTCACACTTTTCTCACAACTAAACCACTTTTTCTACACACACACACTCACAAATAAGAGATCCCCTGTTTGGATTCATGGAATAAATCCCACCTCTCATTTTGTATGCGAACTACGTGGACTTTGATAGCTTTATAGGCTACGTAGACGTCTCGGGGTAAAACCCGAGACTCGAGTCCTATTCTCACTTTCTCTCTCATTTTCTATCTTCTCTAAATCCAATTTTCTTATATTCTATATACTTGTTCTTAGTGACGTATCACTCCATATGCGTTATCGTTCCATTATAACGATCAACGTAAGAGTAATCGCGTAAATCTTATTTTTTAATATTATTTTTACACCTTCCTACGGATGACTCGCTTTATCTTTCCCATGATACAAGTCGAGGATTCCTATCTCCACTATATATATACACATACACACATATCACGGGGAAAATAAAAAAAGAAAATAGCAAACATCCATGAGAGACCGAAAGGGCGGAATGGGTGCCTAACACCTTTCCATTTCGTAACTTAGCCTCCGAACCCTTCTCGAATCATTTTGGTTTCGTATGCACCAGTATGTCTTTGGATGTCGTCCTTCGGGATGGCTTCCCCTTTTTCTTTTGTCAGTTTTGAGTAAAATAGACTGGAGACTCTAAATCTCTCTACATTTTTACACCTCATCTCAAAGGACTTCGGCCGAAGCGCTCCCGAGAGGGACACGTGGGACCCAAGGATCCTTCTTCACGCGCCCGCCCGTGACGAGGATCGGGGATGGCCACAGTGGCGACTTTGCTGAGGACTTATATGTTTTGAGGGCTTGACTCTATTTACATGGATGTTATATTTGTTTATATTTCCCCTATATCTGCATGTTCCCCTTTTCCATGTGTATCCCATGCTTATGCTTCTGTTCACACACTTGTAGAAAATTCTCCACGTACACTTCACATCACGTGCACCTAGGATCACATATATCCATATGTTGCACGCATCACCCATCCATACTTGGTGTACCTTTGGTACTTGTACTTTTCTCCCTATTTGGCATAATCAAGAAAAACATTCTCATCATAAGATACTAATAAGAGAATCATGCATGATTCACACCACATCAACAAAGAGCATTGTTATTGACCAAATTTTACCCAGTAACTGGAGGGTCACTTCATGACAGGCGCTGGTCCGGCAGGGCGCAATTAGCCTAAGCGATATGACTCTCACCTTCCACTGGACAAGTACCTTTGACGTATATCGAACGGTTCCACCGCATCGTACCGCTTGACCGAATTCATGACAGGAGGTATATCGCAGGGAATTCATTCATGTACGCCGAGTATATCGAATTCGCTCTCACACATACCGTCCCCACGAGGTATATAGTGAGGCAATTCACGTACACTCAGGTATATCAAATGTCTTGTCCACATATACTGATTGCTCCCAAGAGCAAGACGTATATCGTGGAAGTCAAGCCAAAGGGGGAAACCCATTTCCATTCACCCAACCAACTGTATACCCGCATATAGGTGTCAAACCTAGGACACGCACTTTAGATTGCCGGTTTCAACCCAAAACTCTGTCAAAATTTTGGGTCAGCCTACCGCCCAAATTTTTTACGCATTTTTTAAAACGGGACCCTGTCCATGAGCCTGGTTACAAGTCCAGCCGTAGCTTCGCATATATTAAAAACCCCACTTTTCCAGGCTCGGGTCCCGTCCGACATTGCATTTAGGAGAATTAAATACAAGTGAGAGCATGATAATCGTAATAATCATGTTGAGTTACGCCTCCAAAAACATTTCTCCCTTCTTTATCAAAAATACAAAAATAGTTTCTTCTCTTTTTCTCAAAAATAAATCTCATTTTATGCCTTCTCAAGTCAATCGCAAGCCCTTGGCCTGGCTCCCTATTGGCTTCGGTCTTCAGTCAAATCACCCCAGAGTTTTATCCGTTCCTTTATAACTTCTTTTGAGTCCAAAATGCATCCACTTTCCATGGAGAATACAGATCAAGTACCAGTTATACAGTTGGATCTGAGGGTAGTCCTAGCTCAGGTCGTGTCCAAGATTGACAACCTCCAAACTGAGGTCCGAGAGATGCAACGAAACCTGGTTCTTATTCCTCAAGAGACCGAGGACCTATTCCCTCATGCTATGGGCCCACCCGAGCCTATCTGGGTTCTTGAAGAATATCATCACGCTCCACATGCCCCTTCTGTAAATGGACCACCACCTACCCAGCTTCCGATGCCAAACATTGCCCAGCCTGTGGCTAACCTGCCTATGGTCGTTGATCCAAAATAGGAGTAGTTGAATAAAGTCAAAGACTATCTCAAGATGCTCACTAAGAAGTTCTACCAAGTCAGAATCACAGGGAATTACATAAACTACACCCACATGTCTCCTTATCCTAAATCGAGGTTATCCGAGAAGTTCAAGATGCCAAATATCAAGAAGTTCGGAGGGAGTGGACCCCCGATTATTCATCTTCGCAGTTATCATCGTTCCATGACTCTACTAGGGGATTCTGAAGAAGTTATAGCCCAATTATTTTATCAAACTTTGAAGGATAGTGCCCTCTAATGGTTTTTATCTCTCGAGGAATCCAAAATCCGTAGCTGGGAGGATGTAGCCCGAGAATTTATGTTGCAGTACAAATACGATGAAGAGCTTGAGTTCACCCATCATGATTTAGAGCTGCTCAAACAAAACCCTGGGGAATCAGTCAATGACTTCATAACCCGGTGGAGGGAGCAGTCAGCTACCATGACTAATCGGCCATCTGAGGAAGAACAGGTCAACATAGTGAGAAGAACTTCTTGACCCATGTCCGAGCGACGATAAAAGGATAATACTATCCCCACTTCCGAGCTCTCAGAGAAGCAGGAGTAAAAATTGAGGAAAGCCTTGTTAAAACAGAGGTTGAACCGAAGAAGGTGTCCGGACAGTTCACCCCTAGAAAGTATGACAAGCCTGTCAGTGCTACAGTCTCAACCATCAACAACATCTCTCTACCAACCACCTCATGGGCACCCGAAAGTCGCCCTGCCCCCATTTGAAGGGAATACATTGAGCTCCATGCTCCCCTCTCCAAAGTTTACCAAGCCCTGTTAAGCCGAAACCTCATCAAACCCTTAGATCCCCGTCAATTGTAAAATCCACTCCCAAGAAACTTCAAGGCCGATGCTCATTGCGCCTTTCACCAAACTACTAGCCATACCACTGACCAATGCTTTCACCTCCAAAACATAATCCAAGATCTCATTGATCGGGGTACCATCGCCCAACTAGCCAATCCTAAGGCAAACACTACACATAATCCACTCCCAAATCATGCCAATGCCATCTTCTTAGAAGAAAACCTAGATTTCGATCCCTCAACTCAAATCACACCCATATACTCTCCTAAACCTCTTCAAATTTTCCCATATTTCCTCCTACACCCTACTAGCCTCACTGATCAGGCACTGTCACTCCTTACCCAAGCATGCATCGCTATCCATACCCATTCTGAAAATGGAAATATGGAATTGTTAGAGGTGTTAAACCAACTCCTAGAGTTCGAGCTGAAATTACCCTCACAGATGCTCATCGATTGCCAAAGGTTCAGTACACTGTTCTTGGAAGCACGTAAATGGGCCCGAGATTCAGACAAGTGGGTGGTACCAACCGATGAAGTCAGCCTAGATGATGTTGTCTAAATTATGGTAGAATTATTCGAGCAAACCAACAGCATTTGTAGTATCACCGGATTACTTGACATTTTGAAGCTACAAGGGCGCTTGGTCCCTTCAACCATACATATCCCCACGGAATGGGAAGACATGTATGAAGAAGCAGTTGAAGTTGTGGAATGCATTAACTTTACATGGAAAGACATAATTATTGTCACCGAATGGGGGGAAGAATTCAAAGATTCGAGTGAAGAACAAGCTTCAGGAAGAACTGGCCCAGTAGCCAACATATGTGGGATGATATCATTTAAAGAACTCCTCGGAGAAATAAACAGGGTGACAGAATAACCTGAGATTGACGAGGAAACGGGATTCATGTCCTTCCCTTCTTTAGTAAATCACATGACCTGATCAGGGAGACATTACCAGGTTCCAAGCTCACTACCATCAAATGATAAAGGGAAGGGCATTGAAAACCTTCATATGCCATAGATGACCAACGAGGAGAGTAAGATCCTCGATCAACTGAAGAAAACTCAATCTAACATCACTCTATGGGGGCTTTTCATATCTTCTCAGCTACACAGAAATGCTTTAATCAAGCTTCTCACTGGACCCACAGTTCCTCCTTCTACCACACCAGAAGAAGCAGTTAATCTGGTCGGATCCTTGACCTCTACCCGAATGCTATCATTTTCTGAAGAAGAAATCCCCAGAATTGGGCCAAATCATAATCATGCATTCAACATCTCCGTCGAAGTTATGGGTAAGGTCGTGCCACTCTCTCTTATCGAAAATGAATTCGCCTTGAATGTCTGCCCACAAAGAACCTTCAAGTGTTTAGGACTGAAAGAAATAAACCTCGATCCAACCTCCACCATTGTACGTGCCTACGATGATACCCGTCGGGAGGTGATGGGATCCATAAAACTTGTAATAGGGGTTGGCCCTATAAACCCAGTCGTTGAATTCCAAGTCATAGACATCCCAGCTTATTTCAATCTGTTTCTTGGATGACCTTGGCTCCACAGTATCAAGGGTGTGTCTTCCTCACTCCATCAGAAATTGAAGTTCTTCGCCGACGGGAGAGTCATCACCATTTTGGGCGACGACGAAAATGTCGAGGGTGCAAGCACCAGCAATCCAATCCTTGAGATACAACACGGGTCAAATGATATGCTCCTATCAGGATTTCGAGTTAAGCCACTCCTACTCCCAGCAGGGGACGGTCTCATGGCAATGTTAATGTGATTCAGATGTGATGTTCAGAAAAATGCACTTCATGCCCGGACTGGGGCTAGGGCAAAGGCAGCAAGGGATACTTAAGCCCATCGAACTGAAGAAAGCTTTCCCTCCTTGTGGCTTGGGGTATCAACCATCAGAACAAGAGCTCAGAATGATCCACCAGTCTCGACCAAAGAGAAGATTAGACTGCATCCAAACAATCCTAGGAGACTCCTTGAATGGGCAATTCATCAAAGAAGGCGAAGACTTCCCCTTTTGCAATTTTCCAGAACCATGGTATGACCACACATACAAGAAGATGAAGCCTGGAATGGAGATATTTTTCCAAGATAGCTACCCATGGGCTGAAAGTTTCCAACATCGAGCACAACCGCTTATCAAAGATATCGAAGAGACTGAGGAAAGTGATTCCGAAGATTACTTCAACTTACAGACACTAGGGCTGGCACTCTGCATCGTTCATTCAGGCACTACATCAATGGATCCATCCCATCTGATTAAAGTTGTTGATACACCCCTCCTCAATTGGCATGTTGTGCCAGTTCTACCTCTTGAAATCTCCCCTAACCCCAATGTTTACCCTATTTCTTCTTATGTTGTCTATCCTTGTTCAAATGTAATCGATACCTCTTTTGATAAGGTTCTCAATGCTATTTTTCCTATCAATGAAATAAACGAAGATTTTGAGTATCTTGATGTGCCTTACATTAATTATTTGGATTCTAATCAAACTTTTGATGATGATGATTTTACAAATGAACAATTCTTAACTGATCTAAATATGGTTAATAATAAACAACATAGCCGCGTTCAAATTAATAAAGAGGAGACTATCGTTATTAATCTCGGTTCTAGTAGCCAACTGCGCGAGATTAGGATAGGGGCCACCCTTGACGAGCATGAGTGCGCACAACTCGAAGAATTGCTAAAGGAATTTGTGGATGTCTTTGCATGGTCCTATGATGATATGCCCGGCATTGATCCTGAAATAGCTTAGCACGAGATCCCCACTCTCTCAGATTACAAGAGGGTTAAACAAAAATTGAGAAAGCTCTGCACCGAATGATCGCTCAAGGACAAAGAAGAGGTGGTCAAACAGTTAAACGTGGGCTTCATTTGTGTGATCGAATCAACCAAATACCTGCTTGAGAAACCCTCCTTATCCAGTCGAATGGCCCGATGGTTGATGCTCCTGACCGAGTTCGATATTATGTACGTCACGCAAAAAGCCATTAAAGGAAGAGCCATCTCTAACTACCTCGATGATTACCCCGTAGAAGAAGCAGATGTTTGGATCTCTCAATTCCCATATGAAAATATCCTCTGCACCGCTCAAGATAACCTTTGATACAAATGTTCTTTGACGGCACTGCCAAAAAAAAGGGATATGGCATTGGGATACTTTTGATCACCCCAGATGACTCCCACACTCCCATCGCCATCAAATTGAATTTCCCTTGCACCAATAACATGACGGAATACGAGGTATGCACAATAAGCCTCAAAGTTGCTCTCAAGAAAGGTATTCAATACCTTGATGTCTAAGGGGATTCTTCCCTCATCATCGGTCAAGTGCTCAGAAAGTGGAAAGTCAAGGACAAAAAGCTCCAACCCTTCCATGCCCACTTAGAAGAGTTAGCCTCCCGATTCTGAGATATCACCTTCCATTACCTACCTCGAGCAAATAATAACCTAGCCGATGCTCTCTCTACCTTAGCCTCCATGGTCGACATGCCCGAAGGAATAACAATGACCCCCTTCCTAGTTCAAAAGCAAGACAATCCAACCCACTGCTACCATATTGAGCTTGTCTCCACCAAAGATCCCAAACTAGCCGACTACTGGTACTATGATATCTGGTGCCTCCTCAAACATGGTAGGTATATCGAGGGTTCCAATAAGAAAGACCGAACGACCCTCCGAAGACTGGCCTCCCAGTACATCATCTGTCATAAATCTCTACTGAAGAGGAACTTCGATGGAAATCATCTACACTGTATCGCAGGGATTGAGATTGAGAAAATAATACAGAAGATCCACAGCGGGGAATGCGGGCCCCACATAAACGATCACATGCTTGCCAAGAAGATCATCCGACAGGGCTAATACTGGACCACCATGGACCAAGATTTCACCGCCTATGTCGGGAGATGCCTCAAATGCCAACAGTTCTCCAATCTTCAACACCTGCCTCCGCGAGAATTATACAACATGACCTCTCCCTGGCCGTTCTCCACCTGGGGTGTCGACATCATAGGGAAGGTTACACCAAAGGCTTCAAACGAACATGAATTCATCCTAGTTTCCATTGATTACTTCACCAAATGGGTCGAAGCTGATTTATACGTAGTATTAAACGCCAAGAAAGTGGCCAAATTCCTCGAGAAAAATATCATCTGCCGATATGGGGTCCCGCATGAGTTAGTGTTCGATAATGGGTTGCACTTCGAAGCAAAAGTCACAGAAGTAGTCAAAGAGTATGGGATTCAGAGACACAAATATTATCCCTACCGACCTCAGACCAATGGTGCAGTTGAAGCCGCCAATAAGAACCTCAAATCCATCATCAGCAAGATTACCAGAAGTTGTAGGGATTGGGACGATCGAATCCCGTACGCCCTCTAGGGCTATCTAACCTCAATCCGAACCTCTACTGGGGCTAACCCTTACTCTCTGGTCTACGACATGGAAGCATTCTTACATGTGGAGTTGGAAATACCCTCGCTACGCGTCATGCTCGAAAGCACAGTTAGCGAAGAAGACTGGTGCCAAAGCCGTCTCGACGAACTGACCCTCCTAGATGAAAGGAGATTGAAAGATTTTTACCACATACAGGGGCACCATCGCCGAATAGCGCAATCATTCAACAAGATATTCAAAGACCGCGGTGTTCGGGAAGGGGATTTAGCCCTCAAGGAGATAATATAACCCATCTGGACCCCAGAGGGAAATTCAAGCTCAGTTGGAGCGGCCCCTACATTGCGAAGAAAATCTTATCCAGCGGTGCCGCCATGCTCAATGACCTAGATGGGGAGGAGATGGATTTTCCATTCAACCTGGACCGTCTCAATAAATTCTACCCCTAGTCTGGAATCTCGGCACACTACGAGTCTTCTCATCTCCCTTCTATTCTAACAAAAAAACTCTCTTCATTTCCCTCTACCCAGAACTACGTGGGCCTGATCCTCTGCAAAAAACCATTTTTCAAGAAAAATAAAAAAAATTCAAAATCCACAGAGGTACGTAGGCAGCTCATACATCTTACAGGAGCACGGCCCTTTCTTTTTCATAAAATACTATTCTTTTCTTATCTCTGAGAACAGCAGATCATTCTAACAAATACTTGAACAAAAGGATTATGTATGCCTTAGAGATCGGTATAGATAATTCAAAATTACAAAATTCATCTAAAGGCACAGCTGGATGATCAGAAACTTGCTTATTTCATTAATAAGAAATTACAGCACATATTACATAAGAAAAGGAACGGATAACTCTCTTCCCCCTACTGCCATAAAAGGCCAAATAAAATCCCCACATATGTTCCCTATTACACAAGTAAACTCTCCAATAGTCCTACCCACAGCTACCAGAGGAGCCTACACCCTCATCATCTACATCCTGGGGTCTCCAAATTTCTCCTGCCTGAACAGAGTGCCGCAAACACTCCATGGACCGATAAACCTGAACCAGCTTCGAAAAAACCACAACACCCCCTTCCATGGTGTTAAATAAAACAAACGACCTTTCTCCAGTCTCCAATACCAACATCTTGCTGACTACTCTCCTCCACAACCACTTCATATAATCCCCAGGGACATGCCAAACTCTCCCAATAGACTGAGAGAAACGGGTCGACGAACGCCAATTTTCCCACAAGGAGCCAAGCCGCATGCGCAGACGCTCAGTCAAATCTTCCACCGAAAGGAAATTTGCGGTCCAAGGTGGCACGACCTGTGCCCAACCAAATTGATGGGCACAGGGTCTCCGCTAGTATCACCAGGCATCCAGGCCATTCAGGGTCTCCTCTAGTATCACCGCAGCAGGATTGCGACGGTATGACATCTATGAAGTAATAGCTACAAGTTGCGGGTCCACCAGCAGTTCCCCAGTCATCAGCAGCAATTTTAAAACCAGGCCCAAAGCAACGGCTCCAACATAGCCAGCATCACCTACTTCCTGCAAATACAAGGACTGCAGTACCGCCAGGAGGGAAATCATTCCTCCAGCAACCAGTGATCTGGACGCCAAAGGCGAAATATGATGAAGCCCGACCAACAAATCCCTGGGAGAACGGGAAAATTCGAGCAAAGTCGCAGCAACACTGGGATTTATACCTAGCATGGCAGAAAATTCCTCAAAGGTAGGACAAACTTCATCTAACTCAAAGTGGAATACATGGTCTTCGGGGTACCACAATTGTACCACCGCCATCAGCATGTTCCACTCAATAGGTCGATTGCACCACAAGGAGACTCGACGCATGTTGAAAGCATCATAGCCGACATTATAAGAGCACATTGCTTCCAAGGCTTCAAGGTAGTTAGCAAACTCAATGCTACCAGGGAGAGCCATCTTGCAAGGCTAAGAGATAGTGGGAAAGTAAGTAAGAATGCGAAGGTGTGATGAAAACAATCCACCCTTACCCCTTTTTATACTTGAGAACCCTCACAAGAGACATAATCCCTACAGAAATCGAAGGGAATCCTACCCCATAAAATACAAAAGGCTGAAGAAGGTACCAATCAAAGCTTTGAATTGATGGGATTGGACTGAACTGCTAATAGGCAGCACAGGGTTCTTGCCGATCGGCAACCCCCCATTTTTAGAAATTTCCCTTTTCTCCTCTTTTATTAAATCAGAAAACTCAATAAAAATAAATTGATATTCTCAACAGAATTTGAAAATCCCTTTTCCTCCTTATATAATTTCCCCTTTTAATTAAAAACATTCCTTCAAAAATTCCAAAAATACTCCTTGTTACAGTCTCAGCAGCAAAGTAAAAAGCGCATGTGCATGCATTCATTCATCATTAATAAAAGATAATAAAAAACTCCATTGCATTGCATCTATTTGTTTTCTGTGTTACATCAATTTTACAGGAAATAAAAAGAAAAAGCAAAAATAACGGGACTCATCACGAACCCATATTGTCTCTCTCTCTCACCTACCTTTCTCTCTAAGAGCTTCCACCCCTGCGACGTGCTCTCTTTCCCCTACGGCGAGACGATGCACCACCACTACCCGAGCCAGAGTCTTCTCCGGACGAAGCAGATGGCACCAAGCAAGAAGGAACATGAACCGCATCCCGAATATGGGAAGTCACCGAAGATATCCAGTCTCTGATGTCTCTTAGCCAAGTGGTCGACACTCGCACTTGCTGTATGAAAAAGGCAAAATCAGTATCAAAGCAGAAATGACCAAAACAAAAAAGAAAGAAAGAGAAGAACAAAAAGGTATACCACAGGTCGGAGGACCTCCTCTGTCAAACCCAACTCCTCCGGATCCATTACATGAGGACGATGCATCATAGGCACTATCCCTACATGAGCCATCCAGATGTTGTATGAAGGAGTGTGCAATCGCACGAAATCAACCTCCGGGGTCGCCGCCGTCGTAGATGCCGTCGGACCGCCGTCACTGTAGGAAGATCCCACCGCCCGACTCGAACCCACAGGAATGAAAGGCAGGGCATCATATATGCTGGGAGCCATCAACGAGCTCGTCACAAAGTCCATATAGTCATACGGCGCAACCATATCAATGTACAACAAGTAGGACTCGTCGATCATCGCCGCGATCCTCGCATCCTCTAACAGTAATCGATCATGCCTCATAGACATAGGAGGATGTGCAGGTGGCCCCACCACCTCCTCCTCAGTAATCTGGCAAACTTCCCTCTCCCAGAGATACCAGGAATAGTCGAACTCATGCGCCAGCAAACGCCTTATCTGCGCGTTCACCCCGATCGTCCCCGCATCCTGAATGGCTATCCCCCAGGGATAAAAGGTCACCTAAAACTCTCCAAGAAGGCATAAATCAATACAAGATTAGAAGGCGTAAAACCCAAGACTAAAAACGGAAAGAATCTTACCCTACCACTGGTCAAGTCATTCAAGACCTGACGCACCGCCTCCAGAGAGAGAGATCCCTTCGACTGCCGATTGGCCTTACGCCATCGATACAATAGGCAGGAGTCCCCAACAGTGTCATCCTTCAGAGAGATTAGCGAGGTATTGCACCCAATCACCTCATAAAACCACGTGTGTCAAAGATAAGAATTCACAAACAAAAAGAGACGCATAAGGAAAATGCAAATGCATGAAAGGAAAATGTGAATGCATGAAAAGAAATGCGCAAACTGAAGAATACCTCAAGAAGGTACGTGGCTCCAGTAATGGTCTGCCGGCAGCACCGACTGAATGAATCTAGAGAAGAGTAAACGGTCGCCAAAGTCAGACTCCCCCAATCACAGAAAGGGATGTTCAAAAACATCCTCAAGTACGGCAAGAACCACAAATGGATGACGTCGCCGCTCGACGACACCATGAAACCTCCCAACACTAGCAAAATAAATAATCGGGCCATCTGCCTCACTTGCAGCCCATCCTCCACATCAATCACCTTGCCCCATAGGATATCCTTCATCAGGGACAGCCGGATAGAATCCCCATAAACTATCCTCCCTACATCACCAAGTGTCGCACGCACTGCCTTCGATCTTACCCGTAAAGAGCGATCCACCTCTATCTACTCTCCATCACAATCCATCCCCAATATCTACTGCACATTTATGGGAGTCACAGTCATCTCCTCGAAGCCGAAATGGAAGGTGTGAGTAGTATCCCATAATCTCTCCCCCAAATCGCACAAGGCCGCTGTCGAACGAGGCGGCTCATCCAGCACAGATGCCAACCTCCCAAAACCCGCTGATGATACCACCCAACGCACCATAGGTGGGAGATGCTCCCAGACATCCCTGAGCCCCGTCGTCCTGCAGGTGCACATGTTCTTCAAAGAAATATTAGACTGGCAAAAAGGAAAAAATCTGATCAGAAGTCTAAAAAGAAAGAAAAATCACCAAAAAGAAAGGAATGCCAAAGGTCGGGTTACTTACATAATCGCCAGGATTCACTCTCGAAGAGTGATGACGTGACGGCTCCCGCAGCAAAGTTCGCTCATCCGCAACAGGCTCAAACGCATCAAAGGAGTTCTCACTCCCCAAAGCAAGAGGCACCCTGGCCCTCCACTCCACATTCGCCTAGTCATCAACGGTCAACCACTCCCTGTGGACTGTAGTGCTCACAAAAGCGACCATTTCTTGAATATCGGAATGCTAGAACGATTTGCAGAGAAATCACAGAAAGAGAGAAAGCAAAGAAGCTGTGAAAAAATGAAGGGATTCGCCCCCGTTATATAGGATGCTAAACGCCATATCGATCGGCACTGACCCCAACCAAACCGATCGACACTGGCTCCTTACCTTCCCGAGGCAGTCCAAAAGTTTGTGCCACTGCCGAATGGCACCCCTCATACCATGCCGACCGGCATCCCCCTTAAATTTTGTACAGAAATTCCCAGAGAATACCAAAATGCCCCCAAAAATCGTCAGAAAATTCCACAAAATCCCAGGAAGGATTTAGAACATTTTCACCAGGAAAATTTCGCATTCCCTCAATCGGAACCCCTCTTTCCCAGCAAAATCCTCAAAAACCAAGTGAATCTCCTCCCGGTAAAGCCCCGAAGGATCTCTAAGGATCGCCTAATCACTTCCCCAGCGGAGTTTTTACAGCACCAAAATTGGTTGACCCCCCTGCGAGGCCTCCTAAAGAAATAAAAGATTCCCCAGTTATCAGCTCCCCAGCTCAGATCAAAATCATAAAGAACTTTCTCCAGCAAAATCAAAATCCAATATTTATCCTTTCTTAGGTCATAATTGACCTCGGTCTTGGATCGCCACATGAGTTAGGTCAGAAATGACCTCGGCCATCGGTCGTCACCACTCTTAGGTCAGAATTGACCTCGGTCTTGGATCGTCACCTGAGTTAGGTCAGAAATGACCTCGGTCCTCAGTCGTCACCACTCTTAGGTCAAAATTGATCTCGGTCTTAGATTATCACCTGAGTTAGGTTAAAATTGACCTCGGTCCTCGATCGTCACCACTCTTAGGTCAGAATTGACCTCGGTCTTGGATCGTCACCTAAGTTAGGTTAGAAATGACCTCGGTCCTCGGTTGTCACCACTGTGAGGTCAGAATTGACCTCGATCTTTGATTGTCACCTGAGTTAGGTCAGAATTGACCCCAGTCCTCGGTCATCACCACTCTTAAGTTAGAATTGACCTCAATCTTAGATTGTCACCTAAGTTAGGTAAAAAATGACCTCGGTCCTCGGTCGTCACCACTCTTAGGTCAGAATTGACCTCAGTCTTAGATCGTCACCTGAGTTAGGTCAGAATTGACCTCGGTCCTCGGTCGTCACCACTCTTAGGTTAGAATTAACCTCGATCTTGGATCGTCACCTGAGTTAGGTCAGAAATGGCATCGGTCCTCGATCATCATCACTCTTAGGTCAGAATTGACATCGATCTTGGATTGTCACCTGAGTTAGGTCAAAATTGACCTCAGTCCTCGATCGTCACCACTCTTAGGTCAGAATTGACCTCGATCTTGGATCGTCACCTGAGTTAGGTCAGAAATGGCCTTGGTCCTCGGTCGTCACCACTCTTAGGTCAGAATTGACCTCAGTCTTGGATCGTCAACTGAGTTAGGTCAGAAATGGCCTCGGTCCTCGGTCGTCACCACTCTTAGGTCAGAATTGACCTCGAACTTGGATCGTCACCTGAGTTAGGTCATAATTGACCTCGGTCCTCGGTCGTCACTACTCTTAGGTCAGAATTGACCTCGGTCTTGGATTGTCACCTGAGTTAGATCAAAAATGACCTCGATCCTCAGTCGTCACTACTCTTAGGTCAGAATTGATCTCGATTTTGGATAGTCACCTGAGTTAGGTCGAAATTGACCTCGGTCCTTAGTCATCACCTGTCTTAGATCAGAATTGACATCGGTCTTGGATCATCACCTGAGTTAGGTCAAAAATGGCCTCGGTCCTCGTTCGTCACCACTCTTAGGTCAAAATTGACCTCGATCTTAGATCGTCACCTGAGTTAGGTTAGAAATGTCATCAGTCCTCGGTTGTCACCACTCTTAGGTCAGAATTGACCTCGATCTTGGATCATCACCTGAGTTAGGTTATAATTGACCTCACTCCTCAGTGGTCACCACTCTTAGGTCAGAATTGACCTCGGTCCTCGATCGTCACCACTCTTACGTCAAAATTGACCTCGGTACTCGGTGGTCACCACTCTTAGGTCAGAATTAACTTCGATTATTAGGTCTTCACCCTAATCCCGCAGAATTGGCTTTGACCCGTAGAATCGATCACCCTCATCACTTAAGCCCACAGATTTGGCTTTGACCCACAAAATTGGTCATCCCCCAGCATCACTTCAGGTCCTCAGAATAGACCTAAACCTTTGATCATCATTCAAACCATCCCCAACACACCCCTCAAGTCCTCAGAATTGACCTCAACCCTCTGAATCGGTCCTACTCCCTCAAAAGCATCATGTGGTGTCTATTAAACGGGCTTCATTTGTTCCAAACTCACCCGTCGAGGGGCTCTATAGACACCCCATTTTGTTACCCCCTAACTCTCCTTAAGTCCCTAGTACCTCCCTTCATCAGTATAATCCCAGGTCATATCTTGAGTACTGACCTAAAAGCCATCGGGCACTTCGAGGCTCCGTTTGACCAAAAAGTCAAACTCTTCAGCTCAACCAAGGTTGAATGAATCTTCGAAGGGCACTAAAACCCTTTTCCAATGGTCCACTCCATTCGTGATTTTAACTTACCATGCGAACAAATGATTCGTTTGACTCCAAGAGGTCACCGAATGCTTCCAGGGCTCAATTGACCAAAGTTAACTCTCGAACCCAAGAGCGGTCCAAGGGACTTTCAAAGGTCTCTGAATTAACTTTTCAACGATCTACCCCGTGCGCGATTCTGACCAACGATTTGCCCTCGGCAGCCAATTTTCCAAAAAGGCCTAAAACACACTGCAAATGGTAGGTTCCAGACCCTGCCAATCGACAGGTTACGATATGCAGGACCAGGTCTATGCCGATCGGTAGTGACCTGGGCCTATAAAAGGAGGCCTTCACCTCATTTACAAAGGGAGCCCAGATCGGATAAAAATCGCTCTCAGCGAATCCCAAAAACCTCTCTCGAAGACAGCGCGATTTCAACATCCAAATCCCTTTCTAACTTCCACTTTTCATCATCCTTTTCATCAAACTTGGTGAATTAGCCACTCTCCATCATCATCCAAGTGCAAGGGCTACTCTCCAACATTCAAGATCGAGCTTAAAATCTTCAAGAAGGTCCAACTTTCTCTTCAAATTCTCTTAAATTTGCAATAACTTATTTTATTACCTAAGACTTTTATTATCTCATCTCACACATCCTAATGTACTTTGTATTTAGTATTAATGCATATCTCTTATTTTCATATAAATCAAATGCAAAAAATAAGAAAAGGAGGGTTTGCTCATAAATTCCAAATAGGGATTCTCATATTTTCTCACACTTTTCTCACAACTAAAAAACTTTTTCTACACACACACACACTCACAAATAAGAGATCCCCCATTTGGATTTATGGAATAAATCCCACCCCTCATTTTGTATGCGAACTACGTGGACTTTGATGCCTTTATAGGCTACGTAGGCGTCTCGGGATAAAACCCAAGACTCGAGTCCTATTCTCACTTTCTCTCTCATTTTCTATCTTCTCTAAATCCAATTTTCTTATATTCTATATACTTGTTCTTAGTGATGTATCACTCCATATGCGTTATCGTTCCATTATAACGATCAACGTAAGAGTAATCGCGTAAATCTTATTTTCTAATATTATTTTTATACCTTCCTACGAATGACTCGCTTTATCTCTCCCATGATACAAGTCGAGGATTCCTATCTCCACTATATATATACACATGCACACATATCACGGGGAAAATAAAAAAGGAAAATAGCAAAAATCCATGAGAGACCGAAAGGGCGGAATGGGTGCCTAACACCTTCCCATTTCGTAACTTAGCCTTCGAACCCTTCTCGAATCATTTTGGTTTCGTATGCACCAGTATGTCTTTGGATGCCGTCCTTCGGGATGGATTCCCCTTTTTCTTTTGTCGGTTTTGAGTAAAATAGACTGGAGACTCTAAATCTCTCTAGATTTTTTCACCTCATCTCAAACGACTTCGACCGAAGCGCTCCCGAGATGGACACGTGGAACCCAAGGATCCTTCTTCACGCGCCCGCCCGTGATGAGGATCGGGGATGGCCACGGACGCATCCTTATGAGGAGTTGGGGGTGTACTTCAGTAGGAGGATCAGGCTATAACTTATGCCTTGTTTAAGCTTAAGCCTCACGAGAGGAATTACCCCACCCACTACTTGGAGCTAGGGGCAATCATGTTTGCTCTTCGGATATGGAGACATTATCTCTTGGGGAGAAATTTTGCTTTCTTCATAGGTCACAAGTCACTATGGTACTTTTTCACTCAATGGGAGTTGAATATGTGTCAGCGTAGGTGGCTTAAATTTATGAAGGTCTATCAGTTCAACATCAAATACCACCCAGGGAAGGCTAATGTTTTGGCAGACGCATTGAGACCTAGGCCAGTAGATGAGGAGATCGAGGTGTGGAAAATTAAATAGAAGGAGTTGGGAGACCCGGATGCAGTGGTCCAATTATTCATGTCAGTCATGACAGTTATGCCCTAGATCATTACGAGGGTGGTACAGGCTCAGGCAACGAATCTGTTCTGTCCGGATCGGATAGTACAACTCCTAGTTGAGGGGGCCGAGTCTTATTCTTTTAGCTCAGATGGAGGTTTGTGCTTCAATAGGAGACTAGTTGATCCTGAGGGGGAGGACTTGCAACACGAGGTGATGATAGAGTCGCACGGTTCATGTTTTGAGGTACATCTCGGTGGGGATAAGATATACCAGGATATGAGCCGACAGTACTAGTAGAGTGGAATGAAAAAGGATATTGCCGAGTATGTTTCGAAATATGCCACTTGTTGGTTAGTAAAAGTGGACCACTAAGGGCCGTCGGGGCTCCTATAGCTGTTAGAGATCCCTATATGGAAATGGGAGAGAATTTCCATGAATTTCATCACGGGTTTGCTTACATCTCAGCGAGGTCACAATTTGATATAGGTGATTATGGATCATTTGACCAAGGTATCTCACTTTCTACCAGTTCAAACCAATTATACTATGGGGAAGTACACTTAGATCTTCATTTCATAGGTAGTGAGACTTCACAGGGTGCCCCTTGATATTGTGTCTGACTGGGATAAGATTTTTATGTCCAGATTTTAGGAGAGCTTCCAGTAGGCCATGGGTACGGAGTCACGATTGAGTTCGGCCTATTACACATAAACTGATAGGAAGACTGAGTGAATGAATCAGATGTTAGAGGATATGTTGTGGATGTTTATCCTAGATTTTAGTGGGGAATGGGAGTAATATCTCCCACTAGTGTAGTAAAACCTCCTACCAGTTTACAATTGGCATGGCTCCATTTGAGGTATTATACGGTAGACCTTATCGTTCTCCAGCGTGTTGGTTAAAGGTGGGGGATGACAAGATACTTAGGTCGAAGGTGATCCAGGATACTTTGGCCGGGATAGAGATGATTCGGAGCCGTATTCGGATTGCTCAGGATCGACAAAAAAGCTACGCCGATACCAAGAGGTTTTTCTAGGAGTTTAATGTGGGAGACCAGGTGTTGCTGAGAGTATCTCCTATGAAAGGGATAATGCATTTTGTTAAGAAAGGGAAGTTGGCATTGAGATATGTGTCCATTTACTATCATCGAGCGGTTGCCAAAACATATCCTGGTATATCTTAGACTTGGGTTACCGGAGCAGCACTTGCATAGGATTCATCACGTGTTCCATAGTTCTTCGTTGAGGAGATATATTCGGGATGACTTGGCCCATACTCACATTGCTTTGAAGGAGATTAATCTACAACCCGATAGTTCCTACGATGAGGGGTCGATTACTATCCTAGACCATAGTGAGAGGAAATTAAGATCGAAGGCAGTACCACTAGTACGTGTTCAGTGGCGACATCATAATGCTGGGGAGTCTACCTGGGAGCGCAAGGATGAGATGCGCGATAAATATCCAGAGTTATTTTTACCAGGTATACCTTTATTTCCAAATTTCAGGATGAAATTTCATTATTAGGGGCAAAGTATGTAATACCTCGTATTTTTACTGATTTTAATTATATGATTATTTGAATTAAAAATGAGAAATTAATTGGTAATTAATTTGAATTTAAATACTAGCGAGATGAGAGTTAGTATCTAACTATGATAATTATGTTGAATATTACTGAGCAAGTATAGTAATATCCGATTATGAACTTATAAAATTGCCACATGTGGAAAATACGATAATTTTGGAGATTAAGTTGGGACACGGGTGTCAGTCGTGTCGGGACCCAATTTAATGGATTTAAAAAGTAACTTATTTCTAAGTCATTCAAATGGTCATTTTGAGTCCGCCAACATTTTCGAAAGTATCGAGATATTCAGAAAAG
This sequence comes from Sambucus nigra, assembly GCA_949130495.1. Classification (NCBI taxonomy): domain Eukaryota; kingdom Viridiplantae; phylum Streptophyta; class Magnoliopsida; order Dipsacales; family Adoxaceae; genus Sambucus; species Sambucus nigra. Next base: position 86,965,860 of record OX422216.1, on the reverse strand, counting down.
TCTACCCGGGGGTTTCGTTTGGGACCTCGGTCAATTTTAGGCCAAATCGATAACCCGATGGGGTATTTTGGGCATTTTAAATTTTAAAGTATTAAGATCCACGAAATTCCTAAGGCTATATCAGCTGCTAGGTTAGATCCCTTAGGGTTTTCATCACCAAAACTCACAGACGGCCATTAGAGAAGACGTGGAGGAAGTTCCCAAAAGAGAACCACCATCACCACCATCGGATAGATCGAGAAGAGAGGATCGCTCAAATATCATCTTCACCAAAGGATCAGAACTTCCATTTCTATTCAAGTGATTTAACTTGCAATAATTCAGTGTATATATTATCCATGATAGTTTAGAATTGGAGAAAAACCTTGAAAATGATGAATTAATGAATTTAGAGATTCAAATCTTAATCTTAGTAGGATTTGCATGTATATTAACTTCTGGAAATATAGCAGCCATTAAATCATGATCCATGTGTAGAGAATTATGAATTTATGTTGAGTTATATGATGTTCTTGAAGAAAATAGAAGAATTAGGGTTTTTATGAAATATACATGATTTGATCAAAGGAAATGATAACATGTAATGATTTGATGATTCTGAGACGTTAGAATTTATGTATTTATGTTGGTATAACATTTGGTATAAATATTTGGGAGTTTGGGACATTATTATAGAGGATTTGAGGGTTAAAATTGATGAAACCCTTAAGAAAAAATATGCAGAAATCGTGGGCCAATATCTGATGGATCGATCGATCGACTAAAGAATCGATCGGCTCCTCCTGAGTTTTGTTAATGGCTTTCCTTTAAGGTTTGACAAAATCCCAAGCTTATAAGAACTCTTAGTATGATTAATAGAATATTATATGGATGATTATGTGTATGACATATGTACCATACTTGCTATCACGGGAGGTTTATTTTTTTTAAAAGGGGACAATCTTATCTCTGTGTGCCTTCGAGGGGGGATTTAGCTTTGGTACCTCAAGAACATAGAACTGTGAAGACTTATCTGTGAGGTGATAAATCAGCTGACTATGGGAGCGTAGGTATGTGCGTGACCCATAGGTATGGGATCTATGTTCTCCTCTAATATGTGTGATTTTTATTGATACAAATCTTGAGTGATTCGGAACTCGTAATCCTTACTTACGTGATGTATCGGGATTTGATAGCAGAGTATGCATGCACCAAAGCTTATCCTCGGAGTTCCGTATTAGTATGTATACTATAGTAATAAATATATGTACTTGTGGTGTATTATACTGTGTGAACTTAGTAGATGATAAAAGTAATGAAACCCAAAATAATGCTAGTATGGGAATACTTAGCTTTAGATTGTGAGAACTCCTCTTCGAAATAAAATATGGAAAGCATTCAACAAGTCATATCATGGGGAAAATGTGGGGTAACTATGGGTGATAGCATAAGGGAGGAATATATACAGACTAGTTAGGTAGTAGCATAACTAGGATGGGTTAAGGGTATGCATTAGGCGTGCACTTTCGTTGAGGGGTGAGAAACTCATGTGAGAAGACATGACTAACATGTATATAATATTTACTATTTAATGAAATTAAAAACTTGTTGTTTTTAAAATATTTTTACCACGGGCTCTGACCCGTATTCTTTCAAATCTATTTTGTTTTTGTAAAAACCTTTTAGGTGCCCAGCCACACGGATGCCAAGCATAAGAGTTCCATTATGTTGACGTGATATAGCTGCTGTGGAAGTTACAGGATTTCGGTATTAGACACCTTCACATCTATCTTTACTTCCTTCAGAGTCATTCATATCAGTTAGGGCATGTTTCCCATTCTTATTGAGATAGTAGTTTCAGACTTTCATTTATTTCAGATGTTAGTTTTATTTATTCAGACTTTTATATTGAGATTATATTTTGCTTTGGGACTATTATTGGAGTGTTTACTCCAGACTTAGTTTATTTCATTACATTGGTTATTCATATGAGATTGTTTATGTGTATGTTAAATGGATGGTTATTCAATTACTTGGTTGATTGTTAATTCAATTAATAAAATTTGGCATCTCACTTTTAAATATTAGGTGGCTAGTAACTAATTAAAATGTTTCGACAGTGATGCTTAGAATGAACCAACTTGATATTCTGTATTAATTTGATAAAGGAGTAGCTACCCGGTATTTAATTAGATAGGGTATCGCGGATAGGTCGTTTTGTTTATGTTTTCAAACGACGTTCAAAGGAGGCTTACTGTATTATTTTTCATGAGGTCGTTCGAAGCGAGATACATGTCGTTTGAACAAGATGTGTATCTCGTTGGAATGACATTGTTAAGTAGTTTGAACAATCGCGCCACCTAGAAATTTTTGAATGGCCTATAAATACCCGCTTCATGTTCAAAATGTTTAAAACTTTTGCCATATACGTTTTTGCATAACTTTTGTAAAGGTTCTTCATCTTTTGTTTTGTAAAAATACTGCTAATTCATAACAAAACATGCTTGAATATTGTTCTTGTGAATTTGTTTAACTCTAGAAAATTTTGTATCTTTGCATACACCTTATGGAGAGGATCTCTATGGATGACTTGTGATACTCGAGGGGACTCACTGCTAATGACGAAGGTTGAGGTTAAGGAGGAAGACTGTGGTCTTTATGGTTCTCGAGAGAATCGTTGTTATAGAATGCAGTCATTTTGGTTCTTGCGAGAATCATTGATGTAATTCACTTGTAAGTTTATAAGTTGAGATTTTCAAATTATTAGTGGAATAAAAGGTTTTTCCCTGAGTGTATTTTTCTTGAAACTTTGCCTATGTAGAATGCTTGGTGTGAATTTATCTATTTTTTCACTTAGATGAATGTTTAGGATAAAAAGATAAAATCTGTTTAAAATTTGATTGTGCATTCTCAGATTAGAATCCTTGTCGAGCACATATTTACTTCCTCATTTAACAGCACTCATTATTTCCTCCCCAACAATTGGTATCAAAGCCTTCCACTCTAAAAATTGGTATCAAAGCAGGTTGATCCAAGTTATTGAGTGATCCTGAGTTTTCAAAAAGTTTTTGGGTGTTTAAGTTTTTCTCTCGATGGATTCTCATAGTTTTGACGAATGAAATCTTTTTAATTTGAAGTTTGCTAAAATAATTGAAATTCTTTAAAAAGAAAATTCTCATTTTAAAACCCTTATGGAACTTTTGTAAACTGTTCAAAATCAAAGAGATTTATTTTGTGAGAGACTTGTGGACATGGACCGCGATTTTAGAAAATTAGAATTGTCCAAGAAAGAAAGTGATGATAGAGTCCTAGTTTTAGAAAAAGAATTGGTGGACTTTAAAAAATTCTAGGGTTAATATTTGTGTCGTTGAGAAAAATGTTTTGATTAATGATTTTAAGGCACGTGAGAAGACTCTTAGGGATAAGTTTACTTTCATTTAGGCCGAGCGAGATAACATTCTAAGAATTATTGAAAATTTGAAGGAGACCCTAAATCTTGAGGAGACTAATTTATTGCTTGAGTCTATAATTTTGAAGTTAAAAGATGACTTAAAGCACTCAAGTAGTGATGGTTCTGGCATCTCTATTTCTATTGTTTTCATTGCAAAAGCCAAAACCAAATTTTGTTTTAGAGGGTCAACCATGTTCGCGGGTGTTAAAAAAGGTCAACCTGAAGATCCCGTTCCTCGTCATATTTCACATGCATACATTGTGGTAGGAAAGGTCATCTTAGGCATTTTTGTTATAATCTTAAAAAAAAACCTAGGAAGTTGAAGTTAAGTGTCTCGTTGGTTTGTTAAACCCGTCGCATTAGGTACTCACCTATTTTGGTTAGGAAATCAGTGTAGGAAGCGCTAAATGTTAGGTTGGTTGATTCTCACATGCTCGCACATGATGCTTCACATGCTATTTCTTATCGATTAATGCTTGCATGATTTTATTTATCATACTCTAGCTGTGATTCATGATATATGTTTGCTAGTGTTATGACATGTGTACTTTTTGTATTATTTTTTTATTGAGTTATATTGAAAAATACAAAAAGATTTTGTTTTGATAAAATTTTTTGAAAAATACAAAAAAGATTTTCGATTTTTGTGTATTTTAGTTTTGCACATTTAGTGTGGCATATTGGCATGTTTGAATCCAATTCAGTTCGCAATTTTCATGTGGCTAGGACATTTGATTATGACTTTCAAATGATTTATCTACACAAAGATATTTATTTAGTATTTATTAAGGGTAAGTAAGTTATGTAACAGAGGTTAGGGTGGATAAATTTATTAATTCCTTTTTCAATTCTTCCTATTTTTAGAGTTGAAGAACTTACAAAATATGCGGATGGATTCAAGATCATCCTTTTTATAATGGCAAACTGGGAATGAGTCCCTTTTTATATAAAGTAATTAATTAAAGTTCACTGTGTAGGATTTATTTAATTTCAAAATTAAAATAATTTGGAATAAATTATTTAATTAAGTATTAGTATCTTACTTAATGCGCTCCATATAAGAGGTTACATTTGATAAGTATTTCTTTAGATAAGTCATTGAGGTTTTAAGAATGATGGTGACTCTACCTTGATGGATGGTAGAATATGCTAAAGTTAGAAATTGGATCCTCCCTCCTTATATACAGTAGATTGTATTCCAATAATAAATATACACCTAAATCTACACACTAAAATTATATAGCAAGAGTGAGAAATTCAAAATTTTCAAATTATTACTTTTCTATGAAAGTGATGAAGGTTATGATGGAGAAATCATTAAAATGATTCAAAGGGGATTTATGTAGCAAAATATATCACAACAACGGATTCAGGTAGGTCCTCTTATTCAATGAATTTAGGCATATTTTGTGCAAACATGAAAAATCAAATATCCTTTTATAAAAAACATTTGCATAATAAAGTTTAACCAAATTAATATATTGATTAATTTATGTTGTTCTCAAAAATGATTTAGGACACTATTTGTGCCCTTTGGATTAGGTCCATCTAATTGGAAAATTTTTAGTATGAAAAATTCAAGTAATCAACTCGCATTTATAATTTTTTTTCTAGATGCCAAATGTAACCTTTCTTCACTGATAATTGTACCTTCATCAATGAAACATGAAGATTCATTTAACATTTTTTTCTTAATTTTTGCATAATGTTCATAAGATAAGAGCTCGCATCTAAGTATTTCACGGTAATAGAGTTGAATCAATAAACATATAGAATGTGTTTTATTTGTATTTGGTATATCATGTAATGCTTAGTAGGAGGAGGATAGATTTTAATAGTTTTTTTAATATTTGACTTTCAAATAAAAATTATTAATTTAGCAAAGACCATTTTAATATATAACTATGAAAGGAGGATGCTTCATTGCTTGTTAAAATGTCTTAAATGACATGGTTCTCACCAGTGAGGCTTCTTAATTCAACATGACATGATGTTAACGTTTATTTATCTTATATAATATGTTGCGGTCACATTCTACATTCATAGTCTTATTTCTTACTGGTTGGTCCACATGTGTATTGCATGTGTGATCAATGTGTGAATTAATAATTAGATTATATATTTATGTGGAAAAGTTGTTTAACAAAAAAAGTAAAATCATCATGTTCTAAAATTGAGTTAAAGTATGATATGTAGATATGTTTTTAAATATTTGAAATTGATGGTAACACACACACACACACACACATATATATATATATATATATATATATATATATATATATATATATACATATTGAGAGAGAGAGAGAGAGAGAGAGAGGGGGGGGGGCAGGCTCCTGTGCATCCTAAAATTTGCACATCATTTTTTAAAATAGCAAAAAAAATATTTTTGACCTGATTTTTTTGTGTGATATTCAAACATTTCAAGGAACTCATATAAAAAAAATTAGCTCAAAAATATTTTTTTTGCTAATTTAAAAAAATGATGCGCAAACTTAGTGTGCACAAGAGCCTGCATCTCTCTCTCTCTCTCTCTCTCTCTCTCTCACTATATATATATATATATATATATATATATATATATATATATATATATATATATATATATATCCCTCAACTTTTAAAAATTCATCATTTTGCCCACTAACCATAACAATTTTGACTTTCTGGACGAAAAAATGGTCATTTATACAAGTGGTTGGACAAAACACCTTCACGTGCAATGCTAGGATCAATTTTCCAGCAAAAAAATCTAACATCGCTAGTGTTGGGGGGTAACCTGCCCGTTTTTATAAGTTGAGGGGGTTAAGTCTAGAAAATAAAAGTATGAATGATGATGTGAAAACGATAGCAAATTTGGAGGTATTGACATCAAATTCTTTGCATTTTTTTTTATACATAGTCCTTCGACCTTCATTTGATTCCTACGACGGCATAAATCTCATGAGACTTGCCCACTATTATTATGAAAAAAGCTCTGCGCCTTTCCTTCGCTACTAGGAGAGTAAGGTCTAGGTGTAGTCTACTAGCACCGGATCTTGAGTCGAATTAATTGTGTCATGTGAAATGTGACACCCCACCTAATTAATCCCAGGTGATCAGTCCTAAATCAAGTTAGAAAAGGTTTCTCAGTTGGTCCATTCTTAGCATCATTGTCGTCTTTTTAATTACTAACCACCTAAGTGAGAAAAGTAGAGTGGTGCCAATTTTTATCTTTCAATTAATTAAATAAAACTCATGCGGAACATAAAATAATACACAATCACAGTTAACTAAAATAACCATCCACAAATAAAATACTTAACCGAATAAACCATCGGTCCAAATATCCAATACAAGTAAAGATAATAAGAAAATCTCAACAAGTCTAATACTGATAAATGAACTGTGAGTGACAAGCTCAGATAACTACTAGAGAGTCTCTACACAAATGAAAGAAGGAGGCGTCTGTAAAAAACCCCGCAACATCCACATGTGCTGCAGCAAAGGATACTTGGAATAGAGTCAAGCCTGGCGTCCCTGTGGCTGGACACCTAAAAGGTTTTTAAAAAATTTTATAGCAAGGGTTAATACCCAAAAATATTTGAAAACATTTAACAAATGATTAACTTGCAGTAATAAATAAAAATAAATATGCATGCTCTTCATATTTTAGTTAGTGCCGCACTCTCTTGAGGACTTCCTCACCCCTCCTCTAATGTGCACTACTAACGCTTCCATTTAATTTACTAGGTCCTACGTTCCTGACCCAATACTTATTTTAACCCTTGAAATTTACCTACTCTAACCGAGTATGCCTTAATTCATGATTTTTAAGTTATTATAAACGTCAACTTAATTAAATCATTACCCTTTTTTATTTCATATAACATTCACACCTGTTATGCACATAATACATTTCTCACTATGTATTAATTATCCCATATATAATTATTTACCTAATCATATATTTAATCATATTATAGTGTTCACAAACATACTGAAATAACATTTAATACAAACTTTCGACCGAATAAAAATACTCACAAAATATAAATTTTCCCAAGTGTTATCCCACTAGGTGTATGCACATAACCTAGTTATCCAAGTTAGATTCGCTCACTAACTTAGTTTAACATACGAATTGGAGGCGGTCATATTCCTTCCCTAAAGTGAGATGCCCCTCGCCCATATAATGGACGCTATGACCCGGGTTTATACTCGCCCTACTCCTCAAGCTAGGGGATTCATCCACTACACGCAACCTCCCCCTATAGCACTAGATTATATACTAATAATATTCAATCACTGATATTAATGCACACACACACACACACACACACACACTATATATATATATATATATATATATATATATATATATATATATATATATATATATATATATATATATATATATATATATATATAAAATGTCCCGGCTACACCATGTACAAAATCCGTAACATAATCCTATTTAATTTATTAAGAGTTTATGGTCCAACTCTAATTATTAATTAATTCGCACATTAATTAATTAAGTCGCCTTTGGTGTCGCCCCCACCATAAAATTGGAATTACTCTCGTAGTCCGAATTAACCTCACCCGAGTCTAAATTCCCAACTCCCGAATTATTGAGCCTTTACCTAAATAAGATTTATCTCTCGGTATTCCTCAATCGTTATTCCCGGACTTGTTCACTACATCTATATTTAATCCTTTCGAACACCTTCCCAAAAATTCAACCTTAGTGTGTCACACCTAATTTCTCCAAAACCCAACAAATTTAAATTATGATGTCACACTAAGTCGTCACCAAATTCTAAATTAACTTTATTCACCATTAATTAGATTTAAAACCCATGTATAAATTTCTCACCAAATTAATTCATGGAAAAAGATTAAATTAAAATTTTCTTCATATAAAAGAAAATTGGGCAAACTGTCAAAATCTGCCGACCATCGATCGATCGACCCCAGACCTTCGATCGATCGATCGAGCAGGTCTTCGTCTTCTTCGCGAAGACAGATTCTGCCATGGACAAGTTTTATAAAACCCTAACTCCTTCTACCAGCAATCTCAAGCCTTCTTAACAATAATACAAGTTAGGAACCTTATTAGGGACCTCCAGATTGCCCTCCAACGTTATTAATTCGTCCATTAACTACAATTTCTGAATTTGGGGAAATATTCATCTTTGATTCCTTACCCATTTACATCCCAAATTCCTTCACCAAATTCGTTTCTAATTATCCAGATATCATCCTACCAGATATGTATCAATTTATAATATCAAATTTCTACAAGAATCCTCATTCAAATTCGTAAATCAGATTATGATTTTCAAAACCTCATGTTTATGCCATGAACACCCAAAACGAATTTTGATCAAACACATCACATGAATATGAATTGAAAAACAGATTCAATACTATTGCAAGTTATCCACTTGCCTTAGGTTTCGTAGTGTCTGATTCGTAGATGAATTCCAAGGTTGAAGATGATCCTTGTTGGCTCTCTAGTGATCCCAAAAGTGCCTTTAACTGCTATTAGGGTTCCTTAATACACTTAGCCTTTTTCTAAAACTCTATCAACCGTTTCTTTTCTTCTCCTAACTTAACAATTAACCTAAATCCCATTTTTTGCCTAATGGGCCAAGCCCAAATGACCCAATTGTCCCCGTGTGGGCCCGACTATGTCTAAAAATGCCCCGTGATCCGTTTACTATCTTCGAGTACACTTTTTCGACTATCTCGGCCCATCCGAACTCAACCGTACACTCAGAATTGGCATCTGAATTAATTTATAAAATTACTTTTCCCCCACCCCTTTAGTTTATACCGACTTCCGATTGAGATAAGTGCATACCCTGTCATTAATACTCGAAATGACTTAAATAATTGATTACTATTCACTTAGTAAATAAATTCCCGTAAATATTAACCATTCACTCCCCGATTAATATTTAAATAAAATTTCCCTAATTAATTCAATTAAAATTATGTCTCATAAGTAATTCTCAATTCCCGAATTAATTACATATTTAATGCATGAAAAATGCGGGGTGTTACATACTCCCCCCCTTAAAAAGGAATTTCGTCCCCGAAATTAGGTCATACCTGTGATGAAAAGCTCTGGATATTGCTCCCTCATATCCTCCTCCCACTCCCAGGTAGACTCGTCAATGTTGTGATGACCCCACTGTACTCTAACTAGTGGAACAACCTTGGATCGTAATTTCCGCTCGCTACGGTCTAGAATAGCCACCGGCCTCTCCTCATATGAGACGTCTGGCAGTAAATCAATTTCTTCGAGTGGAATGTGCCAGAAGGCCCTCTCGCAACTGCGATATTTCTTCAGCGATGCCACATGGAACACGTCGTGTATCCGCTGAAGGTGCTCCGACAATCCCAGCCTGTAGGCTACAGGCCCCACCCTCTCGATAATAGGGAAAGGTCCCACGTACCTCGGTGCTAGCTTAACCTTCTTGCCGAACCTCATCACTCCTTTCATAGGGGACACCCGGACCAATACCTGATCCCCAACCTCTAACTCCACATGTCTCCGTGAAGCGTCAGCGTAACTTTTCTGCCTATCCTGAGCTATCCAAATCCTCCCTCGGATCAGTTCTATCTTGGCAGATGTCTCCTGCACAATCTCTAGCCCCAATAGTTTGTTATCCCCCACCTCTAACCAACAAGCGGGTGAACGACAAGGTCTCCCGTATAGTGCCTCAAATGGTGCCATGTCGATCGTGAATTGGTAAGAGTTGTTATACGTAAACTCTACCAGAGGAAGATACTTCTCCCAACCTCCCCCAAAGTCTAATATGCACATTTTGAGCATATCTTCCAGCATCTGGTTGACTCTCTCGATCTGTCCGTCAGTCTGTGGGTGATAGGTTGTACTCAAACGTAACTCCGTGCCCATGGCCTCCTGAAAACTCTGCCAAAAGTGGGCCACAAAGATCTTGTCTCTATCCGACACAATATTTATCGGTACCCCATGCAGCTTAACAATCTCTGCTATGAATAGATGCGCATAACGCATCGTCTCAAAGTCTGTGCGAACCGGCAGGAAGTGGGCCACTTTGGTCAACCGATCCACAATGACCCATATGGAATCGTGACCCTTTTGCGATGTCGGTAACCCTGTAATGAAGTCCATAGAGATGCTCTCACACTTCCACACAGGAATTCCAAGTGGCTGTAGCATCCCTGATGGTCTCTGATGGTCAACTTTCACAAGCTGACACGTGGCACATTTCGAAACAAACTCTGCTATGTCATGTTTCATCCCTGCCCACCAATACTGCCTCCTCATATCTTGATACATTTTATCCCCACCGGGATGTATCGCGAATCTCGACCCATGAGACTCCGTCATAACAACGTGCCTTAACTCCGCATCCTCTGGCACAATCAACCTCCCATTATGGCGTAAGCCTCCCTCCGAGCTGATCGAGTAACCCTCTGCTCCCTCAGCTAGCAACTGGCTCACCCTATCACGGCAGGTCTGATCCTCTGCCTGAGCCCTCATAACCCGCATAATGATCTCGGGTGTGATGGATAATGCTGACATGCAAGCCTTGGCTACATCATCCTCGTATCGAAGTTCTCTCCACTTCGCTTTCCAGACTTCTGATATTTCCCCAGTCGGTCTCCGACTCAACGCATCTACCACCACATTAGCCTTACCAGGATGATACTGAATATCAAACTGATAGTCTTTTATGAATTCTAGCCATCGCCACTGTCTCATATTCAGATCCTTCTGAGTTAAGAGATACTGAAGTGATTTGTGATCCGTGAATAGCATGAACTGCTCCCCTAGGAGATAATGTCTCCATATCCTCAAAGAAAAAATGACTGCTGCTAACTCCAGGTCGTGAGTGGGGTAATTCCTCTCGTGGGGCTTTATCTTCCTGGATGCATAAGCTATAGCCCTTTCCTCCTACTGAAGCATACCCCCAAGTCCCTATAAGGATGCGTCAGTGTAAACCCGATACTCTAATCCTCCTTTCGGCAATGCAAGCACGGGTGCAGATGTCAACTTGTCCTTTAACTCCTCTAAGGCTAATTGACAGTGATCACTCCAAGTGAACGGTACCCCTTTCCGGGTAAGATTCGTCAAAGGGCCCGCAATCTTTGAGAATCCTTTGATGAACCGTCTGTAATAGCCGACCAACCCCAAAAAACTGCGCACTTCTGTCGGTGTCGTGGGTTGTCCCCACTCCCTCACCGCCGATACTTTACTTGGATCCACCGCAATACCCCGGTCTGACACCACGTGGCCAAGAAAATGAACCTCCCGTAGACAAAATCCACACTTACTGAATTTGGCATAGAGCTGGTGATCCCGCAATGTCTGTAACACTATACGCAGGTGCTCTGCGTGCTCCTCTTCGGTACGCGAGTAGATCAGGATGTCATCAATGAACACGATAACAAACTGATCGAGAAACTCCCTAAAGACTTTGTTCATGAGGTCCATGAACACTGCTGGTGCATTGGTGAGCCCGAATGGCATTACCCTGAACTCGTAAGATCCATACCGCGACAGGAAAGCGGTCTTCGAAACATCCTCCTCTCGGATACGTAGTTGATGATACCCTGACCTCAAGTTGACCTTAGAGAAATAAGGCGCCCCTCTCAACTGGTCAAATAGGTCGTCAATCCTAGGCAACGGATACTGATTCCGTATCGTAGCCTTATTCATCTCTCTATAGTCCATGCATAACCGTAGTGATCCATCTCGCTTTTTCACAAACAACACCGGTGCACCCCACAGCGATGTACTTCGTCGAATGAAACCCTGTCCCAGCAGCTGCTGAATTTGCTCCCTCAACTCATGCATCTCTGAAGGGGCCATACGGTATGGGGCCCGAGCAATCGGCCTCATCCCCGGTGCTAAATTGATCACAAATTCGATTTTCCTGCTAGGTGGCAATCCATCCTGGTATCTCCTGAAACACATCCTTAAAGTCTCTCACCACTAGGATTGAGTCCAATGGAATAACCACCTCAAGTGAGGTTTCCTCCTCAATGTAATACAAGTGTGTGCGTGAACCTCCCTCAGGTAGTGGCATTGCTATCAAAAACATTTCCTGCCTTGGAATGGAGAACACGATGGTCCTCTCGTAGAAATCCACCATCGCTCGATAACCTGCCAACTAATCCATACCTAAAATGACATCGTACCCCTCCATATCCAACACTAAGAGGTCCGCTGCTAAACTAAGTCTCCCAATCAAAATGTCCACACCCCGATAAATTGAGTGAATCGTAGCCCCGCTGCCTATTGGCGACTCTACACACATCCGAAGACTACCAGCGGTCTCTAGTAGTCCGGCCCGTTCAGCAAAATTTAATTTAATGAATGAATGTGATGCTCTCATATCAAAAAGAATACTACCCTCATAACCATGAAAGAGAAACATACCCTCAACTGCTGGCGGTGCTTGCTGCGTCGGGGGATTGGGAACATCCCGGATGTTATACACACATTCGTAGTGCATCTTCCCCTGCTGAGGTGGGGCGGGTGGGGCTGCTACTGCTGCTGGCGGTAATTGTCCCCATTGCCCCTGTTGGGCCTCCTATTGTTGACATCTGCCCCTCTGTGGGCACTCCCTCTTAAAATTCCCTGGCTGGCCACAAACAAAACAACGTTTCTGACCATCCCACTGTCGTTGGCCCTGTTGGCCCTGACGCGGATGACCCTGGCCCTTCTGGCCTCCCCTATTGTTCCCTTGGCCCTGACGGCCCTGAGGAACCTGCTGCTGCTGATTCGGGCCCGGCTGCCCCTGCCTGAACCCCTGTCTTCCCGGTCGGAACCCACCAGGCTTAAACTTCTTAGCCTGATTCCCTTGTTGACTGCCTGCCTGCTGCTGAGCACCACTTGTGTCACTACTAGTAACGGCCTTGCCCTGTTGACTCGGCTCCCCTGTTCTCTTGCTCCCCTTCGCATGGAAGCGATGATCCTGGTAGTGTACAAGTGCGGCATTAACGACGTCTATATACGTCACTAACGTCGGATTCCCAATCAAGTGTTGCCTGATTCGCCGGGCTAAACCGTCCATAAACCTCAATTTCTTACGCTGCTCATCGCTCACCTCATTTGGCACAAAGTTTGCCAAACGGGTGAACTCTTCCTCGTAGTCTGCCACTGATCGGTCACCCTGAACTAAATCACTGAATTTCTTTCTCATCTCAGTCTCTACTGCTGGTGGAAAGTATTTGCGGTCGAACCGCACTCAAAACTCTGCTATCGGCATCAAGTCTCGCTCCTCGGTGGTGGTAACTGACTCCCACCACTGTAAGGTTGCCCCCGACAGACGAAAGGTAGCAAGCATCTGTTTCTGTACCTCAGTACACTCTAGCATGCGCAGATGGCGCTGAATGTTCTTCTTCCAGTCACAAGCCTCTATCACATATGTGCTACCCCGGAACTCAGGTGGGTGACCCTTCTGAAAGGTCTACCTAACTCTCTGCCAAGACGGTGGCCCCACTGGAGCCTGAACTGCTGGTGCCACTAGAGGCGGTGCCTGGGGCTGTGGAAAGTGAGTTGTCATAGCTCTCATTGCTGTTTCGACCACATGGGACACTATCACTGCCACCCGAGTAGTGGAAATCAACTCGGGTGGGGGTGGTGGCGGCGGTACATGTGGCTCCTGGTGAGCCTCCCTGATTTCATCCCTAGCCTCAGGCCTCTCCACTCTCAGTCTCCTCGGCGGCATCTGAAATAGATTAAATCGCATAAGTACACAGTTTACACAAAAATATTCACAACAGAAATATGATATCTCACAAGTGGAAAAATGAATCAACACTCCTAATAATAGGGCTCTACAACAAATGAGTGCTACGCTGAAACGTAGAAAGCCGCACAGATCTTAAGGACACTAGAACCTGATGCTCTGATACCATCTGTGACACCCCGCCTAATTAATCCCGGGTGATCAGTCCTAAATCAAGTTAGAAAAGGTTTCTCAGTTGGTCCATTCTTAGCATCACTGTCGTCTTTTTAATTACTAACCACCTAAGTGAGAAAAGTAGACTGATGCCAATTTTTATCTTTCAATTAATTAAATAAAACTCATGCGAAACATAAAATAATACACAATCACAGTTAACTAAAATAACCATCCACAAATAAAATACTTAACCGAATAAACCATCGGTCCAAATATCCAATACAGGTAAAGATAAGAAGAAAATCTCAACAAGTCTAATACTGATAAATGAACTGTGAGCGACAAGCTCAGATAACTACTAGAGAGTCTCTACACGGATGAAAGAAGGAGGCGTCTATCAAAAATCCCGCAACATCCACATGTGTTGCAGCAAAGGATACCTGGAATAGAGTCAAGCCTGGCGTCCCTGTGGCTGGACACCTAAAAGGTTTTTAAAAAAATTTATAGCAAGGGTTAGTACCCAAAAACATTTAAAAATATTTAACAAATGATTAACTTGCAGTAATAAATAAATATGCATGCTCTTCATATTTTAGTTAGTGTCACACACTCTTGAAAACTTCCTCACCCCTCCTCTAATGTGCACTACTAATGCTTCCATTTAATTTACTAGGTCCTACGCTCCTGACCCAATACTTATTTTAACCCTTGAAATTTACCTATTCTAACCGAGTATGCCTTAATTCATGATTTTTAAGTTATTATAAACGTCAACTTAATTAAATCATTACCCTTTTTAATTTCATATAACATTCACACCTGTTATGCACATAATACATTTTTCACTATGTATTAATTATCCCATATATAATTATTTACCTAATTATATATTTAATCATATTACAGTATTCACAAACATACTGAAATAACATTTAATACAAACTTTCGACCGAGTAAAAATACTCACAAAATATAAATTTTTCCAAGTGTTATCCCACTAGGTGTATTCACATAACCTAGTTATCCAAGTTAGATTTGCTCACTAACTTAGTTTAACATACGAATTGGAGGCGGTCATATTCCTTCCCTGAAAGTGAGATGCCCCTCACCCATATAGCGGACGCTATGACCTGGGATTATACTCGCCCTACTCCTCAAACTAGGGGATTCATCCACTACGCGCAACCTCCCCCTATAGCACTAGAGTATATACTAATAATATTCAATCACTGATATTAATGCGCACACACACTATATATATATATATATATATATATATAAATATAAAATGTCCCGGCTACACCATGTACAAAATCCGTACCATAAGCCTATTTAACTTATTAAGAGTTTATGGTCCAACTCTAATTATTAATTAATTCGCACATTAATTAATTAAGTCACCTTTGGTGTCGCCCCCACCATAAAATTGGACTTACTCTCGTAGTCCGAATTAACCTCACCCGAGTCTAAATTTCCGACTCCCGAATTATTTAGCCTTTACCTAAATAAGATTTATCTCTCGGTATTCCTCAACCGTTATCCCCGGACTTGTTCACTACATCTATATTTAATCCTTTCGAACACCTTCCCAAAAATTCAACCTTAGTGTGTCACACCTAATTTCTCCAAAACCCAACAAATTTAAATTATGATGTCACACTAAGTCGTCACCAAATTCTAAATTAACTTTATTCACCATTAATTAGATTTAAAACCCATGTATAAATTTCTCACCAAATTAATTCATGGAAAAAGATTAAATTAAAATTTTCTTCATATAAAAGAAAACTGGGCGAACTGTCAAAATCTGCCGACCATCGATCGATCGACCCCAAACCTTCGATCGATCGATCGAGCAGGTCTTCGTCTTCTTCGCGAAGACAGATTCTTCCATGGACGAGTTTCATAAAACCCTAACTCCTCTACCAGCAAACTCAAGCCTTCTTAACAATAATGCAAGTTAGGAACCTTATTAGGGACCTCCAGATTGCCCTCCAACGTTGTTAATTCGTCCATTAACTACAATTTCTGAATTTGGGGAAATATTCATCTTTAATTCCTTACCCATTTACATCCCAAATTCCTTCACCAAATTCATTTCTAATTATCCAGATAACATCCTACCAGATATGTATCAATTTATAATATCAGATTTCTACAAGAATCCTCATTCAAATTCATAAATCAGATTATGATTTTCAAAACCTCATGTTTATGCCATGAACACCCAAAACGAATTTTGATCAAACACATCACATGAATATGAATTGAAAAACAGATTCAATACTATTGCAAGTTATCCACTTGCCTTAGGTTTCGTAGTGTCTGATTCGGAGATGAATTCCAAGGTTGAAGATGATCCTTGTTGGCTCTCTAGTGATCCTAAAACTGCCTTTAACTGCTATTAGGGTTCCTTAATACACTTTGCCTTTTTCTAAAACTCTATCAGCCGTTTCCTTTCTTCTCCTAACTTAACAATTAACCTAAATCCCATTTTTTGCCTAATGGGCCAAGCCCAAATGACCCAATTGCCCCCGTGTGGGCCCGGCTATGTCTAAAAATGCCCCGTGACCCGTTTACTACCCCCGGGTACACTTTTTCGACTATCTCGGCCCATCCGGACTCAATCGTACACTTAGAATTGGCATCCGAATTAATTTATAAAAATACTTATCCCCCACCCCTTTAGTCTATACCGACTCCCGGTTGAGATAAGTGCATACCCTGTCATTAATACTCGAAATGACTTAAATAATTGATTACTATTCACTTAGTAAATAAATTCCCGTAAATATTAACCATTCACTCCTCGATTAATATTTAAATAAAATTTCCCTAATTAATTCAATTAAAATTATGTCTCACAAGTAATTTTCAATTCCCGAATTAATTACATATTTAATGCATGAAAAATGCGGGGGGTTACATGAAATGTCCATCAATGATGGTTCATTAATGTCCATTGATTTAGATTCCTCCCCCCTTCTCAACTATGAAAAAGATCAAGAGGGGCCTGAAGCCCCAAAACTATGAATAAAAGCGGAAGCCTTTCGAATCACTCCCACTCTTTCTTAAATAAATAAAGTTCACCCTCAAGCCCTAAATTCTTTGCAAACTTTATTTTGTATTTAATGGTATTGACTTTAAAAATAACAGTTTAGAGAGGAACGGGGGAGAGAGTTTGATCAGTTAATGAGTTGAAAATTGTGAGAATTAAGGGAAGTGGAGGGGTAAGAGAGAAAAGTAAATAGAGAGTAAAAAACAGTTTCATAGGAAATAGAGGAATTAGAGAGATTATTTGAGTAACTAACGGGTTAAAAATTATGAGAATTAAGGGGAAAATGGGTAATATGGTCAAATAATAACTCCAAGTGATATTCATACTTTTTGACTAGTTGAAAGTTATATTCATTTTTTTTGTTTTTCATATCAAATTCTTTGCAAAATTATATTTTGTACTTGATAGAATTGACTTAAAAGTAATAGTTTAGAGAGGGAAGGGGAACGGGAGAGAGAGTTTGAGCAATTAATGGCTTGACAATTATGAGAATTAAAGAAAGTAAGGGGTTAAGGGAGAAAAGTAGATGGAGAGCAAAAAATAATTACGTAGGAAAGAAAGAAAAGTAAATAGAGAGTAAAAAATAGTTACGTAGGAAATATAAAGAAGGAAAGATAGTATTTGAGTAATTAATGGGTTAACAATTATTAGAATCAAGGAAACAAATAGGGTAATGTGGCCAAATAATGATTCCAAGTTATATTCATGCTTTTTAAGTAGTAGAGATTATATTCATTTTTTTGTTCATTTTTCCATCAAATTCTTTACAAAATTGTATTTTGTATTTAAAAGTAATAATTTAGAGAGGGAAGGGGAGCAAGAGTTTGAGAAATTAATATTTTGACAATTATGAGCATGAAGGGAAGTAGGGGGATAAGAGAGAAAAGTAGAGGGAGAATAACAAGGAAAATTCTACGGGTACAAGAAAATTACACAAGCTAATGTGGCAGGGTAATAAAGTATTATACACTGTACTGAAGTGAGTGATGTATAATACTCTATTGCAATACCACATCAGCTTATGCAACTTCTTATGTAATTTTCTTGTACCCACAGCATTACTCGAGTAAAAAATAGTTATGTACGAAAGAGACAAAAGTAGATAAAGAGTAAAGAATAGTTATGTAGGAAATATAGGGAAAGAAAGAGAGTATTTGAGTAATTAATGCATTGATGATTATAAAAATTAAGGAAAAAAGGGGTTAATATGGTCAAATGATCACTCCAAGTGATATTCATGTGTTTTAAGTCGTATAGATATAAATAGAGATTTATGCCACACCCCTTTTATACGTTGATCGAAGCTCTCGCTTTTATATTTCATATTATATGACTCACTTTAATTTTAAATTATAAAATATATAGTAAAGTTTATAAATATCATAAAATAATAAGATATGTATTGTAATGTGTTACTCAGAGATGTGATAAAAACACCTACCATTATTTATTTATTTTTAAGGAGCTTTTCAATTCAGTCTTTGAACAATAATTTTTTTACTCTAGTTCGCTAACATATGTTTCATCACTAAGGTCCTTCATGTTTAGTGTATATGTCATATGTTAGTGTATAGGCAAACCTAACATGCAAACATCGCAAAATTTCATGTAAACATTACAAAATTCAATGTATATATATAGAAAAAATATGTATACATTAAGTTTTTTTTGTTATGGAGGGTGATCCATCTCGGATCAGCTTCTATGCACCTTAGACTATTCTCTCCACCCCGAATAAGGCTTGTGAAATAGAGATTACTCTCCGCGGTCCGTAGCTCCACGTTTATGTTGGCGGGAGAAGTCGAACTCATGACCTTATGGTTGCAAGCTCCTTAGTGCATAGTGATCAACCACACAATCAACCCTTTGGGATTAGACATAAAGTTAAAAGGGATGCTATTAAAATAAAAAATAAATAAAAACTTAGTAGTTTAACCTTATGTTATAATTTTAACACATTTTAAACTCTAAAAGAAATATTTACCTGCGAGTAAAGTCAAATTCCTCCTGAGGAAAAAAAAAGTCAATGTTACCATTTCATACAAGGATCCGTTTGATACAAAAGTAGGCAAATAGATTGGGTGATAAATTTTTCCATGACAAAATTTGTTAGGATAAATCCTATCATTATTCACATAGGGTTATTTGATAGCATTAATTTTTTAGGTGGCAAAAGTGAACTCTTTGATAGCATCAATGGTGGTAAAAGTGGACGGGTTTTAACACAATAATTTTTTTAACAAAAAACAATTTATAAGGTAAAAACTAGTTTTTTAAGACAAACAGTTTTTTTAACAAACAAAAAGAATTTCAACAAAAAAAATAGTTCTAAGAGAAACGCAAAAATAGTTTTAACGAAAGAAAACATAAAAAAAAACAGTTTTTAAAAATAAAATAGTTTTAATAAAAAAAAACAGTTTATGACGAAAAAAAATAGTTTTAATGGAAAAAAATAGTTTTTAACAATAAAAAAATAGTTTATAACTAAAAAAATATTTTTTAACAAAATAAAAATATATTTTTTAAGAAAAACAATGTTTAACAAAAAGATTAATTTTAACGAAAAAAATTTAAAACATTTTTTTAAAGAAAAATGGTTTAAATAAAAAAAAGTTTTCAACAAAATAAAAATAGTTTTAACAAGCAAATAAACTATTTATAAAAAAAAAACAAAAAGTTTTAAAAAGTATGCAAAGTTCACAAAAAAAACTTTTCTGTGTTATATAGGTAAGTAAAGTTTACCAACAAATGTAAAAAAAAAACAAAATGATAGCAAATTTGAATGTAGACATGAGTAGGGCTGTGTTTTTTTTCCGAACATTCCGATTTTTCCGATGTCCGATCCGATATTTTCCGATTTTGGAACATATATAAGGTTTTCGATTTCCGATTTTCTGATTTCCGATTTTTTCGAATTAAATTGGATAGGAAATTGGAACTATGTTTTAAATTCCGATTTTCCGATTTTTCCGATCCGATTTTTCCGATATAATTTTCGAATATTTTTTCCGATTAATATTCCGAATATACCTTCCGATTAATATTCCGAATATTTTCTATATATATTTTTTTACCTTATAAGTTATATCCTTATGTAATAAGAATGTGTACAATTTAGATTTCCTTTATTTTTTACCTTACCCCATATATTTATATATGCTGTTAGTAGAGAGCAACTAGGGTTGTATGATATCCATATTAAAATTTCTCTCACATCTCTCTCTCTCTCTCTCTCTCTCTCTCTCTCTCTCTCTCTCGTCTCGCCCCTTTCTCCTCGGCGGTGCATATCTCTCACCTCTCTCTCTCGACCCAATCTCTATACGGTCGTCCAACCCCTTTCTTCTACTTTCGGTGACGCATATTTGTTTACATCGTCCGACCCTTATAGTCTCGAACATAGGTAAGCCTTTTCTAGTTTATTTTTATCTGTTTATTTTTTTTATTTCTACTTATTTACAGATCTGTTTACATCGGTTTATAGGCTCTGTTTACATCTTGTTTACTTCTGTTTATAAGATCGGTTTACATCTTATTTACATCTGTTTATATCTTTTTTATTTCATCTACTTATTTTGATCTTATTTACATCTGTTGGGATCGATTTATAGGTTTAATAGGTTTGTTATATTGATCGGTTTATACGTTTACAGATTTGTTTACATCGGTTTGTTATATTGATGGCTGCGGCAGAACAGAAAAAAACTAATTTCTAATTTCTCATACTGTCTTCATGCGGCAGAACATAAAAAAATACCATATTTCTAATTTCCGAATTTTTCCGATTTTTCGATATTTCCGAATTTGGAAACTTTTTTGATTTTCCGAAAAAATTGGATAGGAAATTGGAACAAATATTTTATTTCCGAAAAAATTGGAATTTTTTCCGAAAGGTCATTTTCCGATCCGATCCGGCCGAAACACAGCCCTAGACATGAGTATTCATGAAGAAATTTTCCTATGGCAATTAAAGATAATCAAACATATAAAATAGTGAGCAAATCATTCATTTTTCACCATTTGCTATATTTTCTCATGATAAATCAAGTGTATCAAACGAATCGTAATTGATAAAAAAAAAATTGTTAAGAATTTATATTTTCAAAAATTGAGCTTTGGGTTATCTTAGGGGACCGTTTGATTATGTATTTAGAAAACTCGATTCAAATATTTTTTAAATACAGTTCTAAAATTCAGTTTTCAGTGTTTATAAATATTCTTATGCGTATGGTAAATTTATTTTTAAATACAATTTTCTGAAAATTTGACAAAATTGACAGACTTGTGTATTCAAATTATACACACATAGGGGTTGGGGTGTATATATATATACATACATAAAACTTTTAAACATACATAATACATAAATGTATACATACATACATACATTCATACATACATATATCATAAATGCATAAATATAACATGTATTCTTTATGTATATTTAATGAGGTATGTTGAGGAGTTGAACTATATATACATAAATATGCACACATAATACAAATATATATGTACATATATGCATAAATGTATATATATATATATATAGCGATGCTCAAGTGCACACTAAGTTTGCACACCATTTTTTTAAAATAGTAAAAAAAATATTTTTGAGTTGATTTTTTTTATGTGAGATCTAAACATTTCAACGGAGCCATGTAAAAAAAATTAACCCAAAAAAACTTTTTTTGCTATTTTTAAAAAATAGGTCAAACTTTTGCATCTTTTAAGCACTTTAAAAGCTGCGAAAGTTTGACCAATTTTTTAAAAATAGCAAAAAAAGTTTTTTGAGTTGATTTTTTTTACATAAGTCCGTTGAAATGTTTAAATATCACATAAAAAAAATCAACTCATAAATATTTTTTTTAATCCTTTAAAAAAATTGGTGTGCGCCAGCACTGTGCAAACTTAGTGTGCACAGGAGTCTGCCTCTCTCTCTTTCTCTCTCTCTCACTATATATATATATATATATATATATATATATATATGTGTGTGTGTGTGTGTGTGTGTGTGTGTGTGTGTGTATTATGATATTGCATATATAATCCACAGTATAAAACTATACTATACATAAGTATCATGTATTGATAATATGTATTGATAATATTATTTAACATATGTTTCTTAGTATATTATATAATTTAATAAAATATATACGTATGGTATTTTGTATACATATACATATACATTTTATTTATTATAATTACCTACATATTAATGTATTATGTATGTATATTATATATTAAGGTATAAATGCATAAAAATATTAAGAATGAATAATTTTGAGTTGAAAAATAAAAAACAGGATTTAGAAAATGCGATTTTGTTATTTTCTGAAAAACTTGATTATAACATTGAAATATTATAATTCAGTATTTAAAAATAAATATACCAAATATAAATTTTAATCAAAATTGTATATAAATATAGAAAGTAAAATTATAACTGATAATTAAAAAAAAAAAGCCCTTATTGTTATTATTATTATTAAACTTTCAGAAATCGCACTAGATCAGGCTCTTAAATTTTGGTTCATACCTTTGACTTGGAACACGGCAACTAGTGGTTAGGCTCTTTGAAAGGTTTCATCAAGAAACTTTTGTCAGTCTCGCCAACCAACAAATGTTGACCATTTTTATGTGGGAAACTTCCCTCAGATTGTGTGGATACAACTAGGAGCTCAACCTATTAAAAGTTAGAAAAAGGGTCAAGGTGGTAGAAAAATGATTTGTTAATATTTTAATTAAATTTATAGAACATACAATAACTTTGTTATAAATTAGTTATTAAAATTACTTAATATTAAAAATAATCTTTTACTATCTTAAAATATAAATGTTTTAAAAAAATAGCACCTATTTTATTTACTCATAATTAAATTTTTTACTTAAAAAAAAATAATGTCATAAAATTTCGTGTCATCAAACTCGCACCACCACTACTATGTCATAATGAAAAAATTAATTGTGCATCATCAATTTTTTTTCTATTTGAATTTTTAGTGTTTTAGATATCAAACCATTGAACCACCTTGAATCACTTTATTATCGTTGCTCCGCCGCTAAATTATAAAATTATACTTGCACTTTTTTCACTGCAAAATTAAATTTGTAGTGTTAATACAACAAATTTATTTCATAGTGTAATACTAATAATTTTTTTTATAACTCTAAATCTCCACACGAACGAGCGCTTTGGACTCCCCCATGCGAGCTAAACAAAGGGAATGTTGTATCAGAGTCACCCTAACGCATTCCCCTCTTACTATCAGGGATTCGTTGCGAAGTTTCGAAGATTACATCAACGAGTATTATCCGAGTCTATCAAGTCCGCTCCTTACCATTGGGACAACCAGGGTGATTAACTAATAAATTGAGTATGCGAAGTAATAATATTTTTTTTATGAAAAGAAAAAATGAAGGATACAAAATATAAAGGTAATTGAAAAATATTAAAGAAAATGATAGTGCAAATTTAATTTTGCACTTTGACGAACTACACCATATGGGAACATTTGTAACGGACCTATATTTGGTTTAGTAACAGATAGAGTGCGTTAGGAATTTCTAACGGTATTTAAGTGTTAGTAATTACTTATGTCCGTTACAATTAGTTTTAGTGTGTTTATATTTAATTATAATATATATTTTTTTTTAAAAATTATGCGTTAAAAATAAGTGTGAGGGAAAAAAATTGGCGCCAAAATGAAGAGAGATCTATCGTCAGCTATTTTTTTTACCCTAACTTCACGTAAAAGAAGGGAGACATCTTTGACCCATAACGTTTTGCTTCTTTCCTCCCACCTTCATTCTCCTTCACCATCATTCTCCCCTGTTAATAACTGACCGCCGATCTCCTATATCTGACCGCGTTCTCCATCTCCTATAACTGACTGCGTTCTCTATCTCCATCTCCATCAGGTATAAATTCTATATCTGATTGCTTCCAGAGAGAGTCACATAATTATAAGAATAACCACCATTTATACTTGTATGCCTATACGTAAGTTCTTATAATTAGTGATCTCCAAACTAAACCTAATTTCATAATCTCATTTTCGTAGTCACTCCATCAATTTCTCACTTGGTCGTTGTCTTCTCTCACCATCACCAGGTCAGTTTAAAATTATTTGAGCATATTTATCTTCCTTGCTTTTAGAGTTTTTATTTTATTTTATGAGATGATATGTTTTTTTTCGACTGGGATTGTTTTTCTTGTTTGATTTTTTTAATCTATTTGTTAATAATATATTTAACAAATAGTTGTTAATAATATATTATTAACAACTATTTGTGATTTATCATTAGCCTAAACTTTGGCAACTAAAGAAAATATGCTCAGAATTTCCCACTATTGATCTGTGAACTTTGATAATTTGATATGCTTGATTTATTGGCCACCTTTTGGATTAATTTTCTAGTGATCTGTATAACTGTAGTAGTCTATTATCAAAGGTTGAGTTAGCTACCTCGTAATATAAATTGTAAAGTATCAATGAGAAAAGTGCAATATATTTTAATAGAGGATAACAGGTAATGAATTAATTCAGATATCTGCTTCAGCCAAGGGGGAGAAAGGAAGATGCCCCTTGATGATTGTATGCTTTTGCTGAAATCGTATATAAAGAAGGAGGCCTTAATGAATTTGGTTGCTTGGGTAGGGAAACATGTCTACAGAATAAATGGTGTCCTCACTGAGATTATATCATTTGGAATTGTTAAATTGGGTTATGGTATTAAGAAGCTTGACGGGAGATACTATCAAGTGAATTTAGCTCTATTGCTTGGTTGAATAGCTGTGGTGTATGTCATTACCTTTTTTCTCGTGTGTGTGCATGCATTCCGTATCTACTTTCTGATTGTTACGCATTATATATTCGTCTTTTGGAAAGTGGGGATTCATTGCATAGCAGACATGTTTTATGTGACTACAATAAAAGCTACTTTATTATATGTTTGTAAGAATATGATAAATGTTCTACACGTTAAACAATCAGAAATTGGCATATTATCTCTATTATTCTATGTTCTGTAATAATGACTATAATAAGATAACCATTATAACTCACTCATTAATTTTTGAGTTTGTTATATATCCTCCTCCTACCACAATAATGTACAATTTCATCTTTGTAGTTTTAAATGTGTTTGAAATCGAAGGTTGATTATTGTAGACGTTTATTTCAATCGAAATATATGTTTTGTGATGATTATTTCGGTGGTAGAATTATATAAGTGTTATTGAAACTTTGAGGAAACACAAGGTGCCTTCAACATTAAATAATTATTTATTATTTCCATATGAATGTCTTGTCTTACTGTACGATATGTTCTTATCACTTAACTCTTTTACATTGCAGAATGTCTTGACCAACTAATAAAGGATGGATGGGTGAAAAGAATAGATTAAACTTAGTGTATAAACAAGGAGTTGAAGATTTTATTGACTTTGCGATTGAAAATAATGATCAACTGTTGTCAACATTTCCATGTCCGTGTTCGAAATGTCGGAATATGATGCGGTTTACTATGACAGAAATTCAAACACATTTGTTGAGGCACGGTATAGATCAGTCGTATACTATATGGGCTTTACATGGTGAAAAGTCTTTCACAAATTTAAAAGAGCACCCATCGACAAGA
This sequence comes from Sambucus nigra, assembly GCA_949130495.1. Lineage (NCBI taxonomy): Eukaryota > Viridiplantae > Streptophyta > Magnoliopsida > Dipsacales > Adoxaceae > Sambucus > Sambucus nigra. The sequence goes on along the minus strand of OX422216.1, from coordinate 86,939,837 downwards.
ACTGTTGAAAAAATAACTGAAGAAGAAAGTACTGACAATGCGGGACTTGGTATGGGGAGCCTTGTTGATACGTTTTATGGAGTGCATGATGGTACTGAAGGAGGTCAACCTGGGGTTGCTGAAGAAATGTATCCAGGTAATAAAAAGTACGATGAATACAAGAGATTAGTAACTGAGAAACTGTACCCTTTATGTGAGGACCCTGATACAACTCTTTCTGCAATCGTAGAATTGCACAATATAAAGAAGCAATTTGGATGGTCAGGAAATAGTGTGACAACACTTCTATCTATATTGAAAAGGTGGCTCCCGACAGGAAATACATTGCCAGAAAAGTATCCTCACATGAAGCGTATGATGAAAGACTTAGGGATGAAGGCCAATTTCATTCATGCATGCGTCAATAATTGTATTTTGTATTGGAAGGAAAATGAAGATAAGGAGGAATGTCCTTAATGTGTAGAGCCAAGATATGAAGTGACCACGAGCAAAAGGAGTAGAGTATACAGAGAACCTAAAAAAGTATTGAGGAATTTTCCTCTAATTCTTAGACTTGTTAGATTGTACACCATACCATGGATAGCACGAGAAATGACATGGCATAGTCGAGCAACCAGTTCATGGGATTTTCAATGACATCCTTCCGATTCATCTCAGTGGAGAAATTTTAAACTGAAATGGCCAAATTTTGCTAAAGAAGAGCGCAATGTTTGGCTAGCAATAGCAACTGATGGGTTTAATCCACGTGGTATTCAATCTGCTAGTTATAGCTGTTGGCCTGTTATCACCGCACCATTAAATTGCTCACCATCATTGTGCGAGAAGAGAGAGTTTCATATGTTGTCTTTGTTAATACTTGGGCCAAAGGCACCTGGTCAAGACATTGATGTTTTTTCTGCAGCCACTAGTACACGAGTTGAAGCTACTATGGGAATAAGGAGTGTCGGCTTGTGACATGTCGAGAAAAGAGTCTTTCACGTTAAGAGCTATGCTTATGTGAGGGATTCATGATTTCCCCGCATACGGGAATTTATCTGGATGCATAACACATGGTTACAAAGCTTGTCCTATTTGCGGCGATAATACCCCATCCATCCGACTAGAGCATATCCAAAAGATAGTTTACACAAACTACCGTATGTTTCTCAACAATGATCACCCGTTCAGGAAAGGAGGTTATTTAAGGTTCAAAACGAAAGAATATAGAGACCCTCCTAGTCGGCTAAATGATGATGCACTATTAGAGAAATTATCCCACATTGATTATATTCTTGGAAAGATCCCAAAAGTCCATAGTAAAAAGCGAAAGGTCGGTGATGCAATCAATAATTGTAATACTGAAGTTAAAGAGGCGTGGTATAAAAGGTCCATTTTGTTTGATTTAGAATATTAGATTTCAAATCAAGTTCGATATGTTCTTGACGTGATGCACATAGAGAAGAATGTTGCAGAACATCTAATAAACACAATCCTTGATACTAGACTCAAAACAAAGGATACAATAAATGCTCGGTTGGATATGGAGAGTATGCACATGCACAGTAGTCAATGGATGAAAGTAGACAGACACACTGGTAAAGAGATAAAACCCAAAGCACCATTTACATTGAATAAGGAGGAGCAAAAACAGTTTTGTCAAATTTTGAAAGACTTGAAGCTCCCTTCGAGTTTTTCATCCAACTTAAGCAACATTGTCACTCTTAATCCACCCAATTTGCACTCGTTGAAGTCACGTGACTATCATGTCATAATAGAATATTTACTACCTGTTTTGCTTCATTATGCTTTCCCTAAAAACCGTGATTTACGACAATCTATCTAGCAGTTGAGTTTGCTCTTTAACATACTTTGCTCGAAGGTTTTAATTCGAAAGGATATCCAAAGAGCTAAATACATGGTTGTGGAAGCATTGTGTGTGTTGGAAAAATATTTTCCACCAACATTCTTTGATATTAGCATCCACCGTATGGTGCATCTAGCAGATGAAGCATTGATATGTGGACGTATATCAAATCGGTGGATGTTTTCGTTCGAAAGGTAAACAATTTATCTTATATTGAATTTTAACACGCAAATGTTAATGACTTTGTAATGTTTATGTTTTTTCGCCCATATGAACAGAGAAATAGGGGACTTTAAAAATATACCAAGAAATAAATGATATCTTGAAGGGTCGATTACAGAGTCCTATATTATTTTTGAGTCGGTTCGCTATTGTACGGAGTATATGACAAACCCCGTGGAGGGAAATCATCGACGGACTTATGAAGCATTCTTAGAGGAAGATGGAGAGTTGTCTGATGAAGGGACTTTGCTTGACGATAAGTTCGTGATGTTAGAACCAACACAATTTCAACAAATACATCGGTGGGTACTATTTCGTCTTGATGTCGATGGACTCTATGAATACTACATGTTTTAGTTTCGTCACTTGTTTATATCACACATGTATTAATATTGTTATATTGAAACTTGAAACTTGAAACTAACATGAACGATTTATAGTGAGTATAAAGCATTATTGAAGTCTAATTCTCGTGGTAAAGGAAAGGGGATCAAAATGACAAAAGTACAGAAGCAAACTTCTTTCATACCATGGCTATACGAAAAGGTTTGTAATATATAATAAGAGTGCTTAGACATGTCGTTTATTAATGAGCATAATGTTGGAATTTAGTGTTATAATTATGTTTTGGTCTTTTGCACAGTTGGTCAATTCAAGAGAGATGGAATCAAAGGCACTGTTGTGGTGATAAGTTCAAGGGACAAATCATAGGGTTAAGATATATAAGAAGTATAGCGTAAATGTTTTCTTATTTTCAACTAAGTACCACGACGATAGTGTTGTAACACAAGACAACGGTGTTTGCCTAAAGGCGTGGACAAAATTCAGGGCAAGAAAAAGCGATAAAAATCTAAAGGATGCTTGGACAATGTGGTATTGGGTTTTTAGATAGATAATTGAGCTTGATTATACAATAATTAAGGAGGTAGTGTTTTATTGTGATTGGGTTAGAGTGGAAGATAAGACCAATGGTTGTCGACACTGTTCGGACTCTAATTTGGTGATGGTGAATTTTGACAAGCTTAAGAGTCTGAGCAATGACTTGGATGAGCCTGTAATTCTTGCTTCCGATGCCAACCAAGTATTCTATTCGAGAGACCTTAAGAATCCCAATTGGTGAGTGGTTGTACACTCACCGAAGATACTGACCAGTCGAGTAGACGAGTTAGATATACCAACGAAATTCCAATCTACTATTGAAGACCAACCTCATTTGGAAAAGTTGTTTAAACTTCATGGTTCCGTCTAGCTATTGAATCACCAAACTCATTTGGAAATATGTGAATACCTTTGGAACGATTAATGCCTCTTTTCTTATCTTTTTATGGTTGCCATGACATTGAATTACTTCATATATTTATAAACATTTCTTTTTATTAATGATGCTATGTATGTAGTTGTCCAGTTGCTTTTCTCTGTTTCTCTTTCTTTGAGTTTTTTTATTTTCATATGTGGTTCGATTGGCATGAGTATGAATGGATTAATATTATAGTTCAAGTGTAAAGGTTGTTATGGTTCGATTGGGATGAGTTTGAACACAAAGTTTAGGGGGATGATGGTCTAACAGATGTTATCAAAATGTTGATTCATATAATGTCCGTCGATGTTATCAAATAAACCTGAACTTTTCTGGTTTTATGATGCCACACGACCCCCTCTTCATATCAGGGACAGAGGTTATCACTCCTAATCCATTTAATTCAAATTAAGATTGTTTACCATCCTTTTTTTTTATTTCTCTTCAACCATACAGTTATCAAATAAGGTATGATGTTGTGAGTCATAGGAGTCTAACTTCTCAATCTATGAGTTATGTAGTCGTGCCATGGTATGTATGACGTGTATTATGATTGATTTAACAATTGGAGTCCTCCATTACGCTGTTTACGATATCGATGTATGATGTTTTCACTCATAGAAACTAGAAGATTTGGTTGTTCTCGACCCATGTCGTCCAGACATTAATTTTAAGATAGAGAACATAAACAATAATGTTGTGTTAGTTTCATATACAAACAGTTAAAATACATCTATTCATCCTCGTCTCTAGCAAGAAACCACTATTGTTAACCTTGTCAGTCATCTGGAACACCCTGATCAACCGTGAATACTAACAATGCAGGCACCAGATGAACAAGCATCCAAACAGCTAAAAGACTAGAAATATACAAACAATTATACCACATGCCTTTGGTTTCTTGTAAACAAACTAATGCTGGGAAAAAATTCAGTGAGTTAACAAAGGTTGAAATGATAAATTTTTATAGAGAAATTATGACAGGCAAAGAGCAAGAAGCAGAGAAAACAGAGGATGTAAATTAAATACAATAGACACGGGGATTATTACGTGGTTCTGTTGAAAACAACCTATTCCCGCGGTGGAGGTTAGGCTCCATGAACTTCGCTTCAAGTCTTGAGTTCGAGTACTAGTTTTGGAGTACAAATGGTGTATTACAGGATTCTCTCTAACTTTCTTTCGAAACAAACAAGCTAAGAAACTACAAGTGTGATCTTGAGCTTTTTACTTTGACGGTACTGGAAAGTGACGTCAGGGGCCGTCACGTGCTGCTTGATAAAGCTTTAATGTGATAATAGTGGGGCTTATCTCTGCATGTGAGTTGACAAGCGTAAGAAGATTTAATAAGGGAATTAATGCACATGGTTGCTGAAGATAATCCTCTATTATCAGCAATAGAAATAAATGAAAATATTTTGTTCGTTCTCGGGCTAGTTTGAGAGGTGTGCTCATCAATCAGCTACGTGTCCATCTAGTCATAGCATATTGTAGAGGCGATCTTAGAACTCCCCTGGTTTGCATATAGTAAGGAATGTACATGACCCTACAGATCACCTGCGGCTGAGAACCAATTACGAAGAGTGGAGTAAGTGTTGAAGGGAAATAATTAAAGATTTGGTTGTTCTCGACCCATGTTGTCCAGACATTGAGTTTTTACTGTAGATAGAGATCAAAGAGAGAAATGACTTGCAAACACATCGGAATCGCAACAGAGATTTGACTGGTAGTCTTGAGAGAATACACACCACAACATCATGGGGAAAGTAGGATAGCAACTCCATTTTTTTTCTCTTAAGATTTTGTTGATGGTTTAGTTATTAGATTTACGTGTAGTAGGATTATAGACTCATAAACAAATCCACAAGCCTTTCTTTATTCTGTGCAAAAAATAAGTTTAATGGAAAGTCACTGACGTGCATTTGCATAAACACATGGATTTTTGTTCTGGATGATGGAACCAAATCATTATCATCATTAGAGAAGTAGGTGCACTGCCTTTGTTGCATTTCTGGATAGTATGGAGGAACAGTGAAGTTAACTTTAAAAGTAGTGATGTAATTTGTTTAAATTGAAGAAAGGTACCTCAAATGACACAATTCCATAACTAATAAACAAATGCACTACTTGAAAGGCAAACAACGTTTTGGCGACCAACTTACGATATCGATTTAGTTGTACCAGTAAAGTGATGTGTTTTTCAGGTTTCTACTGCCATGTTTAATGCTTGCATAAGCTTGTTTAGTTATTTTGTTTGTTTGTTCAGGGTATTTCTCTAGAAATGACTATAAATTCTAAATCACAGCATTCTTTACATGGACTTACTTGTTCATTATGTTTGCAATTAAAATTCTAACCTTTTACCTACTTGAGGGAAATAGGTCCACATGAGGGATTAAGTTTGTCACCACTTATTGTGGCATCGTCAGGTTTATTAAATTTTTTGGACTTTATTATATGCTACTTATTACGAAGAGTGGGCAGATGCTTTTACTAAGATGTTATCAAATAAGGTATGCGCCTGTGAGTCATAGGACATATTCGCTAATTGATAAAATCTTGAACCAGAAGGAAATCTTGACTCTTAATTATTTTTTCCTATTATAGTAGCTGAATGTGCTAGGGATGCAGTAATGACTAAATAGAAGCTGCATGTATCCTACAGAGGGGCAGCTGCTGCTATCATCGTTCACGACATCTCTAGCACGGATTCGTTCACGAGATGAATCTTCCGTCACTACTTGATGTAAAGATGAAATTGGGACATTTTCATTTTTTCCAAAATCCTGGGAACCAAATCCAAATCAAAGTTTATATATGCCTTTCAATCTGAGTTTTACATCACTTGATGTAAAGACATACATAAAGATGAATTTTTCGTCACTACTTGATGTAAAGATGAATAAAACTCAAGTTTATGTATGTCTTTCAATCTGAGTTTTATTTTATTTTACTAGTAGCATTATAAATGTTGAGTTTTATTTTATTTTACGATGCACATTATCATGCACATCCTCTGCCTCTTCTTAGTGCATCGGCAGTGACCGAGAGAACACCGAGGCCCAAGATTGAGAATTTGCTGAGGAAGGTTTCCATCGAATTTGGTGATCCTGGAACCAGTGATCTGAAGGGAAAGCATGGATTTTTGGTGAAGTTGATCAAGCAAAGTGTCTCTCATGTTCTGCCTATCCTTAAGGTAATTCCAAGACCTTTTCACACTTCTCTCCTTTTTCTCTTTTAATTAACTGCATTCAAAAACTCTCATAGGAGACTACTATCATAATCAGTGTCAACCAACCCAATTCACTTTTAATCAGTGTGCATATATATATGCTTCTATCTGTGTCGATCTGAAATTGAGTTATCACATATTGTAATTTACTACTAGACTCGTTGCTTTTACATTTAAGATTTATATGATTCTGTTACTGACGTCAAGTAATGAGGTTAGATTATATAGATCTGATTGATTTGAACTTAAAATTTCTATTTTATCTATTTTATTTGGACATTAACCACATGTGGTTGTGTTCTTAAATGGAATTTTGGCTTGTATTAAACACATCTCGTGTTCTGCAGCGATGTTCAGCAAAGAATTAACAACACAGATTAGATATACCTACATCATGTATGTGATTATGCTGAAAACAGATATAAAAATGATAACCAATATGCCTGTCAGCAAAGTAGAGGTTAGTGAAACACTCGAAATGCTGCAACAAAACTTGGGGCGGCACTTCAAGTGTTGTGGTGGTGGTGGTCTGTTTATGCCTTTTTTTCCTAAATGACATTAAAATACAGTTGCAACAGCTCAATTGAAATGACACTTGTTAAAAACACAGCTTAAACTTAATTTACTAAGTTGAAAAAATAAAACATTATGCAAAAACATAAAATAAAACCCCTAAACTAATACATGTTGTCATCATCAAAATCCACCCCAGGACCCGTTTATAAACACATGTTGCGTTTTCGTCCTCCTCCCATGTGTCCAAAATGAGTTGTTTTTTACATTTTCAATATCATTTTGCACGAGAATCAAAGTTTGAGTGGCCCCTACATTAATTATTTTTCTTCCTTGCGTAGAAGTATGACGCTCATTTAATGCCATGTTCTGAATTTTAGGAAATCAATTATGTCTTCAGATGCAAATGCAACGCAACAAATATCTTTTGTTCGAACTTTGTCTTAACCATTGGGTGACAAAGATGAGAAGGATAAAATTCCAATCATAGTTGAAATCGACGGCTCTGTTGTGGGTGATAATTGTAAGAAGTGGAATTCTCGTGTAGGGGATTTAGTGCGAAGTCTTATTCTCGTTAGCTATGATGATTGGCGAAAGGTGCCTCAACACTTCAAAGATGATGTATGGCGCACATTAATGGTAATATTCAATTTCTTGTGAGAATACTATCCATACATGATGTTTTTTCCTTTTCAAAATACGAAACATACATAGATATGCTGTGGATTCAACAATTTATTTTTTGAATCATAGTATGTTCGTGCGTAAAGCTAATGTATAAACTCATTTTGTTATTTTCCAACCTTTTGCTATTTTTTATTTATATTTTTCTACAGGGCCAATTTGAACTTAATGTTTCAGCTGAAGTTGCTCGCCCTTTGCTTGAGAAACCTTGGTCCCAAAGGTTTAGGACCTTCAAGTCTAGTTTGCGAGACCATTTAAAGAAAAATGGTCATGAAGTGCCTCAAGGCGTTGATCCTGAAATTTGAATTTTTTTTTGTAGAAAATGAAGATAATCCCCAAAAGCAACAAAAAAATATTAAAAATAGTGAAAATCGATAAAAATTTGAAAATCCCCATTATCTCGGGCATTGTAGCTATGCGCGAAAAGCATTCAAAAAGGTAGGCAGTCATGTTTATAATTTCCAGTCTTAACACTTTTTAGTCTTACATTTGACATCAAACTCATAGGGAAAGGAAGAGCCTACCAAAAAATTTAGGCGAATAGATAAGTGGATTGCGGGACACAGTGATGAAAATGGAAATGTGATGGAAAGTGCTAAGGCTAAATATGTGAGTATTTTATATTTTGTCTGTGATGTTATTTTTTTCTCCTTAGTCTTTCCTCTTTTACATGTATTTATAGTTTAGCATTTTGTTGTTCATACTATAGGATGAGTTGATGGCTGCTGAGAATAGACGAAAATGTGAAGGAAGTAGCCATGATGAGGGAGGCATCGACACATATGTAATTGTTGAAGTATTTGGGAAGGACAAAAGGGGAAGTGTTCGTGCATATTCAAGCCATATCTCTAGGACACAACTTATTCATATTGGGATTGCAAGCTAGGCACTTGAACGGGGGAAAACAGAAAATTAAAAAGATGCATGGAATAATTATGAACTCAACTCAAGACTACACACGGTCGAGGATACTCTCAAGGTAGATTTTCATGTTTTTAAACTTTGCCATGCCATTTTTCAACTTCATTGTGTTATTCGTGCTCTTAACTTTTATTTTTTGTACATTTATGTTACATGTTATGTGTCATATTGTATCAAACATGAAAGAAAGTGGGGTATCGTTGAACACTCCCACGAGTGATCGATCCATCTCAACTAATCGCCCTTCTCCTCTAACCCAAAATGTGGACAATGTTTTCGCATCACTTGGTTCATATCAAACTCATCATCATCCCCACGTTCCCATGAAAGAACCTAAAGTCCTATTGTGTAATAAATTTGGTAAAAATTTGGCAAAAGGTCATATTGTGACAGATTCATCACAACAAACGTGTCATTTCAAGCGTCCCCCAAATGGAGAAAAGATAGTTTGTGTGGAGGAAGTGTTCGACCCTGACGCTCATTTGTGGGACAATCCTCAAGATGGTTTCTATACCTTAGCTGGCTTCACGGGTGGGGGATATCTCATATGGCTTGATTGCTGGCTTCACGGGTGGGGGATATCTCAGTGGGAGCACCATAATGTGGAGGAATCCACTTGGGAGCGTGAGGCAGATATGCGCGAGAGATATCTAGAGTTGTTTTTACCAGGTATGCCTCATTTTCCGAATTTCGGGACGAAATTCCGTTATTAGGGGGGAAGTATGTAATACCCCGTATTTTTATGCTGTATTAATTTGGGGATTTATTAAATTTAATGTGAATGATTTATTTAATAAAAATTCGGAAATTAATTATGTTATAATTATTAACGTGACGAGAGTTAGTAATTATGGGAAATTGGTTGAATATTACTAATGAGCAAAGTAATATATTATATTGGTTATATTGAATGTCATGAGTGAATTAAATGACGATTTCGGAAATTTAAGTCGGAACGTGCTCGTGTCACGTCGGGACTAATTTGGTTAAATAAAAAGTGAATATTTTATAATTTGTCCGTATGGTCGTTTTGAGTGCGCCGACGCGTCCGGTAGGGTAGAGATAGTCAGAAAAGTGTACCCGGGGGTGTAGTTTGGGTCTCGGGGCATTTTTAGGCCTAATTAGTACCCCGGGAGGGCATTTTAGTCATTTTACATAATTGGGTAATTAAACCCACGAATTTCAGCAACCTATATCAGCCATTAGGTTAGCCTTTTAGGGTTAGAATATCCAGAAATCAAGTGACAGCCATTGGAGAAGAGAGGAGAGAGCTCCAAGGCAATTCAAGGCCAAAAAGCCACCGGATTGCACCGCCACCACCACTGCGTAGATCGCGAGACAAGGAACGCAGCCATACCAAAATCAGATGTGAATCTACATACCAAAAATCCCAGGCAAGTATTTGACTTGCGTATTTTCGTTAATGCAATCTTCATATTAGTCTAGGATTATTTAGAGATGGAAACTATGGAAGAAAACTAAATTTGTGTTAGGATAATGCATGTAGTTTTGATTATATGGAAATTCTGGAACCCTTGCCATGTAGAGGAATATAACCCACGAAATTTTGATGATATATTAGAAGGAATTTCTGGTAAAAACAGATTAGAACCTTGATTAAGGAAAACTCTAGGGTTCTTGATGATTAGATGGGATTTTGAGTTAATTATCCATGTTTAATGATAGTTATACACATGATTTACGTTATAAACACCTGGTATAATGTTATAATGATGATAGTAGGATTTTTGGGACGATTGGAATGGAAAAACATAGTTTTGGATGAAGAAGTTTAGTGAAACCCGTAACTGCATTCTACAGAATTTTGCCCAGACCTGCTTGATCGATCGATCGAGCCTAGAGCTTCGATCGATAGAAGGTTCGATCGATCGAGCCCCAAGCTTCGATCGATCGACCCCTCCTGGCAGACTCCTAATTCCCTCTTTAAATGAGTTAAATTCAAATTGTTGTGATATAATTCTTGGGCATTCTTGATAAAATGATTTGGGAGACATTGAGGACCAGTAGGGCATAGGAGTAAATGTTGGGACCTTTAACCTTCAACGAGAATGGTATTTATGGGACATTTAATTTAGGGTTGGTGAATTTATAAATTTAAAGGGTGAGGTGCGTAAGAGAGTTACGTTGGAACCTAATAAAGACACTTACTGAATTTCAGATTTGTGAGGGTATAGTCCACGAGTGTCAGGTAATGAGTGAGAAAACACTTCGAGTTAAGGTTAGGAACGAAACCTTATACGTAATTCTATAAATGAGAAATTTAGGATAATTGGTATAATTATGGGTGACGAGAAGAACCTATATTAATATGATAAAGTGGTATCTTTATATGATTGTGTGTACATATATTATATACTTGTGAAAATCATGCTCACGCTACTTGCTATCCCTGTGGTTTCCGCGCTGGGATAAGTCTTATCTCGATGGGACCTTTATGGAGGATATTGACTTGTACCCTAGAAGATAGATATCCTTGGTACAGGCTATCGACGTGATAGTTCAGACGGTCCTAAGAGACGCGGTCATGTGCCATCCTCTTAGAGACTTGGAATCTATTATTCGCCTCAATATTGTTTGTGTATTCATGTTAATACAATTCGAGAGTGATTCCGATTGTATTACCCTTAATATGAGTGATATGGGGTTCTGGATAGTAGAGTATGCACGCACCATAATTTAGTTGGGGTGCTGTTATAATATATATTATACGAGTAGTTAATATATATATGAAATTTTGAAATTTGGAACTGCCTACTGTGATTTGATAAGTAGGACATGGTTGATGACACATATAGTAAGTACTTATTTTGTGGAAGTATAATATGTCACTGGGAAACTTTATAAATGAATAAAAGCTAAAACAAGTGTAGTGCTACTAATTGGTAGTATTTTTTTTAAACCAAAAATATTGTTCGGTTTTGAAATCTTATGAGTAAGTTTAAGATACGCTAATTTATTGGGAAGGTTAGTATGATAAAATGTTAAGATAAACCGTTGGGAAGGTTAGCACGATAGGTGTGCACAATAGAAGAGAGGTGAGAATTTCTCAAGAGAGTGTCGCTCTAATATGTTGTTGCATTGGCCTGTATCAATTTAAATACTTGCTAAACGTATTTTTAAATCAAACACACTTTTGGGCTCTGACCCGTTTCTTTTTCTCTCTCTCTCTCTTGTATATATATGTATATATTTCAGGTGCCCAGCCACAAGGGCGTCTTGCTTAGGATCCCTTGAAAGGAACGTGCTGCAACTTAGGTGGGAGTTGCAGGTTACTTGCGTAGACGGCTTCCCTTATTGACTCCACTTTTAGCATTCTCATTTATTGGGCATGTGTCGCCCTTTCCATTATTTCATTATTGTTGGGACAATTGTATTTCAGTTTTCCAGTATTGTTAGGATGGGTTTTATTCAGTTTGTATTGGTGACTTTAGTTTTCATATGTGGACATTCGATTGACGAATGTATTATTATTATTGGACTTTGTGTTTCAGGTTTATTGTGGTGTGATTCTTAATTGTAGAAATGTTATTAATAAAACAAATGTTTTTCTTTAAATAAAATTTGGAAAGCATGTATGAAAATGGTTTTGACACTTAGCTTAATTATTTAGGGTGTTAAATTGGAAAACGTATTTTTATCGACAGTGATGCTGAGAATGAACCAACTGTTTACCTTGATTTAATTTAATAAAGGAGTGATCGCCCAGTATTTAATTAGGTGGGGTGTCACAGGTGGTATAAGAGCATCAGGTTCTAGTGTCCTTTAGGATCTGTGCGGCTTATTATGCTTTCAGCGCTGCTTTCTTTGATATAGAGCCCTAATACTAGGAATGTTGTGTTCATCTCTATTTATTGGGAATTCGTGCTTCTGCGATTTGTTTATTTGAATGATGAACTCATCCAAATTCATTTAAATTTTCAGATGGACCGTCGTAAATAACTAGCTAAAACAGTTGAGGGAGTCAACGAGCAAGATCGACTCACACCTCAGGTAACCCCAGAGAGAATATCAACCGCCGAGTTAGCAGGTATCGTGGCACAAGCAGTTACCACTGCAGTTTTATAATACCAAGAACGCAGCATGCAACTTAAAGAAGGCAAAAGACCTAGAGAGGTTAGCCAAATGCATGTGACTAAAGCTTACAAATGTGCGAAGACTCCGAAATTGCGACAGCAAACTACCCACGATCGGGTCAGTTCTTATCAACAACGTGGTAAAGTGAAGCAGTTTCGAAAGAGGAATAAAGTCCCAAGTCAGCAAGGCCGACACCAACAGCAGCAGGGTCAGAGGGGGAGTAACTTCGGAGGCAAATGTTTTGTGTGTGGCACGCATGGCCATAAACGCCAGGATTGCCCAGAGGGTGTTAGGGCCTCACAGCAACAATGTGCCCGTGAGAAGCCACAGGGGCCACTTTTTCCAGTCGCTCTCCCAGCACCAGCTCAGGTACTAAACCTACCAACCTTTCTAGTAGCACCGGTGCAGCATGGGCAGTTACAGTACATACATATCTATAATGTCCACCAGGCAGCAGACCCACAGACACCACCCGCGATTTGGGGTATGTTTTCTATCCATGGAACTTTGGGTCGAATTCTATTTGTTACTAGGGCAACGCATTGTTTTATAGCTACATATTATGCGAAGACCTTAGGGATATTAACCACAGTAGGGAGCACTGTAACGTACACAGACTCACCACTAGAGAATGGTTCATTTTTTTTCTTTATATGCCGGGGAGTGGGGGTAACGATTGGTAGTTTAGTATTACCTGCAGACATGTTAGTCTTAGACATGCACGAGCATGATGTGATTATTGGTATGGATTGGCTCGCAGCTTATAGAGCCATGATCGATTGCTTCGGTGGGAGCATTATTTTTTCCATTCCGGGGCAAGAGATGTTTGTAATGGCAATGCCTCGCCCAGAGGGAGGTTCGACCGCTCATTTGTATTACATAGAGGAGGATACCTCTAAGGAGGTTGTGATTCCCTTAGATTCGATCCCTGTTGTCAGGGAGTATTCCAATGTGTTTCAGGAGATACCAGGCCTACCTCCCAGTCGTGAGATAGACCTTGTTATAGATTTATTGCCAGATACGAGACCTATAGCACGCGCACTGTACCGTATGGCTCCGGCAGAGATGCGAGAGCTACGAGATCAGATAGAGCAGCTGTTAGGCCAGGGCTTTATTCGTAGGAGTACCTCACTTTGGGGCACTCCAGTCTTGTTTGTGAAGAAGAGATATGGTTCACTGAGATTGTGTGTGGACTACCGGGAGCTGAACAAGGTCACAATACAGAATAAATATCCGTTACCTCGAATCGATGATCTGTTCGACCAACTGAGGGGCGCAACTTTCTTTTCGAAGATAGATCTGAGGTCGGGGTACCATCAGTTACATATTAGAGAGCAGGATGTTTCAAAGACTGCCTTCTTATTGAGATATGGGTCCTATGAGTTCAGGGTGATGCCGTTCGGACTCACAAATGCCCCAGCCGTTTTCATGGACTTGATGAATCGAGTATTTAGAGAGTTCTTGGATCAGTTTGTCATCGTCTTCATAGATGACATCTTAATATATTCACACTCCGAGGAGGAGCATGCCGAGCACTTGAGGCAGGTTCTTCAGACTCTACGAGAGCATCAGTTGTATGCTAAGTACGAGAAGTGTGGATTTTGGTTGCGAGAGGTACAGTTCTTGGGCCATGTTGTTTCTGAGCAGGGGATTGAAGTTGACCCGAGCAAAGTGTCAGCGGTGAGGGAGTGGGGACAGCCCATGACACCGACGGAAGTGCGTAGTTTCTTGGGGTTAGCCGGTTACTACAGGAGATTCATTTGGGGATTCTCCAAAATAGCGGGTCCATTGACGAATCTGACTCGCAAAGGGGTACCATATGTTTGGGATGACGCTTGTCAGTTGGCTTTCGACGAGCTGAAAGACAAGCTTACTTCGGCGCCAGTCCTTGCGCTACCAAAGCCGGGTGTAGAGTACCTGGTTTACACCGATGCGTCCTTACGGGGACTTGAGGGAGTACTTCAGCAGGAGGAGAAGGCTATAGCTTTTGGTTCCCGCAAGCTTAAGCCGCATGAGAAGAATTACCCCACCCACGACCTGGAGTTAGCAGCGGTCGTCTTTGCTTTGAGGATATGGAGGCACTATTTATTGGGGGAGAAATTTCGTTTGTTCACAGACCATAAGTCACTGCAGTACCTGTTCACTCAGGGAGAGCTGAATATGCGTCAGCGCAGATGGTTAGAGTTTGTTAAAGACTACCAGTTCGATATACAGTATCATACGGGGAAGGCCAACGTAGTTGCTGATGCGTTGAGCCGTAGACCGGTAGACGATGTAGCGGACGTCTGGAAAGCAAAATGGAAGGAGTTGGGTCACCAGGACGCAGTGGCACGTTCTTTCATATCCGTAATGTTAGTCACCCCCGAGATTGTTACGAGGGTGATACAGGCACAGACCACAGACCCGTTTTGCCAGGAGCAGATTGTGCGACTTCTAGCCGAGGGTGCTGAGTCCTATTCTGTTAGTTCTGATGGAGGTTTACGGTTTAATGGGAGATTGGTAGTTCCAGAAGGAGCAGAATTACGTCATGCAGTGATGACTCATTCTCATGGGTCCCGATATGCAGTACATCCGGGAGGCGATAAGATGTACCAGGATATGAGGCGATAATACTGGTGGAGTGAGATGAAGAAGGACATCGCAGAGTTCTTGTCCAAGTGTTCTACCTGCCAGCTGGTGAAGGTGGACCATCAGAAACCGTCAGGATTGCTTCATCCATTGGAAGTACCCGCGTGGAAGTGGGAGAGTATTTCCATGGATTTCATTACAGGGTTGCCTACATCACAGCGGGGCCACGATTCTATCTGGGTGATTGTAGACCGTTTGACCAAGGTGGCTCATTTTCTGCCGGTGCGGACAGATTATACCATGGGTCAGTATGCTCAATTGTTCATCGCGGAGATTGTCAGATTACACGGGGTGCCCCTGAATATTGTGTCAGATAGAGACAAGATCTTTGTGTCACGTTTTTGGGAAAGTTTTCAGGAGGCTATGGGTACTGAGTTGAGGTTGAGTTCAGCTTAACACCCACAGACAGATGGACAGACAGAGCGTATTAATCAGATGTTAGAGGATATGCTACGCATGTGTGTTCTCGATTTTGGAGGAGGTTAGGAGCCACATCTTCCACTGGTAGAGTTTTCTTATAATAACTCTTATCAGTTTACGATTGGTATGGCTCCATTTGAGGCTTTGTATGGTAGGCCTTGTCGTTCTCCAACTTGTTGGCTCGAGGTGGGGGACAACAAGTTTCTAGGACCAGAAGTGATTCAGGAGACCTCCGCGAGGATTGAGATAATCAGGAGTCGTATTCGGGTAGCCCAGGACAAGCAGAAGAGCTACGCCGATGCGAAACGGTTCTTCCGAGAGTTTAATGTGGGAGATCAAGTGTTATTGCGTGTATCTCCTATGAAGGGAGTGATGAGGTTCGGGAAGAATGGGAAGTTGGATCCAAGGTACGTGGGACCATTTCCCATCATCGAGAGGATTGGACCGGTTGCATACAGGTTTGGATTGCCAGAACATTTACATCGCATCCACGATGTATTCCACATCTCGTCGTTGAGACGATATCCTCGGGATGATATGGCCTATACTCATATTGCGATAGATGAGATAGACTTACAGTCTGATAGGTCTTACGAGGAGAGACCAGTGGCTATTCTAGACTATAGTGAGAGGAGATTGAGGTCGAAAATTGTTCCACTTGTGCGAGTCCAGTGGGAGCATCATAATGTGGAGGAATCCACTTGGGAGCGTGAGGCAGATATGCGCGAGAGATATCCAGAGTTTTTTTACCAGGTATGCCTCATTTTCTGAATTTCGGGACGAAATTCCGTTATTAGGGGGGAAGTATGTAATACCCCGTATTTTTATGCTATATTAATTTGGGGATTTATTAAATTTAATGTGAATGATTTATTTAATAAAAATCCGGAAATTAATTATGTTATAATTATTAACGTGATGAGAGTTAGTAATTATGGGAAATTGGTTGAATATTACTAATGAGCAAAGTAATATATTATATTGGTTATATTGAATACCATGAGTGAATTAAATGACGATTTCGGAAATTTAAGTCGGAACGTGCTCGTGTCACGTCGGGACTAATTTGGTTAAATAAAAAGTGAATATTTTATAAGTTGTCCGTATGGTTGTTTTGAGTGCGCCAACGCATCCGGTAGGGCCGAGATAGTCAGAAAAGTGTACCCGGGGGTGTAGTTTGGGTCTCGGGGCATTTTTAGGCCTAATTAGTACCCCGGGAGGGCATTTTAGTCATTTTACATAATTGGGTAATTAAACCCACGAATTTCAGCGACCTATATCAGCCATTAGGTTAGCCTTTTAGGGTTAGAATATCCAGAAATCAAGTGACGGCCATTGGAGAAGAGAGGACAGAGCTCCAAGGCAATTCAAGGCCAAAAAGCCACCGGATTGCACCGCCACCACCACCACCGCGTAGATCGCGAGAAAAGGAACGCAACCATACCAAAATCAGCCGTGAATCTGCATACCAAAAATCCCAGGCAAGTATTTGACTTGCGTATTTTCGTTAATGCAATCTTCATATTAGTCTAGGATTGTTTAGAGATGGAAACTATGGAAGAAAACTAAATTTGTGTTAGGATAATGCATGTAGTTTTGATTATATGGAAATTCTGGAACCCTTGTCATGTAGAGGAATATAACCCACGAAATTTTGATGATATATTAGAAGGAATTTCTGATAAAAACAGATTAGAACCTTGATTAAGGAAAACTCTAGGGTTCTTGACGATTAGATGGGATTTTGAGTTAATTATCCATGTTTAATGATAGTTATACACATGCTTTACGTTATAAACACCTGGTATAATGTTATAATGATGATAGTAGGATTTTTGGGAGGATTGGAATGGAAAAACATAGTTTTGGATGAAGAAGTTTAGTGAAACCCGTAACTGCATTATGTAGAATTTTGCCCAGACCTGCTTGATCGATCGATCGAGCCTAGAGCTTCGATCGATCGAAGGTTCGATCGATCGAGCCCCAAGATTCGATCGATCGACCCCTCCTGGAAGACTCCTAATTCCCTCTTTAAATGAGTTAAATTCAAATTGTCGTGATATAATTCTTGGGCATTCTTGATAAAATGATTTGGGAGACATTGAGGACCAGTAGGGCATAGGAATAAATGTTGGGACCTTTAACCTTCAACGAGAATGGTATTTATGGGACATTTAATTTAGGGTTGGTGAATTTATAAATTTAAAGGGTGAGGTGCGTAAGAGAGTTACGTTGGAACCTAATAAAGACACTTACTGAATTTCAGATTTGTGAGGGTATAGTCCACGAGTGTCAGGTAATGAGTGAGAAAACACTTCGAGTTAAGGTTAGGAACGAAACCTTATACGTAATTCTATAAATGAGAAATTTAGGATAATTGGTATAATTATGGGTGACGAGAAGAACCTATATTAATATGATAAAGTGGTATCTTTATATGATTGTGTGTACATATATTATATACTTGTGAAAATCATGCCCACGCTACTTGCTATCCCTGAGGTTTCCGCGCTGGGACAAGTCTTATCTCGATGGGACCTTTATGGGGGATATTGACTTGTACCCTAGAAGATAGATATCCTTGGTATAGGCTATCGACGTGATAGTTCAGACGGTCCTAAGAGACGCAGTCATGTGCCATCCTCTTAGAGACTTGGAATATATTCTTCGCCTCAATATTGTTTGTGTATTCATGTTAATACAATTCGAGAGTGATTCCGATTGTATTACCCTTAATATGAGTGATATGGGGTTCTGGATAGTAGAGTATGCACGCACCATAATTTAGTTGGGGTGCTGTTATAATATATATTATACGAGTAGTTAATATATATATGAAATTTTGAAATTTGGAACTGCCTACTGTGATTTGATAAGTAGGACATGGTTGATGACACATATAGTAAGTACTTATTTTGTGGAAGTATAATATGTCACTGGGAAACTTTATAAATGAATAAAAGCTAAAACAAGTGTAGTGCTACTAATTGGTAGTATTTTTTTTAAACCAAAAATATTGTTCGGTTTTGAAATCTTATGAGTAAGTTTAAGATACGCTAATTTATTGGGAAGGTTAGTATGATAAAATGTTAAGATAAACCGTTGGGAAGGTTAGCACGATAGGTGTTCACAATAGAAGAGAGGTGAGAATTTCTCAAGAGAGTGTCGCTCTAATATGTTGTTGCATTGGCTTGTATCAATTTAAATACTTGCTAAACGTATTTTTAAATCAAACACACTTTCGGACTCCGACCCGTTTCTTTTTCTCTCTCTCTCTTGTATATATATGTATATATTTCAGGTGCCCAGCCACAAGGGCGTCTTGCTTAGGATCCCTTGAAAGGAACGTGCTGCAGCTTAGGTGGGAGTTGCAGGTTACTTGCGTAGACGGCTTCCCTTATTGACTCCACTTTTAGCATTCTCATTTATTGGGCATGTGTCGCCCTTTCCATTATTTCATTATTGTTGGGACAATTGTATTTCAGTTTTCTAGTATTGTTACGATGGGTTTTATTCAGTTTGTATTGGTGACTTTAGTTTTCATATGTGGACATTCGATTGACGAATGTATTATTATTATTGGACTTTGTGTTCCAGGTTTATTGTGGTGTGATTCTTAATTGTAGAAATGTTGTTAATAAAACAAATGTTTTTCTTTAAATAAAATTTGGAAAGCATGTATGAAAATGGTTTTGACACTTAGCTTAATTATTTAGGTTGTTAAATTGCAAAGCGTATTTTTATCGACAGTGATGCTGAGAATGAACCAACTGTTTACCTTGATTTAATTTAATAAAGGAGTGATCGCCCGGTATTTAATTAGGCGGGGTGTCACACCTCTTAACCCCGAAACTTCATTACATACCGCTTATAAACCTATTATTATTAACATTAGTCTACATATACTTAGTTTTAGTTCTACTTATTTTTAACCCTTAGGGCTTTTCTTAACAATTCAAATCTAATACCAATCACCGCTTTCGTAGGTTTCACTATAATAATAACATACACAACACTAAATCATCTTGTATTTTTTTTTCAATTCACAAATTTGATGGGCCAACATTATCTTTATAGAGAGGGCCTATAGCAATTGAAAATTTCCTACTTGTTCGTATTATTGTCCATACTATTGTCATGGTTCCATCATATATATTCTTAATTTCATTAATATTGTAAGAGTATGATGTAACACCTCGTAATTTTAGGCATTTATTTTAATTAATTAATTCGACAATTATTAAATTTCTAAGTGTCGTAATTTGATAAGAATTAATTTAATTAGTTAATGGGAGAAAGTTAACTTTTAAAAATAATTATCCGGATGGAGATTTTGAGCGCACGGTTGAGTCCGGTAGGGTCCGAATAGTCTGAAAAGAGTGGTTGTAGGTATAGTATGGGTTTTGAGACCTTTCTAGACACATTTGAGCTCACAAATAAGTGTTTGGGCCATTATTAGAAGGCCCATAAGCCCAAAAAGGGGATTTAGGTTAATAACCCTAATTGTGAAAGGGTGAGGGAACTTTAATTCATTTTAGAAGACCAAATTAAGGAGAGCTAAAGAAGAGAGCAACAAAAGGATATTTTGGGAGATTAAACAAAGGACAAGAAAGGAGACCATTGAATCAACCCATCATCTTCATCAAATAATTTGATTCTACAAACCTTAAGGCAAGTAGTTTAACTTACATTTTGATTAATTGAAATTTTCATATTCATATTATAGAAGGTGTGAATTGATTAATATGTTAGGGTTAGTTCTATATTTCAATTTGGGGATTTCATGATTGTGATTTAAAAATCTGTAGAGATGATAAGAATATGTGGATTTTGATTCCCCAATTTGTGTAGATGATGTAGTTAGATTGAGAAAGTCAAATGGGTGGATTTAGGATGAATCTTGGAAGATTTTGGGGGTAAAATCTGTACAGAATCGAAGGTTTTAAAGCTTTAATGGCAAACGGGGTTTTCTGGGTAACGAAAGAGGAGAGAGAACACCAGGGTCGTTCGAATGACCTGGTGTCTCGTTCAAATGACAGCCAGATTCGTTCGAATGACATGGCTGGTCGCTTGAACTACGTAGTTTAATTCTGGAAGATTTCCCCCCTCTCCTGATTCAGACCTGATTGTTAATTTGTGATCAATTGTTCCTATTCTGGATGAATCTAAATTCTGGGGTTGCAATTTAGGGTTCGAAATTTTAAAAATTTACCCATGGATTAGTAGAGGATAAATCCAAATAGAGAATTAAGATTTATGTTGAGTAATTGGAAACCTTGTAAATTTAGTGGGTAAACTTGTTTGAAAGAAATTGAATAATGAATAGGGGATTTTGAATTTCAGGCCAAGCGAGATAGTCCGGGTGTACCTGGTTGAGTGATGCCAAGATAATAAAATTTATTAACGTGTGATTTATTAATTTGGGTCGGATTATAGACTTGAATATGTTATACTAGTGTTACGGATATTTGTACATGGGTAGCCTGGATTTATTATATATATACGTGGTTGTGAAGTGTATATATATATATATATATATATATATATATATATATATATATATATATATATATATGCTTTATAAATATTTGTGTGAATAATATTTATAGGAAAGCATACTATAATACCCAACACTTTTATGGATAATTAAATTTCATAAGTAAGTGTAATTAGGAAATCTGAGGAATTATCGTGAATGATAATTTTTGGAGTTAACGAGGGTTAGATGATTTTTTATGTGTGCTATATTTACTTTTGGGATTAAGTAAATGAGTCGGAGTATTTTAATTATATGTTGCAGTTGGGTAAAGCGACAAAGGATAATATTTTAATTGAAAAATCCGTATTATGTTGTGTTGGGTTTAATTAGTGAATTGAGGTTAAGTTACTCGGATGTAGATTTCGAGTGCACGGTCGGTTTCGGAATGGCCGAGATAGTTAGAATAGAGTATCCATGGGTAGTATTTGGGTTTCGAGAATTTTTGGACCAGTAGGGACTCGTAATTGAGTAAACGGGTCATTTTTGGGTTAGTGAGGGATAAACCCTTAAATCCCCCTTATAAAGGCAAGAGAGAGGGAGATATAATGAAATAAAAAGAGAGAAAGAAAGGAAGAGGAGAAAAGAAGAGAGGAAAGGGAGATTCCGACCAAACTCCGCGGGATTCGATTCGAGGTCGTCGGATTTTATCCTCTAGGCAACTGTTTACTTGCTTTATTTCATTTAGTGTATATATCTCATATTATAGTTGGTAAACTATATGATTTTGGGTTAGAACCCTTAAAATAAATTTGGGTAGTTTGTGTATGAGTTTACAAATTGATGTAGTGCAAACTCTTAATGATTTCTAGTGTTAAATCCAAGATAATGGAGGGTAGAAATGAATTGAAATGGTAGAAATGGTAAAACTAGGAGTTTAAGGATTTTGGGTTTAAATCTAAGAAAAATTGGTTTAATCCCCAAATAATTGATGTGTTGGTTAAAAAAAACATGTTTAGATGATTGTAGAGTTGTTGGTTGAGAATGGAAACCGTAAAAATGGAGTTTGGGTTGATAATTTGGGTATTTGGAGTTTTAGATTTCATCTGAAATGGACATTGGCCAACCTATCTGTAAAATCGCTGCAGTGGAAATATTGCGAATTCTCAAATAAAATCCAATTCTAATAATCCCAAATTTTAGTTAAACCCTAAAGCATGCATCTAAATGATTTATCAAATAGAAAAAGCATGCAGGATAAAACAAACAATTTTTGGAAAATCCCCCAAAGGCGCAAAACCTTTTTATTTTCACTATAATTTGTAAGATACGGTTACAAGGATTATAATGAAAATAAGTGTGACACAAAAATAGCCGCAGGTGTCGGTTCTGATGTCGTCGGTTGGAATCTCCCGCAAAAACTCCAGGTGAGCAAAAATGAAGAAGAGAACGGCTTCTCCACAAATTCGTCAGCTGGAACTTTCCCTTTCTAGGAGGGCAGCAATGAAGAAGAGAACGACTTCGCCACAAGTACGAACAAAAGCAAAGGAGTGTTCTTGGATTTCAAAAGGATTCAAAAAAGTATGAGAATGATGTGTGAATCAAAACATGAGTTTTGGGACTCAAAAATATGAAAACTTGAGCTAATAGAATTCTCAAAATCGTCTCTCCAAGTCTTGAAAAATAACTCCCCCGATGTTGGCTTTTATAAGGAAAACCAGATGAGTTTTGAGTCGGTGGGACTGTTGCTGTGCGTGTACCCCGAACCGGTTTTGGCGTACCCCGAACCGGTTCACTATGCGATTCGCAGTACCTCGATGGTTTGGGGTTAAAAGAAAACAACATTCTTCTAAGGAATTTTCTCCATCTTCAAAAGGTCATAACTTCTTCACCGTAGCACGGATTGAGGTGTCGTTTCTTCCAGTATCTTTATGGCATCGATCTCTTCAAATTTCTAGTTGACCAAACCTTCGGACTATGGCTGTAAGATTACAAAAATTCCCTTAAACTTTCCTATCTTGCCTTTCTTTCATTATTTTGGCTTCTCTTGCGTACCACTTGCATAAGATCCATAAAATCGTGAAACGTGAAGTCGATGAGGAAGATATGGGACACTTGATGGAGATTTTGAATGCTTGAAGCCTAAAATTCAGATAGAAGCCGTCATATGATATCGTGAAGTGACGTGTACACAAATGTAACATATCGGACTTGAGAAAAATGTCCTTACAAATCTCCCCCTATGTCTATGCCGGTACAAAATAAAAAATCCGAATTATTATCATTCAATTGACATATACAAATATACCCTCCCATGATCGCAAAACTGGAAAGATACAAATGAGTAAGTCTTCATCATTTGTTCTTCAAATCTTTAAAATCTCAAATCTTTTCTCATCAGGTTGTGCAGCATATGATCATCAATGTAGTACTTACACACATGAGATAAAGAAAATACCAAGTGAAGTATCAAGTTTGAAATGAGATAAACATATATACCAATGTATGAGAAAAGCATATGTCAAATCTCTAAAACTCTCCCAAAATTCAAACTCCCCCATAAAATGATAATTCTTTCTCCCCCTTTTTATTATGTCCCCAAATAGACAAATGAGAAGAATAAATCAAACAAGAAAAGTTAGGGTGTCATCATATTCAAAATAAGGCATCAATCAAATGGTAAATGTGCTCTTGCAAAGAGATGCTAAAAAAAATCTTCACAAACTATTTTTTGAATTTTTCAAATTTTTCATACAAAAATAAGATACTAAAAATCACACCATGGATTTAAACAAAAACAACCAAGTCATGGAAATGGAATGTATGGGTGTGAACACATTCGATAGGAAAATCAACTCAATCAATAATATGTGCACGATGCATAGTATACTCCTAACGAATGAACATCAAAAGTATCCTTAGGTGTAAAAATTATTTAATTTAGATGACATCGTCTTATGCAAATCAACAAATCAAAGTCAAAGTGATTTCCACACCAATAACGTCCAAAACTTTTTAGCGCTTTTTCAAGATTTTCAAGGACGTGCAAACCCGTTATAAAATCTCCAAACAAACTCTCTCACATATATTTTCTTTTAGAGGTGTTAAACTAAATTCTCAAACTTTGGAGAATTGGTGCAAAAACCTAAATGGCCCATAAGTGGCATGAATTTCTTTCTGTTTTCTTTAAATTTTGTCGGGCTCTTTTAAACCTCTTTGGACCCCGAATAATAAAATTCCTTAATTTTTTAGGTCCAATTTAAACAGCGGCTTAATCGCAAAGGATAAAAAATAATCTTTCGTAGCCCTTCACCGTTTTCAAATAAAGCACACAAACTCACAAATGGCTCTTACATGCACAACTTTCTTATCAAGTTTTATTGACCTTGGTTCGTTTTAAGGACATGGTTGTAGTGAAAACACCCAACCAACATGTGATAAGACAAGCACAATAACAAGAAAATATGTGCATTATAACACCCCGTATTTTCATGCATTTAATATTTAATCAATTCGAGAATTCAAAATTACTTGTGTGTCGTAATTTTAATTGAATTAATTATGGCAAGTTATATTTAAATATTAATCGGGAAGTGAATGGTTAATACTTAGGGAACTTAATTACTAAGTGAATAGTAATAATGTATTTACGTTATTTCGAGTATTAATGATGGGACTTGTACTTATTTCAGCCGGGAGTCGGTATAGACTAATTTGGGTGTGAAATAAGGATTTTTAGAAATTAATTCAGATGCCAATTCTGAGTGTATGATTGAGTCCGTATGGGCCGAGATAGTCAGAAAAGTGTACACAGGGGTAGTAAACGGGCCACGGGACGTTTTTAGACATAGCTGGGCCCACACGGGGACATTTGGGCTTGGCCCATTAGGCAAAATAAGGGATTAGCCTAATTAAGCAACTATAAGGAATTAGAGTACGACTGATTAGGGTGGGAAAAATAACTTAGTGGGTTAGGAAACCCTAAGAGCAGTTAAGGCAAATTGGGGGACAAAGAAGGGCCAAAAATCAAAGAGTTCATCTTCAACCTTGAGCAATCCCAACTCCAAATTCAGACTCTACAAACCCTAAGGCAAGTGGTTAACTTGATGTAGCATTAAATCTGTTTTTCAATTCATATGTATGTGATGTGATTGATTAAAATTCATTTTGGGTGTTAAGGGCATAAAAATGGGGTTGTGAAAACTAATAATCTGATTTACGAATTTGAGTAGGGATTCATGTAAAATCTGAGAATGTTAAATTGATACATATCTGGTAGGATGTAATCTGGATAACTAGAAATGAATTTGAAGAAGAAATTTGAGGTATGAATGGGTTAAGGGTTAAAGGTAGATTTTCCCCAAAATTATGAAATCAGTAGATAATGGACGAATTAATGAGGTTGGTGGACATTATGGAGGCCCCTCATAAGTTTTCTAATAAGTTTTATTGATGAGGAGTCTTGAGTTTACTGTTAGAAGAAGATAGAGATTTTAGAATTTCGTCCATGGCTGAAACAGCCTTCTGGAGAAGATGAAGACCTGCTTGATCGATCAATCGAAGGTTTGGGGTCGATCGATCGACGGTCGGCAGACTTTGGCAATTCGGCCAGTTTATTTATATAAGGGAAAAATTATATAGAATTCTTTCCATATGTTATGTAATAAGAAATGAATATATGGGGTTATACACTAATTAATTGTGAGGAAAATTAATTGGGATTCAGGAGAAATTTAGGTGTGACGCCATGACTAAATTGCGAGAATAATGTCTCACAATAATTAGGAACGGATTTAGTGGGCGAGTCCAGGGCTATTGGTTGGGCGATACCAAGGTGTTGAAATTATTTAAGTGAGGGCTAAATAATTTAGAGTCGGGAATTTAGACTCGGTTGTTGTTGTATTTCGGGCCACGAGAGTAAGTCCGAATTTATGGTGGGAGTGACACCAAAAGTAACTTAGTTAATTAATGTGCAAATTAATTAATAATTAGAGTTGGACCATAAACTCTTAATAATTTAAATAGGCTTGTGTTACGAATTTATTACACGGCATAGCCGGGACATTTTATATTTATATATATTTGGGATGTGATAGTATATATATGGTGTGTACATTAATAATCAGTGGCTAGATATTATTATTAGTATATACTCTAGTGCTATAGCGGGAGGTTGGGCGTAGTGGATGAATCCCCTAGCTTGAGGAGTAGGGCGAGTATATTCCCAGGTCATAGCGTCCGTTATATGGGTGAGGGGCATCTCACTTTCAAGGAAGGAATATGACCGCCTCCAATTCGTATGTTAAACTAAGTTAGTGAGCGAGTCTAACTTGGATAACTAGGTTATGTGAATACACCTAGTGGGATAGCACTTTAGAGAATCTACATCATGTGAGTATTTACTCGGGTGGATGCTAGTTATTAAATGTATTTCAGTATGTTTGTGAATGCTGCAATATGACTGTAAGTATATAATAAGGTAATTAATTATATACGAGTTAATTAATACCAAGCATGAGTTGTTTTATACGTATAACAAGTATGGTAGTTATATGAATTTAAAAAGGAAAATGATTAATTAAGTTGATGTTGATAATAACTTAAAAATCATAAATTCGGTATACTCGGTTAGAGTACGGTGAGTCAAGGAGATTATATTAATTATCTAGTCATGAGATAAATAACTAGGTGAATTAATTATGGCATAGTAGTGCACATTAGAGGAGGGATGATGAAGTCCTCAAGCGAGTGCGGTACTAACTAAAATATGGAGAGCATGCATATTTATTTATTACTGCAAGTTAATCATTTGCTAAATGTTTTGGGTACTAACCCTTGCTATAAAAACTTTTAAAAACTTTTTAGGTGTCCAGCCACAGGGATGCCAGGCTTGATTAAATTTCAGGGATCCGATGTTGTAGCACATGTGGATGTTGCGGGACTTTGATAGAAGCCTCATTCTTTCATTCATAATGTAGAGATTTCTATCAGTTATTCGAGCTTGTTGTTCACAGTTTTTTTAGTATTCATTAGACCTGTTGAGATTTATTTCTTGTCTTTACTTTTGATGGATTTTTGAACCGATGGTTTATTCGGTTAGTTAATTATTTGTGAATGGTTATTTCAGTTAACTGTGATTGTTATAATATTTTATTTTCTGCATGAGAGTTCCATTTAAATTAATGAAAGATAAAATTTGGCACCAGTCTATTTTTCTCACTTAGGTGGTTAGTAATTAAAAAGGCAACAGTGATGCTAAGAATGAACCAACTGAGAAACCTGTTCTAACTTAATTTAGGACTGATCACCCGGTGTTAATTAGGCGGGGTGTCACAGATGGTATCAAAGCATCGGGTTCTAGTGTCCTTAGGATCTGTGCGGCTTTCTACGTTTCAGCATAGCACTCAGTTGTTATAGAGCCCTATTATTAGGACTGTTGATTCATTTTTCGCTCTTGAGATATCGTATTTCTACTGTGAATATTTTTTTTGTGTGTGTAAATTGTGCACTTATAAGATTCAATCTATTTCAGATGCCACCGAGGAGATTGAGCGCAGAGAGGTCCGAGTTTAGGATAATTATAAAAACGTATACTAAACTCACTCGGGGTAAAGTAGTGGGAAATAGTAGGATATATATCCTACTATTTCCCACTACTTTACCCCGAGTGAGTTTAGTATACGTTTTTATAAGTTATTAATCATACTAACTTATTTAAACCATTTCTCGTTTGATACCATTTAACATTCTCACGAGTTATATAATTTATACAATTCTCATCATGCATTCACCTGTATAAATGTATCATATATACTTATTATCACACTACAACATTCACACATACATGTCATAGGTATATAACCATCCTCCCGAGTAGGCACTCATTGGGTGTTCTTTAAAATGCTATCACCTACGAGTGGGTCATATATTGGTAGGTTAGGCGTGCACATTAGTCGAACGGTGAGGTGTCATCAAGAGAGTGTGAGACACTAACTTAAATATGAAGATCAGTCATGCCTTTTTTATACAGGTGCATCACATTCATTTGTCAGGACTCGTTTTCCTAGAGTCGTTGCGTTATTAGATACGGTCGATAGTCTACTCATGTGTGTGGAGCCACCGATAGGGGGTGAGTCACTCATTCACTCGATTTGTAGGGGGTAGACATTGTGATTGGAGGACTGAGTGTTGAGGCAGATCTCTTGGTATTAGATTTGGAAGGTTGCGATGTTATCTTAGGCAGAGATTGGTTAACCGGTTATAGGGCGATGGTGGATTATTATGAAAGAGCCATAGTATTCAGTATCCCAGGGTAGGAGATATTTTTAGTGACGATGCCCCTTCTAGAAGGAGGATCGCACTCATTTATATTACCTTGACGAGGAGACCTCACATGAGTGGTGATCCCAATACACTCGATTCCGATCGTTATGGACTTTGAGGACGTATTTCAGGACATACCAGAGTTGCCACCTATAATACCCCCATATTTTTTATGGCTTTTAAAATTGGGGATTTATTAAATTTAATTGAGGTATTAATTTAATATTAATTCGGAGATTTATTTTAAATATTTACTAGCGTGACAAGAGTTAGTAATTATTGGGAAATTGTTGAATATTACTAGATGAGTAAAGTAATATATGAGATTAAATTTATTAATATTGTCACGAGTGAATAACATGACAATTACGGAAATTAAGCCGAGACGTGCCTATGTCGTGTCGGGACTAAATTATTATTATAAAAGTGAATAAATTATAAGTCACCTATATGGTCATTTCGAGTGTGCCAACATATTCGAAAGGGTCGAGATAGTCGTATAAGTGTACCCGGGGGTTTAGTTTGGGTCTCAGGGCATTTTTAGGCCTAACTGGCATCTCGGGAGGGTATTTTAGTCATTTTGTATTTTTGGGTAATTAAACCCACGAATTTTCCTAAGTTATATCAGCTATTAGAGGTTAGATTTTAGGGTTAGCAATCACAAAAACTTAGAACGACCATTAAAGAAGAAAGGTACAAAGCTTTTCAAGAATTGATCACAAACTGTAGCACCTCTTTCAAGATTAACACCATCAGGGCATAGATTGTAAGACGAGGAACACAGCCATATCCTTATCACTGGCAAATAACACCTTCGAATCCCAGGCAAGTATCTATCTTGCTATTTTTCTAGTTAATATTTCTCCCATGTTAGAATAGGGTTGATGAATATATGTTTTATGGAAGAAATTGATGATTTAGAGAATTTTAATCACATGCTTTAGAGGAAGTAAATGTATTCTGGAAATCCCAACATATGTAGACGATTACCCACAAAATTGTATTGATTTAGAACTGAGAAATCTGGAAAAAGAATTAGAATATTTGCAATTAATGAAAAACTAGGGTTCTTGATCATTATGATAAATTATCCCTTTAAATTCGATACCTTTGATGAATTTGTACATGCTTCACGTGGGAAATCATGTATATAGACATATGTAACCAGTAGTAAACTTGTTTCGGAGTTTGAGGATCATTAATGGTGTTTTCAAGGAAATTATTGGATGAAACCCGTAGGTCGAATTATCGGTTTTCTGGGAAAGAATTGCTTGATCGATCGATCGACCCAAGAGTGTCGATCGATCGACTGATCGATCGATCGACCCCTTTCCTCGATCGATCGATACCTCCTAGAAAACAACATGTTTTTCCCCTTTTCGTATAGTCCGGATAAAATGCGTAGGAACCCTTGAATATTAACTAAAGAGGATAATGGGTCATGAAAAGGACCAGTAGGGTCTAAGTAGAATACCGTTGATTGAAATTTTATATGGGATGAAACCGAGGGTTAACGGGGGGTTGCTACATATTGAAAATTGTTCGTACGTTAGCTACAGATTTGAGATATTTATAAATGACTTAGACCAGTAGGTTAGAGAGGGTGAACCTACTGAAATTATCTTTAATGAGAGAGAATACTTCGAGAGATGAGAAGTACGTATGAAATTATTATAATTGAGAATAAACGAGAAAAATCCTTTATGCCAAATAATCGGGTAAAATTGTACTAAGTACGGTTAATAATAATTATTATGGGTCGTGGGCGAACCTAATTGGAAAATGAGAATATTTATATATATGACCGAGTGCATGTGAATATATTTATATTATGCTTGTGTATAATCATACCCGCGCTACTTGTTATCACGGAGGTTGCCGCGCCAGGACAGTCTTATCTCGATGGAACCTTTATGGGGGATATTGACTTGTACCCTAGAACATAGGATTACTTGGTATAGGCTGTCTAAGAATGATAGTCAGACGGTCCTAAGAGACGTGAGGGGTATGTGTTGACCTCTTAGTGACTTGGAACTATGCTTCGCCTTCATTTTGTGTGTATTGCGTTAATACAATTCGAGAGTGATTTCGAACTAGTATTTCCCTTAGTACGAGTGATACGGGGACTTGATATCAAAGTATGATAGCACCATAGATTTTATGTCGGGTGCCGATCGTATATATATTATATGGGTGATTAGTATATATACGTATAAATATGAAAATCTTCTACTGTAAGTATAAGTAGTTAAGTAGTGAATAAATGCTCCAAATTTTATAATAAGTATTCGGGAACTTTATAGCGGTACTGAGATATATTAAGTTACGTAAGTAATCATGAAGAGATTAATCTCTGAACTAAATAGCATAGCCTTGTGACTTCTCAAAATAAAATCATTGGGAGATAAGTTAGATAGACTTATGAGGTATTTAGTCGTACAGTAGGCGTGCACACTAGATGAGAGGTGAGAATTCTCAAGAGAGTGTCGCGTACTAACATGGTGGTCATATTAGCTGGTAAGCATTTTAAATATTTGCTAAACTATTTTTAAAATTGTTTTACACTCGGGCTCTGGCCCGTTTTTTGTCATTTTCTCTCTCTCTCTTGTATATATATATATATATTACAGGTGCTCAGCCACATGGGCGTCAGGTGTAGAATCATTTGACTAGACGTGCTGCAGCTTGTCTGGGAGTTACAGGTCATTGTAGTAGACTCTTCCTTCCTTGGTTCCTCAGATTTTGTTTAGCTCTTTTAGTTAGGGCATGCATCGCCCATTTCCAGAATCTTGTTTAGACTTGATAGGGATTGCATATACTTCAATCATTTCAGTATTTGGTTTTCGTTTCGGATTGCTTTATCAATTACATTTTCAGTGGTTGTAGTTTATTTATTTGGATTTGAGTAATCTAGTTGGCATGGTTCGTTTGATGATTGGTATCTTTATCATTTGCATTATTCAAATTTTGTCTATGTTTAAAAGATTTTTGTGGTGACAAATATATTCAACACAAATAAATGAGAAAAGCGCAATCACCAAACAAAATAAGGAAAGTAAAATGCCAATCACACAACACAGTATGTACGTGGTTCATCAAGAATGCCTACGTCCATGGTGGTGCAATAAGTATTATTTATATGTACTCTGGGGAGCGTTTACAGAGAATACAGTGCGTGTCTTTTGCCCCAGACCTAGAGTTTATTATATACATATTTGTCTTCGAGGAGTGGGGGTATTGGACTTCCCCACGTTTACCATCTTCTCCTAAAACATCTCTTTTCGAGAACATGGGAGGAGACTCGGTCGTAATTCTATTCAGTTTGGGTAAGGGGTCTGGACTTTGGGTCGCTCTAATTGGGCTACTTGTCCGGGCCTGTAATGCCAAATCCGAGTACCCACAATTGCCCCTAAATTTCTTGGGTCACGAGTCGAGCTCAATAAATTTAAATGATTTGTCATAATGGTTCTTTTGCATATCACGTAACTCTTCCCAAAGTTTGAGGACTGATTTAGGCGACAGTTGCTTCGTTTCCTGTGCGCGATGATTAGTATCATTTAAAGTCATTTTGAGCAGTGTTTCATAGTTGTAGTTTCAAGTTTCTTAGTGTCCGTCCATCATCTGCGAGTTTTAGCAATTTGTTCCCTCTTCTCCAGGTCTTCATTTTCTTCGCTTTCGATCTCCCTCATCATTTGGGCTTGTGATCTTGCATCGTCCAAGTCAAACTTTCAACTCGTAAGTCTCCTTTGCTTTTTCTCTGTGCTTTCTTTGAATTTGTAGTTTAGGGTTTACAAATGGCAAAGATAGGTAATAGATCAGTATCCGATTTTAGGAAATTTTATAATATCCCAGAGTGGGTACAGATTGAGTGCGCCTCTCTTCCTAAAAATGTTAGAGAGATAGAGGGCGCTCATTGGATTCACGTTTTGTTGCTTTCCCAAAGGGGGCTTACTTTTCCTCCAAAGGATTTATTCTTGCATTTCTTTGGTTATTTCAACATTGTTCCTGCACAGTGTTCACCCAATGTATGGAAGATAATCAATGGCGTTCATAGAATAAATCAACTTTATGGCACCAAATTAGGTCTCGTCGAAGTCTGTTTTTGCTATTCCTTTTCTCGAACTAGCTCTGGTGTTCTTTATCTCAAGGCCAGGAGTCCTGACGGGGTATTGGTAGTAAACCTAGCTGATTCCCACAAGGATTAGTGGAAAGATGGCTTTCTTGCTTGAAATTGGCAGTTCTCCCCCCAGACTGAGGGGTCGAGGTCTGATAGGTTTACTGTTCCCTTTTATGGGGAAGAGTACATAGGTAGTCTTTGCTCTGTCCTTTCAATTTCCGTTTTCAATGTGTGATCTTTCTGACTCTTTCCTGTTTTCTTTTCAGGGAGCTCGAAGAACTTGGAACCTGCGCTCAGCGAGGTTTGTCTTTCAAAGTTGGTTAAATCTTGGAATATTAGGGAGCCCCTAGCTGAAGGTGAGCATCCCCAGTTTGCTGCTTTCTTACTCGAGTACAAAAACGTTGGGTCTAGATTTATAGCGAGGCCGATGGATAATATTCCCGAGTTTGATACCTCAGTTTCCATTTCTCCTCAACTGGACCCTGCACTGCTCGAGAGGGCAGTCCTTCCTGCAGATCGCTAAAGGGCGATGGGGTCTGATCAACTAGCCTTGCAAGCTAGTCAGAGGCTAGCTTTGGTAAGACCATTTCTCTTTTCTAATGTTTGATAAGTTCTGGTTATTTCTCTCTTCTAATATCTTCTTCTACTTGTAGTTTGTGACTGACTTTGCCGTGCTCTATCGCTCTTACGATGAGCTGGTAAATAAGAACGGTGAGCTAGAGCAGCAGAATGCTGCCTTGAAAGTGAAGGGTACAAAGATGGAGGCTAGTCTGAAGGTCGCCGATATTGCTCGGACGTCTTTCGACCTGGCTCTTGCTAATACCAATCGAGAGAGGGAAGCAGCAGTTAAAGAACTGAATGAACTGCGGTAAGCTTATAATTTGGTTTACTCGAACAAGCTGGCTATCGTGGAGGAGAATAAAGTGTTGACTGAGAAGCTGAAGGTGAAAGAGTCTTAGGCGGCCACTATTAAGGAGGATTCATATAACTCCGGGTGGGCTGCTGACGCTGAGGTTCAGATAGGCTACATCAGCCGTCTGAACTTTAAGAAGGGTTGGAACAAGGCCCTTTTAGCTGCTGGTGTGGATATTACCTCTCCTCTGTTTGATGAGCACGATCCAGGCCTAAATCCTATCGTGGATGAAGTTCTTTCCCCGGCCATCGAAGGTGTTGGCTCTGTTCCTCAGTCAATTCCTATTGCTGCCCTTCTTTCTCAAGCTGCAGATGATGTCCCTGCTGAGGGTGATGCTCCCACCACTGCAGATAAGGGGAAGCAACCAGCCTCTTCTGAGCAACTCGAGGTCACTAGCTGATCTATCCTTAGGATTGTTTTTGTATTTTTATTTGTAATATTTCCTTCTGATTCCTCAATGTACTCTGATCTTTATCGTATGAATGAAATGTGAAGACTTCTTCTTTTAGTGTACTGAATAACTCTATCTTTCATTGCTTATAGTCAATTGATGTTGATGATTATATGCCAGCCACTTCTTAATTGGGAAGAATGCTTGGTCCTGATGTAAGTTCTGAAGTTCGTCATACCTTTGTGAGGATTTGTAAATCACAGCGATTGAGGAACAAGCGTTTTATAGAGCAGACTGAGCTCGTCATTAAACTGAAAGACAGGCTCCAGGAGATGGAAGAGGTCGGTGCCTCAGTCCAGGAAGAGGTGAACACTCTGAGAGAAAGGCTTCTATATGCTTCTGAGATGAATCAGGTTGGAGAAATTCCTCAGTAATAGAATGAGGCTTTGAGGAGGGAAGTATCGCGACTCAGGGATCATGCGTCGAGCATCGCTCCTACAGTATTATGAGGTTCTTCCTCGTCACGAGCTGGAGCTGGACCAAGCGATGTCCCTCTGGTGATGCGAGGTTCTACCCCGCTGACTGTTCCGCAAGCTGGTACAAATGTAAGAAGTTCAGCTAGGGAAATGAAAGAGATCCGTGGTGATGTCTAATGAGCATATGTGATTACTGCTGGGCTTCAAAGGGACGTCACTCGGCTGAGGCATCTGTTTAAGAGAGGACCTCGACAAGCATGGGCCGATGATTACGACCAAGGTTGGCTAGATGCTCCGATGAGGCTAACAGAGTTCGAAGAGCTTGATTTTCGCAGGGGATGGTTAAGTGCCCTGAAGGAGCTGTAAGTCCCAATGAACTCAATGCTCTGGTATCGTCATGAGATCTCTCCTTCCATTCTAATGCCCAATCCCTTTCGGAGAGATGATCTGTGGATCCCTATTAATGCCATCCCTCGGTATCTATTGGAGTCGGATGCGAATGAAGTCAAGGAGGATCTAGTTCCCCATCCCGAAATGGTCGAAGAGCCCAAGTGGCTAATTATCTCGTTCAGAGGCCTCGACCTCATTAAGATTTTTCCAGTAGTAACTCTGTATATTTTGTAATGAAGTAATGTAATGTTGATGTTTTGGGCGATCTCGCCGACTAAACATGGGTTGTATTTGTTGTAAATATGATGAAGTAATATAAAGTTTATGTTCTGGGCGAATTTATCGATTAAACAAGTGTTGTATCTTTTCCACATCATTTAGACTTTGCTCAATAATCTTGGGCCTCTCTTGGCTGACTAGATTTATAAGTTTTCATTGTCAACTGAGTGTCCCTCCAGTTAAGAATGCTTATGTGATACCATTCTGCCCCACTTTACCTTTTAGGTCGTGTCGTCACACTCCCTTAGGCCTAAGTGTGGCAATTAGCAAGGACACACCTGGTGTTGGATGCTCTATCCGATCATGATTTTTTAACCAAACATTATTTGGCGACCAATTTTGACTTGGCCATATTGCCTAAGGATCTCCTGTAGGGGTCATATATTTCCAGGGGCAATGCTAAGATGTTTTTCGTGTTTCATAATGAAAACCTGAGGAAGGTGATTTCCCTGCTATAGTGTAATGACTAGTTTGCCTGTCGCTTGGAAAATGTGTGTGAGTTATAAGTTCAGATACTAGTTAACTGACACTTCGTAGAATGCAACTGCTAAACAACTTTTATTAATGATAAGTAAATGATCTTCCAATATCATAAGTACAATTCAAAAGAAGACTCTAGAAATAGAATTTCTTAAGATTGGATGCATTCCATGATTGGGGTATTCTCTACCTTCCAGCATATCTAAGTGATAGGCTCCTCGCAGATCATCTCTTGTTATCTTGAATGGTCCTTCCCAGTTTGGCCCTAACTTACCGTTTGATGGTTTTACTGCGCTATCCAAGACTTTCCTTAGGACATAGTCCCCAACTCGGAATGCCCTTCGATTGATCTTCTTGTTATAGTGCTTTGCCAGCTGTTGCTGATAGCTCGCTAGTTTCACTAAGGCGAGCTCTCGGCATTCGTCATCTAGGTCAAGTTCAACGAGCAATGCTGCATCATTCTGGCTCTGGTCGACAAGGGTGGACCTCATAGTGGGTAAGCCTGCTTCCAATGGGATGACTGCTTCCATTCCATATATTAGTGAGAATGGGGTTTCCCCCTTTGCTCGATGTGGGGTAGTACGATAAGCCCACAAAATATGTGGTAGCTCATTCACCCATGTGCCTTTGGCTCGTTCTAATATTTTTTTGGCCCATCGATCACCGTTTTGTTGGAAGCCTCGACTTGGCCATTACTCTGAGGATAGGCCACCGAGATGAAATGGTGTCTGATTCCGTGGTCCTTACAGAAATTCTGAAAGGAGCCGCTCTCGAACTACATTCCATTGTCAGTGATGATGATCCTAGGGTTCCCAAAATGGGTGATTATATTTTTCCATATAAATCTTATCATATTCGTGTCTCGGATGTTCTCCAGTGGCTCTGCCTCGATCAATTTGGTGAAGTAGTCAGTTGCAACCAACAGATACTTACGATTATCGGCAGCGGTAGGAAGAGGTCCTATGATGTCCATTCCCCATTGGGAGAATGGCCATGG
Source organism: Sambucus nigra (assembly GCA_949130495.1). Classification (NCBI taxonomy): domain Eukaryota; kingdom Viridiplantae; phylum Streptophyta; class Magnoliopsida; order Dipsacales; family Adoxaceae; genus Sambucus; species Sambucus nigra. The sequence continues at coordinate 86,903,143 of OX422216.1, read as the reverse complement.
GCTGGAAAGTGATTTTAGGTCGCTGGCGGGTTGATGGACCATGGGGGCATGAAATTGGCATTTCTTGCATTTACGAACATACATTGCAGAGTTTCTTTGCATATATGGCCACCAATAGCCTTCCTTCACTGCTCGGAAAGCCAATGGCCTTATTCTAATATGGCCTTCATAGATTCCCTCATGGAGTTCATGTAGAATTCGTTCAACATCCCTCTGGTGAACACACTAAAGGTAAGGACCGGAGAACGATCTCTTATATAGCTTGTCCTCAGGAGATAAGTGAAAGCGAGCGGCTTTGACTCTTATCTAGTGAGCGGTCTTCTTATCACTTGGAAGTGCTCCATCCTTCAAATAGTCCCTTAAGGGGTCCATCCAACTTGGTGCTGACTCAATGTGGAGAATATGCTCCATGCTTGGCAGATCACAACTACGATTTATGCTCGGATGAGCGAGGAAATCAATGGGTATTATTCTTTTTAAGTTGGAATCAATTACCGAACTCAGGGCTGCTAGGTCGTCAGCATGGCTATTCTATCCTCTGGGAAACTGCTGGATGTGGACCTCCTCAAAGCTGGACATTAGACTCTTTGCCAATGTGAGGTAGGCTACCATTCTTTCATCTCTTGCATTGTAGTCTCCACTTATCGGATTAGAGACTAATTGTGAGTCTCCGAACTCCTGTAACTGCTTTTCCCCCAAAGTTTGTGCCTTTTGGAGGCCGGATATTAAAGCCTCATATTCTGCTTCGTTGTTGGAGGCTTCAAATCCAAGACTGATTCCTTGTTCGAGGATTGTATCTTCTAGAGTGATGAGCACAATGCCTACCCCTGCCCCCTAGAACTGGAGGCTCCATCAACAAACAATTTTCAGACTCCCTCTGTCGTGTGATTCTCTCTTCGTTTCACGTGTTGAAGTTGGTCGAGAGGTTGTTCGCCTATGAATTCGGCTATGAAATCAGCAAGGACTTGCCCTTTGATTGCGTTCCTTGGTTGAAATTAGATATCAAATCACCCAAGCCCGACTGACCAATTAGATAGTCTGCCCGATAAATCTTCTTTCCTTAGGATTGCTTTAAGGGGGTGTGATGTAAGGACGATGATAGTGTGAGCTTCAAAGTAGTGTTTCAACTTCCTCGAAACCACTACAAGTGCAAAGGCGAGCTTCTCTAGTGGTAGGTACCTCTGCTCGGCCTCCAATAAGGTCTTGCTCGCGTAATAAACGGGGTGTTAGATTCTTGCTTTTTCGCACATCAATGCAGAACTGATAGTGTGGTTGGAAACAACAAGGTATAAGTAAAAGGAATCTGTTTCCTGGGGTATGACGAGTAGTGGTGGTGAGCTAAGGTAGGCCTTGAGCTCGTCCAATGCCCGTGAGCAATCTTGATTCCATTATACTGTTTTGTTTCCCTTTAGGAGCTGGAAGAACGGTTTGCACTTCTCGAAGGATTTTGAGATAAAACGGTTCAAGGCGGCGAGCATGCCGGTGATCTTCTGTACGTCCCGAATTATGCGAGGAGGTTTTACCCTATTTACTGCATCGATCTGGTCTGGGTTAGCCTCGATGCCTCTCTTACTGACCAAGTACCCAAGAAATTTTCCTAACTGGACATCGAAAGAACACTTGCTTGCATTAAGTTTCATTCGGTTCTTCCTGAGGATTTCGAAGGTTCTTGATAGGTCTGAGAGGTGGTCTTCTTTCTTCTTGCTTTTGACAAGCATATCATCATTGTAGACTTCCATGGTATCTCCCATTAGGTCCTTGAACATCTTGGTGACCAGCCATTGGTAGGTTGCCCCTGCATTTTTGAGCCCGAAGGGCATGACCTTGTAACAGTATAATCCAACGGTGGTGATGAATGTTGTCTTGTCCTGGTCTATAGCGTACAGAGGGATCTGATGATACCCTGAGTATGGGTCCAGAAAACTCATTCTCTCGTGAGTTGCTGTGGCGTCCACTAGTTGGTCAATTTTTGGAAGAGGGAAACTATCTTTAGGGCACGCCCTATTAAGGTCAGTGAAGTCGATGCAGACTCTCCGTTTCCCGTTGCTCTTTGGAACTACTACTGGGTTGGATAACCACTTGGGGAATTGGACCTCCAGTATGGATCCTGCATCCAACAATTTTTCCCCTTTTCGTTTAATCCGGATAAAATGCGTAGGAACCCTTGAATATTATTTAAAGAGCATAATGGGTCATGAAGAGAACCAGTAGGGTCTAAGTATAATACCATTGATTGAAATTTTATATGGGATGAAACCGAGGGTTAAAGAGGGTTTGCTACATATTGGAAATCGTTCGCATGCTTGCTATGGAATTGAGATGTTTATAAATGACTTAGACCAGTAGGTTAGAGAGGGTGAACCTACTGAAATTATCTTTAGTGAGAGAGAATACTTCGAGAGATGAAAAGTAAGTATGAAATGATTATAATTGAGAATAAACTAGATGAATCCTTTATGCGAGATAATCGGGTAAAATTGTACTAAGTAATGTTAATAATAATTATTCTGGGTCGTGGGCGAACCTAATTGGAAAATGAGAATATTTATATATATAACCGAGTGCATGTGAATATATTTATATTTTGTTTCCATATAATCATACCTGCGCTACTCTCTATCACAGAGGTTACCGTGCCGGGATAGTCTTATCTCGATGGGACCTTTATGGGGGGATATTGACTTGTACCTTAGAACATAGGATTCTTTGGTACAGGCTGTCTGAGAATGATAGTCAGACGGTCCTAAGAGACGTGAGGGGTATGTGCTAACCTCTGGGTGACTTGGAACTATGTTTCGCCTCCATTTGGTGTGTATTGTGTTAATACAGTTGGAGAGTGATTCCAAACTAGTATTTCCCTTAGTACGAGTGATACGGGGACTTGGTAGCAGAGTATGTCAGCACCATAGATTTTATGTGGAGTGTCGATAGTATATATATTATATGGGTGATTAGTATATATATGTACATATATGGAAATCTTCTATTGTATGTATAAGTAGTTAAGTAGTGAATAAATGCTCCAAATTTTATAATAAGTATTCGAGAACTTTATAACGGTACTGAGATATATTAAGTAATGTAAGTAATCAGGAAGAGATTAATTTCTAAACTAAATATCATAGCCTTGTGACTTCTTAAAATAAAATCGTTGGGAGATAAGTTAGATAGACTTATGAGGTATTTAGTCGTACGGTAGGCGTGCACACTAGATGAGAGGTTAGAATTCTCAAGAGAGAGTCGCGTACTAACATGGTGGTTATATTAGCCGGTAAGTATTTTAAACACTTGCTAAAATATTTTTCAAACTGTTTTACAATCGGGCTCTGACCCATTTTCTGTCATTTTCTCTCTCTCTCTCTTGTGTGTATATATATATATATATATATATATATATATATATATATCACAAGTGCTCAGCGACGTTTGGGATTGTTTTATCTATTACATTATCAGTGGTTGTAGTTTATTTATTTGGATTTGAGTAATCTAGTTGGCATGGTTCGTTGGATCATTGGTATCTTTATCATTTGCATTATTCCAATTTTGTCTATGTTTAAAATATTTTTATAACGGAATTAAATAAATGAGGAGTTTAAATTGTTTTGACACTTAGCTTAATTAATTAGAGTGTTTAAATTGGAATTAATTATTTTTGCGACAGTGATGCTAAGAATGAACCAACCGTTCACCTTGATTTCAATTTAATAAAGGACTGATCACCAGGTATTTAATTAGGCGGGGTGTGACAGCACCCAGTCGAGAGATTGAGTTCATCATTGATCTAGTGTCGGGTACTAGGCCGATAGACTGAGTGACTTACTGCATGGCCCCTTCCCAGATGCTTGAGTTGAGGGAACAAATTAAGCAACTCTTGGGTAAGGGATTCATTCGATGGAGCACAAAGCCATGGGGTGCTCTTGTGCTATTTATGAAGAAAAGAAATGGCTCACTCCACTTATGTGTCGACTATCGGGAGATGAATAAGGTTACGATCAGAAATAAGTATCCACTGCCTAGGATTGATGATCTATTTGACCAGTTATGAGGGGCGGCATATTTCTCCAAAATTGATTTATGATCAGGATACCATCAGTTGCGGATTCGAGAGGAAGACATCCCAAAAACTTCTTTTTTATCGCGGTATGGTTCTTATGAGTTTTGGATGATTCCATTCGGTCTCACCAATGCATCAGCGGTATTCATGGACCTTATGAATCTAGTTTTTAGAGAGTTTCTTGATCAGTTTTCCCTAGTGTCCATAGACGACATTTTAGTCTATTCGCACACATAGGAGGAGCATGTCGAGCATATCTGTATGGTCTTGCAGACATTACATGATCACCAGTTATACGCCAAGTTTGAGAAATGTGGGTTTTAACTTCGGGATGTTCAGTTCCTTGGCCATATTATTTTGGAACATGGTATTCATGTGGACCCAAGCAAGGTATCAGCGGTGTGGGGGTGGGGACTTCCCATGACACTGACTGAGATTAGGAGTTTTTTGGGGTTAGCTGGTTACTATCGCCGTTTCATTAAGGGGTTCTCCAAGATTGCTAGACTATTGACAAATTTGACTCGCAAATGGGTGCCCTTCATATGGAATGATCAGTGTCAGTTATCGTTCGACGAGTTGAAGGATAAGTTAACATCAGCCACCATATTGGCATTACCGAGGGCGGGTTCAGATTATTGGGTCTATACAGATGAGTCCTTCCATGGAATCAGAGGTGTGTTACAGTAAGAAGAATGGACTATTACTTATGCATTTCGAAAGCTTAAGACCCACGAGAGGAATTACCCCACTCATGATCTTAAGTAGGAAGCTGTCATTTTTTCCTTGAGGATATGGAGGAATTACCTTCTGAGAGAGAGAGGTTCACTTTATTCACCGATCATAAATCACTCCAGTGTTTGTTCATGCTAAAGGACTTGAACAGGAGACAAAGGAGGTGGTTGGAGTTCATGACGGATTACCAGTTTCATATTCGGTATCATCATGGTAAGGCCAATATGGTGGCAGACGCGTTAAGCCAGTGACCCAAGGAGGATTTGACAGCAGTTTAGAAGGTGAAATGCAGCAAACTTTGGCATGGCGATGAAATTTCTGGGGCATGTATGGTGGTTCTAGCAGTCACACCCGAGATTGTCATGCGGGTGGTGAGGACTCAGGCAGAGGATTCATTTTTCCAGGACAGGGTGAAACAGTTTCTAGCATAGGGTGCAGATTCCTACTCCATTATCTCGAAGGGAGGACTACGCTTTAATGGTAAGTTGGTCGTGCTAGAGGACGAGGACCTGAGACATGCCATTTTTATTGAATCCCATGGCTCTAGGTTTGTAGTATATCCTGGTAGGGACAAGATGTACCAGGATATGGGGAGATAATACTGGTGGACGGGGATAAAACAAGACATCGCTGAGTTTGTCTCGAAGTGTGCCACGTGTCAGCTTGTGAAGGTGGATCATCATAGACCATCAGGGATGTTGTAGTCGCTTGAGATCCCAGTAGAGAATCTCTATGGATTTTATTACCTAGTTGTCAGTATCATAGAGGGGTCACGCTTCTCTATGGGTTATAGTAGATTGGTTGACCAAGGTAGCCCACTTCTTATCGATTCGTACAGACTTTGAGACTTTGCAGTATGCGAGACTATTCATAGCGGAGATAGTCAGGTTGCATGGGGTCCCGATCAATACAGTGTCTGACAGGGATAAGATTTCCATATCTCATTTTTGGAAGAGCCTCCAGGAGGCTATGAGTACCGAGTTGAGGTTGAACACCGCCTATCACCCCCACACGGGTGGAAAAATGGAGAGTGCGAATCAGCTGCTCGAAGACATGTTACGGATGTGTATCCTTGATTTTGGGGGAGGCTGGGAGTAGTACCTTCCATTGGTATAGTTCGCGTATAACAACTCGTACCAATTCACTATTGGCATGGCCCCATTCGAGGCATTGTACGGGAGACCTTGTCTCTCACTAACTTGTTGGCTAGAGGTGGGGGATGATAATCTATTGGGGATAGTGATGATTCGGGACACATCCTCTAAGATTGATTTGATCTGGGGGCATGTCTGTATAGCCCAAGATAGACTGTGGGTATCCCCTATGAAAGAGGTGATGAGATTTGGCAAGAATGGGAAGTTAGTGCCAAGGTATGTGCGCCCATTCCCCATCATTGAGAGAGTCGGGCCAGTAGCGTATCGATTGTGTTTTCCAGATGACCTTCAGCGTATCCACGATGTGTTTCATGTCACGTCCCTGAAGAAGTATAAGAGGAGTCCGAGGGCATTATGGCACGTCCCACTTAAGGAGATAGACTTGCAGGGCGATAGTTCTTATGAGGAGAGACTAGTAGCTAACTAAGAAATCATTTTTCAGTGGTTTGAATCTTTCTATGAGTAGAAGGTTTGAATGATCCGATTGAGGTACAGTCCCAAGGGCAGGATCCTAACTTTCTCCATTAGCTTCCACATCTTGGTGAGTAGGAAAAGACTTTCTTTCCCACTCAAGTGGTAAGTGTGAAAAGTTTGACGCACAACCAATTCGAAAAGAAAGATATGAAAAAGATCACCTCACTGCACTCGCCCCCACCCATTCTTTGATTGGTGAAGCGATGAGACTATTATGTCCATGAAATCAAACTACTTTGTTATATATCCAGACTGAAAGACATGCATGCTCAAATTCAACAAAGACACTCTGAACATGGTGTCTCACGCCATCACTCACTTTCCTTCATAATTCAATAAAATAGTCATCGTCAAAGCAATTCTTCGGATTGCCTTCATAGGTAAACTTATTTATCTATACCCAACCCATTGCCCATGCCCTTAGGATGCATGGTCTTAACCACCCACCACCCTCAATCAATAAAACTAGAAGTAATCTAGGATGGAACTCGTTAGATAGCAAAAAAGTTAGATCGCAGTGAGCATCAGTTACGATCTAAAGTTGTACTGCTAGTCCGTGTTCAGTGGGGTCATCATAGTGACGACGAGTCCACTTGGGAGAGTGAGGAGGACACGTGGGAGCAGTATCAAGAGTTATTTACTACAGGTACGTACGAATTTTGGGGACGAAATTCTCTTGTAAGGGAGGGAGTATGTAACACCTCATAATTTTATCATTTATTTTAATTAATTAATTCGGCAATTATTAAATTTCTAAGTGTCGTAATTTGATAAGAATTAATTTAATTATTTAATGAGTGAAAGTTAACTTTTAAAAATAATTATTCGGATGGAGATTTTGAGCGCACGGTTGAGTTCGGTAGGGTCGAAATAGTCCGAAAAGAGCGGTCATAGGTATAGTATGGGTTTCGGGACCTTTCTAGACATATTTGAGCTCACAAATAAGTGTTTGGGCCCTTTTTAGAAGGCCCATAAGCCCAAAAACGGGATTTAGGTAAATAACCCTAAATGTGAAAGGGTGAGGGAACTTTATTTCATTTTTAGAAGACCAAATTAAGGAGAGCCAAAGAAGAGAGAAACTAGAGGAGATTTGGGGAGATTAAACCAAGAACAAGAGAGGAGACCATTAAATCAACCCATCATCTTCATCAAACAATCTGATTGTATAAACCCTAAGGCAAGTGGTTTAACTTGTATTTTGATTAATTGCATTTTTTCTATTCATATTATAGAAGCTGTGAATTGATTAATATATTAGGGTTCATTCTATATTTGAATTTGGGGATTTCATGATTGTGATTTAAAAATCTATAGAGATGATAAGAATATGTGGATTTTGATTCTGCAATTTGTGTAGATGATGTAGTTAAATTGAGAAATTCAACAGGGTGGATTTAGGATGACTCTTGGAATGCTTTTGGGGTAAAATCAGTACATAATTGAAGGTTTTAACGCTTTAATGGCGAACTGGGTTTTCTGGGTAATGAAAGAGGAGAGAGAACACCAGGGTTGTTCGAACGACCTGGTGTCTCGTTTTAATGACAGCCAGGGTCATTCGAACGACATGGGTGATCGCTTGAATGATGTAGTTTAATTATGGAAGATTTCTCCCCTCCCCTAATTCCGTCCTGATTGTTAATTTATGATGAATTTCTCCTTTTCTGGATGAATCTGAATTTTGGGATTACAATTTAGATTTCGTATTTGTAGAAATTTACACATGGCTTAGTAGAGGATGAATCCAAATAGAGAATTAAGGTTTATGTTCATTAATTGAAAACATTATAAATTAAGTGGGTAAACTTATATGAAAGAAATTGAATAGTGAATAGGGGATTTTGAACTTTGGGCTAAGCAAGATAGTCCGGGTGTATTTGGTTGAGTGATGCCAAGATAATGAAATTTATTAACGTGTGATTTATTAATTTGGGTCGGATTATAGACTTGAATATGTTAGGCTAGTGCTACGGATATTTGTACATGGGTAGCCTGGATTTATTATATATATACGTGGTTGTGTAGTGTATATATATATATGTGTGTGTGTGTGTATATATATATATATATATATATATGATTTATAAATATTTGTGTGAATAATATTTATAGGAAAGCATACCCACTCTGGTGCTATCATGGGAGGTTGTGCGATGTGGGTGAATCCCCTGGCTAAAGAATGCAAGGCGAGTATAGTCCCCAGATCATAGCTTTTGAAATCAAGAATGTGATGTTTTAGGTATGATTCGGTCTTATTCCGGTGGAAACTATGGCCACCTTCAAGACGTTTGTGATTTATTATTTTTTTGATGCGGGGAGCTAACCGTGTCAGGATTTCGGGTGGATGAGTATACCCGTAGATGATAGCATTTTAGATAACACCCGATGAGTGCCTACTCGGGAGGATGGTTATATACCTACGGCATGTATGTGTGAATGTTGTAGTGTGATATTATGTATATATGGTACATTTATACGGGTGAATACATGATGAGAATTGTATAAATTATATAACTCGTGGGAATGTTATATGGTATCAAATGAGATATGGTTTAAATAAGTTTGTGTGATTAATAACTTATAAAAACGTATACTAAACTCACTCGGGGAAAAGTAGCGGGAAATAGTAGGATATATATATATGATAAGACTACTTACGAGGTAGATAGCTAGATGGATCATATATAAGTATGTTAGGCGTGCACATTAGTCGAGGGTGAGGTGTCCTCAAAAGAGTGTACGTCACTAACTTAAATATTAAGAGCATCCATGCATTTTAATTTACTGTAATTAAATTCACTTGCTAAATATTTTCAAATGTTTTGGGTTCTAACCCTTGCTATAAAATATTTTCAAAACCTTTTAAGTGTCCCACCACAGGGGCGCCAAGCTTGATCTTCGTGCAGTGTACGTAGATGTAGTACATGAGGGTGCTGCAGAATGTTATTTTAAACGCCTATTCCATTCTCATTTATATAGGGATGGTCCTAGGTGTACTTTTGGGCATGCTGCCCCTGTCTTGTACTCTTTACTTTTGGTTTAACATGCATTAGCTACGCTTTGCATACTTTGGACTTTTGTTGGTTTGCTTGTAGTAGTCGATGTTATTCGGCTAACACTCTTATTAGATACTTATGGCATGACTGGATTATCTTATATTGTGTTGGTTATTTGAATTCTTATTACACTTGTTGGTTCTAGTTTAAATAATAAGATAAAAATTTGGCATCGGCTTGATTAAAGATTAAATGGTTAGTAATTAATAATGTTGCGACAGTGATGCTAAGAATGAACCATATGTAAATTGTGATTTATTTTATAAAAGCCCGATCAACCGGAATTTAATGAAGTGGGGTGTCTCATATGAATTATACAAATGTGTCCTGATAGGACTAGATTGTCCTATTCCGTTGATCAAATGTACTTTGAGTCTTATCCTTGAGGTCATTTTGGCAAAACTTCATGAAAATCATTCAAACAAAATCTTCATCCTTGATGCCTATTCTTTTATACCACTCATATGAAGGTAACAGAACACTTAGACTCAAGCTCATTTCATCACACTAATTCCTTTTATGGAAAAAAAATGTGTCTCTGATTATGTTCTTGATAAGGTTTCTTTGGAAAAGAGATACATGAAATGCAATAAAAACCTTTTTGAAAACTCTCTCATTGCATTTTATACATTTTGATTTTCTTTTGATCTTGTGTCAAAAGCTAGATTTAAAGGTTTCTATGTGTTATATTGTTTACCATTTTGCACTTAGATTAAGTCACTTAATTATTGAAGATATAATTTGGTGTAATCTACTTGGAAAATAATTTGTCATCTAGATCTAAAGCCTTGTATTTGTTACCCTAACTTGAACTTAAACGAAAATCTTATCATAATTCGATAAGAGATTTTAATTTGGGTATCCCTCGTCAATCTCATTTCGAGAACATACACTCTCAAGTATATTTACTAATAATTCCATTTTTTGAACCACCATATTAAATCTCTAAAAACTCTAGCATATGCCTTTCTCAAATCTATGAAGACCATAACAAGATCTTTATTTTACTCATTGTATCTTTCTATTAATCCCCTCATTAAATAGACTAATTTATTTGATGATCTCCTTGCCATAAAACCAAACCTATTCTCAAATAAAACAATTTATTGTCTCAATTATTATTTAATCACTCTCTCTTAAAATTTCTTTATATAACTCGTTAATTTAATACGACTATAACAACTCACATTTGAAATTCCCTAACTATCATTAATTATTAACTTTAAATTCTATATTTTGTTCCCTTTCTTTTATTCTTAGTTTTGTATAAATATAACCATCTCCTTTAAACATAACATCTTTCATGACTTTCTTAACATTTACACATTTATATCATTTAATGTTTTCATTTTTACTCACCTAGGAACTAATTAAAAAAATGTTTCTTTTTTACTTAAGCCTATGAAATAATGTCTTATTAATACATAATCACTTAGAAGTTCAAAAGTTAGATATAACAAATACCCCCACTCCCACCCCCCAAAAAGCGGAATAGTTACTCTTTTGTTTGGAAAGGGATCTAATTGGACAGTAGACTTGATTCTCTCTATTTTGAAGAAAAATCTATCCCTCTTTATTTTTTAGAACTATCCAAAATAAAGTAACCTTAATTTATTTTTACTACTAAACACTCTAAATTATCTTGACCCAATTGAACAAAACATCGTTGATGAGTCTATTTAAAAAAAACTAATAGACTTTTTATAATTTTTTATGATATGAAATATAATTTCTCAACTAAACCTGAATAGATTATGAACCAGTAAAAGAAAAGAAAAAACATGAGTCACTTCAAGCCAATGCTGAAGATTGGCCTACATGATAACTGAATATTTTGACAAATAACGAGATTTATATTGAGAAAATAAGATGTAGGAACTATAATTCTAAAAAATGATTTGTTATATCTAACCCCTAATGACACTAGATTTGTAGATGACATGGAGTTGTGAAATTAAATCAAGTCATGTTTTCCTCATATTCATAACTCAAAATCTAAATCTTTTAGATTTACGTTGCACTATGATATAAATTTGTTTGAAAATTTCCCACCAACCATAAAAAACAAGTAGAATAAAAATAAAAATAAGAGAGAACAATAACAAGCACACCAAAATAAATTTGGATCCCCTATTTGGATAGATTTATAGAGATGAATTTTTCAAATATAAATGAATAAATTACAAGTAAAACAAATAATAAATTAAGGATAAATTAAATAACATATACTCTCCTACCCAAATCCTTGATAGATATTGTACACCAACTCTCCACCGAAGTGAATCAATGTTCTAGACCTAGAACACTCTCAATCTTATACTTATAAGTCTTTTCTAAGTGTTTCCCATATACTTAACCTAATAAATATCACTCTCCATGTAAACATATGAGAAACCCCTCAAAAAATACATGTAGAATACACCCTCAATACATGAAACACTCATAAACTCACTCATCTTTCACTTTTAAACAGGCCCAATGGTTATAGGGGAAATATCTCACCTCTCACCCCCAAACCATGGCTATAGGAAAAGACTCTCATCCACTATGAATACTCTCTCTCTATCCTCAAAATGAGATACAACATTTAGGGTGTAGCACCCTTAAGTAATCCTTGTACATGTTGAAGACATATGTAGAAAACCCGTGAAATTCCCCTCATTTAACCCAATTGCGTGACCATTCGCTACTTCCTTGGCAATTTTTTTTGTACAACAATGAGGTATTGATATAAAGAAGCAAATCTTCGATGGACACAAATGAATCTTCGCTATACCGAAGAAACCTTCGATGGTCGCCAACATCCAAACTTTTAAATCCTATAGAGAAATTTCCCTTAGGTTTAGTTTCGAGCCAAAATATAAATCTTCACCTTAGCAAGAAAATAATACAAACAAAAATACTCATACTCCACCCAAAGAAAAACATAATAAATCTCATATTGAATCTCCCTATTTTCTACACTAAACAAAAGATCCACCAATGACCTTTTTAATATAGACCCATACACCATTTAATACCACTTCAAAGATCTAATTATCTCTTAAAATTCTCGATTAAATATATAACTCCCCCTTGGAAATATACCCATTGAACCTTTAAAATTTCCAGTTATTGTTCTTGGCCATTATATGAAGTTAAACACATGAGTCGATGCCTAAATGTGGTTGTAACTAGTCGAATGTACCCATTAACTTCAAAGAGGGATCTCGATTCAACCCCTTTGCTAATAAGATTTCCTCTCACCATCTTTTCTTATGGAAACATACACCCCATTCATCAGTTGTAAATGACAGAGTCAGAAAATATTTCAACCAAATGAAATAAACAAGCCATAGATGCCCACAAAACACCATGAGAAACCAACTAGGCAGCGTTGTCCTTAGAATTCATCACTTTTGCAGATTATAAGAATATTTCCAAAAGTCCATCATAATACCATTATGTTCCTAAGGTACTTCCTAAGACCCCAACATCAATGTTCAAAAACCAAACCAAGAAATTACTCATTCCCCTTTACTTGTAGAAGTTCTCATTGTCCTCGAAAGTAAATTTCTTATGACTAAATTTTCAATAATCAATTGTAATTTAGGTGAACATTAAATCATGTCATAGAATTTTTTTGTGGCTAGCACACCATTTTCAATTACATTCTGAGCTAGAAATTACACCCCCATATTTCTTCGAGTGTCATTCCTTCATCAACCTTGGCACACGACCCATGTTGAATAGGAATGACCTCAATTCTACATTATTGAGAGCTAAGTAACAATTACCATTAAAACCATCCACATAAACTTACGAAGCAATATACCCTGTCAATTAAAACATCCAAAAAATCCAAAAACAAGTGGTGTGACACCAAAATCACATTTCAAAATTTTTTCAAACACCTTATGTGCACTAAGATCTCTAATACCAACTAGTTGTGATTTGATACCAATTCATGGGGAAACTACCCATCAATCATGAACCTGGATATAATCAAGATATAATGGTGATAATAAACGAGAACAATATAAATAAAAATATGATATAACAACAACAAGCATACCAAGTTATACATGGTTAACTAATTTTACTACATCCATAAAGAGACCCAATTTCACTATATATGAACAACTTACAAGTATAATAAAGGATAAACTAAGTATAAATCACATACCATTTCCTCTCATACTCAAACCCTGGATATATATATATATATATATCACTACTTGTGTAACCTGGTGAGAAACCCTCACATAATACATATAGATCACACTCCAACATTCACCCTTCTTCCACCTTTGAGAAATATCCAGGGTTAAAATGGAAATATTATCCAAAAGTCTCACCTTTAGAAGGGCCTTTCATTCCCCTTGAAGACTTTCTCTATCTCTAGAGTCCAAATTAGTTGTAATAATTAGGTTTTCACACCTCCCAATGCTCATTTTATATGTGGACCCCCCCCCCCCCCCCCACACACAATAAATGTTGGGGATTGATACAATAAAATAAAAACTTTATTTCCCAAACAACTTCAATTCATCATGCATTAGAAAAAAGAAGAAAAACTAGATCTGAAGCTTAAACCTAGGGTTCGAATCATGATACCTTTGTGGATATTTAAGTGATCCGAATGAGGAAAAATATTTGATGTAGAATATGAAAAGGATATTTTATTACTCTTTCAAAGCCTCGCTAGAATTCCTTGAATGCCTCCAATATTCTAGTATATGATTCCCCCGAAGTAAGCCTTATGTGGGGGGGTACTCTTAGAGATGAAAACTTGATGATTTATAAGAGAAATCACTTTCTCTCTCCTTTCCCCTTTACAAAAATGTGAATAGTTTTTTCCTCTCTCTCTCTCTATCTCCAACCTTTAAAATGTGTTATGCATCTTAAAACCTTCCTTAGACCTATATAAATAAGTAGCTAAAGTGGGCTTGGTCTGATAAGGGTTATAAAGAGTTTGGACCTACTAGTTGGGTAATGGACTATACTAGGGACCCAAGACTAATAATTGACTTGACTTTCAAATACAAATATGAAAATCCCATATTACTTCTAGTAATATATTTTCTTTCCCATTTAATTATAATTAATTCCACTAAAGAATTATAATTGCACTCCAATTTAATTATCTCATAACTGGTCAAATAACGAGGTCTTGTTTGCAAAGTTAAATGGTACATAATGTGATACCCCATATATATAATATAATAACATCTTATTTTTTTCATTGATCTCAAACTTAAATTATTTTATACTCAATTGGATTATAAAAAAATTCACTGATCGGGTTTACTAGTAGAATCAAAACTTATAAGTTTATCAAGGGGCTATCACAATATCTCCTAAACGCGGATTCCTCCGGAATGTCATCTCAGACATGTCCACACAATGACCTAACTTGCAGAGATTTAGACCCAATATATTGGATCTCACCACTAACAATTAAATCTATGATTATGGGCACAGTTCAATGCTCACAATCCTTGAGATTAATAATCTATGCACCATATGCAAACATTGGTAGATTGTGAAAACCTACTCTAGTCAACACCTTGACTTGAATCTCACCCTTGTCCCATTTAATACATTCCTAATGTACTAGTATGATTCTTTTTAAAATATTACACAAGTTCTCTAACCATGAGACAGGTTCCCATTGAATACAACTTCCTAAGATTGTACTCATATCTTTATCGATAGGATGTTAACCCCTATCTAGGTTATGAAATGTCCAATAAAACTAGAATTGGAATTCTAATGTTCTATGACCGGGACAAACCCAACTCACCAAAATTCCTATTAAGTTCAGTATATAAATATATAAGGAATCCCACAAACATGATTATCATTTCAAAATGAACCTAACACCCCTTTATTCGGCAATATATTTGGCTTCCATGGTCAAATCGACAATACAGGATTGGTTGATACTCCTCTAACTTATGTCTCCACTTCCTAGGGTAACAACATATCCTATGGTTGATTTCATGGAATCCTAATTTGACTAAAAGTCCGAGTTTTTGTACGCTAAAGGTAAAAGATTGGCCACTAAGTAAGCAGTAATATAATCTCTAGCCTTCTTCAGGTACTTAAGAATGTGCTTTAATGAAGCCCAATGCTCTTCGCTTGGACTAGACTAGAATTTATTGACCATGCCAATGGTAAAATAAATATCCAATCCTGTACACAACATAACATACAATGTGGTTGCCCACCGCCAAAGCATAAGGTATATTTCCCATCTTCTTTTACTAATTAAGTATCTTAGGACACTAATAATTCGACATAAATATTCCAAGTCTCAAAGGAAGAAATCCTTTCTTGGAATCTTGCATGCTAAATTTTATGAGAACTTTATTGATATAAGTGGCTTGGGATAAGCCCAACATCCTATTTTTCTGATCACACAAAAGCTTGATCCTAATGATGTGGTTGGGTTTTCCGAAGTCCTTCATATCAAATTGACTAGACAACCACACACATATACTAGATAACATACCCACATCATTCTCGATTAAGAGAATATCATCCACATAAAGTACCAAAAATACCATCATGTTTTCGCCATGCTTCTTATACACACAAGTTTCATTCAGGCATCAATTAAAACCAAAGAATTTGATTACCTGATCAAAACGAATGATCTAAGACTTTGATGCTTACTCAAGTCCATAAATGGATCTCTTAAGGTACAAGATTTTATTTCCTAGATACTTGTTATAAATCCCTCGAGTTACATCATATAGATGCACTCATCAAGACTATCATTCATGAATTCAATCTTAATGGCCATTTTCCAAATATTATAATCGATATGAGCCACAATGGATAAAATAATATAAATAAATTTAAGCATGGATACCGCTGAGAAGGTTTTCTCATAGTTCTTCACCCCAATCTGAGTAAACCATTTCACAATAAGATTTCCCTTGAAGGTTTCTACCTTCCCATATACCCTTATTTTCTTCTTATAGACTCACTTTTATTCGATGGGTTTTAAACCATTCAACATGTCTAAAAGTCCCCAAACTAAATTCAAATACATCTCGTTAGTCATATCCTTAAGACAAAGCTTTGAGTCCTTATCTTGGAATGCCTTGATATAGTTCCTAGGATCCCATTTATGTCCCGCGGGATCTCTCTAGAGTGTTCTCCAACATACATTAACGTATCAAGTTGATGCCTGACTCTCCTACTGTGACATTTTCCACTTGTGGTCTAGTATAAGTGACACATGTATCCTGATTATTAGTAATACACCTACTACCATTAGGTAAGGTATTATCAATATCAGGTTGTATTTCATTATGAATGGGTTATTCAAAATAAATTACGTCTTGCCCTCTTAGCTCTTGTAAGATCAAATTTATTGGGAATTTGTGCTGGCAAACAATCTCTGGTCCTTAGGATTATAAAACTGACCACCTTTTGTTTCTTCTGGATAACCTATAAAGATATATACTTCTATACTTGATTATAACTTACCTGGATATTTCCTCATCATGTGCATTGGGCAACATATATGATGGGAGGGTCGAAGGAATAACCTCTGGAGGAGAGTATATATATATACAGTCCTGCTCTTGTACGGACTAGTCTGCATTTTAAGAGTGCGGACCGAACATGTGTCACGTCGTGGTGAGCCCAAAAAAGAGAGAGAATTTGCCTATAATTTAGGCGATAATTTCTAAGCGTGTCGTTAGGTGACACATGTCCGATCCGCATTCTTAAAATGCGGACTTGTCCGCACAAAAGCATCATTATATATATATATATATATATATATATATATATATATATATATATATATATATATATATATATATATATATATATATATATTATTTACTTAAATTATATATTGTGACACCCTGTTAATTAAAACCCTAGGTGATCAGTCCATTATTATAATTAAACAGGTTACAAAATGGATCATCCTTAGCATCATTGTCGAAAATATATTAATTACTAATAACCTGTTAAGCCTCGTGCCAATTATAAGAAACTTTTTCCTTTTTATCTTCAATTAAAAATAATACAATTGAATATTCATCAACCACATTCACAATAGTAACAACATTCACTAATAATAACTGGATAAATCATCTGAATAAAATTCATAATCAGAACCCATACAATATCCCTAAAGAAATATTGAGATAAAATGTTTGAAATACAAATGGAAATACTGAATCATAGCTGTTGACTAAACAAGGAGCAACATGCTCGAATCAAATAATTGATAACTTATTCTATAATGACTAGAAAAATGGAATCGTCTAATCATAAGGTCCAGTCGCTTCCACAACAACTATAGAACATCAACCTGGAATGAACTGCTAAACCTGGTGGCTGGACAGCTAAAATGTTTTGAAAAATATTTGCAACGGGTCAAGCCCTAAAACATTTTGAAAATATTTTGTAAATGTTTAAATGTAATAAATTTGAGCAATATAAATATCCATGTTAGATGTGTGTGCTATCACAAGAGTCCTCACCTCTCATTTTATTGTGCACATCTAAAATCTCTTGATCTTGTTTCTAGTTAAGCTACCCACTTTACTAACCCACATACTCCACTAATAATCCATATTAGTCATTTATCCCACCCTCTCCTATGCGATACGTATATGATTACTTTCCTTTTTACCAGATTTATAATCACCACATTAACATACTTAATTCCAATTTAGATATTCACAATCTATATGTTCTACTACACACAACAGAGTAAAATAATCACAAGTGTATATATATATATATATATATATATATATATATATATATATATATATATATATACACACTAATAAACATCTCTAGAGATAGAACTCACGATGCGACATACTCTGTTATCGAGTCTATATGCACCTCGCGTACCAATAAGGACTACCGGTTCAGAATGGCACCTCGAATCATAAATCAATAAGCACATAATGGAGGTGAACATAGTCCTAAGACTTTGGGCTACGCACATACCTAACATACCCAAATGACCGGTCACACTATCGTACACTCAAATAGTGGTCCCTCCTAAGTTCTATATTCTAGGGAAGAAAGACCTTGCTGGCATCGACAAGGTGAGATCGCCCACTGCTCGTGATCTCCCATGATAGCGGGCAGCATAGCTATGCTTATACATATAAGAATCATACATAACAGGAATTCTCACAATCCATGTATATTCATGTAGTACTTTCCATATATATCTCAATTATTCAACGTACTACTATTTCACACTTTATTTTTATTCCCATATATTCCGAATATCACTTGTTATTAAATGAATTCTAATCATCTCTTTTATAATTTCAGAATATCACATTATTCTACTAATCCAAATCTCGGGTTCATCTCAATTCTCTATGTATCCCCATATAATTCTCGTACACTAATACGTTCAATAATGTAACACCCCGTGCATTCTGGCAAGTGAGGTGTCTAGCCATTGTCGCCAAACTACGACAGGCGTCACTAAATAAGTTATAATTCTAAGCATGTGACAGATATATGAGACATATAAAAAATTTCCACAAGATAATAATCAAATTGATCCAAAAATTATAACCATTCATGAAATATTAAAATCCATCACCATGTTAATCTCCAAAATAAATCCAACTCCATATAAATATAAACTCAAATGAAATGATCCAACTATGAATATTTGCCAAAATCGTAAACGACTGTGGAACCAATTGGCCCACCAAATCCATAAATAAAAGTCTCATAATAA
Source organism: Sambucus nigra (assembly GCA_949130495.1). Taxonomy (NCBI): domain Eukaryota; kingdom Viridiplantae; phylum Streptophyta; class Magnoliopsida; order Dipsacales; family Adoxaceae; genus Sambucus; species Sambucus nigra. The sequence continues at coordinate 86,883,940 of OX422216.1, read as the reverse complement.
AAGAGGCGGAATATAAAGCAGTCCCAAACTACTAAAGCATCTAAAATGAAATTCCAGCTGCATCTCCAAAAATATCTCCAATCACTCCCGTACAACTACTTCAGCGCTATACCTGAAATGTTAGTCCATGAAATGGGTCAAATCCCACCGCATGAATACTAGCTACTCTCTCCAATTAGGGTCCATGAACCTAGAAAATAGCATTATACATGATAAACATCACAATAGAGTATTTTAATTCAAGCGAGATACAAATATTAACATGCGAGTAAAATAAAATGACACTATCTACCCACATAGTTAGGCCACCCTAATATGTTAGTCAAATTATTCCATTATCACTATAATTTAAACATTAGCTCTTATCCTTTCTTATTTTAATTAGTCCATTTGTTTTATCCATGCGACACCATTATGGCTAGTCCCCCCTTATCGATCATGCACACACTCCTGGAACGCTTAAAGTTCTACACATCACACCCACTCCCCTCACTATAGCCAGTCAACCCGATATTTGTCATCTCTACACATACTCATGAAGTTCCACGCACGACATGTCACTATGGCCAGTTGTCTCGTAGTCTGTCAGCGCCGCACATACTCATGAAGCCAACACCCACCCACATCGCTATAGCCAGTCGACCCGTATTCTATCAGTCGTGCACATACTCGCGCCGCAAATTCATTTTAATACTCGTTTATTATCTTAGGCATTAATTCTCAATTTTTTCAAGTTCTCATCATTTTATATTAGCTCTACCCTATTATAGAACATAAATCCTCAAACCTACCCCTAGTCCCATACCTAGAGGTCTCCAAAATACAAGTACGTCTAGCCTATCATATAGAATACATCTCTACCATTAATTTCTTCCTAGTCTCATGCCTAGACTCTCGAATCAACAGAACGACACAAAAATTAGCCCCACCCCAAAATATCTCACCCATAAAAATCTACACTAACTAGTCCCATACCTAGAAAGTGTTACCCACAACTAAGACATACCCATTAGTACCATACCTAGAAAGTACTCCTAAAATTAAGGTGAGAGCATAACTACTTGAAATCCCATCGTCCCTACGGTGACAAATATAATTAAATTAATAAGTCGCATGAGATAATTTATCAATAATTCTACCAATTTCTTATAAGATCATAAATAAATTCAATTTCATTCGTTCAATCAATTTTTGAAATTAAACTGTGGGTACCCAAAATTAAAACCATGGGCCTGGACGAGTAGCCCAATTCTGGCGGCCCAAAGTCCAGGTCCCCCACCTCATATTTTCATTGTGATTCGGTCTCTTCCCACGCTCCCATTAAGGGAGGTTATAGGGAGAGATGGAAGACGTGGGGGAATCCAACACCCCCACTTACCTAAATGCACATGTATTTATTGAACCCTAGGTCAAGGGTAAAAGGACAAGTTGTATTCTCTGTAACCACTCTCCGGAGTATATAGAAATAATACCGACTGTACCACCGTGGACGTAGGCACATCTTTGCTGAACCACGTACATCCTTTGTTGTGTGATTGTCATTTTATATTCCTTGCTCTTACTTGGTGATTTCTTTTTCTTATCTATTTGTGTTTCATAATAATTGTCACCATAATTGGCGTCGTCTGTGGGAACCGTTCATCTTTCCCTGAGAAGAGCCCACACCAAGAAAGGATTTTAAAATGTCTGGTCACAGCAGCAATGCCCCCCAGGCAGGGGATATTCAAGAACCACCTGCTCCTCGCAGGATTAGGTCTGAAGTTCGACGTTCAGATCAGAGGGCTCGCTTGGAAAGGCCAGCCTCAAAAGAAAGCCAGGGACCAGCGAAGTCCACAAAGATATCCAGATTGATTGATGCATACGAGGCAAGGCTCCACGAGCAGAGGGGGTCTTCTCGTAGATACGAGGCTGAGAATGCTCGCTTAAAAAGAAGACTGGAAAGACTGGAGAGGGAGATTCATCCTGATAACAGGAGACGTCCATACCGCACTCCTAGCCCTCAGGCGAGTAAGTCTCGCAGTCGAGGAAGGATCCCTAGGCGGGGATCTCAAAAGATCGAAGGAGGTGAATCAGACGATGACCTCCGCGAGCAGCTGCGAAGAGCTCGCCGTTATCAGTGCCCTGCTCGCAGCGACGAGAACATAAGAAATCTGGTCCGCAAGGAGATAGACCAACATCCTGCCCACCACGGTACTAGATCAACCCAACAACTCACTAGGAGAGCTTTCAAAACCCAGATGAAGTCACCTTTCACGAGGGAAATTGAGGAATAAGAAGCCCCAAGAAATTTTCCATTCCAAGGTTCAAGATTTATGATGGTAAGACTGATCCCACTGATCATGTCAGGCAATACCGACAGGCCATGACCCTCTGGAACCACCGGGGCGTGCTAATGTACTGGATTTTTCCTTCGAGCCTGCATGATGTAGCGCAGAAGTGGTTCGAAAGGCTCCCCCACCAGTCAATCAGGAGTTTCAAATCCTTGGCCGAACTTTTTACGGCCCGATTCATTACCAGTAGCTCCCATCCCAAAAGGATGGATGCTTTGCTTACAATGAAGAAAACGCCCCAAGAGACCCTCTGAGACTACGCAAAGAGGTACTGGGAGTTATTCAATGAGATCGAGGATTGCGTAGAGGAAGTGGCAGTGGCCTCTTTCAAAATCGGGCTCCCTAGTTCTTCCCTTCTATACCAGTCCCTGAAGAAGAAGGAGGCTATGACTATTGACGACCTAATGGCTCACATAGAGAAGTACGCTAAGGTGGAGGATGTCATCCGCGTCACTACAGGAGAAAACGGTCGAGCTAAACTCACTACCAAGGGCAGTGACAAAGCTGAGAACAAGAAGAAAGGAGGTAAGAACGGGGGTAAAAATGGCTCCAAGAACGGAGGGAACAATGATGCGTCAAAAGCATTCCAAGCAGTCAACACCGTCTTTAAAGAGCCAATTTACAAAATTCTCGCGAAGATCAAAGATGAGCCATTCATCAAGTGGCCCAAGAAGATGGGAGGAGATCCCTCAAAGAGGAAAAATGCGCTGAGATATGCTTTTCACAAAGAAGGAGGACATAAGAATGAGCATTGCAAATCTCTTAAGTCTAACCTCGAGGAGCTGGCCCAGTCTGGGCATTTGAACGAGTTTGTGGAGAAAAGGGCAGAAAAACTGGCTGCCAATAGAGAGGCGAAACCTGACAACGTGCTCGAAGATGACGCTGGACATGAGTTCAGGGTAATTCATGGGGCATTTGATGCCAAGCAGATACAAGGAAATTCAGCTCGAATGGAGATGAAGAAACTTACAGCGGTGATGCAGGCTTTTCAGATCGATCCAGCAAAGTCACAGTCAGGAAAGCGTCGACGAGCAGATGACGTCAACTATAACAAGCATATTGTCTTCACAGATGAAGATCTGGTGGGAGTGAGAACCCCACATCATGATGCTCTGATCATTACACTCGGGATAGCCAACTTTGACGTCGATCAAGGAAGCTCGTTCGAAGTAATGTATCTCGACCTATTCAGAAAGTTGAAGTTAAGCGTTACCGACTTAAAGGAAGCTACTGTCCCTTTAGTTGGCTTCACTAGCAAAATAACTATGCCCCTGGGAAAGACTGTACTACCGGTGCGCACTGGAAACGTCTCCAAGATGATCAAGTTTTTGGTAGTCGACATCAACTCGCCATACCAGGCCATCATCAGCAGGGGATGGCTTTATGCGATGAAGGCAGTCTCCTCGACCTACCATTAAAAACTCAAGTATGTAACCGAGCGAGGAGTAATGGAGATCCACGGCGATCAAGCGATGGCAAGAAGGTGCTTCATAGCAGTCATCCGACCAAAGACAAAGAAGAAGGCCGAACAGCCCAGCGAGAAAGTTGAAGAGGGTCTGATACCTTCTAAATAGAAATTAAAATACAGAAGACCTGGAGTAGAGGAGACCAGGATCCTCCCCTCCGAGCATGTCGTCGAAGACCTAGTAGAAGTTATGGCTGGAGATGGCGACAGTAATAGAGTCTTCTTGATTGGAGCATCTCTCACCAACCAGGAACAGAAGGAATTGACAACTCTGCTGAGACGCAACGTAGATGTTTTCGCGTGGGAACCATACGAGCTGCCTGGAATTGATCCTGGTATGGTCTGTCATCAGCTGCACGTCGATCCCACCTTCAAACCGATCACGCAGAAGGCACGGCGAATCGCACCCGAGAAGGCTAAGACGGTCGAAAAAGAAGTTGAAAAACTGCTGGATGCAGGATCCATACGGGAGGTACAATTCCCCAAGTTGTTATCCAACCGAGTAGTAGTTCCAAAAAGAAACGGGAAGTGGAAAGTCTGCATCGACTTCATTGACCTCAATAAAGCATGCCCCAAAGATAGTTTCCCCCTCCCAAAAATAGACCAACTAGTAGACCCCACTACAGCTCACGAGCGAATGAGTTTCCTGGATGCATACTCTGGGTATCACCAGATCCCCTTATATGCCCCGGACTAGGACAAAACGGCATTCATCACGATAGTTGGGTTATGCTGCTACAAGGTCATGCCCTTTGGGCTCAAGAATACAGGGGAAACCTATCAGCGACTGGTCACCAAAATATTCAAGGGTCAAATGGGAGACACCATGGAGGTCTACATCGATGACATGCTCGTTAAAAGTAAGAAGAAGGAAAATTACCTCTCAGACCTGTCAAACACCTTCGAAATCCTCAGGAAGTATCGAATGAAACTTAACGCGAGCAAGTGTTCCTTCGGTGTCCAGTCAGGAAAATTTCTTGGGTACTTGGTCAGTAAGAGAGGCATAGAGGCTAACCTATACCAGATTGATGCAATCAACGGGGTGCAACCCCCTCACACAATCCGGGACGTATATAAACTCACTAGTATGCTCGCTGCCTTAAATTGCTTCATCTCTAAATCCTCTGAGAAGTGCAAGCCTTTTTTCCAGCTTCTAAAGGGGAGAAAAACGGTAGAATGGAGCCCAGATTGCTCGCGAGCATTGGTCGAGCTCAAGTCTTACTTAAGCTCTCCACCATCACTCATCATACCACAGACAGATTCTCTGTCCTGTACCTCTCCATTTCCAACCACACTGTCAGCTCTGCGTTAATATGCGAGGTTGCAGGAGTCCAGCACCCCGTTTATTACACGAGCAAGTCCCTACTGGACGCCGAGCAGAGGTACCTACCACTGGAGAAGCTCGCTTTTGCACTAGTAGTGGCTTTGAGGAAGCTGAAGCACTATTTTGAAGCCCACACTATTATCGTCCTTACACTGCATCCCCTTAAGGCAATCCTGAGGAAAGTGGATTTTTCGGGCGGACTGTCTAAATGGTCAGTCGATCTCGGGCAATTTGACATCCAATTTCAACCAAGGACAACTATCAAGGGTCAGATCCTTGCTGATTTCATAGCCTAATTCACGGGCGAGGAACCCTCCGATCAACCTCGACCAATAAGGCAAGAGGAGAACCAAGCAACAGAGGAAACCTGGAAACTGTTTGTTGATGGAGCCTCCAACTCAAAGGGGGCAAGGGTAGGCATTGTCCTCATTACTCTAGAGAATACCATCCTTGAACAAGGAATCAGGCTTGGATTTATATCCTCCAATAACGAAGCAGAATACGAAGCCTTAATAGTCGGCCTCCAAAAAGCGCACACTTTGGGAGAAAAATATTTGTAGGTGTTCGGCGATTCCCAACTAGTCTCCAATCAGATAAGTGGAGATTACAATGCAAAAGATGAAAGAATGGCAGCTTACCTCGCCTTAGTAAAAAAACTAATGTCGAGCTTTGAAGAGATCAACGTCCAGCAATTTCCCAAGGGGCAAAACAGTCATGTTGACGCCCTAGCGGCCCTGAGTTCGGCAGTTGACTTCGACCTAAAAATAACCATCCCCATCGATTTCCTCACTCGTTCGAGCATTAACCGCGACAGCAAGCCACCCAACGTGGAACAGGTACTCCAGGTGGGATCAGCCCCGAACTGGATGGACCCCTTAAGGGACTATTTAAAGTATGGCGCGCTCCCAGATGACAAGAAGACTGCCCACCAGATAAAAGTCAAAGCTTCTCGCTTTCACTTATCCCCATAAGGCAACTTGTATAAGAGATCCTTCTCCGGTCCCTACCTCTAATGCGTTCACTCAGGGGATATCGAGTAAGTGCTACACGAGCTTCACGAAGGAGTCTGTGGAAGCCATATTGGAGGAAGATCTCTAGCTTTTCGAGCAATAAAGGAAGGCTATTGGTGGCCATATATGCAAAGGGACTCTGCGGTGTATGTCCACAAATGCCTGAAATGCCAACTTCACGCTCCTATGGTCCACCAACCCGCCAGCGGTCTAAAATCCCTGTCCAGCCCATGGCCATTCGCCCAGTGGGGAATGGACATCGTGGGACCACTGCCTACCGCCACCGGTAATCGCAAATATCTATTGGTTGCAACTGACTACTTCACCAAATGGATCGAGGCAGAACCCCTGGCGAACATCTGAGACGCTGATATGATAAGTTTCGTATGGAGGAATATAATCACTCGTTTTGGCATCCCCAGAACCATCATCACCGATAATGGAACATAGTTCAAAAGTGGCTCCTTTCAGAACTTCTGTAACGAACACGGTATCAGACACCACTTCAGTTCGGTGGCCTACCCTCAGAGCAATGGCCAAGCTGAGGCTTTCAATAAAACTGTTATCGATGGATTAAAGAAGTGATTGGAGTAAGCCAAAGGCGCATGGGTAAATGAACTACCCCATATCCTATGGGCATATCGAACCACTCCTCGGTAAGCAACAGGAGAAACCCCATTTTCACTGACGTATGGCATGGAAGCGGTCATCCCACTAGAAGCAGGTTTGCGAACAATGAGGTCCAACCTTATCGACCAGGGCCATAATAAAGAAGCATTGCTTGCTGAGCTCGACCTAACCGATGAGCGTCGGGAGCTAGCCCTAGTGAAACTAGCGAGCTATCAGCAACAGCTCGCGAGGCATTACAACAAAAAGGTTAACCCGAGGACATTTCGAGTTGGGGACTACATTCTAAGAAAAGTCCTGGGCAGCGCAGTGAAATCATCAAACGGCAAGCTAGGCCCAAACTGGGAAGGACCCTTTAAGATAACAAGAGACGATCTGCAGGGCGCCAATCACTTGGAAATGATGGAAGGAAGAGAAATACCATGAGCATGGAACGCAGCCAATCTCAAGATATTCTATTTTTAGATCTTTCTTTTATTCTTTTGTTATAGAAGTTCATTTCCTTTATTATTAATGAAAGTTATTTAATTGGTTACATTCTAATAAGTAACAGCTGCATGAGATTTATCGCACATCTTTTCCAAATAACAGGCGCATTGATCACTACACTATAACAGGGGAATATCCCTCCTCAGGTCATCGTTATGAAACACGAAGGACCTCTTAGCATTGCCCCTGGCAATATATGAAGTCCTACAGGGGATCCTTAGGCAGTATGACTAAATTTTATACTGGTCATCAAACCTTCTTTGGTTGAATAAAATCCTGATCGGATAAAGCATCCAACACCAGGTGTGTCCTCGCCAATTGCCCCACTTAGGCCTAAGGGAGTGTGACGAACCAATCTAAAAGGTAAAGTGGTGCACAATGGTATCTCGGTATTATACTGGACTGGGAGGACACTTGCATGACAAGACAAACTTAGAAGATCATAAAGCGGCAAGAATATGAAGAATATAATGCACTTGTTTAGTCGGAAAAATTGCCCAAAACATAAACTTTTCATTAATTCATCATATTTACAAACAATGGTGATACATGTTTAGTCGGCGAGCTCGCCCAAAGCATTTACATCATCAAAAATACAAAAAACAACAACTGGCAAAATCTCAATGGGGGTGAGGCCTCTGAGCGAGATAATCAGCCACTCGAGCTCTTCGTCCGTCATCAGGAGCCGGAGCTAACTCTTCCTCAACCTCATTCTCATTCGACTCCAATAATTGTCGAGGGATGGCATCGATAGGGATCCATCGATCATCCCTCCGGAAGGGGTTAGGCATCAAGGTAGAGGGAGAAATCTCATGGCGATACCAGAGCATTGAGTTCTTCGGGACTTGCAGCTCCTTCAAAGCACTCAGTCACCCCCTGACAAAGGAAAGCTCTTCGAACTCCGACAACCTTGTTGGAGCATCTGACCAACTGACCAAGCATAAATTCTTCTGAATTTAGCCCCTTAAGTTAGTGATTTTGATATCCCGAACAAGGTAATTGAATCATTTTTATTCCATATCATTGCCATTGATTGTTTCTAATAATTTCCCCGAGTTTCGTGTATTTCTAATGGATTTTACTGGAATTTAGTGCAAGAAAAGAGAGAAAGAAATCGAAAGAAAGGAAATGATGAAAGGAAGAAAAGTCAAAGGGCAAAAGCATAAATTTCTATCCAGAGTTCGAATTCGACACCTAATGGGAAGTTGAAGTTCTTGATTTCACAAGAATATCGAAAGAAATGACACTCAAATCGGAGCTCGAGATCAAAAGTTATGGCCAGTCAAAGAAGAAAAGGAAAAAGTCAACCTGGAAGAAATCGGACCGATCCGGTGTATATCCGGACCGATCCGAAATGACTCAAGTCCAGTAGACCCCGGATGGATGACAAACCAATGACAGTAGAACCGATTCGGTGGGGACCGAACCGATCCGGTAGAATAAAAAAAGAACCGATCCGGTGGCTGAAAAATGGACCGATATGAGGGCTATCCGGACCGGTCCGGTCATGCGAAATCCTGGCATTTATTATGAAGATTTTGATGTGCATAGCTGGCGAAATTTTACGCAACAAGTAATTCTGGCTGTCAAATTCATGCTACTTGGTGCTATAAAATCCCATGCCCTACCTCATTCTAGGGGGTGGATTTAGAGAGAGCAATTCAGAAGTTAGGAAATTTTCATTTTCTTGGATAGGAGTTTTCATAAACCCTAGTTTGTAAGGTTGAGAGAGAGACAAAATTTCTGGATTCAAATTCTTTTCCTGTTGCTGAATACAAGTATAACAATTCCATTCTCTTACTTGGTATCTATGTTAATTAAATTTCAATTGTATTGCAAATTATTTCCAATGTTTGGTAGGTCTATAACTCTGTATATGAATTTGTCTTCTAATCAAGTCATGTCTAGCTAAATTCTTAAGGGTTGGGGTACATGAACTTATTCCGAGGCAAATTACTTATGTAGAAAGTAAAGGGTAAATTTAATATTGACCGAATCGTGGAAAAAAATTACATGAACATGCCAATCTTTTAATCTCTCTTGCCCTAGGTACTTGAGATGTTTAAGAACGTTTTGCAAGCGTAATTGTCCATTCACCGCTTTATCTTTGATTTCATATGGTGAGGGCTAGATCCTTCATATATGTAATGCTTAGGATTTATAAAGATTGGATTTAGTCAAGAATTTTAATTTACAATTCTAGTATTCTACACGGTAATTCGTTAAGGGTTGAGGGATTGTATCCTACCCTATTTTCTCTTACTTTTCAATCTAATTTCTCCACAACCTTTTAGGGTTTTCTTTTCTTTGAGTATATTTTATTCCAATTGCAATTTCTCATCATCAATCGTCTTTATATTTCTTTGGAGGAATCATTTCAAGATTTAATAACTTTTCCTACAAAAGTGCCAATTCTTAATCCCTGTGGATACGATACCGACATGTCGGATTATTACTAACGCGACAGGCTTGCACTTGAGCCTATAGAAAATGCACTTTTGAGACAAATTCTTAGTCTCGTCAAGTTTTTGGCGCTGTTGCTGGGGATTACCAATTGGTATAAATTAGGAAAGTGATTTTAATCTACAAGTGATTTCAAAAAAAAAATAAGAATAAAATAAAATATCTTTCTACATCTCATCTCTTATGCGCTTTCATGCAGAATTCATCTTCCACACAAGTTCACGAAAATCCTATTGCCGATGCAAATTCTGAAAATTCCCATACCACTGACTCTCCTCATTTTTGGGTTCCTCCTCCTTCGCCTAACAATTCAATCACAAGTCGCTCATTAAGTCAAACACTGAGTGAGGGTTCTGAATCATTGGGTAGCAATATTTCGGTGCACGGTAGTGTCGGTATTGGTGCTGAGAGGAAGAGATACCATATCTTCCTATGAAAGATCCTTTATTTCCTGAGAGAACTGTTACCCTTGGTTGCATTTTACTCCCATATAATGCTGGTCAATTCCACTTTCGAAATGGTATGATTCAAATTCTTCCCACATTTCACGGGATGGATTCGGAAAAACCATATCTCCATATTAGAGAGTTCGAGGAAGCAAGTGAGACGTTTGGTGACCAAGCTTGCCCACAAGATGTTATCCGGTTAAAGCTTTTCACTTTTTCCTTAAAAGATAAAGCTAAAACTTGGTTATGGTCGCTACCCCGAATTTCGTATTATCCTGGAGAGATATGCAAACCAAGTTTCTCTCCAAATTCTTTCCTCAACACAAAACCAATTCTGTCAAAGCCCAAATTCAAGCTTTTCGACAAAATGAGAATGAGGCCTTCGACAAGTGTTGGGAGAGATTTTAGGAGTTAGTTAGTGCTTGCCCACACCATGGATTCAAAAAACATCATTTGATTTCATTTTTTATCAAGGCCTTACTTTAGCATCTAAACAAATTGTTCAACCCATGTGCGAAAGACCTTTTTGGGAATTAGACTCAAGCGATGCGGAGGCTCATCTGAAGTATGTAGCAGAGACTACCCAAGCATGGGATATTTCTGATCCCAATAGTCAAAATAGAAATTGACAAGTGTCCAATGTGCCTGCTGCGTCCGGTATTTATCACTTGGACAAGGACACTTTGTTAGATCGAAATTTGACCAATTAGAAAATAATTTCAGAGACATGCTTGAAGTGCGATTGAGAGAAGTAGCTGGACCCGTTCAAACCGGGAAGGAGAAAGTGTGTGCCATTTGTGCTGCTGGTCATTCTACTAAAGGATGTCCTACCATCCCTGCATACAAGGCAATGTACACTGAACAAGTTGAGGCAATAGGGGGTTTTCGCAGAAATTATAATGCACAACAAGGGAATGCATACAATCAATCGTGGAGGAATCACCATGGTTTCAACTATGGACAACTGCAAGGGGGGATGGCTCCTAACCCACAGGTGACTTTACCACCACCACCCCCTCAATTTCAGCAAGTGGCTCACCAGATGCATCCTCCTATACAGGTACCACCTCCTAGTCCGTATGTTGCTCCACCTAGGCGATCTCTTGAAGATAATCTGAATCAATTCATCCAATCTAAAAAAGAGAGCAATGCTAAATATGATCGAATGTTCACTGAAATTCATACTAGCATCTCTAGTTGCAATCTGCAGTGAATACCCAGGAGAAGGGTAAATTCCCAGCTCAAGGCCAAAGACCTCCTTTTCAAGGACAACCCACGGTTAGCTCCACATCATCGGATTTGCCAGAACAATGTCAAGCTGTTACTACTCTTCGTAGTGGTCGCATAATTGATCTAGCATCGAAAATTCCCAAGGAATCTAAAGACAAAGATGAGGGAGTTGAACCTGAAATTCCCAAGGAATCTAAAACTTCCGCGTCTGCTAAGACTCCATTAGATACGAAAGACAAAGATGAGGGAGTTGAACCTGAAATTGAAGTCAAACTTCCCATTGCTGCTCCATTTCCTCAACGCTTAGCTCCACCCAAAAAAGGGGCATCGCATACAGAAGTGTTAGATGTTTTGAACCAAGTAAAATTGAACTTGCCATTCCTTGATGCTATTAAACAAATTCCAGCATATGCGAAGGTCATCAAAGATCTTTTGACTGTCAAACGAAGGCTCAAGGTGAAGAAGAACGTTTTCTTGGCACAAAATGTGAGCTCAGTCCTTCTCAATGATCTACCACCAAAATTCAAGGATCCTGGTGCACCTACAATTTCGTGTGTCATAGGAGAAAAAAAAGTGGAAAAAGCATTGCTTGACTTAGGTGCGAGTGTGAACATCCTTCCATATTCCATCTATAAGCAGATTGATTTAGGTGATTTAAAACCTACCCGAATCACTCTACAGTTAGCTGATCGAACAGTGAAAGTGCCTCGTGGGGTTGTGGAGGACGTGATAGTTCAAGTGGATACGTTCTACTTCCCTGTTGATTTCGTCATTTGGGACACTGAGCCTGCTCCCCATGCAAGAAATCATGTACCAATAATATTGGGCCATCCATTTTTAGCCACTGCTAATGCTTTGATCAATACACGGAATGGCCAAATGCAACTCACTTTTGGAAACATGACTCTCGAGATCAATATTTTCAATGTCACTAACCAAATGGGTGATGAGAATGAAATTCTTGAGGTTGATCTTATTGAAGAAGTGGTGGATGAGCACATCGAGAAGATCATAGGAGGAGATGCACTGGAAGTGTGTTTAGTGCAAAGTGGTGAGAAAAAGAGCCTTTATACTGAGTTTGAGAGTGAGGTGGAAGAGTTGGAAACTTGGTTACTAGAAGAAGTGAGTTTTGAGAAATTAAGAGATGTTGACTGGATTTCTCGGTTTGAAGAATTACCTCCGAGGGAGACAACCATGATTCCCTCTGAAAATAGATTTCCTAGTCTTGAGTTGAAGAAACTACCCTCGCATGTCAAATATGCTTTTCTGGGAGATAATGATACATTTCCTATTGTTGTTTATTCCAGTTTAAAAAAAGAGCAAGAGGGCATGTTGTTGGATGTGTTATGGAAGCATAGAAGTGCTTTTGGTTGGACTATAGCAGATTTGAAAGGTATAAGTCCATTGATTTGTACCCATAAAATCCATCTTGAGGAAGAGGTGAAGCCCTCGCGAGAGATGCAAAGGCGATTAAACCCAACCATGAAAGAGGTAGTAAGAGCGGAAATCATTAAATTCCTAGATGCTGGGATTATCTATCCCATTTCTGATAGTAAATGGGTGAGCCCAATTCTGGTCATTCCAAAAAAATCGGGTATGACCGTGGTTGAAAAGGCCAAGGGAGAACTAATACCTCAACGCACCACCACCGGGTGGCGTGTATGCATTGACTACCAAAAGCTCAATGCCGGAACCAGAAAAGAACATTTTCCCTTACCGTTCATCGATCAAGCGATTGAACGAGTGGCGGTTCATCCTTACTAATGTTTCCTAGATGGGTATTCTGGCTATAATCAAATTGAAGTGGATGTACTTGATCAGGAAAAGACGACTTTTACATGTCCGTTTGGTACGTTTGCCTATAAACGTATGCCATTTGGGCTATGTAATGCACCAGCAACTTTTTAAAGGTGCATGCTAAGTCTCTTTAGCGACATGATTGAAAAAGGTCTTGAGGTGTTCATGGACGATTTCAGCATTTTCGGTCCATCTTTCGACCAATGTTTAGCTAATCTTGAAAGAGTTCTATGCCGGTGTGTGGAAAAAGACTTAGTCCTCAATTGGGAAAAATGTCATTTTATGGTTACCGAGGGTGTAGTTTTAGGCCACATAATCTCATCTCGGGGGATTGAAGTTGATCGAGCAAAAATTGAAGTAATAGCTGAGTTACCCCTGCCAAAATCGCTTAAAGATGTGAGGTCGTTTCTAGGCCATGCTGGATTTTATAGAAGATTTATCAAAGATTTTAGCGCCATTGCTAGACCTTTGAGTAATCTTCTTATGAAGGACACTCCATTTGAATGGAATAAAGCATGTCATGAAGCTTTTGATAAACTTAAAAGCATGCTAATTTCCGCTCCTATCATGCAAGCTCCTGACTGGTCACTCCTATTTGAGCTTATGTGTGATGCAAGTGATTACGCGGTTGGGGCCGTTCTTGGACAAAGAAAAGACAAGAAAGATCATGTTATTTACTATGCTAGCAGAACATTATCTGTCCCTCAACTTAATTACTCTACTACAGAGAAAGAGTTACTAGCAGTCGTTTTTGCCCTAGACAAATTCCGCTCTTACATTGTTGGGTCTCCCGCCATTTGCTTCACTAATCACTCGGCTCTTAAATATCTCTTGAGAAAGAAAGATGCCAAACCCCGTCTAATCAGGTGGATCCTACTCTTATAAGAGTTTAATCTCTCGATTCAAGATAAAAAAGGAGTAGAAAATGTCGTTGCTGACCGTTTTTCACGCCTATCGTCCAACGTACCTATTGATCCCATTCCCATAGACGAGTATTTTCTGGATGAAAATCTATTTGCTACTTCTTCTCTCCCCTGGTTTGCGGATATAGTCAATTACCTTGTCACTGGAATTGTTCCCTCTAATTGGACTCCGCAAGAGATAAGGAAGTTCATTACATGGTCACGCATGTTCTTTTATGATGATCCATACTTGCTTAAGTATTGTGATGATCAAACCATCCGGAGATGTGTCCCTGATGAAGAAATCCAAAGGGCAATTTGATTGTGTCATACAGAAGCATGTGGAGGTCATTTTTCCAAAAATAAAACTGCTGCGAAAATCCTTCAAAGCGGTCTCTACTGGCCCACAATATTCCGAGATGTGAATACTTTTTGCAAATCATGCGATAGATGCCAAAGAATGGGAGCTATTACTCGTCGTGACATGATGCCATTGACCTCAATTCTAGTCTTGGAGTTGTTTGATTGTTGGGGTATTGACTTCATGGGTCCCTTTCCACCTTCTTTTGGTTTTCTATACATCCTCGTCACGGTAGACTACGTCTCAAAATGGGTAGAGGCCATAGCTACGAGGACGAATGACAATAAGGTGGTGATAAAATTCATTCAAGAAAATATACTTTCTCGTTTCGGAATGCCTAAGGCTATAATCAGTGATAATGGTACCCATTTTTGCAATAGGCCTATGGAGAAGCTAATGTGAAAGTATGGAGTTGTCCATAAAGTTGGAACAACTTATCACCCTCAATAGAATGGCCAAGCCGAGCTCGCCAATCAGGAAAACAAAAATATCTTGGAAAAGACAGTCGAACCTAATAGGAAAGACTGGTCTCTCAGATTGAATGATGCGCTCTGGGCATATAGAACTGCATACAAGAATCCCCTTGGGATGTCCCCATTTCGATTTGTGTATGGCAAGCCTTGTCATCTTCCGGTTGAAATCGAACACAAAGCGTATTGGGCTATCAAAAGGGTGAACTTTAACATGGATAAAGCCGGTTAAACACGTAAACTTCAGTTGAACGACTTGGAAGAAATACGCAATGATGCGTATGAAAGTGCTAAAATATCCAAAGATCGAATGAAACGAGCTCACAACAGAATCATTCGACGGAAAGAGTTTCATTCGGGACAAAAAGTACTTCTCTACAACTCGAGGTTTCACTTGTTTCCCAGAAAATTACGGTCACGATGGTCAGGTCCATTCATTGTGAAAGAAGTATTTCCCCATGGAGCGGTTGAACTCGCAGATGAAAAAGGGGGAAACACATTTAAGGTCAATGGGCATCATCTAAAGACGTATTTGGAAGCGATCGTCAAGGAAGCCGACACAATCTGATTGTCGGACCCCATTTATGGGGATTGACTGAAAAAGAAAGGTGAGGTCGTCGCACCCCCGACGAGTATGGGGTGAATGTTGTATATAGTAGTTATTGGATGAGAGGCTAGTTAGTAAATCCTCATTGTGTGTCACTACCAGAAGTGGGAATCAACAACATGTCTCGGGTTTGGTTCGGGGTTCGATGAAAGTTTTGAGGTCCAATTGAGTTGAAGGAAGCGTTGAGGTGGAGAAATCAGGGTAAAAATGGCCATGGAAGTAAAGCAGGAGAAGATGGGATTTCAGCAGACCGGATCGGTCTGGCCCAGAAAAAAAATGAATCGATCTGGATGACGGCGGATCGGTCCGTCTCAAAATAAAAAGAACCGATCCGGATGATGACGGATCGGTCCGGTCTAAAATCGGATCGGTCCGATATTCTGCAGTTAGCGAAATTTCCCAAGGTTAAAAACCCTTTGATCCTCACCACATTCATTCCCCCAATCCCTTCCCCTCCCAAAATTAAATTCGTAAACCGCCCTTCCCCATCCTTTCCCACCATCATTTACCCCCCCTCCAACCTACAAATACCTACCTAATCTCCCCCAATTCTTCACACCTCCATCACCATTTTCTTCTCTATCTATCTGTACACCTCTGAAGTTCCATGGCTGCTCCCCAGAAGTATAATTCCATCGAAGTTCTGCCCGACGGCAATGGCGAGTATCGTTCTCGCCTTGAAGCAACTTGGTCCCGTTGTTTTTTCAGTCCAACGCGAAAAATCCACATTGAACGTCAGGTGCTTTGGGATCAGCTGCCCAATTCTGTCACCGGCATGTTCATGTCATGAGGCTGGTGTCGATTTTTTAATGAGCCATATGATGCTGTTTGGGAGAATGAAGTTCGTCAATTTTACGGTTCGCTCGTCCGTACCGATGACTTCGAATCTCAAGCTTTTGTCGATTCCACACCGATACCATTTTCGCTTGATATTCTGGCCCAGAAACTCGAGTCTAAAGGTGTGATCACTCCAGATCAATTTGATTATCCGAGTCCCGATCCCGTTCTATCCAAAGCAGTTTGCATCTCAAGAATCGAGCCGGGTGAGGTTTGGACTACCAAAACCTTTCCTGTTGGTCGGTTATCCGACAAGGCACGATTCACGTTTCACATTGTTTGTGCCAGCATTTTGCAAACCTCCAATGATTCGGCAATGCACCCGCATCAAGCTACAATGATGTATCACTTGTTTGACCATGCAACTGTTATCAATTTGGCCCGCACATTTTACAATGATATTCTCTTTGTGGCCTACGACAAAAAGGGTAGGGCCCCTCTTCCTTATGGGCGTCTCATTACATCCTTACTCAAGGATGCCGGGATTGTGCCACCACAAGATCTTATCAACTTGCCCAAGCCATTAGGGCAAAAATCCCGCACTCGAAGTGAAAGGCAAATCCAGCTAATCCGTGCACGGCGCGGCAGCGATTCGAGTGATGAGGAGACTGATGTGGAAGAGGACGTTGCTGATGAGGACGTTGAGATGGAAGAAGGGGATGAGGAAGAATATGATGAAACCGCTGATCCGGATTATGTTTCGGTTGGTACAGATTTGACTGAGCGCGTTCTTTCTCTTGAAACGCGTTTCGACGGGTTTATGACTTCATACGAAAGGGACATGAGTTTGGTCCTGCGTATGCAGGCTGACTTGTACCGTCTCCAGTTGGGTCCCGAGGCCCCCCTTCCTCCTTATTATTACAATCCTTATGATCCTGCTGTACCCGAAGCTTCCCATCCCCCACCCACCCCTTAGGATGCCCCGCTACCCCTTTATGTTCTATTAATTGTGTTTGTGATCCTTTGCTTCCACAGTTGTGTTGTAATATACAGTTTTAGTATGATATTTGCTTGTTTTATTTATCGCACTCTAATGTTGTCTTCTTTATCTCTCGCCCATTTGATTGAGGACAATGCAAATTACTAAGTTAGGGGGGATGACAAGTGCGTATTCATAAAACTTCGCATATATGTATATATATAAAAAAAATATATATATATATATATATATATATATATATATTTTTCTTCAAAATAAATAAAAATTGGAATTTAAAATTTTCAAAAATATCACCTTTATTCTATTTAAAGTCTCAAATTGTTAACAATCATAATGCACTAAGCCAAAAATTGACCGAAAATGAAAATTGAAAGAAAATTGACGACTTAACGAATAAGTGTGGAGATTGATCAAACCCGGTGAGATTTCGAGCCTTTCAATTTTTTTTATGAGTTTTTAAATCAATCCGAGTTTATGATTAACTCAAAGTTCTTTTCAGCATTTTATTAAGTCGTTGATGATCTCAATCCTTTATTTTGATCGGTTATGGGAAATGTGTGAAATATTGTCTCGAAATTCGTGCTAAATATATCTCTAAACTTAATTAATCTCGAGATGCATATGGTAATGTGATTAGCAATTTGGACAATGAAGTAGGCCCTCGTTTGTTACCCAAAAATATTAGCCATAAAAAGTTGTGAAAAACAAAATTATCCCTTTGCAACCCAAGTTGAGCCTAATAAAATATTTTCCTTTCGTTTGATAACCCGAAAAACCCAAATACCCCGAAATTGTGAAAATTGAGAAAATTCATCAAGTAAGTCCAAATTGTACAATAAAAAGGGGCAAGAGAAAAATAGAAAAAAAATGTTCAAAAAAAATAGTGAAAAAAAAAATGAAAATTGAAAAAGAAAGAGAAAAATGAGCAAATGCCCGAAAAAGCACTAATGGACGTCATAAGGACATTTTCCAATTCCGAACATTCCGTCCATTCCCAATTTTACCCTTTACACTTTTTAACCCGAAAAGTCCTAACCGAGTCTGAATGGCGAAATTAATTACTGCGTGGAGAGCTAAGATACAAAAAGATAATTATAAGAGATTAAATGGTGTGAATTAGAGGTGATGTTCCCATTTCCTAATAACCGTACTCCGATGATGATATGTTTTCACCATATATTTCCTTCTTTTCAATTTTGTATGCATGAATTTGTGTCCATTATATTTACTCTTTATATCATGCATACCGAGAGAAAATAACCACAATCCGAGTAATTCATTTGTGAGTGCATCCGTAAGAAGTTGAATCAAAACGAATTTTCGGAAAGTAACGTAATGCTCAATCGGTGGAAATTTGAAGTTAATTTTTGGCTTTGCATACACACACTATGGTTTGAGACATTTGAATATGAATTTATGGTGATTATTTTTCGAAAAGTTTAAATTATACAAGTTTTAAGTATTTTGATATTTATTTGAGTTAATAAAGAATTTTGTGGGTATATTCACTGCAAACCCTCATGAGACAAAACTCGTCCTACTAGGGTAACCTAGGGGTTTAAAGGCTTGTTGCATACGCTAAATGCAATCGCTTGCCCGCGAAAAAGGTATTCTATCCCAATAAAAGAATTTTCAAAAGTTCAGCATTAAACTAATTTCTTTTACATTGCCCGGACGTGCAAAGTCCTAAGTTAGGGGGATTTGACCAAGCATAAATTCTTCTGAATTTAGCCCCTTAAGTTAGTGATTTTGATATCCCGAACAAGGTAATTGAATCATTTTTATTCCATATCATTGCCATTGATTGTTTCTAACAATTTCCCCGAGTTTCGTGTATTTCAGATGGATTTTACAGGAATTTAGTGCAAGAAAAGAGAGAAAGAAACCGAAAGAAAGGAAATGATGAAAGGAAGAAAAGTCAAAGGGCAAAAGCGTAAATTTCTATCCAGAGTTCAAATTCGACACCTAAAGGGAAGTTGAAGTGCTTGATTTCACAAGAATATCGGAAGAAATGACACTCAAATCGGAGCTCGAGATCAAAAGTTATGGCCAGTCAAAGAAGAAAAGGAAAAAGTCAACCTGGAAGAAATCGGACCGATCCGGTGTATATTCGGAACGATCCGAAATGACTCAAGTCCAGTAAACCCCGGATGGATGACAAATCGATGACAGCAGAACCGATCCGGTGGGGACCAGACCGATCCGGTAGAATAAAAAAAGAACCGATCCGGTGGCTGAAAAACGGACCGATTCGAGGGCTATTCGGACCGATCCGATCATGCGAAATCCTGGCATTTATTATGAAGATTTTGATGTGCATAGCTGGCAAAATCTTGCGCAACAAGTCATTCTGGCTGTCAAATTCGTGCTACTTGGTGATATAAAATCCCATGCCCTACCTCATTCTAGGGGTGGATTTAGAGAGAGCAATTCAGAAGTTAGGAAATTTTATTTTCTTGGATAGGAGTTTTCATAAACCCTAGTTTGTAAGGTTGAGAGAGAGACAAAATTTCTGGATTCAAATTCTTTTCCTGTTGCTGAATACAAGTATAACAATTCCATTCTCTTACTTGGTATCTATGTTAATTAAATTTCAATTGTATTGCAAATTATTTCCAATGTTTGGTAGGTCTATAACTCTGTATATGAATTTGTCTTCTAATCAAGTCATGTCTAGCTAAATTCTTAAGGGTTGGGGTACATGAACTTATTCCGAGGCAAATTACTTATGTAGAAAGTAAAGGGTAAATTTAATATTGACCGAATCGTGGAAAAAAATTACATGAACATGCCAATCTTTTAATCTCTCTTGCCCTAGGTACTTGAGATGTTTAAGAACGTTTTGCAAGCGTAATTGTCCATTCACCGCTTTATCTTTGATTTCATATGGTGAGGGATAGATCCTTCATATATGTAATGCTTAGGATTTATAAAGATTGGATTTAGTCAAGAATTTTAATTTACAGTTCTAGTATTCTACACGGTAATTCGTTAAGGGTTGAGGGATTGTATCCTACCCTATTTTCTCTTACTTTTCAATCTAATTTCTCCACAACCTTTTAGGGTTTTCTTTTCTTTGAGTATATTTTATTCCAATTGCAATTTCTCATCATCAATCGTCTTTATATTTCTTTGGAGGAATCATTTCAAGATTTAATAACTTTTCCTACAAAAGTGCCAATTCTTAATCCCTGTGGATACGATACCGACATGTCGGATTATTACTAACGCGACAGGCTTGCACTTGAGCCTATAGAAAACGCACTTTTGAGACAAATTCTTAGTTGCGTCACCAACCCTGGTCGTAGCCATCAGCCCACACTTGTCGAGGACCTTTTTTGAACAGGTGTCGCAGACGAGTAACATCCCTTTTAAGCCCAGCAGCAATCACATATGCTCGTTGGACATCACCACGGAGCTCTTCCATTTCCCTCTCTCAAAGTTCTTCTACCTCCCTGTTTCGGCTCCTGGTGCTCCTGCCAGCTCGCGAAATAGATGGACCAGTGGAACCCCGCAGCACAGGAGGAATATCACTCTGACCAGCTATAGCTCGCGATGACGAGGAACCTTGTAATACTGCTGGAGCAGTGCTCAGCGCATGCTCCCTAATCATGAGACCTCTCTCCTTAGAACCTCATTTTCTTTCTGAAGCATCTCACCAACCTGGTTGATCTAGGAAGCATCGAGAAGCTTTGCCCTCAACGCATTCACTTTTTCTTGCACTGAAGCACCAACCTCTTCCATCTCCTGGAGCCTATCCTTCAGCTTGGCCGTAAGTTCAGATTGCTTCTTATACTTCTGATTCCTAGATATAAGGGATTTGCAAAGCTTAACGAAGTCCTGGCGAACTTCAGGACTCGCATTAGGACCAAGGGTCCTGCCCAATTGAGAAATAGCAGGAATGTAATCATCAACATCAATCGACTACAAGCAATACAAAGACAAGGAGAGAAGAAGACAAATTAGTGCGAGGAGAAAAGGAGCCTTTTCATTAATAATGGTTGAAGTTACATTGAACAGTAAAAAGAAAGTTTACAGATAGAAAAAAGCAAAAATACAAAGCAATCCTAACAGATAACTATTTAGCAACCTCGGGTTGCCCAGAGGTTGATGGCCCTTTCCCCTTGTCGGCATCAGCAGGAGCACCGCCCTCGGCAGGAGCAATCTCTATCACCACAACGAGGGAAGCATCAACAGGAGTCATCTGGGGGACAGAGTCAGCACCTTCAACAGTTGGGACAGGGACTTCATCCACGGTTGTCTTAGGACCCGGGTCATGCTCGTCAAATAAGGGAGAGTCGATATCGACGCCAATAACAAAAAGGGACTTGCTCCATCCCTTCTTGAAGTCCAGACGACTAATATATCCTATCTGAACTTCAGCATCCTCGTATGCTGCAGCCCAACTAGAATTGTATGAGTCCTCCTTGGCAGTGACAACCTCAGACTCCTTCTTCTTCAGCTCTTCAGAGAGCACCCTGTTCTCCTTAACAACAGCTAGTTTGCTCGAGCAAACCAGGTTGTAGGCCTGTCGCAGCTCTTTCAAATCCTTGACTGCCGCATCCTTCTCCTTGTTAGCTGTAGCAAGAGCCAGGTCGGATGAAATCCGAGCAAAGTCAACGGCTTTAAAAATATCCTCGAGCTCTTTACCCTTCATCTTCAGGGCAACGTTTTCCTTCTCCAGCTCGCTATTTTTCTTCACCAGCTCAACGCGTGAACGATACAGCACGGCGAAGTCAGTAACAAATTGTAGAAAAAAGAAGACATTAGAAGAGGGAAATGAGGGAATTCATAAAAACATGGGAGAGAAGGGAAAAACCTTACCAGAGCTAGCCTTTGACTAGCCTGAAGGTCCAATTGCTCAGACCCTACCGCCCTTTGACGATCAGCTGGGAGGACAGCTCTCTCGAGCAGAGTGGATGCCAACTGGGGGGAAATTGCAACAGAAGCCCCCTCGGGAAGCGCAGACACCGGAACTAAGGCCTGCCCAGCCTTTGTCCTCAGTTCCACCCTCATCTTCTCCTCCTCTCTCTCATTCTCTTTCTTCTTCTTCTCCTCTACCCTCCTTTTCTCCTCCATCTTCTTCTTCTCTTCTTCCTTTTTTCTCTCTCTCTCCCCCTTACCAGCTCTTCTTCCTTCCTCCTTTTCTCCTACTCCTAAGCAGAGGACCGGGAACCAGTAGCCACAGCCCTAGAGCTAGATTTTTGCTTCTTTGACCTATGTGCGAGAAGCATATGGTCTTCATCATCATCATCATCCCGGATTAGGTTCTTCCTTGGAGGAGCCATTTCTTCGCTTGAACTTCTAGATGTGCTCGACGACTCTCGAGCTTCAGAGACCTCCTCACGATTAGAGGAACTGCTACTATCAGAGCTCCCTCCACCCAAATTACTTACAGCTCCTATAATATCACTTTTAGAGATGCTCCCCTCCTCGTCCAACTGGATAGGATCCTCAACAGTCTCTTCGAAGGAGTCAAACTCTGGGATACTGTCCACAGGCCTTGCTATGAAGCTGGAGCCAACGTTCTTATACTCGAGCAGAAAAGCAGCAGACCTGGGATGCTCGCCGTCACCCAAAGGCTCCCTGATATTCCAAGCCTTAACCAATTCCAAGAGACGAACCTCGCTGAAAGAAGGTTCCAAGTTCTTTGACCTCGTTGTGGAAGAAAAAGCAAAGAAGAGTCAGAAAGATCATAAATCAATAAAAGTCGAAACAACAGTGCAATGTCTACCTATGTATTCTTCCCCATAAAAGGGAACAGAGAACCTCTCAGACCTCAACCCTTCAAATTGGGGAGAAAATTGCCAATTTCTAACAAGGAAACCTTCTTGCCAGTAGTCCTTATGGGAATCAGGTAGATTTACTACTAATACCCTGTCAGGGCTCCTAGCTTTGAGGTAGAGGACACCAGAGCTAGTTCGAGAAAAGGAATAGCAAAAACAGACCTCGACGAGCCCTAACCTAGTACCATACAACTGATTTATCCTATGTACGACATTGACTATTTTCCACACATTGGGCGAGCATTGTGCAGGAACAATATTAAAATAGCCAAAGAAATGCAAAAACAAGTCATTGGGAGGAAAAGTGAGTCTCCCCTGGGAAAGAAACGAAACATGGATCCAGTGGGCATCATCTATCTCTCTAACGTTTCTAGCAGGGGAGGCACAGCACTCAATATCTACCCACTCAGGGATGTTGTAAAACTTCCTAAACTCAGAGACCGACCTATTCCCAATCTTCGCCATTGGAAAACCCTAGAAAACTACAAACTCAAAGAGAAAGTACATAGAAAAGGTATAGGAAACTTACAAGATACAAGATCGACTCGAACGATTAAGAAGCACAGGCCCAAACAACAAGGAAGCAACGAGAATGGAGATTGAGAGAATAAGGCACCAAGTGCTAGAACTCACAGAGAATGGAAAAGTGTTGGAAAGATTGAAGCAACGGCAGAAAAGTGGCTATTCCAGAAAACCTTCAAATTTTGCTAATCATAGTGCACAAGATACGAAGCGGGTGCCGCCAAAATCATCTTCACAGCTTTCGAAGAATTGCAAAAAAGCCATTATGGATAATCATTTAAATTTATTGAGCCTAAAACATGGCCCAACAAACTTAGGGGCAATTGTGGGTACCCAAAATTAAAACCATAGGCCTGGACGAGTAGCCCAATTCTGGCGGCCCAAAGTCCAGGCCCCCCACCTCTTATTTTGATCGTGATTCGGTCTCTTCCCAGGCTCCCATTAAGGGAGGTTATAGGGAGAGATGGAATATGTGGGGGAATCCAACACCCCCACTTACCTAAACGCACATGTATATATTGAACCCTAGGTCCGGGGCAAAAGGACAAGTTGTATTCTCAGTAACCACTCTCCGGAGTATATAGAAATAATACCGACTGCACCACCGTGGACGTAGGCACATCTTTGCTGAACCATGTACATCCTTTATTGTGTGATTGTCATTTTATATTCCTTTCTCTTACTTGGTGATTGCTTATTCTTATCTTTTTGTGTTGCATAATAATTGTCACCACATAAACCATATAATAAAATTTCCCTTTTACATCTGTGACACCCCGCATATTCTAACCATGGGTGATCACTCCTTCATTAAAATAAACAGGAGTATTATCGAGTTCATTCTTAGCATTACTATCGAAAAACTTTTTAATTACAATTTTCCCATGTCAAATTAAGTCGGTGTCAAATTTTATCTTTCATTATTATATCATCATGCGAAAATAAATTAATTTAACCAAACCATCCACACAAATATAGTCTTAACAATCACACGACACACACACACACACACACACACACACACACACATATATATATATATATATAATGAATAATACTGAATAAACCATCGGTTCCCAAAAATAAATAATCAAACCACAAGTCTCACATAATAAAACTGAATCTAAATACAGTCTGATAAATAAACTGGAGAAATAAATAATCTGAAGGATAAACAGGACCAAATAAAATACTGATGAATCCTTGTCTAGAAATTAATTAGTTGAAGCATTTAAAGTAACTCCCGCAAGCCTCCACAAATGTTGCAACTATGCATCCCTGGATAGAATCATCAAGTTGGGCGTCCCTGTGGCTAGACACCTAAAAGATTTTGAAAATATTTGACACGAGTCAGAGCCCAAATAGGTTGAATATATTTTGCAAGTGTTTAAATCATAGCATAAATTGGTTATTAGATACACATGTCAGTTCATCATACACTCCCTTGAATTCCTCACATCTCAACTAATGTGCACGCATAACGTATCCTGCCTATCTATCCTACCCAGCCCGACTAGATAAAGTATATAACTAACCTCAATGGGTATAACTCCCTCGTATGACACATACGACTCGCTACCACAGTATCAATAATTATTATTTTCCACGTATTATTATTGAATCAATTATTTAAGTTTTTCTACTTAAATTACTTTTAGATACACACAGTCTATTAGTTCTACTATCACACATAAGTATATATACCCCACCTGTATATATTTATCACACATACAATATATACAACTATAGTATCCCTGAAATGGACCCTCGTGATGTTGGCATACTCTGCTATCAAGTCCATGTACCTCTCGTACTAAATCAAGGACTATTGGTTCGACATGTATCCTTGAACCCAAAATCAATCCACACACAATGGAGGTGAACATGGTTCTAAGTCTTTGGTATACACACATACCTAACGTACCCAAACAACACACCAGTCCCACGATACACACACATGGTGAGACACCAGTCCCCAAAGGCCTAATTGATTCCCTTTTTGAATCGATTCACTCTTAGGCCGAATTGATTCGAAAAGTGTCAGGTGATATGGCAGGAATATTGCATATTTTCACCCATTAAATTACTCATTTTAGCCCCTTCGGGTACCTTAATTCCTATATTTAAGCTCATTAACTAGACAACCTCAGATTTGGATATATATATATATATATATATATATATATATATACTCTGCAGGGGTTAATTGAGCTTTTATAGGTATTCCGGCACTTAGTGTGAAGTTTGGACACATTCCAACAAAGTTCCATACGCATTCGCACGCGCAAAGGCAATCGGGTCATTTAATAGTTTGGGCATATGGCCCAACATCTTCATGGAAGTTGTATCCCTCTGAAAAAGCTTTGCATGGTGGTAAACGGTGCGTGAATCGGAGTCCAAATGAAGAAGTTAAATGAGTTTTAGCGGAAGAGAAAGACAACATACCAAAACAGGGGAGGAAACGCAATTCTGCAGTGGCGAATCAATTCGGCCTCTAGTGAATCGATTCACATTAATGCAGTGCTTAATTTTTTCAGCACCGAATCGATTCAGTATCTTTCGAATCGATTCGATTTACATTAGTGAAGCAGGTCTTTAACTACGAATCGATTCAGACCCAGCGGAATCGATTCGCTCCTTTGCAGCCTTCGAAGATCCTTCTTATCGAATCAATCCGGACACAACCAAATCGATTTGGTCCTACAGATTTTTGTTTCTCATATTGCAAGTTTTCCACTAGGGTTTTACTATATAAGGATTTCCTCTTCACTTTGAAAAGATGTCTTTCATTTTAATTAGTTTAGAGTTTGGGTTTTGGGAGCTCATCTTCATTTCTCTTTAACGTTGTGCCCATTTTGGTTTTGTAAGTTGTACTATTCATTATCCCTACCATTAATATAGTTGTTACTTCCTTTGTTTATGATTTATTTCTTGCTTTTATTTCATTTCCATACCTAGATAATTATTATTTTCATTTATTTATTGGTTTCATTACTTTATTTGTTGTTTAAATTAGTTTAATTCCATGTCTAGCCCGTAGATAACGAGTTGGGATTGCATTTCCACCATTAATGGGTATTGAGCTCCGAAAGTTGGGTTATGTGTAAAATTGCGTTTAATTGAAACCTCGTGTATCAAAGTCGGATTGTTTTGCATTTAACTTTATTTGTCATGCAACGTTAGTGTTTATAATGATATTTTGAATTTAATCCGCTTGTGATCATTTTATGTTAAATGTTTAATCTTGAAACTTTGGATTGGATTCTTTATTGTGTGATATTTATGCTTAATTGAAATGCTCGGTTAAATAGTTTTCGAACCAAAATTCTAACTATGAGTTGTTTATCCCAGGGCGGGAATGCGATCCTGACTCTTATTTTAATTAGTTGTAATTTAGTCTTAGCTTTTCTTTTTGCCCTTTTGACCATTTCCAACATATCGCCTTTTATACTTTTATTCTTGAACTAATAATTCGATTAAAATTTATACGGCATTCCTTGTGGATTCTTACGATACCCGACTTACTGATATACTTGTATCGCAAGTGTAGTTGTAGTTTAGGTTTTTTGCATTGAGATAGTAAATCAAAAACAATGACAGTGCCCTTACATGAGCACACGGTTCACACCTGATAAAAAATGGAACCGTTGTCGGGGAGTGCATTTTAGATTGTAATTGTTTTATTATTTCTTAGTATTTTTTTCTTTTGTATTTCTATTCTTTGTTTTAACCTTTTTGCAGGATAGCAAATTTGAGCGCTAAGAAACTTTAATTCTTGGCCACGCACCTTCCTATTTGGATTCTCCATCTACAAACAATTCGGTAACCATGTCGTATTTCTTTAGTTATGTCGATAATCCTAATGATTCTTTATTTGGGGATTGTTCTCAAACCTTCCATTCTCAAGAATCCGCGCCTCGACCTATTACCGTGGGTGAGGGCCTTCGAATTCTTGGGAATGAAAGGATTGAAAACATTTATTGGGAAGAAAATAATAATTGGGATATTGATTTGGATGCATTATTCGAATCCAACGATGATTTTTCTTCCGATATTTTTGAGGTTGAAGAAGATTTTCAACCAAATGAGGAATCCGAGTTTTTTGATCCAAGGAACCCTACTTTGGAAGAAACCCACCTTCTTTTCACACAAAGTGTGGATAACGCTATTGGTGCTAGTTTGAGATTCAAAACACTTTGCAATGAGATATATTCTTTTTTTGGAAATCAACGAGGAGGTGGTAACTAGTGTTTCACCTCAACTTTTATAAGAATATCTCATTGAAAGTGAGTCTTTCTCCCCTAAAATTCAATCTCCTTCCGACGATGAGTTGATTGATATTGAATTTAGTTCATTACCATATACGCTTTCCATTATCGAACCATTAGAGGTAATGATTGATTCCTATGAGTCGGTATAAATTATTGAAACTTTTATACCTTTTGCTGATGAGGACACTTTGTCGGACTTGTTTTACATGATGGACTTATCCCCCACGTGTGCACCACCTCCCATTCCAATTGAAAAACCTTTGGGAGGTGAATCTACTTTTCTTGGATCCCAAGTTTACCTCTCCCCCTTATAATCCAAATCACCCATCGTCCGCCCAAAATTGATAATTGATGATGGTTCACCTTTTTCACCACCCACATGCCTTCTGTTTTTCAAAAGAAATTCATATATTCTGGGAGGCATGTTTTATTTGGATGGTCCACCGTTGATCTTTCAAAGTGACATCCCATTTTGCGTGGATCCTCAATTATTTAGACTTCTAGTGTATAGTTAGTGTGAAGTTCAAATAGTAGGTTGTAAATAGTTAGCTTCTTATTCTTTCTTTCTTTAATTTTTCTTTCCTTTTAGTTTAGTCTAGTGTAATTAGTTAAACTTTTTGTTAATGTTTGACGCTACTAAGAATGTGTCTCAGAAGTGCGTACTCTCTAGGTTTAAGTGCAAGTCTTTCGCTCAAGTAATAATCCGATAAGTCGGGTATCGATCCTCAGGGAAATAGGACAATGGAATTGTAACGACATTGGATAGACAAAGAAATCCTAACTCTGACTCTAAAAAGAAAGTAAAAGATGATTTATTTTGAGAATTGACTACAACTAAATGCAATTTTGAAATTATGAAAGAAATGCAACTATTCTAAATTACCTAAAATACTAACGATGAATGATTTAAAACTCGAACTCTATGATGAAGATAACAGGACGGGAATACAATCCCTCAACCCTAGTGTATTGATGGTATAAAACTAATAGTAAATTTAAGTGATTAATTAGACCCATAATTTAGTACTCCCAAGCATTACGTATATGAGGTTCAAGCCCGCACCATACTTAATCAGAGGATGAATAAATCGGTATTGCGATAGTTACACTCGAATTGCATTCTGAAGCATCCCGGTTACCCTCAACCAAACGAGATCTAAAGATCTACAATTGTCATGTTTCTACGCAATAAGGTCGTAATAAACCATTAAATTTAGAGGACTAATTTGATACACGTGCAACTACCACATCAGGTTGAGTTCATGCATCTCGACCTTTAAAAACCTAGCCTAACATGGTGAAATTAATGAAAACTACGTTATCTACATTGCATGAACTCATAATTGCTTGGAAATAGAGATGAAATATGAGAAATAATAATAAAAGTGCTGGAAATAAAAGTTACCAAGATTGAAGAACAAGAACATGCAAGAAGAAATCAAAGGTTGAAGAAAAACCGGAAAAGCTCTTGAATTAGAGGTGCAAAATATGTAAATTCTTCTCCTAGATGTTCCTACTTGTTATGGAGATTTTACATCAATGAAATCTGAATAAAAAGAGTCCTAACGACTAAATATATAGGCTATATGTCATCTAGAAGAGTCCCCAAAACATAAAACTCTTTTGGATAAAAGATAAGCACAAAATAAAAATCTCGTATCTGGCAATTTGTCACACTTAGAAAGCGTGGCTGGTTTTGTAACGGATATGGAGCGTGACTAATGACCGGATCGGTTCTTTTAATTTTTATCAACTTCGATCCGTCTTCGGTCTGGGGTTCACTGGAACTTTGCATTTCGGATCAGTCCGATTTTTCTTTGACTTTTTCTTCTATCTTTGACTGCTCATAACTTTCACACCGGGACTCCGACTGAGGTGCCGTTTTTTCAAGTGTTCTTGTAATTGAAAGATCTTAAACTTTCCAGTTTGCCCCACTTCCAGAATAAGGCTAAAAAATTACGAAAATGCCCTTTAACTCCCCGTTTCTTGGTTTTCTTTCACTATTTTGAGTTCTCTTTGGCACTAACTTGTATGAAATACCTCTAAAACACATAAGAGATACACAAAATACAAAATAATTGCCAAAAAGGTCTAGTAGCATAAATATGAGACAAATCCAAGCTATTTACACCGCACGGGATCATAAAAATACCGGAATTAAGGGGATAAATGTGAAGAATTTATGCCTAATCAAAACCCCCTAACTTTGAACTTTGCGCGTCCCGAGCAATGTAAAAGAATGAGAGTATGATTTAAAGAACCTTCAAAAACTTTTATTGGGATAGAATACCTCTTTCGCTGGAAAGAGATTGCATTTAGCGTATGCAACAAGCCTTTAAACCCCTAGGTTACCCTAGTAGGACGAGTTGTGTCTCGTGAGGATTTGCAGAGAATATACCCACAAAATTCGACTCAAAAAAACTCAAAATACGCAAAAATTATATAATTCAAACTTTTCCTGAAAATAGTCATCATCAAATCATGTTCAAGAGTCTCAAATCATAGTGCGCATGTGTGAAACCGAAGATTTAATCGCTGATTTCCACCGATTGACCATTGCGTTACTTATCCGAAAATTCATTTTGATTTCAAAATCTCACGGGATGATCTCATAAATGAATCACTCAAAATGTGGCTTTTCTCTCGGTATACGCGATTTATAAGAGTTAATGTAGTGGAATCAAGTTCACGCACATAAGTAGAAAGACAGAAATTTTATAGTAATTGGATCTCATCAATGGAATACGGTTTGAAACACAGGAACATTGCCTCTTATACATATGAAGTAACTAATTTCGCAATTTGGACTCGGTTAGGACTTTTTTCGGGTTACAAGTATATTGGGTAAAATGAAAATGGTAGGGAAGGTTGGAATTGGAAAATTCATTTATGATGTCCATTTGTGCTTTTTCCGGGCTATTGCTCA
Organism: Sambucus nigra; assembly: GCA_949130495.1. Taxonomy (NCBI): domain Eukaryota; kingdom Viridiplantae; phylum Streptophyta; class Magnoliopsida; order Dipsacales; family Adoxaceae; genus Sambucus; species Sambucus nigra. The sequence continues at coordinate 86,853,137 of OX422216.1, read as the reverse complement.
TTTTTTTTCTTCTTTTTCTATTTTTTTCTATTTTCACTCTTTTCTTTTCTTACTATTTATGTTGAGCACATCTATTTTTTTTGCCCCTTTTTGTTGCACTTTTCGAACTTAAATTCTGAATTTTTTCATTTTTCACAATTCTGGGCTATTTGGGTTTTTTGGGTTATCAAACGAAAAGGAAAGTAAATTTGTTAGGTTGCAAAGGAATGAATTGTTCACGACTTTTTATGGCCAATATTTTTGGGTGACAAACGATGGCCTACTTCATTGTCCGAATTACTTATTAATTGACCATATGCGTTTCAAGATGAATTTAATTTAGAGATTTGTAGCGCGCTTTTCAAGGCAATATCACACACGTTTCTCAAAACCGATCAAGGTGAAAGACTTAAGATCCTCGACGACTTATTAAGCGCTGAAAAGAACTTTGAGTTAACAATTAACTTGGATTGATTCATAATTTTCACAAAGATGAAAGGCTCGAATCTCACCGGGGTTGTTAATCTCTATATTTATTCGTTAAGTCGTCAATTTCGGCTCAATTTCCATATTTGGTTAATTTCGGCTTTGTGTATTGTGTTTTTATAATTTGAGACTTTAAACCGACTTTTAATCATATTTTTGAGAGTTTTCAATTTCAATTTTTATTTATTTTGAAGAAAAATATTTTTGGATTTTTTTTTAAATTTCTGGGCATTTTTGAAAATTTTGGGAAGTTTTAGAAAAATGCACTTGTGACCCCCCCTAACTTAGACTTTTTCATTGTCCTCAAGAAAAAAATGACTAAAATCTAACTCAAAGCGAATTAAAAGTGCAAAGAAATAAAACGAACAAATACTAAAAATGCAAAAAGACACTAAATGACACAAACACATGACTCAAAAATACAAAAATCACCCCATATGCGTCGGGGGTGCGACGACCTATCTCTTGCCCCTACCAAATCAACCGATCCCACTCACGAGATTCGATGCTCTCCTTGTTTCTCCCGTCCTAGGATTATAAACCAATAATCGGAATAAGTTGGGACCTCTCCCATTGATAAAGGAAAGGCCAGAAGGCTCGTTGTGACTAGTTGGAAAGCGGTCCTCACGATGTTGACTCAAAGCGTGGCCTGCGTGCACTGACTCGGAGGGAACACCTAGGTTTATTTCAATTTTTAGGATGCATGGGTCGGGCTCTAAGTTGGACAAAACACAACTTTTCTCGTCAATCGGTTCTGGGACCTCAAGTGGTATGGGTGGATGGTCACAACGAAGGAATTCATCAATTTTTTCTTTCCATTCACTTTCGTATAAGTGACTACAAGAGTCCAATAGGGATTGGACTTTAACAGTAAGGCTTTCATCCACCTGCCCAAACTCTTTTTCAAAATCTTCCATGCTCGCGTCCCCTCTCTCTCTCTCTCTCTCTCTCTCTCTCTCTCGAGTAGTGCCTACGTCCTCCCTTACTTTCTCGATCTCTAACTCCATTATTTTTCTCTCTTCTAACCCCTCTCTCTCTCAATCACGGTCACTACACACATCTCCCTCGCTTTTTTCTCATCATCATCACTACCGTTATTACTTGATGAAATCAGGCACACCCCTAATGGCTCTCTCTTGTGGGACCCCTCATTCTCGTGGCTCGACACTAAGCGGGATCCTAGGGCATCTCCAAAATAATTTTCCTCAACGTACTCCTCTACGATCTCGTCGATTAGGCTCACCACGTGAAGATCATCTTCTTCCCCCATATGTTAGGCTATATGGAAGATTTTAGTCTCTAAGGTCATGTTCCCAAAAGTGAGTTGCATCTGTCCATTTCGAGTATTGATAATTGCATTAGCCATATCTAAGAATGGGCGGCCAAGAATGATGGGAACATGAATGCTCGAGGCGAAGGAGGGATTTGTGTCCCAAATGACAAAATCTACCGGGAAGTAGAAAGTGTCAACTTGAACGATCACGTCCTCGACTATATCTCTTGGTATCTTCACGATTTGATCCGCTAATTGGAGAGTGATCTTTGTGGCCTTAAGGTTGCCCAGATCAAGTTGCATATAGATGGCGTAAGTTGACACTTTCTCCCAAGTCAAGTAAGGCTTTTTCAATTTTATTTTCTCCAATGATGCAGAAAATGGTGGGTGCACTGGGATCTTTGAATTTTAGGGGGATATCATTAAGTAGAATGGATCTCACGTTCTATGTTAGACATACGTTTTTCTTTACCTTCATCTTCCTCTTCACTGTTAACAAGTCCTTGATGACTTTTGCGTAAGCTGGAATTTCCTTAATGGCATCGAGGAAAGGTAAATTTAAATTTACTTTCTTTAGCAAGTCTAGCACGTCATCATGGGCGTTTCCTTTATGGGAAGGAATTAACCTTTGAGGAAACGGTGCCGCTGAGGGTGGTTTCACTACTACCTCGGGCTCACTAGTGTCTTCTTTATCACTCTCTTTCAAGGGGACATCTTTGTCCTCTTTCATGCCGGGAAAAATCTCCTTGTCTTTAGGTACGTCTTGTGGGGCATGTATGAAGTCAACTACTCTCCCACTACGTAGAGTGGTAATTACGCTACATTGCTCAGTATGGTCATGGGGTGTCGAGCTAACACTAGTTTGACCTTGGAGAGGTCTTTGGCCCTGGGCAGGAAACTTGTCCTTCTCTTGGATACTCAACGATGATTGCAACTTTGAAATGTTCGTATTCATGTTGTTGATCATGCGCTCATGCCTAGCATTAGTTGCATTCTGGGTATTAATAAATTGGTTGATCGAAGCCTCAAGATTTCTCCGCGGTGGAGTGATATATGCTCCTTGAGGTGGTGGTGCTTACACATATCCTTGCATGTGTGGAGCTTGTTGAAAGTGCGGTGGTGGAGGAGGGGAACATGTGAATTAGGATTCATCGCAGCATGTTGTTTCCCATAGCTAAAACAAGGATGGTTTTTCCATGAAGGGTTGTAATAATTCTAGTGCGGTGCACTGAAATTACCCTTGAATCCTCCTATACCACTTACTTGTTCTTGAAGCATAACTTTGTACGCGGGTATAATCGAGCATTCGTCAGTTGAATGACCCGCCTCACAAATTGCACACACCTTCTCGATGGGGTTTGGGATGGACCCAGTTAATCCTCTTCCATATACTTCAAGTAGGTCTCGCATTCCTTTCTTAATCACATCGAGTCGACAGTCCGTCATAGAATTCTTTTCTACGTGACATAGGCCAGACGCCGATGGAGTGGTGGTCACTTGGCAATTTGGATTTTGAGCATTAGGTCAGATGTATCCCATTATTGGGTAGTCTCGGCGACATACCTCTGGTGAAGCTCAACATCGTTGGCATCTAAGTCAACAAATGGACCATCGCACATGGTTTCAACGAGTTACATGGAATTAATGTTCAGCCCATTATGGATGAAGGAAATGATTTGCGTTTTATCAAAACCATGATGGGGACACGAAGTAATTAACCCATTGAAACGCTCGTAGCATCGATCGAACGACTCATTTTCTAATTGTCGAAATGTTTGAATTTGAGCCTTGATGGAGTCCGTTTGATGTGGAGGAAAGAATTTCTTGAGAAATTTAGATTGTAGCTCGCTCCATGATGAAATCGAATTTGGAGGTAAAGACCATAGCCAGGTCTTAGCCTTATCCTTTAGCGAGAATGGGAAGAGTTTAAGGCGGAGCACATCTTTTGTGCAAGTTTAATCACTGAGAGTCTTGCACGCCTCCTCAAATTCCATGATGTGGGCATATGGCTTTTCTGAATCCATTCCATGTTAAGTGGGAAGTATCTGGGTCATACCATTCCTAAAGAGAAATTTCCCTGCATTATACGGGAATAAAATGCATCCCGAAGTGACAGTGCTCTCGGGATATAAGACGTCTCTCAAAGGGGATACGGGGCCTCTCCCTCACCGGCGATTGCACTACCGTATTTTAACATATTTCTCTCACTCAAAGGCTCTGTGTCCTCACTAGGTATGCTCGGAGCGCACTCTGAAGTGTGTCTTAAGAGGGAAAATGGAGTGTTATTTGCAATTGAGTGTGACGGTGTGGGAGGTGGAACCCAGAATTGTGGAGCGTTAGGAGTGTGAGGGCTATCAGGGTCGTACTCAACTATTGGATTTTCGTGAATGTGGGTTGAAGTATTATGGGGAGTTGGAGTGAGTTCAGAATTTTGCATTAACTGTCTTATGAGAGATGATGAGGAATATTTTTGTTCTTTTTAAAAAAAAAAATTGTCAAAGTTTTAGATTGACTTGATCTAATCCTAAGTCTACCTAGTTCCCCGGCAACGGCGCCAAAAACTTGACGCGACTAAGAATGTGTCTCAGAAGTGCGTACTCTCTAGGCTCAAGTGAAAGCCTGTTGCTCAAGTAATAATCCGATAAGTCGGGTATCGATCCTCAGGGAAATAGGACAATGGAATTGTAACAACGTTGGATAGACGAAGAAATCCTAACTCTAACTCTAAAAAGAAAGGAAAAAATGATTTGTTTTAAAAATTGACTACAACTAAATGCAATTTTGAAATTATGAAAGAAATGCAACTATTCTAAATTACCTAAAATACTAACGATGAATGATTTAAAACTCGAACTATATGATGAAGAAAATAGGATGGGAATACAATCCCTCAACTCTAGTGTATTGATGGTATACAACTAATCGTAAATTTATGTGATTAATAAGACCCAAAATTTAGTACTCCCAAGAATTACGTATATGAGGTTCAAGCCCGCACCATACTTAATCAGAGGATGAATAAATCGGTATTGTGATAGTTACACTCGAATTGCATTCTGAAGCATCCCGATTACCCTCAAGCAAAAGAGATCCAAAGATCTACAATTGTCGCATTTCTACGCAATACGGTCGTAATAAACCATTAAATTTAGAGGATTAATTTGATACACATGCAACTACCACATCAGGTTCAGTTCATGCATCCCAACCTTTAAAAACCTAGCCTAACATGGTGAAATTAATGAAAACTACGTTATCTACGGTGCATGAACTCATAATTTCTTGGAAAGAGAGATAAAATATGAGAAATAATAATAAAAGTGATGGAAATAAAAGTTACCAAGGTTAAAGAACAAGAACATGCAAGAAGAAATCAAAGGTTGAAGAAAAACTCGAAAAGCTCTTGAATTAAAGGTGCAAAATATGTAAATTCTTCTCCTAGATGTTCCTACTTGTTATGGAGATTTTACATCAAAGAAATCTGAATAAAAAGAGTCATAATGACTAAATGTATAAGCTAGAGGTCATTTATAAGATTCCCCAAAACATAAAACTCTTTTGGCTAAAAGATAAGCACAAAATAAAAATCCCGTATCTGGTAATTTGTCACACTTGGAAAGTGTGTCTAATTTTGTAACGGACCTGGAGCGTGACTAATTTTGTAACGAATCTGGAGCGTGACTGATGACCGGATCGGTTCTTTTAATTTTTATCAACTTCGATCTGTCTTCGGTCTGGGGTTCATTGGAACTTTGCATTTCGGATCGGGCCGATCCGGATCGGTCCGATTTTTCTTTGACTTTTTCTTCTATCTTTGACTACTCATAATTTTCACACCGAGACTCCGATTGAGGTGCCGTTTTTTCCAGTGTTCTTTTAATTGAAAGATCTTCAACTTTCCAGTTGGCCCCACCTCCAGAATGAGGATGAAAAATTATGAAAATGCCCTTTAACTCCTCGTTTCTTGGTTTTCTTTCACTATTTTGAGTTCTCTTTGGCACTAGCTTATATGAAATACCTGTAAAACACATAAGAGATACACAAAATATGAAATACTTGCCAAAAAGGGTTAGTAGCATAAGTATGAGACAAATCCAAGCTATTTACACCGCACGGGATCATAAAAAAACCGAAATTAAGGGGATAAATGTGAAGAATTTATGCCGAATCAATATTTTTGTTATGCTCGTTACTAACTTGTTTTGTAGATTCTTTGAACTCATGATTATCGGGGATCTCTCCAATTTTGGGTGATATCATTCTTTTTCTATCTTTGTGTTGTGTTCTTAATGCACATTGAGGACAATGCAACATTTAAGTTAGGGGGTGTAGGATATTCTACCGATTTCATGTTTAGTCCATAGATTTGATCACATGTTAGTCATAAAGCATGCTTTTTGTTAAAAATTGAAAATTTTCAAAAATATTTTCTTTCTTTTTTCTCCTTTGTTGGGCATTTTGCCTTATTTCTGATGATAAATTTTAATAAATGCCCGATCCACTAGACAACTCAACGATGCATGTTCTTGATTTTAGAAGTTATTAGACTGTACTCCTCAAATCATTGATATTATGAATAACTTCATGAATTAAACTTTAATACCATGAGTACATGTGCTTTTCTTGTTTTATTAGTTTGGTTTAAGATTTTTATAACTTGGTAATCTTTTGTTGCAGTGTATATACTTACACTGAGTGAGCTTTGTGCTTTTCATCATTTGTGAGTGTAAAACACTTCTCTCTCCTCCTTGAAAACGTTGAATTCATCATTAATCTCACTATACTTTCATTTGGTCGTTCATTAATTGAGTTCATTTACAAAATGTGTTACTTGAGCATGATTTTCAAAGTTGTTTTGACTCGAGAATTGCATAAACTTTAGGAAATAATCATAGGCCATCTTTGTTATATCACCCATATTGGCCTTGACCTCACCTTATATGTTTCCAATCGTCAACCCCTTTGAGCCTTAATAAAGCCTTTTATTTGATAACCCCAAAATCCCATAACCAACTCCACATTGGAGTTATAAACCATAAATAATACCTTCCATACCTTTGTTTGGAATGTTAGTTGGGATTGAATGATGTTATTGTCTTGCGTTTGCAATTAAGCATGAAAAGAGTGAGAAAATTAGAAAAGAAAGAAGTGAAAAACAAAAGAAAAACAAAAGAGAAACATGAGAAAAAGAAGAAAAGAAAAGAAAAGAGAAAGTTGATGTGTATAGTGTTCAATAAGCTTTTATTACTCTCCTATTGTCATATTTAATGCTTGTTAGGGAACTTGTTTTCCAAATTTGAATTGCCCACAATTTTTCATTGTCCCGAGTTTTCATCCCTGAAGACTTTGAATCCGTAAATATTTCCTTCATTTCATAACCCTAGCCTAGCCTACATTAAAATCCTATAAAGTCCTATGTGATCTTAGGGTGAATTTAATTTAAAATTTTAAATAGTTTTGATAATTTGTGAAAATGCATTTCGTCTCCTTTAATGAGCGGTATCTTTTATTGAGATTACATATTTTTCATTTTATATATAGCGTTCTTCATTAGTGACATGTGCATGTCCTAGGGTTCATTTACATTTACTCTTAATGCCTGCATATCCCGTGTATTACCCCCCTTTCATAGTGATTTAATTTGTTGAGTGTAATGCGCGGTGAGGATTGATATATGCATGATTTTATGTTTATTCGGTTTATATAAGTTTTTGCCATATCATATTTTACATGTGCTCGCTACCTTCCCACTTTTAAGGTTTGAATTCGACGAAGTTCGTTCTATGATGTTAATAACTATGGACTTTTGTGTGAATTCATTCACTTTTCTAATAACATGTTGAAATCTTGTTCATTATTGTTGAGTTTGTCGCATGTTGATTGGGCATATTTTGAGAAAACTATGTGATGATTGGGTATATTTTCAGGAAACTATATGATGTTTGTGGGTTTCATCCTAGAAAACCCTCACGAGACGACACTCGTCCACTAGGGTAACCTAAGGGTTTAATGGCTAATTTTTTTATCTACTTGTAGCTATTTTTTTCCCCTATTTCATTACTAGGGACTAGCAATGTGTAAGTTAGGGGGTGTGATACGACACGAATATTGCATATATGCGCCCGTTAACTTACTCATTTTAACCCCCTCGGGTACCTTAATACCTATATTTAAGCTCGTTATATATATATATATATATATATATATGCTTTTCAGGGGTTAATTGAGCTTTTAAAGGTATTTCGGCACTTAGCATGGAGTTTGGACGCATTTCGATGAAGTTCCGTACACATCCGCATGCGCAAGGGCAATCCGATCATTTAATAGTTTGGGCATCTGGCCCAACATCTTCACGAAAGTTGTAGCCATCTGAGCAAGCTTCACGTGGATGCAAATGATGCATGAATCCGAGTCCTAATGAAGAAGTTACGAAATTTTTAGCAGAAGAGAAAGACAACATATCAAAACAAGGGAGGAAAATAAATTATGTAGTGGCGAATCAATTCGCATTAAAATAGTACTCAACTTTTCCAGCACTATATCGATTCTATCTCTTCCGAATCAATTCGATTTATATTAGTGAAGCAGGTCTTTAACTATGAATCGATTCTCTCCTTTACAGCCTTCGAAGACCCTTATTATGTGAATCAATTCGGACACAACCGAATCGATTCGGTCCTACAAATTTTTGTTTCTTCTTATTGCAAGTTTTCCACTAGGGCTTTACTATATAAACATTTCCTCTTCATTTTGAAGAGATATCTTTCATTTTAATTATTTTAAGGTTTGGATTTGGGGAGCTCATCTTTATTTCTCTTTGGGTTGTGCCCATTTGGGTTTTATAAGTTGTACTATTCATTATCCCTACCATTAATATAGTTGTTATTTCCTTTGTTTATGCTCTATTTCTTGCTTGTATTTAATTTCCATGACTAGATAATTGTTGTTTTCATTTATTTATTGCTTTCATTAGTTTATTTGTTGTTTAAATTAGTTTAATTCCATGTCTAGCCCGTAGATAATGGGTTAGGATTGCGTTTCAGCCATTAATGGGTATGGAGCTCCGAAAGTTGGGTTTTGTGTAAAATTGCATTTAATTGAAACCTCACATATCAAAGTTGGATTGTTATGCATTTAACTTTCTTTGTCATGCAACGTTAGTGTTTCTAGCGATAATTCGAACTTAATCCGCATGTGATCATTATCCGTTAAATGTTTAATCTCGCAAATTTGGATTGGATTCCTTATTGTGCGATGTTTATGCTTAATTGAAATGCTCAGTTAAATAGCTTTCGAACTGAAATTCTAACTATGCATTCTTTATCCCGGGTCAGGAATGGGATCCTGACTCTCGCTTTAATTAGTTGTAATTTAGTTTTAGCTTTTCTTTTTTCCCTTTTCACCATTTCCAACATATCACCTTTTACACTTTTATTCTTGAAGTAATAAATCGATTAAAATCTATACGACATTCCCTGTGGATTATTATGATACCCGACTTACCGCTATACTTGTATCGTAAGTGTAGTTGTATATTAGGTTTTTTCACTAAGGCGGAGAACTGAAAACAACGACAGTGCTTCTACACGAGCACATACTTCGCGCTCGATCATCAGGTCATCTTCTCCAATACGTTGTTACATTTTTCACCATTTTTCTTCAACACAACTTTCATGATTCACATTAAAACTCCCATATAATTTAACCCAACATCTAACATGAGTATAGGAATGGATCACAACGAATTTTCATCATCAAACATCATTTAATTCCATGATTCACAAGATTAAATTCTCTAATTAATTCATGCAAACCCAAAATCATATTTCAAACAAGTTCTTTATAAACCCAGATTTCATTCTCTTATTTTATCCCAACAAATTAGATTTCAAAATACTAATTCCAGAACCAAAACCTCTAACAGGTTTTCTCATCATTAACATGAATATGGTCCAATATTTCTTCTAAAAATCATGAAATTATGCTAGATATCTCAACTCCTAACATGGGTATTTTAACTAATTGAAAATAAGCAACATAAACACTTGCCTTATATAGGAGTGATGTGATTTCATTTTTTTGATGATGATGTGTTTGTCTTCCCTTCCAATACACACTTCAAAGATGATGGTGATGCAAGAATAAGGTTGAAAGATTCAAGAATCCTCTCTAAAGTTCCAAGAATGCTCTCCCTTCCTTATCTAATCGCCTCTAAGGGTTTTTTATTCTTCTAACCCTAGACTCTCCCAACTACAAACTGATATAACCCTTGGAAATTCGTAGCTCCCTTAACCCTAGGCTACTAAATGACTAAAATGCCCTCTAAAGGTGCCAATTAAGTCTAAAAATGCCCCGTGACCCAAACATCACACTCGGGTATACTATTTTGACCCTTTTAAAGTCAACCTTGACCTTGAAATCACCATCCGAGTCACTATAAAATAATTTCCTATCTCGACCTCATATAGTCCACACTCGACACCCGATCGAGATATACCGCTATCACGTCACTGTCACTCGTTATGACGTACAAATAATTATTTACTATTCACTTAGTAATTATATTTAATAAGCACTAATCACTCTCTCTCTGATTAATATTTTAATCCACGCATAATATTTAATTCCATTAAATTACGTCATGTGTACAATTTAAGAACTTACCGAATTAATTCTATTTTTAAATACTCAAAAATACATGGTGTTACATATTTTCTCCCTTACAATGGAATTTCACCCTCGAAATTAGGACGTACCTGCGGTGAGTAACTCTGGATACTGTTCATGAATGTCATCCTCCCTCTCCCACATTGACTCATTAACATTGTGGTACCCCTATTTAACTCTAACCAAGGGTACCACCTTAGACCTTAGCTTATGCTCACTACGATCAAGTATCACTACCGATCTCTCCTCGTATGATATATCTGGATGAAAGTCGATCTCCTCTAATGGAACATACCAGAAGGCCCGCTCACTCCTCTAGTACTTCTTCAGCGATGACATATGAAACACATCGTGGATCCACTGTAGATGTTGTGAGAGTCCCAGCCTATATGCTACTGGTCCCACCATCTCAATAATCGGAAATGGTCCCACATATCTAGGCACTGGCTTCTTCTTCTTGTCAAATCTCATAACCCCTTCATAGGAGACACCTGCACCAACACCTGGCCACTAACCTCAAGCTCTATATGCCTCATGTATGCATTATCATAACTCTTCTACCTGTCTTGAGCTATATGGATGCACCCCCAAATCAGCTCAATCTTATCAGTGGTGTCCTGAATCATCTCTGGCCCCAATAATTTATTATCCCCCACCTATAACTAGAAAGCGGGCAAACAACAAGGCCGATCGTACAGTGCCTCGAATGGTTCCATGTCGATGGTGAACTGGTAAGAGTTGTTATACACAAACTCCACCAAAGGAAGGTACTGATCCTATCCTCCTCTGATGTCATGTATGCACATCCGCAACATATTCTCAAGCATCTGATTAACCCTCTTTGTCTATCCATCTATCTGTGGGTGATACGCTGTACTCAACCACAAATACATGCCTATATCCCCCTAAAAGTTTTACCCGAAATGGAACACAAAGATCTTGTCCTGATCGGACACAATATTATCTCAGTAATAAATAACTATGCATATAGCCTCATCTCAAAATCTATGCAAACCGGAAGAAAATGGGCCACCCTAGTCAACCGATCCACTATCACCCATATGGAGTCATGATCTTGTTGCGATAACGGTAATCCAGTAATAAAATCCATAGAGATACTCTCCCACTTTCACACAGGAATCTCGAGTGGCTGCAACATTCCTATCGATCTTTGGTGGTATACCTTCATTAACTGGAAGGTAGCACACTTCGAGACAAACTCCGCTATGTCCCGCTTCATCCCTGATGACCAATACTGCCTACGCATATCCTGGTACATCTTATCCCCACTGAGATGTACCACAAATTGAGACTCGTGAGACTCTGACATCACTGCATGTCCCAAATCCTCATCCTCTGTAACCACGAGTCCGCCATTAAAATGCAAACCACCCTCTAAACTGATGGAGTACGACTCTGTCCCATCAGCTAACAACTAGCGAATCATGTCCTGACAATATTGATCCCCTGCTTCTCTCCCCTCCCTCATCATAATCTCAGGCGTGACAACTAGTACATACATGCACGCTCTGGAAACCTCATCATTATGTCGAATATCTTTCCACTTAGCCTTACACACCTCTGATATCTCATGAAAAACGTTGCTAATGCCGTTTAATACAAGATTAAACTGTATAAGCAACTCCGAGATGTTTGTTGAAGAAACCCTTTTCTTTTGAAAATAAAACTTATAAACAACAAGATGTGTTTACAAAAACTTATGTACAAGAGTAATCAAGACTTTGTAACCAGTTTTAAAACTAAGACAGTTTCAAAAATTCAGCACACTATAGAATGAGATGAGTAGATGAAGATAATCAGAACACACAGTTTTTAACGTGGTAAAACCTCTCCCAATAGAGGAAACATCCACGGTGACTTCTAAGTCACAAAAGTAAAAATCCACTAACAACAAATAACAGTTACAAACAATACAACATACATGCACACAAAACAACCTATTTAAAGTTTAGGAATATACCCCACTTGGTGTCCTTCTAACTTCTCATAGATCTGATTGTTGATGATGTTCTTCCAGTTTGATAACTTCCTTTTGCTTTAGCTTCTTTACGTCGACTCAATAATCTTTTATCTTATTCACAACACTTCCAGTGTGGTAGTGTGTTAAGTGTTTGTGATGTGATTCCTATCAACATGCATGAACTCACACACACTTAGTTTTACAGACAGTCCTAGAAAATTACATATAAAGACTATATGCTGTGATTTTCTTTTCTTTCTTTCTTACAGAACTAGAAACCTTTTTTACCTTTAATATATCCCAGATTCCACGGAAATCTTGCTTCAAATTCGGTCAAGACCTTAATCAATCTCTGTTTTAAAAATATTTTTGAGATTGAAAATCTCCAAGTGTGAATCCAACTAGGTCAAGGTTAAGTTTCGTAAGAATAGAAACCATAAAATATTTACAAAACTAAATCAGTAAAGATTTTCTTAAATCGAGAAAGAAACATGCAGATCTAGTGAAATATAACATGCAAAGTGTAGATCTACAATTTCTATGAAAAAGAAATACAGATCTTCACACGAATGTTTAAGCTGGTAATAAGATCACAGATCAAGAGGTTACAGCTTCAATATGAACAAACCAGTAACACCACTCTCTCTCAAACACTCAAGGTTATGTTTGGGGTTTTGTATATACGAAGGTTTGAATTAGATATGAAGTGTTTAGGGTTAGGGTTAGGGTTAGGGTTTGTCTAACACAGTTTTCCCTTTCTCTCTCTTCTCTCTTTTCTTTTCTCTCTTCTCTCTCACTTCTCTCTTCTCTATATTTTTTTTTCTCTCAGAAATGACGACTGCCAAAAGTCTTGAAAGGTTGAGAATTAGAGGGATTTTATAGGAGTGGAGGAAGGTTCTGGATAGTCGAAGGCAATCAAGGGCTGAGATTAAGTCTTCCTAATATTGACTTGATCTAAGGGTTATAAAATAGCGGTGGTTAAGTTGAATGTGATTGGTCCAAAGAGATAGCACAAGGATGGTTTAAAACACATGCAGGCCATCGATAAGGCTTGATCTAACGATCAGCAAACCACCAGGCAACCCTCTCACATAACAAACACAAATTGATACATCAGGAACGTGACAAGTGTTGGCATATAAGTGACTTGCAAACGCGCGTCAAAAATAATTACAGGCAGCACCCTGAAGTCTCTAGCGCATTTACATTCTACCCAATCAAACATTCCAATGAAAAATGAAATTTTCAAAATAGAAAATTAACCCCACAAATTTTATAATCACACTTTTATTAATGAAAACATTATTTTAAAAAAGTTTAAAAATGTTTAAAAATTCCCAAAAAATTATTAAAACAACATTTTAAGGGGAATTTAACACACAATCAGTTTTAAGCAATATATACACATGTATGCACTTCTAATGTGTGTAGTGTGATTCAATTGATACCTTCTTGGATCATTGAAGAGGATTAGAGAGAATAATTCTGAGGTTCTTTGGATTCTAGGTTAGACAACCAATTTTGTCACTATTTCCAAATTAGTTGAACACTTATACAGTATAGACTTAAGTAAGTCAAAGGTATAAGGTGCTTAAATCTCCCCCTTTGGAAATATGAGACAAAATCTCCTTTGAGTTAGTTTAAACTCTTAGGGAACCAAAAAAAATAAAAACTAGTCCTATACAAAAGATACTATCTACCCATTTCCTAGAAATTCAAAAATTACATAACTCAACTATTTACAAAATTTGTACACTAGAAATGGTAGACAATTAGTAGAAGAGATTCCTGCAAATATGCACACTAAGATCAAGCAGTTTAGATGAAATGTGAACAAAACATTGAACCCGTAAGACTCAAATTTCTCCCCCATTTTGTCTCAAATGGATAAAGGGTAAAAATTAAGGTCTTCAGAGTTTAATCAGCACATACCATACCTATAGAATTACGCAAATACAGAAATCTGTTATAGTCTAAAGGTTTAGTGAACATGTTTGCAAGTTGCAGATCAGTAGGCAGGTAATGGATTTCTAACTCCTTAGTTTCAACAAGTTCGCGTATAAAATGATGTCTTATCTTAATATGCTTAGTTCGCGAGTGTTGAACCGGGTTTTTAGATATGTTAATAGCGCTTTGATTGTCACAATACAATTGTAACTGATCTTCTTTAATCCCATAGTCGCTTAACATCTGTTTTATCCATAATAATTGAGCACAGCAACTTCCTGGTGCTATATATTCGGACTCAGCCGTAGATAAAGATGTGCAATTCTGTTTTTTTCTACTCCAACCTACTAAATTATTGCCGACATAATAACAGGCACCTGATGTACTTTTACTGTCATCAGTACAACTGGCCCAATCAGCATCAGTATACCCTATGATGGTACTGCAGGTATCATTAGTGTACCTAAGTCCAAGATTAATAGTGCCCTTTATGTACTTTATTATACGTTTTACACACGATAAATGGCTCTCTTTAGGGTTATTCTGGTAACGAGCACACAGACATACAGCATACATTATATCTAGTCGTGAGGCAGTTAGATAGAGTAGGCTACCAATCATACTACGATAAAGTGTGGAATCAACTGACTTTCCATTTTCATCTTCACATAATTTAACAGTAGTACTCATAGGCGTTTTGGCAACTTTAGCATTATCTAAACCAAATTTCTTAACGAGATCTAAGGCATACTTAGTTTGAGAGACAAAAAGTCCATCAGAATTCTGTTTCACTTGAAATCCTAAGAAAAGTTGTAGCTCCCCCATAAGGGACATGTGAAACTCCTTATGCATAATAGCAGAAAAAGATTTGACTTCAGATGTTGAAGTAGACCCAAAGATGATGTCGTCTACATAGACTTGGGCTATAATAATGTTTTTGTCAAAATGTTTGACAAAGAGGGTCTGGTCATTTTCTCCTCTCTTAAAACCCTTATCCAACAAAAAGTTGGAAAGGCGTTCATACCAAGCTCGAGGAGCTTATTTTAAGCCATACAAAGCCTTTTTTAGACGAAAGACATGGTCTGAGTATTTTGGGTCAATGAACCCTTTGGGTTGTTCTACATACGTCTCTTCAGATAGAATTCCATTGAGGAAGGCAGACTTGACATCCATTTGATAAAGTGTAAATTTTAAGTGACACGCTATGGCGAAAAGAAGTCGAACAGATTCAAGACGAGTGACAGGGGCAAATGTCTCGCTAAAATCTATTCCTTCTATTTGTGAGTAACGTTGAGCAACTAGTCTAGCTTTGTTTCTAAGGATTACCCCATTTTCATCAGATTTGTTCTTAAAGATCCAACGTGTGCCAATAACATTTTTGTTTTGAGGCCGCGGTACAAGATAACAGACATCGTGAATGACAAATTGTAAAAGTTCTTCCTGTATTGCAGAAATCCAGTGTGTGTCATTCAATGCTTCATTAACATTTGTTGGTTCCACAAGGGAGACGAAACATGCATAATTAGCATAATTTCTTAACTGGGATCTAGTACGAACTGGCTCATTAGGATTACCGACCACGTTGTCAATGGGATGATCTTTAGAGACCCAGCCAGGTACTTCTGGACTCTCAATAGGTAATGAGTCATCTATTTCTGGTGAATCAGTTTTGAAATCATTTTCAGATTCAACCACAATAGGTGATTCAGATATCTTATTTTCGACAATAGTGTCGCTTACAATTACATTTATCGATTCCATAAGGGTCTTAGTACGCAGATTGTATATACGATAAGCACGACCGTTTGGGGAGTATCCTAAGAAGATGGCTTTATCACCACGCGTCTTGAATTTAGACAAATGTTCTCTGTCTTTACAGACATAACACTGACTTCCGAAAGTCCTTAGATATTTCAGATTAGGCTTCTTACCGTACCACAACTCATAAGGGGTTTGTTTTGTGTTTTTCCTAAGGTAAACCCTATTAATAATATGACATGCAGTTCTAATAGATTCTACCCAGAAATACTTAGGTAGGGATTTGGCATGCAACATGACACGTGCCATCTCTTGAAGAGTTCGGTTTTTCCTTTCGGCAACACCGTTCTGCTGAGGAGTCTTAGGGGCACTGAATTCGTGTTTGTAACCATTGTAGTCACAATATTCAACTATTCATGTGTCTATGAACTCTCCCCCTCTATCGCTACGAATGCGATTGACTTGTGTGTCTTTCTCATTTTCAATTCTTAGTAAAATTTTCAAAAAATTCTGAAACGTGTCAGATTTATGTTTCAAGAAGGCAACCCAAGTGAATCGTGTGAAATCATCAACCATGACAAGGATATAACTGTGTCCACAAAGACTAACAGTTCTAGAGGGACCAATAAGGTCCATATGGATGAGATCTAAAGGTCTAGAGGTGAGAATGTCTTTAACTTTTTTATGCGAAGTCTTAACTGTTTTTCCTTCCTGGCAATGACCACAGACAATACTGGAAATAGGTTTAATTTTAGGAATTCCTCTAACAATCTCTTGACTAGACAATCTACCAAGGATATCATAACTTAGGTGACCCATACGATTATGCCAGATTTCATTGTCATCCATTCTGACAATGTTACAGGTTTCAGAACCAGTCTTGACAGTATAACAATTGTCAGGTGTTCTAAATCCGGTAATAATGCATTTACCTTTATCATTTAGAATTTTACAATTGTTCTTTGAAAAGGAAACTGTATGGTCAGAGTCACAAAATTGTGATATACTTAGGAGGTTGGCTTTAAGGCCTTTAACTAATAGTACATTTTCGAGAGTAGGCATTCCCTCTTCTTTCAGGGTTCCTTTTCCTATGATCTGGGATGAAACTCCATCGCCAAAAACCACTTTCCCTCCAGCAAATCTAGATTTTTTTAAGAGTTTGGTTTCATCTCCTGTCATATGTTTGGAGCATCCTGAATCTAAATACCAACCAGATGAAGTGTGTTCAGCTTTTAAGGCAGTGATAACAATGTTACACTTCATTTGGGGTAAAAGATCATCTTTTCTAACCCAAATAGCTCTAGTTTTAATTTTGCGCAAGTTTGCCCTCATTTGATAAAATTTTTGAGAAACAGCTTTTTGTCGAAAAACATTTGGAGCAACAAACTGATTATTGTAGAAAATTTGAGCTTTTGGTTTAGGAAAGTTTCTGGGAGCCTTTATCTTAAATGAACTCTTAGTTTTAGTCTTTCTATTCCTGTAGTTAGAGTTCTTGTCAGGTTGTCTTGGAAGGACATAATGGTTATGATTTTGCCTAGAATAGTTAAAGTTCTTGTAGACAGAAGTGTTGTACACAGGGGTGTTTAGACGCCTACCATAACAACCTTCAAAGGAATGACCATAAATGTCACAGTAGGAGCAATATTGATTGCTTGAGGGATGAACTTCCTTAGGAAAACTTCTAAAGATGGGTTTAACAGCATTCTGTTCAGAAGTCCTATTCCTAGGAGGGATGGTTTTAAAGGTAGATTCAGCCTTTCTGATCAAAGGACAGACGTATTTAGTCTTAAGTGTAGTCTCAACTTTAGAATTACTAGACTCTCCAATGTCTTTCTGTTGTTGCTTTTGATCAAATTTCTTTTTAATAAAATGAAAATCTGGACATGTTTCGATTGGTCTTTTGTCCCCAGACACAAACTTAATAGATTCAAGATTTGTAGTTTGTGGTTTGTTCTTAGGGAAGAATCCAATACGGGTTCTATCATCAGAATTGGTCTTGGAGTCAACAACAAAGTCTGTAAAACAATTTGAATTTTTTTCAAACTTAGAATTTTTTTTTTGAAAATAGTAGCTGTCTTTGTTTTTGCTTCCTCCAGTTCTAATAATGTTCCCTTGTATTTCATTTCCAGGGTTTCATTAGTTTTAGTCAACTCTTTTAATTTTTTATCAAAAGTTTCAATTTCAGATTGATGAGATAGACACTGGTTAGTGTACTCTTCGGCATTCATCTTCACAATAAGACTTAGATCATCTAATTTCTTAGTCAGGTCTCTAACAGTCTTCTCCATTCTAGTGCCTTTTTTGAGAGTTTTAGCATACAAAGTATGAATATGTGGGAGGTCATCAGTGTCTGAGTCTCTAAGTGAAGTGTGTGTAGTGACCCCTAACGATTCAGTTTTAGTACTCACGCATCCATTTACATCGTCATTATCGAGATCACTTTGACTCACACAGACGGAACTAGAGCTAGTAACATTTTCAGATAATAAGGCATCTAGGCCAGTCAAAGCAGTATTCACAAGAGCGGGAGTAGAAGTATTATTATCACACACAGGCATATCATCATTGTAAATGATCTTAGCAAAAAAGGACATGCTAGGGTCAAGTACATTTGATGACTCAAGTTCCTCTTCATCAGAGTCACTTGAATCATTCCAAGTTTTACAGACATTGGCTCTATTGTGTGTGTTGGCTTTATTCAGATTGACTCTGCAATCGTGAGCAATGTGACCTAGTTTCCCACATCTAAAACATTCAATCTTTTTAAGATCTCTGTTAGATCTGAAGTTGTTGTCCTTAGGATATTTGTCAAGGCCTCTGTCATGAGGTTTGGGATTAGACACAGTTGGATAATTAGGCTTGACTTGTTTAGATGCCTGTTTGTTTCTAAATTTAACAATTTTCTTAAATTGTTTAGACATTAAGGCAATCTGATTATCTAGTTTGTCTATATCACATTCCTCATCAAAGTCACAGTTGTTCAGATTAGTCTCATGCTTAGATATTTTAGAGGAAAAACTCAAGTTAGAGTTGGGTTGTTTTCTTTGTGAATGATTTAATTGTTTCTTAAAGTCTAATTCCATTTCCACAGTCCTAAGTTTGCTACTGAGTAACTCAGGGGTAAGGTTTTGATCACTCATTTCCTCAATAGCATACCTCTTGCTGTCAAACTTTTGTGGTAATGATCTTAGAATTTTAGAAACAATCTCATTCCTATCATATGTTATGCCATTAGCATGCAACTTAGTAACTATATCAGTTAAGTTCTTGTAAAAGTCATCAAAAGACTCAGAGTCAGACATAATCAAAGAGTTGTACTGCTGGGTAAGCATTTGAGTTTTAGCAGCTTTAACTCTTGAGTCTCCTTCATGGGCAGTGATTAATGTGTCCCAAGCTTCCTTAGAAGTGGCACAAGATGAGATTCTCTTGAACTCATACTCATTAATAGACATAAAAATGGCATTCTTGCCTTTATTGTTATTTCGAGAAATAGTTTTCTCTTCTTGGGTAAACTCACTTAAGATTTTCTTTACCCTCTCATCACTTCCTTCAGTGGCTGGTTTAGTAGGATAAGTATATCCGTTTTCAATAATGTCACATGCATCATCTCCTAAAGTCCCTTGGAAGAAGGCAACCATTCTTACTTTCCAGTAAGAAAAGTTGTTTCCATCAAAGAGTGGAGGTCTGGACAGATTACCAAACCTTTCATTATTCTCGTCCATAGTTAGGTTTTTCAGAAAACGATTTCAGAAACACAAGATCTTTTTGAAATAAAAGTTTACAGGGCCCTGATACCAATTGAAAAACGTTGCTAATGCCGTTTAATACAAGATTAAACTGTATAAGCAACTCCGAGATGTTTGTTGAAGAAACCCTTTTCTTTTGAAAATAAAACTTATAAATAACAAGATGTGTTTACAAAAACTTATGTACGAGAGTAATCAAGACTTTGTAACCAGTTTTAAAACTAAGACAGTTTCAAAAATTCAGCACACTATAGAATGAGATGAGTAGATGAAGATAATCAGAACACACAGTTTTTAATGTGGTAAAACCTCTCCCAATAGAGGAAACATCCACGGTGACTTCTAAGTCACAAAAGTAAAAATCCACTAACAACAAATAACAGTTACAAACAATACAACATACATGCACAAAAAACAACCTATTCTAAGTTTAGGAATACACCCCACTTGGTGTCCTTCTAACTTCTCATAGATCTGATTGTTGATGATGTTCTTCCAGTTTGATAACTTCCTTTTGCTTTAGCTTCTTTACGTCGACTCAATAATCTTTTATCTTATTCACAACACTTCCAGTGTGGTAGTGTGTTAAGTGTTTGTGATGTGATTCCTATCAACATGCATGAACTCACACAAACTTAGTTTTACAGACAGTCCTAGAAAATTACATATAAAGACTATATGCTGTGATTTTTTTTTCTTTCTTTCTTACAGAACTAGAAACCCTTTTTACCTTTAATATATCCCAGATTCCACGGAAATCTTGCTTCAAATTCGGTCAAGACCTTAATCAATCTCTGTTTTAAAAATATTTTTGAGATTGGAAATCTCCAAGTGTGAATCCAACTAGGTCAAGGTTAAGTTTCGTAAGAATAGAAACCATAAAATATTTACAAAACTAAATCAGTAAAGATTTTCTTAAATCGAGAAAGAAACATGCAGATCTAGTGAAATATAACATGCAAAGTGTAGATCTACAATTTCTATGAAAAAGAAATACAGATCTTCACACGAATGTTTAAATTGGTAATAAGATCACAGATCAAGAGGTTACAGCTTCAATATGAACAAACCAGTAACACCACTCTCTCTCAAACACTCAAGGTTGTGTTTGGGGTTTTGTATATACGAAGGTTTGAATCAGATATGAAGTGTTTAGGGTTAGGGTTAGGGTTTGGCTAACACAGTTTTCCCTTTCTCTCTCTTCTCTCTTTTCTTTTCTCTCTTCTCTCTCACTTCTCTCTTCTCTATATTTTTTTTCTCTCAGAAATGACGACTGCCAAAAGTCTTGAAAGGTTGAGAATTAGAGGGCTTTTATAGGAGTGGAGGAAGGTTCTGGATAGTCGAAGGCAATCAAGGGTTGAGATTAAGTCTTCCTAATATTGACTTGATCTAAGGGTTATAAAATAGCGGTGGTTAAGTTGAATGTGATTGGTCCAAAGAGATAGCACAAGGATAGGTTTAAAACACATGCAGGCCATCGATAAGGCTTGATGTAACGATCAGCAAACCACCAGGCAACCCTCTCACATAACAAACACAAATTGATACATCAGGAACGTGACAAGTGTTGGCATATAAGTGGCCTGCAAACGCGCGTCAAAAATAATTACAGGCAGCACCCTAAAGTCTCTAGCGCATTTACATTCTACCCAATCAAACATTCCAATGAAAAATGAAATTTTCAAAATAGAAAATTAACCCCACAAATTTTATAATCACACTTTTATTAATGAAAACATTATTTTAAAAAAGTTTAAAAATGTTTAAAAATTCCCAAAAAATTATTAAAACAACATTTTAAGGGGAATTTAACACACAATCAGTTTTAAGCAATATATACACATGTATGCACTTCTAATGTGTGTAGTGTGATTCAATTGATACCTTCTTGGATCATTAAAGAGGATTAGAGAGAATAATTCTGAGGTTCTTTGGATTCTAGGTTAGACAACCAATTTTGTCACTATTTCCAAATTAGTTGAACACTTATACAGTATAGACTTAAGTAAGTCAAAGGTATAAGGTGCTTCATCTCCCCCGCAGGCCGTCGGTTCAATGCGTCTGCCACCACAGTATCCTTCCTAGTATGATACTGAATATCAAACTGGTAGTACTTCACAAACTCCAACCACCTACTCTAGGCAAAGA
Source organism: Sambucus nigra (assembly GCA_949130495.1). NCBI lineage: Eukaryota > Viridiplantae > Streptophyta > Magnoliopsida > Dipsacales > Adoxaceae > Sambucus > Sambucus nigra. The sequence continues at coordinate 86,831,152 of OX422216.1, read as the reverse complement.
CAACTGCGGCCAACTCCAAGTCTTGCGTGGGGTAATTCTTCTCGTGGGGCTTAAACTTGTGGGATGCATAAGCTATAGCCCTCTCCTCTTGCTGTAATACACCCCCAAGTCCCAATAAAGACGCATCAGTGCAGAAACGATACTCCACCCCTCCCCTAGGCAGTGCAAGTACAGGTTCTGAAGTTAACTTGTCTTTAATCTCATCGAAAATGAACTGATAATGGTCGTCCCAAATAAACGGCACCCCTTTGCGGGTCAGATTTTTCAGTGGACCCTCAATCTTTGAGAAGCCCCAAAATAAATCATATATAGTAATCAGCCAACCCTAAAAAGCTGTGAACCTTTGTCGGTGTCGTGGGTTATCCCCACTCCCTCACCGTTAATACCTTACTCAGATCAACTGCTATACCCATGTCAAACATAATGTGGCCCAAAAACTGCACCTCCCGAATCCAAAACCCACATTTATCAAATTTATCATGCGACTGATGATCCCGTAGTGTTTGTAAAACCATATGCAAATGCTCATCATGCTCATCCTCAGAGCGAGAGTAAACCAAAATATCATCGATGAACACAATCACAAATGGGTTAAGAAACTCTCTAAAGATCCAGTTCATCAAATCTATAAACACTTCTATCGCATTGGTGAGCCCGTATGGCATCGCCCTAAACTCGTACAACCCATACCATGTCAAAAAAGTAGTCTTAGGAACTTCCTTCTCTCTGACACGCGATTTATGATAATCGGACCTCAGATTAATCTTGAAAAAGTAAGTATCTCCCCTCAGCTGGTCGAAGAGGTCATCAATCTAAGGTAGTGGGTACTTATTCTAGATCATGACCTTGTTCAAATCTCTATAATCGATACACAACCAAAGAGATCCATCCTTCTTCTTGACGAACACACCGATGCACCCCAACGTGAAGTACTCCATCTGATAAAACCCTGCCCCAGGAGATGCTAAATCTGCTCTCTTAAGTTCCTCATCTCATATGGGGCCATGTAATAAGACACTTGGTCTATAGGCCACATACCCCGTGCTATATCAATAATGAACTCTATTTCCCGACTAGGTGAAATCTCGGGTACCTCCAGCAATATATTCTCAAACTACCTCACTACTGGAATCGAGTCCAACGAAATATCCACCTCCTGTGTGGTATCCTACTCAATGTAGTATAGATGTGTGCTCAACCCTCCATCAGGAAGAGGCATCACCACTGAGAACAAAATAGTCCTCTCGAAATAATCCACTATCACCCGGTATCCAGATAACCATTCGATACATAATATAATGTGATACCCCTCCATATTTAATATAAGGAGGTCAACGGCTAAGGATAATCTACCCACATCGATGTACACACCCCGATAGATCGAATGTATAAGAGACACACTACCAATCAGTGACTCCACGCACATAAGGAGACTATTGATTGTCCCTAATAGACTGGAAGCTCCTGCAAATCTAGTCGCTATGAAAGGATGTGATGCCCCAGTGTTAAATACTATCCTACCCTTATGCCCATGAATAGGAAAAGTCTACTGCCATTGGTGCCTATGGGGACTGCTGTGTGAAAGCATCTCAAACATCATAAATGCGTATGTACTACAACCGTCCCTGTTGTGGTGGGGTGGGTGGGGATGGTGCTGGTGCTGTAGGTGGCCTCTGTGCCTGCTACTGTGCTCTACCATGTTACTGCGGTGCTCTACCCTGCTGTGGGAAATCCCTCCTCTTGTGCCCTGTCTGGCCATAAATAAAGCACTGACGTGGAAACTCTCTCTGTCTCTGACCCCGATGGTGCAGACCCAACTGTTGGCCCTGATGGCTTCGGCCCTACTGGCCTCCCCCATTGTTCCCTTAGCCCTAATGGCCTTAAGGAATTTGCTGCATCTGAGAACCCTGTTGGACCTGCCTATAACCTTCCTTAGGTCGATAGCCCCCAGATATGAACCTCTTTGCCTAATCCCTCTATCGGGAATCTTTCCCCTGTTGTTTACTTGACTGCTGCTGCTGCGGTGGTGCTCCACTAGGACCATGTAACACCCCATATTTTTTAGGATAAAGAATTTATTTAATTTGGTGAATTAGAATTTAAGCTAAATAGATGATGTGAGAAATTATTTAATTTGGAGAATTTATTTAATTTGGAAGTTTTAATTTATTTGGAGAATTAAGATTTAAATTTATTCGGGTCATTGCTTTTAAGAATACACGTGTCGTAATCTGATATTGAAATTTGAGATTTTAGTTAAGTAACTCGGATGACGATTATAAGTGCACAGTTGGTTCCGAATAGGTAAAAATTGTCGAAAAGAGTACCCAGGGATAGTAATTGGGTCTCGGGGCATTTTTAGGTATAACCGGGCTCACGCGGGGGTGTTTGGGCCATTTTAATTTGGCCCATAGGTTTAATTTCGGGATTCACCTAATAAAACCTACGCGAGAGAGTTTGTGGCAGTCATAACTCAAAAAATAATACCCTAGTTGCAGAGGAGAAAAGAGGGATCAAGTGGGAGAGCTTTTGGGAGCCATACTAAGAAAATATTGATGTGTTCTTCATAAAAAAATATTGTCTATAATAAAGGAATCAGACACAATGAATCTAGCAGGCAAGTAATTAAACTTATTTTCATTTAATGTGCCGTATCGCGATTCATATCCTGGTGGATATAAACCATATTCATTTTGGGGTGGATTATAACATAGACAAAATGGTTTTGTGAAATTGGGTACTTATTGTGAAATTTATACACAAATTAATTAAAAATCTTCATGTATTATGGTTCGAAATTTAAATCCATGATTGGAACCCATAAATTTATATTGAGTGATTAATACTGGTGAAATCATATTTGGGAAGAGAGTTATAAATTTTGGGGTATTCTGATTTATGAATATAGGGATGATTTTATGAATCGATAATAGCTGGTAATGGTAAAATGAATTTCGGACCTGTGTAAGTGGTGGTTGATACATGAGAAGATGTGGAATTATTGAGATGTGTTTTCATCATAGGGAATTAACCCAAATAACCCTGTTGAGGTGATAAAAACTTGGGTGAAAGGAAAATGGCGGAAGCAGGGGGTGAGAAGAAGGAGGTGGTTGTAAACCCAACAGGTCGCTCGAACGACTTGGGGTGTCGCTCGAGCGATGCTGCACACATCAACCCAGTTTCATCTTTTTATTTTAGTTTGAGGTGTTGAGAATTGTCCATTTGACTTTGATCAGTTACGTCTTTAGCTTGGGGGTTCATTGGGATCAAACCTTGAGACAGTTATCTTGTAGAAGAAAAAAGGGACAACATTAAAGGAAATTTTGATTTAGGCATATAGTTATAGCCCTAAAAAAATGGGGTATCATTATATTTTATTTAGACAGCATGCCAATCTAAATAAATGGGAATTGGTGAAGTAAATTTCAAAGGGTTATATTACGGACAAATTGAGGGAGTCTGGGTATCTTGGGTAAGTGACACCACTAAGATAAATGAATTAAGGTGGAATTTTATTTTATTAAGGATGGGAGTTTGACTCGAATTTCATTTACGCTGAGTGCTACGGGATTTCAGAATGGGGTAGTTGGTTTAATTTATTATAGAGACACTCAATAGATTATCGAATATTAAATTAGACGAGAGATGTTAACCTTAATAGTGGATATTTGAGGAATATTCTAAGAGATAATGTTTCAAACCGAAAGAGTGAGTCGCGGTAATGTAATTGGGTGTCACTACTGAAATGACATATTAATTAAGGTGAGATTAATTAAATTACAAGTAGGAATATAGAGACTTGGGTATATATTTGGGCTAGTGCTATATGTATTAGGCACGAATTAGCCGAAATTTATTTAATATATGTATACGGTTACGTGTGATAGTGTATATATATACGTGTGTGCTTTATAGATATCGGTGCGAATAATATTTATAGTTTGAGGGTAGACGTATATTGATGTTATATGTATATGTGCATAGGTTGTGTGATTACTTATTGGTTGAATAATTATGTGTAAAAATACCTAGGCTACTTGCTATCACGGGAGGTTTCACATCGTGAACAGTCCTATTCTGATGAGCTCAATAAGTAATCACACAATAAACATCAAGATGAATTATATGAACCTTTGAATGAATCCTGGAAGTCCTATATTTTAGAAAAAAACAGGACTTTAGAAAAAATATGAGTATTTTAGCTGAAAAAATTTCTGAACAAACAATAGTTTTTGATCAACTCAAAGCCCTTAGTCTTCAGGTATTAAAACAATTGAATGAAGGGAATGAAGACATTTCACTTGAAAAAATTTATATCTTTTTAGCAGTAGTAGAACTGCTAGAAAATATTTTTTCTAATAAAATTTTTATTATTATTCGGAGGATTCGCTTGTTCGAAAAAGCGAAACAACTTCTTCCCTGATCAGTATTTCAATTAGAAATTCTTCCAAAAATTGAAGACTAGGATGAAAAGATAAAAAATTTTCTAATCTAATTTTCTGATAGTATTAATCACGCCGATGAAATCAATTTGTATGACGATATACCAAAATTACACTTCTTTACAGAAAATAATTTTGATATTGAACCAATTGAATGGGGATTAGTCAACAAACTAATACTCCCATGTACTTTAGCAGAAGTTTTTTATAAACTACCTATGATGATCAAAAGAATGATAAATCATGTGGTGTATAAATATAAATATACCAGACTTTCCATATTTCCAACACTATTGGATGGAGAGTTAGAGAAATATTTTATCAACCATATCAGACATGAAACCTAAAAGCAACTGAGGAGTTTGAATGGTATGAGATTGATCAAAACAATTATGATCATCCTATTGACTACATATCTACAAAGCAGTACTGGATAAGGAGCCTAGTCAATGCCTCCAATATAGCTAAATATTTTTTCTCTCAACAAGAGTTAAAATTTATGGTTACGGATGGAAGAAGACTCTTTATCACAGATCTTCCTAATAATTATTTTGTCTCCCCCGAGAAAAAAGATTAGGTTAATTAATTTCTTGAAAACCTCAAGAAGAAAAATAATTTGGATGTCCTATACGAATTATTAAGTGATGCAGACGAATACGAATAAACACTTCTACATCACTATAACCAAAGTCCAATTGATAGCATATCATTGAATTTCATTGGAGAATCTGACATAGCTAATGCAATGGAGGGATAATTCTATGTTTTTTTACCACAATGGACGACTGCACAAATTATCTAGCACACGACACGTGGCCCAAGAAGAGACAAAGGGAAGGCAGCTAACAGAAAGATGTATATCTTTCTACTTTATTAAAGTGTACTTTACTTTATTAAAGTTTATTTTTAAAACAGAAAAGAAACGTGCTTGTTATTTTTTCTTATCGTTTATCCTTTTGTGAAATGTAACTTGGCGTCCGACTACTATATAACGGACAGCCCAATTCATTTTGGAGATCATCCTGTACGTCATCTCTCATCTTGTAATCACACTTTCTCTTTGTAATAAAAGTTTCTCTTTCTTTTATTCCTCTCCACATACCATATTTAACCCATATCATTTAACTTACACTTACACACTTCATATAACTTAGGGATTGAGCACCACTTGTGTGAATAAAGGTGTGACCGGTCATTTTGGTGCATTCGGTGTGTGCAGAGCCCAAAGGCTTAGGACTATGTTCAGCTCCAATCTGTGTTATTTGATTTTTGGTTCGAGGGTGATATCCGAATCGATGTCCTTATTTAGTACATGATGTACCACGACTTGATAGCAGAGTATGCCCGTATCACAGGTCTCCACCTCGGGTTGCCGTATACGTATATATTATAATAGTGATGTGAGTATATATATATATATATATATATATATATATATATATATATATATACACACACACGTGTGATTTATTCTACTACGGGTGCTTTAGTAGACATTATAGATAGTGATCTCCATATTTATTTATGTATTTGAAAACTTTGTAAACATTTGGTGACACTAAATAAATAATAAAGGATTGAAAATTTGGTATCGTATTATATGGGCAATACGGGTGGACACATAGGCGGGGAAAAAGCTTTAAGTCTGAGAATATGATGGAGGATTAATTAAAGATGATTAATTAAGTTAATAAGATAAATGACGTATGAATCATCAGTAAGAGTACTAGGGTTAGATTAGTGTAGTAGAAAGAGGTGTGATATGACTAGTTAGGTGGGGTAGCTGAGCTAGGAAGGTTAGTAGGAAAGCGTTAGGTGTGCACATTAGAAGAGGGGTGAGTTAAACCTCAAGTGAGCGCGGCACTAACTTAAATATGAGGAGTGTGCATGCATATTTAATTACTGCAATTTAACTGCTTTCTAAATATTTTCAAAATGTTTTACATGGGTTTTGACCCGTGTTAAAAATATTTTTTAACACCTTTTAGGTGTCCAGCCATAAGGACACCCGGTTTGGGGATTCTATCGAGGGATGCGCAACTGCAACTCATGTGGAAGTTGGAGGATTTTTCTATAGACGCTTCATTCATTTATTCCTAGTGTAGGATCTGTATTTCAATACTAGTATTCAGTTATTTATTTGACCTTATGTATCCAGGCTACTGTTTCAGTTTACTGGTGTATTTTATTGTTGAACCGATATTTGATTCGGTTACTGTTATTTATATTATTCATTTTTGTTGGATTTATTTATCAGTTTATGATTGATGGTTTAATTATTATTTACCTCCGCATGTTGTTAATTAATGAAAGATAAAACTTGGCCCCATTCTAATTAAATTACTAGGTGGTTAGTAACTTTAAAAAGTTTTCGACAGTGATGCTAAGAATGATCCATATGAGAGCAATGCATGGGCTGTCCACCCGGTATTTTAATAGGCAGGGTGTCACAGATGGTATCAGAGCATCGGGTTCTAGAGTCCTTAGGATCTGTGCGGCTTATTACGTTTCAGCATAGCGTTCTTTAATATGGAACCTTATTATAGGATTGTTGTATTCCTTCACGTATGCGACTTACGTTCTCCAGCTATTAAGTATAGTTAATGTTATTCATATATGATTTCGATTGGGCTTCGTACACCGAATAACTTTGGATGACCAGCGAGGGACATTGGAGCAACTGCAGGGGATAGGTTTAGCAGAAGCCAAGGAATATTCTGGGAATGATGACCACAATAGAAGTCACTATGGCAATGGAAGGATAATATCCAAAGACAATTGTGTAGGGTGGAGTGCAGTGGCACCCTGGATTAAGTTTCGAGCAAAATTTTGGCTCATAGGAGCGGCGTTGTAGTGGTGAGAGTTGGTCACCACAACCATGGAGAGATACCATGAATAACGAGGAATTTGGGGTGCGGTTTGATCGCAAATCCTCTCATTAGTTGTTTAAATAGAGAGGCAAAGGAGATTTCAATACTTATTTCAAAAGGGTCGTACAGTGGTCGGTCATGAAGGAGCGTTGACGTCTTTAGCGAACTTCGTACCCGACGAGGTGGATATGGAAAATTAAAATTATCCATCTGTTAATAATGGACTCATGGGTAGAATATACAATCATGGAAAAGGAAATTCAGATAAAACGACGGATACTATTATTATTAATGTTATGAGAAGGGAACCAAGAGAATTAGAGAATCTAATCGAAGGGCAAGACTGGAATTAACAGTGATAGTGAGGATCCATAGGAGGGTACCCAGTAGAGAACCCCTTTTAATAATTAAGATCAATATAATTCCTACTAGGTGACGATGAATTCAGTCATGGCCATCAACGCCAGCAATGAGTCCCATAGGGCCAGTGGAGTAAAAGGGACAATGGGGGTAGCAATCAGGGTCAAGTATACTAGGCACGTGAGAAGGACAACCCTAACATGGCCAATGGGGACAGAGTATGGGGAATGACACAGAGAGGTGTCTTATGTGTAAAGAGTAGTAATACATGTGTGAATATTATTCGCGATGAATTGGGGGACAACAATGGGATGCCCAGTAGGGGCAACAGTTATAAGAAGTTTTTGGATTGGTTAGGATGAGGGTGTTATGTCTAGGAACCATTGCAGCTGAAAATGCTATTGGCAATTGAAAGTATGAATTTTATCACAGGATGATTGGGGTATATTTTGTGTGACACAGGCGAGTATAATTTGTGTGACACAGGCGAGACATAGTAATTTGTTAGTGCTAAATTCGCATGTGAAATGGGTTTAGTAGAGGTATTGTTAATACTATTATAGTGGGTGTATATTTATCGTGGAGTAGAGGGGCTCTTTTCATCTCCAACTGCAGGGGAGCAGATGTGGACGCTGAAAGGATATATATTTATGAGGTTAGCTTGCTTTGAGAGGTGATATTCGAGGTATGGTTTTATTATAGGTGCGGATGTGAGCGATGGTGGGCGATTACAGAAGACCTATCGTGTTTGTTGTTTCAGGACAGGATGTATATTTTTTGGGATGTCCCACTTAAAAGAGGGTCGAGCTCGCGACGATATTTTAGGAAGTAGACCTTAGAGAGTACAATTGTCTAGTTATATTGGATTTCGATGCATAGTGACTTTTACTAATGTGATTCAGAGTATATTGGGTTTAATGTTGAGCTGAGAGATTTAGCTCATTTTTGTTTACGTGCTGAGAACTTAGTGATCGTGAGAGCATCACTTCATGTGACGCCTTGAGAGACATGGGCACAAATGATTTTATGTATGTATCGAGAGATAAAATTTATGATATCTTAGCTATGTGCTTTGGACCCGCAGATTTCGATGATTGACAATGCTAGGGGATAGTTCATTGAGTAAATTCTTTTGAACATCGTTGTGGGATGTCACGCATGGACCTTAATAAACATTGGTAGTAGTGAGACGCTGTTGGATGCTGGTGCATCGATTTTAAATGTTAAATTATTGAACGTGAAGAGGGAGAACTTTAAACTGAGAGCTATTACGACTATTACGATATGTAGCCAGGAGAGGAGGGGAGTGTTGCGAAAGGGAGCACTGAGATAACTTAAGTAATGAAATTTTAGGGGCGGGACAACATCGAGAAGAATTAAATTGCAAATTATGGGGTAATCGAGAATACCTATATGATATAGTCACGCCGAGAGAGTGAGGAGATAAACTTAAGATAAGTGTGTTATGTACGATAAATTAGCGATATTTATGTCGGGATGTTTGGGATATAATATATAGTATGGTAGGACTTGGTAATCTTTGTTCCGAGGTATGATTTACTTGTGCTAGTTATCACTTGAAAAAGGGTCTAGTTTATATATAATTGTATGTGTGTTATTGTGTTGCATAACAGACTTATGAGAAAATGTTGGTACTGTTATATTTGATCCTGGTGAGTGGGGACGGTTACTGATGGGATTCAAGGTGGATATGTTTATTATCGAGAGTGGAGATATAGCTCGTGATTAATTTTTGCTAAGAAACTAGTGATTTTAAGGGTCGTTGTATTATATGATGTATTTTGTAACATGAGAGTGGACGAGTATACTTTCATGTCAAGAGATGGGAATTTGGGGGTACATGCTACGGACTGAGGTCCTAGCAGATCTCAACAACTGATGATGTTAAGTAGTGTAACGGGGGGGGTTCCTTATTTGTATTTCACTTTGCGAGACGTCCCACGCTTGAAACTTAGCGCAACGTTGGAAGTGGGGAGATGTGTTGTCATTAGGACATGGGTTTGGTACCATGGTTGTTATATATATAGTTATAACTGTGATTTCAAAGTTATATTCCGATTTAAGTCTAGTAGAGCCGGGTAACATTTGTACGGATAAGCACGGGTACAGGGTGTATGGGCGCCCTCGGTAATTAATTTAATTCTAATATAATTCGCGATTACAAGGGGTAGAGATAGGGGTAGAGATCTTAAGGGCATGTGAGTAGAGAAGTATTTGAGGCTGGAATACTAGACTCATCTGAATTTCAAGGACGAAATTCCTTTGTAAGGGAGGGAAGTATGTAATCCCCTGTATTTTTTATAATAAAGAATTTATTGAATTTGGTGAATTAGAATTTAAAGTAAATTTATGATTTGGAGAAATTATTTTATTTGGAGAATTTATTTAATTTGGAAGTTTCAATTTATTTGGAGAATTAAGATTTAAATTTATTCGGGTCATTTCTTTTAAGATTACATGTGTCATAATCTGAGGTTGAAATTTGAGATTTTAATTAAGTAACTTGGATGACGATTCTGAGTGTACAGTTGGTTCCGAATAGGTTAAAATAGTTGGAAAAGAGTACCTAGGGGAAGTAATTGGGTCTCGGGGCATTTTTAGGCATAATCGGGCTCATACAGGGGTGCTTAGGCCATTTTAATTTGGCCCATAGGCATAATTTCGGGATTCACCTAATAAAACCTACATGAGAGAGTTTGTGGTGGTAACAACTCATATAAGAAAACCCTAAGTTGCAGAGGAAAAAAGAAGGATCAAGTTGGATAGCTTTTGGAAGCCAAACTAAGAAAGGATCAAAAATATTGTCTACAATAAAGGAATCATACACTACGAATATTTCAGGCAAGTAGTTAAACTTGCTTTCATTTAATTTGCGATATCGTGATTCATATCATGGTGGGTGTAAACCATATTCATTTTTGGGGTGGATTATAACATAGAAAAGAGGGTTTTGTGAAATTGGGTACTCAGTGTGAAATTTATATGAAAATTAATTACAAATCTTCATATATTATGGTTAGAAATTTAAATCCATGATTGGAATCCAGAAATTTATATTGAGTGATTAATATTGGTGAAATCATGTTTGGGAAGAGAGTTATAAATTTTGGGGTATTCTGATTTATGAATATAGGGATGATTTTATGAATCGATAATAGTTGGTAACAGTAAAATGAATTTCGGACTTGTTTAAGTGATGGTTAATACATGAGAAGATGTGGAATCATTGAGATGGGTTTTCATATATGGGAATTAACCCAACTGACCCTGCTGGGGTGATAAAAACTTGGGTGAAAGGAAAATGGCGGAAGCAGAGAGTGAGAAGAAGGAGGTGATTGTAAACCCAACAAGTCGCTCGAACGACCTGGGGTGTCGCTCGAGTGACGCTGCACAAATCAACCCAGTTTCATCTTTTTATTTTGGTTTGGGGTGTTGAGAATTCTCCATTTAACTTTGAGCAGTTACGCCTTTAGCTTGGGGGTTTATTGGGATCAAACCTTGAGACAACATTAAAGGAAATTTTTATTTAGTCATATAGTTCGACCCCTAAAAAATGGGATTTCATAATATTTTATTTAGACAACATGCCAATATAAATAAATGGGAATTGGTGAAGTAAATTTCAAAGGGTTAGATTACGGACAAATTGAGGGAGTCCGAGTATCTTGGGTAAGTGACACAACTCAGATAAATAAATTGAGGTGGAATTTTATTTAATTAAGGATCGGAGTTTGACTCGGATTTTATTTAGGCTGAGTGCTATTGGAGTTAGGCACGGGGTAGTCGATTTAATTTATTAGAGAGACCCTTAATAAATTATCAACTATTAAATTAGACGAGAGGTGTTAACCTCAATAGTGGATATTTGAGGAATATTCTAAGAGATAATGTTTCGGACCGAAAGAGTGACTCAGGGTAATGTAGTTGGGTGTCACTACTTAAATGAAAAATTAATTAAGGTGAGATTAATTAAATTACAAGTCGGAATATATAGACTTGGGTATATATTTGGGCTAGTGCTATACGTGGTAGGAACGGATTAGCAAGAATTTATTTAATATATAAATACGATTAAGTGTAATAGTGTGTGTGTATATATATATATATATATATATATACACACTTTTGTGCTCTATAGATATCGGTGCGAATAATATTTATAGGTTTAGGGTATACTTATATTGATGTTATATGTATATGTGCATAGGTTGTGTGATTACTTATTGGTTGAATAATTATGTGTAAACATACCTAGGCTACTTGTTATCACGAGAGGTTTCGTGTCGTGGATAGTCCTATTCTTATGAGCCCATTTGGGGGGGGGGGGGGGGGGGGGGCTATTGAGTTGTACCTCAGAATATAGAACTTAGGGATTGAGCACCACCTGTGTGAATAAGGTTGTGACCGGTCATTTGGGTGTGTTCGGTGTGTGCGTAGCCCAAAGGCCTAGGACTATGTTCGCCTCCAATATGTGTTATTTAATTTTTGGTTCGAGGGTGATATGTGAACCGATGTCCTTATTTAGTACGTGATGTACCAAGACTTGATAGCAGAGTTTGCCCGCATCGCAGGTCTCCACCTCGGGATGCCGTATACGTATATATTATAATAGTGATGTGAATATATATATATATATATAAGTGCGATTTATTATACTATGGGTTCTTTAGTAGACATTATAGATAGTGATATCTAAATTTATTTCGATATTTGAAAACTTTGTAAACAGTTGGTGACACAAAATAAATAATAAAGGATCGGAAATTTGGTATCGTATTATATGGGCAATATGGGTGGACACAGCAAAATATTAGGTGGGGAAAAAGCCTTAAGTCTGAGAATATGATGGAGGATTAATTAAAGATAATTAATTAAGTTAATAAGATAAATGACGCATGAATCATCAATAAGAGTACTAGGGTTAGAGTAGTGTAGTATAAAGAGGCGTGATACGGCTAGTTAGGTGGGGTAGCTTAACTACGAAGGTTAGCGGGCAAGCGTTAGGTGTGCACATTAGAATAGGGGTGAGTTATACCTCAAGTGAGCGCGACACTAACTTAAATATGAAGTGTGTGCATGCATATTCAATTACTGCAATTAAACTGCTTGCTAAATATTTTCAACTTATTTTACTTGGGATCTGACCCGTGTCAAAAATCTTTTTTAAACCCTTTTATATGTTCAGACACAAGGACACCCAGTTTGAGGATTCTATCCAGAGATGTGCAGATGCAGTTCATGTGAAAGTTGTAGGACTTTGCTATAGATGTTTCATTCATTTATTCCTAGTTTAGGATCCGTATTTCAATATTGGTATTCAATTATTTATTTGACCTTATGTATCCAGGTTACGGTTTTCATTTATTGTTGTATTTTATTGTTGAACTGATAGTTGATTTGGTTACTGTTTTTTATATTATTCATCTGTGTTAGATTTATTTATCAGTTTGTGATTGATGGTTTAATTATTATTTACCTTCGCATGTTGTTAATTAATGAAAGATAAAAAAATTAACCGTCTAATTAAATTTCTAGGTGGTTAGTAACTTTAAAAAGTTTTCGATAGTGATGCTAAGAATGAGCCATATGAGACCAACATTTTGTTTTGATCATGGGATGGCCACTCTGTATTTTAATAGGCAGGGTATCACACACCGTAACCTCCTGCCATGTCCTACTATCTAGGCTCACCTCCTCTCTTGCTACTCTTCACACAACATTTGTGTAAGTCACTAATGGAGGGTCGCCAATCAAATACTTCTTGATGCTCCAGGATAACCCATCCATAAACTTCACCTTCTTTTTATTCTCATTTTTCACCTCCTTTGGAATAAAATTAGCCAAACGAGTGAACTCCTCTTCATACTCGGCCACTGAACTATCTCCCTGGGTCACCTCACTGAACCTCCTCCTCATCTCTATTTCAATTACTGGCAGAAATTATTTGCGGTTGAACCGCACCCATAACTCTGTAATAGACATCGTCTCTCTTTCCTCAATGGTGGTAACCGAATCCCACCATTGTAATGCCACCCCAACCAGCATAAAAGTGGATTGCATCTGCTTTTTCACCTCGTTACACTCTACCATGCGTAGGTGTCATTGTATATCCTTCGTCCACTGATATGCCACAATCAAATCTGAACTCCCCTAAAACTCTTGTCGGTAGCCATTTTGAAAAACCTCCCTAAACCTTTGCCACTCTCACTGCCCCAGGTGGACTTGGTTAGTGCCACTGGATATGGTGCTTTCTAGGCCTGTGGAAAATAGAGAGCCATGGCAGTCATCATTGTACGAACTGCCTGTGCCACTATCGCTGCTACTTCTGTTGTTGACACTATCCCCTGTGGTGGCTATGGTTGTGGTGCCTATGGCTCCTGTTGAGCCTCCCTCACATTATTCCTGGCCACTGCTCTCGCCGTTCGCTCTCTCATGGGTGGACTCTGAAAACAAATCTAATTGAATGAGTTCACAGTCAATACAAATATGATAGTAGAAGAATGAAATCTCAAATGCATAATCATGGATGCAACGGTCCTAAAAATAGGAATCTAAGTCAAAGAACGCTACGCTGAAATCATAGCAATCCGTACAGATCCTATGGACACTATAACCTCATGCTCTGATACCATCAATGACACTCCGCCTATTCTAACCATGGGTGATAAATCCTTCATTAAAAAAAATAGGAATCTCTTCTCGTTCATTCTTAGCATCAATGTCAAAAAAAAATTTAATTACTAATCCCCTATGTCAAATTAAGCCGGTGCCAAATTTTATCTTTCATTATTATATCATCACGCGGAAATAAATTAATTTAACCAAACCATCCACACAAATATAATCTGAACAATCACACGACATATATATATAAATGAATAATACCAAATAAATCATCGGTTCCCAAAAATAAATAATCAAACCACAAGTCTGACATAATAAAAATGAATCTAAATACATACTAACAAATGAACTGGAGAAATAAATAGTTTGAAGAGAAACCCTCCCATATGAGATACTGAAGAATCCCTATCTAGAAATCAATGAGCTGAAGCGTCTAAAGAACCTCCTGGAAGCCTCCACAAATGCTGAAGCTACGCATCCCCGGATAGAATCATCAAACTGGATGTCCCTGTGGATGGACACCTAAAAGGTTTTAAAAATATTTTGACACGGGGTTAGAGCTAGAGAAAACAGTTTGAAAATATTTTGCAAGTGTTTAAATCACAATATAAATCGGTTATTTGATACACATGTTAGTTCAACGTACACTCCATTGAGTTCCTCACCTCTCAATTAATGTGACGCCTAATGTATCCTACCCAACCCAACTAGATAAAGTAACTAACTAACCTCAACGGTTCTAACTCTTTCGTATGACACATATGACTCGCTACCATAGTATCAATAATTAGTATTCCCCTTATATTATTATTGAATCAATTATTTAAGTTTCTCTACTTAAATTACTCTTAGATATACACAGATCAGTTCTAATATCACACATAAGTAGATATATCCCACCTGTATATATTTATCACACATAAAATATATACAAATATAGCATCCCCGAAATGGCCCCTCGTGATGCTGGCATACTCTGCTATTAAGTCCATGTGCCTCTCGTACTAAATCAAGGACTATTGGTTTGGCATGTCTCCTCGAACCCAAAATCAATCAACACACAATGGAGTTGAACATGGTTCTAAGTCTTTGGGATATGCACATACCTAACGTACCCAAATAACACGTCGGTCCCACCGATACACACACATAGTGAGCCGCCCTAAGTTCCATGTTTTGTGGCACAAATCCAGACCTTATTGGAATCGCCAAGGTGGGATCGCCCTTTGCGTGGAAACCTCGGAATAACAGGCAGCGTAGGTATGTTCATGCACATAAATAAATCATAATCATAGGTATTCACACAACCTATATACATATTTATTCAGTAGGTATACACATAACCCAATTATGTCAACCTGTACGTAGTATATGTCTCTCTCATACTCAACGTACCTTTAATTAATATTATAACCTCAAATAGTATATTTTTGAGTATCGTTCACTACCCTAAGGGTCTGTAACACCACGTATTTTTGTGCATTTAATATTTAATTAATTCGAGAAAATTTTAAATTAATTGTGTGTCGTAATTTAATTTAATTAGTTATGTTAATATTTATTTAAATATTAATCGGACATAAGATGGTTAATATTTATGAATATTAAATTACTAAGTGAATAGTAATAATTTATTTACGTCATAACGTGTATAAGTGACGTGGCATTTATTTATCTCAGTCGAAAGTCGGATATAGATTAAGTTGGCTGTGAGATAGGGACTTTTTATAAATTAATTCGGATGTCAATTATGAGTGCACGGTTGAGTCCGGATGGGCCGAGATAGTCGAAAAAGTGTACTCGAATGTAATAAATAGGTCACAGGATATTTTTGGGCATAACCGACCCACTCGGGGGTATTTGGGCCATTTTAATTAGACCCATATGATTAAAAACGGGATTTGGAGATAAAAACCTAAGTTTTGGAGTTGTGGGCAATCATAACTCATTTGGGAGAAATTTGATAACATAAGGGACAAAGAGGGAGGACTCTTGAGATCCAAAGAGGAAGAACAAGGAAGGTGTTCTTCATCACACAACGATCTATGCACTAAAGTATAATCAGACACTTTAAATTTATAAGACAAGTGGTTAAATTGCTTAAATGTAAATTGGTGATATTCAATTCATATCATAGTAGGTGTTATACAAATTAGTTTTGGATTGGGATAATACAAATTGGGTTCTGATTAGGGGAAGTTACGAATCAAGTTATTGGACTGGTTTTGATTCGTAAGGATTTTAGTGGATAATCCTGGGTAAAAAGTATCATAGAAGTTGTTAATGGCGATTCTGTCCGCGAAGCCCTCTAGAAAATGGTGTTTTCTAACTTTCGTTGTCTAATACGTTTTTTTTCTAAAACGTCCCCAAAGTGCCACAAAATGGCATTTTAAAAATCTGGACAGATTGAGTAAATTGAAAACCTCAGATTTTGGGATATTGTATTATGGACCAAGGGGGTGTCCAGATAATTTGGTTGAGTGATGCCATGATAATAGATTAATTAATGGGGGATTAGTTAATTAAAGCTTATAGCTGAAACAATTTATTATAGGATGATATAATAAATTGTTAAATATTATTTAATTAGGTGCGTTCTCTTTATAATGGAATTTTGAGGAGTACGTTCTAAGAGATGGAAATTTGGGCTAGGTGAGCAAGTCCGGGTACATTGGTTGTGTGACACCAGGGTGATATTAAATTAATTAATGAGTATATTAATTAAATTAGACTCAGACCATAGACTCGGGGAGATAATAAGTTAATTAATGGGCATATTAATTAAATTAGAGTCGGACCATAGACTCGGGGAGATATTAAGTTAATTAATGGCCATATTATTTAAATTAGTGTCGGACCATAGACTCGGGGAGATGTTAACTTAATTAATGGGTAAATTAATTAAATTAGAGTCAGACCATAGACTCGGGAATATGTTGGCAAGTGTTACGGACTTTGTACACGGTATATATATATATATATACACACACACACACACACACACCGCAGTGTGATAGTATATATATATTGTGTGCTCATAAATACCGATGGCTAGGTATTTATTTAGAATTATATGCTCTAGTGTTATCGGGGGAGGTTGCGCAATGTGGGTGAATCCCCTAGCTTGAGGAGTAGGGAGAGTATATCCCCAGGTCATAGCGTCCAAATAGAGGTGGTCATTGAGATGATTGTCTTCACACTCAGGGGAATATGACCGCCTCCAATACGTTTATATTTCTATGTTCTGATTCAGCGGTGGCTAGTTGTCTCAGAAATCCAGGGGGGATGGAGTAGACCTGGGAATATAGCACTTTAGAGAATGCATCTGATGAGGTATTACTCGGAAGGATGGTTTTAATTATATTCAACATATGTGTGATTGTGGAATATAGTTCTACGTATATAATGGAGTATATAATTATATACGGGTAATTAAATACATGAAGAGAATTTGTATTACTTATATAACTAGTGAATGTTATATGGCTTGTAAGAGTGGTTTTATTTATATTCAACATATCAATAATTGTGGAATATAGTTCTACGTATATAATGGAGTAGATAATTATATACGGGTAATTAAATACATGAAGATAATTTGTTTTACTTATATAACTAGTGAATGTTAGATGACTTTTAAGAAATGATTAATTAAGTTAATGTGATAAATAACTTATGAAGTAAATATACAAAGTACTCGGGTTAGAGTAGAGTTCAAGGAGTTTCATGACAAGGCTAGTTAGACGGGGTGGCGTAACTAGGAGGGTTAAGAAGAAAGCGTTAGGTGTGCACTTTAGAGGAGGGGTGAAATGTATCTCAAGGGAGTGAGACACTAACTTAAATATGAAGAGCATTCATACATTTTACTTGTTGCATTTTAATTCACTTGCAAAATATTTTCAAAAGGAATTTGGGCTCTGACCCATACTTGAAAAATATTTTCAAAACCTTTTAGGTATCCAGCCACAGGGATGACAAACTTGAAGATCTGTTCCAGGGATGCGTAGCTTCAAAAGGTATGGATATTGAAGGATTTGGACATAGACGCTTCAGTCATTTCATTCCTAGAGTAGGATGCAACTTGGTATTTCTTTCGGACATGTTGCCCCAGCTATTTTCATTTCAGTCGGACTTTGTACTGGTTGCTATTCTTTGTTGGATTATATTAGTGGATGTTGATTTTCTAGCGATGGTTTATTCGGCCGGTCATTAATTGATTTATTCAGTATTGCTTTAGATTCATGGTTTGTGTGAATGGTTCGTATTGATATTTATATGGTTGTTTTTGTTAAATAAAAAGATTAAAAATTTGATATCAGCTTTTGAATACTAGGTGTTTAGTAAGTTTTAAAAAGTTTTCGACAGTGATGCTAAGAATGAACCAGATGAGATTCTTGTTTTAATTTGATATAGGACTGATTACCCGGTATTTCATTGAGAGGGGTGTCACAGATGGTATCAGAGCATCAGGTTCTAGTGTCCTTAGGATCTGTGCGGCTTGTCAGATTTTAGCTTAGCGTTCTTTAATGTAGAGTCTTATGATAGGATTGTTCTATTCCTCTACGTAATCGAGTTACATTCTCCCGCTATCGAGTATAGTGAGGTGATTCATACACGAGTTCGATTGGGATTTGTATACCGAACAATCTTTGGGACAACCAGTGAGGGCCATAGGAGAATTGCAGGATAAGATGCTCAACAAAAGACATAGAGTATTCTGAAAATGGTGACCGTGAGAGGAATCACCTTGATTGTTGTTCAGGCTAATGGGGATAGAATAATCACTCGGGAGCGATAGTCTCCCAAAGCACAGTTGCAGATAACGATGGTACAATTTTAATCTCACCCAGCATAGTCAGCAAAGGGTGGGGAAAGTGTGGGAGGACACTTTTGGAAGGGCTATCTATAAGAATTCGCGTAAAAGAGTAACGCGATAAGTTAATGGGAGGAAATAACCAAAAGACAATTGTATAGGGTGGTGTGCGGTGGCACCTATAACTAAATTTTAAATGAAATTTTTGGCCCAGTGGGGCTGTGTTGTAGTGGTAAGAGTCAGTCACCACAACCATGGAGAAATACCATAAATAATAAGAAATTTAGGGTGAAGTTTGACCACAAATATTTGCATCATCCGTTTGAACCAATAGGCAAAGGAGATTTCAGTACTTACTTCAGAAGGGCCAGAAAGTGGTCGGACATAAGGTAAAGTTGAATTATGCAACAAACTTCGTACCCAATGAGGTGGATGCGGAGGTCAATAAGGGGTCCATGAGTTAATAATGGACTCGTGGGTAATACACAAGCGTGGATGGAAAACTATGGCTAGGATGACTAGGGCTATAGGAATCAAGGTAGTCTATTCGATTTGATATCAATACTTCTGCGAGAAGGAAGCCAAGGGAGGTGGATTATCTGACCAAAAGGCAAGATCGTATTTAGCAGTGTTAGTGAGGAGCCACAAGGGGATAGCCAGTAAAGGAACCCATCTATATGATTTATATCAGTTAAATTCCTACCGATTGGCGGTGGGTCGTCGAGGCCAGCAACGAGTCCCATAGGTCTAGCAAAGCCAAAGGAACAACGAGGGTAATAATTTGGGTCAAGACTAACAAGTACGTGAGAGGGACAACCCCGACATGGCCATTGGGGCCAGAGGCAGAGGATTGACACAGAGAAGTGTCTTATGTGTGGAAAGTGGGACCACAATAATTGATTATGTCCATAGTGAATCAGGGGATCGAAGTGGGATGCCTAGTAGGGACAACAATTATGACGTTTTAGTTCAGTTGGATGAGAATATTATGTCCCGAAAACATTTGGGCCACTGGTGTATAGGCGAGTGGAAGTATGAGTTTTATCC
Source organism: Sambucus nigra (assembly GCA_949130495.1). Classification (NCBI taxonomy): domain Eukaryota; kingdom Viridiplantae; phylum Streptophyta; class Magnoliopsida; order Dipsacales; family Adoxaceae; genus Sambucus; species Sambucus nigra. The sequence goes on along the minus strand of OX422216.1, from coordinate 86,810,975 downwards.
ACGGATAGTTGGGGCGAAATTTGTGACACAAGTGGTCATAATATTCTTCTTAACACTATATTTACAAGGGAGATGAGTTTAGTGGGTGTATCGTAGTGTTACTATTAAGTATATGTTTACTGCGGGGTAACGGGGCTCTCTTTTGTTTTACTTGTAGAGGAGAAGGTGTGAACACTGAGAGGGTACATTTTATAAGGTTAACTCATTTTGAGAAGTGCTATGCGAGCATGATTTTATCCTGGGTATATATTGGTTAGCGATGGGTAAGCGATAGTGGGCGGTTACAGCAAGACTATCGTGTTCTCTTTTCCAAGGCAGGATGTATATTCTTTGCTAGGTTCCACCCGAAAAAAGGTTGGGCTCGTGGAAATATTTTATAAAATAGACTTCAGAGGGTAGGGTTGTCTAGTATAATATATCCCAGTGCGTAGAGACTTTTACTGATGTGATTCGGGGCATGGCGGATTGACCATGGAGCAAAGAGATTTAGCTCGTTAGTGACTTAGCGCTGAGGAATTAGTGATAGTGTGAGCGTGACATTATATAACTCCTTTAGAGATGCGGGAATCGACAATTAGACCTTTGAGTACAGGGACAGAGTTTTGGGTGTCCCGATTATATGCTCGGGTCTATGAAAATTAAGAACGATAATGCTAGTGTCTAATGCATTAGGGAAAGTTTTTTTGGGCTTTGTTGTGAAATTTTATGCGCATAAGCCTAATAAACGTCTGTAGTGGAAAGACGTTATATGATGCTAGGACATCAGTTTAAAGGGTGATTTTTGAACGTGTGGAGTTTGAGGTGAAAGCTATTACGATATAAGGCCAGTACAGCTGGGTAGTGCTGCGAAAGAAGCACTGAGAAAACTTTTGCACCGCAAGTTAATGGGTGGGGTAACATCAAGAATATTAAATTACGATTTGGGGAAATATAGAATGTAATCATATGATATAATGTGATCTGTGGGATAACCTTGAAAGAAAAATATTACGTATGTGACGTCTGTGATGTTGTGCAAATATGCATGGGATTTAGGGTGTATGGGCGTCCTGGTTAGTGTGATTTCAGAGTCGTTTTAAATAAAGGGATGTGTGAATGAACATATTGAATGTATGCCTATAGGAAAGTTAAAAAATAAGTGGGAAAGTGCAGTGAATAGAAATCCGTTTGAAAGAGGAAACAATCCGACTATATGCGTATCAAGGTGAACTATCTCCACTATAAGGAGTGTAAAGACGGTGGAGGCGTATGTAATAAAATATCTTAAGGCAAGAAAGAAGTCACATTTCTGGTAAAATAGAAAAGAGTATCACTTAGTTATATGCTTAGAGTGGTCTTACGCATAGACAAGGTGTAGATTCCTATCTGATAAAAACTGGACAAGGAATATAGTTCTTGAGCATGGGAATTGGTGTTGAGTGAGACATAGTGAATTTATCTCCGGATAGACCATTTATAAATGGGAAAAAGGTTGATTTGAGGGTATCAACCAAGAAGTTTTTGAAATTTTATGGTTCCAGAGATGGAATTAATGCTCAGGTTGGTAAAAATCGTGGAGGGGTCAAGGCTTCCATCGAGTTGTTGAATGGATTGACCTGTACATGAATTGTTATCTCGGAATGGGTTATATACTATCGAGTAGTATGCCCAACTTTACTATTATTGGAAAGGAGTGAAACAGAATAAGGTGCCGTTCAATATTGTTGGGAATTTGGGTGAGACCTTTCAGTCCCACCTATGGTAAAAAGTGTCAGGAGGTGATAGGGACAGAGTTACATATTGGGTTGAATGTGTCGCCCATAAGTTGATGGGTAGACGGGAAGCGAGGATTGTGCATTCTAGATTTTTGGGTAATTCGGGAGTAGTAATTACCACAGGTAGAGTTATGTGTGATGCCTCGTAACAGTTTAGTATTTGTGTGACACCTTGGGAGACTTTATGGGAAATGTTTCATTATCCACCGTTGGTTGATAAGAGGTGGGGAAATAACAAGCTGATAGGACCCGAAATGGGTTATGGTCCAGCAGCGGGAATTGAGTAAGTTGTATCCTTTCGTATAGTTCAGGGACGCAAGGAGGGGAATTTCCTAACATAGAGATAGTGGAGTCGGTGTAGTATAGGCTAATCTTTTGGGGCACTATGTTATCAGGGGCCATCGAGTTAAAGATTTGTGACAAGGTATTGGTTTGGGTGTCTCCTATGAAAGGAGTGGTGAAGTTCGACAAGAAAGGGATGCTAGCATCGAGGTATGTGGGTCATTTCCCTATCTTTGAGAGGGTGGGACCGATGTCTTATCGACTGGATTTTCCAGAACATCTTCAGTAGATACATGATGTGTCCCACGTGGCATAGCTGGAATGATATAGGAGGAACGATAGGTCTTTTTGGGTGCGTTCCACTCGAGGAGAATGACTTTCAATAAGACACCTCATATGAGGAGAGACTAGTAACTATGTGAGCGTAAGCTGCCGTCTAAGGTAGTACTACCAGTTAGAGTGTAGTGGAGTGGGGTCATCACAGTATTGATGAGTATACGTGGGAGAGGGAGTAGGATATGTGAGAGCAGTATCCAGAGTTATTCGCCGCAGTTATGACCAAATTTCGGGGACAAAATTCTTTTGTGGGGGGGGGGAGTATGTAACACCCCGTATTTCTGTGCATTTAATATTTAATTAATTCGGGAAAATTTTAAATAACTTGTGTCTCATAATTTAATTTAATTAGTTATGTTAATATTTATTTAAATATTAATCGGAGAGAAGATGGTTAATATTTACGAAAATTAAATTACTAAGTGAATAGTAATAATTTATTTACGTCATAATCTGTATAAGTGATGTCGCATTTATTTATCTTATCCGGAAGTCGAATATAGACTAAGTTGGGTGTGAGATAGGGACTTTTTTATAAATTAATTCGGATGTCAATTCCGAGTGCACGGTTGAGTCCGGATGGGCCGAGATAGTCAAAAAAGTGTACTCGGGGGTAATGAATGGGTCACGGAATATTTTTGGGCATAACCGACCCACTCGGGGGTATTTGGGCCATTTTAATAAGACCCATATGATTAAAAACGGGATTTGGAGATAAAAACCTAAGTTTTTGAGTTGTGGGCAGCCATAACTCATTTGGGAGAAATTTAATAACATAAGGGATAAAGAGGGAGGACTCTTGAGATCCAAAGAGGAAGAACAAGGAATGTGTTCTTCATCGCATAACGATCTCCACACCAAAGTATAATCAGACACTAAAAATTTATAAGACAAGTGGTTAGATTGCTTCAATGTAAATTGGTGATATTCAATTCATATCATAGTAGGTGTTATACAAATGATTTTTGGATTGAGTTAATACAAATTGGGTTCTGATTCGGGAAAGTTATGAATCAAGTTATTGGGACTAGTTTTGATTCGTAAGGATTTTAGTGAATAATTCTAGGTAAAAAGCATCACATAAGTTGTTAATGGCGATTCTGTTCGTATAGACCTCTAGAAAATGGAGTTTTCTAACTTTCGTTGTCTAATACGCTTTTTCTAAAACGGCCCCAAAATGCCACAAAACGGCCTTTTAAAAATTGAGTAAATTGAAAACCTCGGATTTTGGGATATTGTATTATGGACCAAAGGGGTGTCCGGATATTTTGGTTGAGTGATGCCATGATAATAGATTAATTAATGGGGTATTAATTAATTAAAGCTTATAGCTTGAATAATATATTATAGGATGATATAATAAATTGTTAAATATTATTTAATTAGAAGCATTCTCTTTATAATGGAATTTTGAGGAGTACGTTCTAAGAGATGGAAATTCGGGCTAGGTGAGCAAGTCCGGGTACATTAGTTGTGTGACACCAGGGTGATATTAAATTAATTAATGAGTATATTAATTAAATTAGAGTCGGACCATAGACTCGAGGAGATTTTAAATTAATTAATGGGCATATTAATTAAATTAGAGTCGGACCATAGACTCAGGGAGATATTAAGTTAATTAGTGGGCATAATATTTAAATTAGTGTCAGACCATAGACTCGGGGAGATATTAATTTAATTAATGGGTAAATTAATTAAATTAGAGTCGGACCATAAACTCGCGAATATGTTGGCTAGTGTTACGGACTTTGTATATGGTAAAGTCGGGATTAAATTATCTATATATATATTGTGTGCTCATAAATACCGGTGGCTAGGTATTTATTTAGAATTATATGCTCTAGTGTTATCGAGGGAGGTTGCGCAATGTGGGTGAATCCCCGAGCTTGAGGAGTAGGGCGAGTATATCCCCAGGTCATAGCGTCCAAATAGAGGTGGTCATTGAGATGATTATCTTCACACTCGGGGGAAGATGACCGCCTCAATACGTTTATATTTATATGTTCTGATTCGGCGGTGGCTAGCTGTCTCAGAAATCCAGGTGGGACTGAGAAGACCTGGGAAGATAGCACTTTAAAGAATGCATCCGATGAGGTATTACTCGGAAGGATGGTTTTAATTATATTCAACATATGTGTGATTGTGGAATATAGTTCTACGTATATAATGGAGTATATAATTATATACGGGTAATTAAATACATGAAGAGAATTTGTATTACTTATAAAACTAGTGAATGTTATATGGCTTTTAAGAGAGGTATTATTTATATTCAACATATGAATAATTGTGGAATATAGCTCTACGTATATAATGGAGTAGATAATTATATAAGGTTAATTAAATACATGAAGATAATTTGTATTACTTATATAACTAGTGAATGTTATATGACTTTTAAGAAATGATTAATTAAGTTAATGTGATAAATAACTTACGAAGTAAATATACAAAGTACTCGGGTTAGAGTAGAGTTCAAGGAGTTTCATGACAAGGCTAGTTAGACGGGGTGATGTAACTAGGAGGATCAAGAAGAAAGTGTTAGGTGTGCACTTTAGAGGAGGGGTGAGATGTATTTCAAGGGAGTGCGACACTAACTTAAATATGAAAAGCATTCATACATTTTAATTGTTGCATTTTAATTCACTTGCAAAATATTTTCAAAAGGAATTTGGGCTCTGACCCATATTTGCAAAATATTTTCAACACCTTTTAGGTATCCAGCCACACGGTTAACAAACTTAAAGATCTGTTCCAGGGATGCGTAGTGCAACAGGTGTGGATGTTGCAGAATTTGGACATAGACGCTTCAGTCATTTCATTCCTAGAGTAGGATGCAACTTGGTATTTATTTCGGGCATGTTGCCCCAGCTATTTTCATTTCATTCGTACTTTATACTGGTTACTATTCTTTGTTGGATTATATTAGTGGATGTTGGTTTTCTGCCGATGGTTTATTCGGCCGGTCATTTATTGATTTATTCAGTATTACTTTAGATTCATGGTTTGTGTGAATGGTTCGTATTGATATTTATATGGTAGTTGTTGTTAAATAAAAAGATTATAATTTTGACATCAGCTTTTGAAGACTAGGCGGTTAGTAAGTTTTAAAAAAAATTCGACAGTGATGCTAAGAATGAACCAGATGAGATTCTTATTTTAATTTGATACAAGACTGATCACCCGGCATTTCATTGAGTGGGGTGTCACAGGGTCCTAGTTACCCCTTAATTAATATCAGTAGATATTTCACTCATACACTACTGGTTGGAGTCATAGGTTCACTCATCCCTCCGTGACCCGTTTCAAATCCCCTACGTTCAATAACTATGGATATGTGCCTAATTCTACTAGCCCTAGCTCATCTCAATTTATGTAAACCTAATCCCCACCATAGGCCTGCTGACATTCAATACAATCCTCTTTATCATTTAAAGACATCCCAAAAGTCTCCCTGTTAATTATTCGCACACTCAGGGTTCAAAGGAAAATTTTCACAATTCTAGGCAAACCGAATCAATTCGCTCTTGGGAAAAATCGATTCAAAAAGTGTCAGGTCATCTTCTCCAATACGTTATTATGCTTTTCACCATTTTTAATCAATAACTTTCATAATTCATGTTAAAACTCTCATATAATTTAACGTAACATCTAATTAGAGTGTAGGAACGGATCCCAACAAATTTTCATCATCAAAACATCATTTAATTCCACGATTCACAAGATTAAGTTCTCTAACTAATTCATACAAACCCTAGTTTCATATTTCAAACAAGTTATTCATGAACCCAGATTTTATTCTTTTATTTTATCCTAGCAAATCAGATTTAGAAATACTAAGTCTAGAATCAAAACCTCTAACATGTTTTCTCATTATTAACATAAATATGGTCCAATATTTCTTCTAAAAATCATGAAATCATGCTAGATATCTCAACTCCTAATATGGGTATTACAAAAAATTAAAATTAAGAAAGATAAATACTTTACTTATATGGGAGTGATATGATTTTTTTTAATTAATGATGTATCTGTCTTCCCTTCCAATCCACACTCCAAAGATGATAGTGATACAAGAACAAGGTTGAAAGCTTAAAAAATCCTCTCCTAAGCTCCAAGAATACTCTCGATTTCCTTCTCTAATGGCCTCTAAGAGTTTTATATTCTTCTAACCCTAGACTCTCCTAACTACAAGATGATATAACCCTTGGAAATTCGTAGCCCCCTTAACCCTATGCTACCAAATGACTAAAATACCCTCTAATGGTGCGGGTCAGGTCTAAAAATTCCCTGGGACCCAAACATCACACCCGGGTATACTATTTCGACTATTTCAACCCTTTTGGAGTTAATTGTGACCTCTAAATCACCATCTGAGTCACTCTAATATAATTTCCAATCTCGACCTCATATAGTCCACACTCGACACTCGACACTCGACACTCGGTTGAGATATACCGCTATCACGTCACTATCACTCGTTATGACGTACAAATAATTATTTACTATTCACTTAGTAATTATTTAATAAGCATTAATCACTCTCTCTTCGATTAATATTTTAATCCACACGTAATATTTAATTCCATTAAATTACGTCACGCGTGTAATTTAAGAATTTACCGAATTAATTCAATTTTTTAATACTCATAAATACAGGGTGTTACATCACACTTATATAATTTTATGTGAATTTACAAGTGCCTTTCAATTTAATAAAGCAATTATGAATTTCAACATGCAAATCTACATCCATGTTAACCAAAAATCCAACCTCCACCCTATGCACAAAAGGGTTATAAGTCTTAATTCACGTTAAGATTTTTTTCGTAAATACAATCCTAATATAGATTTCACTTTCCTTAATTAAAGTTTCTGGTTTATTTCAAGAAAACATGTAATTTAATGTTTAGGCGATATTTAAAACGCATAATACTAAAGAGAAAGAATAGAAGTATTCAAACTTGTAGAAAAGTCAGTTGAAAATTTTGATTGGATGGTTACGTTCCTCTTAAAAAATCAATAAAGACTCATTCTTGAACGATCTTGAGAAAACACGGTTTGAGCCTTCAAAACTTGGGTTAAATCTTGATTTAATTTAGGACGAGGATTTTTAAATGAGAGGTGGTAAAGATATGGAAGACTGCTGGCTTAAGAGTTGGTGAAAAAGTGTTTAGAAAAGTCTAACCCTGAGTTATTTTATATGAGAAAAGATTAAGAGTTTTCATTAACTCAAACTCTAATCAAAAGCAAACACACTGCCGACATTATCCTAAGTAAATCGATTCGCCTTTCAGGCCGAATCGATTCGGACCTGAACAGGTCCACAGTTCGCCCCAAAAATGTCTATATACAAATAAAAACCCGATTTCAACTCCTATTAAAATACTATTTTACATAAATTAAATCCAACATATTAAATTTCCAAAAATAATGAAATCCAACCATTTTTATTTTACCGAATTCCGAATTAAATTAAATTATTATCTGTTTAAAATTACGGGGTGTTACAAATAATTTCTGTTAGGTTCTAGTTTACATATTTGACTCCTCAACTATCCCTATATCATATACTACTGTTATTCCATTAATTTTTTTCATAATACCAAACTACTCAAGTTATGGTTCCAATAATTTATTTAAAGTGTTACACCTAACCAACAAAATTGCCATTTTCTGAGCAACTGAATCGGCTCGTAAATTTTCTGGAAGATTAAACACCATGTATTGAAATTGCGATTTCTCCATCTACCAAAGTCCAAATGAGAGTATTCAAAGCTCAATATAAAGATAAGATACAAACCTTCCCATCCATGTATGTCTCTCACTTGAATTCAAAGTAGATTGAAAATGGCACCTATTTGAAGTCGCGTAAAAAATTCTGACATATTTCTATATTCACCAAAAAAACTTTATTTTTCATCATCTTTCTATACAAATATAATATTAACTATAATCCATGTTCATCACTTTGAAAACCCTGAATTACCCTTTTATAAAATTCATTCTCTACAAATTTTCATATCATGAATAAAGTTCAATAATCTTTAATATCATTCTCGAATAAACCCTTAATGATATCCATGAACTTTCCATCAAAACAATCCTATTTTTTACAAGAGTCATATTCAATTATAAACTCATATTTAATCTCTCATAAAATACATGCTACAATACCAATTTCGTGGTTTAAAATATATGATTCATCCCTAGCATGATTTCTACATCTCCATATGGAATTATCTCATTGTAATCTTTCTAAAAATCATTGTTTTCATAAAAAATGCATCTTACTCTAGCATGAATATTTTAAGAAATCGATAATTAAATCAATCAAACACTTGCCATTAAATGAAGGTTTGAATTCCACACTTTGATGATGGTGTTTCCTTGCTCCTCTCTCGATTCCGATAGCAATTAGTGGTGTTAAGTGGTGCAAATGGTGGTTCTCCCCTTGAAAACTCTTCAAATTCCTCTTGTGACTCTTCCTATGCCCCACCTATAATTTCATCTTCTTTGTTTCTGCCAATAACCCTCTCTATAACTCAAAAGTCTATTATAAAGTGATGAATCTTGTACCTATTATTAGCCTAGAAGTTCAAAGGTCTAAAAACTACTTTTGGAATGCCGAGTTGGCCCAAAAGTGACCGAGGACCCTATACCAACACCCGAATATAGTTTTCTGATTGTTTCATCCACTCCGGACACTTCTACGCACTCTAAATGACCATATGGGTTACTTATATTTCACTTATATTTGAATCCCAATATTTAAGACCCGACACGAGTCATACGCTTTCCCTGACTAAATTATCATAAGTGTCGTATTTCTCACTAACAACTACAGATACAGTGGCATATTACTTATTCTCTTCCTAATATCCAATTATATTTATCATAATAAATATTTAATTAATCCCATTTTAAATATTCGGATTAATTCCAATTATATTCCAATTATATATTAATTCTAAAAAATTCCAAATAATCCCATTTTAAATATTCATAGAATTACGGGGTGTTACATACTTCCCCCTAATAATGGGATTTCGTCCCGAAATCAGAAAAAATACCTGGTAGAAATAACTTTGGATATTGCTCGAGCATCTCATCTTCACGCTATCAGGTAAACTCACCAATATTATGATGTCCCCACTGCACTCATACAAGTGGGACTACTTTTGACCTCAACCATCTCTCACTGCAGTCTAAGATAGCAAGAGGTCGTTCCTCATAAGAAATGTCGGGATGCAAATCAATCTCCTCTAACTCAATGTGAGTGTAATCCAACTCATCTTGGCGATATCATTTGAGTGAAAAAATATGGAACACGTCGTGAATACGATGCAAGTGCTCCGACAACCCAAGTCTATATGAAACATGCTCGATTCTCTCAATAATAGAAAATGGCCCTACGCGCCTTGACACTAACTTCCCTTTCTTCTAGAAACTCATGATCCTTTCATAGGATATACTCGTATCAACACCTGATCTCCCACACTGAATTCCTTGAAGGACTTATTGGCATCTGCATAACTCTTCTGCCTGTCTTGAACTATTTGTATACGACTACGAATTAACTCAATCTTGGAAGAAGTATCCCATATAACCTCTGGTCTGAGAAGCTTGTTGTCCCCCACATCTAACCAATAAGCGAGCGAATGACAAGGTCTGCTATATAATACCTTAAACGGTGTCATGCCAATAGTAAACTGATTGGATTTGTTATAAGCAAACTCAACAAGTGGAAGATACTGATCCCATCCTCCTCCAAAATCTAGGATACACATCCTCAACATGTCTTCCAGCATTTAATGCGTCAGCTCAGTTTGCCCATTTATCTATGAATGGTATGTTGTAATCAAATGCAACTCCATACCCATAGCTTCGGAACACACCATTGAAGCGTAACCCACCATCTGAACCCACAAAGTAAGACTCAGCTCCCTCGGCTAAAAGCTGACATAAACGCTGCTCATAAAATTGGTCAGCTGCTTGGGCCTTCACAACCCTAGTAACAATCTGAAGAGTGGCAGATATAACTGACATAAATTATCTAACTACAGAATCATGTTGTGCCAACACTTTCCCCTTTGCTTTCCATACTTCAGCTACATCTCCCACTGGTTTATGGCTCAATGCATATGCCACCACGTTAGACTTCCCTAAGTGGTATTGAATATCAAACTAATAGTCTTTCACAAATTCAAGCCACCTACATTATCGCATATTCAACGCCTTTTACGTAAACAAATATTGCAGTGACTTATGGTCAGTAAAAAGATAAAATTTCTCTCCCAACAGATAATGTCTCCATATCTGTAATGCAAATACAACCGCTGCTAACTCCTGGTCATGTGTGGGATAATTCTTCTCGTGGGGCTTAAGCTTTAGTGAAGCATAAGCTATAACCTTCTCTTCCTGCTGTAGCACACCCCCAAGTTCTTGTAAGGATGCATCGGTATATACAAGGTACTCCACCCCTAGACTGGGTAGTGCTAGTACTAGTGTTAAAGTCAACTTGTCCTTTATCTCATCAAAAGCTAACTGACAAGAGTCATCCCATATGAATGACCCAAATTTTCATGTCAAGTTCATCAATAGAATCTCAATCTTCAAAAACCCTTGAATGAATCTTCTGTACTAACAGTCTAACCCCAAGAAGATCTCAATCGGTGTCGTGGGTTGTCCTCACTCCCTCACCATAGATACCTTACTTGGATCCACTGTTATCCCCCTGTCAGATACAATGTGACCTAAGAATTGAACATCTCGAAGACAAAATACACATTTCTCGAACTTCGCATATAATTAATGCTTATGCAATATCTGAAGAACCATATGTAGATGTTCTGCATGTTCTCCCTCCTTCCCAGAATATACTAGAATGTCATATATAAAGACAATGACAAACTGGTTTAGGAACTCTCTAAAAACGTGGTTCATTAAGTCTATGAATATTATTGGTTCATTGGTTAGCCCAAATGGCATAACCCGAAACTCATAAGACTCATATCTTGTCAGAAATGCAGTCTTAAGAACATCTTGCTCCCTTATGCATAACTGATGGTACCCTGATCTCAAATCAACCTTCGAGAAGTAGGATATTCCCCTCAGCTGGTCAAACAAGTCATCGATGCGAGGCAACAAATATTTATTTCGTATCGTGTCTTTATTCAGTTCCCTGTAGTCTGTGCACAATCGGAGAGATCCATCCTTATTTTTCATATATACAACAGGAGAACTCCATGGTGAGGTATTCCTATGGATGAAACCCTACCCCAAAAACAACTCGATCTAGTCTCTAAGCTCTCTCATCTTAGCTAGAGACATACGGTATGGCGCACGAGCTATTGGTCGTGTTCCCAGTGCTAAGTCTATAACAAACTTTATCTCTCCACTAGGAGGCAACCCCGGTATCTCCTAAAATATATCAGCAAACTCGCATACCACTAGTATCGAATCAAGGGATATCACCATTCCCGTAGAACTCTTCTCCTCAATATAATAAAAATGAGCGGACGATCCTTCCTTGGGGCAAGGCATCGCCATGAGAAACATCTCCTGGATTGAAATAGCATAAATGATACTCCTATTATAGCAGTCAATCATGGCCATATACATCACTAGCCAATATATTCCAATAATGACACCATATTCTGACATGTTCAATACAAGCATATCTACAGGTAGAACTAATATCCCAATCAAAATACTCACACCTCTAAAGATAAAAAATTTTAAGTGACCCTCTACCCAAAAGTGAGTCTACACAAGTGACTGTATTATCAGCCATGTGTAATAACCCTGCGGGTCGTGCAAATCTAGTAGCTATGAATGAATGTGACATCCTAGTGTAAAAAGAATGCACCCTAAAGTCTCATGAATATGAAACATACTCTCAACTGCGGGTGGTTCCACTAGGACTGCGTCCTGATGAACATTAAACACTTGCCCATACTAAAGTTGTCCCTACTTCTCTGTTACTACTAGAATGGATGATGGAACTGAAGTTACTGCAAGCACTGGGAGAGTGGTGAGAAATACCTACCTCTATGGTTCTTGTCGAGCACCCTGCTGCTGAGTAACTCTCCCTTTGTTAGGGAAATCCTGACACTTTTGTCCTTCTTTCCACAAATATAACACATGCCGGAAAATCTACACCCTCCTTGGCCCTACTGGCATCGACCCCACTGGCCACCACTACTATTCCCTTGGCCTTGCTAAATACGTTGTTGTCCGTGCTGACTCTGTTGGCCATGATGACCATTTTTGCATCCACCTTGCCCTTATTTGAATCCCTCAGAATGGAACTGCTTAGAAGAATCCCCTGCTGGGAAACCTACTCACCCTACTTTGGATGAATTTGAAGTGCTCCATTGGTGCTTCTATTCCCTGTCCTGCCCTACTGGCTAGACTCACCTGCCCTCTTACTTCCCTTAGCATGGAAGTGGTGGTCCTGATAATGTAATAATGTCGCATTGACCACATCACTGTAAGTCACCAGAGTTGGATTACCCAACAAGTGTTATCGGGTTATCCAAGGCAGACCATCAACAAAATTTTGCACCCTCTTAGCTTTCATATTCACTTTATTTGTAACAAAGTTTGCCAATTATGTAAAATCTTCCTCGTATTCAGCCACATCATTCCCTTCCAGAAAATATCTATGAATTTTTGCCTCATCTCAATCTGAATTGCGTGTGGAAAGCTCGTGCGGTTAAATCGCTACCAAAACTCCTAAATAGTCATCTCGTCTCTATCATATGTGGTGGTAACATACTTCCATTGTACTACTGCTCCAGCTAGCTTAAACATAGCTAGTATCAGTACACTCAAACATGCATAAGTGACTTTGGACATATTTCTTCCATTGGCAAGCTATCACCACATCAGAACTTTCCTGGAACTCTGGAGGGTGGCCTTTCATAAAGGCATCCCGAACTCACTCCAAAGCAGTTAGGAATTGCAGTCCCCGACCAGGTTCCACTACCTGCGATTGAGGTGGCACTTCAGGTTCCTACTAAAAAGTCCTAACCCGAATTTATGGGTTACCCATAGTCAACCCAGTCCGTCCTGAGCGTTAGATGTGAAGTGAAATGAACAACCTATATAATGTTGCTAATCCAATTTTTAATTTAATTAACGTTTCACTTACTTAGCGTGTGATTCCAATTTCAAATTAAACTACGTGAGGGACCCATGGGAAGTATCTCTGGAGTCCAAGCATACAGAGTTACTAACGTAAAATTAAATGGAATACTTACCTATATAACGCTCTCAAAATAAGAACCTGCACCCAACCTGTCGTAACAAAGACGAGGGTGTGAGCCAATGCTCAGTGGAAAATATACAAAATGCAGTATAAATATGAATGGTAGAAAGAAGACTCTACATGTTATACCTATATGTAGATGAAACTACCTTGCATATATATATATATATATATATATATATATATATATATATATATATATATATATATATATATATATATATATATATATATATAGAGAGAGAGAGAGAGAGAGAGAGAGAGACACTAATATATACTTAATGCATGTAATAGTTTTACTTCCGAAAATGCTATTTAGCCCAATTAATTTACCTTAATCTCATAGAAGACTTCTTCTTTATTAACTTGACATTTATCCTTTTATTTAACACACGCGGTTAAATACTTGAGATCACAACACTTTATTTAACCGAAACCATTTCTTTACCGAAATTATCTTTTCCATTTAAAGCAATGCACATTAGTATTTTCATTGAAAATAACCTCTTTCAACACACGTGAACACCGTGTTAGAAAATACTTCTTTAACCTTTGAAAACCTTTCATAACACACCTTTATGTCAATTACGGGTTAGAACTTCTTCGGTTACTTAACTCACCCATTTACCACTACACATTCTTATGTTTCCTAACTTGCCCATTAATCAATTTACACATTTCTTGTTCACTTTATCCCCAGCTAGAACATTCGTTAATTCATTCAAATTAGGTTTCTTAATACATTTTACCACACAACCCATTTCTTGACATGTTCCATATTCCTCTATCTTCTTCTCAAAATCTTCCAATAACCATGTACTTTAACGGGCTCGACACCGCCGGTGACCCCACCATATACTCTGTCCAGTGGTTTTGGATCTTTCACTCTTGGTCTTCAGGCCCTCCTTAATTATTCTGATGTCTTCAAGTTCCTTTTATGTATTTTAACATTTTAGAATATCCACATTATTCTTCCTTTCCCCTTTTTACCCGGCTAAAGCCATACCCAGGGTTTCACCCCAACCTGTGTCACACTTGGATATTATCTTCTCATGTCCTTTACTCTTTAACTTTGATTTGATTCCAAATTATATTCATTTATGACTAATTTGTGTAACACCATTTCCAACATCTTTATTTCATAAAAATGTGTCACTTTAAGTAAAATTATCATTTTAGCCATTTGTTTCCATACTCATCCTTTACTCCATTTTCACAAGTGTTAATTTTTTTGAAACACTATTAAGTTACCCACACTAACTTCTTAAGTGTTTTTAACACCTTTTTAACATTTGGAGTATCATTCTTCTCAAGTTGGAAACCTCTTTATTCCATTATTTCCTTTTGAAATTCATAACTGTTAATCTTTCCAAATATTATTAAGTTGCACACACCAACTCCCCAATATTTAACCATTAACACCTATCCAACACCTTTACCAACCATATTTCCAAATTAGACATTTTTCTACGTCCTTATTCAAGAAATCTTATCACAGTTAAAGACTACTTTTATAAGAAAAAACCATTTTCTTTTTTATTAATACATGTAGTCTTACAACCTTACATTCATATAACCTTTAACTCTTTTTCACACACTTTGAAGATTAGAATTTCTACTTTTCTTATTTCTTATAGAAACCGAACAAAAACTCCTTTAAACTTGTTCTCATAATTATTATCAGAATACTATAAGTTTATGTACATCAGAAAATGGATTTTAAATCCTAAAATGCTATTAAATGGGTTAAACATGCTTTTCATTCTTGAAATCCGTGATACTTTGAAAAAAAATGCATTTTAAATACCCAATGGACACTTTATTCTTTCAAACTCAACAAATGTCCATTTTTCATCAAATCTTCATTTTTGCAAAAAACTTTGGAATATTATTTCACCAAATATTTTAACATCCTTTCCCGACATCTTATTTCATAATATGTTCACCATTAGATTTCAAGAAAATACACTATTTTCATAAAAATACCAATTTTTATATTTTGAAATTTTGAAATATTTACTCATCCTATTTTTCCAACAAAATAACATTTTTTAATATTTTTATTCCATACAAATGTTTCATATTAATATACTAGAAACCATCATTTATTCATGTTCATTCTACTTATGTAATCAAACAACAAGACTACTAATAATGCAAATAGAGTCTTAAATACTAAGGATAGATTTTCCCACCTCGAAGACTCCAAATGGTGGTATAAAGTTTGTATAGGATGAGCAACCCCCACCTTCAAAAGTGGCCTCAAGGGGTTACCAAATTCATCCTCTATTTATGATCCATATGTGCTCCATTCAAGCTTTCAAGCAAAACCCCCTTCAAACTCTCTTCAAATTCCATGAAAGCTTCCATTTTCACCTTCTCCAAGCTCCCCCAACCTTACTCCAAAATTCACAACTCCACTTCAACAATGGTGGAAAAGGGTGTTATAGGGTTGAATGTGGTGGAATACTATAAGAATGTGGTTGTTTATGGTGGTGAAATGGTGGTGGGATTGTGGAGAGAATCCAACAATAATGGAAGACTACTCGACCCCCTCTATCCCTCTTCCATCTTCTTCTCTATTCAAATTACCCAAATGAGCCTCAAACAAACCCTTATAAAACTCTCCAATGCCTAAAATTCCTGTTTTTCCCAATCTGGGCTCACCAGAGCTCGAAGGATAAATGATCCAAGGTCCAGAAATGTGGTAGAGCATAAGGGCAATCTGATCTAGAATTTTTAAAGTACATCGTTCGAACGACATTGAGCCTCGTTCGATCAACAAGTGCATCTTGTTCAATTTATGACTTCTAACGACCTTCGAGCAACCCTTGAAAGTGGTAAAGTGGGATCTCGTTTGAAGCTTGCTCGAACCCCTGCTTCTAACGAGATCCATATCTCATTTGATCCTTGCCTTCTAATGACCTTCAAATGACCATTTTTTCTTTTTCTCCAAATTCCAATTTGTACACACTATTCCAATAATTATCATCGAACCTCACTTCATTACCATTTATAGATAATTAAAATGAAACATTAGGGCGAGTTCTCCATATTATTAATAATATTGGGGTGTAGTCCTCTTCCAAAAAAAACATTAGGGCGAGGTATTACAAACTTCCCTCATCGGGGAATTTTGTCCTCAAAATTCTCGACTCATCAATCCTTAAACTTATGGGGTTAACCAACTTATATTCTAAACCATAGAAATCCTCTAAGATGAAATCATCGAAGTCCTGAATACAAAAGTCACATTACTCACCTTTGTACGGGGTTTGCCACCAAATAATCAACATGCGACATGCTCTAATGGTCACCACTTCGCTAACCTTGAACTTCGAATAGTTGACTTTGAGTTTCCATTCGCTTGACGATTATGTTCAAACAATTCTTTATAATACTTATGCTAGTACCCAAGGCACACTGGAGCCTCCACGGGCAACCCTCTCTAGTGATCAATACTCACCCAAAGTGAACCGTAATACAACCAGTCATCGTATTCATCATCAAACCAATTCCATTTTTGGACTATACATCATGTGTCCCATAAATGTTTTTGCTATATTAACCAAACATCTTGCATAAGCTTGTCATTAACCATACAACGTTGACTTCACACTCCAAGAAGTATTACACCTACCAACTCATCACTACGCGTTCATCTCACACCTTTCACTATGTCAATGGGATGACCCTGGTACTACCCCAGGTGTCTCACCTTAGTGAACTCACTTGATCCACACACTACTCCATTCCCCATTGAAAGAGGTCTTTTCATGGTGCCTAGGGTGGTCCCCTAGCCTCATGTTATCCCTGATCTGCTGCCGGAGTATTCATCTTCGGTGAGGCCCCAAGTGGTCTCATCATCATGTTCTGGCTTAGTTGGGAAAATTGCTCCTTCATTGCTTGTTGAGTAGCAGCTAAGGACTTTAAGGTTGTAGCCACCTCAACCATCTCGGACTAGGGTGGCGCTTGGCTGGAGCTGGGCCCTCCACCACCAGATGGTGGAAGTGGTAACTCTGGTTCCATACAAAAAGACTAGAGATATTATAATGAAAATACTAGAGATCTTGAGACCTTAAAGGACCTATTTCAATGGTGAAACATCTCCACACAATGGGGAGGGTTGGTTCACCCCCAGGTTCTCTGGTGAGGCCAAGCAATAATGGAGGAAGAGATGAATCCCCTCGTTCCCATAGACGATGCCAAAATGATGATGTTGTGAACAGCTCCACCAGTATGAGGTGTTGATAAGCTCAAGATAGTATCCATAATGGCAGCACAAGAGTAATAAACTAGTAGAAGGAGACGAGGAGAAGAGGAGAAACACTTGTATTTAAGTGGTTTAGCCAATCGGGCCTATGTCCACTATGAGTGTGTGAGTGAATTTCACTAGAACAAGGGCACTGATGGCCTATGATACAATCTCTCACTTTCTCTCTCTACTATTTATTTCTCCATAGCTTTGATAGGGTTTATCATCGAGTATCCCTTTCACAAGGTAGAGGAATGCATCTATATATAGTGCTTGGGGGTTGTAGTGTACCCCACAAGCATGCCATGAGCATGTGTGTGATGATCGAACCAATCTCATGTGGACACCTGGTTGTGCCACATGTAGATAATGATGACTAAATATTCCCTCATGTGAGGGGAATGATTTAGTTATAACTTATTTGTTCATGTGTTCCAAGTCTTCCATATGCTTGGGTACGTTTGGACATGTGACATCGCACACTATAACCTCGGCCCAACCGAGTACGATGTTGGTAAGTCTGAGGGTTGTCTTGATCTGGCAATCATAAGTATGACCTCGGCCTGATTGACCAGCTGAGGTTAGGTATTAATCATACCTACAATATCGGTTGAAGCAGAGTATGATGGTGACAATCGCTTGAACCCATAAGATGTTGCTGACCTCGGCTGATGGCCTATCGAGGTTGGCCATTGTGGAGCCGACCTTCATAAGGACGACCTCTCTGATGGCTATTTTCAGCTTCTTATTAACTTGGTTGTCATTTCAGTCGAGGTTGTTGACTCCGAGTATGAGGGTACACTTTGGCTATATCAATCACCCCTAGCTCTTAGTCTCGTATGTGAGTAGGTGGCTGAGGGGTATATAAGTTAGGCTGATGAAGAGTCATTTTTGGTGTCTTGGGGTGTGGAGTGATTCTTTGGACACATGTCACTCTTTGAAGTGACTAACGTTTGCCCCAAGATATGACTGCATTGACGACACCTTTTAGGTTTTCTAGGGAAATAATGAGTGCCTTGAAAATTATGCCCCATCATTAGAGAAGGTTTAAATATCTTTTCTCTTCCCTTATTCTCTTTATTCTTTCAATTTTCCTGCCTTAGAGTTCTTATTACAGTAATTTTCTCGAACCTTCCATAGCCAAATCTTCACCCTCTCTCTGGTTCTCAGGTTATCCTAGGTTTGTATCCCCTTGCCTTTTATTCTTCATTGCTCAGGTAACCATCTTGCTCTTTGCTTCTCTATTTTTTGGTTTCATTTGCAAACTTCCATATCTTCTGGTGAGTTTTTCTATTTTCGGAGAAGGAAACCACCACTGTTTGGTGGTTTTAGGTGAGATACAGTGGGCTTTAGGGATTATTTCAAGATTACTTGGTCATCTTAAGGTTAGTTTAGGTCGGAGTTTGGCCTTTTGGATTTTGCGACTAGCCTCCGGTTATCTTTTTCGGTGGGTTGCTTTACACCTATTCTTGGTGTTCTTGCTGAAAAGCTTTGGATTCCAAACTTTGATCTGATTGCCTAAGTGTTAGAAATAATTCACATGTTTGTCTGTTTAATTTGAACTTCTTTAAGTGTAGTTTCGTCTGTCGAATGCTCAGACCTTTTTATAAACTTGCTGAATAATTTCCCACTCTACGTGAGGAGTGGTTTGAAAAAATCAAACAGATTGAGTTAGCCCAGGCTGAGGCTTGTAAGGCCAAGACTTTTCCCCTCAAACCAATTTTTCCTCCACCATTATCTTTCATTCACCCTGAGCCCATCGAGGTTCCTATCCCTATGTTAGAATCGTCTTCTTCAGACGTAATGTCAACGTCTGAGGCTGGTTAGTCCATAGACTCCTTTCAAGAGGCTATGGATTACTTCCCAAGGCAAAGTGAGGTTTTGGAGGACGATGAGGTTTCAAGTCGTGCCTCATCTCACCAAGGTACTAGCACTTCTCGTGGGTCTCTGTCCATAGAGATCTTAGATCCTAGCATGGCGATTCCTCCTCCCATTGATTCCATTCCTCTATCGGTCGCCATCGATGTTAAGTTTGTGAAGAGGTTTCCCGGTGGTACCCCTACGGGTGCCCAGGCCGAGGTTACTGGGGATGGCAATGATGATGAAGAAAGTGAAGTTGATACCTATGTAGCTATAAAGTATGAGAGTACTATAAATGAGTATGACCTTCTAGCCTTCAAACACCTCCATAGACTCCTCAATCATCCTAAGGAAACCTCTTATGGAAGAGAGGGCCTTTGATGGCCGAGAGGGTAAAATCTGCGTTTATGAGAAGATGTTCAAGCTAGGTGTTCGTCTTCCAATTCACCCAACTATCAGAGCCATACTCTCTTATATAAACCTTACCCCTTCCCAACTGTCCCCAAATGCCTGTAGGGTCATTATTGGGGCTATCATCCTCTGGAGGGATGTTCACCACACCGACCTTCCAGTTAGGATTTTTATTACGTGATATACCCCCTCATCTGCCAAAAATATCCAGGCTAATACCACTTCATAGATAGTAAACCCGAGAAGAAAATGCTTCTAGTTACCCAAACTTCCAATTATAATTGGAAACCTAACGAGAGCTTGGGAGTTTGGCCCGAGTGAGGCTAGTGGGACATCTGATCCACGGACACCTCTGAGATGGGGTAAAGTCTCCATTTTGGCAAAACCCAACCCTGGTTTAATCCAGGATAACTATAAGAACCTTCTCAATCAAGGCGTGAATGGTCATCTTGTTAAGTATTAAAATCTGATGACCCCCTATTACCTTTCTCAGACATGTTTGGGGGTAGTCCTCTGGAAGAACTTCATAATTTTCCAAATTTTTCATACAAAGTGTTGTCTCGTACTTTTTATCTATCTGACTTGCTAACTCAGAGACTTATCTTTCTGCAGAGCGACCCCAGGCATTTCTGACGATTTCTGAGAGATGTCGACCCCCAGCCTTACAAAGCTCATGGAAAAACGGGGTGGTAAGAATGTACCCCCTCCTAAAAAATAGTGTCGGCACTTCAAAGTATGATGCTAGAAATAAAAGGAAAGCATCTACTAAACCATCTCATACTAGGCCGAGCAAGGCTGCTTAGGACTGTGCGATCCCCATTTCCACTGACGATGCTTTGGCTGCTCGTCTATCGTAGCTCAAGATTGGAGATAGCGTGATCAGCCATAGTCTAAAAGTTATCGATGCTATTGGCACCATCATGACTGAGAAGGACAAAAGTCTTCTTTAGGCCTTAGATGTCCCTTTATTGGACGAGTTTACACTTCACAGGGAGTTCAGGTATTAATTTTTATCAAATTTTTTTCCAAATGTTGTCTCTGCCCTTTAGAAATTATTATTTATCTATCTGATCTTCTTCTACAGAGTGTGGTGGCTCTTCACCGTCTTGTTGACTAGTCTTTAAAGAAGTTTCCCCTTATATAAAAGGTCAAGGATGCTGAAAAACTGAGTCCAACCTGAAGACCGAGGTTAAAAAGCTTAAAAGAGTCGTCAAGGAGAGAGACAACCATATTTCTCAGCTTAAGGGGGATCATGACAAGGCTCTGAAGGCTAAAGATCAGAGTCTTCAATCAAAGGTTGATGTTGCTATGAAATTTACGTTGGAATATGCTAGAGAGAAAATCATTGAAGACTACAAAGTCTTTAATGAGTTTGTCAGCTTCGGCTTTGAGTATTTAGAGAGGGCATTAAAGCAACCAGCCGATGGGCGGCTTTTAAGCAGGGTGAGTCTGGGAGCTTGTTGACTGAGGAATTTTTTGGTCTCGGCTTTGAAGACCCTCGATTCGTACGAGATTTAAAAGAAGTAGAAGAAAGTGATGTTGCCCCGGTCGAGATGGATCCTATGGAGGTCACAAAAACTAACGATAATGCTCAGCATGATGAAGAGGTTGAAGTTATAAACATCAGCCAAACAAATATAGGTGATGATGGGCCGGCTCCTATCGAGGGACAGACCGAGCTCTGAGGTCCACTCCTGCTCATCATTAACTCTTTCTGTGAAGCTTTTTGTGATCCTTGTTTTGATGAACTTTGGTTATAGCTTTTTGATATTTTGAATGTAACTCTATAACCTTCATGTTACGAATATAAGAAGATTCACTTTTTCTATTTCTATTGCTCTTCTATGATGTTTTGTTGTTCCATGATTGTGATGTTCCACATACTCACCATAAATTTCACCATAAGACTAGAAACATAATAAAGATGTTAAGAGTCCGAGGTCACCAAATTATGGTGCTTATCCTCATAATTTCACAAAACTAAATGATGTTAAAGGCCTGGGGTCACCAAATTATGATGTTTATCCTCAGAATTTTACAAAATGTTTTGTCTCATAATTTTACCAAATTAATGATGTCTGAGTTTCGAGGTCACCAAATTAATGATGTTTAACCTCAAATTTTCTCCAAATTAATGATGTTAAATGTCTGAGTTTACCAAGTTAATGATGTTTTACCTCATAATTTACCAAATTAATGATTTTAAACCTCATAATTTCACCAAATTAATGAGGTCTGAGGACACCAAATTAATGATGTTTAACCTTATATTTTCACCAAATTAATGATGTTTAAGGTCTAAGGTCACCAAGTTAATGATGTTTAACCTCATATTTTCACCAAATTAATGATGTTTAAGGTCTGAGGTCACCAAATTAATGATGTTTAACCTCATATTTTCACCAAATTAATGATGTTTAAGGTCTGAGGTCACCAAATTAATGATGTTTAACCTCATATTTTCACCAAGTTAATGATGATAAAGGTCTGAGGTCACCAAGTTAATGATATTTTACCTCATAATTCACCAAATTAATGATGTTAAGGATCTGAGGTCACTAAGTTAATGAAGTTTTAGCTCATAATTTCACCAAATAAATGATGTTAAAACATATACATTGGAAGAAAAGTTGTTAACAAAACTTTGATGTTTCTCATCCACACTTTCTTTGATATCTTCTGTATAAATTTATGCATCTATTACAAAAAGATAAAACAATTGCAACATCATAAGTAATATTTCTTAAAGTGGTCGGTATTCCAAGGGCTTGAGAAAGGCTCCCCTTATAAATTTTCTAGCCGATAGGTACCAGGTACAACCTCATTAATTACCATGTAAGGACCATGCCAATTAGGATGGATCTTATTAGGTTTCTACCATGTCTTCTTCAGGACTAGGTCTCCGACAACTATCAACCTTGATTATCCCTCTGATTATAGAACCTCGTAGTTCTTTGTTGATAGGTTGCTTGTCTTATCTCAGTATCTTCTCTTCTTTCCTCAATTAAATTAAGATCAAGTCTTCTCTCTTCCCCATTCCTCTGAGGGTCATAGGTATGAATTTTATGAGTAGGAAGCCCTATCTCTGTTGGGATGACAACCTTTGAGCCATGTACTAATATAAATGGAGTTTCCCCTGTGGGTGTTCTCATTATCATCCTATAAGCCCAAAGCATAGAATATACCTCTTATATCCATCTTCCTTTGTCCTCTTCTAACTTCTTTTTTATCCCATCAAGGATTGTTCAATTTGTGACCTCATTCTGACCATTTTCCTGGGGTCGGCCAAAGGAAGAGAAGAATTTCTTGATACCTACTCTTTCACAGTATTTTCTAAGGAAGCATTCTTGAATTGGGTTCCATTATCTGAGATGAGGGTATTTGTAAGGCCATACCTACATATGATGTTCTTCAAAATGAATCGGAAGGTCTTCTACTCAGTGATTATGATCATTGGCTTAGCTTCTACCCATTTAGAGAAATAATCAATAGCCATAATTAAGTACCGATAGTTATTTATAGCCTTTGGTAAGGGTCCTACCAAATAAATTCCCCGTACTGCAAATGAACAAGGGGAGATGATAGAAGTCAGAGGTTGATGAGGCTGATGGGGAATGGTGGAGAACCTCTGGCACTTATCACATGTCTTTGCATACGCAGCTGCATCTTTGGCCAAGGTCGACCACCAATACCTCTGAGGGATTACCCTCTTAGCCAACGATCTTCCTCTAATGTGGCTTGAATAAGATCCCTCATGTACATCTTGTAAGATGTATGGAACCTCTAAAGGATGAACACATATGAGAAGAGGGAGTAGGAATCCCTTTTTGTATAGGACACCTCCCACAATAGAGAATTTAATAGCTCTGAACCTTAGCTTTCTCCTCTTGAACTTTGACTCTGGAAATTATCCCTATCTGATGTATCTGATAAGAGGGTCCATCCATAAGGCCCCCATATTTAGATTTAGGAAAGGTCTAGCATCCTCTTTCTCTTTGATGGTCGGCTTGAGCAAAATCTTGATTGGTACTATTCTCCATATGTCGATTCTTGTTATTGAGACCAACCTGACAAGTGCATTAGCTCGGCTGTTGTCCAGCTGACGTGTCCTCTTCATCTTTACCTCTTTGAGGCCTTCTAGCATCGATCTTACCCTCTTCAGATATCTGGCCATCTTTTCATCTTTGTCTTCGTACACCCCCAGGAACTGGTTCACAACCAATCTCGAGTCACTGTGAACTAGGAGTTAGCCGACACTTAGGGCTCTTTCCAAAGAAAGACCCGATATCAATGCCTCATACTCTGACTCATTATTGGAGGCTTTAAAGCTGAATCTCAACGCATACTCAATATCTGTACCGTTTGGTGGTGACATTAGCAACCCTGCTCCATTCCCATTTTCATAGGATGACCCATCAACAAAGAGGTTCCAGATGGTTTCATTTAAAGAGAAGTTTCCCTCTGTAAGGGTCACTTATTTGAAGAGGTATTTCTCTTCTTCAGTCTCAGCTACCTTTTGCTTGGCTGTATTTTTCTCGAACTCATCTGTTGCTCGACCGACGTTCCTCTCCACTTGCTCATCTGCAGCTCCAAGACTGTTCTCAACCACAGCCTCATCCCAGGTAAACTCAGCCATAAAATTTGCGAGCGCTTGTCCTTTTATGGAAACCCTGGGTTGATAAACAATATTTTACTCTCCCAACTCAATTGCCCAGGTCATTATCCTTTCTAACTTCTCAGGCTTATAGAGGACCTATCTCAGTGGAGAATTAGTGAGGATGACCATGGAATGGGCCTGAAAGTATGGCTTCATTTTCCTAGAGGCATGTATTAAGGCATAGGATAAATTTTACATCCTAAGGTACTTCTGCTCTGACCCTTGGAGTGCCTTGCTATTAAAATACATTGGTCTTTGCACCCCATCCTCTTCTCTATAATTGCAACGCTAATGGATGACTCTGAGATAGCTAAATATACATATAGCTTCTCACCCTGAAATGGTCGTAATAAGAGTAGAGGGGATTTGAGGTAGGACTTAAGCTCTTTAAATCTTTATCACATTCCTCATTCCATTCGAAGGATTTTCTAAGAACTTTGAAAAATGGAAGACATTTATCTGTAGCTCTAGAGACAAACCTGTTAAGTGCAGCTACTCATCCGGTCAGCCTCTGAATCTCTTTGATGGTTTTGGGTGTCTTTATTTCCAATAAAGCCTTTATCTTCTATGGATTAGCTTCTATCCCCCTCTAGTTTAGAATGAAACCCAAAAACTTTCCAGCTCCGACCCCAAAGACACACTTGGCCGGGTTAAGCTTCATTCTGTATTTGTCCATGGTATCAAAAGTTCTTTCAATATCAATCACATAAGTGTCGGACTTCAGACTCTTCGTCAGCATGTCATCCACATAAACCTCTATGGGCTTGCTTATCTGATCCTTAAACATCTTATTTACAAGATGTTGGTATGTATCCCAAGCATTCTTCAGGTCGAAGGGCATGACCTTGTAGTAATAGGTCCACTTGTCCGTAATGAAGGTTGTCTTCTCTGAGTCAGTCGGGTCCATGAAAATGCAGAAAATACAAAAGGGTGAATCCCCACCAAATATAGAAGAAGAAGAAAAAGAAGAAGAAATATAGAAAGAAAATACAGAAAATGCAGAAGGGTCAGTCCCCACCAAATAGTAGCTAAAGCATGGGCAATCGGGGTCAAAGACATACGGGTGGCACCACTGATAGGGTCACGGAACCACTCCAAGAGGTTTCGTTTGAACATTCTCATCCACATAAGATATTATTATCGGAAGCTAAAGTCATGTGTCACAAGCTTCACATAAATCTGTGATTCTCGTCGATAACCCAGAAGCCTGTAGAACATCTCCTGAGAAGGAAAAGATAGTAAAATAAAAGGTCAAAAAGCAAGGTCCATTAAAAGATGTTCAATTACCATAATGAATTTCAAATACAATTGAAGATTAATGGAAAATTGAGGGTTTGTATTGACTTCACTAACCTGAATAAGGCACGTCCCAAGGATAATTTCCCTTACCATAGAATTATAACTTACTCAATGCTACATCTGGCCACAAGTAGATGAGTTTTCTAATTGCTTGCTCAGGTTACCATCAAATACCCTTATTTGGACCCGAACAGGAAAAAACTTCCTTCATCACCACACTTGGTCTTTAATACTATACGGTCATTCCCTTTTGGTCTTAAGAACTCAAGGGGTTACCTACCAATGACTAATCACTAAGATGTTCAAGGAAAAATTAGGAAATACCATGAAAGTATACATCGACGACATGATTGTAAAGAGAAAGAAAAAGGACGATAACCTCTTAGATATTTCAAAAACATTCAAAGTCCTTCAACACTACATAAGTCTTAATATTATGAATTTCCCCTTTAGGGTACAGTTCGATAAATTCCTCGACTACTTAGTCAGCCAAAGAGGGATCGAATATAATTTGGATCAAATTAATAAGGACAATTCAACCCCTAAAGCCATAAGGGAGGTTCAGAGACTGATCGTAATACTCACTATACTTAATCAATTCATTTCAAAGTCTTTCGAGAGATGATCACCTTTTTTAAGAAGAGGGACATAATCTCTTAAAATATATTAGGAGAAAAAGGCTCTCCTAGGCAGCATATACAAGCTCTAAGGAGAAATTTATCGAGACTATAGATTCAATTTTTTAATTACTAAGAAAGGAGAAAATAGGTTATAGAATTATGAGTTCTCAACGACATTGGAAGAAATCAAGAATTACATGAGTAAACTACCTTTATTCATGGTTCCCAATCAAAGGGTTCATTTGTGGTGTCTTTGGGGGAAATTTGTTCCCCCGTTCGTCCAACTATTGATGAGGTGTGTGTGTTGAAAAATAATTCTCGAACTTTTACTTTGTTCCGTCTTTTGTGAACTTATTATAAGCTTTTTCACTTTGTGGTGTTTCATATTTCCAGAGATGTGGGAGTGGAGCAAATAACTTTTCCAGCTTAAGTTGAACTGACTACAACGAGTGTTGCTCCTTCCTCTTTTCAAATTGAGCCTCCTCAAGCGAAGTCTATTATTTTGGCTATCAAGTATGTAGAACCCCAAGATCCTTCTAGGGAAGTAACCAGCGAACGGAGCGCTACTATCGATAAAACTAATCAAAATCCACCACCAACAAGGTATAGAGCATCTAAATAAACCCACAATAATATAAATCCACTAATCTCAATCTCTTCCATTACAACAAGTCTCTCGAATTAAAATTACAACTATATAACTCGAATAAAAATGCTCTATACATCAATGAAATAATTAATAAAAATCTTCTCTCTCGAATATTCTTCCCAAAATATTCAAGCTAAAAATCAATCTCCAATTAATCCATAGCATCCCAATCCACGCTAACCTGCCAACTAAAAGAAAATATGGGGAAGTACAAAATATGACAAGAAAGATGCTCAACAAATATGGATTAGCAATGAATAAAGCATAAAAACACGAGTACGAATATTCAAATCAAATGCAAATCTCAAAGCATTTATCAATATAATTTTTCAACAACACATCAATGGGTCACCAGGCCTCACCCCATTCGCATATGCTTTATCAAGCCATAGCCGGGAATAGGTATTTTGGCGGGTTCACAACATCCGTGCCATATTAAAATCTCATGACAACGTGCTCATCAACAATATAATGATACCACATGAATCAAAATAATTTCAACAATTATTTTCCAGATTTCAATGAATTTATCAATTCAAATATGAGTTCAATTAACAAGAATTCAACGGAATAGCACTCGCGAGATTAAGGAGCATATTGTGTAAAACCCCATACCTCAAACCATGATGAGAAACCAATGATCACATCCTCAAGATCAACACAAAATATCTACAAAAGCTCCTCCAAAAACCTCCAACAAAATAGCCCCAAGAACACCTTTAATCTAAGGTTGGAACTCACAAATCTCAAGGGCCAAAGTATATATAAAAAGAAGAGGAATATAAAATATATTTGCTGCCAAAATTTGTGCCAAAAGTAGGTTAAAAGGCTTGCCCACGACTTCCTTTTATAATGCAAAGAAATGAAGAGTTGGAATTCAAAACAACTCTTGAAAATTACTTAATGTTCGCCGACTTAGAATTCCAAGAGTTAAATATATTAAAAATTATTTTAAAATCCGTTTTAACTCCGTTTTCGAAACCGTTTGAAATTCTCGCCTTTAAAAATAATAACCAACATATTTGAGAAATAAAAATAATTTTATCAAAAACTTTATTTTTCCCCTTTATTTTGAAAATACCCTAAAAATTACGCGGGTTATTACACTTCCCCACTAACAATGGAATTTCGCCCTCGAAATTCGCCAAATGCCTAACTCTAAAAAATCAGGCTTACAATCTCCAAAAATTATTTCATCTCCAAAAATAAATTCCTCACCTCTAATCTAGATGCCTATCACGAATATCACCTGAAATTTGCTATCTCCAAAAATTGTTAACCACGCAATGAACCCAAAACCCAAGCCCCAAGGGTTGCCGTATACCTAAGCATCTATCACGAATATACGGATGTGGTGAGGCCTGGTGACCCATTGATGTGTTGTTGAAAAATTATAATGATGAAATGCTATTGAGATTTGCATTTTGATTTGAATATTCGTACTCGTGTTGTTGCGCTTTATTCATCGCTAACATATATTTATTGAGCATATTTCCTGTCGTATTGTGTACTTCCCCATATTTTCTTTTAGTGACAGGTTAGCGCGGATTTTGGGGTGCTATGGAGATTGATTTTAGCGAGGATTGTTTGGGAAAGATTTGTATTATTTTGATGTATAGATTTTTGGAGATTTGTATTTTATTTTCGAGTTAGATAGTTGTATTTGTAGTTTCTCTTTTGTTGTTGTGGGACTTAGATGCTCTATACCTTGTGATTTGTGGATTTACATTTATTTTATCGCATTAGCGCTCCGTTCGCTCTCCCCGGGCGTATGGGGTGTTACAAATGGTATCAGAGCTTAGGTATACGGCAACCCTCGGGGCTTGAGTTTTGGGTTCATTACGTGGTTAGAAATTTTTGGAGATAGAAAATTTTAGGTGATATTCGTGATAGGTTTCGAGATTAGATGTGAGGAATTTATTTTTGGGAGACGTGATTTATTTTTGGAGATTGTTGGCCTGATTTTTGAGAGTTAGGCATTCGGCGAATTTTGAGGGCGAAATTCCATTGTTAGTGGCGAAGTGTAACAACCCGCGTAATTTTGGGCTATTTTAATTAATTTCTGGAAAATGGAGGAAAATAAAGTTTTTGATAAAATTATTTTTATTGCTCAAATATGTTGGTTATTATTTTTAAAGGCGAGAATTTCAAACGGTTTCTAAAATGGAGTTAATACGGATTTTAAAATGTTTTTAACTCTTGGAGTTGTTTTGGCTTCCAACTCTACATTTCTTTGCCTTATTTAAAGGAGTCTTTTGGATTCCAACTCTTCATTTCTTTGCATTATAAAAGGAAGTCTTGGGCAAGCCTTTTAACATACTTTTGGTACAAATTTTCGCAGCAAATATATTTTATATTCCTCTTCTTTTTATATACACATTAGACCTTGAGATTTGTGAGTTCCAACCTTAGATTAGAGGTGTTCTTTGGGGCTATTTTTTTAGAGGTTCTTGGAGGAGGTTTTTATAGATCTTTTGAGTTGATCTTGAGGATGTGATCGTTGGTTTCTCATCATGGTTTGAGGTATGGGGTTTTACACAATATGCTCCTTAAATCTCACGAGTGTCATTCTCTTTGAATTCTTGTTTAATTGAACTCATATTTGAATTGATAAATTCATTGAAATCTGAAAAATAATTGTTGAAATTATTTTGATTCATGTGGTATCATTATATTGTTGATGAGCACATTGTCATGAGATTTTAATATGGCACGGATGTTGGGCACCCGCCAAAATTCCTGTTTCCCGGGCTATGGCTTGATAAAGCATATACGGATGTGGTGAGGCCTGGTGACCCATTGATGTGTTGTGAAAAATTATAATGATGAAATGCTATTGAGATTTGCATTTTGATTTGAATATTCGTACTCGTGTTGTTGCGCTTTATTCATCGCTAACATATATTTATTGAGCATATTTCCTGTCGTATTGTGTACTTCCCCATATTTTCTTTTAGTGGCAGGTTAGCGCGGATTTTGGGGTGCTATGGAGATTGATTTTAGCGATGATTGTTTGGGAAAGATTTGTATTATTTTGATGTATAGATTTTTGGAGATTTGTATTTTATTTTCGAGTTAGATAGTTGTATTTGTAGTTTCTCTTTTGTTGTTGTGGGACTTAGATGCTCTATACCTTGTGATTTGTGGATTTGGATTTATTTTATCGACAGTAGCGCTCCGTTGGCTCTCTCCGGGTGGGCGGGGTGTTACAAATGGTATCAGAGCTTAGGTATATGGCAACCCTCGGGTCTTGGGTTTTGAGTTCATTGCGTGGTTAGCAATTTTTGGAGATAGAACATTTTAGGGGATATTGAGAGAAAATACTCCTTCTGAGGTACCTTAGGCAGCATCAGCATAGATTACCATTCTTGTTCAATCGATGAAGGTTGATCCTATTATGGAAGGTTCTTCGTGAGCTGAGTCCTCTAGTGAAAGTGAACATGGATCCACGACTGACGTGAACAAGGAAGATAGTGAATCTGGTTGTGGGGTTCTAATGCTAAATTTTTCACCTATTGAGTCCTATCAGTAGATGCTTCAACATTGCCTATTCATCTAAGGTTTTCATCATACTGTGATTGAATTCATATTTCAAACTCACCCGAAAACTTTCACTTTAGATTGTGAGAGGCCAAATGAAGTGGTTGTAGGTTGTAGGCTCCAAGGCATGGCAATAATTTTGTTTGAAATTATTAACACACCAATTACTGCCTTGGATAGATCAACCTTAAACCAACACTTGAGCACTTTTAGAGACAGTTAAAGGGCGACTTGAACTTCACATGGCTCATTAATACGCTCAAATATCTCAAGGATCCTCAAATGGAAACCTACCATGTCCATTATATTAAGAACATTGAGAATCAAAAGGTTGAAGAAGGATGATTGAGTAAATATGTCACTTATGTTAAAGAGTGCAATCGTAAAGTGATAGAAGCTGAAGAAGGTTTGGCCAGACCCTGAGAGAATGTAAAGCTCAGTTGACACTAAAAATTGAAGTTGAATCGTGTATCACTACCATTAATAAGTATCGACACAATGTTGCCGAAGATGTATCTTTTTCTCTTCCTGAAGATTACTTCACTTCTCCCGATCTGTGGTTCCTTCTAGGGTAGAGGATTTTTGTTCTTATTATATTTATGGGGATTAGTCCCAATTTTACAATGTAACTCTGTTATATAAGTGAAATACAAAAGAAATTTGTTCTTGAAACATTTGTGTACTTTACTCATTTTCTTGCTTCAACACTTCTCTATTTAGAATAAATTATAACTCAAAATTTACACGTGTTTCCTCATATTCTCTAAATACAAAAGTAAGAACGAACCAAAAAATTTACATATTTTTCTAAACATGATAAAACTTCAGTTATTTGTTGTTAACTTTGAAAGGTTTGTCATCCTTAATCAGTGAGATCAACCAGTAACTAGAATCATGTCCCTCTTTAACAATATATGCTCAACCCAATTTGTTGTAAACATCGGCAAAGGGAGTCCTCTAATACGATTGATAGCAATTTTCAAAACTAAGTCACCCTCTACAAATTTCTTTAGATTTTACCAATTTCTCGTGAGCTCTAGAGAGCCGCTTCATGTAGATCTGGAAATGACTTCTCACACTATCTCTATATTCATCTAGTGCTTCTAGTTGGACGTTCCCACTATGTGGAAGCATGCTTTTTCGAAAGGCATATTTGTCAGAATGTACTTCTAATTCCACTGGTAGAATTATTTTGGCTACATAAACTAAGTAAAAATGTGTATAACCTGTTGGTTTTCTTTTGGTAGTTCGATAAGACCAAATAACCATTGGTATCTTTTCATCCCATGCTCCTAGGAAATCTTTCATCATCTTGCGTAAAATATTAACCAGGATTTTGTTTATGGCCTCAGCTTAGACATTGTCTTTGGGGTAAGCTACCATTGAGGTGTGGTGAATAATTTAATACTTATCTGTTAGAATTGTTAACTCTTTGTTGATAAATAGAGCCCTATTATTATATAAAATAACCTTGGGAATGTCAAATCAACAAATGATGTATTATTTAATGAATTGCGCCACCACACATGTTGTTGGCCTTTTCAAAAGTACTACCTATGCCCACTTTCTAAAGCATTGATTTTGCATGAATACATATCTTTCCTCTAAAAGATGTCTTTATGGTTCCCACAAGATCAAACGCCCAAGTATGCAAATGATAGGGAGTTGTCAAGGAATGAAGTTCCACCAATGGAGCATGAATAAGGTTACTATGAAGTTGGCAATCCATGCACTTTCGAACAAACTTAATTGAATCTTTCTTCATCGTTGGCCAATAATAGCCAAGTGTCATTAGTTGATCATACAACTTGGCCCCTCTAATGTGGGCTAGATTGTGAGCTTGCTTGAGAACTTTGTTTGCTTCCTGTCTCATGATGCATGGCAATTGCCAGTTTAAATACCCTCTTCGATATAACTTCACTTCCAATGGTAGAACCTTGGAACCCTTATTTTCATTCCTGTAGCATCATCTTTCTCTCTCAGAACAACTCCATCCTTGATATAAATCAATGTAAGGCTACCTCAAGTCCGTTTGAGAATCTAGAAAGTTGCATTTGGATGGTTGAAAGAAATATTGACACTTAGCACATTCTCTTTGTATAGGTATTGTATATTGCTTCATCGTGGTCCAAAAATACCCATCTCTTTAGATTCTTCTATAGAGAGGAATCTTATTGGTCTTATAATGCTCCTCGTGAGTTTTCTTCAATCGTTCTTGAGCTTCCTCTAGACCAGTGCATCTGGATAATCACCCCTTAGTATTTTTATAGTACAAAATTCATTGAAGCAAAAAGAATTGTGCTAACTCTATAAGCTTCATCATGCCCTATCTATTCTCTAACTGCCTCCTTATTCCACCTCTCCAATCTGAATCATCATCACTAAGAAAGAGTTAGAGTATGGACAATGGAGTTGCTCTTCAATGGATCACAATAGTTGTAGATCACCATCTATAATCACCTTATGTGTTAATGTGTCATAGATGTCAGCATGTCGATTCATCGTTCATGGGTATTGTTATTATCTAAAATTGGTTTTAAGGTTTTATCTTATCTAATTGAGATCAAATTTGAGATGACAAGTAAATAAATAATTAAGGATAGATGTATGAAAATAGAGGTGCAAACAAGAGGAATTACACACAAAGTTACATGGTTCTACCCTTAAGAATGAGCCTACGTCCACAGGTTATCCTTCAGCACTAGTATCAGAGTAGTACAATCATTTTGTCTTTGTGCCCAGACAGTAATAATGCCAAAATATATCCCTCTCTCTATCAATAGAATAGTTGGTTTATTGCCTGCCCTCACTGGGTTACTCCGTGCCTCCTTAAATACGGGCACGATAGTATTTATTAATGGACTATCATAGCTCATCCACCCGAATATCTCAGTGCCTTTACCTTTATATAATAAACAAATACCCAATTTATAAGATAGCCTATGAATAATTATAAAGTTAGCATGGGCAAACATGGGTGGAGGAGTGTTTGTTTATTTCTAGCGTGTGAGTCATTTAATGACATCACCCTTATCACATGGTATGTTCCTATTCTAACCGTGTTAAATAACATAGTTGAATGCTATGAACCAACTGGGTTAAGTTGATCGCATGTAATTCTAGGGCCGAACACAATTTCATATATCGACAAGATGTTTAGCTAAGACGACCTCATTCTAGTTAATAATGAGTTCAGTTTTGCCCTTCTAACTAGTTTCTGGGTCGTACCATATTCATGGTTCAACAAGCCCCCAAGACTTTGCTCGCGATTGAGGTGTACAAAAAATTATATGAAGTATTATGTCTTTTGGGTATGCGTTGAACAAATTGAGCGAGTGAAGTGTCTATTAGAAAATGTGGTTAGCCTTCGTAGTCCTTGTCATCTTTGAATCTCATCGACGCACGCCAAGAGAATCACTTGGGCATTTTTTGCTTGGAAATGAATTTACCACCTGTCAGATGATTAGGATGGCGTTTAGCATAATTATAGCGCGTGTGCTTAGGTTAGTGTGCGTCAATCTGCGTCATATCAGTGCGTTTTCCCAAGCATGACGTTATATGTTGCATTTAACAGGGGTAATGATTACCACCTAAAAAGTATAAAAGTCTTTTTTCAAACCATTTCAAACTTTTAAATTTTATTTTTCCTCACACGGTTGTCATTAGAGAGAGAAAATTTTCTTCATTCCCAAACACTTCTTCTTCGACAAAACTCCTCTATTCCTTCGCCATTATGACTGGTTCTTTGTCTGGAAAACCCTTTTTCGGCAAGCCTTTCCGTTTTTTCCTCCAATTATTGGCGAAGTTTGAGCATTGTACGGTCTTCCTCAACTCTTTTAGGGTTTCAGGTATGTTGTCTCTCTTCAAAGGTTTTGATTTGAGATTTTTCTGCAATTTCTTCACTTTTGATCATCAATTTGTTACTGTCGCTGCTGATTTATTCTCTGATTGGGGAATTGTGCATTTTTAAGTGGTCATTGAGTTGGTTGTCCTGTGATTTTCCATTTTCAAGACTTTCTTGGTATTAATGGTTTCATTTTGTTAAAACCTTTGATTTTTAAGATGAAATAGCCCCCAAATATTTCTTTACCTATAATAAGCTTCGTTTTACATTCCAATTCCATCTTATGATGAGTTACAAACCTCATGTCCAGAGGAAGTTGGAGTATTTGGTCGAATTAGAGCAAACCTGTCATGGTATCGTTGCTAGGAGATCCGTAGACCTCTCCAGGTTATTCGTCCTGAGGACGAACCTGGTCATCCTAAATTCACCCTTACAGTAGCCTTTTCTATTGATTCGTCACCATAAACCCCAACTGTGGAGCGTAGTTCTTATGAGTTCTCAGAAATTATAGGTATTGATGAAGTAAAGCACCGTATGGGTGGTGAGAAGCTTAAGAATATGGTATCTGACATCTCAATTGTTGACCTATATGCCTCTCTAGAAAGAACTATGTCTAAAAGGCCTAGAGCCTTTACATTTGTTATGGTTATTCCTCCTACTGAGGAGAGTACTTCAGGAAACTCTGATCCTTGGAATCCAGTCACTACTGATGCTCGAAATCATGGTTGTAATATCACTAAGGACGAGCTAGAGGAGTTAAGGCATATATATGACATTCCCATTAGCATTTCTTAGAGACTATTCGGTTATGATAAGGGAGTCTATGATTAGCCAAATATCGATGAGATATATTTCTTAATTTGGACCTTACAAGTAGGATTATGAGTGCCGCATCACTCGATCATAAGATCTATTCTGAAATTTTATAGAATGTCTCCAGCCTAGATTCCACCGAATACCTATAGGTCCATTTTGGGGTCGATAGTTTACTACTAGACCCATACTGGTTTTGACCTAACTGGGGACATTTTTAGATTTGTGTATAGTATAAAGGATAATGTCAAAGAAAACGGGTATTATTATTTTTCCCCTCAAAAGTGCAATATGAAGATGGTGAAGGTTATTCAAACAAGTGACTATAGCTTAAAGGATCAGTTCGTATATATTAAGGATGGTTGGGAATTTTACTTTGATGAGAAGACTAGGTCTTGTTGTGTCCCTCGTGACTAGAGTGGACTAAATCGTATAAGTATGTAGCTTATTGTGTACTGACACTTAGTAATATTGTTCTGAATTAATATGTACTACTTTTATTTTTTCTCGACCTTCTTACAAAGAAGTGAGCTCCCAAAATATCGGT
The DNA here is from genome assembly GCA_949130495.1 of Sambucus nigra. Classification (NCBI taxonomy): domain Eukaryota; kingdom Viridiplantae; phylum Streptophyta; class Magnoliopsida; order Dipsacales; family Adoxaceae; genus Sambucus; species Sambucus nigra. Next base: position 86,774,830 of record OX422216.1, on the reverse strand, counting down.
CATTCTGAGACAGTTAGTACAGGACACTTGCACTCCCAAACCAGTTGAATTTGAGAAGATTTTATCTCTAAGAAAATTTATAACTCTTGGATATTATACTCCTCCTGAAGTTGTCCCCCCTAGATACCATCAGATAACCTTGGTGCCTTGGGGAAACATTTCTACTCAATAAGGAGGAGGAGCTGCGTAGGAAGAACCAGTAGAGCGGGAAAGTCAAGTCGATTAGGAGGTTGAAAAGGGTATAAGGCTCTTTATTAGCTTGTCATCTACTTAACATTTTGACTTTTCTAAATGACGTTTTTTGTGCAGTTTACACTCCCAATTCATCAGCTTTTCGAGTAGAACCTTCGTCAGGCATGGCCCTTCCTGAACTTGATCGTGCTACCTTGGAGATTGCCTAAAAGAGAGAACTTGATCTTAAAGCTAAGAATAATAAGGTCGATGTTGATACTAGAGAAAAGAAAAATATTGATGCTGTGAAGACGGCCAATGATGGGGCTCAAAAATTTTAAATACGCTGCCAAGAGGTAGACCGAAACTGATGCTACTGCTGCTGGTGTCACAAAACTAATGGCAAGAGGAAGGATATTATTCCTGATGATAGGCAACCAACATGTAATAAGAGGCCTATGGATGGTCCCAAACTTCAACCTAGTCCTAAATACCAAAAATCAAAGACCTTAAAGAGAGGATCCAGATTCTTTAGGCTCTTGCTTGGTACTTGGTCTGAGGTATGGGATCATCCACTCCTTATGGTGAAGTGGGCCCATTCACTTTTGACCCCGATTATCTGATCACCTTAAAGCAGTTGAAAATTGATAAAAATTCTATCTTTTGTCACACAGACAATATTGCGAATGTGGTCGACTATCATGAGTATGCCCCTAACTTCAAGTTTCTAAAGGGTTTTAATACTGATGAATTGTGAAATATAATGCATCATCGTATACTGGTGATAAGTTTTCAATCAGACTTGTACTTTTTAAACTTTGTCAAAGTTTTTATACTGTGTCTATCTTTTTATCTTCTTTCAAGGTACGATGGGTGACACCATTTTGAGGGAACAAGTAGCTTTATAGTAGAATGTGTATAATGAGGTGAAGGAGGCTAACTCTGAGCTCCTTGAGCACTACAAGACTATATCATATTTGTTGAAGACTGCTAAGGATGACTATGACAGGGTCTGTATTAAGCTCAAAAAGAAAGATGATCAGCTCATAATGCACGTTGGAGCTTTGAATCACGTTAGGGCAGAAAATACAAAGTTAAAAGAGTAAATCAACCCCGACACTGTAAAGCTCAAGAGTTATAATAAAACGCTCACTAAAGGGTTTGAGGATCTTCAAAAGGATAATAATGCTTTTAACGTAGCCACTAAAGCTCTTGAGAAGGCCAACGTAACCCTTGCCCATGTTAAAGAAGAAGGTGTCCAAAAGTATAAGGCCTATCTTTATGGAAGGCTATTATTAGTTAAAAAAGAGGGTTATCAAACATTTCCTCGACATTACTAAAATCGTCCATGCTTGGGAGGGGCACGACGATGAGGCTAAAGCCTTGGCTGCTTACCAGGAGATGATCGAGGTGGATGTTGTGGAAAGAGAAGATGGGGAGGATCAGGCTGAGGTTGTAGTTGACCAGATTATTACCACAAATGTCCTCCCCATCGCTCCTAAAGGCGTTCCAATGGCCGAAGTCGATGCTGACTATGTTTTTTAGGCTTAAGCTTTTATGTTCAGCTTGAACTATTGTTCTTTCTTTTTTAACTTTATAAACATTTTAAATAATTATCTATGATGCACGTTTTAGCTTTTTGTGTACGCTTATTAGTGTTACGATCACATTGTTTATGATATTTGACTGTATACATCCAAGTTTTATTTGGATTTTGCTAGTATTTCTTAGCCTTTTTTACTGTGTTGTCAGATCATGTCATCATATCTAGGCTTACTAGTTACCTAAGGACCAACTATTCTAGTTGTCAAATTAGGAAAGTTATGTGGTCTAATCTTATCGTCACACCCTCTTCCAATCATTTTGTGTAGTCAAAGATGTGCATTGATCAATTAGGTTGGCTTTAGCCGAACTAACCTAAGATTTTGGTGTAGTCAAAGATGTCCACTAATCAATTGGGTTGGCTTTAGTCGACCTGATCTAAGATTTTGATGTAGTTAAAGACGTGCACTGATCATTGGATTGACTTTAGTCGACCTAATCCAATATTTTGGTGCTGTCAAAGACGTTACTAATCAATTGGGTTGACTTTAGCGGACCTGTTCTAAAATTTTATAGCAGTCAAGGACGTGATTTTATTTATACATTGAGATTTCTTTGGCATAAGCCTCTTGTCCATCTCTTTGAATGAATTTTAAATGAATGCTAATAAAAATTTGATAATCATAAAACTAAAATTAGGGTAAGAGGTATCTTCATATAATGATTTTACTCGTACAAGTATCGTAACCTCCCACTACATTTCTTCTTCTTTATTAACCAAAAGACTTCTTAATGAAAATACCTATGGAGATGTTCAGAGTTCCAAGTGTTTTTTAACACCTCCCCTCTTAGAGTTTCATTAGATAAGTACCAAGGCGTATGAATTTCACCACACGGTAGGGGTCATGCCAATTTCCTTCTAGCTTATTGGACTTCTGTGTAACCTTCTTCAAGACATAGTCCCATTTACTTGATTGTACTAAGCTTGGCTCTTCTATTGTATAATTTAGTTGTGAATTTTCCATAAGCTTCTACCCTGAGCATTGTTACCTCCTGACTTCATCTAACAAGTCTAGATCCAATCTTTTTGGGAAATCACTCTGAGGGAATCGAAGTTGAGGACCCTATAGCTTGGGAGGCTGACCTCAATTGGGACCATGGTTTCACTACCAAAGGCCATCATGTAGGGTGTTTCTATTGTTTGTGGTCGTGATGTTATCCTATAGGCCCATAGCACGCTTTGTAGTTCATTTATCCAATTTCCCTTTTGACTCCAGTATCTTCTTCATGTAATAACCCATTATTTTGAGGGTTATTTATGAATATTTTACAAGATTTCAATAATATCATTATTTTATTAATCGGGAATAATATAATTTATTTTGGTTTGAAATCGAATCAAACATTTAAATTTGAATTGTTTTTGGACATTTCATAATGGTTTAAATATGTAAAGTTGATAATTTTGAATTAAAGGGTAATATAGTAATATGCGTTAGCTTAGGCTCCAAGCTAAGGTTTGAGAGAGGGTCTATATAAGGAATATTATGTGTGATTATAAGGAAAGGGAGATGAAAAATAGAGGCAAAAACGAGTAGAATGAGAAGCGCCAATATGGAATGTTTAGATCTTCTTCTTAAGTGCATTCGAATGAGAAGCGCCAATATGGAAAAATCCAAAACACATACCTGACTCAATTTTTTGTGTAGAATCTAAATCTGAAGTCGGATTGGCAATTCGAATAATTTTTGGATCTGATTTTTTGGGTTTTTAAAATAGGACTATTTGGGGTTATCTTGTGTTGGGTCTAGAACATGATTTGATTATTTTTGTGAGAGGAACGTGATGGCGCGATCAGATTTTGAGGTTGATTTTTATGTGACGATTCATGCAATTACTTTAAGGTATGAGGTTTTACACAATATGCTCTTTAAATCTCGCAAGTTTATTCCATTGATTTCATGTTTAATTGAACTCGTATTTCAATTGTTAAATTCTTTGAAATCTGGAGAAATAATTGTTGAATTATTTTGATTCATGTGGCATCATTATATTATTGTTGAGCACCTTGTCATGAGATTTTAATATGGCACGGATGTTGGGCACCCGCCAAAATTCCTGCTTCCCGGGCTATGGCTTCATAAAGCATATGCGGATGGGGTGAGGCCTTGTGACCCATTGATATGTTGTTGAGAAATTTATTGATAAATGCTTATGAGATTAATTTGAATATTCGTACTCGTATTGTTACATTTTATTCACCGTTAATATATCCATTGAGCATCTTTCGTATCGTATTGTGTACTTCCCCATCTTTTTCTTAGTTGGAAGGTGAGCACGGATTTGAGTGCTATGGACCAATTGGGATGATTTTAGCTTGGATATTTGGGGAAAATATTCGAGAATAAAATATGGAAGATTTTATTTAGTTTTGATGTATAGAGCCTTTTATTCGAGATAGATAGTTATTTTATTTCGAAAGACTTGGTTGTATTTAATTTGAAGAATTGAGATTAATGGAATTTATTTTTATTATGGGATTTTTAGATGCTCTACACCCTGTTGTTTGTGGATTTAATTTAGTTTTTTGAGTATCACTCTGCTCTCTCCGGACGGGGTGTTACACTTCATTCCATCTAACAAAGTTCGATTCGTGACCTATGTTTGTCTGTTGGATTATGAATGAGCTTGTGATGAATGCAATTTTTTTTATTTTGGCTTATTGCAATACTTTTGAAACTCATCATTGTTAAACAGGGTACCGTGGTCAATGATGAAGAATTAGGGGACCCCATACCTACTTATCACATTTTATATATAAATTAGGAGACCTTTTTCATTGGTCATTTCTATAAGGGGTTCGGCCTCCACCCATTTTGTGAAATAATTCACCAGATACCTGAATCTTACTTTAGTCTTTGGTAGTGGGATGACCAGATCCATACCCCAAATGGAAAAATGCCAAGGTAATGTAATCGGCTCATGTTCTTCTATGTATCACTCTTTATCTCTAGCATTTGTCTCACTTTTGCATGTATTCTTCACAGTCTTTCCTTATTGCTGGCCAATAATAACCTTGGATGGTTAATCTCTTTACCAATATCCATCCTATTGCATGGGCGCCACATGATCCCTGATGTATTTCTATGAATAGGTTTGTCATTTTCATAGTATGAATATATCTCATCATTTAAATGTAAAACCTATTATTTACAGCACTCCCTTACCCATGATGAACTTGGCTTCTTTGTAACGAAGTCTTCTCTCCTTTTTTTTATTGGGTAGCTGAATGCCTTCTTCCAAGTATTTTATAATTAATTCCATTCATGATAGGTTTATGGCTAGGTCCAGAAAATTCACTTATTCTACTTCAATGCCCCTTTGCAATAAGATTTCTACAAGCACAGTTCTCCTCAGGTCGACCCTGATGACTGATGTCAGGAGAGCTAACACGTCTACTCTGGTATTTTCGATTCGGGGGATTCTGATCATTTGGAGTGATTTTAGCTTTGGCAATAGTAATTTCACCCGTGCATGATATTTTAACATGTCACATTTTTTTTCTTCAAACTCTCCCAGTATCTAGTTTATCACTGTCTCTGAGTCACTATAGGCCATTATCTACTCTGCTCCAAGTGATGCACCCAAATTCAATCCTGCAATCAAAGCCTCATATTCTGCTCCATTATTAGATGCTTCAAATTTGAAGTGGAGATAATATTCTATAATAGCTCCATCAGGTGTATTGACTATCAATCCAGCTCTACTACCACTTGTATATGATGATCCGTCCACGAATATATTCAATAGTTGTAGCTCGTGCACAAAGTCTCCTTGTACTAAAGAACCCTCTTTAAATAGTTTTGTAGTAAATTCTCCTCTGCAAACAATCTTGTCTTGTTTGGATAAGGACTCCGCTGAGCTTTTAATCTGCTAGTATAGAATTATGATAGGCTTTTTAGTTGGTCTTTTATTCTCGTGGGTGAATTCTGTAATAAAATTTGTCATTTCTTAACCTTTGACTATAGTCCTTAACTTATATGTTATATCAAATTCACCCAAATCTATCACCCATGCATCAACCTTCTAGATTTCTTAGGTTTGTGGATGGTTTTTTGAAGTAGGAAATCAGTGTAAACCACTATAGAGTAGGATTAGGAGTACTACTTTGTCTTCCTTGATTACACTATCAAAGTTAGAGTTAATTTCTCCATTCTAGAATATCTTATTTTTGTGCCAGTAAAATCTTTTCTCATCTAGTATACCGACTTTTGGACCCCTTCATCATTTTTTACCAGAGCCGAGCTGACTGCTAACTCCGACATCGCCAAATATAAATATAGTTTTTCCCAAAGGATTGGCCTAAGAATAATGGGGTCGATCCTAGGTATCTTTTAATCTCTAAAAATTAGCTTATCATTCCTCTCTCCATTCGAAAGAGTTTTTAATCACTTTGAAAAATTAAAGGCACTTATCTGTGGCTCTGGAGACATATATGTTCAAAGCTGCCACCCGGCCTGTTAAGGTTTGGATTTCCCTCTTTCTCTTGGGAGGATACATATTGATCAATGCCTGGATCTTGTTAGGGTTGGACTTTTTGCCCATTTAGTTAATGATAAAACTCATAAATTTTCCAACATTAACTCTGAAAACATACTTGGCTGGATTTAGTTTCATCTGATATTTCTCCAGCTCATCGAAGATTTGGCAGGGGTCTTTGATGTGGTCACTTGCTTTTATGCTTTTATTCATCTTGTCATCCATATAAACTTCCATATGCTTCCCTGTTTGCTTCTCAAGTACCTTATTCGCCAGCCTTTGATAGGTGTCACCTGCATTTTTTAGTCTGAAGGGCATAACATTATAACAAAATGTACCTCAACTGGTGCTGAAGGCTATCTTGTTTTTATCTTTTGACTTCATCTTAATCTAGTTATATCCAGAATATGCATCTATAAATCTCAGTAGTTCATGCCTAGATGTTTCATCCACTAGTTGATCAATTCGAGGCAAAGGATAATAATCCTTGGGACATGTGTTATTCAAATCTGTGAAATCCGCACACATCTACCAGTTGTTATTTTTCTTTAGTACCATTACTATGTTTGCTAGTTAGTTGGGATACATAACATCTTTCATGAAGTTGGTTTTCTTCAATTTGGCTATTTCTTCTTGTAGTGCCATATTCTTCTCCTTCGAGAATACTCGTAGCTTTTGCTTTTACCGGATTTACTTCCTTTACTATGGTTATTTCATGGGAAATAATGGTTAGATCAATTCCACGCATGTCTTCGTGGATTTAAGAAAAAATGTTTTTTCTAGCACTCAAGAAGTCAGCTAGTTACTTCTTGAGGATGGGATTCAGGGATGAACCGATCTGTATTGTCCTTTTAGGATGTTCATCATCCAGAATTACTGGCTTTATTTGTTCAACGGCTTCTCCAGTTACTAGCATATTTTTAACTCAAGATTCTAATGTCTCGATCTGATAAGTTTGAACTTTTTTTTTCTTTCTTCTTCATCATCATAAGTGTAGTAGGATTCAGATGCTTCTACATGGTTTCCTTTCACTACTCCTATACCGAAATTGGTGGGGAACTTGAGACATTGATGAACAGTTGAGTCTATAACCTCAAATTTCTTCAGACCCACTCTTTCAAAAATGATATAATCGACTGATGAGACATTCTTGTCAAGGACGAAGAATCTCATCGTCTCTATTTTACAGGCCGGCCAAATTTTAATAATAATTTCCAGCCCGGTTATGCCTAGTGGGTATACTTTTTTGCCTAAAAATCGATCGATAGATGATGATAGACTTAGAACTTTATTTTGAATAGCTTTTACCTTTGGAAGTAGTCATAGAAACGTACATCCGTCAAGCTCCCATTGTCTACCAGAATTCTCTTCATATTCTTGTTTGGGACCATCATGGTCTTTATTAGCGGATTATCATGAAGATATAACAACCGTGAGAGATAATCTCTAGAAAATCCTATTATTTGTCAATACTTGGCAACTTTATAAGGTCGCATGTCTACTATTATAGTCATATTGACATCTTTGTTATTGGCCCAAGCTCTTTCTTCATTGAGGTATGTCTTCCTCTCAAATGGTTCATCTCCTCCTCCAGTGTCTCCTCCTGCTATGCAATTACATGACTAATAATTCATATTCAGTTCTTTTACTCGATCCTTAGGCCTTGTAGAGAGGTCGGGCTCTTCCTCATCATTGTTTTCCCAAGATATTTTATGTTCCTTATTTCCTACGCGAGGTGATCTTGATCTTCTTCTCAACTTTTAATCATCACGAGCTGGTGTTAGCCTCCCATTTTTTTCAATAAATGTATTTAGCTTCCCTATTTTTATAAGGGCTTAAATTTCATATTTCCGGGTCTGGAAGTCTTTGGTCTCATGCACGTGGTGTTCATGGAATTTGTAAAATTTATTCTTATCTCTTCTTTAGGCTGAAGTTTTTAACTCTTTCTGCCATTTCAATTCACCATTTCCTTAGATATCATCGAGGATAATCAAACTTTTGATAAGGTTTCGTGTTAATCTTCAAATTAGGGACCTCTTTGAGCTTTTTTGTGGCTGAACTCTTTTGTAGCCATTGCTTTTTCTGCATTCATGATATTTCCTACTTTATCCAAGAGCTTCATCGAGTGGTTTGGAGGCTCCTTGGTCAATGCCCAGTATAAATTTCTAGGCAATAAGCAACTTATAATTGTTATGATGGCAACTTTCTCGTTGTAGTCAACCACTTATAATATTTTTGTGTTAAATTTAGTAATGTAACCCCTTATCATTTCATTCTCACGTTGATGGATGCTTAACAAGTGAGCTACCCTTTTACTAGGCTTTGCTCCAAACCAAAAATCATTGACAAAGAGATCGGCCAATTATTTAAAATTATATATCTTCCCTCTTAATAACCCATTATACCATATTTGAGCAGGTTCAGTGAGAATGCTTGAAAAAACTCTATAATGCATCTTATTAGCTACTGGGAATATATTGCATGTTGCTCAATATTGCTCGACATGAAAAATTGGATCTGAGTTCCCTTCAAATCTGGGAGTGATCATAGGAGGGTTAAATTTTGCAGGTATGGGATATCTAATCACGAAAGTTATGAATGGAGATCCATACACAAACCCTCTTTGGAGTGGATTTTTTATTTCATGAGGTCGCCCAGATAATCTTCTATCTTTTGGATCGATCCCCTCCATGGTTGGGCTTCTTCGACTGCTATGGCCTTATTAGCTCGTCTACGACTCTCGGTCGAGCTCTCTTCTCTTCGTCCAACTTGCTTGTATTTATTTGATGCCCTAGTATTGAATATTAAACTATTCTCTCTCCTGCAATCTTGTCTCTTATATTCTTCTCATCTTGTGCCTTCTTTGGGATGTAGATGTGCTTTTGCCCCTCTCCTTCCCAGCTTATTAAAGACTGGTATTTTACTGAGTCTCTCAAAGCACTTATGTGTTCGTTCGAATATGTTTGGTCATTATCATACCTAGTTGACCTCATGATTAAGGTTTTACCTAGTTGGTAGGAGGATTCTTTATGCTTTGACCCATTTATCCGAACAAATCTACTCTTATCAGACCCCAAATTTAGCCTCCTGATATTTTCCACCGCTTTACCTTGGTTCTCTTACCTCATATCTCTGTAGGGGCAATATGAGGTGATTCCCTAATTTTATCTAGTCGTTTATCCACAATTGGAGTTATTATAAATGGTTTTGGATGAACCAATTGGCTCTGTGAGGCTAGGACACTTTAAGTGTGTTGTCTCGTATATTTTTGCATAGCTTCTTAGCTCTTAACCAAGCTATTCAAAAATCATGCTATGTCCCCTATTCTAATAGGGGTTGAGGGTGGTGTATTTTCTTTTTCTTGGCTACTTTTCTGGGTGTTCAGTCATTTTTCATAAAATTTGCAGATAAACAGGGTATAGACGCAGGAAAATAGAGTATGACTGGATACTTACAAAATCGAAAGTGGAGAAACTATTTCGGGGTAGAAATGAATGTATCTAGGTCCGGACTACACTAAATTAGATAATGGAACAATAAATGAAGAATTTAAGGTGAGAAATCAAACAAATCCCCTGATTTGATCAACACGATAATTATCAATGAAATTTGGGGACTTTTTTTATAGAGATTCCAGAATTTCCACAATCAGAAATTAAGAATTAGATAAAATACAACTAGGCTTTAGTAGTTTCCAGAGATGGTGCCATTCTATTATCGTCTAAAATTGATTTCAAGGTTTCATCTTAGCTAATTGATATCCAAACTGAGATAATAAACAAATAAATAATGAAATGTAGATGTAGATGTAGATGTAGATGTAGATGTACGAAGACAGAGGTGAGAACAAGAGGAATTACACACCGAATTACGTGGTTCATCCCCTAATAATGATCCTATGTCCACAGGTTATCCTTTAGCACTAGTATCAATGTAGTACAACCCTTCTATCTTTCTACCCAAATAGTAAAAATGTCAAAATCTCTCTCTCTCTCTCTCTCTATCTATCTATCTATTAGTAGGATAGTGGGTTAGTTGCTTGCCCTATCTGGATTCCTCCATGCCTCCTTAAATATGGGAATGGAAATATTTGTTAATGGACTATCATGGGTAATCCACCAGATATGTCAGGGAATTTATCTTTATAGAATAAACAAATACCCACTTTACAAGGTAGTGGAGGAATAATTATAAAGTTGGCATGGGCAAACATGGGTGGAGGAATGTTCATTGTTCCTAATGCATGAGTGCTTCGATGACGTAACCCTTATCACATGGAACATGCTTATTCTAATAGTGTTAAATAATGGAGTTGACTGTTGTAAGCTAATAGGGTTAGGTTAACTATCTGTGATATTGGCACCGAACACAATTGCGTAGACCAACCAGATGGTTAGCTGAGCAAACCTTATTTTGGTTAATAATGAGTTCAGTTTTACCCTTATATCTGATTTCTGGCTCGTACCATATTCATAGTTCAATAGGTACGCCTCCATTTTTACTTTATGAAATTTATCTAGCAACCTTTGAATAATTGTTCTATAAGATGCTAAACTGAGGTGCTTCAACACATATTCCCCATTCATTTGCTTAACCACCAAGTTGAAATCTCCATTGATGCAAAGTGAACGGATGCCTCTTCACAGTGCTTTGAGTAACCCCAAAGTCGATACTTTATATTGTACCTCATTATTTGAATAATGGAAGTCTAATTTAAAATATAGGGTAATCTCTTCCTTCTCCTTAGACAAAATAATTCCTGCTCATCCTTTGCCTTGAGAAAATGAACCATCAAACTCCATGAACCATTCCTCTAGATCTACCTCATAAATATTGGCTTGTAAATCATCACTTGGAATATCTTCATGAGGTGGCTCGAATAGGCCTAAGGGAAAAATATTTAACATATCTGCACAAGCTTAGCTCTTAATTGCACGAGGGACCATGCACTTCAGATCAAACTCATATGGTATGAGGAACCACCTTACTGCTCTCCCAATAAAAATTGTTCGTGCCAGTAAAAACTTAATCTAATCACATCTTGTCACCATATAATGTCTAAATTTTTAGGCAACAAAGACCTATGTTAAATAATGCCTTTATATGCTGGTATATCTTTCCTCGGGACCATGGATAATTATACTCAAATAGTAAACATGTCTATCGTGTCCATCAATCTCTTATGTTAATAGTGCATTGATGGACCTCGTAATTGAGGTAAGATAAAGCAATAAAGGTACTCCAGCTCTAGGAAGAATCATAGTTTGGGTAGAAGTGATCAATCTCTTAAGATTGGCAAAAGCTTCTTAGTGTGGTTCTCCCATTTGAACTTCGTGGTCTTTCGAAGGAGCTTCATCAGTAGTGAGTAATCTAAGATAAACCTGGGACAAATCTTCTCAAGTAAGAAATCCTCTTAAGAAAACTCTTTAGCTCCCTCTGAGTCTTTGGAAATATAATTTTAAGAATGGCCTTTTTTCTTGTTTTGATCCATCTGAACTCCTTGTCGATAAACCACAAAACCCAAGAATTTCTCACTCGTTACCCTAAAACTCTTGCGTAGGTTCATCTTGAGTTTATACTTTTTGCACCTATTGAAGGCTCTTCTCAAATTATCTAAGTGTGAATCCTCTTTCTTCAACTTAATAACCAGATCATCCACATAAAACTCCAAAATGTCATGAAATAGGTCGTGAAAAATAGCCATCATAGTTCTTTTATAAGTTGCCCCCGCATTTTGCGGAGCAAAAGTCATGATATTATACATAATGTTCCCCAAATGAGTTTTGAAAGTTCTCTTCTCTGCATCAGTTAGATCCATCTTTATTTGGTTATAAACCATATAGCCATCCATAAAGTTGTACATCTTATGACTAACTATTAAATTGATCAGGCTGTCAATTGAAGGTAGAGGGAACTCATCTTTGGGGCAAGCTCTATTGAGATATCACTACAAGAAAATACCATTTTCATGACATGCTTTTGTGACATTTAACATATATGTGTCATGAAAGTCATATTAAGACGACACTCATGTGATAGATGTCGTGTGTAAAACTTGAAAACTAACAACTATGACAATGAATATAAAATAGTCGTGAAAAAAAACTAACACGGCGGGAGAGAGATTTCGTAAAACTTAGTACGACATTTTGTAAAAAGTTAGTCATGAAATCCTTACTTACGACACGTCATTGGTGTCATAAAAATTTATTGCTCGACTCTTAGCAGGTTTCGTGACATGTATTATCACGGGAACTCTAGTAGGAGCCAAAAAGAATTCCCCTCTCTAGGCAAGACGATCCAGCACATCCTCACTTTAAATTCACGGTTCCTCCCCCTCCCACGCACCAAAAAAAAATATCATCACCCCTCACTCATTTCCTCTCTCACCCCAAAAATGCTCACCCAACCTTCGGTGTCGATCTCTCTCACGATGGTGGCCTTCTCAATACGTCTCTCTCTCTCTCCCCCCAATGTCAAAATCAAGGCTACACTGACACGACGTCGATCTCATATCTCTCTTTGCCATCTCACATGCCACATTCGCAGTCTCTTTTCGGCATCCAAGTCGTAGCTCACAATCGCCTCAGAACTTATCTTTGATTAATGAGTAACTTACTCTAAATCCATTAAACATACTCCGTATTACATCTCTGTTTTTATTTTTTAGTGTTTATTTTGTGTGTTGATATGTGTTTAAATTGAGTATTTGCTAATTGATAATGATAAGATGATATCGTGGATTTTGATTATTTCTTCTTGTATTGTGAATTTTTTTGTCATTTCACTTTTTGTATTTCAGATGGATGGATTATGAAAGAATGACATGATTGTTTATTGTTATTTATTATCTCATTATAATATTTGGATTGTTAAATATTTTCCTTATTAAACGTCTACAGGTCCTAGTGTTAATGTTTGGGGGTTTTAGATTTTTCAAATGGTTGATGATCATATTAAACTAGCTATATTTATCAAATTAATCAAATGGTTGATTATTATATTTCTATAGGCCTAGTTTTGATTTTCTTGGTTGTAATATCAAATAAATAGAAGGTTACAATAAAAGACATTCAACTCTGTATATATAAACATCATTTTAGGATTCAACTCTTTATAAACATATTTGGTGTAATTATTACACATTATCTGGTGTAATTATTGCACATTAGTTTCAAACTTATTTTAAGGTTTTTGGATAGAGAGAAGAAACTATGTATGTGAATTGTAAACCCCACTTATATTCACACTCATATATACTTATTCTTTTGATATGATAGTGAATTAATTCATGTATTACGTATATATGTTTTGCAAGTTAATTACATTACATCGTGTGGGTTTTAAAGTAAAAGATAGTCATCTTCACCTCACTTTTTGTTTATGTAGAATTTGTTAGTTTAAACATAATATTAGCTTGAAATTGGACATCTTAAGATGGAAAAATAATGGTTAAGGCTCCCAAGTTTTTTTTTCTTATACATAGATATAAACAAATTTATATATTTTTTGCAGTACATTATATTTAAAAATTATAACACATTGTCAATCCAATTAAGTTGATGGCAACATGTTTCTTATTTTGGGTAGATATACCGATAAGTACCAAATTGAATTAAATTATTTATCGACAAAAATGCAAGAGATCCTAATATGATTATATGTCCTTACAAAGATTGTAAACACCGTTGTCAGCAAGAGGAGGTTACACTTTTTAGCCACTTGATTAGGGACGGATTTGATCTGTTTAATAACAAATGGGTCCTTCATGGGGAGCATTCAAGTACCTCTAATGACATTGATATGTTCGATATACGTAGGATGTATACAGATGCTTATTTTTAAGATGCTAAAGTCACATAAAATATTTATCAGAGGAGGAATGAAAATCTCAAAGAATTACATCTTTGTATAAACATAAAGCCACGCGTGGAATATCTCATAAAGAATTTAATGAACTTCCTGATATGTTTCTTGAGAATAACACTCTTCCCAATTCTTTATATTTTGTAAAAAAGATTTTAAAGGAATTTGATATGGGATATGAAAAGATAGATGTATGTATTGATGATTGTTGTTTATTCTGAAAAGAGTATGAGCATTTAGATGCATGACCTAAATGTGGCTCGTCACAATGGAAATTGGATGAATGCACTAAAAATATTAAGAAAGGAGTACCAGTGAAATTATTAAGGTATTTCCCAATAATTCCAAAATTTTGTAGGATGTTTTTGTTACCTGACAAAGATGAATAGTTGAAGTGGGACTCATATCATTGAAGTGAAGATAGCAAGATGTTACATCCAGTTGGTTCAGTAGCTTGGGATACAATTGATAAAAAAAAATGGCCTCATTTTGCATATGATCCGAGAAATCTTCGACTTGGGCTTGTAATTGATGGGTTTAATCCTTTCCGTAATCTTATCTCAAGCTACAGTTGTTGGCCTTTAATACTAACCATGTATAATCTCCCCCCATGGTATGTCCCAAGAAAATTTGATGTTGACCATGCTTATATCAGGGCCAAAGAAACTAGATAATGACATAAACATATATTTAAAGTCGCTTATAGATAATTTACTAGAGCTTTGGAATAATGAGGTGGAGATGTATGATGCATCCAACCATTTTACTTTCATTTTGGAAGCTATTTTAATGTGGACAATTAATAACTTTCCAGCATATGGTAATTTAGCTGCATGTACCACAAATGGGGGAATTAACTTGTCATATTTGTGGTCCCAATACAATCTCATAAAGTTATCAAAAAGTCGTAAGAATGTGTATATGAGCCATAGAAAAAAAAAATCCAATGAATAATTCATAGCGAGATAAGAAAAAAGGTTTGTTTGATGGAATTGAAGAGAGGAGGAGGCCACCAAAACCATTAGATGGTGATGACATTTTGGATGCTTTGAATGGCATTAAAATTGACTTCGGTAAAGGGAAGAAGAAGTGTAAGTAAAAAAAAAATTTGGAAATAGAAGTCATTATTTTTATTTGCCCTATTCACATGTAAGTGTATATAACTATTTAAGTCTCCAACTTCAAAATTGTAATACCCCTTACTTTTGTGTACTTATTTTTATATTAAATTATCGGGTGTGGGTGATTAATATATTTGATAATTTAAAATAAGAAGTTAACATAAATATTTATTTGGGTAGAATAGTTCATATTTGTGAGAATTGCACATTTACTATAGTGAAATGGTAAATATAGTCTTGTAGTACGCAATCTCGTCGTATATGTGTGTATTGGCAGGGGAAAGTAGTTATTTTTATACTGTGGTATATGTTAGTGAGTTATCTGAGGTTGGGAGAGGGTTTTTATATTACGAGTTTCGGATGAAAATTTGGAGGGCACGGTTGATTAGGAAGGGCCGAGAAATTCGACATGACTGCCTTGGGGTTTTTATTTGGGTTCCGAAATCTTTTTGACTAATTTGACTCGAATTGGGGTATATGAGTTGTTTTTATATGTGTAGTATCATTTAAAGTTGGGATTACTAATAATAAGGGGTTATTAGGCTTAATAAAGCTAATCAATCTCAATTAAGAGAAAAGACATTTGAGAGAGAGAGAATGTGAGAAGAAGAGAAAGAGGAGAGGAAGCTTGAGGACCTTGGAAATCTTGTTGAATCCGTGACTTTGAGGAAGAATCAGACCCTAAATCTTTGAGGCGAGTGGATTAACTTGCTAAATGCTTAATTGTGCAATTTATTTCATAATTTGTGGTAAGATTTTGGTAATATTACAGATATATGTTAAACCTTAGACTTGAGTATGGAAGTTTAGTTTTGTTATGTGTATATGGGTTTGAAGGTATAGAAATGGTGGAATTTATATTTTGGGTGGATTATGATGTAAAATATTGTAGAAGAAGGGTTTGTGGGAGAAATAGGAAAATTTCGTAGGATTCAGAACTGTGCAGTCCGAACCGGTTCATTTTCAAAGGATATCAGATCGGTCCAAAAGTTAAAATCTGGCAAATTTAAGGAACCATACCAGTTCATTTTCAAAGGGTACCGAATCGGTCCGAAAGTTGAAAGCTTGCTATTAATTTTTAGGAATCGGACCGGTTCGTTTTGGGGGGCCTTCGGTCCTGTCCGGTTACTGCAGTTGTAAATTCTAATGTTATTCCTATCTAGTTGATTTTAAATACTTGGAACCCCTTTTATGTTATTAGCTAAACATGTTTATGGGGCATAATGTGGATACGATATGACTCAATGGAGGGGTACCTTTGGGGATATTATAGAGGCATATTTGAGAGGGTATCATGTTGCTTCCTGTTTGTAAATCCTCCAAGGAATGAGGATTCTCTCGAGGAGGGTCATGGGCTAATGAGTGAGAGTTCGTAGGTCCTTATCAAGGGTAAATTTGAGGAATAATCATAGGTGTTATTGGTTATCAATAATCAAGTAAGCGAGTATATTATAATATGAACTTGAGATGATTGTGTGGATCATTAGCTAGTGTAAGGTGTGATATTTACATATAGCTAGGATTATTAATATATATATACATTCTGAAGTGTGATAGTTTGTATATATGATGTGAATGTATATTGCATGTGTAATATATATATACTATGTTGTGCATACCCCTCTAGTGCTATCATGGGAAGTTGCGCGATGTGGGAAAATCCCCTGGCTCAAGGAGCAGGGAGAGTATAGTCCTCAGGTCATGGCGTTCATTATTTTACCGCGTGTGAGGCAGGGGTAAAACGTCTTGGGTGTGATTCTTCTTACCTTTAGGTAAGGAACTATGGTTGCTTCCCATATGTTTGTGAATTTATTTTATACCAAGTTGGTGGGAGAGTCCGACCACTGGTAACGCAGGATGATATCTGAGTAATTCCTTGGAAGATGATAGCATTGTAGAGACTGTTAGTATACGTGTAGGATGTGTGTTATGTGTTACCCTACTAGTATGATATATGTATTAGCTATTTCCCTTTTTTAGCATGAGATTGGATAAGTATGCTTTTATGTTTGTAGATTGGAATTTAGGAGTTCGTACTATGGACTGAGGGCCTAACGGAATTCCACGACTAACCATGTTAGGTAGTAGTGTATCGGGGGGGTCTTTATTTAAATTTTTCTTGCGAGACGTCCCACACACAAAACCTAGTGGTATGTTGGAAGTGGGGAAATGTTTGGTCTTCAGTACATGGGGTATTTAAATTTGCATAATTAAGGGGAAATGACATCTAACTATGATAATAGGTTATAGTTACGCAAATGGGGGTTATGCATAGTCTTGAGGGGGTATGGTTCGTAGATATAGTGGGGTAGCTTAACTTAATATTTATGTGTACGTTTGGATGCACACTGTAGCTAAGAGGTGAGGTTGAGTCTCAAGGGAGGGCGACTCCACATCAATTAAGAAATTTTGCATTTTTAATTCTTATGCATTGAATTCACTTGCTATAACTATTTTCAAACCCAGGGCTCTGACCCGTTTATATCTTTCCCTTACAATGTATATATTTTATCTATTTTAGGTGTTCCTCCGCAAGGATGCCCATGATGGTTATCTGTTCCAGAGTTTTGGGTGTTGTAGTATGTTACAGTATTTTTGTTATAGAAGTATCTCTTTTTGTACTCTAGTTAAAATTTCACAATTTTAAATCGGATGTGTGTACCCAAATGTCTTATATATTGATCTCTTATATAGTTGTCTTTTGATGTTGTATGGTCTATTGCCCGACATCATATTCGGGAGTATTCTTTTGTATGACTACTCATAGCATGTAAATGATCTAGTCCTTTATGTGCTTATTATATTTATGCTTCGTAGCATGTGAATGATTTATTTGTCGGTACACTTTATAAAGAGAAAAAAAATTGGCACCTGTTTATTCTATATACAGTGGTTACCGGTTATATTTATATTCGACAGTTGGTGCTGAGAATGATACACTTGAGACTCTTGTTGTATTTTAGTATAAGGTTAGCCACCCGTTATATTGAATAAGTGGGGTGTCACAGGTGGGATCAGAAGATCAGGTTCTAGAGTCTTAGGATCTGTACGAACTCCTTCGTTCTACCAATGAGTTTTTTATATAGAGCCGTATTATTAGGATTGTTGTGTTCATATTGCGTCCTCGATCTTCTACTTTGATAAATTGCTTGAACTCTGTGTTGATACAGTTTATTCTTTCTACAGATGCCACCAAAATGAGGTTTCCCTGCTAGGGCAAGTAGAGGAGCCGAGAATGTGGAACCCCAAGTGCCTTAGGGGACTATGACTGCCGCAGAAGTTGAAAATATTGTGGCACAAGCCGTGAATGCGTCGATGACTGCGATTGCACAACAGTATCCTCAGGCTCCGCAACAGCCTACAGCTCCATCTGTTCAAACCCACCCGGGGCCATCCATGTGGGAGAGGGTGAGAGAAGATTTCCAGAAGGGTCACCCTCCGGAATTCCAAGGAGGAGCTAACGTTATCCTTTCTAGTTAGTGGAAAAAGGATATTCAAAGGCATTTACGTATGGTTGAATGCATCGACATTCAAAAATAAATACTCGCCACTTTAAAATTAGTTGGTGCGGCTCTTCAATGGTGGGAGTCGGTTACTACTCCTGTGCAAAGAGATACGATGCCTATAGCCGATTTTTGGGTACTTTTTTATCATAAGTATTTTCCTCCGATAGTTCAGATAGAGATGGCGAGGAGGTTGTTAGATGTAACCCAAGGGGACCGAACTGTGGCTGAGTACTAAGAGGAATTTACCCGTTTAGCAAATTTTGTTCCAAATGAAGTCAATACCTAGGAGAAGAGAAACTTAAAGTTTATGGGAGGTCTGAATTAGAGGATTCGGCAACACCTGTTGGGAATTCGGCTTTGTTAACGCTCGTAGATGTAATGAATGTTGCATTGTTACATTGTCAGGATTATCATTTGCATTTGAAGGGGAGTAAGAAATCGGTAAACTCGGGTTCATCGAGTAAGACGGGAGAAGATAGTGCCAATGGGGCACAGTAGGCGCAACAGCAAGGGAATAAGCAGAAGGAGCGGGATCTCCCTTTGGGGGATTCGACAAAAAGGCAGCGTTCAGGAGGCTCTTGATTTAATCATGGTGGTTTTAGGCAGAATCTCCAAGGGAACCCACAGCATTAGCAACAAAATGTTCCTCAGGGCCAAGCAGGACAGGGGAACAACGGGGGAGGTCAACAAGGCCGAGGTCGTCCGGGCCAGCGATAAGGACAACCCAAATTTTGTCAAAAGGGACAAAGGCAAGGGAACTTTATAGGCCATTATTTTCAGCATGGTGAGGCGGGTCACAGGAAGGTAGATTGGCCACAGCAAAATAGGGTGCAGGTGCGAGAAGCTCAGCAGGGTCAGCAAGCACTTTTACCACCTCCGACACTCGTTCAGATTTCCCCACCTCTACAGGGACAGTTGTAAAATGGGCGAGTGTACAATGTTCAGTGCTACCACAGGTGCAGCAGCCTCTTCCAGCCATTGAGGGTAAGTTCCCTATCCATGGGCACGTGGGTCGATTATTATTCGATACTGGAGCATCCCATTCCATTATAACTGCTCATTTCGCGTATGCGGCGGGAGTGTTAGAGTCGACTGAAACTGTTCAAATGTGTGTGGAATCTCCCTTGGGAGATGGATCGCTTATCCATTTTATTTATAAAGGGGTAGAGATAGATTTGGGGAGATTACGCATAGCTGTCGACTTATTTGTATTAGATATGCATGGGTATGATGTTATATTAGGTATGGACTGGTTGCTTAGATAATGAGCGATGGTGGATTGCTTTGAGAGGTCGATCGTATTTTTTATTTTAGGACATGAATTATTTCTTATTGTTATGCCTCTTCCGGAAGGAGGTACAAGCACCCATTTATAATATATCGAGGAGGAGACTTCGCGGGAAGTGGTTGTTTCCTTAGACTCGATCCTAGTGGTTTGGGAATTCACAAACATTTTTCAGGAGATTCCAGGCTTTCCTTCGAGTCGCGAGATCGAGTTTGTTATAGATTTAGCTCCGGGGACTAGGCCGATTACACGAGATCCATACCGTATGGCTCCTGTAGAATGAGGGAGTTACGAGACCAGATCTAGTAGATTTTGGGATAAGGTTTCATTTATCGTAGTACATCACCTTGGGGAGCCCCTGTGTTGTTTGTGAAGAAGAGGGATTGTTCTTTGTGCTTATGTGTAGATTATTGAGAATTGAATAAAGTGATGATTAGAAATAAGTACTCGTTGCCTCGTATTGATGATTTATTTGATCAGTTGAGAGGAGCCTCTTACTTCTCAAAAATATATTTGCGTACGGGGTATCACCAGTTTCATATTAGGCAACAGAATATCTCTAAAACTACATTTTTGACCCGATACGGATCCTATGAGTTCTTGGTTATGCCGTTTGGGCTAACTAATGCCCCTGTAGTGTTTATGGATCTGATAAATAGGGTCTTTCGAGATTTCTGGGACCAATTTGTAATTATGTTTATTGATGATATTTTGGTTTATTCTCGGACGGAGGCCGAACATGCCAAACATTTGAGGATGGTTCTGCAGACATCAAAGGACCATCAATTGTACACCAAGTTCGAGAAATGCGGATTTTATTTACGAGAAGTGCAGTTTTTGGGTCTGTCGAAGAAAGGTATTTTCATGGACCCAAGTAAAGTTGCAGTGGTGAAGGAGTGCGGTCATCCCACAACACCTACTGAGATTAGAAGTTTCTTGGGTTTGGCGGGTTATTATCATCGTTTTGTAAAGGGCATTTCGAAGATTACCGACCCTTTAACGAATTGGACCCAAAATGGAGTCCCATTTGTGTGGAATGATTCATATCAATTAGCCTTTGATGGATGAAAGGACAGGTTGATGTCGTCACCCATTCTCGCATTGCCTAAAGCGGGAGTGGAGTATTTAGTCTTTACCGATGCATCTCTCCAGGGTTTAGGAGGCATGCTTCAACAAGAGGAGAGGGAAATTGCGTATGCCTCTCGTAAACTCAAACCCCACGAGCATAATTATCCTAATCATGACTTGGAATTAGCTGCAGTTGTCTTTGCAATGAGAATTTGGAGGCATTATCTACTGGGCGATAAGTTTAGGCTTTTTACGGACCATAAGTCGTTGCAATATTTGTTCACCCAGAAAGACCTAAACATGAGGCAACGTAGGTGGTTGGAGTTTGTAAAGGATTATCAATTCGATGTCCAGTATCATCCGAGAAAAGCTAACATTGTAGCTGACACCTTGAGTCATCGTCCCACTGGGTAGTTAACAGAGGTATGGAAAGTTAAGTGGAAGGAACTTCATCAGGATGATGCGGTGGCCAGGTCTTGTATGGCCGTTTTTTCAATCACACCCGAGATGGTGATGAGGGTTATGGATGCTCAATCTGAAGATGCAAATTATAAGGTCATAGTATAAAAATTACTCACTGAAAGAGAGAAATCCTACTCCATCAGTTCTGAAGGTGGATTACGATTCAATGGTAGGTTGGTAGTCCCGAATGATTCCAATCTACAGCAGGCTGTTATATTAGAATCCCATGAGTCAAAATATGATGTTCACCCAGGTGGAGATAAGATGTATCAAGATATGTGATGGCAATACTAGTGGGCAGTTATGAAGAGGGATAAGCTGAATTTGTCTCCAAATGCACCACTTGTCACTTGGTAAAAGTGGACCACCGACGGCCCTCGGGAACGTTACAGTCGTTGGAAATTCCTGTATGGAAATGGGAATGCATTTCTATGGATTTTATCACACGATTACCAATGACATAGGGTGTCCATGATTCTATTTGGGTTATCATAGACCGTTTGAAGAATTCGGTACACTTTTTATCGGTGACGATAAATTTTACGACAGCACAGTATGCTCAGCTCTTTTGCCAAAATTATGAGATTACATGGAGTGCTGATCAATATTGTGTCTGATCGAGATAAAATCTTTATCTCCCATTTTTTGCAGAGCTTTCAGAAAGCCATGGGGATTTAATTAAGGTTGAGTATGGCATACCATCCTCAGATCGATGGGCAAACAGAACGAGTAAATCAAATGATGGAAGACATGTTCCGGATGTGTATGCTAGATTTTAGAGGAAGTTAGGAGAAATACCTATTGTTGGTAGAATTTTCTTATAATAATTATTAATAATTTACTATAGGTATGGCGCCTTACGAGGCATTGTATGGACACCCATGTCGTTCACCTACGCGTTGGTTGGAAGTTGGCAACAATAAACTTCTTGGCCCAGAATTGATCCAGGATACTTCGGTAAAGATTGAAATGATTCGTAACCGCATACGTGTTACACAGGACCGCCAGAAAATTTATACCGATGCGAACTGTAGGCATGTGGAGTTTGAAGTAGGAGACCAAGTGTTGTTAAAAGTGTCTCCGATGAAAGGTATTATGAGGTTTGGTAAGAAAGTCAAACTTTCACCAAGATATGTAAGACCTTTCCCAATTATTGAAAACATTGGTCATGTGGATTATAGACTTACCTTGCCAGAGCTTTTACAAAGAATTCATGATGTATTCCACGTTTCGCCCCTGAATAAGTATAAAAGATGTGAGGGGACTCATTGGCATGTTCCATTGGAAGAAATTGAGTTGCAACCGATCATCTCGTACGAAGAACGACAGGTTGCCATTTTAGATCGCCGTGAGCGTAGGCTACGATCGAAAGTAGTACCGTTAGTTCGAGTCCAATTAGGGCACCACAACGCAGATGAGTTAACATGGGAACGGATATGAGATCCATGTACCCTTACCTCTTTCCATAAGGTATGTCTAAATTTTAAGGACAAAATTTCTTTTAAGAGAGGAAGTATGTAATACCCCTTACTTTTATGTATTTATTTTTATATTAAATTATCGGGTGTGGGTGATTTAATATAATTGAGAATATAAAATAAGGATTTAACATAAATATTAATTTGGGTAGAATAGTTAATATTTGTGAGAATCGAACATTTACTATAATGATATGGTAAATATAATCTTATAGTGCGAAATCTCGTCGTATATGTGTATTGGCGGCGGAAAGTAGTTATTTTTCAACCGTGGTATATTTTAGTGAGTTATCTGAGGTTAATAGATAGTTTCTATATTCTGAGTTTCGGATGAAAATTTGGAGGGCACGATTGATTCCGGAAGGGCTGAGAAAATCAAAATGACTGCCGTGGGGTTTTTATTTGAGTTCCGGAATCTTTTTGACTAGTTTGACTCGAATTACGGTAAATGAGTTATTTTTATGTGTGTAGTATCATTTAAAGTTGGGATTACTAATAATAAGGGGTAATTAGGCTTAACAAAGCTAATTAATCTCAATTAAGAGAAAACCCTTTTGAGAGAAAGAGAACGTGAGAAGAAAAAAAAGAGGAGGGGAAGCTTGAGGACCTTGGAAATCTTGTAGAATCCGTGACTTTGAGGAAGAATCGGACCCTACATCTTTGAGGCAAGTGGATTAACTCGCTAAATGCTTAATTGTGTGATTTATTTCATAATTTGTGGTAATATTAGAGATATATGTTAAACCCTAGACTTGAGTATGGAAGTTTTGTTTTGTTATATGTATATGGGTTTGAAGGTATAGAAATGGTGGAATTTATATTTTGGGTGGATTATGATGTAAAATATTGTAGAAGAAGGGTTTGTGGGAGAAATAGGGAAATTTCATAGGATTCAGAACTGTACAGTCCGAACCGGTTCATTTTCAAAGGATATTAGATCAGTCTGGAAGTTAAAAGCTTTCTGAAAAATTTAAGGAACCAGACCGGTTCGTTTTCAAAGGGTACTGAATCGGTCCGAAAGTTGAAAGCTTGCTATTAATTTTTAGGAATCGGACCGGTTCGTTTTGGGGGGCCTTCGGTCCTGTCCGGTTACTGCAGTTGTAAATTCTAATGTTATTCCTATCTAGTTGATTTTAAATACTTGGAACCCCTTTTATGTTATTAGCTAAACATGTTTATGGGGCATAATGTGGATACGATATGACTCAATGGAGGGGTACCTTTGGGGATATTATAGAGGCATATTTGAGAGGGTATCATGTTGCTTCCTGTTTGTAAATCCTCCAAGGAATGAGGATTCTCTCGAGGAGGGTCATGGCCTAATGAGTGAGAGTTCATGGGTCCTTATTGAGGGTAAATTTGAGGAATAATCATCGGTGTGATTGGTTATCAATAATCAAGTAAGCGAGTATATTATAATATGAACTTGAGATTATTGTGTGGATCATTAGCTAGTGTATGGTGTGATATTTACATATAGCTTAGATTATATATATATATATATATATATATATATATATACATTCTTAAGTGTGACAGTTTATATATATGATGTGAATGTTTATTGGATGTGTAATATATATACTATGTGATGCATACCCCTCTAGTGCTATCATGGGAAGTTGCGCGATGTGGGAAAATCCCCTGGATCGAGGAGAAGGGAGAGTATAGTTCCCAGGTCATAGCGTCCAGTATTTTATCGCGTATGAGGCAGGGGTTAGATGTCGTGGGTATGATTCTTCTTACCATTAGGTAAGGAACTATAGTCGCTTCCCATACATTTGTGAATTTGTTTTATATCAAGTCGGTGTGAGAGTCCGACCACTGGTAACCTAGGATGATATGTGAGTAATTACCTAGAAGATGATACCATTGTAGAGACTGTTAGTATAAGTGTGTGATGTGTGTTGTGTATTTCCCTAACAGTATGATAAGTGTACTAGGTATTGCCCTTTTTTAGCATGCGATTGGATAAGTATGTTTTTTTGTTTGTCGACTAGAATTTAGGAGTTTGTACTATGAACTGAGGTCCTAACGGATTTACATGACTAACCATGTTAGGTAGTAGTGTATCGGGGGGTTCCTTCTTTGGATTTCGCTTGCGAGACGTCCCACGCTCGAAACTTAGTGCTATGTTGAAAGTGGGGAAATGTTTGGTCATCTCTACATGGTGTATTTGAATTTGCATAGGTTATCGGTTATAGGTTATAGTTATGCAAGTGGGTATTATGCATAGGCTTGAGGGGGTATGGTCCGTAGATTTCGTAGGGTAGTTTAACTTAATATTTACGTGTACGTTTAGGTGTGCATTATAGCTGAGAGGTGAGGTTGAGTCTCAAGTGAGTGTGACTCCACATATATTATGAAATTTTGCATTTTTAATTATTATGCATTTAATTCACTTGCTATAACTATTTTCAAACCCATGGCTCTAACCCGTTTGTATCTTTCCCTTGAAATGTATATATTGTATCTATTTTAGGTGTTCCTCCGCAAGGACACCCGTGATGGTTATCTGTTCTAGAGTTTTAGGAGCTGTAGCATGTGCGGGATGTTACAAGATTTTTCTTATAGGCGTATCTCTTTTTGTACACTAGTTAAGATTTCACAATTGTAAATCGGGTGTGTGTACCCAAAGGTCTTATATGTTGATCTCTTATATAGTTGTCTCTTCATGTTGAATGGTCGATTATCCGACAGCGTATTCATGACTATTCTTTTGTATGACTACTCATAGCATGCAAAGGATCTAGTCCTTTATTTGTTTATTATATTTATGCTCTGTAACATGTGAATGATTTATTTATCGTTACACTTTATAATGAGAAAAAAATTGGCAACTTTTTATTCTATATAGGGTGGTTACCGATTATATTTATATTCGACCGTTGGTGCTGAGAATGATACACTTGAGACTCCTGTTGTATTTTAGTATAGGGTTGGCCACCTGTTATATTGAATAAGCGGGGTGTGATAAAAAAATTATTTTTTCGAGTTCATCGGGTTAATTTATTAGCATACTAATAATTCTCTCTCTATCTATCTATCTCTATCTCTATCTATCTATCTATCTCCATCTCTATCTCTATCTCTATCTATCTATCTATCTATCTATCTATCTATCTAGGCACTAGATTTACACCATAATTTGGATGTAATGCATACTAAGAAGAATATATGTTAGAGCGTCATTGGTACACTTTTAGATCAAATGATGGACTTCAATCTCACGAAGACCTGCATGAATTGGGAATAAGAAAGGAATTTCATCCTTAACCAAATGGAACTAAAGTTTACCTACCCCTTTCACCTTACACGTTATCAAATCAAGAGAAAAAAATTATTTGGCAAAGGTTATTTGATTTGAAGTTACCTGATTGTTAAAGCTCCAATATTAGTAATTGTGTTATAGTGGATGAATCCAAGTTACTAGGCTTGAAGTCTCATGATTATCATGTGTTAATGCAATAATTATTATCAGTATCGCTATGAGGTCTGTTACCAAAGGGGCCAAGGCAAGTGATCTTTCACTTATTTTCATTTTTCAATGAAATATGTCAAAAAGTGATTGATAAAGATAAAATGGAAAAATTATAGGAATAAATCATAGATGTATTATGTATGTTGGAATGGTACTTCCCTCCTTCCTTTTTTGACATTATGGCTCACTTGACAATTCACTTAGCTCGAGAAGCTCGATTGTGTGGACTAGTACAATTTTGATGGATATACCCATTTGAGAGGTAGTGTAAAATCTATTTACCTTCATTAATAAATTGAAGCTATACACATACTTATATTTATGTTTTGTGATTAGGTTTACGATGGTACTGATGGATTAGGTTAGGGATCGTGCACGATCTAAAGGATGTATAAAATAATGTTATTTGGCTAATGAGATTGTAAGGTTTTGTAGCACGTACCTAAAAAACAACAGACATAGGTGTTCCTCTATCTCTAAATGCAAAGTTTGAATATGAAACAATGGGGTCTCTCTATTTATACAAGGAAGCCAATAACATTATCCGATGACATGATAAAAATAGCTCATCTTTATGTGTTATTTAACAATCCTGAAGTTGAGCCATATATTGATTGAGTTTAATAGTATTCTCATTATATAAAGTTCTTATATTATTTATATTGTTACTAAATCTTGTTTCATTCATATTAGAATGCATTTGGACGAGCTAAAGGATTCTGATCTAAGTTTATCTCAGGATGAGACCTTGTTACATAAGAGACATATTGAAAGATTCTCTTCGTGGTTTGCAAACAAGGTGGGCTAATTTCTACATTGTGAATTGTAAGGGTTTAATGTTATCTTAGTAAAGATTCAAAGTGTTTTGTTATAATCTTTTCGACAAATTAAGGTTGAGGCCAATAAAAGTGACATATCTACAACCTTAAAGTGGCTAGTCGTTGAACCACATCGTTTTGCAATGTCATATTCCGGCTACATTATAAATGGAAAATTATGTGACTATTAATGATTATAGAAAGATTGGCATTGGATTTGAATGTTAAATATAAACTTGACTCCAATATTTTTGTGCATGATTTCATCTTTTTCATATTTGTTGTATGCCTGTCAATCGATAGATTAATTATATTTCATTAGTTTTGCAATTATTAATGATTCGTGTAAGTGCTTATTCTAATCTTTTTCTTTTTAATTTAGTTGTAGATTGAATAGAAATATTTGCAAAGCTTCTAAAGTAAATAGCACACATGTCCATGCGTAGTACTCTAAAGGTGAATTAATATGTCATTTACTCTTAATTTTAAAGGTTTTAATATATATGTAGGTAAAAAACTTATTATTTATATAATACATTTCATATGTATTTCAGGTTGATATGTGTGAGAGATCGAGACCGAGATCGAAATTGAGACAAGTTTCCATATCTGGTAAGGGTAAGGAAAAGGAGGGCGCAACTGTATTCAGTGAAGGATATAACTCATCACCTATGGAAGAGATACCAGACTCCACTTTGTAAGAGCAAGTTTTATGATTGTTGATTATATTTTATTTTGTCATATTATGTTACACGTCTAAACCATCATATACATTCTCAAGAGCTTCAAGTGGACACAAATTAGTGACTGAATACAACAATCGAAGATCAAAAAAGTTGAGATCGTCACTACAATCATTGGAGAAGGTATATGGTTTTGATTGATTCTAAACATTTTATTCAGGGGTATTTTAAAAGTGTTTACTTTAATAAAAATGTTCCAGGGCTGTTTTTCAAATGTTTTTCAAAGAAAAATATTTTTGTTTTTAAGTCTTTTGAATGACTTTATAGTGTCCATTCGAACGATATTAATAGCTCGTTCAAATGAACTTCAAACAAACATTAAACAAGATTTTTTCTGTTAGCAGAACAAATATCATTTTAACTTCATTCCAAATTAGTTCGAACGAGATAAGTTGTTCACTCGAATGAATTTGATTTTGGTTCGAACGAGTTATACAGTTTCATTCAAATGAACTCCTATTTTCGTTCGAACAAGCCTTTGAAATTTGTACTGCCTCAAAAATTATATGTTCTATATAAAAGGGTCTTGGAATCAATTTTGATAGGAATTTTGATGAAAATCATTTTTACATACTATACCAAAAAGGTCTTCAAACCTTATTTTTACAAAAACACTTTGTTTTTCTAAATCCAATCCCCTTGGATGTTTTGTTAATTTTTCCCAAACCTATATGAACACATGCTATGTTGATATCCCTTTAGAGTTGATTCTCCATTGCTTAAGATAAGAAAAGAGTTTCCTGAGACTGAATCGGTGGACACCGAGGCAAGTGGAGTTTATTGTGGGGCTTTATTAAATCTGCATCGCTTTCTATTAACAACAAGGAAGGAAGACATAACTCTTTTACTTATTGGAGTCTAAATTTTGTAAGTCTGTACATTTCATTCTGTAATACCTAGTTGTAACAGTGTTGAAAAAGGTTTTGCCTGAATTGCATTTTTTATCATATCCTGTCTTGTGATTTGTGGTTTATTTGCTTTGATTTAGATTCAATAACTTACATGTTTAGGATCACCTAATTAATCAAAGATTAAATTGGATTAAATTGAATTTGGCTTGTGTGTGACCTAATCTATAATTTCTACGTTTGATCATAAAATTGAACCACTCTAGATAATGCATTTTTTAAATTGGTATCAGAGCATGTTTCTACAAGTTAATTAGATGAATCTTGATGGTTATATGGAGAATTCATACAATAGTCCACCTTTATTTGATGACTCAAAATATGTCTATTAAAAAGCTCGAATGAGATCGTCTCTAAAATTGAAAGTTGAGCGAGTTTGGCTTGTTTTTGAAAGGGGGTGGACTTATCCTACTGTGACTAATGAAGATGTCATTAGTCTAAAGTCAATCGCAATTTGTAATAAAGATAACTTTAGATGGATTAATTTTAACTCTCGAGGTTTAAATGTTATTTTTGGTGCTATCACAATCGGCGAATTTCCATCATATCATGACATGTACCATGTCTAAGGAAGCTTGGGATATCCTCCAACTCACTCACGAGAGTACCAATGCTTCTAAAGCTTTTAAGTTTCAAAACCTCACCACACAATTTGAGACTATAAGCATGCTTTAATCTAAAAAATTTGATGAATTTTATTCACGTTTATGTAATATTGTGAACTCTAGTATTAATTTGGGTGAGGAAATTCCAAAAATTAGGGTTATTAAGAAAACTCTAGGGTCTCTCCCATCTCGTTTTAGTGCGACAGTTACCATCCTTAACTATTTGGGAATTCTAGACACACTTAGGCTAAAAAGATGGTAGGTAATCTTTAAACTTACAAATGAGATATGTTCCCCAAAACCAAAAGAAGAAGGGAAAACCAATAGCTTTAAAATCTCACTCAAAGAAAAAATAGAAGGTTTCTGACTCCAATTCTGAATTTAACCTAGACAATCTTGCCATGTTTGCTAAAAAATTCAAAAAGTTTCTGAAATTCAAAAGTCAAAATTCTTCCAAAGTGAAAAATAAAAGTTTTAAGAAAAATAAAAATTTCAAAGAGGGTAAGAATGTTTTTGAGAATGATCAAAGGAAAGTTAAAGGTCGGTATCCTAAGAAAGATGAATCAAAGAGATGTTATGAGTTTGAAAGGAAAGATCACAAGGCCCATGAGTGTCCTATTAGGCTTAAGAGACAGGACAAAGGCAAAGCCGCCTATAATGTCACTCTAAGCGATAGTGAAGTTAGCTTCACTATGTTCATGGCTAGTCAAGTTAGAACTTTAAGTATGTCTCGCACCGAAGAGGATGATTTTAGACGTGATAACCTTAATAATGCGTCGAACCATTCTAGTGAGTTTGAGGGTGATGATTTCAGTGAGGGAGAACGTGGCCTCCAATACACTTACTACGAACTTTACACCGAGTCATTAAAAACCAAAGAAAAATAAAAATTTAACCCATAGGTTGTTGTCTATAGAGAAGATTTTGAAGGATTCGAGAGAGGGTGAGACCTCGGTTAGAATATCTTTGAGTGAGCAACTTATTTCTGTGAAAAGGGAAAAGAATGACTTGACCAACAAAGTGGATAGTCTTACGAGAGATCTTTAAGCATCATTGAAGGCTCGTGAGAAACTTTAAACTTATGTTTCTCAACTCGAGAAAGATCTTAAACGTATTCGGGAGGTCAAGGTCACTTCAGAGGATACATCTAAGAAGTTTGGAAAGATGTTCATATGTCCCGCTTTAGGTTTTAAAGATAGGCAAGGGATAAGTTACGAAGGTGCATCCACTTCCAATATCGCACGTGAATCGGTTCCTAAATTTGTGATGGATCCTTATGAACCTCGACCTAACTCATCAAGGAGAACTCGTCCTAGTAATTTTAACCAAGGTAGACCCAAACAAATCTATGTTTATATCCATTACAAACAAAGAGATCACCTTATAGAGTTTTATTACAAACTAGGAAGAATCTCTCACACACCACTATAGTGACTTTGCTAGTCTTAGAGAGCAAGTTGAATTTCTAGTCACTACGCCTAAAAGTTTAATGGAAAAATTCCAAAGGATGTCTCGCCTTGTGAGAACACCTCCAACACAATGACTAGGGCCAACAACAATAAGGGTAAGGAAAAGGTTACCACCTTTTGGGTAACTAAAAGTGATGTAAAAGCCCTTGTTGTTCACATTGCCCTTAAGGTTCAAGATACTTATCAATGGTATTTTAATAGTGGATCTCTATTTACATAATCGGTGACAAGTAACATTTTACCAATTATGTGGATCGCAAGGAAGGAAAAGTCACCTTTGGGGATGGGAGTAGGTCTAGCATATTAGGACGAGGTTGTGTGGAGATTTTTTGCTTTTCTAAGCTAGACAATGTGTTGTATGTTGAAGGTTTGAAAGTGAACTAAATAACCATAAGCCATGGTTTACTTTACTGTAAAGATTCTATATATGATTGTTTGCATTGTTTACTTTAATATTATACATGCAACGTATAATCCATGTTTAATAGTAGTGTCACCATGTCCAGCCAGATTTTTTAACGGATTGGGATACATGAACCCAAATTAGGTGTTATATAGGGATATAAAATCGTAACTAAATTAAATAATTAATTGGAGGCTTGATACGTTGTCGGCAGAAGTGTCGTAGCCCTTTTAACTTTGTTTGGTCTAGGTAAATGAACTATTTAAGGATGCGATACGCATGTCGAAAATTTTGTCACACACTCTGAAATTATCCTTGATTATGTATTGTGATGAGTAAAGTCCCCATGTACATAATTCTTAAATGAAATTAAAGTTTTCTCCCAATTAAATATTAAATTTTCTGAAATTTTTATGTCCGACATAATTACTGAAGGTTCAGAGAGTGTATTTCAATCGCATCTTTTTCATATAGTTAAAGTAAAAAAGTTTGCGTTCTTGCATGCGTAGTTAATTCACATTTATTAATTAGGCTGTGTTACTTCATTAGAAAATTTCTTTCAAACAGTTTTCATCTTTTCTTTTTCTTTTTGTGAGTCGATCATTAGGTCTAGTCGGCTTCCTTAGTAGTCGTTACGTTTCACGTCTTCGTCCCTGAGTCCGATACCCAACTTTCTATGATTATTACTTACGCAACTGGCTTACACTTGAGCTATACTGACACGCATTAGAAACACTTTTTGAGTTACGTCAAATTTTTGGCGTCGTTGTCGGGGATTAAGTAGACATACTAGGTTTTATCAAATTAATCCAATAATTTTACTCCAATCCTTAAAAAGCCAAAAAAAAGCCAAAAAAACAAAAATATCTTTAAAATATTATCTCATGCTTTAAATGAAAAACACTCCATCCAATCCCAATCCTACTCCTCCTACGGTACACAAAAATCCTATAGTCGAATTCCATCCCGATATCCCGCACAATCTAAATGCTATAAATTTTTGGGTTCCCCCTCCTACACCGCATAACTCCATCAAGAGTCACGCGTCTAGGGCATTCGGTGAGGATATCAAGTCATTAAGTGAGCGTGTGATGTCTGACAACGCTAGTTTCGAGAAGGGTGAGGGAGTGATACTGTATCGCCCCATAAGAGACTTGTAACACCCCGCCTAATTAAATACCCGGTGATCAGTCCTTTATTAAATTAACATCAAGGTGAACGGTTGGTTCATTCTCAGCATCACTGCCGTAGAATAATATTTCTAATTTGAACACCCTAAATAATTAATCTAAGTGTCAAAACAATTTAAAGTGTTATTTTCATTTTATTAAATTCCAATATGAAAACCTTCAATAAGAACCAATAGTTTAAGAATCACATAAATACTAAGGATGGCAATTAACACACAAGAATTAAAGCATCTCGATAATCCAAACCAAGTTTAAGAATCATAAATGAAACCATCCTGACAATAGTTAACTCCCAATGAGTACTGAATACTCGAAATATAAATAAACATAAATCTCGGACAAATCCAAACGGAATAGAAAATCGGGCGACACATGCCCTAACTAAGCAGATCTAAAGTAAGAACAGAATCAATTAAAGCAAAGGCCTCCAATTCCCACATAAGCTACAGCACGTCCAATCCAAAGACCCTATGCAAGACACCCCTGATACTAGGAACCTATAATACAGACATATATATACAAGAGAGAAAGAAATGACATAAAACGGGTTAGAGCCCGAGTATAAAACAGTTTTAAAAATAGTTT
Organism: Sambucus nigra; assembly: GCA_949130495.1. Lineage (NCBI taxonomy): Eukaryota > Viridiplantae > Streptophyta > Magnoliopsida > Dipsacales > Adoxaceae > Sambucus > Sambucus nigra. The sequence goes on along the minus strand of OX422216.1, from coordinate 86,741,590 downwards.
AGCAAGTATTTAAAATGCTTACTGGCTAATATAACCACCATGTTAGTGCGCGAAACTCTCTTGAGAATTCTCACCTCTCATCTAGTGTGCACGCCTACCGTACTACTGATCACATAAGTCTATCTAACTTATCCTCCCATAAAGTTATATCTCGAGAAGTACTAAGGCCATAATATTTAGTTTTAGAATATCATTATCTTCCATATTCTTACGTTGCTTAGAACCATTTAGTTACTGTTAAAAATTTTACGAACACTTGTTATAAAGCTGAAGCATTTATTCATTACTTAACTACTTATATACACAGTATAAAGTTTCCATATATAAGCGCATATATATATATATATATATATATATATATATATATATATATATCAATCACTCATATAATATATATATATATATACTATCGGCACCCCACATAAATCTATGGTGCTGGCATACTCTGTTATCAAGTCCCCGTTTCACTCATACTAAGGGAAATACTAGTTCGTAATCACTCTCGAACTGTATTAACACAATACACATACAAATGGAGGCGAAGCATAGTTCTGAATCCTAAGAGGTCAGCACATACCCTCACTTCTCTTAGAATATCTGACTATCATTTTCAGATAGCCTGTATCTGGAATACTATCTCCTAGTGTACGAGTCAATATCCCCCATAAAGGTCCAATCGAGATAAGACCCTCCCGGCACGAAAACCTCCATGATATCAAGTAGCTTGGGTATGATTTTTACACAGATACAAAATATATGCACACTCACACAATTATATATATAATTATTCACATTTTCCAAATTAAGTGTGCCCACGGCCCATAATTATAATTATTACTTCTTAGCACAAATTACTCAATTATCTCGCATAACGGATTTGTCTCTTTTATTCTCATTTGTAATTTATTTCATACTTACTTCTCATCTCTCGAAGTATTCTCTCTCATAAAGTATAATTTTAGCAGGTATACCCTCACTTACCTTCTAGTCTAAATCTTTCACGAGTCTAAATCTTTCACGAGTCTCAATCTTTTAGTAAACGTACGCACAATTTCCAATGAATGAATAACTCCCCGTTAACCCACAATTTCATCTCATATTAATTTCACTCAACGGAGTCTAGTTAGACCCTACTGGTCCTCTTCATAACCCATTATACTATTTAAAAGATATTCAAGGGTTCTCACGTATTTTATTCGGATTAAACAAAAAGGGGAAAAACATGCAGTTTTTCAGGAGGGATTGATCGATCGAGGAATGGGATCGATCGATCAATGCTCTAGGTCGATCGATCGATCAAGCAGTTCTTACCCAGTTTTCTATAATTTTCAACCTAAGGGTTTAACCATTCTAACCCCTCCAAACCTCTATAATTTCATCCCAAAATCCCAACCAAGTTATCCAAATGTATAAGCAATGTATATAAACAAGTTCTAACGTAACAACATCAATAAATCCTCAATGAATCAATCAAAAAGGGTTTAATCTCAGATTTATTTATAAAACCAAATTTTGCATGAATAATCACAAACCTCTATTTTAATCCAGATTTTCTTCCCAAATATCATAATAAATTCGTGGGTAATCCTCTACATATGATAACGATTTCAGACTATATGGATTCTCCCTACAACACATATAAATTCTCTTCCGAAACATATAATTCTTCAATTAAAATATATGATTTTCATTCCTAGACTAACATGGAAGGAATACCAACTAGAAATCAGCAAGATAGATACTTGCCTGGGATTCAAGGATCTGATTTGTTGATGAAAAATATATGGTTGCGTTCCTCGTCGTGCGATCTACATTTTGGTGGTGGTGACGGTGCAATCGGGTGAGTTCTAGGCCTTGGATTGCTTGGAAACTCTTCACCTTCTTCTTTAATCTCTTCACCTTCTTCTCTAATCTCTTCACCTTCTTCTCTAATGGCTGGGCTTAGGTTTTGTGTTTGTTAACCCTAAGAGATAACTCCAAATGGCTAATATATACTAAGAAAATTCGTGGGTTTAATTACCCAAAAATACAAAATGTCTATAATACCTTCCTGGGATGTCAATTAGACCTAAAAATCCCCCGAGACCCAAACTAATCCCTAGGGTACACTTCTCTGACTATCTCGACCCTTCTAGACACTTTGGTGCACTCCAAATGACCATACGGGGGACTTATAATATATTCACTTTTATAATAATAATTTAGTCCTGACACGACACAGGCACGTCCCGACTTAAATTTCTATAATTATCATTTTATTCACTCGTGACAATGTTAATAAAATAAATCTAATGTATTACTTTACTCATCTAGTAATATTCAACAAATTTCTAATAATTACTAACTCACGTCACGCTAGTAAATATTAAGATAATTTTCAAATTAATATGAAATTAATATCTCAAATTAAATTTAATAAATCCCCAATTTTAAAAGCCATAAAAATATGGGGTATTACATACTTTCCCCCTAATAATGGAATTTTGTCCCGAAATTCGAAAACTAAGGCATACCTGGTAAAAATAGATTTAGATACCTTATAAATACTCAAAAGGGACTTTCGGACAAGGCGAATTTATATAGTCCACCGCCTCATAATAAGCTTATTTAGCACTCTCAATACCATCAGTTATAGAGTCACACCTTAATAATGGCACTTCACATTGTGATCCAATCCGTGCTATTCGCATAAGACGAGCCTACACATCATTGGCCCCCATTGTCTCAATACTGTTGGGAGGCCGCTCCTCACTACGTAACAATTACTCATATTTATCTAATTACAAAACTCCATTTTTGAGAGAAACCATGGGAACATTTGACCACTCTTGTTAGTTCTTCGAATCTCGATTTTTGGCGACGTACCTCTTACGACATTCAAAAGTCACCTAAAATAGCTGTGGTAACTCCATCACAGTCATCAAACTCTAACTCGGCCGATCAAAAATTCTGATTATTCACTCACCTCGAAACAACTAGAGGGAGAATAGTTATGGTTTTTCCACACAAAATTTCAATAAGCAGTTTGTCCACAATAAACAAATACAAGTGCTTCCACGGAACTCTACTGTACTAAACGTCACTTGCTAGATACATCCGTTGTGGAAATGAAATGATCACCATGAATTCAAAATTACTTTCACGTGGTTCCACTAATCTTTAATCACCTTGCCTACTCCCCGGCTAAGGGTGATACAACCTACTCAAAACGAAACGTTATCCCCATTGCTTCCCGAAACTCTGGTTTGAAGGTGGGGTTCAATGATCCCATTCTAGTTCAGAATAATATCGGGAATAACCTCTTACCGGCGCGATTCTTATTTTTAAATAAAGGTTGGGGCACACTGTCTAATAGTGTATACCATCCAAAAGAATAATAATCACTTTCTTTTAGGTCAACTTGTTCCACACATTCTAAGGAACTCGTGACCTTACCATGAAGTTGGCACCCCATCCAAGAAATTTCAGACAATTGCTCTCTTCTATTTTAGGAATCGTAGGTTTGCTACAAAATTCTCTCATTAATCCTCTCGTTCCAACTGATTTATATCCATGAGTGGTGCCCGCGGCGACTACTCACTATGTCCCGCTCAATATCGACTTCTACTTGTAATTGCTCGCATTAAGTGACACTTAACACTCCCCTTCTTTACTTAGCGTATACCGAAAGTTCCAACCCTTGCACTTTTCTCTACGATGTGCACTGCTAAACCTTTATACTTTACTAACATCATCATTCAACCTACGCACACGTCGCTTTCCACACTTGACTAGGTAAAACTCCGCTCAGAGTGTTTTCCATAATAGTTAAATGTTATCCTTCTCAAGGAATACCCCTAAATGGCTTCCCATAGACTTCCAACTAAATTCGTGTTTGCTACTCTGATCGTACATGTATATATGGATTATCATCCTTCACACCACACTTAATTACGTCGTTCGCACAAACATATATTCCACGCATCTATCACCACGTCTCTTTGAACGATTCAAGCACCAGCTAACCAAGATGCCCACACACCCTATAAATCGTGCATACTGGTGTAAGCATCACCTACACTTCACACATAACACCCAATTCTTTATTTCCCTTGTGCTCACAATGTGTTTTACAACACTTGGGTACTCTCAAACCTCCTTATCATCATTCCACCCTTCGATTGGGTGATAACACAAAACTTCCAATGTTTCCTTACCACACAACTGGCCCCACTGGCGTTAAATCATCACTTAACTTCAACTTACAATCAATATTACCAACTCCTATAACAACCGAGGTACTAGACTCATGGACTAATGACCAAACATCTCTCTACTTCCAACCTTACGCTAAGTTTCATGCGTGGGATGTCTTGCAAAGCAAAATCCAAACAAGGAACCCCCCACACACTACTACCTAGAATAGTCGGTTATTGAAATATGTTGGGTCCTCCGTCCATAACCTATACTCTTTTATTCCATCTCTTAACGGAAAAACTACATCTCCTCCCAAAATTTTATTAAAACAAAGAACTTTTCACAAATTGCACTATTGCTCAGTATTGGTGGTAATCACCTTCCATAAACCTCGTACGTATACAATCGGGACTCTCAAGATCCCTTTCCCAAACATATGAATATAAGTCTTAACTTGCACATTCCAAAAGGATAAATATAACAATGCGCTCATCCTAACACTTAGTCCTGAGCGCAACACGTAATAATGAGTGAAATCTTTCCGCCCAACGGTAAACCCAATACACACACAATCATAATAACAAAATCCCTAAACACCCTGGGATTAAACATTTACGTACCACTATACCCTTCGAAGTCTCTATAATATATAATATGAGTGTGAGCCCGACCCTCTCGTATGTGAGGTTTTTACCAGAACAAAACATGCTGCACTAGGGCAGAAACACCGATAGCCTTGCAATCACTTCCCATTATCGTTTAACTATTTTTTTCTAAAACCATAATCAGTATAATAATATACTCGCATATCACATCACTAAAATGAGTAATCTCAATAAAGTATATAACATAAATAATGCACCCATTTGTCCTCCGCGGAGAACACTAAAGACAATCCCATTATACCAGGGAAAACAAACACATAATAATAACGCTATAGATATAAGCACTAAATTCTTCTCACAAGCGACTCTAGCAATAAAGAAAAATGTAATGACTCGCTCGTGTCACATAAAACACGCTTCATCCTCTGAGGATAAAACTCATACTTCTACTTTGTCAATCGCCTTAGCTACTTAATGGTCTTCCGAACATAACGCGTCTATCTGAACCAAATAAAAAATTACATTAACAATTTCCCTTGCAAGAACCATACCCTTGACCTTTATCTCGCTTCGAAAAATGTTAACTCGTGTGGTTTTTATCTCCACAAAATACCTCAACACATAACCCACTTATCTCCTGTCATACTGACCCTATTGGGGTTGTCCTTCTCTCGAACTTAAATAGTATCAATCCTGATGGCTACCCCCGTTGTTTCCCTTAGCTTTATTAGCCAAAGGAATGTGCTACTGTCCTCAATAACCCTTACTAAATTCACCATCGTTTGGTAAGAATTCAGTTATTCGGATCATTTAAAGGGACCTCCTGATGGGTCTCCCCCATGCGGTGTGTTGATAACTGCATTTCATCTAGTCTCACTCTCTAATAAATCTTTCGATTACTTTATCTCCATTCACATAAGAGCATTAACATCTCTACGGACAATACATGACATTGTCCCCATATGGATCGACTGTCCAAGAGAATTCTCTTTAAGTGTTGTCAACTTTCCTCACGAGTGGATCTCCCATTTGAAATATTATCTACCGTTGGTACCCACTTCCTCTGATACAAGAGTTGATAAAAGTTTCAATTCATTTACAAATGGACCCCTGTCCGGCCCTTCCGTGATGGGTTCAGAATAACGTTCACGTCTTATTCTGAACAACTGATGAAGGAACATGCGGTTAAACTGTACTTAAGGTCCTTACATTTACGCAACATTTCACTATTAAATGTGGTGGTTGACTCCCACTATTATAACTTTGCTCCGACGAGCCAAGAAAAATTTTACTTCGAATTTTTCACTTCCAGTTAACCACACTCTGCCATATGCCCATGCATTTGAATATATTACCGTCGTTGGGTAACACACATAATTCCCGCATTTCTAGAATTTCCACTGATGACTCTCCTCAATTTTCCATTTGACCCTCTCCCAAGCGTACTACGTTGGGTGAGTCTAATTTTGGCATCAGTTTTTACTACAACAGCACTTAGAAATCTAGGTTATGCCTTATCCATCTTTACAGTCCTGGCCTCTCGTGCCATACTAAGGGTGACCTCGACTACGGTCATCATCCACGAATATACTTCATAACCTCACTAAGCCCTGCCTCCCGCTATTCGCCCAACGGCCCTCATCTTCCATACAACCTGTTCAATCACGTCTGAACACAAATAAGATTTACTAATATATTCGTGATAGCAGGAGAACGAAATCTCACCAAAGAAATCAACAATCCTAAACATAGGTCTCTATATCAAAGAAAGTTACGCTGGAAGCATAATAAGCAGCACAGATCCTAAAGGACACTGGAACCTGATGCTCTGATACCACCTGTAACACCTCGCCTAATCAAATACCGGGTGATCAGTCCTTTATTAAATTAAAATCAAGGTGAACAATTGGTTCATTCTCAGCATCACTGTCGTAAACTAATATTTCAAATTTGAACACCCTAAATAATTAAGCTAAGTGTCAAAATAATTTAAAGTCTTATTTTTATTTTATTAAATTCCAATATGAAAACCTTTATTAATAACCAACAGTTTAAGAATCACATAAATACTAAGGATGGCAATTAACACAAAAGAATTAAACCATCTCGATAATCCAAACCAAGTTTAAGAATCATAAATGAAATCATCCTGGAAATAGTTAACTCCCAAGGAGTACTGAATACTCGAAACATAAATAAACATAAATCTCTGACAAATCCAAACGGAATAGGAAATCGGGCGACACATGCCCTAACTAAGTAGATCTAAAGTAAGAACAGAATCAATGACGAGTTCGTCTAAAGCAAAGGCATGCAACTCCCACATAAGCTACAGAACGTCCAATACAAAGAACCTATGCAAAACACCCCTGAGACTAGGCACCTGTAATACATACATATATACACAAGAGAGAAAGAAATGACAGAAAACGGGTCAGAGCCCGAGTGTAAAACAGTTTTAAAAATAGTTTAGCAAGTATTTAAAATGCTTACTGGCTAATATAACCTCCATGTTAGTGCGCTACACTCTCTTGATAATTCTCACCTCTCATTTATTGTGCACGCCTACCGTACTACTGATCACATAAGTCTATCTAACTTATCCTCCCATAAAGTTATATCCCGAGAAGTACTAAGGCCATAATATTTAGTTTTAGAAAATCATTCTCTTCCATATTCTTACGTTTTTTAGAACCTCTTAGTTACCGTTGTAAAATTTACGAACACTTGTTATAAAGCTGAAGAATTTATTCATTACTTAACTACTTATAGACACAATATAAAGTTTTCATATATATATATATATATACTATCAGCACCCCACATAAATCTATGGTCCTATCATACTCTGTTATCAAGTCCCCGTTTCACTCATACTAAGGGAAATACTAGTTCGTAATCACTCTCGAACTGTATTAACACAATACACATACAAATGGAGGCGAAGCATATTTCCGAATCCTAAGAGGTTAGCACATACCCTCACTTCTCTTAGAACATCTGACTATCATTTTCAGATAGCCTGTATCTGGAATACTATCTTCTAGGGTATGAGTCAATATCCCTCGTAAAGGTCCAATCGAGATAAGACCGTCCCGGCGAGGAAACCTCCGTGATAGCAAGTAGCCCGGGAATGATTTTCACACAGATACATAATATATGCGCAATCACACACTCATATATATAATTATTCACATTTTCCAAATTAGGTGCGCGCACAACCCATAATTATAATTATCCATTCTCAGCACAAATTACTCAATTATCTCGCATAACGAATTTGTCTCTTTTATTCTCATTTGTAATTCATTTCATACTTACTTCTCATCTCTCGAAGTATTCTCTCTCACAAAGAATAATTTCAGTAGGTATACCCTCACTTACCTTCTATTCTAAATCTTTCACGAGTCTTAATCTTTTAGTAAACGTATGCACAATTTCTAATGTATAAATAACTCCTCGTTAACCCACAATTTCATCTCATATTAATTTCACTCCACGGAGTCTACTTAGACCCTATTGGTCCTCTTCATAACCCATTATACTATTTAAAATATATTCAAGGGTTCCTACGTATTTTATCCGAATTAAATAAAAAGGGGAAAAAGATGCAGTTTTCAATTAGGGATCGATCTATAGAGGAATGGGGTCGATCAATCGATCGTCGATCGATCGATGCTCTTGGTCGATCGATCGATCAAGCAGTTCTTGCCCAGTTTTCTGTAATTTTCAACCTACGGTTCAACCATTCTAATCCCTCCAAACCTCTATAATTTCATCCCAAACTCCCAACCAAGTTATCCAAATGTATAAGCAATGTATATAAATAAGTTCTAACATAACAACATCAATAAATCCTCAACGAATCAATCAAAAAGGGTTTAATCTCAGATTTATTTATAAAACCAAATTTTGCATGAATAATCACAAACCTCTATTTTAATCCAGATTTTATTCCCAAATATCATAATAAATTCATGGGTTATCCTCTACATATGATCACAATTTCAGACTATATGGATTCTCCCTACAACACATAAATTCTCTTCCAAAACATATGATTTTCATTCCTAGACTAACATGGAAGGAATACCAACTAGAAATCAGCAAGATAGATACTTGCTTGGGATTCAAGGGTCTTATTTGTTGATGAAAAATATATGGATGCGTTCCTCGTCGTGCGATCTACATTTTGGTGGTGGTGGCGGTGCAATCGGGTGAGTTCAAGGCATTGGATTGCTTGGAAACTCTTCACCTTCTTCTCTAATATCTTCACCTTCTTCTCTAATCTCTTCACCTTCTTCTCTAATGGCTGGGCTTAGGTTTTGTGCTTGTTAACCCTAAAAGACAACTCCAAATGGCTAATATATACTAAGAAAATTCGTGGGTTTAATTACCCAAAAATACAAAATGTCTATAATACCCTCTTGGGATGTCAATTAGGCCTAAAATGCCCCGAGACTCTACCTAAATCCTCGGGTACACTTTTCTGACTATCTCGACCCTTTCGGACACTTTAGCGCACTCGAAACGACCATACGGGTGACTTATAATATATTCACTTTTATAATAATAATTTAGTAATGACATGACACAGGCGCGTCCCGACTTAAATTTCCATAATTGTCATTTTATTCACTCGTGACAATGTTAGTAAAATAAATCTAATGTATTACTTTACTCATCTAGTAATATTCAACAAATTCCCAATAATTACTAACTCACGTCACGCCAGTAAATATTAAAATAATGTCCGGATTAATATGAAATTAATATCTCAAATTAAATTTAATAAACCCTCAATTTTAAAATCCATAAAAATACGAGGTATTACAAGACCTCTTATACCCTGAGAGAACCGTCACTCCGAGTTGCATTATATTTTCGTATAATGCGGGGCAGTTTCATTTTAGGAATGGGATGATTCATATTCTCCCAACATTCCACGATATGGAGTCGGAAAAGACCTACATCCACATTAGAGAGATGAAGGAGGCCTACGAGACATTCAATGACCAAACAAGCACCCAAAATGTAGTGCGCCTCAAGCTTTTCCATTTCTCCCTGAAGGATAAGGCTAAGACGGGCTTTGGTCACTAGAACCGAACTCAATAGCCACTTGGAGGGATATACAGTCTAAGTTTCTCCAAAAGTTATTTCCCGTACATAGGACCAATTCTATTAGGGCTCAAATTTAGACCTTTAGGCGAAACGAGAACTAGCCTTTTGATAGATGTTGGGAGAGGTTTAATGACTTAATCAATATGTGACCACACCACGGTTTTGAGAAATGGAGACTCATCTCCTACTTCCATCACGGTTTAAGCTTAAGTTCCAAAGAACTTGTTGAAACTATATGCCCGGGTGAGTTTTTAAGGTTAGGTGCAGACGATGCAAAGGCCAACTTTAAGTACGTCGCTGAGACTACTCACGCGTGGGACATATTGGATCCAAATACCCAACCCAACGCCAGACACATGACCACGGCTCCTTCCGCGTCCGATATTTATCCATTGTATAAGGAGGCTGAATTAAAACTTCAAATTAATTAGCTAGTTAAGAGGTTAGAAGACTTGGTCGAACAAGGGGAAGAGATGTATTCGTCTCCACGCGAGCAATGAGAGAGGAGGTGTGCGCTATTTATGAGACGGGACATTTAACAAAGGAATGTGTTACGATACCCACCTACAAAGTGATGTTCCAAGAGCAAGTTGAGGCGGTGGGATCCTATGAGGGTAATTTTAATGCCCTTCAAGAGAATTCATACTACCCCTCATGGTGAAACCATCCTCATTTTAATTATGGGAAATTAAACGTAGCGATGAACCCGAATTCACATGTTGCCCAACAACCACCACTACTCCCACCTTACCAACAAGATCCACCTATGCAAGCGCCCCCTCTTGTGTAGTCTATAATCCCACAGCGGAAGAGTCTCGAGGAAACTTTAGCCCAATTCATGCAAACTCAGTCAGCGATAAACGCTTAAAATGCCCAAAAATTTTCCAATTTAAAGGCATCGTTGTCTCTAAGTTGCAATCTTACTTAAGTGTACAAGAGAAGGGCAAATTTTTCACCTAAGGCTAAAGAACTCCCCAAGGTTAAAATTATGTTAGCTCTAATACCGACGAGAACAAAGATTAGTGTCAAGCAGTTACCACTCTACGTAGTGGGAGAGTTGTTGACCTGTCACCTCCCTCACACGACGAGCAAAATGACAAGGAGGTTTTGTTCGAAACAAAAAAGGTCGAAGTCCCTTGGAGGAGAGTGATTAAGAGGACACTATTAGGCCCGACGTGGTAGTGAAACCCCCTAATTCCTCTCCTTACCCTCAACGATTGGTCCCTCTCCCTAAAGGGTCCACCCGTGATGATATCTTAGAAGTACTTAAAACAAGTAAAGCTTAATTTACCTTTTTCTCGAGGTAATAAAGCAAATTACAACCTACATAAAGTTTCTTAAGGACTTATTAACTATGAAACGTAGACTAAAGGTAAAGAAGAAGGTGTTCCTAGCACAAAATATAAGTTCAATACTTTTGATTGGCCTCCCACCAAAGTATAAAGATCCAGGTGCACCTACCATTTCGTGCACCATTAGAGAGAGAAAAATTGAAATAGTACTATTTGATTTAGGGGCGAGTATTAATATTTTCCCTTACTCTATCTATAGACATCTTGATTTGGGGGACCTTAAGACCATTAAAATTACTCTTTAACTCGCAGCTCACTTCATGAAGATACCTCGAGGGATTGTTGAGGACGTGATCATCCAAGTCGACACTTTCTACTTCTCGATAAGTTTTGTCATTCGGGATACGGAGCCCTCCTCTCCTTGAGCCATTATGTTCCCGTGATCCTTGGTCGCCCATTCTTAGCTACGGCTAATGCTTTGATTAACACACAAAATGGGCAAATGGAACTCACGTCCGAGAATATGAAACTCGAGACTAATATTTTCAACATCACCAAGCAAATGGGTTATGAGGACGAGTCATGTGAGATGGATCTTATCGAGGAGGTAGTATACAGTAACAACCCGCGTAATTTTTGGGGTATTTTCAAAATAAAGAGGAAATATAAATTTTAAGATAAAATTATTTTTATTGCTCAAATATGTTGGTTATTATTTTTAAAGGCGAGATTTTCAAACGGTTTTGAATTCGGAGTTAAAACGAATTTTATATGATTTTTATGAAATTGTCCCCTATAAATTTTCTAGGCAAACTGCCAGATTTCCTGAGTGATCGATTAATCGATGCCTGGGCATCGATCGATCGATGCCTTCAGAAATCGTGCGCAGGAAGAAAATTTTGAGAAGTTGTTTTGGTTTCAAACTCTTATATTTTTTCCTTATAAAAAGGCATCGTGGGCTATGGTTTTGGAGAAGCCTTGTGGCACAAAAATACCCAGAAAATATATTTTATTTTCCTCTCTTTTATACACAAACATTACCCTTTAATTTATGCTTTCAACCTTAGGTTTTTTAGGTGTTCTTGGGGATGTTTTGAGGTTTATCTTGGAGGAAGTTTTGATGATATTTGAGGACTGATTTTGATGGTGTTATCTGCGTTTCAAGGCATATTTATCGTTGGTTTCTCATCGTGGTTTGAGGTATGGGGTTTTACACAATATGCTCCTTAATCTCGCGAGTGTTTATTCTGTTGATTTCATGTTTAATTGAACTCATATTTGAATTAATAAATTCTTGGAAATCTGGAAAAATAATTGTTAAAATTATTTTGATTCATGTGATATTATTCATGTTGTTGTTGAGCACGTTGTCATGAGATTTTAATATAGCACGGAGGTTGGGAACCCGTCAAAAATCTTGCTTCCTATGGCTATGTCTTGATAAAGCATATGCAGATGGAGTGAGGTCTGGTGACCCGTTTAATGTGTTGTTGAGAAATTAAATTGATAAAATGCTATTGAGATTTGCATTTGATTTGAATATTCGTACTCGTATTGTTACACTTTATTCACCGCTAATATTTGTTGAGCATCTTTCCTGTCGTATTATGTACTTCCCCATATTTTCTTTTAGTGGAAGGTTAGCGCGGATTTTTGGGCGCTTTGGATTTGATTTGAATATGGATATTTAGCATGGATTATTTTGGGAAGAATTTTAATACAAGATAGAAGATTTTATTATTTTAATGTATATAGCATTGGAGATTTGAATTTTTATTTTCGAGTTAGTTTTATGTAATTCGAGAGACTTGGTATTTATTTGAAGAGATTGAGATTCGTAGTTCTCTTTTGTTATTGTGGGATTTAGATGCTCTATACCTTGTTATTTTTGGAATTGATTTAGTTTTATCGTAGTAGCGCTCCGTTCGCTCTCCCCGTGCGGGTGGGGTGTTATATATATGAACACTTTGAGGGTTATCACACTAGGTATCCGTCAGAGGCATGTCTTATTACGGTGAGTGAGGGCGATAGTGCATACACTGAGTGTAAGAGAGAGGTGAAGGAGATAGGAGAGTTTTTGGATGCGAGTGAGAGCGATGAGGACGTGAGAGATATTAGTTGGATCTCTCGATTCGAGGAACTACTACCGAGGGAGTCGCGCACGGTTCCCTCCAAGGAGAAATTTCCTGCCCTCGTATTGAAAAAGCCTCCTCCGAACGTCCAATATGCTTACTTGGGAGAGGATGAGACATTTCATGTTGTTGTCTCCTTGAACCTAAGTATAGAGAAAAAGGGAAAGTTTATGGCCATTTTCAGGAAGTACCAAAGTGCTTTTGGTTGGTGCATTGCGGATTTGAAGGTTATAAGTAATATAATTTGTACCCAAAAAATCCATCTCGAGGAGGACGTGAAACCCTCGAGAGAGATGCA